>OW799201.2:0-5000000 GCA_941918905.2 Xestia sexstrigata | reverse complement strand
ACCTCCACTACCCAGTTAGTGCTGAGTAATACGATACCCCTTGGTAAGACTGGTTGTCAGACTTTCGGTACACTGACTACCTAGAAACACAGCTTAGCTACGAATAACAATATTTAAAATGAAACTTCCACATTCTTAAACTTATTCTGAAGATGAGATATTCTTATTCCACAACGTTTAGCCTCAGACTCTTTCCAGTATTCTGACTCTCAAAGCATTTTTGCTAAATCGGTCAGACTTAGCTTAGGAATAAGGGTGCTTTTCCACCAGAGATGTGCTATGCTACGTTGCTATGAATCCTTCATTGTCACTAGTACCATTAACAGTTCCATGATGGAACTAGTGTTGTTTTTTATAATAACTAGTTCCATTTTTAAAGAATCTGAAAATAATGGAACATGCGTTTCATATCCATCAATCATATTCATTGGTGCACATAGCTTAGCACTGGTAGAAACGGATTCAACTCAGATATGTTTTTTTTATATGGAAGGATGCGTGCTATGGATGGTCGCGAGTGTTGTAGCTATGTGCAGAGTAGAGTACCTATCCGCTTCTCTACTATCGATACATCGCAATAGCTCGAGTTGCGCATCTTCCTCGCGCAGCTACTTTGCGGCGGCGCATCTTCATAGCACATCTTCCTCGCACCGCTACATATCTTAGTATCAGTGGAAACGGTCACATAGTTTCACAGCTTAGATAATACATCCTCGCAGCATAGCTGCTTAGCACATCTCTGGTGGAAAAGCACCCTTATTCCTAAGCTAAGTCTGACCGAGACCATGGGTGCTTGCATAGAGAATGCATTTTAAAAGTACTGACTTATCGGTACGTCAGTACCTATAAGTCAGTACTTTTAAAAGGGTTTACGCATAGAGAATGGTTCGGGTGCTTACATTTCTTAAAGTATTGACTTACCGATGAAAAATGCATTATTTTTACAAGCACCCCAACTCTGTGGATAACTTGAGTTTGAGTCTTACTTTGTTAACTTAATAGCTAACAAGTTTAGTATGCAACTGTTTAGTATTTCATACACTAAAAGAAGTAGTTGTTCCAACTTTGTTGAAAGGATCCTTAAAGTTTCTGTTATTTTGTTTTTAAATATTAATTCTTTTTGTTTGTGAGTTTATCTAGGGGTGAAAGAAAGTTTTAATTTGGTTTAGGTTGGAAATAATATAAGGAGTCGGAACGTATTAGGTTGTATAATCTATTATTTTTCACTAGCTGTGCCCCGCGACCTTCGTCCGCGTGAAATTAATGTAAAAAAAACATGATTTCCCTATTTAAATCAGAATTTGTTAACAGTTTCAAGGGTTTTAATTTCTTTGCACGGAACCCTTATCCTTTTTCTAAAATAAAAGTAGCCTGGTTACTCTAGCATAATATCAGCTATCTGCCAGTAAAAGTTCTGTCCAAAATAGGTCCAGCCGTTTCGGAGATTAGCCGGAACAAACAGACAGACAGACAATTTTTTTAAATATTTTTTGTTGTTATAAGTAGGTACCTTTCATAAGCATTCAGTAAAAAGCTGTTATTTTGAAATTACAAACAGTCACTTCAACTTTTTAAATTTGTAAAGATAAAAATCGCATAGTGAGCACTCACTGAATAGTCATCCTCAGGACAGGTTCCATCCAAAGTTTTATATCAGGCATGATCGAGGACATTAGCATGCCCTTCAGGAAAAAAAAATCCAATTTGGTTGCTCCTCGACCAATCAAAAGATCCTGAAGTATCTCTCATTTACCACTACAGCTAGTCATGAAAGCCTTTCCAAAGTTACTCTGAAAGCTATCGTCACAACCAGACCGGAAAGTTCCGAATCCCAAATCGAATCACAACAGCAGCAAATTGACACGATTGTGCGAAAAATACAAAGAGAAATAAATCTGCATATTAACGAAGTAATTAAAATATCCGTGTAGGAACCTATCTCTCGTTCGGAGTTAATTCGGGCGTTTGTCGGCCGCCCCAAGCTCCCAAGCCCCCAATTTTCTGAGGTTCCAAGGCGGGCCACGTCATAATCGGATTTACGTCTTTCAACCTCACATAAAGTTTATGAATTTGCATAAACTTTACTATAGTATCAGCCTTTTATGTGAGCCTCGGCGTGTCAATTAGGACTGGATTTTCTTGATTTTCTCGTTCAATTTTTAAGGCTCTAAAATCAAGGGTATAAATTATGGAGGAAATAGGGATGTGACATAGTGGCATCCCTGCCAACCACTTCAGCCCGCGTAGCATGACCACCGTAGAAATGGGTTTCTGCGAAGAAAGAATCGACAAATCTTTTGTTTATCTGTCACTTTGTCGATTCAATGACAGACGAACAAAAGATCAATTCTTTCTTCGAAGAAACCCGTTTCTACGGTGGTCATGCTATGCGGGCAGGTAATCACAATCCATGTCTAGACATAGGCCTCTCTCTAGTTCCGTCAATTCAATCTACATCCATATTTTAAATCATTTGCAAACCCTTTCAAATCCACTTTAGACCTAGCGAACACCTAAAATCTAAAAGAACTTTGCTATAAAGCGAACTGCCCCCTCAACGCAGATACAACACTGCTCTAAGCACACAAACTCATTCATTTAATACATTCTAAAGTCGTCGAGGGGAAGATAAACTGTTGTTCCACCAAACTGAAAGTTATTCCCACTACTAGAGCTGGGAAAACCGTATAAAACCGGATACTAAAAAAACCGGTAAGTTTACAAAGAGCTCAAGGAACAAATTGGGCCAACTTTTTAACCTTTTCTCATCAAATTATGATGCCTGCTACAGCGGTTTTTCGACCGTATTTTTTATGGAACCGCTCGTGGATTTTGAAGTGTAAATGATAGGCGGCGTCAAAAATATTGCTGGGTAATGAAGGTAAATACTGAGTTACAATTTGTGAAATCTGCTTCGGTCAACTTTGTGGAACGGTGCTTTATAGCGCTTTTTATGCTTTCTGACCTGAAACTTCGGACTGTTTTGATGAATTGTTAAACCCAGATTTGTTTATGGAATCGAGTTTGTTTTATTTCAGTAGGTTAACCAGAGAGGTATGATACGGATAGGATTACATCTCAATAACCCTCGTTCTGGCGCAGTTGGGTAAAAAATAGGCCCACACGCATGAGTGTCATCCTGAACTTCGACAGTTAATTATTTCGACACTGTCTCAATTTCGAAAAACAATTGTTCGACTAATCATTGCTTCGACAGAACATACTACGACAACAGACACCTTCGAAAAACACTATTTCGACAGATCCATTCTTCGATATGCACTTGTTCGGTGGATTCCTATTTCGTCGGACAAAACTTCGACATAATAACTCATAAAATGCATTTGTAACTCTGAACATCTTTTTACATGGTTCTATTTATGTCAATCATTTAATGATGACAAGGACGGAATGATAATTCGAATATAACATAACATAACATCACGCCTGTAATCCCCGAAGGGTTAGGCAGCAGAGGTCTACCTAATAGTACACCCATATTTCAACAGATATGTTTAAGTACCATGTAATAGGGGGCGATCCTATTGCCATCATACGGGCGCAAATCCAGACTCCGTGGCTGCTACTGCGAAATTCCTGCTGATGGAAAAACCCAATAACACTTTGCCCGACCCGGGAATCGAACCCAGGACCTAACGCTCAGCAGTCGTGTTTGCGACCATCAGACCAACGAAGCAGTCAATAGGAGTAGTGGATAAATCAAGATTTAATTATTCACCCCCCCCCTCCCCCCATTCGCGTGTTTTTGGTCATAACCTGAACCTACCGGCTAATACTTTTCGAAAGTAGGAAGGTGATTACAGTGTGACGTTTTTTATGTGATTAATTCACAGAAACATGGGGGCTGCGACATAACATTCCGTTTTATGACACTGATGGGGTCGAGTCGCTATCAGTAACAGGGAATCACATGCCATTAAAATACCACACTAATGTTGTGAGTGTCAAAAGTGTCTGTATGTTTGCTGCGTTATTAGTGTTATTACTGCTGAACGAATAATCCAATTTGGGTAATATGTTTTGGGTGGCAAGTAAAGAAGAGAATACACGGTAAGATTCTACCCCTAAAAGTAAACATTAAAAACAAAAGCAAAGCCACAGACCGTGCAGTTAATGCCCTGAATTTTGATTAATTCTAAGCAACGCCTCAACGTTGCCTTTCTATTAATACACTGCTGGAAGATCTCTGGAAGCTCAGCTTCGTGGTCAGTGCCTTTTTTTTTATATTTTTTTTTTTCGGATGGGAAATCATCAAATGACTTCTCCCGCTCTGGGCGGAGCAGGAGGGTGTGTCAGACTTTTACTGACTAAAACCCATCCATGTTCCTTCATCGCCCTTTATGTTCCGGGGCCACGGTATCTCTTTCGAACAGTCCCGCAACCCCGGGTGGTCAGTGCCTAACTTGCGCTTTTATTTAGGCATTCGTTTAGGTGCAGTGTTAGTGAAAACGGGAAATCTACAAGTCCGGTCTGGATGATTCTTACGAGAAAATTCTAAAGAGAGGAAAATACTCCCCATGAAACTAAAACTTAATCATACCATCCTATCCTTACTAATATAATGCGAAAGTTTGTGAGGATGGATGGATGGATGTTTGTTACTCTTTCACGCAAATACGACTGAAAGGATTTGGATGAAATTTAGCACACAGATAGTTTACGACCTGGATTAACACATAGGATACTTTATATCCCGGTAGTATGATCCCGTGGGACAATTATCGAACTCCACGAGGGTGAAGCTGCGTTAAAACTTAAACAGAGTCAGAAATTCTAATTACTACACATTAGTGCCATAATGAGTGTTCGTCTGATAGATGATTGTGGACGCAAAAGTGACAGAACTCACTCGGAGCACTTAGCATGATATATGAGCTAACAAATGTATTTACTTGATATTTACATATCAACGTGTTTAGGTGGAGGTTCGTTATGTTATGGAGATGCTATTTAACACTGGCTTTTAAACTTGATAATGGCTAAATGAATATTTGAGAACTGTCTCGTTGGTCTAGTGTTAGCAAGCTCGACTACTCAGCATGAGGTCCCCGGTTCGATTCCCAGGTCGGGCAAAGTGTTATTGGGCTTTTCCATCAGGAATTTTTCAATAGCAGCCACGGAGTCTGGAGTCGTGCCCAGGTGATGACAAAAGGCCAAAGGATTACACCCACATTTCGCCAGTTATGTTTTGTTATAGCGGGTGAGCCTATTGTTCAACTTTCGTTAGAATTCCAGTTCCCAAATGCTCTGGGAATAGTCAAGTACCTAATTCAACAGTAATTGGCTTTTCCTTGATCGTAGGTAGAATTATTTATTTATTTAGTACATGGAGGACTTACAGCTAATAAAAACAGACAAAAAAAAGGAAACCATAGTCACCAGAAAGCTAATTACAAGTCCTCACTTGTAGACTTATATACTTATATACTTACTTATATAATAGTAATCTATGGTGTTAGCACAAACACAGAAAACACACAGCTTTAATTTAAGAAAGAAGCAATATAAGTACTTAGTTACCTTGTTTACAATTGTATAGCTGAAATAATAGAAAAAATAATACAAACAATGTAACCTAGCTACTTGAAAAATTTGAGGATTATGCACCTTCTGGCCGAATTCACACTATTTTTTCTCCTTTGAATACGTAAGTAAATGAATGTTTGATGAATATTTTGCTTAAAAGGCCTTTTCAATATTCCGTATTTCTTCTTTCTCAAATTGATTCGTATAAAATGCTTCTAAGTCGTCTTATTATGAATTAAATTCAAGGTAACGCTTGTTCGAACACGTAAGGCATTGTGTGTTGTTTGGTATCCACTTGGATGCTTAATACATATTATATTGTGTAAGTAAATGTTTATTTATTGGGAACAGCTGTGTGTCCAGTGGAAGGGTCATCGGCGCGCAAACAATTATCACGTTTTCAGTAAGTACATTATTCCGAACCCATGTAGCAATTTTTCATCGAAAATTAAAAAAAGAATCTGCTGTTCCATTTTGATCGTGTAGGTCTTTTTTGGAATCAATATATTTTTTTTTAATTCCTTTCCAGCCTGTATATTCGACCTACTTGACTACTAATACTAATCATCTCGCTAGAATTTTCCTTTTTAGGAAATCGGACCCTCACTAGAACTCTAACCCATAACAGGGATCTGCGTTTTTAGAAACATATGTAGCGTCTTCATTGATTATGTATTAATATTATAGGTATTACTTTAGTGAAATTAGTGTGAAATTAGTATGTTAGTATTTTAAGTTAACTGTTACGTACCATTAGCTTTAGGTTCTTACGGCAAGCCCGCAGATGTTTTATTGCGGGTGGTTTTGTTCTTTGGCTATGTAAGGATAACAATAGTTTATGGTAGGGCCTTGCCCATTTTGCTTATTGTTCATATTAGCTTTAAGAATTTAGAGTAATAGCCTTTGATATTTTTGTTGAGATGCCGACGGTTCTGTTTGTAATGTGTTTATTGTTTAACTATTTTTATTGTGTTAGCTAGCTATAGAAACCTTTGTACAGTTTTTAGTTTGTAACGTGCCGCTCCGACCGTATCCCAAGTATTAGATAATTGTTCAAATGTGGAATTCAGTCAGTAACTTTTCATCTCCGGGTTCGGTCGGTCGGCATTCTTGCTCCTTGTAATTTATTTTAATAAACTTACTCCATCACTAAGTAAATCAAGTACTTATTTTGCCATTCCCATACCGTCGACACTAGTTAACCGACCTACGTGCGCGAAACATATCTTTCTCTTCTTCAAACTGCCCTTCAATAGGCTATCTCTTATTAGGGAGTGCTAATATGAGTTTACAAACTTGTGGCTCTGTTCTAGTAGTAAAAGTTACACATTTGCATGAGTACTAGTAAGTACTACACGCCCTTAATGTATTGGCCACATTTAACAAAGCACCAGCGAAATACTGTTTCAAAACAAATAAAAGAGACCACACAAAAGAAACATTCCAGCTTATCCAAATAAACTATAAACAATACAGTAAGAACCACCAATCACTATCAAAAGCCTTATCGAAACCAACAGCTTTGCCTTTACAGCGGCTGAAGCGCTGACGGCAAAATAATTTTTGTGCACAAAATCTACTAGTAATGAATATTCATACGAACAATGGACTATACTGTGGCCAGTAATTGTGTTAACGTTTCGAAGTAAGTTCGTTAAAGGCTGCGAACATAACACTGGATTTATAGTGCAAGAGTCCAAATGTTATTGATATATTGGCAACGATTTTTGATAGCCTTCGTGTATACCTTGGTTGATAAATAAATGTGGGGGTGTGTTTATGGGGACGATGGTATGGTTCTCTGATGATGTGCACGAATTGTCTAGGAGACGTTTGACATGAGTACAGAAATTAATATCATCTTCATCGGCGCCTCTACCGCTGGAATAAACGTGGCCACCTACTGGGCCTACACCGTGTAATTGGAAGGATAATCGATACGATAAGAAGAAGATCATATTATAAGCCTTGGGACGTCCACTGGTGGATAAAGGCCACTCCGAAACGTAGCCTGGCCTTGTGTGGTTCGGTATAAAAACAATAACAACAACAACAGCCCATAACGTCCACTGCTGGACATAAGCCTCTCCCATAAAGGAGGGAACTTGTGTGGTTCGGTATAATACTAAAAAAATGATGCATTTATAAACTCCAGTCATTGAATGTTGAACTCCACTACGTTATGTACGTAGTGGAGTTCAACATTCAATGACTGGAAGTATTCAAAATCACACTACCCGAGCTTTCCCGATGCTAGCCGAACTCCACCGAATTAAGTTTCTGACAAATTGAGTGTCTGCGCGCCCGGAACTCTCGTATCCTCCCATTCCTCCATCGAATCACCCAGGTAATTGGCCTGGCTGTAAGGTTTCCACTCGGCTTCGAACTGTATTGAAGAATCAACTGGTAATCCAAAGCTGAAATTGTGGTGGAAGATTTTGATCGCAATATCAGGGCATTAGTGTGTGGCGACGTGAATCAATTTGAAATAATAATACCTTTCTTATTGTGTGGATTTGTGTACGATGGAACGTAAATGTACTGGATAAAATCTAGACGTTTTTTAATACAGTGTCTTTTGTGGAACGGCAAGTATTCTATTGGGGATTAAAATTTTTAGTTCATATGCGTCTTTTCTTTTCAGGCTGGACGAACAAGCAAGACTTTTGTCTTTTTCTCAAATCTGTATTGGTAGTTGGAGTTCGGCGACGTGAATCAATTAGAAATATGTATGCTTTTGGCTTCTCGGCTTGGATGGAACGCTTACGGGGAAAATTCTAGACTTTTTATTGATACAGTACTCAATCTTTAGCGGCAGTCATAGATTTGGTGTTAAAGAAGTAATTTAGTCCAAATGCGTCTTTTCTTTTCAGGCTAGATGAACACATGAACAAACAAGGTCTTTTTCTTGTTTTCTCAAATCTGTGTAGTTGTCAAGATTCAAAATCAGATTCCTGTAGTCATGACTGACCAACCTGCATTAGGCCAACTCCCTCTCAAAAATAGCCTCCCTGATGTGGAAATGTTACAGACTGAATATGCTGGGCCATGACTAGAGTTCACGTTAGTTTAATTGTGCAGACGCCAGTACATCAAGCTACCCGAAACTGTCAAATTTTCCTAATCAACCTTGAACCTAAAGCTTTAGCGATACAGTTGAAAATCTACTGTCAATTTTTCCCAATCAACCTTGAACCTAATGCTTTAACGAGAAATTTAACAGATTGTGTTTTGATGTGCTGGCGTTTGTACATTTACAAAAAGCCTTTTCTTTGTAACTACATTACGTCCATTCGCCCAGCACCCATTAAATAATAAAATAAACCTAAAATAAGTGAGAAAAGGCGTACCGTTTCACGCCCAAATTTGTCGGCACCGCCGTCATTAGGCATTCTTCACACGCGCTACAAATGACCGAACCAACGGTAACGGTAGATGGCGGTGCGACCAATTAACTTGCCGCGTTGTAAAAACGTGTGCAGACTGCCTTAGTGGACATTCTATTCAATGATCGGTGATATTAGAGCATGTGCTGGTTTTAATGGCAATTTCTGATAGAGATGTTGGCCCCTCACCAACATCTGTGTGATATAGGATTAAATGGCTATTTGTTTTATTAGGGAGAAATGTTTTTAATTATTGTCCCCTTTAAACTTATTTGTCTTTTAATTTGGCACCTACTGAGCCACATAACACCCAACGATTAAAAAAAAAAAACCAAATCCTTCATTGGCAGTCGGGTAAAAATACGGTCAAAATGTATGAAACACCAAATTATTTTTATTATTACTTATACTTACTTTCACACTGTATAATATATGAGTACATATTTTGACAATCGTACAACCGATATGAAAGAAAATGAATTTGGCATTGTCGTTAAGCCGGGAGTCGGGACGTCATTTCAGGAGTCATAATGTTGAACTAAAGTTTTCAGACAGGGATTGGTAACTGATTAAGTGAACTGAACTCCTTTTGGGCTGAAAAAACATCACCACTTGACTGACTTTTTTGCAGTTGACTAAAATGATCGCTAGATGGTGAAGAAAACCTTCATTTTTCATGCTTTATAAAAGAAGTTCCAAAAATATATAGCCTCGTCGCCATTAGAATTGTTTTCACCTCTACCTCAACTCTTTAATAACATCTAAACCCACAGCAGCCACCCACATTATATCTCCATTTATTTCCCTCCATTGCACTCTTCGCGAAGCCAGTCCGATCGAAATCAATTCACTCCGTTACGCCCCGTCAATTTAACTTCGATTAAGCCGTGGGACACACTGGAGTAAAAAGAACTATCCGGAGTGGTTTCTTTATAAGCTTATTGTGGAAGTTCACACAACTTGGACAGTTTTCTGAACTGCTCATTGTAATCGATGCGCGGTTGTGTATCTGGGTTTATTGTGAGGCGATCGTCTTTTTTTTAGTTTTGAGCTTTGTACGGCAGTTTTGAGCTTGTGGGTAGAGTTTTTCATGAACTATTGGAAGTTCGGAATAGCTGGGACATGGGACTAAGGGGTGTTGAACACATGTTCGAGTCGGCTTGACACGACTTGATTACCGATTGTGTCCTGTTTACCGATCTAAACATGGGCGATGGTGTGTAACTCTGCCAAAAGGTGAGGACATTACGTTTGGTAATCGTTAGATGTTGGTAACCATACTTCAAACAATTTTTTTTTTTTTTTTTTTTATAAATTATATAAAATTTTGTTTTCTAAATAATATGAAATTATATTAAATTTTTATTTTAAATGAAATTAAATCACAATTGTAACATTAGGATGATGCTGATAAATTCAAAGACCTTGTAATCTTATCCCTTTTATCAAAGTATCCACCTCGCTTCACACCCCCCATTACCCCTTTTATCTTTGTTCCTACAACATAATATCATATAGGGTTTAAGATAACTCTTACAACTATTTCAATGGACCAAAACGATACTTAAGTAGACCGTAACTAAGGGTCCACAAAGTAAATCTAGATCACAGCTTCTGATTACGAAAACCAAATAACAAACGAGATTTGTCGACACTTACATATTGTGGTTTATTTAGGATCTTTCCTCTAATGTCCGGAACGAAGCCACGGAATAAAGTTGTATAGAAGGTCCAGTTGATGCGAATAGAACATGTGTTGGGAAGTTGTGTGGGTAACGATCCGGGTATATTTGTAAAGGACAGAGGAGGTACTAAGTATGAGGACAGGGAATCCTTTGTCCAGTCATGGGACGCACACTAGGTTACCAAAAAATAGTGAATTGAGGATAAGTAATCAATGGCAGTGCTTTATTTGTGTGACTTCCACATCGTCTTCCTAACGTGTCGATTTAATTGAAAGTTTATTCGACCAGTATGAAGCCACTTGCAAAGCTCTATCATTGGTTTCGTTTAAATCTTCCAAGGTGCAGATGGTTATGGAGGATGGGAAGATAGGGTCAAATATCCTCCCGTGGGCACCGCACGATCGCCCGCGAGGCGGCGTGCCTCCTTGCCGGATTGCCGCCATGGGATCTGGAGGCGATAGTCCTCGCGCGCCTGCATGAATGGCGCGCGGAGGCGCTTCGCCGGGGGGAAACTCCGCTGCCGCGACAAATTGTCGCTCAGCGGACAGACTTCCGGCGGGATCTCATGGCGACATGGAGAGAGCGACTGTCGCAACCCCGTGCAGGGCACGCCACGATAGTGGCGATAAGTCCCCTCTTTGAGGAGTGGCTGGAGAGACGCCACGGCGTCCTCACCTTCCGCCTGACGCAGGTCCTCACCGGACACGGTGTTTTCGGGAGGTTCCTGCACCGAATCGGGCGGGAGGAAACGCCCGGGTGTTTCCACTGCGAGGATCGACCGGAGGACACGGTGGAGCACACGGTAGAGGTGTGCCCCGCGTGGGCGGAGCACCGCCGTGTCCTCGAAGTGGCGATTGGCGGCGGTGACCTCTCGCGTCCGGCCCTGGTGCAAGCCATGGTCCGGAGCGAGACGGAATGGGACGCCGTCACCTCCTTCTGCGAAGCAGTAATGCTAGAGAAGGAGGTGGCGGAACGTGAGAGGGAGAGAGCCTCACAGCGTCCCGGCCGCCGCGGGAGACGCCCCGGGCGTCGGGGGCCACCACGTGGCCCCCGGCCACCGTAGGCGCGGGCCTGTGGACGGTGGGCTATGGGCTAGCTCGCCGTCCGTCCGTCTCATGACGACAGGCCGTGTCGACGGCGCGTTCGTGTTCCACGCGCGCCTCAAAGAGAGTCAGCAAAAAGGAAGGGGTCCGCAAGGACCGATGCCTGCCGGGGTTGCGGGACTATTCGAAAGAGATACCGTGGCCCCGGAACACAAAGGGCGATGAAGGAACATGGATGGGTTTTAGTCAGTAAAAGTCTGACACTCCCTCCTGCTCCGCCCAGAGCGGGAGAAGTCATTTGATGATTTACCATCCGAAAAAAAAAAAAAAAAAAAAGGGTCAAATATCCTGCAAAGAGGCTTCACACTGGAACGGTGTTTGGTATGGCTCAAGGAAATTCCAACAAGCCAGATTATTTCTAAAGCGGTCAGTCAACCTGCGCACGCAAAAATATATCCACAAAAAAAAATTGGAGGTTGAGCTTTTTTTCCAGTATTTTTCTTGGAAGAAACATACATCCAGATTTTTCTTGGAAGGCGAACCTTCTTTGCTTTTACGACTTAGGGCAAAGCCTGATGCGTAAGGTAAGTATTTTTCGGGCGTCTTGATTAAGGCTGTATTCACAAGTAATCCGTAGTAAGTGCCGGTTTTTGCGGAAGATAATTGAGCGCCTAATAGCATTACAGTAAGCTGTTATGTGCTCGGCGCAAATACAATTACTGGTGTCAAAAGACAAATGTACGTACTTTGTTATGGCTAGTTTTAGGTTCCTTATTTTCTTGGTATTGAGAATAATCTGGAATATTTGGTTTGCTCCGTAGAGAAACATATTATAGGTACATTTTTCCATGTATTTTACTAAGAATTTGTGTCTAATGGTTTTAGTGTTACCTATATCCTAAGTAGTGGTCTTCTAAACACCTATAAAAAGGAGATGCATCAAATCGTGCATAAAATATGTACCTATGTTATGCGACTTCCAATAGTTTTTTTTTTGTTGATGTGAACGTAAACGTACACAGCTCATACCTAAACAACCCAAAAGAGAATTTTCTGGAATGGGTTTCTGTATGGTGTAACCACTAATTGTTTATTTACACTCTCATCAAAATCGTTATTAATTTCCCCTCACCTAATCATATTCATTCATTTGTATCCGGCTCGAGGGACCAAAAAGATGTACGGTTGTACCTTGTACCCTTCGTCTACGTCTTTTACTGAAATATAGCAAGGAGGAAAAATCGGTTAAAAATTACTAACACAAGCACATCCTGCGCCAATGAATTCTTAAAAACAGTACCTCCACCCACTTACTCCATTTTACAAGAAGATCACAGATTACAGCTTCCTACTTCTCCACGTGGAAAGCATTAAGATAAAAATCCTCGCACAATCGGATCTCAGGGAGAGATAACAACAATTACGCAGAACCCAATGGTACTGCCGAATTAGGGATTTTACTAATGTTGTACGCTTACTTGAAGGTGTCTTTTGGGATAATCACAGGTTTATAGGAAGGAGAAATAGAGTTTTTTTTATTTTATCCGTAATTTAGACACTTTGAAACCAATAGCACACGAAAGTTCTGATTCGGATTGGCATCACCGCACGTCATTTCTCCTGCCCTTATCCTAATTCATTTGTGGTCGGCGCAGAATGCCTTCTTTCTCTATTACTAGTCATCTCATCAGTCCTTCTAGCCAAATCGGCATAACCGCAGCTCATGTTAATAGCTGATCTAGTGGCGAGGCCTGCATTACGGAGTTTTATATGAACATTGGTCTTCGGCTGAAGTGGAGTCGTTGATGATCTGGGCAGCATGTCTTCTTCTTCCTTTTGGGCAGATGGAACATTTCAGAACCATCTAAAAACTGCTAAGATAAAAAAAAAACGTATAAAATTTTGCACTATGAAATTGAAAGACTCTGAAATTTTACAGCAGATACTTTTACAATCTAAATGAAGTCAGAAGCTGCCAGATCCGTGAGTGAATTCAATTACAACAAAAAAGAAAACCAAAATCAAAATAATATCCCTCCATAGACCCTTCAATTGGAAATGAACACAATATAATCATCGAGAACATTCTACCCAAATGTAATCAATGGAAGGTGTTATCTTATCGCGGGTAGGCGTTGAATAATAACGACACAACTACCCTCAACCCCTTTGATCACATATGAATACAAATGAATGATTTCCCGAGCGAAACCGACAAGACGGGCTCACATTAATATACAAACCGTGTTTCGATTAGAAACTATTTAGAGCGTTATTTAGCCGAAATATTTGCTGTTGTTAAAATTCATGGCTTTGGGTAGGTCCTAACTTTCCCAATAGAATCTTCATGGTTGTTTGTGCTGAATAAACATTTTTTCTTTCTCTATTTTCATTCAATAAGCATTCCTAATATTAAGTGACTAACACCCTATGAATCTTTATGGTTTTGCGAAATAAATATATTATGATCGCTATGAGACATCGAGACTAGAAACATCTTTATGGCTTTGACTGTGAATTGGCGATAAGAAATCTATCTCTTCAGTAAGTTAGAGATGGGCTGGACCCAGCATGGGTCTTCAAATCTCCACTAGTTTTTCAATTTCTCTCTACTTTAAACTTCTAAGGTCCAATTTTTGTTGAAACTTCAATTAACAGATACAATTATAACATTGAGATATGTTTTCTACAAACGTATATTAAAACGGCTTGCGTATTCCAATGAATAGGAACAAAATAGAAACAATTACTAGGTTGGTCAATATTGAGTAATTTCACACTGCATTTCCTTTATTTCTTTGCTAAAGAAACATAGCCCTTCATAACAATAGTAATATTAAATTTACGCAGCGATATCTAGCAGTTAAAACACCCTTCCCTATCCATTTCCTTCGAAAGGACCGTCCCTTACAAATAAAATAGATTTAGGCACCCCTGAAGCTCTTGTTATTGTCGTAGTACATAACAAATGTTGCCCTAGCACTCCTAGATATTTGGGTTCAAGGAATCTGGCAGGACAATGGTTCAGGGTTGCTACAGGCTCTTTCAAGATTGAGGCATAAATAGGCTTATTTCACACAATACAATGGCTCAGGTTAGTACTTGGACTTTGATGGCATCAGGCATCAGCAAGCTTATTGTACAAAATATTATGTCGTAGACCAGCCTTACTTAAAGTGTGCTCCGCGGAACCCTAGGGCTCCGTGGAGCCTCTGTAGGGGCTCCACAAAATTACTGGTCATAATAATTTATAAAAATACACTGTAATAATTTGAAAAAAAAAAAACAGTTTCATACCTCTCAATATCTCTCATTAGGGATTTGTGCCCGGTTGATGGCAATAGGCCCTGTATCATCATCATCTGCTTAGCCTTTTCCCAACTATTTTGGGGTCGGCTTCTAGTCTAACCGGATGCAGCTGAATACCAGTATTTAACATGGAGCGAAAGTAATTATTAAGACATGATTATTTGATTACTAATCAAGAATAAGTACATTTTTTTTTTTATTATTTTAGGCAACAAACTTATTTTAGAGCTCTGACAAATATGTATTGTTAAAAAAGTTTGAGAACCGCTGCGTAGACTATTTACCTGATTTTGAAGTAGAACTTGCTAGGTTGGATAACATTTAAATAATTGTCATTTAATTTATTCAATAAAATTAAAAAATACCATCGACACAAAGAAGACGAAGCAACGCGCAGAATTTTTATGTGCTCTTCTTTTAATATCAGCGATAGGCGAGTGGTGTGACCGTCGGACTGCAAGTCAGACTCGAGTTCGAACCCAAGACACGCACCTCTGATTTTTCAGATTCAAAAAATAAAGAAGAATATCAACACAACAATTGAGTATTTTTAATGTTACTGCTGAAATCAATACTGAATGTTTAAGCTGAATTTCCGCCAGTTACTGAAGCAGTTTACCACAACCCTGAAACGAACAGTGTTAATGTACCAAGATGTCTACAAAACCTAATAAATTATCCAACATCGTACGAGTGATTCTTTGGAACCCAGCTCCGTAATCCTTGCTGAAACTCTGCAAGCCATTCTGGCCATTACAAACGCTCAAGTTAAGGGTCAGAATAGTGTGGTATGTATGGTAATTGTCGTTGACCGTACACCGAACTCCACTGTAGTTAATGTTGCGGAAGGACGATTGAATTTAATTACTTTTGGGTGCCGGATACGGAATTATGCCACAGTATGAAGAAAATCAGTAAACCAACTATAACCATTTTGTAAGGGCCCAAACGACCATCCCGTTAAGTCTTAGTTCGTGGCTAAATAATAACAGCCACATGAGTCGATATTCAAGGTCAAGCAGTACTTGCCTACGTTGGTCCGTGAATGAGTGACCATCCATTACATTCCGAGTTGTGTGATTCCGACCATTTGTTCGTAGTTGAAATACTGTATGTTAATAAATGTCTACTGTAATTACATAGGGCTGTCAATTATGCGTTTTAAATATTTGTTTAGCTGGCCGATTGGAGTCCGTATGGGTGTTTAAGTATGTATGGCAGGGTACTAAACCCGAGCGGACACTGTTATGGTTTTAAAACTATTTTGGATGACTTTCTGATGGTTAGTCCGAAAGCCAGGCGCTATTCTTTGGGAATCCTATTTTTAAAATAATATTACCTACATGAAGCTTAAAACTTTAAGCTTCTTATTGAATTGTAAATAAATCAAGGTCATCAACAACGGTCCCTTTATTTCAAGTAAAATCCCTAAGCCCGTAGGTACGGTAAGAACATTTGAAGTCAAATTTGCACATCGATAACGACCTATGGACCAATTAAGTTAGTGCTACAAAATAATAAAAATAAGTCTAGTGTATATAAGTCTAGTGGTGTCACCGTCGCATTGACAAGTCATGGGTATAGTCTCGAGTTTGAACCCAAGACCTCTGATTTTTCGGATATCACTTGCTTCGGTGAAGGAAAACATCGTGAGGAAACCAGCATGCCTGAGAGATATATAACGGCATGTAAAGCCAAGGCAGAGAACCATGGGCGGCATAGGAACTCTACGGTTACGGCTCTAACCACACGATAACAGAAATAAAAAATCTCTTAAAAAGTCTTTTCTCGTAATATCTTCAAAATAAATACCATAATAGTAAAATAAGAACACAAAAAACAACCGTATTAAAACAGATTATTCAAAGCGCAGACAATCTTATTGATACCAAAGTTCTTTCAAACATACTTGCCATGCAAAGAAAACATTGTATGTAATCTCTAACAAAAGAAATCGTATGTAGAAGTTGGTTTCTTATGAAAATGCAGTCGTGACTCGTGTCTACGAGAAAGTTGGTTTACAGTACTTTTCTACTCTTTGGTGTTGCTATTCAAAGTCCTAGTCAGTTCTTTGAATTTTAAAATGTTGT
Organism: Xestia sexstrigata; assembly: GCA_941918905.2. Lineage (NCBI taxonomy): Eukaryota > Metazoa > Arthropoda > Insecta > Lepidoptera > Noctuidae > Xestia > Xestia sexstrigata. The sequence continues at coordinate 4,982,940 of OW799201.2, read as the reverse complement.
ACATAAGGAAAGTTTCGGGGGAAATCTTTTTGTCCTTGTATTAATGTTTTGGTCTTGGTTCAATGATCTCTGTAGGTACGATGATACTAAACTTATCGTCATCAACTTAGCATTTTCTCAAATATACGTAGAGGTTGGCTTCAGTCTTCATCAGATGCAGCGTATATATATGGAACACCTGCCCATCTAACCTCCACAACACAGTTCTTGGGACCAAGATACTTTTTGGTCTTCTTTCTTTATTGTGTGGTTAGTGCCTAACCTGGTGCCAGAGTTTCTATGCCATCCCTGGCCCTCTGACTTGGCTTTACATGCCGTCAAAATATATCTCTCAAGCATGCTGATGCGTCCTCACGAAGTTTTCCTTCACCGACGCTAATGCTTACTTCTTGGTGAGACTTGTAGCAGGACTAGAAAAAATGACATTCGATGAGCGATACAGTTGACGGATAAGTCAAAGTGTAGGATTGGCATTGTCACTTGTCTGGGACCTCTAGTAGCTAGATTTTATTAAACAATTGAATTGATTGGAAACTAACAATGATTGATTGATGGCTCCCAATTGAATGAATTTCAATAATGAAATATTTCTTAACAATACACCTACTTACGCCAACAATTTACGTTCACTTCTTAGAATTCCGTCCCAATTCTAAATAGAAGAATAATTTAACAGAATAATTTAGCAACGAATAATTTCAGTAACGTCGTCCCTGTCCAGAATTCGTAACGCTTCAGTTTAAATGCCTGTTGAAAATTTAGAATTCTTCTCAACTTAAACAAATGTCAGACATTTTAATGGTCTTCTTGAATTAATAAATTCGATCTGCCCTTAGAAAAAAGATAAATATCAGACGCTATAGCGAAAAAGTCGTGGGAGGATATTGAAAATTTGTGTAGAAAAACTATTAAATTTTGATCTTTAGCTTTGTTATAAATTTTCAAGTAAACAAATCTTTGATACAAAATTAATTACGTTAGGTGTTATCCAGGGTCATGGAGTAACCCAGTAAGGGTTCTTACAGACGAGCGGCACGTTGCCAACGGCAGATAAACTGCAGCCGTTAACGGGTGGCGACGCTTACAGTTGTGGCGGCCGCGTAAATCTATTGCAGTCGTACCGTCGGTGGCGGCCTTCGACGTAGCCGCTCGTCTGTAAGAACCCTAACTGGGTTGTAGAAATCAGAAAAGTAATCGATTCATGTAAAATACATACTAGTATTTAGCTGTGTCGTTTGGGTAAAGACAAGACAAAAGACGGAAAGGTAAATGATGCAACGCAGCGACGTGTCTAGGGGCCAACAATACAGCAAGCCCCTAGCGCAAGCAGACTGTTCAAAGACCCTAACATCATGAAGAGATAGTAGGCTATACGGGCAAGCCAAGCTTTTAAGCTTGTATGAAAGTACCGCCACTAGATGTAAGTAGGTTATATTCTAGTAGTTCGAGATGTGTGTTATTCGAAAATCATAGCGTAGCGCCTGCTCTATGCTATAATTTTAGAATAACACTAGCTAACTAGTCATATGTAGCCTGCTACATATGACCAACTACTAGCTAGTCATATAGCTAGCTAAACGAACAACAAAACCTAACCTCTAAACTGAAAACTCCACGCCGATTTCAATTGCATCTTAATAAATCGAGCGGTTGCTTGCATTGGACGGGGCGACCGCGGTGTTACGATGTATTGTAATCGATTCTCGGCTCGATTCCGCTGAATCGAGTCGGTTTCGCTGTGGACTGCAAGTGCCCAATTCGAAATTGATTCGGGAACGAACAGTGAAATTCCAAATTATTGTTGCAGGATTTCGGTAATATGGAAGGGGTAAGTTTTATTTTGTGCCCGGTTGGTGGCAATACGCTCGCTCGCATTTATATGAGTCTTGAACATAACTGGCGAAATATGCACAGTAATTGCTCCGGGTCGTCTTTTTTGTTTAAAAACCGGCCAAGTGTGAGTTGGGCTCGCGCAACCCGAGGGTTCCGTACAAACTTTGCTAAACGGCTATTGCACCAACCGCAAATAATAAGTTTGTAATAGTAAAATCGCTTTTTTTGTTATTAAAGTACATATTTACGGTTTTCAGATTTTTCCCTTTACATGTGCTGTAAGATATCGCTTTTTGCCAAATTTCGTGATTCTAGGTCAACGGGAACTACCATATCTATAGGTTTTTGACCCAAAACCTATAGGGTACTTCCGGTTGACCTAGAATTGACAATTTTGGTTAAAAGCACGGTCTTACAGCACAAGTACCTAAAGGGAAAATTCCGAATAAGAAAAAAAAAAGAAAATTAAGGTAAATTTTGGTACTTACAAGTTTTCGCGAAAATCTAAATTTGCCCATATCTTTTTATCGTGTTGACTCGACCTTTTCTGTTGATTTTTAGGGTTCCGTAGCCAAATGGCAAAAAACGGAACCCTTATGGATTCGTCATGTCTGTCTGTCTGTCTGTCCGTCCGTATGTCACAGCCACTTTTTTCCGAAACCATAAGAATTATGCTGTTGAAACTTAGTAAGATATTCACACAAAAATAGAAAAAAAATACAATACATTTTGGGGGTTCCCCATAGTTAGAACTGAAACTCGAAAATTTTTTTTTATCAAACCCATACGTGTGGGGTATCTATGGATAGGTCTTCAAAAATGATATTGAGGTTTTTAATATATTTTTTTTCTAAACTGAATAGTTTGCGCGAGAGACACTTCCAAAGTGGTAAAATGTGTGCCTGTAACTTCTAAAATAAGAGAATGATAAAACTAAAAAATATACTATGTACATTACCTTGTAAACTTCCACCGAAAATTGGTTAGGTTTTTTATTGTCTGGGACTAAACTTGCTAGGTCCACCCGTTCCTGAGAAAATCGGTGGTGACAGACGGAGAGACGGACAATAGAGTGGTCTTATAAGGGTTCTTTTTTACCATTTGAGGTACGGAAGTACCTTAAGAACTGTGTAGCACCCAATATGTATTTTTTTAACTGACTTCAAAAAAGACGGATATTCTCAATTTAACCAGTATGTTTTAAACTGGAAAATATTGTGTTACGCTAACATTGGTAAAACGAGAATACCAGCCCATATTATACTGTTTAAATAACAATGTCAATCTGTGAAATAATTTAATTTGGAAATTATATTTGCCGAGCTCGCTACGCCATAATAGGTTTTACGATAAAAGCTGTTCCCGTAAAATAACAGGTTTATTTTTTGGCAACTCTTGGTCACAGTTGAATTAAGACTTTTAATTGATGAAGTCTACTGTTTTGTTTTAAGAGATGCCTTACTCATTACGACAAGACTCTAAAAGGACATCAATTCTTATAAAAGGTTCGTTAGTGATCCCAATGTCAATTAGTTTTTGGTAGTTAGCTCCTATTGAGTATTTCTTAATGATAATTAGTTTCTGCTTGATTCTACACAATATTATCGATTTCGTTGGGTTGAACTAAATACTGCCGTCTATATTTTGTAGTATTGTTATTTTTACTGTGATACGGCGCTATAATTAGCTATGCATATGTTGGAAACGATGGGACGCTTATAAAGCACATTTAAACGGGTATTTATCGCGAATTTTACCTTTAATATAAGCCCGACGTTTCGACCGAATTGCACCAGCCGTGGTCGAGGTCTTCCCGCGCCCACAGCTGGAGCAATTCGGTGCAAATACCCATCGTGAAAGTTTAAAAAAGACGTGTGCAATAGAGAATATTCCATCAATCTCTGAATCGAAGCACTAGCTCAAAAATCAAAATATTCCCAAACAATTATAAATAACCCACCCTTTTTTTTCGGATGGGTAATCATCAAGCGACTCTCCCGCTCTGGGCGGAGTGGAAGGAGTGTCAGACTTTTACTGGCTAAAACCCATCCATGTTCCTTCTTCGCCCTTTGTGTTCCGGGGCCTCGGTATCTCTTTCGAACAGTCCCGCAGCCCCGGCAGGATAAATAACCCACCACAGATAGATACAGGGCCACCGATCTCAACCGGGACCATAGCCACTCACAGACAGACAATCCAAAAACGTACCTACAAACTTTATAAACCTTTTACGATACACCAGTTTGAACGTTAAACCTACAAAACTTTAACTAACGTGAGAACTACCAACAGTACTGAACAACCAATAGTTTTTGAACATTTACGACTAAAGTTTGTCGTCGTAAAAATCTTTTCTGGGCAGACTATGAAGTTTATTGATAGTCTTTTTGATAGTGGGTTGAAGGTTTTGGAGACAAACAAGAAGAATTAGATATGGGGAGAGATAGATCGTTTATTTGTGGTTTGGATTACAGCGAAACTGCTGATGTGACAAGAATGTTTAAGCTGAATTGACAGGACATTGGCGCCCAGCACCAAAAAAAAAATGGGACAGTTGCCAGAGACGGTTTCTTTATGTTCTTCTTAGAATAGACTTATTGGAAATCTTGCGGGCCAATGAATGTCTGGCTGAATTGAATAGAACACTCTCAGAAAAGAGGACTGTGCCCTAGTAGTGGGAATATTTATAGACTGAATATGCTGATATGAAGGGGCATTAATGTCTTCCCAGCACAAAGTGGTTCGAAACCTAAGCCTAGATCTAGAAGTATTTGTGAAGCGACTCTTGACTCCTACATACAACCTTTGCGAGGGCAATGCTAATGCTGCCTCAGTTACATACAAAGCCCAATATTTATTTTGCGAATTTCAAATCTCGTAGACCAAGAGTTTTGCAGTTTCATGGTCTGAGAGACCACACGGGAGGTCTTGCGTTTATTATGTTACACCTTGTATATGCAGCAATAGTTGTTTTTGGCTCGTTTTTGGAATAGCATCTGCATACGAACACGGTTGGTCTCAAAAACCAACTTCCTTTCGTATCTCTGGTATTAAGGCAGCAGTAATGGGATCCAATTTACTTGACTCACGTTCGCCTCCTAATCGAAGGACTATGCTTTATAACAATACGTGATATGAATATGCAAAGGCGGTTTGATTTCAGGACAATGAGGCTCTATTCATATCGGTTTTCGCACTGATTGGGTACATTATGGATGTATGATATAATTTTTTTCTTTATATCTATGTATGAGAAAGGGTTGGATTGCTGGAAGACTTTAAGCGGCAATTGGGATGGTTTTTTCATGTGAAGAAAGTTTTGAGTATGAATGTTGATGGGTATAAGAGTAGAGAAAGACCAGAGAAACGATGAATGGACTGTGTGAAGGATGATATGGCAAGAATGGAAGTGTCTGATGAGATGACGAGCAATAAAGAAGTATGGAAGAAGAAGACATGCTGCGCCGACCACAAATAAATTGGGATAAGGGCAAAAGACTGATGATGATGATGAAGCAGGTGTAAATTCGGTAATCGGGTCGAAAGGTTGGAATCGCGCCACAACATCAACTTTAAGTCATTCGTGGTACGAGTTCCAACCCACCATCTACAGACCTGCTTGAAGGAGGACTTTTGGCCGAAGGGTGTCGTATATCGACGTTTCCGAGGGCGGTTGCGCGACACCACGCAGCGAAACACGACGCCGACAACGTTGCGTGTATAGTTTTAGTCTCGTATAGTTAAAAATATGTATTAGTATATTATTATTGTTAATTATTATTTTGTGTATTTTACCTATTATTATTAAATCTACAATTAATTTATCTGTGATCTTTCCATTCTCTTACTTGGCTAGTTATAAATAACAGGAATAAGTAAAAAATATGATCTACATCAAACTGAGGTGGGAACAACGAATACGGGTTTCCAAGTTATTGCAAAACAAATTCACTTATTTAGATTTAGTGTATCTTGGTGCAAGAATGTAGACTAATAAGTTTCTTTTATTTGTTTCAGGTATGTTTCAACTAAAGCTGTATACGACCCTTTTTTATTCCTTCTTCTTCTTTTCTTCTCTTCTTCTTTCCTTCAGCCGAACATGTTTCAACTGTCATAATAGAAGAACCGTCGAGGTAAGTCGCAGAAATTTTGGTTTCTCCTCTCCTCTCAGTATCAATCAAGCAAACAAGTACGAGATATCACATATAATTTTAGTACAAATATAAACCAGCAAATACAAGAACAAAATCATATAGAACAATAACATATAATCTAGTTATTGGGACCCATAGTTCGTAATATTGACCCTAGAGGAACATTGATTCGATTGTACAAGCTACAGACGATTGCAAACACAATACCTCTCTTATCAGTCCGTTAGTCGGTTACATCGTTATTGTTGTAATCGATAGGAAGCTATGTAGAACCCTGTACGTATCTTACATGTACGCACGACGACCAAAACCAAATTAATCTCTCATTGTAAGGGAAGCTCATTTAAAGTGAGCTCAGTTATACTGGATATGTAAAGCTCGATGTGTCGCCATGTGTACGATATTCAGACTAGGCAAATCATCGATTGGAATAACTTAAAATGGGATATGTAATTTTATTCAGTCTAAGTGTGGCTTAGTCAAAAGGTACCTTAAGATTGTCATTAAAGCATCTTTGCGAACGTATTCAACATAACAACATAACATCACCCCAGTAACCCCTGAAGGGTTAGGCAGAAGTGTTAGGGCAGTTACGTTTAAGTCCTATGAAACAGGGGGCGAGCCTATTGCCATCAACCAGGCACAAATTCAGACTCCGTGGCTGCTACTGAGAAATTCTTGATGGAAAAACCTAATAACACTTTGCCCGACCTGGGAATCGAACCAGGACCTCATCACCGCTAAACGAACGAACGAACGAACGTATTAAAATAATGTCAATTTAAATTAAGTTCGGAGAGTCAGCACTTTTTAAACAGCATTTTTCACAAAAGACAAACTAACCACTATCATAGAACCTAAACTTAACAAATTCTTGATAAGTTCACTCACTTTGGTTTTTTTCGCCCACACCACTTTGTAACAGATATTCAGAGCAAAAAAAGGATCACAAATCATACATTTCGTATAACTTAAACCACTACACACGATGAGTTGAAAGGGATCCATGATTGAACCCGAAATTGGTCCTTTGTCTGCGTCTCTATTGTAATAGACGTTTTATTGTCTCTGGTGTTCTAGAACAGCCCTTTCGGCTAGACAGGCCAATTCTTTTACGAGCTAACCCTACTAGACTCTCTAAGTAGGTAAGTGCCGCAAAAAAACAAAAATCTAGATCTCTAGAAAAAGGTAGGAGTTTTTTTACCGACAGTAAGACATGGTTACGTTTTTCACGCGTATCTATATATCTCTCTATACAAAAAAGATCGCGGGGAAGACCTGGAAGCCAGGATTAAATTTGCACAGACCAGGGAAGCATAGCACGACAGGGCATTAAACAAACTAAGTCAGTGGAACAAGGTTACCTTCCAATGATGATGTTGATGAACCTTGTCTTCGTTTGTGGAATTATTTATACCTCTCGAAGCATCCTAACGGCTGACTGGATTTTGAATACATGAGGTGTAGCTCGTGGCTGAATAATAACAGTCAGCGCTTGCCAAGATCGGTTCGAAGTAGGGTGATTATCCATTACATACCGAGTTTCCTCCGTGCCTCGTACGCACGTTTAGCCGTTGGTCCAGGATTTCATTTGTAGATCTTTGACAGTTGTTACAGGTAGTCACTGCCCGAAAGTTGACAACCAGTCTTACTAAGAGTTATAGTATTACCCAGTGCTAACAGGGTTGTGGAGGTCAGATAGACAATCGCTCCATGTAAAATATTGGTGTTGAATCCAGTAAGACAGGAAGCCGACCCGAAAATAGTTGTGAAAAGGCTAGGCAGATGATGAATAGTTTTAAAGAAGATACAGGTGATGACATTAAATCTGATAATGAAAAACAAACAGCCATGAACTACGTCTGACTGCTTAAAAGAAGTTCTAAACTTTTAAGTAGCAGACTCGGTTTTTTTTTTACATTTTCAAAGAACTTTACTTGAACAGACACCTAAGGATTTCTTTAGCTAGATTACAAACGCAGACAGACGTGTCTTAATCAACGAAATCCGATAGAAGGCAGGGGTCCGCCATTATTGAAATTGGTTTTGACACCTTAGAACCGTGACGGATGGTGCGAAAGGTTAATTTAAATGTTCTTTAGCTCCTATTTTTTGTAGATAGGTACTCTGAAAATATAAGGATTTTGTAGATCTTAATCTTCGGAAAAAATTAAACAATTAATGAGGCCCTACTCTCTAACGTTTCGTGCTTATATTCGAATCTACCCGTCTCTATCACTCGCAATCATCTGGAGGGAGACATGCGATAATATTGTTTTGTTTAAGAAATATGATAGACTATAGTTTGCCCGCTTCTTCGCCCGCGCGTAGTAATTGTCCCAAGGGGTCTTTCTACCGGGATAAAAAGTATCCTCTGTGTTACTCCATAATCTGTGTGCCAAATTTCATCTAAATCCGGTCAGCAGTTTTTGCGTAAAAGACTATCCAAACATTCAGACATCCATACATTCTCACAAACTTTTGCATTAATAATCTAATATTATTATTAGATAATTAATGCGAAAGTTTGTGAGAAAAGGATTAGTGGGAGATTGCTTTTGTCCGCGGCTTCAATCGTGTGGAGACCGGCCAGCAGCCAACGGTCATGAATTATCGGGATAAAAATAATTCTATATCTTAACCCACGTCATGGTTTACTTGTGTGCAATTTTATCGACAACCGTTCAGCCGTTAAATCATCAAAAGGTAGACAGGGTTACTTTCGCATATGTTGTTCCTTTATGAATTTAAGTAACTCTGTTATAACTCTCACAAAAATAAGACGTTTCAATTACTTAGTTCCAACTGAAAAGAACAATCTATCTCGCTATTTATAAAGACAATACACGTATCAAGGACATACTTACTTTGGCCTAAAACTTTATTACATCGCTTTTAGTCTGCCTCTGTCCTTTGCCCGAAAGCCCTATATTACTTTTATAAGTGCTTAAGGGTTGGAGCCCTTTTTTGTCATCTGGCAAGGCTTAGTGAGGCCTTGGATGTGCGGTAAATGATATTCTGGGCCCCTGTCATTCATTTTAGCTAGTTTATGTACATATATCGCTTACATGGGGATGTTATAGTGTGTGTTTGCATCTGGGACACATTTTTGGTAAGTGGTCGTTCGGGAAGTAGATTACATAGTTATGTACAGACGCGAGCACAACAAGCCACTACAATCTGTCAAATTTCTTTAATAGATTGTCAACTTTATCGCTAAACTATTAGGTTCAAGTTTGATTGGGAAAATTTAACAGTTTCGGGTAGCTTGCCTCTGTGCCCGAGGATGAAACATTTAGGACAATGAGTGATTTGGAATTAAGGTTTAATTTTTTAATGAGTTACAATGTTGCAGAACTGAAGTATACATACATAAACTCACACCTCTTTGCCTCCTTGGCACAAACCGCAGAACGCCATCTGTTACGATCCTTACATTATACTCGTAGGTACTCCATTTGCTTCGTTAGTTTATATCGTTCGTTCAATTTGAAGTGTTTCTCTCATTAACCAATCAATTAACCCGTTTCATGGTAGTCCACCGCTGGGAGAAGTTGTCCTCAATTGGACTGGGAAATCTAATCGATCACCTACCGTCCACTGGGTGTTCTGATGTTCATTTCCCTAAAACAGTTCCTCTTTTTATTTGCGACTACGTTAAAAACCGATATCAGGCGCTCCATTTTTCGTTCATTTCTGCCTGTCAATCGCCCATGTTTCACTCGAAGTGAAACGTCTGTACACAAAATGAATAAAAAATTACAAATCAATGTGAAAAATTAATTCATTAGTAGTCAATTCTACATCTCACTCGGCATCTTTCAATTGCCTATCTAATGATCAAAGACGAAATGAAAAATCAAATGATGGTTCATTTCTATATAATTTTGTCGGTGTCGTGTGAACATAATTATAATTAAGGCCCTTCTAACCCTAAAATTAGCAACTCTAGTTGTGGTGGTTCAAACTTCGTTTGAAATACTGTTAGAATAAGTTCTAATCAGCTTGCACTACAAAGCGGTTGTTACGTCAGTCACTGCGGCCGAATAGTGCGAAATGAGTGGTTTTTTTGCGATTTAGAAAAAATCTATTGACTAAACAAATAAAACACATAAGACCTGCTTTATAGTTAGTTCAGTTAGTATGCAAAGTTTCATGATCTAATTTCAAGTACTTTTTGAATTCCAGCGGTTTATTGTTTGATTTGGAGGTAACTTTGGTTTTTTTTTCTATAGAGAAAAGTTTATGGAATCGTGTTTTAGTTAAGTACTCATAGTACCTAGCATTAATCCTCAACTTTACCATATATTTATTTCAAAATTAATGCTGCAGTATTTTAGGAGTAACGGAGGATCATGCTAAGCCATTTGAGGGATAAATAGCCCTTAAGAGTCCCCCGAGTTAAGCCGTTCACTCTAGTAAAGCGTCTGAAATCGGCTTTACAGATAGGTACGGTTTGTGAAGGAATGCTTGAACTCGATCAAAAATATTTCGCAAAACAAATCAACCGGATCGGTTGAATGCGAATGCTTCCCGGATATTTAATTAAAACTTCGTTTTTTCCAAACTTGGGCCCGCTTGGGCTAGAGGGAATGTTTTTGATCTTTGTCGGAACATCGATAAACCTTTGAATATGTTCGTCCGTTTGAACTCCATCACTGGGTTCTATTCAATGATACGTTCGTGGGAAATCTATTTGTTTTGGTATTGAATACTGCATTCTGTGGTGGGGTTATTTAAGATCTTGTTTTCTTTGGTTTTAGATTTTTGTGATCAGCGTCATGGTCAATGACGAATGGTTCATTAATTGCACATTCTATTGTTTGTATGTGTTGCACCGAAGTGATTCTAGAATAATTATTAGAATAATCTTAATATGCGTGAAATATGGTACATTGAGATGTTAAAGGTTCTACATATTTCGCTTAGGTACTAGAATTCGGCATGCAAGCTAACTATTGACGTTATGGCAACTATTCTAAGTTGATAAGAATATATAATACTATATGTTCATGTGATGCGGAGGAATAAGCAAAATGTTAAGTATGAATGTAGATGGCTATAAGAGTAGAGGAAGACCAAAGACACGATGGATGGACTGTGTGAAGGATGATATGGCTAGAAAGGAGGTGACTGCTGAGATGACGAGTAATAGAGAAGTGTGGAAGAAGAAGACATGCTGCGCCGACCACAAATAAATTGAGATAAGGGCAGGAGAATGATGTATCATAATGTCTTCTTCAACATTAGTATTAAATCAAACGTGTCTAGAAGCTTTGCAGATCTTCTGTAAGAATTGACACAACATTTTAAAGATGAGGTACACTTGCCATTTAAAACTCGTTTCAAAGAATACTCAGCTCATTTTCAATTCAGACAAAGCTTCAACACTACAAAAATTTCCAGCAATAAAAACCTCAACTCCAGTTCAAACTTTATTAAGAAAAGTCTTTCTCTGTGGCGGTATAATAAAAAAAAACTCAATAAGAAGCACGCTGCGAGGGGTAAATATGAAAATGATTCTACTACAAAAGTCATTAAGCGAATTTATATTTTTTGCAACAAAAGTGGCGGGTTTTGAACGCAAGTTGTCGCTAAGTGCCATTAGACGTTAGCACTGTAGATATGAGTACAGTATTTCAACTAGGAACAAATTGTTGGAATCCGCTGACACAGTCATTCAAACTGATTACACGAATTTTAAGCATGCGTGGTAAAAGGTTACTTGTGAGTAAGTCGGGGCTGTCGCATCAAAACAAGTAGTTCCGTTTTATGTGTGTAGTGCTCGCTTCGGTGAAGATTTTCCTTTACCCAAGCAAGCACTACATGCATGAGGAAACCAGTATGTCGAGAGAGATGAGAGATATTTCTCGACGGCATCGGCAGGTAAAGCCAAGTCCGAGGCCCATGGGCGTCATAAAAACTCTGACTAACTACTAACCACACGAAAAAGAAAAAAAGTGCAATGTAAAGTTTAGTTGACAACTATATCATGCATTTGATGTCACAAAAAGAGCGCAGTTGGTTTACTGGAATTATCTTTGTACTGTGACGAATGAGTGCGTTGTTGCTCGATTCTACTACGAATACACTATAATTTTGCTCTGATATCTTTTATTATGGTTTATGAGAAGCGAGTTTTGCATCGCAGTGTTTGCGGGACTTAATTTGTGTGGTATAGTAGAGACTAGATGTTGAAATGAAACTTTTTTTAGAGTTAAAAATAGAATATTATTTATTTTCTCAGGCAGGTGCATTCATTTGTGTAATTTATTTAATCACTACTGCTCTCAATAAACGGTTAAGGAAAACATCGTGAAGAAACCTGCACGTCCTAGAACCAAAAAATCGAAGACATGTGACATCGATCAACCCGCACTGGGCCCGCATGGTGGACTAAGCCCAAACTCTCATAGAGAGGAGGCCTGTGTTCCAGCTGTGGGAACATTATAGGTTGGTTATGCCTTGGTCCTTGATTAAAGGCTCCACAGAACAGTAACTCCCAGTCATCTCTTCCAAATCACTCGACCACTTGTTCCGCAATACAGCACACAAGACCAACTCGTTAGGAACTCCCACAGTCAGATTACGACCTCTGTGTTATGCAAATGGATTTCCTCAGGATATAATTGTGCTCCCAACTTCCACCGTCTCATTTAAAGGGCATTCAAAAACTTCAGAACTCAATTTCTGAGTTGCAAACAAGTCAAGACGTTTGTCGTTGTGTTCATTATCAACCTGGTTGTTGTCTGAGGTTTGCGGTTGAGAGAAAAATTGTGAGGGAACCTCTGAAAGCTTTGAGAGTTATTTTCGGCTGTATTGTGCCTGTATGGGGTGTATTTGATTGGACCAGGGAATAAGGCTGTGTTCATACCGAGCGTAGACATAGTCTACCGCGAAAATGTATAAAAAACAAAGAACACTCTTCGGTTGTAATCCTTTTCTCACACATTTTGTACTGGAAGCTCACAGTCGGCGCCCACTAAACTCTTTGGTGTGAACGCTACCAAAAGTTGTTAACCCAAGGTTGCCTCTGTTCTCGATCATTTTGCTTTTACTACAGATACAGTGAGGTTTTATTTACTCCGACATTAGACATAACAGCTCAAATGGTGACAAAGCCTAACTTTTTTCAAAAACTCCCCGTGCCATATTTAGGGTGAGGCCAAACGAGCGTAATTTTTGATTCGCGTAATTTCTGCTTCATACATATTTTACGTAAAATTCGCCCAGCTATGTATGAAACCGAATTTACGTGACTCACATAATTACGCTCGTTTGTCCTCACCCTTAAAGCCCAGTACTATATTTAGTAATGAAACTCACACACGCGTCGCAGCCGTTAATTACTTGCCTAAACTCATTTCCGACTTCTGTTTGCACGGTGCGTCGGTTAAATAGCACTTGTGCGTGCCAATGTTTGTTCAACCCGGTTCACAGAATGATTAATTAGAATATATTAATCATATTTCAAGATTTTGAACTAAATGAACAAGTATTTGAAGAAATTAAGTGAGTAATGAGTTAGGTTTATTATCGATGGTAGCCGTATTGAAAGGTTTAATTACGTTCACTGTGCTTTAAATATCTGATGAATTAGTTTCTGACGACGGAAGTGTTCCAGGTTTAGCTATAACAGAAACATTAAGAAATAATAAAATTATACTGTGAGTGAAATATTTCATTTAAGTATCTTGTAAAACCAAAACGCTTTCAGGTTTTAGCCAGGTATGCTACCTGGCTAAAACCTGAAAGCTCAGAGAAAGTGGCATTCAGAGAGTTTACAAAACTTTGACCAGTGGCAATCGATTACTCCTCCTTTAGGCCTCTTATCCCTCCTATCAGACAAAGCAAAAACAAGCTGAAATGTTTCCAGCATTTTCAAACTCTCACTCATTCTATTTACCGCTCAACAACTAAACACCAGCACAACTATCCGAAGTTAGCTTCCTCAAATGTTTCAAATGTGCCGTGAAGGTTTTAAGGCACTCCCGAACTTTGCCTAACTCTTTAGTGCATCTTAAAAGGCGTCTAGTGTTCTCCAACGACCAATTCCGAGTTTAACTGTATCTTCAGACACTAACGCTTGAACTTGGAAGATATTTTATTACAATGTTTAAGATACAATGTGATTTTATTTGTGATGCTTTGTAATGCTGTTTTAAGAAGTTAGGCTTTGTTGATGCTGCTGTTCTCATGCTAGTTTAGAAGATAGCTTGTTGTTATTTTGTTAAATTAATCAAACCTGCGCTATCGCAGCGGTGGCCCAGTGCAAGGACTGCTGTAAGCCGTATTTTGCACCAAAACGAGCTCTTTACTTTGAGTAAATTATTTCACAACTAGCAACACTGGCTTCAAAACGCTAAAAAACATCTTGAGGACAACAGTATGTGTGGAAGCGGAAAAAATCGAACATCTGTGACATACACCAACGCGCACTAGGCCCGCGTGTTGGATTAAGTGCCATTACCTCGCACACAGAGGAAAAATGTCTCTGCATTTGAAGCATATTGATGCTTTTTTAAACATATACCAAAATACAAAACCCGACTAAACAAAACTGAAAAACAAAAACAAGTTCAGGAGACAGGACATTTATTGACTGCACCAGTCGGGACCCATTAAATAATCTAGACTAAAATCATTACATCCAATATAGGCCCCGACTGTTGCAGTCAATTTGTCCTGTCTCCTGAACTTGTTATTTTCTTTTTAGTTTTTATTTAAAGTTATTAGTTATTTTTTACGTAGTCGGGTTTTATTTATTTTACACTTTTTAGTTACATAAATATACCATTTTAAAATCCTCATGATGAGCCCTTTATTTTGAAACCCATATTGCAGTATCCATTTATTTTGAACCTGGAACCAAGGATTCTAACGATACCACGTACAACGAAATCGGTTTAGGCGTTTAGAAGTTATGGTGGAATAAAGAAACTCACAAACATACATGAACCCTGAAAACATGTCACTCCTTTTTTAGGCAGTCGTGTAACAACTGATACTACATAGTTACAATAATATCAACGAAAGAGAAAGAAAGCATTTACTCGTAATCATTCTGGAAACAACTTACCAACGGGTATCGTATTACCCAGCACCAACTGGGTTGTGGAGGTCAGATAGGCAGTCGCTACATGTAATGTACTGGTATTCAGCTGCATCCAGTTAGACTGGAAGCCGACCCCAACACAGTTGTGAAAAGGCTAGCCAGATGAATTCTGGAAACACAACTCATCAAACCTCAATACCTTTAAAATCTTGCCTTACAAATTCAAAGATTCTTTCTTTCTTTGAGAGAGAAATGACAAGTGAAGTCGAAAGCGAGGAAGCGTCGTTTTACTCACGGACAGTAATCAAAGGCTCTTGTGAGGTCTAAGTGTTCTGTTCTGCAAGGCTTTATGTTGGAATTCGATGGCCGAGTTGTATGAATTTCTTAGTAACGGATTCCTTAGTTTAGAAAGAATGAAAATGTCATGATGGGATTTTTGGAAGGTAGTTTGCTGTGTTGTTTCTTATTAAGGTGGAAGCTCCTCAGTTGCCCGCGAAATTCAAAGGAATGGAATTGGAAGGAATTCAGGTTGTATGTTGATTAAAATATGATTCGCGGCTGTAACACGTATGTAGTTACAGTATTATAATCACTTTTTTTTTTTTAAATAAAACCGACTTAAAAAAAACAAAAAGAAAAACACAAAATAGTGAAAAATAACTTTAGCTTCTAAAGCCGGTGACAAAAACACCAAATCAATCAAGCAAGCTAGACAAGCTTCAGAAGTCGGTGATGAACCTTTGTTTGATTGATTTAGTGTTTTGTCACGAGCAGAAGTAGAAGAAATTTAAATGAACAACATGTCTTTAAGGCGCCTCCCCGAGCAAATGACCTTGAACGAGCAGTTTTTTGGAGCCTACTCCTCTTTATCCAAAAGAAATACCAACTAATAAAAAATACATTAAATTACTACATATTCTTGACTCCAAAATTGTCATTTCTTTTTTTTTTTAAGTATCTTAATGTTTAATAAATCCCCTCACAACGAAACCACAGAAATGAGAAATAATGATTTATAAAATGCTACTCCTCGTAAAGTAACCATTATTTTGATTTGCTACTTATACTAATGGATAGACAATTTAATAATGAACATAATTGTCGTTTTATTTTTTCCAGAAGACGTAAATTTGATTTTCTAAAGAAAAAAAAACCACTCATTTCGCACTATTCGGCCTGCAGTGACTGACGTAACAATCACTTTATAGTGCAAGCTAATTAGAACTTTATTCTAACAGTATTTCAAACGAAGTTTGAACCACCACAAATAGAGTTGCTAATTTTGCTCGGGGAACCGCCTTAAGGTTAATGCTCCACGGTAGCCCTAAGGAATTTTGAATTTCGCATTCAAAATTCCTTACGTTTTTGGCATTTGCAGGGCAGTGTCAGGTTTTATGTTGATTAAAATATGATTCCTGTCACTGATCTGCAAATTGCAATTTCGCGGGTACCCACCCTGGCGCTTAAAGCAAAAATGCTCTGAAACAATAAAATACATTAGTTTCCATTTGCATAACGCTCTTATTAGTAGCTCATTCAGCTTTAGCATATTAATTAACATAACTCCTTCGACATGCGAAACAGTTGCCATGCATTTGCAAGTTGAACTCCTACAACCATTAAATTGAGTTGTTCTATAACTGACGAGGCAATAATCGCAAGTGTTCAATATTGGCAGGTGGGTTATCGACTGGCCTCGAGCACTGGCCTCGAGTACTTGCATCGAGTCAAACAGTCAGTTAACTTGACTTGCTTTGCCAATGTCATGGCGGCGGTTAACTGTGTGGCATTCGTAACAGCCCAGTTTCGGAGGGACGGTCAAATTCACTTGTAAATGCTTAGTTATGTTCGAAACTGAACGTTCATAAGGGAAGTTTGTGTGTTTGTGCGACCGAATGAACCATCACTCAGCAAGAATCGAGGCTGTTGATCCAGGGTGCATCATCTTCTGCCTAGCGTTTTCCCAACTTATTGATGTCGGCTTCGCAGTAGCGAAGGGTCAATTTTTGTAAGAGATACAGTCTAATCGGATGCAGCTGAATACCAGTATTATGCATAGAGCGACTGCCTATCTGACCTCCAACCTCCAAAACCCAGTTAGTACTGGGTAATACTACAGTCCAGGGTGCATTAGGCTTATATCAAAGTAAGACTTCTTTCTAGAATGCCTAAATTGATCGGCTGATGCCAGTGCCACATCATGTGGACGAGTTCTGTTCTTGCCGTAATCCTGATACAAACTATTCATCAGGTGGTTAAATTGTTTGTGCCCAAGATCAACCAATTTAGCCGAAAATGGTTTTTATATCACCATGTCTAAGGGTCGGTTTCTAGTCTTACCAGATGCAACTAAATACCAGTATTGTTAATGGAGCGACTGCCTATCTGACCATAACAACCCAGTAACTGAATAACACGATACCCCCTGGCAAGACTGGTAAGCAAACAGGTATCTGACTACATGTAACGACTGTCAAAGACTACAAATGATAGCCGGGACCAACGGCTTCACGAACCACTTCACGAGACTGCTGACAACACCCGTAACGTAAAATGCTCTCACGCCAAAATCCAAAATAATTGAATCATTTTTCGGCGAAACCGCACCGAAGTCTGCCCAGCTCAGTGGAGGGCATTCGCAATGAAACTGTGGACGTCGACAAGCCAACAGCCAACAATCCAATTTGCCTTTGCTTTGTGAATGTAAATTACAATCACGAGCAGCGCGCTGTACAGCCGCTGATAAAATTTGATTAACAAATGAGAAATTCTATAACATAATGCAAGCAACAAAGCATGTGTTGCTTTAGCGTCAAAATGTACTGAAAATAAACAGTTATGTAGGTGAATAGGTCGGAGTTCATGCGGTTTTTTTTTTATTCGACCTAAGGCTGTATGTTTGACCTGCCTTTGAGTTATCCTTGGCCCGAAAGCCAGACGATGAAATATTATTTTAAATATGACTAAAAACGAACTGAAGAAAATCGTAAAGTACCTAATACCGCTTAAGTATTCAAAGAATAGCAACAATAATTGTAACAAATAAATAGCAGAAGGCTAAAGGTTGCGTCACATCTATCAGCACGGAATCGCATTTTTCCATGCTTCTATCCTTTTCCGTCTCCTAGAACCGTCATTTGCTAGAGCGAGAAACAAAACGGGAGTGATATCGCAAGCGGCTGCATCGACGACGCGCTAGGCAGCTGAAATTTAATAATTTTAAAAACAATTCATATACATGATTTTTATTGTATCCAAATAATATCTGTATGTAAATATCTGGTGTCCCACAAGCCTTGTTGCTTAGTGTGGCACTAGATGGCGCTGTGTGTAGTGTCCAGCGATATTTATTTATTTAAAACGTTCTGGTTCATTAAAACACAGCTCGTGTCATAAAATCTTTTCTCCATAAACCCACGCGTTCCGTACTCTGTTTGTGATATATCGGGAGCTCAAAAAAAATAATTATCGCAACTGCCAGGGTCGCGGAACTGTCTATACAGGGTACCGGGTCCCTGGAACGCAAAGGGCAACCGAAAGAACATGGTGTCTTGGTCAGTAAGTCTGTCAGTCCCTTCCGCTCCACCCAGGGCGGGAGGACCCATTTAATGATTTTACCACCCAAAAAAAATGGAATTATTGGAAAATAAAGGCAGTGCCCTCTCATTGAGAGGAGGCCGTGTCCCAGCAGTGGGGATATTAGAGGCTGATGATGATGATGATGATGAAAGGCAGTGCATTACAAAATAATTTTACAGTAAGCGTACTTCTTTTATTGTTCTAAATTGGTCCCGAGCGAAGCCGGGGCGGGGCGCTAGTATTTAATATAATTTAGATTAAGAGCGAATGTCTTCCATGTAACTGAATGCGATCATGACCAATAAGGTCATCGTCAACTTTTTAATTTTGTTTGCCAACTTGTAAAATCCTCTCCGCAATACGCGACTGACAACTGTTATGACTTTTTACTGAATTTGTTTTTTTTTTCAATTTTCAATTGATTTGTGAAATACAATCAAGATTAGTGGTGATGATTACTGGAACTTTATCATTTGCAGCTTTGTCTAACGAACACTGTTAAAGCATAGGAATCTGTCCTCATCAAACCATTCTAAAATCTCAAAAGTCAAAATATTTATATCAGCCCGCAGGCTTATTCATGTCCATCTTCGCTTGAACTTTCCACGACGTCTGATTTTCGCCTTTATCTTGTCGTTTATTCCGATGGCAATTTTCCAAATGATAATATAAAAATTCTCATAACACGGGCCCACTCCATATCTGAATTACAAATTTCAACCAAAATTATTTCCGCTCAGTATTTAAAGGCAAAATAAATCCTCTGTAAGCAATAATACATCAACAAATGATTGCCGCCAACTTTTCATTCGAAATGAGAATTCCCAAACTCTCACTAAACAGAAAGCGAGAAATACTCGAGATGAGATGCATCCAAACGAAGTCGAACTTCGAGATACCCTCGAGTTTCGGAATCCGAATGCAACAACTTTTTCGATGATTATTCAATGAAGTTTTATTATCTGTGAATGCGTTTGTCGATTGATTTGCGTATGGTGGTGAAGGAAAACATCGTAAGAAAACTGGTATGTTAGAACAAAAATATCGAAGACATTCGACATCCACCAACCGATACTGGGCCCGAGTGGTGGACTATGACCCACTTATTCCAAAGTGAGGAAACCTTTGACCCAACATTGAGAACGGAAGAAATCTTCACACCTATCTTTACTTATAACATATGTACACATTATGATAAAGCAAGATCATACAAAACAGACACCTGAGCTAGGCAACGTAACATTCTGTCAGCGGAAATGACGATAGAAACCGGAAAGCTTATGTCAATCTTGTTGGACGTGATCGAAAAGTTTTGATAGCTATTGATACTTGTCTAGTTAATATTACATTTCAACAGTTTTGCCCAATACACAAATTCTCAATCCTAAATATGCATACGCACTTCACAAACAAATCTTACACACTAAACAGTTTCAATTTCCAGCTGCCCACCAAATTCATTGACAGGTTCGCTTTTGTCCTGCCATGAAAGGCACTCAGCTCTATTTATATCAATAGAAGCGACGCCACACTGCCGGGCACTCAAAGGTCCCACTCTTTCGTTTGTTTAAAACGTCTTACTTAACTTTAGTGGTAAACAAAAAGTTTGAGCGGTACTCCGTTGGTACGTATTGAACACTCCACGGTTGACATGAAAGTTTTCCCATTAGAACTTTGGAAATGTGAAAATTATTCTCCGTTGAACCACTGCGAAAACTCGCTCCATATGCTTTTTATAAGCACTCAATATGACAAATAGTGTGACTGATTTTATTGCTAAATCTAATGGACGGGTCGCGAAAGTTGAGCCTTTGTTGAGTAACTAATGTTTCGTTCTGGACCGAAATGGTCTACAGAAGGGCCAAATGTATGTTTTACGACGAGATGTGATTGAGTAGCAAACAAACACAAACTCACTTACGTATTTTGTTTAAGGGTGAGTCCTTTAAAGTAGTGTTAAGGCTAGGAGAATGTAGGTACAATTCCGGTATCGTCGTCAATGTCGCCATCTCCAAAAGCATTTGCAAGCAGGGTGACCTGGATCCAATCGTATCGCTGGTGTCTGTCATTGCAATTGGGCACTTTGCTTTTTTGATCGCTTTTGCGCACTGGGTCCGGGCGTGGCAGACCGCCTATTACAGTTGCCTGTGTCACAGCAATGCACAATGGGAACATTACAGGCTGTTTATGCTACTTAATAAAATATGGTTAATAATAGTAATCAACCATGACAATTGGTTTAAGATTATACTTCGAGAGTAAAAAATCAACAAGTAAACGTTTACCCCACACTACACAATACTGCTAAAAGCATCAGTCGTACTTCAAATCCAATTATGTCAACATGCATATCCCAGCGTACAAGTTAATTTAATTGGAAGAGCAATCCTCAGTGCCTTTTGAGATTTCCTTACTCATACAGTAACATGGTTTTATATTTTCCTTTGTCGCAAGAGTCAGCCACTAAAGGATGTACTTTTAATTTAATAGAGCATTCAGTTTTTCTTAAGTGAGCATTGTAGTTGTGATGATGTTTTTAAGGATAGTCTTTTTTAAGGTTATTATAGTTTCTGAGATAATAGATACAGATAAGGTCTCGTAACCGAGGGGAAGTCCTACTAGAGCCAAAAATTCAAAGAAATGTGACTTCCACCAATCCACATTGGAACCGCATTGTGCATTACAGTCCACTTCCTCTCATAAAGAGAAGGTCAGCAGAAGCTAAGTCATCGTGTTTTTCAGCTAGGGTTCGTTGGCTACCGAATGGTCGACCATCATGACAGAGGGCCAATATACTCAAACGAAAATGACCTATTAACATAACTATTCTGATACCACAGCAACCAATAATTGAGTGATAAAAAATATAACATTAAAATATTCGGCGACATTTGGCTTGGTAACTGATTCGGGCAACAATTGGTAACTACTAACGGGTAGTTAAATAAGTTGGCAGCATTAACCGTCGGTCGCATACGGTGACCCGCGGTGACCTTTACATTGGCTCAATTCCATGTTTTTGTGAACATTACCCGACATTACGATGGTTGGTGAAAATAGTAGGTAGAGCATTTTTGTTTTGGCAATCTTCGTGGTTTTTTGAGAAAAATTAGTAAGACAGCTAAGCAAGTAGAGACTAGACGTGTAGTGTTGGCGTTGTATTACAATTCCACCACCACCACCTCAGCTGAAAGACGTTCACTGCTGGACATGGGCCACTACATTTACTACAATTACAATTATGATTTGGCAAATCTGCAAAGCCTAACCACTGTTTAAACTTTTCCATTTCCTTAGATCTACATAAGATCACGCCTGTGATACCCAAAGGGTTAGGCAGAGTTGTACTCATTAGTACACCCACTTTTCACCAGTTGTGTTAGTCCCATGTAATAGGGGGTTGCTATTGCCATCAACCGGGCACGAATATAGACTCCGTGGCTGCCACTGAGAAATTCCTGGTAGATAAACCCAATAGCACTTTGCACGACCTGGAAATCAAACCCAGGACCTCCTGCTCAGCAGTCGCGCTTGCAACCACTCGACCACCGAGGCAGTCAGTCCTTAGAAATACATTTATAGCATGTAACTGAGAAGCTAGTCATAAAAAACCAACAGCGGGTTCATTTAAGATTGACTTAAACATTCTTTGCAACACGCTAAGAATAAGAAGTAAGTTCACACCAAAAACAATGATGTAGATAATTTAAATATCTTCAGTAAAATCTTTATCATCATAATAGGGTATATGCATGATTTTTTTATCACTCTCTAACTAAACAAAGCGTATTAACATCAGAAATAGCAAAGTATTTTTTTTTTAATAATTATAAAAATACTAAGTTAGAAGCATTTGAAACTGCTGATTAGGCAGAGAAATCCGATACAGCGCTGCATCTACGTACAACATCCATACTAAATTCCGTTTATCTAGAAAGAGATAGAAACAAAAGTTCAAATGGTTATAACTTTTGTGTGTTGTTTGGCCGATTTGTCTTGTTTTCGCTTTTTGACATTATTTTTGTAGTACTTTAACATTCCGTATCAAAATGAAAAATAAAAAAATTATGCATATTCCCTATTCGCAGTCTTATTGAAACACTGAGCATAGTCCTTTTGAGCCACGCCTCCCTGGTTTCATCCAAGTCTTCGCTGCGATCTTATGCAGGGAGCTTCTTCTTCATATACCTAGGGTACTGTATCTGCTAGCCTACATCATCCTGCATCCCACTGCTAGCCACTAGGCAAGCCTCTCCCCATGACTTAGAGTTGTTTCAATCCAGCGCTAATGTAGGCCCTGAAAGTGCCACCTGCAAATACTTAAAAGCAACCAAATAATTTTGAAACAAAATTAAAATGAACGTGTGGGGCGTTAATAAATCAGACACATCTGCTACACATTGCTTTGAGTAAAGCCAGAATTAATGTAACGAGCCTATCCATTACTTTCAAACTCGGTATTAATTTTGACGAAGGTCCTAAAACTGTTTACAGTACGTCAAAACGAAATTCATACTTTCCCGACCTTTTCAAATGATACAATGAAGGTTACAGCCGAAAACATCGGCTGTTTACCATTCTTCTTTTACTGAGAAAGAAATGAGAAAAAAAAACATGGCTGCCAACTAATCATCATAGCGTGTTTAGAGATAAATATGTAAGTGTGATAAATATTTTTAGCCGTGTGGTATCCGGCAGAGTAGAATAGAACCAACCCATTACACTCACGGGTGTCGTATAAGGCGACTAATGTCTGAGGCAGAACACCTTGCGCCTCCGTAGACCAGAGAATGGGCAGCAGCGTTTTCTGTCAGTCTTTCATCACTGCGATCTCCAATCCGCCTGCCGTGGAGATTACGGCAAATTCCTCCCATCATGGGAGAGGCTTATGTCCAGCAGTGGACGTTATGGGCTGTTATAGTAGTAGTAGTAGTAGTAGTAGATAAATATTCATGAAAGCGATTTTGACACAACCACAGTAGCTACACCATATTTCTTGACTGCAATCCTTGGCGAAACGTAATATAATTATGAGGGAGTAACGTTAATGTAACGATAGGTAGAATCTGTGGGTGGACGGCGAGCTAGCCCATAGCCCGGGTTCGTGTGGTGGAATACGGCACAGTCCCTCTCAAAAGTAGGTGGCTTATGTCCGCTGACTTCGTGTCCGAGGCCTTACAGTGGTCATACTGTAGGTAATAAATACTACTTGTCTGACTGCGTCATTCTTTTTCATAAAGAAAAGGTGGGTCTTGATTCGTCGTGGCACGAAGTTGCCGTGTCTGGTACATACCACGGTTAAGGTGGGTGCTCCAGGGTGGCCCGCGAAATTTGCAGGCCAGTGCTAGGTTGTATGTTGATTAAAAATATGATTGGCGGCTGTAAGACGTAATCATCAAAATTATCAATCTAAGTTCATGTATGTAGGTAACTCGATTGAATGACTTTTGTGAAATAGTCGCGGGCTCATCTGGAGCATCCACCTTAAACCCACGATTGTTTGTGTGGTATGTTTACGTTTTGTTTTTTTTTAATCTTTTAATGAAAAAGTTTTTAATTAGTTCTTCTGCTTTATAATTTCAGCATTACTACCAACTACACTCCACTTAACTTTTACCGCCTCTCAACTATTTCACTCAACCGTATTTCGCCACCCAATCCATTTTAACAGTTCAACACAAACAGACACAAGGAACCAGCGAAGATGCAACTGACAGAGGATAATTACACAAAATGGGGTGTGCTGTGTACCAACCCACGTTTGCGATCGCTTATCAAACAAAATGAACCAAAAACTCGCTTACCAACTGCATACTTATGTTGGTCATTCCATCCTCCTGTTGATTTTTCATCTAAACTCTGACGGTTAATTTACATTTTTGAGGTACATACACGAAATTTGTTTTTCACACGAGTGCAATCAATGTTTGTTGTTCTGATTTAATTATTTTGTTGGAGTTTTGTATAGAGTTAGATTTTTTTGTACATGTTGTTTTGGATATTCAAACATGATGACATATTTATTTATACAAAACGATCTATCGCTTTATTAATGTCATTGATTGTAACTTCACTTATCGTTACGTCCTTAATATAAATCGGCCAAGTGCGTGTCGGAGATTGAAAGACAGACAGCGGAGTAATAGTAATCGAGCCCTGTAAGCAGCCTTTAGATACGGAACCCTTCAAAAGCACCAGCATACAACAAGGTTCCTAATGATGATGTCATTAGCAGCCTTGTTTCACTCAATGCTGTGTATAGGTCTCACCCTTTGCCATGCTATCTTGGTCTGGCAACTAAAACAACAAAAAAAACTCATAAATGACAATGATGACAACCAGCACAAAACAAAGAACAAACCATAATATAATAACGTTCAAATACTAGCTGAAATTAATCACATCTCTATTAGCCTCGCTACAACTTTAAAACTTTCACCTCTCTTAGTCAAACCAAACTTTGCACGAAGTAAAACACTTAAATAACGAGAAGACTGTCCACCATACCCCAGTTCACCCCCATACAAACTTCAAACAGCTCTCAACACTCCCCGATACAGGCAAACACACCAAAATTCCATAACAGCACACACATACCGTTATTATTGTACGTTAACTGTGTGTCCCCTTAAAACAGAACTTATTAAATTAAACAGTGCTCCTTGAGTTTCCTAGGGGCTCTTATCTCAGTGCTGGCTCGGAGGCCATTAAAACTTGGACCACCCCACTAACTGTGACACAACACTAATTGGTTGGAGAAACCACTTTGTGATAAATTAAAAATTATTATCAACTCCCTAGCCAAGGAAAAGTGTAGTTTTAGAGCCGAGTTCGGATTGCGAGGAGTTTTGTTTAGTTTGGTACAAGTACGTTCTTCCCTAGCAGTATTGTTTTATTAATTACTGTTTATAGTGGAGCTTCATTTTAAGGGGTGTCGAGAATCGAACCTCGACATCTTCGGGTGCTGCAGGCAGCGCGCGCGAGCCGCTGAGCCAGGCGGTGCGGTGCGCGGAGCGGGCGGCGCGGGGGACGCAGGCGACGGGCTGCGCGGGCGACGGGCGGCGCGGTACGGCCGGCGTCGCGCACTCGCGCCACACAGAACACTTCTCCTCGGGCCACCGCGTTGTATATATGTCGGTTTCAGTAAATAAATTCAGTTTGTACCAGCCAATTATACAGTCCACTTATTTCTCATCACCATCATCGAGACCTTCACACTGTACTCAACAGGGGGATCTCTGTTATTAATTTACGAACTACACTAGCAAGTGCAGAACCCAATTTGCTCTCGTGTGGATCATATTAAATTCTAATAGGATTTCTAATTAAATTTATACGTGGAATTTCAGATAATATTCTTCATCGATTACTAGTAAATTCTGGAACGAATACTCGTACAAAATACGCTTCCACGATCAATTCACTCACTAACTCAGTCTATGCTTGGCCACAGAAAATCCAGCTTTTGGGCTAACCTTCCATTCCCTAATACGCCAGAACTAGTCCAAACTTTCATTAGTTACAGAGTACACGTGCACTAATAACGTACCTACTGGTAATAACTTGTAAAATCCGAGTCAGACCGGTTCAGTCTAGATTGGACCGAGTCCCGCCTCGGGCGCCAAGTAATGCTCAACTCTAAACTACAATGAACCGTTAAGACTGCTTTGCTTTATTGTTGACGTGGTGAACATGGCTGATTACTCACTGAGAAAATTAGCCATTTATCTCCAATAGGCTAGTTTCCACCACCAATAAATTGCAAATCTATTTAGTCCGTCAGTTAGAGTATTGGAAAATAATAGACACGTATTTTTTGTTTTTGTAAATCAATGAATATTGACAAAAATAAAACGCATCAAAACTCGGGGGTTAAGCTCGTGACGTCACAACGCACTAAAAAATATAGCAGGGCGTGACGTATTGAGAATTTTAAAAGCGTCGTATCTTCGTCAATTTTGGTTTACGTAACAAATCAAAAAATACGTGTCAAATAGTTTTTGATAATCTAACTGACGGATCAATTAGATTTTTTCAGGACACAAGCCTATTTTAGAGAGAGACATTTAATTTAAACACAAAAAAAAAAAACAATAAAATATGAGCGTTTTGCACTTCTGGGAACAAAATGGACGCTGTGTAAAGTAAAAAAAAATGTGGGTAAAGTCAAACAATAATGAACAGATTTGAAAACTTGGCCCCGGGTAAAATAAACGGTACAGAGAAGCAATTAACTAGTTTGTTATAATTAAGCCGTGGCCTGTGTCCCTTCCGAGACAAACTGAACGAAGCCAAGGTTGTGCGTGTTAATTTGTTTCCCTTGGTATGAATATTATTTCCATTTGCCTGCTCATAACTGTTCAATTACAGTCCTTTTTGAAGGTATAAAAATTTGAAACTTATATTGGTCACATTCAGTGAAATTATTAAAAATACCGCTAACAAATCTGTCGACAAAAGCTGCAAAAATCACGGCCTTTGTAATTTAATGATATTCAGCTTCAAGGCAAATTTAACAAACGGAACGTATTAAGTTACTTGTACTAAACGCTTAAACAAAGAACTTAGTCACACAATTTAAATGTCACTTAACACATACAGCACAATGCTAAAAAAATATAACAATGAATGTTACACCCGTTCTCCGTCCAATCACAGCGCAATCACTCCAAAACTTTTCATATTTCGGATGCCGTTAGCCATGAAACATTGCCTGCCAAGCGTGGTGTCAAAAGTTATACCACCCCAACTTGGCCGATATGGAACGCGTAATAATGAAACTCTGTAGAAATGAAACTGACACTTTGCCCCCTTCTCCCCAATTCTTATTTCCTATCTGACAGTCAAAGTGACAGACGTCAACTTTCCAGACACCAATTTACGTTTTTTTTTTTTTCGTTTTAAGAGAATATTCGGTAACAACGGCAGAACTTATTATATTTTGTTGGGTAATTTACTTGAATATTTTTTGTGGGGAATTTGTTCGGTTTTCTTGTTACTAAGCTTATTTAGTTCTCTTTCAAAAGCAAAAATTTTGTATTAAGTAAAACTTACCGATCTTTGTAAATTGTCTGTATATTCTTTGTAGTCATTATTTACTTCTCGTACTTTTTGTGTCATGTCTTTGTATCGTATCATTTACCTTTGCCGGAAAACTATGCTGAAATATCTGATTTCATTTCGAAATGTTACCTCTTCAGTTCATAATTATTCTCTTCGTAACTGTAGCTTTTAATCCACAAACCCAAAGTATAACCAACAATTAAAATTTTGCAACTTTTTACTTAAAACATCTTTTAAATTACAAAGTAATTGCTTCTTACATTTTTGCGGTAAACCGCTAAATTGTTGTCTTACTTCATTTTTACCAATTAAGATTTCGTTGTAAGACTAGATCAAAAAGTAATTACTTCGTAATTCACGTTAAAAAGTTTCTACATGTCTGTTCTATGCAGCATTGTAAATTGTCTACCTTGCCTACTTAGCGTGAGTGACCCACCAACGCTAATAAAAACTAATATGTTCAACTTTCAATTTTAATCAGATTTTTCTTTCCTGAAACTTATAGCTGAAAGGACCAAATCTAAACTAAATTAAAACTTAAAAAATACTCCGGCGTGGCTACCCGAGCGTATGAAAAAAAAAAAGAAAAATATTTTGTTTATTAAATCTTTGAAGAAGACTGACCTGATCAAGAATTCTGAAGAAAAGTATGATTAATTTATTCCTTAGAGTGTAAGGACTCAAAGCTCAATGAACCATTTAAAAAGCAATGTTCAATCGACCCCTGTCTAACCTTTTTTTGCCTACGAATTATTCTTCGTGTTCTTCGAAATCTTCGAAAACGGCAAACATTCTTAAGGGGTAGGGGTATATTATCTTTAACTCCACTGCACTGGGTAGTGAAGTGATCCCAGTCAATATAACACAGGAAGGCGCTACAAGTCAATGTAATTGTCAAAATATGAACTTAAAATAACATCACGCCTGTAAGACCCGAAGCGTTAGGCAGAGGTGTACCTAATAATACCCACATTTCGCCAGTTATGTTTAAGTCCCATGTAATAGGGGCGAGCCTATTGCCATCAACCGGGAGCAAATCCAGACTCCGTGGCTGCTACTGAGAATTTCCTGATGGAGGATTTTTATCCTCCATCAGGAAATTCTCAGTATAGTCAGTAGTATAGGAGATGTTCAAAAATTGTAGGAGCCTGTGCCCCAGAATGTACAAATATAAAATCTATGTCATTTAATAGTACAGATCTACTTTAACAAAAACAAAAAGATGCATATTGTTTAGCAGTCACATACAAACGTTATAAAGGTTTAAAGAGGTTATTTTTGTCATTACGTAAAAACTTACTCTGCGGACACCGTGAAATAACAAGCCGCCATCTTAGTATGTCGTTGCAGTGGTTTCATTAAATAAGTTTCAATTAGGGGCCGGTCTGATTAGATAAAGGGAACGTGGTTCAACTCGTAATTAGCGGTTACCCTGAAGTTAGTTGTGAAATCTTTGCGGGTGTTTGGAGATGATTATTTCATAGCCTTTGTTTGGAGATGATTATTATCTCACGTTATATGTTAGTACTTGCTATGTTTTGAGGTTATGATTGGATTTGGATGGTGTTGTTCAAATCTCTGAGCTGGAATTGATTAGTTTAGAAGTATTTTAATTATATAATTACCCATTACCAGTCAATGTAGCGACACTCGGGGGAGGTGTAAAGGGTGTATAACACCTCTTAACGAAGCCGAAAGGCAATTGTTCTCCCCGTCATTGCCATCATTTTTTTTGTTCTACACCATACCTGGGAACCTTCTAGTTACGGAGATATTGGGGGTCAAATTGCCAATTTTTTTTTTATATACAAGTTTTTATAGTAAGATTTTTACTTTAACACCTCCACGACCCCCGTACTATTTAACCCATCACACAATGCACATGCATCATCAGCACAATGTTTTGAGTGCGTTACATTGAGTTCTACCACAAAACATGATTTTTCACCCCAAATAAAAAGTCGTTTCCCAGCAATAAGTTTTGCGTAAAGTTACTTAGTTTGATGTACAGAATGCTTGGTTGACGGCTTCGTTATGAGGTTATTTACACCTTGTATGTATGTCCAGCTGTGGACGTCTTTCGGCTGAAAGATAATGATGATCTGTAATCACAATTGATGCAAAGCCATGTTATGACTAAGTTTTTAGACTGACATGGTCACTAACATTATAAACGGGGTATTTACCATTGTTTTTTTTTCGTAGTAAATATCCCGTTTACACTGTTAATGATCATGCAACAGCATAAATCTAGCATACAAGGATATTTTGTCGCTCGAATAACGATGGCAGTATTAGTTCCGATGTCAACCGCGCGCCAGTATTTCCTTGTACAGCTTCAACAGCAATACCCAGTGCCACCCAAAAGTAAAACAAAACAAACTTCATAAATATGCATCATTCAAACATCGTCAGTGTTTCGTTAATCACTCCGCTCGAACATTTTACGTTTCAAGCACTTATAAGCATTAACAATGGCTCGAAACTTTCCTCATTATTTGGTGCGTTCCCCGCGATTTACCACGCTTTCCCGCTTACTGCAACATTCATGAATAACCACTCACAAATTCGCCAACTGAACTCTGCGCTAATTCACTGCAGACATTAGTAAACAAAGCTTCAGACTTGCAGGTGACATACGACTGTAGATCTTAAGACGTTGAAATAGAGACTGTCGTCGCACATAAATTTTGGATCGCAAGAACTCGTAGCGGCAAGGATATAAACAATTTGGATGGGGCCACAAGGGAAGCGCATTTGAAATGAAAATTGAAAAATAATTTATTAAAAATATTTGATTGATCTACTCTTTAATTAATGAAGAAATTACATATATCATGTTGGTAGAATTATGTACTTAGGTAAACCTTATTAATTGTTCCAATAATTTACAATGCTAATAATTAAAAAACATTTCACAGCACATGTAATTTTAAATTCTATTCATATGATTCGCCGTTCCAAAAAACGCACAAATATTTTAATTAAAAATACGACCAATGGTTTTTCGTACACTTAAAATTAATAATGGTTTGTGTACTTAATTCATAATGATAGATTTAATGAACTGTAAAATTGAAGCGGTTAACCTCTTTTATTAACACTATTTCGTAAAATTGTACATTGTTTGTGGTTTTCACTTCTAGTGACCTGTTATTTTTTTTTAATACAAGTTTTGAAAGAAGATTTTTACTTTAAACACCTCCACGACCCCCGTATTATTCAATCCATCCTTCAGCACAATGTTTTGAGTGCGTTACATTGAGTTTTACCACAAAACGTGATTTTTCACCAAAAAAAAAGTCGTTTCCCAGCAATAATTTTTGCGTAAAGTTACTTAGTTTGATGTACAGAATGCTTGGTTGACGGCTTCGTGATGAGGTTGTTTACACCCTGTATACCATTTTTCTTCTTGCAATCGTAGAGAAGTATCCTTAGGAAAGGCATATTGATAAGCAGATTAACTAGCGTCTATTTTTCGGGCTATTAGTTAGCTGCTACGTCTGAAACTGTCCTTACCGAGTGGTATTGTGTTTGCCTAGTAACTAGGTCGTGGAGGTCAGATAGTCAGTTTATAATCTTTCTGCCTTTGTCCGTCTCTATTTTCTTCGCCCACTCTCCTCGGTCAGACGCCACGGCATCGTTTACTCCTTTCTACATCATTTCTGTTTCATATCATTCCGCACACGATCCATCCATCTTTTCTTTAGCCTTCCTCCCCCTCTCCATCCATCAACATTCATGTCCAGATCAGATAGCCAGTGGATTCATATAAAATATCGGTATTCAACTGCTTAGAGATTCCAACATAGTTGGAAAAAGTCTAGGCAGGTGATGAGATTTATCTAGTGTCCATATGTGTAATCGTCATTAGAATTTTCATAATTATTTACACCTTCAAGTCTTGCCATTTCATCAATACTTTTTGCCAGAAAAGTCGACACCCACTAGCCCGCTGGTCCCCTGGCCCGTTCCCTAGTGCGGTAAGTGACGACGACAGTAGTGCCCCGCCAGGAAGATTTACAGGTCTTGCTGACTGAACATGAATACTCACTTCATGTTTTCGGCAGCTGCATGTGATTCTACGCTGGGATTGTTAACAACAAGGAGAAATTTGTAAGTTTTTGGGTCAGGTTCGTACCTTCAACTGGACAAATAGTTTCAGTGTGGAAATTGGTTGTAGAAAGGTGCTTGTAGGTAGATGATAGATTCATTTATTCTCTTAGATACAGGGCCTATTTCACGATGTACAAATAGCCATTACTAAACGAATAAATACAAAAATGGAACAGAACCTGAATGAGAGTAAGCTAACGGGAACTTAATCGCGGGTGGTGAAACAGGAGCATGGGCTAGCTCGCCGTCTGTCCGTCTTAAGACGACAGGCCGTGTCGACGGCGCGTTCCACGCGCGCCTCAAAGAGATGTCAGCAATAGCAAGGACCGATGCCTGCCGGGGTTGCGGGACTGTTCGAAAGAGATACCGTGGCCCCGGAACACAAAGGGCGATGAAGAAACATGGATGGGTTTTAGTCAGTAAAAGTTTGACACTCCCTTCTGCTCCACCCAGAGCGGGAGGAGTCATTTGATGATTTCCCATCCGAAAAAAAAAGTAGTGAAACAGGCCCTAAGCGACAAATTAATGATTGACTTACGAGTATACTAAAAAGCAGCTGTTGAGCTAAGTCTAACCTACAATTTTGTAACTGCACATATTTTCTAACAGCCTGCTATAATATATATTTTATATTTACCGTAGAACCTGATAAGCAATAAATATCGCGATCGCCTTGTGGTACAATAAATTCGGAATACAAGCAAATGTGTTGATCTTTCCTCTACATAACATAACATAACATCACGCCTGTAATCCCCGAGGGGTAAACGGAGGTGTACCTAATAGTACGGTCGAACAAGCTATTTGGTATGCATTTTAAAATGTAATTTGTTGGTTAAACTGTAAACCAAATAGCTTGTTCGACCGTACACCCACATTTCGACAGTTACCCAAATAAAAAAAGGTTTTATAACCAAGACATTTTATCACCAAAGAGTGATATAGTAGGCCTTTAACGGTAACCATTGTGACTGCTTGTAATATAAAGGTTTGTATCAAATCGTTTTAGTTCTATTAGATTAAAGAGCATTTAAGTTCTATAATTTAGCTCTTAGAACGCTTACAGGACCATACAAAAGAATCTTTAAAGTGTTGCACTGTAATAGAAATGAGAAAAACGATTTTGGTACTATTTAGTACTATAGACGACCATACTGACACTTTTATGTATCTATTTTGCTCTAATAATGCGTTAAAATTATTTTTACAGTACTAGGATTGTAGCAGTATGGAAAACACTATTACAGGATTTATTTGCAATATAAAAGTACCTTACACAACCATTACGTAACCTTTTAGCTTCATAAAACTTTCCTCAACTTCGCTACGGGTACTAAATAGTAATAGCAACTCCTGGCGCAAACTAAATAACTTAAATTCAAATAGCTCTACAAGTGAGTTGGTGTTACTGCTACAAGACTAAAGCGTGACATAAAAACACTAAAATTAATAATTAATGGACTAATTGGATCTATAATAGCTTTTCAGTAACAATTACATCACTAGTATTTCATAATGGTATTTTTGGTCGACTCGTAAATCTTTAGATTGCTACAATCCCAAATTATGCCCTAGTGTGCATTTAATGCAACTCCATTCAAAGAAATTTATTTTGACTACAATATTTTATATTTGGACAAGGACCCGAATTCGTTTTCGGTGAAAAGCTGGCCACTGTTTTCTGCCGCGATAGCACATTAGCAGCACGGCTGGAGCCAATGTGTACTATAGGATCCATAGTCTTGACAAGTCCTTATTTGATTAATTAAAATTTATTTAAAACACGAAAATAATGAGGGCGCATTGTCAAATTCGAAATCAGCATAATGATTTTATCGATACAATTATTTTCGAAAGTGCAAGTTATGGCAGAATTGCGTTTGTAGTATATGTCCTTTTTATTACAATGATACGTTAGGCAACAATGGCAAATGACAAAGCAAAACTTACCGATATTTTTTGTTTTCTTGAGGAACACGACTGACTCAACACGAACAAAAAATGGTGAACAATATAAGTGTGATAGAAAGATCACTCAAATCGTTTACAGTGCATAATAGCACTTTAGACATGTTTTTGTTACTTTTATAGTGCAAATTCGTGACATAAACTTTAACATTTCAACTATCGAACTGATTTATCACCGTGAGAGCCTTTTTGTAATGTTTATAGAATAAATCAGTGACAAAACTCGGGCCTATTTATAACACCATTATAGTACTAATCATGAAGCCTTATAGCGTGCTCCAAAACGTTCTCAGGACTTTTATAGTACCAATTTTTGTTACTTGGGTATCTATGTTTTAAGTCCCACAAAAACACTTTAGTTGTACCACCAAGTTCAACTGCTTCAGAAAGTCACATACCTAACTATGTATATAGGTGCATTAACACGACCGTATACTTATAAATTTTCTATTGTTTCAGGTACGTGGGTGTGAACACAATATGGCGGACAAAGTTTAATTAAAAGCGCACAATGCAAGTTTTCTTACCGTTTACTTGTTTCAATGAACTTTGTATAGAAAACGTTCCATGCTTTTTGCTTGATGCTTTGTTATGATTTTATTAATATTTTTTCATTGATAGTCCCTTTTGGTAAAACTTATTTGGGTGAAAGTATTAAGTATCTATTGTATTTGTTGTTTTTTGAAACATCGTCATGGCAGAAGGTTGTTTCACGTCAGGGGAATCACTACCCTCGGTGTGGAGGAGGTTTTTTTTTTTAAATTAGTTAAAAATAATCAATTTATTCATCCACACACAAAACGCATACATTTAATAAGGAGTTGTCTATCTATTCAGGATAAAATAAAGCTTAAATATAAAGAACTAATAAAAAGTAGACTGTTTCGTTGGTCTAGTGGTTGCAAGCGCGACTGCTGAACATGAGGTCCTGGGTTCGATTCCCTGGTCAGGCAAAGTGTAATTCGGGTCTGTGGGCTATGGGCTAGCTCGCCGTCCGTCCGTCTTATGACGACAGGCCGTGTCGACGGCGCGTTCGTGTTCCACGCGCGCCTCAAAGAGAGTCAGCAATAGGAAGGGGTCCGCAAGGACCGATGCCTGCCGGGGTTGCGGGACTGTTCGAAAGAGATACCGTGACCCCGGAACACGAAGGGCGATGAAGGAACATGGATGGGTTTTAGACAGTAAATGTCAGACACTCCCTCCTGCTCCGCCCAGAAGCCATTTGATGATTTCAGATCCGAAAAAAAAAAAAAAAATGTGTGATTGGGTTTTTCCATCAGGAATTTAGTAGCAGCCACGGAGTCTGGATTTCAGCCGGGTTGATGGTAATAGACTCGCCCCCTATTACATGGGACTTAAGTAAACATAACTGGCGAAATGTGGGCGTACTATTAGGTACACCTCTGCCTAACCCTTCGGGGATTACAAGCGTGATGTTATGTTATGTTAATAAAAAGCACTTTACATTGTACAACCATTGACCTAATTTATGCTCTCACAAAATTGCATTTGCTTTCAAATTCTCTCTCGACCCATTTATTTCTATTGCACAAATACAGATAGATATTTCCATTTCCAACTAAGTTAATGCAGTTTAAATATTTAGGATGCTCCTCGTTTCAAATATAGGCAATATCGACGGGAACTTGTATCGATAAAACTATCGTTGCTTAGTGCTCGGCCAGACTGGCAGCGCGGTGCGGGTTGCGGTGCGGGTGCGGCAACGCGCGCTGTTTGCCTGGCCAGACTGGCAGTGCGGTGCGGCGAGCGGCGCGATATCGGAGATCCCCGCTCCCGCCAGGGTTACCAACTTAGGGGTTTTCTTCCCAAATTTAGGGGTAAATAAGAGGGATGTGATTTTTTTAGGGGCGTTCTATTTTAAGGAGTACTTTTAGTGCTGGGCTAGACTGCAAACGCGGGCGCGGTGCGCATACTCAAACATATGAACTTCATTGGAGACATTCAAAAGGCAAAGAAGGAACATGGATGGGTTTTAGTCAGTAAAAGCCAGAGCAGGAGGGGGGTCATTTGATGATTTACCATCCGAAAAAAAAAGCAGGATTTTCAAGTAATTGTGGAAATTTTGATTTAGCTTGAAGGGTAAATATTTTTGGGAGTTGGTAACCCTGGATCCCGCACTTGCCGCCGCGCCCTCACTGCGGCCACTTGTATGAACGAGCTATGCGCGCGCGCGCGCGCGATTCGCGTGCGGCCCGCGCCAACTAGCCCGCGCCGCAGCCCGCACCCTGGCCGAGCACTTGCAGCTGTTTGGTTGAAATAATGTGAAAATTACTTCTTTCTTTATCGTGTGGTTAGTGCCTAACCTGGTGTCAAAGTTTTTATCCGCCCATAGGCTCCTAACTTGGCTTTAAATGCCTTCGAGAAATATTTCTCAGACATGCTATTTTGGTTTACTCACGATGTTTTCCTTCACTGACGCAAGTGATAATTGTACAATATGCACATGAATCCGAAAATCTGAGTTGTGTGCCTTGGGTTCGAACTCGAGACCTATGACTTGGCAGTCCGACTGTCACACCACTAGGCTATCACTGGTGATACATTTTATTTATAAACACAATGTTAATATTAATACAATATTGAGGACTTTAGGCATGCTCTTCTTTGTTGAGATTAAAAAAAATATCAAACACTGAAAACTACCGATTTACCTCTTTACGTAGTTTGTTAGTTGAAATCGCAAATCAATAGTTTTCACAGTGTATATCTTCTTCGTTATCAACTTATCAGCCTCGACGTTTTGTCATTATTTGTATACCGTATGGCCGACCAATCACAGCCACAGTAACTAAAACAAAAGATTCGCCGGAGTGTAACTTAATCTTCGTATTGATCAGCGTTTCCTTTCAGTTTGTGCTAACGGCCATCTGAACTATCGAACCAATTTTAATGCAATTTCACAAAACTGCACTGTTTGGCCAACAGAGCCGTTCTCATATAAAACAGCAATAAGTACCTTATCTAACCAAACAAGATTGACCTCTCAGTGTTATAGTTCGTATACACATATTAAACTAAAAGCCGGCTATCGCTAACGAATCACAAATCGGGTACAATAAGCAACAGCAGCCATTTTTTTGTAATAAAACATGCACCATGAATATGCAATGAACGTAACGATGCAACACGCTCAGCTCTTCTGTCGCCAGTGCAACGCTTATCTAACTTTTTGGTTAACAAAAAAAATGCAATGGTATAACTTATGTCATGATACTTTTTAACCGACTTCCAAAAGAGAAGAAAGAGGTTCTCAATTCGATTTGTTTTTTTTTTATTTATTATTTTAGTTGAAGAGTTTTTTGTTGAGACGTATTGTTATAATGTTGTCTTCCTAACTGTACCTACCTAACGTTGATAAAGCTTAAAGTTCCACACAAAAAGAAACGTGGGACGAGTTGCAGAACTAAAATATTATTTATTTTGATTTTCATCAACTCGTCCCAAATGGGCCGTGAGCATGTGGGACTTATTGATGAATTCAAAAATCAAAATCAAAGCATTTATTTCAAGTAAGCCAGTTACAGGCACTTTTAAATTGTCGAAACAAAGATGAAAATTAAATGTAGCTACAGTCCCAGTCACAAGACATAAAAACTGTGAAAGTACTGTAGTTGCCCATTCCCTAGCGTAGATCTCTATGGAGAAGAACGGGCAAGAAACTCCATGGACACTCTTTTAAATCAGAATATTGTTACAAAATCTTGGTTACATCATTCATGTTGAGATGGTATATTATGTGAGAACAATGTAGCAAGATGTGCACGTTAAAAGTGTCCACAGCAAAAACACACAAACAAAAAAAATACAATTCAAAATAATTCATTCAAATAAGCCATGGCAACTAAGAGATGACAGTCACAACTGACAGCGCCCGTTCACGGACATGACGCATGGATCAGCACCATTCAACTCAACCATTTTGAAGGGAACTAAATGATCCGACACATGCGCCACCATCAGCGAGACATTTGAGTGAGCATGACATACTCTAAACCGCCAGGGCACATTCAAGTCAAGAAAAAACGTAGGTTTCCAGTGAATGATAGCTTTCTAGTACATAGTACTCACACAATATGGGCTATGCATTTATATAATACTAAGGAGATTGAATCTATACAATGCAAAGATAGTTGTACAATCTTCAGCAGCTCCAACAATACATTTTAATGCTATCAATTTATGCGCCCCTGTCCTTGTGGAGCAGGACCAGCATTGAGCCAAGCATTTTTATCAGCGATATAATCGCTCAACTTGTAATATGCTTGCTTACATAGTGTGCGTTTAATGTTGCATGTTTTAAATTTCGTCTCATTCAGTTCAAGAATACTTTGTGGAATTTTATTATAGCATCTCAAACAGTACCCCATGAAAGATGAGTACTTTAGCGAGTCGGAAACCTGGCTGAACTAGTTGGTCCCTATTTCTAGTACTGTAATTATGTCTGTCACCCCTTTTACCAAAAAGGTGCAGATTTTTTCTGACGTACATTATGTTTTCGTAGATGTATTGACAATGTACCGTCATGATGCCAATATCCTTAAACAGTTCCCTTAGAGAATCGCGCTTACGAAGATTATATATGGCCCTGATGGCTCTTTTCTGCAGAATAAATATAGACTCAATATCTGCAGCCCGTCCCCACAGTAAAATGCCATAAGACATTATACTATGAAAGTAACTAAAATAAACCAGTCTAGCGGTATCTACATCAGTATACTGACGGATTTTTCTAATTTCGGAATTACTCCGTAGTCGAGATTTGTGACCGATTGATCGCAATAAACTTGCCTAGCGGATCTAGCGGCAATGGGCAAGCCTATTGCCGACAATTGGTCACAATATTTTTCATGGCGTACACATATATACATAAACTCACGCCTTTTTCCCATTGGGGTAGACAGAAACCACAGAACGCCTCCCGCTACGATCCTTATATACTCCTTTTTTTTTTTTTTTTTTTTTTTTCGGTTGGGATATCATCCAATGACTTCTCCCGCTCTGGGCGGAGCAGGAGGGAGTGTCAGACTTTTACTGACTAAAACCCATCCATGTTCCTTCATCGCCCTTTGTGTTCCGGGGCCACGGTATCTCTTTCGAACAGTCCCGCAACCCCATCCTTATATACTCCTTACGCTAACATCTGGTCTCGGGGAAAGCCCCATTAAACATATAAGCGAAATGTGGGTAGCACCTACACCTCTGCTTACCTGAAGGATTACAGCCGTGTCATAAAATTTGTACAAACACGTGTTTTCAATAAAAATATAAGCTCTGAATACAATTAAAAACGAATGTATAAACATTTTCTATCACAACATAAACACTCTTGTGATGGGAATATTCTACGAAATATACGCGTTCTTATTTACATTTTACACGTCCACAAATTCTAGAAAGGGTAAAGTAAATAATACCAAGCTTCGGTTACAAAATGAGTTGCTAAATTATACTTAAGTATATCTAATAATAATCTATCATGTAGTTGTATATTTTAGATAATAAAGGTTAACTTCAGTAATATTCAATGGAATTTAGTTGAAACTATAAATATCGCTGGACAATAAATATAATATATCGCTGGACATTACACACAGCGCCATCTAGTGCCACACTAAGCAACGAGGCTTGTGTCGTAGACACCAGATAATTGATATACTACATAGATACTTTTTGTTTGTAAATACATACTTATTATACATAGAAACATCCATGACTCGGAAACAAATGTCCATGCTCATCACACAAACATTTGCTTCTACCGGGATTCGAACCCGGGACCCTGAGAACGTAAGGCAGCCTCAGTACGGCTGCGCCATTCGGGTCGTCAACTCAAACCAAAATAATACAAATTTTACTTTTAACATTACCTATATGAAACCTTACATTTTTTTTTTGGAATCGAACACAAGCTCGAAGACAAGCTTAACTAGAAAGTAAAAAATCCAATGCTGAAAAATGAAAACGTAACTAAAAAATATTTCAGTTCTTCCAATAATTACACCACAGCGGTACAGCACCGAAATATCGGGAACTTAAAACAAATACTAAACATGGTAAATATGTTTTCAGTGTTAATGATAACAGTTACTCTTGTTCATAATAATTAAGAGTTCCTTTACCCTTTTTTTTTGTTTTTTTTTATTTGTGCATTGTTTATGTCAAATTGTTTTTTTTTTCAGTATATATCAAATAGGGACTAACAACAAAGGAAAACCACAATGCGACTCTTGAATCATGTTTTCACAATATTTGACCGTATATTTGACCGTATATTATATATTTCAAACCCAAAACATTTTTCACTGTTCACAAAATACAAGGCTTTATTTACTTCATGAAAGGTATAATATAAATATTGAAGATAAAATTGGGTAAAAAGTAAATAGCATTTAACTCTTGGGAGCGGCTCAGCGGCTTATTAAAGATTTATTAGAAAGTGGAATCATTCAGGATTATTCTTTCAGCCTAAAGTGTTTACTTATTAAAAGTTTAGCTCTTAAGAGCTAGGTAAGATCTTGAGAGTAATTGGGTGGTTATAAGTTTTATTACTCTGTAAGTAATGTAAGTATATATT
Source organism: Xestia sexstrigata (assembly GCA_941918905.2). Lineage (NCBI taxonomy): Eukaryota > Metazoa > Arthropoda > Insecta > Lepidoptera > Noctuidae > Xestia > Xestia sexstrigata. The sequence goes on along the minus strand of OW799201.2, from coordinate 4,942,577 downwards.
TTGAAGTAAAATAAGTGGTAGTTATTTTACCACGGGACGAGTAGGCGTTGAAATGTATGGGATGGTTCAATATTATTGCGGGATTACCATGTGGTTCCATACATAAACTTGTTCAGTTTGATGGTCTTTACTTGCCTATTATGTAAAAAGTATGATTATCACCAATAAAAGGGATAGTCCCGATGACCTCCAAATAACATAAAGAATACCTTCCTTATACCCCATATTTCTTGATATCTTGTCATAGAAAATGTCATAAAAACTATCCTATTTCCTCAAAACATAATCATCATAATAAAGTTGATTCCATGTTATAATCACATCAAAAACAATCATGAGAACTTAAACAAACATATATTTTCAGACAGATTGTCTTACTGACAATTAATATACATCAGAAATAATTCCAATTGACCCCCATGTAACTGATATGCAATACTTTCGGGGGCTTTACTTGATGACCAATTTTCATTTAAAATACCATTTCAAAATTGCTACTACCAATCAGTATACTGTGGCTTACGATAATATTGTGTCGGGACGCGGGGATTTTATACCCAGCTTAAATGGGATTTATTTGTAGGATTAACTGTAGCATGCTTTTGTTTTTAAAGGGTTAGGTTGATGATACAAGAGTGGTGATCGTTTGGGATCATGATGATCAGTTACAATCATTACAGAAGATAACACCACGTCTGTTTTTCCGAAGGGTGCCTCTCTGACTAACATGTACCCCTAGTTCACCCATATTTCGCTAAATATGTCTATATACCTTGCCAAAGGCTAGGGCAAGCAAAAGGCCCGGCTAATTGCTATCAAACAGACCCAAATCCAACTCCGGCTTGAGAGATTCCTGATGGAAAATTGAACCAACGGCCACATGTAAATAAATTCATTTTAGCGAGTTGTTGTTAGATTGATCTAGCTCATCATTCTCCTGTCCTGATCCCAATTTATTTGTGGTCGGCGCAGCATGTCTTCTTCCATACTTCTTTATTACTCGTCATCTCATCAGACACCTACTTTCTTGCCACGTGATCCTTCACACAGTCCATCCATTGTTTCTTTCCGCATTCACACAGATTATTCTACCAACCAAAATAAAATTAAAACGTGAGTTCAACATGATTAAATACTGCCAATTTCAGTCTCATCTTCATCACCATCATCGGAGTATTTGTCATCTACTGCTGGACTGCTATTTCGCCCGGTCCGAGCTCACATATACTATCCACGTTGCGAAATTTCATCAAGCCTATCTTCAATGGGTTATATTTATAGGTAGGTAGGTGTATGCTATAACGCCTGTATACTTACTTACTTATAAGCCTTTAGTACTAAAAGTGATCAATTAGGGTGACCCCTTAATTGGTCTGGCTTAGGGTGCGTCAAACTCTCCCCTACTCTCATAGAGGGTCCCAAAAATATACGTAGATACTTACTTGGATACATTCTTAAACTTTTATATTACTTTTATCAGCAACGTTACAACACACAACACATTTATTTCTTTTTTTTATGTTTCCTAGATATTTTGAACTAAGCTTATACCTATCTTAACGGCTAGAAACTTACCTATTTTCTAGAAAAGTGTGTCAGTCTGGGATCTTTAAATAAAACTTCAAGGTGAGGAGTAGTAAAAGTGTTGGAAATAGCAGACAGTTCGTTTAAAATGTTCGGGAGAATTCTACGAAGTCTGGTCTAGATTCAGCTGAAAATCTAACATTTATTGAAAGGTTTCAACTGGTAAAGTAGCTTTATAAATTCTAAAGTAACAGTTAATTAATTGATTAGAAGGTGCGAATCCATATCAATTGTGTAAATGAGAAAGTAACTTCGTCTTTTATCTGTTCTCGTCTTAACGTCTGAATGGATTTCAATGTGTCAGATAGGCTAGTCACTCCATGTAAAATACTGGAATTCAGCTGCATCCAGTTAGACTGGAAGCTGACCCCAACTTAATTGGAAAAAGGCTAGGCAGATGATGATGAAAGTAGACCATGATCTGAGTTAGGACGTAGGCGATTTCTGTTTTCGTTAGGACGTTCCTGTAGGATAATTTCTGACCTCCACGCGGGCGAATGTTAGTTAACTTCATATTTTGGGCAAATTTAAGTACTTATGTTTTGTTAATGGAATCACCCTTTGGAATCAGACACCAAAGACAGACAACATATCTGAATCCTAATCAAATAAATGAATATGGTCAGTTTCGTGTAGATATTTCCTTGAAAATATTATTGATTCCAAAGAAAGTACTTAGATAAAATAAATCAATAGGTAAGGTCCAAAAATGTTTGGTAATTTTCTAAACCGCTTTTTTCCACATTGCAACTTTCCATTTTCCGCTGAAGCTCTAAAAACAAAAACACATCTAATACATTATACGGTCGGTTATCAAAACATTTCATCCCGGTTATAAAAGGGGGATTAATTAAACTTAATATTTTCACAAAACTCCCACCAAGCGCGCTGTTTTAGCTGCTACAGGTATCTGTCCCACCGCTAGCGGGAGAGCAACTTGCTATCGACTATTTTCTCGATAAAACGTATAATTAAGATTGTAGGTCTCTAGAAGTAAATTACATGCCTAACTATACAGATGGTGTATTGCTGAATGTCCACCCCTCCGAGTAATTCTCTCGTTGGCCTCAGCGACAAGAGCTTTTAACATGGTAAATAAAAAAATTATAAAAAAATATATGTTAGATTAGTGATCTTTGCCAAAGTTTTAGGCATTTTTGAACATTTAATTATAACAATTATACTGTATCATCTATGATAATAAACTTAACTTCAGTACGGTTATGCCGTGAATCATATTTGAATTGGCATCAAATGATTTAAACTGGGATTTTTCTTAAAAAAAAAAAAACTAACTCAAAAACTACTGAATTTTGGTAGATTTGGTGGCTTAATTTGTTGCATTTTAACCCTACAATGACGTCCTGCAAGGAATACGTCGTTACCAGTAACGCCAGTTTTCGCCAGTCCGCCACTCGCTCACGGTCTAGCGACAAAACTATGACTATACGAACTGTAAACTCGTTAACCTGGTTCTAGTTGTTACCTCGACTCGCTTATCGCTTACCTCCGACAGTGTGACCTGTCCCAAATGTATCTAGCGTGCCATTGGTCTATAGCAGCAATCGCTGCGAACAATTTGATTGAAACTTTAATACGTTGTCGACCACCACTGGCTTTCAATTTTGAAGTATTGACTTTTTGTATGATAGTTCAAGGGGTCCCCCCACCCCTTAACCGGGGGGGGTAACGGTGTGTGTTTGCAGATAGACGGGCTGTTGGTTCACTGACTACTGGTTATGATTTGCGAATGGTTTGGCGGTAACGAATTTGTTTATTGGCGGCCATTTTGGTTATGGCAAATAAAATGTGTTTGTTATCCTGAAAATATGTGTTCGGTAGTAAAACGTATGCGTGCAAAAACGCTAAAACTACTATTGGTTTATGAATATTAAATGTGGTTTCGTTTCATCGCTGCATCGTTCCAAAATATGAATGTATCAAACAAAGATGGCTTTATTTAAAATAGGCGTAAGTAGTACGAGTATAATCACGCCTGAAATCCCAGAAGAGTTATATAGGCATTTCTCCAGTTATGTTTACGTCCCATGTAATTTAGGGTGAACCCTATTGCCACCAACCGGGCACAAATTCTGGCTCTGGACTTTTAGTGAGTTTAGATTCAAAACCTTAAAACGAGCTCTGCTCGGGTGAAAATAGAGAAAACGAAATTTCCCAGATATAAGACCTTGCTAGATCGATTTCTCGCCCCCGTTAACCCCAAATATTGCAACTTTCATCAAAATCGTTAGCACCGTTTTTGAGAACGTGATTACAAATATAGCGCATTTAATATTATAGGATTATTTATTTACCTATTTACATCAACAACATTCAATATCCTTTAATACGATAATAATTAGTCCGACTATCAACAAGCGAGGTGTGCGACTCATCTGAGCATTATAACTATTAATTGGTACATAATTATTATGGATCAGTGTTCAGTAGACTGGATACTGTTGTGATTAGGATGCCTGCAGCTAAAATGGAGCTGCCCTTTCTGTTCTTCTTGAGATGAGAAAAGAGTTCGATGTCCTAGTTTGGAAGTTGGCTTATAAAATATTTTTTATGGAAGAATTTTGTGATTTAAGCTGTAAAGCTTCTCCTCTTGTATCGACACGAACCATGCGCAGGTCATACTTGTACAAGAATTGCCACTTACAAGAGCTTTTATCCTTTAAACTTGACTTGGTTTCTTAATATTTTTGACACAACGGAAGTCGACTTGAGTTCAAAAATGAACTTGAGACGGCTTTTAGAATGTGGGTGATACTACAAATGCACGTGCACATTCATCATCACCATCATCATCATCAGCCTATTAATGTTCGCACTGCTGGGACGCAGGCCTCCTCTCTATGAGAGGGAATCCACCACGCGGGCCCAGTGCGGATTGGTAGATGTCACCTGTCTTCGAATGTTTGGTTCTAGGACATGCCGGTTTCCTCACGATGTTTTCCTTCGCCGTTTTGAGAGCAGTGGTCATGAAATAAATTACACAAAGTAAGGAACGCCTGTCTGGGTTCGAACCCACGACTTACTGTTCGTAAGTCTGGGCCGCCACCACTGGGCCACCACTGCTCTACGTTTACATGAAAATGATTCAAAAACTCCTACAAAAAAATACAGAAAAACAGCAAAATGCATACTCAAAAACGCAATACACGGACGTACAGGCACTATTGAATAGTCTACGAGGTTCGATCTGTTCTTGCAGTCAGTTCGTTAGGCTCGCGGCGGATTTCAGCGCTTTTTTACGCTTTACTCGCTCAATTGCTAAATTATACCCGAGATCGAGCGCTGGATTTTCTTTGAATGCATTTTCGAGAGTCAGTTCAGTTCTGTGGCAACTAGCTGTATGGGTTTTTGAAGTATGAGTTGTGTGGGAATGGTGATGAATGTACTGGGATCAGAGCGTGGTCCTATGATCCGGTGGGTTAGCTTGTGGTTAAATAATAACAGCCGCTCTGGACGATCTTCAGGTTAAGCCGCGCTTGCCTAGTTTGGCCCGTGGATGGGACTACCTGTCACATACCTAGTTTCTTCCGTGCTTCGGAAACCACGTTAAGCCCGGTGGTCCCGGCTGTCATTTATAATCAGTGACCCGAAAGTCTGGCAACCAATCTTGCCAAGTTGCCAAGGGGTACCTATTGCCTAGTTCTAACTGGGTTGTAGAGGTCAGATATGCTCCATGTAAAATACTGGAATTCGGCTGCATCTGGTAACACTGGAAGCCAACCCCAACATAGTTGAAAAAATTGCTTTGGGGAAAGTCTCATCTCGTTAAGGGAAACGCCCGAGCTCATAATTTATATCCCCAAGACACGTCAAACCTTACCCTCCCTTCCTCAATGAAATACCTTTCAAAAACTTCAGTTCAAGTTTAAACTTCTGAATTCACTTAAAAGGCATTAATTAATCATTTTTAATCCAAATAGTTGAGCGGAGTTGAGCGGCTGGCATTTCACAGCATTCCATTAGACCTGCATATGATCGTCGGTTCTACGCTCCATTGAAGGAGTTTTTCCACCCATAAAACTTTATCCCATTAGAGCAGGTAAGAATGGGTCAAGTTGAAGGAAGTTGGAGGGAAATACTTAAGATAGCGTAGCTGAGCGGTGAGCTCTTGGCTCCTGTGGTTGTATGTTTTCATTTACTTGGCATTCGCGGTGGAGAAAATTCTTAAAAAATATATATTGTCTGGGAGATAATATTTAGATTAGAACTAAGAGTAGAGAGAGAGAGCTAAAGAGAAATTTATATTTCAACACGTTTTTATGTTGATGTTTTGCTAGTGCGAAACCACAGTAAAATAAATGTGTTAGTTGGTTTTTCAGTATTAGGTACCTAAGTACGAGTGCTTTATTTTATATTGCTTCTAGTTTGGATTCTGATAGTTGTGATATTATTTTAATATGGCAACATTGAATCATAGAGGCTTAACGTTTTCTCAACCAAAAATTCTACCAACACACAACAACGACCGATTTCTCTCAAATCCCGCTACATCTCCTAACTCAATCTTAACCCTAAAGCGCTTAGTGGGCGCCGAGGCTTGCTTTAATTAAAAATACCTACCAAGGAGGTGCCGACCAACTTTATTTGCTGCCGGGATTAATTGAACTGGAATAAAGTCTTCGCAGGTGCCCGATAGTTCCTCTTTGTGCAGCCGTATGAACATCGTCCCTTTTGTTGCCTCTCCGGAGATAAATTAGGCCATTCAGAACTTCTGTTTCGTTGGCTGAATCAGGGTTAACAGATGGAACATTTTTTTTTAATTTGGCCTTTAGTGCTTGTTTGATGTCTTTTTTTTTTTTTCGTGTGTCATTTTTTGGGACCTGTTATTTTTAAGTAGTACACACTGGGAACAGGTGGTGTGTACTTGGGGTAAAGTATGACGAAATGAGGAAGATTTTTTATCTTTCTTTTAGGAGATGAGTTTTTAGTTTGATGAGGTCTTTGTGGGCTTCATGCTAGCGAATGGTGACGTGATAATCGTGGTATAAAAAGGTAGGTAGATGATTTTTTGTGTCACAATTTTTTATCACGAAAAATACCACTTATACACGGTAAAAAAGCAACTATGCACTAATTTAATTCGTACCTATCTACACACATCAAAAAAAGTTTGTGATCACTAGCAAAAGCTGATATCATTTTTTAAATTGAACTTTATCAAAAAATGTTCTTTGTTATGTTTTCTTTAAAAATATATACCCTGTTTTAAATAAAAAAATAAATCTATTTTTTATTTTAAAAAAAAGATTATAAGATTTCGATTTTTCAAAGTCATCGCAAACTTTTTTTGATGTGTATGTCAAACGCTTGTGATTAGGTACTATTAAATAATGAATTAACCGAAAAGAGATTTTTAAAAGAGCTTGTTTGTTTATCAAAAAACTAGCTGTGCCCCGCTACCTTCGTTCCCGTGAAATTATTATGAATGATATATAATAATAAATGAAACGTGATTAGCCTGAACAAACAGACAGAAAAAAAATTTAAAGTTTTTTATACATACAACTTTCAAATCAGTAAAAAGCTGTTATTTATATAAGGTTAAGGTTTTTCGAAAATCAGTGTTTTGTCCTTAACTTTTTTCCTTTGGAAAATTTTCGAACCGTTTAACATTTTTATCATTCAGAGTAAGAATACGGTCAATTTTTAAATTTAAACTTTTTTGATGCAACCAATAACTTGGGGAGGGGGTCAAAATTTCCAAAATTTTTAGACAAAAAAATTATACTACTCTGTCAAGAAAGTACCGGGAAAAGATCAATAATACACAAAACGTCTGTTATTCATCCAAATTTATTTTATCACCTTCAAAGTATGCTCCTTTAGAAACGATACACTTGCGCCAACGAATAATCCATTCATCAAAACATTTTTTAAACGCTGCTTCCGGAATTGAGTTCTTCTATCGATTGAAAACGGGTGCCACGAAGTGGTAATTTGAGTTTAGGAAAAAGAAAAAGTCAGCAGGAGCCATATCTGGTGAATATGGTGGTTGCTGGTTGGTATTTGTTGAGTGTTTGGTCAAAAATTCGTTCACAATGATAGCCTTGTGCGAAGGCGCATTGTCGTGGTGCAAAATCCAAGAATTTTCTTTCCACAAATCTGGCCTTTTTCGTCGAATTTGCTCTCTTAAACGCCGCATAACGCTCAAATAATATTCTTTATTTACCGTTAGACCTTCCGGTAAGAATTCAGAGTGCACAACACCGCGATAGTCAAAGAAAACAGTCAACATGACTTTGACTTTTGATCGACTTTGGCGTGGTTTTTTCGGTTTCGGTTCAGTTGGAAGGCGCCACTCCGAAGCTTGTTGACTAGTTTGCATGTCAAACTCGTAAACCCACGTCTCGTCACCAGTAACAATGCGTTTCATGAATGTTGGATCCGAACTGACTCGTTCTAGCATGTCCTCAGCGACTTTCATGCGATTGAGTTTGTGGAAAAAATTCAGATCTTTTGGGACTAGCCGAGCAGCAACATGTTTCATACCCAAATGATTAGTTAAAATGGTACGGATCGACTCGTGAGATACAGAAAGTTCGGCGGCTATCTCTCTCAGAGTTGAATGGGGATTTTCAGTCACTATTTTCTTCACTTTTGCGATGTTAACTTCAGTTGCAGACGTTGACGGCCTACCAGAGCGAGGCAAATCTTCCATCACATCTCGACCGCTTTATATATTACTTATATTATATTTCACTCATAAGCACGAGTTTTTGATAAAGTCGATTCACCGTAAGCCTTCTGTAACATTTTCAGTGACTCCGAACACGAAATTCCATTGGCGATGCAAAATTTAAGACAAACTCTTTGTTCGATATTTTTGTCCATTATGAAATTCGCAATACACATATGATATTACTAAAACCAGCACTGTATTTAATATAAATAACAGATGCAACTCAAACTCCGCGCCAAAATGGAAAACAGTTGTGCCAATCTAACAACTACAAAAAAACAAAAATTTGAATTTGGAACCATAAACAAATCATCCATTCCCGATACTTTTTTGACTGAATGTATATCCGAAATGGTAAACATTTTTACCGACGAACATTTTTTTTTTTTAAAGCAAGTTGTTTATTCTACAGTTTTTACCTTTTAAGTTTAGCGATAAAACTTATAGTTTTCGAAATAAAAAATAATAACTGAAAAATTGAGTGTGTTTCCATGCTAAACTCATAAAAGAGGATTTTAAAATTTATGATAACCATTAAGACGTTTAATTGTCAAACATCAACAAATTCGTTGCCATACAAAAAACCGGCCAGCGCAGCTGTGGCTAGCTATAGCCTCTGAATTTCCAGAATAAATATGGGTGGAACCTTCTTCGAAATCTACTTCCTCTTGCGCCTATTTTTTAAATTACAAACAGACACTTCTATTTAATGTATTTGTGTACGATGAAGATTGTGATTTTAATAGATAATTCGTCACTAACATAAAAACTAAAAAACAATACGACCAAAATTCTCGAACAGTGTTTAAAGTCCACTGTATTCACCACTCAACAAATACGAAAGTCCTCTACCAACCAGTGTTTTATAAAGTTAGGGCACAACGACACAATAGTCTAAACATTTAAATATACAAACTGCTGCCCGCAAGTTAGTTAACAAAGACAAATTTAATTAAATCTAGTTAACTTGAATATATGAACAGTATGGCTAAGTCTACAGTCTGTGTTCAATTCTTAGAATCGTGTGCGAATATTTAGTTTGTGATAGAGTTTGGTGGTAGAGGAAATAAATATCTTACTTTACTGGTTTTTTTGTGGTGGCTAGTGATACTTAAACACGTAGTTATCATCACTATGAACTACTTAGACTATGGAATCAATTTTAAAACTGCCCGCTTAGCATGAACGCTGTAGAAACGAAAGAGAATCGACTAATCTTTTGTTCATCTGTCATTGAATCGACAAAATGACAGATGAACAAAAGATTTGTCGATTCTCTTTCGTTTCTACGGCGTTCATGCTAAGCGGGCTGGTGTCCCAAACGTTTAAGAAGGTCCCACACTAGAAATCGTTCATTTCAACGTTTTAATCATCGTTCACTAATTACTAGTTACCTTATACAGGGTGGGGGACACCGATCCTTACCACGTAGGTATTCCGTATTTTATACCTCCCCCCAAATACTTTTTTTTTTTAATCTACTGTTTTGCATTTTGTAGGAAACAGAAGATTTAAAAAAATTACGGATGAAAAATTTATATCTGGGGGCGGGGGTTTCGGAATAAAGTACTGAATATGTGGTAAGCATTGGTGTCCCCCAACCCTGTATAGATTTTGCACCTACACTTTTCCTGCGTAAACTTAAAGTGATTTAGGGTTACGGTCGACAATTTCTGGCGTGTATGACCTGAACCTGAAAGAAAATTGAACTTTGCATCATAATTATGTTGTTCTAATGGCCAAAAATCGATCTTCTTATAAACTTCTACAAGACATTGAAAAGTTTATGTTTGATAGCTGTACTTACTTGCTATTTTAATTTAAAAGCTGACTCATTACGTGCTCTGTAAAATCTTGAGAATTGGTGTCAAATGTCTAGAATGCTATATTGAAAACAAGACATTTTGAAAAAATACTTTTACATTATAAAATTCAAAGTAAAAGTTCGTTACCCGTCTAGTCTAGAGTCAGACGTACCTCTGTTAGTTTATTTTTAGTTTCTGAGTGATTTGCTTTAACAAGTTACAGAGCAACTGAGTAGCATTTAGTTTTGGATACAAAATTAAAATGTTTTGTGGTTCAGAATTTCACAGCCAAAATAAAATGTAGAGGTATAAAAGTTGATTAAAGTAGGCAATTCAATACGATCCAATTTAATTTATTTTCATTTATATTGCGTTGTAGTTTTTTCGTTAGGTTTAAAAATAGAGGTAAGAATTGAATTTATTATTTTAGAACCAATCTATAATTTGAACAGACCAAGTCATAGTTTCCGTGGTGTAGCGGTTATCACATCTGCCTAACACGCAGAAGGCCCCCGGTTCGATCCCGGGCGGAAACATACATTTTTGCTATTTCTTTCGGCCATAGCCGTGAAAAACATCATTTATGTAATGATGTTTTTATCGACAGAATTTGAGTGATTAATCTGATGAAATTATAAGTATGATTACAGGTGTAACGGTATTTAAAAATGTCATCATAATTATGAACTTTCACTTTTTTTTTTTCATAAATTCACAACCATCAGCAGAGTTCTTCATCAATTAATCATACCCAACCAAACTCAACACCTAAAATCCTAATATAGTGAACAATACACATTTGTACCACAAAACGCGTGACACGAACCCGCCTCCCAGAGCGCAGCTGACACGAGCGTGCTTCGCTTTTTCAACGGACGTGACTCGGCCGGTCTATTTTCAAATCGGCCGCCTCTTGTGTTGATTTTTCTTGGAACCCTCTGAACAACGTGCAACGGTGCGACGTCGAGTGCATTCTGGCCAGCGTGATGTCTAAATAAAAACGTGTTTCTAGTGTAGGATGGAATTTTTGGAATGCTAAAAGCTGACTGTGTTTGGTGGAGGATTTTTTTTGGCAGATTTTAGATGAGATTCTAACAGAAAAGGTGGAAAACTAATATAATAAACTAAAATTTTATCTTGAGTGTGACGACCGATGTGATGACATATACGGTTTGACAGTTGAAGACAAGAGCGTATTGAAAGGGAGCTATAAGAACACGTTTCAAAATAAGCCTGTGACAATCCCTTTGCTATGCAGATAATTCTACTGAAAATCCTAAAATAAAGAGTTTCACGAATAGACAACGTAGATGGATTAGTATTTTGAGGTACCTTTTTGCGCTAGGTATATCTAATGAATTCGCCCAGAATAAGACATTCTGACATTACCTATTCAATACAGACACTAGCCAGCTAATTATTTGTATTCCCCGAATGCGTCGCATTGAATGATAATAATTTATTCAATGGCCGTACGGCATCAGCAATGGGATTTGTATGTGTTGATGTAGTTAATATAATAGTGACGTAATTGGGAACTAATGCTGGAAATTTGTGGTGTAATGGAGTTAGAGGATTAGCTGTTCGATAATTACGAAGCATCACTATTATTGTGTTTAACGATATTAAGCTTGTCACTTTAATTGATGTTGTCACGCCTGTGTAGGATAGATATAGTCCGCGCGCGAGCTCCGAGGAAAAGGTGGCTTGTTTAAATCATCGGTGGTTTTATTTCGGGTGCATAGTGCCCTCATAGAATGGTTTTATAATTTAGTACTCCGCGCGAACTAAATTATGAAATCATTCTGTGAAGGTGTTGTGTGCTTGAGGTGGAACCACCGATGTTTTAAACAAGCCACCGATTCCTCGGAGCTCGCGCGCGGACTATAGGTGTTGTCACGCTGTGTAGAATATTGATAGGTCTTGGCTACCTATGATTGTGCTGTTAAGAGACTACCCTGATTAGAGTAGATGTTAAAATATCTTCTGAGAGAAGCCTAACCGGCCTTTAATATTCCTACTGCTCATATTATATCCACTGCTGGGATACAGACCTCCTCTCCGTAAGAAGCCATTGCCCAGTTCAGACTGCAATATTTTTTTGATTAGTACTTTTAAGTTACGCACAGCAAGAGCAGAGTAAGGGCTACCGCACACTTAACTGGACTGGTAAAATGGTACTATTGCGTTATGGAGTACACACTGCCTAACGTTTCAGCGATTACAATCATCATGTTTTGTAAATAAATTTAGTTTGACCTCAAAACTTCTCTACTCGAATGTAACACGGTAAATCCATCACCCATCGACACGCTACAGATCCTCCACATCTCTGTATGCCGTGTTACGTGCACATTCAGCGTTACAAATGTGTATCCTATCTCACTAGCTATCGATATCTCGTTCAGAATATAAATAAGCTCTCTTCTGATACCGGCGTATTTCTCAGAATAAGGACGTAAGTTGTAAGTGCGTGATCGTGGGGCATGAACAAGAAATTGATAGGCACAAGCGTAATAGATGAGAACGGTTGAAGTGATGTTATGTTTATTTATAAGTAACATGTTTTAGGTTTAAGTAAAAAGAAAGCGAGAAATAAATAAAAAAGTAAGTGTTAACTTGAAAAGATATGTTGATGAGAAAAATTGTGTTGACAAAAAGGTATGTTTCCGCCCGGGATCGAACCGGGGGCCTTCTGCGTGTTAGGCAGATGTGATAACCGCTACACCACGGAAACTATACTTTTAGTGTACAAATTTAATAGTACTATCAGACAATATCATGGACAGAACTTACCTTAATATTTTTTATTGATAAATTAACAATTCTGATAACTTTATCTCGTGGGGTATTTCATATTTATTGCTAACATACGACTATTGTAATAATCTCCTAATCGGTGCCAATATTATTGCCATACGTGGTAATTATCACCTAATCTAACTTTTGTTTACCAATATAGTAGAAAAGACATCACTCGGCCATCATTGGGAAAAGAGTTTCAACACCATGGAGTTCTCTTAAGTACTACCCACGACCCCAGAGATACTTGATGCTCAACTCGAAGGAGCGCAGACAGGTATGTCCTGGAAGTCGCGCTGCCGCACCCGCAGCGCCTGGTCGCCTTCCTGCACATGCTGCAGGAGAAGGACGTGTCCGCCTTCTCCACCTGGGAGAAGCAGTGAGAAAGTATCCAGTTTTAACCAACAATTTTCGTAATATTCAAAACGAAACCTCTTAGAAGGCTGACAATTTTTTGAAATGTTGCTAAAATTGCCTCCATTTTGGATCGTTATTCAAGTAACCCTGTCACGTACCTGCCAACTCACCTCGTTATCTATTTTCTTTTTTTGTTGCGGAAAACGAATTTACCGAATCCCAATTCCCACTTTATTCTTTTTAAAGGATATAAATTGGGCAGCTACACATTTAATGTGCGATATTTTTAACCTAGCTTTTAAAAAATCGCATCTGCATTTTAATTAAAAAAAAACCGGCAAGTGCGAGTCGGACTCGCGCACGAAGGTTTCCGTGCCATTAGTATCAATCATAACCGTTCCTTTTGGCTTTGCAGTAGTCGGGTAAAAATTCCCTTTTGTTGTATGGGGGCCCCACTTAAATATTTATTTTATTCTGTTTTTACAGTGGCAACTGGCAACAGAAATACATCATCTGTGAAAATTTCAACTGTCTAGCTATAGCAACTGTCTAGTGATAGCTGTGATAACCGTGATGGCTTTAGCCTGGTGACAGACAGACAGACGGACAGTGGAGTCTTAGTAACAGGGTCCCGTTTTTACCTTTTGGATACGGAACCCTAAAAACTGTAAGCTTGAATAATAGCTGTAATTCTTATTCGATTTACATAGTACAAAACACATTAATAATTTTGTCAATTTCTAAACCGAGTGTCAAAATGGCGGTGCTTCCAAAATGGCGAAGCTGTCAAAATAGTGGCGAATGATTTGTGACGTCACTAAACAGCGTTTGCGCTTCGATAGCGACATTAGAGCGTGGCGCCCTCTGCGGTGCGGTTGCGTAAATCACTAGCGCAGCTTTAGCGGTTAAGTGGCGTATTGATGGCGATATATGAGACAGTTTTATTGTTTCAATTATTTATAGTATATTGAAATCAAAATGCGAAAAACGTTTTTGCGATATGTATTGCAACCACTTTGTTATAGTTTTTTTTTAATAAAAATGATCTGGAATTGTTTGTGTTGTGAATTCGGGGCCTTTTGGTCATGTACGGTGTCATAGCCCGATATCAGTATAAATGGTTCAAAGTTTTAAAAAGGCTAATAGCTTAGATACATTCCTTAACATCATTACCATGATGAAGACAGACAATCACAAATACCTGGGTGTTCTTTTTTATAATTATTTCCTTATATTGCCTGACATTACCTGCCAACAACAACAACAACAGCCCATAACGTCCACTGCTGGATATAAGCCTCTCCCATAATGGGACCTGGAACCTGCCAAAATCTAAACTATTAATAAATCAGAAACCAAATCTATCATCTTCAAGACTAAGTTACGATGATGAGTACTAATAGTTACAATGCGACAGTTCAGATGTTTCACTACCAGTCGTTAAATGTTACATACATAGTTTGATAGTGATAAATTGTACTGTTTTATAGTCCCGATGTCTGTAATAGATGGCGCTCGTGATTTATCCCGCAATTACCAAGACGCCAGTTGTTTCAAACTTTGTCTTTTAATAGCTATTTGTATTGTGGATGTGCCTTAATATGTGAGTACTTAGTTATGTGGTTGAGTTTGTATGTGAAGGATGATAAATAGTCCTATCTGATTGTACCTACAAGTTCCAAAACGTACTCTAGTACAAAGTAGAACATGGATCATTTTTCTTCTGCCGTAACGTGACAGATTGAACCCTACCGAAAAGAATATCAAAAGATTTTCTTTATCACGTAAAAAATCAAAAAGTTTGTTTTAAAAACAAAGGACTCAAGTAATACTTAACATTTTTCTCGCAGACAAAATTCTTAGAATTTCTAATTTATAATGTTATAACTTAACAATTTTGTATTGTTAGATTTTAACAAAAAAACATATTAAATACCTGCTGTAAATTGCTCATTTTTTAGCAAGCTTTCCTTCTTAGACTTTCTTATTATGATCTACCTTAAAAAACTCGTGGAAATTTAAAATGGAGGTACAAAGTGGAATGGTGAATAGAATTCTTTACATCACGAAGTTTTCTTATATAAAATTTCTTTAAGAATACCGCTACATAGATCAACTTGATAATCTACGTCTAGGCGGACCATATCTTTTCATTAAAATTAAATTATGGTTTTGAATTCCTAAATCATATTTTGGGTTTTTTCAGAATATTTATATATTGTTAAGGAGAAAAGTATATCTTCTCTCTTAAATCTAAGTAAGTTTTATTGAAACATACCATTTTTCGTTTTTATTTTTTGTTGCGTTGGATGGAAGGCCTCGGTGGACCGATGACTGGTTAAGGTTGTGGGGATCCACTAGATGCGAGTCGCACGGGACGCCTATGGTTTGGGGTAGGACTATATCCAGCAATGGACGTCATTCGGCTGAAATGATGATGATAATATGAATACCATTTTTCATAAAAAGTAGCAGTAGTCCAGAAGCAAAAATCCTGACTCTATAGTCAGGATTTTTGCCCGGTTGATGGCAATTGGTTGCCCCCTAATAGATAGGACTAAAACAAAACTGGCGAAATATGAGTTTCCGACAAGTGTACCTCTGCCTAACACTTCGTCGATTACAAGCGTTATGACATCGTCTGTAGTCCCCGAAGGGTAAGGCAGAGGTGTATCTAATAGTACACCCACATTTCGCCAGTTACATTTAAGTCCCATGTCATAGGGGGCGAGCCTATTGCCATCAACCGGGCACACATCCAGACTCCGTGGCTGCTACTAAGAATTTCCTAATGGAAAAACCCAATAACACTGGCCGACCCGAGAATCGAATCCAGGACCTCACGCTCAGTGGCATTTTCGGGTACAAAAGTCATTACGACTAAAATTTATGACTATTATACTATATATATACTAAATATACTATAATTATGACACAAATTCGCCAAAAAAATAACCGACTCCGATCTCGACTTAAACATTCATAAAGCAGTACATTTAACAGGAATACTCCAGCTAAGAGGATTACAGAGACGTCCAGTCTGCCGGTATTCAGTACCGAGTTAGCCAAAAGACAATTCCTAAGTATTCGGCTAGAATTACTGGCGTAACTGAGTAATATGAATATAACGTCATTGCGAAGTTTGGTGGTTCCTTCCTGTCGTTAGACACTGCAGTTCATGTCGTAATTTTGATTGATTTTTGTTTTAAGTGTCAATGTCGTTCAATCAAACAAAGGTCAAGCTTCAGAAGCCGGTGACAAAAACACCAAATCAATCAAACGAAGGTCAAGCTTCAGAAGCCGGTGACAAAAACACCAAATCAATCAAACGAAGGTCAAGCTTCAGAAGCCGGTGACAAAAACACCAAATCAATCAAACAAAGGTCAAGCTTCGAAGTCGGTGACCTTTGTCTTATATTATTATTACGTGGCGGGCTTAATAAAAGCCATGTCAAACAAAAGAATAAAGACATCCCAGCTTACCTGAAAACCTTCTTCAACGCAGCTAATATCAACAAAACAACGAGCCATTCGAGCTAATAAAAACAATCCTTTACAAAACGAGTCTGAAGCATAAAGTCCATCATTTTTAGCTCCATTCAGCCCCGTCCTGAAACAATAGCCGAGAATCTCGACGCGATGGAATTTCAGTAAGCTGAAACGGTGAAATTTAATTATGCGGAAGCAATGAGAACCGTTGTTTCTGCACTTCCGACGGATATCAGTTTTGATATAATTCGCACAGTTTATTTTGTAATTTTTGCTGAGTATTTTTAATAGAAATTAGGAATTGTTGTTTTTTAGAGGGTTTTTGTTAACTTTTGGTGGATTTATTAGCTTGTAGCATAAGCTTAATCAGCCAATAAACTTTCTAGTGCTGGGACACAGGGATCCTCTCTGTGGGCCACTATTCAGAATCGGGGTCCAGTGCGGGTTGGTAGATACTACTAGATATAAAAATTTTGGAATTTTTGGTTCCAGGACATGCCGGTTTCCTCACGACGTTTTTATACACCCCTTTGCAATGACTATTCAGTTATTTGTGCAGTTTATATAGACCAGTGTTTATTTTGAGGTTATGAGTGCTTGCCGGTTTTTTTTTTGCTTTAAGCTAAACGTGTACAGTTTTCGTGGATAGTTTGATAACTTCGTGTTCTGTTTTGTAATAGTTTCGCCAAGACTTGATTGTATTTCTATTGACACAAGAGCTAATCATGGACCAATAGTTTACTGTTTTTTTTTGTGCTTACATGACTAACAGGAGAGTGCGCTTGGTAAACATTTGTCAAATTATCCGTGAGTGGAGTACTGAAAAACAAAATAGGAGCATTAATTCAGAAATTTTCAACATATAGGTCAAGGAACCCAGCTACCAATTAAAAAAACAATTATCTCATTTGTATGAGCAATAAGGAGAATAATAAATTATAATCCCACTGAAATGCTTCTGGTTTAATTAAACACAAGGAATTGTTTTTTTCCTTTGCATTTTAATTCGTTTCCGTAAACACTGCCTTTGAACGTACTTAATACAAAGTAATTCTTAATTCAATAATAGTGTGTCTTGTAAATAAATTAGATTTATTTAAGCATGTTGTTTTGCCATTAGCAATTCTATGACCAGTTACGTACAAAGTTCAGTTTGTTTTAAGTACATCCACAAATTTATCAGGTCTTTTAGATCTTCCCACTTTTGGTCCGTTGATATAATGTCCTATACATAAAACGCATGTCATCTACGACGAGTAGCTCTACATTGACGATGAGTCGTGTATACTACTTAATTATATTATTAATGCTAAAGTTTGTTTGACTGGATGATTAATAATGTGTCACGTAAAAACTACTGAACGGATTTTGATAAAAAACTTTATAGTAATATAGTTTATTCATCAGAATAACACACAGGCTATAATTTATAAAGCTATTGTGTGAAAGAACTGAATTTTCGCGGGTTGAAGTTAGTGTTACACATTTCAGTCAGATTTCGTCATCATCTGCCTAGCTTTTTCGCAACTATGCTGGGGTCGGGTTCCAGTCTAACTGGATGAATACCAGTAATTCACATGGACTAACTGCTTGACCTCCACAACTCAGTACTGGATAATACAATACCCCTCGGTAAGACTGGTTGTCAGACTTTTGTTATTGCTCGTCGTTTATTTTTTTCTAGTCTTTATTAAATTTATACTGAAAGGTAAAAACACAAATTATCATTTTTTGCCATAAATTTCAGAATTATTTATTCTACGAGTATTCAAATACAAACATACAAAATGTCGTCTGTAGAGCAAGCCGAGCCCTGCCCGGTCCCCAAGCTATGCCAGCCTAAGTAAATATTTTACGAGGACAAACACAATATATATATAATAAGTACCTACGCATTTCAGGAGCAATGACGCGTCTAACTTTTTTTATGTTTTTATGTGCGAACATACCTCCCTCATTTATTAAATGTAACCTACTTATTTTATGTGCTTTTCCCTACTTTTTCTTTTTTTTTTTCTGTTGTAGTTAATAATTTAATGTGGCTTTATGTTTAGTCTTATTTGTTTTGCTGTGTTTGTAGGTAAATATGTGTAGTTATCTGGTTGGGTACGGTTAATTACGGTTCAGTAGTTTTTATTTTTAAAATATTTGAAAGGCTTCATATATAATTTAGTCAGGGAGTAACCACTTCTATCGACGTAGAATGGGTTTGAGCCGATCACGTTTACATTTGTAGCATTAAATTCGGCGCGGTGTCAAATCGACACGACACGAATGACGACTTTTTCTCTTTTATTGCGTGAACCATGTATCACAAACTATATTGGAAATTCGTCTCAGGGGCATAAAGTAAATTATCACTACAGCGTTCTCTAGTTCCTGCTTACCCCCGTGGGAGCGAGGCACAAGTTTATGTATGCCTTACTAGTATATAAATGAGAAAGTTTGTGAGGATGGGTGGATGTATGGACGGATGTTTGTAATACTTTAAACAAAACTATAGGCCGGATTTGGATGAAATTTGGCACACGGATAGTTTATAACCTGGATTAACTCATAGGATACTTTTTATCCCGATAGTACGATCCCGTGGGATAATAACCGAACTCCACGCGGGCGAAGCCGCGGGCATAATCTAGTATCATCATAAAATCAAACCCCATGTTCTTTCTATACAAATTCTCACTTAACACAATACCCACTTTACCCAGCAAAAAGCCTATTAAAGCACAAGCTCAAAATGGAGGCGGTTTTCAAGTAAGCTCAAGTAGGTGCTTGATTACCATCAAGTGGCGTGGCACTAACTTCAAATTCCCAACTAAGTTCTGATACAACAATCAAGTCGAACTTTAATTTGCGTACAAAGTGTGATGGCACCTTTATGGATCTGTTTCAGACAAACTAGTGTAAACAGGCCGACGCTTTAGTTAAGAAGTTTTAGTATCTCTTTTGGATATAAAATACAGGGGAATGGTTACTTGAATATCCATTCTATGGACTGGTCATCATCATCTGCTTAGCCTTTTCCCAACTATGTTGGGGTCGGCTTCCAGTCTAACCGGTTGCAGCTGAATACCAGTATTTTACATGGAGCGACTACACACACTTTTACATTCTATGGACTGGTATTTCACTCTAGTACTGTATTTAAATTATAGTTGAATTTTGTTAAGTGTACATAACTTCTTAAACAAAACCGGCCTAGTGCAAGTGGAACTCGCACATGAAAGGGTTCCGTACCATCGTATCAGAGACATCCCTTTAATTTTTAATTTATTATTTATTGTTAGAGCGGCAACAGAAATAGATATCTATACATTCTGTGAAAATTTCAATTGTCTACCTATTACGGGTCATAACATACAGTCCGCTGACAAACAGACGGATGGACAACGGAGGTTTAGTATTAGCGTCCCTATGGTTACCCTTCGGGTACGGAATCCTAAAAATACAAAGCATTGTCTCTGTGTAAGAATAAATTCTAGTTAGTGAAATTACTGGTACTTCAAAACTGTGCCTTATTATTTGGTAGAATTAAAGAGAATGATCCTTCGTTCACGTTTGACAGCTTGATGCTGCATCATTTAAAAATCTATCCAGTGCTACCAAATTTTTAAAACACTTGATTTAAGTAAATACAACCTTTGAAACATGCACCAAAAAAAAAACTTATCTACATTTTGGGTGCAATCCTTTCTCCCCTCCTACTAATCCAAAATTTACTTTAACCTAGCTTTGTAGCTAGAATTAATCTTACTAACTCTAAAGTGGACACATTTTGGTGTTGAAACTACAGAACTGCGCTCGTGGCGCACCCTAGTGGAACAATGATATTGAATGAGTTACACGGATAATATCCACTGGACATGCTTAAGTCAAAGTTACCGCTTGGCCACAACCTCAAGCGACAGGCGTGCCGCTTAAGTGACTGTCAAGAAAATGAAAGAAATGGCTTAGAGCGATTCACCGCGACGCGGCTTGCGACTAGAAAGTACACAACTACACACGCGAAACAAACAAGAAACAAACGTGTGTCGCTTGATACAAGTAGCATCGCCCAAGGTCGTGAACTAGGCCTAAGGACACAGGCAACCAATAGTTCTTTAGTTGAAATACTTATTAACCGACTTCTGAAAAAGTAGGATTGTAGCCGCCCTCGAAAAACATAAGTAAATCTTCATCTTAGAAAACACCACTGAACCCGCAGTTTCCAATAATCCTTTCCTTTACAAAAATCCTGGGAATAACAAAAAAAAAAACATTTTTACAATTATCTTGCAAAAATATAGGATGTGTTACTGTATAAAAACTACTTTAGTAATATTAAAACTGGCTTTAGTGGAAATGATGAAAAGCGAGCTTTTATCTCATTGATCTCAATACCGGATTGTACCTTTGAGTTAACAAAATAATACCAGTCAGATTAAACGCTGGTAGAATCACGCGTTATTTATTAATCATGGGATCATCAGGAGTATCCAAAATATTCATTTTATTATCAGGCAACTAAAAGGCCTATAGATAAAATACACAAAAATACAAAAACAATAAACACAACAACAAAACAACACAACAACAACAACAACAATGACAACAACAACTGATCATAACTGATTAATGCTATAACTGATTAAATCAATCTGATCTCAAAAGGGGCGTCATAGTCATTTCACATGCGTTGTGTTCAAAATCTTGCAAATCTTGATCAAGCTAGTACATTAATAGTCCTGCACAGTTTTCAGTCACGGCGGCCAACAACAGCGGAGATTAGCTTTCGGCGCGGGAGATATTACAATAGTGCACAAGTGTGCGCAGGCACACTCTATTCCTTTACTCTCATAGTCCGA
This sequence comes from Xestia sexstrigata, assembly GCA_941918905.2. Lineage (NCBI taxonomy): Eukaryota > Metazoa > Arthropoda > Insecta > Lepidoptera > Noctuidae > Xestia > Xestia sexstrigata. The sequence continues at coordinate 4,920,993 of OW799201.2, read as the reverse complement.
TGGGACGGCAATCCGACACGACCGGAGAGAGATCAGGCGTAGGACCAACCGCTTACAAAATTTACAATTAATTAACATAATATAATTAATTAATTTACAAAATTTCTACACATCTAATGAACGAAGCTAATGAACGAAGAGAATGCATGGAGCGGTGTGCTTAAAGAGGTACAAGTAAATATGGGTTTGGTGAGGGAAATTAGCATGGATGAAGTGAGGAAGGCAGTTCAAAGTATGAAAAATGGAAAGGCCATGGGCCCAGATGAAATACCAGTAGAAGTATGGAAGTGTTTAAAAGAAGACGGATGTATGTGGCACAACTATCGGGGGATAAAGCTCATGTCACATAGTATGAAAGTATGGGAGAAGGTGATAGAGAAAAGAATAAGAGAGGAGAGTAAGATCACCCAAAATCAGTTTGGGTTTATGCCAGGTCGAGGAACAATGGACGCCACTTTTGCACTTCGCCAATTGTGCGAGAAGTACAGACGTGCGCACAAAAACTTGCACATGGTGTTCATTGATCTGGAGAAAGCGTATGATAGGGTACCTCGTGATGTGTTGTGGTGGGCCTTGAAAGAGAAAGGTATACCTGGGAAGTATGTAGAGTTAATTCGTGCTATGTACAGTCAATCTTGTACCTACGTCCGGTCAGCTGCTGGCAACACCGATGAGTTCAGTGAGGCTGTAGGCTTGCATCAAGGGTCGGCTTTAAGTCCTTACCTCTTCTTGTTGATCATGGACGCTTTAACGTCGGACATCGAGGAAGAAGTACCCTGGTGCATGCTGTTTGCCGACGACATTGTTCTTGTTGGGGAAGATGGACCTGAGATCCAGAGCAGATTGGAGAAATGGCAACAGAAACTGGAGAACGTTGGCTTGAAAATCAGCAGAAGTAAAACTGAATACATGTTCTGCGATTTCGGCGGTCTCTCCAGTTCTGGAGCCATAGCGTTAGATGGCGCGCCTCTTCCTGTCTGCTCCGACTTTCGGTATCTCGGTTCACTCGTGCAAAGCGATGGCGAAATAGATCGTAGTGTAAAGCACAGAATTAACACGGGATGGATGAAGTGGCGGCAGGTAACGAGAACAATCTGCGACTCCCGCATTCCCCTTAAACTTAAGGGGAAGATTTATAAAACAATGGTTAGACAAATGACAAATGACAATGGTTGATGGTTGGCATGTCGCGGAGATGAGGATGCTAAGGGGGATGTGTGGTGTTACTCGAATGGATAAAGTATGAAATGAGTATATAAGAGGAAGTCTGAAAGTGGCGCCGGTGACTGAAAAGTTGTGTGGTAATCGGTTGTCCTGGCATGTGATGCGGAGGAATGAGGAAAATGTCGTGAAGAAAGTTTTGAGTATGAATGTGGATGGGTATATGAGTAGAGGAAGACCAAAGAAACGATGGATGGACTGTGTTAAGAATGATATGGCAATAAAAGAAGTGTCTGATGAGATGACGAAAAATAGAGAAGTATGGAGGAAGAAGACATGCTGCGCCGACCCCAAATGAATTGGGATAAGGGCAAGAGAATGATGATGACAAAATTTCTACACAATGTAAATTGTTCTTAAATAAATGACTTATGACTTATGCTTCATATGCTTTCTGAGGCACGGAGTAAACTCGGTATGTACTAGTCGTGTGTGTGTGTAGTTTTAAGGTCCTTAATATTAACACAGTTTGTATTTTATCACATGTTTGTGTCTGTAAGGTATACATCTATGGAACAAAGTTGCCTGAAAATAAATGAATGTTGTTGTTGTTGTTGAAACTGGTTGTCTTGTCACCCCTTCACGGACTTGTTAGGTAAGCTTAACCTGAAGATCTTTTCAAGCGCATGTTATTATTTAGCCACGAGCTCCTATGTGACTAAGGATAACGAACGAGAGAATAACTCAAATAAGAGAACGACTCTAAATGTATGTTAATAAAATACACACATATTTTCAGTATCCCTATTCAATTACCACATCTAGTTTCTCTAAGCTCAGATTTCGCACATTGCACTAAGTAATTTGATAACACATTGTCACAGCGCTCGCGTTTAGTTCGTGCGACAGTTTAGCGCACGAAACGCTCTCAAATGCGTTTTGTTTCAGTTTTTAATGCTTGTTTTTATGTAATGTGTGTTTAGTGGTAGTAATTCTTGAATTACTTTCAGCTTGAGGCCAAAAAATTTCGTATAATATACCTACTTTTTTTTACTTTGACCTCACTCTAGGAATTTATACTGTATCGTGGGTGTGTTTACAAACATTTAAACTCACATACAGCCAGCCCAATAACAACTATCTGTAGGCCATACAAATATTTTTTTCGTACAGGGATCGAACCCGTGACATGCAACGCAGCAATCAATCGCCCAGCCGCTGCGCCAAGCGAGCTGTCATTCCAGTTGTTAGACAAAAACCATCAAAACTTGAACATTGAATCTGTCAAACATTCACTAACGATTATCAAATGAATCAATGAATCACTCAGTTGAGGTCAATTATACACAGCTATCCGTCAATCAGTTTATCCGAAAGCAGCAAATCCGGCTTAACACTCCCTATATCAGTTAATGCAAAGTCTTTGGTATTAAAGGAGTTGAAATAAAATGTCGGATAGTTGTCACTAAGACATTCGAGCTGGGTTTTGTGAATTGAATTTAAGTAAGCTTGTAGTTATATACTGTTTTATGTTTTTGTTTGATTAAACACATGTTTCTAAATTACGTTTAGCTCTAGAGTACCATCCACTGATGGGTGACCACCCATTACTTATCGAGTTTCCTCCGTGCCTCGTTAAGCCGTTGGTCCAACTGTTATTTGTAGATCTTTTGACAGTCGTTACAGATAGTCAGTGGCCCGAAAGTCTGACAACCAGTATTACCAAGGGGTATCGTATTACTCAGTACTAACTGGGTTGTGGAGGCCAGATAGGCAGACGCTTCATGTAAAATTCTGGGATTCAGCTGCTTCCGGTTAGACTGGAAGCCGACTCCAACATAGTTGGGAAAAGGCTAGGCAGTTGATGACTATCCATCGGTTACGAGGCCGTTTTTTGGTGATTAATTTAGTTTTATTCATAAAATTCGCGAAAAAAGCGGTGATAAAATAAGTGAGATTAGTATTCTACGGTTAAACCATCAAGTTAGTTTTGACTCTAGGGTATATTCATCTTTATCAAAATGATCCTACTGCTGTAGGCTCTTTCCACACATTTTTTCCAAAAAAATCTTGAAACTGTAACATAATAGGCATGACGACAGTATCAAAAAAATTGCAAATCTATTTAGTCCTTCAGTTAGAGTATTGGAAATTAATGGACACGTATTTTTTGTTTTTGTAAATCAATGAATATTGACAAAGATAAAACGCATCAAAACTCGGGAGTGGGGGCTCGTGACGTCAGAACTAGTTAGAAATTATACCTAGGCGTGACGTATTGAGAATTTTAAAAGCGTCATATCTTCGTCAATGTTGGTTTACGTAACAAAAGAAAAAACGCGGGTCAAATATTTCTTGATAATCTAACTGACGGACTAATTCGTTTTTTTTGTCGTCTCGCCTATTGAATAAAAGTAAGCTTTATAAAATGTGACGAAAATGTGGACTTTTGAGTTAAGCTTGGATGATAAAATTGACTGAAATTAAAACTTGAAGAAACAATTTTCCATATTTTGACTTTAAAGTTTACTTTAATCAAGCCCTATAATAATAAACAGCACTTTGTAAACTTTTAATACTTTCTAGACTATGTTTATAAAATAGGCTTAGTCTATTCTAATAAATTATATCTTCTAATACGACTACGTCACTTAAATAGCCTAACTTAACATAAATTACAAATTCAATTTTAAAGACTCATTGATTTCAGAAACTAAATACGTTTTATTTAAATAATATTAAACTAAGTTAATGTATATTTTAATTAAATGCTAGTTCAGACGCATAATTGCAAAAGTTGTGAAAGTTTAAATCAATTTATATCTGAGCCATTAACTAAATAATTAATGAGAATCCCCGTCTAGACTAACTTTTTATTGGTATATAATTCAATAACTAACTTAGGCTCGTAGCTTCGTCCACGTCGGAGAAAAATGGCATTAAAAGTGAAAAAGTTTTTGAAATTGGATGTGTAGTTTCTGAGATTACCTTCTACAACCAAACATACAAAGTTTACCTGTTTATAATATTAGTGTAGACTACGTTTTCAAGGAAGCAAAAAAACCATATGTTATTTAAAAAGAGATGCAAAAATGTACCCCGAAAAACTCGTTCGTTCGTTAGTTAATTCGTAACGGCATTGCAACACTTTTCAGTTTTCATTTCAAGCTAGTATTTACGTCAGAGCCCTGTGACCCTGTGTGAGACCCAGTGTGCCACATTTCCTTGTCTTTAAGTAAAGTGATTACGATTTTTTCCCACACCTTATAGGCGTCGCTTATAGGCGACGAGACATTGGTAGCTTCGCTTCACAGCCTAGCTCATCGGCGTAATGTTGCCTGCCTGTCGATCTTCTACAGATTGTACTTGGGAGAGTGTGCGCAGGAGCTCCACGACCTGATCCCACCATCACCCTTTTACCACCGGACTAGCAGACGTACTGCGGCGTACCACCCGCACTTGGTTGATATCCCGACGTGTCGTACTAAGCGCTTCTCCTCCACTTTTATCATGCGCACAGCCAAAGTGTGAACTCTCTGCCTGCGCCTGTGTTCCCACCTACATTTAACCCGCCTGCCTTCAGAGCAAGAGTGAGAGGCAGGCACATTAGATAAGACGTTTGCCCCATTTCAAGATTACAGAGCCGAATGTGCGATATTTTAAACGGAACGTACCTAAATTCGAAGTTTCCTGTAGCATATTGGTTTAATATTGATCATGGTATAGCATAAAGCATTATATGTGAAATGAGTATTTTCACTCCACCCGACGGCGCGAGTACCCACCTCATAACTATATATATTCTAAATGTCCACTAAAAACACAGCTACAATCCGCCATGACACAGCAGCATGACACCCGTTGTCCCATGTACCAGTGTCACGGTTTGTTGACACGTCAGCTTTCAGCCGTGGATTTACTCGCTCTCTGTCCTGAACAGGCGGCAGAGGGCGACAGTTGATATGTGTCGTGTCTTGTTTGAATTTTGAATTATTGTAGTAGGTCTGCCTCGTTGGTCTAGTGGCCGCAAGCGCGAGCCTTATGGTGTCTGAATTTGTGCCCGGTTGATGGCAATAGGTACGCCCACTATAACTTGGGACTTAATTCGGGTTACAGATGTGATGTTATGTAAATAGAACCTGGATTCCGTTCCCAGGTTGGCCAAAGTGATAATGGGTTATCCCAACAGGAATTTCAGTCCGTAGATTGATGATTGATGGCAATAGGCACTCCTCCTATTACACGGGACTTAGACACAATTGACGCAATGTGGGTGCACTGTAAATTCGCCTTTGCCAGACCCCGAAAATACTAGTCAGTCACATAGCCCTTTTCCCAAAACAAAAAAATGTGGATGAGACCATACCTAAAACGCGTTTAACAGTCGACGTGAAGATAAGTACTAATATTCTACAGTTTCAGTGTCGTTTAGCACCTAATTAAGTATTTAGCAGAAATACTTGTTTGTTAGAGTCTGCGAATTATTCGTCCGTGAAGCGTAAAGCAGCTCACACGGCGAAATTAATTGTTTCATTTCCAGGAGGCAGGCGCCTGTATGTTCTACTACATACAAGTTGAATATCAGCAAGTTTTAATGTTACCGAGCGAATTTTTCGTAAAGTCTGTGATTTAGGTTTAGGTGGCAGTGTGTGCGTGCTTTGTTTTTGTTTTGGAGGGGAAAGTAATAATACCGATTTTCATATACCTAGTAGGAAAATTTCTTAATTGTAACGTAGAGGCTTGAAATTGAGAGCAGAGAGACAGAGAGTTGTGAATAATTTACGTAGTGCGACTACAGTTGCAAGACCGTGATTATTAAGTACCTATACAACAGTAAATTGACTACTTGTAAAACAAATTTCATATATTTTTAACACCAATGATTTATCATCTTCAAACCATTTGCACAAATAGAAACTGTTTTAAATTTGTTTAGCGGTAAACGTATTTAAGGGTTTATGGTGCACCGTCACCTCCTTCTGCGAAGCAGTCAATGACGACAGGCCGTGTCGACGGCGCGTTCGTGTTCCACGCGCACCTCAAAGAGAGTCAGCTATAGGAAGGGGTCCGCAAGGACCGATGCCTGCCGGGGTTGCGGGACTGTTCGAATGAGATACCGTGGCCCCGGAACACAAAGGGCGATGAAAGAACATGGATGGGTTTTAGTCAGTAAAAGTCTGACACTCCCTCCTGCTCCGCCCAGAGCGGGAGAAGTCATTTGGTGATTTCCCATCAAAAAAAAAGAAAATAGGGTTTATGGTGCGAGCGATCAAGTAGGTCTTCATTTTGATGATTATTAAAAGTTCATGCAAGAGTAGTTTTTCATGACTATGATATATATCAACCACCAATCCTCGTCATTATCTGCCTAGCCTGTTTCCAACTATGTTGGGGTCGGCTTCCAGTCTAACCGGATGCAGCTGAATACCAGTATTTTACATGAAGCGACTGCCTATATGACCTCCACAACCCAGTTAGTACCGGGTAATACGATACCCTTTGGTAAGACTGGTTGTCAGACTTTTTGGGCCTCTGACTATCTTACGACTGTCAAAGATCTACAAATGACAGCCGGGACCAACGGCTTAACGTGCTTTCCGAGGCACGGATGAAACTCGGTATGTAATGGGCGGTCACCCATCCACAGACCAACCTAGGCAAGCACGGCTTAACCTAACGATCGACCCGAGCGGCTGTTATTATTTAGCCACGAGCTATATATCAACCACCCACATAACATAAATAGGGTAGAAGCAATCTCATCCTCCTTCTGCCTTGTCCATTGTTACTTGGGGTTAGCGCAACACGTTTTTTTTCTCTTTCTCATTGTCTTTTGTCAACACACTTCTATTAAAACCCGATAAGTTCCCAGTTAACTATAAAATAAGATTTTCAGTTGATTTGTAATCCATAAATAGTTGAGTCTTTGAGTTGACAATTTAGTGACGTCACAAGTAACTATTGCCATACAATATACAGGGTTAGTTTTCAATGACCGGCCAAATTTTCAGAAATGGTTTCGAATCGATAAAATCTATACTAATCTTATGAAGAGGAAAAATTTGTATGTTTGTATGTAACGAATAAACTTAAAAACCACTGGACCGATTTGAAAAGTTCTTTCAGCAATGGATAGCTACATTATCAGCGAGTAACATAGGCTATATGTTATCCCCGTACTCCCACGGGAAAGGGAACTCCGCGGGTGAAACCGCGTGACGTCCGCTAGTTTTCGATATAATGAAAAAAAAAAAAACATTTTTTTAAATAAAAAAATTTCCTGTCCCTGTTCCTGTGTCTGTGTGTGTTGACTAAAAAGCAAAAGTGTGGATATTACAACAGCACAATTCGATTTAACAGCCCGGATAGGTAGCAGTTAGCACACACATACATTTGGCGGAGCATGCACGCACACAAGTGCATTGATTCCCACTAGGTTTATGATTTAGGAAATTTTTAGGACACTTTCAAATGAATGCTATTATTTTATTTTATATTTTTCTACAATAATATTTAAAATGCAAAATTGGTTTGATATCTAGATCTTAATTTTAAATTTTGGCTGGTCATTGAAAACTAACCCTGTGTATGGGAGGAATCGCATTTTGACAGCTTATTAAAATGTAGTCAATTGATTGGTGTGGCCACTATCCTATTGCCATCTTTCTACCATTCTCACTCTCGTGACCCTCAACGACTTCACCCAGCTTACTAACACAAAAAATATATCCGAAATGTTCCAAAACGGCTGGAGGCGCACAAAGAACAAACTCACAGGGTTCAGTAATAGCAGTGCAAGTGTTGGGAACGGGTGAGAGTTTCTGTCGGCGCACAGCTGCCGCTGACTAGTACCTACACAGTACGTATAACGCCTTTCATGGTGTGTGGTACATGGGAGAGGATGGGAGCGGGGATTGAGGGGTTTTTCTTAAGTGGATACATAAATTCAAGCCTCTTCGCTGTGAGAGGGACCGGGTCGTAATCCTCCACGCGGTGTCCGTACGGATTGGTGGATGTCACAGGTCTTTTGAGTTTTTGGTACTACATGGTGGGCTACCAATGCTCACTGAGCTAACAAAAACTAGGTAAGTTTTAGTTGCATTCCTAGCAGGCTGTATTTTATTTCTAGTTGGGGTAGCTCTAGTAAACACAACTGTATCATTTTGTATGCAGCTTTGGGGCTGGTGAATTGAGGGTGAGGGCTCGTGATGAATGAAACACGTGTTTTCCTTTTTGGAGCAAATCAAAGACCGATAATTATTGACAACATGTGGTCTTGCAAGACTGAACAAATTTAAAAAAAAATATTGGGGATGCCAACAACATACAACTGTGCCAGACTCTCACCTACCACTAGATCCTGTTTTGGCGGTATAAGTGATAAGATCAAGCGGTTCATTTAGTGTAATGAGTTTTCGGAAATTAAAATATCATAAGCAACATAACATGACGCCTGTAATCCCCAAGGGGGTTAAACAGAAGTGTACCTAATAGTACACCTACATTTCGCTAGCTATTTTTAAGTCCCATGTAATAGGGGGCGTGCCAAATACCATCAACCGGGCACTAGTCCAGACTCCGTGGCTGCAACTGAGAAATTCCTGATGGAAAAACCCAATATCAATTTTCGAAACCGGATCCCGAACCTAACCCGAATCGAACCCGGGACCAACGAGGCAGTCAAGCACCTTGTAGTAAGCAACTTTTGGGGTAAATTTCAGGAGTAGGCTATCTACTTTACTTCAAGTGTGTTTTACACACCATAATACCTTATCCATTCCAACATGTCACCCTTTGGAAATGCATTTCATTACTCTTCAAGCAAGAGACACAAGAGTCCCAAGTTTGGCAGCGTAAGATTAATTTAGATAACGTAGGAAGAACTTTCGTCATCGCGTCGCAGCTGGCCCGATGGAACTACTTGCTAACTATAGTTTAATCTTCGTAACTCGATGCTATTGTGAGAAAAACATGATAAACAAGGCTTGGAGAACTGGGAGGCTAAACTCGGTTTAGGATGGGAGAGCCTGTCGTTGATTATGGAATAATTTTTATCATGAAGTCATCACCTGCCTAGGCTTTTCCCAACTATATGTTGGGGTCCGCTTCCAGTCTAACCGGTTGCACCTGAATACCAGTATTTTACATGGAACGGCTGCTATCTGACCTCAACCACCCGGTTAGTAAAAGGTAACACGAAACCCTTTGATAAGACTGGTTGTCAGAATTTCAGGCCACTGACTACGTGTAACGGCCGTCAAAGATTCACAAATGACAGCCGGGACCAACGGCTTAACGTGCTTTCCGAGGCACGAAAGGAACTCGGTATGTAATGGGTAGGCACCGATCCACGGACCCACCTAGGCAAGCACGCCTGCACCTGAAGATCGACCCGAGTGCCTGCTATTATTTAGCCACGAGCTCCTCATAAAACATAGATAGTACCTACACATAATTTAAATCGAGCAGTTTTCGCACATGGTAGCTCGCACAGTCCTTAATTTTCGCAATTTCCGTCATAACGCCTGGACTAACGCGAATTAACTGCGAAACAGACCTGATTTACACATTGAAACTCACGTACTATGAATAAAACATGGAACTACTGTGCTCGTGAATGCAGCCACATACAATTTATGGCGAAATTTTATAGGGGAAAAATTGGGGAAACGAAAAGCAACTCTTTTTTGTCTGTGTGCCTGTATATTTTTTATGTTTTATTGCACTGTGTTCCGCAATTGTGGCGTTAAATGAGGATTGTGTTATGTCTCACTCCAGTTTTATGTAAAACAAAGACTAGTAAAAATTCGGATTATCCTTTGTTTTTCCTTTAAGACCCTGAACTTCATATCAGACGCCAAAATGCTCTTTCGATGTAGATTGTAGAGCTTACATTCCTTAATCTAAATACTCACTGCAACAATTAAAATATCTAAAATCTTCCTTTTAGCTTTTGACCGACATTGTCTTATATACGTGACAAACAAGCGCGTGCGCGCTGTACGCCAAACGACACAAAAATGTGACGAATTGGTAGGTGAAATTGTGGCTTGGCGTGGAAACGTTTATGCTGTGGCGGGCGTTCAAAATGTTTACTTTAATTGAGTTAATGTTTGTTGTTTTGCTAAAAGTACTGTTTACAAAATAAAACTTTTAAAGAAAGTGAACATTGCTCAATTCCTTGATACATTTCAACAATCGCAGTAAATACACATATCGGTTAAGTTTTCAGCGAGTAAAGTAATCCGATTTATTTAACTCTTTGAAAAAAAAAAACGGCAACTTAGTTTATTCCTTCGGGGAAACCGTAAACGATACATTGAATTCCTCCTATTATTGTTGAACAAAACCGACGCAGAATCCTGCTAAAAGGGTAACTGTAAGTTCTTTTGAAAAAGATGAAAGATTCTTTTAGAGCCACAACAAACTAGAAGATTATTCTTTCATCGTCTAAAAGCTTTCTACCAGAATGCTACAAAAATAGGGCAACAGAGTACTTTTGATATATAAATTCGAAGAAATTTTAACTTAATTTTACTTTGTAAGAAACTTCGCATATGACTTTACTGAACTAATCTAGAACTTACAGCAGCATTTTCTGTTCATTCTAGTTTTTTTTTTCAGTATAGGATGTCAAAAGACATTTTTCAGACAACAGTAAAATTAAATGGTTCCGTACTATTAGTGGGTTAGGGTTGTCACAAATGGAACCAGTTCTGAAAAACATTTCATGTCATCTGAGTATGTAAGCTCCGAACACATGCTAAGCTGAACATGAAAACCTCACTAATAAGAGTAACTTTTAACTTGGTTTAAATACGTTAAAGAAAAATCATTTCGTAGAAAAAATGTTTTTATACTTTTTTTACTTTATTCATAAAGTATTGATTGACGTGATCTAAAATATTATATCATGTATCAATATACATGATATAATATTTTAGATCACGTCAATCAATACTTTATGAATAAAGTAAAAAAAGTATAAAAACATTTTTAATAAAAAACACACGATATAGTCCGTGATTGTGAACACATAACTTACCGCGTTTATACAGCTTCGTTTTTCAAATCAATTTGCATCACCTATTTCGCGCAATATTCAGCCATTTTTCCATTTAGTAACACTATCAGAATGTCGAGACTGCAGGCCCTGCCCTACTTGCATCCTCAGTACGATGCACCCAATTTTGGAATATTGAAAACAATATCCGGTGCAATGGAACGAATAACCGTTTTACTGGACAACTTAAAAACTCCTTGCTTATGCTTTTCGTAAGAAAAGTGCTTCGGATATTAGAGTACAGAATTGGAACAGAGATAAGTACCAATTCTGTACCTAATATCACGAAGCACATTTTAGTAAGAAGCCCATTTGGTACCGAAATTGGAATTCTGAATTGTGGTATACCTAGTAGTTTTTTTTTTTCCTTTTTTGTCTTACCAATAAATTAGATTAGTATTGTATAATTATCACTAGCTTTGGTGAAGGAAAACATCGTGAGGAAACGAAACATGATGGATTTTCGGATGGGAAATCATCAAATGACTTCTCCCGCTCTGGGCGGAGCAGGAGGGAATGTCAGACTTTTACTGACTAAAAACCCATCCATGTTCCTTCATCGCCCTTTGTGTTCCAAAGCAACCAAGGCAGGCATCGGTCCTTGCGGACCCCTTCCTTTTTGCTGACTCTCTTTCTTCCACGTGGTGGCCCCCGACGCCCGGGGCGTCTCCCGCGGCGGCCGGGACGCTGTGAGGTTCTCTCCCTCTCACGTTCCGCCATCTCCTTCTCTAGCATTACTGTTTCGCAGAAGGAGGTGACGGCGTCCCATTCCGTCTCGCTCCGGACCATGGCTTGCACCAGGGCCGGACGCGAGAGGTCGCCGCCGCCAATCGCCGCTTCGAGGACACGGCGGTGCTCCGCCCACGCGGGGCACACCTCCACCGTGTGCTCCATCGTGTCCTCCGGTCGATCCTCGCAGTGGAAACACCCGGGCGTTTCCTCCCGCCCGATTCGGTGCAGGAACCTCCCGAAAACACCGTGTCCGGTGAGGACCTGCGTCAGGTGGAAGGTGAGGACGCCGTGGCGTCTCTCAAGCCACTCCTCAAAGAGGGGACTTATTGCCACTATCGTGGCGTGCCCTGCACGGGGTTGCGACTGTCGCTCTCTCCATGTCGCCATGAGATCCCGCCGGAAGTCTGTCCGCTGCGCGACAATTTGCCGCGGCCGTGACCTGTAAAGCCAAGTCAGAGGTCCATGGGCGGCATAAAAACTCTGAAACCAGGTTAGGAATTAACCTGATGTCAAAATAATTAATAAAAACTCTTGATTGGCCGAACGAAACCCTCTTTTTCCTTTCAACTGGTATTTTGTTTGGTTAGGTATAATTTTAGGTTGCCACTAAAGTTATTATGCTTAAAATGTTTTATTTTTTTCTGTTACAGGTAAGACAACGAAATAAAATGAACCATCAAGCTTATTTAGTGCAAATTGGTAAGTTGATACAAGCAAGGCACACAATAACCCTCCTTTTGGGCTTCGCCGCAGTCTGGTAAAGTAGTTTTTGAAATTTCAAAAATGACAGCCGAGCAATTATTCCAGGTGTAGTCTTCTGTTACTTAGACTTTAAAAGTAGAAGTTCGAAAGAGAGAAAAAGCGAAAAAGAAACGATGGATGGACTGTATAAAGAATGCTATGGCAAGAAAGGAGGTGTCTGATGAGATGACGAGTAATAGAGAAGTACGGAATAAGAAGACAAGCAGCGCCGACCCCAAATGAATTGGGATAAGAGCAAGAGATGATAGAACCAACGATTGATTATTCAAGACTAATACATTATTCACATCATACACCACACCACGCCCTATATAGGTAAATCCCTAATCCCAATGTCCCAACCTTACTAAATAACAGTATAACACACTGTTTATAATAGCAACATTTCGCAATGATGGACGTGTATACAAACTGTATTCTGACAGGTTATCAAACTCTTTGTACACGGTTACCCCATATTGTATACGGGTTTTATGTAACGTTAACCTCAGATTAATCCTGTGAATATATAACTAGACATTATATAAAGCTAAGTACGGTTGATAAAATCTCCAATCATACTTTAAAGAATAAAGAATAGGTCTCAATTTTCTTTAATGAGATTGGTGCTCCACAGACGTGTTAGGAGTCTTTCTTTCTGATAAAATGACGAGTTAGGGAAATTAATTCATAAGGTCATCATGGTCAGTATCTGACTAACATTTTCCCATGTTGCTACTGAGAAATTCCTGACAGAAAAACCCAAAAACTCCTTGCCCGACTTTGGAATCGAACCCAGGTCCTCATGCTCAGCAGTCGCGCTTGCGACCACAATATCAACGAGGTAGCCAATTATTCTTAATTTATGGTACTTGAAAGTTTGTTAACAATTGTCAGAAACTATACCAATCAGAATAAGTCATTATGAATCATCATGAGCAGCGGTGGCCCAGTGGTGGTGGCTCCGACTTAAGAACAGTAAGTCGTGGGTTCGGACCCAGGCAGGCGCAGTACTTTGTGTAATATATTTCGTCACTGCTGCTCTCAAAACGGTGAAGGAAAACATCGTGAGGAAACCGGCATGTCCTAAAACCAAAAATTCGAAGACATGTGACATCTACCAATCCGCACTGGGCCCGCGTGGTGGATTATATAGCCCATTCCCTCTCATTGCGAGGAGGCCGTGTCCCAGCAGTGGGAACATTATAGGCTGCATGATTAGATGATGATGAATCATCATGAGGACCAAAATTACTATCATACAACCCTTAGAAAATTGCCTACATAACAATTTAAATTTTAACTGAAAACTTATTCAAACCACGAGATTCCTGCCAATTCAACAGACAAAACATTAAGCGAGAATCTTAAGAAAAAAATTCTCCAACGTTACGGGAACCTTTGCGAAGTAAATTGTAGGGCGGGAGTAGGGCGGGCGGGTGACAAATTATTATTTTTATTGCCCTAATAATATGGCCAACTGGAAAGTTAATTAAATTGCCTTGAGAAAGTGGGCGTTTCTTGTTAATCAAACTTTCGGAAAGTATTATATTGTGATGTAGGTGCTGCCTACGCGCTACGTCTAAGTAAGTAATTACTCTGCCGCCGTAAGTAAAAAGATCACAACTGCGGAAATAATGTTAAGAGAAATAACCCTTACCAAACAAAAAATGAGGCTCATTTTTCTGCGTAACTTTTTCTCAGATTGCCTGTATTGCCATTGTCTTAGGATTACTATGGTCCCATTTTACGAATTATTTTTTACAAATTCTGAATTACTGATCCGTATCTTAAACATTCTCACGACAAACACGCTGGGCCCAAATGGTATTAAATTATGACCCACATGAGGAGGAATTTATCCCAGAAGTGGTAACGCTATAGACTCATTCTGCCGTTTCTTAAATAATATAACATCACGCCTGTAACCTGTCATTCCCGAAGGGTTTGGCAGAGGTGCATCTAATGGTACACACACATTTCGCTTATGTAACAGGGGGCGACCCTATTGCCATCAACTGGGCACAATGCCAGACTTCGTGACTTCTACTGAAAAAACCTGATGGAAAAAACCCAATAACACTTTGCCTAACCCGGGAATCGACCCCAGGACCTCATGCTCAGAATTCGGGCTTGTGACCACTCGACCAACGAAACATTCCGTTTCTTAAATGTCTCCGTAAATTCATCTTTTTATTCAACATTGAACTAGTCATCTCAATAATCATAAAGAAGATTGAGTTACAAATGAACTGAAAGGAACTTCATCCACAGTTATACAGACTCCTCAACTTTTAAAACTATTGACGACGTAACTCCAAATGTCTTCGCAACTTTGAAACTCAGTCAAAAACAGCAATAAAATCTGAAATACAGTCCCAATACCGTTTTCACGTTGTCTGTAAGGGACCTTAATAAAATAAGACGGCCTAAATATCGTGGGGAATTCGTTACGACAATATTGCGACTTCCCTTTTGTTCGGCAGAATGCCTTCAAAGCAAATTACTTTTGTACGGAACCCGGAACTTTTAAAATATGCCGAATATATTCTATAGGTAGGTATCAGGTACTAATTCGAGAATCTGCTGGTTGGGAAATAGATAAAAATGGAATGAGACTTGGGAGGCAGTAGCTTTGAAGAATTTAAGATGCTATAGACAAGTGTCTCGCTGTTTAAACATTGTGCGGTGGCTTTTGCTCGCAGCTCGAAGCATGGAAGTCGGAAATTATTCCACGGAAACTTTTTTTTCAAAGAGAACCCTAACGTATGAAAAGGTCAAGACCGGTTAAAACCGACAGACAGAGTTACTTTCTCTTTCATTGTATAAAGTATGAATAATGTGAATTTAAAAAAATGAGCTAGGCCTTGTGATGATTGGTTTAAAAGGCGCCCCTCATCGGAGCAGTCGCCTGCGACGTAACAATCAAAGATTCGATTTTGAGCATTACTTTGCAAATAGACGTTCCCGTTGAGGTTAACTTCAATGGAAACAGAGGTGGAATTTAGCTGTCTGCGGCATTTTAAATATTAAATTGTTTCCAATGAATTGATCAGTAAGCCTATAACAGTCCCGGACCCGGACACACAACACCAAGTCCTCGGCGTTTTGCATCCAGTCTTTCCCACCCATCTTTTTCCAAGGCTGCATGCTGCATGGTGTTTTCCCCATTTTGTTATTACAAAACGTAAATACTACTGTATAGTTACAACATATCCCAACTTGACCCAGTAAGGTCAGTTGAGACTAGAATTAGTTTGCACGCTTTCGAAAGTGGGCCAGGAGTCATACATATTTGAACAGCTGCAACCAACCAAATGCATTAGCTGTAACGTGTGAGAGCTTGAGGATTATGCCTACAATATAAGATGAATACCGCAAGTCGAGAATTTTGTATAAGACTTGGTTAATTTAGTTAAAACTGAAAAACAAGATGGCCGATGGAGTAAAGTTTAGTTAGGCTTAGGGTTAGGGCTACACAGCCATTTTATACAACTGTCATAATTACCGTTGTATTTTAGGCCAATTTCCGCCGTGAATGCCATGATATAATATTGAATTTCCGTAATTATAAACGTTCAAAATATGCGACCACTCAGATTTTAATCTTGAACTAATCGTAACGACAATAATTGTCAATAAAATGAAAACAATTTTGGACAATTGAACGCGAACGTACTTAGATGTTACGGCGTTTGGTTATCTTTAAAACGCTGCCAACAAGCAAATAGTTCTTATCCTCAATTATGCCATCAATTCTGTCAACTCCACAAAAAAGTAACCATCGTAAGTTAATGCCATACTTAACACCTTTAAGCCTTAAACCGAGCTCGGTGTAAACGTTATTAAAATTCAGCTTAGGTGCAATATCGTTGCGACGCTACCGTAATGTAAACTGATACAAGTCTAGACAGAATCTATTTACACGAGACTGCAGTTTACCTAAAACTTTATGCTAAAGGTTTCTGTGGATTTATTGATAGATTAACATGTTTGGTTTAGATTAGATTGTGTACTTCAGAAGAATAAACACCCAAACCCATTGCATGGGTGATGCAGTAGGGTTTGGGTGTTTATTCTTCTAAGGTACGGTAAACTGGTAGTGGGGCTGGTATTGGGGCTAAGGTAGATTGTGTAGTGGTAGTAATAATAACATAACATCCCCGAAGGGTTAGGCAGAGGTCCACAATAGTGGCGGTAAGTTCCCTCTTTGAGGAAGGAGTGGCTTGAGAGACGCCACCTACCGCCTGACGCAGGTCCTTACCGGACACGGTTGTTTCGGGAGGTTGCTGCACTGAATCGGGCGGGAGCAATCGCCCGGGTGTTACCACTGTGAGGATCGACCGAAGGACACGGTGGAGGTTTGCCCCACGTGGGCGGAGCTCCGCCGTGTCCTCGAAGCGGCGATTGGCGGCGGCGACCTCTCGCGTCCGGCCCTGGTTCAATCCATGGACCGGAGCGAGACGGAATGGGACGCCGTCACCTCTTTCTTCGAAGCAGTCATGCTAGCGAAGGGGATGGCGGAACGCGAGAGGGAGAGAACCTCACGTCCCAACCGCCGCGGGAGACGCACCGGGCGTCGGGGGCCACGTTGTGGTCCCCGGCCACCGTAGGCGCGGGCCTGTGGACGGTGAGCAATGGGCTAGCTCGCCATCCGTCCGTCTTATGACGTCGAGAGATGTCAGCAAAAGGACGGGGTCCGATGCCTGCCGGAGCTGCGGGACTGTTCGAAAGAGATACCGTGGCCCCGGAACACAAAGGGCGATAAAGGAACATGGATGGTTTTAGTCAGTAAAAGTCTGACACTCCCTCCTGCTCCGCCCAGAGCGGGAGGAGTCATTTGACGATTTCCCATCCGGAAAAAAAGGGTTATGCAGAGGTGTACCTACTAATAGTACAACTACATTTTTCCAGTTATATTTAAATCCCCTGTAATAGGGGCGAGCCTATTGCCATCAATTGGGCACAAATCCAGACTCCGTGAGAAACTCCTGATGGAAAACCCAATAACGCTTTGCCTGACCCAGGAATCGAACCCAGGACCTCATGCTCAGCAGTCGTGCTTGCGACCACTTGTTCAACGAAGCAGTTATAACGTAAACTCAAAAACTCGAAACCATTGATTAAATTCATAAAGGTTGCGTTTTATATAATGTATGTGCGCACACACAAACATGACGTGGGTTAAAAAATAGTTGAAATTACCTCCAAACATATTATGTACCTCTTTTGTTGACGCTACAATACAAGTAAAATGTCAGAATTTTCGGTAACATAAGGTCAACAGTTGCTTTAATAATTGTGAAAATGTACGTGTTGGTTGAAAAGAAATCTCGAGAAGAAATGTTTCCATAAAATATATTTTTTTACTGCGATGTCTGATATGATACTTAGTAGATATTTAAGTAATAAGTACATAGGCGACGGACCTCTGCTCGGGTGACAATAGAGAAAACGAATTTTCCCAGATATGAAAACTACCTAGATCGAGTTTTCTCCCCCGTAAGAACGTGATTACAAATATTGCTCATTTATTAGTATAGGATAATATAAACTAATGTTTATTTATACTCTCGCCATAGCGACTATCGCATCAGCGGATTGCAAAAAAAGATTATTAGACTGACTGATTGACTATTCAGTGGTTAAAAATTACTTTTGGGACATTAAATACGCCTAAGTACTCGAAGTTTAAATAAATGATTATGCTCACTTTTTACACGACTGCCAAGGAACTGTTATTCAGCTACATATAAGTTCACGTTCAGAAAGTGTCAAAAGCACGCTACATAATTTAGAACTGAAACACAATAAACTTTATCAATGTACCCCGCAACAAGTTCAAAATACTTTTAAAGAATGATCCGAACTTATTAAAAACTCGTAACTCATTCGCAGAGCTCAATAAGTCTTAACTACATTACTATCTTTTACCTTTTTTCCAATAAAACTATCAGCAATCATTTTAATTAATATTATCGTCCACTTGAATACGTCAGGCACTTCAATATTCATTCCTTTGCCTCCGCTTTTTTAAATGGTAACTGAATAAAAATGGTGCCTGGAAATGGAAAATACAGCTAGTTTTTTTCTTTCATTAACACTCCAATGAAGGGTCTGACTGAGTGTAAAAAGTCGTCACTTAATTAACCTTAAGTGATCTTAAAGAATAACATAACATCACGCCTGTACTCCCCGGAGGGTTACGCAGAGGTGTACCTAATAATACACCCACATTTCGCCAGATATGTTTAAGTCCTTTGGGGGTAAGCCTATTGCTACTGAGAAATTCCAGATGGGAAAACCCAATAACACTTTACTAACACACCCGACCTGGGAATCGAACGTAGGACCTCACGCTTTGCAGTCGCGCCTGAGAATACTAGACCTATTAATCTTTTGTATACACTACTTAATTTTTATTTTATTGTATTATTCTTAGGAAATTAGTCGTCACAAATCTTGATCTTTTAATACTAATTTGATTTTCGTTTTCCAATATTTGACCATTTGTTTTATTGTATCGTAATTATTTTTAATTGAACATGGATTATTTATCGTTTTGAATTTGTTATTTTTTTTCTCTTTTTTTTTCCTGCGATTGTTATATTAGACTGTAGTTTTATTTTACTAAATTTCTACACAATGTATATTGTTTTGAAATAAATGACTTTGACTTTGACTTTGACCAACGGCAACGAGGCTATCTTTAAGAATGTTTTTTGCACAAAATCAATATATATAAGGAATAATTAATATATCTAAGGAAGAATTTTTAAAAAGTGTGAATATCCGTCCTCTTGTTACTGATTCCTATCGATCATAATCATTTTGTTACCTGTGACAATACATTAGTCTCTCACATCTTTGATATACAATTTACAAGGTGTAAAAAAGGGTATGTGTATTCAGGTGTATGAAGGTACTTAGATAATATTCACACGTATTTACATTTAATAACGTAACTAGTGGCCTCTCCTTGCTTCGTGTGGTTTCGACCTGACAATATATCGAGATTTTTAATTACATGTGAATTTACGATATGCATGTGAAGTTTTTAAGTTCTTATCATCATTCATTCATTCATCATCACCTGCTTAGCCTTGTCCCAAGTACAAGTATGTTGGGTCGGCTTCCAATCTTACTGGATGCAGCTAAATACCAGTATTTTACATGGAGCGACTACCTATCTGACTTCCACAACCCAGTTAATACCAGTTAATACGATACCCCTTGGTATTAAGACCGGTTGTCAGACTTTTGGGCCACTGACTACCTGTAGCGACTTGTAAAGATCTACAGATGACAGCCGGGAGCAACGCAAAGCAGCAACCAATAAAAACGCGATCATAAAGAGAAACACTAAAACCGACATTCTTAATAAGTATAGTTATTCTCTGCTGCAATATTCTTCGCAAACTTACATCACCGCTAAATAAAAGCTTCTTCTTTATCAAAAGCTAAACGCTACTCGTAAACCGAGTATCCATCTCTTTAAGCGAAGATCACGTTCGCGGTAAGCAAAGAATTTTTAATATTTTCACTCCCTGCCTGATTTACCGGCAAAGGATGTTTTTTGTTCCCTGCAGCCTTCGTAACTTTAATAGAAGCCTATGTCATGGAAGCTATCATCATAATTTGATTAGCATTTTCCCAACTATTTTGCGGTCGGCTTTCAATCTAACCCGATGCAGCTGAATACCAGTATTTTACATGGAGTGACTGCCTATCTAACCTCCAGTAAGACTGGTTGGCAAGTTTTAAGACCACTGACAACCCGTAGCGGATTTTTTTTTAATTGGGACAAGCCCGCCACACTGTTCCCAAACCACTGCAACTCCTGAAAGCCAGAATCAACAGTGGCGGCCACCTGGAAATCGCAGAAACTTAAGAAAGTAGAAAATTAAGAAATTTAACAATTTATACTACCAGCCTGGACCAACGGATTAACACGCTTTCTAAGGCACAGAGGAAACTTGATACATAATGAATCACCATGAATCAAATGGGAAATCACCCATCCACGGAACGACCTCGGCAAGCGTAGCTTATCCGTGCGACTTTAAGTATGTAGCCACGAGCCCCTTTTAATATTTTCACTCCTGTGTGATTTACCGGCACCGGATGTTTCTTTTCTGTTCCCCGTCTTAGTTAAAATGCGCGCCGCGAATCGTAACTTTTTATACGACTCTTTGTCATGAAAACGGTCTAAATACTTTATTTCCACGTTTAAGAGCTCCTCGGAAAGTATGTTGTGTTTATGTTTATTTGAGGGAGTCAGTTGTGTGTGAAAAGATGATATACCTATTTTTGAAGTGGCACGAAGTAACAAAACTTGGGAGAGAGGAAAATGCAGATTCAGGAAATGGTGAATCGTGACACACGATGTGTTTACGACTTGATGATTTCATTTCATGTAAAAATAATAATTTAGGTATATATTGAAATTAAACCTAAAGCTCCATGAGCTCGTGGCTAAATAATCACAGCGGCACTGGTTGACCATGAGGTTAAGCCGCGCTTGCCTAGGTCAGTCTGTGGATGGGTAACCATCATAACATACCGGGGCCTCGCAATCCTCCTAGCCTCGCAAAGCACTTTAAACCGTCCCCGTTGGTCACGGCTTTCATTTGTAAATCTTTTAGTCTTTACAGGTAGTCAGTGGCCCGAATGTCTGACAAACAGTCTTGCCAAGAGGTACCGTATCACCCAGTACTAACTGGGTTGTGGAGGTCAGATAGGCAGTCGCTCCATGTTAAATACTGGTATTCAGCTGCATCCGGTAAGACTGGAAGCCGACCCCAACATAGTTGGAGAAAGGCTAGGCAGATGATGATGATATTGGAATGAAACTACTGAACCTACATCAATTTGCCATTATGAAGACATGTTATACAACTTACTACGATTTGTAAATAAATACCTATGTATGTATTGTTGCAAATTAGATGGAAGTTCCTTTTTTTTAAAAAGAAAAATCATATAGCTACAGTTATTGATTTAATAAATTCAGCAATTTGCAAAGCACATAAAAGTAGAATTAGGAAAAATAAATGTCGGACGCTGCCGCACGATGACGTGTTGACGGTTTGACGGCACTCGAACAAAAAGGGGCGGGCTGTTTTTTTTTTTTTATGTATGGCATCTCGCAGTTCAGTCAGGAGACTGGCTACTGCTTAACCGGGGGGGGGGCCGCTGCCCTCGCTTATATACAGGTTGGTTTCTTGACTTTTTCTTTATCACAACAGTATGTAATAATTAAGTTCCTTAAGGGGCTCCCCTATGCACACTAGCGCCACTTTAGTAAAAAAATCAGAACTCGTTAAATACACAATTAATATAAAATCTGATTGACAAAATCAATGCTTTAGAGTTCTAGATTATTGACGTCTATTTAATTCATTAAAATATACTTCACTGTAGTTACAGTTAGAAAAATTGCTAAAAACGGCCGTTTTTTTTCATTTTGTATCTGTAACGACAGCGAGCTATGTTTCAATGAGTTAAGCAGACGTAAATAATTTAGAAGACCAAATGATTGATTTTGTCAATCAGATTTTATATTAATTGTGTATTTAACGAGTTCTGATTTTTTTACTAAAGTGGCGCTAGTGTGCATGGGGGAGCCCCTTAACAAATAATTTCTGCCTTGCCTATCTATCATTTTCCCTATTAAAATTATACTCTTGTCACAGCACAGATACCAATGTTCAGCAATGAATAAATCTAAAGCGTTTTACAGGATTATACCGCTTTAATGGAATTATAAAATTAATCAGGAGATTAATTAAGCTTTATAGCAATTAGTCAGTGTTAGTGTAGTCAGTTTTGCGTTGTTTAAATATAATACCTACAATCTAGGCTATAAAATATCTGCTTAAGCATTTAATCAAATCTTTTGAGAGGAAATACTGTTGTGTTAAAGAAAATGGCTTGGTTAAGAAGTGACTAGAAATATATCAACAAAAGAATAAAATACTGCAGGCTAACTAAATCCGATTTCCGTTTGTAATCTTGATAACTCATTACTCGAACTCAAAATAGTTTAGTTTGTAAACCAATTACTATCACATTTGTATAACAAGTCGGTCAGTACGAAACAAAATTTACTAGTTAGCAAATTATTATTATTATTATTATTTTTTTTTTATTATTATTCCCACATTTACCACGAATAAACATCGTTCTGGATTTGTGCCCGGTTGATGGTCATAGGCTCGCCCCCTTTTACCTACTTATAACTGGTGAAATGTGGGTGTACTATTAGGTACACCTCTGCCTAACTAACCCATTATAGGCTTGATGTTATGTTAAACATAGGTACAACTCCAATACATTCAACTCAGCAGAACTATTAAAGTCTTCAAAAAACAAATCTAAACTTTCATTTAACAGCTACCATTTCCGAATACCATCAGCGTATCTAAAGACCACGAACATCGAGCAGCCGTCAAAGGAAAGTCGTTAGTCTGATAAACAAAATATTTTCCGATCAGACGTCTGTATCGTTGGGTCAACTGCAAATAATAAATAGCTTCAGAAGGTCAATGCGATGCAGTTTCGACGCAGAACATACGCGATTCCCAAAACGTCATGAAGAAAAAAAAAACAATTTCAGGCACGCGTGTTTGTTCAACACAGTACAAGTGTTCTCGCGACTGGTATTTGTCGTTTGCGCAAGATTATATATTTTTATTCCATTACTAGCTTTTCCTCACGGCTTCGTTCCCGTTATGAACGGAAATGAACTCTAGGGAATGTTTTAAATGTAGCTTATGACACTCTGAGATCTAGTTTCGCGTTAGTGAAACAATTTTGGAATCGGATCAGTAGTTCCAAAGATTACCCCTTACATACAAACTTTCAAACAAATTTTACCTCTTTATAATATTACAATAGGTGGGACCATCGTCTTGGACAGTTGTAGTAAACTAGTACAAATTAGTTCGAGTATACTTTCATAGAAGTCGTAATCGTGAGTGTGGCAGCCGTTTTGTTGGGCCTCAGTTGTTTGCTGATAACTGGGGCATGACAAATAATTTCTATACGCGTAAGAAAAAAAAAACTGTCTCGTTTACTTTTCTAAATTGGTCTAAAAGTGTCTCTGACTCATTCTTATGTATTTAGTGATTTTTTTATACTGCTCTCTGTCTACGTTTCGTGTTCGCTATACGGGTCTCTGCGTCTGTGTCGTCCGTTATATGAAACTGACCTTCTGCACTTATCTTTTTGATGTCAACTGTATCTCGGTATCCAAATCTGTCTAAGTTACAAAGGATGTGAAAGGTTTCCAGTCCTTTGATGTTGCGCCCTCGACGCGGTCGATTTCGCACAGAGAAAGATCTGGAAAAGTGTTTCTGGTCGTTCAGTTCTGTTGGTGAAATTGTGAGGAATGTGAGTAGAGAGAGGAGGAATCACAGGGTTGGTTGAGAATGGATAAATAAGCAAACAAGTTTTCAGTTCATCCGTTTTCAGTGAGAGATGAACTCGCTAGAAGTTTTGCAGTTTTTGACCCGATATTAAGTGTTCCATCGTTTGTGGAACAACACCACATTTGTTTTTCTTTGTCTAGCAATTGCTAGACTCCTATTAAAAAATCTTTCTTTTATATCGTGTGGTTAGTGCCTAACCTGGTGCCAGAGTTTTTTGCCGCCCATGGTTCTGTGACTTGGCTTTACATGCCGTCGAGAAATATCTTTCAGGCATTCTGGTTTTCTCACGATGTTTACCTTCACCGAAGCAAGTGATAATAATACAATACGCACATGAATCCGAAAAATCAGAGGTGCGTGTCTTGGATTTGAACTCGAGACCTATGACTTGGCAGTCCGACGGTTATACCATTAGGCTATCACTGCTAACAAAATAATTTATGTCTTCTTTTACACCAATAAAAGTATTCAGTAAAGTACCTACTTATAGATAATCTACTAGATAAGTCAGTAATTCACCTTTGTTCCTCAAAAATCCTTCACTAAAACTTTTCTCCACTCGATCTTCAAACTACACACCTTACATTCTCACGAATGTAAACTAATTAACAGCACAAGTAAACTAGAAACAATTATGACAACATACACGTGTTGGCCTGCAATCAGGAGTCCAATTATTCAGGCGCTGAAGAGACGCAAACTAGTTGACAGTAAGCAAGTTCACGTAAACTTTGAAGTTTCCACGTATTTCGAGACGTCTTGGGGATTCTGCAAGCCTGGTACTTGTAGGCTATTTTTGTGGTTGTTCAAATTAGTTCTTAGACTATAACGTCCTACTTTTTAAATTAATATTAATCATTTTATCGTAAAGTTCTAAGATAAATAACTTATATCCATTTGGTTCAATTATAAAATAGTCATTGGTATCGATTCTGTTGTGCACAAACTAAACTTAATTTAGGCTATTGCTATCTTTTTCTCTATAATAAAACGAGAAAGAGACGGACGTAATTTAAAGCTGTCAAATTTAATTGAAACCAATATTTCCATACAAATGAAGGGTGCACGTAAAAACATGTCGACTAAAAACACGGTGAAGCGCAAGGCATAAACTAGTTTGACATCTCTAACTTAGTTCATAGCTATAGCCGTCCTTTTCTCGCACTGCCTTTTAGTAAAAGGTAGCAATAGCCTTAATTAAGTTTAGTTTGTGCACAACAGAATCGACACCATTATCATTAATTTACAGCCATTTTACTTGATTCTCGTCAATTCTCATATAGCTGCTATACCGGAGGGCGTCCCTCCTCTCCCAAAGAATTTTTCTTTCCTTCTAGTTTTATGACTTTAATGTCATCTTAGCTCATTGGCAACATGTATCTACTGGGCGTAGTCATTATCTGCGTAGCCTTTTTCCCAACTATGTTCGGGTCCTCTTCCAGTCTAACCGGATGCAACTGAATACCAGTATTTTACATGGAGCGACTGCCTATCTGACCTCCACAACCCAGTAATAGATATCTACTGGTGTAGTATGTACTTAAAATCCAATATTCCAAAAACAAATTCCACTAAAATTACCATAAACTCAATTAACCTAACAATACTCAACTAAGACGGATCGACATGGCCCTCAATCTGAACTGAACTCAAATCCAGCACACTGTCGCTGTATAAACATTAACTAGAAGATGTTTACAATGTGTCCACATTTAATCGTATCCTGCAAACTGTGCGACCCCCACCAGCCTGTCTATTTGTGTAGTTATGTACTTGTGTACTTGTGTTGGGTACTGACTGGTGACAGAGATTTTGGTGTTATTTTGATGTAGTGTTAGAACATAACATCACGCCTGTAATCCCCGAAGGATTAGGTAGAGGTGTAACTAATAGTGCACCCACATTTCGCCAGTTCCATGTTATATGGGGCGAGCCTATTGCCATCAACAGGACACAAATCCAGACTCCGTGGCAGCTGCTGAGAAATTTCTGATGGAAAAACCCGATAACACTTTGCCCGACCTGGGAATCGAACCCAGGACCTCATGGTCAGCAGTCGCGATTGCAGCCACTAGACCAACGAGGCAGTCCAGAAGCAGTAGTTTTAGAAGTTAATTAGTAAAGTAGTTGCAGGCGATGCTTCCGTAAGTGATGATATAAGTATAGTTTGTTTCTTGTGTTAGTAATTCTACAATCCACAAACGTCGATCAACAAAGAAACATGTTAAAAAAATGGAATCGACTACCACAAGCAATTACTTAAAATATTAATGTAGAAAAAGATATTTTTTTCTTGTTTCGGGTCTGATCTGTCGAGCTCATTTAATTTGAGCCTATATAATCAAAAATATCCGTCTACATTTTATGTAAAACAAAGCAAACTCCAGAATGTATTTAGAAGAGCTACGCCCGATCCGAAATCTCGCTATTTCTGTCGTAATAAAATACCTCGTACGAACCTATGCAAACAATTTCTAATATGCTTTCGAAAACATTTACAATTGAAGTCTCAAACATTTCAATTACATGTTCTACATTTATCCAGTTCATTGCACGTTAAATTCTTATTTAAATTGTAACTATTTACAGAACAATATTTCGGACTTATTCACACTCACGAAGAATTTACGAGACCGCAGTACAACGCGCAATGTTGTACATTGGCCATAAAAGGACCAATTGGTAAATTCGGATATCAGGACCAAAATAGTCGGAATTGGTAAATTCCAGCCTTATCTGCAGTACTCGTAGCGTTATTCGTAGCTAAATCGTAGCGGGACTACGCACGCTACAATATTTCGTAGCAGCCTCGTAGAACTGTCTCATATTGTTAGTTGTTGAAAAATACGGTTACAAACGCTGATCTCGTTTTCAAATAGTGAAACAAAATGTGTTGGAAATTAAAAAGCGGTACCGTCTCGTTATACCTGAAGCGCCCTAGATACAGAAAGTAAGTTAATAAAGAGTCGGAACATTCCTTCATTCCCTGCTTCCCTTCAATTTTACTTTCTGGAGCGCGCGCAAATATTTTATTACGAATACTTTTTCGTGTTCTAAATAAAAAACAATAAACGAGCGCTTTTTCGAGTGGTGGACAGAACAATGCGAGAGGATGCGTTGTTTTCGGCCTAAAGATTGTTTTCTTCCAGACCATTGTGTTGGCCGATCGCAGATTGGATGAGAATGAACCCGGAGGCTGTGTTACAAATACTTTTCATGTTTAATGGGGATCTCTTTTTTTATTTAGATCGTATACTTATGAAAAGAAGATTATTTTGTTAATTCTTTATGTTTTTGGTAGCCTTAATTTTCAAATACTTCTTTCAACCGATACAAAGTAATGGAAAAGCAAGTTTGGTAAAGCCGTTAGAGATAGTTTAAATCACGAGGTATCCTGAAATAAATACCAAAAAGGTGCTCGTAACGACTACATTACCTGGCATTTTTGCGAGCCTGAACATAAAGTATAAAACGTCAGGACATGAAAAGCCAATAAAAGTAAACAATAGAGAAACTCCATGAAATGAAACTTTTCATTTGCAGTCAAGCGAGAAAACATTTTAACCAACGAATACAGGTACAATCAAGACAATAAATACCTTACACTTATGTATGTGAGATTCAATACAAATTTTTACTTAATTGATCTTTGCGTAATTTCATAAGAAAATCGCTGTCAGTTTTTGTGTATTTGCAAGGTATTTAAGCTTGTGACTGTACCTTTAGAAAAAAAAAACTATTTCTAAAAATCATAAGCTTTTCCTTGTTAAAGTTTCCTCGAAAACTCCTCTCTGTAGCACTCCCGAAAATATTTATTTAACGCAAATTCTCCGAGTTACGACTTATTTTTAGGGTTCTGTACATAAAGGGTGTTAACGGAACCCTACTACTACACCACTGCTGTCTGTCAGTCTGTCTGAACGTAGCCGTTTGTCTGCCTTTCTATCTGTCACAGGACTGTACTTTAAACCGTAATAGGTAGATACATGATTTTTTTTTCTGAGTGTCTTTTACTGTGTCCGATATAACAACAAATATTAAAATAAAATAAAGTGAAAAATTAAAAGGGCCATACAAGAAACGTATTTTTCCATCGTTTTGTAGGGTTCCATACCCAAAGGGTAAAAACGGGACTCTATTACTAAGACTCCACTGTCCGTCTGTCTGTCACCAGGCTGTATCTCATGAACCGTGACAGCTAGACAGTTGAAATTTTCACAGATGATGTATTTCTGTTGCCGCTATAACAACGAATACTAAAAACAGAATAAAATAAATATTTAAGTGGGGCTCCCATACATCTAATGTGATTTTTTGATAATAATGGTACGGAACCCTTCGTGCGCGAGTCCTAGTTGCACTTGAACGGTTTTTTTTTTAATCATGTAGTGTCTAGGTGTACATATTGTACGATGATACGGGACCCTACATGTGCAAATCTAATTCGTACTTGGCCAGTTTTTTTTTGTAATTACGACATTTTGTTCCGACCGACCATCTTTCTTAACTTTCGTTAACAAAATTGAATTCTCATTCATTGCTTTATGAAGAAGCTATTATTTGATTATATTACTTAGAGTCTGCTTTATTGGAACCCTGTGTTTCAGTTTATGTGTTTTTTATTGACTGAATTGAGAGGAATGGGATTTGAAAGGTTTTTTGTTGTTAATAAATGGATAAGTATTGATTGTATGTACTTTTTTAGTGGAGAAATTGCTTAGTTCTGAATTAGCTCATTTTTTGTGGACAATTGGATTTTACATACGAGTATGAGTCTATCCAATTTTCAACAAAAATTTAGCTTTTGCCTTACAACACAAAGTTATTTATTTGCGGGAAACATTGTATTTTGTGATTAATCGGCGCCCTCACCTTGCGCAAGGATTTTATGACTAAGTACAAGATATCGAGGTTTCTTTATTATTTGTGACTTCAATATTAATGTTGAATACAGTAATATTAAATCGAATATAACAATTAATTTTAAATCTTCCGGTAAATTATGAGCACATTAAAATCCTGTGCGTAGGTAGTTTAGAGAAGAACAACGCAGTCGTACAGAGTTACAGTAGAGAGTGAGTGAGTGTATCCATGATCTTGATGCTTGCAACAGCGCCAAATTTTATCGGGAATTCAAAACAAATAGTAAACTTGGTAAATATCCCGTTTTAGTGTTAACGATAGACACTATAAAGACGACTGATTTATTCAAAAGATATAGATGATTAGAGATATCATGGATACAGCGGTATGATTCTGATTCTGATGGATACAGCCAGAAACATACAACACATGTTTACAAAAAACGAATTTTTTTTTTTCCTTTCCTTTAATTACGGCCACGCTTCCTTAAGCGTAAAGATATTCGAAAGAAAGCAATTTTAGTACAAAAATACCCTTATTGTTTACCCGCAGGAGTATTTGCCCGCCACCTGATGTCCGCTGCGGAACCAAGGAATAATAATGAGAAACAAATAGGGTTCCCCAGGGGAACCCGGCTTTGAGGGGAACTTATGGATCGTAAGAAGGGAAATCGAAGACTGTTTGCAGGTTGTTAGTCGTTATTTCTTGACTTGTTTTATTTTGGATAAAAAATCCAACTTTCCTCTCGCAGGTCTGCTGGAAGAAATTTCTTATGAAATAAGCAGTACCTTTTTGCTATTCTATCTTAATGTAATCTCCGGTAATGTATTTTGTGTGTACAAAATAAATAAGTAATGTTTTTCCGAGTGAACAGACATATTTTGGACGCGCTCGTTACTTCGTAGACATTAAGCATCGCTTTCCATCAGATAAGATCGAGATCTACAGCAGGCTCATTAGCCAAAACTAGTGAATTCTTGGAGGGATTTAATACTTCTCTTTCAATTGGCGACGACCCGAATGGCGCAGCGGTAGTGAGGCTGCCTTACGTGCTTAGGGTCCCGGGTTCGAATCCCGGTCGGAGCAAATGTTTGTGTGATGATGAGCATGGGCATTTGTTTCCGAGTCATGGATGTTTATATGTATAATAAGTATGTATTTACAAACAAAAAAGTATCTATGTAGTATATAGCCTCGTTGCTTAGTGTGGCACTGGATGGCGCTGTGTGTAATGTCCAGCGATATTTATTTAATTATACTCTTTAATATAATGAAAGCGATTATGTATCTAACTAAGTACATATCTTCGACACAGACTGTTAATATAATTACATATATTCAAATTTTCTAAATAATTCCGTTTTAAATAAACCAACATCTAGGTCCGTACTTCAAACTAAACAAAGCATAATTTTCATTTAAATTCAGTCCGCCCGAAGAAAAACCTAAGGAACGAGTTCTGTTTTCTAGCAATTTTCTTTGAAATTAAACCCTGAAGCTTAAAAGCGACAATGTCATTGACCCCTTAACTGTGTACTGCTGTATTTTCTTGTATTTTAACGAGAAATGTTAAGATTTCAAAGGCCAGTAGGAATGTTAAATTCAAAATGAGACAAACATTTTCAGGGCGAAGTGGAAGCCTTTGAGGACCCTCGGATTTTATTATTTAAATAATACGGTATGATTTTATTTAGCATAAATTTAAGTTGCATTACCATATTCCCTGAAAGTTAGGCGGATTTATTTATTCCAATAAAAAACATCGTGAGGAAACCGGCATGTCCTAGAACCAAAAATGCAAAGACAGCAACAGCAACAGACAAGCATGTAACATCTACCAATCCACACTGGGCTCACGTGGTGGATTATAGCCCACAGTCTCTCATAGAGAGGAGGCCTGTGTCCCAGCTGTGGGAACATTATAGGCTGTTTATGATTCCTATAATGTAGTTTTAGGGTTCCGTACGCAAAGGGTAAAAACGAGACCCTATTACTAAGACTCCACTGTCCGTCTGTCATCAGGCTGTATCTCATGAATCATAAACCGTGATAGCTAGACAGTTGAATTTTTCATAGATGATCTATTTCTGTTTCCACTATAACAACAAATACTAAAACAGAATAAAATAAATATTTTAGTAGGGCTCCCATACAACAAACGTGTTTTTTTATAATGGTACGGAACGAAACGCTCCTACTTGGCCGGTTTTATTCTGAGACGGGTCATCAACGGTACTGTTCCACAAAACCAGTAAAATAAGATAATTCACCAAAAAAACCCTCATAAAACCTGCTACTTGTTTACAAAAAACACTGAAGTTATTTAATTCCCATTCGCTCCGTTGACCCCGACTAGGTAAAGTACCAGAAAAAAATTCATTCGAAAATAATGTAAAAAAAGTCTTGGGTAATATTATTAAGTACTTTGGCTCTGAGCTTGTCTTCGCTACTGGTAGGTAGGTAAAATATTATGGAAATTAGCTTCTTTTCATTGCGTGGGTTTTGAGTACTTCGTAGTCAAATTTTGAAAATTTTCTTGGAAGATAGGTAAGTATTATATAAAAAGTAATTAAAATATCTAGTTTTAGGTGGCATTATCATAAAATTATCTTTAACCTAATCATCCGCTTCTGACCGCAGTAGGTAGATTTTTTTAGGGTCTAGACAAGTAGCAATAGCTTTCAAATTATATCGTTTTTCTACAGCGGCTTTCAACAAGACTTAATTTATATTTTTCGTCAGTTCCATACATTTATCATTCACACATTTTTCGTCATCGTAGTATGGCGCTATATAGAACACAATGTATACTTGTACGCGCGACCGACGTACGCGACTGACATCAGCGTAGCAGGAATGCCTTAGCTTTCATAACGATCTTTTTTCATGGTGGCAATAACAAACACCAGAATCTCAATATAACATAGGTACTACCCCGAGTGCACTGACCGTCAACCACTTCTGAACCTTATTACTTCAAGCATTAGGGTGAAAAGTGCAGTGCACCTTCAGTGAATACCCAGTTCACTGACGGTACCTACTGGCCAAACTCCCATATACCAGTCGCCCATGGGGGCTCTTTTTGAAATGTAAATCGAAACCCGAAAAGCCTTCAGATTTCCCTTTGATGTGTTAATTCTTTATTCAGAGGGCCGGAATCTCTTATCAGTTTTACATTAATTAGCACATACAATCCCGGTCCACTACCTAACATACAAAGGAAAAGAAGTGTGTGAAAGAGAGGGGAGATAGAGAGAGAGCGCCTACATGGCGTTGTTTTAACAAGTCTCGTAGTCTAGGATATTTTCTAGACAGCAAACTGATGACATAAGTTTGTATAGTGAGCTAAACTAGATACTTTGTTGTTGTTGGTGGTCATCAATTATATTGAAAAGCTGCGATATAATATATTATGTAGGTCTATATTTATCGTTCTTGTGATTGTAACAGGTCCAGGGCTGTTTGAAATGTACCATTTACCAGCTTCTTAAAAAAAATACAAAAAAGACAACCCAAAATTTTATTGGAAAATATAAATAGTACTTAAGATCACTACACATTAAGCTTGAACCTTGAAAGACTGTTTTTGACACCCCCAAGCTTGGCTTGTATTTTTTAAATATTGCAGCAATATAAAAATTGCAAACCCATGTTTGTTTACGAAAGACAGCATTTATGGTCTATACGGTCTCGCTACGATTTCGACTTAAGGTGAAAAACCAGGTAAAACTCAATTGCAAAAGAAGCTAGAGAGAGCAAAACATGCTGCAACGATCAGTACATGCTCGCATCCCTCTATTATAACAAAAAAATAAATACTTCCATAAATATTAGCAAGCTGTGCAATAGGCAACTGGGCTCCATAATGTCCGATTAAACGACTGTCCGTATAAAATATAAGGCTCCCGGTGTCGTAAATAAGGGTAGAGATCGGTGTACGAAAAGATTACTCGCCTTATCCTTAGAAACCACAGGCCTATCTGTTGGGGTCCAGGGCTGTAGTGGGATGAAAGAGCGATTCCGACAGGAGATTTGACCAAAACTAAAGTATTTTGATGTGGGTAGTTGTGAAAAAACTAAATATTCCTTTTTAAAACTAGTTTTGTTTTTTTAAATTTTGGACTGCAAAATAGCATGATTTGGTATCACGACATGTGCTTCTGCTTTTTACATAGTTCCAGTAGAAATAAATCCCAGCTGAAAACTGAAAAAGTAACACGAATATTTCATGTATTCCCGTTGTCCTCGTAGGCCATGTCCCCGTTAAAGGGGACAAAGGGAATTTGAAAAAATATTTAATATTACTTTCGGTTGTCCCCGTACGCTGTCCCCGTTAATGTATTGCGCTAAAGACATTCAAATATTTACTAGCGATAGACGGAACAAAACAAAAAAAATCGTGAGCAATACTTTTTACTACTTTGTAACAAGTCGGTCTGTCTAGCTAGTGTCATACCCCCGCTTGTCAGATAGCATTTCGGGGTGACAATATTCCCAATGTCCGCTCCGTGGGTCTTTTAAATAGATTTCACCGAAACACGAAATAAAAACCTTTCATCTAAGAATATTGCAGCAAAAAAACATCAGATAATTCACCACGACATTATTTAATAGATCCTACATAAACAAATACAAAACCTACTTCGCAAGATAGTCTTATCCACGGTTCTTTGTGGGAGGCCCCTGATATAGCTAGATAAGGCTTTGGCCACGCAAGGTCGGATAACATCAGGGAGCGACGCCGAAGTAATAGTGGATTTATTTTCCTATCCCATTACCGTGCTAACAACGGACTAAAGGATCTTACGTTACATAAGGAAGATGACGGAAGCTGTAAGAAAATTATATTAAACTTTTTCGAGTCCTTGTCAGTTGTCAGGTCTTCGAAACATTTTTCGCTTTCCAAAAGTGCGCTCGCGAAATCCAAATGCGCTGCTCGAGTCTCGCCCAGCCACTTAAATATCTCGAGCAAAATAAAATTAAAAACAACTATTAAATGCAGTTTCTCACATTCCAATTAACCAACGGTATGCTTATTAGCACTCGACCTGGTTACTGTATGCGCGTATACAGTGTGTGTGGAGAAATAAAGTTGAAATGTAAAATATTGAGGAACTTTGTTGGCGCCCAACGTGGGGCCCCGCTACCAATTGCAAATGTACCCTCGCATCAGTGCTTTTATAGCTTTGAGAATTCACAAAATTCAAAAGTTCAGTTTCAAAACAATCTTCGTTTAATTCACGAGTTTTCAGGCACATTTTGTGGCTGAAACAAGTTATTCGTGAATGCAGCTTTGGAGATTGGAGTATGTTGACAGCATATGTTGGGAGTTTTATTACAGTAATAATGCATAGAACAGTTTTATTTCTAGTTGTAGGTATGTAAAACTGCTCTGTGCCGGTTCCATAAACAGCTTCAGGACATAATTGTGATGTCAACCAGCTCATTTATTACCCACGATAATATCTCTCTCATTTCACTGACTATTTCATGAAATCAACACAATTATTTCGTGTTCAAGTTTAATTATAATTTGCAATAATATGAAAATGGTTCTATGTTCTGTGGAGCAGAGTACATAATTTGGTTGTCATAATAAGGCCGAAACACTAATTATAGCGATCGTTTTGGGAGCATAGGTCATGTAATTGTTTGCTGGCTACATTTGGTATACTTATGTCAGTTGAACTAGCAATTTGTGGACTTTGTGGTGTACAGGCCGGACCCCAATCAAATCAATCTGTGAATTATACGTGGCTTTATATAAATGCGGCAGAAATAACTCGTGTAGTATCCCGGCGTTATTATGACACATATAGTTATATAATCCGAGATACACATTACACAAGGTATGTGTAACAGTGAAAACGCTCTTCAAAAGGGTGAACTCATTCTACAAATTGACATGCTATTTTTACGGCCGGATTTACGGCTGTAAAAGTCATTTATTTTACAGAAAAAAAAAAAAAAATCTACGTTAGCGTGTCCCATACCTACTGCGCCCTTAAATCCTTTTATATTCATATTCAGCTGGTCTTCTGTGTATTTATGAAAAAAATCCTCCACAATATTAACCCAACTTTATTGACTAAATATAAAGTCAACGAATATTGGTGAATACAAAAAAAAAAATACAAAAATATGTATTTTATCTCAAAACATTGTGTCATACATAAACTGATGCAGCCTTAGTAAGTTACAATAATATTTGTGTGTATTAGAACTATACATGTTATAAAATAGGTACCTACATATCCAACCAAATAGGTAGAAATTGCAGCGTATTTATCTTAAACTTAATCTCCTGCATCGGCAATCCAAATGGTTCTAGAATCTAGAATTCTAGATAATAAAGTAAATCCAATTATCTCAATTCATTAGTAGAAGGTAAAGGGTATGTGTAACGCGATGCCCTGGATGCCTGTTCAAATATCTTCAATTAAGCGAGACGTCCCAGCTCGTCCCGGCTTGTGGTCCACGAGTCTACACCTCGGAGACTAGCGTTTGATTAATCTTGAGAGGATGCTGTTAGCTAATACATCTTTAGAATTTACATAGGAAGCTTCGGTGATCGAAGATGTAGGTAGTTTGGTAATGGGAGACGTGTGTTAGTTTAATTTGTGGATATCATCTTTAAATGGACTTATTGGGAGATATGAATATTGGTGTAAGTTACAAGATACTCGTAAGATTCATTAGTTATCGATTGGGTAGCTTAAAAATCAAACCCAATAGCTGTATGACTTTTATACGAGGATAATCAAAACAAATAAATATAATTGAAGTGTCTGTTTGTAATTTCAAAATAATAGCTTTTTACTGAATGCATATTATTATGAAAATATAAACAACGGCCCTTATTTCATTTCACACATTTCGGCCTGACCGATTTCGACGGGACTTTTACTGGCAGATAGCATAAAAAATCAGCATTTATTTCAAGCTAGGCCAGTTACAGGCAGCAGTTGCAGGCTGATGTTATGGGGTGTGGCTATTTTTAACTTAGATAAATAATTAGGGTTCCGTGCAAAAAAAAATGAATCTCACGTTATCGGTAACAAAATCCGATTCAAATAGGGGAAATAATGTTTTTATAATAACTTCATGCGAACGAAGTTCGCGGGGGGCACAGCTAGTATTAAATATAATGAACGAGCACTAAATCTCTTCCATGCAAATGGCGGTAATGAGAATTTCTCTTCCTCTATAAATCTCTTAACCCAAAAAACTATCCGTCTCTGCACTAAGATTAATCCTCAGCAAGCAGAGGCGACCTTTGCACAAATTATAACCAACACAATGCCATCTTCAAAGTTAACTGGAGCAGGTAATAGTTACGAAACCTCCTGAAACCTCCTGAATTCCGGAATTAATCTACAAATTCAGTGTACCCTTAATAATTCTGCTATTTGTAAGGTTTTACGATATGGCCTCTCTTAGACTAGGCATTGAAGGGAACCGCTAACAAAGGAAAAGGTTTGCGGGTAATCTTTTGATGCTGGGTAGTATGTTGCTATGAGGATTTTATAAGATTTTTGAAGTGTATATATAATATTTTGTGTGTGTAGCGGTCTGTAGTTTCGGCCAACCCTAATATGGGAAAAAGACGTGAGTTTATGAATGTAAGTACTAGATTATGCTCGCTGCTTCACACGCGTGAAGTTCGATAACTATTCCACGAATTAAAAGAAATCCAATATGTAATCTTGGAAATCCTATATGTTAAATAAAATATCCTAATAAAGGGTGTAAAAAACCTCTTAACGAAGCCGAAAGGCATCCCGGTTCTCCCCGTCATTGCGATCATTTTTTTGTTCTACACCATACCTGGGAACCTTCTATTTACGGAGATATTGGAGGTCAAAGTTCCAACTTTTTGACAAGTTTTTTTTTTAAATACAAGTTTTAATGTAAGATTTTTTTCGTACTATTCAATCCATCCATCAGCACCATGTTTTGAGTGCGTTACATTGAGTACTACCACAAAACATGACTTTTCTCTCAAAAAAAAAGAGTTGTTTCCCAGCAATAATTTTTGCGTAAAGTTACTTAGTTTGATGTACAGAATGCTTGGTTGACGGCTTCGTGATGTATAAAGAAATCCTATATGTAAACTATCTATGTGTTCAGTAGTTTTCGCGTGAAAGAGTAATAAACATCCATCCATCCATCCATACTCGCATTTATAATATTAGTAAGATTTTTAATATTAGTAAGAATTTGATTAACAGGATAGTAAGATTATGTGTATTTGAGTTAATAGATAGAAGCTATAATAAGGACACGAAACTCATTTATGGATGTAGTTTTGAAAATGGTACATAAATATTTGTTAACTAAGAATAACATCACGCTTGTTATACCATAAGCGTAGTGAAACCTAGAGTACACCCACGTCTCTTTAGAATCTCAGATAAGATACGATAAAGTCATTAATTCAGTAGGTATTAGAATAAGTCTTTTATATACTGAGCTAAAATGGTTAAGAAAGTGGGCGTTAATATTTTAAGCTCTGAAGGTTTTTTGGTAAAGTATCTAAGTCGGTTTTATTCTAACTTTGATGATATTTTATTTTAACCTAAAATAAGCACAACTACATTACAAGAAAACTGTTGAAATTTTTTGCTAGAACAATTTTGAAATCGAAAGTTTAAATAAATAATACCTAGATGTTGGACCCATTACACTCACGGGTGTCGTATAAGGCGACTAATGTCTGAGGCAGAACACCTTGCGCCTCCGTAGACCAGAGAATGGGCAGCAGCGTTTTCTGTTAGTCTTTCATCACTGCGATCTCCAATCCGCCTGCCAAGCGTGGAGATTACGGCAAATTCCTCCCATCATGGGAGACGCTTATGTCCAGCAGTGGACGTTATAGGCTGTTGTAGTAGTAGTGTAGTAGATGTTGGAAGAAAAATGAAGACCAAAAAAATTTACATTCTTATTGCAACTCGTTACACACCAATGAAACCATTACCTAACAATAAAACGCTAAGCACCTAAAAAGTACAGTCGGCAACAAAAGTGACGCGTGACGCGACGTACAATCACGCACGCAACTCGTCACGTCGTCCCCACACGTCAACCCCGTAATACCGCGCTTAAATAACATCTGCCCCACCGTAAACGAGGAAGCGACAAAAGCTATCGACTGTTTGTGAATATTACACAAAACACTTAGTACTGGAAAATACATGAAGAAAGGCACAAAGGAACTGCTTATTTTATTAGTAATTTCTTTCTACGCGAAAAGCGTTGGAATGAGACTATTTTCTCGCTCATAAAACTTACAATAGATGCAGGTTTCGTGTTAATAAAAGAGGCAAATATGTATATTGGCCACTGACAGGTGGCCTACCATGACGTCTTAAAGCAGGATCGTTTTATCTTGTTCCAGTGTGGGAAAGAGATGGCGCTAGACGTCCTCCATAGCTCCGTCTCTTATCCACACTGGAACAACATTAAAACGATCCTGCTTTAAGACGTCATGGTAGGCCACCTGTAGTCATTACCGGCTGGCGGCTAGAATTCTCTCTCCACTAGTTTGTCGCAACGACTGAAACTAAAAAAAACAAATCTCGCTCAGTGACGCTCGCTTCGCAGGCAGATCATTTTCCCAAAGAGAATATTATCTGAACTACATACTCGTTGCATGGCTTGCCTCTTCGTTTTAGTTGCTCAGTGTTTACAATACTGCTGGACGTATACCTCTCCAATTGCACTTCATACAGCTCAATTCTCGGCAACTCTCATCCAGCTGTTCCCACCTATCCCTGCGAAGATCGTTTGCCAGTTCTACTCGCTTGTCGCTTAACGTCGACGGTAGCACAGGTGCCTTATACACCTGAAACGCGACACGTCCGCGGAAACGAGCGACGTATATCTACAAGCTTTTAATTTAAATCCCCTAAGTGACGCTGCAATGGTTTTAGACTAAAGTTATTTGAACGTATATTCGTATCGTTCTCGAGAGAAGCGATGAACATTCTCTTGTGAGCAAACATTTTCAGGCGTTTTAAATGTCAAGATTACGAGTACTGGGTCGGAAAGTGTTGGAAAGGCCTGTAGGGAGCGAAAACATTGGTCCATGGCAATATAAATTGTAAAGAATGAGGCCGAAATGCTAAGCGAAGCAACGCATAACAATTTTATTCAGCAAAATATGAAGTTATTTGCCTGTGGATAATTTCAGGTAGTTAATATTTAACTAGCGTAGAATGTTAAGCCCCTAATACTCTGCTATCTGGCATAGTTCATGAATTATGTTCAACGGGTTACTCCCTGCGGCATTATAACGCTGTGTGCCTACATAAAGGCTAAAGGTTACTCCAATTCACACAACAATCTTACATTACAAAATAAAAATAAAACTTTCATTTGCACCAAGGACAAGAGCAAATAATCTCATCGCATCCTCCGCATAAATACTTGTGAATTGCCCATTGTCCTTACTATCAGGCAATTCGGCCTTCGGCATAAAAATCCTTGCACTCAAAGTTTACCTCCATTTAGTACCCCAGTCACATCAATATTATATTGCATGAATTCCAGTCTTTATGTCATTTGGTACATTCGGCCTCAGGGCTGAGTGGGAACTCAGCCTTGAGGCCGAATGTACCAAACGGGACATTGTAAGTAACGACTCCTTGCTATTCGGCCCACGCCGCCCAGCAATGTGGACACGGACAAAACTATTATATTATTCAAATATAGCCGTATCTCAGGCCCTTTTGAAGTTTTAAAACGAAGGAGGATTGCGTACAGTTTGGGACAGATTCAAGAAAGAAAGAATGTCTTTATATTGTTATTTCATCTGACGTATTTTAGGTTGTATATTTTTTTCAGACTGTGCCTTTGCTACGTTTGACATTAACTGTACTTAAAGGTTGAACAATCTAGTTCAGTGAATTTCTTGAAAAAATACGGTTGTCATTTTAGCTGGCATTGTAGTTTTAACATTATTCTTATATTATTCTGGCTTCTATCAATTTCTATCAATCTGTTAACCTCTCGACTGTGGACTTGTATGCCTTCGGGGTAAACGTGATAGGCCGCCGTCGTCAAATCAGCTACTTATTATTCAAATCAAGTACTCAAATGAAGATATCGCTCGCTTTTGTCTTTTATACGTTTTATTTGGACTAGAATTCTAGATAGTAGCTTTTTAATATGAGGTCTTATTTTAACATTAAAAATTAAACCAACATTTTCGAAGAAATCATGATTGAATAATATTGAGATAATATTTATACTGAGAAGAAAAGGTCGTTTCTAAGAAAGGCCATACCTATTCGACCATTAATTAGCCTTTACATTAACAATGCCTTACTATCTCGTCCTATCCAATTAATTACTTAGCTTTTTTTCGGATTACGTTTGTTTTTTCGA
This sequence comes from Xestia sexstrigata, assembly GCA_941918905.2. NCBI lineage: Eukaryota > Metazoa > Arthropoda > Insecta > Lepidoptera > Noctuidae > Xestia > Xestia sexstrigata. The sequence continues at coordinate 4,880,613 of OW799201.2, read as the reverse complement.
GCTCGTGGCTAAATAATAACAGCCGCTCGGGTCGATCTACAGGTTAAGCCACGCTTGCCTAGGTTGGTCCGAGAATGACTGACAACACATTACGTTCCGAGTTTCTTCCGTGCTTCGGCAAACACGTTAAGCCGTTGATCCCGGTTGTCATTTGTTGATCTTTGACAGTCGTTACAGATAGTCAGTGACCCAAAAGTCTGACATCCTGCCGTCTTACCAAGGGGTACCCAGTACTAACTGGGTTGTGGTAGTCAGATAGGCAGTCGCTCGTTGTAAAATACTGGTATTCAGCTGCATCCAGTTAGACTGGAAGCTGACCCCAAGATATGTAGTTTGGAAAAGGGTAGGTAGATGATGATAATTGTTTTTTTTTCTTCTGATTATGTCTACCTTTGAGTTGTGGCTGGATATAAAACGTTTAACGCAAACGCTTGATACACTTCTTTGGTAATATCTCTTCATATATTTTCTACCAATTTTTAGACGGATCTATTTGCTCTGATTTCAGGATTAGTTACGAATAACAGTGTGATTATCTGAAATACCATGAGACTTATCAATATTGGCATTGATGTGTTAATTACTACACATTCATGTGTTAATTATTATTACAGTTTACGTAATTACGTTATGTCAAAGTCAAACCCAGTTAATTTATCAAACCAACACCTTTAAATCAATTTTCATATCACGTTAATTACTTACGTTATCATTGATGGCTTTAGTAACCGCGACTAACGATTTGCAAATCTTTAGTTCGGACCCAGGTAAGCTCTTTTCTTTGAGTCAATTATTTTATCACCGCTGCTCTTAAAACGATGAAGAAAATCATCGTGATGAAACCGGTGAGTCCTAGAACCAAAGCTCTGAAGACAAAAATTGTAAAATCCACCAACTCGCGTGGTAAATTACGGCCCATTTCCTCTAACAGAGAGAACAGGTGAAAACCGCACAAAAGAAAGAGTGGGAGATTATAGGGAAGACCTTTGGTGGGACAAGTTCATCAAGATCTTAAACATTGGAGTTCTTATGGAGAAGCCTCCAACCAGCCCGCGAAATTCAAATTTTCCTTACGTTGTCTGCAATTTGCAGGCCAGTGCTAGGTTGTATGTTGATTAAAAATATTATTCGCGGATGTAATACGTATGTAGTTACAGAATTATAATCACCAAAAAAAGTTCATATAGGTGTAGAACGGAACGGAGACCCACTCAACTTTGCTTTAAATGCGTTTAGAGTTGCCAAGTCCCGCTACAGAGCATCGGTGGAAAAATCCAAGGGTAATTTACTGCGAAAAATAGTAGAAAAATTAGATAAAGAAGGTCCGTGGTCTCCTTTGTATCACGAATTCAAAGCTAATCGATCAGTCGACCTGGCGTTTGTCCAGAACATTAAAGTCAATAATAAACACACCACCGGTATTGAGGAAACAACCGAAGTTCTATTAAATAGTCTGATTCCTGATGATTCGCCGGTAAATGACAATGACTACCATCAACAGATCAGAGCGTGGGCTGCTGTGCCACCTGAATCACCAGCGTCAGACCTTCCATCCATTGACGAATTCATTAATGTTGTCAGGAAACTGCCTCTTAACAAATCATCAGGTGAAGATAAAATATCTAATCGGATGATAATAGAAGCGTGTAAAACAGCGGGCGACGCCATTCTATCTGTTTTCAACCGATGTATTGCGGACGGCGTTTTCCCTCGCGTATGGCGACGTGGCTTTATACGAATAATTCCAAAAAGTGGTGATAAGCCACCGGACGACCCTAAGTCGTACAGGCCCATAACCCTACTGCCATCTTTAGGAAAACTCCTGGAGCGCCTTATCGTTCCACGTTTGCTGCCAGACGGGCCAAAGTTTCATAACAACCAATTCGGTTTCACCGTGGGAAAATCTACCGTAGACGCGGCACTTTCTGTTAGAAAAATTGTTAATAACTCGGAACACAAGTACGTGGTTGGAATCTTTTTAGATATTTCCGGGGCCTTTGATAACGCATGGTGGCCGATGCTACTACTTAAACTGAAGAATCGTGGCTGCTATAAAAACATATATAATCTTGTTTATTCTTACTTTTTAAATGGTTCCGCGAAACTCAAACTCGGTCATTATTCTATGTCAAAGTCCCTTACCATGGGATGTCCTCAGGGGTCGGTAATCGCTCCGTATGTATGGAATTTAGGTTTTGATGATTTTCTCGCGATTCCCCTTCCTCCCGGCTGTTCATTAACCGGTTACGCGGACGACGGCCTGCTGCTCATTCAGTCGAGTACTCGGGCTGGTCTCGAGAATTTAGCTGATACTTGCCTACGATTAATATCTCAGTGGGGCGATCGAAACCGTCTGACCTTTGCACCGCAAAAAACTTATCAACTAATTTTAAAAGGTAATCTTAAATCGTGGCCTAGTATTAAATTTAATAACGTTCCCGTGAAAAGAAAGCAATCCGTGTGCTACCTTGGTTTGGTCTTAGAGAGAAATTTTTCATTCATAGATCATATAAAAACTGTCGGTGAAAAAGCTAAAAAGAACTTTAATGCCTTAACGAGAATATCAAAATCTACGTGGGGTCTGTCATTTATAACTTTAAAGACCATTTATGGGGCTACTTACTTGGGGTGTATGTGCTACGGGGCACCTGTCTGGGCCGATAGGGCCACCATAGGAGCGGCACGACGTAAATTGCTTCAAAGCCAGCGTTTGGCTTTGATATTCTTATGCAAAGCGTATAGGACGGTTAGTACTGAAGCCTTACCGGTACTTGCAGGTGTACTTCCAGTTGATCTTGAAGTGCAGCGACGGGCTGCAATGTACTATAACGCACGTGAGACCGCGGACGCAGACTTTTTAACCCTACGTGACCGTGTTAAGATTGCTAGATTATTCAAACCACAGACCGACGTCTGGGAGGAACTTTTGTCTGAATGGCAAGGTAGGTGGGATAATTCCATCAAGGGCCGACACCTCCACCAGTTCTTTCCATCCGTTCGTGAGCGGCTGGCCAGGACATGGTTGGATGTTGATCACTGTGTTGCCCAATTTCTCACCGGTCATGGTAACTTTAAGAGTAAATTATTTTCCTTCAAGCTTGTTGACTCGCCTTTTTGTCAATGTTCCACATCTGACTGCGAATATGAACAATCAGCACATCACATTTTATGGGAGTGCAGTCTTTGGCAGAATGAACGCAACATTATGTTGGATAGTGTACAGGTTACATCCGGAGTTATTTACTATACAGACCTTGTGGAAACTAGAACAAATTTCCGTGCGTTCAAGCGTTTTTGCCATACCTATTATTGGAATCAAATATAACAGCTCACAACTTAGGACCCATTAATGTTAATATTTATCCGTGGTGCTAGGCAACTGGGCCTATCCCAGTTGTAAACGTCCCTTTGTGCCTATTGGCCTTGTTTCGTTCTGTCTCCTGCTGAAATGGAGGGAAGTGGAAATTACGGTTTTTTCCTACTCCTCCACTATACTTTTCTGATTAATTTCGTTGCGGGATCCAAGACAGTTAAATTCATTCTCTGGGACTTCGTCGAGCTTCATTGTCTCGGCGCTTTTCTGGTGGTCGCCACTGTTGATTCTGGCTTTCAGGAGTTACAGTGGTTTGGGAACAGTGTGGCGGGCTTGTCCCAAAAAAAAAAAAAAAAAAAAAAAAAAAAAAAAATAGGTGTAGAAATTACTTTTTCGTTTCTTTTTGGTTCCTACACCTTTATGAACTTGGAGGATTGTATTGATGATTTTGATGATTATTATTCTGTAACTACATACGTCTTACAGCCGCGAATAAAATTTTAATCAACATACAACCTAGCACTGGCCTGCAAATTGCAAAAAACGTAAGAAAATTTGAATTTCGCGGGCTGGTTGGAGCATTTTTAACTCTCCCTAAGTACCAACTTCCTCAGTGGTCTAAGAACCACTAGCCTCAACCTAACCACAGCTCCCACTGCCTAGCCATCCGTCAGTGTTGCCAGTATTAACAATTATCGTGTATATTAATTAACGTCTCCGCTTTGCCGCGTATTTGTTAGCGCGCACAGGTGTGTATCATTTGTTCCCGTGATTACTGTGCTGGCCTCTTGGTACGGGACCAGGGATAAGTGGCAGCGATTTGAAGGTGAAGAAATAACTCCGAAAAGTGATCAATTTCCCTTGTAAGTATGTTTAAAAGACAATCAGCTGTGGACCACTATGTGTCATGTTTGTGTCATGGCTATCCAGTTTTTCCTGACACCTCCAGAAGGCATTGCGGCAGATCTCGTGGAGATCGCAGGAAGAGCGCGGATAAAACCATATTCCAATAGTTCACATAAGCCCTGTATCAACAATCTGAAAGTTATGCGCAGCAGTAGAATGATGCAGGTCTTCCGTAACAGTCCAAGAAATCATTTTATTGAACGAACAAAATTAATTTTCTACTGGACAAGTTCTCTTAGCTGTTGTAAAGCAAAGCAAAGTATATAGATATATGCAGATATAGCAAAGTCTATAGACTTTGCTATATCGTAGGTAATGTATTATTTCTGTAAGGAAATTATAGCAGAAACAATAAGTAATAACAAGTGATGTTAATGAGCCTAAATAATAGTTTTTTTAACAATATTTGATTTTTGAGTATTTTAAAGACGTAAATATTTTATTCTTACTTTTAACTCGCGTGACTTCTCAACTTGGACCAAAAACGAGTTATCCCGGTAATTTACTTTCCGTCTTACGTGGAAGCTTTATTGTAAGTTATAGCTTACGTGGATATAACGAATCGTGAAATTAAAATCTTGATTTATTTAATGAGATCAAAGGAGTTACATGACAGAATATGACCAGAGTTTTATGGCGCTGTGTTTCAAGAGTAAAGGTAAAGGTAAACATGTATCTTCTTCATCTTCTTCAACCTTTGGCCAACCAATGCTGAGTGTAGGTCTCTTCTATATCTCTCCACTTTTGGCGGTTTTGTGTCATTGCTATCCAGTTTCTTCGGACCACTTTAATCAGATGGTCTGTTCACCTAGATGTATCTTATAAATCAGCAAATGGTACACTAGAATCTACATTAGAATACTTTTTATAATTGCGTAGCCAAATGGATAATGTTCTGATTTTCTGTGTAATCTATTTAAATCTATCATATAATTGACTGTATAATGAAATAGACACCCGTGGCATTTGCGCCCGGTGGATGGCAATATGTTCGCCCCCTATTATATAGGACTTAAACATAATTAATTATCAATTTTATCAATTTGTCTATTTAATATAATTTTAATATATTTTTTACTCGATTTTGTCATAATTCTGTGTTTACTGTTTCAAGTTTAATTTAATTTAATTGAATGTTGACGCTTAGTGATTACTAAGTTAGCTTATCTTCCGAATTTATTGTTTTGTGCATGAACCTTTAAGTAATTGTTGCGCTGTTTTTTAATTTTAAGAATGAATTATGTGGCTGTATCCAGTGTGAACAATTGTTGGTAGACCTATAACAAATAAATAAATAAAAAATAAATAAACTAACGAAAAAACGGCCGGAGGGGAAATGTGGGTACTATTAGGTACACCTCTGCCTTACCCTTGGGGGATTACAGGCGTGATGTTGCACCTGCAAGGAGTATTAAATCCAAATAAGCCTTCAAGGCTATATTCATGCAAACCCCATCAAATAATGCGCCCTTTACCAGTTAAAGCTCAACTTAGCTTTAAAACCCCATTGTCCGGACCCCTTTTACCCCCACCACCCCTTTATGCCATGTGTTGGACAGTTCCCAACTATTATTTTATTCAAATTCCCCCTATTGTCACCAAAACCGCTTACCCCGTGAAAGGATAGAGGAAACGAGATGACAATATAACCTTCTCCCTATCACACGGGCAATTTATGCTTATAAAAACTTTGCGGAAATGGAAAAGTAATGCAAAGAAAATATCCTTTATGTGGAGAGATTTTAGCGTCGGTTGAGGATTTGGTGTGCGTATGGATTTATTTACTTTGATTCTTTAAATTATTGTCAAGAGGTTTTGTTACCTGGTTTTGAATGAAGATCAGAGGATAATAGCTCATTCCAGTGATATTGTCTTAAAAGCCAAAGAATTGTAGCCTCATCCACATATAATTGAAAAAAGAAAGAAAGATTGAGAAAAGATTGATTTTTTTAAGATTGAGGAAAGATTTGTATTTTTGTGTGTATGTATGTTTGTAATGAATAAACTCAAAAACTACTGCGCCGATTTCAAAGATTCTTTCACCATTAGAAAGCTACATTCACCCTGGGTACCATAGGCTATATTTTATTGGTGATTGTGGTTCCACTTTCATTGCAAGGTTAAAAATTTTGGAAGTGCTTGAATAATTGTGGATTATCTATTTTTAACTCTTACAATTGCGGCTAAATAATAACAGGCGCTCGGATCAATCTTCAGGTTAAGCCGCGCTTGCCTAGGTTGGTCTGTGAATGGGTGACCCACCCATTACATATCGAGTGTCCTCCGTGCCTCGGAAAGCACGTTAAGCCGTTGGTCCCGGCTGTCATTTGTAGATTTGGCAGTCGTTACAGGTAGTCAGTGGCCCGAAAGTCTGACTACCAGTCTTATTAAGGGGGTATCGTATTAGCCAGTATTATCTGGGTTCTGGAGGTCAGATAGGCAGTCGCTCCATGTAAAATACTGGCGTTCAGCAATCAGCTGCATCCGGGTAAACTGGAAGCCGAGCCCGGGAAAAGACTCAAGAACAAATTACAGAAAACACGAAAACGACAACTTAAATCCATTGATCCTTCCCTAAGCCAAGCCAAATGGCAAAAAACTTAAAAAAAAAAATTCAGTACTACCCACCTCTGTAACACGATGAATAATAAATAAAGGTTACAAAATATAACACGTGAACGGGTGGGGGGAGGTGGGGGGAGCAGGGATGTATTCCTTGGAGGCCTGTCTTTCCTCGACGATGGTTTTATTTGGCCCAGAGGCCTCTGACATGGGGTAGCTAAAGATAGAGGTTGTGAATATCGATGTTTAGGTAATATTTGTGTGTGAAGTAAAGATTGGTCTATGGAGTATCCTTTGTGAAGGTAAAGATCCTGTACCAAGTACAGCAATGTTTTGATGGCTTTAGTGGCTTATCTACTTCTTAATAAGTAGGTAAATTGTAATCAACCAAGCAATTCTGCTTATCGCCGACCACGGCTGGACATGGTCTTCTCCCTAGCCGTTATTCAAATTAATTTTGTTTGCGTTCCAAAATGTTAAAAAGGTGTTTCAAAACGCTTACAGCTAAAACAATATTATGGACCTTGTTAGGGCACAGCAATATTCAAACAAATATTAAAATTAATAATTTACAATTTTACTTTCCTTCAGCAGAGCAGCTGTGGCCCAGTGGTGGCGGCCCTTTTTTTTTTTTTTTTTTTTTTTTTTTTTTTTTTTTTCGGATGGGAAATCATCAAATGACTTCTCCCGCTCTGGGCGGAGCAGGAGGGTGTGTCAGACTTTTACTGACTAAAACCCATCCATGTTCCTTCATCGCCCTTTGTGTTCCGGGGCCACGGTATCTCTTTCGAACAGTCCCGCAACCCCGGCAGGCATCAGTCCTTGCGGACCCCTTCCTTTTTGCTGACTCTCTTTGAGGCGCGCGTGGAACACGAACGCGCCGTCGACACGGCCTGTCGTCATGAGACGGACGGACGGCGAGCTAGCCCATAGCCCACCGTCCACAGGCCCGCGCCTACGGTGGCCGGGGGCCACGTGGTGGCCCCCGACGCCCGGGGCGTCTCCCGCGGCGGCCGGGACGCTGTGAGGTTCTCTCCCTCTCACGTTCCGCCACCTCCTTCTCTAGCATTACTGCTTCGCAGAAGGAGGTGACGGCGTCCCATTCCGTCTCGCTCCGGACCATGGCTTGCACCAGGGCCGGACGCGAGAGGTCGCCGCCGCCAATAGCCGCTTCGAGGACACGGCGGTGCTCCGCCCACGCGGGGCACACCTCCACCGTGTGCTCCACCGTGTCCTCCGGTCGATCCTCGCAGTGGAAACACCCGGGCGTTTCCTCCCGCCCGATTCGGTGCAGGAACCTCCCGAAAACACCGTGTCCGGTGAGGACCTGCGTCAGGCGGAAGGTGAGGACGCCGTGACGTCTCTCCAGCCACTCCTCAAAGAGGGGACTTATCGCCACTATCGTGGCGTGCCCTGCACGGGGTTGCGACAGTCGCTCTCTCCATGTCGCCATGAGATCCCGCCGGAAGTCTGTCCGCTGAGCGACAATTTGTCGCGGCAGCGGAGTTTCCCCCCGGCGAAGCGCCTCCGCGCGCCATTCATGCAGGCGCGCGAGGACTATCGCCTCCAGATCCCATGGCGGCAATCCGGCAAGGAGGCACGCCGCCTCGCGGGCGATCGTGCGGTACCCACGGGCCAGCCTTACGGCTACCACCTTTTGGGGCGCGTTCAGGTAGTGGGCTGCACGCAGCCTCAAAGAACGCGCCCACACCGGGGCCCCGTAAAGGGCCATGGACCGCACGACTCCCGCGTAGAGCCTCCGGCAGGAGGCGTTCGGCCCCCCCAGGTTGGGCAGGAGCCGCCTGAAGGCAGCCCCAGTCCGTTCCAGTTTGGGGGCCAAACGTCGGAAGTGCTCCACGAAGTTCCACCGGCTGTCGAGGACGAGTCCTAGGTACTTCAAAGTCGACTCGACACCGATGGATACCCCTCCTACCGTGAGTAAGGATCCCGGAGGTGGCGCATTCCGAGGCCCAAGAAAGCACATGGCCTCGGACTTGTGCAATGCCACCTCGAGACCCAGTTGCCGGATTCTCTCAACGACTATCGCAACCCCGCGTGTCATGATTTCGGCCGCCGCCTCGTGCGACCCCCCCTGTGCCAGCACCAGCGTGTCGTCTGCATAGCAGACCACGCTGACGCCGCTAGGGAGGTCGGCGCGCAGCACCCAGTCGTACCCGATGTTCCACAAGGACGGCCCTAGGACCGATCCCTGCGGAACACCGCACGACATCTCTCGCCGGTTCCATTCTCCGCTGCGACCGGGGTAGATGACGGCTCTATCCGTCAGGTAGTCCCCGACCACACGACGAAGGTAGGTCGGCACCCGGTGATACCGGAGTGCCTCCCTAATGCAGCTCCAGGGCATGGAGTTGAAGGCATTGGCGATGTCTAGAGACACCGCCAAGACAACCCCACCCCGGGACACTGCATCCCCCGTCGTGAGGGCTCTCACGCGCATGATGGCGTCCACCGTAGAGCGCCCCTTGCGGAAACCAAACTGGTGTTCCGCAAGATCCGGCCCCGTCCCCGCAAGGTGCTCGGCGAGGCGGTTTGCGATGACTCTTTCAAAGAGCTTGCCCACCTCGTCGAGCAACACTATGGGCCGGTATGCGGACGGAGAGTCCGCAGGGCGCCCCGGCTTCCGAATGAGGACCAGCTTCCCCGTCTTCCAACGAAGCGGGAACTGGCCCCTCTCCAAGCATGCGCTTAGGAGCCCCTCCAGTCGGGGCCCGAGAGCCTCCGAGGCCAGGACCCAGGCTTTGCCAGGCAAGCCGTCGGGTCCCGGGGCGGTATTTTTGGCACTGAGCCTGCGTACCGCCACTCTCAGGTCTACCCCAGTCACTTCCGGAGTGTCGTCGTCGTCATCCTGGTGGTCCGCTTCCAGCACCGCAGGTGGCGGAGCCATAGGCGGGGGGGGATGTTCTCCCCGCGTGGGGAACAGAGCGCTCACCACGTCCTCCACGAGCTCAGGCCGGAGACTCTGCGTCAGTGGGGGGGCCCAGGTGCGGAGTTTATCCCGCACCATCTTATAAGGGCGCCCCCACGGATCTCTATCGAGAGTCCCCAGCATCTCCTCGCGGGCCAGATCCCTGGCCCGCAGGACAGCCTCGCGGAGGGCGGTCTTCGCCGCTCTGTACCCCTCATAAAGCTCCGCCTCGATGGCTGCCGCATTCGGTGGACGAATGCGGAGCCTGCGATGCCTGGCGTACAGGTGTCGCGCAGCCACGCACGCCTCGCGCAGAGACGTCAGCTCTCGCGACCACCAGTACACCTGACGTCGGGCGCTTCCTGGCCGGACTCGGGGCATTGCCACGTCGCATATATCGGACATGGCCTCCTGGAACCACCCTGCCTCATTGTTAATGTCGGCAGGCCTGTCTGGTGATGTCACCCAGGCCTGCACGATCGAGGCTTCCAGGACGAGCTCCCGGTCCAGCTGCTTCAGCGCCCAACGCGGACCACTCGGGGCCTGTTGGACCAGCGCGCTTGAGGTCTGGGTGGAGACGTCAAACCGGATGTACCGGTGGTCGGAATAGGTCTCCACCCCCTCCATGACACGCCAGTCAACGACACGCGGCGACAGAGCGGGGCTAGCGAACGAAATGTCCACCACCGACTCGCCCCGCATCCGCACACACGTGGGAACAGAACCCCGATTTAGGACGACCAGGCCCTTCTCCAGAGCCCAGTCCTCCACCATCCTTCCCCGCACGTCTGTACAACGAGAACCCCAAGCCAAGTTCTTGGCATTGAAGTCCCCGAGGACAAGCACGGGGAGGGAATGGTTTCCGACGACAACACTCAACTCTGCGAGAGAGTTGTGGAACTCGGCGAGAGTTCGGTTCGGGGAGAAGTAGACTCCCACCACTACGATCTCCCCGAACCGTGCTGCTACGCAACCCCGACCCCTCCTGACACCTTCAAGGGTCGGGGTACCGGCGGCGGCCGACGACACTATGGTCACTGAGCCGCTAAGGTCCGCCACCCAGTCATCCCTGGGCTGGACGAAATACGGCTCAGCGACCACAGCGATGTTTATCGACCACTGCGCCATGCTCTGGAGCAACAGATCCTGAGCACAGGCGCAGTGGTTGATATTCGCTTGGAGGAAGCGTAATGGAGCCGTTATTGGCATTCCATTACCGCTTCCTCCACTCGGGCCAAGGGCCCCTCTGCAGGTGCGACTGTTGCGACGGCGGTGGCGGCGACAGCGGCAGCGGCGGCGGTTGCGGTTGCGGCGGTGGCGACGGTGACAGTGGTGGTGGCGGTGGAGGGCCCTCCTCTGCCTCTGGCCCTGGCCTTGGCGGGTGCAGCACAGGCCTTGCTGCCAGCCCGGTGATCAGCCGGCTTGCCAGATGCCGCGCATGCAGCGCAGTGCGGCGTGGCGCAGCAAGTCGCGGATGTGTGACCGGGCTGACTGCAACGGAAGCAGAGGCCGCTGCGGTCGACCTCCGAGGCGCATTGCACCGACACATGGTGTCCCACATGGCAGCGGTAGCACCTCAGAGGTCTGGGCTCCAGCAGCTTCACCTGCGCTGACACCCAGCCCACCAGTAGCCTACGGCCCTCCACAATTGACTTGGCCGCCGTCACAGGGCAGCTTACCGTAACGGTTCGCATGCCCGTGGAGTCCGGACGAAGGGCGCCTGCCCTGACCTGATCGGCAGGGCACCCTCCGGACCTGGCAACGGCGGCCACCACCTCCTCCTCGGTCACTGAGTCGTCCAGACAGTGGTGGCGGCCCTGACTTACGAACAGTAAGTCGTGGGTTCGAACCCAGACAGGCGCATTACTTTGTGTAATTTATTTCTCCAATGCTCTCAAAACGGTGAATGAAAACATCGTGAGGAAACCGGCATGTTCTAGACCCAAAAATTCGAAGACTTGTGACATCTACCAATCCGCACTGGGCCCGCGTGGTGGATTATAGCCCATTCCCTCTCATCCTGAGAGGAGGCCGTGTCCCAACAGTGGGAACATTATAGGCTGATGATGATAAAGATAATAGATAAGATAATAAAGATTTATTGTTGAACTAGGACTAGATTACATGGCAAAGTATTATAAGATAAAGCACAAGCAAATAGTTTCTTAATCTAGTTAGTAGGTGCCGTACTGTTCTCCTAGATAGGTTACAAAGTAACCTGTGTTTAGGAAAAACAGTTCCGATCCCCGTCATAATGGTTGACTTAAGACAGCACGTGTTAACTATGGTGGTTTAAAGTAATCATTCACAAGCTACAAGAAGAGGGACCAAATTAGGTCCTTATACAATAACAAAAATAAAAACTCTAATCTAATCTAAAAACAGCAATTTTAGAAAAAAATTATAGATAATTTAAATAAGTTGTTCAGTATTTGGTGTGGTGTGTATATTGTAAGTGTTGTGAGTGTTTCGTTAAATGAATGTGGTGTGTGATGTATGTATGTTTTGGAGTGATCATCACTTCTTTAGGAACTCTTCGGTTTCGTCGTAGTTTAGGTTTAGAAGGAAGTTGCGAACAGTCGTTTTGCAATTAAAGTTTGTTAAGCCGTAAATGGGAATTTTTGCATTGATTTTATTGTAGATGATGACTTTCCTTCGCCTTCTGAACCCAGCATCTGTCCTAGCCATCTATTTAAGGTCGTTCGTCCATTATTTAGAGGTATGATAAAAGTATTTCAGTTGGTTCGGAGGATTTAAATGCTGTACTGGTAGTGGTACCTTCACCCTTTACCCCATGCTGAAAAGGTTTACGCGACCTGTAACTAAAATAGTCATCATCATCATCATCATTTCAGCCGAAAGACGTCCACTGCTGGACATAGGCCGCCCCAAAGTGTCGCCACATGGACCGGTCCCGTGCGATCCGCATCCAACGGATTTCCGCAACCTTCACCAGGTCGTCGGTCCATCTGGCCCAAAAATATTATCGAATGGAAATAAAAAACTTTTCCCGCTTGATGCCTTTTAAATAATTTCTCGTTTTAACTGCAGGGTTTGCTACACAAAATCCGGAATGGTGGACCATTTTTCAGGCAGTTCCGAACTTTCCGATCCATATCAGAACGTCGGCCAGTCAATAAATCGCCACTAAGGTCCCACGGGGAGATGAAGGAATATCGAGATAATCACCATGCTTCCCAGATGGACGGCTTTCCTATAGAGGAAATGTTAACCAGTTTAAGATTACTGAGGTGGTATTTTGGCTCTTCGTGGAATAGTTAAAAAGTTTAAATAACTGTAAAATGAAACTTTTCAGTTTTTAAAATAAGCTTACGCGAATCGGAACATACAGGGTGTAAACAGACTCTTCACGAAGCCGTCAACCAAGCATTCTGTACATCAAACTAAGTAACTCTACGCAAATTTTTATGCTGGGAAATTATTATTTTTTTTGGGTGAAAAATCACACTTTTGCCGATTGATGGATTTAATTAGTACGGGGGTTGTACAGGTGTTTAAAGTAAAAATCTTCCAATAAAAACATTGTATTTTAAAAAAACTTGTCAAAATGTTGTTACTTTGACCCCCAATATTCTCCGTAACTAGAAGGTATCTCCCAGGTATGATCTAGAACAAAAAAAATATCGTAATGGCGGGGAGAAGCAAGTGCCTTTCGGCTTCGTTAAGAGTCTTTTTACACCCTTTATATATTGTCCCTATTCGTGTCTGTCTGTGTGACTGCGTTGTACTACCTAGTTCACTAACGATAGACCAGTTTTCACCCGTATGCTCTAAGTAATAAGGTTGAAAAGTGAGCGCTCGTCAGTGAACTCGGTAGCACTTCTAAACAACGCAACGAATCATCATGCGGTTTTCGACATCATTTGAAGAATTTATTCCGAATGGTTCTTGTGGTATACATTCAAATATCATCAGCTGCCTAGTCTTTTCCCAACTATGTTGGGGTCGGCTTCCAGTCTAACCGGACGCAGCTGAGTACCAGTATTTTACATGGAGCGACTGCCTATCTGACCTCCACAAACCAGTTAGTACTGGGTAATAGGATACCCCTTGGTAAGACTTTCGGGCCACTGACTATCTAATAACTGTCAAAGATCAAAGAACTACAATTGAGAGCTGGGACCAACGGCTTAACTTGCAATTCTTTGTAATTGCAAACGAATAATAAATTAATAAGTAACCAATGAAAACCTTGCACAGAAAATGCGGGTCACCACTACCTCAATATAAAACTCCAAAACCAAAACTTTTCGATATGTTGGACCACTCAAGAGATTTAAATCCATTGCTTTGCTTCCGAGAGAGGCGTATATCAAAGTTGTTATTAACGCAGCAATGGACTTTGACATTTATCCAGACTGTACAAGTGTAAAGGGTGACACCGCTTCGGTGACTTCTAAAACAGTCCTAGTTCCTATCTCTCTAGCAGCGTGGCTATCCTATTCAGAACTGTGTCCGGGTTTGTCCAACAATCCGCTTTGGCGGCGGCTCTCAAAGGCTTAGTATCCTTACTTCATCCGCTTATTTTTAATCTTTTTCGCCTTTTTAACAGTATTGCGAACGGAAGTCGGAAGTCGCACTTTGGAAGTGTTGGAAAATTTGAATTTTGATCTATACTTAGTAGTTTTCTTGCAACTGAATGCGCGAATGACACAGCATCGGCATTTTGGAGCTTTCTGGTATTTAATATTTTGGGAAACCTGCCCGGTTATTGAGTAACACGCTTAATAGTTAAAGTAATTACTTTTACTCGAGAAATTACTTTTACTTGACTATATTTACGGGTGTTAGAAAGGCATTTTGACACTTAAATCACATTTTTTATGTTTCTGAACGAATACGAATTTGCAAGTTTAAAATGTGAAGCAATGGATTTAATACCTACTTAATTCAAAGTCCCTCGGATTGCAATAGAAAGTGTATTACGCAATTAGACTGCTTTGGTTCTGTTTTTTAACTCGTAAACCCGTAAAACTGATTGTAAAAACATCGTAGGTAAGCTTAAAAACAATGAAAATGTTTTTCCATTATGACCACATTTTTAATTAAAGCACAAACAAAAGAGAAAACTCGCATTTGATTAAGGCAACAATGCTAATTAATGTAGAAAATAATAATGTTCCATAGCTTTGTTCTATTTACTATTTAAAAAAAAAACAAAATTAAACTCTTTCATTTCATATTGTTACTGAAAAAAGTGAACCCAAATCTTTTAATAGGATTTATTTATCACAAAATGGTAAATAAAACGGTTTAGTTAATATGAAGGCACCACTTTAATAAAATATTGCTACTTACCTATTCATCGTCTGCCTAGCCTTTCCCCAAGTATGTTGGGGTCGGTTTCCAGTCCAACCGGATGCAGCCTAATACCAGTATTTTACATGGAGCGACTGCCTAACTGACCTCCAAAACCCAGAGTACTGGGTAAAATGATACCTCTTGGTAAGACTGGTAGTCAGACTTCCCAGCCACTGACTACCTGTAACGACTGTCAAAGATCTACAAATGACAGCCGTGACCAACGGCTTAATTAAATCAGAAAACGTTGAGTTTTAATCTAGCAAGCTTTGTATAATATTCAGATGTTATTTCAACACCCCAAAGTGGGGGAAAATTCAATTACCCCGTCCAATATAGAGTTAATTAAATACATGTACATTTAGTTGGTATAATAAACTTGATATATTGTCATTTAATAAATTATTTTACCCCCAACCTTGATTTGCATAAAGTAACATGCTATATATTTTACGAGGTCTGTATAATTATGTAGGTATGTGTCTGCAGTAATTAAGTTATTATATGGTGTATGTGGTTATTCTATTCGCATGTTTTGTAACATTTACACGAAAAAAAAACAAAAACTGCATAATTATACCATGTAATGGTACAATACCGTTTTATACTTTGTGTTCACTCCAAATTAGAAAGAGACATTGCTTGTTTCTGTGATTAGCTGAAATAAGGCGTCTTCCAATTCTCTAGCAAACGGCATCATAAAAAAACTATGTCAAAACCGCTTAAAATGACTTACGTGGTGTTAGAACTTCAACGACTACCTATTTAAGATTTGAGTAGAATTTTACAACTCTAGAAATCTTCTTCTTCTTCTATTCCAATCACTAGGAATAGCCTTAAAAAAAGTACTAAATACGTAATTTATTGGTACAAAAAAAAATCCCAAGCTATTGCTCCAAAGGTCGAAAATATCTTCTGTTCAGAAACCTAAATAACAAAACAAATGTTGTTGAATTGTCAAACCACATTGTTCAATAGCAATGTAAACGTATTGCGCAACTGTCCTGCAGTCTAACCAACAAAAAGTATCCTACAAGTTGGTAATACGCCATATTTTGATCCACATAAAACTGCAGATATCGGGTAGGTATTCTCCTGCCATAAGCGCATCATAGTCACGAGACGTTACTCAGGACAGATTAACGCCTTAGCTACGTCACTACCTACCCCCATTTATACCGTCGCCATTTTAATACTCCTAAGGAGGCCATTACCAAAAAACACAGCAATTTATCAACAAAGACATCTACAGAATGTCGCCGAATTCCCTTAAATCCAAGCCCCATTATTATTCCGCTTTGCCCACCACAAGGGTAATTTGCCTAATCCCCGGGTGATTTTTCAAACTTTTGGAAAAAGTGTGTTTTTGAATTTTTGCCACCGCATATTTTTATGAATCCATCCATGGGCAACGAAAAAATATTTATTTGACTCGTACAGTACAAAACAATAATACAAAATTAAATGAAAAGAAAACAACCTAAAAAAATAAGACATACTTAAACTAAATTGGTCCGAGGCCAAAAGGGAAGGGTGCATTTACAAAAATAACTGTCACAGTGCTGAAATTATGAAAGGGCCAAAGTGATGCCATGCCACCACGGTCAGATGCGAACAAATTAAAAGATTGTAAGGACAAATCAAAGCATTTATCGGTTGTCTCTAACCAAACAAACAAAAATTATCCAACCTAAAGTTGGATTGCTTGCCAAAATTTGGAAAATTCTATCAATTAAATCATAACAATGCTCATAGTTTATTAAAACTGTTGGATTTCCTGAAAATAGCATCATATTATTCTATTTAATCACATTCAACGTAGGTGAACATTAGGTAATTTTAATTACTCTTGATTCTAAAGAAAAATCTAGCACCGACCTTCTAGCACCATCAGAATATTTTGCATTTTCACAGCAGCATCCCCGATCACTAATCCTGCCATTAGGACCGTCACTGACGACCGTAAATAAAGGAGCTTGTACAATAAGCACACAGTTTGTCATCCTGTCCAAGGTGTGCTAAGCTTTGCACCAATTTGTAATCACTTCACTAATAGGGACCACGGTAAAGACAAACATGTTGGTAGTGTACCAGTATGTTCAGTGTGTGTATGTCTGTTAGTTTGCTTGTTTTGCTGCAGTAGTTAGAAGTTTGAGAGGTGTGGTATAGGGGTATAACAGTTTCAAATGTGTATAGAAGACTGGCGGAGCTTCGTTCTATGCGTGCTGGTAATGGTAAATTAAACGTCGTGGCGTATCCCTACCATATTTCACTTCACTTATCCATTAGTATCAGAGTCGAGTTCGTCCCGCCATCTCCTGGGCCCGCCGCGTTGCCGTTTGGAACCCACTTTATATAAAAACGATACCTTTCAACAGAACTGACGCAAAGACTACAAAATCGTTTATTTTAAATAACCAACAACAAACTATACGAGTGTTAAATGGTTTTGATCCAGTTTTGTTGTATTTTGATTCATTACGATACAGATATTCCTCGAAAATCGAAATCAGTATAAGCGAAAAACTGTTCATGTTTGAAAATTCGCACGAAATACGGCGAAAAGTCACATAAAGGCGATGCTAATTGTACCCTTTGCCGTATCTCTGACAGTTTTGCAGAAATAATGAATGGCAATTTCTCTTTGCTTCCCTGCATGCGTGGCTTTGCTTTCTTTCTTTTTCGATTTATACGAGGAATTGTTAACACTGAGTGCACTTTATTTGCAGAGGACTTCATTTAGCTGTCGCTTAGAGTTTTTTCTTTAATGTTAACAGTTATGTTTTATTCCTTTTGCTTTAATGTACCTACGCTGTATGGACTGGCTTAGGAACAAATCTTGTTCGTTGTTTTAGCTTATCTTATGCGCTTCTGATAAAAGAAAAAAGAAAGATTTTTAGAAATGGACTATAGTGGTTTTGCCCGGAGTCTTTAGGCTTGGAAAACCAACCTCCTTGATTATTGAAAATGCTATATATGACTAGATAAATACTTATCGTCCCTGGCGGCCTGCAACCGAATGTAAAAAGCTTCTGTATCAGTGCTAAATAATTATCTATTTTACAAATCTATGTAAGTTTTTTTTATGAAGCTCCGGTCCATCGTACCAAAATCTTCTGCCTCTATAAAATCTCAATTATTCTCTACATGAATACCCAATAACGTTTTAGATGATATTGCCATAAACATGCCCATCAAGGGCTACCCTTAATAGCCGTATAATGTTATAAATGTGTACTAATAAGGGGATTCCACTGACCCTCCCCTAGTATAATAACTTAGTCGTATCTTACGACCCCCATGGGGAGCCATGAGGTATGGCTTCTATTTATAAAAGGGAGTTTAGCCGCAGATGGCATAACAGAAAAAATACTTTGTATAAATATTTTTGAGCTAGATAAAAATCTTAAAATGGTCACAGACGCAGTTAATATTATGAATTGAAACTTTGTGTCCGTTTTACTAATTTTAACATAATTCATATCATTATCCTATTATGATTCTGACTAAGCGGTCGTTTTAGGCCCCTTGCTTTGTTTTTTTAATAGGGATTGTCTGTTTAAGCTCATTGTAGATGGCGTGACTGTAGCTAGATCCCAATTAGACCAATATGGTCAACCTATTTTGAAATATAAAATTACATTAACAGATTTTTCATCCAATGATGATGCTTAGGTCTGGCTATGGCAGCGCAATTGAACTTTTAGAAAGTTTTGTTCAAGAAAGCAGAATTTTAGATTATGAAATATTGACCATCCGTTCCCACCTCATGAATTTCTTATGTTCGTCCGCAAATCTCTGCAGAGACCCAACCCAGAACCGTCCTACGATGTCAAAAAATATTCCCAATGCACTACAACGAACAAATACATTTGACCTAGTGACACAATTCTATTGGCAAGGCAAAGAATCCCTTTATTGCTTATACGGAGCATATCCGACGCGGGAGTACGTGAACTCGTCTAAATAAAATTCCAAGGGATTTTTCACGCTCTACCGTCATTTTTATTAAAAAATTCAATTTGTGGAATTACGAATACATTTCGAGTGGTTTTATAGGGAGGTAGAAAGATACGGTGGGGGTTTTAGAAAACTGGAAATAACGGAAAAAGTTTCGTTTCAGAAAGAGTATGAAATCATTGTGTTATTGGCTGGTTTTACTCTTACCAAGCAAAACACCATTACACAAGAATTTGAAGAAACAAAGAAATACAAAGTTTTGTTCTTATCTGGGAAATATATTTAAAACAACAAAGTTCCACATCACCTGAAAGCTTGGACCGTTAAAAAAATCATCTTCATAAAAGTCCGAAAGTAAATTCCGACGGGAATTGTATCCCGAAGTTTTGGGCGTCTCTTTTATTGTTTGTGAAGTTGCAAGTCGGAATGGAAAGGCGAAGAAGTATAGTCGATTCAAAGTAGTGGTTATGGCGCCCAACGTGGGGCTGTATTCTTTAAAAATCTTTTCCCTATTTCTTAGCTGTTTGCCCTTTCGTTAAATGCTTGTCATCGTTTCTTCTTGTGAGTTGGACGCAATTTTGTATCTACAAAATAAAACGCTTTTAATGTGCCGCCCTACTTTTGCTTTTCAACAAATTGTCCTTCCCTTGAACCAGATAGATCCTCTAATTCCTCAAACAATACCTCATTTGCATTCGCACGAACCTCTTCGTTTCGCATTCAATTACCTGCATCTGAAGAATGATTGTCATTGCGAAGACAAGATTCGTCTCGTTTCGCTATGGCGTCCTTTTCTGCTTCGTTTAACGTGATGGGCCGGGGATTATTCTCATTAGACGTAATTTGTTTCTCTTGGTAAGCTTCCCGCTTGACAGTTATGACGAGCATCTATTTCAGTAATGGCACTAAGATTGGTCGACTGAGTCGGAATTGGAAATGTCATGTGAAATGTCTAGGCGTGGCGGTGTAGATTGATGAGACATAATTACTGGAGGACCTAGTTATTAAAATAATAACCAAACACGGAAGATATCCCGTAAGTGACAATATAAGTTTAGTAATTAATAGTTGTCATCGTAATTATTTAAAATTAGTATTTGCCCGCGGCTTCGGTCGCGTTAATTTCAAATTTGACAATCAATTCTGGTTTTACTCTGCTTGTAATAATATAATTCAATCATGATTCGAAAGACACGTGGCGTCATCATAAGACCGTTATTGTGGTTTTCCTTTCCGGGAACAGAACTTTTCAGACGTAAAAAGGTAACAAACAAACAAACTTACTTTCGCATTTATAATATTAGTTAGGAAAGGACACAACATCACGCATGACGCCTTTAATCGCCAAAGGGTTAGGCAGAGGTATACCTACGTAACCGCCGGTTGTACCTAGCCGTGTGGTATCCGGCAGAATAGAATAGAACCAACCCATTACACTCACGGGTGTCGTATAAGGCGGCTAATGTCTGAGGCAGAACACCTTGCGCCTCCGTAGACCAGAGAATGGGCAGCAGCGTTTTCTGTTAGTCTTTCATCACTGCGATCTCCAATCCGCCTGCCAAGCGTAGAGATTACGGCAAATTCCTCCCATCATGGGAGAGGCTTATGTCCAGCAGTGGACGTTATGGGCTGTTGTGGTGGTGTGGTACCTACCTAATAATACACCCACTTTTTTTCTTTACTTTCTACATTTTTTTATTTTCCCTTTTATACGAGTCGGTCATCTGTTTCTAATATATCATGTAACTTGAATAAGTTATTGTTAATTTTGCAAATTTGGTTTTGAATTACCTACCGACTAATTAAAATCCTGTTCGCAACCGAGTTTATTTATTACGTTTTCTGTTTCAATTAAACTAATATGGTAATTCTGATTTGTTTCAGGTAACTCAACGTTCTACTTTAATCAAACGGACCTTTTTTTCAAAGGAGGAATAATTTAAATCTTAAAATATCGGGACCATCTTAGAATGTTATTTAGGAAGTATTTTACCTGTAGCTTTCATTTGAATAACTTAATTAGGTGTTACGTCTATTTTTTTAAATAAATTGGAACAGGTTGAGGAAAATGTTGGCAGAAACGTGTAGAAAATCGAGTTGTCTAGAGTTATCCAGTTTAATAAAAGCCTACGAAGCTTATTTCGCAGTAGTACGTTTCATTGTTCCCTTGGACATCGTTATCGATGGAAGTTTACCCCTAAACGTGAGGGCCTTTCAAATTTCCTAATAACCATTGTTACCTACAGGTACACCATACATGGTTTGCAAAAGAAAATAGAACGTAAAGAATTTCCCGAATTGATTTTATTTCCTTTGCCAATCGAGGCCAGTCTACATCGATACCATAAATCCCTTTTAACAACCAACCGTAATTTCTTCAAAGTACCTTCAAATATGTCATTAAAAAAATCAAATACACTGACTGCACATAAAGAAGGCTCTTCAATCGGAAATCTTCCACTCCCTTCCAATCTTACAATTACGTGATAAAATTGAAGGCTTTTTTTACTCAGTCAAATTCGCTTCGCTTAAGCTTCAAAATCTCTTGGGAGCTGGTCGAAGCACGAGGCTGCCTTTAATAGGTATTAGGATATATCTTAAGGAATCAGTCCTTGCGCATCATTCAAACTAATTCAATGTGCTTTGGATTTGTAATTCGGAATCCTGGTTGGTAAAAGAAATCCTTGATATCTGAAGGGTGAACGTGTTAGATACTTTTCATGTTTTGGAAGAGTTTTGGCATAGGAATAATGTTCGAGTATTTCTGATTTATATTTCAGTATGAAGAACTGCCTTGTTTGTCCATAGTAGTCGCAAGCGCGACTAAGGCGCATGAGGTCCTGGGTTCGATTCCCGGGTCGGGCAGTGTTATTGGGAATTTCTCTGTCCCAGCCACGAAGCCTAGATTTGTGCCGGGTTGATGGCAATAGGCTCACCCCCTATTACATGGGAGTTCAAACATAACTGAACGACGAACTATTAGGCACACCTTCAGGGATTATAGACGTGACTGTCAAAGACCTACAATTGACAGCTGAGACCGACCGACTTACCGTTCTTTCTGAAACGGAGGCACGGAGGAAACTCAGTGTAAGGCGTGGTCACCCATCCACAGATCAACCTAGACAAGCGCGGCTTAACTTGAAGATCGACCCAAGCGGCTGTTATTATTAAGCCACGAGCTCCTGTTTATCATAATAAAGCGTTTAAATAATGCAAATTCAATCCAGCCCTCATATATTATATCTCTGACAATGCATTTGACGAATTACCGACAAGTCATAGTGTTGCAATAATTTATGCAGTGTGTCAAAATGGATGCCATTACGGACTAATGCCGGAATACATAAGTTCTGGTTGATAGATAGCGCGGTTTAGCCACAAATCTATAAGATTAATGTGCAGTAATTATGAGTAATAGGTTCATGGGATTATTCCTCTCGATATCGTCAATCGTTTAATTAATGTTCTGTGGCTTTTATGATATAATTATTCGTGGTATTCGGATACTTGATGAGTACAGAGTAACTGGCGAAATATGGGTGTACTAAAATCACGTTTTACGGTAAAATTCAATGTAACTTACTTAAAACATTTTGCTGATGGATGCATTGAATAGTACGGGAGTCGTGGAAGTATTAAAAGCAAAGTTATCAGCTTAAAAACTGGTATTAACAAAAAATACTTGTGAAAAAGTTGGTACTTTGACAACTAATATTTCCATAACTAAAAGGTTCAAGAAATGGTCCAGAAGAAAAAAATAATCGCAATGACAGGGATAACAAATGCCTTTCGGCTTTTTTATGACTTTCGTTACTATATATTACACCCTTACCGTATTTACACCCTTTATTAATAAAAAACGAGCACGTGTTACAAAAAGAAGCATTATTCTTCCAAAATCTAATTTAATAAAGAAACACTCATCCAAGCTAAACCAGAACACGAAATACTGAAATATACAAAACAAAAAAAATAACCACGCGATTGTTTCAAAGTAACGTTGATCTCGGCCATACAGCGGGAGAGCGTACCGTTTCTGATTTACGACTAAAAGATTGCATCGTAAATCATTGTATACACCCTCCCTGACGGCCCCCGTCGGAAAAATTATAGAAGATGAAAAAATTAAACGCTTTCAAAACAGACATTTAAGAAAGAACACGTTATTAATTAATCCTCACAATGAAAATATATTTAAAGGAAAAGTTCCGCTCAAAAGGGCGTGTCTAATTCATTTCCCATTCTGTTTTAGAAAGTTGGGTTTCCGTATATCGCTAATTACATTGGGAAGGACTTGCTGAAATTAAAAATTTAAATAAAGACCATATTGAACAAAAATCTTCTTCTTTCATGTCGTCAATCAAAAGACAATGGGCAGAATGGTACACCCCTCCAATAGCAATGTATACGTCTTTGGATAAGTCTTTTTAACTGGAACAACATTTACACTGACAGCTTTGTTGAAATCTCTGTCCATTCTGAGTTATAGGTTAAAAACAAAAGTAAAAACCGGCCAAGTCCGAGGCGGGCTCGCGCACGAAGGGTTCCGTACGACAGTAGACAAAAGGGAAAAAAAAACACGTTTATTGTATGGTATATATTATATATATATTTATTTTATTCTGTTTTTAGTATTTGTTGTTATAGCGGCAACCGAAATACATCATCTGTGAAAATTTCAACTGTCTAGCTATCACGGTTCATGAGATACAGCCTGGTGACAGACAGACGGACAGTAGAGTGTTAGTAATAGAGTCCCGTTTTTACCCTTTGGGTACGGAACCCTAGAAATGAATACATTTTCGCCCATAGTCCTTTCTTGGGTGTAGCCTTGATCGCAGCGTCCGTGGCGTCCTTTAGGTCCAGGTGGTTGGGACAGTTCGGACCCCCCAGAAAGTGGGACATCGTCTGGTCGGGAGCACCGCATAAACCGCATTCAGACTGTGTGCTGGAAGGATATTTAATTTCCCATTTTGCCAAATTGTATTTACAACCGATTGAACAAGTTAAAGGAAAATTAATATTTTGTTAGTTTTTATAGACAAAACGGTAGGTGTTCTTGAGTAGTTTATGAACTAAGGGATAAGGGTGTTGGGACTAGGGACTTTAGTTTTGCATTATAGAGATCCATAAGACTAGATTTTTTTTCCTTTATTCTTCTTCTTCTTCTTTGCGTGTCGATAGACTCAAATAATACCCGACTAGTATGTTGCCACCTGCACAGCTTTGTCGTTGGCTTCGTTTAAATCCTGGAAGGTACAGGTGGCTGTTCAGGATGGGCAAGACAGGAGGTGGAGCGTATCCTGCAGAGGGGCTCCACACTGATATTGTCTTTGGCCAGATTACTTCTACAGCGGCCAACCTGGGCCCGCAAACGGTTAAGAGATTTCCAGATTGGCCACTGCAGTTCCTGTCCAGGGGGAAGATGTTCTGCTGGATTGATGAAGTGAGGAGGGGTGGGATGTCTGTTCCTCCACAATTCGCATCTTTCATCTGACGCACTGTCTTTTAAGGAAATCGTGTGTCTCACGAAGCTTTTACGGCTTTTTCTTTTATTCATTTCATTACATATAATTTATATTCTTATAACTAAAACAATATAAATAAAAACATTGAAAAATATAAAAAATAGTAGCTCACCAGCGCTGGGAACAGGGTCCAAGCTGCCGGTGGTCAGGGCTCTTGAGAGAGGAACCTCCTAACAATAGGGACGTAGGAGGTTCCTCTCTCAATATTATTAAAGTCTTGACAAGTTTAAGTGCAAAGTTTGAAAGATAATCCATAACATGACTCATCCATTAATTAGTAACTGCTACCTGCACAGGTAAGTTCCTTCTTATACTAATCACGTACTACGTCTACTAAGACTAAGTGCGGAATCCGAAACCCTAACATGTTTGGATGGATGTACCAATATAACTGTAACTTTTATTATTTTTACAGCGTTTAAGCGAATATCTCAAATTTTTTTTTTAACTGTGCTAGTTTGGCTCTTTCATATTTTAACCGCATCTGGACCCTTTCCAATTTCTGTGTATGAAAGTCCGCAATTTATAATAGCAGGCGATTGCACAAATACCTACATTTCCGCCTTTCCAAATATTGCAGAAAAATACAGAATGTAAGATAATTTTACGTACATAACATAAAAATATATGTACTACTACGTAACAAGGGTGAAAAAAGACTCTCTTGTTCTCCCCGTCATTGCGATATTTTTTTTTGTTGTAGACCATTCCTGGGAACCTTCTGGTTACGGAGATATTGGGGGGTCAAAGTTCCAACTATTTCATAAGCTGTAATTAAATATACATTTTTTAATGTAAACATTTTTCTTTAAACACCTCTACGACTTTCGCACAATGTTTTGAGTGCGTCACATTGAGTCCGGTAAAACGTGATTATCCACCCCAAAAAGAAAAGTCGTTTCCCAGCAATATTTTCTGCGTAAAGTTACATAGTTTGATGTACACAATGATTTTTTAATGGCTTCGTTAAGGGTCTATTTACACCCTGTATCAACTCACGCCTTTTTCCCATGAGGGTAAACAGAACTAGAAACTACAGAACGCCACCTGCCTCTATCCAGAGAATTTTAATACGCAATGAATTTTATTAAAAAGAACAAGACAAAAAGCGTAAATCTTTCCGGGTATTTATTTACAAAAAAACTTACAAATTCTTGTAGCGTGCCTAAGTGCAAACAATACGGCAAGCCTAATAGGCAAGCAAACTGAACAGAAACCCTAACATCATGAAGAGTAGTAAGTTATATTAAGGGTGAGCCAATAATTCTTAACAGATGAATATTAATTTACTTATCAGCTCCTTAAGTAGTAGAATAATCTACATCAAAGTCAACGCAAACAAATATTACAGAACAAGAAATTCTTCAATTTTAATTTTCTCCGGTGGAGGTAGAATAAATTATTTTTCCGGTCGCTCGGCATCCTCCAGAGACGGGGTTCCAAATAGAATTTTATCCTTTAACGACGCTCTTAATAATATTTTATTGCGTTGCTGTATCTTGTAATGTTATTTCATAATGTACCCACCCGCCCTTGGCAGTCAAATCTAATTAGCTTGCGAAATTTTTTCGCACCAATCGATGTCTCGACAATTCAATTGTCGGAGTAAAAATCGAATCAAATTCAGCATAATTTTGTAAACGCGTCGCAACGCCGCGTCTTGACCTAATTTGGGTCGTGTTAGCCAGAGGCCGACCAGCCATTTCCCCCCGCTATTGGGTCCAAATGCTACCCGAGCCTTGCTATATTCTGCAACGGCTTACGACATCTAATTCCGCTGACAAGGGGAATTTTATGGCTATGGTATTTTACTAAAACTACATTCTGAAGTCCCTCATTTTCAAGATTCAGTGAAATATTGATAAAGTTATCAATACATTGTTGAATTTTGAGCTTTTATTAAAAGAGTCACGTGACCCAGAACCGTATTGCCAAAGGGCACGTTAAATCAAGCACACATCATGCGTCACCGAGTATGGAGTTCAGTTGTTAAATGAACCGTGATCCGTTGTTACTGATCTCTCAAATAGTCCTGCGTATATTTACACTGTTGGAGAACATCTACCATTTCAAATAATTTCTAGAGGGACAGTTGGTAACGACTTTTCAAACATTTAAGTTTTGTAATCTCACTGCGGGAGAGATAGAAATGACGAATGATAAGCTATATCTAATGTCGTGGTACAAATAAAGTGGCCCACGCTGGGCGCCAGTTGGACCGGAACGCCCCGGAGCTTCGGCGCGTTTATTGTTATTGTGACTCCTTCTGTTAGTCTTTTCTTGCTCGGACGTTCCGACAGCGAGCTGAATAGAATTGTTTTCATGTACTTTTCTGCCGTCTTTCAAAGACTCAGCGAACCTTGAAGGAAAATTTTACAATATGAAGAGAACACGAAAAAGGTTTTAAGTCCAGCAGTTATAGAGTTGAAGATGAGTTGAGGAGCTCGTGGCTAAATAATAACAGCCGCTTGGGTCGATCTTTATGTTAAGCCGTGCTTACCTAGGTTGGTCTGTGGATGGGTGACCACCCATAGGTACATACCGAGTTTTCTCCGTGCCTCGGAAAGCACGTTAAGCTGTTGGTCCCGGCTGTCATTTGTAGATCTATGACAGTCGTTACAGGTAGTCAGTGGCCCAAAAAGTCTGACAACCAGTCTCACCAAGGGGTATCGTATTACCCAGTACTAACTGGGTTGTGGAGGTCAGATAGGCAGTCGCTCCATGTAAAATACTGGTATTCAGCTGCATCCGGTTAGACTGGAAGCCGACCCCAACGTAGTTGGGAAAAGGTTAGGCAGATGATGAGTTATAGAGTTTAAAATAATATTCTAAAACGTGTACCCTTATAAGATGACACAAATCAGAACTAACAAACTGGGAGCAAGGGTATCAATATAATCTGAAGTTATAAATCGAAAACTCCTGGACACTGAATTAATATCCAAAATTAATTCGTAAATCACTTCGTAAATTAATTTAATACCTTCGGAACGGCTGTCGGAACCACGTGCCCTTTGTTTCGTAAATGGTATTGGTGTACTATTAAATTGAGCCTCGTAAATTATAAATAAATCATTTCGTGTTATCAACGTTTGTGACATGAGAGTCGTGTTGAGATTGGGTTATGTAGGTACTGAAATTGTATCTTAATGGTCTTAAATAGTACTAGCTGTTGCCCGCGGCTTCGCCCGTGTGAAGTTTGGTAACTGTCTCACGGGATCATTCTACCTCGATCAAAAGTATCCTGTTTTAATACAGGCTATAGTATCTGTGTGCCAAATTTCATTTAAATCCTGTCGGTAGTTTTTGCGTTAAAGAGTAATAAACCATCGTCACAAACTTTCACATTTATTCTGTAGTAGGTACACCAAAATAATATTTCACCAAAATATCGAACATCAAAACCCCATCAAACAGCCAGGAATAGTTCATTCGTTCACAGCCGACGCCGCACAATTTCCAACGCCTGAAGCAAATGATTATCCAATACCACCCGATCATCCGCGATTTACAGTTCAACAAAATATCAGCCGGAAAAATGCAAATCACCCTTTAACATTTGTTTTAAATGCAGATTTTAGGTTTACATCAATTTGGAATTAATTCCGACTGGCTTTTGACGTGAAATTGGTATATTTTCGTAACAATGGTTTTGATTGACATGAAATAGATCAAATATGAATTGTGTTAGGTGAAGCTTCAACATAGCGTTATCAAATCAGGTTTTTTTAGGACTTCAAAACTGTTGCATAAGATTCATATTTGGCTTGCGCAAATATGATCACATTTCTGAATTTCGTACAAAGCTCAAGTGGCTTCCTATACGTCTTCGCCGGAATTCTCACATCCTGTTTTAGCTCTACAGTATTCTGTTTAATCCTACAACCCCCTCTTATCTTAAAGAACGTTTCAAGTTCCTTCATGACACACATAATAGATATCTGAGGTCATCGGAAAACTAGAGGGATTTATCACTCTAGAGATGCCGATGCATTCCCCCAGTTTCTATGACAAGTCTTTTACAGTTCAAGCAGTTCGGTTATGGAATGCCTTGCCAGTGTCTATAAGGCGTGCTGAATCTCTGCCAATTTTTAAAAACATGATAAAAAACCTGTATCTCTCTACTTAAGCTTTTTTATTAGGTATTTTAATTTAGTTCTTCGCACTTATTTCTCGATAATAGAAAAAATGAAAATATTTATATACCTAAGTGGAATATGTTTTATGTATTTATTGTATATATGTAAATGGTACACCACAGGCTACCTGCAGTATTGTCTCTCCTTCCCCCTTAAATCCATCCAAAGGTTGTCTTTAAAAGATCGCTTTTAGCGATAAGACCGCCCATTGTGTCTCCCCTTGTATGTTTTACTTTATTTTGTATCTGTAATTTTAATGGTGTACATAATAAAGAGTATTCTATTCTATTCTATTCTATTTTTTGGTGAGCACTGAATAAATGACCCTATAGACATCATTATCTGCAGACCGATGAAGTATATCTTAACATCACTCCTGCCCAAATTCCAATTTATTTGGAGTCTAGTCTCTATTGCTCGTCAGCGCCTCGTCTCCTTTTATTATGTCCTAAGCACCTTAGAGATACCCATCCATATTGTTATCTGGCACATAATAGCATTCAACTACCACACGCTATTTTTCTTTCAAAATCCTACGAAACTTAAACAGCACACGCTATAAATCCCTCGGCCCACACTCAACACATCAGTCAGTCCGGTTATGCTGCCATAAACAAGTCGAAATAGTCTCTGATAACGTTAAAAATGTATTTTTGAGCCGTCACGAAGACGTTACGGGGCCTAATTGTCGTGAGGGGGCAATTACCAAGCCTAACTGCGGGCCCAAACGCTCGCCATTTTGTTTCAACTACCAACAGCGGGATTTTTTATATTCGTACACCGTTGCCTAATGAACAGCGCTTTGTTTTTCCGCTTAAAGCGGTTATTAGGTAACGATTTTATGGTTGTTGTTACTTGCGTACCGTATGGTGTAAATGTCTGGGTGTTCGGTTCAAACTGTGTTCTCATCTGTTTACACTTTACGGTAATGAGTTTATTTTTTTCACTCGTTTCTTTCTTAGCTTAATATCTGGACTACATACTGCCCATACAGGGTCACTCGGCAACATTTTATCGGAAAAATACTTGATTTCTTCTTGACAAGCATTTCATTTACAAGTTCGCTATATCCCTACTTTCCTGTGACCCAAATCACCCCCACTCAAAGCTTTCACAACTGACGCATAACAAATTAACGAAAACTCTTTAATTAATTAAAAATATATAAATATCCACAGGCACCCCAAACGCAACCAGCTTTTAAGCCAATTAAAACGCTGAAACTGTATAAAAAATATTCGTACAAAGCTTTTACTGAATAAAAGTCTATTTTGAACAAGTCCAGCCGACCGTGAAGATATCGGAGGCACAACATAGGTAGATGTATGAGTAATGTGGATCCACTGTGGATCCCTCGGCCAATCGGGGAGCCCGACCGGCGGGACCCGGGACATGCAAAATAAAACAGATGCCACGGCAAACATGTATTGATTGTTATTAGAGTTGAATATAAGGAAGTATTGGAAGATATTGGTCTTGAGATAAATGAGAAAGGATATTGGTCTGGCTGTTCGTGAACAAATACAGTATCTATGAATCTTTTGCTCTCGTTTTAATCTTTAAAAATATTATTTGTAAATGGAAAATGAGGGGCTGAACGAATAGATTGTGAAAATCATATACGAATAGGGTTCTACTGCAATCAGGAATGCTTTGTCAACTAGGATTATTGCAGCTTATTGCAAAACACTTTTATTTCTCTTTAGTGAGATGCCCAACTATTAGATATAAGAACTTTTTTGGAGGTAGTTGTTAAATAATATTTGGAAAATCAAATACCGTCTTATTATGACGGGAGTTATAAGTATGTAGTTTCAACTTTTTCACAAGTATTTTTTAAACACAATTTTACTTTAAATACCTGCAGGCCCCCCCGTAGGTACTATTCAATTCATCCATCAGCACAGTTTTTCGAGTGCAATACGTTGAGTCCTACCGTAAAACGTGATTTTTCACACCAAAAAGAAGTCGTTTCCCAGCATTTTTTTTGTGTAGAGTTACTTAGGTTGCCAGCAGAAAAGTCCTTCATAAAACAACAATCTACCCTTTACAAAATCATTCAACATCAACTAGAAGTTACCAAAGCCATTTCGCTACAACTTTATTCATAAAGTACTTATGAGTAAATGAAACAAAAAGGTTCGAGTGCTAAAGTGAGGTGGCCGCCAAACTTATTTGAAGTGCCTGAGAGCGTAAGAAAGGCTTTTCCACATTTGTTCCTTATCATGATACTACAGAACGATGAAAGATACTTCATCATAAAGAGCCATCTTCTTTTTTTGCAATATTGGACGAAGCTGTACATTAAATTGAACAGTTACTTGATAGATGAAAAGAAATGAAGATATTATACGTAGTGAATTAGCCTTCAGCTCATGCTGAAATAAAACATCTTTCCTTAGTCAACGTTCTTGCTCTGTATTAAGAGGAGCTTTGTCTTGCTGAGAAACAATTAAGGGTTTTGAATAGGTACTACGAGGAGCTCGTGGCTAAATAATTACAGCCGCTCGGATCAGGTTAAGCCGCGCTTACATAGGTTGGTCTGTGGATGGGTGACCCATTCCCATTACATACCCGAGTTTTCTCTGTGCCTCGGAAAGCACGTTAAACCGTTGGTCCCGGGCCTGTCATTTGTAGATCTTCGGCAGTCGTTACAGGTAGTCAGTGGGCCCGAAAGTCTGACAACCAGTCTTACTAAGGGGTATCGTATTACCCGGTAGTAACTGGCTTGTGGAGGACACATAGGCGGTCACTCCATGGAGTGTCAGCTGCATCCGGTTAGACTGGAAGTCGACCCCAACATAGTTGGGAAAAGGCTCGGCAGAAATGATAAGATGTATAGGTTTTAAGTATAGTACTGCTGTAATTCGATGACTTTTAACCGGAATCACCCTTAGGGCTTTAAGTTTCAACCAACTTTACCTTATTACTCAGTTATGCATGGTTAAGCAAACAATTAAATTTAATGTTATCCACAAACGAAAACAGCAACGCAAACTTGAGGAAGTAAGCCTGTGGTCTGTCAACATTAGCCGAAGAAACTCGGACCAAAGCAAAAAATACCTTAACGTTGAAGTAACAGATTTCAATTCACCTTAGGTTGGGTTTCTATGGGTCCTGCGTCGACAACTTGTCAATTGTTTGTTACAAATAAATACGAAACACTGGTTGGTCGACATGGCGACCTGATTCAATTGCGCATTCCGATTCTGTTTACACACATGTAGGTCAGAACTAACGAGGTAACATATTATATAGGCGGGGAGCAGAACTGGGTTTATGCTAGGAACGATCAGCGGGAAGTTACTGCACTATCTAATCATGTGGTTACTGTATGTGTGCCCATTTTGGCCTAAAAAGTTTCAAGTGGCATTAGCCCTAATTATTCTGCGTTTACTTTAATCCTGTGTTCCTAGATGATCGCCTCTTTAGGAGGAGCTATTTGTAACAACGCTTAAAATAATTATCTTTGTTACTAAGGGCAGTAGGGACCAAGACTAATCTATAAGTACTAATATTATAAAGAGGTAAAATTTGTTTGTGTGTTTGTAATTAGGGGATAATGTCCGGACCTAATGATGAAATGAAATGATGTTTATTTTTGCAAGTAGGTTCATACAAACACTTTTACACGTCATTTTTTTAAAACTAGATGGGACCGGTGTTTCGTACCTGACTACTCTGAGAAGAAACAGCCGAAACAAACTCAGAGGTCATAGTCTCTTTTGAAGTCCAGACAAAATCTTGTTCAATTCAGATGAGGACTATGCAGATTAGTGTCTGAGATGGTCTTTTGAAGAAAGAACCACACAGATTTGAGTGGACCTGTCCAGTCAGTGAAAGCATTTGTCAGTTATCGTGTAGCTCGACTTATAACTCAAGGAGCTCAACGAAACGACGAACATAATGATCCACTTCTAAAAATTATTTCAGTGGCAGATAGCTACATTAAAACGTGGGTCATATAGGCTATAAATTATATTGTTATCATGCATATTAGCCCAGCTATCACAATTTTTGCGAAGAAAGTCGCGGGCGAGTGCTAGTCTTCAATAACTCTAAAAGGATACCCAGCGTTCAACTAATCTATAATCACGTATACATTTAGGGACATCAAAAGAGCACACATGTTAGGCCCTTGCACTACACCAACTAAAAATAGTTCAAACCCGTGTCGGGTCAATTAATTCGTTAGCCGATAGCTACCTGTTTCTTAGAAGTTGGCTAAGGTTATAACGGATGAAGGAGCTTTGAGTAGTTCGTCGATCAGATTTCAGGATTTGTTATCATCTTCTTGCCAGAAAAAAACGTACCTAAATGTGACAAGACATTTACTTGGGGTTCCATTCTCCTCTATCAACCGCCAATTAGAGGATTTCTGATCGGCAAATATAATAAACGTGAAAACAAAAATTTCGTTACCGGATTTTCAAAAATTCTTCCTTGGTTCTCATCTTCGGCGTATAAATAAGGAAGTCTAGTGTTACATTTTCGGTTTAGGTTGAGCGCTGTATCTCGGTGAATCAATGAATTTTAAGTATTTTATTAAGTAGAATCAAGAAGATAACTAATTTAACTCCCGTCACGTTAATCTTGTTGATTATTCTTTCATTTGCACATTACTTGACAATGACAACTTGACGACTGTTTGCAGTAGTTTCTTAACTTTGCACTTTTTCCACGATTTGTCTTCATTTATCTCTGCCATACATTATTCTTTTCCAACTTTCCATTTCTTGAGTTATTTATAGGTTTTTTCTAATTATTCTGTCTCGTTCTACAATGTACTGTATTAAGTGTTAGAATATTAAGTTTAGTTCATTAATTATGGACGGCATCTTGAGTGGTGTCAATGTCAGTAGCTTTAGCTTCTACTTCAAGTTTTACTTGCTTATCTTCTTCATCAATATTTTAGTCGCTGTACAGTTCTTGCTGAGTAAAGGCTACTTCTCTGTTACCTATTTAGGTCAGTTCATTGTTTTCTAAATCAGTAGCTTCGCCAATATTTATTAGTCGTTGTAACATTGTAATGTAAATCTTCGTTCTTGTATGACAAAGCATAACGCAATCAAGCTAACACATAATATGAACTGATTCCCCATCGCTCTTTATGATAAAAGCTCTGAAGGAATCAGAGGGCTAATTCACGTAATTTTATGACGCGCCGATGTAGTTGTAGTGCAGTTGCAATTAAGTTCAAGTTCGAGTGATAAACGGTGTTCTTGTAATCTTTGAACTGCGCGTAAGCTGCGCGTGAACTGCACGTCAACTGTACGACAACCAAACTCTACCAAACTTACTTATGGTAGAGAAAAAATATTACTCACTGAATAATCGAATAGAATCGATTACATTTCAATGATTATGACGTTATTAAAATATTACCCCAGCACAGATTTTAGTGCTTTTTCTTACTTAGTAGAATACCGATCATGTTGTGTTCCGGAGCACGCACCAAAGACGCGCAACAGTAGAATGCCGTTATTGCGCTCGCGTGACGCGAACTTGACGCGAGTGTGTCTGACAGCGTTAAAGAATACGAAAAGCGTTGTTTTGATCGAAACTTAACTGCAACTGCACTGCAACAGGACTTCTTTAGTTACGTGAATTAGCCTACTTATTGCAATGTTCATGATTAAGGCCTAGCAATCACCATTGTCAAACTAATGGCTGTCTTGCCTATACCTCCTATAACTTAAACCGCACCATGGTTACATGCACGTAACACAGCGGCTGACCTAATATAACTACCAACGTACCCTGGCCTTCCCCTCCCCCTCACTTCCATCCACAAATGAACCACAGAAAGGAAACGTTGCCCAGTGTGTTAGGTCAAGTCCGCCTGGTGTAACACGATGCCACCTCACTGGAACCAATCGAATGACTCTCGAAACGTTTTCATTTGATCTCGTAGGGATTTAAATTGGACTGGAGAACATTCTGATAGGACAGATAACGATTTGTGTTTCGATAAAAAACTAAAACGGCTGTGAAAACTCGAATAGACAAAGAATAAAAATTCAAAATACTCTTGCTGGTGTCTTTTTTTAATGTGAAATTAAAAAAAAACCGGCCAAGTGCGAGTCGGACTTGCGCACGAAGGGTTCCGTACAACATTAGACAAAACGGCAAAAAAATCACGTTAGTTATTCACTGTTCTTAGTATTTGTTGTTTGAGCGGCAACAGAAATACATCATCTGTGAAAATTTCAACTGTCTAGCTATCACGGTTCATGAGATACAGCCTGGTGACAGACAAACGGACAGTGGATTCTTAGTAATAGGGTCCCGTTTTTACCCTTTGGGTACAGAACCCTAAAAAAATGCTATAAGTACCTGAAACATTTTTTCTGCACAAAGGTTCCTCCTCCCACATATTTTTCTGAATAAAATTACATTCGTTTTATATGATACTAATTGGCTTGTCATATAATATCAAGTAACAAGTCATAAAGATAATATTTAATCAGTAAACTTCTGAGAAGAAATTTAATCTCAAAAGCTTGAACAGAATATCAAAACTGGGGTTTATTTCGAGACTTTACGTAACAAATCTATCATAGACGCTTCAAATAAATGTATAACTCGCTTAAAACTTACTTCTCATATCCAGTATGAATAAATAGACTAAAGTCAAAGAAATCCTCAATAAAGTGTTGTAAAACTTTCACATTTGACATATTGGACTTTAGAAGAAATGGAGACAAAGAAAAGTTCCCGCCAAGTTTCTTGACAGCCCTATAAACTGGTGTGAACTAGTTTATTCCGGACTATCGATTCTTTACTGACATGTTTGAAGTGGCTTGTAACCTAGCAGTTTGTTTCTTGCGGAAAATTGTAACTTTATGACGATCTTGGATTTTTTCACCTTATGCAAAAGGATTTTTTCATTATCTTTTCTGTACTGCCTCGTTGGTAAAGCGCGACCGAGAATGAGGTCCTGGGTTCGATTCCCAGGTCGGGTAAAGTGTTATTGGGTTTTCCCACCAGGAGTTTCTCAGTACTAGTCTGGATTTCCGCCCGGCTGATGGCAATAGGCCGGGGCCTATTGCCATCAGCCGCGCCCCCCTAGTGGGCGGGCCCCCTATTAAATGAGACTTAGACATAGGTACACCTCTGGATTACAGGCGTGATGTTATGTTATTTTCTTTTCTGTAAACACACTAATTTAAGCATGTAATGGAGGCTGAACTAAATAATACTTTGAAAGGTTTTTTGGTGTAAAATACGTCAACTTTTAATCCCTGCTCCCGATGATTTCCCTTTTCCTGTTCGATAATGGTCTATTTAAAGTGAAAAACTCGTCTCGTGAACGAACCCATAACTTTCAGAACAAAAATAACAGACTGTTCGCGTTTAATAGAGAGTTCTGTGAGTTTCCTGACACCCTTGTACAAACTGGTGTGAACTGGTTATTTGCAGACGATCGATGTTTAACTCACATGTTAGTATAGCACTTTATTTCTAGCTAGGTCATAGTTAAAACTGTATGATGTGGACTTTGTGAAAGTTCCACTGATATATTTTTTAAATATTGTTGGACTAGTCTGGTGATGGTCGAACTGTCCTTATGAACCCCAGAAAATACATAGAATATTTTGTATAGCTTAAAGAATATAATAGGCATGACGACAGTATCAAAAAAATGCAAATCTATTTAGTCCGTCAGTTAGAGTATTGGAAATTAATGGACACGTATTTTTTGTTTTCGTGAATCAATGAAAATTTACAAAGATAAAACGCATCAAAACTCGGGAGAGGGGGCTCGTGACCTCAGAACCTCAGAAATTATACCTAGGCGTGACGTATTGAGAATTTTAAAAGCGTCATATCTTCGTCAATTTTGGTTTACGTAACAAAAGAAAAAACATGGGTTAAATATTTTTTGATAATCTAAGTGACGGACTAATTAGTTTTTTTTGTCGTCTTACCTATTATGTAATACTAGCTTATGCCCGCGGTTTAAAAGGGGATAAAACATATCCTATTTAATTCAGGTTATTAACTATCCGTGTGCCAAATTTCGTTCAAATCCGGTCAATAGTTTCTGCGTGAAAGAGTAATAAACATCCATAGATCCTCACAAACTGTCGCATTTATTCAGAAGTTCAAGACTCTTGATCAATCTGTAGCTAATGATAATCATCATTATCATCATCATCATCATCAGCCTACAATGTTCCCACTGCTGGGACACGGCCTCCTCTCAATGAGAGGGAATGGGCTGTAATCCACCACGCGGGCCCAGTGCGGATTGGTAGATGTCACATGTCTTTGAATTTTTGGTTCTAGGACATGCCGGTTTCCTCACGATGTTTTCCTTCACCGTTTTGAGAGCAGTGGTGATGAAATAAATTACACAAAGTAATGCGCTTGTCTGGGTTCGAACACACGACTTACTGTTCGTAAGTCGGGGCCGCCACCGCTGCGCGCTGCTCTCAATGCTGCTAATGATAATAGCATAATCTTATTCATCGCTGTCTCCCGTATTATATTAAATAGACCAAATTAACACATATACCTACACCTGAACAAGTTATAACTGCCAGCCCCCAGGCACACTTATACCTGTACACGACCAACTTTACGGTCATATAAACAAGGCCAATCTACGGTCCTAGAAACAGGAACTTAACCGATTAGCCCTAACATTCCCAGATAAGGGGACTTGACGTCAACCAATCCATTATGCCCTTAATATTCCCTTAGCGCAACGGTTTTACATTAAAGTTGGTACATTCTGAACGGTGGACTTTTGCGCCCACTTCCAAATTCAGCGCATATTTAAAGGGCTCTCTCAAAGTGGTGTTGTTTAACTTTTTAAGCCGGTTTTAGGGCCTCGTTGGCACATCGAAGCGTGTTTAATGAATGTGGAGGAGTGACAGTTTTACACTTCAGCGGTTCGTGTAAGTGTTGTGATGGGTTTAGGTACATGTACACAATGGTCTCTGATGGCCTTTCATGGTTAATTAGAATGTATAAGTATACTAGTAGCACTAATAACACTAGTAAAGTGAGGAGGTTTAGGGGACTGTCATTTTGACCTTAAAAGAGTTCTGGTTCTTCAGCTTAATTTGTATAAGTAAAGTACTTCTTTTTCCAAATCGTGCCAAAACCAGACGGTACCAATACTCGTATTATGTTAAACTTTAATCGGCCGTACTACTCCGTGTCACTTACGGACATAAGATTTGTTAGGGGCTCGAACTAAAAAAGAATGACAACACGATAGGTCATCAGTCCTTACTCCCGATGTGTTTTCAACTGATGAATCCGAAAATATTTGGGATTAAGTTTATTTCAAAGCATAAGGGGGGGTCTACTCTCTAAGTCTTCGTTGACGGACTTAGAGAGTAGACCCCCTGTTCCGATTGTCACCGTTATTTTTATACAAGATGTCCCGACGCGCGCGACGTTTCGTCATTTACTACACTTTTTTCCACAAACTCTTTTGTGAAAAATGCTCAC
Organism: Xestia sexstrigata; assembly: GCA_941918905.2. NCBI lineage: Eukaryota > Metazoa > Arthropoda > Insecta > Lepidoptera > Noctuidae > Xestia > Xestia sexstrigata. The sequence continues at coordinate 4,842,486 of OW799201.2, read as the reverse complement.
CCAGTCACTGGGTATTAGTAACAACACGATTGGTCATCTGTCAATAACAAATGAGTATAATATAATTATGTGTGTGTAATTTATGTTAACAAGCATTCTTAAAAGAATGCTTGTTTACATAAATGAAGAGAATCCCTTTTAGAATCTGAAGGTCAACAGTCACATGGAATGACGTAAGAGTCAAGTTTTGTGCTGGAGAAATTATCCGGTGCCTTATGTATGTAATGTGAACTTTACTGAGTTTGTTATGTGAACACGTGCGTGTAATTACTTTGCTTTACTTTCTTTATATTTCCTTGTACGCGTGTTGTGCCTGCTTGCGTAATATTTTCGGGACTTGTCTGAAAATTATTTCAATTGTTCATGAATTCTTTAAAACTATCTAGAAAATCAGCAGCGGAGTGAGCAGCGGTGGCCCAGTGATGGCGTCCCCGACTTACGAAGAGTAAGTCGTGGGTTCGAACCCAGAGGCACATTACTTTGTGTAATTTATTTCATCACCACTGCTCTCAAAACTTACTTACTACTTATTTTTTGTAACTTACTTAAATATGAGGTTAGAGTTCTTTATTTTATTGCCTAGTCGTAGCCTATAGCTTCCTTTACATGCTCCCAACCATCTTTTTGGCAACCCTGGACTGGTTCCGTCTCATAAGATCCCAAAAACACCTGCTAACACAAATACAGAACCCCATGACTGTTCAAAACCCAGGTACACCCTACGTATCGTATTATTGCGCCGATCCCGGAACGACTGCATGCATAACGCGAACTTGCCAGTCATTAGGGCCGTAATGTCGGATCCCGGGATTTCCGACTGTACCCTCCAACCCTACCGGACCAGGTACGGAGGGGTGAAGGGGGTGTCTTTGTAAAATGTCCCCTTTATTCATGTGATTAATCTATACAGCTGAGTTGTGGATTCTGAGCGAAGTTTTTGGTATAAGGGTTGTTTTTTTTGCGGTTTTATGGGATATGGGGGTTTTGACCTTTGTGTATGGGAGCAGCTTTGTAAGGGGTTATAGAAACTCCATTTCAACTTGGACGTGCGGTAAGAAATGGTTAAAGGATTAGGCATAATATAATTTTGGTGGGGTCGCGCCTATTGTAATTATTTTCGTATTGTTAATAATCCCTGCCTAATTTAGAGTTAAAGCTGAAGTAATACTGCTCACTTATTACTAGGTGAATAAACTTCAAATCATTTTGCACCTAAAGGCTTTTCAAGGGAATAACAAAAGCTTTTCGGTAGCTAATTTCAATAAGCTTTCCTTTTTTTTTTTTACCAAAGAATCAGCATTGCCATCCAACGAGGCTATGGTGCCAGCACTAGGCACAGCATCTGGACATTTTTCCTATTGACAGCGATGTAGACGATTTTTTTGATCCATTTTGATACTTGTATATATTTTTTAAATTATATGTTTGGATCGATTTGTAATACATTTTTTTACTTTTCGATCACCATCACTAATATAATATCATTCTGGACACTGCCAACGCGACAATACAAGAGGAGGCAGTACTTTTACCATATAAATCGAACCAGCACCATCAACCAACCGATAGCAGGAAGTTACTCAAGTACCCAATCAACCACCACCGCATACCAAGTGCCATCCAAAAGTTAATTCAAAGCATGTCTAAACGTTTCCTACCAAGTCTTGGAGTTCAGCCAGAGATAACACGAACTTACTACGCTCAAGTACACCTTTTAAACTCATTTACATTCATATTCGTTATCGTCATTTTGCGATCAGAACCCGGCTGGAGGACAGAGATGGAGATATACAAATGACTGTGTGTTAGAAAGAGAGGTCGGTTATCTGAAGGAAGTACAGGCTGTTATCATTTTTATGTACCGCGTAATGTTGCAATGTTATTCCTGGTGTGATAGTGTAATTTGCTGGGATTTTGTTGGGTGACCTACGGAGTGTGTGAAGTCCCGTATGTGTTTTTTGCAATACCCGTTATCAGCTATATGATATCTTTTTCAAGGAACTAAAGGCATGACAATCCGGTACAGCCAAGCTGGATTGCTGAAGAATAATCTCAAAGCATCATCGACTGTCATTTACATAGATACTTAAAAATGTAAACAAACACTTTCTTTACTGTTAAACTTTGTTTTTTAACATTGAATTACATTTCTTTCCTCGGTGCCTCGGAAAACGCGTTAAGCCGTTGGTCCCGGCTGTCATTTGTATCTTTGATAGTCGTTACAGGTAGTCAGTGGCCCGAAAGCCTGACAACCAGTCTTACCAAAGCATATCGTTCGAACTAACTTTGTGTTGGAGGTCAGATAGGCAGTCGCTCCATGTAAGTTAAAAGTTACAGGTATTCAGCTGCATCCGGTTAGACTGGGAGCCGACCTCAACGTAGTGGGGAAAAAGGCTAGGCAGATGATGATTTAATTACATTTGTTTAACTTGGTTCAAAATAACTGGGTAATCTCAAATTTCATAATTAATTCAATACTGTGTAAACAATTAGTTTCCACAAAATAATTCTCCTACAAACAAATCAACCAATTTTAGGCAATTAGATCAAATTACAGCTTTTACCGAACTCTTGTTACAATAACTTTACCGTTTACAAAACCTATCGTAATTATATCGTGTTGTATCGTTGTTTAATATTAAACTTCATGGTTCCTACAACTGAACATACAAGTACAGACACCAGCACATCAAGCTACTACATTCTGTCAAATTTAAGGTTCAAGGTTGATTGGGAAAATTTGACAGTTTTGGCACAGTATTAATATGGACAGTACCGAAACTAAGCCTAGAATAGGTTATCTTATGACGTCGGTTAATCTCAACAAAAGACGATAGTTTAGACACGGAAAACAGTTTAATATAACACACAACAACTTGTAGAACTATAGATCTTTAACTTTGTCATTACCTTATACAAGTTTTGGCGGGAGCGAGCCGCGGTTGGACGATAACGTTTCGTGCGCTCGTCGGAGCGGGCGCGCGCTAGCCGCCGCACAGTGGGTCGAAACGCGGGCAGGGCTCATGAGCGGTTGCGAACCGTACCGCGGTTCAACCGGAAAATGCGTGTACCTATGTCTTAAAAAACCATTACATCAAAAAAATACCTTTATTACTTAAAAAAATATCTTCGTCATTACAAATTATTTACGGAATTCTTTATTATTGAATTTAATTGTGTAAAAATCTCATTCTAACGAACAGTTTTTTTTAAATAAACTGTTGGAAAACAAGGACTGTGAACTACAAGTTAGAACTACGACAATGACTATGTACTATGAACGCGATTTGTTTATTTCTTTGTAAATTCACTCGTCTCGGCGTGGCACACACTACTGACAGCACCGCATCGTCCGCTTAGCCCCGTCGATGCGCATGTTTGTGTGAGTGTGCGGTTTCGAGCGTTTGTAGGTAGTTTCCGTACTGTCCATATTTATTCTGTGGTTTGGGGTAGTTTGATGTGCTGGCGACTGTACAGTCAACCCCAAATCTATTTACGGCAACAGTTTGACACCGTCATTATTTCGTAACTAGACTAAAGAGAGGTCCCAGTCCAATTCCCAGGTAGGAAAAACTATTATTGGGTCTTTCAAACTGGAATTTCTCAGTAGCAACTCGAAGCCTGGATTCGTGCCGGGTTGAAGGCGGTGTGGCGGTAGGTGGTGGTGGGCTTTTTTTTTATTTTCTACCACTAATGTGTTCCCAGTTAAATGTTACTACTGCGTGTAGTTGACAGTACAAAGTATACTTGTAACATGTCATGTAATCCTTACATTTTGATGTTACAAAGGTATATAATATAATCCTTACTTCAAAATGGTTTGCGCGCGGTGGATGTACAACATGATTTAGTTTTTAATTAGTTTTCTAATTTCGCTTACAAAACATTACAGGATTTTCTATTTCAGTCATATTTACACAACTTGAATATAAAGTTATTTCACCTCTTTTGACTTTGCGTTACTGTGAAAATCACAGTGTTGTGTTTCTGCCAATGACAGGTGACCTGCACCCTTACATACCGAGTGTCCTCCGTGCCTCGGAAAGCACGTTAAGCCGTTGGTCCCGGCTGTCATTTGCAGATCTTTGACAGTGGTTAAGTAGTCAGAGGCCCGAAAGTCTAGCTAGACTTACCAAAGGGTATCGTATTACCCGGCACTAACTAGGTTGTGGAGGTCAGATATTCAGTCGCTCCATGTAAAATGCTGGTATTCAGCTGCATCCGGTTAGACTGGAAGCCGACCTCAACACAGTTGGGAAAAGGCTAGGCAGATGATGATAATGTATATTTTCATCTCTACTCTACTCTCGAAGTATTAGAAAACAAACTTTCTATTATAATTTCGTATTATATTTCTCGATAAATCACACTACAATTTCCGTTACACAAGAAACTAATATCCTCAACTAAATCTAAAATATCATAAACAAAATGTTCCAAACTCTTCAGTTTGACTTATGAAGCCTGCAAAGCAACGGGTACATTAGCGTACCAGGGTATCGGGGTAATAAACCTTGGCAAAATACGGCAGGTCAGGACGCCCACATTAAACTGGGATAGGGTTGCCAAAGGGATGTATAAAGGGATGTATTTGTAAACCAATCTTTGGGAATCCTAGCGTATTCAAGCTTCCAGAAGTGGTTCATTTTTCGTACAGAATAGACACCCGATACTCAGCCGCTGGATTATGACATTATATATATGTACAGGGTGGAATTCCGACATTGACGCACACACGACTACCGCGTACTCAGTACATCAGTCTAACCCAAAGCATTTTAAAATCATATGTTCCATATATTTTGACCGTACAAGTACTGCACTGCGTTGCGTGTGGAAACGAAGTCACTTGTAGAATGTCAGTTATTTATAATTGACCAACTACTATGAAACGTTTGACCGGTTTCACGAACACAAAGCAACACCCAAATGAATGCCTGTGTGTCAGTGTCAGTACTATGCATCGATTGGAATTTCAAATCTTGACGCTAAACAGAGCGTTGAAAATCTAACAAAGCGCTTTTCTTTAGGCATTCTTAAGTCTCATCCATTTAGTGTCTTCTTTATCGTGTGGTTAGGCACTAGCCCAGTGACAAAGTTTTTATGCTGCCCATGGGCCTCTAACTTGGCTTCACATGCCGTCGAGAAATATCTCTCAGGCATGCTGGCTCACGAGGTTTTCCGAAGCAAGTGATTATTAAACAATACGCACATGAATCCGATAAATTAGAGACAATACACCTCGACAATCAAACCCTAGACCTCGTATCATTCAAACTATATAGACAGAAGACAGAAGCTTATGAAAATTTAATACATTTCCATAAAAAATATAATCCAGTACTTTTATGGAGCCATCATTGTGACATAAAAAATCCGAACAAAACTCCAAACGTAGTTAATTTCGAGGCGAACAAAGGTACTGGTTACATATCCGGCTCCCAGCCCTACGACCAGACAATAAATAATATTTCTCATTATACCCGGATGGGATTTACGATAAAACTCCGGTAATCACACAGAATACTTGAATACGGGATAGTCGTTTATTTTTAATAGTAATGATTGTCGGTAGGGTGCGCGTTTGGGGGTTCGAATTGGGAAGCAATGTTTTTTTACAAGATGGTAGGTCCTTTTTACGGTTCCGTACCCGAAGGATAACCCACGGGACCCTATTACAAAGCCTCCGCTGTCCGTCTGTCTGTCAGCGGGCTGTATCTCATGATCCGTTATAGGTAGACAGTTGAAATTTTCACAGAATGTGTATTTCTGTTGCAGATATAACAACAAATAATATTAAAAATTAAAGGGGCTTCCCTACTACGATAGGACGGAACCCTTCATGCGTGAGTCCGACTCGCACTTGGTGGGTAAATTAATCTATCGTATGGTATGTGGCATCATCCAACAGAATAACATGCCCTATCATCTGAGCACTTGATGACCTTTTGACAGCATCAAAGAGCGGGGTCCGCCGACTGAATTTTAAGCAAACAATTTTTTTTTTTTTTTTTTAATAATTTTGCTTAAAAGGCAAAAAGTCCTATACAAACCGATGTCCCTGAAATTGATAATTTCAAAAACTCTCACCTTGACAGCAATTTTCGTACCCATCGCCAAAACGAACGTATCAAACAACACGTCACCCTAAATACAGACTCCCCAAGTTTTTGCCCAGCTGCCAACAAGAGAAATTACTTATGTCATCTAGCACATTTGACGTACATAACATGAAAAAAAGCAAAGGAATTTATTTTGACAGCCCCCGGTTGTGACTCGGAACAATCGCTTTGATGTATCTTCAAGCGTTACTGACTGATACTTTAGAATTGCTGTATTTTTCTTGATCGTCAGTTGTTATGTTCTGTAACAGTACTAATTAATCAGAGGGAAAACCTGCTTGCTAAAATACTAAATTACACTAAACTTCTCGTAAAATGATAGAAAAGTTCTTTGTACAAAAGTAAATCCAGCCCAAACTGAAGGGAAAATTAAAATACAAAAATAAAATTTCACGTCATTCTTATAGTACGAAAACACGGCACACTGCCATCTTGCGTACAAAACCGGAACTGCTTGCTCGACTGTCCTGAAAGTGTTCTAAACTCACCCCTGAATGAAAGCCTTGTGAAGCATCTAGCGGCGGGCGCGGGAACCCAAATGTTCCCGACGACCCCTCCCCTCTTTACCCCCCAAAAAGTCTATCGATCGCCCTTCCTGCAGCCACAATTTACGCTACCAGTGCAAAGCAGACAATCTGCTATCAAAATTATCAATAAAATTGTAATCAGGCCTAAAATTAGATTTTGTTACTCCTGTAGGAACGTTTACAGGTGAGTGTTTGTTTTCCTGTTATCAAAATATAACATTAACTGGTCGCTCGTTAACCGTGACGTAGACAAAACGCAGTGATTTTTTGTTATTGTCCAAAATTTTATCGTTTTTCATCTTTAAACTACAAGCTTTCGAAGTTTCGACAATTTAACAATTTAAGAAACAGTGTTTTCTTCGTTTTGTGGTTATCAAGGGCTAATGGTGTAGTAAATTAGGTCAGTCCTGAATAGTGTACGTCAATGGGAGGTTTTTCTGGAAATAGGTCGTTGGCAACGTCATCTGATAGCTGTGCAACTTGATCAATATGATGTAGTGTTACGATAACGTTCTATCTTGATAGTAACAATCAAAGTAAGTGATAAAAAGACGTAAAGTTATTCCCTGCTGTTACTTCGTCGGGATGACGTGACATATTTTAACGATGTTTTGCGGTGTACTCCATTACGACGCAACAGATTTTATTACGTAGTTTTCTTACGCTTTACACCGTGATGATTGCTTTTTGATTGTTCCGTATAACATAAATAGTGTGTTAATAAAATTGTTAAATAACAGGTATAGTTAAAACTTGTCTTTGAATCGTTTATTACTCTAAAATATGGCGTCCATCAGCTGTACAATGCGCATTCACTTCTCATTTTTGAAGTTATATTATGAACGGTTTATGTGTGCAAAAAAAGTAAATAAAACATACTTTTCACATCCCATTGACTTTTGATGTCGTTATCGAGAAAACTATTTAAAAATGTTTGAACAATTGAACAGAATATATTCCCATTTATTTCCCAAATGAATAATCTTTCTGTGTGTCAAAGATTACCAGATTTAATTCTAATACAAAACATTTCTAACAATTCCAGGACGCTGCCGTAGAAAAACCGACAGAAGACACAGTAGTTCAAATACAGAACGACGTCCATTCGCCTCCCGACCAGGAGCTGTCCGTCGACCCCGACGCTGCTGATGATGGCTCGGGCTTAGACACAGACGAGAGCTCGGGCTCCGGCTGGGGAGCCGGCCCTGGCCCTGACGACGAGGACGGACGAGGATCAGGTGACGAGCCTCTCGGACCCCCAGATGACGAAGACTATGGCTACACAACAACCAGCAGGGACGAGACCGAACGCACCATTATTGACACTCCCATTACTCCTGAAATCACGGAATCAGACGACATAGTTATCCCCGAACAACCGGAGACCCCCATCGAACCCAAAGTGGAGACCCCGCTCCAAATACCAACTGATCCCAGGCCGATCGATGTGCTCATTCGTGAGTAGTGGCTGAAGCATGCCAGTTTTTATTTGCGTTGTTTTATTTTTTTGTTTTTTGTGCGAGAAATTGTCATCGTTAGAAATTCTCAAAAGACGACGTAAATTCCATTCTATTTGTCCACCATATCTGCTTTTTATCTGTCACGAGAATTTGTTAACGCCTATCTATTCAAGAATGAGAATATATTGAAATAAGTTACGATTTCTCGCACTACCATTTTAGATGTATTATTATTGATATCTCTATCGTATATTCTATTATACATTTACATGACAATTAACAGGATAACTACCTAGTTAATATCATCATAACTAATAATTGTCACTAACTAGACGGCGCTCATCCTAAGCGGATTCATCTCTTTACAATAACTAACGTAACCTTGAATTAACAGTTTTATTGTTATCTAATTGTTGTTGAACCGCACGCCAGTTACTGTTTGGCCAGACAAACTATCGTACGCGTGTTAAACTATACTTATTTCAATTAAATTAATAATTAATTAATCTATGATATATGCCAATTACAAATAACAATCCGAGGATTTCGGTAAGTCTTTCGTAGTATTTATTAAAATTTTATGAATATTGTTGCCCATTATTCTTAACTATCTATCGCATGACTTCGATTCTATCATGCAGCCATTAGAAACCATTTTATAGTGTTCCTTTAATAGTTCTAGTTAGCATGTGGAAGGTAATATAGCCCTGAAACTACTTCATCTCATGGAACCATTAGCTTAGCGATATTGACCATTGGTAATTTTGATGTTTTATTAGAAGATTACTTTTGATTCTTCCTCTGCTTTTGTTCATGCCATAATATATCATGTATGATCCCTTTCCGTTCCCCTGTCTTTTGATATTGTTCCTGTATTTCGCTTTTTGTTTAAGCGATGTTTGAAAATCAAATCCTCTCCAATTTCGGTGAAAGTGTTTCAAAATTCTTGAACTTTGGAATTTACTGAATCTCTTCAATCCTCTTGCTTTTGTCTGTTACACCTTGGTGTGAAATTCGTCGTCGTAATTCCTTTTTATCCATACAAAAATATGATGAGTCTGAAAAGTGGCTATGCTAAGTCTTCGTCATAATATATCGTTTCTGTAAATATATGTGCAATAATTTTATGTATTACTAATTTATTATCAATAATCTTAACAGTAGCTTCAATAACTAACTTCTCAGTTCTAGGTAAATCAGAATCGTTTTAATACTTACTTTCATTTACTAACACAAGTCATGTGGTGCAAACTAACGAAACAGTGCTCTTGTTGATGATTTTATTCTTACTGCAACGAAATGTTTCATTAATGGAGAATATAAGGAAGGAAGGAAGGAAAATATAAAAAGGACGTCAGATCAATATTATAATTATTCTAAATAACCACAACGAATAAAATAGAACAATACATGATCCAATCATTGAAACTATGACTAAAACAAAAGAACGTACACTAACTGGAAATTCGATTGACGTCCTTACGCTAAAACATTATGCTTGACGTGTAAACTAACTTTGAATGACGTGACTTTTCAGCCAACACTAGGAACAGGCCGGGTGAAGGTACCTCGGAAGAGGGGCGAGGCGCGGGGGAGGATCAACCCTCGCGCCCAGACCAGACGGACATCAGCATCTCGGGAGAGGACCCTGTGCCTTCAGTCGTACGTATACGGTTTTATTGTTTTACTACTAGAATAAAGAGTCATGTTTCTAACTATCAGTTCTTTTGGCCACTCCTATAACTCATTTTCGTGTGTCAGTTGAGTAGGTTTAAAAGAGGTCTGAGGAGTGAAGGTCTTTGAAAAGAGCTCATGGTTTCTTAAAACGTTCCCTGAGGTATGATGAATGAAATGTATGTAGATTTGAAGAGTTATGCCCGACTCGTCACTTTCTATCGTCATCAAAAAACAAAAGATCACGATTCACAACTGTTTCAACAATTTTTGTTGTTGTAGTACGGATTCGTCACCCCATACTGTCAAAAATAAAAACCCGCCTGCCTTCAAAGCAAGAGTGAACAGGCATCTTCTGGGCACGCTCGTTCCATCATAGATCTCATCCATCGCTTTCCATCAGGCGTGATCGAGGTCAAGAGCTGGCCCATATTGTAATAAAAAAAACTGGATAGCCAGCTTCCTAACCAAAACGCCAATATTAACTGTAACGGTGTCCAACAGCTATTCAAAGGTCATCAAAGCCTAGCTTCACTTGTAGAGATATGACAAGCCTTTTGTTACCAAGTGCGAAGGTTAGTCCTTCAAGTCCTAGTATAAAAAAATCGAAGACGTGTGACTGTTGCGACATCCACCATACCGCACTGGGCTCACGTGTTTTCAGAGAGTGGAGGCTTTTCTGTGTCCCAGAAATGAGAAAGCCATAAGCCGGTTAAAGGTACTTAGGCTTATGCGGAGGCTTAAAGTCGGGATAATAGATCAGTTGAACAAATCTGTTGATAATAATACGGTCATTTAAATAAGAATTGCATTGGGATTCCCTGATAAAAAAAATCCCGGTTATAGCGCCGGAACTGACTCTGATATGGGAAAAATCACGCGATGACCTAATTTATTTATTTTTGTCAAGCTGTGGGACGTGTGATAGTGGTGATATCCCGCTCCTTTATTCCCGCTTTTTTGCGCAGGGGATTATAAGGATTTATGATTAATGTGTAGGGGTGGATTATTGACCTTAGAGCACAATCCACAGTACGCTGTATTCCTTAGTAAAAACGGGTTTTTCATAATCGAACATTTAAATTGGAACATTTGCAGATATTTTTCACTACCAATAGACCCATCTCAATATCTCTAATGAATAATAATGACTAAATCCGTATTTCAATTAAACACAAAACGGGATCAATACATCGCTACTCTAAAAATAAAACTAGCGTATTCACCGTTTTGTCACGAAAATACATAGCTGAAAATAGACGAGGTAAACAAAATACTTCAAGGCTATTGACTTAGAAATTATTCGCCGAAGAGAGCTAACGTGTGTTAGAACTGTTGGAAGATTTACTATTTAAATATTAGGCGATATTCATTGCTGTGTGTGAAGACGTGACCAGCCGGCGAAGTATTTTATTGGTATTTTCACCAGTGACTGCAAAATTCACCTGGTTCCTTAACAGAGGGCCTGGACAAAATGACATTCTATGTCGAAGATGGAACAGTCCAAAATGTATTGATATAAACTACCGTATAGCTTATGTTAATCTTATTGAAAGTGGTTGAAAAATACTAAAATCTTTGGCAGCGTATTGCTACTTGTCCAAGCCCTCTGAAGGTCCAAAGAAGTGGCAATTTGTTTGCAAAGCATTTATTCCTTTTAACGGCTTTCGACCGGATTGACATCGGGCTTTTCAGTAAATTATTTCAATCCCAATAATTTTTGAATATTCCATATGCATCGTTTTCGCTGACAGAATCACGTTTTCGACAGGCCGTCTGTTCTTAGGAGAACTCCCGAAGTAGACCAATTCCTCCTTCAAATTGTATAAAGAAGTGCTGTAACGTTTCAGGACCAGGAGCCTTCAGGCAGCAACGTGAACCAGGAGTCTCGGGCGCCCGACAAAGTCGTCATCATGAACGCGAAGCCCGAGGACCGTGCCACCAGCTTCTTCGCACAGCCAGGCATCCTTGCCGGTATGTATCATTTTTATTAATAATATCCTCCGGACAACATTTTACCCATGATCTCTCGGCGACATGATTGTGCACAAAGGAGAGAAGGGATCTTCTCTCTTTTTTTAAATTTCTCAGTAGGAACCCGGAGTTGGGAAGTTGATGGTGGTGTATCGCTCTCGTGGCGCGAAAAATCCAAAGAGATGGTCCTGCACCAGACCTCTCCCCGGGTCGTCTCAGTTTGATATACAAACGGACTAATATTATTATTGGAGAGAACAAAGAATTACTACTCCATTACCAGCAATATCTAATCTTTTTTGGTCTCTGAGGGAATATGCATGAAATACAAAACTCTTTTTATTTATTAAAAATGCCTTGTATTGGCATTTGAACATTGTGGATCACTTGTGTTTCTAAAACATCACTTATTTTACAATTTATTTTTATGTAGCATGTTTTTAGTGAAACGGAACGCACTGTCAAAACGCATCGTCCCTCGATAACACCGGTATTGACGTCAAAGTCTATGAGTCAAAAAAAGACTTTTATTTGAAAAGTACTTAAAGTTTCACGAATATTTTATTATAATATTGTTATTGCAATTTATGCTTGAATAAAACACATACAATTAGTAAAATTATTTTATTGAGACGGACGGACGGACGGACGTTAGAGAGTAGGGCCCCAGTCACGGACATTTGAACTGTCGTAGAAAACTGCAGGTGTTTAATATAATTGTTGAGCGACAAGCAATCGTTGAACTTAACTTTTAATAATTTTCTTGAGTTGATATTAATGTATTGTATTGATTTCAGTGAAGAAAAAAATACATGCATATTCCCTATTATCTAAAGCAGATAATAGGACAATTTTATTCTACATATTTTTGCTTGCTTTTGTTGAACAGTTAGTATCTGTCGTCGTGCATGTTGGGAAAACATTTTACAGGTTCTCTATAGTGTCTGCATTTATTTCTATTGCTTCTAAAATATGTCTAATTGTTTGTTTTCTTCTGTTTCAGCCGTGATCGGCGGCGCAGTAGTAGGCCTCTTATGTGCAATCCTGGTGGTGATGTTCATAGTGTATCGCATGCGCAAGAAGGACGAAGGTTCTTACGCGCTCGACGAGCCCAAGAGAAGCCCTGCCGCCGCGTCGTACGGCAAGGGCCACAACAACCGCGAGTTCTACGCGTGAGACGACACAGAGCAACCAACGCCACGTCCCCACTAGTCGGCAGCCGCGCCCTGACTGACCCGTCTCCAGTCTCCGGACCAGCCATTCCATTTTTAAATTTTGACAGTTACACACCATACCACGCGAAATGCGCGGGATAACCAATAAAAAGTAATTTATTAATTTATGAACGTGGCTAGAAATTGTTCTGTGATTTATTTTAAAAACTACGATCGATGAAATTATTTATTGTTCTATAAATGTTTGACATGGATAAAATTGTAATGTACGGATTGTACAGAAATGTACAAGCTAGGTACAAAAGATGCAGCGTACTGTCTGTACGAGTAGACAGTATGGGTAACATTAAAAAGTTAATAAATTATCATCTTTGAGACCAAGTTTTTTAATCATTTGTGTAATGATTTTAAATGGTGTTTATCAGAGGTTTTGATGTTTTGATGTCTCTATTGAAAGACCAATGTGGTTCGTATGTTCTGAATGATCGATCTTGTATGTTTTCTGTAAAAAAGTAAATGAATTTTGTGCCATCCGCTTTCTTCAACTGTATATTGCCAATTCTCTTCGCGTAGACTATGAAGTCGTCTCGATAATAATTCGTGGACACGTCCATCACTTACTCACGACTATTATGTGTAAAATAATTATATATGTGTGTATGTATTTAGATCGAACTCTCTAAAATAAGTAGATTTTGTAATATTTTGCTTCCATTTCGTCATCGAAATTTTTATTTTTTTACTGAACAAATGTTGTATCTATAAATATTCACTACCTTTGTCAGCTATGATTTAAATAACATCATTTTCTACGTAACAATAACATTTGGGTTTTATTTTAAACTAATTTAACACTAATTTAATTTAAGATTTTTTTTGTTGTCACCTTGGGGTTTATAATTTTAGGAATTGACGTATCTCTATTATTTAGATTGTTTTTAATTTAGTTTTAGTTATTTTAATCTCATTTAATTTGATTTTAATTTCTGGAAATAGGTTGTGCAACGATTTTACTTTATATTTGCTTGTGTGCCATCTTCAAATTCCCAATTCTTCATCAAATTAGTACATTATGCGTGTGCGCACGGCGGGAAATCAAGCTATACTAAACTAGTTTATGCGGATCTCACATTGTATTAGAAATCTATACAAAGCGAGGCCATGTTATACTGGAAATGTATATATTGATGAAGCGCCGGGTGTACAAGGGACTCACGAGTACCTCTATCATACTATGTTGGTTACGCACGGTATGTACAGTCAACAAACCAAATAAGTAACCAGGGTCGAAATATATAGTTGAAGTTTTCTTAGAAACCGATGGATGTTTTCGAATGACATTAAATTAAATTGATAGAAATATTCAAATTTGTTAAAATAATTAAATTTCATCTGAAGACGTGAAATAGTTTCTAAAAAAGCTGCAACGATATCTGACGACCATGGTTACTTATTCATTTCGTTGACCGTACGTACACGTAACAAATATGTAGTCACCCACTACGGCGAAGCCAAAAGGCAACAATCAAAAATCATACCTTTTGATTTCCATAGTAACTTCAACGCAAAATCTACTAATTTAATCAAAATAAAACGACGGTGTAATTTAATTAATTACTTACTATAATTTAAGTAACACATTGTGTCAATTAATTTATTTAAATAGAAACTAAAATCACTGTTATTACAAGATTGATAAGCAAACTGTAATTTTCTTCAATAGTACACTGAAATATTTAATTACCTATATGTGCGAAATAAATGAGCCACTGAATGTATAAATATATGAAAAAAAATCGAAATTTAAAACATTTCATTAGTTACTTAGTTAATGGGAATCGCTACTGTTGCAGATTTTTCTAGAAAACAACTGTTTGTGTAGAAAATGCTTATGGTTTGAGTAAAAATCTGTAGGTTCCTAATTCTTTATGGTACTGCTTTAACTTCAACAGAATGCTGTTGAAGTTAAAGCAGTACCAGAAGCAAGCAGTACCTATTATGGTTGTGGTCTTAATCAATAACTAGTAAATATCTTGAGGCTACGTCAAATCAAAGTTGAAAGTGCATTCTACAACATAGTTATGTAGTCAAATATCATTGAGATCACTATTTAAAACTTAACGAAGTGATTGGGCATAAAGAGGTCACAATTCTTTACTTAAACTTAAATTGTGGTGTAAAAAACATTTTCACTTTAGAGCCGCAAAACCAGGCGATTAAAGGAACTGCCCATATGTTCCTCTGAATTTGAAGCCTCTGTATGCTTTACCAAAAGAGTGGTTACCTACTTTAGTATCAAATAACATCGGTGCTTCCAAAATGGCTCTAAATTTTTATACTCAAAGAACGCAGTTTATTTCTAGAAAAATCTAAACAAACTAATATCCAAAAACATTCCTATCGGATTGGTACATTTTAAGCTGTAGAGAGCCAAGGCTCGTTAGTATAAGAAATTTGTACATTGTAATTGTAAATTCTTTTAGAAGTTAAAACTGAGTAATTTATACGGTAATTCTTATTGTATAACCAAATATAACTAGTTTTTATTACTTACGCGTTTTGTTGCAGCTCTAACTTAGGTTTAAGCATTGGTTGCTTTTAATGCATTGAATAAATTATGTCACGCGATGAACAAAAATTCTAACAGATAATAATTATGGTCTATGGTAGGCAATGTACTTTGGAGCCCTGAACGTAAGGTAACATTATGGTAAGAAGTCGTTGTCCACATCGACGGTGTAAAGAAACGTCGTTAGGAACGTTGAGCATATAGTTGATTTTCGGTGCTGGCCTGAATGTAACAAATCCAACTGCGTTAAATATCGTACCGTATATTTGTTAATCTTCTGGCGTCAATTGCTTTCTAAACATATGCAATGGGACGAAATTCAAATTAACTAGCGACTTTGAATCAAAGAAATCTCACCATGCGCTTAGCAAAAGAAAAACAGCTATTTATCTGACTGCCTAAAAGTGCGTTGTCTACCTAAATCTATCAAAATGCGTTCCTAACTATAAACAATGACTTTAACCGTTAGTTGAACCTTTTTTGCGAGCACGAAAACTTAGCATTTTTTTTTGTCGCTAAATCGGCCTGCAATACTTTTTTCATATTAATTTATTAAAATTAAAAACATATTTTAGAGTTAACATTTTTATTGATATGAACGCATTTTTGTGTAATATAAGCGTATATTTTGCTTAAAATACATATCTGATCGTATTCTTAAGCGCTAGCCGCAGTTTTGACAACGAAAGCGTTGAAATGCAATTATTTTAAAGTTAAAATATCGATTATTATTTGTAATTTACTATTAATTTATATATTTTTCCCGACTTTTGAGAATTTGCATCCTTAATATGTTTGTTTGTCTGGATATGTTTTTGTAACAATCTATCATTTTGTTAATGAATTGTTTAGTAAAGAGTTGTTCAGTAATAATATTTATTTCAAACGCCTAAATAAAGTAAATAGCAAATTGCTATAACATGTAATCCGTATAAATAAAAGGTGCTGAAATGTACACTATAATCCTAAGCTGTCTAAGAAAATACATTCATTAATTTTTTAATTAAATTTTAATTCACTTTTAGATGACTAGATGATTAAATTTATTTCAAAAGTTGCCAGCGTTAATAATATAAATTACATAAACTAAAACAAAAAAATCTAAATTAAAACTTGCTTATTTCTAACTAAAATGGCATTTTAATACTGGCCAATAATATTTACTAGTCTTTAAAAAATAATATTTTGTTCAGCCAACTATTAATAAAAAAAAAATTCGGTTTTCATTTCATTTTTAATTCATTTCGGTTTTAACAAAAAGAGGCTAATTTTAAGAAATTATTGTATATGACAGTTACTAATCCAATTTATGCTTTTAATTCTTTGGTTTTTCTTATTTTAAAATCTCATGTTTTTGTAACTTTTATGGAGGTAGGCTAGGATAAGCGTATACATAACTATCGATGTCCACCTTGTAAATAATTCTCCTTTACACTTAGGTAAATATACAGGATATTATGAACAATTATTGTGTTTTATTCTTTTTTCTTTAATAAGTTTTTCTCTAATAAATTATACTATTAAAAACAAAAGTATTAATTAAACATTCAAAATTTAAAAAATTGTTAGCCAATCGGCATAAGGAACAAGGTCCTGGCCGCCAGTGGTCATGGCTCCTAAGAGAGGAACCTCTTTACTATGACCGGCTCAATTTGACCGAACTGAGTCCTTTGTGTCCATGTCATCATCTGGATGGATTCATACAACCAAGAGGTCAGGCCCAAAATGGCCGATTTCACAGAATCATAATAGTAATTAATTGCAGACGCAATTATCGTTATAAATTGTCACGATTGTTCGTGACTATTTTACGAATTGTAACGTGATATATATTATTGATGATTAACATTAAGAACGGGATATTTGTCATATTTTCTATTTATTTTGAGTTCTCGATATTATGGCGCTGTTGCAAGCACCATGATGGTGCTGGAAGGACGGATAAACTGAAGTTATTCATATTATTTTCTCATTATGATTCTGATAAAGCGGCATTTTTAGGCCTGCATGTGGATGATTGTTTATCAGAATAAACCGTGTGTGTTATGAAACAGTCACACTATAATTGTATAACAAGCGTGATGATAAGCACATCGCGAAATGAAGTAATTCCGCAATACGAAATTCCACATTAGAGAAAAATAGTTCGTCCATTACACACAAGATGGCGCTAGTAATGTTACAGAGAGCTGGTTTTCAATTAACACGTACAGATTTTCCTCAATGGAAACGAAATAAGATTATCATCAATTAATTAATAATTATAAATTATTATTATTCATTATTAATTAATTACGTTAAATCATGTTCACCAAAGTACTGGTGAACATGATCTGACGTAATTCTCCAAAGATACATCAATTCAAATATTCAAAGCAGTACCTAACAAGTACATAAGTACTAATCAAGGTATTGTGTATCCCATAAATCTACTAATACGTCATGAAATAAGTACTTACCTGTAAATAGATTCTGGCACTGCATTCAAGTAGGTACCTATAAACGCTGATGACATTTTAACGAGTAGAGGATTGATGCAGATGATAAAGGTGTCTACAGATTTGCTTGCTAATAGTATTATAGTTGATATTTGTCGATTGGCACGTGGTAAAACGAAGCTGAGTTAATAATTATGTTAGTAACAAACGACCAATAAATAAATAATTCATATAATCCTCTGATCATCAAATGACTCCTTCCGCTCTGGGCGGAGCAGGAGGGAGTGTCAGACTTTCACTGACTAAAACCCATCCATGTTCCTTCATCGCCCGTTGTGTTCCGGGGCCACGGTATCTCTTTATCGGTATCATCAGGCCCTCTGTCGGACATTTTATCTTATGACACTGCATTCAATTTTCATACTTATGATGAATACATAATTTAGTCAATTAAAATTAGCAAATAAATTAACAATTTTAGGTAATCAATTAATTTTTATTAAACACAGACTAATAATATTTACATTATTTACACACTAACTCTATAAAAAGAAATAAAAACATTTTACAAATATCAAAAAAAAAAAAAAAAAAATTAAAACATTATTAAGGTAAACATTTTCAAAATAAAATAAAAGTAGACGTAAAAGTTAACAGGGCTTATTTTAGTCTGTCCTAGATTTTTAGAAGCTGAAGGGTATGATTTACATACCTTATGAAAAATCAAGCCAATCATATGCACCTCGGCTGAGCATTCCAATTTTTGTACACCAAACATTTGGTTTTCTAAGCAATTTCGTGAGAACGTGGTCTTAGTTACAATGGATAAGTGATAATGTTGTATAGTCGTTATCTACTCTAAGTACCCCCTAAAATTCAAATATAAAGCAAAGTAACTTCAAGTTTGCATCAATCTTTATTCACAACGAGAATAATGCGTCACTAACGTATTCAAGGTTAATGACGTCACTTTAGCCACGCTGTAGATAAAGATACATAATTTCGACTCACGACATATAAGGCAGCGTGGCCGAGTGGTCTAAGGCGCTGGTTTTAGGCACCAGTCCGAAAGGGCGTGGGTTCGAATCCCACCGCTGTCAAAACCTTTTTGCTCTTTGTTTAGGTTTGTTTTGTGGTACCTATTAATGTATTAACTACCTAATCACAATGTTTTAAAGATTTTTGTTTATAGTTTTTAATAAATGTTTTTTTTTTTCTGACGCGGCGCTGCTAGTGGTAGATATCTACCTCGCTAACATTGTTTACCCGGATTTGATTGGAATAGTAGCCGACAAAAATCTTAATAAAATCGAAGAGCATTATTGCCGATTTCCAAATTGATGTTAAGGACTTTTCAAACACCAGAGACTTACGTTGAAAGAATTACCTTAGTAGAGTTTGACTAGTTCCAATCAAATGGGTACCTATAGGTACCTACCGATCTAGATCGGTATTTACTCGAAATCAGATACTGGGATTATGAGATGAAAATTATCATATCCAACTAAATGTGTCATCATCATCATCATCAGCCTATAATGTTCCCACAGCTGGGACACGGCCTCCTCTCAATGAAAGGGACTAAATGTGTAGGTACTTATAAATGAATAAATATTTTATACATATACTTAGGTATAAATTTTTTTTTTTTTTCGGAAAATTCATGTGTCTGTTGGTTCGCAAAAGGCGAAAAAAATAGAACACAAAGCAAAACCAAATTGATCATGACGTGATCTAGATTATTTGTCACTAACAGGATGGTCAGCCGAATTAAAACGAGAGCGGTTTCGCTAACTCTTAGTAAAACTAATATCTATACAAATAAATAAAATTGAAACGTCTGTTTGTAATTTAAAATAACGTTTAATACTGAATGCATGTTTTGAAAGAATGTACCTATAGGTACTTATAGCAATTTTTTTTTTTACAATTTTTGTCTGTCTTTTCCAGCTTATCTTCGAAACTGCTAAACTAATTTTGACGGGACTTTTACTGGCAGATAGCTGATGTATAAATAAGAAATAACGTAGGCTAGTTTTATTTTACAAAAAGGATATGGGTACCTTGCAAAAAATACCATTGAATTATTAACAAAATCCGATTCAAATAGTAAGGAAGTCATATTTTTATATCAATTTTACGCAGACGAAAGTCGCGGACAACATCTAGTCAACCATAATAACTATTGAACCGTAAATCATACCATAACTAACGTCCTCCCATTAATTAAAACTAAGCTTTATTACACACCTGTTTGAAAAAACATAATTGAGACAACTTCTTGTAAAAATGTTTCATATCTTGTCATCTGAGGGAAATTAATTGCTTGGTTAAAATTAACATGGCAATTGTACACGTACTTACCACACCTATCAGAGACGAATCCTTCTAAGGAGATAATCATGTTTTAAGCAAAGTGAATTTTATTAATTATTACATTATTACCTTATCCCAATATTTTTGGGGTCGGAGCAGCATGTCTTCTTCTTCCAAACTCTCGTCTGTTCTATTCTTTCTATTACTCGTTATCTCATCAGACACCTCGTTTCTTGCCATATCATCCATCACACAATCCATCCATCGTTTTTTTGGTCTTCCTCATAACTTCCTTCATATAGCACACATGGGGATGAAAATAATAATTAAACGTTTCAGGCCACTAGCAACTGTTTTCTGAGAATTTTGCGGTTCTTTTGGATAATCCTAACGCCATAAAGGTACTTACTATTCAGTTTCGACTATTTATTTCTTAGCAAAAATTTTAAATCTCTCTATCCAGGGTCAGAGGGTTATCTAGAGGAGTGATTCTGCCTCTACCAAACAGTGAAATGTAAAAACAGTTAACCTTTTCATAACCAATAAGAAAGGTGTTATGTTGAACTTCCAGCTAATCCCAATTATTAACTGTTAGTCATAAAAACCTTGACCTACGCCGCCTAATAACACAATTCGTGACTTACCACACCTATCAGAAATTGACAACTGTCTTCTAAAAGCCAAAGGCATTTATTACCCTCACTAATTTCGGACTAAAAACTTACCTTCATGCTCCATGGATTTAAATCAAAGATTCGCCATACCGCAACGAAAAATGTTCACGTATAAATATATATACTTATTTCGTTGACAGTAACATTTACTTTCCTAGTATTGTCTCGCTCACTCATTTTTTTTTTATTAAAACACGTTGTCCCGCACTAGGAATTTCTCCTGTAGGTATATACATTTAAACTCACATACAAAGTCAGCCAGAACAACTACCTATAGGCCATACTATATTTGTTCCGTTAGGGAATCGAACCCGCGATACGCAGGGCAGCAGTCAATCGTGCCGTCACATCGTATTTTTTTCTCATGCAATATTTGCGAGCTGTTATGTAGTTGTTAGTGCGCTTTTTCAAACAAGAAGACGTTAAGAAGTACGGTGAGGGCACATCTATAATTTAAATATTTGTAGCTAACTTCTAACTTTCAATCGATATTTTGCGATTACCTAAATCGATTGCAGAGATAAATCAAGTTCAAGGCGAATTATTGCGGCGTCGTGCGGGGTAACCGGTACCTCAAACTCGATACCCGATCTCGATACTAAAGCCACTAAAGCCGAAAGAGACTGTAATTAATCGATGTCACGATGTAACATGAATTTGGAGATCCTTTGCGTATTATTTACATATTTACAGTGTAGTTTAGAGCAGAGGCTGGAAGAAGATATCAGGCTGTTGACTGTCAAAAACTGTAGAAAAAAAAACAGAAGCTCTCTCGCAAGACAAAGGTCCCGGATCAGAACTCAGCAGCTGGCGTTCGAACTACGGGTAAAAGATAATCTAATAAAAATACTTTCATAAGGAAAATCACAGCTAACCTGAAACATAAAAACAAGAAGGACCTCAGGTATATACCTTAGGCATGTCTTCTTCTTCCATACTTCTCTATTACTCGTCATCTCAACAGTCACCTCCTTTCTAGCCGCCACTCTGTCGTTTCTTTGGTCTTCCTCTACTCTTATAGCCATCTACATTAAGAGAACGCATTGGAAATTTTGGAGTCAATGATCTCAATTTTTGTCAGTAATTACAAAACAAATGAAAATATAAGTTGGTGACCTGATAATTCATGATAAAAACCTTATTTTGTTAGTTTTCAAAACATGATTAGGAAACTTTTGTAACAGAGAAAAAAATATCAAACAAACCTCTTTTTAAAAAGAGATTTACATGTTATGGGCAAACGGGACCGATTTAAGCCTCTTAACTTTCTCCGTAGATGAGTCTATACATACTCTTTATATTGTAGAAGGAATTTCTCAAATTATCGTTTACAACTAAATTAAATAACAAAAACCATTTTGTCGTTTACGTCCTTTAGTTATAAGCTAGCATTCCTCGCCCCGCTCAGATGGTCAGTCCCGGGGCGCGTGTGCCCGGTTGTAGAACAATGCGTCGCCTTAACTACAAACTAGGAATCTAACTCGTAAGTATTTACGAATAATACTTACAGATAAACACAACAACTAGATCTCATAGAGATACAAATGATTAGGTACAGACATTAATAAATACCTTGTTACAAATAAAACCATAGACAAGGTACCTCGTACTCAATTAAATCAAATAAGTAGGCACTTATCATGACTAATTCGTAATTACAGACAACACCGTTTATTATAGGTACATAATACGTACCATCTCGCGTAACGGAGGTCATCAATCATCTGTTTCTTCTGGTTCCGTTCATTGCTCTGTGGTTTTTTACTAGCTACATTTTTTTCGGCATTGTTTATTCACTTAGTTTTAAAAATTAGCATAATCAAAATAAATAAGTGGACATGCGCTTGGTGACAGCGAAAGTTGTGATAAGAATTGACAGGCGACTTGAGTTCTCTTTTTATTTAATTAATCATGTCTTAGCGAAAGCGCTGAGAAGAAATCAGCTGTTTTCTCGTTGCTACGGTTAGGCAATGTAAGTGTTTCTGTTAGATAGATGGCTATAAGTAAATAAATATCGCTGGACATTACACACAGGGCCATCTAGCGCCACACTAAGCAACGAGGCTTGTGTCGTGGACACCAGATAGTTGATATACTACATAGATACGTTTTGTTTGTAAATACATATTTATTATACATATAAACATCCATGACTCGGAAACAAATGTCGAGGTTCATCACACAAACATTTGGTCCTACCAGGATTCGAACCCGGGACCCAACGAACGTAAGGCAGCCTCACTACCGTAAGTTTTTGACAAACAAGCTATTGAGATTTCAAGTTGATACTTTGACATCTAAACAAACTGTCGTTGCAATCGTTTCAAGTGAGTAGCAAATTTGATATGTAATAGTTTGTCTAATTAACTGTTTTAAATTGTGAAGCATTGTTGAATAATTTTCTATAGGTATTGAATAGTAGCAAGGGGATCTCAAGATGTAGATGTCAAGTCACTAAAGTCATCGTCTGCCTAGCCTTTTCCTAACTATGTAAATATAGCCTGACTAGGTCGTAACGACGGTCAAAGATCTACAATTAACAGCCCGCACCAACGGCTTAACTTAACGTGATTTCCGAGGTACAGAGACAACTCGGTATGTAATGAGTTGTTACCCATCCACAGACCAACCTAGGCAAGCGTGGCTTAACCTGAAGATCGACCCCAAGTGGCTGTTATTCATTAGCCACGAGCTCTTCACTATAAAGAGGACTTGTAAGACGATGGTTATTAGAGTACCTAGATAAACCTTTGAATAAAGATCGATAATCTCCAAACGTAGCGGTATGAACCGACAACCTCAAAGTGGTAGCTAGGTGAGACAGGACGCGGAAAGTAAAGGAACAGGTGTGGTGCAACTTTACCAGCAGTAGACAATACAACAGAAGAAGACATAATAAAACAAGAATTTGTGTGCTACAAGTAAAAAACCCGACTACTGATTAAAATGTAGCCTATGTTACCCAGGCTACAATAACGAATCGATTGACACCTTATTCATCAAAATTGGATGGATAGTATAGGCGCTACGAGAGAACATACGTAAATCCAAACATACATACATAGACTGCTAAAATCATAACCCTTCCTGTTGGCTTCGCCGTAGTCGGGTAATTAAAAGTTCAAAGAGCAACTGTCAACAACAACTTAAGTACAAACACTAACCAACAACATTAAAACAATTTTTGACACCTAAGGCCACAACATAACGCAACAAACAAGCGAGTCGGCGGTCAAGTTCAAGTTTGAAGGCTGAGTGCAATAATTCACTCGAGAACAGTTACTTGATGGTGGTAGGTACGTTGCACCTGAGGTGATGTCATAACATAACACAACACCGGTTGACGACAGGATTATAATCAAAAGGATAATAAAGGACGAAATTGGACAAAAACGGTGTGGCTTTTACAGTAGTGGTACCTATGGGAAAGCTTGTCTTACCTTAAATAATTGTCGAAAGAATAATAATGAAAAGCGACGAATAAATATTTCAGGAAGTTAGTATAGAAAAGATCCTGTCAACCATTTTCTTTTCAGAGATGGTCTTAAACCTGTAGTATACCTAATTCAGCAAGAAACATTGGCTCCCCGATTCCTTATTCCGCCCACTTACTCACGTGATTCTTTATAGGACAAGTCCGCTACACTATTCTCAATCACTGCATTTACTGAAAGCCAGAATCGTAAGAGGCGACCAACAGAAAAGCTCCGAGGCAATGTAACTCGACAAGTTCTGAGAAACGATTAAACTATGGATCAACGTGTCTTGGATCCCGCAATTAAATTAACCAGAAAAGATCACCGGAGGAGTTTGAAAAAAACATAATTTTAGCCTACGTACATAATTGGAGAACATACAATATGTCCGGGCAGGCACAAATTATAATACTTTACTATTTAATTCAATTACAAGTTGTTATATCCTAAACATATCATTAATCTAATAACATGGACATATATAAACGTTTGTGCTTAACTGTTAAACCAGTCTGGTCCAAAATTAATGGCATTAATTCCTTAATGTTACTCAGCTCAGTAGCGAACACAACTAAACGGTAATATTAAAGAGTTTAGATGCCATTAAAGTGTGCCAATATACAATTACAGGAAGTACTTGACCTCCTACAAGTAATAGGCACCATAGAAAACCAGCTAGAAAAAATGAACAGAGCAAAAGGAACGTAAACATCTTCGAATTTTGCTTATTAGGTATTGTTGATACGAAAATATTGACTCAAAACCAATTAAAGCCAGACATGCTAAAGAAAAAAATATTCGGGACCCAACACCTTCGAGATTGATGGTGGTGACCCAGTGGTGGAGCCTAGACTTACGAGCAGTAAGTCGTGGGTTCGAACCTATGCAAGCGCATTACTTTGTGTATTCATCACCACTGCTCTCAAAACGGCGAATTTAAGCATCATGAGAATCATCATGTCTTAGAACCAAAACTTCAAAGACATGTGATCAAACAACACCAACCAACCACCAAACCGTGGTGGATTACAGCCCATTCCCTCTCCTAGAGATTAGGTCTGTGTCCCAGCAGTGGGAACTTTATAGGCTGATTATGATTATGCTGTTCGACATGGGTATGACCGAAAAGGGTGTTAATGATAGCGTGGCGGTTGACAGGGGGACAGGGGAGAACGGACGAAGAAAACGTATTTCGCCGACCCCAAGTAACATGGAACAGCGGCAGGAATGGGATGATGATGTTGATATGCAATTTTTGATTTGGGAAACAGAGCGAAATTAACATCATACCTATTACCGGGAAGCAGATTTGGTATGCCATTCAAAGAGTCTCTTAACCTAAACTAAATCAGCTCTTGATGATGATACTACCTTTCTTTAAGCTGGCTCCTGTAACACAGGTCTATCACCAGTAGTTAGGGACTTCATACAATTTTGTAACTAGTTTCTCAAGTTATAAAGATATTGATTAGCTAAGAACGACCCATTGACTAATGATGATGATTCGCACCAAAAAGCTCAAACGGCATGTTGAAAACTTCTATCGTAATGTTGATGTCACTAGGCATGCTATTAAATGTCTGCTTCTCTTCCGCAATTAAGAGACATCTTTATTTTTAAACTCGATAAAGTCATAAAATTATTTATCAGACTAACAGTAACGCAGACCACACACACATAGAATGTCTAAAAAGATCTGGGAATTCCAAAAGATGACTTTTTTGAATATTCGTGTAGGCGATGCAGTTCTAAGTTATTGTTATTTTATCTAGGTTCATCTAACTCGCTGATATGTACCTAGGCATAGGATGAATCACTATAATCACGTGTGAAGCTTGGATGATTCACAAATGGTACCTACCTAAAATCAACAGCATTCATGTGAGCACAAAACGTAACAAAAATGTCGACTGTCTTGACTACAATTTCAGGGGTAAGCAAGCACTCTTCTGTCCATCAGTCGCTTAGCATGGTTACGAATTTAGTTAGAGGTACATAATTTATCTTAATAAAGGTTTATGAAGCTCGTGGCTAAACCAAATATTAAATAATATTCTAAAATGTTGCAAATTCGGGCACAATATTATTCGTTATGATTCATTGATTCGATTTCATGGATGTTATCAATCGGTGTCAGTTATGTTGATCTAGTAACAGTGACCGAGATATACCCTAATTTATTAACTCGCTGCCTCTCCGAGACTCCGACTCCATCCATGAAAAATTAAACGCCATAGATGAGATTTAAGAGAACAATGCCGCGGTCGTGATGTTTATCTCAATTAATCATCAGAAGTACAGGTATTCTACATTGAGTGGGTTGGTTAGCAACAAGATAAAACTTCCTTTCTCTGGCGCTTTTATTTAAAGAATTAAAATTGACCTTGATTTTATTTTATTTTATTCAAATGACTCTGAACCCAAATCTGTCATGTTAATAACTAACCCTTTGGGAATTACGGGCGTGGTGTAGCTAAAATAAAAATACTCAAAAGGTGGAACGAAATTGAAAGAGGCATTTAATATATTTTAAGAAATTCGCCTCTCGCGAGTTTATTTTTAACTTTCTACACCACATCTCTTTAGTAATTCAATAGCGAAAAAGCTCCATGAAAATCCGGACCACTATAAACTTTCGTTCCACCTGAGTATTTTATGGCTAATTGCACTCAGCTACAGGTAAGATTACCCAGATACATAGGGCACACCTCTGTTTCAACCTTCTGTCATTAAACAGACTACTCTATGCGCGTGATGTTTTACAGTTCTGCACGCGTTTGTGTCTTTCTTTAATCGTGATAACGGCTAATTATAAGAGCCTAGCAAACCAAAAAATTGTGGTTAATTTTATGGCATCAAATTAACAGCTCGATATTTATGATTGATTAATGTGAATAAATACATTATCATAATTGATTGAAGATCAACAAATATAAATATATGCAGTTATTCCGAAGTCGTAAACCGAAATCAAAGTAAAGCAGTTTAAAATTTGCAAAGATCATAAACCACTTGAGTTCTGCTTTTACAACACTCATTAATGTCAACAAACAAGAACCAATTCCTACAATTTATCCTAACAGTTTATAGGTATCAGTGTTTGAACTACTTAGGGCGGATAACGAATTTCACCAATAAAATTGAACCCGAAAAGCACATACATCTAAACGGTCAGTGTTATCCAGGTTAGCACGCAAAATTCAAATATTCTTACTTTTTTTACGGTCAGTTATGATAATATAATATTAATGATTACAATCTGTGGTCGAATCATATTTTGTTCAACATACAGCCCGACACTGACCAGCATATTGCAAAAAAAACTTACGATTAGAGTTTCGCGGACTACCCTAGCGATTCCGCCTTAATTATATGGAATATTCACATTTACAGCTCCGTGGCTTAGGTGTGTATAAGGCGAAGTTGCTTCCCTTTCAAAAAATATTTTTAAAATGGAACTTTTACCTAAATCGCTCCAACAGCTGTTCCTTCTAAAGATACTAAAGAGAAAAAACATGAAACATGCCTTTGAGCATGGAGTTTAAGAGTATCCAAATTAACGGCTGTACCTAGTATAGTGTTTTGTATGGCTCCTTCAATCTTTAATAATATACCTGACCAAATTAAAAGCTTACCGTTGCAAAAATTTAAAAAACGTTTCACAGAATTACTTGTAGATAAATGCTATTATTCTGTGCAGGATTTCTCAAATGATATTTTTTTGTTGTATCCTTATTATCCTCTGTTATGTATTTACATTTGCATGCTAGATTAAGGCAGAATGTACATGTACATGGATCCTATTTTATTTAATTCAACAACTAATTTTTATGTACTTACATTCTAAGCAAATAAAGATTCTATTCTATTCTAGATCCACCAAACGACCAATGCCTACATATACCTATTCCTGAAACGGACACTCGAAACTCGTAAACATACATATTTTGTCATCATCAAAGAGATTTAAATCAAATAAACATTGCACATAGGCATAAAACTAAATGATTATGCTACAGTAATAATCTAAACTAACCTAACGTTAGAAAGTGACACCTTGATGACAGCAATCAGAATTAAATCCTGTTCGGCTAGTCACACAAGTTTTTATTTACGAGTTTCGGACGTTACAAGAAAAAACATTAATTATAAACGAAACGTTAGTAAAATGAACTGAATCGATTTGACGAGAATAATGGTTTTATTAACGATACAATCTTTATGGTCTTAGTGGTTTCTGCCTGTGACTTCGCCCGTGTAAAGGCGGACATCACATCACGGGAAATTTCTCATAATTTTCATCATTCTCATGACCTTATCCCAATTTATTTGGGGTCGGCGTAGTATGCCTTGTCTTGTATTCTTCCATAGTTCTCTATGGAAGAAGAAGACATACCAGTTCTCGTAGTTCTTGTCATCTCAGAAGTCACCTCCTTTCTAGCCAGGAAACTAACTCTCTGGACAAATAGAAATATGCGGATCCTGCGAAAAACAAAATGTGAATAAAGAAGAAAATAAAAACTAGATGGGGTCGCGGCAGACAGAGAAGAAGATGGCGCGACGCTTTGAATGGCTTTATAACAAATTGGCGAAAAGAAGCACAACACCGCGAGAGAAGTGGAGAAGGAATTGGCGGAGGCTTTTACCCAGAAGAGGAAAAGCTAAGGCCATAAAAAAAAAATGAAAGTAGGTCCTATCCTTGATTAGAGGCCATAGTCTACCAGACTATACCAAATTTCACCGAATTCCATGTAGCAGTAAAGACGTAATTATACAAATACAGTCAGACAAACGGTTACTTTCGCATTAAATAGAGGTTTAATAATATTTATAGTTGAAATCAGGATTCATTGAAATCAGTAATTTTTCTGTCATATGAAGCTATTATTATTTTAAATTGTGTTTTGAATCCCATCGTCATGGGTGTTTTCGACCTTGGCAATGGATCACATCAATGGACCACATCATAACTGCCGATTTAAGTCGTAATGCTTGATTTATAGATTTCCCTTAATTTCCGTTTAATTGACAGGATACTGACGTCTAATGGCTACGTTTTAATAGATCTAGAGCGGCAAATTGTTTTACGAAGACCTGCTTTTGTAGGTGACGCAGTGACAGAGGAATTTCATGTAAAGATTCGGCTTTTGTTCCGGGTATCAACAAACGCCGAAGGCTATCCTAAACCTGTTAATAACAGGAATCGAACTCTCAGAAACTATGTAATTGTCCTTTTCAGGAACATTTCAGGGTCTGTTTAAAAGATTTTGATTTCTATCTGATACCGATGAATCAATATGAATGAGAACCAACATTTTGAAGACATCCATCATCCCGCACTGAGTCCGCGTGGGGTACGGACTACTCTTTCCTATTTGACCAGACTATACCAAAATTTCACCGAATTCCATGTAGCAGTAAAGACAATAATATATGTAATATACAAATAGGTAACAGGCAGACGAACGATTACTTTCGCAATAAATAGACATAAATATAATATTCATAAGCTTAATAGTTGAAATCAGGCACACCCCCATTTCGCCAATTATCTTTGAGTCCCATATGATAGGGGGCCAGCCTTTTGCCATCATCCGGGCACAAATCCAAACTCCAAAAAAACGTAAGACCCAAACATAGAGCAGTAACTTACTTTTATATCTTAAACATAAATCTAAATTTTTACTGAGCCTAGAAAGAATGTTAAATTCTTGACTCTTGACACGCCTACGGGTTTGGTTTACTCTTCTTTTAAATGAAAAGTCTTAGAAGGGTGTTTATTTTTTCTCATTATCAATTTAAATCAAGTTAATAACGCAGCAAGTGTTATGTTCTCCCTTGCGTCCTCTATGTAAAGAATCATCAAAAAGTTATGATTTACCATTTTCACGGATGTTTCCATAACTTCCATTGAATTTTCACATCTAATTCAGGTTTTTCAAAAAGTTACAAAGTTGGATTCTCATCTAGAATACATAGTCTATAAATAAATAATAAATAAATTTATTTCTCAAAAAGATCCAGTTCCAGATCCTGGTGTATGCAAAGGCATACACCAGGATCTGGAAGACACTCATTTTAACTTTTTTAATTTTCTTTTTAGGTAACTTCACATAGATTAAACGCCTCATATGTCGCATATTTATGATCCAAGACTATAATTTTGACTTCACGAACTGTTTATTGTCTCGTAACAAAAGAACTAGATCCATTTTCAATCTCCACAAATTATAGAAGCTATTTCTTACCTACACCCAATATGTCAAACAAGGATGAGGTCGTTACACTGAGCCAAATAATGCAAATGTAGTAATAAAATGTTCCTTAATTAATAAGATCACATTGATATCCGCGCGTCACTTCGATCGCTGGCCATCTCATAATTTACGAGTATCAGTTAGTAGGTGAACTTCGTAGGTATGGCTCAGTTGCGCAGGAGTGGTGGTACGCGTTTCTTAGTATATAAGCGCAGAGAAATTCTCTCACTGCATCCACTCAGCCGAGTCCTCTGTAGCAAGCTGAACATTAGTAACATGGCGACCAAGTTTGTAGCAGCTGTGGCGTTGTTGGCGCTGTGCCACGCCAACCCCGTCCTTATAAACGGTGAGTGCGACAACCCTTTCTTAGGAATCCATCTTGGACAATTTCTAGATTTTCCTCCATTGCCTTTAAATTTTCAGGAAATTACTCGTGAAATATTTCTTTTTCAGACAATTTGATTAAACCCTTAAAGTAATACTGATTTTCCTATTCTCTCAGGTGTGCTATATCGTGACGGACGCGCCTTCTCCATGGGCCAGGCGAGCAGCTACGGCGGTGGTGTGAGCACAGCGCAAGCAAAAGTGAACGGCGACGCGGCTCAGGCGTTCGGCAGCGCCAACGGTGGCGGCGCGCAGCTGGCCCGCGACGGGTACTACTACCCCGGACAGGCCATCGCGCAGGCGCAGACCTACGACGTGCCACCCTTCCCTGAGAGCGCATACGGCGCCGCTAAGGCCGTGGCTCAGGCACAGAACGGCGGCGCGTACTACCACGTGCCGGCGCCCGCCACCGTCATCACCTACGAGCACTTCGCGCCCGCCGCGTCCTCCGCGTCGCACGCCGACTCGCACGGCGCCGGCGTGGCGCACTCCTCCGCCAACACTCGCGGTATCGGCGGCTACGGCGCGACCTCGTCCAACGCTAACACCCATGGCGAGGGCTCCGCCGACTCCAACGCTAACGCCGGCATCGGCGCCACCAGCTCCTCCGCCAAGAGCCACGGCGAGGGCTCCGCCGCGTCCTCCGCGCAGACCAACGGTAACGCCGGCGTCGTGTACCTCGCCGCTCCCGCCCCGATCGCCGCCCAGCCCTCGCCCACTGTTGTCGACCTCAAGACTCCCGTCTACTACACATCGTACGTCCCAGCTGTCCCCGCTCAGGGCGTCGCTTCCTCCAACGCGAACGTGGTCGGCTCCGGACACGCCGCCTCCTCCGCTAAGGTCAGTCACGGCCAAGGCAGGACCATCTCCTGGCGCTTCGGTACACTGTACGACGCCCCCGCCTCCGCCCAGGCTCAGGCCAACACTTACGGCGGTTACGGCGCCGCCAAGTCTGCCGCCCACACCCACGGCTACGGATCCGCCAACGCGAACGCTGGCGTCAACGGCCATGGCTCCGCTAAGTCCGTCGCCGACACTCACTCCGGCCACGGCATCGCGCAGTCATCCGCCAACTCACACGGCGCCGGTTCCGCCAACGCCAACGCTAACGTGAACGGCTACGGCGGCGCCCGCTCCGCAGCTGATGTTCACGGCCAATACTACGGCGGCTCCCGAAGCTCTGCCAACGCACACACGCACGGCTTCGGCTCCGCGCACGCCAACGCTCTCGCTGCCTGAACACTGAGCGGTCAGCTCGGTGCGCCTGCACCAGTAAGCAACCACATCACGACGACTTCCGGAACTGCCGAAAACTTGTCTTGATGTATTTGCGAAGTGCACGACTGTTTTAAGTAATTTATTAAAACTTATTTATTTAACCTATCACTGTCTTTACAACGTTGTCGAAAAAGTGGCGCAAAAAATTGAAGGCCATAAATAAATATCTACAATTCTATCAAAATACTCACTGATTTATAATTTATATTCCTCACACCTTATAAAAATTAGACCTAGAGTTTATGTGCAACCAAAGACTCAGTAGAATTATTGCATGTTGTTTATGAATATTTAGAGTAGTAAGCTCTGTTTTTGCTAAGTAGGTATGCAACACGATCTTCTTACTTATACAACATGTTGAATCAACATCTATCCTCTGAAGCTCCGTGACTGTAAATTATCTGTGACTGATTGGCTTAAGAATGAAACCTACGACGACATTGAGGCTTTGGTATCATTGCTTCCATAATCTGTCCAGTAACTAATAGGACCGCGGTAACGAAATTGTTGGTGGAGGAAGCTGTGCCTGGTTTAAAGGTGATCTCCGAATCATGTGGTACAGCATTATGTAATTAATATAAACATCTTTTTTTTAGTCTACATAGATTCTGCTCAATATTTACACTATACGGAAGAAAGTTACAGATATTCAATTGGGTACTGCTCGTACCACAGCAGGATGACAAAACACGACTTCTCCGGCAACTCGTTTAGAGATGCTTGTTCTGTCTATTCTTTAGCCATTAGGAATTCCCTTTGGAAGATGTTTATTAATCTTCCAACAGATGCAATTATAGAAGATGAATCTCCCAAGAGTCCAGTGTCGATGTAATTCCATGATTTATACTGGAAACTTTCCTCAACACATGCTGAAACTCAAACTAAAATATTTTGAGGCTTAAAATGAGCTTTTATGTGAGTGCTTGTAATGTAATGCTTTTATGAACTTGCATAATACATACTTTCGATCGATTGATAAAAGACCAAGGCTGAATAAATTAGGAGATTCTTTCCCCTAAAAACCTTCCCGTTAAATGACAATAATTCATACACAGGTTGCAAAAAATCGAGCACATAACATTATGTAGTTGGGGCATGCTTTGATCTTAAATTATTTAAAAGCCAGAATGGATGGCGCAATTTTAACAAACGATATTTTGTATTAAATTTGTTATTTTCTGTAGAGGGTTTTTCAGCAAGCAGATTCAACATAAAAACTTGATAGCTGAGTAGGAGTTGCGTTCTCTCACCACGCCCCGTGGTGAGAGAACGCAAATCCCAACCGGTAGCGATAGTTGGAAAAAACTCCAAGTACCAGCGGGGATATGTCAGTAGGGAATGGAACGGGGGAAAAATTATACCATGAAAAGTTTCAGATCCCTTCAGCCCACTTTAAGATTTCAACAAGAGACATAAACTATCAACGGGCTGTACGGCAATGTTGATTTGCATCTCATCGTACAGGTACGTGGTACGGGGCTTGAACCGAAACGACTAAAACAGGCAAATCTTCTCGAAGAAATTGTGGCCTTTCAATAAATCTGAAGTATCTGCCGAATCTGAAAGATTTAATTGAAATAACTTGTAAAGGATATTCTATACCTACAGCAAATATCGTTACACTCCTGTAACGACAAAACATCCAAAAAATATTTCGGTTTATTTTATTTTTTTAAATGAATAAACACTTTCACTTTTAAATCACAAGATTTTGTACGACAATAGCAAACTGTGACGCCACTAAATTGACTCACTATTTAATGATTTCAAAGCAACTAAAAATCAAATTATACAGTTAATTGAAAACTTTTAAAATCATCTTTCTGCCTTTGTCCCATGTTACTTGGGGTCCCGGTCGGCGCAACACGTTTTATTCTTGGGTTCCTTCTATCTGGCAGAATCTTAATGCTTCGAAATTTATTTGGCTTAGCACACTTGGCATAATCTTAAACGAATATTTTTAAGGCATAAAATAATTTAACATGGTTATTGTTTGGCCTAATGTTTGTATGTCCGAATTTACAATGGCATACGGTTAAGATGACAGAATTTTATTTGGCATAATTACCTTTGGCAATGTTTAAATTCCGCATCATTTCTTTTAGAATAACTTATTTAGAGCGAGATTTATTTAGTACAATTTCACTTGGCATACTATGAAGAAGGCAGAATTTCATTTGGAATAATTTTATTTGGCATTATTGCCATTTCCATAAAATATCATTTTTAACCTTAATTAGAATTGAAATACTGTCTTAAAATGTCAATATGTTGTGCTACAAAATTTAGTGACAGAAACGAATCGCTTCAAAACCGACTCCACGTAGTCTTGTCTGCCCTACCCCTAGAGTGTAATTTAAATCGGCGTAGGCGCGGAAGGGTGAGGCGGCCCGCGAGCTGAGGAGCAGGTGGTTTTAAAGCCGGCCAGCCGAAGCTGCGGTGGTGAGCGTAAAACACCTCTGCGACGAAAGCTTACGTGGGCCCGCCGAGGCCGTGACAGAAACCATGCTTGCTGTATGTTGCATGCTTGCTTGCATGCATGGTGAATGCTGGTTTGCATGTTTGCATACTGCATGCTTGTTTGTTGTAATGTGATAGATGAGGCTTTCCATTATTATGCACATGAAATGTATGCCAAAAGATGATTCTAACTGTAAACTTTCTCAAATATGATAGTTCTGCCTTTTGATGACTATCGATATGAAATTTATGCCAAAAGATGATTCTGACTGCGAACTTTCTGCCATGGGATGGTTCTACTTTTAATTCTTATGCATATGAAATTTATGCCTAAAGATGATTCTGACTTACAAAATTATGAGGTTTGAATGTATGATAAATGAGTGTCTGCAAAACGATTTTCTGCGAAATGAAGTTCATGCTATCCGCTGTTATTCAAAATAAAATGATGACATAAAAAGTTCTGCTATGAAGGGTAGATAGACCCTTTATTACTCCACTCTCCTCTGTCAACCGTCACGCTATCACTTACTCCTTTCTCTTTCATATCACTCCTCACACAATCCATCCATCGTTTCTTTGGTCTTCCTCTCCCTCTCCATCCATCAACATTTATATTCATCACTCTTTTAGTCACATGCGATTCATCCTTCCTCATCACATGCCCATACCACGACAGTCGATTCCCTTTCAACTTTTCAGGTCTAAAATAAAGTGTTTTCTTTTAGAGAAATTGTGTCTTAGAATTATTAATCAAGTACCTAATTTCATAAATATTTACCAACAGCGCACCCTAGCGCCCCCCCCCCCCCCTCCTAAAATTAAGTACGCACTCAAATTATACAAGCAAAGGTCGATTTTTTGTAAATATCTGCAAATAGCCTTCATGAATGTTTCATTCTGTAAAAAGGCACACAAACTGGTTAAATAAACACTATATTATCATTATCAGTCTCTTGCACTTATCCCAATTCATTGTGGTCGGCGCAGCATGTCTTCTTCCATACTTCTCTATTATTGTCATCTCAGCAGTCACCGCCTTTCTGTCATATCATCCTTCACACAGTCCATCCATCGCTTCTTTGGTCTTGATCTTCCTCTACTCTTATAGTCATCTACATTCATACTCAACATTCTCCTCACTATATTTTCTTCATTTCTCCGCATCACATGTCCATACCACGATATCCGCATTATATTAATAAACATTAACATTAATTTGTGTACCTACAAAGAACCACTTTCAATGTACCTACAAAGAACCACTTTCAAATTAAGTTACATTAGGCTGCATGGCCACTCCATACCTATGCCTCTCCTCCAACTTGACAAAGTAGTAAAAGTAACAAAAACCGGGGATAATAATTAAAAAAAAGTGGTTTAAATTTCACCAAGTAATTAATTTCTAAGACATTAAATGTATTTACGGTTATTTATCTATCCGATGTGAAAAAGAACAATACTTATGCTAATAACGAATTAAAATTGTTTTAATAATTTCTCTACTTATACATTTATTCTACACTATCTATAATTATTATTAAATATTAATATTATAAAAAGGATTACAATCGCCAGCAAACTTTCCTTGGTTAACAAAAAATATTTATATTACCAGTATTCTAGATACTGGCTCCACGTAGAAAAATTGTTGTAAGGCCATTTCATAATCTTTTTTTTTTTAAATAATGCCTTGGCCATTTTCCTTACAGCCAGCTGCAGTGAAAATTGTAATAAAATATGGAAACTCCATAATAGACTTTAGCTAAATTATACGTTTTTGTTCCTCAAATGATGTTTAATTATTGATGAATGAACGATCACAATTATTTTCAACGGGTAAATAAATAAGCTAGCTGTGTGAAATCATCGATCCTTGTAAGTTTGGCTTACAAGGATCGGTGATTTCGCGTAAATAATAATGTTATTATTTAAAAAAAAAATATTAAAAATATGGGAATAATCGAAACCAAGTTTTACGATAAAACTCAATGTAATGCACTCGATACATTGTGCTTATGGACGATTGGACGCATTTAACAGTAAACGCGTTATGGACGTGTTTAAAGTAAATTTATGACCTTAAAAATTCATCATCTGAATAGCTTTTTCCCAACTATGTTGGGGTCGGCTTCCAGTCTAACCAGATGCAGCTGAATACCAGTATTTTACATGGAGCGGCTGTCTATCTGACCTCCACAACCCAGTTAGTACTGGGTAATCTCAGATTGGTCAGACTTTTTGGGCTACTGACTACCTGGCCTACTGGGTAACGACTGTCAAAGATCTACAAATGACAGCCGGGACCAACGGCTTAAAAACGAGTATTTGAAAAAAAAAACTTGTGAGTGTGGAGAACTTTATCATAAATGAACATCTATGTACCTATTACCCATGTTTGCAAAGAATAAATGATTTGATTTGAAAAAGTTAGAAATTTGACCTCCAATCTCCGTAACTAGTAGGTTCTTAGGTATGGTCCAGAACAAAAAAAATATCGCAATGTCGGAGAGAACAAGTGCCTTTCGGCTTCTTTAAGGGTCTATTTACACCCTCAATAACAGAAAATATTGACATCGCCTAGCAATTTAGATTACAAATTTATTTCATGAGCAAAGTTTATATACAAGACTTTAATCAGTAATAAGAATAATATTCCGTCTATTTCGTTGTTACCTACTTATAAGTTCAACCGCTACGAAAGCGCGTAGCACGCACTTCGTAGCATCTCTTGTAGTAAACTAGTAATGGTGTCTACGGCTCTAAAGATCAAAATCAAGCATTGCTAAGTATCTAGAGATCATGCATTGCATATTTTGTGGTAAGTTAACTTGGATATACGTAGTGTGGGTGGATCGCTACCCAACAGGGTGTACCTTTAAAAAGATGACTGGGACTGGACGCGGGAGGTGGAGGCCTGTGTCCAGCAGTGGCTCTAAGACAGTATTACAATAACAGTTTATTAATGTATCATTAAACAAGCCAGTATTAATTCCTTGAAGGCTTGAAGAGGAAAATACCTTTCTTTTTCAAACTACTCATTAAGTTTCGTAAGTTACAACTTAAACTTGCCAATCAAAACGTTCCACTTGCATAATAATTATGTCCAGTTGAAGCTAGCTGTGAAGTCGTTGCATTGTGCTATATGTACTCCAAACGATGCTTATGCACTCATAAAGACGTTTCTTAATTAATAAGATCACATCGATAGCCGCGCGTCACTTCGATCGCTGGCCATCTCATATTTACGAGTGTCAGTTAGTAGGTGAAGTTCGTAGGTATGGCTCAGTTGCGCAGGAGTGGTGGTACGCGTTTCTTAGTATATAAGCGCGGAGAAATTCACTCACTGCATCCACTCAGCCGAGTCCTCTGTAGCAAGCTGAACATTAGTAACATGGCGACCAAGTTTGTAGCAGCTGTGGCGTTGTTGGCGCTGTGCCACGCCAACCCCGTCCTTATAAACGGTGAGTGCGACAACCTTTCAATATTTAAAAAATAAACACATAAATCATCGAAAACAAAGCAAAAACAACATTAATACGTTTGTGTGTGCAATGTGAATCGTTTTCAAGATTTTCCTCCATTGCTTTTCAATTTACAGTAAATAACTCGTGAAACATAATTTTACAATCAATTTGATTTTGTCCTCAAAGTAATGTCGATTTTTGCTTTCCCCTAGGTGTGCTATACCGTGACGGACGCGCCTACTCCGTGGGCCAGGCGAGCAGCTACGGCGGCGGAGTGAACACAGCTCAAGCGAACGTAAACGGCGACGCGGCGCAGGCGTTCGGCAGCGCCAACGACGGCGGCGCGCAGCTGGCCCGCGACGGGTACTACTTCCCCGGACAGGCCATCGCGCAGGCGCAGACCTACGACGTGCCGCCCTTCCCTGAGAGCGCATACGGCGCCGCTAAGGCCGTGGCTCAGGCACAGAACGGCGGCGCGTACTACCCCGTGCCGGCGCCCGCCACCGTCATCACCTACGAGCAGAACTTCGCGCCCGCCGCGTCCTCCGCGTCGCACGCCGACTCGCACGGCACCGGCGTGGCGCACTCCTCCGCCAACACTCGCGGCGTCGGCGCCTACGGCGCGACCTCGTCCAACGCTGACACCCACGGTGAGGGCTCCGCCGACTCCAACGCCAACGCCGGCCTCGGCGCCACCAGCTCGTCCGCCAAGAGCCACGGCGAGGGCTCCGCCGCGTCCTCCGCGCAGACCAACGGCAACGCCGGCGTCGTGTACCTCGCCGCTCCAACCCCGATCGTCACCCAGCCCGCGCCCACCGTCGTTGACCTCAAGACTCCCGTCTACTACACTTCGTACGTCCCAGCTGTCCCCGCTCAAGGCATCGCTTCCTCCAACGCGAACGTGGTCGGCTCCGGACACGCCGCCTCCTCCGCTAAGGTTGGTCACGGCCAAGGCAGGACCATCTCCTGGCGCTTCGGTACACTGTACGACGCCCCCGCCTCCGCCCAGGCTCAGGCCAACACTCACGGCGGTTACGGCGCCGCCAAGTCTGCCGCCCACACCCACGGCTACGGCTCCGCCAACGCGAACGCTGGCGTCAACGGCCATGGCTCCGCCAAGTCCGTCGCCGACACTCACTCCGGCCACGGCATCGCTCAGTCGTCCGCCAACTCACACGGCGCCGGTTCCGCCAACGCCAACGCTAACGTGAACGGCTACGGCGGCGCCCGCTCCACAGCTGACGTGCACGGCCAGTACTACGGCGGCTCCCGCAGCTCTGCCGACGCGCACTCGCACGGCTTCGGCAACGCCGCGTCCTCCGCCAGGACTCAGGGCGTGAACACCGCCTTCAAGGTGACGAACTCTCAGGCTACCTCCTCCGGCTTCGGCTCCGCGCACGCCAACGCTCTCGCTGCCTGAACACTGAATAGTCAGCTCGGTGCGCCTGCACCAGTTATAAGCAAGCACATTACGACGACTTCCGGAACAGCCGAAAACTTGTCTTGATGTATTTGCGAAGCGCTCAAACTCATTAATTTATTTAAATTATTTATTTATTAATTGTCTCAAACACAACGTTGTAATACAAATTGAGAGGCAAGACGACTGCCATAAATAAATGAAAGACTTTAAAAGTTTACTGAATTATTTCATTTACAACACCACTATTACAGCTAAGTATAAGAAATGATAAATACATATATCAGAAAAGCATTAACATTATAATATCAAGTTCAGATGATCACAGTTTCCCCTGCATGAAGGGTTTAAGATATTTGTGGAAGCTCTGGTTGACGGGCTCCGCGTTGAGGGGACTCTTGAGCGCTTCCTCCATCAGGCGCTCGTACACGCGACCGTCGTATGCGCCTAGGGTGGAGTTCAGGATCTAATAAAGCAAAAGTTTTTTGTTAGACAAGAAAGATTAGAGGAAGGCCTTTGTATTCAGACATTATAGGTTATTCACCCACAATCTACACACACCTGAATTCTATATAAGTAATGTAATAAGAAATTCCTACATTATGGAAGATTATTATTATATTAAATATTGAACCACGAAAGAGCCAATCTTGTGATAGGTACTTAAGATTCTATTCACTCCTAGGCCTCCTAACGGCCATGATCGTACCTGATCCCTGAAGTCGAAGGCATCCACCAGTCCCACCGCATTAGGTCTGATCTTCCCGAGGAGCTCTTCGTAGGTGCCCTGAAGCTGTCGCACGTCACTTTCAGATATTGACGTGTACTGTAGACATAATGACAAAATCAATTACCTACTGTTTCCTGAAAATTACAACGTGATTAATAAACTCAGGTTGCGCCTCAACACCTTTTTAAGGTACAGACATTAAAGAAAAATGTTTTATTTTTTGGAGGTATTGAAAGCATTAGAACCGCCTTTCAGCATGCTACGGTCATTCTGTTCTATTTAGGCAAAAAAAAAAACAATTGCAGGTAGAAAATTTTATTATCAATTATTGCTGATTGCAACGACAATCTAAGGGAGATGGGACACTTAATAAGGTCATCCGTCTGCGTGTCCTGTTGTGTGCGTGGTTAATGAATGATGCCACCGAACGAAGACCCTAAACTTAAAAGAAGAAGAAGAATCACAATGCAGTAAATTCCATTGATCTTTCCACTTACACTAAAGCTTTAATCATTGCAAAAGATACTTCATTCGAAAAGAAAAACCATAACAAACCAAGTCAACTTCCCCAACAAAAAAAAAACTGAACTCGTTGATCTCAACAAAAAGTTTTATGATGTCATGAACTTGTGACCCAATAAATATGCTAATGTGACTTGACACTGACGTAAGGTCAACGTCAAGTCATTCCCTGACGTCATGGCTAGCTGTACCTTCTTGACTCGTCGTATTGTAGTAATTGAAAGCTACATGAACGGAAATGTGGTAGAAAAACCATAAAAATCGAAATCTAATAAAAGCCAGCTTTCAAAGCAATAGGTAATCAAGCTTAATTCAATTCCTGTCTATCATCAGAAATATGGCATTTATTTACTATGGCCGTAATCATTGTAAACCTTGGAACGTAAATCTTGGAACGTACGAGTATTTTATGATTTTTTTAAAGGTATTTTTGATTCATTGTTTTGTCGAATAATCATCATCATCTGGTGTCTTAAAAGCCTGTTAACATCAAATTATCAATAATATAACCTCCATGATAGGCGATGGGCAGATGAAGGAGAACTTGAAACATCACATTTGGCGAACAGCGCAGACTCCCAAGACACGACAGATATTAATTGTATCTCATTAAAGTGGGTCTCAAAAGATTCAATATTACTCATCGGGATATTCTAACTATTAAATAAATACTAGACAATTTTTGTACCGAACTTTGTCACCTGTAAAATCGATAACAGATTACTTTCTCCTATCATTTTTTGCTTTGAAACTAAGTCAATAGTTTAACAACTGTTTATTTGGACAGACCTAGTTTATCAAAATTATCGATATTGATCTATTGATCTTCGGTCGGCTGATCCATCGGTTTTTGTTGCAGTTCGTCCGTGTGTTGACCCCGTATTTAGATAGGTACAATAACTGTTCGCTAGACCTTTGGTTGTCTAAGGTTATTTGTATTTAGAAAATTGTTGGATATCTGTTTGTTCGGATTAATAGGATTTTGAAATTAAATGTTAGATATTCAGGATAAGACGACACGTCTAAACTTCAGGAGAATAATAATAAAGATATAGAGATATTATTAATATTAACACTTGTTAATAAGAAAAACCGAAGAATGTTAAACATAAAACACGTGAATATCTAGTCAAAACAAACGTTCCAGACAATCCAAATTATGAAATGAAAATGGTAGCACAGGAAGCAACGAAAATAAATGAAATCTTTATCATTTATTTTCTCCGCTTCTTTTTCTTCTAGACTTCACATTTTCATTTATATTTCATTCATGGTCCAGTTTACTCTCTCATGGGCATGTGATCAGGAGAGACGAATTGCATGTGACTAAAAGAGTGATGAATATACAGGGTGTAAACGAACCCTTCACGAAGCCGTCAACCAAGCATTCTGTACATCAAACTCAGTAACTCTACGCAAAAATTATTGCTGGAAACGACTTTTTTTGGGGTGAAAAAACCACGTCATTTTACGGTAAAACTCAATGTAACGCACTCAAAACATTGTGCTGATGGATGCATTTAATAGTAAACGGGTTATGGAGGTTATGACCTTAAAAACTAGTAGGTATTTGAAAAAAAAAACTTGTGAAAAAGTTGGAACTTTGACCTCCAACATCTTCGTAACTAGAAGGTTCCCAGGTAGGGTCCAGAGCAAATAAATGATCGTAATGATGGGAAAACAAGTGTCTTTCGGCTTCGTTAAGGGTCTTATTACACCCTTAATTTAAATGTTGATGAATGGAGAGGGAATAGAGAGAAAAACGAGTAATGATAGCGTGACGGTTGACAGGGGAGAATGGAATAAAAAAACATGTTGCGCCGACCCCAAATAACATGGTATAAGGGCAAGAAGATGATAATGTTCCAGATTACTCTTACTCCAGAAAAGTAAACTGAAACCCATAATCATCGCCACAGTACATAACATGTGTGATGAAACCAAAATAAACGGGTAATCAATGTCTGGTGGTCGCCATTGTTGATAGATTTAAGCATGCTATTTACCGGTGCTCGCAAAAAATCGCACTTCTCTGTCAGTTTAGTGAATTAAATAGAATAAGTGTTAAGTGCTTATTAACTTTTGACGCTTAAGAATAAACGTATAATTTAAATGTTTTTGATGGACATCTAACATTTTAGAATTAACTAGCTGATGTCCGCGGCTTCGCCGTGGATGTCGGTTATTGCGCCCAAAAGTAATCATGAAATTTTGATCCCGTTCCCTTAACAAAACTTGACAAAAAATATACTAAAACCGTCCTCGAGAACCACTCTATCCATAGGTTAAAACAGCATGAAAACCGGTGCAGTCGAGTTTATCGCGAACAGACAGACGCGGTGGAGGACTTTGTTTTATAATACGTAGTGATGATTCAATAAAAAAACTAAAAAATTCTAATCAAATCATCAGTTTTAACCCGCCGGTACTCGCGTCTCCTTTTAAGTCATGAAAAGTCGCGCGAGGGTCGAAACGACCCGGATTTTGAATGTATTGTTTTTATTAACATAATTAAGTTTCGGGTTTATTTGAAAATTATTTAGAAAGAGGATAACATAACAAACTT
Organism: Xestia sexstrigata; assembly: GCA_941918905.2. NCBI lineage: Eukaryota > Metazoa > Arthropoda > Insecta > Lepidoptera > Noctuidae > Xestia > Xestia sexstrigata. The sequence continues at coordinate 4,798,997 of OW799201.2, read as the reverse complement.
AAAAATAATAAATGTTTATTATTTAGAGAAAATAAGTAATATAAATCACAAAATTCAAGAGATCACTGCTAAATCTTACGTTTTACGATATAGGAATTAAAAAATAACTTTAACCTTTTTTATTTAATCTAGAAACATAAATTATCAACAATCTTCTAAATAGAGGAACAATATTAAACTTAACACGTAGGATATTTTTATAATCAGTCTCCAAATTACACGTAAAGATCTACTATAAAATAGTTCATTTTTTTTCTACATCCATTTCAATTTTTTGTCCAAATGCCGCACGGGGACCGGTTGAGGCGGGGTGTGCGGATAGCCTATGAAGCTACTTGAAGGTACTTAGTGCGACGACACGAATGAACTTATACAAAAACAGTTATGGCACAAAAACTAGAGTACTGGGTCTTTTCGACCCAGGCGCGACTATCCGCGGGTTAATTACCAAAACGTATAGGTGTTACTAGATTTTAAATAGATTTTCTTCAAGAGTGTGTTCTTATTTTAAACTAAAAAAAAACAAGCAGGTTTATTCTTGTGATTCAAAAACAACTTGTTATTTTAACACCAAACAATTAATTAGCAAAATTACTAAAGTAAACAAAGTTAACTTCTTCGAATAATATGCAAATTAAGAAAATTTTGCATTTTGCATAATTTGTTCAAAACACAGACATGTACTTTTAATTTGCAAAATACAGGACTTTTTTTATCATAAAAAGTATATTTTTGATTTATGAATACGTTTTTATTAAAGAAACATTTCTCACATAATCTAATTCTTATGATTTACAGGATTCGATAATATTCAACTTAATCGATTTTATTCAAAATCGAATTACATTTTATGACAAAAGTTAAAAGATTTGACAAAACGATTCCGAATGAGGTATTTATAATGATATCAATAAAACCAGATATTATGTTAACGACATCCTATAATTATATGTACCTATCATGCTTTTATGAAGTGATTTAAAGAGGATATAAATTATGTCAATATAAATTGGACAAAAGTAACATAACTAATGAGATCGGACCGTTTGGCAATTGAAGGTAAGTAATTAATCAGTCCTGGAGATTCCAAACTCCTTCTTTCATTGTCAAGGTCGGTAAATAATTAATTTATGGTAACTGGTTTGCTTTAGAACTAGAGTATTTTGTTTATTAACCGACTTCTAAAAAGGTGCTGGTTCTCAGTTCGGCTTTAGTTTTTTTTGAGTCTCAAAAGGGATCTTTAGATAAGATTCGATTTTCAACTGAAATGAAATATTTATTTGAAAATCACACTTCATTAGAGCGTTTTTCACTAATAAAACTAATCCAAAATGCGATCAACATCTATCAGTGTCATCATTGCTCACTGTGGAAGAACACTTAAACGGAGTTCAAGAACTCCGTTTAGATGTTCTGAACGCGTTCAGTTCCATTGATGAAATACGCCGTTAATGCTACAAGCTAAAATTAGTGAAGCCGGTGAACTAAACCATCGAAAACTTTAATTTAATTAATTAAAAAAAAATATTTAGCATTTAAATAACAAAACTGCATCAAGAAGTAATCTAACACTATAATCACATCAAGTTCGTGACCCACAACAAAGATAAATAATTCCTACTGATTTTATTTTCCACCATGTTTTATTTATTATCTCCAAATATCCATAAATTTCTCCACACGTACCTATAATTTATAACAAAAAAACTAGTCTTTATAGACTATTCTATATAGACACCTGCTTTGGCCTGTTGTTAGGTTATATAGAATATAGAGATCATTCTAACAAATCGTATCACATTATTGAAACGAACTTTCAATTAATTTTATACGGAAATCTTAATGTTGAAAAGAACGGCTTTTAGATAAAATATAAAGATCATTTAGAGAAAAGAATCATGTTTTTGAAATGTAATTGGAGTCATTTTAAGAGTCGTCTATAAATCATTATGCAGACATCGAAAAAAGTTGCATTCAAAACTTTGGCCAGATTTATTAGTTGTTGTCAATAATTAATTGCAGCCAAGTATATTAAAAATACATCCATTCAAAATTATCCAAAGATCATTAAAAATAACTGTACTTAAATAAAATTATCCATAGTTTAATCAAGTGTTTTTTTTTTAAATCAGCTGTCTATAATAAACGCATTGTGCAGTTAGAATCTTTAATTTACAACGTACTGACTGATTCCAATAACCGTTATGTAGATAAAAACTTGATAACTGATACCTGTGCATACCATAGACTAAACACAGTGCATTATTCTTGTTATAATTCACCTGCCAATCGTAGTCATTATGACAATCTATTCAATGGTTCTTTCTATGCAAAGATTTGAATCGAAATACTTGGTTCTCTTGGTTCATCAGTCTGTTAGAATTTATCCATAGAGATGTAACTTACTGTAACTGGGGGAGGGGGTCAGATAAAACACGATTATGACAACCACGTGTAATTTTTGAGAGCCGAAAAAAAATGAATGGAAAGTGTGACATGTAAAACATTTTTTTATTAAAACTGATTCTAAAACTATCTGATCTTTTTAATAAAAAAATACACGTGATCCTGGGTGGGGGAGGATAACCTAAATCCTCACGACGTATCACCAAGGGGAAAGCGAGGCTTTAAAAGTGGCCCAAAAACCTGACGTGATTAAAGGAAGGCCCCAAATGTATGATACGTGCTGCATTTAGTTTGTCCATTCTTCTTAACATTTTTTCTGAACGATTTATTGGAACAGTGACCTGTTGAAATTGTCTTTCAGATTCTTTCATTTATTTTAACCTCAATAATCTCTTTAACACCTGTATGGCACCTACTTTTAATGTATATCCTATATATAAAATCGATACTTGATAATTTATTACATTTCCAGTAGTTTAATAATATTACTGCCTCGTTATACAAGCTGACGTTTGTAATTAGAATAATACTGCAAATCATCTTATGCCCAGCAAAAAAAAAACAATATATAAACACAAACTTCAATGTCAAAACTCAACTGAACTCAAACATAACTGTCATGATGACGACGCGGAAATGCATCAAAATTCCCACATGTGACACCTCTTCAGATCTTTTTCCTTTATTTGGTAAACTGCAAACGGTAACAACTGCCTACAGCGCCAGTAAACCTGCACATAGCTTTAATGTGTCAGCTTTATGATAACGAGACAGATCGCTGCGTTTCAAGTACTTTCAACCCGACATTTTACAAGAAACACTAAAAAATTACGTGCTGGGAACTTTGGGAAATGCACTAAAAATGTCTTGAATCATGTCCTTTAAAAGGTGTCATATCAACATTCTAGCTAAAATTAAAACCCTATAAGGAAAACGAATGAGCAATGCATACACACCTAAAATTGCGGGTTACATTTTTGCGTCTAATAAAAAACAAAAATGCAAAATGGCTGCCCGTAGACAGGCTCATAAAGTATGTTTTTGCTCGTGCAGTGAGTTTTTATAACATTTATTTAACTGTACCCGAGCAGATAATCAAAGCTATTGTGGGACGCCATCTTTTATTCGCGTGATCCAGTTATTTTAGATTTATCTATATTATCTAACAGTACGGAATAATTGCTATTTTGTTCTTCTCTCGAGATATTTGTGTCAAGTGTAGATTGTGGAGATATTGAACGGGATCAGTAGACTATTGATCGGAGATAAGGTCCCCGTTTATACTGTGTACTTTCTTATTGTTTTCATTAATGAGGATTTAAGAAAGTAGTGTACAAGGCAAGTATCACTGCTGTAGCTATAACCTACTTACCTCACACTCATAAACACCTTCTTAATAAAGCAGCAAATTATTGGCTACAGTGATTTAAGTACCTGGAAAAAATCCATTTCCTGGAAAATTGCAGATTTGCTGGCTGTTTTAGGCAGTTAGTGCTATAATCACCATTTGTATCGTAGTCTTTTTTATCGCTATTTTGTATCTCATCTCAGACACCAAACTCAGATCAATTTTTCTCATCGACTTCCGTTTTAACTCACCAGCAGCAGATCTCCTAGTTTCTCTAGAGCCCAGTAGACGGTATACAGATGCACCAGATCGTTCAACACCTTCCTCAAGGACTCTGAGAGAGATGAGGTCGTTCGCTCCACCTCCGACTTGTAAGTTGACAGGAGGAACGCACGACAGTGTGCCTGCGGACAAACATTGGATATAGTATTTGGTATGTTATAAAAACCTTTGGTAAGTACCTACGTCCTACACGTTAAGTCTGAATGAACGATAATTATTTCGCGAATGATTTTTGTACAAGCCTAATTTGTGTGAGACCGCACGCCGTCTTTTACTCTAAATTTTCTAATTCGTGACTCCGTTTTCATAAACATTTAGGATTTTAGAGCAATTAATAAGGAACGTTTATCTGTTTACTCTAATTAGGGTTTTGTACGTCCAAACGGCCGCCTTATAGGATCACACGTGTGTCTGTCTGTCTGTCACAGCCAATTTGAATAATATTTCGAAATCATGTAAGGAAAACCTTCACTTTCATAAACTTCCACACGAGTTCTTACGAAATACTACTGAGACTGTAAAGATTAGCAAACCGCCCCTGCTTTGTATGGACATACGAAGCATAAGAAGGAGGGTCGCTAGTCTTTAATAGTTTCGACATTTAAGGTGGATCGTGCTTCACGGTAGCCTGCAAAATTCGAATTTTCTTACGTTACGCAGGTCAGTGCTAGGTTGTATGTTGATTAAAATATTATTAGCGACTGTAAGACGTATGTAGTTTCAGAATTATAATTATCAAATCATCAAAACAACCCTCCAAGTTCATAAAGGTCTACCAATGACTTTGACCGTGAAAAAGTCATTCCTCGACTAGAAATTGCAAAAAACGTAACAAAATTTGAATTTCGCGGGCTACCCTGACGCTTTCACCTTAAACAATCTTCCTCTTTGAACCTTTCTCTTTACTCCAAAATCTAAACGCATCCAAATTCTTACTTTCCTTAAACAAAACACCATAAAAAAAATAATTACTACCAAACCATATTTTAGCTACGCCTCCTCAGTAATTTAACGAAAAGAATATCTTAATTATAATCCTAACAAATGCATAAATAAAGACATTAACAGTTCAAATATTAATAGTTATATTTTTAACTGCAGACTATTGATTGATGAAGACAATTTAATTGAAGGAGTAACCACGAACCATAGCTGTGCCATAGCCAAGCCCAAGCCGTGCGACTTTTTTAATCTACATTTTTAATTTAAAAACCGTTAGGCACATAAACTAAGGAAACAGCCTATAAACTAAGGAAAGCCATTAGGTGTGACACAATAATATTAATGTTGCAATAATTAAAATATAATAATAGAGTTTTATTGCTTTTTTGTCAAACACGATTAGTGTTAACTATTTGAATTAATTTCTTTAGCTTCCTGTTTTAGGTTGTTGACATCGTTTTGTATACAGAGCGTAAATATATTTTATGTACTGTCACTCTTTTCCGGTCGGAGGTCGGAATTAACAAAACTCGAATCGGTAGCATAATCGTTACATACAAAGTGGTTTATCTAATTTAAACTAGATAGAACACACACCTTGTGGTTGTTTTCGAAACTGGATCACAGATACTACTGGATACAAATTCGACGTTTAATTTAATTTAAACTAAAATCCTTTTAATTTCAATTTGTATTATTTGTAACAAGCATGTGATTTTATACTATGTACTATCGAGGACACTCCCGCCTGATCACCACTAAGCTAATTTTTGCTTGCAGTCGCAACATAGAAACCCTCTCTAGCCCCGCCCAGCTGACTTTGTATAAAAATAATGAATGAAAAGATACCGAATCGGCCGAGCGCACTGACGACGCACGCCAAACGAGAGTTATTGTTATTTTGCGCGCCAAAGTTGACGCTTTCCTAATAGGCCCAAACTTTAAGGGAGCGTGGCTCGGCGCCTCCGCATGATTTAAGCGAAAGAAAAATTAACTGGTCAGGCGGAAAAGACCACGACTAGTTGATAGCATCGAATTAAGAACTGTAATGAAAGTAGTAACTGAAACTAAAAAAAAATGCTCAGACTCGATGTCTCCTCTTTTAAAAGCGTGTTAAAAGCGTGTGTGGTGTGTTGTAAGCGTGCCTATAATAATTTCATGATCACATGACCTCAACAGGCTACCTTCAAATAAATCTGCTGCATGAACACATCACAACACATTTGAACTTAATCCTTAGCATAACGTGCACTTTTTCTAAAATATTTTGATTTCCTAGGCTTATGTTTTGAAACTATTTTAGACACAATGGCAAAAACCTTACTATCATTTAACATAGTTTTGTGGAAGCCATCATTAAAATTTAATCTGAAGTCATTAAATAGCCTGATATTATTATATATCTACTATTAGTGAGATAAATTGAATTGTGCCTTTCTTTGAACTCTGTGTATGATTTATAATGAGCATTATTTATCATATTTTATAGCAGCAGTTTATTATTTTTGAATAAATTTTATCCAACAATGGAATAAGTAGTGGCTTAAGTGGCAGGGGGCAGGGCACATTGCTCGCAGAACGGATGGCCGATAGGGCCAAAATGTTCTGGAATGGCGACCGCGAACCGGAAGCCGATGCGTTGGAAGGCCTCCCACTAGGTGGACCGATGACCTGGTGAAGGTTGCGGGAATCCGCTGGATGCGAGTCGCACGGGACCGGTCAATGTGGCGACACTTGGGGGAGGCCTATATCCAGCAGTGGACGTCTTTCGGCTGAAATGATGATGATGATGATGATGAATGGAATAAGGAAAGCATAAAAAGTCGCCCCAATATTTTTTTTTAACGCTTATTTAATAAATGACTCTAAATATTTATAAATTTTATATTACCTATGGGATTTACCTTACCCGACTCATTTTACGAAAAAAAATATCTTTCATACATTTACAAAAACGCACAAATCATTATTTTGATAGCTATTATTTTATCTATCCAACACCTTATTTAAAAACATAAAAGGCAAGAAATTAAGATATTCAGAATATTCATATTAAGAATTCTAGAACATTTTGAATTAATTTTGGTTAGAATTTCGAAGATCAATTTTCAATGGCTCCGGCCAATCTCGTGAGATTAGAACGCAACTTAAATCTTAGTTAACAAAAATATGGACGAGATATCAAAAATCTAACACCGTAATAATTTTTTAAGACATAAATAATTAACATTATTAAGAATCTGGTAGCGATCAAATAATAAAATGTTGACACTAGAAATTAACACTAAAGCGACAATAACATAAATCTCAGAAGAACTGTTATTTTTCAACATTCGGGGAAATGGCGAAGTATCGAATTTCTCCTTCACCAAGAAATGCCAAAAGTAATCATTGAAAATGCATTATAAAATTAACGTTTGAAGTAGCTGGCAATTAATTTTGGAGATAAATAACTTATTGAATACACTCTACAAAAAAAACCAAAAGCTTCTAGAATAATAGAAGATACAGTTCACAACAACTCGTAATCTGCTTCACAGATCATAGAAATCTATGATCTGGGATCTGCCTAGTCTTTTACTATGTTAGATTTGGTTCCCAATCTTACGGGATACAGTAGCAGAATACCAATATTTTAGATAAAGCGACTACCATCTGACTAGCACTGACTGACTAGCATCTGATCTCCACAATCCAATACAACCCAGTTATTGATAGGTAACCCGAAGCAACTGTTGTGAACAAAAAAACCGGCCAAGTGCGAGTTGGACTCGCGCACCGAGGGTTCCGTACAAACCTGTAGGTATTTTTTTATTAAACTACATATTTACGGTTTTCAGATTTTTCTTTTACATGTGTTGTAAGACCTTGCTTTTTGCCTAATTTCGTGATTATAGGTCAACGGGAACTATACCATATAGGTTTTCGACCCAAAACCTATAGGGTACTTCCGGTTGACCTAGAATTGTAAATTTTGGTTAAAGCAGGGTCATACAGGACAAGTAAAGGGAAAAATCCTAAAAATAAACAAAATTGGAAAATTAAGGTAAATTTTGGTAATTACTTACAAGTTTTCGCGAAAATCTAAAACACAGTGGGCAAAAATGTATGGGAGTTGGTCCAAGCGTCGCCAAGGATGTATCAATATACCAAATGAAAGGGTACTATGTACTGTTCAAACATGCAGAAGGGCATCAAAATCTGTCCGAGGGATTTCGAGAAATTATAGCTTATTTTTGTCTTGAATGATTGAAATTAAAGGGTATAATCCTTTAATTTGGTATGTGATTCATCCTTGGGGACGCTTGGACCACATTTGCCTACTATCTTTTGCCCATATCATTTTATCGTGTTGACTCAGGACCTTGATTTTATACACCTAATAGGGAATATAGACCTCGGTACCTGATATAAATTTCAACTTGCTAGGCTCACCCGAACAGACAGACGGACAAGAGAGTGATCTTATATGGGTTCCTTTTTTTTTTCTTTGAGGTACGGAACCCTAAAAATCACAACGTTGACACATAAAAGGTAAACAAAAAGTTGGTAAGAACCTCAGAAGCTGCAACCAGTTGAACTGAAGTCATGTTCCATGCGTCTTCGGGAGCCAAGCCTCGTTTGATATACTTCTTTATACTGGCCACTGCTGATGACACTTTTCTGTAAATTGGCAAATCAGCTTAGTATTGGTGTTACTGTATCTACCTGTTACCCAGATACCCAATATGGGTAACGGGTCTTTAAATAAGCCAAACTATCTGATTTCTTGAAGACAAAGGAAAGATGTAATCTGATAGGAATTATTACTGAAAAGTAAAAACAATGTTATTCTTGTAACTTTTGGAAATCAGAAGCTTAGTTCGACGAATTCAACGTCCGTATAGCACCAAAACAGTTCTTACCCCAAAGCAACTCGTCGAAAACCTTTGATGATTCCATCGACGGAGTTGTCCCATTTCAGTTTGCTGTTGATCTTCTCTGACAGATAAGACATTGTTGGGCTCAGTGGCCTGCCAGCCAATGCCTGCTCCCATGCCTTTACTAAAGACCTGAAACAACCGTCATATTAAACTAATGGTATTGTTGCTTCCAGCCTTTGTTGATTGGCTACCTTCATATTCATACCACTCACTGCTACCCATCATATTTTTTTCTAATTTTAGTTTTCTTCTTCGCCAATTCTTGCTAGTCACAAGGTTAATTTATGACGACCCGAACATCATTTTTAATTGTGCAAAAGAAATTTCATTTGGGTATCCATTTGCCAATAAATTAAAATACAGAATCAATTCGCCATAATATTTTACCAATACAACACTTAATCAAAGTCATCATAAATGTTTTGATGCCGTTAGATACAGTTTAGATAAGTTATTTTAAAAATCGATACTTTTAAATGACAGCGTTTTATTTGCGAACCTCTTGAGAAAAACTCTCAATAGCCTCAGGTGAATAATCTACTTAATGCAATTCATTCACAATTTATTATATCATTTAGTTTTGTAGGTTATCTATACTCTGCATACGTTTTTGTCAAAATCCGTCCGTCATCCGTTTCTGAAAAAATGGCGTCTCGATGAGTTTATTAAACTGTAATATTTAACTATAATATTTGGCAGCTCACACGTGCATACACGAAAAGCATGTTTGTAGATATTTGACAGTCGTAGTGACTCGAAAATCTGACAACCAGTCTTACCAAGGGGTATCGTATTGCCCAGTACTAACTGGGTTGTGGAGGTCAGGCAGTCGTTCCATGTAAAATACTGGTATTCAGCTGCATCCGGTTAGTGGCGGTTAGACTAGAAGACGACTTCAACGTGCATACAGGTCAATATGAATCTTCTTCCTACATGTTTACCTTTTGAATTCTTTCTTTCATACCAATCGATGTCGTTACCATCCACCGTCATATGCAAGTTTTAATTACAAAGCCAAGGCGAGTACCGGTAAGATGGTCATACGCAATAAAGGAAATTATCAGAGTTAGTATGACTGTATCGAGTGATCTACAAAATAAAAATGATTCAACCGTTCTTTATTAAAATTAGGCTGATTTTCAGCCACACACCGCTTTTTACTGGGTACAACCCAGTTATTACTGGGTAATTTACGAGTACGATATCCCTTGGTAACACTGGTTGTTAGACTTTCGGGCCACCGACAACCTGATATGACTGTCAAAGATCTACAAATGACAGCCGGGACCAACGACGTAATATGCTTTCCGATGCACGGACCGACCTAGGCAAGCGCGGATTACCCTGAAGATCTTTATTTATTTAAACTTCATATACAATAGTCGTACATAGGCGGACTTAATGCCACAGCTGTACGGCCTTAAGCCTTACATTAACACAGAAACTTTAAATAAATAAAAATAAATAAATATCGCTGGTCATTACACACAGCCCATCCAGTGCCACACTAAGCAACGAGGCTTGTGTCGTGGACACCAGATAGTTGATATACTACATAGATACTTTTTGTAAGTAAATACATACTTAATATACATATAAACATCCATGGCTCGGAAAACAAATGCCCATGCCCATCACACAAACATTTGCTCCGACCGGTATTCGAACCCGGAACCCTAAGAACGCAGCCTCACTACCACTGCGCCATTCGGGTCGTCGAGACTGCAGCACCGTATTAGCCTCAATATTTAATTTTTGTGTGTGGATCAAGGGGTCTTCACGGATCTAATGAAATTCAGTAAGATAATACCGCTTTTTAAATCCGTGGACAGTAAGGAGGCCGGTTTTCAGCAAGGTGTTTGAAAAGATAATGCTCAATCAAATGCTAAACCATTTTAACACCAATAAAATATTACACGAGCAACAGTATGGTTTCACCAAAGGACGTTGTACAACTGACGCCGGTCACTTTATTAAAACACATATTTACTGCGTGGGAAGAGGCACAAGATGCCATAGGAATCTTCTGTGACCTTTCGAAGGCATTTGATTACGTAAATCACGAAACCCTGGTCTTGAAACTTGAACATTACGGTTTAGGTAAACTTGCGCTCAGTTTAGTAAAATCGTTTTTTAATAATAGACAGCAGCAGGTACAAATAAATGGTGTCAACTCAATGGGTTCAAAAGTAAAAATGGGTGTACCACAAGGTTCGATATTAGGTCCCTTCCCTCTTTTTAATGTATATTAATGACCTACCCCATTTATTTGACAACCATCCGCAAATAGTGTTGTTTGCTGACAATACTTCTTAAATATTTAGGATAAACAGACGTGCGACTAATCTTGACGACGTAAATAACGCCCTACTGCAGGTCCACAATTGGTTTACCGCTATTAATTTAGTACTAAATGGAAAAAAAAATAAGTGCATTAGATTTGCTCTACCAAATGTCACAAGTAGTGATATTGTGACATAATATCGAATCAAGAGAAATTAGAATTTGTCGATAAAACGGTTTTCTTGGGAATCACTCTCGACTCAAGGTTACAAGGGGTCCTCATTTAACATCTCTTGCAGGACGGCTGAGCTCAGCAGCATATGGTGTTAGAAAAATTCGTCAATTTACTGATGTTGATACCGTGAGGCTAGTCTATTTTAGTTATTTTCAAGGTATTATGTCATACAGTATTTTACTATGGGGACGGGCTGCAGACATCGAGTCTATATTTATTCTGCAGAAAAGAGCCATCAGAGCCATTTATGAATTACGTAGGCGCGATTCTCTAAGAGGACTGTTTAAGGAAATTAATATCATGACAGTACCTTGCGGCCTTGTCAATACATCTATGAAAACATCATGTACGTTAGGAAAAATCGGCATTTATTCAGTACAAGAGGTGACAGACACCACTATAACACTAGAAATAGGGACCAACTAGTTCAGCCAGGTTTCAGGCTTGCTAAAGTAGATTCATTTTTCATGGGGTACTGTTTGAAATGTTACAATAAAATACCTCCCCACGTTCTTCAATTGAATGAGACAAAATTTAAATCTTGTATAAAACGCCCACTGTGTAGGCAAGCTTAGTATAATTTTACATTTATGATAAAAATGCTTGGCTAAATGCTGGTCCTGCTCCACAACCATAAGGGCAAACTAATTGATTGTACTGGTCGGGCATTATTTGAGTCTATCGACACGAAAAGAAGAGGAAGAAGAATTCATTTCCATCTTGATGTATTGTGGAAGCTGCAGAAGATTGTAAAAATATACTTGCATTGTATAGATTCCAGTTCTTAGTATTATATAATTGCATAGCACATGTGTGAGTACTTTGTATTGTTCAGCCACCATTTTACATTTAGTTATCTTTCATTAACTTGAATACGCCTTGGTGGCTGAGAGAATGTCATGCTCACTCAAATGTCTCGCTGATGGTGGCGGGTGTGTCGGGTCATTTAGTTCCCTTTAATATGGTTGAGTTGAATGGCGCCGGTACATACGTCATGTTCGTGAACGGGCGCTGTCAGTTGGGACTGGTCATCTCTTAGCTGCCACGGTTCATTTTAATTATTTTATTTTTAAATGTTGATCTAATCTTTTACTCTGGACGCTCTTAATGTGCACGTCTTTCTATATCGTTCTCACATATATGTAAAATCTCAAAATTAATGATGTAACCAAGATTTTGTAACAATATTTTGATTCAAAAGAGTGTCCATGGAGTTTTTTTGCCCGTTCTTCTCCATAGAGATCTACGCTAGGGAATGGGCAACTAAAGTACTTTCTCAAGTTATTATGCCTTGTGACTGGGACTGGAGGTTTGTTTTTTATTTGTAATTATGACATTCAAAAGTGCCATAATGGTCTATTTGAAATAAATGCTTCGAGTTTGAGTCTGAGTTTGAGTTTTACTAGCCAACATTTGGGTTAAATAGTGTTAAGGTATAAAATAATATCTAAAAACAAAGTTTTTGTTTACGAGAATGTATAAACTAATATTGATACTAATACACTTATACAAATAAAATAAACTAATAAATATTTTAACAAATACCAAAGTTAAAACAAAGAGAAACTTAATAATAATTACTATGACTAGACATCTATTTAGTCTGACTTAGATAGTGGTTACGAACTATTCTTTTAAAAGTCAATTTGCTTTCAGCTTTTTTTACTGCCAAAAGGTAGCGCGTTCCAGAGCTTTATAGTAGAGATATAAGCGTAAGAATTTGACATTAAACCGGTGCGGTGTGAAGGAATTTGGAGAAGTAGATTCTTGGAAGTCAAAGGTTGAGACTATAAGAACTGCCCAACACTTTGAAATAAGTTTTTAGATAATCGGAAGCACATGGATCGTTCATAATCGTGAAGAGCATGCAGAGAGAACTGAGGGACCTCCTGACTACTCCCGAGTCGGATAGGCAACCATTTAAGCTGAGAATAGAAGGAAGAAATGTGATCGTATTTACGAAGGCTAAAAACAAACCGAATACAATTGTTGAGAAGTCGATCCAATTTATTTAGAAGTTCTTGGGAAAGATCAGAACAACAAACATCTGCATAGTCTAAAGGGAAAAACCTCTTAACGAAGCCGAAAGGCACTTGTTCCCGTCATTGTGATCATTTTTTTGGTTCTACACCATACCTGGGAACCTTCTAGTCTAGTTACGGAGATATTGAGGTCAAAGTTCCAACTTTTTAACAAGTTTTTAATGTAAGATTTTTCTTTAAACACTTCCACGACCCCCGTACTATTCAATCCATCGACCAGAACAATGTTTTGAGTGCGTTACATTGAGTTCTACCACAAAACATGATATTACACCCCAAAAAAAAAGTCGTTTCCCAGCAACAATTTTTGCGTAAAGTTACTTAGTTTGATATACAGAATGCTTGGTTGATAGCTTCGTGATGAGGTGGTTTACAGCCTGTATAATGGGAAGCACAAGTGACTGTACCAAAGTGAGTTTAGGAGGAAATGTTTGAATCTATAGAGAGACCGCAGGGAGAACGAGATTATCTGGCTCACCTGAGGCACGTGTTTATTCCAACTGAAACTACCGTCAATGTAATGTGTGTCTTTTATGTGAGGTGAAAGAAACATGACGGAGTTCTCGTACATCAGTGGCATAAGTCGGCTAGTGTTCACATTTCTCAAATAGTACGAACTACCAATAGATGAATAAATATCGCTGGACATTAACACAGTGCCATCTAGTGCCACACTAAGCAACGAGGCTTATGTCGTGGACACCAGATAGTTGATATACTACATAGATATTTTTTGTTTGCAAATACATACTTATTTAAATGCATTCCATGACTCGGAAACAAATGTCCATGCTCATCACACAAACATTTGCTTCAACCGGGATTCGAACCCGGGACCCTAAGAACGTAAGGCAGCCTCACCACCGCCGCGCTATTCGGGTCTTCAAGCACCACTGAGGTTGGCCTGACATTTCCCGACGTTAACAGAAACCCCTTTGCCAGACTATTCTTCGATAGTTCGTAGCTATCAGCAATGAGTGATGAAATACAATTGTCAAGGTTTACAATGTCTGACTGAGCGTATAGTAGCAAGTCTTCGACGTACACATGGTAAGAACATTTGAGGACAGCAGTAATGGAGTTTATAAATAAAGAAAATAAGAGAAGAGAGATTATACCGCCTTGTGGAACACCAGTTACCACGTCGCACCAGTCAGAGCAATCCTGATCAGCACGTACCGCCTGCTGGCGACCACGAAGATATGAAGAAAACCAATCACATGATAACGAAGAGACCCCAATTTGAGACAGTATGGCCAAGAGAAGGTCGTGATCAACGGTGTTAAAAGCATTGGAAAAATCTATTAGACCCAGGACTGTTAATCTCGAATTTTCCAGGGCGTCCCTCATATCTTCAGCATTTTTAAGCAGAGCCGTGGCTGAGCTGTGGCCAGACCGAAAACCGGATTGGAAACTAGACCAGATTATTCTTGAATACGTACTAAGATATTTGTTTCAGGGCAACTGCTTCTGGGATCTTGGAAAGGAAAGGAAGAATGGAGATCGGCCTGAAGTGGTTAGCTAAACTAGGATCAATCCGTGTGGCTTATAGTTATTATAAGTTACTGTATATTTACTAAAAATGAGTTTACCTTGCCGTCTGCAGCATGAGCACAGTGTTCTCTCCCTCGTAGGTGACGGCGGCCGTCACGAGCCCGTAGAGCTGCGGCAAGTTGGAGGACAGCATGTAGCCGTGACCGCCGCACGACGTGCGCGAGCGCTCCGACATGCCCGACGTGTCCCATGACGTCACCGCCTTCAGGCAGCAGGCTGTGGCGTGCAGCTAGCAGGGAAATCATGGGGAAGTGGTTTAGGTTACATACGGGGTGTAAACAGACCCGAGACTTCATAAACAAGCCGTCAACCAAGCATTCTGTACATCAAACTATGTAACAATATCCATTATCATTAATAATAATCATTAGTAACTCTATGCAAAAATGATTGCTGTAAACGACTTCTTTTTTTGGGGTGAAAAATCACGTTTTACGGTACAACTCAATGTTACGCTCTCAAAACATTGTGCTGATGGATGCATTGAATAGTAAACGGGTTATGGAGGTATTTAAAGTAAAGTTATGACCGTAAAAAATAGTATTTAAAAAAAAACTTGGAAATTTGACCTCCAATATCTCCGTAACTAGAAGGTTCCCAGGTATGGTACAGAACAAAAAAAATATTGCAATGATGTTATGGGTCTATTACATTACACCCTTCATGTCCATAAGTAGGAAATTTTTTTTCACATCAAAATTTCCACGCCAGCAAGGTCGCGGGCAATTGTTGATCTAATGTAAATAAACTGACCTCAGGCAGTTCATCCATATTCCCCTTTTCCAAATCAGCAGTGACCTTCTGGTACATCCTGGTGAGCCACTTGGCCGTCAGACTGAAAGCGTGGCTCGAAGCTATGGCGATGAACAGCTTGTGCTGCTGTGTCACGTAGTCCAAGATTTGGGGCTCTCCAGCACTAGGAATTAAAGAACAAGAGAATAATTATGCGGCAATCCCAAATCAAACCGAAAATCATGTATTCTAATTGGCTACGAATAAATGGCGGATCAAACTCCTTGGCAAATACATCTGCCAGGTAAGCTTTAAGGTCTTAAGCCTATCTAATACGAGTTCCCAGATCGGGAGAAGTGCTAATAGGTTTTTCTATCAGGAATTTCTCAGTAGTAGCCACGGAGTCTGGATTCGTGCCCGGTTGATGGCAATAGGTTCGCCCCCTATTACATGGGACTGAAACATAACTGCCTAACCCTACGAGTATTACAGGCGTGATATTATAAATGTGTTTTGTTATGACATATCTAAATTGCATCATCACAGTGGAATTTATGGTGAGTTGATTATGGTGCTATTTGGTAAAATTAAATAGATATAGTTTTGCTAGCCTCCCAAGCATCCCAAGTACGTAACGTCGATGTCCTTATTTGGTATGAATTTGGTACCCATTGTATAAAGTAGAAGACGGTAAGGTAAATCAAGTATTCCAAGGCACTGAAATGATTGAAAGTCTTATCAAAGCTTGCCATAGAATCAAACAAAGGATTTTTACAGAGGCCACTTACCCAGGTTTCAGCTCCGACTGCCTCCTGACGGCGGAGTATCTGACAGCGATAGTGACAGATCTCGCCAGCTGGTTGGCCATGCCGTTGACGATAACCACCCTCACGTATACCATTGTGCCGTAAGTCAGCTTGCTGTTCAGTGACTTTCTAAATGTACCATCCTGGAGACAGAAATGTCGTAACCATTTTCATGGAATGAGAATCTACACTTTATGAAATTCCAGCTACCCTTTGGAAACTCCAATCACTAGTTTGTAAGAAAACAATCAATATTTTATTATCATTTTTTATTTTCAAGATTTATTTATTTATTTACTCTAAACATACAAATATCCTTACAGGCTAGACCCAATGCGATATTGTAGCACACTCGAAGAAGATCTAGCAAAAGAACAGCACCGATAGATAACTCCTTACAACAAAATAATAATATATACAGTATCAGCAGTAACTTTATGTTATATCTTTTTACATCTTTCCTACCTTCAGAACCTGAGCATTCTTCATCAGCATCCTGTCCCTCTTAATCCTGTGGTGTTCGAAGCCAAGGAACCCATTGTTAACGGTGTTGAAACCAAGCTTGGCCCCGATCTCTCCAAGCTTTATCCCTGGGAGAGGCATGTGAGTCTCTTCGTCTCGCAGCTGGATGAGGAACGGCTGGATGCCGCAGCTCTTACCCTGCGAGTAAAGATGAGCCATCACCACGCAGTAGTTCGCGGTGTGTGCCACTAGAACAAGATTAGTTTTGTTTGATGACGTCATACAGCAAGTGAGCTGTATAACCTGACTCCTGCGTGGAAGTCGGTTTTTTCTCTTAGGTTACTACTGGGATATAAAGTATCCTACGTAACCCGAGGCTCATATGGTGGAGTGGCGTTACTTTCTTACAAACCTACAGGGTACAACTTAGATTAGACCATTTCATAATATTAGGGTTTCTGAAGTCTGCTTGCCTTATGGGCTGGCCGTATTGTTGGCCCCTAGGCACGCCACTGGTTTATGGCGTGAAAGGGTAACAGATGGACCGAGTTACAGTTGCATTTGAAATATTAATATGGACTTCTATCTTAGTCAGGCTTTATAAGATGGAAACATATTAAGAATCAAATGTGACTTACAACTTCCGGGCCACCATTTATACGCAGTCAGTGTAGGACTGTGCAGGACAAACTCTTCTGTTTTTGGATCGTAAGTAGCTGTTGTTTCCAAGCCACGGATGAAAGTTCCATGACCGAGCTCCGTCTGTGAATTTATAATTAATTTTTCAATACACTTCCTCGAAAACTGGTTCTTATCATACAACGATTAGGTTCAACATGCAATGTATTTCACACGTGTGCGATTTTTTTTATTTTCTAACACGTGTGCGGGAATGAAAATTGCCACAGAACTATACCTATACTTAGTCCAAATTGGTTCAATGGCCTATAGTCGGAGGTGAATGTTTTTTTTTTAATTTCGGCAAAGCAATGCGTCTTTACGGCGTAAATATTTTTTGAATATTCTAATTGCGTTTATAAATATAATATCATAGATAGATATGATTATTAAAATTAAAATTTACTTTTAGTATCAAATTAACATTTATTTGTGTTCTAAATTCAAAAATATAAAAAAAAACAACTAGTTTTTAATATTAGGCTGTTTAGCGGCCTCATACCTTTGCTTCTCTTTCAACCTGACGAAAGCAAAGCGCGCAAAAAAAGGAAATTAAAATCATAGTTTCCTAATAATTCATGACAAAAATATTTTTCGTTCTTTTATTATTTTATTTCTTCAAAAGTGTATTGAAAAACGTCGTTTGACATGTGTGGACATTTATTATTGCAGTTCTCGGCTCAGAAACACCCTCGCCAACGGCTCGGGAGTTAATTCCGCCTCGGATGCAATAACAAACTTGTATCAAAACACACACACACTTGTATCAAAATGAACTATTTTGATCCTTGAGAATTAATTGAGAAAGAAAGAGCTAAATAATAATTATGCAACATTACCTACCTGTGCATAAGTGCCAATGATCTCCATCTTACTGGCTCTCTTCATCCAGTATTTCTTCTGCTCTTCATTAGCGTGGCCCAATATCGCCGGTATGAACATAGCAACGTGTAGCGAGAATGGAGAGTTATCTTTGAACACCGCTGCATGCAGGAGGCTGCGATAAGTGGTGCTGAAAGCATACAAAATCAAAAGATGAAATTGAAAATAATTTAAACTGAAAATTCATGAAGGATAAGTTGATTGCCATAGGTGATTATATAAAAAAATGGATGGAATGCGCGATTTGGAAAAAGCGACTTAAAAAACACACACACAAAAAAGTGAAAAGTAACTAGCTTCAGAAGCCTGTGACAAAAACACCAAATCAATCAAACAAAGGTCAAGCTTCAAAAGCCGGTTACAAAAACACCAAATCAATCAAACAAAGGTCAAGCTTCGAAGTCGGGACCTTTGTTTGATTGATTTAGTGTTTATCTTCCTTTTTGAAGTCGGTTTGAAAGAGGGGAGAACGTAAGGAGAAAATATTTTGCGACTACCACAAGTAATGGGATAAGGGCACAGAGATAATGATGATGAGAAGATCATAAGTCATTCATAAGATAAGCTGGAACTCTATCATATACGGTACTATGGCTAAAGAGACATTGTGGTGGGGGAATAAGCCTTATTTTTCTTTACCTTGTTTTATTTTCCACTGGTGACGTGGTTGACACTGCACAAGTGCACAGTGTAGCATTTTAAGGGCTATTGTTTTGCTTTAGACGAGTTAATTTAAGCTCTTTGCCAAATTCGGATTATGGAGCGTCAGGTTGAATAGGGCTTCGTACCCAAAGGATGGGCAACGAGACCCTATTCATCATTTCAGCCCGGAGTCACCCATTGTTGGGTATAGGCCTCCCCCGTCTTCTGCCACTGTTCCCTAGGACCCTTTTATTCGAAATTAAACATACTTAGCCTTCTCCTGTTCTGTCTGGTTGGGATCCTCAGCATCTTTCAGCGCTCGGTACAAAAGAACT
Source organism: Xestia sexstrigata (assembly GCA_941918905.2). Lineage (NCBI taxonomy): Eukaryota > Metazoa > Arthropoda > Insecta > Lepidoptera > Noctuidae > Xestia > Xestia sexstrigata. The sequence goes on along the minus strand of OW799201.2, from coordinate 4,779,445 downwards.
GCTTTGCGTACCGCATTCTCATACTTCTCCTTATGACTGAGGTACTCTTCTGGAACCTCATCTATGAGGCCTTTGGTGCTTAGGACCTTTTGCTCTGGAATTAAAAGTTGTTTTAATGCTCTAGTTAGTTTATAGTTTTCTAGAATCAAATCCTGCTCCTGTTAACTTTGGTAGGCTTTATCATCATCTCTGCACTTGTCTCTTGTTACTTGGGGTCAGCACAATACGACTTATTCATTCCTTCTTCTATGGCATTTCTTTTCATTCCCGTTCCATTCATATTATTCCTCACACAATGCATGATCCATCTTTTCTTTGGCATTGCTAGGCAAGCATTGATAGGCTTACCTTAACCTTTAAAGAGATGCTAATAAATCAGCACTTCTGTCATAGACCTAGAATAATATGTCTCTGCAAAATCACCCTGTGTGAAACCTAGGCTGGGCGAAGTTTTTGCAAATGATGATATTACCAAGATTATAATAGGCGCCTGATCAAATACTCGTTATGAGCATTTAAATACAAAACATTGCTAACTTGAACTAGACTGTTAATCATATAATAACCGGTGTAGGAACAGGAAGGTCAAATCTCAGAACGTTTGATTATAGACCACATTTTTTGTCGTAGATGGTATTTACTAGGTAAGTTCAAGGTTGGAACATCATAACAACATAGTCTCAGTGATTCGGACTTTGTACCGAAAGTCATTCATAATTTTATCTGCTACAATAAGTTTAGTTGGTACTGTTGATCATAATTAAGATATTGTTATCAGGGCACGCACGCAGGTAAGGTAAAGTAGTAAGCTATTCTTATCTTTTTACCTTTATCTACACCGATAACAAAGTGAAAACATATAGGTCGCTGTACCTAATAATCACGCTAGGCATCCAGTATAGTTTGACCTGGTACTATATAGACTTTCAGTAGAACAGGAGGTCAGTGTAAACAGTAAATGTGATGTGTGTGTGGTCTGAAGTTATTAACAGTTGGCATCCTCAAGGAAAACCAATTCTGACGTTAGTCTATTATCATGCTAAGACACACACGTAAGTATAACAAGTTACTCAACTCCACACACGCAAACGGCACGTAAATAATCAAAATTTAATGAACATCGACTTACCCAACTTTCTTCTGCTTTCTGTCGCTTGCACACTTCCATCTAGGTAATTAGTTAACTCTTCCACATTAAATTCACATTTTTTTCTCTCGTCCAACAAATCCTGGTTGACTTTCGCGCTCATATTTGGAATTGGAACGAGTCAATTGCGAAAATTGTTGTTTTGTCTGTGGTGGGGCGACGATTGTTCATTTTAAGATAGGTACCTCCTGAGTAAGCCAACGTAGTGGCGCTGGCGTTATCAAGACGCAAATACGATGATAATTGTTGTTGTTATTCTTATCTGGGGCTAATAAACAATTTTCGAGGTATTACGTACTTACTTAGATTATAAGATGTTACCTATTACAAATGTTTTGATAATGTATTTTTTGTACTATAAATTGGATGTTTGTTTCTTGTTGACTTATGAATGAATAAGACACGTCTTCTGTCTTGTTTTCTAAAATTGCTACTGGGAGCGATTTGTACTTTGAACTACATATACCTATGCATAAGATCGTAGATCATGCATCATACTTTTATGTAGAAATTTGTGTTTTTCGTAGTTAAAGGAAAACATTCGTTATGGTGGAAGCGCTAAGGTAACCCGCGAAATTTTCTTACGTGTTTTGCTATTTGCAGGACAGTATCAGGTTGTATGTTGATGAAAATATGATTCGCGTCCGTAACACATACCTATGTATTTACACACATCAAAAATGTCTAGGGATCAAGCATTTTTATGCGGATTTCTTGAGATTGAGATGTGGCTTTGTAATAAATTTATGATTTTATAAATTTATATGGATCCTTTTTGGTGCATTTCATAATTTGAATCAGGAACTCTCAATCAAATTCGAGTAAAAGATGAAAATAAGCTGTCAATATTTTCCCTATAAAAACATACAACGCATTGAAGACATTATTAGTGCTACTGTTTCCCTACTACTGATTAAAACCAACGTTATTATGGAGCGGCGACGTCATTTAAGCAGGGAAGAAATGCTCAGAGCCGTGGGAATGATAGAAGCTGGTTCCCGGCAACGTACTGTAGCTTTAGCTCTGAATACAAGTCAGAGTGTTATCAGTCGACTTTGGACACGTTACCGAAGCACTGGTACCGTGGCTGAGCGCCATGGAGGACGGTATCGCTGCACCACACGGAGACAAGACCGATACATTCAAATCTTAACTCGAAGAGCTCCAACAATAACCGCCATGATGTTAGCCGTGAGGCTTCATCACTCTTCAGGGAACTTAATTAGCGACCAAACAGTCAGAAACCGCTTGCATGAAGTGAACCTTCATTCCCGAAGACCGCTACGGGTACCACCTATAGCAATGCACAATCGTAGGATTCGATATCAATGGGCTCTTGAACACAGAAATTGGGCAGAAGAACAATGGCGTTTCGTGTGCTTTTCTGATGAGTCTCGTTTTGGTATGAGACCGGATACAAGACGTATACGACACTGGAGAACCCCTGGACGCCAACAGCGATTAAAATCCTGCCAGGAAGTCCATCCTTATAGTGGTGGAACCATCATGGTATGGGCGGGTATTTGGATCGGCGGAAGAACTGAGTTGATTTGGATCAGAGGCAACCTCAACGCTCAAATTTATGCTGAGACGATTGTATCAGACGTCATCGTTCCTCTACAAGTGCAAATCGGTCCCTTATTTCAGTTAATGCATGATAATGCACGACCGCACACCGCAAGAGTTGTAAGACAGACTCTCGCCGCAGCTAACATCAATGTCCTGCCCTGGCCTGCTCAGTCGCCAGACTTGAACCCGATTGAGCATGCATGGGATATGCTACAGAGAAGAGCTCTGCCGAATATGGAGGGTATCCAGTCGCAAGAAGACCTTTTTTTGTTGTTGCAACGAACATGGGCGGCCATTCCACAGCGTGATTTGGATGAACTCATTTTGAGTATGCCAAACCGATGTTCTTGTGTTGTTAGTGTTCGCGGTAGAAACACGGATTATTAATTGTTTAAGTTACCCAATAAAATTTTAAAGAAAACTGTTATTTCAGTCTTTTTTTCGAACTTTAATGTTAGTGGTTCAAATGTCAAAAATCCCTTTATTAGGAAAATGGCAAATTTCTTTATTAATGCAAAGGTGACTTGGTTTATCGTTACTGTGACAAACGAAAACACTTTATTTGATGAATCCTTAAAGAAAATTTTAATTAATATCAATCAGGAGAAAAGTTATTGCAAAAATATATGTTGATCCCTAGATACTTTTGATGTGTGTAGTTACAGAATTATAATCATTAAAATCAACAATACAACCCTTAAGTTCATTTAAACCCATTTAATTACTAATTAATGAACTTATATGACATTTTCATTGCCTAATCTTAACTATTATTAGGCAATGAAAAGCCAGGCAAGTCAAAGAAAGGCAAGCTCAAAAAAAAATATAGTGAAAGGCTTAGCAAGGTAGATATAAAAACATTTAATCGTAATCCTTATCATTAATTTTTATAACAACATTATTGCTCATAACCAGATAATATTAATAATAGAAAGTATTAACAATAAATGCAACAGAGTACCTACATAAGATAGGATTATAAAAACTGCAAAACTGCATTTCGAGGGTAGGAAAATCTAGACTCAAATCATAAAAGCAATTGCGTACACGACTTATATTACTTGTATTCCCATTTTATTTTGACAATGTAAATTCATTCATTGCGTTTTTCACGTGTCTGGGGGACCCAGACAATTTTTTCCAAACATATTATAATGAAGTATGACTCATTTTCATCATCATCATTTCAGCCGAAAGACGTCCACTGCTGGACATAGGCCTCCCCCAAGTGTCGCCACATCGACAGGTCCCGCGCGACTCGCATCCAGCGGATTCCCGCAACCTTCACCAGGTCGCAACGTCTTCCGGTTCGCGGTCGCCACTCCAGAACTTTTCGGCCCCATCGGCCATCCGTTCTGCGAGCAATGTGCCCTGTCCACTGCCACTTAAGGTTGGCAATTCTCCGGGCTACGTCGGTAACCTTGGTTCTCTTGCGGATGTCTTCATTTCTGATTCGATCGCGCAAGGAAACTCCGAGCATAGCCCTCTCCATTGCCCTTTGGGTGACTTTAAGCCTTCTGATGAAGCCCATTGTGAGCGACCACGTTTCGGTCCCGTATGTAATCACTGGCAACACACACTGGTCATAGACTTTCGTCTTGAGACATTATGGTAAGTTGGACGAGAAGATACCGCGCAACTTCCCGAACGCTGCCCAGCCGAGTCGGATTCGACGATTGACCTCTTTCTCGAAGTTACACATAATCGTCTAAAACTTCGAGTGTAGAGTCTCCGATCTTGATAGGAATGGGTGTGACATGGGCATTCGCCATGACCTTGGTTTTGTCCATGTTCATTTTAAGACCCACTCTTCCGGAAGCTCTACTGAGGTCATCGAGCATTGTATTGAGGTCCTCCATGGTCTCAGCCATCACCACTATATCGTCGGCCAACGAAAGGTGCGCTGGTACTGATGGTGCTGGAACGCGAAGGTGACTGATGTACTCGCCATTGACGTTGATGCCTAGCCCTCTCCAGTCCAGAACCTTGAAGACATCCTCCAGTGTAGCGGTGAACAGTTTCGGAGATATGACGTCTCCCTGTCTTACACCTCGCTGCAGGAGTATAGGTTCCGAGGCTTGGTCCTGAAGTCGGACTGACATGATGGCGTTTTTGTACAAACATTTCAACACCTCGATGTACCGATAGTCGATTTGGCACCGTTGGAGAGACTGCAGTACAGCCCAGGTCTCGATCGAATCGAAGGCTTTCTCGTAGTCCACAAACGCTAAACAGAGGGGCAGGCTATACTCTTCGGTCTTTTGTATAACCTGCCGCAGCGTATGAATGTAGTCCACGGTGCTAAAGCCTTTTCGGAAACCGGCTTGTTCGAGAGGCTGAACGGTGATGACTCTTGAAAACAACTTGTAGACATGGCTTAGAAGTGAGATGGGCCTATAATTCTTCAACCGGGCATTGTCACCCTTCATGAAGAAGAGTACCACCACACCCCTGCACCATGCCTGTGGCGTTTTTCCCTCAAGTATGACGGAATTAAACAGCTTCTGAAGAGCCTTAAGTACCGGTTTTCCACCCGCCTTCAGGAGTTTGGCCGTAATTCCGTCATCAGCCGGTGCCCTGTTGTTTTTGAGTTGCTTCAGAGCCATCCTAATCTCGTACAGGCTGACGTCCGGGATGTCTTCGGTATAGTGTCGGGTCAGTCTAGCTCTTGGGTCGTTTGCTAGATCTACGACGGGTTTACTGGTTGACGTGTACAACTGTCCATAGAAGCTCTCGATCTCCCTCAGAAGCTCCGGTTTGGCGGATAAGATCCTACCATCGTCGGTCGTCAGTTTCGTGAGCTGGCTCTGCCCAATAGCCAGATCTCTTGCAAATACCTTGGAGCCTTTATTCCGCTCAATCGCGTCTTTAATACGCTCGGTATTAAAGCGGCGGAGGTCGCTCTTCAAGGTTTTAGAGATCCGTCTATTGAGCTGCCGGTATTTACACGCCTCGTCTGAAGACTGGAGGATCATCTCACGCCGCTCCTTCATGAGCTTGAGAGTGTGATCGGAGAGCTTCTTGTTCTGATCTGTACGACGTGCCTTGAAGAAATTAGACCCGGTCGTATGGACAGTTTCCACGAACCCATCGTTGTATTCGTCCACTGAGCTTCCTAGGCACTTGAAACGGTTTTGGAGATCAAGCTGAAAGCTCACGGGGTTTTGGATTTGGATCTGTGCTGGACGGAGCGTCGACTTCATCAGTCGATATCTTTCAAGCTTGATATTGATGTTCAATGTGCCTTTTACCCTGCGGTGATCGCTCACGGTTTTCACCGAATTGATCACCGAGACATCATTGAACATTTGCTTCTTGGTTGACATGATGAAGTCAATCTCATTTCTAGTTGCACCATCGGGGCTCTGCCAGGTCCACTTCCTGTGCTCACGCTTTCTGAAGAAGGAGTTCATCATATAGAGGCCCTCCTTCTCCTTAAGCTAGCCAGTTGGTGACCCCGGCGATTCCGACGTCCAACTCCAAATTGGCCCACCTGCAGCTCATCCCCGTCTCGTTTGCCCAGTTTCGCATTAAAGTCACCCATGACAACGGTGAAGTGAGTTTTGGAACCATGCATGGCTTTAGAAATATCCTCATACATGGTCTCCACTTCGTCGTCGAGGTGTGCCGAAGTCGGGGCGTAGACCTGTATGACCTTCAGCGAATATCTTGAGGATATTCTGAGTATAAGGTACGCCACCCTGGTTGACACACTCTCGATCTTCACCACGTTGTTCACAAGGGATTTGTGGACGATAAACTCAACACCACCCTGGGACTGCCGATCACCCTCTCGGAAATAGAGCAAGTTGCCGGATTTCAGGATTATCGTGTCCTCCCCCTCTCTTCGGACTTCGGATAATCCAACAATACTCCATCGCAGCCTGCTCTATTCCTCTTCGAGTTTCGTTTTCTTCTCGTCGGTCCGGAGTGTGCGCGTGTTGTACGTTGCCAGGTCCAGTCGTTGTTATTGGCCGCCGGATCCCTTCCGGAGATTCTTCGCACCCCTTGCCACGCCGTAGCCTCGATCGCTGCCGTAGTCGAATTTAGACGGGCTGCCGGGTACTAGGGGCCATTTCTGTGATGCGCTAATCATTTGGAGGGTTTTGCCATAATCGCCACGCTTGGCAGGCGGGTTGGCGATCGCAGTACGGTTGTTACAAAAGCACAGAGAACGCTGCTGCCCATTCTCTGGTAAGTCCCTTAGTCGCCTCTTACGACACCCACTGGAAGATATGGGATGGTGCTATTCTTTACGTCCGACACCATACAGACAGCATTTTAGTCCAGTCAAATTAGCTCAAAAAATAGTGGTAAGGTTACAATAATTCGCAACGAGCTAAAAATTGGTAAAAATGTTGGGAACACCATTATAAATGAAATGTCAGAAGTCCCCACCGGCCCGAAATTTGCAAAAAAAAAATTCAAGGTTGCGTAAATGGGTTTTTTGCATTTTTTAGCGAAACGGTCAGTTTAATCATAAAAATATGATCGACAAAATTGTAAATCGTGCAATTATCTATAATAACTGATTTTATACTTTTCCTAAGAATCACCATTTCTGAGATATAGCTGTTCAAAAAGATAAAAACGTTGTGTTCTTCATAATAATCAAACGTTTCCACGCGACCGGTGAAGTGGTGTACCTGACGTGTTTTTTTTAACGTGGTTACCCCGGTAAGCCTATTCCACGATAAATTATGGTCACATTTAATAAAGAAAATATTGTATAAAAATTGTGCAATTGGAAATTACGGTGAAAATTATGTGTAAAGCTTATGCCCGCGGCTTCGCCCGCATGGAGTTCGATAATTGTCCCACGGAATCATACTACTGGGATAAAAAGTATCCTATGTGGCAATCCAGGTCATAGACTATCTGTGTACTATGTGCTATAATGTAAATTTCATCCAAATCCGTTCAGTAGTTTTTGCGTGAAAGAGTAACAAACATACACACAAATTTTCACCTTTAAAATATTGGTGTGAAGTGTGATTGTAGAAAATTATTCGTCTGATTGATTAATAATAATCTAATGGAACTAAAAACGAGTGCAATCAGTTTATCTTCCCACAACCTCTGCTTCTGCTTGGAAATTAATTGATAATACATTGGAACCAATACAGACATTACTCACAAACGCACGATTAAGGAGTTTTTTCCGGTGCAGGTGGGACCGAAAGAAATCTCTCATCATCAGCCCATTAATGTTCCCACTGCTGGGACAGACGCCTCCTCTCTTTAAGAGGGAATGGGCTATAATCCACCACGCGGGCCCAGTGCGGATTCGTAGATGTCACATGTCTTCGATTTTTTTGGTTCTACGATGTTTTCCTTTACCGGTTTGGGTGATGAATAACTCCTTAATACATTTTTTTGAAGTTTCAATAAGGGATGTATGCTAAAGCGGCTGCTACAGAGTTGGGTTGTTTTGATTATTAGCATGTGCCGGTTGATAAAGCTAGTCGTGCTCCAATGTTGAATCGCCTTTAGAAGAGTATTCTTACGATATCAGCGATGAGATATCTGATGTATGGGTCATGGAACAATTTACTTGTACTCATCAGGAAGAAGATGAAGAAAATAAGAAGACAATACATTTGAAGTTCCATTAGATAATTTTATCAATCAGACGAATGATTTACTTCAGTAAGGTACTCATAATTTACACCGCTTTTATCATTTCCAATTGTACCATTTTAATTTGATACAATATTTTTATGGTTTCGTTTCCGAATGGTAACCAACGGGACCCTATTACTAAGCCTCCGCTATCCATCCGTTCGTCCGCGTCCATCCGCTGTATGTCAGCGGGCTGTATCTCATGATCATCCTATAGCAACACCATTTGCCTAGCCTTTTTCCAAATATCTTAGGGTCGGCTTCCAGCCTAACCGGATGCAGATGAATATCAGTATTTTACATGGAGCGGCTGTCTATCTGACGTCCACAACCCAGTTAGTACTGGGTAATACGATACCCTTTCGTAAGACTGGTTGTCAGACTTTTTGGGCCACTGACTACCTGTAACGACTGTAAAAGACAACCGGGGCCAACTGCTTATCGTGATTTCCGAAGCACGGAGGAAACTCAGTATGTAATGGGTGATCACCCATCCACAAACCAACCTAGGCAAGCACGGCTTAACCTAAAGATCGCCCGAGCGGCTGTTATAATTTAGCTACGATTTATTATTCGACAACAAATAATAAATTAAAAATTAAAGGCTCACGTACTGTGATGGTACAGAACTTTTTTTTTCACGCACGAGTCCGACTCCCACGTCCCTGGTTTTTTAATTAAACAGGGCCACAGTAGATCGTGGAATAGGATCACCGGGGTAACCAAGTTTAAAAAAACACGCCAAGTACATCACTTCACCGGTGGCGTGAAAACGTTTGATTATTATGAAGAAAACAACTTTTTCATCTTTTTGAACTTTTTGAAATGTCTCAGAAATGGTGATTCTTAGGAAAAAGTATTAAATCAATTATTATAGATAATTGCACGGTCTACAATTTTGTCGAACATATTTTATGATAAAACTGACCGTTTCGCTGAAAAATGCAAAAAACCCATTTACGCGACCTTTAACCTTGAATTTTTTTTTGCAAATTTCGGATCGATGGGGACTTTTAACATTTCATTTATAATGGTGTTTCCAACATTCGTACCAATTTTTAGCTCTATGCGAATTATTTTAACCTTACATGTCTAATTTGCCTGGGTTTTTTCAAAATCTTTCGGGTTACGATAGAAAACTGTACGCAATCGGAGTGCGGTATCTCGCTAATGGACAAAGATCGGAATAAACTTCAAGGAAGTAAAATAAAATATAGATAATACCTCCGTATAGAAACCGAAATTATTTTTATATTCCTAAAAGAAGCTGTTAAATTAGAAGGAGGATCCATACCTTACCTTACCTCCTTAACTCCTTAAAGTTAAATAAACTCTACCTATCCCAATCTCTGTTAACAAAAGTTATTAGCAGGTTCACGTTCATCACAGTTTGCCCTTGAGCATCGGTCTCAAGTACTTGTAATAGGTCTGGTTCACGGGCTCCTTATTCATGGGGCTGTTCAGGGCTTCTTCCATCAAACGCTCGTAGACCCGGCCGTCGTAGGAGCCTAGGGCTGAATGGAGGAGCTGAAACAATTACACGGGATCACTTTAAAGCATAGCAATTTATGTCGTATTTCTATACCAATGCGTTTGAATGTCCATTAGCAAAAATTTTAATCCCTTGCCATGCCGTCCCGGTCTGCGTAGGCCATAAGAGGCGTTACCTAGAAGCAGTTTTTTGAAGTGAAAACTTCTTTAGGCGAGATGAGAACTTTCTGGGTGAAGGAAAAACTTTGAACTCATCGTCACTTAACGTAACGTGCGGTCACGCTTCGTAGCACTCATAGGCGATCCGCTACGGCGTATCTCCACATAGGCATGCGCGGGGCATAACCAGTGCTACGACTGGGGAGAAGCCTGTGTACTTTTTGTTTTCACTTTTATCGGCAGTCCCCAAAGACTGCCCCGATTGTTTTTTTTTCTTTTATTATCAATACTGCTTAAAGTCAGACCAAGTCGGGAAGTAGACCAGTGGACAAGTGTTTTTAGTTTGTCTTTCAACAAAAGCTTTCCGGTATCAAATAGGATCGGTCAAACGGCTACGGGCAGATTGCAGACCAGCTGCGAGCAGTTCAACATTATTTACGAGTATCAGAGCCTGTGTCCGGAGGTGCGCCTGCAACTTTTTCTTACTGGTTTAAATATCGAACCATAAGTTCATCATCATCAATCATAAATCAGCCTATAATGTTCCCACTGCTGGGACACGGCCTCCTCTCAATGAGAGGGAATGGGCTATAATCCACCACGCGGGCCCAGTGCGGATTGGTAGATGTCACATGTCTTCGAATTTTGGTTCTAGGACATGCCGGATTCCTCACGATGTTTTCCTTCACCGTTTTGAGAGCAGTCGTGATGAAACAAATTACACTAACTAATGCGCCTGTCTGGGTTCGCACCCACGACTTACTGTTCGTAAGTCTGGGCCACCACCACTAGGCCACCGCTGCTCCAACCATAAGTTACTCCACATATATTTTTGACTTTTTCTACAAACAGTCCGTACTCCCGACCCAACACGCACCCGACCCGCACCCGCTTTCTGTATGTTTCACTCTTTATTAAAGTTATCGCTGATAAAATGTCACTTTGTGTTCACACCTTCAACATACCGCCCAAGCTACCCGAAAGAATGTTGGCTACTTACTTCATCCCGAAGATCGAAGGCATCCACAAGCCCGACTGCATTAGGTCTTATCTTCAGCAGCAGCTCCTCGTATCTCAGCTGTAGCTCCACCAGATCGTCTTCCGATACCGACGTGTACTGCGAATTTATTATTTATCTTCAGAACTAAATCAGGTTACTACACCGGAGAGATTAATTAATGAGTCTGCCCTGGAGTCTTAATGTGGTGCTGTTCCACAAACGATGGGGCACCTAATATCATGTCCTGCGTGTCCTGTTGTTTGTTCACTACAGGAACTAATGAACGCTACCGAAAGCGCCAAAGTAGCTCAGTTCCTGGGCCGACACGTATATATAGTTATATACACACATCAACACGGTCTAGGGATATTTCATACTCAATTAAATAACTCGAAAAGTACTGGCCGCATTGGAATCTTTTATACACCGATTTGTTTGTAATTTATCTCAGACTAATTCCAAATTCAAATTTTTGAAAATTCTTTTGTTTCGGTGGCATAAAAATGTCTTGATGTATAGGAGAGGGAATTTTCATTGATGCGAAATTTAGAAAACAATACGAATTACGTTTAGTTACAGTTTTTTTTTCATTTTTAAACGAAAGATAAAGTTAAAATTGAGGTATTGTAGCCATGCAACACCGACATTTGACGAGGGCGGAGATGTTACGAGCTGTGGGAATGCTGGAAGCTGGATCTGTTCAGCGTAATGTTGCTGAGGCCATAGGGACCCATCAAAATGTAATTTCAAGATTGTGGACACGCTATCGTGCCACAGGTGAAGTAGCGGAGAGGCACCGGGGGCCAAGTCGCATCACTACCCCCAGACAAGACCGATTTTTGCAAATTACTGCGCGAGCACAACCAAATGCAACGGCGACTCAATTGGTCCAAAGGCTGCGAGTGGAACACCAAGTGCTTGTGAGTGACCAAACTGTAAGAAGGCGACTGCATGAAAGCAATCTACGCTCTCGTAGACCACTCCGGGTCCCACCTTTACGGAGAGGCAATCGTGGACGACGATTAGAATGGGTTCGGAACCACGTGGACTGGGGCCGTGACCAATGGTCCAATGTGCTGTTCACGAATGAATCCAGGTTTGGCTTCCATCTAGATTCACGAAGGACGCGTGTTTTACGAGTTCCTGGACGATGGAGCCGTCTCCAGAACCCTCAGGAAGTTCACCCATACCAAGGAGGAACAATTATGGTTTGGGCAGGAATTCGTCTTGGAGGACGGACGGATTTCGTTTGGGTGCGGGGCAATATGACGGCAGAACGATACGTCCAACAGGTGCTGGGGCCCGTAATCTTGCCCCACAGAACACAAATGGGGCAAGATTTCCTGCTCATGCACGACAATGCCCGGGCACACACGGCGAGAACGGTAGCAGCTTGGTTACATACACATAATGTTAGGGCCTTAGACTGGCCTGCTCAATCGCCAGATCTAAATCCCATTGAGCATGCGTGGGATATGCTGCAAAAAAGAGCTCTGAAGGAAGTTCCTGCAAATCTGGCTACAGAAGATCAACTTTTTGCGCACCTCAGAAGGACATGGGACAATATTCCGCAGCAAGACATTGACAACCTTGTTCTGAGCATGCCGAATCGTTGCCGATGTGTTATGAACATCATGGGCGCTTTCTCAGACTACTAACTTCAAGTTTATAAACACAAATTAAATGATTTTTCTATTTTTTTCAGTTTTTACTCACAAATTAAAAGTTCATTCATATACGGTTTCCGTCTATGCTTCATTTTTTTTCCATAAAATCCTGAAATTTTAATCTATACCTTAACCATTATTAAAAAATGGTAGAATATTAAATAACGTATCCCTTAAATATATACATGTCATATAAATAATTAACACATTGATAGTAATTCGCTTTTTTAAAAATATCCCAAGACCGTGTTGATGTGTGTATATATTAGTTCCTTGGTCGACACAATTTAGATTGCCGTCGTTAGCGTGTGCTAAGAAAAAGACCGGCCGAGTCTGTATGAGCATTTTTTTTAATGTTTCATTGGTCGTTCCTTCAGCCTTGATGATTTACGTACTGCCTAGCCTTAAAAAGCAGGGCAGTGATAGAATAGTATTCGGTATTTATTTTGTAGCTGTTCCTTACCATAAGAAGTTCTCCAGTCCTCTCCAAAGCCCAATAGTACAGGTAGAGAGTTGAGAGCTGATCCATGACTACCTTGACGTTTGGACTTGAGTTAGCAGTTAGTGTCACGATCTCCTGTCTATACGTATCTGCTATCACTGCTCGGCAGTGGGCCTGTGGGGTAAGATGGAAAGGTAGAGACGAAGAAAGCATTAAACAAACAAAATTGTTCAAACTATTGTATGCCGGACATGGTAGAGCAGTGCAAACGCACACACAAATAACTTGATAACAACGCTGTAACCACTGTCTCACAATAAAGATCTTTGACTTTGACTTTGAAAATAGAAATCCGGGTCATAAATGTATTTGCATAATTTAGAATATTCGCCTGCTACACAATTTTTGTCAATGTTAAACAAAACCGTGTATATAAATAACCCAACAATCGTTAAATAGTTGAACTCTATCGAAGTGAATGAATCAGAAGTCTCAATACCCTGAAGGAAGCCGCTGTCCCACTCCCAACCATATTTGTACTGACTAACGCATAATACAATGTATACCTCTGCCGCAGCAACCAGTTGGATAGTGGACATTTCCCATGCGTCCACTTGAGATAAACCAGCTCGCATGCGCTTCCTCATATTTCTAACGCATGCAGATAACTTTCTGAAATGCACAAAAAATGTCCAAAAATAAATAAGAACACAAAGGTACTACAGACAGAAAATTCATTTATCATGAGGATTTGCAACCATCTTGTACAAATGACGGTGTCAAATCAATCAAGAAAGGAGATTGATATCTACTGACCCTGCTGCAAGAGCTTGGAATGCCCTGATGATGCCGTCAGGACTGCTGTTCCAAGGTACTTTACTACCTGAGAAGGCGTGCGTCAGGTACGACACGGTTGGTGTCACTGGCTGCTTGGCTTCTGCTTGCTCGTAGGCTTTTACCAAAAACCTGCCAAATATTAACATGAGACGGTGTTTAACGGAACTTAAAGTCTTAAATCGTCCAAGCAATAATTGGGAGTGGTCACGTTGTATGTGCAGAACATACCGCATGCATATGTTTGATACACTTCTGGTACTGATTCTGTAACTTTTAATAGCACTACAACTCAAGGCAGTCACAAATCTACTTATAATAATGGTGAATGTTTATTTAGCAGGTAGTTCCTGAAACCTTTAGGTAACGTAGTCATACAGAGTCGCATCCGACTCCCATGTATTATGTCCGCACCAGTCTCACCCATTTAGTATAATACCTGGCTGTCTGCAGCAGCAGCACAGTGTAATCTCCCTCATAGGTCCTAGTGGCCGACACGAAGTTGTACAGATGCGGGATGCCGGAGGACATCATGTAGCCGTGCCCGCCGCACGCGTGCCGGCATTGCTCGATGAGATAGGCAGCGTCTGAGGTGCTGATGGCCTTCAGGCAGCTTGAGAGGGCGTGGAACTGGAAATAAAGTGATTTGTTACTTTGGTGACATCTACCAAGCCGTACCTTACGAGTAGATCAGAGATACTTATAATATCGAGAAGTTTTAGGATTCATTTATCTGTGCTTTAGTTTCTAATTTCCAATAACAGTACCTACAGGAAGAAGGAAAAATCACGCAGAAATAAAAACCAATTCATCGCATCCTAACCTCAGGCAGAGTGTCAGTGTTGCCACCCTTCATTTGAGCGAGCACAGCACTGAAGCTCTTCCACAGCCAGTTGCTGGACAGCTGCAGCGCGTGCGCAGTCGCGATGGCGATGAACAGCTTGTGCTGTTGGGTCGCGTAGTCCAGGATCTGGGGCTCGCCTTCACTGGGAATGGAGATGGTCACATTATTATATTAAAGCAAATAGATTAAAGATACCTTAGAGAGGCTATGCGATTCCAAGAATCATTGACGTGACACCCCATCCCAAAGCAATTAATGACATAGGTAGGTTATTACCAAATTTGACTGGTTTCACTTGTACCGATAGCAACCAGTAGGCTCTTGCAAGTAGATTACAATTATTTCATTTACGTTGTTTAAGTAGGTACATCATTTAAATGAATTTGTAGTAATGAATGCTAATAAATTGTTTCCGCAAAAAAAAATGCTGATGGCGGGGAATATGGTAGCCCCAAAAACGGTCGGGTATTATTGTTTTAACCGACTTTAGCTGTTACTTACTCAGGTTTCGGTTTCGACTGCCTGCGTATGGCAGAGTACCGCACGGCGATGGTGCAGGCCTTCGCCAGGTTGAAGGCCGCCTCGTTCACCAGGATCACGCGTACGAAGACCATCGTACCGTAGGTCAGCTTGCCGTGACGAGCCACTTTCACGTAGGTACCGTCCTGGAATGTTATGATGTTGTGGTATAGAATATTAGTTGGAAAAGATGTTTTTTCAAGGTTTCTTGAGAAACAAAAAACGTAATGGCGGCGGCGTAGCAATATTTGGCTCTTAAGTGAGCTGATCAGAAAAACAATATGAACAGAACAGCACTTATGAACCTGTTCACCACTCGAACGATGCGCCTTGCAACACACAGCACTCCGTAAAACGCATCTCAGTGAATCGGATGAATAAATGCTTAAATGTAAACAAAGACTAGGTACTTTCATTTCGCGGCCACATCCATTTAATCTGATTTTTCCTTCTTACCTTCATAACCTGAGCATTCTTCATCATCATATGGTCCCTAGGTATCCTATAATGATTGAACCCTAGGAAGCCATTGTCAGCTGTGTTGAAGCCCATCTTCGGACCAATCTCTCCGACCTTGATCCCGGGAAAAGGCATGTGAGTATCTTCATCCCGGATCTGAACAATGAAGGGGTGGGTGCCGTGGCATTCACCCTTGGTGTACAGCTGGGCCACTACGATGCAGTAGTTGACGGTTTTGCCCACTGAAAGGATGACAGTGTTTAGATTTATTGTGTTTTGCCTCAAAAACCCTTGGTGATGCTACCACCGCGGTAAGAACACTAATATCAGATTATCGTGGGCGCGATATTGAATCCCGAACATAACGAAGGATTTAAGCTCTAAGTTAACTAATTAGTTTAGGCTAGATACACTACCTCTACTCGAGGTTTTGTGAAAAACTTTTGCAATACTACGAAAGTGCGTCATACGCTTACAGTGTCGCATCTGCGCGTCTTTGCGTCTGTCGCTAATACGAGCCTCGGAAGTGTCAAAGAATAATCAGACCGCATGTAATTTCTAAAAAGCTTTTATCAGCAGTATACCGTTTCCGCTGGACGCGAGTCGCACAGGACCGGTCAATGTGGCGTGTGGTTGGGCGAGGCCTATATGTACGTCTTGCGGCTGAAATGATGATCATCAGTACATTACTTACGGCCACCAGCCCACCACTTGTATGATGACAACGTGGGACTGTGCAGGACAAACTCCTCAGTCTCTGGGTCATAGGTAGCTGTCGTCTCCAGCCCTCTTATAAACGTACCGTGACCAAGCTCCGTCTGTAATTAAACCATTGTTCACTTTGATCCTTTCTCCTTTCTTTTTATCTTATTTTGACCTCGATGACGCTTGATGGAAAGCGATGGATGAGGTCTATGATGGAACGAGCGTGCCCAGAAGATGCCTGTTCACTCTTGCTTTGAATGCAGACGAGTTGAACGTAGAAGGAAAGAGATCGGGCAGAGAGCTCCACACTTTAGCTGTGCGCAAAAAATAAACGTTGAGGAGAAACGCTGAGTTTATTCTTTCATTCTTACTGCTACGTCTTGACCTAGATCTTCAATTGGCATCAATAAACGTAGTGTAGTCTAAGTGTCATGCACTTCGTCTACATTATGTAGTGGGACAATGTATTAATTTCCATACAACTCAATTGGTACATACTTTTTAACCGATCACTACCTATTGCCGGTAGAACATAAAGATTTGCCGGCCTTTACCCAAAAATGTTAGGGTTAGCCTCATTCCGACTACTTACTAACCAGACGATTGCCAGAACAAATCCTCATTTAAATTCGTACTGTGCCACAATTTATAAAATGGGGACAACTGACCTGGGCATAGGTCCCGATGATCTGCATGTCCAGTGCTCTGGGCAGCCAGTAGGACTGCTGCTCCGGCGTGCACTGGCCCATGATGGTGGGCACGAACATGCCCAAGTGCAGCAGGAACGGGGACACCTCCTTGAAGAATGCATCGGCAGTACGACGGATGACCGGGGAGTTGATGCTTAAGAAAGATTCAAAATGGACAGTCAAAAGAAATTAGAAGTATTTGTTGGTAGCGAAAAAGTAGAGGTAATCACCTCTACTTTTTCGCTACCAACAAATGACCTAACTAGGATTTTGCTATTTCTTCATTAGGTCAAAGAGAAAGAAATCTTATTATTTCTTTATTTTATTATTTATGCACGCAGTAGGTATTATAGCATTTGATAAAAAAATCATTTTAATCATCATAAAAGTACAGGCTCCGCGATCGTCAAGACAATCAGTTTGAAGTGCCTCTGCAAACTTATATAGAACTTCACAAAGTTTAACAAACTGCAATTCATTACATCTAAAATCAAACAACAGTAAGTCAACATTACAATTTCCCAAGGTTTATCATTTAGCACTGCATTGCTTTCTTCGTTTAAAATATTTCCTATTTTTCCATAACTTAATTTATTTATACTACTTATCACATTGTCAACTGACAATGCCCCCCACAACATTATGACACTCACTGAATTAATTTGAATCAATCTAAATACATAATGCATACTTTGTAAAATTAACCATACTTAGTAGAGATTTAAATGAACATTTTGCTTGACCTTTTCTTTTAAGGGTTATAACTTCCTCATAATTGAAGAAAGGGAGGTTTCTTTTTTTTTTGTACATTTTGATTCGTGCATTTCATGTTGCTGTATTTTCACCAAGAAAGTTCTTAGGCCTCTTTCAAGCTGCTCCACATCACGCTGTCCTCGGCTTTCAGCACACGTCGTCGATTTTAGTAGCTGGGGAGCGTCCCACATTACGTTTGCCGATGCGAAGGCTCCGGTCGTTTGCTCCCGTAGCCATCGAGCCTTCGAAAATATGGCCAGCTCATTGCAACTTCAGCTTGAATAATCTGCAAACTCTGTTGGTAACTCTAGAATTTAACCTACATATATTTACCCGAAAGACTCCAATCCACTGAGTTCGGCTAGTTCGTTCTTTACAATGCCTGCATACAAGCACGATTTCCTCACTGCATTCTCATATTTCTCCTTAGGGCTCATGTGTTCCTCTTTAATACTGTCTTTCGATGCTCCACTGTTTAAGGCTATGTCTTCTGTAAAAGCAAATGTGGTACTTGAATTGAAGTAAGAACTTAAGCTTTGACATTATCATCATCATTGGTGTACGGTGCCTACATCCATTGACTCCTACATTAAATGGTCCTTCGAGCCGGATATTTATATGAAGGTCATAGTTAATTGAAGTCTAAAATCACAAACGTGTTTTAAAACATTCCAAATTACAGCCACTGAAAAACATGATCATAAACCAGAGGAATGCTTCAGATATCTCGTAAGCCACGAATGCTGAAAGTATATTTAGGAAAAAGAAGCAGGAAGAAGTATTTATTTATTCGTTACATAGTGTTTTCCTTCTAAGTAGAAATGCCCAATATAAACCTAAGCCTAACCTAAGATCTACTACTTAAATGCATCACAAAATCGAAAGACCAGTCTAGACTATTTGGACTTTTTTATGTCAAACTTGTAAACCTCCAAGTATGTACTACCAAGTTCACTGTCGATCGGCTACTTTTCAACCTTATTACTTACGGCTTAGAGGCTTTGGTCGACCGTCGGTGAACTCACTGGTACCTATTCATTGGTTTATTTAAATGTACTATATTTTTGGACAATTTGCTTGTTGTCCTCGTTCGTGATTTGCATTTGCGTAACTCGTTGTTCGTCCATATTAAATTGCGGTAATTTACGTTAATGCAATACTAGAATTACAGTAATTTACCCTCCAAATTGTTTCTGAATACCCAACCTAGGTATAAGTAGATATAAGTACAGCAACAGATTTTTATCATTTTTTCAGTAGTAATTGCGCTCAAGCAGGTAGGCCAAACTATTTTTCTACAACACAAAACAACCTAAGAACCTCCCTGTATATTATTTGGTAACTTATTTTTATTTTATGGACGGAATTAAGTTCCATAAGAAACTATATACGGTACTTATAACAAAAATGCATTTTCTATTTTAGTTTTGTCCATCTGTCTGTTTGTTCCGACTTATCTCCGGAATATTCATCTGTTTTATAATAGTCATCACTTACCTATTTTCTTCCTCTCCAAAGTATTGTTTTCCCCTCCATCAATTATATGCGTTACTTCTAAAATATTAAAGTTGCATTTCGCTCGCTCCATCGCCAGATCAGGGTTGACCTCCATCTTTGTTTCTATCTGACTCATCTTTCAGAATTTTCAAAACATCAGAACTGTTCCGTTTTCCAAAACACAGCGCGCTGTACGTTAATTCGTCGAATAGTTCGATGTCAACTGAAGTTGTGTAGCGAGCCGTGAGTCGTTGATATCGGACCTCATCAGTACCTATTGTATTCACCTTATATCCATATAATGCATGTAGTTAGCATTAATTCTCATTGATTGACGATCATCGAATTATTTGATA
This sequence comes from Xestia sexstrigata, assembly GCA_941918905.2. Taxonomy (NCBI): domain Eukaryota; kingdom Metazoa; phylum Arthropoda; class Insecta; order Lepidoptera; family Noctuidae; genus Xestia; species Xestia sexstrigata. The sequence goes on along the minus strand of OW799201.2, from coordinate 4,759,692 downwards.
AAGACTTTCTGATAAAGTATCTGTCAATTGCAATGTGCATTGCCACCCGGATACCTTCTATTCGGCAATTTGACATTCCAATGTCAAATTGCCGCAAATATTGCATTATGATTTACACAAGTAGCTTGTAACTAGCACAAGCTGATACATAGAGATGATTTTCCCACCGCCAAATATTATCGTAGCACTTGCAACAAATATCAGTTCAAAGACTGCCAAACACTCACGATATTTTTTATAAAACTCAATGGTCAATTCACAAGCTCACAACTCACTAAACAATAGAAGCTGATAAACTGATTAAATTAGCTGCACAATTGTACAATGCAGAACACAATATTCGCGAGCTGCAAGTGAGTTGTGCAAGTGCCCTTGAACGATAAAATCCTGCAAATGCGAATGACCGCTACGTCTGCTCTGTTGCGATGCTATTTTTATATCTTAGTGCTTAAATAACTCATTGACGTAGCGAATTATGTAACGACTAGCGGACGTCACGCGGTTTCACTCGCGTAGTTCCCGTTCCCGTGGAAGTATGGGTATAAAATATAGCCTATGTTACTCGCTGTTATTGTAGCTATCCATTGCTGAAAGATTTTTTCAAATCGGTCCAGTAGTTTTAAGTTTATTCGTTACATACAATAGTACATTGTTCACCGAGAGGAGAAAGTGACCGATTACCGTCGAGGGTGTCGTGTCACCCGAGATCGGGAACCGCACTTTCTCTCGAGTGATACATAGTGCTTTATACTACACCTACGAGGAAAATAAAAATTCAACATTGAGTATATAGACCATAACCGTACCCGACCGTACTTGGTTTGTATTTTTGCGCTTTTTCAATGAAATAAGCTAGCAAAACAGTTCCAGAAAAAGATGCCGCATTTTTTTCACTTTTCCATTGCAAAAAATCGTCATAAGTTTTATTATATTTTTTAATTGATTTCTGTGGTAAAAGGTTATCAATCAGTATTTTTGCTGTTTCCTTCAACTGCGGCGGAGTTAAAAAATCTTCATCATCACTATCACTACTTATCATTTTGATAGTTTTATTTTACTTTCTACGAAAACTGAATCCTCAAACAACACACAAATTGGAAATGGCGCCAATGGCGTCTGCAATTTTCACATGTTCTTTTTTCAAATTGTTTATCCTGCCGCCGCAGGGTCGCACTGCCAGCCCGACACCATCCAACACACAGCTAGTGGCCAGTGTCATTTTGCGAACTTGGAGATAAAAACTCACTGTAAAAACTTTTTGGCTTTTGATATTTAGGTTACCGGCGCATAGTCTTACCCAAAATTAAAAACGAAAAACCACGTAAGAAATGGATTTTCATACACTTTTCTCTCCCGCTCAGATGCGTTTTCGCCCCGCATATTTGTTCGATATGGAATGACGTACTTTCTACCGTAAATTTGATAAAGTATCAAGGTACTTTCCAAGCAGGTGTAGTATAAAAATACAAATCATTCCTAATATTAATATAAATTGGTACAGATATAGTTTATTAAATTGTTTTTATAGATATTTTTTTTCAAGTCTTTTTGTCAGCTTCATCTAGCTCAATCTAAACTCTTCAAATCTGTCGGAGAACAAAACCAAAAAGGTTATTGCACCTGCTGGGTCTGATTAGCTAAATACAGAAACTGGTCGATTTATGTTGATGGAAGGAAACGAATATTCGATATATTATACGTTGTTTTGTTTTAATTTAAGCCAATTTGGGGAAGGCATTTGTCCAGCTGTGGACGTCATCATTTCAGCCGAACGACGGACATAGGCCTCCCCCAAGTGTCGCCATATTGACTCGCATCCAGCTGATTCCCGCAACCTTCACCAGGTCATCGGTCCACGTAGTGGGAGGCCACCTGTGGACGTGTTACGGTTAAAATGATGAAGATATGAGAGACCCTTTTGTAAGGTCTGAAGTAAAACAAATTGTTCAAAAATATTACTTTTATTTAAAAAAAATCTATCCAAAATCATAAAATCATCGAAATCGTAAACATATTAAAAAAAACATTACCTACAATATCCCTACAATATCAAAATCTTAAAACAATGATAAACATCATTTAATTTCTCTTCGTAAACTTAAAGTTGGACCATACACAAAGCAGCAGTACCTATGAAATGTATTATAAAATAAATTTAAAACAACGAAAATGCACTGGGGTCTTTAGGTATACAATATTTTACATTGCCCATTCGCACTGGACCCACCTAGTCCCTAGTCCAACCTTTGCTCAAAAACCTATACTAATTATTATGAATATCACAGTTTAGCTCTAAGCATCATGGGTTTAAGATATTTGTGGAAGCTCTGGTTGACGGGCTCCGCGTTGAGGGGACTCTTGAGCGCTTCCTCCATCAGGCGCTCGTACACGCGACCGTCGTATGCGCCCAGGGTGGAGTTCAGGATCTATGCAAGAGATAAATTAAGTTAAATGAGCTCCTACCAGAACTCTACCACCTCAACAGCTAGTTAGTAGTTAGCAAGGTACAGGTGAATTTGAACATGGAGCTGGACCGAAGGTGGGACCTTGTTTGTGAACTTAATGATGGTTCAACTAACAAGCTCTTTCTTATCATTTTTCAGCCGAAGACGACCACTGTTGGACAGGTCTTCCCCTAAAATTACCACAACTGTACAACGCTGCTCGCATACAGAACATTCCTTCTAGTTTACGTAGTAACGTGGTCCCCTTGAAGGGGACTCCTGTTTTAATTCTTGCAAACATCTTTATTACCTATTATTGGTAATTTGCTGTTTATGATTATTCAAAGCATCAGCGTATCATAACGTCCGGTTTTCACCAAAGTGGAGACGAGCAGGAATCAACCAATCACATTCGCTGAAATCCACATCGCGTCTCGAGTTTTCTGCCATTGGTCGCATCTTGCTCGTTTTCCCCCCACTTCACTTGTCTTCACTTTCTTGGCCTCGGGCCTCATGGAGGTATCTGTCTGAGTATCCCAGCATATGCAAACTTCCCAGGTATGAACTTCCTAAACTTTACAATGCCAGCCTTTTCAAAAGGCCATCAGGGCAAAAAACAATAAACAAATTAATGTTACCTCATCTCTGACATCGAAAGCGTCGACAATACCGACAGCGTTGGGTCGTATCAACGCCAGTAACTCTTCATATCTGGCTTGAAGCCTTGCGAGATCGTCTCTGGTTATTGTTGAATACTGAAACAAACAAGTTATTATATAAGATTGATAGTTTACAGCTGCAAAAGTGATATGGTTTTGTGTGAGAGGAAAGCATCAATTATATGCTATGATCAGTCAGGTGAATCCAAACAAGTGGCTAAAGTTGATTTTATTTAATTTCGAACGTCTAATGAGATTCCGTCGCGTGGACCGTTCTACCTTCAGTTAGGGGTCAATCAAACTAATATGGACAAATTGCGGACCGGCTGCGGACAACGTGCACGGACATATACTTCAGTAGTACTTGTAAGTATGTAGTTGTCTGTGTCCGGTCCATCCGCAATTTGTCCGTATCCGTTTAAGTGTTTGCCCATCATCATCTGCCTAGTCTTTTCCCAACTATATTGGGGTCGGCTTTCAGTCTTACCGGATGGAGCTAAATACCAGTATTTTACATGGAGCGACTGCCTATCTGACCTCCACAACCCAGTTAGTACTGGGTAATACGTAAGACCTTGGTAAGACTGGTTGTCAGACTTTTTGGGCCACTGACTACCTGTAACGACTGCCAAAGATCTACAAATGACAGCCGGAACCAACTGCTTAACGTGCTTTCCGAGGCACGGAGGAAACTCGGTATGTAAGGGTGGGCACCCATCCACAGACCAAACTAGGCAAGCACGGCTTAACCTTAAGATCGACCCGAGTGGCTGTTATTATTTAGCCACGAGCTCCTCTAAGTCTTGGCCCATCCCAGACTCAAAATACGGTACCAGCACGGGTTAGTGAAAGGAAGAAATAAATTACATAGTGTGTGATACCACATTCACATGTTCTAATTATGGTTCTTTGCGATATTTTTTTTCACCGTTCTGATTACCGGTGATAACATATCATTATTTACCAAGAGAAGATCTCCTCGTTTCTCCAAAGCCCAGTAGATCAGGTACAGTTCAGCCAACTGCAGCAGTACTGGAGCCAAGTTCGGAGACGAGTTGTTGGCGTGGCGCACCATCTCCTTCCATGACACCGAGCAGAGGATGGCGCGGCAGTGAGCCTGTTCGTTAAAAGAAAAGAAACCTTAGGTTTATGTAAGTTAGAAACAAAGATAAAAGATACTGCGAACTTCTTCAGAGACGAAGACCATTTGTCAAAGTTCATAAAGGCTTTGACCTTGAAAAAGTCATTTTTCCACCTTTATGAACTTGGATTGGGTTGTATTGATTATTTTGAAGATTATAATTCTGCAACTACATACGTCTTACAGCAGCGAATAATATTCTAATCAACGTAAAACCTAGCTCTAGCCTGCAAATTGCAAAAAACGGAAGAAAATTTGAATTTCGCGGGCTACCCTGGAGCATTCACCTTATACAGCCTGTTGTATGGTGACATTTGCCAATCGTTGTTCCTTACAAGTTTCACTGTGTGAATATTACTGGGCCTATCGAGGTAAACAACTTGGTGGAAATACACTGCATTTCCTAACGATTTGGAAGCATAATAACTATTTTGGAAAGGATATCTTACCTCACTGGCATTAACAAGTTGAACCGACGCATTGTTCCACGCATCTTCGAAGTCCATACCAGTCTTCTCGTAAGCATAAAGGCTGTCATAAGCCGCTTTTGTTTTCCTATGACATATAGAATGGAAGGTTATAGAAAGATAGAATATCTGCCTTGTTGGTGTAACGGTCCAAGCGCGACTGCTAAACATGAGGTCCTGGGTTCGATTCTCGGGTCGGGCAAAGTGTCATTGCGTTTTTCCACCAGGAATTTCTCACGGAGTCTGGATTAGCGCCCGGTTGATGGCAATAGGCTTGCCACCTATTACATGGGACTTAAACATAACTTCCTCGCCGTGATTCGTAAGAAAACCGCGTCGCTGTTGTCAAGGTTGCGGGCGAGTGGCAACAGCATCCTAAAAACTATAGCGGTGAGCATTGACTCTCCGATTATTAAAAGTTTTGTGAGAAGGACAATCACTGAACATTAATCTGGGGATATTCTTTTCACAATCCTATTTACTCTGTCTTCTTTATTGTATTTCAGCTACTAACACTAGAAATAAGTTATTTTATTTTTCTTACTAACACGATGGATCACTGCTGTCCGAAAAATAAAGAATATTATTATTATTATAACTGACGAAATGTGGGCGTACTATTAGGTACACCTCTGCCTAACCCTTCGGGATGTTATGTTATGTAGATAGAATATGTTTTATTGTGCCTATAACCAAAATTGTTACACAGCTCTTTTACAAAATTGCTATTTTTTTGAGTACAACTTACAGCAGTCTATGCCTCTTTGTCACACACTTAGTGAAATAATCCAGGCAAAAAGGACTTTGCCCAACAGTGGTACTAAACATGTAAAATGAACATAACATGCAGCTCAAATCCTGTGTTCCTACCCTGCAGCGATCGCTTGGAAGCCGCTGATGATGCCCGAAGGAGTGTTCTCCCAGTGCACGCGGTCATTTTTGAAGAACTGCACCAAGTATGACACGGTGGGTGTCATCGCGTTGCCCAGTGTGGCTTGCTTCCATGCTTTTACTAGGAATCTGGGGAAAAATTGCGTTGTTATTCGTGGTTATTCAAGCTATAGCAGAGCTTTAGTATGAGGATAGGTTCGAACTAGGTACATAACATTACAATCCAATCCAACCATATTGTTGATTCTATGTCCTTCTTCTTAGCGTGTCGAGGGCGATTTTTTTATTAAATATATGTTTGGCCAAAGATTCAGCTATGCGATCTCCGCTCGCTGATGCACTCATAAAATCGTCAAGTGTGCAAGTGTCAGGGCATGCAACGCAAGATCCAAGGTGGGGCCATTGTCGCCGGAGACACGCCGCATGCACAATTTATGGAGTAATATGTATTCTATATCCTTGAAATTAAGTTATAATATTGATACGTTTACATACTACATTACTTCTCATATTATGGTCGTAGGTCGGAACTAGTGAACCGGATAGTTATCAAATTGACAAAAATCATTATGGTCTGGACATTTTTAAGGTTTTTCGTCCACTGCCAAATACCACATTCTTTTTCAAGTAACCCACAATGTAAGAACTCAAGGCAATTTACCTCGCAGTCTGCAACATGAGCACAGTATATTCTCCCTCGTATGTGATGGTGGCAGACACGATGCCATTGATCATGGGCAGGTTGGACGACGCCATGTAGCCGTGACCTCCACACGCTAGTCTGAACTCCTCGATCCTGGCCGTAGCGTCGCGACTGCACACTGCCTTCAAGCAACACGCCAGGGCATGTAGCTGAAAGAATAAAATTAAAATGTTACATGAGAATGAAAGAAAAAAAATAAAAAACTTTTTTGCAAAAAAAACCGACTTCAAAGACACAACAAAGTGAAAAATAACTAGCTTCAGAAGTCGGTGGCAAAGAACCTGAATCAAACACACAAAAGTCACCGACTTCTGAAGCTAAAATTATTTTTCAATTTGTTGTGTCTTTGAAGTCGATTTTATTTTTTGCAAAAAAGGTTTTTATTTTTCCATTTTTAGTTGTAATATCCTATACAAATATTAGCTATACATTTATTTTACCTTATGATAACATCACGCCTGTAATCCCCGAAGAGTTGGGCTGCGGTGTACCCAATAGTCGGTACCTACACCCACATTTCGCCAGTTATGTTTAAGTCCCATGTGACAGGGGGCGAGCGCCGCGCCGGCGCTAATCCAGACTTTGAACACTTTGCCCGACCTGGGAATCGAACCCAGGACATAATGCCGAGTAGTCGCAATCACTAGACCAACGAGGCAGTCATTTATTTCAAATTGTTAACAATACATGTCATGGTAATAGGCTTATCCCCAATAAAATGGAACCTAACATACGTAACTGTAACGTGTGTGTAACGAAATGTGGGTGTACTGTACACATCTGCATACCCCCTCAGAGCATACAGGCGTGATGTTATGTTATGATGTTGTGAAAACAACAAATATCCAAGCGATTGCAGCAATCACGACCGATTTGGTGTCTATAATTGAAGAGTTCCATTGTATATCTCCGAAGATCACCATCAAATCTTCACCAAATTTAAACGGGACCACCGCGAAGTAATTTTCTTCCAAACAAAAAGAATCATCAAAATCGGTTCACAATTGGCGAACAAACAAAAAAAAATAGAGGTAACCTATTTTTTTTGGAACTCGGTTAAAAATATTGGCTGACGAAAAGGTGGCAGGGACAGGCATGTAGTCTACATGCTTCTACGGAAGATGCTACTACGGAAGAGGATGCATTGATTCAACTAGGGAGAGGCCTATGTTCATCAGTGGAGTGCGATGGGCTGTTGCTTGATTTCAACTACACTGGCCTGCAAAACTAAGTACTACACTTTTAATTTTTTCTAAACTATAGTAGTCAGAGATTTAAAATAAAAAACGTTTTATAGCAATTTTTATCAGCTTTATTAGTTTTTATGTACAAAATTAAACTCTTTATAGATTCCTTTTTGTCTCGAAAGTGTATCTTATGTACTTAAAAAGTTATTGCAATTTTAAAAGTGTGATACTTATTTTTGCAAGCCAGTGTAGTAAGGTAAGAAGGTCTTCAAAAAATGATCAGTTCATTAAAATAAAAGATCAGATCAGATATTTAGCTTGTATATAAGCAATAAATTAAGTAATTAAAACAAACACAAATGACCAGTGGTCCACATTGACCGACGAATTTGGAGGCCCCCAGCAGTGGGACGACACAGACCAACAGTAACAGTAAACAAACACAAGTTTTTTTTATTAAGGCTTGCAAAAATCGTTTTGATTTAATAATTGCCTCAAAAGTAAAGCCTACATTAGCAAGAAGACGACGAATGGGTCTCGAATTTTAGCAGAATAGTCAAAAGTTATTGAATAATAAGAGGCCTAGCCTGCTACGTCTCCCTCACGCAATCCGACACGACCGCGAATCACTGCTTTCCGTCGTATTGTAAGTCTTGTCGCGGTGACTCGTGGGCGTATGGAATGCTATAGTAACGCAACTTCTTTCATCTGATTTCACTCGTGTAAAACTTGTTACCAACCTCGGGCAGTTGATCCATGTTGCCCTTGCCGACATCCTTGATGGTCTGGGCGTAGCTGTTCCACAACCAGTAACCGGTTACGCGGAAGATATGGCTGGTGGCCACTCCGATGAACAGCTTGTGCTGTTGTGTCACGTAGTCTAGGATCTGGGGCTCTGGCTCACTGTGAAATGATGAGATGAAGATCCATCAAGAATTACTTTACTTGCTGAAGAATTTCGGCTAGATGAAATCGTGTCAAATTAAGTAAATTTTATGCAATTAATTTTATCGCCACTGCTCTTTCAATGGTGAAGGAAAACATGAACATCGAAGTTGGAAATTATACCACGGAAACATACTTTGGGATAAAAGTATCCCACATTATAACCTGTGTACTAAAATTGAATCGATTTCTGTTCAGCCATGGCGTGAAAGTAAAAGTTACAACAAACCGTCAGACGACAGACAGAGTTACTTTCACTTTTATAATACAAGCATGGATAACAGTAGAAAAGTAAAATGTTTTACTTAGGTTTCGGTTGTGACTGATGCCTGACTGCAGAATATCTCACAGCGATGGTGGCGGCTCTAGACAGTTCATACGCCACGTCAGTTACGATGAGAACCCTGACGAACACCATGGTACCGTACGCCAGCTTCTCATTCTTTGACTTTATGTAGGTTCCATCCTGGAAACGTCAAATAAGATAATTAGATTTTTCAGAAGAACTTCTGATGAGGAAATCTCTTCAGTCAACTATCGTATTAACTTTCTGCTCTGAGCCAAACGTTATGCAACGTTACCAACAGGCTTATAAACGTACTTAAGCATTTCAACCGCCTGTTGCTTAGAAAAACTTGACAGTTCAACAGCTATTTAAATACAAACACGAATTCTATTCTAGTCTTGGTCGCATCATCTAAACTCGAAAGAATTAGAAAATGCAACCAACAGGCAAGTCGCAAAAGAATTGAATCATCAAAGGTTCCTTAAGAAATGAGAAGTTCTTAAAAGCGTACCTTCAGCACTTGAGCATTCTTCATCAACATACTCTTCCTTGGAATCCTAAAGTTCTCGAATCCTAAGAACCCATTGTTCGCCGTCTGGAAGCCCATCTTGGGCCCAATCTCTCCAACTTTGATGCCAGGGAGAGGCATGTGGGTGTCTGTGTCTCGGATTTGGACAAAGAATGGATGTACACCATGGCATTGTCCTTTTGTGTACAGTTGAGCCACTACGATGCAGTGGTTTACTGTGTGTGCCACTGAAATAAATTAAATAATAAATTACTGATAAGTGTTGATTCATGCAAAGCTTAGTGGGATTAAAGTCACTCACTGCGTAAACTGTGGGTGTGGACTGACTTTAAAGTCGATATGAGGGAAGTTTAAAAGAGACTTCCGAAGAGGGCAAAGAACTAGTTCTAGTTCTACACAAAAATGCCAAACAGATAGATTTTACTATGTTAAGCGGTAGCACATTTCAGTAGCGTCTGTCATCATCCTTGTTAATGTTCATCTTTATTTTCACAACAAGTATGATGTAGGTGATAAAGTTAATACATTTTTATAAGATGGGCTATTGTTTAATTAAAACGTGTAGAAGAAATGTCTACTTACGCCCACCAGGCCACCACTTATAGGCGGTAAGGCTAGGACTGTGGATAATGAACTCTTCTGTGCTAGGATCGTATGTGGCTGTAGTTTCTAATCCTCTGAGGAAAGTTCCGTGGCCGAGTTCAGTCTGTAACAAGATGACACGACACGATAGTTAAAGTTTACGTTTAAGAACCTACGATTTGGATAACTCTAAGACTTCGGACCCAAGTCGGCCGGACATAGATGGCTCAGATCTCAAGTGCGATTGCGGCGTCTTCCTAGGGACAACGTCTGACCTTTCATCTTGCGCCTCATGCCCTGTAACTTGTGCACTTGATTGACATGATTGCGCAGAGCTTAAAATACTAAATGTATTGTTGTTCCTAGAAAACCAATGACACGTTTACTTGTTTGATTTAATTTAATTTTAACGTTTTAAGTTTGTTTAAAAGCACCATGCGCAATTCAAAATTACAAATGTATGCCCCGACGTGTTCTCTATTAGTCCTGTTTATACAGCAGCACTTTTGAGGACCTAATGAACGCTACTGCTGCTGCTGGTAACGTGGCTACCCATTGGGTTCAACTGATCTAAGAAGTACCATCATCTGCCTATAGCCTTTTCCCAAACTACATTGGAGTCTGCTTCCAGTCTAACCGGATGCAGCTGAGTACCAGCATTTCACATGGAGCGACTGCCTATCTGACCTCCGCAACCCAGTAACTGGGTAATACGATACCACTTTGTAAGACTGGTTGTCAGACTTTCGGCTTCTGACTACTTGTAACGACTGTCAAAGATCTACAAATGACAGCCGGGACCAACGGCTTAACGTGTTTTCCGAGGCACGGAGGAAAGTCGGTACGTAATGGGTGGTCACCCATCCACAGATCCAACGCCTAGGTTGATCTGTGCACGGCTTAACCTAAAGATCAACCCGAGCGGCTGTTATTATTAAACCACGAGCTCCTCCATCCATCGTATCGAAAAAAAAAAAAGTCACCTGTGCATAAGTTCCCAATATTCCCATGGACATAGCCTTGGGCAGCCACTCCGCCATCTGCTCCGGTTCTGATTGGTTCAGAATCGTTGGCACGAACATCCCCATGTGCAACATGAATGGCGTTATATCTTTCACCACTCCGAATGTAACACGGTACTTGTTTGTAGGCCTGTTGATTGATACACGGACATAAAATGTTGTACATTTTTCATTCTAGATGTGCTAAGACTGTTACTAAAGAAATCAGCTACAAACCTACCGATACTGTGCGGTACGGTACGGGTGTGTTGAAGTGAGCCCATTCACCCGCTAATGTGCGTCAACTATGCTATGGGCGTCCTGCACCGCGCTGATATATCTGGTACTGTCTCAGTTAAACTGCAGGCCTGAAGCTGCATTCTTTATTTAAAGAAGACCAGTTAAGTCTTAGTTCATCTACATAGATTCTATCAACCAATTTTAGTAGAAGTAATAATGGACAATACTATTACGCTTATTACTTCTTACTTAAATCTCGATGATGTAGGGTCTTTAGTTAAAGTCTTGGTCCGTCTAGCTTCTATCGACCACTCTATGTACATAACTTCTTACTTGAATCTCAATGACGAAGGTTTTTTTTAAATTTTAATATTTTATTAATGTCTCTTCATTAATTTTGACTCACCTAAAAGCGTCCATTGAGCTATGTTTTTGAGCATATTCTTTTAAACTTTCGTACAATATGCAGGACTTTCTGACAGCGTTCTCATATCGTTCCTTATGACTCAGGTATTCTTCAGGTACGTCATTCTTTGTATCAAACCCTGGAGCACTGAGCACCATGTTTTCTGAAAGAAGCAAAAAATCAGAACATTCTAAAATTAAACATTTAATTATTACGATATCGTTACATGAATGAATGAGCAAACTGAGACCCATATTTATACTGTGCCCTCAGTGCCTAAAAAAACCACGAATACTTGTAACGGGTATTTTTTGATAGCCCATAGCAGTCTGCTCTAGGGTAATAATATTTAATATTCTTTAAATAAAAATACCTAATACAAAAACTCCTACAATATGTGGACCAAAACTGCATAGTTTCGAAGATATCATCAATCATCTCGATGTGTGAAGGTATCTAAATTTCATTCATAAATTCATTTTCATTTATATTTAAAGCTAAGAAAATGCGATGTTGTCATATTTCACGTAAGGGTATTTTACTGTCGAATTATTTTGTATGAAAAATGAAAACAAAAAAAAATATACTTAATTGAAAATTAATTCATATGCCATTTGATTCTTTGATATTATGGTCTCATTCATACCCTAGATATAAGGGATATAAAAAAATACCTTGTAGATCATTTTGTAGATTTGTGGTCATTGACAGTCATTATAGAGTCTGAAGGTTGAAGGTCTGAGAACCAGTCTCACCAAAGGGTATTGTTTCGCCGTCATGGAAGACACATAATTATTAATAATTATGTGTCCATTTTTGACGCCACGGTTGGCACAGTGGCTGAGTGTTTAGCTGCTGCGCTGTGTGTCGTAGGTTCGATTCCCGCATGTAACAAATATTTGTTTGGCCTACAAGTATTTGTATTTGCTGGGTCTGGCTGTTTGTGTATGAGAGTTTAAATGTTTGTAAACGCATCCACAATACAGGAGAAATTCCTAGTGTGAGGCAATGTTTTTATTAAAGAAAACAAAAATAGTCTAACCCAGATGCAGCTGCATCTTCAAATCCACACTAACGTGTCAACAACATTTTTATCTTCTTACATAATAAAACATCTTTGACGACTTTTTTTCCTAATTCCTAATCAATTTTATAGAAATACAGAATCAAGCAATGAATTTTGCCTGATAGTACTTAGTAGGTAATTTTAAGACGAAAACACGGAATTAGGCTTATCTATATACAATGCTATAATTATAATCTGAATGTAGCCCATGAGATTGTATATAATATTAGTACGAAAACGATAAAAAATAACAGATAGTAATAACAATGTAACGTTGTACTTCGTCAAAGTTCAAGGCGATTTATTTTATAAATGAATTATTCAAATTATTTCAGCTTTTCACTCATTTTCCGTTGACCATTTATAAAACGGATCTGATGGATAGATAACTGGACTGGATTAGATAATAACATAAAAGCAAAAACAAAAGAACTTTACTCAACAAAATATTGTTGAAGAGAAATTCTGCCGATAATTTTTAAAACAACATATTAAAACTAAAAACAGCCGGTCAAAGTCCTATACACAATCAGCACTGTCATAAACTGCGATAAACTATTAGTACCTACATCAATAATCTTCATAAAACACAAATTAACTATACGCACTACAGCTGCCAAAGATTTCTTGTAGAATTTAATAAAGATTATTGGTGGTCCCTTTGATATTAAAAAAGCAACTCACCAACATCCCTCCTCTCTTGAGTCTCTTGTGGTCCTCCATCTATCAAATGTATCAGTTCCTGTACATCGAAGGTGCATTTCTTCCTCTCCTTAACCAGGTCTTCGCAAATTTTCGGTTCAGCCATGTTTGTTGACGAACACCTTTGTACTGACTCCACGGTCGTATTGATACTTGCCAATTATCTTTCGTTTGCGCTCCTATGCTGTTTGATAATAGCTGATTAGATTACGTGGGGAGCTTCTAATAAAATTTTAAATACCTAAAGATTGGTATTAACTGTTGTTCGATCGATAGCAGCGAGAATAGCTGAAGATCAAGGGTTTGAGGCAAAAATGGAAGACGACAAATATACAAGGTGTACACGGATCCTTCCCGAAGCCGTCAACCAAGCAATCTCTAGGTACATCAAACTAAGTAACCCTACGCAAGGACTATTGCTGGGAATCTGGGGTCTAAAATCACGTTTTACGGTAATACTTAATGTAACGCACTCAAAAACATAACGCTGATGGATGCATTGAACAGTAAACGGGTCATGGAGATTTTAAAGTAAAATTATAACCTCAAAAACTAGTACTTGTGAAAAAGTTGGAACTTAGACTTCCAAAATCTCCGCAACTAGAAGATTGCCAGGTATCATTATAGTCCAGAACAAAAAAAAACAATAACACGACGGGAAGAACAAATGTTTTTCGGCTTCGTTGAGGGTCTATTTACAACGTTGATTATGTGACTTCAACCAACACGCGTCGTGGTTTACGGTCTTCTAGCTCTTATAGATAGGATACCTTTGTCCCGACAGTGGGAACGCTAATGGCTGATGATGCTAAGGGTTGCAATGACAAGAAGATTAATACGGCATGGCTAGAAGGCTTGATACTTACTTGGATTACGACTAATACAGATGGATGGAACAAAAGACCTCACGGTAGTAATAAACTAGGGATTGGAGCAGGATTTTGGTGATATATGGAATGCTACTCATACACTCATTGTCTGGTATCTATTTGTTGGATACAGGCCTCAGAAATAACTAAGTATTCTTTTCCAAAATCTGCTTGAACTTGGATCTCAAAAATACGACTTAAATATTCATGAAAGAAGTGGTTACTCGGCCTCCTATTCTTTCAGTTACTGCGCATTTGAAACTACAAAAAAATGCAAACGTCTTCATGAATAATGGAAAGCCGAAAAGCCTCTTTGTAACTTATAATATTTACATTGTATTCACTTATTATTACATGGAAACTGTGAATCTAGGTCATTAACTATCATTCTGCATCCGAGAAATTTATTCTGACAACTGCCTATCCTATTACTATTATAAATAAATATCGCTGGACATTACACACACCGCCATCTGGTGCCACACTAAGCAACAAAGCTTGTGTCGTGGACACCAGATAGTATGTATAGTATATTATAACTATAAACTGTTAAACAAAAATAGGACGTGTATTAACGTTTAGAAGTTATGAGGAAACAAATGAACAAGCTATCATTTACACATAGCCTGTTAAAAACATCATTCAGAACCCTGCTTTGGCTTTAGAACCCTGCTTTGGTTTCAGAACCCTGCTTTGGCTTCAGAACCCTGCTTTGGTTTCAGAACCCTGCTTTGGCTTCAGAACCCTGCTTTGGCTTCAGAACTCTGCTTTGGTTTCAGAACCCTGCTTTGGCTTCAGAACCCTGCTTTGGCTTCAGAACTCTGCTTTGGTTTCAGAACCCTGCTTTGGCTTCAGAACCCTGCTTTGGCTTTAGAACTCTGCTTTGGCTTCAGAACCCTGCTTTGGCTTCAGGACCCTGCTTTGGTTTCAGAAGCCTGCTTTGGCTTTGCCGTAGTCAGGCAAAAAAGATATAATATCCAAAGTTTGTTCTAAGATAATTATGCGCAAGGCAAAATGTAAATAATGAAACTGACTTTTGTTTGCGCCAAGAAACTGACTAATGAAAATCTTTTCGAATATCCCGACCTCGATAGAAAAATCTTTTCATAGACTCTGAAGGCTTCGAAAAATGTTTCTTGCCCATATCATAACATGTAAAATCTATGGTTTAGAGGAAGGCCAAAGAAAAGATGGATGGATTGTTTGAGGATGAATGATATGAAAGAGAAAGGAGTAAATGATGCCGTGACGTCTGACGGGAGAGTGGGAGAAGATAACGTTTTGCGCCGACCCCAAGTAACATAGGACAAAGGCCGGACGCCCATTAGTTTTGTTTTGCTGTTTGGTTTTTATTGACAAATAGATAACTAAAGGAAAATCTAGTCTTCGTGACAAACGCTTTGATGATTCAGTGCTTAAATAATTCTAGACCGGCGTAGTTTGATTCACGAATATCACGAATTAACAATATTTATTTCCCTTATTCCATAACAGGTTGTTATCATAACGGGAATACTTTATCTAAACATCTATACAAATATATAAAATTGAATTATATAAACAATAACAAAAATTATGAAAAATAACAGCTTTTTTCCTAGCTTGTACCTTGCTTGTTACCACATATTCAGTACATCATTCTGAGCCGGGGCCACATAGAAATTTTACATCGGTTATTAAAAAAAACGGTTGATTCCTACAAAAGTGAATACGGGGTGGAAGCATGGAAGGGACACCCCTTCCGTATACGGTTAAGGTACTTATAAAAACACTCATTTTTGGGCAGTCGTGTAAAAAATGTCTATCTGTCGCGCTGCTTGTTCCGGCTAATCTCCGAAACGTCTGGACCGATTTTGACGGACCTTTTACTGGCAGATAGCTGATGTTATAAGGAGTAACTTAAGCAACTCATATTTGAGATTAAAGATTAGGGTTCAGCAAAAATTGCGAAATTGTTATGAAAATCCGACTCAATTAGGGAAGTAGCATTTTCATAATGATTTTACGCGAACGAAGGTCGCTTGGCACAGCTTGTAAGTAAATTGATGTTCTATCCATAAGGTGATGAGGCTAAATCGCCTGGACTGAATCACTGGAAAATTGAGTATCCCGCCTTTTTTTTGCTTATGCTCCTCGACAATAGATGGCACTTGAATGGATTGTTTTATTGATATAAGTGACATCTATTGATCAATTTATACACTAAATAAGATGGAAGTCATGCCATGATCTATCTGTCAGATGACAAAGAGGTAAATAAACATTATCATTTAGCTTAATTATTATTAATCTCAATAAAAATCGATGAAAACTTACTTTTAATGTTCACATTGATGATTTTAACACTGAAATAGCCGGTTTATCACCAAAAATTTTTCTTTCATAGAAGGAAAAACACGTTCATCGCGGTATTTTTTTGTTACAAGGTTGTCTATTATGTTGGACGTGCGGTCATTACCACTGATGCTTCGACACTAACAAACTTATAGGCATGTAATGTACCACACCAGGTTATATTGCGGTTATCTTAAATTGACTAGACTTTGATATCTGCTAATTCGCGGTTATTTGGAATTGTATAGTAGGTATGTAGACTACTGTTACTATTAGGTTAGGGGGACCTAATTTAATATGGTCATTCTTCTGGCACTAAATCTGTTTTCGAAGATGAAGTATTTTGTCTATGTACCTAACATAAATAACTTAGTCAGCTACGAAGGTACCTTCATTATTTGAAGTACTTACCTACTTAATAAAGTACATTTATTCACGACTCATGAGCATCCACAAATCATATATAATTTTCCTACCTATTAATAAGATTTGATATCTACCTATGCTTGGAGCTACGGGACTTTTTCGTCAAATCAGTAACTTTGATTTTCATTAACATACTAAGTAGATAGGTACTTACTAAGTAAAATAAATTCAGTTTTATTGTTGAGTGTACCTACATTGACACAATAGTAGCGTTTTACCTTAAAATAAAACGCTTGTTGTGTCCGGAGACTCATTCGGGGTCATATAAACAATATTTGAGTCAAGCATCATCCGTTTCCGTGTCACATCTATACAGGTATATGCAACTATCGCCTTTTTAACAACACGATGATGACGTATTTCCGTCTTCGTTCACCAGGTGGCTGCAGCGCGCCAAAAGTTCATTGTGGCCTCAAAAACCTAAAAACTTGAGAACCAATTAAACTAGGCAGACTTTAAAATTATGACCCCGAATGATTCTGACGAGTTTTATTTTAAGGTAAAACGCTACTATTGTGTCCTTCGGCCTCATTCGGGGTCATATAAACAATATTTGAGGCTTTGTTTGTTATCGCCTGGTGAACGGGACGCCTATGTGTTATAAAGTAAATTAGCTAAATTAGATCAAGGAACTAATAAGACCAATGAGTTTAAAAATAAACCCCAATTTATATTTATTTACTAAATAAAGGGTGTAAAACACCTCTTAACTAAGCCGAAAGACACTTGTTCTCTTTATCATTGCGATCATTTTTTTGTTCTACACCATACCTGGAAACCCTCTAGTTACGGAGATATTGGAGGTCCAAGTTCCAACTTTTTGACAAGTTTTTTTTTTAATACAAATTTTTAATGTAAGATTATTACTTTAAACACCTCCACGATCCCCGTACTATTCAATCCATCCATCAGCACAATGTTTTGAGTGGGTTACATTGAGTTCTACAAAAAAACACGATTTTTCACCCCAAAAAAAAAGTCGTTTCCCACCCAATATTTTTTGCGTAAAGTTACTTAGTTTGATGTACAGAATGCTTGGTTGACGGCTTCGTGATGAGGTCTTTTACACCCTGTATATTGTAATAAAATAATAACGTTTTAAAATCCCGAATACCTACCAATGACTAGTAAACACGTATGAGAATAAACTGAACATTTACACGTACCATAAATCTTCTTCTTGTAAACTTACCATAATCTTACAGTACAACATTTATCATTCATCAATACCTCATTTAATATGAATACAAATAAATTATTTCATTGAATGAGATAATTAATTAATTGGTTGAAAAGATGAATCAAGGAGCTTTCCTGTGCTGGGACCACTTCCATCCTGTAATGTTTTTAAAAGTTTTACTGGATCTCCAATTAGCCCGTGCCATTATCTCGTCAAGAGGTTCGTTAACCAACCAACTTCGGGAAGCAACCGCAGAACGAAAACTACCCGGAATAGCCTGAATTCCTGCCGCCTTCAAAATCGAATTAACCCAACCAATATAGTCTTAGGTAGAAACAAATAATAGCACAGTAAACAACAGTAACAAATAATCTATCACTAGAACAAAGCAGACGACGCGGTTTATCAATTTCTATGAGCTTTTTAAGCCAAACCACTGAGTCAAGAGCCTCATTTTCAACATTACCTAATAATCTCCAACCTGACTGTACGTGTTCCGAATCAGTTTTGGTCCCAAAATGCGGCCAAAACATTTAGCTATTCTCATCATCATACATCTGTCTGAAGACATACTTGACAATGTAAAGTCGTGTATCCTAAGCCCTGAACAAAACAACAAAAGAACTGCACTACTCTTTGATTTTATAAACTACCCAACCAACCTACCAGAGACCAAGGATCCCAGACAGTGGGTTGACACTTCTTCGGTAGCTGGAACGCTATACTCTATCATTTGCTTAACTAAAATGTTTGAACTTAAACGGGCTTCGATCTTTGTGTTACTTAAAATAGACAAGTAGACAACCGATTTATGAACGAAAATTTTTCTTTTAGGTGAAAATCGGCTAAATATCGAGCCAATTCACGGTCTGAAAAATTTACACCAGACTTGGAACACCAATTTAACCATCTCTGCCATGCTGGCCTATAGGTATTCAAAGTTGACGACCTGACCTTGTTTGAGCAGATACTTCGTTCTTCTGGATTCAGACCACCCCCACATCTCCATACTTCTAGGACCGGCTCCTTCACTCGGGTGGCTGCCCGGTCCTCGTGTCCACTGCGTGAGTTGCGCTGGAGGCAAAAAGATGTCTGGGGAACACCCCACTTTGCAAAGATAATGCTGGTGAATTCGAGGAGCAGATAGACCGTCTGCGACGTGTGACTCGAATGAAGCCATTTTTCTTCTCTTGTCCACTTGTCCGATAAATGAAGACTATTCAACTCCGCCACCCAACCTGAATCGGTGTCCTACTGGTGGTGGACGAAGCCTGGACTTTTCTAGACAACAAACTTTCCACCAATTCAATTCTTCCAGCACTTCCGCAGGCAAGAAGTAAGTCGACTGACATGGCATTTTCAGGACCGGTTGCAATAAGCCAGGAGGTGTCAGAAATTCAAACGACCCATCGGAACTACCAGAGGAGCAAAATTCAGATGCCCTTATATGATACTCTGTATTTCTCGAAGAGACGCCTTCCGCCCGCGCGCGGCGAAGCAATTTCGACTAAACTATTTGCATGCTCTGAATTTTGCTTTCTAGTTAAAACTTTGATTTTGCCACGGATCCTACATCAAACCTAAGTACTCTATTATTTTCTGTGGGACAAGAATCGACTTCTTCCTCTATTACTGCCAACCAAACGGGCTGAGAGTTCGAAGTACAATGTCCACGTGTTTTATAAGTGTCGATCTATGTGCTAGCAAGACATAATCGTCGAGTATATTTGTAGTAGTAGTAGTATAGTATGCCTAGATTTCTGAAAATCTCGGCGGTCCAGTTTGTCAGCGATGCAAACACTTTGCGCGCTATCGCCAGGCCAAATGACAAACAAGTCATTTGCAGTAACCGATTTCGATACAATAGGCGGAGAAAAACAACGGTTGTTGGCTTGCCAGGTCTATTTTGTTAACACCACAATTATTATACTTAATAAAATCACTAAAGGGTACTTTATCAAACAAAAAATCACTTAATAATTGATTAATGAATACTTCGCGTCTTTTTTCAATTATATACCTACGCCCTACGACAAACTAGTTGTAAACAATCTCGTGAAACTTTTTAAAATAAAAAAACGTCTTTTTATTTTTATGGTAACTTCTGGATCCATACTACTATGCCCAGTTCACTATCTGTCGGAAACCCTGTTGCAAAGCCTCGCTTTGCATAATCATTGCCCGTTATCCATAGAGGGTAGATTAAGTTTTTCTAAAGACTTGATTTTGTCAACATATCCTAGACGAGCATTAAATTTTTCCACATACTTATCTAACATTATTCCAGTGGTCATTTATGAAATATTTGTATGGAATTTAACAATACTACTTAACTGATTAGAAGGATTTGCAATGACAGCTGGCTCCTATAATTGCGTTGCCAAATCAAAATCAAATGATTGAACCGGCGGCGCAGGATCTGCGACGGGTTCTGACAACCTTTTGTATCTGGTTGCTCCTGGGCTATATCTAAGTTATTACCATAATATATCGGGTTAACACAATCATAATTTCCATTTTCAGAATACATCATATCAATATAATTTTTTCAAATCACTGACCTGTTTTGCAAGCTTTTTGATTACCTTGCTTTGCCCTCGAAGACGCTTACTTCTCTTCTTTTTACTCGTCCTCTTACGGGATTTATCAACCTGTTCAACCTCTGAAACCGGCGGTGACGATTCAGAGGAACTCGATGAACCCGATGACGAAACAAAATCTTTACGACTACGTGTCTGTATTATATCCGCCATTTTAAGAAAAACTAAATTGAACACTATTTTTAAACTTATATTTTATTAAGTTTATGTATACGTAGTTTTAAATGAAAGTTTAGAAGTGTTTGAAAACTATTTTGTTTTAAATTATGCATATACAGCGTTATTCAAAATTTTGAAAATATCGAACGTTAACAACATTAAACTTTTAAGAATGTGAACCGTCCGAAAAACAGGACGCCAATGAACTTTTGGCGCGCTGCAGCCACCTGGTGAACGAAGACGGAAATACGTCATCATCGTGTTGTCAAAAAGGCGATAGTTGCATATACCCGTATAGATGTGACACGGAAACAGAAGATGCTTGACTCAAATATTGTTTATATGACCCCGAATGAGGCCGAAGGACACAATATGAATGAGCGTTAAAAATATTTAAATAAAACTTTTTTTTTTTTACTTTTTTTTACTTTACTAAAAAAATAAACAAAAGCTATGTAAGTACCTACTCAGAAAAATCATACCTAACCGTCCTTCTGGGGTAGTCGGGTAAAAATTAACATGAAGGTTTTTTATATGTTCGTAGCTTAGTAGGTACCTAATATCTACCCAAATTACTAGGTATATAGTTTTTAACGGGAAAACCATCGCAGGCCTATAATAGGTACATCCCTTTTCATGCACAATGTGATTTTAATGTAAATAACTAAATAAAAGCGTTTTGCCGTTACATAACCAAAAGAAGCAATGATTCATCGATTAAAATCAAAGAGTTTGTAGTGTCTTGTCTAGACAGGCAAAGATCAATGTATTCTAATTTATGCTATTTTTATATTCTTGTTTACCAAGTTACGGTCATTGAAATATAATAAATAGGTAGTCATTTTGTAACTATTTCCATTAGGTTACTTAGGTAGTTCGAAAATATTATGTTATTTGCCTAAATAATAATAATAATAAATTAATAAGCAGTAGACCGGTAGGTACTCCTAGACACGGCGCGTATTGTTAGGAGGTTCCTCTCTCAAGAGCCCTGACCACCGGCAGCTTGGACCCTGTTCCCAGCGCTGGTGGGCTACTATTTTAATAATGTTTTTATTTTTACTGTTTTATTTAAAAAATATGAATTATATAATATATGTAACAAAATGAATAAAGGAAATAATAATGATGACCTATGCAGTTCCTCTATTCGAAGCAAACTGGCCATGGTTGAGCACCAACGAACCACGAATTTAATAATTGAATCGTTTCTAATTAATGTAATTAAATAGGAAAATCGCATTTATATTTATAGTAGTAAGACCATCGCTTGAATATAAAGTTAAACGAAACTGAAAATAAATATAAAGTTTTAATCTTTAAATAAAATTTATTAAAAAAAATATATATATATATTCAGCAAACAACCCATCACAGATCTTATAAACTCCTTCATAGAAAAACTTTTACAAAACAAAATATATTCTAAAACTATTATCACAAGTTTGGTTTTCTATATTTGGTATCACAGTTTCCCCTGCATGAAGGGTTTAAGATGTTTGTGGAAGCTCTGGTTGACGGGCTCCGCGTTGAGGGGACTCTTGAGCGCTTCCTCCATCAGGCGCTCGTACACGCGACCGTCGTATGCGCCCAGGGTTGATTGGAGCAACTGCAGGGAAAAATAACTTCATGTAAGTATAGTATAAAAAACGTATATACCAACAATAGGTACGTCCACCAAATACATATTATCACATATCTACGCGATTCAAGAAACTGCCAAGATAAGTACTTAATACGGTTTGCAGCCCCCGACGACACCTTATACGGAAATCGTTGATCTTGTGGTCGCAAACAAGCAAGGTTGATTTGGAATTGCTCAGTAGTTTCCACCCTCGCCTTGGAAAGCAGGCCTCTCTCACGTCATGTGGCGTCGGATAACCATCCCATTTCCATCGGACTATAAGAGTGAAGAGAGATAGTAGAGGGTACCTGAATCTATATACATAATATCTCCCTCGTCGTCGATTAGTCTTCGCTGACATTGGTGCCGATTCCCTTGTTCACAAACTAAACTAAATTTAAGTTGAATGCATCTTTTTCTTTCTATTTCATTATGAAAAGGACAGAAGATAAAATTAGTTTAATCCTGTCAAATTAGTCAGCACCTGACGTAATTTGATGTAATTTTAGTAGTCAACTTTTTAATTTAACTTTTTAACTACGTGTGTATTTAAATTAGTTAGATGCTGTTTAGTAAAACTTAACATGCACTTACCTCATCGATAATATCAAAAGCGTCCACAAGTCCAACAGTATTAGGTCTTATTTCCCTCAGCAACTTCTCGTACCGGGATCTCAAGTGCACCACATCGGTATTCGAAATTGAAGTGTACTGAAGAAAACAGAAGAAGATCAAATGATTTCCAAAACGGATGTTGTATTAAGTTATGAGCCAGCATTAATATTGGCTGATTGAAAATCCTCTTTAAGGTAGTCTTTGCATTCCTACCAAGATTCCCACAAATTTCGGACTCACAAGCTGTTCATGCGTTCTGTGTTCGAGTAGTCATTACACGGCACAGCTGGGTGGCAGTCGAATAGAAAGCCCGTCGGCCTAGCACGAATTGTGACGAGGCTATCCGAACATGATTCAGTGATGCCAGATTCCGAACGCAGCGAAAGCTTTGTTGTTCTTGAAATACTGGATAATTGGATGTGCTGACCCGAATTCATTTGTAGCAGGCCTTAAATAAAAGCCTCTCAAGGTAAAGGCCGGCTGGTTTGTTATTATAGGATAAAAATTGGAAAGCACCAGGATTAAAGAAGACAAATTCCGCCAAAACAACACACTAACCTGCAGCAAATCACCCAGCCTCTCCAGCGTCCAGTACACGGCATACAACTCGACGAGCTGGCTCATCACCTTAGCCAGTGGCGCAGACATGGTCTTCATTTCTTTGGACATGTCCTCGTAGTATGTGGATATTATGATACCCCGACTGTGTGACTGAAAGGAACATAGCTGTTATAAGTATCGAGAGATTTATCAGAATGTGTCTCGACCAACAAGATAAAAAACATCTTGTTAAAAACACCTTGTTAACATATTGTTCTGTGTGGTGTCGGACGCAAAGAATAGCACCATCCCATATCTTCCCGTGGGTGTCGTAAGAGGCGACTAAGGGACTTACCAGAGAGTGGGCAGCAGCGTTCTCTGTGCTTTTGTAACAACTGCACTGCGATCGCCAACCCGCCTGCCAAGCGTGGCGATTATGGCAAAACCCCCCTTTGGGAGAGGCCCATGTCCAGCAGTGGACGTCTTTCGGCTGAGATGATGATGATGATACATACATAGATGAGACTGTTAAAATCATAGGTACCCATCCTTTTGGCGTTGCCGTAGTTGAGTTAAAAATAAGCTGGCAACTGAGCTGACTGTCAAGAATGTACTGAATGAACACTGAATCCTAAATTAGAACGGATTGCGACTCGTGTCACAAGAATAAAACTGATTATGCATTCAAGAGAAAAGGGCACCATTGATGCATTTACATTGAACCCGACTAACTGCCAAGGAAAGGAAGTATGTATAGTTTCTTTGGAAATTTCTTTAATACCTCGTATCTTCCAAACGGCTGCCCGGCGAGATGGATTTCGACAGTTAAGGTGTCGTTATATTAGTCTTAAAAACCCAAGTGTTCTTAAACAGGTGTTTGAAAAAAAAAAACAAAATGGCGCGTCTTTGGCGCGAAATAGTAATACATTAATAAACAAGGTTTACTACCACTAAAAACCCGACTGCTTAAAAATCACGGTCTAATTAAATTCGAGGTTTACAAGATAAAATCGACTCCTCCTATTGTTGAAGTCGGTTAAATAAAAGGTAGTAGTTAATGTAGCCTATGTTACCCGGGTCATAATAACGCATTGTCAATCGATGTGTCAATTTTAACTGTCTAGCTATCACGATTCATGAGATACAGCCTGGTGACGGACAGACAGACGGACAGTGGAGTCTTAGTAATAGGGTCCCGTTTTTACCCTTTGGGTACGGAACCATAAAAAGGGGCTTTGAAGCGATGCCATAAAAAAAACATCATTATAAACATAGGGTAGTTTTTAACTAACCTCGGCAGCAGAAACTAATTGTATCGATGTTGTATTCCACGCGTCTTCCTGAGACATCCCCGACATTATTTTCCTTGTCATAATGTCCACGCATGACGATATTTTCCTGAAATTAAACAAATTAAAACAAATGAAAATCCCACTCATCGCTCAATCAATAACAGTGTTATTTAGATACTTATAAAACGTAACACGCGTGAGTTTCACTTGTATTGTTCGCCTGAGTACTGCGATGACTAGTCGCATGCTACAATTTATTTTCTTCATTTTTTTGCGCAGTCGTTGTCGCAACTCGCGTGTCACTTGCGCGCTTAGCTCGGGGACAACTGGTAAGTGATACCAACTTACTTCGTAGCGACTATTTGGAATCCACGTATGATGCCTTCTACAGAACTTTCCCATTTGTCACAGAATCCTGTAGCGGACACCGTCTTCAAGTAGGCAACTGTGGGAGTCAAGGGAACCGTGTCGATCTGACGCCATGTTTTGAGTAAGAATCTGAAAATAATAAACCAAAATTAAAAATATTTCAGGTCAAATTGGTTAATCGTATCTATTTTCGTGCAGATGGATCTGAAAAATTACTATTGTAACAAAGACGTAGTTTTACTCATTTACAGAGAAACCTATATTGCAAGTCCTTCTAACCGTTTTCAATCACGGCGGCCAACCACAGCGGGAAATATAGCCAGCGACGCAGGAAATATTATAGTGCAAATAGAGATTCTCTTTCCTCACTTTCATAGTCATATGGGACGGCAATGCGACACGACCGGAGAGAGATCTGACGGGCAGGGCCAGTGGCTAAACGTAATTTTGCGCTAACGGCAAATACTTATTTATACCAAACTTGCAGAAAACAGTCAGTTGACAGACAGTCGAGAAGTATGGCAGACGAAAGGATAGACCTGATCTAGCGGTGGATGATTCCGGGCCAAAATCGACGATGACTACCACAAACCTAGCCGTCTGCAATAGCAGCACAGTGTTGTCTCCCTCATAGGTGCAGGAGGCCGACGTGAGCGCGTACGTGGGCGGGAGGTTGGATGACGTCATGTAGCCGTGCCCGCCGCACGCCAGCCGGCACAGCGACGTGAACATGGACGAGTCTGTCGTGCTGATGGCCTTCAGGCAGCAAGCTAGAGCGTGCAACTGGAACAGAAGCAATCGTAGGATCACTTAGGTATGTATATATGTTGCATTGTCCTGGTTTGAAAAAGTTTTTAGAAGGCGTACTTAACAAGGCAGATAAGCTAGGTAATCGCATTAAAAATGGCTGGTTGTCAGGAACTGTTGAAATGGTTCTAAAGTTTGCCTTGTGAAGCCACTAGAAAGAACAAGAAGCTGTGTCAGCCTCATTTTTTAATGGAATTTAAACCAAATTTCGATAGGGCAAATCATCACAGAAAACAAATCAAGAATTCCTCATCATCCGTCTTTCAGAATTGTGACTCACCTCTCCTAGTCTCTCCATATTTCCCTGATGCAGCTGGTCGTTGATAAGATTGAAGGTATCCCACAACCGTCTCGCGTTCATCTTCATGGCGTAACACCCGGCTATCGCGGATAATATCTTGTGTTGCTGTGTCACGTAGTCCAGGATCTGGCGCTCTGGTTCACTGAAAGGTAGGTAGGACTAAATTGTACAAAGAGGTCTTAACGATGAGACAGCACTGAGCATTTTGTAACCATATGAAGGGTTGTTGTAACGAACGCTTGATAAAGCAACGAAGTCTGTTTAAAATACTTTAAAAGGTAGACAGGCTAATGTAATATTATTATGGATGCCTAGGAAGTATTCAAAATGAAAGAGGGTCTATGTCTTTCTTCAAATCTTTTATATCCTATTGGTGTCAATTTAGAGAGCCCATGTCACAAGATTATGCGTACGTCGGATGTCAGGGGTCTATAACTCTGTTTATGAGCTTACAACTAGTAAGATGTAAGTAATTATATGCTATGTTATGCCATCTAGTTTCAACAATATATCCAAACGTCCACTTACCCCGCTTTGAGCTGAGACTGTCTCCTAACCGCGGAGTACCTCGCACCGACGGTGATAGCCTTGGCCAGGTAATTGACAGAATCGAACACTATGACCACCCTCACGAACACCATGGCGCCGTAGATGAGCTTGCTATTCTTAGACTTTACGTAAGTGCCGTCCTGAACAAGTAAATGAACACCTAAGCATTTAATCATTCAGTAAACGCCTAAACGCCATGGTTCCTAAAATTGTTATCGTTAAATTATGCAAATAAAGATTTATTAAAATCATCAAACCGGTATGAACAGTTGTGGACAATGGTCTCTGAGGGCGCTAAGTAGACAATGGACAACAAGCAATGGACGTCAACCAATGGATGAAAAAAACACACGGTAACCAATAGACAGGTGGGACGGGAACGGTCATTTCTATCCGATGAACAAATTTAGTCCATCGTCTGTTCTGCACTGACAGATATTTCAAATTTAAATATTTATTGCACTCATGTGGTATGTACGAGTATTACATTATCTATCTGAGTCTGGTGACCCGAACCACTTCCGTAACTTGCTTGAACCGGTTTGAACGAATCTTGTCTTCGAATGCATAGACCCCTAACAAAAATAAATTACGTATCATGTACGATATCCTTACCTCCAAAACCTTAGCATGCTTCATCAGCATATTAGTCCTGGGTATCCTCACATTCTCAAAGCCTATGAAGCCATTATTCACCGAGTTCAGTCCCATCTTGACTCCAATCTCTCCCACCTTGATGCCTGATAGCGGCATGTGGGTGTCTTCGTCCCTCACTTGGACTATGAATGAGTGGATTCCGTGGCAAACACCCTTGGAGTACAGCTGAGCTATCACGATGCAATAGTTTGCTGTGTTCCCCACTGTCAACATAGCGGTAAAAAAGCGTTTGACCCATAGAAGCCATTTATAAGATTTTATGATCACGGTAACCTGCCTTAACCCCATAATATGTATATTCTGCTTCTTCAACTATGTAGGTACCTACTGCGTATTCATAGCTGTTAGTATACGGGCTTATTACGTCTAGCTGACGGCTAGGCCGATCTTTTCATCAGGAAAGAAAACTCTTAGAGAAACGAAATTATACACTGACATATCGTACACAGTGATATCAGAGTTCATCTTCATCAGCCTATTAATATTCGCACTGCTGGGACACAGGCCTCCTCTCTATGAGAGGGAATGGGCTATAATCCACCACGCGGGCCCAGTGCGGATTGGTAGATGTCACATGTCTTCGAATTTTTGGTTCTAGGACAGGTTTGGATATCAGAGTTATCCGTGCGATAAACTAATAGCATAAAGAATCCCGACAGCAACCGAGCAGTAGTCAGGATGTGGAACTTTCTACCCTGTTTCTCATACCTCTAAAATTATAAGTAGCATTAATTTTACTTTGGTTTGAACTTGCAGGGATTGAACCAGTAAAAGCTACTTACATCCTCCAGGCCACCATTTATACGAAGTTAGCGTAGGACTGTGCAGTACAAATTCTTCAGTAGAAGGGTCGTAGGTAGCTGTCGTCTCCAGACCACGGATGAACGTGCCGTGACCCAGCTCAGTCTAGAATTATAAAGTACCATTCCATCACTTTAATAATCAAGATCACTAAAATTGTACGTAAGTGGTAGAACGCCCTCAGGCTAGGTGAAGCGGTTATCATAGCAGGGCGACTGCTGGCTAGATGAGAATTTCTAGTAATCACATGATGCAGAAACCACAGATCGGCATCTGCTACGATTCTTACGTATTCTCTTCTCCTGAGTCTGTTTTACCTGAGCATAACTCCCGATGATGCTGCAATTCAAAGCCCGATGAAGCCATTTTTCTTGCTGCTTCTCATCAGCCTGGCTCATGAAGACCGGCATAAACATTATGTAATGCAGTCCGAAGGGAGAGCCGTCCTGCGATATGGAAACGCCTAGGACACCGCTTAGAAGATTCCTGGAAAAAAAAAACGGTCTAAAAAAAACTTCTCTCACATGGGACTAATTTCCATGAAAATGGAAAAAAGTGATCTGCGTGGAGATTTGTGGGAGTCGACCATTGGTTGAAAACCAGATCGCGTTTCTCATCTGCCCTGTGATTGGTTGAATCTTGCACGTTTCCGCTGTAGATGGCAGAAATTGAGTACCTCACCACTTCAGGAACTTCCAGATTCTATTATAATATTAATGATATTACAATACCTGTAGTTGGTAAGGTCAGTGTTGTTTTCTTGTTGAATTTTCCGAAGCAAACCGAACAGGGTGACTGCCTTGCGCATTGAGTTCTCATATTTCTCTTTATGACTTAGATATTCGTCTGGCACACCTCCAAAGAGCTCCTCCCTCTTACTCAGTATTATCCTTTCTGAAAAAGAGTCGAATTAAACGGCAATGATAGAATATCTCTGTAGGTCTTCAATTGATGAGCTACTGTCCAAATTAATTGAAGCTTTCCAACTACTCTACTGCAGTCGTCATTTAAGTCCAGCGCAAATTACATACAAATTAAACTTGCTACGGCTTCTTTATCCCTCCATGATTTTCCCTATGATTTTTGGCTATAAAAGCCCAACATTTCTTGCAAAGACATCATACCTCCACCACTCTTCCATCAGTCACCAGCTCTACAAACAAACACTTCAACATGAACAAGATCTACTTCCTCATCGTCTTCGCTTGCCTCTGCCTCTTCGCCGAAGCACAGTTGACGTTCACCTCCAGCTGGGGTGGGAAGCGCGGGAGCGTTGCTCCCATCTCATGCAAGAACGAAGAAGCAGTTTCTACCATTTTCAAGCTGATTCAGAACGAAGCTGAAAGATACATCTTCTGCCAGCAGAAATCCTGAAGACAAAAGACGATCGACGCTATTCTGAAGACGATACTGCGATATTTAAATGGCGAATACGTTTATTTATAAAATGTTGTTGAGTGTTTAAGTTTTCTTCAGAAGAACCCCTACGCTGGGTTTGTCGGTCGGAGTAAGCTGGATGGAAATGTCATATTGCATGGTACAGAAGTGTACCATGATATTTAGCTTGAATGCAAATACAAGGTAATATGTTATATGAAAAATAAATGTGACATGTTATTGATTATAATGTAAATTGGATTTTATTTTATCTCCACGTCCTCATTCTCCGAAAACATTACACGGTACTATGAAACTAGCAGGTATACACAAGTATAAAATCCCTCAGAATAGAACCTACACACGCAGAGGTTATACTTAATAACAGCCATGCCACTGTAGCCCAAGCAAAGGTTGCCCAAAACCCTAAATGTAAATTGAGGTCATTGAGAGCGATAGTCTGATGTTATAATTCCGAGGCGAGCTGCTAAATGTTTCGAGCTCGCTACACTCGCTTGCATTCTAACGTCTGTTTAATATTCTTCAAGTCGACTTAAAATCTTTGTGAGTGGTAAAAATTAAATCTCAATATCCAGGAGTTAACAGTTAAGCTGCATGACGTAATATCACAAACGAAAGGGTCTTTGACTGACCTTTGCGACGGACTCAGAAAGTTTATATACAGAATTAATTTTCTCCGGTTCTGTACCGGTGATAGTGATTAAAATAACTAAATTATGATTTATTTATTCTCAATTTTTTTTTTTTAAACGCCTAAGATGTCTATAGTTTTCCCCGGATTTATACTAGTTTGGTAGGCGTCCGGGAACCAAGGGGTTTTAAAAAGAATCCGAGATGCAGTAAAATAAGCCATTTAGTCTGGCCAATAGCTTCGAATTGGTTCTTTATTATAATAAAGAACCAATTCGAAGCTATTGGCCACCTACGTCCAACCATTGCGAACATTATAATGTTCGCAATGGTTGGACGTAGGTATAATAAGGTATATACTTTTTAATGTAAGTACCTAAGTCTATGACACCGTCTCGTTGGAATAATTATACTTATTACTTACTGACTTCAGCACATGGCTATAATAAAAAAAAAAAAACCCAGCTACCTAGGGTTTTTTTTTTTTAGTTTTGGCACATTCAAATTTATTATCAATTTGTAATTGTAGCATAAGCGGTGTGAATTGGATGGAGCCGATTGGTGATGGAACCGAGATCTGTATAGTTGGTGCCAGTTAAGATGAGAATAGCGGTCATTGCCCTTTCCCTAAAATCTCTTCGTACGAACCAAAAACAATTAATACCATGTATCGTTTTTCAATACAATTTTTTTTTAAGATAACGTTAAATGACGATTCAAGTCTTGAATAGGCTTATTTTTGGTTTTCAAAGTTAAGAAGTTTAATAAATGTAGGTGGGTCAATTCTCATTTTAACTGGCACCAACTATAGTTACAAATGTCCACGTGAATCAAACGACGTTTTTCAATATGTACACTTACGAAAATACAAAGTAGATAACTTTGAATGGAACATATGTAGGCACGTAGTACACCCCCCCATCCCCCCCAGACTCCTGGGTCATAGTAACAACAGGGTCTAAAGACATCGTGACTTCAGGACGAAAAGTATTATGAAACTATGATTGACGGCACGGTTGGCGCAGTGGCTGAGCGATTGACTGCTGCGCTGCGTGTCGCGGGTTCGATTCCCGCAGGGAACAAATTTTAATATATTTGGATGAACTACAGATGTTGTACCGGGTCTGGCTGTTTGTGTATGTGAGTTTAAATGTTTGTAAACGCACCCACGATACAGGAGAAATACCTTATAATGTGGGGCAAAATTTAAAACAAAATATTTTTTCCCCGCATTTTGCCTTCGCAGAATAAAATTAAAATGTTAATTTGTATACAAAGCAAATAATTTTATGAATGGGTAAAACTGTTTATTTGATAATCTATGTATTTATAAACATAATTTAAATATTCGAAACATAATTATGCCAAAATAAATAAATAAATCCACGAGTGTGAAATACATTGCATTTTGAACCTAGGTATGTAGCAGGGGTACCTAACCCTTTTCGAAGAAGACGATTGAAATAAAATGAAGAAATATCTAGAATGAGATAGTACCTACGTAAGCACAAACATTAATTTGTAATTTTACACACAAAGTGTTTAATAACATGGCAATAATTTTGTTGATTGACGATTAATAGGTGCTAGGTGAATCTACATAAGTAAGTAGGTACATAACTACATAATATTACGGCTTACCCACCTGGTAACACAAAAACATAGACCCAAGCTGTAAAGCTGTTTTACGCCGGGGCAACACTGCGCGGCATTGCGGCATGCCACAAGGCCGCATGCTACAATAATTTAAAATGTTGCACATTGTGGCAAGAATCGTGCGATGAAATGAAATGAAATGATGTTTATTTTTGCAAGTAGGTTCTTACAAACACTTTTACACGTCATTTTTTTTAAACTAGATGGGCCGGTGTTTCGTACCTGACTACTCTGAGAAGAAACAGCCGAAACAAATTCAGAGGTCATAGTCTCTTTTGAAGTCCAGACATAATCTTGTTCAATTCAGATGAGGACTATGCAGATTAGTGTCTGAGATGGTCTTTTGAAGAAAGAACCACACAGATTTGAGTGGACCTGTCCAGTTAGTGCAAGCATTTGTCAGTTATCGTGTAGCTCGACTTATAATTCAAGGAGCTCAACGAAACGAAAAATACCAAAGAAAGGACATTTGGGTAGGTCGCTTAATAGTACTCAAACTGCCAGACAGCCGTGGGGATAAAAATAAAATAAGTGACCCACATGGTCCTCACATTGACAATAATTAAATAAAATTATCAATAATTTACAAAACGAATGTCAAAAAAAAAAAGTAAAAATAAACATTAAATGTACCTATAAAAAAGTAAAATACTTAACAAAATAAATATTCATGTCAAATCAATACATGTCACATAAAACAATGTAAAATAAGGAAAGTAAAAAAATAAAATAAAATACTGAACTAAGTATTCATGTCAAATCATTCAATGTCAAAGTGTATATTGTATGATGTAAGTGTAAAAGAAAGGAATTAATAATAAACAAGCGAAGTCCGAAATTTTGACATTCACAGAGCAAATTTCATTGGAGCAGCTTTTCATTGGGCACCAAGCCTTTTTATCTTCGAGATAGTGATTAACATGATAGTAGGCTTTCAGGCATAACTTCCGTTTTATAAACGATTTGAATTTAATTAGGCTTAGTGTTTGAATATGGCCCGTGACATTGGCATCTAAACGTACCCCCAGGGGTAGGACAATTCCATACATTGACAGATTTGAGGTAATTTTTTTCAAAATGCGACATCTGTTATCGCCATCCAAAACAGTTCGTTACTTTATGTCACCACAGATGGCGACACTATCGATACTAATTTAATTTGTAAAAGAAAATATTATTAATTAAATATGATTTCATTACCTAATCAATTAATTTAACACCTGTTATAATTATTTTCAAATATTTGTGTAGATTACAAGTTGCGTAATAATTACAATAGCAACACAGTGAATTATTGATGTCAAGTCACGATCCGACTACCGTCACAAATATGGCGACTGCTCCCTGCGCTTGCGCTTGTTTGTAGTTTTCGTCTCATAATTTGTGCCTTTCTTCGTGAAATTAATCCGCCGATCCGCGTTGAGTCGAGTCCTCTCCTCCGTAGTGAAGTGTAATCATTTTCCGAAGTTATTGTGCGAGTTGAACTTTTAGTGCCTCCGCCATTCTGGTGCAAACGTTATTTTTGCGACCCGGACGCTTCGTTTGTGCTGTTTCTTTGCGATATAGACGCTTGTGATTTGTTTGTACCATGCCTAAACGGTGTGCATTGGGATGTTCAAACAGTAAGTATAATCATCATTACATAGAACTCTGCCATCCTGCCTCAATAGATATCCATAGTGTCCGGTGAATTTACATGCTTGTCTTATTATTAGGTAAACAGGGTAAGATTTTCATTATGGATGGACCACTGCAGTAATCCGTATTTATTTGAGTACTATTAAAACGACTGTGTGAGTCTGATTCGCACTTGGCAGCTTCTTTCCCCGACTACGGCGAAGCTAAAAGGAAGGGTTATGATTTTAGCAATAAAATATGTATGTCTGTTCATATTTACGTATGTTCCACCTTAGCACCTAAACTATTCATCTGATTTTGATGAGTAAGGTGTCAATCGATTTGTTATAATGGCCCGGGTAACAAAGCATACATTTTATTCAGTAGCCGGGTTTTTAGTGGTAGTATACCACACAAGTAAAATTTTTTAGTATCAGTAGTATCATATTCATTATCATATAAGATGTCTTATTGTTACTCATCATTATTCAGGAAAAATGGTTTTAGATCTTTGAACATTTCAAGATAAAAATTGTGATCTTTTTTTTTTCAGAGAATTCCTACCATCAATTTCCACATCCAGAAAAGAATCCTGACCGTTTCAAGGCTTGGGTTCATATAGCTGGTGGGAAGTTAGATAGTCCAGCTGATTATGAACTGTATAGGAAGAAAGTTATCTGTGATATCCATTTTACAGACATGGATAGAAACCGTAACAACCGATTGAATTTTCTAGCTGTGCCATCACTTCATCTTCCTGGTAAGATTTACATAATTTTCAAATAAGGCCATTATAACTTATTACTAGGCTTGAGTTGAAATTAGATTTATCAGCTAATATTGCATATTTAACTGAAATTCTACATTAGGCAAAAACAGGGCCAAAATGATGGGAATTCATTTTGCCCATGTTTTTTAACAAGTACAAATAGCATTATCCTTGTCTCATATTATACCCTAAGTTGATTAGTATGTAGGCTGCACTAAATTGCTAAAATTGTTTTATTCATAAGGTTATCAGTAATTTTATTTTCTGCAAGGTGGAAAAATAAAACATTCATATATTTTTGTCCCACTTTGAATTAAAAGTTCTTTAACATTATAATTTTTTTTAAATAAATAATATTATTATTCTCTTATTTTTCAGGCAAGTCTGATGAAGTTGGTATTTCAGACAAAGTTTTACTTGCACCTGAACCTGTCAATGAAAAAAGCAGCCCTGCTACATTAAAACCGACACTGACAGGTACTTGATATTAATTCTAATTATTTATTGCATTCATAATGTGGGTAAAAACAGCACACTAACAAAATCAATATTTCTCTCACATTACAGATAACTCTGCCAGAATTATAAATTCAGAACACAATTATTGCCGACTGCAGAAGAAGGCAATAAATAAAAACAAAAGTAAGTTTTTTTTAGATTGTTAAGAGATTAGGAGACAGTGCACTCTTAACCCAGCCCGTCATCATAATCATTCTTGCCCTTAGCCCAACTAATTGGGGTCGACGCAGCATGTCTTCTTCCATACTTCTCTATTACTCGCCATCTCATCAGACACCTCTTTTCTTGCCATATCCTTCTTTATACAGTCCATCCATCGTTTCTATGGTCGTTCTCTACTCTATTCCCATCCACATTCATACTCAGAATTTTCTTTATTCCTTATTACTTGCCCATACCACAACACAACCGATTACCACACAACTTTTCAGTCACCAGCGTCACTTCAGACTTCCTCTTATGTACTAATATTTTATTTTATCCATTCGCGCGTAACATCACACATGTTTTTTTTACAGATAATCAGCAGCAGGAGGTGCCGTCATTTTCGTTGAACCAACTAAGAACAACAAGAAGAAAAATTAAAATTTTGCAAGCAAACTTGAGCAGAGCACAAAAGAAAAACAAAACACTTCAATCCAGAATCGCCAGCGCTGAAAAAATGTCTACAGATCTTTTATTTACAAAACTGACGAACAAAATGACAAGAGCAGCAAACATTTTTACAAAAATGCAGTACACCCAGACAAGCAAGAAGCCTTCAGGTCGCAGATTCACTCTAGAAGAAAAAGTGCTCTCACTTTCTTTATATAAGAAGAGTCCAAGAAGCTACCCTCTTTTGGCTAAACATTTTACTTTGCCATCCACTAAATCTCTTAAAAGACTTTTGACGAAAATAGAAGTGGAGCCAGGGCTGAATAAATGCATCCATATAAAAATTAAAAATACCGTCAAGGAGTTATGTCCAGAAGACCGGCTATGCACTTTAATTTTCGACGAAATGTCGATTTCCCCTCAAATTCATTATAACGCTGCAAAAGACCAGCTTCAGCAGACCATTCACATTGGATGGCAAAAAAATTGCAGATCATGTATTGGTGTTCATGGTGAAGGGATTAAGAAAGAAATTCAAGCAACCCGTCGCATATTATTTCACCAACTCTATGAATAAGGCTCAATTGAAAGAAATGTTGCAAAAAATCTTAAAGTATGTACGTAGTGCAGGATTAAAGGTCTTATGCACTGGCTGTGATCAAAGCACAGTCAATGTGAGTGTGATAAATGAGTTGGTAGAAGATACAAAAAAAAAATATTTAAGAGAAGGAAAGGAATGGAAGACCGAGATCATTGAAATAGGGAAAACAAAAGTAATCCCTCTATTTGATGTTCCACATTAAGAGTCCGCAACAATTTACTCAAAAGATTTAAAATATTATGATTTTGAGGAGAAGTGCGAAAAGACTGTTAAATGGGACTACTATAAGCAAACTTATGAAGCTGTTAAATCGTATGGAGAGGTGAAATGCCTGCTGAGAGTCACAGATGAGCACATCTATGTCGATAAAATAAGAAAAATGAAAGTAAAATCAGCAGCCCAAATTTTCAGGCACACCGTAGCAGCAACTGCAGGACATCTCGTGGCAAGAGGAGACATTCCAAGAGAATGCCAAAATTTGGTAAAATTTACTACACTTATGGACAATCTTTTTGATTCATTAAATTCAAATACATTTCATGTGCCTGATGGCAAAATATATAAAGCATGTGTACGACGATGTAGTTCACACCATGATTTGTGGAAGAATGCCATAAAAGTTTTAAAAACTAACATTTATTAAGAAAATTAAGGACAAAAATAACAAAATCCGTTTAATTGAAACGAAAGCTATACCTTCTATAAAAAACTTCATACGTACAATTGAAGGAATGCAACAATTATGGATATTGTTGTCCCAATCATATTAATTTGATGCTACGCTAACACGTAATTTCAACCAGGACCCACTAGAGAATTTCTTTGAGAATATCAGAAGTTATGGGGCGAGAAATACGGCACCAGACACGGTTGCATTTGAAGGGGCCTATAAGTCTCTCTTAATAAATAATTTTAACTCGCCCCATTCTCTGCATGCAAACTGCGAAAAAGACGATGATAGCTGCTTGCAGAATCTGGATTTTTTTGTAAGAGAAAATATTGCGTCAACTTCTGATATTCCCAATCCCATTGATGAGGAGACATCACAATTTTCTGAAAGCATAGAAGACGAAATTGTGGTGCCTTTCATCAATTTAAATACAAATGTTAATGATGCTGGTCAGGGCAATTATGTGTGTGGGTGGGTTCTGGGGAAATGCATTAAAAATGTATAAAAAAGCTGCAAAATTTGTAAAAAAGATATGTATGGCGATCCTGAAAGCAAATCAAATGAATGTATAAGGGCCAAAGAATATAAAAAAGATCAAAATTCTTTAATATACCCATCAAAAGATATGGAAAAATGTTTTGTCCAAATTCAAAATTTAGTGACAGACATTCTAAAAAAAGATGTTCCAAAAAAAAACTTAAAAAATAGAATAAAAATGTTCACTGACATATTTGTTGATTTTCCATTTAGTTGTGAAACACATAAAAAAAAATTAAAAAATTATTTTGAAAACACAATTATT
The DNA here is from genome assembly GCA_941918905.2 of Xestia sexstrigata. Lineage (NCBI taxonomy): Eukaryota > Metazoa > Arthropoda > Insecta > Lepidoptera > Noctuidae > Xestia > Xestia sexstrigata. The sequence goes on along the minus strand of OW799201.2, from coordinate 4,722,064 downwards.
AATGTGCTTATATAGTTGGTGTCGTTCAATTAACCGGATTTTGTCTGGCAAAATCACATACCATGGTGAGGATGAAATTAAAGCAGCAGCGCAAGCTTATAAAAATAAACACAAGACAAATAAATAAGTAATTTTGTCAATTAAAAGAAAAGTGTTTTTTTTATGTATCCACTGTGTACCTTTTGAAATTGATGCGTCCTTACTAATTTGCTTGTTTTTAATTTGAAAAAGTTTTACTATGATTTTGATATTTTAAAGAGAAAGAATAAATTAAGTAAAACTTTGTCAACTTGAAAACAAGTAGACTATTAGGGGTGGAAGTGCCAGGGTAGCTCGTGAAATTCAAATTTTATTACGTTTTTAGCAATTTGCAGGTCAGTGTCAGGTTGTATGCGGCTCATTTTTCATCAACATGCAACCTGAAACTGACCTGTAAACTGCAAAAAACGTAAGAAAATTTTTAATTTCGCGCAGTAGGCACTAATGTATAGGTAGGTACGTATAGCTATATATATCACAAGTTTGTGGATGGCGATAATAGATGGCGCTATTTATCCGATCAATTGACATTAGCGGTCTTCAAAAAATTCTGCGAGGGGGCTCTCTATACCCGTTATATTACTTTACTCTATGCGTACCCCCTATTTTCTTGAGCCTCGTTGCACGAACAACAAATTTGTGTTTGTTCCTCGTATTTATGTTGTGGATATCACTGTATTTTTTAAACAAATTAATATTTTTATGTGCGTACAAAAGGTTTTCATAAATAAACTGAGAGGGCACAGTAAGAATATTAATCTCTTTAAATTTTTCTCTGAGGGAGTATCTGGGACTTAATTTATAAAATAGTGTCTGAATATCGGCGGCATTACCCCACAAAAGAATACCGTACGACATCACACTGTGGAAATAACTAAAGTAAACTAAACGGGCAGTCTCTAAATCAGTTAAATCACGAATTTTTCTAACGGCGAATGCTGCAGAGCTAAGTTTTTTTGATAATTTGTCTATATGCGGGCCCCACTGCAGCTTGGCATCCAAAGTTATGCCCAAGAACACTGTGCTATCTTCCGGTTTCAACTCTTCATCCTTGATCTGTACAGTAGTTTCCACTTGTATTACATGGGGTATCGTAAACATTTAGTTTTTTTCTCATTTAGGAGTAGATTATTCACATTAAACCAATTAACGACTTTTGCCAGGGCGCTATTAACCTCGTTCGTAACTATCTGCTGACGTTTGAGTTTAAATAAAAGAGAAGTATCATCTGCAAACAATACTATGTCATGATTATCCTTTATGAGGTAAGGCAAGTCATTTATTTAAATAAGAAACAAAAATGGGCCAAGAATTGAGCCCTGGGGTACCCCCAGAGCCACGGCCATGGCAACACCTTGCGTCATGTGGCAGACTGTCGTCGCAGCCAGGCGATGTTACGAGTCGAATTCATGTCAACTCGTAACATCGCCTGGCTCGAGTTGACTTGGCCGCCAACTCGAATCGCAACTCGAGTTGACTCAACTCGCATCAACTGGATAGGATCCGCTTCGCGGCAGCAGCCACACGGATCGGCGAGTCGAGTCGAGTTCACCGTATTCGTATTTTTATTCTCTTAATAACTTTTACGCATTTAATATAGGTACTTGCTTTCTCTCTCGCACACCTTGCTCGGCGGCCCGAACAGACCCGAGGTGTGCCGACGGCGACCGGCGACGGAATACGAATCAAAATAAAATGAATATTCGTCGAGTCGAGTTTCGGTTTCGAATTGGCGAATCGCTGATTCGCGTGCACTCACACTCGTTATCCGTTCACTTGTCCGGCCGAGGTGGTATGCGAGTTGATTCAAGTTGCGAATGAGCTAGATTCGAATCAAATCGTTTAGACTCTGATTCGAGTCAAGGCCTTATTACTTACATTACACGATTTATCGGGCCCTGCCCGCAGGGACGGGGAAGTGTAATAAAAAACAGGGAGTCAGGGTCCATAAATAATAAGCGGCGCCCTGCCTGATCGGGGCAGGGCACACAATCGACAGGGCCCGATAAATCGTGTAATGTAATAAAGCCTTCATTTGAATCAGACAACTTGACTCGCCCATCGCTAACCAGTCCTAGCTTCTATCCAATCACAATGGATTCTTTGCTACATTTTTGATGCGTCAAACAGTTTATAGGTTATGTTTTACGATGCTTTGAAAATTATCTTGGTTGCCTCGGCGTAAAATAGGCTGCCGCATACCGCAATTGCCGCTTATGTTGATTATTTGTAGCATAGGTACCACAAGATGACACGCCACAATATGTATCATAGCATGCAGCAATGCCGCACAGTGTTGCCCCGACGCCGACGTAAAATCTCATCTATCCAAATAAACAACCAATCATAATCGCTAATCAAAGTTCATTTACCTCTATGCTTTCGCTCCATAGTCTTGTCTTTTCCTCCATCCAAAAAATATGTCAGTTCTTCAACATTAAAAGTGCACCTTGCTCTCTCTCTGACCAAATCCTCGTTCACTTTGCCCATATTGATTAATTTATTAATAATTACCACAACACGTTGTACTTTAGAGCGTATATTCGCTTGACTGTCGGTTTTATGCGCTAAGCCGAGTGGGGACAAATGGACTGTCGATGTCGACCAGCGATTTTATACATGTTTTATATGTGTTTAATACTGTCAATGTTTTATATCACTGCGAATTTTATAACATTAAAGTAAGTTTTATAGGTTTTTATTTTATATCTATGGGTTTTATTGATTGCATGCTGTAGCTGTATCGGAGCTTTTTGAGCAATACCTAAATAAAGTAAGGCGTAGGTAAAAACATGCGAATAATTTTGTTAAAAACCGGCAAAGTGCGAGTCGGACTCGCGCACGAAGGATTCCGTACCATTAACTAGGCATACAACATTAGACAAAACGGCAAAAATCACGTTTTCACTTCTCATGCTCTAAAAGTACGCAAATATAGCCCGGCGTGGTTCTACGAAGCGGGACTAAAGTGACCCTTTTAATCTCTAGGGAGTAAAAGTAATTCGATTTTTTAATTTCCTTCATGACACATAGACAAACTCCAAAGGGTAAAAACGGGACCCTATTACTAAGACTCCGCTGTCCATCTGCCTGTTTGTCCGTCTGTCTGTCTATTCGCCTATATAATATGTCCATCTGTCTGTTCGCCTATCTGTTCGTCTGTCTGTCCGTCTGTCTGTCCGTCCGTCTGTCTATCCGTCTGTCTGTGCGTCAGTCTGTCCGTCTGACTAAATTGACTATTTTTCTCGCACTCAAAGTGAAAAGTACAGTGTAACACACGGAAACGGTGATTATCGAAAAATATTGGATAGGTACGGTCGAACAAGCTATTTGGTTTACATTTTACAATGGAATTTGTGTGTTAAACTGTAAACCAAATAGCTTGTTCGACCGTACTTACGTGTTTTTTGTTTTAACAGAATAATAAAAATTGACGAAGATAAAACGTGTCAAAGATCATGAGTAGGGTCTTTTGACGTCACATTTGAGTGAAAAGTGTACTCAAATATGACGTCACACGACTTTTCGACGCACTGTATCGTCTTCATTTTTTATTTAAAAAGAAAAAGTTTGTGTAAAACTACCTCGTAGGTACCTATATAATGGGTCATTTTAGCCCCTTGTATTACACTGAAGAATGAACTAATAATGTTGCTTGAGGTATTGGTAAAGAAGTATAAGTAGAGGTATTAAATACATTTGTACGGAGAATCGCATCCTCAATTCCTCTGAATGCCTGGGAACATAACACTCCTTTTTTTGGGCAGTCATGTAAAAAATAGCTCCTGTATTTGTTGTTATAGCGGCAAGAGGATGGGTGCAATTGCCCCCCCTGAACCGGACCAAATACGTCATTAGCCAAGCTTGAACTAGTTTGACGGAATTGAAACTAAATATTCTAGTTGCATATCTTGTCATGGGCGTTGGTCGCCAGGAGGAGGCAGCTGCCCCTAGAGGCTTAGGATTTTTAAATATTATAGCTTTTTCTGCCCTAAGCCATAGCATACTCGTAACGTAATAAATTGATAGAATAAAATGGAATCACTCAAATTAATAAAAGGCTCCTTTTTCTGCCCACTCCTATTGGGATTTTGCATGATCGACCGGTACCTATAGACAGAGCCTTAAATAAATTAGGAGGCCCCTTGCCCCGAAGCCTTATAAGCAATTATAGCATATAAAAAGTTTCGAGCTCGCTCTTGCAGTGTAGTTTTTCTTGAGTCTTAACTTTGTCTATACGAGGCCCAGGTAACTCCAGTTGAAACAATTCTTACCTGTTCTAGGTAGGTAGTGTTAAAATTGTCGAGCTTGCTTCGCTCGCTCTACAGACTACTTTCTTTGAATTTATCTAGAAGCCGACCAAGTAACTCCTATATGAAGGATCGAAACATTTCTAACCTGTCCAAGGAAAGGTGTCATGAAAATTTCCAGCTGGCTACACTCGCTCTTGCATCCTACTTCCTCTTGCATGTTGCCTTTGTCTGTAAGTCGATCGAGTAACTCCTGTATGAGAGTCTTAACAATTATTGTAACCTGCCCAAGATAGAGTGTAAAAAATTTTGAGCTCGTTTGGCTCGCTCTTGGACCCTTACTTCATTTTGTTGAACAAAATTGTCACCCTAGGTCGATTAAGTAACACCTATTTCTGAATAAAAGGACTAAAGAAAAGCTGACTCGTCTAGAGTGGAGAGCTTAAGCAAAGGAAATCGCGTATCCGTTTTACCCATATGCGCCCATCCGACCCATCCTTTTTTGCATTGAATTGAATAATAATACTATGTATTAGGTACTTCATGTCACATTATTTTGACCTACGTAACCTAAGTTGCGGCCTGCTAAATTATTACATCGACACTAATAATATAAAGAGGAAAGATTTGTATTTTTATGTCTAAGTATGTTTGTAATGAATAAACTCAAAAACTACTGCGCCGATTTCAAAGATTCTTTCACCATTAGAAAGCTACATTCACCCTGAGTAACATAAGCTATATTTTATCCCCGTACTCCCACGGGAACGGGAACTACGCGGGTGAAACCGCGTGACGTCCGCCAGTGCTATATAATTTCGTTCGTTTCTCGATGACGTATTACGATGACCTCACTCCACTTACTACTATTCTAGCACTATATAGCATAATTCGCTTGTACTTAAGAGGGAACAGGGGCTGCGATTCTCCATACAAAAATGTATTCCCCTTTTTTTTCCTGAATGGTCACCCATCTACGGTCTGACCTGAGCAGCTTAACCTTTGAAGATCGGCCTGTGCGGCCGTTATTTAACCTTCTTCCTCATCATCCGCCTAGCCTTTCCCCAACTATGTTGGGGTCGGTTTCCAGTCTAACCAGATGCAGCTAAATACCAGTATTTTACATGGAAATTGCCTATTTGACCTCCACAACCCAGTTATTACTAGGCAATAATGTTAACCTGCTTGGTAAGACTGGTGGTCTGAGTTTTTTATGGGCCACTGACTACCAGTAACAACCAATAGATACAAGATCTACAATAATTGACAGCTGGGCGAACGGCAAAAAATACCGGTCATCATTTTCCATCTAAACCATAAAAATGCTTGTTAGTTGTAAATAAAGGAAGCACTTTGATATTGTTTGTATGTTTGTTGTAAAACATTGGATTTGAAAAATAGTTTTGAACATGAGCTAAAAAGGTGCGGGCGCGCACGCTACGGATTTTATAAGGATATTTTGACAGCAGGCATACATATCGTGTTTGAGCGTATGATCTTAGTGGATGACGTATAATTAAAACTCAAAAATGGACCCAAAGCATTTATTGGATCATATTTTTTTAGGTTAATTACAAAGTGGTGATCACTTCTTGGCAGTGACCGCGGCCTCGTCCTCCCGCGCGAACGTCTGCAGCAGCTCCTCCTTCTTGGCGGCGATACGCTCTTCACGGCGCTTGCGGGCCTCCTTGACCTTGTTACGGCGGGCCTCGGCCTGGTCACTGGAAAATAAATTAGTTGTTAGTGTCGATGCTTGGAGCTAACATGAGGTACAGCACTGCCTAGTTCTTTGAGTGTTTTTGGCAGGAGGGCTTTGTTAGTAAAACATTAGTGAAGTTACCTGTGGAATTTGTATTAAAAAATAAACATTGAAGTGTTAGTTCTATTTTCAAATACAAAAGCATTACTTACCTGAGCATCTTAGTCCTAGCCTTCTCAGCCTTCTTCCTGTGAATGTACTCCATGAGTACACGCTTGTTCTTGAAGACATTACCCTTTGCCTTCATGTACAGGGCGTGGTATAGATGCCTGTCGATCTTCTTGGCGGTTCTGTACTTGAGCAGCAATTTACGAAGGACCCTTTGTCTTTGTACCCAAAGTTCCTGGTGATGAGAAGAGAAAATTAAAACATTATCAAATTTCTTTTATTTTGGTTTGGTTTGAGCAGAGTAGCTCTAACTTGTTTATAACCAAGATATACCACCAGATCCTGCACTGCAAGTACGTAGCAATCGATAACGATCGAATCGATACGATTCGATAAATCCGACTTTTCGATTGGTTATAAACTCATTTTATCGAGAATAACTGTCAGATTTATCGTATCGTATTGAATCGAGTGCTACGTACTTGCACTGCTAATTCGGTAAATTTCAAATTGTAATCAAATTGCTAGTCTAGATTAATTTTGGGCTGATTATTCTATAATTGTCATCAACCTTCTAAAAATAAGTTAATTAAAATTTTACCCACCCTGATTTAGTTTTTTGATTTCTTTCTGCAATAGCCCACATAATAGTAATCCCAAATAATGGCAAAGTTCTTGGCATCCAACCATCTTATGTGAAATTCCAATCAAGAAACATTGACAGCAAAACCTGTCTAGGTTCCAAGGGCTACAAGCTAAAACATAGTCAACATAAAATGTTGATAATATCATGATCTTTTCAACTCACCTTCTGTGGCATCCTGGCATTAGCAGTACCTCTTCTCTTACCGAAGCCACAGTGACGTCCTTTTCTGCGGGCCTCTGTGTTCTTGCGGACGCGAGCACGAGAGTGTACGGCTACAGGCTTCTTGATGACGAGACCATCCTTGATCATCTTACGGATGTTCTGTCCTGGAAGTTACAGAAATTATGTTACATCTATTTAAATCTTATTTAGTCAAGACAGTTGAAAAAATTGGGAATATAACTGTTGAAAATTTTGTTTTCCCAAAATACCAAATCATGAGGCAACTAGGTATCTGAAATTAAGAAAAAACCGTGTGGCACACGTCTCCAAAGTTGCGCCTTAATTATTAAATAATGTTGTGAAATGAGAACCAAATTGGAAGGTATTTCCTTCATTGATAGGATATCTAGGTTATGTTGTTTTTTTGATAAAACAGCTAAAGCTGAATGCACACACAAAAACCGAAACAATAACTTCATTTAGACGACAGAAGATTCCTTTGACTAAAGAAGGGATATTATTCCACACAAAAAAAAATATCTATCTGGCATGGGAAAAGGCTAGGCAGATGTTGATTTTTTCACTATTCACTGCACTTGTTGATCATTCCATTATACAAACTATGAAATATCGTTTCTAAGTTCCTGAAACACTTTGTTTACTCTCGACAGCACGGCATGTCCATCAAGATCACGCCGCACTGCAAAAATATTAAGGTGTGGGTACTTACTGGAGTTGGTGTTGGCGATTTCATTGATCTCATTAGGATCCAACCACACCTTCTTTTTACCACATCGCATAACAGAGGCTGCAAGCCTCTTCTGCAGCTTGAGGGAACTGAAAACGAACAAAAATCCTTGACCACATGGCTTTGAGGCAGACCGATAAGATGTAGGAGTTGACGAAAGGTTTGTTTCCGCGACACAAAATGATTATCTAAAATGATTTTAAAGTACTTTTTCACTTTAAATAACAGTTATCAAGGCATTTATCACTAAATATTTTAATTATTTATTAAAAACTAACCTCATCTTGACTAGGTGAGCTCCAACGCATACAAGAAAGAAATATGGCCGACTTGCTCGGTGGTGGGTAAATGTTACTAAAACTAAATGGACTATTTTTAATATTTAGTCGATTTTAGAGATGAAGCGTATATACTAGAACAGATCCTGGTACTAGGTATTTAACTAGAGATGAAGCGTTTATACTAGAACAGATCCAGGCACTAGGTATTTAAGGAGATTAAGTTGCACCTATTCCAACTCTTTAGATACTCAATCCACCTAGTCTCACTGCCTACGCGGCGTCCGGCACCCGCGGCCCGCTCGTATCGAAGTCTGAAGTACCGGCGGCACGGGCGCGGCAAAGCGAAATAGGATTTTGTTTCCATAGTTACTAGTCTGCTTTGCCGCTCACTCGCGTTTGCCTAAAATCATTCGTGTGCCATTCATTTGAATTTGTACCATATTTCAATGCTCTTAGAAGTAACGCGACGCGCACTTATGTTTGCCTAGATATTGGGGAAGGATGGTCAAAGCTGATTGTAGATGGCACGTCTATAGCTTAAGCCCAATCTGACCAATGAGGTCAATCTATTTTGAAATGTAAAATGACATTGACAGATTTTCAACCAATGACGTTAGGTCCATGCGCTGCTAGCGCCATTAGTTCCACCAGTTGCCTGCCCCATTAGAGTGTTAGTCATTTGAATTTGAACCATATTGCAATATTAATAAAAGTAACGCGACGCGGACTCGTGTTGTGCAAGAATACATTCTGCACTTTTTTAAATACATTATTCCAGTCTTCTAGGTATACTTGTGAATACTCGATGTGAATGAAGACTTTATGATCCACTTGCTCTAGTCGAGTATCAAATACGGACTCGTGCAGATATGATCTCGGTGGCTGCCGGCTCGCCATATTGATACCTACTTGACGTCTCGTATTCGATATGCGTATCGGACAAACATTTTTCGTAACGAAGTTTTGTGTGTCTATAGAACTTTTGATTTTAGTTTTATTAAAACATGAATTAAAGTAAGGCTGATTTTGTATATAAAAAAAAAACAATGATTTTATAAAAGTGATTATAAAAAAAAAGGCAAAAAATCGGATTATTCTGACAAAAAAATGAAAACAATGACTGAAGAAATGTGAAAAACAACTACAATTATGGCAAAAAATCTACAATGTAGATAAACCTTTGCTGACAGTCGTTAACCTGTGTAAAGTATGACGGAAAGATTACAATGCATTACTACGTATGTACCCTGTACCCGCACGTATCGGTGGAATGCAAAGACCAAGCAGTAAGCATGTAATTAATTATTAATTAATGTATGCGTACTTATTGGAATACGTATTTGAATCAAGTATTTGTACGGAATCGGACTAGATGCACTTAGTACAAAACTTACCTAGTACGATTCAACAGAGCAAAGTCGTTTTGTTATATTTCTATTAATGGAAAGGCAAATTAGTGCATTCCATTCCATTAGTAGTCATCATCATCATCAGCCTATGATGTTCCCACTGCTGGGACACGGCCTCCTCTCAATGAGAGGGAATGGGCTATAATCCACCACGCGGGCCCAGTGCGGATTGGTAGATGTCACATGTCTTTGAATTTTTGGTTCTAGGACATGCCGGTTTCCTCACGATGTTTACCTTCACCGTTTTGAGAGCAGTGGTGATGAAATAAATTACACAAAGTAATGCGCCTGACTGGGTTCGAACCCACGACTTACTGTTCGTAAGTCGGGGCCGCCACCACTGGGCAACCGCTGCTCTCCATTTGTAGTAACACAACTAAAATAAAACTCCTTTTATTTAGATAAAGATCTAGAAATTATTATAACAGTAGCTTCCGCCCGCGGCTTCACCCACATATATATTTTTTGCACAATAATATCTTTTTATAAAAGCCTGTATCTTTATAAATTGCAGCCTAAGTGGGATACTGATGAATGAAAGCGATATTACTGCAAACTTTTATCAAAATTCGTTCAGCAGTTTTTACGCCCAGCCATCCTCACAAGTCACAAGTAAAATTTTTACTTATTATTGTTTTTTATTATCAATATCATATTTGTAGAAATAAGAATTTATTTGATTAAAAGTTAGTACTTCTAATGTTTTTTATCAAAAATGGGTTGCCTCATTGATTTAAGGCTCCCCCATACAGACGCGTTATTATCGTGCGATAATATCGCATGCGTTATTGCGATCAAGCGTCTCTCTGTCTTGCACACAGGCGCGTTAATCGCGCGTTATTCTACTCATATCGGCAAGCGTCATAATTCTATTGCGGCGTTATTATCGCAGCAGTGTGTGAGATCGCATGCGTCCCAATACCAAATGTTCTAAGAACTCATATCGCAATATTGCAGGACGCAGGAACGCAAGCGTCTTACTTCTATTGCGGCGTTATTAACGCGGCAGTGTGTAACTTCGTAGCCGTCATAATACATAATGTACTATTGTGAAACAGATATGGCAATAACGCATGCGAATTTATCGCGCCTTTATTCTACTCTTTGCCACTATGGGGTGGGCAACTGGTGGAACTAATGGCGCTAGCATCGCATGAACCAAACATCGTCATTGGTTGAAAATCTGTCAATGTCATTTTATATTTCAAAATAGATTGACATCATTGATCAGATTGGGTCTAAGCTATAGACGAGCCATCTACAATCAGCTTTGACCAGCCCTCCCCATTGATATTTCTGTAAAAAAGACACATCAAACTGGATGATTGTTATTAGATAAACATCGATGTTCCAATCGATCCGAAAGCATCTTTTCGATTCAATAACTATTTCATGAAAAATCTTTGAACAAACGATTCGACCCTTGAACCATCGTGATTTTGTGGCTCCAAACAACAGCTGTTGGAATGGTACAGGGACATAATGCGAGCCACTTTCACTTTATACCCAAGGTACCTAAACTCGCGAAAATGCGATCATAGGTGACTAATGGGGAAGGCTGGTCAAAACTGTTTGTAGATGGCCCGTCCATAGCTTAGACCCAATTTGACCAATGAGGTCAATCTATTTTGAAATAAAAAATGACATTGACAGATTTTCAACCAATGACGATGTTTAATTCATGCGCTGCTAGCGCTATTAGTTCCACCAGTTGCCCACCCCATTGGTTTGGAAAACTGGAACCATGGAATATGGAATGCTCTCTGGTGGTGCGGCCACATAATATTCGTGTTCGCTCGCGTTTTCACTTGACAATCGCAGTGGCTAGGACAGGGCCAAGTGTATTAAACGATTAAACGCCTAACGCCATAGTTTTTTTTTTTTTAATTAGTTTCTGACTGAACAGGCTAAGGTCTGAGACCATGCTGCCTAGTCATCAGCATTTTTCTACGCCATAGATATAATGTAACGTTCTACGAATTTGATTCTCGCTCCATAGACTAATATTTGTAATAAACTCGCTCTTGTCAAATCAAAGCTTGACTTTTGAAATAATGATTTTTGACGTACGGTCAAAAACAAAGAATTTGAAAAAGCCAGAAAAAGCAAAGCTTGCTACATATTAGTAATCTGTGAAGCAAAGTGAAAGCGCGCAATCGGCGTAATTTGCTTTTAGTAAATCTATTACAGAATAATTTTCTGTACCTACTTGGACTACACACCGCCCGAGTATTGGCGTTTATATAATATGTTATGGAATACATAAACAATGACAACACTCTAATGCGAAGTTGCGAACTAAAATGCATGAAAACTTATTAAAACGAGCGAAACTAAACTAAATTAAAGCTTATAAGTTAGAGGGCTATAACGTCATCAGTCTAAACCAGTTTCCCTCAGTTTGGGGTATTAGTTCAGGAATACATAGCTCAACAAGGCTTATTTTTGTTACGCAAAACCTGTAGCGATTATTTGACAGCGGCAAGTGGATCTCGCTCGCTCGAATTTGTCGCTGTTTCATCAAATCGTCAGTTCAAGTACTTCAAGTCAGTTGGTCAGTCAGTTGTCCGTGCACCGTTAATCGGGGACGTCGTGCTTTTTCCGTGCGTTACCTATCTTACGACACAAAATGAGCAAATCCTCGAATGTTAACCCGGATTTACAAAGGGAAAGGGAGAAATGCTCTTTCAATATAACAGAACTTACGAATCTGTTAGATGGTGGTCCTCAGATGACAGAGGAAAGGAGGAGAAGAGGTAATTACACTTTATTTTTTTAATCACTGTGTTTACTGACTGGTAGGTGTCATGTATTTCTAACGTTTTTTGCCAATCAACATGGCCTGATGCTATAACTTAAACTTTGGACAGTTTGAACATTATACTTACTAGAATCTCAACTGAACAGGAAAACGTAAAATGTTTTACACATTTCCTTTGTCTGATATTGTGTAATTTGGCAATAGGTAACTTTCCATGACTTATATACTTGGGAATTGATTAGACATCATCTTAATATGTGAAACAGGTAGTTTTAATTTTTCTAAGAAAATGTTTGTGAACTAGATATGATCCTGATTCAGGATTTCTACATATATTTAAACCTAGATTTAGAAAATGGTTGTAGATAAGTTTTAGTAACTTACAACACTGCATCATTTAGCTTTGCATTAATTATAAAAAAAAGAAACCAATGTAATAGCTTCCCTTTGTAACATTGTTATTGTGAAAATGTTGAGAGTCCAAAGTTTCATATAGACAGTTACAACTTTTGTTATCTAAACATACGTACATGAGTTCATTTACTCAAACAATAATATTATAACATGATTTGTAGGAAGTATTCAGTAAACTAAGTACTGTATTGCAGTTAATATGGTATCTAATTACAGTTGTTGCTTGCTAGCTAATTAGTTCTTGCTGGCCTATTAGATTAAAAAACAATGCTAATTAACACCACATCATAATAAGTTCTGGCTAAATCATCTGATAGATAGTGAAACTAAAGAATCCTGCATTCTCTACTATTATGTTTTTCAGTTTACACATGCTATTTTATAAAGCCCAATAATATTATTTAAAAAATAAGGCAAATAATGTTACCAGGGTGTGCATTGTGCAACCAGATTTAAAACGTCGGCAACTGTTCTATGAACGTAGCTTAACTAGTGTTCAATATCGTTGATTAGACCCTTGTCTTACAGCATCATAGTGCAATTACAGTCCTTTCATAATTGACATGCCTTGTCGCTTGCAATGTAGCTTCATTTTATTTTTAATTTTTTCCAGGCTTTGACTATTCAAAAGGTCCTGTAATGGGTATTTTTGAAATAAATGCTTTGATATTGACTACTGTATCAGCACAAAATTATTATAGGGCATAGGATGCTAAATAAACATAACTTGATTAGATTAATAAAAATTTGATCCTTTTATCATTGACAATATCAATAATTAATTAATGATAATTTGAGATACCTAATTACTATTTGAGATAAACTTAATAACTTGTAATAATCTTAAATATTCAGAGGAGTTTCAAAAATCTTTTCTGTTGATTTATATTGTAAATGCTCAAGAAAGTGGTGTCGATTCTGTTGTGCACAAACTAAACTTAATTTAGGCTATCGCTATCTTTTTCTCTTTAATAAAACGAGAAAGAGAGGGACGTAATTTAGAGCTGTCAAATTTAGTTGGAACTAATATTCCCATACAAATGAAGGGTGCACTTAAAAACATGTCGACTAAAAACACGGTGAAGCGCAAGGCATAAACTAGTTTGACATCTCTAACTTAGTTCATAGCTATAGCCGTCCTTTTCTCGCACTGCCTTTTAGTAAAAGATAGCAATAGCCTAAATTAAGTTTAGTTTGTGCACAACAGAATCGACACCATTGTCTGTCTGTAACCTCTGTGTTGTGTGTAGTTCCAGCCTAATCAATCAATAATAAAAAAAATGTAATAATACTCGTATGTATTAATGTTCTAATTTTTGTATTTCAATTATTTCAATAAACAATTTCATTTCATTTCAATTTTTTCAATTTCAATCCCTGGTGAAGGACTTAGTTTTCATCTGGGTTAGTTGTATTAAAAATGTACATATTTTATTCATCTTCTGACTACTATTATAATTGCAAAAGTTTGTGGGGATGGATGAATGTTTGCCCTCCTGATCAGAAGGTCTAAGTAGCTAAATGTCCAACAGCGCGAAATGTCTAATTAGCAGTAAGTCTAATTAACAAAATGTCCATGTAGCAAAATGTCCAACTATCAGATGGTCTGTATAGCAGAACGTCTATTTAGCAAAAAGTCATTTTTAAAATGTGTACTCTCATGATAGAAAGTAAAAGTCATTTGTAAATTAGGTACATTAAATTTATACACTGTCAGCTTTCACGGTTTTTAACTTAACTTAAAATGTCACGTTTAGTGATAAGGACTATTATCTCTAAACTCGGTGATACTGTGACTGTGTAAACTGTGTTTTGCCGTGACTTAGTGTCGAGTTCCAGTAGTGCGCGAAGCAAAAGACAAAATGCTACATGGACACTTAGCTAATTAGACTTTTAAGTTTTACTTTTACTTTTTACTTTTTTTTATTAGACAAAGGATACTTTTTATTGTGGTGGTATGACGCAGTGGGGCAAATATCCAAACTCAAACTAGACCTGTGAAAAATAAGCTACATAAAGTCCAGCAACAGGCATAATAACTGTGAATGGACTGTAGTTGCCCATTCAAAAATCGTAGATCTCATGGAGAAGAATGGGCCAAAAACTCCATAGAGACTCTTTTCTCTTTTTACTAAACTCCATGCGGGCGAAGCCTCGTGCATAAGCTAGTAACTAGTTATACAGGCTGGAAACGGTAAATGGGGCAGTAAGGGGAGCTACCTTATCTGTTGCAGCTACACGAAAATGATCTTAGGAGACTATCCATAATTTTTCGTGAAATTTTGATTCCCAAAGAAGACGAAAATTTACCATTCCTCCCCCCCCCCCCCGATCTCCGAAACTACTGAGCTTAAAATTTTGAAAAAAAATGCAAAATGTAGTTCATTGCTCGTAGAATACAGGAAAATCTATATTAGAATTCTATCAATTGAAAATAAAGTGGTAAACTCAATATAAGACTGCCATTGTACGGAACCCTCTCCACGCGAGTTCAACTCTCACTTGGCCGGTTTTTATGTTGGTAATTAAAGACCTATTTAGATAATTACTGTCTTATAATCTGGAAAAGTTTAATTTAAATAATGAGTAAGTACTTATTGGTGTACTCCGTAACCCTAATAATTAAAGCTATTAAGTTATTTATTGTAGGTACAATAATACAATATTAAAAAAAATACGTGAAACTTAACAAACTCTATTGTGTGCGGAGTTTCTCCATGAGGGATTTTCTTTTTAGCTCTTCCCTAGTCGCTTGGTACGTTACTGCAAGGAACGGAACGTAAAAAAAAGAAAGCGCGAGAAAACTAGGTTATATCATTGAGCTATTACTAGCTCAATAGGTTATATTCGGAAGCTTAAGCAAACGAAAGTGTCAGTCAACGAGCGTTTGTGACGTGACGCAATGTTTTTTTTCCAAGCGTTGGCTTTGGCACCAAATAACGTAGTCAGTTCAACGCCATCTAAAGAGTTCTTGGAAACTATTTTTTTTTTCCTCAAAAAGAAAACCTCTCATTACCTTGCTTAGCGCCAAACTCTGTTGATATAGTTAAGTTATTGACCCTCCCTCATCCCCCATTAAAAGCTTAAAAGGGAATCCTGACTTTCTTATCGACAACGTTAAGAAAAACAAATAGTAGTCTATAACCGAGATATGAGCTTTGAAATCGCGCTGTCAATAACATCAAGGACCAGAGGTCGATCCCAAATGAGTTTATTAATAACATACTCGTTTGGGTTACTTAGTTATTCATAAACAACTTATAAAAACAATTTAGTAATGACGCAAGGCGCGCACTGCAAACGTGGAGCACCTCCTCAGTAAGGGGCATTCGTTTGTTTGGAGAAACTATATAACTTCAAAATGCTTAATTTTATATGGGTAGTATTTAAACGAGCGATAAATAAATTCAAATTAAAGGTGTCAAAAACCTAATCTAACTCGAAGGGTGGAAGTGCTTTTTTTTCCATTATTAACGGGTTCGATTCCTGGATCCAATGATGCAGTTTTTGTTTTCATCTAAAAAGGGCTCAAGACTCCTTTGAGTAATTTTCGCTATTCCTCATAGTTTCGGATCTGATCCACGCCCACTTAAAAAATTCATGCTGTATATCGATGCAAATTTTCTTGACAAGCAACACCACCGTGACCGTGACTGCGCACTTAAAATGGTCATACTTATACCTAGTAGTTTATTATACTTCCAGATCTGATGGAGCCCTAGTAGGTTCTCAGAACTGGAAGGAGGACGCTCGGGTTCGCTATAGGTGGTAGAAGTCGAGGGAGGCCTTTGCCCAGGAGTCGTCTGAAATGAGCATAATACATACAAAATTAATAGTTTTTCTCGTAAAAGCGTTGTCATGCACTTACGTCAACTAGAAATGTATAATTTGCTATTTAGTAAGTAGCCAGGTACCTACTAATAATAGTAAAACTATTTGTTAGAAATTAACAATAAAACGACAAATTATATATTTAAATATTTAATAGTTTTCACCCCGAACTAATTTACAATTACAATCTGTGCCCCGATTCCGCCTGTGTGAAACTCGGAAAACAAAGTTAAGCTGTGAATTAGTTAGATTGGCCAGCAAGCCTGGGTTATTTCAATAATAAATAACTTGTTCTCAGCACAAATGCGTCCACTGCTGGACGTATGTCTCTTGCATGGTTCTCCATTCGCTTCTGGATCCGGCGGTTCTGGTCCAGGTCGGCCCTGCCGTCTTCTTTATGTCGTACGACCATCTGGCAGCTCGTCTGCCTACACTTCGACTTCCTGTTCGGGGTCTCCAGAATTGGACTTTATGGCCCTATTCTATCTGTCATCGTTTTTGCGACAAATAGTACCGGACATTGCCATTTCAGATACGCATTTGTCTTACCGATGTCGGCGACTTGGGTGCGTTTCCGAATGTCCTCATTTTTAACCCAGTCCCACAGAGAGATACATGCTCTCCATCGCTCTCTGCGTTACTTTGAGCCGATGTAATAGCCCGACAGTAAGCGTCCATGTTTCGCAAGCGTAGGTAGAACACATTGATTAACCAAGATAAATAACTTATTAAGATGGAATTCATTTTGAGCGATGCGAAAGAAAAATATGAGGGAAATAAAGGGTGTAATAGACCCTTAACGAAGTCGAAAGGCACTTGTTCTACCCGTCATTGCGATATATTTTTTGTTCTGGACCATACCTGGGAACCTCCTCTGTTACGGAGATACAGGAGGTCAAGGTCAAAGTTCCAAATTTTTTTAAATACTTACTAGTTTTTAAGGTTATAACATTACTTTAAATACCTCCATGACCCGTTTACTATTCAATGCATAGTAATAGCACAATGTTTTGAATGCGTTACAAACATTGAATTTTACCGTAAAACTTGATTTTTCACGTCACAAAAAAGGCTGTTTCCCAGATTTTTTTTTTTCGTATGTTTACTTAGAATGATTGGTTGATGATGGCTTCGTGAAGGGGACTCCAAAAATGTACTTAATATCATAAAAACTTTCTCATGTTTAAAATTCCTTCCTTCACAGAGACAACAGTTCTAAACGAAGGCATCCACATAGAAGAAGTCCCGTCAGAGTACCTCAGTCATAAAGAGAAATACGAGCTGGCTGTGAAGAAGGCATGTCTGCTATTCAAGTTGATTCGCAGGCTGCAAGAGGAGGAGAACAATGGGATGGAAAGCTTCAGGTGAGGATACAGTTTCTGATGAACAGGAACGGGTTCTAAATAGCACGGAACTGATATTTACAGGGTTCAGAAGCCTAAATAATCGACCGTGCGAATAAGGGCTAAACCTAGTGAAATTCCAGCTTCAAACCCGATCAGCAGTGCAAGTACGTAGGAATCGATTCGATAAATCTGACAGTTATTCTCGACAAAATGAGTTTTTATCTTTGTTATAAACTCATTTTGTCGAGAATGACTGTCAGATTTATCGAATCGATTCCTACGTACTTACTTGCACGGCAGCTTCGAGAATAAAACACGACGAAAAATTTAAAAAATGAATTTTGCGAAAGACTCAGGATTCTATCAGTTACAAAAATTGTCTAGTTAAACGTATCCTTGGTAAGCTTCATTCTAAACTAATAGAAGCCTACCGTATACATTGAAGTACTACCTTTTAATGATCGTATAGGTACGTTACCACGCCACAAAATCGAGAGGCTCCCGATACGTGACAATTACTTAGCGACAATATGAAGGTAAAAATAAAATGCTATGCTCATGTTTCAGACGGTTGCGCTAATGCAGCCCGAAATCATTTTAAAATAGGTTAAGGTCTCGAACTATACGTTTTGTATCATACTACGTAATATAATATAAAGAGGTATGTTTGGATGTTTGGGGGTAGGTAATCTTCGGAACTCCTGATCCGATTCCGAAAATTCTTTCACTAATGGGAAGCTGCATTATCCCCGAGTGTCTTAGGCTATATTTAAAACGTTCTTGTGGGATAATTCTCGACCATAACACGAGCGAAGGCACAGGCAAAAGCTAGTCATAATTATGTAATGATTTAAATTGCAAATAAAGTATGGAAATTTAAATTTCGATCTTTTCCTGGGTTCGATGTCCGCATCAAACAAAGTGCAAGACAAGTTGGGTTTTTCCATGAGGAATCTCTCATTTGCAGTCTGGAGTCTGGATTTGTGCCTGGTTGATGGCAAAAAGGGTTCGTCCCCTACTGCATGGGTCTTAAAAATCTGGCGAAATGGGGGTGGGTAACCTAATCCTTCGGAAACATGTGTCGTTATGTTATTGAATCATAATCATCTGCCTATCCTTTTCCCAACTATGTTGCGACTGCCTATCTGACCTCCACAACCCAGTTAGTGCTGGGTAATACGATATCCCTTGGTAAGACTGGTTGTCAGACTTCCGGGCCACTGACTACCTGTAACGCTAACGACCGTCAATGATCTGCAAATGGCAGCAGGGACCAACGGCTAAGCGTGCTTTCGGAGGCCCGGGAAAAAATTTGTATGTAATGGGTGGTCACCCATCCACAGCCCAACTGCGACTAAACCTGAAGATCGGATCGGCTGTTATTAATTAGCCACGAGCTCCTCTATGCTATTATATCGATATTGAATGATAATTAGAATACTGTATAGTGTAGTATTAGTTACTACTTTATTGTTCACCAAGATTGTACCACTGCTCTTTATGCCTCCAGGGCAGTCCTGGGCGGTGCCCTCGGCGCAGCTATCCTTCAGGACGGCTCCCCACTCACCCTGCACTACGTGATGTTCATACCCACACTGATGGGGCAGGCCTCAGTGGAGCAGCAAGCCTACTGGATCGGCAGGGCATTCAACCTTGATATCATCGGGACTTATGCACAGGTTTGTTATAATTTAACTTTATTTTGATGAAGTTTTTGAACGTAAGATACCGGCGTCGTCGATTTCCGGCTAATCCAGGAGCTTTTTCAAATAAGTAAATGTAAAACAGTTTACTCTAATACAATTTAACCTTTTCGTAGCTTCAGATTTTGCCCTAAAGTCTCAACTGAGAAACTCACTCTGTACAAAGATGTAACTCCAACCCATTGAGCTATTACTACTACGTATAGAGAAGCCACCGCGAACAAAATCTGTGCTCCGTTCAAATGCTGTCAGCTGGCTGCAATTCACTCAGTCACTTGCTCGCTATACAGAACATCTATATATACGGGGTTAGCCGCCCCCCGCGCACCCCGCACTGCGCACAAATTTTGTTTGCGCTGTCTTCTCTATACGTAGTAGTAATAGCTCAATGCTCCAACCTCGTTAAGGGCTACCGCACACTTGAGACAAAACTGTCTTGAGACAGACTATTTCCCTACTAGTGCGAACGAGACAGACTATTTATCTCTCGCTCACGCTAGTAGGGAAACAGTCTGTCTCAAGACAGTTTTGTCTCAAGTGTGAAACGGCACGGGGTGTGGTTGTGGAGCTGTGTCACAAACTATGCCACCTCATATGCTGCCCTCTTAGCCCAAAAACAAGCAGGTGACTTTTGCGCTGCCACCGATGACGCGATAGAAGTGGCGAAGTTCTAGGCCAACAAATTAAAAAAAAAATTGGCCACGAACAAAGAGACTGTATAAACCAGCTTACAACCATTAACTGTTTACTGTATTATCGTCATTCGCAGCCTTGTTTCACCTATTATTGAATATTAACTGTCCACGGAAGCATCATTTAATCAAACATAAAGTACAAAATTTGAAGACGCTCAAAACATGACTCAAAAAAACCTTACCGCCATCATATCCAAGAGGACTTAAGTGAACCATTTGTCTTTTGTTTCCTAGACTGAGCTCGGCCACGGCACGTTCATCCGTGGTCTGGAGACGACGGCTACCTACGATCCAAAGACCAAGGAGTTCGTACTGCACAGTCCCACGCTCACGGCCTACAAATGGTGGCCCGGAGGCTGTAAGTAATCTTATGGTTTATGGTGCATCCTCACCGAAGTTCCTTTTTGTTGAGCAACATTTTGCCTCCCTAGTAACTTTCTATAACTTCCACGGCTTTAAGTTTTTTTTGGCAGAAACTACAAAACGCCACCTGCTACGAAGCTAACATACACCTAGTTATCGTAAAAGCACCAGAATAGCCCGCGAAATTCTCATTTTTTTTACGTTTTTAAGGTTCCTTAACTCAAAAGGTACGAAAAGGAACCCTTATAAGATCACTTCCACCACCGATTTTCTCAGGAATGGGAACCTAGCAAGTGAAATTTATACCAGATAGTGAGGTCTATAGTCCCTATTAGGTGTATAAAAATATAAAATCATGGTCCTGAGTCAATATGATAAAATGATATGGGCAAATTTAGATTTTCAGTACCATTTACCTAATTTAAATTTCAACTTTTTTATTTTTGGGGTTTGCAATTTGCCGGTAATACACGTATGTATTTACAGAATTAAAATCATGAATAAAACCCTCTTGAGTTCATTTAATCCCATCGAATGAATATTAGATTAAAAAGTCATTCAATGGGATGTGGTTGAATGAACTTAGAGACTTATATTTATGATTTTGACACTGATCTGCAAATTGCAAAAAACGTGAGAAAATTTGAATTCCACGGGCTACCTGAAAATCGGAATCTGGGCAAGGAAACGTGGAGCTTGAAAAAATGCAATTTTCTTTTTCTATAATCATACATGACATAACTTGTATGTTTTATGCCCCGAGGTCGATATACATGAATTATTCCATACATCAACGAAAGCATGCATGACTATGTTATTACACTAAATCACTCCTGTTCGAAAACACGTCGCGTTTATCTTTCATGTGCTTATCGTATTAATATTACGTTTAAAGATGTACTCATTTCGGAATGTGATTATAACATTATTTCGATAAAGTTTGTTTTGATTGAGTTAAAGTAAACATCTTTTGTCATGGATTAATTTCAAGCAGGATTCTCGAACATTCTAATAAGACAATCTATAATCTATCCCGTACTTTTAAAATTACGATTTCTAACCGACGGAAGCGAATATTAACATTTCATTTTTAAACTCTATAGATTTAAGAGCGATTTCCGGAATAACGTTAGAATTAAAAACGAAGCTATCTTTGCAAACGAAGCGGAATGACTGGCTAGTCTGAATCTTCCATAATATTGCTAATGAACCGTACGTAAGTCTGCTTATTTTAACCACGAAGGCATTTGTTCCAGTAAACTGTAGGAGTCATAATAAAGGGTGTAAAAAACCTCTTAACAATAAAGGGTGTAAAAAACCTCTTAACGAAGCCGAAAGGCACTTGTTCTCCCCTTCATTGCGATCGACACCATACCTGGGAACATTCTGGGATATCTCCGTAACTATAAGATT
The DNA here is from genome assembly GCA_941918905.2 of Xestia sexstrigata. Taxonomy (NCBI): domain Eukaryota; kingdom Metazoa; phylum Arthropoda; class Insecta; order Lepidoptera; family Noctuidae; genus Xestia; species Xestia sexstrigata. The sequence goes on along the minus strand of OW799201.2, from coordinate 4,700,136 downwards.
GTTCCCAGGTATGGTGTAGAACAAAAAAGTTCCAAATTTTTGGCCATTTTCTTTTTTTAATACAGTTGTTTAGTATTAAGTAATTACGTTATTGTTATCCTTAGGATTAAGTTACCTAGTATTTAGTTGCCCCGTTATTATCCGGCCAAGTACCTAGTTATTGTTAGTAATTAAGATCCTTAAGTTTACCAATTAATATAGCTTCAATTTAGTGGTGGAGGTGTAATGTCGGTATCTGTATAATTATCTCTGTGTGTCAGTCCACGATTAAACTCAGTACCGCCAACACGTTGTTTTATTTTTGCGCGTAGCAAACAGTTCATTTTTAATGTATGATTTTTACTTTAGACACCTCCACGACCCCCGTACTATTCAATCCATCGATCAGCACAATGTTTTGAGTGCGTTACATTGAGTTCTATCGCAAAACATGATTTTTCACACCAAAAAAAAAAGGAGTTTCCTAGCAATATTTTTTGCGTAAAGTTACTTAGTTTGATGTACAGAATGCTTGGATGAAGGCTTCGTGATGAGTCTGTTTACACCCTGTATATTGTAGTCTCTGGTAGGAGTAGCTTAGAATAATAGGGAATTTTCCAGTGCTTTTATGAACGAACTAGATGGCGCTGATCAACCTTGGGAATAATAAAATGGCTCGTTTTTATGTCCACAAAACCTTAACTGAAGTACGGAGGAACCTAAGCTCGACTCGACTCGACGCACCAGGAGTTTAGACGTAATGCAAAAACACTCAGAAGAGCAATAGCAAAAACCATGCAAAAACAGTTCAATGATGGTTAAAAATGTTTGACAGAAAAAAGGTTATTTACAGTTCTCACTATAAATAATACCATAAATAAGAAATAAATTTTACTACACAATGAGTATGACATGTGTCTAGTACTACTAGGAGAGTTTTTTTTTGCCCTGCTAAAAGATTTTACCATTTACCTATAATATAATACGTAGTAAATTATTTTTTCATTTTATTTTACTAGAACGCCGATTAATAATATATTCCCAAAGCTGATCAGCACCATCTATTGATATATACTGAAGCGTTGTGACAAACGTCAGTGGAAAAATTCCTCATTATAATGCTTAGAATAAAAGTATTGTGGCAGTCAGCTGTCAAAATGTGACAGACGCCATTAGTGTGCAACTGAATTTGTCAATATATTTTACCACTAAAAAATACCATTTACCGAGTAGTCAAAAGATGGAAATAAAGCGCGACCTTTATATTAAATAATCATATTTTTTTCAAATTCTAAAATATATTGACAAATTCGGTTGCACACTAATGGCGACTGTCACATTTTGACACTGCGGTTGGCCGCTACAGTATAAAAAGTTGATGTTAGCCAATGGGGAAGGAAACTGTGGAACTAATAAACAAAATAAATTATAGAAAATACTGGGAAACATGGCGTCGGCTTCCACTTACCATTTATTTAATCTAATAACAATTAAAAATGTAAAAAAAATGTTTGTTCTCAGTGGCCCACACAGCCAACTACTGCATAGTGATGGCCCAACTTTACTCCAACGGCCAATGCCACGGCATCCACCCGTTCATAGTCCAGCTGAGGGACGAAGAGACCCATATGCCCCTCGCCGGCATCAAAGTCGGCGAGATTGGCGCTAAGCTTGGCATGAACGGCACCAACAATGGCTTCCTTGGCTTCGAACACGTGAGGATACCCAGGGAACATATGCTGATGAAGAACTGTCAGGTTTTGGAAGTGAGTATTGAGTTTTAACTAGTTGAGTATAATGATCATTTTTTCAGTAAAAATGATTTCTGAGTATTATGGTCCACTGCTGGACATAGGCCTGTTGCGCAACATCCCAACCCGCCTGGTTCTTATCGGACTTTCCCAGTAGCCTTTTTAAAGTTTAGCATAAATTATTATTGCATCTATAACTTTAAGACAAAATATCTCAGACAAATGTTTCCAAATATTTGAAATTTGCGCACGTGGTAGCTGTGATTTGTCAAGAGTATACATACAATCAAGATCAGCAACATGCCACAATTAAGCCATTTTAAACAGCGTCCGGAATCTGTTTTCTTAATATTGCGTTCCCCCATAAGTAAGAATAAGTATTCCACCAAAGCGCTGGTTCCACATATAATAACCTCCTTACTTTTTCCAGGATGGTACATACGTAAAGTCCCCGAGCTCCAAACTAACATACGGCACCATGATGTTCGTCCGCGTCGTCATAGTGAAGGACATGTGCAACTATATCGCTAAGGCCGTTACTATAGCGACGAGGTACTCTGCCGTCAGGAGACAGTCGCAACCGAAACCAGAGTAAGTACTTAGTTTATTTATTACTTTAGCTTCTGCTCGCGGTCTCGCCCGTGTGTTGCCCGGATAATAATAATAATAAACCATTTATTTCAGGTAAAAAAGACCCATAGATAAATACCTTAGCCTAAAAATACATACTAATAACAATTCTTGTTATTTAAGCAACTTATATAACTATGTTAGTAGCACTACACAACTATGACACACGAAGTGGCGGCGTCGTGTTACGCTGCGTGGTGTCGTGTTACGCTGCGTGGTGTCACGTAAACTGCCGCGAAACCGTCGGTAGACTACACCCTTCGGCCAAAACTCTTCCTTGAGAAACTTGTCGAGACGTTGTGTCGGAACTCGCACCACAAACGACTAATATCGCACGGGAACGTGTCTACTACGGGGATAAAACAATACAGTATAGCCTTACTCAGTATGGATTGGAATGGATTGTTTTGTACTCACGATGTCAATGCAAACATAACGGTGAAATTGGTAGAAGGTCAAGTACCTGCTGGTTCTAGAGCAGTTCTATAACGACCAATTCAAAATACATGTGCAAAATAGGTACTTACAACACTAGAAGCGTCAGGGAGCGTAAACCTGTGCGACCACCAGTAAAAAAATACTATGGCAAAAGAACCAACACTTTTCAATAATCTCGATTGGCTAAGAAAGGTTAATGCTAAAATTAGTAAACGAACACTAAAATATAATTTAAAGACTGTTTTCCTCAAAGAAGTGGTCGCAAGATGCGAAAATACCCGCAAATTTTGTTTTTTGTTTTAATGTACTTATCTGTTGTGTCATTGTGTGTGATAAACCGTATGTTGTAATGATGTATATGAATACCATCATTACAACGTCTTCCTATGAAGGAAATCATTGAGCTACGGCCGTTTTCTATTTAAATAACTTTTTGTAATTCTGAATAATTGTGACGGCCCGGCCTGCCGCCGCCGCCGCCCGTGTGCCAGCGAGCGGCGGCTCGCGCTGCCACAATATCTGCTACTTTTACTACTACCTACTATTGATTATTCTGCCTACTGTTACTTCTACTGCATAATCATAAACTGTTACTTTATTAGCTATTACTGTTTGAACCAAAAATATATTAAGACGAGCGCTAATCCCGCCGACAAACTGTTACGCAGTTTGGTGGGTGTATAAAATGTACAAAATGTTTGGTCCTAATTAAATGATTTATTATTATTAAAATGTGGGTGTACTATTAGGTACACCTCTGCTGAACCGTTCGGGGTTTACAGGCGTGATGTTATGCTGCTTTTCGAACGACTTCGATTCGACAAACCCCAATTCTAAACAGCTTTTAAAACGGCAGCGATCCTCTATAGTCTATACACTACCATTACAATAAGTTATGAATTGAATAAGTTTAAAAATATATTCTCGCCGCTACGCTGGGCTGGCGTCGGCAATTAAAGATAACATTAAGTCATCGACCTATCGTTGTGTTAAGAAACCACAGCCCGCAATCGTTCACTTTTTATTTATTAGTATAATAATACCATCCTATTAAAGTCTGCCACTGCAGGTCAAAGGCCTCTTCTCATACAGACGGTATGAATATTGATCAGCTTCCACACTTGCTCAAGGTTTTAGTACTTCTTATTCTTTTTCATAAGATATGTATATGTTTTGATTGATCGTGTGACGACTAAAGATAGCCGATCGAGTTCGAAAAAACATTATTCACTCTATAAAAGTCCACAGATCCAGTACTTCTCGCAAATAACAGACAAAACTTAATAGGAATTTAAAAATCATTGATTCTGTAATAATAATTGTATTTAATAAATTGGTTTACTTATTATATAATGTATATAGTTTAAAAACTAAAAATAAATCATGCGCCATGAGAAATGACAGACATGTCGTGAGCCACTCTTATTTAAGATCTTGCATGCATGCATTATTTTAATTCTGTATGTAAACACATGTTAGAGCTAATAAAAAAAAATATTCTTAGGAAGCTTAAGAAAGAAATAAAATGTGTTTAGCAAATTGACTTATATTCTTACTTGTTTCTTATAATAAAATTTTCTATTGTACGAAAATAATTGATAAAGGGTCTTAATTCGCTTAAGGCCCTTCTAACCCTAAAATTAGCAACTCTATTTGTGGTGGTTCAAACTTCGTTTGAAATACTGTTAGAATAAAGTTCATCAATTCAAGTAATCAGCTTGCACTACAAAGCGTTTGTTACGTCAGTCACTGCCGCCGAATAGTGCGAAATGAGTGGTTTTTTGCGATTTACAAAAAATCTATTGATTGGACTATAAAAATAAAACATATATCAATAAGACCTGCTTTATAACTATAAAGCAGGTCTTATTGATATATGTGTTAACTGAACTAACTAGTTCAGTTAGTATGCAAAGTTTCATAGTCTAATTTGAAGTACTTTTTGAATACCAGCGGTTTATTGTTCGATTTGGAGGTAACTTTGGTTTTATTTTCTATTGAGAAAAGTTTATGGAATCGTGTTTGCGTTACACATAGTACCTAGCATTAATCCTCAACTTTACCATATATTTATTTTAAAATTAATGCTGCAGTACTTTAGGTGTAACGGAGGATCATGCTAAGCCATTTGAGGCATGTTAGGCCCATAAAGGCGCTCTCTCGCTAAACGATAATAGTATATTTCATTACAAGTGCGGAAAGGCTATCATTGCAATGACGGTTCCGCCGATGTACTAAACGACTATTTTTAATACAGTTGCGAAAAAATGAAGCAATTTAATAAAATAATAAAAACACAATAAACTCAACAAACTAATAATTTATTTCTTATAAAAGTTATAGTACACATGTACATTGAAAATTTTCTGGAAAATGGCGCCAACCGTAGAATATATAAGCAGAGTTTATTGTGTTTTTTCTTCCCCCATTTTGGTAGGCAAAGGGAACATCCATACAGCTTAGTCTTCAGTAGATTTTTTTTATTGATATGAAATGAAAATGAAATTTAATAAGATGAAATGAAATGAAACCTAACCTAACTCATTCAATTAAATCATTAAATCTGATATTGAAATAAATTAGTAGCTTCTTTTTAGAAATATACGTATTTGTATGAATCACAAAAACTCTTTAGTAAAAACTTAATGGTTGGTTTTTCTTTTTAATATACATTATTTTGACAGTTGGGAAAGAGAACGCACGAGTTCGGGAAAGGTAAAAAAAAAGCACTAGTATGTAATAGCCCACATCCCGAACGCTATACGTCCCTACAATACACCACTTTTTGAGCAACTGTATTAAAAAACCAATTTCAGTATTAACATCATTTAACTAATGCACTGTTTTAGACTTTCACGGTTTTAGACTACACTTAAAGCCACGCTTATCCGGAGCTCATAGAAAAAGAAAATCACGGATATTATCCCGTAAGTACTATAGGTATCATTTAACTATTTTCCCTGTCTTTATTTGCACCTTAATTTCCAGCGAACCGGAGCCTCAGATCATAGACTACCTGACCCAGCAACACAAGCTCATGGTCGGCATCTCGACCGCGCACGCGTTCCAGCTGAGCGCCGAGTGGATCTGGAACATGTACAACAACGTCACCGCCGAGCTGGATGCTGGAGACATGGAGAGACTGCCTGAGGTAAACACATAAACATACATAACACAAACTTACGATAATATCCCATAGGGTAAAAACCACAGAAGCAGAACAGGGATGATTCCTGACTTCAAAAAATATGATTCTGTTTGGTCCGTCAGATTGTCGAAAAATATTGGATACGTGTTTTTTGTTTTATCAAATTAATACATTTGACGAAGATAAAACGCGTCAATGATCATGAGTGGGGGGCTTGTGACGTCACTTTCCGGTTAAAAATGTATTCAAATGTGACGTCACACGTTTTCGACGCACTCTATCGTCTTCAGTTTTTGTTCACGTGAAAAAAGAAAAAATATGTGTCCAATATTTTTTGGAAATTTATTTGACGGACTAATTAGATTTTTGTTGTCATCTACCCTATTTCACTCCGGATACCAGGCCCGAGGGCACCTAAGAAGCCGATTCCTGCCGACTTCCCTTAGAGAATAAGACACTCTACAAAGTGTCTAGGTGTCTACTGAAGTCAAATAGTATTTAACATACACTTCTGTTGGCTGTGTCATCACACAGTACAGACATACTTCGGCGGCAACACATTCTTCAAAAGAAAAGCGTTTCCGTAGCATTATTCTACGTTTATGTCCCATTTGTCAGATCCAATATTCATTTCAATTCATAAATGTAGACTTCAGTGACGAAGGCACCTAATAACCCGATTCCCACCGGCTTCCCTTCAGAAGTTTGGAACACAACCACTCTCTACCGTAACTGAAAAATGGCACATTTAGTACTTTTTTACAAGCATCACGAAACGCCTATAGACCAGTGCAGATACCTCTGAAAATGGTCAAAAAACTAAGAAAAGAAAGAGAATATAACAACAATGAAAGGAAAAATAATTTACGGGCTATCTGAAGTTGGGAAGTGGGAGGAGGGGAGGGGGTTAAGGTTAAAAAACGGTTTGTTTCGATTTCCGGCAAAACTACAAGTCCTATGGAAAAAAGTTAAATGACAAAGTTGTAGGTAATAAACAGATCTACAACTTTTGAATTTGCATTTTTTTCACATAATCTCAAAATGTATGTGAAAATTTTTAAATAACCAAGTTTTTTATTTTTATATTTTACAAAACAATTTTTTTTTTCACGTAATTTAGTGGAAACTTGCCTTTTTATGTCGCAAACACACTGTATTTTTTTAATTTAATTTCTTTTTTTTTCACCTTATTTTGACTTAATATCGAAAAAGCACCCTAATTTTCAATCGAAAATTCTCACGTCAAAATATCAGCTTTTTAAAAAAATAACTGGGTTTTTTGTTCGTTAAAATCTCTACTTTCTACTGCCGGCCAAGTGCGAGTTGAACTCGCGTGGAGAGGGTTCCGTACAATGCCTATTTTCTGTAAGTGAACGTATTATATTGAGTTTACCACTTTATTTCCAACAGAATCTTACATGATCAACAGTATGGTTTCACCAAGGGACGTTGTACAACTGACGCCAGTGTAACCTTATTAAAGCACATATTTACTGCGTGGGAAGAGTCCCAAGACGCCATAGGAATTTTTTGTGACCTCTCTAAAGCGTTTGATTGCGTAAATCACGACACATTACTTTTGAAACTTGAGCATTACGGACTGGGTAAACTTGCACTTAGTTTGGTAAAATCTTATTTGAATGATAGACAACAACATGTTCAAATAAATGGTCTTAATTCACAAGGGTTAAAAGTAAAAATGTGGGTTCCTCAAGGCTAAATATTGGGTCCTTTCCTCTTTCTAGTACATATAAATGATCTACCCTATTTATTGAAAAACCAACCACAAAATATGGTGTTATTTGCTGATGACACTTCCCTAATTTTAAAGATAAATAGACGGGCCCAAAATCTAGATGACGTGAATAATGCCCTACTTCAGGTCTAAAATTGGTTCACAGCAAACAATTTGGTATTAAATGGAAAAAAAACCAAATGTATAAGATTTGGTTTACCGAATGTTTAAAGTAGTGATTGTGATATAATATTGAATAAAGAGAAACTTGAATTCGTAGATAAAACGGATTTCCTGGGGATTACGCTTGATTCAAGGCTACAATGGGGTTCTCATTTAACATCTCTTGCGGGGCAGTTAAGTCCAGCAGCATATGCCATTAGAAAAATCCGTCAATATACTGATGTAGATACCGCTAGACTGGTCTATTTTAGTTACTTTCATAGTATAATGTCTTATGGCATTTTGCTATGGGGACGGGCTGCAGATATTGTGTCTATATTTATTCCGCAGAAAAGAGCCATCAGAGCCATATATAATCTTCGTAGGCGCGATTCTCTAAGGGAACTGTTTAAGGATATTGGCATCATGACGGTGCATTGTCAATACATCTACGAAAACATAATGTACGTCAGAAAAAATCTGCATCATTTTGGTAAAAGAGGTGACAGACATAATTACAGTACTAGAAATAGGGACCAACTAGTTTAGCCAGGCTTTAGACTCGCTAAAGTAGACTCATCTTTCATGGGGTACTGTTTGAGATGCTATAATAAAATTCCACAAAGTATTCTTGAACTGAATGAGACGAAATTTAAAACATGCATTAAACGCACACTATCTAAGCAAGCATATTACAAGTTGAACGATTATATAGCTGATAAAAATGCTTGGCTCAATGCTGATCCTGCTCCACAAGGACAGCGCGCATAAATTGATGGCATTAAATGGTATTGTTGGAGCTGCTGAAGATTGTACATACAACTATCTTTGCATTGTATAGATTCAATCTCTTTAGTATTATAATCGCATAGCCCATATTGTGTGAGTATTATGTACTAGAAAGCTATCATTCACTGGAAACCTACGTCTTTTCTTGACTTGAATGTATCCTGGCGGTTGAGAGTATGTCATGTTCACTCTATTGTCTCGTTGAAGGTGGCGCGTGTGCGATCATTTAGTTACCTTCAAAATGGTTGAGTTGAATGGTGCTGATCCATGCGTCATGTTCGTGAACGGGCGCTGTCAGTTGTGACTGGTCATCTCTTAGTTGCCATGGCTTATTTGAATGAATTATTTACTTTTTTGAATTGTGTTTTTTTTATTTGTTTTTACTGTGGACACTTTTAACGTGCACTTCTTGCTACATTGTTCTCACATAATATACCATCTCAACATGAATGATGTAACCAAGATTTTGTAACAATATTTTGATTTAAAAGAGTGTCCATAGAGTTTCTTGCTCGTTCTTTTCTATAGAGATCTACGCTAGGGAATGGGCAACTACAGTACTTTCACAGTTTTTATGTCTTGTGACTAGGACTGTAGCTACATTTAATTTTCATCTTTGTTTCGACAATTCAAAAGTGCCTCTAACTGGCCTACTTGAAATAAATGCTTTGATTTTTTTTTGTTGATTGATAGAATTCTTATAGTCAGGTTCCTGTAATTTACAAGATATGTATATTTTTTCAAAATTTTAGACTGTAGTTTCGGTGATCAATGGGAAATGTTTTCATCTTCTTTCATTCATGAATAAAATTAAAACTTTATTTTACAATAATTACAAAAATATATTTAAGATCTTCATAACGAGCCCTTTCATTAAGGTCAACATATTTTTCATACAAATTTCGGGGGGCTATTACTCCACTGTTTGACATGGTATATCTAAAGTTAAACATGATATCGTTTTGTCTCATAATTAATTGTGTCTATGCGGAAACAGAATATTAAAATAAAAAGCCATTCAAAGGTTACGAGCTACCAAAGATTCGATTTTATTGCCAATTTTAACGCAACTTTGGGCGTAAATTAGTAAAAGAAGTGTCAAATTTCCAAAACAAAGTTCGTACCGACACAGCACAATTATCGAAGAATTCAATAAATTTTATTCGTAAATGATTTATGCAATGGTTTTTTCATAGAATTCGATTTCCCAAAGGCCTTTTCGTATTTTTACGCGCGCCTTTTACTATGAATTTTCGTGCATCTCACTGAATAATGTTTCCCCCGGTGCGGTGCGGGAGGACGACGCTCACGCACACATGAACAATATGTCACACGCGATTCTGACATGTCCTTTGTTTGATAGAAGAACAAGAACTATATTTCTGTCCTTTTCATTTCATGCATGACGTCAGTGACGTGTCATTTGTTTTTGCGCTGAAGTTGAAGGGCCTGTGCATTTTTATTGCACTCCTATAATGTGTGCGTTACGAAGGCGCGAACACAGCGTTTTTTTTAAAAAAAAAAACAATGGAAAGATTTTGTAAAAATTTGAATTTAAAATTAAATTAATTAATTAATTTCAAGTTTAAATTTCACATTCAGAACGTTTTGAAGGTTATAAGCGATACAACTTTGACAAATATTTGTCAAAGTTATGGTTAAAAAGTTATAAGGGTTTGAACGTGGCCACGCCATCGAAACGCGCGGCCACGGAAATCTTAAAAACTAAGCGTTGCAGAGACCTGAAATTTAGGTAAATAACAGATTGAATTTGTAAAAAAAATGTAAAAAAAATCGAAAAAATCTTAGGTATATAATTTTAGAAGCTGTAAGACTAAAACCCCATGGTCGCGCCATTGAAACCGTAAAAAACACGTTATCGCCGATATCTCGCTGAAAAAGCATCGCACAGGTCTGAAGTTTTTGTAAAATCTAGATTTGAATTTGTCAAAATACACAACAAAAACATTCTAGGTTTATATTTCAGGAGCTGTAGTACGGCAAATATTAAATAATAGCAGTATACAATACACGTTGGCGGTGTTGTAATAGCGAGGAAATGTCAGTGTCAACGAACCCCCCCCCCCCCCCCCCCGCCCGACCCTTGCCCTAAGCCGAGGCTCGTACCCTCGTTCCACACAGGAGGCGCCCTTATCGCGCTATCGCTTAACGTTTGTAAGTTGTTTGCCCGTGGCTGGAGGCCACTCACAGGATAGTCTGGTTAAGCAGAAGCCTCATAGGTTGACCAACGAAATTATATTTAAAAAAAAAAAACTAAAGCAGCAGGACTGCAGGAATCTCATACTTAGTTTAAATAGTTGTCTAAATAAGATCGGCGTGTCTACCCACAGCTGCACGCGCTGTCATGCTGCCTGAAGGCGGTGACGACAGCAGACGCGGCGGAGTGCGTGGAGCGCTGTCGGCTGGCGTGCGGCGGCCACGGGTACATGCTGGCCTCCAACCTGCCCATCACGTACGGACACGTCACCGCCGCCTGCACCTACGAGGGCGAGAACACTGTGCTGCTGCTGCAGACTGCCAGGTACTGCTCCAACCTGCCCGTCACGTAAGGACACGTCACCGCCGCCTGCACCTACGAGGGCGAGAACACTGTGCTGCTGCTGCAGACTGCCAGGTACTGCTCCAACCTGCCCGTCACGTAAGGACACGTCACCGCCGCCTGCACCTACGAGGGCGAGAACACTGTGCTGCTGCTGCAGACTGCCAGGTACTGCTCCAACCTGCCCGTCACGTAAGGACACGTCACCGCCGCCTGCACCTACGAGGGCGAGAACACTGTGCTGCTGCTGCAGACTGCCAGGTACTGCTCCAACCTGCCCGTCACGTAAGGACACGTCACCGCCGCCTGCACCTACGAGGGCGAGAACACTGTGCTGCTGCTGCTGACTGCCAGGTACTGCTCCAACCTGCCCGTCACGTATGGACACGTCACCGCCGCCTGCACCTGCTGCAGACTGCCAGGTACTGCTCCTACGAAACAGTATCCATCATCATCTGCCTAGCATTTACCCTGCTATGATGAGGTCAGCCTCCAGTCGAACTGGTTGCAGCTGAATACCAGTATTTTACATGGAGCGACTGCCTATCTGACCTCTACAACACAGTTATTAATACGATACCCTTTGGTAAGACTGGCTGTCAGACTTTTGGCCTTTTGACCCCTATCAAAGATTTATAAATGACAGCCGGGACCGACGGCATAACGTGCTAGATCTAACTAGAAATATATTATGGCACATCCATGAGACGAAGCTACACGAAGCAGGAAAATAAATTGGAAGTTTACTCCTTACTCTATCTACCTGGTACCTTTCCAAAATGGTTTTTTAGGATGACGGCTTCTGTGCTAATTGTCGACCAAAAGGCAGTTACCTGCAAAAGTCCAGAGGATAGTTCTAAATATCTTATTTAAAAACGAAGTGTGATGACTGATAAGACTCGTCTCGACTCGAATTTAGTATACGAGGTAGTTTAATATACAAGGGAGTGGGATTGCCGCATTGATTTTACACAGTATTTTTAGCCAGGTTCCTCTCGAGCGAAATTAGAGTTAGAATTGTTTGATTGACAGATACCTAGTGAAGACCTGGCAGCAAGCTGCAGGCGGCACGGGCCTGCCGCCCACTGCGGCGTACCTGTCGCGCGTGGGCGCGGGGCGGCGCTCGCCGCCCTGGGACAACACTATCGAGGGCATCATCAGAGGGTTCGAGCTCGTCGCCGCTGGGTAAACACTTTTTCATCACACTTACACGTAAACAGTATCGTAACATGCAAGTTAACTTGACCGCAATGCCCCGTATAAAACCCTCGACCCTTTTTCTTCCCATGAAGCCCAAGGTCGGTATTTTTTTTTTTTAATTTGTAGCACTGCACACAGGTCATACAGGTTCAGGTTCAAGCAAGGAGAATTGTCTTAAAATGTTATCTAAACAAGAATTTTATTGCAATCTCGCTACATATTACTTTTACACCCTCATGGCTGTATACGTATTTGCCCTTAATGTTTCTGAACGAAACGTTTGTATTATCTGTGGTGTGGGTTAAAAGCCCGCCATCCGCTAAGAAAAAATTCACGAATTTCATTATATTAGTTGTGCTGACTTGTGTAGTACAGCTGTATTTCATAATTATTTAATTGTTTTATTTGAAGTAATAAGTTTGCCCTATATTTTTATTTATTTACTCGCAAATGTGATGAATGATAAACTCCTTCAGAAAGCGTGAGCACAGGAAGTGGACCTGGCAGAGCCCCGATGGTGCAACTAGAAATGAGATTGACTTCATCATGTCAACCAAGAAGCAAATGTTCAATGATGTCTCGGTGATCAATTCGGTGAAAACCGGGAGCGATCACCGCATGGTAAGAAGCACATTGAACATCAATATCAAGCTTGAACGGTATGGACTGATGAAGTCTACGCTCCGTCCAGCACAGATCTAAATCCAAACCCCGAGAGCTTTCAGCTTGAACTCCAGAACCGTTTCCGAGTGCCTAGGAAGCTCAGTGGACGAATACAACGATGGGTTCGTGGAAACTGTCCATACGATCAGGTCTAAGTTCTTCAAGGCACGTCGACTCTCCGATCACACTCCCAAGCTCATGAAGGAGTGGCGTGAGATGATCCTGCATTCTTCAGACGAGGCGAGGAAATACCGGCAGCTCAATAGACGGATCTCTATATCCTTGAAAAGCGACCTCCGCCACTTTAATACCGAGCGTATTAAAGACGCGATTGAGGGGAACAAAGGCTTCAAGGTATTTGCAAGAGATCTGGCTATTGGGCAGAGAAAGCTCACGAATCTGAAGACCGACGATTGTAGGATCTTATCCGCCAAACCGGAGCTTCTGAGGGAGATCGAGAGTTTCTATGGACAGTTGTACACGTCAACCAGTAAACCCGTTGTAGATCTAGCAAACGACCCAAGAGCTAGACTGACCCGACACTATACCGAAGACATCCCGGACGGCAGCCTGTACGAGATTAGGATGGCTCTGAAAGAGCTCAAAAACAACAAGGCACCAGGTGATGACGGAATTACGGCCGAACTCCATAGGCGGGTGGAAAACCGGTACTTAAGGCCCTTCAGAATATGTTTAATTCCGTCATACTTGAGAGAAAAACGCCACAGGCATGGTGCAGGGGTGTGGTGGTACTCTTCTTCAAGAAGAGCGACAAAGCCCGGTTGAAGAATTATAGGCCCATCTCACTTCTAGGCCATGTCTACAAGTTGTTTTCAAGAGTCATCACGAATCGTCTCGCGCGCAGGTTTGACGATTTTCAGCCTCCCGAACAAGCCGGTTTCCGAAAAGGCTTTAGCACCGTGGACCAAATACATACGCTGCGGCAGGTTATACAGAAGACCGATGAGTATAACCTGCCCCTCTGTTTAGCGTTTGTGGACTACGAGAAAGCCTTCGATTCGATCGAGACCAGCAGGCCTATTACGTATCTTTCTATCCAGTGACTATCAAGCTTCGGTTGTACACCGAACTTTGATGACAACCGTGAATGTCATAATATTGGTATTACGTATCGCACGTGTGGATATCACTTTATGGTGACTAACAGCCCGGGTACGGTATAACGTCTTTCACGAAAGCAACTTCAAACTCTGTTGTCATCAATTTGTTGTCCGCTATGCTTACATAAATCGAAATAATATAAGTATCGATACGAAAGCATCTGTCAAAATGAGTTACGGTAACTATCAGCCACGATGACAACCAATGATATTTGATAGCGACTGGTCATACATAATACGAAACTTGCCTTTTGACAGTTAATTGATGGACACTGAGCCCAGTTACTATCATTTCGAGCTGTCAACAGAGATACATAATAGCCCTACTGGGCTGTACTGCAGTCTCTCCAACGGTGCCAAATCGACTATCGGTACATCGAGGTGTTGAAGTGTTTGTACAAAAACGCCACCATGTCAGTCCGACTTCAGGACCAAGGCTCGGAACCTATCCTCCTGCAGCGAGGTGTGAGACGTCATATCTTCGAAACTGTTTACCGATTTACCTGTTAAAAACGAAGTTACACCATGCACACATAATGCTATTCGACGCCGCTCAACACTCGCCAACAATATATATCTTTACAAATAACTTTTTCTTATAAAACTTTCGTCTGACCTTTTATTTAACGCTAAAAAGAATAAAATAAAACTTTTCCTTTAAAACTTTTACTATCAACGCCATTACACAATTCGCGAGATTAGTGGCAATAATAATATTGTATAACTATATTGTTTGTTATTGTTGGCCTGGGGTCACGATGTTCTGGGACGCTTTCCGCCAGGTCTGCTAATCCCTTGAGATAAATAAATGGCTGTGAAGCCAGCAGAGTCTGGACGTTAGTCGGCAGACGACTGCTTTATATTGTCATCGCGGTACTGTCGATTTTCTTGGCCTGATAAAATTTAGGATTTCCTTTTCAGGGCGTATCACGTATTTAGTGATTGTTGTACACTATTTAAATTAAATTCGGATAATGTAGTGGGCTGCAATATTGTTAATACTTCATAATTTTATGTAAATTATTGTTATTTGTAAACATTATATATTGTAGCTGTTTATTGTCCCATAATAAGTAAAATTAAATTAAATTAAAATTTTTCATCACTCAATATAAATTTAGTCAACACAAGACAGAGAAGTGAAGGTTTTATGTATATAAAGTTTCTAAATAAGTAGGTCGCTACACCATATTATAGGGTGTGCGTTTCGATGGCGCGACCACGGCGTTTTTTTTTTTTTAATAACTATGCCATGACTTTGTAAAAATAAGTATGTAAAATTTGGTTCAAATTTCCCAAAACCTTAAATTTGTCAAAGTTATGGTTAAAAAGTTATAAGGGTTTGAACGTGGCCACGCCATCGAAACGCGGAGAACCGCGCGGCCATGGAAATCTTAAAAACTAAGCGTTGCAGAGACCTGAAATTTAGGTAAATAACAGATTGAATTTGAAAAAATCTTAGGTTTATAATTTTAGGAGCTGTAAGACTAAAACCCCATGGTCGCGCCATTGAAACGGTGAAAAACACGTTATCGCCGGTCTCGCTGAAAAAGCATCGCAGAGGTCTGAAGTTTTTGTAAAACCTAGATTTGAATTTGTCAAAATACACAACAAATCCTAGGTTTATAAATCTAATTAAATTGTTTATTTGTGATACATGGGTTACATGCAGGTTTTCATTACATAATTACATACAAATAATGTCCATTCCATGATCTGCCACTTGGCCATACAAATGATTAAAATAACAATAAAAATTTGAGTCCAAAATTCTAATTTAATTTCAGATTAAACATAGATTATCTTATTACAATTAAGCATGCATGAACAGACACAAGACAAACAACAACAATAATTAATTATCGTAAGCGGACATAAAATATTTAAAAACTTCTAGTCGATAAAAAATCATCTACAGAGTAAAAACACTTTTCCATAAGAAATTGGAACAATTTATTTTTAAAGATATTAATATTGCTACATTATTTTATGTCATTTGTCATTGTAGATCTTCGTGGCCATAGCAAAGACACTTTTTCCAAAGAGGGTAGTTCTATATTGCCTGGTAAGGTTGTTATACAAATGACTTCTATTTCGCGATCTGAGCTCTAATGTCAATAGCGATGGGTTCTGTCTAATAAACAGGGCCATTTCAAATATATATATAGATGGCACAGTAAGTATTTTTAATTTTTTAAAGTATTGTTTGCAGCTGTCAGTACTGTTGAGACCACACATTGCTCGCACGCACCTTTTTTGACATTTAAAAACTTTATCCCAGTTGGTAGTATTTCCCCAGAATATGATTGCATATCTGAGTCTAGAAGCAACATTACTATGATAAGCGAGAGATTATAAGATTCCTCTATAAGCGGGAACAAAGTAGCTCTTTTCTCCACTAGACCACAAGGCTTATTAGCGGGCAGTAATGAGATTTGAATTAAGTATACATACAAGTAAAAGAAATATTGTGTAATTTAAATACATATTGTCACTACATCAGCCCAATTGGTAGCGACATCGACGGGAATCCCGCTGTCCACTGTCAAAAGAGTTTTATTAGAAGGCAAACGTCTTTTGGAAGACGAAAGCAAATTTAAACTCCGAAAAAGACCAGATGCAGGAAAAATATAATAGGCATGACGACAGTATCAAAAAATTGCAAATCTATTTAGTCGGTTAGTTAGAGTATTGGAAATTAATAGACACGTATTTTTTGTTTTTGTAAATCAATGAATATTGACACAGATAAAACGCATCAAAACTCGGGAGTGGGGGTTCGTGACGTCAGAACTAGGAAAAAATTATACCTAGGCGTGACGTATTGAGAATTTTAAAAGCGTCATATCTTCGTCAATTTTGGTTTACGTAACAAAAGAAAAAACACGGGTCAAATATTTTTTGATAATCTAACTGACGGACTAGTTAGTTTTTTTTTGTCGTATCGCCTATTATCATTAACGATTTTGATAAAGCGGTAATCCGAAGAACTATTCATAACTTTCACATTACTGATAAAGAGGTGCCAACTATGAAGCGAATACATGAAAAGTTGAAGACAGAAATAAACTATGCAGGTTCGATTTGGTCATTGCGTAAAGAAGTGTCTCTTTTAAGATTTAAATGGAAAAGGACATAAGATAATAGAAAAATTCTAATGGAAAAACATGAGATACGTCACAGCGTCCTTCGTCTACCACCCGGATTTCAACCCAATTGAAAATATATGGGCAATGATAAAAGGATACATTATTGTGTCCATATGGATACAATAATGAGGTAAGCGAAAGAAAAAGTTGTGACTATCAGTGTACAAGTATGGAAAAATGTGCGTGATCACGCAATAAAAGTTTCGTGGTCACGACGCCGCTCTTGATGATATAACGGAACGATTCATTATTAACATAAACGACACATCAGACGAGAATGAAAATGATGAAGATGGAATGTCCGGTGGAGAAAAATAATTTTTATATTTTTTTTATTTGAATTTTATATATTGATCTCTGACTTCTCAGTCACACTAACATATACACATACTCATCAGTCATACAAATTATCATAGCTGGCCATTATTTTAACAGTTTTTGCTTATTTAGTTTTATTTTATTTTTAAACTTGTATACCTCTCCCACTTATGTTATGTACCTACCTAAAACATAATAAAATTATTTTAAATATTTTTTGTCTGACTCTACTTTTGGTAATCACTCACACAAATGCAAAGCTCAGCTTAGACATCGCGGACTGTACCTATCTACTATTAATTCGTCTTGCAAAGCTTCTGGACCGGAGAAGACTAGATAAGATACTATAGTTTATTTTTTAATAGTATCATAAAATCGATTGAACTGATTGCACAACCAAGTAGAATCTAAATATCTGAAAATCGTCTACTCGATCGAATCTTCGCGAAAATATCGCATTTTCGTGTGTGGTAACTGCTTGGTTTTTTGAACAAAGCACAAAACTTGTCTTTTGACTGTTTGGTTCCATATTACATCCAATAAAGTCATAACTTCATAAATGCCATTAGACACTTAGGCCACTAGACATTATTGAATCGTCTTAGCGATTGATTGATAAGTACGACAGATCTCATAAATGAAGCTACAAAATGACACTCTATTTCAGTAAGATCGCTCTGTGCGTGGCGAACATCGAGCGGCGCCAGAAGAGCGGCTTGTCGTACGAGGACGCCTGGAACATGACCTCTGTGCAGCTCACGCAGGCCTCCGAGGTAACACAAACTGTTGATGTCGCCTGTAATAGATTCATAGGGCGCCACGAGATGGCGCTAGTTTGTTAGGACAAAATAATAGTTTGGTCGATAATATCCGCCATCTTAACTAGACTATTTCTGTGACCTTTGTTCGTATAACACGAAAACCATCATAAAAATATTGTACCTGTGTAAAAATAAACTCCACTAGTAATAAAGTTCATGTCAAGAGATTCGACGTTTTAATTGAAAATTCTAAAGACATATACACGTCACACGGTGCAGTGCCTACATTACTGCAAGCTAGGGCAATGGCCCAGCGCACACCGCTGGAGGCGCAGCGGTAGCGGTATGCTCTTGTAGTAGCGCGGAGGGCGCTCCGAGTACCGCGTACGAATTTATTCTTATATTGACCGTATATCAAGGTAGTTAAAGTTTATATTAAATTATTGTCTTCAAATGCGCTCCGCTGTGCCTCCAGCGGTGTGCCCTGGGCCAATGAGACTGCCCAGATACTTTCAAAGTATAAAGAGTAATAGATTATAGGTGTAATAACATTTTCTCGCACTTATCACCGATCTCGTGTATACAGGGTGTAAACAGACGCTTCACAAAGCCGTCAACCAAGCATTCTTTACATCAAACTAAGTAACTCTACGCAAAAAATATTGCTGGGGAACGACTTTTTTTTTGGGGTGAAAAATCATGTTTATATGATAAAACGCAATCAAAACATTGTGCTTATGTACGCATTTAATAGTAAACGGGTTATGGAGGTATGTAAAGTAAATTTATGACCTTAAAAACTAGTATTTGAAAAAAAAACTTGTGAAAAAGTTGGAACTTTGACCACCAATATCTCCGTAACGAATAGGTTCCCAGGTAGGGTCCAGAACAAAAAAAAATATGCCTTTCGGCTTCGTTAAGGGACTATTCACACCCTTTATCAATCTCATTCTGTAATTTAAAGATGTCATTAGATGGATCGAGACCGGTCGCAAGCATTCGTATCGGAAGCCCTTTAACATACGGCTGGACCTCTAAACTCTTATGAGTTATAATTTCAATGTCACAGAAAAAGAGAAAGATGCAAGAAAATGCTGGGCTGTGCGTGTAAATATGATTTCAGCCTATAAGGCCAAGCATTTGGGATTGTATGAAGGTTCCGCCACTGCAGTCGTACGTCGCACTTGAATTCCCCCAAAGTGATGTACTACTATACACATGTCTTTAAGAAAAACAAACTTAGTTAACGTATGTTCTTAAAGATTTTTTTAAATATAAAAATTATGTTTTAATTCCTCCAGGCTCACTGCCGCGTATTCATACTAAGCTCATACTTCGAGGAAACAGAGCGACAAGTGAAGAACACGTCGCCACAACTTAGCGAGGTGTTGCTGCAACTGGTCGACTTGTACGTGGTGTACTGGGCGTTGCAGCGAGTGGGAGACTTGCTAAGGGTAAGTGCTACACGTGACGTCATCACACGCACAAGTATCTTGTACGTGGTGTACTGGGCGTTGCAGCGAGTGGGAGACTTGCTAAGGGTAAGTGCTACACGTGACGTCATCACACGCACAAGTATCTTGTACGTGGTGTACTGGGCGTTGCAGCGAGTGGGAGACTTGCTAAGGGTAAGTGCTACACGTGACGTCATCACACGCACAAGTATCTTGTACGTGGTGTACTGGGCGTTGCAGCGAGTGGGAGACTTGCTAAGGGTAAGTGCTACACGTGACGTCATCACACGCACAAGTATCTTGTACGTGGTGTACTGGGCGTTGCAGCGAGTGGGAGACTTGCTAAGGGTAAGTGCTACACGTGACGTCATCACACGCACAAGTATCTTGTACGTGGTGTACTGGGCGTTGCAGCGAGTGGGAGACTTGCTAAGGGTAAGTGCTACACGTGACGTCATCACACGCACAAGTATCTTGTACGTGGTGTACTGGGCGTTGCAGCGAGTGGGAGACTTGCTAAGGGTAAGTGCTACACGTGACGTCATCACACGCACAAGTATCTTGTACGTGGTGTACTGGGCGTTGCAGCGAGTGGGAGACTTGCTAAGGGTAAGTGCTACACGTGACGTCATCACACGCACAAGTATCTTGTACGTGGTGTACTGGGCGTTGCAGCGAGTGGGAGACTTGCTAAGGGTAAGTGCTACACGTGACGTCATCACACGCACAAGTATCTTGTACGTGGTGTACTGGGCGTTGCAGCGAGTGGGAGACTTGCTAAGGGTAAGTGCTACACGTGACGTCATCACACGCACAAGTATCTTGTACGTGGTGTACTGGGCGTTGCAGCGAGTGGGAGACTTGCTAAGGGTAAGTGCTACACGTGACGTCATCACACGCACAAGTATCTTGTACGTGGTGTACTGGGCGTTGCAGCGAGTGGGAGACTTGCTAAGGGTAAGTGCTACACGTGACGTCATCACACGCACAAGTATCTTGTACGTGGTGTACTGGGCGTTGCAGCGAGTGGGAGACTTGCTAAGGGTAAGTGCTACACGTGACGTCATCACACGCACAAGTATCTTGTACGTGGTGTACTGGGCGTTGCAGCGAGTGGGAGACTTGCTAAGGGTAAGTGCTACACGTGACGTCATCACACGCACAAGTATCTTGTACGTGGTGTACTGGGCGTTGCAGCGAGTGGGAGACTTGCTAAGGGTAAGTGCTACACGTGACGTCATCACACGCACAAGTATCTTGTACGTGGTGTACTGGGCGTTGCAGCGAGTGGGAGACTTGCTAAGGGTAAGTGCTACACGTGACGTCATCACACGCACAAGTATCTTGTACGTGGTGTACTGGGCGTTGCAGCGAGTGGGAGACTTGCTAAGGGTAAGTGCTACACGTGACGTCATCACACGCACAAGTATCTTGTACGTGGTGTACTGGGCGTTGCAGCGAGTGGGAGACTTGCTAAGGGTAAGTGCTACACGTGACGTCATCACACGCACAAGTATCTTGTACGTGGTGTACTGGGCGTTGCAGTGAGTGGGAGACTTGCTAAGGGTAAGTGCTACACGTGACGTCATCACACGCACAAGTATCTTGTACGTGGTGTACTGGGCGTTGCAGCGAGTGGGAGACTTGCTAAGGGTAAGTGCTACACGTGACGTCATCACACGCACAAGTATCTTGTACGTGGTGTACTGGGCGTTGCAGCGAGTGGGAGACTTGCTAAGGGTAAGTGCTACACGTGACGTCATCACACGCACAAGTATCTTGTACGTGGTGTACTGGGCGTTGCAGCGAGTGGGAGACTTGCTAAGGGTAAGTGCTACACGTGACGTCATCACACGCACAAGTATCTTGTACGTGGTGTACTGGGCGTTGCAGCGAGTGGGAGACTTGCTAAGGGTAAGTGCTACACGTGACGTCATCACACGCACAAGTATCTTGTACGTGGTGTACTGGGCGTTGCAGCGAGTGGGAGACTTGCTAAGGGTAAGTGCTACACGTGACGTCATCACACGCACAAGTATCTTGTACGTGGTGTACTGGGCGTTGCAGCGAGTGGGAGACTTGCTAAGGGTAAGTGCTACACGTGACGTCATCACACGCACAAGTATCTTGTACGTGGTGTACTGGGCGTTGCAGCGAGTGGGAGACTTGCTAAGGGTAAGTGCTACACGTGACGTCATCACACGCACAAGTATCTTGTACGTGGTGTACTGGGCGTTGCAGCGAGTGGGAGACTTGCTAAGGGTAAGTGCTACACGTGACGTCATCACACGCACAAGTATCTTGTACGTGGTGTACTGGGCGTTGCAGCGAGTGGGAGACTTGCTAAGGGTAAGTGCTACACGTGACGTCATCACACGCACAAGTATCTTGTACGTGGTGTACTGGGCGTTGCAGCGAGTGGGAGACTTGCTAAGGGTAAGTGCTACACGTGACGTCATCACACGCACAAGTATCTTGTACGTGGTGTACTGGGCGTTGCAGCGAGTGGGAGACTTGCTAAGGGTAAGTGCTACACGTGACGTCATCACACGCACAAGTATCTTGTACGTGGTGTACTGGGCGTTGCAGCGAGTGGGAGACTTGCTAAGGGTAAGTGCTACACGTGACGTCATCACACGCACAAGTATCTTGTACGTGGTGTACTGGGCGTTGCAGCGAGTGGGAGACTTGCTAAGGGTAAGTGCTACACGTGACGTCATCACACGCACAAGTATCTTGTACGTGGTGTACTGGGCGTTGCAGCGAGTGGGAGACTTGCTAAGGGTAAGTGCTACACGTGACGTCATCACACGCACAAGTATCTTGTACGTGGTGTACTGGGCGTTGCAGCGAGTGGGAGACTTGCTAAGGGTAAGTGCTACACGTGACGTCATCACACGCACAAGTATCTTGTACGTGGTGTACTGGGCGTTGCAGCGAGTGGGAGACTTGCTAAGGGTAAGTGCTACACGTGACGTCATCACACGCACAAGTATCTTGTACGTGGTGTACTGGGCGTTGCAGCGAGTGGGAGACTTGCTAAGGGTAAGTGCTACACGTGACGTCATCACACGCACAAGTATCTTGTACGTGGTGTACTGGGCGTTGCAGCGAGTGGGAGACTTGCTAAGGGTAAGTGCTACACGTGACGTCATCACACGCACAAGTATCTTGTACGTGGTGTACTGGGCGTTGCAGCGAGTGGGAGACTTGCTAAGGGTAAGTGCTACACGTGACGTCATCACACGCACAAGTATCTTGTACGTGGTGTACTGGGCGTTGCAGCGAGTGGGAGACTTGCTAAGGGTAAGTGCTACACGTGACGTCATCACACGCACAAGTATCTTGTACGTGGTGTACTGGGCGTTGCAGCGAGTGGGAGACTTGCTAAGGGTAAGTGCTACACGTGACGTCATCACACGCACAAGTATCTTGTACGTGGTGTACTGGGCGTTGCAGCGAGTGGGAGACTTGCTAAGGGTAAGTGCTACACGTGACGTCATCACACGCACAAGTGTCTTGTACGTGGTGTACTGGGCGTTGCAGCGAGTGGGAGACTTGCTAAGGGTAAGTGCTACACGTGACGTCATCACACGCACAAGTATCTTGTACGTGGTGTACTGGGCGTGCAAGCGAGTGGGAGACTTGCTAAGGGTAAGTGTTACACGTGACGTCATCACACGCACAAGTATCTTGTACGTGGTGTACTGGGCGTTGCAGCGAGTGGGAGACTTGCTAAAGGTAAGTGCTACACGTGACGTCATCACACGCACAAGTATCTTGTACGTGGTGTACTGGGCGTTGCAGCGAGTGGGAGACTTGCTAAGGGTAAGTGCTACACGTGACGTCATCACACGCACAAGTATCTTGTACGTGGTGTACTGGGCGTGCAAGCGAGTGGGAGACTTGCTAAGGGTAAGTGCTACACGTGACGTCATCACACGCACAAGTATCTTGTACGTGGTGTACTGGGCGTTGCAGCGAGTGGGAGACTTGCTAAGGGTAAGTGCTACACGTGACGTCATCACACGCACAAGTATCTTGTACGTGGTGTACTGGGCGTTGCAGCGAGTGGGAGACTTGCTAAGGGTAAGTGCTACACGTGACGTCATCACACGCACAAGTATCTTGTACGTGGTGTACTGGGCGTTGCAGCGAGTGGGAGACTTGCTAAGGGTAAGTGCTACACGTGACGTCATCACACGCACAAGTATCTTGTACGTGGTGTACTGGGCGTGCAAGCGAGTGGGAGACTTGCTAAGGGTAAGTGCTACACGTGACGTCATCACACGCACAAGTATCTTGTACGTGGTGTACTGGGCGTTGCAGCGAGTGGGAGACTTGCTAAGGGTAAGTGCTACACGTGACGTCATCACACGCACAAGTATCTTGTACGTGGTGTACTGGGCGTTGCAGCGAGTGGGAGACTTGCTAAGGGTAAGTGCTACACGTGACGTCATCACACGCACAAGTATCTTGTACGTGGTGTACTGGGCGTTGCAGCGAGTGGGAGACTTGCTAAGGGTAAGTGCTACACGTGACGTCATCACACGCACGAAGAGTAGACTTGTGCGTGTCAGTGCGTGTTAGCAGTGTCGCCCAATCGCAATCAGAGACCGCAGTGATACAACTAGTTTTTATGTAACTATATGGAAATTATGACAGATGGCAATGGCGTCATTTACGAAAGCGTTGACACATATTTACTTTTTAGGTTACATACCCAACAAACCCATACCATACCCATATCATTTTGGTTATCCTAAGCCTCCGCTGTCTGTCCGTCCGTCTGTCAGCAGGCTGTTTCTCATGATCCGTATTTCCGTAATAGGTAGTTGTAGTAGTTGAAATTTTCACAATGTGTATTTCTGTTACTGCTATAACAAAAAAAAATACAAATTAAAAGGGGCTCGGGGGATACAGAACTCTTCATGCGCGAGTACGACTCGCACTCGGCCGGTTATCTCGCTAGTTTTCAACTACTTTCGTAATGAATATTACTTTCTTTATTTGACAGTTCACGTCTATCTCGGAGCGGGACATTGAAAAGCTACAACATTGGTACGAGGAGCTCTTGACGAAGTTGCGGCCGAACGCGGTCGGGCTTGTCGACGCGTTCGATCTACGGGACGAGGTACGTTTGCGGCTTGTACCATTGCGCTTATAAAACGCCGGATGTTATAAAGTAATGGCGCGATTTTAAAGCGTTTATTTCGTAATCAGTTGCTTATTTAGTTCAATATATATGTGCGAAGTCCGATATTTACAAATAAAACATTAATTACAGATTCTCCATTCGGCCCTGGGCGCATACGACGGTCGCGTGTACGAGCGCCTGATGGAGGAAGCGCTCAAGAGTCCCCTCAACGCGGAGCCCGTCAACCAGAGCTTCCACAAATATCTTAAACCCTTCATGCAGGGGAAACTGTGATACTACTAACGACTCATTAGTAAATTTTGCTAAAGTAGCTCTCTAGACGTAGCTAATGTTACGTGAGTCATTTTTAATGCGAGAAAAATGGACTTAATCAAGTTGTATTTAAGGGTGGCGCTGCACTAGGTATATTTGAACAAATATTCTGTTTCCTAAAATAATCTGCTTTTCGAAGAACTTCTGAAGGTGCCGCTGTGGTTCTGATTTTGAACGCGACATGTCAACTGCTACGGTCGCAGACGGCAATGTCATCTACAGAATCGTTTTTTTACAGTTAGAATAGAAACCAGTAGACTCGCTGCGGTCGTACTGCGGTTGGGCAGCTTTGCTGTGGTTTGGTATCTGCAGTCGCCTTTGAAGTTACATTTAATTTTTTGTGTCTATGGGTGAGGTTACATATTAAGAATAAAAAATAGTAAATCAAATATTTTTATAACTACTTGAAGGATAGGTGGTGGATGTAAATCATTCCTTATAAATAAAATATTGTACGTAGATATTACAGTATTACAGTCTTGACTGGAGATTTTAATCATGAGATTTATGTTAAAAATATTTACAATAAAGTTTTTATATATTGTTAGAGTTGCGCTTTTTATTCTGTAACTGTAATGATTAAGTGTTTACTTCCGAGTTAAAGTATCTTCATCAACAAAAGTTGCCAGCAAAATCAGCTAAGCTCGGAATTGTAACGACGACCTTCCTGAAAACGTATACCTTGAGGGCTGAACCCTTCTGATCCAGGAACTATTCTAATTTGACTCACACGTTCTACGAATGCTTTCTTCTGCAAAGCCTTTGCAACTCACATTATTTGAACTTCGTGCAGTGAAGTGCAACTTTGACATGGAGGTCTTCCAACCTAAGCGAACCAATGGTTTCAAAGCCCAGTATAGTATTATATTATCTGTGCCAGTATGTACCAAGGTAGGAGACCTATGGCGCCTGGCGCTCGGTCAGGTAATTATATTGTAGTCTGTGGCTTGGTAATTGAATCTACCTCTATTGTTAGTGTAGCGGCCAAAGAATTTATAGTACACTACAAAAAGTACTACAGCGCCATCTATGACACAGATGATGAACTAACTGCGAAACACGACCCGCGACAGACTAAAACACGAGAACCCGACAAAACAACGTGAACGCGTCCTTAAATCCTATTCCCTAATATTATAATAATAATAATATTTTATTTCCACCACAAAAATTAAACAATAACATATTATATGACTCGATAGGCTTAGTATACAAGTTTTTAATATGGAATCCTCTGTTGCCGAACTAGGACGGATCCTGTATCTCGGCAAACAGTGCCGGTAGCTTCAACGCGCTTTCCCATACATTCTTTTTGATATAAATTCACGATACTTATATTGTAGTGGGGGTCAGGTAACGAGACAAATTAATGGACGATGTATAAAGCACAAAAGAAAGTTTATTGTCACAGTTCACGGTATACGAGAAAATCACAGTAGACACAGGTAGAAAATTAATAAACGTGACCGTATGCGACAGCGATGCGAGCCGGACTGAGGCGTGCGCGGGGCAGCGGCGTGGGGCGGCGAGCGGTTTTGTACCTACCTACGCTCGCTGCTAACAAAGCGCGGCCGCCTTGTTGCTATGCCCTCCTACATACTCCCCCTTTTGACCAACCATTGGTGCCCTCACCGTTGGTCAAACGTCAACAATGACACGTTTCTTACGCGGTCTACCACGAGAACGCTTAGGAGCAACCGGCTGCGGAACCTCAGGGCATTCACCATCCCTAGAATGATATCTCCTCAGCGCCGAAACGTGGTACTTCCCAATGACTTCATCCGGTGAACCAGGAAACGTTAAAAGGTAAGTAGTTGGGCTAACCTTCTTCTGCACCAAGTAAGGGCCATCCCTTTTTGGCATGAGTTTAGAGCTGACTCCTTTAGCAGCACTGCTAAGCACGTGCGTCTTCATCAGGACAAGATCACCGACGGCAAACTCCTCAGCCTTTCGTGTCTTATCTTTGGCAGCCTTACGGAGATCTTGCTGTCGCTCAATGCACTCCTTACTGTTGCTGAGTGTCTCCGCTAGCTTCAGCAGATACGGCGTAATCTGTGGAACATAGTTTTCAGCCTCTATCACAGCACGAAGATCGCTCTGTACTGCAATAGGGGAGCGGAGTTCACGAGCAAATGTTAAATAAGCAGGTGTCTGTTGCGTCGCTTTGGTTATTGAAGTGTTCAATGCAAATCGGATGAATGGCAGAGCTTCTGGCCATTGCTGATGGTGTCCTTCTACCAAGATCGCCAACTGGGTCTTGAGATCGCGATTTTTACGCTCGACCGGGTTCGCCTCCGGATGGTAAAGTGGCACGAGACTCTGCTTTACACCAAGCGTGAACATTGCATGTTGCATGACATCGGCAACGAACTGTACGCCGTTATCGGATATGAGACGCCTTGGAACACCAAAGCGTAAGAAAACGTCTTCAATTAGTACCTTAGTGCATGCTTCAGCTGTGGCTTCGGAGAGGGCGAACAGCTCAACCCACTTGCTGGCTGTGTCTTCCACGATTAACACCCATCTCTCCCCATTAGCTCCTTTAGGCAGTGGCCCGAACAGGTCTACAGCTAGAATTTCGAAGCGCTGAGCGGGAACCGGAGTCTGTAAGAGTCCCGCAGGTTTCTCATTGGAAGGTTTGTAGCGTTGGCATTCTATGCAGGTTTTCAGATACTCTGCTACATAACGTCGCATACCGGGAAAATAAAATCTCTGACTTATACGGTGCAGGGTTCGATCCAGACCGCCGTGACCTGAAGTAGCTGAGTCGTGACATTCGACAAGTACCTGTTTCCTTCGGTTTTCAGGAACGACAAGCTGCGGTTCTTCAGTCTCTGCTTCAGTATACCGGTATAGTACACCTCTGCACGTATGATAACCTCTCTCTGACCATCGCGTAAGTTCTAATTCATCTTTGCCTTCCAGAGCCTTCATGATCTTCGCCACTTCAGGGTCTGCGAGCTGATCCTCACGAAGAGTAGCAGCATCCCAGCGCGGCGGGTCAACGAGCACCATGCAGACTCCACAGGAATCGCGAGCCTCCTCCTCACACGGGGGACGACTGAGCGAATCAGCAACTACGTTTGCCTTCCCAGGAGTATAGTCGACTTGTAGATCAAAGGACTGGAGTTTCATGGCCCATCGTACGAGACGTCCAGCAGGTGACTTCAGGGTAAGTAGCCATTTCAGGGGCTGATGGTCACTGCCGATACGTACTGGATGGCCATCAATGTACCCTCGTAACTTCTCGACTGCCCAGACAACTGCCAACGCCTCGCGCTCGGTGGTAGAGTAGTTCCGCTCCGCCGGCGTGATGAGGCGACTGGCATACGCGATGGGTTTCTCTTCTCGCTGCGACTCCCCCTGGAGTAGAGCCGCACCCAGTGCGTAATTGCTAGCGTCAGTCCTGAGAACGAATGGCACGTTATAATCTGGCTGAATAAGAATCGGAGGTGAGGTAAGTAGTCCTTTTAGTTCTCTAAATACCTTGATCTGTTCTTCACCCCACAGCCAGGCCTGATCCTTACGCGTTAGTATAGTCAGTGGCTGTGCAACTTGGGAGAAATTCGGCATGAACTTACGGAACCATGAGCAACTCTGTAGAAAGGATTTTAGATGCTTTACATTAGTTGGTTCCTTCATATCTAATATCGCCGTAACCTTATCTGGATCTGGGGACACTCCTTCTGAGGTGATAATGTGGCCTAGGTATTTCACACTCTCTCGAGCAAATGTGCACTTATTGCGATTTGCGTGGAGATTGAAGACACGTAAGCGATCGAATTCCGCACGTAAATCCTGGAGATGTTGGTGAAATGATCCGGATATCAATTTCAGGTCATCAATGTAACCAAGGAGTGTCACCCCCTTAAGAGATGACGCAGAACGAAATCGATCGATTAAACGTTGAAACGTTGCGGGCGCATTGCGCAGACCAAACGGCATACGAGTAAATTTGTGAACTCCAAATGGGGGTACAAAGGCAGTTTTATCCTGGTCTTCAGGCTTCACTTTGACTTGCCAGTACCCCGATCGGAGGTCAATAGTACTCATGAAACAGCTCTTACCAGTATATTGAAGGAGGTCATCGATTACTGGCAGCGGGTACGAGTCACTCTTGGTGACGGCATTCAGCTTCCGATAATCCACGCAGAACCGGTAATCACCATCCTTCTTCGGTACCAAAAGAGCTGGTGCTGCCCATGGAGATTCACATTCCGTGATGATACCTTCGCGAAGCATCTTCTCTATCTCCGCTTCCATGATGGCTTTCTTGGCGGGAGTGAGTCGGTATGGCGGCACCGCAATCGGCGGATGATGACCACAATCAATGCGATGCTCTGCGAACGGCGTGGGTTCTCCCCCTTCTGCGAAGATATCTTCATACTCTTGTAGCAGCTGAGCGAGATTTTCCTTTTCTTTATTGTCCGAATTTACCACAATAGGCGGGGGCGCAGCGCTACTCGTAGCACTCGACGACGCTGTAGGTATGTTCGCTGGCGCCGCCGGCACGCTCGTCGCGGAGACGGCGGGAGTGCGCGCGGGCGTCGGCGGAGGCCGGGGCTGCGGCGGCGGCGTATGCGCGCTAGCGGCGGGTCCACGTGCGTCGGTCGACACCTCGGAGAGCGATTCTTCTATATTTCGCGCCTTTTCGATTAACAATTCTACATTGTCGATCGATTCACGAGTTAAGCGTTTTCTTATTCGCCTATGTAGTAGGCCGTATATCATGTCGACTTCCATTTCTTTTATGACATTATATGGAAGTTTAGCAATAAGCGCGCGAAGGCGAGCAACGAAGACCTCCGTGCGTTCCTCCGTTTGTTCTCGGCAAATATTTCTCGGAATATTTTGTGTGGCGGTCGGGCTACACCGAACATGGCGCGAAGTCTCTGTAGCGCGTCTTCCCATGACGTCACTGAAGACTTTATGCCACGAAACCACACAGCTGCCTCCCCTTCCAGGAGCATAGGTAGGCCGCGAAGCGCGTGTTCGTCACTGATGCCTGTACACTCCTTATATATCACTATAGAGTCGACGAATGCTTCGAGGGCCTCTGAGTCTCGGTGAGCGTCGCTGAATCGCGACGTACAGCGCGCAAAGTTTCCATGTTTGGCTGGTGCAGACGGTGAAGCTGAGCCGTTGACGGCCGACGTCACCAGCAGGCTCTGAACCAGCTGACGGTTCGATTCTGCCTCCAGAAACGACGTAAGCGTCCCTTCAGATAGCGGCGCGGGCGTCGGGGACGCCGGCGGCACGCTGATGTCATCATCGTTGCTTCTACTTTTGCGACGAGGCATTGTACACAATAGTCAGTAAAACACAAGGAACACTGTTTACGCTGTACGTAACGTGCACTAAAGTTAGTTTCGTCCACTAAGAAAAACCGTTACGTTGCAAGAATTTGAGTTCGCGTCGCGTCGGTTAGGTACGCGTGCCGCGTTGGAGCGCCAGTTTGTAGTGGGGGTCAGGTAACGAGACAAATTAATGGACGATGTATAGTGCACAAAAGAAAGTTTATTGTCACAGTTCACGGTATACGAGAAAATCACAGTAGACACAGGTAGAAAATTAATAAACGTGACCGTATGCGACAGCGATGCGAGCCGGACTGAGGCGTGCGCGGGGCAGCGGCGTGGGGCGGCGAGCGGTTTTGTACCTACCTACGCTCGCTGCTAACAAAGCGCGGCCGCCTTGTTGCTATGCCCTCCTACATACTCCCCCTTTTGACCAACCATTGGTGCCCTCACCGTTGGTCAAACGTCAACAATGACACGTTTCTTACGCGGCCTACCACGAGAACGCTTACGCACCATCCCTAGAATGATATCTCCTCAACGCCGAAACGTGGTACTTCCCAATGACTTCATCCGGTGAACCAGGAAACGTTAAAAGGTAAGTAGTTGGGCTAACCTTCTTCTGCACCAAGTAAGGGCCATCCCTTTTTGGCATGAGTTTAGAGCTGACTCCTTTAGCAGCACTGCTAAGCACGTGCGTCTTCATCAGGACAAGATCACCGACGGCAAACTCCTCAGCCTTTCGTGTCTTATCTTTGGCAGCCTTACGGAGATCTTGCTGTCGCTCAATGCACTCCTTACTGTTGCTGAGTGTCTCCGCTAGCTTCAGCAGATACGGCGTAATCTGTGGAACATAGTTTTCAGCCTCTATCACAGCACGAAGATCGCTCTGTACTGCAATAGGGGAGCGGAGTTCACGAGCAAATGTTAAATAAGCAGGTGTCTGTTGCGTCGCTTTGGTTATTGAAGTGTTCAATGCAAATCGGATGAATGGCAGAGCTTCTGGCCATTGCTGATGGTGTCCTTCTACCAAGATCGCCAACTGGGTCTTGAGATCGCGATTTTTACGCTCGACCGGGTTCGCCTCCGGATGGTAAAGTGGCACGAGACTCTGCTTTACACCAAGCGTGAACATTGCATGTTGCATGACATCGGCAACGAACTGTACGCCGTTATCGGATATGAGACGCCTTGGAACACCAAAGCGTAAGAAAACGTCTTCAATTAGTACCTTAGCGCATGCTTCAGCTGTGGCTTCGGAGAGGGCGAACAGCTCAACCCACTTGCTGGCTGTGTCTTCCACGTGTGTGGCGTGCGCGGGGCAGCGGCGTGGGGCGGCGAGCGGTTTTGTACCTACCTACGCTCGCTGCTAACAAAGCGCGGGCGCCTTGTTGCTATGCCCTCCTACAATATGCTTTTTGTAGAAGTAATGAAACAACTTGATGTTATTACAAATTAGTGTTGTCGCAAACCCCTTCAAACATAAAGAAATAACAAGGATTGTAAGATTTCCAGGGCCGAAAAAAAACGAAAAATCTTTGCAAGTGTGCGTGCTTGGAGTCACGCCATCTATCGGATTTTCAAAGAACAATCGAACCTCTTTCTTAACAAAACTCGAAATAATTATCTGCTGATTACTAGATGGCGTGGCGTTGTCATTGTAAGGTAGTCAAGTAAGTGCGTGCGGGAGTTTTGACTCGCGAATAATTCACATTTCGTTCGTCTAACAAGTAGGTAGGTAAGTACTGCTGCAGCGGTTTTGTTTGGGTAAATCAGATTTATTATTTTGAATGATTTCAAGTTAGAAAAATTCTTATTATGTCATGTTGTTCACCCAAACCAAAGTTTAAAAGTACCTATTATGGATGAAATGTGTAGGTAATTCGGAGGTTCTAATTTTATTGTGTGATAGCTAAAACTTATTAGTTATTAACGAGTAGGTATTCAGACATACCTATAAACTTTAGTTTTGTACGTGGTCTTTTCGCGGTTTATGTAATAAACTAATAATGTACTTACATTATATATGTAACATAACATTCATTCATCACACTATTTATGAAGGTAGTTTAGGGTAGGTATTTTATGAAGGTAGGTACCTACTACCTGCTTATTTACTAAAACATACGCGACGCAGTCAAGGTCATGATGGGAGAAAAATAAGTGCCGTAACTATACCTACATAGTAATGAATAAAACCCCAATGAAAAACACAAACCTTAGTCCGTTCAATCGATTTTGACTTCTATTGCGTTACCTTACAAATAGGTAGCTGCTGCAGTGAACACGACGAACAACACGACGCGTTACAACGAAACGAAACGTCGCGACGTATTGTAACCACGTTTTTGCTTTTAATGCCATTCTTATGTCTACGGAATAGAAGTCAAAATCGGTTGACCGGACTGTAAAAAGGCGAAGTTATGCGAACTAGAGCTGTTTGTGTTATTGTGTGTGTTACCACGTTTGAAGAATTTGGATTCTTAGCAACTAGCCCTGACGGTAAATTTATTTCAATATTGGTCTACGCATGTGTAGACCCGGTGATACATGCGACACTAACAACGTAGACTTACAAGAAATAATTCTACATTACGTAAAAAATGAAAATGATGAAAATTTTCGGTTTTTTCTTCATGGGTGTCGTCTTCGTGGTTTTTGGGCTGATATTGAAAATTAGGTCAAAATTAAAATATATTTTTTAATTAAAAATTCATTCATTTAAAAGTACCTTACTTATACCTAACCAAATCATAGTTTGCAGAAAACCTGCAAAAAAAAAAGAAATTGTGCTGGGCCATACTAGAAGTGAAATTTCAACGGACAAGTGGAAAAACGAATCGAGTTCATTTGTTTTTTTCAATAAACCGCTTTCTATTTGCAAGCCCATTCGAAATTTAAAAAATACCTTTGATATGTTACCTCCTTGGTTGCCCTTGCCATGTTTCAGAGTAAAAGATCATTCCATTTTTAAATAACACGACAGATATGAGTTTACTATGTAATTTATTTGGCCGCTAAACACGACAGATATGTATTTTCAACCGACTTCCAAAAAGAGGTGGTTCTCAATTCGACTATATTTTTTTTTTGTGTTTGTTCGTTTGTGTTTCGACTGGGTGAACCGATTTTGATAATTCTTTTTTATTTGAAAGCTGGTGGTTCCCATGTGGTCCCATTTTAATTTGGTGAACATCTGATGCTGTTCTTTGGAGATATACAATGGAACTCTTCAAAAATAGACGGCAAATCTGCCGTGATTGTTGGAATCGCTTGGATGTTTATTGTTTATACAACATCATAACGTAACATCACGCCTGTATGCTCTGAGGGGGTATGCAGATGCAGGGACTGAATTACCCAAAA
Source organism: Xestia sexstrigata (assembly GCA_941918905.2). Taxonomy (NCBI): domain Eukaryota; kingdom Metazoa; phylum Arthropoda; class Insecta; order Lepidoptera; family Noctuidae; genus Xestia; species Xestia sexstrigata. The sequence goes on along the minus strand of OW799201.2, from coordinate 4,666,145 downwards.
ATTAAGGTACCATTAAATTTCAGTATGACGTGATACCGTTAATTATGAGTTACCGAAATATTTCGATACCGTTTTTTTTTTCAGTAACGTAATTTTGAGGATGGAAATGCACACCGGTATATTTCGGTAGAAGTACTATAACCTTTACAAATGTATCGGTAGCAGTACCTACACCTTAATAAGTAACGGTTTTCTTTGACGCACCGCCTAGCCACTGTGTCCTTTACTTTGAGAGGCCTTGAATGCTATTTAGACTCAGTTTTAGTTTTTATTTCCAATCGGAAGGATACGGCAGCAGTGATTGGTGATTGGTGGGTGTATCAAGAAGATCAACAAATATTGTGAAATGGCAGGAAACGGTACCTAAGTATTTGTAAAGTTTTAAATAAGTGGGTACTAAGTACCTCCTACATACAGTAATTTAAACAAATTCAATTTTCAAATTTTGTTTTCTTTATCACTCGAGAAAACACACGAGAAAAAAACACATTATTAGGTACCTACGTTTTTAAAATTAATGTGTAAGTAGCTACCGTACTCGAGGAATGGGCCATTCACGGCCATTCCGAATGGCTGCGCAATGGCAGGGCTCTTTCACTCGTGTACATTACCCCAGCAGGAAAGTGTCTCCTAGAGTTATATGAGTGGAACGTTTAATTAGTGCCATATCTGCTGTAAATGTGCCCCTGTCGTTTTGGAAAAAAACGGAAAAAACGATTCCTGCTGGGGTAACGTTTTTCCAGCAGGAAAATTCTAAACGAATGATCGGAGAGAGAAACATTGAGCATGGCCTTGTAGGTTATATTAGTGCCAAAATGTGCCCCCAAAAATAAAACGTGTGCCTCTTCAGGTTTTCGAGATATTGCATTTCCTGCTGGAGTAACATTTTGTAGAATCGTATATCTCTAAAACCATTGCATGTGCCCCTGTAGAATAAACATACATGAGTAGCTCTCAATGTGTGCCCCTTAGTGCCCCAATTAAATTTAAGAAAATATTTATAACTTCCTAGTTATCGCGGTTTTATGAAAACTCGAAAAAACATCGCAGCGCCCAAATGAGACAAGGTATAAGCTCGCTGAAAACTGTATTTGGTCCATCTTGACACTAATAATAACCATACAAAGTTTCAAAACTGTCCATGCATGCGTTTTTGAATTATCTGGATAAAAGTTAAAACGATGACATAACTTTGACGGCAAAATACAAGGAACCAGCTTAATCCCAGATGTGTAGGTGTAAACCAATAAAGTGTGCCTTAAGTCAAAAATATATGGTGAAAATATTTAGCTTGGAATGTTTTGCATTAAGTAAATATAAACAAAAAACAAAACATGTATACAACGGCTGGTTATCCGACCAAATTCAAATGACTACTAAAAAGCGACGGATTCATACATATCGATGACCTTCTTTATTTGACGTATTATACCAAAGCTGTTGTCCGTATAGTCGCGTCCAAAAGTTTTGGGAGCTAATTAAAAAATGTATTAAATGCACTTTGTGACCATATTAAATTAAACAGCTTGTTGATGTGGAAATTATCATTTTTATTCCCGTCATTGAATTTATAAAATAAAAATAAAACAACAACGCGAAAACGCCTACCACGGATTCAGTAAATCATTGTAACTATAATATTATTTAATTTTTGCAAGAAAATTTTGAAAAACAGTTAATTTTAAGGATATTAATTCTTAAAGTTATTATAGAATTAAATCACAGATCAAATTTCCTACCTATAAACGTTTCAGTTTCCTAAATCTATTTACACTATTTAATGGAATGGAAGTGTGGATACAAAATTTTGTGCTCAATTTTCTCCAGAAGTAGGTAGGTACTCGAGCAATTAAGTTGAAATTTGTACAGTTGTGTTAAAACTTAGATTATATACAGATATATTCAGCCTGATCGGTCCAGAACTTTTTTAGATACATATATTATAAAGATCAACAAAATTATTACTTACATCATTTAGATTAACAATGGGAAGTTTTTGCAACTAGCCAATAGGCAAATTGCCAGCCCTCACTGCTTGGTTTATTTTATTGTTGTTATAGCTGCCATAGAACATTCTGTTAAAATCAAATCAAGTATTTAGCTATTTTGGCTAAAAAGATACAGCCCTGTGACATGTTGACGGATTGCGGTCGAGTCTTAGTTTAGGAGTCTTGTGAATTCTTGTCATGAATTATTTTTTTTACATGGTAACTAGAAGTTATTAAGGGATCATTTGTCATCAACGTAGTACAAGAAGAGAAAATACGTATTAAACAAAAAAAAAAAAACAAATGACTAAATCGATTTAAATTATATTATTATAATATATCCTTTCAGATGAAAACAAAACATGATTGGGAACATTTTGGTTTAAAATAAATAAAGCAATGAAAAAAATCCAAGTACTAGATAAGTGTACCTAAGTACTTTTAAAATAAGTCAAAACAATGCCATTAAATACTTACAATCGCAGATCGTGCCATCATTGTAACTATTTTTTACAAAATTCACCACCCCCTACAACCACATCATTGTTATAAAATGCTTAATTATTACGCCATCGCCACTTTCAACCAACTTAAAAAAAAAGTGTTCTTGGCGTCATAACTGCAACTGTTTACCAATACCAAGTAATAATCCAAACGCACTTCATAATCAAAAACACTTTATTCATATAGAGCGACGTTTAGGTAGGTATCTGTCTCTGTCCCACTAATACCATATAATAATAATAATAATAAGCCTTTATTAGGATAATACAAGTTTGACACATATTAAAGTACACAACAGTCACAAGGGTACAGAAAAATTAGCAAACTGAAGTTGTGTGCGAGAGATGAATAACAGTACAGTCAATACAAAATTTGAGCCCTGACTCCTAAACTAGGAAGATCCTGTATCTTATGAGGCAGTGTCTTCGCATAAATAGTGGACGAGCAATTTATGAGCGTACTAGCATAATCTCGTAGAACAAACAATATTTATATGACTGAAAGGTAAAAGACATATCTATAGAAATTTATTTAGTATTTTTATATAAGTAAGCAATAATATGTGTGAAGTGTATTAGTGTGGGGAGTCATGTCATGTGCAAATGTTGTGTGTGTATGTATGTGTAAGGAAGAGGGGTGTGTGGTGTGGTGAGGTGTGATGTGATGTGATGTGGCGTAGTGTGATGGGGTGTGGTGTGGTGTAAGGGTGTGTGAGGTGTGTTGAGTGAGTGGAATTAGTGGGGGCAGCTTCCTTCTTTGTGATGTGATAGGTAGCATTGGTTTAGGAGATCCAGGCAAGTAGACTTTCAGTTGCCTCGTAGTCTTGATCTTTTATCCACTCCTCAATTTTAGCTTTAACCCTATAAGTATCCAAGTGAATTATGTTTATTTTTTTATGTATTATTGTGTATAGGTGTGAGCTTAGAACATAATGCTGGCGTCTAGCGAAAGCGGTCTTATGCGTAACCGTAAGAATAAGAGGTTTTTTCTTGCGGCGTTTTGGGTCTGGTAGGGGGACTTTGGTGTGTTTTCTCAGTACGGATCGAAGCACAAACAGTTGCCTAACAGTAAGTACATTTGCATCTTTGTATAATTGTGTGGTGGGATACCTAAAGTTCTTCTTTGACATCACCTTTAGGACAGCTCTTTGTGCTCGTTCCAACTTGAGAAACTTTGTCCGAGCTGCGCCTCCCCACACTGTGATGCAATAGGTGATGACGGACTGACAGATAGCAGTATACACCATTCTAATCGTGTTGAAATCAGCTGAGGACCTAAGTAGCTTGAATACATAAATCATTCTTCTAACTCTTGTAGTAATAGTATCCAAGTGCGCGTACCAGTTGAGACCGCTATCAATAACCACACCCAAATACTTTAGATGGTTAACCTCACGATGAGCAAAGGGTATGGCCATTACATGTGTGGGCGTTTATGGCAAAGTCTATGGGGGGTTTAGTACCAGGGTTTAGCCCGAATGGGATGAAGTAGGTCTTGTCCAGGTTCAGAGTGAGTAGATTTAGTTGCACCCAACCCATAACAGATCTAAGTGACGTTTCGGCAGTGGTTCTAAGATGCTCCCATTCGGTTCCATGAACAATTACTGCAGTGTCATCAGCATAGTGAATATTTTGGAGTTTTTGAGAGGTATGCAGCAAAGCTCGTTGATATAGACCTGGCATGCGCCGGCGGCGGCATTAAGTCCGCCTTTGTACATTATGTGCATAAAGTTTTAATAAATAAATAAATAATAAAAGGGTCGGGCCAAGCACACTTCCCTGCGGTACACCGAAGGTCGTAATTTCCTCTCTACTAACATGGTCACCAACCCTAACACGCAGTCTACGGTTAGTGAGATAGCTTGCAAAAAAATCATGAGCTAAGCCACGTATGCCGATGTCCTCCAACTTCGATAGGAGGGTGGGAACAGAAACGGTGTCGAATGCCTTTTTTAAATCTAGGAATACACCTATGCACTTCTGTTTTTCATCAAGCTTCCTTGCTACAAATTCAGTTAAGTCGAGAACTGCATCTTCTGACGACACTCCTTTTTTAAAACCATACTGATTTTGTGCAATTAAGTTATTTTTATCGAGGAACTGAGTAAGCCTAATATTTACTAGTTTTTCAAAAATTTTGGAGATAGATGAAAGGACTGAGATAGGCCTATAATTGTTCATAGAGTCTTTGGTCCCACCCTTATAAATCGGATGCACAATAGCTTTTTTAAAAGCCTTCGGAAAAAATCCAGTGGCAATTGAACGATTGAAAATATGTGTAATTGGAGATACGAGGACATGACGACATTGTTTTAGTAGGTTTGTTGAGATGCCATCCCAACCGGTAGCAGAATCTCCACGGAGCCGAATAATGGCGTTATTTATATCCGATTCATCAAATTCGAGGAGAACTAATGAGTTAAGGGGAACATTTTTACGAGGCCGTGAGCACGGGGTGGGGGGCAATGAAAGCCGTGAGGTGATATCAGACACGAGGTTTTTGCCAACATCCGCGAAGTACGTAGGTACTTCGCGGATGTTGGCAAGAACCTCGTGTACACACGATCAACAGCAGCTTGAGAATTAGAGTCCATTTTTAATAAGTTTGTAGAGGATGTCGGTGTTTTCTTATAGTTTGTAATATCTTTAATTTTATTCCAAAGTGTCTTAATATTTGCCTTAGCTTTCTCTAACTCATCCTTTTCGAACTGAGCTTTTAGGTTACGTAATATGATGTTACAATGGTTTCGGTAGCGATTGTAGGTTATTCTTTTGATATCATTATCGGGTGACTTTTTAGTGTCCATGTGAAGTAAATCACGATGACGAATGCAACGCATGAGACCAGGCGTTATCCATGGCTTAATATTCCTATTTTTTTTGGGAATCAAGACCTCGTACGTATGTTTTTTTACTAAGCCCTGGAGAACACCGATCAGTTCGTATGCGGCTACATTCGCATCGTCCAAACTCATGATATGTGAGAGATCCGTAGCTTCAATTTCCTGAACCAGGTTAGCGTAGTCCACTCGGGAAATTGTTTTTTTTTTGTTTTTTAGGCGATTTAGTATCTTCAATATGTAACAAAATAGGCATGTGATCCGTAATAAATGATTCCAAAATAAGTGTTGTTGCTGGTGTTATACATTTGAGAATGATATGGTCAAGACAGTTTGTTCCTCTCGTGGGTATATGATGAGCTGGTAAGAGGCCATGCGACGCGCTTAATGTTAAGTAGTCAGTTGTACGGTCGTCATTATTTGAAGGTTTAATATCCACGTTAACATCCCCCACAACAGCAACAGCTTTAAATGTTTTAGTTGAGTAAGTACAGTGTCCAAACTATTTAAGAAGCATTGAAACTGTTCTTTTTTGTTGAATGATGGCGAGCGGTATATCGCAACTATTGCGGTTTTATTATTAATTTTACAAATGAGACAGTTCGCATTTGTGAAGTCTGGTTCTTGAACAGAACAGGCCAAGTCTTGTTTTTAAAAATCACAATCCCGTCATTTTGATTTTGAGTATTCGATGTATAATGTAAATTATATCCGTCCAATAATGGAACATTCGTCACCTTACTCAACCAACATTCTGTTAGAACTATGACGTCACAATTAATTTTTATAAGTGACAACAACACTAAAAGTTCATTAAAGTTCTTATTAATGCTACGAATATTTAAATGGAGAATTTTTAGGCCATAGATTGACAAGTTAATGAAGTCTGCACACTTATCCGGTGGACATTTATATATTTTCGCAATTTCAAGGTTGTCCAAGTCACCGATAACATTCCCAAAAATATTAGCCATTGATAACAAATCTAAATAGCAAAACAATAGGCGAAATAACCGAGTTCAAGAATATATTCTTAATACAAAAGCGTTGCAGGTACCTGCACTCGCAACCGAAAACAAATAAAAAATCTGGGAGGATCAGTAGATTAAATGCACTAAACAAACTCATTAAAACAAAACAAGGCGTTGAGTCACAAGTTATTATGCGGGCAAAGTTGTATAACGAGCAGCTGTTGAGATAACGTGTAAGGATGAATTTAGATATAGATTGTGATGTGTTGTGTTTATAGTTTTGTGAATAGTGTACGATAACTATTGTTGAACTTGCGGTGAAAGGACACAACAAGTTCAGTCTGTAATGAGTGGAGTGTAGAATGTAGGATTTAAGATATAGAATTAACTTACGTAGGGATTTATAACTGGGTACAATTTGCGTAGCTAAGTAGCACGATGGTTTAAGTATAGTTATGAAGAAATGCAGAAATGATAACAAACACTGTTTAACTGACACAATCACTATAAGTCACATAGTTGCCTGATTCTTCAACAAGTTTGTCAGACAACGCTCCGATTTAATAAGTATAATATGTTGGGCTCCTATTTCTTTACGAATAAAAATCTTGCCATCTTTGGTCCAGCAAAACATATACTTATGATTCTTCGAAAATTCCCTCGTCTTGAAAAATAGTTTTCTTGCGCTTGAGGGTAGATGTTCCGCAACATAAACGGGCTGCTGGTCTCCAGTAAAACCAATGTTGTGGGTATTCAGTGTTTCACTCTTAGGCTGTTTTTTATTGTAGTTGCGTTTGCGCATATGCGTACTAGCCGTCTCACTTTCTCCAAGCTAGACAAAGCGACTCCTTGCGACACGACGTCAGCGGATGGAGCGCGGCGCGCCAGAGATATGCAGTGGTGGGGAGGTGGAAAAAGAGAATCTTCTATTAATGATGAAAAACTTAATGTTTATTTATCTCACCTACGGCTTATCAAAAAATATTTATGTAAATAGAAAGACAAATACATACGTACTTGTCTTTTTTTACTGCTGTGTTAATTGGGTTTTTATTTATATACAAAAAAGAGCTACCTCTTTTTCGTAGCAGGTATTCATCACACATTTCATGAACTATATATTTTTTAAAACATCCCCTAATCATATTTTGGGTCAAAGACCTGGCAAATATTTGGATGTATGTCTTTCGTTCAAACATAAATTACTGGATGTATTTTAATGAAATATTCAATGAAGAAAATAGCTTACCTTGGAATAGCACGGCTACTATTTATAGTATACTTAATCATGTGCATAACAACTTTATTTTATTACATATTACTTTTCTACTTCAGTGTACTCAGGCACAATACGTGTGAACCGGTTAGTGAGTAAAGTAAAGAAGATCATATATATGTATGAATCCATCGCTTTTTAGTAGTCATTCGAATTTGGTCGGATAACCAGCCGTTGTTTACATGTTTTGTTTTTTGTTTATATTTACTTAATTCGAAACATTCCAAGCTAAATATTTTCACCATATATTTTTGACTAAAGGCACACTTTATTGGTTTACACCTACACATCTGGGATTAAGCTGGTTCCTTGTATTTTGCCGTCAAAGTTGTCACCATCTTTTTGACTTTTATCCAAATAATTCAAAAACGCATGTATGGACAGCTTTGAAACTTTGTATGGTTATTATTAGTGTCAAGATGAACCAAATACAGTTTTCAGCGAGCTTATACCTTGTCTCATTTGGGCGCTGCGATGTTTTTTCGAGTTTTCATAAAACCGCGATAACTAGGAAGTTATAAATATTTTCTTAAATTTAATTGGGGCACTAAGGGACACACATTGAGAGCTACTCATGTATTTTTATTCTACAGGGGCACATGCAATGGTTTTAGAGATATACGATTCTACAAAATGTTACTCCAGCAGGAAATGCAATATCTCGAAAACCTGAAGAGGCACACGTTTTATTTTTGGGGGCACATTTTGGCACTAATATAACCTACAAGGCCATGCTCAATGTTTCTCTCTCCGATCATTCGTTTAGAATTTTCCAGCTGGAAAAACGTTACCCCAGCAGGAATCGTTTTTTCCGTTTTTTTCCAAAACGACAGAGGGCACATTTACGGCAGATATGGCACTAATTAAACGTTCCACTCATATAACTCTAGGAGACACTTTCCTGCTGGGGTAATGTACACGAGTGAAAGAGCCCTGCCATTGCGCAGCCATTCGGAATGGCCGTGAATGGCCCATTCCTTGAGTACGGTAGCTACTTACACATTAATTTTAAAAACGTAGATACCTAATACTTAATGTGTTTTTTACTCGTGTGTTTTCTCGAGTGATAAAGAAAACAAAATTTGGAAATTGAATTTGTTTAAATTACCTACTGTATGTAGGAGGTACTTAGTACCCACTTATTTAAAACTTTACAAATACTTAGGTACCGTTTCCTGCCATTTCACAATATTTGTTGATCTTCTTGATACACCCACCAATCACCAATCACTGCGCCGTATCCTTCCGATTGGAAATAAAAACTAAAACCGAGTCTAAATAGCATTCAAGGCCTCTCAAAGTAAAGGACACAGTGGCTAGGCGGTGCGTCAAAGAAAACCGTTACTTATTAAGGTGTAGGTACCTACTGCTACCGATACATTTATAAAGGTAAAGGTACTGCTACCGAAACATTTGTAAAGGTTATAGTACTTCTACCGAAATATACCGGTATGCATTTCCATCTTCAAAATTCCGTTACTGAAAAAAAAAACGGAATCGAAATATTTCGGTAACTCATAAATAACGGTATGACGTCATACTGAAATTTAATGGTACCTTAATTTTTGGGTAATTCAGTCCCTGCATCTGCATACCCCCTCAGAGCATACAGGCGTGATGTTACGTTATGATGTTGTATAAACAATAAACATCCAAGCGATTCCAACAATCACGGCAGATTGAATGGCATTAAAAGCAAAAACGTGGTTACAATACGTCGCGACGTATTGTAACCACGTTTCGTTTCGTTGTAACGCGTCGTGTTGTTCGTCGTGTTTACAATAGAAGTCAAAATCGATTGAATACTGTAAGGTTTGTGTTTTTCATTGGGGTTTTATTCATTACTATGTAGGTACCTATAGATAAGGCACTTATTTTTCTCCCATCATGACCTTGACTGCGTCGCGTAAGTTTTAGTACCTAAGTAAGCAGGTAGTAGGTACCTACCTTCATAAAAAACCTACCCTAAACTACCTTCATAAATAGTGTGATGAATGAATGTAATGTTACATAGATAATTTAAAACTACAAACAACCACAAGATGTCTGTCCTGGTAGTATGCAATGTAAAGAGTCGGTTGACATTAAAAAAACGGCATTGTGCTCGGTTTGTAACCACAGATTTGAACCAGACTGTGATGGTTATCCAGCACAAACATACAAACTAATGGACGCAGAAAAAAAAACAAATCGCGCTGCAAGGCATGTATTAAAAAAACGACTACTTGCTCTACAAATATATCACATGGTAATGTGTTTAGTAAAATGGAAACTCGAAGTTCAACAAAATTGGCACTCAAAAACCAAAAAAGTAAGTCAGTGGAATACTTAAACGAATCTTTCACATCTACTAGTTCAGAAATATTCGCAAGAAGTCTACCGGATTTATCAACTGAACATAACTCGTACATATCCGAATTACAAGAAGAAATTAATGCTTTGAAACAGCAACTTGAATTGGCTGATACCAAAATTGAAAAACTCACTATTGAAACTATTTCATTGAAGAAAGAAAGGGATGAACAGCAGTCACAAATTCTTAACTTAAAGAAAATATGCTCAGGAATTAGCAGCACAACCAAAACAGGCATTAAAGGAAACAAAATCTGTCAACCTAGACCACTAATTACTCAAAATATTAGGTCAGAAACAGATCATCAAATAGAACAACATGATATAACCACTCCGACAATAACTCTCATAGACGACCTGAATATACCGAATGGACAAAACTACCAGAGTCCTACAAAACTAACTGTTTCCTTGGAGGATACAAGTATGTCTAAAAAACCGGTTGAACAATTACAATTACAACCAACTGCAACATCTATACAAGACGTCCCAAGTAAACGGCGTTTATTGATCTTTGGCGGTCAACAATGCATAGGTTTAGCAAGTCAACTAATTAATTCAAGAAATAATAACAACTCTGAAGGCTATGAAATCTCAGCACAAACCAAACCATTTGCCACATCTGACGAAATAATAAAAGGCTGTGAAAACTTGAAAATAAGTAAATACGACAAGATCATTTTAGGTATTGGTGAAAATGACACTAACCCTATGAAGGTCGTGATAGAATTATCAGTCCTACTAAAGAAATTTGAGTATAATACTGTTATGATTCTTAATGTATGTAAAAACAAGTACCTAAGTGTTAAAATGTTAAATGATACGATTAAACTTACTTGTAATAATTTTTCAAACTGCTATTTTATGAATGTATTTCACACGTACCATAACCGAATTGTCTATACATGTAAAAAGCTCAACCTTTTTATAGACTCGTTAGATTATAACGCTAAATACTTACCAATGATGAGCAAGGAATATACTACAAACCAAAAAATAACTCACATAAATTCGAGTGACAACCATAAAATAATACCTCAAATCCAACAACCTGTTATAAAACAAAAAACAATCTTAGACTTCTTTCCAAAAGTAAAACATACTACTCCACCTCAAATGCAACCCGCAGGTCCCTCTGTCAATATCACTGATCTAACGTTTTTTCGAGAATAACGGCAATAGCAATCAGGTCACTTTACTACATCAAAATATAGCAGGACTGCTATCTAAATTAGATATATTAAAAATAGCTTTATCAGAATTTAGAACTAAACAAAACGACATAGACATAATCTGTATTTGCGAAACATTCCTAAAATGTGGAGAAGAACATAACGTACATATTAATGGCTATAAGCTGGCGTGTTGTTACTCCAGAGTCAAACAGAAGAGAGGCGGAGTTTGTATAATGTGTAAGGACTACGTAACTTGTAATAAAATAACCTGGCTTAAAGACATTGCGTCTGAACTTACTTTTGAGTGCTGTGGTGTTGAATTTCCACAATATAAATCCATTCTAATATGTATATATAGAATACCAAATTCTAACCCTCGGATATTTTTAGAAAAATTAGAGATCATATTAAACAAAACCCGTTCTAAAACAAAAAAGAAAGATGTGATAGTGGGTGATTTTAACATTAACGTTCTTAAACACTCTACAATACGTGAAGATTATCTGAGATTACTTCAAAATTACAACTTTAAAATCCATGTAAATCAACCGACAAGAGGAGAATCATGCTTAGACCAAATAATCAGCAACGAACCCACTGCTGTAGGCAAAGTTATACCTTCAGGCTTATCAGACCACGACACATGTCAAACACTGTCCCTCACCGTAAACAAAAAAATAACCCCTATACTGCAATGGTATGTTCTAAAACGGGACTATTCGCCGGACTACGTACTTAAATTCATTGAATGCATCAATAATCTCTCTTGGACAGAGGCCTATGATCAACCTGATCTAAACAATGCCTTTCAAATATTTCATGATAATGTTCAAATGTTCTTTAATCTATGTTTTCCAGTAAAAAAAATCAAAGTTAATAAGAATCAACCTTGGATAACCAAAGGCCTCAGATTGGCTTTCAATACTTAAAGAAAGCTTAGATACCTATACAGTTGTAAATCTTCACGTCAGTCTTATAAAACCAAATATCACACTTATAGCAAAATATTAAAAAAAAGCATAAACTTAGCACAGAAACTCAACAATGATCGATTATTGATGAGATCTAAGAATATTTGTAGGGATTCCTGGAAAATAATTAAAAGTCAAGAAAGCAATCGATATAATACGCAACAAATAAACAAAATAAATTTAAACAATAAAACTATAACAGATCCTGAACTTATATCAAATGCCTTTAATAATTAAAAAAAGTCAACCGCCTCATAGTAAAAAAAATACAGAACTTAGAACAATAGAACCTCATTATGCTAGCATATTCTTAACTCCAGTTACAACAGATGAAGTCTACCAAATTATACTGTCTTTAAAAAACACTAAATCGGTAGGTTATGATAACTTACCCACTCAAATTCTAAAACTATCTGCACATTTAATAGCACCAAAACAACATGGTTTTCAGAAAGGAAAGTCTACCACACTAGCTGCCTTTAAACTAATAAAAAAAGTCTCGGAAAATGTTGATAAAGGTATTAACACCTGTGCAGTGTTCTTCGATATGAGCAAGGCGTTTGATTTTGTTGATCATGAAATTTTGCTCCAAAAAGCCTACGCATATGGTATTCGTGGTATAGCACATAAATGGTTACAAGTTACCTCACAAATAGACAACAATATGTAGAAATCAACAAAATTAATTACGAGAATATAGAATCCGCTTATAAATCTAATCTTACACATAACAGAGTCGGTGTCCCACAAGGTAGTATATTAGGCCCATTTCTATTCCTTCTCTACATCAACGATTTGCCTAACGTGACCAATCATCACTGTACCCTTTTTGCAGACGATATATAGTAATTCCACAAAAACCTAATACGACTTTTGATGACTACAATAAAGAAGTTAACGAAGCTGTTCAAAGCATTATAAAATGGCTAGAGTCCAATAATTTAAAAGTTAATATAGACAAGACCAGAATAATTCAATTTTACAATAGAAAACAAAATAATTACAAACTAATTATCTCATACAAAAACAATAACATAGCACAATCCGATAGTATAATTTTCCTTGGGATGTCATTAGATATAGTCAGCTCTCATGGAAATTACACATAGATAAAATATGTAACAAAATAAACAGGTATGTTTACGCTCTTTGGCGTCTTACACGTATATCCAGCCAAAAAACAGCTTTACAAGCCTATCATGGATATATAGCCTCCAACCTGCGATATGGTATTATATTATGGGCTGGCTCAGTAGAATTTAACAGAGTATTCCTGGCGCAAAAACAGTGTGTTCGCGCACTTTGTAATGTAGATTCATTAACTTCATGCAAACCATTGTTCCAAAAGCTAAATTTATTAACAGCACCGTCCATGTATATATTTGAGTCTTGTATTTTCGTTAAAACCCATCAGTACCTATACAAATCGTTTGGTGAATATTGTAATTTTAATACCCGTAATCCCAATAGCTTTCCCTTGCCAAACATAAAAAACTGATCTGTATAGAAGAAACTGTTACCCCATGTCAATTAAATTATTTAACAAATTACCTAATGAGCTAAAAGACCTACCCGTTAGTTTATTCCGAAAAAAATTGTACGCCTGGTTAGTCAATAAATGTTTCTATACTATCCAGGAATACCTTAGTCCTAAGAATAGAAAATTATTATAACACCTCATTAGGTTCCTAATCTAGTGCAATAATAGATAGTTATGTTCCTATGCATAGTTATATCACTCATTTCGTTTAATTGTTATTAAAAGCTATTTGGGATTTTTGGTTTGAGGTCGTCGGCGTCGTGGATTTGAAATTAGACCCAGATATGCTCGTAAATGTGTATTGACTTTTGAGTTTTACAATGGTTTTGATGTAGTCGTCGTCGCGTCACACAGATCAAATAAAAAAAAGATGCGCGCGCGCCGCTGTCCTCGCGTTGTCCGTGCCCGCCCCTCCTCGTCCCGTTCCGCCACCCGCGTTAGTTGTTGCTGCCGTGTTGGATAGATGGCGCCGTGGTCATCAACAAAAGCATTTATTTTATATTTCGTATACCAGAAATGGTTAATATGAGGATCCTTACTGTTATATTATGTAATGTAACATTTTATGTACCATCTATTTACCCATATTATGCGAATAAATTATTTGAATTGAATTGAATTGAATTTGAATAGGCGTAATGGGTTGTGTTGTTTTATTTGATTGAAAAAACATGAAATGAGCTACAGACTCATGAACATTTTATTTAATTATCGTTGCATCTTTGTAATTTGTAATTCGTTGGATTTGATATGGGGTAAATCTTTGCCGGGAGCAAAATACGCTAATGTAAACACTTCCGTCATCTTCTTCATTACTAGACGAATCGTCGTTCTCTATCTCAAAATCTGAGTCGATAGAGTCAAGCAACATAACTTCCATTTTCAAAAATAGGTCTTGTGAAAGGTTTTGGTTTGGGGTTATGTTCACTGTCAAGTTCAACGCATTCACGAGCGTTCCGAATTGATGACAGCTCTTAGCTGTCATAATCGTGATAATTATCTAAATTGGAACGCAAAATATAGATGTGAGCGTTGTGATTATTTTGTAATACGGAATGCAGCCTCAAACTCATGCTCATGTCCACAGAACACATATACTCTAGGACTCTCAAGTCTGATGTCAGTTTTTTGTTGTTGTGTTTCACTGAGATTTAAAAAGAGATTTGAATGTCTTTGGTTTCACTGTAAAGTTTTCCAATAGATTATTTACTATAAACTATTTTCTCAGTAACATTTGCGATTTTGCGTATAATAATGGCCTACAATACCATTTTAAATAACAGTGTATGTCGGGCATGTCTCTCAACACAAGAATCGTTCTCATATCTAATATTTGAAAATATTTCTCCTGATATTTATTGTTTTTGTACCTCTGTCCAGGTAAGAACAACAACAGTTATTCAACAATTTTATAGCGATTCATATCAGCAAATAATGTCTACCTGTGGAACCTTAACATATGGTTAAATCAATTTTGATACTTGTAGGTACTTATTTCAACATAGTATCACAACATTCTTCATTATTCAATAACATTCAACATAATAACAACTCAACAATATTGTAGTCATAGACTAATTATAAAATGATTGTAGTCCTTAATTTTAAAAATATCCTTCACTATAAAAACCCCATTGCAGGTATCCAAAGATGAACAATTGCCAAAAGGCATCTGTAATGCATGTTATGAGCTTCTAAAGAAATACTCTGAGTTCAAGCAAACATGCCTACAGTCTCAGGCAGCTCTAATTGATATTGCAAAAGAATTAAAACTAGAAATAGACATAAAAACTGATGGTGTTGAAAACTATGAACCAAATGAAAGTCAGAAAAACAACATAAAAACTGAGATACTTGACAATGCTGTGAAAGTGGAAGATATTGACCATGGTGAAGTAGAATGTTTTTTATTGCTGATTATTAGGCCATGCTTCCTTTCTTGATCTGTCTAAGTCTGTGTAGTACCTACCCAACATTTTGTCTATAAATTATTTTCAGATTACGTTGAAGGAATTGATCATTGTACAAGTCCAGAAATTATTGAAGAAAAAAGTCTAAAAAGGTTGGTTATTAAACTTAAAACATGTTAAGTACACATTTGCGCTATTATTTTGGCGCTCAACGTAGTGTACTAACATGATTGAATTTTCCAGAAAAGTGAAGAAGTTGGTAAAATTAAAGCACCATAAAATAAAGCATAAAGTAAAGAAGACATTCATTTTCACTTGTGATATTTGTCAAAAGAAGTTTAACTTCAAGGAAAGATTTGAAGCACACAAGCTCGAGCATGAAGGTAAAATAGTAAGTAAGCTCACTGCAGAATAAATCGGTTTAATTTTCACTCCTCATGTCCCAAATTATCTTATTCCTGTCCCCATGTTGGCGTAACTAGTTTTCATTTCCCACTGTCCCTCCTGAATATGAAAACTTCCTATCAAAAATGTTGACTGTAAGCATATCATTAATCAGATTTGCTAATAGAATGCCATAATTTTTCTCTGTCCAGGCTACAATCCACTGCTCACCATGCAACAAAACCTTTGTGACATGGAGTGGTCTGAAACGTCACAAAGACAGTGAACATACACAAGTAAGCCTAGAAAGTCTGAAGTGTCCTGTTTGTGGGAAAATCTTCAAGAGCCAACAGACTCTGAAGATGCATGAGAAGGTGCACGGGAACAGGAGGCTGATCATGTGCGATGTCTGCGGGAGAGGACTCACTTCTGCTGTGGTGTTGAGGGTAATTATTGTTACCTATTTGCAACAGATTTTGACAAACATTCCTTTTACGCCATATGTAATCCCGCTTTTTGCAATATTCAGTGTACCCAATTATTATCAATGTTTCAGGCTCACTTAGAAACACACAAAGAGAACCGAGAACGACATTTCACTTGTGATCAGTGTGGTAAGAAGTTTTTCACAAAAACGATACTACAATCACATGTGTCAAGGCGACATTCAGGCCGCAAGTTCATATGCCAAGTATGCTCATACAACTTCACAGATAAATACAACTTGGCCAAACACTTGCTTATACATGAAGGGCATAAGTTATACAAATGTGACATTTGTAACAATTCCTATGCCACACATTCAACGTTAACAGAACATAAGCGCCTCCATTCTGGTGAGAAGCCCTATGTATGCAATTACTGTCTAAAGCCATTTGTTTCAAGGAAAAGACTGACTGATCATGTAAGGATACATACTGGAGATAAGCCGCATAAATGCGCGCTGTGTGAACAGAGGTTTACGCAAAGAGGGACTCTGAAGAGGCATATGAAAGTGCATGATAGGGCAGCGCCGACACTTAGTTGAATAAGAATAATTTATTTAAAAAGTAAATATTACAAAAGTGTACATTTAGGTGCAGCAGTGTTATTTCTTAAAGTATTGTATAATTAGTGCATAAAAGTAAACTATAATGAATGAATAATGAATGTAATGTGTGTTAATGTAATTATTGAATGCAGGTATGAATGCATATTCTATGTTCAAACTGAAATATGAAGTGATTCAATTGAGCATTATAAAAGTGAAGAAAGAGATGAAAACTCAACTGCCTGTTGATTCTGTTCAACCAAATCATTCTTCCAATCTAGCCATGTCGTTATTTATACTACACTGATTGAGGCCAAAGTATTGCAGTGACACGCCAGATTATTGTGGCAGAGATCTAACTCCTTGATGTTTCTATGATCAATCAATGTATATCATGTAGAGAACTGAAAATAAATCGTATTTTATTTATATATATGTGCTTTTTCTTACAATTTCAGCAAGAAGAATTCGAAAAAAAAGAACAACCAGATTATTCATGCTCACATTTATTTGTCTCAAATTAAATCCACGTGCTTCTATCATAACAATAGGCTATGTTTCCACCATCAATAAATTGCAAATCTATTTAGTCCGTCAGAGTATTGGAAAATAATGGCCACGGTATTTTTTGTTTTTGTAAATCAATGAATATTGACAAAGATAACGCACCAAAACTTGAGAGTGGGGGCTCGTGAAGTCGTGACGTCATAACGCACTAAACATTCTAACACGGTGTGACGTATTGAGAATTTTTAAAGCGTCGTATCTTCGTCATTTTTGCTTTACGTAACAAAAGAAAAAATACGAGTCAAATATTTTTTGATAATCTAACTGACGGACTAATTACACGGACACAAGCCTATTTCAAGGATTAAAATTAGACAAATATTAAAACCGTCTCATGATTCCAAAAATACACAATAACATAATACCTCCACTCCTCTACGCACATTGGTAATCACGTAGATTTCGTTTACAATTCATCTAAAATTCAAATTTACTTAGCTGTTGAGCGGATCTAAGTTCTGGAAACAGCGATTTAATCTTTCATGGATATATACCGGACAAAATAAACCATCTTCCACTAAACTACAGGTTAATAGTAATTAAAACTATAACTTTCCTCCCACAACTATTTAAACCTTCAGTAAGAATAGTCTTTCAATTTTAAATTCAAAAGTTTTCACACTTTGAAAATTATATTTAGCTCTAGCAGAAAACCATGTTTCTCTCGACCAATATCACAAAGGCAACACAATACAGAATTACATTTTTCAGGTACTTGTAGCCTAGCCATTAAATTCACACCTTTAATCCTGATCATCATCAGACATCAGTATTCCACTGTGAATATTCTGCCACAGTTTCATGTAACCTAGCCCGTAGTAGTATATTCTGTGGTTTATCTGCATTTTCTGCTTCTTTCTGCATATGTCCCTTCATGTGCCTGTTGAGGGCACATTTCTGTATGAACGCTTGGTCGCATAGCACACATTTGTGTGGCTTTTCACCCGTGTGGATCATTCTGTGGTTCCGCAAGTCTTTGCGAGACATGAAGCGTTTTGGACAGAGGTCGCAACCGTATGGCCGTTCACCTGAAATTAAATGAAAATCACATAAGCAAGCATAGCATCATATAACACACGGGAATGCGTCGACCCATCACTTAACCGAACACAAACTACACTACTGTCTTATAGTCAGCAGCAATGCAGGAGGATGATAGGTAAGAAGTGGGGCCTATCTCCTAAAATTATACTTTGGCTATACTGCGCGGTAATCCGACCTATGAGTATGATCACTTATGGGGCAGTGGTCTGATGGCCCCGCACCAAACTAATTACAGCCTCCGTCAAACTGCAACGCATGCAAAGGCTTGCCCGCATAGCGACAGGCTGCATCAGGACTACTCCGACCGCAGTTCTCGAAGCCATGCTGGGGCTTCCACCGCTCCATCTGTTCATACCCCAGGAAGCGACGATGACGGCTGTATGCCTCAAAAACTTTCAACACTGGGGTAAGAAGAAAACACAGCACACCGCGGTAGTGTATGGATTCTATAACGAGTTCCCCCTAGCAAAAGCAACAAACAATCGGATAACCAAACAATTCGTAATATATAAGAAATAAAAAATCAAACTCCACGAGGATCACCGCTGCGAGGGATTAAACCCCGCGACACTACGGATCTTCACGGATGGATCTAAAACAGGTACTGGCACTGGTGCTGGAGTCTTCTCGGAGGATCTCAACATCCACATAGCCAAACCTCTAGGGGCCCACAACCACAACACGGTATTTCAGGCAGAATGCATGGGCATTTCCCTGGCGGCATCAGCCATCTTAGCCAGAGAGGTTGTGGACCACTCAATTCGTATACTCTTAGACAGCATGGCTGTACTGCTAGCACTAAACAACCACACAGTGAACTCTGGGTTAATACACGAGTGTCATCAACACCTGAACCAGGTTGGTAATCTCAATAATATAACCATCCAATGGATCAAAGGGCACAGCGATTCCCGTGGCAATAATGCGGCGGACGAACTCACTAGAAGGGGATCGAGCATGGCAACTGTGGGACCCGAACGTATCGTACCACTCCCTTTCGGATACCTACGCACACTGGTAAAGAAACGAACTAGTGAACAACACCACAAGCTGTGATTAGACCACGGCGAGTGCAGGCAGGCCAAGGAAACACTTCCTACTATCGACGGCCGCTTCACAAACCACAGCTGCGCACAGTTACATGTCATAGGAGTCACAGACAGCCCCCTGGGCCGTGCCTGCATGGAGGAAGACTAAACTGCAGCCCGCGTACTTCTACACTGCCCAGTGGTTGCAACATACAGGGCAAAGTACTTCGGTAACCCAGGTACTCTCCACGAGATTGTCAGCAACATCAAGGCGCTGCTGGCCTTTCTCGGGGAGTTAGGGTGGATCGAGTGAATTGCCCACCCTTACGTAAAATACGCGCTTTGACGTGGAGTTGCGGACACCAGCCTGTTATACAATACAATACTTAATCAGCAGCGCGTAAATCTGACAACCAGTCTTATCAAGCGATATCGTGTTACCCAGTAATTGGTTTGTGGAGATAGGTAGTCCCTCCATGTAAAATACTGGTATTTAGCTGGATCCGGTTAGACTGGAAGGAGACTCGAGCTAGGCAGTAAATAAGAAAGAGTGGATTAAAAAATAAGCAAACAAACCTGTGTGTGTTCTCATGTGCTGAACTTTGAAACTTTGACTTTTGAACTTTTTATCACAGTATCCGCAAGAATATGGTTTTTCCGAAGAATGAGATCGCATGTGTTTGAAGAGGTCGCCCTAAAGACAAACAAAACAATTTTAATTTCGCTCATAATTGCAAATGTAAGAAATTCGTAGAATATACAAGTGAAAAAAATGGAAATTTAATTCGAGGGGCAGCGAAGTATTCTAGAGTAGAATCCTGAGCGGAGCGAGAGATACATGTTCTCTTTTTTCACGAGTTGTGTACTAGACTTTTTAGCATTGACTGCGAGAAAATATATAGAAGAATAGTATTTATATTTCTCATAGGTTAATAATAACAGCCACTCGGGTCGATCTTCAAGGTTAAGCCAAGCTTACCAAGGTCGGTATGTGGATGGGTGACCACTAATTCATTACATACTGAGTTTCCTCCGTGCGTCGGAAAGTACGTAAAACCCTTGGTCCCGGCTGTCATTTGTAGTTCTTTGACAGTCGTAACAGGAAGCCAGTGGCCCGAAAGTCTGACAACCAGTCTTACCAAGGGGTACCGTATTACCGCAAGTACCGGACCGCACCCAGTACTAACTGGGTTGTGAATGTCAGCTAGGCAGTCGCTCCATGTAAAATACTGATTGAAATTAGAACAATATTCGAAATTCGCAGTGTTATATTCTTGTCGGCACGTTATAATTGTTCTTAATTAGTCCTTGTTCCAAATGTCTCTAATCACTCAGTGAGTAAAAGAGCGTTGTTATCGATGAATAAAATGCCCTTTTTCGAGTGGCAATGGTAAAATAGTACATTATGGTACAAGTGTGTAATGTTGGTGATTACCGCTGAGGCTCGATTGAGACCCGAGCCGTCAGGCGAGTATCTTAATAGAGCCGAGGACGGTAATCATCAATACACACGTGTGTCATACGACGTTTTTCAACACACTTGTAGAAAGTAAAAAGAAAATAATACAAAAAAATCATTTAGATAATAGATATTTGTCCTTTGAGTTTTCAGGTAGTAAACTTTCCATAACGTTAAGGGCTTCACATCTTATACGAGTATCGGGCGGTGTACAACATAAATCATTTTCATCATAACTTGTAGACATTTTTTATTCATAAATAACTATAATTTCAACAGTGAAAACGAGTAATGAAAAGTTTTTCGCAATGGCGGGAAAATTTAATCAGTTTTCCTATGCGCGCGCATCTAACAATGGCGATCGGCCATAGACTAAAATAATGAAGTTTGTTTTTTTGGCTTTTCGCGGATAGCGAATCCACGTACAAAATGGGGAGTTCAAAGTTTTCTTTACTAAAGAGAAAACAAAAGTTACATCTCAGTGAAATGAGCAAGCAATAGGTACATTAATTTATTTGTACAATTGAACACGATTGTTTTATATAGAAACTTTTGTAGGAACAAAGCAACAAGCACCTCAACCAAAAAAAAAAACCCTTGAACTCACTTGTGAATAATAGTAATGAAAAAGTCACAGTTTGATTATAGGTGTCATTATGTGCCTAATTGCGGTGAAATTAGAGCCATTTTATGAGCAAGTGTGTTGAAAAATTATTTATTTAAATTTATCGGTTGTAACTTTACAGAAAGAGATAAATAAAAATCAGCATAGGTGAAATATAATGACTTTAGAAAATCATATATTTGTTGTTCTTGCTTCAGTTATACGCCAGAAACTCAGAATAGCTTACTGAACAGCATTTTTGCTATTATTTTAGGACCTAAGATGCAGAACTCTCAAAATGTGTTTGCCCATTTCTATAAATAAAATATTAAGTATCTAATAACTTTACACACCTTGATATAGAACCTCATATCGCACACCTGGCAGGCTATGTTCTTGACGCCCGTGTGCCTAATCAAGTGGGTCTTTAGGTTACCTTGCTGTGCAAACTTCTTCCCACATTGCCCACAAATATAGTTCTTTTGGTTGCTATGCGTTTCTAAATGAGTCTGGAATTGAATCAATGGTTTAGAATGTGTCAAGGATAAGGCATAAATTAATTTGATCAATTTGGGGTTAAATATTAGGGTGAAACCACACTTATTCACATGGAATCGCCTTGAGCCTGTCATTGAGAACTTTATGTCAACGTAATGAGAGCTAAAGGCTGGGGTATCTGCTATATTAGCAACTCTATTTGTGGTGGTTCAAACTTCGTTTGAAATTCTGTTAGAATAAAGTTCTAATCAGCTTGCACTACGTTAAGTGGTTGTTACGTCAGTCACTGCGGGCCGAATAGTGCGAAATAAGTGGTTTTTATTTAATTGTAGCCTAAAATCATTAGATCAAAATGCCAATTGTACACTTAAGAAATAAGTGAGAAATATTTAATTTAGTAGGTAATATTCGATGATATTCTATTAATATTATTATATCATTGGTAATAATAAAGTTAGAATTATTTCAAATTGTACCAATTAAAGTTTGGGTATTGGGCAACATATATTTTTTTCCACATTTATATTCAGTCTTTTAAGAGGAGTTAAGTACATGGAGAAAACCTTCTCGTTAGCAGATACCCCAGCCTTTATTCGCCTAGTTTCTGTTCGGAAGTGACTTGACAGGAGACAAGACCGCGTTGAAAATTCGATGTGATTTTTGATTGGGTCAAGCTGATTCAGGATTCGATAGTGTGGTCATTCTCTACCTAAGCAACAAGAGTAATTTTACCAAAAAGTAGGTACTCTATTTTATTTACTTAGTTACTAAGTAATTCAATGTTGAAATCCCTTTCAAAGTTTTTTCGATTCACCCCTGTGTTCCTATTCACCGTTTTAGCCGGTAGCATCTAAAAAATAATCATACAAGGATTCATCTTACCTTCAAATTATAACTCTGCACGAATCTTGCATCACAAATGTGACACACATGCTTTTTAATACCTGCATGTATCATCTCATGATTTTTCAAGACATTCAAGTATGCAAAATTCTTGCCACAAGTCAAACACTGATATTTACGGACTCCTGTGTGAGTGCGGATGTGGCTGTGGAGGTTGCGGACTGTAGGGAATGACTTGTCACAGTATTGACATTTTATGTCTGGCTGAAAGGCAAGGATATATTTTTATTAAGATCATTTTTACATTGTATCTGTGTGTTTGGAATTGAATTAGTACCTATTACATTGACAGTCAGCGACTTGAAACAATATAAAACCATGCCGGTAAGAGCAGCGGTGGCCCAGTGGTGGCGGCCCTGACTTACGAACAGTAAGTCGTGGGTTCAAAACGAGGCAGGCGGCATTACTATGTGTAATTTATTTCATCACCACTGCTCTCAAAACGGTGAAGGAAAACATCGTGAGGAAACCGGCATGTCCTAGAACCAAAAATTCGAAGACATGTGACATCTACCAATCCGCACTGAGCCCGCGTGGTGGATTATAGCTCATACGCAAAATACGCGCTTTGATGTGGAGTTGCGGACACCAGCCCGTTATACAATACAACCATGCCGGTAGTTTACATTATTATCCTGGAATTTCCTGCAACTTAAGCACATCTGCCACCGCTAGCAATTAATGAGAAGCAAACAAAATCAAAACTTATATTGTCACAAGTAGTTGATTGTTTTGAGCTCTCGATATTAAGTGACAATTATAAGTTTAGTTTTAAACTGTGAAAGCTTAAAACAGTGTTGAAACAAAATGAAGCTGTTTTGCTAGCAATGTGAATAGTCAGCGATGAACTCCATTTACTAAAGAAGAATTTAATATTAATGCAAATATCTCTAGAACTGTATTCACAATCACGATTCCATCAGTGTATATGTTTATCGATATTATATAGTATTTTTTTTTATTGTCAAATTATTTATTAATTATCTTCATAATATCCATCGCAATATATTGCAATCGACGTTTTCTTGGTTCGTCGGCCGCATTCACATTAGTCTTGTCTAGGTAGGGCTGCTCCATCGCCGAAGCCAAATAACTTGGCTAAGGGTTTAAATTTATGTCTTGTGCCGCGAATGCACATGCTAGTGGCACGGATTATTGAGATGATGATTCTTGATCTTAACCAACCCATCACTACGCTAAAGGACCTGTTCCAGCGGTCAGCGATTGCAGCTCCAAGACGTTTTACGAAAGTAGACATTTGTGGAACGAAGACTCCGTCAACAGATGTAACAAGAGGGGTGAATGTAGCATGTCGCAATTCACAAGCTTTTGAATATTTTCTTATTTTTCGTCTTCGGCGGATTTTAGTACAGAGGCAACAGGACGTGAAATATAAGAAGGAGTGTCAGTGTCTACAACAAGGATATCGAATAACATGCAAGGATAACTCAACTCAATTAATCAACTCTATTTACTATGTGAGATACATAGTAAATGGAGTTGATTACTCTTACCAATACTGGACTAGGGCCCTACAATCTTTTGAACTTTTATTAAAGCAAGAAAAAAGTTCAAGTAGGTATATCTAGATGCTTCTTAATCAGTTGTGGGACAGGTGCCTTTGGGATTAGTAAGGAGTACACGAAAATACCTTTTTACCAAAATGAACTCTCATGTGTGCTTCAAAGTTATCATACTTTTGAAATGATTTCTCACATTTAGGACACTTCATTCTAGTTCTTTTTTTGAGACACTTTGCCAGTTCTCTCCGTTTTCTTATTCTCCTGAAACATATAGAGTACATTATTACTTTCACCCTACGTTGTAAAAAAAGTTTTGAGTATGAATGTGGATGGGTATATGAGTAGAGGAAGACCAAAGAAACGATTGATGGACTGTGTTAAGAATGATATGGCAAGAAAAGAAGTGTGAAGTATGGAAGGAGACATGCTGCCCGACCCCAAATAAATTGGTTTAAGGTCAAGAGAATGATAATGATTATTTTCACCCTACAGTGCAAACAATAGGCATGACGACAGTATCAAAAAATTGCAAATCTATTTAGTCCGTCAGTTAGAGTATTGGAAATTAATTTTAAAGTATATCTTTGTCAATTTTGGTTTACGTAACAAAAGAAAAAACACGGGTCAAATATTCTTTGATAATCTAACTGACGGGCTAATTCGTTTTTTTTTTGTCGTCTCGCCTATTCTATTTGATTATAAAACTAATGAACAACACGGGGCAAACAAAACATTATTTTTAAATGAATAAATATATATTTTTTAAAGATATTGATAAAAACATAATATTATTTAAATGATACTTATTTCACACATACCTAATAATTTCAGCTGGATCCATAGAGCGGTCTGGCACTGTATCATTGTCTGGCGTAAGATTCTGACTGAGCATATCATCTGCTGTGATGTCTGCCACATTTATTTCAAGGATTTCATGATCATTCGAATGATGCTCTGCTTTAACTGGTTCTTGCTGGAATAAAAACAATGAATTAGATTTAAAATTCTGGCAGCACTATTGGAATGTTCCTTAGTCAAGATTGCCTGTTGAACATTAGTATAAATTCACCCATCCCCCGGCGAAACAAACATGCACTGAAAAAAAGAAGTAAACCCAATCTGAATGGTTTTTTTAAATATTATCATACAATAGTGAGTGATAAATAAGTGCTTTTAAACCCCTCACCTCATCTATAACTTGTTGTTGTAAAATAAGATTGGAGCGCACAGCGGCTTGTTTGAAATAATAAGATTTGTTCAGCATATCCAGACATGATTGGCATATTTGATTAGGTAAGTTGTCGCCTTCTTCAGCCTGAAATAATCATTACACAACATAAATGGTATGATTTAGCTAAAGAGCACAAGAATACTATTCAGTTGTAATTGTTGTGTTGTTAATTAGACAATAAAATTCCAAAACATCGTGACGACATGGAAAGTCAGGTGACGGACTGGAAACTTCACAAAGGTGTAGTTTTTTCATAAATAAGTTTAAATTGTGTGTTGTTTTATAATTTAAATAAAAACAAGTTACAAACCTCAACAGATGTGCAAAATTTAAACATTTCAGGTGTGCAGACCATGAACAAATTTTTCATGGGTCCCGTATCCGATAAGCATGCACGGCAAATCTTCTCGAAATCTAAAAGACTAGCCATTTCTGTAGAAATTATTTCAGAACAGCTATTACTTAATTTTAAGGTAAATAAAATGGAAATTGCTAAACAAAAACAAGACCTTGGTCGTGTTGACAATTTGAAATTGACTTTGTTTGAGTTTGACTAACAGAAACAGTGACATGACATAGGACATAGGTGATGACATTTGACTTAGATACTTTAGTGTTGGGAAACCAAACAGTGTTGTATTAGTACCGAATCTCCGACACTGTTCCCTACTTGACTTTTCGAAAAAGCCTTTTTTCAGATGAGTTTAACCAGATACATGGATACTAGTATGGCGATATATAGTAGCCACTTACTGAACACAATACCCCTTAGTGAGATTAGTTGCCCTTAAAAAAACCCTTAGTAAACATTCGTGTTTATTACTACCCGCAAAGTTATCAAAGGTTTCCAAAGCACGGAGGGGTCTTGGATGGTCACCCAACCACGGGCCGGGTCAACCTGGAGATTAGTCACGAGCCTCTTCTACCACATCACAATTATATTTTCTGAAGGGTTGTGTATTTTGTGGAAATGTAACTTACTTCACAATAATATGTGAACCTGACTTCCAGTCTTAGTTAACTCCGAAACCAGAGAGAGAGCTTTCCAAGAAGCGATGTCAAATTAAACTCCATTATAGACAAGATGTCTTTAGACCGACAATTACCATATTAGTGCGAGCGACACAGACTATGTATTCTCGTTCGTTCTGTATTTATAGACAGTATTGTCTATAATGTGCGGTAGCCCTAGCTAAATACTTCGAGATTGACCGAATGCGGATTCTGCCGAATGTCGAGTTCGGCCGAACATTCAGTTGAAACATGCGCCGAAGCGAAGTTCGGTTGAATTTTGGGGTTAGGGGGCAACTCGCCCACTTTGAAACTGGGACCAGGGACCAGTTGCCCTCTTTCAAAAAAGTTAGGGTGCAACTCGCCCCACAACTCGTCCAGTTTGAAACTGGTATTAGGGACCAGTTGCCCCCTAACCTTTTTGAAAGGGGACCATTTGCACCGGCGTTTTTAGACGGCGACAGGTTTCTTTCAGGATCATGGTTTTTACATAATTATTAGTAAGGGGTCTCTGGATGGTGTGATTTGATAAATTGATGAATTTCATAAAAATTGGTCCAGTGTTTAAGAGCAATTTTGTGACATACACATACACAGAAAATTTTTAATTCCGTAATTATTTCCTTTATTCATTTAGATTTTACTAGCCCGCGGCTTTGCTCGCGTGGAGTTCGATATGAATTATGAACGGATGTGAAACGAATTTCGGTCCATCTCTACTAAATATTCCACATCTTGCTAGCTTGCCTTTTTTGTTAAAATTGATATAAAATAATTCTTATAATTATTTACCTATTTATAAATAAAAAAAACAGTTAAGTTGATCATTGTCTCAATTTTTACTTTAACCATAACACTCGTAACATTCCTATCATAACAATTATCTGCGGTTAATTTTTTTTTTATAATTGGTAAAGATTGAATTTTACCCTATGAAGAATAGAAAAGTCTTTGGGAGGTCCTAAAGATTTTTTATTTCAGGCACGCTTCAGAAAACTGCATGAGATTTCAAAAAAAACAAAGCGTGATAAACCTAGCGTAGGTATTAGGTACCTACACTATCAATTTTAAATATATGTATGTACCTATGTCCAGTCCTGCTTAAGTACCTATGTCAAGTACTTAGATATTTTCAATATGCTGATTTTAATGTTCTTTCTTACTTATGTACTTTGTCTACTTTCTATGCTACAATTAGATTAGGACATTTCATGTTGTGAAAACTAGCTATGTATGTCATCAATACAAAGTTTTTTTTTATTGTTACTAGATAACGATAAGTGATAAGATATGTTGAACGGGTTGAACCTACAAAGTTACATAACCGCGGTTATAATCTACTTTTAGGTATTATATATCATATCTACACTATCAGACAAATAAAAATAAAATGCAGGGTATGTGCACGGTTTTAAGTAGGTATTCATTAATTTACAGGTAAATAGGTAGGTACTTATACTAACTTCATTCCATTTGTGATAGGTATTTATGGCTACAGATGCGCTATAAAATGTAGTAAGTAAACAACTTATCCATTTAATCTATACAATATAGGCATGTCTGTGTATTGGGAATGTTATTTATTTACCTACTTTTATTTTAACTTTCGCTGAATTGAACTAATAAAAAGAGTTGAATGCCTATTATAAACCAGTTTTTTCCTAACGGTAAATGATTCCGATCAATATACGCGCGCATAAGTTGTTTTTTTTTAATGTCAAAGGTAAAATCCACAAGATTACTGATGTTCGCTACGTCATCCGTATTCTACAAGAAGTTGTGTTATAGGTTATATTTTTATAAATGGTCCCAACATATTTTCATCACTTGAAAGTATCTTTAAAAGTTAATTTCCCACCATGTTTTCTGTAAATAATTCTCAAAACTAAAAAGAAACAACTGATTAATTTACTTACGTGTTTTTGTGACTTTTGTTGTTAAATAGTTTGGTGTTAATACATAGACAATGGACATGTATGTTGTGAACTTGGGAATAACAACGAACGCGATAACTATCATTCATTTCATTTTAGTGTAGCGAATTGGTACACGTACGTAGGATATCGTTGATAACAGCATTGTTCAGTCATAAGTTTTCAGTGGCACTGTGCACTCGTGTCAGTGCGTCGTATTTGTTTACATAGTACACGTAACAATATTAGATGAATATGAGTGTCAACGGTACAAGTGACGAAGTGCCCATAATAGGAATTCCAAGCAATCCAAGAATAAGCCGGCTAAAACAGCACTTTTGTGATGAATTCGGATGTGAACCAATGTTTTTCGTCAGAGTGCCGGGCCGCGTAAATCTAATTGGAGAACACATAGATTATTGCGGCTATCCAGTGTTGCCCATGGCACTGGAACAGGATATACTGATTGCTGCGGCGATACTAAATAAGCCAGAGCTTCACGTAAGAAACATAAATAATAAATATAACAATTATGAAGCTGAGATAAAATCTTGTGCAGATGTAAATATTATATCAGACCCAAACGGAAAGCCATATTGGTATAATTATGTTCTCTGTGGCGTTAAAGGAGCTTTGGAGTTTTTAGGAGATGAAATTACCAATGGTCTGCAGCTTTGCGTGGATGGAATAATTCGTCCAGCGTCTGGACTATCAAGTTCTTCAGCATTAGTGAGTGCAGCATGTCTGGCTCTTCTTTATGCTCAAAATGTTCCTCTGAGTAAAACTGACATCGCTTCTTTATGTGCAAAATGCGAGAGATATATCGGAACTCAAGGAGGTGGCATGGATCAAGCGATAGCATTCTTGGCGGAGAAGTATTGCGCCCAATATATAACGTGGCAACCTTTGAAGGCTACGCCCGTGGCTCTGCCCGAAAATGCAGCATTTGTTGTGGCCCACAGTTTGGCGGAGGCTAACAAAGCAGCTACGAATGATTTCAATAGAAGGGTGATAGAATGTCGGCTGGCAGGTAAAATTATAGCTACGTGCGCAGGTGCTGTTACTGATAACAAAATTATTACTCTTAGTCAAGTACAACATAAACTTGATAACACTTTAGAAGAAATGGTTAACCTTGTTCATAAGTATTTGTCCAAGGATTTATACACAAAAGAAGAAATATGTGATATATTGAATGTAAATGAAGAAGAATTGGAGCAGTTGTATTTAACGCCAAACACGAAACATTTAGCGGAATTTAAATTGAAACAACGAGCTCTTCACGTTTACGAAGAAGCGATACGTGTCGAAGATTTTCGTAAACATTGCTCGCAAACATCAAATGGCAACGGCATGCATGGTGTAACCGGAAATAACGGTCCTTTTGTACACGAAAATGGTGATGGTAATGATATGATCAACATTCTTGGGAAACTGATGTCCAGTAGTCACGAGAGCCTGAAAATACTCTATGAGTGCTCTCATGACAATTTAGATCGTCTGGTCAATCTATCAAAGGAAATGAACGTTTACTCTCGCCTAACTGGTGCCGGCTGGGGCGGATGTATTATAGCTTTGTGCCCAAAAGAAAAAGTCGATACATATATTGATATGTTAATAGAAAACTTTTACGTCAAACATTGTAAAATAGATAAGAGTAAAGCTAGTTCTTATGTGTTCGCTACTACTCCGAACCACGGCGCGGAAATATATGTACCTAAATGAATAAATCATAGACTGTCGCAGCTATGATAGCCATTATATCCACCATCATATTTTGATTTGAATTCTAGAATTTAACAATTATTTCAACTTTCAACGAGAAAAACAGTTGGTAATACTGAGATTTTAATGTATGTTTTGCCGATTTTATACTTTTACCGCAACATTTTTTAATTCCTTTCCAACTATGGTCAAAGATAAGTTTATTAAAATTCTCGTTATGCAATAATATTATTAGTACTTAGCCAGTTGTAAGAATATAAATATATATATTTCAATAGCATTTATTAGTAATTAAAATAAACAGTCAAGTGAGGTTCTTCTTGTTTTATAACTTCGTTCGATTAATTTAATGGTAACATAAAATAAACATTAAGTTTTTATTCCGTGTTTTATTTGGTTATATTTGCTTAGACCTACACTACACCAGACATTCGTTTGAACTACGTTGGAATTAAATATATGTACAGGCGCCAGCACATCAAGCTACCACAGTCTGTTAAATTTCTTATATAGATTTTCAACTTTATCGCTAAAGCATTACGTTCAAGGTTGATTGGAAAAATTTGAGTTTCGGTTGGCTTGATGTGCTGCTGCTATCTGTAGGGGGCGATCTGTTCCAAGAAATGCAACCCTTCGATGGGCTGTTTTTAAAAAGGAGAGGGAGTGAGAGAGAGATATTAGTGTACGACTGCACGTTATATTCTTGTGCGTGTTTCTTTTATAACTATCCACCGGTTGACCACAAGTCCATAACTCGTGCATGGGTGGATAAGTAATTACCACATAACGCAACTCATACAGTTGATATCATGAAAAATGTTTTAATTTTATACTACACTGTTCTAAATATCACATCAATTTCCCCAGCATTCTGGACACTGAGCTAAAATTCCGGTACGTCCGGAATTTTAGCTGGCCTTGTTAGGTCCTTCCTGAAGTTGCTGACTGGATTATATTATATATTTCTAATACAGCAAGATTCATTCTTTCTCTCTTCCTCTTCAACCTTTGGCCACCCAATGCTGAGTGTAGGCCTCTTCCAAATCTCTCCACTTTCTAAGGCTGTCTTAATACAAGAACGAGTAATACACAAGAAAACGAAAAAAACACCTTTACGACCATACCTCATAAACTTAACTTCTTTTTGGTCAAAGAAAATATTTACCTTGAAGACTTTTACGAAACTCGTTACATTTCGCTACAGTTCTTTCTTTGCCATCCTCAACTGTCAGCCAAGTTATATGTATAATGTACTAAGGCTGAATGGTCTATAGATCGATGCCTTTCAGGGCGAACGAAAAAAAAAAATATATATATAATGTACTATAAGAAGCCAAGGTTGCATTCCGTATTAGAAAATAATCGCTCACAGCGCTCACATCTATTTGGCGTTCCGATTTAGATATTACGATTATGACAGCTAAGAGCTGTCATCAATGGGGTGGGCAACTGGTGGAACTAATTTCGCTAGATGAACCAAACATCGTCATTGGTTGAATATCTGTCAATGTCATTTTATATTTCAAAATAGATTGACCTCATTGGTCAGATTGGGTCTAAGCTATGGACGCGCCATCTACAATCAGTTTTGACCAGCCTTCCCCATTCGGAACGCTCGTGAACGCGTTGACAGTGAACATAACCCCAAACCAAAACCTTCCACAAGACCTATTTTTGAAAATGGAAGTTATGTTGGTTGATTCTATCGACACTGATAACTCAGGTTTTGAGATAGAGAACGACGATTCGTCCAGTGATGAAAAGGATGTGTTTATATTAGTGATAAGTTCATACCAAAACAATACAACCTGTCAACACAACCGTCATTTTTGACAGTGCTCACGGTGATATTTGTTTGGGGCATAGTCAGTCGGTGTAATCGCAAGATGGCGCATGTCATGACGTCATTTATGACGATTCAAGGGACATCGATATCGCGCTTACGGTAATTCGGAACGGGTTTATGGACGATCAAATCGATTACAGCGCAATTCGGAACGCGGCCCAAGTGTCAGCTGGCAAAGTGGCAAATGTCAATTTATGTGTCAAATTAGTTTTCAGATTTCATCAGATTCTTGTAAAATAACGAAATTTTTAATAAACAAGTTATTGTTTAGCACAATTACGTGATTTTCAAGTCATCGTTCCATTCCCTTATTACCTACATTTCGTCGAAAGGTTTTGAAAAACGTAAGTGCTCGATTTGGTTACGAACAAAATTGTGGTATTTTGATATTAAATGTAAAAATTATAGCAATTTGTACATTCATCAATGTTTTATAGCTTACCAAGGAATAGCAGCCATGGTAATGCCTCAGGTATTCGTGATTTACTTCCTATTGCTATGATGTGTCACTTTATAATTTTGAGGTTATGTTCAAAACATATTTTGTATTGATAAGTTGATGAAATACTACCCAATGCTTAGGCAATTAATTAATATAGTTAAGGGATCGATGTACAATCTTACCCAAAAATTGCACTTATTTAACCCTTCATTTTGATTGTTTGTTTATGTTTAGTTGTACAAATCTTGTTTTAATTGAATTTATTTTTGCATCTTTGTTTTATGCTCATTGTTAAATTTAGTCATTTCAACTATAAACAGTAAACATGAGTGTCAGTAGGACTTAAAGAATACCCAGTAAGTAATACAACTTGTCTCTTACAGGAGAACTACCAAAAAGTAACTGCAAGTGCTAAAAGACGAATAAGACGACTCAAACTAAAATCTATTTTGTCAAACACACACAAACCTGGAGCAAACAGAAGTTATAATACTGTAGACAAAACACAGCATCTTGAAATAACTGAAGATTCTAACAAGAACCTTATAGTTAACTTAAACCCTTACCCGGGAGATGTGCAAGATAGTTTAGCAAATAACAAAGCAGAAGAAAAAGTAAAAATGTCTTCCAGAGAAGATGTAGTGGCTGCCAGACAGGCAAAAAAGCAGTCTAAACTAAAAGGTAAGAGCAAGGAGGCACTACCATCAGAAAACAAAGAACAAGGTGCTGCACAGAATGCTGGCATAAAAGCTACTACAGCTGCAACTCCTGTTAAAAAAGAAACAAAAGAAGAGTTAAAACCTACTCCTAAAGTCAATTCCCCAAAAGGCAAAGACGAAGTTGATAAAGCTGTAAAAATAGAACCTGTAATTGAAGCTGATAGAAGTATAGAACAGATCAAAGCCGAAAGAGCTGCTAAAAAAGCTGCAAAGCATGCTAAGAAGATTGCTGGTGCTACAGCAGAAGGTGTTGGTACTGCAGAAAAAGCTGCTGTAAAAGTAAAGGAAGTTTCTAAACCTGTAAATGAAGTTTCTAAACCTGTAAATGAAGACATGACTGTCAAAGATGTAGTGGAAACTTTAAGAGATATACATAATGTAGCTAAGGATATGAAAGAGGTTACCAACAAGGTTAATGCTATTGATCTTAGTGGTAAAAAGGTAAACATAATGCTTGAAATATGTTCTTTCACAGTTATTCTGCTAAAAGCAACCTTATTGCCATGAAAATAAAGCCCACTGTGGTGCTAAATCAGAGTAGAATATCCGTGAAAAGACTAACCAATTCTCTTTTTTAATTTTCCTTTGTATTTAAATGCCATCTTTCAGCAGTCTTTGTTAGTAGAATCTGGGATACATTTCCTTGAAAGGTTAGACAGTGTTGTGATAGTACAGTCAACCCCAAAAAAGATGTAAACACGGAGAAAGATCTATTTCATTGCCTACAACCATTATTCCATAATTACTATTATTATACAATGTAAAGCTATGTATTGTATTGTATAGCGGGCTGGTGTCCGCAACTCCACGTCAAAGCGCGTATTTTGCGTACGGGTGGGAAATTTATTCGATCCACCCTAACTCTCCGGGAAAGGCCAGCAGCGCCTTGGTGTTGCTGACAATCTCGCGGAGAGTACCTGGGTTACCAAAGTACTTTGCCCTGTATGTTGTAACCACTGGGCTGTGCAGAAGCAGGTGGGCTGCTGTCTCGTCTTCCTCCATTCAGGCACGGCACAGGGGGCTGTCCGTGACTCCTATGACAAAGAGGCTGATTCAGGCGTTGGTGACACTCGTGTATTAACGCAGAGTTGACTGTGTGGTTGTTTAGTGCTAGCAGTACAGCTATACTGTCTTAGAGTATACGAATTGAGTCGTCCACAACCTTCCTGGCTAAGATGGCAGATGCCGCCAGGGAAATGCCCATGCATTATGCCTGAAATACCGTGTTGTGGGCCCCCAAAGGGTTTGGCTATGTGGATGTTGAAAGCTATGTAAAACTTAAAACAATTCATGTCACCAAAACCTCATACACAGGCTGGATCTATAATAATGTAAACACCGTATGTTAGATTTGTTTAAGACGTATGTAATTAATCTATCTGAGATAATAATTAAACCTACAAGGCTTTATTAACTTTAGGCTGTAGAAAGCAACAAAAGTAAAGCAGATTTGAAGGCAGAAAGGCGTGCAAAGCAAGAGGCACAGAGAGCTGCCAAGCAAGCTGCCCAAGAGAAATTAGCGGCTAAACCTAAGGCTGATGTGAAGGCTCCGGAAGCTGATATCTCGAAAGCTAAGGAGGTGAGTGTAAAATTATTGATAGGATTTCAGTTACTCAAATAATTTCGAAGATTAAGCTTTCCATTAATGGACAAACTCAATTTGAATAAACCAGTGACAAGCCATGTTAAATATTCAAGGAAAGGGTTAGTAAAAAAACAAAAAGATGAAGGTAGAGTCCTTTCACAACCCCTCACGTTTTTAAACTGATAATGATTTTTAAACTCATCATCATAAGCCTATTAATGTTCCTGCTGCTGGGACACAGGCCTCCTCTCTGAGAAGGAATGGGCTATAATCCACCACGCGGGCCCAGTGCGGATTGGTAGATGTCACATGTCTTCGAATTTTTGGGTCCTAGGACGTGCTGGTTTCCTCACCGTTTTGAGAGCAGCGGTGATGAAATAAATTACACAAAGTAATGCGCCTGCCTGGATTCGAACCCACGACATGCTGTTCGTATGTCGGGGCCGCCACCACTGGGCCACTGCCGCTCGATCTTTGTAAATATTATGATTCATCAGATTTCACAGCCTGAATTAACCCACAGCTGGGTATAGGCTTATCTTTTTTTTATGCCAATCTCCATGGTCCTGTTCCAGCCTCATCCAGGTTTTTCCCCCGATGGCAACTATGTCGTCTACCCATCCCGCCACTGGACAACCCGCATTTCTTATCCTAGTTGTTGGGACGCTATTCGCTATTCCACTCTTATTATCACTGCGCCTTACTAGGGTGTCCTTTAATTTACAACTCGGTAACTAAATCTCTGCACCCCGCTCGATGACGTCACACTCATGGTTGTGTGTGTTAAGATGCTAACCATACTGACACGATCGGGGCAAACGCGGCGTGCTGAAGGCGGAGCGGGAGGGGGCATCGCATTCTAGCGAGATGCAGAGATTTCGTGACCTCGTAATACATTAAAATTTTGTTGTTAGGAATTTAGTATGGTTTTGGTACGTCGATGCAGCGAATGACGTCATTCGCTGTATTGGTTCTCTCTTTCTAATCAGCAGTTTAAAATGCTTATAACTTAGTATTTATAAAGATATTAAATTTTTTTTTTTTTTTTTTGAGTTTTTGTGATTTGATTTTTGTTTAAATTATGCTTTGTTTAGAGTGATAAAAAAAAATCATGCATATTGTTACAGGATAAAGTACCCAAACAGAAAACGTTAGAGAAGGCTAAAGTGAAGTCTCAAAGTGCTCACAGAGTGAACTGGTTCCAACATCTGTACAAAGAACATGACAAGGAGTCACTCAAGTCTATTGCTATCAATTCCAAGTGAGTACCCACCCGTACTCTAGAGCCAACTGAATGTTAAGTGTGAACTTAAAGTAAAAGGAGACTGTAAGTACAGTAAATAAAATTGAAATTGAATTGCATTTTCTGTGTTACATAGTTTCTTTAGTAATAATAGGGAAAATACATTATCATTTATTATTACATATTATGTTTGTTGTTAAAGTACTCCAACAAGACAATTTTCTGTATCATTGTTTAGTGATCTATTTGTTATATTTGTTTGACAATTCTCAGCAAAACAGTTAAATACTAATATTAATCTTGCCGTATTTTGTATACTATTAACTGAAAATGGTACTACTAAACTAGTACATTGTATAGTGCTAATATTAGGTCAATTGATTTGATATAGAACCTTGGATGCCTATTGAGCACAAAGCCTCTTGGCTCAACAACAATAGAAGAAATGTATGAAATCATTGTATTTTTTTCTTCTGACTGACTATGCGAATGAAAAACTTATATTATGCATGATGAATGATGAACATTGACTTATGATCAATAATGATTTTAATGTTAAACAAATATTGAACCAGCATTATATATTGCACACCTTACAGCGAGCCTTTATGGACTCAGTAAGATTTTCATAACATAACATCATACCTGCAATCACCTAAAGATTAAGTAGAGAGACAGATGTATACACCAACATTTCAGCAGTTTTGTTTCAATCCTATAGGGGGTGAACTCATTGCCATCAACTGGGCTCAAAAATCCAGACTCTGAGCTGCTCCTGAGAAATTCCTGATGGACATGGAACAAGACCTCACGCTCACCAGTAGTGCTAGCTTCGAGGCAGTCCTGTATATCAAAGTGAACTTCACACAATGCAATGTAATATCTCTTTATAGTGTTGTCCTGTTTTCAGCTTGCACCCTGCTATCACAAAGCTGGGTGTCCAGTTGGCTTCCCGAGTCGTGTCCGGTTCTAATGCGAAGTGCGTCGCGCTTCTTGATGCTCTAAAGAAGGTAAAGACTTTTCGTATCGACGTTACATCTGCAAGATGCTAAGGACACTAACGCTAAAATGGTAACCACCATGGTATTCAGTACAACATTCTGAATCCACTACCTATCACACAATTCGCTGTTCCACATTTTAACCGTGTAGGTATAGGTTTCGCGCTGGTGTCCGTTCTACGCTGTATTTTATGCTGTTTGGGCCCAATAAGCGACCACGTTTATTGCCGCGTCAGAGGCGTTCATGCTATAATTCCACTCAGCTTATCGCAGCCCAATGTTGGAAATAGGCCTCTCCCAAACTGCGCCACAACAGCATCATCCAGTGTATCTCAGATACCTTCTTATGGTTGGGAATCGTTTCCGCAAAATGCTGTGTCGTGTCGTAAACTAAGTATTCAATTTAATGGTTCGTTTATGAGTACCTAATCATTATCTGAATAGTAATAGTGAACAATAGTAATTTAATTTAAATTATTGTCATTTTATGTTTCCAACAGCATTTGTATCTAATGAGATAAATAATTCCATTTCCTGTTAACTGAGTTAAAAATGTATAGATTGAACTGTGCCAATGGACCTGCATGGTGAATTGAAGCCAAAGCCCTCGAACAGAGAGGAGGCCTGTGTCCCAGCCGTGGAAACGTTATAAGCTGATTAGGGTTGCACCTAATCCAGCAGCACGAAATAGCATTTTTCGATGGTAAAGGATAGAAAATTTGCGATTCCGGACTGCTAGATGCAATATATGTACGAGTAATCCAGGTTATAAACTATTTATGTGCCAAATTTCATCCTAATCCGTTCAGTAGTTTTCGCGTGAAACAGTAATAAACATCCATCCCTTTATCCGTCCACACAAACTTTCGCATTTATAATATTAATAGGAAGTCTGATTCGATTTCGGGACAGATAGAGCTTTGTGTATCTCTCCGACTGACAGACATCGAAAAATATGGTCACTCCCACATAGTGTCTCGGAGGTGTCAAAACAGACCCTTAAAAATACCTAATCTTTCTATTAATCACAGATGGTCCGCGACTACACGCTCCCAGCCAAGACGGAGTTCGCTCGCGGTCTGGAGGCGCACCTCGCCACGAGCCTGGACTTCCTGTGGGCGATGAGATCCCCTTCAGCCTCGCAGACCAACGCCGTCAAGTTCTTCCGCTACCATCTCACTCAGCTGCCGAATAACGTCGATGAGTTTGATGTGAGTTAGAGAAAATAATAAATTAAAGTACTGGTCACCAGGTGCTACCAAAGTACCCAGTAAGGCCGCGTTCCCACGACACTTAAACCTACACGATTATCTGTTGTCACGACATAGTGGGAACGGGGCCTAACTAGGTTTTGGAAGTTAGACTGCAAAGTTGGCGCAGTGGCTGAACGATGCTACGCTGCGTATCGCGGGTTCGATTCCCGCACGGAACGAATATTTGTATGTCCTACAGGTAGTTGTTTCGGGTCTGGGGTAGCTGTTTGTGTATGTGAGTTTAAGTGTTTGTAGACGAACCCATGATACAGGAGCAATTCCTAGTATGGGGCAATGTTTATTTTAAAAAGAAAAGAGAAACTGTAATAGGTTGACGTTATGGCAGAAGATTAATGCCCAAAAGGTAAGTTAGTACTTAGGATAATACTTTGCCCGACCCGGGAAACGAACCCAGGACTACGGTGTCGCTTACTCTTACTGAAAGTCGGCATTAGTCCGTTATAAAACACTTTATGCCTTACAGTTTAATAGTATTTGCGATTTCACAAACATTAAAGCGCTATCATTATTTAACAATGTATTTGATAATAATTCCTTATCTACTATAGTTCATTGACACAGTTAGGTTTCAGAATGACTGATACACTAGTGCAGAAAAGGATTCACAGATAATATAATATTTAATGCTTTCTTAAAAACTAAATAAACTATTAAACTTCTTTAGTGGAGTAGCTGTAGATCACAAGTTCGATTCTCCTACAACGGAACAAATGTTTTTAAGATTTACTGACCTGGCAGGCATTATTTTTACATATAAAGCTTATGAAATAAAACTAATGAATGGTCTTCCTTGTTCTGTATTTAATTCACACTCAAACTCAAAGCATTTATTTCAATTAGACCATTACGGCACTTTTAAATGTCAAAATAATAAAAAAAAAAACAAAGCTACAGTCCCAGTCACAAGACATAATAACTTGAGAAAGTACTGTAGTTATACATTCCCTAGCGTAGATCTCTATGGAGAAGAACGGGCAAGAAACTCCATGGACACTCTTTTAAATCAAAATATTGTTACATAATCTTGGTTACATCATTCATGTTGACATTATAGATATATGTGAGAACGATGTGGAAAGACATGCACATTAAGAGCGTCCAGAGTAAAAGATTAAACTCTCCACAGGCAAAGAAGACGTTGCAGGAAGAAATCGACCGGTACATTAGGGAACAAATTGACATGGCGGGCGAAGCGATCAGTATAACGGTGCGCAACAAAATATCAAACGGAGATATTATACTCACTTATGGATGGTAAGTAAAGCACACGAACATCAGAGCAAATAGAATCGAAGTCAATCACAGAAAAATCCATGCAATGTTACCTAAGTTAGTTTTTTTTTTTAAACGAACTTTTTAGCATAATTACTCAAATAATTGACGGTCGCTGTATTGAGTATGTCGTGTATAATGAAAAAGACAGAGATTTTATTAATTTCAATTAAACATCATATCAAATATTATAAGAGCTAGATAAAGATCGGTTCGAACTCAGACGGGCACTGTGTTTCCTGTGTCACAACTACTCTCAAAACGGTGAAGGAAAACATCATGAGGAAACCAGAAATGTTCAAGATCGGGAAATTCGACGACTGAAGAGATCTTTTAACCCACACTGGGCCATCATCTTGGAACAGCCCATCACTTCACGCGAGAGATCTGTGTCCTAGTGGCTAGTATTGGGAATATTATTCGAGGCTGATTACGCCAACATCACAATGTTACGTTCACAGCTCATCTCTAATCGAGCGCATTCTCCACGACGCGTGGTCAGCCGGGCTCAAGTTCAGGACCATCATCGTCGGCAACCGCGTGCAGCCGTCCGCCGCGCAGATGTTACGGCGCCTGGTGGCGTGCGGCCTGCCCTGCAGCTACGTGGACGTCACCGCGCTCTCCTTCGTCATGCGCATGGTGAGTAGGTAGGACAATACTTGTGGTTTGTAATATATTGTAGACTAGCTGTCGCCCAAGAGCTTCGTCCGTGTGAAATTATTATAAAAATATTACTTCCTTAATTGAATCTGATTTTGTTATCAATTTCCAGGGGTTTAATTTTTTTGCTAGCTTATTAGCCTAAGTTACTCCTAATAATATCAGCTATCTGCCCGTAACAATCCGGGAAAAATCGGTCCAGTCGTTTCGGAGATTAGCCGGAACAAAGATACACAAAATTAAAAAAAAACCGGCCAAGAGCGAGTCGGATTCGCGCACCGAGGGTTCCGTACAAACTTTTTAAAGGACAAACTTAACTTTGCAGTTCGATCCCCATGGAACGGCTATTGCACCAACCGCAAATAATAAGTTTGTAATAGTAAAATCGTTTTTTAGGGTTCCGTAGCCAAATGGCAAAAAACGGAACCCTTATGAATTCGTCATGTCTGTCTGTCTGTCCGTCCGGACACCGTCCGTATGTCACAGCCACTTTTTTCCGAAACTATAAGAACTATGCTGTTGAAACTTGGTAAGTAGATGTATTCTGTGAACATAGCATAACTGTGAATATAGAAAAAAAAACAATAAATTTTGGGGGTTCCCCATACTTAGAACTGAAACTCAATATTTTTTTTCATCAAACCCATACGTGTGGGGTATCTATGGATAGGTCTTCGAAAATGATATTAGGTTTCTAATATAATTTTTTACTAAACTGAATAGTTTGCGCGAGGGACACTTCCAAAGTGGAAAAATATGTCCCCCCCTGTAACTTCTAAAATAAGAGAATAATAAAACTAAAAAAAATATATGATATACATAACCATGTAAACTTCCACCGAAAACCGGGTTTAAACGAGATCTAGTAAGTAGTTTTTTTTTAAACGTCATAAATGGTAAACCGCAATTTACCTTTCATTCAATAAAGTTTGTGCGGAACCCTAGGTGTGCGAGTCTGACTCGCTCTTGACCGGTTTTTTTGTTTTGTTGTTTTATTAAACTACATATTTACGGTTTTCAAATGTTTCCTTTTACATGTGCTGTAAGACATTGCTTCTCGCCAAATTTCGTGAGGTCAACGGGAACTACCATATA
Organism: Xestia sexstrigata; assembly: GCA_941918905.2. Lineage (NCBI taxonomy): Eukaryota > Metazoa > Arthropoda > Insecta > Lepidoptera > Noctuidae > Xestia > Xestia sexstrigata. The sequence goes on along the minus strand of OW799201.2, from coordinate 4,624,562 downwards.
GGTTTTCGACCCAAAACCTATAGGGTACTTCCGGTTGAACTAGAATTGACAATTTTGGTTCAAAGCAAGGTCTTACAGGACAAGTAAAGGACAAATTCCGAAAAATAAAAAAGTTGAAAATTAAGGTAAATTTTGCCACTCACAAGTTTTCGCGAAAATCTAAATTTGCCCATATCTTTTTATTATGTCGACTCAGAACCTTCATTTTATACACCTAATAGAGACTATAGACTTCAGTATCTGATATAAATTTCAACTTGCTAGGTCCACCCATTCCTGAGAAAATCGGTGGTGACAGACGGACGGACAGACGGACAAGAAATTGATCTTAAAAGGGTTCCTTTTTTAACCTTTTGAGGTACGGAACCCTAAAAATAAAGTGTTTTTGTTATAAGTACCGTAAGTATTTTGCTATTATCCGCGACAAATTGTCGCGCAGCGGACATACTTCCGGCGGGATCTCATGGCCACATGGAGAGAGCGACTGTCGCAACCCCGTGCAGGGCACGCCACGATAGTGGCGATAAGTCCCCTCTTTGAGGAGTGGCTGGAGAGACGCCACGGCGTCCTCACCTTCCGCCTGACGCAGGTCCTCACCGGACACGGTTGTTTCGGGAGGTTCCTGCACCGAATCGGGCGGGAGGAAACGCTCGGGTGTTTCCATTGCGAGGATCGACCAGAGGACACGGTGGAGCACACGGTGGAGGTGTGCCCCGCGTGGGCGGAGCACCGCCGTGTCCTCGAAGCGGCGATTGGCGGCGGCGACCTCTCGCGTCCGGCCCTGGTGCAAGCCATGGTCCGGAGCGAGACGGAATGGGACGCCGTCACCTCCTTCTGCGAAGCAGTAATGCTAGAGAAGGAGGTGGCGGAACGTGAGAGGGAGAGAACCTCACAGCGTCCCGGCCGCCGCGGGAGACGCCCCGGGCGTCGGGGACCACCACGTGGCCCCCGGCCAGCGTAGGCCCGGCCATCCGAAAAAAAAATTGCTATTATAAACAGACACTTCAATTTTGTTTATTTGTACAGATAAATAAGCGTGAAAGAATCAAACACAAGATGGGAACATTGTTAAACTTTGTGGTTCTAAACATTGCCGGGTGTTTTGCATGTGTGTGTGTGAACCGATTAATCCCACTATTATGTCTACCATGCCACTTCCCCATGGAAGAGTGTTGTTAGCTAGTTAGTCATATAATTGGAAGTCCCTTAGATTGCGGAGTGTGCGTCCGATGGCGCGATCACGGCGTTGTTTTTTAAAAAAAACTATGCCAGGATTTTGTAAAAATTTGTAAAAGTTGATTCCCAAAACTATAAAATATATATTTGCATAACAATATAATTGATCAAAGTTATGGTTAAAAACTTATAAGGGTTTGAACGTGGCCGCGCCATCGAAATATGGAGAACCGCGCGGCTACGGAGATCTTTAAAACTAAGCGTTGCAGAGACCTGAAATTTAGGTAAATAACAGATTGAATTTGTAAAAATATAGAAAAAAATCCTAGGTTTATATTTTAGGAGCTGAAGACTAAAACCTCATGGCCGCGCCATTGAAACGGTGTAAAGAACGTTATCGCCGATATCTCGCTGAAAAAGCATCGCAGAGGTGTGAAGTTTTTTGTAAAACACAGATTTGAACTTGTCAAAATTTGTAAAAATACACAAAAAAATCGTAGGATTATAAATGTTCGTTCTGCAGACCAGCAAGGTAGTCCTGGGCGCGAGCGCTCTGCTGGTGAACGGCTCGGTGCTGGGCGCGGCCGGCAGCGCGCAGGTGGCGCTGGCGGCGCGCGCGCACAACGTGCCCGTGCTCGTCGCCTGCGAGACGCACAAGTTCTCCGAGAGGGTGCAGACTGACGCCTTCGTCTATAATGAGATCGGTATGTGACCTACATTTGTTCTCTAGCCTCTGCTGCTGTGTAAATATGGGAGGAGCAGAAATGCATCCTACTTGACTCGCTACAGACAGGCGTTATAGTTTAGTATGTACAGGCGAACAAGCTATTTGGTTAACATTTTACAATGTAATTTGTTGGTTATTTATTTATAGCCTTAATTTAACAATCTTACATCATTTAGTTTCCCTTCATAAAATTAATTTGACACCGGTACCTTAAGATTGTCTTGCTTGCCAGCATAGGCCTCCCCTAGAGTTTTCCACTGCGCTCGGTTATGCGCTTGTCTCATCCAAGTAATACCCGCCGTTCTTATAACGTCATCCTCCCATCTAAGACGCTGTCTCCCTTTCTTTCTTTTGTGTTGTCTTGGACACTACTCTGTTACATTCCTTGACAATTTCTCCCCTAAACTCCGAATCATATGGCCTGCCCACCTCCACTTAAGTTTCTTAATAAAGTACGTAACATCGGCAATTTTAGTTCGGTTTCTTATAGTGTCTAGTTTTATTTTATCTGTTAATTTGATGTTAAGCATGCTCCGCTCTATGCTTTGTTGGCAAGTTTCTAATTGGCGTATATTAAGTTTGGTTAGGCTCCATGTTTGACATCCATACGTCAAAACAGGTAAAATACACGAATCGAATATTTGAATATTTTCTTCTTAGCTTTAAGAGGTATGTGTTGATTCTTCAAAATCTCCTTTAGGGACCAATTTGTTGGTTATACTGTAAACCAAATAGCTTGTTCGACCGTACCTAAAACAAATAGCCATACCATTTTCGCTACAGATCAAAACTGTCCTCGTAACTAAAACTCAGTAATTAAAGTTTCTTTCATTTGACAGATACGAATGGTATCTGTCATCAATAGTATGAATAACGAGTAGAGAGCTATAGAATAGTTAGAGATCGAGTAGAGAATAGTTACGGGTACGAGGGTGAGCGAGATTTTATTTTATTTCAAAATATGGCCTCTAGTTTGACTTACAACTGTCCAGAATATACTTGGAGCTTTATGTTCAGTTCAGATAACACAGTACCTACAATATGAAAAGCTAGTACCAAGACACAAATGCGCTATAAACACTAGATTTAAACTTTTATCCTACATTATTTCTATTATCCAGGCGATCCCGACGACCTAATCGACAAATCAGACGAGAACTCCCCTTTGAAGGACTGGCGGTCGAACCCCAACCTGACACCATTGAACCTCACCTATGACGTCACGCCGCCCAGCCTCGTCACGGCCGTGGTCACTGAACTAGCCATCCTGCCCTGCACCAGCGCGCCTGTTGTACTGAGATTTAAGTTATCAGAGTATGGAGTGTAAATAAATGTTTATTTATAAAAAAAATGTTGTTAATATTGGCCTTTATTATTTTAACTCCCGAACTAAAACGGGGAATGTTACGTAAGAATAAGTTTTCTAGTTTATTAACCTTTTGGATGCTATTGTCACAACGTGTATACGTGACAAACAAGCGCGTTTATGTGACAAAATGGTGAAATTATGGCTTGGCGTGGAGGGCACGCGCGTCCGTTTATGCTCTGGCGTTCAAAAGTTTAAAATAAAATTTAGGAATAATTCCTTTTCAATTTTTCCATTCCATTTTTAAAAGTAATACAGCAGTATTTTAAGTTGCGAACCTGTCCAACTCTAGCAATAAAGAAGAGTTTGACTTATTTGGAGAAACTCTTCCTTCTTCCTCTTTTGTGTTTCTGTTCACTCCTTGAGTCCCGAGTTCCGGTACAATGAGTGCCTCTAATAAACTAAGTGGATGTACTTACTAACATAGTAATGAAATACCAGCTCATAAAATATTACTAGTCTTCTACAATCAGCTATAGTGAATGTTACAGGTCACAGCAAATGTTTCCAAAACAACTAATCAGTGAAAAAATAACAGCCTTGTGTGCTGTTGCATTCCCAGCAAATTAATTTCTTTGAATTTGAACACCACAATCAATCTTGGCCAATAGTAATTAAAACTAGCTGCCTATGATGCAGCCTTGTGGTAATTTTTCATACTCTCTAGTGGAGTTCCAGTTATTTGTTAACATTGGCAATGATGGTCCATCATTGACAATGTTAATCAGAAAATATATAAACTATGCCCATCATTGATGATGGGCATAGTATAGATATTTTCTGATTAGCCATTCATTCTAAAGAATACATTCATGTAATTAATTAGAATCAGGGTGCTAGAATGTGCTCAAATTACCAATATGTTGTAAATAAAATTATTGTTTCATAATTGGATCTGCAGATTAAAACATTTTATGTATGCAGTGTTTCTGTTTTATCTTGAATGTTCAATCAAGTGTATACAAAGCCCATTTAATATGAAAACTATGTAATTAAACTAGGAATAGGAAATTATGCTAATATGTATTTCAATAAAACCACAATGTAATTAAAAATCACTTGTATTCAGCACATAATATTGCAACACCATAAAAATGCACAAGAACTAGATGTGTTATAATTATTAATATAAATGAAATATTAGTGATATTAATAGAATTTAATCTTTATGATGGTGTTCAGCCTTATGGATAGAGAAATCTAATCTAACATAGATAATTACACAAAGGAATAGAGCATAGAGGAAGCCTACAACAAGTAGGGGCTCCTGCAACATCAGGAGGCGAGGGAATGTGTAGCGCACCTGGAAATCTTGAATGTGATTCTCAACAACATTCTTCTTAGTGAATGAAATCACAGGGCGGCCCTTAGTGTCTAAGTAGGTGAAGTGCAGGCTGTCAGGCAGTCTTGTTACTGGGTAAGGCAGGTTTACTTTCACACTAGCTGATCCTTCAGGCAAGATAATCTTTGTGACCACCTCATCAACTTGCATGTCATCAAAGATGTGATCAATGACCCTCATCTTCAACAGGTAATCATTACCAGACTGGTACAAGTATTCGTAGCTGGGAACATTGTATCCAAGTGTGTAGTGAGTTCTCCATCCTCCGAACAGAGGGTATCTTGGTCTGAGATCTAGCTCCACGGAATCTTTCCTCACTTTCATGTTGGAGGTGGAGATGTTGCCGTTGGTGTCTCTATAGTACACATCTGAAGCAGACGCAGGCAGCAGGGTCTTGTAAGACCTGATACTGGCGGGCCCACTGTGATGATCCTGTTGGTAGTCATAGCGGGAGAATGGACCCTTTAACTTGGCACCAGTGTGTTCAATCTCAATGACCTCCTCGATGGCGATGTTGCCCCAATGGGAGACTTCGATCAGACGCTCGATACGTGTCACAGTCAGGAAAGGAGAGTTGTTTTTATAATGAATGACTAATTCCTTTTCACTGAATGGTTTTACAGTAGGATAAGGTCCGTACTGCAGTCCACCCTCCTGCTGAGTGAATGGCTTCACTTTGGTGAACGTTTCAACAATCTTTGTATTCAGAAGAACGTTTGTCTTCTGAGATGCGACATAGTATGGCGTATACGTGTACAAGTTACCGATGTATTTGACTAGTTGGTCTTCCTGTTGTGTGATGGCTGTAGGGAATGGCAGAAGAGCTTTAGTGAACACGTAGTCTACCGTGATCAGAGCCGTCGAACCCGAGTTGACGGCATCTTTGAGCTCCACACGCCAGAACTTGACGTAGTCATAACCACTCACTGTAGTTTCGACGAGTCGTAAATCTTTATTGTTGCTGTCCTTGGCTCCAACGAAAGCTACGTTATTCTTTGCAAAACTTTCCAAAGCTATCAAGAAATTCTTTACCGGCGTACCCCCTGTGTTCTCCAAGGTTATTTTCGATGTAATTTTAACGAGTTGCGCTGATATATCTAATGTTCGGTCAACATTTTTGAATCTTACATCACTAGATATGGTGTCGACGTTGACACTCTCACATTTTATTACGATGAAAAGGAGAAATATAAAAGAAAACCGTAATTTAGCCATCGCCGGCAACATCTTTATTTTTGACATTTGACAACGCAATAACCGGATGTACACGCCATCAGCTAAAACAGGAAACTCTTAAGTTATGGTACATCGACTCTATGGTAACCATGTCGCTTGTACAGAATTTTAGTCGATTTTTATTGAACGTGTTGTACAGTACGACCCGAAACGACCCGAATGGCGCAGTGGTAGTGAGGCAGCCTTACGTTCTTAGGGTCCCGGGTTCGAATCCCGGTCGGAGCAAATGTTTGTGTGATGAACATGGGCATTTGTTTCCGAGTCATGGATGTTTATATGTATATTATGTATGTATTTACAAACAAAAAATATCTATGTAGTATCAACTATCTGGTGTCCACGACACAAGCCTCGTTGCTTAGTGTGGCACTTGATGGCGCTGTGTGTAATGTCCAGCGATATTTATTTATTTTTATTTATTACAGTATAGAATTTTATTGTTCTTAACTCGCGATGCTCGCTCACTCCACAGACACTCTACTCTATGGTTTGCTTTACCGTTCATTCATGTTCATTCGATGTGTCTAACTGTCTAATTCATTCATTATATTTACGGCGATTCGTTTCGTTCGATTTATTTTTTTCTTTCGTGTCAATGAATACTGTTGTGCGGAGCGGAGTGCGCTAAAATAAATAGACCGAAGAGAATAGAGAATTAAAATATATTTTTTGTGAAACAAATTTAATGAAACTATTGTTAAAAATACGAAACTTTCACGTAATCAGTCAATAAGTGCATTTTACTGTGGGAATTCGACGTTCCGCTAAAGAACTTGCAGTGTTATAGGACGAGTCCTAGTGGTACATAATTTGTGGAGCTCCCTGCAGGAAGTAGAAAGTTATCGAAGATGATAAGTCTATTGCTTCGCACGACCCTTGCACTACTTGGTAAGTGGACAATTGATTCTTATTTCATTTAAAAATAATATGGAATTTACCGTTATACCAACCCCGAATTCTAAGAACTTAAAAGTTTACACTTCTTGAATTCCGCCTCGGATTAATCAAAATTCTAACTTTTTTCAGCAAACTCTCATTTCCGTGTGAAAGTGAATATACTCTGGTTTAGCTGACCTATCTCTGTTTAATGCTATATTTTCGTGTTGTTTTAGTTTTCAACTGTTTGTTGTCGCCGGCCGAAGCTCTAAAGTACAGAGACAGCAACTATGAAAAAGGCTATGATGACATAAGCTATGCCAAGACTGTATCTGGTACTTCTCCTGGACTTCCAACACAAAAAGCTACCCGAAGAGGGTTGGGGATATCTGCATGGGGTATTGTACTTCTAATTGTGGCTTTAATCTTGGCTGGAATGGGAGTCTATTACTTTACAATTTGTTACGAGATTTGCCGACCAAGCAAGAACAATAAGTATGACAAAATGGGCATGCCCACTATGGCTTAATGTAAATTTTGTAAAGCCCTGTGATTAAAATATGTATAAAGAATTTAGAACACTCGATAAATGATGATTTTATATTTTTAACTTGAGAGTGTTTGATAGCAAGTGCTAAAAGTAAATTAATACTGCTGTAGCTTTTTGGCTATGCATTTGTATGAATATTATTATAGCGAAAAATATATAACATACCTAAGTATGTAACGACTGAATTTTGTCTCGAAAAAAGGGATTAAATATTACATTCCCACATATCATAATAAGTAAAACAATAAGTTAAATTAGAGGGTATTGTCACATTTTTTAATGTTTTTAAAAATTTAAATGGGGCCTTAGAATGTCTGTGACATGATTATTGTTCTGTAAAGAGAAATAAGCATAGAGAGGTTTTAGAAGGTTGTGACCTACATTTATAATTTTTATAAGTATCATACACCATTTTTTATCTTTGCTGATGAATTTTTGGGTGCTACATGCATTGGAATTTATTAAAGGCTCTAAGATTGAAAAAGACTGTTTGGGACCAATTAAAATTACAAAAATCATTTTAGTAGTAATTTAAATGATATTTATTGATGTAATGCACTTTTTATGTGTTCATTAATATTGTAGTATTAACATAATTGTCATTTAAACAAAGTTTTAAAACAGGTAATGATTAGCAGGTTTTAACCAACAATAGGAATTACCTCAGACATAAGTAGGTGCCATACAAATAACATGATCACTAAAGTTTTCCTTATTTTTACACAACACTTGTGTAACCTACCTCCATTTGAGATGTTTTTCCATCTATCTATATTTTCAACCATTACTCATCATGGTCACATTTCATTATTCTGTTTAAAAATTTAATTGTCGGCAAAGGTAATGCTGATAATCCATTACCTGTAAGTATTTATCATAGAAATTCTTTATAATCTCAAAATTATCCTTCCTTGTTTCCTAGTAAAAGGTAGTAATCATAGTGCAGATAGTGTTAATGACAAAACAAGAACTTCCATTATATGTTTAATCGTACATCTAATCTGCTAATGTAGTCAGGTTTTTAATAGTAAAAACAACAGCAAACAATTACTTGAATAGTAAATAAGTGATTAATTGTGACGCGGTTGAGTTATCTGACGGAAATATTAATTTAACTGTTTATACATGTATCATAAAAGGAATGAATGTAGCACGTCGGCCAATTAGACTAATTATGTCATAAATAACTGTCGCCTTACCCTAATTAAACATTTTATCAGCATTATCCGACATGATACTGCCCAGCCGTATAAACGTAAGACTGTACACACTGTAGCAGATAATATATAGAATAAGTCTTAGTTTCATATTCACTATGTTCAAAACCAATGCTCAAATAAATATTGTTAAAATTAAACACAAGTTTTGTTATTTCTTTTTACATAAGCATCCTTAGTTTATCAGTAACATCTTATCTAGTTCCTACATAACGGTAAAGTTAAACACCTGTTGTTTTTGGGGTAAGTAAACAATAAAAAATGAGTCATTTTCGGTGTAGTAGTGAGTGATTGACGACTATCGCATTACCTATCTAAATAATAAATGACATACTATCGGCGTTCTAAACTAAAGGTTTTATAGGATTTATACCAAGCTTCCTTTTATCGCGTGACTGCGTGGGCAGAATGATAAAAGCGGGCTTTACCTACTTGGCAATAGGAAAACAAAAAACGAATCATGGTTTTCGAGGTAATACTGATGACTCACTTATTTTTGGACCTCAACACAGATTTTACTGTGTGGCTGACACTGGCAGAGCCACCATCAGGGATTTTAATTTTGATGACACAAAAATTTAATCGCTAATTAGTCGAAATTAGTCGCCAAATATCAGATTTGGTCGGTCACTGGTTCAAAAGATATAAGGGTTTATAGGTGGCCCTTCTGGAGAGAGCCTACCCCAGCAGAGCCACGACATTAATATCTCAAAAACTAGGGCACCTAGCGAAGATCTGTTTTCTCCCATATTTACTCGCTAATTAGTCGAAATTAGTCGCCAAATATCAGAATTGGTCGGTCACTGGTTCAAAAGATATAAGGGTTTATAGGTGGCCCTGCTGGAGAGAGCTTACCCCAGCAGGGCCACATTTATATCTCAAAAACTAGGGCACCTAGCGAAGATCTGTTTTCTCCCATATTTACTCGCTAATTAGTCGAAATTAGTCGCCAAGTTACAGATTTAATCGGGTCCTAGTTCAGAAGATATAATGAGTTCAATTATTAAGGTATAGTCCAAGAGCTAGATCGAAGAGTTTACGAAAAATTGCCAAGAAAAAATATTTCTATTAACATGTTTACACACAGACAGTTCACAGAACAGTTTTATCGGTCTAAAGTCCTTAGAAATGACCGAGAGAGATAAATTCTCTATTAAATACATGTTTAATGTTTTTAATTATTAAGTTAGAGTGGCTTAAACTTCTTTGAAACCATTAAACCTTGCTCTTGGTCTATTTAGTGTCAAGATGAACAGTCGCATGCAACTATTTTACTAATTTACAATGTTGAGCTCTAATTTACGTTAGAATAATAAATACGTTAAAATTATCGTATCTTTATTAAAATGTAATACTTAAACGTTGAAAACGTATTGTAAGTATGTAGGTAAGTATCAACCCATTGCTTGAAATACACTACAAAAAGTACATACTTAACTTAAGAGCGGCCAACCCGCCATACTTTTCGCGAGAATTTTGAATTTTGACAAACGCTCGTACGTGATTATGAAGTTGTTACACATATATCTTTAAATTTTTTGAACTGATTGGTTTCTTGTGCACTATATATATCTAGGCTACTATCGAAGCAAAAAATAAAAATTTGTAGGAACAAATTCAGTATAAGCCTCCAAATATTGCTGTTTTTCTCAAATTTTGCCTCAACTTTGGCCGTTCATAATGTACTCATAAATTGTAAAACTAAAGAAAATAGCCTGATAGAAGCCTTGCAAATATAGTGGAGATTTTAAATAACAAATATTTATTTCACAAACTTGTAAGACTTATTTAAAAACACGTATTTCCTGGAACAAGTTTTATAAATTTTCGAACACTATTTTCGTTCAATATCCTTGCGTTAGTCGGTATGAGGTGCGCGGGTGCCGAGTAGTGCGGGGTCGGGGCTAGGTAAGACAGGGAAGGGCCCTCATAAATCAAAGATGTAAATACTTAGTATACCTAATATGAGCATTAACGGCTCTAATTAAGGTTTAATAATTAAGTTTATTTATTGTTCCTTAGAAATACAACATGTTGAACTGTATATAAATGCCGGAAATAATATATAAATCTAAATCAAATTATTTTATAAAAATGAATTTCCAAAAAGTTGGTTTGATGTGGGTTTTTTGAGGTGATTATCAGTGTTGCGTTGTGGGTGTGTGTGTATTGTGTCGTGGTAGGTAGAGTTTGTATGGACGGGTTGAGTTTTTATTTTATCTTAATGGGGTGGGCAACTGGTGGAACTAATGGCGCTAGCAGCGCATGAACCAAACATCGTCATTGGTTGAAAATCTGTCAATGTCATTTTATATTTCAAAATAGATTGACCTCATTGGTCAGATTGGGTCTAAGCTATGGAAGCGCCATCTACAATCAGCTTTGACCAGCCTTCCCCATGTTAGAATACAATGACAACTTCGGTTGTCGAAATATAAAATTATTTATTAGTTACCATAAAATTATTGTACTAACAGAAAATGTTACAAATACCTACTTAATCAATAATCTGAAGAGATAAAGTTTGTGAATTTGGATGTTAGGGGTAAGTACCTAATCTCCGGTACTACTGATCCGATTTAAAAAAAATCTTTATTCCTTTTGTGAGCTTTTTCACTCATAAGTGACGCAAACGAAGTTGTGTGGATCAGTTAGTTTCTCAAAAAAAAAAATTAAAGTCCAATTACCTACGTTGTTTTAAATCCGCAAAATTATCTACATGAAGTTACAGTTTTTCCAATGCACTTAAAAGCCCGTATTCGTAATTGTTCTTTTAATATTTTACACAAACAAACCTTCTCGCTGTACTCCCGGTGGATGACTAAAGAAAAAATCCTTTAGAGCAAGTTTGTTAATTTACCTATTTTTTTTTTAATACTTTGAGCGGCGCGAACACTGCCGACGCGCCGGTGCTCGCTCTGTTCCCCGTTTTTGTATTTGCGGAATACCTAAAGATAACAACATTCGAGTTCCTAAGTATTCTTTAAGTTCCACTTTAAACTGGCCGACTTTAACTTAGGTACGTCACGGACAACTCGTTCTAAGTAGCTCGTCTGTACACGCGCATCTATCTCTTTCTTACTTACCGTGTAAATGTAACGGAGCGCAGCGATCTAACTGCCAGCGACTAAATGCACACATTTTGTTCGATACCTAAATAATTACATATTAAATATATGTAATTATTTAGGTATCGAATTGTAGATCTTGTTTTTAGGTAATGAATACTGCTTTCCTTTGGTGGGTTGACGTTATAGAATTCCTCCAGACGTCGTAGATACACCTGTCTAAAAACTACTTTAAGTATTTTGTACTTGGTTGTACCACTGTATGGGGAAATTGAATTCTTTAATATCTTTTTAATGACACACCGACTGAATCTGTAACTTGGCGACTAATTTCGACTAATTAGCGAGTAAATATGGGAGAAAACAGATCTTCGCTAGGTGCCCTAGTTTTTGAGATATAAATGTGGCCCTGCTGGGGTAAGCTCTCTCCAGCAGGGCCACCTATAAACCCTTATATCTTTTGAACCAGTGACCGACCAATTCTGATATTTGGCGACTAATTTCGACTAATTAGCGACTAAATTTTTGTGTTATCAAAATTAAAATCCCTGATGGTGGCTCTGCCAGTGTCAGCCACACGATTTTACTTAATGCCTTTGTCTATTGACAGTTTTTAGCATAAGCCTGCGGTTACGTAAGATTTTTTGTCTAGATTCTAGAACCTACTCGTAGGTACGCCAGAGCGCATGTCTACCCAAACCCAAATAGGTACAACAACAAAGACATATCATAGAAAACATTATCGCACGCATCTCGGTTGGTTTACTGCTCTACGGTCTAATGCAAGGACACTCAAACCCGAAAAATGTGGCCTTGAGTCTGTAAACAAGCGGTGTTAAGAAGTTATGGGACAAACTACCTGATGGCGGTTTGCAGTCAGACTCATTATGTTACATTACATAATCAAGAATTCAGATCTTTCAAGATAAAGTTGTTTTTGTCACAACATAGACTCGTGGTATTTGATAGGGTGGAAAATCTAAAATTACTCTCGTTTTTAATATAGGTAGTGATAAAAACGCAGTAAAGTGTTACTAGCTCCTCAATGCCAGATGTAATCGTGATAATAAAAAAATGAGGTTAAATCACTAGAACGTGAGTTATTCATGAATCTCATTGTGACAAATTATGTATTTTCCTTATCTTAGCGTATTTATATATGTATTTTGTCACACCGGTTTTCTTAGAAGTGTACCTAGCCTAATACCGGATGACTTTTTTATCACTTTCCAAAAAAAAATGGGTATATCTAGGTGAACGGAGTAGAAGCTTATGGCAAACCTAGTTTTTTTTTTCTTTTTTACATAGCTTAGAAAAAAATTGATCCATTATTAAAAAACGCTACAAATTTCAAGTAAACTTTTCATATTAGAACAAAGAGAAGTTTTGAAAAAAGAAAAATATCGAATTTATAAATTAGAAATATCAAATCATACGCCGTGCGCGTATGATTTGAATTTCGATTTTTTTTTTCGCAACAAAAAAAAAACCAAGTACATACGTATACGCTATTTGCTTCTACTCCGTTCACTTATTAGACCCATTTTTTTGGAAAGTGATAAAAATGTCATCCTGTGTGTATATTATTCATGTACCTACCTAATTTAAATAACTTTGTGCAAACTTATTCAAAAGCGTAGTAGAGATATCAACTTGGAAAACAATGGAGACCTTTTCAACAATAATTTAAATACCTACCTATGTTTTTATCTCACAATGGTGGTTTCCATTTTGCATAAAATACAGCGACTTAGCATCGCTATTTATTAAATAGGTCGGTATTCTCCTCAATTTATTTATTGTTTATTTTGAGTAATTATTTTCCCGTACGCAATTCTAAATATGGAGATCCCACCACAAGGTAAAGTAATTGTAAATTGTGTGCAAGCTGGGATTTGTGAAGGTTAAATTAGGATGTAATAAAAGAATAAGTAGGTATCATTGATTTGTATTATATTAAAAATTCATTAGCGATTTCACAATTCATAAAATTATCCAAAATTTCTCCTCACAACAATAAATGCTTACCAAAATTAAACAAATATTGGAGAATGAAGAATGTTAGATAGCTAATGTACACTCCAATTAATGATTAATTTAACTAAAATTAAGTATCAGTTGCGCGGATCCAATTGTTTTATCATCAAGATTTATCAAATGAATAACAATACAAATAACAATTATTCAAAAACATCAGTCGTACGCTCTCTCGAGCTCAGCTCAAAAACTCACGAACATTACTAGTTACAGTTATAAATTTGTGATATTCAGATACGTTAAAATGTCTCAGAAAATAAAAATAATATGTGATGGAATTACGCTTCGTCCTGTATTACAATAACTGCATATTTTAAGCTAGATTAGATACACGAATCACTGGCTCACTGGTGAAAATAAATATACATAGTTACAATTAAATGCTTGAACCCATGTTGTCAATGACGCAATCTTATTATAAAAATCAGAGGGTTTTGATATGATTTACACTGAAGATCATACTCAGAGAATATGGCCAGAGACACTCAACCGTTCATAAAGTCCTGTTTAGCAGAAGTGAACTACTGCTTATAACTCGTCCTTCTCAAGATCGACGTCGGAGAGGTCAATGTCCTCTTCTTGGGGCAGTTCGCCGTCTTTGCCATCCCAGGCGTCTGTGGACGCGATCTTGGGCATCTCTGCGCCTTTCACTGGGGCAGTCTGACCACGGCCGAAGGATAAGTCCCTGAAATAAATAGGTTTGTTAGAATTTATTTAATGTTCTATGGATGAAAGCACTGCAAAATCCGGATTTAAAACATTAGGCGATTTCTATTTGTCTCTCTCATGGGTGACCATAATAGTACCTACACCTAATATAGGTGCAACAAAAAAAAAACAGGAAATTCAAGAATAGATTCAAGGTTGGTACTCGAACTTCGGAATTTTTGATGACGTCTGCATATTGATCGTTTCGAAAGGTAAATTTTTTGGGGAAATACCTGAGACTGACGACGAATAGAAGTTATAATGAACTACAGAAGGTAAAATTCAACAGCTTCCTTTGAGGACGTGATTCACACCTATAGCCAACAGAAATTCTACTAATCTAAAAACAACTCATCAATGTTTTTTTATAATACTAGAGACGCGCCCCTGCTTCGCACTATCGGGTCCAAAACGATCTTATCTTTCAAGCTAGAACCAATCATACACATTCACAAAACTCCATTGAAATTAGTTTGTTTCGGAGATTAGCGTGTATTAACATAGTGACTAGGATTTTTAAATGTTAAGATTTTTTTTTTAATGATGAGTCATTTCGTGGTTTGTCCTTCCTCACGCAGCAACAGATCGACTTGAATTTTGTATCCTGATTTTTTTGTTAGTCAGAGTGGCATGGGCAGATATATGCAAGGTTTTTGTGTACAAACGGCTGTATGTGTAGTTTGGGTACCTCATGGAGATAGGCCGAAACTACCGAACACGTGTTACGGTTGTGTCGTGTACGTTTAATACGTCAGGTCATACGCGCTCCCCGGGTCAGAGTACTACGAACCCCAATAAGGTCAATATGTCCTTCAAGGGGCGTCTCCAAACCTCGTTAGACAAAATGACAGTTTTTTTTTGTTCATCTGTCATTTTGTCGATTCTTTCTTCGAAGAAACCTGTTTCTACGATGGTCATGCTTCGCGGGCAGGCCTTGGCCTTGGCACTCACATGTACCCGGTAATACCTTTCATTCATCCTCTCAACATCACATGGTTTGTAAAAACAGTACACAATCTTTTATAGTAAACTCACCTTAAGAACTCATTGATGCCAGTCTCCGAGAAGGATCCCCTGAGGGTGGAGAACTTGAGTTTCTTGGCGTTGACGACAGCCATGGCCGGGTAGCCGAAGCCGCCGAGTTCCAAGGACTCTTCTAGAGCAGTCTGCGCGCCAGCCTCGGCCCACACCCATCTGGAAAATAAACATTTTATTAACAAACAAACTTAAGGTGGATGCTCCAGGGTAGCCCGCGAAATCATATTTTTCGAGGAACGACTTTTTCAAGGCCAAAGTCATTCCTCGACCTTTATGAACTTGGAGGGTTGTATTGATGATTATAATTCTGTAACTACATACGTCTTACAGTCGCGAACAATATTTTAATCAACATACCACCTAGCACAGGCCTGGAAATTGCAAAAAACGGTAAGAAAATTTCGCTTGCTGTTGTATAATCGAATCGTAATTGCTTTTAAGATTTAATGTAATTGATTTGTGTGGCTTGGTCAAGGTCCTTAGCGAAGTTTTACTTTACTGAAGGTCGACTGTACTGACTGACCTTAAATCCCATATGACTCAATGCTAATATCCTTATTACTCGGGCCTCTGATTTGGTTCTGTGATCAAAGGCGTTATGAGCATAAAGGTGCAAGAATAACTTTTTCAAGGTCAAAGTTATTCTTGCACCTTTAAGAACTTGGAGGGTTGTATTGATTATTTTGATGATTATAATTCTGTAACTACATACGTTTTACTGTCGCGAATAATATTTTAATCAACTTATAACCTAACACTGGCCTGCAAGTTGCAAAAAACGTAAGAAAATTTGAATTTCGCGGGCTACCCTGGAGCATCAGCCTTAAGGTGACACTAGTCGCGGGCTCGAACTCATTGGTGGGCGTGGCCAAATAGCACGCTCTCTCACCTGGCATTGTGCCCGACAGTGAGATACACGATAATTCATAGTAAAAAGCGCGCGTAAAAGAATACGAAAAGGCCTTTGGAAAATCCGAGTTTTATGAAAAAACCACTGCTTAAATCAATTACAAATAAAATGTATTGAATTCTTCGCTAGTTGTGCTTTGTTGGTACCGACTTTGTTTTGGAAATTTGAAACTTCTTTTAGTTTACGCCCAAAGTTACGTTAAAATTGACAATAAAAACGAATCTTTGGTAGATCGTAACTTTTTAATGACTTTTAGTTTACTATTCCGTTTCCGCACAGACAAAATTAATAATTAGACAAAACGATATCATGTTTAACTTTGGATGTAGTGTCAAACAGTGGAGTAATACCCTCCCGAAATTTCGATGGAAAAAATGTCGACTAGTGTCACCTTAAAACTATTCTACTATAGCAGTGGTGGTTTATTTAGTGGCAATTCCTCCGTAGTACTTCCGAATTATGAGTGGCGTAGGTCGTGTGTCGAACCCAGGAGCGCGTGTCTTCCACGTCAAGCTACATTTTCACCTAACATTTTGTCACATATTTGTGTCGTTTGGCGTACAGGGCACGCGCTTGCTTGTCGCGTATATGTAACTATGGCGTTCAAGTGTGACTTGTGTCCTATAACTGCCAACTTCATAAGGTAATGTATGCTAGTGCCTCACCCCCACATCTTGGTCTTGTACTTGTCCCCGAGCCGCGCTAGGACGGAGATGTAGTCGTTGCGGCACGCCGCGTTGCAGTCCAGGATGTGCGGCAGCACCGACACCACGCACAGCGGCTTGTCGCTGCACGCCTGCATCGACTGCGCGTCCGTGATCTGCGGACATAACGAAACATTTCATTTACTGATTATTTTAATAATAGGGATGATCACTGACTAAGAAAAATATGATTCTGTTTAATCCGTCAGTTAGATTATCGAAAAATATTAGATATGTGTTTTATGTTTTATCAAATTTACGAAGATAAAACGTGTCAAAAATGAGTGGGGGCTTGTGACGTCAAATTTAAGTAAAAAATGTATGCAAAAGTGACGTCACACGAGTTTTCGACGCACTGTATCGTCTTATTTTTTTGTGTACGTGAAAAAAGAAAAAATATGTGTAGGTACAATATTTTTTGGAAATCTATCTGACGGCTTAATTAGATTTTTTTGTCATCTACCCTATTCTCATAGTCACACTTAAGTAACTGTGTGTTTGTTATTCCTTCACGCTCAAACGGCTTAACGGATTTGGATGAAATTTGGTATCAAAATAGCTTATATTCTGGATTAACAACTAGGCTAGGTTTGATCCCGGAAATAGTAGGTAAGTAGGTAGGTGTAGAGTAGAAAAAACACAAAGAGACTACTCTTTGTGTAGAAAAAGCTGCATATCAACGCATGCCGGGGTAAAGCTAGTATCTTAATAAGTTTCAAGATAATATTCCAGACTGGTTTATGGATTTAATCAAGTAAGGTGTGGGCACGGCCGCAATCTATGACTCATCGTTGTATTTCAGAACTATGACAGTGCAGTTAGTTCGTTTCGCTTCACATCCTCACTAATGTATTTCTATGAATCAATTTGTATCTCCAAAAGATCACAGAAATCGTAACGATTTATCGATGACGATAGAATTATATAATAGCGGTCTCCTTCGTGGTATTCTTATCTGGGATCTTTATATTTCATAGTATTAGTCACAGCAGACAAACACGCTGCGGCAGCCACTGCTACAGGCGCCATTATCGTACATACATAAGTAACATCACGCCTGTAATCCCCGAATGGTAAGGCTGAGGTATACCTAATAGTACACCCACATTTCATCAGTCATGTTTAGTGCCTTGTAATAGGGGACGACGCTATTGCCATCAACTGGGCACAAATCCAGACTCCGTGGGAATACTGAGAAATTCCAGATGGAAAAATCCCTTAACACTGCCCGACCTGGGAATCGAAACCAGGACCTCATGCATGCTCAGCAGTCAATGGCGGCATTATTAAATATCACTTTCCAAACGAGCCGCCTGACACAGTTTACTCGCAATACGACAAAAATGACGTATACCTAGAAACGAATTATTTTGAATGGCCGTCGTGACAACATATTATGCGTTCAACGCACTATGGCGAAACGAATTTGATTATTACTACCATCTCCAGAAGCACAGCGCTAGGACACGATAATATTATAATACAGTACTCCAACTTCATACAAACGGACGAAACGCGAGCTATACCTACGCGCCTCGATCTCGGGGTGCGCTCGGGGCACAGACAGTCACGACTGTACCGCAGTGTCGAACGGACGGTGTGTTGTTTTTTTAACAATAACCGCGCGATTTTTTTTGTCTATAAATCAGTTAATATGACGAGTAGGAAATATTGTGCTGTTTTTGGTTGTATGAATTCGTCAATAACGCATCCAGACATATGTTTTTTTAAATGACCTGGAAACTCTGAAAGGTAAGACTATAAAATAATTTTACTTACTAGTAGGTAGGTACATAATGTGTGTCATAATGTATTTTATCTCACGAAAAAAAAAGGTGTTTTTTTTTTTAAATTAAATCTATCAATCAAAAAACAACACGCATTTTTATTGAACAGTTCCTATTCAATATACAAAGTATTTCATTTATTTATATAAAAAGGATATTTACAATCACAAAACTAAATAGAAACAGAAAGTAGGCAAATGTAATTAAAATGCTGGAGACGGGCAGCCCTAACGCATGTTTACGTACCGCGCGGCTGTAGGCATTTATTTCTATCATGCGGCCGAGTTACACTACTGTATTATAATATTACCGTGGCTAGGACGACTATTATGAAAATAATTTTGTCAATAATAAAGGGTGTAAAAATCCACTTAACGAAGCCGAAAGGCACTTGTTCTCCCCGTCATTGCGATAATTTGTTTTGTTCTACACCATACCTGGGAACCTTCTAGTTACGGAGATATTGGGGGTCCCAACTTTTTGTCATATTTTTTTAATACAAGTTTTTATTCTAAGATTGTTACTTTAAACACCTCCACGACCCCCGTACTATTCAATCCATCCATCAGCACAATGTTTTGAGTGCGTTACATTGAGTTCTACCACAAAACATGATTTATCACCCAAAAAACAAAGTCGCGTAAACAGTAAAGTCACTTAGTTTGATGTACAGAATGCTTCGTTGACGGCTTCGTGATGAGGTTGTTTACATCCACCCTGTTTAGCTATTTAGAATTATGAATTGCTATCTTTTACTAACAGGATTAAGAGTTGCTTAGGAACTCGCAAAAAAGGGTGTTTTTAGGTACATTCTCAGGTGGTATTCCGTCACATTCTCAACTTGTATATTGAAAAGCTTTATATTTCGTACGACTCTCTTGCTTCATCTGCAAGTAAAAGATGTCAATTTTTAAGTTTGTTGGAAACAGAATTAGGGCTGATAATACCTTTGTCAAATATAAAAAGTAATACTATGAGTAACATACTTTTTCAACACACTTGCTCGTAAAGTGAGCCTTATTACATCGTTCTTAGGGCCATAAAACGAACTATCAACTCACACGTGCATAATAATATTACACCCTAGTGCATAACAGAATTATCCCTACAAAGTTAAGTTAGTACCATACTGCAAATTATATGCGAGTAAACAGAGCATTTTCAATTTAACCAGGTATAACTTAGTTTTTTTTTTTTTGTAACAACAGAGAGGTTTTATGCCGCTGAAAACCCATTTACATTTTAGGAATAAATAAATGTGTCCCTAATTAAGCCGAACAAACATTTATTATTATCAAATTATTTATAATTCGCAATAATTAATTATAATTTTGAAGTAGGCCGTATGACTGACTATACAGGGCGTCCAAGTCAAAAAATTGACAGGGAGCGAAATAATCAAATGAGTGCGACCTTGTATTCAACAGGAAGGGACTCATTTTGAGCATTTGATAAATTGATTAATTTCGTATTAAAAATGTTAAAATTCATGGTCTTCCTTTTATTTCTGAAACTATGTTATTTAGCAAAAAATAATCCTTATGATGAAGCCTTTCGATCGGTATGATAAAGCTACAGGTTGATTATTTTTCTCGTATAACGGGTTCGATTCCCGGCTCAACCATGTAATTATTTAGATATCTATGAATGCAGTTTAAATTGTTTTTTAAATTTAAATAATGTCTTCTTTCAGTAAAATGTTCCATCTACAATATTCAAGGTACTTTCCCTCCATGTGGCATATCCGTGGGACGCCCTGTATACGTAATCAATCACCTTACATATGGCGCGTGCAAAAAAAAAAAAACTTGCGCGCCATTTCCCATAATTTTCATATTTTGTTTGTATCGCATTTGTTGCTGTGTGGTATAACGATTTATGCAATACATGTTTGTTTTTTCTTCGCAAGTGTGTTGAAAAAGTGCGTATGCAACTCGTGAGCAACTTGCCCACTAGACACTCGGCTAATTTACGCCCTCGCCTACGGCTCGGGCTGCAACCCACAGCCTCGTGTATAATGAGCAACTTTGCTCACTTGTATCATAATATACTATTATTTATCAACACAAATGTATAATACAAGGTGTAAAAAGACTCTTAACAAAGACGGAAGGCACTTGTTCTCCCATCATTGCGATCATTTTTTTGTTCTAGAGCATACCTTGGAACCTTCTAGTTACGGTGATATTTTGGGTCAACGGTTCAACTTTTCCACATTTTTTTTTAAATACATGTATTTAATGAAGATTTTTACTTTCAACACTTCCATGACCTCTGTACTATTCAATCCGTTCACCAGCACAATGTTTATCATTTTAACACCAACAGAATCTTACATGATCAACAGTATGGCTTCACCAAGGGACGTTATACAACTGACGCCGGTGTAACCTTATTAAAGCACATATTTACTGCGTGGGAAGAGTCTCAAGACGCCATAGGAATTTTTTGTGACCTCTCCAAAGCGTTTGATTGCGTAAATCACGACACAATACTTTTGAAACTTGAGCATTACGGACTGGGTAAACTTGCACTTAGTTTGGTAAAATCTTATTTGAATGATAGACAACAACATGTTCAAATAAATGGTGTTAATTCACAGGGGTTAAAAGTAAAAATGGGGGTTCCACAAGGCTCAATATTGGGTCCTTTTCTCTTTCTAGTATATATAAATGATCTACCCTATTTACTGAAAAACCAACCTCAAAATATGGTGTTATTTGCTGATGACACTTCCCTAATTTTTAAGATAAATAGGCGGGCCCAAAATCTAGATGACGTGAATAATGCCCTACTTCAGGTCCAAAATTGGTTCACAGCAAACAATTTGGTATTAAATGAAAAAAAAACCAAATGCATAAGATTTGCTTTACCGAATGTTAAAAGTAATGATTGTGATATAATATTGAATAAATAGAAACTTGAATTCGTAGATAAAACGGTTTTCCTGGGGATTACGCTTGTTTCAAGGCTACAATGGGGTTCTCATTTGACATCTCTTGCGGGGCGGCTAAGTTCAGCAGCCTATACCATTAGAAAAATCCGTCAGTATACTGATGTAGATACCGCTAGACTGGTTTATTTTAGTTACTTTCATAGTATAATGTCTTATGGCATTTTGCTGTGGGGACGGGCTGCAGATATTGAGTCTATATTTATTCTGCAGAAAAGAGCCATCAGAGCCATATATAATCTTCGTAGGCGCGATTCTCTAAGGGAACTGTTTAAGGATGTTGGCATCATGACGGTACTTTGTCAATACATCTACGAAAACATAATGTACGTCAGAAAAAATCTGCACTTTTTTGGTAAAAGGGGTGACAGACATAATTACAGTACTAGAAATAGGGACCAACTAGTTCAGCCAGGTTTCAGACTCGCTAAAGTAGACTCATCTTTCATGGGGTACTGTTTGAGATGCTATAATAAAATTCCACAAAGTATTCTTGAACTGAATGAGACGAAATTTAAAACATGCATTAAACGCACACTATGTAAGCAAGCATATTACAAGTTGAGCGATTATATCGCTGATAAAAATGCTTGGCTCAATACTGGTCCTGCTCCACAAGGACAGGGGCGCATAAATTGATAGCATTAAATTGTATTGTTTGAGCTGCTGAAGATTGTACAACTATATTTGCATTGTATAGATTCAATCTCTTTAGTATTATATAAATGCATAGCCCATATTGTGTGAGTACTATGTACTAGAAAGCTATCATTCGCTGGAAACCTACATCTTTTCTTGATTTGAATGTGCCCTGGCGGTTTAGAGTGTCATGCTCACTCAAATGTCTCGCTGATGGTTGCGCGTGTGTCGGATCATTTAGTTCCCTTCAAAATGGGAATGTTGAATGGTGCTGATCCATGCGTCATATCCGTGAACGGGCGCTGTCAGTTGTGACTGGCCATCTCTTAGTTGCCATGGCTTATTTGAATGAATTATTTTGAATTGTATTTTTTTGTTTGTGTGCTGTGGACTTTTAACATGCACATCTTGCTACATTGTTCTCACATAATATACCATCTCAACATGAATGATGTAACCAAGATTTTGTAACAATATTCTGATTTAAAAGAGTGTCCATGGAGTTTCTTGCCCGTTCTTCTCCGTAGAGATCTACGCTAGGGAATGGGCAACTACAGTACTTTCACAGTTTTTATGTCTTGTGACTGGGACTGTAGCTACATTTAATTTTCATCTTTGTTTCGACAATTCAAAAGTGCCTGTAACTGGCTTACTTGAAATAAATGCTTTGATTTTGTTTTGAGTGCGTTACATTGAGTTCTACCGAAACATAATTAATAATTTTTGCGTAAAGTTACTTAGTTTGATGTACAGAATGCTTGGTTGACGGCTTCGTGATGAGTCTGTTTACACCCTGTTACCCTACTTAGGTTAAGGTATTTATCTATGGGTCTATGCAACCCAAAATTGATTTTAATATTACTATAAATAATAAAAAATACTTCCCTATTTGAATCCGATTCTTTTAAAAATTTCAAGGGTTTTAATTTTTTTGCACGGAACCCTAATCCTTCCTTTAAAGTATTGGTCCACCCGTTCCAGAGATTAGCCGGCCTATTTTGAAATTGCAAACAGACACTTGTATAGATGTGCTAACTAGCATTTCGACTCAATCATGAAACAAACTGGAACTTTTTGTCGGCAAAAAAATACGAGTGGAAATGTTGAACAATACTGTCAATTATTATGATGAGATTAGATTACATCTTATCGAAACAGTTTTATAAGCAAGCTTGTCTCTACTATGCTTTATTTTCTCGCTCGTTCTTTTCCTTCAAGACAAATCTCCATTGATTCCCGATTGTATGTTTCATGTTATTTAGAATTAACATTTTGTAACACTGTTTTTTTTTTATGTCCATAATAATTAGTAAACAATATTTATGTAACAGTCTGTTTTTGTGACTGTGAAACTGAATAGTTCTTCTGAACTAAAAAAACTGATTTTGTGGATTTCTCTAGTATTTATCCATTTCATTTTATAGTTTAGTATTTTTTTTCTCCATCTATGCGGAGGTCGCATCTAGCTGGATGTTGAACCAAATATACAAGGTGTAAACGGACCATTCACAAAGCCGTCAACCAAGCATTCTGTACATCAAACTAAGTAACTCTGCTCAAAAAATATTGCTGGGAAACGACTTTTTTAGGGGTGAAAAATCGGGAAAACTCAACGTAATGCACTGAAAACATTGTGCTGATGGATTCATTGAATAGTACAAGAGTTTTAGAGAAATTTTAAGTAAAGTTATAAGATTAAAAACTTGTATTAAAAAAAGATAACTTGCGGGGCAGTCCGGGGACAGCCGATAAAAGTGAAAACTAAGTAACTTGTGAATTGTATCGTCGAGCTGTGTGTGTGTGTGCGTGTGGGTTTATGTGAAATGTATGGGGACTGCCGATAGAAGTGAAAACTAAGTAACAACTTGTGAATTGTATCGTTGAGCTGTGTGTGTGTGTGTGTGTGTGTGCGTGTGGGTTTATGTGAAATGTATACGTGTTATTACTCAAACATCATCATCATCTGCCTTGTTTACGTGATAACGTCATAAGAAAACATTGATGAATAATGTTCGTGTGTGGTGCCGAATTTCAGGATTCTGTTGAAGCCAGATGAAAGAACTCTTCAAGCCCTTTCAAACGAGCCTAAACTCGGCTTCCTAGCTCAAAAGAGGTGCGAGGTTAGGAGTTAGAGTTAGGCCGCGGGGGGTGAGGTAGCTCTGAGGGGTTTTAGTGGGGAGTTGATTGGGGAGGGGGTGAGGAAAGGTTGGGGGAGTTGGTTTTCCGTGGGCCCTTCTGCCCCTCAATTCTCCCCACTCCCCTCTTTCCGTCCACTCTCCCCTTCCTACCCTACCACCCTCCCCCACACCCCATCTCCCCCTCCAACCTAGAGCACTTCCCCTATCCCCTCCCTTTCCCCGCCCCAGTCGTAGCACAGGTTGTGCCCCGCGCATGCCTATGTGGTGCTACGCCGTAGCGCATCGCCTACGAGTGCACGAAGCGTGACCGCACGTTACGTCAAGTGGCGATGAGTTCAATTTTTTTCCTTCACCCAAAAAGTGCTCAACGCGAATAAAGAAGTTTTCACTTCAAAAAACTTATGAAAAAGTTGAAACTGACCCCTTTGGTATAGAACAAAAAAATATCACAATGATGGGGGAACAAGGGCCTTTCGGCTTCGTTAAGGGTCTTGTTACACCCATTATGTAATTTGCTAACGACACGCTAAGAAGAAGATATTTTATTCCGGAAAATGAATGTTTTTTTTTAAATCTCATGCTTCTCGCGAGTCAGGTGGCTATAGTGTTGGTAATATAAACAAATAATAATCGGAGTTCTTATATAAGCTGAGATTATGTTTATATTCGCTCAGTAACTCAACTGTAATAAAGTTTACGACTTATTGGAAGTGGTGCACGTGTGAAATTCAGTTTTATATTCTGTTTAGCCCGTAAGCCGAAGGTGGAAAGAACGCAAGGTTTTAATTTTCACAAGTTACTTAATAAATTATTATTTTGTTTTGTTAAAACAGGGTGGAACAGACATCGAGTCCGACGTACAAACGTTACTTACCACGTTTCACGTGATATTCAAAAATGTCTGTAAAAATGGTCTAATCTAATGAGAGGTTTTCTTTTTGAGTATTTAAAAAAACATAGTATCCAAGAACTCTGTAGATGGCGTTGAACTGACTACGTTACTAGATGCCAAAGCCAAAACGCTTGGAAAAAAACATTTCGTCACCTCACATATGCTCGTTAACTGACACTTTCGTTTGCTTAAGCTTCCGAATATAACCATTACATCCAATTGAAATGATGTGACGTTCCGTTCCTTGCAGTAACTTACCAAGTTCAGCGCCATCTATCCAGCGACTAGGGAAGAGTTGAAAAAGAATACCCTTATTGAAATACATGCATTGAGTTCGTACTCCAGTATCTTTCTAGCTTCAATCTGTCAACAGAGACGTCGCTCTACATAGCCGAAGTGTATCATATTGGAACTCCTTACCTGAATAATCTCAGGAGCGGGTACATTCTCGGCGAGCTTGTCAAGCGCATACGTGACGATGTCGCTAGACGTCCTTCCTCCATTGTAGTCCTCAGCAGAGTCCGCGGTCTTCTTGCCGGACGGGAACAGCTTGATGGTCGGGTAGCCTTGCACTTGGAAGCGGGAGGCGAATGCCGTGTGGACAGTCGCGTCGAGGGCGCCTACTTTCACCTGAAAGGTAGGAGAGTGTTGTTATTTATTTAATTTATTGTTAAGACACTCAATAAAAGGGGTAACGAATTAATGCAGCAGTTAAATCATCATGCATCATGCTTCAGGACCGATGGGCCCGAGTCGTCACGTAGTGGGTGCCAGAAGACGGGCGTTGTCGCCGATGGAGGTCTAGAAAACGCTAGCGTGACGACTGAGAAGCGTTCGTGACACATTGGCCGGAGAAAACCGCACAATGATAAGAGTGGAAGGCTATGGGTGAGACCTTTGCCCAGCAGTGGGACAATAAGGGTATGGAAAAAACAGTAAAATATTAAAAATGATATAAAACTTTCGAGTTCCAGCAGACCTCCGAAACGAAAAAGTAATGTAGACAATAGTATGTTAGTTTAGAAATATGTGTGTGTAATAATGTGTTTGTGTGTGAAGTATGTGTTTTAGAATGTCTTTTTTTCTAAATTGGACAACCTATAAATTACAAAACAATTAGGTTTAAATATGTTTCTAATTTATTTTAGGTAGGTTTAACAAAAAAAAACAACTAAGTTGTTTTATTTAGAAAAAAGACATTTCAAAACAGTAAAGATTTAATTGAAAGCTCATTAATTATGTATATTTAATGTTTCAATTAGTATGAATATCAAACGCAATTAGGTACCGAAAGTACCTACAAAAACATGATAACTATTATCATGATATCATAATTATGTAGTTAAAGTATAGAAGTTTAAAAAACCCGATAACTTATAACACCCGCGTTATCAGAACTTAAGCTGATAAGCACATTAAAGTGGGAAATTGGTTAACATAGTAATTATGGTGTATTACTGATTAATGAATGCGATAAAATAATTAATTCTACAGTAATGGTTATGACGGCCAAAGGTTCAACTAACAGAATAATAAAATTGGGAATCAGTTCAGTTCTGTTTATGATCGTGTAGAAAATCGCGTGATTTTTATGTGTGTTGGTGTTAAGACCTAACTTCGTGTATTTATTGTTATTAACTTTAACTCCGTAGACTTGATAGGGGCCACCCCCTATCAAGTCTACGGAGTTAAAGTTAGTAACAAGTAACAATTCAATTATATCTGAGCATGATAAACAAACGACTGGTCTTATTTATTTGGTTTCACAACCGTTTGTACTGGTACTGATTAGCGTCCTAACGTTCAGAAATCTGCTGTTTTGAACGTCAAATTTGTAAGAGAATCCGCCAAAACACTCGCCCTTACAATAATATAGTGCGCTCGTGAAAATGCTAAATGTTCTTCGTCCCTGGGATGAATAACATTTTTACACTTTTCTTTCTTCAGAAAAATACTACTCACTTTATGATTCAAGATTACAATATCAGATTACCGACACAGTTGCAATATTCTTTATATGACGGTGGTACATAAGCTTTTGAATAACGCTCGTAATCTAGGTTAACCCGAAATAGAAGTAATCTTAATTAATAAATTCCAATGTATCAGTTGTCTACGTGTATGTAGAATTCTGCTTGTTTTTTGCGAACCGAGCGGTTCTCCCAGGTATTGTTATCAAATCTTAATAATATTTAAACTGTGTTAATGTAGATAGAATCTCACAGAATATAAATTACAGCCCTTTCACGAGAATGGCCGAATTCCAGCAGTGGGAAAGCTATATTTGTACTTGTTACAGATATCCAATCCATCCATCTTGTCCAATATGTTGGGAACAATATTTCTGTGTTATAATACGATTATTCCACACACTCAACCTAACCTAGCACTGCAGTCATATGAGAAACCCTGCGACTAGCTCAAACCGAGATAATATACTCGAACAATGTCTCAAATACTCCAGCCTACTCGCGATACACGGATAGTGTTCGGGGCTCCCGCGCAGGATGGCGCCTATTTTTCGGAGGGATGAAACAATCGACGGCGACGCGAGTTTCAACAAACGAGACTGAATATGTTTATCGTCATAAAATTTGTGCCGTTTGTTATAGAATCGGAAGATGCGTTGTTTCAGCCAATCAGAAACAAGTAACGTCAATATCTAATTTGAAGTGTTCACAAATTATAAAATGGTATTGTAATGGTTTGTATGTAAAATTTTACAGTTTTTTCTTTCTCCTGTAAGATTGGTGTTTTTGACATACTGCTTACTGTTGGAACGCTACCTTTTAAACTGGAAAGGAGGCAAAGACACCAATTAAAAAACACTCTTGTACTACTAACCTTGCCCCTAAGTTCAGAGGCAGCCTTGGCCCAGTGGGGCTCCAGGTTCTTGCAGTGTCCGCACCAGGGAGCGTAGAACTCCACTAACCACAGGTCTTCGCTGTCCAGCACCAGCTTCTTGAAGTTCTCGTCCGTCAACGTGATCACGTCTGAGTCCGACTGTGGAGAAGAAAATTAGAAGTATTAGACTCGAACACTTTTTTCTTTGGTCCTTAAAGTCGATAATGTTATTATCGACTTTAAGGACCAAAGAAAAAAGTCTCAAAAGGAAGGGCTCAATGTGAATAAGAAAAATCTGACTTGCGATTTATTTTACGGGCTTGCAAATAGGTGGTAGTCATTTTGAGATTAGGGCATGATCATTGATGATGGGGTCGTCATTTAGCGTAAGGTTAGCTATCATGCTTTGAAAATGTAAGACAATGAAATTAAAATATATCTTCATCTATGTATATCAAATATATTTATAAGCAAATAACTTATTTGGAATTTTGGTATGTTAAGTCCAGATAAATACATAGTGCGCAATATTTGGAAGATACTTCCGTGAGTGAACATAGTTGTTGTTCTAAAACAACAGTTGGCTATGATCCACTTTTGTTGGGACGAATAAAGAAAATAACATGTAAGTAAATACAATAAATTACTCCTTGCAGCTAATGACCTGGCTGCAATGTCTACTGCGCACAGTTAAACGCAAAATATAGACGATCTTTGGTGTATTGTTTTATTTATTATGCAAAATGTACTGTGTGTAATGTGCATTATATATTTATATGTAAGCACTGCACTGGATAGGAACTACCTACAACAATTAACTGATGAAATTAATTCGAAAGTATCGGCCAAAATAATTATCTGGAACTTATCCGGAGGAGACACTTAAAATAAATTATAGATGGATTATAAAGAAAATCTATAATTTTTTTTGTACAACTAACAACATACAACAGCAGTGTTATTTGATGAACCTAAGTGTTGTTCTTCCAAAGGTAAAATAATTCTGCAAAATTGCAAAGGATTCTTCTTCCATAGCTAGCTACCACTTTGCCGAGTGCCGACTGTCATCGTGCCGCTGCCGGCTAATGCCGATATAGCCAAATAAGAAGAATAGTGATAAATTCAACCATTTCTTTGTAGGTACCACTTGTGCGTTTAAATCATCCTTCCATAGACATGCTCAATGCCAATTCTAAAAAGGAGGTCAGTAAGGTCACTGACGTGTCCCAATAGAACAATTTTCTAAAGTGAGAGGAAGCGTAGGAGTGTCGTGGGCGCACACGCATGACATATGACAACAAAATAATATATTTCCTCCTACGCTGTCTCAGATTCTTCGATATCTTTTGAGACAAGATGCATAAAAAAGTAGCGAAACCATTAGATGTGATGCGCAGAGATTTTGTTTACTAGCAATTTTAAGTATCATTTTGGATCTGATCTTTAAAAAGACCATTAAATTAATTTAATGCTCTAATTATAATAATAATAATGAATTATAGCACTGATTTCAATTTCGATCTCCATTTATTCGCCAGGATATTAATAAAATCTGTCTATAGAAAAACATGTTATTTATTTTTGTGAGAAACCCATCGGATCTGGCTTCAAGTCATCATAAGTTTGAATCCATAAATAAGAGAAATAAATAAATCGAACCTCAAACAACTCTGACTAAATCCTACGTAATCATAAATTCATAACCCTCCCTTTAGCTTTGCTAAGTCGGGTAAATCATATCAGTTTACTTCTTAAAATAGATAATTTGTTGACATAACAAACACGACTACTGAACCACGTGATATGAAGATAAGATGTCAACGCCCCCATATTGCTTTAAATTCAATGAAAAACTACCGTTTTAGTTATTCTAGAAAACATATGTTGATTAAAATATGGGCTTGAGCATGAAGGTTTTGAGTCATGAAGTCATCATCTACATAGCCTTTTCCCAACTATGTTGGGGTCGGCTTCCAGTCTAATCGGATGTAGCTGAATACCAGTATTTTACATGGAGCGACTGCCTATCTGACACACCCCAGTTATTACTGGGTAATACGATACACCTTGGTAAGTTGTCAGACTTTTTGGGCCACTGACTACCCATAACGACTGTCAAAGAACTACAAATGAGCGTAGTCCAACGGGCGGGTGTCTACTATAAGCCTTTGTTTGCGTAATCAGTTCAATACAGAATACAGGCGTGACGTTAGCTATGTGAAATGTAATTTATTTCTAAAAAAGCTCACATTAATCAATATTACTACTATTTTTCTTTATCAAACAATTTTAAAACAATATTTTAATTAAATAAAGTATCCGCGTTTTGAAATGCCCTCTAGTTAGAACACACGTGGATGTCATTTAATCATGTTTACATTGAAAGTGCAACAACTGTGTAGCTATGCTTATATTATAAAATTTACAAAGAACTTATTTGAAAAAAAAAAAAAATTGCGTTCACAATCAACAGCGAACCAATTTTTAAATCGTGGTTCTATCATTTTTTTTTACATAAAATTAAAAGATGTGATTTTTGCAATTATGTGCGAAGAATTTATGCTTTTCTAAGATTGTTTTTGGTCTTCATCATCTTCGACCTGAGTCCCTGCCGTTTGGCTAGATGTCGCCTGATAACTGATGCATGTTTGTGTACAACTCCCTTGTTTTCAAGCATGTACTTCAACCTCATTAAAACCTTAATAATTCTTGCCTTATCTTCATCCTTTATATTACCTCTAAAAAGCTGAGTTTGTAACATTTTAAATCTATCGTACATTGTCATGGGAGTGGACGAAACGAAGCTTGTGGACTTTACTGGCGCTTTTGTGATCATTATCTTTTTTATTAAAGTTGTTTTTAGAAGTTTTTCCATCCGAGCTATCATTACTGCAGTTGAATATTGTTGTATTACTTTTTCTGTAGTATATTGTTGATTTTCATCTGTTTTAGAGTCAGGTGCACAAGTTTCTATGACACCATTTTGTTTGTCAACTAGTGGTGGTTGAGATGTTTCTGATGCGTCTCTTATGGCGATTTTCCATGGTATGTTGTGACCAAAAGTGCCTGGCGTGGGTTGCTAGTGAAAACTTTGTGTTGTAGTATCATAAGTGGTAAAATGATTGAGAATGAGCTTACATAATAGATTTTGGTGTGATTTTAGTATAGTTACATAATATATTGATGATAAGTAGTATAGTGATCAAGTTCTTTTTTTAAATTAATGAATTAAATTAAAGAATTAGGTCTAGCAATGGACTGCAATACTGTGAGTTGGGTGATTGATTTATTAGGTTACCTTCACTGCAATTGTTGTAATTTTTCATTTGTAGAAAAAAAGAAAATAAGAGAGCAGTCTTACACATGGCAGCATGTCTTCTTCTGCTATACTTTTCTATCTATCATGTCAATTCATCAGACACTTCTTTTCTTGCCATATACATTACACGATTTGAATCAAATATAAATTGTTACCCTAACCATGAAATAAATCCCAATAGTCATTCAAATGCATTCAGAAAGAATTGCAATAAATTGAATAAATAAATATTCAAGAAATAAGTATAATTAATAAAATAAATTGGTGATGAGATAAAATCATTAAAATTTAATGAGTTTACTATCACCACATATTATCTCTGTCGTCTATATTATTATGCGTTACTCCTTTACTCCGGGATATGTAACCTTTAATAAGGTTTTCGAGACCTCTCATAATGTTTACCTTGTCTGATCCGGAGTCTTCAGGTCTCTTTCCAAGACGCTCATAGGCTTTGTTCCTGACAGATTTAAGGGCAGCTTCGACTAATCCGTCAGCTGTTCTTGCACCTTTGTATGGTGTGTGTTTGCTACCCGTGAAGATCTTGATTGAGGGGAAGCCAGTAACTCCATAGTCCTTTCCGAAACTCTTGTACTTGTCA
Source organism: Xestia sexstrigata (assembly GCA_941918905.2). NCBI lineage: Eukaryota > Metazoa > Arthropoda > Insecta > Lepidoptera > Noctuidae > Xestia > Xestia sexstrigata. Next base: position 4,592,434 of record OW799201.2, on the reverse strand, counting down.
GCATCTAGAGCTCCAACTTTAACAATGCCCTGGAAAAAATATGAATTTATAAGAAACATTGTCATTATGGATGAATGCAAATACAGGAATAATTGACTGACAAATTATCTGTCTGAAAGAAAGAAAACATATTTATTTGGCTTTTGCCGCAAGTGTACACACTGCAGTTGACAATGATACAATAGCTGTATCCGCAACACATTTGTTGCATAAAATCAACCTTTGTAGGGGCCTTTGTCCAGCAGTGAAATGATGCTACACTAACAGTAAAAATAAATTCTTTTTTTTTTCATTCTTGGCATATCATTTAAAAAAGTTAAACATGTTTGTAATTTCCTTAAATGATTTTCTAGAAAACTAAATACAAGGCACACAGTCATGCTTGTATGTGTTTGGCGTTCAAGTTTTTTTATGTACACAATTAATAGACACGTACCCTCAATGCTCTGGCAGTCTTCTTGTATTCCGGAACTAAGTTCTTGCAGTGTCCGCACCACGGCGCGTAGAATTCAACCACCCACACTTCATAACTGTCTGTGACCAGTCTGTTGAAATTATCGGGAGTCAGCTCCACCACATCCGAGTTAGAGTCGTACAAGGCGTACCCAGACCCCACGACCAATAAAACACCTGAAAATAAAATATTATCCATTAAAACCGGCTCTAGATTTTACAAACAATACCAATTGATTTCACGGTATAATTACGTTATTTAAACATACCCAAGAAATACGTGTGTAACATTGTATGTTGATACTATGCTACTTAATTTAGAAACTATAAAACACCGACTAATATTTTAATGAGATCGCACGAGTTATCGGCTAAACAACGACCCGAAGAAATAAACACGTCAGTCAATCATTTTGGCATACCGGAGAAGAATGACACGATATTGTCAATGGAATTCGTGGACTCGCTTCATTGGTCAATTCAGATTTCCCGCAAAAAAATGAAAATGGTTTGGATGTTATTTACAGTGGCAACCCTTCACTCAACCCTGTTTGTGCGAGTCAAACTCGCGCTCTATGGGTTTGGGTTCCGTACTATTCAAACTAAATCATTTATTATGGTTTTAAGCTCATTATTTTTCTAATTTACTACATCAAAACCGTAATATTTAGAATTCTATAAGAACAAAAAAAACCGTCGGCTATTTATTAAGTTAAAAAGTTACAGCCCTGTGATAAACAGAGCGGCAGATCGATAAACAGACAGACGACTTGGGTTTAGTAATAGGCTACAGAAACACCCTTTAAAATGCTAGTAAGTACTTGATTTCTTTTATTTTGAAAACAAAATGGCAGACGGCAGTTTAGTGGTAATTAATTTTTCTCTAATGAAAAACGGTCTACTAAATTCATTTGTCATAGTAAAATTCCAACAAAGTATTGGGGAAAGGTCAATGAACACTATTGTCATGCCAAAACGCATCAAATAGAGAAGTATAGATTGCTTGCATACTGTCGGCTGCACCCAGTCGCGTCGGGCCGCAGCGACGAGGGCGAGTGCCCTTAAGTTTTCGGTAGTCACCGCGGGTGCCTGTGTGCCATTGATCACTGTAGTCGCGTCGTCTCCCACTCACTCCATTCCCTATAGTCCAGCCAGCAGCAACGCTACAGGTCGTAAAAACTACAATTATTATCTACTAAGGATTCGACTGATAAGCATGCGCGTCGCGTAAATTACCTGACGCACTTGCAATGCAGATTACGCGCGCGTCGTCGTTCCGTTGTGGTTCCATCTGCGCCGGTAAATAAAATCAGCTCTGAATCGTGCTATAATGCGTGGTCATTGAGTGGATCAATTTTATAACCTTGCCTTATTTAATTAGGAAAAAAGATCATCTCATAACTAAATTAAGTTATTATTAATAATAATAATGTAAAAAAAAAAAAGATAATTAAGTTTAAAAATTACAATTATCGAATCATTATACGATATTATACCCTTAATAATCGCACCTAGGTCTTAGGAGCAGGCATGAGCCTCTTTCTGAACCATTATGTTTTCATTATAGGAGCCACTGCCCTCTATTTTATTTTATTCATGACAAGTTTTCTATTATACTGTGTTCGCAATATGCCGGGTGACCGACCGGTTGTTGTTCTCTAATCATTATCATAACGCTCTTTTCTCTCTCTCACACAAAATCAATATTCTAGTGAGTTGTAGGATTCATCTCATACTTCGCCAGACGAGATTATTGATTTTAAGTTGAGAGTGTTCGGCGGGTGGTGGAGGGATGTGTGATGTGTCTTTGGTCGTTTCATCAGAGTTACAATGATAAAAAATAAAAGGCTAGTTCATTTTGGTATTGAGTTAGTCGATTAATTGTCTATGATTGTCATTATGTATGCATGCATCTAGGGAAATACATTGAAACTAGAATATGATAAAACAAGTTGAAACTTGAATCTAAATTCCATTATCAAATTATGATGGCACAATACGGCTTACTCAATAAAATTATGTCATTGAAAATATTTATTGAATTGTTGTACATTGACAGCATGATACATATTCTGAACCTGTACGTATTCATCTATGACTACAATAACTTGAAAATGTTCGATGTAATAGTGATGGTTTTGGTTAACATGTGTAAACTCTATGGTTATAACATCTTATGCTTAATTGCTTATGCCTAAAATAAAAAAAAAGATTAATAATCAATATTTTCCGTTTCAATGTCAGCGGCGTTTTGCATCTTGAGGGAAAACGGTATTCAATAGAATATAATTTTAAGAATTAATGTCTGGTGGCGATGCTAAGGATCGGTATCTGCCAATTTTTATGTTTTAAAGGTATTTGTATTTACTAATTTCATATTTGACAGGTTATGTTCGCGCGTATTTGTTTATTTTTGGGACAATTTAGGCGGGAAATCGGCGTTAGCAACGCCTTGTGTGTCATCACCATCAATTCAATAGTCATTATTCTTGCCACAATTTGCAGCCGTGGGCCCCAGATTTTGTCACAAATTTAGCGCAATGGCGATGAATACCAAGCCATTCACTGTGTTCGTCGAGGGTAATATTGGCAGTGGCAAAACAACATTTCTGGAACACTTTCGCCGATTCGAAGACATTACGTTGTTGACAGAGCCAGTTGAAGAATGGAGAAACCTGAAGGGATGGAACTTATTGGTAAGCATTCAGCGTTGATATGAAATATCTTAACGTAGGTAGCACCACCCTAAGGATTTCCGAGGATAATTTGTGTCAAATGTATATAGTTAGTATTTTATACCTTAAAAAACAACCCTTAGGACGACCCACTGACCCAACCTTTTTTAATGATAGTAGTATTTGAACTTTTGAAGGTAGATTACATTATAATACAGAAACTTGGAAACCTACGCCTTTGGTTAATAGTTTTGATCCACAATCTTTGTTGAGCCCATAGGTTGTGCCATTCCGTGCACGATGTCAGAAATTAATTACAATGGGCATTGACGCTTGATTATAAACAGTAAATCAAAATTGATAGAAAAAAAAAACATAAATTCAAGAAATCCCTGAGGTTTATTCAACCATTCTTTTATTTTTCAGGATCTCATGTACAAGGACACATCTAAATGGGCAATGACATTCCAATCATATGTATCTCTAACAATGTTAGACATGCACCGGAGGTCGACTCCTACACCTGTGAAGTTGATGGAACGGTCCCTGTACAGTGCACGGTACTGCTTCGTTGAGCATATGATGAGGAGTGGGACCCTGCATCCTGCAGAATTTGCTGTGCTTGACGAATGGTTCCGATTCATTATGAATCAGATACAGATTGATGCAGATCTTATTGGTTTGTATGAATTATCAAAGCTTTTTGTATTGAATATGTAACCACCACTTCCTCTCCTAGTGGAGGCCCATGTCTCCGCAGTGGGACTGTTAAGCTGATTATCTTAAACTAAATCTGGGTGTGTGGTCAGCTGTAAACATGTATGTATTGAAATAACTAGGTGCTTAGCATCTAGGGAAATACATTGAAATTAGAATATGATAAAACAAGTTGAAACTTGAATCTAAATTCCATTATCAATTGTTATTCAAGCTTTATTTAGTTAAGTCAGGTCATGTATAAGCAGTCCAGTCACTCAAAACTATCATCTACATAAGGATGATACAGATTTTGGTGGGCTGCATTGCATTGTAGAATTAAAAATCCTTATGCATCTTTAATTTTGGGTATTAACCAGTGCACACAGCAGGCCACAGCTTGCCTTGCTGCAGTCGCTTCATGAAAAATGCTGATATTTACGTTGGTCTGACTGAAACCTGACCCCAATATAGCTGGGAAAAGGCTAGGCAGATGGTAGCATACTACATAACTACATGAATTTTCTATGATTTTTTCAGTATACCTAAAAACGACGCCCTCCGTTGTGTACGAGAGGATAAAGAAGAGAGCAAGATCTGAGGAGCAGTGTGTCCCGCTCTCCTACATAGAAGAACTCCACAAATTACATGAAGACTGGCTCATCAATAGAGAACATGCTGAGTGTCCTGCGCCTGTAAGTAGCAATATAAAAGTTGAATAGTTTCATACTAACTCCTTTTAGTCATGACTGCAATATCAGGTGCTTCTAAAAAAATTTTTTTAATAGGGAATATGCTTAAATTTTTATTTTTTTATTTTGATACAGAATATTAAAGTACTTTAAAAATAATGAAAAAAAAGCGAAAACAAGAAATAAATCGGCCAAATAACACAAAAGTTATAACCATTTAAACTTTTGTTTCTATCTCTTTCTACATAAACGGAATTTGGTATGGATTTTGTACGTCTATGCAGCGAATGATGTCATTCGCTGAATCGGATCTCTCTGTCTAATCATCAATTTCAATAGCTTATAGCTTAGTACTTTTTATAGATATTAAAAAACTAATTTTACTTTGCTATTTCCGATGGTAATACGCTTTGTTTAGAATGATAAAAAAAAAACATGCAACCCTATTGTATTTTCATGCTTTCATTTGTAAAATCTGGTGGGTATAAGTCAATATGCATTGTTCGCAATAGGGAATATGCACGTAATTTTTTCTTCACTTAAATCAATAAAATACAGTATTAGCAACCTAGGAAAAGTATTTAAAGTTAAGTTCAACTAACTACTGCTTGTCGCACAAAAATAATATTAAACTCCTGCAATCCTCCTACGACAGTTCAAATGTCTGTACCTGTCATGATGTGACGTCATTATCCACAATCTGCCTTGTTTACATAAATTTTTTTTGGCCTTAATTTTTTTGCCTTTTTATTAATTGTATGTGCTATAATCAAGTAAAAATTGCAATAACAATATTATAATAAAATTTTTGTGAAACTAAGCACTTTTTAAAATAAGGGTTTTTTTGACAATGAACTTTGACGTCAATACCGGCGTTATCGAGGACGTTGTGTTTTGAGAGTGCGTTCCGTTTCACCAAAAAATGCTACATAAAACAATAAATTGTAAATGTTTTATGCACCAATGTAAGGCATTTTTCATAAATAAGAGTTTTGTGTTTCATGCATATTCCCTAGTATGCTATTACTTTTTAATCATTATAAAATACAGTAACCTTATAGGTAGTGGGCTGGTTGCAGTAATTCAAACCATTTCATTGTATGGCGGATTTATTGGAGCAAAGAAAGTAAAATAAACCCCTCTAGTCTTAAATTTTATAGAAAACTAAATGCAGAGGCTGTTTGATTAAAAATAAATAGAAGAATATTAAAAAAGCTGACATCAAAAAGATAGGAAAAGTTAAATAATCAAATTATTTGATTTATTGTTTTTTTTTTTTTCAGGTTTTAGTGATAGATGCTGACTTGGATTTGTCTCAAATAACAGAAGAATATAAGAAGAGCGAGCACCAAATATTAAGGAAAGCTGTTGATGTGGTAATGAGATCTCCCAGTAAACTTAGCCCAAAGAAACCTATTACCACTTCTCCCATACAGATTGTGCCTCAAAGAAGAATATTATAATATTAGCTTTACTTATTATTTATAAAACTTAGTTTGAACTGACCTAATTCTATAATTTCTGAACTTATTGCAAGTATCTTAGTTTGTAAGATTATGAATGACTGGATCACAAATAATAGTTTTGACTTGAAGTCACAAACAGATATGACGTTAATCATTTAACAATGCTTTAAAAATTATTCCTTCAAAGAGATATTTTGAAAAATATGCACACCAGTGTTTAAAATATAAATTTTGATGGACAAGTAATAATAAATATGATTATTATTTGCTTATTTTCATACTTACATAATAATATTTTACATTTTTTAAGTTTCTTTAAAAATGTATGTATTCAATTATGTATAATTAAGTTTTTGTGTATTCTATGTATTTAAATTTCGCATTTTGTTTCATTATTTTATGTATGATGTGGATTGGTTATAATTAATCAACTGTACAAATTAGTGTCAATATAAATGATTATTGACTATTTTATTTTTATTTTGCGGAAACCACAAATCGGTGTCCTAATACATATTAGCAAAGGTTTTTTGTATTTGCCTGCTATGGAAGATTGGTTACAGGACAGGACTTCCATAATCATCACTAGTATTCTAGCCAAATTACGGAGCACGGAGACGCCTGCCGGGAACAGAAGGCATTGGCTGCTAGAGACGGTATTGTAAACATTTTCTTTACAAATACAGTGTATGAATGGGCGTCACCGCTTAGTCATTGTAACTGACGATCTGTGACAATTCTGATAAAGTCTGTAACAGCCGAAACTTGCGCCAAAGCGCCTGTGACCGCGTCTCTAGTTGCTGCCGGCTGGCTCGGCGACTTCGTAATCCGTTGTGAGCTTTCAGAGCTTGAGAGCCAACGGGGATAACAAGGATTCACACAGGTCATTCTCTACTCTATCTGTGTTCAAAATTCATTCAATAGATAGGCCGTTACTAAGGTAACAAACCAAACAGTTCTGTATAGCAAACGTGACGTCTTTTCTTGGTATCGCATAGCCGGCACCTATAAAATAACGAGCTCAATCATGCTGATGCCGTAGTAAAAAATATATTGCCCAGTCAGCAAAATCGTGTAACCACATATAAATGTTCGCAACCACCCCGGGAATAATTTTATTGATTTTGTAGCACTGAGTTTGGCACAAACCTACAGAAACAAATGAAACTACGTTGGCAACACTGGGCGTCTTGTCAGTTTGTCAAATTTATTATTGTGTCATTGTCAGGTGTTTACTTACATGCCGATAGTGAAAATTAATTATTTTAGGCCAATTTTAACTAGATCAATTCTATAGGCAATATTTTAATAGTTTTATGAAGTATAATTTGTTCTAAACATAATTTGTGATGAGTTCTTGTTGCGGCAACGAGTTAATATTTAATTCGGTCATTAACGAAGTAGTGGCTTCCAATTTGGAGCAAGCATCGTATTTTATCAATATTTTATACAATTCCGGTTTTATTGTTGGTGCTGTTTTATTCATTGGAGTCTTGTTATTCGTGGCTGTTAGTAAGTACGGCGGGAGGCTTGGGTCGCGAGCGCGTTAACGCATGAAAGTAAAAGTAATGAGATTGTTTACCGTGGTCACCGTGGAGCTGTAACACCTCGGCATCGTAAGGTGAGTGATTGGTGAGGTGATTTCTTGTGTATATTTTTAGTATTGTACTGCTGATCTTAGAGTAAAGTTAATGTTCATGTGTTGGCAAAACCCATTAGGTACATAATTTTTCCAGATTTTTATCCTTTGAATTTCTTGTTATCTTTGTAGCTATTGTTAGCCTAACAAATCGAATTACGAACCACTATATTCTCAAACAATTAAAATGATTGGATTTCCGCATTTTGCATAGTGTTCTAAGAAACATGTTATCTTCAGATATTTTGCAAAACAAAGCACATTTATACTCATTAAATTTACTCTATGCACCAAACTGTTAAGCTTTACTGATTCCTAGGTTAGGTGTTACATTATAAATTGCTGAAAAGGTATGTTGCCATGGAGCTGCAGGATTCAGCGAGCCTCATCAAAACATAAGTCCCATTCGTGATCTACCCTGTAGTTCCGGGCTTTTGTGATTGTATTGACATCAGAAGCTCGTCTCTACAGGTAGCTCACGGCTGGTAGACCACGCTACATGATGCTTCTATTGTGTTGTTGTTGGAAATCAGGTAAAATCTTGAATGAGTGTGTATGTTATCATTGTTTTTTTATTATAGTAGCAATTACTGAACACAAAGGTCAATTAAATAATTTCCTTTAGATCAAATGGATTGGATAATCAAAAGCTAGATATGTGCTGCTTTACTGGTTGATGACTGGTCATTACTTTGCCATTTCCTATTAAAATACAAGAATTCTCATTAACATGTTACCATTGTGTGTCATGGGATAGTCATATATAGTAAGAAATTATCAATGCCTTCTTCGAGACAGTGGTTAAATAAACTGTACTTACTGCTTATCAAAGTTTATTGTATTATGTTGGGGATGGGTTGTGCCCTATTGGGATAGGGGAAGGAACATACAGGAAGTAAGCAAGCCACAACTTTGTGATAGTGTGTTTCTGATGATTCTTAAATTTAACCATGTACTAATTTCCCTACAAATTGGTAAAAGAATCTAGAACAAAAGGTCTTTTGGGTAAAAAGCTGTATCAAATATGAATACTGCTATCGAAATGTCTCTTTGGCCTACTTATAGAAAATGTCTGGTCATATAAGTACATATCTTTCAATTACTGTGGTTATCAAGTAATTATACTTTATCTGTGATATTTTTTTACTTATTCAGATATTTATGTGTGAAAATACATGACCTTTCCATAACCCCCATGAAATGTAGTTGTATAAATGTGAATGAAGAAGTTTGATGTATTTATCCAAGTACTTAGGTAATTCCCTGCTCCTAGGATATCATGTTCTCCATGTCCCTCGTTAATTTAGAGGCTAATTGGTTAGTTTATTAAAACTAGAATCTATGTTAAAATACTAGTATTGACTTCTAACTGGCAGATAAACTGGTTATCTCAACGAACGAAAGTGAGTGAGGTTGGTGAGCGGCGCTAGTTACTGCACTAATATTACCTCATTCGACTCGCCCACTTTTTCACTTTCATAAAATATACGCAGAAAGCGTAAACTTGTCAACTTTATTTAGATTTTTTGAGAATTTTCATATCTAATTCATTATGCATGCGTAAGTATGTGCTTGGGTAGTTAATTTGGTGAGTTCTAGAAAAAACCCCATCGTAACTTCATGGTTTGTGAGTCATGTGAATTGGGAAGGGAAAGAACAAAATGGCGGATTTGGCTTCGTAGGGTGTGGTCCCGCGCGCTAGGAGCATGCGCGATCGATCCCCCGACTCTACCACCCCTTACCTATGTCTGGGAGTCCCACACAGTCAATGACCTCCCGGGGCAGTTCGGGCGACGTTGCATCTGTATTGATTGCCACACACGAAACAACGTCTGTCCGTGTACCATAAACACTACCCTTTAGAAATATTTAATTTTATACAACCGAACCACAGATCGCGCCAATCTGTGTCAAGCAGGTCAAGTTAGTCGACATAAAAATGTCCAGAATACTAGATTCGGCTATTGGTATTAAAATCCGAATCTAGCATCGGACATTTTTAAATTCAAAGGTTTGAATGTGATGAATTGGTAGGGGTAATAATACAAATCGTCGCCGACCTGAACGGGGATATTACTGAAGAATTCCATGCAAGCCATGTGAACTCGTCGCCAAATTTTGGGCTAACTCAATTTGAATTTTCATCGACACGTTATGAAGAAAAATGCGAACTTAGCATTTGAGATACAGAATAGTGATTGAATTTCTTTAACATTTTATGATTAGCTTTAGGGCCTACCTACTAGGTAACAGGTCGGTCTAGGATGAGCACTGGTTATCTGGTTTTAGGTTCACTGAAAGTTTCGTATCAGACATGATGGCTGCATCACTTTTTAGATACCTACCTACTTTAAATCATTCAACTCTGCTAAGTTTCGCAACACGAGGTTTCCGCCTGCTGCATTCATTCTAGTGTCATTGTCGAGGTATCGATCTTTACAGTTTTGACTAAGTTTATTGCATTGCGGTCCGCTGGTCCGCATTCTATGATCCTTAAGGGCCTATACTACCACAAATGGCTTAGCATGATCCTCCGTTACGCCTAAAATACTGCAGCATTAATTTTGAAATAAATATATGGTAAAGTTGAGGATTAATGTTAAGTCCTATATTTGGCGAAAACACGATTCCATAAAATTTTCTCGATAGAAAAAAATCCCAGTTACCTCTAAATTGAACAATAAACCGCTGGCAATCATAAAATACTTCAAATTATATCATGAAACTTTTTATACTAACTGAACTAACTATAAAGCAGGTCTTATATTATTTATTTTTTTAGTCCAATCAATAGATTTTTTGTAAATCGCAATTAACCACAAATTTCGCACTATTCGGCCCGCAGTGACTGACGTAAAAACCACTTTGTAGTGCAAGCTGATTAGAACTTTATTCTAACAGAATTTCAAACGAAGTTTGAACTACCAAATATAGAGTTGCTAATTTGAGGTAGTATAGGCTCTTAAGAAATGATTCTCATACAGCTATATCGACCCCTTACCGCCGACTTATCGTAAGCGACAATTTTAACTAAACAGCGTTTTTATTGCAAACGATTTTTTAAACTATAACGGAAATAGCCACGTCAAGATTTCCCGCCACAATAAACAAAATCAGAAGATATAGCAAATGCAACTTTATCGTTAACAGGAAAATTTTGATAATTTTAGAGTACCTACCTAGGTAACTGTAACTGGTAATAAACCAATAATTATCTGTGGTGACTATAGTGTTAATATCTTAGAGAATAATGTAAATAGCAGTAGATTCATAGGTCTGTTTAAATCATTTAACTTGTCAAATGTGTTTTCAGAACCAACTCGAATTACTACAAATACTGCTACATGTATTGATAATGTTTTTTGTTGCTGCGACTACTTAGATAAATCCATCGATTACCTGTCTTCAGATCATAGTGGTCAGACTGTTGCTTTCGCGTACAATATACAATTACAAAGAATTCAGATACCAACTAGACAAATAACACCCAGCCATCTAGACAAATTTAATAATAATTTAATTAGTAAGTTAGGTATACCGGGTCATATTAGAAACAATGTAAATGTATTTTATGAAGAATTATTTTCGGTAGTGCACACCGAATTCAATAATACCTACCCTGGCCCACCCCCACCCCGGGGCGAGCAGAAAGTCCGGCTGCCTAAAAAAGCAAGGTCCCTTAGATAATATGTTTTACCGACAACTATCTAGGCTAGACATGTACTTTATTGGTATTAACTCATCTGTTTAAAAAAAAAACTAAAACTATTGTCCCAAAGTTTATTTTCAGTGACTGAGCAACACAGGGTATAAGGAAAAGTAGGGAACGATTGTTTGAGCTGTACGGCCTTAAGCCTTACATCAACACAATCTTTTAATAAATATGTTGCTACTTACTCGAAAGTTTTTAAAAACACTTGCAAGGTAGCCAAATCCTTATTCATTAGCAACAAGATTAAATCAGCCGATAACAAAATGAAGACGGTTTGGAAAATTATCAACAGTGCAACAAATAGAAATAAAAAAAACAAAATAATGACTTCACACTGGAGACATCATGCTGGAGCTCCAACAATGAAGTTGCTCAAGAATTTGTAAATTTCTTTACCAGTATCTCACTTAAAACTACAGAAACCTTAAATTCCTCTCCCTTGCTCTCTATTGATTTATTGAAAGCGAACGTTGCAGCCTGTCCAAATTAATTTAAATTTCAGCATATAAACCCCTTAACAGTCATAAAAGGTTTCAAGCAAATCAAGATCAAATTAACGGAAGATCTATGGGGTATGTCTATCAAAGCTTGTACCTTAACTATTGAGACTGTAAGCACCCTATTTAGCCTCAATATTTAATTTGTGCGTGGTTCGGGGGTTCTTCCCGGATCTAATGAAATTCAGTAAGGTAATACCGCTTTTTTAAATCCGGGGACAGTAAGGACACCAATAACTATAGGCCCGTATCCGTGTTGCCGGTTTTCAGCAAGGTGTTTCAAAAGATAAAGCTCAATCAAATGCTTAACCATTTTAACACCAATAAAATATTACACGAGCAACAGTATGGTTTCACCAAAGGACGTTGTACGACTGACGCCGGTGTCACTTTATTAAAACACATATTTACTGCGTGGCAAGAGGCACAAGATGCCATAGGAATCTTCGTGACCTTTCGAAGGCATTTGATTGCGTAAATCACGAAACCCTGATCTTGGAAACTTGAGCATTACGGTTTAGGTAAACTTGCGCTCAGTATAGTAAAATCGTATTTGAATGATAGCAGCAGGTACAAATAAATGGTGTCAACTCAATGGGTTTAAAAGTAAAAATGGGTGTACCACAAGGTTCGATATTGGGTCCCTTCCTCTTTTTAGTGTATATTAATGACCTACCCCATTTATTTAACAAGCATCCGCATATATGGTGTTGTTTGCTGACGATACTTCTTTAATATTTAGGATAAACAGACGTGCCACTAATCTTGACGACGTAATAATGCGCTACTGCAGGTCCACAATTGGTTTACTGCTAATAATTTAGTAGTAAATGGAAAAAAAAACGAAGTGCATTAGATTTGCTCTACCAAATGTCAAAAGTATTGATTGTGACAATATTATATTTTATTAAATTTATTTTATGTATATGTACCTACTGATTTGACAGGAATGTTTACTTTGTTAATTCTACTTCTTCTTTATTATTGTGACATTTAATTATTTTTATTGACATTGATTTTGTAAATTATTATTAATTTTATTTGATTATTGTGAATGTGGGGACCATGTGGGTCACATTTTTATTCTTTGTTTGCTTTTTTTCCCACAACTGTCTGGCAGTTTGAGTACTATAAGCGACCTACCCAAAAGTCCTTTCTTTGGTATTGTTCGTCGTTTCGTTGAGCTCCTTGAGTTATAAGTCGAGCTACACGATAACCGACAAATGCTTGCACTGACTGGACAGGTCCACTCAAATCTGTGTGGTTCTTTCTTCCAAAGACCATCTCAGACTCTAATCTGCATAGTCCTCATGTGAATTGAGCAAGATAGTCTGGACTTCAAAAGAGACTATGACCTCTGAGTTTGTTTCGGCTGTTTCTTCTCAGAGTAGTCAGGTACGAAACACCGGCCCCAACTAGTTTAAAAAAAATATTACGTGTAAAAGTGTTTGTAAAAACTTACTTGCAAAATAAACATCATTTATCATTTATATTGAATCAAGAGAAACTAGAATTTGTCGATAAAACCGTTTTCTTGGGAATCACGCTCGACTCAAGGTTACAATGGGGTCCTCATTTAACATCTCTTGCAGGACGGCTGAGCTCAGAAGCATATGCTGTTAGAAAAATCCGTCAATTAACTGATATTGATACCGCGAGGCTAGTATATTTGAGTTATTTTCGATAGTATTATGTCATACGGTATTTTACTATGGGGACGGGCTGCAGACATCGAGTCTATATTTATTCTGCAGAAAAGAGTCATCAGAGCCATTTATGAATTACGTAGACGCGATTCTCTAAAGAAATTAATATCATGACAGTACCTTGTCAATACATCTATGAAAACATCATGTACGTTAGCAAAAATCGGCATTTATTCTGTAGAAGAGGTGACAGACACCACTATAACACTAGAAATAAGGACCAACTAGTTCAGCCAGGTTTCAGGCTTGCTAAAGTAGATTCATCTTTCATGGGGTACTGTTTGAAATGAATGAGAAAAAAATTAAATCTTGTATAAAACGCACACTATGTAGGCAAGCATATTATAAGTTGGGGGATTACATTGATGATATAAATGCTTGGCTAAATGCTCCTGCTCCACAACCATAGGGGCAAACTAATTGATTGTACTGTCGGGCATTATTTGAGTCTATCGACACGCAAAGAAGAAGAAGAATTGATTCCCATGTTGATGTATTGTGGAAGCTGCAGAAGATTGTAAAAATATACTTGCATTGTATAGATTCCAGTTCTTAGTATTATATAATTGCATAGCACATGTGTGAGTACCTACTTTGTATCTTTCATTGACTTGAATATGCCTTGGTGGCTGAGAGAATGTCATGCTCACTCAAATGTCTCGCTGATGGTGGCGAGTGTGTCGGGTCATTTAGTTCCCTTCAATATGGTTGAGTTGAATGGCGCCGATACACGCGTCATGTTCGTGAACGGGCGCTGTCAGTTGGCCCTCAAGTTATTATGCCTTTTTTTATTATTAGTTTTGTTTTTTATTCGTAATTTTGACATTCAAAATTGCCGTAATGGTCTAATTGAAATAAATGCTTTGAGTTTGAGTTTGAGTAACCGACATAATGAAATGTTATCGTAAGCTACATTATTGTCCGAGAGCAACGGTGGCCCAGTGGTGGCGCCCCCGACTTACGAACAGTAAGTCGTGGGTTCGAACCCAGAGAGGCGCATTACTTTGTGTAATTTATTTCATCACCACTGCTCTCAAAACGGTGAAGGAAAACATCGTGAGGAACCAAAAAAATCGAAGACATGTGACATCTACCAATCCGCACTGGGCCCGCGTGGTGGATTATAGCCTATTCCCTCTCATAGAGAGGCCTGTGTCCCAGCAGTGGGAACTTTAATAGGCTGATGATGATGACATTATTTTCCAACCAATGCATCGTAAGCAACCCTTCTTGTTATCGCAACCGACACTGTACTCCTTATTCTCGTCGTTTACTTTAAATAAAGTAGCTGAAAACGTGCTACGACGAGTTAATTACGGTGCGTTTGTGATGCAATAACTGAAGTGAAGTGGACCTGGCAGAGCCCCGATGGTGCAACTAAAAATGAGATTGACTTCATCATGTCCAACCAAGAAGCAAGTTCAATAATGTCTCTGTGATCAATTTGGTGAAAACCGGGTAAATCACTGCATGGTAAGAGGCACATAGAACATCAATATTGAGCTTGAAAGGTCTCAACTGATGAAGCCTACGCTCCGTCAAGCACAGATCCAGATCCAAAACCCCGAGAGCTTTCAGCTTGAACTCCAGAATCGTTTCGAGTGCCTAGGAAGCTCAGTGGACGAATACAACGATGCACGGTGGGCTGGAAATCGGCTTTCATAGACTTAGGGATGTCAATTTGCAAGTGCTTGTTTTTATGTTTCTGTTTCTGTCTTGTTTGTATGAAGCTAGTATGAAAAATCGAATTTTCTCCTAAACGGCATGTTTAACTAACCGTAATATCCTTGGAGGTGGTCATAGTGCTAATTATTTATGATTTTTTGTTTGCCGATTTGACGAAAAATTTCATGCCGTTTTTTTATAAAAATCGTCAAAATATTTTTGTTTTTACATATGAAACGATTCCTTTTAGTGTTTATGTTGAAGAACACGGACTTTTAACTACACGTAACATAAAATAGCATCACTCCTATATATCCGAAGGAGTTGGCAGAGGTTTATAGTACACCCACACGTAGACAATTATGTTTGAGCTAGATATTTATCAACACATCATGAGTTTTAAAACTTTTCATACAACGAAATTACCAATTGTTTACTCTTCTAATGAGTCCGAAAAGAAGTGATTAAGTAACTACACTGATTAGGTCTTCTAATGAGTCTTTATAGGTGATTTAATGATTTTCAATATCTCACGACAAAGATTTTAGGAGGTTTCGAGAACATCATTCGCGGAAAAGAAGTAAGCAGGATTCCAATCAAGACATTTTAAATATGCTTGTTGTTTCTTCGGATCCTTTGCTAAGTGCACAAAGGCCTAAGTTAGATGCCAAGAAAAAGCAGAGCTTTTTTGCTGAAACTCTCGACTTAATTCAATTTCAGGAAACTGAGTTCGAGTTTTTGGATATATCCAATCTGGATGCTGACTCAGAATTGGAGTCTGACAACGAGAGTGATAAGGAAAATTTGTAAAAAAATTATATATGTACTAAAATCATATTTGTAAATTTGTATTTGAGTGTGTTTGGGTTTTTTTTTGTAATATTTAATGATATTTTGTCTTTTTTTATTTATTTTACTTTATTTTACAAATGCTTAGTATTAATTGCTTAAATTAAATTATTTTGTATATAATATAACTTTATATGTTACTTAAATAAGAGTTTGATAATCTTTTTTTATTTAAATTAATAAAAATGTGTCAAAAAACAGCATTTTTTTTTATTTAATTTTTCTTGTTTTGTGTGTTCTTAATATTTGGGTTAATAACATATCGAACATTTTAACTTGGACACTAAAAGGGATCGTTTTACATGTAAAAATAAATAAAAATATTTTGACGATTTTTAAAAAAAAAACGGCATTAAATTTTTCGTCAAATCGGCAACTAAAAAATCATAAATAATTAGCACTATGACCACCTCCAAGGATATTACGGTTAAACATGCCGTTTAGGAGATAATTCGATTTTTCATACTAGCTTCATACAAATTTTTCGTAAAAAAATATATTTCCTTCGTTTTTGGGCAGAATTAACTCGGGTGTCATTTTTGTACATAGTAATGACTAATAGAAGCGATATCCGGCAAAAAATCAGGCACTTGCAAATTGAAATCCCTAAGTCTATGAAAGCCGATTTCCAGCCCACCGTGCGATGGGCTCGTTAAAACTGTCCATACGACCGGGTCTGAGTTCTTCAAGACACCTCGTACAGATCAGAACAAGAGACTCCGATCACACTCTCAAGCTCATGAAAGAGTGGCGTAAGATAATCTTGCAGTCTTCAGACGAGGCGTGGAATTACCGGCAGCTCAATAGACGATCTCTAAATCCATGAAGAGCGATCTCCGCCGCTTTAATACCGAGCGTATTTAAGACGCGATCGAGCGGAATAAAAGCTCCAAGGTATTTACAAGAGATCTGGCTATTAGACAGAGCCGACGATGGCAGGATCTTATCCGCCAAACCGGAGCTTCTGAGGGAGATTGAGAGCTTCTATGGGCAGTGGTATACGTCAAACAGTAAACCCGTTGTAGATCTAGCATACGACCCAAGAGCTAGACTGACCTGACACTATACCGAAGACATCCCGGACGTCAGCCTGTACAAGATTAGGGTGATGACAAAGTTACGGCCGAACTCCTGAAGGCGGGTGGAAAACCGGTACTTAAGGCCCTTCAGAAGCTGTTTGACTCCGTCATACTCGAGGGGAAAATGCCACAGGCATCGTGCAGGGGTGTGGTGGTGCTCTTAGACTATGGAGGAGCTCAGTAAAGCTTCCGAAAGAGTGGGTCTTCAAATGAACATTGACAAAACCAAGGTCATGTTGAATGCCCATGTAACACTTGATAGGAGTGGCCTATCAAGATCGAAGACTAGGCGAACTCGAAGTTGTAGACGATTATGTGCACCTGGGACAAACGGTCCAGTTAAGTAGGTCTAACTTCGAGAAACAGGTCAATCATCGAATCCGACTCTGCTGTCGGCTATCTTCTCGTCCAACTTACCACAGTGTCTCAAGACGAAAGTCAATGACCAGTGTGTGTTGCTAGTGATTACATGCAGGACCGAAACGTGGTCGCTCACAATGGGCCTCATTAGAAGGCTCGGAGTTTCTTTGCGTGATCGAATCAGAAATGAAGACCAAGAGAATTAAGGTTACCGAAGAATTGCCAAATTTAAGTGGCAGTGGACAGGGCACATTGCTCGCAGAACGGATGGCCAATGGGGCCGAGAAGTTCTGGAGTGGCGAACTGGAAGACATTGCGTGGAAGGCCTCCTACTAGGTGGACCGAAGGTCCTGGAAGGACCTGGTGAAGGTTGCGGTATCCGCTGGATGCGAGACGCACGGGACCGGTCAATGTAGCGACACTTGGGGGAGGCCTATGTCCAACAGTGGACGTCTTTCGGCTGAAATGATGAATAATAGCAGGATTTATTTCGACCTATTGAAATGATTCAAATAGGCGGTTTAGTACTAAATCTGAAAGTATTGATGCTTTCAGATTTAGTACTAAACCGCGTTCTTACCTTAACTTGTAATTCATTGATTTCAAGTTTATCATCTTTATATTATGTTGATTTATGAAAAATATAATGATGTATACATTTTACAAATTGTTTTTTATTAAGAAAATCCATATTTCAAGTATCCATATTTAAAAAATTGTAGTATATTGTCACTTACGTTAAAACTTGTCACACATATTGATTATCGCAAGTGTCATCGTAAACGTTCGAAACGCATTAGAAGTCGTAACATTTGGACAGCGAAAATATTGTTAGCGCCAAAAAAGCCTTAAAATAGTTGTTTTTTAAATTAATTTTAATCATAATCCATAAAACTTGAAAAACCATCATCACAAGTTAAATTTCAATTTAATATCATAAAAAACAGTTAACATACTTATTTAAAAAAAACCTGTAAAATTTGGTTTTTGTCGCTTACAGTAAGGGCCACCGCACACTTGAGACAAAACTGTCTTCAGACAGACTATTTCCCTGCTAGTGCGAACGAGACAGACTAATTATCTCTCGCTCGCGCTAGTAGGGAAATAGTCTGTCTCAAGACAGTTTTGTCTTAAGTGTGCGGTAGCCCTAAGTCGGCGGTAAGGGGTCGATATGTAGGTAGATATAATAGGGACAAGCACTAGGTACCATAATGATTAGCACTAGGTGTTTAGTTACTGTTGTAGGTGTGAAGAAAAAGCAAACAGCTCATTACCATGTGAAGGAACCACAGGACGCTTATATGAATCACTAGCTGATGCCCGCGGCTTCGCCCGCGTGGATGTCGCTTCAGTTATCGCGACCAAAAGTAATCATGAAATTTTGATCCTGTTCCCGCAACCCTCCAACAAATATCATTATATTTTAGCCTATGTAAACAAAAACTTGACAAATTATATTAGTAAAACCTTCCTCGAGAACCACTCTATTCATTGGTGTGCAAACAGCATGAAAATCGGTGCAGTAGTTTTTGAGTTTGTCGCGAACAGACAGACAGATGCGGCGGAGGACTTAGTTTTATAATAATTATGTAGTGATTTAACAAAATTTTGCACTGCAAGGAGCAAAGTAAACACCGTGAATTAATTACGCGTCAATATTTCCCACGTTCCAGAACATTGGTCGTTAGATCACTGGGAAGGGATCACACATAAACAATGCACGAAGAGAGAGGATTCGATCACCTTGGTAGTTTTACAAACAACATGAATTATTATTATACATGTTGTGGAGACTGCCTTAGAGTCGTGATTACAATTTATTGTTTACTTGGTACCAAAAATATCGGTCTACAACATTATATGTATTAGAATAATACAAATATTTCTCAACTCTGCCTCTACAACTCCGCCTTACCTTCGGGGTCACGGTGACAAAAGTAAAACGTGTGAGATGTTTTATTTGTATGTAAAACGGGGTGCATAGAGACAAAGGGGTGAACCGAGACCAAACTTTGCAAGGGATTATAAACGTTGAATTAATAATGGCACCTATATTGTAGGTTGTTCAGAGCTATGATTACACTACATTTAACGTCAAAGTTCACAATAAAATGAAATTTCCTTAGAAAAAAAGATCCAAAATCGTAAAATTGACACTATCGGAAACTCATTGAATTGATATCTCGGAAACGTGAAACTCTTTTATAGAGAGGTGACGGGATTTTTCTTAACGATCATGGATACGGTTACATATTTTACTTTTATGGTTTGAAGAGTACTTAGTGTCCATAGGTGAATGATGTCCGTCTGCCTGCTTTCAGTGGTTGCAACTTACTTATAGGGCTTACAAGAGGCTTCATTGTTGCGAAAAGAAAAACGATCAGAGAAATGGTCAGTTTTAGTACAAATTAAAGTATGGCGTCTCCGCAGATGAAACAAGTTGGTCTGCCGGCTGTCAGTGGTTGCATTTCAGAGCTATGATGCGCGCAAGTCACTGCATTGCATTGTTGCAAAAAAAAACGATAAGAAAAATGGTCAAATTTTTATTTGAGCTAGACACGCGTGAGCGGTGTCAAGGGACCCGTTACCGCGCGGGCTAGCGATCTGCAAAATAAAACGAGGTAGGTGCCAAACAAATTTTTGGACTTTTGGTAAAAAAACCCGTTTTTGACTCAACAATTATTGATTTTCAACCTTCAACCTGGACTCCGGGACACAGAACGCGGACTAGAACACAGGAATGAAGATTGAGTACTATTGAAACTAGAATCTAACGTTACTTCTGATAAAAATTTGGAATGTCTGAAAATTCAAAAAAATTCTAAGGGTGGGTAGTGTGGGTAGGGAACTTTTTATTATGAAATTGTGCGCATTAGAACTTTCGATAAAATAACGTAATAATGCGAGTAGCACGACTCGGGGATGATCTTCGGAGCCCGCGACATGGTGTCGGCGCTTAAAGTGTTAAGTACGTAAATAAAATAGAATAAGTAGGTACTTGTTAGTAACATACCATATTATTAAGGCCGTAGTGGCCGGACCGCCAAGTCGTAAGGTCTCAAGTTCGATCCCAAGGTACGCACCTCTGATTTTTCGGGTTCATGTGCTTATTGTATTATTATCACTCGCTTCGGTGAAGGAAAACATCGTGAGGAAACTAGCAAGCCTGAGAGATATTTCTCAGCGACATGCTATGCCAAGTCAGAGGCCCATGGGCGGCATAAAAACTGACACCAGGTTAGGCACTAACCACGCGATAAGGAAAGAAGAATTCAACGTTAAAATCCCTTTCAAAGTTTTGTCAGGATTTACCCCTGCGTCTCTCTCTATTCACTCCGTAGCACAATAACCTAATTATTCAATAAACCTACATATGGTGACTGATTAGTGATTTCTGATTAGTTACATAAAATGATAAGCGCCTGAGATATCTACATTTTCTTATGCAATAATGGAGACTGAGATTAAGAGCGGCCAACCCGCCATACTTTTCGCGAGAATTTTGACAAACGCTCGTGCGTGATTACGCCGTTGTTACACATACAGGGTGTGGCGTAAGTAGTGGTCCACCGTTCAGGATTCGATGAACCAGATAATTAACTATAACAATTAAAAATTTAAACCATTTATACCCAAGGGTTCCGAAAATATTTCCTTTTTGTCTTTTATTTACGAAATTTCTACCCTTTATTACAAATTTGGTTGTAGTTTCAACAAAAGTCATTAATCTTTCATTTTGATTTCTGTTAATTACTGCTGAATACTAGAGCTACCACGATAAATTATGATTTTTTATGTAAATTCAGCTCTTTTGAAGCAAAAATTTGGTTCTTCTCTAATTTTAACCCAAATTTTTAACACACCAAGTTCAAGAGCGATTTTTGTAAAAAAAACGTACCACATTGTCAGTGCCCATGTATTTAATAATATGCCTACTAAAGGCCGATTTCAAAATGATATCGTTATAACAGATCCAATAATTTAACAAAAAGATATTCAATTTTAATTGAAGAAAAGAAGATTTTCATTAAACTATTTTTTTAAACTTTATTGCGCTAATACTTACGATATTTGCCAAAAAAATGCACTACAGTGACAATGCCCATTTGTTTTAAAAAAAAACTACTATAACAGAGTTATGTAGACCTAACTTGTTACTTCAGGTATTTGAAAAAAGAATTAAAAAAAAAAAAAAAAGTTTGTAAATTTTCGAACACTAAGTATTTTTCGTTCAATGTCCTCGCGTTAGTCGGTATGAGGTGCGCGGGTGACGAGTAATGCGGGGTCGGGGCTAGGTAAGACAGGGCAGTTGAAAAAATATTGCCGCGATGGCTCTGATGAAACAAGAAGCTTTTCGACCATGCTCGCGTTGACGATAGACGGGCCGGAAGGGGCCCTCTTAATAAAGCTACGTCGGCAAGTCGGCTTGTGGTTTAATCAATAGCTATAGTCTGACTTATGTATGTAAACGAGGAAGAAAGGTTTCGCCTGAAAGAGGCGCAAGGATTGTCCTCTAGTTCCAGCATTGTTGGCGACAAACTTGAGGGTGCAGTGCAGTGCGTTGGTCGTAGCCAAGAAGCAGTGCAACTCTTAATAATCCACCAGGTAACGCAGATGTTCTGGCAGATTATTTATTTCTACTTAACACCAAAGTATCACGAAGCTGTTGCGTGTTGATTGTTCGATCCTTCCTTTGACATTGCCCTCGCTGACATAGTTACAGGTTGGTAAGAACCACTTCTACCAATCAGCGGCAATATGGCCGATTGAATACAAAGACAATCTCTCACGAAGGGTGATCAATTCGTCATTTACAATTTGTATAATGTCAATTTATCTCAATCAAGTTTGGAGTCCGCAGACTAAATCATTTGACGGACGTTGCATTTGTTACTATTTAGTTTATTGTTACGTGATTTTGTCTAATTTGGGTATGTTCCATTGCTTCTAGAGAAGTACTTATGTAACTTCGATTTATTAAATCGGTCATTTTACTTTGTAGTTGGAGTAGAACTTCAATAATAGGTACTGCTCGCTCGATCAATTAACCTGGTGTATAATCAATCCGCTACGGCTAATATTTTGTGTCTATCAAATCAAAAGGCTCTATGCTATGTGGGTACCTACATTGTGTTTATAGCTTTCAAGTTTCAAGACTTGTAGTAAAGGCAAACTAGAAGAAAACTTCCGAGGATAGTGACACAGAGTAATTTGATGTTGTCTACATCAACACAATGCATACAATTTCATGGTCGAAATGTCGAATTAATGAAGTTATGCTTGGACCTTTTACCTGTAAACAAGGAATTTGGTAGGCTATCATACAACGATAAAAGAACGTTCTGGAAGTAACATAATTCGCTATTGTTAACGATCTCCAAAGATCTTAATTTCAGTTGACAAAGTCACATCAAAAGCTGCGTCAATAACACGATATATTTGAAATCCTGTCGCAACTTGCTCGATTCCGAGAAGACCATCTAATGAATTTGTTGTTCTTAGACGTCGAATTGAGGAAAATGCTCTCTGTTGAAGGTCTTCGTATAAATCAAAATTGTACGCTCCGCCTATCTCTTGTTATAGGTATGATAAAATTATTGTGGTTAGTCATTCAGTCATAAGCAAAAAAAAGATGATGATTTTAGCGATGGTTAGCGCAGTTCTACAGATCTATGTCGATCAGATAGTAACTTTGTTAAAAAAATAATGGCGGCTTTCTTTTCTGTCGATCTAAGTAATTTTCAAGATAAAAACTTCATGAATGTGCATTTGCTGCGCTGTTTGGGTCATCCTTTTTCGATCTTTGCTTGGCTTTTCCCTCGCAAGTCGAGGACCATGGATGATGGAACAATTGTTGGTAATGTGATATTTAAGCTAATCAGCATGCTTTTGCCCTATTAAACTATCTGCTACTGACACGTTCTTGCGTTAGGTTTTGTTATCTTTTCGACCACTCTGCCCGCTTAGCATGACCACTCGGTGACTCTTCGGTGGTCATGCTAAGCGGGCTGGTCTTGTTTGGAACTTCGCTTAACATTACCAAGTTGTCTGTTTTTGTTTTATCAGTTCAGCTGCTTGATGACCTTTGGTGACAAATTGAAAAGATGCGTTTTGGAAAAAAATAAAAAAGTCATTTATGAAGCCAAATAAATACCTACTTCTTTCTTTGGATTTTACCATTTACGTACTGCGATAAATATTGTACTTTGTGAGTTCCGGAGAATTTCTAAATTAATAGATACATAATTATAGTATCAAAAGTTCATTTAATTCGGTGAAAAGACTACGTTTTGCAAAGGAGAGTGGCAATTCAATGTTCTTTGCTAATCGACTAATGATTAGCCGATTACATTTAGAAGAAGATAAGGAAGAAGAATAAGCATTAGTCACTAATCCTCACCCAAATAAAAAAAATGTTCCTAAGTAGGTGCATATTGAATTATTTATTTAGATAATATGTTTATCACTTCTCATGCTCTGAAAGTGCTTGTTTGTGCAGGATATAGGCTGCACAAAATCGAATTTTGTGCACAAGGGCATTAACGTATCTACTCATAAATGTATCTATATTAAGGCAAAGAAAATGAGCCATAGGTACAGCAAAACGCAATAAGAAGTTTTTAGATAGAATTTGTTATTTTATAATATTTATTTTAATTTATTTGCCTTATGTGTTTTTTTAGACATAAAAGATATAAAAATTTAAATTCAAGTACCTACGGTAGGTTATTTAATTAATTTAAGAAAATTATTATTACAAAATTAATTTAATAGTAGGCTGTATAGGTCTGCAGCCCGAACCCAATATCAATGTCGTAAGATTTCAAAAAAAAAAGGGGCGGGAAACAGCTCTTGTTTTTTCGTGCGTTTATTAATTTCTTCAATTTTTACTACTGTTTTATTTCCTCGCAATGGAAGTGAAAAGCAGAGTTTATAACTCGTCCACAAAACCATTTTATCCTCGATATTACTATCAGCTAAAAGTCTCGGATAAAAATGGTTCGTTTTGTGCACTTGTTGTAAAATCTACTATTGAGGATACACCTATGCTTAGCAAGAACGTTGTTAGTGCCTGACTCTCGTATCAATCAATCAATCGATCATTTTATTATCAGGCATCTTATGGCCCGAAATCCGGAATCCGGTATCGAAATTCAAATTCAGTATTCAGCACTAAAACATAATTGAACTAATTTTAACCGTTACTCACAATATATGCGTTATGTACATGTGTTAGATCTATGTCGTAGGTAGGTATTGGATATGTGGTCAAAGAAAATTTGAAGACGATTTTACCAGTTCATAGTGATAAGTATGAAATATCGTCTTATCGCTGATAAAATGCCCAATCTTGTTCTTTGATCCGCTTTGAATTAGATACCTACCTACCATTATCTTTTTCACTTTATTGATATAATGATACATAACAAAGGTTCTAGTCACCTAGTTTTTTTAATGGTTTGAGAAATTTTTAATAAGTACAACCGTTATCTTAGTACAAAGCAAAATATTGTTTCACAAAATTGCATTTTGCGTCATACTACTTAGTCCGAAAATTTACGTAGGTATTCCCAATACAGGATTAAAAAGTTAAATACAGGAAACCCATACATAAAGATAAATACGGGTTGAAATAACACATTTATATCGTGTCAATGAAAAAAAAACATGTGTTTCTTATGAAAAACGAACGGGAAAAAGTGAATAGAAATTTATGTAGATAAGCAACAAAACCGGTTCAATATTAATAGTGGTTTAGATAGTAGCCTGTTTTCATGAAATTCAAGGTTTTTCTACGATCTATAACGGTAAAATCATTTCACCCATTTTCAATCGAGATCATACATAAATCCCGATCTCTGTAGTGAAAATGGAAAATATCCAGACTTTCGGGTGATAAGCGCAAATCTAAGTTACATAACTACGTAAAATACGTTTTTTTGTGAAGTTACCCTTGCTATGACCGTAACTTTCGCTGTTTCAGTGCTCTGGAAAAACTAAGCAGGAACACTGTAAGATAAAGTCCGTGATGATGTCTATGAATATTTATTTTAAGAAATACCATAAACATGTAATGAAATTGTCAGTTTAACATTCCTTAATCAAATTTAATTAAAAACAAAATAAAAACAAATATTGAAGGCAGCATTTACAGCTGGGCTCAAAGGCCATCCTTCTTTCTAATTGTTATTTGAAATACTTGGTGGTGTCAGACGACTACTTGATCGTCGAGTCTGCCACCACTGGTGGAGGATTCCACTAATTTAAGTGTCATCTGCCACCACTGGTGGCAATTCGGGGCAAATGCGACTCCACCGACGCAACCACCATCAGTGGTGGTAGATGCGACAAATAGTTGCAACTGCCACCAGTGGTGGCGGACCGGTGGTGGCAGACGGGAATAAAGGTTACATTTGCCAATTGCACAGATATGAGGCAAGGGTCAGGGAAATGTTGAATGATTACGTCCTACGCAAACTCCTAAATCTGTTCGACCGGACGAATTCACAGCACATAAGAAAGAAACGTATGTTTTTCTTCGGAAAACCTTTCATTTGTACAGATATTTATTGGATTCTGCAAGCTCAAGCAATAAGCAATAACATGTGTTAAACTAAGTACAGGAGTATTCAGGATTGTTGCTAAACGAAATATAAAAGATAGTGATCTTAATTACCTAGTAGTGAGGCTAGCTAACAAGTGTTGATGTAGGTCGCTGGGTATTGCGTCAAATGGATAGGAATTTGTGCAAATGTACATACTTAAGGGGCTCCTCCATGCACACTAGCGCCACTTTAGTAAAAAAATCAGAACTCGTTAAATACACAATTAATATAAAATCTGATTGACAAAATCAATGCTTTAGAGTTCTAGATTATTGACGTCTATTTAATTCATTAAAATATACTTCACTGTAGTTACAGTTAGAAAAATTGCTAAAAACGGCCGGTTTTTTTCAATTTGTATCTGTAACGACAGCGAGCTATGTTTCAATGAGTTAAGCAGTCGTAAATAATTTAGAAGACCAAAAGATTGATTTTGTCAATCAGATTTTATATCAATTGTGTATTTAACGAGTTCTGATTTTTTTACTAAAGTGGCGCTAGTGTGCATGGGGGAGCCCCTTAATTGATGGATAACCAAGGAACTATTTACGACTGCTATCACGCTGCTATTCCAGTTTTGGCCTATAAACGGGGCTCCAACTTAAATTACAGTTGAGTGGTTTTACAAGTTTTATTATTTGGTCTTTCATGCCTTATTTCAGTTGGCTACGTGTTTAACACTATTGTGATGGTTTAAGCTATTATTTCACCATGTATAGTATACATAGAAGCTTGTTAAATACAATAAGTATGTACCTACTCGTAACGTGTTAAGTCATGTTCGAAAATGCTATTGATTGGTAATCGTTTAGCACTTCGAAATTCTGAAAATCATAGACAGCTAACGAATCATCATGTTAATTATTCAGATCCATTAAATATGTAATTTTAATTGAGCTAATCGATTTATTTGCCCTGCTATCGTGTAGTTTTAAAGAATTATAGGTGTTCGGCATGCGGTTGATAATGTTCGTCGATAATGTTGGAATATCGTTTAACTTATTTGTAACTTATTTTAGCTTATATGCAACTGATTGCTAGCAGGAATGCGTCAGGCGAATTGATTTACTGAAAATAAGCTCTGTGTATTTACCTCAAAGTAACCTAGTTTGTGGTTCTGTTTCTGCAGGTTGTCAATGATTGATTTTACTGATGTTAAGTATGATGTCAATGTTTGTTACGAGTGTACTATTTTGATTGTAAATCACTTAAAAAAAGTTGCTTTTATTAATTGGAAAATCTGCTAAAAATAAACTGAAACTTGAAGTTTCTGATGAGCGGAGTAGACCTACCTAAGTAGATTTCGGTAAATCTCGGGTTTTTTTTTTATAAGTAAGTAGGATTATTATATTCGGTCAAAATCTTAGTTATTTAAACAACCGTAAGAAATCCCATAAAGAAAAATGCGGACAAGACACCTACGCATTAATCGTAACTTGTTTAGGGTACAAATTCTTATTTACATACCTACCTACATATTTAAATACTTATAAATAAAAAAAGTACAAGGTAGGTACTCATTAGTATTTTTGCGCCAAAAAAATATGAATGATCATCATATTTTATACAATAGGTTTTTTTTCTACTAAGTAAGTACGTCTGTTTGGGCCCTCCGATATCACGCGTATTTCAAGTGGCTATATGTACATTATTTATCGGACCAGTACATAAAGGACAATAAATACATATTAAACCATGCAAAATACAAGGTATGACGTGACGCGCTATAATGTTGTTATGCCATTGAAGTAATATTAAAATAAGTAAAAAAACTGTTTGTTATATACCTAGAGCGGCTTTTCTGCCAAATATTTTAGTTAAGCTGAAAAAAACCTTCACTTAAAAAAAAGTTCGTTAGTTCTTCTCTCCAGCCCTAAAGTCCGAATTTATGATCTATCTGTGGACATTGGGACATGTTTATACGACTTGCAAATGCGCTCTAATAATTTTACTGAAAGGGAAATTATTAGGACACGTTGCACTTTCAACGCTGTGGGTAGGTATAAACTTCCTACGCACAGTGTGGCACAGTATAGAAAGTGCAACAGAACTGGTGGTTTAAGTTTTTTTTTTTTTCAAAACATGATTTATAGCGTCGTGTGTTATTTATTAATAATAATTTAAAAAGTTACTTCTCTCCTGTTTTGGGAGGAGCTCGTGGCTTAATAAAAACAGCCGCTCGGGTCGATCTTTAGGTTAAGCCGTGCTTGCCTAGTTTGGTCTGTGGATGAGTGACCACCCATTACATACCGAGTTTCCTCCGTGCCTCGGAAAGCACGTGAAGCAGTTGGTCCCGGCAGTCATTTGTACATCTTTGACAGTCGTTACAGGTAGTCAGAGGCCCAAATAGTCTGGCAACCAGTCTTACCAAGTGGTATTGTATTGCCCAGGACTATTCCAATGCATCCGGTTAGACTGGAAGCCGACCCCAACATAGTTGGGAAAAGGCTAGGCAGATGACTTCTCTCCTGTTTTGCACCTTTTCACTTTCGATATCAGGCTTCGGTTCGCTTCACTTGACAAGAAATGAGACCCATTAATAAGTTATACATATTAATTACTTAATACTTCCGTATCATGGTGACCTTATCCCTGTTTGTTTTTTTTGTCTAAGGTCATTATTTTGCTTCTGCTCATTTAGCTGTTGGCGCGGTATATATATTGATGTCAAAAGGCACAGTGCTATCGAATAGGCTGCTTCTTCGTCTTTTTCGTTTCGATAACACGACATGTTTTATGTACCAAAACTTTACCACCTCCACGGGCACCACATCGTCATCGGGGGCAGTGCAGAGGCTAAATTGACTGTAAGTTTTGGTCACAGAGAAACATAGTTGGCTGCTACCAAAGATAAATGACAGATATGGTTAGAGAGGGGAAACTTCTGTGACGTACTGAAGGAGACATTCTGCGCCGATCCCAATTAAATTGGAATAAAGGACAGGATGATGCTGATGCAAATTAGACACGTGACGTAGTGACGGAATCTTGGTATAACTGTTCCTCTAACTATGACATCTGCTTTATATTCCACATTAATATTAACAGTGGACACCGAGTGCGTCATATACCAGCTATTTTACTAACAGAACTACCTGATTGCATGAACATGAATTTCAACACATTTCATGGGATACATTTTGAAATTCAACGTTCATGTTATATTGATTTGTCTCGCTCTTAAATGTTAAGGAGTGCAACATTAAATATGTGTCACCGTAAAATTGTCAAAACCGTTAGATTGTAATCTATCTAGCGAGATTGTAAACTCTTGAAAGATTGTCAACCGAACATAGGTACTGCTTACAATTTTATTTAACGCATTGTTTTTCGGTAGATTACAATCTATCGAAGTGAAACCGTCTAATGATAAATAAGTTAGTATTTGTTACCGAACATAACTTAAATTACATACATTTTCCGTTCAACCAATCAGCGCGCGAGTTGAGTTCCGTCGCATGCATTTCATAATTTTATGGTTTCACTTCACGATAGATCTATCGAAAATCAGCGTTAAATTGTATGTTCGGTTGACAATCTTTCGAGAGTTTACAATCTCGCTAGATAGATTACAATCTAACGGTTTTTACAATTTTACGGTGCCGTACACATAAACATTTTAAGTGAAAAACTTGTTTTTTGTCTCATGGTGAATTTTCGAATTGATTCGTTTCTCAAAATATGCCATGTGAGGCTTATGCTGTGGGTATGTGAATTAAATGTAGAGCGCTTTCGTTTATTGGATTTCGGCGAAAAATTTTATCAATTGCTGTGCTTTCAGCACTGAGGCACGTGAACCGAAGCACGTTGATAGGTAGTGATAGACATATCGGGCCCAAAACTCTCTATTTTTTTGTCAAGCTAATACGCAAATAATGTCACTCCCACTGACAAACAGGGAAAACCAATACTAAATATACAAGCGAATAAAACAGACCGGTATACCTTATATCTAGGACTAAAGTAAGACACAGGGCAAAAAGTGGTTTACTAGCAGCTCTGTCTGCAGTTTGTAGGCTCCGGTTACATTGCCATAACTCTAGTGCAGGCTGACTCTAGCACCTTTAATTCTATTTTAAGCCAGTTATCGTGTGAAATAAAAGGTATTTTTAAATTAGTATTGCGTGTGGAATAGCCTTTAAAATTAGGATCAGCTACCGGTTATAAATATGGTCTTATAAAGTCGAAGTAAAGCCAGGAATTTACTTGATTAATTTCTTTTTTGCCGATCCTGCTATTTCGAGCTTAACGTTTACATTAATTGATATCGAAATGTCTGGTATGAACAGCCCACTTCATAGTTTTTTTAGTTAAAGGATCATTTACTATAGGAGTGAATGAGGCCCAAGATTTTTTCGATTCATTCCACTCTTAACTTAGCCAGAATACAGTCAGGTGCGGAAAATTATCGTATCCTCCCTCCTCCTCAGTCGTACATTCTTGACAGAATGATCGTGGTTGAAGATGATGCATTTTTTCTTTGGATGATGTAGCCCTTGCGATGCGTCTCCACTTGTTGCGGCCTTCAGCGTCTCGAGAGCTTTGGACTATGGACGTTTGTGTTGCAGCTTTTATAAGGTCTGTCCAACGCGTAGGTGATCGACCGCGTGACCTCTTGCCTTCTACTTGCCCCTGGACAACAAGTCGTTCCATGGAGCGTTCATTTCGAACAATGTGGCCGAAGTTTTTGAGGATTCGCATCTGTACAGTCGATGATAACCTCTCCTTGATCCTAAGTTCTTCCAAGATTGAGACATTGGTCCGAAACGCCGTCCAAGGGATCCGCAGCAGTCGCCGCCAGCACCACATTTCGAGTGCATCGATTTTGCGTCGGTCTTTGAGGCGATCCGTCCATGTTTGCGCCGTACAGAAATATTGGAAAAACCAAACTTCTCATCAGGCGGGCTTTTGTGGTTTTGATGATATTATGATTGGCCCAGACTCTTTTGAGCTTATCAACGGCAGATCTTGTGATAGCGCATCTCCTTCTGTATCCTACCTACACGTATATACAAGTGTGTCAAATCCTGATTTTAAAAGTTCCTGCTTTAAAACGCATACCGTACCTTTAAATCTGTGACGAATCACCGATCATGAAATAGTGTTGTAGAAACGTCGATACACGCCGAGTATCCTATCTATAATGAATGACTTGTCAATAAAAGAGTTCTATTTTGGAAACATCACGTGTATTCTTATACAAAGGTCATCTATATCGACAGCCAAAATGGAAATGTTTTGGGTCAAAAGCAGTGGCGTCGCTAGTCCTAGTAGGGCCCTGAATCAATTTTATTTCATGGGGGCCCTTTGAACCCGAGTGTGGCAAAGTCCAAAAAAAGGAGAAAGTCACAAATTATTTTTGCAAAACTAAGAAAATAGCACCCTGACTTGCATCGATTTAACTGTCATTCATTTTACTAAGAGAATGTGTGAGCGAGCAAAGTGATACAAAAAAATGTCTAAGTAACTGTGCCCATGACTAGCATAGGTTGTGACTTATGAAAAGCTAAAATAGAAAATTACAGCATCCTGAGAGGATTTAAATTTTCATCAAAAAGCGAGCGAAGTGAGCTCGAAAAATTGAAGCTTTCTGGACCGCGATAAGTTATATTTTCGTTTTATCTTTTATCAAAAAGAATATTTGAGGTTGGGTGGTTTTGTGATTTTTTTTCCTCATCAGGGGCCCTTGTTACTCGGGGGCCCCGTATCATTGATACGGCGGTAGGTACGCCCCTGGTCAAAAGCAAGTGAAGGTAGAAATGCCAGTGTCCGAAGGTAAAAGTTTCAAGAGCAATCAGTTGTCGGAACTCGGCATGCATCAAACACTTACCGGGTAAGCAGAATAGAGTGACGTAAGTGAGCGGTGTTTATTCGGCCAGGCTTTTCGGCGGGGCCCCCACCATTACGTTTTGTTTACAAGAGCGACGCCTGAGCGCCGGCACTCGCAGCCGGTCAGCACGCGGGACGCGACGCTCGCGACGCTATACCACTACCGCTAATACCCTCCTCACTAACCATTGATAAGTGATGCCCCCCAAGTGTTGAGGCCCCGAGGACACACTACCGGTTCTGAAGTCGTCGCAGAAAAAACTGGAGCTATAAACATTATTCAGTTTACATTAGATCATATCCGCGAAATTAGACGTGCAACCAGTGTGTGCTAAGGAGTAAGGACCTGCATATCGCCGAAAATTATCGTAAGTGTCATATTGCCAATTTTATTTTGTATGCTAAACCAGTTTTGTGTTTGCGAACTTTGTTACAAAACACCCATGGAAATGTTTCGTTTAAAAACTAAATAGTCATCATCAAGAGTCGGTATTGTTGATCTATTTGCTCGTTGAACGTTTTTGTAAGTACGCCTTTTAATTTAGGAGCAAGCATCATGTACGTGAAGGTCGTAATTTTTATGTCACTTACGTTCCTTTTCGAAACCGAAAACCGGTTGGGATCTTTTTTAAGCTGGCGCAATAAAATTAACATATCAGTGGCAGGGATCGCTGCACGTGTGGCACTCACAGGTACTTTTGGTTTAAATTTAGGGGACCCTCTTGCACCGCCAATCACAACACTGCTTCAGTGTTAAGTGCAACCATTGGCTACGTTTGTTAACTTGCCAAGGAAAAATTATGATGCTATCCAAATTCCAACTTTGGCATAAATCTGTTGTTTACTTATCTTCACTATCAATGCGTATCACCCATCGCGTGGTGTCGCCGTTTGTTTACATAGCATTTGATCTAAACACTGTTTACATGGCCAGATAAGGGAGGATATCGGTCATTGAAAGTTATTTAGATTTTCAGGGCTGCAAGTATGTAGTACCTACGTCTGTACATGTGTACAGTTTTCTGTCTTCTTCATTTCGTATTCGTAACTCTATTGGTGTCTAATAGCTGTAATTTGGGTATTACCAAACTACTTTCGATGCATAAAGGCGTCTTGCAAGAGTATGTGGACGTAAAGTTGAAGAGCCACTACCGAATGAATGATTATCGAGCTGTAAACACACCTACAGGCAGGACCAGGAGCCGCATTTTGTAATAGTTATTACCTGTTAACTACCTTTACAAGCAGCGCTATCGTCACACAATGGGTAAAGGAACAGATTAATGAGCGGAAAAATCAATGTCCTGAAAAGAATTCGTTTCCGAATACATTGTAAAACTCGAATGTTGAAACGACTGGTTCATAATCTTTGAAGTAATCGATCCCTTTAAAGCATTTTGCATAAACATCCTATAAAATTGAAACTAATTTGTGTAGGTAAATGAATGAATGAAATGAATTTCTTACTGATACTATTAGCCTGTGTCATCCCACTGCTGGGCAAAGACCTATTAAGGTGAATGCTCCAACCAGCCCGCGAAATTCAAATTTTGTTACGTTTTTTGCAATTTGCAGGCCAGCGCTAGGGTGTGTGTTGTTTAAAATATTATTCGCGGCTGTAAGACGTATGTAGTCACAGAACTATAATCATCAATACAACCCTCCAAGTTCATAAAGGTGTAGAAATGACGTTTTCTGTTTTTTTTGGTTCCTACACCTATTATGAACTATGCTCATTAACGAGTGTATACAATAAAAGTTATGTACCTGTTATTTAAACGACACATGTCACCTAGTGGATAAAGGTTATGTAGACAAATCTATAAGATAACCAATATTACCAAATATGAATGAAATTTACTTAGTTTAATGAAAGACAGCATGAGATTGAAATAGAATGTATACTTTTAAACCAGTTCGAAAAGATACAGTCCGAATAGATCAACAGTATACACAGTAGAACACGCCAACGTCTACCCAATAGTATGTAATATTAGGAGATGAATAACATTTGGAAAATGTCAATTTTCCTTCCAAAAGGAAATCTTACAAGCGTTTGTTGCAGCAACGATCAATAAACGGCTATTGATTCTGCAAAATGACTAGAATCCATAAAAATGTTCCTAAATAATCGACAACCCACAAAATCTACCCTCTTGTATAAAACATTTTCCCGAATAAGCAACCCGAACGATGCTGAAATCTCTACAGGTATTTCGATCTTAGCTGAACGAGTGAGAAAACAATTTTCAGTCTATTGTGAAATGCCCTTAATTTGTCCTATGAGTAGGTTTTCGTCTAGGAGTCTGCTCCCGCTATAATTGTAATGTAACCACCCTCTTCCCAGCGACCTCCAGACGGTTGACCTCAGCTCCGGGCCCGCCACTCAATTGTTGTTACAAAATAACATACGTCATACGTATCGATTTGAGAAAGCCATTAGAATAATTTTGCATTGATTTCTTTGGCCAAATTGTTTGACTTTGTTAAATATTAAATCTTTGTTAGTTTGATTGCTGTGAGGTCGTTTTCGGATTAGCAATTTTTATTGTCGTGCCCTATCTGTTCGTCAAGGGTTATGTTTAAATTGATAAGTGTTTAACATTGTGCTACACTGAAAGTAAGTTGTTAGTTATAATTACTTTTACCCATACCTAATCCAAAAATAATGCTGCGGGTCTGTTCG
The DNA here is from genome assembly GCA_941918905.2 of Xestia sexstrigata. Taxonomy (NCBI): domain Eukaryota; kingdom Metazoa; phylum Arthropoda; class Insecta; order Lepidoptera; family Noctuidae; genus Xestia; species Xestia sexstrigata. Next base: position 4,557,824 of record OW799201.2, on the reverse strand, counting down.
TCCATCGGTCTATTCGGGTACAAGTGCTTCATAAAATTTTAGTCCATTTCGGTTTCTACAGTAAAATATGTTAGTATTTTATTCTATTGTGCTTTGATCGATCTCAACTTTTTTCTGCATGTCTGCGTGCACATGACGTATTGAATTTGGCACTTATGATTCAGTTTTACCTCGTAAAAGCAAAGTTTGTTTTGGTGACTTGCGTATGCGCTGTCCTATTTGATGATGATATTTTTATCTCGACTCTTTCCTTGGCCCTTTTACAGGTCAGTCATCCTGTTTGTCAATCTGGATTGCAAGCAGTTAATAACTCAGAAGTCTTTTAAAATTCTTCTCATGTCTTTTCATCACTGGCACCAGACCTTTACTTATTTTAATTTGTGGGTGTCTCTAGTGTCAAAATCCAGTTTAAAAGTGATGTGTTTGAAGATATGCTGTAATTATGTTGTTAACAGCCTCTTCTGTGGGAATAACTGTCATATTTTCTCGTCACGGAAAAATATGGTCTTCAGTTAAAGTCTAAGTGGCTAATTGAACATAATGGTAAGAGAATTCAGATTTCATTGAGACATAGCCATTGACAATCTTTTGACCTGCATAATCTTTGTAAAGGCTAAAAAGACTGGTAGGCTTGTTATAGTAAACTTCTCAGTAATTCGGTAGGTGGTAATGATGATAACTCGTTCGTTATCGTTCACTGACCGCCAGCCACTTACGATCGGTTAACTGATAACTAGTTTTTAGTAATATCATAGCGTTACGAGTATTATTAATATAACTTGGGCTCTTGGAGTGTAAACTAATCGATAGATAAGTTATGAATCGTTTTATTTTGCAACGGTTCCGACATAATAGCTCAAAATATGATACATTTAAGTGGAGTTACGTATAAACTTTATTAAAATATTCTCATCGTATTCCGGTTTAGATAGGCATTCGGAGAAAACTCATTACCAATTTTGGAATTGAACGGCCTTTATTCTTTACTAGTTTTTGCTCGCGGCTTCGCTCCCGTTATGTACGGAAATTCACCCTCGGGAACGTTTTAAATGGAGCTTATAACACTGAGATAATGTAGCTTTTATGTAGTGAAAGAATAGGCTAGTTTTCACCATCAATAAATTGCAAATCTGTTTAGTCCGTCAGTTAGAGTATTGGAAAATAATGGACACGTATTTTTTGTTTTTGTAAATCAATGAATATTGACAAAGATAAAACGCATCAAAACTCAAGAGTGAGGGCTCGTGACGTCACAACGCACTAAAAATATAGCACAGCGTGACGTATTGAGAATTTTAAAAGCGTCGTATCTTCGTCAATTTTGGTTTACGTAACAAAAGAAAAAATACGTGTCAAATATTTTTTAATAATCTAACTGACAGACTAATTAGATTTTTTCAGGATACAAGCCTGTTTTCGGAATCGGATCAGTAGTTCCGAAGATTACCCTCTACATACAAACTTTACTTTTTTAATTTATTTCGTGAAATCGAAATGGATGAAAGAAGAAAAGATGAAAGTTATTGATGTCGTCATGGGTTTTTCCAAGCGCGGCTCTTATTACGATCAAGAATAAATGTGCGTTGTCCAATCGAAAGTACCTACATAAATCATAAAACATCTACTTGAAAGGCTTTAATTCAATAATCTGGGTTACGAGTTCCACTTTGTACGAATAGATGAAAGCAATTAAGTGTTTTCGCTTTCGTGCAACCAGTTTTGGCGAACCTACTGTTGCAGCGTTGTTCACATAATTTTCCTTGATCACTGATCATTAATATTGCAAAAAATGTTGGTTGGTTTCTGATTTTGAAACTGTTTTAGTGTATATTTGGATTTCTACTAAATTAGGCGTATCATGTAACATGTAGCAGATAATTTATGATTGCCTTAGTCGATCAAAAGTTTATCTGGAACGAAACTAGTATAATTTGTAGGACTACTGCTTGATTTGGGGTCCACAGGCATCATTGTCATTTATGTTACAAACTTACAAAGTCTTTGATGATGCATAAATTACCAAGATGCGTCACCTCAACATGGTAAGTCTCTATTTTCATAGACACTGAAGAAAGAATGATTTACATGTACTTGTGTATGTAAGCTCTCAAACAAATATTATTTATTTAAATAGCTGTATCATGCACTGAGCTAGGTAATATAGTATTTAAGAATGTTGTAGCATAAAGTAAAGCGGTTGTCGAAGAAAACCGATCTTTTCATACCGAAAGTAAAAGTTAACTTTCGGCATCACCAGATGAAAGTGATTCAAGTGACTAGTTTGTATTAGTTTCGCTCTCGAGCGCTTTGTCAGGAATACTTCTGAACTATTCTAAGGTTTAAGTTTTACCTAAAGCTTAGGAACAGCCAAGCTCTTCAGAAAAACTATCAGCAGTTCATTTTCTACTTGCTATGATTCCTCGCATCGTGTTGTAGTTTGTATTCTTGTCGGTTTTCCTCACCGAAATAAATTTTCCATCAATCGCCTTTGTGTGCAAAAAAGCGAAATTTAACCAAATGTGGTTGCGTAGCTGTGAGAGAAAGTCGCACTATATGGCAGGCGCGTGCGTCCGACGAATTTACGTGCTTGTGACGTGCGTGTTGCAAAAATTTGTTCGGAAAATTTGCAAAAGCCGATAACACATAGGGGAGTGTCTATTAGCACTTTGGCATGACGTCAATAGAGAACAACCTGAAAATATGAACGAATTCGCCACGCAAACTTGTTACTTACTCTATACTTTGCTGCTCCACATCGAACGACGATCTATGTCGAGTGTTACGCAAATACAATTCGCTAAACTACGTATCCGTTAAATTTTGAGGCCGTGGAGACTCCACCCAGCTTTAAGCTCCATACCCATTCATTGAAAGAGAAATTGGTGTCATCACCGAACCCATACACTGTGCCGCTGGACCGTACGCCCGGTGTCGAAGTAAAAGTGTTCCAAAAAATTTACGTCGCGAAATTACATTGCGATTTCGCCGTAACGAGGTCATCGATGTGGGTCGAGTAACAGCTATCTGTTAGAATTGAAACTTTTTTGTTTGTTACATTTAGCATCCGGCAGTCAAGGCGTAGTTCACGGCCACCGAAATGTTAGGAGTCGTTAGCGATTATGGCTCGTATAATTCTGAGTATCACGATTAGACGTAATTGATGTATTGTGTGAACGCCATCGCGTTCGTTTTTGTGAGTTACATTTTTTTAATGCGCATTAAAATCAGGTTGCTCCAACATCTAGTTTTTACCTGACAGCGGCGAGTGCTAAAAGGACGGTTACGAATGTCTGACGTATAGTACCTACATGAGAATTCTCTCATAGCAAAAGTCGGGCTGTTTTAAGACTTTTCTTATTAACTTTTAATCTAATTTAAGTCTATAAAGCTCGTAAATCGCTGATCGTGAAGATAATAGAAGCTAACATCTAATTTTACATTTTTTTTGTTGTAATTTACACATAATTCAGAATGTTGGGCCACAAAAGGGATGATCATGTAACTGAAATGAGAATGCTAAGGGAGATGTGTGGTGTAACGCAAATGGATAAAATAATGTAAGAGTACTTATGAGGAAGTCTGAAAGTGTTGCCGGTGACTGAAAAGTTGTGTGGTAATAGTGAGGAAAATGTTGAGTATGAATGTGGCTATAAGAGTAGAGGAAGACCAAAGAAACGGTGGATGGACTGTGTGAAGGATGATATGGCTAGAAAGGAGGTGACTGCTGAGATGGCGAGTAATAGAGGAGTATGGGAGAAGAAGACATGCTGCGCCGACCACAAATAAATTGGGATAAGGGCAGGAGAATGATGACGACCGTCTATGTTTCATATTGAAAAGCAAAACATAAGTTCGATTTATAAATTTCCTGTATATCACGGTTAGGTTAATTTCTTTGTGTAGCAAGTTCTTTAAAATGGCCAGACGCAGACTTTATCAATTTACATTGGCAATTCACGCCTCAGTTATTACTGTGTCCGCTACTGATATACCTATAGGTAGGAACATTAAGCAGAGTTAAATTGTTAATGTCGGTAAAAAGTTGGCAAATCCATGTGATAATAGACGCTTTTATGTCTGGTACCACAACAAGAATGTTAATTGTGTTGGATGACCAGCCCCTGAGTCCATGTCACCATGTTGTTTTATTTTAATTAATCTTATTTTTCTTGCTACGCATAAGTTGTTTTAAAGGTGCACTTTTCGGTCCGTTAATTAAGAAGATATGGTTGAAGCCGGCGTAGCCTGTAGGCGTGGGATAACGACCTGTCATTAAATGAACACTTTTGTAATCTTCGTCTACCTACTTCTTATTCTTCTCTTCTATTGCCGGATCTTAATTATTCACTTTCCTCATTACGCTTAATACGAAGCGCACGTATGTAGAGCATTTCTAGTTTTAGAATTAAACGAATGTCTAGTTTTTTACGTGGAATTCTTGTCGTCTAATCTGCGCAAAAGTTGAAGTCAGGTTTACAAAGTATGATGTCATCAATGAAATTACAAGCGTTTAATTCAATATGTTAATACTAGTTACTCTTGGCTTCACTTGGCTTTACAGTTGTAAGGATTATAAACATCGTTAAAATGTTTCTTCTGCACTTTCTTTCCTATATTGTCATGTTCATTTTACTTTGTCAAATAATTTACCTCTACCAAAGCTAATTCCGCTATGTGAACCAGAGACTCTTTTCTTTTATTGTTTTTAATTCATATGTCTCTAACGATCAAGTTATGGTGTAAACAGTTTTCAACTTTTTCTATGGTAGGATGAAACTTCCTCGTGTAACTCAGCTGGTATATTTGCTAATCTCTCCTTAAAATGAACAAAATGTTAGTGAAGTCATTGAACTTGTCTGTAAATATCGATGCGGGTTCATCAGTTTTGACTTGAACCTCTAGATAACCCCACAATTCCTGGTTCGTGTAAAAACCACTAAAGTTTGTTTTCTGTGTGTGACTTTGTGACCTTTGAACTTGGATTTGTTTCTCGTTGACAGTTACGTAATGCACATTATAGTCTTTTATCGCTAAATAGATTTTGTGTTTTATGCTTGTTTTTCCCATCTGAGTATTATGTTAGTAGAGTTCACCATATTATCGTTGTGAGTTACATTGACGGCGCCACTCGTTATTCATGTAATGCTTCGCACGGGGTATAAAGATTGTAACATTGGACTACACTGACAGCTTGTTAGTATTGCCTGCAATTGCACCTGACTTTATCGGTCCACTTTTTGTAAGTTCGAACTTCGAAGAGAACATTCACTTTACACTGGACGTCTAGACTGATCGATACAGAAACTTTAGCAGAGAGTTGAATGAGTATTTCATTTACTTTTCCCGAAATTCTTCATAATTGCTTCCTTTTAAACGTCGAACTTAGAAAGACATTTAAATTTCACGAAGTTTAGAACTTAAATTTAGTTCCAAGGTGCTAACACAAATACCAGTTATAGTGTATACCTACTTACAATAAATTTAAGTTATGAATTTAGCTTCGAAAATTCATAAATATAATCAGCTTGAAGCACAATATTCAAAACTCTAATGAGGGGAAAATTAACTACAAAGTCTTACTTAGTTTACAATAGAACGGAAAACACTGGAAAATTTTCAATTAACCTTGTAATCCATATTATGCCACAAAGTTTCAAGTAGGTACTGCGCTGGCTCTAATTTGTAATCCCTCCTGACCATATAGGGATTACAATCGCCATATTACGAATATTTACCGATGTAATACATTTACTACTTTATCTCAAGAATAACGAGAGTAAGGTAAGATGTATGTTTTGTTTACTTGCATATGTGTAATGTTAAATAAACAAAGGGGCTTAAAAATGACGTGATATGATCAAGTCTTTAAAGTTTATTTTCATGTTATAAATTTCGTTGAAGAGGGCTCTTCCCGGCCCGCCTATCGTCAACGCGAGCATGGTCGAAAAGCTTGTTGTTTCATCCAGAGCCATCGCGGCGATATTTTTTCAACTCCCCTGTCTTACTTAGCCCCGACCCCGCACTACTCGTCACCCGCGCACCTCATACCGACTAACACGAGGACATTGAACGAAAAAATGTGTTCGAAAACTTATAAAACTTGTTCCAGGAAATACGTGTTTTTGAATAAGTCTCACAAGTTTGTGAAATAAATAGATGTTATTTAAAATCTCCACTATATTTGCAAGGCTTCTATCAGGCTATTTTCTTTAGTTTTACAATTTATGAGTACACTGTGAACGGCCAAATTTGAGGTAAAATTTGAGAAAAACAGCAATTTTTGGAGGCTTATAATGATTTTTTTCCTACAAATTTTTATTTTTTGCTTCGATAGAAGCCTAGATATAGTGCATAAGATACCTATCAGTTCAAAAAATTTAAAGATATATGTGTAACAACGGCATAATCACGCACGAGCGTTTGTCAAAATTCTCGCGAAAAGTATGGCGGGTTGGCCGCTCTTAAGGCGGTTCCCCGAGCAAAATTAGCAACTCTATTTGTGGTGGTTCAAAATTCGTTTGAAATACTGTTAGAATAAAGTTCTAATCAGCTTGTACTACAAAGTGATTGTTACGTCAGTCACTGCAGGCCGAATAGTGCGAAATGAGTGGTTTTTATTCTTTATAAAATCAAATTTACGTCTTTTGGAAAATATAAAACGACAAATATGTTCATTATTAAATTGTCTATCCATTAGTATAAGTAGCAAATCAAAATAATGGTTACTTTACGAGGAGTAGCATTTTATAAATCATTATTTCTCATTTCTGTGGTTTCGTTGTAAGGGGATTTATTAAACATTAAGCTACTTAAAAAAAAAAAATGAAACTACAATTTTGGAGTCAAGAATATGTAGTAATTTAATGTATTTTTTATTAGTTGGTATTTCTTTTGGATAAAGAGAAGTAGGCTTCAAAAAACTGCTCGTTCAAGGTCATTTGCTCGGGGAGGCGCCTTAAACAGCTGTGCCATGGTTATACATGAAGCTACTAAGCCATAGATGATGCCTGTAATGAGTGCTTAAATGAAAATGTATTGTTGACATCGCATCGTGCGTTTAGGTCAAGACCTCAATTTTCTACCTAAACACGTCAGCATAGCAACGCTCATTAAGGAGCTCAGTATAACGATTTAATAGTAAGAAAAATACTAGTGTTCAACCAATTAATTACCTATCTTTGACCGAAAGTAAGTCCTTCTAAAACTATAATCGCACTTATTTGTTTAGAGTGGGTCCCAGCATAGTGCCTTGTGGCACGGCACTCACGAAGAAAACTTTGTTAAAAAGCGTTTCTGACTAAAGATTACGCTTTTTAGGGTTACGGAACCCTAAAAAGCGTAATCTTTAAAAATCCATTCCCAAAGGGTAAAAACGGGACCCTATTACTAAGACTCCACTGTCCGTCTGTCCGTCTGCCCATCTGTCCTTCTGTCCAACTGTCCATCTGTCTGTCACCACGCTGTATCTCATAAACCGTGATAGCTAAACAGTTGATGTATTTCTGATGCCGCTACAACAACATACTAAAAATAAATCCGACTTCTAAAAACAAAAAAGTGAAAAATAACTTAACCTCGGTACCATGATAAGGAAACTAGGATCTGATGATGGCATTCCAGAGAAATCGAGGGGAAGGTGCACTACGATTTTCGAAGGTTCGAAAATCGTAGTGCGACTAGTGCGTTTGTTAATTTTTTTCGTAAAGTATTTAACAGCACTAATATTAATTGAAGGTCTGGTGGAGTCGATCTCGATTCATCGATCGTCGATTTGTTTTTTTTGGTCCTAATACAGGATTTTTAACATAAAGCTTTCCCACGTAGCTAATAAGTTACTTTTTCAGCCAAAATCTTACTTTAGCTCGTTATTTTTTAATTTACTCGCTTATAAATGTTTGTAACGAAGGTTTATTCACCGTCATTTTCACGCATACGTAAAGAATAGCCTATTATTATCTATATACGTTTGCTCAAGGTCGTGTCTAAAACGTCTGTAGTTGCAGTATCTATACACTAGTTTTTATGTTTGTGTGGCCGTCATGAGTATTCGTGTCGGAAGTGGTCCCCGCCGTCTCTAAGTTGTTTGGTGAGGCCAAGAAGTAAAAACCAACTTCTTTGTTTGAGTTTGGTAGTAATGTTTGAACTTTGAATGTCCATAGGGAGTTAATAGCCAAGACAGCGTTTCTCGGGCTATGTTAAGAGGCAGTTTGGTGTCTATGTGCATTGTTTAATGTATCGCATCCTTGCGCTCTTTTCCCTTAACAGATGTGTTGCATATCAAATGAATGTACTCAGCTTGATACTAGGCAGGCCGATAGAGTCATGTGTCTATTTATACATTTTTTGTTTTATTACTAACAGCTGCAGGTGTTCATTTACGCTCGGGATTTTCAGGTAACAAATTGTTCGTGTTGTTTTTTTTCTAACGAAATGCTGATGTTTTCTCTCACATTTTTTGTGTGCAGCACAACACAACTGGTTTCTCGGTTTTTTATTCAGTTCATCGTGACAAGGAAAACCATTTCATGTCGCTAGTAAGGCGTTCTATTCTATTGAGGTTAATTTGAATGATGCTTATGGTTTAAATCTTACAGTTTCAAAATGGGGCGCTCAGCCATTATATACCAGTTTAATTATTTATCATCGAAGTTCATAATATTCAAAAGGAAATAATACTTACATAAAATACTTATGTGACTAACCTAATAACACATGCCCTCAATATGTAGGTAATGGGTGCAAATATTATTGGAAATAAATAAATAAACTCATGTTGCAATATCAGTGGCCTATTAAAACAATGTTGGATTCCAATCGTTTGACCTACTTTTACAACGAAGTAAGGAAAATATAGAAACTTGCTCTGAAATGTATGGAACAGTATGTTTTTACTGTTCCGCTTACCAAAGTAGTGAAGCAACTATTTGCTTACTTTGCAAACTTCCATGATATTTATAAATAACTTTTATCAGGAAATAATCTAGGATTACGTTGGAATTACTTTTGATAAGATCATTCATGATGATAAATTGTTATATCAACTTTCTTCAACTGCTATCTTTGAAGATAATTTTTAAGTTAAGAAGAGCGTGACCTAGTACCTTAATTAAAAAAATAAATAAATATCGCTGGACAATACACACAGCGCCATCTAGTGCCACACTAAGCAACGAGGCTTGTGTCGTGGACACCAGATAGTTGATATACTACATAGATACTTTTTGTTTGTAAATACATACTTATTATACATATAAACATAAATGACTAGGAAACAAACGTCCATGCTCATCACACAAACATTTGCTCCTACCGGGATTCGAACCCCGGAACCCTAAGAACGTAATTAAATATTCAAGTAAATAAATCCATATTAAAATGTGCCATCAAGAGCGGTTCTTCTGCAGTCTGTGACCAGAGGTCGTTGTTTTAAAAAGTGGTGTGTCCAGATTTCACCACGCGAATTCAAGAGTGGCGTTGTATGCAAATTGTCGATAAGTACACGCCAATGCGGAGGCGTTTCTTTTGCAATGACATTTTTATCACCCCGCCCAATGCATTCGTGCTGTATCACTTTCTCCGGACCTTTTACTTCGATACCTATCAAACTTTTTATTTAAATCCCCTTCGTGGATAAAGTATAATTATTGTGCAATAACATGCAAGGAGGAGCGTCATCATCTTGTGCCTGACTATAGCATCACTGAGTGGATACTGTGGAAACCCGTAACTAATGTTATTTAATTACATTCAGTTACAATCATACATAGACCTAAAGGTTCTTTGTGAGATGTAATACCTCTTAATCTTAATTGACATAATACTCTGTTCGTTGCCGACTCGACCGACACGACAGTGTAATGACTTGTAATTTCGGTGTGAAGAGTCGTAAAGGTGCAAATCGTATGTTTCAGTGAGGTACGTCTCTGTAAAAGTTGAAGGTAAGGTACTTCACTGTTGAAATGATGTTTGAACTTTGGATATTAAGATAAGGATTCCAACGTTGGAATTTTAATTTTCTTAATATTTCTTACTAAATTCTAGAAGGTCATATTTATATTTAGTTTTGTCACAGAGTGCATTAACCTGCTTTGAGCACACCCTTGCCACATCTATAATCTACTCGATGTCTGAATTGATTTTGCCTTCAAATGTGACATCTGTTTCATCACAGCTGATGCTTGTTAAATGATTACAGGGTAGCGTTTCGTTTCTTCATTTACACGTCCCACTTTGTCCAATAAGCGGAGGTGAGCAGAGTCAAATTGGTGGTACTAGTGAGTGATTCGTTGGTAGCGACCTTGCCCGAAACACTCATTCGCATCGAGCACGCAGTTGCTCGGCAAAGTGCGTTACGCGGATGATTTCAACTTTGAACATACATATATTTTTTATGTTCGCATAGTTGTCACCACTTAAAAGTTATTGGCTATCTGATTGTTACTGTAGTCTTGTCGGCACGATTCTCTCTAAACCTAGTACCATCTCATCAGAATAGCAATGATCGAGTGGAGTACTTGTTCTCACTAAAGTGTACAGTTTATTGAGGTGTTTATCCTCGTGTAGCCTATTCATATTCTACAGTCGATTAGCGAGCCTCTTGACCGCCATGCTACCTGTGATGGCTTTGGCACGGAGCTCCGACTATGAGATCAACAATGTCAAGGCACGGTTATGTTATGTCAGTGTTGCGCAACCCACTCGCACATACAACAGCACCTGAGCACCTTTGGTCCACTGGAGGCCGGTCTTCACAAAAATACATCAAGCTTTTTCTGTGCTACAGTCCAAAGGGCGGTGCAATAGCGTGCAATTGTACATTATAATTGCAAATGGACAGTTTTGAAGTAAGCGGTCATGTGTATCGTTGGAAGTTTTTCTCCACCGCGTCCCGATTTGTTCTTGTTGTTGATCGTTACATATTAATCTTTTTCCACGAAGGGCCATTTTGTTTTTGTTACACAGGTACTTGTGGAGGGCCTGTCGTGATTTATTCGCTTGCTAGTGAATGTATTTTACACAATTTAAAATATTGATTGTAACTGTACCAAAAGTTACTTCCAACAACTTCATTATTAACACGTATTAATTTTTCAACACCGCCAGCACTCTACCACATTTGTGTCATGCTCCTGAGTCTACTGTGGCTTAGAATTTGCTTATAATTATGAACATTGCCAATTGTATGTAAATGTTTTATTAAAAACGAAGTGGTAAAGGTCGGCTGGCGCGTCCATTATGTCGAGTGCGTAGAGGGCAGTAAGTCAGTATATCTCAGACAGCTCTCCGCCCCGAGGTGCCCGATGTCCGAGCCTGGTTTATGCAGGCACACCTACTCGGAAGATTTGCTTCACACGACTGTCTCCGCAGCTGAAATATTACCCTTAATCAGACTTTCGTTTATTTCGCATTTATTTTTATCGGATTTCGATTTCGATGCATTGTTGTTTTATTTCTTAGTTAATCTCGATATCCTGTTTGTTTGGTTTCGGTTCTGCCGTTGGTTCTTTATTTATATTAAAATTAATCTTCCTCGCAATTTTATCTTTTTGGACATCGCTGATTATAAATCACTATGTCGCATCTTAATACCTGGAGTGGCCAATGGTTAGATGCTCGATGGAAATATAAGTGTCACTGAACTTTGTAGTTATCACGTTGCAAATCTCGGTATTGGTTGCGAGTAATTACGGCCGGTGTAGGTACTTATCTGTTCATATAAATCATTTGTCTCATAGACACTTAACAGCTGCTGTTGAAAATTAATACACGCATTAAGCTGAATTTGATTTGCAAATAGTCTTAGTGGCAGACACGCTAGTAGGTTATTAAGCGTTATTAACTATCATTGGATCAGCCTTAAGGACTGTGCTCAATTAAAATAACTGGATCTTGCTCCTAGGAATCTACTCGGAGTGTACCGAAATAATTTTTGATGATAATACATAATTATGTTCTTAATGAAAAACATTATCCATAAAGATATGAGTTACGTGCGCTAATTACAGGTTCTCAAAAACCACTGCACCGTAGCAGCACGTTTTCATTATTTGTTTTGCCAGTAATTCCTCATCGGTTATTTTGTTCCGTAATTATCTGGTTAGCTTAGTGCACAGCCACGAATCTCGTTAATTAATAGCCAGTGGGCAGAATCCGGTTTAATTTAATTAAGACCCCAACAAATTTTACTATTAATACTCACCTGAGCATAATATGTTTACTTTCGGTACCGGTACCGGTTGTGTCTGATTAATAAACCTGTGAATTCTGAATCGTAATTAAAGTGCAGTGGCGTTTGTAGTAACAGCTACAAGATATTTAGCGCTCGTAACGAAATGTTCCTCTTTCATTAATTGCATTGTTATGTCATTATGTGGAATATTGAAATCATTGCGATAGAATACAAATTAATAATTCAGTAGGCTCTACAAATCGATGACACTAGCATTTTTATAGCGCAATATTGGAATGTATTTGATATTTCAGATTTACGGGTTTCGTTTCATTCATCTGAAGCGTCGCCGTCGGATATATTGAAGGATAAATTAATACAATGCAAACATATTTGAAATGCTCGTGCTAACAATTGTAACCTGTCAGGATCAGTTGTTGGTGCATCTGCTTTCCATTTAAACCATCAATATTTGTATGCGTAAGACAAGTGTTTGTCCTTTGTGTGAGAGCTATGTTGCCACATACCGTTAGGACTGTGGTGGCATCGGGACTCTGGAACCTAAACAGATACTTTAACATTGCATGGATCATAATTGTTATCAGCGTTTGATTTACCAGATTCAGTTCGTCAGAAACCGTTTAAATAGCACAATAATTTATCTAGACTAGGTCTAGGTCCTTACACAGATTTACAATGAAGTTTCTCCGCTGGTAACCACTGTATTTCTCATTCGTGCTTGCTACCGTCATTGTAAATTGTACCTTACGTTATTAAACTGGGTTTAAAATGGAGATTAATGTCGAGTGCAGTGTCATCGACAACAGGTATCTGCTCACTTACCTTGACCGCGCACGTTGTCCTCTCACTTATAGAATGATCATAGACGTCTTCGATGCGCCTGTGGTACTAGCGTGCACCCTGATTTACGTGTTCTTCAGTCTCCTCATATTTTGGACCTTCCTCTAAATACGATATTGTTTCTTCAATAACAATCGTATTTCTCAGAATTTTCACCACATCCTTTATTTGTTATTCATCATGAAAGATTTATGATACCTCCCTTTTTGTACGCTCTTTAACTTTTTAATTTTGTATTTGTAGTTTGTATCAATTTCAGAATGTATGTATGAGACCGTGACTTTGTTTTTTTCCCGAAAAGACACAGCGAACTGTATCTTTTTGTCTTGAAGTTGAATTTTGATACGGGTTGACGTCGAATCTGTTCTTTGGTGGTTCATTTGGTCGTGTCACTGAATCATAAGTGAGGACACGGTGTTGAGCAACTTTTTGTATCCATCCTAACACGCGTTCGTTTAATCTGATTTCCACAGAAGTATTTCATTTCAAAATGAGCGTTTTAGAGGTGTTGCGATGCTGCTACAGTTTATATTCAATATATGTCATTAGATTGTCCGGTGCTCGCCATATTCATATGATTCATTGCCACTCAATCGCGATGGGAGATTAAATAAATCGTCAGTCGCCGTCCTCGTATCGTCGATGTGATTGTATGTGCGTGCGGGGTTGACTTTCATACAATATTGCCGCCAATTAGATTGTGGCGTCTCGCAACGCTGCCGCTGCCTAGGACACTCGAGTTCACTTTACTGAGATATCGGTTTCGTATGTGTATTTGAATTCATTTCATTCATATTTTGTTTGTTTGTTAGTACACTATGTTTGGTTCAAAACATTTTGGCCTCATTCTTTTACCACATTAACGTCATGTCAGTTAGAAAATATTTTAAATTACAAGGTGCGGTGGGCATGGACAAGTGAACATAAATTTTAAATTTGGCTGCATATCAAAGTCGGACGATTCTTCTGAGAAATAAGATATGTTTAAAACGTTTTATTGTAAAGGTCGAGCAGTACTGGCATTTGATATAAATAGGGCATCTTATGATATTGGTGCTGCAGTAACCCGCTTCACAAGTAGTATACCTATTTGCTGTGTCCCGTTATCACTGGAGCGATAGCACTTGGTCGATAGCTCGACCATTGCACAAGTTCGTGGGCTTATCTCGGAATGCAGTTTACTGTGCACTCCATTTGGCATCAGACGTGAAAAAATGGGTCGTTTGAATCACCCTTAAAAATAAAATTATCAATTGTAAACGTTATCTCAGCAATTAGTTGTATCAGTAAAATAGTTTTCCTGCTGGAACTGGTCGGTGTAGTGCAACAGTGCGTCGTGGTCGGTGTCGCCGGTGGTCATCGGCCCCCATCGGTGAGTTTCGCAAGTCCAGTTAACCGTATGAGTCGATCACATTAATATTCTACGGTTGATTTTATTGCGAACCTAGCGTTTGCCTCCACGTCTGTATGTATTGATTTTACAGATTGTTTATATTAATTGATTATATTATTGTATGTATGATAAAATTTTAAAATAGGTACACCACGCTTAATTTATCTTTAAATTCATGTGAATGTAAATCGTACAGGAGAGCAATGAGACAAAGACATTCCGTAGTGTCGAGACGAGAGGGAATCTTCATCTTCAGTGAAGGGCGGCGCGCAGACGGCTTTCATCGTGTGTAAATGCGTGCGGCACAAAAAACGGATAGACGGCCAATAAAAACCCCGTGTGGAGAGAAGCTGAGGGGCGGGCTCGCGGGTGCAGCGCGCTGCGCCAGTAATTGCATGTTGCAGTCGGTCTCCGCCGCGTTGGGTGCGCGCACGCAGCCTCCATCCCTCGCCCGCACTCGGGTGAACGACTCCCCAATCAAGTATGCGTACGACTCACCACCGGCGCATCGTGCCCGCTCCTTGTTTTCGCGATCGTTGATCAATCTGTATGTTTTGGTCCCGTTAGCCGGAAGCGTCGTCGCCGACATTGGCGTTTAGCGTGCGTTTCTTTTTCGCTCGGCCGGTCACATAGACTTGATAGCATAGGGTTTGTGTAATATTCGCGTCAGTAACCGCTTAGACCATGACGTGAGTTTAACTAGCAGTAATGTTTAAGTTTAGCGTCAGATAAAGTTTATTTGTACTGGCTGTAAATGGTTGTTTTTGTATTGTCGCAGGGCGAACGTCGTCACTACAGTATCATCAGCGGGTGGGGAGGCGGGTCCCCCGGGCTCGGCGGCCGAGGACGCCGACATGAAAGGCGTCGAAGCCACACCAGAAGAACAGGAACGGCTAGCGACAGGAAACAACAATGGATCCCTCGACTGCAAGCACACGGCGGCGCACCCGACGCCGCTGCGCAAGCGCTCCGTGTTCGCGTCCACGCGGGTCTTCATGCTGGTGTTCCTATCGGGCTGGGTGCTGCAGGGCATGTTCCTTACGTACTTCGTTAGTGTGACCACCACAGTAGAAAAGCTGTTCAAAGTAGAGTCAAAGACTACGGGAACTTTGCTAGCAGCGACAGAGATCGGGCAGATATGCACGGCGCTATTTCTGACGTACCTGGCGGGGCGGGGGCACCGGCCACGCTGGATCGCGTGCATGATGCTGGTGCTGGCGGTGGGCGTGATCGGCTGCGTGGTGCCGCACATGATGTACGGCACCCAGCTACTGGACGTGCACATGGAGGACCACCGAGCCGGCGCAGCGCCCGTCTGCTACACATACCAGAACTCCTCCGAGCTGTGCGACGACGCGCACGTCAAGAGCTCCACGACGCGCTCCTCCATCACGGCTGTCGTCATCCCCTGGCTGTTCGTCTGCCTGCTGGTGGTGGGCGTGGGACAGACCGGCATCGCCACACTCGGCATCCCCTACGTGGACGACAACGTTGGCAGCAAGCAGTCGCCACTTTACATGGGTGAGTGAATATTGATTGTGATTAATGTTTATTATCCGGATGAACTGTAGTTAAATAATTGTATGAAATAACCAGGCGCAGGCGCGCCAGAGAATCACTGGGGCGTTCCCTGAAACAAAAGCTTGATGATCTCTTAAATAAATTCGGTGTATCGATTAAGATGGTCGATTGTTAGTGTTTTGCGAGTACTGGTAATAAAATGGGCACATAAAAGTGTATAAATCATAGCCGTCGCCCACGGCCCGCCCACAACGTACTCTGCCGGCCGCCCTCTGATGCGTTGCGTAATTAACAATCGACTTGAGTGCATCCCGCACTCACATTCATTGCAATTTTGTACAAAACATCCTCTTGTAATATTCATGTTCATTTTAAATCTGCATTGTCCATGCAAAGGCCTGTCCAATTTTTCAGTACCAGTTATTTGCTATAAGTATGGGAATTAATAAATGTTTATCGATCGAATTATGGTATAATAAACAATGCTACCACCATATCGCTACGATTTCACGGCTCATGATGTAAAGCTCAGAAACTCAGGTAGAACTTAAGGCGGGGTTAGTATAAAGTGCATAAAAAGCTAAACAATGGTGTTTGGGTGCCGCGAACGTTTTATACAGAGGTGTAGATTGTAACGTGTGTATTGTTGTGTCTGCAACGTATCTAATGCGTCTACTGCACCACTACCATAACATACGGAGTAGGCTCTACAGTGAGCTTTGCGCGACTAGCGGGAACTGCCCGAAGTCAGAGATCTTCAAAACTGCAGTATTGCAATGGATGTGTCTTTTTCCCTCTGAAAGTCTGATTAAGTAGACTAGAGAGCGGACTGGACTTCGGACAGTGGGCTTTGACAGATAATGTTCTGACATCCGGTCCGGTGTCCGCAGTCAATCCGCTGTTCAGTCCGCTGAGTTCGCACCTTGATGCCACGTCTCCTTCACTATTGAATGCATCCAGGACACCGTATCTGAAACATATCAACGAGTTTCTCCCAGCAGTCCCAGGTACCAAAAGCATAGTTCAAACGAATTAAGCAAAAAACTGTACTATAACAAATCATTAATTTTCCTCAAGTCCAACGTGCTTTACTGCAACTCTGGCATGAGTAATCTGTTGATCTAGCAAACAAAACTTGTTAAGTAGAATTCATTTAAAGTTCAATAAATTTGATGATTTCAAGTTGTTATGTTTATCATCAACATTTCGTAATGCTTATTTAAATTCATTATGTCGTGTTTGATTTAAATCTTGAGTAGACTCTGAAGGTAGACATGTGGGCATTGAAAAATATGTGAACTAACGAGTATATGTTAAAAATAACACTTTAGTCTACAATATTTTAAATTACTTAACACTGTTATGACTGGTTTTATCAGGAAGAACGGAAGTTTATAGTTATTCGCACATTTGTTGCAGTTAGAGTCCCTTTTCGCTAACAATGGGCCCTTAGCTTCACATATCGGCCTTGTATTATGTTGAACAAGTATCGGTGACTATTTTCTCATGTTTTCAAAATGGACTCATGTTCTGTGGTCTTGGCTAAGGTGCGACGATCTAGTCTCATCCCGTGCGTGTCATCTTGTTTTATCAGGAGAATGAGCTATATCCTTTCCTATTTTAGAAACATCATCTTTGTCTACTTTATTTCCTATTAGCGTAGTTTGATGTTGTTAACTATACGCTGCCGCTGTTTTGCCTAAAACGTAGGTATGGTTGTTATTTGCTGAACGTAGCTCAGTCAATTAAAATACAAAGAGTTCGTTTCTTTTCCAATAAAAATAATTAATGCCTTACCCTTTGCCCGACCTATATCTTTCCCTTCAAAGTAGTTCAATGTGACTATTTCTGCAGAAGTAGCTCTGTTCTCAAAATGAGAGCATACTCGTGTTTTTGTTACGACTCCGTTCTGATAATATAGATGAATGTTCCATCTAGCGAACTTGCCAATGATTAGATAAACGCAGAATAAGTCCGTTTGTTTTATGCGGGCCACTCATTATCTGACACTCATTCAATGTATCCTTTTCAATTGAGCTTCTCTTATCTCGTGTTTTAGGTACACGTACTCTGTATCTTTACTACTTACATGCTGTATAAGGGCAATTAAAGGTC
Source organism: Xestia sexstrigata (assembly GCA_941918905.2). Classification (NCBI taxonomy): domain Eukaryota; kingdom Metazoa; phylum Arthropoda; class Insecta; order Lepidoptera; family Noctuidae; genus Xestia; species Xestia sexstrigata. The sequence continues at coordinate 4,539,765 of OW799201.2, read as the reverse complement.
TTATGATTATTACTGTAGGGCACAATGCTCTTAAAAATTGTTTACATAAGTGGTCTTTATTTTTGACTAGCTTATGCCGCGGCTTCGCCCGCGTGGTGTTCGATAATTGTCCCACGGGATCATACTACCGGGATAAAAAGTATCCTACGTGTTAATCCAGATTATTAACTATGTGTGTGCTAAATTTCATCCAAATCTGTTCAGTAGTTTTTGCGTTAAAGAGTAACAAACATCCTTTCATCCTCACAAATTTTCGCAATATATAATATTAGTAGGAAGTAGAATGTTCCATAGTCGCATCAAAACTTATTTTGTCCATCATTTGAGCAACCTTAATTAAATGCCACAGACTAAATCCTACTAGGTACATACGTTCCCATTATATTAAATCCGAAACTGTGCGGAAATCGATAAACTTAAATTAAGACACTTTGCTATGGTTAATGAACAGGTACTCGTAGATGTTTCATAAGATTCACTGTAAGTATGAGTATGAAGTAAAGGCTGGTCCTAATAAAAAAGAGCTTTATAGTGTCCGATATAAAGCTTTCAGAATCGAGTTAAGGCGACTACAGGAGTTAAATTAGCAACTCTATTTGTGGTTTTGTGGTGGTTCAAACTTCGTTTGAAATACTGTTAGAATAAAATTCTAATCAGCTTGCACTACAAAGTGGTTGTTACGTCAGTAACTGCGGGCCGAATAGTGCGAAATGAGTGGTTTTTTGCGATTTACAAAAAATCTATTGATTGGACTAAAAAAATAAAACACTGTGATGCTAATATGTTGCTTGTAGAATTATTTGCTAAAAAATCAGAATGATCGCATGTATTTTAGTATGGTTTTTACTCGTCAAAAGAAATTTTTAGAGATAAGTTCGTGATATTTTTTTATCGAGTAAAATTACTTGTATTATGTTTTCAAAACACTATCATAATAGCCTATATCCTGAAGAATATCATATATTTTTCTAGTTTTGTTTATTGCAGTGAATTATATGCTTTTTAGCATTATAAAACTCGCGTTTAGCTCCTGTAGTCGCCTTAGGGTTCTTACAGACGAGCGGCACGTTGCCAACGGCAGATAAACTGCAGCCGTCGCCATTTGTCGACGGCTGCCGTCGACGCTTGCAGTTGTGGCGTCGGTGGCTGCCGTCGACACATTTACGCGGCTTGCCACAACTGCAAGCGTCGCCACACTCGCCACCTGTCGACGGCGGTCGTCGACGCTTCGGCGGCTGCTGCCCGGCGCGTCGACGGCAGCCGTCGACAGGTTGCGACGGCTGTAGTTTATCTGCCGTTGGCAACGTGCCGCTCGTCTATTAGAACCCCTAAAGGAAACTTGCAGACACACTAGAGCTAGAGAATATAGTACCCATTACTGATTATAATTATTCAAAATTTTATGTTGGAGTTTATGCTTATATTTTAATTGAATCTGTAAGGCATAGACATTCTCCTTTGACCCATGTCATGACGTATGTCATGTTCTTAGGTAAACTATAAGTTGCTTGTGTTCTGTAGTTAACATCTACCTACAGGTTGATTCGATTGTTCACTTCACACTTTGATAATAGAATAGTACAACTTGAATTCCTACATCCTACATTATTATGTATTTATAATTTCACTACAAATTTCAGACTCATACTCACCGCGTCATTGCAGCGATTAACGAAAGCAGTCATCTTTATCATAATTTTGAGCCACTGCTGGACATAGGCAAAGCAGTATTCTCAATTAAACACATTAATTAATTCATTAATAATCCTAAATCTTCATAATCACCACATAATAGAACGCGTGCCATAAAGGAAACGTTATTTAATAGCACGCAACGCATTACGCTAATTTGTTTAACCAATTAAATTCAATTCAGCTAACTTGTGTCGACCTAAATAAGGCACAGTACGCACGGATATTCATTGATTGAAACCAGTGTGGTGAGGATTATTTAGGTCAATTATTACGTGTGATCGTGACCTTAGGCGTTAGGTACGAGTTCGAGTACTTTTGCTTTACTACTGATTGCAGTCCAAAAGCACCATAAACTTTACGCCTACATAGACACTGAGCAATTTTATTTCCATATATTTTTGAATCAACGGTTATTATGCTAGACAGTTAACCTATTTCAAATAGCGAAATTCTTAACTAACCACCTCATTTAAACGGTACATTAAAATTGTCTATAGGTTTTTCGAAAGACCTTGGACGTAACTATTGCACAATGCCATTTTGGTGTTATCTTAAATTTGTAATCTAATGGAACTGGGTTTAAATCGACAAGCTCCACGATTGTTTTCGAGACTATTTCGCACCTGTTTTCCTTGTGCTTTGTTTTTGTACAAACTAGATCCACAATCCACATCCTATTTTGTCCTAGCTAGTGTTGAATAATATTTGCCTCGTTTTTGATTCAAGTGTTGATGCTATACCATAATGTTCAATTATTGTAGTGCCGAGCAAATTCAAAGCAGAGTCGCGCTTTTTATTTCCTTCAGTTTTCCGAGTTCATTGCTCTCTGCAGTAGCTGATTTCAGTACAATTTCCCGATCAATATCGGTACAGTTCGGAGCACAGCTCACTTATAATTCATGGCTGGTCCGTAACTCCGTAGTTCTTCACTGAAGCGCTGTTGTGCAGTAAAACGTATGCAATTGCTATTTCAGTAGGTGGTTAGCGAAGTGTGTCAGTGTGCCGACGCGTCGCGGCGACAATTTCAGCTCGTTGGTGTCAGTGCGTGTGTCTCGTTCCTTAGAGACGTTGCCCTAATTTCGTCCCTCACGATCACCGTTCGGGAATGGTCGACTTCGAGTCGTTTTCTCGACATGTTCTTGGGTTTTTTCTTTATATTTGGAGAGTGTTTTGTTGGAATGTCTTCGCTGTTATATATATCAGCGTCCTTATATAACTTTTGGTTAAAATGGTTTGTTTCGCTTCAATTTTATATGGGTGGGTGTTTTATCGTCATTTGCAGTCCATCTATCTCTTCACCATCAGGATTCAGGATGTCTATCACTAGGAATTATATTATATTTCTAGTATTTTTGACTGTAATGTCAACTAGTTTTGTTAGTGTCCAATTAGCAGTCCTACCTCTAAAGTTATTTAACTTTTACTTCTAATTGGTATGTCAAGGAAACAATTTGCTACGGAATTCGACAGGTGTCTAATTTAACATGAATAAATTCCTATGAGAATCTTAACAGTCAAAGCAGTAAATAAAATTTACCTCACTTTAGATTCTAATGTATTCAGTACGGCATAGAAACGTGTAATGTAGTTTTCCTTGAACAGCAATTACATTTTTTCATTCAAAATGTGGTGATTCATTAAGTTTTCAGAGAATACGCCACAGACTTGTGTTTATTTGGGCCAGTGTTGATACATGCATTCGGGTCCCAATTAATGAGGAACTTGTTTCTTTTAGAATTGAACTTTTATGTCCCAATATGTTTAAAGGATTTGACCGGAAACGCCGAAGTCGGGTATTTATGTATTTTCGTACCTCTGGTTTTAACAGTTTATTTGTTAGCCTGGAGGCATTTAATTTTTACAATTTGTTTTGGGATAAAGAACGATCGTACGAGTATATCCTGTCGAGCTGTGTATGTATAAAATAATAATAATGTAAGACCCCTGAAAGGATGATAAACGCTGACAATTAATCAAAAGCCTCTCGCACCGTATTTTTGAATGTTTTTTATTTAATGATACTATCGGTTCGCAATCTGATTGCGACTAATTACGTTGTGTATGGACGAGAAAATTACCTCGATTACGTTACCAAGATATTGCAATGTGCGCCTTATGCAACTTTTTTGCGAGTGCACTATCAAATTGCGCTCCACCTAATCATTTGTTGCTGTAGTTGTCATAGGTCAGTTTTCTTGCAACATCGCCAGATAAGATTACGTCCGTAAGATTAGATTTGATTATGTCGGATGTTGTTATTATCGTACCGACAGTTGATTAAACCTTTTTAGGACGTCAAATTGCCTTGTATTTCATACACTACAAGTCGAATAATTATTATTGATTGCCTCAAAACTATTTCCTGTAAATCTGTTTAGACAGATGTTTTCGTAGAAGCGTCACAGCGGTTGCTATTAGTGTGTTTTCCAACCGAATTAGTCATAGGTACTTCTAAAAATGATTTTGCATTCGAAAGAGCAATGAACTCTGCACCGATTAGGAATTGTGTTCCTATTGCTTGGCCACTAAAAATATCGTGACTGGCGAATATTGTGTAGTCTCAACTGTCTGTAATGTTGAGAGACTTTGGTTTCAACAATTAGCTGTGGATAAGTTCAAGAAACATTAGCAAAGGTTCCAACGGTAATCAAGGGAGTCATAAAAGTGTTATGGCGCTAATCGAATACCTATATTTACTTTAATTTGAAATTCTATTGAGGGAGGACCGGTGTTGAAGTAGCCGTTTAGATCTTACATTACCTGGTAACGATAAAGTCATGTTCCTTTAAATGGAATTTGATACCAGAGATAGAACTCGTCGGACACCTTATTTAGACGTGAATATTGATTCCTGCGGTGGGCTTGTTTATTTATTCTTCTAAATGGATACGTTGGAAATGTTTCAGCGGCTTTTTATATCTATTAGGCGGATATCAGAGGTGATTGTAGCTGTCAGTTGAGATGACCTTATTTTCAGAGGCGGGCTTCGCAAGGTTATCTCTACAAGCCCTGTTGTTGCCTTTCATATCAGTGTATTTATGTTGGTCTCTATTATTGTAGATAGGGTGGCACACTCTTCTATTATTAACCGCATGTAAAGTACAGTTCAAACACGTGTAAAAATGTACATGTGTCAAAAATGCACTGTAATGTTGGCCCAACCGCGTTTGCCTACCGGGTTCATTTAATGATGCAATTCGTCATTTTTTGACAATCACTGAGCGTTAATTCGAGAGAGCAACAGCACTTGAACGATGTTAATGATGCATCGGAACCGGTAAGGGCGAGTGTACCGGGACATAATAAAAACTTGTACAGAGACGCGGGCAGCGGCCGTTTTGAAAAACGATCCTGACGAGGCCATTATTTATTACAAAAGCGCATGATGATAATAGGAACGTATATATTTTACTTTGTGTCGAACGTGAAGCACGCGAACTGAGCGCACGCCCGTCCGTTTTTTGGCAAGCGATGCGGTTGGTTTCTGGGAAAGATTAAATTCGGGACCTAAGTACCTGATTGTTTTTCGGTCACTCACCCTGCAACGGTCCTTTGTTATTATATTAAAACAGGTTTTAATTTAATTTCGAAATTTGGGACACTTCTTACGCATGTTCAGCCGCATCGGATGATTCGTCGGTCGCGGCGTGTCCTTAACATATTTCTGCCTCATTATGTACCTATTTAAATGAGTTGTTTACTGTTTATAATAAATATGTTATGCAGTAATAATCATATAATTTGATGGGCTATAATAATATTAGCATTTCTCGGAACAATAATGTCTGTAATCATCCAAGCTCGCAGTGCGTTCGTTTTTCTTTCGTTCTAACATGAAGTAGCTGTATGCAGCAGCGATCGTTGACAGCGGCAATTCCTCATACGATAATTTGTTGTGGCGAGTTCAATGGCCCTCAATTAGCCCCAGAGCCCTAGCCCTATTGAGATAAACGACTGCGCCCCAGTGTGCGAGAGTCCATCTCAATTTGCATAACGGACATCTCCGCCTCACCGATTATGCACATTAATATTTACTACGTCATTAAGTGATTCGATGATGATAATATTTCCTCGAATGAAGTCAGTGTTACTATTTTACATTGTATCAGCAGTTTCGTGCAATAGAGCGGTTTCAGTGATGCGTGCACTGGAAAATATATTCGTTTCGTGTACAAGTGCCGTAATAATTATGAGTAGAATCTGCTAGCGTAATATTAATACTTCGTGAGAGCAAGACATGGAATTGATTGCAGTGTTTGCTTAATGTATTTTATCAGCGGAATGGGTTTTACCTTTAGTTTTCAGTAGTAACCCAGTAAGTAATTGTCACGTATACGATGATGATAATAATAATAATAATTCATTTATTTTACAAGTAACAAGGACTCATTAATACACAGAAATTAAATACATAGCACAAATAACTAATCAACACAAAATACACACATACACACGCAACTGTAAATATTTCATACGTAAGCATGAACATCAATTTTAAAGTGGCAGATTTTGCTTGACGGATTTTTACTTACCCAGACCATACACGAGAAGCTTAAAAATTTCCATTCTAGAAAAACTATTAATCAAGGCAAGATAATTTGTATGTGTTTTTTCCTGTGGCAATGTAGAGTTTCCACTGGATTTCTTTACCCTAACCCAAGGTAAACATTCTCACCGTATTAGTCTTAGCAAATTACGCTAGGGCTTGTTAGTCTTAGTTTCCAGTCTAACCAGACGTTAACTACACGTATACATTCTACTGCTCACCATAATAAAGTACATACATATTATAAAACGTAGCCGGACGTCGGTCGTCGTGGTTTGTCTTTCTTGTATGCTTGTTTTGTGCTGTGATTTCAAGCATTTGTCTCCGACTCTGGTGTCGAGTGTCTATTGACAGATTTGCAAGTTTTTTTTTCTTTTAGTGTTGGAAATCTGGCGTTGACTTATATTAAACTTAACGTTAAGCGATGATACGGTTGACTATCGTGTCGTGCTGATTGTTGAAATAATCGTCTGTGGCCGGTATCCGCTATGTACGGAATATTAATATCATACATTTTGTCCCAAAGGGTTTAGCGTTTTGCCAGCTATGGTTGACCTCATTCTCATGCAATAGCGGCGTGGTTATTGAAATACAAGAGACTGTTCCAAGCTCCAGAATGCTCCGGAATTCCGTTGCTAAGTCCTGGTAATCCGGGCAATTTGAAACATTGAAATTTCAGAGCATTATAGTAAGTAGAGCATATATTGTGAAAATATTCTTACCCTCCATGTTTTTTGTCCACAGCTATTACAATCGGAATAAGGGTGATCGGACCGGCTCTTGGGTTCCTCCTGGGGGCATTATGCACCAGGGTCTATGTAGACCCTCTGCAAACCCCTACAGACTTCGATGCCAACGACGCAAGGTGGGTTGGAGCTTGGTGGCTGGGTAAGTACTCAAAATTTTCTTTTTATCTTCTTGTGCAAGGCCAAATAAATACCTACCTTTTCTTTCTTGATTAACGGGTAGACTATGATGACATTATAGATGGCGTAATTGGCCAATTATTTTGTGTTTAGAGAGTGAGTAGCCTCATCATTTGTCTAGAATCTTTGTAATAAAACGAAAAATAATAATAAGTAATAAAATAAATAAGGTAAAAGCTATGATTTGTCTTTGGTACCAAGTAAAAATTGACAGATAATTACCGTTTTTTTTGACCTAATGGTAGTCCTTGAAAATTATTCTGGTTTTAATGTGCGGACTGTCCATCACTATTGCCGTAGAAATAGAAGACGTTAATTATGAGATGTTGGCTAATAGAGATGGGTTAACAGAAAAAGACGTGAAAAATCTTCCGAAGTGGGATAGAACGCAGGATTTAATAAATACAGATTTCAAAGCTTCTACATGTAAACAATTTCCAATTCTCTCACAACATGCAGTGCTTGGAATATCTAGTACCTTGTTAAGACTTTCGTCACCAGAGACAAACGGGTGGTTGTAATCGATCACATAATTTCCATTCAGAATTAAATTGTTGCCAGGGCCACACTTAGTTCCCAACACACGTACCTACAGAACAAGCTAAAATGGTTCTAGAATATTCTACATTGGAAATTAGGGCCGTTTGCGCCCTGTCATGTAAATTTTATACAACAGTAGTCGGCAAGGTGATATTTAAAAATTAAAAATATAGGCTAGAACTTACAATACCAAACGAACGTTTCGCGGTTAATTGCTGTGTAAACATCACAATGGAAAATCGATACAAGTGGGTGTTAACCAACGCTACAATTTTCTTATGTATCTAGAACCGAGTCGCGCCAGACTTGGAAATAATTGATTCTGGCGTCGCTTGTGTACTAGCTTTATCAATCTAGTTCAAAAGTTATCAGTTGTCATTGTCTCCAAAGTGGATCATGTTACGCATATTCGACTGCATAATATTTGCGATGCATACTCGTACCATTTTTAAAAAGGGACTGGGCGGGTCACATTTCCAGAATGGGTCAGGACAGATGGGCCAGAATTGTCACACAGTGGGTGCCTGAAGACGGCCGTCGTCACCGAGGCAGACCCAAGAAACGCTGGAGTGACGATTTGGACTCGTTCCTGACTGATTGGCCAGAGAAGGAAAAACACCGGGAGAGTTGGAAAGGAGGTCTTTGCCCAGCAGTGGGACAGAACAGGCTAATCAAAAAAAATACCAAAAATGAAGCTATCTTCATGTTCAAGTAGCGTTTTCCTATTCTTAGATATTCTATTTTCGTCGTCCTAGGCGGGATATTCCCTAAGCTTACAACTAAACCGATGACCTGTCTGTAGCTACAACGAAATCGAAGTAGCAGACATTCCAACGCGGAACATTCATCTACCGTTAGCGAAGCACTTGCGCAGATTTGCGCGCAAAATCCACGAAGAAAGCACGTGCGTGACCTGCACACCAATCGAATGCGTGTAAACAAAACAAACTCCTTAATACCATCCAAAAAGGACTCATCATACCTTCACATGTACAAAATAAAGATCAATTTCCAACAGTAAAGGGTTTTAGGAAGTCATTTATGCGTCGTGTCGCGGTAGAAAACTGCTGCAAGCGTGTCCCGACTGCCAACGTATTGAATTCGCGAATACGCATTGAACGATTTCTGCGTATTTCCTTATTGTTCCAACGCTACACTCATGAATGAAGTTTTGAATTTTAATAAGTTTATTTTAACGGACGTTTTTGAATCATTAACGTATTAAAAGGAAGTGCTATTTGGCGGCTGTGGCCCGCATTATTAAAATTTTGGTATCTCAGAGGCATAAGCAATGCCATATGTGTTTTTTGGAGCATTGTAGCGCTTGCGATGCTTGATATTTTTAACCGACTTCAAAAAGGAGGAGGTTCTCAATTCGATTGTTTTTTTTATGTATGTGCACCAATTACGCTGAGATTTATGATCCGATTTACGTGATTCTTCTTTAGTCTGATGCGGAATAGTTGCCATTTGGTCCCATAAACATTTAACATAGTTTGGCCCAGCAGTTTTCATTTTATTAATTTTTTTTTACTTCAGTCGTGTGGTCTAAACATAGAGTATAAATAACAAAGAAAGGGACTTCAAAAAGACATCAACGCGAAATCTTTTTTCATTTTTTTGTGTCATTTTATTACTTCATTTTACGTATGTTCACCGATTTATCCCCCATTTGTGGAGCGATTCTCAAAATCCTTTTTATTTGTAAGAATAAACTCCTGGGGTAGTCCCATTTATTATTTTTTAATTTCGTGAAGATCTGATGCTGATCTTCGGAGATATACAATGGAACTCTTCAAAAATAGACGGTAAATCGGTCGTGATTGCTGCAATCGCTTGGATGTTTATTGTTTATACAACATCATGACGTAACATCACGCCTGTATGCTCTGTTGGGTACGCAGATGTGTACAATACACCCATATTTTGACAGTTTAGGTATGTTAAGTTCCATTTATTGGAAATAATCCAATTACTATGACATATATTGTTAACAATGTAAATAAATGCATAGCAAATATTTGTATTACAACTAAAAATGGAAAAATAAAAAAGCTTTTCAGCAAAAACTAAAACCGACTTAAAAAAAAAACAAAAAGAAAACACAAAAAAGTGAAAAATAACTTTGGCTTCAGAAGCCGGTAACGAAGACACTAAATCAATCAAACAAAGGTCAAGCTTCGAAGTCGGTGACCTTTTGTTTGATTGATTTAGTGTTTTTGTTACCGACTTCTGAAGCGGTTTTGTAATGAAAAGGCCCTTTATGACTCTAATGAAAAACAGAGGACCACCGTCTTGATATGAATGAATTTAACAGTAATTTTCAATGAAAAGTAAATAGTTTTAAAGAAACGCTGAATTTATAATTTGCTGGAAATAAATTACATATTTTGACACGCAATAGCTCTACGCATACGTGCGTCTATAAAATGTCAGTTAAAGTGAAGTTGCGACGATTTACGTTATTATAAGAACATTTCTCAAGGGATAATGAGCATACAGATCGTATGTTGCAAGATGTTAATCACCACTCATTACTTCCCCCAACCGACTCCCATAGCGGCTCGATTGCATTGTAATTGTTTCTGCGAAAGGGTGAGCGAGACATTCCACGGTTGCATAATTAATACTTCACTGTAGGTAATGTGCTTACACGAGCTTTCAGTTCTATTGACAGCTTCAGGAAGTTGTATTCTCGAGATGTGTTATAATCGCGGTGCAACGTGTATGATGTGGTGTCATAGAATGGCGCGCGATGCAATTTCCAGTCGGCTTTCGCTTTTTTGTGCGCGGGCGTCACGCTGCGGCGGCGGCGGTGGCGGCGGCGCGGGCGCACGCCACTAGTTATATAACGCGTCTTACATCACGCCGCGTCACCACAGCTAAAATAAGCGCTCTATCCACAGCCGGTCACGGCCAAGGCTGCGCGCCTTGTTGCCGACAATTATGCCGTCGTCGTTGCCCGTAATGAGGATTTAGTGGGTGGACACGCGACCGACGCCTTGTTCACTTTTACTTTTAAACCGGTTCTCTTGACCTTCGTCTTCTCTTGCTGGTCAAGTTCTCAAGTTCTCACCAAAATGTATTAGACGCTGCGACTCTTATATTACGTTTAATGGTACAATTGAGCGTGGTAAACAATGCTGGTCCAATGTATCCATACTCCATACCTACCGTGTCTAGCGAACGCCCTTGACTGAACGTCGACCGGGCGACCTTGTGAACGCGCAAATGTTTTCTGTTTGAATCTATCGGAATTGTTTTTGATCTTATCCAAGGTTTCATGAGTTATTATTACAATCACTAGTTTTGACGATTCTAACAATTGCCTGTGTTGGTAAGATTTTCGCGATGTTTTACCTCAAATATACATAGACAGAAACTAAGGCTTCTGATGCCGCGTCATTGTTTAGATAATTGTGTTTCCAAGTTTACGTAGCATGTTCCAGAAACTTGGCTACTTTTAAAAACACGAGTGTTTTGCACATTGTACATGTAAGTACATAGAATGTGCGATCTGTCTAGCACGGTGGCGCCTCGCGATGCGTGAAATATTCCACATATTCGAGATAATCTAGTGACGACTGCTAACTGATTAGTGCTATTGAGAGGAGCATTTCTCACTCGCCACCTCGATAATTGCCATGATTAGAATATTCCATAACGCGATCCTGCTGATATGTTCCATAAACAATGAGTGACTCGTCCATGTAGACTAGCAACAAATTGTATTTGCTTGCTTATATTTTTCGCGATTTCGATTTCCTTCGTGTTTTATTTGCTCGAATAGATACTGTGTATGGTATTCATTAGATTGTAGGATTTTAACCTTTTACGAATATTTGCACTCTGTTTTATAATGTCTGTGATAATACAAAAGAGTATTATGAAGACTGTTATAAACACATTAGATGTCTTATGTGTACCTAAAATGCGGTTAATGGCCCTAGGGCAGGTACATTTACGCCCACCATTGCATACGTCACTCTTGTTCAAAGAGGCCCAAGTATGGTTGTAGGTATACACACCACATTAAATGTCAGTATTATTGTAAAAAAACTGTTAGACGAAACTGAATGTGTTGATCTTTGGCCCACTCATCTATCTAAATTAAGTGTGATATGATGCCACAAGTAATATTTGTGTTTGTCCAGCCGTGAAGTTTTTTATGTGAACATTTTCACATCACAAGACCATCAATCTCTATTTATAGAAAATTCGGCGAAATTACGAATTGGTTTAACATTGAGAATTGTCCTAGTGATCGAAAATTGTAGCAGCTTCAGACATTTCCTGAAAGAAAACTTTGCAGACTGTCATTAAAGAGTTATTGTGTAAAAACACAGTCAATTTCTAACCCAAATTTACTAAAACAACTTGTAAATCCAGTTTGGGCTATTCCAGTCCCAGAGTTTTTTCCCAAATATACCAAAAACATCGAAAAATACACCTTACTAATAACTCATGACTTATGATGTATTGTTCCACAGGTATGGTGTTCATAGCGGGTTTCATCGTTCTCCTGTCGACTCTCATGTTCTGCTTCCCGCGTCAGATCAGACAGGAACCCATGCCGCTGCCACCCAAGAAGATCAAGGATAAAAATGAGTCGTTCTTCAAAGGTAATTCATATTTGATTGCAATTTTGTAGCAGTAAAAGAACTAGAGGGACCGGACTATCTATCAACTGAACTGAAGGCTTAGACAAAGTGTCATACGGTACTTCAGTGAATAGTTGGAACGGCTTCATCATTTCAGCCGAAAGACGTCGCCACTTTGAACGGTCCCGTGCGACCCGCATCCAGCGCGGATTCCCGCAACCTTCACCAGGTCATCGATCGAGGATCGGCTTAAGCTACCGAAATGCTTATCATTCCAAAAGTAGTTGTAGTAATACGAAACGCTTCACCTTCGATTGTCACTTTTTTGGGTCCCCTGTTCTACTAAGCTCAAAACAACTACCTAAAATCTCATAAAGGTTTTGGTAGTTTGTGCAAAGAACAATTTCTTGCAGAATGTATTGCTTTTAGTATTATTTGGAACACAAAAAATTTGTTCATGGCATGATTAACTTTTTTTCCTAAAAGACTTGACGTATCTTGCTAAATTGAGATTAAAACTACACGACTGTTTATTGTATCTCCGTGGGTGGTCTAGTTTTTATATTGTAGTAGTAATCCGGTTGACAGAAGTAGCACGACGACTTTGATTAATTCTGTCTTTTATACCAACCTCTAATACCTCAAATAAAATGCCAACAAATAATATGTTATCGCGTAAGAGAAGATTGTCCCCAGACAATGATTCATATAGCATATCTATTATTCTTTTAGTCTGGCAATGCTTGATATTCTTAATGAATTTTTCATTTAAGAATTTGTTGTTTTTATTTGATTTAATATCAAGAATTTTATTACGCCCAAGTCTAGTTTGTTTCCTGCCCAACCCAAATGTGGATTCTATTTTGTCCAAAATATATACCACACTCGAACTCTTGTCATATCACGATATCTCTTTTGATTAATTTATTATCTATATCAGAATTTGTTCGTGAAAATTCGAGAACCATGGTTCCGCTTTACTTTTTCACAATGGTTGCATTATCCGAATGGAAAATGTGATTTTTGTTTAAAATCTAAACGTAACCCAGTTTTAGTTCCAAGTTCTAGTTTGAAATCAGTTGGACGGTTTCCAAACAGAACAATAATAAAAACTGTGACAACATTAAAAAGCGGCGGGAATTCGAGTTATCAGACTGACAAATATGTTGTATCGTGCGATTATCTCTTCCGTAAATAATTTGTACGAGGATTTTGATAGAATTTGTTTTGTTTTGTATACAAATGAATGTTTGTAACGTTGAGTTGTTGTAGGTTACGAGTATTATTAGATTGTTGATTGCGAAATAGATATTAAGGCAGCAGCTTCTACCAGCTCTTGGACAAGCCTGAGTGCATTCAGATCCTCAATTCTATTCACCTTTTTCATGGTGTCATCTGTCGCTCTATGCTTATCGTGCACATTACAGTCAGTTCGAGTTTATCCGTACTTTTCAAAACCGTAAATTATTTAACACATAAAACAATTGTGGACCTAATACAGTCCCTTGTGAGACTGCATATTACATTATTCTTCTCCACACCTACCTATAATACTTCCTTTTTCGTAGTTTAGTTTATTTTAGGACTTGAGGACATTCTTCAAGAGGTTTAGCTTTGGGATAAAAAATTTAACCAATTAGCAGTTTGATAGCACGGCTGGTTGTCTTAACTTAGTCAGTCAAACGCCTAGTACAATCACAAATACTCTACTACTAGGTATACTATTGCACTGTTTTTACTTAACATTGCACTCTAAGCCAAATCTTTTCTTTACCAGATTTTTTCGCAACAATAAAAAGGCAGCTTACAAACGACATCTTAATGTGGCGTACGGCGAGCTCGGTCCTCCACTTAATGCCCATCAGCGGGGTGTACAGCTTCCTGCCTAAGTACCTCGAGAAGCAGTTCCGGTTGCCGACGCATGACGCCAACCTTGTCTCGGGTGAGGTACTAACATGAACACTCTATTGGTATTGGTGGTCGACCATGGTCTGCCGTTGGATACCATGGTAAAAGCCATGGTATCCAACTGCGATACTATGGTCAGCAGTGGGATACCATGGTACAGATGCTCCGTATTTGTAACGTTGTTATAACAAAGATTTTGTGTGAGTTGAATTGTGGTGGCGGAAGTGACTTATTTCGTCAGAGTAGATAAGTATTATATAATAGATCGTTTATTTAGGACAATGTTTTCTATTTAAATAGACGTTTGAGAAATATAGATTTGAGTTATTGTAGTGGCCCCTCATGCGGGGCCAGCTAACATCAATCAATCATCATTTGGATTAACATCTATTGTCGTAAGAATAATGCAGAGTTGCAAACATAATCCACATAAAGGACCCTTTGAATTTACAACAATTATTTAAATATCAACCCTGTAATGTATTTTTTTCTCTTCTATTCACTGTAGCTAAAAACTATTCCTTTTAATTTAGCTGTGTCTACAAAATAACGGTGTTCCTAAAATTGAGTCACATATTTACTTTACATTTAAAGTGTGATCGTTCCAGGTTTGGGTGGTATTTTAGTGATGGGTCTGGGCACGATCACGTCAGGCGTGGTGATACTGAAACTGGTGCCGACCGCGAGGCAGGTCGCCGCGTGGACGGCGGCTAGTGCTGCCATCTACAGTGCTGGTAAGGAAGCATCTGACCTTATAGTTCGTGCCAGTTAAGATGAGAATAGCGGTCATTGACCCACTTACATTTATTAAACTTCTTAACTTTAAAAATAAAAAATGAACCTGTTCAAGTCTGGAATCGTCATCTATCGTGATCTTCAACATTTTTTGTAATGAAAAACGATACATGGTTTATTTGTTTCGTACGAAGAGATATTAGGGAAAGGGCAATGACCGCTATTCTCATCTTAACTGGCACCAAACATAGTTGAATATAGTTACACATTACAACTAATATTACGGGTAGGTAAATACACACATCAAAAGTATCTAGGGATCAACATATATTTTTGCAATAACTTTTCTCCTGATTGATATTAATTAAAATTTTCTTTAAGGATTCATCAAATAAAGTGTTTTCGTTTGTCACAGTAACGATAAACCAAGTCACCTTTGCATTAATAAAGAAATTTGCCATTTTCCTAATAAAGGGATTTTTGACATTTGAACCACTAACATTAAAGTTCGAAAAAAAGACTGAAATAACAGTTTTCTTTAAAATTTTATTGGGTAACTTAAACAATTAATAATCCGTGTTTCTACCGCGAACACTAACAACACAAGAACATCGGTTTGGCATACTCAAAATGAGTTCATCCAAATCACGCTGTGGAATGGCCGCCCATGTTCGTTGCAACAAAAAAAAAAGGTCTTCTTGCGACTGGATACCCTCCATATTCGGCAGAGCTCTTCTCTGTAGCATATCCCATGCATGCTCAATCGGGTTCAAGTCTGGCGACTGAGCAGGCCAGGGCAGGACATTGATGTTAGCTGCGGCGAGAGTCTGTCTTACAACTCTTGCGGTGTGCGGTCGTGCATTATCATGCATTAACTGAAATAAGGGACCGATTTGCACTTGTAGAGGAACGATGACGTCTGATACAATCGTCTCAGCATAAATTTGAGCGTTGAGGTTGCCTCTGATCCAAATCAACTCAGTTCTTCCGCCGATCCAAATACCCGCCCATACCATGATGGTTCCACCACTATAAGGATGGACTTCCTGGCAGGATTTTAATCGCTGTTGGCGTCCAGGGGTTCTCCAGTGTCGTATACGTCTTGTATCCGGTCTCATACCAAAACGAGACTCATCAGAAAAGCACACGAAACGCCATTGTTCTTCTGCCCAATTTCTGTGTTCAAGAGCCCATTGATATCGAATCCTACGATTGTGCATTGCTATAGGTGGTACCCGTAGCGGTCTTCGGGAATGAAGGTTCACTTCATGCAAGCGGTTTCTGACTGTTTGGTCGCTAATTAAGTTCCCTGAAGAGTGATGAAGCCTCACGGCTAACATCATGGCGGTTATTGTTGGAGCTCTTCGAGTTAAGATTTGAATGTATCGGTCTTGTCTCCGTGTGGTGCAGCGATACCGTCCTCCATGGCGCTCAGCCACGGTACCAGTGCTTCGGTAACGTGTCCAAAGTCGACTGATAACACTCTGACTTGTATTCAGAGCTAAAGCTACAGTACGTTGCCGGGAACCAGCTTCTATCATTCCCACGGCTCTGAGCATTTCTTCCCTGCTTAAATGACGTCGCCGCTCCATAATAACGTTGGTTTTAATCAGTAGTAGGGAAACAGTAGCACTAATAATGTCTTCAATGCGTTGTATGTTTTTATAGGGAAAATATTGACAGCTTATTTTCATCTTTTACTCGAATTTGATTGAGAGTTCCTGATTCAAATTATGAAATGCACCAAAAAGGATCCATATAAATTTATAAAATCATAAATTTATTACAAAGCCACATCTCAATCTCAAGAAATCCGCATAAAAATGCTTGATCCCTAGACATTTTTGATGTGTGTAGAATGACCGCCTACCTGGAGGTACTTGATGAAAATTAGTTACGATTTTTTGTAAGTACCTAGGGTTACCTATATTGCCAACCATATTGACAACCGTGTGCAGCCGTGTGGTATCCGGCAAAGTAGAATAGAACCAACCCATTACACTCACGGGTGTCGTATAAGGCGACTAATGTCTGAGGCAGAACACCTTGCGCCTCCGTAGACCAGAGAATGGGCAGCAGCGTTTTCTGTTAGTCTTTCATCACTGCGATCTCCAACCCGCCTGCCAAGCGTAGAGATTACGGCAAATTCCCCTCATCATGGGAGAGGCTTATGTCCAGCAGTGGACGTTATGGGCTGTTGCTGTTATTGTTATATTTACAAAGTTTTGTTTGCCTGCGGTTTATTTACTTCAGAAAGTATTACTAACACTAGGTGTTTTAGTTATACTTTTTCGAAAAAGCCCTTTTACAAATCGCTAATATTATT
This sequence comes from Xestia sexstrigata, assembly GCA_941918905.2. NCBI lineage: Eukaryota > Metazoa > Arthropoda > Insecta > Lepidoptera > Noctuidae > Xestia > Xestia sexstrigata. The sequence continues at coordinate 4,522,488 of OW799201.2, read as the reverse complement.
ATGTAATGTTCAAATACACAGGCAGTCAAAAAAGGCTTTTCGTACTTCAGAAAGTATGTTTGGAACAGCTTAGTCAATTTCTTTTGTACCCCCAATCGACTCCAGATACGAGTCTTTCATAACAGTGAAGTAATTCAAAACTATCTTCCAGGTATGGTAGTACTGATGTTCGTGAGTTGTCCCGAGGAGAACTACCGCATGATCAGCGAGGTCAGCATCGCCAACAGCACTCTGGAATGTAGTTCGGGCTGCTACTGTGCCGACGTACCCTTCAACCCCGTGTGTGGACAGGTCAGTGATATAACACAACAAATTCGTATTCTACGATAAACACCCGCTTTTAGGAACGGAACTTATCGACCCGGCAAAAGTTTTCGCAAGTCAAGTGATTCGCTTGGCTGTTGATAATTCTTTCAACCAATCACAGTAGATTATGCGCAATTTGGCAGTTTTAGTTAGCAAGTTTTTGTGTTGATTTAGTTTCAGTAACTTGGCATAAATATTGGAAGTTCAGTTAGTTTTGATAACCTTTATGGGGAATTAAGCCACACATCAATAAGAAAAAAAGGAAACATGTTTTATATGACACATGCCACAAGTATACACAATATTAAAGAGTTCGCTTTGGCTGTCCCATTTGGGCGCCAATTATAACTTTAGCTGACCCATTTGGGCGCCAGTTACAACTTTTGCTGACCCATTTGGGCGCCAATTACAACTTTTATGACCCATTTGGGCGTCAGTTACGCCTTATTGACGCCCGAATGGGACCGCAATAGGGAATATGCATGAAACACAAAACTCTTTTTATTTATGAAAAATGCCTTGTAAATTGACGCATAAAAACATAGTGGTACACATATTTAAGTTTCTAATACATCACTTATTTTACAATTTACTGTTTTATGTAGCATATTTTTGGTGAAACGGAACGCACTCTCAAAACGCATCGTCCTCGATAACGCCGGTATTGACGTCAACTTCATTGTGTCAAAAAAACACTTTTATTAATGAAAAGTGCTTAAAGTTTCACTAAAGTTTATTATAATATTGTTATTGCAATTTTTACTTGAATAAAGCACATACAATTAGTAAAATTATTTTATTAAGGCCAAAAAAATTAGATGTAAACAAGGCTGATTGTGGATAATTACGTCACATCATGGCCGCGACAGTTACGGACGCTTGAACTGTCGTAGAATATTATTTTTATGCGACAAGCAGTAGTTGAACTTAACTTTTAATACTTTTCTTGGGTTGATAGTACTGTATTTTATTGATTTATGTGAAGAAAAAATTACGTGCATATTCCCTATTGGGAATGGATGCATGACGTGAAATTGACAGTATTATACTGACTACCAAGCGGCCATACTCGTGGCGTGGAGGCCATATCCGCAAAGTTGGCAGTGAATAAGTCGCAAAAACACTCGTAAATAAATAATCAGCCTATATTGGACGGATTCCCGCCACTTTCACCAGGTCATCGGTCCACGTTGGCTATATGCAGACTGTTTTTAGTACGCTCAAGCTTCCATTTGTGTGGGCACATATTACAAGTGTTGGCTTCTCTGGTTGCAGGACTCGTTCACGTACTTGTCGCCGTGCCAGGCGGGCTGCCTGAGCAGCCAGCAGCTCGACAACAGCACGTGGCTGTACTACAACTGTTCCTGCATCAACAGCGACGCGCGCGGAGACAAGGCTATGCACACGTGAGTTTATACAGGCTGTAAACAACCTTATCACGAAGCTGTCAACCAAGCATTCTGTACATCAAACTAAGTAACTTTACGCTAAAATTATTGCTGGGAAACGACTTTTTTTTTAGGTGAAAAATCATGTTTTGTGGTAGAACTCAATGTAACGCTGATAGATGGGGGTCGTGGAGGTGTTTAAAGTAAAAATCACACAATAAAAACTTGATTTTAAAAAAACTTGTCAAAAAGTTAGAACTTTGATCCCCAATATCTCCGTAACTAGAAGGTTCCCAGGTATGGTGTAGAACAAAAAAATGATCGCAATGACGGGGAGAACAAGTGCCTTTCGGCTTCGTTAAGAGGTTTTTTACACCATATACACTCTATACGTGCTGCCAGTTAACATCGCAATAGCGGTCATTGACCCACCTAAATTTATTAAAGTTCTTAACTTTGAAATCCAAAAATAACCCTGTTAAAGTCTTGCATCGTCATCTGTCGGGATCTTCAACATTTTTTCTAATGAAAAACGATACATGGTTTATTTATTTTGGTTCGTACGTATCTCTTATATTAGGGAAAGGGCAATGACCGGTATTGCGATCTTAACTGGCACCAACTATATTAATAGTTATAAAGGATGAAATTCGAGGAAAAAACGGTTACTACGAATTCAGCATATGAATCTAGATCCAGCGCCTAAATTTTTCGTTGTTTGTTAAAATAAATAAGAAAGAAAGAAAGAAAAGTATTTATTGGATTTAAATACAGATGTTTCCAACAAAAGTGCAATACCTAGATGGTCAAAATGTATGCAATAGTTGTTTTTTTTTCTAAAGAACCGGCGATGAATTTTGACGCTAGAATATCTAGCTTCATGTGAATTCATAGTAACTGTTTGTGCCGTCCGCCGCCAGAGTCCAAAGCTATCCTATTTTTCAAGCTGGGTCCAACCATCCACATTCACACAATTTTATGGAAATCGGTGGGTGGTTTAGCGTGTACGAACATAGAGTGACACGTGATTTGAATGAATGAAGATAATATTGAAAACATTTGTCAGTCTAGTCCGCATTTCTATACGTTCTAACTATTGAAAAAATCCAGGTCCACGTGATTTAAAGCCACCATTACTCGTCGCAATTTCTGAAGAACCATATTTGCTTCCATTTTAAATAATAGTCGATCTCTAAAGGTGTTTACTGGTGTCCCCAGGCTGGAGCAGTACTCGCTGTACAAGTCGACGCCCGGGCTGCTGTCGCGCTCGCTCGGGTTCGCGGTGTCGGGGTCGTGCGGCGGGCCGTGCTACCAGATCTACGTGTTCGTGGCCGTGTTCGCGGCCGTCATGTTCGTGCACGCCAGCGGGGAGGTCGGCGCCGTGCTACTCATCATACGCTGCACCGATAAACAAGGTAATCATACTGATCGCGACCCGCCCGCCGCTAAAAATTAATCCAACATACACAAAATTTCATTGAAATCAGTTGACTGGGTCTCGTGAACTGTGAAGCGCTGTGCGACAGCGTCGTACAAGATACCTTCATAGCAACCACACGAGAGAGCGCGATACCCTGTGGCTGCCAGCCGCGTGGCGACATCTCACATGATCTAGGCCGCGCTTTCGTACAGCGCCTACAGATACCTTCATAGCAACCGCACGGGATGTTGTGTTGGCCGGGCAATTTTATAATTTTTATTTTTGTTTTCCCACAGACAAAGCCATGGCAATGGGCGTGATACAGTTCGCGATCGGCGTGTTCGGTAACGTCCCGTGCCCGATCGTGTTCGGTGCAGCCGTGGACGCCGCCTGTCGTGCGCGTGACGTCGTGTGCGGCATGCTGGGTGCCTGCGCTAGCTACGACAACGATAGCTTCCGACGTCTGTATCTAGGTGAGTGTTGTATCTAACACAGATGTAAACAGTTCGGTGCAGCCGTGGACGCCGCCTGTCGTGCGCGTGACGTCGTGTGCGGCATGCTGGGTGCCTGCGCTAGCTACGACAACGATAGCTTCCGACGTCTGTATCTAGGTGAGTGTTGTATCTAACACAGATGTAAACAGTTCGGTGCAGCCGTGGACGCCGCCTGTCGTGCGCGTGACGTCGTGTGCGGCATGCTGGGTGCCTGCGCTAGCTACGACAACGATAGCTTCCGACGTCTGTATCTAGGTGAGTGTTGTATCTAACACAGATGTAAACAGTTCGGTGCAGCCGTGGACGCCGCCTGTCGTGCGCGTGACGTCGTGTGCGGCATGCTGGGTGCCTGCGCTAGCTACGACAACGATAGCTTCCGACGTCTGTATCTAGGTGAGTGTTGTATCTAACACAGATGTAAACAGTTCGGTGCAGCCGTGGACGCCGCCTGTCGTGCGCGTGACGTCGTGTGCGGCATGCTGGGTGCCTGCGCTAGCTACGACAACGATAGCTTCCGACGTCTGTATCTAGGTGAGTGTTGTATCTAACACAGATGTAAACAGTTCGGTGCAGCCGTGGACGCCGCCTGTCGTGCGCGTGACGTCGTGTGCGGCATGCTGGGTGCCTGCGCTAGCTACGACAACGATAGCTTCCGACGTCTGTATCTAGGTGAGTGTTGTATCTAACACAGATGTAAACAGTTCAGCGTCGCCGTGGACTTCCATGCTCTGAAAATCCTAGTCTAGTTAGGTTAATTGGTTGTGGCGTCAGCGGCAGCCGTCGACACACATTTACGCGGCATGCCACAACTGCAAGCGTCGACGGCAGTCGTCGGCGCTTCGGCGGCTGCCGCCCGGCGCGTCGACGGCAGCCAGCGACAGGTGACGACGGCTGCAGTTTATTTGCAGTTAGCAACGTGCCGCTCGTCTGTACGAACCCTTACTAGGATTTTAATGAAAGGACTGTATGCGTCATCTGCTGTTATAAATTCTCGCGTCCGAACCAAACCGATCGGTCGCGCGAATTCGCAATCGTTGTTACCATGCCACTCATTTGGACGGAAAGTCGAAAAACGTCCCGTTGGCGCCACGATGCGGTCAGGTTTGTTGTAAAAAACGAACCCAATGTTCGCAAGTTTGCGTGATGATCGCTTTGGTTAGGACGCAGTGAAGCACTCAAGTTATTGTAAAAATATTGGGAATATCATAATCAATAAAATGTTGCCAGAAACCAGCACTTTATACATACTTACTGCTTGCATGATACGGTGCATTGCCTTCTTTATACATAGTCAACAGTAAATCAAAGGACAATTATATACACAATTACACCACACACACCACCACATTTACAATTATATTCTTTTTTTAATTTAAGTACTCCAATTGTGATTCGAAAAATGCGATCGCGTAAGCTCAGATTTATTTTTTTAATTTTGTAAATCGATTAGAGCCGTCGAATACCTAATTCAAGAATCGTTCTAACCTCATTGTGTCTTCGTTCCAGGTCTGTCGGCAGCGCTAATGTTCCTGGCGTTCATCATGGACCTGCTGGTGTGGAGCAAGGCGGGCCGCATCGACATGAACCCGGCCGACGTGCGCGCGCCGGACGCGGCCGCGCTCCCCGCACTCCCCGCACTCCCCGCACACCCGGACGACACGCAGCTCTGACCGCACACCAACTACGAGTCGCATCTCTGAGCGACTACTGACGAACTTGTACCCAGGTAATACGGCCCGAAATGCCACGACACGGCTGCAGAGTTTACTTGTGTGGACGATGTGAATTTTACATGTAAGTGTTACGGTCTAATTTGCAACGACACGGATCTGAATCTATCTACAATGTTGCGGTATAAAATAGTGAGCGTGCTCCCGGTATATCCGAGTTTACATGTTAGGAAATTAAATCTACCTTACCCAGTGATACGGTCCAGAATGCAACGACGGAGATCCAGTCTACTTAGAATAGCGAATCTTATATGCGACCGCTAAAGTCGACTTTTTGAGCCTAAGAGGACATTCCGACATGACGGACTATTGTTTATAAATCGGCTGAAAACCAGCCGCCATTATGAGCCATTAACTAAAATGTGAACAGTGCATGCCTTATTTTATAATCGGACAAAATCTAGATATATTTGTATATACAATTAATTTACAAAAGCCAATATTTTGGTTATTTATTAGATCCTTGCTAATATTACCTTTTTAGTAGAATACCAGTGTTTTTGTTGAAACTCGTACGGTTTGTATGGCAACACTCCAACGTGACTGAACAATGAAATAGTTTTATTGTGCATTTTATTTTGTATCTATGCATTTTATACACTAGTTACTTTACTGCATAAGTATGTGCTCAATTTTGTAAACATAATAAAACTAGAACTGGGGTCAGGCATAATATAAACTTAATCGTAATAAAATTATGTATAATAATGATTTGGGAGCAAGTGTTTGATATACCAAATTCTACAGATATGAAATAAAACTAGAGCCAATATTTTTGGCGAGCGTAGTATAAAATGTATATTTATTCCTTCTACTTTTGATGAAGATCTTAACCCACTAACGCATAAAACTTTTATACAGGGTAAGTTTTCAATAACCGGCCAAATTTTCAGAGATAGTTTAGAATCGATAATATTTTCGATATAATGAAAATAAAAACATTTTTTAAATTAAATTTCATTCCTGTCCACCACTAAAGTTCAACAACCCAGATAGGTAGCAGTTAGCACACACATAAATTTGACGGTGCATGCACGCACACAAGGGCATTGATTCCCACTAGGTTTATAATTTAGGAAATTTTTAGGACATTTTACAAATGAATGCTATTATTTTATTTTATATTTTTCGACAATAATATTTAAAATGCACTTTTGGTTTGAAATCTAGATCTTAATTTTAAATTTTGGCTGGTCATTGAAAACTAACCCTGTATAGTATATAACAATAATTCTGTGTTAGTGGGGAAAGAACTTTATTCCACACTTCTTGTCTCAGTCCCATATCTTTTTATAAAAATGTTCGCGTGAAACACATCACTGTAATTAATACATCACTATGTTATCACAATCTATTCATATGGGGCTGAGTTTATTCGTAGGACAGACGCTGTCATAGTAATTTAAAAAAAAATAGGACTTCTAAAAGACCAGCTGATCCACGCAACTTCGTCTGCGTCACATACTCGTAAGAGAGAAAAACTAACAAAAGGAATAAATTTTTCCCGTTTTTGCAACATTTTTCATTTATGCTCCGCTCGTATTAGTATAACCTTCCTCGATAAATGGACTATCTAATACAAAAATATTTTTCCAATCCCAACCAGTATTTACTTAGATTAGCGCGTTCAACCAAACAAACAAACACAGCCTTATAATATTAGTATACAGGGTCGAATTTTCCAATGCCACCTGGAGGGAAAAATAAATAAAATAAATAAATAAAATTTGCTATCTCCAGTATATAGAGTACTCTCTATATACTGGAGATAGCAAATTTTACTCAAAGGAAACTTTCGTTTATTTTTAAAAGAAACAAATCTGCATTCACAGATTTTCTAAAATTAGCTTGCCACACTCGGGCATCGAACCCGGGATGGATCGCCTAAAGTTCGAAAAAATAACATTTTGTACCTTTTTATCATCAATCGATAGGGTCAATCATATGGATCAAATCTCTCTAACAAACATGATAAATTAAATGAAAGGAAAACCATGACAATTACTATGACAACGTGCGTCCTCAGCGAACGCAAAATATAATTACTTCGATATTTGCGATTTACATGGCTAGTGATTAGACGTTTATATTAGTGTTAGTCCAATTTTTTTGTAACAAATTACTACTAAAATCCCTGTAAATAATATTAAATGAATTAAACACTGTAATCAATATATAAGTGTAATTTTAAGATTTTTTTAAATTAGTATAATGTTTCTGTCACCTTTTTAATCGTAATTGATTTATTTTATTACCCGACTGCGTTTACGATTTTTCTTCGTGCTGCGGTCTATCGTTGGTATATATCGAAACTTTTAAATTTTATTTAATTAACAATATTTTAAATAAATATACATCTCTATTTACTTTATATTTTCTTCGTATGGGCATTGTTAAATATATATATTTAATCACAATTTAATGATGAAATGAAATAATAATCACAATTTGAGGTGAACCTTTTTTGGTTACTTAGTAATAATATTGATACTAAGTTTATCACAATATGAGATGCATATTGAGCATTTGGCCTTATAGAAATGAGATAAATAGCAAATTTTGTTACAAATATTGTAATAAAATACAACTATTCGTATGTTGACAAAATACCATAGCTGTAGCGGGAATTTAAGGATATCTGATAAAAAGGCTGGGCACCGTGTAACACTAATTAATAAAATAAATTAAAATAGCAGCTGTTAGGTTTCCTTTTCGTTGGTATACCTATTTATGGTGTATCTATTCATACACGAAATCTCTTAGGGGGTCATTGTACTCATCATTATGAACAACTTTTACTATGGGACAAAACCCTGAATCGCAATAAAAAATCAGCTGTTAGTAGGGAATTAATGTTCGCATAACTCGTCAAAATGTATGGAGCAGCAGATTTTTTTTCGCCATAGTAAAAGTTGTTCATAATGATGAGTACAATGACCCCTTAAGAGAGTTTGGGTATGAATAGAAACACCTTATATTTACTGGAACTGTGATGTTTTGTAACGTTTTTAAATATAAATAATCATATTTCAATGTATACGACCTGAATTTAATGTGCGCTTTATTTTGTTGAAGCACTGTCACGCAATTTTCGATTCTATCTCCATTGTGATAGAGGTCATAAATGAATACACAGCTTCGATTAGAGGTGGGTTTGTGCAATGACTTTTAAATGATATTGTTGAGGTTATTTAATTTGTTTGAGTAACCTTATTCTTTGTCAGTAGTACAATCACTAGCAAAAGTGTTCAGTAAAATTTTAATGCATTATGTATTCGTGTTAGAAAATACTACTTAATTTCATATTTTGAATTTATTTTAATTAACAAGTACAATGAACTCTGTACTTTCGTTTTTTTGTCAAATCTTAAACAACTATTTTGAAAATTAATTACAAACTGTTATGTGTTGTTCCTTAATATGGAAAAGTGTGCATTATTTACGTGCAATCTTTTAAATGTTGTCTTTTATTATTCTTCACACTAAGATTTATTAAGTGTTTATCTATGTAACATATATCATTATATGCATTAGCTACTTATTTAATTGACTAATGGCATAGTAAAATTAATTAATGTCCTGTATTCTTAGCGGGAAAAAATTAGAAAAATATTTTATGTAAACACGAAGTACCGTTAAGTGTAACGATTTTTAAAAGTGTGTATAGTTGCTGCCAGATAAGATCGCAATAGCGGTCATTGACCCACCCACAGTTATTAAAGTTCTTATTATAACTTTGAAATCCAAAAATAAGCCAGTTCAAGTCTTGAATCGTCATCTATCGTGATCTTCAACATTTTTTCTAATGAAAAACAAAATGTGGTTCATTTGTTTCCGTTCGTACGAAGAGATATTAGGGAAAGGGCAATGACCGCTATTGCGATCTTAACTGGCAGCAACTATAGAATGCATAATATTAGTGTATACTTTTAGAGATATATTTTTATATATTGCAATTAAATTGTGTATGTTGGAAAATAATAAATCATTTGAAACTAGATGGTGATGATAGTGCCGGAATAGTGGGTAAGAATGAGCTTTTTCATGTTAATTGTATGGTATAATATGTGTGGTAAGAAAAGTAAGTTAAAAAATCACAGAAGACGGCGTTATAGTGTATTTGTAGCTCGATTAGCATCCATCTCCAATGTAGTACATAAATAGGCCATTACCTATCACTAAAATTTATATAAATATTTAGGTACATATGTATGTATGTATATTATAACGTTTACAATTTACTGTCGTAGTTACAATTTACTCCTCAGTGGTAGCTTTTAGCTAAATTTTTGTTGTCTGTTGCTCTAATATTAATAAATACATTAAGATTTAAAAGTGTAATGTCTCTTCGTAATAGTGAACACAATTTTACTAGTCTACGTTTAGTTTTAGAGAATAATACCTCTGAATTTTAGATTTAAAAACTGTAACCGACATTGAGAACAAACGATATGTGAAACGAAATTCTGATAATTTATATTTATCTGCCACATACTGTCTAAACTTTACTTGTAATACATGTATACGTCTACTTTTGAACAATATTTGAGATTTCGGAACTGAAATAATAAAATAATCTTTGGAACAAAACCTGCCACTTGTAACGCACATTTAGTGAGTTTCTAACGATTGTACACGAATGTACGCCGTGTGAAGTTTTTTATACAGGATTCTATTGTTTTTTTTTTGTAATAAATCCGTGTTCGGTACACCTCCAGTACATACGTTTACAAGTTTAATTGATTATAACATAAGTACAGTGTAGATTTGTTATTGTGACTTCGGATCACATATTTTTTAATTATTTGTAAATAAAAATTATTGAGATAATTCACCAGGATTTTATTAAACCCCTACCCCATACCTGAACACTTATATCTACCTTATCATCATCAGCAGAGCCTTTTCCCAACTATGTTGGGGTCGGCTTCCAGTCTAACCGGATGCGGATGAATACCAGTATTTTACATAGAGTGACTGCTTATCTGACCTCCAGATTCCTGTTAAAGTCTCTCCACAGTTTATTAACCGCTACCTGTTATGGTGGCTAACCATAACGTTGGAATGATTTCCCTGTAGATTTTTTTACACAAATTTTAGGTTGTCCAATTGGTATTGGCAAATTGATATTTGGTATTAGTAAGACTAATGGGGTAGATGACACACCAATTAATTGAGATGCTTTTTAAGAACTGTCAAAACGCGGTTCTCTCAGAGATTGAATTTATTATTAAAAATATTATATTTATATTTATTTATTTAATTAAAAATAAATCGGGTTTTCAGGCCCAAAATAAAGTGTTTTTTTTAGAGATAGTTAAGTGTCTTCGTATTATAGTTTTATGGTGCCATCTACCCTATTGTCAGACTTTTGGGCTTCTAAATATCTTAACGACTAATATCTTTTTATTGACTACACAATCGAACGCTTAGACCAGAGAGCTTGTAAAAAGAGTTAAACAATTATTATTTATTAATTTAATCCACAATTAAGCGGGACGGATGAGCATGAGGTCCCGGGTTCTCTTCCCGTTTCCGTGTCGAGCGTAAGCGTTATTAGGTTTTTTTATGAAGAATTTCTCAATAGGCAGCCACGGAGTCTGAATTTGTGCCTGGTTGATGGCAATGAGCTCGCCGAGGTACGTGGGACTTGAACATAAATGGACGAAATGTCTGTGTACTATTAGATACACCTCTGCATAATATAATTATGCCAACAACTACCACTTTTCATTTTTATTATACTTGATCGCACTAATGCGAAATGTCCAGTGTACAGGCTGTAAACAACCTCATCACGAAGCCGTCAACCAAGCATTCTGTACATCAATCAAACTAAGTAACTTTACGCAAAAATTATTGCTGGGAAACGACTTTTTTTTTGGGTGAGAAATCATGTTTTTTGATAGAACTCAATGTAACGCACTCAAAACATTGTGCTGATGGATGGATTGAATAGTACGGGGGTCGTGGAGGTGTTTAAAGTAAAAATCTTAAATTAAAAACTGGTAGGTATTTAAAAAAAAAGTTGGAACTTTGACCCCCAATATCTCCATAACTAGAAGGTTCCCAGGTATGGTGTAGAACAAAAAAAATATCGCAATGACCGGGAGAACAAGTTTTGGCTTCGTTAAGAGGTTATAGACACGATGATTTGGTGCTATGAATAAAGGAGTAGGTAAACTAAGTAATTTACTTACGTCTGATGGTGACCCTAGGCTATTTTCAATATCATCGACTATTGTATTTTCTCTTTCGAGTTCTCGATCTTTGTATTAAAAGTCGTGAAAGCAGTAAGTTCGATGAGATGTTGGCGGAGGGTGCTACATATACCATGGACTAGTGGGTCTATACTGGAGGAGCTCAACATTACCAAACAGCTTTCCACAATCGGCCAGGAGCATGCCCTCAGTTCTTTCGGACATATTACGCGTTCGCCAAGGCATTGACTGGAAACGCTAATGATATTGGGCTGAGTAGAAGGTGCGCAAGGCTGAGCACTGGTAAGATGGTCAGACGTGGTCCAAAAAGGTCCGACGCTTCAAGAAGGCTGTTGGAGGCAGCCTGTGCGGTTCACACTGCTTGGAGACGTGTCATATGTGGTCGCGATCTTTAGCAGTCAGGGAACGACGAAGAAGAAGAATTCTCTCGCACAGGAAACGTAAGACAGACGTAGTTGTTGTTGGAGTACGTGTTAGTAAAACAGCTAAAAATATTAATAGTTTATCTCTGACTGTTTACACTGCCGGCGAGAACTCTCTACTCGTTAGTCGCAGGGTCGACGAGCTATCAAAGAAACTTCCTGATTTACGCTCGCTTGGCGGGTGGAACTTGCATTGAGACTGACGCATGCCAAAATGTGACTAGGTGAGACTGGTAGCCCGCGGCACTCGGTCTAACTCAAGAAGCTCATAACCCAGCGACAAAACTACCCCAACTAGGTACTCACTCGCTACTCGCCAATTCGTTTCTAGTTGCTAGCTTACCTACCAAGTTTTCACTAATCTTCGATGACGGGAATAGGGGAATGGGATTAGCGTAGGTATTTTCTCGTGTATAGATAAGCTCTTTTTTTGAACTGCGTGTAGGCGCGTAAACGCGCACCCATTGCCACAAGCACAACTCATACGCTCGAGCCGCCAGAGGAACTCTGATATTGATACTCGTACTGACAGAACCTACCAGTTCGTTCGAGCAAACACGTTGGAATGAGCGCGTGTATACGTGTTTAGAAATACTTTAGTCTGAAATCTATGATTTGAATACCTACATCCGTTACCAGGATTTCATTTAGTCTGTTTAAATTAATGTTTTAAATTAGAATCCAACCACAAATAAGGTTATAAATAAAATAAAAGATAAAGCTTGTTTTTCTAAACGTACCTAGATAATTGAGCAGGTTTTAGAAAATTATAGGTGTATAAATTTTTATCTTATTACTTTATTAGCCACTGCAAAAACTAAATCGATTAGCAGAAGCCGGTGTATCAAGTTATCAGCTAGATCTGTGCATTGGTCGATCTTAAGTGGCTTACTAGACGACCTGACTTTGCATCCATCAGATCAGATCTGCGTAAGCAGTATTTCTGGCAATTGCCAAATCATCTTCATTTTTATTTCATCGAAGACCAATGCTCAGTATAGTGGACTCCATGTCCACTATACTGAGCATTGGTCTTCGATTGGACACTGATTGGTCCTATGCTTCCCGCATCACCATTCACCAGGTCCTCGGACTACCTTGTAGTGGTGCAATTTGTTAGACTCTTCGCCAAGTTTGTAGTGCAGATTCAAACAGTAGTATATATATATAATAGTATATATATACTTATCCTACAGCTAAAACAGTCCGCCTACAGTCTACAGTCACAGATAAAGATGTAAATCTAATCGGTGTAAAAAGACTCCTAACGAAGCCGAAAGGCACTTGTTCTCCCCGTCATTACGATTTTTTTTTGTTCTAGACCATACCTGGGAACCTTCTAGTTACGGAGATATTGGGGGTCAAAGTTACAACTTTTTCACAAGGTTTTGATTCAAATAGGCACCTACTACTTAGTTTTAAAGGTCATTTAACTTTACTTTAGAAACTTCCATAACCCGTTTTCTATTAAATGCATACGCACGCAAAACGTAATTTTTCAACCCAAAAAAAATTTCATTTAGTCATTTCGCAGCAAAAATTTTAGCATAGAGTTTGATGAACAGAATGCTTGGTTGACGGCTTCGTGATGAGTCTGTTTACATGCTGTATATCATATAATATTATATGTGTACACTCAAAAATTTAGGCTATTTTCGTGCCGAAAGAAACCATGCAAGGCCGTCCATGTGATGGCTGAAATGAAAATGAAAATGATGATTTTCGTGGCAACGTGTCGGGTCCCACTTGCACCGATGCGCGATGCGAGGCCAGGTCGGATCGTATGTAGCCTTCTTTAGTCTCCGGATAGATGCACGCAGGTCACGAGCAAGTCATTCTCGAATTGATTAGCATTAGCATGATTCACCCACTGTGGTGTAATACGTTGTTTTAGACAATAGAATTAGGGGTTTTTTGGTAATGATTGTGCAACATTCGTTGCTTGATACGTTAAGGTGAAATAGTTAATTTATGCTAAATAGGTACATCAAAAAAAATCAAAAAAAAAAATCATAGGTAAATCTATAGGTACTGTTTGTTGTTGTTTTAACATAACATTACGCTTGTTACCTGAGGGGTTGGGCAGAGGTGTACCGTACTCTCACATTTCGCCAGTTATGTTTAAGTCCCATGTAATAGAGGATGACCCTATTGCCATCTACCGGGCACAAATCCAGACTCCGTGTCTGCTACTTAAAAATTCCTAATGGAAAAATCCAAAAACACTTTGCCCGACCCGGAAATCGAACCCGGGACCTCACTAAGCAGTCGCGCTTGATGTGCGCGTTTGTTGTTGTTATGTTAGATATGTTAATTAATTAATTTAGATAATACCAAGGTCGAAAAGCTCCTAAAAATGATGAAGGTACTTAATCCCTTCTTGGAACTACTTCAAAAACATGACAACACAACACATTCAATAGATTATTCTGTTGATAGAGTGATGCGGGCTCATAAATTCAACTTAAGGCGATTACATGAGCTAAACGCGAGTTTTATAATGCAAAAAAGCATATGTTTCACTGCAATAAACAAAACCAGAAAAATATATGATATTCTTCAGGATATATGCGAGTACGATAGTGTTTTGAAAACATAATACAACAAATTTTATTCGATAGAAAAAAATCACGAACTTATCTCTGAAAATTTCTTTTAACGAGTAAAAACCATACTAAAATATATGCGATCATTCTGATTTTTTGGCAAATAATTCTACAAGCAAAAAAGTGTTTTACTTTTTTAATCCAATCAATGGATTTTTTGTAAATCGCAAAAAAACACTCATTTCGCACTATTCGGCCGCAGTGACTGACGTAACAACCACTTTGTCGTGCAAGCTGATTAGAACTTTATTCTAACAGTATTTCAAACGAAGTTTGAACCAACACAAATACAGTTGCTTATTTAGCTCATGTAATCACCTTAACAGGTTTAAACAAAATGTTAATCGGAGATTCGGAGTTGGAACAATTGCAGTTTATGGTTTTTTTTTTACCAAAAAACTAAAACCCAACAGCAGGATGGAGCTAAGTCTCAAATTAGAATCCACCTTCTATTCTGACCTTTGTGCCACAAAACATGCTGTGAAAGTGACCTCTGCGCTCCCTCCGATGACGACGTGCAATTGGCCGAACTTTTGGAATAATATAATTTTCAATACACTTCCTCGAAAACTGCATGGTTCTTATCGCACTACGATTAGGTTCAACATGCAATGTATTTCACACCCGTGCGATTTTTTTCATTTTCCAACTCGTTTGCGGGAATGAAAATTGCCACAGATAACTATACCTATACTTAGTCCAAATTGGTTCAATGCCTATAGTCGGAGGTGAATGTTTATTTTCAATACACTTCCTCGAAAATTAGTTCTTATCGCATTACGATTAGGTTCAACATGCAATGTATTTCACACGCGTTAATATTTTTTCATTTTCCAACACGTGTGCGGGAATGAAAATTGCTACAGATAACTATGTTAAAAACTTATATATACACTAACTAACTATATATATACCTATACTTAGTCCAAATTGGTTCAATGCACGAGTCGGAGGTGAATGTTGGTTTTTCTTTAATTTCTTTACGGCGTGAACATTTTTTGAATATTCAAATTGTGTTTATAAATAGAACATCATAGATATACAAGATTATTTAAAACTAATATTTACTTTTATAAACAAATTAACAATTATATGTGTTCTAAGTTCAAAAATATAAAAAATAACTATTTTTTATATTCGGCTATAGCGGCATTTCGGTTATAACGGCTTCATACCTTTGCTTCTCCTTCAACCTGGCGAAAGCCAAGCGCGGAAAAAAAAAAATTAAAATCATAGTTTTTAATAGTGCATGACAAACATATTTTTCGTTATTAATGTAGGTACCACCGAGTTCCCTGACGGTCAATCACTTTTCACATTTATGTGCTGAATGATAAGGTTGAAAATTGGTCAGTGAGCGCGGTAGTACCTAATACGACAAAAGCCTGTTCCTGCTGCATAAGACCAGTGCTGCCAGCGACACAAATAACCAAAGAAGACCAGAAAACCTAGAAGGATAGTACTTAAAATAGCGTACCGATGTAAAAAGCAAGGTTAGACAAAGCTGTCTAACTTTTCTACCCTAGGTATATTTCCAGGTAGGTATTTCCAAATGATTTATTCAACGAGATTTAAAAGAATATTTGAATGTCTTTGGATTTATTGTAGTAAATTCATGCCATTTTAAAACATAGGTAACTACACAGATATTTATTTACCTATTTGTTTAGGATCTACAACAAAGGATGTACCTACACCATCACACGAAATAAATAATTCGCGTCAAAAGAATCACGTAGGTGTACTCCTTCACTTACAGGAAACCACAGCATGCATAATAAAATGTAAAACTAAACTAACAAAGTTATAGTAGCATTTAAAATACAAGTTTAGATAGGTATAACAGGAGGAAAACACGACAATATTATTACTAGATAGGTACTATTTTCTACGTGCGTAAAGATCAGCATTGTCACCACCAACATAAAAAGAGTATGACAAGAAATTTTACCGATTTTTGCACAAACAAGGATGATTGTCAGTTTTGGACAATGGCCTGGGCCCCATATAAAATGATGTACCGCGGCGTCGATCTGTCATTACTTCGGAAAGGGATCAACAAGCCAAAACATGGTCAGATTAGCGTTTGTGATGTTCGTTGTGTCTGTCGTCTCCTGTTTGGCAGCGCCAGGTACGTATTTTACAAGCTCTTGTGTGTACTAGGTTGCCACTAAGAAACCAAAGGTTTGCCCATCGTTAAACATACTTATTAAGTATAGGTTTTATGTAAGTAAAAATAAAAACTCAGACCAGACTCTATACAATATGGCCGACTTTTTGTTCTTCCTTTTCTGTTTACTCAGGTTCTATCGTACAAATCAAATAATAATTCGTCCATAATACCTAAGTACAAACATCGATAAGGTAGCTAATACACTGTTAAAGAAAAAGACTAATACAAAATGTCATATGTACAGTGTACACTCACGCACTGAAGTTCTAAATAACCTGATATCTACTGTTAGCTTGCGTTGGTTTTGACCAGCTCGTCCCGCCATTTGCTACGAGGTCTGCCGCAAGGTTGGCTGTGTTAGGGCTCCACATACTGGCTATTTTGGCTCATTGGGCATGCGATAACCTATTTAATTAATTTAATCCAGGAGAAAGGGTGCGAAGGCACGGCTACGACTACGGGCACGGGGGCTACGGCGGCGGTTACGGCGGCTACGGCAGCCACGGCGGCCACGGCGGCCACGGCGGCCACGGGGTCGGATACGGCGGAGCTCACATCCCGGTCTCCCAGTCCTTCTCCAAGTCCTCCGCTAGTGCCAGCAGCAGCAGTCTTGGTGGGACGGTTGTAGGATGAAGAGGTAGTTACAGAGATTTATAACAACAAAACTCATTTAGTCAGAGAAATTCATTATTAATTACAACAACAACTACCAATTTAAATTGTCAAGATCAGGCTGTACGCTGTTGTATGAAGTGGCTGTTACACTTCAACCAACTTATCCGTGCAGACGGGAAAACAAACAACTTAAATAAACGTTTCAAGTTTGGCATGGCTTCAAGCAACGCAACCTTGAACTGCACACTTTGGTCATGGCAAATTGACGTAGGGTGTCAACTTACTAAACAATTTCCCTGATGACATTTCCCATTTTTCTCTCGACAAGAATATCAACATTTGATCCTTTCAAGTTCATGTTCACCTCTATAGATTAGTAACACAAGTTGTGTTAAAACTAGAACCTCTCCACATTGTCCCAAATCGCATAGAAAACTGGTTTTATTTTATTAAGAACAGGAACATAATTTTTTTTTTACAAAATTCTACACAGGTGTAGAAGTCAACTATTTTGAAAATATTTTGTAATCTTTTTTTATTTTTGCATCTAAAGGTCAGCTAAACTATTGTTTTGTTTTCTGTTTCAGATAATGTTTTCCTACAA
Source organism: Xestia sexstrigata (assembly GCA_941918905.2). Lineage (NCBI taxonomy): Eukaryota > Metazoa > Arthropoda > Insecta > Lepidoptera > Noctuidae > Xestia > Xestia sexstrigata. Next base: position 4,504,509 of record OW799201.2, on the reverse strand, counting down.
CTCCGCAAGCACATAAATTAAGCTTGTAATCTACCTTATAATCTTTGTATAAGACAGTATTAATAATTAATGTGATAAGTTTTTCAAGTAAGTAAGAATGTGTCTATAAATAACTAATTTATTTGTATAAGAAAAAGGTAATTAAATAAAGTTTTCACCGAGTTTTGCAACTATCATTTTTCTTATAACCCTCCCCCCCCCTTGTTCATTAAACTTTTCTGTGAACCCTACACCTTTATCTATATCACTAATATACAGAACTTAGTGAGGTTTCATTTATACACTAGCTTCTTCCCAATGAGCTCTGGGCTAAAATAACCATTATGTGGAGCACTAGCTCACCACGTTTTTTATGAACTGACGACGCGCGTCTTTGATCAGCGCGTCCTCTGCGCGTTATCAACACGTTTTAGCAGATTTAACACGTTTGTAAATAAAAAACGTGGTGTGCAAAGACTCTTTCACAGCCAGTAGGCGGCACCACAGACCTCGAAGAAGGTGGCGGGACGAGCTGGACAAAACCAACGACCAGTGGTCCACATTATATTTAGATCAATAAAACAGAATGACGTCATGGAGATAGGCCTTTGCCCAGCTGTGGGGTGATGCAGGCTAGCAGCAGCAGAAGCAGCTTCTACCCACGATTTTTGGTTTTAAATAAAATATATTCTATGCACTCGACAATAACTATCTGAATTTTTTTTTAAATCGTATGCAAAGTTTTGAAGATACTACTTCCAAACTTCCAAACTTTACCTTTTTTATAATTTTAGTAGATCTCATTTCGAATTGATGTCATTGATCATTATCATTAGTATCTAATAGATTTTCAAAACTACACACATCAAAAATGTCTAGGGATCAAGCATTTTTATGCGGATTTCTTGAGATTGAGATGTGGCTTTGTAATAAATTTATGATTTTATAAATTTATATGGATCCTTTTTGGTGCATTTCATAATTTGAATCAGGAACTCTCAATCAAATTCGAGTAAAAGATGAAAATAAGCTGTCAATATTTTCCCTATAAAAACATACAACGCATTGAAGACATTATTAGTGCTACTGTTTCCCTACTACTGATTAAAACCAACGTTATTATGGAGCGGCGACGTCATTTAAGCAGGGAAGAAATGCTCAGAGCCGTGGGAATGATAGAAGCTGGTTCCCGGCAACGTACTGTAGCTTTAGCTCTGAATACAAGTCAGAGTGTTATCAGTCGACTTTGGACACGTTACCGAAGCACTGGTACCGTGGCTGAGCGCCATGGAGGACGGTATCGCTGCACCACACGGAGACAAGACCGATACATTCAAATCTTAACTCGAAGAGCTCCAACAATAACCGCCATGATGTTAGCCGTGAGGCTTCATCACTCTTCAGGGAACTTAATTAGCGACCAAACAGTCAGAAACCGCTTGCATGAAGTGAACCTTCATTCCCGAAGACCGCTACGGGTACCACCTATAGCAATGCACAATCGTAGGATTCGATATCAATGGGCTCTTGAACACAGAAATTGGGCAGAAGAACAATGGCGTTTCGTGTGCTTTTCTGATGAGTCTCGTTTTGGTATGAGACCGGATACAAGACGTATACGACACTGGAGAACCCCTGGACGCCAACAGCGATTAAAATCCTGCCAGGAAGTCCATCCTTATAGTGGTGGAACCATCATGGTATGGGCGGGTATTTGGATCGGCGGAAGAACTGAGTTGATTTGGATCAGAGGCAACCTCAACGCTCAAATTTATGCTGAGACGATTGTATCAGACGTCATCGTTCCTCTACAAGTGCAAATCGGTCCCTTATTTCAGTTAATGCATGATAATGCACGACCGCACACCGCAAGAGTTGTAAGACAGACTCTCGCCGCAGCTAACATCAATGTCCTGCCCTGGCCTGCTCAGTCGCCAGACTTGAACCCGATTGAGCATGCATGGGATATGCTACAGAGAAGAGCTCTGCCGAATATGGAGGGTATCCAGTCGCAAGAAGACCTTTTTTTGTTGTTGCAACGAACATGGGCGGCCATTCCACAGCGTGATTTGGATGAACTCATTTTGAGTATGCCAAACCGATGTTCTTGTGTTGTTAGTGTTCGCGGTAGAAACACGGATTATTAATTGTTTAAGTTACCCAATAAAATTTTAAAGAAAACTGTTATTTCAGTCTTTTTTTCGAACTTTAATGTTAGTGGTTCAAATGTCAAAAATCCCTTTATTAGGAAAATGGCAAATTTCTTTATTAATGCAAAGGTGACTTGGTTTATCGTTACTGTGACAAACGAAAACACTTTATTTGATGAATCCTTAAAGAAAATTTTAATTAATATCAATCAGGAGAAAAGTTATTGCAAAAATATATGTTGATCCCTAGATACTTTTGATGTGTGTATTAGCAGTTTATCTACTTAATCTTCTTTACCAAATTAATTACAAATCAAATCAATGGTTGTAAATTAGGTATGGTTTAATTTAACAGGTTGTGATGTAAAGAAAAATATACAAATATACAAGAAACATAAAACAATACGAAAAAAACTTACCTAATAAAATAACCAGTTTTACGAGAACTCGCCAACAGCACCAAGTGAAACATTAGATAATCAAAATATTGATTATCTAATGTTTCACCTAGTGCTGCTAAATCTAATAGTCTAGCTATAGCAGGTACTTAAGTATTTGATTATTGTTATTTTTTATTGCGGTGAGAGCGCCAAGATAGCCCGCGAAATACAAATTTTCTTACTTTTTAGGGTTCCGTAGCCAAATGGCAAAAAACGGAACCCTTATGGATTCGTCATGTCTGTCTGTCCGTCTGTATGTCAGCCACTTTTTTTTCCGAAACTATAAGTAACTATGCTGTTGAGGTTGTTGGTAAGTAGATGTATTCTGTGAACCGCATTAAGATTTTCACACAAAAATAGAAAAAAAACAATGAATTTTGGGGGTTCCCCATACTTAGAACTGAAATTCAAATTTTTTTTTTCATCAAACCCATTCGTGGGATATCTATGGATAGGTCTTCAAAAATGAAATTGAGGTTTTTCTAAACTGAATAGTTTGCGCAAGAGACACTTCCAAAGTGGTAAAATGTGTCCCCCTCCCCTGTAACTTCTAAAATAAGAGAATGATAAAACTAAAAAAAATATATGATGCACATTACCATGTAAACTTCCACCGAAAATTGGTTTCATCGAGATCTAGTAAGTAGTTTTTTTTAATACGTCATAAATCGTAAACCGCAATTTACCTTTCATTCAATAAAGTTTGTGCGGAACCCTCGGTGTGCGAGTCCGACTCGCTCTTGGCCGTTTTTTTTTGCATATTGCAGGTCAATGTCAGGTTGTATGATGATTAAAATATGATTCACGACCACATCTACTTTATATAGCTATAATTTTTAAAATCATCAATACAACCCTCTATGTCCACGTAAACCCATTGAATGACTTTTTCATGAAATAGAAATTGAATGGGATTAAGTGAACTGACGATTTCAATGATTATAATTCTGTAACTACATATTATACGTGTTACGGTAATGGAAAAACGAAAACAAGGAAAATCAAAGAAATTCCTAAAATTCTAAAAGGTGATTTTCCTTGTTTGTTTGTTGTTGAGGAGCTCGTGGCTAAATGATTACGGCCACTCGCGTCGACCTTCAAAGTTAAGCCGCGGTTGCAAAGTCTGTGGATGGGTGACCATCCATCACATATATAGGTACCGAGATTGAATCAATTAAAACCGCTGGAAAAATGGAATTACCTTTTCCACAACGAAAATAAGGTTTTACGTGCCTCCTTGGGTTTTTCAGAAGCGAAAAAAGATTCAAAAACCTTAATTACCCGGGTTTCCATAACTTCACGTTTCTTGCAAATGATACGGTAATGGTACGGTTAGATGTACAGTTAACAAACAAGGTTAGTATGCATGCTGGAAAGCCGGGTAAACATCGTAATACGGAAGACCGCGCAGGTTTTTTTTTGTTTTCGCTTATTCTAAACAGTAATAGCTCATACCATGAGTATTATATTAGCTTTTCACCTTATGAAAGAAAGAAAGAATATAATATTTATTTGCCGCAGGCACATGGTGTGCAAAACATAGGTACAAAGCATATAAGACGTTTAACACATAACAGAACGGAACAGAAACCAGAAAAATAGAAAGAAGTTGACAGCTAGCACGTCGTGAGTGCGACAAACAGGTTAAACCACTCAGCATGATGCTGTGAGAACAGAGTACCAGAATTGTCGATATAGCTCACAGAATAAGTAAGCTGAATTAATTTAGCCGTAGAAATGACCGTTGGAAGACCGCGACTCGGCAAACGTGAGGTGAGACGCCCTCAAGCTCAATGCAGCGACGCTCTTCGCAGGGTGGCTGGTAGCTACTAAAGAGAGTGGCCGAATACCTAGTAAAGTGGCGTGCGATGAAGAGGCCTATGTCCAGCAGTGGACTGTTCATGACGATGATGATAGGACGAGTTATGTCAAACACTTGACTACTCGACACATCACTTTTAAAAATTGCTCCGTGTATACTTGTTAGTGTTCATAACTGCACACCTCTGTCTAACCTTTCAGAGATTACAAGCGTGATGTTATGTTGTGTATGTACCTGTATTCACACTGCTTGATCCTTTTTTAGGTGTCCTTGAACGTGGGTAGCTTCAGATTCCTGGGGGTTTGTTCTGCTGCTTCTTTTTCCCGGATAAATTACTAGTAAAAAGCGTAGGGCGGGCGTTTTGGGAAACAGCTGTCTTGTGTAAAATGTAGTGTGTGTTGTGGGATTCCAAAATAAAACAGCAAACAAACTTTACTTTCTATAATATTCTTCTGAAAATCTTACGTCTTCCATCTTTTTTATTCGTCGTCCGTCGTACTTACCTACTTATAATAATGCTCTCAGCGCATCCTTCCTTGACACACAGTGTTGTCACTTCATCATCTTATATACATTCCCTCATTCAATCAGTGTTGCCACTTAACTCACCTTAAATTCCCACAGACTGTGTATCGATTGTCTGAGCTGACTGCATTATAGCTCTCTCTGTTGTTGACTGTACAGTGTTCATAAGTATAACGATTGAGCATGATGTAAGATTATCGTGAATTGTCCATACAACATCAAGCAGGCTGTTTGTGCTAAGTTTTCTTAGTACTGTCAGCAAACGTAGCATTCTATTTTATTCGTTCTTCGACTAGTTATTAAATTAAAGAGTAGGAAGTTACTTATATTTATAATATGGAAATTTGATTGCTAGTGAGAATTGGTGTTCATCAACAATAATACGACGATTCAAAACAAGAATCACCTTGATTTTTTTTATGTTAGTACTTACACGTGCTGTGTTGAGTCCAGGAAACGTTTGATGGATTTTTTATACAAGATGTAGCATATTAGACGCATAACCTCTGGTGTAGTGACTCAGGCTATGATACTGAACAACTTTTGTTCTATAACTTTGTATATAACAAAAGCTGTTCATTTTATGGTCCGAGGCACCACACGTCTGGTACAGAATACAAAACAAAATAAACGCTGTACTTGTAAAGCGATTATTTATTTTTTTATTTTGTATCGATAAATCGATGTCGATGTTTTAAAAACTTTTAAATGCCATTTAGTTTAATGTTTTACGGCCGTTTTCTACAACTAACTATAAATAATAAATAAATAAAGTTGATTTGGAACAACTTGAGTTTACAGATTACACCGGAAAAACGAAGATAGCTACAAAAGTAAAGTACTTTGGCGCAGCTATCAACGCCCAATTCAAAATACATACAATTATAGACATTGTTCCAGATTAACCTAAAAGTAGTTAAATTAAGGAGGCCGGTGAGCTATGGGCTAGCTCGCCGTCCGTCCGTCTCATGAAGACAGGCCGTGTCGACGGCACGTTCGTGTTCCACGCGCGCCTCAAAGAGAGTCAGCAAAAGGAAGGGGACCCCTTCCTCCGCCCAGAGCAGAAGGAGTCTTTTGATGATTTCCCATCCGAAAAAAAAGGATGACTAAAATAAATTAAAATAGAACAAAAAAGAAGGAAAATATAAAGAACACGATGTTGTATGTAGAGGGGAGGTGGGGATGAGGTGTGTATTTGTGTGTGTGGGTGTTTCTACAGAGTTTATGACACCATAAGTTGCCCAGTATCATCATAGGACAAGCACTTAAGCCAGTTGGTCACATTTCTCTCCAGTTCATTTCTAGTCATAGGGTATATTTCAATTTTTAAATTTATGGCATTATAAAGTTTGGATCTGCAGTGCAAGTACGTAGGAATCGATTCGATAAAGTGAAGTGGCGACTGACCATTGCTAACCTGCAGCGTTCAGTCTTACAGACTCTGTCGGCACGACGCTTCTTTGTAAGTGACTGAGGTTCGTAAGGGAGAAAAGTAGGTGATTCCTAAGAATGTTGTTTGCAGCACGAACAACTGTCTCACAGAGAGGACCTCACCAAGTGAGTAAAGCTCAGATGTGGGAAATCTAATAGGTTTCTTAGCGAGTACTTTCAAAACTGCTCTCTGAGCCCTCTCTAGCCGCAGCATGGTTGTCTTGTGCGTTCCCCCCCACGTGGTTATGCAGTAACCACTGAACTGATTGAGCGAGGGCAAAGTAAGTTTTTTAAATAAGTAGATCAAACTAACGTATAACTGTTAGTGAATGAGCCTTCTTCAGTAGATAGCTACGGAAGAAGGCTCGGCGGTGTTTCTATAAACAAAGAATATTCTATCCACCTTGTCACTTGATTCCTAGAAAAAATCAAGAAAGCTTTTCTGTGACGTTTTGTTTCTAACCGTCCAGTAAGCAAAATGTCAAATAGACAGAGATAGCAACCTACCGAAACCGGCGAGTAAGTTATTGAAAATGGCCGTTAGTGTGCTATGGTCGTGATTATCGACGTTGATTTAATACTAATAGTACTTATAATGTATTCATTTGAAGCCATACATACGTCATGCTAACCTCCGCTTTTAATACATAGTTATACGTCTTATAATTGACCACTTACGTCGATAGGTATAATGTTTCGATAACAGGACAATAATAAAAACATTTTTTTTCCTTGTTACCCGTTTATAATTTAACTCACAAACTCATTTTGTTTGATGGTAATTCAATGTCAACTTAATACAAATAGAACTACATCTAAAACCTAAATGAACCGATAAAAAGTCTTTGTTAGAACCAAACTAATTTCCTTACCAATAAAGATCTAAGTTTAAGATAGTAAAAAAGTTAACACAGGATAAAAACTCTTTGTCTACCTAAGTTTCCTGAATGTTTCATTTCATACATTCTAAATTCAAAGTGTTCTAAATTCAAAGGTTTGCCTTGTGGTTCTGGTTGAAAGCGACAGCGGACGCGGAAGCGGAGGCGGACGATTTGCTGAAGGAGCGGTGTCTTGGACGGTTGTCCTTGTTGTAGGATAGCTCGTGACTGCCGCTTCCATAACTGAAACAAATTATGACCAAGATGTTAACTCTGTAAAGGTTTGCTTAAACCGGTACGAACTGAATGCGGCCCGGCTGCAGAGACCGTGCATGTCAGATACTTCTGGCCATTAACTGTCAAAGTGTCGGTATTGGTTTGATCGGGCCCCAAGGAAAATATTTCTGAATTGTCCTAAGTTAAGTTATTCGAGCTGTATGACTTGTTACATGCGGGCTCGCTTTCATTTATGTGCTAAAATCCATGCAGCTGAAACAAATTGAACATGAAACATCTTGTCCAGTAATCAACTGTTGACTTATCAGTAGCAGTTAACTATTGAAGGCAATTAACTTACGTTAAATGCACTCACTTCTGAGATATGAAGGTCCTTCCAGATAAACGAGCACCTATAATGATACTGCAAAGATAAGGTACCTTTATCATATAGAGCAGAAATGTGAATGATGAATATTGGTTATCAGCAGTCAGCACCATGTTTGAAGATTTAACCGTTTCACACGATACGGCTAGAAAGGTGGGCTACCTTTCTAGCCTTATCGTGTTCGCTATCGTGTTCTACCAGGCCTTGTGCATGTGGCATTCGAAGTTTTAGTTTTATCTATATTCTATGAGAAAAGTTTCTTTCTAATATATACTCGTAGAGTGACTGTTGAGATGACGAGTAATAGAGAAGTATGGAAGAAGAAGACATGCTGCGCTGACCCTAAATTTGATTGCACTAATGTGAAGTAGATGTTACATTTAAGGGGTTCTCCACCTTCCTAGGCACTTTTGAGAAGGTTCCTGGTTCCCCGGGAACGCTCTCTGCAGCCTCCAAGAGCCACTAACCTGCCTCCTCCTTGCTCCTCGCTGCAGCCGAGCCGCTCCTTACTGCCGCTGGCGTTGTGCTCATCACTCCGGCCGAATTGGTCTCCATGGCCTAAACCACCAGGGTTGTAGCCGCGCTTCACTCGTTTCACTGATTCGAATCTCCAGTCTAAAATGTTAAAGTACCAGGATAGAAGGAAGTTCTTCTTCTTCACCAAATGTTATACAACACTGTCTCATGCAGTGGTGGCTGGTCAACAAGGAGGCCTTCCATCAGTATGAGTGAGCAAACTGTTGTGTCGTAGTGCCGAACTGGTTATAGCAGTTACCAAAGGATCACTGGACAAATCTACTGAACTTCACAACTTTGGGTGCTTGGTTTCGCCTATGAATATGTCTTTTGATATAAGGGTGGTCTTTATTAACTCATACGACAAAAAAGTATTAGAACAAATAAAAAATCGGCTTCTGCTGCACAAACTTACCCCGTCCTTCCACGACCACAGCCAGCAGCACCATGAAAGCCAACACAGAAGCTACCTTCGCCATGATCAACCAAATCCCAATTCACTCTGATCTATTTGTCACCCACACATGGTATATATACGTCCCTGATCCAAACAGGATGGCCAGTGCCCATCGGATGTCACGGTCTGTCAAAACGTCATGATTTCGGTGACACGCCGTGATGCCTGCACAAAGGCACTGCGACGGTTTAATTCACTTTTGACGAATTGTTTGCCGCCCTTGACTTTGGGGACAGGAGCCGATTAGCTATAGTTGTATTGACCTTACAAATGTCAGACGAAAAGAATTTGGAGGCTACTCTGGGAAAATCTGACAGCTAAATTGTGATCGTGTGACCTGTGATGTTTGAGGTGACAAGATGACATGAGGTAGCAGAATTACTGAAGTTGATACGTAATTGAATTGTCAATGAAAACAACTAACTACCAAAATTGAAGATCTGATTATAGTACATAACAGCATAAATATGTAACCCAAGGCTCCTTCACAGGGAAGGTTTGAGCATTAATGGCTACGCTTCTTCGCTTCTTCGCTACTTCCTCACGAGTTCAGATTATGACAACTTTATTTCATGACAGTATATTTCTGCCTTCTGGAGTCTTTCTAAATTACTATCTTTTAGAAAGACTGCAGTATGGTAGTGAACTGAAATGTAAAAAGCGGTGCGCTGGACGTATATAGTGTGGCCACTCTTGAGGTCAACTTAATATTTCCTTTGTATTATATCCAGAAGCGTTAGGCAGATGTGTACTACAAGTACACCCATATTTCGCCAGTTATATTTGAGTCCAATGTAATTGGGGGCGAGCCTATTGCGATCAAACGAGCACAAATCTAAACTCTGTGGCTGCAACTCAGAAATTCCTGATGAAAAAAAACCAAAAACACTTTGCCCAATCCGGGCTTCAAACCCAGGACCTCATGGTCAGCGGTCGCGCTTGCGACCTCTAGACCAACGAGGCAGTCTTATGTATTTATTGGGTACTTAAAGCTCTCGCATGTGGACAACAAGCTTTACTTTTAACGATCGGACGCGTAATCAAGCAGATTGATCGGATTGGCTATACTTACATCATAAAACATAATTATTATTACTTAACACACTATTACAAAGCCAGTTTGAACTCCAAGTCAGCATTGACCTTGTCTATACGGTCGTTCGCTTGATTTTTTCCCGACATTTTTTCTGCAAACAATCATCTCTAGAAATCATAACAAAAAGAGTTCAGTACCTAGAACCTTTCGGAATCAACTGAGCGTAAATTAATTTATAACTAAAGTAATGTACCTGGCTTTGGTCGGGATTTTGATTATTTGTGATATTATCGTGTGGTTAATACCACACATTTTAAGCCGTCCATGGGTCCCTGACTTGGCTTTGCCCGTTGAGAAATATCTCTCGTCTTATATATCTCTCTGGTTTCTTTTCGATGTTTTTCTTCACCGAAGCAGGGAAGCAAGGATCGACTGGTCTTGGTGATTCGCATTGCAGTCAGTAAAGCTTCACAGGAATGTAAGCTAAAGAGTGGTCGCAATTCGTTTCATTGTCTTACCTACAACAAGGTCAAAAGCATTATTTTTCATAGGTGTAAAATGTGTTTTTTTCTGTAAACTCACTTCCCTTTTTTGTATGTTTCTGTATACTAAAAATCGTTTGTTATAATGATATTGTGAAACGAGAACAACTGCCGACAAACTGTTTTGCAGTCTGGCAGACTTTTTATGTGTTATTGTTATACAGATTTTGAATAAATAAATTAAAAAAAATCTTACGCATAATTGCTCTATAATCTTTCCACTGCCGGGAAACAGGGCTCTTCTCTATGCGAGGGAATGGCACACAATCCCCATTCAGGTCGAATACGGGTAGGTGGATTTCACCATGTCTTCAAACCACCAACCTCATCCACCCCGACCCTTGTACGAGCCAGCCCGCGTTGCAGATCCAGTAGTTTTAAATCAGTCGTTAAATAATCTCACTCAGATCCATCCTGTCTCTTTGCTGAGGTGCCCTAAGCCGTGGCTCGTACCTACCCCACAGGGGGTGCCAGGGGGTGTACTGTATAAGTGTGTTGCCTCTGGCTGGAGGCCTTACACTCAAGGCACCCACAGGATAGTCCGGTTAAGCAGAAACCAGCTTCATGGTTGACCTGCGAGATGCCATACAAAAGGCGACCCGAATGGCGCAGCGGTAGTGAGGCTCCCTTACGTTCTTAGGGTCCCGGGTTCGAATCCCGGTAGGAGCAAATGTTTGTGTGATGAGCATGGACATTTGTTTCCGAGTCATGGATGTTTATATGTGTAATAAGTATGTATTTACAAACAAAAAGTTTCTATGTAGTATATCAACGGTGTCCACGACACAAGCCTCGTTGCTTAGTGTGGCACTAGATGGCGCTGTGTGTAATGTCCAGCGTTATATATACCGCTTTACAAAAAAATGCTTATATTAGGTGTTTACAGTAAAAGCTTATGGCATACCTAGTTCTTTTTTTCTTTGTTCCACCGCAAAAAATTGATCCATCATCAAAACACGCTACAAATTTCAAGTAAAATTTTCATTACTTGAAATTTGTCAAAAAAAAAAAAAACTAGTTATGACATTTGCTTCTACTCCGTTCTCCTATTATAGCCATTTTTTTGGAAAGTGATAAAAAAGTAAAAAAAAAAGCACACCTCAAAAACTATTTGTGATTATAAATTACAAAATTGGCCAATGTTAGTATTTTACACAATCAACCAAAGAAAGTAGCACCTATTTTATAGTATTGCTATGTTGTTGTTCTGGGAGAGGGTAGAGAACCGGAAAAACGCGTCTAACAACTTGGGTTACTATGTGTTTTCTTTACAGAAAATTAAGTGAATAATAATGTATTTAGTAGCGTTAATAAAGGTTTATTTATATATGTATGTACCTATAACCTTTATTCAGATTGCAATGTGTTATTTCTTCGGAATAATTATCATATGCAGCAAATGTGTGTTTTGTCGGCGGCATCTGTAATGGTTAGCGTCAATTAGTGTTTAATAGTGAATTGTCTGAATTGATTCGTAATTCGTCTTTTTCTCCTTGAACGTTAAAAGGACATTAGTTATCAATTTAAAAATAATTTCAATTGACTTTGTGTTTAACCCTCACTGAATGCAAAAGGCTAGTTTCCACCATCAATAAATTGCAAATCTATTTAGTCCGTCAGTTAGAGTATTGGAAAATAATGGAAACGTATTTTTTTTTTTTTGTAAATCAATGAATATTGACATAGATAAAATGCATCAAAACTCGTGACGTCACAACGCACTAAAAATCGGCGTGACGTATTGAGAATTTTAAAAGCGTCGTAGGTATCTTCGTCAATTTTGGTTTACGTAATAAAAGAAAAAATACGTGTCAAATATTTTTTGATAATCTAACTGACAGACTAATTAGATTTTTTCAGGGCACAAGCCGAATGTACCAAGCTGTATGAAGATATTAAAGTCATTATCATTAGGTAGCTACCGAGTTCACTGAGGGTCTGCCATTTTTCACCCTTCATCAGTTCTACCCTTATCCGAATTTATTTGAGGTCGGCGCATTCTCTATGACTCATCATCCCACAAGTCACCTACTTTCTAAACAAATGATTCTTCACACAGTCCATCCTTGATATTTTTTTATTGATTGTCCATATTGACGACCCGAATGGAGCAGCGGTAGTGAGGCTGCCTTACGTTCTTAGGGTCCCGGGTTCGAATTCCGGTAGGAGCAAATGTTTGTGTGATGAGCATGGACATTTGTTTCCTAGTCATGGATGTTTATTTGTATAATAAGTATGTATTTACAAACAAAAAGTATCTATGTAGTATATCAACTATCTGGTGTCCACGACACAAGCCTCGTTGCTTAGTGTGGCACTAGATGGCGCTGTGTGTAATGTACAGCGATTTTTATTTTTTATCCATTGTTTCATTGGTTTTCTTCTACTCATCCATCTACATCTCTCCAGCCATCTACATTCCATCATTCACACACACACACATTTCACATTTCATCATTTTAACCATTCTACGTTCTTATTTAACATTTTCCTCACTACATTTTCCTCATGCCTCCGCATCACAGTCATGTCCATACCACGACAACCGATTACCACACAACACTTCAGTCACCGGCGCCACTTTCAAACTTCCTTTTATGCACTTTACACCCTTATGTCCTAAGTAATAAGATTGAACAGTGGTCGACCTTCAGTGAACTCCGTAGTACCTGGGTACTTGTCGTCATTTTGTCTCAACTGCCTTAGCAAGTTTACTTTGATTCGTTCGTTTTGAATAATTTTTAAAACTATACTTATCCACTTTCAAAGAAAAATTAAACAGTAAGCTTTAAGTCATCAGTGTCTCTTTGGTTGCGTAACTTTAAACTTCTGTTTCGATAGGTTTTTTTGAGGTCTAGCTCATTCCCGCGGCTTTGCCCACGTTGAGTTCGGGTATTGTCCTACGGGATCGTACTATGGGGATAAATAGTATTCTATGTGTAAATCCAGGTTATGAACTATCTGTGTGCCAAATTGCATATAAATCTGTACTGAAGTATTTGCGTGAATGAGTAACTTACCAACATATTATTATAAAATAAGGAATTAAGAGTGCTTCGTTAGTCTAGTCGTCACAAGCGCAACTGCTGAGCATGAGGTTCTAGGTTTGAATCCCAGGTCGGGCACAGTATCATTGGGTTTTTTATCAGGAATTTCGCAGTAGCAGTCATGGAGTCTGGATTTGTGCCCAGTTGATAGGCTCACCCGCTAGGTCTAGGTTATATTAGGATTATTCCGAACCTGACCCGAAATCCTAACCCGGTCGCGGGTTAGGTTAGGAACATGAAAAAAATTATAACATTCTCTGAATAACCCTTCGGAAATTACAAGCGTGATGTTATGTTAAGTAGGATATTGGAACAAAGAAGATAGATATTACAACAAAAAAAGACAATTATTTTCCTCATAAAACCATTTATTAATCTTACAACATCTTATAGTACTAACTACATATTTATATAAACGTGATTTTATGCATTAAGGTTATCTATATTCATTTGTTAAAGCTTATCATTTTTTTATGCAGCAAAGTAATGACGCATTACAAACAATATCCATTGATTTTATAAAACAAAGTCGATTTTTATGTCTGTCTGTATTCTTGAAAAGTAAGTACACAACGGATTTTGATACGGTTCATATTCATTTGGAGAATTCATTTCGGAAGGTTCATCATCATCATCATCATCTTTAGAGCAGTCCGCTGACGACAAACTGAAATAAAATACTGGTATTCAGCTGCATCCGGTTAGACTGGAAGCCGACCCCAACGTAGTTGGGAAAAGGCTAGGCAGATGATAATGATGATGTTAAGTATACAGATTTTGAATAAACAAATAAACATAAAATAAAAACATAGGCCTCCTGCGGACATAGGCCTCCTAATCCTCATCCAGCTGCTACTAGCCACCCTGCAAAGATCGTTGCTCCACCGAGCCCGAGGGCGTCTCACTTTACGCTTGCTGATTCTCGGTCTCCACTCAAGAACACGTCTACTCCAACGGTAATCGGTTCTACGACTAATATAGCCGTCTCATTGCCACTTCAGCTTTCTTATTCTGTGAGCTATGTCGACTACTCTGTTTCTCTGTTGGATTACCTCGTTCCGGATGCGATCCCTCAGAGAGACTCAAAGCATAGCTCGTTCCATAACTCGCTAAGTGACCTTGAGTTTATGGACCAGCCGTACCCTGAGTGTCCACGTTTCGGCTCCGTAAGCAGGACGCACTGGTTGAAGGCTTTAGTCTTTAGGCTCTGTGGATACGCGACGATATCGAAAAATGAATGTGTACTATAATGCAACTTATAAAGACTCTTAACGAAGCCGAAAAGCATTTTTTTGTACTAGACCATGCCTGGGAACCTTCTAGTTACGGAGATATTGGGGGTCAAAGTTTATTTATTTATTTAACAATTTATGTACACACTAAATATAAAGAAAAGTAGAAAGGAACAGAAAATAGTACAAAGGTGATGCTTATTTCTAAAGAAATCTCTTCCAGCATACCTGCGAAAGGAGATACTAAAAAAGAGATGTAGACATAGTTCCAACTATTCCACAAGTTTTTTTTTTAATACATGTTTTTAATGTAATATGTTTACTTTAAACACCTTCAGGACCATCGTACTATTCAATCCATCCATCAGCACAATATTTGAGTGCGGTAAAACGTGATTATAACCCAAAAAAAAAGTCGTTTCCCAGCAATAATTTTTGCTTAAAGTTACTTAGTACCTATGAAGTACAGAATGCTTGGTTGACGGGTTCGTGAAGAGTCTGTTTACACCCTGTATACGGCACAGAAGTCTCAATAGTTTAATATTTCTTCACACCAGTAGGTGGATTTATACATTCGAGCGAATCATGAGCAGCTCGCTAGTTTCACATAATTAATTGCTTCATAGACCAGTCTAACGTGATCATAATGATTGAGACAAATCAAGAATGTGCATTCAATTTGTTCATTATTATAGTAACTCTTCTCTGCCGTTAAATTATGATTGTTTTTATAAGAATTTGACGCCTCGCTATTATTTATTGTATACCTATGCTTTAGAAGGAATGATCGAGAGTTTTCGTGACTGCAGAGATCGAACTGGATCAAGTAACTAATACCAGTTTATTTCTATGTATATATTCTGAGTGGCTAGCTAGGTATTCGTGCGGTTAGGGAAAAATAACTGGCAAATGTAAAACATGGTAGGTCATTTCAAGGCCATGATTTGAAAAACAAAAAGATCAGAAAAAAACAAATGTGTATTATTTTTGTCAATATTGTGCACAACTAAATTACTAATATTCAACTATGCGATGCAAGGTTAAGCCCTTACAATGATCATAATAAAATAAAATACTATACATCACTTTTCCTAAGTAAAGTTTTCATAAGTTATCAGTTTTCATATTTTTCGCCAACTAAAGTTATCGTAACATTATTAGGAAGTTTGTTTTCATCGTCCCCATCCGTATCCTTTTCCATAGTCCTTGCCACCATATTTATCATCACCTTTGCCATCGCCTTTACCCTTCTCGTCACCCTTACCCTTGCCGCCGTCGTTACCCTTGCCGCTGTCGTTACCCTTGCCGCCACCATCGTTACCCTTGCCACCATCTTCTTTGCTCTCACTACTGCTGCTACTGTCACTGCTGCTGTCAGAGCTGCTCCCACCCTTGCCTCCGCCTTTGCCGTCACCCTTGCCACCTTTGCCACCGTCACCACCTTTTCCACCTACAAAATATGAAGATAAAAACCTCGTTTGCACCTTGAACTCAATTCTAACACAATTTTCATTTGATTAATGTTATCCTATGCCATGTAACAAAGGTGTAATTGTAATGATCCTTCCTTTATAGATTACAGCATGTTATTATTACAACGGTTCGGTTATTAGTAATACGATCAAAATGTTATGTGTTCGCATGGATGGATTGCAGCTTATAAAGTTTAATTGTTTTCATTACTATCATTAAGATGGGAAATCGGGTATATTGGAGTGCATTAGACAGTATATATAGATAAGAATATATTATTATCGAAAATATTTAAATTGTTCTTACCTCCAGGCGCTGCGTGAACACATACTGCTAGTACAATTACTATAAGTGCAACGACAGTCAAATTCTTCATATTGTCCTGTATTCTTTCTCCGTTTCCTCCGAGTAACAAACTGATATTGATAATTTGTCTCGTGCTCTAATCTTACTCTTCTTACTCGACTACAATCACTTGGAAACCAACTGTCCTTTAAATACTCATTTACTTTCCGAATTTTCATGATATTTTTTGCATCAAGTAAAAGGTTTTGAACAATCTAATCTATCTTTAATTACCGTATATAATACAACTGTTACAGAATTTACGTTTTGCTTTGATTGACTTGACATTGGTTTAAATTAATTCCCATCATTTGCTTATTGATTGGATTTACACGAATTTGGGTTCTAGCTGGTCAAGTTAAGTTCGAAATTGTAATTAAGGTTAAAATGTTATAATCAATTAAGAAGAATTTGATTAGTTCCAATGATGATCCAGCTGACCAGCTAAGTTTACTGTTATTGAGTTTAGTAGCTTCTGCCAATGAGTACGGTTGTTATATTAATTAGGTAGTTTTAGTCTCAATTTACTTTTTTTTTATAATATTGTTATAATCGGGTATGTTATATTCACATTCTTGTGCTGTGCTGTGCTCTGCCCTCTTAATTTTCTAACGAAATACTAATGAAAATTTTAATTTACAGGTAGGATTGAAAAAGCTATTCAGTAAAGTATGTCAATTTAACACATTTTTGACTGTTCCAGCATCGCTATTGCTAAAGAATGTCACTTTTTCCACAACCTAAGGACATACTCACAGAAGGTTAGCACTGTAAAGATGATATGTTCTTGGATCAGCTTTGTACGTATTGTTACTTTTCCCTTTTTTTGTTATCTAATTTAATTATCTAAAAATTACACATACTTCTTATATTAGCAGTATGTCGTCATCTGCCTAGTCTTTTGCCTTTTTTTATGTAGCGACTGCCTATCTGACCTCCTCAACCCAATTAGAACTGAGTAATACGATACCCCTTGGTAAGACTGGTTGTCAGACTTTTTGGGCCACTGGCTACCTGTAACGGCTGTCAAAGATCTACAAATGACATATAGGACCAACGGCTTAACGTGCTTTCCGAGGCACGGAGGAAACTCGGTATGTAAGGGTGGTCACTCATCCACAGACTAACCCAGGCAAGCCCGGCTTAACCTAAAGATCAACCCGAGCGGCTGTTATTATTTAGCCCCGAGCTCCTCCGTAGTAGCAGTATATGTGTTTCAGTTTATTATTGAAGAGCTTCCCGATGAAATGTAATGGTGGAGCCAAAAGCGAGTAGGCCTCACTTTTTCACATGTTTCGCACGTCTTTTGTTTAGTTGGCGAAATGGGAAAGTTACGAGATAGGCCGAAGCCCCGTATTTCAATGTTGCTTTTGTTTGATTGTAAACATTAACTATTACTACTGGTTTTTATTCAATAATTTTAAGATCGCTATCGATAAGTCGGAGGAGCGTTATCTGTAATTGCCTAATAGCAAGAAACGTTAACGCTGCAGGCAGTGTGGAACAATATTGGCTTATAATATAAAAAAAAAAAACCATTCTGTGAATGCCTAATAGCAAGAAACGTTAACGCGGCAGGCAGTGTGGAACAATATTGGCTTATAATATAAAAAAAAAACCATTCTGTGAATGCCTAATAGCAAGAAACGTTAACGCGGCAGGCAGTGTGGGACAATAATGGCTTATAATATAAAAAAAAACCATTCTGTGAATGCCTAATAGCAAGAAACGTTAACGCGGCAGGCAGTGTGGGACAATATTGGCTTATAATGTAAAAAAAACCATTCTGTGAATGCCTAATAGCAAGAAACGTTAACGCGGCAGGCAGTGTGGAACAATATTAGCTTATAATATAAAAAAAAACCATTCTGTGAATGCCTAATAGCAAGAAACGTTAACACGGCAGGCAGTGTGAGACAATATTGGCTTATAATATAAAAAAAAACCATTCTGTGAATGCCTAATATCAAGAAACGTTAACGCGGCAGGAGTGTGGAACAATATTGGCTTATAATATAAAAAAAAACCATTCTGTGAATGCCTAATAGCAAGAAACGTTAACGCGGCAGGCAGTGTGGAACAATATTGGCTTATAATATAAAAAAAACCATTCTGTGAATGCCTAATAGCAAGAAACGTTAACGCGCCAGGCAGTGTGGGACAATATTGGCTTAAAATATTAAAAAAAACATTCTGTGAATGCCTAATAGCAAGAAACGTTAACGCGGCAGGCAGTGTGGGACAATATTGGCTTATAATATAAAAAAAAAAACATTCTGTGAATGCCTAATAGCAAGAAACGTTAACGCGGCAGGCAGTGTGGGACAATATTGGCTTATAATATAAAAAAAAAACCATTCTGTGAATGCCTAATAACAAGAAACGTTAACGCGGCAGGCAGTGTGGAACAATATTGGCTTATAATATAAAAAAAAAACCATTCTGTGAATGCCTAATAGCAAGAAACGTTAACGCGGCAGGCAGTATGGAACAATATTGGCTTATAATATAAAAAAAAAACCATTCTGTGAATGCCTAATAGCAAGAAACGTTAACGCGGCAGGCAGTGTGGGACAATAATGGCTTCTAATATAAAAAAAAAACCATTCTGTGAATGCCTAATAGCAAGAAACGTTAACGCGGCAGGCAGTGTGGGACAATAATGGCTTATAATATAAAAAAAAACCATTCTGTGAATGCCTAATAGCAAGAAACGTTAACGCGGCAGGCAGTGTGGGACAATAATGGCTTATAATATAATAAGAATGATCGATTCCATCTAAGGTCCGCGTATACCACAAGTGACAAACGTATTGAACGTTGTTCTCGTTCTGTCAATATTTTCGAGAAGACAGAGACGGAACGATGTTTTGATGACGAAGTAAATTGTTGAAGATTCTCGTCCGTTTTTAAAATAATATGACCGTCGCGGTCCGTAAGGTTAAAGCTCCCCCCCCCCTGTGAATTTACTTTGTTAAATTTTATTATTATATATTAAATTACGTACTCAAGTAACACAACTAAATTATAAGTATTGTACTATGCTGTTTACTTGAGGTCCGCACATGCCCATGTTACGAGGAGGGATGGAATCGCATGTGACTAAAAGATTGGATGGATGGATTGTGTGAGGAATGATATGAGGGAAAAAGGAGTAAATGATAGCGTTACGATTGACAGGGGAGAATGGAAGAAAAAAACGTGTTGCGCCGACCACAAATAACATGAGAGAAGGGCAGGAAGATGATGTAGCGGCGATCGGCGGAGGCGACCTCTCGCGTCCGGCCCTGGTCCAATCCATGGTCCGGGGCGAGACGGAATGGGACGCCGTCACCAGATGAGCTAGAGAAGGAGGTGGCGGAACGTGAGAGGGAGAGAACCTCACGTCGGGGAACACCACGTGGCCCCCGGCCACCGTAGGCGCGGGCCTGTCGACGGTGGGGCTATGGGCTAGCTCACCGTCCGTCCGTCTCATGACGACAGGTCGTGTTGACGGCGCGTTCGTGTTCCACGCGCGCCTCAAAGAGAGTCAGAAAAAAGGAAGGGGACCGCAACGGCCTATGCCTGCCGGGGTTGCGGGACTGTTCGAAAGAGATACCGTGGCCCCGGAACACAAAGGGCGATGAAGGAACATGAATGGGTTTTAGTCAATAAAAGTCTGACACTCCCTCCTGCTCCGCCCAGAGCGGGAGGAGTCATTTGATGATTTCCCATCCAAATAAAAAATGATGACTTAAGGTCCGCACAAACTACCCCGTGCAGGGCACGCCACAATAGTGGCGGTAAGTCCCCTCTTTGAGGAGTGGCTTGAGAGACGCCACGGCGTCCTCACCTTCCGCCTGACGCAGGTCCTCACCGGACACGGTGTTTTCGGGAGGTTCCTGCACCGAATCGGGCGGGAGGAAACGCCCGGGTGTTTCCACTGCGAGGATCGACCGGAGGACACGGTGGAGCACACGGTGGAGGTGTGCCCCGCGTGGGCGGAGCACCGCCGTGTCCTCGAAGCGGCGATTGGCGGCGGCGACCTCTCGCGTCCGGCCCTGGTGCAAGCCATGGTCCGGAGCGAGACGGAATGGGACGCCGTCACCTCCTTCTGCGAAGCAGTAATGCTAGAGAAGGAGGTGGCGGAACGTGAGAGGGAGAGAACCTCACAGCGTCCCGGCCGCCGCGGGAGACGCCCCGGGCGTCGGGGGCCACCACGTGGCCCCCGGCCACCGTAGGCGCGGGCCTGTGGACGGTGGGCTATGGGCTAGCTCGCCGTCCGTCCGTCTCATGACGACAGGCCGTGTCGACGGCGCGTTCGTGTTCCACGCGCGCCTCAAAGAGAGTCAGCAAAAAGGAAGGGGTCCGAAAGGACCGATGCCTGCCGGGGTTGCGGGACTATTCGAAAGAGATACCGTGGCCCCGGAACACAAAGGGCGATGAAGGAACATGGATGGGTTTTAGTCAGTAAAAGTCTGACACTCCCTCCTGCTCCGCCCAGAGCGGGAGAAGTCATTTGATGATTTCCCATCCGAAAAAAAAAAAAAAAAAAAAAAAAAGGTCCGCACAAACTGGGTCGGCAGTCCGGAACCGGACCGGCATTTTTTGACCCCTGCTGTAGTGTTTGAGACAATAACATAGTTACCTACACAGTGACGTCATGTTTTATGTACCTTTTCGGTTGCTTGTTATCATGTAGTTTGTCCTAACAGGTATTAAAAGGGTGATTAAAAGTAAAATCGAACAAAGCGTAAAAAAACGAAAACGACGACGTTTTATAAAAACGATAAATTTTATTAGTATTGCATTAACACATATGTATGGCGAAACGAAACAATTTTTTTATCACTTTGAGCTTTTGAATTTCTTTGTACAGGATCTTCAGGAAGCAGCTTAACGTCTGGAACAAACAATATACGAACGTTATGTTTGAATGAACGAGACCCAGAAATACTTTTCTATATTTCTAGACACATTTCTGTTGCCAAAAAAATAAGTGCAAACCTACAAAATTTATTATTAAGGCCCTTCTAACCCTGAAATTAGCAACTGTATTTGTGTTGGTTCAAACTTCGTTTGAAATACTGTTAGAATAAAGTTCTAATCAGCTTGCACTACAAAGCGGTTGTTACGTCAGTCACTGCGGCCGAATAGTGCGAAATGTGTGGTTTTTTGCGATTTACAAAAAATCTATTGATTGGACTAAAAAAAAAAAACATAAGACCTGCTTTATAGTTAGTTCAGTTAGTATGCAAAGTTTCATGATGTAATTTGAAGCACTTTTTGAATACCAGCGGTTTATTGTTCGATTTGTAGGTGACTTTGAATTTTCTTTTTTATCGAGAAAAGTTTATGGAATCGTGTTTTGTCACACATAGTACCTAGCATTAATCCTCAACTTTACCATGTATTCAAAATTAATGCTGCAGTATTTTAGGCGTAACGGAGGATCATGCTAAGCCATTTGAGGCATGTTAGGCCCTTAACTAGCTGATGCCCGCGGCTTCGCCCGCGTGGATGTCGGCTATCGCGATCAAAAGTAATCATACATTTTGATCCCGTTCCCGCAACCCTCCAATACATATCATTATATTTTAGCCAATGTATACAAAAACTTGACAAATTATATACTAAAACCTTCCTGGAGAACCACTCTATCCATTGGTGAAAATGGCATGAAAATCAGTCCAGTAGTTTTTAATTTATTGCGAACAGACAGACAGACAGACGCAGCGGAGGACTTTGTTTTATAATATGTAGTGATAAATGCGATGGGCTGTGTTTTTGTAAAATTAATATGTATTTTCTGATAGAAATGCAAACACAGAACATAAATGTACGTAAAACATAAATGAGTTTAGTTACCTGCCGTAGCCGCCGTAGCCGCCGCCGTACCCGCCGCCATTACCACCGCCGCCGCCGCCTCCATTAGGACCTCCGCCGCCGCCTCCAAGATGTCCGGGACCGCCGCCGCCGCCTCCTTGAGGTCCGCCACCGCCGCCTCCTTGGATACCACCGGCGCCGCCGTGTCCACCGTAGATGCCTCCGCCGGGCTGTCCAGGCTGTCCGGGGCCACCGTTGTAGCCACCGTCCCCACCGCTGCCGCCGTAACCGCCACTGTAGCCGCCGCCACCTCCACCCCCTCCTCCGCCGCCACCTCCGCCCCCTAATTTGAAATGTTACAAGTTTTAGGATGTGGAGTCACTTTTAGATACTCGTATGTATTTTTCCATACATTTTCATGTATTGGTTTTAAAAAGGCTGTAAATACAAACAGGGTACACCTCCAAAATGCCTAAAATCAAGAAAGGAGAAGTTCCAAACTCCATAGAAACTTGGTCCTGGCGTTACAGGGCTAGAATTTTGCCATAAATTTGTGCATTTGGGAAGGTTTCACGAGCCCAATTTTCACGTCTCCCAGCAATGGCCAAATTGGTAAAATCAGACAATTATAATAATTTACATTTTAGGTTATTTTACTATTTCAGTTATTGTGATATCGTTTCTAATTAGCTTTTAACCAGTATAGTACCGAAAGTAGTATTAGGAATTTGCAGAAGTGTTACTGTTGACAATCGATTATCGGAGTCCCGTGGTCCTAAGTTTAAAACTGCTTATGTTCTACACATAGCCATTGTAATTGAGGCTAAGATTTTAATGGGTTAATTAAGCAAAATAGTATATTATTTTTGTACCTATCTATTGGGGATCTCGTTTGATGGTCAACACAAATGGCAATCACTTTCAACAACGTTTTCGGTGGCATACATCAATCCTTCTTGACTTTTCCTTCGTGTGTTATCGCTAATAAAAATTTATTTGAGATTCAGAATGTTGAATCTACATGAGTCTATAGAAACGTTTAGATATTGTTCCATGAAAATAAAACAATCCCAAGAACCACTTTGAAACCAAAGAGCAATTTGCATCTACATAATTCTTCAATATTATTTTTCCCTGGAAATATACTCAGTTTTTTTTAAGAAGATAATGGTTAATCAAAACAACAGAATAACAATAACAAAACAATACCTGGTGTGGCGCTAGTGATAGCGAAGAGCCCTAAGGCTATAACTGAGACTACTGCAAGACGAGCCATGTTGGTCTGTGCCTCGAAATACTTCGACTAAGCTTATATACTGACTCGCTTATGTCATGGACTTGAACGACAAAATGTTTATTAGACCGCCATCAGACGAACTGCATCGCAGCAACCTGCGCGCAGTTGATATTTATTCAACTGCACATGCAGTTGTACGCTCGACTTCGTTCAGTCGTGATATCAACTTCACGCGGTCGGCTGCAGTTAAACAATTTTAATATTTAGTTTTGAGTCATCAAAAGATACAGGAGGCAAAACCGTTCCCGGAGGCTGGGCCGGGTGGTGCTACATTTTGCATCCAAACCAGGAATTTCATTTCATCTTGGCTGGTAACAAAACTTTGATTAATGTCGTAAATCTGTGATTACTATGTGCCTGACTGATTTTCAAACTTTGGTGTAAACTGTCAGTACAGCAAGCAGTTGTTATCAAATACACAGTCGGGTAATAATGTGATTGTCCTCTTTACATCATTTGATTTTCGACTAAAACCTATTCGCTACAAAATAAAACAAACTAATAGTGACGGTAAGTACCTTTTGTCACATCATTTCGATTTCATGTAGTTTTCTTTAGCAGGTGTGTTCGGAAGGTGAATTATTATTTGTTAGCAGTTTTGGATTTCGATTAGTGCATTCTCAGCTGTTTTAGTTTTATTGTGTTAATTTAATGTGGCAGACCGTTGTGATAATGCATTTTTTATTTCAAACAAAACTGGATCTTGAGGTGTAGTTTGTGTCATGTGTCCAATAATACCAGTCACATTTTTCTTATAAAAGGATTCAATAAGTTTGATATGTAAGCGAAGATGTACGGTCGAAGAAGCTATTTGGTTTACATTTTACAATGTAATTTGTTGGTTAAACTGTAAACCAAATAACTTGTTCAACCGTACATTAAGGTAAAATAAGATACTCATGCAGGCTTGGAGGAGTGACGGTATTCGCGAGGTATCGGCTGGATATCGATGAGTGTGAATCTAAGAATAAAACTAAGGCGGCCAACAGACGGACTGCATCGCAATTAAACTGCATGCAGTTGTACGTTCGACTTCGTTCAGTCATGACATCAAACTCACGCGGTCAGCTGCAGAAACCGCATACAGTTAGTGTGCAGTTGCAACTGTATACGGTTAGCGATGGACAGCATGCGTCAACACTATACGACTGTAGCCGACCGCGATAAGTTGAAGTCATGACTGTATGCGGTAATGCGGTTAATATTGACTTCACACGATTGCAGCCGACCGCGTGAAGTTGATATCATATTAAACTGCATGCATGCAGTTTAATATATCGACTGCGCGCGGTTGCTGCGATGCAATCCGATTGTTGGCAGCCTTAGTTTTATTCTGTGGCAGCCTTACTGTGGTACATGTAGGTTCACTCACAATTTTACATACCTTAAAGGTGTCTGGTGGGGGTTTTCCGCAACACAAAGTGTCTTGCAGTGAACGAGGTAAAACATTATACTATCCCTTATGTAATATAAAAAGGCACGCTTTATAGATTATATTTCGTATTTACGTATTTCTAACGTAAGATTCTCATCCTGTTTAAAGTGTTTGAGACAATAACATAGTGACGTCATGACGTCACCATGCTGAGATGTCAGAATCAAAAATCAGAGCATTTATTTCAAGTAGGCCAATTACAGGCACTTTTTAATTGTCGAAACAAAAACCCACCAAGACAAATAACTCGCACTGTCAAGAATTTATCAGATCTCATGTAGAGCTTTAAGCTTCTAACTCTACACGCCCTAACTCCACAAGGTCTAACTTCACAATCTCTACACCTTAGTCATAATATGTGGTTTAGCCATTTCGCTAAATTCACATGCGCGTAAGGTGAAAAATGTATCCACTGTTCATTACTTTTCTGTTATACAATAGTTCTTGTAGTAACGAAACGGCCAAGCCACATACCTATAGCCACAAGAACTGAGCAACTGATCTAGAAGGTGCAAAATGCCTGCGATTCTGCTACTCAATTCCAAGAAGTCACGTTACGCCATTCTTAAATAAGCACTCTATCGTCAAGATGAAGTCGCGGCGTAAGTTGCACCGGGCATGCATTCTTTTTGGAGTTATAAATTACAGGCAGCCGACCTACACAACCGACCTCTACAAGGTCTAACTTCACAAACTACACGTCAGTCAAAATATAGATAAGATAGACAGATAAACCGATAGATAATTTAGTGCACACAAACGACACACAGAAGTACAATTAAATGATACAATTTACATGATTATAAAAACAAGGTGTCAATTTACAAAAAGAAAAACATATTTACGAAATAAGTATAGTAGAGTAGTAGTAGAGTTAGAAGCTTGAAGCTCTACATGAGATCTGATAAATTTTTGACAGTGCGAGTTATATGGTCTCGTCTTGGCAACATTTAACATGAAAATGTTTTTGGTGTGATTTCATTTGTTTTTGTAAGTTGCTAGTGACAATTTTTTTTTCTTTTTTTGGGGGTGTATTTCTTGCACATCAGAGGCGCCTTTTTATAGCCCACTCTCTATCTATTTTCAGACCTCTAGCGTCAAAATTGCTGAAGTGTCATACAAACTTCCATCCCCTAGTTTAAGGGGTTGGGGGATAATAATTACAAGTTTTATAACTTTTTTATTGTTTCTGAACTAATAATAGCTATACCAAATTTCAGCTTTCTAGGACATTAGGAAATACCCTGAGAATTTTGATGATCATCAGTTATTGACGAAATCAGGGTTAGGTTCAGATATCAATAAAATCTAAAGTATAAGAGCTATTTATTGGGACAAGCCCGCCACACTGTTCCCAAACCACTGTAACTCCTGAAAGCCAGAATCAACAGTGGCGACCACCAGAAAAGCGCCGAGACAATGAAGCTCGACGAAGTCCCAGAGAATGAATTTAACTGTCTTGGATCCCGCAACGAAATTAATCAGAAAAGTATAGTGGAGGAGTAGGAAAAAACCGTAATTTCCACTTCCCTCCATTTCAGCAGGAGACAGAACGAAACAAGGCCAATAGGCACAAAGGGACGTTTACAACTGGGATAGGCCCAGTTGCCTAGCAAAAGAGTAAAGTATAAGAGCTATGCAATTAAAACTTTATACGTTTAATAAGTCTAGGCTATTGAAAAGATATCCCGAAGAATTTGGTTTATCTGATATAATCCAAACCCATGTTATAAGGGTTAAAAAAAAACGACGAAGCTCTTCGAGAAAAGGTAGGAAGTGCCCTTGCGGGCTTGCGCTTCGCTTAGCTCATCTTGGCGGGGGCACTACCGTGCACCTAGATGAAAATTAAATGTAGCTACAGTCCCAGTCACAAGACATAAAACTGTGAAAGTACTGTAGTTGCCCATTCCCTAGCGTAGATCTCTATGGAGAAGAACGGGCAAGAAACTCCATGGACACTTTTTTTAATCAGAATATTTTTATAAAACCTTGGTAACATCATTTATTTTGAGATGGTACATTATGTGAGAACGATGTAGCAAGATTGCACGTTAAAAGTGTCCATTTTAAAAACAAAAAACAATTCAAAAATAAAATAATTAATTCGGCTCCGGCCCATCTCGTAACTTTCCCATTTCGACAACTCAACAAAATAGCATCACAAAAGCCCCATTTCGTAACTATTTTGATCTTCATACATTGAATCCCATTTGGTAAACTTTTTGTTTGACAAGTACAGTTAGCACTCAGGAAAACTACTAAGAAAAATCACAATTACTGTTCGGTATTATTTCTTTCTTTCTTACTTATCGTAAATACTAAAGCAATGTATGTACACAAAAATAAACCTTCCTGCTATGAGAAAAAAAGTAAATAAACTTATAACTAAGAAAAAAAATAGTTCCAATAATACTAGAACTACACTTTTAAAAAAATAATAACATTTAAATAAAAAGTAACAAATTGTACAAATATAAGGTGGTATTATAAAATAATATTATGTTAAAAAAAAACCTGTCCGATTTTCCGTTTTTTTGTTTGGTATGTTTGGTTTTTTTATCATAATAATATTGTATAACAAAAAAATAAGTTTATACAATTACTTGCATCATTTGCTTAGTGCAAACCAACAGCCACATTAAAGCTTGTTGCTAGTGCCCGCTTTAGACTGGACTTGGGTACTACATCGACTGTACATCGCTCGGATCAACTGCACATAGGAATACCTTTCTTTTTCAGGGCCCACCACAAAACCTCACGAGGTACCCGGTCGTATGCTTTTTCGAGGTCGATAAACAGCACGTGTAAGTTTTTATATGATGATATTAGAAATACTGATATTAGCGACCATTATTAATATTTATTTCGTACAGCCTACACTACCTGTACCATTTGCTGAAAGCTAATTTACTTGATTACTATCAAGTAAATTAGCTTTTATGTACCGTAGCGTCATCATTTTGTCTAACCGGATTGCACAGAATATAAGTTTTTTTTCCTGGAGAGTCGGCTTAACTGATCTCCACAATAAACCAGTAACTGGGTAACATGATATCCCGATCCTCTTTTGTAAGTCTGGTAGTCGGTAGTAGTAGACTGGTAGTATTGTAAACGGCGGGACTAACATCTTCTTCACGATTCTGCATAGCTATTCACAACGCTTCGATTCGATTTTCGATTCGGAAAGTCGTATGTCTATCTCGCTCGATTTCGTAATCTCAAAAAAAGATAGACATACGACTTTCCGAATCGAAAATCGAATCGAAGCGTTGTGAATAAGGGGCCTGTTCTCCTAGTACTTATTGTTGCGTATTCACTAAAAAGACGATTTCAGTGTCACCAACATCTCCTTCTTGATTCTGTTTTCCTAGTACTTTCTGTTAAAATTTAAAATTGAGTTCTCTCGTAACAAAACTTACGTGTGCCAGAGAGAGTAAAAAAAATAGCAACATCAACAAAGGGTTTCCTTGCAACTTTAGGAGCTGACTGTACTGTACAAAAACAGTTGAAATTTATGGTTGACGAAATGGGATTCAATGTATGAAAATTTAAATAGTTACGAGTTGGCACACGTTTTCACTTGTTTCGCACGTCTTTTGTTTAGTTGTCGAAATGGGAAAGTTACGAGATGGGCCGGAGCCGTAGCAAACAATCTAAGAGCTGACTAATCCTAACTAACAGCGCCCGTTCACGAACATGAAACATGTATCAGCGAGACATTTGAGTGAGCATGACTTAGTCTTAACCACCCGGGCACATTCATGTCAAGAAAAGACGTAGGTTTCCAGCTAATGATAGCATTCTAGTACATAGTCATCATCATTTCAGCCGAAAGACGTCCACTGCTGGACTTAGGCCTCCCCCAAGTGTCGCCACATTGATCGGTTCCGTGCGACTCGCTTCCAACGATTTCTTGCAACCTTCACCAGGTCATCGGTCCACCTAGAGGGAGGTCTTCCAACGCATCGTCTTCCGGTTCGCGGTCGCCACTCCAGAACTTTTCGGCCCCATCGGCCATCCGTTCTGCGAGCAATGTGCCCTGCCCACTGACACTTAAGTCTTGCAATTCTTCGGGCTACGTCGGTGACCCTAGTTCTCTCTTGCGGATGTCTTCATTTCTGATTCGATCACGCAAAGAAACTCCGAGCATAGCTCTCTCCATTGCCCTTTGGGTGACTTTAAGCTTTCTGATAAGGCCCATTGTGAGCGACTACGTTTCGGTCCCGTATGTAATCACTGGCAACACACACTGGTCATAGACTTTCGTCTTGAGACACTGCGGTACGGACAAGAAAATACCGCGCAGCTTCCCGAACGCTGCCCAGCCGAGTCGGATTCGATGATTGACCTCTTTCTCGACCGTTTGTCCCAGGTATACATAATCGTCCACAGCTTCGAGTCTTCGATCTTCGTGTCTTCGATCTTGATAGGAGTGGGTGTTACATGGGCATTCCACATGACCTTGGTTTTGTCCATGTTCATTTTAGCCCCACTCTTTCGGAAGCTCTACTGAGGTCATCGAGCATTGTACTGAGGTCTTCCATGGTCTCAGCCATGACCACTATATCGTCGGCAAACCAAAGGTGAGTGATGTACTCGCCATTGACGTTGATGCCTAGCCCTCTC
Source organism: Xestia sexstrigata (assembly GCA_941918905.2). NCBI lineage: Eukaryota > Metazoa > Arthropoda > Insecta > Lepidoptera > Noctuidae > Xestia > Xestia sexstrigata. Next base: position 4,474,869 of record OW799201.2, on the reverse strand, counting down.
CAGTCCAGAACCTTGAAGACATCCTCCAGTGCAGCGGTGAACAGTTTCGGAGATATGACGTCTCCCCATCTCACACCTCGCTGCAGAAGGAAATGTTCCGAGGCTTGGTATTGAAGTCGGACTGACGTGGTGGCTTTTTTGTACAAACACTTCAACACCTCGATGTACCGGTAGACGATTTGGCACCGTTGGAGAGACTGCAGTACAGCGCAGGTTTAGATCGAATCGAAGGCTTTCTCGTAGTCCACAAACGCTAAACAGAGAGGCAGGTACATAGTACTCACACAATATGGGATATGCCTATAAGTCCCTATAAGCCCAGCCCCTGCCTGAAAATAAAGGTTTTATGTTTTAAAGGTGAATGTACAAATACTAAAGAGATTGAATTTATACAATGCAAAGATAGTTGTACAATCTTCAGCAGCTCCAACAATACAATTAGTGCTATCCATTTTTGCGCCCCATGTCCTTGTAGGAAGGACCGGCATTGAGGCAAGAATTTTTATCAACGATGTACCTAATCGTCCAATTTGTAATATACTTTCTTACATAGTGTGCGATTAATGCATGTTTTAAATTTCGTTTCATTCAGTTCAAGAATACTTTGTGGAATTTTATTACAGTATCTCAAACAGTACCACTTAACAGTACCTCTTTTACTAAAAAGATGTAGATTTTTTCTTACGTACATTATGTTTTCGTAGATGTATTTCTAAATAAATAAATAAATAAATTGATAATGTACCGTCATGATGTTCATTTCCCTAAACATTTCCCATAGAGAATCGCGCCTACGAATATTATATATGGCTTTGAGGGCTTTTTTTTGCAGAATAAATATAGACTCAATGTCAGCAGCCCTGCTCCATAACAAAATGCCAACAGACATACTATGAAAGTAACTAAAATAAACCAGTCTAGCAGTATCTACATCAGTAAATTGACGGATTTTTCTAATCAGCATATGCTGCTGAACTTAGCCGCCCCGCCAGAGATGTTAAATGAGAACCACATTGTAGCCTTGAATCAAGCGTAATCCCCAGGAAAACCGTTTCATCTACGAATTCAAGATTTTCTTAATTCAATACTACGAGTATATCAAAATCGCTACTTTTAACATTCGTTATAGCAAATCTTATCCATTTCGTTTTTTTTTTCATTGCATACTAAATTGTTTGCTGTGAACCAATTATGGACCTGAAGTAGGGCATTATTCACGTCATCTAGATTTTGGAGTCTTCTAGTTATCTTAAAAATTAGAGAAGTGTCAGAAATTCATACTAGTTAATATTATAAATGCGAAAGTAAGTTGGTTTGTTTGTTACCTCTTCACGCCTAACCCACAGAACCGATCATCCTGCAATTTTGCATATACATTTTCAGGTGTACTGTAAACAACATAGGGTACCTTTTATCCCGTAAAAAAGTACTGTTCCTGAGGAAAACAACAATAACGTGCTTTTGGCAATAGGTGGCACCACGTGTCGTGTCTTACGATTGAATTAAATTATTATAGACAAACTTTTGTAGTGTGATATGGGTATTTTTTTTAATTGAAGTACCTTTTGTACCCCATTTTGTGATCTAGACCGTGTTTTTCATCCTCCTAACTATAATATAGTTAATCTAAATATATAAAAGAAGAAACTGACTGACTGACATATCAACGTACAGCAGACGGTGAACGAAAAAAACATAGAAGCATTCCTAGCGCCCGATAATGACTCAACTCAGTTTGTGCCTCGGTTGCTCGGGGCTTGTCAATTGTGCCTCGAAGCAGTTTAGTTCAACTGCACGTGTCGTTGTTTGTTTATTCTAGTTCAGTTTAAAAGTGTAAATGATGCCTTCTTGCGCGGTTGGTGCATAAATCGATCTCATCTACATAATTAAATCCCGGAATTACTTATCACGTGTAAGTAGCCCCGTATACTACTACATTATTTTTATATTAATTAAAAACATGGATCATTTTTTTTTGTATGGGGATCCAGGATGGTTTTATGCCCGATGGACTAAGTAAATTTATGTTGAACGTTTGAAGTAAAATATGTTTGTGTTTTATTTTTGTTACTTCAAAATTTTCACTAGATCCGAGCCAGAAAGAACAATGGACGCTTAGAAAGACAGGAAAACCAATTGAATTGAAATTCAATTGAATTGTCTAAATTTAAGATCTTAATGTACATTATACTCAGAAATAAATAAATCTTATCTTATCTTATCTTAAAACCACTGGACCACCACTCTAGAACCTTAGTTTAACATAAGTATTAAATATAAACGATCCGGGCTCTTTTTAAATAAAATTTCCAACATTTTTGATATTTTGGTAAAGCAAGCTATGTTAGCTGTTATTCATTTTTAAACAAAAGACAATAAGACTTTCTAGTTAATCTCTAAGGAGGGCTAGGCTAGGCGCTAGCACACAGTAGGTTCTGTACAAGTACTAGGTGTGCAGAGTCCTTTTAAAGTGAGTAGGTATGTAATAGTTGTATGGTATGAGCCATGTTTTGTAATTACACACGCCGACAAAATTAAAGGAACACAAGAAAGTGACTTTTTTTTAACTTGTATTTTATATTTATTTTATTTATTTAGGGACAAAAAACAGTTACACGTTACAATGTATCTAACGGAGCTAAATATGTTCATTTAACAAACGTATAATAACCCACACTAATGTCCACGGATAAAAAAAAAAAAACTAAAAAGAGGAAAGGACGACGGTCGCATATTTAAATTATTAATGAAAATAAGAAAGGAAAATAAAAGTAAATTATGAAAGGTTGTCGGTAAGTATGGCTATAGCCATTTTTTAAAATCGTGCAGGAGAAAACGCAAAAATATCGGTATCAGTAAAGTGTGTGTTATAAGTTACTACAAGACGACGGAGAGGTTCTTTGAGGAGTGGCTTGAGAGACGCCACGGCGTCCTCACCTTCCGCCTGACGCAGGTCCTCACCAGACACGGTTGTTTCGGGAGGTTCCTGCACCGAATCGGGCGGGAGGAAACGCTCGGGTGTTTCCATTGCGAGGATCGACCAGAGGACACGGTGGAGCACACGGTGGAGGTGTACCCCGCGTGGGCGGAGCACCGCCGTGTCCTCGAAGCGGCGATTGGCGGCGGCGACCTCTCGCGTCCGGCCCTGGTGCAAGCCATGGTCCGGAGCGAGACGGAATGGGACGCCGTCACCTCCTTCTGCGAAGCAGTAATGCTAGAGAAAGAGGTGGCAGAACGTGAGAGGGAGAGAACCTCACAGCGTCCCCGCCGCCGCGGGAGACGCCTCGGGCCTGTGGACGGTGGGCTATGGGCTAGCTCGCCGTCCGTCCGTATCATGACGACAGGCCGTGTCGACGGCGCGTTCGTGTTCCACGCGCGCCTCAAAGAGAGTCAGCAAAAAGGAAGGGGTCCGCAAGGACCGATGCCTGCCGGGGTTGTGGGACTGTTCGAAAGAGATACCGTGGCCCCGGAACACAAAGGGCGATGAAGGAACATGGATGGGTTTTAGTCAGTAAAAGTCTGACACTCCCTCCTGCTCCGCCCAGAGCGGAAGAAGTCATTTGAAGATTTCCCATCCGAAAAAAAAAAAAAAAAAAAGCGACGGAGAGGTTCACCGGCGTTTGTTTTGCACTTTTCAGTGTGAAACAGACGAGGAACTCGCATCTCCCGCCGTATAATACTTCTAGGTACTACGTAACATAACTTATTGGTAAGTTCATTACAATCAAACTTATTATTACAAATGTCATGCAGCATCATGACCATGAGGAGCATACGCCTGGACTCCAAACTCAAGAGATTGTGCTGTTTGAGTAGTTCTAAATAAGAAATTCTTGAGTGATAAAATTTATACTGCACATTACGTAGGAATTTTTTTTGAACCATTTCAAGTCTATATGAGTATTTGTCATAGAAAGGACTCTAAATAGGAACAGCATATTCTAACTGAGAGCGAATCAGGGTCTTGTATAAAAATAAGAAAGTAGTTTTTTTTTTAAAGTCCTTGGTAGATCTCATGACGAAACCATACATCCGAAAGGCTTTATTAATAACATTATCGATATGAATATCGAAGTGTAATTTGGAATCCAGCAATATTCCAAGGTCTCGTGTGGACTCAACTTTTTTCAAAGGAATGCCATGGGTATATGTGAAATGAATTGTATTTTTATTTTTGGTAAATGATATAGAATTACATTTAGGTATGCTGAGTTGTAACTTGTTATCTAGCCAATATTGAGAGAGTCTATGGAGATCCTCTTGAAGCAGTAGGCAGTCATGAATATTCGTCGGCATACATTAGGAGAGATAATAAAGCAGGATTTAATATCATTAATGAATAGAATAAAAAGGAGTGGGTCCAACACAGATCCCTGGGGCACACCAGATTCCACGACAACATAGTCTGACTCGTACCCGTTTATAACAACTTTTTGAGTTCTATTAACTACATAAGACGCAAACCACCTAAGTAAACTACCTCTGATGCTGTTGAAAGCAATTTTATCCAAAAGCAATTTATGGTCCACCTTGTCAAAAGCCTTTTGAAAATCTGTGTACACAGCATCCACTTGGATGCGGTTGTCCATCTTCTCAAATAAGTAATTTGTGAAAATCATAAGATTTGTGGTAGTTGATCGACATTTAACGAAACCGTGCTGTTCTGGAATGATAAGATTATGCAGACCCTCATTAAGCTTAGACAAAGTGGATAGTATCGAAATAGGGCGATAGTTTTTAATGTCTGTCTTATCGCCACTCTTATACACAGGTGTGATGAAGGCTCTCTTCCATACACTGGGGAAACATCCTTAGGATAAGCATTTATTATAAATTATATGTAGTGGCAAGTCGATGGTATTCGCAGTATTTTTTAAGAAAATGTGTGGCAGACCATCTGGACCAGGTCCTTTGGTTTGGCCTAAAGCTTTAAGCACTCTATGTACTTCATCCTTGCTTAGATAAATATTAGGGAGGGATATAGATTTATGTGCAAAGTTTTTGGGTGGTTGCCAATTTTCGGGGACAAAATCTGAGGGCTCATAAACAGACTTAAAAAAAGTTGAAAAAAGATTACATATTTCAGTAGGATTACTGGAAGAAATATTATTGAAGTGCATAGTAGCCGGAATAGCCATTCTACCTTTGCGGTTGGATATATATGACCATAAGTGTTTGACATTGTGAGGTATACTGTCTTCAACCGAGTTTATGTACCGTTTAAAACACTAATTGCAACCCAATTTAAAACGTTTACGATTATTTGAGAAGGTTTCCAATTCAGACAAGTTACAGTTTTTTTTCTATCTTATCCAAGCACGTTCCTTTTTCTTAAAGATATTAATAAGCGATGGGCTAAACCAGGAGGGAAAACGAGAAGTTTTCGCTCGTATTTGAGGAACATGGTTACGAATTAACCCATATTGTCATAAAACTTAGAGACTGCCTGTTCGGCCGTTAGGTGAGAAAGTAATTCATCCCAGTTAATTTTAAAAGTTCGCAATTAATACTTTCATAGTTGGCCTTATAGCAATTAAATTTCGTGGTAGTATGACGCTTCATTGGTGTAAATTGAGATTCAAGAGAAGTCAAAACGGAAAATGGGGGATGGTAACTATCTTGCTGTAATAATTCCACATCCGATTGTAATTGACAGTCTACGTTAGAAATAAATAAATCCAGTGTTCTTCCTAGATTATTTTTAAGTGTGTTATATTGTGTAGCATTGATGGTGGACATAAAATTAAATAAATGATGGCTTGCGGTATTCGTTGGCCTCGGAAGTTTTGAATTGTCGCGGTCTAGCCACTCAATATCTGGCAAGTTATAATCACCAGCTATATAAAACGATTCGGTACTGGTGTCGATAAGAATGTCCTGCAACATATGTAAGTGGCAACCGTACACATCGTCAGGAGACCGCGGTGGTATGTACGCAGCACTTATAATGTGGCGGGTTGGCCCGCGACGCAGGCAGCTGGATCATAACATGTTCGATGCTCGCGTGAGCAGAATGTGTCATTATTCTCATCGGTCGGAGTTCACGTCACACTGCTATGAGAACATCCCCCCCACCCTCTCGCTTCTTTGTTGCAACACGATTACAATTATCACTAAAAACTAAATATCTGTCATCAATAAACTCGCTATCAGAAATGCTAGGTGTAAGCCAGGTTTCGGATAGTATGATAACGTCAAAAGAATACGACAAAATATTCATGAACAATGTGTGTAATTTGGTTCGAATTCCTCTATAGTTCTGATAGTACAACGATATACTATTATTGTGCATTATAATAATTAGCTAAAATACAAAACGTGTAAACAAGTTAAATAAAAAAAGTTTCGGGTATTCCTAGAAAAATTGGAGCCAGTATGCTACGCTGCAATTTGTAAAACACAATTACTTTGTAACCATGATTCTTAATAACTATCAAAATTAAATTATAAATTACACTTAAACAAAATCGTGTGAGGCTTTTAAACACTTTAAAGTAATGTAAGACGACACCACTGATATCGTAAGAATAATTATAGTAACTACAAAATGCGTGCAATATTACATAATAATATATTATACGGAAAAGTAATATAAAAAAGTTTGAATGTTTTTTATCATATTTGGCTGTTTACTTACGTCGACATAACAAAACTTAAAATAAGAACAAATAGTGACACAATGAAGTAGGTAATCATTATCAATGTGAAAAAATGCAAGAACAATGTATAGTACGCTACATATTTTTATTTTGTTTACACTGGGTGATTCTAATAAGGTCGTCATTACAACGTATATCAAAAGTTTTCGAGCTATCTGTTTCTTTAGCCAGTACAGTGGCATTTTTGATCCACACATATTTAACATTATGTTTTTTGGCCAAATCACGGCAATCGCGAAATATTTTTTTATTGTACAATGTTAAATGTTTGTTAATATAAATATTTTGAGAGGTACCTGACAAGCCGATGTCGTTGGATTTTAAACTTTTAGATAAACGATAGGCACTTATAATATTATTGCGCTGTGTACGTGATGAGAATTTTGCGATGATATTCTTCGAGCGGCTACCTTCCTCGTTGCGAGCGTGAGGCACACGATGAATAGGATGTCCTGACGTGAAATAGGACATTTGAGAGCAGCACAAACAGATTCCATGACTTTAAGCAGGTCTTCGTCACGTTTTTCGGGTAAATTACAAATTTCAATGTTATTAAGCCTTGCCTGCTGTTTCAACGACTCCATTTTATGTTCGAGGCTGGAAAGTTTATCACCCATCGAGTTTATAGATGAGATACGAGTGTCAATCTTGTTCACTTGTATCTTCAAGTCGTCTTGCTGATCAGAATGATATTGAAGAGATTCCTCCAATTTGGATATTTGTTGTCAATGCTTGCTTTCAATTAGAAAGCTTTATGTTCTAAATGTGACCTTAACCCTGCATAAATGTCTTCCTTTTGACCCAGAAACTCAGAGCAGAAGGCGCAGAGATATTGTGGCCTACTCTCCAGGGGTGCGATCAGCTTTTGCTGGACGTCAATATGTTACACAAACCACCTACATCTACAATAAACTGAATCTTAAGTGTGAAATATATCCCATGCGGTTATACGATTGTAAAAGAACAATAAGTGATTGGTTAAGATCTCTAACATATGAAGAAACAGAAAACATTCTGATCAGGGTAGGCTAACATGCTGGATAATTATTTGGATTATATATCGCACAAACACACACATACACAGACAAATACATACACACACACACACGCACGCACAAAACACAAGGAGAGCTGCTTAAGTAAGCATTTATTTTATTTTATTCCTTTTTTTATTGTAATTTTAATCATTCGTAGACTTCATTTTCATTATTAGGATACCACCTATGGGAAGAGCGAAACAGCCCCGACACAAGTACTATTGTAACTTACTGGGGCTGCCTGCCATTTTTGTATGACACTATGTTTGAGAAGTAATAAATTTCTTTTGTATTTTTTTTTGTTGTTTAAAGGTAGGTAGGTAGGTGGTAGAATGCTCATGACGCAATGCACTGATATCGCTTTTAATCTCGAGCGAGGTTTCTCTGAGAGCATCTAGATCAGCCTTGATTGTGTCCACAATGTTCTCATGGAGTTTCGTCAGCTTAGCATCTAGCTCCAAGCGCAGTTCCTTGAGTGCGTTGGTAGGCTCCCGGGCTGCCGTTGTACAGTCGCAATCAGGTAGGTTTCTTTTGCGCAACGTAACTGAGGGTTCCCTTGAGTCACCACACGTAGTAAGGTCGGATTTGAGTGGGATGCGCTTTGCGAGCCAACCATGGTTCCGCTTTCTCACTTAGGTTTTAAACTGAGTGGTTGACTGTTATGTCGAAGCACACGTAACACTCGATAATGGACCCTATGTTTACTTTGTTAAGACACAAATTTCACTGTACTATATCTTTACTTCAATTAGTAGGCAAAGGATTCTATGACACGTCCGTCGTCGATCGCTCGGATCGGTGATAACTTATGGGTACAGTCAGTCGAACTTTGGGTGTATCAGTATCCGTGATGCACCAGTAATGTGCAACGATACAGACAGACAGGATCTTACGTGCGAGGGTAAGGCAGAAATCGTGCAAACAGTGCCGTAGACGACGTTTAAGAAATACAAACTTTAGGAAATCGTCGTCAAAGGCTGTTCAGACCCGAAAAGTTTTAGAAGAAGTGCGTAACGAACGTTAGTGAACGGTGAGTAAATTTAGCACTTCAACATTTTTCAGATACGACCATTTTTATTATTTCTCTATAAATAAATTCTAACAACCCCAAATTTTGTTGTATTCTTTCATAAAATAAACAAACACACAAATAATCTCAAAAAATCACTTTTTAACTTAATTTTTTTTTGTATTCTCCTGTTTGGCCAGTGTGTGTAAATGTGAACTTTTTGTTGTTATGCATCTACATCATAAGCAAAATAAATAAAAATAAATAATAAAAAAAAAACAAATCTTTCATTGCTACTTTTTACATAACTCGTCCACTTTGACAATGAGAGGTTTTCTTTTTGAGGTATTAAAAAAAAACTTAGTTTACAAGAACTCTATAGATGGCGTTGAACTGACTACGATAGTTGGTGCCAAAGCCAAAACGCTTGGAAAAAAAAAACATTGCATACGCTCGTTGATTGACACTTTCGTTACTTAATCTTCCGAATATAACCTAGTTTTCTCGCGCTTTGTTAAAATTAGTTTTTTTTAGGTTCCGTTCCTTGCATTAACGTACTAAGTTCAGCCCCATCTATCCAGCGACTAGGGAAGAGCTAAAAAGAAAATCCCTCATTCTTGCAGCCCGTCAAATTAATATCGTATGTTCATTTCCAGCGCCAATGATGCCATTGTTACGATGCGTTGCTTAGCCAATTAGAGACGAGCGTTGACAACCTACCCAATCATAACTTCATGATGTTAATAGAGAACAAACTAGCTGTATAAAGAAAACAAACGTCGTGGGGCCGTCTATCAAAAATATTTTGTTTGAAGTTACTCTTCCATGTTTTTTTCGTTCACCGACAGCCGTAGACATAGTTTTTTCTGTCTACGCCGACAGCAGAGCCGCTGGGTCTACAGATTCCAAATTTGGCAAGTAGGTTCCTTATGTGGTCTATGTGAATTTTGAAAAATCCTTTTTTAGTGTACCCCGCACAAAGAAAGGATTTTTCAAAATTCACCCCAAATGTTACGCTAGCAAGTGCTAGTGTAACGTATTTTCTTCCTGTTAGTCTCGTTATTTATGACTTTCCAAACTGTCTTTATTTTATTGTCTGCTGTTTTGATATTGTTGCTAATGTGCAGTGCTTTGCTTTGGCAACCTTGCATGTATTTCTAAAAATGTTTGAATAATTAGCAACATATTTGTTAAAAGTTCCGGTGGTTATCTATGGCTTAAGGCCATAAAGCTCAAACAGTCTATCCCTCCTTTTTCTAATACCTCTAGTTGCCCAATCACTAAATATAAACTAAGGGCAAAATTAAATACTTTTTGTTCTTTGATTTAATAACCGACTGATAATTGAACTTTCTTCTAAAATATTGAAATTGAAATCACCACTTCAATCACACAATTATTATTGTAGATTTATTACTGGATTTGAAAGGACATCTTCCATTCTTGATTCAAATAAGGAAAAGATTTGATAGATTGGGGGTCTGTACACACACACAATTACATGCTTATCTAGCTCAACACAGGACAGTTCAATGTTCTACCGAGAGACCTACCATGTCATTACGTTGCTTATATTTAACACCATTTTTTAATAATATTAGCGAACGTCCACGCAGCATAGATTTACGGTTAAAGCAGCTACCCACCGTATAGTTCTCATAATTATTAATAAATCTCCTAATCTCCTCGGTAATCCTTTAGCCAATATTTCGTAAAACAAATAATGCCAAACATACATTTTTCTAAAAACAAAACAATTTCTAATAATTTGGGATGAACTTTTTGGGTCGCTTGTTATCATGTAGTTTGTCTAAACAGGTAGGGTGATTAAAAAGCTGAAGTATTTTATAAAAACGATAAATTTTATTAGTATTGCATTAATACATAGGTATGGCGAAACAAAACTATTTTTTTTATCACATTGAGCTTTTGAATTTCTTTGTACAGGATCTTCAGGAAGCAACTTAACGTCTGGAACAAACAAAAAGAGGTAATATTAATAATCAAGAAAAAAAATATGAATGCTATGTACGCAAGCACCGAACGAGGCCATGAAGTACTTTTCTATTTTTCTAGACATATTTCTGTTGCTAACACTACAAGAGCAAACCTACAAAATGTATTATAAATAAATACGATCGGCTGTGTTTTTGTGAAATGTATTTTCTGATAGAAATGCTTTAAAAGATAGATATTTCTTGACGGCATGTTAAGCCAAGTCAGAGGCCCATGGGCGGCATAAAAACTCTGACACTCTGACTCTCTTTATCGTGTGGTTAGTGAATAACCTAGGCACTAACCACACGATAAAGAAGATTAAAAGAAAAACTTCCTAACACAGAACAGAAATACATAAAACATAAGGGAGAGTAGTTACCTGCCGTAGCCGCCTCCGGAACTGCCGCCACCGCCGTAGCCGCCGCCGCCGCCATGACTGCCGCCGCCATGACTGCCGCCGCCGTGACTGCCACCACCGCCGAAGCCACTGCCGCCGCCGAAGCCACCGCCGCCGCCTTGACTGCTGCCGCCGCCGCCGTAACCGCCGCCGCCGCCATGACTGCCGCCGCCATGACTGCCACCGCCATGACTGCCACCGCCGTGACCACCGCCGCCGCCGCCATGACTGCCGCCGCCGTGACCGCCGCCGCCGTGACCGCCGCCGCCGCCGCCTTCGTGTTGTCCACCACCGCCGCCGCCGTGATGACTGCCGCCACCACCTCCGTGTTGACCACCATCACCGCCTCCATGACCGCTGCCACCACCTCCGCCCCCTCCTCCGCCGCCTCCACCATATCCTGAAAATTTGAAATGTTAAAAAGTTTTAGATTCGTGGAGTCACTTTTGGATGTTCGTAAGTAATTTTCTATACATTGCCAATGTGGTTTTCAATAAGGCTGTAAATACGGACAAGGCACACCACCAAAATGAATAAATGGTCAACACAAATGGCAATCACTTTCAACAACATTTTCATCAATCATTTTTGACTTTTCCATCGTGTGTTGATTTGATAACGCTAATAAAATTTTACTATAAGCAGGCCATGAGATCCAGAATGTTGTATCTACACGAGTCTATAGGAACGTTTCGATATTGTTCCATTAAAATAAATTAATCTCGAGAACCACTTTGAAACCAACGACCGATTGGCATCTAATTTTACAATATTATTTTTCCATTCCAAATAAATTATTAGTAAGGACGCAGCTCGTATCTAATTGTGGAAATATACACAGTTATGTTTTTAAGAAGATGAAAATGTTAAACCAAAATAAAAATAGAATAACAACAACAAAACAATACCTGGTGCGGCGCTAGTGATAGCGAAGAGCCCTAAGGCTATAACTGAGACTACTGCAAGACGAGCCATGTTGGTCTGTGCCTCGAAATACTTCGACTAAGCTTATATACTGACTCGCTTATGTCATGGACTTGAACGAACAAATGTTTATTAGTCTCTTCACTTTTTGCAGCGCTTTTTTTTGTTATAATTATTAAGCTTCCGCTAAATTAATATATCCTGATTTTATTCATCGAGTTGTATGGACGTAGATCGATATAAATAATTGCTGATTAATTCGTTAGCTCTTCGTTGGCTTGGACGGCTTTTAGATTATAAATTGGAGCTTTGTTTAAAGCCGTAATGCCGTTTTCTGTGCTTACTATTGAGCCTGACGTTTTTTAAACTTTGGTGTAAACTATTTAAAAGAGTGACTGTAAATTAAAGTTTTAAGTGACAAAAATAATTAATTTAGGTTGCGGCTGCGAGTGACGAGAAATCAACAGAACAGCAACTTACAATCATTAATTTGAGTTACTTAAAAAAAAAAATGAGTAGTTTCATAATATTTGAGCGACCTAATATTTGTTTGAGTGTCAACGTTACGTCCTGCATTTTTTTCAATATTTGGCAAATGATTTATTTATACTGAGCAGCATTTTATCTTAAATGATGTGTTTCGAGTAGTCATGTTCTAAAAATAGAAAACGTAGCGTCAAAGATAAAGGTTCGTGAACCCGCGCTCGCTTCGCTCGCATATTAAATAACACTCTTTGACATCTGTCCCCGAAGTGCTGGGCCTCCGCCGAACTCCTTCGTTGGCCTACGGCCCGGTGCCCATGCCGCCCATAAAGGGTTTAATTATTTTTTTAGGAAAAATCGTCTCTATCTTAATATTGAAGTTGCTAAAATTTTAATATCTGAAATGGATTAATCACAACCCACTTTTTGTGAGCTCGTTCTGGATTTTATTATTAATCAATATTCGTCGTTAGTTTAGTTAATTTTTCGCTTACTCAAATTCATACCGCTCAAGTTATTAAAACAGTATCTCACCGTCAGTCGCTAAGTTTTGTGTTTATTCGCTCGTTTTAAAATTCCCCTTATGCGATTACATGAGCTAAATAAGCAACTGTATTTGTGTTGGTTCAAACTTCGTTTGAAATACTGTTAGAGTAAAATTCTAATCAGCTTGCACGACAAAGTGGTTGTTACGTCAGTCACTGCGGCCGAATAGTGCGAAATGAGTGTTTTTTTGCGATTTACAAAAAATCTATTGATTGGACTAAAAAAGTAAAACACTATGAGACTAGTATTTTGCTTGTAGAATTATTTGCCAAAAAATCAGAATGATCGCATATAGTTTAGTATGGTTTTTACTCGTTAAACGAAATTTTTAGAGATAAGTTCGTGATTTTTTTCTATCGAATAAAATTTATTGTATTATGTTTTCAAAACACTATCGTACTAGAAACTCGTACTCGTACTCGTACTATCGTCCTGATGAATATCATATATTTTTCTGGTTTTGTTTATTGCAGTGAATCATATGGTTTTTTGCATTATAAAACTCGCGTTTAGCTCATGTCCTTAACAAATAAACAGTCGGGAAATAATGTGATTGTCCTCTTTTCACCGTTTGATGTTGGACTAAAAACTACCCAACTAGCAAAATCAGTATATATAACGCTTTCAAGACTACTTTTATTTTTAGGTACTTATACATTGTTTAGAATACGCTACAAGCCTGGATTTAGGTTATAGGAGCGTTTATTTCTATAACTATCTTTTAATCAACTATATGTTGCTGAGCTCTATAATATACTTGACGAAGCACAATAGCTTCTATAATGATCTGAGACTACACAATTACAAGCACAAACGCTCTTGTTAGTGTCTGACATAAGTATCTTACTAAAGCAATCTTGTTTATAATGCACTAGTAACGTACTTAGTTATTAGTGTTTTATGTATTTTTTTTTGTTCAGGTTGTTTTGTGGTAACAAAATGTTTTGTGGTAAATACTTAATAAAAACATAAGTTTCTATTACTAACATTTTGTATTATTGTAGAATATTACAAAATATATATCGTAAATATAGTTTATGAACTCGTGGGGAAGTCTACTAAAGACTAAGACTATGTCTACAGAAGTTTAACTGTAAATATGTACCGCAATTTATTTAGTTTTTACAATCCCCTCCGAAAAATAGCTCATTACTATATTGTTGTAAATTAAATATTTCATTAATTCTTATGAATCTTCGCCATAATTTGAAATTGCTCTTCATTAAGTACTTTGTAGAACTTTATAAATAAATTAGTACTTTTTATAGTCAGTGGTTTCTTCGATATGTAAATCGTATTCTTCTCCCAATTTTCAACTTCTTCACTTTCTGAGTGGAAGCCTAGGGGTGAAAAAATATTTTTGGTCACTGAACCCTCATTTACTTCACGCGCTTGACGCGCTTGATTTAGTTCCTGATTTTGTAGGTTTACTAATAAAGTTATTGATCTAGTAGCTTATAAGCTTTTTTGATCATGAAGCGCCCTTATCAAGTACTATTAGATTTAAAAGAGTCTTGAGCAAAACTATAAAGGCGCGAACTTTTAGTGTATGTTATAATATCTTGTTCACTCACCAAATGTCACTATAGGATCAAAATGTTATTCTGGATTATTTAGTTTTACTGATGACCATAATAAGAGACTTATTCCTAAAAGTGTCCTATAAGATAATCTTGTAGCTAACTACAAGACTGAGATATAAAAGCAAATGCACTTGAGAATATCTATGCTTGTGAAATGCTATTACTAGTAAAAGTGTCCTATACTAACTGCTAACTAACTGTAAGACCGAGATATAAAAGGTTTATATGAACGTTATTAGTAATGATAGACTTCCAGTCTTTTTATAGGATTATTTTGCTAGTTGGGATATTTGCTACAAAATAGAATAAACTACTATTGTATCTATTGTATTGTTAATTAAATGGTATGTGCCAGACGGTTGTATTAATGAATTTTTCCACCGACTTGAAAAAGGAGGAGGTTTTCAATTCGTTGGAACCTTTTTATTTTTATGTATGTTCCCCGATTACTCGAAGATGGCTCGACTGATTTGGTTTTTTTTTTTTGTTTGAAAGGGTATACTTCCCAGGAAGTCCTATGATCATCAAATCAGGATCTGATGATGGGATCCTGGCGAAATAGAGAGAACTCTTCAAATTTTATAGGCACATTTGAAGCGATTTGGGTAGTTTTTGGAAGAATACTTTCTCGGAGTGGTCCCATTTCAAGTTGGTGAAGATCTGATGAAGAACTTTGAAGATAGGCAACGGAACTCCTTAATAAATGATAGCAAATGGACTAGGATTGCTGAAATCTCATGTCTGTCTATTGTTTACACCAATTCATATATAACATAACACAAATAACATAACATCACGCCGGTACGCTGTCAAGGGGTAAGCACATGTGAACCACTACAAAGTATAAATTAAAAACTTTTTTGCAAAAAATAAAACCCGACTTCAAAAAACACAAAAACTAGAAAAATAACTTTAGCTTCAGAAGTCGGTGACCTTTGTTTGACTGATTTAGCTTTTTTGTCACCGACTTCTGAAGCCGGTCTTTTCACTTTTTTTTTGTTTTTAGGGTTCCGTACCTCAAAAGGTAAAAAAAAGAAACCCTTATAAGATCACTTTCTTGTCCGTCTGTCCGTCTGTCACCACCGATTTTCTTAGGAACGGGTGGATCTAGAAAGTTGAAATTTATACCAGATACTGATGTCTATAATAGTCCCTAGGTGTATAAAAATCAAGGTCAACACCAACACCATAAAAAGATATGGGCAAATTTAGATTTTCGAAAATTTACCTTAATTTTCATCTTTTTTAATTTTTTGGATTTTTCCTTTACTTGTGCTGTAAGTAAGACCTTGCTTTTAACTAAAATTGACAATTCCAGGTCAACCGGAAGTACCCTATAGGTTTTGGGTCGAAAACCTATAAGGTAGTTCCCGTTGACTTAGAATCACGAAATTTGGCAAAAAGCAAGGTCTTACAGCACATGTAAAGGGAAAAATGAAAACCGTAAATATGTAGTTTAATAACAAAAAATAGCGATTTTACTATTAAAAACTTGCTTTCTAGAGATCGAACAGCAAAGTTAAGTTTGTCCTTTAAAAAGTTTGTACGGAACCCTCGCGGCCTCGGTGCGTGAGTCCGACTCGCTCTTGGCCGGTATTTTTTATTTCAAACAAAACTGGATCTAGATAAAAAGTTTGTGTCATGTGTCAATATATCAGTCACATTTTTCTTATTAAAAAATAAAGGATTCAATAATTCTGATATTATGTAGGAATGTGAACATAAATTTAGAGTAAGATACTCAGGCTTAGAGGAGTGACGGTATTCGCAAGGTATCGGCTGGATATCGATTAATGTAAATCCGAGAGTAAAACTAACTCTTATGCATGTAGGTTCACTCACAATTTTACATACTGCTCAAGTCTCAAACACATAGTATGTTTAAAGAAGTTTGTTGATGAATCCCTTCATGCATTTTCCGTGTTAAAAATACATGTTGTACTTCAGGTCATCACAAATCAAAGACATTCAAATATTTACGAGCTATAGACGGGACAAGATGAAGAAAATCGTAATCCAAAAACTTGTTACTACTTAGTAACAAATCGTTCTGTCTAGTGTCATACGTCCGCTTGTCAAGAAGCATTCGTGTGTCAAAATTGAAAATGTTTGGCATCAAAATTTTTGTATCGCATTATTCCTAATGTCCGCTCTATACCTAATTTGTATAAATCTCTTTGTCACAAATCAATTGTATTATTTAAAATTTTAATAAACATTCTCATTTTTTCTTTGTTAATTAAAATTAATTTTCAACCTAAATGGTAAATGTTCTCTGTAATGGCTGAATAGTTCGGCTAGAATTTTGTAACGAAAAGTACGTAATGATGTACAATTTGTGTAACAATTTTTTAAATAAAAAATAAGTTCGGAGCAATCCCAGTGTTATTCTCTAAAAGACAATTTCATGGCTTTAAGCTGCGACGAGCTCGTCGTCGAGACAGCCTTGAGATCGATCGAGCGTGTAGCGCTGGTTAAAACTGTATTCACTAGTGTGGTTGTGGTCGTCGACGAACTCTAGGCTGTATCCTCACGTCACTGTTTTGTAGACAAATTAAGGGCTAGGCAAGGGCTAGGCACAAATTCTTTAAATCATAATCGATCAATCTCGACTGACAGTTTTAAGGGGTTAAAATATAGGTAAATTTAAAGTCTATCTTTAAGTATTTTAAGGAATAGAGCAAAACCATAAACATATTTCATAATTTTATGAGTTTATTCCATATTTCTACATTTCAAGACTGAATGACGATTCCTTTGGGTCTCTTCTCAATGGTAATGAGGGTTTCTTTTTTAACTCTTCCCTAGTCGTTGGATAGATTGCGCTGAACTTGGTAAGTTACTGCACGGAACGTCACGTCATTATTTCACTTGGATGTAATGGTTATATTCGGAAGCATAAGCAAACGAAAGTGTCAGTCAACGAGCGTATGAGACGTGACGCAATGTTATTTTTCTAAGCGTTTTGGCTTTGGCACTGATAGTCTGCGCCAGATAAGTAGGAATTAAAGGTCATTCACCCGCATACATTTATTCGAATACATAATTCTGAAAACAGAAATAATGACATAAACTTGTCCCGAAACGACCTTTATCGTGATACTTGACTTTTTCTAGTAATAAAAAAACGATTCATAATGTATTGTCGGGGTACCAACGCAAAGAAATTAAGGAAAGAGCAATGACCTTTAATTCCTACTTATCTGGCGCAGACTATAGTAACGCCATCTACCGAGTTCTTGAAAACTATTTTTTTTTTTAATACTCAAAAAGAAAACCTCTCGTTCTTTGAAAGCTGTTATGCCTGCTGACATGGCTTTAACAATAGAAAATTGAGGTGTGGTGTCAATTTGTGTAATAATTAATTTCATTGCCTTGAAATAGGCAATGAAATTAATTTTACAGATTATACAGTTAAATATGTGTAAATATGCATAATATCTGAAACATCAGGAAATCAATAGGCTTTTGTTGGTGTGTAGTCCCATCTTAACTTAAAAAACAAACTGTAAACAAACATTAAGCCTCTTGGCTAAATTGGATGATTGGAACGAACTCGTAGACGCATTCGTGGAGTTAAATCATTTTCTAATGTAATAAGTAAATCCTCAGAAAGCCTGTAAATATGGATAAAATCTGTATCACGGGATATTGTTTTGAACTTTCTTATTTGTTTCGCCTGTCGAGCTTTCTTCAAAGCATCACTTTTTTTGGCTTGTTCTATTAAATGTAGCTTTATAAGTAATCGAGCTGCCATTTTTACAAATATGTAATTATAAGAATCGAAATATAAATTTTGTTTTAAGCACAATTTATTATTTTTGTCAAGAGTACGCGCATTTATTGTGGTGACACAGACTCTTGTGATGGGTGGACTGCACGCGTGTTATTTTTTCCAAATTAAATAACAACAAAACTGCATGTTTTTAATGATTTCTAAATGAAATCATATTGCAAATAGTACAGAATATGTAAATATTTCGCAAAATAAGAATAGAAAGTGAGTTTATAATACAGGGTAAAACAACCTTATCACGAAGCCGTGAACCAAGCATTCTGTACATTAAAACTAAGTAATTTTACTCTAATAGAACTCAATCTAAGACACTCAAAACATTGTGCTGATGGATGAATTGAATAGAATGGGGGTCGTGGAGGTGTTTAAAGTACAATAAAAACTTGTTTTTAAAAAAACTTATCAAAAAGCATTGAGCTATTACTACTACGCAGTGCGAGGCGCGCGGGGGGCGGCTAACCCCGTATATACGACAGACAGACTTTTTTATCAGTTTCCAAAAAAAATGGGTATAATAGGTGAACGGAGCAGAAACAAATGGCATACTTAGTTTGGGGACTTTATTAAACACAGACTAATAATATTTACATTATTTACACACTAACTCTATAGTTAGCCGTGTGGTATCCGGTAGAGTAGAATAGAACCAACCCATTACACTCACGGGTGTCGTATAAGGCGACTAATGTCTGAGGCAGAACACCTTGCGACTCCGTAGACCAGAGAATGGGCAGCAGCGTTTTCTGTTAGTCTTTCATCACTGCGATCTCCAATCCGCCTGCCAAGCGTGGAGATTACGGCAAATTCCTCCCATCATGGGAGAGGCTTATGTCCAGCAGTGGACGTTATGGGCTGTTGTAGTAGTAGTAACTCTATAGTAGAAATAAAAATATTTTACAAATATCAAAAAAGGTTACAGGGCGTCGAAAAATTCGTCCACATCGCTGTCAACAGGAAAAGTGCCCAGAAGGCTGGCAGCATTGCCACGTTCAATGGCAATGCTGATTCTTTGGCCAAAAAATAGTTAAGTAGTTAGTTAGTCTTAGTTTTAAATAAAAAAAAATCTTAAGTAGTATATTATTGGGCATTCTGTCCCACCTATCGCGCAGTAGAACAAGTTCGCTTACGCTCCGTTGTGACTGAATGCCCAATAATATACGATCGACTCGACTGTCTTGTGTATTATTGTACAGGACTAATGATTAGGCTAGTTCAAGACACGCCTCGCTGAAGACAGTGGGACAGAATGCCCTACACTGAAAATATTTACAACGAATAAATTATTATTTATTTATCACCAATTATAGCATCATTACAGACTCGTCCAATACGATGCTATAATACATACAATATAGAAACATACAATAAAAACACATAAAATAGAAAAACACACAATTTAAAATAAGTAAGAGAGTAAATGGGTACATTTAACCCTATTGAAACAAAAACTGTTAAGTGGGTTGTGTGTATTTTGTTTTCCTAAGACAGATTTTGAACGCTCACCTCATTTTATTTAATAAAACAAAACAAAGGTCTTTTAATTATTTTATTATAAAATCTGGGATGTTCTTCAAACAATTTGTCAACCGAATGCACGAAATTTACGCCACAGCGATGTATCCGTATTAGATATGAGCGCCGCGCCGGCGCGCCGCCCGCCGCGCCGTCGCCGAGAGTTCATGTCGACGCGTCGTCGCCGAGTAAAGAGCGCAGCGCGCCGTTGCGACGAGTCGCGGCTTGCTTTCTCGCTCGTACGCGCGACCCGACCGCATAACTTGTGCTCATTTACAGAGACGCGACGCGACGGGCGACGCGTTGTGCGGCGCGTCATGCGGCACGTTGCGCGTTTTGTCGTTTACGGAGAGGCGACCGCAGCGGTGCACGCGGCGGGCAACGCTGCATTTCAGCAAACGCGCGTAAAATCGTTTCTCAGTAAACGCTCTCATTTATCGTCAATCGTCAAAATTGAAAGCGAGCTGCGCCGCACAAAGCACCGCACGACGCGGACGCGCCGCGTATCCGTAATTAGTTTGCCTAGCCAGTCGCTTCGCCACACTCGTCGCTCACGCATTCGAGTCGAATATTTTACCGAGTAAACGTGTACTATTGTTGTGTGGTGTTAACAACAAACAAAATATATGTTAAAAACTTATATTATCTGTTTTTTATGGTTTTTATTATAAACATAGCTAAATAGTGCTCTGATTAAAAAAACTCTGTTTCACTTCAATTCAAAATGCTGAAATGATTATTTATTCTTTGTTATTTTTAAGAAATCTCTCATTGATAAAAAAAAAACTAAGACCCACGGCCGGCCACGCCGCGCCGCCGCGCCGCCGCTGTGGAAGTTTTCAGGCCACGCCGCCGCCGCGGAATTGGCCATCGGCGCTCATATCTAATCCGTATCGGTTTGGAACTCAATACGAACAAGTGCCTTCTTCCATAACATCATGGAATCAGTGTCACACGCATCACTTTTTTTGTAAACTTTACAATCGACATAGTATCCGCCGTTGGTGTTTGCAGTTCGTTGCTCGCTGCCATTTAGCCACACGGTTTACGAAGAACGATGTTAAAACCGGTTGGTTGCTCGATGACTCACCGTTGAGCTCTGTATCAGTTTTATTATTCCAACTGACCCCGAATACATCGATAGTTTCTTACTGAAACAACATAGAAAACAAAATGGTTAATTTACATTTTCTTACTCAATTCAAATGTCTCTGAAAATAATTTATTTAGGGTCAAACCAGACTTGCTACTTTTAACATCAGTGATCAACAGTAGCTTTTCGGAAGCTCCAACGCCTCAATCAGCACACATACAAAATCTAGTCGCCATTTGAACGCTTGAAGTAGCAACTGAGCCTCTACCATGAGTTGTCATCGAA
This sequence comes from Xestia sexstrigata, assembly GCA_941918905.2. NCBI lineage: Eukaryota > Metazoa > Arthropoda > Insecta > Lepidoptera > Noctuidae > Xestia > Xestia sexstrigata. The sequence goes on along the minus strand of OW799201.2, from coordinate 4,453,547 downwards.
AAAATACTCGCTAGCGATAAACGATAAATAGCTAGAAATAAACTGCCACGGAAAGGTATGAGAATTACCACATACCAATTTAATGTGTATGACGCAAACTTTGATGCTGTTGATGCATCAAAGTTTGCGTCATACACATTAAATTGGTTGTAAATAGGTATATTAGTGAAAACAAGTCACTAGTACTTTTCATGACTAAGGTTAATATTAAAATCTTTGTCATTCTTCTTACATTTACGTCAAACAGGTTATTTAAAACTATGAGAATAAACCTACAGTCATAAACAAGTTAAGAAGAAGCGTGCTAACGTGGATCAAATAGATTTCGATAATGCTTGCACCATGAGATTTACGGAGTCTTTACGCAGGCGCTAAGGTAAGCTCGATAGATCGTTTCGTCTAGCTAACTTCACTCTACTCACTACTACTAATGTTTTGTTTCTTTCATACCCACTAATAAGAAGAGAGAACGGCTCTTAAGCTCAAAATGTACTATTATCGCCATGCTAAAAATGTTAAGACAGTCAATATCATAAATAAACCGACTAAATAGAAAAGTTGACGGTTAGTAGACTACAGGTATTTAGTGGTTTTTGAATTTTTATTCCTTCTAATAAGTCAAGGTCGTCCATTTTATTTGTAATTTGGTTTGTTTACGTTGTACGTTGTGTCACAGAGCTGTGTTGTGTGATTTAAAAGTTTCCAATAATAGATTCAAACAGATTATTTAATAAATTGAGGACCAGTGTCTCACAGTTTCCATAGATTTGTTGGTGAAGTTCATGGAAAGGCATGTTTCAACGTTCTATTCAATTTATTGTATGGATTGTTTTAAATAAATAAATTAATAATTTACGTTTTAAGAAATTATGTTTTCTAATATTACTTAATATACTTATAGAGTCTGTGAAGTTTATTAAAGTTTATTATACTTTCTTTCACTTTTATTTTCCAATTGGTATCCGACATGAATTCTCATTTTGGCTTGAATTCACATTGTTCACGTCATATTCTATGCTAAATAAGCTCTTGCGGACATTATTTTGACTGTATTAGACTCAAAAACGTATATAATTTTAATGTAAACACATGTTTCACACGAAAAAATGCTAGTGAGTTACGTAACTACTATCGTAAGCGTATTATTCGATAGTTTCAGTGAAATTAGTGAGTCATGGTACCGTTTTGTATGGTGACAGCTGAAAAACGTCAGTGACTATCGAATAGATTACGTTAGGTTTTTAACCTATCGTAATCTATAGTGCTCATGGTACGAATTTTAATTCTTTTTGTGACCGCTAAGGGCGCTGTACAATATTTCATACAAACAATTTACGGAGACGCTAGCGAGTTTTGGCTGTGTAAACTCATGGTAGAGGTACTGTACCTCTACCATGAGTTGTCATCGAAAAAATACTCGCTAGCGTTGAAATCGCTAGCGTGCTAACGTGGATCAAATAGTTTTCGATAATGCTTGCACCATGAGATTTACGGAGTCTTTACGCAGGCGCTAAGGTAAGCCCGATAGATCGTTTCGTCTAGCTAACTTCACTCTACTCACTACTACTAATGTTTTGTTTCTTTCATACCCACTAATAAGAAGAGAGAACGGCTCTTAAGCTCAAAATGTACTATTATCGCCATGCTAAAAACGTTAAGACAGTCAATATCATAAATAAACCGACTAAATAGAAAAGTTGACGGTTAGTAGACTACTTATGGTATTTAGTGGTTTTTGAATTTTTATTCCTTCTAATAAGTCAAGGTCGTCCATTTTATTTGTAATTTGGTTTGTTTACGTTGTACGTTGTGTCACAGAGCTGTGTTGTGAATTTAAAAGTTTACAATAATAGATTCAAACAGATTATTTAATAAATTGAGGACCAGTGTCTCACAGTTTCCATTGATTTGTTGGTGAAGTTCATGGAAAGGCATGTTTCAACGTTCTATTCAATTTATTGTATGGATTGTTATAAATAAATAAATTAATAATTTACGTTTTAAGAAATTATGTTTTCTAATATTACTTAATATACTTATAGAGTCTGTGAAGTTTATTAAAGTTTATTATACTTTCTTTCACTTTTATTTTCCAATTGGTATCAGACATGAATTCTAATTTTGGCTTGAATTCACATTGTTCACGTCATATTCTATGCTAAATAAGCTCTTGCGGACATTATTTTGACTGTATTAGACTCAAAAACGTATATAATTTTAATGTAAACACATGTTTCACACGACAAAATGCTAGTGAGCTACGTAACTACTATCGTAAGCGTATTATTCGATAGCTTCAGTGAAATTAGTGAGTCATGGTACCGTTTTGTATGGTGACAGCTGAAAAACGTCAGTGACTATCGAATAGATTACGTTAGGTTTTTAACCTATCGTAATCTATAGTGCTCATGGTACGAATTTTAATTCTTTTTGTGACCGCTAAGGGCGCTGTACAATATTTCATACAAACAATTTACGGAGACGCTAGCGACTTTTGGCTGTGTAAACTCATGGTAGAGGTACTGAACGCAGTTAGCTAACGCGATGTAGCATCGAAGCGATCGAACGTAACAAGGCACTAAAACACTATATACCTGGCAACAATGCCAGTCACAAAATGATCAATCGCCGATGATAAATGTATCATGTGTGCTCGAAGCTAAATTTTATAATTAATTGAACCTTGCACTTCTTATCTGAATAATTATCTAGGCGAAAACTCAACATTGTTTTATAACAAATTTTGATTAGGTATGACTTGCGCTTCCAGTTGTAGCTGGCGACAGGCTGCTTGCGTGTGTGTGTGTAGTTTTCTTTTCGATGACCGCAGTTGGGTGATAGACCTCGCACTCAGATTCGGAACTGAAATATAAACGTAATAACATTTAATAGAAAACCACGGTCACGGTCTCATCGCGGTCTAGGTGATTTCTTCCAGACAACCTTAGGTATAATATATTCTCCTAAGTTATAAGAAAAAATGATGTTTTATGTTGTTATAAATATATTTCAGGAGTGACCATTGAACTTGGCACCCATTTAGATTTCACTTCTTTTGTCGTTGAAGTCAACAACCAAGGCATATATCATAATATTGAACTTGGCTCTCATTTCACATTTATGTTTTTGATGGGATGTATACTTATCAAACAGTACTTAGAGTACGGTATCCACACTTGAATACTAAATTCGACTGTACCTAGGTCTTCGAAAACATGATATATAAAAACAAAATCGTGTGATAATCCTACTGTATTACAAAGTTGTAGCAAACCACTAAGTTATAGTGAATAAATCAACGATTTTTCTTGTACGTAGCATATCAACGTAAAAGTGAAGAGTAAGGAATTCGACCACAAACAGTTTCGACACAAACAGTATCGATTGTTGATGCAGCGAAAAAATTAGGGCTGACAAACTAAACTATATTATTAATAAGCAAACAACGATATTTACATCAATAAGGTAAATGTGTATGCGTGCCATCCTTACCTAATATCGCTGATTTATGCGTCAGACTTTGTTGACCAGAAAAATATGAAGGTTCACTAAAGTCCAATAAAACTGTTGAATAAGTATTGCTTGTAAAAATAAAATATGAAATGGTTACTTTATCGGAAAAAGGTTGTATGATTATAGTTAATAACATGCTCATATGACTAATTGTGTACCTACCTATTAAACTATCGAAAAAATTGTTTCGTTTAAAACCCAAATATTCTGAAACATAGGCTTTCATTATCATAAAGCAACAGTGCGGTGGTTGACTGATTTATTAACGCGAAATAAATGACGATATTAATTAATTTAGGAAAATAAAGGTAAATATATTAACATTTTATCACGTGTGTTAAGCGTATTACATTTAAAGTATCTACTTAATTAAATTATATGTATGTTTTCTTCCAGGAAGCGTTATTTACATCGAATTGAGTTGAAAAGCGTGTTTTGGAGTTTGGTCTGCACTGCCGCTAGAAACAAATTGTTTGTCTTTTTATTTAAATCCGTGTTGTTAATATCTATTTACAGTAATAAATAGTTTGAAATATATTTATAGTACCTATTTATATATATAAATATATATATATATATTTATATATATATATATATATAGTATATATATATATATTTATAGTAATTTATATATCCTTGTAGTTTACCTTAGTATTAATTAAATTATTTTTAGATGTACACCTACTACTGCTTGTCTCTGCATCACCCAAAGGTTGACTGGTAGAAAATGCCTATAGCATTAAGTCCGCCTGTGTACTTTGTGCTTGAAGTGTTAAATAAATAAATAAATACATGCAAAGCGAAATCATTATCCATAATTTGAGGAAAATAAAAGGTATACCTACTTACATTTTTAATGAGTGATAAACAGAGGTAGTATATTAATATGACGTTTTATAGTACTTATCTAATTTTTATAATTTTCAGAATTCATTTTTAAAAATCTTGGAATCTCGCGAAGCTGTTTCCAAACAAATCAAGATATTACACACCGCATTACGTTTAGAAGTTTGCCTAAACGAAAATAATTAGGAAAATAAAAGGTAATTAAGATACTTAACGTTAACTTTCTCACAAAGGAATGAGCGGGGGATAAATAATATGAGGTACAGACTTAAATATTTTTGTATGTTATTTTCAGGAAGCATCTGATTGACTGTCCGTTATTTTTTTTCTACTGAGATCACACCAGAATATTTGCATTTCCTATTTGCAAAGCTGACAATACAGAACTTGGAGCTGTGCTGGAAATTGGGTACAAATGTAAGGTTCTCCCTCACACCGTCCCGGCCGCCGCGGGAGACGCCCCGGGCACCACGTGGCCCCCGGCCACCGTAGGTGCGGGCCTGTGGATGGTGGGCTATGGGCTAGCTCGCCGTCCGTCCATCTCATGACGACAGCCCGTGTTGACGGCGCGTTCGTGTTCCACGCGCGCAAGGACCGATGCCTGCCGGGGTTGCGGGACTGTTCGAAAGAGATACCGTGGCCCCGGAACACAAAGGGCGATAAAGGAACATGGATGGGTTTTAGTCAGTAAAAGTCTGACACTCCCTCCTGCTCCGCCCAGAGCGGGAGAAGTCATTTGATGATTTCCCATCCGAAAAAAAAAAGGTACCCATTTTATTGCTCTGTACCAATTGAAAGGCTGAAAATGTAAAGGATTCAAGTACCATTTTTGTACCCTTTGTTGTAATTAGTTGTTGTTGTTGTAGTTAGATTTACACACACCGATTTTCGGTCAAAATATTAATATTTAAAATTTTGGCACATACATCCTTCAGATTTTTAACCTTTCAATTATTCTCATAACAAATTATTAATCAGTTAACTATTATTATAGTTAACTGATTAATAATTAGTTATGAATTCATTTTTAATGTTTAAACATAGATTTATAATTTTATCAAAATGCCTCATTGCTCGGTTTGCGATATTTATGTAGATAGTCGTTGCTGGACCAGTCACTTGCGAACTAATAAACACAAAAAGAATAGTACCATACCTATTCTTGAAAACGTTGAAATCTTACGATCGTCGTTTAAAGGACGTATTATTAGTTACAGAGTTATTGCATCCAAAGATGAAGCAAATAATTGTCCGAATTCTTTTTAGTAATATTCGCGAACAAGTTAAATCTTTAATCGATGATTCACTTAAAAAACATAACGTAGTAAAAATTAATTTTCAACTTATTTCTTTATTTCTATTGTACAAAAATGAAAAATTAAAATTTTTGGTGGCAAAAGATTTTACAAGAAATCAAATCTTTTGCCACCAAAAATGTTGCCATACATTTTATTTATGATTTTAATACTATTTATAAAACGGTTGTCACGTCGTTGTTGAAAATATTTAAGAATTTGAGGAAAGAGACAGTGGATGGACCTTCTTAAGTAATTTACATTTAGAAGTCAATGTTAATAAGTATCAGCTACTTGGATCTTATTTTATAGATTTACCTAAGTTTATAAAAAACAAAAAGGTGTGTTTACAACAACAACAACAACAACAGCTCATAACGTCCACTGCTGGACATAAGCCTCTCCCATGATGGGAGAGGCTCTCCTGTGATTGGCTGCTACAACACGAGGCCAGGATTCAAGGTGGATGTTCTTTAGCCCGCGAAATTCAAATTTCCTTACGTTTTTTGCAATTGCAGGCCAGTGCTAGGGTGTATGTTGATTAAAATAAAGATTCCTGGGGGTTATTGGCGCGTATTATTATTATAATAATCAATAATAATATTGTTATTATATTTTTCTACATGGGTGTCGTTTTCGTGGTTATTGGGGTTGGTGATAATGAAAATGAGGTCAAAATGAAAATCCAAGATGGCGTCGATGAAAATTTCCGGTTTTTTCTACATGGGTGTCGTTTTCGTGGTTATTGGGGTTGGTGATAATGAAAATGAGGTCAAAATTGAAAATCCAAGATGGCGCCGACGAAAATTTTCAGTTTTTTCTTCATGGGTGTCGTTTTCGAGGTTTTTGGGGTCGCTGATAATGAAAATGAGGCCAAAATGAAAATCCAAGATGGCGCCGACGAAAATTTTCAGTTTTTTCTTCATGGGTGTCGTTTTCGAGGCTTTTGGGGTCGCTGATAATGAAAATGAGGCCAAAATGAAAATCCAAGATGGCGACGCCGAAAATTTTCAGTTTTTTCTTCATGGGTGTCGTTTTCGAGGTTTTTGGGGTCGCTGATAATGAAAAAGAGGTCAAAATGAAAATCCAAGATGGCGCCGATGAAAATTTTTTCAGTTTTTTTTTCATGGGTGTCGTTTTCGAGGTTTTTGGGGTCGCTGATAATGAAAATGAGGCCAAAATGAAAATCCAAGATGGCGCCGACAAAAATTTTCAGTTTTTTCGTCATGGGTGTCGTTTTCGAGGCTTTTGGGGTCGCTGATAATGAAGTCTACTCAGTCTTCTGGTCTACTCGATCTACTGGTCTACTCTGTCTTCTGGTCTAGTCAGTCTACTGGTCTACTCGGTTTACTGGTCTACTCGGTCTACTGGTCTACTGGTCTACTCGGTCTACTGATCTACTCGGTCTACTGGTCTACTGGTCTACTCGGTCTACTGGTCTACTCAGTCTACTGGTCTAAACGGTTTACTGGTCTACTCGGTCTACTGGTCTACGAGCCTTATCGGTCTACTGGTCTACTCGGTCTACTGGTCTACTTTGTCTATTCGGTTTACTGGTCTACTCGGTCTACTGGTCTACTGGTCTACTCGGTCTACTGGTCTACTCGGTCTACTGGTCTACTGGTCTACTCGGTCTACTGGTCTACTCAGTCTACTGGTCTACTCGGTTTACTGGTCTACTCGGTCTACTCGGTCTACTGGTCTACTCGGTCTACTGGTCTACTCGGTCTACTGGTCTACTCGGTCTACTGGTCTACTCGGTCTTCTGGTGTACTCGGTCTACTGGTCAACTCGGCCCACTTGTCTACTCAGTCTACTTAGTCTACTGGTCTACTCAGTCTTCTGGTCTACTTATCTACTGGTCTACTCGGTCTACTGGTCTACTGGTCTACTCGGTCTACTGGTCTACTAAGTCTACTGGTCTACTCGGTTTACTGGTCTACTAGTCTACTCGGTCTACTGGTCTTTTCGGTTTACTGGTCTTCTAGTCTACTCGGTCTACTGGTCTACTCAGTCTTCTGGTCTTCTCGGTTTACTGGTCTAATGAGTCTTCTGGTCTACTGGGTCTACTGGTCTACTCAGTCTACTGGTATACTAGTCTACTCGGTCTACTGGTCTTCTCGGTCTAATTGGTCTACTCGGTCTACTGGTCTACTCGGTCTTCTGGTCTACTTGTCTACTGGTCTACTCGGTCTACTGGTCTACTGGTCTACTCGGTCTACTAAGTCTACTGGTCTACTCGGTCTACTGGTCTACTCAGTCTACTGGTCTACTCAGTCTTCTGGTCCACTTAGTCTTCTGGTCTACTCGGTTTACTGGTCTACTCAGTCTACTGGTCTACTCGGTCTACTGGTCTACTCGGTCTACTAGTCTACTGGTCTACTCGGTCTACTGGTCTATTTGGTCTACTGGTCTACTCGGTCTACTGGTCTACTCGGTCTACTTGGTCTACTCGGTCTACTGGTCTACTGGTCTACTCGGTCTACTGGTCTACTAAGTCTACTGGTCTACTCGGTTTACTGGTCTACTAGTCTACTGGTCTACTCAGTTAACAGGTCTACTCGGTCTACTGGTCTACTCATTCTACTGGTCTACTCAGTCTTCTGGTCCACTTAGTCTTCTGGTCTACTCGGTTTACTGGTCTACTCCGTCTACTGGTCTACTGGTCTACTCGGTCTACTGGTCTACTCGGTCTACTCGGTCTACTGGTCTACTGGTCTACTCGGTCTACTGGTCTACTGGTCTACTCGGTCTACTAAGTCTACTGGTCTACTCGGTCTACTGGTCTACTGGTTTACTCGGTCTTCTGGTCTACTCGGTTTACTGGTCTACTCGGTCTACTGGTCTGCTGGTCTACTCGGTCTTCTGGTGTACTCGGCATACTGGTCTACTCAGTCTACTTAGATTACATAGTCTACTGGTCTACTCGGTCTACTGGTCTACTCGGTCTACTGGTCTACTCCGTCTACTGGTCTACTGGTCTACTGGTCTACTCGTCTACTCGGTCTACTGGTCTACTAAAACTACTGGTCTACTCGGTTTACTAGTCTACTCGGTCTACTGGTCTACTCGGTCTACTGGTCTACTCGGTTTACACGTCTACTCGGTCTACTTTGTCTACTCGGTCTACTGGTCTACTCGGTCTTCTGGTCTACTTGTCTACTGGTCTACTCGGTCTACTGGTCTACTAAGTCTACTGGTCTACTCGGTTTACTGGTCTACTAGTCTACTCGGTCTACTGGTCTACTCGGTCTACTGGTCTTTTCGGTTTACTGGTCTTCTAGTCTACTCGGTCTACTGGTCTACTCAGTCTACAGGTCTACTCGGTTTACTGGTCTACTCGATCTACAGGTCTACTCGGTTTACTGGTCTTATGAGTCTTCTGGTCTACTGGGTCTACTGGTCTACTCAGTCTACTGGTATACTAGGCTACTCGGTCTACTTGGTCTACTCGGTCTACTGGTCTACTCGGTCTTCTGGTCTACTTGTCTACTGGTCTACTCGGTCTACTGGTCTACTGGTCTACTCGGTCTACTGGTCTACTAAGTCTACTGGTCTACTCGGTTTACTGGTCTACTAGTCTACTGGTCTACTCAGTTAACAGGTCTACTCAGTCTACTGGTCTACTCAGTCTTCTGGTCCACTTAGTCTTCTGGTCTACTCGGTTTACTGGTCTACTCCGTCTACTGGTCTACTCGGTCTACTGATCTACTCGGTCTACTGGTTTACTCCGTCTACTGGTCTACTGGTCTACTCGGTCTACTGGTCTTCTCGGTCTACTGGTCTACTCGATCTACTGGTCTACTCGGTTTACTGGTCTACTAGTTTACTCAGTCTACAGGTCTACTCGGTTTACTGGTCTACTCGATCTACTGGTCTACTCGGTCTACTGGTCTACTCGGTCTACTGGTCGACTGGTCTACTCGGTCTACTGGTCTATTAAGTCTACTGGTCTAATCGGTCTACTGGTCTACTCGGTCTACTGGTCTACTCGGTCTACTGATCTACTCGGTCTACTGGTCTACTCCGTCTACTGGTCTACTGATCTACTCGGTCTACTGGTTTACTCCGTCTACTGGTCTACTGGTCTACTCGGTCTACTGGTCTTCTCGGTCTACTGGTCTACTCGGTTTACTGGTCTACTAGTTTACTCGGTCTACTGGTCTACTCAGTCTACAGGTCTACTCGGTTTACTGGTCTACTCGATCTACTGGTCTACTCGGTCTACTGGTCTACTCGGTCTACTGGTCGACTGGTCTACTCGGTCTACTGGTCTATTAAGTCTACTGGTTTAATCGGTCTACTGGTCTACTCGGTCTACTGGTCTACTCGGTCTACTGATCTACTCGGTCTACTGGTCTACTCCGTCTACTCGTCTACTGGTCTACTGGTCTACTCGGTCTACTGGTCTACTCGGTCTACTGGTCTACTCGGTCTACTGGTCTACTCGGTCTACTGGTCTACTGGTCTACTCGGTCTACTGGTCTACTAAGTCTACTGGTCTTTTCGGTTTACTGGTCTTCTAGTCTACTCGGTCTACTGGTCTACTCAGTCTTCTGGTCTTCTCGGTTTACTGGTCTAATGAGTCTTCTGGTCTACTGGGTCTACTGGTCTACTCAGTCTACTGGTATACTAGTCTACTCGGTCTACTGGTCTTCTCGGTCTAATTGGTCTACTCGGTCTACTGGTCTACTCGGTCTTCTGGTCTACTTGTCTACTGGTCTACTCGGTCTACTGGTCTACTGGTCTACTCGGTCTACTAAGTCTACTGGTCTACTCGGTCTACTGGTCTACTCAGTCTACTGGTCTACTCAGTCTTCTGGTCCACTTAGTCTTCTGGTCTACTCGGTTTACTGGTCTACTCAGTCTACTGGTCTACTCGGTCTACTGGTCTACTCGGTCTACTAGTCTACTGGTCTACTCGGTCTACTGGTCTATTTGGTCTACTGGTCTACTCGGTCTACTGGTCTACTCGGTCTACTTGGTCTACTCGGTCTACTGGTCTACTGGTCTACTCGGTCTACTGGTCTACTAAGTCTACTGGTCTACTCGGTTTACTGGTCTACTAGTCTACTGGTCTACTCAGTTAACAGGTCTACTCGGTCTACTGGTCTACTCATTCTACTGGTCTACTCAGTCTTCTGGTCCACTTAGTCTTCTGGTCTACTCGGTTTACTGGTCTACTCCGTCTACTGGTCTACTGGTCTACTCGGTCTACTGGTCTACTCGGTCTACTCGGTCTACTGGTCTACTGGTCTACTCGGTCTACTGGTCTACTGGTCTACTCGGTCTACTGGTCTACTGGTCTTCTCGGTCTACTGGTCTACTAAGTCTACTGGTCTACTCGGTTTACTGGTCTACTAGTCTACTGGTCTACTCAGTTAACAGGTCTACTCGGTCTACTGGTCTACTGGTCTACTCCGTCTACTGGTCTCCTGGTCTACTCGGTCTACTGGTCTACTTTGTCTACTGGTCTACTCGGTCTACTGGTCTACTCGGTCTACTGGTCTAGTCGGTCTACTGGTCTACTGGTTTACTCGGTCTTCTGGTCTACTCGGTTTACTGGTCTACTCGGTCTACTGGTCTGCTGGTCTACTCGGTCTTCTGGTGTACTCGGTCTACTGGTCAACTCGGCATACTGGTCTACTCAGTCTACTTAGATTACATAGTCTACTGGTCTACTCGGTCTACTGGTCTACTCGGTCTACTGGTCTACTCGGTTTACTGGTCTACTCGATCTACAGGTCTACTCGGTTTACTGGTCTTATGAGTCTTCTGGTCTACTTTGTCTACTGGTCTACTCAGTCTTCTGGTCTTCTTGGTTTACTGGTCTACTCGTTCTACTGGTCTACTCGGTCTACTGATCTACTCGGTCTACTGGTCTACTCCGTCTACTGGTCTACTGGTCTACTGGTCTACTCGTCTACTCGGTCTACTGGTCTACTAAAACTACTGGTCTACTCGGTTTACTAGTCTACTCGGTCTACTGGTCTACTCGGTCTACTGGTCTTCTCGGTTTACACGTCTACTCGGTCTACTTTGTCTACTCGGTCTACTGGTCTACTCGGTCTTCTGGTCTACTTGTCTACTGGTCTACTCGGTCTACTGGTCTACTAAGTCTACTGGTCTACTCGGTTTACTGGTCTACTAGTCTACTCGGTCTACTGGTCTACTCGGTCTACTGGTCTTTTCGGTTTACTGGTCTTCTAGTCTACTCGGTCTACTGGTCTACTCAGTCTACAGGTCTACTCGGTTTACTGGTCTACTCGATCTACAGGTCTACTCGGTTTACTGGTCTTATGAGTCTTCTGGCCTACTTTGTCTACTGGTTTACTCAGTCTTCTGGTCTTCTCGGTTTACTGGTTTAATGAGTCTTCTGGTCTATGAGTCTTCTGGTCTACTGGGTCTACTGGTCTACTTAGTCTACTGGTATACTAGGCTACTCGGTCTACTTGGTCTACTCGGTCTACTGGTCTACTCGGTCTTCTGGTCTACTTGTCTACTGGTCTACTCGGTCTACTGGTCTACTGGTCTACTCGGTCTACTGGTCTACTAAGTCTACTGGTCTACTCGGTTTACTGGTCTACTAGTCTACTGGTCTACTCAGTTAACAGGTCTACTCAGTCTACTGGTCTACTCAGTCTTCTGGTCCACTTAGTCTTCTGGTCTACTCGGTTTACTGGTCTACTCCGTCTACTGGTCTACTCGGTCTACTGGTCTACTCGGTCTACTGGTCTACTGGTCTACTCGGTCTACTGGTCTATTTGGTCTACTGGTCTACTCGGTCTACTGATCTACTCGGTCTACTGGTTTACTCCGTCTACTGGTCTACTGGTCTACTCGGTCTACTGGTCTTCTCGGTCTACTGGTCTACTCGATCTACTGGTCTACTCGGTTTACTGGTCTACTAGTTTACTCGGTCTACTGGTCTACTCAGTCTACAGGTCTACTCGGTTTACTGGTCTACTCGATCTACTGGTCTACTCGGTCTACTGGTCTACTCGGTCTACTGGTCGACTGGTCTACTCGGTCTACTGGTCTATTAAGTCTACTGGTCTAATCGGTCTACTGATCTACTCGGTCTACTGGTCTACTCGGTCTACTGATCTACTCGGTCTACTGGTCTACTCCGTCTACTGGTCTACTGGTCTACTGGTCTACTCGGTCTACTGGTCTACTAAAACTACTGGTCTACTCGGTTTACTAGTCTACTCGGTCTACTGGTCTACTCGGTCTACTGGTCTACTCGGTTTACACGTCTACTAGTCTACTCGGTCTACTGGTCTACTCAGTCTACAGGTCTACTCGGTTTACTGGTCTATTCGATCTACTGGTCTACTCGGTCTACTGGTCTAGGTCTACTCGGTCTACTGATCTACTCGGTCTACTGGTCTTTTCCGTCTACTGGTCTACTGGTCTACTCGGTCTACTGGTCTACTCGGTCTACTGGTCTACTGTTCTACTCCGTCTATTGGTCTCCTGGTCTACTCGGTCTACTGGTCTACTTGGTCTACTGGTCTACTCGGTCTACTGGTCTACTCGGTCTACTGGTCTACTCGGTCTACTGGTTTACTCGGTCTACAGGTCTACTCGGTCTACTGGTCTACTCGGTCTACTGGTCTACTGGTTTACTCAGTCTTCTGGTCTACTCGGTTTACTGGTCTAATGAGTCTTCTGGTCTACTCAGTCTTCTGGTCTACTCAGTCTTCTGGTCTACTTAGTCTTCTGGTCTACTCAGTCTTCTGGTCTACTCAGTCTTCTCTGGTCTCCGGTTAGGGGACACTTAGTGTTGGTGAAAACGGCCAATTAGGCATTGAGTTAAGCATCCAGTTAGGTGACAATTAAGTTGGTGTAAACAGGCAATTAGGCATCCAGTTAGGGTACAATTATTGTTGGTGAAAACAGGCAATTAGGCATCCAGTTGGGGACTTTTAGTATTGGTGAAAACGGCCAATTAGGCTTTGAGTTAGGAATCTAGTTAGGTGACGCTTAGTGTTGGTGAAAACGTGCAATTAGGCATCCAGTTAGGTGAAACTTAGTGTTGGTGAAAACAGGCAATAAGGCATTGAGTTAAGCATCCAGTTAAGGGACGTTTTATCTATAAAAATACCTACAAATGATATATCAATAAAATTGATGTACCAGTGTTTATTTAAATAATTTAATTGACGAAAAGGATATTTACAATTTACAAATTTATTAAAATTGAAGTGTCTGTGTAATTTAAAAATAAATGCATTTTCGCAATTTTTTTTTTTGTAAGACACGGAGGCAAGAACAATAAAGTTACCATATAATACGTACATACTTATCACTATCATCACTATCACCACATCAGCACAATGTTATGAGTGCGTTACATTGAGTCCTACCATAAAACGTGATTGTTCACCAAAAAAAAAGTCTTTAAAGACTGAGTAGACCAGAAGACTGAGTAGACTAGTAAGTCTACTCAGTCTTCTGGTCTTCCCGGTCTACTAGTCTACTCAGTCATCTGGTCTACTCAGTCTACTCGTTTACTCAGTCTTCTGGTCTACTCAGTGTACTGGTCTACTCGGTCTACTGGAATACTCGGGCTTCTGGTCTACTCGGTCTACTGATCTACTCGGTCTCCTCGTTTACTCAGTCTTCTGGTCTACTCAGTGTACTGGTCTACTCGGTCTACTGGTCTACTCGGGCTTCTGATCTACTCGCTCTACTGGTCTACTCAGTCTTCTGGTCTACTCGGTCTACTAGTCTACTCAGTCTACTGGTCTACTCGGTCTACTGATTTACTCGGTCTACCCAGTCTTTTGGTCTACTCGGTCTACTGGTCTACTCGGTCTTCTAGTCTAATCAGTCTTCTGGTCCACTAGGATTCTGGTCTACTCAGCCCACTTGGTCTACTCGGTCTACTGGACTACTCGGGCTTCTGGTCTACTCAGTCTTCTGGTCTTCCCGGTCTATAAGTCTACTCAGTCTTCTGGTCTACTCAGTATTTTGGTCTACTCAGTCTTCTGGTCCACTTAGTCTTCTGGTCTACTCGGTCTACTGATCTACTTGGTCTACTGGTCTACCCAGTCTTTTGGTCTACTCGGTGTACTGGTCTACTCAGTCTACTGGTCTACTCGGTCTACTGTTCTACTCGGTCTACTGGTCTACTCGGTTTACTGGTCTACTCAGTCTACTGGTCTACTCAGTCTACTGGACTACTCGGTCTACTAGTCTACTCAGTCTTCTGGTCTTCCCGGTCTACTAGTCTACTCAGTCATCTGGTCTACTCAGTCTTCTGGTCCAATTAGTCTTCTGGTCTACTCAGCCCACTGGTCTACTCGGTCTACTCGTTTACTCAGTCTTCTGGTCTACTCAGTGTACTGGTCTACTCGGTCTACTGGAATACTCGGGCTTCTGGTCTACTCGGTCTACTGGTCTACTCGGTCTCCTCGTTTACTCAGTCTTCTGGTCTACTCAGTGTACTGGTCTACTCGGTCTACTGGTCTACTCGGGCTTCTGGTCTACTTGGTGTACTGGTCTACTCAGTCTTCTGGTCTACTCGGTCTACTAGTCTACTCAGTCTACTAGTCTACTCAGTCTACTGGTCTACTCGGTCTACTGATTTACTCGGTCTACTGGTCTATTCAGTCTTCTGGTCTACTCAGTCTTCTGGTCTACTCAGTCTTCTGGTCTACCCAGTCTACTGGTCTACTCAGTCTACTGGTCTACTCAGTCTACTGGTCTACTCAGTCTACTGGTCTACTCAGTCTACTGGTCTACTCAGTCTTCTGGTCTACTCAGTCTTCTGGTCTACTCAGTCTTCTCTGGTCTCCAGTTAGGGGTCACTTAGTGTTGGTGAAAACAGCCAATTAGGCATTGAGTTAAGCATCCAGTTAGGTGACAATTAAGTTGGTGAAAACAGGCAATTAGGCATCCAGTTAGGGTACAATTATTGTTGGTGAAAACGGGCATTTAGGCATCCAGTTAGGGGGACATTTAGTGATGAGTAAACTGCATCGATGTGTGTGTGACAGTGATTTTTAATATTTTTTAGGGTTTAGTGTTTATTATTCTTTATAATTAATGTTGTAATTTTTGGTTAGGTAATTAAAGTTATTTTGTTTTTTTTTTTTTTTTTTTTTTTTTTTATTGTAGCAGATATATTTATTTATTTATTTATTTATTTTATTTTAGGAAAGCTTACAGACTAATAACATAATAGTAACAAAATTATATAACTAAATTGCTAATTACAAGCTTCCACAGATAGATACAAAAGAAAATATATTAGTTCCTTATTACAAAATAATCTAACACTATAGTACTGTCAAATTATTGACCAATTTCAAAGGTTGGTTGGTTTAATTAATTTAATTGTTTATAACTTAAGCTAACTTGTAAAATAAACGGTTCAAGAGCAAGAAGGTGCCTTCTGTACAAAAAATGGCTTTGCCAATAGTTTTCTTACGGTGCTGGCTTTGGTGCAGAATAGATCAATACCGGGCTCACAAGAAACTTCGTTAAAACTGCGACTGGCTCTTGGAAAGTACGCATTACGCCTATAATTAGTGTTCGCAAAAGGCACATGTAAGAGTGGTCTTTGTCGCAGTCCCATCTGATTAGTGCGCAACGTTAGTTTTGAAACTCTACTATTAAAATAATTTTTTTTTTAAGATTTCATGATTTTTATTTACTTACACCTGAAATACATATTTCGTTACAAATTCAAATGTTTTTTTAATATACAACACATTTTTTAAGGCACACATCTTTAAATGTTTAGTACAATTTAAATTATTTTTTTCATCACAGTACTTATTATACAACAGAGAAATTAGGACAGTTTTTTTCACTGAGGTAAGACACATTACAATTCTCACAAAGATCCTTAATCCTTAATTTCTCCAAACCGTTTACAACGATTTCCTTATTTTCTAGATATGGAACGATTATACGTTGGAATTATCTGTAGTCGATATAACCTTTATTCCAATATATGCCTCTGTTCCTTTCCAACCATTTAACTTGCCTTTTATCGTCACTTGTTAAGTATTTAAACATATATGGTGGTTTTATTAAAAATAACTGCGTATAATATAATGATCAAACGAACTTCAAGTGAAGTTCGATCATTATTATATGAGTCGCTTCATTCGAAGATATTTTTAACCATGTAGTCCCCTTCCCTTGCGCTAGCAACTACGCACGTCTTTTTAGATATTTATTTTACCCATTTTTTTTTTTTTTTTTAATACTCCCAACACTGTGCTCCGCCTCGTTGTGTCGGTCTGTTGTAACCATCATTATTTTAGAGATGAATAAGTTATGATTTTTCGCAAATCTCTACAGGGTTTTCTAGGGCGGGTGGGGAAATTAATATCTTCGAATGAAGCGACTCATATAATAATGATCGAACTTCACTTGAAGTTCGTTTGATCATTATATTATATTTCGTCGCTTCATTCTTCAGATATTTTTAACCATGTAGATGTTAAGAGATAATGAGATTTGCAGGCTCATTTAAATAAATTGCAAAGGTTTTTTAAGTCATTATTTATTTACTGTTGAATTACATAATAATATTGAAAAAAATAAAGGATGTTCTTCTGTAATATGATTCGTGTTTGATTTACAATCAATTCTTTAAAAATATACTTAATGTAATTTTACAACTAAAGGCATACTGATTCTGCAAACTCGGCTTCATTAATTATATTAAGTTTATAAAACTTGGCAAACGTTTGAGACCGACTGGTCCATCCCGCGGTTCTACGTATTGTATTGTGTGCACACGCCTGCCGAGCTTGCAGAAGAAGTTGAGGCGTGTCGTGTACTGTGTGCACTGAATAGTAACGTATCGACACCGCTCTCTGATAACACCAATTTTATCCAACGACTTATGGTTTGAGCTGTGGCCGCCTTGTTAGGTTTTTTAATTGTTAGTATTAAGTTATTTATATTTTTAGCTCTTAGGTTTTTTGTGACAAATAAGTAATCTGTGAGTACGGTAGCAGGACAAATATTTTTATTTTCTACAAAATACGGGAGAAAAAGTACGGGTTGTTCTCTTCCTGGAGCCGAAGTCTTGATAATGTCTGTTATCATTACTTTTACTCCATTTGACGAGATATTTACATTCTCTAGTTTTATTAGGGAAAGAGTTTGGACTCGCTGTGCTGTACATAAAGCCAGTAAGATAACTAATTTTTTTGTCAATTGACTTAGCGATCTAAGTCTCGGTTCGGGTACCATTTAGAAACGAGATTAAGTACTAACTGCGGGTCCCACGTGTGTGTATATTTTGGCCTGCTAGGTTTAAGTTTATAGGCTCCTCTTAACAGACGTTTAATGCATTCGTCGGAACCAATGTTGTTGCCCAATAGTAACGAGAGTGCGGATCTGTGGGAATTTAAAGATCCATATGCGGCACCTTTATTAAACTCTGTTGTCAGAAAGGAGATGACCTTTGCTACTGTGCTCTCAAAAGTATCAATTTTGTTAATTTTGCAGAACTGCCACCAGAGTTTGTATGAGACGCTATATTGTTTTTTTTATTATCAGAAAGCGATGCTAACATGAGATCTATTGCTTCTACTGGGATGTTACGTCGGAGGAAGGCTTCCCGGAGAGTATCGCTGCAGCCAGTGTAAGATGACTGTGCAGTGGGTGGTGGTGATCCCTGGAAGAGGATAGAAGCAAGTTTTTACTGGGTTCGAAAAATATTATTTCTGAGGAGATTAATTCTGTTACAATAGGAAACCAAGGCTGTGATGGTCACCATGGAAATACGAGTATACCACACGCCTCATCATTTATTATCTTATAAGCACTTTTAAGAATTAATGAGAATGGGGGAAAAGCGTAGAAAAAATCATTTTTCCAATTAATTGTAAATGCGTCGACAGTAGACGCGTCTGGGTCAGGAAACCAGGATGCGTACACATGACATTTGGATTTATGCGAGAAGCGAACAAATCAATTACAGGTTGACCTAATTTACGAATGATAGTTTTAAATGCTTGATCTGATAAGCTCCATTCTATATCAGGATTAATTTTTCTTGATTCAATGTCAGCTTCGATATTTTGTTTGGTATTAATATAGGATGCAAATATCCATATGTTCCGCTTCTCGCACCATTGCCAAATTTGATAAGCAAGATCATTTAAATGAGGATATTGCACTCCTCTCATTCTATTAATATAACTCAACGCTGTGTTATTGTCAACTCGTAACAATATGGAACAATTTGATCGTTTCTTCGCGAAAGTTTTTAGTGCTAAGAAACTAGCTAATAACTCTAGGTAGTTTATATGACATTCTCTTTCGGTTTCCTTCCATGATCCATGAGCGCGATTACCATCACAAAATGCTGATTTTGAAGCGTCGGAAAATATTTCCAATTCGAAATCAGGGGTGACGACGAAGTTTGTACATGTAAAAATATTTTGTGACCACCAATTTAAATCATTAAGTATGCATCGTTCTAGTTTTATTTTAAAATTATAATTATTATGAAATCGATTCAACAAAAGGTATTTTTGACGCTCTAGTGTTTTGGTATATAACCACCTATTACTATTACTATTTAACAGCAGGACACGCTGCTGTGAGAACGCTGATTAACTGAGCGAATTCTCTTATAGTACAGGGAGGTAAACTAATGAACTTTTTAACAAGTTGCGCGATATTACGACGTTTGTCAATAGGTAAGGAAACCGAAAGGTTTGTCGTAAAAATTTGCATAAAAATTTCAAAAAGGCTTTTAAAAATCATAAAACCTAAAAATTTGCATTCTTGATGGGGTAATAATGAGCTCTTTTTATAATTTATCACAAAACCGAGACAAGTTAACACTAGTAAGGTTTCGTTAACGTTATTGAGGCATTCAGTATAGGTTTTACCGATACATAGGATGTCATCTAAGTAAATGACTGATTTATGTCCTTTGTATCTAAGGTAGGTCATGACCTCCTTCATAATTTTTGTAAACACTCTAGGAAAATTCGTATGTTATTATATCAGCTTTATCATTTTCGAATTGGAAACGTAAGTATTTTCGAAATGATTTTTTAATTGGAACTAAAAGATAGGCTTCTTTAAGATCTATCGTTGCAAGGAAACCATTTTTTGGAATAAGTTTAGAGGCAGTCCTATGATCTTCCATTTTGAAGTGAGATTTTTTAACAAACTGATTAAATAATTTCAGATTTAATATAAATCTCTTTTCACCGTTTGGCTTAGGTGATAAAAATATGCGAGATATAAACTGGTCTTTTACAGGTTCACAAACGTTAACCGCACCTAAATCTATAAGCTTGTTAATTGCGATCGCCATATCACACTTTTCTTGTTTAGACCAAAATGTTTTGGTTGTATTATGGGGTTGTAGTACCCCATCTGATAAAGGGATATCTACACCTTGACTAATCCATCTGAGAACTGTCATATTATCAGTGATATTTGCCCAGCAATCATAATAAAACTTAATTCTTCCTGCATGTACCTGAGTCAATGACGTCGTGTTGGAGCACGTTGCTTGTAGTTGGCCTTCGGCTGGCTGGGTGCAGGTGGAGCTCGGTAATTGGTACGTTTCTGACCCCCTCGCCCCCCTCCCCTGTTCGATTGGAAGCGAGAAGGTCCCGACCAGTTTCCCTGGTAGCTGGACCTGTTAGCTGCTGGTTGTGCTCTCGAGCTGGAACTAGAAGGTTTTAGTGCGGGCAAATTCTTCTTGATTTGTTCCCCTTGTTTTACAATCGCCTTTGAGGCTTTAATTTTTTCTGAAAGATCGTTACCAAAAAGTGTGTTGTCACGTTCGGAACGATCAAGAAATTGTAAAAATGATTTGTCCAACCCGGGAAGTATAAATCTGACTCTAGCTTCCGTATTTTGGTAATGCAAGTCAGATAAGATTCGGCATCCGTCACTTATAAATTTAATTGCATCTACTCTGCTTTCATTATTTACAAGCAGGTGTTAACCTCTATTGACAGCTGTAATGCGCAGTCCCAGTTGTTGTTGGCTAGCGGTCATTTTCTTGTCCCGAAATCTACCAGATTCCGGTATGGCCGCAGAGACCTCAAGGTTAAGCGCTGGTGCTTGAAGTAAGTAAGGACAGTTTTCGGGTATGAGGTAATTTCTCAAAAGTATGTCCCTATTTTCTTTTGTCATACCTTTTTTGAGCAAAGGTAGCCCTATTTTTGCGAGATTTTCATGATTTTCTCGCCAAACTCCGGTGTCTTGTCTGTGATTTCACCTAATGCCGCCAAAATATTTGGATCCATGGGATTCGTTGCTTCGATATCAACGCAGGGTGGATTGGTCGCAACTTCTGGAGCCGTAATCACGTCGCTCGCTGGTGGTTCTGGCGGTAATATGTCTGGCTCGGAGTCTGCCACAGTGTCCACACTCTCAGAGTCCCCAGTTTCTCTTGGACCTGGTATTTTATTTTTGTAATGCTCGATCTTATCCTCCGCGTTTCGTTTTGGCATACTTGGTAAATACACTTTTAACCTACTACTTATTAAGAGTTGAAGACGTCCGTTCGTTGCTGCGCACGAAAAAGGAATGATGGTTACAACAGACCGACACAACGAGGCGGAGCACAGAGTTGGGAGTATTATAAAAAAAAAAAAAAATGGGTAAAATAAATATCTAAAAAGACGTGCGTAGTTGCTAGCGCAAGGAAAGGGGACTACATGGTTAAAAATATCTGAAGAATGAAGCGACGAAATATAATCACTACTAGCAAAAGCTAATTCCTTTATTATAAAATTATTATATAGATCTTTAAACCCTTGAACATCTACTATGATAGTATCCGGATTCATGATATTTTCTCTCACAGTATTACTGAGCGGTTTATACTCAATTATACAATCACTCAATATAAGACAGTATGCAGAAGTTTGATCGGGTATATCCAAATCAGTTTCAATTTCCACTCTTACATCCACAACCGGACGTACCTTCAAGTTATCTGCCTGCCTGGAGCAGTCAATAACAAAGAGGGGTGCCAAGTCTTTAAATTGTTTTTCGCTTAATAAAGGCTCCGCGCGACGTCCGTAATATGACTGCTGGAATCTAGTGTATTGTTCGTATAATAAAGCAATTCGGTTATTAGCAAAATTCACATTTAGAATTTCATATGGGAAGTAGTTTGAATTGAGGTATACTCTAACGTCACGAATATGACAGTGATCGAACTGAGACATATCAGAGCTTGCATTATTTTTCTATTTGCCTGTAAACCAATAATAACATATCTCGGTTTCTCTATTTATGATGATGTTTTAATAGACCAAGTATGTTTCGTTGTTTTAGGTAAAGTAGGATATTCGTACAGATCCCAATTTCTAAAAATCATCTGGAGCGGGCGATCTTTCTCTAACAGTTTTAGAAAACTTATTTTCTCTTTGTGACACTTTAACGTGCGGTACACGCCAAACAATTTTATTTATCTGAACATCATCTACAACTTCACCAGTATTGAGTTTTACCGCGTTCAGGTTAGTTTTGCTTCGTAACAATATCAATTCGTGTCTACTATTTATCACTATCTACTTTCTTAAAATCTTCTGCTAACCCGAGAATATTGCAAAGTGGTATAGAAGCAGAAAAACTACCACCATTTATATTTTTTGTGCCATCGATATTCCAACCCCATGCATAAGATATCTTTGAGTCACTTTCATTCATTGACACAAATGATTTCATCGTAGTAGTCACACCAGCGTTTTTTTATTTTATCATTTTCTACTCCATTTAGTTCGTATTGAATATCTTGAAACAAGTAGAGTAGAAAATTATTTGTTAAAGAAACGCTACTCGCTTTTTCTTTTGGATCTTTTTTGCTAACGATTATAGTTCCTTCCAAATACAAAGTGCTCGCTGAAGGTAGTATATACAGATCACCTGTTGATTAATAGGTATGCTGATTTCATCGTCCTGTTGAAGCTTGGTAGGGTTTGTAAGAATGAAATTCGATTCCCTCAACAGTGTTGTCGTAAGTTGGAGCAGATAAAACATCTAAGATATTCATTATAGCAAACCGATCGTTTTAAGAAATTCCTTATTATCTCGTGTTAATTTTATTTTTTCTTTGGCCGAGGTCTTATTTGCTTGATTGCTTTAATAGAACTGGCATTTCCAATTTGTTGAGGCACATATTGATTGTAGTCAATCATTTTTTCTAAGATGTAAATATAGCTGCACTTTTGAAGAAATAAAATTTAAGAAAGAAAAATATATTTTTGTCAGAGAAGCAAACAATAATATTCTAATAAAGCAAAGGTTAAAAGTATGAAGCCGCTAAACAGCCTAATATAAAAACTGTTAATTATTTTAAATATTTTTGAATGTAGAACACAAATAAATGTTAATTTTGTTTATAAAATTAACATTTATTTGTGTAAAGATTAGCCGTGTGGTATCCGGCAGAGTAGAATAGAACCAACCCATTACACTCACGGGTGTGGTATAAGGCGACTAATGTCTGAGGCAGAACACCTTGCGCCTCCGTAGACCAGAGAATGGGCAGCAGCGTTTTCTGTTAGTCTTTCATCACTGCGATCTCCAATCCGCCTGCCAAGCGTGGAGATTACGGCAAATTCCTCCCATCATGGGAG
Organism: Xestia sexstrigata; assembly: GCA_941918905.2. Taxonomy (NCBI): domain Eukaryota; kingdom Metazoa; phylum Arthropoda; class Insecta; order Lepidoptera; family Noctuidae; genus Xestia; species Xestia sexstrigata. The sequence continues at coordinate 4,430,293 of OW799201.2, read as the reverse complement.
AGGCTTATGTCCAGCAGTAGACGTCATGGGCTGTTGTTGTTGTTTATAAAAGTAAATATTAGTGTTAAACAATTATGTTTATCTATGATATTCTATTTATAAACACAATTTGAATACCTATTAAGAAAAAACCATTCACCTCCGACTATAGGCATTGAACCGATTTGAACTTCGTATTAATAACTACAGTTATCCGTGGATTTTTTTATTTCCGCCCACGTGCTGATAAATGAAAAAAAACCCACACGTGTGATATACATTGCGTGTTGAACCTAATTGTAGTGCGATAAAAACCCGTATTCGAGGAAGTGTATTGAGAATATTTAAATCTATACAAATAAATAAAATTGAAGTGTCTGTTTGCAACATCAAAGTAACAGCAATTTACTGAATGCTAACGTTATATATATACGGCACTTATAACAAAAAGACTTTTTTTCAACATTTGTCTTTCTGCCTGTCCGTCTGTCGGTCTGTTTGTTCCGGCTAATCTTCGAAACGGCTGAACCAGTTTTGACTGGACTGCTACTGGCAGATAGCTGATGTGATAAGGTCTCTATCTATCCTTACCTCTACACTAATATTATAAAGAGGAAAGATTTGTATTTTTGTGTGTGTGTGTATGTAATGAATAAACTCAAAAACTACTGCGTCGATTTTAAAAATTCTTTCACCCTGAGTAACAGAGGCTATATTTTATCCCCTACTCCCACGGAAACGGGAACTACTCGGGTGAAACCGCGTGACGTCCGCTAGTATATAATAAATGCGAAAGTAATTTAGTTTGTTACCTTTTCACATCAAAACCACTGAACACGAACGATCACTTTGAAATTTTGCAAATACGTTTTCAGGTGTACAGAAACGGACATAGCATAGGGTACCTTTAATCCCGAAATAGTACTGTTCTCGAGGAAAATAACCATAACGTTCTAAATTATGATAGTAGATGGCGCCACGTGTCATTCGAATAGGCGAGACGACAAAAATAAACTAATTAGTCCTTCGGTTAGATTATCAATAAATATTTGACACGTATTTTTTATTTTGTTACGTAATCCAAAATTGACGAAGATACGACGCTTTTAAAATTCTCAATACGTCACGCCTAGGTATAATTTTAGCTAGTTCTGACGTCACGAGCCCCCACTCCCAAGTTTTGATGAGTTTTATCTTTGTCAATATTCATTGATTTACAAAAACAAAAAATACGTGTCCATTAATTTCCAATACTCTAACTGACGGACTAAATAGATTTCCAATTTTTTGATACTGTTGTCATGCCTATTGTTATTGAATTATTTTATTACACGCAGAGTACAACGAATTGATTGTCAAATTCTAAATTAACGCGAGCGAAGCAGCGGGCAAAAGCTAGTAGAGGAATAAAGCTAAATATGTCACATAGTATAAAAGTTTGGAAGAAAGTTATTAAAGGCGACTGAGAGAAGAGAGCGAAATTCCGCAGAACCAATTCGGTTTTATGCCTGTTCGGGGAACGACGGATGCTTTTTTTTTATTATTATTATTTTTGCTTTTTTAATATTTTTTTTTGCTGTCTGCCAGCTGTGCGAGAAAGAAGAAAGAAAAATATTTATTTGACGTCAGTTATTACAGCACACACACATATAAAAAAAGATACAAAATAAAGAGGAAAACATAAATGTGCTGTGAGGCTTCACGGCTGCGCCAAAATGGTCCATTTCAGCATTCTTTCAGACATTCTTTCAGACTTTCGTTCACCGCAGACAGGTGATGCTGTCTGACGGGGGTCTAAAATGGCCGCTTTAGAAGAATCGTAGTATGAAAAGCTGTTAAAGCGGCCATTTTAGGCCCGGGTCTTCCAATGAACTTTGAGGGGGTAGTTAAGTTGAGACGGAATGGGACGCCGTCACCTCCTTCTGCGAAGCAGTAATGCTAGAGAAGGAGGTGGCGGAACGTGAGAGGGAGAGAACCTCACAGCGTCCCGGCCGCCGCGGGAGACGCCCCGGGCGTCGGGGGCCACCACGTGGCCCCCGGCCACCGTAGGCGCGGGCCTGTGGATGGTGGGCTATGGGCCATGGTTATGGGCTCGCCGTCCGTCCGTCTCATGACGACAGGCCGTGTCGACGGCGCGTTCGTGTTCCACGCGCGCCTCAAAGAGAGTCAGCAAAAGGAAGGGGTCCGCAAGGACCGATGCCTGCCGGGGTTGCGGGACTGTTCGAAAGAGATACCGTGGCCCCGGAACACAAAGGGCGATGAAAGAACATGGATGGGTTTTAGTCAGTAAAAGTCTGATACTCCCTCCTGCTCCGCCCAGAGTGGGAGAAGTCATTTGATGATATCCCATCCGAAAAAAAAAAAAAAAACGACTTTGACCTTAAAAAAGTCATTTTTCCACCTTTATGAACTTGGAGGGTTGTATTTATGATTTTGATGAATAGGGGAAGGTTGCTATGAATGGACCACTTAACTTTACGACCTCAAATCTCAAAAAGTATAAGTGTTAAAATGAAAGTAGTTTATTATTATTTATTTATTTATGTACACACAAAATACTTTATAGGACAATATATATACCACCACCACCACCACCACCACCACCATATTTATTATTTTTATTTCGTAAGATCTTTATTTGTAGTAATCAAACGGACAAACAATTCGGGAAAATACTTTTTTGTATAAACGAAGAAAACTAAATCTTGGGCTGTTGCCTTCTTTGGACCATGAGCACCTTCATTGAACCACCAAGTTGCCATCAATGGACTTCGAAAAATGTGTTCTAGAGGTCCAATCGAGGCAACTAATTATAATTATCTATATTACTATATTAATTAAAATTATTTTAATGTCTGTAGGAGTAATGCCGTACAAGCAACTTTCAAGAACGTGTTATAGCTTCTGCTCTAATTCTGGAGGGAGGTCACTTTCGGAACCCAGTATTTGGACGTATTCTTTAGCTTTTTGCTTTACATTTCATGCAAAGTACCTACTTTCTTTTATTTAGTGGTATTCTGGAATTTTAATTTTATATTAATTATTATGAACTTATAAAATACAATAAAAAGTTGCTATGATTGGATCGGTCCAACGGCGGAATTCTATTGAGGTCCATTGATGGCAACAAGGTATTGGTTATGAAAAACTAAACTAAAATATGCATGGTCATGATTAGACAAAATTTAATAATACTCATGGAATCGCAAATAAACTGTCCAATATTTCATAACAGTGCAGGCAGACAAATATGAATAAAGTGATAGTTACGTCAAATTGTCCTGAGTGACTTAATAAGATTTTGACAACCGCAAACACAAGTACACACGTTACTCCTCGCTACGTGCCGCAGCGGCACTGGGGTAAGAGGGGGGTGCATCTGAGTCACCACGGACTCGTTTCGGCTAGTTTGGGTGTTGCTAGCTTGCACAGTTTATGAAATACCTTGTGGTCCAATGAAAGAGCTAGTCCAATGATCGCAACCTTCCCCTATAATTCTGTAACTACATACGTGTTACAGCCGCGACTAATATTTTAATCAACACACAACCTAGCACTGGCCTGAAAATTTCGCGGGCTACCCTGGAACATTTGTGCCTTGGAAGTATGTGCAATTGATCAGTGCGATGTATGTACAGTCGATGCAGTACCCAAGTCCGGTCTACAGTGGGCATTGGGCTGTGTTGTAAAATACAATTCTGTGTTACCTGTTGTTAATGTAATTAATGTAAAAAAAGTTGTAAATCTACAATCTGTTTATTTGAATAAAATTATTATGTATAAAATGTTGGGGGTTTTCCGCAACACAAAGTGTCTTGCAGTGAAGGAGGTAAATCATCATACTAGCCCTAATGTAAAAAAGATACGCTTTAAAGCTTCTATTTCGTATTCATTTATTTTTAACGTAAGATTCTCATACTGTAGAGTGTTTGAGACAATAACATAGTGACGTCATTATTACCATGCTGAGATTATGTAGGTACGTTTTGGGTTGATTGTTATGTAGTTTGTCTTAACAGGTAGGGTGATTAAAAAGCTGAAGTATTTTATAAAAACGATAAATTTTATTAGTATTGCAATAATACATATGTATGGTGAAACGAAACAATTTTTTTTATCACATAGAGCTTTTGAATTTCTTTGTACAGGATCTTTAGGAAGCAGTCAATTAACGTCTGGAACAAACAAAATTAAGTAGTGTTAATAATAAAGACAAAGAAATAGGAACGTTATGTATGAACGAACGAGACCCAGAAGTATAACTTTTCTATATTTCTAGACACATTTCTGTTGCTAACAATATAAGTGCAAACCTACAAAATTTATTGTTAAATGCGATGGGCTGTTTTTGTGTAATGTATTTTCTGATAAAAATGCTTTTAAAGAAAAACCTTCTGACACATAACATAAATACATTAAACATAAGTGAGTGTAGTTACCTGCCGTAGCCACCGCCGGAGCTGCCGCCGCCGCCATGACTGCCGCCACCGTGACTGCCGCCGCCGCCTCCTTGCTGTCCACCACCGCCGCCGCCATTATGACTGCCGCCGCCGCCTCCATTGGGCCCACCGCCGCCGCCTCCATTAGGACTGCCACCGCCGCCTCCATGGATACCACCGGCGCCGCCGTGTCCACCGTGACCACCGCCGCTGCCTCCGCCGGGCTGTCCAGGTTGTCCGGCGCCACCGTCGTGGCCACCGTCGCCACCGCTGCCGCCATGACTGCCACCGCCGCCGGTGCCGCCGCCGCTACCTCCGCCCCCTCCTCCGCCGCCTCCACCATATCCTGAAAATTTGAAATGTTATAAGTTTCAGATTTGTGGAGTCACTACTACTTTGTTTAAGGGCTAGTGATTTGTGGAGTCATTAGCCCTTGTTGATAACCAATACATTGGAAAATACATTTCCAATGTATTGGTTATCAACAAGGGCTGTAAGTACACAAGGCAGACCACCATACCTAATGACTAAAGTTAAGAATTTTCATGGTCAATACAAATGGCAATCACTTTCAACAACATTTTCGGTGGCATACATCAATCCTTTTTGACTCAACTCCGTGTGTTGTTATCGCTAATAAAATTTTACTTTATGCAGGCAATGTAATGTAATTTTTTTGTTGACCGTACTTTCCCAAGACATAGGTAACTTTGTTTATTTTATTTGTAGTCCCAAAATATTACTAAAAATAATTAATGGGAATCCGGGACCGCGGTCCCAGTCTCAGAAGCCTCACGACACCCCTTGAGATCCAGAATGTTGAATGTACACGACTCCATAAAAACGTTTCAATCTCAAGAACCACTTTGAAACCAACGACCAATTTGCATCTAATTTTTCCATTCCAAATAAAGCATTAGTAAAGACGCAGCTCATGTCTATTTGTGGAAATATACACAGTATTTAAATAGAATAACAACAACGAAACAATACCTGGTGCGGCGCTAGTGATGGCGAAGAGCCCTAAGGCTATAACTGAGACTACTGCAAGACGAGCCATGTTGGTCTGTGCCTCGAAATACTTCGACTAAGCTTATATACTGACTCGCTTATGTCATGGACTTGAAGGACCAAATGTTTATTAGTCTCTTCACTTTTTGCAGCGCTCTTTTTTGTAATAATTATTAAGGTTCCGCTGAATTAAAATATCCTCATTTTATGCATCGCGGTGGTTATGGACGTAGATCGATACAAATAATTGCTGACTATTCGTTAGCTTTGGCGGCTTTTAGATTACAACTTGGAGACATGTCTGCTTTTTTAATGACTGTCTGATCAACACGTCTATAGGAAAGCTTTTGTTTGTGAATTGGAACTCGTGGTTGATTTATCAAACTGCCTTCGGAGCCTTTGGTGCTAAATTTTGCATCCAACCCAATAAATAAAATTGAATTCATAACATCTTGGCTGGTAACAATACTTTGATTTAAATCGTAAATCTGTGCTTATTAGGTGCCTGACGTTTTTCAAACTTTGGTGTGAACTGTCAGTACAGCAAGCAGCCGTTAACAAAACAGGTGGCCTACCATGACATCTTAGAGCAGGATCGTTTTAATCTTGTTCCAGTGTGGGAAAGAGATGGCGCTAGGAGTCCTCTATAGCTCCGTCTCTTACCCACACTGGAACAAGATTAAAACGATCCTGCTTTAAGACGTCATGGTAGGCCACCTGTCGGGTAAAAATGTGATTGTCCTCTTTTCATCATTTGATTTTCGAATAAAACCTGACTACTATTGTCGGTACGGACCTTTTGTCATATCATTTCGATTTCGTGTTGTTATAATAGTAGCCGTTCTTCAGCAATTGTTTCAACATTTCCAGCGTTTTCGGAAGGTGAATTATTATTTTTGTCAGTTTTGGACTTCGATATTGGCATTCTTAGGTGTTTTGGTTTTGTTGAATTATTTTAATGGTATGTGCCAGACGGTTGTGTTAATGCATTTTTTATTTCAAACAAAACTGAATCTTGAGGAAAAGTTTGTCATGACATGTGTCAATAATAGTCACAGTCTCATTTTTCTTATAAAACAAAAGGATTCAAATATTATAAGTCTGAATAATGTAAGAAGGTGAACATTAAGGAGGAGTGACGGTATTTGCGAGGTACCTATCGGCTGGATATCGATGAATGTTAATCCGAGAATAAAACTAACTCTTATGCATGTATAAGGTTCACTCACAGTTTTAAATATAAAGGAATTTTAAATATTGAGGAAGGAGGAGGTTTGTTTAAGGTAGGCCTTTGTGTTGTGGGGTTTTCCGCAACACAAAGTGTCTTGCAGTGGAGTAGGTAAATTATCATATTACCTATGTCATATAAAACAAACGCTTTATAGTATGACGTAACTTAGCAGCTATCTGACATATCTTTGTTCCCTGATACCTGTAGTAAGGTACTTCTACAAAAAAATTTTTGGCTTTAGGTCTGGCGGTCACGAGATCTCCCTCGCTACATTTGTAATTCAGAAGCTTTTGAAACCTTTCGTCATTTATGATGAAAATGAAGAAAAAACCAATCTTTAATAATTATTGTGCATATGCGGAACCCTTTAGCAAGTTTAGCAAGATGTTAATAATACATTTATGTTTCATTCATTTGTTAAGTGGCCAAGAGTTTTTGTGTTGCTCGACCGATCACAATACATGTTTATAGGTAGTGTATATGCACTAATAAATTAGGACATTGTAAATATTACGTTCGCGTCGGTAATGGCCAGTTAAGGTTGGGTGTACCCTGCAAGATATAATGAAGAGATTCATCTACTTACTGATAATTTGGTGGTTTTATTCTAAACCCTAATTAGTGTTTTGTAGTAACAAGCTTCACACGGGTTTTTTTCAGTAAAACATTTACCTATAACCGGGTTTCTACTTAGCTTGTATAAAGTTTCTTGCCGGAGCATATCAGTTGTTTTTGCTTATTTTGCAAGCGGAGAAGCTGCGTTTTCCATTTTGAATGATACCTACGGCATCAAAATAATAAAATATGCAAGTATTCTTCGAGTGGTAATCACCATTTGACGTTTATGAGATTCCTGTATTCCTGGTTACCTACTATATTTAACTTGAAATATGAAACAGCTTCAAGTTTTCTATTAGCATTTCTTGACTCATCAAGTAAAAGTAAGAGTCAAACTTTGACGATTTTCACATATCCTACCAAAGCATAGACGTATCCGATCAAACTTGCCATATTTTTATTTTTTTATCGGAGTCTTTTATCCTCAAAGGCAAGTCAGCCTCACCATAACATTAACCTAGTCTAAACTAAACTGTTTTTTTCCTTGTTTGCTAGACAATAACATAGTTTATTTATATATATCAACTAAACTACACATACATTCTCTAACGGCCATTTTCTAGAAGTAACTTACTCACGTATATCTGTCAGTTAATATGCCTACGTCTAGTAGCTATCGGTGTTTCTATAAACAAAGTAAGCTTGAAATATTCTATCCTAGTCACAGTAGTCACCCACCTGTCATTTGATTCATAGAAAAATCAAAGAAAGGTTTTCTGTGACATTTCGTTTCTAACGTTCCGTTAGCTAAATGTCAAACAGTTAGAGATAGCAACCTTCCGTTACCTGTTAGTAAGTTATTGAAAATGGCCTTAAAAATCAGCGAGGAGATTCGCTATCTCCATGTAGGATCCGCTAAAACTTGAACTTAAGGATCGATATCGTATTAATTTATTTTTAACGTACTCGATACTTTTTCTCTTTCCTTCTTGTTCTTAGCAGACTCTACAAGTAGACGGTGAACATCTTCAACATAACTTACTACATACTCGTAAAATATTTTATAAATTATAGCTTTAATAGGCCAATACACCTAACATACCTCCTTGCAGATAACTGGAAATGTTTTTTTACTGAGTAAACTGCGAGCTGATATGGAAACGTTATTATTTTGTTATTGTTGTTCTACGAATTGATTTATCGACCGCGAGATCTGTTTGGAGCGGTGAGCGGTTCTTTCCATTGCGCGGGAGCAGTCGGGTGTTTGCTGTGTGCGAAGTGGGTGGTTGGAGCAATAAAACGACAGAAGCGCGCGATGCGGCGGAAAAGGGAACTTTTGGCGGCAGGTGAACTGTCACTGTAGTATAGGTTGTGTTTGTGTTTGGATTTCCTCAAAGTATTTGGCGTACTTTTCTTTTGCAAACTGTCGGGAACTTGGTCTACCCCATTGCTGTTCTTGTCTCGCCTTCGATATGATTTTATCATGGTTAACGTAATACAACAGTGCCGCAATATGTTTACATGTTCCAGTTTTATTGTAAACACAATCGTATTTGGCATTGGTTGCGAAACGAGTAGGATCAATCTGTAAGTAAATTAAATTGTGTGATTAAAAACCGGTCTCACGTACTTACCATATTCGGTAAATTACGCATGTTTTAAATTTACAAAAAACTTTCTTTCAACAGCTATTAAAACTGCGCTTGCACAATCCCTTTTACTTTCCATCTTTCATTACGTTGATGTTAGTTCTCGTTTTGATCTCAGTGAGGGACAACGAGATAAACTTGAGCGAAGATTTATATTTGGTCTGTGCAAATATGATCACACCGAATTTCGTATACAAAGCTTAAGTGGCTTCCCATACATCTTTGCCGGAATTATCTAATCTTGTTTCAGCAGTACAGTATTCTGTTCAATCTTCAACCGCACACAACCGTTCCTTCTAGCGTACATAATAGATATCTTTCGGTCATTACAAAACTTGAGACTAGAGATGCTAATGTATTCTACTAGTTTCTACGACAAATGTTTTACAGTCGAAGCAGTAAGGTTATGGAATGCCTTACCCGTGTCAGTAAGGCGCGCTCAAACATTTTTCACTAAAAAATATGATCAAAAACTATCTCTCTGTATACATGGTTTTTCATTCGTTTCAGATTTATTAAATCAAAGCTCCCTCGCTCCGCTCGGGACCCCTATAATCCCTCGCTGCGTTCCGGATTCAACTAGCATCCGTGACGTAAGACACTGATTTATACCCTTGGTGTATCTACTATTACAGGTGTGTTAATTAACCACCATTAAATAAATTGAACATAAGATTTTGATACGGTTTTCACCACACTTAATATTTAACTATTTTGTACTCGCAAACAGCAGCGCGGCGTGCTTGTATGACCAGATGTATGAATGTGGACAAAGCATATTACATATGGAGTATTAAAATCGTAGCAGGTGGCGTTCAGTACTTCCTGCTTATCTACTGCCACTTTATTTTTCAGCTAAAAACTAGGGTTCGCGTTTTGGGGGACGTCTCACGTTATTTTGTTGGTCAAAAAGTGCTGATTGTCAGCCTAATCAGAAATGGCTATGAATTGGATTTGATATACAGATATGTAAGGAGTTTCAATTTGGGTATCGTAGATTTTACGGGGACGGATAAAGTTACGTAACGGTCAGTGAATGCTTATATTCTCATGGTTAATTGTAATGAGAACCACTGTTGTACGATGACATGATAATAGTGTAATTTGTCGTGTTCATTTATACGGTCTTTGTTATAATGTGTTCTGAATCCTTTTTAGTGGGCTGAAAAACTCTCCATAGTTAAAAATAATGTGCCTTGGCCGCCTTGGCAATAAGCTTTAGAGTGCAGGTACTAAAAGTGCCGTACTCCACAGAAGCGGAGACAACATGAGAAGAGACAGCACACTAAAGCTAAGCGGAGACGAGAAGTGTAAACAACGAAATTCTGTTGATGGTTTAAAACACATCCCCTGTTTTAAACCATCAACAGAATTTCGTTGTTTACACTTCTCGTCTCCGCTTAGCTTTAGTGTGCTGTCTGTTGCGAGCGACGTGCGACGTGCCGCTTTGCACACCTCCTGTCCTCTTCGCTTCACACATCTCCGCTCGTCTACGCTTTGGTGGAAAAACCCGTCCAGGCCAAAACAGGGTGGATAAAAAACCCAGGGGCAAATCGAGAGAAAAACTAGTATTCTTGGTTACATACTTACATCACACGAATTCAATTTTGAAATCGCTGTCAATGTCTCGTTTCACTCCTGCGTTTTTATTCACCCCGCACCCGGTACATCTTGTCAAGTAACTATCGTCAGCATTTAGTGCTTATAAATCTGTTTAGTACTAACAAAAATGTAAGCAAATAGAAGAATATAATGCACATAGTGAAATCCTTTGACATTTACTTTGGACTGTTTATGTAGGTATGTTTTAAACTTGAAAACTTCTTTAATCATTTTAAATAGATAAACATTTAGGATATGTAGTCATCGCATGTTTTTATGGTAAAAAGCAGTCTTTTTCGGGTTCCGTACCTCAGTCCGCTTAAACGAAACCCTTGTAGGATCACTTTGTTGTCTGTCTGTCTGTCTGTCAAGACCCTTGTTCTCAGGAACACGTGAAGGTATCCAGCTGAAATTAATACCAAATATGCAGCTCTGCTACACCTTAAACCAGTGAAAAAATTCAAACATCAACGCCATCAAAAGATGTAATCAATAATTATGTCGCATAATTATTTTGTGATTTCACAAGGGAATCAAAACCGGGTACTTCCCGCTGACCTAGTATCATGAAATTTGCAAGAAGCAATGTCTTATAGCACGTGTAAAGGAAAAAATCTGAAAACCGTAAATATGTAGTTAATAACAAAATACCTACATATTTATACGGAACCCTCGTTGCGCGAGTCCCGTGAGTCCAACCGGCACTTGGCCGGTTTTTTTTAAAGTAACGACACGACGTGACTGTGTGACGACAAGTCGTCCACACGAGGTGGATCGGTGACCTTGTGGAGGCCGTGGGAATCCTCAGGATGCCAGAGTAAGGACGTGTCGATGCGACATCGTTTGGTGGATTATGTCTATGTAAGGGCTACCGCATATTTGAGACAAAACTGTCTTGAGACAGACTATTTCCCTACTAGCGCGAGCGAGAGATAAATAGTCTGTCTCGTTCGCACTAGTAGGGAAATAGTCTGTCTCAAGACAGTTTTGTCTCAAGTGTGCGGTAGCCCTAATGGACGGATTTCTAAAAACTGGTTCACATCCGTAACCTCACTAATCCAGGTCTAGTTGAAAACAACCAGCGTCGGGCACTAGTTGTCCGGCATTTTGCTGAACTGGGCCTATTTGGCGCAGCCGTGAGGCACACATTGTCACATTGTTTAGTTTTTTTTTTGATTTTTTTTTTTGATTTTTTTTTTACTGTGTTCACTTGTGGCTTGTGGCGCGTGTGCCAAATAAAAGTATTTTCTTTCTCTATTTCATTTGGGCTAAAATTTATGAATGGGTATACTAAAAATACCCCTTGAATGTTGCTTTTAACAAATGTCAATGTAAAGTTCTAACATAAAAGGATGATATCATCGACTGTGTATCTGAATTGTTAAAGTTAACTTGTAGTAAAATCATCTTGTGTGCTTTTCCATATTTTGAAAATTGAAGTAGTAGAAAAAACAATTATATACATACGTTAAATAAACATGTACATTTTTAGTAGGTCACTATAGTGACAGACTTGTATATCTGCATGTCAACACTATTGTTGGTAAATCTACCTATTAGATGTAGACACAAAATAGCTCGGCTATTAGCTTATAATATTCACACAGACATAAATGGTATGTCTAAGTTTAGTTATTATTAATAATGCGCCATAATGCGCATAGCCGTGTGGTATCCGGCAGAGTAGAATAGAACCAACCCATTACACTCACGGGTGTCGTATAAGGCGACTAATGTCTGAGGCAGAACACCTTGCGCCTCCGTAGACCAGAGAATGGGCAGCAGCGTTTTCTGTTAGTCTTTCATCACTGCGATCTCCAATCCGCCTGCCAAGCGTGGAGATTACTTACGGCAAATTCCTCCCATCATGGGAGAGGCTTATGTCCAGCAGTGGACGTTATGGGCTGTTGTAGTAGTTGTAGTGTAGTAATAATGCGAGTATTAGTAGTAATACTAATGAACAGGTGACCTTAAATAAATATAGCATTAGTGCTATTAATGTTTACAAACATTCTACTGAGAAGGATCCATATGTCACCGTGGAAAATTCTCAATTAGGGTACATTAATGTTAGGATCTTGCTGTCTGGCCTTGGCACGGGAGTCTCGGGGCTCTCTCCAGATATTAATATTAATTTAAACTAGGAAGTGAGACAACAGAAGGTACCATTAACAATACTGTTAAACCAACCAACAGCAAGGTATCTTATCTATCTAAGCCTTACCGGTACTTGCAGGTGTACTTCCAGTTGATCTTGAAGTGCAGCGACGGGCTGCAATGTACTATAACGCACGTGAGACCGCGGACGCAGACTTTTTAACCCTACGTGACCGTGTTAAGATTGCTAGATTATTCAAACCACAGACCGACGTCTGGGAGGAACTTTTGTCTGAATGGCAAGGTAGGTGGGATAATTCCATCAAGGGCCGACACCTCCACCAGTTCTTTCCATCCGTTCGTGAGCGGCTGGCCAGGACATGGTTGGATGTTGATCACTGTGTTGCCCAATTTCTCACCGGTCATGGTAACTTTAAGAGTAAATTATTTTCCTTCAAGCTTGTTGACTCGCCTTTTTGTCAATGTTCCACATCTGACTGCGAATATGAACAATCAGCACATCACATTTTATGGGAGTGCAGTCTTTGGCAGAATGAACGCAACATTATGTTGGATAGTGTACAGGTTACATCCGGAGTTATTTACTATACAGACCTTGTGGAAACTAGAACAAATTTCCGTGCGTTCAAGCGTTTTTGCCATACCTATTATTGGAATCAAATATAACAGCTCACAACTTAGGACCCATTAATGTTAATATTTATCCGTGGTGCTAGGCAACTGGGCCTATCCCAGTTGTAAACGTCCCTTTGTGCCTATTGGCCTTGTTTCGTTCTGTCTCCTGCAAAAATGGAGGGAAGTGGAAATTACGGTTTTTTCCTACTCCTCCACTATACTTTTCTGATTAATTTCGTTGCGGGATCCAAGACAGTTAAATTCATTCTCTGGGACTTCGTCGAGCTTCATTGTCTCGGCGCTTTTCTGGTGGTCGCCACTGTTGATTCTGGCTTTCAGGAGTTACAGTGGTTTGGGAACAGGGTGGCGGGCTTGTCCCAAAAAAAAAAAAAAAAAAGCAAGGTATCTTCTTTCACTCCATTAGTTCGTAAAAAAGGGCCTCATCAGAACACTTTGAAATTATTCCACCAAAGCATTTCCAAGGCATTTCTTCCAAATTATTAGAAATTTAATTGTATTTAGAAATAATATGTTCGACATTATTTGCTTTACCTACTGAACATTGGCTAAAGGATTACCAAATGCATAATAATTATGAGAACTATACGGTGTTTAGTTGCTTTAACCGTAAATAAGACCGCCCATGGTGTCACCCCTTGTATGTTTTACTTTATTTTGTATCTGTAATTTTAATGGTGTACATAATAAAGAGTATTCTATTCTATTCTATGCTGTGCGGAGGTTCCTTAATATTACTGAAAAAATATGTTAAATATAAGCAACGTAATGATAAAGTAGGTCTCTCAGCTGAACATTGCGTCGAACTGTCCTGTGTTGAGCTAGATAAGCATGTAATTGTGTGTGTGTACAGACCCCCAAACTATCAAAACTATTCCTTATTTGAGTCAATAATGGAAGATGCACTGGCAAAAATTGCAGCTTGTAATAAATCTATAATTATTTGTGGTGATTTTAATATCAGTATTTTAGAAGAAAATTCGTATAGCAGTCGGTTATTTTAAATCTTTTTAAGTCATTTGACTTGACCAACACTTTTATAGAACCTACTAGAGTCACTCCATCTTCTGCGACTTGTATAGATAATGTTTTCTGCGATTGTGATTACTTAGATACAGCCATAGTTAATTTTCTGCAGTCTGACCATAGCATAGTGGACAAACTGTAACTTTTAGGAGTAACATACCGTGTCAAAAAGTTCAGATTAAATCTAGACCTATAACTTCTAGCAAATTAAATAAATATAATTTTTCCTTAGAACAAGTTAAGTGTTATGAGCCATGAAGATATTAATATAAATAAATTGTATGATCATTTCTTTTCAATAATTCACACTGAATTCAGTAAAACTTTTGAAAAGAAGACAAAAAGTATTTGCCCTAAATTTATATTTAGTGATTGGGCAGCTAGAGGTATCAGAAAAAGTAGGGACCGGACCGAACCCGAAGGGTAACCAACGGGACCCTATTACTTGGGGGTATAACATTGCTCGCGGGCCTGTGGACGGTGGGCTATGGGCTAGCTCGCCGTCCGTCCGTCTCATGACGACAGGCCGTGTCACGGCGCGATCGTGTTCCACGCGCGCCTCGAAGAGAGTCAGCAAAAAGGAAGGGGTCCGTAAGGGCCGATGCTTGCCGGGGTTGCGGGACTGTTCGAAAGAGATACCATGGCCCCGGAACACAAAGGGCGATGAAGGAACATGGATGGGTTTTAGTCAGTAAAAGTCTGACACTCCCTCCTGCTCCGCCCAGAGCGGGAGAAGTCATTTGATGATTTCCCATACGAAAAACAAAAGTGTATTACATTGCTATGACATGATATGCTGTGATATGTCATAATATAATTATACGTATGTTTATCGGCCAACACGACCTTATCAAATACGCATAATAATGACTTGAAAACTAAAAATACCCCCTTGAATGTTTCTTGTAACAAACATGTTTTTGAGGTTCCGTAACCGAAGGGTAACCAACGGGGGTCCCGTTACTTCCCCCATTATTAATGGTCCCCATTACTTGAGGGTATTACATTGCTCGATGACCTTGATGATTTGATCTCTGTACTGGTTTTTGTTTATTTGGCGCCCCCTACCGGTAAACGACCATACTACAACAAAGAATAAGCAAGAACACACATGTGTCGCAGTGTTGTCATCGTCTCTGTCTAATTTATTCTCCTCCGCTGTCTTTCATCTGTCTGTCAGCGGGCTGTATCTTATGATCAGTAATAGGTTAATTTTGTATAGGCTCACGGCCTATACAAAATTAACCCACGTCTTACAGTAAAGAGAAGTATCTCAAAAAAATGAGTATAAAAGATGGCTGGCATAGTTACGATCGCCATCTTTACAGTCTAACGTATAAAAAAATTGCTATGAACATTCATTATACAGGCCGGCTCCGAAAACACGACAATAAATGATAACACTAGTAATACTACTGCATAGGAATATTTTTAAACTACTAAATAAATCTTAACAAATTAAAATATTTTTATATACTTACCTCAAACGGCGCAAATACAATAATTTAATTTGTTATTATGTTTTTGAGCCGTTCTAGTATTTCGGGATATCGCCAAACGGTTGGTCGACTCTTCGCGTGACCAGAGGGTCCTATTTTTTGGCTAAAGAATCAGCATTGTCATCCAAACGTGGCAATGCTGCCAGCCTTCTGGGCACTTTTTCTGTTGACAGCGATGTGGATGAATTTTTCGACGCCCTGTAACCCTTTTTGATACTTGTAAATATTTTTATTTCTAACAACACCATTTGTAAATATTGGTTTGCTAACTTTAGGTATAATTCGTGACTAAAATACTAGATTATATTCAAATGAATCTTTATGTGCAGACTGGGAACGTCATGAGGAAAAAGCAGCTTAATTTATTGTCATATTATCGGCGCCATCCTGTATACCGAGTCCGTCTGTGTCTTGGAAAACATGTAGCCGTTGGTCCCGGCTGTCATTAGTAGACTTCTAAGCCTCCGTCTGTCTGTGAACGGTCTGTATCTCATGATCCGTAATAGGTAGACAGTTGAAAATTTCACAGAATGTGTATTTCTATTGCCGCTATATAACAACAAATAAAGGGCTCCCCTATGATGGTACGGAATTACGGAACTCTTCATGCGCGAGGCCGACTCGCACTTGGCTGTTTTTTTTTGACACGTCTCTTCACACTTGGCATTCATTACCTGGCAAAAAAGGTTGCACGTGTCGAGCCGCCGATCTGCCGTTGAAGTTGCCGCTGACCTGCTGACACATGTCGGTGGGCCGGTTTTGTTCTGTAGGCTCCTTTAGACTGAAAGCTTCAAGAAAATCTAGTATAAAGAACTAGAGTTACCGTCATAGCTTGTGGAGCATAGTTAAGGAAGCTAAAGTGGCAGTTGGTCGAAAGGTCGTTGAAACGAATGAATTACTAAATGGACAGATGACCTAAAAAAGCGGCTAGGACATATGAGGATGCGGAAGGTGTAGGACAGGGTATTGTGTTGTGGTGCAGCTTGGGAGAGGCCTATATCCTATGTCCCCATCAGAATAGAATAGAATAGAATACTCTTTATTATGTACACCATAAAATTACAGATACAAATGTAATACATTTGACAAAGGGTGACACAATGGGCGGTCTTATCGCTAAAAGCGATCTTTTAAAGACAACCTTTGGATGAATTTAAGGGGGAAAGGAGAGACAATACTGCAGGTAGCCTGTGGTGTACCATTTACATATATACAAAAAATACATACATATACTCGTACATACATATAACACTTTACACTTGTATAAATATATAGCTGCAATTTATTTTTTTATTATCAAGAAACAAGTGCGAAAAACTAGGTAACTTAAATACCTAATAAAAATTAAGCATAACGAGAGAGATACAGATTTTTTATCATGCTTTTAAAAATCAGTGGACTGTTGAGTTGATTGTTATTGGTGAAGAAATGGGACCACTGTTTTACACAGACGATCGTACTGGTAAAGGCGTTGGGATTGTTACGTCTAAGTTACCCAAGCACCAGTGTCAGTGCTGACAATGATACGTGTGTTACACGTTAACCCGCAGTTCGGGAATATTTAGGAGCTTCTCGATGACTGCTACAATTCACTATGCAGATAAATAAGTAAGTAGTGGCCGTTTTTAGTAACTATAATGAAAAAAAGGATCGTAATGACGGAGAAAAGTGCCTTTAGGCTTCGGTAAGGATATTTTTATACTAATTAGAAGACACTTAAAAATAAATGCTTAAATAAAAGCGAGCAACGCTTTTCGACTTTCGGCACTGAGCCGTGCGTATAAAATTTAACAGCTCGTTTTAATAAAATCCCCTTTAGATCAGTGATTTGTCAGCAACAGCCCAGAGTTTGAACTTGTGCCGAATTGATGGCAATAGGGTCGCCCCTACTACAAGGGACTTAACCCTTTCCCTGTCCCTTGAACCACATGTAGTTAAGTTACTGTGTTGTGGCTGTAAAAGAGTTGTACATTACTCTTGAAATGCGCGTGTACTACACAATATGTAAACAGAATCATCACGAAGTCGGAAACCAAGCATTCTGTACATCAAACTAACTAAATCTATAATGCAAAAATTATTGCTGAAAGAGACTTTTTTCTGGGGTGAAGAATCACGTTTTACATAGATGCATTGATTAGCACGGTAGTCGTGGAGGTATTTAAAGTGGGTATAACATCAAAAACAAACAAAACTTTTGAAAAAGTCGAAACATTGTCTTTCTCTGAATGTTTGTTTTGTTTATTGTTTCTGTTTTCAAATTTTGTAAGCACGTCATGTCCCTGCGATGAATAAAGATTTTTTGTTTCTTTCTTTCAACATCTCCGTAACTAGAAGGTTCCCAAGTATAGTCAAGAACTCTAGGCTAGAACAACAAAAATGAAAGAAAGAAAGAAAGAAAAAGCATTTATTAGCCCGCACGGGACAAACAAAACATACAAATAAAAATGGTTAAACTAACACTACAACTAATAAAATTAGAAAAAGAGAAAAAAAAAAAAAAATAACACCATCCTGCTTCCTTCTGGTTGGATGATCGCAATGATGTTGAGAACTAGTACCTGTTGGCTTCGTTTAGGGTATTTTAACACCCATTATGTAGGCCCATTTTTGTTTAAACCCCGTAGGGAAAATATATCCTTCATTGTCACTAGTACCATTAACAGTTCCATGATGGAACTAGTGTTGTTTTTATAATCACTAGTTCCATTTTTAAAGAATCTGTAAATAATGGAACTAGTGTTGATTTTTTTATCACTAGTTCCACTAGTAAGATTAACAGTTCCATGATGGAACTATCCCACCTATGAGTGAACAACACCTATAAGTTGGAAGGTGTTGGCTTGGTTCAGTATTTTCGCCAGCAGCTGAGTCATGGAAACTAAAGATAATTTTTACTTGTTTTAGTTTTGTTCAAAATTCATTTTGCGCTTTACAGAACACAAACATATTTAAAGACGGATAACTTGTAAATAAGTTATAATTAAGCATCAACATTCTTAATTAGTCATTAATTTAAGCATTTTTGACTCAAAAGATTACAATGATTGTTGTGGTGTTGTATTATGTTGTTGTTGTTGGCTAAGTTCTTTAACACAAAATAATAAATTGTTTACATCCTCTTGATCGTTATGAAATCTTCAGGTAATCTCTATGGTAATTAATAGAGACCGGATCATATGCAAATGCATATGCAAGTATGTTTTTTGAAGATAATGCATATTTTAGCTATAACCGTGATATTTATTTATTTAAGGACAACCAACAAAGCATACACCAAAAATACATGTTAAGAACTCAAGTTGAATTGTACATTTTATAGTGTAGCCTCAATTAAAGGCTGCCACGGCATACATTAAACATTGGAGAAGAAAATGCAGTTACAAAACAGATCTTACCCATTCAGATCTATCTAAATAAGTAAAATCCGCTTTGCGCTGCCTTATCTGCCTGTTTCTGTATTTATTAACTGCATTTATACACCAATTATTGGTATATAAATACAGCCAATTGATCTTTTTCAATTGATATCTTGCATATTTAATCATGTTTCCTTTAATTTTATCTGCTCTTAACTGGCAAAATGTAAAAAAGCATCTAAATTCAAATAGTGCCCATTGAAGTAGATCGATTCCTTAATTGGCTGTAGGATTAGTTAAAATAGTTTAGGTTAAGATTGTAAAGAGCTGTGGATTTTGTGATAAATAAATTGGTTTCAAGTTATAAAAATATTTTAATTTAATAGAAGGCTCAATCGTACTACAAATAATACAAATTAATAATTAGGAACCGAATTCGGTTTTCAAAAATCTAGTCGAAAATGCAGTACGAGTAAATTAAATAAAAAAAAAATATTTAGTAGCAAGTAATTATTTAAATTTTATGTTGCAGATTTTTGCAATTTTGTTGCATATTTTGAGAATTATTTATGGTGCATATTTGCATACAAATTTCGACGATTTTATTTTGCATATAATCCTGTCTCTAGTAATTAAAGTTAACAAATGGAAAATAATTTATTCAGACCCATCATGTTGTAAAAAACTGAGGTGACTTACAATACACTTTTTTGTATATTATGTGACTAAGTAAGTATAAGATGCGAACTTGACACCTATTTGACTTTATGTCATTGGTTTTTTTGTTGTGAATTATCGTAGGTAGGTGCACCCTATCGGATAAAAAATTAATGGAGCCAGCACATGCGGTAAAAAATTTAAGGTGCACTTCCAAAGTACACTGCAAACGCTAACTGCAGTGACAACAGATGTTCACAAGTTGTAGTACAGAGACGAGAGCACAGTCGGTGTCTAGAGTCCTCCTAGATGAAATTACAAATCGCTCCCTAAGCCTCTATACAACGCCCCCATTTTTTTTCTGGGTCTCTTACTGCCCCCCTTTAGGCCTGCAGCGCCCACAAGGGGGCGTTATCGCACACTTTGGGAAAGGCTGGTCTAGATAATGTTCTAGCTAGACTGTTTGACACGTAAACATTATTAACAGGATGTTTCATAGTTCTAACGTACAAATATTTTTTTTTGTTTTTGTCGTCCAATCACAATGACTAGGCATTGAATCATCATCATCATATGCCTTTTCCCAACTATGTTGGAGTCGGTTTAAATAAAATATGCATTAAAATCGGTGAAATTTGCACAAAAAATGGCGAAATATGCCCAGGAATCAAAATGCTATTCAAAATGCAAATCAAATTTTCAATCTTAATCTTAATTTTCAATCTAAACACAACATTTTAACATCCTAACTTTTAAACTGACGGACTTTCATACACTATTTAAATCCCTTAGGGGTTGAATTTCGAGAAATCATTCCTTATTTGTTGTCTACACTATAAAGGGAACCACTGTGCAAAATTTCAGTTTTATAGATTCAAGTTTTTGGGCTGGGCGTTGATTGACTAGCGCGCGGAACGGTGTGACACTTTTCCGTGCGTGCAGCTGGTGTTCATCGATTTAGAAGACGTTATCACGTCAATAAGGAATAAAAATAAGGGACCTCAAAATGACGAATAATCACTGAAGATATTTATGTGACAGTATAAGTTTAATCAACAATCTGTCTATCATTAATGTCATAAATTTTGATGATAATTTGGAAGGAGTGGTACCCCATAAAAACCCATACCCTAATGCCCTAATGAACTCAATCATTCTTGATAAACGAGTAAATTTCAAGTTTCCTTGCCTACGTCAT
This sequence comes from Xestia sexstrigata, assembly GCA_941918905.2. Classification (NCBI taxonomy): domain Eukaryota; kingdom Metazoa; phylum Arthropoda; class Insecta; order Lepidoptera; family Noctuidae; genus Xestia; species Xestia sexstrigata. The sequence goes on along the minus strand of OW799201.2, from coordinate 4,409,334 downwards.
TGCCAAACCTACTCGTGAATAGTGTTTTTAGAAGTTGTGATTTTATTAACTTCTAAAAAAGGATGTATTCGGCTATTCTTATAGTAATGTATTAGAATAAAATATCGCAAATTTGGAGGCCATCTAGTTGTTTTCGATTGCAACATTTAGCGTTGTGATGAGCGCATCATGACGTGAAGATATCCTGCAAGTATTACCTACTGTTTTTTTCTGTGAATCCTGCTCAGCGTTTAGATACGCTTATTTATCAATGTAGATGGCGCTTTCGTCAGTAGCAAGTACCATGCTCGAAGTAAGAAAAAAGCAATTGTCAGGTATTACGTTATTTTTTAAGAGTATCTAATGTTAGCTGTTCTTTTTTATAATTTGTCGGTCTTGCCCCTATTTTGAGACTCGCCATATTTAGACACAAATCACAAAATTATTTATGCTATCGAACACATCTATTGTCGTTAGATTGTTTAAATAAGGATGTTTTTAGGATTCCGTACCCAAAGGATAAAAACGGGACCCTATTACTAAGACTCCACTGTCCGTTTGTCTAGTATAGCAAGTAGTTCTTATAAATTGTATGTAAATTATCCTATTCAACACAATGTCAATAGTTAACGAATAAATGAAATGAAATGAAATGTCTGTCTGTCTGTCACCAGGCTGTATCTCATGAACTGTGATAGCTAGACAGTTGAAAATTTCACAGAATGTGGATTTCTGTTGCCGCTAAAACAACTAAAAAATATATATATACAAACCGTAGATATAAAATATATATGTACGGAACCCTTCATGCGCGATTTCGACTCGCACTTGGCCGGTTTTGTTAGCCTACGTAGAGTCCCACTGTTGGGCAAAGGCATCCCATTTCTCCTTCCACTCCTCTCTATCTTGAGCGATTTCTGGCCATTTTAGTCCAGACATTAAATACAATAAAAATAGATCGATTTATACACCGTGATTTGAAGTCGTATTACAACGGCAGCCCATATCATTCAATAAGTACTAAACATTCCGTCAGTCTGTCTGTCCGTCAGTCTGTCTGTCCGTCCGTCTGTCACAGCCAATTTTGCTCCGAATCTACGGGACCAAATCAGTTAAAATTTGGTAAGATGGTGTAATCCTATGACCCAAACACAGATGTGCAAAAAAATAAATATATTTTAAAAAATACGGGTGATTTACAGGGGGACAAATTAGGAAAAAAAAAAAAAAGCTTTGTTAACCTTACTGTCATATAATATATGTATTTTTTATTATTCTAAAATAACTATTTTTAATTTTATTCATGAAAGAAGACGAAAATTGACCATTTCCCCCCCCCTAATCTCCGAAACTACTGAGCCTAAAATTTTGAAAAAAAAATACAAAATATAGTTCATTGCTTGTAGATTACAGGAAAACCTATAAAAATTCTATCAATTGAAAATAAAGTGGTAAACCCATTATAAGACTGGCATTGTACGGACGCCTCTCCACGCGAGTTCAACTCGCACTTGGCCGGTTTTTTTTCATTATGATGACGCATGACGTAGTTGAAACACCCGTTGCGGGCTAGATATGTTCTAGACTGTTGGACACGTAAACATTATTAACAAGATGTTTCATGGTTCTAACGTACAAATGTTTTTTTGTTACCTTTTGTCTAAATTAATGGTAAAATAGAAATAATCGCGCCTAGAGGTATTTTATGTCGGATACATTGAGTGGACCACCTTTGTAAGACGACTAAAAAGTCACGTTGTATATGTGTGGAAAATCCAGGTACTGCCCGGACTGGTCTAGGAACGTACTTACAACGACACATATTGAGTAAACCTGCCCCAATGACCTTTTTTCCTATCTAATCCATAATAATCTAATTTTAATTTATTTTTTCTACACAATGTATTTTGTTCAGAAATAAATGACTTATGACTTATCTATCTAGAGCACCTGGTGTTGTACCAGGTGCTCTCTCATTGCTGGTTTGTTTTAAATACCCTTAAGCCATATTTCGAAAACAGGTTGCTTCTTTATTAAGACGAAGTGAGAGACAGTAGCAATAGCATCCTCAAGATGATTGCTTCCCGTACAGACTGTCCGATCCAACATAAGTGGATGTGCATATCTACTGGACAATACTGATCTGACATTTAATTTAATTTAATTGTATTGTATAGGCTTGTGTCCTGAAAGATTCTAACTAGTCCGTCAGTTAGATTATAAAAAATATTTGACACGTCTTTTTTTCTTTTGTTACGTAAACCAAAATTGACGAAGATACGACGCTTTTAAAATTCTCAATACGTCACGCCGTGCTATAATTTTTAGTGCGTTGTGACGTCAAGAGCCCCCAGTCTCGAGTTTTGATGCGTTTTATCTTTGTCAATATTCATTGATTTACAAAAACAAAAAATATTTGTCTATTATTTTCAAATAACTGACGGACTGAATAGATATGCAATTTATTGATGGTGGAAACTAGCCTATTGTGTATGACTGTACAATTTCTAATTTTAATTGATTGATTGTCATTGTAGTATCTAATATTGACCTTAAATTTTTAATCTTTTTGATAATGTATCTTCGTTTCCATTGTACGTAAATGCCAATATTTGATTTATTTCATTAATTAATTTGTTTATATCTGCGCCGACTATTTTATTACTACTATGCTACCTATATGGATTGTTTCTGAAATAAACGTTTTATTATTATCTATATCTATTCGTATAATTAGCTCGGCTAACCGGGTAGCTGGAAATTACTGATAGCACGGGCCTAAGCCAAGTGATTATCAGCTGGATTAAAAGTTACAGAGGTAGTAGTAGGTACATAACGGTTTTGCGTTGTAGCTTGAAACAGAGATGAGGGCCACCGTAGGCGCGGGCCTGTGGACGGTGGGCTATGGGCTAGCTCGGCGTCCGTCCGTCTCATGACGACAGGCCGTGTCGACGGCGCGTTCGTGTTCCACGAGCGCCTCAAAGAGAGTCAGCAATAGGAAGGGGTCCGCTAGGACCGATGCCTGCCGGGGTTGCGGGACTGTTCGAAAGAGATACCGTGGCCCCGGAACACAAAGGGCGATGAAGGAACATGGATGGGTTTTAGTCAGTAAAAGTCTGACACTCCCTCCTGCTCCGCCCAGCGGGAGAAGTCATTTGATGATTTCCCAAGGGTATGTTTAAGTGGATATGTTGGTGCGGGTTGTCCGATTCACATTGTAGGAACTTAGAAAAGAAAAGAAAAGTTTAGAAAAGTAAGGAACTGGTGGAGTTGTTTTGGTATTACTCCTGTTGTGGACAGCACTATCGGGACTATTGTTACTTTTTGCAGATGCCAGAGGCGGGTTATTTCGTCTTTTTTATTATTATTATAAGATTTGCACGGGGTCAGCATAGCTCGTCAACCATGCCGCCACCTAATGTAAGCACGGAACTGGCGCCTGCGCATAGCTCTTCCCCGCGCCTCAGATAGTGTAACAAGTTGCTAAGAAGATTTTTGCTTAAACCGGCATTTGGCTTTTTAGCGACATGACACCCACCTCTGCATACAAAATTATTTAGAAATGTTAATAAATCTCTAAAAAAGACGGAAAAAATCGATCATTAGAAAACTTGACTTATTTGTTTTCATTAAGGTTCTATTCCAAAGGCGGCCGCAACAGCGAACCGCAGCTAGAAAACCGCTTCGACGACACTAGACCGCGACGGCGGCGGCGACGACAGACCGCGACGGCGAGGCGCGGGTGACACGACAAACCATACTTATCTATGACTAGCGGACGTCACGCGGTTTCACCCGCGTAGTTCACGTTCCCGTGGGAATACAGGGATAAAAAGTAGCCAATGTCACCCGGGGATAGTGTAGCTTCCCAACGTTAAAAGAATTTTTCAAATCGGTCCAGTAGTTTTTAAGTTTATTCGTCACATACCATAATACAAATCTTTCCTCTTTAGAATATTATATTATTAAGTATATAGATATAGAAAATGACAATACGCGACAATATCGCCCACTACGGATCTACGGAACCGTACCTTTATTATTATTCCAATTAATAAGGAAGCATTATAACAAGTTTGGCAGGATAATAAAACCTCCATGTTTTATTGTAGACTAGCTTCTGCCAGCGGCTTCGCCCGCGTGAAGTTTGATAATTGTCTCATGGTATCTTACTACAGAAATAAAAAGTATCCTATGTGTCAATCCAGGCTATAAACTATCTGTGTGCAAAATTTCATCTAAATCCGTTCAGTAGTTTTTGCGTGAAAGAGTAACAAACATTCATACATCCTCACAAACTTTCGCATTTATAATATTATATTAGTAGGATTTTTTTTTTTTTTTTTGTAATTTAATGGTTAAACTGACCTCTATCTTAACGTCTATAAATGTGCACGATGAACAGAAAATGTTATTCCACTTGAAACCGACACAATGAAAACAGTGAGTTCTGCTTGCCCTATTAAGTTTAATTCATTAATAATTGAACGGGAAATTAATATTTTAAAATTAATGTAATAAAAAGTGTTAAAAATATATTTGCTTCTGAACCAGTTTCTCTTTAGACTACGAGTATTTAACTACTAACTATTCCAGAAAGTTTGATTGGACCCTTTGCCACGTTATGCTGTAACTTCAGTGCATCTTTTGAACATCACATACCTTATCGATGTTTTCTCCATTTGTGATAAAAGCTAATAATTTATTTTGTTTCCAGTTCGTATTGTTCACATTGGTGGCGAGCGCCATCCTTGCGCTGGCGAACGCTCAGCATTACGGTGGATACGGCGGACATGGAGACTATGGGCACGGCGGTCACGGGGGACATGGAGACTATGGCCACGGCGGTCACGGCGGACACGGTGGATATGACGGAGGCCACGGCGGACACGGTGGATATGGCGGACACGGCGGATATGGAGGCTATGACGGCGGACACGGACACGGCGGATATGGCGGACACGGCGGATACGGCGGCCATGATCACGGTCACGGTCACGGTGGACATGAAATATTCTTTGGTTGATAAAATTAATGTTAAAAATAAGATGATGTAGATAAGTATCTAAGTCATATTTATTAAGAATGTTTATTTTTAGATAAAACTTAGAATTAGGTACTTAGATTGAAGTCGGAAGCTAAACTGTGAATACTAGGTTGGCTGTAATTGCTTTAAGTACCTACGCTACGTTTAGTTAATAAATTATTTAAAACAAAGGATAGTGTTTTTTGTATGTTTAGCCTGTCAAAGCTATTTTATGCTAAATTTTAATTCTTACTAATTAACTGTAAGCATAATTACCTAAGTATTATTGAGATCTTAACAAAATATAGGCTTGCCCCTATTTGCATGGTACATACATAAACATGACTACAAATACTGTTTTAAGCTTTGACGGTTTAAAACTAAACTTACTTATATAAATTACTTACTTACGGAAGATATCCCATAAGTGACTGTCAGTATATGTTTAAACACGACTGTTGAAATGTGTAGGTACACCTACTATTAGGTACACCTCTGACTAAACCCTGAAATGGCGATACATTACTACTTCAAACAATATTTTAGTTGCAGCCTCAGACCAAATAAAAAACCAAAACATAGCGCTGCGAACAATTAAGTAAGGCCAGCACAAAACTACGTCTCGCTCTGTGCATACACGCTCACACGCACACATTTACATAAAACTACAATGAAATTACGTCTCAATAAATGCATTGTCTACGAAACCGGCGGCACTTCTCTGTTCGCAAAGTTCCGTCTTAACTTTTTTATTTGAATTGAGGATGCAGCAAAAAAAAAAAAAACAAAAAATTGAGAGGATTTTTTTTAATCGGGAAAAACATAAAAAATTGAGAGGATTTTTTTAAATCGGGATTTTAATAAAAAATCCTCTGTTCCATAGGTACATTTTGACCGTGTAGGTATTGCACTTTTGTAGGAAATAGCATAATAATACCAGTCTGTTACTGTCCCACTGCTGGGCAAAGATCTCTTCTCATACAGAGAAGGCACGTGCATTGATCACCGCGCTTGCTGAAGAAGGGTTGGCGATTTCAGTCTTATATCCTCACTATCACTACATATTACAAAACAAAAGTCCCCCGCGCGCCGCGCCTGTCTGTCCCTATGTATGCTTAGATCTCTAAAACTACGCAACGGATTTTGATGCGGGTTTTTTTTAATAGATATAGTGATTCAAGAGGAAGGTTTTAGTATATTATTTGTCAAGCGGGCGAAGCCGCAGGCATCAACTAGTTTATTATAAATCCAGGTTTCCTCACTATGTTTTCCTTCACCGATGTCCTGTCCAAGTTAGACTTAGAAAGTACATATGAATTGAAAAAGTCACATTGGTACTTGCCCGGATTTGAACCCACAACTTCATGCATGAGAGGCGAGGGGTGTTTCCGTTTTCATCCTACGTTTTCATCCCAGGAGTTAAAAATAATAATAATTATTCCGCTTTCAACCCGCAACAAAAATGGACTCCGTTTTCAACCCACGGCATAGTACATAACTGTTTAGTAACTTATGTAAGTAACGTTAGCAGACAAACAAACTTTGTTAGAAAAATCTTTATTCATAATTAACACAACTAAGTCTTTAGAATATTGATATCTAGAAAATCACAGATTCGTACTATTATCAATTCTACATTTTAAAAAAATCACAAATTGTAAGTATTATTCATCCTACATCTAAAAAATCACAAATGGTAATTATTATCAATTCTACATTTTAAAAAAATCACAGATTGTAAGTATTATTCATCCTACATCTAAAAAATCACAAATGGTAATTATTATCAATTCTACGTCTAAAAAAATCACAGATTGTAAGTATTATTCATCCTACATCTAAAAAATCACAAATGGTAATTATTATCAATTCTACGTCTAAAAAAATCACAGATTGTAAGTATTATTCATCCTACATCTAAAAAATCACAAATGGTAATTATTATCAATTCTACGTCTAAAAAAATCACAGATCGTAAGTATTATTAACCCTACATCTAAAAAATCACAAACTATTATCAATAAATTCTACTTCTAAAAAAATAACAGATTGTAACTATTACCAATTACATATACATCTAAAAATCACTGATCGTAACTATTACCAATTACTTATGTATTTAAAAATCACAGACCGTAACTATTACAAATTATACATCTAAAATTCACAGATCGTAACTATTACAAATTATACTGTGTGTGTGTGTGTATGCGCGTCTGTGCCAAGGAAGTGACGTCGTAAATAAGTACCTATTCATCAAATTATAAGTATACAAAGTTTAAATAGTTTAAGATTATTTTTCTGTCTGTACAAAAAAACAATTATAAACTGCAGTGGGTAGAAACCGGAATATATTTTAGGTAGAATACGGAAAAAACAACTATTATTATGATTGTGGGTAGAACACGGACTAAGATTTGGGTAGAAAACGGAATAAAATATTCGTGGGATGAAAACTTGGGATGAAAACGGAAACACCCGAGGCGAGGCCATGGTGAGGCACTAACATCAGGAAATTACATATTTTTTTAAATTACCGATGTCTAATTCTTATGTGGGGTGTTGTACTGAATGCGTGGTAACCGTTGTACTTCGGTGTCCGTTCGACTCCGTATACTAATCATTAGATCTAGAAAGTGAAATAGATTGCACCACTTATCAAAAGTTGTGAAATAAGGATATCACGTGACATTTCTTAAGATTTCAACGTAAAAATAGCACAAACAACGTATGTGTCGCCCATGCTACTAGACTGGTTTTAGAAATAAAAACCTGAATGTAAATTGTGTCGGATTATTATTACCTATGAATAAACAAGTGCGAAGTGTCAAGCGGTTTTGAACCTTATGCCGTACAACTTGTCCTCCCTGAACTTGAACTTGTTTGCGGGTTAGCAGCAGACGTAATCAAGTAATTTTGCAGGGCAACAACCCAATTGCACAATACTCTTTCCGTAATAATTCGAAGGCTTTTCTTATAACAAAGTTTGTTTGAAAAATTCTGGTCGACAACCCGTGAATAACGCAATGAATAGCAATAGTATTGTGAGGAATACCACTATTTTACACGGAGCGACTGCCTACCTGACCTCCACCGCGAAGGGTCCGTTTACACCTTGTATTCTGTTGTCAAGCACAGCTATTTATTAATGAAGCTTTATTAGTTATGGAATAAAATTTGATGTGACGCAGAACGTTCGGTTTATACAATTACAAACAAATCTTTATTCACACTGCGCGAAATTAGAAAATACTCTGTGAAAACAAATCGGGTATGCGGGGAACTCCCCCTATGAAATCCTGCCTAACATACCTAAGTAGGTTATCTACGATGATAATAAAGATGCTCAACGTCGTTCTCGTTTACATATAAATCACTATCACTACCTAGGTATTATAAAACAAAGTCCGCCGCGTCTGTCTGTCGCTATGTATGTTTAGATTTTTAAAACTGCGCAACGGATTTTGGTGCGGGTTTTTTTTTAATTTATTTATTGAAACTTTATGCACTTAATGTACAAAGGCGGACTTAATGCCTTGAGCATTTTCTACCAGTCTACCTTAGGGAGATGCAGAGACAAAACAGTAGGTGCAAGTACAGAAAATTTCCAAGAAAAAAAGCAATATATTTAGATAATAATAAAATAAATAAATAAATACATACATACAAACAAAATATACAAAGTCAAGAGAGATTAAAATACAACGATGATGAAAAACAACTAATTAATTATGGGACAAGTCTGCCAACTTCTTATGTAGGTGTTCGCGAGCTTTCACTTTAAATATGAGTCGACTGGTTGCCATCCTGATATTCAGAGGAAGCGCATTCCAAACGAAAACCGCCTGGACAGGAAAAGAAGATTTAAGAAAACTAGAGCGGTGAGTAGGACATCGTAGAAGACGATTATTGGAAGAACGAAGCTTGCTGAGCGCAAAGCATAAATATTGGAAGTGAGAAGTCAGATAAGAAGGAGAAGTGGGTTTATCTAGAAGGGAAAACAAAGTTGTCAACGTCCTTAACGCTCTGCGCTGTCTGATGGGTAACCATTTTAAGCGTGACCGATGTGCGGACACATGGTCATACTTACGGAGATTAAAAACGAAACGAATGCAGTTATTTAGAAGTCAGTCAAGTTTATTGAGGAGATCTGCATTCAGGTCATAGTAACACACATCACCATAGTCAAATATGGGGAAAATATGGGACTGAACCAGTATTACCTTTATGTGGGACGGGAGAATATTGTTCAACCGATAGAACGACCGCAGCGTACCGGTGACTTTCTTGCTCACAATCGCGATCGGCTTACGCCAGTCAAGGCAGGTGTCAACATGCAAACCTAGATCCTTGACGTCAGAGCTAAACGGAATCACTGTGCCGTCAAAGGTAACCGGTGGCACCGTTATACCATTCAGCCTTCTCAAGCTATAGGGGCTCCCTACAATGATAGCCTGGCACTTGGTTGGGTTAACGACTACACCGAAACGATCAGACCAGTTTTTTACCACTGCTAGATCCCGGTTCAGCCCCTCAATCGCATCAGATAAGTTGTCAACACCTGCCTGACTGTAGAGCTGCAAGTCATCAGCGTAAAGATGATACGCACACTGAAGCTCGATAGTTATGAGATCTATAAAAATAGAGAACAGAAGTGGAGATAAGATACCGCCTAATAGTATAATTTTAATAGATAGAGTGATTCAAGAGGAAGGTTTTAATAAATAATTTGTCAAGCGGGCGAAGACGCGGGCATCTGCTAGCCATTGTATAAAGGAGACTAAAATGTTTCTAGGCGACTTCAATATAGAAGGAATTTTGTTCGTGGTGTGCTTTTTATGTATGTAGGGACCCTGATTTCTCAGCAGAATTAAACGAAGATACTAAAATATCATTTGTGTCAAATAGGTCTATTGATGTTTTGTATCGGACTGCTGATTATTTTTCGAATTTACGATGTTGGTCCCTTAGGGAATGTTGTTCTGCTTTGTGGTGTGTACAGACCTACCTACGTCCTGCTTGTCTGTAGATCCTTAAATATGACTACAGTCTATTGCAATTTATAAAAAAAAAAAAAAAACTACATCAAGATTGATACCCTGAATGAATCCCCTACGTCCCTAAACGCAATACAGCATCGAAGTAATCGCTAAATGCCCGATTTTTGAATCGTAACCGAACGCAGCTTTTCACAATCGCCACAATGCGGTGTAACATTTCTGAAGTTCATGTTTGTCTGCTGTACCTAATACCTACAGTATTGTGCCAGCTTAGTGCTGATGACTTTTTAAGACAAAAAATTAAAATATTTACTACAGAAGACTTAATTATTAACAAAAGTCCTTGAAAGTATTGTAATGGGTCAATAATATATTATAATTTTTACAAAACCGATTCAACTTGTCTAAGGATCAGGTTTATAAAACGTTTCTTGAAAATCTAGTTATTAAATGCGTGCAAAAACTTGGCAAATATTGTATCTACGTATCTTTTATATATCGGAGATGAGATGACGAGTACTTATTTGATGACGTGGAGACGAATAACAAAAACATATAAAATATGTAGTTAGAAATGAGTTTATAATAAACTAGCGACACGCCGCGGCTTCGCACGGATGCAATGTAGATATATAAACGTGTGAGTCTATCTGGTCTATCAACAAGATTTATCAAAAGGTGATAGCTTTTCATAAATATATTATTTTGTACGGTCTACAGAAAATAAATAAGATATTATATTTCGTACCAAGACAGTTTTTGATGAAATGACGTTTCTATGAAGTGTCTAGCTAGCGGGCCCCTAATGATTATTTTAAACCGACTTAAAAAAGGAGGAGGTTCTCAATTCGATTGGCATTTGTTTTTTTTTTTTTTTTTTTTTTTATGTATGTACCATCGAGAACACTGCTTGCACTTACAACATGGAACGCTCGCTAGCCCCGCCGCGTTGGCTTTGTATCGAAATAATGAATAAAAAGATACCGATCGGCCGAGCCAAACGAGAGTTATTGTTATTTTGCGCGCCAAAGTTGACGCTTTCCTAATGGGCCTAAACTCTAAGGGGGCGTGGCTCGGAGCCTCCGCATAATTTAAGCGAAAAAAAAAAAAAACTGATCGGGTGGAAAAGACCACGCCAGTACACCGATTACGCGATTTATGATCTGATTTACGTGATTCTTCTTTAGTCTGATGCGGAATAGTTGCCATTTGGTCTCATAAAAATTTAACATAGTTTGGCCCAGTAGTTTCATTTTATTAACATTTTTTACTTCAATCGTGTGTTCTAAACATAGAGTATATGTAACCAAGAAAGGGACTTCAAAAAGACATCAACGCAGTATAATTTTTGTGTCATTTTGTTACTTCAGCCGTGTGATCTAATTTTATGTAAGTTCACCGATTTCTCCCCCATTTGTGGAGCGCTTCTCAAATTTCTTTTTTTATTTGAAATAGTATACTCCTGAGGTGATCCCATTTACACTTGGTGACGAAGATATACAATAGAACTCTTCAAAAATAGACGGTAAGTCGCTCGTGATTGCTGCAATCGCCTGGATGTTTAACATCCAGGCGATTGCAGCAATCACGACAAACTGAACGTGATAAACTGAACTGTAATCTAGAAAAAACAACGGCGAAAGAAAAACATGAGAGAAAACCGGTATTTCAACCCGCACTGTGCCCGCGTTGTGGATTACTGTCCACTAACTTCCCATAAGGAAGTCTATGGTTCAGCAGTGGGAACAGTATGCGCTGATTATGGTTGTCGGTTTCCGGCCATAAGAAGCACCTAGGTACTTATATGTCAGTTGGAAAGTTAGGGCGCCAATCCTGCATTCCTGGTCTGGTGCCCTAATAACTACATAGTAAATATTAGTACCTACAGTCAATAATGCCTGGCAATGTTTACCTCTCTCCTCTTATTAAAGCAAGAAGGAGGGAATGCAGGGCACTGACTGATGCTCCTACCATTGTTAAAGCACCCAACCCGGAACTGAGGGCCTAACACGAGCGCCCGGTTTAAACGAACAAAAAGTAAATACCTACGTCAATTTTTAATCGAAAATACAATTATCCTGTAGCATTTTAGTTAAATTGTTACCTTGTCGCACCTCGTTGTGTACCTTAGATATGAATAAATTCTTAAAATTATGAAAATGGTAAATGTATAAGGTGTAAACGGACCCTTCACGAAGCCACCAACAAACAACCAAACATTCTGTACATCAAATAAAGTAACTCTACGCAAAAAATATTGCTTGGAAACGACTTTTGGGGTGAAAAATCACGTTTTACGGTAGTACCTACACAATGAAACGCACTCAAAACACTGTGCTGATGGATGCATTATTAACTTGAGCTAAAATTTGAACGTAACTAGACGGTTCCAAGGTACGGTCTAGGTAGAACAAAAAAAATATTTGCAATGTGTGGAGAGTAGTGCTTCGAGGGTACTTTTACATTTACACCCATTATGTGAAACGAGAATTTTAAAATTTACTTTACACGCATACAGGTAACGTTCAGACCGCGCGCTCGTTCTGGGGCCACGGTTCAACATGTTTGAGCGCGTCTAATAAACAATTATGTAAAGTAGATTAATGCGGTTTTGGGGTTTTTTTTTAATTAATGAAGACGGACAGCATTTAACAGGTATTAACTTGAGATACTATATAATGTATATATAGATTTAATCATTTAAAATACGCGTTAAGTTACTACAACTACTACTACTACAACAGTCCATAACGTCCACTGCTGGACATAAGCCTCTCCCATGATGGGAGGAATTTGCCGTAATCTCCACGCTTGGCAGGCGGATTGGAGATCGCAGTGATGAAAGACTAACAGAAAACGCTGCTGCCCATTCTCTGGTCTACGGAGGCGCAAGGTGTTCTGCCTCAGACATTAGTCGCCTTATACGACACCCGTGAGTGTAATGGGTTGGTTCTATTCTACTCTGCCGGATACCACACGGCACGCGTTAAGTTAAAGCGCCATAAAATAGTGCCTATTTATTAATTTAGAAATAATGACAGTACTATAGTAAAATGATGCTGTGACTATTGACATGGAAGAATAGGGAAAGGAAACGTGTCGACCCCAAATAAAACGGGACAAAGGCAATAATATGATTAATAATGATTATGATGACAGTATTATAGTGTAGGAATTGGAACGATATGCAAAATGATTATATAAGGTTGACAGGGATATATAGGGTTCCAAAGGTACAAGAAATATGTAAAAAGAAACTCCCGTTCCTTACAAAAACTACAGCGCCAACGCGATCAAATTGTAGGGAACAGCTGATAAAAAATATCATACAGTTAGAAAACAAAATAGTTAGTAGAACTTAGAAAACTAAATAGTAGAATTAAAAAAAAAACTACTACTAAAACTGCTACTTTTTTTTTTCTTTTTCGTGCTGTTTTTCATATAAAAAAGAGATTCTTTCAGTTACAACCACAGAAATAACTTTATGCTTACAGTTTATTTGAGAACCACTGTGAAATACTATTTGGCTGTCAACATTCGGCTTGTGTAAGTAAATATTCATCTCGACTACGGGGGACCTTTTACTGTGCGTATTTAAACGCACATTTAACTGGGTTTATAAATAGCTGATTAGTATTTATATTAGTAGGTATTAAACATGTTATCAATAGCTAAAAACATGTCTTAATTTTTTATTAAGGTTTATTACTATTCAAACTTAATATTTCTAGACATTCAATAAATACATTAAATTGAAATTCCAAACCAGCACTTTTATAGCAATGAGTTACACTATCAACTCAACGTGATGATGAAAGCGAGAGATACGCAATTAGGATGTTGTTATATACAACCTCATCACGAAGCCGTCAACCAAGCATTCTGTAAGTACATCAAACTAAGTAACTTTACGCAAAAATTATTGCTGAAAACGATTTTTTTTTTGGGGTGAAAAATCATGTTTTGTGGTAGAACTCAATGTAACGGACTCAAAACATTGTGCATTGGATGGATTGAACAGTACGACGGTCGTGGAGGTGTTTAAAGTAAAAATCTTACAATAAAAAGTTGAATTAAAAAAAAAAAAAAAAGTTGGAAGTTTGACTCCCAATATCTCCGTAACTAAAAGGTTCCCAGGTATGGTGTAGAACAAAAAAAATATCGCAATGTCGGGAAGAACAAGTGCCTTTCGGCTTCGTTAAGAGGTTTTTACACCCTTTATGTTATCATCTGCCTAGCCTTTTCCCAAACATGTTATGGTCGGCTTCCAGTCTAACCGGATGCAGCTGAATACCAGTATTTAATATGCCGCCGCCACTGCCTGTCTGACCTCTACAATCCAGTAGGTACTGAGTACTTAATACGATACCCCTTGGTATGACTGGTTGTCTGAATTGCCGGCCACTGACTACCTGTAACGACTGTCAATGATCTACAAGTGACAGTCGGGACCAAAGGCTTAACGTGCTTAACTTAACCCATCCGTGTACCAACCTAGGTAAATGCAGCTGAACTTGAAGATCGACCCGAGCGGCTGTTATTATTTAGCTGCGAGTTCCTTGTTTTATAAGACTTTGACTATAATATAATCTGTAACAAGACCCTTAACAAAGCCGAAAGGCACTTGTGCTCCCCGTCATTGCGATCATTGTTTTGTTCTAAACCATACCTGGGAACCTTCTAGTTATGGAGATATTGGGGGTCAAAGTTCCAACTTTTCACAAGTTTTTTTTTAATTACATGTTTTTAATGTTAGATTACTTTAAGGCTGGGGTATCTGCTAAATTAGCAACTCTATTTTTGGTGGTTCAAACTTCGTTTAAAATACTGTTAGAATAAAGTTCTGATCAGCTTGCACTACAAAGTGGTTGTTACGTCAGTCACTGCGGGCTGAATAGTGCGAAATGAGTGGTTTTTATTTAATGTAGCCTAATCATTAGATCAAAATGCCAATTGTACACTTTGTAAGAAAAAAGTGACAAATATTTGTGTGAAAAAAAAAATCCTTAATTTAAATGCCATCGAAGAGTAGTTACTAAATTTCAAACAAAAAATGCTTCACTTTGAATTTTTTTTTCATATACTGCTATCAAAGTTAGAATTATTTCAATTTTATTAATTAAAGTTTAGAGTCTAATAAGCAACATATATTTTTTTGCACATTTATATTCACTAATCAAAGAGGAGAACTTACATGGAGAAAACCTCTCGTTAGCAGATACCACCCCCTTAAACACCTCCACGACCCCCGTACTATTCAATCCATCCATCAGCACAATGTTTTAAGTGCGTAACATTGAGTCTTACTTCTACCGTAAAACGTGATTTTTGACCCCAAAAAAAGTCGTTTCCCACAAATATTTTTTGCGTAAAGTTACTTAGTTTGATGTACAGAATGCTTGGTTGACGGCTTTGTGAATAGTCCGTTTACACCTTGTATAATTAAAACAATAATCTAATTACTAATAACTATTAAAAAATCAAATCATCATCATCAGCCTATTAAAGTTCCCACTGCTGGGACACAGGCCTCCTCTCTATGAGAGGGAATGGGCTATAATCCACCACGCGGGCCCAGTGCGGATTGGTAGATGTCACATGTCTTCGAATTTTTGGTTCTAGGACATGCCGGTTTCCTCACGATGTTTTCCTTCACCGTTATAAGAGCAGTGGTGATGAAATAAATTACACAAAGTAATGCGCCTGCCTGGTTCCGAACCCACGACTTACTGTTCGTAAGTCGGGGCCACCACATACGTTTAATACAAACACTAGGCACTAGGCACATGAAATATTTTGAATTGCCACTAACCAGAAAGTAAAAAAAAATAAGGGTAGGTATTCACCGACAGGCGACAGTTTTCTACAAAGTTTCATGCGTTATAACAAAAAATAGATTTGTAGTTTTTTATAATATTTCGATTTAATGTACTTACATTTTATGTTTTCCCCCTGAACCTGTTTATAAAACGCGTAATAATTAATTAAGACCAGGTTTCCAATTTTCATTTAAAAAAACACACCGGTTCTTTTGACCTTTCTGTTTTTGGGTATATATAGGCAGAGTAACTATACCAAATTAATATTGTTCCACAAGAACTCAAGAAATTAACTCAAAATGAAATACGTAAGTAGAAATCTTACTAACTAGTTTATTCGTGTACTTACCTTGTTTTTAAATTTTCTTTGTATTTATATATATATATATATATATTTATAATAAATAAATAAATATCGCTGGACATTAACATACAGCGCCATCCAGTGCCACACTAAGCAACGAGGCTTGTGTCGTGGACACCAGATAGTTGAAATACTACATAGATACTTTTTGTTTGTAAATACATACTTATTACACATATAAACATCCATGACTCGGAAACAAATGTCCATGCTCATCACACAAACATTTGCTCCAACCGGGATTCGAACCCGGGACCCTAAGAACGTAAGGCAGCCTAGCTACCGCTGCGCCCGCGCCATTCGGGTCTTCCAATAATAATATTCCAGTAATATAATATTCCAGTTTAACATGAAAAAGTATTACTTAAATAAAACATCATCAAATACTATATTTTCCGGGTACACTACATAAATACGAAAAACTTTATTTCGACAGTTACTAATCTGAATTTCAAATCACCGATTTTCATAATTCCGAATGGTTCGAAATTTCGAATAGTATAACAACTCCGATTTATCATTAATCCTATTTTTATAATTCCTAAATGTCAATATTCTTAATGTTCGTAATTTAAAACACCGATTACACACTTTCTTCCGGCCTTTGGCCTACGCTCCTCACGCCAGCTAGCAAGACCCAATGCAGAAAAGTACTAAGCAATACTGACTTCTACGAAAGGGAGTACTAATTGAATCACAATCAGAATTCTAATATTAGCATTTTATTCAAAGTATTGAATATCGCAGTGTCATTTTTCGGACTGACGATCCATCGAACATTTGAAAAAAAATTCGGACATGGAAATCGGACAACAAACAAATCGTATTTACAACTTTCGGTAAAATAAATTTCGGGATTTTTAATAATAGACACTATAATTCTTATGTATTATAAAATTCGGACTTTTGATAATCGGAACATCGAAATTCGGAACAAAATATTTCTGAGTATTTAGGTGTTCCCATATTTTCTCTAATTAAAGTTTTAAATTAAAATCGTGATCATAAATATTTTTGAACTTCAAGTCGTACCTTGCTTGCCGTTATAATTTCTTTTAAAATTTAGCTGCCAGTGTTATTTACATAATAGAATATTATCCAAAAAAGTTACCATTATTCAACTCACTTCATACTTACTTAAATTAATCTAAGCGTTATTTAAGCAAAATTAGTGTCGATTCTGGGGGCCTAAAATGGCTGCTTTTCCAGAATCATAATAGAATAATAATATCAATCACGTTAAAATTCTTAAAATGGTTTCAGACGCAGTTAATATGAACAAGCTAACTTGTTGTGCACGAGCTAATCTTTGTTTAAGCAATTTACATCCCTTTTTATTTATTAAACCAAAAGAATAATGGCGGACAGCCACGCAATCTAAAAAAAGTAAAAACATACTCTCAAAAGATAGATCTTAGTCAAATTAAGATAAAAGGTAATCACACCATATTTTTATAATATTGGATTTGGGTAGAATAACATGATTTGTAATTAAATCTTACGCCGCCACCATCTTATTTTCAATACATTTCATAAAATATGTTTACCACATTGACATATATATTACTAGCGTATACCAACAGCACAGCTCTCCCGTCAACGTCAACCGAACGTCAAAAGAACCTCGTAGTAGAGTAGGTTATACAACTACGTAAATCGTAATGTCATTCACAAATATTTTTATGACTTAAATAAACCATTATAACTATATTTTATTACAAGTACGTAGAATTGAAAGGTTTTCGTCAGTGGTCCCGGTCCCTTCCCATAGTCCCTGGAAAGGACCACGCGTATTTTTTGGCCCGTAGTTCCTTCAAGAAATATAATTATAGGTACTGCCGAATTAAATTGTGTACTTAGAAATTTTAAATGCATTCATTAACATTTTTATTCAATTTTATGTCATGTTTTTACATAAATGTAATTACATTTGTGACAGAAAGTGGGTGTATTTTTTTTAATCCTTACGGGCGGCATGGGCACCGGGCCGTAGGCCGACGAAAGAGGTCCAGCACTTCAGGGACAGAAGTCAAAGAGTGTCATAAAACCTCCGTGGTCCCTTCCAGGGAATACGAGAAGGGACCACGGAATTTTCCAGTATTTTAGGGACCATGAAGAAAAAAAGTTCCGTAGTCCCTTCCAGGGACTTGGGAGAAGGGACTAAGGGCGAAAAACGGAATTTAAGACCCGTCTAGGTAGGTTTTCAGGCCGCAACGGTCGCACATGCACACGTAGTTAAAGAATCTTCTGGCGCGTGGCCATGTTCGAACATAACGTCGCTGTCTTGGTTTTTCAACACAATTAGGTGCCACAGACAGATAATTTTATCAACAACGACACATTCTGACAGTGTCATTCAAGTGCTAAAAGATCTTTGTAGCACTGTAGTTCGTGATCGAGGGAGTCGAGGGCACGGGCGATGTCGATACCCTGGGTCAAGGTAATAAAGCTAATCGATCTTTTATACTTACAGTTCGCATTCTTCGCCCTGATCGCCTGCGCCCTGTTGGCTATGGCTAGCGCGGCCGTCGGTCCAGACTACGGCGCCGCTCCCCTACCCGTGAGGGCCGCCCGCAGCCCCGGCTACTACAAGCAGGAACACCATCATCACCATGACCACGGACACGGTCACGGATACGGCCACGGATACGGCAAAAAATGACACTACTGAATGATACTCGCTCGGAATTAAAAATTATGAAATACGGCTAATGATAAATGGTGCAATTTTGTTCTACTGATAAATAAAAATTAAGTAATAATCTAAGGTAATAAGTATTTTTGGAATTTTATTCTATTATGCTTTTATGCCTATTTTTCCTCTTATAGGTTTCAAGGGGTTTCGACAAACATAAGATCAATTTTGATGTCCATGTTCCAGATGATTTTGTTAGTATCCGACGAGTATTGTTTTTTTTATGTAGGTATATACGTCTTCGGCAACGACTCTCGCGTATTCCATACATCCTAAGGACTTACAGTAGGGCCGAAGTATTATATTATCTGTGGTAGGGCCAATTTAATAGACCACATATGACATTTCATCAAAATACAACAACGTAACCTTGTAACGGCTGGCATAAAATATTATTTATTTCTTCGAACTTAGAACTGCACTGCATATTTATTGTATTAATGACAAAATAAGGTAACATTTTTATTCTTTTTAGACTTAAAGGGGTTTTTATCCATACGGATATGCCAACCTATATATATTATATATTTACTTACTATAATTATGTACATAATAGAAAGAGAATCATTGACTAGATATTTCCACTAAGCCACACAACCTCTTTGCAATCGTTGGTGTAGGGTTTGCTAAAATGATTTGGATCTGCCCAACGTCCAGAATGTTTAATTTAAATTCTCTAATCAATGATTCCCTTTCATTCTTATCCATCAGCAAATGTTGCACATCTTCAATTTTGTTGCATATTTCATAATTTGGGGATGCGACCTTTCGCATTAGGAAAGCAAACTTTGCCGATGGAAAGGTAACTTTAAAATGTAGTAGTACTAAACTGACAGATGTCAAATGTGGTCTATTAAATTGGCCCCACTGTAGACTACAAATGGTGCGTCCTGCCTGTTATGAAAAACGTGGCCAAAATGTGCACACTCACGTTACGGCTGGTTCATAAATGCAAGGTCGCTCAGAGAGCTATGGAACGGACTATGCTTGGAGTCTGTATGCGGGATCGAATCCGGAACATGATCCGACAGAGAACCAAAGTACTTAGTCGTAATGGGCCAGCCATATTATCCGTAGAACCTATAGACGTTGGGCTAAGCTGAGAGAGCAGATGGTACCACTGTGACCACTGTGACACCCAATTAACAAAGTTAACTGTCAAAGGATTCATCCTGTTATTATCGGGTGCGTCTCGTAAATAAAGTTATTTGGTATATTTTGTACGTTCACAAGATGTAATAAACGTGAGATATACCAACTGTTGATATTATTAATAAGTACTTTATTTTCAATTATATTGAAATCCTGCTAACCTAACCTATGACGCGTAGACTTGGTCTTTGACGGAGGCTCAAAAGTCCAAACTCAAGGTTTCCCAAAGAGTGATTTTAACATCAAAATTACCGATCGAATACGTAACACCACAAACGCTCCAAGACAGGCATCGCTCATTTTGGCGATAAGTCTGCGAGATTAAAAGGGGTCTGGGTGGGTCACATTTCCAGGATGGGTCAGGACAGATGGGCCAGAATCGTCAAACAGTGGGTGTCTGAAGACGATCCTCGTCACGGAGGCAGGCCCAAAATACGATGGCGTGACGATTTGGACTCGTTCCTGACTGATTGGCCAGAGGAGGCAAAACACCGGGAGAGTTGGAAAGGAATGGGGGAGGCTTTTGCCCAGCAGTGGGACAGTCGTTTTTTTAGCCAAATCACAAAAAAATGTACCTAATAAATCGAATACATAATAGCCGTTGCGTTCAGGCTAATGTGCAGTTTAGGCGCCTAATTTAAGGTTTATTTTCACACCCGTCTTCAGCCAGTCAATAAATATTAAAATTATTTATGAACTAAAAAAAAATTCTAACCTTTTTAACCATTCAATTTAATGATTCCTTTTACCTGAGGAAATTGGCAGTAAGGTTCTGTGTTAAAATAACTCTTTCTACTTATAAATAAACATTATAATGTTTGATCTTGTGCCCTGGGAGCCGAGTCTGTCAATAGTGTCACAATGGTCTATCATTGATTTCATAATTAATTGTTGATCGATGTCATTGTCATTTTGCTACGCCTGCGACCTACAAAAAAAACGATTCACCTTTTTAATACATACATTTTCTGCACTACGGATAAACTTAAGTACATAAAAAGTATGCACCGACGCCAAATAATAAAATAAAAACAATTTATTCTAATTGTTTCCAAACTCGTTTGTCATGCACAAATAAGAATACAAGAAGCAAAAAAAAGAAAAACTTTAATTTCAAAAATGGAATGTGAAATTACTTTTTACGAGCGTCCTCAGCTTTTGTAAAATGTTCGCTTCTTTCGAGTTCGAAACAGCATGAAATTTTATTTGTGTGTATTATAGAGACCGCAGAACTTAACATCAAATTAAATAGACATAAATATGTGGATAATTGTGCAACTATATGTGTATGTGTGTGTATAATGAAAACATGAATCTAGTAGGTAACTAGTGCGCGCATGAAAACTTTCGGTAGTGAAACCTGCGGTGAACAAGAAACATAGCACTTAGGTAATAAACATAACAATAGTTTAAGTTAGAAAAAAGTCCATTGCTTATAGATTCGGCACCAAACAGAACAATTACAGCGCCTATGTTATACATATACCTACATACTCCGGGGCTTCTACATGCATGCTTTTAGTAAACTGTAGGAGCTCCTCCGGAAATATTTTGTATAGGTACACACAATGATATTCTAATAAACAGATGTTAAACACCTACAAAACCACCAAAAAAGTATTCTGCGCAGCAACGGCACCACACTTTTCATTCGTTCTACATTTCAAATGATACAAAAGGGATAGCTCGATATAACCAAAAAGAAAAAAGAGACAGATAGTGTTGTTTTATGTCTGTAGTGCAAGCTTGTCGTACTCACGACAAAAATGCGTTTCCAATCTCTTTCTTTTTTTATCCTCCATTATCAGAATATTAGGAAAATAAATGAAAAATATTAATAAATCAAAGTACTTATATTGCGTAGTTACATGTGGTATGAGATCCCTTGTGTTTTATTTACTTTGGTATCACAATTGGTACACTTTCTGAACACGCACGATGGCATTTTTACAATTTTTATCTAAATTCAAAGCAGCGTATCGCTCGTCGCCATGCGTGTTGCAGACTAAAGGCAATACGGGCCAATTGGGCCGTTTTCGAGTCTTCACGATTGCGCGCTCACAACATTATCTGTTTACTAGAATTAGAATATCATTGGGTACACATAAAACCTATACCGCTACCAATATTGGTAATCAGATACCATCATCATCTGCCTAGCCTTTTCCCAACTATGTTGGGGTCGACTTCCAGTCTAACCGGATGCAGCACTGAATATCAGTATTTTCCATGGAGCACTAATGTTACCATTTACCACAAAATACATCTTGGTATCTTGTCGTCATAAGTTAAAAGAATGGATGTTTTTTTGGGATCACGTTGTTCTTTTAAAATAAGCAACGCGACGGTCGCGATCGCGACGGATTTTGGAGTGGTTTTCAGCATCATTTGTTCTTTGCTTCAATATTTTATTGTGCGACCCGCCATTCTGTGGAATTCTCTGCCGGCATCTCTGTTTCCCGATCATTATAATCTGGATCTCTTAAAAGTTCGAGTGAATCTGTTTCTTCTAGCCAAGCGTGCTTCACTTTAGGCCACATCATCACTTCTCATCAGGCGAGTTGCGGCCAAACGCAAGCCAATTTAGTGTAAAAAAATAATTTAAAGATTTTTTTATCTTACATGTTGATGTTTATGTTACATTGCTTGAGAAGTATGTCTGGTGGCATTATTTCTGGTAGTTTATGCCTACCCTATGCCTATAAATATGCTTTAGTGTAACATATATATCTATGGCTTTACATAGCTCTAAATAGCATAACATAATATCATGTGAAACATTACATTTTGCTCTCCTACATTTGGATGTTTATCGTCTATTTGCAGATCATTAATTGCTAGGCGCTGTGTGAGTAACACAGCGCCAATCCATAATTTCTGTGCACAGTTGGAATCAATTTAGCAAAAGGCCCCTCGACCCAACTTAGCACTGACGGACTATTTAGGTCTATCCAAACACCTTTTTATAGCATGTGGCTATATAATAACAGCCGTACGGGACTATCGCGGTCGGCCTGTGGATGGGCGGCCATACATTATATACCTACCTATCGAAACCTCCGTGCCTCGCAAAGCAAGTAAATCATTTGGTCCTGGATGTCATTTGTAGATCTTCAACAGTCAGGGTACACAGAAACCTGTAGGTAATCTTAACTGTATTATATGTGTCGGATCCGGTCATGAGTACGGAGGGGCGAATGTATCGAAAACGCGCCAGTGGTAATAAATAATAAATATCGCTAGACATTACACACAGCGCCATCTAGTGCCACACTAAGCAACGAGGCTTGTGTCGTGGACATTAGATAGTTGATATACTACATAGATACTTTTTGTTTGTAAATACAACTTATTATACATTTAAACATCCATGACTCGGAAACAAATTAATGTCCATGCTCATCACACAAACATTTGCTTCTACCGGGATTCGAACCCGGGACCCTAAGAACGTAAGGCAGCCTCAGTACCGCTGCGCCATTCGGGTCGTCACATCAAGTGTCAAGTGGTGACATCACGCGATCTACTTACCAGTTTACCCCACCATGGCGGCTTTTATAGAGTCCTGATGTTAACTCTGATCGGATATTCTGGGTCTGATCGCAGCGGAGTTGAGACGTCTTGAAACTGTTACCGATTCATTGTCCCTAGTGTTATTGTGTGAAAATGTAATGTCAAGTAATTTCTTAGTCTACTCAGTCCTTATGGCATGCAAGTTTACACACATTATATAAGTTTGTTTGTTTTTTTTTATACCGGATGACTTCTTTATCATTTTCCAAAAAAAATGGGTGAACGGAGTAGAAGCTTATGGTATACCTAGTGTTTTTTCCTTTTTTCTACAGCTTAGAAAAAAAATTGATCCGTCATCAAAAAACGCTACAAATTTCAAGTAAACTTTTCATATTAGAACAATGAAAGAGAAATTTTGAAAAAAAAAAAAAAAATATATCGAATTTGAAATCATACGCAGTACGCGTACGATTTGAATTTCGAAATATTTTGAGTTTAAAAAAAAGTAAATATGCCATTTGCTTCTACTCCGTTCACCTATTATAACCATTTTTTTCGGAAAGTGATAAAAAAGTCACCTGAATATTCAAATCATTTATTTCCAGGATTGAGTTTGGTCCCGGGTTCGAATCCCGGTAGGTGTAAATGTTTCTGTGAGGAGCATGGACATTTATTTCCGAGTCATGGATGTTTATATAAATCTAATCTAAATCCACTGCAAAGAATACAAAACAAAATTATTAAAGTATTATTTCATTACCACTATCTATATCCAACTAAAAAATTATACGAAAAAACTAAACTACTGAATCTCACACAACTTTACACTTACTACACCTGCATTCTCATAAAAAAAATCACCACGAATTCCGTACAATCAAACATACAAATACATGAAAAAGTTATAAAATACAACACAAGAAGTAAAAACAAATTCCAACTAATGACTGCGCGTTCACGGACTAACTACGGCAAAAAAACAGTATTAGTAGAGGGAGCACAGCTGTTCAATGATTTACCGGAAGACATAAAGAAATGCAATAATATTAACATATATAAAAGTAAATTAAAGAAACATGTTTCTACCCAATAACGTCAACATCGCCCCAGAGGCAATTATTATATAAGTAATTAAGGAGTAACTTTGTATCTCATTATAAGTGAACTGTTATTTATTAAGTTCTTAAGAGAAATAAATATCTTTAAACCTAAACCTTATAAATGTATAATAAGTATGTATTTACAAACAAAAAGTATCTATGTAGTATATCAAATAACTGGTGTCCACGACACAAGCCTCGTTGCTTAGTGTGGCACTAGATAGCGCTGTGTGTAATGTCCAGATATATTTTAATTATTTATTTTATGTAACTTATTAAATAGGTTCAGTCTGTCCCTTTGCTGCCTTCCCCAGCGTCGCCTTAAGCCGAAGCTCGTACCCCACAGGAGGTGCCCTTAGCGCTGTCGCTAAGTTTATTAGTTGTATGCCTCTGGCTGGAGGCCTCACTCTCAAGGCATCTGACCACCGGTAGCTGGGGTCCTGTTCCCGATGCTGGTGGGCTATAATTTTTTTATTTTTAAATGTTTTTAAAGTGAAATGTGTAAAAAATAATAAACTGAATATATTAACGTTATCCGTAATCTAATAAAATGCCATTGGTAGTATCAAAAACTAGCTGACCCACGCAACTTCGTCTGCGTCACATAAGAGAGAAAAAGATCACAAAAGGAACACATTTTCCCCGTGTTTGCTACATTTTCATTTATGCTCCGCTCCTATTGGTCGCAGCATGATGTTTTATAGCCTATAACCTTCCTTGATAAATGGACTATCCAAGACAAAAAGATTTTTTAAATTCCAACTAGTAGTTCCTGAGATTAGCGCATTCAACCAAACAAACAAACAAACTCCTCATTTTTTTAATATTAGTAGGTATATCAGTAATGTAATCACAGAACGATTTAGTTAAATGTACAATTTGTTATTAATCCTCAATAATTTTAAAAGTTTTGTCTTGTGATGCCTTGTACAAAACAAGAAAAGTGAATAATAATAATAATAACAAAACATTTATTTAAGGTAACAAAGACCCATAGATAAATACCTTAGCCTAAAAATACATACTAATAATAGGTAAGCAGTCATTATTAATAAAACCTATAAAATAATGAATTCATTTATTATTAAAAACCAACTTGCGTTGGCAGCCTAGGCCTCACATACTCGTACAACTTACTTGAATCCGTTGTACTCATCGTTCAAAATGGCTAGTTGGCCGGTATATATTTAAGCAGCTTATGCCAAGATAAATCCCAATAACAACAAGTAAAAAATGTATATTCTACGAATATAATACGAGTTGGTGTACTGGATATACCGGATGACATTTTTATCACTTTCCAAAAAAAATGGGTATACGAAGTGAACAAAGCTTATGGCATCCCTAGTTTCTTTTTCTTTGTCCACAGCTTAGAAAAAAATTGATCCATCATCAAAAAACGCTACAAATTTCAAGTAAAGTTTTCATCTTAGAACAAAGATAGAAAAATGTTGAAAAAAAAATTAAAACTATCATATTTCAAATCATACGCAATACGCGTATGATATGAATTTCGATTTCTTTTGAACTTTTTTATTAGGAAAAAAAGAATACTAAGTATGCCATTCGCTTCTACTCCGTTCACCTATTATACCCACTTTTTTGGAAAGTGATAAAAAAGTCATTCTATATGTATTATAGGCCGTTTATCGAATAGGCTATTTTCCAACATCAATAAATTGCAAATCTATTTGGTCCGTCAGTAAGAGTATTGGAAAATAATGGATACGTATTTTTTGTTTTTGTAAATCAATTAATATTGACAAAGATAAAACGCATCAAAACTTGGGGCTCGTGACGTCACAACGCACTAAAAATTATAGCACGGCGTGACGTATTGAGAATTTTAAAACCGTCGTATATTCGTCAATTTTGGTTTACGTAACAAAAGAAAAAATACGTGTCAAATATTTTTTGATAATCTACTGACGGACTTATTAGATTTTTTCAGGACACAAGCCTGTTCGAAAAGTGTTCAGAAATAAGCCATAGCGTACTCTAAAGCACTGCGTCAGATCGGCATCCCGTACAGATCGAGTTGATGTGGTATAGTATTCCGTGCAGTGCTTTGTTATAAGCAGGAAGCGTCAGGGTACCCCGCGAAATTCATATTTTAATTAATGACCCGCAAATTTGAATTTCTCGGGCTACCCTAGCGCTATGCTAGTTTATGTTGACGTTTTAGGACTAGTTGCTTCTCAGCTTGAAAAGACGGAAAAAATTCGGCGGCAGGACGTGTTTTTGGTTGTTCTCACTGTAAGAAAAGAATTATTGTGATTATCAAAAATATAAACAAATACAACAACACGCCGCCGTTATAACATCACACCTGTAATCCCGAAGGGTTAGGTAGGCAGAGGTGTATATCTAATAGTAGATACATCCACATTCCGCCAGTTATGTTAAGTCCCATGTAATAGGGGGCGAGCCTATTGCCATCAACAAGGCGCAAATCTAGACTCCATGACTGTTACTGAGAAATTCCTGATGGAACAAACCAATAACACTACCCGACCTGGGAATCGAACCCAGGACCTCATGCTCAGCGGTCGCGCGACCACTAGATCAATAAGGCAGTCAGTATAAACAATAAGCAAAAAAATTGCGTGGCGTTGGCGTTTCATGTAATGCCTGCCGATATGTGGTTTCACACCAGTCCTGGTGAGTCCTCATTAGCTCCATTGGCCATCAGCCCATCTACAAGGTGAAACTCTAAAAACGCAATACCTCTTAGGTAGACAAACTGGACAACTTTCCAGGAAAATGGGTCGAATAAAAATAAAGATGTTTGGACTTCCCAAAATAAAATATCGCATCGGCTGACGTAATTATTATAAAGAATTAATTTCTTCAATTCCTTATAGAAAGTGGTCCAGTTTGGTGGTTTGAATTACTACCAGGTATACCGCTCCTAGAGTTACACTCTGTATTAACGTGGTCTTTTGCCAACTATGTTAGCGTCGGCTTCCAGTCTTACCGGATGCAGCGGAATACCAGTATTTTACATTGAGCGATTACCTGTCTGACTTCCACAACCCCGTTAATACTGGGTAATACGATACCCCTTGGTTAGACTGGTTGTCAGACTTTCGTGCCACTGACTACCTGTAACGACTGTCAAAGATCTAACCATGACAGCCGGGACCAACGGCATGAGACTTGGAAGAAACTCGATATTAGGTGGCCACCACACCACCCACAGGATCCACGGATCAACCTAGGCGAGCGTGGCTTAACCTGTAGATTGACCCGAGTGGCTGGTGTCATCAGCTTACTAAATCGTATCAATAAAGTAATAAATGTTTTCTTTACCTGTAGGAATAATTGACTATAGGGCCGGTTTTGAAGCTACCAGATCCAAAGTAGCCTCCTGCGACTGCCCCCAGGCTGATGCTGCCGTGTGATGCAACTGCTATTGTGGTATCAGGTACTGTAATGTAGCAAATTGTATTGTTAGTTCCATTACTAAATATTTTTATTTTTAAATCTCGTTCATTGCTATTTTGTGCCATAAAAAAGTTAACAGGAGTTTGGTTTCGTTGAAAATATATAAACGTCTAAGGCAACTTTGATAAGTTCGCTTGACGCACGCGTTATAACTTTCGGGAAAACAGCCTCTTAATCTCATTACATATTTATCATTTTTAATTGTTTGTGGTCGTGCCGATTACTTCATGAAAATGAAAATTATAGGTCTGTCGAATTACACTTTGTCATACACTTTCAGCTTCCTTCAGATTGATTATGCCAGGGGTGGGAAAAGTGGAAAATTCTACCATTCGCTAGATGTTACATACAATAGTAGATTGTATGACAAGGGAGTAAAATAATATTTTTATGGTGAGGGCGCTATTTTGCATCTAAAGCGAAACGAAGGATTGTAGAATAGAATCCTGAGCGTAGCGAGGGATTAAAAGTACATCGCCTGAGGGAAAAATATTTTTGCTCTTGAGTCTTTTCATCTCCTTCTATGAGAAAATAAATAAGAGGCACTTTTAAGTAATTCATGAATAAGTTTAATTTTAAAAAATTCATGATGTTTTTTTTATTTATTTATTTCAACAAAAAGTTACATAGGAGTATTTCACTAATCTTCTACCAAACTGCAGGACAGTTTTTCGGCAGTGTTCTCGTGGACACAGCTCTTCGTTTCCTAACAATAGTATATCATTATATAAAAGGTAAGAGAACACATACTTAGTTTTATTACACAGACGTACGCATCACACCACGCCTACGGTACACATACTCGAGCTTGGGCAGCTCGAGTGCTTAAGTCAAAAGAGACGTAGATACATAATTATACTCATCTACAGCTCGAGTATCCGTACATGTACACTGGCGTCTATACATTGGCTCATATCGACTAGCCTATCATCCCGCCACGCGCGGCGAAAGCACATGCTCCTAGCGTCGCGACTACCGCCGCACGCGAATGCTAGCATGGCCGACCCATTTTCGCGTTAGGTACATAATATGTAACTACACTTCACCCAACGTACCCACACAGACATTCGCCCAACCCAGCCGCTAAAAGTGAACTTTATTTCGATAGGACTAAGCTATACTTTCCATAAAGCAAGAAACGCGAATCTCCGGACAAATACGCCAAATGAAGCGACTCCTTAACAATTTAGGTTCCAGGCGCTAGGGACACAGACCCAAAATAATAGTGCTAGCTATAAATATAGTGCTTGCTATATTCTATACAAAACGAAACTTTTCGAATAGAAGGGATGAAAAGACCGGAATGGGACGCCGTCACCTCCTTCTGCAAAGCAGTCATGCTAGAGAAGGAGGTGGCGGAACGTGAGAGGGAGAGAACCACTACGTGGTCCCCGGCCACCGTGGGCGCGGGCCTGTGGACGGTGGGCTATGGGCTAGCTCGCCGTCCGTCCGTCTCATGACGACAGGCCGTGTCGACGGCGCGTTCGTGTTCCATGCGCGCTTCAAAGAAAGTCAGCAAAAAGGAAAGGGTCCGCATGGGCCGATGCCTGCCGGGGTTGCGGGACTGTTCGAAAGAGATACCGTGGCCCCGGAACACAAAGGGCGATGAAGGAACATAGATGGGTTTTAGTCAGTAAAAGTCTGACACTCCCTCCTGCTCCGCCCAGAGCGGGAGAAGTCATTTGATGATTTCCCATCCGCAAAAAACAAAAAATAAAAAAACTCATATAACAAACATCAAGTTTCAACAGATCACACACACTAATTAATTGCTACCTCACATTGTACACCTATTTTACCGGAATGTGTGCAATCGTGCACCGTTTGCAAGCACTTTTGTAGCAGGTTCATAATTATCTTCATTCATAATTATTATTGCATTATAATTTATGCAGGTCTTGAAAAAAATATATGTATTTAGTTTATTACCTGGGACAGCACGAATACAAGCAATGAGTGTTAAAACTAAAACGAAACTCCTCACACGAGACATTTCGATTATCTTTTTCGTACACTGAGATTTGGATTCTAGATCAAGATCTTATATTTTCTGATTCCACACAATCCTGTTTGAGATTTTTATCAACAAAAATCGAATGAATAATTTTTGTTACTTGTAAACTGAGCCAATAGTAACGTTTGTAAGAACCGGTTAGGTGGCCGGACAAACGTATTATGATCTTTCGGAAATATTTACTGATTAAGGAAAATAGAAGCGAATTCTAATTGAGCCGGTCAGCACTCCCTTTCTTTTTTTTTCGGATGGGAAAACATCCAATGACTCCTCCCGCTCTGGGCGGAGCAGGACGGAATGTCAGACATTTACTGACTAAAACCCATCCATGTTCCTTCTTTGCCCTTTGTGTTCAGCACTTCCTAAAGTTAGAAACAGGCATTGTGTCCCAAGAAGACTACTGGAGACAGCCTGTACCGAGTGGTTCACACTGTAGGAGATCACATTGCTTGGAGACGTTATAATTATGTGGTCGCGATCCTCAGCAGTGAGGGAACGACGAAGAAGAAGAAGAATTGTACCATATCGGGTTTGAAGCATATTGGTTTCATACATTTGGTATAGTTAGAAACGCACTTGCGGTGCGACAAAACACAATGTTTCTCGCCCAAGCATCTGTGAGTTATGTAGCTATTGATATATAGCGCATGTTGGTTGCTACGTACCTACTACCTACTACTACAAGTGCTTACGAGAACGTAGCATATCGTTGTGCGTAGCAAATCGTGTGTTTAGCAAGTGTGAGCGTAGTTTTCGTCTTGTTTGGATTATTTTTATTGCGATTTTACGATGCAAAACCATGCAGGAACAAAATAATAAACCAAAGTGTATTTTATTGTCAGCGTGTATTTTCTAAAATAAAATAAAGCATCTAACTTTAGCAGTCTATGTCATGTATGTTTGTATTAACGTATGTTCCTCCGTAGCGCCTGAACTATTCATCCGACTTTGATGATTATGGTGTCAATCGATTCGTTATTATGTCTATGTAACCCGGGTTACATAGACATTTTAACCGACTTCATTCAGTAGTCAGGTTTTATCGTTTTTATTTTATCTTTTATCTACTAGGTATGTAGGTACATTATAAATTATTATCTACATATAGATTTAGTTAGTTTCTTAATGGTGTAAATTCATAAAACGCCCAAAGTAAATATTTATAAATTAATCAGAGGAATAAATCGAAAAATATTTACAGTAATTTTCATCTTTCGAGTCTCGTAGTGATTCTATCAATACATTGTTCTAATTTTCATCTCACTGTAAGTCAAAGTTAATTTAACTGCGAAAATTCTAATACTTACGTTGCATAGCTCTCAAGAAAACCCTCTGTAATAGACTGATAATGTTTTGTAATCGTCCATGTTTTATTCAATGTTGCCAATGTACATAAACTAATACCAAACAACCCCCCTTTTCATCTTAATTATGTACATACATGGCAAGCACATAAATTATTCTTAATCATTTATTTAAGTAATGCCATTCAAATTATATAGACCTGGAGATAAACCGGAGTCCTAACCAATCGTCCTGAATGTCCTGAGCGAGTAGTAGTGGTGGTCACCCTATCATTATCATCATTATTTGCTGCTTGATTGACTTCCACTGTGCTACTACTATTATTAGAACTATCTTCTGTTCCACCTCTACTGCTTTCCAAGGGGTTTCCGGATTGATTTTCATATGTGTCCAACTGAGTATGCGGCTTCACAATAAACTTATTTTTACTCTGAATCATATCCTTTTCATTCCTTACCACTATATTTCCTTTTTCATTTTTAACAGAGAATGATCTAGGCCCTTCCTTACTTAGAACTTTCCCAGTATGCCAAGTTTTGTCAGGAAAATTTTGTATTAACACATAATCTCCAGTTTGAAAGGATTTTTTTACCCTAGCTGTTTTATTATAGTTATTCCTAGATTTCTCTCTGTTAATCAACATTTTTCCCTTCAAATCTGAAGGTCCATTAGGCTGAAGTATACTTTTTGATCACAAGGCAAGTTTGTTCTCAACAATCTAGACATCAATAATTCTGACGGGCTGTACTCTATGCCTGCAACAGGTGTTGTTCTATAATGTAACATAGCCATACCAAAATCAGTATTACTGTCTCTGCATTTACGCATGATGTTTTTAATAATACCTACTGCCTTTTCTGCCATTCCATTAGACTGTGCATAGTTTGGGCTTGAATGTATCAATTTTATTTCCAATAAGCATGTTATCACTAACTATGTACTTTGGAATGCCATGTGTAGTAAATATGAATTTTAGTTCTTTTATTACACTGTCTGCAGTTTTATCATTCAACTTTTGTCCTTCTATCCCTTTTGAATAATAATCAATCACTACTAAATAGTCCTTTTTCCCAAAATAACACATATCCATTCTGACTTCTCAATGGTTCGGTAGTTTCTGCATAATCAGGTATGAACTTACATAAGTAACATTCCAAGGAACTTTTGCAGTTGTTTTATATTATTTGGTTTTTCCAGTTCTAATATAGCCTGAACATGTCCTGGATCAACTTTAATACCTGCTTTTGAGATTAACAAGCGTACATACTTCACATGATCTAGTCTAAACTGTAATTTGTTGCTATTAAATTTTACATTGTACTTTCTAGCTCTATCTATTACCTGCATTAATATCCTATCATGTTCCTGTTTGTCCTTCCCAGCTATTATTAAATCATTATAATACAGTTCTACCCCTTGTATGTCACTGAATATGCTATTGTTCATTTTCTGCATAACCTCCGGTGCGGAGGAAATCCCAAATGGCATCCTTTTAAATCTGTATCTACCATAAGGAGTACCAAATGTGCACAGCTTTTCTTCATCACTTAATAAGATCTGAAAAAAAAAAAACCATTCTTCATGTCTAAAACACTAAATACCTCTTTCCCTGACAGGTAAAGGTACAGGTGAGTTATTATAAATCTACTCAGGAGATGGAATTTGATAATTTTCCCTAAGAATGTTTTTAGTTAGTTATTTTGGGTCTAAGCAAAGTCGTAGTGATTTATCAGGTTTTTCCACAATCACCAAGTTATTGCACCATGCAGGTGGACATTCAACTTTTTCTATTATATTCCTCCTTTCATAGTTATCTAACGTTTCTTTTAATATTTTTAATAGCCTGTAGTAATCTTCTTATTGGTTTTATTACAGGTTGTGCATCATCGCTTAGCTTAATTTTATATGTACCTATACTACTTAGGCCTGTAAACACATCTTTATTTTGTTTTATGAATTCTTCTTTGTCTGAGTTAGACTGTGTTATTACTCCAATTCGTTTCACAAAGTTGAGTCTGATACAGTCTGCCAACCCAAGAACCGGTTTCACTGGCAGATCTATGACATTGAATTTAACTTTATCTTTATTTCTACGGATGACATAGTCCAATTCAACACTTCCTACAGTCTTTACCTTATCTCCATTGTATACCACTAAAATAGTTTGAAACTCACTCAGTGTAATGTTTCCTCTTATTTTATTAAATAACTCCAACGGTAGTGTGTTGCAGTCAGCTCCAGTGTCCAATTTGAATTCCACATGCGTTCCATTTATCAATATTTTTTCTTTCCATTGTGACTTGAAACTGTCTATTGTCATGATGCTACTACAATCATACTCAAAATCACTGCTGTCACTTTCTTCCTCTAGCATGTTCATTTTCTTTGTTGGTTTTTTATAATCATTGTTTTTATTCCTGCAAACTGCAGCAAAGTGATTTAGTTTTTCACCAATTTTTATTTTTTTCCATAAGCTGGACAGTTTTTTAACTCATGTTTTCTTCCACAATTGCCACAGTTAATTTCATTTAGTCTTGTCCGTGTATTTATCCCTTTTTACTGCATCTATTTTCATTCATTCAAAAGTTTTCTTTTCTAATGTTTCCACTTGTTTTTTACCAGGTTCTGAAGCCCGACAAATTCCTAACGCTTTTTCTGAATTCGGTTCCTCTTCTCTCAACAATCTCTCCTTGACAGATTTTTCTCTCACCCCAATTATTAGCATGATTGTGATGAGTGTATTTTCCATCGTATCAAACTCACACTTACTAGCTTTTGTCCTTAACCACCTTAACAAGAAAAAGACGAGCCTATTGACCACTTTGCTACCAAAGTGGTCAATAGGCTCGTCTTTTTCTTGTCTATATTGCAAAAACTTGTAGGTATGTAAGGCTAGATTTTTCCGTGGTTCTGCGTACTCGTCAAAATACCCAAGTAAAGACTAGTGTGAGCAAGCTTTTGGAATTTACTTTGTACACATCTATAGCTTCCTCACCCGCACAGTTAAGGAACAGGGCTATTTTTCTTCAGATAAATTGAAAAAAGTTGCCTAAACTTTTCCAGTTGGCATTTTCTCCTATCAGCACTAGGTTTCTTGGAGGTTTTATACCGTCAATTGTTGTTACTTTTAATACTTGTCTCCACACTGGGATCACTTAAGAGACATAAGACACAGTAGAAATGCCAGAATATCGCTTTTTTCTAAGTTTTACACCTGACACCATGTTTTGTAATAAAATTGAAACGCTTTCATCTCGTCCATGTTTTATTCAATGTGGCCAATGTACATAAACTAATACCAAACAGATAAGAATCTAAGAATCTTCGTTCTTCCAATAATCGTCTTCTACGATGTCCTACTCACCGCTCTGGTTTTCTTAAGTCTTCTTTTCCTGTCCAGGCGGTTTTCCTTTGGAATGCGCTTCCTCTGAATATCAGGATGGCAACCAGTCGACTCATATTTAAAGTGAAAGCTCGCGAACACCTACATAAGAAGTTGGCAGACTTGTCCCATAATTAATTAGTAGTTTTTCATTATCGTTGTATTTTAATCTCTCTTGACTTTGTATATTTTGTTTGTATGTATGTATATATGTATTTATTGTTTTATTTTATTATTTCTAAATATATATATATATTTTTTTCTTGAAACTTTTCTGTACTTGCACCTACTGTTTTGTCTCTGCATCACCCTAAGGTAGACTGGTAGAAAATGCCCAAGGCATTAAGTCCGCCTTTGTACATTACGTGCATAAAGTTTTAATAAATAAATAAATAAATAAGAACGTAAGATTATAAAAAATATTTTCGTAACTTCATTCATCATCAGCCTATTAATGTTCCCACTGTTGGGACACAGACCTCCTCTCTGTGAGAGGGAATGGGCTATAATCCACCACGCGGGCCCAGTACGGATTGGTAGATGTCACATGTCTTCGAATTTTTTGGTTCTAGGACATGCCGGTTTCCTCACGATGTTTTCCTTCACCGTTTTGAGAGCAGTGGTGATGAAATAAATTACACAAAGTAATGCGCCTGTCTGGGCTCGGGCCCACGACTTACTGTTCGTAAGTCGGGGCCGCCACCACTGGGCCACCGCTGCTCTCTAACTTCATTAAAAAAACTAAATATTGGTTATTTTTTTCTGTAGTGATGCAAATCTATACCGAAATAATATTAAAATGAATGTCAATTGAGTTGAGACTGAACTTTATGGTTGCCTTAAATAAAACGACAATTTTCCTCATCATTGGTTAAAAATAGACCGAAGTGTGTTAATAATCTAGACTGACTGGATTGAAACCAGATAAAATTCTCTTATCAAACGTGTAGAGGACACAGTAGATACTAAGTAATAAAATGCCCAGGACTGACTTTAGTTTCGTTACTCGAATTCACAAAATTTTCCTTAAATCACACTTTTATACATATACGAGTACCTACATATTATCTTACGCCACGAATAAAACTATCAATTCAAATATTACCTGGAGCCGCACAAACACAGGAAATAAGAGCAAAAACTAAAACGGCACGCATTAAGCGGACCATTTTGAAGAATAAACTCCTTCGCACCAAACCTCACTCGTCATAAACAAGCTTTTATTGACACTTGGCTGTTATTTTTAACTATGCGCGTTTTGTATGTTAAGGTTCCATAAGAAAGAAGCAAAATATAGATCTTTTGGGGAAGAACCCATCTCCGTCTCGTGGGTTGTCTGTAATACATGTTTGAGTTGTTTCTATCGGCTGAAAATATGCTTGCACGATATTTTAAAAGCTCATACATGTCATAACATGAATGGTTTTTGTCCAATTCGATGAGTATTTTTGCAAGTATATCGCAGGGTAGACTGTTAGGATCAACTTTGTATTACGGTTAAGTTTAACTTATGTTCTGCAAATAACGCTTATAATAAAAATTCACACTTGACCGGTTTATCATGTTGGTGAACCGAAGTGGATAACTGGTTTTCCAAAAAACCAGTGGGGTGGGAAAGTCTCTGTCACAAAAATTATATCAACATGAGGAAAAACGATTGATTTTAAAATTATAAGTTGTTTTTGCTAAATTAACATTCAAAGATTTGTAACCATTTTTTAAACGGATATACACACATCAACACGGTCTAGGGATATTTCATACTCAATTAAATAACTCGAAAAGTACTGGCCGCATTGGAATCTTTTATACACCGATTTGTTTGTAATTTATCTCAGACTAATTCCAAGTTCAAATTTTTGAAAATTCTTTTGTTTCGGTGGCATAAAAATGTCTTGATGTATAGGAGAGGGAATTTTCATTTGTGCGAAATTTAGAAAACAATACGAATTACGTTTAGTTACAGTTTTTTTTCATTTTTAAACGAAAGATAAAGTTAAAATTGAGGTATTGTAGCCATGCAACGCCGACATTTGACGAGGGCGGAGATGTTACGAGCTGTGGGAATGCTGGAAGCTGGATCTGTTCAGCGTAATGTTGCTGAGGCCATAGGGACCCATCAAAATGTAATTTCAAGATTGTGGACACGCTATCGTGCCACAGGTGAAGTAGCGGAGAGGCACCGGGGGCCAAGTCGCATCACTACCCCCAGACAAGACCGATTTTTGCAAATTACTGCGCGAGCACAACCAAATGCAACGGAGACTCAATTGGTCCAAAGGCTGCGAGTGGAACACCAAGTGCTTGTGAGTGACCAAACTGTAAGAAGGCGACTGCATGAAAGCAATCTACGCTCTCGTAGACCACTCCGGGTCCCACCTTTACGGAGAGGCAATCGTGGACGACGATTAGAATGGGTTCGGAACCACGTGGACTGGGGCCGTGACCAATGGTCCAATGTGCTGTTCACGGATGAATCCAGGTTCGGCTTCCATCCAGATTCACGAAGGACGCGTGTTTGGCGAGTTCCTGGACGATGGAGCCGTCTCCAGAACCCTCAGGAAGTTCACCCATACCAAGGAGGAACAATTATGGTTTGGGCAGGAATTCGTCTTGGAGGACGGACGGATCTCGTTTGGGTGCGGGGCAATATGACGGCAGAACGATACGTCCAACAGGTGCTGGGGCCCGTAATCTTGCCCCACAGAACACAAATGGGGCTAGATTTCCTGCTCATGCACGACAATGCCCGGGCACACACGGCGAGAACGGTAGCAGCTTGGTTACATACACATAATGTTAGGGCCTTAGACTGGCCTGCTCAATCTCCAGATCTAAATCCCATTGAGCATGCGTGGGATATGCTGCAAAGAAGAGCTCTGAAGGAAGTTCCTGAAAATCTGGCTACAGAAGATCAACTTTTTGCACACCTCAGAAGGACATGGGACAATATTCCGCAGCAAGACATTGACAACCTTGTTCTGAGCATGCCGAATCGTTGCCGATGTGTTATGAACACCATGGGCGCTTTCTCAGACTACTAACTTCAAGTTTATAAACACAAATTAAATGATTTTTCTATTTTTTTCAGTTTTTACTCACAAATTAAAAGTTCATTCATATACGGTTTCCGTCTATGCTTCATTTTTTTTCCATAAAATCCTGAAATTTTAATCTATACCTTAACCATTATTAAAAAATGGTAGAATATTAAATAACGTATCTTTTAAATATATACATGTCATATAAATAATTAACACATTGATAGTAATTCGCTTTTTTAAAAATATCCCTAGACCGTGTTGATGTGTGTAGCTTAGGATATTTTTAATCTCGTGCAGGAATCATTATCAGTAGGAAAAACATTTGGATTGAGTTTTTAAGAAAAGATAATGAATTAGAACATTTTTGTTTTTTTTTATTTGCCGGTTTTCACAGTACATAAAAGTACACAAATCATTTTGGATCATAGCTGGTTATTTAAAGGAGTTACACTTGACTGACAAATACTACTGCGTACAAAATATTATTCAAATTCCTGAACGTTATTAAGCAAAACTTTGACACTTACGAAAGTGATTAATGAACGTGAAGAATAAAAGGAAAAATGAAATTCTTAGAAATAATTACTTAAAAAGGGCAAAACAATTACTCAATCAAAATAATCAAATTTCTGTTATAACAACAATAACAGAAATTATATACCGAGTTTCCTCCGTGCGTCGGCAAGCACGTTAGGCAGTTGGTCCCGGCTGTCATTTGTAGATCTTTGACAGTCGTTATAGGTAGTCAGTGGCCCAAAAAGTCCGTCCATCAGTCTTACCAAGGGGTATCGTATTGTGGAGGTCAGATCCATGTAAAATACTGGTATTCAGCTGCATCCGGTTGGACTGGAAGCCGACCCCAACATAGTTGGGAAAAGGCTAGGCAGATGATGACAACAATAACAGAAATAAGTTTATTTTCTGTCTTGTGCCATGTTTATTTAACGGAGCTTACAACCGTCCAACCAATTTGATTCTGGGCAACTGTCATCCAGCACAATAAATGGCTATAACAAATTGTTAAACGCGTGTAACTCAAGGCAGCTGCGCCCCTCCCCCCCTGGCGACACCCATGGAAAGTATGATAATCTTCCTAGGTTTTTCCTAACTGTTGGGGTTGGCTTCCAGTCTAACCAAATGCAGCTGAGTATCAGTAATTTACATGGAGCGACTGCCTTTCTGACCTCCACAGCACAACTAAGTAGTATTGGGTAATATGATACCCCTTGGTAAGACTGGTTGTCAGGCCTAAGACAGTGTCGCCTTGGTCAGGAACTTTATGAAAACAACTATCTATTTGTCAGGATACTTGATATCCTATCCTGCCTGTTGTTTGCATATCACAGAAGCTGATGGACGCTACTGAAAGTGTCAAACTAGTCACCAAAGTGTTGACTCAATTTGAATTATCATCGACACGCTAAGAGAGACAGAGTGTGGACTTGACGCTCGTCATTTTGTTTCTTAGGAAACGTAAACATAATGGGCATTGCTCATTTTTTTTAAATCAAAGAAAAGTTTTTATTGATATCCAATGTTTTTATTTTTTCATTTTGCATAGTCTTACAAACGTTAGCCTTGCTTATCTAATAGGTTGAAGATTGTAGTAACTCTTCGATCACAGACTCTTTCAGTACGGGGTGGTGTCGTCCTCATATCATCTCGTAACGCTTCCTCCACCTGGACCACCTCAGCCCATCGTGTTATTCCCTAAAAATGTTTTGATTCACCTGGAATAACATTAATATAAAAATTAATGACAATTAAACATTGTGACAAGGAAAATACGGTAAGTTTCTGTGTGCTATCTCTTTCTCTGCCTAACCTTTTCCCAACTACATTGGAGTCGGCTACCAGTCTAAACGGATGCAGCTGAATACCAGTATTTTACATGGAGTGACTGCCTATCTGACTTCCACAACCCAGTCAGTACTAGGTAATACGATACCCGTTGGAACGACTGGTTGTGGTGTGCCATAATACCTATGAATAATATTTCTCAATTTTATTATTAACAAAAATTGTATTGTAATTATTATCGTCTTGATTGTACCTACGATCGCAGCTAACTTCTGTTTCAATCGAACAGTTTTTTTTCCTGCTGGGAAATCATCACCCGCTCTGAGCGGAGCGGAAGTGCTTGTCAGACTTGTACTGACTAAAGCCCCTCCATGTTCCTTCTTAGCCCTTTGTGTTCCAGGGCCGCGGTATCTCTTTCGAACAGTCCCGCAGCCCCATCGAACTGTACCTCTTTAAATGTTTTAAACACTCAAAACTGGTCCTTTTGCCCATTTCTATTTAATAATGTCTAGGTTCTTAATTTATTATTTTTATTAAATTGTCATGCAGAAGTTCATCATTATCTGTCAAACCTTTTCCTAACTATGATTGGGGTCACATAAAATTACATGACTATACAATTTATTGTTCTGCTTACCTCGTAATGGTACAGTTTTACGTGTGGATGTGCGTGTGAGTGTTCACCTGGATCCCCAACGTCACTACGGGCCCGGTGATAAAGGCGCCGGGGTCAAAGTGACCACCTCCCACTCCGCCGAAGCCAATACTGCCGTACGATATATTCGAATCATATTGAACTGAAAAACAATTAGATTAAGGGTAAATTTCAATGCAATGTAGGTATGTTTTTTTACTGTTCCTAACAAACTTGAACGGCAACATAAAACAAATTAAAATTACCTGGTTTCGCCCAAGCACAGGAAACCAATGCGAAAACTAAAACAACACACACGAAGCGCGACATTTCTTTAAGTACGGTTGGTACACTGAATCAGTTTTTTATGAGACTGACTTATATACTGTACCACTGAAGCCTGTTTTCCTATAACTTATCTGAATCGTTGCTTAAAAAATCCGCCGTAGTGCGAGTCGAACTGCGCAAAACCGACTTCGATGAAGGGTTCCGTACCATCGTAGGGGGAGCCCCCTTTAATTTTTGATTTATTTTTATTACATTTTGTTATTGTAGCAATAGAAATACACATTCTGTGAAAATTTTAACTGACGAACCAGATTTTGCTTAGTGGGATGAAACTTAGTGGGCCGAACGAAGAATAAATCATCATGAGATACAGCCCGCTGACAGACAGATGGACGGACAGCGGAGGCTAAGTAATATGGTCCCGTTGATTACCCTTCGGGTACGGAACCCTGGTAACTTGCTTGCGTTTAACGGCTATTCCAGGGATGGTCCAACACCAGAAAAATGTATTCGAGGAGAAAAATAAATTAAAAAAAAACTTAATTCTTTGAAGAAACATCTTAAGAGGGCCCTTCCCGGCCCGTCTATCGTCAACGCGAGCATGGTCGAAAAGCTTGTTGTTTCATCCAGAGCCACAGCGGTGGTATTCTTTCAACTGCCCTGTCTTACCTAGCCCCGACCCCGCACTACTCGCCACCCGCGCACCTCATACCGCCTAACGCGAGGACATTGAACGCAAAATAGTGTTGTTGTTGTCTTGTTCCAGGAAATACGTGTTTCTGAATAACTCTTAGAAGTTTGTGAAATAAATATTTGCCATTTAGAATCTCCACTACATTTGCAAGGCTTCTATCAGGATATTTTCTTTACTTTTGCAATTTATGAGTGCGTTATTAACGGCCAAAGTTGAGGTAAAATTTGTGCAAAACAGCAATTTTTGGAGGCTTATACTGAATTAATTTCTACAAAATTTTATTTTTTGTTCCGATAGAAGCCTAGATATAGTGCACAAGATACCTATCAGTGCAAAAAATTGAAAGATATATGTGTAACAACGGCATAATCACGCACGAACGTTTGTCAAAATTCTCGCGAAAAGTACGGCGGGTTGGCCGCTCTTAACTTCGAAAAATCAGCCGTTGTTGTGTGAAGTCAACTGTCAACCAGCACATGAAGCTACTCAAAACTGTCAAATTTCCCTAACCAACCTTGAACCTAATAATTTAGCGATAAAGTTGAAAATCTATTTAATAAATTTGACAGATTGTAGCTTGTTGTTCTGGATTACGTGACCTAACATGCTTAAGTTTTGCCGTGTTAGAAAGTTTGTAAGTACCCAGTACGGTTATATTTAATGGAAACAAAGTTGCCAAGGAGTTGCAGATGTGGTTGCAGTCTTAAGCAGTTGAAATTAGTTTTGGTTTTTAATACCATAAAATTCACAAAATGAGGAAAAATCTGTTTAATTATGTTGTTTTTAGGGTTCCGCACCTTAATAGGAAAAAAAAACGAACCCTAATAGGATCAATTTGTTGTCCGTCTATCTGTCAAGACCCTTTATCTCTTTTTTACGGTAACTTAGAAGTTTGAATTTTTCACAGTTTCAAGGGACTGTAGACTTGAGTATATTATGGTTTTAATTTCAACTCGATACCTCCACGCGTTCCCGAGATAAAGGGTCTTGACAGACAGACGGATGGACGGACGGACAAGAAAGTGATCATAGAAGGGTTCCGTTTTTTTCATATTGAGTTACGGAACCCTAAAAAAGACAATAATTTTCGCGCAGTGTTACTTAGCTTAGCTTGTTGTACAGAATGCTCGGGCAGCTTTGACGGCTTTGCGAAGAGTTCTTTTACAACCTCTATAAGACGCAAATACACGGTCTAGAGCCTAATTTTAGCCTCATATAAAGTGTTTTAAGGATCAGAATTTTTAGCCACGAAAAAAAAAGAAATGTTTGTGTTAATAACAATAAGGCATAAATAAACAGGATTTGGAGATCACCTTTTAAGCAAGGAGATGCTTGTGTTAGGTGACTCCGCTCTTCCACATAATCATTAACATAATAATGTAATGTAAAGCAACATAAAAATAAAGAAAGCTATAAAAAATCAAAGATTAAAGTTCATAAATTAAATTAAAGTAAAATAAGTTAAAGAGGAGCGCATTTGTGAGATGTATGCAAGTGAGTTAATGTGTGTGTTTGTGTGTGTGTTTTTTTTTTTTTTAATTTATTTAATCCATACTATACATAGTTATATTTAAATACAGCATCTGCCAAACTGCAAAGCAATTTGTCGGCAGTAGGTTGTCGCGGAGTGTATACATATTCATACACATATACATATATATATACATTCATTCATATACATATACATATTCTATCTAAGTTAAAGTATAAATCTAAGTTAAAACTAGGTTATTGTAAAACTAAGACTAAGACTGTCAGCTATTATGCTCAGCGCCATCCGTCAGCCAATGTCATGAAACCATCCCATCGTCACAGTCATCAGTGTAGGGTAAGCAAGAATAATTGGGCTCACGACATTAGCCGATGTCGATGACACGTGTGTGTGTGTGTGTGTCAGTGTGTGTGTGTGTGAGTGTGCATTGCATAATATATGAGTTATATACGTTTAGTTTTTAGGTTTCGGTTTAGGTTAGCCCTACAATGTACACGGCTTCCTCCACTAAAGATTTTATGACCGCAGTCATATTCATTTTTTATACAAATTATGGAAGCGACAATTTCATAGCCAATGTCGTCGTAGGTTTTATTCTTGAGCCAGTCAGTCACAGTTAATTTACAGTCACAGAGTTTCAGAGGATGGATGAGCAGCTCTTTGTTTAACAGGTTGTATCAGTGGGAAGATTGCCTTGCGTACTGCCGCTTGGCAAAAACAGATTTAACTGGGACAATTGGAGCAACTAAGTAGCTTCTTCCACGCCTCATACGCGGCTTCTTGGAATCATACGGAAGGAATTTGTGTTTTCTCAATATTAGATGGAGTAGGTAAAGTTTTCGTACAGACAGAAGGTCAATGGTTAGGTAAAGGCTGTGGGTTGGGAATCTATAAGGTTTAAAGAGCATAAGGATGGGAAATCATCCAATGACTCCTCCCGCTCTGGGCGGAGCAGGAGGGAGTGTCAGACTTTTCCTGACTAAAACCCATCCATGTTCCTTCATCGCCCTTTGTGTTCCGGGGTCACGGTATCTCTTTCGAACAGTCCCGCAACCCCAAAGAGCATAACCTTAAGCAGAGATCGCTGTACCCTCTCAAGTTCTAAAATTTTCATTTTTGTTGTCTCACCCCAGCATGGCAAACAGTACGTAATAATCAATTGGGCCAAATGATACGTAGAATTTCTGCAGAAGATTCTTGTCTTGAGGCAACGTGTCTGAATGTTTTAAAGGTCCATATTAATTTCCTGACCCTTTTCATGATTAGTTCAGTGTGCATGTGCCAGTATAGGCGCTGGTCAATTATGATGCCCAAGTATTTAGTGTATTGTAACCTGTCAATCTTTGTACATGAGCAGTCAGGATTTGTGGCGTTGGTACAGCAGTGGATCTTAATTTGGAATTCGTGGTGGTTGCGTGTTTGAATACTTGGTGAAGCATATGTAGTTAGACTTGGAGGCATTTACAGCCTTATTCATAAAAAATCCTTAATTGAGGTTTGATGGGTCTGCTAGCAGTCAGCTAGCAGACTGTTGATGGGTCTGTTAGCTAGCAGACTGACGCGTTATGTAGGCCATCTTGACAAATCAAATGACAAAAAAGTTCCGTAGCAGCAAGTAACATAATATAAAAGTTCTTGTAGTTCGTTGTAACTTTGATCGATGTTTTAATAATAGTGTTTT
Source organism: Xestia sexstrigata (assembly GCA_941918905.2). Classification (NCBI taxonomy): domain Eukaryota; kingdom Metazoa; phylum Arthropoda; class Insecta; order Lepidoptera; family Noctuidae; genus Xestia; species Xestia sexstrigata. Next base: position 4,364,905 of record OW799201.2, on the reverse strand, counting down.
TTATTAATTAAGTTAAAACCAGTTTTCGGTGGAAGTTTACATGGTAATGTACATCATATATTTTTTTTAGTTTTATTATTCTATTATTTTAGCAGTTACATGGGGGGGGGGGGGGACACATTTTACCACTTTGGAGGTGTCTCTAGCGTAAACTATTCAGTTTAGAAAAAAATGATATCAGAAGCCTCAATATCATTTTTAAAGACCTATCCATAGAAACCTAGATACACACGTATGGGTTTGATGAAAAAAATAGTTTAGTTTCAGTTTTAAGTATGGGGGAACCACCAAAATTTATTGTTTTTTTTTTCTATTTTTGTGTGAAAATCTTAATGCGGTTCACAGAATACATCTACTTACCAAAGAGAAAAGATAAAATTTGACGATACAACCCCAAGATCAACTTTTATAAAAAGCGAGATGTTTGTTTTCCCGCCATTTCCGATCCGCATGTTTATGTTTTACCTAAGTGCAAAAAGCTGTAACTATGTTAATCATCGTAATTTTATTTTTTTCATATTTATTGTTAGTACACGTATCATCTTAAAAACCTAATTAAGAGGATTTTTAAATACAAATATCTGAAAATTAATTTTCCTAGATTTTTTTTTAATCTGCGTAACCCTTCCTTCACTAAAATTATCTTCGGTATGGTTTTTTGCTCTTGTCAAAGTCAGCTGTTCAAATTTCCGGTGGCCATTTTGTGACTTAGCAGGGAGATAAAGGAGGGTCAACGGTCCTCTAACGTTAGCAGAGCCTTGATGGACTGATAGCGTTAACAGACGTTTATGAATCATGTTTTTTAGCATCGGGTCTTCAAGGAGCCTTCAAGGAGGCTCTAACATTTTATGAATCAGGCTGTCTAACTTTAGCAGAGCCTTGATGGACTGATTAGCGTTAATAGACGTTTATGAATCATGTTTTTTAGCATCGGATCTTCAAGGAGCCTTCAAGGAGGCTCTAACTTTTTATGAATAAGGCTGTTAGTGTCTAAATCGTAGCCTCCTCAGGCTATGATTTAGCCAATCTGCAATCTTTGACAGGCCAGTTTCGGCTGACCTTCTAACTTTTGCCTAAGTCTTATCAGCAAAGACTATGGCTGTATAATCCGGGTATGAGAAGAAGCGACCTCCGTCATTATTCATTATTGCATAGATTATTGATATTAAAAAAAAAACACATCAACACCGTCTAGAGATATTAGATATAAAGTTCTTAAACTCAAAAAAAACTGGCCAGTTTTAAATTCATTTGAAGAAAGCTTATTTTGTAAACCTTTTTAAAAGATTCTAAATTTGATTTTGAAAAAATAAATTAAAAACAAAAGATTTACGCGGCATAATGGTAGCGAAGTCCGAAGGTTTCATTTACCTACAGTAGCTTTCGGCTATTTCTTTGTGTCAAATTTAAGTTTTATAACAAGTTATCGGTTAATTTCGAATTAATTTTATTGTGTGCATCATGCAGCGGCGCCATTTAACGAGAGAGGAAATGCTAAGAGCAGTAGGCATGCTCCAAGCTGGGGCTACTCAACGGAGTATTGCTGCGGTAATTGGAACAAGACAAAACGTGAAATCAAGGTTATGGTCACATTATCGTGCTACTGGTGAAGTGGCTGAAAGACACCTAGGTGGGAAGCGCAAAAAGACAAGACCGATTTTTGCAAGTTGCCGCGAGAAGACAACCAAATATTACGGCCATGCAGTTGGTTCAGAGGCTCCAGTCAGAGCACCAGTTGCTTGTGAGTGACCAAACTGTGAGGAGGAGGCTGCATGAAGCTAACCTTCATGCTCGCCGACTGCTTCGTACTCTAGCACTACGCCGAGTGGCGACCACCAGAAAAGCGCCGAGACAATGAAGCTCGACGAAATCTTAGAGAATGAATTTAACTGTCTTGGATCCCGCAACGAAATTAATCAGAAAAGTATAGTGGAGGAGTAGGAAAAAACCGTAATTTCCACTTCCCTCTATATCAGCAGGAGACATAACGAAACAAGGCCAATAGGCACAAAGGGACGTTTACAACTATAGGATAGGCCCAGTAGCCTAGCACCACGGATAAATATTAACATTAATGGGTCCTAAGTTGTGAGCTGTTATATTTGATTCCAATAATAGGTATGGCAAAAACGCTTGAACGCACGGAAATTTGTTTTAGTTTCCACAAGGTCTGTATAGTAAATAACTCCGGATCTAACCTGTACACTATCCAACATATTTATTGCTTTCATTCTGCCAGAGATTACACTCCCATAAAATGTGGTGTGCTGATTGTTCATATTCGCAGTCAGATGTGGAACATTGACAAAAAGGCTAGCTTGAAGGAAAATAATTTACTCTTAAAGTTACCATGACCGGTGAGAAATTGGGCAACACAGTGATCAACCTCCAACTATGTCCTGGCCAGCCGTTCATGAACGGATGGAAAGAACTGGTGGAGATATCGGCCCTTGATGGAATTATCCCACCTACATTGCAATTCAGACAAAAGTTCCTCCTAGACGACGGTCTGTGGTTTGAATAATCTAGAAATTTTATCACGCTCACGTAGGGTTATAAAGTCTGCGTCCGTGGTCTCACGCGCGTTATAGTACATTGCAGCCCATCGCTGCACTTCAAGATCGACTGGAAGTACACCTGCAAGTACCGGTAAGGCTTCAGTACTAACCGTCCTATACGCTTTGCGAATATCAAAGCCAAACGCTGGCTTTGAAGCAATTTACGTCGTACCGCTCCTATGGTGGCCCTATCGGCCCGAACAGGTGCCCCTTAGCACATACACCCCAAGTAAGTAGCCCCATAAATGGTCTTTAAAGTTATAAATGACAGACCCCACGTATAACTTAGACATAGTACTTGTTCAAGAACAATACCAGAACGCTCGCTTACGTCACAAAGTAGTTCAGCTGGACAGCAAAGCACGAGCCGGAATTTACGTGGCGCGTTCTTCTAACTTTACAGTAACGACTTTGCGTAACCTCATGACGCCCCACTGTGCCGTTGCGGAAGTCTCATCAGCTTCTTTTAAAGTTTACGTTGTGAGCTGTTACTTTCAATACTCAGACCCTGTTGCTCCTCATATACATAACCTCCGTCATGTCTTACAGTCACTCGCGGGCTGTAAAGTTATCGTTGGCGCTGATGTTAACGCGTCATCGTCTCTGTGGTATGGCAAGGTTAGGTCTACGGATTTCGACCGACGTTGTGCTGTTGAAGATTTTATAGCTGAAATGAACTTATCAATTCATAATACCCCAGATGCACCACCTACTTTTTGCAGCCCAATGGGCGAATCTTGTATTGACGTCACACTTTCTAGTGCAGACGTACGCTTGGATAGGTGGCGTGTCCTACCAGATGCGTCTTGTAGTGATCATCGCCTGATCGTGTACGAATTTGTTCCGGTGTCTTCTCAAGGTCCATCTCATATCACTGGTAATTTTAGATATAAAAGTAAAGGCGCGAATTGGGAATTCTTTAGCTCGCTTTTTGCGTGTCACGCCAAAGACTTCACTCGTGATGGGCTGTCAGCTGAAGAAAGTGCTGAAATTATGTCAGACACCTTCACTTACTGTGCTGACATCGCCATTGGTCGCGCATCTATGACCAACATCCATAGATGTGATTGGTGGTGTGACTACTTAATTGAACAACGTAAAAGCTATCGCCGAGCGCGTAGGCATTTAAACAAGCTTAAAAAACAAAAGGTCACCGGAGACCCACTCAACTTTGCTTTAAATGCGTTTAGAGTTGCCAAGTCCCGCTACAGAGCATCGGTGGAAAAATCCAAGGGTAATTTACTGCGAAAAATAGTAGAAAAATTAGATAAAGAAGGTCCGTGGTCTCCTTTGTATCACGAATTCAAAGCTAATCGATCAGTCGACCTGGCGTTTGTCCAGAACATTAAAGTCAATAATAAACACACCACCGGTATTGAGGAAACAACCGAAGTTCTATTAAATAGTCTGATTCCTGATGATTCGCCGGTAAATGACAATGACTACCATCAACATATCAGAGCGTGGGCTGCTGTGCCACCTGAATCACCAGCGTCAGACCTTCCATCCATTGACGAATTCATTAATGTTGTCAGGAAACTGCCTCTTAACAAATCATCAGGTGAAGATAAAATATCTAATCGGATGATAATAGAAGCGTGTAAAACAGCGGGCGACGCCATTCTATCTGTTTTCAACCGATGTATTGCGGACGGCGTTTTCCCTCGCGTATGGCGACGTGGCTTTATACGAATAATTCCAAAAAGTGGTGATAAGCCACCGGACGACCCTAAGTCGTACAGGCCCATAACCCTACTGCCATCTTTAGGAAAACTCCTGGAGCGCCTTATCGTTCCACGTTTGCTGCCAGACGGGCCAAAGTTTCATAACAACCAATTCGGTTTCACCGTGGGAAAATCTACCGTAGACGCGGCACTTTCTGTTAGAAAAATTGTTAATAACTCGGAACACAAGTACGTGGTTGGAATCTTTTTAGATATTTCCGGGGCCTTTGATAACGCATGGTGGCCGATGCTACTACTTAAACTGAAGAATCGTGGCTGCTATAAAAACATATATAATCTTGTTTATTCTTACTTTTTAAATGGTTCCGCGAAACTCAAACTCGGTCATTATTCTATGTCAAAGTCCCTTACCATGGGATGTCCTCAGGGGTCGGTAATCGCTCCGTATGTATGGAATTTAGGTTTTGATGATTTTCTCGCGATTCCCCTTCCTCCCGGCTGTTCATTAACCGGTTACGCGGACGACGGCCTGCTGCTCATTCAGTCGAGTACTCGGGCTGGTCTCGAGAATTTAGCTGATACTTGCCTACGATTAATATCTCAGTGGGGCGATCGAAACCGTCTGACCTTTGCACCGCAAAAAACTTATCAACTAATTTTAAAAGGTAATCTTAAATCGTGGCCTAGTATTAAATTTAATAACGTTCCCGTGAAAAGAAAGCAATCCGTGTGCTACCTTGGTTTGGTCTTAGAGAGAAATTTTTCATTCATAGATCATATAAAAACTGTAGGTGAAAAAGCTAAAAAGAACTTTTATGCCTTAACGAGAATATCAAAATCTACGTGGGGTCTGTCATTTATAACTTTAAAGACCATTTATGGGGCTACTTACTTGGGGTGTATGTGCTACGGGGCACCTGTCTGGGCCGATAGGGCCACCATAGGAGCGGCACGACGTAAATTGCTTCAAAGCCAGCGTTTGGCTTTGATATTCTTATGCAAAGCGTATAGGACGGTTAGTACTGAAGCCTTACCGGTACTTGCAGGTGTACTTCCAGTTGATCTTGAAGTGCAGCGACGGGCTGCAATGTACTATAACGCACGTGAGACCGCGGACGCAGACTTTTTAACCCTACGTGACCGTGTTAAGATTGCTAGATTATTTAAACCACAGACCGACGTCTGGGAGGAACTTTTGTCTGAATGGCAAGGTAGGTGGGATAATTCCATCAAGGGCCGACACCTCCACCAGTTCTTTCCATCCGTTCGTGAGCGGCTGGCCAGGACATGGTTGGATGTTGATCACTGTGTTGCCCAATTTCTCACCGGTCATGGTAACTTTAAGAGTAAATTATTTTCCTTCAAGCTTGTTGACTCGCCTTTTTGTCAATGTTCCACATCTGACTGCGAATATGAACAATCAGCACATCACATTTTATGGGAGTGCAGTCTTTGGCAGAATGAACGCAACATTATGTTGGATAGTGTACAGGTTACATCCGGAGTTATTTACTATACAGACCTTGTGGAAACTAGAACAAATTTCCGTGCGTTCAAGCGTTTTTGCCATACCTATTATTGGAATCAAATATAACAGCTCACAACTTAGGACCCATTAATGTTAATATTTATCCGTGGTGCTAGGCAACTGGGCCTATCCCAGTTGTAAACGTCCCTTTGTGCCTATTGGCCTTGTTTCGTTCTGTCTCCTGCTGAAATGGAGGGAAGTGGAAATTACGGTTTTTTCCTACTCCTCCACTATACTTTTCTGATTAATTTCGTTGCGGGATCCAAGACAGTTAAATTCATTCTCTGGGACTTCGTCGAGCTTCATTGTCTCGGCGCTTTTCTGGTGGTCGCCACTGTTGATTCTGGCTTTCAGGAGTTACAGTGGTTTGGGAACAGTGTGGCGGGCTTGTCCCAAAAAAAAAAAAAAAAAAAAAAGACCCCACGTAGATTTGGATATTCTCGTTAAGGCATAAAAGTTCTTTTTAGCTTTTTCATATTTGATCGTGGTAAAGCTTTGAACATTGGTTGGGTTCTAGAGCGTCCCTGATAAAATGGTCTAGGCTGCTGTGGAATAAAGCGATTAGGATCAAAATTTCGAGTTTTAGAATAAAATTTCTATCCATCTGAGGACATTGAGTTAGCACATTTGGGAATATTGGAAGTTACCTTTTACTTGAAGGTATAATTTTTTGTTGGAGGTAAACAGCATTCATCTCCTCTTGGGCATATTCTAATGCTTTCTCCAGGGAAGGAGGCTTCATGCATCGAAACCTAGATCCTAGAGCTATCCCACTAAGCCTCATATATACCTCTGCAACGCTAGTTTTTATACAAAGTTCTTTTTGCTTCGACGGTGGTAGCAACAGCATCGCACGAGATAGTAGAATCTTATAAATTCCACCATAGGAAGCAAGGAAAAAACGAACCGATCCAAGATTACATCGCAACGCTTAGGAAAATGTGTAGATTTTGCAATTTTGTTGATTTGGAAAGGACCTTACGTGATAGGTTAGTCTGTGGGGTAAGTAATGTTAAATTACAAGAGAGTTTGCTAAAAAAGTCTAATCTGACGTATGCAACTGCTGTGGAGTTGGCACTGCAAGCAGAAAGGTGTGTAGAAGATCTAAAAACACTTAAAATACCGGTCACTGAAGAACCATCGATTGCATGCACTGCGGGCACCAGCAGTAGTGAGGCGGAACCAATGGAGGTAAACGTTGTAGGAGAGGATAAGAAGAAGTTATACTGCTACAGATGTGGAGGAAGCCACTTGTATCACAAATGTAAGTTTATCACTGCTAAATGTAATGCGTGCAATAAGTCAGGCCACATAGCTAAAATGTGTAGAAAAAATAATACTCGCACTGGTGATGTCAAAGAGATTCAAGCAAGGGAAGAGGAATTTATGAATGGAATATATTGTATGGGAGGTGAACATCGTGAACCAGCAATATTTACAGAGCTATTTATGAACAAGAAGTTAGTCAAGTTTGAGGTTGATTCAGGGTGTTCTTATACCATTATGTCACGTGAGCAAGCAGAATTAGTTTGGCCCAATGGAGTGCAGTTACGAGAGTGTAAATTAAACTTACACACATGGACTGATGCTAAGGTTAAGGTGCATGGCAAGACCAATGTTTTTATTGAACATAAAAACTTCAAAGGTTACTTGCAAATAATTATTGGACAGGGGCGAGGTAACCTCCTTGGCAGAAACTGGTTTAAGCCTCTGGGAATATCAGTTGAAGGTGTAAATTACATAAATTCCTCACAAAGTATGGATAAATCTCTGAATGGATTGCTAGAAAAATATAAAGAAATTTTTGAAGGACTTGGGGAATACAAAGGACCTGAAGTGGTAATCAAGTGCAAGAAAGATATACAGCCAATATTCATGAGAAGCAGACCGGTACCATTTGCGATAAGAGATAGAGTTTGTGAAGAAATAGATAGGCTAGTTAGAGTTGGAGTACTGGAACCAATATCATATTCAAGCTGGGCAACACCTGTAGTGCCAGTAGTGAAACGTGACGGGAGCATTCGGTTGTGTGGAGACTACAGATTGACTGTGAATTCGGCTTCTGAAACGGATACCTACCCTCAACCAACAATTAACGAGTGTTTATCAGAGGTGGCAGGTGGAGTCATTTTTACAAAATTAGATCTGAAAGAGGCGTACACACAACTGAAAGTCTCAGATGAAACAGGTATGCTTTTGACTATTAATACATTAAAGGGTTTATATAAAATTAAGAGATTACCTTATGGTTTAAAGGCATGCCCAGGTATATTTCAAAGGGTTATGTCAACAACATTGGCAGGCATTAAAGGAGTAACTGTCCTGCTCGACGATATCTTAATAAGTGGTAATGAGAGACAGAATAACGAAAGACTGGAAAAGGTATTAATGTGTCTTTGAGTTGTGGGACTAAGGCTGAATCGGAAAAAGTGTGAGTTTGCAACGGATAAAGTTGAATTCCTAGGATATGTGGTGGACAAAGACGGTATTCATCCAAGTGATCAAAAAATCAGATTAATTGCAAATGCTAGTTGTCCTAGGAATGTTAAAGAGTTGCAAGCTTTTTTAGGATTGTTGAATTTTTATGACAGGTTTATGAAGGACAAAGCTAAGTTATTAGAGCCTTTATATAGACTTCTAGATAAGGGTGCCTTATGGAAGTGGGGAAAGGTAGAAGCAGAAGCATTTCAAAAGGCCAAAGCCTTATTATCAAGTAAAGACACATTAGTACACTTTGATAATAGCAGAAAGGTTACATTAACATGTGATGCTTCAGAATATGGGGTAGGAGCCGTTTTATCCCATACCATGGATGATGGATCCGAAAAGCCTATTGCAATGGGATCTAGGACTTTACCAAAGTCAGAACGTAACTATGCTCAAATTGATAAAGAAGCAGCATCTATCATATTTGGTTTGGATAAATTCAATCAGTATGTGTACGGAAGGCATATAGTAATATATACAGATCATAAGCCATTACTTGGGATTTTTAGCCCTAATAAAGCTATTCCAAAAGTTTTGTCTCCGAGAATGATGAGATGGGCATTGAAGTTAAACTCACATGATTATGAGTTGAAATATAAATGTGGTACTAGTTTTGGCAATGCGGATGCTCTCAGTAGATGGCCAATAGAAAATGAAGAGGTGGAACAAAATGGTGAAGATGTGGAAGACATTTTATTATTGTCAGAAACACCGAGTGCAGTGCAGTATTCAGCAAAAGATATTGCAGAAGAGACTGGGCGAGATGAAATTCTATCGAAAGTGAGATTCTGGATATTACATGGATGGCCTCATACTGTAACAGAAAGTAATTTAAAATTATACTGGTTGAAGAGAAAAGAGCTATCTGTTACAAATGACTGCATAATATGGGGCACTCGAGTAGTTATACCGCCACCAATGCGAGAGTATATGCTACAGGCTTTACATGAAACTCATGATGGTATAGTGATATCGAAATCAATAGCAAGAAGGTATTTCTGGTGGCCAGGGTTGGATCATGAGATTGAAGCATTAGTAGCAAATTGTGACAGTTGTCAAGTAAATAGGAACATGCCAAGTAGCACAGCACATTCTTGGATCACGCCTTCAAACCCATGGCAACGCTAACATATCGATTTTGCTGGACCAGTAGATCGAAGGATGTATTTAATTGTTGTAGATCCGTATTCCAAATGGCCAGAAGTAAAAATTGTGAGATCAACATCAAGTGAATGTGCAATTAAAGCATTGAGACAAATTTTTACTGAACAAGGTTTGCCAGAAGTGCTAGTATCAGATAATGGAACAGCTTTTACTTCAGAAGAATTCAAAAAATTCATGAAATGTAATGGCATTAAATATATACTGACACCACCGTATTCCCCATCCTCGAATGGCCAAGCTGAAAGATTTGTGCAAACTATCAAAAGGAAATTGCAAAGTTTGTCTGGGACAGATATTGATATAATTCTACCACGTCTTTTGTTTGGCTTGAGGGTAGCTCCAAGCTCTGTTACGGGCAAATCACCAGCAGAAATGCTGAATAAACGTCGATTCAGAACACGTTTTGACATGATACATCCTTTCTCTTGTAAACCGATTGCTGATAGACAAATTGAAAGCAACATGGAAGTACCAGTAAGAGCATTTAGACTCCAAGACAAAGTATGGCTACGCAACTATTCAAGAGGGGAGAAGTGGGTTAAAGGAGAGATCTTTAGGATCAAAGGTCCTGTTCGGTTCCTAGTAAAGATATTAGATGGACCAATAGTTACAAGACATGTGAACCAACTGAGACGACGTGATTCGAATGAAGCTCCAGGGCCTAACAACGAAATGCGTGAACTCCTAGGCATACCAGCAAATGCAGTGGTAACATACGAGGGGGATAGTTTACAAAACAACTAAAATAAAACGAATATAAAAATAATGTAAATATTAGATAGTTAGTTAAATTATTAGTAAACTTTAATAAACATAATGGGGGAAGGCATGTGGTGTATTACATTATCTAAGTAAATATAGGTAGGAAAGTAGCAAAGACAATTACAGTGTGACATTTGTATTTACCGCCAAAATCAAACGTCTCAAGTGAAGTGCAGCAACTGGGCAGCCATCTTGCATTGCACCAAGTGAGTACTTAACACCGTTAAATTCTGGTACAAGTCTTAATGCTTTAACAATTTTATCTATCATATCATCTTTATTTGCCATGGTTATTTCTAAGCTATCTAACTCTAAATTTCTGGTAGCGTCCCTCAGCGCGATGCGAGAAGACAACCGGTTGCCCAGGGGTTCAACCCCTGGGCAACCGGTTAACAATAATCTTGCCAGAAATTATCAAAGATACACGCGTTCGAATCGCGGTTGTGCTAACTATAGGAGTAACCAACGAAATGTATTGTCTGCAGAAACGTCTAACCAAGTGAGGACAGAAGCAGATGAGAATAATCAGCAATTTTTTCGTCCCTAAACACGATTTTTTTTTTGCGCTCCAGATGGTACAACTTATGAGAATAAGTTTTATGTGATTGATAACTTACCATGTAAGTCTGATGGTATACTAAGTTTTTTTTTTTTAATCAATTACATTTCGAATATCGACTTAGAAAAGTTACATTTATTTTAGTTAATGAAAAGGGATGTTGTAAGGGCATGAGCCTTTACACTTAATGTTAAAAATGTTAATAAAATAAATGTTAATGTTCAAAGGTATATAATAGGAAATTGCGCTAAAATAATGTAATACGAGTAACAAAATAATAGAAAATGTTACAAAAAGTCACAAAATGTTGGATGTTGCGCGAGCTCGATATTAAACCGAAGACTGATGTACTTGCGTACATGACGATATTACATTTTATAAAATAACAAAATTTGCAGTATTTTAACTAGACGTAACTAAAGTACAAAGTGCGGTTGCAGACCGTACATCTTGGAGGAGCAAAAAGTGAGATAAATAATAAAAGACTATTTTACCAATATAAATACAAATCATGAAATGAAAACAAAGTGAATAAAAAAAATATAATGTTAAAAGAATGAGGTGTCGCGTAGGTAAGTTCTATGTTTTCAGTGGATGCTGCAGCTTTGGTGGCTTTCGTGGCAGTAATCTGGTGAAACCGCCGGCGTCACTGATGGTGACCTTGCCGCTGCGTTTCCAGTACACGTAGGCTTCTCCCGCGACGACTATTGACAAGATCAGAAGTCCCATCGTAGAGTATGAAACGATGTATTGGTGTTGCGACATTAATTTTCAGCCTGTTTCGTTTGCTCTTCCAATTCTTTCAATGAATTATGAAGCTTTTCATAATCGTTTCTAACAAATTGGGTGTTCTGTTGTCCAGTTGATAAATCAAGCGGCTGGACAGATGTTAAATTGTTGATGTCATCCAGATCTATCAGTGGTATTTCAGGGCTGACATAAATATTGTTTGTGTAGTCAACTTGTGTATAATATGTTTCTTCGTTGTTTCTGATTAGGTACATCCTTCTTTGTGTTCTAAAATTCCCGTTGAATGCCTTGCCGTTGCCCGTTGATTTGCCTTATTAGTCATACGATCTTCACAGATAATTTGTAGTTGGCAATCCGCGCAGCAGACATAGAGCCAGGTGTTAAGTTTTTGTAATGGTGTCCATTTATTGTTGCAGGATTCGGATGTGTAGATATATTTTGATAATGTAATGTTTGTTATTGCGCCGATTTCGCACGGAATTTGATGATTTCTCATGTTACGTGTTGGTTTGTTTAGTGAACATACAAAATGTACTTGGTTCCATTTTAATGCAATTTTCTAGGTCACTGTCTATATACAGTGTCTAATATGACTGTTTTCTTATATTGACTGCAACAAATTCTGAATTTGTTTTCATTGTAAGTGAATGTTTGTTAATTTTTATCATCGGTATAGGATCTGTTTTATAAATGGTGAAAAGTCGCCTGTTAATGGTAATGTGATTTCGATGATAAAATATTTATTAAATAATCTTGATTTTACTTCTAGTAGTTTGTATATGTCAGCTAATTGGTTTTGAATATTGTCAACGGGTATTGATTATTGTTGCGGCAATTGTCCAGAGATAATGTTGAGCTCCTGAAAGAGCTGGTTCTGCGGTAAAAGTCTGGTGTCTACATGACCATGGTGAATGTTAATGGCTGTGTCTAAAAGCATGTGTTGGATGTGACGCAGCTTAGACAGAATTGTTGAACTAGTCAGAGCCATGATGTTAAAGTAGTTCAAAGCTTCCTCTTGCTCAACCTCCTTACCCAATTTCTGTAAATAGTTCTCTGTAGCGTTAAAATGTTGATTTAAGAGATTGAGCTGAGTGTTTATCGCCTCTTCATTTATCTTTAGAATGTTGTATTGTATTGTATTGTATAACGGGCTGGTGTCCGCAACTTCACGTCAAAGCGCGTATTTTGCGTATGGGCTATAATCCACCACGCGGGCCCAGTGCCAGTAGATGTCACATGTCTTCGAATTTTTGGTTCTAGCACATGCCGGTTTCCTTACGATGTTTTCCTTCACCGTTTTGAGAGCAGTGGTGATGAAATAAATTACACAACGTAATGCAGCCTGCCTGGGTTTGAACCCACGACTTACGTAAGTCGGGGCCGCCACCACTGGGCCACCGCTGCTCCTTGTTATTCCTGCTTAGAATGTTATTATGTGCTTCTATAATAGATGTTTGACCTTTGATCAGGTTTAATAAATGGTCTCTGTTATTCTGCAATGTTTCTATGTCCTTTTTATATTGTATTGCGAACCTTTCATCTAACACGCCAAATAGGCTGTTTGCAAGGTAACCTATTCCATTGACAAGACCTCGGGAAACGCGCCCTCTTGTCTGCCCATGATGTGTTTTCAATGTGTAATTGTTATGATCAAGTTCGTTAAGCTCCTGTTCAAATTCGGTCATAATGGTTTTGCACATCGTTTGGTATGCAAATTGCTCACACCTTTCTCACAACTCTATGTATGTTTTCCATCCCTTGCCAGTAAGATGTCATATTATAGTAGGTGACAATCCTCTAGTCATCGTGTACGCTTTGCAAATTGCCGATTTTGTCAAAGCACACTGCTCTAGTTGGTTCAAGCAGTGTGATATTTATAGCGTCACTGCTTTGCTTTGTGGGCTGAAATAACGTTAGTAATGTTAAGAATATAAATAGCAGGCTGGAACTTATATTCCTTGATTTAAATCGTTGGTTTCTATTTGTGTTGTTTATTGTAGATTTTTGTTTTTCAGTGCAGGTTTTGTCATTGGATGTGGTGGTGTCAGGTATTTTTATATGAAATTCTGGTATTGGGAGTTTAACTAATTTTGTTATTGGTCTTGTTAGTACCCCTGTTTTTGTTTTCATAGTCACAACTCTGACTAGATTGTCTCTCCCCGGGTGAACTTCCTGTATTTTGCCAAGTGCCCATTTCGCAGGAGGAAGGTTGTCTTCTTTGATTAAGACTACATCCCCTATGGATAAATTATTTGTTTTGTTGAGCCATTTACTACGAACTTGAAGTTGTTGCAGGTATTCTGACGACCATCTGGTCCAAAACCCTAGTTTCATTTTGTTTAGTGACTGCCACGTAAGTCAAATGTTGATGTTTCGCCTTTCGATATTTTCCGTTGCTAGGAATGTTTCTGGTCGGCCAATTAAAAAATCTGTCAGGAGTAAGATAGTCAACATCGTCCACGTCTTCCGTCAAAAGGCAAAGTGGTCTAGAGTTCATACAGGCTTCGATTTGAGTAAGCAGTGTTAAAAACTCTTCGTATGTCAACTTTTGCTCTCCTAGGACACGCTTTAGGTGATATTTCATTGACTTAACTGCAGCCTCCCAAAGTCCTCCCACAGTCAGCCAGCTTGGGGCGTTGAAGTGCCACTCTATCCCCATCTCGGTGTTCCTTCTCGATAAAGTGTCGTTGTTGAATGTTTGTGAGATATGCAGTTGTTTGGCTAACTCCCTTTCTGCTCCAACAAAGTTTGTTCCGTTGTCGGAGTAAATATGTTTCAGACAACTTCGCCGCCCAATCATGCGGTTGAGACCCAGTATAAATATTTGTGACGATAAATCTGTTGCAAGTTCTAAATGCACCGCCTTTGTTGCCATGCATACGAAAACAACGACATAACCTTTACTCGTTCTGAAGCCTCGACCCTTGTTTAGTTTAACACTAACAAACCCTGTGAAGTCCACCCCTGTGTGATAGAATGGTGGTGATTGCGTTATCCTTTCACTGGGTAGGTCTGCTATTAGTTGGTATTGTTTCGATGGTTTGAAGCGACAACATTTTACACAGTCTTGTAAGTGTTTTTTAACTGTGTTATTTCCTCCTGTTATCCAATATTTTTGTCTCAATGTAGCCATAGCTAGCCTCGCTCCACCGTGTAGTGTTGTAACATGCGCACGGGCAATGAGAAGATATGCCAGCTTGCTGTTTTTCGGGATAATAACAAGGTGTTTTGTTTCTTCAAGTAAGTTTGAATTCTGTAATCTCCCTCCGACGCCTAGTATGTTATTGTCATCTAGGTAAAGGTAAAGTTTCTGAAGTCCTCTATTGTTGCTTATCCTTCCTTTTGTTTTTAAATCTTGGATTTCTTGTCCAATATGTTCATTTTGTACATGTTTATAATTATGTTAGTAGCGCGTCGAATATCAGCGAGTGTTAAATTACATTGTTTTGACGCAGGCGGCCTATTCATGTTTGTATGATAATTACGTTCGGCTGCAGGAGGATGTAAAAGGAAACCGATATAATTTGCTTAAAGCTATTTAATTAATAAAAATATTACAATTAAGTCCGTAAAACTAGGATGCGTGAAAATTGTTCGATGTGAGAATCAAGAGTGGTCCACGCTATCGAAAATGTTGAGAAGGCGACGGTGCCGGCGACAACGGGCTCTTTGCCTGGTTACATGGTACATTAATCATGGTCTTCAGATTTCAGTGTGCCGCAAGTACGACATAATAGGGCGCTTTGTATTAGTCATGCTCTTCAGATTTCAAGGTGACGCAAGTACTACATAACATCTTCCTCCACGAGATCGACAACTATTTGAAAACTCTAGTTGAGAACAGTGTCGATGGCGAATCTGGATCAATCTCGGTGTTGCAGGCTTCCTTATCCTTAATATCGTTTTCATCAGTGGCTTTCTGTAGTTGGTTCAATCTGCGACGAAGAAGTATAACGATTATAATGAGTACACATGCACCGGATAGTAGAATGTGTACCGGTATGGTAGTGTGGTATATAGCTTCTATGTTCGACGACTGTAGCGTTACAGCTTCTTGTAGAGCGAATTCAGAGTTATTTGAAAGCAAACTTCCAAAGTCAATGGTATCTGGTTGTATTGTTTTCATTCGTACATTATAGGAATTTTCCTGTAGAATTGGTAAAATGTTGGTCGTCTAGCTGCTCCATAGCTTCAGAAGACAGGTTGACTGATGTAAATTGACAGGATTAATTAATTTCTGTTGAAGTATAAGCTGCTGGATACAGTCCGATTGTTTCCCATGGTGGTGACTTAAATAATTTCGCAAAGGTGAACGTGGCAAGCCGTGTGGTATCCGGGAGTGTAGAACCCATTACACTCACGGGTGTCGTATAAGGCGACTAATATCTGAGGCAAAACACCTTGCGCCTCCGTAGACCAGAGAATGGGCAGCAGCGTTTTCTGTTAGTCTTTCATCACTGCGATCTCCAATCCGCCTGCCAAGCGTGGAGATTACGGCAAATTCCTCCCATCATGGGAGAGGCTTATGTCCAGCAGTGGACGTTATGGGCTGATGTTGTTGTTGTTGTTGAACGTGGCGAGACTTCGGACATTCTGTCTCTATGTACAATATATATTTTTCGTAAACCGCTAAGAAAGGATAAGCTAGAATTAGGACTTTATTGTCATGATTAGGAGCCAAGAACAATTTATAAAGGATATAGTTAGTTGGATAAAGCATCGGATATTTTATAACTATCACTATTTTATTTCCATTGTAATAATATCCTAGTCTAATTATGTCAAAATATTCTCTAAAACATATTATCTATAAACTGATCCTTATTATATAACATACCTATTCTATTCATCATGTCCTTAAACATAGCATAATTTAATATAGAATACTTCTAACCTTAATAAATGCCAACAAATTTTGCAATTTGTCAAATTCTTTAGACAAATTTATCTATGTCTCCTAATATCATTATTACTGTGCTAAATGAGCATATTTAAATGGTATCTGTTTGATTGTTAGCTAAATAGAATAGATAATTTTCTAGATTTTATCTTGGTTTTCTATTATTTTATCTGTAATGTTTGAACTTCACTGAAATTCACTGCTCATTAAACTCATTTGGTGTTTCAGCAACTAAATTATTTTCATTCTGTAAGATTATAATGGCATTATGGTATGTTAATGCATCAGTATAATCTAAATGCTCTTTATTACTGAACCAAGACCATCTATGAGACTTCTTTAATACCCTTTACCTCAAGTGTTTCTAACAGTTCCGATATTTCTTCTAATTTAGTACCCAGGATATTGAACGTGGTTTTCATAGAAAAGTCGCGACATATTACTCAATTGTGTCGTAAGATTTAGCAATTGCTCGCTAACCGTCTCTAAGCTATTGCGCATATCATGAAGGTTTATAATTTGCAAAAAGGAGTGGAAATGTGAAATAATTCTTGTGGATCCCAAGTTGAAGAGCAAAATACCTGGTCCATCGTTAAGACTGTCTAGCATTATCTCGTCCGCTCGGGCCAGGACCAGGGTCAGGACTAGTATTATTTTCAGTGTCTTGTAACAAACGAGCACTATTAGGCACCCGTTTTAGGCACGGAGCCTCTTTTCTTTTTGGTATAGATATGAATAGGCAAATCCGCTAATACCGTATCTTGAGTATATCGAGCTGCTAACTTTTGTCTATGGCATAAAAGATTCCTAATAAAAATTTGTTGCTCTGGTTCGTAATTTTCTTCGGGTTCACGATTTTTATTAACATTTTCAGTAATTTCAGTGCGGCGATGAAGTGTAGTGTCGTTGAGAAAATCGTATACTATTGACGTTCGTCTTCAGTGTTCCTGAATATATTGTTGTTAAAGATGTTCTGATAGATTTATATCAAAAGGATCCCGGGAATCAAAATGACCGGTAATTATATCGATTGGCCTACATTTTGTAAAACTATGTATTGAGCTGTTATATGCCATAATAGCATAAGTTATAAGATTAACAATTGATTTTCTTCGCTGTTCTAATTTTAATTAACGCAAATGTTCTAACAGTGTAGAATTAAGTCGTTCTACCATTCCGTTTTCATTGGGTGTATTAGGACAGGTTTTATGATGTTGAACAATCTAGTAAATTCGGAAAATATTTGATTGTTGAATTCCGGACCATTGTCTGTTACAATAGTTAAAGGCACTCCATGATCAGTAAAAAACTTTAGTAAAGATTGTACGACACTAATAGCTGTAGCATCTCTCAAGAAGTATGCTTGACCATACTTAGAGAACGCATCTATAAGTATAAGATACTTATTCATTTCGATACTAAGTAGATCTAAATGTACAACCTCAAAAGGCTTTGTAGGTGGAGGTACAATTTCGACTATCTTGGTTATGAGATTTCCGAAGCTGGTCTTAAACCTGGCAAATAAAATAATAAGAGCGGTTTCTGAATTCCCAAAAGCGACAAATGTACATCAAGTTCGTCAATTTATTGGCCTGGCCAGTTACTTTCAGCGTTTTGATTTTAATTTTGCTTCCATTGCAAGACCACTTACTCAAATGACCAAAGCCGAAGTTCCCTGGCATTAGGGTGACAAACAAGACAGTGCATTCGAAAAAAAAAAAAAAAAAAATAGACCTGTGCTAACCTTGTACAACCCAGTTATATCACAGAGGTCCATTGTGATGCCAATAAATTAGGAATTGAGGGTATCTTACTACAGATGACAGATCTGCGGATAAAACATAAATTAACGAGTGAGGAGGATTTATAAGATGTTTCTAATAATTACGTTTTGCGAAATGGCAAAATATATTTATTTATTTAATTAAGGTTCACCAACAGTTGTTACAGATATTATACAGATAGGAACGTACATTGTGTCTTTAATCTAATTGCACAACCAATTACAGGCAAACACCACATGCAAAATGCTCTTTGTAATTATAAATTTAATTTTAAAGACTTGATGTACTTAGATTCTAGATAATATATTAAATTATATTAAATAAAAATACTAACTACGTTTAAAGACGGGTAGGATCCAAAATAGAATGGGAGGTACCTACCTAATTCGGCGCGGTGGAGACGCGAATCGACCTTTGCATTGTCGAGCCGGAATATGAAAGTACTTTGGTGAGTGTTTCAAAGATTTTGTTTCTGGAGCTGAATGTTTTAATGAAAGAGTAGCGTTGCTTGTAAAAGAGTAATTGAGATTTTGGACGATGATCGTCGTAGTTCGTGGCTAAATAATAACAACCGGTCGGGTCGGTCTTTGGGTTGGGCCGTGCTTGCCTGTGTTGGTCTGTGGATGGGTGGCCACCCATTGCATACCGAGTTTCCTCCGTGCCTTGGAAGGCGCATTGAGCCGTTGGTCCCGGCTGTCATTTGTGGATTTTTGACGGTCGTTGCAGGTGGTCAGTGGTCCAAAAAGTCTGACAACCAGTCTTGCTAAGGGATTTCGTATTGCCCGGTACTAGAACTGGGTTGGATTGGGAGGTCGGATAGGTGGTCGGTCCGTGTAAAGTGCTGGTGCTCGGCTGCATCCGGTTGGACTGGAGGCCGACCCCAACGTGGTTGGGAAAAGGCTAGGCAAATGATGATCAACAAAACTGAAAATTTTGAATTCTAAGCGTGCTTACAATATGCACAATTGCACAGGGTAGGCTAAAGAACATGTCAGTGGGTCACGTACCAGTCGATGTTGATAAGGATTTTGATAATGATGAGCAAGCTTAAGTGGTACCAGTAGGTATTACGCAGTCGTGGTCCGTGGGCGCGATGCGTGTTTAGCTCTGGCGGAGGTCAGGGTTTGGAAAGACCGTAGTATGTAGTTACTGGGTGATGCACATGGGAGATCCATTTGATGGATTTAACATCAACGCGATTGCTGGTCGGCTGGAGAGTCGTGACGTTAGAGGTTTTACTCGAGGGTTTCTGTAAGCTTTGTAGTTTTTGTTGCAATAGAGTTTTAAAGGTTGATTCGAACGACTTTGGTGCATGGCCCAAGGTATTGAATGTTGTATTCTCAATTATTCCCAATTTAACCGTGTTTGATTTAATCAACTGCCCCATTGGTCTAGTAATTGCAAGCCTGACTGCTGAATATGAGGTCCTGGGGTCGGTCCCAGGTCGGGCAAAGTGTTATTGGGTTTTTCCATTAGAAATTTCTCAGTAGCAGCCTCGGAGTCTGGATTTGCGCCTGGTTGATAGCAATGGGCTCGCCCCCTATTACATGGGACTTAGACATAACTAGCCAAGTGTGAGTGTACTATTTGGTGCACCGTCCTCTGCCTAACCCTTTTGAGATTACAGGTGTGATTTTATGATGTTTGATTTTAATAAAGTAGGATTTGGTTAAAATAAAACAGAGTTCTTTACTTTCACCGACCCGTTGAATCTAGAGTTTGGTCAGGAGTGACCGAGTAAAACAAAAATCTGTCAAGGACTATTTGTTTGAAGGGTAGCCATCACACGAGGACATACCAGGAGGTTCGAGTAAGTAATATCGGGCCACCCAAATTTGAACAGCTGAACTATTAGCAGCGGTGGTGCAGCGGGCGCAGCTCCTAAGCAACGTAACGTGGACATGACGTGTGTGATTAGCGCATACACACCTGCTGGGAATTTTCGTCACTCGGTGAGTCATTTTCATTTTGTTATGACTCTGGAGTAGAGTGCTAATTCAGTTTCATCCAGACTTAAACCTAGCGTATTTATGCTGTAGTTACTATAACTGGTTTAATAAGGGCTATGATCACCAACAGTAAAATAACCGAATGTTTCGTAATCGGCCCGCTAAACGTAAATTGTAACACTTGTTTAAACATGAGGCGAGAATTTTGGTGTTCACAAACAACAACTTATTCTAGCTTGGTTAGGTAAACGAGCGTTTTAGGAATGAAAGACCGAATGATTATAGTACAGTTAAATAGGGTGGGTAACTTAACACGTAAAAACACACTTACAGCCTTATTCATAAAAAGTTAGAGCCTCCTTGAAGGCTCCTTGAAGATCCGATGCTAAAAAACATGATTCATAAACGTCTATTAACGCTAATCAGTCCATCAAGGTTCTGCTAAAGTTAGACAGCCTTATTCATAAAAAGTTAGAGCCTCCTTGAAGGCTCCTTGAAGATCCGATGCTAAAAAACATGATTCATAAACGTCTGTTATTGCCATCAAGTCCATCAAGGCTCTGCTAACGTTAGAGGACCGTTGACCCTCCTTTATCTCCCTGCTAAGTCACAAAATGGCCGCCGGAAATTTGAACAGCTAACTTTGACAAGAGCAAAAAACCATACCGAAGATAATATTAGTGAAGGGAGGTTTACGCAGATTAAAAAAAAACCAGGAAAATTTATTTTCAGAAATTTGTATTTAAAAGTCCTCTTAATTAGGTTTTTAAGATGATACGTGTACTAACAATAAATATGAAAAAAATAAAATTACGATGATTAACATAGTCACAACTTTTTGCACTTAGGTACAACATAAACATGCAATGGCGGGAAAACAAACATCTCGCTTTTTATAAAAGTTGATCTTGGGGTTGTATCGTCAAATTTTATTTTTCTTATTGGTTTATCATTTCTTTTTTTGTTCCTTTTCTTTTTTCTCGTGTGTATTTGTAAAAAAATGCGTTTTCCCGCTGATTTGCTGTCAGTGCTGTCATTTTTTTTTTAATTTGTCGATGAGGCCTTTTTTAGGGTTCCGTAGCCAAATGGCAAAAACGGAACCCTTATGAATTCGTCATGTCTGTCTGTCTGTCCGTCCGTACGTCACAGCCACTTTTTTCGAAATTATTTGGTAAGTAGATGTATTCTGTGAACCGCATTAAGATTTTCACACAAAAAAACAAAAATAAAAAACAATAAATTTTGGTGGTTCCCCATACTTAAAACTTAACTATTTTTTTCATCAAACCCATACGTGTGTATCTAGGTTTCTATGGATAGGTCTTCAAAAATGATATTGAGGTTTCTGATATTATAATTTTTTTCTAAACTGAATAGTTTGCGCGAGAGACACCTCCAAAGTGGTAAAATGTGTCCCCCTCCCCATGTAACTTCTAAAATAATAGAATGATATATATATAAAACTAAAAAAAATATATGATGTACATTACCATGTAAACTTCCACCGAAAACTGGTTTTAACTTAATTAAAAAAAAACACTATTATTAAAACATCGATCAAAGTTACAACGAACTACAAGAACTTTTATATTATGTTACTTGCTGCTACGGAACTTTTTTGTCATTTGATTTGTCAAGATGGCCAACATAACGCGTCGGTCTGCTAGCTAACAGACCCATCAAACCTCAATTAAAGGATTTTTTATGAATAAGGCTGTTAAACTTTAGTGTTAAAGCACAAAGACCTACTACTAATTGACTCATATGATTGTGTGGACATCTGTAACAAACTTTGCTTTGTTGTACCTAGAACGATTCAGGGACGGGAGGTGCGCACGCGACCTGTTTTCGCCGTCACTCCTAGTCGCACGAATGCAGGCTTGCGGGCTCCTCTACGTCATCTCACAGCCAATTTCAATAAGTTTTTCTCTAACTTGGTTGTATTTGCTCTTTCTATTGGATCATTTAGAAAAATATTACTTAACACAATCCAGAATCTATGTGAATAATATATATGTCTTTAGTGTTCCATAATGGCTGTACTGTATGTGTATTATATCTTATGAATTTATCTATTCTGTTAGACTTTTACTTCATCAACATTGTCATTGTCTTTTGTGCATCTGTGGAGAACGTTGTTGGTTGCACATTTGTATAACTCCTTGTATTCTATTTTTTGTAACATATAATGTGTAATTGTTGGTTCTTCCAAATAAATAAAATAAAAATAATTGAGAACAAACGCACCGAAGTCCGTGAAGTAGTGTCGTCTGGTGGAATACAAACGAGGAGTTCGCAAAAGTCTATCAACGGTTTCAAACTCGTCCAAAACGTCATCCTCTTCCGAAATATAATTCAAAGCAGACTGCATGTTAAATTCACACAATAATATCTGGATGTAACCTTGAAATTTGTTATATTTGCAATTTGCAAACGTCAAAATACATCGATTAACTACTAACCAGGACTTTAAACAACCTCTCCCACTTCGGTTAGAGAAAACAGTTGAATGACGTGTTTAATCGGTTGATTTATTTTGGTGAACATGAAAATGTGTTTTAAGCAGCTGTTTTTAGATAATCAGACCGTTATCTTTTCGGTGAACGTAGGTCAAGCTTCAGTAAATAGTAATTTGAACATTTTATCTTTTGTCTTTGTCTTTTATTTTATATTTTGTCGAGATTCATGACGTCAGTAGAGACTAGTAAAGATGCATGCCTGGCAAGATGCATTAGATGACATACAGTTGGCCATGAATTCTACTATTAACCGTGTCACTAAAGCGAGTCCTCTCGAGTTGTTTAGTCGGTAAATTTGCCAGACCCTTAGATTTAATAACGATTGATGACAACGACGAAATCGATTTGGATGCAATGAGAGAGCAGGCATCACGGAATATAGTTGAAAATTCCAATATGACAAAAATCGGTTTGACAGTACAAAGGCTAAGATTCAGAAATGTGTAATAGGGTATTATATATAAATGAGGAGAGAAATCAATTGAAACTGGATCCAAAGTGTTCAAAGGACCATTGAAAGTTATAGAGGTGTTATATGGAGAGAGGTATGAGCTAAAGTCACTTACGTCTAATAGAACATACAAATACCCACATGATAGGATCAGAAAAATCCCTGAACAACAGGTTCCCTCTGAATTAGATATTGTATGTGACGATGATGATAATGCCACTATTTCAAGTTAGTTGTGTACGTTACTATGATGATTATAATTGTTTAGATTTTAATGGATTCACCGTTTACAAGTACAATGCTTTCGATGGACTGAAGGCATACCCGATGGACTGGGTATTGTTGTGGCCGCATCAGAAGCGCCGGAGCATGTAAGAGGTGCACGTTGACTGCTTTTTCTGTGCAGTATACTCTTTTCACTTAGCACTTATGCTACTATGATGGTTAGCTTCTGACGATGGGTTCACGGTTTTACACAAGTGCCGATGAACTGGCTCGTGCCGATAGACTGGCACATTTGACGTTATGACTTGCCGATGGACTGGCAATTGAGTTTCGTTGTTGTATAATTATAGTGATTCCATATTATGAGTGATGCATTCTGTCGTTATGATATTTAGTTATTGCTTCAATAATGTTTTTAGTACCTACGTGGCACTATCAATTCATTTTCAAGTCTTTGACTTTTATATTTATTTTTTTCTTTCAGTAGACGTATTAGTTCTCGAGAATACCACTGTGGATATTTATTGGCCAATATTGTTTTCATGGGGACATGTTGTTTAATGACATCGTGCAGAACCTTGTAAAATATATCGTTCATTTTGTCAGTTGTGAGTTGACCTTCAAACTCTTTTTCCCAGTCTACAGAATTTAAAGCCATGATGTTATCGTAGTCAGCTTTAATGAAGTCTTGTTTCCTTGTTGGCTTAACTTGAAAATGGTTTGAGTTAATTTTTAAGAGTACAGATAAGATAAGATGGGTGCAAGGGATCTTCTGAAACCATTTGGCAGGTGCAACGGCTAAGATTATGTAACGTAGTATTACAGAGAGCCAGATCCAGTGTGTTATGTCTTTGGTTTGACGTTTGTCTATACAGGTTACCTGGACAACAAATATATCAGGATTGTCACATATAATTAAAATATACGAATAGCAAAATGTACGTTTGATCTTTTATTTAATATTGGCGACGAAATGGCTAAAGTTAAAAAGTTAAAACGCATACGATCCTCATTACGAGGAACATTCACAAGGATTGAAAACTATATTAATGAAGAATTACAGTTTTCTATTGAAGAAAATGCAACACGACTACAAACACTGAAAGATATTTTTTCCAAATTCCAAGAGCTTCAAAACGAAATTGAAAAAGAAACTGAAGATAGTGAACTAAACAAAGAAATAGATTAAAGGTTTGATGTTGAAGAATTATATACTAAATTACGTTCAAAATTCCTACAATTACAAAAAGAAAGTGAGATCACAATTGTGCCTCCAAATAGTGCAACGGACACACAGTCAATTTACGAATCAGCAATAACGAACAAAGAAAAATCGTTTTGTATGAACCTTCAGCCGTTCCAAGAGAACGAAACTTTTATGAACTTTACCAAACGGTTAAATGTTTACTTCTTGCTGAACAATACCACAGATGGTAATTTGAAAGTGTACGTACTACTTTGCATGATTTCGCCGGATCTACACGAAATAATGTATAATATATGCTCTCCAGAAGATCCCTTGAACATGATTTTCGAAGAGATTACAAAGATTTTAGATGATTACATTGATTCTAAGCCCAGTATTTGGACAATGCGACACAAATTTATATCTCGCATGCAACAACAAGAGGAAACTGTGGTCACATACGCCTCCGAGCTTAAAAAACTATCTGCGAATTGTGAGTTCAAATGTTATAACTGTAAAAAACAAAATTCTGATAGCTTTCTATGCTTACAACTCACACGAGGGTTAAATGATGGTGAAATTCGGACGAAAATACTGCAGGAAAAAAATACAACCTCATTTTCGCAATTGGTGCAGATTGCCACTGCTACAGAAAAGGGAAGGAACGAAAACGCAACAATGTCCTCAGATATTAAAAAACCTAACACAATCAACAAAATAACAACACCTACAGCTAAAACATCTGTTTATAACAACCCACCTGTGCATACTAAGGTAAACACAAGATTCCCAATAACCATTAGAGATCTTAAAGGAAAATGTTTTCGTTGTGGAAAAGATGACCATAGAGCAAACGAATGTGGAGCCATCAAAAGCACTTGCCGAAAATGTCAGAAAATAAGCCACCTAGCACGAGTCTGTTTACAAAGATATACCAACTCTCATCAAGTAAATGAATCTTCAAGCAACATTAGTCAAGACAGTATTGCAGATATCAACTTAGTTAAAAGTGAAATATCGGAGAAATATACGATTACTCTGAAAATAGAAGACAAAACTGTATGTATGGAATTTGACACCGGTGCTACATTATCTTCAATGTCACTAAAACATTTAAAAAAAATGAACATAAAAAAGAAACTTTTTAAAACAGAAATTAAGATGAGAACATACACTGGAGAAATTATTAGACCGATTTGAGTAGCATATGTCAAATGTTTGTACAACACTCAATTGTTTTATGGAAAACTTTACATTATTGATGAAAATGTCGACCCAATTTTTGGTAGAAGCTGGATGAAAGAACAACATGATATTGATATAGCAGATATAAGAACAGTACAAACTACAATTCATAGTAACAATCTAGAACAATTGTTAGAAGAATTCTCTTCATCCGTATTTACAACAGACCTAGGAAAAATTCCAAATCACAAAGCTCATTTAAGTTTAATGGAAAATACTCAGCCGTTTTTTATTAAACCACGAAAAATTCCATACGCATTGAAACCGAAAGTTGACGAAGAAATAGAAAGACTATGTATACAAGGTGTGCTTGTGAACACCTATTGTTCCAATAGTAAAACCAAATGGGAGTATTCGATTATGTGCTGACTGTAAGATTACTCTAAAATAAAGTAATAAAAGATGAACAATACCCCATACCCATAATTGAAGACATATTTTCTGAAATTAACGGAGGTAAGCTTTTCTGCACTTTAGACATTACCCAAGCATATTTGAATTTGGAAATGGACGAAGAAAGCGCTCACATGCAAACCTTGAGCACGCACAAAGGAACGTACAAAGTAAATAGACTAATGTTTGGCGTTAAAGTAGTACCAAGCCTGTGGCAGATATTCAGTGACAAATTACTACAGGATCTAACAGGAGTTAAATGCTTTTTCGATGACATTATTATACAGGGCTCCTATGAAGATGAGCTACTACAACAATTACGACAGGTCCTCCAAAAACTTAAAGAGAGTAACCTTCGAGTGAATAAAAAAAAATGTCACTTCTTTAAGCAATGCATTAACTACCTTGGACACACGATCGACAAGAACGGACTACATAAGAATAAAGACAAAATAAAAGCCATCACCACTTTACGCCCTACAAACATCAACGAATTGAGAACCTTTCTTGGGATGGTCAATTATTACAATAAATTTATAAACAATCTGGCCTCTATTACTCTAAACGAGCTACTAAAGAAAAGAGCTAACTTTACTTGGTCCCCTAAGTGTGAAGAAAGTTTTTTAACCTGTACCTACCTGTACTTCATACAAAAATTTGCTCCCTGCGGGTGTCGAACCATACGCTCAGCCTCTGCGTCGACTGTGCCGTCAGCCCATCATACAGCTTTGGTTGTGGCTTCCTCGTCGTCGCGCTTGCCGTTCGCTACGTGCGTTTTGAAATACAACAAATTAAATTTTGTTGGATTCCCATTACTTTCCTGAAATAATTTCTTGTACCGACCGGTACATACATCTTAGTATGATATCCTGAATTCACCCTATCAGTTTGTGGAGGGCTGTCTCTTTGTACCCTGTATGTATAAAATAAAATAAATAAATATCGTTGAACATTAACACACAGCGCCATCTAGTGCCACACTAAGCAACGAGGCTTGTGTCGTGGACACCAGATAGTTGATATACTACATAGATACTTTTTGTTTCTATGGATATTTGTTACTCTTTCACGTAAATGGACTCACGAATTTCACGAAAATTAATTATATATATTACGAAAAAAAAATTCACGAATGGAATTGTATGAAATTTGCCACACAGCTAGTTAATAGGCTGGATTATCACTTATGATACTTTTTATCCGTACGATGCCGTGGGTTAATTACCGAATTCCACGCGAGCGTAGCCACAATATGCTAGTCAAAAATAAAATATATCATGTTTTCTTAGATCTTAGCCATTTAACATTTAAACAATTATTGTTGTCAAGTTTTAATTTTGTAAGCCCAAGGAATAAGATTTTATAATTATAGACTTTTCCCTCCATTTTTAGTAGTTTGGATTGTGATTGATACCTACACAGTTTTTGTATTATATGTTACCGGCAATGCATAAGTATAATTCAGTGATTCTATGCAATACCTAGTCATTCTTAGCAATGCCGGAGCTTGTTAAAAAATACCGGTGTGTGAATGACCCGTTAACAGTTTTGATTGTAACATAAGGTGTGTGTATCAAGTTCCTATAAAACAGTAGACAAACTATTTTTCATAAATAAATAAGTATTAATTTATGAAAAATAGTCTGTCTACTCTTTAATGGGAACTTGGTTATTTTTTAAATGAATCAGATATGAGTTTAATAGCGAAAGTTTTTTAGTACGAGTATGTGACTGGTAGCTTGACGGATGCAGTTTCCTAAACCACCAAAGGGAAAATTTGCACCACATCTAGCGGATGAAATATTGGTTCCAAAAGCCCAGCATACAACTGTTCTGTCATACGAGGATTGTCGTAATTGAAAAAGGATATTTGAAATACAATCATTTATTTATAAAACACATAGATCAGCTATTTATATCGGTTAACTAACAATAGCGTTGGTCAAGGTTGGTAGTAAGTTACGGGTACCACGAATAAGGGATGGGACCAAGGTTTCCAGAGTGACGTACGTAAGGGTTGGCACCAGGGTTTCCAGAGTGACGTACTTTAGTGATAGGACCAAGGTGTCCAGAGCCACGGTTGTTGTTTCCGAAATTGTTGTTGTTTCCGATGTTCCCGTTGTTGTTTCCGATGTTGTCACTGTTGCCGCCATTGCCAGTATCGTAGGCACTGCCGCTGTCATCTGTAAAATAGCTGCCAGGACCGTAGTTTCCACCTTCTACATACCCAAGGCTCATACTGCCATCGTAAGCATGCGCTGAATATGTTGCGTCTCTACCCAGCCACTGCTCTCTGAACTGTGCTGAAAGATAAATTATGATTAGCTGAATATTAAGTAAATAGCTGTGACCACGTGTCTACCTATCAGTGTGATAGTTGACAGTTAACAAATACCACGTGGCTTGTCGTTCTATCTATGGCACGAAGGTTTCACACTTTTATAGTGTCATTGCTCCAAACTGCGACTGAGAAATGCCGAATAGAAAACCACATAATAACTTTGCTTAACCAGAACCCCACACTCGGTAGTCGTGCTTTTGTTACCACAAGATCAACCAGTGTTGCTGTTAAAACTAATGTGATTGATTTGCATATACAAACAAGCAGACGCGACAGACATTGTCCTTCACAATATGTTCTGAATGCCGACAACAGTGCCACCTAACAGGTTCTATATTATATGAAATATACATCGAAATCGGTCAAACGTAATGGGAGGAAAATAATTAATATATCTAATAATTAAACTCACACGCTCACCGAAATATTTTAAAGGTAAATAATAATTGAGTGAGGCGGGGCGGCAAGCCACGAAGGAGATGGCGGGACGAACTGGACAAGTTCCGTCAGAAAGCGCGGGTTCGCGAGAGGTGGGCAGAATGGGGAGGCCTTTGCACAGGAATGGGATAGTAATATTATTAGTGATTACTACTATACAAGGTGTAAACCAAAAATTCGAATAGAATGGAATAGAATTTTTATTTTGCAAATATGGGTAATACAATATAGTTGTTATGACTTATCCAAGTTCAGCCATATTTTACCATTCGGCATGCAAACATTTACATTATTTATGAAACATGTGCCTACTTACATTTTAGAGACCAGATCGATTATATTATTATTATTACAATTATCATTCAATAGATCAGTTAGTAAATTATTATCATTTTCATTACAATTATCATTCAATTAATAAATTATCGTTTTATTACAATTATCATTAAATTACAAAATTATCATTTTTGTTACAATTTATTTGATTAATAAAATATCATTATTATTCAAATTAATCATAAAATATATTTTTCTCTGTCAGAAACTCATTTATGCTATAGTACAACTTTATCTGTCAAAAATTTACGTAGTCTACTCCTACACATCACCGTATTTAAATCTTTTCAGCCACTTGGCAATTTATTGAAAATAATAGCGGCCATACAATAAATACTTTTGCGCTTTAAAGTGGTTTGACATGATACTTGACAAAGTTTGCTATTGTCTCGCCTATTCCTTGGGAATACATCAGCAAGGCGTTGAAAACGACTTGGATTTTGCTGTACAAACATAGCTACTTCGAAAATATAAATACAAGGGTCAAGATATTGTATTGCTTAAAATAGGGCTTGCAACTGTCTGTAGTTTTAAGTTTAAACAATGATCGGAGATATCTTTTTTTGGGCCTTAAAAGCTGTCTCTATCAGTCGAGTTCCCCAGAAAATAATACCGTACCGCAAGTGAGATTCAACTATGCCGTAGTAAGCTGTAAGGAGTGTTTTGGTATCTACTATGGAGGATAATCTATATAAAACATATGCAGATGAAGAACTCAGTTTTTTACAAATGAAGAATGTGACATCTACCAATCCGCACTGGGCCCGCGTGTTTGGATTATAGCCCATTTCCTCTTATTGAGAGGCCCGTGTCCCAGCAGTGGGAACATTAATAGGCAGATGATGATGATGATGATGATGATGAAGATGTACACGGACTCTTAACGAAGCCGTCAACCAAGCTCCTGTACATCAAACTAAGTAACTCTACGCAAAAATTATTCCTGGGAAACGACTTTTGCTTTTGGGATTAAAAATCACGTTTAACGGTAGTACTCATCAATGTAACGCACTCTAAACACTGATGGATGCATTGAATAGTACGGGGGTGGAAGTATTTAAAGTAAAGTTCCATCATTAAAACTTGATAAAAAATAACCTTTGATAAAGTTGGAACTATGAACCTGTCGTCTCCGTAACTAGAAGGTTCCCACCCAGGTATGATCTATCTAGCTAGAACAAATAAATGATGAACAAGTGCCTTTCGGCTTTGTCAAGGGTACTTTTACACCCGTTATCAGTGATAATAATAGTACTATTATCGCTACTAATCTTTTGGGAGTATTAGTTGTGATGAGCATTTTAGTAATAATGATTACCTTGAGCTGCACAGACACAGACTACTGCTGTCAGAATTAGAACAACTGTCACTGAACGCACCATGTTGCTCACTACGGAATCGTTCGGAACACTGAATGTGGATCGCGTTGTAACGTAGGTTTTATATGTCTGACGGCGAGAGCGTGGGCGTAACGATAACAGGGTCGTCATCGGTATCGTTTCTTGGTACGGGTTCCATGAGGAAGGTGGGTACTCGGGCAAACCAGTGAAAGTTTTGGTCCAACACAAATCACAAGTTACTTTTATTAATTGTACAGTAATTACAATAAGTGGCAGATATAAGAAAACTAATACGGCTTGTACGGTGGACGTGACAGTTTCGATCGTATGATCTGATCTGTGTGGAGTCAGCTACAGCAATGTCTGTCTAGAATTTTCGGAATCGACTCTGTCCACGTATATGGCGGGAAAATAAAGCGCCACCACACGGCGTCCACTGTACTAACCAATCAACCAATGAGAATCGAGTTACACTATGGTTCGACAATATCAAGAAATCAACGGGTTGGCAGATAATAATTTGAAAATGTTGTCGTTTATAATCGCTCGCGACGACACGGCCAGACTGATGAGTCACACGTCATCGTGTGTACCTGTAACAAAATTCTCATTTGTAGCAAAACCTTTGCTCGGCTTAACCTGACTACAAGGTTAACAAAAAAAAAGTTTGAAAGATACCTCCCAAGTAAACATACTCAGAATAAACTTCAATGATTGTACAGTGACCTATTTACAAACACAAACACATTCACATATCACTAATATGACCCGACTGCTCGGCAGCATAGTCTCATTGAGACCCAAAGAATAGTCTTATTCAGACCCAGATAATAGACCCAAAATAGTCTCCCAGAACCCCATTAGTAGTCTCATTGAGACCCAAACAATAGTCTTATTCAGACCCAGCCACCATACATCTGGCCGCGCATTGCGCCCGGAACGACTCATAGAATCGCAGTTACAACTACGACCAGACTGTATAGTTTGATAAAAAAGGTAGGTAGCTAATTAGTCATTTTAGTGTGCGACTGTGCGTCATATTCAAACAATAGAGGAATTGTTTTCACTATTATTATCTACATTGGATTCTACATTCAGTCAAAAAAGTATCGGGAATGGATGATTTGTTTATGGTTCCAAATTCAAATTTTTGTTTTTTTTGTAGTTGTTAGATTGGCACAACTGTTTTCCATTTTGGCGCGGAGTTTGAGTTGCATCTGTTATTTATATTAAATACAGTGCTGGTTATAGTAATATCATATATAGTGTGTATTGCGAATTTCATAATGGACAAAAATATCGAACAAAGATTTTGTCTTAAATTTTGCATCGCCAAAGGAATTTTGTGTTCGGAGTCACTGAAAATGTTACAGAAGGCTAACGGTGAATCGACTTTATCAAAAACTCGTGCTTATGAGTGGTTCAAAGCGTTCAAAAGCGGTCGAGATGTGATGGAAGATTTGCCTCGCTCTAGTAGGCCGTCAACGTCTGCAACTGAAGTTAACATCGCAAAAGTGAAGAAAATAGTGACCGAAAATCCCCATTCAACTCTGAGAGAGATAGCCGCCGAACTTTCTGTATCTCACGAGTCGATCCGTACCATTTTAACTAATCATTTGGGTATGAAACATGTTGCTGCTCGGCTAGTCCCAAAAGATCTGAATTTTCTCCAAAAACTCAATCGCATGAAAGTCGCTGAGGACATGCTAGAACGAGTCAGTTCGGACCCAACATTCATGAAACGCATTGTTACTGGTGACGAGACGTGGGTTTACGAGTTTGACATGCAAACTAGTCAACAAGCTTCGGAGTGGCGCCTTCCAACTGAACCGAAACCGAAAAAACCACGCCAAAGTCGATCAAAAGTCAAAGTCATGTTGACTGTTTTCTTTGACTATCGCGGAGTTGTGCACTCTGAATTCTTATCGGAAGGTCTAACGGTAAATAAAGAATATTATTTGAGCGTTTTGCGGCGTTTAAGAGAGCAAATTCGACGAAAAAGGCCAGATTTGTGGAAAGAAAATTCTTGGATTTTGCACCACGACAATGCGCCTTCGCACAAGGCTATCATTGTGAACGAATTTTTGACCAAATACTCAACAAATACCATCCAGCAACCACCATATTCACCAGATATGGCTCCTGCTGACTTTTTTCTTTTTCCTAAACTCAAATTACCACTTCGTGGCACCCGTTTTCAATCGATAGAAGACATAAAGGAGAATTCGCGGCGAGAACTGAACTCAATTCCGGAAGCAGCGTTTAAAAAATGTTTTGATGAATGGATTATTCGTTGGCGTAAGTGTATCGTTTCTAAAGGAGCATACTTTGAAGGTGAAAAAATAAATTTGGATGAATAACAGACATTTTGTGTATTATTGATCTTTTCCCGGTACTTTCTTGACAGAATAGTATGTCAACAATTAGTTCAGATGGAACTTCACATTGAGGCATCTTTCTAAGACGATCGTGGGCATACTTATAGTTTCTGTTACTGGTCAATGATTTCAAAGCATAACGATCGCCTTCAAGTACATCAGTTATTTTAAATGGACCTTTATATTTCGGGTCCAATTTTGTTTGGTTCCGCTCTTCGTTTTGAATAAGAACCATGTCACCGACATTGAATTTGACTAATTTAGCCTTATTACTATCAAAACGAGACTTCTCGTAACTAGAACTTCGTTCGATGTTGTGGGCTGCGTGCTCTCTCGTTTCAGAAATATCTACCTCAACTTCAGTATCGACAGCAGTCAAAAGATTCAGTGGTCTAGCTACGCGACCGATCATAAGTTCGAGGGGGCTCGCCTTTGTCACTCTATTTATGGTGCAATTTAACGCCAGTTGTACCTCGTCAAGAGCATCCTGCCATGACCTATGCGATGTTTCTACTGCAGTAAGCATGCTCTTTAGTGTACTCATCACGCGTTCTACCTGACCGTTTGCTCTGCTGGAACCGGTCACGATTAGATGTAGGTTAATGTTATGTGAACTACAGTATTGTTTAAAATCATTACTAGCAAAGCAACGACCTTGGTCTGTTATTATGCGTGTGGGTGTACCAAACAGAGCGACACTAGATTTGATTGCTTTAACGACACTATTGGTATCAATACGAAGCGTGTGATAAAGAAGCACGAATTTTGTGAATGCGTCTATCAACACTATTACGTATTCCTTTTGATCATTTTTACCGCTTAATTTTCCGGTAATATCGGCATGCACTGTATGCCAGGGGACAGTAATTTTGGGGATGGGGTGAAGCTCTGCTTGGATACGTCCTGAATGAGACTTTGAAACTTTGCATGTGATGCAATTGTCTACGAATTTACGAACGTACGTTGCCATACTGTCAAACCAGTAATGTTCGTACACCTTCTCTAATGTTTTATCCGCGCCAAGATGCATTATCGACTCGTGTACGTGATTTATAACGGACCATCGAAACGCACGCGGTACTATCGGCAAACAACGCGTCCGATTATTTCTTTGTATTTTACGATGCAATATGCCTGATCGCAGCTCATACGTCTTGGCAATGTCGGCAGGGAGTTGATTTTCTTTAAGTTTTACAACAATAGCTTGAATTTCGTCATCTCTTAACTGTTCTGCTAAAAGCCAATTTTCTGACAGAGTTGTAAGATCAATTCGTTTTTGTTCTACCTTTTCGACCGTTGACGCATTCTTAGGTAATGCGGGTAGTTCAGGCCAAGGGTTGCGAGATAAGAAATCAACATGACTCATCCGCTTACCCTCCCTGTAGACAATCTCAAAATCGTATGCCTGTAGGAAAGCCCAATAGCGATGGACTCGCGGGGAAAGATCGACCTTGTTGTGAGATGCTTTTAGAGAGTTACAATCAGTAACTACTACGAAGTGTCGGCCCTGAAGGTAGTGATGGAAACGTTTTACAGCATTCACCACCGCCAGAGTTTCCAACTCATAAGAGTGGTATCTTGACTCGGCATCCGTGGTTCTTCGGCTGTAGTACTCAACAACGCGCAACTGGCCATCAGCTTGTTGAAATAAAATACTACCATAACCTATAGCACTCGCATCAGTGTGCAATTCAACCGGGACGTCTGGGTCAAAGATCGTAAGTACAGGTTTGTCAGTTAGAACAGAAATAATTTTCTGTCTGACCTCTTCGTGCTCAGGTTTCCAGTTGAATTGGGCACTGGTATTCAAATGAAACAATGGGAGCATAATGAGTGAAAAACCCTTCACGAATTTTCGAAAATAGGAAGCCAGGCCTATAAATTGCCTCAATTGGGAACTATTTTCAGGAGGGGGGAGTTTGCTTATCGCCTCTACTTTACGAGGGTTTGGTCGAATCTGTCCTGACGAAATATCATAGCCCAAGAACTCAACTCTTTGTTTAAGGAAAGAACACTTTGAGAGGTTTAGTGAAAAACCAGCATCGGTCAAAGCAGTTAACACTTCACGTAGCCTAGTAAGTCCCTCTTCTACGCTGGTTGATGGTACCAAAATGTCATCCATATACAAAATGGCATATGAAAAAGCTAAAGGACCCAGAGCATTGGATACTGCTCGCTGAAAAACACTGGGCGCATTCCGCAAACCGAAGGGCATGGCTAGGTACTCAAACTGCCCGTCTGGTGTTATAAATGCCGTGCGCTCAATGCTTTCAGGGTCTAGGATAGGTATCTGGTTAAACCCACTAGCACAATCAAGGCAAGTAAAATAGTTCGCGCCATTTAGTCTAGCTATTTGGTCGTCTATACGCGGGAGTGGAAATCTATCTGGCACCGTATTCGAATTTAACTCTCGATAATCTATAACCATACGCTGTGAACCATCACGATTTTCCACAAGAAGAATCGGGCTAGCAAACGGGGAACTACTCGGTCGGATTATGTTTGCATTCAACAACTCATTTACTTTGTTACGCACTACATCTCGTTCGCGGGGACTGAGTCGGTAAGGGCGGCGATAAACAGTACGGGTTGGATCTTTTAAACGAATTTTCATTTCGCCTGTAGAAACACGAGTTAATGGTAAACCATCAATAAATCCAAACGAAAATTCACTCAACACACGCACGAGACTATCTCTAAACACGGACGAAACGTCGGTATGCATTGCACAAAAATTAATTTCCATCACCGCGGCAAAACAAGAAACCGGTTTTGTAATTACTAGATTCTCTCGCGACAAGGTAACACTCAAATCATGATTTAAAATATCAGAGCCTACCATTATGTTATGCGGCATAAATTCATCTGGAACGATTAGTAATGACAAATATAAACAATGCCCATTAATAATAACCTCACATAAAATTTGTTCAGTACAATAAATATGAGCGTTCCCAACGCCTGTTAATCGTATGTTAGCAACGGAACGCTCTCCTAAGAATTTATCCGCGATACTTTGCTTTACGAGAGAACACTCAGCACCACTATCGAAATAAAACATGTACGACTCACCGGCTTGTATTAGCTCTCCACGTACACCTTGGACTTGGCAGTAGTTGACTTTTCGTTCCAGCACCGCGCCGGTGTTGCTACTGGCTGCTGCGTTGCTCGTTTTCGGACAGCGAGGCGCGACGTGGCCTCGTTCTCCACAGCGGAAGCAGGTGACATCCTTCTTGGTACCCGATGATGCCGTAGACGTAGTGGTTGAAGTGGTCCTTTGTGTAGCAAGCGCCTGGTTGCTTTTACGTAAACGACAGTCGAATGCTTTGTGTCCAGGCTTGTGACAATAATTGCACTGGAACGGCGTGTTGCTTGCTTTTGGTCGTTTAGCTTCCACGGGGTTGTCGACGTGTCGATCATGTTTTCTCTTCAACGAAAATGCGTTTAATTCTTGAATTAACTTCGTTCTTGTTTTAATTTGCGTTGTAAATGCTAGTCGGTTGATTCGACTATCGCTAAAAATCTTTATTATTATGAATTATACAAATTATAATCTTTTATTTTTCAACTTAGCTTGTTAGTATGATGTATTGATCAAATCTTGCAACTGAATTTCAAACCAGTTCCCCTCAACCGATTGAGCTGAAATTTTGCACACACATGTTCTGTTGAGAACATTTTTCTATGACTGACAATATTGAATCCTGCAGCCAGGATCGTCTCCTCACGAAAGAACTCTTCAATCTTTCACAGTGCGGTCATGTAACTTTGTATACATGTTAAACTTTAATAGTTAAAGATGATTTTTAACATGATCTCATCCTGAAGCCAGGATCGTCTCCGCAAAAGGGAACTTCCTTATAGTTAAACAATTTAATATGGTACTCCCTTAAGTCCTACCATGTTGTTCAAAATCCAGAAATTTTGTATTACATAATTATCTTTACTTCTAAAACTATTCTGTCACAATATCTAATATTATAATAATTGAATCTCCTAATTGTACATGACGTAAAGTCATATTATGTCCTAAGTATTGTGTTTTATTATCATCTTCCTGTCCTTATCCCATGTTACTTGGGGTCGGCGCAACACGTTTTTTTCTTCAAACTCAAACTCAAAGCATTTATTTCAATTAGACTATTACGGCACTCTTGAATGTCAAAAATACAAAAAAGAAAATCAAAGCTACAGTCCCAGTCACAAGGCATAATAACTTGAGAAAGTACTGTAGTTGCCCATTCTCTAGCGTAGATCTCTATGAAGAAGAACGGGCAAGAAACTACATGGACACTCTTTTAAAATCAAAATATTGTTACAAAATCTTGGTTACATCATTAATTTTGAGATTATACATATATGTGAGAACGATGTAGAAAGACGTGCACACTAGCTCTTAGTGTGCACGTCTTTCTACATCGTTCTCACATCAGTCCAGAGTCAACAGTCCAGAGTAAAAGATTATATCAACAATTTACGAATAAAGTAATTAAAATGAACCTTGGCAGCTAAGAGATGACCAGTCCCAATTGACAGCACCTGTTCACAAACATGACGCATGTACCGGCGCCATTCAACTCAACCATATTGAAGGGAACTAAATGACCCGACACACCCTCCACCATCAGCGAGACATCTATGTGAGCATGACATTCTCTCAGCCACCAAGGCATATTCAAGTCAATGAAAGATAAATAAATGTAAATGGTGGCTGAACAGTACAAAGTCCTCAAACGTGCTATGCAATTATATAATATTAAGAACTGGAATCTATATAATGCAAATATATTTTTACAATCTTCTGCAGCTTCCACAATACATTAACATGGGAATCAATTTTTCATCTTCTTCTTTACGTGTCGATGGACTCGACCAGCATTTAGCCAAGCATTTTTATCATCAATGTAATCCCCCAACTTATAATATGCTTGCCTACATAGTGTGCGTTTTATACAAGATTTAAATTTCGTCTCATTCAGTTGAAGAATATGGGGAGGTATTTTATTGTAACATTTCAAACAGTACCCCATGAAAGATGAATCCACTTTAGCTAGCCTGAAACCTGGCTGAACTAGTTGGTCCCTATTTCTAGTGTTATAGTGGTGTCTGTCACCTCTCTTACTGAATAAATGCCGATTTTTCCAAACGTACATGATGTTTTCATAGATATATTGACAAGGTACTGTCATGATACACACATCAAAAGTATCTAGGGATCAACATATATTTTTGCAATAACTTTTCTCCTGATTGATATTAATTAAAATTTTCTTTAAGGATTCATCAAATAAAGTGTTTTCGTTTGTCACAGTAACGATAAACCAAGTCACCTTTGCATTAATAAAGAAATTTGCCATTTTCCTAATAAAGGGATTTTTGACATTTGAACCACTAACATTAAAGTTCGAAAAAAAGACTGAAATAACAGTTTTCTTTAAAATTTTATTGGGTAACTTAAACAATTAATAATCCGTGTTTCTACCGCGAACACTAACAACACAAGAACATCGGTTTGGCATACTCAAAATGAGTTCATCCAAATCACGCTGTGGAATGGCCGCCCATGTTCGTTGCAACAACAAAAAAAGGTCTTCTTGCGACTGGATACCCTCCATATTCGGCAGAGCTCTTCTCTGTAGCATATCCCATGCATGCTCAATCGGGTTCAAGTCTGGCGACTGAGCAGGCCAGGGCAGGACATTGATGTTAGCTGCGGCGAGAGTCTGTCTTACAACTCTTGCGGTGTGCGGTCGTGCATTATCATGCATTAACTGAAATAAGGGACCGATTTGCACTTGTAGAGGAACGATGACGTCTGATACAATCGTCTCAGCATAAATTTGAGCGTTGAGGTTGCCTCTGATCCAAATCAACTCAGTTCTTCCGCCGATCCAAATACCCGCCCATACCATGATGGTTCCACCACTATAAGGATGGACTTCCTGGCAGGATTTTAATCGCTGTTGGCGTCCAGGGGTTCTCCAGTGTCGTATACGTCTTGTATCCGGTCTCATACCAAAACGAGACTCATCAGAAAAGCACACGAAACGCCATTGTTCTTCTGCCCAATTTCTGTGTTCAAGAGCCCATTGATATCGAATCCTACGATTGTGCATTGCTATAGGTGGTACCCGTAGCGGTCTTCGGGAATGAAGGTTCACTTCATGCAAGCGGTTTCTGACTGTTTGGTCGCTAATTAAGTTCCCTGAAGAGTGATGAAGCCTCACGGCTAACATCATGGCGGTTATTGTTGGAGCTCTTCGAGTTAAGATTTGAATGTATCGGTCTTGTCTCCGTGTGGTGCAGCGATACCGTCCTCCATGGCGCTCAGCCACGGTACCAGTGCTTCGGTAACGTGTCCAAAGTCGACTGATAACACTCTGACTTGTATTCAGAGCTAAAGCTACAGTACGTTGCCGGGAACCAGCTTCTATCATTCCCACGGCTCTGAGCATTTCTTCCCTGCTTAAATGACGTCGCCGCTCCATAATAACGTTGGTTTTAATCAGTAGTAGGGAAACAGTAGCACTAATAATGTCTTCAATGCGTTGTATGTTTTTATAGGGAAAATATTGACAGCTTATTTTCATCTTTTACTCGAATTTGATTGAGAGTTCCTGATTCAAATTATGAAATGCACCAAAAAGGATCCATATAAATTTATAAAATCATAAATTTATTACAAAGCCACATCTCAATCTCAAGAAATCCGCATAAAAATGCTTGATCCCTAGACATTTTTGATGTGTGTATTAATTTAAACAGTTCTCTTAGAGAATCACGTCTACGTAATTCATAAATGGCTCTGATGGCTCTTTTCTGCAGAATAAATATAGACTCGATGTCTGCAGCCCATCCCCATAGTAAAATACCGTATGACATGATACTATGAAAATAACTGAAATAGACCAGCCTCGCGGTATCAACATCAGTAAATTGACGGATTTTTCTAACAGCATATGCTGCTGAGCTCAGCCGTCCTGCAAGAGATGTTAGATGAGGATCCCATTGTAACCTTGAGTCGAGCGTGATTCCCAAGAAAACCGTTTTATCGACATATTTTTATATATTCCATTCTCTCTGTCAACCGTCATGCAATCATTTACACCTTTTTCCCTCATATCATTCCTTTCCCTCTCCATCCATCCACATTTATATTCATCACTCTTTTAGTCACATGCAATTCTTCCCTCCTCATCAAAATCAAAATCAAAATCAAAGCATTTATTTCAAGTAAGCCAGTTACAGGCACTTTTGAACTGTCGAAACAAAGATGAAAATTAAATGTAGCTACAGTCCCAGTCACAAGACATAAAAACTGTGAAAGTACTGTAGTTGCCCATTCCCTAGCGTAGATCTCTATGGAGAAGAACGGGCAAGAAACTCCATGGACACTCTTTTAAATCAGAATATTGTTACATAATCTTGGTTACATCATTCATGTTGAGATGGTATATTATGTGAGAACAATGTAGCAAGATGTGCACGTTAAAAGTGTCCACAGCAAAAACACACAAACAACAAAAATACAATTCAAAATAATTCATTCAAATAAGCCATGGCAACTAAGAGATGACCAGTCACAACCGACAGCGCCCGTTCACGGACATGACGCATGGATCAGCACCATTCAACTCAACCATTTTGAAGGGAACTAAATGATCCGACACATGCGCCACCATCAGCGAGACATTTGAGTGAGCATGACATACTCTAAACCGCCAGGGCACATTCAAGTCAAGAAAAGACGTAGGTTTCCAGTGAATGATAGCTTTCTAGTACATAGTACTCACACAATATGGGCTATGCATTTATATAATACTAAAGAGGTTGAATCTATACAATGCAAAGATAGTTGTACAATCTTCAGCAGCTCCAACAATACATTTTAATGCTATCAATTTATGCGCCCCTGTCCTTGTGGAGCAGGACCAGCATTGAGCCAAGCATTTTTATCAGCGATATAATCGCTCAACTTGTAATATGCTTGCTTACATAGTGTGCGTTTAATGCATGTTTTAAATTTCGTCTCATTCAGTTCAAGAATACTTTGTGGATTTTTATTATAGCATCTCAAACAGTACCCCATGAAAGATGAGTCTACTTTAGCGAGTCGGAAACCTGGCTGAACTAGTTGGTCCCTATTTCTAGTACTGTAATTATGTCTGTCACCCCTTTTACCAAAAAGGTGCAGATTTTTTTCTGACGTACATTATGTTTTCGTAGATGTATTGACAATGTACCGTCATGATGCCAATATCCTTAAACAGTTCCCTTAGAGAATCGCGCTTACGAAGATTATATATGGCCCTGATGGCTCTTTTCTGCAGAATAAATATAGACTCAATATCTGCAGCCCGTCCCCACAGTAAAATGCCATAAGACATTATACTATGAAAGTAACTAAAATAAACCAGTCTAGCGGTATCTACATCAGTATACTGACGGATTTTTCTAATGGCATAGGCTGCTGAACTTAGCCGCCCCGCAAGAGAAGTCAAATGAGAACCCCATTGTAGCCTTGAATCAAGCGTAATCCCCAGGAAAACCGTTTTATCTACGAATTCAAGTTTCTCTTTATTCAATATTATATCACAATCATTACTTTTAACATTCGGTAAAGCAAATCTTATGCATTTGGTTTTTTTTTCATTTAATACCAAATTGTTTGCTGTGAACCAATTTTGGACCTGAAGTAGGGCATTATTCACGTCATCTAGATTTTGGGCCCGCCTATTTATCTTAAAAATTAGGGAAGTGTCATCAGCAAATAACACCATATTTTGCGGTTGGTTTTTCAGTAAATAGGGAAGATCATTTATATATACTAGAAAGAGAAAAGGACCCAATATTGAGCCTTGTGGAACCCCCATTTTTACTTTTAAACCCTGTGAATTAACACCATTTATTTGAACATGTTGTTGTCTATCATTCAAATAAGATTTTACCAAACTAAGTGCAAGTTTACCCAGTCCGTAATGCTCAAGTTTCAAAAGTAATGTGTCGTGATTTACGCAATCAAACGCTTTGGAGAGGTCACAAAAAATTCCTATGGCGTCTTGAGACTCTTCCCACGCAGTAAATATGTGCTTTAATAAGGTTACACCGGCGTCAGTTGTACAACGTCCCTTGGTGAAGCCATACTGTTGATCATGTAAGATTCTGTTGGTGTTAAAATGATAGAGCATTTGATTAAGCATTACTTTTTCGAAAACCTTGCTAAAAACTGGTAACACGGATACAGGTCTATAATTATTAGTATCTTTACTGTCTCCGGATTTGAAAAGAGGTATGCCTTTACTGTATTTCATTAAATCAGGGAAAACTCCTTGGTCTACACATAAATTAAAAATTAAAGCTAAGTAAGGGGCTATAGTCTCAAGTATGGATGTACAAACTTTGACAGACATTCCCCATAGATCTTCGGTTAGTTTGATTTTTATTTGCCGGAAAGTTTTAATAACTATCATAGGGTTAATGTGTTTAAATTTAAATTCAGCCAGGCAGCCAGACACATTCGCCTTTAATAAGCCTATTGAGAGTTCAGGTGAGGAAATAAGAGCCTCCGTTGTTTTTAGTGGTATATCGGTAAAGAAATTTACAAATTCTTGAGCTACTTCCTGATTTGAGCTTTTAGGACCACACGCTGTATCTAATGTGTAGCTAGTTTTACGTATTTTCTTCCTGTTAGTCTCGTTATTTATAACTTTCCAAACTGTCTTTATTTTATTTTCTGCTGTTTTGATCTTGTTGCTAATGTGCAGTGCTTTAGCAACCTTGCACGTATTTCTAAAAATTTTTGAATACTTAGCAACATACTTGTTAAAAGTTTCAGTGTTTATAAAAGGCTTAAAGCCATAAAGCTCAAATAGTCTTTCCCTACTTTTTCTGATACCTCTAGTTGCCCAATCACTAAATATGAATTTAGGGCAAATACTTTTTGTCTTCTTTTCAAAAGTTTTGTTGAATTCCGTGTGAACTATTGAAAAGAAACGATCATACAATTGATCTATATTAATATCATCAAGGCTCATAACACTTAACTTGTTCTGTAGCGAAATATTATACCTATTTAATCTGCTAGAAGTTATAGGTCTAAATTTAATTTGAACTTTTTGCAATGGGGGTGTATTACACCTAAAGGTTACAGTTTGTCCGCTATGGTCAGAAGGCAGACAATTTACTATTGCTTTATCTAAGTAATCACAATCGCAGAAAATATTATCTATACAAGTAGCAGAAGATGGAGTGACTCTAGTAGGTTCTTTAAAAGTGTTGGTCAAGTCAAATGACTTAAAAAGATTTAATAAGCGACTGCTATTTG
Source organism: Xestia sexstrigata (assembly GCA_941918905.2). Classification (NCBI taxonomy): domain Eukaryota; kingdom Metazoa; phylum Arthropoda; class Insecta; order Lepidoptera; family Noctuidae; genus Xestia; species Xestia sexstrigata. The sequence continues at coordinate 4,321,603 of OW799201.2, read as the reverse complement.
AGCATTCTTCTAAAATATTGATATTAAAATCACCACAAATAATTATAGATTTATTACTGGCTGCAAGTTTTGCCATCACATCTTCCATTATTGATTCAAATAAGGAAAAGTTTTGATAGTTTGGGGGTCTGTACACACACACAATTACATGCTTATCTAGCTCAACACAGGACAGTTCAACGCAATGTTCAACCGAGAGACCTACTATGTCATTACGTTGCTTATATTTAAAACAATTTTTTATTAATATTAGGGCATCACATGCCCATACCAAGACAGTCGATTCCCTTTCAACTTTTCTGTAACTGGCGCAACTTTTAAACTTCCTCTAATATTCTCATTCCTTATTTTATCCATTCTTGTCACACCACACATCCACCTCAACATTCTCATCTCCGCTACATGCAATCTTTTTTCGAGAAGTTCATAGCAAAAGCTTTGTAATACAAAGGACCATGGGCAAAAATGTATGAAGCCTAGCTGGGCTCACCCACCAACAGAGATGAGAACACTTTGGACATACTTGTACAACAATAAATATAAAGATATAAACTCATTTTTGTGAAAAATCCTTTGCTATAAATATTTTTCTCCTACCATAATAAGCTATAATTGTGCAAAGTAATGCTGTTTTGCACTAGTTTTAATTCCTTGAGGAGATCGAGAGCTTTTATGGACGGTTGTACACTACAACCAGTAAACCCGTTGTAGATGTAGCAAACGACCCAAGAGCTAGATTGGACCGATACTATACCGAAGACATCCCGGACGAGAGATGAGATTAAGATTGCTCTGAAACAGCTTAAAAACAACAAAGCACCGGGTAATGACGGAATTACGGCCGAACTCCTAAAGGCGGGTGGAAAACCGATACTTAAGGCCCCTCAGAGCTGTTTAATTCCGTCACACTCGAGGGTTGTGGTGGTGAAGAAAGGCAACGATGCCTGGCTGAAGAATTTTATGCTCATCTCATTTCTAATCCATTCTACAAGATTTTTTCAAGAGTCATCACGAAACGTTCGCTCAGGATTGATGATTTTCAGCCTCCCGAACAAGCCGGTTTCTGAAAAGGCTTTAGCACCGTGGACCACATACATACGCTGCGGCAGGTTATACATAGAACCTATCCTTCTGCAGCGAGGTGTGATACAGGGAGACGTCATATCTCCGAAACTATTCACCGCTGTACTGGAGGATGTCTTCAAGGTTCTGGACTGAAGAGGGCTAGGCATTTATGTCAAAGGCGAGTACATCACTCACCTTCCGTTTACCACCGATATAGTGGTCAAGGTCATGGCTGCGACCATGGAACCTTGGACCTTAGTACAATACTCTTTGACCACAGAAGAGCTTCCGAAAGAGTGGGTCTTGTACCATGTAACACCCACTCCTATCAAGATTGGAGACTTTACACTCGAAGCAGTAGACGATTATGTGTACCGGGGACGAAGGGTCCAGTTAGGCAGGTCTAACTTCGAGACAGAGGTCAATCGTCTAATTCGACTCGGCTGGGCAGCGTTCGGGAAGTTGCGCGGTATCTTCTCGTCCAACTTACCGCAGTGTCTCAAAACGAAAATCTATGACCAGTGTGTGTTGCCAGTGATTACATACGGGACCAAAACGTGCTCGCTCACAATGGGCCTCATCAGAAGGCTTAAAGTCACCTAACGGGCAATGGAGAGGGCTATTCTCGGAGTTTCAAATAGAACCAAGGTACAGACGTAGCCCGAAGAATTGACAAACTTAAGTGGCAGTGGGCAGGGCACATTGCTCACAGAACGGATGGCCGATGGGGCCGAAAAGTTCTGGAGTGGCGACCGCGAACCGGAAGACGTTGCGTTAGAAGGCCTCCCACTAGTTGGACCGGTCCCGTGCGATTTGGGGAGGCCTATGTCCAGCAGTGGACATCTTTCAGCTAAAATGATGATGGTGATGACATCTATTGTTTACCATTATTTTAAAGCATGAATTAATTGTTATAATAACAGTTTTATGACTACCAATTGTCTTTTTTTACAAAACCTATTATATATCGTATCCATCCTATTCTATTGCATATCTTTTTTCTGCAATGGAATTGAAAGTGGTGCCGATAGTAACAATTTAAGTACGGACAAAATCCTTTACAATGGCATATGCCATAACTGTTGGACATTGAGCCCAATTTGACTCATGGTCAAAGGACCATGAGTCAAATTGGGCTCAGTGTGTTTAAAAATATTGTTAGGATTAAACATTAAATAATTTTAATAAAAGACTTATAACTTTTACTGAAAACGATTTTGTCTTTTGTATACATACACACATCAAAAATGTCTAGGGATCAAGCATTTTTATGCGGATTTCTTGAGATTGAGATGTGGCTTTGTAATAAATTTATGATTTTATAAATTTATATGGATCCTTTTTGGTGCATTTCATAATTTGAATCAGGAACTCTCAATCAAATTCGAGTAAAAGATGAAAATAAGCTGTCAATATTTTCCCTATAAAAACATACAACGCATTGAAGACATTATTAGTGCTACTGTTTCCCTACTACTGATTAAAACCAACGTTATTATGGAGCGGCGACGTCATTTAAGCAGGGAAGAAATGCTCAGAGCCGTGGGAATGATAGAAGCTGGTTCCCGGCAACGTACTGTAGCTTTAGCTCTGAATACAAGTCAGAGTGTTATCAGTCGACTTTGGACACGTTACCGAAGCACTGGTACCGTGGCTGAGCGCCATGGAGGACGGTATCGCTGCACCACACGGAGACAAGACCGATACATTCAAATCTTAACTCGAAGAGCTCCAACAATAACCGCCATGATGTTAGCCGTGAGGCTTCATCACTCTTCAGGGAACTTAATTAGCGACCAAACAGTCAGAAACCGCTTGCATGAAGTGAACCTTCATTCCCGAAGACCGCTACGGGTACCACCTATAGCAATGCACAATCGTAGGATTCGATATCAATGGGCTCTTGAACACAGAAATTGGGCAGAAGAACAATGGCGTTTCGTGTGCTTTTCTGATGAGTCTCGTTTTGGTATGAGACCGGATACAAGACGTATACGACACTGGAGAACCCCTGGACGCCAACAGCGATTAAAATCCTGCCAGGAAGTCCATCCTTATAGTGGTGGAACCATCATGGTATGGGCGGGTATTTGGATCGGCGGAAGAACTGAGTTGATTTGGATCAGAGGCAACCTCAACGCTCAAATTTATGCTGAGACGATTGTATCAGACGTCATCGTTCCTCTACAAGTGCAAATCGGTCCCTTATTTCAGTTAATGCATGATAATGCACGACCGCACACCGCAAGAGTTGTAAGACAGACTCTCGCCGCAGCTAACATCAATGTCCTGCCCTGGCCTGCTCAGTCGCCAGACTTGAACCCGATTGAGCATGCATGGGATATGCTACAGAGAAGAGCTCTGCCGAATATGGAGGGTATCCAGTCGCAAGAAGACCTTTTTTTGTTGTTGCAACGAACATGGGCGGCCATTCCACAGCGTGATTTGGATGAACTCATTTTGAGTATGCCAAACCGATGTTCTTGTGTTGTTAGTGTTCGCGGTAGAAACACGGATTATTAATTGTTTAAGTTACCCAATAAAATTTTAAAGAAAACTGTTATTTCAGTCTTTTTTTCGAACTTTAATGTTAGTGGTTCAAATGTCAAAGTCAAAGTCAAAGTCAAAGTCATATTTATTTGCATAGATTGCAGGTACATAAAATAAGTTGTTACAGTAAAATGGGTGAGCCTTGTACAATCTACCTTTAGGCATGCAAACATTAATTAAATTGTTATATATTGAATATTAAAATTAAATTAAATTATGGTTTATAGTTTCATAATATAAAAAAAATAATCTACTACATACAATTTGAAAATAATCGGAGAAACATTACAAGAATAAGATCGTTAGGTATGTCAATATTAATTAAATTACATTAAATTATTCCATACATTAAATTATTAAATTACAAGTCAGTGTCATTTAAAAAGTCATTTACTGAATAATAGCATTTTGAAATTAGTAGTAATGTCAGTCTCTTTTTAAAATGTAGAATTGTGTCATTTTTAATAATATTGGGTACTTTATTAAAAATTATTGGTCCCATACTAATAACACTTTTTTTGAGCAAAGCAGTATTACATCTCTCAACATGTAGTAAGTGTTTGTACTGACTTCTAATAGGTCTCTTCCTAGCCTCTGACACTGAGGTGAAAAGGTGCATGTTACATTTAACGAAGAGTGCTATTTCTAGTATATACATACACGGGAAAGTTAAAAGTTTTAGGGACTTAAACACAGGAACGCAACTATCCGTCACTTTCATGTTAAGTATTGCCCTTATGCATCGTTTTTGGGCTTTGAACACCTGTTCTCGTAGGGTACAGTTTCCCCAAAAGATTATTCCATATCTTAAAATGGACGCGACTAGACCATGGTATGCAACTACCGTTGTGGTGATGCTTACCTTTTTCGCTAGATTATGTAAGACATACGCCGATACGCTCAGTTTTTTACAGACTTCTTCTGCTTGAGGTTTCCACGTCAACTGGCTATCTATCAGTATGCCTAGAAATTTCGCAACTGTTACTTGGTCTATACTACAATTATTATATTCTATCGCTATATTCGGTACTGATATGCGTTGATAAAACTGCATTACGTTAGTTTTTTGCAGGTTTATTACTAAATTATTTTTGTCAAGCCAATTCACAATGTCCGTAAGTGCATTATTTATGTCCTGTTCGTATTTGGTTATGTCTGTACATTTAATTAGTGCCGTACTGTCGTCAGCAAATAAGACCATGGGGTGTTCAATGTGATGAGGTAGGTCATTTATATAGAGTAAGAATAAGAGTGAGCTAAGAACTCCACCCTGAGGTACGCCATGTCTTATAAGTCTTGCTCCGGATTTATATTTTATCTCACGCTTAGTATTAGTGCAAATCTTAGAAATTTCCGTGTACTGTTTACGGCCGCTCAGATATGACTTAATTAGGTCTAATACATTTCCTCTTATTCCGTACATGTTAAGCTTATTAAGCAGGGTTTCGTGATGGACACAATCGAAAGCTTTTGTCATATCTGTGAGGATTGCGCAGATAGGTAGTTTTTTATCAACATTGCCCATTATAACACTTAGTAAGTCGTAAATAGCAATATTTATTCCTTTGTTTTTCCTGAATCCTTTTTGTTCATCACATAGAATATTACATTTACATAAAAACTTATTGATTGATTCATAAATAATCTTTTCCATAATTTTTGAAAATATGGGAATTAGGGCAACGGGTCTATAATTATCTAAACTCTCTTTATCGTTTTTTTTTAAAAGTGGTTTGACAATAACTGTTTTTAGACCGTCGGGGAATATTCCAGAGCAAATGCATAAATTTATAATCTGGCTTATGTGTACGGCAATAATATTAGACACGAATTTTATAACTTTTGTATCTATACCATCATACCCTACGCTGTTAGTACTTTTTAGTGCCTGTATTACCCTTATTACGTCTTGAGGTAGCACTGGAGACATAAAAATCGAATGCGTGTTGCTAATTAAATCAGTAGGTACACGTGTTGGTAAAGAATTAGACGGTATTTGATCAATAAAGAAATTATTAAATGCATTTGCAATTTCTGTTGGATCACTAATGACGGTGTCCTGAATTTTGATTTTACATATTGGCTGGACATTGCGTGTTTTGTTATTTATAATACGCCAAGACGCTTTTGACTTGTTGTTAGAAGTATTTATGAAGTAATTGTTTTGTGCTCTTTGGGTTAATTTAATAATTTTTCTGAATATTAAGGAGTAACTTTTGAATGTATTTTTGTTTTCGATTGAAGAGTCACGTCTGTATTTCCACAACAAGTGTCGCTGTCTCTTACTGCATACTCGTATACCACGAGATACCCATTTTATACTTGGATTTAATTTAATGGTCACTAACTTGTATGGAAAACAAAGATCGTACAGCATTCGAAAATGTTCCAGAAAGTAATCATATGCTTTGTTTGCGTTCTCTGTTATGTATATGTCCGAGAAAGAAAAACATTGGAGATAATTTTTGAACCTAACTAAATTTTCGATACAGAGATCACGTTTCTTAATGCGCCAGGAATTAATTCTACAGGTTCTATTTACTTTTACTTCCAGTATCTGTGCAGTGTGATCGGACAAAGCAAAGTCCATTATTTCACACTTACATTTTAGTTGAGAACTACAAGCAAAATTATCAAGACAACTGTTACTGGATAATCTAGTCGGTTGTCGCAGTTCTAAATTAAGATTGTACCCTAACAGAAAGTATTCAAAGTCTCGAGTAACGTTGTTTCTTTTTAAGATATCTATGTTGAAGTCCCCACATAAAATGATTTTTTTATTTGGTTTTGTACTTATTGTTTTCAAGACCATGTTCAAATTTTCATAAAATACAGTTAGGTTATTTAGTTTTGGTGGTCTATAAATACAGATAATAATTAATCTTTGTTTGACTAGTTCTATTCCGCAACACTCGAAAGCGTTTGTTCTTGAATGTCGGGAGATGTCCGTTAGTTCTTTATATTCTAGATTTCCTTTGATTAGAATGCAAGCTCCTCCACGCTTTCTTGACTGTCTTGCATAACATGCAGCCAGTTTGTAATTTGGAAGGTTCAATAATTTTTCATGACCAAGCATAATGAAGTGTTCGGTAATACAAACAACATCTATGTCTTTTTGTTTCCTGGACATTACTTGAAGGTGGACAGTAAGTAAGTCAGCTTTGTTTAAAAGGCCAGCGATATTTTGGTGCAGGATATTTATGTTGTTAAAGACGAAAAAAATCAGAGTTACTTGTCGTTATATTTGCTCCGTCGATATTGCTAGGCGGTGTCTCCGAGCATACGATATTTATATCGGTCCATTCGTCGCAGGGAAGTTCATTCACTAATGTTTTCAAGTTTTCAAAGATATTCAGTATTCCTTTGTTATTAATACGGCCAGTGTACCAGGAAAACATGTCAAAAGATAACTTTAGATTGGAGTCGAACAGCCAAGCATAGTTATGATTTTGGTTATCCATGTATAACAAATTGTTGAAAGTTTCGATTCTCCAATTGTACATCGTCGAGTAGTCACTGCATTTATATGTGGGCAGGCATAAGACAACATTTGTGTTATTTATTTTTGTCAATACCTCTCTTATATGAACGACCAAATTACAGTAGTTGCTTGTTTTACGAAAATCTTCCTCTCCTATGAATATAATACAGCAATCTTTTTGGGTGAAGTTAGACAGTTTGGATGGTAGATTGTCAATAAGTTTCTCGATGCCGCAATTAGGTGTCAGGTAGTGGCATAATTGCTTGCTATCGAATGTATCTCCTGCTGTTGATAGTAATCCGTTAGTTTTGTTGCTGCTTATGATACACAGTTTGTTCTTTTCGGGGACAGATGATACATAGGATGGTATTATGCTGGTTAAGTCATGATTCTGCGTTCTTGGAGAACTAGAATCATGCCATGGTTTTTGACTCATATCCTGGATGCAGCTTTTTCGTGGTGTTTTATTTTTGGTTTTCCTGTGTTTTTTGTTGGGAGTCTCAGTGGATACTATTTTGAAAGCTTTTTTTGCTATTTCATGTTTTGACTTTATGTCTGTAATAGATTTCTTTAACTCCGTGTTCTCAAGAGACAGATTGTTAATTTCCTGGTGAGCTGAAGACAATTCTAATTTAAGTTTTGCTATCTCATTTTTAAGATCAGACAGCTGTTTATCATTTTCATCGTCGGACAGGTTTGGTAGACTGTTAGTAGTGCCATCTAGCGTCAAATTATTGCAACTACTATTACTTTCGTTGATTGATGATGATCGGATACGAGGCATGGTTTGAGAACTTGTCTTCCGATGTCGAAATGTGATATTCTCCAAGAAATCCATCATTATTATAATATAAATTGATTGAAAACATTCGGAAAAAGTACAACGTAGAACTTGGATTCGAACTCGGGTCACGACGTTTGTTTTAGTATTTCAAAAAAACCCAGTGTTGTAAGCCACTTAGCCAAACGTTCTATTAATTATGTCGTGAAATAAGCTAATACGTCCTAATTATTCACAATTTAAATTTGACAAGACGGTTATTTTTCTTTGTTTCAAAATTTGCACTGTCATAATGTTTTTACGGATTTTGTTTTAAAAACTTGAAAGACTTTTCGTTACACTTTACTATTCCACTGAGAGTATTACTTTATCTAGTAAGCACATCCCGTTGACACTGTTTTACCTTCAATTAGTCAAAAATCCCTTTATTAGGAAAATGGCAAATTTCTTTATTAATGCAAAGGTGACTTGGTTTATCGTTACTGTGACAAACGAAAACACTTTATTTGATGAATCCTTAAAGAAAATTTTAATTAATATCAATCAGGAGAAAAGTTATTGCAAAAATATATGTTGATCCCTAGATACTTTTGATGTGTGTATAATTGATGGTAATATTTAATTTATGACAACCGAATTTAGGGCATATTGTATTCCGGGATTTAAATTATATGGCATGTGAAACTATGAGATATTAAGTTATCATTATCATTCGGACAAAATGATGAATGACAAAAAAAAATATGGCACTTTAGATTATGGATAAAACAGTAAGGGAACACAATAGAGAACCATTTAATATAGCAGCTTTATTAATAATTGACCAGGTTTCGGTATTGAATTTGGTTATTTAAGTCTTTTGTGACAAGAACTTGAATTTGTAGGTGGGTCAATGACCGCTATTCTCATCTTAACTGGCACCAACTATAGATCCAATGTGCACTTGTATATAGAATAAAGAATACTTTGTTATTATGTACGTATTATGGATTTCCAGATAAATTGACAACTAGCCTTGTCTTTTCTTCATTTGAGACCACCCCCGTTTCGTAGAGCTCGTGTGCCATTCCCACACACATATTGCAAGTGGACTTTGCACTGTTGTGTAAAAGTGAACCCGCTCTCGGCATCAAGTTTGGAACTAAGATTTAAAACCCTAAAATAAGTGGTAAAATAGGGTTTCAGGGGGTCATGTTGCTATATATCTGTGGGGGTATTTTCATGCCCTAGTGGAGTGGGGATGTGCAATGTCGAAATTTCGGACTTCGCTTGTTTATTAATTCCTTTCTTTTACACTTACAATATACACTATACACTTTGACATTGAATGATCTGACATGAATACTTAGTTCTGTAGGGGCCAATAGTTGTAGGCACCGTACACTATCACTTAGTTTATGTTGGTTAAGTTGTGGAGTACACGGAAAGAACCACAAGTTGTGTTTGGAGTTATATTAAAATGTAGAAGTTACAATAGTTAAAGTGGTAGTGATTCTTTCTCTTGACAAGTGGTTAGTTCCACAGTTGTTGTCTGACTCGCTTTGCCTTGCGTGAAAAGTTACAATTATAGCGTAATATTTGTGACGCACGACATCCAAGTAGGTTGCTGCGTTCGCAAAGTAAATGTGCGGTTGATGAGACCGTACAAGTTCAGTATTTTTTTTTTTACTTTATTTTATGTGACATGTATTGATTTGACATGAATACTTATTTTGTTAAGTATTTTACTTTTTTTTTATTATTATTGTGACATTTAATGTTTATTTTTATTTATTTTGTTTTGACATTCGTTTTGTAAATTATTGTTAATTTTTATTTAATTTTTGTGAATGTGAGGACCATGTGGGTCACATATTTTATTTTTTATTTTTTTCCCACGACTGTCTGGCAGTTTGAGTACTATAAGCGACCTACCCAAATGTCCTTTCTTTGGTATTGTTCGTCGTTTCGTTGAGCTCCTTGAGTTATAAGTCATCTACACGATAACTGACAAATGCTTGCACTGACTGGACAGGTCCACTCAAATCTGTGTGGTTCTTTCTTCAAAAGACCATCTCAGACACTAATCTGCATAGTCCTCATCTGAATTGAACAAGATTATGTCTGGACTTCAAAAGAGACTATGACCTCTGAGTTTGTTTCGGCTGTTTCTTCTCAGAGTAGTCAGGTACGAAACACCGGCCCCATCTAGTTTAAAAAAAAATGACGTGTAAAAGTGTTTGTAAGAACCAACTTGCAAAAATAAACATCATTTCATCATCATCATTTCATTTCATTTCATCATTTCATTTCATTTCAATAATCAAAAAATAAAATGTTAAATCGCCCGCAGGGGTGTTTAACCTTTTGTGAGATTTCCATGCAATTTTTTAATTTATTTAAGGTACCTACGTAATTTCCGTTGCAGTCAGCCCGGTCACACATCCGCGACTTGCTGCGCCACGCCGCACTGCGCTGCATGCGCGGCGACTGGCAAGCCGGCTGATCACCGGGCTGGCAGCAAGGCCTGCGCTGCACCCGCCAAGGCCAAGGCCAGAGGCAGGGGAGGGCCCTCCACCTCCACCACCACCGTCACCGTCGCCACCGCCGCAGCCGCAACCGCCGCCGCTACCGCTGTTGCCGCCACCGCCGTCGCGACAGTTGCACGTGCAGCGGGGCCCTCACAGGGGGCCCGAGTGGAGGAAGCGGTAATGGAATGCCAATAACGGCTCCATTACGCTTCCTCCAAGCGAATATCAACCACTGCGCCTGCGCTCAGGATCTGTTGCTCTAGAGCATGGCGCAGTGGTCGATAAACATCGCTGTGGTCGCTGAGCCGTATTTTGTCCTGCCCAGGGAAGACTGGGTGGCGGACCTTAGCGGCTCAGTGACCATTGTGTCGTCGGCCGCCGCCGGCACCCCGACCCTTGAAAGTGTCAGGAGGGGTCGGGGGTGCGTAGCAGCACGGTTCGGGGAGATTGTCGTGGTGGGAGTCTACTTCTTCCCGAGCCGAACTCTCGCCGAGTTCCACAACTCCCTTGCGGAGTTGAGTGTCTTCGTCGGAAACCATTCCCTCCCCGTACTTGTCCTCGGGGACTTCAACGCCAAGAACTTGGCTTGGGGTTCCCGTTGCACAGACGTGCGGAGAAGAATGGTGGAGGACTGGGGAGAAGGGCCTGGTCGTCCTAAATCGGGGTTCTGTTCCCACGTGTGTGCGGATGCGGGGCGAGTCGGTAGTGGACATTTCGTTCGCTAGCCCCGCTCTGTCACCGCGTGTCGTTGACTGGCGTGTCATGGAGGGGATGGAGACCTATTCCGACCACCGGTACATCCGGTTTGACGTCTCCACCCAGACCTCAAGCGCGCCGGTCCAACAGGCCCCGAGTGGTCCGCGTTGGGCGCTGAAGCAACTGGACCGGGAGCTCCTCCTGGAAGCCTCGATCGTGCAGGCCTGGGTGACATCACCAGGCAGGCCTGCCGACATTAACAATGAGGCAGGGTGGTTCCAGGAGGCCATGTCCGATATGTGCGACGTGGCAATGCCCCGAGTCCGGCCAGGAGGCGCCCGACACCAGGTGTACTGGTGGTCGCGAGAGCTGACGTCTCTGCGCGAGGCGTGCGTGGCTGCGCGACACCTGTACGCCAGGCATCGCAGGCTCCGCATTCGCCCACCGAATGCGGCAGCCATCGAGGCGGAGCTTTATGAGGGGTACAGAGCAGCGAAGACCGCCCTCCGCGAGGCTGTCCTGCTGGGGACTCTCGACAGAGATCCGTGGGGGCTTCCTTACAAGATGGTGCGGGATAAACTCCGCACCTGGGCCCCCCCACTGACGCAGAGTCTCCGGCCTGAGCTCGTGGAGGACGTGGTGAGCACTCTGTTCCCTACACGGGGAGAACATCCCCCCCCGCCTATGGCTCCACCACCTGCGGTGCTTGAAGCGGACCACCAGGACGACGACGACGACACTCCGGAAGTGACTGGGGTAGACCTGAGAGTGGCGGTACGCAGGCTCAGTGCCAAAAATACCGCCCCGGGACCCGACGGCTTGCCTGGCAAAGCCTGGGTCCTGGCCTCGGAGGCTCTCGGGCCCCGACTGGAGGGGCTCTTAAGCGCATGTTTGGAGAGAGGCCAGTTCCCGCTTCGTTGGAAGACGGGGAATCTGGTTTTCTCGATAGAAAAAAATCCCAAAGTTACCTCTAAACTGAACAATAAACCGCTGGCAATCATAAAATACTTCAAATTAGATCATGAAACTTTTTATAATAACTGAACTAACTTTATAGCAGGTCTTATATTATTATTTTTTTAGTCCAATCAATAGATCGTTTGTAAATCGCAAAAAAACACTAATTTTGCACTATTCGGCCCGCAGTGACTGACGTAACAACCACTTTGTAGTGCAAGCTGATTAGAACTTTATTCTAACAGTATTTCAAACGAAGTTTGAACTACCAAATATAGAGTTGCTAATTTGAGGTAGTATAGGCTCTTAAGCCGATGGTCCCGGCTGTTATTTGTTATCAAGGAGTATCGTATTACCCAGTTCTAACTGGGTTGTGGAGGTCAGACAGGCAGTCACTCCACGTAAAATACTGGTATTCAGCTGCAACCGGTTGGACTGGAAGTCGACCCCAACATAGTTGGGAAAAGGCTAGGCAGATGCTTTTATAGGTAGGTATCATTTGACAGTTATAGTATTGTCCAACAAGGCGTTTCATTGTTTACTTTGAAAATAGTTATAATGTTCCGGTTTTTAATCCATGTCGTCGCCTTATTTTGTTTCGGACCTCTGCCGCCCAGAATTACAGAGCCTGAAAGGACGCCTTTTGTAGTCTTCACCCACGTTATCACATTTTGATCAGGCCGTCAGTTCTCACACATAACATCAATACATCACGCCTGTAATCCCCGAAGGGTTAGGCAGAGGTGTACTTAATCGAACACCCAGATTTCGCCAGTTATGGTTAAGTCTCATGGAATAGGGGGCGAGCATAATTATTACCATCAACCGGAAATATTTCCAGAATCCGTAGCTGTTACTGAGAAATTCCTGATGGAATAACCCAATAATTCTTTGCTCGAACCGGGAATCGAACCCAAGACCTCATGCTCAGCAGTCGCGCTTGCGACTGCTCGACCTACGAAGCAGTCTCACACATACAAATCCGTTTGGTATGACTTGTTGAATCACTTCCTTGACAGATGCAGTTTACTATACCGCTAAAGGGAAAATTTTGCACCACATCTAGCAGACGGAATATTGAGTCCAAAAGCCTGGCATGCAACTGTCGCACAGAGAATGCTGCTGTCTCGAGTTCTGTCATAAAATGAGGATTGTAGTAATTGAAAAAGTTTAATTGAAATACAAAAATTTATTTATAAAACACATAGTTCAGCCACGGTTTTTGTTTCCGAAATTGTTGCCGCTTCCGATGTCCTTGTTGTTATTTCCGATATTGCTACTGCTGCCGCCATTGCCAGTATCGTAGGCACTGCCGCTATCATCGATAAAATAGCTGCCAGGACCGTAGTTTCTACCTTCTACATACCCAAGGCTCATACTGCCATCGTAAGCATGCGCTGAATATGTTGCGTCTCCACCCACCCACTGGCCTCTGGACTGTCCTGAAAGATAAATTATGATTAGCTGAATATTAAGTAAATAGCTGTGACCACGTGTCTACCTCTGTCAGTTTGATAGTTGTCAGTTGACAAAAACCATGTAGCTTGTCGTCCTATATATGGCACGAAGGTTTCACACTTTTATAGTGTCATTGCTTCAAACTGCGACTGAGAAATGCCGAATGGAAAACCCCATTATAACTTTGCTTAATCAGAACCCCACACTCGGTATTCGCGCTTGTTACCACGAGATCAACGGAGCAGTGTTGCTGTTAAAACGAATGTGATTATTTGCATATACAAACAACCAGACGCGACAGACGTTGTCCTTGCACAATATTTTCTGAATGGCGACAACAGTGCCACCTAACAGGTATATAATTACATAAAAATCAGTCAAGCCGTAATAGAAGGAAAAGAAGTAAAATCACACGCTAACTGAAATTTTTAAAGGTAAATAATAATTGAGTAAGGCAGGGTCGCGGCAGGCCACGAAGGAGATGGCGGGACTGCGGAACTGGACAAGTTCCGTCAGAAGGCGCGTGTACGTCCACCCTTAACAAATGTCACGTAAGGCCGCAATACTGTCAAGGGTGTGACGGTACATGAAAATATATGATAAGTTAAAGGAACCTACGAAGACCTACAAGCCTAACAGTCCCTACGACCCTAAGCCCTATAAGCCCTACAGCCCTAACCTACCATATACCTAGTGTGTGATAAATAAATATATAAATAAGTTCAGGATGCCTGCACCATGCGACCTAAGGTTACAGACGGATAGTAGACAGGAATACCAGGTTCGGGAAGGGTACACTCACTGCCAGTCCCGCAGACTCACGAGACTGATCAGAGATGGCTAAAGGTGTCTTGGCCACAGTGAGGGGTAATGAGACAAGAATATAAAATTCAAATCTGATTTATTTACAAAATGTTCTGCTTATATACTACTTATTTCTTAACACACACTATTATACAATGTCTATGTGTCCTATGCGTGTAAGATGCAACCAAATCATTCTTTAAACTGGGCCGCGCGTCAGCCAGGCCGAATGCTGAGTCAATGTCCAAAGGTAACATTGAACATACTGGCGACTCTCAGGAACGGGACTCCAGTTGGTACAGCTCGATGGTCTCGTAAGGTCTGGCCTGGCCTTGTTCAGCTTCGATTTGTTGTGACTGGGTGGGCCCGCTGTGTGGTATGCCGTACCGCTGTTGTGTTGGTTGCGTGTGTGGTGTGCAGATCGTTGGTTGCTGCATAGGTGGCGCAGTTTTCCTTCTTGCTGCAATGGTGGCTCGAAGTTTATTCAATACCTGTGGACCGAAATAAATTAGAACACATGCTAAACTTATAATAACAAGTGAAGTACTGATGCTAGTGATGTATGTATGAGACTCTAATTGTTTCCAAATCGTGTTATCTAGCTGAGTTTGTAAATTTATTTCGGATGTGGCTAAATGGTCGAAAACTCCTTTTGACTTGTCTAAAACTAATTCTTCTTTGGATATATCTTTTATACTTGATGGTAGGATCTGCGTATTAAGGGAGAAGTGCGTTGTTTTAAAATAAGAAGCTAGTACTGTTATAGTTGTTGTTCGTCTTGCAGCAAGTATGTTGTTAAGTGTTTTAATGATACAATTCTCGGAGATATGTAGAACTCCGACATCTTGAATCGTAATTTCTTTTCTTTGACCGTCACACACAATCGATATGGCAACCGGTTTTGTTGTAATGAAGAGCCAAGTATTTTGCATGTATAATTGCTTCCATACAACATCAGTCGATATTTTGTAGGTCTTTGACGTGCATTGAGTATGGGTGTAGTTCTCTGTTCTAAAGAGTTGTTCAACTATGCAATTTTTATTTAATTGCATGTTCTTGACAGCTACAGGATAGCAGACAAACTCTGTATTACTAAGAAGACAGTCTTTAAATTCTTCTTGATTTAGTTCAAAGTAACGCTCGTTGTTGTAATCGAAACCCATGAATGACTGCTGAATAGTTAAGCACTCGTATGATCCATCTCTTTTTCTCTCTGGAATTGGCGTTACGTGTATCAGAGTGTACTTTGTTATATCGTGTATTGGGAAGTAAGCGTACACTCTTATGTGCGTAGTATTTACATTCATCTCAGTCTGTATTATTTGACTCTGAATAATTTTTAAATTTGATGGTAGTTTTTGATTAGCCGTTTTTATTATGTTGCTGATGTGTTTTGGTGTTAGTATACTGTATATAGTTGCTTTTTGTGAATAAATTTCAAGTAATCCTTTATAGTAGTCCATAATTTCATTTATAAAATTGTTTGCTAACTCGTAGGTTTGCATTACTTGTATCTTGATGTGATTTTTGTCAATCGATTTATACCAAACATTGTGGTTATTCATGAACGATATTGCTTCATTTAGTTTTGCTTGGAACTTCTCTAACTTTTTCTGGATTTGTTCTTCAGTTTGGTTTACACCTGCGATGGTAGATATCATTATCTTTGTTTGATGATTAGCAGCGTCTATAAGCTTCTGCTGATTGTTATTTAATGTATCTATGTCCCTGTATACTTCATCATTAACTCCGAACACCGATGTTAAAAGTTGTCCCAAAAAACCTCGTTTCTTCCTATTTTTCTTTATCTCTGTTAGGTATTCCTTTGTTGTCTCAAATTTCGTTTTTTCTTCGTTTAAATGGTGATAAAATTCGTTGCAATGCGTTTCATCTATGATGTATTGAGTATCCTTGCAAAGTTGTTGAAATTGTGTTGTTATTTTTTCGATCTTTTTCTGGTCTAGTTCCAAGCTTCCTCTCTCGTAATCCGTTTCAATTCTGAACGTTCCTCGATTAATGGTTGTGGTTCCTATGTCTTCTACATATAGTCCTGGTTTTAAACTTTTTAATGTGTATGTGGGCGTAGTCGACACGGTGCCAATTAATAGAATAATTATTGCATGTACTAGTAAACCCTTAATCCAGCTTTTCGGTGATCGTATACCTTTTTTGTTTATTGCGGTTGTTGATATGTTACATTGCGTAGACGTTTGCCTATCTGTGCTCGTTGTACCAATTTCTTTGTTTTCGTTCACAGGTAGCGGGATCAACGTGTGAATTGATCTTTTAAGACAAGCGCCTGTTGATTTTTGAAGAGTTACTACTCTAACTACACCATCTTCTCCCGGGTGAACTTCCGTGATTTTTGCTAATGGCCATTTGCTTGGATTTATATTGTCATCTTTTATTAGTACTAAAGTTCCAATTTTAGCATTTTCATGTGCTTGTTTCCATTTGTATCTTTGCTGAAGTTGATGTAGATAATCTTTTGTCCAACTGTTCCAAAAATCTTTTTTCAGATTTTGAATCTGTTTCCATCTGTTTACTAGGTCAGTATTAATGTTTTCGATCGGATCTGGTATTCCTACTGCTTCTCGTCCAATAAGAAAATGGCTTGGAGTTAATATTGTGTTGTCATTAATATTTTCGGTTTGCGCACACAATGGTCTTGAATTCAAGCATGCTTCAATTTGGTGGAGAAAGGTTGTCATTTCCTCGTATGTTAGTGTCGAGTCCCCGATTACTCGACGTAAATGATGTTTCACTGACTTTACGCCAGCTTCCCAGATGCCCCCAAAATGTGGTGATGATGGAGGAATGAAATGCCACTGTGTTCCTATATTTGTTATTACATGTTGAAATTGCGGCGATTGCGTGATTTGTAATATTTCTTGATGTAAGAAATTGGCTGCTCCAACGAAGTTTGTTGCATTGTCACTGTACATGTGTGACACGTGACCTCTTCGTGCCATGAATCTGCGTAGCGCCGCGATAAATGTTTCTGTTGTTAAATCTCCCACCAATTCTAGGTGTATTGCTTTTGTTGCTAAACATACAAAAACAGCAATGTATGATTTATAAGACTTGTGGCCTCTCCCTTTCATAGTTCTTGTTTGTATTGGTCCCGCATAATCCACTCCAGTATAACTGAATGGGTAGGATTGCGTTACTCGTGCTTTTGGTAGTATTCCCATTTTCTGAGAGTTTGTGTCTGCTTTGTATCGCATGCACCTCACACATTTGTTAATTAAGCTCTTCACTTTCCTTTTCCCGCTAATGATCCAGTATGTTTGTCGTAAATAAGCCAAAGTCAATTTGTTGCCACCATGCAACGTTTTTAAATGTGCGTCTTGTATAATTAATGACGTAACATGATGGTAATATGGTATAAGTATAGGATGTTTTTGATTGTAAGGCAAATCAGAGTTTTGTAATCTGCCTCCAACTCTTAGTAGTCCATCCTTGTCTATAAATGGATCTAAAGTGGATAATGTTTTATTTTTCTTCAAGGGTTGTCCACTTTGTATGGTTTTTAATTCATCTTTGAATTCCTGCTGTTGTATTTTCAGAAGTATTCGTTTTGTTGTTACGTTTAGTTCATTACAAGTAATTGGTTTATTTGTTGTTTGTTTGTTTGCAAATCTGTAGCAGTAAGACAACACCCTTAACATTTTATCTAAACTGGAAAATCTATTCCAGAGATCACTCTTCTCAATCTCAGCTGTAGTTGTGTGACACAATTTGATTTCTTGGTTCGGCTGCGGCATACGTTTCGTGATAGTGATCTGATTGGTTTTTAACCAATGTGGACCGTTCCACCATAAGGAGTAGTTAACCATTTTTTCCGGCTCAAGACCTCTTGAAATGATATCAGCCGGGTTATCGGCAGAAATAACATGGTTCCATTCTGCGTTTGGTAAGAGTTGTTTAATTTGTGACACCCTATTGGCTACGAACGTTTGCCACCGTTCAGGCTCTCCTCTTATCCAGCCTAAGGTGATCATAGAATCCGTCCAACAAGATATCGTAATATTCTTGCAGTTAAGCGCTTCCTTTACTTTTTCCATTAACCCAGCTAGTAGTAGTGCAGCGCACAACTCAAGTCGAGGTAGAGTAGTTTTCTGTTTCTTTGGCGCCACTTTAGATTTTGCTTGTAATAATGTAATGTAGTAGATGTTATTTATTTTTACACGGCTATATACCACCGCTCCGTACGCTTTTTCGGAAGCGTCGCTGAAACCATATAGCTCAATCTCTGTGCTGTCTGTTATGTAACACCATCGTGGTACTTTAATTTCTTCTATACTTTTAAGATATTTTTGTAATTCAACCCATTTTTTCTGGAGTATGTCATCAACAGGTTGGTCCCATCCAATGTCGTTCGTCCAGAGTTCTTGTATAAGCAGCTTCATTTTAATTATAATTGGTGCTAACCAGCCCAGGGGATCGAATATTTTCGCAACTTCTGACATAATAAATCTTTTCGTTGGATTTTTATTATCCGTTATAGTTATTTGGAAATAAAAACTGTCTTCCCGTGGTGACCATATTATGCCCAATGATTTCCTGGACTCGTCTAACGGTAGTTTGAGCAGTTGATCGTCTTTGTCTTCCACTGGTATATTTTCCAGTAGCTCCGAACTATTTGACGACCATTTTCGAAGTTTAAAACCGCCCTTGTTTAACATGGATATTAATTGACGCTGTAATTCTTTTGCAGCACTTTTCTGGGAATCTCCGGATAGAATATCATCCACGTAGAAATCTTGTAATGTAGCTTTACTCGCGATTGGGTAATTGTTTTGTTCGTCTATCGCAAGTTGTTGCAATGTTCGTACCGCAAGATAGGGGGCACTAGTTGTACCGTAAGTTACCGTTTTGAGTTCATATTCATGTTTGGGTGAAAATCTCCATAGTATCCTTTGATGTGCGAATTCATTAATTTTTATAAAACGGTACATTTTCATAATATCTGCCATAAAGGCAAACTTATGTTTTCGCCATCGTAGAAGTATAGTGGATAAGTCTTGTTGTAATCGTGGTCCTTTATACATATTGTCATTAAGACTCATTTTTGTGCTGCTTTTACTGTTTGCATCAAAAACTACGCGTAATTTTGTAGTCAGCGAATCTTCCTTAATTACTGCCTGATGTGGTATGTAGTATTTTCCTGAGTTGTAGTTCGTTGTATCTACTTTTCTCATATGACCCATATGTAAGTATTCATTCATAAAGTCAATGTATTGTTGTCGTAAATTTTCATTTTTTGCGAACTGTCGTTCTAGTTGTAGTAGTCGTGCAGCGGCTTTTCTGCGTGATTCACCGTTTAAGTTTAAGTTCAAGTTTGAATCCTTTAAAGGAAGTCGTACCGTATAGGTTCCGTCTGGAGTTCTTATTGTTGTTTCTTTATAGTAGTTTTCACAGGTCTGGTCGTCTTGTGTAAGTTTGTAGTTTTGTGGAATTTCTTCTAATTCCCAGAATTTGGTAAGTTGTCGTACATCTTCGGTGCAAGCCACCATACTCAGTATTTTTACTCCATTCTTCGTTTCATTGGGATAAAATCCGGATAAAATCCACCCTAACTCTGTGTTCTGAGCGATAATTCCGTCCCTTAGTATTTCGAAACCCTGTAGTAATATTCTGCTATATTCTTGGGCACCTAATATTATGTCAATTGGGCCCTTTTTATAATAAGTTGGGTCTGCTATAAGTGCGTTGTCCAAAATTTTTTCTTGTAATTGTTGTAAATCATTCCTTGGTAATGAACTTGTTAGTTTTGGTAGTACTATTAGCGTTACTGGCAGTTTGTAATCGCTAGAGTGTCTTGGTTGTAGAGTAATGTTGATTGTGTAGTTTGACGTTTTTGGTTTTTCATCTCCGATACCTTTTATTTCGGCTTGGATTTTTTGACGTGGGTAAGACAACAATTTTATTGTGCTTCTTCTTCTGTGCAAAATGACGCTTCTGATCCCTGATCACATAATACTCTCAGCAACTGTGGCATCCCATCAAACGAGGTAGTTCTTACTATGGCAGTAGCTAGTAAAGTTGTATTTTTAGCGTCACTGTTAGTAGCAGATAAGTTCGATGTCGCTATATTTTGTGTCTTCTCTATACTTGTATTTTTTGGTTTGTATTTTTTAGCGTTCTCATTGTTTTGAAACGGCCTAGATTGATGCAATAATGCGTTGTGTCCCTTATGTTGACAAATTTCACATTGTTTATAAACTGCACTGACACATTGTTTCTGGTCATCGTGATTCAAGCAACGTTTGCACATTCTTTTTTTGCACGACGGCCTTGTATCGATCGTTGACGCATAACGCCTTGAAACTAGGGCAGTGATGAATAATATGATCATTTTTTTGACAAAACCAACAGCGTTTATATTTTTCTGTTGTTTGTTTATCCCGTGATAGTTGTCTGTTAGTATATGATGTAGATCCGTCAAAAGATTTAAGGCAATTGAAACGGTTTTCCATGAATTTCATCATCTCGTCAAAGGATTGTATTTTATTTCGGTTTTGCAGTTGATCTTCATACTTCGTATTTGTTTCTTTATCCCATTTTCTACTGACTATTCTTATCAATAGAGGGCCCCAAGACGATGTGTCTAAGCGTTGATTTTTTAGTGCCTCAAGACATTCATTTATAGTGTCATGCATATCTCGTAATTGTGCCGCATTTGCTCGTTGCATTTTAGGTAAATCTATTAATTTGTCAATAAACTTAGTAGCAATCTTGCGCTCGTCTTCATATCTCTGCGTCAGCAACTTCCAAGCAGTTTCATAATTTATTTCGCTTATTGTTAAATGACGTATTAATCTTGCTGCGTCGCCTTTTACGTGTGTTTTTAGGTACTGCATTTTTTCTGTTGATGAAATTGATTTATCTTCGTGAATTATTTTTCTGAATAAGTCTTGGAATGTATCCCAAGAGTCATAGTCCCCCGTGAATATGGGAATACTTATTCGTGGAAGTTTCCCTGAGGATTTAGTCGTAATCACTTTTTCATCTGAGATTTGAAAGATTCTTTCTTCCAATAACTCCGTAGTAATATCGTAATCTTTCTGAGTTTTTTCGAAACAATTGTCTCTGAAATAGCTGTTGTCCAGTGTACTTTCGGCCATTAGTAGTCCGATGTGAGTTTCTTCGATTTCTAGCCATTGTTTTTGTAAAGTTTGTAGTAGTGTTTGTAAATGCCATATAGGCTTGTTTTGTATAACGGATTCCTTAGCCTGAGTTATTTTCTTAGCTATCTGCGACATTCGGAATAGCTGTATAAATAGTTTTGGGCTGCTGACTCCGTCCTTGTCTTCATCTTCGTCTAATAATCGTGGTTCATAGACACTTTGCACATGTTGTAGCCTTTCTTCGCATTCTTGAAGGTACTTGATCCCTTCGTCGTAACATTTTTTAATGTTGCCGAAGTAGTTTGTAGTAATATATTTATGAGTTGATAACACCTCCTGTTCCTGTAGTCTTAAGTGGTTTCCTTGAACTCGCTGAAAAACTTGGTCTAAGGTTTTCTTTCTTTCGTTGATGTATTTTTCTGTTTTTCTTGTGGGCGAGTCCTTTTTTATGTTTGTCAATACCCTTTTGATCTCGTTGTAATCCGCTTCCTGGCTCCTGATTAGTTCGTTAACTTCCTGTATCTCCATAGTGCTCTTCTTTCTTCTTCCCTGACGCCCTACCCTACTCTAATAGTTAAGTCAGTACTAGTGGTATCTGCGCTCTTGTTATATCCGTGCGACTTCTCAATCAGCTGGTGAGACCCGCTTGTGGGAGGCCAGTGACCGATCCGCAACGAGAGGCTTTCCGACAGAATACCCTAGTACAATGTACTTCAGATTACTGAAAACTGATGCTTTGTTGAGTACACCAGCTCTCAGTTCTCCGAAGTGTCTGTCTGTCAACGTATTTCCCTACAGTGGGCAAGGGGACCGCGCGATTCAAATGCTCGAAGGACCAACGACCTATGGATCCGGCTCGAAGGAGCAAAATGTACGTCCACCCTTAACAAATGTCACGTAAGGCCGCAATACTGTCAAGGGTGTGACGGTACATGAAAATAAATGATAAGTTAAAGGAACCTACGAAGACCTACAAGCCTAACATTCCCTACGACCCTAAGCCCTATAAGCCCTACAGCCCTAACCTACCATATACCTAGTGTGTGATAAAAAAATATATAAATAAGTTCAGGATGCCTGCACCATGCGACCTAAGGTTACAGACGGATAGTAGACAGGAATACCAGGTTCGGGAAGGGTACACTCACTGCCAGTCCCGCAGACTCACGAGACTGATCAGAGATGGCTAAAGGTGTCTTGGCCACAGTGAGGGGTAATGAGACAAGAATATAAAATTCAAATCTGATTTATTTACAAAATGTTCTGCTTATATACTACTTATTTCTTAACACACACTATTATACAAAGTCTATGTGTCCTATGCGTGTAAGATGCAACCAAATCATTCTTTTAACTGGGCCGCGCGTCAGCTAGGCCGAGTGCTGAGTCAATGTCCAAAGGTAACATTGAACAAATACCCTTTACCTCGAGTGTTTCTAACAGTTCCGATATTTCTTCTAATTTAGTACCCAGGATATTGAACGTGGTGTTCATAGAAAAGTCGCGACATATTACTCAATTGTGTCGTAAGATTTTGCAATTGCTCGCTAACCGTCTCTAAGCTATTGCGCATATCATGAAGGTTTATAATTTGCAGAAAGGAGTGGAAATGTGAAATAATTCTTGTGGATCCCAAGTTGAAGAGCAAAATACCTGGTCCATCGTTAAGACTGTCTAGCATTATCTCGTCCGCTCGGGCCAGGACCAGGGTCAGGACTAGTATTATTTTCAGTGTCTTGTAACAAACGAGCACTATTAGGCACCCGTTTTAGGAACGGAGCCTCTTTTTCGGTTCACGATTTTTATTAACATTTTCAGTAATTTCAGTGCGGCGATGAAGTGAAGTGTCGTTGAGAAAATCGTATACTTTTGACGTTCGTCTTCGGTGTTCCTGAATATATTGTTGAAAAGATGTTCTGATAGATTTATATCAAAAGGATCCCGGGAATCAAAATGACCGGTAATTATATCGATTGGCCTACATTTTGTAAAACTATGTATTGAGCTGTTATATGCCATAATAGCATAAGTTATAAGATTAACAATTGATTTTCTTCGCTGTTCTAATTTTAATATGCGCAAATGTTCTAACAGTGTAGAATTAAGTCGTTCTACCATTCCGTTTTCATTGGGTGTATTAGGACAGGTTTTATGATGTTGAACAATCTAGTAAATTCGGAAAATATTTGATTGTTGAATTCCGGACCATTGTCTGTTACAATAGTTAAAGGCACTCCATGATCAGTAAAAAACTTTAGTAAAGATTGTACGACACTAATACCTGTAGCATCTCTCAAGAAGTATGCTTGACCATACTTAGAGAACGCATCTATAATTATAAGATACTTATTCATTTCGATACTAAGTAGATGTAAATGTACAACCTCAAAAGGCTTTGTAGGTGGAGGTACAATTTCGACTATCTTGGTTATGAGATTTCCGAAGCTGGTCTTAAACCTGGCAAATAAAATAATAAGAGCGGTTTCTGAATTCCCAAAAGCGACAAATGTACATCAAGTTCGTCAATTTATTGGCCTGGCCAGTTACTTTCAGCGTTTTGATTTTAATTTTGCTTCCATTGCAAGACCACTTACTCAAATGACCAAAGCCGAAGTTCCCTGGCATTAGGGTGACGAACAAGACAGTGCATTCGAAAAAAAAAAAAAAAAAAATAGACCTGTGCTAACCTTGTACAACCCAGTTATATCACAGAGGTCCATTGTGATGCCAATAAATTAGGAATTGAGGGTATCTTACTACAGATGACAGATCTGCGGATAAAACATAAATTAACGAGTGAGGAGGATTTATAAGATGTTTCTAATAATTACGTTTTGCGAAATGGCAAAATATATTTATTTATTTAATTAAGGTTCACCAACAGTTGTTACAGATATTATACAGATAGGAACGTACATTGTGTCTTAAATCTAATTGCACAACCAATTACAGGCAAACACCACATGCAAAATGCTCTTTGTAATTATAAATTTAATTTTAAAGACTTGATGTACTTAGATTCTAGATAATATATTAAATTATATTAAATAAAAATACTAACTACGTTTAAAGACGGGTAGGATCCAAAATAGAATGGGAGGTACCTACCTAATTCGGCGCGGTGGAGACGCGAATCGACCTTTGCATTGTCGAGCCGGAATATGAAAGTACTTTGGTGAGTGTTTCAAAGATTTTGTTTCTGGAGCTGAATGTTTTAATGAAAGAGTAGCGTTGCTTGTAAAAGAGTAATTGAGATTTTGGACGATGATCGTCGTAGTTCGTGGCTAAATAATAACAACCGGTCGGGTCGGTCTTTGGGTTGGGCCGTGCTTGCCTGTGTTGGTCTGTGGATGGGTGGCCACCCATTGCATACCGAGTTTCCTCCGTGCCTTGGAAGGCGCATTGAGCCGTTGGTCCCGGCTGTCATTTGTGGATTTTTGACGGTCGTTGCAGGTGGTCAGTGGTCCAAAAAGTCTGACAACCAGTCTTGCTAAGGGATTTCGTATTGCCCGGTACTAGAACTGGGTTGGATTGGGAGGTCGGATAGGTGGTCGGTCCGTGTAAAGTGCTGGTGCTCGGCTGCATCCGGTTGGACTGGAGGCCGACCCCAACGTGGTTGGGAAAAGGCTAGGCAAATGATGATCAACAAAACTGAAAATTTTGAATTCTAAGCGTGCTTACAATATGCACAATTGCACAGGGTAGGCTAAAGAACATGTCAGTGGGTCACGTACCAGTCGATGTTGATAAGGATTTTGATAATGATGAGCAAGCTTAAGTGGTACCAGTAGGTATTACGCAGTCGTGGTCCGTGGGCGCGATGCGTGTTTAGCTCTGGCGGAGGTCAGGGTTTGGAAAGACCGTAGTATGTAGTTACTGGGTGATGCACATGGGAGATCCATTTGATGGATTTAACATCAATGCGATTGCTGGTCGGCTGGAGAGTCGTGACGTTAGAGGTTTTACTCGAGGGTTTCTGTAAGCTTTGTAGTTTTTGTTGCAATAGAGTTTTAAAGGTTGATTCGAACGACTTTGGTGCATGGCCCAAGGTATTGAATGTTGTATTCTCAATTATTCCCAATTTAACCGTGTTTGATTTAATCAACTGCCCCATTGGTCTAGTAATTGCAAGCCTGACTGCTGAATATGAGGTCCTGGGGTCGGTCCCAGGTCGGGCAAAGTGTTATTGGGTTTTTCCATTAGAAATTTCTCAGTAGCAGCCTCGGAGTCTGGATTTGCGCCTGGTTGATAGCAATGGGCTCGCCCCCTATTACATGGGACTTAGACATAACTAGCCAAGTGTGAGTGTACTATTTGGTGCACCGTCCTCTGCCTAACCCTTTTGAGATTACAGGTGTGATTTTATGATGTTTGATTTTAATAAAGTAGGATTTGGTTAAAATAAAACAGAGTTCTTTACTTTCACCGACCCGTTGAATCTAGAGTTTGGTCAGGAGTGACCGAGTAAAACAAAAATCTGTCAAGGACTATTTGTTTGAAGGGTAGCCATCACACGAGGACATACCAGGAGGTTCGAGTAAGTAATATCGGGCCACCCAAATTTGAACAGCTGAACTATTAGCAGCGGTGGTGCAGCGGGCGCAGCTCCTAAGCAACGTAACGTGGACATGACGTGTGTGATTAGCGCATACACACCTGCTGGGAATTTTCGTCACTCGGTGAGTCATTTTCATTTTGTTATGACTCTGGAGTAGAGTGCTAATTCAGTTTCATCCAGACTTAAACCTAGCGTATTTATGCTGTAGTTACTATAACTGGTTTAATAAGGGCTATGATCACCAACAGTAAAATAACCGAATGTTTCGTAATCGGCCCGCTAAACGTAAATTGTAACACTTGTTTAAACATGAGGCGAGAATTTTGGTGTTCACAAACAACAACTTATTCTAGCTTGGTTAGGTAAACGAGCGTTTTAGGAATGAAAGACCGAATGATTATAGTACAGTTAAATAGGGTGGGTAACTTAACACGTAAAAACACACTTACAGCCTTATTCATAAAAAGTTAGAGCCTCCTTGAAGGCTCCTTGAAGATCCGATGCTAAAAAACATGATTCATAAACGTCTGTTATCGCCATCAAGTCCATCAAGGCTCTGCTAACGTTAGAGGACCGTTGACCCTCCTTTATCTCCCTGCTAAGTCACAAAATGGCCGCCGGAAATTTGAACAGCTAACTTTGACAAGAGCAAAAAACCATACCGAAGATAATATTAGTGAAGGGAGGTTTACGCAGATTAAAAAAAAACCAGGAAAATTTATTTTCAGAAATTTGTATTTAAAAGTCCTCTTAATTAGGTTTTTAAGATGATACGTGTACTAACAATAAATATGAAAAAAATAAAATTACGATGATTAACATAGTCACAACTTTTTGCACTTAGGTACAACATAAACATGCAATGGCGGGAAAACAAACATCTCGCTTTTTATAAAAGTTGATCTTGGGGTTGTATCGTCAAATTTTATTTTTCTTATTGGTATATCATTTCTTTTTTTGTTCCTTTTCTTTTTTCTCGTGTGTATTTGTAAAAAAATGCGTTTTCCCGCTGATTTGCTGTCACTGCTGTCATTTTTTTTTTAATTTGTCGATGAGGCCTTTTTTAGGGTTCCGTAACCAAATGGCAAAAACGGAACCCTTATGAATTCGTCATGTCTGTCTGTCTGTCCGTCCGTACGTCACAGCCACTTTTTTCGAAATTATTTGGTAAGTAGATGTATTCTGTGAACCGCATTAAGATTTTCACACAAAAAAACAAAAATAAAAAACAATAAATTTTGGTGGTTCCCCATACTTAAAACTTAACTATTTTTTTCATCAAACCCATACGTGTGTATCTAGGTTTCTATGGATAGGTCTTCAAAAATGATATTGAGGTTTGTGATATTATAATTTTTTTCTAAACTGAATAGTTTGCGCGAGAGACACCTCCAAAGTGGTAAAATGTGTCCCCCCCCCCATGTAACTTCTAAAATAATAGAATGATATATATATAAAACTAAAAAAAAAATATGATGTACATTACCATGTAAACTTCCACCGAAAACTGGTTTTAACTTAATTAAAAAAAAACACTATTATTAAAACATCGATTAAAGTTACAACGAACTACAAGAACTTTTATATTATGTTACTTGCTGCTACGGAACTTTTTTGTCATTTGATTTGTCAAGATGGCCAACATAACGCGTCGGTCTGCTAGCTAACAGACCCATCAAACCTCAATTAAGGATTTTTTATGAATAAGGCTGTTAAACTTTAGTGTTAAAGCACAAAGACTACTACCTACTACTAATTGACTCATATGATTGTGTGGACATCTGTAACAAACTTTGCTTTGTTGTACCTAGAACGATTCAGGGACGGGAGGTGCGCACGCGACCTGTTTTCGCCGTCACTCCTAGTCGCACGAATGCAGGCTTGCGGGCTCCTCTACGTCATCTCACAGCCAATTTCAATAAGTTTTTCTCTAACTTGGTTGTATTTGCTCTTTCTATTGGATCATTTAGAAAAATATTACTTAACACAATCCAGAATCTATGTGAATAATATATATGTCTTTAGTGTTCCATAATGGCTGTACTGTATGTGTATTATATCTTATGAATTTATCTATTCTGTTAGGCTTTTACTTCATCAACATTGTCATTGTCTTTTGTGCATCTGTGGAGAACGTTGTTGGTTGCACATTTGTATAACTCCTTGTATTCTATTTTTTGTAACATATAATGTGTAATTGTTGGTTCTTCCAAATAAATAAAATAAAAATAATTGAGAACAAACGCACCGAAGTCCGTGAAGTAGTGTCGTCTGGTGGAATACAAACGAGGAGTTCGCAAAAGTCTATCAACGGTTTCAAACTCGTCCAAAACGTCATCCTCTTCCGAAATATAATTCAAAGCAGACTGCATGTTAAATTCACACAATAATATCTGGATGTAACCTTGAAATTTGTTATATTTGCAATTTGCAAACGTCAAAATACATCGATTAACTACTAACCAGGACTTTAAACAACCTCTCCCACTTCGGTTAGAGAAAACAGTTGAATAACGTGTTTAATCGGTTGATTTGTTTTGGTGAACATGAAAATGTGTTTTAAGCAGCTGTTTTTAGATAATCAGACCGTTATCTTTTCGGTGAACGTAGGTCAAGCTTCAGTAAATAGTAATTTGAACATTTTATCTTTTGTCTTTGTCTTTTATTTTATATTTTGTCGAGATTCATGACGTCAGTAGAGACTAGTAAAGATGCATGCCTGGCAAGATGCATTAGATGACATACAGTTGGCCATGAATTCTACTATTAACCGTGTCACTAAAGCGAGTCCTCTCGAGTTGTTTAGTCGGTAAATTTGCCAGACTCTTAGATTTAATAACGATTGATGACAACGACGAAATCGATTTGGATGCAATGAGAGAGCAGGCATCACGGAATATAGTTGAAAATTCCAATATGACAAAAATCGGTTTGACAGTACAAAGGCTAAGATTCAGAAATGTGTAATAGGGTATTATATATAAATGAGGAGAGAAATCAATTGAAACTGGATCCAAAGTGTTCAAAGGACCATTGAAAGTTATAGAGGTGTTATATGGAGAGAGGTATGAGCTAAAGTCACTTACGTCTAATAGAACATACAAATACCCACATGATAGGATCAGAAAAATCCCTGAACAACAGGTTTCCTCTGAATTAGATATTGTATGTGACGATGATGATAATGCCACTATTTCAAGTTAGTTGTGTACGTTACTATGATGATTATAATTGTTTAGATTTTAATGGATTCACCGTTTACAAGTACAATGCTTTCGATGGACTGAAGGCATACCCGATGGACTGGGTATTGTTGTGGCCGCGTCAGAAGCGCCGGAGCATGTAAGAGGTGCACGTTGACTGCTTTTTCTGTGCAGTATACTCTTTTCACTTAGCACTTATGCTACTATGATGGTTAGCTTCTGACGATGGGTTCACGGTTTTACACAAGTGCCGATGGACTGGCTCGTGCCGATAGACTGGCACATTTGACGTTATGACTTGCCGATGGACTGGCAATTGAGTTTCGTTGTTGTATAATTATAGTGATTCCATATTATGAGTGATGCATTCTGTTATGATATTTAGTTATTGCTTCAATAATGTTTTTAGTACCTACGTGGCACTATCAATTCATTTTCAAGTCTTTGACTTTTATATTTATTTTTTTCTTTCAGTAGACGTATTAGTTCTCGAGAATACCACTGTGGATATTTATTGGCCAATATTGTTTTCATGGGGACATGTTGTTTAATGACATCGTGCAGTACTTTGTAAAATATATCGTTCATTTTGTCAGTTGTGAGTTGACCTTCAAACTCTTTTTCCCAGTCTACAGAATTTAAAGCCATGATGCTCAGATGATGCTTGAGTCAGCTTTAATGAAGTCTTGTTTTCTTGTTGGCTTAACTTGAAAATGGTTTGAGTTAATTTTTAAGAGTACAGATAAGATAAGATGGGTGCAAGGGATCTTCTGAAACCATTTGGCAGGTGCAACGGCTAAGATTATGTAACGTAGTATTACAGAGAGCCAGATCCAGTGTGTTATGTCTTTGGTTTGACGTTTGTCTATACAGGTTACCTGGACAACAAATATATCAGGATTGTCACATATAATTAAAATATACGAATAGCAAAATGTACGTTTGATCTTTTATTTAATATTGGCGACGAAATGGCTAAAGTTAAAAAGTTAAAACGCATACGATCCTCATTACGAGGAACATTCACAAGGATTGAAAACTATATTAATGAAGAATTACAGTTTTCTATTGAAGAAAATGCAACACGACTACAAACACTGAAAGATATTTTTTCCAAATTCCAAGAGCTTCAAAACGAAATTGAAAAAGAAACTGAAGATAGTGAACTAAACAAAGAAATAGATTAAAGGTTTGATGTTGAAGAATTATATACTAAATTACGTTCAAAATTGTTTTATGGAAAACTTTACATTATTGATGAAAATGTCGACCCAATTTTTGGTAGAAGCTGGATGAAAGAACAACATGATATTGATATAGCAGATATAAGAACAGTACAAACTACAATTCATAGTAACAATCTAGAACAATTGTTAGAAGAATTCTCTTCATCCGTATTTACAACAGACCTAGGAAAAATTCCAAATCACAAAGCTCATTTAAGTTTAATGGAAAATACTCAGCCGTTTTTTATTAAACCACGAAAAATTCCATACGCATTGAAACCGAAAGTTGACGAAGAAATAGAAAGACTATGTATACAAGGTGTGCTTGTGAACACCTATTGTTCCAATAGTAAAACCAAATGGGAGTATTCGATTATGTGCTGACTGTAAGATTACTCTAAAATAAAGTAATAAAAGATGAACAATACCCCATACCCATAATTGAAGACATATTTTCTGAAATTAACGGAGGTAAGCTTTTCTGCACTTTAGACATTACCCAAGCATATTTGAATTTGGAAATGGACGAAGAAAGCGCTCACATGCAAACCTTGAGCACGCACAAAGGAACGTACAAAGTAAATAGACTAATGTTTGGCGTTAAAGTAGTACCAAGCCTGTGGCAGATATTCAGTGACAAATTACTACAGGATCTAACAGGAGTTAAATGCTTTTTCGATGACATTATTATACAGGGCTCCTGTGAAGATGAGCTACTACAACAATTACGACAGGTCCTCCAAAAACTTAAAGAGAGTAACCTTCGAGTGAATAAAAAAAAATGTGACTTCTTTAAGCAATGCATTAACTACCTTGGACACACGATCGACAAGAACGGACTACATAAGAATAAAGACAAAATAAAAGCCATCACCACTTTACGCCCTACAAACATCAACGAATTGAGAACCTTTCTTGGGATGGTCAATTATTACAATATATTTATAAACAATCTGGCCTCTATTACTCTAAACGAGCTACTAAAGAAAAGAGCTATCTTTACCTGGTCCCCTAAGTGTGAAGAAAGTTTTTTAACCTGTACCTACCTGTACTTCTTACAAAAATTTGCTCCCTGCGGGTGTCGAACCATACGCTCAGCCTCTGCGTCGACTGTGCCGTCAGCCCATCATACAGCTTTGGTTGTGGCTTCCTCGTCGTCGCGCTTGCCGTTCGCTACGTGCGTTTTGAAATACAACAAATTAAATTTTGTTGGATTCCCATTACTTTCCTGAAATAATTTCTTGTACCGACCGGTACATACATCTTAGTATGATATCCTGAATTCACCCTATCAGTTTGTGGAGGGCTGTCTCTCTGTACCCTGTATGTATAAAATAAAATAAATAAATATCGTTGAACATTAACACACAGCGCCATCTAGTGCCACACTAAGCAACGAGGCTTGTGTCGTGGACACCAGATAGTTGATATACTACATAGATACTTTTTGTTTGTATGGATATTTGTTACTCTTTCACGTAAAACCTATTGAATGGAATTGTATGAAATTTGCCACACAGCTAGTTAATAGGCTGGATTATCACTTATGATACTTTTTATCCGTACGATGCCGTGGGTTAATTACCGAATTCCACGCGAGCGTAGCCACAATATGCTAGTCAAAAATAAAATATATCATGTTTTCTTAGATCTTAGCCATTTAACATTTAAACAATTATTGTTGTCAAGTTTTAATTTTGTAAGCCCAAGGAATAAGATTTTATAATTATAGACTTTTCCCTCCATTTTTAGTAGTTTGGATTGTGATTGATACCTACACAGTTTTTGTATTATATGTTACCGGCAATGCATAAGTATAATTCAGTGATTCTATGCAATACCTAGTCATTCTTAGCAATGCCGGAGCTTGTTAAAAAATACCGGTGTGTGAATGACCCGTTAACAGTTTTGATTGTAACATAAGGTGTGTGTATCAAGTTCCTATAAAACAGTAGACAAACTATTTTTCATAAATAAATAAGTATTAATTTATGAAAAATAGTCTGTCTACTCTTTAATGGGAACTTGGTTATTTTTTAAATGAATTAGATATGAGTTTAATAGCGAAAGTTTTTTAGTACGAGTATGTGACTGGTAGCTTGACGGATGCAGTTTCCTAAACCACCAAAGGAAAAATTTGCACCACATCTAGCGGATGAAATATTGGTTCCAAAAGCCCAGCATACAACTGTTCTGTCATACGAGGATTGTCGTAATTGAAAAAGGATAATTGAAATACAATCATTTATTTATAAAACACATAGATCAGCTATTTATATCGGTTAACTAACAATAGCGTTGGTCAAGGTTGGTAGTAAGTTACGGGTACCACGAATAAGGGATGGGACCAAGGTTTCCAGAGTGACGTACGTAAGGGTTGGCACCAGGGTTTCCAGAGTGACGTACTTTAGTGATAGGACCAAGGTGTCCAGAGCCACGGTTGTTGTTTCCGAAATTGTTGTTGTTTCCGATGTTCCCGTTGTTGTTTCCGATGTTGTCACTGTTGCCGCCATTGCCAGTATCGTAGGCACTGCCGCTGTCATCTGTAAAATAGCTGCCAGGACCGTAGTTTCCACCTTCTACATACCCAAGGCTCATACTGCCATCGTAAGCATGCACTGAATATGTTGCGTCTCTACCCAGCCACTGCTCTCTGAACTGTGCTGAAAGATAAATTATGATTAGCTGAATATTAAGTAAATAGCTGTGACCACGTGTCTACCTATCAGTGTGATAGTTGACAGTTAACAAATACCACGTGGCTTGTCGTTCTATCTATGGCACGAAGGTTTCACACTTTTATAGTGTCATTGCTCCAAACTGCGACTGAGAAATGCCGAATAGAAAACCACATAATAAATTTGCTTAACCAAAACCCCACACTCAGTAGTCGTGCTTTTGTTACCACAAGATCAACCAGTGTTGCTGTTAAAACTAATGTGATTGATTTGCATATACAAACAAGCAGACGCGACAGACATTGTCCTTCACAATATGTTCTGAATGCCGACAACAGTGCCACCTAACAGGTTCTATATTATATGAAATATACATCGAAATCGGTCAAACGTAATGGGAGGAAAATAATTAATATATCTAATAATTAAACTCACACGCTCACCGAAATATTTTAAAGGTAAATAATAATTGAGTGAGGCGGGGCGGCAAGCCACGAAGGAGATGGCGGGACGAACTGGACAAGTTCCGTCAGAAAGCGCGGGTTCGCGAGAGGTGGGCAGAATGGGGAGGCCTTTGCACAGGAATGGGATAGTAATATTATTAGTGATTACTACTATACAAGGTGTAAACCAAAAATTCGAATAGAATAGAATAGAATTTTTATTTTGCAAATATGGGTAATACAATATAGTTGTTATGACTTATCCAAGTTCAGCCATATTTTACCATTCGGCATGCAAACATTTACATTATTTATGAAACATGTACCTACTTACATTTTAGAGACCAGATCGATTATATTATTATTATTACAATTATCATTCAATAGATCAGTTAATAAATTATTATCATTTTCATTACAATTATCATTCAATTAATAAATTATCGTTTTATTACAATTATCATTAAATTACAAAATTATCATTTTTGTTACAATTTATTTGATTAATAAAATATCATTATTATTCAAATTAATCATAAAATATATTTTTCTCTGTCAGAAACTCATTTATGCTATAGTACAACTTTATCTGTCAAAAATTTACGTAGTCTACTCCTACACATCACCGTATTTAAATCTTTTCAGCCACTTGGCAATTTATTGAAAATAATAGCGGCCATACAATAAATACTTTTGCGCTTTAAAGTGGTTTGACATGATACTTGACAAAGTTTGCTATTGTCTCGCCTATTCCTTGGGAATACATCAGCAAGGCGTTGAAAACGACTTGGATTTTGCTGTACAAACATAGCTACTTCGAAAATATAAATACAAGGGTCAAGATATTGTATTGCTTAAAATAGGGCTTGCAACTGTCTGTAGTTTTAAGTTTTTAACAATGATCGGAGACATCTTTTTTTGGGCCTTAAAAGCTGTCTCTATCAGTCGAGTTCCCCCAGAAAATAATACCGTAGCGCAAGTGAGATTCAACTATGCCGTAGTAAGCTGTAAGGATTGTTTTGGTATCTACTATGGAGGATAATCTATATAAAACATATGCAGATGAAGAACTCAGTTTTTTACAAATGAAGAATGTGACATCTACCAATCCGCACTGGGCCCGCGTGGTTGGATTATAGCCCATTTCCTCTTATTGAGAGGCCCGTGTCCCAGCAGTGGGAACATTAATAGGCAGATGATGATGATGATGATGATGAAGATGTACACGGACTCTTAACGAAGCCGTCAACCAAGCTCCTGTACATCAAACTAAGTAACTCTACGCAAAAATTATTCCTGGGAAACGACTTTTGCTTTTGGGATTAAAAATCACGTTTAAAGGTAGTACTCATCAATGTAACGCACTCTAAACACTGATGGATGCATTGAATAGTACGGGGGTGGAAGTATTTAAAGTAAAGTTCCATCATTAAAACTTGATAAAAAATAACCTTTGATAAAGTTGGAACTATGAACCTGTCGTCTCCGTAACTAGAAGGTTCCCACCCAGGTATGGTCTATCTAGCTAGAACAAATAAATGATGAACAAGTGCCTTTCGGCTTTGTCAAGGGTACTTTTACACCCGTTATCAGTGATAATAATAGTACTATTATCGCTACTAATCTTTTGGGAGTATTAGTTGTGATGAGCATTTTAGTAATAATGATTACCTTGAGCTGCACAGACACAGACTACTGCTGTCAGAATTAGAACAACTGTCACTGAACGCACCATGTTGCTCACTACGGAATCGTTCGGAACACTGAATGTGGATCGCGTTGTAACGTAGGTTTTATATGTCTGACGGCGAGAGCGTGGGCGTAACGATAACAGGGTCGTCATCGGTATCGTTTCTTGGTACGGGTTCCATGAGGAAGGTGGGTACTCGGGCAAACCAGTGAAAGTTTTGGTCCAACACAAATCACAAGTTACTTTTATTAATTGTACAGTAATTACAATAAGTTGCAGATATAAGAAAACTAATACGGCTTGTACGGTGGACGTGACAGTTTCGATCGTATGATCTGATCTGTGTGGAGTCAGCTACAGCAATGTCTGTCTAGAATTTTCGGAATCGACTCTGTCCACGTATATGGCGGGAAAATAAAGCGCCACCACACGGCGTCCACTGTACTAACCAATCAACCAATGAGAATCGAGTTACACTATGGTTCGACAATATCAAGAAATCAACGGGTTGGCAGATAATAATTTGAAAATGTTGTCGTTTATAATCGCTCGCGACGACACGGCCAGACTGATGAGTCACACGTCATCGTGTGTACCTGTAACAAAATTCTCATTTGTAGCAAAACCTTTGCTCGGCTTAACCTGACTACAAGGTTAACAAAAAAAAAGTTTGAAAGATACCTCCCAAGTAAACATACTCAGAATAAACTTCAATGATTGTACAGTGACCTATTTACAAACACAAACACATTCACATATCACTAATATGACCCGACTGCTCGGCAGCATAGTCTCATTGAGACCCAAAGAATAGTCTTATTCAGACCCAGATAATAGTCTTATAGACCCAAAATAGTCTCCCAGAGACCCATTAGTAGTCTCATTGAGACCCAAACAATAGTCTTATTCAGACCCAGCCACCATACATCTGGCCGCGCATTGCGCCCTGAACGACTCATAGAATCGCAGTTACAACTACGACCAGACTGTATAGTTTGATAAAAAAGGTAGGTAGCTAATTAGTCATTTTAGTGTGCGACTGTGCGTCATATTCAAACAATAGAGGAATTGTTTTCACTATTATTATCTACATTGGATTCTACATTCAGTCAAAAAAGTATCGGGAATGGATGATTTGTTTATGGTTCCAAATTCAAATTTTTGTTTTTTTGTAGTTGTTAGATTGGCACAACTGTTTTCCATTTTGGCGCGGAGTTTGAGTTGCATCTGTTATTTATATTAAATACAGTGCTGGTTATAGTAATATCATATATAGTGTGTATTGCGAATTTCATAATGGACAAAAATATCGAACAAAGAGTTTGTCTTAAATTTTGCATCGCCAAAGGAATTTCGTGTTCGGAGTCACTGAAAATGTTACAGAAGGCTAACGGTGAATCGACTTTATCAAAAACTCGTGCTTATGAGTGGTTCAAAGCGTTCAAAAGCGGTCGAGATGTGATGGAAGATTTGCCTCGCTCTAGTAGGCCGTCAACGTCTGCAACTGAAGTTAACATCGCAAAAGTGAAGAAAATAGTGACCGAAAATCCCCATTCAACTCTGAGAGAGATAGCCGCCGAACTTTCTGTATCTCACGAGTCGATCCGTACCATTTTAACTAATCATTTGGGTATGAAACATGTTGCTGCTCGGCTAGTCCCAAAAGATCTGAATTTTCTCCAAAAACTCAATCGCATGAAAGTCGCTGAGGACATGCTAGAACGAGTCAGTTCGGACCCAACATTCATGAAACGCATTGTTACTGGTGACGAGACGTGGGTTTACGAGTTTGAAATGCAAACTAGTCAACAAGCTTCGGAGTGGCGCCTTCCAACTGAACCGAAACCGAAAAAACCACGCCAAAGTCGATCAAAAGTCAAAGTCATGTTGACTGTTTTCTTTGACTATCGCGGAGTTGTGCACTCTGAATTCTTATCGGAAGGTCTAACGGTAAATAAAGAATATTATTTGAG
This sequence comes from Xestia sexstrigata, assembly GCA_941918905.2. NCBI lineage: Eukaryota > Metazoa > Arthropoda > Insecta > Lepidoptera > Noctuidae > Xestia > Xestia sexstrigata. Next base: position 4,284,397 of record OW799201.2, on the reverse strand, counting down.
CGTTTTGCGGCGTTTAAGAGAGCAAATTCGACGAAAAAGGCCAGATTTGTGGAAAGAAAATTCTTGGATTTTGCACCACGACAATGCGCCTTCGCACAAGGCTATCATTGTGAACGAATTTTTGACCAAATACTCAACAAATACCATCCAGCAACCACCATATTCACCAGATATGGCTCCTGCTGACTTTTTTCTTTTTCCTAAACTCAAATTACCACTTCGTGGCACCCGTTTTCAATCGATAGAAGACATAAAGGAGAATTCGCGGCGAGAACTGAACTCAATTCCGGAAGCAGCGTTTAAAAAATGTTTTGATGAATGGATTATTCGTTGGCGTAAGTGTATCGTTTCTAAAGGAGCATACTTTGAAGGTGATAAAATAAATTTGGATGAATAACAGACATTTTGTGTATTATTGATCTTTTCCCGGTACTTTCTTGACAGAGTAGTATGTCAACAATTAGTTCAGATGGAACTTCACATTGAGGCATCTTTCTAAGACGATCGTGGGCATACTTATAGTTTCTGTTACTGGTCAATGATTTCAAAGCATAACGATCGCCTTCAAGTACATCAGTTATTTTAAATGGACCTTTATATTTCGGGTCCAATTTTGTTTGGTTCCGCTCTTCGTTTTGAATAAGAACCATGTCACCGACATTGAATTTGACTAATTTAGCCTTATTACTATCAAAACGAGACTTCTCGTAACTAGAACTTCGTTCGATGTTGTGGGCTGCGTGCTCTCTCGTTTCAGAAATATCTAACTCAACTTCAGTATCGACAGCAGTCAAAAGATTCAGTGGTCTAGCTACGCGACCGATCATAAGTTCGAGGGGGCTCGCCTTTGTCACTCTATTTATGGTGCAATTTAACGCCAGTTGTACCTCGTCAAGAGCATCCTGCCATGACCTATGCGATGTTTCTACTGCAGTAAGCATGCTCTTTAGTGTACTCATCACGCGTTCTACCTGACCGTTTGCTCTGCTGGAACCGGTCACGATTAGATGTAGGTTAATGTTATGTGAACTACAGTATTGTTTAAAATCATTACTAGCAAAGCAACGACCTTGGTCTGTTATTATGCGTGTAGGTGTACCAAACAGAGCGACACTAGATTTGATTGCTTTAACGACACTATTGGTATCAATACGAAGCGTGTGATAAAGAAGCACGAATTTTGTGAATGCGTCTATCAACACTATTACGTATTCCTTTTGATCATTTTTACCGCTTAATTTTCCGGTAATATCGGCATGCACTGTATGCCAGGGGACAGTAATTTTGGGGATGGGGTGAAGCTCTGCTTGGATACGTCCTGAATGAGACTTTGAAACTTTGCATGTGATGCAATTGTCTACGAATTTACGAACGTACGTTGCCATACTGTCAAACCAGTAATGTTCGTACACCTTCTCTAATGTTTTATCCGCGCCAAGATGCATTATCGACTCGTGTACGTGATTTATAACGGACCATCGAAACGCACGCGGTACTATCGGCAAACAACGCGTCCGATTATTTCTTTGTATTTTACGATGCAATATGCCTGATCGCAGCTCATACGTCTTGGCAATGTCGGCAGGGAGTTGATTTTCTTTAAGTTTTATAACAATAGCTTGAATTTCGTCATCTCTTAACTGTTCTGCTAAAAGCCAATTTTCTGACAGAGTTGTAAGATCAATTCGTTTTTGTTCTACCTTTTCGACCGTTGACGCATTCTTAGGTAATGCGGGTAGTTCAGGCCAAGGGTTGCGAGATAAGAAATCAACATGACTCATCCGCTTACCCTCCCTGTAGACAATCTCAAAATCGTATGCCTGTAGGAAAGCCCAATAGCGATGGACTCGCGGGGAAAGATCGACCTTGTTGTGAGATGCTTTTAGAGAGTTACAATCAGTAACTACTACGAAGTGTCGACCCTGAAGGTAGTGATGGAAACGTTTTACAGCATTCACCACCGCCAGAGTTTCCAACTCATAAGAGTGGTATCTTGACTCGGCATCCGTGGTTCTTCGGCTGTAGTACTCAACAACGCGCAACTGGCCATCAGCTTGTTGAAATAAAATACTACCATAACCTATAGCACTCGCATCAGTGTGCAATTCAACCGGGACGTCTGGGTCAAAGATCGTAAGTACAGGTTTGTCAGTTAGAACAGAAATAATTTTCTGTCTGACCTCTTCGTGCTCAGGTTTCCAGTTGAATTGGGCACTGGTGTTCAAATGAAACAATGGGAGCATAATGAGTGAAAAACCCTTCACGAATTTTCGAAAATAGGAAGCCAGGCCTATAAATTGCCTCAATTGGGAACTATTTTCAGGAGGGGGGAGTTTGCTTATCGCCTCTACTTTACGAGGGTTTGGTCGAATCTGTCCTGACGAAATATCATAGCCCAAGAACTCAACTCTTTGTTTAAGGAAAGAACACTTTGAGAGGTTTAGTGAAAAACCAGCATCGGTCAAAGCAGTTAACACTCCACGTAGCCTAGTAAGTCCCTCTTCTACGCTGGTTGATGGTACCAAAATGTCATCCATATACAAAATGGCATATGAAAAAGCTAAAGGACCCAGAGCATTGGATACTGCTCGCTGAAAAACACTGGGCACATTCCGCAAACCGAAGGGCATGGCTAGGTACTCAAACTGCCCGTCTGGTGTTATAAATGCCGTGCGCTCAATGCTTTCAGGGTCTAGGATAGGTATCTGGTTAAACCCACTAGCACAATCAAGGCAAGTAAAATAGTTCGCGCCATTTAGTCTAGCTATTTGGTCGTCTATACGCGGGAGTGGAAATCTATCTGGCACCGTATTCGAATTTAACTCTCGATAATCTATAACCATACGCTGTGAACCATCACGCTTTTCCACAAGAAGAATCGGGCTAGCAAACGGGGAACTACTCGGTCGGATTATGTTTGCATTCAACAACTCATTTACTTTGTTACGCACTACATCTCGTTCGCGGGGACTGAGTCGGTAAGGGCGGCGATAAACAGTACGGGTTGGATCTTTTAAACGAATTTTCATTTCGCCTGTAGAAACACGAGTTAATGGTAAACCATCAATAAATCCAAACGAAAATTCACTCAACACACGCACGAGACTATCTCTAAACACGGACGAAACGTCGGTATGCATTGCACTAAAATTAATTTCCGTCACCGCGGCAAAACAAGAAACCGGTTTTGTAATTACTAGATTCTCTCGCGACAAGGTAACACTCAAATCATGATTTAAAATATCAGAGCCTACCATTATGTTATGCGGCATAAATTCATCTGGAACGATTAGTAATGACAAATATAAACAATGCCCATTAATAATAACCTCACATAAAATTTGTTCGGTACAATAAATATGAGCGTTCCCAACGCCTGTTAATCGTATGTTAGCAACGGAACGCTCTCCTAAGAATTTATCCGCGATACTTTGCTTTACGAGAGAACACTCAGCACCACTATCGAAATAAAACATGTACGACTCACCGGCTTGTATTAGCTCTCCACGTACACCTTGGACTTGGCAGTAGTTGACTTTTCGTTCCAGCACCGCGCCGGTGTTGCTACTGGCTGCTGCGTTGCTCGTTTTCGGACAGCGAGGTGCGACGTGGCCTCGTTCTCCACAGCGGAAGCAGGTGACATCCTTCTTGGTACCCGATGATGCCGTAGACGTAGTGGTTGAAGTGGTCCTTTGTGTAGCAAGCGCCTGGTTGCTTTTACGTAAACGACAGTCGAATGCTTTGTGTCCAGGCTTGTGACAATAATTGCACTGGAACGGCGTGTTGCTTGCTTTTGGTCGTTTAGCTTCCACGGGGTTGTCGACGTGTCGATCATGTTTTCTCTTCAACGAAAATGCGTTTAATTCTTGAATTAACTTCGTTCTTGTTTTAATTTGCGTTGTAAATGCTAGTCGGTTGATTCGACTATCCGTTTTAGCTAAGTGAGCAAGTACAAACGAAACAGCAATCTCCTCACAGTTCATATCTTCCCATTTAGCTAGGAGTGACGTCATCAAACGGCTCGCGTAGGCAGTTACATTTTCACCATCCTTTTGTTGGCTATTGTTTGCGTTAATTAAAGTCGCTGCACAGGTTTCCGCACAATCATATCGCGCGAGAAACAGGTTCTTGAACTGGCTCCACGTCATATCAGCATGTGATACTTGAGAAAGCCATGTTGATGCGCTTCCTTTTAGAGATTTGCTAAGCGAAATAATCAGTGCGCCTCCTTCCATGGGATGTCCACCGTCGAGCTCCAAGAACGTGGATCGACGTCTGGTAGGTCTGGGTTGAACTCCGGCAGCTTGATTGAAGTTGGCGTCGGCGTAGATCCTCGCATGGCTTCAATCATGCGCATGGTAATCTGATTCTGCTGCTCGAGGAGTTGGCGCCAATAGATATCGGTGGTAGGCGCCCGAGCTGGTCCCACTGCTGATGACGGCGAGAGCGTGGGCGTAACGATAACAGGGTCGTCATCGGTATCGTTTCTTGGTACGGGTTCCATGAGGAAGGTGGGTACTCGGGCAAACCAGTGAAAGTTTTGGTCCAACACAAATCACAAGTTACTTTTATTAATTGTACAGTAATTACAATAAGTTGCAGATATAAGAAAACTAATACGGCTTGTACGGTGGACGTGACAGTTTCGATCGTATGATCTGATCTGTGTGGAGTCAGCTACAGCAATGTCTGTCTAGAATTTTCGGAATCGACTCTGTCCACGTATATGGCGGGAAAATAAAGCGCCACCACACGGCGTCCACTGTACTAACCAATCAACCAATGAGAATCGAGTTACACTATGGTTCGACAATATCAAGAAATCAACGGGTTGGCAGATAATAATTTGAAAATGTTGTCGTTTATAATCGCTCGCGACGACATGTCTATTTTGTTCTTGACAACTCTTAAAAAAATAAAAAAGTTAATTCTTAGAATTTAATGTCATGTCCTTTGGAAGAACCAGTTCAGAAAAAGTTCGAATCGCTAAAAATCTTTATTATTATGAATTATACAAATTATAATCTTTTATTTTTCAACTTAGCTTGTTAGTATGATGTATTGATCAAATCTTGCAACTGAATTTCAAACCAGTTCCCCTCAACCGATTGAGCTGAAATTTTGCACACACTTGTTCTGTTGAGAACATTTTTCTATGACTGACAATATTGAATCCTGCAGCCAGGATCGTCTCCTCACGAAAGAACTCTTCAATCTTTCACAGTGCGGTCATGTAACTTTGTATACATGTTAAACTTTAATAGTTAAAGATGATTTTTAACATGATCTCATCCTGAAGCCAGGATCGTCTCCGCAAAAGGGAACTTCCTTATAGTTAAACAATTTAATATGGTACTCCCTTAAGTCCTACCATGTTGTTCAAAATCCAGAAATTTTGTATTACATAATTATCTTTACTTCTAAAACTATTCTGTCACAATATCTAATATTATAATAATTGAATCTCCTAATTGTACATGACGTAAAGTCATATTATGTCCTAAGTATTGTGTTTTATTATCATCTTCCTGTCCTTATCCCATGTTACTTGGGGTCGGCGCAACACGTTTTTTTCTTCAAACTCAAACTCAAAGCATTTATTTCAATTAGACTATTACGGCACTCTTGAATGTCAAAAATACAAAAAAGAAAATCAAAGCTACAGTCCCAGTCACAAGGCATAATAACTTGAGAAAGTACTGTAGTTGCCCATTCTCTAGCGTAGATCTCTATGAAGAAGAACGGGCAAGAAACTACATGGACACTCTTTTAAAATCAAAATATTGTTACAAAATCTTGGTTACATCATTAATTTTGAGATTATACATATATGTGAGAACGATGTAGAAAGACGTGCACACTAGCTCTTAGTGTGCACGTCTTTCTACATCGTTCTCACATCAGTCCAGAGTCAACAGTCCAGAGTAAAAGATTAGATCAACAATTTACGAATAAAGTAATTAAAATGAACCTTGGCAGCTAAGAGATGACCAGTCCCAATTGACAGCACCTGTTCACAAACATGACGCATGTACCGGCGCCATTCAACTCAACCATATTGAAGGGAACTAAATGACCCGACACACCCTCCACCATCAGCGAGACATCTATGTGAGCATGACATTCTCTCAGCCACCAAGGCATATTCAAGTCAATGAAAGATAAATAAATGTAAATGGTGGCTGAACAGTACAAAGTCCTCAAACGTGCTATGCAATTATATAATATTAAGAACTGGAATCTATATAATGCAAATATATTTTTACAATCTTCTGCAGCTTCCACAATACATTAACATGGGAATCAATTTTTCATCTTCTTCTTTACTTGTCGATGGACTCAAATAATGCCCGACCTGAACAATCAATTAATTTGCCCCCCCCCCCTATGGTTGTGGAGCAGGACCAGCATTTAGCCAAGCATTTTTATCATCAATGTAATCCCCCAACTTATAATATGCTTGCCTACATAGTGTGCGTTTTATACAAGATTTAAATTTCGTCTCATTCAGTTGAAGAATATGGGGAGGTATTTTATTGTAACATTTCAAACAGTACCCCATGAAAGATGAATCCACTTTAGCTAGCCTGAAACCTGGCTGAACTAGTTGGTCCCTATTTCTAGTGTTATAGTGGTGTCTGTCACCTCTCTTACTGAATAAATGCCGATTTTTCCAAACGTACATGATGTTTTCATAGATATATTGACAAGGTACTGTCATGATATTAATTTAAACAGTTCTCTTAGAGAATCACGTCTACGTAATTCATAAATGGCTCTGATGGCTCTTTTCTGCAGAATAAATATAGACTCGATGTCTGCAGCCCATCCCCATAGTAAAATACCGTATGACATGATACTATGAAAATAACTGAAATAGACCAGCCTCGCGGTATCAACATCAGTAAATTGACGGATTTTTCTAACAGCATATGCTGCTGAGCTCAGCCGTCCTGCAAGAGATGTTAGATGAGGATCCCATTGTAACCTTGAGTCGAGCGTGATTCCCAAGAAAACCGTTTTATCGACATATTTTTATATATTCCATTCTCTCTGTCAACCGTCATGCAATCATTTACACCTTTTTCCCTCATATCATTCCTTTCCCTCTCCATCCATCCACATTTATATTCATCACTCTTTTAGTCACATGCAATTCTTCCCTCCTCATCACATGCCCATACCAAGACAGTCGATTCCCTTTCAACTTTTCTGTAACTGGCGCAACTTTTAAACTTCCTCTAATATTCTCATTCCTCATTTTATCCATTCTTGTCACACCACACATCCACCTCAACATTCTCATCTCCGCTACATGCAATCTTTTTTCGAGAAGTTCATAGCAAAAGCTTTGTAATACAAAGGACCATGGGCAAAAATGTATGAAGCCTAGCTGGGCTCACCCACCAACAGAGATGGGAACACTTTGGACATACTTGTACAACAATAAATATAAAGATATAAACTCATTTTTGTGAAGAATCCTTTGCTATAAATATTTTTCTCCTACCATAATAAGCTATAATCGTGCAAAGTAATGCTGTTTTGCACTAGTTTTAATTCCTTGAGGAGTTCGTGGCAAAATAAAAACAGCCGCTCGGGTCGATCTTTAGGTTAAGCCGTGCTTGCCAAGGTTGGCCTGTGGATGGGTGACCACTCATTACATACCGAGTTTCCTCCGTGCCTCGGAAAGCACGTTCAGTTTGTCCCGGCGGTTATTTGTAGATCTTTGACAATGATTACAGGTCAGTGGCCCAAAAAGTCCAACAACCATTCTTACCAAGGGGTATCGTATTATCCAGTACTAACTGGGTTGTGGAGGTCAGATAGGCAGTCGCTCCATGTAAAATACTGGTATTCAGCTGCATCCGGTTAGGCTGAAGTTAACCCCAATATAGTTGGGAAAAGGCTAGGCAGATGATGAGTAGTTTTTATTCTAGGTGCAAAAAATACATAATATTGCGATTGAGCGGAATAAAAGCTCCAAGGTATTTACAAGAGATCTGTCTATTGAGCAGAACCAGCTCACGAAACTGAAGGCCGACGATGGTAGGATCTTATCCGCCAAACCGGAGCTTCTGAGGGAGATCGAGAGCTTTTATGGACGGTTGTACACTACAACCAGTAAACCCGTTGTAGATGTAGCAAACCACCCAAAAGCTAGATTGGACCGATACTATACCGAAGACATCCCGGACGAGAGATGAGATTAAGATTGCTCTGAAACAGCTTAAAAACAACAAAGCACCGGGTAATGACGGAATTACGGCCGAACTCCTAAAGGCGGGTGGAAAACCGATACTTAAGGCCCTTCAGAGCTGTTTAATTCCGTCACACTCGAGGGTTGTGGTGGTGAAGAAAGGCAACGATGCCTGGCTGAAGAATTTTATGCTCATCTCATTTCTAATCCATTCTACAAGATTTTTTCAAGAGTCATCACGAAACGTTCGCTCAGGATTGACGATTTTCAGCCTCCCGAACAAGCCGGTTTCTGAAAAGGCTTTAGCACCGTGGACCACATACATACGCTGCGGCAGGTTATACATAGAACCTATCCTTCTGCAGCGAGGTGTGATACAGGGAGACGTCATATCTCCGAAACTATTCACCGCTGTACTGGAGGATGTCTTCAAGGTTCTGGACTGAAGAGGGCTAGGCATTTATGTCAAAGGCGAGTACATCACTCACCTTCCGTTTACCACCGATATAGTGGTCAAGGTCATGGCTGCGACCATGGAACCTTGGACCTTAGTACAATACTCTTTGACCACAGAAGAGCTTCCGAAAGAGTGGGTCTTAAAATGAACATGGACAAAACCAAGGTCATGTTGAATGACCATGTAACACCCACTCCTATCAAGATTGGAGACTTTACACTCGAAGCAGTAGACGATTATGTGTACCGGGGACGAAGGGTCCAGTTAGGCAGGTCTAACTTCGAGACAGAGGTCAATCGTCTAATTCGACTCGGCTGGGCAGCGTTCGGGAAGTTGCGCGGTATCTTCTCGTCCAACTTACCGCAGTGTCTCAAAACGAAAGTCTATGACCAGTGTGTGTTGCCAGTGATTACATACGGGACCAAAACGTGCTCGCTCACAATGGGCCTCATCAGAAGGCTTAAAGTCACCTAACGGGCAATGGAGAGGGCTATTCTCGGAGTTTCAAATAGAACCAAGGTACAGACGTAACCCGAAGAATTGACAAACTTAAGTGGCAGTGGGCAGGGCACATTGCTCACAGAACGGATGGCCGATGGGGCCGAAAAGTTCTGGAGTGGCGACCGCGAACCGGAAGACGTTGCGTTAGAAGGCCTCCCACTAGTTGGACCGGTCCCGTGCGATTTGGGGAGGCCTATGTCCAGCAGTGGACATCTTTCAGCTAAAATGATGATGGTGATGACATCTATTGTTTACCATTATTTTAAAGCATGAATTAATTGTTATAATAACAGTTTTATGACTACCAATTGTCTTTTTCTACAAAACCTATTATATATCGTATCCATCCTATTCTATTGCATATCTTTTTTCTGCAATGGAATTGAAAGTGGTGCCGATAGTAACAATTTAAGTACGGACAAAATCCTTTACAATGGCATATGCCATAACTCTGTTGGACACTGAACCCAATTTGACTCATGGTCAAAGAACCATGAGTCAAATTGGGCTCAGTGTGTTTAAAAATATTGTTAGGATTAAACATTAAATAATTTTAATAAAAGACTTATAACTTTTACTGAAAACGATTTTGTCTTTTGTATACATATAATTGATTGTAATATTTAATTTATGACAACCGAATTTAGGGCATATTGTATTCCGGGATTTAAATTATATGGCATGTGAAACTATGAGATATTAAGTTATCATTATCATTCGGACAAAATGATGAATGACAAAAAAAATATGGCACTTTAGATTATGGATAAAACAGTAAGGGAACACAATAGAGAACCATTTAATATAGCAGCTTTATTAATAATTGACCAGGTTTCGGTATTGAATTTGGTTATTTAAGTCTTTTGTGACAAGAACTTGAATTTGTAGGTGGGTCAATGACCGCTATTCTCATCTTAACTGGCACCAACTATAGATCCAATGTGCACTTGTATATAGAATAAAGAATACTTTGTTATTATGTACGTATTATGGATTTCCAGATAAATTGACAACTAGCCTTGTCTTTTCTTCATTTGAGACCACCCCCGTTTCGTAGAGCTCGTGTGCCATTCCCACACACATATTGCAAGTGGACTTTGCACTGTTGTGTAAAAGTGAACCCGCTCTCGGCATCAAGTTTGGAACTAAGATTTAAAACCCTAAAATAAGTGGTAAAATAGGGTTTCAGGGGGTCATGTTGCTATATATCTGTGGGGGTATTTTCATGCCCTAGTGGAGTGGGGATGTGCAATGTCGAAATTTCGGACTTCGCTTGTTTATTATTAATTCCTTTTTTTTACACTTACAATATACACTATACACTTTGACATTGAATGATTTGACATGAATACTTAGTTCAGTATTTTATTATTATTTTTTTTACTTTATTTTACATTATTTTATGTGACATGTATTGATTTGACATGAATACTTATTTTGTTAAGTATTTTACTTTTTTTTATTATTATTGTGACATTTAATGTTTATTTTTATTTATTTTGTTTTGACATTCGTTTTGTAAATTATTGTTAATTTTTATTTAATTATTGTGAATGTGAGGACCATATGGGTCACATATTTTATTTTTTATTTTTTTCCCACGACTGTCTGGCAGTTTGAGTACTATAAGCGACCTACCCAAATGTCCTTTCTTTGGTATTGTTCGTCGTTTCGTTGAGCTCCTTGAGTTATAAGTCGAGCTACACGATAACTGACAAATGCTTGCACTGATTGGACAGGTCCACTCAAATCTGTGTGGTTCTTTCTTCAAAAGACCATCTCAGACGCTAATCTGCATAGTCCTCATCTGAATTGAACAAGATTATGTCTGGACTTCAAAAGAGACTATGACCTCTGAGTTTGTTTCGGCTGTTTCTTCTCAGAGTTGTCAGGTACGAAACAACGGCCCCATCTAGTTTAAAAAAAAATGACGTGTAAAAGTGTTTGTTAGAACCTACTTGTACTCACAGCGTCCCGGCCGCCGCGGGAGACGCCCCGGGCGTCGGGGGCCACCACGTAGCCCCCGGCCACCGTAGGCGCGGGCCTGTGGACGGTGGGTTATGGGCTAGCTCGCCGTCCGTCCGTCTCATGACGACAGGCCGTGTCGACGGCGCGTTCGTGTTCCACGCGCGCCTCAAAGAGAGTCAGCAAAAAGGAAGGGGTCCGCAAAGACACGCCTGCCGGGGTTGCGGGACTGTTCGAAAAAAAAAAAAAGAAAAGAACCTACTTGCAAAAATAAACATCATTTCATCATCATCATTTCATTTCATTTCAATAATCAAATTAAATCAATGTTAAATCGCACGCAGGGGTGTTTAACCTTTTGTGAGATTTCCATGCAATTGTTTTATTTATTTAAGGTACCTACGTAATCGCACACGGTGGAGGTTTGCCCCGCTTGGGCGGAGCACCGCCGTGTCCTCGTAGCGGCGATCGACGGCAGTGACCTCTCGCGTCCGGCCCTGGTTCAATCCATGGCCCGAAGCGAGATGGAATGGGATGCCGTCACCTCCTTCTGCGAAGCAGTCATGCTAGCGAAGAAGGTGGCGGAACGTAAGAGAGAGAGAACCTCACGTCCCAGCCACCGCGGGAGACGCACCTAGCGTCGGTGGCTTCGTAGTGACCCCCGGCCACCGTAGGCGCGGACCTGTGGACGGTGAGCAATGGGCTAGCTCGCCGTCCGACCGTAATATAACGACAGACCGTGTCGACGGCGCGTTCGTGTTCCACGCGCGCCTCAAAGAGAAAGGAAAAATTAAGGGGTCTGCAAGGGCCTATGCCTGCAGGGGCTGCGGGACTGTTCGTAAGAAATACCGTGGCCCTGGGACACAAAAGGCAATGAAGGAACATGAATGGGTTTTAGTCAGTAAAAGTCTGACACTCCGCTCCGCCCAGAGCGGGTCATTTAATGAATTCCCACCCAAAAAAAAAGCAATGCAATGTTTTTAATCATTCATAAGTTTTTAGGAGGAGGAGCTCGTGGCTAAATAATAACAACCGCTCGGGTCGATCGTTTGGTTAAGCCGTGCTTGCCTAAGTTGTTCTGTAGATGGGTGACCACCCATTATATGCCGAGTTTCCTCCGTGCGTTGAAAAGCACGTTTAGCCGATGGTCCCGGCTGTCATTTGTTATCAAGGAGTATCGTATTACCCAGTTCTAACTGGGTTGTGGAGGTAAGACAGGCAGTCACTCTACGTAAAATACTGGTATTCAGCTGCAACCGGTTGGACTGGAAGTCGACCCCAACATAGTTGGGAAAAGGCTAGGCAGATGCTTTTATAGGTAGGTATCATTTGACAGTTATAGTATTGTCCAACAAGGCGTTTGATTGTTTACTTTGAAAAAAGTTATAATGTGCCGGTTTTAAAGCCATGTCGTCGCTTCATTTTGTTTCGGACCTCTGCCGCCCAGAATTACAGAGGCTGAAAGGACGCCTTTTGTAGTCTTCACCCACGTTATCACATTTTGATCAGGCCGTCAGTTCTCACACATAACATCATAACATCACGCCTGTAATCCCCGAAGGGTTAGGCAGAGGTGTACTTAATCGTACACCCACATTTCGCCAGTTATGGTTAAGTCTCATGGAATAGGGGGCGAGCATAATTATTACCATCAACCGGGAATATTTCCAGACTCCGTAGCTGTTACTGAGAAATTCCTGATGGAATAAACCAATAATTCTTTGCTCGAACCGGGAATCGAACCCAGGACCTCATGCTCAGCAGTCGCGCTTGCGACTGTTAGACCTACGAGGCAGTCTCACACATACAAATCCGTTTGGTATGACTTGTTGAATCACTTCCTTGACGGATGCAGTTTACTATACCGCTAAAGGGAAAATTTCCACCACATCTAGCAGACGGAATATTGAGTCCAAAAGCCTGGCATGCAACTGTAGCACAGAGAACGCTGCTGTCTCGAGTTCTGTCATAAAATGAGGATTGTATTAATTGAAAAAGTTTAATTGTAATACAAAAATTTATTTATAAAACACATAGTTCAGCCACGGTTGTTGTTTCCGAAATTGTTGCCGCTTCCGATGTCCTTGTTGTTGTTTCCGATATTGCTACTGCTGCCGCCATTGCCAGTATCGTAGGCACTGCCGCTGTCATCGATAAAATAGCTGCCAGGACCGTAGTTTCCACCTTCTACATACCCAAGGCTCATACTGCCATCGTAAGCATGCGCTGAATATGTTGCGTCTCTACCCAGCCACTGGTCTCTGGACTGTCCTGAAAGATAAATTATGATTAGCTGTGTACACAGCTAATACGGCAGCTAGTACGCACCGTACGGTGCAGATTGGTTCCTGAACTGTACACTATGATAGTTTGTGTGTTAAGTAGCGAGTGTGTCCAACATTTAAAACACTTCACACAGTAACCCAAAAGTTTATTTAGTACTAGTGTTGTAAGGTTGGTGATTCTTACATGTACGTCTGTCTCGCGTGTTGGTAAGTTGCACACTAAGTAAGTAGTTGTATTTGTTGTGACAAGTAAACCTATTGATTCGCCTTGTCAGCGAGAAGTAAGGTTAATGTACGTAGACCGTACATACTCCTAACCCAAGCAAAGGATGAGGAGAGTATGACCATGTAAGAATCACCAGTACAAAGCAAAAAATTAAAGATAATGTAAAATGTAAAAAGTGTAAACATTAAAAGTAAGTATAATCATATAACTAAGTCAAATGTCAAAAGTGAAATTCAATGTCGGTGTTGGAATCCAATGTGGGCCTTGTAGGTGGATGGTTGCCGCTAGTCCTCCGCTCTGCTTCATCTCTTGACTTCTTCGGAGGCGGGCGATTTTGTAGTGAGCGCGACCTGAATAGTTTTCTCATCCCAGCCACAGAATTCCTGGACTGCATTTCCACGTCTGCGGTACTATGTCGAGTAACATGATTTACATGATATCTGTTTTCTTTGTACAATAACCTCGCCTTTTAGACGGATCCAATGTAGCCCACTGGGGCCCGTGGAGCCACAGAGGGTGCGTGGTTAATTTCTGAGGCGTAATGCCACGTGAAAGAACGTCTGCGGGATTTTCAGTCCCCGCAACGTGGTAGAAGTTGTCAGCAGAGATGTTTTCCGTAATCTGAACAACGCGGTTTGCTACAAAGGTTTGCCACCGACGTGGCGAACTTTTGATCCAATATAACACGACCTTAGAGTCAGTGAAAGCGAATACCTTGATTGGAAGATGATGCGAGTAATTTTCATAAACTATGCGTAGCAGCTTGGACATGAGAAGTGCGCCGCAGAGCTCTAAGCGTGCTATAGACAGAGGCTTGGTAGGAGCGACTTTGGACTTTCCGCAGACAAGCTGAACAGTGTTACCGGAGGCGGCGGTCACGTGAGCGTATACAACGGCACCGTAGGCATGTTCACTTGCGTCCCTGTACCTTTATTATACCTACAGGTACAGGCGTTTTTCTAGTAATCATCATTTTGGATTTGAAGCAGCAGCTTGATATTGACATTTCGTAGATGTAGTATGATTATTCCTTTATATTTCAATTTATTGATGGGGAAATTAATTATTTATATAATATATTTAGTATATTTGACTTCCAATCAAAAAGTTTAATAATTTTAATATAAATAATCATTTTAATAACAAATATTTTTTTAATTATTATATTAATTTCTAATATTTTAATATTATTATCTATCATTTTATCAAAAAAATCTTTTTCTGATCGAGAAAAATGTTCACCCTTTGAATGTGGATTTGATCCTAAATCGTCAGCTCGAATTCCATTTTCCTTACATTTTTTTTTAATTACTGTTATTTTTTTAATTTTTGATGTAGAAATTGCCCTTATTTTTCCTATTATCCCCCTATTTAAACTAGTAAATTTTATTTTTTGAGTAAAAATTAGATTTTTTTTTATCTTAATTTTATTAATTGGGTTATATCATGAATGAAACCAAAACATATTAAACTGAACTAATTAAGGATTATAGTTTAAATTAAAACATTTGATTTGCATTCAAAAAATATTATCAATTATAATTTATCTTAAATAAGAAGCAATACTGCATTTAATTTCGACTTAAAAGAAAGAGTTATAAAACTCCTTATTTATAATATTATCATTGAATAATTATTAATTGAAACCAAATAGAGGTATATCACTGTTAATGATAAAATTGAATTATTATATTCCAATTAAATTTAAAATAGAAATATAAAGATTAAAATTAAGTTGCTAACTTAACTTTTAGTGGTTAAATTCCATTAATATTTCTATTTATATAGTTTAACTAAAACTTTACATTTTCATTGTAAAAATAAAATAATTTTTTTTTATAAATATTTATTATTTAAAGATATTATATATCTCCCTAATATCTTCAATATTATACTCTTTTTATAAGCTATTTAAATTTAATTATTAAATAATAAAATAAATAAAATAATTATTATTCAAATAACAAATCTAAATAAATAAATTTTAAAATTATTTATCTGATAAATATTATAAAATATAGAATATTTTTTTAAAATTTTTATTATACCAAACCCTCTATATAACTCTCTTCACCCTAAATCTACATTTTTTAATAAATTTTGACCAAAATTTAAAAAATAATATCTTAAACCATAAGTTGATAAATTAGGTATAAATCATATAATTCTTAAAAAATTTCTTAAATTATAAGTTATAATAAATTTATTTACAGAATAAATTTTTATATTTCTAATCAAATAACCTATAAACCCACCAATTAATCTAACATAAATTACTATTATTTTTAAATTAAAAGGTAAATAAATTATATAAGGGTAAGAAAAAATTATTCATCTTAAAAATCTCCCTCTAATAATTCTTATAAATAATAAAACAAATATTCTTTTTAATATAACATAATCCTCATCATATAAATTATAAATTCTTATTAAATTGAAATCATTTACTATCAAATATATAATCAAACGAAAAGTATAAAATATAGTTAATCCAGTTGAAAGATAATATAAAAAAAAAAATATTAAATTTAAATTTCTGAATCTAACTATTTCTAAAATTAAATCTTTTGAATAAAATCCTGCTAAAAAAGGAATTCCACATAAAGCTATATTAGAAATATTTATACACAAAGAAGTTAAAGGAATATATAAACTAATACCACCTATAAACCGAATATCCTGCATATCATTTATTATATGAATAATAACCCCTGCGCATATAAATAATAAAGCCTTAAATATAGCATGAGTTAATAAATGAAAAAAAGCTAAATCAGGTAAACCTATTCTTAAAATTCTTATTATTAACCCTAATTGTCTTAAAGTTGATAAAGCAATAATTTTTTTTAAATCAAACTCATAATTAGCTGAAATTCCAGGTATAAATATAGTTAAACCAGATAATAATAACAATAATTTTAAAAAAAATATATCTAATAATAAGAAATTAAATCGAATTAATAAATAAACACCAGCTGTTACTAAAGTAGAAGAATGAACTAATGCAGAAACTGGTGTAGGAGCTGCTATTGCAGCAGGTAATCAAGATCTAAAAGGAATTTGAGCACTTTTTGTTATCGCAGCTATAATAATTAATCTCCCAATTATTTTCATTTCCAAATCATTTTTTATAAATTCTAAATAAAAAATATAATTTCATCTACCATAATTTAATATTCAAGAAATAACTATCAAAATAAAAACATCACCAATTCGATTTCTTAAAGCTGTTAATATTCCCGCATTATAAGATTTTAAATTTTGATAATAAATCACTAAACAATAAGAAACTAAACCCAAACCATCTCAACCTAATAAAATTCTAATAATATTAGGACTAATAATTAATAATATTATTGAAAAAACAAATAATAAAACTAAAATAATAAATCGTATTAAATTTAATTCTGATCTTATATATCTTTTTCTATAATAAATAACTACAGAAGAAATTAAAAAAACAAATATTATAAATAATAAAGATATTCAATCTAATAAAATAGATATAATAATCGATACAGAATTAAAAGAAATAATTTCCCACTCTAATATAATAACTATATTATTTATAATAAAATATACTATAAAAAAAAAATTTAATATTCTTATTAAAAATAAAAAAATAAAAGAAATAAAACAAATTGAATATTTTATATTATTAATAATTTAAAATGAATTATCATATTTTTGACACCACAAATCAATATTTTTCCTTAAATTATTTAAATAAAATCAAATTATTCTATAATCAATCTTTAAAACTAAAATATTTAAAGGCAATCAATGTAATATTAATATTAAATATTCCCGTGAAACACCTGTATAATAACTATAAATACCTGAATAATATTTTCCATGTTGAACAAATGAATATAAATATAATCTATAGCCAGCACTAAAAAAAGAAACTAACATTAATATTAACATAGAAATTCAAGATCATCTTATTAATCTATTAATTAATCTAATTTCACCTATAAGATTTAATCTAGGTGGGGCAGCCATATTTGAAGACATTAATAAAAATCACCATAATCTTATAGAAGGCATAAAATTTATTATACCCTTATTAATATATAATCTTCGTCTATGTAAACGTTCATATCTAATATTAGCTAAACAAAATATCCCAGAAGAACATAAACCATGACCAATTATTAAAATATAAGATCCAATAAACCCTCAATAATTTATCACTATAATACCTCTAATAACAATTCTTATATGGGCAACAGAAGAATAAGCAATTAATGATTTAATATCTACTTGGCAAAAACATTTTAAACTAATATAAAACCCACCAATTAATCTAATAACAATTCTAATATAATTTAATTTTAAATTAATTTCCTGTAAAAAAATTAACAAACGCAATAAACCATATCCCCCCAATTTTAACATAATACCAGCTAAAATTATAGACCCAGATACAGGAGCTTCTACATGAGCTTTAGGTAATCATAAATGAACAAAATATATAGGCATTTTCACTAAAAAAGCTAAAATTATAGAAAAATATAACATATATAAATTTAAATTAAAAAATTTTAAAAAATAAATTATTATACAATGAATTTCATTAAAAATATAAAAAATTCCTATTAATAAAGGTAAAGAAACAAATAAAGTATAAAATAATAAATATATGCCAGCTTGAATTCGTTCAGGTTGATACCCCCAACCAATAATTAATATTAAAGTAGGAATTAATCTCCCCTCAAAAAATAAATAAAATATAAATATATTTATTGTTCTAAAAGTTATAAATAATATAATTAATAAAAAAATAATATTAATTCATAAAAATTATTTATTTCAGAATTTATTGAGAGATTTATTCAAGATATATTATAATTATATATAAATTGAATTAAAATAATTACAGATAATAGACAAAAAAAAATTTTTTTTAAGTTAATTGTGGGTTTAAATATTTCATTAGAGGCAATTCTTGAAACATAAATAAATAAAACTAATACACCCCCTAAAAAAGTTAAAAATAAAATATAAGAAAATCAATAAGTTTTAATAATTATACCTGATAATAAACATGTTAATAAAGTTTGAATTAAAATTATTAATCCCATAGATAGGGGATTATTTAAAAATAATATAAAAAATGAGATTTATTATTTAATTTAAGTAAATTATATAATAATCAAACATTTTTAATTATGATAATATTAATAATTTATTTATTTATTACCTTAATTGCAGTAGTAAAAATCACCAATATTTTTTATGGTCCTATTCGATCATCTTTTAATTAAATTATATAATGACAAATAAATATTTAAATATTCGAAAAACTCACCCTATTTTAAAAATCATTAATGGGTCATTAATTGATTTACCTTCACCATCTAATATTTCAGCTTGATGAAACTTTGGATCATTACTAGCTTTATGTTTAATTGTTCAAATTTTAACAGGATTATTTTTAACAATATATTACACAGCAAATATTGAAATAGCATTTTATAGAGTAAATTACATTTGTCGAAATGTAAATTACGGTTGATTAATTCGAACTCTACATGCTAATGGTGCTTCATTTTTTTTTATTTGTATTTATTTACACATTGGACGAGGAATTTATTATGAATCCTTTAACTTAAAATATACATGAATAGTAGGAGTAATTATTTTATTTTTATTAATAGCTACCGCATTTATAGGATATGTTTTACCTTGAGGGCAAATATCATTTTGAGGGGCAACAGTAATTACAAATCTTTTATCAGCCATTCCATCATTAGGGATTATATTAGTAAATTGAATTTGAGGAGGATTTGCTGTTGATAATGCTACATTAACTCGTTTCTATACATTTCATTTTCTATTACCATTTATTTTAATAATAATAACAATAATTCATTTATTATTTTTACATCAAACAGGTTCTAATAATCCTCTAGGAATAAATAGAAACTTAGATAAAATTCCTTTCCACCCATTCTTTACCTTTAAGGATTTAATCGGATTTATTATTTTATTATTCTTACTAACTATTTTAACTTTAACTAATCCCTACTTACTTGGAGACCCAGATAATTTTATCCCAGCAAATCCTTTAGTTACCCCTGTTCATATCCAACCTGAATGATATTTTTTATTTGCCTATGCAATCTTACGATCAATTCCAAATAAATTAGGAGGGGTAATTGCTCTAGTAATATCAATTTTAATTTTAATTATTTTACCCTTCACCTTCAATAAAAAAATTCAAGGTATTCAATTTTACCCTATTAATCAATTTTTATTTTGAACAATAGTAACAATTGTTATTTTACTAACTTGAATTGGAGCACGACCAGTTGAAGATCCTTATATTATTACAGGTCAATTACTAACAATCTTTTATTTTTCTTATTTTATTATTAACCCTTTTATTAATAAATATTGAGATAACTTACTTTTTAATTAAATTAATGAGCTTGTATAAGCATTTGTTTTGAAAACTTAAGAAAGAAATTTGTTTCTATTAATTTATACTAAAAAAAATTAAATTATAATAAAAGAATTTTAAAACCTAAAAAAAATAATAAAAAATTTAAAGAAACTGGTAAATATCTTTTTCAAGCTAAATATATTAATTTATCATATCGATAACGAGGCAATGTACCTCGAACTCAAATAAATAAAAAAGAAATAAATCTTAACTTCAAATAAAAAATAATTCTTAAATTAAATCCACCCAAATAAATCAAAACAAATAATATTCTTATAAATAAAATTCTAGAATACTCAGCTAAAAAAATCAAAGCAAAGCCCCCTCTTCTATACTCAACATTAAATCCTGAAACTAACTCTCTTTCACCTTCAGCAAAATCAAAAGGTGTACGATTAGTTTCAGCTAATCTAGATCTTATCCAACATAAACTTAAAGGAAATATTAAAATAATAAATCATATAATTTCCTGATAGTAAAAAAAACTTAACATATTAAAATCTATAACTATAATAATTCTAGATATTAAAATTAACGCTAATCTAACTTCATAAGAAATAGTTTGAGCTACAGCCCGTAATCCCCCTAATAAAGCATAATTAGAATTAGAAGATCACCCAGCAACTATTACTGTATAAACCCCTAATCTCGTACGGCATAAAAAAAATAAAATACCTAAATTAAATCTAATTAAATTAAAATAATAAGGAATTAATAACCAAATTATTAAAGATAAAATAAATCTTACAATAGGAGAAAAGTAATAACAAATATAATTAGAAAAATTAGGATAAGTTTGTTCTTTTGTAAATAACTTAATAGCATCTGAAAAAGGTTGTAAAATTCCCACAAACCCTACTTTATTAGGACCTTTACGAATCTGAATATAACCTAATACTTTCCGCTCCAATAAAGTTAAATAAGCAACTCCAACTAAAACTCCAATAATTAAAATTAATAACCCAATTATAATTAAATAAATATCAAATATAAACATTTACTATCTATATAATTTAAATTATATATTAATGAACTCTAAAATCATTACATTTTTCTGCCAAAATAGTATATTATAAATATATATATATATATATAATAATTAAATTATTATAAAATATTTTTAAATATAATTTAATAAAATTCAATAAAATAAATTTAATTTTAATATTTAATCCTTTCGTACTAAAATATTATAATTATTAAAAGATAGAAACCAACCTGGCTTACACCGGTTTGAACTCAGATCATGTAAGATTTTAATGATCGAACAGATCAAAAATTTTAAACTTCTGCATTTAAATTTTATCTTAATCCAACATCGAGGTCGCAAACTTTTTTTCTTATTTGAACTAAAAAAAAAAATTACGCTGTTATCCCTAAGGTAATTTTTTCTTTTAATCAATAATACTGGATCACTTATTCATTTATATATGTTATTATTTTAAAAAAAGTTTTACTTATTTTTCTGTCACCCCAACAAAATAAATAAATTAATTTTAATTTTTAATTAAATATAATCTTAATTAAATTATTTATAAAACTCTATAGGGTCTTCTCGTCTTTTTAACTTATTTTAACTTTTTAATTAAAAAATTAAATTCTACTTTTAATTAAGAGACAGTTTATATTTCATCCAATCTTTCATACAAGTCATCAATTAAATGACTAATGATTATGCTACCTTTGTACAGTCAATATACTGCAGCCCTTTAATTTTAAAATCAGTGGGCAGATGAGACTTTATATTATTTTAAAAAAGACATGTTTTTGATAAACAAGTGAATATAAATTTTTGCCGAATTCCTTTTAATTACTTTTTTTAAAAAAAATATTTTAATTAAATTTATATACTAATTTTATCATTATATTTTTTTTTTTATTTAAAAATTTTATTTTATAAATAATATAAAATTAAATTAAATTTTATTTTAAATGAAATTATTTATAATAAATTAAAATTTTTTAACAATATAAATTATATAAAATTCAATCTAAATTTAATTAATTATTTATATAAATTTAAATTAAAGCTTATCCCTTAAAATATAATATTATTTTATAAAAAAAAATTAATTAATTAATTTTTTTATAAAATAATATAAAATTATTTTTTTTTCTAAAATAACTAGATATATTTAAAAACGATTAACATTTCATTTTAAATTAATTATTTTAAATATTTATGCTACAATAACTTTATTAATTAATTATCTCTTTTAAATTCGAGATTTTTTTTTTTTAAAATTTTTGTTAATAAACTCTGATACCCAAGATACACCAAATTAAAATTACTTTTAATTTATTTTTTATTTCATCTATTTCAAATTTATTTTACAATACTAATTTACTATAATTTATTTAATTTTTTCTATAATAATACTTTAACCCCCCCTTAAAATATTTTACTTAAAATTTTTTTTTTTATTTTATAACTTATTAATTTTTCCCCTCAAATTAATTAATTTTTAATATCTTTTCAATGTAAATGAAATACTTTAAATTCAAGCTCTAATTTGTTCTTTCTAGAAACACTTTCCAGTACCTCTACTTTGTTACGACTTATTTCAATTTATTAATATATGAAAGCGACGGGCAATATGTACATATTTTAATTTTTAATCATTTTATTAAATTAAATAAAATTACATTTAAATCCACTTTCAATTAATTATTAAAAATTAATATTCATTTAAATAAATTTATTGTAATCCATTATATTCTTAATTATAATCTGCATCTTGATCTGATTTAAATTTTTATAATAATTTTAAAATATTAATTTTATTAAAAAATATTTTTTTAACAACGATATACAAAATAATAAATTAAGTAAATTTATTCGTGGATTATCAATTATTAAACAGATTCCTCTAAATGAACTAAAATACCGCCAAATTATTTAAGTTTCAATAAATATTTATTTAATATTTTGATATTTTAATTTTAAATTTTAATAATAGGGTATCTAATCCTAGTTTTTTATAAAATTTATTAAATCATAAACTATAATTATAAAATTTAATTAAATTAAAATTTCACCTAATAATTTAAAATTTTCATTATATAATAAATTATTAATTAATAATCAATAAAATTTAATTTAATTTTTGTATAACCGCAACTGCTGGCACAAAATTTGTTATTAATTAAAATATTACTAAATCTTAATTTCTTAAATAATTTAATATTAATTACTACTTTATATAATTTAAATATTATTTAATTAATTTAAAATTAACACTAAAATTTATATGTAAAATAAACTTAAAATAAAATTTTTAAACCATAAAAAATTTATTTATATGAAGATTTTTTTGAATAGAATTTTTTTTTTTTTTTTTTATATTAAAATATTTAATATAAATTATTAAATTTTTAATAATTTCTCTTTTTTCTCTTTATAATATTCATATTAAAACCTAAATTGGAAATTAAACAATTAATATTCATAAAAATTATAACATATAAAGATAATTAATTTTAATTTTTTAATATATTTCATATATATATATATATTAATATATTAAATATTTAATATATATATATATATATATATTTATAATTAATTAATTACTTAAATTGATAATAAAACCATTTTTAA
The DNA here is from genome assembly GCA_941918905.2 of Xestia sexstrigata. Taxonomy (NCBI): domain Eukaryota; kingdom Metazoa; phylum Arthropoda; class Insecta; order Lepidoptera; family Noctuidae; genus Xestia; species Xestia sexstrigata. The sequence goes on along the minus strand of OW799201.2, from coordinate 4,260,711 downwards.
TAAATTTACATATAATAATAAAAAAAAAAAAAAAAAATAAGCTAAACTAAGCTTTTGGGTTCATACCCCAAATATAAAGGAAATACCTTTTTTTTAAAAATACAGGTACCCTACCTACCTCTCGCTGTGCTACCTGAACGCGCCCCAAAAGGTGGTAGCCGTAAGGCTGGCCCGTGGGTACCGCACGATCGCCCACGAGGCTGCGTGCCTCCTTGCCGGATTGCCGCCATGGGATCTGGAGGCGATAGTCCTCGCGCGCCTGCATGAATGGCGCGCGGAGGCGCTTCGCCGGGGGGAAACTGCCGCGACAAATTGTCGCTGAGCGGACAGACTTCCGGCGGGATCTCATGGCGACATGGAGAGAGCGACTGTCGCAACCCCGTGCAGGGCACGCCACGATAGTGGCGATAAGTCCCCTCTTTGAGGAGTGGCTGGAGAGACGCCACGGCGTCCTCACCTTCCGCCTGACGCAGGTCCTCACCGGACACGGTGTTTTCGGGAGGTTCCTGCACCGAATCGGGCGGGAGGAAACGCCCGGGTGTTTCCACTGCGAGGATCGACCGGAGGACACGGTGGAGCACACGGTGGAGGTGTGCCCCGCGTGGGCGGAGCACCGCCGTGTCCTCGAAGCTGCGATTGGCGGCGGCGACCTCTCGCGTCCGACCCTGGTGCAAGCCATGGTCCGGAGCGAGACGGAATGGGACGCCGTCACCTCCTTCTGCGAAGCAGTAATGCTAGAGAAGGAGGTGGCGGAACGTGAGAGGGAGAGAACCTCTCAGCGTCCCGGCCGCCGCGGAAGACGCCCCGGGCGTCGGGGGCCACCACGTGGCCCCCGGCCACCGTAGGCGCGGGCCTGTGGACGGTGGGCTATGGGCTAGCTCGCCGTCCGTCCGTCTCATGACGACAGGCCGTGTCGACGGCGCGTTCGTGTTCCACGCGTGCCTCAAAGAGAGTCAGCAAAAAGGAAGGGGTCCGCAAGGACCGATGCCTGCCGGGGTTGCGGGACTGTTCGAAAGAGATACCGTGGCCCCGGAACACAAAGGGCGATGAAGGAACATGGATGGGTTTTAGTCAGTAAAAGTCTGACACTCCCTCCTGCTCCGCCCAGAGCGGGAGAAGTCATTTGATGATTACCCATCCGAAAAAAAAAAAAAAAAAAAGGTACCTACCTAATCGCACACGGTGGAGGTTTGTCCCGCTTGGGCGGAGCACCGCCGTGTCCTCGTAGCGGCGATCGACGGCAGTGACCTATCGCGTCCGTCCCTGGTGCAATCCATGGCCCGAAGCGAGACAGAATGGGATGCCGTCACCTCCTTCTGCGAAGCAGTCATGCTAGCGAAGAAGGTGGCGGAACGTGAGAGAGAGAGAACCTCACGTCCGCGGGAGACGCACCTAGCGTCGGTGGCCTCGTAGTGGCCCCCGGCCACCGTAGGCGCGGACCTGTGGACGGTGAGCAATGGGCTGGCTCGCCGTCCGACCGTAATATAACGACAGACCGTGTCGATGGCGCGTTCGTGTTCCACGCGCGCCTCAAAGAGAAAGGAAAAAGGAAGGGGTCCGCAAGGGCCTATGACTGCCGGGGCTGCGGGACTGTTCGTAAGAAATATCGTGGCCCTGGGACACAAAAGGCAATGAAGGAACATGAATGGGTTTTAGTCAGTAAAAGTCTGACATTCCGCTCCGCCCAGAGCGGCTCATTTAATGAATTCCCACCCAAAAAAAAAACATTACGCAGTTATTGTTTCTTTTCGAATTTAATACATAACATTTTAAAAACTTATGAATTATTAAAAACGTTGCATTGCTTTTATAGCAATGCAACGGTTTTATAAAAGCAATGCAATGTTTTTAATCATTCATAAGTTTTAGGAGGAGGAGCTCGTGGCTAAATAATAACAACCGCTCGGGTCGATCGTTAGGTTAAGCCGTGCTTGCCTAAGTTGTTCTGTAGATGGGTGACCACCCATTATATGCCGAGTTTCCTCCGTGCCTTGAAAAGCACGTTAAGGGCCTATACTACCTCAAATGGTGATCCTCCGTTACGCCTAAAATAATGCAGGTAGTACCTAGGTACTTTTAGGAAAACAAAGAGAACGTATGCCTACTGGGAAATCATATCAATATTTACACGCAGCGCAGGTTAAAGAAGTTGTGCCGTACCTATCCCATTGAATTGTGTAGCATGAGGCAATGATATAACATAAATTCTATTCTACTTCTATTAAGGGCCTATACTACCTCAAATGGCTTAGCATGATCCTCCGTTACGCGTAAAATAATGCAGCATTAATTTTGAAATAAATATATGGTAAAGTTGAGGATTAATGTTAAGTCCTATATTTGGCGAAAACACGATTCCATAAAATTTTCTCGATAGAAAAAAATCCCAAAGTTACCTCTAAACTGAACAATAAACCGCTGGCAATCATAAAATACTTCAAATTAGATCATGAAACTTTTTATAATAACTGAACTAACTTTATAGCAGGTCTTATATTATTATTTTTTTAGTCCAATCAATAGATCGTTTGTAAATCGCAAAAAAACACTAATTTTGCACTATTCGGCCCGCAGTGACTGACGTAACAACCACTTTGTAGTGCAAGCTGATTAGAACTTTATTCTAACAGTATTTCAAACGAAGTTTGAACTACCAAATATAGAGTTGCTAATTTGAGGTAGTATAGGCTCTTAAGCCGATGGTCCCGGCTGTTATTTGTTATCAAGGAGTATCGTATTACCCAGTTCTAACTGGGTTGTGGAGGTCAGACAGGCAGTCACTCCACGTAAAATACTGGTATTCAGCTGCAACCGGTTGGACTGGAAGTCGACCCCAACATAGTTGGGAAAAGGCTAGGCAGATGCTTTTATAGGTAGGTATCATTTGACAGTTATAGTATTGTCCAACAAGGCGTTTCATTTATAACTTTAAAGACCATTTATGGGGCTACTTACTTGGGGTGTATGTGCTACGGGGCACCTGTCTGGGCCGATAGGGCCACCATAGGAGCGGCACGACGTAAATTGCTTCAAAGCCAGCGTTTGGCTTTGATATTCTTATGCAAAGCGTATAGGACGGTTAGTACTGAAGCCTTACCGGTACTTGCAGGTGTACTTCCAGTTGATCTTGAAGTGCAGCGACGGGCTGCAATGTACTATAACGCACGTGAGACCGCGGACGCAGACTTTTTAACCCTACGTGACCGTGTTAAGATTGCTAGATTATTCAAACCACAGACCGACGTCTGGGAGGAACTTTTGTCTGAATGGCAAGGTAGGTGGGATAATTCCATCAAGGGCCGACACCTCCACCAGTTCTTTCCATCCGTTCGTGAGCGGCTGGCCAGGACATGGTTGGATGTTGATCACTGTGTTGCCCAATTTCTCACCGGTCATGGTAACTTTAAGAGTAAATTATTTTCCTTCAAGCTTGTTGACTCGCCTTTTTGTCAATGTTCCACATCTGACTGCGAATATGAACAATCAGCACATCACATTTTATGGGAGTGCAGTCTTTGGCAGAATGAACGCAACATTATGTTGGATAGTGTACAGGTTACATCCGGAGTTATTTACTATACAGACCTTGTGGAAACTAGAACAAATTTCCGTGCGTTCAAGCGTTTTTGCCATACCTATTATTGGAATCAAATATAACAGCTCACAACTTAGGACCCATTAATGTTAATATTTATCCGTGGTGCTAGGCAACTGGGCCTATCCCAGTTGTAAACGTCCCTTTGTGCCTATTGGCCTTGTTTCGTTCTGTCTCCTGCTGAAATGGAGGGAAGTGGAAATTACGGTTTTTTCCTACTCCTCCACTATACTTTTCTGATTAATTTCGTTGCGGGATCCAAGACAGTTAAATTCATTCTCTGGGACTTCGTCGAGCTTCATTGTCTCGGCGCTTTTCTGGTGGTCGCCACTGTTGATTCTGGCTTTCAGGAGTTACAGTGGTTTGGGAACAGTGTGGCGGGCTTGTCCCAATTAAAAAAAAAAAAAAAGGCGTTTCATTGTTTACTTTGAAAATAGTTATAATGTTCCGGTTTTTAATCCATGTCGTCGCCTTATTTTGTTTCGGACCTCTGCCGCCCAGAATTACAGAGCCTGAAAGGACGCCTTTTGTAGTCTTCACCCACGTTATCACATTTTGATCAGGCCGTCAGTTCTCACACATAACATCAATACATCACGCCTGTAATCCCCGAAGGGTTAGGCAGAGGTGTACTTAATCGTACACCCAGATTTCGCCAGTTATGGTTAAGTCTCATGGAATAGGGGGCGAGCATAATTATTACCATCAACCGGAAATATTTCCAGAATCCGTAGCTGTTACTAAGAAATTCCTGATGGAATAACCCAATAATTCTTTGCTCGAACCGGGAATCGAACCCAAGACCTCATGCTCAGCAGTCGCGCTTGCGACTGCTCGACCTACGAAGCAGTCTCACACATACAAATCCGTTTGGTATGACTTGTTGAATCACTTCCTTGACAGATGCAGTTTACTATACCGCTAAAGGGAAAATTTTGCACCACATCTAGCAGACGGAATATTGAGTCCAAAAGCCTAGCATGCAACTGTCGCACAGAGAATGCTGCTGTCTCGAGTTCTGTCATAAAATGAGGATTGTAGTAATTGAAAAAGTTTAATTGAAATACAAAAATTTATTTATAAAACACATAGTTCAGCCACGGTTGTTGTTTCCGAAATTGTTGCCGCTTCCGATGTCCTTGTTGTTATTTCCGATATTGCTACTGCTGCCGCCATTGCCAGTATCGTAGGCACTGCCGCTGTCATCGATAAAATAGCTGCCAGGACCGTAGTTTCCACCTTCTACATACCCAAGGCTCATACTGCCATCGTAAGCATGCGCTGAATATGTTGCGTCTCCACCCACCCACTGGCCTCTGGACTGTCCTGAAAGATAAATCATGATTAGCTGAATATTAAGTAAATAGCTGTGACCACGTGTCTACCTCTGTCAGTTTGATAGTTGTCAGTTGACAAAAACCATGTGGCTTGTCGTCCTATATATGGCACGAAGGTTTCACACTTTTATAGTGTCATTGCTTCAAACTGCGACTGAGAAATGCCGAATGGAAAACCCCATTATAACTTTGCTTAACCAGAACCCCACACTCGGTAATCGCGCTTGTTACCACGAGATCAACGGAGCAGTGTTGCTGTTAAACCGAATGTGATTATTTGCATATACAAACAACCAGACGCGACAGACGTTGTCCTTGCACAATATTTTCTGAATGGCGACAACAGTGCCACCTAACAGGTATATAATTACATAAAAATCAGTCAAGCCGTAATAGAAGGAAAAGAAGTAAAATCACACGCTGTTGGGGCGTAACTCCCAACAGTGAAAATGTTATGTACTTGTTATTCTTGTTATGTAGACTTGTAAGGTATGTTATGTTATGTAAATGAGTAGACAAGTGATTCCCTTGATGGATTTATTGCTACTGAATTATATTGATACGATTATATACTAAGTTACAGAAATGCACACCTAAACAATATCGATATGCATAAAATGAGTATGACGTACGAACTACCGAATGGTCAATGTACAGCGTAGCTCGTACATATTGCCCACTCACAAAATGTAACAGTACATAAAAATGTTAAATGTTATGTTAAAATGTAAAATGTAAAAAGGGGATACAATCTAAAAATAAGTTAAATAATCCAAGCCTTATACAATAACATGACAACGCGCAATAGGCGAAGTTGCCTTGTTGAGTGTGTGTGCACTCGATAAGTGCATTACACTGTTGTCATCTGTGACGTCAGATCCCGCGTTGTCTACGATGCTCGCAGTCGACCTCCTTCGTGGCGCTGGATTCGGAACAGGTGGTGCTATAGGTTTCTGTTGACCCCTGCAGTGTTTTCGAAGTCGGTAATATGCATATATGGCACCTGCTATCGCTGCTGCTACTGCCAATACGTATATGACAACGTATTGGTGGACATCGTGATATGTTGCCCGATCTGATATTATTCCATCTGCTGTCGCGGCTTTCATCTGTTCTATTTGTTTTCCCAGATCTCGCAGTAATGAGCTCTGTTCCATTATCGTCTCATTTTTGGGTTCTTGCTTTACAACCGGTACAGATATGTTGATGATCCGATTGATAGGAGGCATTTCCAGCGTGACTTCTTCGACTTGCGCACGAATTGTATCCATAAATTGCCTTTGGGAATGAACAGTGAACGTCTCACTATAGATAGTGCAGTCGCTACCGAGTGTCATTACCCCTGCGTTGCTAAATACTTCTGTTGAAACTTGATTTCCGCATACAACGCGAATTTTGCACGCGTCGCAGCAAAAGTATAGATAGCTATTTATATTGTTAAGTTCCACCAACGTGTCTCGACAGTTCTCTTGTTTTGTTTTGCAGTCAGGCGAGTCTTTGCTTTTCTTGCAGAGGCTCTCGTCGGATTTCATGTGGTATACTGGTATCCTCATGGGGCACAACAGAGTTGTACTTTCGTGATCAATACATCGATGTAGGTCAGATATAGTCATCGGGAGGTAAGAATCCTTTTGTATGTTGATGGCTAATAGTTCCGCTATAGGTAGTAGGGTAACCATTTCGCCGCCGTTCCGTTTTGGGACGGGTATGATGTGGTAAACTTCATAATTTTCTCTGCTGATTAGCGGCACTCGTATCTCAACGATAAGATATCTTTCTGACATCCTTGCTTTCACTTGTAGAAGATGATACAGGCGGAAAAAATCTTCTTGAATGTTCCTGATGGGAAGTGCTACATCCTTTGACAGCTGGCCTGATATGACGTTCAATTCATCTCGTAGCTGTTCTGGCGCAATGAGGTGTAAGTTCATCTTGCCATTGTAAATGTTAGTTACGGTGTCCAACAGTATCTCTTGAACGTTTCTAAGGTGCTCTATAAAGCTGTTTGCCGCGATTGCTGACATCACAAATTCAATTGTTAATTCTTGAGATTCAATCTTTTGCTGAAGGTTACTCGTTAGTTTGTCCAGGTTCAGCAGATGCTGGTTGAATAGTTTGTATTGTTTTTCTATTGTTTCTTCCGATCTTCTAAGGATGTTGTATTCGGCTTCTATAATAGTTGTCTGATTTTTCAATAATAGAGCCAGATGTTTCTCATTTTCTTGGATGAGTTCAATGTCTCGTTGATATTGTTCGGCGAATTGGTCATCCAATACTCTGAACAGGGAACGTGCGATTGAACCGACACCGTTGATAAAGCCGCGTTTGCTTCTTATGTTTACCCGACCTTGCGGATTCAGCAATAAGCGGTTGTAGTGTTCGAGTTCACCGAACGCGTGACGTAATTGTAATGCGATGATGTCACATTGGGTCTTCTGATTCAATGTTGAACATATATTTTCGAGATGATCATTGAATTTAGTGAACACTGCTGTACCATGCCAATAGGGTTTGACGTCGTAATAGGCAACTATCTTCCACTCGTCGCGAATCAATTTCATGTCGGTTGCTTTATCGAAATATAGGCCTTGTTGCAATTCGATAAAGTTTGTTGTGTTTGTTGTCGCGGTTGCTGGATTCAGTAGGTATAGCAGGGTCATCACTAATCCGATGAAGTTGATTTTGCTTGTTCTTGCAGTTTGTTGACATTTTGTTGTTTCCTCGTATGTTGCTTGTTTTTTGTGTTCTTTTTCGGTGTTTTGTGGTTTGGAGTTTTCCTCGCCGTCTATTGGTAAAATAGATAGCTTTGTTACGGGTCTCTTTATGAGGCCGTTTCTTGTTTTCAAGGTTACGACACGAACATACCCGTCGTCTCCCAGATGAAGGTCTGTTATTCGACCCATCAACCATTTTCCTGCGGGCCGCTGGTCGTCACTAATAACAACCAAGTCACCAACTTTCAGGTTGCTCTGCGGCCTTTGCCACTTTGTTCTTGCTAACAATTGGCACAGATACTCATTTTTCCATTTCTTCCAAATTTCTGAGTACATTTTTCTAGTCAGCTCCCATCTTGTTCGGGCGTCTTCTCTTGTTTCGATGACAGTCAATCCTGACCTTCCTGTTAGAAAGTGTGCTGGCGTTAGACAGTCGAGATCTTCTAACTCAAACTCAAACTCAAAGCATTTATTTCAATTAGACCATTACGGCACTTTTGAATGTCAAAAATACAAAAAAGAAAATCAAAGCTACAGTCCCAGTCACAAGGCATAATAACTTGAGAAAGTACTGTAGTTGCCCATTCCCTAGCGTAGATCTCTATGGAGAAGAACGGGCAAGAAACTCCATGGACACTCTTTTAAAAACAAAATATTGTTACAAAATCTTGGTTACATCTTTAATTTTGAGATTATACATATATGTGAGAACGATGTAGAAAGACGTGCACACTAAGAGCGTCCAGAGTAAAAGATTAGATCAACAGTTTACGAATAAAGTAATTAAAATGAACCTTGGCAGCTAAGAGATGACCAGTCCCAACTGACAGCGCCCGTTCACGAACATGACGCATGTACCGGCGCCATTCAACTCAACCATATTGAAGGGAACTAAATGACCCGACACACCCGCCACCATCAGCGAGACATTTAAGTGAGCATGACATTCTCTCACCCACCAAGGCATATTCAAGTCAATGAAATATAAATAAATGTAAATGGTGGCTGAACAGTACAAAGTACTCACACATGTGCTATGCAATTATATAATATTATGAACTGGAATCTAAAGAAGAAGAAGAAGAAAAAGAAAAAGAAATATACTTGCATTATATAACACGTCACGTCACGTCTGTTACTACTGCTGAGCGAGCACGCCTGCTGGCTGTGGGTGAGTGGGAGTCGGGTCTTTGGCTTCACGCACTACCGTCGTCGAGCACAGGTACGTTGCTCGACGACACCACTTTCCGCCTCGCTGTTGCTCTACGCCTAGGCGCCCCATGTTGCTCTCCTCATCACTGTCACTGTGGTGAAGTTGTCAACAGCCTTGGACACCACGGCCTGTCATGCAGCCGAAGTGCGGGCCGTTTTGCACGGCACGCGAATTTAAATGACATCATCCGTCGGTCTCTTGTCACCGTCGGCGTTCCAGCTTTATTAGAACCCAATGGCTTGGCACGCGACGATGGCAAGAGACCGGACGGCATGTCTTTGTTTCCATGGAGGATGGGTAGGCCTTTAGTGTGGGATGCTACATGTGTCGATACTCTTGCGCCTTCCCATCTTCCTAATTCGTCGTGCTGTGCAGGGGCTGCTGCTTTGGCTGCGGAGAACCTCAAGCGGCGAAAATATAGTAACCTTATTGGTAACTATATTTTCGAGCCGTTTGGGGTTGAAACTCTAGGACCGTGGGGTCCGAGCGCTCACAGCCTTTTCAAGGATATTTCAAAACGTTTAGTTGACACTTCCCGTGACCCTAGGGCTGGCTTTTACCTTGGCCAAAGGCTTAGCATTGCCATACAGCGTGGTAACGCCGCCAGTCTCTTGGGGACATTACCAGTTGACAGTGTTGAGGAGGAGTTTTTTGACGCCATTTTTTAAGTTTTTTAGTTAAGTTAGTTAGTTTAGTTTATTTTAATAAATTTGTAAATTGTTACTTTATTAAATAAAATATTTCTTGCATTATATAATGCAAGTATATTTTTACAATCTTCGGCAGCTTCCACAAAACATTAACATGGGAATCAATTCTTCATCTTCTTCTTTACGTGTCGATGGACTCAAATAATGCCCGACCCAAACAATCAATTAATTTGCCCCCCACCCCTATGGTTGTGGAGCAGGACCAGCATTTAGCCAAGCATTTTTATCATCAATGTAATCCCCCAACTTATAATATGCTTGCCTACATAGTGTGCGTTTTATACAAGATTTAAATTTCGTCTCGTTCAGTTGAAAAATGTGGGGAGGTATTTTATTGTAACATTTCAAACAGTACCCCATGAAAGATGAATCTACTTTAGCAAGCCTGAAACCTGTCTGAACTAGTTGGTCCCTATTTCTAGTGTTATAGTGGTGTCTGTCACCTCTTCTACTGAATAAATGCCGATTTTTCCTAACGTACATGATGTTTTCATAGATGTATTGACAAGGTACTGTCATGATATTAATTTCCTTAAACAGTTCTCTTAGAGAATCGCGTCTACGTAATTCATAAATGGCTCTGATGGCTCTTTTCTGCAGAATAAATATAGACTCGATGTCTGCAGCCCGTCCCCATAGTAAAATACCGTATGACATAATACTATGAAAATAACTAAAATAGACTAGCCTCGCGGTATCAATATCAGTGAATTGACGGATTTTTCTAACAGCATATGCTGCTGAGCTCAGCCGTCCTGCAAGAGATGTTAAATGAGGACCCCATTGTAACCTTGAATCGAGCGTGATTCCCAAGAAAACCGTTTTATCGACAAATTCTAGTTTCTCTTGATTCAATATTATGTCACAATCACTACTTTTGACATTTGGTAGAGCAAATCTAATGCACTTAGTCTTTTTTCCATTTAGTACTAAATTATTGGCGGTAAACCAATTGTGGACCTGCAGTAGGGCGTTATTTACGTCGTCATGATTAGTGGCACGTCTGTTTATCCTAAATATTAAAGAAGTATCGTCAGCAAACAACACCATATGCGGATGGTTGTTAAATAAATGGGGTAGGTCATTAATATACACTAAAAAGAGGAAGGGACCCAATATCGAACCTTGTGGTACACCCATTTTTACTTTTAAACCCATTGAGTTGACTCCATTTATTTGTACCTGCTGCTGTCTATCATTCAAATACGATTTTATTAAACTGAGCGCAAGTTTACCTAATCCGTAATGCTCAAGTTTCAAGATCAGGGTTTCGTGATTTACACAATCAAATGCCTTCGAAAGGTCACAGAAGATTCCTATGGCATCTTGTGCCTCTTCCCACGCAGTAAATATGTGTTTTAATAAAGTGACACCGGCGTCAGTTGTACAACGTCCTTTGGTGAAACCATACTGTTGCTCGTGTAATATTTTATTGGTGTTGAAATGGTTAAGCATTTGATTGAGCATTATCTTTTCAAACACTTTGCTGAAAACCGGCAACACGGATACGGGCCTATAGTTATTGGTGTCCTTACTGTCCCCGGATTTAAAAAGCGGTATTACCTTACTGAATTTCATTAGATCTGGGAAGACCCCTTGATCCACGCACAAATTAAATATTGAGGCTAAATACGGCGCTACAGTCTCAATAATTGAGGTACAAGCTTTGATAGACATACCCCATAGATCTTCCGTTAATTTGATCTTGATTTGCTTAAAACCTTTTATGACTGTTAAGGGGTTTATATGCTGAAATTTAAATTCATTTGGACAGGCTGAAACGTTCGCTTTCAATAAATCAATAGAGAGCAAGGCAGAGGAATTTAAGGTTTCTGTAGTTTTAAGTGGGATACTGGTAAAGAAATTTACAAATTCTTGAGCAACTTCATTGTTGGAGCTCACAAGGCCACGCGATGTCTTTAGTGTGAAGTCATTACCTTGTTTTTTATTTCTATTTGTTTCATTGTTGATAATTTTCCAAACCGTCTTTATTTTGTTGTCGGCTGATTTAATCTTGTTGCTAATGAATAAGGATTTGGCTACCTTGCAAGTGTTTTTAAAAATTTTCGAGAAAGTAGCAACATATTTATTAAAAGCTTCAGTGTTGATGTAAGGCTTAAGGCCGTACAGCTCAAACAATCGTTCCCTACTTTTCCTAATACCTTGTGTTGCCCAGTCACTGAAAATAAATTTTGGGCCAATAGTTTTAGATTTCTTTTTTAAAGTATTATTAAATTCGGTGTGCACTACCGAAAAGAATTCTTCATAAAATACATTTACATTGTTTCTAATATGACCCGGTATACTTAACTTGTTAATTAAATTATTATTAAATTTGTCTAGATTGCTGGGTGTTATTTGTCTAGTTTGTATCTGAATTCTTTGTAATTGTATATTGTACGCGAAAGTAACGGTCTGACCACTATGATCTGAAGGCAGGTAATTTACGATGGATTTATCTAAGTAATCGCAGCAACAAAAAACATTATCGATACATGTAGCAGTATTTGTAGTAATTCGAGTTGGTTCTGAAAACACATTTGACAAATGACAATTCTACATTTTCACTCAGCGCACACAGAGGTCTGGAGTTGAGACAAGCTTCTAGTTTTGTTAAGATAGTGGTGAACTCCTCGAATGTTAACCTTTGCTCACCCACGACTCTTTTCAAATGGTGTTTCAAGCTTCTCACGGCTCGTTCCCACAATCCACCCGCTGATGGCCACGCCGGGGCGTTGAAATGCCACTGTATGGCCATCTCGGTGACTTTTTTCTGTAATTCTTCGTTCCTGTAGCTGTTTTCTATTTCCCCGTATTGTTCCATTAACAGTCGATTAGCGCCGATAAAGTTCGTGCCATTATCGCTATATAAATGGCGGGGGGCTCCTCTCCTTGCTGCCATTCTGTTTAGGGCTGCCAAAAATGCCGAGCTGGTAAGATCAGACACTAATTCAATGTGTACTGCCTTTGTTACCATGCAAATAAAGATGGCTATGTAACCTTTTGTTGTTTTAGCCCCTCTGCCTTTATTCATCTTAACATCGACGAATCCCGTGTAGTCCACTCCTGTATGGTAGAATGGCGGGGCAGGGTTTACTCTTGCACTCGGTAGTTCACCCATGATTTGTTGTTGTTTTGTTGGACTTATTTTGCGGCACGTTACGCATCTTCTGACTTGCATCTTCGTTACTCGCACGCCACCGATGATCCAGTATTTTTGACGAAGGTGCGATAAAGTGAGTCGCGGTCCTCCATGAAACGTCATTTGATGGGCTTGATCGATGAGTAAATGCTTTAGATGGCTGTCGTAGGGAATGATCATCGGATGTTTCATTTCTTCTGTTACTGTTGCGTTGTTCAATCTTCCCCTAACTCTTAGCAAACCTTCTTGATCAATGTAAGGATTGAGAGGTAGTAATTTGCTATTCGATGCCACTCTGCCGTGTTTACGTAAATGAATCATGTCCGTTTCAAATACCTTTTGTTGGGTTTGTTTCACAATTGTTTTAGTTGCACGATTTATTTCTTGCAACGTAAGATAACTTGGTAATTGCCGATGTTTCGAGTCCACCGTTCCAAGTTTTAAGTTCAATGCTCTTTGTATCCATGCGACTATTCGAATGACATGATTAATTGAGCTATGTTTTTGTAATAATTGTTCGATAATGTTGGTTGTTTCTGTATTGACTTGGGCAGCATTGACTTGTTTCTTTGCTGCTGTTTTTATCTCTTGATCTGACGTGTAGACCTTTTTGACTTGGTTTTTTGTTTCAAACGATGACAGCCACATAGGACCTTGCCACCATAGTTTGTTTTCTTTCAGTTGACCGGCGTACTGGCCTCGGCTTGCAGCGTCAGCAGGATTTTCGATTGACTTGACGTAATCCCAACATGAGCGCGGTATTACAGAGTTGATTTTTTGGACTCGATTCTCTACGTATGTTTTCCATCGTGATGGGTCGCCTTGTATCCAACCCAGGACCACCATAGAGTCAGTCCAGCCATAGACTCGAATATCATGTTGACGTAAGGACTCCTTAATCTTCTGCATTAATTTGGAAAGTAGATGTGCTCCATTTAGTTCCAGCCTAGGCAACGTTGTTACTTTTCTGTGTGGCACAATTTTAGATTTTGCAGCGACAAGTGTGACGATTGTTGACGGGTGAACTCGTGCGTAAATGACACACGCATAGGCATCCAGGGAGGCGTCACTGAAGCCATGTAGTTCTATTGCTTGTTTCCCATCGCATCTGAGCCATCTTGGTACTTCACACAAGTTTATCGCCGCTATGTCTGATTGTATTTTGCACCATTCCTTGTGTATGCTATCCGACACTTGGTCATCCCATTGTAATTTGACCTCCCACAGTTTTTGAAATAATAACTTTAATTTTGTGGATACGGGAGCCAGCCAGCCAAGTGGGTCAAACAGTTTTGATATTTCAGCTAATAAGCTGCGTTTTGTATGTTTTTTGTTGACGCTTGAAATCGAACATTGGAATGTGAATTTGTCCTCTGTCGGATTCCAGCATAAGCCCAATGTTTTTGATGTTTGATCCGTTTTGAAATTGAAAATAGTGTTTTCATTGTTATGTTGTATTGTAGCGTTTTCCAAGAGTGCAGGTTCGTTTGATGACCATTTTCTGGGGTTAAACCCACCGCTCGTAAGTAGTAGTTTTAGGTCCGAAATTAGCTCTTGTGCTTGTTCAAGGGTATGGGATCCGTGAACGAGATCATCGACGTAAAATGACTCCTCCACTACCTTTGAAGCTTCCGGAAAATGTTGACGCTCGTCCTCTGCCAATCTTCGTAATGTCATTATGGCCAAGAACGGCGCTGCCTTGGTGCCATATGTTACTGTGGCGAGTTGAAAGTAACGTAGAGGTTGTTCCGGCGATTCTCGCCATACAATCTGTTGTAGGTTTTGGTCACAGTGGGCCACTAAAATTTGTCTGTACATCTTTTCAATATCAGCTGTATAGGCGTATTTATATTGCCTCCACTGTATCAATGTTGTTTGCAAATCTTGCTGTAAATTTGGACCTTTGTACATAAGGTCGTTCAAACTCCATCCTGTAGATGTTTTAGCGGATGCATTAAACACCAACCTGTACTTGGTTGTTGTTGACTCAGCGCGTTCGACGCCGTGGTGCGGCAAGTAGCAGTCGAATGTCTTGTTACATGTTGATTGTTTCATGTGACCTAAGTCAATGTACTCTGCTATAAATTCTTTATAGGCTTTTGATAATTCTTGTTGTTTTCCCAATCTTCGTTCTAATGTTTTGAATTGTGCAATTGCAATCTGTTTGGAAGAGCCCAGTTTGTGCTCCCAGTCATGTTTCATGGGTAGTCTCACTTCGTGTCTCCCATTTTCCAAACGTTTTGTTGTTTTTGCGTAGTACTCAATGCATTTTTCATCTTCCTCCGAAAAGTGGGCTTGATCCTTAATATCTTCGGAATCCCAAAACTGTATCATGTCTTCCAGATTGTTCAATACTACGTTGCAATGAAATGTTCGGACGTTTCCGCATAGTAACCATCCTATTTGAGTTTGTTGTGCGATAGGCTGATTGACGTCATCGCTTCTGATCATTCCTCCTAGCATGATCTGGGAGTAAATGTCTGCTCCAAATAGCAGATCTACTGGACGGTTGCTATTGAAATCCGTATCCGCCAAGCTGATATTTTGTATCTGAGGCCATGATGGTTTAGCGAAAGTTTTGTTTGGTAGATTCTTGATTAAGTTTTTCATAATGTATACGGTTTTACTGAACGTATAGTCGCTGACGGCAGAGCTGCATGAAATTGTTATTATGCCTTTGCAATTGCTCTCCTTTTCCCCAATTCCGGAGACAACTCCTTTGCATTTCTGGCGTTTGTTTCCAAGAAGTTGAGCAGCGCGTTCTGTTATCAATGATATCTGAGACCCTTGATCGACAAGAGCTCGCATGTTGTACTGAGTTCCATCAGCTCCCTCTACCTTAACAATGGCGGTTGCTAATAGAATCTCCGAAGCTTCATTATTTTGAGAGGCGTGAGATGAAGAATTGGTTGGTTCATTGTTTTTGGCAGCGGCTTCGTGCATTAACGTGTTGTGCTTAGCTTTGCACTTCGAACATCGGTTGCTTGATGTACATTTTTTGCCTTTGTGGCTGTACAGACAATTAATACATACTTGCAATTTGTTTATTGTGCTAAGTTTTTCGTCATTCGACATTTCTAAAAACTTTGCACAAAAATAGAGGCCATGCTCGTCGTTGCAGAGTGGACAAATAAATGTTGATGCATGGTAAGATTTCGTAACCTTGTTGTTACTAACACCTTGATTCATGCTATGACTGTTATGTTTCTTGTTATGGGCTGCTTCTTGATGCTGATTTGTTCCAGAACTTGATTTCTGATAGCTGTCTTGTTTACGTTGCGACGATTCCATTGAAGTGAACTTCGCTTCTAGGTAGTCTAGAAACTCCTTTAATGTAGGTAATTCTCGCGAGTTCTTCAGTGATTCAATGTAATCAGAATATGTCCCAGCGTCTAGCTTTTGCGCCAAAATATGTACTAGTAGCGGATCCCAGGTTCTGACATCCACTTCTAAATTCTTGATGGCGTGCACACATTCGATTGTGACGTCATGTATTTTCTTAATTGGTGCTAATGATTGTTGTTGCATGGTTGGCAGGTTGAAGAGCATGTTGATGTGCGATGTAAATATTAGTTTCTTATTGTTATAGCGGTTGTTGAGAATGTCCCAACACACTAGATAGTTATCCGAGCTTATCTGTAGGTGTTGTATCAGCCGTTCAGCTTCTCCTTGGACCTTGCTTTTCAAAAATTGCATTTTCTGCGCATTTGACAAGGATGAGTTGTAATGGATGGCTTCCATGAAAAGGTCTCTGAATGGTATCCACTGATTAAATTTGCCGTGAAAGACCGGTATTTCTAATTTTGGTGTTGTTTTTTCTCGATAAGCTCCAGACCACATCTTTGTATTTAACGCCTTCTTCAGATCAAGATATTGGTTTTCAAATCTTGTATAGCGCTCTTCATATATAGTATTCTTGTCCCCGTTGAGTTCGCAATCTATCTCCCAATGAAGACTGTCAATAGCCGACCAACGCGCTTGTAATGTTTGCAACGCATCTTGAAATTCCCATTTTTCAGAGATAAATTCCACTTGAGTGATGGCGACTGCGCTCATGAAGGCCTTGAAGTTGGCCGATTGTTTGCGTAATAAATCGTCCAGCTTACTATTGGACCCTGTATCCCTCTTGTTAGGGCTTTGTTGTTGACGAGGAGGCGGTTGATTCATGTTGTTATTACCGTTGTTCTCATTTGAGTTACAGGTTTCTTCTCCCTCGTCGCTCTCATGTTGTTCTGTTTTGCTCGATGTACCTGCTGTCTCTTGTTGAGAGGTAGCTCCGAGCGGTGGCGGTTGCACCGAGGGTCCTACGGACCGCTTGTGCGTCGACACTTGTTCATGTTGCAAGAGGATTAACTCCTTAACTTCTTTATAACACTGCAACGCTGTGTTATATAAATTACTTGTGAAATAAAGATGACTCACACCCACTTCTGTAGACAGACGGTCATGGTTGAACTGAAAATCACTCCATAAGTTTTCCAGCATCTGCAAACGCCGTTTGAAGTAGTCCGAGTTCTTCCTGTCCCAGCCATCCTTTTTGATGTTGATGCCGATTTTCTTGATGTTGTCGTAAAGTTCACACTGATTCTCGTAAGCTGCTGACGCTGATGACGTCATGTTGTCAAACTTCTCGATGAATTCACGACGAACTCTTGTTCTGGTTTAGAGTAGTAGACTGTTGCTCCACACTCCTGGTTCTTTGTATTGGGTAACCTTTCCCTTTTACGATATGCGCCTTCTCAATTGGTAACTGGGGCGACTCGCTTGTGAGAGACCAGTCCAACCGATTCGCGACCGTAAAAGATGTCGATCACACAACACATAATTGCTCGAAGGACCAAATGTGTAACTGAAATTTTTAAAGGTAAATAATAATTGAGTAAGGCAGGGTCGCGGCAGGCCACGAAGGAGATGGCGGGACGAACTGGACAAGTTCCGTCAGAAGGCGCGTGTACGTCCACCCTTAACAAATGTCACGTAAGGCCGCAATACTGTCAAGGGTGTGACGGTACATGAAAATATATGATAAGTTAAAGGAACCTACGAAGACCTACAAGCCTAACAGTCCCTACGACCCTAAGCCCTATAAGCCCTACAGCCCTAACCTACCATATGGTAGGTATTTATCACACACTAGGTATATACCTAGTGTGTGATAAATAAATATATAAATAAGTTCAGGATGCCTGCACCATGCGACCTAAGGTTACAGACGGATAGTAGACAGGAATACCAGGTTCGGGAAGGGTACACTCACTGCCAGTCCCGCAGACTCACGAGACTGATCAGAGATGGCTAAAGGTGTCTTGGCCACAGTGAGGGGTAATGAGACAAGAATATAAAATTCAAATCTGATTTATTTACAAAATGTTCTGCTTATATACTACTTATTTCTTAACACACACTATTATACAAAGTCTATGTGTCCTATGCGTGTAAGATGCAACCAAATCATTCTTTAAACTGGGCCGCGCGTCAGCCAGGCCGAGTGCTGAGTCAATGTCCAAAGGTAACATTGAACATACTGGCGACTCTCAGGAACGGGACTCCAGTTGGTACAGCTCGATGGTCTCGTAAGGTCTGGCCTGGCCTTGTTCAGCTTCGATTTGTTGTGACTGGGTGGGCCCGCTGTGTGGTATGCCGTACCGCTGTTGTGTTGGTTGCGTGTGTGGTGTGCAGATCGTTGGTTGCTGCACAGGTGGCGCAGTTTTCCTTCTTGCTGCAATGGTGGCTCGAAGTTTATTCAATACCTGTGGACCGAAATAAATTAGAACACATGCTAAACTTATAATAACAAGTGAAGTACTGATGCTAGTGATGTATGTATGAGACTCTAATTGTTTCCAAATCGTGTTATCTAGCTGAGTTTGTAAATTTATTTCGGATGTGGCTAAATGGTCGAAAACTCCTTTTGACTTGTCTAAAACTAATTCTTCTTTGGATATATCTTTTATACTTGATGGTAGGATCTGCGTATTAAGGGAGAAGTGCGTTGTTTTAAAATAAGAAGCTAGTACTGTTATAGTTGTTGTTCGTCTTGCAGCAAGTATGTTGTTAAGTGTTTTAATGATACAATTCTCGGAGATATGTAGAACTCCGACATCTTGAATCGTAATTTCTTTTCTTTGACCGTCACACACAATCGATATGGCAACCGGTTTTGTTGTAATGAAGAGCCAAGTATTTTGCATGTATAATTGCTTCCATACAACATCAGTCGATATTTTGTAGGTCTTTGACGTGCATTGAGTATGGGTGTAGTTCTCTGTTCTAAAGAGTTGTTCAACTATGCAATTTTTATTTAATTGCATGTTCTTGACAGCTACAGGATAGCAGACAAACTCTGTATTACTAAGAAGACAGTCTTTAAATTCTTCTTGATTTAGTTCAAAGTAACGCTCGTTGTTGTAATCGAAACCCATGAATGACTGCTGAATAGTTAAGCACTCGTATGATCCATCTCTTCTCTGGAATTGGCGTTACGTGTATCAGAGTGTACTTTGTTATATCGTGTATTGGGAAGTAAGCGTACACTCTTATGTGCGTAGTATTTACATTCATCTCAGTCTGTATTATTTGACTCTGAATAATTTTTAAATTTGATGGTAGTTTTTGATTAGCCGTTTTTATTATGTTGCTGATGTGTTTTGGTGTTAGTATACTGTATATAGTTGCTTTTTGTGAATAAATTTCAAGTAATCCTTTATAGTAGTCCATAATTTCATTTATAAAATTGTTTGCTAACTCGTAGGTTTGCATTACTTGTATCTTGATGTGATTTTTGTCAATCGATTTATACCAAACATTGTGGTTATTCATGAACGATATTGCTTCATTTAGTTTTGCTTGGAACTTCTCTAACTTTTTCTGGATTTGTTCTTCAGTTTGGTTTACACCTGCGATGGTAGATATCATTATCTTTGTTTGATGATTAGCAGCGTCTATAAGCTTCTGCTGATTGTTATTTAATGTATCTATGTCCCTGTATACTTCATCATTAACTCCGAACACCGATGTTAAAAGTTGTCCCAAAAAACCTCGTTTCTTCCTATTTTTCTTTATCTCTGTTAGGTATTCCTTTGTTGTCTCAAATTTCGTTTTTTCTTTGTTTAAATGGTGATAAAATTCGTTGCAATGCGTTTCATCTATGATGTATTGAGTATCCTTGCAAAGTTGTTGAAATTGTGTTGTTATTTTTTCGATCTTTTTCTGGTCTAGTTCCAAGCTTCCTCTCTCGTAATCCGTTTCAATTCTGAACGTTCCTCGATTAATGGTTGTGGTTCCTATGTCTTCTACATATAGTCCTGGTTTTAAACTTTTTAATGTGTATGTGGGCGTAGTCGACACGGTGCCAATTAATAGAATAATTATTGCATGTACTAGTAAACCCTTAATCCAGCTTTTCGGTGATCGTATACCTTTTTTGTTTATTGCGGTTGTTGATATGTTACATTGCGTAGACGTTTGCCTATCTGTGCTCGTTGTACCAATTTCTTTGTTTTCGTTCACAGGTAGCGGGATCAACGTGTGAATTGATCTTTTAAGACAAGCGCCTGTTGATTTTTGAAGAGTTACTACTCTAACTACACCATCTTCTCCCGGGTGAACTTCCGTGATTTTTGCTAATGGCCATTTGCTTGGATTTATATTGTCATCTTTTATTAGTACTAAAGTTCCAATTTTAGCATTTTCATGTGCTTGTTTCCATTTGTACCTTTGCTGAAGTTGATGTAGATAATCTTTGTCCAACTTTTCCAAAAATCTTTTTTCATCTTTTGAATCTGTTTCCATCTGTTTACTAGGTCAGTATTAATGTTTTCGATCGGATCTGGTATTCCTACTGCTTCTCGTCCAATAAGAAAATGGCTTGGAGTTAATATTGTGTTGTCATTAATATTTTCGGTTTGCGCACACAATGGTCTTGAATTCAAGCATGCTTCAATTTGGTGGAGAAAGGTTGTCATTTCCTCGTATGTTAGTGTCGAGTCCCCGATTACTCGACGTAAATGATGTTTCACTGACTTTACGCCAGCTTCCCAGATGCCCCCAAAATGTGGTGATGATGGAGGAATGAAATGCCACTGTGTTCCTATATTTGTTATTACATGTTGAAATTGCGGCGATTGCGTGATTTGTAATATTTCTTGATGTAAGAAATTGGCTGCTCCAACGAAATTTGTTGCATTGTCACTGTACATGTGTGACACGTGACCTCTTCGTGCCATGAATCTGCGTAGCGCCGCGATAAATGTTTCTGTTGTTAAATCTCCCACCAATTCTAGGTGTATTGCTTTTGTTGCTAAACATACAAAAACAGCAATGTATGATTTATAAGACTTGTGGCCTCTCCCTTTCATAGTTCTTGTTTGTATTGGTCCCGCATAATCCACTCCAGTATAACTGAATGGGTAGGATTGCGTTACTCGTGCTTTTGGTAGTATTCCCATTTTCTGAGAGTTTGTGTCTGCTTTGTATCGCATGCACCTCACACATTTGTTAATTAAGCTCTTCACTTTCCTTTTCCCGCTAATGATCCAGTATGTTTGTCGTAAATAAGCCAAAGTCAATTTGTTACCACCATGCAACGTTTTTAAATGTGCGTCTTGTATAATTAATGACGTAACATGATGGTAATATGGTATAAGTATAGGATGTTTTTGATTGTAAGGCAAATCAGAGTTTTGTAATCTGCCTCCAACTCTTAGTAGTCCATCCTTGTCTATAAATGGATCTAAAGTGGATAATGTTTTATTTTTCTTCAAGGGTTGTCCACTTAGGGCACGCCACAATAGTGGCGGTAAGTCCCCTCTTTGAGGAGTGGCTTGAGAGACGCCACGGTGTCCTCACCTTCAACCTGACGCAGGTCCTCACCGGACACGGTGTTTTCGGGAGGTTCCTGCACCGAATCGGGCGGGAGGAAACGCCCGGGTGTTTCCACTGCGAGGATCGACCGGAGGACACGGTGGAGCACACGGTGGAGGTGTGCCCCGCGTGGGCGGAGCACCGCCGTGTCCTCGAAGCGGCGATTGGCGGCAGCGACCTCTCGCGTCCGGCCCTGGTGCAAGCCATGGTCCGGAGCGAGACGGAATGGGACGCCGTCACCTCCTTCTGCGAAGCAGTAATGCTAGAGAAGGAGGTGGCGGAACGTGAGAGGGAGAGAACCTCACAGCGTCCCGGCCGCCGCGGGAGACGCCCCGGGCGTCGGGGGACACCACGTGGCCCCCGGCCACCGTAGGCGCGGGCCTGTGGACGGTGGGCTATGGGCTAGCTCGCCGTCCGTCCGTCTCATGACGACAGGCCGTGTCGACGGCGCGTTCGTGTTCCACGCGCGCCTCAAAGAGAGTCAGCAAAAAGGAAGGGGTCCGAAAGGACCGATGCCTGCCGGGGTTGCGGGACTATTCGAAAGAGATACCGTGGCCCCGGAACACAAAGGGCGATGAAGGAACATGGATGGGTTTTAGTCAGTAAAAGTCTGACACTCCCTCCTGCTCCGCCCAGAGCGGGAGAAGTCATTTGATGATTTCCCATCCGAAAAAAAAAAAAAAAAAAAAAGGGTTGTCCACTTTGTATGGTTTTTAATTCATCTTTGAATTCCTGCTGTTGTATTTTCAGAAGTATTCGTTTTGTTGTTACGTTTAGTTCATTACAAGTAATTGGTTTATTTGTTGTTTGTTTGTTTGCAAATTTGTAGCAGTAAGACAACACTCTTAACATTTTATCTAAACTGGAAAATCTATTCCAGAGATCACTCTTCTCAATCTCAGCTGTAGTTGTGTGACACAATTTGATTTCTTGGTTCGGCTGCGGCATACGTTTCGTGATAGTGATCTGATTGGTTTTTAACCAATGTGGACCGTTCCACCATAAGGAGTAGTTAACCATTTTTTCCGGCTCAAGACCTCTTGAAATGATATCAGCCGAGTTATCGGCAGAAATAACATGGTTCCATTCTGCGTTTGGTAAGAGTTGTTTAATTTGTGACACCCTATTGGCTACGAACGTTTGCCACCGTTCAGGCTCTCCTCTTATCCAGCCTAAGGTGATCATAGAATCCGTCCAACAAGATATCGTAATATTCTTGCAGTTAAGCGCTTCCTTTACTTTTTCCATTAACCCAGCTAGTAGTAGTGCAGCGCACAACTCAAGTCGAGGTAGAGTAGTTTTCTGTTTCTTTGGCGCCACTTTCGATTTTGCTTGTAATAATGTAATGTAGTAGATGTTATTTATTTTTACACGGCTATATATCACCGCTCCGTACGCTTTTTCGGAAGCGTCGCTGAAACCATATAGCTCAATCTCTGTGCTGTCTGTTATGTAACACCATCGTGGTACTTTAATTTCTTCTATACTTTTAAGATGTTTTTGTAATTCAACCCATTTTTTCTGGAGTATGTCATCAACAGGTTGGTCCCATCCAATGTCGTTCGTCCAGAGTTCTTGTATAAGCAGCTTCATTTTAATTATAATTGGTGCTAACCAGCCCAGGGGATCGAATATTTTCGCAACTTCTGACATAATAAATCTTTTCGTTGGATTTTTATTATCCGTTATAGTTATTTGTAAATAAAAACTGTCTTCCCGTGGTGACCATATTATGCCCAATGATTTCCTGGACTCGTCTAACGGTAGTTTGAGCAGTTGATCGTCTTTGTCTTCCACTGGTATATTTTCCAGTAGCTCCGAACTATTTGACGACCATTTTCGAAGTTTAAAACCGCCCTTGTTTAACATGGATATTAATTGACGCTGTAATTCTTTTGCTGCACTTTTCTGGGAATCTCCGAATAGAATATCATCCACGTAGAAATCTTGTAATGTAGCTTTACTCGCGATTGGGTAATTGTTTTGTTCGTCTATCGCAAGTTGTTGCAATGTTCGTACCGCAAGATAGGGGGCACTAGTTGTACCGTAAGTTACCGTTTTGAGTTCATATTCATGTTTGGGTGAAAATCTCCATAGTATCCTTTGATGTGCGAATTCATTAATTTTTATAAAACGGTACATTTTCATAATATCTGCCATAAAGGCAAACTTATGTTTTCGCCATCGTAGAAGTATAGTGGATAAGTCTTGTTGTAATCGTGGTCCTTTATACATATTGTCATTAAGACTCATTTTTGTGCTGCTTTTACTGCTCGCATCAAAAACTACGCGTAATTTTGTAGTCAGCGAATCTTCCTTAATTACTGCCTGATGTGGTATGTAGTATTTTCCTGAGTTGTAGTTCGTTGTATCTACTTTTCTCATATGACCCATATGTAAGTATTCATTCATAAAGTCAATGTATTGTTGTCGTAAATTTTCATTTTTTGCGAACTGTCGTTCTAGTTGTAGTAGTCGTGCAGCGGCTTTTCTGCGTGATTCACCGTTTAAGTTTAAGTTCAAGTTTGAATCCTTTAAAGGAAGTCGTACCGTATAGGTTCCGTCTGGGTTTCTTATTGTTGTTTCTTTATAGTAGTTTTCACAGGTCTGGTCGTCTTGTGTAAGTTTGTAGTTTTGTGGAATTTCTTCTAATTCCCAGAATTTGGCAAGTTGTCGTACATCTTCGGTGCAAGCCACCATACTCAGTATTTTTACTCCATTCTTCGTTTCATTGGGATAAAATCCGGATAAAATCCACCCTAACTCTGTGTTCTGAGCGATAATTCCGTCCCTTAGTCTTTCGAAACCCTGTAGTAATATTCTGCTATATTCTTGGGCACCTAATATTATGTAAATTGGGCCCTTTTTATAATAAGTTGGGTCTGCTATAAGTGCGTTGTCCAAAATTTTTTCTTGTAATTGTTGTAAATCATTCCTTGGTAATGAACTTGTTAGTTTTGGTAGTACTATTAGCGTTACTGGCAGTTTGTAATCGCTAGAGTGTCTTGGTTGTAGAGTAATGTTGATTGTGTAGTTTGACGTTTTTGGTTTTTCATCTCCGATACCTTTTATTTCGGCTTGGATTTTTTGACGTGGGTAAGACAACAATTTTATTGTGCTACTTCTTCTGTGCAAAATGACGCTTCTGATCCCTGATCACATAATACTCTCAGCAACTGTGGCATCCCATCAAACGAGGTAGTTCTTACTATGGCAGTAGCTAGTAAAGTTGTATTTTTAGCGTCACTGTTAGTAGCAGATAAGTTCGATGTCGCTATATTTTGTGTCTTCTCTGTACTTGTATTTTTTGGTTTGTATTTTTTAGCGTTCTCATTGTTTTGAAACGGCCTAGATTGATGCAATAATGCGTTGTGTCCCTTATGTTGACAAATTTCACATTGTTTATAAACTGCACTGACACATTGTTTCTGGTCATCGTGATTCAAGCAACGTTTGCACATTCTTTTTTGCACGACGGCCTTGTATCGATCGTTGACGCATAACGCCTTGAAACTAGGGCAGTGATGAATAATATGATCATTTTTTTGACAAAACCAACAGCGTTTATATTTTTCTGTTGTTTGTTTATCCCGTGATAGTTGTCTGTTAGTATATGATGTAGATCCGTCAAAAGATTTAAGGCAATTGAAACGGTTTTCCATGAATTTCATCATCTCGTCAAAGGATTGTATTTTATTTCGGTTTTGCAGTTGATCTTCATACTTCGTATTTGTTTCTTCATCCCATTTTCTACTGACTATTCTTATCAATAGAGGGCCCCAAGACGATGTGTCTAAGCGTTGATTTTTTAGTGCCTCAAGACATTCATTTATAGTGTCATGCATATCTCGTAATTGTGCCGCATTTGCTCGTTGCATTTTAGGTAAATCTATTAATTTGTCAATAAACTTAGTAGCAATCTTGCGCTCGTCTTCATATCTCTGCGTCAGCAACTTCCAAGCAGTTTCATAATTTATTTCGCTTATTGTTAAATGACGTATTAATCTTGCTGCGTCGCCTTTTACGTGTGTTTTTAGGTACTGCATTTTTTCTGTTGATGAAATTGATTTATCTTCGTGAATTATTTTTCTGAATAAGTCTTGGAATGTATCCCAAGAGTCATAGTCCCCCGTGAATATGGGAATACTTATTCGTGGAAGTTTCCCTGAGGATTTAGTCGTAATCACTTTTTCATCTGAGATTTGAAAGATTCTTTCTTCCAATAACTCCGTAGTAATATCGTAATCTTTCTGAGTTTTTTCGAAACAATTGTCTCTGAAATAGCTGTTGTCCAGTGTACTTTCGGCCATTAGTAGTCCGATGTGAGTTTCTTCGATTTCTAGCCATTGTTTTTGTAAAGTTTGTAGTAGTGTTTGTAAATGCCATATAGGCTTGTTTTGTATAACGGATTCCTTAGCCTGAGTTATTTTCTTAGCTATCTGCGACATTCGGAATAGCTGTATAAATAGTTTTGGGCTGCTGACTCCGTCCTTGTCTTCATCTTCGTCTAATAATCGTGGTTCATAGACACTTTGCACATGTTGTAGCCTTTCTTCGCATTCTTGAAGGTACTTGATCCCTTCGTCGTAACATTTTTTAATGTTGCCGAAGTAGTTTGTAGTAATATATTTATGAGTTGATAACACCTCCTGTTCCTGTAGTCTTAAGTGGTTTCCTTGAACTCGCTGAAAAACTTGGTCTAGGTTTTCTTTCTTTCGTTGATGTATTTTTCTGTTTTTCTTGTGGGCGAGTCCTTTTTTATGTTTGTCAATACCCTTTTGATCTCGTTGTAATCCGCTTCCTGGCTCCTGATTAGTTCGTTAACTTCCTGTATCTCCATAGTGCTCTTCTTTCTTCTTCCCTGACGCCCTACCCTACTCTAATAGTTAAGTCAGTACTAGTGGTATCTGCGCTCTTGTTATATCCGTGCGACTTCTCAATCAGCTGGTGAGACCCGCTTGTGGGAGGCCAGTGACCGATCCGCAACGAGAGGCTTTCCGACAGAATACCCTAGTACAATGTACTTCAGATTACTGAAAACTGATGCTTTGTTGAGTACACCAGCTCTCAGTTCTCCGAAGTGTCTGTCTGTCAACGTATTTCCCTACAGTGGGCAAGGGGACCGCGCGATTCAAATGCTCGAAGGACCAACGACCTATGGATCCGGCTCGAAGGACCAAAATGTACGTCCACCCTTAACAAATGTCACGTAAGGCCGCAATACTGTCAAGGGTGTGACGGTACATGAAAATAAATGATAAGTTAAAGGAACCTACGAAGACCTACAAGCCTAACATTCCCTACGACCCTAAGCCCTATAAGCCCTACAGCCCTAACCTACCATATACCTAGTGTGTGATAAATAAATATATAAATAAGTTCAGGATGCCTGCACCATGCGACCTAAGGTTACAGACGGATAGTAGACAGGAATACCAGGTTCGGGAAGGGTACACTCACTGCCAGTCCCGCAGACTCACGAGACTGATCAGAGATGGCTAAAGGTGTCTTGGCCACAGTGAGGGGTAATGAGACAAGAATATAAAATTCAAATCTGATTTATTTACGAAATGTTCTGCTTATATACTACTTATTTCTTAACACACACTATTATACAAAGTCTATGTGTCCTATGCGTGTAAGATGCAACCAAATCATTCTTTTAACTGGGCCGCGCGTCAGCCAGGCCGAGTGCTGAGTCAATGTCCAAAGGTAACATTGAACAAATACCCTTTACCTCGAGTGTTTCTAACAGTTCCGATATTTCTTCTAATTTAGTACCCAGGATATTGAACGTGGTGTTCATAGAAAAGTCGCGACATATTACTCAATTGTGTCGTAAGATTTTGCAATTGCTCGCTAACCGTCTCTAAGCTATTGCGCATATCATGAAGGTTTATAATTTGCAGAAAGGAGTGGAAATGTGAAATAATTCTTGTGGATCCCAAGTTGAAGAGCAAAATACCTGGTCCATCGTTAAGACTGTCTAGCATTATCTCGTCCGCTCGGGCCAGGACCAGGGTCAGGACTAGTATTATTTTCAGTGTCTTGTAACAAACGAGCACTATTAGTGTTAGCGTGCATTGACTTCCTGTGTACATGTTGTCATTTAATAATGGCAAATGTTCTAACAAACACTGTTTTGACTTCCTATTATCATAACGTTTTAAATATTATCTGTGATAAATATTAAACTGCCGACTTCCGGTTGTCAAAATCACACCTTTGGCAGAAATTGCCGCAGGAGCGCACTATCGGTTGGACCGTCGACTCGTAAGGTCGATAATTACTATTGTGTACGTGTACCTACAAGTGTAAAATATTAACTGAAGTTGATTATTAAATTCAGTATTAGCAAAGTGATTTGTGTTTTATTTTGTGATCTACAAGTGTATTACACCTGGAGGTAATAAGAACGCATACAATCTTTTAGTTCAGAAGTGGGATGAACGCAAAATACGCTTCTGTGCCATCCAAGAAAATGTGAGTAACGTAACAGTTTTATTTTTCCCCGAAAAATAGTGCACGAAAATTAGACCTTATAAAAACAAAAACAACAAATTAAACAAAGTTACTTGCTACTGTGAATCCATGTTTTAATTAAGTTATTGTCAAATCGCTTACGTTTTACGAAGAACGACATTACAGACATAAAGCGACTTTGTTTATTACTATTTATTATGATGGATTATTACGATGTTGACTTTAGTTTGCAAAGAAATTAACTTTATTTTGTTATAAATCTATATTTTTTTTCTTTCACTATCATTACGTTGCTTAGATTCGGTGCAAACATAATATTTGTGCATTACCATTTTTACTGTAATTGACACCTTTTACTCTAAACCTAGTAGGGTATGATCTGGGTCCCTTTTAATGAACGTGTTGTTTTCATAAATTCTAATAAACATATTTTTAAAATTGTTTTGGAGATATTTATATTTCAAACTGTTATCTTAAATGTTTGTGATGAATGATGATAGTGACGCATACTTTTGAGTTTCAGAACCAAAATGAATACAAATAATTATTATTCGAGATCTAGCAGCCCTGTCCTACCATCTGGATCAAAGCGAATTCGACTAGATAGTGAAGTTGAGAGACTGGACCGACATGGACGTGATGATGATGATTTGCATAGGACGAGAGGGAACCCCCGTGCCGGTGAGCTTGAGCAACGGCCAGGTAGGAACCAATTGATTTTTGGCGAGTCTCGTGCTGGTGAGCTTGAGCGACAGCCGAGTACAAGCCGTGCGTTTTCTGGTAATCCCCGTGCCGATGAGCTTGAGCAACGGCCGGGTGGGAACCAATTGATTTTTGGCGAGTCTCGTGCTGGTGAGCTTGAGCGACAGCCGAGTACAAGCCGTGCGTTTTCTGGTGATCTCCGTGCCGGTGAGCTTGAGCAACGGCCGGGTGGGAACCAATTGATTTTTGGCGAGTCTCGTGCTGGTGAGCTTGAGCGACAGCCGAGTACAAGCCGTGCGTTTACTGGTGAGCCCCGTGCCGATGAGCTTGAGCGGCGGCCGAGGTTTTCCAGTAAACGTACAAATGATATGATGAGCGGTGAGCTTGAGCGACGCTCTAGGAACAGGGAATTGGACACGAGACCAACGCATAATTCGGATTACACTAAGGATGAATTGAGAGGACAATTAAGAAACTGTACTTCATCACGAAATACACCCGACCGAGCAAGATCAAGCCGATCACGGAACGAAAGGCGTTCCAGAAGCAGATCACGCATCGAATGGCGTGCGAGAGGCAGGTCACGCAAGGGAAGGCGTTCGAGAAGCGGGTCACGGGACGAGAGGCGGTCAAGGAGCAGCAGTCATCACGATTATCAAAGTCAAGGAACAACAAGAATTTGACCCCATGTTCAAAAATCAGAGCATTTTGAATTGGATCAATAAAGTCGAGGAATGCGCTGACATATATGAATGGGAAGAACGGGAAATCATTTACTATGCACTTCCAAAGCTCACGGGTTTGGCCAAGTCATGGTATCAAAGTCTACCTAGCGTAAAATTTACCTGGTCAGAATGGAAGACGAAACTTTTTCAATCGTTTCCTTGTAGAGAAAATTACGCAGAGTTACTGACAGAGATGCTTACATTGCGGGCTAAATATGGAGAACCTTTAGAACAGTATTATTACTCCAAACTTAACTTGTTACATAGATGTCAGATAACAGGAAAAAGGGCAGTAGATTGTATATTATACGGCATAGAAGATAGGGCCATTAAAGTAGGAGCTCAAGCAGCACAATATGATACACCTGAGCAAGTGCTTAGATATCTGAAATCTGTAAAAGTAGGTCAGTCAAGAGAAAACAGTGGCAATAACTTAAAGAGTAGAAACGACAATAGGAAAACTTTTGGATTACAATCGGAGAAAACAAATCAGTCTGACAATAAACCGAGTTCAACGGTAACTAAACCACCAATTAGATGCTTTAATTGTCGCGTTGAAGGCCATCCTAGCTTTAAATGTCCTAAACCTATCGAAAAATGCAATAATTGTCATAGGCTCGGACACGTCACTGCTAACTGTTCAAATATCACACAAAAGAGCCGCGAAAATCTTAAGCCCGACGGGGTAGGCCAAGAAAAACAGGTTTTAAAGGTGGACTGTAACGCCAGCATCAGTAGTACGAAAATCCACGACCCAAATGATAAATATAATGTTATTGCGAAACTAAATGGTTTCCCCATTTCTTGTTACGTGGATCTTGGTAGTGAATGTTCGATAATGCGACAAACTGAAGCAAAAGATTTTAATATACATTTAGACCATTGTAATTTACCCCTAATGAAAGGACTAGGTAATAATTTAGTGCAACCGGTTGGTAAAGTTAGGGCCACTATAGAGATTCAGGGAATTAGGGAAACCGTCGATATTCTTGTCGTGGATGACTCCGTTTTGAAATATCCAATGCTTTTGGGTCATTCTTTTACCGAGCTTCCTGGTATTCTTATAACTAAGACACCATCTCGTCTTATATTCCAAAGGACGAATAAAGTATTCCTAATGATATCTGAGGAAACGGATGTTTCCAGTCATGCGATGCAGTCTATACCACTTTATTCAGATAGGACTTTTACTGGTCAGGTTTTTATAAATGGTTCTGTGAGGGGAAGAATTGGATCGGAGTTTTATCTTTTGCCTGGAGAATATAACTTAATGAATGGTGTAGGACGATTACTGGTACAAAATTTAACACTAAATACCATCGTATTCAAACAAGATATTTTAATTGCTCGCGCTGTACCTCTGAATAGTGTTAGCCATGTATTTCAATTAACCATTTCAGATACCGAAGATAATGATTCTATTAATTATGGTGACTCTTTAACTAACACAGAACTCGACAATTTAAAATCCGTTTTAAGTGAATATAAAGACTGTTTTTCTAAAAATCTTAAAGATCTTGGTTACACGACTGTAAGCGAGATGGAAATTAAAATTAAGGATTCTGAACCTGTTGCTTATCGTCCTTATCGAATGTCCTATTCCGAGAGAACACTAGTCCGAGATATGGTCCAAGAAATTCTGGATGCGAACATTGTTCAAGAGTCATCATCCCCTTATGCCAGTCCAATAGTGTTGGTCAAAAAGAAGACTGGTGAAAAACGTCTTTGCGTTGATTACAGAGCACTGAATCGTAAAACAATAAAGGACCACTATCCTATTCCTCGCATAGACGATCAAATTGATCTATTGGCTGGTCATGAGTATTTCATATCGTTAGACCTTGCTTCAGGGTACTATCAGATCCCGATCTCCGAGCAGTCTAGATCTAAAACTGCATTCGTGACCCCAGAT
Organism: Xestia sexstrigata; assembly: GCA_941918905.2. Classification (NCBI taxonomy): domain Eukaryota; kingdom Metazoa; phylum Arthropoda; class Insecta; order Lepidoptera; family Noctuidae; genus Xestia; species Xestia sexstrigata. Next base: position 4,229,316 of record OW799201.2, on the reverse strand, counting down.
GGTCAATTTGAATATTTGCGAATGCCGTTTGGCTTAGTTAACGCTCCGTCTGTTTTCCAGCGAACAATAAACAAGATCCTAGCTGACGCAAAGATAAAGTTTGCTGTGAAGTTTGTGTGATGGATGACATATTAGTTCCTTCGCATAGCTTTGAGGAAGGTCTTTCCCGACTCCGTCAAGTTTTGCAGTTGCTTCGAGAGGGAGGTTTAACCCTAAAGCTAAGTAAATGTCATTTCTTTTACAGAAATATAGACTTTTTGGGATTTGAAATTGGCCCTGATGGTGTCCGTCCCGGTGCTAGAAAGATCAATGCAGTTTCAAATTTTCCAGTTCCGAAAAATCCCCATGAGATACGCCAGTTCATGGGGCTTGCGAGTTTTTTTAGACGGTTTATTCGAAATTTTGCTATAATGGCAAAGCCCTTAACAGACCTTTTACGCAAAAACTGCGAGTGGGTCTGGGGTTCCGAACAGGCCTCTGCCTTTCAGACTCTCAAAGATGCATTAGTAGAACGCCCTGTTATTGCTTTGTATGATCCCTCTTTCGAAACGCAATTACACACAGATGCGTCTAAACTTGGAGTGGCCGGTATTCTCTTACAAAGAGGTAAAGATGGTATGATGGTTCTATAGTCGAAAAACAACTATTGATGAGCAAAAGTTACATTCGTTCGAACTGGAGACATTAGCCGTTATTGCCTCTCTTAATCGTTTTAGAGTATATTTAATTGGTATTCATTTTAAAATATACACAGATTGTAGTGCCTTGAGGACGATACTGACCAAGCGCGATCTTATCCCCCGAATAGCACGCTGGTGGATACAAATACAGGAATACGATTGCGATATCGAATACAGATCGGGTAGTAAAATGACGCACGTCGATGCTCTGAGTCGGCATCCCATCGAACCGCCTATTCCAGAAAGCCACATCTTTGATATCCTAAATATTGAAACAGATAATTGGTTGAGTACCGCCCAATCCATTGATGATGAAATAATGTCCATTAAAAATATTTTGACTAATCCAGACATCGATAAAATTGTCGAAGTCCATAACAATTTTAAGATCAAGAATGGTCGTGTTTACCGCATAGTAGAAAACGGTCTTCGGTGGGCTGTCCTAAAAGCAGTTCGTTGGCAGATTCTTAAGAAAAACCACGACGATATTGGTCATTTTGGGTTCGATAAAACATTAGCCCGGATTAGGGATTCATTTTGGTTCCCAAAGATGCGACGTTTCGTAAAGAAGTATGTTGCCGCTTGCCTTGAGTGCGCGCATCACAAAGTACCTGGTGGTCCCCGTGAAGGTGAACTTCATCCTATACCAAAAGTGGAAAAACCGTTTCATACGATACATGCGGACCACTTAGGACCTTTTGTACGTAGTAAACGCGGCAATTGTTACTTACTTGTTATTGTCGATGGCTTCACGAAATATACAAATATAAAACCAGTTAGGAATACTAAAGCAACCACAACAATCCGAGTTATAAGGGATCATATCAGTTGTTTTGGTGCCCCCACAAGATTGGTTACCGATAGAGGTTCATGTTTCACAAGTAACATCTTTATTAGGTTTATTAAAGAGACTGGTATTAAACATATTCTGAATGCTGTTGCAACTCCAAGGGCTAATGGCCAAGTTGAAAGATTTAACCGAACGATTTTGGACGCTCTTTCCACTAAGACTCATGGGAAAGATGATAGGACTTGGGATGAATATGTGCCAGATATACAAATAGGGATTAATACCACAAAACATAAAACTACACAAAGAAGTCCCTCAGAGTTACTTTTCGGATTTAAGGTTACAAATGTTTCAGAGTCAATTTTAAGTGATATTATTAGTGATACGTCAGATAATAATTTAGACCAAATATCAAAAATGCGTGAAAAATCGGGAGAACTTATAAAAAAACAGCAAGAAAAAGATAGAGAACGTTTTAACAAAAATAGGAAAAAAACCAATCAAGCCAATTATAAAGAAGGAGATTTAGTAAAAGTAGAAAGAGAAATTAATAAAAACGATGGTAAATCTAAGAAATTAGTAGCAAAATATCAAGGACCCTATCGTATTGTTAAAATACTCCCCAATGACCGATTCCTAGTAGAAGATACCCCCATAACTAGAAAACACAATCACAAATACGAAACAGTTGTAGCCAGAGATAAATTGCGACCTTGGCTTAATCTTAGTACTGATTTAGCAAGTAGTTCTGACGAGGAGAACAGTAGGGTAGATGAGACAGATGAAGTGGATATTGAATGTGATAATGATTAGTTATTTTTGTCTACTTTTAAGATTTTATGTATACATGAAGGAATTATGTTATTAACAATATTACAAATCAAGAATTATTTTATGTTTTTAAATAAAATCTGATTATTTCATGTATTATTTGAATTGAGCCTGTATCATTTACAATTGTTTAGAATTATTTTTGTTCGGTACGAGGACGTAACCGAATGTCAGATGGCCGAGCTGTTAGCGTGCATTGACTTCCTGTGTACATGTTGTCATTTAATAATGGCAAATGTTCTAACAAACACTGTTTTGACTTCCTATTATCATAACGTTTTAAATATTATCTGTGATAAATATTAAACTGCCGACTTCCGGTTGTCAAAATCACACCTTTGGCAGAAATTGCCGCAGGAGCGCACTATCGGTTGGACCGTCGACTCGTAAGGTCGATAATTACTATTGTGTACGTGTACCTACAAGTGTAAAATATTAACTGAAGTTGATTATTAAATTCAGTATTAGCAAAGTGATTTGTGTTTTATTTTGTGATCTACAAGTGTATTACACCTGGAGGTAATAAGAACGCATACAATCTTTATTAAGCACCCGTTTTAGGAACGGAGCCTCTTTTTCGGTTCACGATTTTTATTAACATTTTCAGTAATTTCAGTGCGGCGATGAAGTGAAGTGTCGTTGAGAAAATCGTATACTTTTGACGTTCGTCTTCGGTGTTCCTGAATATATTGTTGAAAAGATGTTCTGATAGATTTATATCAAAAGGATCCCGGGAATCAAAATGACCGGTAATTATATCGATTGGCCTACATTTTGTAAAACTATGTATTGAACTGTTATATGCCATAATAGCATAAGTTATAAGATTAACAATTGATTTTCTTCGCTGTTCTAATTTTAATATACGCAAATGTTCTAACAGTGGAGAATTAAGTCGTTCTACCATTCCGTTTTCATTGGGTGTATTAGGACAGGTTTTATGATGTTGAACAATCTAGTAAATTCGGAAAATATTTGATTGTTGAATTCCGGACCATTGTCTGTTACAATAGTTAAAGGCACTCCATGATGAGTAAAAAACTTTAGTAAAGCTTGTACGACACTAATAGCTGTAGCATCTCTCAAGAAGTATGCTTGACCATACTTAGAGAACGCATCTATAAGTATAAGATACTTATTCATTTCGATACTAAGTAGATCTAAATGTACAACCTCAAAAGGCTTTGTAGGTGGAGGTACAATTTCGACTATCTTGGTTATGAGATTTCCGAAGCTGGTCTTAAACCTGGCAAATAAAATAATAAGAGCGGTTTCTGAATTCCCAAAAGCGACAAATGTACATCAAGTTCGTCAATTTATTGGCCTGGCCAGTTACTTTCAGCGTTTTGATTTTAATTTTGCTTCCATTGCAAGACCACTTACTCAAATGACCAAAGCCGAAGTTCCCTGGCATTAGGGTGACGAACAAGACAGTGCATTCGAAAAAAAAAAATAAAAAAAATTAGACCTGTGCTAACCTTGTACAACCCAGTTATATCACAGAGGTCCATTGTGATGCCAATAAATTAGGAATTGAGGGTATCTTACTACAGATGACAGATCTGCGGATAAAACATAAATTAACGAGTGAGGAGGATTTATAAGATGTTTCTAATAATTACGTTTTGCGAAATGGCAAAATATATTTATTTATTTAATTAAGGTTCACCAACAGTTGTTACGGATATTATACAGATAGGAACGTACATTGTGACTTAAATCTAATTGCACAACCAATTACAGGCAAACACCACATGCAAAATGCTCTTTGTAATTATAAATTTAATTTTAAAGACTTGATGTACTTAAATTCTAGATAATATATTAAATTATATTAAATACAAATACTAATTACGTTTAAAGACGGGTAGGATCCAAAATAGAATGGGTGGTACCTAATTCGGCGCGGTGGAGACGCGAATCGACCTTTGCATTGTCGAGCCGGAATATGAAAGTACTTTGGTGAGTGTTTCAAAGATTTTGTTTCTGGAGCTGAATGTTATAATGAAAGAGTAGCGTTGCTTGTAAAAGAGTAATTGAGATTTTGGACGATGATCGTCGTAGTTCGTGGCTAAATAATAACAACCGGTCGGGTCGGTCTTTGGGTTGGGCCGTGCTTGCCTGTGTTGGTCTGTGGATGGGTGGCCACCCATTGCATACCGAGTTTCCTCCGTGCCTTAGAAGGCGCATTGAGCCGTTGGTCCCGGCTGTCATTTGTGGATTTTTGACGGTCGTTGCAGGTGGTCAGTGGTCCAAAAAGTCTGACAACCAGTCTTGCTAAGGGGTTTCGTATTGCCCGGTACTAGAACTGGGTTGGATTGGGAGGTCGGATAGGTGGTCGGTCCGTGTAAAGTGCTGGTGCTCGGCTGCATCCGGACTGGAGTCCGACCCCAATGTGGTTGGGAAAAGGCTAGGCAAATTATGATCAACAAAACTGAAAATTTTGAATTCTAAGCGTGCTTACAATATGCACAATTGCACAGGGTAGGCTAAAGAACATGCCAGTGGGTCACGTACCAGTCGATGTTGATAAGGATTTTGATAATGATGAGCAAGCTTAAGTGGTACCAGTAGGTATTACGTAGTCGTGGTCCGTGGGCGCGATGCGTGTTTAGCTCTGGCGGAGGTCAGGGTTTGGAAAGACCGTAGTATGTAGTCACTGGGTGATGCACATGGGAGATCCATTTGATGGATTTAACATCAATGCGATTGCTGGTCGGCTGGAGAGTCGTGACGTTAGAGGTTTTACTCGAGGGTTTCTGTAAGGTTTGTAGTTTTTGTTGCAATAGAGTTTTAAAGGTTGATTCGAACGACTTTGGTGCATGGCCCAAGGTATTGAATGTTGTATTCTCAATTATTCCCAATTTAACCGTGTTTGATTTAATCAACTGCCCCATTGGTCTAGTAATTGCAAGCGTGACTGCTGAATATGAGGTCCTGGTCCCGGTCGGTCCCAGGTCGGGCAAAGTGTTATTGGGTTTCTCCATTAGAAATTTCTCAGTAGCAGCCTCGGAGTCTGGATTTGCGCCTGGTTGATAGCAATGGGCTCGCCCCCTATTACATGGGACTTAGACATAACTAGCCAAGTGTGAGTGTACTATTTGGTGCACCGTCCTCTGCCTAACCCTTTTGAGATTACAGGTGTGATTTTATGATGTTTGATTTTAATAAAGTAGGATTTGGTTAAAATAAAACAGAGTTCTTTACTTTCACCGACCCGTTGAATCTAGAGTTTGGTCAGGAGTGACCGAGTAAAACAAAAATCTGTCAAGGACTATTTGTTTGAAGGGTAACCATCACACGAGGACATACCAGGAGGTTCGAGTAAGTAATATCGGGCCACCCAAATTTGAACAGCTGAACTATTAGCAGCGGTGGTGCAGCGGGCGCAGCTCCTAAGCAACGTAACGTGGACATGACGTGTGTGATTAGCGCATACACACCTGCTGGGAATTTTCGTCACTCGGTGAGTCATTTTCATTTTGTTATGACTCTGGAGTAGAGTGCTAATTCAGTTTCATTCAGACTTAAACCTAGCGTATTTATGCTGTAGTTACTATAACTGGTCTAATAAGGGCTATGATCACCAACAGTAAAATAACCAAATGTTTCGTAATCGGCCCGCTAAACGTAAATTGTAACAGTTGTTTAAACATGAGGCGAGAATTTTGGTGTTCACCACAACTTATTCTAGCTTGGTTAGGTAAAGGAGCGTTTTAGGAGTGAAAGACCGAATGATTATAGTACAGTTAAATAGGGTGGGTAACTTAACACGTAAAAACACACTTACAGCCTTATTCATAAAAAGTTACAGCCTCCTTGAAGGCTCCTTGAAGATCCGATGCTAAAAAACATGATTCATAAACGTCTGTTAACGCCATCAAGTCCATCAAGGCTCTGCTAACGTTAGTGGACCGTTGACCCTCCTTTATCTCCCTGCTAAGTCACAAAATGGCCACCGGAAATTTGAACAGCTGACTTTGACAAGAGCAAAAAACCATACCGAAGATAATATTAGTGAAGGGAGGTTTACGCAGATTAAAAAAAAAAACCAGGAAAATTTATTTTCAGAAATTTGTATTTAAATATCCTCTTAATTAGGTTTTTAAGATGATACGTGTACTAACAATAAATATGAAAAAAATTAAATTACGATGATTAACATAGTCACAACTTTTTGCACTTATGTACAACATAAACATGCGGATCGGAAATGGCGGGAAAACAAACATCTCGCTTTTTATAAAAGTTGATCTTGGGGTTGTATCGTTAAATTTTATTTTTCTTATTGGTTTATCATTTCTTTTTTTGTTCCTTTTCTTTTTTCTCGTGTGTATTTGTAAAAAACTGCGTTTTCCCGCTAATTTGCTGTCACTGCTGTCATTTTTTTTTTAATTTGTCGATGAGGCCTTTTTTAGGGTTCCGTAGCCAAATGGCAAAAACGGAACCCTTATGAATTCGTCATGTCTGTCTGTCTGTCCGTCCGTATGTCACAGCCACTTTTTTCGAAATTATTTGGTAAGTAGATGTATTCTGTGAACCGCATTAAGATTTTCACACAAAAAAAAAACGTTAAATTTTGGTGGTTCCCCATACTTAAAACTAAACTATTTTTTTCATCAAACCCATACGTGTGTATCTAGGTTTCTATGGATAGGTCTTCAAAAATGATATTGAGGTTTCTGATATCATTTTTTTCTAAACTGAATAGTTTGCGCGAGAGACACCTCCAAAGTGGTAAAAGGTGTCCCCCCCCCATGTAACTTCTAAAATAATAGAATGATAAAACTAAAAAAAATTATGATGTACATTACCATGTAAACTTCCACCGAAAACTGGTTTTAACTTAATTACAAAAAAAAACACTATTATTAAAACATCGATAAAGTTACAACGAACTACAAGAACTTTTATATTATGTTACTTGCTGCTACGGAACTTTTTTGTCATTTGATTTGTCAAGATGGCCAACATAACGCGTCAGTCTGCTAGCTAACAGACCCATCAACAGTCTGCTAGCTGACTGCTAGCAGACCCATCAAACCTCAATTAAGGATTTTTTATGAATAAGGCTGTTAAACTTTAGTGTTAAAGCACAAAGACTACTACCTACTACTAATTGACTCATATGATTGTGTGGACATCTGTAACAAGCTTTGCTTTGTTGTACCTGGAACGATTCAGGGACGGGAGGTGCGCACGCGACCTGTTTTCGCCGTCACTCCTAGTCGCACGAATGCAGGCTTGCGGGCTCCTCTACGTCATCTCACAGCCAATTTCAATAAGTTTTTCTCTAACTTGGTTGTATTTGCTCTTTCTATTGGATCATTTAGAAAAATATTACTTAACACAATCCAGAATCTATGTGAATAATATATATGTCTTTAGTGTTCCATAATGGCTGTACTGTATGTGTATTATATCTTATGAATTTATCTATTCTGTTAGACTTTTACTTCATCAACATTGTCATTGTCTTTTGTGCATCTGTGGAGAACGTTGTTGGTTGCACATTTGTATAACTCCTTGTATTCTATTTTTTGTAACATATAATGTGTAATTGTTGGTTCTTCCAAATAAATAAAATAAAAATAATTGAGAACAAACGCACCGAAGTCCGTGAAGTAGTGTCGTCTGGTGGAATACAAACGAGGAGTTCGCAAAAGTCTATCAACGGTTTCAAACTCGTCCAAAACGTCATCCTCTTCCGAAATATAATTCAAAGCAGACTGCATGTTAAATTCACACAATATTATCTGGATGTAACCTTGAAATTTGTTATATTTGCAATTTGCAAACGTCAAAATACATCGATTAACTACTAACCAGGACTTTAAACAACCTCTCCCACTTCGGTTAGAGAAAACAGTTGAATAACGTGTTTAATCGGTTGATTTGTTTTGGTGAACATGAAAATGTGTTTTAAGCAGCTGTTTTTAGATAATCAGACCGTTATCTTTTCGGTGAACGTAGGTCAAGCTTCAGTAAATAGTAATTTGAACATTTTATCTTTTGTCTTTGTCTTTTATTTTATATTTTGTCGAGATTCATGACGTCAGTAGAGACTAGTAAAGATGCATGCCTGGCAAGATGCATTAGATGACATACAGTTGGCCATGAATTCTACCATTAACCGTGTCACTAAAGCGAGTCCTCTCGAGTTGTTTAGTCGGTAAAGTTGCCAGACCCTTAGATTTAATAACGATTGATGACAACGACGAAATCGATTTGGATGCAATGAGAGAGCAGGCATCACGGAATATAGTTGAAAATTCCAATATGACAAAAATCGGTTTGACAGTACAAAGGCTAAGATTCAGAAATGTGTAATAGGGTATTATATATAAATGAGGAGAGAAATCAATTGAAACTGGATCCAAAGTGTTCAAAGGAACATTGAAAGTTATAGAGGTGTTATATGGAGAGAGGTATGAGCTAAAGTCACTTACGTCTAATAGAACAAAAAAATACCCACATGATAGGATCAGAAAAATCCCTGAACAGGTTTCCTCTGAATTAGATATTGTATGTGACGATGATGATAATGCCACTATTTCAAGTTAGTTGTGTACGTTACTATGATGATTATAATTGTTTAGATTTTAATGGATTCACTGTTTACAAGTACAATGCTTTCGATGGACTGAAGGCATACCCGATGGACTGGGTATTGTTGTGGCCGCATCAGAAGCGCCGGAGCATGTAAGAGGTGCACGTTGACTGCTTTTTCTGTGCAGTATACTCTTTTTGAGGAGTAGCACTTATGCTGCTATGATGGTTAGCTTCTGACGATGGGTTCACGGTTTTACACAAGTGCCGATGGACTGGCTCGTGCCGATAGACTGGCACATTTGACGTTATGACTTGCCGATGGATTGGCAATTGTGTTTCGTTGTTCTATAATTATAGTGATTCCATATTATGAGTGATGCATTCTGTCGTTATGATAGAATAGAATACTCTTTATTATGTACACCATTAAAATTACAGATACAAAATAAAGTAAAACATACAAGGGGTGACACAATGAGCGGTCTTATCGCTAAAATCGCGATCTTTTAAAGACAACCTTTGGATGGATTTAGTTTTTTTATTTAGTTATTGCTTCAATAATGTTTTACCTACGTGGCACTATCAATTCATTATCAAGTCTTTGACTTTTATATTTATTTTTTTCTTTCAGTAGACGTACTAGTTCTCGAGAATACCACTGTGGATATTTAATTAAAAATAATATATGATACTAATTATGTACATTACATGGGTATGCAATTTTATAAGTTAAATTAAATTAACTACTATTCAACGCGTTCTGAAGAAAGTGTGGGTAAATGTGTCTGGGGTGTGTGTGTGTGTGTGAATGTGTGAGTGTGCGTGTGTGAGTTGAGTGTGTGAAAGTGATAGTGATAGAGGGTCATGTAACACTGCCGAGTAGATTTTCTGATTCGTCATAATCGTAATTTTGTAGCCAGTCAGTAACACATTTTTTAAATTGGAAGTTGTTAAGTTTATGTTTGTAGTGTATCAATGAGCGCGCACACGCATGTGTGCGTATTGTGTCGGACGGGCAGTCCACAATAAATGGTTGAACTGATTGTACGTGTCTCATTCCAACAAATACCTCAGTGGCGACGAGGATGGGATTAGCGTGCGGAATTGAACTTTCAAAATGTTTGGCCAAAATGACGATTGGGAAGTTAATGGAATTTAGTGTACGTTCCGGGAACTGGACATTATATGTGGAACGGGCGGAAATGTATTTTAAAGTGAACGAGATAAAAGATGAACTATGGCTACCCACATTAATCGCGGCAATGGGCGAAGAAGCCTATGAATTGTTAAGTAATTTAACGAGTCCCGTTAAACCCAGTGAAAAATCGTATGCAACAGTTACACAAGTGATGAAAGACCGTTTACAACCCAAACCTTCGTTTATGGCGGAACGATATCGCTTTAGACAAAGGAGACAACAAGCGGGCGAGAGCATACCTCAATATATTTCGGAATTAAAGAAATTAGCAAGATACTGTGAATTTAAGACGGTGTTGGAGGAAAATCTTCGTGATCAGCTGGTGTGTGGTCTTAGGGGTGAGACGATCAGGCAACGTGTATTCACGGAGGAGAACCTAGAATATGCCAAAGCCGTAAAAATCGCATGTGCGATGGAAGCAGCGGAGCGAGACGCGGCAGCGGTGGAACGGTCCGAGATCGTGACCGACAGCACCCGTGGCGGTGGCACCGATGTACTTCATGCCGGGGTCGCGCGGCGCGGGCGTGGTGCTTGGACCCGAGGCGGCGCGCGCCCGCCAAGGGCACGCGGACCAAACGCCAGCAGCGGCGGTGGCGGGGGCGGGAAGAAGGTGGATCCTTGTAACGCCTGTGGAGGTTCCGATCATCGGGTTGATGATTGTCAATACAATCGTTACATCTGCGGCAAATGTAGACAACGAGGTCACCTACGTAAGGTATGCCCGGCGCGAGCGGACGGGGCGCAAGCGCGTCAAGCGGGCAGCGGCGGCCTGCTGGCCCACGTGGGGGCCGGGGACCAGGAGCTCGACATGGAGAGCAGCACAGACCTGTCTGGAGACGAGATTGAGGAAGATCTGCATCAACTCTGTCTAAATGGCTATAAGCCGGTAAGCTTAACAATTAAGATTGATGGAATCAAGGCAGACCCAGAGAAGGTAGAAGGAATATTAAACATCCCTTCCCCTCGTAATGTCTCGGAGTTAAGGTCGTTTTTAGGAACAATAAACTTTTATGCAAAATTTGTTTGTAACTTAAGCACCATTTTAGCGCCATTATATAATTTACTTAAAAAAGGTAAAACTTGGAAATGGGATCACGAATGCGAGTTAGCGTGTAGGAAGGTTAAATCCATTTTAACGAGTGTAGATGTCCTGGCTCATTACGACCCGGATAAGCCATTGTTTTTGACATGCGACGCCAGCGCGCGGGGTCTAGGAGGAGTGCTAACACAGCTGTGTGAAGGGGAGAGCGCGGGCGCAGGGGGCGGCACGGGCTCGCGCGAGCGACCGGTTATCTATGTGTCGCGCGCACTCACCTGTGCTGAGAAAAATTATTCGCAAATTGAACGGGAAGCACTAGCGATTGTGATTAGCTTAGAGAAATTACATCAATATCTTTACGGTAGGCAGTTTACGTTGAGAACCGATCATAAACCGTTGGTAACCATTTTTGGACAGAAACAGGGAGTACCATCAATGGCAGCGAGTCGACCACAACGATGGGCCATTAAGTTGTCAGCTTATACATACAATATTGAGTTTGTAGGATCGAAAGATAACGGGGCTGACGGTTTATCGCGTTTGCCGGCGCGCTCGGCATGTAAACAATGCACTAAGATGCCGGAACAAACGTACTTACATTTTGCGCAGAATGCGATGCTAATAGAATACCAGGAAATTAGAAAACAGACTAGCCGTGATCCAATGCTGGGCCGGGTTTTATCTTATCTTAGAGACGAATGGCCGTCTGATGAAATAATAACTACGCTGAAGCCATATTACAATCGGAAAAAAGAGTTATATGAAGAATTAGGGTGCGTTATGTGGGGGCACAGAGTAGTAGTGCCGGAAACCTGTAGAACAAAGGTATTAACAGAGTTACACGAGGCGCATATGGGCATTCGCTCGTAGTTATGTGTGGTGGCCCATCGACGAAGCGATCGAGACAATGTGCCGTACGTGCCGGACTTGCACAGCTGAGGCGGACGCGCCGCCGCGACACGTACCCTGCCCGTGGCCCTGGCCCGATAAACCATGGGCCCGGGTTCATCTTGATTTCCTAGGACCTATCTCCGGTAGAATTTTCTTAGTTATGGTTGACGCTAGGACCAAGTGGATAGAAGTAAGTCAGGTACAGAGTACGGCGGCAGCCCACACTATAATCAAGTTAAGTGAAGTCTTTGCGCGTTTTGGTTTACCAAAACAGGTAGTTTCTGACAACGGCCCGCCCTTCACAAGTAGTGAGTTTTCCCAATTTTTAATCGCAAATGGAGTAGAACATCTATTTTCTGCACCGTATCACCCAGCGTCAAATGGTGCTGCGGAAAATGCAGTTAGAACGGTAAAAAGAGTAATTAAAAAAGCCTTCAGAGAGAAACTGGACGTAACCTTATTTTTAAACAATTTTCTGTTGCATTACCGTAACACTGAGCACTGTACCACTGGTGAAACGCCGGCGTTGTTAATGTGCGGCCGGAGGCTGCGAACAAAACTAGACTCGTTGAGACCTGATAGAGGCACTAAGGTTAGGAACACCCAACAAAAGCAACAGCAGACAGGTGGCGCAAGCGGGACGCGTGACCTGCGTCCCGGGGAAGAGATTTGGCTCCGCCAGTACAGAGGAGGTGATAGGTGGGTGCAGGGCAAAGTAACAGAAAAGATAGGTGCTACAGACTAGGCAGTCGATGCGATAGGTAGGGAGTCGCATAAACATATCGATCAGCTTTAGCATAGTAAGCGTAGTTCACTTATTAGTCCGTCGAGTCCTCCCCGTAGCAAGGGGGAAAAACCCGTGGATGGTGTAGGGTCCAGCCCGAGCCGTTTGGATGGAAACCCGTCACAGGTAGTCACGGTGGACGATAAGGTTGATGCTCAGGAACTGTTCGAAGACTGTGAGGAGCAACCTACACAGGAAATAACTCAATCGCCGCTCTTGCCTACTCTTGAGCCGACCCGGTCCCGTCCCATCCACCAATGCCGGCTAAATAATCCTCCTACATATAATTATTAATTAATTAGCATTAAGGAACGGTCTGAATGTTTTGACCTGTTTTTTAAATTAAGATTAGCTTTTAAGGATCTCGTCATAAGTAGATAGTGTTGCCCTACCTACCTAGCTAGGTTATACTTCCCACTAGGGTAGCTTGTGTAAATTATAAGTAGCCACACCATTTAGTTTGTTTATTTTTTGTATTTGATTAGAGGTAACTATAGAATAAGGGTGGAGGATTGTAGTGTATCAATGAGCGCGCACACGCATGTGTGCGTATTGTGTCGGACGGGCAGTCCACAATAAACGGTTGAACTGATTGTACGTGTCTCATTCCAACAAATACGTCAATGTTGTTTAATGACATTGTAAAATATATCGTTCATTTTGTCAGTTGTGAGTTGACCTTCAAACTCTTTTTCCCAGTCTACAGAATTTAGTGCCATCGTGATGTTATCGTAGTCAGCTTTAAAGAAGTCTTGTTTTCTTGTTGGCTTAACTTGAAGATGGTTTGAGTTAATGGTTAAGATACAGATAATTCAAATGATGGGTGCAAGGGATCTTCTGAAACCATTTGGCAGGTGCAACGGCTAAGATTATGTAACGTAGTATTACAGAGAGCCAGATCCAGTGTTTTAGATTTAGCATTTGGTAAGTAATTATACTGTTCTAAAGCATTTAGAGAAATGAAATTTAGGAAACATTTAATTACCTCGCTATTACTAGTAGGAAATGGTTGCGCGTGGCCCATGTTTTGCTCACAAATTTTCCAAAATACGCTACTGAGGTTAAAGTCCTCTAGGATAAGAGTGTGATCACCGCGGTCAAGAGCACCCTGAGCAGAATTGCAAAATACTTGCATAACATCAGCGGTCACTGGCGGAGGTTTAACGCCGCAGATATGGAATCTATGTGCTTTTGAGCCACGCGGGGCTGTTTCAATATTAACCCACAAATCCTCACATGAACTCTCCAGGTGCGGTAGTCGACACGACTTTAACTTCCTAGAAATCGCTATCAAGACGCCACCACCATCCTTGCGCGCACTATATCGACTAGATTCACGGTACCGTCTGTAAATATCATACCTGTCGTCAAACAAATTCGGCGTCATAAACACCACCGTTCAGCCAAGTCTCCGTAAGCACAATTATGTCATAGTCTTGTAAAGACATATTGTGGTAAAAAATATTAAGTTTCGTTTTAAGGCCACGTACATTTTGATGGTAAATCCGAATTGAACTATCGAATGAGGCTAAGTAAAGAACAAAAACTTTCCAAATTTGCTTAATATTTATCCTAATATATTTACGTTAATCACTTAAGTTGGTCTTGGTTCGTGATAACAACGCCAAAGTAATCCAGGTGTCCAGTGTTTACTCTGGCATTTTTAATGTATTGATTGGCACAAATAACTGAATGCGACATAATTACATAAGTTGACGACCCGAATGGCGTAGCGGTGGTGAGGTTGCCCTACGTTCTTAGGGTCCCGGGTTCGAGTCCCGGTTTGAGCACATGTTTGTGTGATGAGCATGGACATTTGTTTCCGAGTCATGGATGTTTATATGTATAATAAGTATATATTTACAAACAAAAAGTATCTATGTAGTATATCAACTATCTGGTGTCCACGACACAAGCCTCGTTGCTTACTGTGGCACTAGATGGCGCTGTGTGTTCATGTCCAGCGATATTTATTTATTTTTATTTATTTAATTATTTAGATGACACATCGTGAGAGAGGGACAGAATATTCTACGAAAAATTTATTAGATTTTTTGTTGGCCTTTTAAACGCTAATTGATGTTTCGAGCAAAAGTTCAAATCAACGAAGTCGTTTGACATCTTACTTCTTATTTTACTACGAGTACATAAATGTGAAAGTTCGGATGGAGGTTTGTCACTCAATCACGCCAGAACGGCTGAACCGATCTGGATGCAATTTGGCACAGAGGTAGGTTATAGTCTGGAATAGCATATAGGCTATATATTTTTTAATGCTGTAAGATTTCCAAAAAACAATAAACGTGCTTCGTGAGCTCGATTACCAATCGGTTTTCACTTTTTGTAACTATACGTAGGTATTTTAATTTATTTATACTTTTTTACCATTCAAAAGACAGTTGGGTCATAGATTAAGAAATCAAAATTGATGACTACACAGTACGAATAAAAATCTCTAAAAAGTTTGAAATAAAAATATAATTAATATTAGGTAAAACCCATGACGTTGTTAATTTGTTCTGTGCTGGAATCGAACCTGCGACACGCAGCGCCACAGTCAATCGCTCAGCCACTGCGCCAACTGTGCCGTCACATTGCACTTGTGCTGTATCTTCTACTGGCCCAACTCCGTAAGGACCGTAATATACAGCTTTAAAACGTTGCCCGGCACTAGAAATTTCTCCTGTATCGTGGGTGTGTTTACAAACAACTAAACTAACAAACACTAACAGCCAGACCCGGAAAAACTACCTGTACTTCATACAAAAATTTGCTCCCTGCGGGTGTCGAACCATACGCTCAGCCTCTGCGTCGACTGTGCCGTCAGCCCATCGTACAGCTTTGGCTGTGGCTTCCTCGTCGTCGCGCTTGCCGTTCGCTACGTGCGTTTCGCCACGGTAATGAGACATTGCGTGTGAGGAAATACTACAAATCAAATTTGTTGGATTCCCATTATTTTCCTGAAATAATTTCTTGTACCGGTCATCTTAGTATGATATCGTGAATTCACCCTATCAGTTTGTGGAGGGCTGTCTCTTACCCTGTATGTATGAATATTTGTCACTGTTTCACGTAAAACTTAGTGAATGGAATTGTATGAAATTTGCCACACAGCTAGTTAATAGCCAGGATTATCACTTATGATACTTTTTATCCGTACGATGCCGTGGGTTAATTACCGAATTCCATGCGAGCGTAGCCACGAGAATATGCTAGTCAAAAATAAAATATATAATGTTTTCTTAGATGTTAGCCATTTAACATTTAAACAATTATTGTTGTCAAGTTTTAATTTTGTAAGCCCAAGGAATAAGATTTTATAAATATAGACTTTTCCCTCCATTTTTAGTAGTTTGGATTGTGATTGATACCTACACAGTTTTTGTATTATATGTTACCGGCAATGCATATAATTCAGTCATTCTATGCAATAACTAGTCATTCTTAGCAATGCCGAGCTTGTTAAAAAAATACCGGTGTGTGAATGACCGGTTAACAGTTTTGATTGTAACATAAGGTGTGTGTATCAAGTTCCTATAAAACAGTAGACAGACTATTTTTCATAAATTAATAAGTATTTTTATGAAAACTAGTCTGTCTACTCTTTAATAGGAACTTGGTTATTTTTTAAATGAATCAGATATGAGTTTAATAGCGAAAGTTGTTTAGTTCGAGTATGTGACTGGTAGCTTGACGGATGCAGTTTCCTAAACCACCAAAGGGAAAATTTGCACCACATCTAGCGGACGAAATATTGGTTCCAAAAGCCCAGCATATGTCATACGAGGATTGTCGTAATTGAAAAAGGATAATTGAAATACAATCATTTATTTATAAAACACATAGATCAGCTATTTATTTCGGTTAACTAACAATAGCGTTGGTCAAGGTTGGTAGTAAGTTACGGGTACCACGAATAAGGGATGGGACCAAAGTTTCCAGAGTGACGTACGTAAGGGTTGGCACCAGGGTTTCCAGAGTGACGTACTTTAGTGATAGGACCAAGGTGTCCAGAGCCACGGTTGTTGTTTCCGAAATTGTTGTTGTTTCCGATGTTCCCGTTGTTGTTTCCGATATTGCTACTGGTGCCGCCATTGCCAATATCGTAGGCACTGCCGCTGTCATCGATAAAATAGCTGCCAGGACCGTAGTTTCCACCTTCTACATACCCAAGGCTCATACTGCCATCGTAAGCATGCGCTGAATATGTTGCGTCTCTACCCACCCACTGGTCTCTGGACTGTCCTGAAAGATAAATTATGATTAGCTGAATATTAAGTAAATAGCTGTGACCACGTGTCTACCTATCAGTGTGATAGTTGACAGTTAACAAAAACCACGTGGCTTGTCGTCCTATCTATGGCACGAAGGTTTCACTTTTATAGTGTCATTGCTCCAAACTGCGACCGAGAAATGCCGAATAGAAAACCACATAATAACTTTGCCTAACCAGAACCCCACACTCGGTAGTCGTGCTTTTGTTACCACAAGATCAACCAGTGTTGCTGTTAAAACTAATGTGATTGATTTGCATATACAAACAAGCAGACGCGACAGACATTGTCCTTCACAATATGTTCTGAATGCCGACAACAGTGCCACCTAACAGGTTCTATATTATATGAAATATACATCGAAATCGGTCAAACGTAATGGGAGGAAAATAATTAATATATCTAATAATTAAACTCACACGCTCACCGAAATATTTTAAAGGTAAATAATAATTGAGTGAGGCGGGGCGGCAAGCCACGAAGGAGATGGCGGGACGAACTGGACAAGTTCCGTCAGAAAGCGCGGGTTCGCGAGAGGTGGGCAGAATGGGGAGGCCTTTGCACAGGAATGGGATAGTAATATTATTAGTGATTACTACTATACAAGGTGTAAACCAAAAATTCGAATAGAATAGAATAGAATTTTTATTTTGCAAATATGGGTAATACAATATAGTTGTTATGACTTATCCAAGTTCAGCCATATTTTACCATTCGGCATGCAAACATTTACATTATTTATGAAACATGTACTTACATTTTAGAGACCAGATCGATTATATTATTATTATTACAATTATCATTCAATAGATCAGTTAATAAATTATTATCATTTTCATTACAATTATCATTCAATTAATTAATTATCGTTTTATTACAATTATCATTAAATTACAAAATTATCATTTTTGTTACAATTTATTTGATTAATAAAATATCATTATTATTCAAATTAATCATAAAATATATTTTTCTCTGTCAGAAACTCATTTATGCTATAGTACAACTTTATCTGTCAAAAGTTTACGTAGTCTACTCCTACACATCCACCGTATTTAAATCTTTTCAGCCACTTGGCAATTTATTGAAAATAATAGCGGCCATACAATAAATACTTTTGCGCTTTAAAGTGGTTTGACATGATACTTGACAAAGTTTGCTATTGTCTCGCCTATTCCTTGGGAATACATCAGCAAGGCGTTGAAAACGACTTGGATTTTGCTGTACAAACATAGCTACTTCGAAAATATAAATACAAGGGTCAAGATATTGTATTGCTTAAAATAGGGCTTGCAACTGTCTGTAGTTTTAAGTTTAAACAATGATCGGAGACATCTTTTTTTGGGCCTTAAAAGCTGTCTCTATCAGTCGAGTTCCCCCAGAAAATAATACCGTAGCGCAAGTGAGATTCAACTATGCCGTAGTAAGCCGTAAGGAGTAATTTGGTATCTACTATGGAGGATAATCTATATAAAACATATGCAGATGAAGAACTCAGTTTTTTTACAAATGAAGAATGTGACATCTACCAATCCGCACTGGGCCCGCGTGGTTGGATTATAGCCCATTCCCTCTTATTGAGAGGCCCGTGTCCCAGCAGTGGGAACATTAATAGGCAGATGATGATGATGAAGATGTACACGGACTCTTAACGAAGCCGTCAACCAAGCTCCTGTACATCAAACTAAGTAAATCTACGCAAAAATTATTCCTGGGAAACGACTTTTGCTTTTGGGATTAAAAATCACGTTTAACGGTAGTACTCATCAATGTATGTATCACTCTAAACACTGATGGATGCATTGAACAGTACGGGGGTGGAAATATTTAAAGTAAAGTTCCAACATTAAAACTTGTTAAAAAATAACCTTTGAAAAAGTTGGAACTATGACCCTGTCGTCTCCGTAACTAGAAGGTTCCCACCCAGGTATGGTCTATCTAGCTAGAACAAATAAATGATGAACAAGTGCCTTTCGGCTTCGTCAAGGGTACTTTTACACCCGTTATCAGCGATAATAATAGTACTATTATCGCTACTAATCTTTTGGGAGTATTAGTAGTGATGAGCATTTTAGTAATAATGATTACCTTGAGCTGCACAGACACAGATTACTGCTGTCAGAATTAGTACAACGGTCACTGAACGCACCATGTTGCTCACTACGGAATCGTTCGGAACACTGAATGTGGATCGCGATGTAACGTAGGTTTTATATGTTTATTTTGTTCTTGACAACTCTTAAAAAAATAAAAAAGTTAATTCTTCGAATATAATGTCATGTCGTTTGGAAGAACCAGTTCAGAAAAAGTTCGAATCGCTAAAAATCTTTGTTATTATGAATTATACAAATTATAATCTTTTATTTTTCAACTTGGCTAATAAAGTATGATGTATTGATCAAATCTTGCAACTGAATTTCAAACCAGTTCCCCTCAACCGATTGAGCTGAAATTTTGCACACACATGTTCTGTTGATAACATTTTTCTATGACTGACAATATTGAATCCTGCAGCCAGGATCGTCTCCTCACGAAAGAACTCTTCAATCTTTCACAGTGCGGTCATGTAACTTTGTATACATGTTAAACTTTAATAGTTAAAGATGATTTTTAACATGATCTCATCCTGAAGCCAGGATCGTCTCCGCAAAAGGGAACTTCCTTATAGTTAAACAATTTAATATGGTACTCCCTTAAGTCCTACCATGTTGTTCAAAATCCCGAAATTTTGTATTACATAATTATCTTTACTTCTAAAACTATTCTGTCACAATATCTAATATTATAATAATTGAATCTCCTAATTGTACATGACGTAAAGTCATATTATGTCCTAAGTATTGTGTTTTATTATCATCTTCCTGTCCTTATCCCATGTTACTTGGGGTCGGCGCAACACGTTTTTTTCTTCAAACTCAAACTCAAAGCATTTATTTCAATTAGACTATTACGGCACTCTTGAATGTCAAAAATACAAAAAAGAAAATCAAAGCTACAGTCCCAGTCACAAGGCATAATAACTTGAGAAAGTACTGTAGTTGCCCATTCTCTAGCGTAGATCTCTATGAAGAAGAACGGGCAAGAAACTACATGGACACTCTTTTAAAATCAAAATATTGTTACAAAATCTTGGTTACATCATTAATTTTGAGATTATACATACACATCAAAAATGTCTAGGGATCAAGCATTTTTATGCGGATTTCTTGAGATTGAGATGTGGCTTTGTAATAAATTTATGATTTTATAAATTTATATGGATCCTTTTTGGTGCATTTCATAATTTGAATCAGGAACTCTCAATCAAATTCGAGTAAAAGATGAAAATAAGCTGTCAATATTTTCCCTATAAAAACATACAACGCATTGAAGACATTATTAGTGCTACTGTTTCCCTACTACTAATTAAAACCAACGTTATTATGGAGCGGCGACGTCATTTAAGCAGGGAAGAAATGCTCAGAGCCGTGGGAATGATAGAAGCTGGTTCCCGGCAACGTACTGTAGCTTTAGCTCTGAATACAAGTCAGAGTGTTATCAGTCGACTTTGGACACGTTACCGAAGCACTGGTACCGTGGCTGAGCGCCATGGAGGACGGTATCGCTGCACCACACGGAGACAAGACCGATACATTCAAATCTTAACTCGAAGAGCTCCAACAATAACCGCCATGATGTTAGCCGTGAGGCTTCATCACTCTTCAGGGAACTTAATTAGCGACCAAACAGTCAGAAACCGCTTGCATGAAGTGAACCTTCATTCCCGAAGACCGCTACGGGTACCACCTATAGCAATGCACAATCGTAGGATTCGATATCAATGGGCTCTTGAACACAGAAATTGGGCAGAAGAACAATGGCGTTTCGTGTGCTTTTCTGATGAGTCTCGTTTTGGTATGAGACCGGATACAAGACGTATACGACACTGGAGAACCCCTGGATGCCAACAGCGATTAAAATCCTGCCAGGAAGTCCATCCTTATAGTGGTGGAACCATCATGGTATGGGCGGGTATTTGGATCGGCGGAAGAACTGAGTTGATTTGGATCAGAGGCAACCTCAACGCTCAAATTTATGCTGAGACGATTGTATCAGACGTCATCGTTCCTCTACAAGTGCAAATCGGTCCCTTATTTCAGTTAATGCATGATAATGCACGACCGCACACCGCAAGAGTTGTAAGACAGACTCTCGCCGCAGCTAACATCAATGTCCTGCCCTGGCCTGCTCAGTCGCCAGACTTGAACCCGATTGAGCATGCATGGGATATGCTACAGAGAAGAGCTCTGCCGAATATGGAGGGTATCCAGTCGCAAGAAGACCTTTTTTTGTTGTTGCAACGAACATGGGCGGCCATTCCACAGCGTGATTTGGATGAACTCATTTTGAGTATGCCAAACCGATGTTCTTGTGTTGTTAGTGTTCGCGGTAGAAACACGGATTATTAATTGTTTAAGTTACCCAATAAAATTTTAAAGAAAACTGTTATTTCAGTCTTTTTTTCGAACTTTAATGTTAGTGGTTCAAATGTCAAAAATCCCTTTATTAGGAAAATGGCAAATTTCTTTATTAATGCAAAGGTGACTTGGTTTATCGTTACTGTGACAAACGAAAACACTTTATTTGATGAATCCTTAAAGAAAATTTTAATTAATATCAATCAGGAGAAAAGTTATTGCAAAAATATATGTTGATCCCTAGATACTTTTGATGTGTGTATGTGAGAACGATGTAGAAAGACGTGCACACCAGCTCTTAGTGTGCACGTCTTTCTACATCGTTCTCACATCAGTCCAGAGTCAACAGTCCAGAGTAAAAGATTAGATCAACAATTTACGAATAAAGTAATTAAAATGAACCTTGGCAGCTAAGAGATGACCAGTCCCAATTGACAGCACCTGTTCACAAACATGACGCATGTACCGGCGCCATTCAACTCAACCATATTGAAGGGAACTAAATGACCCGACACACCCTCCACCATCAGCGAGACATCTATGTGAGCATGACATTCTCTCAGCCACCAAGGCATATTCAAGTCAATGAAAGATAAATAAATGTAAATGGTGGCTGAACAGTACAAAGTCCTCAAACGTGCTATGCAATTATATAATATTAAGAACTGGAATCTATATAATGCAAATATATTTTTACAATCTTCTGCAGCTTCCACAATACATTAACATGGGAATCAATTTTTCATCTTCTTCTTTACGTGTCGATGGACTCGACCAGCATTTAGCCAAGCATTTTTATCATCAATGTAATCCCCCAACTTATAATATGCTTGCCTACATAGTGTGCGTTTTATACAAGATTTAAATTTCGTCTCATTCAGTTGAAGAATATGGGGAGGTATTTTATTGTAACATTTCAAACAGTACCCCATGAAAGATGAATCCACTTTAGCTAGCCTGAAACCTGGCTGAACTAGTTGGTCCCTATTTCTAGTGTTATAGTGGTGTCTGTCACCTCTCTTACTGAATAAATGCCGATTTTTCCAAACGTACATGATGTTTTCATAGATATATTGACAAGGTACTGTCATGATATTAATTTAAACAGTTCTCTTAGAGAATCACGTCTACGTAATTCATAAATGGCTCTGATGGCTCTTTTCTGCAGAATAAATATAGACTCGATGTCTGCAGCCCATCCCCATAGTAAAATACCGTATGACATGATACTATGAAAATAACTGAAATAGACCAGCCTCGCGGTATCAACATCAGTAAATTGACGGATTTTTCTAACAGCATATGCTGCTGAGCTCAGCCGTCCTGCAAGAGATGTTAGATGAGGATCCCATTGTAACCTTGAGTCGAGCGTGATTCCCAAGAAAACCGTTTTATCGACATATTTTTATATATTCCATTCTCTCTGTCAACCGTCATGCAATCATTTACACCTTTTTCCCTCATATCATTCCTTTCCCTCTCCATCCATCCACATTTATATTCATCACTCTTTTAGTCACATGCAATTCTTCCCTCCTCATCACATGCCCATACCAAGACAGTCGATTCCCTTTCAACTTTTCTGTAACTGGCGCAACTTTTAAACTTCCTCTAATATTCTCATTCCTCATTTTATCCATTCTTGTCACACCACACATCCACCTCAACATTCTCATCTCCGCTACATGCAATCTTTTTTCGAGAAGTTCATAGCAAAAGCTTTGTAATACAAAGGACCATGGGCAAAAATGTATGAAGCCTAGCTGGGCTCACCCACCAACAGAGATGAGAACACTTTGGACATACTTGTACAACAATAAATATAAAGATATAAACTCATTTTTGTGAAGAATCCTTTGCTATAAATATTTTTCTCCTACCATAATAAGCTATAATCGTGCAAAGTAATGCTGTTTTGCACTAGTTTTAATTTCTTGAGGAGTTCGTGGCAAAATAAAAACAGCCGCTCGGGTCGATCTTTAGGTTAAGCCGTGCTTGCCAAGGTTGGCCTGTGGATGGGTGACCACTCATTACATACCGAGTTTCCTCCGTGCCTCGGAAAGCACGTTCAGTTTGTCCCGGCGGTTATTTGTAGATCTTTGACAATGATTACAGGTCAGTGGCCCAAAAAGTCCAACAACCATTCTTACCAAGGGGTATCGTATTATCCAGTACTAACTGGGTTGTGGAGGTCAGATAGGCAGTCGCTCCATGTAAAATACTGGTATTCAGCTGCATCCGGTTAGGCTGGGAGTTGACCCCAATATAGTTGGGAAAAGGCTAGGCAGATGATGAGTAGTTTTTATTCCAGGTGCAAAAAATACATAATATTGCGATTGAGCGGAATAAAAGCTCCAAGGTATTTACAAGAGATCTGGCTATTGAGCAGAACCAGCTCACGAAACTGAAGGCCGACGATGGTAGGATCTTATCCGCCAAACCGGAGCTTCTGAGGGAGATCGAGAGCTTTTATTGACAGTTGTAGACATCAACCAGTAAACCCGTTGTAGATGTAGCAAACGACCCAAGAGCTAGATTGGACCGATATTATACCGAAGACATCCCGGACGAGAGATGAGATTAAGATTGCTCTGAAACAGCAAAAAAACAACAAAGCACCGGGTAATGACGGAATTACGGCCGAACTCCTGAAGGCGGGTGGAAAACCGATACTTAAGGCCCTTCAGAGCTGTTTAATTCCGTCACACTCGAGGAGAAAACGCCACAGGCATGGTGCAGGGTTGTAGTGGTGAAGAAAGGCAACGATGCCTGGTTAAAGAATTTTAGGCTCATCTCATTTCTAATCCATTCTACAAGTTTTTTTCAAGAGTCTTCACGAAACGTTCGATCAGGATTGATGATTTTCAGCCTCCCGAACAAGCCGGTTTCTGAAAAGGCTTTATCACCGTGGACCACATACATACGCTGCGGCAGGTTATACATAGAACCTATCCTTCTGCAGCGAGGTGTGATACAGGGAGACGTCATATCTCCGAAACTATTCACCGCTGCACTGGAGGATATCTTCAAGGTTCTGGACTGGAGAGGGCTAGGCATCAATGTCAAAGGCGAGTACATCACTCACCTTCCGTTTGCCGCCGATATAGCGGTCAAGGTCATGGCTGCGACCATGGAAGACCTCAGTACAATACTCGTTGACCACAGAAGAGCTTCCGAAAGAGTGGGTCTTAAAATGAACATGGACAAAACCAAGGTCATGTTGAATGACCATGTAACACCCACTCCTATCAAGATACAAGAAGTCGAAGCAGTAGACGATTATGTGTACCTGGGACAAAGGGTCCAGTTAGGCAGGTCTAACTTCGAGACAGAGGTCTGGCTGGGCAGCGTTCGGGAAGTTGCGCGGTATCTTCTCGTCCAACTTACCGCAGTGTCTCAAAACGAAAGTCTATGACCAGTGTGTGTTGCCAGTGATTACATACGGGACCAAAACGTGCTCGCTCACAATGGGCCTCATCAGAAGGCTTAAAGTCACCCAACGGGCAATGGAGAGGGCTATTCTCGGAGTTTCAAATAGAACCAAGGTTACAGACGTAGCCCGAAGAATTGACAAACTTAAGTGGCAGTGGGCAGGGCACATTGCTCACAGAACGGATGGCCGATGAGGCTGAAAAGTTCTGGAGTGGCGACCGCGAACCGGAAGACGTTGCGTTAGAAGGCCTCTCACTAGTTGGACCGGTGCCGTGCGATTTGGGGAGGCCTATGTCCAACAGTGGACGTCTTTCAGCTAAAATGATGATGGTGATGACATCTATTGTTTACCATTATTTTAAAGCATGAATTAATTGTTATAATAACAGTTTTATGACTACCAATTGTCTTTTTCTACAAAACCTATTATATATCGTATCCATCCTATTCTATTGCATATCTTTTTTCTGCAATGGAATTGAAGCTGGTGCCGATAGGAACAATTTAAGTACGAACAAAATCCTTTACAATGGCATATGCCATAACTCTGTTGGACACTGAGCCCAATTTGACTTATGGTCAAAGGACCATGAGTCAAATTGGGCTCAGTGTGTTTAAAAATATTGTTAGGATTAAACATTAAATAATTTTAATATAAGACTTATAACTTTTACTGAAAACGATTTTGTCTTTTGTATCCATTTAGTTGATTGTAATATTTAATTTATGACAACCGAATTAAGGGCATATTGTATTTCGGGATTTAAATTATATGGCATGTTGAACTACGAGATATTTAGTTATCATTATCATTCGGACAAATGATGAATGACAAAAAAAAATATGGCACTTTAGATTATGGATAAAAAAGTAAGGGAACACAATAGAGAACCATTTAATATAGCAGCTTTATTAATAATTGACCAGGTTTCGTAATTGAATTTGGTTATTTTAGTACATTGTTCACCGAGAGGAGAAAGTGACCGATTACTGTCGAGGATGTCGTTTGAAGCCCGAGCCGTAGGCGAGGGCTTTACAACACCCGAGATCGGGAATCGCACTTTCTCTCGAGTGATACATAGTGCTTTATACTACACCTACGAGGAAAATAAAAAACGAAATCTTTACTAATTGAAATTTATATTGAAATTGTTGCAGTTAGTGAAGCTTAATGTAACACTTTTTCTATTAATGTTTGTTTGAGATGTTTGCGACAATGTAGGAGGAATTTCACATGTTCTTTTTTCAAATTGTTTATCCTGCCGCCGCAGGGTCGCACTCCCAGCCCGACACCATCCAACACACAGCTAGTGGCCAGTGTCATTTTGCGAACTTGGAGATAAAAACTCACTGTAAAAACTTTTTGGCTTTTGATATTTATATTACCGGCGCATAGTCTTACCCAAAATTAAAAAAGAAAAACCACGTAAGAAATGGATTTTCATACACTTTTCTCTCCCGCTCAGATGCGTTTTCTCCCCGCATATTTGTTCGATATGCAAAGACGTACTTTCTACCGTAAATTTGATAAAGTATCAAGGTACTTTCCAAGCAGGTGTAGTATAAAAGTCTTTTGTGACAAGCTCTTGAATTTTTAGGTGGGTCAATGACCGCTATTCTCATCTTAACTGGCACCAACTATAAATCCAATGTGCACTTGTATATAGAATAAAGAATACTTTGTTATTATTTACGTATTATGGATTTCCAGATAAATTGACAACTAGCCTTGTCTTTCTTTATGTATTACATTTGAGACCACTCCCGTTTCGTAGAGCTCGTGTGCCATTCCCACACACATATTGCAAGTGGACCCTCCAGGTAAGTCACTGGCAACACTTTTGTGTAAAATTGAACCCGCTCTCGGCATCAAGTTTGGAACTAAGATTTAAAACCCTAAAATAAGTGGTAAAATAGGGTTTTAGGGGGTCTTGTTGCTATATTTACTATCTGTGGGGGTATTTTCATGCCCTAATGGAGTGGGGATGTGCAATGTCGAAATTTCGGACTTCGCTTGTTTATTATTAATTCCTTTTTTTTACACTTACAATATACACTATACACTTTGACATTGAATGATTTGACATGAATACTTAGTTCAGTATTTTATTATTATTTTTTTTACTTTATTTTACATTATTTTATGTGACATGTATTGATTTGACATGAATACTTATTTTGTTAAGTATTTTACTTTTTTTTATTATTATTGTGACATTTAATGTTTATTTTTATTTATTTTGTTTTGACATTCGTTTTGTAAATTATTGTTAATTTTTATTTAATTATTGTGAATGTGAGGACCATATGGGTCACATATTTTATTTTTTATTTTTTTCCCACGACTGTCTGGCAGTTTGAGTACTATAAGCGACCTACCCAAATGTCCTTTCTTTGGTATTGTTCGTCGTTTCGTTGAGCTCCTTGAGTTATAAGTCGAGCTACACGATAACTGACAAATGCTTGCACTGATTGGACAGGTCCACTCAAATCTGTGTGGTTCTTTCTTCAAAAGACCATCTCAGACGCTAATCTGCATAGTCCTCATCTGAATTGAACAAGATTATGTCTGGACTTCAAAAGAGACTATGACCTCTGAGTTTGTTTCGGCTGTTTCTTCTCAGAGTTGTCAGGTACGAAACAACGGCCCCATCTAGTTTAAAAAAAAATGACGTGTAAAAGTGTTTGTTAGAACCTACTTGTACTCACAGCGTCCCGGCCGCCGCGGGAGACGCCCCGGGCGTCGGGGGCCACCACGTAGCCCCCGGCCACCGTAGGCGCGGGCCTGTGGACGGTGGGTTATGGGCTAGCTCGCCGTCCGTCCGTCTCATGACGACAGGCCGTGTCGACGGCGCGTTCGTGTTCCACGCGCGCCTCAAAGAGAGTCAGCAAAAAGGAAGGGGTCCGCAAAGACACGCCTGCCGGGGTTGCGGGACTGTTCGAAAAAAAAAAAAAGAAAAGAACCTACTTGCAAAAATAAACATCATTTCATCATCATCATTTCATTTCATTTCAATAATCAAATTAAATCAATGTTAAATCGCACGCAGGGGTGTTTAACCTTTTGTGAGATTTCCATGCAATTGTTTTATTTATTTAAGGTACCTACGTAATCGCACACGGTGGAGGTTTGCCCCGCTTGGGCGGAGCACCGCCGTGTCCTCGTAGCGGCGATCGACGGCAGTGACCTCTCGCGTCCGGCCCTGGTTCAATCCATGGCCCGAAGCGAGATGGAATGGGATGCCGTCACCTCCTTCTGCGAAGCAGTCATGCTAGCGAAGAAGGTGGCGGAACGTAAGAGAGAGAGAACCTCACGTCCCAGCCACCGCGGGAGACGCACCTAGCGTCGGTGGCTTCGTAGTGACCCCCGGCCACCGTAGGCGCGGACCTGTGGACGGTGAGCAATGGGCTAGCTCGCCGTCCGACCGTAATATAACGACAGACCGTGTCGACGGCGCGTTCGTGTTCCACGCGCGCCTCAAAGAGAAAGGAAAAATTAAGGGGTCTGCAAGGGCCTATGCCTGCAGGGGCTGCGGGACTGTTCGTAAGAAATACCGTGGCCCTGGGACACAAAAGGCAATGAAGGAACATGAATGGGTTTTAGTCAGTAAAAGTCTGACACTCCGCTCCGCCCAGAGCGGGTCATTTAATGAATTCCCACCCAAAAAAAAAGCAATGCAATGTTTTTAATCATTCATAAGTTTTTAGGAGGAGGAGCTCGTGGCTAAATAATAACAACCGCTCGGGTCGATCGTTTGGTTAAGCCGTGCTTGCCTAAGTTGTTCTGTAGATGGGTGACCACCCATTATATGCCGAGTTTCCTCCGTGCGTTGAAAAGCACGTTTAGCCGATGGTCCCGGCTGTCATTTGTTATCAAGGAGTATCGTATTACCCAGTTCTAACTGGGTTGTGGAGGTAAGACAGGCAGTCACTCTACGTAAAATACTGGTATTCAGCTGCAACCGGTTGGACTGGAAGTCGACCCCAACATAGTTGGGAAAAGGCTAGGCAGATGCTTTTATAGGTAGGTATCATTTGACAGTTATAGTATTGTCCAACAAGGCGTTTGATTGTTTACTTTGAAAAAAGTTATAATGTGCCGGTTTTAAAGCCATGTCGTCGCTTCATTTTGTTTCGGACCTCTGCCGCCCAGAATTACAGAGGCTGAAAGGACGCCTTTTGTAGTCTTCACCCACGTTATCACATTTTGATCAGGCCGTCAGTTCTCACACATAACATCATAACATCACGCCTGTAATCCCCGAAGGGTTAGGCAGAGGTGTACTTAATCGTACACCCACATTTCGCCAGTTATGGTTAAGTCTCATGGAATAGGGGGCGAGCATAATTATTACCATCAACCGGGAATATTTCCAGACTCCGTAGCTGTTACTGAGAAATTCCTGATGGAATAAACCAATAATTCTTTGCTCGAACCGGGAATCGAACCCAGGACCTCATGCTCAGCAGTCGCGCTTGCGACTGTTAGACCTACGAGGCAGTCTCACACATACAAATCCGTTTGGTATGACTTGTTGAATCACTTCCTTGACGGATGCAGTTTACTATACCGCTAAAGGGAAAATTTCCACCACATCTAGCAGACGGAATATTGAGTCCAAAAGCCTGGCATGCAACTGTAGCACAGAGAACGCTGCTGTCTCGAGTTCTGTCATAAAATGAGGATTGTATTAATTGAAAAAGTTTAATTGTAATACAAAAATTTATTTATAAAACACATAGTTCAGCCACGGTTGTTGTTTCCGAAATTGTTGCCGCTTCCGATGTCCTTGTTGTTGTTTCCGATATTGCTACTGCTGCCGCCATTGCCAGTATCGTAGGCACTGCCGCTGTCATCGATAAAATAGCTGCCAGGACCGTAGTTTCCACCTTCTACATACCCAAGGCTCATACTGCCATCGTAAGCATGCGCTGAATATGTTGCGTCTCTACCCAGCCACTGGTCTCTGGACTGTCCTGAAAGATAAATTATGATTAGCTGTGTACACAGCTAATACGGCAGCTAGTACGCACCGTACGGTGCAGATTGGTTCCTGAACTGTACACTATGATAGTTTGTGTGTTAAGTAGCGAGTGTGTCCAACATTTAAAACACTTCACACAGTAACCCAAAAGTTTATTTAGTACTAGTGTTGTAAGGTTGGTGATTCTTACATGTACGTCTGTCTCGCGTGTTGGTAAGTTGCACACTAAGTAAGTAGTTGTATTTGTTGTGACAAGTAAACCTATTGATTCGCCTTGTCAGCGAGAAGTAAGGTTAATGTACGTAGACCGTACATACTCCTAACCCAAGCAAAGGATGAGGAGAGTATGACCATGTAAGAATCACCAGTACAAAGCAAAAAATTAAAGATAATGTAAAATGTAAAAAGTGTAAACATTAAAAGTAAGTATAATCATATAACTAAGTCAAATGTCAAAAGTGAAATTCAATGTCGGTGTTGGAATCCAATGTGGGCCTTGTAGGTGGATGGTTGCCGCTAGTCCTCCGCTCTGCTTCATCTCTTGACTTCTTCGGAGGCGGGCGATTTTGTAGTGAGCGCGACCTGAATAGTTTTCTCATCCCAGCCACAGAATTCCTGGACTGCATTTCCACGTCTGCGGTACTATGTCGAGTAACATGATTTACATGATATCTGTTTTCTTTGTACAATAACCTCGCCTTTTAGACGGATCCAATGTAGCCCACTGGGGCCCGTGGAGCCACAGAGGGTGCGTGGTTAATTTCTGAGGCGTAATGCCACGTGAAAGAACGTCTGCGGGATTTTCAGTCCCCGCAACGTGGTAGAAGTTGTCAGCAGAGATGTTTTCCGTAATCTGAACAACGCGGTTTGCTACAAAGGTTTGCCACCGACGTGGCGAACTTTTGATCCAATATAACACGACCTTAGAGTCAGTGAAAGCGAATACCTTGATTGGAAGATGATGCGAGTAATTTTCATAAACTATGCGTAGCAGCTTGGACATGAGAAGTGCGCCGCAGAGCTCTAAGCGTGCTATAGACAGAGGCTTGGTAGGAGCGACTTTGGACTTTCCGCAGACAAGCTGAACAGTGTTACCGGAGGCGGCGGTCACGTGAGCGTATACAACGGCACCGTAGGCATGTTCACTTGCGTCCGAAAAGGATAGAAGAGTGAGAGTGCAGTTGCTAGAAACACCTACATGACGCGGAATGCGTATATTGTTAAGAGCCGGTAACTCGTCGCAGAACTGTTTCCATATTTTAACGATGTGTAGCGGTGGGGTGTCATCCCAATCTAAATTAAGATGCCAAAGCTGTTGGATCAGTAGCTTAGCATACACGACTGCGGGGGCCACGAAGCCCATTATATCCCACAGTCGGGCAACTGTAGAAAGGATGGAGCGCTTAGTGCACTTCACATCTGCGGGAACCGTAATTTTAAAATAAAATACAAAATAAAACTGAATGCATTAAACATTGGAGAAGAAAATGCAGTTACAAAACAGATCTTACCCATTCAGATCTATCTAAATAAGTAAAATCCGCTTTGCGCTGCCTTATCTGCCTGTTTCTGTGTTTATTAACTGCATTTATACACCAATTATTGTTATATAAATACAGCCAATTGTAACCTAAATCTGACATACAAATATTAAAAAAACTTACATAATTAATTTATGTTCGACGTTGTGACAATCAGAAAAAAGAATAAAAAATATAAACACTTTCTTAATCATAAAGTAATGTAAAAATACAATTTTTACAATCTTTCAGGACAATGCCATACGCAAGACAGACTTGACTTTATGTAATGAGTAAGACATATCAATCTCAACATTAGGCGAGCGTGACAGGCGACTAAATTGAACTTGCATTCTGTTAATAGTTGAAAAATGACCCAGATTGGTTTTAAAGCCCTTAGCGCGAAGCAGCTGATATCTAGACTTACGAGCAAGTTTATAAGGCACATTTAAGTTTATTAGAGTTAGTAACCGCGGACAATCAAAGTGAGTGTTTATTATTTTGTACAGGAACAGCTGATCTAGGATCATACGGCGATTTTCCAGACTCATAAGTTTGAAATGTTTCAGGCGTGAGCTGTAGCTAGTTAAATTTCTGACCATATTACAGTGATATGACAAATGCCAAAGAAATCTTTTCTGCACTGATTCCAGACGACGTTTATGTATTTCGTAGAATGGAGTCCAAACTATGCTGCAATATTCTAAGCCTGATCTGACAATTTTATTGAGTTAAAGATTGCAATTTTAGTTGAGACGCGCTTAAAATCTTTACAGTTATGCAGAATGAAACCCAACATCTTAAACCCTTTAGTAACAATCTTATCAACATGTATATTTTACCGAAGCTTATTGTCAATATAAACACCCAAATCACGAAGTACTTCTTTCTCATAGATAATTTGGTCATTAATTTTATAATTACGAAAATACGGTCCTTTTTTCCTAGAAAAATGTACGTGATTGCATTTGTCAGCATTAAGTAACATGTTATTGGCCAAGCACCACTGGGAAAAACAGTCTAGGTCTTCTTGGAGTTTAAATGGATCCTGATTGCACTCCACTCGTTTTATAATTTTCAGATCATCTGCGTATAAATATATCTTTGAGTGTACAAAACAAGACGCCACGTCATTTATGAATATATTGAAAAACAACGGGCCTAGATGGGAGTCTTGGGGTACGCCCGAGGGTGTCAGAAACAGGTCCGATGAATAACCGTTGACAACAACTTTAGATGTGCGTTTAACAAGGTAAGACTCACACCACTGCAATAAGTTTCCTGCAATTCCGATTGCATGTAATTTGTTAACCAATATTTTGTGATCCACCTTGTCAAACGCCTTGCTAAAATCGGTGTAAATTACATCTACAGGTGATCCTCGGTCTACAGCGTCGACTAAATCCGAAATAAAGCACGCAAGATTGGTTCCAGTCGAAAGGCCTTTCATGAAACCGTGTTGTTCAGGCATCAATGTCTGTTTCACATGCCACGAAAGTATGGGGTATACTAAAGCTTCGAAAACCTTGCCAAAAATAGACAAAATAGAGACTGGTCTATAGTTATTCGCGTCGGATTTGTCCCCAGACTTAAAAATCGGTACTACTCGTGCTTCTTTCCAAGCCTTCGGAAAACAACCTGTGCTCAATGATTTATTATAAATCATAGATAGAGGCTCCCCCAACAAGTCACAACATTTTATTGCGAAAATGGAAGGCAGTCCGTCAGGCCCTGGCCCTTTATTAGGGTCAAGTCTCTTTAAGGCTTTAATTACAGAATCCGTGTAAAGTGTCAATTGGGTCAGAAAATCAGTATGCTGACATTGCGCAGTCTCGTATTTAGCTGAATCGTCAACAGTATTGCACATACTACTCTGTCAAGAAAGTACCGGGAAAAGATCAATAATACACAAAATGTCTGTTATTCATCCAAATTTATTTTATCACCTTCAAAGTATGCTCCTTTAGAAACGACACTTGCGCCAACGAATAATCCATTCATCAAAACATTTTTTAAACGCTGCTTCCGGAATTGAGTTCAGTTCTCGCCGCGAATTCTCCTTTATGTCTTCTATCGATTGAAAACGGGTGCCACGAAGTGGTAATTTGAGTTTAGGAAAAAGAAAAAAGTCAGCAGGAGCCATATCTGGTGAATATGGTGGTTGCTGGATGGTATTTGTTGAGTGTTTGGTCAAAAATTCGTTCACAATGATAGCCTTGTGCGAAGGCGCATTGTCGTGGTGCAAAATCCAAGAATTTTCTTTCCACAAATCTGGCCTTTTTCGTCGAATTTGCTCTCTTAAACGCCGCATAACGCTCAAATAATATTCTTTATTTACCGTTAGACCTTCCGGTAAGAATTCAGAGTGCACAACACCGCGATAGTCAAAGAAAACAGTCAACATGACTTTGACTTTTGATCGACTTTGGCGTGGTTTTTTCGGTTTCGGTTCAGTTGGAAGGCGCCACTCCGAAGCTCGTTGACTAGTTTGCATGTCAAACTCGTAAACCCACGTCTCGTCACCAGTAACAATGCGTTTCATGAATGTTGGGTCCGAACTGACTCGTTCTAGCATGTCCTCAGCGACTTTCATGCGATTGAGTTTTTGGAGAAAATTCAGATCTTTTGGGACTAGCCGAGCAGCAACATGTTTCATACCCAAATGATTAGTTAAAATGGTACGGATCGTGAGATACAGAAAGTTCGGCGGCTATCTCTCTCAGAGTTAAATGGGGATTTTCAGTCACTATTTTCTTCACTTTTGCGATGTTAACTTCAGTTGCAGACGTTGACGGCCTACCAGAACGAGGCAAATCTTCCATCACATCTCGACCGCTTTTGAACGCTTTGAACCACTCATAAGCACGAGTTTTTGATAAAGTCGATTCATCGTAAGCCTTCTGTAACATTTTCAGTGACTCCGAACACGAAATTCCATTGGCGATGCAAAATTTAAGACAAACTCTTTGTTCGATATTTTTGTCCATTATGAAATTCGCAATACACACTATATATGATATTACTAAAACCAGCACTGTATTTAATATAAATAACAGATGCAACTCAAACTCCGCGCCAAAATGGAAAACAGTTGTGCCAATCTAACAACTACAAAAAAACAAAAATTTGAATTTGGAACCATAAACAAATCATCCATTCCCGATACTTTTTTGACTGAATGTATTTGGGTTATAAGCAGATGAAAAACATGAGGCAAATATGTTGCAATTATCTGCTCCATTACTACCTATGACATCGCCGTAATGTATTGATGAAGGGTACGTACTGTTACCGTTACGTTTATTCTTTAAAAATGACCAAAAGAGCTTAGGGTTAGAAGTGATCGAAGATTCAATTGACTTTATATATTGCCTATAATTAATATGTGTTAATTTTGAAACTCTGTCTTTAAGCAAACGATATGAAATTTTATCTAGGGGTTGTTAAATTTGGAATAAAGTGTATGGTACTTATTTTTTTCTTGTAGTAGGCGAATAAGATTCCTGCTAAACCACACCGGATATTTACAAGTTTTAGGCTTAGTCTTAGGTACGTACATCTCAATAACATTATAAATTACTTTGTAAAATGAGTCCACCATTGCGTCGACATCGCAACATTGAGAAAATAAGTCTTGCCATGCTATTTCACCTAATTCTTGAATAATTTTAATATAGTCAGCTTTATAGAACTTAAATGTTGGCTCCTGGTTAGGACGTAAAGTTTCCTCATGCAAGTTGCACAGCAGTTCAAATTCAAGGGGGGGATGGTATGAGTATATATTACTTAGAGGGCTTTCGGATACACTAAAACCTTTCACCGTCGTGTTAGTTAAAACAAGATCGAGTATCTTATTTTTATTGTTATAAACACAATTGTATTGAGCTAAATTATTTAAAGAAATAAAGTCCAGTAGTTTCTGCTCAAAAATTCTATTTTTGTTTAAGGAAGATGCAAGCGGTGTGCCTGGTGAGCCCCTCCATTCAATGCTACTTAGGTTGAAATCACCTAACGTTAACGTGGCATTAAAGTTTTCCAACGCATTATTAGCATGATCGATAAAATGTTCTAAAATATGCTTTTGTACTGGAGGAGGGATATATACCGCACAGATCAAAAGTTTAGCTGGTCGTTTGTTTAAGCAAATATCTACGCACACCCATTCGTCTTCACATTTACTCTCCCATTTAGTCACTCGATATGATCTTAACCTTGTAGACACCGCCACTAACACACCGCCACCCGATTTTTTGTTATGAAAACCACTAGACTCACGATCCCGTCGATAGACCAGATATCGGTTGCAAAATAATTCAGAGTCTAAAATGTCGCCCGCCAACCATGTCTCACTCAGTACAATTATATCATAGTTACACATTAACATATTCAAGTAAAAATCTACAGTTTTGGTCCTCAAACCTCTTACATTTTGATAATAACATTGAATTATATCAGATAATGGAAATAGATAAGTATCGTTTCATGAATTTAGTTTAAAGTAAGTACCTATTTACTACAAGAAACACAATTACAATAGAAATAACAAATAGATCAAGTTAATTTATTCCATGAGTCCATATTACGAATAAATATCTTGTCAGATTCACCCGATTTGCGCACATAAACTCGTCCACCGCGTACCCACACAAATTTATAATTTAGTTCTTTAGCTCGAAGACGGGCTGCGGCGTGTAGGCTTTTGTTTTCCATCGTGAGATTCTCAGTAACAAATATCGCAAATTTCTTATCATCCAGGCCTAGTGTGCTGGTGTTCACCTTCTCATTTGGGTGATCCTTGTTGTATTGTATTGTAGCTGCAAGCAGGGAATCCCGGGTGCGTGGGGTGTTGAACTTCACCAGGATTGTACGTGGGCGAGCAGATTCAGGGTTCGACTTGGCAACGCGTGAACAATAAGATATGTCGCCATCGTTATTGGGAAACTTGACAACTTGTGCACGACGACAAGATGTGCACGTTAAAAGTGTCCATAGTCAAATAAAAAAATACAATTCAAAAATAAACAATAAAATAAGCCACGGCAACTAAGAGATGACCAGTTACACCTGATAGCACCCGTTCACGAACATGACGCATGGATCAGCACCATTCAACTCAACCATTTTGTAGGGAACTAAATGATCCGACACACGCGCCACCATCAGCGAGACATTAGAGTGAGCATGACGGTTCCCTATACATTTGCATAAAATTTTAAGACCTAATATAACTTGGCATACTTTTGTTACTCCTAATTGTATTTTCGCATAATATTATTTACGCATAACAGCTTACGCATAATTTTGTTAAGCATAATTTCTCTAATCATAATAATGATTAAGCATAATATTTCGAAGCATAAATTCATTTACGCATAATGATATTAAAACATACTTTTTATAGGCATAACAAAGGCATAATTATGAACTCCTAAAATTTTAGATACTAATACACATTTTTATACAATAATGCTGTAATGAAATTTGTAGGCAAGCAAGCATGCAGTATGCAAGCAAGCATGCAGCAAGCAAGCAAGCATGCATCATGCAACATGCAGCAGGCATGGTATCTGTCACGGCTCCGGCACTCCGGGGCTCCAGCAGTCCCACGTGAGCTTATCGTCGCAGATGTGTTTAACGCTCACCACCGAAGCTTCGGCTTGCTGGCCGGCTAGGCCGGCCAGCCTCAACTGCGGCGGCGAGTGTTACAACCCTCTGCTCCTCTACTCGCGGGCCGCCTCGCCCCTCCGCGCCTACGCGATTTTAAATTACACTCTCGGGGTAGGGCAGACAAGACTACCACATCTGTGACCGACTACCCAAATAGTTTTCGACTTCGACGCCATAGTAAAAAATAATGCGTTACACGTGTGCTTTAAAAACATTATGTAATTATTACTGCTGCAGCAATTATTACTGAGCAGCGGTGGCCCAGTGGTGGCCAGACCCCAACTTACGAATAGTAAGTCGTGGGTTCGAACCCAGATAGGAGCATTACTTTGTGTAATTTATTTCATCACCACTGCTCTCAAAACGGTGAAGGAAAACATCGTGAGGAAACCGACATGTCCTAGAACCAAAAATTCGAAGACTTGTTACATATATCAATCCGCACTGGGCCCGCGAGAGGCGAGAGGAGAGCCGGCTGTGTCCCAGCAGTGGGAACATTACAGGCTGATGATGATGATGATTACTGATGCGGCCGCTAATAAATTTATCCCAAAATGATCTCGTTTCATAAACCGGATCTCACATTAGACGGAATATTGAGTCCAAAAGCCTAGCACAGCACAACTGCCTCAGATATAACGCTGCTATCTCGTGTTCTGTCATACGAGGATTGTCGTCATTGAAAAAGGATAATTGAAACAAAATAATTTATTTTTATAACACATAGTTCAGTATCGGTCGGTGTTAGTTGAATGATTACATTACTATAGAGTTGGTCAAGGTTAGAAGTAAGTTACGGGTACGAGTAAGGTATGGGACCAGGGTTTGCAGAGTGACGTGCGTATGGGATGGGACCAGAGTATCCAGAGTGACGTACGTTAGTGATAGGACCAGGGTCTCTAGCCCTAGCTCTCTAGCTCTAGCTACCGTAACTGTTGATGTTTCCGTTGTAGTTGTGGTTTCCGAAATTGTTGTTGTTTCCGATGTACCTGTTGTTGTTTTCGATGTTGTCAATATTGCCGCCATTGCCGGTGCCGTAGGCATTGCCTCCGTGATTGATACTAAAGCTGCCAGGACCGTAGTTTCCACCTTCTACATACCCAAGGCTCACACTGCTGTCTCGTGTTCTGTCATACGAGGATTGTTGTCATTGAAAAAGGATAATTGAAACAAAATAATTTATTTTTATAACACATAGTTCAGTATCCGTCGGTGTTAGTTGAATGATTACATTACTATAGAGTTGGTCAAGGTTAGAAGTAAGTTACGGGTACGAGTAAGGTATGGGACCAGGGTTTGCAGAGTGACGTGCGTATGGGATGGGACCAGAGTATCCAGAGTGACGTACGTTAGTGATAGGACCAGGGTCTCTAGCCCTAGCTCTCTAGCTCTAGCTACCGTAACTGTTGTTGTTTCCGTTGTAGTTGTGGTTTCCGAAATTGTTGTTGTTTCCGATGTACCTGTTGTTGTTTCCGATGATGTCACTATTGCCGCCATTGCCGGTGCCGTAGGCATTGCCGCCGTGATTGATACTAAAGCTGCCAGGACCGTAGTTTCCACCTTCTACATACCCAAGGCTCACACTGCCATCGTAAGCTTGCGCTAAATATGTTTCGTCTCTACCCACCCACTGGCCTCTGAACTGTCCTGAAAGATAAATAATGATTAGCGGAATATTAAGTAAATACCTGTGACCAAGTGTCTGCCTATCAGTGTGATAGTTGGTATGTAAGTATTTGACAAAAACCAAACCACGTGGTTTGACGTCCTATCTATGGCTCGAAGGTATCACACCTTTATGGTGTCATTGTCATCATGTTATTACTCCAAACTGCGACTGAGAAATACCAAATGGAAATCCCCATTATAACTTTGCTTAACAAGGACCCCACACTCGGTAGTCGTGCTTGTTACTCGAGATCAACGGAGCAGTGTTGCTGCTAGAACTAATGT
This sequence comes from Xestia sexstrigata, assembly GCA_941918905.2. Lineage (NCBI taxonomy): Eukaryota > Metazoa > Arthropoda > Insecta > Lepidoptera > Noctuidae > Xestia > Xestia sexstrigata. The sequence goes on along the minus strand of OW799201.2, from coordinate 4,190,263 downwards.
GATTGATTTGCATATACAAACAAGCGGACGCGACAGACGTTGTCCTTGCACAATATTTTCTAAATGGCGACAACGGTGCCACCTAACAGGTCTTATAGCGAAGATCTACCTATCCAAGTACAAAAAAACATATCGAAATCGGTCAAGCCGTAATAGGCGGAAAATAATTACGATCGCACACTCACCGGAATTTTGCATAATTATGTAGACAATATTATATATCTAGACCATATTATCTGTCAATAATAATAATTGGTGATTACTACTTTAGCAAGCTACTGTACATCAAACTAAGTAAAAAAAATATTGCTGGGAAACGACTTTTGGTTTTGAGATAAAAATCACGTTTTACGGTAGGATTCAATGAAAGAAAGAAAGATAAAGCATTTATTAGCCCGTACAGGACAAAACACACAAAATAAAATGGTTAAATGAACAGTACAACTAACAAAAATTAAACAGAGAAAAAAAAAAAAAAAAAAAGAAATGACATTGGTCCTGTAATTGTAATTGTCCAAAGTTCCAGGCATGGTCTATCTGAACAGGGGTGTCGAAAGTAATTTTATGAAGGGCCGAGTTCAGTATTTTTGTAACCGTAGCGGGCCAAAAAATTGCAAAGTGACCTCTAAATTTAAATAAAACAAGCTTCGCCGGACTAGACTGCGATGATGCGGTCTGCATTCAATTCGCGGGAGGTGAGGTGGGGCGCTTCGTTATATGACGCGGAAGTAACTGACATGAGTGACATGAAGACATTTTTAAACAAAGTTCGTGCAAATACTAATTGATTTATTATAAAGTTTTGAATAGCTTGCGGGCCAGATGAAGGAAGGCCTATGCGGCCCGCATAGGCCTTTCTTCCTACCTAAGTTGGACAGGTCTGGAACAAAAAAATGATCGCAATGACGGAGCCCACATGTGCCTTTCGGCTTCGTGAAGGGTATATTTACACCCGTTAGGTATTAGCGATAATAATAGTACTATTTTTATAGCTCCTATTATTATTAGGAGTAATAGTAGTGATAAGCATTCAATTCATTCAAAATAATGATTACCTGGCGCCGCAGAGACACAGGCTACTGCTGTCAGAATTAAATCAACTGTCACTAAACGCACCATGTTGCTCACTATGGAATCGTTCGGAACACTAAATGTGAATCGCGATACAACGCAGGTTTTATATGTTTATTTTGTTTTTGACAACTCTAAAAAAATAAAAAAGTTAATTCTTCGAACATAATGTCATCCGGAAGAACCTGTTCAGAAAAAGTTTGAATCGGTAAAAATCTCTGTTATTAAGTAGTAATTGTGCTTGCGAAAATTCATCAACATTCGATTATTCCGATTGACTCAACAAAAATCGGACAAGGACGAATAGGACTTGCGTTTCGCCCTCGGCGCGCGGCGCGTTGTGGCCTGGCCTGCTTTTAATTCAAAGATAGAGCGGTGTATGAGCGCCTTTACGGAGAAGCGATTTTGCGCGCATTTGCTTGAAGCGTTGCAGATGCGTTCAACGTGACGGGGCACGCAGCGTTGTGGCCTTTAGTTTCTTTACTACTTTGTTTATGAAGAAGCGGCGTGTAAACGTAGCGATACCCGCGACGGAGCACGCGCCGCGGCGTCGTACGCATCTCTTCACGCCCCGCGTCTCCGTAAACAACATCGTACACTGTCATAGTTTGTGTTTGTGCGTGCGTGTTATATCCCGGCCCGCTGCACGCGCCGCGTCTCCATAAATTAGCCCTAAGCGTACGGCATGAGTGCAATAGCGTTCGGCGGGGCATTCTGCGAGGCGGCGAGCGGCCGACAGCGCGTTCAATTAGTGGCCATAGTGCACGCTCTGCTTTTGGGTGAATGCGCCGGCCGCGAGAAATATACGACAGCAGTTTTCAGACTACTTTTGGCAAAATATAATTAATTAAAAATATTTTTCCGACATATACCTAATCTAGCCTTGTTATGTACGTTTTCTGTTAATAAAGCGATATATTATTTACTTTCAATTCCCAGTTTTATTGCTAGTTCTCTCCACACTCTTGCTCTAACCATTCTATTTTGGTATAAACAGTGAATAGGTAGATAACCATATTTCAGGTTTATTTTGTATTCATATTATAATTTCTTCAAACGTCAAGGCGCGCACGCTCGTCTCGCCGCGCGCCGCTCCGAAACAAACAGGTTTGAACTCGCACGCGACGCGCCGCAAGACGCAAACACGCAAGCTGCAGCCGCCGCGCGGCGGGCGTCTACTCAGGCCACTCACGTATAAATGCATGTGTTTGACATGAAAGCTGCACGCCTCGCCCCGCCGCACGCTTGATTCGAGCGGCCACTCTGGGCGTACACTAAGGCCTTATTCACGAAGTCAGCGGCGCCGGCGCGGGCGCGGGGCGTTTAAATGGAACTGTTCACGAAGTCAACGGCGCGGCGGCGGCGCGGGGAGCGGGCGTCGAGCGGCGTACGAGTGGCGAGTGGCAAACGAGCGGTGCCCTTGAGACTGCATTGACGTAATGTTGTGCAGAATAAATTATCGACCAAAATTTCAAAATGCCCACCGACGACGTGTTGGAGCAATTAATATGTATGTTTATGTCTTCTTTTGCCCACAATAAATCCAACTTTAGGAAGGAAATAGAATCAAAAAGATGTTGTCGTCGCTGTTTAGACATTTCGTTCGCGAATAAAGATATTAATTTCTCGTAACACAACACAGTGTTGTGCAGTGGTTCTCCACGTAGGGTAGGCCACGAAATAATAATAGCAAAGCAAAAAAAAAAATTATAATTACTAATCGGCGCTATCTTGGATTTTAATTTTGACCTCATTTTCATTATCAGCAACCCCAAAAACCACGAAAACGACACCCATGAAGAAAAAACCGAAAATTTTTGTCGGCGCCATTTTGGATTTTCATTTTCATTATCAGTGACCCCAAAAACCTCGAACGTCGCCCATAAAGAAAAATATAATAACAATAATATTATAATAATAATACGCGCCAATAACCGGGTCAACCTAGCACTGAACTGCAAATTGCAAAAAACGAAAGGAAATTTGAATTTCGCGGGCAAAAGAACATCCACCTTGAATCCTGGCCTTGAATATGCCGCTGTGTGTGTAAAATTTTCAATGGGTTTTAGGCTAGTCGAGTGTTTGCCTGTCCCGCAGAGCTCCAAGCTTCGTAGTAACTTCCAGTATAGTGTTAGTTACGTGACACGGGAGCGACAAATTGCTATAAGTATTCTAACAGGAGTTTCAATTTTTTTTATATTTTGTACATTATGTGTTATTTTATTACATAGTTAATTAGTTACAATAAATGCCCAGTTAGTAGGGTAGGCTTGGCCTAATTGCCTCTTAGGAGCGCACGCCCATGGACAACACTGCGCCGCTCTAGCACCGTGTGCTATATAGCGCCGCGCGATCTGCCCACTGACTGCGTGAACACTACAGCGCCGCCGCGCCGCTGCACACGCTGCGCCCGCGCCGCCGCGGCCACTGACTTCGTGAATTAGGCCTAAAGGTTCAGCCTTTAGACATTGCCTTCCTACCCGCGGCTTCACTAAAAGGTTATATTATATCATCCCTCCCGTCACAAAGTGACTCAACTATTTATAGCAACCAGAAATAGTTCAGGGTGTAGGAGCGCTGACACATCGTTTTGTATTCGTTGTACGGTCGAACAAGCTATTTGGTTTACAGTTTAACCCACAAATTACATTATAAAATGTAAACCAAATAGCTTGTTCGACCATACGTGCAGCGCCTGGCGACAATATTTCGCCCGTAACCACCGTGAACTATAGACGCGCTCCCAACCTGATTAACTACTCCTTGGTAATATTCGTAACAAGTTTAATAGGTACAGTAATTTTAGAGTTCCGCAATATTTCATTTCTCTCCGTACACACCACAGAAATCTTAATAATAAGGCAATAGAAGTCGAAAATACGCATGACCCGGTCGCCGCGCATATGTGTGGTAGTACATAAGTGCACGTGGAGCGTTTGTTGCGGTTACTTGTGTTATTTGAGATGCGGAGAGGTAAAAAGGTGTTTTGCAGCATATCCAACTGCGGAAACTCGTCCAAAACTTGTAACTTAACAAATAAAGGATTAACATTTCATATGTGAGTACTTAATTTTTTTAATATTTTCGTTTTAATAAGTATAGACAAATCAAATAGTTTCACCACCGCTACTACGATTATCACAGAAAACGTTTTTTTTGTTTGTTGTGTTGTGATATTTATATAAGTGCACTTCCCGGACAGTACGAGATCAGGAAGGGAAGTGGAGCAGTCTTGATCTACAATATGTCAGTGACTCCCATGCAAATCACTAAAGGTATTCTTTTAACTCGTCCTCTACAGAGAAACTCTGTTTCATCGAGTAATACACTAAATGCATTCAGTGTAACGTTCGGTGATGCTAAAATGGGGACCTCGGTCAACTTTAATCTTCGTTTAGATGGAGGCCAGTCCCAGGAACTACAAGGTTTGCTTGCAAGGTACAGTAGTTGTTTTTCTAGTGGACTACATGACTTGGGTTACACACCAGTTACCGAGATGACCATCGAACTTAATGATGCTGAGCCGGTAGTTTACCGCCCTTATCGCATGTCATTTACTGAAAGGACAATGGTAAGGAACATGATACAGGAGATGTTGGACAGTGATATAATCAAAGAATCATCCTCACCTTACGCAAGCCCGATCGTCATGGTTCAGAAGAAAACAGGTGACAAAAGGTTGTGCGTCTATTACAGGGCGCTCAATAAAAAAACCAAGAAGGATCACTACCCGCTACCCAGAGTAGAAGACCAGCTGGATCTACTTGCAGGTAATGCCTTGTTCACACCCTTAGATCTAGCTTCTGGTTATTACCAGATCCTAGAATCAAAATAATTTCGTCTTAAAACTGCCCTTGTGATTCCTGACGGGCAATATGAATATAATCGCATGTTGTTTGGGTTAGTTAATGCACCATCGGTTTTTCAACGCACAATCAACAAAATAATAATGGAAGCCAAAATAAAATATGCGATTATACTCGTATACATGATATCCTCATTCCATCCAAGGATTTCGGAGAGGGACTTCAACGCCTGGAAGAGGTACTGCAGTTGCTCAAAAAAGGTGGGTTAACTTTAAAGCTTAGTAAATGCCATTTCTTCCTGGACTCCATAGACTTTTTAGGTTTCGATGTAAGCGCTAGTGGTATCAGACCGGGTAGCAGAAAGACGGATGCAGTCTCCAATTTCCCGACACCTAAAAATCAGCACGATGTACAGCAGTTTCTTGGACTTTCAGGGTTTTTCAGACGATTTATCAAAGAATACGCTGTAATTCAGCACTCTTAACAGATCTACTTAAAAAGAACACTGCGTGGACTTGAAGCAACAAACAAGAAGAAGCATTCACCAAGGTAAAAGAATTGCTGGTAAGTCACCCGCTACTTACTTTGTATGACCCGAAAGCCGAAACAAAGTTGCATACAGACGCCTGTAAGGATGGCTTGGCCGGTATATTACTTCAACGAAACGTCAACGGTGTACTACAACCAGTATCGTACTTCAGTCGTAAAACGAATGTTGACGAACGTAAGATGCATTCTTATGAACTCGAAACGTTGGCAGTAATCTCTTTATTAAATCGTTTCAGATTTTATTTGGTAGGCATACCGTTCAGAATCATGACTGATTGCAATGCACTCAGGTCAACGTTAGTCAAGCGGGACCTCATACCTCGAATCGCACGTTGGTGGGTTGTACTTCAAGAGTATGACTGCACTATAGAATATCGTCCCGGGACCCGAATGGCGCACGCAGATGCTCTCAGCAGGAATCCAGTGGACAACCCGGTAAGTGAACCACATGTTTTTGACGTCTTACCAATTCAGCAATCTAACCAAAACTGGATCGCAACTGTGCAATCTGCTGATAGTGAAGTTAAGAAAATTAGTGAAATTCTTTTGGATCTGTCTGCTGAGGTGGCCATTGACGTTCATAAAAATTATAAGCTCAAAAACGATAGGGTTTTTCACATTGTTGGGGACGCCTTGAAATGGCTTGTATCTGTTATGTTGGTCATTGCGGGTTTGACGAGACATTACATAGAATAAGAAAACATTATTGGTTCAGGAAAATGCGCCGTTTGTAAAAAAATATGTTTCGTCTTGTCTGGAATGCGCTCACCACAAGGCCCCTGGAGGAAAACGAGAAGGTGAATTACACCCTATCGAGAAGGTCAGTACACCCTTTCATACCATCCACGCAGATCACCTAGGACCATTCGTAAAGAGCAAGGTAGGAAATTGTTATCTACTGGTAATTGTAGATGGGTTCGCGGAACACGTTAGTATAAATCCAGTTTGAAATACCTAAATCTATAATATCAGTAAGGGTGATGAGGCAATTTGTAAGTTATTTTGGAGTGCCAGCACGTCTCATTACTGACAAAGGTTCTAGTTATACCAGCAAGCATTTTCAGAAATTTGTAACGTCCTATGGCATAAAACACGTCCAAAATGCCGTTGCTACACCCAGCGCGAATAGACAAGTAGAGAGGTTCAACATAACCATATTGGATGCTCTATCAACCTCTAGTCACGGTGGAGAGGATAAGTCATGGGATGATCACATTTCCGACATACAGGTAGGTACACAACAAAACATAAAACAACTCAGAAGAACCCGTCGGAGCTGTTTTTCGGATTTAATGTGACTAGCAGAACAGAAGGTAAGTTAAACGAAATTATAAAAGAAACTCTCAATAGGACTCCTGCGCAGGACTTAGATGCACTAAGATAAAACGCAGGCGAAAATATAAGAGAGCAACAGGTAAGAGACGCCTCTAATTATAATAAACACAGAAAGCCTTCAACTCAGTATAAAGAGGGCGACTTGGTAAGAGTGGAAAGACAGGTGCCGCATGATGGTAACTCACAGAAGCTTACTGTCAAATATTAGGGTCCCTATCGCATAATAAAAATACTCCCTAATGATAGATTCCTGGTTGAGGATACACCTCTGACTCGTAAACACGGTAGAAAATATGAAAATATTGTAGCAACGATAAAATTCAACCCTGGATGAAATTCAATAGAGACTTGGAATCCGATTCATCTGAGAATGATTGCGCTAGTGATGACGAACAGATGTGTGTCCAAAATAAGGAGTAAGTTACCAAAATATTGTACTATTAATTTATAATGATTTGTGATTTTGAATGTTTTAATTAAATAAAATGATTTAAAGCGATGGGAATCCCTTGAAACAGGATGGCCGAGCTGTTAGGTAGTATTATAAATTAACCATTAAATAAGTTATGATGATTGCGTATTTACGGTGATGGTGATAGTGATGGTGATTATGATAATGATTGTTATAATATGGTGATTGTGGTAGTGATGGTGATGGTGATCGTGATAGTGATTGTAATAGTGATGGTGATAGTGATAGTGATGGTGATGGTTATAGTGATTGTGATAGTGATGGTGAATGTGATGGTGATTGTGATAGTGATTGTGATTGTGATAGTGACGGTGATTGTGATGGTGATAGCGATGGTGATGGTTATTGTAATGGTGATAGTGATGGTAATTGTAATAGTGATTGTGATAATGAAACGATGATTGTGATAACGATAATGATGATGGTGATTGTGATTGTGATGGTGATGGTGATGGTGATGGTGTTTGAGATAGTGATAGTGGCGGTGATTGTGATGGTGATAGCGATGGTGATGGTGATTGTGATTGTGATGGTGTTTGTGATAATGATGATAATGGTTGTGATTACAATGATAATGATTGTGATATAATGATGATAGTGATTGTGCTAACGATGATGGTGATTGTGATGGTGATGGTGATTGTGATGGTGATAGTGATTGTGACTGTGATAGTGATGGTGATGGTGATTGTGATTGTGATGGTGATTGTGATAATGATGATCATGATTGTGATTACGATGATAATGATTGTGATTACCATGATAATAAGTGTGATTGTGATGATGGTGATTGTGATGATGATGATTGTGATTACGATGATAATCATTATGATTACAATGATTAAGATTATTATATCACTAAATGATGTCCTATATACGGGTTGCAATCTACAGGCTGACATATTTCATATACTTTTGAATGTTCGTGTTTATTACATTGCCTTTTGTGCAGATGTGAAACAAATGTATCTATGCATTTATACGAATGCTTCGCACCGCAAATATCAACGAATCTTATATAGATTTTTAGAAACCGACCCGCTCGAGGTTTTTGAGTTCACTCGAGTCACATTTGGGCTTCGGTCTTCACCATTTTTGGCGCTCCGCACGCTACGTCAACTCGCTAGCGATGAACGGCATAACTGGCCAACTGCAGCAGCCGTACTCGAGAGAGACATTTATATGGATGACGTAGCTTCATCTACTTCTTCTATCGAGGAAGCAGTCAAGACAGCTACCGATCTGATCCAGATCTTCAAAACTGGTGGGTTTGATTTAGTTAAATGGACCTCCAACTCGCTGGAATTGCTCGAACATATTCCCGAGTCGCACCGTCAATCTGAATGCATTTCCTTCGACGATGGAAATACATTTAAGATATTAGGTTTGCGTTGGTTACCCGCTCAGGATACCTTTATTTTCGAAATATCAAGTCCCCCACCTGTTTGTACTAAACGCGCCATTTTATCCGCTACCGCTCGGTTGTACGACGTCTTAGGACTCGTCGGCCCTATAATTCTTTTCGCAAAATTAATCATTAAGGAACTCTGGCTTTTAAATCTCGATTGGGACGATATACCCCCTTCTCGCATTGTTAAAATATGGCAACAATACTTAATAGAATTACCGCACATTTCTAATTTATCATTCCCACGCCATCTAGGTATAGAAACCGGTTCTATGGTTTCCTTAGTCGCATTTTCAGATGCGAGCGAATCCGCATACGGCTGTGTGATTTATTTGCACGTCGTAAATAGTGGTCAATCGCCTATTACTTCACTCGTGTGCTCTAAATCGCGTGTTGAATCCGCTAAACCTAAAATCACTCTCGCACGCTTGGAATTAAATGGAATACTTTTAATGTCGCGACTTCTTAAAACCGTTTATGACACTTTATCTAAGCGACATAAAATCGAAAGTATTTGTGCTTTCTCGGATTCTGAAGTAGCACTCTGTTGGTCTGTTGCTTCGCCACACAGATTTAACACTTATATTGCCAACCGCATTTCTCAAATTCAGGAAAATATTTCACCTGAAAACTTATATCATATCGCTGGCTTACATAACCCCGCAGACTGTGTATCTCGTGGGCTCACGCCTTCGCAGCTCATTCAACATGAGTTATGGTTTAAGGGTCCATCCTGGCTTTCCTTGCCTAGACAAGACTGGCCTATACAGCGATTTTTACCCAACCGGTCTTCATTAACGGAAGAAAAAACCGCTTCGCACGTGACTAAAGTCACAGATAATGATAACCCGCTTTTAAAATTAGCTTCAGAGTGTTCCACTTGGGAAAAGCTGCTGGAAGCTACTGTTTTTTCGCTTCGATTTATAAAAAAATTGCCGCAAAACGATACAATCACCGCTGAAGATTTAAATACAGCTGAGTTGGAAATAATTCGTGCGATCCAGTTTAAATACTTTTCCGAAGACATTAAGAATATTTCTAAAGGTCAACCGTGTTCAGCCAAGTTACGGAAATTGTTTCCATTTTTATGTAACGGACTTTTACGTGTCGGAGGTCGCCTATCGAATTCGACATTAGAATATTCTTCTAAACATCCGATTTTACTTCCCGGGCAAGGACATATTGTTAAATTATTAATTGAATTTTATCACCGCGACAATTGTCACGCCGGGCCGCAGTTATTAATTTCGATATTAAGATCCAAATATTGGATAATTTCTGCTAGACGTGTGGTTCGACAGTACATACACAAATGCAATGATTGTTTTCGAGTTAATCCTAAGCCTACGTTTCCGCCTATGGCAGATCTGCCTAAATGCAGATTAGAGCAATGCAAAGCGTTTTTACATACGGGCGTCGATTACGCAGGGCCGCTTTATATTACTCCTTACCGCAAACGGGGCGTACGAAGTGTAAAAGCTTATATCTGTATATTTATTTGTCTCGTAACAAAAGCGGTGCATATCGAATTAGTATGTAACTTAACTTCTGCTTCGTTTATCGACGCATTTAAACGATTCATATCGCGAAGAGGTCCTTGTAATTTCCTATATAGCGATAACGGGACTAATTTTGTCGCTTCTAAGAAATATTTTAATGAACTTCATGAGTTTTTGCAAACCGCTGATTACTATCAAAGTTTTAGTCATGAACTCGCGAAGAACCGTATCACGTGGCGAATGAACCCTCCTACAGCGAGTCACTTCGGAGGGATATGGGAAGCGAACGTTAAGAGCACCAAGTCGCTTTTATTTCGTACAATCGGCAACCAAGTTCTCACCTTTGAGGAGATGTCGACCATTCTTATTCAAATCGAGGCAGTGCTAAACAGCCGTCCTCTTTATGTTTTGAGCTCTGACCCATCAGAGCCATTAGCTCTTACTCCCGCGCATTTTCTATCTACTTCTCCGCTAGAATGTTTACCCGCAGCCGACTTATCCGAACAACGAACAGATCTGTTGTCTCGTTTCTCCTTAATGGATTCGATAGTTCAATCATATTGGAAACGATTTAAGTCGGAATACTTACATAATTTGCAACAACGCGAGAAATGGAATACTCCGTGTAACCCGATCACAGTTGGTACCGTAGTGTTGTTAAATGTAGATAACGCCCCACCCTTGCAGTGGCCATTAGGAATTGTTACCAATGTATACCCTGGCAAGGATGGTGTTGTTCGCGTAGCGGAAGTAAAAACAAAGACCGGTACTTATAAACGACCAGTAGTGCGGTTATGCCCGCTTCCGACTCAATAGTCAATTTATTTTTATATACATATTTTAGCTCATATAGTATTAATTAGCTTACGTTAGATAAGTTTAGTTTAGAAATTTCATTAGTTATCCGCCCTACCAAATACACGCTACTTGAAGTTGTTGAATATAGCGATTTTATTGCTTTTCTAACCTTTTTTGAAGGGTTTCTTCAAGGCTGGGGGGATGTTGGATTTCGTATTCGTTCATAATTTTCATTGTAGGGTAGAAGTAGAAATGACTTTCAAAATGCGTCACTATCCTATCATTTCCCATCCTTTTCCCACATGCACACCTGGACTATCGCTGTCCTTGTCACCGCCGACGGTGACTGTGTGAAGACCCTCGTTCACTTGAACGAGAGTAGCGTTACTAAGAGCATGCTTCCTTATTAATTTATCACTAATTTACGGTTTGCGAATTGCCGCGAGTGCATTTACGAACTATTGTCAAAAACACTACGGACAGTGCGTGTTTATGTGGTGAAAGGCGTCTGCGCGACCCCTCGTGCGCTGCCCTGAACTCAGCAAGGACTCGAACCCTCTGCCAACCGACACAGAGGAAGATATTGAAGACGGTGAATCTACAGGTCAGTGGTGTTGCATGTTTCCTGCCAAATTCCTTGGTCCATGTTCACAAGTTCGTCGTCCTAATTCGTGTCGCATTTGCAAGGTCAGACCTACCACGTACTTCTACAACCCCCCGCAATAATACAGTCCACTATTTGATCAACCAGCTCCCAGCGTCTGGGATAAACGCAAACATTTTTATATTCCGCCCAAGTAGTTGGTGTAAGGCGCCACCAATGGTGATTGTTATAGTGATGGTGATTGTGATTGTGATTGTGATGGTGATTGTGATAGTAATGGTGATTGTGATAATGATAGTGGTTGTGATAGTGATGGTGATTGTGATAATGATGATGATTGTGATAGAGATGGTGATTGTAATTGTAATGGTGATAGTGATTGTGATGGTGATTGTGATAGTGATGGTGATTGTGATAATGATGGTGGTTGTGATAGTGATGGTGATTGTGATAATGATGGTGATTGTGATAGTGATGGTGATTGTTATGTATGTAGCTATAGTTATAGTTGCGGCTGCGCCGCATAGTAAGAACAGCGCGTAAATACAACAGTGCGAATCATTCCGTCTCTCAGTTCACACCTACATAGCTTCCTACCTAACATTGGCGACGAGTACCCACATTAGTGAAATATGTTTGGTGTAAATTCAATTTTTGGATCTATATCCAATTTTGATCATCTAACCCAAGACTGGAAGCTATACAAAGGGCGACTTCAGCAATGGTTCATCGCCAACAGCATCGGCGAGGATAATGACAAAGCTGGAGTAAAGAGGAAAGCGGTATTGTTGAGTGCACTCACGGAGAACACGTATCAACTTGCGTGTAATCTCGCCTTGCCTGACGACATAGATACAAAGAACTAAAGAAAATCTTGGATGACCATTTCGTGCCGAAGCGCTGCGGGTTCGCGGAAAGGCATAAGTTTTATACGGCTGTGCAGCAATCCGGTGAGACGCACTCGCAGTGGGCCGCTAGGTTACGCGGCCTTGCTACTTACTGCGCGTTCAAGAATTTAGAGGATTATCTTCTAGACAAGTTTGTCATGGGCATGTTACCAGGTCACGAACGAGACCAACTGTTTGCCAAAGATATCAGCGACTTGACGCTGAGTAAAGCTGTGGATCTAGCAGAAGCTGCACGCTGTGCGCGCGCTGGCGCCGCATTGGGACCAGCTGGAAATATTGTTGGAAACCAGGATTCGGGCTACAAAATAGGTCAAAGCAGTAACAGCAAAACTTCGGCCACGTCATCAAAGGATCAGCGTGAAAAGTGTTCGGTGTGTGGTTAAAAGAACCACAAAACGTCAGACTGTCGTTTTTCTAACTATACGTGTAAATTGTGCAATCGTAAAGGTCATCTGCGTAAAATGTGTTCGAAAAAAAAGTGCAACGCATTGAACAAGGTAGTAGTGATAACGAGGGAGATGACGGTGAGTTACTTTTGAATATTTATTGCCTCAATGAAGTGCCGATGACAGAAACTGTGAGTCTGGAGGGTCATAGTATAAAATGTGAAATCGACAGCGGTTCGCCTGTTTCTGTTATTTCTGAAACCTTATATAAAAGTACTTACCCAAAAGTTCCGTTAACAGTACCTACGAAAAACTTGATGACCTATACAAGTACTAAAATGATAGTAACGGGGTGCATGATTATGAACATTTCATATAAAAGTCGTACGGTTAAATTGCCAGTCTACGTCATACGTAATGGTGGACCTCCCCTTCTCGGGCGCGATTTTATGCGCGCTTTTGAATTACGTATTGTATCGACACTTGGTAATTGTAATAATATTACCGCTGCAGATAACTTATTACAAGAACTTATTCAGGCTTATCCGAATGTGTTTTCTGATGAATTAGGTTGTTTTACTAAATTCGAAATTAAGTTACCCCTTAAAGCAGATGCAAAACCTGTGTTTTTCAAGTCGCGTCCAGTGCCATTCGCATTAAGAGATAAGGTAAACATAGAATTGGACAGATTGGTCGCGCTAGGTATTCTTAAACCGGTTTCTCATTCAAAAATACGCATCGCCGATCGTGCCCGTACTCAAACGTGATGGTAGTGTTCGCATTTGCGCCGACTACTCGGTAACGATAAACAAGCAACTGTTAGTAGATAAATATCCATTGCCCACTGCACAAGAGCTTTTCACCAAACTGCATGGTGGAGAGGAATTTAGTAAATTAGATTTATCAATGGCCTACAACCAACTGAAAATACACAATGAGTCACAAAGCATAACTTGCATAAATACTTCTCGTGGATTATTTAACTACACTCGACTAATCTTTGGTTTAGCTAGCGCCCCATCAATTTTTCAAAGGACTATTGAAAATATAATGGGTAACCTGGAAGGGGTTCTAGTGTTTCAAGATGACATTTGCATAACTGATGCCAACAGACTTGAGCACTATAACCGTCTAAAAGTAGTGTTAAACCGTTTACAAGATTTACCTTAAGGAAAGACAAATGCGTATTCTTTCAAAAAGAAATATCGTATCTAGGATACATTATTGATAAGAATGGTATTAGAAAGAATCCACTCAAAGTTGAAGCTATTTTACAAGCGGCAGTGCCTAAAAATGTAAGCGAGTTACAATCGTTTCTAGGCTTGATCAATTATTACAGGAATTTTACTTCGAATGCGTCTTCAATACTAAACCCATTACATGAGTTATTAAAAAAAGGTATCAAATGGCACTGGGGATCGGAGCAGAGTACTGCCTTTAGCAGCATCAAAAAACTAATGTCTTCAGATAAGATACTAGCACACTTTAATAACAATGCAAAAATTATACTAACAGTAGATGCGTCCCCAGTCGGATTAGGTGCAATATTATCGCAAATAGGTAGCAACGGCATAGAACAACCGGTTTCATACGCGTCGCGCTCATTAACAGTAGCAGAAACAAAGTATTCACAAATACAGAGACAAGTTTGTGCGATAGGTGCGAAGGAGAAAGCTGCATATGTGAATTTTGTTATTGATGGCAGTTTGCCTGTGACTGCACGTCAGTTAGAAATAGAAACTGATAAGGATCCGGTTTTAAAAAAGGTATGCAGCTTTGTCCAGAATGGTTGGCCTCGCAAAGTAACAGATGATTTATTAAAGCCATATTTTTTATGTCGTATGCAAATATCATTTGAAAATGGGATTCTATTGCGAGGACATAAAGTAATTATACCCCAAAATTTGCAAAGTAAAATTTTGAACGAACTCCACAGCTCACATTTTGGAATAGTCAAAATGAAAGCAGAAGCCAGAGCTCGATTTTGGTTTCCGGGCATCGATGGAGCACTGGAAAGGTTAGCAAGTGCATGTGGAATTTGCGCGCAGCTGCGGCCTTCTCCGCCACGCGTACCGCTCGCGCCATGGCCTCAACCGCCGCACGCTTTCCATAGAATTCACATGGATTTCTTAGGCCCCATGTCTAATAAAATGTTTTTAGTAATCGTGGATGCGTATTCAAAGTGGGTTGAGTGTTACATAATGAATAATAGTATTACAACACAAGCAGTTTTAACGAAACTGACCGATTTTATGTCAAGATTTGGCATACCTGATACAATTGTAACTGATAACGGAACTTCATTTACTTCACACGACTTCACAAACTTTTGTATGATAAATGGCATAACACATTTATTCTCGCCTGTTTATCATGCTATGAGTAATGGTCAAGCAGAGTCATTTGTAAAAATAATAAAAAAAGGGATAAAGTCCATAGCTGCATCAAGTCAAATGAATGACTTACAAAATCAGCTATCTAAATATCTTTTTGACTACAGTAATTCAGTGAACAGCACAACCGAGACTACTCCAGCTCAGTTAGTTTTTGGACGTAAGCTACGCTCACGCTTGGATCTTATTTCTAAAACGGCTACTGATTCTCCCTCGTCATCGGCGCTACCCGCGTTAATAAAAAAAAAACAGTGCTTACAGGTTAAAAATTATGGTGGTAAACCACAAAAAAGTTACTCGAATGGTGACACAGTGTGGTTCAAACAATATATAAATAAAAAAAAATACAGTTGGGCAAAAGGAACTATACTAAGTAAAATGGGCAAAGTAATGTACAAAATAGAAATACCAGGAATAAATAAGAACATTATGCGACATAAAAACCAGCTTCGATCATATAACGGTAAACAAACAGTAACCAGCGACGTCACAACTGACTTGTGGGATGTTACTTTACCACAAGAAGAGGAGAACTTTGGAAACAATGAAAATTTAACAAGCAACGTGGCAACAACGTCGGAAAATTCACTAACTGTGTCCACTGACACTCAAACCATTGACACCGTTAACCATGACGTTGTGAGTACTGACAACACAACGGAAACATCAACATCATCAGGTTCTCCTACGATGCCAGGGACGCCTTGGACGCACACGCCGCCAAGCAACCCGGTAGTGGAAGGTAGTCCAGAATTCAGCACCCCACAGCCGGCACCAGCCGATGATGATATCTCCCACACGCCCGTTGCAGTTCGTGTTCGTAGGAATAGGCCCATAGTAGATTATAAAAAGTATTTTTAGTTACTTACCTTATATTTGTATAATTTTAGTTTCTGTTTTCGCTCTTTCAGAAGGGGGAAAAGTGTTATGTATGTAGCTATAGTTATAGTTGCGGCTGCGCCGCATAGTAAGAACAGCGCGTAAATACAACAGTGCGAATCATTCCGTCTCTCAGTTCACACCTACATAGCTTCCTACCTAACAGTGATTGTGATAATGATTGTGATAATGATGATGATGATTGTGATAACGATAATGATGATTGTGATAACGAGGATGGAGATTGTGATGATGATGATTTTGATTACGATGTTAATGGTTGTGATTACGATGATAATGGTTGTGATTACGATGATAATGGTGATGGTGATTGTGATGGTGATAGTGATGGTGATTGTGATTGTGATTGTGATTGTGATAGTGATGGTGATTGTGATAATGATTGTGATAATGATGGTGGTTGTGATAGTGATGGTAATTGTGATAATGATGGTGACTGTTATAGTGATGGTGATTGTGATAATGATTGTTGGTTGTGATGATAATGATTGTTTTAATAATGGTGGTTGTGATGATAATAATTGTGATGATTATGAAATTTGGGACATAGAAAGTTCATAACCTGGATTAACACTTAGGACACTATTTATCCCTTTAATATGATCCAGTGGGACGGTTACCGAACTTTACGCGGGCGAAGCCGCGGGCAACAGCTACTACAATTATAAATTGATACTCAAACAATAATGTGGAACTTGAAAAACAGTGATAAAAACGGATATTTTGCTAATAAAATATTAATTTGCTCAAAAACTGTTAACTTTTTATTTATTTCTTTTTATATCAAAATAAACTAGATTAAACACTATTTGTACGTTTTCACACACGTTTTAATCACAAATTCACTTATTTCTTCACACTTCACAATCACTGTAGGTATACAGGGCGTCCCACGGATATGCCACATGGAGGGAAAGTACCTTGAATATTGCAGATGGAACATTTTACTGAAAGCAGACATTATTTGAATTAAAAAAAAAAACATAAACTGCATTCATAGATATTTAAATAGTTACATGGTTGAGCCGGGAATCTCATCCGTTACACGAGAAAAATAATCATCCTGTAGCTTTATCATACCGATCGAAAGGCTTCATCATAAGGATAATTTTTTGCCAAATAACATAGTGTCAGAAATAAAAGGAAGACCATGAATTTTAACATTTTTAATACAAAATTAATCAATTCAAAACCACGGGGTTTAGAAAACAATCTCACTCCATAATTTCACTCATAATAACCATAATTATTTGGGTGCAGTTACTTCGCTAGAACAAATAATTGTTGTAGTATGTTGAATACAAGACAAAGTTTATCTTATTATGGTCTTTTTCCAAACCTAAAAACAGGGTGTAAAAGACCTCATCACGAAGCCGTCAATTATTTGAGTGCAGTTACTACGTTAGAACAAATAATTGTTGTAGTATGTTGAATACAAGACAATGTTTATCTAAATACAGGGTGTAAAAGATCTCATCACGAAGCCGTCAACCAAGCATTCTGTACATCAAACCAAAAAATAACTTTACGCAAAAATTATTGCTGGAAAACGACTTTTTTTTTTTACCTACATACAATTTGATAAAAAATCCTGTCCGATCCGTGAGAGTATTATTAGGTATTGTTGCAGATATATTACATTAAGCTGCTACTTGTCTCTCAACAACTCAATTAAAGTTAGACATTAAAGAGCATAGACACGGAGGCAGGTCCGTGCAGGGTGCAGGTAGATGTGTCACTAGACAGCTGTCACGAGAACCGAGCGGACGTGCACCCGTATGCTATTTCCACCAAACTATTGTTTTATCAAACCATCTGAACCATCTGTGCTTACTTCCGTGACGAGTGGACGTCACAATTGGCGACGAGTTTGTGAGTAAGTACACAGATACCAATACCCACACAAAAAAAAGACCACAAGAAAAATTTGTGAAATAATGGGGAATGTTATTCCTTACTTGACCAACATGCTAAGCGGTGTTTACGTGCAACTTATACCTACTTGGCTTATTATTTACGATTGGCACTAAATAGCTCAATAAGTGTTTTGCTAATAGCATTTTCATTACATATCTATTTAGCGGCGTGAGATGATTCTGCAGTCTTTAGATGAGGCGTTGAAATACCGGCAGCTCAATAGACGGATCTCTAAATCCTTGAAGAGCGACCTCCGCCGCTTTAATACCGAGCGTATTAAAGACGCGATCGAGCGGAACAAAGGCTCCAAGATATTTACTAGAGATCTGGCTATTGGGCAGACCCAGCTCACGAAACTGAAGACCGACGATGGCAGGATCTTATCCGCCAAACCGGAGCTTCTGAGGGAGATCGAGAGCTTCTATGGGCAGTTGTACACGTCAACCAGTAAACCCGTCGTAGATCTAGCAAACGACCCAAGAGCTAGACTGATCCGACACTATACGGAAGACTTCCTGGACGTCAGCCTGTACGAGATTAGGATGGCTCTGAAACAGCTTAAAAACAATAAGGCACCGGGTGATGACGGAATTACGGCCGAACTCCTGAAGGCGGGTGGAAAACCGGTACTTAAGGCCCTTTAGAAGCTGTTTAATTCCGTCATACTCGAGGAAAAAACGCCACAGGCATGGTGCAGGGATGTGGTGGTACTCTTCTTTAAGAAGGGTGACAATGCCCGTCTGAAGAATTATAGGCCCATCTCACTTCTATAATATGCCATTGTCTACAAGTTGTTTTCAAGAGTCATCACGAATTGTCTCGTCGTGTCAAGGTTTGACGATTTTCAGCCTCCCGAACAAGCCGGTTTCCGAAAAGGCTTTAGCACCGTGGACTACATACATACGCTGCGGCAGGTTATACCAAAGACCGAAGAGTATAACCTGGCTCTCTGTTTAGCGTTTGTGGCCTGCTCGAAAGCCTTCGATTCGATCGAGATATCGCTGTACTGCAGTCTCTCCAATAGTGCCAAATCGACTACCGGTACATCGAGGTGGTGAAGTGTTTGTACAAAAACGCCACCATGTCAGTCCGACAATAGGACCAAGCCTCGAGACCTATCCTTCCGCAGTGAGGTGTGAGTCAGGAAGACGACATATCTCCGAAACTGTTCACCGCTGCATTGGAGGATGTCTTCAAGGTTCTGGACTGAAGAGGGCTAGGCATCAACGTCAATGGCGAGTACATCACTCACCTTCGGTTTGCCGACGATATAGTGGTCATGGCTGAGACCATGGAGGACCTCAATACAATGCTCGATGACCTCAGTAGAGCTTCCGAAAGATTGGGGCTAAAAACGAACATGGAAAAAACCAAGGTCATGTTGAATGCCCATGTAACACCCACTCCTATTAAAATCGGAGACACTACACTCGAAGCTGTGGACGAATACGTGTACCTGGGACAAACGGTCCACTTAGGTAGGTCTAACTTCAAGAAAGAGGTCAATCTTCGAATCCGACTCGTCTGGGCAGCGTTCGGGAAGCTGCGTGGTATCTTCTCGTCCAACTTACCGCAGTGTCTCAAGACGAAAGTCTATGACCAGTGTGTGTTGCCAGTGATTACATACGGGACCGAAACGTGGTCGCTCACAATGGGCCTTATCAGAAGGCTTAATGTCACCCAAAGGGCAATGGAGAGGGCAAGAGAACCAGGCTCATCGACGTAGCCCGAAGAATTGCCAAACTTAAGTGGCAGTGGGCAGGGCACATTGCTCGCAGAACGGATGGCCGATGGGGCCGAAAAGTTCTGGAGTGGCGACCGCGAACCGGAAGACGTTGCGTTGGAAGACCTCCCACTAGGTGGACCGATGATCTGGTGAAGGTTGCGGGAATCCGTTGGATGCGATTCGCATGGGACCGGTCAATGTGGCGACACTTGGGGGAGGCCTATGTCCAGCAGTGGACGTCTTTCGGCTGAAATGATGATAATGATGATTATCTATTTATTCGTATAAAAAGCTTTTAAAAAAAGAAAAAGAGACAGAAATAGTACATTTTGATACAAGTGGAGAATGTTTGTTATTGCGTACGAGGCGGAATTAACTCCCGAGCCGTAGGAGAGGGTGTTTTTGAGCCGAGAACTGCAATAACAAAAGTCCACGTGTATCAAACGACGTTTTACAATACACTTTTGAAGAAATAAATGATAAGAAAAAATATTTTTGTCATGAATTACTATGAAACTATGATTTTAATTTTCTTTTCTTCCGCGCTTTACTTTCGCAAGGTGAAGGAGAAGCAAAGGTATGAAGCCGCTAAACAGCCTAATATAAAACATTTTTTTTTAATTTTTAATGTCTCGTAGGGTTCAGCCAGCGTTTGCAATGTAAGCGCAAAAAATGTGTTTATCTACGGCATCACATTAGAAACCTCTAAAATTATCAGTGTTTTCTACTATATTATGCATGATATTGTTACGAGCTGGGTATGGGATAAATTAATAACTACCGAAGAAGCAACAAATAACTTTAATAATCACAAAACACTTAAAACTTAATCACAAGTACACTACTGATCACTATTCACTTAGATATCGCACTTACTAGTTCACTTCGATTCGCTTCGTACTGTAGCCAAAATAAGACTGCCTGCTCCCGCAAACACGTCGACTATTTATATGGCGATCGAACGTTCGAGAAATATCCACGACTTCCTAGAACCTTCTAGACAATTCCACAACTTGTACAGAGGAAAGAAGTAGGTACTTTATGCCCTCGGCGTACGGTCGAAATTACAATGATGTTCTTTTGTAGGTAGTTTGCGAATTTGTACCTACATCATTCGGGACTCGTTTTACCTATCTACTATTACCTACCTACCTACTATTAGGTACCTACTACCGTAACTGTAGGTAAGTACGGGTACGACGTAACAATATATACATATAAACCTTCCTCTTGAATCACTCTATCTATTAAAAACCCGCATCAAAATCCGTTGCGGAGTTTTAAAGATTTAGGCATACACAGAGACAGTCAGACAGCGGGAAGCGACTTATACTATGTAGTGATAGTGATAGTGATAATTACAGTCAACAAAATGTGTTAAAAAAAAACCGGTGTGTTATTGACCGATTAAGAATTAATTAATTGAAAAATAGTCTGTCTTCTGTTTTATAGGAATTTGATATTTTTTTAAATTTATCAGATATGTGTTTAATAGCGAAAGTTGTTTAGTATGACAGGTAGAATCACCTCCTTGACGAATGCAGTTTACTAATCCGCCAAAGGGAAAATTTCCACCACTTCTATCGGACGGAATATTGAGTTCAAAAACCTAGCAAACAACTGTCGTAGAGAGAAAGCTGCTGCTGTCTCGTGTTCTGTCATACGAGGATTGTAGTAATTAAAAAAGGATAATTCAAATACAATAATTTATTTAAAAAACACATCTATCGTTGGTCATGGTTGATAGTAAGTTACACCCGAAGGGATGGGTCTATTGCCACCGTAACTGCCACCGTTACTGCCACCGTAACTGTTGTGGTTTCCGTTTTTGTTATGGTTTCCGAAGTTGTTGTGGTTTCCGAAGTTGTGGCTGTTTCCGATGTAGGGGTTGTTATTTCCGATGTTGCCACCGTGGCCACCATCGCCGTCACCGTAGGCAGCGCCGCCGTGACCGATGCTGAAGCTGCCAGGACCATATGAGTTTGTACCTAATGATAGATCTTTTGTTATTCCATACGAAATGCTCAAATCGCCGCTAGAAAAAGACGCTGCATAGGCGAACGGTAAGCTGCGGGAGGTGCGGTGGTTTCTACCCACTCTCTGTCCTGAAAGATTAATTATGATTAGCGGAATATTAAGTAAATAGCTGTGACCACGTGTCTACCTATCAGTGTGATAGTTGATAGTTAACAAAAACCACGTGGTTTTACGTCCTATCTATGACACGAAGGTAGCACACCTTAATGGTGTTATTGTTAACATGTCATTGTTCCAAACTGCGTCTGAGAAATACCGAATAGAACACTCCATTATAACTTTGCTTAACCAGTACCCCACACTCGGTAGTCGCGCTTGTTACCACAAGATCAACGGAGCAGTGTTGCTGTTAAAACCCTTTTTCGCCCGAGGTCCCTTCTCGTATTCCCTGGAAGGGACCACGGAGGTTTTATGACGCGCGCTCGCTTCGCTCGCATATTAAATAACACTCTTTGACTTCTATCCCCGAAGTGCTGGGCCTCCGCCGGCTTCCTTCGTCGATCTACGGCCCGGTGCCCATGCCACCCATAAAGGATAAAAAAAAAATATACCCATAATATGTACAATTTAATTCGGCAGTATATATTTCTTGAAGGAACCACGTTCAAAAAAATACTCGTGGTGCCCTTCCAGGGACTAAGGGACCGGGACCACGGGCGAAAACCTGTTAAAACTACTGTGATTGATTTGCACATACAAACAAACAGACGCGACAGACGTTGTCCTTGCACAATATGTTCTGAATGTCGACAACAGTGCCACCTAACAGGTCCTATAGCGAAGAACGATACAGGTGACTCCACAAGTACAAAAAAACACATCAAAAACGGTGAAGCCGTATTTTGAGGAAAAGAATTACGATCAGGCGCTCACTGGAATTTTGCCTAAGTAGATAATAACAAATAATAATAATTAGTGATTACTATTATACAAAGTGTAAACGGACTCTTCACGAAGCCGTCAACCGAGCTCCTTTACATCAAACTTAGTAACTCTACGCTAAAATTATTGCTGAGGAACGACTTTTGCTTTTGGGATTAAAAATCACGTTTTACGGTAGGACTCAATTGTAACGCACTCTAAACATTGTGCTGATGGATGTATTTAATGTTACAAACTTTAAAAAATTGTAATGAAAAATAAATCACTTTAGAGAAAGTTAGAGCTTTGAAAAGGAACTTTGTCCCCAATATAAATCAATATTGCTGGACATTTATACACAGCGCCATCTAGTGCCACACTCAGCAACGAGGCTTGTGTCGTGGACATCAGATAGTTGATATACTACATAGATACTTTTTGTTTGTAAATACATACTTATTATACATTTAAACATCCATGACTCGGAAACAAATGTCCATGCTCATCACACAAACATTTGCTCCTACCGGGATTCGAACCCAGGACCCTAAGAACGTAAGGCAGTTTCACTACCGCTGCGCCATTCGGGTCTTCAATCTCCTAATATCTTCTTAACTAGAAGTTTCCCAGCTATGGTGTAGAGCATGCGGGTTTCAAAAATAATGTTCTGGAGGGCCAAGTTTAGTAATTTTGCAACCGTAGCAGGCCAGAAAATGCAAAGTGACCTCTAAATTTAAATTAAACAACCTTCACCGGAATGATGC
The DNA here is from genome assembly GCA_941918905.2 of Xestia sexstrigata. Classification (NCBI taxonomy): domain Eukaryota; kingdom Metazoa; phylum Arthropoda; class Insecta; order Lepidoptera; family Noctuidae; genus Xestia; species Xestia sexstrigata. Next base: position 4,166,829 of record OW799201.2, on the reverse strand, counting down.
TGTCTTATTCGGGTGTAGGTGAGGTGGGGCGCTTGGTTATATATGGCACGGAAATAACTGACATAGGGACATTTTTAAACAATGTTCGTACTTTTAAATAGCTCGCGGGCCGGATGAAAGATCTATGCGGGCCGCTAGGTGGCCCGGGGGCCGTATGTTGGACAGGCTTGGTCTAGACACGTGCCTTTCGGCTTCATTAAGGGTACTTTTACACCCTACTATTATTATTGGAAGTAGGTAAGCATGTAATAATGATTACCTGGCGCCGCACAGACAAAGGCTAGTGCTGTCAGAATTAGAACAACTGTCACTGAACGCACCATGTTGCTCACTACCAAATCGTTCGGAACACTGAATGTGGATCGCGATGTAACGCAGGTTTTATATGTTTATTTTGTTCTTGGCAACTCTTAGAAGAATAAAAATGTTAAGAACCGGTTCAGAAAAAGTTTGAATCGGTAAAAATCCTTGTTTATTATACAGGGTGTAAACGAACCCTTTACGAAGCCGTCAACCAAGCATTCTTTACATTAAACTAAGTAATTTTACGCAAAAAAATATTGCTGGAAAACGACTTTTTTTTATGGGTGAAAAAATTACGTATTACGGCAAAACTCAATGTAACGCACTCAATGCATTGTGCTGATGGACACATTTATTAGTAAACGGGTTATAGAGGTATGTACGTATTTAAAGTTATGACTTTAAAAAGTAGTTATTGAAAAAAAAAGTTGTGGTAAAGTTGGAACTTGGACCTCCAATATCTCTAGAACAAAAAAATGATCGCAATGACGGGGAGAACAACTTGCTTGCGGCTTCGTTAAAAGTCTATTTACACCCTTTATAATACCAGACTAATTTGACACAGTGGGTGCCGGAAGACGGTCGTCGTTACCGAGGCAAAACGTAGGTAAACTTTCGATTGATAATTACTAACCTTCGATCAACAAATTGTTGATCGAAGTTACTAACGAATAAATTCGGTTGCAATGATGACGCTTGCGTGACGCATCTTGGATTTAGAGACTTGCGTTACTCGCAAGCATCATCATTGCTACCGAATTCTTTCGTGAGTAATTACCAATCGAAAATTAGCGATTTAGTCGTTATCTCTGCCCAGGATAGCTAGCACTCGGTAACGCAGAGTTTAGTTTAGCTGACTAATCCTTTCCTTTTCACTACGATGACTCAAACTCAGAATTATTTGGTATCTAGATTAGATTTAATTTATGTAATCCTTTTTGAAGAACAGTAAAAAAAGAATACCTCGATGAAAATTAAATAATATGTACTAAAATGAGAAAACTTACAATATTCCTAGCTAGGAAATTACTGAACGTAACTTATGGTTGCGCTTCGAGGAATAATTTAGTTGCGCTCAGTTGGTTGCGTTTAAAAATAGGTGCACTCTGAGGAATACCTCGAATCGAACCCATTGATTTTGGAAAAACAACACACTCGGTATTAATACACATTCGATAGTGATGTTAATAAAAATTTAATTCTGGGAAGCAAAGACTTGGGAAAACTTAAGGAAAATGTTAAATTTTATGTTTTTTTCATATTTTAAATTAATGCCCTTGTTTGAGGACACCAGCAGCGCAGTCGATCTTAACAAAATTATGTTCTTATTCCATTTCAATGACTCTTCGCCGTTAAATGCCACAGAAAAGAAAAAAAACGTACAGAAATAATGATACTAGAACTTAAAAGTGAGTTGGCGCCAACAGTGTTTTTGTTAGAAGTTCATTGATAACTACGAACTGTTTTGCATACTGCTATGTATTTATTCAACAATGAACTCTTTCATTTAGTTTCCCGTATGTCATTATTTCCCAGAATTTGGTGCTTATACGACGACACTTTTAAATGTCGTCCTAATACAGTGTGTGTGGTTTTACTTAAGTTGTTTGTTTTTAATACAATTATATATTAAATTCAAAACATATATTTCCTCTTACCATGCGGTGATCGCTCCCGGTTTGCACCGAATTGATCACTGAGACATCATTGAACATTTGCTTCTTGCTTGACATGACATGACAAAGTCAGTCTCATTTCTAGTTGCACCATCGGGGCTATGCCAGGTCCACTTCCTGTGCTCACGCTTTCTGAAGAAGAAGTTCATCATATAGAGGCCCTCCTCCTCCATAAAACTAGCCAGTTGGTAACCCCGGCGATTCCGACGGCCAACTCGAAATTGCCCCACCTGCAACTCATCCCCGTCTCGTTTGCCCAGTTTTGCGTTGAGTCCTATGAGTGGAGCTGACTTTTCAGAAAAAAATTAAATAAATCTAGACAAAAAATGTAACATACCTAACACTCTCTGTAAAGATTTTTTATCTGTCGGTGTTTTTATCTCCTGGATGGCCTTTACCTTATCTGCATCTACTGTGATTCCCTCTTTACTGAATCTATGTCCTAAAAATGTAATTTCATTAGTATCAAATACAAATTCACTTGGATTCAAATTAATTCCTCTTTTTAACGCTGTTTCTAGTACTTTATGAAATGTTTGTTTTAATTCCTCCCTTGAGTTAGCCCACAGTAAAATATCATCTTGAAATGTCTCCACATTACTAATATCTCTAAATGTTTCATTTATAATTTTATGAAAAATTTCCGGAGCTACATTCAAACCAAACGGTAATCTTAAAAATGCATATCTACCCCACTTTGTTTAAAATGTACAAAGCCTCGAACTCTCTTTTGACAATGGAAGCATCCAAAAACCAGATTGTGCATCTAATATACAAAAATGCTTCGCACCACTTAACCTTGAAGAAATATCTTCAAGGGTAGGTAGCGGGTATCGGGCGGGAGGAAACGCCCGGGTGTTTCCACTGCGAGGATCGACCGGAGGACACGGTGGAGGTGTGCCCCGCGTGGGCGGAGCACCGCCGTGTCCTCGAAGCGGCGATTGGCGGCGGCGACCTCTCGCGTCCGGCCCTGGTGCAAGCCATGGTCCGGAGCGAGACGGAATGGGACGCCGTCACCTCCTTCTGCGAAGCAGTAATGCTAGAGAAGGAGGTGGCGGAGCGTGAGAGGGAGAGAACCTCACAGCGTCCCGGCCGCCGCGGGAGACGCCCCGGGCGTCGGGGGCCACGTGGTGGCCCCCGGCCACCGTAGGCGCGGGCCTGTGGACGGTGGGCTATGGGCTAGCTCGCCGTCCGTCCGTCTCATGACGACAGGCCGTGTCGACGGCGCGTTCGTGTTCCACGCGCGCCTCAAAGAGAGTCAGCAAAAGGAAGGGGTCCGAAAGGACCGATGCCTGCCGGGGTTGCGGGACTATTCGAAAGAGATACCGTGGCCCCGGAACACAAAGGGCGATGAAGGAACATGGATGGGTTTTAGTCAGTAAAAGTCTGACACTCCCTCCTGCTCCGCCCAGAGCGGGAGAAGTCATTTGATGATTTCCCATCCGAAAAAAAAAAAAAAAAAAAAGGGTAGGTAGCGGGTAGTGTGCTCTTTTTGTGGCTTGATTCAGAGCTCTTGGATCTAGGCAAATTTTTTAAAAATCCATCACTTTTTTAGATTACTACCACTTGACTAACCCAATCCGTCGGCTCATCAACTGGCTCTATAATACCTATCTCTTGCATTCTCTCTAGCTCAGCTTTTATTTTATTTTCTAGAGTGTATGAAACACGCCTCAAAGGTGATACTACTGGTTAAACCTCAGAATTAATTTCAATATTAATTTCTTGTTGTATTAATCCTACCTTACTATCAAACAAGTCTAAATATTTATGTGGTATAACACTACTAACCTGTTCAGGCCGAAAAATTCCATTGACTCTTATAATTAGCTCTAATTCCTCAGCCGATTTTAGACCTAAAATGTTGTAACAATCCAAATCTACTACCTTAAAGTCAATATTATAGCACTTTCCTTTATACAAACATGCCAAGTACATTGTCCAATAATATTCAATTTATCTCCAGTAAACGATGTTATACTAGTATTTACTGGTCTTAAATTCTTCAATTTCAGATTCATTTGATGGTATTGTTTAGCACTTAAGACATTGCACTGCGCTTCAGTATCCACTTTAATTTCCATGTCCACTCCTTGACACTTCAAGATCGCTGTGTACCACCCTGTTCTTCCTTCTCCCAATGCTCCTACAAACCAAACCTCATCTTCCACTCCATCATCCAAAAAATTAACTTTTTTAGCCTTTGAAAAACACATTGATGCAAAATGGTTAATTTTTCCACATTTGTTGCAGTTTTTCCTATAAGCTGGACATTTTCCATATTCATGTTTGTGCCCACAAAATTTGCATTCTGTTTCCTTTTTGTTTAACTTTTTCTCCAATTTCTCTTTTTTAACTAAATCAATATTAATTTCTTCCTTATCTCCTTTAATTTCTTTGTTGATATTTTCCACTTGCTTTATTACTGATATCTGTGTTTTGCAAAATTCTAGCACCTCTTCCTCTGTCTTGTCCGGCATTCTCAGTAAAGCTTGTTGTAAAGACCCATCCCTCAGACCACAAATAAACATATCTTTTACCAGACTGTCAGTTAATTTCCCAAACTCACATTTCTGTGCTAGATGCTTTAGCACTGTCATGAATTGCTCGCAGGCTTCATCGTTTTGTTTTCTTGTTAAGAACAAATATCATTGATAAGTAATGTTCACTTTTGGCTGAAAGTGTGCATCTAATCTTTTCACCAACTCGGAAAGTTTTTCATCCTCAACCTTTGGCAATGATAGTATTACTTCTCTTAGAGTCTCCCCTCCATGGAACATCAAAATTGACACTTTTCTTTTTTCTGACGCTTCTTCATAATATGCATCAATGTAACTGGTTATACTATCCCTGATTTTTTTCCAATTTTCCGCCATATTGCTTCCACTCTCTAACCTCTCCACTCCAGCATTTGTATGAAGCCCGGGAAGCCCCGCCATTATGCAAATTTCTTACTCAAATTTCGTCTTTCAAATTTCTAAATTAATTTTCCGCTGTCACCATGTTGTATCTTGAACCAGATTATTATTAGTTAAATAAAACATCCATGTGCAAAAGTAGTTTGTGTTTTATATTTAACTCTCCACACCCAAAGTACACCACAGATAATCATCATGTTTTATAAGTAAGTCACCACAGATAATAAATATAGGGCTTTACACTTAATAGAATTAATAAGACATTAACTTAAGAACTACCATACAACAGGAGTACTTATTCCAATATTAGTTAGAATTTGTTTTATCCACCTACTAATAGTTGCAGTAGTGGCGGCATGATAATATGGTTTTCTTATAGTTATAATTGGTGATTTGTAATCTTGTCTTATATTTTTTGTAATATCTAGATAGAACAAAAGGGTAGTAGCAGGACACAGACAAATTCTCCTTAAAAGATGGTAGTATGAAATTGGGTTAATATCTACCAGGTTCAGAGGTTTTAATCATTTCTGGAATTTTATGTTAATAAATTATCCTGATTACTTATAAGAAATGTTATCAATACCTATACTTATGAGAGACAAGGTTCGAATTCTGTGTGCAGTTACAAGGGCTATTATGGTAACTTACTTTTTGGTAATTAGTTCTAAACTAAGGGTTTCATTAGTAAATAGTTTAGACAAATAATTCAAAACAATACTGAGATCCTATACTACTTTATATTTGGGGTTCTTAGGTCTTAACCTACTCGTAAATATATCCCTGAAGAACCTTGACAGTCGGTCATCTAGGCCAATGTGAGGCCCTAGAACTAGAGAAATAGCTAACCTAATGTTTTTGAGAGAGCTATTTATGATAGTCCCTCATTCAAATTTTAGTCAAAAAAGATCACATCACAGTGGGAACTCAAACTCAAACTCAAAGCATTTATTTCAATTAGACCATTACGGCACTTTTGAATGTCAAAAATACAAAAAAGAAAATCAAAGCTACAGTCCCAGTCACAAGGCATAATAACTTGAGAAAGTACTGTAGTTAGTTAACTAAGTCTAGGAGAGGGTCAATATCTTGGTTCTGACAATAGGAAATCCCAGATTCAAAGCAGACTAATATCACTTCTATGACGGGGTTCCATTATTATTCTTTCAGAAATAACCTTGGGTTCAAATAAGGCAAACCATGGTTGTGAGGGCCACCAAGGTACTACAACTATGCCTGTTGCTCCTTCCCTTTTTATTTTCTGTAACATCTTACTAATAAGTGCAAATGGTGGGAATGTATAAAAGAAATCACCATACCATTTGACAGTGCATGATATATAATTCTGTCAATTAGTGTTAAACTTGTTTGCAAACAAGTCGCGTAAGCGTTTCTAGTTCTCGCAGACGTTCGTTAAGCTCTCTCATCTTTTCGCCTTCGTTCTTCGATGTTTTCCCATCTCGGTTTGGTAATTACAAAATTTTTGGAACTTTTTTTTCGGAAACGTGACCTGCGCGCTTCACAAAAAGTACAATGAGTTGACAGATGTCACGAGAGCGCGCCAAGACTGGACCACAGATAACATTTTCGTTTTGATGAAATCGATTCATCTTAAAAAAAATGTGATAGCGAGTTAGCAAGAAGTGCAAACTACAAGTACTAAATGAGGACGAGATTACGGAGCATAATTATAACACTGTGTCCTTATTCTTACCCAGTGTTGTTTTTTTTGTTGGCTATCCAAGGTTCTTTTTACCATTTATCTTTATAAAAACTACACGTTTTATTTGGTTCTTTAACCTCTTTGCAACAACGCGCGTTATCAACATTCATTTTCGTTAGTTTCCGTTGATAATACAATATCTTTGGTACCTATTATATCTTACAACAGTTTTGACACTGTTTCCTTAAGCCGCACAAATCTTAAGGTTTGTGTACACTACTCCCACATCTACCCCACTTGATTAATTGTTTGTCACTATCGGGATTCTTCTCCAATCTGATGCTCAATACCTACAATTTAATGGTGGCCCAATGCTTCCAATTTAGTGGATGCTCATTGCTTCCAAGGTAATGGATGCCTAATGATTCGAATTTAATGAATGCCCAATCCGTTCAATTGAATGGATGCACAATTCGTCCAATTTAATGGATCACCAATGCTTCCAATTTAATGGATGCCCAATGCTTCCAATTTAATGGATGCCCGTTGCTTCCGATTCCAATCACGTACAATTTACAATTTCATGTAGGTTCGTACTACCTAACACACACAATCACGTACGATTTACAATTTTATGTAGGTTCGTACTACTCAACACACAATCACGTACGATTTACAAATTCATGTAGGTTCGCACTACCCATGCTTCCAATTTAATGGATGCCCTTAAACTACCACGCGAATACAGTGCGTGGTAAGTGTCACATGTCTTTCGAATTATTGGTTCTAGGATTCCTCAAGATGTTTTCCTTCATCCTTTAATATTTGTCAATTTAATGATCAGTAGGTATATTCTACTGCAATCACCGTGATCCTTTGATGACTTGTCAATTTATCGACCAGTAGGTATATTTTACTAGCAGTAGAATATACCTACTAGTCATTAAATTGACATTCTCTGATGACATGTCAATTAAATGACCAATAGGCATATTCTACTGATATGTTTTTTTCCTAGCCTGTTCCCAAGCATGTTGTCGGCCTCCAGCTCAACCGGATGCAACCGAACACCAAAACTTCACATGGAGCGACCGCCTATCTGACAATCCACACGTGTGAACTTGGCACCCGACTTTTGAAAAATCAGTTTTTTTTTAAGGTTTTTCGAAAGAATTCGGTTAGTATTGGATTGTAGTGAAGCTATTTTCGTTTGTAGTAATGCAGAAAAAAAAAAATTGTAAAAAAATGTCATCCCCGAAATTCGAAAAATCGTTTTTTTCTGGCCGTTTCTTATAGATAAACGTTAGTAGTGGATTGTATTGTAGCTATTTTCGTTTGTATTAAAGCCAAAAAAAAAAAAAAAGTTAAAAAAAATCTTTTCCCAAAATTCGAAAAATCGGTTTTTCCGACCGTTTCTCATAGATAAACGTTAGAAGTGACTTGTAATGAAGCTATTTTCGTTTGTAGTAATGCCAATAAAATAAAAAAAAAATAGTAAAAGAATGTCATCCCCGAAATTCGAAAAATCGGTTTTTTCCGGCTTTTTCTCATAGAAAAACGTTAGCAGTGGATTGAAGTAAAGCTATTTTCGTCTGCAGTATTGCCAAAAAAAAATTGATGGAAGTAAATATACTAGGCGATTAGAAGCTCTTGAGTTGAGTCAAACTTGTTTCGTAGCGATATTTACTGGATAAAGTCTATTTGAAGATGAATACTACAAACGTTAGAATTGACTGAGGAGTCTGCGTAGAGGTTTGTAGTGGAAAATGTTCGATAGTAGAAAGATACAAGTCGGTTAGAAGCACTTGAGTTGAGTTAAACTTTTTCATAGCGCTATTTACTGGATAAAGTTTGGTTGAAGATGGATACGATAACTACAAACGTTCGAATTGAATGAAGAGTGTTTGTAGAGGTTTGTAGTGGAAAAAAATTAGTTTTTAGTAAAGATAGAAGTCGATTAGGAGCTCTTGAGTTGAGTCAAACTATTTCAAAGTGATATTTACTGGATAAAATTTGTTTGTAGATGAACACGATTACAACAAACGTTCAAATTGACTGAAGAGTGTCCGTAGAGGTTTGTAGTGGAAAAGATTTCAATTGTAGTAAAGATACAAGTCGATTAGAAGCTCTTGAGTTGAGTCAAACTTTTTCAAAATGATATTTACTGTATGAAATCTGTTTGTAGATGAACACGATTACTACAAACGTTTGAATTGACTGAGTAGTGTTTGTAAAGGATTGTAGTGGAAAAATGTTCGAGAAGCACTTGAGTTGAGTTAAACTTTTTCATAGCGCTATTTACTGGATAAAGTTTGGTTGAAGATGGATACGATAACTACAAACGTTTGAATTGACTGAGAAGTGTTTATAGAGGTTTGTAGTGGAAAAAAAATCGTTTGTATTAAAGATACAAGTCGATAAGAAGCTGTTGAGTTGAGTCAAACTTTTTTAAAGTGAATTTACTGGATAAAGTCTGTTTGTAAATGAACTCGATTACAACAAACGTTCGAACTGTCTGAAGAGTGTTCATAGAGGTTTGTAGTGGAAAAAAAATAGTTTGTAGTAAAGATACAAGTCAATTAGAAGCTATTGAGTTAAGTCAAACTTGTTTTGTTGAGATATTTACTGGATATAGTCTGTTTGAAGATGAACACGATTACAACAAACGTTCGAATTGTCTGAAGAGTGTTAGTAGAGGTTTGTAGTGGAAAAAAATCGTTGGTTGTAAAGATACAAGTCGATAAGAAGCTGTTGAGGTGAGTCAAACTTTTTCAAAGTGATATTTACTGGATATAGTCTGTTTGAAGATGAATACGATTACTACAAACGTTTGAATTCACGGCGAAGTGTTTATAGAGGTTTGTAGTGGAAAAAAATCGTTTGTATTAAAGACACAAGTCGATAAGAAGCTGTTGAGTTGAGTCAAACTTTTTCAAAGTGATATTTACTGGATAAAATCTGTTTGAAGATGACCACTATTACTATAAAAGTTCGAATTGACTGAGAAGTGGTCGTAGAGGTTTGTAGTGGAAAAAACTCGTTTGTAGTAAAAATACAAGTCGATTAGAAGCTCTTTAGTTGAGTCAAACCTTTTCATAGTGATATTTACTGAATAAAAACTGTTTAAAAATGAACACGATTACTACAAACGTTCGAATTCACTGAGGAGTGTTCGTAGAGGTTTGTAGTGGAAACAATTTCGTTTGTAGTAAAGATACAAGTCGACTAGAAGCTCTTGAGTTAAGTCAAATTTGTTTAAGATTAGTTTTGATCAAATAATGCCCGATAGAACGCGTACACAACCACTTCTAATGATAGAATTTATTGCGGATTGTTTTTAGTGAAAGAATTTTATTTATATATTTATTTTAAATAGGTGCACCAACAGTACATACATATATATCATTATTGATAAAAGTACACTTGCTATGGTTCTAATGTACATACCAATTATAGGTGTACAGAATATTTTTAGTATAATAAAGTTTCTTTGCTAAAAAAAAGAAATCAAAATAACAGACTTACAATACTAAAGTAGTATAGACAAAATAACATAATATAATTCAATATAAAAACTAAAAAAAGAAATATTACATAAGACTGTTCAAATGTCGGTTAAAATGGGAATTTTTCATAATATCTTGAAAAGAATCTTGATCAGAACTTGTTAGCGTTTCATTTCTTTTTAATTTCTTCTTCAAAGGACTATAGGGGTACGACTACCGGACAAATAGATCGAGGAAAATTTGCATGGGTTAGTATTAAAAGAATTATTGCTAGTATAGAACAAAAGTTGCTACAAACGAAGAAAAGTCACTACAATAGTACATTATGATATGAGTGCGGTAAGTTGAAAATTCGCAGCGAGCAGCGGTGGCCCAGTGGTGGCGGCCCTGACTTACGAACAGTAAGTCGTGGGTTCAAACCCAGACAGGCGCATTACTTTGTGTAATTTATTACATCACCACTGCTCTCAAAACGGTGAAGGAAAACATCGTGAGGAAACCGGCATGTCCTAGAACCAAAAATTTCGAAGACATGTGACATCTACCAATCCGCACTGGGCCCGCGTGGTGGGTTATAGCCCTTTCCCTCTCATAGAGAGGAGGCCTGTGTCCCAGCAGTGGGAACATTAATAGGCTGATGATGAAGTTGAAAATAACAGCCGAGGCGATATTGCTAGCCCGAGCCGTATGCGAGGGCTACAAAAAAGCAGAGGCTGTAATTATCAAAGCGCACGTATGTCATACGACGTTTTATAACATATTTGCGAGGAAATAAATAAAACTCGGACTTTCTTAAACGAATAAATCTTTCACTTGTTCTTAAATTAGCGATGCGCGCGCATCAGCGCTTTTTTTTAAGGCAAAGACACAAAAAACAGCCAGTATTACTAATAAAGTAAATTAATATTTTTGTGTTTTTGTTACTGATAAATAGTTGTAATTTATTGTCAAAATTAATTAAATTGAAGAATTAAATGTGTATTTATTATATTTCATCTCCCAACGTTAATTTTATTCATAAAATGTTGACCACTTCTCTGACATAAAAACTCTTTGATAAGATTAAAAAAAGTACCGTTCGTTTTAGACGGAGCATCTTGACAAACCGTGAGTTTTACAGTACATTACTGCACAAGTACGTAATGAGATACATTACGATATTGAAATGGGTGCAATAAGAGACCCTTTACGAGCAAATGTGTTATAAAGAAAATAAACGCCACTGCGAACGGAATAAACGCTACTTTAAACAACATTGAACGGTTAAAACAAATTGCACACGCAATTAAACATATTTCTGTGTTTTGTTCGCGAGATTAGATATAACACTTCTCTTACACATGTTGTAACAGTTTGTCTATAAAGTCATGAAAATAAATGAGGGCGCTGCGGTCGTAGCAAGTAGCAACCCTGTATAGTGTGACTAAATTGATTTTGATACTAGCACATTATTTTGTACTAGAAGCAAACCTGGTGTAAACGAAAACATAATTTTTATTTGTAAACGCTTTTTTTAATTGGATAGAAAAGATAAAGTCGTAAAATCCGTAGATCTTATTAAAATAAACTACAGAAACCATAGACAAAGGTGCGACCTTCATTAGTTTGCATAAACGACCAGACAGCACAAATCTATGGTTTCGTTCAAATAAAATGAGTAAGTAAATAAAAGAAAAATGTTCATACCAACGATATTCTATTAAACTGATATGTTGTAAGCGCGAAATCGTGAAGACTCAAAAACGGGCCAATTGGGTCGTTTTACCTTTATTCTGCGTCACTGCGTGTATGTGAGCTGGCGCTGCCCCGCGGAACACTTTTTTCGGTGGTTTTGTAGATGTATAACATATCTGTTTATTAGAATATCATTGGTTCAGACATGTTTTTATAAACTGTTTTAACATTTTTTTTGTGAAAATAAATGATAAATTATGTTTATTTTGCAAGTAGAGTTTTACAAACACTTTTACACGGCCGGTGTTTCGTACCTGACTACTCTGAGAAAAAACAGCTGAAACAAACTCAGAGGTCATAGTCTCTTTTGAAGTCCAGACCTAATCTTACTCAATTCACATGAGGACTATGCAGATTAGTGTCTGAGATGGTCTTTTGAATTATTCCTTCAAAAGTGTCTTCTTCTTTTATATTATTTCTTCAAAAGTGTATTGAAAAACGCAGTTCTCGGCTCAAAAACACCCTCGCCTACGGCTCGGGAGTTAATTCCGCCTCGGATACAATAACAAACTTTCTCCACTTGTATCAAAATGTAACCGTGTCCCGTTCGCAGTTATTTGTCGAAGCGATTTTTCCGTTCTTGGCATCACCCAAAACCGATGACGAGGACTTTTTTTTTTGTTGCTTAGCATTTTTTCTGTATTTCCAATTGTATCTTTTTTTTCCAACGGCTCTGTTTTAACCTTGATATAATTAATATTAAATTAAATAAATGTAATGCTCATATTTTGAGGTTTTTTGTCCACCTCGATGCTGTATGGAACTCAAGTTCAAATTTAAATTCGGACGTAGAACAGCAAATGGGTTCGGCGTTGCTTCTGCAGTTTTCGGTTGGTAATCGCCATTACTTTTTTCGACGAACAAAGGTCGTTATGTTCTTCCCACGTACCAGACACTCGTTTAATACAAGCGTAGTAATGCCCAGCAACGAAAATGATCGCCGAAACCAGTTTGTATCGACCATTGCAGTAAATTAGTTCGTCAGGGATTTCTGAAAGAGTGAATTGTTTCCTGCAATTCGCTAGACCACGCCGTGCGGCAATTAATCCAATTTCCGCAGCTTCGAGATTGAGAAAAATGTGGCTTCCTCCGGCAAACGTCTTCGTAACGTGAGTTCCTTTGCATAAAGAACACTCGCTTTGAGTTTTAGATATGTAGTATCCAGCGGACTGAGTTACAGCTTCCTGTAGTCCCCTCATGGCTTCTTCGAAAACGGGGTCTGGATTCAGATCAAGTACTGGGATGCTGCTTGTTTTTTCGAACTGACAATCACCGCAATGTATTTTTATCTCAAGAGACGGAGTATTTGGCAGAATGTGCGATTCTATTAGATTAGCAACGTTGATCTCGCAATCGAGCACTCCATTTTTTATCTCTTTTGTGTGTTTTAAAATTTCACCTCGTTGGTTGTACACTTTCGAACAAACGCCAGACTTAGACAATGTCTCTACAAAATCATGCACAGCACTCTTCGATTTTGTGATGTGTACGTAATACGGAGCGAAGTTGTGGTATGCGGCTAGTATACTCTGCACAGTGGAGTCGAATGCGCACGTGTTCCGCACAGCAATATTTCGTTTGTCGATTTTTGCAGGCGCCAAACTGTTACCATTCACGAGTAAAGGCAAAGTCAAACTGAATTTTGGCCGCTGGCGTATTATCTGTATATCAGGACGCGGTATTAGATATTTTCCTCGTTTTTTTGAGTTGCCCATGCATCTTCGCTTGAATCGCTTCAGTCTTTTTTGTAAGACCACGCCAATCTTCGTTCTCATTGAGAAAAGCCATTGGTCGGTCGAAATATCTTCGAATGACGTACCGTCTAGCTTGTCTTGATTTAGTTCCAGGTCGTTTCTTCTCATAACATCACTGTCATTGTCACGAACACGTTTACGATCAAATCCATCTTTACCTTCACCATCATTTCCATGATCAAACGCACGTTTCAGATGACTTTCACATCCTCGGTCTTGTTCCAACCCGTCTGGTATTGAAAGATTCAAGTTTTCTTCGTGAAATTCGCTTTTGATGGTCGAAGCTATAGACTCCGCGACCAGGATGGTGGATTTTTCCTCAATCCGATCTGCTACTCGAGGCGTCGAATAGGAAACCTTGGGCTGTGTTTTTTTGTTTCCCTCTTCTACTATCTGACTCGATTTTTGTCGAAATAGCTTCGATTGCAGAACTCGAATCTAGTTCCATTTGTTCATCAATGTCCTTACATCGTTCCAACAAACATTCCTCTTCGTCCTGATCATTGTCGAGTTTGTCAGCCTTATCGGGAAGACTGTATGATTTCAAGCGCTCTAAAACTCGGTTCTGTGCTGCGAAACAATGACTATTTTTGTCATCAATGTCTTCATGCGTCGCAAAAGCAATCGTCAGTACGTCGGTACACAACCGAATAAAATCGTTTATTTCTGTACATGTATTTAGCAGACCCACGCAACGAAGATAGAAGTCCTTCTTTTCTGGTCTCTCGTGATTAAAGCAGCTCCCACGCGCCACCATGTAATATAGCAGTACCATAAAATATCGTAGAGAGCGTCTGACATTAGCGTTAGTATTAGCATTTTATTGAGCGTCGAACATTATTTCTGTTTTGGGACAAATAAAGATAAAGATAGTCCTTTGAAATCTTGCCGTTCATCGCACGGGTTGCAATTTGTCAAACATCATCACTCCACGGCAAAAGATTGCCTTCATCATCAATGAACCACAGATGTTTCAATGAAAATGAAAATGAAAATGAAATCTTTATTTGTAGACATAGGTTGTACAGGGCTGTTCCAAATAAATATTAAATAGCGAGTCCATCTATGCCTTGCGTTGAAGCGTACAAATTAAATCCATACTTTATAATCAATTATCAATTTAAATATTAAATTAGACTTAATAATTCAATATAATAAAAGAGTACACAATGTCAGAATAATATTAACATAAAATGGATTAAAATAAAAAATAGAAAAAAATAAAAAGATTACATGTCATATAAATAAACGGGTCACGGGAACAATTTGATTTTAATAATATAATTTTAATTCCAAAGTCAAGGTTTTACTAATACAATAAATCGGATGTACTGGTCTAGTATCTTTCATTTAAATAATCATTAATTGTATAACATTTTTCGACTAGAAATTCGTTTAAGCATTTTTTGAACAGATCTTTATTGGAAATATCTATAATTTGTTTAGGTAATTAATTATAGATTTTGGGTGCCATACCTAAAATTTTTTTACTGAAAACGGCTTTTTTGTGTCGTGTTGTGCATATTGTATTTTTGTAGCGTATGCTCTTTGGGTGGTTATATAGATGTAGATTTGCTTTGACATAGGTGGCTACTTCATATATATAAAAACATGGAAGTGTAAGTAGCTGAAGATTTTGAAAATGTGGCTTACAGCTGTCTGTGCTTTGTATGCCACATATTGCCCTTATGCATTTCTTCTGTGCTTTAAACGCCATTTCTCTGTCTGGTGAGTTCCCCCAAAACATAAGGCTTTATTCAAGGCTTCATAAATAATATGTGGCGGATTCGCTGCCGCTCGGCATTTCAAAAGGTAGCTCAAACTTATAGACTAAGAAATAAAACAAATGAAATCTTACTAACTAAAAAACAATGACAAACCAAATAAAAAACAACTAAAGCAAAAGAAAAAAAAAAGAAAACCAAATAAAAAAGCAACTAAATCAAAAGAGGAAAAAATAACTAAAGTAACGAAAAATTAAAACAAATACAAAACAATAACTAATTTATAAAAAACAATAATGAAAAACATGGATAACCAACCACTAACAACTAAATCGCATGAAAGTATCGAGAATTCCCAATAATTCGCGTATATTAAGTATTGTTAAGTAGACTTAAAACTTTACCATAAAGAGAACCGCTTCTTACGATAAGATATTTTAAGAAAAAAAATACGATTTTTCGCGGGTTTTTTTACACCATCTCATGGTTTACGACTGGAGAAACAATTGTTTTCCCGAAAAGATATTCATTCGAGCTAACATTTTGGAAATAAAGAGCGTTTTGTATGTATACAATGAAATAAAATTCGGAGGCCAATAATTCGGAAACGGTGCGTCGTAGGACCATGCTTCTCAGAACCTAAATGGTTTCTATAGAAAAGGCTAATAAGGTGCTTCAAGAAAAATAGTCAAAATCTGTTAAAAAAAGTCTAATCAACTTGTATCTTTACTGCAAACGATTTTTTTTCCACTACAAACCTCTACAAACACTCCTCTGTCAATTTGAACGTTTGTAGTAATCGTGTTCATCTTTAAGCAGATTTTATCCAGTAAATATCATTTTGAAAAAGTTTGACTCAACTGAAGTGCTTCTAATAGACTTGTATCTTTACTACAAACGATTTTTTTTCCACTACAATCCTCTACAAACACTCCTCAGTCAATTTGAACGTTTGTAGTAATCGTGTTCATCTTCAAACAGATTTTATCCAGTAAATATCACTTTGAAAAAGTTTGACCCAACTCAAGAGCTCCTAATCGACTTGTATCTTTACTACGAACAAATTTTTTTCCACTACAAACCTCTACGAACACTCTTTTGTCAATTGGAATGTTTGCACTAATCGTGTTCATTTTCAAACAGATTTTATCCAGTTAATATCACTTTGAAAAAGTTTAACTCATTTCAGGAGCTTCTTATCGTTCTGTATCTTTACTACAAACGAGAGTTTTTCACAACAATCCTTAACAAACACTCCTCAGTCAATTCGAACGTTTGTAGTAAACGTACTCGTCTTCAAACAGACTTTATCCTGGAAATATCGCACCGAAACAAGTTTGACTCGACTCAAGAGCTTCTAATCGACTTGTATCTTTACTACAAACGATTTTTTTTCCATTACAAACCTCTGCCACTACCTCTACCAACCCCTGGATCCCTGGTGCTGGAGCCTGGATCAACACCTGGAGCAACGGCAACGTGCAGCGGTCATTTTTTACTACCCAAACCCAGAGCTCAGTTTAATTTGTGCTAATATCGTTCTTTTTTCGCAAAATTCCAGTGTACGGTGTAACATTGTGCGTCTACCTACATCGGACTCAAACCTACCGGTTAACTGTAAGTACTTGATTCTTTTCTCTTGCAAACCACCAATATGAGCTATAACAAAAGACATTCAATAGTCGAAATAGAAACTAATGAAGACATTATTCGCGATTTAGTTAAGAAAAGAGGTATCGTTAAACGAAAATTAACTTTATTTTCAAAATACCTTCTGTCATTGGATGATTCGCAAATAACGGGCGCTCAGAAAGCGGTGTTAGAAGAGCGTTATCTTTCTTTTAAATTATTAATCGATCAATTTTCTATTTTACAAGATGAATTAGACGCCTATGTGTCAGATAGTGATCTGGATAGGGAATTGCTAGAGAGAGAAACGTTTCAAAATCAGTTTTATGGTATTGTAGGCAAGGCTAAATGTATTCTTAAGGATAATTTCAAGCAAGATTCTGTGGGTCAAAGTCGAGCTTCTAACTATATGAAGTTACCCACAATTTCGTTACCGAAATTCGACGGTTCATATGACCAATGGCTCGAGTTTCGCGACACTTACTTATCTATGATACACAATAGTGACAATCTAGACAACGTTCAGAAGTTCCACTACCTACGGTCAGTTCTTACAGGTGATGCGTTACAAGTAGTAAAGGCACTCGAGTTTTCTTCTGACAATTATTTAGTTGCTTGGAGTCTATTAGAGAATAGATATAATAATGACAATTTGCTGGTTAGTAATCACGTCAAAGCTTTATTCTATGCTCAAGCAATGAATAAAGAATCAGCTGCTCAAATCCGTAGGTTAATAGATACAGTTTTGAGAAACATTCGGGCGTTAAAGACGTTAGGAGAACCTACAGATACGTGGGATACATTAATTATCCACATAATAACTTCGAAGTTAGATTCTTCAACCGATCGCGAGTGGGAAAGTCACAAAAGTACCCTCCCGAAAGTAGGAAAATTAAAACTGTCTGAATTGATGAAGTTCCTCACGGATCGTGCTGACTTTTTAGAATCGATTAGGCCTCAAAGCAAACAATCGTCAGACTCGCACACAAAGAAACAGTCGGTCACAAAATCACACAGTCATGTTATAACACGCAAAGATAACAATAACAAAAAATCATCTCATTCACCTCGTTACAAATGCGCTCAGTGCGGTTCCTACCACCCAGTGTACTCTTGTGAAGATTTCCTAAATCTATCTCTTAAAGATAAGATAGACTTCATTGAGAACAAAAAGTTATGTCGTAATTGTCTACGATCAGATCACGCCTTAAACGATTGTTGGTATGGAAACACAGATGCCGCTAACCACGTCTTGCAAGTCTCACACAATTCGCAGGGAAGATAATAATATCACGGAGCATGCTTTTCCAAATGCAGTATTATTATCGACCGCATTAGTGGAAATAGCGGACGCACAAAATAAATACCACACAACGCGAGCTCTCCTCGATAACGGGAGCCAACATTGCTTCATATCTGAATCGCTTTGTAAAAAACTTAACCTTCCGTTGATACAGTCCACTGTTCAAGTAATAGGAGTAGGTAGCACTATCACTCAATCCACACAATCATGTTGTATCCAAATACGATCCAAAACGAACACGTACAACACGCGCTTTAACTGTTTGGTTTTGAATCGTATAACAGCACAATTACCTTCACTAAGAAGTAATCACAATAGTATATCTATACCAGACCATGTTCAACTTGCCGATCCCGAATTCTATCTGTCTAGCGACATTAACTTATTGATAGGCGCAGATAGGTTCTGGGACCTGCTTAGAGATGGTCTCATACGGTTGCCGAATGGTCCCTACCTGCAAAACACACAACTGGGTTGGATCATATCGGGAATTGTTCATGAAAAGGTTTCACGTGTTAACCTAACTCATTGTAATCACACGCAAACTTTTGATTCAGAACTCAAACGATTTTGGGAACCGGAAGAAATACCTCCAACAAATAACATTTTTACTAAGGATGAAACTGCATGCGAAAATTTATTCAGAGATACGACTTTACGCGACGATAAGGGCCGTTTCTCTGTACGCATTCCGCTCAGTCAATCGGCCGATGTTTTGCATGACAAATTTTCTATGGCAAAAAACAGGTTTCTCGCACTCGAACGCAAACTCATTAGGAGCGCACCTAGCTATAGACAAATGTACAAAGATTTTATGAATGAATATTTAGGTCTGGGACACATGAGTCACATATCGGAATATTGTTCACCTTGTTTTTTCTTACCGCATCACGGTGTTTATAGGGAACACAGTTCAACAACCAAACTTAGAGTTGTCTTTGACGCAAGTGCAAAGTCCAGTTCGGGCAAATCATTAAACGACATTCAACACATTGGACCTACGTTACAAAATGATTTGTTTTCGATTTTGCTTCGTTTTAAGCAATTTAAATATGTTGCATGCGCCGACATCGAGAAAATGTATCGGCAAATATTAATTCAGCCTGACCAGAGAAATCTGCAATTAATACTCTGGAGGGAAGATCCATCTGAGCCGCTCGGTGTATTCCAGCTTAACACCGTCACTTACGGGACGGCTTCCGCACCATATCTCAGTATTAGATGTTTGAAGCAACTTGCGTTAGAATGTTAGGATGACGTCATCGCACAAGTAATTAATGACGACTTCTATGTCGATGATCTAATAACGGGACATCAGGATCAACAAAAGTTGCTACAAATATGTAAAGACGTTTCTGAAGTATTAGAATCGGGTTGTTTTTCCCTTAGAAAGTGGGTATTTAATTCACCATCTCCGCAAATTGAACCACTGTCTACGTCTAAAGAATTTACACAAGGCGAACACTGTCATACCAAAACACTAGGCATGGGGTGGTTCCATTCATCTGATGAATTGTATTTTACCACTAAATGTGACCATGACGTAACTCACGCTACTAAACGCAATATTCTTTCAGTAATCGCACAGATATATGATCCCTTGGGTTTACTTACACCAACTATTATTATAGCTAAAATCATTTTGCAAAAACTATGGTTATGTAAGATAGGGTGGGATGATGCAGTTCCAACAAATATACTTTTAAATTGGCAGAATTTCATAACAAATTTATCAAATTTAAAAGATATACGCATTCCACGTTATGTCATTGGAGAAAACTCGCACATTATTGAATTACATATTTTTTGTGACGCCTCGCAAGACGCATATGGCGCCTGCGCATATATACGCAGCTATACAGATGCACAGCTGATATCGGTCAAGTTGTTATGTGCGAAGAGTAAGGTCGCACCCGTCAAACCGGTTAGCGTACCGCGCTTAGAACTATGTGGCGCGGTAGTAGCTGCAAAGTTATTTAATAGAATCTGTAACTCATTACGGTTGAGTTTTCATAAAGTATATTTTTGGTCAGACTCAACAATTGTTTTAAGGTGGCTAAGATGTCACCTAACTTATTGAAGACATTTGTACAGAACCGAGTTGTGCAAATTAATGAGCTCACGGGTGATAAGCCTTGGCTTCACGTAGCCGGTAAACAAAACCCAGCTGACTTGTTATCGCGCGGTGTACATTTGGATTCACTTATAACTAATGACGTATGGTGGCGCGGCCCATCATTTCTAAATGTTCCTAACCTACAATGGGAACATGATATTAATTCTAGTAATATTCATCATGATGATTTAACTGAATTGAAAACAATTAAAACTTCATTGTTTGTTCAAACAAAATCAGATTCGTTTATATTCGATAGGTTCTCACGTTTTAATCGCTTGCGACGTGTAGTGGCGTATATTATGCGTTTTGTCAATAATAGCCGTACAAAACTAAAACAACAACGTCTCACAGGTTGCCTATCCATAGATTAATTGGATATTTCTGTTAGAATTTTAACTAGGATTGCACAGCAACAAGCTTTTTTAAATGTTTATGACACATTAAAACATAACCGTCAAGTAACAAGCCCACGTAGTATATCTAGTTTGAACGTATTCTTAGATGAACACGATCTAATTAGAGTAGGTGGTCGATTATCATATTCACACGCAGGGGCTCAGTTATTACTGGCCACAATTCGTGATACATGGTGGCCTACTAGAGGGCGTAACTTAGCTAAGCAAGTGGTTCACACCTGTATGAAGTGCAAGTGCATGCGAGCTAAACCGTTGAACATACAAATGGGTAACTTACCTACTGAACGATTGGAGCCAGGGTATCCATTTATACGTAGTGGCGTGGACTACGCTGGGCCATTGTTCATGTTGAACCGCGAAGGTAGAGGGGCCAAACTGACAAAATGTTACATCTGTCTTTTTGTATGTTTTGCTAAGCGCGCAATACATTTAGAATTGGTTACTAGTCTTACTACTAAAGCATACTTGCTGGCATTGAAACGTTTCATCTCTGCTCATTTCCAGATTGGCCGACTGCTCACCGCGCCAGCCAGCCCTGACCTCACTGCAACGGCTACGCAGCGCTTGCCTCGATACGATCGCGTGGAACAGATGAGACAGAACTTCTGGCATCGCTGGTCAACCGAGTATATCTCTGAGCTTCAGAAGAGGACGAAGTGGCAGCTCAACCAGGACACACTCACTCCAGACACCCTGGTCGTAATCAAAGACGACCACCTCTGAAGTGGCGCCTCGGACGAGTGCTGCAAACATTCACCGGCAAGGATGGTATATCACGCGTGGCTACCATCAAAACAGCGACGGGCATTATTCGGCGATCATTCCCGAAAATCTGCCCACTACTGCATCCAGATGATGACCGCAGCAGCTCAGCTTCATTGGAACCTGGTGCTTCCAAGGCCGGGGGCATGTTGATGACCACGGCGCCATCTATCCAACACGGCAGCAACAACTAACGCGGGTGGCGGAACGGGACGAGGAGGGGCGGGCACGGACAACGCGAGGACAGCGGCGCGCGCGCATCTTTTTTTTTTTATCTGTGTGACGCGACGACGACTACATGAAAACCATTGTAAAACTCAAAAGTCAATACACATTTACGAGCATATCTGGGTCTAATTTCAAATCCACGACGCCGACGACCTGAAACCAAAAATCCCAAACAACGAATACTCCTTAGTCAATTCGAACGTTTGTAGTAATCGTGTTCGCGTTAAGCAGATTTTATCCAGTAAATATCATTTTGAAAAAGTTTGACTCAACTGAAGTGCTTCTAATAGACTTGTATCTTTACTACAAACGAATTTTTTTCCACTACAATCCTCTACAAACACTCCTCAGTCAATTTGAACGTTTGTAGTAATCGTGTTCATCTTCAAACAGATTTTATCCAGTAAATATCACTTTGAAAAAGTTTGACCCAACTCAAGAGCTCCTAATCGACTTGTATCTTTACTAAGAACAATTTTTTTCCACTACAAACCTCTACGAACACTCTTCTGTCAATTGGAATGTTTGCACTAATCGTGTTCATCTTCAAACAGATTTTATCCAGTTAATATCACTTTGAAAAAGTTTGACTCATTTAAGGAGCTTCTTATCGTTTTGTATCTTTACTACAAACGAGAGTTTTTCACAACAATCCTTAACAAACACTCCTCAGTCAATTCGAACGTTTGTAGTAAACGTACTCGTCTTCAAACAGACTTTATCCTGTAAATATCGCACCGAAACAAGTTTGACTCGACTCAAGAGCTTCTAATCGACTTGTATCTTTACTACAAACGATTTTTTTTCCATTACAAACCTCTACGAATACTCCTTAGTCAATTCGAACGTTTGTAGTAATCGTGTTCATCTTCAAACAGACTTTATCCAGTAAATATCGCTATGAAAAAGTTTATCTCGACTCAAGAGCTTTTAATCGCCTAGTATATTTGCTACTATAGATTTTTTTTTTGGCAATACTACAGACGTAAATAGCTTTACTTCAATCCTTTGCTAACGTTTATTATACGTATATTTTTCGATTTTCGGGGATGACATTTTATTTACATTTTTTTTTATTTCTTTGTCATTACTACAAACGAAAATAGCTTCACTACAATCCACTACTAACGTTTATCTAGAAGAAACGGCCAGAAAAAACCGATTTTTCGAATTTCGGGGGATAACATTTTTTACTATTTATTTTTATTTTTTTGGCATTACTACAAACGAAAATAACTTCCCTAAAATCCACTACTGACGTTTATCTATGAGAAACAGCCGGAAAAAAATGGTTTTTCAAATTTCGGGTGCTGACATTTTTTTACATTTTTTTTTTTTTTTTTGGCATTACTACAAACGAAAATAACTTCACTACAATCCACTACTGACCGAAATCTTTCGAAAAACCTAGTAAAAACTGATTTTTCAAAAGCCGGGTGCCAAGTTCACACGGGTCCACAATCCAGTTAATACTGGGTAATACGATCCCACTTGGTAAGACTGGTTGTCAGACCTTTTTGGCACTGACTACCTGTAACGACTGTTGTGGGTACTTGTACTCAACTTATTAAGCAAGTACCTGCAGATATAATAAATCAGTTGCTAACTCAGACTGCGGTGTTTCATTACATTACATGGTGACAGCGGTGAAAATAATTATAAAACACGTAATAATCGAGATTGGTTGCGATAGTTTTGGCGAACAGTGTTGGAAAGTTGTGAATAACTATGGAACACGCGCGACCACCATCAGAATTGAGTTTGGAAGGCAGCTCCGTCAGCCGGGCTGACGCGTGGAAGAAATGGAAAACGCAGTTCACTCTATTTTTGAAAGCATCTGGGGTGCATAAAGAGGAATGTGGTGTCCAGGCCAGTTTACTGGTCAATCTGATTGGACCCGAGGGGTTCGATATTTATGAGACTTTTACGTTTAATCAAGATAGTGAAAAGGATGACGTAACTTTGTTAATCAAGAAGTTTGATGAATATTTTGGCGTTAGGCAGAATATAACTTTGGCCAGATATAACTTTTTTACGAGAAATCAGGAAACTGGCGAGTCTATAGATCAATATGTTACAGCATTGAAATTGTTGAGCAGAAATTGTTGTTTTAAAAGTATAGAAGAGGAATTAATTCGTGACCGTATCGTTTGTGGTATAAAAAGTACGGTAGTACGAGATCGCTTATTGAGAACAGAAGATTTGACTTTAGAAAAAGCGATTAAAATCTGTCAAGTCAATGAAATTTCCAAGGACAGCAACCACATATTGGAGACGCGGGGTGCAAGTGGTTCTGCAGAATCGGCGCCAGTGCAAGTCGATACAGTCGGAGTACGTGGTGGTGTTGGTGGCCGTGGCTGGCGCAGCCGCGGGCGCCCGCGCCGCCGGGGACGTGGAGCGGTTGGTTCCGGGTCCAACGAGGTTCGACAATCAGGTGCATCAGGTCACTGTCTCAGGTGTGGAGGTGACTGTTCTGAGCCTACTTCGTGTCCGGCAATATTTGTGAAAATTATGGGCATTTTGCTAGGATGTGTAAAGTTAAAAAAAATGTTAAGAAAATACACGAAATAGCTATAAGTGAAGAAAAATACGATGACGGGGACGATTGTGAGTCATTTTTTATATCTGTTTTGTATAATGTTTCCGAGATAAATACTTCGTCTGAGGACTGGTTTGAAATACTTCAAGGGGAATGTGGTTATGAAAAATTTAAATTAGATACTGGAGCGGACATAAGTGTTTTATCCTTAAAACGATTTTTATCATTAGGGTACGACAGTAAGTTAATAAATATTAGTAATCATGTAAAATTGCAATCTTACAGTGGCGATTTTATTCCAATAAAAGGCGTTTGCATTTTAAAATGGCGGTATAAGAATATTGTTTACGAATTAAAATTTGCCATCGCAGTAATGGATTGTCAAAGTGTGCTGGGATTGCAAGCATGTTTAACTTTAGGTTTAGTAAAAAGAGTTCATAATATTAATTACACTGAATATCATGATTTATTTAATGGATTAGGCTGTTTGCCAGGGGAGTATCACATTGTCGTTGATAACACTGTGATGCCAGTAATAAGCGCTCCTCGTAAAGTACCTTTAGGATTACGCGACAAGTTGCAAGACGAGTTGAATAGAATGAATGAGCTCGGAGTAATTAGGAAGGTGACTCATCCAACTCCTTGGGTAAACTCATTAGTGATTGTTGCTAAGAAGAATGGTCAGTTGCGTGTATGTTTAGACCCGAGACCACTTAATAAGGCTATACAGCGTGAACATTTTCAATTACCAACAATAAATGAATTAGCTACTAAGCTACATGGTGCTCAGTATTTTTCAGTTCTAGATGCAAATTCAGGATTTTGGTCGGTTAAATTAGATAATGCCAGTGCAGATTTATGTACATTTAGTACACCTTTTGGACGATATCAGTATTTACGATTGCCCTTTGGATTGAATTGTGCGCCCGAAGTATTTCACGCAAAGATTAAACAATTTTTCGAAGGCTTAGAGGGGGTAGATTCTTTTATTGACGATATAATTTGTTGGGGTAGAAATAAAAATGAACACGACATGCGATTAAAAGCGTTATTAAATAGAGCTAGAGAAATTAATTTAAAATTTAACAAAGATAAATGTCGGATATGTGTGGAGGAGGTAACGTATTTGGGTCATATTTTTAACAAAGATGGAATGAAAATGGACCCTGAGAAAGTTAGGGCAGTTAATAACATGCCCGAACCAACTGATCGTAAAAGCTTGGAAAGATTTTTAGGGACAGTAAACTATTTATCAAAATTTATACCTAATTATTCAGAGCATATTTTTCCTCTCACAAGGCTATTAAAAAAAGAAAATCTATGGAGTTGGGAAGTTGAACATAAAAACACATTCGAGAAATTAAAGAAGTTAATATGTACTGCACCGGTATTATCTCTGTATAACGTTAGTAGTCCAGTATTATTGTCGGTGGACGCGAGCAGTGTCGCCCTGGGGGCCGTACTCATGCAGGACGGGCGACCAGTCGAGTATGCGTCTCGCACGCTCACTGAAACACAGCAAAGGTACGCGCAGATCGAAAAGGAGATGTTGGCAATTGTTTTCGCGTGTGAGAAGTTTCACCAATACATTTACGGCAAAAATAGTGTAGTTGTCGAATCAGACCACAAACCTCTTGAAAGTATTTTTAAGAAATCCTTAGATGCAACCCCAGCACGCTTACAGCGTATGATGTTAAAAATTCAAGGTTATGATTTAGTAGTTACTTATAAGCCTGGGAAGTACATGTATATACCGGACACATTGTCGCGAGCGCCACTTCCGGACTTATATAATGATAGTATTAGCAGGGCTATTCTGAGCCAAATTAAAATGATCGTCAATAATGTGCCGATGTCACAGAGCAAGTTTACTCTTGTAAAGCAGGAAACAGTGAAGGATCCATCTTTAAAACTATTGCTTAAATATATAAATCAGGGTTGGCCTGATAAGTTCAATGTATTAAATAATTTAAAATACTACTGGTCTATGAGAGATGAGCTGTATTGTGTGGATAGTGTAATATTTAAAAATAAACAAGTTTTGATACCGCAATCATTGCAAAATGAAATGTTAAAACTAATTCACGAAGGGCATTTACTTCACGGGCACGCCTCGCCCGTGAAGTATTGTTTTGGCCAGGTATAGGAAAAGACATAGAAACGTATATAAAAAAATGTAAAGTGTGTCAGGAGAATTCAAACAAACCCAGTAAGGAGCCTATGATACCTGTGTCTATACCAGTGTTGCCGTGGAATAAAATTGGAACTGACATATTTGAGTATGGTAGGAAAAGTTATTTAATTATAATTGATTACTTTTCTGGATTCATAGAAGTAGCACAGTTGAGAGATATTACGTCTAACTCGGTAATCAATATGATGAAGGAAAATTTTGCACGATACGGAATACCAGAAACTGTTATCAGTGACAACGGCCCGCAATATTCCTGTCGTAATTTCATAAAATTTGCATCGGAGTGGGGATTTAAACACGTCACGTCGTCTCCTTACTATGCTCAATCAAACGGGAAAAGCGAAAGAGCAGTGCAAACGATAAAGAAAATGTTAAAAAAATCAAAGGAAAGCAACACCGATTTTTATTTAAGCTTGTTAAGCTATAGAAACACTCCGCGGGAAAATTTGAATTCACCTGCACGACTTATGATGGGGCGGCGATTAAATTGTAGATTACCAGTGCATCCTGATCTCCTAAATAGTAACAAATGTGATGATGACTTACAATATAAAAAACTGCTAAATAGACAAATAAAAAGTAAGTCATATTATGATCAACATTCAAAACTGTTGCCAGAATTGAGTGTGGGCGATTCGTGGCAAAGTGGTAGCAAAGGCACCAACTCCGCGTTCATATATTGTGAAAAATAGAAAGGGCATTTACAGACGTAATCGCCGACATTTGATTAAGAGCATGCCTATAAATTGTCAAAAGGAAGGGGTGATGAATGATGATTATATTGTGGTATCGGATGATGACGACGACATGTATGTTTCGGGTAATGATGACGATGATAACTATCTACCAAGTGATGATATGGAGGATAGCATGCAAAGTTCTTATGTACCACCTGTAACTCGTAGTAAGGCAAAGCAATGAACCTTGTTTACTATATTATGTTAACTTTATTAGTATTAAGTTTTCTTTTGTTTGTTTACTATATTTTGTTAACTTTATTAGTATTAAGTTTTCTTTTGTTTGTTTATGGGAAAGATGTTGTGGGTACTTGTACTCAACTTATTAAGCAAGTACCTGCAGATATAATAAATCAGTTGCTAACTCAGACTGCGGTGTTTCATTACATTACAACGACTGTCAAAGATCCACAAATGACAGCCGGGACCAACAACTTAACGTACTTTCCGAGGCACGGAGGAAACTCAAGGGTCACCCATCCACGGATCAACCTAGGTAAGCTTAACCTAAAGATAGACCCGAGCGACTGTTATTATTTAGCCACGAGTTCTTTTTAATAAATAAATTTATTTAAATGAAATAGGTGCACTAACTGAGTGTTGTCACTACATGTACTATTGATATGTTTGTTTTATATATTTTGCTTAAATTAAATCAGTTGTTTACACCTTAATTGTACTACCCATATATTTATTACATAACTAAGGTGACGTAGTACTTGCTTGTTACTTTGTAACCTATGTACCCATAATTTATTTGTAACATATCAACTATCTTTTTCTTACCTAGGTTGGTCCGCGGATGGGTGACCACCCTTGAGTTTCCTCCGTGCCTCGAAAAGCACGTTAAGTTGTTGGTCCCGGCTGTCATTAAAATTTGTGGATCTTTGCATCCGGTTGAGCTGGAGGCCGACAACATGGTTGGGAACAGGCTAGGAAAAAAAAATAGCGGTAGAATATGCCTATTGGTCATTTAATTGACATGTCATCAGAGAATGAAATCAATTTAATGACCAGTAGGTATATTCTACTGCTAGTAGAATATACCTACTGGTCGATAAATTGACAAGTCATCAAAGGATCACGGTGATTGCAGTAGAATATACCTACTGATCATTAAATTGACAAATATTAAAGGATGAAGGAAAACATCTTGAGGAAACCGGCATGACCTAGAACCAATACTTCGAAAGACATGTGACACTTACCACGCACTGTATTCGCGTGGTAGGTTAAGGGCATCCATTAAATTGGAAGGATGGGTAGTGCGAACCTACATGAAATTGTAAATTGTACGTGATTGTGTGTTGGGTAGTGCGAACCGACATGAATTTGTAAATCGTACGTGATTGTGTGTTGGGTAGTACGAACCTACATAAAATTGTAAATCGTACGTGATTGTGTGTGTTAAGGTAGTACGAACCTACATGAAATTGTAAATTGTACGTGATTGGAATCGGAAGCAACGGGCATCCATTAAATTGGAAGCATTGGGCATACATTAAATTGGAAGCATTGGTGATCCATTAAATTGAACGAATTGTGCATCCATTCAATTGAACGTATTGGGCATTCGTTAAATTGGAATCATTAGGCATCCATTAACTTGAAAGCAATGAGCATCTCGGTTTGTAGTGTGATAATATAGGTACTGATATCTAGATACACTACACATACCAACTATTGATGAACATTAACTGTCACATCGCACGTCCTCGCGAGCTACGTCCTAAATAATCTTTATTAGCTACTTGATTGAACTTGACAGAAAGTTCAAGTACTTTTAATAAGTTTTAAAATTCATCCAGTTTACATAGACAATCTTTAAATTATTTTCTAGACTCTTTCATGTAATTTACTTGTGGATTACTGACAGTTTATGCTTATGTTTGAAATCAAACTAATAATTACCTCAGCTAGTAGTAACCATTGTCTATACACGAAATTTTGTTGTTTCTCACGATATACGTATTAGTAATCAAAATAACATTTTCTTTCATTGAGTTAACTTATGTATGGTCGAATAAGCTATTTGGTTACATTTTACAATGTAATTTGCTTGTTAAAATGTAAACCAAATAGCTTGGTCGACCGTACATACAAGGTGTAAATGCACCCTTCACGAAGCAGTCAACCAAGCATTTTGTACAGTAAGCGTTCATAATTGCATAGGCACGCTAAGGATTGTATCTGTATGTGTAAGTGGTCTCAATACAGTCATTTCCCATCACTAAATAGTGCTTGTGACGCACTTGTGACGTCATAGTAGGTAGTCAAAAAATGGCACGCTTGATTTTCATACAGATCGTGATAATTGCGTTATCTAGGTCTATCTATATCTGTGTATACGACAATGTCTATTTTCTTGAAAGTAGCATGTCGTAAGTCAAACTAAACGTCAAGCTATTGCTTTGTGAGATTGCCTGTGGACTTTTGGTCGACACTGTAACTGTAGATTTGCGTAAAAATATTGCTGGGAAACAACTTTTTTGGGGTGAAAAATCATGTTTTACGGTAAAACTTTTACGGTAGAACTCAATGTAACACATTTAAAACATCGTGCTGATTGATGGATCGAACAGTTGTAATGTGTATGTCTTTTATGTTTTTTTACTTACATTTTTGGATATTATTAACCTGAAAATTTAAGCATTCGTCCTCCCTAGGTAGCTTCATGTTCATTTCTTGGAGGCTTAGCAACGGTTTTGGCCTTTTTACCTTCTAATTCATGTTATTTAAGTTTTTATCTTTATTAAATCTTTGTTTACTTTTGTGATGTCAGTTAGTGGCAACCCTAGTTTTATTTTTAATTTATTGCTGGAGCTAGTTGTAGGTTGTATAAGTAAATCACATCGACCTCATTCGATTTTCTTTTTAATAATTTTCTAATTTTAAAATGTAAATTATCTGGAGTTGACAGGAGCCTGGTGGTGAAATGGGCAGTCTACGTTCAGAGCTGAGAGCAGAAACACCGCTGGGAAGCTTCATAAAAGTTTATTTAAAGGGCAGTTCCCCTTATTCTTGAGTTTTAAGTCGGCCTCTCTCCGCGCCGCACCCTCACCTAGAACACCTGGAAACCTTGCTGCTTGAGCTGCACAAGCCTGATGAAGATTTGACGCTCCTCGGCCCTCCTCCACGGTCGGAAGACAGAAGTCCTCGGCCCTCCTCCTACGGCCTGAGGATTGACGGTCCTCGGCCGTCCACCACCGTCTGAAGACGGATGCCCTCGGCCCTTCTCTACGGCCTGAGAGTTGATCCTCGGTCCTCCTCCACAGTCTGAAGACGGACGTTCTTCAGTTATTTATTCCATTCTGCGTTCATCTTCAGTATTTTCCGCCAGCTTCACTGGCATTAGTGATTTGAGTAGCTCGAGCTTTTAGGTTAGGATCTTTGTTAATACATTCTTATAACTCGTCCCCTTGTCTAATTCTTTTAATAGTGCTCCCCTCCAGACTGAAATTTAGGTAGGTGAGTGCTCAAAGTGACATTACAGTTTTGTGGATCCTATCCAGGAAATTGTAACGTTACACAGTACGGGGGAGGTGGAGGTGTTCAAAGTAAAGTTCGTACATTAAAACATGTATTCAAAAAGTGACTTCTGAAATAGTTGGAGCTTTGACCCCCAATATCTCTGTAACTAGAAGGTCCCTGGTATGGTCTAGCAGTAGCTAGAACAAAAAAAAGGTATACAATGACGGGGACATAAAGTGCGTTTCGGCTTCATTACAGGACTTTTTACGTGCCTTTTATTTTCTTCATTTTAAGTCCTTTTGTCCTTGTACAAAATATTTACACTTGCCGTGAGTTCCATTCTACATAATTATTTTAATTGTTTTTTTTTTTTCTTTATTGGCCAACCAACAATTGTTTACACTGTAAATCCATTTTGAGTTTATCTACCATTATCTAAGGTTAGTGTTACAATTTCTTACAGGTTGGCACCGCATGCCCCTTAAACATATTACGGTAATAATAAACATATTATGGCATATATTAGGATATGTGGGTCGTCGTCGTC
The DNA here is from genome assembly GCA_941918905.2 of Xestia sexstrigata. Classification (NCBI taxonomy): domain Eukaryota; kingdom Metazoa; phylum Arthropoda; class Insecta; order Lepidoptera; family Noctuidae; genus Xestia; species Xestia sexstrigata. The sequence continues at coordinate 4,135,606 of OW799201.2, read as the reverse complement.
AGCCGCAGTTGCTGGTAGAACCACGCGCGCGAACTAACTTGCTGCGCGTGGCGCCGCTCACGAGCGCGTTCCGCACTCTCAACCTCATTGCTGAGGACTTGGACATATTCTGTTGCGCTTTGGGTGAATTTAGAAGAACAGCTACTTATAGAATTTGCTATGTCAAAAACAGTGGGACGCTCAGTGGACGAATACAACGATGGGTTCGTGGAAGCTGCCCATACCACCGGGTCTAAGTTCTTCAAGCACGTCGTACAAGAGACTCTCCGATCATACTCTCAAGCTCGTGAAGTGGCATGAGATAATCTTCAGACTAGGCGTGTGTGTCAGACGGATCTCTAAATCCTTGAAGATCGACCTCCGCCGCCGTTAATACCGAGCGTGTTAAAGACGCAATTGAGCGGAATAAAGGCTCCAAGGTATTTGCAAGAGATCTGGCTACCGGGCAGAGCCAGCTCACGAAACTGAAGACCGATGATGGTAGGATCTTATCCGCCAAACCAGAGCTTCTGAGGGAGATCGAGAGCTTCTATAGACAGTTGTACACGTATACCAGTAAACCCTTCGTAGACCTAGCAAACGACCCAAGAGCTAGACTGACCCGACACTATACCGAAGACATCCCGGACGTCAGCTTGTACGAGATTAGGATGGCTCTGAAGCAAGTTAAAAAACAACAAGACACCGGGTGATGACGGAATTACAGCCGAACTCCTGAAGACGGGTGGAAAACCGGAACTTATGGCATTTCAGAAGCTGTTTAAAAACATTTATTAAAAACCCAGCCAGAGACTGGGCGTTCGTACAAACAAGCTCTTCAGCTTTACAGTATTGGTATAGATGTAAACAACAGATTGTGTACGAAGATATAGCCAGATAGAGAAATGGGGCTATCAATCATTTAAACATCTCTGGTTTAGCAATTTGATTTGGTTACCGGCCTCAAAATATTGAAGATAGTCAAAGATGTAAGAGAAATTCTCTCAGTATATCTCATGTTGTATACAAGAGAATACTCATGGTTTTATGGAATCCCGTACCATACTGTGTCAAAATCAAACTTTGTTTTTATAGTCTACATTTATCATACTAACTCGTACAAGAGTTCTTTTGTAAATAAAACCGGAGTTTCGGAGTAATTTTATAAAATCATAAATAGCCTCAAAACCAGGCAAGTAGAAAATTAAAGAACGAAAGAAAGAAAATCGGTGTTTGAGTTACCTCTGTCCAGTCGATAGCCTGTGTGAAAGCGCAGCCTAGGAAGTGAGTTACAATAAAGACGCGCGTCGCCTCTTCTGGTGAGGTGGTAAGTGTATTGTCGGGTTGACGGAGGACAGCAGGCCCGGTCGGGTCTGCTGTGCCAGTATTTTCCTTACACTATTTGCTTGTTGGCAGGATTCGATGTTGCCACAGTATTTTCGCCATCTAGTGGAGCTCCTGAATCTAATACGTTTTTTCTAGCATTCTTTGGCCGCTTGGTACGCGTCCCAATCCTTATCAGCACAGGTGTTCATGGCTCTGTTTAGGGCTGACCTTATCTTCCAGCGCTTGCTTTCCAGATCCGCTCTCCACCATGGTTGCTTCCTTGGTGTTGTGGGCGGAGTGGTCTCCAGGCAGGATGAATGGTAGCTCTCTAGCGTTGATTTCGTGAGATGACTTACACGCTCGTCGATCTGTAGCGTGTCCTCGAAGGTCATTCCGTATTTTGTTGACGCGAGTTTGGATTCGATGATGCTTACCTTATATATTAAGCAGCACGGTCAGTGTTTCGCGGGTTTCGCCGTGGCAGTGTTGGTGTCACACAAACCTGAATATCAAAACGGATCCACCTGTGGTCCGAGCAGGAGGCCTCCTTGGAGACCTGCCAGCCGGTGGTGATGGCCGCTGCACCCTCCGATACCAGAGTAAGGTCTATGATTGTTTGGCTACGTCTGTTTACGAAGGTTGGTTCGGAACCTGTACTTAGTAGGTTTAGGTTAGTTGTAAACACTAGTTTACAACTAACCTAAACCTACTAAGTACAGGTGGGGCATGGGCACACAAAATGCAAGGGGTAAATGGCTAGTAGATTACTAAATCTACTAGCCATTTACCCCTTGCATTTTGTGTGCCCATGCCCCACAGAGAATGATGAACGTTCGCGTCGGTGCCTATGAGAACTTCCAGCCCAGTGCTCTCGCAGTAAGTCACGAGGCGGGCGAAGTCATGCGGCGGCGGCTCCTCTGCCTCGGGCATGTAAGCGGAGGCGAAGACCACAGTTGCTACTGTGTCCCCCCGCTGTATCAGTAGCCTAGCTGCAGAGACATCTCTGCAACGGTAATCTGTTAGTGGCTGTGTTTTTATGTTACGTGTCACATAGATGCACGATCTGGGTTTATTAGGATCTGTGCTAACTAGGAGCTTACCAGGAAGATTGGAGAGTCCTTGTATTTGGTCCGCCCTAATCCAGGACTCTTACATCAAGGCAATGGCCGTATGTTGAACCTCCAGCCACTTCCGCAGCTGAGCCGTCGCGGTCTGGCTGGCTGGTTGGCCTGCAGAACCTTACAGGTCGACGAAGGGGCCGCCATCACTGGACTTTCCTTCCTCATCACCTGCCAGTCGCAGCCCGGCAAACAGGTCACCCGCGTCGAAGCCGTCCCCCTCCAGGTCAGAGGCCGAGGACAGGATGATGTCCTCGAGCTACTCCCCTGAGAGGACGGCGCCCACGCTAGTTGCTGTAGGGGCGGCTGGCGCTGCTACTGCAGGCTCAACCGCGGGTGTTTTCACGGTATTTGTTGGAGGGGAAGTTGCCTTCTCTACCTGTGTCTCCGCGTTGGCTTTGGCGGTCGGATATCACTGAGGGACGTCGACAAATCTGCCGTTCGGACCCTGAAACTTAACGTACATCGTCCCTACACCAAACGAGGCGTTCGGTTTTCATCAGGATTGGAATTTGGCCCTCAAACCCCCCGACCATCACGTACCATGCTTCGGCACTCCTTGATGCCAAGCCAAGGGTTCTGGTACCACAGAGCACGCCCAATGGTGGACGTCTCCACAAAGATCCCCTGCTCGTCAGGAATGAAAATGCCGCATCTTACCCGGCGCACATCTTTCCCGCACCACAGTCTGAGGACCCAGCTGCTGAACACTGGCCAAGCTTTGAAGGTCGGTGCAGGTGAGTCCTGTATGGGAGAAGAGGCCTCGACGAGTATCTTCCTTTGGATAGCCGCGAGAACCTGGTTTGACACCTCTTTGCTGATATGCCCCGTACGGCCGCAGGTGACTGCGACATCAAGGTTGGAGCTTGCAGCTTGGGCGTAGCTACGCTTTGCGTCCCATTTGGATTAATCAAGACGCGGCCGCTTGCGCTCGCCTCGAGGCGTTGAACTCTCGTTGAGAGCTCGCTTGACCGCAGCCTGATCCATCCGAACGGGTTGCGGTGTCGTTTGTGTGGCCGGTCCCTTCGCGCCGCTGGCTGCTGGTTGGCTGGGTCCCAGTCGGTTGGTCGGCGGCCGCGGCCTGCGACCGCTTGCCTGCGGAGAAGTTGACATTGCCATGGGTCAGCCCTGCCCGTGGCGTTAGCCTGTTTAGGTTGAGAGGACTTACCCGTCCTCATTGTCTGCCGCTGCCTCAGGGACGGCCTTTTCTTCCTTCTCGGTTTACCCGTCGAAGAGACCGGGGCAGCCTGCACTGAAAGCTTAGCGCAGTGGCGTTGTTTGCCGGAATGCTCCTGCCTGCCTTGGCGCCTGCTCCTCTGCACCTGCTAGGCGAGCGCGAACGCATCACCTGTGGTGCTGGTCTCCGCCGGTTGACCAGTGACGGCCACCGGGGGGGAGTAGGCGGAGGAAGATGTATGAGGGGAGCCCGGCCAGAGGAATAAACCGTCGTAGCGGGCTCCACGCCTGAAAAAGAGGAAGGAGCGGTACTGGTCCCGAGCAGCTCCGTCGTCCTCCGTTTATTACGGGACCTGGTTTTGGTCCTGGCAGCGGTTTTCGCCACTCGCTCGGGTTGGATGCGATCTATTTCGCTGTTGATTTTAATTACGATTTTCGTGTTCCGTGATTGATTCCTAGCTCGTGAGTTGTTACTAGTTGTGTGCTATTGTGTTAGGGGCTGGTATCGTAAGTTTTTTAGTGTTTTAACGTCGGTTTTACTGGTATTTTAGTTAATTTTGTTTACTTTCGGTGAGTACATTTACTTTCTTTGGTGTGTACCTCGAAATAGTTTTATCGTCCGTTAATTCTGTTACTTTGCTTACGTTCTAATAGTTTGTTTGAATTTTATAATTTATAATATGTTTTCCATTAATGATGACCCGCCTGACCGTGGCATAGATGCATTCCATACACCCGGGTCGCCGCCGACCTCCGCTAGCTCAACAAAACGTTTGTTTCGCGAAATGTCTCCTACGTACAGCTCTCCCGAGGATAGGTCAAAACGGCTTCACACATTCAACTCAATTGAGAAATTCGCCAATATTAATCGTCAGTACTGCGAGCAATGACAACTATTGCGATTTAGTGTAACAGGAGTCTGCTTACCTTTCTAAAATTAACGACCTTGTTAATGATCAAGGGTCCCGCATTAATGTCGCAAACAAATCAGCCATCATAGACTCCATGATGGCTGATTTATTAGCAACAATGGCCGTTACGCGCTGAGTCATGTCAGCGCGTAACGGCCATTGTTTTTTTGTTAGCCATAAAATCATCCTCCAACGAAACCAAATTAGCCAATACTAAACGCGAATTGGAAAAAATTAAATTAAATCCTAATACTAATGTCAATACTAGTGATTGTAACAAATCTTCGTATGCGGATTCTTTGAAACTTCGTCTACCTAAAGTTGCGGTTGAGTCGCGCGCCCCCCTACCGTGCGTCGTCACAAACCCTACCGCTGAGCGGTTAGCCGATTACTAGTCATCGTCCGCGACTAAGCAAGTGCTTAAGAAAGCGATTAAGCCGACGGATTTCGTTGCTGAAATTAAGTCAGACACCTTCACTTACTGTGCTGACATCGTCATTGGTCGCGCATCTATGACCAACATCCATAGATGTGATTGGTGGTGTGACTACTTAATTTAACAACGTAAAAGCTATCGCCAAGCGCGTAGACATTTAAACAAGCTTAAAAAACAAAAGGTCACCGGACACTCACTTAACTTTGCTTTAAATGCGTTTAGAGTTGCATTGATTGAGTTGTTTTGAGTCCCGCTACAGAGCATCGGTGGAAAAATCTAAGGGTAATTTACTGCGAAAAATAGTAGAAAAATTAGATAAAGAAGGTCTCCTTTGTATCACGAGTTAATAAAACAAAGCTAATCGATCAGTCGACCTGGCGTTTGTTTAGAACATCAAAGTAAATAATAAACACACCACCGGTATTGAGGAAACAACCGAAGTTCTATTAAATAGTCTGATACCTGAAGATTCGCCGGTAAATGACTTACAGTACTTTGACGCTTATTGACGTCGTTGTATAAATGGAGGTTCTTACTTTTAGTTTTTATTTTTGTAATTATATGTAGCCACAAATGTGTAATTTAAACAATAAAATAAACGTAAAATAAAGTTGCTAATCAGCACCAAATTCTGGGAAATAATGACATCCGGGAAACGGATGATGAAAGAGTTCTTCATTGTTGATGAAATACATATCAGTATGCAAGACAGTTAGTATTTTAATCAATGAAACGTCTAACAAAATCACTGTTTGCGCCAACTCACTTTTAAGTAGTAATTTCAATTATTTACGAATTTTTATTTTCTATGGTATTTAACCACAAAGAGTCAATAAAATTTAAATAAAAACATCATTTTGTGAAGATCGACTGCTCTGCTGGTGTCATCAATCAAGGACATTATTCTAAAATATGTATAGATACGAATTTTATATTATTCTCAAGTTCTCTGTATGTTATTTATTGCTTTCCAGAATTTGACCTTTATTAGCGACACTATCAAATGGTGTAATAATACAATGTTTTTTTTTCCAAAATCAATGGATTCAATTCTGGATTTTTTTATAATAAATACTGTTTTTTCAAAAATCTATTGAAGCACAATTTGACGGTTTTACTTCGACAGATTATAATCTACCGAATAATAATGCGTCATATTGTAAGCAGCATGTTCAGTTGACAATATTTCGACAGTTTACAATCTAACGGTTTTTACAATGTGACGCTGTAAATATACAGGGCTGTCCGGCAACGAATGGATAACCTTGAAATGGCCCATAGCAGAACCCATGGCCATTTAGAAAAAATATCTATCTTTCTTTAAAAAATTCATCCGCAGATGTAGGGCCTGCATAAGAATGGGAGGCCATATTACATTTTTGTGCTCCAGCAATTTTTTCTCCTTGTCTACATAAATAGCAATAATTCACTATTTAGGGCAGATACAATTATGAATTGTACCATTAACAAATCTATTTGAAACCGACATTAAATTTAAAATTATTGGTCACTCATGTATGCATACATTCTTTTTTTACCCAAGATGTTAAAATTTGTTTAAAATAAATTCATACTAATTTTCCAAAATAAATGAACTTGCTTACCGGTACTACTTATTATAGATTTTTTTGTCGTATTTTTTTCTAAATAGCCATAAGTTTTACTATAGGTAGGGCTTTTCTAGGTTATCCATTAATTACCGGACAACCTGTATAACCTTTTAATAAGGCCGCAGGTAGGAAGGCAATGTTTTAAAACGGAACCTTCAAAACTTACGGACACGCAATGCGTGCAGCGGGCCGGCCGGACAGAGACGTAGGGCCTGAAGAGAAGTGTACGACTCCCTCGGCTCGTGCTCCGTCGCGGGTATCGCTACGTTACACATGACACTTCTCTATCAACAAAGTAATAAAAGAAACTGTCTGGTTGCTACGCTGTGTACCCCGCCGCGTTGAATGCCGGGTCTCATCTTCAGCGCTTCAAGCAAATGCGCGTAAAATCGCTTCAGCGTAAACACTCTCATACACCGTCATAATGTTTCAGTTACAAGCGGGCCATGCTGCATAACGCTCCGACAGCGAAACGCAACTCCTATTCGTACTTGTCCGGTTTTAGTTAAGTCAATTGGAATAATCGAAAGTTGACGAATTAAAGAAAAAACAAAACAATAAGAATACTTATTAACAAAGATTTTTACCGATTCAAACTTTTTCTGAACTGGTTTTTCCAGACGACATTATAATTTTTATTTTTTTAAGAGTTGTCAAGAACAAAATAAACATATAAAACCTGTGTAGCATCGCGATCCACATTCAGTGATCCCAACGATTCCGTAGTGAGCAACATGGTGCGTTCAGTGACAGTTGTTCTAATTCTGACAGCAGTAGCCTGTGTCTGTGCAGCTTCAGGTAATTAATATTAAATGCTTATCACTACTAATACTTTCAAAAATTATAATTGTGATATAGAGAACTACTTACTTTGCTGTACAGGAGCTCGGTTGACGGCTTCGTTAATGGTCCGTTTACACCTTGTATCCAGGGTGTAAATAACCTCATCACGAAGCCGGCAACCAAGCATTCTGTACATCAAACTAAGTAATTCTATATCACTAATTATTACGCAAAAATTATTGCTGGAAAACGAATTTTTTTTTTGGTAAAAAATCATATTTTGTGGTAAAACTCAATGTAACGCGCTCAAAACATTGCGCTGATGGACGGATTGAATAATACGGGTGTCTTGGAGGTATCTTACATTAAAAACTTGTTTAAAAAAAAACTTGTCAAAAAGTTGTAACTTTTACCCCCAATTTCTCCGTAACTAGAAGGTTCCCAGGCATAGTGTAGAACAAAAAAAATATTACGATGACGGGGAGAAAAAGTGCCTTTTAGCTTCGTTAAGAGGTTTTTTACACCCTTTATTATTATAGTTATTTTTTAACTAGCCTGCTCTATATCCCATTCCTGTGCAAAGACCTCCTCCCATTTTGTCCACCTCTCGCGAACCGCGCCTTCTGACGGAACTTGTCCAGTTCGTCCCGCCATCTCCTTCGTGGCCTGCCACGAACCCGCCTCACTCAATTATTATTTACCTTAAAAATACCGGTGAGCGTGTGATCTTAATTCTTTTCCTTCTATTACGGCTTGACCAATTTTTCATATTTTTCATATATATAGGACCTGTTAGGTTGCACTGTTGTCGCCATTCAGAAAATATTGTGCAAGGACAATGTCTGTCGCGTCTGGTTGTTTGTATATGCAAATCAATCACATTCGTTTTAACAGCAACACTGCTCCGTTGACCTCGTGGTAACAAGCGCGATTACCGAGTTTGGGGTTCTGGTTAAGCAAAGTTATAATGGGGTTTTCCATTCGGCATTTCTCAGTCGCAGTTTGAAGCAACGACACCATAAAGGTGTGAAACCTTCGTGCCATATATAGGACGACAAGCCACGTGGTTTTTGTCAACTGTCAACTATCAAACTGATAGGTAGACACGTGGTCACAGCTATTTACTTGATATTCAGCTAATCATAATTTATCTTTCAGGACAGTCCAGAGAGCAGTGGGTGGGTAGAGACGCAAAATATTCAGCGCATGCTTACGATGGCAGTGTGAGCCTTGGGTATGTAGAAGGTGGAAACTACGGTCCTGGCAGCTATTTTATCGATGACAGCGGCAGTGCCTACGATACTGGCAATGGCGGCAGCAGTAGCAATATCGGAAACAACAACAAGGACATCGGAAGCGGCAACAATTTCGGAAACAACAACCGTGGCTGAACTATGTGTTTTATAAATATTTTTTTGTAATTCAATTAAACTTTTTTCAATTACTACAATCCTCATTTTATGACAGAACCCGAGACAGCAGCGTTCTCTGTGCGACAGTTGTATGCCAGGCTTTTTCACTCAATATTCCGTCCGCTAGATGTGGTGGCAATTTTCCCTTTGGCGGATTAGTAAACCAAGCAAATTTCGCTTTTAAACTCATATGTGATACATTTAAAACTTAATCAAGTTCTTAACAGTAGACTGACTATTTTTCAATGCATAATAATATGTTACAATCAAAACCGTTAATCGGTCATTCAAACACCGGTATTTTTTCTAAACACAACATAATAATACACAGTTTTTTAACAAGCTCTGCATTGCTTAGCATGACTAGGTATTGCACACAATAGAATAACTGTATTAAATGCTTTGTCGGTAACATTTAATACAAGAACTTCGTAGTCTAAACCACTACACATAGAAACTTCAATTATTCCATCAGGAATTTCTCAGTAACAGCCACGGAGTCTGGATATATTCCCGGTTGATGGTAATAATTATATATAGCCCCGGCAGGCATAGGCCCTTGCGAACCACTTCCTTTTTGCTGACATCTCTGTGAGGTGCGCGTAGAACGGCGGACGGCGGACGGCGGTCGGACGGCGAGCTAGCCCATTGCTCACCGTCCACAGGCCCACACCTACGGTGGCCTCCGACGCCAGGTGAGTCTCTCGCGGCGGCTGGGACGGAAGGTTCTCTCTCTCTCACGTTCCGCCACCTCCTTCGCTAGCATGACTGCTTCGCAGAAGGAGGTGATGGCTTCGCATTCCCTCTCGCTCCGGACCATGGATTGAACCAGGGCCGGACGCGAGAGGTCGTCGCCGTTGATCGCCGCTATGAGGACACGGCGGATGTGTGTGAACTTGGCAGATCATTGTCCAGCAAATCAAAAATAAATGTGAGTTATATTTACATGCAGCATAGTTCTAGAGTTCCTGATACTTTTCAGAAATAGTTCTGCCCTTTTTCAGGAATAAAAGTCAAACGAAAATATGATCTGCTAACTTCCGGTAGCAGATCATTTTTCCAATACTAAAATTTTGAAAGTGTTTTAGGCGCACAAAGATGAGGAGGTTCCTAATACATTTTAGATATCGTTCTGTGACTAAAAAATGACAAGAAACATTGTAACATAAAACCAGAAAAAACTCGATATTATAGAAACAAATGGCAATCTAAATATATAAAAGAAGAAACTGACTGACTGACTGACTGACTGACTGACTCATCTATCAACGCACAGCCCAAACCGCTGGGTCTACAGATTCCAAATTTGGCAAGTAGGTTCCTTGTGTAGTCTAGGGGTGCACTAAGAAAGGATTTTTCAAAATTCACCACCTAAAGGGGTTAAACGGGGCTCCAAATTTGTATGGGGAAAATGATTAATTAGACCATTTTATTAAATACTTCACAGGAGTACTCCTATTGATAAATGAGTAGAAATAAGTTTCAGGTTTTTTCAGAATTCAACCCCTAAGAGGGGGAAATGGGGTGACAAAGTCTAAAAATCAATGCACAGCCCAAACCACTGAGTCTAGAGATTCCAAATTTGGCACATACGTTCCTTATGAGGTTAAGGGGTGCAATCAGAAAGGATTTTTCAAAATGTACCCCTTATGGGGATGAAATGGGAGTCAAAATTTTATATGGGTAAACAAGATTATGTAAGACTGTTTTATTCGAAACTTCACAGGAGTACTCCTATCGATAAATGAGTTAACATTTGTGTTTCAGGTTTTTCAGAATTAAACCCCCTTTTTTTTTTTTTTTTTTTTCGGAAGGGAAATCATCAAATGACTTCTCCCGCTCTGGGCGGAGCAGGAGGGAGTGTCAGACTTTTACTGACTAAAACCCATCCATGTGTCTTTGTGTTCCGGGGTCACGGTATCTCTTTCGAACAGTCCCGCAACCCCGGCAGGCATCGGTCCTTGCGGACCCCTTCCTTTTGCTGACTCTCTTTGAGGCGCGCGTGGAACACGAACGCGCCGTCGACACGGCCTGTCGTCATGAGACGGATGGACGGCGAGCTAGCCCATAGCCCACCGTCCACAGGCCCGCGCCTACGGTGGCCGGGGCCCACGTGGTGGCCCCCGACGCCCGGGGCGTCTCCCGCGGCGGCCGGGACGCTGTGAGGTTCTCTCCCTCTCACGTTCCGCCACCTCCTTCTCTAGCATTACTGCTTCGCAGAAGGAGGTGACGGCGTCCCATTCCGTCTCGCTCCGGACCATGGCTTGCACCAGGGCCGGACGCGAGAGGTCGCCGCCGCCAATCGCCGCTTCGAGGACACGGCGGTGCTCCGCCCACGCGGGGCACACCGTGTCCTCCGGTCGATCCTCGCAATGGAAACACCCGGGCGTTTCCTCCCGCCCGATTCGGTGCAGGAACCTCCCGAAAACACCGTGTCCGGTGAGGACCTGCGTCAGGGAGAAGGTGAGGACGCCGTGGCGTCTCTCCAGCCACTCCTCAAAGAGGGGACTTATCGCCACTATCGTGGCGTGCCCTAGAATTAAACCCCTAAAGGGGGAAATGGGGTAACAAAGCCTGAAAATAAACATCGGTATTGATGGTATGGTGTATCGGGTCGGGTGTATTACAAAAACAACGATTTTGAGATTTAATGTGGCGGACCTGAAACACCTTCATTCCCTGTTGGGGTGCGATGGGGTTGAAATGTCTAAAAATCAATATGGGTGTCAATACCGAGATTATCAGGGGTGCAGATTACGAAAATGTCATTTATTTTGAGATCCAGAAGACAGCAGATTCGACTTCTATACAGGGTTATTAGTGATTTATTGTGATGATTGTGATAACGATGATGGTGATTGTGATAGTGATGATGATTGTGATTACGATGATAATGATTGTGATTACGATGATGATGATTGTGATTACGATGAAAATTATTGTGATTACGATGATGATCATTGTGATTACGATGAAAATGATTGTGATTACGATGATTATGATTGTGATGATGATGATGATGATTGTGATAACGATGATGATGATTGTGATAGTGATGATGATGATTGTGACAACGATGATGATGATTGTGATAACAGTGATGGTGATTGTGATGGTGATAGTGATAGTAATGGTGATGGTGATTGTGATGGTGATTGTGATGGTGATTGTGATGGTGATTGCAATGGTGATTGTGATAATGACGGAGATGGTGATAGTGATGGTGATTGTGATGATTATGAAATTTGGCACATAGATAGTTCATAACCTGGATTAACACGTAAGACACTATTTATCCCTTTAATTAAATTTAATAAATTTTGATAATATGGTGATCGTGATAGTGATTGTGATAGTGGTGGTGGTGGTGATAGTAATGGTGATTGTGATAGTGATGATGGATGTGATGGTGATTGTGATAGTGATGGTGATTGTGACTGTGATAGTTATGGTGATTGTGATAACGATGATGATAATTGTGATAAAGATAATGGTGATTGTGATTGTTATGTGATGGTGATGGTGATTGTCATAGTGATAGTGACGGTGATTGTGATGGTGATAGCGATGGTGATGGTTATTGTAATGGTGATAGTGATGGTGATTGTGATTGTGATTGTGACAGTGATGGTGATCGTGATAATGATGATGCTGATTGTGATAACGATTATGATGATTGTGATAACGATGAAGGTGATTGTGATTGTGATGGTGATGGTGATTGTTATAGTGATAGTGACGAAGATTGTGATGGTGATAGCGATGGTGATGGTGCTTGTGATGGTTTTAGTGATTGTGACTGTGTTTGTGATGGTGATGGTGATTGTGATTGTGATAGTGATTGTGACTGTGATGGTGTTTGTGATTATGATGATGATGATTGTGACTACGATGATAATGATTGTGATTACGATGATAATGATTGTGATAACGATGATGGTGATTGTGATAGTGATTGTGATGGTGATTGTGATATTGACGGTGATTGTGATGGTTATAGCGATGGTGATGGTGATAGTGATTGTGACTGTGATATTGATGGTGATTATGATTGTGATTGTGATGGTGATTGTGACAGTGATGGTGTTTGTGGTAATGATGATGATGCGTGTGATAACGATAATTATGATTTTGATAACGAGGATGGATATTGTGATGATGATGATTGTGATTACGATGATAATGGTTGTGATTGTGATAGTGATTGTGAAGTTGATTGTGATAGTGATGGTGAATGTGATGGTGATTGTGATTGTGATGGTGATTGTGATTACGATGATAATGATTCTGATTACCATGTTTATGAGTGTGATAACGATGATGGTGATTCTGACGATGGTGATTGTGATCATTGTAATGATAATCATTATGATTAAGATTATGATATCGATAATGGTGATTGTGATAGTGATTGTGATGGTGATTGTGATGGTGATAGTGATAGTGGCGGTGATTGTGATGGTGATAGCGATTGTGATGGGTATTGAGATGGTGATTGTGATTGTGATACCGAGGATGGAGATTGTGATGATGATGATTGTGATTACGATGATAATGGTTGTGATTACGACGATGATGATTGTGATAACGATGATGGTGATTGTGACAGTGATTGTGATGGTGATTGTAATAGTGACGGTGATTGTGATGGTTATAGCGATGGTGATGGTGATAGTGATTGTGACTGTGATATTGATGGTGATTGTGATTGTGATTGTGATGGTGATCGTGACAGTAATGGTGTTTGTGGTAATGATGATTATGCGTGTGATAACGATAATTATGATTTTGATAACGAGAATGGATATTGTGATGATGATGTTTGTGATTACGATGATAATGGTTGTGATTGTGATAGTGATTGTGAAGTTGATTGTGATAGTGATAGTGAATGTGATGGTGATTGTGATTGTGATTACGATGATAATGATTCTGATTACCATGTTAATGAGTGTGATAACGATGATGGTGATTGTGATCATTGTAATGACAATCATTATGATTACGATGATTAAGATTATGATATCGATAATGGTGATTGTGATAGTGATTGTGATGGTGATTGTGATGGTGATAGTGATTGTGACTTTGATAGTGATGGTGATTGTGATTGTGATACCGAGGATGGAGATTGTGATGATGATGATTGTGATTACGATGATAATGGTTGTGATTACGATGTTAATATGATGGTGACAGTGATGGTGATTGTGATGGTGTTGGATCACCATCACCATCAGGTGATTGTGATTGTGATTGTGAAGGTGATTGTTATGATTGTGATAATGATGGTGGTTGTGATAGTGATGGTGATTGTGATGATTATGAAATTTGGCACATAGATAGTTCATAACCTGGATTAACACGTAGGACACTATTTATCCCTTTAAAGATCCAGTGGGACGGTTACTGAACTTTACGCGGGCGAAGCCGCGGGCAACAGCTAGTAATTACATAAAACGTGGATTCTCATAGATTTTTCTATGCAATATCTGTAGTTTAGACGTCGAAGTAACAATTAAAATCTTATATGAAAAATAAAACTCGATACAACTTGACTCGGTGTAACCAGAGCATGGCTGAAGCCTTAGATTAGAGAAAATAAATTATGAATAGTATTCAGGACAGACAACTCTTCAGTTTTAAATACACCAATAACAGGGCTATTTAAAACCATGGCCAGAACACCTAGAATTTGTACGAAAGTATCAGCAGAGCATGGTTGAAAATGAAGATTCCCTATAAAAAAATATGAAAATTAGTGTCCGCATAAAAAAATCAAAATTAATGATTAGTTGCATTTAGAACCCAGAGTTCTACGGTTTCTAATACTATTATAATAGTCCTACTCAAAACCATTAAAAGAAAACTTAGAACTCACATTCAGATATCAGCAGAGCATGGTTGTAGATATAGATTAGCAAAAATCATGAACAGATTTCGTGTTTGCATATAAAAATCAATAATTAAATACAAGTAGCACTAAGGGTCTAGAACTCATCGGTTTCACGCAATAATAGTGCTATAAAAAAACATCTAAACAAAACCTAGAACTCACTCCCAGATATCAGCAGAGCATGGTTAAAAATTTAGACTTGCAGAAATCATGACCAGATTTAGTGTTCGCATAAAAAAATCAATCATTAATTATGAGTAATATTGAGGACCTAGAACTCCTGTTTCAGATACTTTAATAGTAGTGCTAAAAAAACATGAAAACAAAACTTAGAACTCACACCCAGATATCAGCAGAGCATGGTTGAAGATTTTCAGAAATCATGAACAGATTTCGTGTTCGCATATTTAAAAAATCAATAAATACTTACAAGTAGCACTAAGGACCTAGAGCTCCTCGATTTCTAGTACTTTATTATAAATGCTATAAAATGACATGAAAAGTAACCCCAGAACTCACACCCAGATATCAGCAAGACATGGTTGAAAATTTAAATTTGCGGAAATCATACGCCGATTTAGTGTTCGCATAAAAAAATCTATTATTAATTATGAGTAAAAGTCAAAGGACCTAGAACTCTTCGGTTTCTGATACGGCAATAACAGTGCTATAAAAATACATGAAAAGAAAACCCGGAACTCACACTCAGGTATAAGCAGGGCATGGTTGAAGATTTAGATTTGCAGAAATCATGTCCAGATTTAGTGTTCGCATAAAAAAATCAATCATAAATATAAGTAGTATTTTGAGGACCTAGAAATCCTCTGTATCAGATACCTCAATACTAGTGCTAAAAAAGCATTAAAAAAAAACTTAGAATTCATACCCAGATATCAGCAGATCATGGTTGAACATTTAGATTTGCAGAAATCATGAACAGATTTCGTGTTCGCATATAAAAATCAATAAATAATTACAAGTAGCACAAAGGACCTAGAACTCCTTGGTTTCTGGTACTCTATTATAAATTCTATAAAATGTCATGAAAAATAACCCCAGAACTCACACTCAGGTATCAGCAGAGCATGGTTAAAGATTTAGATTTGCAAAAATCATAAACAGATTTAGTGTTCGCTTAGAAAAATAATAATATGTGTAGCTCAAAGGACCTAGAACTCTTCGGTTTCTGGTACGGCAATAACAGTGCTATAAAAAAAACATGAAAATAAAACCCAGAACTCACACTCAGGTATCAGCAGAGCATGGTTAAAGATTTAGATTTGCAACAATCATAAACAGATTTAGTGTTCGCATAAAAAAAAATATTAAGGACCTAGAACTCCTCGGTTTCAGATACCTCAATTGTAGTTCTATAAAAAAAAAAGATGAAAAGTAAACCTAGAACTTACACTCACATATCAGAAGAGCATGGTTGAAAATTTAGACTTGCAGAAATCATGAACAGATTTAGTTTTGTTTAATGTTTGAAAACGCACCCAGAATACAGAAGAAATTCCTAGTGTGGGGTAGCGTTTATTTTAAAAAGAAAAGACAAATATACCTAATTGATGTCGAAAAACCCATTGATGCGATTCTTTTAGTTCGAAACAGGCAAAACCCGAGTTGAAACAACGCAAGCGCATATAATTATAGTGATTCAAATTTATAAAAGCTGGTTCTTGTTTTCCGCGTGTGTAGTGTGTTTGTAGTGAATGTTGCGATGGATAGTCTCGTAGCTCTCGGCGCTGTGCTAGCGTTCGTCTCTGTCTGCCACACAACACCCCGTAAGTTTACATTGTTTATGTACAGAATGCTACACGAAACTGTAAAATTTATTTTCACAATCAACCTTGGACCTAATGCTTTAGCGGCAAAGTTGAAAATCTATTATAGAAAGACAGAATGTGCTGGCGATGGCGTCTGTACTTGTCTTTAGGTACATAATTTAAGTCATTTTTATTTTCCTGTGCGCATCGCAAAAACAGTTGTCTTGATGCCTTTAAATATAGTTATAACTATAATTTACGTACTATAATTTATTATGCAAGAATTATAACTGTACCCATTTTTTTTAAACACGTTGTGGACTTGATTTTTTTTTGTTTTATAATCGTGCTAAAAATAGATTTGTTGTTCCCAAAAAAGAATCAGACACCCATTTCATTCATTGCTTAATTAAACAATTTCCTTTTCCAGAAACGTCTACGGTGGTCGTAGATAATGGATATGTCGGTGTTGGAGTTATATCTGGCGGGACGTTTGGACCCGGAAGCTTTAGTATTGGCCAACACGGGAGTAGTCACCGGGGACAACCGCATGTTTACGTGAATGAAGACGGCAATGTTGAACATGTTTTCATACAAACAACAAATCATAAAGTACAACAAGAAAATAATCGATGGCCTCAGCATGATAATGCTGAACAAAATAATTCTGGAGGTAAACAATCAGTGAATTTATTTATATTTGTGCCAATCATTATAATAATATTTGAATGGTTAAGCAATATACAATAAGTGTAACAAAACTATTTTTAAATATACTTCCTGTGAGCTATGTTGAACAAATTAACCTCGAACATAATTTAATATTAATAAACATTTTAATAGTTTGGTTGTATTTATTTCATTAAAGGTACCAATAGTGGCAATATACAACTGTATCCAGTGAAACCCTTGACAACACTCTTTAACACAGGACAAGGGGGCATACACGGACAGAGAGGAAGCGAAGGCGGTTCAATAGTTATTAGTACAGTGGTCCTGCCTAATCATGAAAATAACAAAGAAAGATTCCCGAGTGCTGGAGCCGCTTTAGACAGCGGTGCCAGTATTGCGATTGGTATCACTGGGGGCAACTTTGGACAAGGAACATTGAGTTTCAATAATAAAAGACCCGGAGCTAACGTACCTCAGCAGCAAAGTGCTGCCAATAATGGAGATAATATTGGATTTCAGAATACAGGAAATAAAGCACCTTTTTCTACAGGTCATGGTCTATCTCCATACAGTCCTGATGCTAGCGCATTAGAAGCTATATTTGGTAGCAACAGCGAGAACAAAAAACTCTTCAGTGTAGGAAATGGTTTTAGCACTGGTGGGCAAAGAAGTGTTGCGATTGGTGCTATCACTGGAGGCCACTTTGGAGAAGGAACTTTGAGTTTCCATACTTAATACAAAACCCGGAGCTAACGTGCCACAGCACCAACCTAATATCAATAATGAAATTTATACTGGATATCATAATACAAGAAATGAAGCAACTCGCCCTAAAGAAAATGGTGCAAACACTAATGGAAATGGCAACGGTGGGGTAAGCTACATTGACGGTCAATCAAGCTCTGGCTATAACGCATACAATAATGAAAAGCGTTGGATATGGAATATAGAAGTTCTCTGCCCTTACAGGGTAAATACACACATCAAAAATGTCTAGGGATCAAGCATTTTTATGCGGATTTCTTGAGATTGAGATGTGGCTTTGTAATAAATTTATGATTTTATAAATTTATATGGATCCTTTTTGGTGCATTTCATAATTTGAATCAGGAACTCTCAATCAAATTCGAGTAAAAGATGAAAATAAGCTGTCAATATTTTCCCTATAAAAACATACAACGCATTGAAGACATTATTAGTGCTACTGTTTCCCTACTACTGATTAAAACCAACGTTATTATGGAGCGGCGACGTCATTTAAGCAGGGAAGAAATGCTCAGAGCCGTGGGAATGATAGAAGCTGGTTCCCGGCAACGTACTGTAGCTTTAGCTCTGAATACAAGTCAGAGTGTTATCAGTCGACTTTGGACACGTTACCGAAGCACTGGTACCGTGGCTGAGCGCCATGGAGGACGGTATCGCTGCACCACACGGAGACAAGACCGATACATTCAAATCTTAACTCGAAGAGCTCCAACAATAACCGCCATGATGTTAGCCGTGAGGCTTCATCACTCTTCAGGGAACTTAATTAGCGACCAAACAGTCAGAAACCGCTTGCATGAAGTGAACCTTCATTCCCGAAGACCGCTACGGGTACCACCTATAGCAATGCACAATCGTAGGATTCGATATCAATGGGCTCTTGAACACAGAAATTGGGCAGAAGAACAATGGCGTTTCGTGTGCTTTTCTGATGAGTCTCGTTTTGGTATGAGACCGGATACAAGACGTATACGACACTGGAGAACCCCTGGACGCCAACAGCGATTAAAATCCTGCCAGGAAGTCCATCCTTATAGTGGTGGAACCATCATGGTATGGGCGGGTATTTGGATCGGCGGAAGAACTGAGTTGATTTGGATCAGAGGCAACCTCAACGCTCAAATTTATGCTGAGACGATTGTATCAGACGTCATCGTTCCTCTACAAGTGCAAATCGGTCCCTTATTTCAGTTAATGCATGATAATGCACGACCGCACACCGCAAGAGTTGTAAGACAGACTCTCGCCGCAGCTAACATCAATGTCCTGCCCTGGCCTGCTCAGTCGCCAGACTTGAACCCGATTGAGCATGCATGGGATATGCTACAGAGAAGAGCTCTGCCGAATATGGAGGGTATCCAGTCGCAAGAAGACCTTTTTTTGTTGTTGCAACGAACATGGGCGGCCATTCCACAGCGTGATTTGGATGAACTCATTTTGAATATGCCAAACCGATGTTCTTGTGTTGTTAGTGTTCGCGGTAGAAACACGGATTATTAATTGTTTAAGTTACCCAATAAAATTTTAAAGAAAACTGTTATTTCAGTCTTTTTTTCGAACTTTAATGTTAGTGGTTCAAATGTCAAAAATCCCTTTATTAGGAAAATGGCAAATTTCTTTATTAATGCAAAGGTGACTTGGTTTATCGTTACTGTGACAAACGAAAACACTTTATTTGATGAATCCTTAAAGAAAATTTTAATTAATATCAATCAGGAGAAAAGTTATTGCAAAAATATATGTTGATCCCTAGATACTTTTGATGTGTGTATTATTAAGATTACCATTTAACAGCACTAGTGCATTAAGAACACGTAGTGTCATTAAGTCTAACTTAATTAAACTGTTTTGTCAAAAATACTATATATTTTGATTAACGCATATTATCTGTGGCATAGGCAAGTTAAGAAGAAGAGATTATTAAAAAGACATGATTGATGAGAGTTTCTTGTAGTTAATATAAAGTAGAATATCCCAACACAGAATAGCACGCACACAGAGGCTTGCCCTACTGCACGTCGTATTATATACTAAAACCTTCCTCTTCATCATCATCATTACTCTATCTTAAAAAAGCAAACATAGGGTCAGACAGACGCGGCGTGGGACTTTGTTTTATAAATGTGATAGTGATGAATAATGTAGAATCTACAATACACATTTACACTGTAATACCTATATCAGCCGTGTGGTATCCGGCCGAGTAGAATAGAACCAACCCATTACACTCACGGGTGTCGTATAAGGCGACTAATGTCTGAGGCAGAACACCTTGCGCCTCCGTAGACCAGAGAAGGGGCAGCAGCGTTTTCTGTTAGTCTTTCATCTCTGAGATCTCCAATCCGCCTGCCAAGCGTGGAGATTACGGCAAATTCCTCCCATCATGGGAGAGGCTTATGTCCAGCAGTGGACGTTATGGGCTGTTGTAGTAGTAGTAGTACCTATACCTACTAAAATTGTCGAAAAACTGAAAGTAACTATGCTATTTGAAACAAATGTAATGCACTATTTAAAATCACAATTGCACTCAACGAGCTTGGTGGTGCGTGCCTGCGTGGTTAACCTCATACTTATGTAACTATTTTATAGCACAGTAAACTGTACACAAGTATCTTCAGAAGTTCAAAAATACAACTTAGCAAGAGCTTTCATCCTTGGTTTGTTCCAAAATATGCTTGCACTGCACTGAGTGTATCGCCGCGCCTATAGATAATAAAAAAAAAAAAATTCTTAACCAAATCAGGAACAACAAGTTGATGATTGGAGCCTCCTTTTAAGCAAAGATAAAGCCTGTATTAGGAGACTCCGCTCTTTCTTATCTAGACATTTTTTTTTTAACAGAACGCAATACTTACATAACATTTATATAATTTTTATATTATAGGTACACGTGTATGGGGATGGAGGGGTTGTGTGTACTTAGGGTGTGTGTATGTCATGTACGTGTGGTGCTTAGAGCGTGTGTGTGTGAATGTGTGTGTAGGTGAGTGTGTGTGTAGAGAGAAATGGGTGAGTTAAACTATGTGTTTTAAAAGTGCCTCAGTATCATCATAAGTAAAAGGTTTTATCCAATTTGTTACCAATTTTTTACATATTTTGATTTAGTTTGTGGGATTTGAGCAACTATGTCTTTTCTTCTTTTTGATAGTGTGTTTGCATTATAAGGAAGTGCCTTGTGTTTTTTTAGGACTGTGTAAAAGATGTATAGTTTTCTGACAGAAAGCAGGCCACTCATCTGGTATAGACTTTCAGTTGGGTATCTTTTCTTTTTGAAGTACATGTCGTTGAGCCAATTAGTTATTTGGACCATGCCCATCTCTGCACTGCGCTTAACATCGGACCAGTTATTCCCGGAAAAGACAATTAACGGCAGTGTCATCAGCGTAAGAGAAAATTTTTGCTTTATCGACATTAAAGTTACAGAGGTCGTTAATATACGTTAGAAAAAGTGTAGGGCCTAACACGCTACCTTGCGGTACGCCGAATGACACATCCGCATCATCACTAACGTATGCTCCTATCTTAACCCTCTGCGTTCTATTTGATAGGTAATCTTTGAAAAAATTAAATGGATCTCCTCTTATTCCGAGTCGCTCCAGCTTGGTCACAAGGGTTGGAACAGAGACGGTGTTAAAAGCCTTTTTTAGATCTATAAATACCGTCAGGCATTTCTTTCCTGTATCGAGATGTTCTGTAACTATTGAACTGAGGGCTGTAACTGCGTCCTCGGTGGATACTCCCTGTCTAAAAGCAAACTGTGTAGACGATAGTAGTTTAAATTTGTTTATGTAGTTTATAGATAGATGGCAGCACATTGCGTCTTACTAGCAGGTGTGCCAGCGTTCCGTTTTAGGCATGTCCCGTTGGAATATGCTAGTTGATTAGGTATAAATCAATTTAAAAGAATGAAAAAGAAAATACGTAGTATTTGTGCGTACATTTACAAAAGTACCGAACAATAGATTTACTAACAAAGCGGCCTAGTGCGAGTTGGACTTGCTTGTAGATATTTTGTTATTAAACCACATATACAGTTTTCAGATTTTTTGCTTTACATGTGCAGTGAGCCATTGCTTCTTGCCAAATTTCATGATTCTAGGTCAACGGGAAGTAGGTACCATATAGGTTTCCATTTCCTTGCGAAATCGCAAAATATGCGGCATAAGTGGTCTTGTCTTTTGATCGCGCTGACTTACAAGTTTGATTTTTTTCACTGCTTTATGGGTTAACAGACTTATAATTGATATTAATTTCAGTTTGATATCTCCATGCGTTCCTGAGAAAAAAGGTTTTGACAGACGGACAGACGGACAACAAAGTGATCCTATAAGTGTTCCGTTTTGCCGACTGAGGTACGGAACCCTAAAAAGAGGCCTAAATTGGGGGTGTCCTAAATAGTTAGCAGTCTCTTCGCTTCTACAGAAATGGCATCTGTGTTAACAGATGACAACTTTGATATAATATAGTTCCTGTTATCAAATCAACGCCATCTAATTACGCATTACATATACGTTTACATAAACGTTTTAACTTAACATTATGCCTATTGTCCAGCAGAAGGTTAGGTAGAGGTTGCTTTATAATTAACAAGATTCACATTTCACCAGTTAAAGTATTAAGTTAAAGTGTCAAGGAGTAATAAAGAAGTATGGAAGAAGAAGACATGCTGTGCCGACCTCAAATGAATAGGGAATATACACGTAATTTTTTCTTCACTTAAATCAATAAAATACAGTACTAACAACCCAAGAAAAGTATTAAAAAAAAAAAAAAGAAAAAAAAAAGAAAGTTAAAGTTAAAGTTAAAAAACTCAAATAAAGTAATCTTATCTTATCTTATTAAAAGTTAAGTTCAACTACTGCTTGTCGCACAAAAGTAATATTGTGCTCCTGCAATTTTCTATGACAGTTCAAACGTCCATAGCTGTCGCGGCCATGATGTGACGTCATTGTCCACAATCTGACTTGTTACAACTAAGTTTTTGGCCTTAATAAAATAATTTTATCAATTGTACGAGCTATATCAAGTAAAAAATGCAATAACAATATTAGTTTCTAACTTAAGAGAAATTGATAGAAACCTAGACATACACTTTCTTAAAACAATGACAAAAGTAATTGAATGGGTTCAATTTTCGAAGAGAAATAAGGTGAATACGAAACGACGTACCTACTCATCAAAATTTTGTGATATTATCGGTCTGAGCTGGAGCTGTAAATCGCAGTCTACGGGGGCTCGTTTATCACAGCGCGACGGAAATATGGAGTTTCTTGAAATAAGCACCTATTTTTCAAATTCTTCGCATGCCCTGTTCCCTCTTAAGAGTGTTAACTTTTTGGATACATTCCATGATAACATAGTACCTACTATTATGTCTGATAAACGTAGAACACTAAGAACAGATTTCTCGATTCGTTTCTATAAGCACAATAGAACTAGCGAGACTTCACGTTTTCTCACAGAAACCACAAAGTGAGTTGAGTGTGCTCAATCACTTCATTTGAAATTTAATTCACCCATCTTTGGAATAAGATAAAAAATAAAGTTTACCTGCAGGGCTACAATAACATTGACTGTAAACAAACAATACTGGAGCTAATACCAAAGTATGTCTAGGTAAAAACTCCATAACCTTAACACTGCCCAACAAGCTTTAGGTAATTAGATATACCGTCATACAGACCATCAGGTTTTATAAGGTATTCCTAATTATACATTATCCCTTCCCTTCGAGAACATCAGAAAGAAAGAAAAAGCATTAATTAGCCCGCACAGGACAAAACACTCAAATTAAAATGGTTAAACTAACACTACAACTAATAAAAATTAAACAAAGAGAAAAATAATAAAAAAATAAACGAAATGAAATTGGTCCTGTACTAGGCCAAAAGTAAAATAATTCATGGTGACTTTTTTGGGTGCAACTAAAAATGGAAAAATAAATATAAAACTTTTTTGCAAAAAATAAAACGGACTTAAAAAAAAACACACAAACAAAAACACACAAAAAGAAAAACACAGAAGCCGGTGAGAAAAACACCAAATCAATCAAACAAAGGTCAAGCTTCAGAAGTCGGTGACAAAAACACTAAATCAATCAAACTAAGGTCACCGACTTCTGAAGCTTTGATTGATTTGGTGTTTTTCTCACTGGCTTCTGAAGCTAAAGTTATTTTTCACTTTTTTGTGTTTTACTTTTTGTGTTTGTGTTTTTTTTTGAAGTCGGTTTTATAAAACTTACTTCAACTTACCTTCACTTTACCTTCACCTTCATTAAACCTTTTCTTATTTGAAACGCATTTACTTAATTCATGATTTTCTAATACCTAACGATTTTTAATGATCCAAATTTTTTCTAAACCGGTTCTTCCGGACGACATGAGACTTGGCAATATTTACACACAGAATTAACATGATCTTTTATTAGGTTTCAATGAATAAAACAAACATATAAAGCCTGCGTTACATCGCGATCCACATAGTATTCCAAACGATTCCATAGTGAGCAACATGGTGCGTTCAGTGACAGTTGTTCTAATTCTGACAGCAGTAGCCTGTGTCTGTACGGCGCCAGGTAATCATTATTATTAAATTATTATCAATGAGACGTGGGTGTGATCGTAATTATTTTCCTCCTATTACGGCTTGACGAATTTCATGTTTTTTTTTGTACTTTTTGGGTCACCTGTATCGTTCTTCGCTCTATGACCTGTTAGGTGGCACTTTTGTTGGCATTCAGAAAATATTGAGCAAGGACATCTGTCGCGTCTGCTAGTTTTATATGAAATTCCCTAAATAGCAAAATCGCAGAAGTAAGAACATCAAGACTGTTCCGTTGGTTCGTAGTTGCAAACGTTACTGCTGAGTGTTGGATCCTAGTTTAGCAAAGATAAATTTGGTATTTCCATTAGTCATCCATGGTTTTCCATCTCTGTCACTTTTTGGAGGTTTGTGCTGTGATACCTTCGTGCCATCTTCTTCTTCTTCAAACCTTGGCCACCCAATGCTGAGTGTAGGTCTCTTCCAAATCTCTCCACTTTTGGCGGTTTTGTGTCATGGCTATCCTTCGTGCAATAGATAGCACTTAAAGCTACGAGGTTGTTGACAACTATAACACTGGTAGAATTGATCGACGATCAAAGCTAGTAATTTCATAAATTATCTTTCAGTACAGAGGGAGGCTAAGACCAAACCACCAATACCAACCAATTTCGACAAAACCTCAAGTCGACAAGATTTTCCGCATACCACATTCGGTTAGCAGAAACTTTAGTGCTGACAGCTTTAGCATCGGTCACGGTGGCAATGCCCAGGGCGACGGCGATGGCGGTCATGGTGGCAACTTCGGAAACACCAATTACGGTGGCTCTGGAGACACTGGTCGCATCACTTACGGGTCCTACTTCGACTAACACTTTTGTAATTAAATCATCCAAAGTACACTGATCGATACGAACTATATGTGTTTTATAAATAAATCAAAATATTGTATTTAAATTATCCTTTTTCAATTAAGACAATCCTCGTTTGACAGAACACGAGACAGCAGCGTTATATCTGCGTGTATGCTGGGCTATTGGACTCAGTATTACGTCCGCTGGATGTGGTGGCAATTTTCTCGTTTACCTTGCTTTGTTTTTTGAAAAAAAAAAAACGAGTCCACGTTCAGCATACTAAAGTGAATAAAAAAAAAGTTGGTAAAATCAGCTAATAAATACGGGGCGGCGATTTAGTAACCTGCATCCGTCAAGGACCACCTCCTTTCTGCCCGTCATACTTAACCACTTTTGTTATGAAACTCATACCTGTAGGACTATTACGTATCTTTTTGATCTCCAGTGACTATCAAGCTAAGGTTGTACACCGAACTTTTATGACAACCGAGAATGTCAAAATATTGGTAAAACGTATTACACAGAGTGGATCTAACAGCACGGGTACGGTGTAACGTCTTTCACGAAAGCTACTTCAAACTCAGTTGTCATCAATTTGATGTCCACTATGCTTACATAATCGCAATATTAGAAGAATCGATACGAAAGCGTCTGTCAAAATGAGTTACGGCGACTATCAGCCACGATGGGCACCGATGACGTCATATTTGATCGCGACTGGTCATACATTATATGAAACTAACCTTTTGACAGTTATTTGATGGACACTGAGCCCAGTTACTATAATTTCGAGCTATCAACAGAGATACGTAATAGGCCTTTTTTTTTTTTTTTTTTTTCGGATGGGAAATCATCAAATGACTTCTCCCGCTCTGGGCGGAGCAGGAGGGAGTGTCAGACTTTTACTGACTAAAACCCATCCATGTTCCTTCATCGCTCTTTGTGTTCCGGGGCCACGGTATCTCTTTCGAACAGTCCCGCAACCCCGGCAGGCATCGGTCCTTGCGGACCCCTTCCTTTTTGCTGACTCTCTTTGAGGCGCGCGTGGAACACGAACGCGCCGTCGACACGGCCTGTCGTCATGAGACGGACGGACGGCGAGCTAGCCCATAGCCCACCGTCCACAGGCCCGCGCCTACGGTGGCCGGGGGCCACGTGGTGGCCCCCGACGCCCGGGGCGTCTCCCGCGGCGGCCGGGACTCTGTGAGGTTCTCTCCCTCTCACGTTCCGCCACCTCCTTCTCTAGCATTACTGCTTCGCAGAAGGAGGTGACGGCGTCCCATTCCGTCTCGCTCCGGACCATGGCTTGCACCAAGGCCGGACGCGAGAGGTCGCCGCCGCCAATCGCCGCTTCGAGGACACGGCGGTGCTCCGCCCACGCGGGGCACACCTCCACCGTGTGCTCCACCGTGTCCTGCGGTCGATCCTCGCAGTGGAAACACCCGGGCGTTTCCTCCCGCCCGATTCGGTGCAGGAACCTCCCGAAAACACCGTGTCCGGTGAGGACCTGCGTCAGGCGGAAGGTGAGGACGCCGTGGCGTCTCTCAAGCCACTCCTCAAAGAGGGGACTTACCGCCACTATTGTGGCGTGCCCTACGTAATAGGCCTGCTGATGCGTTAAATATGTACATTATTGTATATTTTCCTATCGTAATTTATTTTTCGTAATATTTAGGATCGTAATAGGGAATAATAGAACAGGTAAGGGGAGTTGAAGTTCATTGGAAAAAAACACAAAATACGCATGGAAGAAGTCGCGATAATAATAAAAAAGATTTATACCATTCCAAACTTTTTTGAACCGGTTCTTCTGGACGACATTATGTTCGAAGAATAATTAACATCTATTTATACGAGTTGTCAAGAACAAAATAAACATAAAACCAACGTTACATCGCGATCCACATTCAGTGTTCCGAACGATTCGGTATTGAGCAACATGGTGCGTTCAGTGACAGTTGTTCTAATTCTGACAGCAGTAGCCTGCGTCTGTGCGGCACCAGGTAATCATTTTATTGCCAAATGCTTATCGTTACTTAATAGTAGTGATAAATAAGCATAGCTAAAGCTAAGTTAAGCTACTAAAGGGTGTTAAAAGACTCACGACGAAGCCGAGAGGCACCTGTCCTCTCCGCCATTACGATATATTTTTTGTTTTTAGGGTATTTTTTTGTTCTAGTTACGTTCCAATTGTTTTTTTTTAACCGGTTTTCAAGGTTACAAGTTGACCTGTTTACTATTCAAAGCATCCAACAGCACAATGTTTTGGATGCGTTACCTACATTGTTTGTTTTACCGTAAAACGTGATTTTTCACCCCAAAAAAAAATTCGCTTCCCAGCAATATTTGTAGCGTAGGCTCACTTAGTTTAATGTACATAATGCTTGGTTGACGGCTTCGTGAAGGGACCGCTTACACCCTGTATATTATCGCTAATATTGTTGTAATCACTAATTATTAAGACTACATTATAACCTACCCTTAAAAAAAACCGGAGAACGTATGATCGTAATTATTTTTCTCTAATTACGGTTTGACCAATTTCGATATGTTTTTTTATACTTGTGGAGTCACCTGGATGGTTCTCCGCTATAGGACTTGTGAGGTGGCAGTGTAATTATCGGCATTCAGAAAATATTGGTTACATCCGGAGTTATTTACTATACAGAACTTAGAAGAATTTCCGTGCGTTCAAGCGTTTTTGCCATACCTATTAATGGAATCAAAAATAAAAGCTTACAACTTATGACTCATTAATGATAATATTTACCCGTAGTGCTAGGCAACTGGGCTTATCCCAGTTGTAAACGTCCATTTGTGCCTATTGGCCTTGTTTTGCTCTGTCGCCTGCTGATATGGAGGAAAGTGGAAATGATGTTCTTCCTACTCCTCCGCCAGTCTTTTCTAATCAATTTCTTTTCGGGATCAAACACAGTTACATTGTTTTTCTGGGACTTCGTCGAACTTCAGGAGTTGCAGTGGTATGGGAATAATAATAATAATAAAAGCCTATATTAATAATCTCATGTTACATTTCATCTTTTAACTACTTTGTTACTAATATTAAACATGGTTGTTTATGAAAACAACGTAATTAAATGTTATTATTCGTATTAGAAACCGGTTCCGTGATTGTCTTGCTCTTTGGCATAGGTCTCCCCAAGTGTTCTCCACAACGATCTATCCCTTGCTATCCTCATCCAACGTGGTCCTGCCACCTCCTTAATATCATGCTCCCATCTTCGATACTGCCTGCCTTTACTTCTCTTTTTATCTAGGGCACTATTCCGTCACTTCTTTCGTCCACTTTTTCGTCTCGGTATGGGAATACTGGGCTGCGAAAAACAGAAAATATTGGGCAAGGACAACATCTCTTTGCATATGAAATTCCCTAGTAAAACAGTAATTTGAACAGCAACACTGCTCTGTTAGTCTTGTGTTAACAAGCGCGACTACCGAGTGTAAGATCTTGGTTTAGCAAAGTTGTAAAGTTGTTCTAGTCGGCATTTCTCAGTCGCAATTTGGAGCGTTGTGTTGTGATACGTTCGTGCCGTAGATAGGACGTGGTATTTGTCAACTAATAATTACCACACTGATAGGTAGACACGTGGTCACAGCTAGTTAGGTAACCTTTAGATACCCGCAATTACAGACACAATTAAAATGACAATGCACCGTTCCCATTCGGGAACGGCTGGGGACATACATACAACATTCCGTTTATCATAATTAAAATTTATCTTTCAGGACAGTCCAGAAACCAGAAGGTGGGTAGAGACGCAACATATTCAGCGTATGCTTCCAATGGCAGTTTGGGCATTGCGTATGTAGATGGTGGAAACTATGGTCCTGGCAGCTTTAGTGTCGGTCACGGCGGCAATGCCTACGGCGCCGGCGATGGCGGTCACGGTGGCAACATCGGAAACAGCAATCGAGGTGGCTCTGGAGACACTGGTCGCATCACTCACACGTAGTGTCCTACTTCGTCTAACGCTATTGTAATGAAATCATTCAAGTTACACCGACCGATGCGGAATGATGTGTTATTTAAATAAATAAATTGTATTTAAGTAAATTATCCTTTTTAGATTACGACAATCCTAGTAAGACAACACGAGACAGCAGCATAGCATTCCGTCCGCTACATGTGGTGGCAATTTTCTTGTTGACCGTGCTTTGTTATAGTTTCAAAGAAAAAACAAGTAACGTTAAAATAAAGGAATCTAAAAACTCCACTGCAATTGTATTGTTATTATTGTATAGTTCCGTGCTTTCAACACACTTGCTCATAAAATGGCCCCAATTTCACCGCAATTAGGCACATAATGACACCTGTAATCAAACTGACTTTTTCATTGCTAGTATTCAAAAGTGAGGTAAGGCTTTTTTTATTTTATTGGTTGAGTTGCTTTGTCCTTAAAAAAGTTAGGGTAGATGACACCATAGAAAAAATATTCCAAGACACCTCTCCACCATCACCATCTCTAAAAAAACACTTTATTTTGGGCCTGCAAACCCGATTTATTTTAAATTAATAGGCGAGACGACAAAAAAAAATAGTCAGTTAGATTATCAAAAAATATTTGACCCGTGTTTTTTCTTTTGTTACGTAAATCAAAATTGATGAAGATATGACGCTTTTAAAATACTCAATACGCCTAGGTATAATTTTTAGCTAGTTCTGACGTCACGAGCCCCCACTCCCAAGTTTTGATGCGTTTTATCTTTGACAATATTCATTGATTTACAAAAACAAAAAATACGTGTCTATTAATTTCCAATACTCTTACTGACGGACTAAATAGATTTACAATTTTTTGATACTGTTGTCATGCCTATTGCCAAATTCTATTTTTAGTTGCTTTAAAATCAATAAATAGTTGAGTCATTGAGTTGAATAAACAGTGACGTCACAGTTTGCTATTGCCATACAAAATCTATGAGAGAACCGCGTTTTGACAGCTCTTAAAAAGTATCTCAATTGATTGGTGTGTCATCTACCCCATAGTACAAATAAATAAATGTACCTATTGCTTGCTCATTTAATGCAACTTCGTAAATCAAACTGTGAATTTTTCATTGTCATTATTCACAAGTCAGTTATAGGTTTTTTTTATTTTATTTTATTGGTTGAGTTGCTTTGTTCTTAAAAAAAGTTTCGGTTATTAAATCACTTTTTTGTATTATTCTCTTCACAAGTGTGTTGAAAAACGTCGTATGATCCACGTGTGTATTGAGCTCTCTTAAGACCCTCACCTAACGGCTTGAGTCTCAATGGCGCCTCAGCGGTAATCACCAACATCACACACTTGTCCCATAGTATACTATTATAATAAATCCACGCGAACAAGAGTCGCGCGGGTAACAGCTAGTAATAGATAATAACAAAGTATTCTTTATTTTACTTTTGATGTCAAACGACTTTATTGATAACCCTAGCTCAAAAAACCGACTTCAAAAAACACAAAAAAAGTGAAAAATAACTTTAGCTTCAGAAGTCGGTGACAAAAAAAAACTAAATGAATCAAACAAAGGTCACCGACTTCTGAAGCTAAAGTTATTTATCCCTTTTTTTGTGTTTTTTGAAGTCGGTTTTATTTTTTTTGCATTTTTTTATTTTTATTTTTCGATTTTTAGTTGTATTATCCTATGCAAATATTTGCTATGCATTTATTTTACATTGTTAACAATACATGTCATGGTAATAGGATTTTCCCCAATAAATGGAACTTAACATACGTAAACTGTCGAAATTTGGGTGTATTGTACTGTTGGGGTTATGTGTGTCTTGATGTGTGCGGGACGCAGCGGGTCTTTCCAATGATGATCTTTATTTATTTACTATGACTCGATTTATTGGTATATCAAAATTACAAAAATATATTTGCAACGTATAAGGACGACGCGAACGCGCGGCTGTCCAGAGACCTCGTAAGACAAGTGTGTCTTTCGGAAACGGATGTGGCAGCCGTCATGACGCTGCGACGAGGGGGGCGCGCTCAGCCGGTACGGAGCGCGCGGCAGATGATTAAGGCCAGAGTTGCCCGTTGCGGTCAATAGATGGCGCCAACAGTCGCTTCTTAACATGTACACATCTGCGTACTTCTCAGAGCATACAGACGTGATGTTTCGTCATGATGTTGTATAAACAATAAACATCCAAGCGATTGCAGCAATCACGACCGATTTACAGTATAGTTTTAAAGAGTTCCATTGTATTTATCTCCGAAGATTAGCATCAGATCTTCACCAAATTTAAATGCGACCATTTCAGGAGTATACTCTTTCAAATAAAAAAAGAATTTTGAGAATCGCTTCACAAATGGACCTTGAGAAGACATCGGAACAAATTCGTACACGATCAGGCGATGATGATGCGTCTTGTAGTGACAAGACGCATCTGGTAGGACACACCACCTATCCAAGCCTACGTCTGCACTAGAAAGTGTGACGTCAATACAAGATTCGCCCATTGGGCTGCACAAAGTAGGTGGTGCATCAGGGGTATTATGAATTTGTAGGTTCATTTCAGCTATAAAATTTTCAACAGCACAACGTCGGTCGAAATCTGTAGACCTAACCTTGCCATACCACAGAGACGATAACGTTAACATCAGCGCCAACGATATTTTACAGCCCGCGAGTGACTGTAAGACATGACGGAGGTTATGTATATGAGGAGCAACAGGGTCTGAGTATTGAAAGTAACAGCTCACAACGTAAACTTTCAAAGAAGCTGATGAGACTTTCGCAACGGCACAGTGGGGTGCCATGAGGTTACGCAAAGACGTTACTGTAAAGTTAAAAGATCGTGCTACGTGAATTCTGGCTCGTGCTTTGCTGTCCAGCTGAACTACTTTGTGACGTAAGCGAGCGTTCTGGTATTGTTCTTGAACAAGTACTATGTCTACGTATGTTATAATAGATAATTAATTTGTCTAATTCAGCGGTTGCCACCCTATCGTTGTTGAGATTTAATTGTCCTATAGTAAAACTATCCATTATTTTAATAGTTGGTGTTGAGGATTAACTGTTCGAGCTTAAGTTTGTGGGTGGTACACTCGGGAGACCCGCAACGATAGTCAAACGGTTTTTTAAAACGTTTACACGCCACGCAAATCGGTATAATAATTTAAATTATCCTTGTGCGGGCAGTTATTTGTTTAATGTGCTTCGGAGCAGTTAGCACAGGTAGGTGATTTATTAATGCAGTGTTTAATAACGTGACCAAACTGTTGGCAATGTAAACAACGAACTACTTCGACATCTTCGATGAAACGGCAAGTCGCCCAATCAATAAATAATTTATCTTTGGTGGACACTAAATGTTTACGAACTGTGGGCTCGATTTCAACGCCTATCCACTTGCGACCGTTTTCTAAGGAAAACCTACGAATAATTTTAGTTGACTTAATAAAATCATCCTCATTTATTGGCAGCTCGTCTTTAATGTTTTGACGGTATAGCGCGTGCAGAAAAGCATTGTCTTCCATTGAGGATGGGACGTCATTAACTAATATACGAGGTCTTCGGCCTTTCGGTTTTTCAAGTCATAAGCCGGCGGACCTAATAGCATCGACCGATTTTATTTGGTTGTCATTAGCGACACGTAATGCAACGCCAGATTTCGCGGTTTTCTTAACGCCTACTATTTGAAATCCGTCGTCACTAGGCTTAATCGCTTTCATAAGCGCTTGTTTAGTCGCGGACGATGACGAGTAATCGGCTAACCGCTCAGCGGTAGGGTAGGCAACAACACACGGAAGAGGGGCGCGCGACTCAACCGCTGGCGCAACTTTAGGGAGACGAAGTTTCAAAGAATCCGTATACGAATATTTGTTAAAATCACTAGTATTGACATTAGTATTAGGATTTAACTTCATTTTATCCAATTCGCGTTTCGTATTGGCTAATTTGGTTTCGTTGGGGGATGATTTTATGGCCAAAGAAACGATGGCCGTTACGCGCTGAGTCATGTCCATGATGGCGGATTTACTTGCGACATTAATGCCCCTTAAGGGACCCTTGATCATTAACAAGGTCTTTAATTTTAGAAAGGTATGCAGACGCTTGTGACACTAAATCGCAATAGTTGCCATTGCTCGCAGTACTGACTTTTAATATTGGCGAAGGCTTCTCAATTAAATTGAGTTGGATGTGTGAAGCCGTTTTGACCTATCCTCGGGCGAGATGTACGAAGGAGACATTTCGCGAAACAAACGTGCTAGCGGAGGTCGTCGGCGACCCGGGTGTATTAAATGCATCTCTGCCACGGTCAGGCGGGTCATCATTAATGGACAACATATTATAAATTATGAAATTCAAACAAACTATTAGAACGTATGCAAAGTAACAGAATTAACGGACGATAAAATTATTTCGAGGTAAGTAGGTCGAGAGTAAACGAAATTTACTAAAATACAAGTAAAACCAACGTAAAAACACAAAAAAACGATACCAGCACTTAGCACAATAGCACACAACTCACGAGCCGGGAATCGATCACGGAACACGAAAATCGTAATTAAAATCAAAAGCGAAATAGGTCGCATCCAATTCGAGCGAGTGCGTGGAGGGTCAGCTTATCTATATATTTTATAAAATGGTAAACTGACTGACTGACTGACTCGGTGACATATCAACGCACAGCCCAAACCGCTGGTCCTAGAGACATGAAAGTTGGAGGGTGTGATCTTTGTGAAGAGTAATCACTAGGAAAGGATTTTTGGGATTTCCACCTCTAAAGGGGTAAAATAGGGGATGGAAGTTTATATGAAAGTCAGTCAGCTTTAAAGTTAGGATCTTTAAATTTTGTGTGTGCTGACGATTGAAAATTAATTTATACGTATCTCGGCGTTTTTGATATTTCCACGCCCGAAGGGTTAAAAAGGGGGATGAAGTTGTGTCTGGAAAGTCCCTAATTAATAATTCCGTAAAAATCACAAAAATATTATTTAATATTAATATTTGAATATAAATATTCATATTTTTGTGATTTTTAATCACAAAAGTATTATTTATTATTATTCATAAAAATATTTCAACGATAACGATACAGTGCCATTTAGGAATAACCCATACATTAAATATTCGAGTCTGATGCCAAAAATATAGTTTTTAGAATTTTGGTCAGTTTGTTTGGATGATATTTGGCATACAGATAGTTTATAAATAACTTGGATTGGATTAACCTGTAATTAAAACCCGGGATTCAAAAATAACATAATTATCGTCAATTGTCGTCGTCGTAATTATCGTCGTGTAATCGTTTCTGTCGGATATTTTTCGACATCCACGCGGGCGAAGCCGCGGGCAAAAGCCTAGTATATATATATATAAGTAAGCGTAGTTGTAAGCTTATATGCTAAAAGTGAACTTATAGAAAGTACATACTAGCAGCTGTTGCCCGCGACTGCGTCTGGGTGAAATTTGGTTTTATCATGCACCCGTATACTTATTACCCTTCGTTACTGAAAAAAAAGAGAGTACCTAATGTCTGAAAGAATTTCTTTAAGTAATTACGACGTTAGCAGTCCTTCTTTTTGATGCTAATATGAATAAATGTTCCGCATTACTGACCCATGAGCAGGCCACATACGGTTGGCCGTGGATAAAACCATAAGACCTTAGGTCGACACCAACGGCCTCAAGTAGGCGTATAACTAAATGCACTTCACACTTCTCTTAAGGGGTCTGTAATAGGTCCCCCTAAGAGAAGTCTGAAGTGTTCAATCCGTGGTCCGGAGTGAGAGGGAATGGGAAGCTGTCACCTCCTTCTGCGAAGCAGTCATGCTAGCGAAAGAGGTGGTGGAACGGGAGAGGGAGAGAACCTCACACCACGTGGTGGCCCCCGGCTACCGTAGGCGCGGTCCTGTACGTCCGTCTTATGACGACAGGCCTGGATGGGTTTTAGTCAGTAAAAGTCTGTCCCTAGCATACCGAGTTTCCTTCGTGCCTCGGAGAGCACGTTTAGCTGTTGGTCTTACCAAAGTGGTATCGTATTTGGTACCCAGTATGAACTGGGTTGTGGAGGTCAGATAGGCAGTCGCTCCATATGAAATACGCATGCATCTGGTTAGACTGGAAGTCGATCCCAAAATATTTGGGAAAAGGCTAGGTAGAAGATGATGATTTTGTAAACAGATCTATGCTAATTGGTTTGTTTGATTCTTTTTTATTTATTTATTTATTATTTTAAAAATATTTCTCAAAAATAATATTACCAGTGTATGTGTGCTTCTCTGCTTGTAGGCAGAGATCGAATAAAGTTACTGAGCCCGTCAATCTTTGTACCATAAATACATTAACTAGGAATTTTAAACATTCGACTACATTTATGCTACACAGCACATTGATGAATTAGAGCAAAAGAAATCGTATTCATAATAACATAAAGTTTCGTTGGCATTTAAATATTTTTGCGATTTTTCCTGATCCAAAACTTTTCTGAACCGGTTCTTCCGGACGACATGAGACTTAACAAAAATTATAATTCACAGATTTTTTTTTAAGGTTTTGAAGAACAAAATAAACATATAAGACCTGCGTGACATTGCGATCCACATTCAGTGTTCCGAACGATTCGGTAGTGAGCAACATGGTGCGTTCAGTGACAGTTGTTCTAATTCTGACAGCAGTAGCCTGT
Organism: Xestia sexstrigata; assembly: GCA_941918905.2. Classification (NCBI taxonomy): domain Eukaryota; kingdom Metazoa; phylum Arthropoda; class Insecta; order Lepidoptera; family Noctuidae; genus Xestia; species Xestia sexstrigata. Next base: position 4,099,717 of record OW799201.2, on the reverse strand, counting down.
GTCAGTGCGGCGCCAGGTACACATTATTATTTAATTAATATCACTGAGATTATTATATTCCGGTGAGCGCGTAATCGTATTTATTTTCCTCCGATTACGGCTTCACCGATTTTGAATGGTTTTTTTTTGTATTTGTGTAGTCTGTTCTTCGCTATAGGACCTGTTAGGTGGCGCTGTTGTCGGCATTCAGAACATATTGTGCAAGGACAACGGTTGTCGTGTCTGCTAGTTTGCATATGAAATTTCCTAGCAAAATCGCAGTAGTACTAGCAACAAGACTTTTCCGTTGGTTCGTAGTCGCAAATGCGATTGCTGAGTGTTGGATCCTAGTTTAGCAAAGATAATATTGGTTTTTCCATTCGGCATTTCTCAGTCACTTTTTGAAGGTTTGTGGTGTGATTACCTTCGTGCCATAGATAGCACTAAAGCCACGACGTTGTTGACAATTATAACACTGATAGGTAGAATCGATCGACGATCACAGCTAATAATTTAATATTCCTCTAACCATCAATTTTCTTTCAGTACAGAGGGAGGCTAAGAATGTACCAATCTCAACGAATTTTCAAATCGACAAGATTTTTCGCATACCACATTCGATAAGCGGAAACTTTGGTGCTGACAACTTTAGCATCGGTCACGGTGGCAATGCCCAGGGCGACGGCGATGGCGGTCACGGTGGCAACATCGGAAACACCAATTACGGTGGCTCTGGAGACACTGGTCGCATCACTTATAGGTGAAGTGCCCTACTTCGACTAACGCTTTTGTAATGAAATCATTCAACGTACACTGACCGATAAACTGAACTGAACTATGTGTTTTATAAATAAATCTAAATATTGTATTTTAATTATCTTTTTTCAATTAAGACTATCCTCGTTTGACAGAACACGAGACAGCAGCGTTATATCTGCGTATGCTGGGATTTTGGACTCAATATTACGTCCGCTAGATCTGCCCTCGTAAATGAAAACACAGTAACTCCGAAAATGCTATTTTGAGAAAAACGCGGTAAAAGTTTAATTGTTAAATGGTTCTGTTATAAACAAAGCATTTAAATTAGGATGAAAATTAATAAAGTAATTTACTTTTGTCAAAAATGGTATGTAATGTTGCCATAACATCTCTAAAAAGTATCCAGAAAGTTAACTCTACCGGAGACTTATTCACAACTGTCCAGTAAGAAGCGAGATTTTAAATTTGGAATCTCCTACTGTCCAGTGAGTAAGTATGTAATTTACTTACTGGAAAGTAGGTCATCCTCTTCAATATCAAATCTGTACAACAACACGCTAGAAGCAAAATATAATAATGACGACCACGACTACAACCACCTAGAGACATTTATCTCAGAACAGATAGAAAAGAACAAAATAGATAAGATTAAAATTCTAAACCCCCCCCTCCCCCCCAACAAGACTGGATTAATCAGAACATTATAAACATGATTGTGTTTATAATGTTCTGATTAATCCAGTCCATTCACGAAATAGTTTATGGCAACAAACCAAATCAGACCCAGATAATGACGATTTACGGAAAAAGTTCCAGAAAGAACAACAGAAAGTGAAGTTGCTAACAAACACGCATAAGAAGACCTATTACTATAATTTGTTTCAAAACTGCAGCAATCAACCAAACAAAATGTGGGACCTGATTAATAACTTAGGATTAAATAAAATTAAAGACAGCCCTGCCCCTCCCAAACTAATGTCAAACGCTGGACTTCTAACAGAAGGTAACTCAATATGTGACTTGTTCAATTCTTTTTTCTCATCTATAGGCGCAGACTTAACAAAACAAATCCCAGACAAATATCACATAAATACGGGCAACACATTAATGTACGATCATAACTATACACATGACATAACAATAAACGAACTAACGCCGTGCACCGCGGAGGAAATAATTAGAATTATAGACAACCTCGATAGTAACACTAGCACTGGTCTAGATGGTATTAGTACTAAGGCAATAAAATGTTTAAAAAACATAATCGATGAGCAGCTCACTAACTGTATAAACGCCTGTTTACTGCATGGTACTTTTCCCGACACCCTCAAGCTAGGGTCAGTCCTGTTTACAAATCTGGAAAGAGAACTGACCCGAGCAACTACAGACCAGTGTGACTTAGTGTTTTTGATAATTCTACCCCCAAAGGATTAAAAAGGGGGATGAAGTTGTGTAGTTCTTAATTTTCGAAGTAAAAATCCTAAATTTTATTATCTAGGCGTATGGTTGGAAGTTAAAGCAACGGTGTTGTTAGAATTTCACTCCTTATGGGCGTGAAAAGGGAGAACCTCACAGCGTCCCGGCCGCCGCGAGAGACGCCCGGGGCGTCGGGGGCCACCACGTGGCCCCCGGCCACCGTAGGCGCGGGCCTGTGGACGGTGGGCTATGGGCTAGCTCGCCGTCTGTCCGTCTCATGACGACAGGTCGTGTCGACTTCGCGTACGTGTTCCACGCGCGCCTCAAAGAGAGTCAGCAAAAAGGAAGGGGTCCGCAAGGACTGATGCCTGCCGGGGTTGCGGGACTGTTCGAAAGAGATACCGTGGCCCCGGAACACAAAGGGAGATGAAGGAACATGAATAGGTTTTAGTCAGTAAAAGTCTGACACTCCCTTCTGCTCCGCCCAGAGCGGGAGAAGTCATTTGTTGATTACCCATCCGAAAAAAAAAAAAAAAGGTTCAAGTGTAAAGTTCTTTATTTTTTAAGTTAAAATCATTAATATTTCGGCTTATGGTTGGAAACTAACACAACGTACATTGTTGTTTTTTTTTTTTTCATTTCAACCCACAAGGGGGTGAAAGGGCATGAAGTTTTGTGTCGAAGTTGTTCATTCGCTAAATTTTGTATTCAAATATTCTTAAATATCCATAAGAAGAAACTGACTGGCTGACTGACTGACCCATCAACGCTCATCTCAAACCGCTGGGTCTACAGACTCCAAATTTGGCAAGTAGGTTCCTTATGTGGTCTAGGGGTACACCATGAAAGGATTATTAAAAATTCAGCCCCCGAGGGAGTGAAACGGAGTAGTTAGTAAGACAATTTTATTAGAAACTTCACAGGAGTACTTCTATTGATAAATGAGTAGAAACGGGTTTCAGGTTTTTTCATAATTCAACCCCTAAGAGGGGGAAGGGATGACAAAGTCTGGAAACCAAAATGGTTATTGTTTGTATGGTGTATCGGGTCGGGTCATCGGGTGTATTAGAAAAACAACGATTATAAGATTTAATGTGGTGGACCTGAAATATTATCATCCTCTGTTGTCATCATCTCGTTGGGGTTCAAATATCTAAAAATCAATATGGGTGCCAATTCCGAGATTATCAGGGGTGCTGATTACGAATATGGCATTTATTTTGAGATCCAGAAGATGCCGGATGCGCCTTCTATACGGGATATGGTTGATTTATTGCGACGATTGTGATAATGATAATGATGATTATGATTGTGATTTCAATGATAATGATTGTGATTACGATGATGATGATTGTGATAATGATGATGATGATTGTGATTACGATGATGATGATTGTGATTACGATGATAATGATTGTGATTACGATGATGATGATTGTGATAATGATGATGATGATTGTGATTACGATGATGATGATTGTGATTACGATGATAATGATTGTGATAACGATGATGGTGATTGTGATAGTGGTAGTGACAGTGATAATGATGGTGATAGTGATGACGATTGTGATAGTGATGGTGATAGTGACAGTGATAATGATGGTGATAGTGCTGGCGATTGTGATAGTGATGGTGATTGTGATAGTGATTGTGATGATTTTAATTGTGATCATTATGAAATTTGACCTGTAGATAGTTTATAACCTGGATTAACATGTAGGATAATTTATCCCTTTAATTTGATCCCGTGGGACAGCTACCGAACTTCACGCGGGCGAAGCCGCGGGCAACTGCTACTAAAAAATATAATGACGAATATTAATCAACACCGTCTTACTACGGGCTTGTGTGGATATCGTCATACCTTGATAACAGACGACAGCGGGTTATCATTACAAAGGTAGATATAAATAACGAGATACCACACTTATCCGAACTCAAGTACAACAAATATGGCGTCCCTCAAGGAAGTGTGTTAGGACCAATTTTATTCCTTTTGTACATAAATTCCATTATTAATATAACCAACCATAAATGTATATTTTTTGAGACTGATAATAATAACACTATTGAAAGACTAATTGAATATCTAAATAAAATTAATTTATCAATAAATCTTAAAAAATCAGTTTGTATACAATTTAATAAATCTAATAATGCTAAATACAATGTTAAAACGAATATACATAAAATTCACGAAGTAACTCAGACAAAATTTTCTAGGTGTAACTTTAGATCAAGACATAAACTGGAAAGCACATATTGATACCGTTTCCAAATGAATAAATAAGTTCGTATATGCAATTAAAAAAGTTAGAAATATAACAAACGTTAAAACGGCAATAACGTCATATCATGCAAACGACGCATCGGTGCTCCGCTATGGTTTAATAATGTGGGGTAATAGCACAGATCAAAATAGAGCATTTATTGCACAAAAAAATGTATTAGAGCAATTACCGGGCTTCGACCTGACGAATCCTGTAGACCGATATTTAAAAAGCTTGGCTTGTTACCGCTACCGTCTCTTTACATATATGAAACATGTATGTTTGTGAGGAAGCATAAAGAATTGTTTATTAATGCAGATGATTTACATCCTCGTAACCGACGAGACCCCCATAAGCTTGTTCTGGATTGCCTTCCAAGACTAGCTAAATATAATAAAAGTTGTATAAGTATGTGTGTGCGTATATATAATAAGATACCAAGTAACCTCAAAATGCTAAATGTAGGTTCATTTAAGGATAAATTGCATGAATGGTTATGTAGTCGTAGTAACTGTCAAAGACTTCTTTGACAGTAAATGTTAAGTAATTGTCTTGAAAATTTTGCACGCTTATCACTGTTAAGCAAAAACATGTATGCTCTTGTTTTCTTTTGTATTTGACCATCTTTTTATACAAAAACAAATTAGCATATAAGCCCAAAATTTTGAAGAAAAAAAAATCATTTGGTTTTTTTGTTAGCCTTTTATATGCCAAAAGTGAACTTATTGTAAGTACCTACTAGCTGTTGCCCGCGACAGAAATTGGTTTTATCGTGCATCTGTATATTACCTCCTTTTTCTGGGTTCGAATCCCAGTAGGGGCAAATGTTTGTGTGATGAGAATGGACATTAAAATTTGTTTCAGAGTTTTGGATGTTTATATTTATAACAAGTATGTATTTACAAAATAAAAAGTATCTATGTAAGCCTCGTGCTTAGCGTGGCTCTAAATGGCGGTGTGTGTAATGTCTGGCGATATTTATTATTTATTTAATGCCTGAAATAATTTATTTATGTAATTACGACGTTGGCAGTCTTTCTTTCTGATGCTAATGCAGATAAATGTTTTGCATTACTGACCCATGAGCATGCCACATACAGTTGGCCGTGGAAAAAACCATTAGACGGTCAGTGTGTCGTCTTAGGGGCAAAAAGTCTGGCTGCTACGCTGCGTGCCCCGACGCATTGAACGATTCGTGCAACGCGGCGGTGTCATCTGCGGGTTTCGCTGCAAACAAATGCGCGTAAAATCGCTTTTCCGTAAACACTTTCATACACCGCCATATGTTTCAAATAAAAGCGGGTCGTGCCGCACAACGCGCCGCGTCTCCGTAAATGAGCCCTTAGGGTGAAACGCAAGTCCTGTTCGTACTTGTCCGGTTTATGTTGAATCAATCGGATCGGAATAATCGAAATTTGATGAAAAAATAACAATTCGGATTCTTAATAACAAAGATTTTTACCAATCCAAACTTTTTTGAACCGGTTCTTCTGGACGACATTACGTTCGAAGAATAATTAACATGTATTTTATACGAGTTGTAAAGAACAAAATAAACATAAAACCAGCGTGACATCGCGATCCACATTCAGTGTTCCGAACGATTCTGTAGTGAGCAACATGGTGCGTTCAGTGACAGTTGTTCTAATTCTGACAGCAGTAGCCTGTGTATGTGCGGCGCTAGGTAATCTCAGAGGCTCCTGTTCTCCCCGCCATTACGATATGTTTTTTATTTTTAGGGGTTTTTTGTTCTCAAACTTCCAAGTTCTTTTTTTTAATACCGGTTTCTAAGTTGACCTGTTTACTATTCAAAGCATCCAACATCACAATGTTTTGAGTGCGTCACCTAATTTTTTTGTTTTACCGTAAAACGTGACTTTTCACCCCAAAAATTAAATTCGCTTCCCAGCAATATTTTTGACGGCTTCGTGAAGGGACCGTTTACACCGTGTATATTATCGCTAATATTGTAGTAATCACTAAATATTATGACTATAGTATAATTTACCTATAAAAAAACCGGTGAGCGTGTGGTCGTAATGTAATTCTTTTCCTCCTATTACGGCTTGACTTGACCAATTTTCGATATGTTTTTTTATTCTTGTGGGGTCACCTGGTTCTCCGCTATAGAACTTGTGAGGTGGCAGTGTAGTTATCGGCATTCAGAAAATATTGGTTACATCCGGAGTTATTTGCTATATGGACCTTGTAGATATTACAACAAATTTACGTGCGTTCAAGCGTTTTTGCCATACCTATTGATTTTGATTTGATTTTGAAATTTCTTTATTTTAACATAAACACAACAGATAAATGACATAGGTACAGATCTTATTCTAAAAGCACAAAACATTAAGATTAGGTGTTTTGTGCAGACTATGGCGCTTATATAATACATTTGCGAATACAAATAATATGTAATGTATAAAACTTAGTAGTTGATATGCGTCAGAACTTAGAAGTATCTTATTACTTACGTTATACAAATGTCGAACTGTATAGCGCGATGATTAGACACAGACGCACTTTGTAAACTATGTATTTTATAAGATCGTTACAGTTAACATTGATACCATTACATTTTCACTATAACAGTGTAATAATAATATGTATTAAAAATGCAAATGAGCTTCGTCTACTGAGTATGATTTGAGTGAGTGTATGATTTGTTGCACATCTACCATAGATTCAAGCGAACGTAATAAAAGTAGTCCGGTCATGTAGTCACATCGCCTTTGTTATTCGAATAGCAGTAATGCAAGCAGTGATGTGGGAGACGGTAACGATGATATTTGTCGATATATTTTAAGTTTGTAGATCGTGTTCGTCCAATGGTGGAAATAAGTGGGTTATTATGTTTAGGGTTAGTTACCAGATAAAACATTTTTGTGAGTTTTATAATATATTGTTTTAATGTTGGGAAATTTAATTGCCTGTGTAATGTTTTAAGATTTGTCCGAAAGGGTGTATTGAATGAGGTTTTTATTGCTTTGTTCTGAACCACTTGTAGTTTGGAGTAATTACTTTCGCATGTGCTGCTCCAGACCGGTGCCGCATACGTAATGCAGGGTCTTACTAGGGTAGCGGCGTCAGCGTGGTTTGCTATGCAGACGACACGCTGGTGCTGGCACAGGGGGGGTCGCACGAGGCGGCGGCCGAAATCATGACACGTGGGGTTGCGATAGTCGTTGAGAGGATCCGGCAACTGGGTCTCGAGGTGGCCGAGTCCGAGGCCATGTGCTTTCATGGGCCTCGGAATGCGCCACCTCCGGGATCCTTACTCATGGTAGGAGGGGTATCCATCGGTGTCGAGTCGACTTTGAAGTACCTAGGACTCGTCCTCGACAGCCGGTAGAACTTCGTGGAGCACTTCCGACGTTTGGCCCCCAAACTGGAACGGACTGGGGCTGCCTTCAGGCGGCTCCTGCCCAACCTGGGGGGGCCGAACGCCTCCTGCCGGAGCCTCTACGCGGGAGTCGTGCGGTCCATGGCCCTTTACGGGGCCCCGGTGTGGGTGCGTTCCTTGAGGCTGCGTGCAGCCCACTACCTGAAAGCGCCCCAAAAGGTGGTAGCCGTAAGGCTGGCCCGTGGGTACCGCGCGATCGCCCGCGTGGCAGCGTGCCTCCTTGCCGGATTGCCGCCATGGGATCTGGAGGCGATAGTCCTCGCGCGCCTGCATGAATGGCGCGCGGAGGCGCTTCGCCGGGGGGAAATTCCGCTACCGCGACAAATTGTCGCTCAGCGGACAGACTTCCGGCAGGATCTCATGGCGACATGGAGAGAGCGACTGTCGCAACCCCGTGCAGGGCACGCCACGATAGTGGCGATAAGTCCCCTCTTTGAGGAGTGGCTGGAGAGACGCCACGGCGTCCTCACCTTCCGCCTGACGCAGGTCCTCACCGGACACGGTGTTTTCGGGAGGTTCCTGCACCGAATCGGGCGGAAGGAAACGCCCGGGTGTTTCCACTGCGAGGATCGACCGGAGGACACGGTGGAGGTGTGCCCCGCGTGGGCGGAGCATCGTCGTGTCCTCAAAGCGGCGATTGGCGGCGGCGACCTCTCGCGTCCGGCCCTGGTGCAAGCCATGGTCCAGAGCGAGACGGAATGGGACGCCGTGAGCTCCTTCTGCGAAGCAGTAATGCTAGAGAAGAAGGTGGCGGAACGTGAGAGGGAGAGAACCTCACAGCGTCCCGGCCGCCGCGGGAGACCACCACGTGGCCCCCGGCCACCGTAGGCGCGGGCCTGTGGACTGTGGGCTATGGGCTAGCTCGCCGTCCGTCCGTCCCATGACGACAGGCCGTGTCGACGGCGCGTTCGCGTTCCACGCGTGCCTCAAAGAGAGTCAGCAAAAAGGAAGGGGTCCGCAAGGACCGATGCCTGCCGGGGTTGCGGGACTATTCGAAAGAGATACCGTGGCCCCGGAACACAAAGGGCGATGAAGGAACATGGATGGGTTTTAGTCAGTAAAAGTCTGACACTCCCTCCTGCTCCGCCCAGAGCGGGAGAAGTCATTTGATGATTTCCCATCCGAAAAAAAAAAAAAAATAGGGTCTTACTAGGGTTGCGTAGATTTTTAATTTGGTCTCTGAGCTGACTTTACGAGTAGAACGCCGTTTTAAAATTGGATGCAGGCAGTTTAGAGCTTTTATTCTTTTAACGCGGAAGTACTCGGTATTTTTGGTCCAGTTTATTTTATTGTCCAGCAATAGTCCAAGATACTTGGTGGATACACGCCATAGCAAAGTATAATCAACCACTTTATTGCGTTTTTTAGGGACAGATCTCTTTCGTGTGAGCAATATGACTTCGGTTTTTGTGGAATTTAATTTTAATTTCCATTAGGTAAAATATGAAACTAGAAGCTGTAATGATGAAGCCGCTCAACTATTAAATCGGTATCTTTACTTGAAGTAAATGATGCTGTGTCATCAGCAAAACACGCAAGATGAGTATGGGGCTGCTTGGGCATGTCGTTTATAAACAGTATAAATAAATGGGGCCCGAGCAAGGAGCCCTGAGGCACCCCCGCAGGAATTGATCTTGGATTGGACACACTATCGCCAAAATGAACACAAAACGACCTATCCGTCAAACATGCCTGGATGATTTTTACAAGTCCAATAGGTACATTATATTTGCATAGTTTGTGTAAAAGGCCTGCATGCCAGACAGCATCAAAAGCCTTTTCAACGTCAAGCAACATCATGCCTGTGGATTCACTCATATTTAAGTGGTGCGTAACATGCTCAGCGACCCTGGCCAGTTGCTGGGCTGTAGAATGAGCCTTTCTGAATCCGAACTGCTCAGGCGATAGTAGGTGGTTTGTAGCGTTTGCTAAGCGCGCTGAGATAACTCCTTCGAGTAATTTACTCAAGGACGGTAGGAGACTTATTGGCCGATAGCTAGTTGGTAAACTTTACTCTTTACCTGGTTTCTTGAACTTTATAATTTTGGCTCTTTTCCATGCGGACAGAAAGTAGCAAATTTCTAAGCAACCATTAAATATTTTAGTTATGAATACTATGCATTTACGAGATAGACTTTTAAGTAAACAGTTGTGTATGCCATCGACGCCCGGAGACTTACGACTTTTGAGATTTCTTATTAATTTTGACACTTCTCTAGGACGTACGAGTGTAGGTGGATTATAGTTTTCAGTATTATTAAGTTTGTTTAGTGATTCATCCACTGCAGTCTCTGTAAAGTTATCACTAGTCCAGTTCATAGTCAAACTCATGTTCTCGTAAAAAGTATCAGCAAGCACTTCGCACTGTTTGGCAGGGAACGTAGTTAATTGGCCATTTTTACACTTCAACGGTGGAATTACTGCAGGCTTATAAGTCAGAGATTTAACAACCCTCCAGATATCGGTACATAGATTATCAATTTTAAAAAGTTTGTCGTTCCATATTTTGTCGTTATCAAACTCAAACTCAAACCATTTATTTCAATTAGACCATTATGGCACTTTTGAAAGTCAAAAATACAATAAAAACAAAACAAAGCTACAGTCCCAGACACAAGACATAATAACTTGAGAAAGTACTGTAGTTGCCCATTCCCTAGCGTAGATCTCTATGGAGAAGAACGGGCAAGAAACTCCATGGACACTCTTTTAAATCAAAATATTTTATAGATTTGGATAAGGTTTTTGATTTTAGTGTTAAGATTGTTTATATATCTGTTGATGACGCACTTAATTGCAGGGTTGATTTATTTTAAGGCCGTCTTCCTAAGTTTGTTTTTAGTAGAAATTAGGACCTTGATACGTCTCGGCAAGGTGTAACTCTTAACCGGGGATGGACCTGATGGGACGTTTACATCGCGACTCATTTTGATGGCATTCTGAAGTTGGTCAACTGCAACATCAATGCTAACTTCAGAATTATAAGTTGATGTTCCTAGTGTTATATTCATGTCTATGTGAGTCTTGTACTCAGACCAATTAGCCTCCGAGTATCGGTATTGTTTAAAGCTATGACGGATAAAATTACCGCCTACTGTAAAAAGGACTGGAAAGTGATTGGATAATAAAGCTGGAAGAGTATGAAGTTCAGACACGCAAGTAACATTTCGGAGAAGTATATCAGGTGTGGAAGGAGTATATGCGTTATTGTAATGTACCAATGTTGGAGATGTTGGGCCAAAGACTTGATAATCGTGAAGCAATACCACACCACGAGAGTTGTTTTGATAACAACGCCAATATTCGTGTTTGGCATTAGAGTCACCCATAATTAATACTTTTGGCCCTAAATCAAATAAAATATCCAAATCATTAGGAGCTAACGGAAGGTTTGGTGAATTATATGCGGATATGACAATTATATTGCTCTCAGGTGATGTTAAGCGTATTCCAATACATGCAAGATTATACATAGGGGGAATAAAATTTGATGTATGAGGAATATCGTTCTTGACTAAAATTGCGACTCCCTGACCAGTACCGCTCGATCTCTTATCGCATCGGTAACAGGTATAACCACGCGTATTTAACGTATAGTTTTCACCTAATCTTGTTTCACATAGTGAAATAATGTCGACACAATGTTCGCTAGTAAAATTATAAAATTCAGATAGTTTAGAACGAATCCCGTCAGCGTTCCAGTATAGAAAACGAAGCCCACTTGCATCATTAAACATATTGACCAAGATGAGTAAGTATGAGAATAACTTTGTCCATCATGTTATCACAGACACTAAATTGGTCTTTTATTGATTTAATAGTTTTAAGGATACCCAGTATTTCTGAAGTAGTGTGATCAAGGGGAGCTTCATGTCATGTAAGGGTTGAGCTTTTTGATTAGTCTTCTCGGTTGCAGACGTGATTGTAGCCCAGGAGCGACCGTCGACTTTGGAGTAAATTTTGGTTTGACGCTGTTCTTGAGCTGCTTTCATATTATCTTGACGAGTTTGTAAAAGTTGAAGATAGTTCTGAAGCTCTTTGCAATGTCAGAAGTTTGCCGGGTGATCTCGCCACAATTGCAGCACTTAGCAGGGTCCGTGCGATTACTCTTAGGGCATTCGGTAGTATGATGGGCTTCAGGACACTTGACACAACGCGGTGTTAAGTTGCAGTTTTTAGAAGAGTGACCAAATGCTTGACAACCGTAACGATAGCATTGTGTTCCATACATATTTTTGTTACGAAACTTGACGATGCGAACAGCACAATTGCTTAAATATTTTATAGATTTGAACTTGGAGATGTTGGCACCTGCTTGAAGTTGAACAAGATATGGCGGGCATGATGCATCTCTGCCCTCAGCAACTTTCATTTTGCGAACCTTAGTGTTCGGGAACCCAATAGATGATAGCTCATCCGATAGGTGTTCTTCAGCAAACTCGGCATGCCGAAAACTACAACCCTAGGCATTCTTTCATCTTTGCGTGAAAAGGTGTGATAAGGAATATTTTCTGAGCAGAGACCCTCTTTTTAGTGCTTGATGACCTTCAGATGTGTGAGGGTTTATAGACATTTTATTATTACCCTTGTACTCCAGATGAAACCCTTTGGTATAGCGGGTAATCACCGTCTTATGCATGAGTCCATTCAGGTTTCAGAGTAATAAAAATGGGTGGTATCTTACCCGATTTGATGGTTTTGGTAGTTGCACTACGGGTATGCATTTGCAGTGGATTGGTGGATGCTTCATGTTCAGTAGATAGGTTACTGAATTTGTTAGTGGTGTTGACAGGTGCTTCAGGTTGGAGTCTTGTTGGGCGCGCAGGTCACTTCGGTATATTCCATGCACTGGGATCGGCTTCGTCACTTTCAATTGGCCGCTTCGCGGCAAGGGATGGATTTGAAAAACTTCTTGTTATAAATCTGTCCATATTGACATTAGGGCAGTCGATACTTTTTTATGGATAGTGAGTGTTCCCATCACTAGTGACAAAAAAGATGAAGCGGAGGGAATAGCTTGAATAACGTGCGACAACAACAAGCGCGCGCGCCGAACCTAAAGTTTGCTTGTCGTCGCCCCTGAGTTACGCTTCACCCACTCAACCTTCGTCACGCTACGGAGGACGCCGGCTCGCTTCGCTCGCCACCTTCCCCCTTCGCTCCACTCGGTCTCGCAGGTTCGCTCCGCTCAGGACCTACCTACCACCAGACAGATTTCGACGCCTACTATGAGCCATACCTATTAATGGAATCAAAAATAACAGCTCACAACTTAGGACCCATTAATGATAATATTATCAGTGGTGCTAGGCAACTGAGCTAATCCCAGTTGTAAACGTCTCTTTGTGCCTATTAGCCTTGTTTTGCTCTGTCTTCTGCTGATGTGGAAGGAAGTGGAAATTATGTTTTTCCTACTCCTCCGCCAGTCTTTTCTAATTAAGTTCTTTTCGGGATCCAAGACGGTTACATTGTTCCTCTAGGACTTCGTCGAACTTCAGGAGTTGCAGTGGTATGGGAATACTGGGCAGCAAAAACAGAAAATATTGGGCAAGGACAACGTCTCTTTACATATGAAATTCCCGGGTAAAAAAACACAGTAATTTGAACAGCAACACAGTGACTGCTCCGTTGGTCTTGTGGTAACAAGCGTGACTACCGAGTTTGAGATCCTGGTTTTTAGCAAAGTTGTAAAGGGTTGTTCCAGTCGGAATTTCTCAGTCGTAATTTGGAGCGTTGTGTTGTGATACCACCGTGCCATAGATAGGAAGTCAAGTCACGTGGTATTTGTCAACTATCAACTACCACATTGATAGGTATACACGTGGTCACAGCTACTTATTTAATATTCCGTATATCATAATTAAAATGTATCTTTCAGGACAGTCCAGAAACCAGAGTGTGGGTAGAGACGCAACATATTCAGCATATGCTTCCGATGGCAGTTTGGGCATTGCGTATGTAGATGGTGGAAACATGGTCCTAGCAGCTTTAGTGTCGGTCACGGCGGCAATGCCCACGGCGCCGCCGGCGATGGCGGTCACAGTGGCAACTTCGGAAACAGCAATCACGGTTGCACTGGAGACACTGGTCGCATCACTCACACGTAAAGTGTCCTACTTCGACTAACGCTATTGTAATGAAATCATTCAAGTTACACCGACCGATGCGGAATGACGTGTTATTTAAATAAATAAATTGTATTTAAGTAAATTATCCTTTTTCGATTACGACTATCCTAGTATGACAGAACACGAGACAGCAGCTTAGCATTCCGTCCGCTACATGTAGTGGCAATTTTCACTTTGACCGTGCTTTGTTATACATAGATTTAAAATGAAGGATTTAAAGGATAAAGGAATCTAAAAACACGATTGCAATTGTATTGTCATTATTGTATAGTTCAGTGCAAAAATTTTAAACTCATATAAATGATAACAAAATCCGTCTCAAAAAGGGAAGATTTTTTTTTGTTATAATAAATTCACGCGAACAAGGGTCGCGGGCAACAGTTAGTAATAGATAATAACAAAGTATTCTTTATTTTACTTTTGACGAACGATTTCATTGATTTGAACTTTAGCTCAAAAACCAATTAGCATTTAAATAGCTAACAAAAAAAACCAAATGAATTTTGTTTTCTTGAATAGTTGTGGAGTGGCGACCGCGATCCGGAAGCCGATGCATTGGAAGGCCTCCCACTAGGTGGACCGATGACCTGTTGAAGGTCGCAGGAATTCACTGGATGCGAGTCGTACGGAACCGGTCAATGTATTGATACTTGGGGGAGGCCTATGTCCAGCAGTGGACGTCTTGCGGCTAAAATGATGATGATGATAAATAGTTGTAAGCTTACATGTTTTTATTGCACCCGTATACCTATTACCTTCTTTTTAACTTCGTTACTTACTGAAAACAAGAGACTACCTATTATCTAAACGAATTTCTTTAAGTTATTACGACGTTGGCAGTCTTTCTTTCTGGTGCTGAATATGAATAAATGTTCCGCATTACTGGCCGGCCACATACGGTTGGCCGTGGATAAAACCATAAGACCTTAGGTCGACACCAATGGCCTCAAGTAGGCGTATAACTAAATGCACTTCACACTTCTGCCATGTTATGGGGTCTGTAGGTCCCCTTAGCTGTGTGGTATCCGGCAGAGTAGAATAGAACCAACCCATTACACTCACGGGTGTCGTATAAGGCGACTAATGTCTGAGGCAGAACACCTTGCGCCTCCGTAGACTTGAGAATGGGCAGCAGCGTTTTCTGTTAGTCTTTCATCACTGCGATCTCCAATCCGCCTGCCAAGCGTGGAGATTACGGCAAATTCCTCCCATCATGGGAGAGGCTTATGTCCAGCAGTGGACGTTATGGGCTGTTGTAGTAGTAGTAGTAGGTCCCCTTAAGAGAAGTGTGAAGTGTTCAATCCATGGTCCGGAGAGGGAATGGGAGGTGGCGGAACGTGAGAGGGAGAGAACCTCACACCACGTGGTGGCCCCTGGCCACCGTAAGCGCGGGCCTGTGCGTCCGTTTTATGACGACAGGCCGTGTCGACGTTGCGTTCGTGTTCCACGCGCGCTTCAATGAGATGTCAGCAAAAGGAAGTGGTCCGCAAGGGCCAATGTCTGCTGGACTTTTCGAAAGAGATACCGCGGCCCAAGAACACAAAGGGCTAAGAGGAAACATGGATGGGATTTAGTCAGTAAAAGTCTGACACTCCCTTCCAGAGCGGGAGGAGTCATTTCATGATTTCCCATCCGAAAAAAAATAAATAAAAAAAGATTAGTAAACAAATAATTATTAATGATTTTCTATTTTGTAAACTGTTATATGCTAAGTAGTTTGTTTGATTCTTTTATTTATTTATTTAATAGTTTACCAGTACCCAGTATACCAGTGTATGTGTGCTACCGTCAATTCTTGTACCAATAAATTAAGTTGTCATTTTAAGCATTCGACTATTTATACATTCGAATACATTTATGCTGCACAGCACATTGATGAATTAGAGCAAAAGAAATCGTATTCTTAATAACATAAAGTTTCGTTGGCATTTCAATATTTTTACGATTTTTCCTGATCCAAAACTTTTCTGAACCGGTTCTTCCGGACGACATGAGACATAACTAAATTTATAATTCATAGATTTTTTTTAAGGTTTTCAAGAACAAAATAAACATATAAAACCTGCGTGACATCGCGATCCACATTCAGTGTTCCGAACGATTCCGTAGTGAGCAACATGGTGCGTTCAGTGACAGTTGTTCTAATTCTGACAGCAGTAGTCTGTGTCAGTGCGGCGCCAGGTAATCATTATTATTTAATTAATATCACTGAGACTATCTGTATAAAATTCCGGTAAGCCTGCGATCGTAATTCTTTACCTCCTAAGTATTACGGCTTGATCGATTTCGATGTTTTTTTTTGTATTTGTAAGTCACCTGGATCGTTCTTCGCTATAGGACCTGTTAGGTGGCTCTGTTATTGGCTATCAGAACATATAGTACAAGGACAACGTCTGTCGCGTCTGCTAGTTTGTATACGAAATTTCCTAGCATAATCGCAGTAGTACGAACAACAAGACTTTTCCGTTGGTTCGTAGTCGCAAACGCGACTTTTGAAAGTTGGATCCTGGTTTAGCAAAGAAAAATTTGGTATTTCTATTAGTAATTTCTCGGTCGAAGTTTGAAGGTATGTCGTGCGATAACTTCGTGCCTTATACAGCACTTAAACCCTTTTCGTCAACTATCACACTGATAGGTAGACTCTTGGCCACAGCTAAGTAGGTATTTAATATTCCTCTAATCATAAATATTTTTTTCAGTTCAGAGGGCGGCTGGACACGTACCAATTTCAACGAATTCTCAAGTAGACAAGATTTTCCGCACACCACATTCGGTTAACGGAAACTTTGGTGCTGACAGCTTTAGCATCGGTCACGGCGGCGCAGCCTACGGCGACGGCGATGGCGGCCACGGTGGCAACATTGGAAATTACAATGACGGTGGTTCTGGAGACAGAGGTCGCATCACTTACACATAAAGTGTCCTACTTCGACTAAAGCTATTGGAATAAAATCATTTAACTAACACCGACCAATACCGAACTATGTGTTACATAAATAAATTATTGTATTTAAATTATTCTTTTTCAATTACGACAATCCTGGTATGACAGAACACGAGACAGCAGTATTATAATTTCCGTAATAATTCCGCTACATGTGATTTTTGGCCGTGCATTGTTATAGTTTCAAAGAAAATCGTTCTTCCCTTTTTTTAGCATCAGATGACTGTCACTGTGGTAGCCCTCAGTTTTTCCTCTGTGGATGCAGCTCTGAGGGTCAACATCTTCACAAAAGAACCCCAGAGGCACCCACCCTGGTATAAGAGAAGAGACAGCTAAGCGTGTGGAAGGAATAAGAGTGTAGAGAAGGATAAGATGTAGGAAATAAGTAAGTATCCTGGATTACAACTAACTGAAAGTTTAAATTATTTTTACATGGGGGAAAACCAAAATAATTAAATGTTAAGAAATGTATGTTAACTTAGTGAAAGAAATTGATAATTCGATTGTTATAGGTATATCCTAATTGAGGTACTTAGCAACAAAATTAAGTTTACAGAAAATGGTTGGAGGTCCAGTTAAAGTGATTATTAGTTTGATTTCTAATATAAGTATCATAAACTGGCAATAATCCATAAGTAAATTACATGAAAGAGTCTAGTAAATAATTTAAAGATTACCATGGGGTACACGTTAACTGGATGCATTTTGAAACTTATTATACTTGAACTTTCTGTCCCAGTTCAATCAAGAAGCCAAAAAGAATTATTTAGGACGTAGCTCGCGAGGACGTGCGATGTGATAGATTATGGTCTATAGTTGGTATGTATGTTTACTATCTTCTCTATGGGGTGGAAGAGACTTAAAGACGGTTAACAAGTATTCAACTTACATTATTCTGTACATAGAAACTTTTCTTTGGTTATTAATCATCAAACTAATAACGTGAAATAGTCGATCAGGCTCACTTTCTGACCCCTATCAAATGACGTTTGGGGTGAGGCAGGGTTGATTGAGCTCTCCTACACTCTTTACATACATACGCACCATTACATAACATTTATGTAATGGTCCGTCCTGACCTGGTGAATGCCCCGCGAATGCGCCGCAAATGCGCCACTCGAGAGCCGTTTGCGTACTGCAGCTAATATAAGGGGCCTCAAAATTGCATTGGTAGAAGAATGGAATTTAATGCCACAAAGTTTTATTGATGATTTAATAAAAAGTATGCCTAGATGGATGGAGGCAGTTTTGACAGCAAGAGGGGGTAACACTTAGTACAGATCATATCAAACATTAGGAAAACAATCAAAGGTTTCAACGAAATTTAATTACCCCTATGTAAGGACAAAATTTTCCTTTAGCTGCGATATAAAATATGTCTCTAATTTGAAGTTTTGTATTGTTCAGTAATGATAGTTTTATTGATTAATTTTAATTAACTCCTTAATGATCAAAATAAAAGCTGTTTTTATTCAAATTTGTTTCTTTTTTTTGCTTGTTGTATGCAAACAGTTCGTAGTAATCAATGAAACGTCGAACAAAATCACTGGTGGCACGAACTCACTTGTAAGTTCTAATTTTAATTCTGTACGATTTTCTTCTTTTCTGTGGCATTAAAAACCCGGTCACACCGGATGCGTAGCGTGACGTGACGTGTGACGTGACGTTGGCGCGCACACGCATGACGTCACGCAGGTAACTGCAACACGCGCGTACGAGCCACATTGTCAGCAGCCAAACAATAATTTGAACTAACTGTCTATTTCCAGCGTTGTCACGATTATCTCCCATAATAATAATTTATAACTATAATTTTTGTACTCTTTATGTTTGGTGACATACTCATATTTGCGAACTACTTCTATTAGTTGTTTCTTTAGAATTGTCTCCATTGCGAAAAAAACACTCGTAAACTATATTCTGTTTGTAAATAAATACAACCTGCCGTGCGTGCGTACGTGCAGCAATGACCGATGCGAACTCAGTTGTCATCAATTTGCTGTCCACTATACTTACATAATCGAAATAATATAGGTATCGATACGAAAGCGTCTGTCAAAATGAGTTACGGTGACTATCAGCCACGATGACAACCAATGACGTCATATTTGATCGCGACTTGTCATACATAATACGAAACTAACCTTTTGACAGTTAATTGATGGACACTGAGCCTAGTTATTATCATTTCGAGCTGTCAACAGAGATACGTAACAGCCCTCTGGTCTGGTATCTTTCTTACAGTTTCATACGCATCCAGTGTCCCGGACACACCGGATGCGTAGCCTTTAACCGCAAAGAAAAAGAAATAAGAACATAAGTTATAGTTGTAGTTATAGTTATAAATATATAGTAGTTATTTATGTTATATGTCATGATGTGGTGTCATCAAAACAAGGGCATTAATTTAAAATATGAAAAAACCCAACGTGTAACATTTTCCTTATGTTTTTGTTTCCCAGAATTTGATTCTTATTTCAAAACAAATAAAGGGTCAAAAATCAAAGGGTTCGATTCCTGGCTAGGAATATTGATTTTTCAAAAAATTAATGAAGCCGTGTATTGCCTAATTAATTATGTTTCCCCATTTTAGTACATATTAAAATAAATTTTCATCGGTTTATTTTTTTACTAGTTCTCCAAAAAGGATTTATAGAATAAGGATATAGATAGATATAGATACCTAATAAGGATAAATAGAATCTTATCTCAAAACCTAATAACTCTGAGTTTGAGTCATCGTAGTGAAAAGGAAAGGGTTAGTCAGCTAAACTAAACTCTGCGTTACTGAGTGCTAGCTATCCAGGGTGCGCCGGACATTCGGAATCGATATTTCTATATATCAATATCGATATTTCTATATATCTATAGATATATAGAAATATCGATATCGATATTTTTAACGCCGCTCGGGGAGGCTCTTCTCATGCACCCCGCCCTAATAATACCCTCACGGATAGGACAGGGTTTTTTAACATATTGTATCGTATCAAGCCTGGAATCGTCATCTATCCTGCACCCCTAGCCAAGTTGACAATCTACAATGGTTAACGCTAGTAGAAAACTTAGCCGTGTGGTATCCGGCAGAGTAGAATAGAACCAACCCATTACACTCACGGGTGTCGTATATGGCGACTAATGTCTGAGGCAGAACACCTTGCGCTTCCGTAGACCAGGGAATGGGCAACAGCGTTTTGTGTTAGTCTTTCATCACTGCGATCTCCAATCCGCCTGCCAAGCGTGGAGATTACGGCAAATTCCTCCCATCATGGGAGAGGCTTATGTCCAGCAGTGGACGTTATGGGCTGTTGTAGTAGTAGTAGAAAACTATTAAAATGAATGGGAATGACATCATCTCAACGTTAAATCACGTGATCAACACAAACGAATAGAAAATTCGTAGACAAGTTGACATCGTTCAAAATGATAGAATGTTATCGTTTTTACAATGTTGATCGCTAAACTCTTTGGTAGGAACGCTCACCATAGACTAAAGTGTAGGTTTTTTCTACAGACATTAGAGAACGAGCGATCGACTCAGTCGTGTCAACTTGGCTACCAATTTAGCGCACCGCTATTCTCATCTTAACTGGCTCCAACTATACAACAATTATTTTTTCTAGCGTAGTAGCCGCATGCACCCAAAAATTATACCAACCAAAATAATTACGGTTATTATGAATAAAATTAAATTTAAATTAATAATAATAATTAATAGTAATAACATTTTAATTTTATTTTTATTGTAATTGGCCATATTTTGTCTAAACTATTACTCACTATCTGTATAGCTGTAAGTTTTCCCAAAAATGAAATAAATAAATAAAATATAGGGATGTCGATTGTTTTCAAACCCATTTCCAACTACACACATCAAAAATGTCTAGGGATCAAGCATTTTTATGCGGATTTCTTGAGATTGAGATGTGGCTTTGTAATAAATTTATGATTTTATAAATTTATATGGATCCTTTTTGGTGCATTTCATAATTTGAATCAGGAACTCTCAATCAAATTCGAGTAAAAGATGAAAATAAGCTGTCAATATTTTCCCTATAAAAACATACAACGCATTGAAGACATTATTAGTGCTACTGTTTCCCTACTACTGATTAAAACCAACGTTATTATGGAGCGGCGACGTCATTTAAGCAGGGAAGAAATGCTCAGAGCCGTGGGAATGATAGAAGCTGGTTCCCGGCAACGTACTGTAGCTTTAGCTCTGAATACAAGTCAGAGTGTTATCAGTCGACTTTGGACACGTTACCGAAGCACTGGTACCGTGGCTGAGCGCCATGGAGGACGGTATCGCTGCACCACACGGAGACAAGACCGATACATTCAAATCTTAACTCGAAGAGCTCCAACAATAACCGCCATGATGTTAGCCGTGAGGCTTCATCACTCTTCAGGGAACTTAATTAGCGACCAAACAGTCAGAAACCGCTTGCATGAAGTGAACCTTCATTCCCGAAGACCGCTACGGGTACCACCTATAGCAATGCACAATCGTAGGATTCGATATCAATGGGCTCTTGAACACAGAAATTGGGCAGAAGAACAATGGCGTTTCGTGTGCTTTTCTGATGAGTCTCGTTTTGGTATGAGACCGGATACAAGACGTATACGACACTGGAGAACCCCTGGACGCCAACAGCGATTAAAATCCTGCCAGGAAGTCCATCCTTATAGTGGTGGAACCATCATGGTATGGGCGGGTATTTGGATCGGCGGAAGAACTGAGTTGATTTGGATCAGAGGCAACCTCAACGCTCAAATTTATGCTGAGACGATTGTATCAGACGTCATCGTTCCTCTACAAGTGCAAATCGGTCCCTTATTTCAGTTAATGCATGATAATGCACGACCGCACACCGCAAGAGTTGTAAGACAGACTCTCGCCGCAGCTAACATCAATGTCCTGCCCTGGCCTGCTCAGTCGCCAGACTTGAACCCGATTGAGCATGCATGGGATATGCTACAGAGAAGAGCTCTGCCGAATATGGAGGGTATCCAGTCGCAAGAAGACCTTTTTTTGTTGTTGCAACGAACATGGGCGGCCATTCCACAGCGTGATTTGGATGAACTCATTTTGAGTATGCCAAACCGATGTTCTTGTGTTGTTAGTGTTCGCGGTAGAAACACGGATTATTAATTGTTTAAGTTACCCAATAAAATTTTAAAGAAAACTGTTATTTCAGTCTTTTTTTCGAACTTTAATGTTAGTGGTTCAAATGTCAAAAATCCCTTTATTAGGAAAATGGCAAATTTCTTTATTAATGCAAAGGTGACTTGGTTTATCGTTACTGTGACAAACGAAAACACTTTATTTGATGAATCCTTAAAGAAAATTTTAATTAATATCAATCAGGAGAAAAGTTATTGCAAAAATATATGTTGATCCCTAGATACTTTTGATGTGTGTATTTAAATTAATTATTAAACACGCTACTTTATTAGAGATTTGTTATGGACACATAACCAAATCGCAGTGAAGAATACTTATATAAATAAATGAGATCGGTAATAATAATATACCTAATAAAGCATGCTTACCATTTATTGAAAGCTCAAATGTTCTTATAAACATCGTCCAACGTGCTATTATTACTCCATAATTAATATGATTTAGCTAAGTGATTACATTCATAACTTTTTGTTATTCAACAATAGTTTATCATGCCAATATTTACCGGCAATGAATATCGGCACGTCGGTACTGAGAGGTTAAGGAAGTTATAAGAACTAGAGATAAGTGTTAAAATATCAAAAAGTCTTACAAAGTGCGCTTGTAAATGTTTGTTCTTAGAAATATTTAACAAGGAGTTCTTCTAATATATTCATTCAAAAAAGTATCGGGTATGGATGATTTGTTTATGGTTCCAAATATTTTTTTGTATTTTTTTATTGTTGTTAGATTGGCACAACTGTTTTTTTTTTTCCTCCTATCCTATTCTCTCCTACTGTTAAGCAAAGTCCTGCCCCATTCCCTTCCCCTCCCGATGTTTGCCTCCTCTGGACAATCAGTCAAGGACAAGTCCAAACCGTCACACCATTAGCCTGCCTCGGTGACGACGACCTCGACCGTCTTCAGGCACACCCACTGTGTCAAATTAGTATTTTATAGAGAGTGTAAATAGACTTTCCCTCTCCGTCCCTTCATTGCAATCCTTTTTTTGTTCTGGACCATACCTGGGAACCTAATAGTTACGGAGATATTGGAGGTCAAGGTTCCAACTTTTCACCTTTTTTTATTTCTGTAAAAAGTAGTGCTCGGCGCTATGGTGACCTAACACTCCTTTCTCGTATTAATAGGTTATGGTTTATGGTAAAGTTAAAGTCTCGAATTGTAAAGGAAATAGCTATATATTAAATCACTACAACACTTAATTACAAAACAATGGTAATGGTAATGGTAATGGTACTGGTAATGGTAATGGTATTGAGTACGCGGTGTCTCTAATGAGATCTGAACACGAACTAGCGCACATTTTGGTGAACGAGCGAATGTGCATACTTGCGTTCGATGCAATTATGCATTTTCGCTTAGTGTTCGATTTAAACTCGAACATATTCCCGAGAGCGAGAAGAAATGCGGGATGATGGCTAAAAACTAGGCTACAATACTAAATGGTGAACACAAAATTATAAAACTACTACAACACATTCGTTTCTAGTAATCTAAACTGGTAAGTATAAAATTAATTATCAAACAAGTATAGGCAAAACATAATGGCTTATTGGTCTACTTAAATTATTGTAATTTATTAGAAGTTACACTATTGAATCTTCCACAGTAAAAGCAATATTGTGATTGCCTGTGTTCGTAATTTTGTCCCGTTTGATCGCACTATAGTTCGCGCTAGGCCAGCGTTTGGCATAATTGTGTAAACGAAAACCGACTTCACTTTTGTCCTTTAGATCACTGGCACTGAGCACTTCACTACACGATTCGTGTCTTCTGGTTGGTTTCGGTGTCAGCGGAGCCGCTGCCAATTCCTGTTGGCAGCAGCTCTCGCTGCGGCGTTGAGGCCTCGGAGGTGGTGTGGTTACCGTGGTCTGCCGCCGGTGGGATCCTCCGCCACGGTGTCCAGATGCGGCCTTACGGCACAGGCGACATCGCCCGGTCTGCCACAACCAGACTGCTGCTACGCACAGAGCGATCGACATCAGCACGTCACATATTACGTATTGGTGGATGTCATGCGGCGATATATAATCTTCTATTTCTGAGTCGCTTTTATTCAGTTTCTCTATCGCCTCCCCCAGATTGGTCATGGATATTGTAAGGTTTCCGTCGTCAGCCAGTCTTTCGTTAGTGATTTTGATGTTAATCAAATGGTTAATTTGATCGAACTCAGGTATATTAATGGTTGGTGTAACGTTCATTTGGTTGGACTGATGACGTATTGAATATAACGAGAAGTCATTTCCTTTGATGACGCACTCTTGACCTATGCTAATGACCCCGGCTTGGCTCAGCTGACGAACTGTTACACGGTCGCCGCATATTATTTTTATTGTGTAGCTGTCACAACAAAAGTAAAAGTGCTGAGAAGTCAAATGTAATTCAAGCCATACGTTAGTGCAGTTGGTTTTTTCTAGTTTACATTTATTGGTAGCCAGATTCTTGTCGCAAAAACTTTCGTCATTTTGCAGGTCTGTTATTGGTTTTAGCAGCTGACAGATGTAGGTACTTCCATGGTGTAAGCACGCCGTTAGTTCCTGTGTGGACATACTGAAGAAGGAATCCTTCTTCAGGTTGACGGCTACGTATTCGGAGACTGGTATGATTGTGGTCTTCATGGTGTTTGTTTGGTGTGGTACAGGTATTATCTTGTACAATTTGAAACTTTCTCTAGATACTAGTGGAAAAGTAACTTCAATTATAACAAATTTTTGAGTCGCTCTGGCTTTGACTTTCAGTAGTTTGTAAAGATACTGAAGATCAGTGTCTAAATTCGCGATTGGTAGTGTGAGTTCGCTTGGCATTTGGCCATATATGGTTTGTAGCTCCCGTTTAAGTTGCGTTGGTGGCAGTAAATGTATGCTAATTTGGCCATGGTAGATGTCTGTTAGTGTATCGAGCAAAGTGTCTTGAAGTCGTCTTAATCCTTGCAGCAAGTTGTTTCCAGATATCGCTGACAATGTAAAGTCATTGACGTACGAAATTTTTTTTTTTGCGATGTATGGTTTCAATGTCCTTTTCATACTGGTCAGCGAAACGTGAGTTCAACACACCAAATAAGTCATTCGCTAGATACCCGACACCGTCGATTAGGCTTCGTCGGCGCCGACCCGTCTTCCCTGTGCGCCGCTGTCTGGCGTGGACATCAAAATGCTGTGTTAGCAAAAGTTCATTGCAGTATTCGAGTTCCTGATAATCGTGTCGGGCTTGCTGTACGATCGTATTACAATGGCTTTGTGTTTCAATGGTTGCGCATAATTGTTCTTGATAATTGGTTATTTTATTATAAGTGGTTATGCCCGTCCAATAAGGTCCCATGTCGTAGTACATGACTAATGTCCATTTATCCCTGATTAATTGTACCTTTGATATGGGGTCAAAATAAAGCGTCTGGTTGTTTGGGAATGGTTTTACATCGTGTAAGCCGTAAGATGGAAAAATCAGCATGAAAAAACTCAGTAATGCAGTTGCTACAGTTGCGATTTTTGATCTCGGTTTTCTCTTCCTTTCAGTCAATTTGGTTGTTGGCTTTATATCTGGTTTGGATGTCGTTACATTATTCTGGTTAACGGGCAAAACGGAGAGTTTCACAATAGGGCGTTTCATGACTCCATTTTTGGTTTTTAATGAAACAGCTCTGGTAAAGTTATCATTCCCTGGGTGAGTGTCGACTACACGTCCAAGAGCCCATTTTCCCGGAGGCAGATTTTCATCATGAATTACTACTAGATCTCCAATTTCGATGTTTTTCTGTGGTTCCATCCATTTGCTTCTTGATGAGAGTTGTACCAAGTATTCAGTCTTCCAACGTTTCCAAAGATCTTGGAATAATTTGCTGGTTAGATGCCATCTGGTTCTAGCATCTTGCTGTGTTTCTATTACAGTTGTGCCCGGTCTTCCTGATAAGAAATGAGCTGGTGTAAGGAAGTTTAGATCGTCAGGATCCTCGGATATTGCGCAAAGAGGTCGCGAGTTGAGGCATGCTTCTAGTCTAGCTAACAACGTGGTGTATTCCTCAAAGGTTAGTCTTTATTGACCTATAACCCTCTTCAGATGATGTTTCAGACTGCGCACTGCTCGCTCCCATAGACCGCCGGCATTAGGCCAGCTAGGTACATTAAAGTGCCATTCTATGCCCATCTCTGTTATCTCGGTCATAAAACTTTCACTGAATCCTTGTTGAAGCTGGTTAAATTCTTCCTGTATCATTCTGTTTGCTCCCACGAAGTTAGTGCCGTTGTCACTGTACATATGTCGTGGTGCCCCTTTTCTGGCTGCCATTCTGGTTAGAGCTGCCAAAAAGGCGGAGCTGCTCAAGTCTGACACGAGCTCTAGGTGAACCGCTTTCGTGACCATACATACAAAAACTGCAATGTATCCTTTTGTGGTTTTGATTCCCCGTCCTTTATTTGCCTTGACTTCTACGAAGCCTGTGTAATCTACGCCGCAGTGATAGAATGCATATTCTGGATTCACTCTTGGTTCTGGTAAATCTCCCATGAGCTGGTGCTGCCGTATGGGATTTTGTTTTCTGCATATGACACATTTTCTTATAAACTTTTTTGTGGCCATATATCCGCCGATTATCCAGTACTGTTGTCGTAGATTTGCTAATGTCAAACGCGCTCCGCCATGGAAGGTCAGTTTATGAGCTTGATCGATGAGTAATGTGGTTAGCTGATGATCGTGGGGTAAGATGATGGGATGTTTCATCTCCGGACTCATGTTGGCGTTTTCCAATCTCCCGCCCACACGTAAAATTCCACGTTCATCTATAGTTGGGTTCAAACTCAAAATCCTGCTTTTGGAGTGCACTCTTCCGTGTTTGCTTATCGAATCTAGGTCGTTCGCAAATTCTGCTTGCTGAACATTTTTAATTATCAGCTGTTTAGCGCGACGAAGCTCGTGTAATTCGAGGTAGGGCCGGTGAACTTGTTTGTTCGAAGTAGGCAATCGCAGTATCCACGCAAAAATACGTATGATTTTTGAAATAGAGCTGTGCTTGTTTATCAAGTCTTTTATAATTGCAGTAGTCAGCGATTCTTTTGGTGGTTCAATAACTACCGCGTTGGTTTGTTTGGAAATAGACGACTTAACTTCTAAATTCGTCTCGTAAATGGTATGATGGTTTTCTTGGTTTTTGTATGAGGGCAGCCATGACGGCCCTTGCCACCATAACTTGTGGTCTTTGAGTTGCCTGACAGTCAAACCGCGACTTGCACAGTCTGCTGGATTATCTGTCGTCTTCACATATTGCCAATGTTTTGATGGTATGGTTTTGGTGATGGTTGTTACCCGATTTGCTACGAATGGTTTCCATCGGGCTGGATTTCCTTGTATCCATCCTAGTACTGCAGTTGAATCAGTCCAGCAGTAGACATCCGTGGGGTAATCTGATAAGCAGCTTCTGACTTTTTGCATTAGCTGAGCTAGCAGATGAGCCATTAATTCCAGTCTCGGTATAGATAAGACTTTGCCTATGGGTGCCAACCTAGCCTTCCCGGCAACTAATGTGATGGTTGTCCCTTCTGTGGTTATTACTTTGCAGTAGATTACACACGCGTATGCCTTGTTGGAGGCGTCGCAGAATCCGTACAATTCTATGTTTTGGTTTTTTCCCATTCCTAACCATCTGTTGACTTCTATGTTGCTTATGTCAGGAAGTTCTTGCTTCAATTTACTCCATTCCGAGTTCATTGCCTCTGGTAGGGTGTCATCCCATTTTATGTTAGACAACCAGACATTTTGAAATAGGAGTTTCATGGTAGTGCTCAAGGGGGTTAACCACCCTAATGGGTCGAACAGCTTGGAAATGTCCGAAAGTAGAGCTCTTTTGGTAGTAGTTGCAGGTGATTCGGGTTCTATTTTCAAGTTGAAAGTAAAATTATCCTTCTGTGGGTTCCAACGGAGACCCAATGTTTTGGTAGAATCGGTCTGCTTGAACTCGTATGTTGACTGGTCACATTGCTCTCTCCAAATCGGTTAACAGCTCTGGTTTGTTAGAGGTCCATTTTCTAAGATTAAATCCACCCAGTCGGCATAATTTAATGAGATCGGATTTCAGTTTGTTCGCTGCTTTCATTGAATGACGCCCTCCGCAAAAATCATCCATATAAAAACTTTCTTCCAATTCCTTTGCAGCGTCAGGAAATTTTTGTCTTTCATCGGATGCTAGTTGCTTTAAGCACATCATTGCTAAGAAGCCCGCTGGTTTGGTTCCGTATGTTAATGTGACGAGTTGATATGATTGTATAGGTTGGTTTTTTGATTCTCGCCATAGTACTTTTTGGTATACTTGATCTTGTTGGTGCACTCGGATCATTCTGTACATCTTCTCAATGTCGGAATTATATACAAATTGAAATTGTCTCCATTTCAGGATAAGCTCTTGAAGATCCTTTTGTATATTTGGACCCCTGTACATGACGTCATTTAGACTGTAACCTGATGATGACTTTGCCGAAGCGTTGAAAACTACTCTCAGTTTGGTAGTTGTAGATTCAGCCCGAATTACTGCATGGTGTGGTAAGTAGCATTCAGGCGCCTGGTTAATGCTGCATGGTGTCATGTGGTTTAGTGCAAAATATTCGTCCATGAATTTTTTGTAATCTGTTTTCAGTTTGCTATTTTTCTCAAATTTCTTCTCTAAGTTCCTAAATTGAGCTAGAGCTTGTGGTTTCGTTTGTCCCAACTTGTCGTTGTGTTCCGGCTTAAGCGGTAGTCGGACTTCATACCTTCCGTCTTCAAGTCTCTTTGTAGTTTTAATAAAGAACTGTAAACACTCATGGTCATCGTTGGTCATCTCTATCTTCTGGTTAATGTCTTCGTTCTCCCAATATTTCAGAAGGTCTTCTGTGTTGTTGAGAATTACGTTGCATTGGTAGTGTGGTTTCATGGATCCACAGAGTAGCCATCCTAGTTGCGTCTGTTGAGCGATTGGTTGGTTATCCTTGTCTCCTCTTAAGATACCTCCTAACATTATCTTGCTATACACATCTGCACCTAGAAGCATGTCTACGGGTCTGCTTATATGGAACTCCGGATCGGCCAATTGTATTCCTTGGATATGGTTCCACGTTGTTGGTTTAGTAAACGTGTTGTTTGGCAGTCGTTTGATCAAATGGTTCATTATAATAATGTTGGTGTCACAAGTAAATTCACTATTTGTAGACTGTAGTGTTACCTGTAACATTCCCTTCGCGTTGTTTTCTTTTTCACCAACACCGTAAATTTGACCTTTAAAACGATCCCTCTTTAATCCCAATATCTGCGCTGCGTTTTCGGTGATTAACGACAGTTGAGAACCCTGGTCAACTAATGCTCTCATCTTGTGCAGTGTTCCATCAGCTCCCTTGAATTTTATAATTGCGGTAGCTAAAAGTACTTCAGATATGTCATCCCAAGACACGTGAGATGACCTAGATGTGCGTGTTTTGGTTGCAACACTCTTGTTGGAGATTTCTTCTGCTGACGCAGTTGGACTTTGTTTTGCTAATGCTTCGTGAAGTAAAGTGTTGTGTGCACCTAAGCATTTGCGACATCGTTTGCTCGACTGACACGGTTTATTGTTATGACTGCATAGACAGTTTTGGCAGTAATTTAATTGCTCAATTTTGTTTGCGTTTTGCTCATGAGTCATTTGCAAAAATGTAGGGCAGCGCCACAATCCGTGTTCTGAATTGCACAATGCACAGGTTATCGATTGCGACACATGTAACGCGTTCATGTTATACTTTGTATTATCTTTGTTGCCTGATTGATTTTTATTATGGTGAAAACTTTTCTTCTGGTTTTGGTTATAGTTTTTGCTTGATTGATGCGTCGTGGTTTTTTGGTTAGCTGGTTCCTGTTTGCGACGAGACGCTTTTAACGCTGTAAATTTCGTTTCCAAGAATCCCAGGAACTCCTGTAGATTGGGTAGCTCTCTAGGATTCTTGACCGATTCTATGTATTCGGTGAAGGTATCGTCATCAAGCTTTTGCGATAGGAGGTGCACTAAAAGTGGATCCCAAGTTGTTATATCAACTCCCAGATTCTTTATAGCGTGCAACGTCTCTTTGGTTACGTCATGCACCTTTCTGATCGAGGCTAGCGACTGCTGTTGTATGTTGGGAAGCCCGAGCATTATGTTAATATGGGACGTGAAAATTAATTTCTTGTTACCATACCTGTGGTTTAAGATCTCCCAACACACATGATAATTGTCAGAGCTAATCTGCAAATGATGAATCAGACGCTCTGCTTCTCCAGTCACCTTGCTCTTCAAAAACTGCATTTTCTGCGCATTAGACATCGACGGGTTTTTGTCGACCGCTTCGCTAAATAAGTCTTTGAATGGAACCCACTGGTTATAAGTCCCATTGAACACGGGGATGTCCATTTTTGGAGCTGACTTTTCACGGTGCTTCACTGCCCACATCTTTTTGTTGATGTCGTTTGTCAGCTCGCCGTACTTTTTCTCGTGCTTGCAGAATTCCATTTGGTACGTAATATCGTCGTCTCCATCCTCACCTTCAATTTCCCAATGAAGCTTGTCAATCTCACCCCATCGGCTATCCAGTGATTTTAGAGCGTTCTCGAATTGCCATTGATTCTCGAAACTATCGACTTGTATATTACTCAAGGTTCTGATGAACGCTTTGAAATTAATATTCTGCTTCTTTATCAACCCGTTCAGCTTGCTGGAGCCTCTATCTTCATATGGTAAACTATCTCGCTGCGAGGACTCCTCATGGTGCGGCGACGACGTACCTGGTTGTGGCTGCGCCGCCTCATCTTCCTGTCGACGATGGTCCGCGCCTAACTGTTGCCCAGCCCGGTATCCTGGTAATGGTTGTACCTCCTCCGTCTTGGTTCTGTAAGGGTTTTCATCTCTCAGCTGCACCGCGCCTAACTGCCTCATGGTTTTGTTAAGTATCTCCTTTGTTTTCAAATAAACATCCTGGGCTGTTTCGAAACAACCCTTTTTGAAGTAAATATGGTTTAAATCTGCAAAATCGATTAATTTCCTGTGGTTTTCTTGATAATCGCGCCAGTATGCCTCCAACATACTAGCCTTGCGCTTATAATTATCGATGGTTTTCCTCTCGGACCCATCTTTCTTTATGTTGGTCAAAAACTTGTCCAGGATTTCATAGAGTTCCGTTTGGTTGATGAACAGCGAATCGGAATCCATATTTAAAGTTGGTTTCGAAATATTCGGTAATGGTTAGTATAAAAAAATGGTTCGATCTAACCTTATATGCTCCAACCGACCGTCTCTGCAATCTGTGGGTTCTTCAAATTGAGGCGATCTTCTTGTTCGCGTGCCACTGTTTCACTTGGTAGTCACTGGTATTTAAATGCTCGAAGGACCATGTAAAAAGTAGTGCTCGGCGCTATGGTGACCTAACACTCCTTTCTCGTATTAATAGGTTATGGTTTATGGTAAAGTTAAAGTCTCGAATTGTAAAGGAAATAGCTATATATTAAATCACTACAACACTTAATTACAAGACAATGGTAATGGTAATGGTACTGGTAATGGTAATGGTATTGAGTACGCGGTGTCTCTAATGAGATCTGAACACGAACTAGCGCACATTTTGGTGAACGAGCGAATGTGCATACTTGCGTTCGATGCAATTATGCATTTTCGCTTTGTGTTCGATTTAAACTCGAACAATTTCAATTACTACTTTTAAGGTAGTCAGGATTGGGAGCGTCTTAGACGAGATTTTTGAAATAAAATTAATAAGTGGATTAATTACTATTTAATATGTGGCAACGTGTTTACAGATTCGGATGCGCACACGGAGTGTGGTCTTTAGAGCTAAACTTAAATCTAGACATAACAACTATCTCTCCAGGAATTATGCAAGCACCGCGATGCAGTCCCGCTCTTATGCTGGCATACGCACAATTCGTATCGGCGGTGGTGCTTCCATAACTCCTCCCTCACCAAGTGCGAGATCATCGGTAATAGTTGGATTCCGATGATTTCGCAGAACTTGACTTAGGTATACAAGACATTGGTGTCGATTCTGTTGTGCACAAACTTAACTTATTTTAGGCTATTGCTATATTTTACTAAAAGACAGTGCGAGAAGAAGACGGCTATAGCTATGAACTAAGTTAGAGATGTCAAACTAGTTTATGCCTTTCGCTTCACCGTGTTTTTAGTCGACATATTTTTACGTGCACCCTTCATTTGTATAGAAATATTAGTTCCAACTAAATTTGACAGCTCTAAATTACGTCCGTCTCTTTCTTGTTTTATTAGAGAGAAAAAGATAGCAATAGCTTAAATTAAGTTTAGTTTGTGCACAACAGAATCGACACCAATTTTCTTCCAAAGTAAGAAAGAAGAAAACATGTTATAACTGAAATTACATAGAGTAGTTTAGTCGCTATGCTATTTGTTTTTACCGCACTATCACTTTTCACTATTTCACCATTTAATGAGTAGGATAGATGTTTCAAATCATCGAAATTGCGGTGGTTTAGGTTCACTGTCCTGTTCCAATCGATAGATTTTTTGCTATAATTTAGGTAGAACCGCAACTGGGATTACTTGATATTGTATTTTCCTTGAATTATATTGTCGTTTGTGTAGTTTTATATTTTTCAAATAAACATTTCATTTTCCATTAATTTCCAATATATATGTGCCCTTGATCGGTTTCCTGAATGTATCATCACATGTTTCGGTAAGTATTATTTAATTTCCTGTATAAATTATCCATTTCAGGAAATCAATGGGCTGTACTTTCAAGATTTCCAAGTTAACCACGAGCGGTTTACATAGACTGAGGTTTGAAGCAAAAGTTCTCAATTGTTCTATACATTCTCAAATGTTCTATGTATGTGTATACGACACGCGTATACGACATGGGCTGGTTAGCGGTAAGTATATAGGACCTTTCACCAGAAGTTAAGGATATTTAGGAATTATAACATAGCTATACAATTTTCATTAAGAATTGGTAATGAATAAATTTTGAAGAAGTTGTACGTATTTTTATCTATTAATGGGAATGTTATTTGGTTTTCTTTTACATATGCTTTAACAGACATAGTTCTTTCTAACATTACTAAGGTTTTTTTTAAGGATAAATTAAGCTTTCAGTTTTAGAAATATTGTTTAACAGTGATAATAATTCAGATGGGTCAACAATGGCTTGATGTAAAACAGACACTTTCGTAAATGACAGCGCAGTTTCGATTTCATTTAAAACTATATAAATTGTCATTGGATGGGAAATCATCAAATGACTTCTCCCGCTCTGGGCGGAGCAGGAGGGAGTGTCAGACTTTTACTGACTAAAACCCATCCATGTTCCTTCATCGCCCTTTGTGTTCCGGGGCCACGGTATCTCTTTCGAACAGTCCCGCAACCCCGGCAGGCATCGGTCCTTGCGGACCCCTTCCTTTTTGCTGACTCTCTTTGAGGCATCCATGTTCCTTCATCGCCCTTTGTGTTCCGGGGCCACGGTATTTCTTTCGAACAGTCCCGCAACCCCGGCAGGCCTTTTCCTTCCTTTGCCCTTTCCTTTTTGCTGACTCTCTTTGAGGCGCGCGTGGAACACGAACGCGCCGTCGACACGGCCTGTCGTCATGAGACGGACGGACTGCGAGCTAGCCCATAGCCCACCGTCCACAGGTCCGCGCCTACGGTGGCCGGGGGCCACGTGGTGGCCCCCGACGCCCGGGGCGTCTCCCGCGGCGGTCGGGACGCTGTGAGGTTCTCTCCCTCTCACGTTCCGCCACCTCCTTCTCTAGCATTACTGCTTCGCAGAAGGAGGTGACGGCGTCCCATTCCGTCTCGCTCCGGACCATGGCTTGCACCAGGGCCGGACGCGAGAGGTCGCCGCCGCCAATCGCCGCTTCGAGGACACGGCGGTGCTCGGCCCACGCGGGGCACACCTCCACCGTGTGCTCCACCGTGTCCTCCGGTCGATCCTCGCAATGGGAACACCCGGGCGTTTCCTCCCACCCGATTCGGTGCAGGAACCTCCCGAAACAGCCGTGTCCGGTGAGGACCTGCGTCAGACGGAAGGTGAGAATGTATGAAACGCCTAACCAAGGGTTTTTTCGATAAGGCCGAAAAACACCCAAACCCCCTGATTTCCTCAGCAGCCAACTACGTCCTCTCCAACATATCTAGAATTCGCCGACCTAGGCTCACTCTTGTCACACCCGATGATCCCATCACCCTTCTTCAAGAAAGTTGTAGGGAAACCAGCACATTACGCAAGAACAAACACAAGAACCGATTCATACCGCGAATCCGGCCCCGCCGCCGAGGCCCTCCGCGACCCCCCAGTAACATCACTGCCCGACCCTTGCTCGACGAGCCAGCCCGCGACGCTGAGCATGTAACGACCGATTCCCCAATTAATGATCCGACCCAGCCTGTTGTCCCTTGCTGCCCTCTTATCAATGACGCACTAAGCCGAGGCCCGAACCCCACAGGGGGTGCCCTTAGTGAGTGTTCATTTAATTTAAATCCTTAGTTTGTAAGCCCTGGCTGGGGGCCTTAAAGTAATTTTTGCCCACCACAGGATTGTCCGGTTAAGCAGTAAAGCAACCTTAGTGCGTTGCAACTGCGAGTGGTCCGTCCTAAAAAAAAAAAAACTCCTGAAGGCCGAGGCGCCAGCGGGTCACTTTACTGTTTGGTTCTTTCAGGGAATATAACCAAGCAAGAGGTCTATGGTTGGTAAAAATTTGGAACTTGTTCCCGTACAAGTAGGGCCTGAAATGTATAACAGCCCAAATAATAGCTAAAAGTTCTCGCTCTATTGTGCTATAGCGTGTCTCCGTTTCGCTAAGTGTGCGACTTGCATATGCGACTGGTTTGTCTGCTCCAATAGGTCCTTAGGATAGGACAGCACCCAGGGCTACATTAGAGGCGTCAGTTATTAAAATGTAGGGTTTAGTAGATTCGGGGTATTGTAATAAGGGGGCAGAAGTAAGTACTTCTTTACATATATTAAAAGCATCTGTGTAATTTTGATCTATGATAATTTTGTTTCGTTTCTTTAGACAAGACGTTAAAGGTTGGGTAATTCTAGCGAAATCTTTAATAAATTGTCTATAATATCCGACGAGACCAATAAAACTTTTAATCTCTGTCGTTGTCTTAGGGAGAGGATATTTTAGAATAGCTTAAATTTTATCTTAATTTTATATATACATTTTATTTGGTTTTAATCCGTCTTTCGTGATCGTATGTCATAGATACAAAACTTCTTTCCGTAAGAATTCAGATTTGTCTAGTTGTACTTTTAAGTTAGTGTGTCGTAGTCTATTAAAAATGACTCTAAGTTTCTGTAGGTGCTCCTGAAGGCTGGAGGAAAAAAATGATTACGTCATCGAGATAAATAAGGCAATGTATTCCTTGAAGACCTCGCATGATACTGTTCATTGCTTGTTGAAAAGTTGCCGGAGCTACTTTAAATCCGAACGGCATCTTTAAAAACTCATAATGCCCGTTTTGGGTGCTGAAGGCAGTTTTCGGTATATCGTCTTTATTTAATTCTATTTGGTGATAGCCACTAGCCAAATCTAAAGTTTTAAAGTAAGTGCTTTTACCCAGTTTATCAAAAAGGTCAGTTATGTTAGGAAGAGGGTATTTGTCATCTATCGTTATATCATTAAGTCTTACGTAGTCGATTACCATTTTGTATTTTACCTCACCAGAAGCATCAGGTTTTTTTGGCACAAGATGAACTGGTAAACTCCAGGGAGAAAAGGATTCCTAGATTACGTTATCTTTTAAAAGTGTTTCGACTTGTCTATTGATTTCGGCTGCTTGAGCACAGGGGGTTTAGTATAAATTGGATCTTCATTTTTTGTTCTAATGCAATGTTTTACGAAATTAGTAAAACTTAAAGGTATTTGGTCACAATAGAATATATCTGTGAATTTTTCACATAACTTTTGTATACATGCTTTTTCTTCGCATTCATGTGTTCGAGTCGTAATTTAGTTAGATTGTCGCGTAATAATTACTCAGTCTCTATATTTAAAGTATATAAGGAATTAACAAGGCATTCTTTTTCATTATATTCAGACACTACAAACTGCTTTGTGACACATAGTTCTACATGTTTATCAGATGTATTTTGTATGACGGTTGTTGCATAACCATTAATTCATTTCAGAAGTGCGGTAGGCATCCACACTCTGGAGGGACAGGCGTGTAAATAGCCGTGTATCTCAGCGGTTTGAAGGACTAGATACAATCAAACACCTGGATTGCGTGCTGATTCAAAATGCCTATATTTGTCTGTATAATTTTCAAGTTGGGAGTGGTGGCAACAGACGGTGTATGGTGGTCTTATTCTAGCGCGTAAAGAAAAGCGGTACCTGTTCTTCCTTGTTCAGTCCCGAAGGTCTTCACAGGTGGTACCACCTGCCTCTCTGCCTGGTCTTGCGCGCTGATCACCTACGTTTTCTTGAGCACAAATTACACAGACGCGGTAATATGGGATGATTATTAATAGCGGTAGATCCCCAATGCTTACGGGATAATACTCAGGATTTTATGGTCTTGCGGGAGATGATGCCTTAAGATTTAAGACACGCGGTGAGACGAGTGCGTACTGCGCGAGAGCACTATGACATCTAGTTCAACATGGCCACTGGTTCCTCCAAAAAAATGGCGGTCCCACACGCTATATCGATACACGCCTAAAGTCAGGCACACCCACACTTCGTGATACTGCACACCAACCAACTTGAAACTGAGGGGCGGTACTCGCCACACCATACTCCCCGCCTTGAAAGGTCCAGGGCTTTCAAAGCAGCTAATCTATGAGACCGCGGGTGCGGTTTAAGAAGCATGGTGACATTTGTAAGTATTAAATTGTTGGAGAGCATCAAGGGAAATGCAAGCAGCAGTCCGAAAACATCATCACAATGATATAACGCTCGGGATCACTTATTATCTGACTCCAGGTAATGAAATTGCGGTTTGATTTGACTAAGATGAGTCGAATTAATCTAAATTATAATTATATAATGGCGTACCATTGAAACGTATAAACTCTAAACTAAATTAAACTACTTATTAATATTACTTTATTGGGTTGGCAAAGGATACAACTTAGTTACAGGACGTTTATATGTACCTGACGCGGTTCTTATTGAAGCGACTCGAATTACACCATCCGATCCCGGGAAGACTTCCTCTATGATACCTAATGGCCAGGTCAATGGAGGTACGTTATCTTGACCCAAGAGAACGACAGTACCGATCTCTACAGGGTGATCGGGAGTGCACCACTTCTGGCGAACTTGCAACGTGTGCAAGTACTCAACTCGCCATTTGTTCCAGTAGGATAACACAAGCTGATCCAAAAGCCTTTTGCGGTTTGTTAGGTTTGTGTTTTCTTCTGTCAATTCCGAAGAAGGCAAACACGTGAGTGGACTGGACATTAAAAAATGCGCGGGCGTGAGTACCTCCGGATGCGGGTCTGATGAAAGAACACCAAGCGGTCGAGAGTTCAAAAGGCCTTCAATTTGCACCAATACTGTCGAGAGCTCCTCGTAAGTGAGAAGCTGCTTACCTATGACTCTAAACAAGTGAGTTTTAACACTCTTAATGTTCGATTCCCAAATACCTCCGAAGTGCGGAGCTCGCGGCGGTATTCTTTTCCACTCGATGCGTGTTTTAAGAAGCTCATTTTTAATATCCGTTTGAACAGTTGAATTTAATAAGAAAGAATAAATATCATCGAGTTGCGCCTTAGCGCCAACGAAATTGGTACCATTGTCCGAGTACATGACAGAGACTGGACCGCGGCGGGAAACGAATCTCTTAAATGCGGATAGGAAAGCCTCAGATGTAAGGTCCGACACAAGCTCGATATGTATGGCTTTTGTCACCATGCACACGAACAAACATAAATAAAGTTTCTGTGAACGTTGACCTCTACGTCGAATAGGTACGTAAGCAAGCGGCCCGGCGAAATCTACACCGGTGTGTACAAAGGCCTTAGCATCACGGACTCGATATCCAGGTAGTTCAGCCATTTTGGGTACAGGATGCTTAGGATTTAGACGGAAACAAGTATTACATTTCCGACAGCGGGAACGTATGACTGTTCGGCCATCCAATATCCAAAACCGCTGCCTTATGATGGACATTAATAACCCGGGGCCCGTATGACAGTATGTATTATGATAGTGATCAATAATTAGATCGACTACGCGGTCGCGTTTAGGTAAAAGCGCGGGATGCTTGGCTTCATATGGTAAGTCAGATTTAGACAATCTGCCTCCAATACGTAAGATTCCGAAGCTATCAACGAAGACAGACAAACAGCGCAACTTCTTAGAAGGAAGTTCGCCTGCTTTAATTAAATTTAAATCATTAGAAAAATGTACACTTTGAACTAACCGAATAATGAAGTTTTCAGCGGTTTTAATGTTTTCGACAGAGCTAGGACTATGTAGTCTGCTCGTAAATTTAAGAATGTACATAAATACATTACACAATTTATTCCATGAGCAAACACGGTCAGATATAGTATCTAAAATACGCGGTTCATTATTGGAGGTTTCTACAAGAAAAATCTTTGATTTAAACTCTGGCAATGTTTCACATTGAGTAGGAGAGAATTTTAAAGGCCACTCGCTCATGGGTTGATGGAGCCATGTAGGGCCGTTCCACCACAACGAGTGTTCTATTAAATCCGATGGCAGCATGCCGCGCGACAGACAATCGCTAGGATTTTCTTTACCTGACACGTGATTGAAACAAGCGGCAGATATGTTTTCCTGTATTTGAGCAATGCGATTGCTGACAAAGATAGACCATCTATGGGGAGATGAGTGGATCCACGAGAGAGCTATGGTGGAGTCCGAGAAAGCGTAGACACCTGTAATAGGTACACGAGCGGAAAGTTTGTCTTTGACCACGCGAACAAGTTTAGACAGAAGTAAAGCGGCGACAAGTTCTAATCGAGCTAGCGTTGTTATTTTAGCGGGGGAAACTTTGGACTTTGCACATAAAAGCCGGACGGTAATATTGCCTGTAGGGTTGGTAATGTGTAAATAAATACAACAGCCATACCCACTAAAGCTGGCGTCGCAAAAGGCTACGATATTCACTACAGCTTCTCTAAAGACGCCAATGTGGCGAGGAACCTTTAGAGAAGAGAGCGAAGGAAAATCGCTCGTAAAAGCTGAAAACCGATTGGTGATGTAGTCCGGAGGAACTTCATCCCAACCTATTTGAGCTAACCAAAGTTCCTTAATTAATATTTTCGCATACAGCACGACGGGTGCTACGAGACCAAGTACGTCGAACAAGCGGGCAACTAGCGATAGAATCGCTCGTTTCGTGCATTTATTATCCACGGCGACTGTTGTCAAAGAAAAATAATCATCAGCGGGTTCCCAGGTAAGTCCAAGAACTTTGAAATTATGGACATCATTATCCATGCCAGAAAAATGAACTGGTAAGCGGTGAGACTCTGGGAGAATTTCCAATAAAGCGGGTGAATTAGTAGCCCATTTGACTAAGTCAAAAGAACCTACCTTCATTAAGTCAATTAAATCGCGGGATAGACGCATAGCAGTCTGTTCGTCAGAAACAGAATTGACATAGTCATCCATATAAAACTGAGTTTCCACCAATTTAGAAGCCTCAGGAAAGCGGTCGCTATGCTCACACGCCAAGTTACGCAGTGTGCGCATCGCTAAATAAGGACTAGGCTTTAGTCCAAAGGGAACGCGGTTAAAATGAAAGGTGCGAATAGGCTCATTTCTGTTGAAACGATACAAGATTCGTAAATATTTGCGATGGTGCTCATTTACACCGATGCGTAAAAACATCTGTTTTATATCAGCTGTCATCGCGACATAGCGTACGAAAATCAATTAGTAACAAAAACAAGTCGGCTTGTAAATTAGGTCCGACATGCAGAATGTCATTGAGTGACAACCCCGAGTGCGTTTTGGCACTAGCATCCAAAACCACTCGAATGCTGTCTTTGTCCGGTCTAATAACGGCGTGATGCGGAATGTAGTAACCCTCTTCTGTCAATTCAGAGTCGGGTACCTCCGATAAATACCCCTGAGTTATATAATCCGCGATAGTTTTATTATAATTCTCGCGTAGGGTCGGCACTAAAGTAAATTTACGCTCGAGTGCAAGTAGCCGCCGGTGAGCGACACCGCGTGAGCTACCTAACTCGGAAGGGGCGCGCGCGAAAGGCAAATCGACAAAGTATCTGCCATCTTTAAATAAGACTGAAGAATTAAAATTATTTTCACACTCTAATTCGTCCGGACTAATAAAACGTTGAGCTGGAATTTCCTCTAGCTCAAAAAACTTCTGCAAATTTGACTCGAGTTCAATGTCGGCAAGCGCGGTAAACGAAGATGTAATGTGTGTTACATCACTATTGTAACAATCAATATCACCCATCAGTACATAACCGAAACTAGTCAATATAGCTGGGGGTGCGCGGGTGCCTGAGTCAACCCTGTCTCCTAGGTAAATAAAAGGAAACAGCTGTGCTCCAAGCACAATGTCGATTCCGCCTGGTACATTCCAGGTCGGGTCGGCTAGCGGTAAGTCATTTAAATATGACATGTTATTATCCTCATTTAATCTAATAAATCTAGCGGGAAGTTTATCTGTAATGCAATCAACGACTAACGCTTGTATATAATATTTAGGGCGAGAATTAATCCGAGATTCTATGTTGAGATGAACGAAGCCGTGTATAGGTTTTGATGTCATACCAACACCCTGTAAAGATGAATTGCGTAATTTAATTATGGGTAAGTTCAAACGTTTACAACAGTCCGCAGTAATTAAATTATTTTGCGATCCGTTATCCAACAAACATCTGATAACCACCTTATCTCTGCTGTCCCTATAATATGCATATAATTGCGCGGTCGCTAACAAAATAGTTGACTCATTCGGTAAACAAGTCTTTGCCGCAGTTGTGAGTGATACGGAACTATTGGTAGCGGGTACCTGTTGCTCAAGCGATGACTCACCTTTTACTTCGGAGAAATGCAACAGAGAATGGTGTGTCTTTTTACAAATTTTACAAACGCTTCGTGATTTGCATTTAGCTAAAGAATGAGATAAACTTAAACAATTTATGCAGCCACGTTTATTTTTAATAAATTCGAAACGAGCTTGCGGTGTACTAATATCTTTAAATCGTGGACAATCAAACAGCCGATGTTCGACGCCGTCACTATCACACAGTGCACATTTGCCATTTGAAACCGGTTCGCTGCGCGTAACAAATGACTTTGAACGACTATGAGCTAAACTAGACTTGGCGCGCGGTTCCGTCTGTGAATTATTAGCGTGTGAGCGCTGGAGTACCTTAACATAGTCTTGCATAAATGCTACAAACTCCGTATAGGAAGGTAATTTTTCCCCACTCACACGGCTCTCAAACTGTTGAACAGTTTGCGCGTCAACCTTTCTTAAGCCACAGTGTAATATCACAAAATCCAGCAAGTCTGGAATGTCTAACTGCTTCAAGGCAGCGACTGACGCCGAATATCGTTCCACAAATGTATTAAGACTAGCAACATTGCCGGCGCATCCTTTAATGTCCAATATATTACGTGTTTGCCTTCTTCGGAATTGACAGAAGAAAACACAAACCTAACAAACCGCAAAAGGCTTTTGGTCAGTGCTGCGGCTGTTTGGACTGGAACAAATGGCGAGTTGAGTACTTGCACACGTTGCAAGTTCGCCAGAAGTGGTGCACTCCCGATCACCCTGTAGAGATCGGTACTGTCGTTCTCTTGGGTCAAGATAACGTACCTCCATTGACCTGGCCATTAGGTATCATAGAGGAAGTCTTCCCGGGATCGGATGGTGTAATTCGAGTCGCTTCAATAAGAACCGCGTCAGGTACATATAAACGTCCTGTAACTAAGTTGTATCCTTTGCCAACCCAATAAAGTAATATTAATAAGTAGTTTAATTTAGTTTATTGGGTTGGCAACCACACTTCGTGATACTGCACACCAGCCAACTTAAAACTGAGGGGCGGTACTCGCCACACCACACTCCTTTGTAAAATTCAATGTAATTTAATATTCCTTCACCATTAATAAATGGTCAAGGAATATTAAAAAATACCAAAAAAAAATACCAACTAATATAATAATATTAGTAGGTATTTTTGCCCGAATTTCTGTTCGCGGAGGAAGTTCTACAACATAACGTTAATATCTGAATCTATACAGATAGGTATTTCCGCTCTTTGTTACTAGAACACGTCTTTTTAGATCTATAACGGCTTGTTATTGCTTTAAAAGATTATTTCCTATCAACCCATCGTATAGTGAATCAACATTATATACGTAAAATTTATGATGATCTGTACTTTGAAATATAGAGAATAAGGGAATTTGTATTACCCGATTAAGGGAATTTGAATTACGATCACGCGCTCACCGGTAAGACTCACTGTAACGCACTCTAAACATTGTGCTGATGGATGTATTGAATAGTACTAGGAGGTATTTAATGTTACAACATTAAAAAATTGTAATTAATAAAAATTCACTTTAGAAAAAGTTAGATCTTTGAAAAGGAACTTTTTCCCTAATATAAATAAATATTGCTGGACATTTATAAACAGCGCCATGTAGTGCCACACTAAGCAACGAGGCTTGTGTCGTGGACATCAGATAGTTGATATACTACATAGATACTTTTTGTTTGTAAATACATACATACTATACATATAAACATCCATGACTTGGAAACAAATGTCCATGCTCATCACACAAACATTTCCTCCTACCGGGATTCGAACCCAGGACCCTAAAAACGTAAGGCAGTTTCACTACCGCTGCGCCATTCGGGTCTTCAATCTCCTAATGTCTCCTTAACTAGAAAGTTCCCGGCTATGGTGTAGAGCATGCGGGTTTCCAAAGTAATGTTCTGGAGGACCAAGTTTAGTAATTTTGCAACGGTAGCAGGCCAGAAAACGCAAAGTGACCTCTAAATTTAAATTAAACTAGCTTCACCGGACTAGACTGCGATGATGCGGTCTGCATTCGGGTGTAGGTGAGGTAGGGCGTTTGGTTATATATGGCACGAAAATAAAGGCAGTACGAACGGCAACAGGTTGCCGCGCGCGGTTCCTACTCTATTCTCCTTTGATAGCAGTAAATGACAATCTGATGTACCTATAAGCAATTTGGGCATTACCATACTAAACACAAACTCGGCTGATATACCTTGGAGGTGCTGGAAGCTAGTGTCCCTAGCTGTGACCCCTTGCGGTCTCAGATTTAAATTAAAAATAGCGCGGGCTTTACGTATAAAATACTTCTCCTTCTCGTGTTTCCCGCGAATTCGAAAATCAACAAATTGAACAGGGATACTACGAGTATCACTAATTTCTCTAATAGTTTCAAAACGCATACTCTCGTCGGTGCCAGAAACACCTAGCTGATCAGCTAACTCCGAAGGAGGAGGAGATGGATCCACAGCAACCCTCCCAAGGAGGGTTGCTGTGGATCCATCGTCCAGCAGAGCAAAAGTTCCTACCTCGCTTTTGAGGCCAGAAAGAATAACTGGAATTAATTTAAAAAAGACAGATTGCTCATTATTGGACGCGCGAAGAATATGAAGTATTTGTGATTATATCCTTATTAGATGAAAACTTATTGGAACTAATAAAACCTTTTCTATCTCGATACAACTGAGTTTCTTTTTTATGGTTGTCATTGAAACAGTCGAATGCTTATGGGCTACCGCACACTTAAGACAAAACTGTCTTGAGAAAGAGTATTCCCCTACTAGCGCGAGCGAGAGATAAATAGTCTGCCTCGTTCGCACTAGTAGGGAAATATTCTGTCTCAAGACAGTTTTGTCTCAAGTGTGCGGTATCCCTAAAATGACTAGATAATTTATCTATGGTACAAGGATTGACGGGCTCAGTAACTTTATTCGATCTCTGCCTATTTATTTATTTATTAATACAGGTTCACCAACAGCTTCTGTGTACAGCATTAAG
The DNA here is from genome assembly GCA_941918905.2 of Xestia sexstrigata. Lineage (NCBI taxonomy): Eukaryota > Metazoa > Arthropoda > Insecta > Lepidoptera > Noctuidae > Xestia > Xestia sexstrigata. The sequence continues at coordinate 4,055,620 of OW799201.2, read as the reverse complement.
CTATACATAGGATTTTCAGTCTTGGACTTACACAGTCGCCAATTACAGGTTAATAAATAAATTAGCTTAAAAGAAATTAAATTAAAAATTCAAATGAGTGGCTATAGACATGAAACCCTACATTTAAGAGATTATTTAGCTTACGAAACATAATACAAAGAAAAAGAAAGACGTATGGTGTAATTTGACTTTATAATTACAATTAAAATAAAATAAAATAAAAAAAGACAAGATATGATTATTAGTGCTGAAACAGATAAAAATGAGATCAGAACTAAGACTAAAAATTAAATTATTGTAACATTGTTAAAAATAAAGAAAGAAGTATTATGGAATCATTAATTAATACTAACATAACAAAACATTGTGTTGCGATTTTCGGGAATCCAGTAATTGGGATTTAAAGATTTTTATGGAATTATGGTAAATGTCGACATCAGGGGAAGATTTAATAAAATAATTCATCTCTCTGGGCCTACAAGCAAAGAACACATACACTGGTATTATAATTTTAGAGAAATATTTTAAACTATTAAATAAATAAAAAAAGGAATCAAACTAACTAATAGAACTGTTAACAAAATAGAACATCATTTAAAATGATTTGTTTACTAACCTTTTTTTATTTTATTTTTTTCTGATGGATAATCATCAAATGACCCTCCCGCTCTGGAAGGGAGTGTCAGACTTTTACTGACTAAAACCCATCCATGTTTCTTCTTAGACCTTTGTGTTCCAGGGCCGCGGTATCTCTTTCGAAAAGTCTCGCAGCCCCGGCAGGCATCGGCCCTTCCTTTTGCTAAAATCTCTTTGAGGCGCGCGTAGAACACAAATGCGCCTTCGACACGGCCTGTCTTCATAAAATGGACGGACGGCGAGCTAGCCCATTGCTCACCGTCCACAAGCCCGCGCCTACGGTGGCCGGGGGCCACCACGTGGCGTGAAGTTCTCTCCCTCCCACGTTCCGCCACCTCCTTCGCTAGCATGACTGCTTCGCAGAAGGATCTGCTGATGGCTTCCCAATCCCTCTCGCTCCAGACCATGGATTGAACACTTCACAGTTCTCTTAAGGGGAGACCTACAGCCCCCTTAAGAAAGTGCATTTAGTTATACGCCTACTTGACTACGCTTACTTGCAACCTTCAACAGGTCATCGGTCCACCTAGTGGGAGGCCTTCCAACGCAACGGCTTCCGGTTCGCGGTCGCCACTCCACAACTATTCAAGAAAACGTAGAAAGCAGTAAAGTTTTTTTGTTAGCCTTTTAAATGCTAATTGGTTTTTGATATAAAGTTCAAATCAATAAAGTCGTTAGACATCAAAAGTAAAATAAAGAATACTTTGTTATTATCTATTACTAGCTGTTGCCCGCGACCCTTGTTCGCGTGGATTTATTATAACAAAATATTACTTGCCTTTTTGAATCGGATATTGTTATAATTTTCAAGAGTTTACAATTTTTGCACGGAGCTATAGGTACATTTATAATAACAATAAAATTGCAGTCGGGTTTTTAAATTCTTTTAATTAAATCTTACTTGTTTTTTCTTTGAAACTATAATAAAGCACGGTCAAAGGAAAAATTGCCACCACATATAGCGGACGGAAATTATAATACTGCTGTCTCGTGTTTTGTCATACTGGGATTATCGTAATAGAGAAAGGATAATTTAAATACAATAATTTATTTATATTACACATAATTCCGTATCGGTCGGTGTAACTTGAATGATTTCATTACAATAGCATTAGTCGAAGACGGACACTTTACGTGTAAGTGATGCGACCAGTGTCTCCAGAGCCACCTCGGTTGCTGTTTCCGATGTTGCCACCGTGACCGCCATCGCCGGCGCCGTAGGCATTGCCGCCGTGACCGACACTAAAGCTGCCAGGACCATAGTTTCCACCATCTACATACGCAATGCCCAAACTGCCTTCGGAAACATGCGCTGAATATGTGCCTCCCGCCCTCTGCCCTGAAAGATAAATTATGTTAAGTAGAATATTAAATAACTAGCTGTGACCACGTGTCAAAAATCAAAATCAAAGCATTTATTTCAAGTAAGCCAGTTACAGGCACTTTTGAATTGTCGAAATAAAGATGAAAATGAAATGTAGCTACAGTCCCAGTCACAAGACATAAAAACTGTGAAAGTACTGTAGTTGCCCATTCCCTAGCGTAGCATGGAGCAGAACGGGCAAGAAACTCCATGGATACTTTTTTAAATCAGAATATTGTTACAAAATCTTGGTTACATCATTCATGTTGAGATGGTATATTATGTGAGAACAATGTAGCGAATGAAAATTAAAAGTGTCCACAGCAAAAACACTCAAACAAAAAAAAATACAATTCAAAATAATTCATTCAAATAAGCCATAAGAGATGACCAGTCACAACTGACAGCGCCCGTTCACGGACATGACGCATGGATCAGCACCATTCAACTCAACCATTTTGAAGCCGACACATGCGCCACCATCAGCGAGACATTTGAGTGAGCATGACATACTCTAAACCGCCAGGGCACATTCAAGTCAAGAAAAGACGTAGGTTTCCAGTGAATGATAGCTTTCTAGTACATAGTACTCACACAATATGGGCTATGCATTTATATAATACTAAAGAGATTGAATCTATATAATGCAAAGATAGTTGTACAATTTTCAGCAGCTCCAACAATATAATTTAATGCTATCAATTTATGCGCCCCTGTCCTTGTGGAGCAGGACCAGCATTGAGCCAAGCATTTATCAGCGATATAATCGCTCAACTTGTAATATGCTTGCTTACATAGTGTGCGTTTAATGCATGTTTTAAATTTCGTCTCATTCAGTTCAAGAATACTTTGAGGAATTTTATTATAGCATCTCAAACAGTACCCCATGAAAGATGAGTCTACTTTAGCGAGTCTGAAACCTGGCTGAACTAGTTGGTCCCTATTTCTAGTACTGTAATTATATCTGTCACCCCTTTTACCAAAAAAGTGCAGATTTTTTCTGACGTACATTATGTTTTCGTAGATGTATTGACAATGTGCCGTCATGATGCCAATATCCTTAAACAGTACCCTTAGAGAATCGCGCCTACGAAGATTATATCTCTGATGGCTCTTTTCTGCAGAATAAATATAGACTCAATATCTGCAGCCCGTCCCCACAGCAAAATGCCATAACACATTATACTATGAAAGTAACTAAAATAAACCAGTCTAGCAGTATCTACATCAGTATACTGACGGATTTTTCTAATGGCATAGGCTGCTGAACTTAGCCGCCCCGCAAGAGATGTCAAATGAGAACCCCATTGTAGCCTTGAATCAAGCGTAATCCCTAGGAAAACCGTTTTATCTACGAATTCAAGTTTCTCTTTATTTAATATTATTTCACAATCACTACTTTTAACATTCGGTAAAGCAAATCTTATGCATTTGGTTTTTTTTTCATTTAATACCAAATTGTTTGCTGTGAACCAATTTTGGACCTGAAGTAGGGCATTATTCACATCATCTAGATTTTGGGCCCGCCTATTTATCTTAAAAATTAGGGAAGTATCATCAGCAAATAACACTATATTTTGAGGTTGGTTTTTCAGTAAATATATATACCTACCTTCTGGTATCATTTATATATACTAGAAAGAGAAAAGGACCCAATATTGAGCCTTGTGGAACCTTTATTTTTACTTTTAAACCCTGTGAATTAACACCATTTATTTGACCATGTTGTTGTCTATCATTCAAATAAGATTTTACCAAACTAAGTACAAGTTTACCCAGTGCGTAATGCTCAAGTTTCAAAAGTAATGTGTCGTGATTTACGCAATCAAACGCTTTGGAGAAGTCACAAAAAATTCCTATGGCATTTTGAGACTCTTCCCACGCAGTAAATATGTGCTTTAATAAGGTTACACCGGCGTCAGTTGTACAACGTCCCTTGGTGAAGCCATACTGTTGATCATGTAAGATTCTGTTGGTGTAAAAATGATAGAGCATTTGATTAAGCATTACTTTTTCAAAAACCTTGCTAAAAACTGGTAACACGGATACAGGTCTATAATTATTAGTATCTTTACTGTCTCCGGATTTGAAAAGAGGTATGACTTACCTGTATTTCATGAAATCAGGGGAAACTTGGTCTACACATAAATTAAAAATTAAAGCTAAGTAAGTAAGCTATAGTCTCAAGTATGGATGTACAAACTTTGACAGACATTCCCCATAGATCTTCGGTTAGTTTGATTTTTATTTGCCGGAAAGTTTTAATAACAATCTTAGGGTTAATGTGTTTAAATTTAAATTCAGCCAGGCAGCCAGACACATTCGCCTTTAATAAGCCAATTGAGAGTTCAGGTGAGGAAATAAGAGCCTCCGTTGTTTTTATTGGTATATCGGTAAAGAAATTTACAAATTCTTGAGCTACTTCCTGATTTGAGCTTTTAGGACCACATGCTGTATCTAATGTGTAGCTAGTGTTACGTATTTTCTTCCTGTTAGTTTCGTTATTTATAACTTTCCAAACTGTCTTTATTTTATTTTCTGCTGTTTTGATCTTGTTGCTAATGTGCAGTGCTCTAACAACCTTGCACGTATTTCTAAAAAAATTTGAATACTTAGCAACATACTTGTTAAAAGTTTCAGTGTTTATAAAAGGCTTAAGGCCATGAAGCTCAAATAGTCTTTCCCTACTTTTTATCATACCTCTAGTTGCTCAATCACTAAATATGAATTTAGGGCAAATACTTTTTGTCTTCTTTTCAAAAGTTTTATTGAATTCCGTGTGAACTATTGAAAAGAAACGATCATACAATTGATCTATATTAATATCATCAAGGCTCATAACACTTAACTTGTTCTGTAGCGAAATATTATACCTATTTAATCTGCTAGAAGTTTAAGGTCTAAATTTAATTTGGACTTTTTGCAACGGGGGTGTATTACACCTAAAGGTTACAGTTTGTCCGCTATGGTCAGAAGGCAGACAATTTACTATTGCTTTATCTAAGTAATCACAATCGCAGATAATATTATCTATACAAGTAGCAGAAGATGGAGTGACTCTAGTAGGTTCTTTAAAAGTGTTGGTCAAGTCAAATGACTTAAAAAGATTTAATAAGCGACTGCTATTTGAGCATTCTTCTAAAATATTGATATTAAAATCACCACAAATAATTGTAGATTTATTACTGGCTGCAAGTTTTGCCATCACATCTTCCATTATTGATTCAAATAAGGAAAAGTTTTGATAGTTTGGGGGTCTGTACACACACACAATTACATGCTTATCTAGCTCAGCACAGGACAGTTCAACGCAATGTTCAACCGAGAGACCTACTATGTCATTACGTTGCTTATATTTAAAACATTTTTTTATTATATTAGGGAACCTCCACGAAGCATAGTTTTACGGTTAAAGCAGCTACCCACCATATAGTTTTCATAATTGATAAGCATTTGGTAATCCTTTAGCCAATGTTCAGTAAAACAAATAATGTCAAACTTACTATTTTCTAAAAACAATTCAATTTCTAATAATTTGGAAGAAATGCCTTGGATATTTTGGTGGAATAATTTTAAAGTGTTCTGCTGAGGCCCTTTTTTGCTAACTAATTGAGTGCATGAAGATACGTTGGTAGGATTAACAATATTGTTAATCGTACCTCCTGTTGTCTCATTTTCTAGTTTAAATTAATATTTGGAGTGAGGCCGGAGACTCCCGTGCCATCCTCAGACAACAAGACCCTATCACTAATACTAATAGACCCTAATTGAGAATTCTCCACGGTGACACATGGATCCTCCTCAGTACAATGTTTGTAAACATTTATAGCATTAATGCTATATTCATTTAAAGTCACGTGTACATTAGTATTACTACTAATAGTCGCAGTGTTAATAATAGAACTAAACTTAGACATACTATTTATGTCTGTGTGAATATTATAAGCTAATAGCCGAGCTATTTTGTGTCTACATCTAATAGGTAGATACACCTTACCCCGTGTCGACTTCAGTTTACCAACAATAGTGTTGATATCCAGATATATAAGTCTGTCACTATAGTGACCTACTAAAAAATGTACATGGTTATTTAACATATGTAGGTATATAGTTGTTTTTTCTATTACCCAAATTTTCAAAAAATGGAAAAACACACAATATTATTTTATTACAATTTAACTTCAACAACTCTGAAACACAGTCAGTGATGTCTTCCTTTTTAATCTTAGAACTATTACCAACACATATAGTAATGGTGGTACTAGGATCACAAACAGTCTTTGTTACTGATGCCATAATCTGTTTGTAGGTTGACCCTGGCATGCAATAATTTTGGGTACAATAACTCAGGTTATTACTGATTAATTTGCCCTAACCCTCTACCTATACTATCAGAGAACATAACTGAAAGATTAGAACCAAGACTATTTGGTGAGACAAAATTACCTAAGTCAGGTATTGTATCTTGGGTGGAAATACAGTCCTGAGTACTCACAGCTAGGGACGGGTCCTCCGTTGCCTCAAGCTGGAGGGTATCATTGCTGGTTTCCCTCTGACAAGTACACTGAGTGTTGCTGAGAGTCAGCGAGTCCACTTTGTCTACCAATGCATGTGTAGCAAGAATATGCTTTTAATTTGATTTTGAGAGCCTTCATATTTATTATATAAAGATTTTAGTGACTTATTAAGAACCTGTATTTCTGATTGTAAGCGTTGAGTGTCAATTTCATAAATATTTATACTATCTTCCAATTTAATCTGGTAGTTATTTAATTTATTAACAAGAGAAACACGTTCTTTCCTTAATTTAATATTTTTGGAATGGTGTTTTTGTTGTTTCTTGTATTTATTTCATTTTTTAATGATTCTATTTAATCGTGCATATTTCTTAATTTTATTTTGACTAATTTTATGGCTGTAGTTATGCTTTAGTAAGGAGTCCTCTGTAAGGTCTATTGTTATAATGGAATGAGGGTTGCAATTTTTATTAACTAATTCATTATACAAATGTTCAGTTTCCATAGCCTGAGTATGATCCTTTTCCTTTTTCAAATTTAAAAGTTTGACATTTGCATGGACTAATTCATCCTCTAGGTCCCTAATTTTACATAAAGCCTCCTCATAAAGTTGCTACAAGAGTTGAACCCATCCGTGACCGCCCTTTGTTGATCCCGTCCATTGACAACATTCAAGAATTCCTGATGAAAGTCCACTAGCTTCCGTTTTAAGCTCGAGTTTTTGCTATTTACGTTAACGACCTCCTCCTCACTGTCTTCTCTCTCCTACAACAGCTGCTGGCATTGGAGTTTAGAGTCCCTAAGTTCTTGGAGGGCCGTTCTCAATTTTAGCTCCATATCCTGAGCAGTAGCCTTACGGGTCATCACAGGCATGGTTTCCGGATTGGTTACTGAAAATTGGAACCATTGTTTTTGTCCACCTATCAGTGTGTGGTTATTGACAAAAACCACGTAGTTTGACGTCCTATCTATGGCACGAAGGTATCACACCACAACGCTCCAAATTGCGACTAAGAAATGCCGATTGGAACAACCCTTTACAACTTTGCTAAACCAGGATCTCATACTCGGTAGTCGCGCTTGTTAACACAAGACCAACAGAGCAGTGTTGCTGTTCAAACTGCTGTGTTTTTACTAGGGAGTTTCATATGCAAAGAGACCGTTGTCCTAGCCCAATGTTTTTGCAAGGCCCATTATCGATTCTCTTTCTACAATCGTAAACGCCTCGGCGTAAGAGATTATAGAAACCGCTAAATTGCTAGCCAAGTTGACACGACTGAGTCGATCGCTCGTTCTCATAAGTCTGTAAAAAAACCTACACTTTAGTCTATGGTGAGCGTTCCTACGAAAGAGTATAGCGATCAACATTGTAGAAACGATAACATTCTATTCTATCATTTTGAACGATGTAAACTTGTCTACGAATTTTCTATTCGTTTGTGTTGATCACGTGATTTAACTTTGAGATGATGTCATTCCCATTCATTTAAATAGTTTTCTACTAGCGTTAACGATTGTAGATTGTCAACTTGGCTAGGGGTGCTGTAGTTCGATGAAGTCCCAGAGAAACAATTTAACTGTCTTGGATCCCGTAATGAAATTAATTAGAAAAGAATGGCGGAGGAGTTGAAAACATTATTTCCACTTCCCTTCTTATCAGCAGGAGACAGAGCAAAACAAGGCCAATCTCCTGCTGATAAGAAATGAAATTATGTTTTTCCAACTCCTCCGCCATACTTTTTTAATTAATTTCATTAATCAAAAATAGGTATTGGACAAGCGCTTAAACGCACGGAAATTTGTCTTAATTTCTTCTCTTCTAAGGTCTGTATAGTAAATAACTCCGGATGTAACCAATATTTTCTTAATGCTGATAATTACACTGCCACCTCACAAGTCCTATAGCGGAGAACCATCCAGGTGACCCCACAAGTACAAAAAAAAACATATCGAAATTGGTCAAGCCGTATTAAGAGGAAAATAATTACGATCGCACGCTCACCGGATTTTTTTTTGGTAGGTTATAATATAGTCATAATAATAAGTGATTACTACAATATTAGCGATAATATACAGGGTGTAAACGGTCCCTTTACGAAGCCGTCCCTTCACGAAGCCGTCAACCAAGCATTATGTACGGTCGAACAAGCTATTTGTTAATAGCTTGTTCGACCGTACATTAAACTAACCTTATGCAAAAAATATTGCTGGGAAACGACTTTTTTTTGGGGTGAAAAATCACGTTTTACGATAAAAGTCGTGTAACGAACTCAAAACATTGTGCTGATGGATGCTTTGAAAAGTAAACAGGTCATTGAGGTAACTAAAGTAAATTTATAACCTTAAAGACCAGTATTTAAAAAACAAACTTGAGAAAAATTGAAGTTTGACCACAAATATCTCCGGAACTAAAAGGTTCCCTTCCCATATTGGCCACAACAAAAAAAAATGTAATGGCGGGCGGGGAGAGCAAGTGCCTTTCGGCTTATTTAAGGGTCTTTTTACTACCTTTAGTAATAATAATAGTAATAATCATTTAATAAATAATAATGAAAAAAAGAAAGAAAGAAAAATATTTAATTGGGACAAGCACAGGAACTACAAAAATAATAATAATAAAAATAATAAATCTAAAACTAAATAATAAAAAGAAGACCTGTGCGAGGCCAAAATGGCTCCTATCTCAGCATGATGCTGCGATAAATGTAAAACAAATACCGCAGCGCTGGTATTCTGATAGGGCTTCTGGTAGGGCCACGGTCACACCTACGGACACAAAATACTTTCACACAAAAAATAATGATAATGATTACCTGGCGCCGCACAGACACAGACTACTGCTGTCAGAATTAGAACAACTGTCACTGAACGCACCATGTTGCTCACTACGGAATCGTTCGGAACACTGAATGTGGATCGCGATGTCACGCAGGTTTTATATGTTTATTTTGTAAATACGACTTTAATAAATTTTAGTTGGATACCTCTGTGAATTAGTTAAAAAGAGTACCTGGAAGATAATGGGGGAGGCCTTTGCCAAGCAGTGGGTCATACAAGGCTCTTAAATACATATATATACATATATGAAAAAAACTTAACTTCTTACTCACGTGAAACTTAAATTAACTGCAATGTATATATTACATACTTAAATAGTAAAATAAATAAATAGATCTCAATATAAAATTACTGTACTTCGACTGACGAATTGGATAAAAGTGACGAATCGACGAAACTGGCATATTATGGAAACTGTCGAGTTGACGCAACTGTCGAATTCACACAACTTTCCAATCAGCGAAAGTGACGAATCAACGAAACTGTCGAATTAAATAAACAGACGAGTGAGGGAAACTGACCAGTGTTACGCGGCCTCATTTTAATTCACGTTTAAGAAATTCATGGCATATTGCTTTAAGTTTTTACTATTTTTAACTAAATTTCCTATAAGTCTTATTTCGTTTCACAAAGATTTAAAAAATGGGCCCTCAATCCAGATGCACACGAACTTGAGATCATTCCAGGAATAAATAAAAGGGGAATACTGAAGAATGGGTAGGTATCCTGTTGCAGAGTGAAGTGAATCCATGAATTGTGAAGAAACACCTAAATAAAACCTTGCTGTTTGATGTTTTGGCTTAGAGTCGAGGTTTAGCTCTAGGTCACTTTGTGCTTTAAGGAAGTGTTGCCATTCAATTAAAACACCATCTGTATTCAAAGAGACTTTATTTTAATAGTGGGGCAGTTGAGGTGGCGGCCACCAAGGTGGCCACATCGGTCCATAGTCACTGTAAGAAAACGGTGTAGTTGATAATTGGGTTTGCCCAGACTAATCGGCGGGGTACTTGCGGAACATACTAACTAACTAACTATTTTTAATACGCCAAAAACATTCATTGAGTTATATTTAAATTGTTGTTGAAAGGTGTTTTTTATATCTATACATTTTTGTTAATGTACGTATTGTATATACGTCAATATTATTCATTGCGTTATTTTTGAATTGTTGAGAGGTGTTTTTTTATATGGTCTTTAGTCGCGGATAACTTTAATAGCGCGATTAAGAATTTTGTTGCTAGTTCTTCATTTGTGTCATAGATGACGCTGTTGTACTTTTTGTACAAAGTATCTACTACAGTAGATACTTTTTGTTGTGCCACTACAGGAAAAATCAGTTTTAACAAACATGAATAAAGTTGAAGATTGGTTTTTCCTCTGAGAGGTTTTGTGACAAGCTTTAGGGTAGGCCAATTTAAGATAAAAGTGTTACTCTATAGTGTACGGCTTATACCTACCCGAATGAAAGTACGATACTCAAAAGTAAAACATTAAAAGTTATCGAGATAAAATTAACGTTTTCTTAGTCGTATTCATGTCTTAATCTTCTTTTCTTGACGTGACAATGTTTAGTGGTGAAACTTTTTCTTCCTTTGAACTTTGAGCTGGATATGATCCCCGAACCGATACTGCCTCCAACAGAAACAGCGAATCCAATGTTGGTGTCGCCAAAATAAATGAAACGACGATCTCTCTCTGGAAATTGAAGAGTTTGTTAAATGGTATGAATTCATAACATTTGAAAAAAAATGGCATTCAGAATCAGGAATTTTATATTCAAGTACAACATGGATATCCCTATTACCAAACACACAAAACAACATTTACACACACACAACAAGAACAACATAAAACTGTTTTGGTTCCTGAATTATGCCTCTAGAGCAATTTTTTATATTAAATTTAGGTCTACTCTAGACACGTCCCTGTCATTTCCTTTTTTTCAAAACCCAAAACTCAAAACTCAAAGCATTTATTTCAATTAGACCATTACGGCAGTTTTGAATGTCAAAATTACAAATAAAAAACAAAGCTACAGTCCCAGTCACAAGGCATAATAACTTGAGAAAGTACTGTAGTTGCCCATTCCCTAGCGTAGATCTCTATGGAGAAGAACTAATATGTAAAGAAAATATACCCTCTAAAAATTACCAAAAATCCAAATAATAAAATAAATTTACAGGAACCTAGACAAACTCTTTCTTGAATTTTCAATGACAAAATTGTTCAGTTTTCGAGGAGAAAAAAGGAGAATACGAAACGTCGTACTCGACAAAATTTTGTGATATTATCGGTCTAAGCTGGAGCTGTATATCGCAGTCTACGGGGTCGAGTTAAACGCAACGTGACGGCAATAGTTTCTTCAAATAATAATTTTTCAAATTCCTCGCAGGTGTAAACTTTTTGGATACATTCCATAATAACATAATACTCTTAAGGCTGATAAACGCAGAACTCAGAAGCGCAGTTCACGCAGTAGACTCATGCGCATGCAGTTCAGACTTCACGTTTTCTCAAAGAAACCACACACACTCAATCACTTCATTTGATATTATTTCACCCATTGTCTTTGAAATAAGATAAGAAAAAAGTTTACCTGCAGGGCTACAATAAACTTGACTGTAAACAAACAATACTGCAGTTAATACCAAAGTATGTATAGATAAAAACTCCATAACCTTAACACTGCCCAACAAGCTTTAGATAATTAGATATACCGTCATACAGACCATCAGATTTTATAAGGTATTCCTAATTATACATTATCCCTTCCCTTTGAGAACATCAGAACCTGAACATGAACACATGGTCAACATGGTCTCTTTTATGAATACTTCGTCTGACATGAATACCTGTACCTGCATGATAACAATCACACATAAAAACTTTTTCTTTATTGATAAACTATGTATTTATCTGACATGTATATATTTAAAAGATACGTTATTCAATATTCTACCATTTTTTAATAATGGTTAAGGTATAGATTAAAATTTCAGGATTTTATGAAAAAAAAATGAAGCATAGACGGAAACCGTATATGAATGAACTTTTAATTTGTGAGTAAAAACTTGAAGTTAGTAGTCTCGTCTCGTCACGTTCGTTGGTTTAGTGATTGATTTACGAAACTACTCGTCTGCTTGCATCGTCATAATATTGGTTGACCTGCACTGCATGCCAGTATGACCTGTGCACTCGCGGACAAAGAATACAGGTCAGTACGAAAAACTAAAATTACCCTGAAAATAATAGAGCTAGCCGATTTCAGAGCATGGTCATAACAATAAATCGATCCTCTTTAGCTAAATCTCGGTCTGCCGGTTCCTGGTCATTTTATGTTCTACCCAGTTTCTCGGAAACGTTGTACAACTCGCTGCAGTGTAGAAAGTATTTCGCCTATTGTTCTTGCTGTACGTCGCTGACTTCTACCTTATTCTAACATAGTGACGTTACGTGTACATTATTCTGGTGTCAATAATGATGGTGAAAGAAGACAATAACCGCCTTTTATCATTTGACAGATTGAAAACTAAAGTGAGCAACAAGCAAAAGTAAAACAATAGCAAATTGAATTCATTTGCAAATTCGAGGTTTTATAAAATTTTCCTTTTTGGTATTATGATGTAGATATTTTTAGTTTTACGATATTAAAATTCTCTGTATCAGACTCGGTCTCGAAGCCAGCGGGAAGATTGTGCGGCGCTAGGGTGGCGTAGTATTGTGTTGTGAGTAATTGTGTCTTTGTTCACGATCGAAATGTCTAAACAGCGACGACAATATCTTTTTGATATAAATTTCTTCGTAACGACGGTCGTTTAAATACAAAAAATAAAATGCACAACACTTCGTCAATGCAGACATGCGGGCACCGATAGACTGATGCGCATCGCTCGTACGCCGCCACCTCGCGCCCGCTGATTTCGTGTCCGTAGACTTACAGAAATTTTCGTCATCGACCCGTATTATTTGACCGCGAGTTTTGTTTTCTTTAATTAAACTTTGATATGGAAATGATATACAAATGTGAAGCAGGGCATCTCAGATAGCCTGCAAAGGACACTTTGACCACAGAGTACATTATACTTTGACTTTTAGTCACGTTGTCAACATAGAGTATATGACTTATTCTAAAGCTCTATCTATTCTTTGTTACGGCCATGTTCCTCGAACGATCCAATGCTCATAGAAATGAAACAGTTTGTTAAAGCTTCCACTGCCATCTTTTGAGGAGATATAACACAATACACAATTAGTTCCATTACGAAATATGCATAGATTAAAAAAAAAAATCAGTTGAACTTGCATAATCGAATCATAAATATCAAAATAAGACCATAACCCTCCTTTGGGCTTGGCCGCAGTCGGGTAAAAGAACACACTGCGGTCAAATTGAAAGCTCCTCGTTTTTTGACTTCGGTTGAAGAAGGATAATTTGGAGCGGTTACCTGATGTTCGATGACCTCTCGTTTATACCGACGTGCTATGAAATGATGATACTTTCATCGTGATTTGTTCAAAACACGATGAAATTCACTTTCGTCTTGAGACACTGCGGTAAGTTGGACGAGAAGATACCGCGCAGCTTCCCGAACGCAGCCCAGCCGAGTCGGATTCGACGATTGACCTCTTTCTCGAAGTTAGATCTACCTAACTGGACCGTTTCTTCCAGGTACACATAATCGTCCACAGCTTCGAGTGTAGTGTCTCCGATTTTGATAGGAGTGGGTGTTACATGGGCATTCAACATAACCTTGGTTTTGTTCATGTTCATTTTTAGCCCCAATATTTTGGAAGCTCTACTGAGGTCATCGAGCATTGTACTGAGGTCCTCCATGGTCTCAGCCATGACCACTATATCGTCGGCAAACCGAAGGTTAGTGATATACTCCGCCATTGACGTTGATGCCTAGCCCTCTCCAGTCCAGAACCTTGAAGACATCCTCCAGTGCAGCGGTGAACAGTTTCGGAGATATGACGTCTCCCTGTCTCACACCTCGCTGCAGAAGGTTAGGTTCCGAGGCTTGGTCCTGAAGTCGGACAGACGTGGTGGCGTTTTTGTACAAACACTTCAACACCTCGATGTACCGGCAGTCGATTTGGCACAGACTGCAGTACAGCCCAGGTCTCGATCGAATCGAAGGTTTTCTCGTAGTCCACAAACGCTAAACAGGTATACTACTTATACTCTTCGGTCTTCTGTATAACCTGCCGCAGCGTATGTATGTGGTCCATGGTGCTACAGCCTTTTCGAAAACCGGCTTGTTCGGGAGGCTGAAAATCTTTAAACCTGCGTGCGAGACGATTCGTGATGACTCTTGAAAACAACTTCTAGACATGGCTTAGAAGTGAGATGGGCCTATAATTCTTCAGACGGGCATTGTCACCCTTCTTGAAGAAGAGTACCACCACACCCCTGCACCATGCCTGTGGCGTTTTTCCCTCGAGTATGACGGAATTAATCAGGTTCTGAAGGGCTTCCACCCGCCTTCAGGAGTTCGGCCGTAATTCCGTCATCACCCGGTGCCTTGTTGTTATTAATTAAGAATTTAATTTTGCTAGATTCTTGATTTTTGCTCCACTCTGACCGTCCTTCAAAATTCTCGTGATTGTGATGGCAAAATGCTACGCAATTGGGGCTCTGGGTATGTTCAATCAGTCAAGGTAGGTCAACATCTCTGAAAGCATTTTGGCCAAGTTCGAGTTGGACTTGCACACTAATGGTTCCGTACCATCACCGAAAATAACACGTTTCTTGTATTTTATTTTGATAATATATCTCTCAAAGGATACACCTCTGTGACAGACAGATAGACAGACAGTCGGGCCTTAGTAATATTGTCCCGTTAGCTAGCACCCTTTTGGTACGGAACCTTAAAAATATTAATTTAGCCCTATTGTCAGCTTTGTTTATTGGTAGTAAAATAGAATAGAAATAGTACGGCTTCTAGATGATATACACTGTAATACTAAAATTGAGAGAACTCTACGAACTAAACTTTACCGGTTTTCATTCTTAATAATAAGTGGTAAGCAAAGATGATCGACGAAAAAGCCATTTTGAAAACGAACCGGACCTGTTTCTGTACCTAAGTCCTAGAAACGAATGTGTCTGTATACTTAAAATATGTTTCTAGAGTTTATGGATGCTCTTATTATTTTATTAAGTCTCAATGATAGTACAATGTCGTTATCACATAACATAACATCGCGCCTATAATCTCCAAAGGGGCAGAGGCGTACGTAATAGTAGGTACTCACATTTCGCCAGTTATGGTTAAGTCCTATACAAATGGGGGGCGAGAACATTGCCATCAACCGGGCACAAATCCAGACTCCGTGGCTGCTACTGAGAAATACCTGATAGGAAAACCTACTATCACATTGCCCGACCCAGGAATCGAACCCCATGCTCAGCAGTCGATAGACTAGTTTACTAGACCAACGACTGACTACCTCGTTGGTTTACCAATTGTTACTAAACCCCTTCCAGCAAAAAGGCGTCTGGATTTTCCCAACTAGGGATTCTGCTCGACCAGGCTCATGAGGACGCTTATATTCCCCATATTTCTTTACGCAGCTGAAACCTGGACCTAGCGAGATGTGGAAATGCAGAAAATAGATGCTCTGGAAATGTTGTGAGTTTCGTGGACCAAGTTTCGCAGGAACGTCTCGATGCTTCAAGAACTCGGTATCAGGCAGCGTCTGTTCTTGATAGTAAAATCTCGGGTCCTGACATTCTTCGGACATATTTCCCGGCGTGACAATCAGTCTATAGAACGGCTTGTTGTCTAAGGGAAAGTAGAAGGCACTAGACCACGCGGAAGGTCACCCACGCGATGGACTGACCAGATCAAGTCATTGGGGGTTCAGTTAACGAATGCAGCAGGATGACCTCTAGCAGGCAGCGATGGAGAAATGTCGTGAAGTGCATCACATCTTCCAATACTGCTACGAGTACTTAACGATCACGACCGCTCTGTCTAGAGCGTACCGGATAAAAAGAAAAAGGAATCTGTTACTCCTAGCATGCTGGATGCTGAATTTTTCCATAAGTTGATGGTATTTAGCTCGCTCTTATTACTTGAGTTAGGAGTGACACATTAACTGGTGAAATCATTATCAATGTCTTTCCCTTATGTCTACTTGTTCCATACTTCTCTATTACTCCTTGACACTCAACTTAACACTAACTTAACACTTCACTTAACACCTCACCTAACTTAACACTCTAACTGGCCAAAATGTGGTTGTTAATATTTAAGCCTCTTTAAGTTCTGGAGTGGCAACCGCGAACCGGAAGACGTTGCATTGGAAGGCCTCCCACTAGGTGGACCGATGACCTGTTGAAGGCTGCGGGAATCCGCTGGATGCGAGTCGCACGGGACCGGTCAATGTGGCGACACTTGGGGGAGGCCTATGTCCAGCAGTGGACGTCTTTCGGCTGAAATGATGATGATGATGATGAAGTCTCTGCCTAAACTTCTGCTAAACAATAGGCGTAATGTTAAGTTATAACGTTTTCTTTGTGATCAGTTGAAATATGTAATGCGTAACTAGATGGCGTTGATTTGATAATACAGGACCTAAGGTAGGTCTGTCGAATTTCGTCTAGAGGTTAATTTCGTCTATACTAAATAACTCAGGTTACGTAATATCTAAAATCAAGCTTAATACCTACGCATCAAGGTTTGTGCATCCCGAAACAGTCCCGAGTTGCGCCCGTGACACTTCCCATCCCCTGAGCTAGTAATCGACTGATGTACGTGGCTAGTCGTCGCTGTGCCATTTTTAACGCCGTATCCCAGTAGTTCCATTCTCTAGTTTCATTACGGGACTACTGGGATTTTTTTCTCCCAGTAGTTCCATGGAACTAACGCCAGAGGGAATTTCGCGATAAGTTTTAATAAAAAAAAATAACAGATAAGTAATAAACCTTAAGGCTTATTTGTTAGTATGATTATTGTACCGTTGTCCGTAGATAACCAGTGTTTTTATAGTATTAAGCTGCCGATTTATCATTATTTTCTCCCCGTGAGCTTGTCATGACAGAAATTTAAGGTTAATAAAGTTAAAAAAAGTATAGTATTAAGTTACCATACTTTTTGTGCAAAAGTAAAATAAATAAACAGCTTTAAGTTCATTGTTTCAGATAGGCGTAACTACCTCAACTGGGTCCGCCTACATTTGTTTTTTTTTATGATTTATTTTTGTTTGATATTCTGTATACAGACTTATTTGATTATGTTTAAACTATGTTCCAATGAAAGAAAAATATTATATGTTATTACCTTAGTAATTTTAGGTAGTTTTAATTTGTTTGTTTAACTGAAAACATATTGTAAATCTTGAAAGAAATTTTGATAGATACTTCTGCTTAGACTGATTATTTTCTTAATTACAGATACTGGGATAATGCTAAAAACAAAGTAGGTATTTAGTTTTAATAAAACTGTCGTAGGCGAAGTTTTATTTTAGTAGTTTATTTGCGCCAAAACGATTGTGTTTGAATTTTATTCTCTTTTTATTATTTTAATTAACATATCAATAATATCTTGAGTTTTTTTTTCATATTCGGTTTTTCATCTATTATAAAGGAAAAAATCTGAAAACTGTAAATATGTGGTTTAATAAACAAAAATATTTACAAGCAAGTCCAACTCTTCAACGTCAACTTAAAGATAATGAAGCCAATTCAAAGTAACCTAGACTCCATAATGCTTCAAGACGACATCAATAGACTTGCGAACTGGTGTACACAAAACAAAATGCACTTAAATATTAGTAAGTGTCACTATATCCAGTTTACTCGTAACAAAACGGTGTTACATAATAAATACTACATCGACGGGGTTGAAGTACAGAAACTGAGTAGTGTTCGCGACCTCGGAGTTCAACTCGACCAGGCACTGAAGTTCGATGTGCATATCCTTAATATTGTGTCTAGGTCCTTTAAGGTACTGGGATTCGTTTTGCGAAACTGTAAAGAATTTAAGAGACCATCTACAAAAATTAAGCTCTTCAACACTATAGTCCGTCCAATCTTAGAGTATAGCTCAGTGGTATAAAATCCGCATTACGATGTTTATACCAAGCGATTAGAGAGTGTCCAAAAGCGGTTCCTTTACCATCTGTGCTACGGAGATCACTTGGCTAAACAACTGACTAGCTACTCCGATAGGTTAAAACATTATCATTTGGATACACTAGCCAGTCGTAGAAGGAAACTGAACTTCACTATCCTTCACAAAATATTTAGTGGAACAACAGATTGTAGTGAACTTTTGAGCTCATTAGAGATTAAGATTCCATCTCGGACTCCCAGGCATAATACATATGAGTTATTCTACATTCCTGGCTCGAAAACCAACTTAGGTCATTTCGCCGCTGTGCCAAGACTTTGTAGGCAATATAACATATTATCTAAGAACACCAATTTTGACATCTGTGATTCTCTTGCAAATTATAAAAAATGCCTCAAAAAATTGTCTAGTTGTTGATTATTTTATTATATTTTTTATTATTTCTAATTTTCTGTGACCAATTTTAATTTATTTTGATTTTAATTTTAATTTCTCAATTGCCATGACATTGTTAATTTTATTTCATTCTTTATTTTATTTTTCCAATTTTGTTACATAGTGTGTTTGACTTTGATTTTTACTTGAATTTCCCAATTGCTACTACGACATTGTTAATTTATTTTACTTTTAATTTTATTTCTCCAGTTTTGTGGTTTGATTTTGATTTTAATTTAGATTTTGTTTTTAATGCGACTAATTCTTTGTTAACTTAGTTATACATTTTATTGTGCATGCTGTGGTCTCCTGTAAGTGAAGGAGTACACCTACGAGATATTTTTAGTGTCCATAACTCATTTATTGTGTTTGTGTACATCCTTTGTTGGAGATCTTAAATAAATAAAATAAATAAACTCGCACTTGGCCGGTTTTAGTAGATCTATTGTATATCAGTTTGCCGGTGACGCTGGCTCACCTGCTAGAAAGACGCAATGAGCTGCCATCTATTGGCGCGGCGAAACACCCAGTGCAGTGCGAGCATATTTTGGAACTAACCAAGGCTGAAAACTCTTGCTATGTTATATTGTTGAACTTATGAAGATACTTGCTGAAAGTTTACTGTTCTTTTAATAGTTATGTATGAGGTTAGCCCTCCAGTTAAATAAATTTACATTTGTTTCAGATAGCAAAGTTAAGTAGTTCAGCAATTTTAGTATAGGTATTACGGTGTAGATGTGTAGTGTAGATTCACAATATTCATAAATAATAGACGATTTATATTTGACGTGAAGTATAGGAAAAGGGTGTGTGTGACGCTAGTCTGTGTTGGGATATTGTACTTTATATTAACTAAATTACAGTACAATCACCAATCATGTCTTTTTTATAACTTAAATGTAATTAACCATATATCTCATAATCACGCGTTTAACAAAATATTTCTTTTTTATCGAAAAACAGTTTAAATAAAATTGACTTAATGACACTACGTGTTCTAAATGCACTAGTACTGTTAAATGGTAATGTTAATCATATTTACTCTATAATGGTAGTGAACTTATATATTCCATATCCAACGCTCTTCATTATTGTATGCGTTATAACCTGAGCTTGATTGACCGTCATTGTGGCTTACCCTACCGTTGCCATTTCCATTGGTTTTTGCATTATTTTCTTTAGGGCGAGGTGCTACATTTTCTGTATTATGATATCCAGTATTTTCATTATTGACATTAGGTTGCTGCTGTGGTACGTTAGCTCCGGTTTTTTTTATTAAGTATGGAAACTCAAAGTTCCTTCTCCAAAGTGGCCTCCAGTGATAGCACCAATCGCAACACTTCCTTGCCCACCGGTGCTAAAACCATTTCCTACACTGGAGAATTCATTGTTCTCGGTGTTGCTACCAAATACAGCATCTAATGTGCTGGCATCAGGACTGTTTATAGATACCCCATGTCCTATAGAAAAAAGTGCTTCATTTCCTGTATTCTGAAACACGTTAGCTCCGGGTTCTTTATTACTGATACTCAAAGTTCCTTCTCCGAATTGGCCTCCAGTGATAGCACCAATCGCAACACTTCCTTGCCCACCAGTGATAAAACCATTTCCTACACTGAAGAGCTTTTTGTTCTGGCTGTTGCTACCAAATATAGCTTCTAATGCGCTATCATCAGGACTGTATACTGATAGACCATGACCTATAGAAAAAGGTGCTTTATTTCCTGTATTCTGAAATCTAATATTATCTCCATTATTGGCAGAACTTTGCTGCTGAGGTACGTTAGCTCCGGGTCTTTTATTATTGAAACTCAATGTTCCTTGTCCAAAGCTGCCCCCAGTGATACCAATCGCTATACTGGCACCGCTGTCAAAAGCGGCTCCAGCACTCGGGAATCCATTATTTTCACTATTGCTAGCATATACAGCTTCTTTTGCGCTAGCATCGAGAGCATCAGGTTGCTTATTAACTTTGTTATTTTCATGATTAGGCAGGACCACTGTACTAATAACTATTGAACCACCTTCGCTTCCCTTCTGTCCGTGCATGCCTCCTTGTGCTGTGTTGAAGAGTGTTGTCAAGGGTTTCACTGGATACAGTTGTGTATTGCCACTATTGGTACCTTTAATGAAATAAATACAACCAAACCATTAAAATGTTTATTGATATTAATATTTTTTTTATGTTAATTTTTTCAACATAGCTCACAGGAAGTATATTTAAAAATAGTTTTGTTACACTGATTGTATATTGCTTAACCATTCTAATATTATTATAATGATTGGCACAAATGTGAATAAATTCACTGATTGTTTACCTCCAGAATTATTTTGTTCAGCATTATCATGCTGAGGCCGTCGATTATTTTCTTGTTGTACTTTATTATTTGTTGTTTGTATGAAAACATGTTCACCATTGCCGTCTTCATTCACGTAAACATGCGTTTGTCCCCGGTGACTACTCCCGTGTTGGCCAACACTAAAGCTTCCGGGTCCAAACGTCCCGCCGGATATAACTCCAACACCGACATTTCCATTATCTACGACCACCGTAGAGATTTCTGGAAAAGGAAATTGTTTAATTAAGCAAAGAATGGAATGGGTGTTTGATTCTTTTTTGGGAACAACACATCTATTTTCAGCACGACTATAAAACCAACAAAAAAGTCAAGTCCACAACGTGTCTCAAAACAAGTAAGTCTCTCTACAGTTCTTTCCTAAAGAACGTAAATTATAGTTATAATATTATTTTAAAGGCATCAAGACAACTATTTTTGCGATGCGCACAGGAAAAAAAACTGACTTAAATTATGTACCTACAGACAAGTACAGACGCCAGCACATCTGTCTTTCTATAATAGATTTTCTACTTTACTGCTAAAGCATTAGGTTTAAGGTTGATTGGGAAAATAAATTTTACAGTTTCGTGTAGCTTGCATTGTGAACTTACGGGGTGTTGTGTGGCAGACAGAGACGAACGCTAGCACAGTGCCGACAGCCACGAGACGATCCATCGCAACATTCACTACAAACACACTACACACACGGAAAACAAGAACCAGCTTTTATACAGTTGAAACACTATAATATGCGCTTACGTTGTTCCAACTCGGGTTTTGCCTGTTCCGAACTAAGGCCTCATTCACGAAGTCAGCGGCGGCGGCGGGCGCGGGCGCGGCGCGGGCAGCGGCGCGGTGGCGCTGCTGTAGTGTTCATGAAGTCAGCGGGCAGATCGCGCGGCGCTAGAGCGGAGTAGTGTTGTGTTACGAGAAATTGATATCTTTATTCGCGAACGAAATGTCTAAACAGCGACATTTCACAATTCCTTCCTAAAGTTGGATTTATTGTGGGCAACAACAATAACAACACTACGTCAATGCAGTCTCGAGGGCACCGCTCGTTTAACTCGCCGTCCATCCGTCTCATGACGACAGGCTGTGTCGACGGCGCGCTCGTGTTCCACGCGCGCCTCAAAGAGAATCAGCAAAAAGGAAGGGCCGATGCCTGCCGGGTTTGCGGGACTGTTCGAAAGAGATACCGTGGCCTCGGAACATAAAGGGCGATAAAGGAACATGGATGGGTTTTAGTCAGTAAAAGTCTGACACTCCCTCCTGCTCCGCCCAGAGCGGGATGAGTCATTTGATGATTTCACATCCGAAAAAAGGAAAAAGGGGGCCCCGCTCGTTTGCCGCTCACCGCTCGTATGCCGCTCGACGCCCGCTCCCCGCGCCACCGCCGAGCCGCCGACTTCGTGAATGAGGCGTAAAAGAATCGCATCAATGGGTTTTTCGACATCGATTAGGCATATTTGTCTTTTCTTTTTAAAATAAACGTTACCCCACACTAGGAATTTCTCCTGTATTCTGGGTGCGTTTACAAACATACACTAATAGAATAACTCACATACACAAATAGCCAGAGACCCGGAACAACTACCTGTAGGTCATACAAATATTTGTTCTGTGCGGGGATCGAACCCGTGACACGCAGCACAGCAGCCAATCGCTCAGTCACTGCTTCAACTATGCCGTCAAATAACAGAAGGTAGGTACATTTGGATATAAGTGGGGAAACTTTGTTAATGCAGTCGAGGCGGAATTCACACCCGAGCCGCAGGCAAGGTTATTATGGAGCCATAAACTGCAGTAGTGCGATAAGAGCCTTTACAAGGAAAATATTAAATATTGTATTAATTTTAAAGGATTACCAACGGGAGACACTTATTATTTATCATCTTCAAAATATAAACTTGTACAGTAAGAATCCTTTATCCTGTCATGCACAATTACATATAGGTAACTAACTACAGTCAACACATTAGCGAGTATGCATTTTAATCATGTAAATAAAGAAATATATAGGATGTAAAACACCTCTTAGCGAAGCCGAAAGACACGTGTTCTCCTCGTCATTGCGATATTTTTTTTGTTCTACACCATACCTTCTAGTTACTCAGATATTGGGGGTCAAAGTTCCAGCTTTTTGAAAAGTTTTTTTTTTAATACAAGTTTTAAATGTAATATTTTTACTTTAAACACTTCCACGACCCCTGTACTATTCAATCCATCAGCACAATGTTTTGAGTGCGTTACATTGAGTTCTATGACAAAACATGATTTTTCACCCAAAAAAAAAATGTAGTTTCCCAGCAATATTTTTTGCGTAAAGTTACTTAGTTTGATGTACAGAATGCTTGGTTGACGGCTTTGTGATGAGGTCTTTTATACCCTGTATGAATCATAAGTCGCTATGCAGCTCTGATTGAGGGATAACAAATATGAAGTCAGTAACCGGTTCGTTAATTTAAGTGTCCGATTGATAATTGGAGTCCATAAGCAAAATTGTAGGTGTTAATTTATAAAATTGCAGTTCAAAGGTCCAGAGGCCATAGCACGAGCGCGCAGTGTAAACGTATCGTACGTTAATACGTCGATTTTAATAAAAATCAAAATACTCGTTTCACATAATTAATTATAATATTTTCATGATTTTTTTGATGATGTGATTGATTGTGCTTGTTGCAAACAATTTAATTAAAATTCTATACATCAAAATACAATAAGGGATGATGAATAACTGATTTAAAAAATATATGATTCTGTTTAGTCCGTCAGTTAGATTATTAAAAAATATTGGATACATGTTTTTTGTTTTTTTTAATTAATAAAAATTCACGATGATAAAACGTGTCAATGATCATGAGTGGGGGCTTGTGACGCCACATTTGAGTAAAAAATGTACTCGAATATGACGTCACACGAGTTTTCGACGAACGGTATCGTCTTCATTTTTAGTTTACGTGAAAAAAGAAAAACTATGTGTCCAATATTTTTTGAAAATTAATCTGACGGACTAATTAGATTTTTTTGCCATCAACCCTAGTATCCTAATTGTATTTTCAATTCAAAATCGACGTTTGGTCTACGTTTACACCGTGCGCTCGTGCTAGGGCCTCTGATAAACATTTCTGGAAATTTACCCACCTTACCTTTTAGCGGCAAAACAGACAGATTTGCACGTGAAAAAAAGATTAGAATTTGAGCCAATCGTGGGTCGAACCAATTGAGAAACTCATCAATCAGTTCAAGCTTGGGAAGATTGAAGAAGATAACTGATTGATAGCCACGGACATAAAGTTTACTAATAATATAGCAGAATAAAAACAAAGACCCCTTTCTATCTTGCTCCTCTTTGTTGTGAGTATGTGATGATGACCCGCCATGGTTTAATGGTTATCTTCTATGGTTTGTTAACCGACTTAAAAAAAGGAGGTTCCTTATTTCGACCGTATAAATTACACTCTTTGTAAACCGTGACGTTTTGGGGAATTTTGTTATAATTGTTGAAATAGTAATTATTTTAAGTGCCCAAAGAAAATTTTTCGATCAAAAATAATAATATATCGATGGTATCAAAGATAAGGAAAGTAAAACAAAATGATGTTATCGATAAAATTGCTTGGGCACGACTTGCGGTTAAAGCGAACCAACTTCACCTTAAGCATATCTACATTGATCATTGGGCTACAAACAATAAGCATTTACATAGTATATAACAATAATCATAGGCGTAAACAATAATAATATCGCGCATGAATTCGCCGCTAGGGGCGTTCGAAATGTCAGATGTCACACAGTGTTCGCGCGTTGCGTGCTTTTTAACACGTATTTATATGTACTAATACTCACGATTGTGTTCTAGACTGAGCCATTCCTGATTAATTACGACTTGAAGATTTTAAGTAGCAACTTAGGATCTTATTTGGTAGTACTTGGAGGTGGAATGATTTTTAAATGTTTCATGCTTGCTAATTTTAGGGAGAATATTGTAAATATGTATCTGAAGTTTACACTATGTTGTTATACGTAATGAAATAAACTTTTTATGACGTTATTGGTACTATAAAGTATGAAATAGAATTATTGACAAGACCTTACTCGACAGTGGCGCCATCTGGTGAGCTCGATCTCTTATCAATTCTGTATGTCTGAGTAAAAATAATCTAATTTAACCGAGCATATCCTAAAATATTCGAGTTTACTTCGCTCGCTCAGACATCTTATGTCCTTTGCGTGCATAAGCTTTTCTTTATAAATAGGCAGAATATTTAATAGGCTATTTCTACAATAAAGGACAAAAGAAAACCTACCACTTTCGAGGTGGGTGCTAAAATTTTCAAGCTCGCCACACTCGCTCTTGAATACAATTTATTTCGATTCCTAGGCTTGTCTGTATAAATCGACAAAGTTACTTCTTGTACGAATTGACAAACGAAAATCTTATCCGACGTGGTGCGAAAAAATTCGAGCTATTTTCATGGAACTGAAGATGCACCCCCCTGGAAATAATCCTGCCGGCACCCATGACAATAATACGATTTGGTCAGGTCATCATTTTTCAACCACAGCTGTAAGACAATACACCTACTCCTACCCTGTCACTTACGGGATATCTTCCGTGGTTTTCAATTATTGTGAGCTTCCGATATTTCGACATCGGGAGCTCAAAAATAACAGTCGCTCAGGTTGATCTCTAGATTAAGCCGCGCTTGCAAAGGTAGTCCATAGATGGGTTACCGCCCATTACATACCCGAGTTTACTCCGTGCCTCGGAAAGCGCGTTAAGCCGTTGGTCCCGGATGTCATTTGTAGATCTCTGACAGTCGTTACAGGTAGTCAGTGGCATCGTATTGCCCAGTACGAACTGGGTTGTGGAGGTCAGATATTTAGTCGCTCCATGTAAAATACTGGTATTCAGCTGCATCCGGTTATACTGGAAGCCAACCCCAACATAGTTGGAAAAAGCAGACAGATCCCGTAAGTAACAGTGTAGGTAAGTTGTGTTAAAACAGTGTTTAAACAGTGTTTGAATACACCTACAAACATGCCGGACAGCCAAATAAAAATAAATTATAAATTAAAGAGGAGACTCGACTCGCACTTGGCCGATTTTTTGAGAAAGACCAACCTGACAGTGGAAGATTTATGATTTTCAAAACGAAACAGTTGGTAATCCTGCGCTAAACGCTTTATCGAAAAAAAAAAAAATGTAAAAAGGATATCAAAATCACTAATGGGCAAAACGTAGGTACCTTTTAAAGTTAATACTTTACTTACTCCATACTCACTATAGTAAGGCCTCTAATGACCTTAACCATGACTTTTGTGGTGTTCTCACAACACTTAAGCGTGGGCCAGACTGTTGTAAACAAGCCCTCCACACACCTCCACATCGGTCTCCACTGGCGGTTTACAACAGCACGCACTGTTGACGCACTGTTGTAAACCGCCGGTGGAGACCGATGTGGAGGTGTGTGGAGGGCTTGTTTACAACAGTCTGGCACGGGCATTAAGATCTGGTTTGATGATAAATGCCTGATTTATACTTACGATTCTCAATTAAGATAATGGATTTAAGGGGCTGGACGCAGCACCGATGTCTTGGTCAAGCACCAAATAAAATTGTACTGTAATATAGTAATTTTACAATCGAAATAAATAATACATTCAGTGCCTTCTTATTCGCCTTTTCATGCTGAGTGGTAACCTCATTGTCGCCGTCACGACGTGCAAGCTGTTTACCTTTTTTTTTGTTCTGTTCTGTTGTATAATTATAAATATTTGCTATGCGTTGTATGTCTATTGTTTATTTATTTTTAAACGACTTTCAAAAAGAGGAGGTTCTCAATTCGACTGTTTTTTTTTTGTGTTTGTTTCCTCGGAACTTTCGACTGGTTGAACCAATTTTAATGATTCTTTTTTTAATTGAAAACTGGTGCTTCCCGTGTGGTAATTTGGTGAAGATCTGATGCTGATCTTCGGAGATATACAATGAAACTCTTCAAAAATAGACGACAAATCTGCAGTGATTGCTGGAATCGCTTGGATGATTTTTTTATATACAACATCAGGACGTAACATCACGCCTGTATGCTCTGAGGGGGTACGCAGATGTGTACAATACACCCAGATTTCGACAGGTTTAGGTATGTTAAGTTCCATCTATTGGTGATAAGCCTATTACCATGACATGTATTGTTTTTTTATTTGAAAGGATGTACTTCAAGGGTAGTTTGATGAGAGTTTGGTTAGGTTCTGATTATGGGATCCATGACAAAGTAACGGAACTTTTCAAGTCTTAGGAGCAAATTAACGATACTCGGCCGAATCTTTTACATAAAGGCTATCCGGATATTTGAGTCACCTACCGTAACGTCGTTATGGTCAAGTTATTGTCGTAGTCGAATATGATGATCAATATAGAAATCCTTCTAATGTTGAAAAATCGAATCTGAATGTGAGTAATGTGGTAGTAAATTATTTCTCTATTATGTATTCTGAACCGACAGAAATGATTTAATCGAGATAATATTCGGTTTCAGCATCGTACCTTGATCGTAGCATTAATTTACAATAAATTCATGGCAAATACTTGTCTAAGAACAACTAAAAATTGAAAAATAAAAAACATACCTTTGCTTGATTGATTTAGTTTTTTTGTCACCGACTTCGGAAGCTAAAGTTATTTTTCACTTTTTTTGTGTTTTTGAAGTCGGTTTTATTTTTTTGCAAAAAAGATTTTTTTTGTATTTTTTTTTGCACGTGATGTCCCTGCGACACATTAATATTTTTTCTTTCTTTCTTTTCTTTTTAGACATTGGATAGTCAGTAGAAAACGCTCGAATTGAACTGTTATTGTAGAGTTCCATTATAAATATCTCCGAAGATCAGCATCAGATGTTCTCAAAATTTAAATGGGATCACACGGGAAGCACCAGCTTTGAAGAATCGTCAAAATCGGTTCACCCGATCGAAAGTTCTGAGGTAACAAACACAAAAAAAAAAAAAAAAAAATGGGATCCATGACAAAGTTACGGAACTTTTCAAGTCTTAGGAGCAAATTAACGATACTCGGCCGAATCTTTTACATAAAGGCTATCCGGATATTTGAGTCACCTACCGTAACGTCGTTATGGTCAAGTTATTGTCGTAGTCGAATATGATGATCAATATAGAAATCCTTCTAATGTTGAAAAATCGAATCTGAATGTGAGTAATGTGGTAGTAAATTATTTCTCTATTATGTATTCTGAACCGACAGAAATGATTTAATCAAGATAATATTCGGTTTCAGCATCGTACCTTGATCGTAGCATTAATTTTAATAAATTCATGGCAAATACTTGTCTAAGAACAACTAAAAATTGAAAAATAAAAAACATACCTTTGCTTGATTGATTTAGTTTTTTTGTCACCGACTTCGGAAGCTAAAGTTATTTTTTACTTTTTTTGTGTTTTTGAAGTCGGTTTTATTTTTTTGCAAAAAAGATTTTTTTTGTATTTTTTTTTGCACGTGATGTCCCTGCGACACATTAATATTTTTTCTTTCTTTCTTTTCTTTTTAGACATTGGATAGTCAGTAGAAAACGCTCGAATTGAACTGTTATTGTAGTGTTCCATTATATATCTCCGAAGATCAGCATCAGATGTTCTCAAAATTTAAATGGGATCACACGGGAAGCACCAGCTTTGAAGAATCGTCAAAATCGGTTCGCCCGATCGAAAGTTCTGAGGTAACAAACACAAAAAAAAATAAAAAAAAATCGAATTGAGAACCTCCTCTTTTTGAAAGTCGGTTGATAACAAGGAAATAATTCAAATTTAAAAAGACGTTTGTCATATTTTGAGATCACTATACAGCCACCACACTCGCGTCGCTATACTCTACTTTTTTATCACTTTCCAAAATAATGGGTATGGTATAATGGTGGTATAATAGGTGAAAGGAGTAGAAGTAAATGGCATACTCAGCTTTATTTTTTTCAAAAAAAGAAAACATTAAACAAACGATATTATAAATTCGATATTTTTTAATTTTTTTTTTCAAAATTTCTCTTTCTTTGTTCTAATATGAACAGTTTACTTGAAATTTGTAGCGTTTTTTGATGATGGATCAATTTTTTTCTAAGCTGTGGAAAAATGAAAAAAAAACCTAGGTATGCCATAGGCTTCTACTCCGTTCACTTAATATACCCATTTTTTTGGAAAGTGTAAAAAAAGTCATCCGGTATAGGGACTATAAGTTTGGTCACATCATAGTACTGTGTTAGTCAGTGAATACGACATTATGCCGAATCTCGTTAGTGTTGTAGTAAGCTTACAATGACGTCACTCAGTCGTGATTCTTTCATAATTTAAAATGGCTTCCTAAACGATACCTATGGGAAAACCCTGACGGGTTAACATCCGTGACCACACTATAAGAAACCTTCCCACTGAACTAAAAACCTATCCTAATTTATTTTAAACTATCATGATATCATCTTCACTTACCTATACTTTTTAGGTTTGTATGTCTGTCTGTCTGTCTGCTCAACTTCATAATATGTACAGACGCCAGCACATCAAACTACTACAATCTGACAAACATTTTCAATTGATTTCCAACTTTATCCATAGAGCGACAGGGTGGATTGAAAAAAATTGTCAGTTTCGGATAGCTTGTGCTAGTGTCTGTACGTTGTAACGTTACAATTTCCTGGATAGGATCCACAAAACTGTAATGTCACTCTGAGCACTCACCTACCTAAATTTCAGTCTGGAGGGGAGCACTATTAAAAGAATTAGACAAGGGGACGAGTTATAAGAATTTATTAACAAAGATCCTTACCTAAAAACTGGAGCTACTTAAATCACTAATGCCAGTGAAGCTGGCGGAAAATACTGAAGATGAACGCAGAATGGAATAAATAACTGAAGAACGTCCGTCTTCAGACTGTGGAGGAGGACCGAGGAACCATCAACTCTCAGGCCGTAGAGAAGGGCCGAGGGCATCCGTCTTCAGACGGTGGTGGACGGCCGAGGACCGTCAATCCTCAGGCCGTAGGAGGAGGGCCGAGGACATCTGTCTTCCGACCGTGGAGGAGGGCCGAGGAGCATCAAATCTTCATCAGGCTTGTGCAGCTCAAGCATCAAGGTTTCCAGGTGTTCTAGGTGAGGGTGCGGCACGGAGAGAGGCCGACTTAAAACTGAAGAATAAGGGGAACTGCACTTTAAATATTCTTTTATGGAGTTTCTCAGAGGTGTTCCTGCTCTCAGTTCCGAACGTAGACTGCCCATTCTACCACCAGGCTCCTGTCAACTCCAGTTAGTTTACATTTTAAAATTAGAAAATTATTAAAAAGAAAATCGAATGAGGTCGATGTGATTTACCTATACAACCTACAACTAGCTCCAGCAATAAATTAAAAATAAAACTAGGGTTGCCACTAACTGACATCACAAAAGTAAACAAAGATTTAATAAAGATAAAAACTTAAATAACATGAATTACAAGGTAAAAAGGCCAAAGCCGTTGCTAAGCCTCCAAGAAATGACCATGAAGCTACCTAGGGAGGACGAATGCTTAAATTTTCAGGTTAATAATATCCAAAAATGTAAGTAAAAAGACATAAAAGACATACACATTACAACGTTTGCAAGTGTTTTAATTTTAATGTTGCAGACAAGCGGCAGTAAGAAAAGTTTGACAAGAAGTTTTTTTTATCTTTTTCTGGCATGCGGCTTGCAAATGCTTTTGTCACGTAGACCAACCCGTCGCAAGAAGAGGTTGACACACAGTGTTTCTAATGAATGTTGGTTTTTGAAGATTACTCAGCATAAGGATAGTTCTATATCGTGGTAAAGGATGCTACTTGGGTTTTTCATAGGCAACTACCAATGTCCTATATACTAAACATCTTTTCCTTAAATTAAGGAAATTGTAGTTTATTAATTAATATCGAAATCTGTTCGTGGAAGAGGTCCATGAAAACACCTACTATTTTTATCGATGACATGAAAAAAAAAACTTCAAACTTCTTTTACTAAATTCAAACAAATCCGCGTCAAACAACAAGACTTAGGTATGAATAAAAAAAAAAAAAAGATGTTAACAATATCGTGACAAATTAAGATTTTTTTTCTACTGTTTTGAGTCACGGGCCGCCTCTCTATGCGGCCAATGTAAACGGTCGCTTCGACTGTATAAGAAAAATACAACGGCTACGCAACGTCTGTTTCGGCTTGTTCCAGTTCAGTGTTGTTCGCAATGTCGCGTTCCGTGGCCGGTTTTGCCTTATTTCTCTATGTCTGCGTGGTCTCAGGTATAAACATTGCAATATTTACCTACCTTTGATAGTGAGGTCTAGAAATGTAACAATACTTTTCCGTTCGCCACTGTAACACTTTTAAAAAATGTAGTTTGTATCAATGGGAGCTTTCTTTGGCATTTGAAAGTGAAACCCTATCACCGATTACCAGGTATGCGGTATTTTGTAGACTACCTATATGTAGTTAACCCTCCACTGCTTGCTGATGTATTGCATTGTTATTGTCGTGTTTGGTTGTGGACATATCTAATAATAACACATGCGATCGACTTTTATTTTTATTCAATGACATTTCGCCAAATTCTTCTCATTAGCATATCGATTTGTTTCTATTATCCTTGTATGCGGGCGATTTTGGTTGAGGAAACTCAAAAAGACATTTAAAACCGGTTTACACCGGTTGTTTGGTTCCGTCTGTGTCATGGTAATGAATCTATGTATTATTGGTATTGTTTTATTTGTATTTGTTTTCTGAGTCATTTTATCTGGCCGGCTGTTGGGTATTTCTATAGCTAACAAACTAATTCTGGTCCATCGATAAAATCCAGTGTGGGGTAATATAAATTTACCTATGTATTTTTTCTTTTTGGCCTATGTTGATGACATGATGATCCAGTAATCATTTCTAGTAGCAGTGCAAAATTAAAATAAAGCGGTTATAATAAAAAAAACTTAAAAGGTCTAAATTAACATTACTTTCGGAAGTCGGTGAGTTTGTTTGTTTCATTGACATTTTTGCCACTGACTTTCGAAAGTAAATTTATTTTAGACTTTTTTGAGTTTTTTTGGAAGTCGGTTTTTTCCATAGTCACTATCGCTGATACGTCACTGTGTAAGGGCCTTGTGGTATCTAATGTATCATGAACAAAAACAGAACCGTGAATATTAATAACCGTCTTACTAATGCAGTTAAAAAATATTATTTTTTCGTTGATTCAATATAATCAGTGACGCCCTTCGTAGCGGTCACTTTGAGGTTTATACGTTGTTTTACGATGTTGACGTTTTTTTTTCTAGGTTATTTATACATGTAGGTAGGCATTGTAAAACTAATAATATCAAGTACAACTTTTCTCTTTTTATCTATCTTCGTCTATCGATGTTAATCAGCTCAAGTTTGTTTGGTCCAAAATTCAGCTGCCTATGCGAACTCCGCTCACTGATGCAGGCAAAAAGTCACCTTTTTCTAAATATTATGTTGCATTCTGGGTTTAGTTTAGGTACTTCTTCTTCTTCTTAAACATTTGGCTACTCAATGCTGAGTGTAGGCCTCTTCCAAATCTCTCCACTTTTGGCGGTTTTGTGTCATGGCTATCCAGTTTCTTCAGGCCACTGTCCACCTAGTCGGTTGTCTTCCCACATTCCTCCGTCCCGTCCGTGGTCTCCACTCCAGAATTTTCTTTTCCCATCTTCCATCCAGTTTACGGCATATATGGCCCACCCACTTCCACTTTCTTTTTGCTATCGTTTCCGCTATGTCCGTGAGTCTCGTTCAGTTAGGTAATTCAAATAAAAATATCTCCTGAAACTATTAATTATTTTTAGTTGATTTAAAAAAATCAGACAGATACAATGATTTGTGTTCTTTTTTTTAATGGACGATCATTGGCATTGGGATTTGGGTTTTTGGGAACTTTTGGGATTTGTGTTCATTAGTGCCTAGTATAAAAGAATACTTTATATTTTCTAGGACAGCAGTACCCTAGCATCCGACTGAAGGGTACTCCAACTGACCCGAGCATCGCCATCGGCGTGATATCTGGTGGTAACTACCCTGCTGGCAGCTTCAGTATTGGCCATGGAGAGGAAGGTTACAATGATGAAGACGGTGCCCACGGAGCGAACTTTGGAGAGAACACCGGCAACGGACAGTTCTACCCCAATTATGACAGCGGTAGACATAACTACCCCAACCTCGGACCTGGACAAACTGGTGGAGGATATGTTAATGGACAAAACGATATCGGTAGCTACGGTGGACCAAATACCCAATACAATGGTGCTAACAATGGCGTACCAGTCCAGAATCCTGGACAGAAACCAACCAATCCTTACGACGATAACTATAATAGACCAAGTGATCATCCATCTGTTCAGAATTCTGCAGCAAAGCCTAATTGGTTTTCTAGAATCTTTAGTTTTGTTTTTGGGTGGTTTAATTAAACTGTTGTAACGTTTTATGTTTTATATTATGAATTTTGATCCAGGTTTTTTCTTAGATTTGTATTTTAAATAATAAGATGTGATTGTAACACTTGTAAATTTTTACGTTTGGGCGTGTGCTGTGAGTCGTACGTGCACCAATAAGAAAGGGAACGGCGCGCAAGCAGACGCAATGTTCAAGTTTTGTTACAGGAACTTTACGAGGGAACAGGAGGCCTGCGAGGTAGGTATTTGAAGAAAATATTGCGTCGTCAAACCAGCCCCCGTAGAGTACGATAGGGACGCAGATTACATCATAAAAATTTTGACGGGTTCGACGTTTCGTGTAGGTACCCCTTTTTAGGTTCCGTAGTCCTGACCTGTCTGTCCTAGGTTTTGCTAAACCACTGTTAGTACTAGAAAGATGTAATTTTGTAGTGGTGTTTATATCAATTACGTCGACAAATTGGTAAAATAAAATTTTGGAAAATATTTTTGTTTAAGGTAGCTCCCCTACATGTGAAGTGGGGATGATTTTTTTTTTTCGTCGTCTACCCCATCATAATAGATCTTTTAAAATGACATAGGGGTTGCTAATACTACTTTTCGATTTAATGCTCCATTTACGAAATATTAAAGTTTAAAGTTCAAATTTTTGTTCGTCCTCCGTGCGTCCCCCCCTCCCTCTAAAAGCTAAACGGCTGGCTTGAAAAATCTAGAAAAATTCATGATGATAGTGCATTTCATGATCTTTAAAGGAAAATTATAGCGGTTAAGATAACTTTATTAGTTTAGCAGTAATTATCGTTGAACTTGGGTGTTGGATAATTTTTGTTTTAACAACATTAACTCATAATATCTTTACCATTAATTATATTCAGAATAAAGAACAACAGAATTGTTCTATATTGTGATAACGGGCTACTACGGAACCCTACACTGCGCGTGGCCCGACAGACAGACAAGATTTTAAGGAAGAGTATGTCTAGATTTCCATGATTTTTTTTATGTTAAAAACTACTTACTTGAATTTTTCTAGTAATCCCTTTAATCACGGTCGTAAAAATGGACATTTTTGGAGGTTCATATTTTCTGTACTCATTAGTTTCTGAAAAAAAAGGTAATGACAGAGACGTAAAAACAGTAGACCTTGGTTTTATAAAACATTATTGCTCTAGACTAGAGGTATTATTCAGGAAGAAAAAAGGGGAATACATTTGTATGGAGAATCGCAGCTTATGTTCCCTCACAATGTTATTTTTTATAGAAATTTAAACAGTACTAAAATATGTAACTAAGCTAACGCTTATGTTATTCTACTTCAAGCTATTTGCGTCCATGTATGTCTTAGCAACGTTTATTTCAAAACACTGACACATACACACTCGGTCCATTTAATATGTAGTTGAACCGTACCTACCATAACTTACCTTTAGTAAAATTACATTTCAAAAGATTGTTTCGCAAATTTTATTCTGTAGTACTGATTTAGTTATACTATATGTCTGTACTGCTTGGCACCTATTAATGTATTGTAAATACTCGAGGGGAATGGTGCTGATAGCCGAAACACAGGCTATGCATAGTTCGGCTACAGACGCTGATTTCTTTGCGTAAATTGAATTTGTTGTCACATTGCCATTGTAAAATAGTCCTAAGATGTTTGGAAATAAACTATTATTATTATTATTACTGAGCCACACTGAGCTGATGATTTATATAATTATGTATATATATATTGTATATTGTATAACGGGCTGGTGTCCGCAACTCCACGTCAAGCGCGTATTTTGCGTATGGGCTATAATCCACCACGCGGGCCCAGTGCGGATTGGTAGATGTCACCATGTCTTCGAATTTTTGGTTCTAGAACATGCCGGTTTCCTCACGATGTTTTCCTTCACCGTTTTTGAGAGCAGTGGTGATGAAATAAATTACACAAAGTAATGCGCCTGTCTGGGTTCGAACCCACGACTTACTGTTGGTAAGTCGGGGCAGCCACCACTGGGCCACCGCTGCTCTCATAATTATGTATTTATCGTACTAGTACTTAAGTACTTTAAAGGTGTAAATAGACTCTTAACGAAGCCGAAAGGCACTTGTTCTACTCGTCACTGAGATTTTTTTTCTGTTCTAGCTATTCCATACCTGTGAACCTTCTAGTTACGGGATCCAAGAACCAACGTTAAAAATAAATACAAGTTTTTAATGTTTTATCTCTACTTTAAATACTTCCATGACCCGTTTTACTACTCAATGCATCATGCACAATGAGTCGAATGCGTTACATTGAGTTTTACCGTAAAATTTGTTTTTTACTCCAAAACAAAATAGATTTCCAGCAAAAAAATTGCGCGGAGTTACTCAATTTGATCTAAAGAAAGCTTGGTTGACGGCTTCGTGAAGAGTCTGTTTATAGCCTGTATATATTTCCATGTTTTTCCGGTTTAAAATAAAAGTCGAAATGTCTAATTTTAAATGTTTATTATTATATATATTATATTCCTTAACTTAGCGTTAGTAACCGATTATTTTTTTAATGTTTGTCACATTAAATACATCTATTTCAGGTGGTATTTTATATAGCCCGGTCAAGCTCAAGAGTATATAGACATTGCTCTGTACATTTCATACAGGTTACACAAACCAACTACAAATCCAACTGCAGAAATATGTTGTTTTCAGTGTCATGCTTTAAACTATTTTTCTTAGTATAAGTACAAGCCATGCCGTGCAAGTACGTAGGAATCGATTCGATAAATCTGACAGTCATTCTCGACAAAATGAGTTTATAACAAAGATAAAAACTCATTTTGTCGAGAATAACTGTCAGATTTATCGAATCGATTCCTACGTACCTACTTGCACTGATGGCCCGATATGATTTTTCATTGGCAAAATTTATGAGGTATAGACAGAAGCTGATGATGGTAAATAGCTATGCTTTTAAATACAACTCTATCTTTCGTTTAATTCATTTTCTTTGCCACCGACTTCTGAAGCTAACGTTATTTTTCACTTTGTTGTGTTTTTGAAGTCGGTTTTATTTTTTGCAAAAAAGATTTTTATTTTTCCATTTTTAGTTGTAATATCCTGTACAAATATCTATACATTTATTTTAACATAACAGAACATCACGCCTGTAATCCCGGAGAGTTAGGCTGAGGTGTACCAATAGTACCTACACCCACATTTCGCCAGTTATGTTTAAGTCCCATGTAATAGGGGGCGAGCGCTGGCGCAAATTCAGACTCCGTGGCTGCTACTGAGAAATTCCTGATGGAAAAACCCAATAACACTTTGCCCGACCTGGGAATCGAACCCAGGACCTCATGCTGAGTAGTCGCCACCGCTAGACCAACGAGGCAGACATTTATTTCATATTGTTAACAATACATGTCATGGTAATAGGCTTATCCCCAATAAAATAGAACCTAACAGACCGAACTGTCGAAATGTGGGTGTACTGTACACATCTGCATACCCCTTCAGAGCATGCAGGCGTGATGTTATGTTATGATGTTGTGAACACAACAAACATCCAAGCGATTGCAGCAATCACGACCGATTTGCTGTCTATAATTGAAGAGTTCCATTGTGTGTCTCCAAAGATCACCATCAGACCTTTACCAAATTTAAACGGAACCACCGCAAAGTAATTTTCTTCCAAACAAAAAAAAGAATCATCGAAATCGGTTCACAATTGGCGAAAAAAAGGCTGAACATACACGAAAAAAAAAAAATGAAGACGAATTGACAACCTCCTCTTTTTGGAAGTCGGTTAAAAATAAGTAAGGTCTGGCGGCTCTAGGATCTTGGAGCATTAAGTACCAAAGCAAAGTAAAAAATATATGGGACCACGCGGGCTTTTTCTACAAAATGAAAATAAAATCACTTAAATCGGACCAATGATCACGGAGAAATCGATGAACATACATGAAAATAAAAGATGT
This sequence comes from Xestia sexstrigata, assembly GCA_941918905.2. NCBI lineage: Eukaryota > Metazoa > Arthropoda > Insecta > Lepidoptera > Noctuidae > Xestia > Xestia sexstrigata. The sequence goes on along the minus strand of OW799201.2, from coordinate 4,018,007 downwards.
TGGATACATGACCTCATCCTTGTTTAGAATTCGCTTGAAAAGAGCTATGTTTCGTATGAACTTATGAATTTTGTTTTTCCCTTATTGCTCAACTTAAAAGAAACAATCTGTCTGTACATAATAAAATAAATATTCATTAAGAGGGAACAGGGGCTTCGATTCTAAATACAAATGTATTCCCCTTTTTTTTTCCTAAATAAAACCTCTAGAGAAATATATTACGGCGCGCGATGAGTTGATTTATTACAACACTTTTTATACCAACGTTGTAATCGATTATTTTTATTCTGTGGTTCAAAATTGATTTTAGAGCGGTTAACACCGAATGGGGTTCTGAATGTCATGGCGGCGGTGACAGTGGCTTTTAAATGTGGCTTTCATCCGGTGATCACGCACAAATCCATTAGCTCTAAACTCAAGTCTTTTAATTATTTGTATTTGGATTCAATCAGTAATTATTATTGTATTTTCTAATTATTTAGATTATGTTCCGTTGAAATCTTTGTAATTATATCAAGTGAATTGTACTGCACGTATTATTTTTAAACCGCCTGCACGTACACGCCCAAAATGGAGGACTAACAACAAATAACGGATAAATAGCGACACGTGGTGTCTCAGCCGCTCGAAAATCCGATATGTATTTTTTTTTATAAAATCAAGGTCTACTGTGGACACGTCCCAGCCCTGTCGTTTCCTTTTTTCAGCAACTAATAAGTCAAGAAAATATGAACCTCCAAAAATGCCCCATTTTTACGGTCATTATTAGGTGACTACCAGACAAATTCGAAAAGTTTATAACATAAAAGATATTTAAAAGAACCTCGACAGAACCTCTCTTTCTTAAAATTTTATGTCAAAAATATGAATCATCTCAGTTTTCGAGGAGAAAAAAGGGGAATACGAAACGGTCAAGCAGTCAAGTCAAGTCAAATGCTCAGCATTCAAGTGACCACTAGACCGACGAGGCAGTCAAAGGCCTTTTGTTGTATTTAATTATAGCTGATCCGACAAACGTTGTCCTGTCCAGTATAGCGAACATTGTATTGTTTAACGGGCTGGTGTCCGCAACACCACGTCAAAGCGCGTATTTTTCGTATAATCCACCACACGGGCCCAGTCCGGATTGGTAGATGTCATATGTCTTCGAATTTTTGGTTCTAGGACAGTTTCTTCACGATGTTTTCCTTCACTGTTTTGAGAGCAGTGGTGATGAAATAAATTACACAAAGTAATGCGCCTATCTGGGTTCGAACCCACGACTTTTCGTAAGTCGGGGCCGCCACCACTGGGCCACCGCTGCTCCCGTATAGCGAACATAAAAAAAATACAAAAAAAAAAACATACGGGGCAGTCTTTGGGGACTGCCGATAGAAGTGAAAACTAAGTAACTTGTGAATTGTATCGTCGAGCTGTGTGTGTTCAATATTTTTTTTTTATTTGTGTTTTCATTTTCTATTTTTTCCCTCCCCTCCCCCTTCCCCCCTCAGGCCCCGACCCTAATCGTAGCACTGCTACGGATTGTGCCCAAGCACGCATATGTGGTGCTACGCCGTAGTGGATCGGCTACGATTGCTACGAAAAGCGTACGTGACGGTCACGCGAGTTCCATGATTTTTGTTCACCCAAAAAGTGCTCAACGCGCCTAAAGAAGTGTTCACTTCAAAAACAACTGTTCCATACATTTTAACCGTGTAAATGTGAGAAACTAGCTGATTTTATTTAAATAACCGATGAAAAATTTCTATGTCATGGCTCTGAATGATGTACTGAATAAGTGGTAACCGTTTTCCCGTTGGCGTCGGTGTCCCTTCTACCCCGTATACAGGGTTAGTTTTCAATTACCGGCCAAATTTTCAGAGATGGTTTAGAATCGATAATATTTTCGAAATTATAAAAATAACTTTATTTTTATTAAATAAAATTTAAATCCTGTCTACCACTAAAAAGCGAACGTGTGGATATTGCCACAGAACACTTCAGTTCAACAACCTTGGTAGATAGCAGTTAGCACACACATACATTTGGCGGTGCATGCACGCACACAAGTGCATTGATTCCCACTAGGTATATGATTTAGGAAATTTTTAGAACATTTTCAGATGAATGCTATTATTTTCTTTTATATTTTTCGACAATAATTATTGCATTGCATTAAAATGCACTTTTGGTTTGATATTCTAGATGTTAATTTTAAATTTTGGCTGGTCATTGAAAACTTACCCTGATAAAGGGTGTAAAACACATCTTAACAAAGCTAAAAGCCACTGGTTCTCCCCGTCATTACGATCATTTTTTTGTTCTACACTATACCTGGGAACCTTCTAGTTACGGAGATATTGGGGGTCAAAGTTTCAACTTTTTGACAAGTTTTTTGTTTTAATACAAGTTCTAATATTTTTACTTTAAACACCTCCACGACCCCCGTACTGTATAATCCATCCATCAGCACAATGTTTTGAGTCCGTTACATTGAGTTCTACTACAAATATAATATTATTATAGTTCTACTATAAATACGGGTGCCCTAAAAAAATAGTTGAGTACATACATAATGAATTAAATAGTGTTTATGATAAATGTAAATTCTCAATTAGTAAAAAGAGTGTCAGTAAACGTAATACATGTCCTTGGGCCAATGAAAAACTTAAAAAGATGTGTATGAAGAGGGATTTGTTATTTAATATTTGGCGCAAAGATGAAAATAACCCAAAAAAAAGACTGCTATACAATAGATATAGAAATAAAACAAACAAATACACAAACTACATTGGAAATAAACAAATAATGATGGAAGTTTCTCAAAATTTCAAAAATAGCAAAAAGATTTGGAACATTGTTAATAGTTTGACTGGCAAAATCATGCAATGTATTGAACACGTTTTACTTATAACTTTTCGAACAAATCCATCAACATTGGCCAACACTTTTATGACTGAATTTGATTCTATTAAGAACCTAATCAATCCTTTGCCTCTAATAGACAAATCTTCGTACGAGATAATTCCTGATAGAGTAGAGTAAAACCTGCTCGAGAAGATATGGTTGAACGAATTATCAAGCAAATGAACGATAGAAAAAGCCCGGTTTACGACGGGATACGTGCTAAAGATATCACACTGGTACACATCTAATTAATTGCTGCTTGCAGACTGGTACGTATCCTAACATTTTAAAGATAGGGGTGATACGTCCAATACACAAAAAGGGCTTTCGCGATGACGTCAATAATGATTGTCCTATCACTATTTAGTCTTGTATAGATAAGATCTTAGAACGTTACACAGGTAATGAAATAAATAACTTCTTGCATACACACGGAATAATCAACAATAAACAATATGGATTCCAGAAAAATAAGAGTACTACACAATTATTGCTAGAATTTACCGATGAAGTCAATAAGCATTTAAATGATAAAAAACATGTCTTAACACTTTTTATTGATTTTAGCAAAGCTTTTGACATGCTCCGTTGTGATACACTCTTTGACAAGTTGTCGCAAAATGGAATACAAGGGCCACTATTAGAACTATTCAAAAACTATCACACCAATAGATACAACACGGTTAAAATACAAAATGAGTATAGTACAAAGCTTCCATGTACGCAAGGAACGGCCCAGGGTTCAATTATAGGTCCGACAGAATACTTACTTTATGTTAATGATATGAATAACGTAACTCAATTCACCGTTGTCATGGGTGACTTCAACGCGAAACTGGGCAAACGAGACAGGGATGAGCTGCAGGTGGGGCAATTTGGAGTTGGACGTCGGAATCGCCGGGGACACCAACTGGCTAGTTTTATGGAGAAGGAGGGCCTCTATATGATGAACTCCTTCTTCAGAAAGCGTGAGCACAGGAAGTGGACCTGGCAGAGCCCCGATGGTGCAACTAGAAATGAGATTGACTTCATCATGTCAACCAAGAAGCAAATGTTTAATGATGTCTCGGTGATCAATTCGGTGAAAACCGGGAGCGATCACCGCATGGTAAGAGGCACATTGAACATCAATACCAAGCTTGAAAGGTATCGACTGATGAAGTCTACGCTCCGTCCAGCACAGATCCAAATCCAAAACCCAGAAAGCTTTCAGCTTGAACTCCAGAACCGTTTCGAATGCCTAGGAAGCTCAGTGGACGAATATAACGATGGGTTCGTGGAAACTGTCCATACGACCGGGTCTAAGTTCTTCAAGGCACGTCGTACAGATCAGAACAAGAGACTCTCCGATCACACTCTAAAGCTCATGAAGGAGCGGCGTGAGATGATCCTACAGTCTTCAGACGAGGCGTGTAAATACCGGCAGCTCAATAGACGGATCTCTAAATCCTTGAAGAGCGACCTCCGCCGCTTTAATACCGAGCGTATTAAAGACGCGATTGAGCGGAATAAAGGCTCCAAGGTATTTGCAAGAGATCTGGCTATTGGGCAAAGCCAGCTCACGAGACTGAAGACCGACGATGGTAGGATCTTATCCGCCAAACCGGAGCTCCTGAGGGAGATCGAGAGCTTCTATGGACAGTTGTACACGTCAACCAGTCAACCCGTCGTAGATCTAGCAAACGACCCAAGAGCTAGACTGACCCGACACTATACCGAAGACATCCCGGACGTCAGCCTGTACGAGATTAGGATGGCTCTGAAGCAGCTCAAAAACAACAAGGCACCGGGTGATGACGGAATTACGGCCGAACTCCTGAAGGCGGGTGGAAAACCGGTACTTAAGGCCCTTCAGAAGCTGTTTAATTCCGTCATACTTGAGGGAAAAACGCCACAGGCAGTGCAGGGGTGTGGTGGTACTCTTCTTCAAGAAGGGCGACAATGCCCGGTTGAAGAATTATAGGCCCATCTCACTTCTAAGCCATGTCTACAAGTTGTTTTCAAGAGTCATCACGAATCGTCTCGCGCGCAGGTTTGACGATTTCCAGCCTCTCGAACAAGCCGGTTTCCGGAAAGGCTTTAGCACCGTGGACCACATACATACGCTGCGGCAGGTTATACAGAAGACCGAAGAGTATAACCTACCCTTCTGTTTAGCGTTTGTGGACTACGAGAAAGCCTTCGATTCGATCGAGACCTGGGCTGTACTGCAGTCTCTCCAACGGTGCCAAATCGACTATCGGTACATCGAGGTGTTGAAGTGTTTGTACAAAAACGCCACCCTGTCAGTCCGACTTCAGGACCAAGCCTCGGAACCTATCCTCCTGCAGCGAGGTGTGAGACAGGGAGACGTCATATCTCCGAAACTGTTCACCGCTGCACTGGAGGATGTCTTCAAGGTTCTGGACTGGAGAGGGCTAGGCATTAACGTCAATGGCGAGTACATCACCCACCTTCGGTTTGCCGACGATATAGTGGTCATGGCTGAAACCATGGAGGACCTCAGTACGATGCTCGATGACCTCAGTAGAGTTTCCGGAGGAGTGGGTCTTAAAATGAACATGGAGAAAACCAAAGTCATGTTGAATGCCCATGTCACACCCATTCCTGTCAAGATCGGAGACTCTACACTCGAAGTTGTAGACGATTATGTGTACCTGGGACAAACGGTCCAGTTAGGTAGGTCTAACTTCGAGAAAGAGGTCAATCGTCGAATCCGACTTGGCTGGGCAGCGTTCGGGAAGTTGCGCGGTATCTTCTCGTCCAACTTACCATAGTGTCTCAAGACGAATGTGTGTTGATTGTGATGTGTTCTATGACCAGTGTGTGTTGCCAGTGATTACATACGGGACCGAAACGTGGTCGCTCACAATGGGCCTCATCAGAAGGCTTAAAGTCACCCAAAGGGCAATGGAGAGGGCTATGCTCGGAGTTTCCTTGCGTGATCGAATCAGAAATGAAGACATCCGCAAGAGAACCAGGGTCACCGACGTAGCCCGAAGAATTGCCAAACCTTAGTGGCAGTGGGCAGGGCACATTGCTCGCAGAACGGATGGCCGATGGGGCCGAAAAGTTCTGGAGTGGCGACCGTGAACCGGAAGACGTTGCGTTGGAAGGCCTCCCACTAGGTGGACCGATGACCTGGTGAAGGTTGCGGGAATCCGCTGGATGCGAGTCGCACGGGACCGGTCAATGTGGCGACACTTGGGGGAGGCCTATGTCCAGCAGTGGACGTCTTTCAGCTGAAATGATGATGATGATGATGATGAATAACGTTGTAAATTCAGGTTCTGTATACCAATTCGCAGACGACACGTGTATACTAGTCGCTAATAAGAACATTCACGACGCTGAAGAATCCCTTAAACGTAACTTCGACCAAGTGTGTAAATGGGCTCATGACGTAGGATTAGTAATAAATTCAACAAAAACAAAAATTGTTCACGTATATTCATCAGATAACAAATGCTCTACTATACGTATACAATTATAGCACGCGAACACACTTGCCTGCATAACTCGCCACAGACTTGCAAATGTCCGTTAATAGAAGTAGTTGACAAACACACATGTACTCGTGTATCGGTCTAATGGTCGATAGCCGATTCTGTTGGGGACCGCATAAAGACTACGTATGCAACAAACTGAGGTCTATTCTAGGTAAGCTCTGAATACTTAAATATAAACTGCCTTACAAAACGCTTAGAATGTTATATTTGGCCCTAGCAGACTCTGTTATCAATTACGCACTCAGCAGTTACGGGAGAACCTATCATACATACTTGACGGATATTTACAAGTTACAACTAAGAATAATAAAAGTAATTACGCCAAAACATATAAAAAAGAAATACAAAAACAATGACGGCGACCTCTTTAAATATTGTCAAGTTATGAATGTGTTCAATAAAGTTGATTTTTTTACTCTTACGGAAGTCAATATAGAATAGACCTGAGCTGTTAACCGAAAGAACAAGACCTGACTTTCTGAGAACGATACCACATAAAAATAAATACATCCTATCGACGTTCAATAATGTGTACGGGATGAGGGTTGCAGAATATTTAGTACCTTTTTTTCTTAATAAACTTCCAGAGGACTTGCAAACTGGCGGCTCCGAGGCGGAGCGTAAGGCCAGGTTCGCAAAGGAGGTGTAAGCCGCTATAAGGGGCGTGGCCTTGAAGGTGAAGACATCGTCTAAACTCAAGGCCATACCCGCGGCTTCCGCCTCCATCATGGTGGCAGCGGAGGCAAGCTTTGCGGGGCCTCCTGCTGCTCCTCCAATTGATGGAGAGGAGGTGGTCAAACTCCGGGCGGAGGTGGCCCGCCTGACGGCCGCCACGGAAGTCCTCCAAAAGGAGAATGCCAAGCTCCAAGCAGACCTGGCCAGTCTGCGTGAGCCTGGCTCTCGCGTGGCGCCTCAAAATGGTTGCCGGCAGCAGCGACAGAGCCAGCCTGCGCCGGTGGAGAACCAGGTCCTGAACCTGGTCCGGCAGGAGCTGGCTTCCTTCCAGGCGCGGTTCTCCGTCCTGGAGGGAATTGTCCTGCGCCCCCCCTGGTAGCAAATAAGGCCACCACGGGCTCGAAGGCGGCCTCGTATGCGGCTGCTGCAGCCGCACCCGGACCGGGGCCGTCCAACCAGCCATCCAACAGGGCTGTGGTGGCCTCCCCCGAAAAGCTGGCTCCAGCAAAAACGGCGCCGGCCAAGAAGGCTCGCAAGAGGGGGAAAGGCAAGGCAGCTGCCCAGGCGGTGACTGTGCCGGCGCCAGCGCTAGTGCCAGTGGCGAGTGGCAGGTGGTCGGGGAGAAGCAGAAGGGGCGAAAGGCGGCCAAAAAGGCCCGAAATGAGGAGCGGCAGCGCCAGCACAGGGCGCGAAAGATCGTGGCTAGGCTCCGCGCCCCGAAGACCGCAGCTGTAGTGATTACACTACAGCCGGACGCGGAAAAGAGGGGCGTGTCCTACCGCGACCTGCTAGCGAAGGCAAAGGAGACGGTGGATCTCGGGGAGCTCGGGATCAACGGGGGCCTCCGGCTTAAAGTAACCAAGACGGGAGCTCGGTTGCTGGAGATCCCCGGTGAAACCAGTGGCTCGTCCGCTGACGCTCTGGCTGAAAAGCTCAGAGCGTCCCTAAACGCGGACGAGGCCCGAGTGTCCAGGCCCGTCAGGTGCGCAGACCTGCGCGTCCTGGGTCTGGACGACTCAGTGACCGAAGAGGAGGTGGTGGCCGCCGTTGCCAGGTCCGGAGGGTGCCCTGCCGATCAGGTCAAGGCAGGCGCTCTTCATCCGGACTCCACGGGCATGCGAACCGTTACGGTAAGCTGCCCTGTAACGGCGGCAAAGGCAATCGTGGAGGGCCGTAGGCTACTGGTGGGCTGGGTGTCAGCGCAGGTGACACTGCGAAAATTTTTCACAACTCGTTTTCACTGCTGAAATAAATTATAATTTCAGCAGTGAAAACGAGTTGTGAAAAATTTTCGCAGTGGCGGGAATAAATAATCAGTTTTCCTATGCGCACGCATCTAACAATGGCGATCGGCCATAGACTAAAAGAATTAGGTTTATATTTTTTTGGCTTTTCGCGGATAGCGTTTTAGCCACATACAAAATGGGGATTTCAAAGTTTTCTTTATTATCCCATGATCTGTCAGATCGCCGCTACGGCGAAGCGCTACCGTCTATCAAATCGCCGTAGCGGCGAAGTTGTCTTCGCGTCAGTATTTGACATAAATTGATTATAAAACTTGTGCCTATCTCGCTCAAACTTGCACAGAGTCTAAAGGTCTAAATAATAAATAATAAAAAAAATTAATTAATTTATTTATTCATTAAAATGTCTACAAGTACTAGTTATGAAGAAAATGATTAATGTTGTACACCGCCCGATATAAGATGTGAAGCCCTTAATGTTATGGAAAGTTTACTACCTGAGAACACCAAGGACAAAAATATCTATTATCTACTAAATAAAATGTTTTTTTTTTTGTATTATTTTCTTCACAAGTGTGTTGAAAAACGTCGTATGATACACGTGTGTATTGATGATTACCGTCCTCGGCTCTCTTAGGACACTCGCCTAACGGCTCGGGTATCAATGGCGCCTCAGCGGTAATCACCTACATTACACACTTGTACCATAATGTACTATTTTACACCTATTACATGAAATGTTTATTAGGCAGCATTTTTGTATAGATTTTTTGGTGCAATCAGCTTACTTAGCGGATGTTACTAGGTACCAAGCGGCAACTAAGTATTTTCATATCACAGTGTGATATTATTTGGTATTTAAGCTCATAATCTGTATGTTTTGATCCTATACCAGTTATGGGGTTCAATAAGCCTAAGCCCAAAAACTAAAATCGAGGATAAATACAATATTATTACCTGGAGACGCGTATGCGCAGACAAGGAACAGCAATGCTACGGTGACTGCCAACCAACGGCAGCGGCAACGGCAGCAATGCTACGGTGACTGACGACCAAAACGCCTACTTTTAAATATAAAACCAAGCGACCAGCTTTGTCATTGGGGTGCACTTTCCTAGTATTTTTTTTTTTTAATATCTGAGAAAAATGGTATTTTTTTGCCTAAAAAATGTAGGAGCCAACGGTTGCCTTGTTTAATTCTCTGTTTGTCATAATTTAAAAAGGATTCCTTTTTTTTTGCGAACTGCGTTCTTGATTTTAGTGGTAGCAGTTTTCCTAGATGCATGAGCGCTTGTTCATGCTCGTTTTTATTCCGTTAGAGCAATCGCTGTTTCTCAGACTTTGGTATTTACGCTTTATGCTCCTGGTCATAACGCAGTCTTTACAAATTGTTTACCAAGCACGGGCGAAGCAACCACAGCATGTGTCGTTGTCGCAACGATAATATTCACGCTTCTATAAATTTATTGATTTTCTACTTCATACACTCCATTTTCGCCGTTCTCATTGTTTCATAAATATCTAATTTCTTACATAAATAAAAACTTGATGAAAACACTCACAAAAAAGGTTTCTTTCATAACGAGATAAAGATATTTAATACAGAAGAATAAAACATACAAACAATTTAAAATTAATGTTAAGAAACAAGTTTTCGATTCCTTTTGTATCTTCTAGGACAACTTCCCGAATGTGAAATGTCTTATTAATGGTAAAATTATTCTTCTTTTATGTGTTTATTTTTGATAGTACCTATTTATTAAATAAAAAATACATCGTCGCTATTCTATGCTTACAGTTTAATACCTAAATTTAAAAAATAATCATAATTAAGTTAAAATGTCAGAACAGTCATAAAAATTCTTATCATTTCAGAAAGGGAAATAAGTAAATTGTGTATATTATGAATGTTTTGAATGCAAGATTGACAAAAGAAATGAGAACTCAAAAAGTAATAGACATTCCGCGTAAAAATGTGTTGTGGCTCACTAACTGCACGAAAATTGAAATTATTTACTAGACTGATTCTAAAAAAATACCTCTAATTTTCAGCCATTTTGTACGCGGTCAGGATTTTTCTAATTCTTACCAACAACAACGGCGGGATTAACACAAAATAAACTTCTTTAAATTACTTAAGCGGCACTCATATTCTTAATAATTGTAAATATTCATTAGTTATGCTGAGCATGAGTTCCTGGGTTCGATTCCCAGGTCGGGCAAAGTGTTATTGGGTTTTTCCATCAGTAATTTCTCAGAAGCAGCCACGGAGTCTGGATTTGTGCCTGGTTGATGGCAATAGACGACTGCCCGACAGTTATCAGGTTTCTCTATATTACCGTGAGAACTTTATTAAAGCTATTTAGGAATTTGCTGTTAGTTCTTAATTTTTTCTTTCTTTATCGTGTGGTTAGTGCTTAACTTGGAGTCAGAGATTTTATGCTGCCCATGGGCCTCGGACTTGGCTTTTTATGCCACCATCTCTCAGGCATGCTGATTTCCTTACGATGTTTTTCATTTGTGGCATAGATGGCGCTGTCGAACTTTTTGTAATACACACATCAAAAGTATCTAGGGATCAACATATATTTTTGCAATAACTTTTCTCCTGATTGATATTAATTAAAATTTTCTTTAAGGATTCATCAAATAAAGTGTTTTCGTTTGTCACAGTAACGATAAACCAAGTCACCTTTGCATTAATAAAGAAATTTGCCATTTTCCTAATAAAGGGATTTTTGACATTTGAACCACTAACATTAAAGTTCGAAAAAAAGACTGAAATAACAGTTTTCTTTAAAATTTTATTGGGTAACTTAAACAATTAATAATCCGTGTTTCTACCGCGAACACTAACAACACAAGAACATCGGTTTGGCATACTCAAAATGAGTTCATCCAAATCACGCTGTGGAATGGCCGCCCATGTTCGTTGCAACAACAAAAAAAGGTCTTCTTGCGACTGGATACCCTCCATATTCGGCAGAGCTCTTCTCTGTAGCATATCCCATGCATGCTCAATCGGGTTCAAGTCTGGCGACTGAGCAGGCCAGGGCAGGACATTGATGTTAGCTGCGGCGAGAGTCTGTCTTACAACTCTTGCGGTGTGCGGTCGTGCATTATCATGCATTAACTGAAATAAGGGACCGATTTGCACTTGTAGAGGAACGATGACGTCTGATACAATCGTCTCAGCATAAATTTGAGCGTTGAGGTTGCCTCTGATCCAAATCAACTCAGTTCTTCCGCCGATCCAAATACCCGCCCATACCATGATGGTTCCACCACTATAAGGATGGACTTCCTGGCAGGATTTTAATCGCTGTTGGCGTCCAGGGGTTCTCCAGTGTCGTATACGTCTTGTATCCGGTCTCATACCAAAACGAGACTCATCAGAAAAGCACACGAAACGCCATTGTTCTTCTGCCCAATTTCTGTGTTCAAGAGCCCATTGATATCGAATCCTACGATTGTGCATTGCTATAGGTGGTACCCGTAGCGGTCTTCGGGAATGAAGGTTCACTTCATGCAAGCGGTTTCTGACTGTTTGGTCGCTAATTAAGTTCCCTGAAGAGTGATGAAGCCTCACGGCTAACATCATGGCGGTTATTGTTGGAGCTCTTCGAGTTAAGATTTGAATGTATCGGTCTTGTCTCCGTGTGGTGCAGCGATACCGTCCTCCATGGCGCTCAGCCACGGTACCAGTGCTTCGGTAACGTGTCCAAAGTCGACTGATAACACTCTGACTTGTATTCAGAGCTAAAGCTACAGTACGTTGCCGGGAACCAGCTTCTATCATTCCCACGGCTCTGAGCATTTGTTCCCTGCTTAAATGACGTCGCCGCTCCATAATAACGTTGGTTTTAATCAGTAGTAGGGAAACAGTAGCACTAATAATGTCTTCAATGCGTTGTATGTTTTTATAGGGAAAATATTGACAGCTTATTTTCATCTTTTACTCGAATTTGATTGAGAGTTCCTGATTCAAATTATGAAATGCACCAAAAAGGATCCATATAAATTTATAAAATCATAAATTTATTACAAAGCCACATCTCAATCTCAAGAAATCCGCATAAAAATGCTTGATCCCTAGACATTTTTGATGTGTGTATGTTGCCACTCAGAGGCGTCTCTAGCCCTTGTGGCGCCCGTGTGCAACTAGTACCCTGGCGCCCTCTAGTCTAGTAGGAGCGGGGTCAAAATGGAATACTAACAGTTATATTTTCAAACGGAAATTCGGATGCAAATGGTGCAATTTTAAATGATGTCGGGAAGCAAAAAGTTTTTTTAGGAAGGAACCCCTTCCTTCCTAAAAAAACTTTTTATAAGAATAAAAAAATCACAACTTTCTAGTTCTTTCAAAAATATTTGATTGAAAAACTATTATAGTTACATAACAAACAGGACGCTCGTACACACAAATATATATATATATACACACAAATGTATTTACAAAATAGTTACTTTGCGAGCTTTTGCATTAGCGAAATCTTTAATGTCACTAACTTCAATTTTGATTTCATGTTCAATACTTATTAATGATAAATTTGTCAATCTACTTTGAGACAATGTTGATCTAAGGTAGTTTTTAATTATTTTTAGTTTAGAAAATGATCACCTTTCGCTATGTGCGACCGTGACTGGAAGTATATCCTCAGTGCTGTGGACAGATTTGGGAACACTGAAATTAATTTATTCGTAAACAAGTAATATAAAATATCCAACGGCGTAGTGGAATCATCAATAAACATCGGTAATAATTCGATTTCATTATAGAGCTCGAACTGTTCCACATCTGAAGAGCCAGCATGGCAAAGTTTATTTTCTAAATTAGAGCAATGTGTTTTTTTTGTATCAGAGTCCAAATCTATCCAGTGTTTTAATTTTTGAAGATATGAAAAAATTACATTATTTTCATTCAAAAGTTCGAACCGTTCGTCGAACTTAGTAATTGCGGTGTCTAACAAATAGTAGTAAAAAATTACTTTAAAATGTATTTTCGCGTCTGTTATCGGTTCATCCTCCGCCTCATAATTAAAAAACCTTTTACGAGCGCGAGGGCGTGCAGGTGTGAGAAATTCTACTATTGTCTCGACTTCTTCCGCTACAGTTTTCGGCCGCCGCTTTTGAGGAGCTCCTTAGAGCTCCTCAAAAGCGGATTCATTACGGAATTCAGACAAACTTATTTTTGCATTATCAATCATTTTCACCGCTTCTGACAATACAACGTCTGACTTTTGAAGGGCCTTGCTAACTATATTTATCTTGTTTAAAATTTCAAACCAAATAAGCAGAGAGCAGATGAATTTAAACGACTTAATTTTTGACAATAATGAATTTGCCATATTTCTTGACTCTGCATCTTTGCTCCTATCGGAATATATAGTAAACAAGGCATCATACACTTTTCCCAGTTCAAAACGTAGAGCTTGCTCTCCCATACTCGATGGGAGAGCAGGAAGCAGTAAAAGCTCTACCACCACCAATAAAAACCACCTCTAAACCACTCTCAAATACTCATTTGAGAGTGGTTTTAGACTTAAAGTTGGCACTTCTTTAGCAAGTATTTGCCAACGTGCTGTTGACGCAGAAAAAAAACATAAATTTCCTGCACAATTGAAAAGAAATTGTCAATTTCTAATGAACTTTTAGCAGCGTCATTCACTACCAAATTTAGGGTGTGTGCCGCACAAGGTACATAAAATGCGCGCGGGTTTAAATCTAAAATTCGTTTTTGTAGACCTATATTTTTCCCTTTCATGTTTGCACCATTATCATAACCTTGACCACGCATATCTTGTATGTCAATTTCGTTTGAGATTAAAAAATCTAACAAAAATTGAGTTAAGCCCAATAATTTAATAAAAGTATTTAAATCAAAAATACAATAAAAACAATTCAGTGGAAGTACTAGGCGCGCAGAAGCAAGCGGCGGTAAACGTGCGTGTGCGGTGAGCGTCAACTACTCACACATACACGAATTAAACAACCATCACCACTACGTTAACGTACATCGGCGACAGGAAACTGTGAGTGTTCTCTGTCCTTGTCATTTGTCAACGCCATTCTTAGTGACAACTGTCAACGTCATCTGTCAGTGTCATCCGTCAGCGTCACCTGTCAGTGTCATCCATCAGTGGTATCTGTCAGTGTCATCAGTCATATCAACTGTCGTTTGTCAACTGTCGTTTGTCATCTATCGGTAGCGTTCCAGGCACCTACTAAATCAGGAACTAGAGCATCGACCACTTCCACTTCACGCAGGTGACTTTGCATTCCGGAACCTGTAGTTGATAACTCTCTAGAGATTCAAGAGATTCTGAACTGCGCAAGCCATGTCAGCTCAGCGTAGTTCACCACTAAAAGACAAAGAACTTCTAAAGGAGCGAGCAAGTATGTTGCAATATGAATCTGAACAGGATCTGGAAGAACATACAAATGAATATGAAAATGTTTCCCGTAGGACCAATAAAAGACGAGCTTTGAGAACGCCTCCTCAAATTAAAACAGCGAATGCTTCGAATATGGGAGATGTTATGCAAGAAATGCGCACACTTTTCAGTTCTCTGGCAGCTGAACAAGATGTACGCTTCCGGGAGTTGCAAGCAAACTTACAGAAACAGAGCGAAGAGATTAAAGAAAGTATCAGTTTTTTATCAGAGAAATACGACGTGGCTCTAAAGCAGATTGAATCGCTACAAAACGAGAAAAGGGAGGACAGAAAAAGGATTATTGCTCTGGAAGAAAGAGTAGATTATTTGGAAAAGAAAAACTGTTCAGCAACAATTAAAATTAGAAACGTACCAAAACTGATCTCCGACCAGAATAAGTTTGAAGGGAAAGAGGAACTCAGCAGTTTTATGTCTGAGCTGGGCAAGATAATTGATGCTGAGATCAAGGATACAGACATCAAAGACATGTACACAATTAAGCCACATGAAAAATCGAATGGCACAGGTACTATCATTGCCAAGTTTTCTACAGTACTGAGGAAAGAAAAGGTTCTAGCAGCTACAAAAAAAATCAACAAAGGCAAAGAATTAATTGATAAGCTACATACTGGACATTTTAACCTGAAAGGAGAAAGGAAGCCCATCTATGTGTCTGAAAGTGTCACAAAAAAAAACTGCAAAACTATTTTCTCAATTTGCCAAAACAAATGGCTACAAGTGCTGGATTTTTCGTAGAACGGTTTTTGTACGTCTTGATGATAACGAACGAGTGCAGATCAAATCAGAGAACGATCTCACCAGCATTAGAAACAAAGCATAACTTCCAGTATTTTTACCTCTTTTTAATTGTAGCTAATTTATTAGCTTTAAACGAAAATTGTATTATTAATTTTAAAATCGCACTCACTTACAAAAAACAACAAAACACACATAATTCCATCAATCACTTTAGACAACACTACAATAAACACACTTCTAAATTATATGTCCAAATAAACTTATACACACTCAAGATAAACACAAACATCATACCGACACTCTACACACATTTTCAGCAAAGGCCAGCAAGGACTATAATTACTTATTATTTAAAAAATGGCTGTCGCGTGTGAATCATTACAAACACTACAAGAAATAGACAACATACAGCTTGCTAAATCGATCACATGCGACTGTACAGATCTTGAAAAACATACATCCATACACAAAAATTTTTTCACTATAATATCCCAGAACATTAGAGGCATTTGCTGCAATTTTGACGATTTTTTACTTACATTATCTAGTCTTAAATTTGAAACAGATATCATCATATTAACGGAATGCCAACTTAATTTAAATAAACCTGTACCACAACTTGATAATTACAATTGCTATTATACCACAAATCTTTTAAATAAACATGACGGAGTCGTTGCGTATGTGAAAACATCTTTAAAACATAAAGTTACAGAAGTTAAGCTCTTACACGCATCTTGTCTTCAAATTGAGGTTCTAAATAACATTGTCTTTGGAGTGTACAGATCTCCTGCAAAAATAAGCGCAGAAAATTTTATTGACTCTTTAAGTTTACATTTGGAATCACTTATCGTACAAAAAAGAAACATTGTGATCACAGGGGATATAAATATTAATTTAAGACCCAGGGAAACTGAACCATACTACGAACACAAAAATAGAGTAAACTACCTTACTATGTAATCGTCATACGGAATTCTAGCCGGGCATACACTACCCACTAGAGAAACGAATTGTCTTGATCATTTATGCTTAAAATTAATCCGAAAAAAATATCTGCATTTATAGCTATCTTACGCGCTTCTACTACAGACCACTATACCACCTTTCTTTCTTTGGAAAAAACAAAAGACAAAATTACTCCTGATAAAACTAAAACAACTACAGATTTTAACAGCGCTCTCCTATATTTGCAGAACAAAAATTTAGCTGTACTTTTATATATTGATGACCCAAGTATAGTTACAATCTCTTTAATTGAGAAAGAAAAAGAAAAAGAAAATTGAAAAAGGCACAAAATGATCCTCACAATGAAATTGCCAAAATGACATACACGCGTTATAGAAACAATTGCAATAATCTCATTAAAAAGTTAAAAAGAAAATATAATCGGGAACAAATTACTAACGCTGTCAAAAACAATAGACTTCTTTGGAAAAACATAAAAAATATCACTTACACTAATAAATCACGAACAAAAAACTTAGAATTGCTGCAAGTTAAATCATCTCCCATAGAATCCGTTAACTTTGTAAATAAATATTTTACAAGTATAGGCAGAGATCTGGCCCAAAACATAGCATCTGGCACTAACTTATCTAGCCATTTCCTAAATAAAACGCCATCACACACAAGCTCAATGGTACTATTGGACACAGATCAGCGCGAAGTTTGTACTACGCTTATGAATCTACGATCTGACAGTGCCCCCGGATGGGACAATATTCCTACGTGCTTCTTGAAACTAGCTAAGAACGAAGTTGTACCAATTATCACGCACCTAGCCAATCTATGTTTTCAAAAAGGTGCTTTTCCACCCCCACTAAAAAAATCCATTATTACACCTGTATATAAGGGTGGTGATAGAGACGACGTCAACAATTATCGACCTATTTCTGTTTTAACTGCAATCTCAAAAATATTAGAAAAATTGATAAATACTCGCCTGTTGCAGTATCTAAACAAATTTGACATTCTGTCATCTTCTCAATTTGGATTTAGGCAAAAAAAGTCAACTGAAGATGCTGTTATAGCACTAAGTTCCTTAGTAACCGAACAGCTCGACAAAGGAAACAAATGTATGGCAGCCTTTCTGGATCTAAGAAAGGCCTTTGACCCCGTCTCTACTCCCATTCTTATACACAAGCTTGAAGCTATTGGAGTTCGTGGAATACCACTGGCACTCTTTAAGGATTACCTCTCTGGTAGAACTCAAAAAGTGAAACTGGAACAAATTGTTGGTGAGGACGCGGATGTATCATACGGTGTACCACAGGGAAGCGTTCTAGGACCTACACTATTTTTAATTTATATAAATGACCTCTGCAATATGAGGATTAATAATGCCAAAGTATTCTCATACGTCGATGATACAGCTGTCATCTTCTCAGGGAAAACATGGGATGAGGTTAAAAATGGTGCAGAAGAAGGGCTAGCTCTTGTTGCAACTTGGCTAAAAAACAATCTGCTTGCCCTAAACACTAGCAAAACCAACTACATTTGTTTTAATATTTATAATCAGCTTCAACCAGACAAGGAATTTAATTTAAGAATCCATGCGTGCGACATGAATACGGTTGGAACTGGCTGCAATTGCCCAACTATCCAACAAGTTACCCAAACAAAATATCTGGGAGTGATTATTGATCAGCGTCTTTCCTGGTATCCTCACCTGGAACTAGTCATGAGTAGAGTACGAAAACTTATCTGGATATTCAAAGAGCTGAGATATGTTGTACCAAGGAGAATAAATGTAAATAAAAATAATGGCAACCAAAGCAATCTATTAAATGAAATTTATGTATCTTTGGTCCAGTCCGCTTTAATATATTGCATAACTGCATGGGGTGGAGCAACGAAATCTAGCTTTCTAGAGTTAGAACGCGCTCAAATACAAATTACAAATTATGTAATCTGCTGTCAGTGAGAAAATTGTACATCCTTTTTATCTTCCTCAAAACGCACAAAGAGATACCATATGATCCTAAAATACTATAAAAGAGAAAGAAACACTTTAAAGTTAACGTTCCCTCAACTAAAATTGAATTTGCCAGTAGACAATATAAAAAACGCTCTGCATATTTATACAATGCAATTAATAAACTAATATATATTTATGATAAAACAAAATATGAATGTAAAAAAAAACTAACAATGTGGCTACACAATTTAAATTATGATGACACAGAGTTACTCTTGCAATGTGTGACTTAATAATAAATAATTTAATGATGTTATTTACTTAGTTCGACACATTATGTACATTAAAATCTCTCTCTCACACACGCACACACACACACACACTCACACACGCACACACACACATACACCCTCACCCACGGGCGCACACACGCTTATACATTTATCGTACTTTGTTTAATTTTGTTTTTCTTTTTTTTCTTTATTTTTACTTTTTTCTGTTTTTGTTAATTGCCTATTATTTTGTATCTATAAGATGTAAGGGAATGAGCGGAGCCTTTAACTACAGGCATTTTCTATGTCTAAATGGAGTCTCCTCGACATGTTATCCCAAATTTATACGCAATAAACTTATTTTATTTTTTATTTATTTTTAATATCTGGAGTGCAATCTAAAATAATGGAAAAATATTTAGATTGTGTCAATTCCAAAACAAAAGCTTTTTTTATTCTTTCTCCCAATAATTGTATTATTTCATTCTGAATATTATGGCCAAGATAATGAGTTAGGCGTAACTCAGATTTTTTAAATAAGGGCAATGTGTTCCGCAAGCACATTATCAAAGTTAGAGGTATATTCAACCAGCTTTAAAAAATTACCATTATCAGAATCGTACATTTTTTGAGATCTTCCCCGAAAAGCCAGACATTGCCTCGCTAAAAAATGAATTATGTTGATTATTCGTTCGAGTACTGCAACCCAACGTTTTTTTTCCCGATCAATTTCATTTTGGTGCAACAAATCTACCGACTTTTTTTTTTTTTAAAACAGTTTTCAATGTAATTTGTTTCTTAAGACATGATAGGTGCCCTAAGCTCTTTTCATGACGTTCTATAGCAGTAGACAAATGCTGCCAATCTTTGTAACCTATTTCACCATTAAGAGGAGTCGGAGTCGCATCAGCATGAAAAAGTTTACAATAAAAACAATAAACAGAATCAGTTGACTTAGAGTAAACCAGCCAGTTTCTTAAAACGGTTTCATTATTTAACATCTTTTTAGTATAATAAGCATTTGAAAAAGATCTTTTCGAACTGTTCGAAGGATATGAACCCACTTTTACCTGTACTGGCCCACGCTCCATCAAAAATATTCTCTGTTTATCGGATAACACCTGTGGCCATAACGCGAGATCATTCATTATATCTTCTCGAAGTATATTCTCCGGGGATGCTTCGGCACTAGGAGGTTCTTCGTCTTCTTCAACTACCGACGACAAAGACAGCAGAAGTGACGAGTTCTGCTGTAGAATTATCTTGGGTTTTATATGTCTCTGTCTCCAGGTGTTCGTCCGAGGATGGACCGGGTCGAACAAAAAACTTTTTAATAGAACTTGTATTCTTTTTCAGAGACACTTCCTTCTCCAGCTTTCTTTTTCGACTCTGTGCACCAGAAAGTTTCTTTTTTCCATCGCCATCAGACATCTAAAATAAATAATAAACTAAGTTTAAGCACCTAAAAGAACTAACAATGTAAATTAATATAGGCCCAGAGAAATAGTTGCAACTTGGACTAAGTATTATTTATTACTAGCTAAGTATTATTTATTAGTAACTAAGTATTATTTATTTAGCCCGAGACTTCGTCCGCGAGGAATTCGTATATCGCGATTCCCCCGGGATCTGTGATCATCTGTGCACTTTTCCGGTAGGCAAGTAGCCTATGTCCTTCCCCAGGACTCAAGTTATCCTATTATCTCCATACCAAAATTCATCCAAATCGGTTCAGCGGTTGAGCCGTGAAAGCGTAACACACAGCCAGACAGACAGCCAGACAGACAGATAGACAGACGGACAGAAAGACAGACAGAGTTACTTTCGCATTTATAATATACGTATGGATATGACACATCAATCAACGTTGCGGTACCTACATTAGGCAATCAAACGGAATAAATAAATAAAATAAAAGAGTAGTTCGTTGTTCAAAGGTTAGGTACAAGTAAGACCTAAATAAATACCTTAGTATACTAGTAGGTACATATTAAAGCACTTTAACTTACCTTGTTTGTTCCGCACTGCAGTAGGATAAACAAATGAAAAATCCTAGGTCGTATAGGTACGAGTATTTAACTTCGATATCTTCACTATCTATCACTCGATGTTTTGTTTTTTTTTTTCATGAATTTCGCTAGCTGTTTTTGATGACCTCCGACCTCGAGGCATGTCGCAATAATTGTGCAAGCAAATAACCAAATCTTACCTTTTATATATTTTTTATCAAAAGAAAAGCCGATTTACTTCATATTTACATGTTTATTCAAAGATGATACTTAATCCAATTGCATCAAGGCTTATTTCACAAAGCTACGGTGTAGCGGTAAAACAAAAATTGCGGCACGCGTACACAAGCCTTTGAAAATGACCGCCGCACGTCCCTGGGAATTTTAATTTGAACTTTATAGCATTCTAATACAGCCGAGTTAGCAATGATTGTCGGCGTACGGCGTGTTGTCAAACGAATCAAAACAAACAGGTGCCGAAGCCGGCACGCGCCTTTGGTAGCGATGCGACATTACGCCAATTTAATCTTTAATTATCTGTTTTAAGGCTGATTTCACGTTGAAACAAAGTTATTGTGTAAATTTAAATAGAGTAGGAAAAGGAGTAGCCTTGCTTTGCTACCGCGCGCCCGGCGACGACGGGGTGCGGCGGCGGGTGTGCGGCGCACACGTCCACACGAGCGCAGGGTCTTTGAGAGCGCCGGCATCGACACATCTTTGGAGGTGTCGCATTAGAGGGCGCAGGGCGCTCGGCGCCCCCTTAGACCCGGCGCCCGTGTGCGCCGCACACCCTGCACTATAGTTAAAGACGCCTCTGTAATGCCGCTACACAATAAAGGTTTATAAAGACAATAACTTACTGCGTGATGGTGATTTCAGACTATACTCATGAGATGGAGGATAACAGATCCTTTAGATAACAGAGCCTTTTTTGATTTAAAAGTAATAGTTAAGTCCAATGGAACCTTGTCGCATACTGTGTACAAAAAACCGACGCCCACAGACAGATATCTGAATGCTGCCTCATATCATCATCCAGTACATCTTCAGTCAGTAGTTTCTTCTCTCATAAACATAGCCTATGACCTCTGTGACCCTGAGCATCTGCCCGGAGAGCTGGAACATTTTCAGGAGGTTCTAAAACGAAACGGATACAACACTAATGGATGGTATCCAAAAGCAAAAACACATCGATGTAACAAGACAGCCAGCGTTCATGCCTTATGTGAAAGAGGTTATGGACAAAATTGGGAACCTTTCCAAGAAGTTCAATAAAGTCGATTTATACTCCATTCAACAAAGTGGATAAGCGTCTGCGTACACCTTTCCAGATTCGTGGTGTTTATAAAATCGATTGCAGCTGCGGCCGTTCCTACATAGGTCAAACGAAGCGAACAGTCGCTGAAAGGGTCAAGGAACACATAGCAGCGGTCAAAAATCGACAAATAAACAAATTTGCTATAGCGGAGCACGTAGTAGACTCAGGGAGTGGTTGGGCCACTGGATGGAGTTACACAACCCAAAAATCCTTGCCAATGAGAAGCACTATTAAAAGAGAATGGTTCGGGAAGCGATTGAGATCAAGAAGTATCATAATTTCAATCGCGGAGACGGCTTCAGACTCTCTTCCGCTTGGAATCCAGTGATCACTAAGTGTACTCGTAAAGTGAAATCATCTCAGTATGCGGACACTGTTAGTGTAGTGTGCTGTCCTTGTGTGAACCGGCCCGTATAAACATTTATGAAGATCAAATGAGGGTAATTGAATAAATGTCTTCGCTTTGCTGTGGCGGTACCTCCAATACTTCAGTCTTCCTGCGACCACGGTTGGTGCAATCTGGTCGAAACGTCGGGTTTATATTATAGATAAAATTCGCGATAAATACCAGTTTCCATTTGTTTTATAATAATTTCAGACTAATTTTGCCAGCACGAGTAGCATGGCCACTTCTATGTTAACTCTTGGAAGAATAGAAAAATAGATATTTTATTGTGCCGTCAAAATATGAACAAGACATCAACGTAAAGCTTATAACAAGTATAAGCTTTACTTAACTTGCCTTGTTAGTTAGGTACTTAGTATGTATTGGTCAAATCTTGCTACTGAATTTCAAACCAGGTGGCTTACCATGATGTCTTAAAGCAGGATCGTTTTAATCTTGTTCCAGTGTGGGTAAGAGACGGAGCTATATAGGACGTCTAGCGCCATCTCTTTCCCACACTCGAACAAGATTAAAACGATCCTGCTTTAAGACGTCATGGTAGGCCACCTGCAGTTCCCCCCAACCGATTGAGCTGAAATTTTTCACACACCGTGGGTTTTGGTGACAATACATTTTTATTACCGACACGACTTGATCCTTTTTTTTTTTTTTTTTTTTTTTTCGGATGGGAAATCATCAAATGACTTCTCCCGCTCTGGGCGGAGCAGGAGGGAGTGTCAGAATTTTACTGACTAAAACCCATCCATGTTCCTTCATCGCCCTTTGTGTTCCGGGGCCACGGTATCTCTTTCGAATAGTCCCGCAACCCCGGCAGGCATCGGTCCTTTCGGACCCCTTCTTTTTTGCTGACTCTCTTTGAGGCGCGCGTGGAACACGAACGCGCCGTCGACACGGCCTGTCGTCATGAGACGGACGGACGGCGAGCTAGCCCATAGCCCACCGTCCACAGGCCCGCGCCTACGGTGGCCGGGGGGCACGTGGTGGCCCCCGACGCCCGGGGCGTCTCCCGCGGCGGCCGGGACGCTGTGAGGTTCTCTCCCTCTCACGTTCCGCCACCTCCTTCTCTAGCATTACTGCTTCGCAGAAGGAGGTGACGGCGTCCCATTCCGTCTCGCTCCGGACCATGGCTTGCACCAAGGCCGGACGCGAGAGGTCGCCGCCGCCAATCGCCGCTTCGAGGACACGGCGGTGCTCCGCCCACGCGGGGCACACCTCCACCGTGTGCTCCACCGTGTCCTCCGGTCGATCCTCGCAGTGGAAACACCCGGGCGTTTCCTCCCGCCCGATTCGGTGCAGGAACCTCCCGAAAACACCGTGTCCGGTGAGGACCTGCGTCAGGCGGAAGGTGAGGACGCCGTGGCGTCTCTCAAGCCACTCCTCAAAGAGGGGACTTACCGCCACTATTGTGGCGTGTCCTGCACGGGGTTGCGACAGTCGCTCTCTCCATGTCGCCATGAGATCACGCCGGAAGTCTGTCCGCTGAGCGACAATTTGTCGCGGCAGCGGGGTTTCCCCCCGGCGTAGCACCTCCGCGCGCCATTCATGTAGGCGCGCGAGGACTATCGCCTCCAGATCCCATGGCGGCAATCCGGCAAGGAGGCACGCCGCCTCACGGGAGATCGTGCGGTACCCACGGGCCAGCCTTACGGCTACCACCTTTTGGGGCGCGTTCAGGTAATGGGCTGCACGCAGCCTCAAGGAACGCGCCCACACCGGGGCCCCGTAAAGGGCCATGGACCGCACGACTCCCGCGTAAAGCCTCCGGCAGGAGGCGTTTGGCCCCCCAAGGTTGGGCAGGAGCCGCCTGAAGGCAGCCCCGGTCCGTTCCAGTTTGGGGGCCAGACGTCGGAAATGCTCCACGAAGTTCCATCGGCTGTCGAGGACGAGTCCCAGGTACTTCAGCGTCGACTCGACGCCGACGGATACCCCTCCTACCGTCAGTGAGGATCCCGGAGGTGGCGCATTCCGAGGCCCATGAAAGCACATGGCCTCGGACTTGTGCAATGCCACCTCGAGACCCAGTTGCCGGATCCTCTCGACGACTATCGCAACCCCGCGTGTCATTATTTCGGCCGCCGCCTCGTGCGACCCCCCTTGTGCCAGCACCAGCGTGTCGTCTGCATAGCAGACCACGCTGACGCCGCTAGGGAGGTCGGCGCGCAGCACCCAGTCGTACCCGATGTTCCACAAGGAAGGCCCTAGGACCGATCCCTGTGGAACACCGCACGACATCTCTCGCCGGTTCCATTCTCCGCTGCGACCGGGGTAGATAACGGCTCTATCCGTTAGGTAGTCCCCGACCACACGACGAAGGTAGGTCGGCACCCGGTGATACCGGAGTGCCTCCCTAATGCAGCTCCAGGGCATGGAGTTGAAGGCGTTGGCGATGTCAAGAGACACCGCCAAGACAACCCCCCCCCCGGGACACTGCATCCCCCGTCGTGAGGGCTCTCACGCGCATGATGGCGTCCACCGTAGAGCGCCCCTTGCGGAAACCAAACTGGTGTTCCGCAAGATCCGGCCCCGTCCCCGCAAGGTGCTCGGCGAGGCGGTTTGCAATGACTCTTTCAAAGAGCTTGCCCACCTCGTCGAGCAACACTATGGGCCGGTATGCGGACGGAGAGTCCGCAGGGCGCCCCGGCTTCCGAATGAGGACCAGCTTCCCCGTCTTCCAACGAAGCGGGAACTGGCCTCTCTCCAAGCATGCGCTTAGGAGCCCCTCCAGTCGGGGCCCGAGAGCCTCCGAGGCCAGGACCCAGGCTTTGCCAGGCAAGCCGTCGGGTCCCGGGGCGGTATTTTTGGCACTGAGCCTGCGTACCGCCACTCTCAGGTCTACCCCAGTCACTACCGGAGTGTCGTCGTCATCGTCCTGGTGATCCGCTTCCAGCACCGCAGGCGGCGGAGCCATAGGCGGGGGGGGATGTTCCCCCCGCGTAGGGAACAGAGTGCTCACTACGTCCTCCACGAGCTCAGGCCGGAGACTCTGCGTCAGTGGGGGGGCCCAGGTGCGGAGTTTATCCCGCACCATCTTGTAAGGGCGCCCCCACGGATCTCTGTCGAGAGTCCCCAGCAATTCCTCGCGGGCCTGATCCCTGGCCCGCAGGACAGCTTCGCGGAGGGCGGTCTTCGCCGCTCTGTACCCCTCATATAGCTCCGCCTCAAACACGACTTGATCCTGCAGCTAGCATCGTCTCCTCGCGAGAAAACTCCTCAGTGGTTAATCGCACGGACACAAAACTTTGTATACGAGTTCAATCTTGATAATAAACCTAATTTAATTCTTTTTATTTTATTAAAAGCTTGTTTTTATTTTTTAAATAAATGTATTATTATTTCTTAACATTTCACAACACAATATCACAAGTGTTTAACAACAGTGCCCCGTATAATATAAATTTATAAATTTCTTTCGAGTGCCACATGATCCATGTAGCACACCCACACGAACCTTCATTTAATATTGGCAGAGTTAAAAGGAAAATATAATACGAGTTTATCTAAAATTCTAAAGTGACACTTTTAGGATGACATCGCTTAGTTGAAATCTTTTTGTCTTTCGTTTTTCAATTTTATGACAATGCAATTAAATATTTACAAAGGAAAAGAGTATTATACTAAATAGGTACACAGACACACACACACACAGCATCTTCAGTCACCAGTCGATTTTGTAGTAGTATCACGTTCACAAAATGCTGGTGGATTGCCTCGTTGGTCTAGTGTTCGCAAGCGCGACTGCTGAACATGAGGTCCTGGGCTCGATTCCCAGGCCGGGCAGTGTTATATTTAGATCTTTCCATCAGAAATTTCTCAGTAGCATATACGTGAGATTTAATCCCGTATTACAGAACGTCAATCAATACTCAAGCATTACTTAAAACTATATTCATGCCATTTGATTGGTTGAAACTATATAGTTTTAAGTAATGCTTGAGTCTTGAGTGACTAGTAATCACCAGTGAGTAGGAAGTGTGCGTGAACTGCCTTAAGTTCCAGTAAGGGCGAGAGGACCTAGTGCCTAACAAATCTAAGCAGGGATCTTAGATTTGTTACCATAATATAATGAGTTTTTAAACTTTCGAAACTAATTAATTCGTGAAAAATCGTATCTTTTAATTCGTGATTCGTTCGTGTCGTTTTTTTGCGTTCTGTTAATTTGTGAAAGCTGCTTTTAAGCACTACAAATCTAAAAACAAACATCAAATCAAATTTACAATTCTAAGACCCCTTCTTAGATTCGTTACTATGCTAAGATACAATTGCTTGTTAAAATGTTTTCATGATGTCATAGAAAATGACATAAAAATAATAATTTAGTCAACTGATCCCGCCCAAAATTACTGTACGGTTTGGCCACGATGCCAATATTTTAGGTCAGCGTATTAGCAGGGCTCCAAAATAGGAGTTTCAAATCGCATTGCATCGTTATCAAAATCTACCTCATAGATATGAGGACCACATGTTCTCGAACTTTGGTCAATTATCATCCTGGATTCAGAATTGATCTACTTGTTAATTGATTTCTACTCCAACTTTGTTCGTCGAGATTCGTGACAATAGGTCACGAATCTCGACGAACGCTAATCTTAAGTAATCCCAAGACAGGCATTGCCTGTCTTGGGCGATAAAAACGCACTGCGATTTGAAACTCCTATTTTGAAGCCATAATTGGCTATTGAAGTTACTTCCAATACACTGAAACTAACAAACACCTTACAAAATAATATGACAGTTACAGCTTCGAGAAACAGCAATGTACTAATTTATTAAGGGAAAACAAATAATTATTTTTTATTTTCCGATTAAGTTGCAGGAAATATCAATTACAAAATATTAAAAGTGGGCTATTTATCCTCGACGTTTCCATAAATAACTTAGGCGATCACAGTGTAGACGCAATATTTTAAATTACAATAACTTAGATAAGAAGGAACAAAACGTCAGGAAGATACAAAAAGAAAATGTACATAACTTTACTTCAGACTTATGGTAACTACCTTATACATAACAACAGAAACATTACTTATCACACAGTTGCAGACTATTCACTAAAAGTTTTTTAAATATTTTCATTACATTACATATAATGCATTAATTACCCTATCCCTCAAACAGGTTCTTGATGTCACTGAATAAGTTGTTCTTTATAACGCCTACGCTGACACTCTTGTCGAGAGCGAATGCTGCGCCGATGCTCACTTTCTCAAGAATACTGAAGTCCGGCCGTCTTCCACCTGAAAACATTTTTATTTGTAATTAGTTTTCAATAATTTAGTTGGAGAAGCTGGGATCGTACAATTTAGGGTATTATTCCATGAAAATTGTAACATTATTAATCGGTTGGATACTTCTAATCTTTATCATTGTAGTACTCAGACAAGCAAACATAATTCTAAAATATACAAACAGCTAGATGCTACGCTGCGTGTTAGGTTACTTGCTACAAACGAAGGAATACATGGTTTTAGTTCTTCTTTTTCTGTTATTTTGTTGACACAAAATTTCGCAACTTCAGCGGTCCAGATGGCATTGTGACAAGTCCTGCATTTTGTGCCTGCGTGGCCGGTGGAAATTTCGAGGTTTACCAGACTATTGTCATGGCCACAGTAATGCTTGTTATCACGTTGCATGACTGGGCCAGGAGAAGATTCTGGCTATGCACCTAAGAAAAATAAACTAGTCTAAAAGCTTACCTTCTTGGTTTTCAACTTCATCCTTGTCTCTGTTCCCCTCAAAAATCCCGAACGTCTTACTTCCTTTGGCTGCCAGTGCTATGCCAATTTCGCTGTCTCTGACCAAAGAAACTTTAGCTTTGTCAGGCGCTGGAACAATACAACGAGAAATATTATTAATAACCGGCCAAGTGCGTGTCGGGCCACGCGCAGTGTAGGGTTGCGTAGTAGCTCGTTATCACAATATAAAACGAACCCGTGTCTCGGACAGACAGACAGACAGACGGACATGACGAAATTACAAGGGTTCCTTGTCCTGACAAGGAACCCTAAAAAAGCATACACAATTTTATGTAAAGAAGTTTGGTTTATGGAAAGAAGTGGGGTTCCCTCCGGCCGTTTTCGCAACTGCGATTCGCAACCAGTTAGAAGAAACGAGGTATTTTCCTCCCTCCCTTCCTCATACGAATCTGTCCAAACGATTAACATATACCTATATGAAGGTCAAGGGAATCGAGCAACTTAATAATAAGATGTCTTTTATTGGTCCGACAACCGAACATCTCACAAAAAAAACACAAAAGTAATTTTGTTATTCTACTTCCACATTTTCCTCAAAACTTTGCATCAAAATCCGGTTTTTTAAGTCTGTTCGTTTATCGTATTTTCAAATTAAAGTGGTATTTTTATTTTAAAGTTTAGCAATTTATGCGCTCATTAAAATCGTCATCGTAAATGTCATCATCTGCCTAGCCTTTTCCCAAGTTTATTAGGGTCGGCTTCCAGTCTAACCGGATGCAGCTGGATACCAGTATTTTACATGGAGAGACTGCCTATCTGACCTCCACAACCCAGTTAGTACTGGGTAATACCACCTGGTAAGACATGGTTGTCAGACTTTTTGGGCCACTGACTACCTGCAACGACTGTCAAAGATCGCACATGACAGCCGGGACCAACTGCTTAGCGTGCTTACCGAGACACGGAGGAAACTCGGTATGTAATGAGTGGTCATCCATCCACAGACCAACCTAGGCAAGCAACTTAACCTAAAGATCGACCCGAGCGGCTGTTATTTTTTAGCCACGAGCTCCTCACACATAATATATAACATTGTAAATTCATCGTAAATGTAAGTAGGTTTGTACTTTAACACACGGTTAACTACAGTACATTACATTTACAGTACATTAAATTTTTCAAGCTTAGGAAGGGAAAACCGTGTGCAACAATAAATTTACTTTATTGATAGCCAGGTTATAATTCGATTTTCGACTTTGGCCAATGGCACCATAAGAGGCCTACGGGTAGAAATTAACATGACAACGATAAACTGATAAATAACGGTAATTAATTATTATTTTGCAAAGAAAACGGAAATTGAGTTTGTTAGATTCCCATATTAGATCTGTTTAAGGTTAATTTATAAATATAAAAAAAGGTAATTATCACCTGGAGCTGCATTAACGCAAGCAAGGAACAACATAACTAAACACACACGCACCATCCTGCTTACTCAACTGTCCGAAATGAACTGGATTATGTTCTTTGAAGATCGTATATTATGTGTAGATAGTTATAATTCTTAAGCTACATTATTCGGACATACTTCCCTGTAGAAAAATATTAAATATGGGTTTTTTGGTATGATAAAAGTTATGGAAAGGTTAAAAAATCGTGTTTAATTTCCCTTTATCAAATCACATCTAAGTATAAAAACATGTAATGGAAACAGTATTTGCCTGTATCGATCATCATTTCAGCCGTAAGAGGGGGAGGTCTTCCAACGCAACGTCTTCCGGATCGCGGTCGCCACTCTAGAACTTTTCGGCCCCATGGGCCATCCGTTCTGCGAGCAATGTGCCCTGCACTTAAGTTTGGCAATTCTTCGGGCTACGTCGGTGACCCTGGTTCTCTTGCGGATGTCTTCATTTCTGATTCGATCACGCAAAGAAACTCCGAGCATTGAGCAACTCATTGAGAACCTTTGGGTGACTTTAAGACTTCTGATAAGGCCCATTGTGAGCGACCACGTTTCGGTCCCGTATGTAATCACTGGCAACACACACTGGTCATAGACTTTCGTCTTGAGACACTGCGGTAAGTTGGACGAGAGAGATACCGCGCAGCTTCCCGAACGCTGACCAGCCGCCTTCAGGAGTTCGGCCGTAATTCCGTCATCACTCGGTGCCTTGTTGTTTTTAAGCTGTTTCAGAGCCATCCTAATCTCGTACAGGCTGACGTCCGGGATGTCTTCCTTAAAGTGTCGTGTCAGTCTAGCTCTTGGGTCGTTTGCTAGATCTACGACGGGTTTACCTGTTGACGACAACTGCCCATACGGTTTGGCGGATAAGATCCTGCCATCGTCGGTCTTCAGTTTCGTGAGCTGGCTCTGCCCAATAGCCAGATCTTTAGTAAATACCTTGGAGCCTTTGTTCCGCTCGACCGCGTCTTTAATACGCTCGGTATTAAAGCGGCGGAGGTTGCTCTTCAAGGATTTAGAGATCGGTCTATTGAGCTGCCGATATTTCAACGCCTCGTCTGAAGACTGCAGAATCATCTTACGCCGCTCCTCCATGAGCTTGACAGTTTGATCGGAGAGTCTCTTGTTCTGATCTGTACGACGTGTCTTGAAGAACTACGACCCGGTCGTATGGACAGTTACCACGAACCCTCGTTGTATTCGTCCACTGAGCTTCCTAGGCATTCGAAACGATTCTCGAGTTCAAGCTGAAAGCTCTCGGGGTTTTGGATTTGGATCTGTACTGGACGGAGCGTACTCGTAGACTTCATCAGTCGAGACCTTTCTAGCTTGACATTGATGTTCAATGTGCCTCTTAACATGCGGTGATCGCTCCCGGTTTTCACCGAATTGATCACAGAGACATCATTGAACATTTGCTTCTTGGTTGACATGATGAAGTCAATCTCGTTTTTGGTTGCACCATCGGCGCTCTGCCAGGTCCACTTCATGTGCTCACGCTTTTTGAAGAAGGAGTTCATTATATAGAGGCCCTCCTTCTCCACAAAACTAGCCAGTTGGTGGCCCCGGCCCCGGTAGTTCCGACGTCCAACTCCAAATTGCCCTGTATCGATGCGTTTCCATAATTCACTGTCGCATATTAAACAAAATGGGGTTTGAAATATTACCGTAATTTTAAGTTCTATACATAATTATACGTAATTTGTCATGTTTGTAGAGAGATAATAAATTATTTTGAATTGAATTGAATTGAATTGAATTGAATCTCAAACCAAACAAAACGGTAAAGACGGAACTGTGCGAACAACAAAGTGAGGTAAAAAAAATGGTCAAATTACGTCTCGCTCTGTTCATACACGCTCACACGCACACATTTACTACTACAATTAAACTATGCCTTAATAAATGCACAACATCTTTACGAAACCGGCCTCACTTCTCTGTTCGCAGAGTTCCGTCTTTACCTTTTTATTTGGTCTGAGCTTATAATTAATTTAATGATCTCTAAAGTAATGCAAACAAATCAACTAATTGCATTTGTAAGTTGTTGTATTGTTTGTTTGTAAGTTCGGGGATGGCAGCAGAGACAAAGACATTTGCTAGATCCAAAGTTACTACTTACTTCGATTCTTCTACTTCTTACTTAGTTATGGTACGATTTGTGTAATATCATGGGCCTAGAAGGTGATCACGTTAATTTTTTTAATTAGTCCTCTTATGTACAAGTGCAGATGATGGTCTGAAGGAGGACCATGACAGACCATGTCCAGGCTCACTTGCTGGAGTTTCCAAAGTATAATAATATTAATAATAATATTCCAAGTTATAATAAAAAAGTAAACAATAAAAACATTGTGCAATAACAATCTTTTGAACCAATAAAGCTAATAATCACGAATTAAAAGTTAAAAATATAATATATCACTTCCCTCGCGATTTCATTCGCGAAAATTGTGATAGCTTATTCCCAGGAATCTTTATGAGTAAAGGGCTGTTTGATGGGGTGTTGATTTCAGTGCAACTTGGTGGCGTTTAGAGGATACGATTTCAAATTGGTAAGGGTTATTTTTGATAAATATCGCCAAATCAAGTATGGAAAAAGAAGACATGCTGCACCGACCCCAAATAAATTAGGATAAGGACAGGAGAATAATGATATCATTAAGTAACACTCGGGTACAGTGTTGATTAACGTTAACTGCATCGTGTACTTGGTAGAAAATTCACAATGAAGTTATAGAAAATTGGATTGTTAGAATTACACACAAATGATGACGATGTACAAATAGAAACACAAAATGATTATTCAAAAAGATTTTAATGGCCTTCGGCCAAACAAATTACAATTTAAATAAAAATAGCAAATAGAATGAACAATTTGAAATAACGACAATCGCTAGTAGTTCGGGCAGAGCTTCTGCACTCTGTGACGACCGATGAGCAAAAAGGGACGAGTGCCGCCAGCCGCCTTCCTTATATAGCCAGCCGCGGTGTTGCTATTCCTGATTGAATTTTTCTTCTAATACGCATCGTCATCATTTGTGTGTAATTCTAACAATCCAATTTTCTATAACTTCATTGTGAATTTTCATATTTTTTTTTTTGTAGAGAAAATCGCTTAATAAAGTGTTAACAGTTTATTAGAACTTGTGACCGTACAACTAGATTAAAGATAAAAATAAAGCACCACTATCATTTTTTTAACATTGCGTTCTTCTTATTATAAACTTTCAACTTCGCCTCAGCATAGTAGTTGAATCTCATCGTCTCCGTCGTTGTAAAATCATTAACCATGTTCATATTAGCCAACACTTCCTCGATCGAAGTAAAATAGAAATAATGTCCTCTGTGCGTTGGATAAAAATTAGCAGCCACAACTCCTCTAAGATAAGCCCTATGCACGACTTCTATTTCGAAAATACCAACGGTTGCCGACAAAATAGCAGTCACAGCTTCGCCCGGCTTCAGTTCTACCTCGACGCCGCTAGTAGAGCCAATAGTTTCGGTAATTGATTTCTGCTGACTTTCACCTCCGCGATATGTATAACTAAAGCCAGTTTTTCCTCCACCCCTTGCGATTTCAATGTTAAAGCCGTATTCTATATCTTGGGATACTGAGTACTCTTGTTGTCTTGACCAACTCGTTGTCAAAGTGTTTGCTATGCTGTGTGATATACCTGTGTTCACTTTTATAGTCTTATTTGATGAGTTCTCGAAGTCTTGTGTCACAACTATGACTGGTTTCTTCAATATGCTTTTCACTCTCGCTGATTTTATCGATACCACTTTCTTCACTGGTTCTAAATTGTAAGTTCTGTACAGGCCAAGAGGAGAACTTGTAAGGTAAGCATCCGACGGCCTTCTTTGGTATTTCTTTTCCAACCCAGACTTCAAATTATCTTCACCGAGGTTGAAATTACTGATGTCATCACTTGTTACAGTTCGAGTTTCTGTTCCTGAGTATGAGATTTCCAATTTCTCATTCACATCGAGTGTTATTCTAGCCGCCACAAATTTTATTATAAGCACTGTCACTAATAATTTTAAACCCATTTTATCTTTATTTTGGGAGCTGTGTATTGGGCAGACACTTTTGGAACATTGGCTGATTTAATTTGAAACATTTGTTGTATGCGTTTATATATAGCTTTTGATTTGTAGATAGGGAAAAAGATAGATAAGGAAAAATGATGAGCTAATTTTTCCAGCCAAATCTTTTCCCAGCAGTATTGTGGAAAAATCTTCTTAATTATAAGGAAAAAAACACTAAAACTAAAGCTAAATACTTAACCCAATACTTTTGTAAAGTTTATCTACTCTTTGAATTTTCTAAACGTACCTACCGGCCTAATGCGAGTCCGACTTGCGCAGGAGTTCTGTATCACCGACATTTGTACCAGAAACAGTTTGCGGTCATTTGCTGTTGGAATAAGTGTAGTGTATAAAGATACTATAGTCACCTTGCATATTACAATTGTCGACATCCAGGACAGAAAAACAACTGTTGGCTGTCGGGGTTTGTATCTCTGAGGTTTGTTGAATGATGTGCGCAATACAGTTACAGAAGCTCAGAGACAGTTTAACAGACTGCAAGGTTTTCCTCCGTCCTGGGGACGACGAAGGAGTTGGTCAGACTATTACCGACTAAAACCAGACGATGTTTTGCGACTACTTCTGGCCGGGGTGCTGGAAAACTTGTGCATTTCGTCAAGCTCCCCCGGCGAGGTAGTGGCCCACATGATCATGCGAGCCCCGTACAAGCCGTACACGGCCGCAGATTCTATTGAGAGGTGCGCGTAGAACACGGTACACGTCCATACCCCGCAGTCCACACCCTAGAGTGGTTGGAGATCATTGTACGCCCTCTGGTGCTTGGTGCGTCTACTGCGGATAGAGCGGGAGGTTGTGTCCTCCTGTTCCCCTTTCGCCACCTCCTTTGCGACCACAAGGAGGCGAAGGCGTCACCTGCACTCGCTCCTGATCATGGCTTGGACCGCGACCGAAAGCAAGAGTTTATCAGTGTACGGAACCATAAACAACAATCACACAACAATTTTGTCATACTAATTTTTTGTAGTGTTAGTGTGATTTCTTCATGAAAATGAGTGAAAGTGACGAATTCTTTGTTCCATGCCGTTCTGTCTCTGTTTCATCTATAAAAAATAAATAAAAATGATTTTTTGTGTTTAATTTCAGAATAACAGCTTTTTACTGAAAGTTTATAACAAAAAAGTACATTTCTTTTTTGAAGTGATAACGTCTTTATACATCCGCCGCTGTCTGTATGGTGTCGGACGTAAAGAATAGCACCATCCCATATCTTCCCGTGGGTGTCGTAAGAGGCGACTAAGGGACTTACCAGAGAATGGACAGCAGCGTTCTCTGTGCTTTTGTAACAACCGTACTGCGATCGCCAACCCGCCTGCCAAGCCTGGCGATTATGGCAAAACCTCCCTTCTTGGGGGAGGCCTATGTCCAGCAGTGGACGTCTTTCGGCTGAACAGATGAAGAAGAAGACATCCGCCGTATCCCAGTAGTCCCATTCTCTAGTTCCATTATGGGACTACTGGGATTTTTTTCTCCCATTAGTTCCATGGAACTAGAAAACTTTTTCACCAAATCCCATTAGTTCCATTAAGTACAGTTGAAGGGTAATTAAATATAGTAAGAACAATAATCTTACATAATGTCGTTTGGACCCGCTGTTAAAATAAAAAATAATGTCATACACCGGCTGCACGCATGAAAAAGTGTCACGAATCCTGGATCAACGCCCAGCCATTGGACCTATAAAACTGAAAATTTGCACAGTGGTTCCCTTTATAATGTAGACCAGGAATACGGAAGAATTTTTTGAAACTCAGCCCCTAAGGGAGTTAAATAGGGGATGAAAATTTGTATAAAAGTCCGTCAGTTTTAAAGTTAGGATCTTAAAATTTTGTACATATGCTGACGACTAAAAATTTATTTATATGTGTCTCAGCGTTTTTGATAATTCTATCTACAAAGAGTTAAAAAAGGGGATGAAGTTGTGTATGGAAAGTACTTAATTTTCGAAGTTAAAAAGCACAAAATTTAATATCTAGGCGTATGGTTGGAAGCTAACGTAACGGTGTTAATAGAATTTCAATCCTTAAAGGGGTGAAAAGGGGGATGAAATTTTGTTTTTTAAGTTAAAATTACTAATATCATAAAAAATGATGTTATCACGTAAAATTATCGTCCGTAAACAGACTTTACAGAGAACCATTTTTATTTATTTTTTTATCTGTATGTCGGTCTGTTTATTCTGACTAATTTTCGAAACGGCGGTACCGATTTTGACGGGACTTTCACTGGCAGATAGCAGATGTTACAGGGAGTAATTTAGAGTGATAATAACTTAAGCTATATTTATTTTAGAAAATGGATTAGAGTTCCGTGCAAAAATTAAAACCCTTGAAATTGATGGCTAAATCCGATTCAAATAGGGAAGTTATATTTTTATAAAAATAATTTCACGCGGACGATTGTCGTGGGCAACAGCCAGTTTCATTACAAGGGAAGAAAATCATCGGGACAGCGGAAGTTTTTAAACACACCCGCTATATTTTTGAACAACATAACAGCACTCCGCACCGCGGGATCGACGAGAAAATAATCCATCCCCATTGCACCTTTTTTTTATTAATACCTTTTTTAGCGTTTCGTCGGCGTGAGGTAGCCCCCATACAAAATTACAGCTATCTAGAATATACAAACAACGGAACCCTAAAATAAAAGCTTTTGTTATGTCCACACAAACACGTCAACAGAACGTATTTTTTTAGAACATTTTCCCCAAAACATCGTGGAATGTATAGGTCAGCGTAAAATTATAAAAACCGTTAGATTGTAATCTATCTAGCGAGATTGTAAACTGTCGAAATATTGTCAACTGAACGTACTGCTTACAAATATACCTAAAACATTATTTTTTAAAGTCCTTAATTTTCGAAGTTAAGAAGCACAAAATTTAATATCTTTGCGTATGGTTGGAAGCTAACGTAACGGTGTTGATAGAATTTCAATCCTTAAAGGGGTGAAAAGGGGGATGAAATGATCATGATCTGTCGAAGTGAAACCGTAAAAATGGGAAATGCATGCGATCAAATTATCTCTGCCCCCATAACAACAACACAACACAACACAGAAACACACATAACAACTAATGCTTTGTGTCTGTGACTGTAGCTTCGGCTTCTTTGTTTTTAAGACATATAAAAGTGCCTGTTATGGCTTAATTGACATAAATGCTTTGAGTTTGAATTGTATGATGTAAATATTGAATAAGAGTACCAACACTAAGTAACATGCATTAGGTGGTACTCATATCCTGAATTTCAGGATCCCTAAATGAAAGTATTTTTAAGGTATTGAAAAACCAACAACTTTTTTTAGTAAGGTAGTTTAATAAAGAGGAAGAGTGGAGCAGAGGAGCTCGTGGCAAAATAATAACATCCACTCGGGTCGATCTTTAGGTTAAGCCGTGCTTGCCTAGGTTGGTCTGTGGATGGGTGACCACCCATTACATACCGAGTTTCCTCTGTGCCTCGGAAAGCACGTTAAGAAGCTGGTCCCGGCTGTCATTTGTGATCTTTGACAGTCGTTACAGGTAGTCAGTGGCCCAAAAAGTCTGACAACCAGTCTTACCAAGGGGTATCGTATTACCCAGTACTAACTGGGTTGTGGAGGACAGATAGGCAGTCGTTTCATCTAAAATACTGGTATTCACCTGCATCCGGTTAGACTGGAAGCCGACCCCAACACAACTTGGGAAAAGGCTAGGCAGATGATGAGTGAAATAAAGAGGAACTTGAAGTTAATATCTATCGTCTTATATGTCTACTTAGAACTTTGTAAAACAATGATAGCTTAGGTACATTGAATGTCATTAAAATTATATTGTTACCTATTTTTCTATACTCATAAACATTTTCGTTCAGGTGGCCTACCATGACGTCTTAAAGCAGGATCGTTTTAATCTTGTTCCAGTGTGAAAGAAATGGCGAACGATCCTGCTTTAAGACGTCATGGTTTCGGGAGGTTCCTGCACCGAATCGGGCGGGAGGAAACGCCCGGGTGCTTCAACTGCGAGGATCGACCGGAGGACACGGTGGAGCACACGGTTGAGCTGTGTCCCGGGCGGAGCACCGCCGTGTCCTCGAAGCGTCCGCGTCCGGCCCTGGTGCAAGCTATGGTCCGGAGCGAGACGGAATGGGACGCCGTCACCTCCTTCTGCAAAGCAGTAATGCTAGAGAAGGAGGTGGCGGAACGTGAGAGGGAGAGAACCTCACAGCGTCCCGGCCGCCGCGGGCCTGTGGACGGTGGGCTATGGGCTAGCTCGCCGTCTGTCCGTCTCATGACGACAGGCTGGGTCGACGGCGCTTTCGTGTTCCACGCCCGCCTCAAAGAGAGTCAGCAATAGGAAGGGGTCCGCAAGGATCGATGCCTGCCGGGGTTGCGGGACTGTTCGAAAGAGATACCGTGGCCCCGGAACACAAAGGACGATGAAGGAACATGGATGGGCTGCTCCGCCCAGAGCGGGAGGAGTCATTTGATGATTTCCCATCCAAAAAATAAAAAAAGACGTCACGGTAGGCCACCAGATCTTTTATTTTTAAATTACGTAATATTAAAATGAAACAAGTGTTACATAAGTACAAACGCTAACATAATTGGTTTTACTTTTTCCTCCAAAACGGATTCTTGCCAGAGAATAGTTTGTCCTTTATAGACCCTCCTATAGAGAGTATTTTATCAACGTCGACCTCAGCGCCTAAAGCGACGCCTGCGCCGGAGTTCACGTTCTCCAGAACTGTGATTTCTGGAATTTTTTCGGCTGAAAAAAATATGAAAATCATTAATGGATGCATACCTTCAATTACAAGGTTATACAGAGATTTTCATTAAAATATTTTCATAACTGCATAAAATAGCACTGCTCAATCAATGTATTTATGCAGTAGCCTACAATAACCCTTGAGTTTATAAATCAATTTAACGTTAGGTCCTTTTTAACTGAAATAAGGTTCTATCCACTCAAACAATAAAGTTTAAATTAAGAAAAAATTAAAGCCTCATATTGGAGTATTTTGGTTGTTCTCACCTGCTTCATCTGGTAGGTCTAGATGCAAGTGCCTTTCGCCATCGTAAACACCTTTCGCCTTTTTGTTGCCTGCACCGACATCATAGTTGATAGCACTGTTCCGGAGCCAAGTGATTTCGACGACGCGAGGGGCTGGAATGAAAACAAAAAAATATTATGTTGTATCGGCCAGTCGAAGTTCAGTGATAAGGTACAAACCAAGGGCCTTAACACTACGAAATAAAGCCCATAATACAAAAAATTAAATAGTTAAACTTGTAATTGAAGATGTTGATTGTTGTTGATGTGTGATCTTTGTCTTTTTTCAGTGTTGTCACGAGACTTTTAGAGTTTGGTTGACAGGTTAAAACTTTTCGAGTAAAAATTAACATACCTAGATTATGAAAATATTTTTTTACCTGGAGCTGTGTTAACACAGGTAAAGAACAATAAAGCAAAAGCCACAGTAGCACGCACCATCCTGACAACGTATACACTGCAAATTCAAACAAACTGATTGTCGTTTGAAAATCTTACGAACTTAAATATGAATCGTTCACACACAACCAGTATTATCCGGCTACACTTCTCTGTA
This sequence comes from Xestia sexstrigata, assembly GCA_941918905.2. Lineage (NCBI taxonomy): Eukaryota > Metazoa > Arthropoda > Insecta > Lepidoptera > Noctuidae > Xestia > Xestia sexstrigata. The sequence goes on along the minus strand of OW799201.2, from coordinate 3,978,719 downwards.
GCCACTGATACAAATAATAACCAAACATAAACAGGTAAAATCTTAAGAAAACTAAAAAAGGGATTTTCGTGTTTTAGCTAATTTTGAAATTTAAATTCAAGCACTTGCCTCTGTTGTAAAACAGTAAAAGCTAAAATCTATTTAGAGAGGTTTAGATATTTTTTTATTAATGCCGTGGGTTACTTAACTGAAGTACCTAAATATAACTAATTTCTAATAATAAATATCTGTACACTCTAAAATTAGGTACCGCTTTTAAAACTTCACATACGTCCTAAAAATGTATAATAAAAACACATGGGCCTATAATACTGCCTTGGAAATTCCGTAAGCAACCAAAGCCAAAAAGCACACAGTTTGTAACTGGCAAGTTATTGGCTCTAAGACTATTTTTATCTGAACACCTAATTAATTAATTTCTAGATTTAGTACAATGTATTCGTTTGTTTTATTTCCATATAGTAGTTAATTAAGTCATTGATAAACAAGATGAAGAAGATTGGCCCTAATATTGAGCCTTGTGGAACACCTTGCCTTACTTGTTTTAGTCCCGATTTGAAAATTTTCTCACAGTTTTCTTGTTCTACTTTAATTTCTACATATTGTTTCCTATTTTCTAAGTAAGACTTAAACAAGTTTAAAACTGGTCCTCTTACTCCATAATGCTCCATTTTTGCTAGTAGTAACTTGTGATTTACTGTGTCAAAAGCAGAACTTAGATCAAGGAACAGCCCTACGACTTTTAATTTATCATTAATTCCGTTTATTACTTCCTCCATTAACGTATTAACTGCGTCATTCGTTCCCACATTTTTTTGATAACCAAATTGTTTGTAATTAAGAATTTTATTGCGATTTACATGTCTAAGAAGCCTTATTTTTAGTATTTTCTCAAAAATTTTTGAAATTATAGGTAAGAGAGAAATTGGTCGATAGTTGTTGGGATCGTATTTACACCCTTTTTTATAAATTGGCAGAACTCTTGCTATCTTAAGCTGTTCCGGGAACACACTCTCGTTCATACACTTATTAATAAAATGTGCCAGTGGTTTTGCCAATAAGTCAATATGATTTTTAAATATTTGTATTGGGATTTCATCATGACCAACCGATTTCTTGTTGGCCATTGCATCGACAATTTTTTTAATTTCACCTGCAGTCACTGGTTCACAGGACATTTCTACACTAACTCTGCTAACGCTATCTTTTAAAGTGTTTATGGCTTGTTCATAAGTTTTGAGCTCCCCAACAAGGTCAGCTTTGTCGAACGTGTTCGAGAAAATGTCAACTATTTCCTGAGGATTTGATATTATTTTGTTATCTATTTTCAAAAGAATGTCCTTACTATTTCCACGTTTCGTTTGAGTGTTCCTATGTCTATTTATAACTCCCCATATAGCTTTTGAAGAATCATTTGCTTTTTCAAGTTCTTTCCTAACCGATATACGTCTGGCTTTTTTTAAGACTGCTCTATATATTCTAATGTAAGTTTTTACATACATCCCTATTTCCTCATTGCAAGTCATCTTACCTATGTTTTGAAGTATGAATCGCTTCATTTTGCTTGATACTCTTATTCCTTTTGTTATCCATGGTGATTTACAAGTTTTTTTTGGATTAACTTTTCGTTTCTTTTTTTTAAAACTACTGCGAAATATTTGGCCAAATTTTTTTAGGAATCCATTTAAACCTTCTTCAGTCCAGTTGCTATTTTCTAAACGTTGTCTAAAATTATTCGAATTTCTGTCACTGAACTGCCTAATTTCTATATTTAATAAATCTTGATCGCCATTTGACATTAATTTTTCAGTTTTTAAGCGACATACTAACGCTGCATGTCCGTCAGCCAAGCAATTGTGATCAACAAACTGTTCATTGAAAAAAATATCCGGCAGATTCGTCAAAAAGTTATCTAAACATGATTCCGCGCTATTTCGTCTATAAGTCACTTCGTTAATAATTGGTCTAAAATTGTAAGATGTCAGTAGTGTTAAGAAGTTTAAAGATTTTTTGTCGCTTTTAAGTAAGTCGATGTTGAAATCTCCACAGATGATGCACTTTTTACTAAAGAAGTGTTCCAGTAATTGCTCTAACTTAGACATGAATGTTTCATAGTTCTGTTCAACAGGATTTCTGTAACAACAGAAAATGTATATGTTGGTATTAGCATCCTTAACACCACATATTTCAAAGCTTTCAATTTTATATAGTTTTTGACAGTAGGGCACCTCTTCACAAACAACATCATTCGTCGCCATTATTAGGCTGCCACCCCTTTTTTTATTTTTTCGAGCATTAAAGGACACCATTTTATAATTGTTAATATTGAATAGAGAAGCCGATTCCATAGTCAAGAAATGTTCCGTAATACACACATACAAATTGTTTAGTTCAAGTTCATGGAGGTACAGTTCTAATTCATTTCTTTTGTTGCATAAACCACATAAATTCTGTAGGTAGATATTGAGGGAGATATAATTATTATCAGGAGTTACAGAATTTGTTGTCGTGCTGTGAGACATGCTACTGAACAATTTACTTACGAAAAAAATCGTCATTATTTTCCAGGTTGTCAGTCTGAGTGCTAATGCTATTTGTAACTGCTATGCGACACTTTGATGAAGTTTCATTATCTGTTTGTGTATATACATTATTATAACAGTTTTGTACATGTCCGTTTAGCCCATACCGGTCACTACTTTTAATTTGATTATTATACAATAAATAGTCATTTTTGTATTTTAAACGAAGTATTTCTTTATGGATAAGTCTGCTAGCTTGCATTGTATTAATGTATTTTGATCTGAATTTTGTGTTAAAATAATCCAAGTCTAGTGGCAAAAATGTTGAATTCATAAAATTACTACATACCATTTTTAATGACTTATTAAGCATACTTACACTAAGCCATTTATTTTTATAAATTTTGCCAACTAAGACGTTTGTTTGTTTAATTTGACCCAAAGTGTAATATAATATTGACTGGAAATTTAAAGGATTTGAATCGTTAGAACCCCCTAATATCAATATGTAGTCTGAGTTGGTAAAATCTTTACACTCAAAAACACATGTACTTATGACTTCAGCCATTGGCGCACCAGGCTTTACTATTGATGTCACGTTGAAAGACTTTCCTAGTAGTTCTTGAATTAGCAATCTCATACCAAGTCCGGTTTGATCAGCAAAAATTTTTACTTGGTGTTTTCTTTCATTACAGTCTCCGTCCTTCGGGATGTTACCAATGTTTGTATTCCCTAAATCCACCTTTGTATTTATGGTGAGAGTCTCCGTTGTTTCAGAGTTTACTATTGTACCCATGTCGATGCTACCTTTCTCCAAGATTGGTCGGTAAAATGGCTGATGGTTTATCATTGTATCCTGTGAGCCCATGTCGTCTGTTATGGGTTGCTCGAAAAAATAACTTAGGTTGTTGCTAACGTCATGCTTTGGACTTTTTCTTACTGCATCTATATCTAGTTCTTTAGAAGAAGTCTTTGTCAAGCCGATTCGCAAACCACACGACCTATGGCGTTTTTGATACTGAGGAGAATAAAATTTTAGTGGGGAAGCAATCGATTTGTTACTCCTATTTAGTTCAAAAGCGCCTACTGATTTATACATATTAATTTTGTGCTGGAATGTTGATAATTTTTCCTTTAAGGAGCTATTCTCAATGTTTAAATTGTCTATTTCGGTGTTTGCTATTTGTAACTCAAGATTTAATTTTGTGAGTTGTTCCTTGATTGTAGTTATTTCGTCTTTGTTCATACTGTTTGGCAGACTCTGATAAGAAATGTCCAGTTCGAACTCGCTGTCTTGGAAATCGATACTTAGCTGGCGACGTCTTTGAGTGTTAACGTAAGTAAGTAAGTAAGTAAGTATATTATGCTATGGATATTTATCGAAAGATTCAATGCGTTAATGCGATGATTTTAGCATAGAAACAAATGATCTATCATAGAATAATCTTTAGGACATTTGTGAAATAACAACAGTCAGACCATTTTTTTTAAATTACTTTTGAATGAAATCAAGTTTTTGGATGTGTACATCTGTAGCTAATACGTTACATCATCCTAAAAAAAAAAAAAAGATTTGAAAAAAAAAGCAGGTCTAACGTGTTTAACGAGTTTATGTTGAATCAGTATTTATGCCATTAACCTTTTAAAATTGTTTTAAAGTTATCAGTACCACACTACACTGTGTTGTTGTCTTTGTAGTTTCATTTACATCACTAATAAGCCCTATTAAAGTTTACAATAGCATCAGTGAATAAGAAAGAAACATTCTTCGTCGCCGAAGAAACGGAAAGATTTTTGACAAAGACCTTCAAGTAAACTCGGGATTCCCCATTTGCATTTATATATTATCGTAATCATAAATTAGTGTTTTTGTATTATGGTTTTTTGCAAAATATTATTTATGTACAAGGAAAAAATATTAGACTAGCTAAAAACTAGAAAACTGCAATGACGCATAGCTTTTTGAAAGACAAGCTAACCGATGTCTAGATGAAAATATTTAGTCATATTTTCCTCTACCTTCTTAAAAATGGTAATCAATTAAGGGCCGCGAAGGAGTATCGTGTTAGGCTGCTTTTCCACCAGAGATGTGCTATGCAGCTATGCTGCGAAGATGTAATAGCTAAGCTGTGAAACTGTGTGACCGTTTCCACTGATACTAAGCTATGTAGCGGTGCGAGTAAGATGTGCTATGAAGATGCGCCGCCGCAAAGTAGCTGCGCGAGGAAGATGCGCAACTCGAGCTATTGCGATGTATCGATAGTAGGGAAGCGGGTAGGTATTCTGCTCTGCACATAGCTATACACCACTCGCGACCATCCATAGCACGCATCGATATCACGCATGGAGGCGTGCTATCTTTCAATATAAAAAAACATATCTTAGTTGAATCCGTTTCCACCAGTGCTCAGCTATGTGCACCAATGAATATGATTGGTGGATATCAAACGCATCCATAGCAACGTAGCATAGCACATCTCTGGTGGAAAAGCAGCTAGCTGTTGCCCGCGGCTTCGCCCGCGTGATGTTCGGTTACTGTCCCACTGGATCTCTGTATCCTACATGTAAATCCAAGTTATAAACTATCTATGTGCCAAATTTCATAATCAGCACAATAATTTTCATCACAATCACCATCATTACTTATCACAATGACCATCACTGTCACAACCACCATCACAATCACAATCACTTTCACAATCACCATCACAATCACTATTACAATCACCATCATCTCATCGTAGTCACAATCATTATCATCGTTATCACAATCATCATCATCATTATCACAATCAGCATTATCATCACAATCATCGTCATCATTATCACAATCATTATCATCGTAATCACAATCACCATCACCATCATTATCACAATCACCATCACTATCACAATCATTATTTCAATCACCATCACCATCACAATCACAATCACCAACTTCGTTATCACAATCATTATCATCGTAATCACAATCATTATCATCATCACAAATTCACAATCATCATCATCACAATCTCAATCCCCGTGATTTTTAGACATTTCAACCCCATCGCAGTCCAACAGGGGATGATGGTGTTTTAGGTCCGCCACATTAAATCTTAAAATCGTTGTTTTTGTAATACACCCGACCCGATACACCATACAAACAATACCCATGTTGATTTTCAAACTTTGTTACCCCATTTCCCCCTTTAGGGGTTGAATTCTGAAAAAACCAGAAACAAGTGTTAACTCATTTATCGATAGGAGTACTAATGAAAAGTTTCGAAAAAAAACAGTCCAACTAATCTTGTTTCCCCATACAAACTTTCGACTCCCGTTTTAGACTTTGTCATCCCATTTCCCCAGTTCCCCATTTCCTTCAGTATTCTATTTATCAATAGGAGTACTCCCGTGAAGTTTCGTATAAAATAGTCTAACTATCTTATTTCCCCATACAAATTTTAGAGACCCGTTTCACCCCCTTAGAGGCTGAATTTTGAAAAATCCATTCTTAGTGCAACCCTATACCTCATAAGGAACCTACTTGCCAAATTTGAACTTGCGGTTTGGGCTGTGCGTTGATATGTGAGTCAGTCAGTCAGTCAGTTTCTTCTTTTATATATTTAGACTAGCTGTTGCCCGCGACTTCGTCCGCGTGGTAGCTAACATCAGACATTGTAAAGGATACAACCAATCACTCAAGATCATGACTGACTGTTTGATTCACTGAAAAATTGATCAACGCACAACTGAAACTGCTGGGTCTAGAAGCATGAAATTTTCCACAAACATAAAGTTTTTATGACAATATTTCTCAAACAAAACCATTTTATTGGATGGAGCTTAATTAAATAGCCAGAGTGCGAGGTGAGCTCACACGAGAAGACGCATTGTGGTTACGCGGAAAGCAAATAAGACAACAAAATCAACTTGGAAAATAATGAAACGGGACGTTGTAAGACCGCGTGGAGACACAGGGTGAAATCGGTCTTTCTTAAGGGTTACAGGGGTGCACGGTACCTTAATTTCCTCGTCGGCAGCTCCTCAGCGAGATTCACAGCGGTTTTCACGCACAAAACACTAAGTTTCACCAGTTTTCCAGTTTTTCTTAGGAACGCAATGTTCTCGACACACAGGTTTATAGCCAACGAACCAAAAGTTTTGTGAATGTCTGATGATGGCTCACTTCCGCCGTACGTTTGCCATCTCGCTTTAACGAGTACGATAGGTTCCGTGCAAGGAAGGGATGGGAGATAGGGATGTATTACCAACCAATTCGTAATGTTGCCAAATAATTAAATTTAATCTATGATTTAAAATTAGCGCAAAGATCCCCCCGGGCTTGAAGCGATGCCTTCAAGAATTGAAGCTAATTTACAAAACTAAATTAAACGATAAACTAAGCAATAAACTAAGTACCTAATTACTAACGTTAACCTTACCTAAATTACGAAATTGTCCATCTATTGGTTAGGTAACGGACAAAGACGAACGACGGGGCGCAAGTAAGAGCCAGTCATCGTCTTAACCCGAACGACGCGAGTGACTCCTGTGGAGTCCGGGAAAACTTCCTCCACGACACCCAACGGCCAGTGTAGTGGAGGCGAATTATCAGTTATAAGAATCACGACCGTACCGACAGCGACCGGATCGACCGGCGTGTTCCATTTGCGACGCGATTGTAAGGTGTGGAGGTAACCGCTCCTCCAGCGCTTCCAAAACGACTGTACCAGTCTGTCTAACAATTCATGTCTAGCGACAGTATTTCTCTCGTCTATTTCCTCGGCAGGCAAATATCTTAAAGGCGTGAGATTCAAAAAGTGCGCTGGGGTTAAAGCTAGTGGTTCCGAAGGATCACTAGAGAGTGTCCTGCAAAGAGGCCTACTGTTCATTACCGATTCGACCTGGGTAAGAACGGTACTTAATTCTTCGAATGAGAGAATAGTGTCACCTATGACTCGATACAAATGCGACTTTAGACTTCTAATATTAGCTTCCCAATTGCCCCCAAAGTGACTAGCAGTCGGGACATTGAGTGACCAATCTATGCGACTCTCAGCTAGCATGTGACCAGTATTATGGTATTTTGAACAAAGAAATTCGTGAAGTTCCGAAAGTTTGCGTTTAGCGCCTATGTAATTAGTCCCGTTATCCGAATAAATCCTACTCACTGGGCCACGACAAGAACCGTTTGAAAGCGCCCATAAAATTAGCTGTGCTAAGGTCACCAACAAGTTCAATATGCACGGCGCGTGTAGTCATACAAACGAACAAACACACGTAGGCTTTGGTGGAACGAACACCTCGACCGCGAGACATGGTAACCCTAAACGGCCCGGCATAGTCCGTGCCCGTGTGAACGAACGGCTTAGCGGATTTGACGACACGACAAGAGCGATGATCCGCCATTTCAGGGAAACTGGACGTAGGACGAAGTCGAAAGCAGGGAATGCATTTATGGATTCTATTCCTAATTAAATTACGGGCAGAAAGTATCCAATATCTCTGACGTAGGAGTGACATCAGCAGGTCGGGACCTGCGTGACAGTTTAATTTATGATGATATTCGACGAGTAAATTCAAAACGGGATCCTTGCTTGGAAGCAAAATAGGATATTTCCCTTCATAGCTTAAATCCGAATTTCTTAAACGGCCTCCGACTCTAATGAGTCCGTCCTTGAGAAACGGCTTTAAGTGTCGTAGAGCAGGACTACAATCCTTGCCTTCCCCGAGTCTAGCAATCTCAGTGGATAAATAAAGGCGTTGAAGCTCACGAAGAACGAGTAGTTCAGCGAAGTCATAATCCGACGCTGACATGCAATATCTAACAGGTAACAACCTGACAAAACGACAGACGTAAATTACTACTCGAAGTAATTTACTCCAGGACGATATGCGATCAACCAAAGAAAGAAGAGGAGATCTTTCATTTGGTACAGCGGATAGCAACGAGAGCTTCTTCTCTTCGGGCGCTTCAGGCACCGACGAAGGACTGAAGGGAACGACAGGCCACTGTGAAACGTCCAAATGGGCCCACGGAGGACCACTGAACCAAAGCGGGTGGTCAACAATTTGAGAAGGTGTGAGACCATGTGACAGACAATCTGCGGGATTGTCCGTACCGGACACGTGATACAAATTTTGTGGCGACAAGTCGCTTTGTATTTTCGACACCCTGTTGGCCACAAAGGTGTTCCACCGATGGGGCGATGAATGTACCCAACAGAGCGCGACTGTCGAATCCGAAAATGCGAATATGTTACGAAAAACAATGCGGGGCTGACAAGCGACTATGACATTTTTTATAAGTTGAGCTAGCACAAGAATAGCGCAAAGCTCCAGACGAGCGAGAGAAACGACTTTCTTAGGTGAGACCTTCGATTTAGCGGTTAGCAAGTAAACAATATTGCTATCGCTATTTTGGACGTGGAAGTAAATCACTCCCCCGTATGCCTTTTCACTGGCGTCTGCGAAAGCCAAGATAGTGACCACACTATCGGCGATGATACCAACGTGACGTGGGATTTTAATATTACAGAGCAACGGTAGCTCTTCCTTGAAGCGAGTCCACAGCCTGACTATATCCTCAGGTGGGGATATATCATCCCAGTTACAATCACGCAGCCAAAGCTGCTTGATAAGAAGTTTAGCGTACAGGACGACAGGTGCGACAAATCCCATGACGTCCCACAATTTAGCGACACACGATAATATTGTTCGTTTAGTACAATTTTGTGCGGGAGTATTGACTCTCATGCTGAAGTGATCTGACGTAGGCGACCAACACAAGCCCAGTACTTTCTGCTGGTCGGATTCGTCGAATTCTTTGACAGCTAGCAGACGATGCGAGGGTGGAATTGAGTCTAAAACGGCTTGGGAGTTGCTGGTCCATTTAACCAATTCAAATTGACCAGCTTTCATGAGACCTATCATCTCCGAGGCGGTGGAAATACCCTGGTCTTCCGTGAGGACGGAATGGACGAAATCATCCATGTACAACCCTGAAGTGACGATATTTTTAGCCTGAGGGTAGGAGTCACCCTCATCCTCTGCCAGCTGCCTAATAGTTCGCAGCGCATGGAAGGGGCTAGACTTAAGCCCGAAAACAACACGGTTAAATTCATAAACCTGTAAAGGTTCTTGCGGGGAAAAGCGATACAAAATGCGTTGGAAACGCCGATCAGATTCTCGGATTCCAATGCTAAGAAACATCTGACGAATGTCTGCGGAGAGTGCAATCGAAAACAAACGAAAACCAACGATAATATTAAACAAACTCCCTTGCAGGTTTTGCCCACCGTACAAGAGGTCATTAAGCGAAATGCGGGAGGTAGTCTTGCAACTACCGTCGAGAACGACACGAAGTTTGGTTGTGACCTTATCATCCCTGATCACCCCATGATGCGGAATAAAATAAGAAATTTCTGAAGAATCTGAATTTGCAGGTGAAATATAACCCTTTTCTAAATATTCGAGGATGACGCTATCATACGCGACCTTTAGTTGTGGAGAAGCTTGCATCTTTCTTTCCAAGCAGTGAAACCGACGTTCACTTGCTTGGCGTGAGTTACCAAGGGATTCGACATCACCCTTGAAAGGCAGAGCTACCACGTATCGACCGTCACTATCTCTAGTAGTGGTGCGTGTGTAAAACTCCTCACACTCCCTGTCGTCCGAGCTGACTACAGGAGGAACATCCACCTCCTCCAATTCCCAAAATTTCCGAACCGCAGAGTCAAGTCAGTACAACAATATGAAACGGTCGAGTTGCTATTAACACGGACCGGCGCGTCTCCTACTATAACATAGCCTAGGACAGTTTACAAAGCAAGCGGTGATATATATGGCGGCTGTCCTTGAACTTTATTCGACAAGAGTAAGTGTGGGTAAATCGAAGCACCGATCAATACTTGAATCGGGCCTGGCGAAAAATATGTGTCGTCTGCCAACGGAATGTTTTTGAAGTTAGACAAGAGTGAAGAATTAACCGTGGCAGTTGGTAGATGTTCAGTGATTTTATCTACTACCAAAGAGTCGACACTATAATTTATGATACGATCAAAGCGAGAATAAAATTTAAATTTTACGGAACCCTGAATTGTTTTACTTGAACCGCCTATTCCTTTCACGGCGGAACAAGTAGGTCGATTATTTATGTTCAAACCTAAGCGTTGACAACACTCACGTGTGATAAAGTTACTTTGAGAAGCGCTGTCTAACAATGCACGAACAGTGTGATTATTACCATGAGAATCCACGACAATAATACGCGCAGTTGCAATCAAAACCGTCGTGGGGCATCGAGATAAATGGTCAACCTCGTTATTATTAGCTGATAACGCACACAGCGTGACGTCATCGCGAGCGGAGGCAGCGTTAGCGTCACTAGGTGCCGCATTGGCAGCGGTAGCAGACGCGGCTTGCTGGGCCCCAAAGCACAATAATGTATGGTGCTTGCGGTGGCACCTTTTACATCTAGAAGTTGACTCGCACGCGGAAACACGATGACCACTACTTAAACAATTTATGCACAAATTGTTTGACTTTACGAAGTTAAAACGCTGATCAGGGTTATAACTATTAAATATCTTACATTTATAAATGTAATCATGTTGCTCACTGCATAGACCACATGTTGTTTTCTCGGGACCAGAGGTGCTGGCGTACGCGACGGTAGACTTACGTTCGAGTGGTTTCTTATTATTGGTGACCCTAGCAACAGATGATGAAGTACGTTCTAACATTTTTATATGGTCACGAACGAAGCAATCCAAATCGGAAAAAGATGGAATTTTGGAACTATTAGATCTTAGTTGATAATTAGTTTCGAAGGCACGCACAGTATCTTGGTCGAGTTTCTTAATAGCGATATGTAACAAAACAAAATCAGCGAGGTCATTGACCTTTGTGTGTTTTAAAGCGGCTACAGACGACGAGAATTTATCGAGAAATGATTCTAAGTTATTTGGGGTTCCAGTCGAAATAGATTTAAATTCAAATAATTGTCTAAGTATGAAGTTGCGGACTGACGCTTATCTTCATACCTTTTACAAAGCGAATCGAAAATAAGAGGGTAGTTATCCGCTGATGGATTTATACCCGCACATATTGAACGAGCCTTGCCTGTTAACTTTCCTAACAAATAATATAACCTCTCACAGTCTGTCAGAGAAACATTATTATGCACTGCGTTTTTATAGCTAGCGATAAACAATGGCCAATTTCTATGGTCTCCGTTAAATTCGGGGATTTCAATAGGAGGTAAGCGAGGTGACCTTTTGACCTCATTACGAGATTGAACTAGCAGTTTTTCTTCAGCTCGCTTTACACGGCCCAAAAGGTCTTCGAATGAAGAAAGCGCTTGATAGGAGACAGCGCAGTCAGGATTTAATTTGAGCTCATGGGCAACAATTTGGTCCAATATGTTTTCAAAGTCCACACGCAATGAATCAACAGTTTTAATGTCACAAAAGAAGGATTCCTTATCGAAACCTTCTAAGTCGATTCGTTTTGCCTGGTCAGATATGGTTTGCATGCGAGCAAATATCCGATCGCGCTTCGATATTAATCTTTTTAGAGTTGCGTCCGCCATATTTTATTAGCGGTTTACGACTAAATAAATATCTACGACAAGTAGTTCTGAAAGGATCGATTACACTCCACAAATTACAATACTTAAATGATTTTGTGAACGCACGATTATTATATAATCAACAGGACAAGTAAAGTTATGAAATGTGGTTCTTTGTTTACTTAACCGGTTTTGACTGAATATTATGAACGAGATAATTACCTACAAGTTATGCGGTTCAATACGAAACGAAATACTATCACTAAGATGTTTGTTATGTTCCTGGGTCGCGACACGAAATAATTATTTATTTACGATAGTTTAACGATAACGATTGTCTAACTTATTTGTTAGGTTTGCGGTTGCGAAAAATCTAACTTAGGTACTTGCTAGATTACAACGATACGTCACGACGAGACGATTGACGAATGACGATACGATATGAATAATAATGCGAATTTACTACTATATTAGCGGGGTTTACGAGAATCTACGATATATAACCTAACTTACCGGCACATGCGTCCGGCGCGGTTCCAATTGCGGGATTTGCGACAAATTGACCAAGGTTAGGGGAATGGTTGGCTATTCACTGATTCCAGATGGAATCTGGCTCGAAAAGGACCAATGGTTACGCGGAAAGCAAATAAGACAACAAAATCAACTTGGAAAATAATGAAACGGGACGTTGTAAGACCGCGTGGAGACACAGGGTGAAATCGGTCTTTCTTAAGGGTTACAGGGGTGCACGGTACCTTAATTTCCTCGTCGGCAGCTCCTCAGCGAGATTCACAGCGGTTTTCACGCACAAAACACTAAGTTTCACCAGTTTTCCAGTTTTTCTTAGGAACGCAATGTTCTCGACACACAGGTTTATAGCCAACGAACCAAAAGTTTTGTGAATGTCTGATGATGGCTCACTTCCGCCGTACGTTTGCCATCTCGCTTTAACGAGTACGATAGGTTCCGTGCAAGGAAGGGATGGGAGATAGGGATGTATTACCAACCAATTCGTAATGTTGCCAAATAATTAAATTTAATCTATGATTTAAAATTAGCGCAAACACATTGTAAAACTGCCCATGTGAAAACCAGTCCTGCCACAAGTCGATTCCCGCGAAGATGTGCCGACAGGCAGCGAGAGCTTACGACACGGGACACCTGCTGGATCAGTGATATTCAAAAACTAAATTACGCTTCACCCACTCAACCTTCATTACGCTACGGAGGTCGCCGGCTGGCTTCACTCGCCACCTCCCCATTCGCTCCACTCGGTCTCGCAGGTTCGCTCCACTCAATGCCTACCACCAGCGGACAGGTTTCGACGTCTACTATAATATTTGTTTAAACACCTGATGGCTATCTCTAACCGTTATGAAGTTACAGCCCTTTCAGTTTTAGGGGAGGTTGGGGAGGACAAATTTCAATGCCCCTCAGGGGTGAAGAGGGGGAGGGGTAAAAGGGGAGAGAGGGGGAGTTTAGAAAAATTATATTGACTAACGCATTGCCCTTTCATATGAATCTGAAAAATAAATGTTCCAAGTCTCTCAACTTCCGAGATCCGCCTAAAGAGGGGAGAACGGGGGCAAGAGGGCCAACTGTGAAAAATAGTTTTTACTTTTCCGAGCCTCCTCTATATAAATCCGTAAAAAAACCAAAACACGTGTATCTTAGTTTCCGAGATACGATAGGAACGGGGAGAAAGAGGGCAAAAAGGGAAGGTTTGGCACTTTTCCCCTACTCGTCAGTGGTAACCAAGCTTCATATAGTATAATAATATAAAATTGAGCTCTAAATAATATAATATTAAAGAAAGGGTATATATTGTATACTCATAATATGTGTACTTATACATTTAATATTTTAGACAAAGACATACTAAACATGTTATTAACACCAAGTGGACATTCATTAAGATCCGTCGCATAACAAATAATTATGAAAGATGACATAAAATAACATCATGCCTGTAATCCCCGAAGGGTTAGGCAGAGCTGTACCTAATAGGTCACCCACATTTCGCCAGTCATGTTTAAGTCCCATGAAATAGGGAAAGATGACGTTTTAAATTATTATATTATGTACGTTTACAGTCCAGGGCCGGCCGGCAGTCTCGACAGAGATAATCGGTTATATATAATCGATATCGGTTGCAATAATAATGCTTTCGAGAAACGCAAGTCTCTACATCCAAAATGCGTTTCTCGCAAGCATCGTAATTGCAACCGAATTTATTCGTTACTAATTAGCAATCGAAAGTTAGCGATTTTGTCGTCATCTCTGTCGAGACTGCCGGCCCAGACCCATACCAAAACGTGTCGTGTTATCTGTTCCATTGCACAAGGCCTCCATGAATTTCATACAAGCCAATACGACGTGAGATCCGCTTCACCGCCTGACCGCGCGGACGAGCGGTGTAGTGTGAGCATCAATAATATCAAATAAATCAAATATATATATTTATTTTGGGACACCTAGATCCAAGGGTTAGATAAACAAAACTTAGAAACTATTGTTAGTACTTAAATACAATTACAAAGGACAACACTCATCATCATAATAACATCTAGAACACATACATAAAAAAATACCCCTGTGCTGAGACACCCCGCCCCGTCAAGATAACCAATAGGGAGATACCTCCCTAGAAATCACCAGACGAACGAAATGCCTCAACACAGGTGCACGAACATCTTCAGCTACAGTTTTCAGGATGCTGTTGTGACTCCCCCGCACCCTCCTCATAAGTGACACGACTTTTTTCCGAATGACGGCATGGAAATCGTCAATATCAATGTAGTTTAGGCATTTTATAAGATATTTGTATAGCAGTCCTAGTGGTGTGACCGAGTGCCAAGTCGTAGGCCTCGAGGTCGAACCCAAGGCATGCACCTCTCGAATTCATGTGCGTATTGTATAATTATCACTGGCTTCGGAAAAGGAAAACGTGAGGAAACCAGCATGCCTGAAAGATATTTCTTGACGGCATGTAAACTTGTAAAGCCAAGTCAGAGGCCCGTGGGCGTCATAAAAACTCTGACAACAGGTCAGGCATCAGGCATTGCTACTTTAGTAAACAACAACTTACAGTATTTATATTTATTTTTTAATCTCAATAAATAAAATAAAACAACGAATTTCATTGAAATTATTATATATTTGACTATTCTACAATGTTAGGGAATATTTTCGTTGAATATTTTAAACCTATATCGTATATAATAGTAAAACAACTCAGGGTTAAGGATAAGGTGTTAAAGCTGATATAAATTCTTTTACATTTTCTTCCAGAACGGGAAGTAATTTGTCTTTTAAAGACTTTCCTATAGAGATTATTTTATCAACATCGACACCATCGCCTAAAATGACACCTGCACCGGAATGCACATTCTCCAGAACAGTGTTTTCTGGAATTCTGTCGGCTGAAAACAAAACAAGAATATTATTACCCTATATAATTCCAAGGTGATATAATGTTTCTCAAAATAATATTTCCAAAACTTCATAAAGTTGATCTATTTCACGTCTTATTCAATTATGCAATTTGTGGACGAATTTTTGACGCCCTGTAACCGTTTTATACGTGTTCAAATTTTTATTACTATTTTAGAGTTGTAGTTTGTATATAGTGTAAATAATACTGTTATCTTGTAAATAAATAAAAAATTAAAATAAAATTATTTTTATTTTAGTTATTTTATTTTAGTTTATAGGTAAATCTAGTTAAGATCAGATCGTAGTCCTTTCAACTCATACGAGTTGACACTGAGATGAGTTCAATTCAATAAATAAAAGTTGACACTGACAGACAAATTGAGAAAAACCATATAAAACCTCTAATTGAAGTATTTTAGTTTGCCTGACCTGTTTTATCTGGTACGTCTAGATGCCAATGTCTAGCACCATCGAGCACAGCGTTTGCCGTTTTGTTCCCTGCACTGAGATCAAAGTTGATACTGCTGTTCCGGAGCCACGTGATTTCCAAGACGCGAGGAGCTGGAATGAAAACAATTGTAGATTATGCACCGAGGGGATAAAGCATTGTCTTACTTCACAGGAACAACTAACAAGCCGTGGTGTGAAAAAAATATTATCATAAAACTTGTATCGGTCAGACATACTTCAGTGACAACACTAGGATACGAGCCTTTAATAACAAAATAATCAAACAAGTAAAACATGATATTGAGGATGTTTATGGTTGTTGATGTTGTGGTTTTTGATTATCTATGTTGTTGGTTTTTTTTTTTCAGTGTTGTGACTGACTTTAAAAGTTTGGTTTATAGGTTAAAAATATTACGAGTAAAAAATAGCATTGATTATCAAAACTATTTTTTTCAATACAGTCGTTAAACATGGCGTACTTTCAGAGGCATCTGTTTTTTTCGGATTGTAAATCATCAAATGACTTCTCCCATTCTGGGCGGAGCAGGAGGGAGTGTCAGACTTTTACTGACTAAAACCCATCCATGTTCCTTCATCGCCCTTTGTGTTCCGGGGCTACGGTATCTCTTTCGAACAGTCCCGCAACCCCGGCTGGTGCTTAGGCATCTTTCTGTAACGCCATCGTGACTTTTTTTTTGCGAGTTCGATCATTACTTTTGCAGTTGAGTTTTATATTTATAAGTCAGTTTAAAAAGTTTAGTAGCAAGAAGTTTTCATACATAGAATAAAATGGGATAGATTTTATACGAGGAAAAATGAATGATTCCGTACGTTTTAGAATTGAATTCTCAGAATTAATTGTTAATTGTTTTTCTTTTCTATTTACCTATTTATGTACGTTGAATTAAACATATTTAATTCTTTGATTTGTTTTCTACTATTTCAAAACGTAAAACGTATTTTTTTTTAAAAACGTAGTTTAATACACGGGTGCTACTTTCCACCCTTGTATTACAATGAACTATTTACCTGGAGCTGCGGTAACACAGCTATAGAAAAATAAAGCAAAAGCCGCAGTAGCACGCACCATGCTGTCAACGTACACTGCAAAACTGATTGTCGTTTGAAAATCTTACGAACTTAAATAAGAAATCGTTCACAACCAGTATTATTCGGCTACATTTCCCCGAAGCGACTAATCTAAATAAAAACTCTACTATAACAGGTAAAATATTAAGACAAGGAAATGTCTCTATTTTCTTGTTCAAGCTTATTTTAATTTACACAACACTTGCCCCTGCTGTAAAAACAATAAAGTTCAGCTTTTATGTTTATCAATTTAGAAAAACATTTCAGCCAAATGCCGTCAGTTAC
Organism: Xestia sexstrigata; assembly: GCA_941918905.2. Taxonomy (NCBI): domain Eukaryota; kingdom Metazoa; phylum Arthropoda; class Insecta; order Lepidoptera; family Noctuidae; genus Xestia; species Xestia sexstrigata. Next base: position 3,961,385 of record OW799201.2, on the reverse strand, counting down.
TTATCTGAAGTAACAAAATATCCGTGCACTCTGAAATTTGGTACCGCTTTGAAAATTTAACGTAGTTGCGTTCTCGAAATATGCAGTGTGTTTGGTTAACGGTTACTGATATTCAAAGGGCACTTATACTCATTTCTCTCGATAAAAACACAGTCCTTTAAAAATACATACTCCTAACCCAATAACCCTTGTTTTGTTTTTGGCTGATCTAGGATTTGGCCAATTAAATGCTAATAATATCTTTGAATCTAAGTGACCAGACGTGCAAATAAACTTATTGAAAGAGTAAACGCCGAGACTATCGAATTACTAAATAATTTTTCCTGAATAACATGCAAAAAGCGCCTAAATAAATGCGAAAATAAGAAATTTTATGGATTTTTTTTTTTCTACTCTAGTGTAAAATTAACCCTTAAAGTTGCTTATGTTTTATGTATAATCAGAAGTATTTGAATCAACCTAGAAAATGAAGTCAAAATATGGACTCTACACCAATTACTTTCGGAGTAATAACCACTTGAACATAACCCTGTCCCAGCGCATAGACTTCACGTCTCAGGTACCCCGTTCTTTGTTTGAGCAGGAAGATAAGGCACCAGATTTACGAATTGAGTGATACTGCAGAAATAAAAGTGACTGAGTGTATATCCAATGGTCAACATTTGATATTAAAATAAACAAGCAACAACTATTTTAAACTTACCACACTATCACTGCGTTGCTGTCGGTGTAGTTTCATTGACATCGTTCCATTAGAATATTATAGAAACATTTCATTTATTTTCGTTCGTCGCTGAAGAAAAAAATGTTTTGACAAAGATCTTTTGGAGACTCGGGATTCCCCATTCGCATTTTTTAAATCATGTTATCTTAATCATACATTATCGTTTTTTGTGTAATGGTTTTTTGCAAAATAATATTTATGAACAAGGAAACAATATGAGTTATTAGGCTAGCTAAGCGGGAAAGCATAAGATGCATAGTTTTTGAAAGAGACCCCAGTAAAAATATTATTTTGGTCATATTTATCGCTACTTTCTGAAAAGTGGTTTCGAGAGCCTGTATCTCCAGGCTCTTCTTTTTTCTTCTTGGGTTCTTTTCTTTTGTAAAAACCGAAAAAGTGCCGAAAAAGTTCGCGAACGGACACAGTGAGTTTCGTGTGTTGGGAACAACAGTGCAAGTACGTAGCACTCGATTCGATACGATTCGATAAATCTGACAGTTATTCTCGATAAAATGAGTTTTTAACCAATCGAAAAGTCGGATTTATCGAATCGTATCGATTCGATCGTTATCGATTGCTACGTACTTGCAGTGCAGAATCGACTTGTAGGTGACGGTGGTAGCGGTACCGAAGTAACGGTACCGAGCGCAAAAAACGTCCCGAACTTCTTTTAAGTTGTCCCTGGACAGCAGAAGTTCCTGAAATTCAATCCATGATTGTGCTATTTTCACTAGGATCCGAATGCCAGATATATTTGTCTGAGTTACAAGTGGAAGTACATGAGTGAAATCGAACGCATCGATAATTGTAAATTAGAATTTTTAGTAACCTAAGTATCTCGTGAATTTCCTTTGTATTCGTTCCAATTTATCTGAATGCACTGCATAATTCGGATTCCTTTGGCTACCATATTCGAGGTGACTGCGGACGTAAGTAGAATACAGAATTTACAGGTTTCTTTGGTGTATTCCCGCTGTCCCCACCGCCCGTGTCCCTACTGGTTGGGCCAGCGGGAATTGATGAAATAATTTAAAAAAACCCGTTGGCCTCTCCATATTTTTGAGTAATAAAATATTACATAAAAACATTGTATGAGATCGAGTATTGTTAGTACAGTTGTGGCATGAATCGAAGATATTGTTTATTATTAGTAGCCAGAATGCCTACCCAGAATTATTAAAATGCATACCACCTTGAGTTCATACCAGCCTGGTACATTTGGGGAACATATGTATCATATTATACTAGACTGTGATCAGAGCTGTCGTACTGTATGGATCTGAAATTCTGAATGTCTATTAATTCCCACTAACATTAAAGTTTGTTTCATTCCTTTATTTTTCTGATCTCCTATTAATTTGTGCCACATAACAACTAAAACATGAATCACACACCAAATCCATATTTCGCTTATGATGCAGCAAGAAATAAAGATAATAAATACTTCTTCATGATTTTGGCCTCCTGGTAGTCTGTGAGACTATTGTCCATATTTCTCATCTCCCCATTGTCCTTGCCATTTTCCTAATACGTAATCTTCTTTTTTATTAACAGGCGTATAGGAGTGAGAAGAGCGGGAATAAAATTACAGAGACTTCCTGTTGACCCCACCAGTAAAGCAGGGTAGTAGGGACAACGAAACAACGGTTTTGATTTTTCCCGTTGGTCCCCCACCAGTAGGGGAAAGTAGAGGGGCCAACGGAAATACACGTTTACGGTTTTCATTCTGTTAAACAAACTGGCATTACGGAAAATGAATCCCAGGGCTTCGACTCCGTTATGTCGGAACTTCGGACGCATTAATGTTAATATTTACCCATGGTGCTAAGCAACTGGGCCCATCCCAGTTGTAAACGTCCCTTTGTGCCTATTGGCCGTGTTTCGGTCTGTCTCCTGCTGAAATGAAGGAAAGTGGAAATTAAAGATTTTCCTACTCCTCCACTAAACTTTTCTGATTAATTTCGTTGCGGGATCCAAGACAGTTAAATTCATTATCTGGGACTTCGTCGAGCTTCATTGTCTCGGCGCTTTTCTGGTGGTCGCCACTGTTGATTCTGGCTTTCAGGAGTTACAGTGGTATGGGAACAGTGTGGACCCCTCCACACTGTTCCCATACCTATTGAAAAAAAAAAAATGTCGGAACTTCCGATTGATCTTACTCCTCCGGTTCCGATACTTTTAAATCGGAGGTTTTAATCGGGGGTCGAAATATAATATGCTACTTCTGGAGTCAATTAATTTGATTTAATTTGCTAATTGTTATAAAAATTAGCAGGTCTGCAATTCGCAGGTCTGCTGGAAGAATATTATTATATTATTATTATTATTGTCCTGTAAAGTATTTTGTGTGTACATAAATAAAAAAATAAAAAAATGTGATTCTTTTTATTTGTGATACATAAAATAAATAGGTTTATTGTTTTTTATTAAATTAAAGAGAACTGAAAAGAAAAAAACAAGTTCAGGAAACAGGACATATTGACTGCAACAGTCGGGACCCATATTGGATGTAATGATTTTAGTCTAGATTATTTAATGAGTCCCGACTGTTGCAGTCAATATGTCCTGTTTCGTGAACTTGTTTTTTTTCTTTTCAGTTTTTATTTAAAGTTATTAGTTATTTTTACGCAGTCGGGTTTTTTAATTTTATAAATGTTTTTTTTTTATTTTTCACTTTTTAGTTACTTAGATATACCATTTTAAAATCCTCATGATGAGCCCTTTATCGCGCCGTTCAGGCTGCAGAGCGTGCCAAACATTTGAATTTGGCGCCAAAAATCCGCCATTTTGTTCTTTTTTTTATTTTAATATACCCAGTGTCACTCTCACAGTTAATACGAATCTAACGACATTTCTCAAGCTAAAATCCATCGAGCCATTCAGGCCACAGGGCGTGCCAAACAACATACATACATAAATACATACATACTCTCGAAAAACATAAACCTCCTTCAATAATGTTCAGTAGCTCATTGTTATGTATTGCTACTTTAGTAAAAAACAACTTACAGTATTTACATTTATTGTCTTATCTCTCATCATCATCTGCCTAGCCTTTTCCCAATTATGTTGGGGTCGGCTTCCAGTCTAACCGGATGCAGCTGAATACCAGTATTTTACATAGATCGACTACCTATCTGACCTCCACAACCCAGTTAGTACAGTGTAATACGAAACCTTTGTAAGACTGGTTGTCAGACTTTCGAGCCACCTGACTGCCTGTAACGACTGTCAAAGATCTACAAAGGACAGCCGGGAAAACGGCTATGTAATGAATCAATGACAATCAATGCCGATATAACTGCATAGATAGGTTGGTCAAACACGATGTGCATACCGATAAATCACTTTAAAATATTGTGTTCTATTTTTATGACCTATGATGAGCTGAATCAACGTTCCTAACAAACCTCTGTGGTTTGCTGGAACGCATATTTTGTGAATCGTAATGTTACTATGTGTCTTGATAACATAAATAAATTAAAAAAAAAAATGGTCACCCATCTACGCACCGACCTAGGCAAGCACGGCTTAGCCTAAAGATTGACCCGAGCGGCTGTTATTATTAAGCCACAATCTCTTCTTGTTTTATCTCTAAGGACTTTAAATATAACAAAACAATGGTAGCTTAAATAAAACAACGAATATCATTAAAATAATTTATTTGACTATTTTGCAATAATAATGAACATTATACATACATATATCGAACATACTAGTAAAACAACACAGCTGTCACCTAGGTTTTAACGCAAATAAAAACTCTTTGATACTGTCCTTCAGAACGGGAAGTACTTTGTCTTTTATAGACCTTCCTATAGAGAGTATTTTATCAGTATCGACGTGAACGTCTAAAACGACGTCTTCGGATTTCACATTCTCCATAAAAGTGATTTCTGGAATTCTATCAACTGAAACAAAATAATTATGAATATTACTAAGATGGCTAATATCAATTACAAGATGATAGAATGTTTCTTGAGCCGTGTGGTATCCGGCAGAGTAGAATAACCAACCCATTACACTCACGGGTGTCGTATAAGGCGACTAATGTCTGAGGCAGAACACCTTGCGCCTCCGTAGACCAGAGAATGGGCAGCAGCGTTTTCTGTTAATCTTTCATCACTGCGATCTCCAATCCGCCTGCCAAGCGTGGAGATTACGGCAAATTCCTCCCATCATGGGAGAGGCTTATGTCCAGCAGTGGACGTTATGGGCTGTTGTAGTGTATGAATGTTTTTTAAAACAATGTTTCTCAAACTTCATTAAGTAGAACTGCTTGATTTATTCATTTATGCCAGTAACGCACTACTGTTCGCTGTTAATTTGATTAATAAACTCAAGGGTTACTACTACCCTTGAGTTTATTAATCAATTTAAGATTAGATGAAAGTCCTTTCAACTCGTTCGAGTTGACACTGAGTTGCGTTGACTACTAAACTCAGCTCAGTGTCAACAAGACAACAAGACACAAGTTCCTACAAGTACAAGTTTTTATTTATCTATTCAATTAATAAAAGTTGACACTGACATAGGCAAACGGATAAAAACCATACAAAGCCTCTGATTGAAGTATTTTGGTTTGACTGACCTACTTTATCTGGCAGGCCTAGATGCGCTAGGTGTCTAGCGATGTCAAGCACATGTTTCGCCTTTTCATTGTCGCCAGCACCGAGATCAAAGTTGGGACCACTGTTCTGGAGCCACGTGAATTCGATGACGCGAGGAGCTGGAATGAAAACAATAGTAGATTATGCACCAAGGGAATAAAACAGTGTCTACACGGGTGCTATTTTGAATCCTGAGCGTAGCGAGTGATTGTAGGGCTGCGGAGCAGAGCTTTGAGTAAACTTTTACGAATCGCGATAGTTAACACTAGAATCTTGAGAGCAGTGAGGGAGGCTCGCCCAAGACGAAGACACCTTTATCCCCGAGGATTGAATTTGATTTCTACCTTAAGGTATTTTTCCCTTCTGTCTTTTTACAGAAATCAATTGTTTTTATTGCTGTATTATTGTTGTATCAACTCACATTGACCATTGACCAGCAGGCAGTAATGAAACTCATTACCTACTAGAGAGCCTAGGGTAATAATGATTTGCTTTAAGTTAGATTTGCATGACATTTAATTTGATATTAGCCAGCAGGTGGTGCGAAAAAAAAAATCTTATAACTTGTATCGGTCAGTCTTACTTCAGTCATAACACTTCAATAAAGTCCTTAGTTAAATCCCAAAATATTGAATCAAGTTGATTTCAAAACAGATAAGGTTGTTATTTGTTTTGATTATTATATTTATTTATTTAAAGGTAGATAATGAAAACAAATTGTTACCTGGAGCTGCGTAAACATAGGCAAAGAACAACAACGCAAAAGCTACAGTAGCACGCACCATGCTGTCAATGTACACTGCTAATTCCAAACAAACTGAATGTCGTTTGAAAATCTTCCGAACTTAAATATGAAATTGTTCCAAACCCGTATTATTTTTCGGCTTCATTTCCTCGTAGCCACTGATAGAAATAAAAACCCAACTTTTATTAAACGAAGTCAAGTCTAGATAGTCTAGTCATTTGGTAGTTTTACCAGGAAAATTTGCCAGGAGTTTTGAAAATTGGTGATTTTATACATTTCGACATGCTCTTTTCGAATTCTTACTTTGCCACCTTTGCCGCTCGCGCCGCCATATTGGAAAAATGGCGACCAAAAGCAGTTTTTGGACGACAATTTATTTCCGACTCACATTACAATGAAAATAGTTCGTATTAAATTAAAAGAAGTTTGAAAAAGAAAATTCGGAAAGAGCACGTCGAAATCTGTAAAAATTAAACTGTAAGATTAAAACCAATTTTCAAAACTCCCGGAAAACTTTCCAGGAAGGGTTACCTGGAAAGTTTTCCGGTTTTTATTGAGCACCAAATGACTGGACTAAAGAACAAGAAAATTACACATCTCACATGTTACTTTGGCGAATAAATGTCACTTGTCTCTGTTGTAATTCTGAAATCAATTTACAGAAATGATAAAAGCAAAAGTGTCACTCTTAGCAATAAGTACATTAACATATAATGTTCCCACTGCTGGGACACGGCCTCCTCTCAATAAGAGGGAACGGGCTATAATCCACCACGCGGGCCCAGTGCGGATTGGTAGATGTCACATGTCTTCGAATTTTTGGTTCTAGGACATGCCGGTTTCCTCACGATGTTTTCCTTCACCGTTTTGAGAGAAGTAACTTAACTGAAGTAAATTAAACCATTAAAATATAAATGTGCACTCTAACATTTGGTCTCGCTTTTCACGTAGGTCCCCGAAACACTTTATTTCACCTTTTGACCGGTATAGTCACATAAGCATTACAAGCAAGCGCGTGCCCTTTACACCAAAAGCGTTAATGCTCTGGCGTTTAAAAAGTTGAAGTAAAGGGCTCTCGCTTTTGAAACTTCACGTAGGTCCCCGAAACACTTTATTTCACCTTTTGACCGGTATAGTCACATAAGCATTACAAGCAAGCGCGTGCCCTTTACACCAAAAGCGTTAATGCTCTGGCGTTTAAAAAGTTGAAGTAAAGGGCATGTACACGGTGTCCGGTAATTAATGGAAACCTTGAAATGGCTTATAACAGAACTTATGGCCATTTAGAAAAAAATACGAAGAAAAACTATCTCGAGTAGTAAGCAAGTTCATATATTTTGGAAAATTAGTATGAATTAATTTTTAAACAAAGTCAACAATAGTCAACATCTTGGCTAAAAAAAAATGTATGAGACATGAGTGACCAATAATTTTAAAATAATGTCGGTTTCAAGTAGATTTGATAATGGTACAAATCATAATTGTATCTGCCTTAAATAGTGAATTATTGCTATTAATGTAGACAAGGAGAAAAAAAACCAGCCAAGAGCGAGTCGGACTCGGGCACCGAGGGTTCTGTACAAACGTTTTAAAGGAGAAACTTAACTTTGCTGTTCAATCCCTAGAAACGGCTACTGCACCAACTGCAAATAATAAGTTTGTGATAGTAAAATCGTTTTTTTTTTGTTATTAAAGTACATATTTACGGTTTTCAGAATTTTCCCTGTAGACCTCAGTATATGATATAAATTTCAACTTGCTAGGTCCACCCGTTTCTGAGAAAATCGGTGGTGATAGACGGACAGACGGACAAGAAAGTGATCTTTACGGACGGGAGGGAAAATAAATAAGAAACGACTGATATGTGGTTGTGGTTGCGTGGCTCTCTGCATGGGCGTGCGCAACGAAGAGGCAATTAGACAAAGCCTACCCTACCAACTGGGGGAATTATTATAACTAATGAACTACACACATCAAAAATGTCTAGGGATCAAGCATTTTTATGCGGATTTCTTGAGATTGAGATGTGGCTTTGTAATAAATTTATGATTTTATAAATTTATATGGATCCTTTTTGGTGCATTTCATAATTTGAATCAGGAACTCTCAATCAAATTCGAGTAAAAGATGAAAATAAGCTGTCAATATTTTCCCTATAAAAACATACAACGCATTGAAGACATTATTAGTGCTACTGTTTCCCTACTACTGATTAAAACCAACGTTATTATGGAGCGGCGACGTCATTTAAGCAGGGAAGAAATGCTCAGAGCCGTGGGAATGATAGAAGCTGGTTCCCGGCAACGTACTGTAGCTTTAGCTCTGAATACAAGTCAGAGTGTTATCAGTCGACTTTGGACACGTTACCGAAGCACTGGTACCGTGGCTGAGCGCCATGGAGGACGGTATCGCTGCACCACACGGAGACAAGACCGATACATTCAAATCTTAACTCGAAGAGCTCCAACAATAACCGCCATGATGTTAGCCGTGAGGCTTCATCACTCTTCAGGGAACTTAATTAGCGACCAAACAGTCAGAAACCGCTTGCATGAAGTGAACCTTCATTCCCGAAGACCGCTACGGGTACCACCTATAGCAATGCACAATCGTAGGATTCGATATCAATGGGCTCTTGAACACAGAAATTGGGCAGAAGAACAATGGCGTTTCGTGTGCTTTTCTGATGAGTCTCGTTTTGGTATGAGACCGGATACAAGACGTATACGACACTGGAGAACCCCTGGACGCCAACAGCGATTAAAATCCTGCCAGGAAGTCCATCCTTATAGTGGTGGAACCATCATGGTATGGGCGGGTATTTGGATCGGCGGAAGAACTGAGTTGATTTGGATCAGAGGCAACCTCAACGCTCAAATTTATGCTGAGACGATTATATCAGACGTCATCGTTCCTCTACAAGTGCAAATCGGTCCCTTATTTCAGTTAATGCATGATAATGCACGACCGCACACCGCAAGAGTTGTAAGACAGACTCTCGCCGCAGCTAACATCAATGTCCTGCCCTGGCCTGCTCAGTCGCCAGACTTGAACCCGATTGAGCATGCATGGGATATGCTACAGAGAAGAGCTCTGCCGAATATGGAGGGTATCCAGTCGCAAGAAGACCTTTTTTTGTTGTTGCAACGAACATGGGCGGCCATTCCACAGCGTGATTTGGATGAACTCATTTTGAGTATGCCAAACCGATGTTCTTGTGTTGTTAGTGTTCGCGGTAGAAACACGGATTATTAATTGTTTAAGTTAACCAATAAAATTTTAAAGAAAACTGTTATTTCAGTCTTTTTTTCGAACTTTAATGTTAGTGGTTCAAATGTCAAAAATCCCTTTATTAGGAAAATGGCAAATTTCTTTATTAATGCAAAGGTGACTTGGTTTATCGTTACTGTGACAAACGAAAACACTTTATTTGATGAATCCTTAAAGAAAATTTTAATTAATATCAATCAGGAGAAAAGTTATTGCAAAAATATATGTTGATCCCTAGATACTTTTGATGTGTGTATGTAATAAAATAACACTTTGTACAAAATATTAAAAAAAAGTTCTAACTCCTGTTCGAATACTTATAGCAATTTTTCGCGCCCGTGTAACGTAACTAACACTGTACTGGAAGTTGCTGTGTGTGTTGTGAAGCTCGACGCTCACCCGCCGGACGCATCTTATAGGCAAGCATTCCACTCGCCTAAATCCCATTGATAAATTTACGCACACAGCGGCACATTGGTGCATATTTTCGTGTGTATGAACCGCACACATGTATAGATTGCAGCCATTTTTGGGCGGTAACTCCTGCGAGTGTAGCTGGGCTATGATTGGCTGCTACAACACAAGGCCAGGATTCAAGGTGGATGTTCTTTAGCCCGCGAAATTCAAATTTCCTTACGTTTTTTGCCATTTGCAGGCCAGTGCTATGTTGTATGTTGATTAAAATATGACTACATACGTCTTACAGCCGCAAATCATATAATCATCAACATACAACCTAGCACTGGCCTGCAAATTGCAAAAAACGTGAGGAAATTTGAATTTCGCGGGCTACCGTGCAGCAATGCACTAAGCAGGGTTGGTTCCGGTTCCCTTCCAAATTAAATATAAATTAGTGGAATTTCGTATTATCCTGCAAAATTTTGTTGATCACTGTTGTGAAGCAACTCGATATGAAAATGATGCAATTTTATTTGGTCGTATTTTTCCATCGACAAATTAGAAATTATATTTTTCTGAAGGAAGCCATTATTGTTTCATTAAGACAAGCAATTTATATCGCGATCTTGAACGTTTTAATTTTAACATATTAAGTTATTTACACATTTGTTTTGAAACAAAAAACGTACATTTAACAGTAACAGCAGTGTAAATATTAATTTTGTTGTGTATTAATTGTTTATTCACCTAACAATGGTGTTTACTTGTGAAGTTTGTGCTGATAATGTGTGTTTATTAGAAGTTAAAGGCAATAAGTTTTCTCTATTATCGTATAATGACAAGCTTCAAGTTGTGTCTAAAGGCAGATGTGTACCCGAATTACGAGAATTAATCTAAAAATAATATAAGGTAATTAACTGACGTGTTCTGTAACTATCACCCACTCACTTGGATAAGATATTAGAGGTAGCCGAATCTTTCTTCTGTTTGCATCGTTAGAAAATCGTTGAGTTGAGTTAAACCTTGACTAATGTGGTGAGTTCTTTACTTCTTGTATTTATAACTTTTGTTTTTACAGGCTTATTTTCAAATATTAAAAATGTGACTACTTTGAGGGCCATCATAATTATGTAGAGCGACTGACGTTGTGGAGTTGCGCGTTTTTTTTTTGCTATCATTATTTCGTGGCCTACCCAGCCTGGTGGACGATTGCACGCCGCTGGCTCTCTGTGTGGTTTCATTAACAAATATTCATATTCTTATTCATTTATCTTGCATTCCATATTGTATTAAAAGATGTTACAAAGGGCTTAAAGCTAGGTACATAAATATGGAACCTGTAAGGACACAGCAAAGTAGGAGAGCGAAAGAGAGCTTTAATTTGACTAATTATGTTGGTATTACAAAAGTAACAATATTTAAAAATAGTTATTTAAGCAACTGTTATGTAATGAGGGGTATTAAAAAACGAATGTGGGTTTATCACACGAGGCGGAGTATCACATATATAGTATGACATGAGTATATATAGCATTTAAAGTATCACATGAGTGTCGTATATAATACCTAATTATGTACAGTGGCGTAAAAAACTTTATCTACTTCCATGATATGAATCCTCCATAAAAGGTTCTGAAACCATACGGTGTTGTAGTGTTGTAAGAAGTCTATGTAAATTCATGGAAAGTTGAATTGCTGAGTATTTAATACAAACAAACCATGTATAGGTAACAATATAATTATTTACATTTTGGATTGTACAATTATTAAAATGCACAAAGCTTGTATCACTAATTTTTGTAACCAACAAAGTATACGTACATAATTGCAATACTAATATCGAACAAAAATGGCGGAATACGACGTGAATTCGAATTAACCTATAAGTTTTTTTCAATTACGGCGCTGTGGTAGTGAATCGCACGTGCTACCTAGACAATGTTCTTTTTTTAAAACGAGTTGCGTAATGAAATTTAGTGCAACATTATAACACCCGTTTGGATGTTATAATACACACATCAACACGGTCTAGGGATATTTCATACTCAATTAAATAACTCGAAAAGTACTGGCCGCATTGGAATCTTTTATACACCGATTTGTTTGTAATTTATCTCAGACTAATTCCAAATTCAAATTTTTGAAAATTCTTTTGTTTCGGTGGCATAAAAATGTCTTGATGTATAGGAGAGGGAATTTTCATTTGTGCGAAATTTAGAAAACAATACGAATTACGTTTAGTTACAGTTTTTTTTTAATTTTTAAACGAAAGATAAAGTTAAAATTGAGGTATTGTAGCCATGCAACGCCGACATTTGACGAGGGCGGAGATGTTACGAGCTGTGGGAATGCTGGAAGCTGGATCTGTTCAGCGTAATGTTGCTGAGGCCATAGGGACCCATCAAAAAGTAATTTCAAGATTGTGGACACGCTATCGTGCCACAGGTGAAGTAGCGGAGAGGCACCGGGGGCCAAGTCGCATCACTACCCCCAGACAAGACCGATTTTTGCAAATTACTGCGCGAGCACAACCAAATGCAACGGCGACTCAATTGGTCCAAAGGCTGCGAGTGGAACACCAAGTGCTTGTGAGTGACCAAACTGTAAGAAGGCGACTGCATGAAAGCAATCTACGCTCTCGTAGACCACTCCGGGTCCCACCTTTACGGAGAGGCAATCGTGGACGACGATTAGAATGGGTTCGGAACCACGTGGACTGGGGCCGTGACCAATGGTCCAATGTGCTGTTCACGGATGAATCCAGGTTCGGCTTCCATCCAGATTCACGAAGGACGCGTGTTTGGCGAGTTCCTGGACGATGGAGCCGTCTCCAGAACCCTCAGGAAGTTCACCCATACCAAGGAGGAACAATTATGGTTTGGGCAGGACCAACAGGTGCTAGGGCCCGTAATCTTGCCCCACAGAACACAAATGGGGCAAGATTTCCTGCTCATGCACGACAATGCCCGGGCACACACGGCGAGAACGGTAGCAGCTTGGTAACATACACATAATGTTAGGGCCTTAGACTGGCCTGCTCAATCGCCAGATCTTAATCCCATTGAGCATGCGTGGGATATGCTGCAAAGAAGAGCTCTGAAGGAAGTTCCTGAAAATCTGGCTACAGAAGATCAACTTTTTGCGCACCTCAGAAGGACATGGGACAATATTCCGCAGCAAGACATTGACAACCTTGTTCTGAGCATGCCGAATCGTTGCCGATGTGTTATGAACATCATGGGCGCTTTCTCAGACTACTAACTTCAAGTTTATAAACACAAATTAAATGATTTTTCTATTTTTTTCAGTTTTTACTCACAAATTAAAAGTTCATTCATATACGGTTTCCGTCTATGCTTCATTTTTTTTCCATAAAATCCTGAAATTTTAATCTATACCTTAACCATTATTAAAAAATGGTAGAATATTAAATAACGTATCTTTTAAATATATACATGTCATATAAATAATTAACACATTGATAGTAATTCGCTTTTTTTAAAATATCCCTAGACCGTGTTGATGTGTGTATATACATGTCATATAATAATTAACACATTGATAGTAATTCGCTTTTTTAAAAATATCCCTAGACCGTGTTGATGTGTGTAGTTATTATTGACACTGGCTGTTTTAATGTTGGCGATAAGCTATCTGTTTCAGATACTTTTATAGAGGATTTATAGCATGGGTGTAGATAAATAGTAGATTATGCACCAAGGGGATAAAGTAGTGTCTTATGTAGTGGGCGCCGTATTGAATCCCGAGCAAAACGAAGGATTCTAGCGTTAACTCCCGAGCGGAGCGAGGAGCAAAGGAGTTAAGACAAGAATCCTGAGTGCAGCGAGGGAATCAAGGTTGCCCAAGACGAAGGCACCTTTATCCCCGAGGTGAATACTCTACTTTTCACACCATCTACGAGACAATAAAACCAGTACCTATATTAATTTTTATGTATTACATGTCAAATACTACCTACCTTATATTTGACTGACACACTCGTGTGTCTGTCTGTCTAATCTAAGAAAGTTTATTACACATAAACCTTACGAAGGTTTACAAATAATTATTATTCAACTTACGAGTTAAAACATCACAATCATCAGTACATCGCACACAAGCGATCGATTCATGAGCGGGGTAGCTAGTACCTATACTTATATATAGTAAGCAGTTATGTAGCTATTTCAGTTACAAAAAATTCAATAGATAGGTAGTTACTTACTTTTGTGGCAAGAAAGCTGTGGTCAGGGGCTTCATTTCGAAACGTTTCCAAATTTTGAGCTGTGAAAACTTTTGATTTCTTAGGACGATGTCCTTCTGATTTTCTTTTTAAAAATGCTAGTAATTTGGTGTATGTATTAATTTGTATATTATTTTTGATGCTTATTGTTGACCTGAGCATCGAATAGATGCACCATAGGCTTCTTGGCTTCTTTGTACATGATAAATGTTGGAAGTAGACTAAAAGCACTGATTCATGATACAGATTTGACGCCCTTTGTAGTTTTCCACTTGTAAAAATCGTCGTAGGTTTTCATGTACGATTCCTTGGAGTTTTCTGGGAGCAGATTGTTGGTAATGCCAATGGCTTCGGATTTAATGTACTCCGGAGTCAAATCTAAGTAAAATCTGATCTAAAATCTAAATTGTCTGTATGGTGCCGGACGTAAAGAATAGCACTATCCCATATCTTCCCGTGGGTGTCGTAAGAGGCGACTAAGGGACTTACCAGAGAATGGGCAGCAGCGTTCTCTGTGCTTTTGTAACAACCGTACTGCGATCGCCAACCCGCCTGCCAAGCGTGGCGATTATGGCAAAACCCCCCCTTTGGGGGAGGCCCATGTCCAGCAGTGGACGTCTTTCGGTGGAGTCAAATCACTATCATCACTCGACATTTTTGTGAAAATTTGCAATATTTTAAGTAATTTGTTGTATAACAATGAACAGAGCAAAACAATTTTTAGTATTCGCGCCTCTTTTTAATTTGTGTTCTATTTTTCTTTTATTTATGTTCTATCTCGTGGTGGCCTGTTCGATTTTCGAACAATTCATTTTTTAGTGCAGATCAGAATGGTGAATGCATGGAATTAGTAGGTACCTAATAAATACCTATCGTAAATATTCGTATGCGATTTATGTTCCAAATTCAAATCACGTTACTGACCAGCGGGTCATAATGAAATTCAGTACAATATTAATGCCCTGCTAGACCTCAGGTCGTAAATGACTTACTTTAGGTTAGGTTTGCATGACATATAATTTGACATTGTCGAGCAGGTGGTGTGAAAAAATATTAAATCTCACTTTCCTACGACGCTATAATGCATAAAGTGGTCTAAGCTGTTCTTCTAGATTACAAATCATGGTATTCCCCCGTCGCATTTTATAATTTAATCATAAATAAGCATTATATGCAATTTTTATTTTTGAACAAGGACAAAATACAAATTATTATTTTTTTAACAAGAATTGGCAAGTATCAAAGACAATATTTGAATGAAAAGCTAACTCATGAATAAAATATTTGTTTAAATTCTCAGCCACCTTCGGCAAAGTGGTAATCAATAAATACTTTCTAAGGGATATCGTGTTAGGTACCCAGTTACTGAGTTTGTAAACTAGATATGCAGTCGCTGTATGTTAAATAGTGGTAGTTAACTGAATCTATATAAACTGGAAGCTGTCCTCGAGGAGTTGGCAAAGAGGCAGATAATGATCTATTGAAAAGTGGTCGTAAAGTGTGGAAATTTTAATTATAATCTATAATTTTTAGGTCTCGTCATGATTTTGTTTAACCTTTTTAAAGACTTTGATCAACCCCTATTTCATGAAGTAATGCTTCAATTATCACAAATCTGTAGCAGCTCAGTGCTGGACAAGTGGCTTGGTCTGTCCAACTCCACGCCAATAAGTTGGATCCGCCGGCGACAAATATTGCAGCAAAATTTTACTAAGCGCACACGTTTTCTCAGGCATTGTGTAGGCACTTCTTATTTATGTTCAAAACAAATAAAATAAAAAACGCCACAATTTGGAAACTCGTAGTGTTTTGAGTTTTCTTTTACGTTTGCCCGAAATGAAACTTTTTACCATATTTCTAACGCCTGTATGATGAAAAATAACATCGGTGAAAGTTTTGCTACAACAATACTTTGTGTCTACAATTTTTTTTTTTTACTTTGAATCTATGAATACAATCTCTTATTTCGTAAATTATTATTATTTTTGTAAAAAAGGATTGTAAAGACGTTATTTTTACTCGGCAATATTGTAGTTGCTAATTCGGCATAAAGAAACACACAGAACCGCCTACGCCGAAATAGCAAGCAAAGTATGCTTTATGAAATATTTGAACGAATATTTCTGGAACTGTTTACTCTTTGGAAAAGTTGTAGAGCAAAATACTCTTATGGTTCTTGTGATACAAGAATTTCTAGTGCAAGAGCGAGGGCTACACATTTGTGCCTTCAAGTGCTAATTAAGCAATTTATTTATTTAATCGTGTGCTGTGCTCTTTCAAAGGACGTCATCCTATACCTGACAAGTTCATTTTGATTGCCAGTAATTAATTTCCTGAAAACAGCTTATTTACATATAAGGCTTTAAAAAGTAGTATACGCATGTGTAATAGTTTTCCACTGTGAGTTTCATTAAAATTTAAAACAAAAGCAGGTGTTAATCCAATCGTCATAACGCCTATTCCAGCAAACATACAAGATACTCGCTAATCAATTAATAACCATTTAATTGCCCTGTGGGTGCAACCGATAATTGCTCCATTAATTGACTGTAGCCATTGTGTCATGCACGCAATTATTATTGCCTGGCAAGCTCATCAGGGACCAGCGACATCATAGGTGAAGAAAAATGTCAGTGTAATTAAGCACGTGAACGTGTTTCAACATATTTTTTGCAGCTCTGGGACATCTGCCTTTGTATTCTGCTTTCTAGAAAAAAATGCTTAATTGATTATAGGAAGCGCTACCTCATAGCCTTTTTTCTGCCAATTAGCTTAGATGCTTGATTTATTATCATCAAGTAATAAATCAATCATAATTGGTTGTGTCTGAAATTGCTGTCGGAATTTTCTTGTCGTGTCTGTATATTCATTGTCATTTGTCACACTAAATTAATTGATAAGTCTAGGATAATATAAATTGGCTTTGATTGACCTAAATCTAAGTTTGTTTTGTGTTTCATTTGGAGGGTTTCTATGAAGCACTAGCTGTAGGTACTCTATACGTTGCAATCCCATCGAGTTCCTCTCTATTGAGTATTACGCTCTCTCTTGCTTCTGAGAAACTAATAATAAAGGAAAAATCACAAAACGATAACACTTGTCAAACAAGGAATCGAACCTGCACTTAAAACACAACCCATGGGGTAGTCACGATTCTATCATAGTGATTGATTCAGTCGCGTAGTATTAAAAATTACGTTTTACACGGATTATTCTTATTGGGTTTTTCCATTAGGAATTTTCTCAGTAGCAGCCACGGACTTTGCTTTCATGCCCGGTTGAGCCTAGGCTCGCCCCTATTACATGGGATTTATAAACATAACTGGTGAAGATTACGTGTACTATTTAGGTATACCTCTGCCTAATCCTTCGGGGATTATAAGCGTGATGTTATGTTATGTTAGTAACCTACGTCTCTTAGTTTTGTACCACTTTTGTGTGGTCAGGATGATCTGCTTATTACGGAAATACAAAAGATTAAAGATGTATAATTTTGATAAAATATATTATTAGGTGCTTATAAAGTGTTCAATTACATTACGTAATAAATTAAATGGTTTCCTTTTTAGTGTGTATAAAAACCGGTCAAGTGCGAGTTGGACTTGCGCATGCAGGGTGTTTCGTTCTATCGTAGTTGGGCAGCCCCCTTTAAATTTTAATTTATTATTTGTTGTTATAGCACCAACAGAAGTACACATTTGGTGATAATTTCAACTGTCTACTTAAAACGGGATCAGTAGATACAGCCCGCTGACAGACAGACAGACGGACGGACGGACAGTGGAGGCTTAGTAATAGGGTCCCGTTGGTTAACCTTCGGGTATGGAACCTAAAAAATGAACAAAGTCCACCTATGTTTTGAAATAAATTGAGATATTATTAAAATAATAATTGTGAGTGGTTTTTGTGACGCGGAGTTCCTAATAGTTGGAATTGATTGTCAGATTTTTATATCAGGTAGAGGTCAGCCGTTTTTAGAAGCACGATCACGCACAATTGTTCAGAAGTTGTGGATAGAAAACGATGGTGGTTTTCTGCTGCTATTTATAATATTCGTTATGTCACCAGCTTGGGCAAGTTTAACAAGAAAAAAATTGTTATGAAGACTTGTAGGTTTCTTCAGTGCCTGGAGGTGAATATAGAGCCCACCATAAAAAAATTATAGAAGATATATACAGGTTGGAAGGGACTTGACGCACAACGATTACGGACATCACAACGTATTCAGGACATCATTCGTGAGGGTCCACGTCTAAAGGAGAATGGCGAGGTTAGACCCACGTAATTTAAAACTCAACGGAGCGCCGTTCACGGTCTAGTTTATATTAATTATAGTAAAAGGTTTACCAAAGTTCTAAAAAAAAAATGAGTTACTAGGCGATGGGAATTAAAAGTTACGAATGATTTTAATTTATATAAAAATAAGTCATCGTGCAGTGTCAAATTCATCTGTAGACATAGTCTGTGGATCGTTCCATTGTTTGTTTGTGTTCAACGGCTACGTGGAATACGGATAAATGCTATATTATGCCATTCTAATAGTAAATAATAACCAATAAGTCCGTGCCTTATGTTAGGTTATAATCTTCTGCCTTTCATATCTTTTTCTCCGAACGTCTATAGATAGCCTACTTCCCATTTGCTTTTTTGTTAGTCTTAAGTCGTTCTTTAACAATACATAAGTTTCCACAATGTACGCTACCCATATCACTGGGTCCCAAATTACATGCAATCTCGCCATTCTCCTTTTTCATCTTAAAAAACAGCTGTATACTTTGACCGTGTAGGTATTGCACTTTTGTAAGAAACAGCCAATATTTATGTTCCACCCTGTATTTATTTATTTTGACTCCTCTACAACCCACAAGGGTTGTCAGATAAACAGTCGCTTCATGTAAAATACAGATGTTCAGCTGCATCCGGTTGAACTGGAAGCCGACCCCAATCTTAATCAGCGTTTTCCTGCCCTTATCCCAATTTATTTGGAAGTCGACCTCAATATAATTGGGAAAACGGATAACAAATCAGATGATGTTTTGTAAGAAGACAACGTACAGTAATCAAGAAATGAGATCATTGGTTCATAGATTCTTTGTATAAGATGCGCATTGATAACGTTATTATTATGGATGTCTTTAATAATAACACAAAATATTATCAATGCTGATATTATAGATTCAGCAAATATAAGATGGGATGCTCTCAGTCTCGGTGGATTGACGATCTTCGCAGGGTGGCTGGTAGCAACTGGATGAGAGTTGTTGACAATCGAGTTGAGTGGCGTGGGATTGAGGGGGCCTATGTCCAGCAGTGGGCTGCTGTAGGCTGATGATGATGATGATAAAAGCCCAGAGTTTTTTTCAGCAAACATGTTAGCATTAAAACTTGACAGATGTTCTAAAACTGTGCTTGAAAATTTTCAGATGAGAGGCATTCGGATAGGGGTTTACTTAAAATTTTAAAAGAAAACCAAACATAATGTGGAGATAATAAACTACAGGGTGTAAACAACCTCACCACGAAGCCGTCAACCACCATTATTTCCGTAACTAGAAGGTTGCCAGGTATGGTCTAGAACAAAAAAATCATCGCAATGACGGGGAGAACAAGTGCCTTTAGGCTTCGTTAAGAAGTTTTTTACACCTTATATATAGCTGAATATCCTTTAAAACACACACACAACCAGAGAGAGTCTTTTGATTACTAAGATCAAACTATATAATGGTAGAGTCATTATAATAAGCTAGCTGAATTGAAGTATGATGTGGCTAATTAAAAAGGCTTTAGTCTCATGTCAGTTACTATGAGATGATTGGAATAGTTAATGCGTCATCTGTGTGTGTTTAATCATCATTAAATCAATTATTATAAAACCATAGGCTTTTTAGGTTACGCAATATTTGTCATGATCGATCAATGTCACCTTTGAAGGTTTACTATTAAGTAATTGATTTTACATTGAAGAGGACAAAGGCGATGGTTTAATTAAAGTCATTCTTTGAACCTTAATGAATTAGTTCTTCGCCTCAATTAAACTTTGGTCAAGCACTAATGTCGAGTGACTGGTCGCAAGATTTAAGTCTAGGTAATCAATTTTTAGTAATTAGTATAACCTGAATAAAGCAAATAGTAAAACAGTATCAATTAATTAATGTGGTTCATTAATTAATTGATACAGTTTTACTATTTGCTTTTGAATTGCGACTCAGATAGGCCACTATGCAAAAGATATTTTACGAATGTCTGAATGCAATGTATGTGTATAATGTGTATTGTAGGTACTAAATGTGAGTAGGTAGCATCTGGATTTAAATGAAACAACAATTAAAATAACTATAAATAAGTTTACTGACTAAGAGGCATTATACATCACTTTGATTAATTACATTCAATATGGCCGTGAGAACCTGACTATGTTCATGGAACAGACGTTGTAGAGATTTAGAAGTAGCTCCTGGCTCCAGCGTTAGCTGAGGCTGAGGCTTTAGCGGACGCTTGGGCACCCGACCCGCCGTAACCACCACCGCCGATACCACCGTATCCACCCGCTGAGCTGGAGGCGTCACTGTTACTGCTAGCTCCGCCGTACGAGCCACCGTAGCCACCACCGCCTCCGCCGCCGTAACCACCGCCGCCACCGCCGACGAGCCCGCCACTTCCGCCAGACGAGCCACCGTATCCACCAGCACCTCCACCGACGAGCCCGCTACCACCGCCTCCGCCGCCGTAACCACCGCCGCCACCGCCGACGAGCCCGCTACCTCCGCCAGACGAGCCACCGTAGCCACCACCGCCTCCGCCACCGTAACCACCGCCAGCCCCGCCGCCATAACCGCCGCCAGCCCCGCCGCCGAGCCCACCACCGCCTCCGTAACCACTGGAGCTACCTCGACCGCCGCCGCCACTGCCAGTAGCACCAAATCTGGCAAGAAAACTGCCTGCTAAGCCACCTAGGCTAGTGCCGTACCCTTTGCCACTGCCGCCGCCACTACTTCCTCCAAGGCCACCTCCAGAACCTCCAACAAGTCCACCTCCGGAGCCGGTACTTCCGAAGCCTCCTCCGAACGAGAGGCCTCCCCCACTTGATCCAATTCCACCACTAGAGACTCCGCTTCCTCCATATCCACCGCCACTAGCGCCACCAAGTCCTTTGCCACCGCCAACGCCGCCACCACTGCCTCCTCCAAAGCCACCTCCAGAACCTCCGCCTAGTCCACCACCGGAGCCAGTTCCTCCGAAACCTCCTCCGAACGAGAGGCCTCCACCACTTGATCCACTTCCACCACTAGAGCCCACGGTTCCTCCATATCCACCCCCACTAACGCCGCCAAGTCCTTTGCCACCGCCGCCACCGCTGCCTCCTCCGAGACCACCACCGGAACTTCCACCAAGTGCACCACCGGAGCTGGCTCCTCCGAAGCCTCCTCCGAACAAGAGGCCTCCACCACTTGATCCACTTCCAGCACTAGACCCCAAGCTTCCTCCATATCCACCTCCACTACCGCCGCCAAGTCCTTTGCCACCGCCAGCGCCGCCACCACTGCCTCCTCCGAGGCCACCACTGGAACCTCCACCAAGTGCACCTCCGGAGCTGGCTCCTCCGAAGCCTCCTCCAAACAAGAGGCCTCCACCACTTGATCCACTTCCAGCACTAGAGCCCACGCTTCCTCCATATGCACCCCCACTACTGCCGCCAAGTAGTTTGCCACCGCCACTGCCACTACCTCCTCCGAGACCACTTCCAGAACCTCCGCCGGAGGAAATTCCTCCAAAGCCCCCACCGAATGAGTGGCCTCCACTTCCACCACTAGAGACCCCACTTCCGCCGCCGGCGACCCCACTTCCTCCATAACCACCGCCGCTGACACCGCCGAGGCCGCCTCCATGGCCACCACCGCTTCCTCCTCCGAAGCCACCTCCATGGCCGCCTCCGTGACCTTTTCCTCCGTGGCTACCACTAATTGAACCGCTACTTCCAAGTCCAATAAGTAAGCCTCCGCTTGAGCTACTGCCTCGTCCACCACTGGATCCTCCGCCATAGCCGCTGGCGCTACCACCACCAAGGCCTCCTCCACTACCGCCACCGAGGCCACCTCCGATGCTGCCTCCACTGCTGCCACCGTAGCCACTTCCACTACTGCCGCCATAGCCTCCGCCGCTACCGCCGCTAATGCTACCACTACTGCCGACACCTAGTCCTCCGCCTCCCCCGAGGCCTGCTCCAGCACCTCCTCCGTATCCACCTCCGTGGCCAGCACCGCCTCCGTGGCCACCACTACTAGATCCACTTCCACCTAGTCCACCGCTGAAACTTATTCCACCTCCGTGGCTTCCGCCTGAGCCAGCTCCGTGGCCACCACTGGAGACACCACCGGCTCCTCCTCCTACACTTCCTCCGTATCCACCGCCGAGACCACCACCGCTGCTGCCACCAAAGCCTCCGCCAAATCCGCCTCCACTTCCACCGCCACTGCCGCCGCCGATGCCAGTGTGTCCTGATCCACCAATAGTTCCATGGCCCTTTCCGCCACTAACACTTCCTCCATGACTAGCAGCCCCACCGCCGCCGTATGCACCACCCCCACTTCCACCTCCTCCTAACCCACCCCCAAAGTTCAGTCCCCCACTAATACCACCACTTCCACTGCTGCCACCGTATCCTCCAGAGCTTCCGTACCCTCCAGCGCTTCCACCGCCGAGGCCTCCTCCACTTCCAGATCCTCCTCCGAGGCCTCCTCCGCCTCCAGACCCTCCTCCAGAGCCAAATCCAGCGCCACCTCCATAGCTGCCGCCGCTTCCACCTCCACTGTATCCTCCACCGCCGCCATATCCACCTTTACCACCGTCAAGTGTACCGGTGAAGGCGAATCCACCAGATTTTCCATCTTCTGATTTCGAATAGATTGACTTTCCGCTTCCTCCTAGGCTACCACTCAAACCTGCCCCAGCACTTCCTAGGGCGGTAAGCCCGGAGTGGACGTCGGTGAGTATGCTACCAACTCCATCGCGGATACCTTCGAAGCCGCCGTCAAAGACTGAGCCTCCACCAAAGCCGAAACCCCCGCCGCCCCCGCCTCCGCCGCCGCCACCATATCCGAACCCGGCGCCGCCTCCGCTCCCACCACCACCATCGAGCGTGTACGAGCGCCTGGTTCGCACTGAAATTAAAAGAATCACGTCATTATAAGAAATAATATTATCAATCTTGAATTTTGTTGTTCATGACTTTGAAAAGTTTTTGTCTCTTTCAATTGTTTATTTCATAAAATTTACATTGCAGAAACTGTAATTACAATACAAACACAACACAAAAACTTTAACTACAATTACCTGAATGTGCATCGCTAAAGACTAATATGAGGCAGAGGACGATGCAAGAACGCATCGTCTTCATGATTCCTTCGTTAACTGACAACGTCTTTACGTTAGCATCCTTTTATATATTAAGTGCCTGAGCGTGATCAAAGTTCATAGGAACTCGTATATACGTACGTACGGGAAAAACAATTAGTTTTTATAATGCTTTATACTTCCCACAACAGGTTATGAATGTAGTAAAGCCGACGTTTTTGTTGAGTTGAGATTAGTCAGAAGCGATAGTGAATATCATGCCATCTTCGTCTTTGAGTATCCTTGAACTATGCAGTCACTAGGTAACTTTTAAGATCACCTTAGTGGATTGAAACAATTAGGGTAATTATTGTCGATGCACTTTTGCCATTTAAATGGAACTTCAGTGATGTTTTTTCTTCCAAGTTCAACAATAGTATTAAAATTATTTATCTTAAAAACGGCAATTTCATCGTTTTCTTCTGCATCTAATACATATTTACGACTAATTAATTAATGCAGTGCATTAATGAGTGCGTACTGACGCACGTGTACTGGTAAGGTTTTATTCTCATTGTGCCATTTCCCTAGTGTTGTTTCCAATTATACTTGTACAGACTGAGTATCAGGTACGCCTTTCATTTTGGGATCAATATTTCAAGAAATTTAACGAATCATGGTAGACATTAATTTATTTGTGCCTTAAAATAATTCCTTATAAGAATCTTTTCTTAATCTTTTATGTTTATTTTATACCTACACATACATTTTTGTTGTGAGTTCTAATTAAAATGTTCTCGTTTTGTCTTTTCTACACACTGCTGTCTACATTTCTAATCCTTTCTTTCCTTTCCTCAAAGAAGCAGTAGCTTTGTGCTCGCCTATGTTAATATATTGTCCTAATAAGTATTTTGTGTGTAGTAAATTTTGTTGGAATTAATCAATTTGTATTGATTTGACATAAAGTTTTATAGGGTTTTTCACGTAAGCGTAACACAAAACAACAAAGCGTACCTAAGTATAACAAAGCGTGAATGTAATAGATACCTACTGCATAAATCGGGAAGACCGGGATGTTCCGAAACAAGCTCCGTAATCTCGACTTTTTCACCTCTCACCTTTGGAATCTGATCCTTATCGAGAAGTATATTTTATTGTACTAGTTATAAAGTTACGCCCACGATGACGCCAGTGCCTTCAGATGCATTATCGACCTTGATATGTCCGTTTATTATTATGTTTCTATTAAACCATCGTGAGCTACATCCTGCGGCTTTGTTGAGAAAAAAATTAGAAGTTTCACAGATATTTTAAAGGCGTGAAAAGTGAGAAAAGAACGAAAATATTTGGTCCTCATCAAAAAGCCATCAAACCCAATAATTATTTCAACACTAATCCTTGCCTTTATCATACGGCAGCCCAAAATCGAAACAAAGATGCAATAAAATAAAGTTCTCTGTGCAGATCAGCTTTGTTCGCTGACCGTACGTCTTCCGGTTCTTATGAAAACATTCACTATCTATAAATCGACCGATATCAAGCTGAATGGTTTCCGTTTCAGTTGTAGCCGCAACATAGGCAGGGTTTTTACATTAGGTGATAACGACACGATATCGTGGGTTTTTTTTTGTTTCATTTATCCGACAATGTCGAGACGACGTTAACCAACAGCTTGTATATACCACTGAGCAATCTCAAGGACTTAGTCGCGTTCCGGCAGCTACTTACATCCTCAATATGTATGAAACCACCAGTCCCACGATATCGTGTCGTTGTGGCTTAATGTGAAAACGACCATTGTCACTACAATAGACACACTAAAAATCGCAGGCAGTAGTATCTCTCTTTGTTTCATTGTCATATTCTACATAGCATACTTTTATAATCATTGGCATAACATTTTGTCGGTCATCCCGTTTAACGCATAAATATTTTCCTCTTTGACTTTTCTTCTCACGCTATCTTGTGCACCACCATGATTACAACGATTAGTGCCTAATACTGGTGTCAGAATTTATGCCGCCCGTGGGCCTCTGACTTGGCTTTACATGCCGTCGAGAAATATCTCTCAGCCATGCTGGTTTCCTTACGATGTTTTCCGTCACCGAAGCAAGTGATCATTATACAATACACTTATCACCATATAATATGTTCGTGACCTTGTCCCATGTTACTCGGAGTAGGCGCAACACGTTTTAATTATACAATACCTGCACATGAATCCGAAAAATCAGAGGTGCGTGTCTTGGGTTCGAACTCGAGACCTATGATTTTTTAGTCCGACGGTCACACCACAGGTCTATCACCAGCTTTAGCTAAGTATAGGTAGACAAACGAGGGCCTCGGAAAAGTGGACACCTCTTTCACAGTGTTTCGAATTTCTACATAAGATTTTCGGTAGCTTAAGTCAAAATCAGATGGAAGGAATGGGGAAGGCCTTTGCCCAGGAGTAGGACAGTACGGCTAACTAAAAAAAAAGTCATAACCATTTATTTTTGACTTATCCATTGTCGCTTTCGCTGAGAGAATGAGACATATAAATACAAATTTGTTGTTTTATAATCCTTGACGAAAAAGTTTTTTTGGTCCAAACAAAACAAAAAAGAACCCTTTTTTTTGATAGATCAGCCCCTGGAATTCAATTTATCAAACAGACTTAACTCATAGATTGCATTAAGTTTATGATATTAAACATAATTGCAAACAAATACAGCAATCACAGGTTCTTATTTATAATCTAAATTAAATATAATTGGAGATAAACATTTATGGCCATATGTGGATAAAACAAGTTGAATGTGTGTGGTTGATATAAATAATGTATTCCTTCTTTTAATTGATACTAATCATCTAACGACCTTTTTACATTCTAAGTGATATTCTGTATATTAAGCGAGTAGTCACGATTATTGTACGCAAGTTTATACATAATATTTTATACGAACCGCATCCGGGTGCCATCTTAGTATTAAACAGAGATTCTTGGAATGGTTTTTACGTTGGGTTTCTTTTTAATATGTCTATTTATTAAGATTAATGATAAATGTAGAGCAGATTTATTTATATATATCGTTTATTGATAAAAATATCTGACTAATGTCTGGGATGTTTAAAAGCATGCATCTTTGGTGTGGGCCGCAACATCTGTTGATACTCTTGCGCCATCACATCTTTCAAGCTCATCGTGCTGTGCTGGCTCTGGCGCTGCGGCTGCGGAGAACCCCAAGCGGTGTAAATATATTCGTTACCAATTTGGAAATTATATTTTCAAGCCATTTTTGGTTAAAACTCTGAAGCCGTGAGGTCCGAGTGCTCATAGCTTTTTAAAATAGATTTCCAAACGCAGGCCTACCTCTTCTTTTTTTGTTTTGTAATAAAAACATAAGCCTCCCAGAAGTGTCGCCGCATTGACCGGTCCCGGTCAACTTGCATCCAGCGGATCCTCGCAACCTGATGTCAAAGTCGTCTTATGTACATGAAAATTAGGCATTTATATGAAAATTTAACAAAACCTAGTCTTGACAGGTATAATTTATTATTCAATAGCTGATGCCCACGGCTTCGCCCGCTTGACAAATTATATACTAAAACTTTCCTCTTGAATCACTCTATCTATTAAAAAACCCGCATCAAAATCCGTTGCGTAGTTTTAAAGATGTAATCATACGTAGGGACAGACAGACACGGCGGGGGACTTTGTTTTATAATATGTAGTGATAGTGATTATGTAGTTAAGCCAGCCAGCAATGCAGGTAGTCAATAAGTAGCGACTAATAATAATTTATAAATGCCCATAAAAGTGGCAACCACTGAAATTATGTACTTCTGCAGTTTTTAAAGCCATTACTTTAATAACATACGAGAAAAACATATCCACTGTTGGTAGTACTAGGAATTTTATTGAATTAGCACGATAAAAAATTTAAAATCTGCCTAGACAATGTAAAAAACGAGCTTTTGTTTGGTTTTTCCCAAAAACTTCTTTTTTATAATTTATTGTTCATACATACAGGGTGTGGCGTAAGTAGTGGTCCACCGTTCAGGATTCGATGAACCAGATAATTAACTATAACGATATTTGCTAAAAAAATGCACTACAGTGTCAATGGCCATTTGTTTTAAAAAAAACTACTACAACAGAGTTATGTAGACCTAACTTGTTACTTCAGGTATTTGAACAAAGAATTAAAAAAAAAACAAATCACTTTATTTATCATTTATTATTAATCTTTGTCATGATTACAATCATTAAAATTAAACGAAATGTTCAAAATGGCCCCCATTCGCAGCAATACACGCTCTGCAACGTCGAATAAACGACCGTTTAAGTCGTCGGGTAAACCCGCTTTCGCTGACTTCTCTAGCTGCTGCCTGGATTCTAGTCCTCAATTGGTCAATACTTGTGATTTCTTTGCTATAGACTTTTTCTTTTAGGCAACCCCAATAAAAGAAATCTAGGGGATTTAGATCTAGCGAGCGTGGTGGTCACAATATTGGACCTAAGCGCCCAATCCACCTATTTGGATACGCTGTATCAAGGTGCTCTCGTACTCTAACAGCATAGTGAGCGGGACAGCCAACGTTCTGCAGCCACATGTCTTCTTGGACTTCAGGAACGACACCTTCCAGAAGCAAGGGCAAGTCAATTTGCAAAAAACTTAAATATCTTTCTGCATTTAATGTTTCTGGCAGCTCGTGTGGACCGATTATCTGTCCGTTAATGATACCGGTCCAAAGGTTTATTTTAAATTGATACTGTGACCTGTCTTGCCTTATGAGATGCGGGTTTTCTAGCTGCCAGTTATGCAAATTGTGTAGATTTAAATATCCATCTTTTTTGCAGGATGACTCGTCGCTCCATAGTATTTTATTAAAAAACTGCGGGTCTTCTCTTATTCTGCGTAGCATTACTCTACAAAATGTTACTCTCAAGTGATAATCTCTTGGAAGCAATGACTGTACCCTTTGATAGTGGTATGGGTACAGTTCATGTCTTTTGAGTATTCGATGTACAGATCTAGTTGATATGCCAGTTCTGCGACTTAAGACACGGATTGATGTTGAAGGATCTTCTGTAACTAAATTCATTACCTCTTCATCGTTGTGTCGTCGCGGTCGTCTTTCACCTGCACCGCCTACGCCTGTGCCGGGTATCCTTCCCTCGGTGTATGCGTTATGCACTCTCCCAAAAACTCGGTGGTCTGGATGTCTTCGATCGGGATATCTCTCCCGATAACGACGAGCTGCTTCTCTACCGACACCTCTGCATTCGCCATAAATAAAATGCATGTCAGCATATTCGCGCGGTGTGTACTGAGGCATTTTTTAATTGTCACTGCACTGCACGTTTGTACAAATCGTTGAGCAAGCCAGTCACCAGTACACGTAGCCAATATCGCAGAGATCACCAAAACAATAAGTCCAATCAGTAGACAAATTAAACAGAGTCCGGGGTCAGGCAAGGGTAAAGAAATGGCGGAGATAAACACAAGCAGAATAAAAACGAAACGCATACGACGCACGACACGGGTGACGAGATCGTACTAAATCATTTCGAGATTTTTGGATATTTCAACATTAGTAATGAAAGAGATAGCAATACCCTACCATATCTTTTCCTTATCACTCCTATTGTGCGTAACTCGATTGCGAAAGCTTCAACGGGTTTTTGTTAACAAACGATGTCTCAGGTAAAAAAAGGGTCAGGTTTTTTTTACCTGACATGTTTGTGCTTCAACACAAATCACATTAGAAATGTAAAAAGCTAGATAGTATCCGTTTTTTAAGTTTTAATACGTTTTGTAATAGCATTAACGCAATAAAGTTTAAAAAAGTAGTTTAATGAAAATCTTCTTTTCTTCAATTAAAATTGAATATATTTTTGTTAAATTATTGGATCTGTTATAATGATATCATTTTAAAATTGGCATTTAGTAGGCATATTATTAAATACATGGGCACTGACAATGTGGTATGTTTTTTTTACAAAAATCGCTCTTGAACTTGATGATGTGTTAAAAATTTGGGTTAAAATTAGAGAAGAACCAACTTTTTCTTCAAAAGAGCTGAATTTACATAAAAAATCATAATTTGTCATGGTAGCTCTAGTATTCAGCAGTAATTAACAGTCAAAATGAAAGAATAATGACTTTTGTTGAAACTACAACCAAATTTGTAATAAAAGGTAGAAATTTCGTAAATAAAAGACATAAAGGAAATATTTTCGGAACCCTTGGGTATAAATGGTTTAAATTTTTAATTGTTATAGTTAATTATCTGGTTCATCGAATCCTGAACGGTGGACCACTACTTACGCCACACCCTGTATAATAAAAAATTGCCAAACTTAAGTGGCAGTGGGCAGGGCACATTGCTCGTAGAACGGATGGCCGATGAGGCCGAAAAGTTCTAGAGTGGCGACCGCGAACCAGAAGACGATGCGTTGGAAGACCTTCCACTAGGTGGACCAATGACCTGGTGAAGGTTGCGGGAATCCGTTGGATGCGAGTCGCAGGGGACCGGTCAATGTGGCGACACTTGGGGGAGGCCTATGTCCAGCAGTGGACGTCTTTCGGCTGAAATGATGATGATGATGACATATAATAAAGTTCTAAAGCGTCTTGCTGACTGCTAATGTAACACCTTTTTGTCAACGTTGTATAAGTGCCCATGATTATATGAAGTATTTTGACATTGATTTTGAAACTGGGTTGTGGGGGTCGGACAGATATGCAGTCGCTCCATGTAAAATGCAGGTATGCATCCGGACTGGAACTGAAGCCTTGGCAGATGAATATCATCTAGTTTTTCATTACATCGCATTTTAGGAGAATAAAAAAGGTTAATGACCTGTGCAGTAAAGAGCTGTTTCATGAATTTCAATTATCACTCGTCTTTGCTCAAGAACATATTTTTACGTGATGCAGTTTTTTACCTCTTGAATTCTTAATAGGTATCTATCTATACATCTAAATAAAATAGAAGCGTCTGTTTGTAATTTCCAAATAATAGCTTTTTACTGAATGCGGACGTATAAATGTATGTACGGTACTTACCAACTTGAGACCAGTAACTCCCAGCAAAGCCGTAAAGCCCAGTAAAGTTTTGAATCTGCTTGCTCACTATCTGTGTGCGATTCTATCATGAACGAACTTCAGAATCACCAGTCACTGTTGTTTTATAAGAAGTTTTATAAATGAGTAAAACAAACAATTTCAAGTTAGCAAACAAATGATGATTAATGACAGTCAGACAATTTAATAATACCTACTGATTTATTGCACAAGTACCTACTACCACGTAATCATTTGTTAGTCTAGCTATCTAGACAACTAAAAAAACATAACAATACATCGCTAGAAAAACGGGATTATCGTTTCCTGATCTGAACACTACATCACGTGTGATTACAACGCAGTTATCTTTCCATTCACATAGAAATAATAATAACAGCCACTCGGGTCGATCTTTAGGTTAAGCCGTGCTTGCCTAGGTTGGTCTGTGGATGGGTGACCACCCTTACATTGCGAGTTTTCTCCGTGCCTCGGGAAGTACGTTAAGCTGTTGGTCCCGGCTGTCATTTGTTGATATTTGACAGTCGTTACAGGTAGTCAGTGGCCCAAAAAGTCTGACAACCAGTCTTACCAAGGGGTATCGTTTTACCCAGTGCTAACTGGGTTGTGGAGGTCAGGTAGGCAGTCACTCCATGTAAAATTCAGCTGCATCCGGTTAGGCTGGAAGCCGACCCCAACGTGGTTGGGAAAGGACTAGGCAGATGATGAAACGGACCCTTCACGGAGCCTTCAACCAAGCATTCAGTTCATCAAACTAAGTAACTTGACGCAAAAATTATCGCTGGGATATGCTTTTTTTTTTTTGAGGTGACAAATCACGTTTTTACGGTAGAACTCAATGTAACGCACTTAAAACATTGTGCGAATGGATGGATTGAGTAGTACGGGGGTCGTGGTGGTGTTTTAAGTAAAAATCTTACGTTAAAAACATATATTTAAAAAAAAACTTGTGAAAAAATTGGAACGTTGACCCCCAATATCTCCGTAACTAAAAGGTTCCCAGGTATGGTGTAGAACAAAAAAAATGATCGCAATAGGCTAGTTTCCACCATCAATAAATTGCAAATCTATTTAGTCCGTCAGTTAGAGCATTGGAAAATAATGGATACGTATTTTTGGTTTTTGTAAATCAATGAATATTGACAAAGATAGAACGGGAGTGGGGGCTCGAGACATCACAACGCACTAAAAATTATAGCACGGCGCGGCGTGACGTATAGAGAATTTTAAAAGCGTCGTATCTTCGTCAATTTTGGACTACGTAACAAAAAAAAAATACGTGTCAAATATTTTTTTGAAAATCTAACTTACGGACTAATTAGATTTTTTCAGGACACAAACCTATGATGGGGAAACAAGTGCCTTTCGGCTTCGACATGTGTCTTTTAAAACCCTTTAAAAAAACTGATTATTACCAAGCAGACATTTATTTGTGTATTTGTATTCGTTATGATCGTTGGTCCACAACTCTATAGCAAGCCTGCTCAACTTATTCTGAAGATGGGCCAAAATTTTGATTCTATGTCATCACCATACTTTCATAATTAAAATAAGTAAGGTAATTTCCAGCTAGATAATTTGGCTTATTAAAAATGGGTTCGTAAGGAGAAACTATTTTTTTTCGATTTGATTTGAAATCCTGAAATGTGTTTATAAAAGACTATCATCAATGGATCACTGTTACCAGGCCGTTTCAAATGCGGTTGAGTAGCCTTGTAGCCGGTCTACAGACCGCAAAAATGGGCAACAAGCTTGCGCACAACATTGAAACAATCTAGATCTGTAGCCACGAATGCTGCTTACACTTATCGATATCGACAAATATTAACTAATATTTAAAAAAAATATGTGTTTTATTTCAAGCAAAATACCTATAATCATATATCATCATCTGCTTAGCCTTTTCCCAACTACCTACGTTATGGTCGGGTTCCAGTCTAACATAAATATACCCATATGTATGCTAATTTGAAATTGAGTCGAATAAAATAGTTAAAAATCTAACAAACCGGCCAAGTGCGAGTTAAACTCGCGTGGAGAGGTTTCCGGACAGTGCCAAAGTCATTACGAGTATACCTATTGAGTTTACCACTTTATTTTTAATTGATAGAATTCTTATAGATTTTCCTGTAATCTACACAAGCAATGAACTATATTTTGTATTTTTTTCAAAATTTCAGACTCGGTAGTTTCAGAGATCAGAATGGTCAATTTTCGTGATCTTTCATGAATAAAATCAAAACTATTTATTTTACAATAATAACAAACATATATTTGAGATCCTTATAACGAGCCCTTTCATTTGATATATTATGACACAGTAAGGGTTGCAAAACGTTTTTTTTTGTTTGTTTTTATTTGTCCCCCGAAAATTACCCTTATTTAAAAAAAAAAAAAAAAAAAAACATTAAAAAAATATCTGTCAAATCAATCGCTCATAATTATAACTGACCCTTACAAGACAGTTACTAACACGATTGAAAAGGCCTCCTATAGTGTGGAGATTGATTAGGCATCTCACCACGCTACTTGCGCTGTGTATGGTGTCTTTCACGTCGTTTGTTATTTTGTCTTCTTTGTACAGACGCCAGCACATAAAATTACCCGAAATTGTCTTTCCCAATCCACCTTAAACGTAATGCTTAAACGATAAAGTTGAAAATCTATTAAAGGAATTTGACAGATTGCGGTAACTTGACGTGTTGGCGACTGTACCTGTAATTTAGGACTGACGCTAGACTATCCAGTTGAATAAAAACACTATTCGTCGTACTTTGGGCCTATTTCCGAATAGCCACTACTTACCAAGTAAATTCAAAAAGTAAGTAAGTTAATGGGAACTTAATCGTAGGTGGTTTAGTAGGCCCTAAGAATGATATTTTTATTTATCACTTGCTTTGGTGATGGAAAACATCGTGAGGAAACCAGCCTGCTTGAGAGATATTTCTCGACTGCATGTAAAGTCAAGTCAGATGCCCATGGGAGGCATAAAAACTCTGACACCAGTTAGGAGTCCAGGTTAGATACAAATCACAAAAAAAAAACATGGTTCGAAAAGATGATAAGATCTTCTTTTTGCGATAGACTCAAATAATACCCGACTAGTATGTTGCCACCTGCACAGCTCTGTCGTTGGCTTCGTTTAAATCCTGGAAGGTGCAGGTGGCTGTGCAGGGTGGGCAAGAAAGGAGGTGGAGCATATCCTGCAGAGGGGCTCCACACTGACATTGTCTTTTGGACGGGTCGATGATACCCCATTTGGCCAGATTACTTTTACAGCGGCCAATCTGGGCCCGAAAATTGTTAAGAGATTTCCAGATTGGCCACTGCAGTCCCTGTCCAGGAGGAAGATGTTCTGCAGATGATATGATGTGAAGAGGATTTTGCCCTACAGTTACAAAACATTATAGACAGTAGAATATAGGCCTCCTTTCATATAATATAGAGCGCGTCTAGCAGCCGCTGTGACGGCAAGGCCAAGATTGTTGTGAGCATATCTTGTGAATAAAAAACGTAAACCGGTCACGCGAGAATAGCACGCATCAGGGTTTCATAACTAACGGCTATGACTAACGCAAGAGAGGCACGTGGACCGTTTCTGAACGGGCAATGCGAGTCTATTTTTAGGTGATAAAGTTTTTTGAAGGCAAGAAGTCTTGCAAGAAGTCCTAGCATGCATAGTGTCCGTATACTACGTGTACCAGAGTGCTGGGGTCAAATTTAAGGGTGTGGTATTTTTTGGCCTGCCTCGTTGGTCAAGCGGTCGCAAGCGCTACTGTTGAGCATTATATTACCGGGTCGGACAAAGTATTTTTGGGATTTCCATCTGAAATTTGTCAGTAGCAGCCACGGTGGATAGCAATAGGTTCGTGTATTACTGTAGGTCCTAATAAGTACTACAGTTCTGCCTAACCATTCGGGGTTACAGGTTTGATAATTATTATGTTTAGGTTATTGTTGAAGTTTTGTTTTGTTTTTTTCCGAAATCCGATAATCCGAGGAATATCGTAGTAAGATTACGGAGCCTGTAAAAGATTCAAAAACTTCTGATAAAAATAATTCTTTTTTGGTCTAAAATTCTCTATCAATTTCAAGTTAGCCAAACGTGATGATTATAAGTACAACATTTGTTTTTTTTTTTGCTTTACGAGTTTTAAACCCGTCTATGAGATAAATAGATGATAATCACCTGTTTATTGTTGAGGTTCGTCTATCACGTCTTATGGCAATAATTGATAATATTCTTCGAAGATCGTGCTGACTTTTTATCTGGAGTCGCTGGTAAAACTTCATAAATTCATAAAGATGTACCTAATCTACGTTCAATATTACACCATAGGTATTTAACTAGCTAAGTAATGCAAAAAACCAATTGAAATCACATAGTACGAATAAGTGGTAATAAAAAATAAACTTGAGATAACCGGCAAAACCCCATTGTTTAGCGATCCATCATAAGCAGGTACATCACGATTTTAAATAATTCATTCTAAGTAGAACTCAGCAACCTTTCCATAATATGAAATAATTAGTCTATTTGAATAAAACTTGTTTTTCCATTCTCGTTTTTCCAACGTCCGGTACTTTTTGTTTACCAATCCCGCGAGAGTGCGTCACAAACGGGTTCCCGATTTTTACTAAATAAACGTATGAAACCATGGTATTCTGTAGGTACAATTTATAATTAGCAGTTATCATCAAAATACTTGTGATGTTTCTCACGTTCTAACATTGCAAAGTTTGTTTTGCTTTGTCTCATGTTCAGACCCGTGCAATGGTTTTTGGGGTTTTTTAAAACACATAGAAACTGAAGTATTACAGGAGAATGCGGCTTGGTAAAATGATGATACTTATTTGGGTCTGAAAACTGTATGTTACTATGAAACAAATATTTCGAGATTATTAAAAAATGTAACAAGATAAGCTCGTTGCTAAAAAATTACTAACAGCCGCACGGGTCTAACTTCGGACGGTCGGTCCGTGGATGGGTGACCACCCATTACATAAATACATACCGCGTTTCCTCCGTGTCTCAGAAAGCACGCTGAGCAGTTGGTCCCGGCTGTCATTTGTAGATCTTTGACAGTTGTTACAGGTAGTCAGTGGCCCGAAAGTTTGACAACCGGTCTTACCAGGGGGTATTGAACAATACTACCTCGGTTGTGAAGGTCAGTTAGCAGTCGCTCCATCTAAAATACTGATATTCAGCTGCATCCGGTTAGACTGAAAGCCGACCCCAACAGAGTTGGTAAAGGGCTAGGTAGTGATGTTTTGAAGTAAGAAAAAACGATGAAAAACTTGAACAATATTAGAATCGGAGACCCATCAGGCACCAGTTTCTATAAATCTCTCCTCTCATCTGCCGACAAGATCTAAATGGGTTATAACTTACCGATGAATGTTCGTATCTATCTTAGTTATATGTACAGACAAACACCAGTGCAGGCCGAAATCCGTGCCCTGCATCCCAATGAGTTCAAATAGAATTAACTATATAACGCAAATTCTGGCTGATGACAACAGAAGCTCATAGGCAGTATAACTGGCAACATTTAAACAAGTGAACACAATTTTGAATTAAGAATGAAATTGGTGATCTCGTTGGTGGTCTTGAGCTGTGCTCTGTTCGAAGCGAAAGGATACCCGTACCCGGTTTTCTCATCATCAGGAAATGTTGATACTTGTAAGTACTTACTATTAATTTTTTAGTAAAAGCCCGTTATTCAATACAATACTAGGTAGATACTCTTGTCTATAATGTTTAGGAGCCATCATCTAATGGAAATATTTACAGTGCCCTAAGTAAACACCTAGTCGACTGCAGAATCAGTAGTTTATGCAAGTGCAATGTTTTGAAAAAAAAAATGCATTTACCTGTCTTAACGTACGACGAGCCACCTGCCCAGCTTAAGTATTACGTATATAGTTATTATATCCATAACATCTCTTTTCCAGGGTCATACGGCGATGCCAGTCGTGGTGGGAGGGTGTTGAGTCGCTCCTACAGCCCCTACACCAACCGACGGGCTGTTAGAGCCCCACCAACTACCTACTCGCTGTGGCAACCTGAAGCCAACCAAAGGAATTATCCTTTAACTCATCACCAAGCCCTACAATACCATCAAGCCGACATTCGTCGCCGAGCCTTGCTGGAAGTTAATGACACACCACCTCAGGAGAATGAAGTGTACTACCCACAAGCACCAGAGAGTGTTCCTAACGTCCCCGTTGAGGCCACTGAATTCATTGTACCAGCCGAACAAGCCGAAGTAGTCCCGACTACAAAAAAATCTATTGCTACTGAATTAATTGAGATCGAAATTCAGGAACCACAAGAAGAACCTGTGCAAAAGCCTAAAAAAGCTGTCCAGAAGAAAAAACAAGTCAAAAGGCCTGTGGAAGATGAAGAAGATAATGATGAGGAAGATGATGTCCCTGCTCATAAGTTCCTTTCTGATGCAGTCTTCCCCATGATCTTCGGATGGGGAGGATCTGGCGGTCCAATGGCTGTTGCTAATGCCTACAGTACTGGGAAAGGTGGCGCAGCGGCGAGCGATGCCACTGCTTACGGAACCTTGCCACCTGTGAAGAGATCGCAGTAAAAATGTTTAGAATGTTCTCGAAGTTAAATGAAACGTATTATTATACAAATGTCATTGTTTCTACAGAAATACTTTAGATTCCATCGTTCATTTAATAAAAGTTTACATAAGTTAAAATTCTCGCCATTTATTTTCATTGCCATAATATTTCTGACGTCAATCAAATCACTGTACCTAATCATTTTGTATAATTTATTTGTTTAGTTGGAAAAATCTTGAAACCCGAATGACAGAAGAAATCTCACTTATGACGGGTGCTAGCCTAAAAATAATGACTCAGTTTACGATTGAAAAAAAAGCTTCTCACTATATTCAGTGAAAGACTTTTGTAACAACCATGCCGGAGCAGTAGATAAAACGACGTCTGGCCAAATGTGCAGAAAATAAAACTCTGAATGGTATCACACAAAAAAAAAAAAAAATTCACAAGAAATTGTGAGACACTTTTGTGAGATGATTCAATCGGAACTTGTCCGAGGTTGTGAATGTAA
This sequence comes from Xestia sexstrigata, assembly GCA_941918905.2. NCBI lineage: Eukaryota > Metazoa > Arthropoda > Insecta > Lepidoptera > Noctuidae > Xestia > Xestia sexstrigata. Next base: position 3,923,898 of record OW799201.2, on the reverse strand, counting down.
ATTGAAAAATAACAAAGGAACAAAGATGATAAAATCATAACAGGCTTAATTTACTGCCATCTATTGTTATATTAAAAATAACTTCATCTACTTTCCACTAAAGTACGCGTCTGAGGCGGCCTGAGTCATGATTAACATGCTTTGGGATTGTCAGTTTCAAACTGGATAACTAGATGGCGCCTTTCGCAATTAATAAAAGTGGTTGGTTTCAGCGCTCATTACAACTAACATAGGTGTGTCATAAAAAGTGAGTGGTATTGATTGAAAAAAAAAGATCGTCTGTACTACAGAATATACTAAAGCTACAAAATGCATAGATGAGATAAAATCATACAAACAATCTTCTTCTTGAAAAAACATCCTATATTTTTGAAAAGCGATGTCTATTTGTTGGCACAATTATTTTGTTCTTTAATTCACTTCTCTAACTTACTTAATGTTATGTTTATAATTATGTTTTAGTGTACTACTGCTTCGACGCCTGATGAATTTGTTACAATCATGCAGTAAACCTAAATCGCCAACTAATAAAATAAAAACCATTGAAATACTAGCCTAGTCTTAAACTATTCAATAACCCATAGAGGCGTAGGTAACTGTAGACGTCACCCTTTCCTCATTTAAGTACTTGTTTCTATCTACTGCCGTCTGTTGCGAGTTCCTAATGAAAAACCCTTACCATGCTACTGGAAAGCCCAAAAATCTAAGGACTAGTCCATAGAATTTAGGGCCTTCTAAATTTTTGTTTGGCGCTGTTGAGATCTACCAAATACAGCAAGATTAATCAGAGTATCAATGGAAATAGTACCCTACTGACTGTATCTGATAGATGTTACCTCTCTCCTCTGATAGATGTTACCATTCTGTCGGTGGCATTTACGAGCAGCAGAGGGAACTTATTGTAACACCAGTCACTACTTAAGTACTATTACTTATTACTTCTTCAAGATTTATGATTAAAATAATAAATTTTAAATTAATTAACCAACTAATTAGTCACTAGTAACTATGCATCTTTCAGCTAGATAATTTACTAAATAATAACATATATTAAAGTTAGACAATTTCACCATGACGCCTGAGATATGGACAACTTTAAACGGACTACCAGTCATCGTTTGCAAATGTAAATATCAGGGGCTAACCATGAGCACAACGACGGGCTTAAAGATTTTGAGGAGTTAAATAAATCACTACTATTAAATGGCATATTTTATTTGTATGGATGATGAAATGCATATTAACTCTATACATATAAAACATATTATAACAACTTGGATATAAACTTTACACTTATCTCTAACATTTTTTTTTATATTTTACACTCTGTCGTCTATTCTGGGGGATCCGTATGCGGTTGCGTGGCTCGTGGCTACTCCGCCTTTGCCGGTGCTGTAGGCATTAGCAATGGCTGTGGGACCACCATGGCCACCACCGCCCCTACCTCCATAACCGCCGAAGAACATGGGGAAGAAGGCAGCCGCAGGCATCTTAGGAGCGTACTCATCTTCATCATCATCATCATCAATCGGCCTTTTGACTTGCTTCTTCTTGTTGACAGCTTTCTTAGACTTTTGAACGGGTTGTTCTTCTGGAACTTCCTCTACTTCAGGTTCAACCAACTCAGGGACGGCCACAGCTTTTACGGTAGTAGGGGCAGCCTCGGCCTTCTCTGTTGGTTCTGCGAGTTCAGTCCCCTCAGTTGGGACAAAAACCTGGTTCTCTGGTTGTTGGGGGTAGTAGACTTCGTTCTGTTGGGGAGGAACGTAGTTGACTTCCTGTTGTGTCTGGCGGCGCCTGTCTGGCAGGTAGTACTGGCCAGACTGCTGCGGGGTTCCTTTCGCCCCCGGCTGCTGGAACATGAAGGCTGCCATGCCACCACCGACGCCGCTTTGGTCGTAGTACGGGTTGTAATAGCGACTCAGCGCCATTCCTCCGCGATTGCCATCTCCGTAGGACACTGTGAAAGATTAAAAAGAGTGATTTAATAGGCATATCTTCTGATAATTGGGACGCATTTGCTCTATACACCTTTGGCCTGTTAAACGTGGAACATTGTCATAATATGATGGTGTGTCACCATATGATTGATAGCCTAATATTTTTCTTTTCTTCTTTAAGTCTGCATTAAAGTTTTTTTTAATCATAAACACTACAACCACTATCAGAAATCTTCAGAAAATACTGCTGTGTAACTTTATCTTAATTTGACTGTTGCACTAGTTCAGTCTTCCAAAAAGTTATGGATCCTCGAAGGACAAAACTGATCGCTACAGGCAAATGAAAAATATTATTAAAAAGGTACTTACGAGAATCAACATTTCCATAAGCAGGATAATACGCATACGGGTATCCCTTAGCTTCGAACAGCGCGCAACTCAACACCACCAGCGACAGAACAAACTTCATTTTTACGATTTTCGTAATATTTTCTTCACTATTGAATACCCTTTGTAGACCAAAGGGTGTTGTGCGTTATACTGCTTCTGAATGTGTGCTGGCCAGAGCCAGACTTTGCGTTATATAGTCTATTCTGTCTGGACTAATTAGGATGCAGGACACGGCCGCCTGCACCCGCGCGGGTTTCGACAATTTTACGATATTCAGCAGAGTTCTAACCGTTACCGGAGACTGGACATCCTATAGAGGACCTGGTCATTCGCGACACGTCTCTATTAGGTAGGTGAACCGTTGAACTTTTTGTTTTGGTGCTTTTTTTGCAATAAGCTGCATCAAGATTTGGTGAGTCAGACTTTTACAGTAGTAATGGGTTTGAATTTAGAGAAATGGGTTTTTCTTTGGTTCTTGTTGAGTTTATTGATTGATTTGTGGTAAAAGATGTGTTTCTTGTAGATAAAAATCTTAAATATTTCTTTCATTAATTTAATGAAATATTCTACAGTTAAAGTAAAAAAAACATATTTGGGTATGAATGTGGATGGGTAATAAGACTAGAGGAAGCCCCAATAAATAATGAATAGACTTTTTTTTATGGGACAAGCCCGCCTCACTGTTCCCAAACCACTGTAACTCCTGAAAGCCAGAATCAACAGTGGCGACCACCAGAAAAGCGCCGAGACGATGAAGCTCGACAAAGTCCCAGAGAATGAATTTAACTGTCTTGGATCCCGCAACGAAATTAATCAGAAAAGTATAATGGAGGAGTAGGAACAAACCGTAATATCCACTTCTCTCCATTTCAGCAGGAGACAGAACGAAACAAGGCCAATAGGCACAAAGGGACGTTTACAACTGCGATAGGCCCAGTTGCCTAGCACCACGGATAAATATAATGAATAGACTATGTGAAGCATAATATGGCAAGAAAAGAAGTGTCCGTTGAGATGCCGAGTAATAGAGAAGTATGGAAGAAGAAGATATGCTGCGCCGACCCCAAATAAATTTCGATACGGACAGGAGAATTATGATTCTTCAGTTAAAAATCCTATAATTTTGCCTACAGTGTAAGGAACTCTACTAACTCTTTATTTATAGTAGCGTCGTGTGAATCTGCAAACACAAAGTGCTATAAATATGGAAAAATCGAACCGTACGGTGCGTGCGCGCATTATGTTGCGTTTGCAATCGCCCTGCATAAATCCCACCCTACGTGGAATGACAAAAAGGTTCATTCATGAAGATTTATAACGTTAGTAAAGCAGTGTTTACTAGATTTTTAACTACTTCTTGGAAACATTGAACGGTATAAATTACACAGTAAACATCACGGAAAATTGCACTATTGTAGTGTTGAATGCAAATATTTTTATGTGGTTTTTGAACTTTTTCTACTGTGAGTTGTACCTAATTATAACCATTTGTAGCAGTAATATGTAGGATGGTTTCTAAGATATATGCTTATATTAGCTAATATTATTGTTCGTTTTGCCTGATATTTCATAACATCGCCATTGTAATCCCCGAAGGGCAGAAGTGGTCCTTCATTTATGAAAGCCTAAATTTCGCCACTTATGTCCCATTTCGCCACTTATGAGTCCCAGGTCATGGAGGGCAAGCCTATTCCACCAACCACCAACCCGGCGCAAATCTACAGTCTCTGGGCTCCTACTGAGATCCTGTGAATCGAGCCCAGGACCCATTGCTTAGCAGTAGCTTATCACTAAAAAGTTAATCTAGCTATTTCTACAAATGACAGATTAAACTTAAATAGAACCATATCGCAACACGTAACATCTGCAGTATACTCTTTCCCTAAGGAAAAAGGCTTTACTTGAATGTATTAAATGCAAAATTTAAAATCTATACTGTTACTTTAAATAGAAATAGGTGTCTACCTATCCACTACATTATGCGTTGCTAGGACTTCTCCGGACTCCTGCGGTTTGATTAGGCACTTTCAACATTTCATGCAACGCATAATAAAAAGGACCTAAAAAGTAAAGTAATTCTGCAACGTCAATCATTTCCCAAGAAATTACTTTACGTATTCGCGGTGCCAATAGAAGCTAAAGCCTTTGCGCATGTCCGAAATCCTTAATATTAAAATCCATACATATTTGTATTTCGTCCACGTGAAAGATTTGAGTATACTAGTAGCAAAGCCGGCGATACTATCTCTAAGTTTGTCCACTCCTTGCGCCGATAGGATCTGTGCCCACGGCATAAATTCCGTTAAAATGATCATAACTGTCAAATTTGCGTGTTTACACGTATGGATATGTATGCAGGTGGATTTATGCCGGAAACGTCGTGTCTTCACATTAGTATGACCAACAGGCCAGCCTGATTCATGCTCTACAAGACTCAAGTCATGTTTGAACACCTGTACCGTCGTAACGTATGCCGCACAATGTCATTTAAACTTCAATTTTAAAGCTAAGAGTGTGTAATAAGTTGCTGATGTGATTGGTTTGTTATTACATCGTAGACAACGAAAAACGATCGGTTGATTTTACAAATTACAGTTTCAATACGCAATGATTACAGATTCAATAAAGAAGTGCCCAAAAGTGCCAACGCACGCAATTTCTAGCCAGCCAGACAATAGACTCCAAATAATAACAGTGCTCAGTCCAATAGCACCTAGCTAAGTGTTAATAAATTCACACCGTACTCTAGAAATCCTGAACAAAAATAATTTGCGTAACAAAGTATTCGGCGAAGTGCACTTCCAGGCCTCGGCAGACATTCTGACTGCGCCCCATCTGTCAGATGGCGCGATACGGCCACATCTAGATGGCCTGATATCACTGCTAAAGAGACAGTGCAAGGACCTCCCAAAACCGCTACAGTTATATCTGATATAACTTCGGTTTTGCATTGTTCTATTTCGTGCTGTGTTAACTTTCTTTCAAGTGAATTGGATTAGTAGATTAAAAATGATACATTCATCTGTGATGAGTTAGTAGAAATATTTAATTATTAGATAAAAATAGACAATGAAGGCCATAATTAAAAAACCCAACAGGCCAAAAATAGTTAACAAAACGCAGATAAAATGCAAACTGATATAACATTGAATTAACAATTACGAACATATTTTAATCAGAGCCGATCAATACGCAAATACACATCGTTAGCATTAAAACTCAATCGACTGGTGAATTCGGAGATGCATAAACAGTAGCTGATAGTATTGAAATTATGAGTAAAGTCATAAGGAACGTTAAGTACTCTGACTGATCCGGCAAGGGTCAGGAGCATCAGTAGGCATTCATCAATAGATAAGGATCGATGGGAATTTGACGGTGACTCGGAGAAGTCTTTAAGGTCGAGATAAAGACGATCGTGACCCTAATATTTACTTTATTTGTAAAATTTGGAAAACGGCCGGTCAATAGCCTTGGGTGTCCTTTGGATGGCAGATGCAAATTCAAGATTATCATAATTATCTGTTAGCCAAAAAGTACTGCTTCTAGTGTCCATATTTTATTATTAAATTGAGTATCTGGAGTCTTTGTAGTTCACAAGCACTTGTGACCTTTATCATTAGGATGATAAAGGTCATGAAGGTATCATCAATATTGTCATCATTATCACGGTAGCCTTGTTCTACCCACTGCCGAGTATAAATACGGCTCCTGCCTTTAATTTTTCCCATGTCTACCTCACTTATTCAAGTCCTATCCGAGATCTTTGTCAAGTCATCCTCCTATATGGCCCTCCATTATTTCTATCGTCTCTCAACATCCTTACTAATGTTTACTCGGGTTAGTACGTTGATTATACATTGTAAACGAAAAGGCAGTGAACCTAACCAGAGTATGAGTGGGTTGTTACTTTTGCTATTTGGTCAAATTCGAGTTTCTTTATGGGCACTGACTCAGTTCTCCAGAGTCACCGCCAGCTGTTAAGTCGGCAGTATAAAGATGGTACTGTATCACATATGGTAAGATTTATTTCTGGATATACTTAATGGGTCAGCAGAATTTATGGTCAGTGTCGGCAATCCTTTTAGCCGCAGAGTTGAAGTTCGCGCCGAATCTATCCTTTAGTTTTACATTCATCATGGATATTATGTGATTATTCTTATCACGGCCTTATTTGCATTCATGCGTTACTCTGCATTGAATTTTTAAAGAATATTTAGTTGTAGCTTTTTTTGGTTAACATTAATCTACCTAACCATCCATCATAATATAAACCTGTGGCATTACTTAACTATTTTTCTAAATAGACGTTTGTGTCTACTTCTTATACATATGTATATTTGGCTCATCGTCTTCCGAGTATCAACATCTTAGGTACTTACAACAATTGCATTCCACTTTTTCGCCTGAAAGCAAAAAAAAAGACAATCGCCCATAAACATACTCAAATTACAATCAGCTTCGAAGCTTGCATGACGTCGTTGTCGCACCCTTTACCGTCTGTCTGCAGTCTGGCTATTGAATGCATATCGGCGACATCTCTACGTCAAGCAGCTACATGATGTACAGACAGACTTGAAATTTTCCTGTTCTTTGTATCCATAATGTCCATTTGCAGGGATTACGTGCCTAAGTTCACGATCGGTTTTGATTTGTTGGTGCCATGTAGATCATGACAAGTGTTGAATGTGTTATGTTTATCCTGTTGCGTAGGTGCGCGTGTGACCGCGTGCTCACGTTTATTGGATGCGTTATTTAAAATGATTGTACTGGGAATATCTTTGGTTTTAGGAAAACTGCCGCATTAGAACTCTTTCGGGTAGGTTAAGCTCAGCTGCATAAGCAGTAAGAAAATAAGGCAGTTAACTGATGTAGCCACAGCTAGGTTAGTATACTATGCTTATTTCCACAGTATTATGACTTATGGCATTCTGCTGTGGGTATCAGCAGCTGACGTTGACTCACTTTTCATTCTAGAAAGATCTTAGGGCAGTCCGCGCGATCTATAAAATGGGTCCTCGCGAGTCACTCGGAGAAAAATTTAAAGAGATCAATATACTGACTCTGCCTTCACTTTATATCCTTGAATGTATTTTATATGTCCGCAAAAATCGGGGGCTTTTCAAAATTAGAAGCGACTTCCATAATAAAAATACACGCAGTAAACATGAAATTGTAATATCTAAATTCTGATTAACAAAAACTAGCAAGTCTTTTATTATAAACAGTATACGCTTTTATAACAAGTTGCCAAAGTCAGTTATAGAACTGACCGATGGAAAGTTCAAAAATTATATCAAACGTGTCCTTATTAAAAAAAGCATATTACAAAATCAAGGACTACGTTGATGATAAAGAAGTTTGGCTCTAGTTCCTTCTGCGCATGCGGCTTATCTGGTAGCTCATAAACGGCACAAATTCGTGGATGTCTCTAACTAAGAGTAGTGATTGAGAGCAATCTCATTTGTTCTTTTCTTTCCATTCAGATTTTTACAATAGTTTTCGAATCATTTTTTTTTTCATCTTTTGCTCAGAATAGTTACAGCACTGATGACAATTTTGTTTAATTTTTACATACAAAATTTTTCTTACCTTTGTATAGTTTTTTATTTATTTGTAAATGAGTGAACATTGTAGGCTTTGTAGATCCCCAGATGCTTGTCAACTTTTGTTAAATATTTTTCTGTTTTACGTGTTTTGTATAGTAAGCAACGACCTATTGTCGGGCTTACGCTGTTCCCCCATACTTAAGTACTAATGCTGTAACAAAATAATATTGTAATACCTACCTAATGATTTGAAAAGAGTAACCATGGAGTTTCTTGCCGGTTCTTCTCCATGGAAACGACCAACGCGAACCGTGCTCCTTTTTCGACGTTTTATAAGTGCCCATCTAGGCCTATAAAATATTTTGATTTTGATTTTGCTTGACCATGTTTATGAAACTGTACGAGTTCAATTCTATTTTCAGACGGTTTCCTTCATAATCAATCTCTATACCTAACTTCTAATTTTATTTAGTGCCTACCCTGTTTAATACTCATTTAATTCAAAACTTTGTGTCGGAAATCTGATGACGTGGCAATTAAGGATGGTTTGTTACTGCTAAGTGTTGCGCTGACCCCAAATAGAATGGGACCAGGGCAGGAAGATAATGTTTTTTTTTTTGTATGGTGTCCTTGTGTACTGAGTCACCATAAGGACGTTCAGAGAAGGTGCAGACAGTTTTTAGGCAACCAGGATGATATATATTTTTTAAATATAAATGATTTTTACCACGGTACATAATTCGGTTCAAAAATTGCTAGTATGACGACAATGTCTCCCATTGTGACTTTATGACGCACAGGGCGCCGACCGACTATTGACGCCTGCTTATTATCACCGATTACTCACAATACATTGGTTTTTAATCTCATTCCTTCTTCTTCTCGTACCATACTAATACTGTGGGGAACTCTACGGAAGCCACTCTATAGTCCAATCACGTAACACGATTTTTTAATTTACGACCTCATTGATACATCTCGATTAAAAATGCCTTGTGCGTTTAAAGAATTTTTATTGTTCACAGTTGTTATAAATTCGGTAAAAACAGCTTCAAATAATAGAGGCGGAATATAAATCCTTGACGAGGTCGTTGCTGAATTTTTTCAACTAATATTCAGGTACTATCTGTCCACCTAAGCTATAAATTGTCGCTTAGACAATAGCTACGGAACGAGCAATTAAATGAATATTTCATTGTATTTCTTTACTATGCAGATACTAGAAGTAAAGTACATGTGCATTTTAATGAGTTATATAGCTTAAATCTCTGAAATATTTTGTGCAATTATGCTGGTTGATTACAAATGAGATCGTCTGGTCTGCATAAACATCGTATATGCAATTCAATCAGTCAGGTTTGACAGAACATATGGATATTAGCCTTTCAATTTGTGAACAAACCAAACAATGGATTTGAACATTCTAAGAATCGATATAAATAGAGTCGTCGCAACTGATATCAACTTGGGTGGCATACTTACAAGTACAACGGAACAATGCATCTGCGACTCACTATTGAGATCATTTTAAGACGAATTAGGACTTAGTCGTACCATAGTAAGCGTCACAATGTACGTCATGTACATAATATATGTAATAATAATTAATAATAAAACCTTTATTTTCAGGCAACTTTGGCCCATAGGTAAATACCTTACAGACTAACATACGTGGGATAAAATACAAACTGTGTTAACATAAAGGACCTTAAAACTACGTTAGTATCACTTCACTTGGCCACTATGTCACTGTGCGTTCATGTGGCACTTGTCCGTGGAAGCGACGGACCACCACTTCCTGCAGCCAAAAGTCCTCCTACAAGACGAGGTGCAGATAACACGTTGGCATATGCACCACGAACGCCTTAAAGTTGACGTTGCGGCGCGACTCCAAAAGCTGCACTCTCGCCACGTACTTGGTCTTCTGACGCACATACTCCACGATGTTTTCCGCTGTAGTGGTGTAGTGTAGGCAGGAGATGTACACCGGTGTGTTCGGCTTCGCGGCACGAATAGGCACGTTGTGCTTCTTCGGAGCCATGCCGCAGCGGTTCTTGTTCGTACGTTGGCGGCGCTTCCTCCTCACCACCGTCACGAAACCATCATCAGCCCGAATCGGTTATGTTTATATGGGCTTCCCATCGGGAGTAGTTATGCCTGCGACTATGCTAGCGAAATCTCCAGGAACAATAACAACACATAGTCTAAACGACTTATATTGTACACATAACGAGCCTCGACAACACTAGATGATGCGTAGGTGTATCAGGAGGACTGGATCTGGACCCGCCATAGCAAATTCGCATATAGAGGACCTCCTCTGGCGTGACAGGTGACTGGTCTAGATCCAGTCACCCTGGCTAAGTCAACAAGAAATTATTTTTTTGTCAGAGTCCAAGCTTTCTTTAACTAGCGTATCATATTGGAGCATCGGATTAGGCTACTTACTAAATGAAATCTCGAAATATACACCATAGCAGATAGAGACGTGAAATCAAATTCTAATTTGAAATAATGGATGGCAGACTAGAGTTGTATTGATATTAATGTCTTAAGAGAAGAGAAACATGATACAGAGATCCATTAACCATCATTAATTTTGAACTTAGTCAGTGATTGTACACAATTGAACTTTGTTTGAAATTGGTAGTTGTTCGATCATTGACATATAATTTCACGAGAATTATCTTATGGAAATAAACCTAAGAAAAACATCTTTATTTCTCTTCATTTTAAATTCCGAAACCGTCGTCTGACCACACTTTACCGCTTTCCAAATTAAAATTCAATATATTTCGATTCTTACCGAGAATCGAAATTCTCAATTGCATGAACTATAATTAAACGTATTTTCGCCATAGTAACAAATCATTTGGTTGGTTTTCTTGGAAGCCGTGTCATGGAGTGAGCTAGGTGTCGGCGTCCATACCAAGTATTAGCGGCTGCGCGTGCGCTTGTTCGGGCTGTAACGGTGGCGCGGTGATCCTCTCAGGTCTAATGGTGATTGTATTCAAATATTGTTTTAAACTGACGAGTTTATACGTGGTGTTTCTTTTTGGGATGATCTTTTTTTAAAAGTAGAGATAAATATTGAAGAAATAGATAGAGAATCAACCATGTCACACTGGGTAGCACACGTACACCATCCGGCCACGCGGACAAGCGGCGACCACGGAACGTCCGGCTCTTCACGCAGATCACTGAGGCTTATGGGTGTGTTGCTGTTATGTTGTAGTTTGTATATGTTTATCCTATAGGGATTTCTTGTATAGAAACCAAATTGCTGCTAATTCAGCATCAATTCTTTTCATGATCTGTGATCGAACGCATCCATGACTGATCGAAACTGCCTCTCCGCGCTGCAAACCGCTTCAAAATCCACTTAGCCACTCCGCCCGAACGCGCGGAGTAGCGGTGGCGTGTGAAAATCGCCTAACATAGACTCAATTTTAATCTCCGTTTAGCAGAAATATGTTTCTTTTTCTGTTGCATTTCACATGGAATTGCTTAGTTGATTCATTTTTAATCTACTTCTTGTATTTCTCTATGTCCAGTATAATAGAACTTAGATTACAAAGCCACACTCCGTATACTGCTCCAGGCCCGCGGCACATTATGCGTGACGCGTGCACACCTCAATGTGATGTCCGCGCACACGCTCGCCGCATACGATTACCACCGAACACCTTTTCGTCTTACTGCGACTCATAGCAATACATCTCCTAAATACACTATTTCTATTCCGATCGGAAAAACATCAAAAACGTTATACTCTTAGTCATTGCGATGATCTTTTTTAATTAAGTAATTTATTCCATCATAATTGTCTTCTTCAAGAGCTCGTGGCAGTGTCGATCAGGTTCAACTACCTTTATATTGACAAGGACCTATTAATTCAGTACCTACTCGAAGTTTTTTTGTTATTCGTGAAAACCAATTTCGGTACACGGCTGTTTTGTTTAACTAGGATCGACATTCGGATTCAGTTTCAAAGCAGTCTAAGATAACCTTTGTCTCAATTTTGTGAAAATTGTACCTTAATATCCAAATCTGAACGCCTAAATTATCGTGTGAAAGTTAGTGAGCTAATTCTGCAGTAATTACCAAAAAATCTAATTAGGACTAAGTTGAAAAAATATTGCTGGATGTTACGCACCATATGGATGGATGGACTATGTGAAGGATGATATGGCACGAAAGGAGGTATCTGATGAGATGAAGAGTAATTAAAAAGTATGGAAGAAGAAGACATGCTGCACCGACACCAAATGAATTGGGATAAGGGCAAGAAAATGATGATGAAGACGATGTTACGCAGCATATCCATTCGTATACTAATGGATTTGATGCGTAACATCACAAATGAAGGTCTGATCTAATAAGATCAGACCTTCATTTGATCAGACCTTCATTTGACCTTCGTCTGATCTTATAAGATCAGACCTTCATTTGACCTTCGTCTGATCTTATAAGATCAGACCTTCATTTGATCAGACCTTCATTTGACCTTCGTCTGATCTTATAAGATCAGACCTTCATTTAATATCAGGGAATTCTTCTACGTAAACGTTTCGTTTCGTTGATTCTTTCTGTCGAAGTATGGAATAAAGACCCGGTTTGATAGATTCTCATTATTTTATCCACGAATACTTACATTTACCTACAGAAACGGTTAAATTAATCGGTCTCCACAACGGGGGAGGTCGTGTTGTTTCCGTAAACATGTTCCTGCAGCAGGCAGGTGACAACGACTGACAAGTTTATAGTTCAGACAAGAGTGTTGTTGCCAATTTTATGCTGTACTGCTAACATTGCGGAATAGTATTTTAATTGTACACTACGGATCCTGGTTACACAGTTTAATAGTGTCTTCTAAGACAACTAGTGATATTACTGCATTTAAAGAGTTTGGAATGATCATCAGCAGATTGCTTCTGGAGAATTTAATTTTCTAAGGGACTTCCAATAGAAAATTTGTTTATTTTGGATCTTATTAAAATGACGTACTGATCAATTACCCCAGCAAATTGTAGTCCACTGCTTGCTATGGGCCTCCCCCAAACTCCCAACACTGTGCCACAACACTCAATGCTCCACCTTCTGCAAACAGTCTGCCTCAGCCACCTTTTAGGGCAAAGCAGATGACGGACTTTTTGTGTGTACAAGTCTGCGACAGACAAAAACCTGCGACAAATTTTGCGTGATTGATGTGTTTGACTACTTTTTTGTCCACTATAAGGCGATCAGTAGGATCCTTTCCATCAGTAGATCCTGCTAGTGGACAAGAAAGTAGTCAAACACATAAATCACGCAAAATTTGTCGCAGAGTCTTTGTTTGTCGCAGACTTGTACTCACAAAAAGTTTGTCGTTGCCTCTTAAACACGCATTATTAGCTTCACCTGTAACTATGTCAAAAAATCATAGAAGTTAAATTTGACCTACTTTCTGGTTACCGATTGAGCTAAAATCATACATATTTAGTTTGGATGACTATGTATAGTTAGCTAATAAGTGGCATCATTCTTCATCCGTTATGGTAGACTCAGATGGCGGACTAGTTATTTGTTATGCATTCCAATGATATGGGTATCAAACGAAAGGGTTTGCTGAGAAGAATATGAGAAACAAAATGACGTTACTCTAAAGCGTGTTTTTTTTAGTATTTTAAACTGTAATACAATTATTAAGGTTGGTGATCCATCTATCTGGTGTGTGACGCATCCCACACTACGCTTGCCGATAGTCAGTCACCGCTCCAGGATACGGCCGCAAACAGTAAACTAAGTGGGAATTTTGTGAGGAGTGTTTGCATTTTTGTTATGTAGACGGTCTTGAGTACTAAGACTCCACAGACAGCAGTCTGTGGAGTCTTAGTACTTAGTAATGGGTATAAAAAACACGTTAATTTAAAGGGGCGTTTACGAAGCTATTCAAGAGACTTTTGTTCTTTTATTAATTAATATTCATATAAAAGCCCAGTAGCAGATTACGTCTGAGTAAACAGTGGATTTAACGACAGATGCTCTGCATTATAGTCAAATTAGATGCAAATAAATCCAATTTATCAGTGCATCCTTATACCTGCTCTTTCGTGACATATTTAACAATTTGACATGCAGATTTTATTTGTACCTAACTTATGCACGTGTTGTTTAAATTAGTATTCTGTTACAGTTTGATCTATTCGTGGCGCCCCCTAAAATGTTCTAATTTGTGTTACTATGATCGTAAAATTGGGAAAATTATGGGCAAATTCGTCTAAAACGTATGTTCATGAATTAAGGCTATGTGGGCTGAATACTAGTCCAATTTAGTATTTCATTCAGAGAGGTTTTTATTATTTAACATATCATTCTTGTAGTCTACAGAGGGTTTAGGTAGGTAGTTCAAGTTACCGTAAAAAATAATCGTCAAATACATGTGTCGACCTCCAATATCTCTTTAACTACATAGAAGGTCCAGAACAAATAAATGATTGCAATGACGGAAAGAACATTGTGCGTTTTGCCTTCGTTAAGGATATTTTTACTCCCATTTTCAATTGCCAGAAATATCTAAAATAATGTGCCATTTTAAGTCTAAGGAAGAATTCCTAATTGGGTTGTGGTAGTCATCGAGTCATGAATAACCAGCACCACTACAATGCAATGAAGTTGATTTTAAGCAGTAGGGTTTATTATTAATATTCCACACAATATTATAATGTAGGTACACAAGTGTATTGTCGACACAGTGTGTGTAATTATAGAAGATGGATAAAAAAAGATTACATGCGCAGCTGAGAGTGTTGAGGTGGATGTGTGGTGTGACAAGAATGGATAAGGTAAGGAACGAGTATACTCGTAATTGTGGAAGTTTAAAAGTTGCGCTAGTCACAGAAAAGTTGAAAGGGAATCGACTATCTTGCTATGGGCAGGTGATGAGGAGGGACGAATCACATGTGACAAACAAAGTGATGGATATAAATGTTGATGGGTGGAGAGGGAGAGGAAGATCAAGGAAACGATGGATGGATTGTGAGAGGAATGATATGAAAGAAAAAATGATAGACGGTTAACAGAGGAGAATGGAAGAAAAAACGTGTTGCGCCGGGCAGGAAGATGGTGAAGTGTATTTAATTATCGACACAATTTGTTTAAAATAATTACTGAATTATACACAGGGATATAAAAATTAAAAACAGTTTCCGTTCCAACATTTTGTACGCATTTGTATATTACATTAAAAACACATATTTTAAAGCATTTATCACTTGTTTACTGCGTACATCTGGTGTTAATGAAGTACATATATATTCCGAGGCTGTGGGCCGGATGTGGCTCCAAATAGAATGTGAATAACCAGCATTTTAGTCAAGTCATGTTCATAATACTTCTACTACTAAACAGATCACATTTTGTAATGTGATATTCGTCCAATATTTGCCCCAACATTGGCCCCAATCATTCTTTAGAACACCAACTAAATGAATATACATCTTTTATATGAAGATAGAATGCGAATTTACCGATTTAGTCGTTGATGTCTTTTCTAGGAAGTATATTGTTCAAAAACAAAATAAGGGAGAAGAGACTAAGATTTTAATCATTGCCCTGCCCTCACCGTACTTGATAAGCTCACAATATATTTAAATCCTGCTTGGTACGATTTCCAGTATGAGCGAGTGATACAATACTGCTCATGGAAATGACAACGAAACAGGAACGTAAATACCTGTAAACTCAGGCAAACCGGTAAAGTGGCATTTAATGGCCAGTAATTAGGTACTTGCATTATTGATAGGTAAAGAATAACTTCAGATAATAATAGCAAACAATTTAATGTAGGTTTTACAATAATTCTTCGTTAAATAGATACAATATGTGAGTTGACCAAAGTTATATAAGGACCTTTAAAGATACTATGAGCTCTGAGTTTGTTTCGGCTGTTTGTTCTCAGAGTAGTCAGGTCACAGGCTCCATCAAAATGTCGTGTAAAAGTGTTTGTAAAAACCTATTTACAAAATAAAACATCATTTATCAAGTAGTAACACTGGTTTTGTTATAAAACGACCGTGTGATGGATAGTTGAAAAAATACTTATAAAAGAATTACTGGCTTTCATAAAACTCTTCACTTGTGCATATGTGAAGAGTCGGTTAAACATTTAAATATCTTCACACGGTTTTACTAACAAAACATTTTAAATGTGGATGGTTCATTGTCAAGAAACTTCACCGACGAACGTAATATAATGATACAGTAAATCATTGTGTTTCTAACGACCACTTGAAAAGTAATGGTTGCTGTTTAATTGAATGTAATTTAATTTTCTTTGTCTTTGAATGTAATTCAATTACAAAGCTATTCGTAATTTTTTTGCCTGTATGACTTTATAATATTAACAAATAGATGTTTCCTTAAAATCTAATGATAAATCTTAGCCTCTGCGACGCGAGCGCCATCTTGCAGACTTGTCTGTGTATTAGTTCTTGCCTGGCGACTGGATGGCGAGCGGACTTGCAGTACCGACTCTACTACCACTTCTTCCACGAAAGACTGGCCGTCAGCATCTGGAAAACACAGTATGAAATGATAAGTATAAAATGACCCGGAAATCCAGTTCAATCCTGGGATAATACTGCTTAAACTAAGCATTAGTTGAAATTTAAAGAATCTGCTAAAGCAATACTGGTGTGAAGTTCTATACCTTCCTCGAGAAATATGAGCTATTATGAAAACCGTATCCAACTTTTTCAAGAAAATCATTCATTGTATTTCTAAATGTGGCAGAATCTTAACGGGTTTTAGAAAACCATGCTCCACCAGGTCTACTCATGCGTGGGTGCTCAGTTAAAATTATTATCGTCGAAGCATTTATTTTGTATCTTTGTATGTTTTAATTGTATCTTTCAGTCAATGACATGACATTCGCACGCCGCAGTTGCAACACGTCAAGTTGTACGAAAGTAATTGTTACCTAATTAATTACGATATTTTGTAAGTTACCCAACTGCCACTGCTTTCATAATAGTCAACACAACAGTCATCATCTGCCTAGCCTTTTCCCAAATTGATTGGGGTCGGCTTCCAGTCTTACCGGATGCAGCTGAATTCTAGTATTTTACATGGAGAGACTGCCTATCTGACCTTCACAACCCAGATAATACTACTTTCGGTTCCAGAACGACCTAAAAATAATGGTGTATAATTATGCCAGGCGCTTCTCGAAATTAACAAAACACATCAGTAAATATCAATTATCAATTTGATTATTGTGAAGTGGGGACCATGTGGGTCACATTTTTATTTTTTGTTTGTTGTTCCCACAACTGTCTGGCAGTTTGAGTAAGTACTATAAGCGACCTACCCAAATGTCCTTGCTTTGGTATTGTTCGTCGTTTCATTAAGCTCCTTGAGTTATAAGTCGAGCTACACGATAACTGACAAATGCTTGCACTGACTGGACAGGTCACTCAAATCTGTGTGGTTTTTCTACAAACGACCATCTCAAACATGGTAGTGCATAGTCCTCATGTAAATTGAGCAAAATTATGTCTGGACTTCAAAAGAGACTATGACCTCTGAGTTTGTTTCGGCTGTTTCTTCTCAGAGTAGTCAGGTACGAAACACCGGCCCCATCTATTTTAAAAAATGATATATATAAGTGTTTGTAAAAACCTACTTGCATTATTATGTACTATCATTTATCATTCACCTACTGTTATATTCCCTAGATAACTTTTTTTGCGCATACCGTTATAATTATATCTCCAATTCAATTATTATTTGAACCTTGTCCCTACTCATACCATAATTGATTAAACCTTGTTAAGGTTTTTTAATAACTGTTAAAAAAATCAATTAACTTTCGATGAAAGCACCGTGTCAGTTATTAATGGTATCTAATTTATCTCCAATGGCTTTACGCACGGGATATGGTCAGAGGCCATATTTGTTACGTAGCCGTTATTGCCTTCTTAAAACAGTGTTGAGATAGCTTATAGAGCGGCTATTAGTCATACTTCCTATGTGTAACATAAAACTAGATAAACATGAGTAATCATGGTAAAACAAGTCCACATTTATAAAATTTCGTTATTATGTGTCACAAACACTCGTGTTATTAATAGGTAAGAAAATTTACATACATATTTTTATTTAATGTCGGCCCCCACTATGAATTTCTCCTGTATTGTGGGTTGCAATCATTTAAACTCATATACTCAAATAGCCAGACCCTGAACAACTACCTGTAGACCATACTAATATTTGTTCCGAGCGCGATTTGAACACGCGACAAGCAGTGCAGCAGCCAATCGCTCAGCCACTGCACTAATCGTACCGTCGCTCAATCGCCCTCATCCCAATTTATGAAAGGGTCGGCGCAGCATGTTTTCTTCTTCCATTTAGGGGAAATTTTCATAGGTTTTTTTCAGTTAGTGTCATGCTGTATGTTGATTAAAATATGATTCGCGGCTGTAACAATTAATGTGGCTTTAAAGAGGAATACCTAATCATTAAAATCATTAATGCAACCCCTTTAAGTTCATTTAACCCCATTGAATGACTATTTCATGAAAAAGTTATTCAATGGGATTAAATGAACTAAGAGGCTTTATTGATGATTTTAATGATTATAATTCTGCAAATACGGCAAATCACGTTGTAATCAAAATAAAACCTTACATTAATCTGCAAATTTGAAAATTTGAATTTCGCGTGCTTCGCTGACGCTTTTACCTTAAGTTTTTTTTTTTTTATTAATTTATACTATGCCTATAATTATTATGTACTCGATCACAATTAAGTACATAATGCTTAAAAAGCATCATAAAGTTTGACTAATTTTGCCATATCAACGTTCAGCCAAGCAAAAGAACAGTCACGAACCTGAATAAAGACAAAACTTAATCTCTTACCGTCACGTACGGAGTTTACAAATAAATGATATTTATCGAAACTTCGATCACTGGACTTAAAAATCAAAAATCTAACGAAAGAAGCGAACGCAACTTATAGTTAGTTCATTATACTACGATCGAGGAGGCAGGGCGTGCGATGCATACTGATTTCTACTTATACATATATGACTGACAAGACAAAGTATTTTAGTACTAATCATACGACCATTTCCGAAGGTTTCATCGGCTATCTTCGGGAAAGCAGAAAGGCGAATATATTGTCATACATTAAAAAAAGTGAGTTTGTCTATCTACAATGAATTACGCGCGAAAATCAATCGATTTCTAGTCGACAGTCACACTGTATTCGTCAATTACCGGCTTTGTCGAAGATATCCAAAGGACCGTTTGACCGTTTGACCTTAAAATAAGTTCTTGGGTACGTACCGTTGACCCCCGTCTGCAGCTTGGACCTCGCTGGGGCTGCAGCAGCTAGGTACACGATGGCGAACAGAGAGATCCACAGAAGGGCTCGCATCTTGACGCATGCGCGTTGAGTACTGCGCGCACGGCGCCTCACCGTGTCATTGGTGCGCGCTATTCTGCAACAAGTTGGGTTTTTGTTATTTTACTAGTGCAGTGGAAGGGGCTATGTTTTCTGACATCCTTATTGAGTGCAGTCAAAGGCCATTCACAATTCTCTGAGATTTTTACAGGGGAATATAAACTCCGCCGAAACGAAGTATATCAATAATATAATATATTATTGATATACTATATATATACACAATATTACTTGTATATATATACATATATATATACAAGAGGACATCAGCCATCTAAAAATAAAAGGACTGTTGATGATTTAAAATCTGCCAAAGATCACATCTTATCATTCCCAAACTACGAAAGTCATTATTGCAGAAATAGAACAAATAAAAAATATTTATCATCGGACCTTTCTATAGCTGCCATGTATCGTTTATATAGAGAAAGTTGCCCAAATCCTATTTCACTTAAATTGTATTCCCAGTGTTTTCACGATTTAAACTTATCATTCAAAAAACCGGCTAAAGATACTTGCCACACATGCGATCTTTTGAATACAAAGATAGCGTTAACTGAAGGAGAGGAAAAGACCAACTTTATAGTAGAGCTGGGTGAGCATCAATCACAAGCCGAAAAAGCTTATGCAGAAAAAAGAAAGGACAAAGATGAAGCAAAGCGCAATTCAAATTTACGCCATTCCTGAAAACGTCTGTCTCTTTTTATAAGAGACAACTATGGTCCTACAATCTTACGATTCATAACTTAAAAGATGATAAAGCTACTTGTTACATGTGGGACGAAACCATCGGTGCTCGAGGAGCAAATCAAATTGCTTCGTGTTTGTGGCATTTTTTACAAAATTTGTCGCCTGAAGTTACAGAGGTCACATTTTATTCTGACACGTGTGGTGGCCAGAATAAAAATAACGCTGTTGCAATGATGTTCATGTATTTATTGCATGTGCATCCAACCCTAGAGACAATCAATCATAAGTTTTTGATTAGCGGACATAGCCACATGGAATGTGACTCGGATCATGCCCTAATTGAAAGAACTAAAAAGAAAACGCAGCTTAAAATAAATCATCTTAACGATTGGATGCAACTGATAAGATCTTGCAAGATTAATAACGGATTTGCCATTGTACCC
This sequence comes from Xestia sexstrigata, assembly GCA_941918905.2. Lineage (NCBI taxonomy): Eukaryota > Metazoa > Arthropoda > Insecta > Lepidoptera > Noctuidae > Xestia > Xestia sexstrigata. The sequence continues at coordinate 3,903,438 of OW799201.2, read as the reverse complement.
ATGAAACTAGTAAATTTTCTCAATTTTGCAGAACTGAGTTCGAAGAAAGGTCCATTTACAATTAAAAAAAAAGATGCTAGTGGTGAAAAATTTTTATGGCAACCCGTGAAATGGCTGCAATATAAGAAGCCTATCGGAGAAATACGTTTTAAGACAAATCTTGACAATGAAAGCTCTTTTAGAGTCATAAACTACAGGAAAAGAGGTAAATTCAATTTAGACACTATACAATTAGAAGTTGTTTCGAAAGAGACTTTACCAATAAGTAAAGAAAAAAAGAAGGATTTGATGGATTTATTGCCACTGATAGATCCCATTTTTCACGAATTTTATAAAAACATTAAAACTGATGGCGACATATCCAATATCGATCCTGATTTGGACTCCGAAGACCCTGATGCAGGAGGAAACGGAGAAGAATTATTCACCTAATTCTAATAATATTGTAACTTTGTTTTCGCAATAAAAATAATTATTTTGCAATTGTTGGTTTTTTTATTACCTATACATATCTATACACATACCTACATACATAATATCACGATTTCAGTCCCATAAGAGGTAGGCAGAGACTATACTTATTACTTTTGTTTTTTTTTTTTTCCCTTAAAGGTACTTAGGTGAATAACTTGATAACTCATCGGTGAACAACTTGATATGTCATTTTTTTATTATAAATCCAGTAAATTCATTAAATAATCTTATGTTATCTGAAAACTCAAAGCAAATGAATTACATTCAGATAAAAAAGTATTCAATAACATAAAATCAGAATTTACAGATAAAACTTAAACTTAAAAATGGCTGCCCTGAAAAATGTGCATTTTCGATTTGTTAAGTTATTCACGCCTGGTACGGATATATAAATTCATTTGAGTGTTGCCCTCCACGGAAATCTTGAGTAAAAGGCGAAAGATTTATGCATTTTGAAGGGAAACTAACATTATCAAATAGGGCCAACTCGAGTCGACCCAACCAAACGGCGGAGAATCTTAACACCGCGATGCAGGAATCGGAACGAAATGCACAGTGACATCTGTTGGGTAGTATTGGAACTAAAACAGGCGATGCAGTGGATTCAAATGCTGTGAGTTCGTAATTTATTAACAGTAAGTATTTGAAATTACCCACTGCTTGAACGGTGACAAAAAAGAAAAGAAATCTAGTGACCTAATGAATTATTACTTCGCTGTATTTTGCCTGACAAATTATTGGGTTAGTAAAATGGTATCTCCTATTCCGGAAAACCCACGTTCAGCCATGGACATTTACGAGTACTAAAAGTGCACAAAGTACTTCTCTATAACGGATCAAGCTATTTGCTAAAGGATTTTAAGATCACGATAGTCGTTATTAAATGGTTATTATTTTATAGGGATTTTATAATACCTACATATCGAAAATTTTACAACCTTGCAACCAAAAGTTTTGTTTGTTGTAAGTGAAAGTTTTATATTGCATTATTTAGGTACCAAGTAATATTTGCAGAATAACGCTCTTTAATAACATAACACTAGCAAGCTAGCTAGTGGGGGTGCGATTTCCAAGTGTCTAAGGAAGGACACATACAAACAAGCGTAGCGAGTAAGTTCAGCATTTACCTATTCTTTTAAACATGGTCGTCATTATTATAATCACCTGAAGCCCGACTTCACACGGTAATTTAATCTAGCCAATCTCCATGCTCCTGTGTAGCCATTAGTCATCATCATGATTTCAGCTGAAAGACGTCCACTGCTATACATTGGCCTCGCCTAAGTGTCGCCACATTGACCGGTCCCGTGCGACTCGCATCCAGCGGATACCCACAACCTTCACCAGGTCATCGGTCTACCTAGTGGGAGGCCTTTCAACGCAACGTCTTCCGGTTCGCGGTTCTGCGAGCAATGTGCCCTGCCCACTGCCACTTAAGTTTAGCAATTCTTCGGCCGTTAGCCGATAGTAATTGGGGCTATTTACATGCTTTTTAATGTCTATGAGTAGGTAGACCAGAAGAACTAAAATATCTGATCCAATTAAATGTTCTAGGATTTTTTGACTTTCTCAAGTAAATGAAATAGTTTTTGAATCGATAAATATAAATCTCTCTATTATCAACCTAGATCTAAATTCAATCGATCTAAAAACAGAATATTGTCACATAGCACAACCGGTATCACAGCTATTCGCTATTCTTATGCTAATGAATGCGCACCATATACCGCAAGCGGTGGTTGCACAATATTCTCAACACATTTGCGACCAATCTCGCGTGCTGACTGACACACATTCATACGTTTTGATCTCAACTTTATAAAGTACAAGCTTAAGCCCATGGTTGCGCCCGCGTGGAGTTCGATAATTGTCCCACGGGATCATACTATCGGGATAAAAAGTATCCTATGTGTTAATCCAGGTCATAACTGTCTGTGTGCCAAATATCATTCAAATCCCTTCTGTAATTTTTGAGTGAAAGAGCAACAAACATACACACATACTCGCAAACAAACATACAAACTTTCGCTTTTATAATATTTGTGTGATACGCAATTTATCTTTACCGTGGCAAAACGCAAGTAGCGAACGGCAAGCGCGACGACAAGTTCGATGAACTCTGAAGCTAGGCAGGAAGTGAACAGCTGATTTCACGCGTCGTTCGTAAAAGCATTTCAACATCCATGGTTGGTTTTTTTGATATTAGCCGTATTAATTACATAAATGGAGTATGCGTACAGAGAATCTGAAAAAGCACCGGTGGAATATGATTCAAATTAAGGAGTTGAATGCACCCTGCCAGTTTGCGGAGGGCTGTCTGTTACTGCATACAATAGCGAAGGACTATTGTCATCAGCTGTGCACCAGGCAGACTACAGAATACTGCTGATAAATTAATTTGCCTTGGGCAACCCAGCGACTGGCTCGGCTCGCGATATACATTTTGAATATTTGGTTGTCAATTTAGAAACCGAAATACCACGCGAACCAATATATCAACAAATTGTTTGACACCCTGACCCTTCAACTATCACCAGGGTGTTAACAGCCGACTCCATGCACGTATCCACTCATTATCAAATTATAAAGTAAAAACCTGTGTTTAAAAACTAGTTTTGCTAAAACCTTATTTATTGGTCGTTAAATTGTCATATATTTTATAGATCTCTAATAAAACTTATAACTGTCACACATTAATCAAATACCTATAATAAAATGGATTTTTGACATGGTGAAGTGGTCAATTATCGCCCAGTGGTTTTTCTTTATAGGTAGCAAGCAGCCACATTCTGCCCCCAGTCTATTAAAATTCGAAAGTATTTACAATAGTTTAATGGTTAATAAAAAAAACTGAATCATTTATAGTAGGGTTTAGTAATATTTTTGCTCTAAAGAAAATAAATAAAAATAATAAAAATAGTTTATTTTTATTTTTTACGTGTTTCTTTATCGATACTGAACTCACCCCTTTTTTTTTTTTTTTTTTTCGGATGGGAAGTCATCAAATGACTTCTCCCGCTCTGGGCGGAGCAGGAGGGAGTGTCAGACTTTTACTGACTAAAACCCATCCATGTTCCTTCATCGCCCTTTGTGTTCCGGGGCCACGGTATCTCTTTCGAACAGTCCCGCAACCCCGGCAGGCATCGGTCCTTGCGGACCCCTTCCTATTGCTGACTCTCTTTGAGGCGCGCGTGGAACACGAACGCGCAGTCGACACGGCCTGTCGTCATGCGGACGGACGGCGAGCTAGCCCATAGCCCACCGTCCACAGGCCCGCGCCTACGGTGGCCGGGGGCCACGTGGTGGCCCCCGACGCCCGGGGCGTCTCCCGCGGCGGCCGGGACGCTGTGAGGTTCTCTCCCTCACACGTTCCGCCACCTCCTTCTCTAGCATTACTGCTTCGCAGAAGGAGGTGATGGCGTCCCATTCCGTCTCGCTCCGGACCATGGCTTGCACCAGGGCCGGACGCGAGAGGTCGCCGCCGCCAATCGCCGCTTCGAGGACACGGCGGTGCTCCGCCCACGCGGGACACACCTCCACCGTGTGCTCCACCGTGTCCTCCGGTCGATCCTCGCAATGGAAACACCCGGGCGTTTCCTCCCGCCCGATTCGGTGCAGGAACCTCCCGAAACAACCGTGTCCGGTAAGGACCTGCGTCAGGCGAAAGGTGAGGACGCCGTGGCGTCTCTCAAGCCACTCCTCAAAGAGGGGACTTACCGCCACTATTGTGGCGTGCCCTACTGAACTCACCCCTAAGCTATGGCACGCGACTACTTTAACAACCTGTATATTACGTAGGTAACCATATAGAAGCTACGTAAAGAGAAAGACAGTGTCAGAAAAAAAGCAAATCTTAAAAATAACTGTCATGTAAAACAACTGGTGCTTTTACCTGATACGACTAATTATGTAGATGAGTTTAATATTAGCGTAGGAGTCAATAAAGAGTACAGAGTCAATAGTCCCATAATTGAGCAGTTCGCGTTAAAAAGAGACCATTTTGTATTACAGATAATTTCTGCGGATGCGCCGCGAGAGCAATGATCTGTTTATAGATATATCATCTAGATCAAACACGATTTATTGTTATTTCATTCTAGACGTGACTGCATGCTAATTCCATCTGACATCCTGATTTGTATTATTTTTACATCTTGTGGCACTTTTTGTCTCTTTTTATAAACGAATCTGATAGTGACATCAACTGCAGTGACTACATCACAACCTACAAGAATAACTATACTTTCATAAAATCCATATGTACGTAACTATCTGTGGGGACCTCGGACTGTTGTGGACAAAAGAAGAAACGCTTTTGAAAGCATTTTGTCTTTCAACGGATAGACATATTATTAGCTTTATTTCGATAGTTTATGTCCATCCACCATTTGCCTTTTCCATCATTGTTAGCTGATAGCATGGCACTTTATCATCTCGGTATGCTATGCGGAGCTTCTATCAATGGATAGGTGAAATATTTACTGTTCTACCACGTTTGACAAAAGAACTAGTATTTTACTGTACCTAGTTCATAATTTTTCAGCTGAATGACTGTGGGCGTTGACCAACAGGTTTTTGGTGATTGCAGGCTATCAACATGGTTGATTGGCGGTGCACCCCAACTGTGTTTGAGCTACATCATATGTACGCACATGTATATGCAATGAGATTTGAAGTAGTTGCACGCAGAAGAGTCATTAGTTAAGAGCAGCAGCCTATTCTTCTTTTCAGCCCCTACGAGTCATCATCATCAGCCTATAATGTTCCCACTGCTGGGACACGGCCTCTTCTCAATGAGAGGTAATGGGCTATAATCCACCACGCGGGCCCAGTGCGGATTGGTAGATGTCACATGTCTTCGAATTTTTGGTTCTAGGACTTGCCGGTTTCCTCACGATGTTTTCCTTCACCGTTTTGAGAGTAGTGGTGATGAAATAAATTACACAAAGTAATGCGCCTGTCTGGGTTCGAACCCACGACTTACTGTTCGTAAGTCGGGGCCTCCACCACTAGGCCACTGCTGCTGCCCTACGAGTATTTGTCTTTAAAATGAAAATTTGGAAATTTGCCGTTTACTAATCTTTGTGAGTGTGAGTGATGTTGTCGTAAACATTAAAAATTACCTACTCACACAAAATTAGTCATTCTTGCGATTCCATCTTTTATGTTGTAATTAATTATCCCTCATCTAGCGGTTTTATGTTTTATTTTGGTCATAAATTCTCCCATATACAATATGATTTAAAAGCTTTTTCTTTAAATAGATGTTATTTTATTTCTAGTATCTGTTCTGTTGTCTTTCTGGCGATGTCCCAGTTCTAGGTATTTAATTCTTTTGCTCTCAAAACAATGAACATTCATGCACGTATTAGCCACGGATTCATGGATTAGTTAGTTACACACACACCCTTGCCTACACAGCAGCCTTGACACTTCTTAATGATGTCCATAAAATAATTGACCAACCTATGTCGCAACTTATGTTGTTCATACCAACATGTGTGTAGTTTGTACTGGTATAGTGTCCCTTAGTGAATCCTGGATATATCAGTATAATGGGATTACGATTAGAAGTCAGTTCTGTTAAAGTAATACTCGTGCAATTATAATTCCTTAGTCTAATTGCCTAAAGTACAAAACATACTAGCTTTAAACTCCGTAGCTGTTGAGTCATAAATGATGTAAGTAATTGAGTACCTATGTACTGGACAAACATTTATAAGTCGAACTTATTCGGGGTTGAGAAATAAAACTTGAAAAGGGGTATTAATCGATTTATTCCAAAAGCATTACCAGAAGTTAAAATAAGGATTGTAGCTCGGGTAGTACCACCCAGGACTCATCATGACATCATGTTGTGGTAGACTGTGTTTGAACATATCCTTCCAGGGATCAGGCATTCTTGGCGTAAACGAAGGCTGCTGTATCCTCGAGTATGATGGCTGTTGTATCCTTGAGAATGATGGCTGCGATATCCTCGGGAACGATGGCTCTGGTATCCTATGATACGAAGGTTCTGACATCCTTGTGTGATACGCAGAGTTTGATATACTAGGGAACGCTGGGAACGGATCGGAGAAGAACAAATCATTCATCATCGGTTTCATGAATGAATTTGACCAGGAATTGAAATCTGGGATCTTAGGTCCTACAGACGCTGAAGCAGATCCAGAGTTCGCTGAAGAGGATACTGATACTGATCCTGGCATGATCTTGATAGTTCCTGAGACACCGTCACCTTTCTTCGTAATCGTTAGTGGCATTGGCATTTTGCCATCAGAAGATTTGAAGATGAAATTTCCTTTGTTATCTGTCTTGATCATGGAAGAGTCTATCGATGGGTAGAACTTGACACCAGACATGGAGGACAGTCTTCCATACCTAGAGTCTACGCCGCTGATGCTGGCGACGCCCATCCCATTATTGAAGGAAGCGTGCGCTGAAACATGGTGCGGTGTCGACGCCTTGCTGGTTGTGGTTGATCCTTTTGTCTTGCTTGCTTGTTCTACTTTGCTGGTGGATTGTCTTTTTGATTTAAATTCCACTAGAAATAGAAAAAAAAAGTTAATTTATTATTAGAATCTAGTCTACATTTTAATAAACAACAAAAATTCTTGACAAAATTATTCAAATCTTATTTCCGTTCAGAGGTTACAAAGTCGCTAATAAAGTTATCTTGATCAGAATTTATGGATGTTTTATTAATTTCTAAAAACAAAAAGATGTATCTACAGTTACCTGCTCCCGTTGCCGCCACTACTAATATATAAACAACGAGCACACTTCCAATCCTATTCATGTTGCAGACCAAACAGAAATGCATGACAAACATCGATCTCTCACTTTATATCCTCATCGTAAAATTACAAGTTTTCGACTTTATAGCTAAGAAACGGTTCTTAATATAGACGCTACGACAGATCTGTTTTTAAAGATAATTTCTCTACTATTATTTTACAAACGTAGTTTTGATTATCCATTTTGATTTCTTGAATGTAGTAATCATACGTTGAACGTATTCGGGCTGAGCAATTGTGTGAAGCAATTATTTTTTCATCTTCTTTGCGGCCATGTTCTGATTTAACAGTACTTTGATTGTTCATTCGGAGACGACAAAAAAAGATAAGTAGTGGTTATTGAAAACAGTTTTAATATGTTCATTAGAATGTTTTGTGTATTTTTGAAGATATTTTTTGGAATACTAGTTACAATTTCTATTGATATATTCAATTTACATTGCTAATCATCTCTGACTAGATCATAAAACATAATGTGAGTACCGTAAAAACTTAATAATATGTAATAGCTCTTAAATAACGGTAATTTTGATTGATTGATCAACAGATCATTATGCCCACTCAGTTTATTAAAATTGCGTATCAAGTGCCCCTAGGTGATTTGACATGAATTTTACAGTCAGGCTCTTAATATTAATGGGGATTCCTTTTCTTTTTTATGCCTACTGTGTCTGTCCTTATACGGGGACATTATCTTTATACAAAGACGTGCCTCCTACACTTTGTCCTTTGTCAATAACCTTAAAAGGATTGGTTTCATTCTAATATTTAAATGATCAATTTCAAGGTTACTTTCTTTTGTCTGCATTGCCATTTTTGGCTTACTATGATTCTGAATACCGTTGTCTTTTTAAATAAAATTAAAGTAGATAATATAGGAAGCCATTAATTCGGAGACACATCTGAGCGAACTGTCTTTGGGACCGCTTTTGAAATGCGTGCAGTATTAATCGTTCAATATATACCTCTTTTAGCCTTAAATATAGCAGTATGAGTCATCATGGATAGTGTTTTTATTCTGTTATAAGAAATAATTAATCAGATAGAGCCAATTAGTCACTTTTGGCCGCATTTCTATATTGCTACTGTAACTTAATCTGCTAAAAATGTTTGACTGGAATCTTCTGTTTTTGGTTCAGTAGGTACTTTTTCTTCATCTTTTATCATAGATTCAAATCCATTTAAATCTTTGTCTTTAATGGCTACCCGGTCTGTCATTCTTTTGATTTATGTGGTGGTCTCTGTCTTTTCTTTTCCTTAATAAATTGGCGTGAAATTATAACTACCAATTAAAGAACTACTACTACTACGACCCGTCTGTAGTTTCATCATTAATTACTTTTAAACGGTGTCCTAGTCAGAAAGGAACCCATACTGATTTATTAAAATTGCCTTCAAAATACCATGTAGTTAGGCGTAAAGTAATAACTTTAGCGAGGTAATATGTTATCAAATAAATCTAAATTTACACCGTTTTGAAAAAGATCTTTAGATAGTGGTTTTTGTATCCTTATGGATATTTATATTGCACGGTTAACTGTTAATTTGAATGTTGTTGAGCACATTTGTCTACTTATTAATCCATTAAGAATGTGGCAGACTCATTTGTTAATATCATCAGTATGTATAAGGTGGGCGGTACAGTTATCAGCTAGCGTATTTCTTCGCTAAATAATCGATATGTTATTTATTGCTTCAAGAGCCTATTGGGTATGCAAGTAAGTAAGTAGGTAGGGTGGTAGGTAGGTACTGCGGTTTAATTGAAATATTATATGTGCTACTTGTCATGTAGTACGTACCTAGAGTGGGATTATCACTCTGTACTGCACTGATTCCATGTAGGTAGAATTAATTTGTAATTCATTATAATTATTCATTATTATTTATTTATTTAAACTTTTTTACAGTACTGGTATATCAGTGGACTTGAGACCACTAAGGGTTCCTCAACAATTAACTATCAATATTATTATTAAAATTCTTAATAGTTACAAAAAAGCACAAACATTTTAAAAATAACTTCAGAAGTCGGTCGGTGACTTTTGTTAGTTTGATTCTTTTTTTTTTTCACCGTCTTCTGAAGTTAAAGTTATTTTTAATTTTTGTTTTTGAAGTCGGTTTTATTTTTTGCAAAAAAGTTTATATTTATTTTTAGTTGTAATATCTTATACAAATATTTGCTGTGCATTTATTTTACATTGTTTACAATTCATATTATCATGTTAATAGGCTTATCCTCATTTAAAAGGAACTTAACATACCTAACTGTCGAAATGTGGGTGTACGCGAACACGCCACAGTAAAAATAAATCAGTAGTTCAAATTTTATTGCATGCTGGTAATAAGAGCTAGTTTGCAAAAAACACGTCTAATTTGATGTACGTATAACACTATGTAACACTAATACACTTTATATTGTTATGAATGTTTGACTGAGGCAGGCGATTATCTGCCGGGGTTGCGGGACTGTTCGAAAGAGATACCGTGGCCCCGGAACACAAAGGGCGATGAAGGAACATGGATGGGTTTTAGTCAGTAAAAGTCTGACACTCCCTCCTGCTCCGCCCAGAGCGGGAGAAGTCATTTGATGATTTCCAATACGAAAAAAAAAAAAAAAAATAGGCAGGCGATTATCATTCTATAGAATTTAAAGAATGGTGGTAGAAGATTTGGTGAGTACTATAATGAAAGACAAATATGTGATTAATTATAATAAAATAAAATACCTATATAGGTCTGTACTAGCATAAAACTTTTTTCTACCTAATAAACACAGCGCGACCGTAAACCGTGCTATAGGGTACCGATGTAACTGATAGCCATGTTCAATGTCTATAACCAACGTTATTGTCAAGAATATTTTCTTGATAATTAACTCATTTTTGAGAATCATTACAATGCAGAAATCTTACTAATGAAAGTAGTAGGTATTAATGACCCCAAATAAAGGTTCACGTAGGTACCTACTGTAAGAACGGTAGTTATCAGCTCATTAATAAAATGTTTGTTTTGCTTTATTACGTCGTAATAAAAACATTGATTTTTTTTTTGCAAAAATATAAAATCGTCTCCAAAAACACAACAAAGTGACGTTTTCACTTTATTGTGTTTTTGAAGTCGGTTTTATTTTTGCAAAAAAAGTTTTTTATTTTTCTATTTTTAGTTTTAATATACGATACAAATATTAGCCCTTTCCCTCTCATAGAGAGGAGGCCTGTGTCCCAGCAGTGGGAACATTAATAGGCTGATGATGATGATGATGACAAATATTAGCTATATATATATTTTAACATAACGTAACATAACGCCTGTAATCCCCGAAGGGTTGGGCTGAAGTGTACCCAATACCTTATAGGCCTAAGGCACGATAGTGCTACAGGTTGGGATGGAATTCCGACTAACCTTCCCAAGGTTTGCCGAAAAACTCTCGTGCCTCTAATAACCCACATTATTAACATCTCCATAGCAAAAGGAGTATTCCCACAACCATTCAAGAGGGCACTAGTCCACCCGATTCACAAGAGCGGGACCAGAGCCTGTGTCAACAATTATAGACCAATTTCGGTACTCTCGGCTCTCTCCAAAGTAATGGAGAAGTTGATAAACAGTCGCCTTGTAAACTACCTGAGCAAGTACAACATTGTAGCATCCAACCAATACGGGTTCAAAAAAGGAGTCTCCACCGAGGATGCAGTTATCGATCTAACCCAATTTGTAGCACAAAAACTAGATGAACACCAAAAATGCACTAGTATTTTCTTAGATTTGAGGAAGGCCTTTGACACAGTCTCTGTTCCCACCCTTCTCTACAAACTGGAGCGTATAGGTATTCGTAGTAAACCTCTCGACCTCTTCAGGGATTACCTACAAATCAGAAAGATGACTGTTAAATCGACTCATGCCAAAGTGACGAAGAAACTGTGACATACGGCGTTCCACAGGGCTAGGACCAACACTTTTCCAAATCTACATAAATAAATGACTTATGCGCGATGTCCCTGCATAAATCGCAGATCTTTACATACGCTGATGACACTGCGATTGTCGTTTATAGGGATACGTGGAGCGATGTCAAATGTACTGCGGAACAGTCCTTGAGGACTGTTGGTGGGTGGCTCCGACAAAACCTTCTCACACTCTACGTGGCTAAAACTAACTTCATTCCGTTTTTTATTAATTATAAGAACAAAGCACCTCCGGATTTCGAAATTACAGCACATACATGCCTCGATCACACCCACTGCTCATGCGCAACGCTTACTCGCGTCAGCCAAACGAAGTACCTGGGTGTAGTGATTGATGACGGACTGAAATGGTACGACCAAATAGACAAAATTACGTCAAAAGTATTTATATTTTCAAATCTCTGAGAATCTGTGCAGACAAACATATTCTGAAAATGGTTTACCTAGCACTTTGTCAGTCCGTTATCACTTACTGCATTCCGGTTTGGGGAGGGGCTGCTAAAACCAAGTTTATCGTACCCTACTTTTTTATTATTATTGACATATGATTTTTGTGATTTTTATTGACATTGATTTTGTAAATTATTTTTAATTTTATTTGATTATTGTGAATGTGGGGAACATGTGGGTTTCATTTTTATATATTTTTTGTTTGTTTCCTTTTTTTTCCACAACTGTCTGGCAGTTTGAGTACTATAAGCGACCTACCCAAATGTCCTTTCTTTGGTATTGTTCGTCGTTTCGTTGAGCTCCTTGAGTTATAAGTCGAGCTACACGATAACTGACAAATGCTTGCACTGACTGGACAGGTCCACTCAAATCTGTGTGGTTCTTTCTTCAAAAGACCATCTCAGACACTAATCTGCATAGTCCTCATCTGAATTGAACAAGATTATGTCTGGACTTCAAAAGAGACTATGACCGAGTGAGTGATATGAGTGAGGTGAGTTTGTTTCGGCTGTTTCTTCTCAGAGTAGTCAGGTAAGAAACACCGACCCCATCTAGTTAAAAAAAATAATGACGTGTAAAAGTGTTTGTAAAAACCTACTTGCAAAATAAACATCATTTATCATTTATAATGTATCGAAGTGGAAAGGGCCCAGAGAGCTGTGCTCAAGGTTATGCTTGGTAAACCATACAGATTTCCCACTATAAAACTATATGCGGACTGTAAGCTACTTTCGGTGAGACAGCTCTTTGCCCTCCGAGCCACACTTAGGAAGCATAGACTAATTACCCCACCAGATAACACTAAGCGCAGAGCAAAAATGATATTCCCAACAATAAGCCACAAGACCGCATTCGCCAGGCGCCAGTTCTACGTTGTGAGCTCTTTCATTTACAGAAACATCGCTAAAACTACTCAATTAACTGGGCTAAGTCACCATGAAGTCAAGGTTAAAGTACAAAGTTGGCTTCAGGATCAGGACTACGCCCGGACAGAAGAATTACTTCACCTCCGGCAGTAGCCGTGCAATATTTCTTCTACCTATTTTTTCAAGATACATAAATATACTTACACTACAACACATATACACGCAAATATGTACAATCTAAATCACACACACACCCGTTACGCACACTTACCCCCCCAAATACACACGCTCACCCTTACATACACACCTATACATCTACACACAAAATGACCTACACATGCACACTCATAATACAACTTCGTTTAACAAATTCTTTCACTCCTAGTTTAATCTCTGTTTTAAAATAATTTTGTTAACACAATTTTTAGTAAAAGGTTTTTGTATCATATTGACAGCAGAACACTGACTCCTAAGTCACAGGATCTCCTAGTTTGGGAGTCAGGGTTACTCTATCTGTATTACCTTTAATTCACTGAAATTCATGTGACCTAGTCTTAAATCAATGTTGAAGGTTTTTGTATAAATAAATATTTTTACTATTATTATTATTGATAGTACCTACACTCACATTTCACCAGTTATGTTTTAGTCCCATCTACCTAATCCAGAAAATCTTAATGGAAAAACCCAATAACACTTTGCCCGACCTGGGAATCGACCTCATACGCAGTAGTCGCCACCAGGCAGTCATTAATTTTATATTGTTAACAATACATGTCATGGTAATAGGCTTATCCCCAATAAAATGGAACCTAACATACCTATAACTGTCGAAATGTGGGTGTACTGTAGACAATTCTGCACACCCTCAAAGAATACAGGCGTGTGTTGTGAAAACAATAAACATCCAAGCGATTTGCTGTCTATAATTGGAGAGTTCAATGGAACTCTCCAATTATAGATGCTGATGCTGATATCTGATGCTGATCTTCGGAGATATATAATGATATATCTCCGAAGATCAGCATCAGATCTTCACCAAAGGAAAGCGAAGTAATTTTCTTCCAAACAAAAAATAATCATCGAAATCGATCACAATTGGCGAAGATATTAGTCATACTGACTTCGCTTGTCTGTGTAGTGAAGGACATTAAAGTAGGTACCTACCTACTACTACGCGCGCGGCGACGATATTATTGTGGTCGCGAGCAAAAATTGCATAGGTCCTCCCTCGATGACGTCCGGCAGGACACACAGCTAGCTATTTTTCACGTATTTATTTAATATAAAAAAAAATAAGTGACATATTACAAATCTATCCAATAATATCACTGACAAACCCAATTAGTAAATGAAATGTTAAATTTTCATAAAAATTGCGTTCCCCAAGTCTCATGAAACTTAAAATACTTTCAAAATCGACGTTATTTCTGATTTTTTTTTATCGACTAAAATGTTAAATTTTGTGTTTTTAACCACAAAAGTCACTAGATCAAACATGTATCTGTACTATATATTTTTTTCCGAATTTAAATATGGTGATTTCTCTGGAAAAAACTCAATCTAGAAACGTAAATTTCAAACAAAAAAGAACAGTCACGGCCTACCGTAGACATTAAAACACGAGTAGAAATAACTGAAAAAAATACCATGAGTGTGAAACACACTGCGTTTTGAACCTAATCATAGTGCAATAAGAGATAATCTTCGATAAAGTGTATTAAAAAAAGAAAACAAATTTATCATCATAAAAGCTTTTTTCTCAAACGTGCTTGGAAATTTGAGCATTATTTTGACAACCTTCTTCGAGATAAATCGAAATTGCTGTACTGGCCAGATACATGCGACCAGCGGCCGGCAAAAGTTGTATGAAAATCCATATCTGTCCTGTTTAGTGGCCAAATAAATTACATAGTAAACTCATATCGTCCATCAATGCCGGATTTTGGATGGGAAATCATCATATGACTTCTCCCGCTCTGGGCGGAGCAGGAGGGAGTGTCAGACTTTTACTGACTAAAACCCATCCATGTTCCTTCATCGCCCTTTGTGTTCCGGGGCCACGAAATCTCTTTCGAACAGTCCCGCAACCCCGGCAGGCATCGGTCCTTGCGGAGCCCTTCCTTTTTGCTAACTCTCTTTGAGGCGCGCGTGGAACACGGACGCGCCGTCGACACGGCCTGTCGTCATGAGACGGACGGACGGCGAGCTAGCCCCTAGCCCACCGTCCACAGGCCCGCGCCTACGGTGGCCGGGGGCCACGTGGTGGCACCCGACAACCGGGGCGCAGAAGGAGGTGACGGCGTCCCATTCCGTCTCGCTCCGGACCATGGCCGGACGCGAGAGGTCGCCGCCGCCAATCGCCGCTTCGAGGACACGGCGGTGCTCCGCCCACGCGGGGCACACCTCCACCGTGTCCTCCGGTCGATCCTCGCAGTGGAAACACCCGGGCGGTTCCTCCCGCCCGATTCGGTGCAGGAACCTCCCGAAAACACCGTGTCCGCTGAGGACCTGCGTCAGGCGGAAGGTGAAAACGCCGTGGCGTCTCTCAAGCCACTCCTCAAAGAGGGGACTTATCGCCACTATCGTGGCGTGCCCTGCACGGGGTTACGACAGTCGCTCTCTCCATGTCGCCATGAGATCCCGCCGGAAGTCTGTCCGCTGAGCGACAATTTGTCGCGGCAACGGAGTTTCTCCCCGGCGTAGCGCCTCCGCGCGCCATTCATGCAGGCGCGCGAGGACTATCGCCTCCAGATCCCATGGCGGCAATCCGGCAAGGAGGCACGCCGCCTCGCGGGCGATCGTGCGGTACTCACGGGCCAGTCTTACGGCTACCACCTTTTGGGGCGCGTTCAGGTAGTTTGCTGCACGCAGCCTCAAGGAACGCGCCCACACCGGGGCCCCGTAAAAGGCCATGGACCGCACGACTCCCGCGTAGAGCCTCCGGCAGGAGGCGTTCCGCCCCTCCAGGTTGGGCAGGAGCCGCCTGAAGGCAGCCCCAGTCCGTTCCAGTTTGGGGGCCAAACGTCGGAACTGCTCCACGAAGTTCCACCGGCTGTCGAGGACGAGTCCTAGGTACTTCAAAGTCGACTCGACACCGATGTATACCCCTCCTACCGTGAGTAAGGATCCCGGAGTAAGGATGCCGCATTCCGAGGCCCATGAAAGCACATGGCCTCGGACTTGTGCAATGCCACCTCGAGACCCAGTTGCCGGATCCTCTCAACGACTATCGCAACCCCGCGTGTCATGATTTTTTACTTTTACCCTTACACAACTTACAGGAAGTCAATCAAGAAAATACCTAAAAAAAACGTTTTATATTATGTCTCATAACATTTTCACATAATTATAGATATTTCTGTTTGATTGAGTTATGGAAAGAATATGTTTACATAAAATTTTGTAATTTTTTTTTATTTAACTGATTATCCCCCGAATACTGAAACGTCACTCAAAATATAAGGGCTGCTTAACATTTGAGCAGCTTCTAAATTTTAAATTTCGTATGGCCAAACGTCACTTTTGAGTTTCTGTTAAATATAAGTACTACTTAAATTTTGAGTGACGTTTCAGTATTCGGGGGTTAGTCTATAAATCGTATCTTCATAATACATGCTTATCTTCTAACAGCAAAATAAAAATTGGACAAATGAAAGCTACAAGACAGAATAATCTACGAAAATTTTTTGGAATCATTTACTCAAACGTTTTTTTTTTCTTTTAGAAGCAGCTAACGACATCTATTGTATTATGTCTGAACTACGTATGCTACATACATATATGCGAGCGAGCAAGTCTTAGATAACTTTCCCTCGACGTAGTACCTTGAATTTCCGCTACGAAATATACAGTGACCTCTCGTTTGTTCACTGCGTGTTATAGTTATACACTCACACGCACATATTCGGATTGGATATACGGGCCGCAGAAAAAACAGTCGGTTTGCCGCCCGATCTGAGCCGAATCAGATGTACCCGAATATGTGCGCCTTAGTCATTTCGGGCACTATGCAACACCCCTGTGTAACTTTCGGGAAACTTAACAAAATAAAAATCTACTTAACAAAAAACATTGTTTGGTAAAGCCAACGAATGAGTGCATTCGGGAGCTCATTGCCGTTTGGTACACATCCCCACTTTTATAATTATGACCTATGATTTTCATGTAGAGCACGATGTTATTTATAGTCATAAAGCTAAAATGCTCTTTTATTACAAGCATCGCTTATTTTAGGGGTAGGCAAGAATGGTGATCAGTCAGCGTCTTCCTTTCCTTCCTTTCCATAAAACTCCTACTTGTATTTGTGCGTTAACCTTAAATTAGTTATTACCTACTTGTATTTGTGCGTTAACCTTAAATTAGTTATTACCTACTTGTATTTGTGCGTTAACCTTAAATTAGTTATTACCTACTTGTATTTGTGCGTTAACCTTAAATTAGTTATTACCTACTTGTATTTGTGCGTTAACCTTAAATTAGTTATTACCTACTTGTATTTGTGCGTTAACCTTAAATTAGTTATTACCTACTTGTATTTGTGCGTTAACCTTAAATTAGTTATTACCTACTTGTATTTGTGCGTTAACCTTAAATTAGTTATTACCTACTTGTATTTGTGCGTTAACCTTAAATTAGTTATTACCTACTTGCCATATTACGCACTACACTAGACAGCTTGGCGCCTAAACAGTGGCTAATCCAGTACCTAACGACAGAAGGCAGCTAAGACCAGACACGTATTTTTTTCATATTACGTGGTGTACCGAATTAGTACACCCACATTTCGCCAGATATGTTTAAGTCCCATGTAATAGGGGGCGAGCCAAGTAGGCTCGCCCACGGAGGCTGGATTTGTGGTCCCGGCCACAAATCCAGGCTCCGTGGCTGCTACTGAAAAATTCCTGATGGAATAACACAATAACAAATTGCCCGACCCAGGAATCGAAACCCAGGACCCTAACTGCAACAAATAGACCGACGAGGCACGGAAGCAGTCCAATAATTATTCAATGATGTGTAAATAGGTAGATGAATCGTAAAACAAAAAACCGCCAGGTACTTTGTGCTTGAAGTGTTAAATAAATAAATAAAATATGACTAGAAAAGACCATTGGTCTCGCCCCTCATGCGTGAGGTAGTGGTTTCAAATCCGGGCAAGTACCAATGTGTTTTTTTCAATTCATATGTGCTTTCTATGTTTATCTTGGACATCACAGACATCGGTGAAGGAAAACATCGTATAATTACTTAATAGGTATAAGTCTAAAATCACCAACCCGTCTTGACCGAGCGTGGTGATCAATGCTCGAGCCTTCTCTGTATAAGAAGAGGCCTTTGCCCAGCAGTGGGACAGTAATAGGCTGGTATATAAGACCATTGGTTGCATGTTTTTGATGTCACATTATTTTCGCCACTAGTCCGATGCAGGGCAACCCACCTAAGGATGACGACCTAGCTATATTGAATAGCACCTGACTATGACTAACGCAGGATTGATCCTGTCGCTATATCGCACGATAATGTCACGATCTAAAACTTGGGCTCTTAATAGTCTAATTTATGGACACTTGAATTATTTTTTTACATTTGCCTAAAAGCCTGACACACCCATACAGGTTTCTTTCATAGTTAAGTTCTAGATGTTAAACGAATTATGTAAAATTTTAGTCTATGTAGAAACAAAATCTCTGAGGAAGAAAACCAAAAATCTAATATCACCAACCGCCTCTTTTTAAGAGAAATGCGGCCTGGGTCCCAGCTGTGGGAAACTGGGAACATGTGAGACCTTAATGTAATTTATTTTCTGATAGTTTAGTCTTAGCAAGCGGTACAGAGACTAGAAAAAGCGTAAAATTGTCATGACAAACAAACCACCAAATCATTTTAAAAACAAAACAGATACGAGTATGTATGTGAAAAATGTTAACAACATACCAGGACTAGAAGTTAAAAGTAACGATGCTAGATATTAATCTCTAAAGTCAAACGACAACATATTATTATAGAAGATAGAAATGCATCGGCCGTTAGAAGAACCGATGGAAACCCGCCTTGCAACTAATATCATTGAACTTGTATCGCCATTTGTTATAGCTACATTATTGTCTATACACACGCGTGATTTAAGACCAACTGAAGATATTAATCTTCAAACATTTCTAAATCAAGTTTAAGACAGTGAGATGGTTCATTCACCTTACAATAGATGTAATAAACCATTGGTTCGACCCATAGCATCCTATATAAACCGTTCTTTGTGATCTGAGCACTTATTCCTTTATAGAGTTTAACTTATGAGTACGGAGTTGTATTGACAGGACATTATGTTTGTTTTAAAGGCTTTTGTATCAGTTTTAACTGTCAATTCGTTTGTGGATGCGGTTCCTGTTGTTTTTAAAGGTAAGTCTTTACTGTTTTTTAGACGTATAACTGATTTTTGTATTAGTTAAATATGAATATTTTAGGTCAGGAGCTGTCAGATAAAGATTGGTTTTTTTTTTTTCAAATTGCTCATAAGTTGTAGAAACAGTAACATGTGATTTTGAGCAGTGACTTATTATAGGAGGAAGTTATTATGTTGATATCATTAATTAAATCAGTATCTCGTTAAATTCAATTTGAAAATTGTTAATATGTATACCTACCTAAACTTAACCCATATCTTTAAATGATTTAAAAAGTAAAAAAGAAACATTTGGAGTACCAAATGTATCAGATGTATTTAAATATTTTATTTTCTGTGTTAATGTAAGTAGTATCGACGTAGATGCAGAGTATGTATCTTGTGTAAATGGAAAACCGTTATTTTAAAATTATTATGATTGTTCCAGAATCAACACCTAACGGGGAAGCTATAGTTGCAATATCATCTTCAGACCCAAATGTTGAGAAATATTTTACTGAACAATTTGCAACAAGATCAGGTTTCACACAGTTAAATGATGAAGATCAACCTGCTTCATACAACAATCTACCGCAAAGACCTCAAGGTGGAGTACACTCAAGCTACAGCATTGCAGTTCCTGGGAAAGCTATAGCTGGAGGGGGAAGAAGCTTCGCATCAGCGTCCACTGGACCATTTCTACCAATCTTCACATTCCCAATTGCTCCCGAAGGCTACGGCTTCAATGACTTTGGCCTTAAAGACTGGGTCCGAAATGTTGAAAGCTTCTACAACCCGAGTTTTCCCAGAAATGGACCAGTAAATAGTGCAACTGCCATCAGTGATAATGGACATGTTTATGGAAGTGTTAACGGAGTTGCTTTTGATAACAGAGCAAAAAGCACTGATAACTATGATGACAATGCCAAAAAAACTGAAAACTTTGGTAGTAGCGACAAAACTATACCTTTTGATAAAAAACCCAAGAACGGAGCAACTTTTGACAATAAGGCAGAATATGGAAAATATTAAGAGTGAAGTTATTATTGTGCATGCATTTATAACTAAGATTTATTGTAGCTTATTAAGAATATTTTTAGACAATAAACACGATTTTAAAATCAAAGTTTTTATTGATTTTTTCACCAAATAAATAATAACAAGATTCCCAAAGACATCGAGACAAGTTTGTAAATTGTCGTCTCAACATCTTTTTACATCCTGACAAACAGTTTAGTAGAATCCGGTGTTGACGGCGTGAGAGTGGGCGGCCTGGATGCCAGGGCCGTTGATGCTGGTGGCGCCGCTGTGCTGGACTCCACCGTTGCGCTGCTGGGCTACCTGAGCAGTGCTGGCTCCGTAGCCTCCAATGTTCTGAGCAGCAGACACGGCTGAGCCGTAACCGTGACCGTGTCCCGAGGTCTGGGCAGAGGACACGGATGATCCATAGCCAGAGTTGCGGGCAGAGGAGAGGGCTGATCCGTAACCAGTGTTAGCTGTGGATACGGCAGATCCGTATCCGTGAACGTTCTGGGCTGAAGACACAGCGCTGTTGAAGCGGGCGGGGCCAGCGCTCTGAGCGGACGAGACAGCGGAGCCGAAGTTGTTGTTACCCAGAGTCTGAGCAGAAGACACGGCGTTTCCGTAACCACCGTAGTTTTGAGCGGACGCGACGGCAGACTCGTACGACGGGCGGGGAACCACCTGGTATGTGGGGTGCTGATGGTACTGCACGGGGTGGCTGTTGCCGGCGTTAGCGATTCCCACACCGCGAGCGTAGGAGCCACCGTCAGCGACTCCGCTGCCGTAGCCCACTGCCTCGCCTTCACCGGACTGGAAGGCGGCGCCAATGCCGGAGGAGTGGGAAATGCCACCGATGTTGCTGCTGAATCCACTGCCGAACCCGTACGAGATGCTGGGAGAGCGACCGATCCTCATGATCACACCAGGGAGTTCTGAAAGAGTTACAAATCTATATGAAACACACTTGAAAGTCATAGAAATGTTGTTAAATTGTTATCTGCTTAATGCTAATTGATAGATGCAACATCATTACATGGTTTACAATACATCACTTGGAAACAAAAACGCACGTATTTAGAGGAGGTATTTTCTGAATAATTCGCATAATTTCAGGCTTATCATTTTGGCATTACTAGCAATGCAGATCAATAACTTTTCAAGTACCGAAGATTAAATTCGATTACTGTTGCAACACTTACCGTTGTACCAGACGGGCACTGCATTGCAAGCAGCAAGAATGGTGGCAAGGACGATGATTTTGGCGGCCATTTTTCTTTTCTTTTTCAAGGATGTCTAGACCTTTCCTCAGGTGGTTGTGGATGGTTGTGAAACATTCCCCTCAGCTTATATACTAGAACATGATTCCCCCACTCAAACTTGACTGGGTCACCACTACACCCAAAGCCATTGACACTCATAAACAAAATTTATCTAACGAGTTACGGTAAACATTTTTTGATGGGTACAGGTGATCCGATACCATAAATTGTTAGAGTATCTTCTTTAAATTGATAAGACAACTGATTAATTGGCTGTAATAAAAACTTTGTCAAATCATTTAGAGAAACTAAAACAAGGATTGTTAATTAAAATAATTTCTATTTTGAGGAAGACGGCAGAAAGCATTATATCATTTTTAATTATCTTTTCAATCTTGTAGACCATAACGTTTACTCCGAATACATAAATGTCGCCGTTTGTGTTAATTAATAAAGAAATCAACGAGAAATGATCTCATATATTAGTCCAGTTTTTTACATTTGATGAGACCGATTTTGATAAATGAGACACTTAAAAAAATGAGATCATTTTCATGCGGGACGTATTTCTCTGTTATGTGACGATCACTAACGTTTGTTCTACATCCGTTAAGTGAACCGGTCTGTCAAACTTAATATTACCCTACGTGAAATAGCAAGGAGGCAGTTTAGCCTACTCTTAACCTAAAATGATTTTTTATAGTTCAGCAATTTCTTCATCCTCGACAAACAAGTATTATGTGCAAGCACCCCTCTAGTGTCCATTCGAAAACTCTTAGAAATCCGAGAATCCGTTCCCTTAACATTTACACCTTCAGTTTAAACGGGTTTCAAGTATCATTATCTCAGATTTACTATCATTGTGAATACATTTGTAAGTTTAAGTAACTACTGATTTAATATACTCTTCAATCTGAGGATCTAAATAATTGTTATGCTTACTATAATAAACGTATGGCGCAGTTCCGCCATATTTTCTTACATTTTTAGAATGACAAATGTCACGTCAGCGAGCATCAATAAAATTCAAATTCATGAGTAAAACTTGATGCACTATTAGATGATCTCAATGGCAATCAAACTTAATGATACCCACAAATCAGAAATTCAGGATCTGCCTCTATTGAAGAGATGATCACCTAGGTCATAGACCTCACAGACCAGGCAAATGATCAAAAAATTATACACAATCATAAAAAATCCTGATTTTATAGAGGATGTGAACCATTTATCAATAATAAACCTATATAAGGAGTTAAATCTTATCTTGATTATCATAATGTCAATTGTTCAAAAAGATATTAATCAAAATAAAGAAAAGCTTTATGTTTATGAATATTATTTATTGGATCGAAAACGTCTTCGACATTTCTATCAACATATTTCAAGAAATGATTCCACAGTAAACTCTTGAAGATTTTATTCGTACAGAACCAGCACATAACTTAAGTAGTAAAAAAGCTTATCACAGTTTTTCACTCGTTTATAGAAGTACATAAACTATCCTTGGCTAATTCATGCCTATAAACTTCAAACTCATCAAACAATAACATAATTGTAAGACACGACAATTAAACTCATCGGTCAACATAGCTAAATACAATACAAAAAAAAAACAAACAAAATCGAATCTACAAACACCCTTTTTTACCACACTACAATTAACTCTTCACATATAAGTTACTCAGCTTTACTCCCAGCAACAGCCGTTGCACTTGCACCAGCACTCGACCGACCATAAGCGTAGTCATTGCCATCATTATAGTCTCCTCCTGCACCATCATGCTCGTCTCTGAACCCGAAGGGACCTTGGAAACCATACCCTCCATGTCCTCCATTCGGGGCACCTGAGTAATAGTTCCCATTAAACTGATTGTTGTAGCCTCCAAGCCCGTTGCTGTAACCAGGCCTGTTGTATTCTCCTTGACCTTCGTAAACGCTGTGGCCATTATTGTATCCTTGGTTAGGGTAAACATTGTTGTATCCTTGGTTAGGGTAACCGTGATTGTAACCTTGGTTATAACCATGGTTGGGGTAACCACCGTTGTATTGGTGGTTGTTTGGGTAGTGACCGCTACCGTGTCCGCCGCCGCCCTGATTTGCAGAAGATTGGGACTGACTGATCGCAATGTTTATTGGTGGTTGGTATCCTTGATTACCCTGGTATCCTTGATAACCTTGGTACCCTTGGTACCCTTGATAACCACCTTGTCCACCAAAACCTTCGCAGATGCCATACTTTTTGCATAATTTCTTCTTATGCAGTGTGCGGGATTCTCTCACTAAGCTGTCAGATTGGACATTTTCAGCGTCTGGAAACAAAAAAAATACTTTAAATTATGGTTCTAAAACGGTATTTCATTTTTATGTTTTTATGTCAACGAAGTTTAATTTTTGGGAGTGTAACACTTAGAAACACGGCATCATAAAAGGAGTGGCCACTTTGCACACCCGATCGAAATCTAGTTTTAGAAATTATCCAATTATACGAGTATGAATCGTATGTAGGACTCACGCCTTTATTTATGGGTGAATTGAACCTCCCACTGGCTGAAAGTATGCCAGAACATAAAGAAGTTTCCTTTACGACTTTCGAAACTTGCTAAAATCTGGTTAGCGGATTTAGCAAACATAAAATTTAATTAAAAGAGGCATTAAGGTAATTAAAAGCAGTTTATCTTTGATCTAAATTAGCCATTTACAAAACCATTACGTTTGAAATGACACAAAAATAACCAAAATGAAGATCACAAGTCACACATTTTCCACAACCCATCCCAGCCTAACCCACAATGTCATCAAAGTAGACCACCCAATTACCTACTACACAAACGACAATTACCGACAATTACCTAACGGTATGGACACCGAAACTGCAAGTTTTATCGAACGATCGTGACACCGCAAGCAGATTATAGAGTACCGATAAAAAATTACCACCTTCGGCTAGGGTCGGACTGCATCCCGCAAGTGCGATGGCAAAAAACAATACGCGAATACCAGCCATGTTTTATTGTTTATAGTGTGTTCCGTTAAAATGTGTTTTATTTTTTTGCGAGAGCGACTTTATAGGTCGCCCTGGAGGTCGTGCCCCACGCCTCGGCAAGTCGAGACTCGAGACATTGATGTTTAATTTGGTAAAAATCCCACGGAAGTGAGGCAGTCGTTAAAATTGTAAACAATACCGTATTAGTAGACCGGAAGATGTTTATTGTAATATATTCAAATGATGATAGGAAGTGCTGTCTACCGTCAGGAGAAATCATTCTTCTTAATCTTAAGGGTTTCCTTGAAGACCCCAATGAAGATGATGGTATTGGCAGTCAATGCATTACCAATATACAGGCTAAAGTTGCTGCTAATGCAAAAGAAAATAATCCAGTACATTTATCTCTTACGTCAACTTTTTTAACATAAATGAAGAATGTACATACGTTGAGTAGCTGGTCGCCACTCAGTGATTATCAAATGTACAATGATATTGACCTTGATCTTGATTGTTAAGTAACAGTTAATGAACTTGTTCTCGTCAATGTTGTAATAATTACGGAGATCCGGTTTGATTCTTCTGATTATTTAATTGTAAGGCTTTCAATTTGCTGCTCACCCATTATTTTTGTAAAGGCCCTTTCTCAACAGCCTTTTACTAATGACTGCTTCATTATCTAAAGAGGTTCCCAGGACCCCTCACGTTTTTGCACATTGTGTTTGTAAATAGGAAAAATATTTGCATGACTGAAAAAATATTGTGCAACCTGAGACCAAGGCTAATGTCCAGGATAATTTGATATATTGCTATTACACTGGCCACCTATAAATAGCACTTGACCTGACTATGATTCAATTAATTAATGGGCAAATGACTAACTGCCCGAGGCGCCAGATGATTGAAATCGATATGGTCGTTGACACTAGGACCACACTTGGCTTCGTATCTAAATAAATAAGCACTTTGTTTGAAATACGATACTCTACTCGTTCTAAAAATATTATTAAGTTAGTTAAAAATAAAACTGTTGCAACAAATACCTTATGTCTTGTGAATGAACATTTGTGACATTTTTTACCGTTTCGTCTGTTATGTTATTATTTATGAGTACCTACCAACTCAGTTTTTCAGTTTTATTGTCTGCGGTTTTCCTGCTACAGATTTCTTCCTTTTTGTGGTTTCCTTAATAACGACTTAGCTGTACCTACAAAGAATTACATGAAACAATCTTATCCCCATCATTCGAAATTCCATCAAAACGATGTTATGTCAAACATCCAGAATTAAAAAAAAAAAAAAAAAAATTGAAAAAGTAAAAATGCCAAAAATCCGGTTCCTAGGGAAACAGGATAATCGGATCTAAAGACAACAGAAAGTAGTCCATCAAAAAACTTCTACCAGAAAATAACGGCGCGAATCGCGGTACGGACGTACTTTTTACCAACAAGGCGTTTTTATTACCCTCTGATTATAATACTGATTGCGCAAACGTAGAGTTTATGGTCATGTCTGGCCCCTGGCATGTACATCATATGGCAAACCCCAACAATACTGGTTTCGGTAGTCAGAACAGTTAAATGGAAAGTACTTTGACCAGAGCTTAGATTAACAGATAATATTCTTATATAGGCCATCAGTCTTTACGGCTGGACCGGACATCAAAGAGGATTGTCGCACCTTTTCCTTTTTTTTTTTTTCGTATGGGTAATCATCAAATGACTTCTCCCGCTCTGGGTGGAGCAGGAGGGAGTGTCAGACTTTTACTGACTAAAACCCATCCATGTTCCTTCATCGCCCTATGTGTTCCGGGGTCACGGTATCTCTTTCGAACAGTCCCGCAACCCCGGCAGGCATCGGTCCTTGCGGACCCCTTCCTATTGCTGACTCTCTTTGAGGCGCGCGTGGAACACGAACGCGCCGTCGAGACGGCCTGTCGTCATGAGACAGATGGATGGCAAGCTAGCCCGTAGCCCACCGTCCACAGGCCCGCGCCTACGGTTGCCGGGGGCCACGTGGTGGCCCCGACGCCCGGGGCATCTCCTGCGGCGGCCGGGACGGGTGGTTCTCTCCCTCTCACGTTCCGCCACCTCCTTCTCTAGCATGACTGCTTCGCAGAAGGAGGTGACGGCGTCCAATTCCGTCTCGCTCCGGACTATGGCTTGAACCAGGGCCGGACGCGAGAGGTCACCGCCGCCGATCGCCGCTTCGAGGACAAGGCGATGCTCCGCCCACGCGGGGCACACCTCCACCGTGTGCTCCACCGTGTCCTCCGGTCAATCCTCGCAGTGGAAACACCCGGGCGTTTGCTCCCGCCCAGGATTGTCGCACCTTATATTCTACTTCAACCGAAAACCTTTTATGACATTCTATAGCAGTGATAGCCTATATAGAGGTGTAACCGTCGGACTGCCGAGTCAAAGGTGGCGAGTCCGAACCAAAGACACGAATCTCTGATTTTTCGGATTAATGTGCGTATTGTATAATTACTACTACCTTCGATGAAGGAAAACTTCGTGAGGAAACCAAACCAGAGATGAGAGATATTTCTCGACGACATATAAAGCCTAGTCAAAGGCCCATGGGTGGCATTAATAAAAACTCTGATACCAGGTTAGGCACTAACCACACGAGAAAGAAGGGGAAATCGGGTTTCTATTCAACTGTAACATCAGTCTATAACATTCCCACTGCTGGGACACAGGCCTCCTCTCTGACAGAAAGCGTTGGCCATAATCCGAAACAGGACCAGTGCCTGATGGTGGATGTTGTACGGAAATTAATTCTCTCCGTAGAGTCTTCACAGGTGTCGTATCAGGCGACTAATGTCTGAGGCAGAACACCTTTCGCGTCCGTAGACCAGAGAATGAGCAGCAGCGTTTTCTGTTAGTCTTTCATCACTGCGATCTCCAATCCGCCTGTGGAGATTACGGCAAATTCCTCCCATCATGGGAGAGGCTTATGTCCAGCAATAGACGTTATGGGCTGTTGTTGTTGTTGTAGAGTCCTCTATTTTCACCTCCTCTTTGAAAGGTTCAGAAAAACCTGCACTGCGGAACTTCATTGATGATACTTCAACGGAAATAAATGATTATGAGGGAAAAAATACAACGATCATGTGAAATACTTTGAGTCAAAATAACATCACAAGGAACCCTGTTTCATGTAGGTATTAATATCAATTTCAAGCTAAAACGTTGTAACCATTAAATGTAATGTAATTACCATATTTACATAGAACTAATTAATTAAGTGACACTTTTCTCGCAAAAACTCTCATTAATCTCCGAAATAAATGGTTGTTTTTACTTATGTTCAACTGTTTAATTTCTTGACAAATGGTATTTTATCGTACATCTGAACCGCTATACGAAGATAACTCAGTGTTTTTTTTGTCAGAGAAAGACAAAGAAAGAAAGAAATTAATCATAAAATGTCGCCTTTGGCACTTTTCTTCGAATGTTCATATTAATTCATAAAAACTGTCAACGATATAATAAACAAAACGACACTATACGAAATTATTGCCTTTTCTCTCTTGCATAATTAAGTTCTCTAATTAGATATACAATGAAACGTTATACTTAATGGCTTTGAAACGGAAGCATGTAAACTAAATAGTTTCCTGGTCCATTAAAGATTTCGCATAATCGTATTATATTGCCCATAAATTTGGTGGCGAGGTTTTGCGTGGGCGCATAACTGGCCTTCATGCGATGATACAATTTTACTCGAACGTCAAAGATAAACTCTTTTCTGCCTTGACAAGTTCCTCATAAGTCCATTTACAGTATGATCTGCATTTAATTAGTCATTTCACTAAAAATAACAAAACCAGGAAAAATATTTGAAGGTTTGCATAATTAGAAGTTTTCTAGAAGCCACGATTGAACTTGATAGTATTGTTGTTAAGTGAAGACTTTTTGCCGATTTTTTTTTGGGGTTAAAAATCACTATGCAATTCAATGTAACGCTCTAAAAATGGTGCTGATGGATTCATTGAATAGTACGGGGTCGTGTAGGTATTTTAAGTAAAGTGTTATAACATTATAACTTGTATTCAAAAGAAAAAGTTAGAATTTTGACCCTAATCCTCTGTAACTAGAAGATTCCCAGTATGGGATGTCCTCCCATAGTGCCTTTCGGCTGTGCTAAGAGTATTTTGACGACCCATTAAGCAGATGCATTTTTCTAACAGTTTTCTGTGATCTACATTATTGTTCCATTAAATTAATTCATCTTGCTTTACCCATCCATAAATTAGCACGACATTCAATAAAAAAATTTTCAATAAATAACATAATTCTTAAGAAAAGAAACACGTTACCATTTCCAATTAGTTAGTAAAAAAAAAAATGTATTAATAGAATGTTTGTTGTACCAATATTAATCAGGCGATAATTTATACTAATCTTGAAAATTAGATATTTTACGATGTTAAAACAGCATTCGTTTTGTGTGACAGGTTTTTACAACTATTTAACATTTCCTCCTTATAAATATAGATTTTTTATGGATTTGAGAGAAATAGTTAGTTTGTATTTAGTACTAAAAGTTGCTGAACGGTATGCCAGAGCGTTTCTCAGTCAGGTTCATTAGTTGCTACGCTGTGTGGTATTTTTTTTATTTTCCATTCGTTTGTCATATTTTGTACCTAGTTTAATTATACAGGGTGTACAAGGCGTGTGGTTTCTCAGACCATGAAACTGAACAACTTTTGTTCTATGACTCTTACGACCAGTAACGCCATTTATACGTTTGTATGGAAAGCTTATTAAAGCAAACATTGCTCGCAGAACGGATGGCCGATGGCGCCGAAAAGTTCTAGAGTGGCGACTGAGAACCGGAAGACGTTGCGTTGGAAGACGTCCCACTAGGTGGACCGATGACCTAGTGAAGGGTGCGGGAATCCGCTGGATGCGAGTCGCGCGGGACCGGTAAATGTGGCGACACTTCGGGGAGGTCTATGTCTAGCAGTGGACGTATTTCGGTTGAAATGATGAATGATGACGATGTAAAGCTTTTACTGAGTTTGAAATAAAAACGTCAGTCGATGTGAATAACAAAAACGCCTCGTTGTTTTATTACAGGAAATTCAAAACTTTTTTTTCGATTTACCTTACACGTGGGTCAGCTGATCGCGTCATTCCTATAGCAAGTCCATTTTTTTGCGAATTTCAAGAACTCGTACACCAACAGTTGAGAGACCACATGGGAAATCTTGCGTTTATACATGACTTTTTTATCACTTTCCAAAAAAAATGGGTATAATAGGTGAACGGAGTAGAAGCAAACGGCATACAAAGTTTCTTTTTTTTTTTTTAGTTTAAATAGTTCGAAATTCATATCATACGCGTACTGCGTATGATTTGAAATTTGACAGTTTTCAAACACTGTTTTAAGCTTTCACGGTTTACAACTAAACTTATATTGTCACTTACCAATCACGGAAGATATCCCGTAAGTGACAATATAAGTTTTGATAGTTTTCATTTATTTTATCAAAATTTATCTTTCTTTGTTCATATATGAAAAGTTTACTTGAAATTTGTAGCGTTTTTTGATGATGGATCAATTTTTTTCTAGGC
The DNA here is from genome assembly GCA_941918905.2 of Xestia sexstrigata. NCBI lineage: Eukaryota > Metazoa > Arthropoda > Insecta > Lepidoptera > Noctuidae > Xestia > Xestia sexstrigata. Next base: position 3,873,645 of record OW799201.2, on the reverse strand, counting down.
TGTAAAACAAAGAAAAAAAAATAAGCTTCTACTCTGTTCACCTAATACACCCATTTTTTTTGGAAAGTGATAAAAAAGTCATCCGGTATGTTACACTCTGTATACCTAAGAGTAAATATTTGTGAAACGAAGATACATACATCATTCATAGTCTGACTTCGAGCAAAGGTATCTGCTGGTGCCAATCGCCATGCTCTTGCGCCAACCTTATATAAATGAATTCCCACCTAATCATCACCTACTTAGTCTTTTCCCAACTACGTTGGGGTTGGCTTCCAGGCCAACCGAGTGCAGCTATATACCAGCCCACCACTCACGCAATCACAATAATCCACAACCAATGAATTGACATTACATGTTTTCGATGAAATCATCGTCCTATAGCAATCTTCTCCCATCTTGTTGTTACCAGTAACTCTGTGTAAGAATGTCCAACATTGTTTCTAGGTTATCGGTCCACCGTGGCCGGCATAATATCATCATAGGTCTTGTTCTTTGAGGAAGTGATCATTAAAGTAATTTAAGGTAACCGGCTATTCGCCATTTCCTACAAATTACCTGTCATGAAAAAAAACCATCGCTAAATTATCAGAAAGTTGTAAGCGATAAAGTAACTACTTTCATTCACTCAAAGCTGTGATTATAAACTCCTAATACACACATACCATTTATTTTTACGACTATATTATGGGCTGGAACACAAAAAGTAATTTGCTAAATACATAAGTTATTTTTTAAATTATACGAGCTGCCAAAATGGATATAATCTTAATTGTCTTGATTGGAAAAAGTAAAATATGAGCCTTTCTTTAATATCCGTCACGATTATGGGCGTCTAGTTTTTAGGGTTCCGTACCCAGAGGGTAAAAACGGGACCCTATTACTAAGACTCCACTGTCCGTCTGTCCGTCTATCCGTCTGTCCGTCTGTCTGTCACCAGGCTGTATCTCATGAACCGTGCTACCTAGACAGTGAGTGAAATTTTCACAGATGATGTATTTCGGTTGCCGCTATAACAAAAAATAAAACAGAATAAAATAAATATTTAAGGGGGCTCCCATCCGGGGTTGCGGGGCTGTTCGAAAGAGATACCGTGGCCCCGGAACACAAAGGGTGATGAAGGAACATGGATGGGTTTTAGTCAGTAAAAGTCTGACACTCCCTCCTGATCCGCCCAGAGCGGGAGAAATCCTCATTCAACAAACATGATTTTTTGCCGTTTTTTGCTCGATATTAATAACGGCAACAGAGGTAGACGTCTGAAATATTCACAGAATATTTAGTTGTATATTCACTTTAAAAATAAATAGTTAAATTAAAATAAAATAAATATTTAAGCCCCCCTTAAATATTTATTTTATTTTAATTTAACTACGGCAAAAGTGATTTATTTTGCCGTTTTGTCTAATGTTGTATAGATAATGGTACGGAACCCTTCGTGCGTGAGTTTGACTCGCACTTGGCCGGTTTTTTTATTAGGATAGCATAGGCCGAACAGCCCAATCACTAATACCTCGTAAATAACGTTTTTTTTTTTACATGGCCCATGTTATAAAATTCAGTGATTCTTTATTTGAAATCTCTTTCGGAACAAAGCTTTCGAGCAGGAAAGTGAAGACAAATGTTTTCATTTTGCTTGGAAAACTTTTTTGTTAAAATTGCAAAGTTTATTTGAAACGTCATTTTTTGACCAGATTTTATATTTTTGAGAAAGTTTTTAATCTTAAAAAATGTCCTAAAATGTTCACGACCACTAGACTATTTTTTATTATAAAATGTTAAAATCATTTTAATATTAAAATTATTTTGCGAGAAATCACAACTTATTATGGTAATAAATTATAAAAACTGTTTGTCACCGGACCACTTAAATAGATGTAATATTATGATTTATGACGGATATTTTGCCTATCCTTACTTACAAAGGAATAGTTGATATGTTGTTATTTAATGGTGCGGAACTAAAGAAGAGTTGGGGGATATTTATTATTTATTTATTTATTAAAACTTTATGCACAGGTAACAAAAAAACTGTACAAAGGCGGACTTAATGCCTTGGGCATTTTATACCAGTCTACCCTAAGGTGATGCAGAGATAATACACAGTAGGTGCAATAACAGAAAAAAAGACTAGAAAATATTTATAAATTTATAACTAAAACATATAAGAATAAATACATAAATACTTACATATAATAAATATATATATTTATTTACATATGTATAAAGTTAAGAGAGATAAACAAGAAAAACTATAACAACTTAGTTCTGAGACGAATCTGCGAACTTCTTGTGAATATGCTCTCGAGCTTTCAATTTGAAAGTGAAACGACTAGTCAACGTCCTGATATTCACCTTTATTAACAATTTTGCTTTGATAATACGAGAGGTCACATATCCACATCTTTACCTAACCCTTAGAGAAATACCTACAGGTGACACGTGATGTTAGCCTACCTGCTCTGCCCTACTTCTGGGCAAAAGCCCCCTCCACTTCTTCCATTTTCTCGAGCCTGCTCCTCCTTCCATTTCTGGCCGTTTTCTTTCTCCCATGCTGAGTGGTAACCTATTTTATCGCACTCACGACGTGCGAGCTGTCAACTATTTTTTTTAATTTACTTTTTGTTTATGTTCCGTTTTGAAATACTCTGAATGTTTGTTATGTTAATTGTTTCTGTTTTCAAATTTTGTATGGACGTCATGTCCCTGCGATGAATAAAGATTTTTTCTTTCTTTCTTTTCTTTCAAACTTCTCCAGTTCGTCCTTCTATCTCCTTCGTGGCGTATCACGACCTCGCCTCAGGCCACAAGTTCTTACTATTTTAGACCATAGTTTGACATGGCATCGGGCAGACAGGTGCAGCCCAGTAATACACATATTTTTCCTCCAAAACACAATAAGAATCACGTCCGATAAAATACAGTACTACATGACATAATTCCCGAACGGTTGGGCAGTTATTTTTAAGTCTCATGTAATAGGGGGCAAGCCTGTTGCCATCAACCGGGCACAAATCCAGACTCCGTGGCTGCAAATGAGAATTTCCTGATGGAAATACTCAATAGCACTTTGCCCGACCCGGGAATTCAACCCAGGACCTTATGCTCAGCAGTCGCACTTGCGGCCACTCGGCCAACGAGGTAGTTCATACTTTTATTTATTTATTTAGCCTTTATTTGCCTTAACAATCACATTACTTACAAAAAAAATCATTTAACATTTCATTAAACCTTAAATTTAACATCTTTAACGTTTTGATAAAACATCACGTGGAACAATACGTTTCACCTTTTTTGACACTATATTTAGTATTTCTTTTTTTTTAACATTTATCATTTCATTAAACTATGTTTTTAACATCATAGGAATCATTAGTAAATTTTGGTTTCGATTACATTACATTTAATAAAAAACCCTTTAACCATTTTATCAAACATTATTATTACATTTAGAATTACATTTATCATTCCATTTGGCATTTTATCAAACAATAGTACATACTTTATTTTAATGCAATTTAAAATATTACTTAAAACATTGGTACCTACATTACATTTATCATAACATTTAATCAAACAGTAGTATAATATACATTTAATACGATTTAAAACCTTAGCACATTTCATTTAATTTAATTTATTATTACATTTGGGATTTCTTTTGGTATAAAATTTTTACATTCCTTACATTTTACAAAATATTCGTTTAATAAAAAAATTCATTCATTAAACATTGTTACGTTTATTACCTTATTATTACCTTTTTTGACACTATATTTAGTATTTCTTTTTTTTTAACATTTATCATTTCATTAAACTATGTTTTTAACATTATAGGAATCATTAGTAAATTTTGGTTTCGATTACATTACATTTAATAAAAAACCCTTTAACCATTTTATCAAACATTATTATTACATTTAGAATTACATTTATCATTTCATTTGACATTTTATCAAACAAAATAGTGCATCATATTTTCATGATATGTGGTTTAAAATATTACATAAAACATTGGTACATTTCGTATGTCATTTCATTCAACTTTTTTTTTTAAATACAATTGAATCAAACAGTAGTAGGTAAATACATTTACAGTATTTAATTTAGGATTTCTTTTAATATAACATTTCACGTTACATTCCTTACATTTTTCAATATATTCTATTGATAGGTAAACACTTTTTTTTTTTTAGTTAAGTACCCGTTTGGGTATATGCCTCCTCCAACTATTTCCACGAGTTTCTCTCCTTCGCTAGTAGTACATACTAATTGAAGAGAAATTGAAGGTTTGAGCCATACTCACCTTAACCTTGCTAATTTTGAACTTGAACTGACTCCACAGACGCGTGAGTAATAAAACTGTTGCAATAAAGATTTCTTCTCGCAATGCTTCCAAGGCTCACAAGACTTATGTTTATTTAAGTGATACACCTTTAATTAACTTGGCTTTGGGGATATCCAAAAATATGACCCTGTACCTACTTAGTAACCACATGTTTTACGCAAGAACTAGCCAGCTAGCGCGCAAGGGTGACTTTTGCTTGCGCAACTATTTCGTCATATTTCACTTGGCCTTGGAGAGGCTGGAGATATGCAGATAGTTTCAAAATGACATCTGATTGACGTTTCGTAAGTGAAGAAATTGTCGTTAAGTTTGACTATAGTCAAGTAAATCTAAGAATTACTTCTACTTAGATTTACTGCACTAACCACTCCACTAACTTTCATCTCTTACGAGATAAAAGTTTTTCTACTGACACGGCTACTAACATTTGAAACGGGATATTAGTTTAACCGTGATCATGGCGCTTGCAACAGTGCCGAAATATCGGTAACTCAACTTTATAATAAACATGGCAAATATTCCGTTTCAAGTGTTAGCATAATAATGTGTGAAAATTATGCAAGTGGCGCTTGTGCAATGAGAATATGGAGAAAGGATAAACAAGTCATCGAGGACCTAATTCTGACAAAACGTTAGCATATAGACTGGTCCATCTAGTTTACAGGCTAATTAATAATAACGAAATGAATCAGAAGCTTTTAAAAACGTTTACGCCATCTGGCAACTGAGACCATAAATATGTATTAATGAATAAAATCTTCATAAAATGAACATCAGTTAAAATCTAGATATTCTACTTGTTTAACAATTTATTAGGAGAGTGGGCGAGTGCCAACTTACGAACATCTCCTATGAATAGAATGCAGTTGTCACAAAATTGAAAAAACCGATAAAATGCAAATTTATGACAACGGTGAATAACTTATAACACTTAACAAGACTACCTATTAGAGATTTTCTAAATCACACATAAGTGTGAGATTTTATTGAATTATCAGAATCTAACGGATTACTACAGCACAATTTCAAGCTTTTGTTAACTTTTAATTTTATTACTTACAGTGTAGAAGGTCCTAAGTTTAATTATTGAGAGTGTCATAACAACGGTGGTTTTCTGTCAGTAACCTTACAATGTCCATAATAAAAACGTAATTTGTCAATGTACTGTTTCCTTAGGGGTCAGGTTCATTGAGGATTTTTTCTTTGTTCACGAAATTGTTCGTGGTTGTGTGATGTTTTTTATGTTTTACAGGTCTAACTTGTACAAGGAACTCGTGGCTAAATAATAGCAGCCGCTCAGGTTGATATTAAGGTTTAACTGCGCTTGTATAGGTGGGTCCTATTCGGTCCCACAGCTGGGCAAAGGCCTACCATTCCTTTCCATCTCTCCCGGTGTTTTGCCTCCTCTAGGAAATCAGCCACGAGCGTTTCTTTGGCCTGCCTCGGTGAACTCGTGAAGACGACCGTCTTCAACAAAAATAATGATATAGATAAATAAATTAATGATATAGATAATTAATTTTGATTATGATTTTGATTTTAATTTTGATTTCGATTTTGATTTTGATTTTAATTTTAATTTTGAGTTAATTTTATTTTAATTTTATTTTGAACCTGTTTTTAATTTCTTTGTTTATTCTGTTTTTTTTTTCTCTATTAACATTTTAATTATTCTTTGTTTGTATAAGTTTCTACTGTCAATAATTTATAAATAATATGTTAAACCGTTTTTTGTGCATGTGGTGTTAACCTGTAATTAATTGTTGCACTTGTAAATGTTACTCTAGTCACTAAGTCAGAAATGTACATAGTGTAAACAATTGTTGGTTAACCTAAATAAATAAATAAAGGTTATTAAAGATGTCAAATAATACGGAACCGATGGATCCATGAAACACATATTTTTACTATCTCATTAGTACAGTATTTCTTGTAATAAAATGAAATTCGCATGTCGTTGCTTCTGTTTATGTAGATTGTCACCAGGTCAACATTCGGGTCATTTTTATTTACATAATTAATGTATTGGCATAATTCCGAATGAAATAAAAAAAAACACATGCACATATTTTTCAATATTTAATTCGGATAACAATAGAAAATCTCACGTATTTAGAACAGTAACATTTCTAAACAGTTTAAAACATATTCAGTTATTATCTAGAAAGCTTTATTGATTATGTGTGAAATACATATTCAAGATAACAAAATGCTTTCCATTAATTTTTTTACGTCGAAAGCAGAACGTCTTTAAAAAATTAGAATTAGAAGAACGATTAGTTTCTAACACAACGATACCTCTAGGTAAGACTACCAAGGCTTTATTGATTATGTGTGAAATACATATTCAAGATAACAAAATGCTTTCCATTAATTTTTTTACGTCGAAAGCAGAACGTCTTTAAAAAATTAGAATTAGAAGAACGATTAGTTTCTAACACAACGATACCTCTAGGTAAGACTACCAAGGCTACCAAGGGATATCGTATTACCAGTACCAACTGGGTTATGGAGACCAAATAGGCAGTCACTCCATGTAAAATACTGGTATTCAGCTGCATCCGGGTAAACTGGAAGCCGACCCCAACATAGTTGGGAAAAGGCTAGGCAGATGACGATTACTTTCTTACACAATCCTATTACAAGCTAAACAGACTTACAGTTTATAACCTAACAACTTAATTTAAAGCATGACGATATCTTTACCTCTTCAATCGCCTCACGTTTTAGGACTAGCTTTAGCAATGGCTACTGCAATAGCATCCCCGTTCTCACTCTTAGCATTACTGAGTGACGACGTAGCACCATTACCTCCAACACAAGTAGAGCAAGGTTCCTCTCCCCTCGATATAGAATCGGATAGCTCCTCAAATCGATGGCGCTGATGGTGAGGTGGCCAATATGGCGGAGGGCCGGGGGGTGGTGGCCAGAATGGGGGTGGTGGGGGCGGTGGGGGGGGAGGCCAGTACCTCGGCCGGCGTTGAGGGTAGTCCTCGTAGCTGTCACAGGAGTTCGGCGATCGCTTTAGCCGTTGGACTAGGTCACCGTCCGTAGCTGGAAGTATAAAGTTCAAGATTATAGAGCTGTTTTTTTTTTATTAGTTGTACTGTTCATTTAACCATTTTAATTTGTGTTTTGTCCTGTGCGGGCTAATAAATGCTTTTTCTTTCTTTTTCTTCAGCTTCAGATTCCTACACTAATAAAATGAATCATATTTTGCCGCCCTGGTCTAAAGGGCCGGTTAAGATTGACCCATTAAAGAAAGACTCGACTACCTAGAGAAAAAATTGGTAGGACTGAACTATTCATAAACAGATTAAAATATAGTAATTTTCAATCAGTTAAGTTATAAATTATAACTTACGTTTAACATCAGCGGCTGCAAATTCTATTAAAACAGTAGCTACTAATAATACACCTATTCGCCACATTTTGCTGATTTGTTATAAAATAATTTTCCAAATATTACATCTTTATATGCTCGGTAGATCAATATTAAATGCCACAATATAAGAAATACCACGAAAACTCATTTTCACGAGTTAACTTTAATTGGTTGTCACTACTTAGATGGTAAGTGTGAAAACTTGCGTGGTTTTTGTGAATCCCAGTGGCGTATTTAGTTTAGGATGGTTGCAAACGTTCAAGCCGGTTTGTCAGTTTTGACTGAGGATTATAGAACTGTCTATAGCGAATATTCAAAATCCTCTATTTGTGCACCTTTACACAGTCAACAAACAATACCTCCATATTTTCTTTGATGTGCCCCACATTCACGGTGTGCCTCCAAATATTTGTCGATTCATATTTATTCCTACGAATTTTCATCACATGTTACTCATTCCTCATCGTTATCAAATTAATGTTATGTATAATAAAGTGGTTGGGGTTATTTATATCTTTAATATCTTCAACCCTCACTACGATTTATAAGTAAATCCTGCAGTTGAAAATAACGGAATAGTTATGATTTTAGTATTTCTTTCAGTTCAGGTAAACCTACGAATATACTTGTACCTATGTGACCAAACGAGCATGAGTGTCAATCGGCCCATGAAAGACCCTGAAGGACTTTACTTTCTCAATCATCACAAATCCCCATACCGTAGGTATTTTGCTTACTGACTTCAAGCAAGAATTTCATACTGACAACTAGCTACTCGTCTAACCAAGAGAGCATCTTTATTTGGTAGCTGTTAGTATAGTTATTGTAATAGGCATAACGACGGTATCAAAAAATTGCAAATCTATTTAGTCCGTCAGTTAGAGTATTGGAAATTATTGGCCACGTATTTTTTGTTTTTGTAAATCAATAAATATTGACAAAGATAAAACGCATCAAAACTCGGGAGCTTTTGACGTCAGAACTAGCTAAAAATTATACCTAGGCGTGACGTATTGAGAATTTTAAAAGCGTCATATCTTCGTAAATTTTGGTTTACGTAACAAAAGAAAAAACACGGGTCAAATATTTTTTGATAATCTAACTGACGGACTAATATATAAAATTAAAATTAGCATTGCCATTCAACGTGGCAATGCTGCCAGTCTTCTGGGTACGTTTCCGAGTGACAGCGATGCGGAGGAGTACTTTGACGCTTAATTGACGTCGTTGTATATATGGAGGTTCTTACTTTTAGTTTTTATTTTTGTAATTATATAAAGCCACAAATGTGTAATTTAAACAATAAAATACGCAGAATATTTACTACGGACTAATTAGATTTTTTTCTGAAGATTTTCCCAAAGAGGTCTTGGAAATAAGGAAAGAGCTAAAACAACAACAGCAACAAGAAAAGAAAAATGGAAACTTAGCAATCATCCGTTATGATAAATTAATAATTAAAGGGACAACAAACCAAGACAAAGGCAATGATAAGAGGAAACGGGCCCCGTCAGACACACCACCTCAGTCTAACGGTGATGATAGCCCACAACCAAAGGCTACAAGTAAAATAAATAAAACAAATGCTTTCGAATATATGAACCGCTCCAGACACAACTCACAAACCGGAAACAACAAGCAATAGCAATCAATCAAAAACTACCCACAACAGCCGAAGAAAGGAAAAAACACAAAAACAAACAACAACAACAACAAATCACATTCCCCAAGCCGGCTGGTCCCCGTGGGGAATAACGACCACCACCCTCCATCTATTACAAGGAAGACAAAAAGTGAATCTCTACAAATATGCACATATAATGTGAGACCCCTGTCTATAACTGAAAGATATCTTCAACTTACATATGCTCTTGAAAATATTAACTTCGACATTTTGGGTCTTTCCGAAGTCAGAAGAACAGGTTGCAATATAGAAGAATACAAAGACTACATTCTATGTTACATGGGAGAAACCAAGGGAAAACACGGGGTTGGCTTTTTACTGAAGAAAACATTTAAAAACAAAATAATCAACTTCACAGGACTGTCAGAAAGGGTTGCTTTGCTACAATTGAAACTAGAAGACTTGCACCTCTCACTTATACAAGTCTATGCACCCACTGAGAAAGCAAATGAAGAAGAGATACAGAAATTCTACAACACCATCACAGAAGCACTCTCCAAAGCTGACGACAAAGTGATACTAATGGGCGACTTTAACGCTAAAATAGGACACCTCAAGGAAGGAGAAAACTTAATAATGGGTCAGTACGGATATGGCGAACGAAATGACCGGGGTGAACTACTGTTAGACTTTGCTTTCGAACACAAGCTTCCTATTATGAACACATATTTCAAGAAAAGAAAAAACAAACGATGGACCTGGATTTCACCAGATCAGAAAACAACAAATGAAATAGATTTCATACTAACAAGCCACCCCCAACTCATCACAAACACAGAAGTACTCAACAATATAAAATTCCCTTCCGACCACAGACTTTTAAGAGCCTCTCTCTATTTAAAACAGCCAAGGAATGATAGAAAAAACTACAAACCTACAGCTACAAATCTAAAAACTGACAATGAAATTAAAAGTTACGTGAATAGCCTGCAATCACATCTAGAAACCAATTTTAAAGAGACCCCGAGCATCCAAAACTACTACAACACTTTAGAAGAATCCGTGATACACAGTCTAAACACAAGTAACCAAGAGAAAAAACAACAAAAAATATTTAGTAGAGAAACTGAGGAACTAATAAAGAAACGCACTGAACTAATAAAAACAAAACCCAAAGATAATATCATAAGAAAAGAGCTAAGTGAAGTATTCAAGGTAACCAACAAATCTATTAACCAAGACTATAAAAAGCATAGACAGGACATAATCACAAGAAACCTTAAGAATCATAGAAGTACAAAAAGAGCCTTTAGAGACCTGAAACTACAAAAAACATGGATACAGAAGTTGGAAGACAATACAAGGGAAACAAAAACGAGAAAAGATATTATTAACCACGCTACAAATTTTTACAGAGAAATGTACAAGAGAAAGATACATAACGACACCCCACAAACACAAGACCGTAATGATTCTAGAACAACAATAAACCCAATAACGGAAAGAGAAGTATATGACCACATTAGAAAGCTAAAAGATGAGAAAAGCCCAGGACCCGACGGTATAACCAACGAAGCCATTAAATTAGGAGCACCTGTTCTACTCCACCATTTCACCAAGCTCTTCAACATGATATTAGATGCTGAGATAGTGCCACAACAATGGTGCACTTCAGAAATAACACTAATTTATAAAAAAGGAAATCCATTAGATATAGGCAACTACAGGCCAATTAGTCTGATGGCAAGTATTTACAAATTGTTTGCATCTATCATCCTAAGTAGAATAGCACCTACAATTGATGACTCACAACCAATAGAACAAGCAGGTTTCCGTTCGGGTTTTAGTACAACTGACCACCTACAGGCACTGGAACAAACAATGGAGAAGTACAAAGAATTTAACAAACCTTTATATCTAGCATACATTGATTACAGTAAGGCTTTCGATACAATTAGTCATAACTCAATCTGGGAAGCACTGAAACTCTCCAACGTCGATGAAAAATACATAAACATTCTGAAGAACATGTATGCTAACAGCACTAGTAAGGTAAAACTAGAAACAATAGGGGACCCAATCAAGGTCGAAAGAGGCGTGAGACAAGGAGACCCCATCTCACCTAAACTCTTCATAGCTGTTTTGGAAACTGTCATAAGGAAGCTAGACTGGACTCACAAAGGTATTAAAATAGGCAAGAGATACCTTAACCATCTAAGGTTCGCAGACGATATCGTCATACTGGCCGAAACACCACACACTCTAGAGGAAATGATTTGTTCATTAGCCACGGAAAGCTCCAAGGTAGGTCTGGAAATGAATGCAAACAAGACTAGAGTAATGACGAATAGTTATGAAAAACCAATATGGGTCAAGGGAAATCACATAGAATATGTAAAAACTTATATATACCTAGGAAAACAAGTGACATTCAGCAAAACAAATAATGAAGAAGAAATACAAAGGAGAGTAAACATCACATGGCAAAAATATTGGTCACTAAAAGAAATCCTAAAAGGCCACTACTCCTTGAATCTCAAGAGAGTAGTAATGGACACTTGTATACTACCCTGCCTATTATACGGCAGCCAAACATGGGTCCACACCGAGAGAACCAAGAAAAAAATTACAACCACCCAGAGGGCAATGGAGAGGAGCATGCTAGGAATAAGAAAGATTCACAAGGTGCGAAGTACAAAAATTAGGGGAAAGACTATGCTGACAGATGCTCTAACACAAGCACTAGCACTAAAGTGGCGGTGGGCAGGACATATCGCAAGGCTCACTGACGACAGATGGACGATACGAGCCACTAACTGGAAAGGACCACCAGGGAAAAGAAAGGTTGGAAGACCATACAAACGATGGGCAGACGACATAGCCCAGACTGCTGGCACAAACTGGCGGACCCTTGCCAAAGATCGGGAGACTTGGAAACGGATGGAGGAGGCCTTTACCCGATATGGGACTACATCTCCAAAAGATACCCAAACAAATAACACTACTAACTAGAATAAGACGAACACTAACACAACTAACACTTATTGAATTTAAATAAAGTAGTACTTAATATAAAAATGTTAAATATTGTGAGATGAGAAATAAAAGGCTTATTATTATTATTATTTTGGGAAAACATATATTGTTTCTTAGCTTTTAGCTAGTTTCAGCTACGTTAACGGGCCTATACCAAGTCAACGTAGCGTGTGTGTGTGTGTGATGAAATATGAGTGTTGTGAGAAGCATTATCCTCAATCTGCATGAACTTTCTGACTATTCTGCAGGTGTTTAAAATTACGGCTTTTTGAAGTGTTATATAAATTGAGTCTTTCAGGTCTAATAGTTTTAGGCTATGATGGAGGTGATTGGGTATGACACCCGTAGTGGAGACAACAATAGGTACAACATATACTTTTTCCTGCCTCCAGATTCTGGTCACTTCTTCTTTCAGTTCAGCATATTTACTGATTTTTTCCCCTATTGTTTTTTGTAGATTGTGTGTATTGGGGACTGCAATATCTATGAGGTATGTAACTTTATTTGCTTTATCTTGAAGGATTATATCTGGTCTATTGTAGTGAATGGTCCTGTCAGTTAGTATGGCGCGGTCGTAAAAGAGTTTGTGTGTTGTATTTTCCAGGAATCTTTCTGGTACATATTTATAATAAGGAGTGTTAGTGTCTTGTATGACCTTATATTTAAGCGCTAGGTTTTGATGTATGATGTTTGCTACTTGATTATGCCTGTGAGTATAATCTGTTTGGGTGAGTGTTGTGCATGCCCCTGTGATGTGTTGTATGGTCTCTGGTTGGCAGTGGCATTTGCGGCATTTGTCGTTCGTTATTGTGGGGTCTTTTATAATGAATTTCCTATAGTTTTTAGTATTTACGATCTGATTCTGTATCGCAATAATAAAGCCCTCGGTTTCTGGAAATAGACTACCAATTTTAAGCCATTTATTTGATGCTCTTGTATCTACGTGAGGTTGTTCTAGATCATGAGGGTGCCGACCGTGCAGCACTTTCTTTTTCCAGTCTTCTAATTTTTGTTTCTGTGGGTCTTCATCGTTACTGTGTTGTGTATCTGTCAGTTCGTATAGGTTAAGTGGGGTGTAGTTGATGTCGTTCTTTACTATGGCCTTGTGGATGCTACTTGTGTGTGATTTAGAGTAAAAGAATGTTCTTAGTCTCTTTATTTGTTTCTGCCATAGGTGGTGGATATCAATTAGGCCTCTCCCTCCGTATTGTCGTTTGATAGTGAGTCTTTCTATAGCAGATTTAGGGTGTAGGTTATTGTGTTTAGTAAGTGTGGTGCGTGTTGTTCTCTCGATTTGTTGGATGTCAGTTTTTGACCATTTGATCACCCCAAACGAGTATGTTAGTATTGGTATTGCGTAAGTGTTCAAAGCTTTTATCAAGTGTTTGCCGGACAGTTGAGTTTTACATACTGCGATCACTCTTCTCTTGAATTCTGTGTTTAATGTGTGTTTGATTGCTGTGTGATCTATTCCGTTAAGTTGCTTGTATCCTAAGTATTTATATAAGTCCGTTGGTTCTAAAGCTGTGATTGTGTCTGTGTTGTTGATTGGATAGTCACCCGGTTTAATTTTGCCTTTTATAATATGAACTGTTTTGCATTTATCTAACCCAAATTGCATGTTTATGTCTTTACTAAATTCTGTGGTGGTTTCGATTAACTTTTCCATCTCTTTTTCAGACCTCGCATATAGTTTTATATCGTCCATATAAATAAGATGTGATATAACTGTTTCTTCTGTGTCATGTTTAAAGGAATATCCCGCTTGGCAGCGCCTTAGTAGGTTGGACAGAGGGTTTAAAGCGAGGCAAAACCATAATGGACTGAGAGAATCTCCTTGATAAATACCCTTCTTAATAGTTATTTGTCGAGTTGTGATAGCTGTGTGTCGATAATTTAATTGTAGTGTAGTTTTCCAATGGGACATGATATTCTGTAAGAAGTGTGAAATTTTTGGGTTTATTTTATAAATCTGCAATATTTTAATCAACCAGGAGTGTGGAATACTATCGAATGCTTTTTTATAATCTATGTACGTACAATGCAGGTTTCTATTTTTTGTGGTGGCATGTTTATGTATTATTGAATCAATAACTAGTTGTTCTTTACATCCCATATGTCCTCTTCTGCACCCTTTCTGTTCTTCTGCTATTATGTTATGATGTTCTATATGTTTATTTATTTTGGACGTGATTGTTGATGTTAGAATTTTGTATATTGTGGGTAGGCATGTAATCGGTCTGTATTGTGACGGTTGTGGTGAGTATTGGGCTTTTGGCAACATGTAAGTTATTCCTGTAGCAATAAATTCCGGAACGTTTTGTTTTCCTAAAACTATTTCTGTTAGATTTTTAGCTAAAATGTTGTGCAATGATTCTAACTTTTTATACCAATAATTATGTATCTTATCAATACCAGGAGATTTCCAATTGTGTAGCCTCGCTGTAACACTAGCTATATCAGACTCAGATATCTCGCTGAATTCCATTTCTTTAAGTGAGCTCCATTTAGTTTCTTCGTCTTGAATCCATTGAGATGTTTCCTTGTGATGCACTTGTTCTTCCCATATGCCAGCCCAAAAGGTTTCTAACCGTTCTGTTGTTGGTAATTCTATGTTGTTTTCGGTTGTCGGTGTGTCGGTGTCAGTTTGTGGTTTCTGTAATTTTCTGTAAAAGTTCTTTTCGTTTGTAGCAAACAAAGCGTTATCGTTTTTACGTTCTTGTGCTTTCTTATATCTTCTCAACCTGTGGACTTTTAGAGCTAACTTCTGTTTTAAAGTATCTAAGAATTCTTCTGATTTTTTATTGTGATTTTCGTGTCTAGTATGGACAGCCATGTTTTTGAAAATTACTTCTACTCTTTTGACAACTTTGTTTGATCTATTGTTGTTAATGTATTGAGTTAGTCTACCGCAGTCTGCTCTAAGCTTTTCTATATCTTTTTCAAGCCTCAGCTGCCATGCAGGTTTATTAGCATTTGGTTGTCTGGTATTACCTGTGTATTCTGTGATTTTAAAATTGAGTTCTTCGGAAATAACTAATGCTGTGCAATATATCAGAGTATTTACATCTATGAGTTGAGTTTCTTCACTAATATACTGATTGAGGATGTTTTGATTAAAACAATTAACGAGTTGAAAAAGTTTTGGTGCGTACCTAAGTTTGGGAAGTTTTGGTCGAGCTGCCGGGTCCATCCCGGAGTATTGAGTGAGAGCTGTTTTAAACTTATCGTTTATTTCTTGGATACGCGTATCTGTGGGCGGGTTTTGATCTATATCTGCTAGGACCTCAATGTTATTTTCTAACATTATGGTTACATTTTCGGTTTGTGTGGATGTATGCGTGATTTGTGAATATGATTGTGACTGATAATATGGTTGAGATTGAGTGTAAGATTCTTGTTGAGCGTACGCCTGTGGTTGTTCTTGTTGAGTGTTTTCGATTGTGTTTTGTGTTACTGCGATATTGTTAGTGTCTTCATTATTAACAGATTCTACGAGTAATTGTGTGCGCACTTCTACTTTTATCCTATCTATTTCCTCTATTGACAAGAGTTTATTCCTAACGATAGTTCTCCTTTGATCTGAAATCCTTTGTTCAGAAACAGCTATCTCTGGATATCGACGTGTAAATAGTTCATGCAGTTGTTGTCTGTAGGTGGTCATATCTCTCTCTAATTTAGTGATGTGTAGGTAAGTTCGCATGATGAATGTGTTTACTTCTTTGCTCCATTTCATGCGAACTCTTGCTTTTCCAGCCTTGGTGGACGCGGGTAAAAAGGTAGATACCCCCCGCGCAGCATTCAAGGTAGGAGTGGGTGAAACTGTATTTAAACTAATAATGGGGTGTGATAATATTGTGGGTGACGATGGTATGGATGGTGATGATCGCCTAGAAGGTGTGTATGATACTGTGCTTGGACTATACGGTTCTACAGGGGTGTCTGTCCTGTCTGTCAGTCTGTCACCATCGTCAATGATTTCGGCTGTAGCATCTTTGTCGGTGGGAGCCCGCCTGTTCAACTCCTCACCGCTGACGGATCGCATGCTGTGACACCTAGCGTCAGCTCCAGGTGCGCCCCGGCGATCGCCCCCGGGCAGCGGTCCTATACGTTTTCTCTTTGAACGAGTCTCCATTTTTAGTGGGTTTCCAGAGCCACGATTAGCCACGACAGTAATTTCTCATTCGTGTGTCCGCCCCCCACGTGATTAGATGGTCAATCAGGACGAGTGGTTGTTTGGGGGGCTATTATTATTATTATTATTATTATTAATTAGATTTTTTTTGTCGTCTCGCCTATTCACTGGGGTGTCCGCCGCGACCACAGACCGCGACCTACGAGTTGTGGCTCGTGTATTCGTACCCAAGCAGGCAATTAACTTCTCGTGCAGGCCTGGGTGACATCACCAGACAGGCCTGCTGACATTAACAATGAGGCAGGGTGGTTTCAGGAGGCCATGTCCGATATATGCGACGTGGCAATGCCCCGAGTCCGGCCAGGAAGCGCCCGACGTCAGGTGTACTGGTGGTCGCGAGAGCTGACGTCTCTGCGCGAGGCGTGCGTGGCTGCGCGACACCTGTACGCCAGGCATAGCAGGCTCCGCATTCGCCCACCGAATGCGGCAGCCATCGAGGCGGAGCTTTATGAGGAGTAAAGAGCGGCGAAGACCGCCCTCCGCGAAGCTGTCCCGCAGGCCAGGGATCTGGCCCGCGAGGAGATGCTGGGGACTCTCGACAGAGATCCGTGGGGGCGCCCTTACAAGATGGTGCGGGATAAACTCCGCACCTGGGCCCCCCCACTGACGCAGAGTCTCCGGCCTGAGCTCGTGGAGGACGTGGTGAGCACTCTGTTCCCTACGCGGGAAGAACATCCCCCCTCGCCTATGGCTCCGCCACCTGCGGTGCTGGAAGCGGACCACCAGGATGACGACGACGACACTCCGGAAGTGACTAGGGTAGACCTGAGAGTGGCGGTACGCAGGCTCAGTGCCAAAATTACCACCCCGGGACCCGACGGATGCTTGGCAAAGCCTGGGTTCTGGCCTCGGAGGCTCTCGAGCTCCGATTGGAGGAGCTCCTAAGCGCATGCTTGGAGAGATGCCAGTTCCCACTTCGTTGGAAGACAGGGAAGCTGGTCCTCATTCGGAAGCCGGGGCGCCCTGCGGACTCTCCATCCGCATACCGGCCCATAGTGCTGCTCGACGAGGTGGGCAAGCTCTTTAAAAGAGTAATTGTAAACCGCCTCGCCGAGCACCTTGCGGGGACAGGGCCGGATCTTGCGGAACACCAATTTGGTTTCCGCAAAGGGCGCACTACGGTGGACGCCATCATGCGCGTGAGAGCCCTCACGACGGGGTATGCAGTGTCCCGGGGTGGGGTTGTCTTAGCGGTGTCTCTTGACATCGCCAACGCCTTCAACTCCATGCCCTGGAGCTGCATTAGGGAGGCACTCCGGTATCACCGGGTGCCGACCTACCTTCGTCGTGTGGTCGGGGACTACCTGACGGATAGAGCCGTTATCTACCCCGGTCGCAGCGGAGAATGGAACCGGCGAGAGATGTCATGCGGTGTTCCATAGGGATCGGTTCTAGGGCCTTCCTTGTGGAACATCGGGTACGACTGGGTGCTGCGCGCCAACCTCCCTAGCGGCGTCAGCGTGGTCTGCTATGCAGACGACACGCTGGTGCTGGCACAAGGGGGTCGCACGAGGCGGCGGCCGAAATAATGACACGCGGGGTTGCGATAGTCATCGAGAGGATCCGGCAACTGGGTCTCGAGGTGGCATTGCACCAGTCCGAGGCCATGTGCTTTCATGGGCCTCGGAATGCGCCACCTCCGGGATCCTCACTGACGGTAGGAGGGGTATCCATCGGCGTCGAGTCGACGCTGAAGTACCTGGGACTCGTCCTCGACAGCCGATGGAACTTTGTGGAGCATTTCCGACGATTGGCCCCCAAACTGGAACGGACCGGGGCTGCCTTCAGGCGGCTCCTGCCCAACTTGGGGGGGCCAAACGCCTCCTGCCGGAAGCTCTACGCGGGAGTCGTGCGGTCCATGGCCCTTTACGGGGCCCCGGTGTGGGCGCGTTCATTGAGGCGGCGAGCCGCCCACTACCTGAACGCGCCCCAAAAGGTGGTAGCCGTAAGGCTAGCCCGTGGGTACCGCACGATCGCCCGCAAGGTGGCGTGCCTCCTTGCCAGATTGCCGCCATGGGATCTGGAGTGGCTAAGAAAGTGAGGACCGTTTCGAGCACATCGCTAACGTTTGCCTGACTAACGCGAGTGCAAGTTACAATTTTGACAGTTTTGACAGCTCGAATACAAAACGCAGTCACTTGTGCGAGCGTGAAACTCTGTCACTTAAGATTTTGTGGTGAGAGCATCGTGAGAGTGGTGAAATATCAAAGAAATTGAATTTAATTTCTTACTGTGATTAAAACTTACAATGGATAAGCGTAATTTAACGCCACTAAAACGTAAACACGGTCACGTAAACAAAGATAGAGGCACCACTACAAGCCACTCAGGCATTATTAGATCATTTGCTTAGATCTCCATGCCTAAAAAGTAACAAACTTAGTTTTACAAACTTCACAGAAAGATCAAGGTCACTCACTACACACCAAAAGATATAAATTACACTAACTGCTCCATTTATGTCACCAGCATTTCAAATTGGGAAGGGCTGGTCTTTATTTTTAACAATAATATTCAAAACTGTATGCAGATCACAAGACAAACTTTCGTAAACACAAACAAAACTAATTACCATTGACCACAGATAAGTAATGTCATCTAACTTCGTTGTAACTGTAACCATCACTAATTGAACAGGCAGTCACTTCTAATATGAACACACAATACGAATGTCAATTTATTTTGGCCGGTTACTAATGTTCGCAACACTTCTCACGGTGAATTAACGCGAAACGAATGAAAGTTTTATTAGATCTTACACTCGCAAGTTAACGATAGTCGATGCGTTTAAAATTATCACTCACAATGTGTAGTTCTCCCGTATTACGCTAGGTGGCGCTTACCCAGCGCCATACAAATTTGCGTAAACGATAACGCGCTCGAAACGTAAAAAAACTCGCATTAAGCACTCTGGTTTGAAAGTTTGTGTACAACCTAAGTGTATCCAAACACTTGTATATTATGTACGTTTCCATTCACATGTGGTTTGATGAAGTAACATTGATTTGGATCAATTTTCGCAGTTTGCTCATTGTGCATCATCATTGGCCAGGTTTTTTAATATCCTGGTGCATTTTCGTTCTGGTCAACCACGTTTATTACATTACAATATATTTTAAAAGTAGGTACGCAGCAGCTACGCAATAGGCATGACGACAGTATCAAAAAATTGCAAATCTATTTAGTCCGTCAGTTAGAGTATTGGAAATGAATGGACACGTATTTTTTGTTTGTGTAAATCAATGAATATTGACAAAGATAAAACGCATCAAAATTCGGGAGTGGGGGCTCGTGACGTCAGAACTAGGTAAAAATTATACCTAGGCGTGACGTATTGAGAATTTTAAAAGCGTCATATCTTCGTCAATTTTGGTTTACGTAACAAAAGAAAAAACACGGGTCAAATATTTCTTGATAATCTAACTAACGGACTAATTAGTTTATTTTTGTCGTCTTGCCTATTAGGCATTGATATAACTTAAAAAAAAATGTTATTGTTATATTTTATTTAAAGGTTTGAACAAAGCATGATAATATCTTTAGATTTTTAGAACCATATCGAGGTCAGCTTCCAGTCTAATTGAATTCACCTAAACTCCAGTATTTTACCAGTTCCTAGCCAACCACGATAACCGAATTATGAACGTATCATATATACGTTAATAATTCGGTTATCTAGGTTGGCTAGGAACTCACTCCATGTAAAACACTGAAGTCGGTTTGAGGCAGCCTGTGTTCGGCCAGTTTCTTTAAAGTAGTATCTACTTCCTTGGCACGGGCGTAGCAGTACCACACTAAGCATGCATATTCGCCTGCAGAGACGCAGAGTACTAGGTGAGTAGTCCGAAGTATTTCAGGAGAAGCACCCCAGGTGGTTGAGGTTAGGCGCCTACCCATCTGCCGTAAAACACTGGAGTTTAGCTGTATTCCATTAGACTGGAAGCAGACCTTGATATAGTTGGGAAAAGGCTAGACAGTGGTCGCAATCACGACTGCTGAGCACATGGTCCTGGGTACGAATCCCGGGTCGGCCAAATTGTTATTGGGTTTTTCTATCAGGATTTTTTTCAGTAGCAGCCACGGAGTCTAAATTTATACCCGTTTGATGGCAATAGGGTCGCACCTTATTACATGGGACTTAAACATAACTAGCGAAATATGGGTGTACTATTAGGTACTCCTCTGTTTAATCCTTCGGGAATTGCATGCGTGATGTTATGTTTCCCGTTCTTCTCCATAGAGATCTACGCTAGGGAATGGGCAACTACAGTACTTTCTCAAGTTATTATGTCTTGTGACTGGGACTGTAGCTTTGTTTTTTATTTGTAATTTTGACATTCAAAAGTGCCGTAATGGTCTAATTGAAATAAATGCTTTGAGTTTGAGTTTGAGTTTATAGGGACGACGCCTACCTGTGTTCTACAATCTACATAGCTGCCAGGTAACATAAATACCCTCTGTCTAAAACTGGTTATCTGACTTTCAGGCTTTTGGGTTTTTTCGGGTTTTTGAGAGCGAACCACGCATAGGTTAACCAGCCAAGGACCGACTGTACTGGTACATAGTTTATTGATAGCATTCTTAAAGATATCTTGTAAAATAAGGTACCGACATACTTCTGTGTAGGGACCTTTTTACAGAAATTTCATCATCGGCCATCATCAAACATTCGGGTGGTCAATATCTATAGGTCTATACTATAAAATATAATAATCTCACTGACTTTGTCCCATTCTACTTGGGGTCAGCGCAACACGTTTTCTTCTCCCATTCTCCCCCGTCAGACGTCACGGCATCATTTACACCTTTCTCTTTCATATCAGTCTTCACACAACCCATCCATCTTTTCTTTGGATTTTCTCTTCCTCTCCATCTCCATCTCCACCGTCTCTCATCTATCACTTTTTTAGTAACATGCGTTTCATCCCTCCTCATTACATGTCCATACCAAGATAAACGACTTCCTTTCAATTTTACAGAAACAACTTTCACTTTCAAACTTCGTCTATTTTTTTGTTTTACATCATACCTGGGAACCTTCTAGTTACGGAGATATTGGGGGTCAAAGTTCCAACTTTTTGACAAGTTTTTTTTTTAAATACAAGTTTTTAATGTAAGATTTTTACTATAAACACCTCCACGACCCCCGTACTATTCAATCCATCCATCAGCACAATGTTTTCAGTGCGTTACATTGAGTTCCACCACAAATCATGATTTTTCATCCCCAAAAAAAAAATTGTTTCCCAGCAATAATTTTTGCGTTACTTAGTTTGATGTACAGAATGCTTGGTTGACGGCTTCGTGATGAGGTCTTTTACATCCTGTATGCTTAGGTATCCCTGACATTATCCATTTTTGTCACTCCACACATCCATTTCAACATTCTCATCTCCGCTACATGCAATCGTTTTTTATCCATCTTTTTCATAGCCCAGCATTCTGATTCACATAGTACAGGTCTATTGACGATAAACTTAATTTCGTATAGAGATTATCAAGGTTATTGAAACGTAGGTAATACATATTGTGTATAAGTAGATAGTTTTATTATTAAATGATGATGATTCGTTTAATTTCTTACTGTTTCTGTGGTAAGTAGACTGCTGAACTGAATTGTTAGGATAGAGGCTAGTTGCTTTTCTGCAAAACAAGAATTGTGTCTCTCACTGAGAAAAACCTGTATCCAACATTTTCAGAATATAAGCGCTGCTTTCTTTGCGATCATAAAAGTCTTTCTCATTTTCTCCTGCTATATGCTTGATGAGATGGGTTTGTGATGTTTATTTAAAACTAGGTAAGGAATCAGTCATGATAAATCTGTGCCTTCGTATTGTGCATCGTTACACAAAATGTTATTCAAAATCAATAAAAAAACACACACTTTTAATGCATTTAGTATTTATTGAATAGCAGTATCATTTAAAATATTTACAGAAAGTCATTAACAAATAACATCTTAATTCATAAAAACAACATGTCAAAGTATTATTATGTACAATCTTCAAAATCATTTGTGTTAAAACTAACATTTCAGGTACATCATGGAATCTAACCGCTTACAGAAAGAGCAATGGCATTTCCATTCCTGCTCTTAGCATTACTTAAAGCAAAGTTGCTCTTTCCACAAGTGCTGCATCCAGCTGGCTGCTGACCAGCAGTCTGCAAGCCTTGGCCGGCCAGTTCAAGCGCACCTTTAAGAGCTGATTGAGAAGAACCCCTGGATCCACCGTATCCACCGGCGTAGCCACCTGAACCGTACCCACCGGAACCGTATCCACCTGAACCAAAACCACTGGAACCGCTGGCACCAATTAAACCAGCCCCACCAGATCTATAGCCACCTCCGCTACCACCTGAGCTAGAGCCTGCCCCACTACCACTGGAAGCGCCAATAGCTCCAGCAGACTGCGAGCCGCTTTCTAATGAGCCGACTTTATGGGTTTTTCCTTGCTCAACCTGTTGGATTTCAAATTGGCTTCCTCCATTACTACTGGATCCTGCACTGCTTCCTGATTGATGTTCATCATTGCCAACACCTCGGCCTTCGGATTGTGAATTGAAGCCTTCATGACTTTTACCACCATGGTAAGAGGATTGAGACTCCTTATAGTTGAATTTCTTCTCAGTATACGCTGACTGGCTGTCGCTTCCACCTCCAGATTGGCCACCGTAGCCGCCTGAAGACGATTTGCCATAGCCACCTGAAGATTGGCCACCGAAAGTCTGGCTGCCTGAAGTCTGGCTACCGGAAGACTGGGCAACGGAAGGCTGAGCGCCGGAAGATTGGCCACCAAAGCCACCGGAAGACTGGGCGCCATAGCCTTTGGAAGCTTGTCCACCATAGCCGCCAGAAGACTGGTAACCGGAAGACTGGCTGCCTGAAGACTGGGTGCCAGCAGATTGGCCGCCGAAGCCACCGGAAGACTGGGTGCCATAGCCTTTGGAAGCTTGTCCGCCATAGCCGCCTGAAGACTGGCCACCGAATGACTGGCTGCCTGAAGACTGGCCACCGGAAGATTGGGCACCGGAAGGCTGGCCGCCATAGCCTTTGGAAGCTTGTCCGCCATTACCGCCTGAAGATTGTCTACCGTAGGCTAAAGAGGAATAATCTTCGTTAACCCCTGAAGATTGACCACCGTAGCCGCCTGATGGTTGGGAGTTAGACCCGGTAGAAGATTGACCACCATAGCCTCCTGAGGATTGACCTCCGTAGCCACCTGAAGATTGGAAATTTGAGCCAGAAGCAGATTGGACACCGGTTGAAGACTTGCCACGATAACCTCCTTGTTGAGCTCCAGAAGAGTGGCCGCTGTATTCTACAGAAGAAGACTGGTCGCCAAACCCACCAGCAGTCTGAGAATCAGAACCAGCTGACGACTGTCCACCAAAACCTCCGGAACCTTGAGCATTAGAGCCAGTGGACTGGGAACCAGCATTGAAAGACTTAGAGCTTGAACTGCTTGAGGATTGGGAAGTCGAACCACCAAGCGATCCGCCATAGCCACCAGAACCGTAGCCACCCGAAGATCGCGCTCCAAGACCAGCACCAATGGCAAATTGTCCATCATTTGAATCAACTGACTGGCCCTCAAGTCCAGAACCACTTCCTCCGGTTGCTCCACTAGAAGCTAGCGAGAATGCTTCTCCTGCAGCCTGGTTGGCAGCGTCACCAGTAGCTGCCGCAGCTCCAGTGAATACTCCCCTTTGTAAGCCATTGTCAGCAAGACCAGTCCAGTGAGCGGTGTGGAAGTATCTTGATCCTCGTTGTGGCGGTGGGCTGAATGGTGGTGGTGGAGGGTGCGGTGGAGGACCAGCGTCGCCACATGTGCTGCATGGTGAACGCTCTACGCGCTTGTGGATGTCTAAAAACAAATTAAAATATTAGGTTCTATTTACAGTGGAAAAAAATGATGGACTGTCTTAATACGAAAAAAATACCAAATCAGAAGAAATTCTAGGTCTATTATCGTATAATTTTACCACGTAATTTTAAACTTGATTTGAGCATATTATACAATATTGGGACAAACAAAATATGTACCTTCATTTTTAATAACAGCACATTGAGCTGTAAATACAGATAGAGCGAAAACAAACACTTCATTTTTTCCCATCTTGCCGAATGATCAGTCTTGTTCTGAGGTAAATACACCAATCTACTAACATTTATAGGTGATACTGGAGGATGTGATATTCCCCGTCTTCCAAGAATAGTATCTTCTTATGATTGTTAACTTCAAATTGATAACACAAATATCACTTATGGTAACAGTGGAACAATTCACACTGTGGTCATAATATTTGCACTGCACACAACTTTTGCACAAAAGTACTTGATAAAATTGGCGAAATTAGGATTATAACACAATATTATGTCATGTGATCTTCAAATAGTAGTTAATTTGGGTGATTCTTAATGTTTTGTTACTAAGGTAGCGATTTCTCAGTAAATAATAACATTGAATGGTTATTTCATGGTTCGAAAAAAATAGCAGTTCATGCAAAGAGTATATTAATATAATTATATGGAATTCACGACACTGTATCCGCTGCGCGCTCTACTCTATAGGGTCTTCCCCTTTTTTCCGCTTTTATATGTACTTCTAGCCTTTATTAACACAAGCTTGCTACATTATTAGCAGCTCTTTTGTTTACGACACAAACTCCATAAGCTAATTCCATGGTATTTTTTGTTAGCTGCTAGGTCTACCAGTTTTAAACCCACCTTCGCCCAGTTTCTGTCGAAACTCATCGTCAGGTCTAAATTAAACGTAAACTAAGCATGGGCGTGCGCTACGAAGAGGCAATTAGACACCTACCCTACCAACTGGGGCAATTATTATAACCAATTAACTATGTAATAAAATAACACTTTGTACAAAATATTTAAGAAAAGTTCAAACTCCTGTTCGAATACTTATAGCAATTTTTTGCGCCCATGTTACGTAACTAACACTGTACTGGAAGTTGCTACGAAGCTCGACGCTCACCCGCCGGACGCATCTAATAGGCAAAAACTCTACTAGCCTAAAACCCATTGATAAATTTTACGCACACAGCGGCACATTGGTGCATATTTTCGTGTGTATGAACTGCACACATGTATAGATTGCAGCCATTTTTGAGCGGTAGCTCCTGCGAGTGTAGCTGGGCTATGATTGGCTGCTACAACACAAGGCCAGGATTCAAGGAGGATGTTCTTTAGCCCGCGAAATTCAAATTTCCTTACATTTTTTGCAATTTGCAGGCCAGTGCTATGTTGTATGTTGATTAAAATATGACTACATACGTCTTACAGCCGCAAATCATATAATCATCAATATACAACCTAGCACTGGCCTGCAAATTGCAAAAAACGTGAGGAAATTTGAATTTCGCGGGCTACCGTGCAGCAATGCACTAAGCAGGGTTGGTTCCGGTTCCCTTCCAAATTAAATATAAATTAGTGGAGATTTCGTATCATCCTGCAAAATTTTGTTGATCACTGTTGTGAAGCAACTCGATATGAAAATGATGCAATTTTATTTGGTCGTATTTTTCCATCGACAAATTAGAAATTATATTTTTCTGAAGGAAGCCATTATTGTTTCATTGTGACAAGCAATTTATATCAGCAAGTTATTTACACATTTGTTTTGAAACAAAAAACGTACATTTAACAGTAACAGTAGTGTAAATATTAATTTTGTTGTGTATTAATTTTTTATTCACCTAACAATGGTGTTTACTTGTGAAGTTTGTGCTGATAATGTGTGTTTGTTAGAAGTTAAAGGCAATAATTTTTCTCAATTATCGTATAATTATTATTTTTTTTCCCGCCCTGGGCGGAGCAGGAGGGAGTGTCAGACTTTTACTGACTAAAACCCATCCATGTTCCTTCATTGCTCTTTGTGTTCCGGGGCCACGGTATCTCTTTCGAACAGTCCCGCAGCCCCGGCAGGCATCGGTCCTTGCGGACCCCTTCCTTTTTGCTGACTCTCTTTGAGGCGCGCGTGGAACACGTACGCGCCGTCGATACGGCCTGTCGTCATGAGACGGACAGACGGCGAGCTAGCCCATAGCCCACCGTCCACAGGCCGGCGGTGGCCGGGGGCCACGTGGCCTCTGACGCCCGGGGCCCTCTCACGTTCCGCCACCTCCTTCTCTAGCATTACTGCTTCGCAGAAGGAGGTGACGGCGTCCCATTCCGTCTCGCTCCGGACCATGGCTTGCACCAGGGCCGGACGCGAGAGGTCGCCGCCGCCAATCGCCGCTTCGAGGACACGGCGGTGCTCCGCCCACGCGGGGCACACCTCCACCGTGTGCTCCACCGTGTCCTCCGGTCGATCCTCGCAGTGGAAACACCCGGGCGTTTCCTCCCGCCCGATTCGGTGCAGGAACCTCCCGAAAACACCGTGTCCGGTGAGGACCTGCGTCAGGCGGAAGGCGAGGACGCCGTGGCGTCTCTCAAGCCACTCCTCAAAGAGGGGACTTATCGCCACTATCGTGGCGTGCCCTGCACGGGGTTGCGACAGTCGCTCTGTCCATGTCGCCATGAGATCCCGCCGGAAGTCTGTCCGCTGAGCGACAATATGTCGCGGCAGCGGAGTTTCCCCCCGGCGTAGCGCCTCCGCGCGCCTTTCATGTAGGCGGGCGAGGACTATCGCCTCCAGATCCCATGGCGACAATCCGGCTAAAAGGCTCGCCGCATAATGACAAGCTTCAAGTTGTGTCTAAAGGTAGATGTGTACCCGAATTACGAGAATTAATCCAAAAACATAAATAAATAAATAATATAAATATCGCTGGACATTACACACAGCGCCATCTAGTACCACACTAAGCAACGTGGCGTGTGTCGTGGACACCAGATAGTTGATATACTACATAGATACTTTTGTAAATACATACTTATTATACATATAAACATCCATGACTCGGAAACAAATGCCCATGCTCATCACACAAACATTTTCTCCGACCGGGATTCGAACCCGGGACCCTAAGAACGTAAGGCAGCCTCACTACCGCTGCGCCATTCGGGTCGTCATATGGTAATTCATCGCGTACTCGTCATTTCAATCCTCAAAATTATGCAACATTTACCTGGCTGTGTGGCTGTATACATTCAGTCAAAAAAGTATCGGGAATGGATGATTTGTTTATGGTTCCAAATTCAAATTTTTGTTTTTTTTTGTAGTTGTTAGATTGGCACAACTGTTTTCCATTTTGGCGCGGAGTTTGAGTTGCATCTGTTATTTATATTAAATACAGTACTGGTTTTAGTAATATCATATATAGTGTGTATTGCGAATTTCATAATGGACAAAAATATCGAACAAAGAGTTTGTCTTAAATTTTGCATCGCCAATGGAATTTCGTGTTCGGAGTCACTGAAAATGTTACAGAAGGCTTACGGTGAATCGACTTTATCAAAAACTCGTGCTTATGAGTGGTTCAAAGCGTTCAAAAGCGGTCGAGATGTAATGGTAGGCCGTCAACGTCTGCAACTGAAGTTAACATCGCAAAAGTGAAGAAAATAGTGACTGAAAATCCCCATTCAACTCTGAGAGAGATAGCCGCCGAACTTTCTGTATCTCACGAGTCGATCCGTACCATTTTAACTAATCATTTGGGTATGAAACATGTTGCTGCTCGGCTAGTCCCAAAAGATCTGAATTTTCTCCAAAAACTCAATCGCATGAAAGTCGCTGAGGACATGCTAGAACGAGTCAGTTCGGACCCAACATTCATGAAACGCATTGTTACTGGTGACGAGACGTGGGTTTACGAGTTTGACATGCAAACTAGTCAACAAGCTTCGGAGTGGCGCCTTCCAACTGAACCGAAACCGAAAAAACCACGCCAAAGTCGATCAAAAGTCAAAGTCATGTTGACTGTTTTCTTTGACTATCGCGGTGTTGTGCACTCTGAATTCTTACCGGAAGGTCTAACGGTAAATAAAGAATATTATTTGAGCGTTATGCGGCGTTTAAGAGAGCAAATTCGACGAAAAAGGTCAGATTTGTGGAAAGAAAATTCTTGGATTTTGCACCACGACAATGCGCCTTCGCACAAGGCTATCATTGTGAACGAATTTTTGACCAAACACTCAACAAATACCATCCAGCAACCACCATATTCACCAGATATGGCTCCTGCTGACTTTTTTCTTTTTCCTAAACTCAAATTACCACTTCGTGGCACCCGTTTTCAATCGATAGAAGACATAAAGGAGAATTCGCGGCGAGAACTGAACTCAATTCCGGAAAAATTCCGGCGTTTAAAAAATGTTTTGATGAATGGATTATTCGTTGGCGCAAGTATATCGTTTCTAAAGGAGCATACTTTGAAGGTGATAAAATAAATTTGGATGAATAACAGACATTTTGTGTATTGATCTTTTCCCGGTACTTTCTTGACAGAGTAGTACATACAAATAAATTACACACATCAACACGGTCTAGGGATATTTCATACTCAATTAAATAACTCGAAAAGTACTGGCCGCATTGGAATCTTTTATACACCGATTTGTTTGTAATTTATCTCAGACTAATTCCAAATTCAAATTTTTGAAAATTCTTTTGTTTCGGTGGCATAAAAATGTCTTGATGTATAGGAGAGGGAATTTTCATTTGTGCGAAATTTAGAAAACAATACGAATTACGTTTAGTTACAGTTTTTTTCATTTTTAAACGAAAGATAAAGTTAAAATTGAGGTATTGTAGCCATGCAACGCCGACATTTGACGAGGGCGGAGATGTTACGAGCTGTGGGAATGCTGGAAGCTGGATCTGTTCAGCGTAATGTTGCTGAGGCCATAGGGACCCATCAAAATGTAATTTCAAGATTGTGGACACGCTATCGTGCCACAGGTGAAGTAGCGGAGAGGCACCGGGGGCCAAGTCGCATCACTACCCCCAGACAAGACCGATTTTTGCAAATTACTGCGCGAGCACAACCAAATGCAACGGCGACTCAATTGGTCCAAAGGCTGCGAGTGGAACACCAAGTGCTTGTGAGTGACCAAACTGTAAGAAGGCGACTGCATGAAAGCAATCTACGCTCTCGTAGACCACTCCGGGTCCCACCTTTACGGAGAGGCAATCGTGGACGACGATTAGAATGGGTTCGGAACCACGTGGACTGGGGCCGTGACCAATGGTCCAATGTGCTGTTCACGGATGAATCCAGGTTCGGCTTCCATCCAAATTCACGAAGGACGCGTGTTTGGCGAGTTCCTGGACGATGGAGCCATCTCCAGAACCCTCAGGAAGTTCACCCATACCAAGGAGGAACAATTATGGTTTGGGCAGGAATTCGTCTTGGAGGACGGACGGATCTCGTTTGGGTGCGGGGCAATATGACGGCAAAACGATACGTCCAACAGGTGCTGGGGCCCGTAATCTTGCCCCACAGAACACAAATGGGGCAAGATTTCCTGTTCATGCACGACAATGCCCGGGCACACACGGCGAGAACGGTAGCAGCTTGGTTACATACACATAATGTTAGGGCCTTAGACTGGCCTGCTCAATCGCCAGATCTAAATCCCATTGAGCATGCGTGGGATATGCTGCAAAGAAGAGCTCTGAAGGAAGTTCCTGAAAATCTGGCTACAGAAGATCAACTTTTTGCGCACCTCAGAAGGACATGGGACAATATTCCGCAGCAAGACATTGACAACCTTGTTCTGAGCATGCCGAATCGTTGTTGATGTGTTATGAACATCATGGGCGCTTTCTCAGACTACTAACTTCAAGTTTATAAACACAAATTAAATGATTTTTCTATTTTTTTCAGTTTTTACTCACAAATTGAAAGTTCATTCATATACGGTTTCCGTCTATGCTTCATTTTTTTTCCATAAAATTCTGAAATTTTAATCTATACCTTAACCATTATTAAAAAATGGTAGAATATTAAATAACGTATCTTTTAAATATATACATGTCATATAAATAATTAACACATTGATGGTAATTCGCTTTTTTAAAAATATCCCTAGACCGTGTTGATGTGTGTATTTTGTTTTCCGTGCATTTTGTTTAATACTTCCAGTAAGTGGAGTGAGGGATTTATTGATTTGCATAATTTTCATTCCTCGGCCAAAAAGCATGACCTATCAGAAAAACATATAGAGGCTTGCTTAAAATTAAATACATTTGGTAAATCACGTATTGAAACTAGTATTAACAGCCAGTTAAGATTAGATATAGAAAGGCATAATTCTAAATTAGATAGGAATAGAAATATTTTTCAAAGACTGATCGATGTCGTATGCTTTCTGGGAAAACAAGAATTAGCTTTTCGCGGCCACGATGAATCATTATCATCAATGAATAGAGGTAATTATTTAAAACAGTAGATTTATTAGCAAAGTATGATGGAGTTTTAGAAACCCAGTTACAAAATGCAAGTACCTCATTCACGGGCATGTCGAACAGAACGCAAAATATATTTATACATGCGAATCACAATGAAATAGGGCCTTCAAAGGCCGCTTCGGATATCTTGCAAGTGACGTGTTCTGTAACTATCACCCACTCACTTGGTTAAGATATTTGAGGTGGCAGAATCTTTCTTCTGTTTGCATCGTTAGAAAATCGTGAGTTGAACCTTGAATGATGTGGTGAGTTCTTGACTTCTTGCATTTATAACTTTTGTTTATACAGGCTTATTTTCAAATATTATAAATCAATAAATGGCCTACCCTTCATGGTGGACCACTGCATGCCACTGAAACTAAGTGATGCAATTACCAACTTGTCTTTTTCTCTGTCGTCTCTAAGCGACTGTCAGAAATACTTCGGTTTGCGAGTTTTGTGCAACTGGGCCTTGGTACTTAATAAAGAGATTTTGTTGATCAGTTACTCTGATGAACAAAATGTAAATACGAAATAATTACTTGTGTTCTATTTCAGAATTTATTCATATCTACGGGGTGTAAACAGGCCCTTCACGAAGCCGACAACCAAGAACATCAAACTAAGTAACTTTACGCAAAAATTATTGCTGGGAAACGACGTTTTTTTATTGGGGTGAAAAATTACGTTTTACGGTTGGACTCAATGTAACGCATTCAACACATTAATCTGATGGATGGATTCAATAGTACGGGGGTCGTGGAGGTGTTTAGAGTAAAACTTTAACATCAAAAACATGTATTTAAAAAAAAAACTGGGAACTTTGACCCCCAATATCTCCGTAACTAGAAGGTTGTAGACCACACCTGGGAGGTGTGGTCTAGAACAAAAAAAAATGATCGTAATGACGGGGAGATCAAGTGCCTTTCGGCTTCTTTAAGGGTCTTTTTACACCCATCATCACCCGACAACTGCCTATCCTTTTCCCAACTAGGTATGTTGGGTTGGTTCTCCAATCTTACCATACGCAGGCAGTAATACTAGTGTTTTACATGGACAACTGCCTATCCGACATCCATAACTCAGTTAGTACTGAGTACTACGATACCTCTTGATAAGACTGGTTGGTGGACCAACGGCTTAACCTGCTTTCCAAGGCACGGAGGATACTCGGTATAGGTGCTTAATCATCCCTAATAAATAGTAAAAAATATCTTGAAAATAAAACGACATGTAGACAAAACAAAAGTTCTTTATTTCAAGCACAATTTCCTAAAAAAAAAAAATATATTCCACGGAGTGGCTCTGCATGTGGTTCAAGGCTTTCAATTAAAGTCTTCAGCTTTTTTACAGGTTCAGGATACTTAAGATTCATCCCATAGGATATCTCTGTTTCATCGAAAAAAAGTTGCCAAATTATGACTTCCCAAACAATTTTCCGCATAATTTAATTTGCCAAATTATTACTTAGCAAATTATAAACTCTTCACAATAATTGAATTGCAAATCTGTTTGGCAAGTGAACGTTTAAACAATAACTTGCTTACCAACTAGTACTTTTACCAATTTTAAATTTAATAGTCAAATATTTAGTCTTGTCATTTTCCAATTTTCCGTTTCTATTCAGTCAATGACAAAAGATTTGTATCTTTATGTCAATTGCACAGAATATATAAAAATAAATATATAAATTAAATTACAATGTGTTTTGTAATGCAGTCACTGTTCTAACCTAACCTAACCTCAGACCAAATAAAAAGGTGCCGCGTCAAATTGTCGCTCAGCGGACAGACTCCTGGCGGGATCTCATGGCGACATGGAGAGAGCGACTGTCGCAACCCCGTGCAGGGCACGCCACGATAGTGGCGATAAGTCCCCTCTTTGAGGAGTGGCTGGAGAGACGGCGTCCTCACCTTCCGCCTGACGCAGGTCCTCACCGAATCGGGCGGGAGGAAACGCCCGGGTGTTTCCACTGCGAGGATCGACCGGAGGACACGGTGGAGCACACGGTGGAGGTGTGCCCCGCGTGGGCGGAGCACCGCCGTGTCCTCGAAGCGGCGATTGGCGGCGGCGACCTCTCGCCTGGTGCAAGCCATGGTCCGGAGCGAGACGGAATGGGACGCCGTCACCTCCTTCTGCGAAGCAGTAATGCTAGAGAAGGGGAGAGGGAGAGAACCTCACAGCGTCCCGGCCGCCCCGGGGACGTCCCGGGCGTCGGGGGCCACCGTAGGCACGGGCCTGTGGACGGTGGGCTATGGGCTAGCTTGTTGTCCTTCCGTCTCATGACGACAGACCGTGTCGACGGCGCGTTCGTGTTCCACGCGCACCTTAAAGAGAGTCAGCAAAAAGGAAGGGGTCCGCAAGGACCGATGCCTGCCGGGGTTGCGGGACTGTTCGAAAGAGATACCGTGGCCCCGGAACACAAAGGGCGATGAAGGAACATGGATGGATTTTAGTCAGTAAAAGTCTGACACTCCCTCCTGCTCCGCCCAGAGCGGGAGAAGTCATTTGATGAGTTCCCACACGAAAAAAAAAAAAAAAAGTAAAGACGGAACTCTGCGAACAGCAAAGTGAGGCCCGTCAAATTACGTCTCGCTCTGTTCATACAGTTTATCGGGTAACATCGGGCTAATGTGGACCACAGCTCGTCGGTTCTGTTCAGCTCGTCCATCTCCTGCGAGGTCTTCTGCTTCGCGTTCTGGCTGTATCAGGGCTCCATATCGAGATTATTCTGGCCCTCAGCTTCACGGGCCTACGGCAGACATGGCCAGCCCAGTCCTACTTCGTCCTTAGCGGTTTTTTGAGCAACGTCAGTAATTTGTGTTTTGGAGCGCAGTGTGGTGTTGCGTATCTGCTATGGCCCAAAGAAATTTAAAACTTACATGCTCCAACAGTGACACTGAAGAAATTAACCAACACTAGAAACGCTAACACGCAGTATAGGAGACAACCCATGTTTGTTACACGAGGCACGAGGGCATCACAACGACTGCGCAATGTAAACAATGCTCCCGGTTATATTGGTTTAACGGAGCGCTGTATTACAAGTATGCAAAATTCTATAGACAAAATATCTAATTAATAAAAGCATGTGTGCTACGTGAATCCATACTAATGTTATAAGCGCAAATGTCACTCTATCTCTCAAATATGTACCTTTCATCCCTAATAGGCTGAACAGATTTGGTTGGATGTTTGGAAATGCAATACCATCATATAAGGAGAATCAATTTCGTGGCAGTAGACCTCCCTTTTAGGAAACCGTGTTGGAACGGGCTAAATGAATTTTTCAGAGCAGAATAAACCTAATTATATATTATCATCTCAAAGACTTTTGCTATGATACACAGTTTAGATATCGGCCTGTAATTTGCTATGTCTGTTTTGACACCTTTTTATGAATAGGCGTTACAAATGCAGATTTCCATATTTGTGGTACAACACAGGAATTCGAAGATTTTCTAAATAAAATTGAAATAGGTTGTGCTATCGAAGGTGCACACCGAACAAGCACTTACGGGGCCCATGCCGACCCCTTCCTTTCCGAACGCGCCGTCGACACGGCGAGCTAGCCCATTGCTTACCGTCCACAGGCCCGCACCTGCGGTAGCCGGGGGCCACCATCTGGCCCATGTGGCCGCAGTGGAATGGCAATGCTAATTCATTGGTCAAAGAAAGAGCTGCCCTCTGGTCACGTGAAGTGTGGAACAGAAAAAAAAAGTTTATTTCGGATCAATAACACAAGACTAGGTAAACAGGTAAAACGATGGTAGCTGCAAAAGTATAAACTGTAGCGCGGGTACCAACGCCCTTCTCCAGGTTAGGATGGAATGATGTTCCATACAAAAAGCTTATAGTTAATTTAGGTCTACATAATTAACAAAAAAAAAACAAAATAAAATAAGATTAGAAAAAAGAAAAGAAAAGATTATAAACAGAAGGCTGAAAAATATTTGGTAAATAGCAGCCGTAGGGTTTCTCGTTGTATTTAATTGTCAAAAATCTTGAGGGTTTTATTCTCCTTAAGAAAATCCTATTTTTGGCCGGCTCCTTCATTTTTGAATACAAAATGACTGTGTTCTTTAAATATCCTGCGCAGTTTCGTTTTGTCAACTGATTTTTTGGCAACCCGTTAGATGGCGCGCAAATACGTCTGATATTTTGAGTCAACAAAAATATTTATAAATCTCTTTGTCTGCATTTCTTATTATCCTACCTAGAGTCTTATTATGCAGTGCAAGTGATCGATCGGTCATCTTCTTGTGTCGTACGTTGTTAACATATTGTGATCAGAAGCCTAATAAAGTTGTGTTGGGACCAGTTTTATATACATACATGTAAGTGGCTAAAGATAACTAAGGGAGTCCGTGTCTACACAGTAAGACAGTGGTTAGGGGCACGGCTGTTCTAAACCGTCCCTACATGTGCGTAGTGTGTAAAACTTTGTGTATTTAAAAGCAAGATAATAATCATGGTATTCAAGCCATTATAATGTGTGTATTTCGGTCATGTTGACCAATAATAATGTGTGTATAACCTATAACCTTATAATAGTATATTTAAAACTTTGTGTTTGGCTGTTCATCATCCTAGCCTTTACCCAACTATGTTGGGTTCGGCGTGCAGTCTAACATACTAGTATTTTACATGGAGCTGCTGCTAATCTGACAACTGCCTATCCCTACAACCACCCAGTTGTTATTGGGTAGTACGATACCCCTTTTTTTTTTCGGATGGGAAATAATCAAATGACTTCTCCCGCTCTGGGCGGAGCAGGAGGGAATGTCAGACTTTTACTGACTAAAACCCATCCATGTTCCTTCATCGCCCCCTGTGTTTCGGGGCCACGGTAGGTATCTCTTTCGAAAAGTCCCACAACCCCGGCAGGCATTGGTTTTTGCTGACTCTCTTTGTGGCGCGCGTGGAATACGAACGCGCCGTCGACACGGCTTGTCGTCATGAGACGGACGGACGGCGAGTTAGCCCATAGCCCACCGACCACAGGCCCGCGCCTACGGTGGCCGCGGGCCACGTGGTGCCCCCAACGCCCGGGGCGTCTCCCGCGGCGGCCGGGACGCTGTGAGGTTCTCTCCCTCTCACGTTCCGCCACCTCCTTCTCTAGCATAACTGCTTCGCAGAAAGAGGTGTTGACGTCCCATTCCGTCTCGCTCCGGACCATGGCTTGAACCAGGGCCGGACGCGAGAGGTCGCCGCCGCCGATCACCGCTACGAGGACACGGCGGTGCTCCGCCCACGCGGGGCACACCTCCACCGTGTCCTCCGGTCGATGCTCGCAGTGGAAACACCCGGGCGTTTCCTCCCGAGTACGATACCCCTTGGTTAGAATGGCCGTTGTCAGAGTTTCGAACCGGTACGTGGTAATGGCAGCCGGGACCAACGGCTTAACCCATCCACTAACCGACCTAGGTAAGCCCACCTTTATCTTGAAGATCGACCCGTGTTATTATTTACTAAACATTTTAAGTCTTAATTGTTGCAAATTACATCTAATACCATCCATTTCGAGTGACGCACCGAAATAGCAATCACAATTTATTTTTACACCGATGACACTTTTTTTTAATGTTGTACTGTTTTGTGCTTGTCCTTGATGAATTTTTGTCTAGAAGCAGAAGACGCTTATGTACTTAACTGAATAAATTAACTAGACCGTGGCCAGTAATTTGGTTCTGGGGGGTGGGGTGAGGAACCTGAATAAATAAGGCAAGAGCAAGTAAAGGAAGTTCGAAAACAGGAGATGCCCCCGCTTCGGAAAAATTTGGTTCTTTTTTGTCCATTAAAACTGAACTTTTTTTAATTAAGTGACTTTGTTTTTTTTTGTACCAGTGGAATCCATTGCGGAAGGCTGTCATTCCTGATAGCTACAAACTGTGGGTCTTCAAGTGGCAAAGGAATAGATACTTGAGGCAAGCGAGCTCCATCGTCGACCACATCATCGCTGATGACCAGGTAACATTGTCAGACACGAGCATCTATTGGATTGATATACTAATAAAGGGTGTAAGAAGACTCTTAACGAAGCCGAAGCTTGTTTTTCCCGTCATTGCGATTATTTTTTTGTTCCAGACCATGCCTGGGAACCTTCTAGTTACGGAGATATTGGGGGTTAAAGTTCCAACTAATTCACAAGTTTTTTTTTAACGTGATAACGTCTTATAAATCAATGAACACCGGCTGCATGCACGAAAAAGTGCCACACCGTTCCGCGCCCCAGTCACGTTCCATCTGACTCATCAACGCCCAGCCCAGACCCTTGTATGAAAGTCCGTCAGTTTTAAAGTTAGGATCTAAAAATTTTGTGTTCAGTCTGACGATTGAAAATTAATTTACACGTGTCTCAGCGTTTTTAATAATTCCACCCCCAACGGGTTAAAAATGGGGATGAAGTTGTGTATTGAAAGTCCTTAATAGAAGATAAAATCACAAAATGTATTATCTAGGCGTATGGTTGGAAGCTAACGCAACGGTGTTATTAGAATTTCAATCCCTATGGGGGTGAAAATAGAGAAGAAATTTTGTTTTTTTTTTAAGTTAAAATCGCTAATAACATGAATATTATTTAGCCTTTTGGTTGGTAATTGTTATGTATAAGGTGACAAGTGAAACAACCGCCTGCTGAATACACACTGATTTATTCGTAGATGAGGCGAGTACTTATACCAAACGCAGCCACGCACACATATACAACAACTCCTCCCCATACTGTAGGTAACAATCTCAATTAATTTAAAGTTAGTCTTATAATCTACTCTAGGTATTTTGCGTAACAACTTCCGGGATAAAGGGTTATACCTCTGTATCTGTTGTTCATTCATTTGTGGTGAGTTGCTTTCCGACAGAGCCTCATGAAACTCTTCAGGGTCTTCGTTCTGAGATGAGGACTGTTCGGCTGTTTCAACAACTGAACATGACGAAGGTTGCGGAAGGCTATTTATATTCTGAGTCATCTAAGTGGTTGTCAATACTTGCTCAGATTCTGTCACTGTATCTCCGTTATTTAAAAAAACGCTGATGTAATTATTAATTACTGTTGTACAGTAATTAATAATTACATCAGCGTTTTTTTAAATACCTTCACGACCCCCGCACTATTCGATCCATCCATGAGCACAATCTTTTAATTGTGTTACATTGAGTACTACCGAAAAGTCAGATTTTTCACCCCAAAAAAAATCATGTCATTCCCAGCAAAAAAATTGCGTAG
Organism: Xestia sexstrigata; assembly: GCA_941918905.2. Lineage (NCBI taxonomy): Eukaryota > Metazoa > Arthropoda > Insecta > Lepidoptera > Noctuidae > Xestia > Xestia sexstrigata. The sequence goes on along the minus strand of OW799201.2, from coordinate 3,835,481 downwards.
GCTTACTTAATTTTATGTACAGAATGCTTGGTTGACGGCTTCGTGAAGAGTCTGTTTACATCCTGTATATAGTGTGATTTGCTACTGGTAACCGATACTTTAAGGGCATTTTAGATACTCATTTCAATCGACAAATACACGTTTATAAATACTCCTAACCATACACCCTGCGAATGGCAGCCATATTTTCACATTATGTAAAATGTGATAGCTCAGTTAATTTTCATGATATAAATATTATTTGTAGTTTATGTTACTTCCAGATAATTTAGCTTTATAATGGTGACAGAATTTTTAAAATCGGTCCAGTAGTTTTTGTGTTTATTCGTTACAAACATATAAAAATACAAATCTTTCCTCTTTGCAATATTATGTATTTATTAGTGTAGATTAATAAAAAATAAAAACAATTCTTATTTACGTAAATACAGTACTAACTTCTCTTTACTCTTATTTGTACCTAATAACTACATAACGTCATTTTTCCACAATTTATTTAAGCCGACCTCTTTTTGATATTCCAGGTCGCAGAACAACGAATATCAACTTGAAACTGACAACTTTATACCAAGAACCACTTACATAATCACAAACAGAAGAATAGCTCATGCTGACGAAAAGTATTAGCCAGCCGGCAACTTGGTAGCGCGGCTGACCGTCTGTGGTGCGCTCTATTTAGTTCTAAGTTTATATTTATATTTACCTTTCTGAATAATTATATATATCCATGGTAGCTACAGTTCATTAGCTTACGGTTAAGTGTAAGTCTGACGTTCGTTATTGTGTCCAGAGAAATCTTCGAAAATACTTGAAACAGTTTTACAAACAACCTGATAATTTCCAGAGAGGAAGAATTGCAGCAATTGTACCTAATTAATTATATTATTACTTCATCGCCCGAACGAAATCGGACTGGTGGCTAGTTCCAAATTGGTCATAATTTATAAATATGTATAAGAAGCGCTCTGGAACTGCTGGTGTACACGGCCAGTTGTATGAAACTAAAGTGCTCAGTTTACTGAATTTCAGAGCTAAACATGACGACGACATCGAAGAGTTTTATTTAGCTGCAAATGTTGATTTAATTGGAGAATTTGACGACATATGCTTAAGAGCCGAAGTGAAGGGTTTTGCCAAGCAAATGGCTGTGTTTGCTCAAACCAAACATAGAGAAACGGACAAAGTTTTACCGCTTAATATCAAACATGATCTGGCAAGATGGTTTGGAAGTTACTTAAAAATTAGACGAGCATTCGGCACAAAAAATAAAGATAAACTATTTAGAGGGACCTATAAAGAAACTGAATGCCTGTTTGTTATGTACACAAATGCTAAATACGACTTTAAAAATGAATTGGTCGAGACTGAATATACTACCAAATTGAAAGAACTAATAGGCACTAATCAAACAGGCTCTTACTTACAACCTACATACGAGGCCGAGGATGTGGAGGTTTTAAGTATGGTAAATTTGGAAGAAGAAATCGTAGCACTTGCTGAGCATTTCGCAAAACTGCTCAATAAAGAAGTAATGATTGATGAGCTCGTGTCGTGTTACCACTACATTCTGGCGCAAAAAGTTTTCGATATCCCTGATATAATTAATGATAAAGGACATAGAATCGCCAGCTTCAGAAATGACTTCTTTGATACAAACGAACACTTCGTTCTGACATTTAAAAATACCCTCTACGAACAGGTACTTCTGCGACGAAAAATTTACATGCCTCAAATATTGATTCTTCTAGATAAATTCTTCAGCAGATCATCTGAAGTTGAGGTTTTGAGTGAACTGATTGTAACTGTTATTGCTCACAAAAATGGCAAGTTTGAATTTAATAAGAAATTTTCTGACATAACTGAAGATTTAAAACACAAGTTGAATAAAGTGAGCGTCCCTCAATCCACAGTCGATGCAGCCATTGATCAGGCTGCCAGAAAAATATTAGAACACTCGACGTTCGAAGTCCCAGCTTCGTTCGGAAATAAGGATTTGACAATACGAGGAAATAACGAAGCGAAACTCGAGGGCAGATTGATTCATCTAACTACAAAAATAGTTAGTTTGATTAACGATGCAAAGCCTAATACTATCATTACTATAGAGGAGTGCCTTGGAGATGGGCTCCTTAAAGTTAACGGTGGCTTGGCTGGTTTAGTTGGCAATATTTTCGTTCCCGATGAAAACTCTAAACTTATGAAGTTTGCTGATAATATAGAATCTATTAAAGGTGATCTTGCTAAAAGACTGTACCTAAAATTGCGAAATAAAATAAATAACTTACTAGAGTACAAAATACATGTGAAGGTAAAAAAGTTTCCGAAGCTCTCATTCGCCAGTGGAGAACACGACGAGAATTTGGTGAAAGACTTCTTAAGACAACTGATATTTTTCACCAATCAGTCAAATGAAAAAGAAATTGGTGAAGATTTAAAACGGGAACTGGGAGACCAGCCTTACGATGGCACACACCTTTTTCAACTAAAAGCTGACGCAGTATTCTTAAAATATCACGATGCAATTCAAAAATGGTGGATGAAACCTAATACGTCGGAATATCTTACGAAACTCAGTAAACACTTTGAGAATGCAACAAAAGATATCATAAACCAACCACTGATATCTGTCATAAACATGATACATACGTTCAAGATGCAAAACTTAAAATACAAATTTAATGCAGCAGCCGTCAGGGCATTCAAATTCTTGTTGGATGAGCAATGTAAGACACATGTCAATGTTATTATTACAGATAACTGTAAATTTACTGCTGTTAAATTAACACAATATTTAAATAACAAGAAACACGTAGTGTTAGACCTAGAATCCATTTTAAACCTACTGCCGAAAGATTTTAAAACTTTACACACTGAATTGGCGGAATATAGGGAAACTTTAATATTTATAAATTATGGAAACTGGTGCGAAAGATTTAATAATATTGTAAAAGCAGTTAAAGCTCGATTATTTATTGTTACAAAAGCAAAACCAAATAAAATTGTTAGTAATGCACACGATTTTGCAAATAATCTAATTGATTTGAACGGTGAATCGCAGCAATTTTTCTTAAAGAACACTAAAGTGATATTTCAAGAAGAAGAAGTAAGCTTAAGTCTTTTCTTAAAAGACGTAAAGGCAAGGCAATTTATAAAAGGAGACTTATTCCATAAAATGCTTGAAAACACAATCTATAAAATAGGCGTGCCGATAGGAAACCAGAATTATGATGAATTCAAACATTTGTACATTGATAGACGCGTCAGTCGCATGAGGAAAACAGAAGAAGATGCGTTTCATGAAGACAAAAATAAATTAATACAGACGCTGTACGATTTACAGGAACATGTAGTACTAGTAACTGCCATGCCTGGGATGGGCAAGTCAACTCTGCTTACTCATTTGTCAATAAAAACAAAGGAACTCGACCCAAACACTTGGATTGTAAGAATAAACCTGTTAGAGCACTCGCAAATATTTAGTAAGTGGCAGAAAGATAAAACAGTCATCGACCCTATGCTGAGTTTATATTTCATGTGCTATGTAGCTCTCGGTGTGGCAAAAGAAGATATTACAGCCGAGCTTGAAACAAAAAACAATGTTGTGTCTCTCAAATACTGCTCAGGAGATGCATCAATTACTTTTGGGTTTGAAATGTTCTTACATTTCTACAATAGTGGTACATTGATAATTATATTCGATGGTTTTGATGAGATCTTCCCGCACTATGCGAACGAAGCGCTCTCACTGGTGAAGTCCGTCAGAAGTTACCCTCGACAACATAAAATCTGGATCACAAGCAGATCATATAACCACATTAAAGATATTTTAGAACAAGAGTTTGGACGTTGGATCGTATGAAATAGTAAGCTTTTCGGATGTTGAACAAAAAACATACTTAATAAGATATTGGATAAAGAGAATATTAAAAAAAACAAACGTGGATCGTTTTCCAAGATTTAGGACGTTTGCGCCATGTTATCACCCGTTTTATTCCAATCATTATTTTTCAAACGAACAGACTACTTTCCCTACTTTTAAAGTTTATTTTGTTTTTGTAGACATCTTGAAAATTGAGTTAGATGGCTCTGTAGATGAAGTCAACCTATCATCCACTTCCAATACGGCGTGGCACCATGGCAGCAACGAACATACTTACTACACTAGCGACTTTTTCGCAACTCCGCTGCATCTATACTTGTTAGCTGAATGCCTAACCTATAAGCGTGGAGCCTTGGGAATGAGAGGTGAGCCTAATGTGAATCTGCCTGGTCTTCATGATAAACAACTGTCGTCTATGGAAATAATGGCCTTTAAGCTTTACCAACATTTTGTTGAACTTAAACTCAAAAAAATTCGTTTTAAAGAAAAAAACAAAATCGACTTGTTCAATCCAGACAACATGTTGACTTATGAAAGAGAACAATCTCATGTTATATCTAAACATAAAAAGTTAGGAGCTTACGCTATTTTCTACCCAGATGTAGATTTAATATTTGATGAAAATAGATTAAAAGAAGTTAAGGAAATCATTGATATGCTTAAGTTAGGAACAGAAAAGTCGGGCTTTATACACAGTGTAGTAGGCCATATCCCGCTGTTTATACACAAACTGATCGCAGAATACTTCGCAGCTGAATACATTGACGATATATTGAAGAGTGACATTACCGACGAAACTCGGGAATCAATCTTAGTTTTGAGTAAAAAAGATGAAGTTTATGGAATATTAGCTGGTAAACGGATAGCAAAAGGCTCAAAATCATTAGGAGAGCTATTTATGAACGATTAGTTTATAAGAGGCCGGAAGGAGAATATGAGGACTAGCAATGTTTAGAGGACGCCTTTACCTGCAGAGGGGTTCTTGGAAATAAAGGAAAATAATATATATGATTAATGATTAATTCAAATTTATATAAAATTAAAAAAAAACTTAATTAAGAACCAAACTTAATTACTCGTACTAACAAACAATTTAAAATACCAACATGGAATTTAACTTTTTGTAATCAGCAACGAAATATAAGTTTTTTGTTTTTATGTACTTTTATTTTTTTCTATTTAGCACGCTGACGAAAAATTACGGAATCAGTTGTAGACAATGATAACGTAGGTGTACCACATAATTTACCTCTACAATCAGCCTTTGGAATCAAAGCTGAGTCAATTCGACAGTTTTTTGCAAATTGCCTAGCCTTTTTCTAACTATATTTGGGTCGGCTTCCAGTCTAGCCACTAAACCAGAATAAAGCTAGACGTGAATCTGACCTCTATAACTCAATAACTGGGTTACACAATACTCTTTAATTTCTTTGCAAACAATAAAAAAAAACTACACCATACACAATACAACAATATTTTAATACATTAACAATAATCTTATATTCCAAGTCTTATCCTCGTCTAAATCCACCAGCCTGGGAGCTGGCACTGGACTGAGCTTGAGATCTGGCGGAGCCACCACGGCTGATGCTGATGGACTTGCTCTTCGATACACTGATGGCTATAGGAGGACGCCGAATGCCGCGATTGGAGAAGCCGAATTGAGGTTCAGGTGCTGGAAATTAAATAATATTTTTATTTAATGATTGTTTGTATAGAGGCACAAAAATTACGACAAACCGACTTCAAAGTCATGAAGCCAAAAAGTCAAAAATATGTTTTGGACGCTGGCTTGACATTCGAGTAGCAACACTTAAGGTCATCGCAGACGACAGCCTTTTTGTGTGCCTGCGATAGACAAACGTTGCCTCGTATTGACCTGTGCCTGTGCCGATAGTCGCAAAATCGAATGTTTATTTTGTCCCTCGCTTGTGCCGGAGTCGGACAGACCGGAGTCTAAAGAACATCTTTTCTCCTTATTACCGTCTGCAAAAAGTAATACAATGGACCCAGTTTCGTAGGTACAAGTTAAACAGACTCGAATCAGAAATGCTTGTGGTTGGTAAAACACAAACCGGCCGTGCGAGTTGGACTTGCACATCAAGGGTTCCGTTACGCACCGTAGTAAGCAAAGCCCTCTTAAATTTTTAATTTATTTCTATTTTTTGTTGTTATAGCGGCAACAGAAATACACATTCTGTGAAAATTTCAACTGTCTACCTATTACAGATCATCAGCCCGCTGACAGACCGACAGACGGACGCACGGGCGGACAGCGGAGGGTTATTAATAAGGTCCCGTTGGTTACCCATCGGGTACGGAACCGTAAAAAAAAAAAAAATGTGTTTTACCACAGTTCCTTGCCAAATCATATACAAATAGAAAAAACAGTATTTACCTGCTTCAACACTGAAGAAATTAACTATGACTAGAACAGCTAAGACACAAAGTAGTAGACGAGCCATCTTGGATTACTCAAAGGTTTCACGAACACTGATTCTATGACAACGATACACCCATTTATATTGGTCTACCTCATCGATCTACAAACATACCGAATATACGACAATATTAGCACTTGCTATGTAAATTGATTATTTTGACAGTCTAGGAATAGGTGCCTAATTATAACCAGGATTTGGACCGGGGGAATACCTTCAGAGTTTTTATTTAAAGATAGAATAGTAGATTATGTATAAATAATAGTAAGTTATTATTAAGTTGTGTCTGCGCTCGGGAGTTAAGACTTTAACTCACGAGCGAAGCGAGGGAGTAAATACAAGAATCATGAATGCAGCGAGGGATTCAAGCTAGCCCAAGGCAAAGACACCTGTAGCCCAGAGGAGGATACTATACTTTTTACACCTACTGTGAGAAAATAATAGCCATAGTACGAAAAACAAAGTATTTATTAAATAAACAAACCGTAAGAATAATTAACTAATGTTACAGCCAATTACTATTACGGTATTACGGCGCGGTACGGTATTTGTTATTATTAATGCCAGTTTTAATGTTATTCCATTCCTTTTAAAAATGGTTCGTAGTTATCTAATTATTCTTACAATATTATGTCTTCGAAAACATGGCAACGATATGAAGAAGCAGTCGTTATGATTTTGTAGGAAATCGAGAATACCATCTACGCGTACTAAGGGTATCGAGAATAGCGTTCCTCTTTCTGGCACCAAAGGGTGTTTTTTAGTACTATACTGCCAATTTAGCTAAGCATGTGAGATTCCAAATTCAAATCACATTATTGACCAGCAGGTCATAATGAAATCCAGTACAACATTATTGACCGGCTGTGCCCCCGGCCACTAATGACTCACTTTAGGTTAAGGTTGCTTGACATATAATTTGACATTTTCGAGCAGGTGGTGTGAAAGAATATTATTGTCGCAGAGAAATGACGTCATAGTACCATCATGTTAAACAAAGGTTATTAAGATACTAGTTATTGACTACGGCTCCGCTCGCGGTAATTTAAAATTTGACAATCTATTCGGGTTAAGAAAATCTCCTAACACACTACTAAAGTTTCTATAGTAATATAATAATTAAAAAAATTAAAATACCCGACTGCGTAAAAAATAACTTATAACTTTAAATAAAAAAAACTGAAAAGAATACAACAAGTTCAGGAGACAGGACACAGGACAGGACAGGACTGCAACATCTTCTGCAACTTTTTGACATCTATAATTTTTTGTTATTTAATAAATCCTACTGCTGACATTTTTAAGAAAATTTATGGATCAAGTTGCTTTGACATTATTGTTTTGATGGTATTAAGGGATAATGGTATTTTCTGCACGTTTAACTTAATCTAAATTTATGATATTATTTCTATACGCCATCTCAAGCACTCTGTAACACCTACTTTAACAAATAAACATTCTGATTCCGGGTTAGTGACATATGCTTTGTTTTGTATAAAAATATTTGTACGCCATATTATGGCAGTATATGCTGGAACGAATATTGTAACATCTATTTGTACCATGTCCTAACAAATAAACATTTTTGATTTGATTTTTGATTTGAACAGTCGGGTCCCATAGTGGATGTAATGATTTTAATGATGAATGTAATGATTGTAAAAACCCTCCTTTTCGGCTTCGCTGCAGTCGGGTAATTAAAGCATGATTCACAAAACGGGTAACACAATCTATTATCATAAGAACGTTATTGTTGTTTTCCTTAGGAATAGTACTTTTTTTCGGGATTTAAGGTCCTATGTCCGTTTCTGTACAGCTGACAAGGTAAATACAAAATTTCAGGATGATCGGTTCAGTGGTTTAAGCGTGAAAAGGTAACAAACAAAAAAACAAACTTAAAATTAATATTTAATATTACTAGCTTCTGCCAGCGGCTTCGCCCGAGTGAAATTTGATAATAGGGAATAATTATGCAACAAATACAAAACTCTTCTCTTTCTTATTTGAGGAGCTCGTGGCTAAATAATAAAAGCCGCTCGGGTCGATCTTTAGGATAAGCCGTGCTTGCCTAGGTTGGTCTGTGGATGGGTGGCCACCCATTACATACCGAGTTTCCTCCGTGCCTCGGAAAGCACGTTAAACCGTTGGTCCCGGCTGTCATTTGTAGATCTTTAACAGTCGTTACAGGTAGTCAGAGACCAGAAAGTCTGACAACAACCAGTCTTACCAAGGGGTACCGTATTACCCAGTACTAACTGGGTTGTGGAGGTCAGATATGCAGTTGCTCCATGTAAAATACAGATATTCAGCTGCATGCGGTTAGACTGGAAGCCGACCCCAACATAGTTGGGAAAAGGCTAGGCTGATGATGATGACAAAACTCTTCTTATTTATTAAAAATGCCTTGTATTGGCTCATAAAACCATTGTGGTAAACTTGTTTTAGTTTCTAAAACATCACTTATTTTACAATTATTGTTTTATGTAACACGTTTTTGGTGAAACGGAACGCACTCTCAAAACGCGTCGTCCTCGAATACGCCGGTAGTGACGTCAAAGACTACGTGTTAAAAAAACACTTTTATTTGAAAAGTTGTTAAAGTTTCACTAAGATTTTATTATAATATCGTTAGTGCAATTTTTGCTTGAATAAAGCACATACAATTAGTAAAATTACTATAAGGGCAAAACAATTGATGTAAACAAGACAGATTGAGGCAAATGCTGTCACATCATGGCCGCGACAGTCACGGACGTTTGAACTGTCTTAGAAAATTGCAGGAGTTTAATATAATTTTTGAGCGACAAGCAATAGTTGAACTTAACTTTTAATACTTTTCATGGGTTGTTAGAGCTTATTGATTTAAGTGAAGAAAAAATTACATGCATATTCCCTATTGTCCCATGGGATCTTACTACCGGAATAAAAAGTCCTGTGTTAATCCAGATTATAAACTTTCTGTGTGCAAAATTTCATCCGAATCCATTCAGTAGTTTTTACGTGAAACGGTAACAAACATCCATAATTCCATACATCCATTCTCATAAACTATTAAGTAGGATAGTAGGAAGTTAGGATGTTAGGATGATTTTTGCTCGTTTTCCCTAACATTGACGTCACCTAAATGCACAGTTGGATTATCAATTATAGACGATGACGATGAGTCGAACGTTGATCGTCGAAATTTAGCAGCGTGTATTTATTTAAGTAATTATTTGACGTGTTAGTGAAAACAGTCATTAGTTTATTTGAACACTCGGACTTCCTAAGAAAACATACAATTTTGGAGAGGGGTTCTCCGGTTCGGGTAAAGTGTTATTGGGTTTTTCCACTATGAATTTCTCAGCAGCAGCCACGGAGTCTGAATTTGTGGCCGGTTGATGGCAAAAGGCTCGCCCCCCATTACATGGAACTGTGAAACCGTGCGAAATGTGGGTGTACGTGTTATGAACACCTCTGCCTAACCATGTTGTTATGTATGGTTCTCTGAACGTTTCTACCAGGCCTGCCGAATTTGGTCCAACATGCCTACCCTGAACTTTATAGGTACAAACAAACTTTATAAATAGACAAAACGTCGTTTCTTGGAAGCCTGACAAACATGCATGACACAAGGTCAAAAATCGCCTGACTTTGTATTTTGTATTTGGCTCAGAAAAATAAGGCGGTGGTGCCTGTGGTAGTAATTAAGTGTAATTGCGGTGATTTTCATTCGCGCATTAACAATTCTCATCAATATTTTGGGCCAAATATTTGGAATTCAAAAATCAAACAAAGACATTACAAAACACAAAAAACATTTATTTCAATAACAAAACGTTCCAACAAGTTTTCACAATCAGTCTTATTTGCCAAACCCACCCGAACCAGAGCTTGATTGGGCTTGCGACGCTCCACCTGATCCGAAACTTATAGACGAACTCTTGGACGCGCTAAAGGACCCCGGAAATCCACCATTATTAAATCCTGGTCCTCCGGGGAATCTACCTTGGTTATAACCTCCTCCATATCCGCGGCCTCCATATCCGTGACCTCCATACCCGTGTCCTCCATAACCTGGGCCACCGTAACCGGGTCCTCCGAATCCGGGTCTTCCATAGCCAGGTCCACCAAATGCACCGATACCAATCCCGACACCAATACCACCTAGATGTGGCGATCTCGCTTCGCGTGAAGCTGAAAATAAAGTAAGTAGGTAGTTACTGTACCTCCTACACTCGTAGGTAAAACAATAAACTTGTTTAATAGTTTCTTGCACTTGTATGCACTTGATAGTCACACAGGGATGATAACTTAGATTCTAGAAAATCGTTGTATCTTCATGAGAAATTGCGGGAGTTTGTGAATGTACGACTGTGACAATAATTTAAGAAAATTCTCTTCAAAAAGGGAGCACTGAATATTCTAGATTTTTTTAACAAAAACTGACATCTCTTCCAAACAGTAAATGGTTAATGAAATGTAATAAATTGTAGATGACAATTGAATGATGACAATTGTTGACTTCTGGAAATAACCCTAATAATATCATAAATGCGACAGTTTGTGAGGATGGATATTTGTTATTCTTTCACGCAAAAACCACTGAAAGGATTTGTATGAAATTTAGCACACAGATAGTTTATAAAATGGAATACAGATAGGATAATTTTTATCCCGGAACTACGATCCCGTGGGACAGTACCGAACACCGGGTGAGCGAAGCCGCGGGCATTAGTTAGTAACAAAATAAAAATTACCTGCATCGGCGTTATAGACATTAATTACGACTAGAAGAGCAAACACACAAACTAGAAGGCGAGCCATTTTCAATGTATTTTTATCCGAGTGTTTGTCGAAGACTGAAACAATGTAACAGCAATACAGCCTTTTATATATTACATACATAGATTCATTGAACTGCGGAATTAAAACGTATGTGAGAATTTTAGCACTTACTAAGGTTTTTCTAAACAGGATTCTATGTAGGAAATTCCTACGCATAAAATATTGTGGAATGTTGGAATTTTGTGTTTGTTTACCCGTTGGACCATGTTCGGGCTATTTTAAGACTTTCAGAATTGGATTTTATCTGTAGAATTTTATCATTAACAATAAAGTTCACATTCGTACAGTCACGAGCGTCAATATGTAAACACTTAACAACTTTTAATAGTGTTTTCCTCCTAATATTCTGATTAAAATTTCATATTGTTATGAACATAGTATTTTGGAACTCATATTTTTATGAAAAAGATCCCATCTCCAAGTTACAATAGTTATTTATCGCGAAAAATAATCGCAAAAAGGAAAGTGTATACAAATTGGTGCTTGTCACTGTAAGTAGTTAGGTAGGTACCTGTTTTAAAGCATGTATCTTGAGTCTAGATTTCTAAAGAAAACGTGCTGATTTCCTCTATTTTTTGTTCATATTGCAAACCTCCATGAAAACTTTGTTACAGAGCTAGATTTGACATACTCGTACGTAAAGCACTTGCACTTTGTATGGTGTATTTAGTTACATTTCTTCCTCAATCTCTCTCTCTCTTGTCAATATTGGTAGACTACGAGTATATATAAAAACAAGAGGTATTAGTAACCATTGTGTTTTCGTCAAGCTAATATTTTCCATGTATGATCATCTTTGTTTGCTGAGTCAAGAGTACTGAACTTACAATCCATGGCCCGAGTTGTGTGACGTCCCACTTTCGCGGGAAAATACCAATTCCACTTTGTGGTCCTAACTAAAGCGATTATTGCATAAACACGCGCCTGTTGCGTTTATTATCATCGGTGAATCCGAAAGCGCGGTCGTGCCGTCAAAGGGTGCCAATGGCCTACCTTCCGGTTTTCCGAACAAATGGGTGCGACACATGAATTGTATTGAATTGCGTATTCATGCGACTGATCGCTTTGCTTAGGACATGGGGTAATGGTCAACATAAACAGTAAATAAAACGAACCTTAATTAAACAATAATTTATTTATAACAACTCGTCAGGTACAGTTTATTCCTTCAGTAACCAAATTTATTTGCCAAAACCACCGGCATTCGAGCTGGATTGAGCTGCGCCTCCTGCACCGAAACTAATTGAAGTACTCTTAGAAAAACTTAGCCCGGGATTTTGGGCTCCATAGCCATAGCCGGGGCCACCGTATCCGAAACCTGGTCCTCCATAGTGAGGTCCTCCGTAACCGCCGCCATAGCCTCCCCCGTAGCCTCCTCCGTAGCCTCCCCCGTAACCTCCCCCATAGCCTCCCCCGTAGCCTCCCCCGTAGCCACCGTAACCTCCGCCGAAGCCTCTATGATGATGATGCCCATAGCCGTAACCGTAGCCGCCGCCAGGGTAGCCTGAGATGCCACCAATAACTCCTCCGATGCCAAAGACGCCGAGTTGTGGAGATCTCACTACGCGAGACGCTGTAATATTGAAAAATTTTATATACCAATCTCATCATTATCATTTCAGCCGAAAGACGTCCACTGCTGGACATGGGCCTCCCCTAAAGTAGGGTTTTTGCCATAATCAGCCATAATCATAAACAGAGAACGCTGCTGCCCATTCTCTGGTAAGTCCCTTAGTCGCCTCTTACGAAACCCACGGGAAGATATGGGATGGTGCTATTCTTTACGTCCGACACCATACAGAACGACCAATCTGAATTGTAGTAATGAAACATTGATTCTAATGATGAACTTCAATCACACCTCTGTAAGGAACATTATGATAAAGTTTGAATTAAACGTGTGAAATATCTATTGGTATGTAGCTGCATCGGGATGAAGAAGACTGGTGTGCCGACCCCAAATAAATTAGACAGGAGATTGATGATGTTGTTGTATCCGGTTAGGTTGAAGAGCTGGGGTAACATGGATGAAACAGAAGGCAAGAAGTATGAAGAATGATTGGTCTTTTTTAAGGAACGAGGCATTTATAAATGAAAGTACAATTACCTGCATCACAGCCATTTAGATGAACTGAAACTAAAATAGCAAATGCACAAACTATTAGACGAGCCATATTGGACCTACATAAGTACTACTACTGGTATAAAAACAACGATACGACAGTTTATATCGAACCACCTAACCACGGACTTAAACGTAAGTGAGAATTTTAACACTCTATATATAACTGCGTTAATTCTTTTCTAAATAGGAATTGAATTGGTCAGTATAAATGTGTTTATCTCTTCTTGATAAGGCATTGATGATGTCTTCAAAAATTTGGGTGGAATGCAAACCAATTGCAACCTTATATGCTGGGTCTTATAATATATTTCTTCAGGAAGACTTTTCTTTATCAGCGATCTACCATTTTTCATCTGGAAAGCTAGAATGATATCCAGACCGAATAGTTTCTTTGAATTGTAATGTACCTGTAGCTAGGAGTTACGATTCAGGAAGTTAAAGCGAAGAGTCGCTTTTCTGAATCACCCATTCCTTCAATTTAAGTCTTAAGTTAATAATAACATTCTTCCATAATTTATACAAGTAGTAGCTAAAATCAGTCATCAGGCAACAAAATTTCAAGTTAACATCAACCAAACATCTTTACACCTCTACGGTTATAATATGTCGCCAGTAGATGTATGTTTGCTCTTAGAGTTAGCTACAAGTTCACGGCTGATCAAATCCTTATGGTTTTACCCAAATACACTGAAATATTCATTATCATAGTTATATGCAGAGCTGAAAATATTGTTGCTTTGTGTAAGCACAAGGAAGACACCTATTTTCGTCAAGTGACAGTGATCAGTTTTAAGTCAATTGTATGTTTTAAATTCCTGTACATTGTTACTGGCAGCGCTACTAGAAGCCCTTTTAAGATCCAGGCATCTACGAGGACATCATCACCATGTTTCATTATCAGATTCAGTGAACCCAAGGTTTTTGATGAAGTTATGGGAAGGAGAATAATTTAAAAAATAAAACCAACAACTTTAACAAAATTACTTAATTTAATAAACAAACCAACATTAACATAACATAGCATTATACTTTTCTCACTAGATACACACACTACTTGCCACTCGCACTAGACTCCGCATTGGAGCTAGCGCTCGACCCACCAGGCCCAGCATTGGACCCACCTGACCCGGCACTCGACCCAGCACTAGACTGGGCGTTACCTCCTGAACTTATGCTAATAGTCTTCGAGATACTGATGGAACCGCCTGGAGGGATGTCGTATTTATCACGGTCGTGGTGAACATGACCGTGGTGGCTAGGACCCCGATCAAATCGTCCAGGGCCGTGGTCGAATCGTCCAGGGCCGTGGTCGAATCGTCCAGGGGGCCCATAGGGATCACAACCGGGCCCAAAGCCTCTCGGAGGTGGAGGTGGTGGTGGTGGTAGACCGTACGGTCTTCGGTATTGAGGTGACCGGGCTATGCGAGAAGCTGGAAATGAAAAATACAGTAGATAAGTACTTTATTACTTTTTTTTTTCTTACTTATTCTTTGAACTTATCCTGTATGGTGGGTGGGTTTACAAACATTTAAACTTACATAAACAAAAAAAGACATGTGAAGTATTTGTAGATTGTTTCTGAGCTGAGATTAAAACACAACATAAGTTTTGCAGATTTAATAAATCGATTTACTGGTATATGTATAAGGTAAATGTGACCAGTTTCTACATATAGTCAGATTTAATCACCCAAGTCTGCTTTAATTAATCTCTAGTTAATATTATTGCTACGAGCTGGGCATACCAATCGATATCGTCAAATTCGTGGGATTCACTGGGATAAGTTACGTACAGAACTGGGAAGATTGGTAGAAAAAAGGGGTAGGCCTATGCCTACCTCTGGCAGAGGTTGATTCCGGACTATTATGATTACGGGCATATCAAGATGTTCCGTTATAAGCTGATGTAATATCAGCCCAAACTGCTAACGATTGATTCCCATCCTACATTTCCACTGCTGGGAGTCAGCCCTCCTCTCTTATCCGATAAAATCATAATAATTGACCATGCGGGCTGATTGGTAAACATATTCTTTAATTACATTTTCAGACCCAAATGATTTAATCTGAAGACTTTAACATTGAAACTAGGAAAAAATAAAGTATCACCTGCATCAGCACTTTCCAGGTAAGCTAAAACTATAACAAGTAAAATACAAAATATACTCAGACGTGACATATTGGGCTTCAGTTATACACCACTGAATAAAAACACATTAAACACAACGTTATATTTCGATACTAAATCGCTTCATTTGAACTTACGTGAGAAAAACAAACCATTGATTTTTCTCATTAGTGGATTTAGAATAAAAGAATGCATTTTCAACCTTATAGCCATCCTAATAAATACTAAGTTGATGTTTTCAAACCACTCGTTTTAATAACTGTTTTCTGATTAAGTAGTTTGAACTCTGTTCCATATGCAATAGAGTTTGAATTTAAGTATACATCCATGCTAGCCTAACGTTAATCAATGTCGCTCTGTGAAATCAATATTTGTATTTTAGATTTCCGGAGATAAGAGGAGTCACCCGTACCTATGTAAGTGTTAACTTATAGTAAGTTAACTTATTGCGTAAATGTATTTCCCTATAATACATTACCTCGCATACAGTCGCTCCATGTCAAATACATGGTATTCATCTGCAACCAGTTAGACTGGAAGCCGACCTCAACATAGTTGGGTAAAGACTAGGCAGATAATGGATCTTTTGGGGCGTGGCTACAGTCCGAATAACCCCGCCATCATGTCTTCAAGACTATTTAACAATTATCTACAAAAAACAGCCAAAAGAACCATGTTTATTTATTTATTTAAACCTCATGTAAAAGAGAACATAGAGGTACATACGCGGACTTAATGCCACAAAGCATTCACTACCAGACAACCTTTGGGTCAAATAGGACAGCATTGTGATAGAGTATAACAAAATAAATAAGAAAAATACCATTTTGTTAACTTAAATTGATATACATCAATAGTACATACACATCATTATATACAGATAAAATTAAATAAACTAATATATTAAAAATGGTCTAGTAGCAGTAGTCCGGTTGTTAGTCCGGTTGACCGAACTAGTGCAACTTTTCAGTAGCAGTATTTCGGTTGAAATATAGCAGTAACACCGAACTACCGATACTCTTTAGTAGCAACAGTTCGGTTTGTAATATTAAGAATACAATTTTACAATACACTTTCTTACTTAATTTTATATCCTCTGTGACCCACCAGGAACTTAAATGTACGAAAGAAAACAATAGGCGAACGACAAAAAAAAAACGCATTAGTCCGTTAGTTAGATTATCAAAAAATATTTGACCCGTGTTTTTTCTTTTGTTACGTAAACCAAAATTTAAGAAGATTTGACGCTTTTAAAATTCTCAATACGTCACGCCTAGGTATAATTTTTACCTAGTTCTGATGTCACGAGCCTTTATCTTTGTCAATATTCATTGATTTACAAAAACAAAAAATACGTTTCCATTAATTTCCAATACTGTAACTGACGGACTAAATAGATTTGCAATTTTTTGATACTGTCGTCATGCCTATTACAAAAAATCCTGCATGGGCACCAGGCTGTAGGCCGACGAAGGAGGCCGGTGGAGGCCCGGCACTTCGGGGACAGAAGTCAAAGAGTGTTATTTAATATGCGAGCGAAGCGAGCGCGGGTTTACGAACCCTTATTCTTTGACGTACTTATTCTTAATATTACAAACCGAACTGTTGCTACTAAAGAGTATCGGTAGTTCGGTGCTACTGCTATATTTCAACCGAAATACTGCTACTGAAAAGTTGCACTAGTTCGGTCAACCAGACTAAAAACCAGACTACTGCTAGTAAAGGTTTAAAATATATATAAATAGACCAAATAAGAAACCTTAAAATACATACTATGACTAAGCTTGTGAGCAATTTAGTCTGACTAAGTTGCTATTGTGTATATTAGAGCAGGAAATTATCCTATTTGTTGAAAGAATCCTTCTAGAACAGTAGGGAGGTTCATTCTATCTTCTTATTTCATAGATAAATCAAAGAGTAGAACTGGATAAATCCATCGTACACTTCAGCCAACTTATCTTTGCAGGCGGGAAAACACAGAACTAAAATAAATGTAACCAAGTTTCACGTAACTACAATACATAAAAATTATTAGTAAATTTTCTTGACAAGCAACGCCACTTTGAACAGCACACATAGAGTGGACTATAATGTCATAATTATTCTGTCATAACAACCGTCATGATGCTTGTCACGGGCATTTAGAGTTGTGCATTATATAAATAAGTAAGCCAGCAATTAATTTCAACTAATATATTATATCTAAAGACATGGGGAAAACAAAACAAACTATAGATGAGGGACAAGAAACGGCACATAACAAATTTATGAAACATGCGAGCATTCTTATTTGGAAATGTATACTGCAAAGACGGTAGGTTTCGTTGGGTTTTACCTATCCTGCTTTTCAAAGGTGTTTTTATAGACTCCGAACCAATGAGAGACAATCTCTTCAGAGTGGGTTCATAGACGGCTCAGATCACAAGTGTGTATGCGGCGTGTCTCCCCATACAATGGCCCACCTTCTATCTTGCGCTGCATGCCCTGACACATGCGCACTTGACGATTTTATGACTGCATCAGCGCGCAGCGAGAGGCCAAATATATTTAATGAAAATGGCCATCGACACGCTAAGAACAAAGGTGCTTTATTGCGACTGACCGAGATTGAACGATTGTCTCTGTTGGTGTATCTATTAATTTTTTTATATTGAATATTGAAAATAAAAATAAGTTCCCGTTTTTACTAACAACTCAAAATGTATGCCGCTCTGTTAAATTTTCAACGATCGGTTCAAAGAGAAGTTGAAAGAGAAGAGGACTTTGTGTCTAAATAATAACAGCCGCTCGGGTCGATCTTCAGATTTTGCCTCACTTGCCTAGGTTGGTCCGTGGATGGGTGACCAGCCATGCCTCAAAAAGCACGTTAAGCTGTTGATCCCGGCAGTCATTTATAGATCATTGACAGTCGTTACTGGTAGTCAGTGGCCCAAAAATGACAACCAGTCTTACTAATATCGTACTTGTTACCCAGTAATAACTGGGATCTGAGGTCAGATAGGCAGTCACTTCATGTAAAATACTGTTATTCAGCTGCATCCGGTTAGACTGGAAGCCGACCACAACATAGTTGGGAAAAGGCTAGGCAGATGAATCAGCGTTGAGAGTTGAAATTCCAACAATGCTTAAATAACGGTTCTTCCCCACTGCTCAACCAGATTGCTCAACTAGTTGAGCTGTAGGACATAGTTTGTATTACCGAACATTTTATGCTTTATAGCTCAACTATTTTTTGCTCAACTTAGTTTATCAGTAGTCATCTATCACTGTTGGAATTTATTCAGGCATGCAATTTATTTAGTCCCTTAGTCTTTATCCCTTATCTTTGGTATAATTATTACACATAGACGTACGAGCTGTAAGTACTTTATCTTCTTCCAGTCACAAAACTGTACCAGTTACCTTATTCAAATTAATAAAAAAATATAAACTTATTTCCAGAGGTGAGGTGAAGTCATGATTTCAGCCAAAATACGTCAAGCTCTAGAAATAAGTTTATATTTTTTATTATTTCAGCCGAAGATTTGTTCTACTTATAGTGGAAACGTCGTTTGCTTTTCTAGTACTCTTAGGCGCTGTCTTCACAGCTAAGCCAGTATTCCTGACACCTATTCAGGCCGAACCGAAGCCTCCCTTGAGGACCGCAGAGATCCTAAACTCTCTACGAAAAGAAACCATAGTGGGTTACGCGCCTAATAATATTGATTATATCACAAATATTATGAATAGGGCTTCCGAACTTTTGCGCATAGGTAAGTAAAATTGTACGTGTTTTTGTTATACTAGGCAGGATGAAATTGATCTAGCTGAAACTCTGTTATTGCATTCGAGGCGGAATTAACACACGCGCCGTAGGTGAGGGTGTTATTGAGCCGAGACTGCAATAACAAATGTCCAACAATAGGCCCCATGCCTGTCTTACCTTGATCACTTTGATCTTGAGCTGGTCTTGCTTAGTAAGGAGTTTATATATAGTAACAGGCCAGCTGATATCGGTTTTGTTACCAATCAATCAGGCCGCACGCTAGTAACATCGGTCACAATGTAGTGCTCGGCAAGTCAGCAGGGACGAGCCAGTTATAATATAATACCAGTCTGTTACTGTCCCACTGCTGGGCAAAGGCCTCTTCTCATACAGAGAAGGCACGAGCATTGATCACCACGATTGCTCAAGACGGGTTGGCGATTTCAGACTTATTTTACTTTTAAGTCCAGGTTTCCCCACGATGTTTTCCTTCACTGATGTCTGTGATGTCCACGATAAACTTAGAAAGTACATATGAATTGAAAAAGTCACATTGATACTTGCCCGGATTTGAACCAACAGCCTCATTAATGAGAGGTGAGGTCTTAACCTCTGGGCCATCACGCCAGTTAGTTTTCAATAAACAAATCCTGCATAACAATGCATTTAACAGACAACACGGCCGTACAGTTGACAAAACCGGTCAGGCAAAATGCCCTCTATAACTGATCATGCCTGTAGCTTATGCCGTGTTAAAAGGCGTCGTCTCAAAAAAATATATTTATTTCACATAGGCCTACATGGGCACTTATAAAACGTCAAAAGACAGGTGCTCGGTTCGTGTTGGTCGTTTCCTACGGAGAAGAACCGCCAAGAAACTCCGTGGCAATACACCAACTTGGCAAATTCTCTCTACACCCCATTTGCTTGGCCGTACCGTCCACCTTAATACTCTAGTACACGCAAAAAACAATTATAAGTAGACCAACTGAAATGTGTTATTCCTAACATTCACTACTGCATCTATTAATTTGTTTCAGAAAATGTATGGACTGCACTGGATCAGGATAAGCTGAATGAAATGTTATTGACCGAATCCAAGGGTGTACCCCTCAAGAGACCCATCACATGGATTATTTGGAAACAGAGGGTTAGTATTTATTTAAAAACATTCATTCATTCATTCATTCATCTTCCACTATGTATTCATGTCATCATAAGTAAATAAACATTTTATTTGTATAGACATGGTGTACATAATAATAATATACAGAAAAGTTCTAACATGTTGTTGGCATGTTGTGTTGTTGTTGTTGTTGTTCATAGTTTACTTATATCATGAAATGATTCGAAAAAGATATTCTGCTGAAACCCAGGATTGGTCATTGATTCCGATACGTCTGCATTAGATCCATATACACCTCAGCCGTAGATCATAGGCCAGACTATGCTTAAACCGTAGGTACGTCATCTTCTGAACTCGAAGCCGATCGTACTTAGCATAAAAGATAAAGAAACTAAGTGCGTACACTTAATTATCGAACGTTATCTGGCGATGTCAGTTAAAGTACCTACTCCACACACTCACTTTCTTTATTATTTTCTTCGCAATGTCATTCAAAAAGATTTAGCTGCCGCGAAACCCGGGATCGAACCGGGGACCACAAATAGTTAAATGTCAGTTTAGAAGATTAATCGTTCTGTTACATCCCTCATCTGTACTCTTTCTGGTCTACTCAGCAGCCTACGCTTCATTCCTGCTGCTGACGCAGCATCCTCTCGTTCCTCTCTCCCCCTCGTCACAGTCCCGCACTCCAGTCGTCTCCCAACCGTCCTAGCGTGCACATGTACCTTGCACTCGTGTCTTTTTATTGATTTAATATACAAGTTTATTTTAGCCAAAAGTAATTTCCTTTTTTAAAAACCCATTTCGGTACCCGGTTCTAACAGTTTATTAGTGCAATTGATTTTAGTTGAATCAAAATTAGGTAAGTCAAACAGTAGTTGAGTAGACCAATATGCGTTATGAACATATGTGAATCAACCGCAGTTATAATGAAAATAGTTGGGATAAACTTAGGTACTATGATACGTAACCGTAATATACTGGTAGGTAGATACTATCCGTATCATCTTGTTGTAGTTTTAAAACTACAGGCATCGCTGCAAGACATATCTAGTTATTTTAAAGCTGTCAAGATACGCTTTTTCGAACTTCGTTAAGAAAAAGTTTCACTCGATAGAATATTTCAGGTGGGCAATACTTGGGCGTTGAGCATCCGCAGCACAGAGCGAGCTCGCTTCCTCTCCCACTCAGAGGACGAGGAGTCCCAAAACCCGCACTTGCAGGCTGGCTTTTTGGCCGTGCAGCTCGCTATCAGCCAGGCTATTATAGAACACGCGGCTCAAACCGAACCCAAATATGAGGTAAGGAAAAGATTGACATGCTTCTATAAGATGCTGCACACAAGTTTATTTTATTATCGTGAAACGATAACCATTATAATACCGTAATTTAATTGTTACAGTTAATTTATTATCATAAGGATCTCGTAAAATTATAACAGCTGCTTGGGTCGATCTTAAGGTTTAGCCGCATTTGCCTACGTTGATCCGTGGATGGGTGACCGCCCATTAGATACCGAGTTTCCTCCGTTCCTCGGAAAGCACGTTAAGCCGTTGGTCCCGGCTGTCATTTGCAGATATTAAAGTCGTTACAGATAGTCAGTGGCCCGAAAGTCGGACAACCAGTCTTACCAAGGGTTATTGTATTACTCAGTACCAACTGGGTTGTGAGGGTCAGATAGGCAGTCACCCCATGTAAAATACTGGTATTCAGCTGCATCCGGCTAGACTGGAAGCCGACCCCAACATAATTGGGTAAAGGCTAGGCAGATGATTAGTTAACATTATTATCATAACAATGTTCCGAGAAATAAGACAACAAATGTACAATAAGAGCACGAGCGAGCGAGCGCGTGACCGTTTTTAAAGTGCTTATCGGAATTTTAGTGTATAGTTGATGGACATAAAAGCCTGCTTCTTCTTCTCGAATCTATGACTCAATGTG
This sequence comes from Xestia sexstrigata, assembly GCA_941918905.2. NCBI lineage: Eukaryota > Metazoa > Arthropoda > Insecta > Lepidoptera > Noctuidae > Xestia > Xestia sexstrigata. The sequence continues at coordinate 3,813,266 of OW799201.2, read as the reverse complement.
TAGGACTAGTAATAAGACGATAGCTTTGTCGTTTTTATATCTACTTCTTTTAGTGATGAATTCGAAAGATTTTTAGTGTCACGTTCCTCTGTTGATGAGTCTCCACGGCAATTAATCAGTCGCCAAAGTAGACCACCAAGTAGAAAACCGGCCAAGTGCGTGTCGGGCCACGCGCAGTGTAGGGTTCCGTAGTAGACCGTTAATAATTAAAAAAAAAAAAACGAAAAATAATAGATCAAATTTGTCATGTGTCAGCTTAGCAATTACAGCAAATACTTCATCTTAGTCACTCTAAAGGATTTATTCTAAGGATTTTGTATTTAGTACAAAATTATCCAACACCCACCCAAGTTCAACGGCTAGTACTAAAAAAGTTATCTTAACCGCTATAATTTTCCTTTAAAGTTCATGAAATGAACATGATGATCATCTTAAATTTTTCCAGATCTTTCAAGCCAGCAGTTTGGCTTTTAGAGGGGGGACGCCCTACTGGAATAAATAATTGCACTTTGAAGTTTAATATTTCGTAAATGAAGCATAAATCGAAAAATAGCACTGGCAACCCCTAAGTCATTTTAAAATACCTATTCAATATATACCATGATGGGACACATGTAGGGAGCTACCCTAAAAAAAAAAAATTAACCATTTTGTCGGCGTAATTGATAATATACAGGGTGTGTCGCGTAAGTAGTGGTCCACCGTTCAGGATTCGATGAACCAGATAATTAACTATAACAATTAAAAATTTAAACCATTTATACCCAAGGGTTCCGAAAATATTTCCTTTTTGTCTTTGATTTACGAAATTTCTACCTTTTATTACAAATTTGGTTGTAGTTTCAACAAAAGTCATTATTCTTTCATTTTGACTTCTGTTAATTACTGCTGAATACTAGAGCTACCATGACAAATTATGTTTTTTTTTATGTAAATTCAGCTCTTTTGAAGAAAAAGTTGGTTCTTCTCTAATTTTAACCCAAATTTTTAACACACCATCAAGTTCAAGAGCGATTTTTGTAAAAAAAACGTTGTCAGTGCCCATGTACTCGTATTTAGTAATATGCCTACTAAATGCCGATTTCAAAATGATATCATTATAACAGATCCAATAATTTAACAAAAAGATATTCAATTTTAATTGAAGAAAAGAAGATTTTCATTAAACTACTTTTTTAAACTTTATTGCGTTAATACTATTACAAAACGTATTAAAACTTAAAAAACGGATACAATCTAACTTTTTACATTTCTAATGTGATTTGTGTTGAAGCACAAACATGTCAGGTAAAAAAAACCTGACCCTTTTTTTACCTAAGACATCGTTTGTTAACAAAAACCCGTTGAAGCTTTCGCAATCGAGTTACGCACAATAGGAGTGATAAGGAAAAGATATGGTAGGGTATTGCTATCTCTTTCATTACTAACGTTGAAATATCCAAAAATCTCGAAATGATTTAGTACGATCTCGTCACCCGTGTCGTGCGTCGTATGCGTTTCGTTTTTATTCTGCCTGTGTTTACCTCCGCCATTTCTTTACCCTTGCCTGACCCCGGACTCTGTTTAATTTGCCTACTGATTGGACTTGTTGTTTTGGTGATCTCTGCGATATTGGCTACGTGTACTGGTGACTGGCTTGCTCAACGATTTGGACAAACGTGCAGTGCAGTGACAATTAAAAAATGCCTCAGTACACACCGCGCGAATATGCTGACATGCATTTTATTTATGGCGAATGCAGAGGTGTCGGTAGAGAAGCAGCTCGTCTTTATCGGGAGAGATATCCCGATCGAAGACATTCAGACCACCGAGTTTTTGGGAGAGTGCATAAAGCATACACCGAGGGAAGGATACCCGGCACAGGCGTAGGCGGTGCAGGTGAAGGACGACCGCGACGACACAACGATGAAGAGGTAATGAATTTAGTTACAGAAGATCCTTCAACATCAATCTGTGTCTTAAGTCGCAGAACTGGCATATCAACTAGATCTGTACATCGAATACTCAAAAGACATGAACTGTACCCATACCACTATCAAAGGGTACAGTCATTGCTACCAAGAGATTATCACTTGAGAGTAACATTTTGTAGAGTAATGCTACGCAGAATAAGAGAAGACCCGCAGTTTTTTAATAAAATACTATGGAGCGACGAGTCATCCTGCAAAAAAGATGGATATTTAAATCTACACAATTTGCATAACTGGCAGCTAGAAAACCCGCATCTCATAAGGCAAGACAGATCACAGTATCAATTTAAAATAAACCTTTGGACCGTTATCATTAATGGACAGATAATCGGTCCACACGAGTTAAATCTACACAATTTGCATAACTGGCAGCTAGAAAACCCGCATCTCATAAGGCAAGACAGATCACAGTATCAATTTAAAATAAACCTTTGGACCGTTATCATTAATGGACAGATAATCGGTCCACACGAGCTGCCAGAAACATTAAATGCAGAAAGATATTTAAATTTTTTGCAAATTGACTTGCCCTTGCTTCTGGAAGGTGTCGTTCCTGAAGTCCAAGAAGACATGTGGCTGCAGAACGATGGCTGCCCGCCCACTATGCTGTTAGAGTACGAGAGCACCTTGATACAGCGTATCCAAATAGGTGGATTGGGCGCTTAGGTCCAATATTGTGGCCACCACGCTCGCCAGATCTAAATCCCCTTTTTTTTTTTTCGGATGGGAAATCATCAAATGACTTCACCCGCTCTGGGCGGAGCAGGAGGGAGTGTCAGACTTTTACTGACTAAAACCCATCCATGTTCCTTCATCGCCCTTTGTGTTCCGGGGTCACGGTATCTCTTTCGAACAGTCCCGCAACCCCGGCAGGCTTCGGTCCTTACGGACCCCTTCCTATTGCTGATCCTTTGAGGCGCGCGTGGAACACGAACGCGCCGTCGACACGGCCTGTCGTCATGAGACGGACGGACGGCGAGCTAGCCCATAGCCCACCGTCCACAGGCCCGCGCCTACGGTGGCCGGGGGCCACGTGGTGGCCCCCGACGCCCGGGGCGTCTCTCGCGGCGGCCGGGACGCTGTGAGGTTCTCTCCCTCTCACGTTCCGCCACCTCCTTCTCTAGCATTACTGCTTCGCAGAAGGAGGTGACGGCGTCCCATTCCGTCTCGCTCCGGACCATGGCTTGCACCAGGGCCGGACGCGAGAGGTCGCCGCCGCCAATCGCCGCTTCGAGGACACGGCGGTGCTCCGCCCACGCGGGGCACACCTCCACCGTGTGCTCCACCGTGTCCTCCGGTCGATCCTCGCAATGGAAACACCCGGGCGTTTCCTCCCGCCTGATTCGGTGCAGGAACCTCCCGAAACAACCGTGTCCGGTGAGGACCTGCGTCAGGCGGAAGGTGAGGACGCCGTGGCGTCTCTCAAGCCACTCCTCAAAGAGGGGACTTACCGCCACTATCGTGGCGTGCCCTAGATCGAAATCCCCTAGCTTTCTTTTATTGGGGTTGCCTAAAAGAAAAAGTCTATAGCAAAGAAATCACAAGTATTGACCAATTGAGGACTAGAATCCAGGCAGCAGCTAGAGAAGTCAGCGAAAGCGGGTTTGCCCGACGACTTAAACGGTCGTTTATTCGACGTTGCAGAGCGTGTATTGCTGCGAATGGGGGCTAATTTGAACATTTCGTTTAATTTTAATTATTGTAATCATGACAAAGATTAATAATAAATGATAAATAAAGTGATTTGTTTTTTTTTTTTTTAATTCTTTGTTCAAATACCTGAAGTAACAAGTTAGGTCTACATAACTCTGTTATAGTAGTTTTTTTTTAAACAAATGGGCATTGACACTGTAATGCATTTTTTAGCAAATATCGTAAGTATTAACGCAATAAAGTTTAAAAAAATAGTTTAATGAAAATCTTCTTTTCTTCAATTAAAATTGAATATCTTTTTGTTAAATTATTGGATCTGTTATAATGATATCATTTTAAAATCGGCATTTAGTAGGCATATTATTAAATACATGGACGCTGACAATGTGGTACGTTCTTTTTACAAAAATGGCTCTTGAACTTGATGGTGTGTTTAAAATTTGGGTTAAAATTAGAGAAGAACCAACTTTTTCTTCAAAAGAGCTGAATTTACATAAAAAATCATAATTTATCGTGGTAGCTCTAGTATTCAGTAGTAATTAACAGAAATCAAAATGAAAGATTAATGACTTTTGTTGAAACTACAACTAAATTTGTAATAAAGGGTAGAAATTTCGTAAATAAAAGACAAAAAAGAAATATTTTCGGAACCCTTGGGTATAAATGGTTTAAATTTTTAATTGTTATAGTTAATTATCTGGTTCATCGAATCCTGAACGGTGGACCACTACTTACGCCACACCCTGTATACACACCTCTTCAAAATTACAGCTTTCTATAGTAGGTGCCAGTTTAGATGAGAATAGCGGTCATTGACCTACCTACATTTATTAAACTTCTTAACTTTGACAATCAAAAATAAGCCTGTTCAAGACCTAGAATCGTCATCTATCGTGATCTTTAACTTTGTAATGAAAAACGAAGAGAAATTAGGGAAAGGGCAATAACCGCTATTCTCACCTTAACTGGCACCAACTATTATAGTACTAACAGTCTCTGAGCAAAACCTCGGACGGACGGACAGACGGACATGACGAAACTATAAGGGTTTCTTGTCAGGACTACGGAACCCTAAAAACACAGTATTCATCATCATCTGCCTAGCCTTTTCTCAATTATGGTCGGCTTCTAGTCTAACCAAATGCAGCTGAATACCAGTATTTTACATGGAGCGACTGCCTATCTGACCTCCACAACTCTGTTACCAGGTAATACTTGGTCAGACTTTCGGGCCACTGACTACCTGTTATGACTGCCAAAGATCTAGAAATGACAGTCGAGACCAACGGCTTCAAGTGCTTTCCTAAGCACGGAGGAAACTCGGTATTTAATGTTTGGTCATCCATCCAAAGACTAACCCAGGAAAGCGCAAAAACACAATATTCATAGTTAGATAATAATCAGACACATTTTTGATTAACACAATAGTGCGCTCCTTCACGTTTGCGATATCTACACGTCATCAGCACAGGTGTTAGATCGGCCGATAGTCTGCCATAAATATTCTGGTACTACACTGGATGAATTCTAATTATCCACCTAATTGTACTGCCCAACAGACGGATATTGGACTTTTGGTATTTTTTCAACGGATTAGCATCTAATTGTGCATTGTTAGTTTTTTTCCCATTTTACAACGGATGAGCTGATTACTAAAGTTAAAATTTTGGGTTTTACCAAAAATATGAGTTAATTCACAAGGTGATTTGAATAAGAGAATATTACGAAAAACCAGGTGAATGATCGAATAAAAGGTTTGCCACCCCGACCTCTAAATAGTAGATCTTCAGTCTAACGCTCTCCCAACTGAGTTATTTCGGCTCCTACTGATTCGTGCTATACAACATTCATTTTACGGAGATATTGGGCGCCAAAGCTCCAACTTATGGACAACTTTTTTTTTTTTTAAATACAAGTTTTTAATGTAAAATGTTTACTTTAAACACTTTCACGACCCCCGTCCCGTAATATTCAATTTGAGTTCTACTAAAAAACATGATTTTTCACCCCAAAAAAAATGTCGTTTCCCAGCATTGATGTTTGCGTGTTTAAGTTACTTAGTTTGATGTACAGAATGCTTGGTCGACTGCTTCGTGATGAGGTTGTTTACTACCTGTATGTAATATTAAAGTCTACATAGACAATCTACCTACATTTAGTGAATCATGGATGAACTTCCACCAAAAATATTTGGCTGCCGAAACCCGGGATCGAACCGGGGGACCTCTAGATCTTCAGTCTAACGCTCTCCCAACTGAGTTATTTCGGCTCTTGTTAACCATCCGTGCAACATCCATGTGAGGTTATGATGAAATAGGGCATTAAAATGTGCAAGATTAAATATTGTCCACCATGAAACATAAATTAACTTGTGACTAAAAATATTTAGCTACCGAAACCCGGGATTGAACCGACCTCTAGATATTCAGTACGTTCTCCCAACTGAGCAATTTCAGCTGTTATACTTGGATGGAAGATCACTGCATTATATATATACACTTTGAAAACAAAACGCACAGAATCTTACAAGTTACCCCCCCTACCCCCCCCCCCCCGTCACATACGCTCTTCGCAACGCTTGTTTCGTCAAATTATATAGCTGTAACATTATTTAGAGTAACGAGAAAAATACCCATTTATTTCAAAATACCAAGGGTTTTTCTAGGTAAAGCAAAAATGTACCAGAAAGTCAGGTGCGTATTGCTCGCAACCGATTCGCAACGACTAGATAATTACAGATAGTATACATGTACGAAGCAACTTATAGCAGGTGTAGTCGTACCCTCATGGGAAAGAGGGGTGAGTCTATGTAAATATAGCAAATTTAATTATTGCCGACACCCGGGATCGATCCAGGGACCTTGAGATCTTCAGTCTAACGCTCTCCCAACTGAACTATTTCGGCTCTTGATACTTAATGGTGTAATTACAACATCCATTGCAGATTATGGTGAAATCGGGCATTGAAATGTGCACAATTGAAATGTGCATAATAATTGAAATCTACCCTGACGGAGTAAAAATGTAATGAGCCAACAATTAACTTTTAAAGACCTCTTCAAGTTTTCTCTCCTCTCGTCTCTTATTTTAATAGTTTCGGTTCTTATGTTCTTAGCTAACTATCTCTTCGCCTCTTTCACAAAGAAAATCAAAAACTTATTTTGGCAGGAAACGAGAGATATTTAGAAAAATGTGGAGTAAGGCAAATCTCACAGGCTCACAAGAGCATAGCAGCATAATACAACACTAATAATGCTAGTTCATTTAGCAAACGAAAGGGGGAAAAACCTCTTTCAAAAAGAAAGCTGCCGAAACCCGGGATCGAACCAGGGACCTCTAGATCTTCAGTCTAACGCTCTCCCAACTGAGCTATTTCGGCTGTGGATGAAAGGGTTAAATTCTGGATCACAATATTTCAGTAATGCAACTTACTTAGTTTATCAGAAAAACAATTTATTAACGGATATTCTGTTTAGATATTTCCAATGTTATTTTTAAACTCATTGCATTGTTTACTTCAGTAAACAATGCGAGTTTAAAAATGACATTTCAATGTCATTGTTATCTTTTGCATATTTTATTCGCAAAACAGTGAAATTAATATCTGATGCAATTGCAATCAAAAGTATGATTCGCCCATGTGATTATTGAATTGAAAAAAACGAATGATACAAATGACCGCAATGTAGGTACGTTAGTAAGCGTACTTAACCACAAATCAGTGGCATAATGGCACTGTAAATTTATGTCAAATTGTCACTTATAATATAGGGTGTAAACGGATTATTCACGAAGACGTCAACGAAACATTATGGATATTAAATTATGTAACTTTACGCAAAAAAATATTGCTAGGAAAAGATTTTTTTTGGGTTAAAAGTCATGTTAAATGTAAAACTCAATGTAGTTGTTCGTAGTAGTTAATTAGTTAGTAGATACAGAGTTTGTGGAGGTGTTTAAAGTAAAAATCTTACATTAAAATCATGTACATATTTAAAAAAATATTTTGGAAAAGTTGGAACTTTGACCCCTAATATCTTCGTAACTAGGTTCCCAGGTATAGTGTAGAACAAAAAAATATCGCAATGACGGGGAGAACAAGTGCCTTTCGGCTTCGTTAAGGGTCTATTTACACCCTTTATGTAATGTACTACCGAGCTCACTGACGGCCGACCACTTTTCAACCTTATTACTCAGATTATAAAGGTGAAAGTGGTCGACCGTCAGTGTACTCGGCGGTACAAAAAAATCCGCGGTTTCCTACATAAGAGCACTATGTACCTACACGGTCAAAATGTATGAAAGAGTAATGTATGGTTGAGTACCTTACAATATCAGTTTGATGAATGGTAACAACACGCTGTTAATATTTCCAAATTACCTCCATGAAGTTACCCATGTGGATACGCTTAGCGGGTAACTACTGCTTATAAAATATCAATTTTCTATTAAGCTGAAGGTGTTCATTAAAGCGAGCCGGGTCTCAAAGGTGCGGCGGCGCGCGTTGTGATTCTCATCCTCGTATAGTTTTGTCCTGCCACATATTTAAAACTTAATGCACATTCATGCGGTGCGGCGGCAGCGTGACACAATTCTAAATAACCCCAAAGCACATTAGGGTATGTGTCAGGCCACGAAGCAAAAAAATAATTTTAATCAGACAGCTCGACGTCGTATCTTTTCGGATGCGAAATCATCAAATGACTCCTCCCGCTCTGGGCGGAGCAGGAGTGTCAGACTTTTACTGACTAAAACCCATCCATGTTCCTTCATCGCCCTTTGTGTTCCGGGCCCACGGTATCTCTTTCGAACAGTCCCGCAGCCCCGGCAGGCATCGGTCCTTGCGGACCCCTTCCTTTTGCCGTGGAACAGGAACGCGCCGTCGACACGGCCTGTCGTCATGAGACGGACGGATGGCGAGCTAGCCCTTAGCTCTCCGTCCACAGGCCCGCGCCTACGGTGACCGGGACGTCAGGTTCTTTCCCTCTCACGTTCCGCCACCTCCTTCGCTAGCATGACTGCTTCGCAGAAGGAGGTGACGGCGGCGTCCCATTCCGTCTCGCTCCGGACCATGGATTGAACCAAAGCCGGACGCTAGAGGTCGCCGCCGCCGATCATCCAAGGCAATGAATAGATTCGCGCAATACAGCGTATCGTACTGGCGAATCGCTCGTCATACGTTCTTTGGCGGTCGCTATTTTGCGCTGTACAAGAGTGCGATAGCTCATGCGAAATATACGAAACTAATTTTTTTTTACTATGCGGTATTTTGAAGCGCGGCCTGTTTTGATCTTGCGTAGCCTTAAATCGATGCCGTGCTGTACAAAATGATGGCAAATATTATATTATTACGTTACTATGCGGCCCGATCCGACTCACTTCACGGACGCCAAGCTTAATTAATATAACGAAGTTAAGTTTTTACTTGTACGAGGTAATTATATAAACTTTTAAACCGTTTTTTTTTTCAGATAACACTGGTCGCAATGCCAGTATCTCCGCTGATGGAAGAGCAGAAAGTCGTGAGGACTTTATCAGGGATTCTGCTGTGCTTCACTCTCGCTCTCTTGCCACCTGTCATAGAAACCGAAGCTCTGGTTGTTACTGAAAATATCAGTAGGTTCAAGGTTGGTTATTTAGGTTCTACCCATTAAAAACACAAGAACTCGGAAGGAACACTGATGTACAAACGCTTACCACATATTCATCGTTCTGTGTTTCGGAATGCCGTCGTGTCGTGAATCGTTCTGTGTACTGAATATGTCGTAAGCGTTTGTGCGTCGGTGAACGTTTTATGCTTTATAAGTTTAATCGATCACTGACAGACAACGCACTGCCTCTAGAATGAGACTGCCATAAATGCTGAAGAGCCGACTTGGATATTTGTAATAGAAGTATGGAGGGGGTTATAGAAATTTTGCAAAGTTCAGGTTTTGAAAAGACATTTTTCTTGTCGAACACAAGTCAGTTTTATCATCTAGGATTTGTATTTATTTATTTTATTTAAACTTCATGTACAATAGTGGTACATAGGCGGACTTAATACCACAAGGCATTCTCTACCAGTCAACCTTTGGGTTAAATAGGAAAACATAGTGATAGGGTACAACGTAATGTCTAAAAAAACTTTTTGTTAGCGAGAGTTTAGATTTAGATTGATACTAATACACATACAGATAAAATAAACTAATAGATATTTTAACAAATACCAAAAATTAAAAAGAAAATAACAAGAAACCTATTAATAATTATTATGATGATATTTATTATTGTATTTGGGGGAGATTGTGGAGGGAGGAGGTGGTGAACAGTGCTATCCTGGGGCTTGTTGACTAGCAGAACAGCTACGTTTTCAATTGCGGTGAAAGCGGTTTAGTCATTATTCGAGACTGAGAATAGTACAGGAGCCATGGAGGTATTTACAGTAAAAATCTTACTTTAAAAACAAGTAGGTACTTATATATAAAAAAAAACTTGGAACTTTGACCCCCAATATATCCGTAACTAGAAGGTTCCCAGGTATGGTGTACAACAAAAAAATGATCGCAATGACGGGGAAAACGAGTGCCTTTCGGCTTCGTTAAGACGTTTTTTACACCCTTTATTATTTATTTTATTAAAACTTTATGCACATAATGTACAAAGACGGACTAATATAATGCCACATTTCATCATAACTTGAAATGAATGTTGTATAGCACGAATTAGTAGAAGGCGAGAGAGAGGCTCAGTTGGGAGAGCGTTAGACTGAAGATCTAGAGGTCCCCGGTTCAATCCCGGGTTTCGGCAAAGTTTTTATTCGATCATTCACCTGGTTATTCGCAATATTCTTTAATTTAAAAAAAAAAAAAAAAAAACAATAATAGGGAGAACAAGTACCTTTCAGCTTTGTTAAGGGTCTATTTACAGCCTTTAAACCTAAGGTTTTAATGCCCTAATTTTGTAAATATTGTTTTGTGTAAATCAATTATTTCAATAATATTATCTTGTTTACAGCGCGCACTTCGCTTACGCAACGTCGAGTACACATCAATGTACGTCAGCTGGCTGATATACGGCTACCTCACCTGCCTGCCCATATGGGGGCTGGCTTCCATCACTCTCATCCTGATCTTCAGATGGATATATCTGATCGAAGCCTTAATGGTCGTGATGGCTTACACTTCGGTCATGATTATGATTGCCCTACTGATGGGCATGTTTCATAACAGAGGTTTGTAATACATACAAAGAAAGTAGCCTTTAGAGTGGAAATCTGACGGAAGATGCACTGTGCATCGTCGATCGAGTAATGTCAGGGCCGACAAACAATCGATGATGCGTTAGTACATACATCATCTGCCTAGCCTTTTCCCAACTATGTTGGGGTCGGCTTCCAGTCTTACCGGATGCAGCTGAATACCAGTATTTTACATGGAGCGACTGCCTATCTGACCTCCACAACCCAGTTAGTACTGGGTAATAAGATACCCCTTGGTAAGACTGGTTGTCAGGCTTTTTGGCCTCTAACTGCCTATCGACGTTACAGATCTACAAATGACAGCCGGGACCAACGGCTTAACGTGCTTTCCGAGGCACGGAGGAAACTCGGTATGTAATGGGTTGGTCACCCATCCCCAGACCAACCTAGGCAAGTACGGCTTAACCTAACGATCGATCCGAGCGGCTGTTATTATTTAGCCACGAGCTCCTCCGTATGCGTTAGTACATACGCCAGCACATTAAGGTACCAGAAATTGTAAACATACCAACCAACTAAAACTCAATCAACCTTGAACCTTTTGAACCTTTGCTTTATCTGTAAAATTGAAAATGTGTGTGTTGAAAGTGTGCTAGCGTCTGTACTGCAATCGTTCTATCGACGATACGCCCGATGCATGTTCCGTCAGATGTGTATCCACCCTTATTTTTAGCTCCAACTTCCTGTGTTAAGTTAACGGTCTAATTGTCTACCTAGGCGGCAAAATCTTCTAGGTTTAACTCTATCGATTAGTTACATCATTGCTTGGGTGTGAGCAATGGCAATGGGTCACTCCAAAAATAAACTGTGTTTTGTACAAAAATATGTTCTCGTGATTGAAAAAAAAAAATGTCTCATCTTCGAGGCCTTGTTACCAACAACGTTGGGTAGCAGTGGCATGTATGACGGAGTCGATGATGTAATGTGGCACACGTCCCCTCCCCCAGTCCCGATCCACTTGTTATTTTACCCTAATAGGTAAAAAGCAAGAGCATACCTAGTGACTTCAGAAGAAGGGTTGCGTATGTTAAAAGGTTGGGAGCCACTGCTTTAGATATACTAAAAACATTCAGATATATTTTTATCTATATGAACGATATATACAACGTGTACGTTAAATTCGCAAAACCTGAAAATAGTTCGTTCAGAATAACGAGCAGAATCAATTTAACCATTTTTTAATATACTTAGGTCACATTTTCCAAAAAATCTTCATAAAAAATGTTGCCCTGTCTAATTAATAGGTCAAGCCATCACGTGCGCAAAACCGCCAAAATAGGTAAACAAACACAAATGGTTGTCGTCCAATGTACCTACCGACTCCTCCCTCGACAGAGCGTCGTCGCAGACGCAAGATTAGAATTGCCAGTAAAACTTAAATAACACATAAAACCTTTACATTTTTTTTTAATGTGTTTTTTTCTCTCAGAATTAGGTCAATTGAATTAAAAATCATTTGGGGTGTCTGAGGTTTTGCGCATTTAACGTAACACATTGTATTGCACTCTAGTTTATAACTGTTCACAACGTTTGCGCTTCTACTAATACCATTCTCATTGCTCACACAGCATGGCTCATTTATAATATCTTAATATTTCCAGCATCCATTGCTTGCGTGTGGACCACATTATTCACTATCCTCCAGACTTACCTGTCTGAACTGCTGGTCCACCATCGGTACGACCGCAAGCATGTAGCCCTCACCTTCTTCATGGACATCGTATTCCCACCGATGGGACTAGTGCATGCTTTTAACAAGTTCGCTCTACTGCGGACTGGAAGTAAGTTGCATGATGCTAAAAAATATAGATTCTCGTAATAGTGTGTGCCGTCTAATCTAATTAGCTGAATTGTCCGACTGCAAAGCAGAAGCGTCGCTTTTCAACACCAATGGATAACAACCACCTTGAAGAATGGATAACATCAACCATTTTATACAAATCCATCTGGATTATGAGAAATGAGCCGGAATATACGAGTAGTACCTATATAGTGGAGCCACTTGGAAGAGCTAGAGGCTTTATGTGCAACAGTGAACTGCTATTTGGGATGACGACTTGTGTGCAAATGTTCATACTTTCGGGATACCGAAAATAGTTTCCAACACTTTTTTTATTCACAACGTACGAAAGTCTCCCCAACTAAATAATTAATAACAGCCGCTCGAGTCGATCTTTAGGTTAAGCCGAGCTTGCCTAGGTTGGTCTGTGGATGGGTGACCACCCATTACATTCCGTGCCTCAAAAAGCACGTTAAGCCGTTGGTCCCGGCTGTCATTTGTAGATCTTTGACAGTCGTTAGGTAGTCAGTGGCCTAAAAAGTCTGACAACCAGTCTTACTAAGGGGTACCGTATTACCCGGTACTAACTGGGTTGTGGGCGGAGGTCAGATAGGCAGTGCAGTGATACTGGTATTCAGTAGCATCCGGTAAGACTGGAAGCCGACCCCAACATAGTTGGGAAAAGGCTAGGCAGATGATGTACGAAAGTCTCCCACAAAAATTATTATTTCTTGTTCTTTTTCAAACCAGACGAAGAAATTCAAGCCAGCACGTCGTCCTTAATTTACATGTTGGCGTCGTGGACCCTCATCAATGTATTGTACTTCGTCCTTCTCATGATGCTGCAGAGAACCATCGGTCAAAATCGCGCCATCGGGGGCCAGGTGTCTTGGAAGTCCGTGATATTCCACGAAGCTGAGGTAGATACACTTTGTAATGAGAATTAGTGTTGCCCAATATCGGTCTTCGTTTTGCAGTCTTGGTCTTGTTCTGCATTTTTGCAAGACCAAGACCGACTTATTGTAGCAAGACCAAGACTGAACCCTGCAAGACTTAAGCAAGAACAAGACTAAGCCTGCAAGACTCTTGCGTCTCGCAGTTAAGTCAAACTGAGATTTGGGCGTTATAGTAGGTATTTGGTTTCAATCCCGATTTTGGTCGTTCCCCAGTATCAAAACCGTATCGTCATAACACTAAAAGGTATTGTATTGATTATTATATATTTCGACTATTTATTAAGTAGGTAGGTAGCGTGTTACTTCCAAATATGTTCCCATGTGATAAAAATTTACCTGGCTCAACTTTCTAGCAAAGTTCATTTCATACCTTGTAGGCATATCTACCTATAGTATTATATTGTGCTTCTATAAGTCTAATGTGCAGATCTAACGTTAGTAGGTTGGTAAACATTATGTAGGTACTTATGTTTCAAAATTTATATTATTCTTCTATTCAGCAAAATTTAAAACTAACAGTGAGTCGAGTACGTCTAGTACTAGTAGAAGTTTTTAAGCCAGCCGATGTTATGGTACAGACGCCAGCACATCAAGCTACAACAATCTGCCAAATTTCTTTAACAGATTTTCAACTTTATCGCTAAAGCATTAAGGTTGATTGGGAAAATTTGACGTTCCGCGAATAAACCGTTGTTCGGTCGGTGTATTACGTACCTACTTATTTGATAATTTACCGACAAAGACGCCGCGGTGTATCAAAGACCGTGCAACAAGTGTATCACAGCATTTGACACTGTTTGAGCGCCACTTTCGCCGCCACAGAGTAAGGACAGAAGCACACAAAATTATTACCTATTTTGGTAGGGTTGGCACAAGAGGATAAAATTAAAAGACCTTTCAGATGTCTCAGAAGTAGGTATAAATTGAATGAGTTATAGAAGATACATTCTCACAATGACTCGAATTCGAACGTCAATTTTATTATTTAATTTCATAAATCAGCTGTTTTTTTTAAAGTGCGATAGATAAATAATATGTGCTTAAAAATTCCTACAAACAATTTTCGTTCGTCACAAGCCACAATAGATACCCAAAAAATTATATGTCTGATACATTTTAATGTAGGTATCAAAATTTTATTCATGTTTTAGATGTTTGTGCTGGTAATTAAGTCTAGCTGACGACAAATTTTATTAGTTAGAAGTATCAAGTCCAAATTAAGATGAAAAGTAGTGATAATAATTTTAACCGCTAGCTGTTTGTGAAGAGTTTAGGATAGCCAGTACACGTACAGGAAATCATTAAAGGTACCTACATAGAGTTAGTAATTACGCTAAGGTACTAAATTGCGTTTTTTTTTAATTATTATCAAGTTAATTTTATTAATTTGGTGGTTCACTATGCCTATGTCAATTTTAGCTCAACATGTACCTCCTCTGTCACGTTGTTTTAAGATCTAAACTGACGTGTTTATTATATATAGCAATAGGCTAATAGGTATTTGAAAGTAGTCTAGTCTAAGTAGTCGAGTCTCGCAATACTTGCGAGACTCTTGCTGCAAGACCAAGACCAAGACCAAGACTGAGAGCGCAATACCAAGACCAAGACCAAGACCAAGACCAGGTATATTGACGCAAGACCAAGACCACGACTGGCTCCATAGCCAGTCGTGGTCTTGGTCTTGCCCAAATGCAAGACCAAGACGAGACCTTTCTCGTCTTGGTCTTGCATTTGGGCAACACTAAATTGAGAATAATCTACCAACTACATAACGGGGCTGTTTTCTGCTATTAACAAGGATCTGCGATGGGCAAATCGGCAGTGAAGCTTGAACGTTTTAATGACAAGAGCCCCCTTTGAACGTACGATTTCAAGATTTATTCATTAATATCTGTTTTCAAGATGACAGTAAATTATGAGATCATTTGTGGTACGGTGGGCTGCATCAATTGGGTACCCCAGTATCCTGGGATCGAACGTAGGTGCTTTCACCCTTGAAAGGACCTACGTTCTGCGTTCATGCTGTTCGTTCAACAACGAACAACAAAGTAGCGGCACAAATTGTGACATCGAAAGCATATCCAAACCATCTGACGAGACAATTGACGCCAAAATAGGTAAGTACATAATCGGCATTGGCTTTATAAAGATATGTTACCTCTAATAATGCAAAAATATCAGAAATGCTCAAATCATGCCTATATGAAATGTACCTAAGTATTTTTTTGTTGTTAATTATATATTTTATTATTGTACAGAACCGCGAAAAACTACGTGAGGCCCGGGTTCCCTGGCAGAATGAACAAGGAAAGCTGCAGGAAGTTGATGAGTTGTTGGCAAAGGCTATCAGCTTCCGAGATGTTAGCAAGGCTAGTCTATTTCTAAGTATTATTTTGTTTTTATATTATTAACAAATTGCATTCTTACTTTTATGTTATGGGGTTTTATGAGATTCAGTAAGAACCTCAATCAACTCATCAGCGTCAGCGTTAGCGTTAGGTAGAGCCTTGTGTTGACATCTGACATTATGCTAAGCTGAGGCCCTTTTGGCACTATTCGTTCTGTTTGTTTGTAGCTAAACTACAAAGAGTACAGCGCCATCTTTGACAAAGATGGTGAACTAAATAGCTATAACTAAATATAATACTAAATCCGTCAAAACCCTACATCGCGCAAGCAGAGTTATCCGCGACTTAAGACTATATACAAGAAGAAGGGCATGAAGAGCTTTACATGTTCAATACAAAATAAATACACTTTGTGTATTTATTTTTTTATTTTTTTTTCTTTAGTGTATTTATTTTTAATTTTATTTCTTTCTTTCATCCTCGCAGTCCACTGTATAAACTAGACCTCTTCAAAGCTGTGCCACAGTACCCTGTCGTCCACCTCTCCCAGGAGCTTCCCACGTTATGTTTCACAACAATCTGGCGGAGAGATTGCTTAACACAATCGTATTCCCAATGCAATTAATTTTGACAAGAGCATATTAAATTTTTAAACACACGAAGCAATGTTCTACGTGAAATATAAGAGCGTGTTACGCAATTTGGGTTAAGGGTGCAGAACTTGTTTGCTGCTGTTGGTTGCTTGGTCATCAGATCTTTGACAAACAGTGCAAGCCCACTGCAACAGCAGCTATCTAGCTCTGGAACAGTGCGAAGTTAAGAATCTATTGTTGTACCTAAAATAACTTCGGAGAGAGGTCAATCGTCGAATCCGATTCGGCTGGGCAGCGTTCGGGAAGCTGCGCGGTATCTTCTCGTCCAACTTACCGCAGTGTCTCAAGACGAAAGTCTATGACCAGTGTGTGTTGCCAGTGATTACATACGGGGCCGAAACGTGGTCGCTCACAATGGGCCTTATCAGAAGGCTTAAAGTCACTCAAAGGGCAATAGAGAGGGCTATGCTCGGAGTTTCTTTGCGTGATCGAATCTGATATGAAGACATCCGCAAGAGAAACAAGGGTCACCGACGTAGCCCGAAGAATTGCCAAACTTAAGTGGCAGTGGACAGGGCACATTGCTCGCAGAACGGATGGAGTGGCGACCGCGAACCGGAAGACGTTGCGTTGGAAGACCTCCCACTAGGTGGACTGATGACCTGGTGAAGGTCGGGACCGGTCAATGTGGCAACACTTGGGGGCGGCCTATGTCCAGCAGTGGACGTCTTTCGGCTGAAATGATGATGATGATGATGATGATGACTTAAAATAAAATCAGTCTTAAGCCGAAAGGCACTGTAGTATTTAATACATCCATCAGCACAAAATTTTGAGTGCGTTACATTGAGCGCTTCCGTAAACCGTGGTCGTTCCCAGCAACTACGTTTGTGCACGGTTTCTAAGTTTGATGTATAAAATGCTTGGTTCTTTACACACGTATAAGAAATATGCTTGCAATTTTTTTAGAGCATCATGGGTATCCCAGTACTGCGCAACGTCAGTTTTGACATTTATCGCTGCGAGTTCTCCATGCTGTTCGCTGAAAGGGTCCAAAATACCATGATTGACACCTTAGAGAATTTGATTACCGGTAAGATTGTTTAACGCCATTTATGATGTTCCAACCTTAAATTAGGTGGCTACAGCTTTTTATTTTGGGTGTCATTTGCTACCTGAAGTCGATTAATTAGTTACATGGTATTTTGATAATTACCAGCTGCAGACGTTTAGAATTAGAAATGACATGTTCTGAAGCTTTGCGGATGACGTATCAAACAGAAAACACGCGTTTCATTGGCTTATGTAAACTTTCACTTATTCAAAAATTACAAACTCAAAAGTACACGTTCTAAAATATTCATTCACTCTAATCATCAAAGAGTAAAACCTGGGAATGTACCTTTCAGACGATTAAACTTTGCGAAGGCTAACTGGAAGGTAGGCAAAGGGCGGACGTTTTGAGACAGTCCTAAGTTTTTTTTTTATTCAAAATCAAAATCATATGTTATCAATCAATCATTCCCCATAGATAAAATACACAAAATTACATTTAACAAAAATAATAAACTAATACTGTATATTTTAAGGGATGTATCTTGTCGCCGATCCTCTCTAGCATATACGGTGAATATATAACGAGACGAGCCTTAGACGGTCGGGAGGGTGGAATATCCATTGGCGGCAGGAAAATCAGCAACCTGAGATACGCAAAGGACACCACTCTATTCGCATCGTCAGAGCAGGAACTATCTCAGCTCCTCTCTAGTGTGGAGAAAGAGAGTAAAGCAGTTGGCCTTACCATTAATAAGGCGAAGACCAAGGTGTTGATGGTGGATAGATCTGGCTCGCTGATTCGCTCCAAAGAACTCAAAGACCTAGGTTTCGTTGAGCAGTTCGTGTACCTTGGCTCTCTTCTCAGTAACGAGGGAGGCAGTGAAAGAGAAATCGCCAGAAGAATCCAAATGTCCAAGGCAGCGATGACTAAACTCACTCGGATATGGAAAGATCGCAATATATCCCGCAAACCCAAAGTGAGGCTGGTGCGTGCGCTCGTATTCTCAATTTTTTCTTACGGCGCCGAATCTTGGACAATAAAAGAGAAAGAAAGGGCAAAAATTGGCGCTTTTGCAATGTGGGTTTGGAGGCGGATACTGCGAATTCCATGGACTGCACGCCGGACCAACCTGTTCATTCTTAAGGAGCTCCAAATAACCAGAAGACTATCTGCTGCCTGCTTTCAGCAAATTCTTAAGTATTTTGCACATGTCGATCGTAGAAACCCTAACAGCCTCGAGAAGCTTATGGTAGTTGGCCAAGTAGGAGGACAGACAAACGTGGAAGAGCATAGTACACCGAGTGATGAATACCTCAGACACAGACTAGACACGACCTTTAACAATGAAGATAATGACTTTGAAGAAAAAGAAAGAAAGTATATTTTAAACTTTAACTATGAAACTTTAACTATACACGCAACGTAGTCGGCGTCGTGTTTCGCTGCATGGAGTCACGTAACCGCCCTCGGAAACGTTCATATACGACACCCTTCGGCCAAAAGTCCTCCTTCATGCACGTCTGTAGGTAGATGGTGGGTTGGAACTCGTACCACGAATGACGATTCCAATCTTTCAACTCTCAGACATCAGTTGGTTGGTTGGTTATGTTCGACGTTCAAAAAGTTCTGATTATCAGCCTTTTGATTTTGATACATTCAGGTTTGACGACGCCGGACCGTGGAAGCATTACCGTGCTAGGCAAGAAATTG
The DNA here is from genome assembly GCA_941918905.2 of Xestia sexstrigata. NCBI lineage: Eukaryota > Metazoa > Arthropoda > Insecta > Lepidoptera > Noctuidae > Xestia > Xestia sexstrigata. Next base: position 3,793,959 of record OW799201.2, on the reverse strand, counting down.
GTGCGAGGAACGGAAGTGCTAACAACACCTCAGATGATGGGCTACTGTCACCGCTCTGATGCCCTGATTGAAGATCTAACCGTTCGGGAGCATTTCACTTTATACAGCCAAGTGAGTCCATGAGCTATTATTGTAAAGATGAATAGCAAAAACAGTTCAAATCGACTTAAACCACAAACACGATGTTTTTGTTTTTTTGGTTTTATCAGGGAAAAACTGACTAACGTATTGTAAGATGTTAATAATTTTTTTTTCTTTTAGTTATTTTATAAAGAAGAAAACGTTATCTATCGCAGAAAAAAAAGAAAATAAATTAATTTCTATTTTCATCAGATTTGCCTTTGGAACTACGACAATCTGAGCGTAGTCGAGTACAGTCTCACCAGGACCAAGCATTTGCTACAGGAGTGTAATTTAGAGAAAGTAAAGCACGAGCGAGTGAGGAACCTGAACATTTACTTCAAGGCGCAGTTGTGTTGGGCCATCGCTTTGTTACTCGAGCCCAGGGTGAGTAGGGACGTAGGACAAAACTCGCGCGGGTGCACGCTCGCGTGTCTGTATACAAAAGTAATATCAGTAGCGTAAACAAGCGCGGGCGATTACGACGGGTTTCCTTATCCGCTTATTCACAAAGGAACTTATTGCAGCGTGGGGTGTATGATGCAACTGCCCATGTAACGCTCCGCGCAGGCTGCAACGCAAACGCTCCACAAATTTCGCGGCCTTTGGATAAATTTAACAGAAGGCCCAGAGCGGACACTAGCGCCGTGCACCCGCGCGACTTTCAGCGCACGCCCTGAAAGTAGCAGAATGTGCAGTTAAAGGCTGGCAGACCGCATTTGTGCCGGTAAGACTCGTAAGCGGGCTGTGACGTCTCTTTCTCTCTTTGTAACGTTACACTAAATGTTATTTTATTAAACTTCCAGGTGGTAGTTATACCATTATTTACTGATTGCCGCGAGTACACCAATGTTATCAATGACAAAATAATGGTAAATTAATGTTTTGTTTGTCTCTTTTTTGTTGAATTTCATTTGAAATCACACAAATATGTGTGAATATAAACTCGTCCGGTCCGGTCACGGTCTGAGAGCAGCGGTGGCCGCCCCGACTTACGAACAGTAAGTCGTAGGTTCGAACCCAGACAGGCGCAATACTTTGTGTAATTTATTTCATCACCACTGCTCTCAAAACGGTGAAGGAAAACATCGTGAGGAAACCGGCATGTTCTAGAACCAAAAAATTCGAAGACATGTGTCATCTACCAATCCGCACTGGGCCCGCGTGGTGGATTATAACCCATTCCCTCTCATTGAGAGAAGGCCGTGTCCCAGCAGTGGGAACATTATAGGCTGATGATGATGATGATGATGATAAACTCGATTCTCTTAATTAACGAGCTAATCTACAATTTTCAGCAATATAGAAGGCACATGACAATAGTGACGTCCGTTTTCTCGAGTATGGAACTCGAACATGCTGACCGGATATTTGTGTACGATAACAAGCGCCTAGTCTTTGGAGGGACGCCTGCATATATGTTCTTCAGATTCGGTAAGTATCAAAAACCCGGCTGCAAGTTGTATTTGATCTGAAATAAATTTATATTATTATTTTTATGTATATTATATATTCTTAGCAAGTTCCCCCACAACCGAGTCTGAGGCGAGCGGAACGTTATAAAAAGTCTGCGTCACTTGGACTCGGCTCACGAGTGTTACCTACAGCGCTGCACACGGCTACCAGAGGAAGTTTTCGGCAAAGTGAACCAAGTTGGGGGTACTTGCCGGAAACTTCCGCTCGCGCGGATCGCCACCACCTCTGCTTTCCCTGTGTTCGCGCAAGTGCTTAGCACTGGTGCGAGCACAGGGGGAGGCACCGACGCTGCCCAGTGCTCTGCACTGTCTGCGATCGCGAGCCCACGTCCAAGCCAGAAGCTGCAAAAATGCCGAAGCCCGACGCTCGAGCCGCTGAATACAAGGCTCGTATCTGGGCGCTGGAACGAACGGCATCGATGCCGAATATCGGCTTCGTGCTGCCCGAGCCGGCGCCGCCTGCCCCCCTCCCCCCTCGGAGTGAGGAGAGGAAGGGGACCACCAAGACGAGAACCTCCGCCGCTACTAAAAACAAGAGGACTCCTGAAGCCCGGGCGAAGAGGGGAGAGGTCGGAGCGAGCCGGGGCGCAGCTGCTGGTGTGCGCGGCCCGTCGACGTCACCGGCGTCCGCGCGCGCTGCGCCGGTGCCTGCGCCGAGCCGACCGTGCGCCGCATCTGCGCGCCCGTCCACGCTCCGCCCGGTCCCTATGAACGACCCGGGGCCCCCTGCTGCCACCAACCCGTCCGCGTGCCGCGTACGCGCGCCGCCGCGCCCGCGCGCGCAGCTGCGCGTGACTCCGCACCGCAGGGACAAGCCGCCACGATACCGTGGCGCGCGCCCACTGCGCTGCCGCGCTCTTCAGCAGCCGCCAGCCGCGCCTCAGCGCCCACAGCGCCACCTACGCGCCCCACCGCGCAAACCCATGCCGCCACGGCTGCGCGCCCTGCCGCGTCGACCGCGCCCTCCGGGGCTGCGTCCGCAGCGAGGGCTTCCAGCAGGGACCCCAGGCTGGCACCGGAAGCGCGCCAGGCTCTCTTGGCGCCCCAGGTGCCCGCTTCGCCGGCGCCCCCCCGTGCCTCGGCCCGCGACTCACCGGCAGAACGGTCGGCATGCTCGTCGCGAGCCGGCTCGAGCATGTCGCTCGAGTCTGCAGGGTCGGAAGACTCGGGGCCGAGTGTGCAGGGGTGGCGCACACCTGGACGAACGCCGTCGCCGTCGCGGGGTTATGGCTCCGACTGCCGGTCGGAATCACGGCCTCAGCGACGTCGCCGAAGCACGGACGAGGCCGAGGAGGAGGCGAAGCGATACTGCCCCGACCCGCCGCTGCAGCGCGACTGCGCGCCGCCGCGGGGGGGGAAGGTCACCGCAGGGTCGCCTACCTTTGCGGAGGCCACCCGTCGCACGCCTCCTGCCTCAACAACACCGATGCCGAAGAGTCCGGGGACGCAACAAGGGGTGAGTGTCACTAACACTGTCTCTCCCTCACAGTCAGCGGCCCCCCGGGACCTGGACAATGTAGCCGCCAGCCAGCCCAAGCCGAAGCCGCAGAAGCGGCTTAGGTATCCTCCGCTTGTGGTGGAAAAGCTGCCAGGATGGGCCTCACACTTCAGGGCCCTCAAGGAGAAGCTGGGCCACCCCCCCAGTGCCCAACCTTTTGGCACTGGAATTCGCTTCACTCCAGAGAGTGAAGTTGAATATAGGGTGGTCCAGCGCTACTTGACCGACCTAGAGAAGGAAGATGGCACGTCCTGGTTTGCATACTCGCTACAGGCGGAGCGTAGCTTCAAGGTGGCCATCAGGGGGCTGCCTGTGGACACCACCCCTTCTGAAATCGAGGAGGAGCTCCGCGCGTTGGGGTACGAGCCGGAGTATGTTCGCCACATCAAGGCGAGCCAGGGACGACCCGGCTGCGTATTTCACGCCGTACTGAAGAGGACGCCTGACGTACGCAGGATATTTGACACCTCCGTGTTCTTGTACATGAGAGGTGTCGAGATTGAAGCCTGGCGGGGCAAACGTGGGCCCGCCCAGTGCCACCGGTGCCAGAAGTGGAGGCACTCGTCGCACCATTGCCACCGACCGCTCGCCTGTGTCCGCTGCGGAGAGGGGCACACAGCGCGGGACTGCCCCCGCCCACGTGACGCACCAGCTACGTGCGTCAACTGCGGGGGTGAGCATCCCGCCAACAATATCAAGTGCCCCTCTTTCCAGGCAGAGATAAGGGCAAACAGGCGAGCGGGCACAGTCGCCGCCATTACCGCCTCACGCCGACCGGCAACGGTCCCCGAGAGGCCAACAGACGTGGCCACCACAGAGGCCCAAGGTGAGTCGCTGATGGCGGCGGCCAACGGGCCCACCAACAGGGGAGAAGCTCCCCCCTCCTCGAAGCGGCGGAGGGGAAAGAAGAGGAAGCGAGGGGGCAAGGGTAAGGGTCCCGCGCCCCCCACCGCACATGAGGGAGAACAACCGGGCGACCTGCCTCCGACCCTGGAGCGGGCTGTGACCCCGGCTGCGGCTCCAACGCAGCCCGAGGTGAAGAAGACGGTAGGGCCGACAGCCGGCGCCGACATAGCGCGGTCCACGGCCCTACAACAACAAGAACCCAATGCCGAGCGTGGCATCGCCAATGCCGGCCCAGCCGCCGGCCCAGAAGCCCAAAAGGAGTTCACAGCCCGCGCCATCCAGCTGCTGATGGACCTAATTGGTGCCATCAGGCAGGGTCAGGACGTGGAACTGGTCGTCCTTGACGGCCTAGCTGCGTTACTCTCCTTGTACAGTGGATAGACCGTCAAGGATGACTCAGGAGCGTCCGCGACCGGCAATGCATGGTCGCCCCCCCTCCGCCGCCTTCACCACCGGATTGACCCAGGTGAGCTGTTCCTCGCTACACGCAGCTTACCTGCACAATGTGACTCCACACACACCACTCACACCCAGCTGCGCGACTTGTTCTAAGTTAATATAGGCAGTAACCGGGGGTCTCACCCGGCGGAGACGGACCGCCGGGGCACTGTGAAGAAAGCAGCGCTGTGTAACAGCGCTGTGGCGCGCCTACAGGACACATACAGCAGTCACACACATGGGCGCATGTTACATGCGCCCAATAGGTCTAGGACACAGGTCCGACCAAGGGACGGGTCCGTAGTAGCGGACCCAGGTATGGCCGCCGCGGTCAGAGGGCAAAGCCCTGATACCGCCTGCCGCGCCCCCTGGCGGGGGCGCAGCGAATTCCAGTAGTAGACTCGGCTCACTTTACGTGCGGCGCTCGGATGCGACGGACGTTACTTTGGTTGTGTGATTATAGTGCTCCTCTATATTTTATTTTCTATCGTGTTAATCTAATTATTATTGTGGTGATTAAAATTATTTTGAAGTTAAATAAAAGCGTTAGGTTGTTGTAGACCGTTATTTTTTTTTAAACGATTTTCGCTTCTGGTTTGTAAGAATATTATGTTTTTGTAATCTCCTTTTAATTTTCTTCATTTTGATCGATGTTTGGTTGAAAAAATATATTAACGAACAAAATTAAAAAGCCAAAAATCCGCTATTTTTTTAGACAAATCTAATGATACCTTAATCGTCGATATCGATCCAGCCATTTGGAAGAGATCCGAGGTTATAAAGAAATTTACAAAGAAACATACAAGATACGCGCCAAAAGCCTTCTTTGGCAGTCGAGTAATAACATCACGCCGGAATGTTGGTTGTACGAACTTGTAATTTCCAACTGTAATGAAGTCGTTTGTCTTGATATGGACAGGTCACGAGGAGGGATGAAACGCATATGACTAAAAGAGTGATGCAGGAATGTTGATAGATAGAGAGGGAGAGGAAGGTCAAAGAAAAGATGGATGGATTGTGTGAGGAATGATATGAAAGAGAAAGGAGTAACTGATGCCGTGACGTCAGACAGGGGAGAATGGGAGATCAAAACGTGTTGCGCCGACCCCAAGTAGAATGGAACAAAGGCAGGAAGTTGGTGGTGATGATAAGCCCAAAACTAATTGTTTCCTATTCTTAAGATATTTTCTTGGTAAGCCTTATTAATAATTAAACAAATCTCCATCTCCAAAGGATTACGTATATATATGACCCCATGTTACAGGGGTCTTTTGCCATTAATACATCAGCAATCGGCATCAGCGATCAAAAACTTCTATGATCGGACCAACCCAGGTTGGAGTATGTATTAAAAAGTCCTAAATAGCGATAAACTTTTCCCATAAATTTAGTATGAAAATTTTACCCAAAAAAATATTCTTAGTACTCCAACCTGGGTTGGTCCGATAGAAGTTTTTGATCAGTATTAGAAACAGGATCGATTGGCGTCAATAAAATATTTCGTGTTAAATGGCAATTTTCTTGCTAACTGTACATTTTTGTGAAAATCTGTGAAAGGGGAATCGAAATTTCACAAAAATTATGGATAGTCTCGTATGACCATGTTCGTGCTAAAAATTTCCACCTTACTACTTTCATATTTTATGCATTCACTTCAATTTTATTTATTTGTATGTATGTATAGACATAACGCTTTTGGTATACTATTTTTTTCACTTGCTCCATGTCCCCAAGGTCGCGAATACCGGGCCCATATAAGTTTGCAGAGCACTGAAACGACCGAAGAACAGCTAAGAGAACTTCTAGCTCGGGCGGAACACGCCGGCGCTACAGTGAGAGCACATCTTGGTTCTCTACTGATCTTGAAAATACCCGCCAATCCTTCTGCAAGTGTGGCAGAACTTGTAAAGGATTACACTGCATACGCCAATCGGTACGGAATAAAGTCGTTTGCTATCAGCGTGCCGGATACCGATGAGGTGTGTAGACGGTAAGTTTGAACTGATATCGTTTTAGGGAACTGACTACACTTCAGCCTTCAGCTCAATTCATCTTTCATTCCCAAAGAAAACACCACTTTAATATTGAGACACGTACGCAGCCATTCAGCTTGCCGCGGGTAAATTGAGCGAATTAGTGTAGTTAGCCCTTTAAGTTTGTTGCAGTCAATTACTAGAGTTGCATATCCTACTGGGGATATCTCATTTATATAATCCATGAAACTGTTTTGAGACAAATAAACATTTTTCATTTTTTTATGTCTAAAATTATTTGTTTAACATTTTCAGAGCAATAGTAGCTTGTAGAGCGATTGACAACAAACCTGTTAACCTCAAATCTAAAGAAGCTTTAAAACTTTTTACTGGTACGTATGGTTTTGAGATGGATTCAAACCTACGCACAAACCGTACGCGCGTCTAGTTCCTACGAACGTCTATGAACCAAACATATGTCCATATTTAAATGTCCAAACATGTTTATAATAATATGTCTTCTTGGAGGATATTACACTATCATAATTATAATATGTAGGATCATTCATAGGATAAAATAATTTTCATCCTTGATGAATAGCAGTGTTACACGCGAAACGCACTGCCCGAGCGCGTGCGCAGGTCTGTGTCAACCTTAGTGAGAATTTTTATGTTTTCATTCCACAATAATAATTTTAGAAAATGTTAAATGGAAGCGACGGACTAGTTGTTTTAATACACATTTTTGGATCATCTTCTGGAAGTTCTGCTTATTCCACAAGAGTCACAAAAAACTGTTTTTTCTCACGGTAAGTTGCTGAAATGTATTTCTTTTCATTTAATTTTTTATTTTCTAGGTCTTTAATAGTAGATACAGTCAAGGACTATATATGATGAGCCACTTGCCACCATTCGTATTTTACCCGTGTAAAGCAAATCGGGTTTAGTCGGTTATGTTCGTACATGTAGTACAGAGTGACCACTCAAAGTCGACCAATTGCAGGTTTGCAGGTGTAGAAACCGTAACCAAGCGACAATTGCTTTAGCGTAGCCATAGTAACGTTGGCGTACGGAGACATTATGATTGGTATAATTTCGACATCGGAAAAACTCGTATCCACGATTTTATCCGAACGCAAAGCGTCGAAGATGACGTTCATGATAATTATGATTATGATTACTTTTGCATATTTAGTAAACATAAATGCCGCCATCTTGCAAGAATTACGAATTTCATTTACTATTTCTGTAAATAGTTTGTTTTAGCTATTATAAAATATTGTCTTGAAATGCGATATGCTAAAAAAATTGCCAACCTTTGAAAAACAGTTTTATTTCGTTTATCAATCAATATTGTTGGACAGACTCAATATCGAGTATATTATGCTCCTTGGCTGTTTATTTCATCTTGCAGTAAATTGCATGGAAGTAACCAATCTAGTGCCAATGTCAGTCCCTCGCATGTTTTCCCATACTTCTTGGCAAAATGTTGAGCCAGATCTTTCCTTCGTTTTATTGCGGTGATCCCATCGCTGCACCATTAAACCCCACAGTTCATTGGATTCAGGTTCGGGAATTTAGCTGGCCATGGAATCACCGTTATGTCTGGATGTGGATCAAACCAGGTGCTGACAATCCTAGCACGATGTATAGCACAATTATCGAAAAAAAAAAATGCCATTTCGTGCTGTGGATACGCAATTCTTTCAGCAAATAATAAGATCCAGAGAGGCGTTACGGATTCCGTAGTGGTGTAGTTTCCTGATTACTATTTCATGAAGAACGCAATCGAAAGCTTTAGACAAATCGCAAAAAATGCCCAAAGCATCGCATTTGTCCTCCCAGGCATTATAAATATGTCCTAGACATAACGTTACTAGACGTAACGCCTCTCTGGATCTTCTTATTTCATATTTGAGTGAGAGAATTCAGAGGTTTGATGTTAACGGGAAAAGATCTCCCGGATCCGTAGTAAGAATGGGGGTACTCCAGGGATCAATTATTGGTCCATTTTTGTTTCTTATTTATATAAATGACTTGCCTTACCTCATAAAGGATAATCATGACATAGTATTGTTTGCAGACGACACTTCTCTTTTATTTAAACTCAAACGGCAGCAGTTAGTTACGGATTATGTTAATAGCGCCCTGGCATAAGTCGTTAATTGGTTTAATGTTAATAATCTACTCCTAAATGAGAAAAAACTAAATGTATTAAGTTTACGATACCCCGTGTAAGACAAGTGGAAAGTACTGTAATAATTAAGGATAAAGAGTTGAAACCGGAAGATAGCACAGTCTTCTTAGGCATAACTTTGGATTCCAAGCTTCAGTGGGGCCCGCATATGACATATTGTCGAAAAAACTTAGCTCTGCAGCATGCACCGTTACATGAATTCGTGATTTAACTGATTTAGAGACAGCCCGTTTAGTTTACTTTAGTTATTTCCATAGCTTGATGTCGTACGGTATTCTCTTATGGGGCAATGCCGCCGATATTCAGACAATATTTGTTTTGCAAAAAAGGGCAATTCGTTCAATTTATAAATTAAGCCCCAGATACTCCCTGAGAGAAAAAATTAAAGAGACTAATATTCTTACGGTGCCCTCTCAGTTTATTTATGAAAACCTTTTGTACGCACACAAAAATATTAATTTATTTAAAAAATACAGTGATATCCACAACATTAATACGAGGAACAAACACAAATTTGTTGTTCCTGCAACAAGGCTCAAAAAAAATGGGGGGTACGTTCAGATGCCAATGTATACGTTTTTACAATAAACTTCCGAGCCAAATTCAAGCACTAAGCCTAAATAAATTCAAATCGTGTATTAAACGGAAGCTGTGCCTGAAAGCCTACTATCTCATGTTAATCACTATCTCGAAGATAAAAAAGCTTGGGATTAAGCTGCTCCAATGAAATTTGCTCTGTATATGTCGAAATTTCAGACTTCGCTTGTTTATTATTAATTCCTGTCTTTTATACACTCTGACATTGAATGATTTGACATGAATAAAATAATAAAATACTGAATTAAGTAGTTCAGTATTTTATTATTTTATGTTGTGACATTTACTGATTTGACATGAATACTTATTTTATAAATATGTCCTAGGACATATTTGTAATGCCTGGGAGGACAAATGCGATGCTTTGGGCATTTTTTGCGATTTGTCTAAAGCTTTCGATTGCGTTCTTCATGAAACAGTAATCAGGAAACTACACCACTACGGAATCCGTAACGCCTCTCTGGACCTTCTTATTTCATATTTGAGTGTTCAACACATGACGAACCAATGACGTCATATTTGATTGCGACTGGTCATACATAATACGAAACTAACCTTTTGACAGTTAATTGATGGACTCCCAGCCCAGTTACTATCATTTCAAGCTGTCAACAGAGATACGTAATAGCCCTTTTTTAACCTGCCGCAACGTGTGTATGTGGTCCACGGTCTTTTCGGAACATAGCTTGTTCGGGAGGCTGAAAATCACCAAACCAGCGCGCGAGACGATTCGTGATGACTCTTGAAAACAACTTGTAGACATGGCTTAGAAGTGAAATGGGCCTATAATTCTTCAACCGGGCATTGTCGCCCTTTTTGAAGAAGAGTACCACCACACCACACACACGACACAAGCCTCGTTGCTTAGTGTGGCACTAGATGGCGCTGTGTGTAATGTCCAGCGATATTTATTTATTTACACCCCTGCACCATGCCTGTGGCGTTTTCCCCTCGAGCATGACGGAATTAACAGCTTCTGAAGGGCCTTACGTACCGGTTTTCCACCTGCCTTCAGGAGTTTGGCCGTAATTCCATCATCACCCGGTGCCTTGTTGTTTTTGAGCTGTTTCAGAGCCATCCTAATCTCGTACAGGCTGACGTCCGGGATGTTTTCGGTATAGTGGCGGGTCAGTCTAGCTCTTGGGTCGTTTGCTAGATCTACAACGGGTTTACTGGTTGACGTGTACAACTGTTCATAGAAGCCTTTGGTCTCCCTCAAAAGCTCCGGTTTGACTGATAAGATCCTGCCATCGTCGGTCTTTCTTCAGGATTTAGAGATCCGTCTATTGACCTGCCGGTATTTTCGCGCCTCGTCTGAAAACTGCAGGATCATCTCACGCCGCTCCTGCATGAGCTTGAGTGTGTGATCGGAAAGCTTATTGTTCTCTCGTCTTATCATCTTTATCTGTACGACGTGTCTGGTCGTATGGACAGTTTCCACGAACCCATCGTTGTATTCGTCCACTGAGCTTCCTAGGCACTCGAAACGATACTGGAGTTCGAGCTGAAAGCTCTCGGGGTTTTGGATCTGGATCCATGCTGGACGGAGCGTAGACTTCATCAGTCGAGACCTTTCAAGCTTGATATTGATGTTTAATGTGCCTCTTACCATGCGGTGATCGGTCCCAGTTTTCACCGAATTGATCACCGTGACATCATCGAACATTTGCTTCTTGGTTGACATGATGAAGTCAATCTTATTTTTAGGCCCCATGTGTGGTCCCAAAAAAGCGGATTATTAAACTAGTTGTTATTAAGCTTATTTATTTTTGCAGCTTGTCCTAGCATTGTTAGCGGGCCTACTCGTAGGATATTCACTGTCTACCATGATGCTAGAAATAGACCCCACCTCAAACGTACCAAGCGGTGACGTAAGTTCGATTTATTATTTAAATATTTAATTTAATTAAAATTATCGCAACCGCCTTATGTACTTTCTAATTCACGGAGGGGGTCTGTGGTTATCGATGGAACTCGTCCAGAACCCGACCTCGCGGGAAACATTGCTTGAAGACCGACTGGTGCGTTGATTTCGTTCACATGATTGTGTGTTTTGAAGACTTCTTTATTGTAGAACAAGTACGACAAATAGCCATGTCTGTGTTCACTTGCGTCACATCCGACGCAAGTCGTCAACTTAATGGTGCTAATCTTTCTGCACAGTGCTGCTCAAGTGAAGAATAACTACAGCTGCTAACCCCTCCCATTTGGGAAACCACTTTGATATGGCTTATATTTTTGTATATTTTAGTGGCAGACATTGTCAGTGGAATATTTGAATATTAAAACTACTTTGGTTTTGCGTGCCGACAATTCCTCAACCAGCCGTTCTGTCGCCAGCGGGTGAGTTTGAATTTAGTAAGTGTTCATACAGGATGGGGCTGTATCTACGATATTTTACAATATTCCCTATCCTATTTCTAGACCCTTCGGACCAGTGTAGAAATTGAGTAAGTTTAATAGTTGTGATCATAAAAATATTAGACTATTTTGTATCATTCACAAACTAGTTTGTCATCAACCACCTCATTAAAATTTGGTGCTCAATTTACTAAATTTGGTGATCAATTGATATTTTAGGTGACTGATGTTAGTGATTACAAACAATTTAAAACTAGTTTGCCATCAACCACCTCATTAAAATTTGGTGCTCAATTTACTAAATTTGGTAATCAATTGATATTTTAGGTGACTGATGTTAGTGGTTACAAAGTTATTTTTGGTGGTCATTATATTTTCCCCCATTATAAATTAGCAACTTATATGCCTTTCCAAATAAACTTTTGAGAGACAGAAGTCAATTTGAGACCGGAGCAAGTGACCTGACAGAAGTGACAGAGAGAAAAATTCATACAAACTCATACTGATAGTGCACTACTATGAAGCGCAGCTGGGCAAAACCTTTGCCTCCATTGTCCAGTATTGCAACCTCATAGAGTTGAACTGCGAGTGGCCTTACCTAAAAAAAGTTTTGCCACTGGGGGCGTTATTCTGTGGCGCAACGTTCGTGTTACCTGGGAAACAAACGAGAATTACCGATGCCTCTAATTTAACAGTAGATAAGTATTTATTTTCAGATACGTTTTTTCGGACACAAACGCAACAAAGGAACAAATAAAAGACATACAGTACACTGCATTAGCACGCAAAGAGGTAAGTTTAAAGATTTTAAAATGTTGTCCTGCTCCTCGGTAAAAGCAATGCGGTATCTGGCCATGTTCGCCCCGCAAACGAGATCAGATCGTCACCCCACTTCGCCGCGGTCTACCTCGGCGGTGACTTCCTCCATCTGATGTTCAGTGAGTGACGATCCGTGCCCACCTCTCCGGGTGCATTGGTGCTACGTGGCTAGCTCACTCTCACTTTATAAAGTCTGAATCGGTGGCTTACTTAAATCATCGGTGGTTTTATTTCAAGTACATAATACCCTCATAGAATGATTTCATCATTTAGTTCGCGCGGAGTACTAGTTTAGTTTGCTGTTTTTTCCCAACATCTGCAACCTGAATTATGGAGCGCAAGGTGGTGTTTCTGACGCGATCTGTTCGCTTAACACCTATTGTAATGCGCTCCGTTGTTTGCTGGCAAATCTTGAGTTTGGAGTCTGTTGTTTTGTAAATTACCAACTTTGTGCACCGTAAGTTAAAATGTGCAGTGTGTGGAAGGCTTCCCTTCATGTGTTCTTTAATTGCCCAGAAGGTCTTCCAAGCATTTTGCTAGTCTTTCAACTTCTTTGTCTTGTCTATTTTTAAAAGACACTTTCAGACCCTAGTATGTATACTCATCAACATATTGCAACACATGCCCGTCTACCTCGACCCTACGTTTCGTGCTGTTGGTCATGACCTGGGTTTTGGATCTGTTCATTGTCCAACCTCAAGACTTGCTGTGCTCAGCTCGTGGAGCATTTTTTCAAGTTCTAAAGTAGATGTGGAGAACAACACAATGTCATCAGAAAAACAGAAACTAAAACGTATTATTTTAGATGCTTAAATAAATACGTGCAAGCCTGGAAGATAAGAATCCGAAAAAGAACATAATTTTAAAGCATTTTTTTTTTATTTTACTTGTGGGTTCATCGTTATTATTTAGTAGGTATACTAGATAATAACGAGGAACCTAGAAGTAAAATACCGAGTAGCGTCCGTCCGTGGTCCACCCGCGTATTTTTTTGTGCCTTTGTGTTATTCTAATATAAATAAGCTAAATTTCTGTAAGGTTTCGTCAAAATCTGTTGGGTGTTTTTTACGTGAAAGAGTAACAATCATCCAACATGACAAAGTTTTGCATAATATAGAATAGTAATAAATAAGATATGTAATATTGACCTTATGTATTAATCTCCTTGTGTGTTACAGAGTCTGACAGAATATCTTGCCATGCACGCAATAGACTCGCCGCAACTGTACGTGTTCTTGTATGCGTATGGCATGGACGTAATGACTGAAAGTAACGGAAAAATTGTGGTGAATATTACTATTTTTTAAGGAACCACGTAAAGCTAGCTACCCCCTTCTGCTTCGAATCTGCCGTGTGATGTAGCGTTGGACACACTCTTGCAACCGTTTGACCAACTGGAATGGACTTCTTCCGCTTTTCGAATCGATGACTCAGATTTAATCCGACCAGTACGTAGCAACTGTAATGAGCTGTTTGCGGGAATAACTACACGTTGTTGGTATTGTGTACCGTGTAGATACAATAGGATGCCAATGCTACGCGCTTGTTACACATCGGCACGATTGGCGCAGTGGCCGAGCGCTTGATTGCTGCGCTGCGTGTCGCGGGTTCGATTCCCGCACGAAACAAATTTTAATATGTTTGTATGACCTACAGATAATGGTTACGGGTCTGGCTGTTTGTGTATGTGAGTTTAAATGTTTGTAAACGCACCCACGATATTGGAGAAATCATAGGGTGGGGCAAAAAAGTCATCCCTTGCAGTAAAAATATTGCCTATTTAGAAGCACCATAATATGTAGATGCCACTACATTGACATTGTTGCAGGTGCAAGCTCTATACAGCCCGCTGCACGTTGACCACAGCGCGGCGGCGCGCTCAATAGCGCGGGTCTATATGGCACTCATACGTCACTACACTAGCAAGATGGACGCTACAATCCAGATCAGTGACGACCCTCTCATGTTGGATCTGTCCCCGGTACTAAAAGTTACAATATTGGTATCATCATCAACGTGGCGTTTTCAACCCTCGGTGCAAAAAGAGGGGTGTTAAACGTTTGCCATGTGTGTCTGTTTATGTCATCGTAGCTCCTAAAAATATGAACAGATCTTCTTCAACATTAAAACATTGTCTTTATGATTTTAGTGGATGAAGGGCTTGGCTACTCCGCGTCTTACCATACAATTTATGTTAATACTGACTATTACGCACATCACGCTTCTACCCTCAATGGAATACGGACTCATTAGACATGTTCAGGTAAATAATGGGTGTGAAATGACCATTTACTTAGCCGAAAGGCACTTGTCTTCTGGACCATAGGTCTAACCAGTTACGGAGATATATTTAAACAAAATTTGGAACTTTGACGGATGTTTGACCTTCGTCAATAGAAATAAATAAAAAAATACAAATAAATACATATAAAAATAAATATTTCCATGACTGACTATATATTTTTTGTAAAAATCACGTTCTGCGGTAGGACTGAAAATAACGACCTTAAAAAAAAAGAGCGCAGTTTTGTGTTTCTAACACGATCCGTTAATTTAACACCTAGTATACTGCGCTCCATTGTTCGTTGGCAAACCTTGAGTTTGGACTTCTGAATGTTACTCAAAGACATACTGCTGGACTTTTTCAACCGACTTCCAAAAAGAGGAGGTTCTCAATTCGACTGTATTTTTTTTGTGTTTGTTACCTCAGAACTTACGACTGGGTGAACCGATTTTGATGATTCTTTTTTTATTTGAAAGCATTTTGTGAACATCTGAGCATCTGGGCATCTGCTGATCTTCGGATATATACTCGTACAATGGAACTCTTCAAAAATAGACGGCAAATCTGCCGTGATTGCTGCAATCGCTTGGATGTTTATACAACATCATGACGTAACATTACCCCTGTATGCTCTGATGGGGTACGCAGATGTGTACAATACACCCAGATTTCGACAGTTGGCGCGTTCGTGTTCCGCCTCAAAGAGATGTCAGCAAAATAAAGGGGTCCAGAAGGCAAAGGGAAAGGGGGCAAAAAAAGGAACATGAATGGGTTTTAGTCAGTAAAAGTCTGACACTCCCTTCCGCTCCACCCAGAGCGGGAGGGGGGGTAATTTGATGATTTCCCATCCGAAAAAAAAGGGTATGTTAAGTTCCATATATTGGGGATACGCCTATTACCATGACATGTATTGTTAACAATGTCAAATAAATTCATGGCAAATATTTGTTTGGGAACATCTAAAAATTAAAAAATTAAAGACTTTTTGCAAAAAATAAAACCGAAATCAAACCAACGTCACCGACTTCTGAAGCTAAAGTTATTTTTTTACCTTTTTGTATTTTTTGAAGAGGTTTTATTTTTTTCAAAAACGTTTTTACATCTAGAATTCATCGGTTACCTTTTACTTCCTACAAAAATTTTGTTGCTTGATGGATCATGAATTTTGCGACCCCACTTATGGTGTTCAATTAAATGGATATGTACCTACGGTTTGTTACTGAGAACCACCACATCCATCGCTCAGAAATTCTTTTACCTATTGACTGATTATATTAACTACTTAAACTACAGTTAATGCAACATTTAATTTAGGCTGCGTACGCACTGACAAGTGCTTTTCTTAGCGCCTGAGACTAGGGAGTCGCCTGGCGAGTAGTGGAATGAAACGAACGTTCTATTATTATTTTCGTAGGTATCTGGCAGCACTGCGAGCTTGGCGATTTCGCCAACAAATATCCTGATTTTAAGCGCACTTGATGATGGAGCCCGCTGGGAATGGCGGCTGTAAGGCCTCGGACACGAAGTCAGCGGGAGCCGCGCGGCGGCGGTGGTGGCGCGGCGGCGTCGCTGTACCCGGTCTCGAAGTCAGCGGGCAGATCGCGCGGCGCTAGAGCGGCGTAGTGTTGTGTTACGAGAAATTAGTATCTTTGTTCGCGAACGAATTGTCTAAAGAGCGACAATAACATCTTTTTGATACTAATTCCTTCCTAAAGTTTGATTTATTGTGGACAAATAAAAGATGTAAATTCCTACGTCAATGCAGACGCGTAGGCACCGCTCGTTCACCGCTCGACGCCACCGCCCCGCTGCCGCTGACTTCGTGTCCGAGGCCTGGAGGTGCGCGCGAATGTACTTGTATCTCTCGGGCCCTCGACTCATGGTAGTATTACGAACAGTGGGATTTTAGTTGGTTAGAGTCCGACATATCCCTCATTCCCTATTGATAGGGTATCCATCCGCACGCCTTTGGGTCCTATCAAAGAGAAAACAAATATTTAGAACATGCTTCCTCTAAGCCAGTGGTTCCCAACCTTTCTTGGACTAGGGACCACTTTCGTGTCTTTATTGTTAGTAAGGGCCATAAAGTCCTAGGATGCCGACAGGATTATATCTAGGGGGGAATGCAAAAATTGGAAATGTGATGAGAATCTTCAGAAAGTGAAAGGCACAAGAGCGAGCGTAGCAAGCTCAAAAAATTTAGCACGTCGCCTCTGATAGGTTTTCAATTAGGTTGGGTTGAGCTTTTGCGGACCATATTCGAAGCTATTGCGGATCACCGGTGGTCCGCGGATCATAGGTTGGAATCACTGCTCTAAACTTTTGTGGTAATTTTCAGAAACATGCGTGTAACTTTTCTCCTTTTCGCTACTGGATCACCTTGTATTTCTGCGACCTGATGCTGTTCTGGCTACAGGCTTCCATCATCAGCTTCGTATTGATCTCCATAGTGTACCTCACTGTGCCAGAGACTCAGCTCCAGTTTATAGATTTTGGTTAGTATTATTATTTTGTAATGCTGGTATGTCACGGTAAAAGAGTAACTACTTATTCAGTATATCATGTCCCCATAGCTAAATACTGAATAGGTACTTGGTAACTGTTTTAGCGGCAGTCTCCCTTCCACCCTGTGTACATGTCGTAGCCAATTGGCCATATAGTATAACACGCCGTTTACATAAAGGCGCACCAGTTTGAAAAACGTCGCTGTTTTGTAATGCGGCGTCTTCACGTTCAGCCGGATTATGGTGGACATAAGTTCGTTAAAGCGGCGTCCAACGGTTAGCTTTATTGTCAGCAAGACGAAACGACCGAATAAAATGCTGAAAATTACGTAAATCAATACAAAATTTGCGGATGTAATGTTTTTCCACCAGCTTAAATTGCGTTTTAACCTATGAAATAAATTAAACAGGAATAAACACAACGTCAAGAAAAATGTAATAAGGCGTAACCGACGTAGCCCCGCTACGCGGGGCTCCTATTTGGTTTAAGAGAACCTTACCAAACCTACAGGTTTCCCTCCCTTGGCCGCGTATTTATTTATTTATTTAAAAGGCGCCTCCCCGAGCAAGCAAGCAGCGAGCAAGCGAGCGAGCAGTTTTTTGGAGCCTACTCCTCTTTATCCAAGAGAAATACCAACTAATAAAAAATACATTAAATTACTACATATTATTGACTCCAAAATTGTCGTTTCATTTTTTTTTTAAGTAGCTTAATGTTTAATAAATCCCCTCACAACAAAACAGAAATGAGAAATAATGATTTATAAAAAGCTACTCCTCGTAAAGTAAGTAACCATTATTTTGATTTGCTACTTATACTAATGGATAGACAATTTAATAATGAACTTATAAAAGACGTAAATTTGATTTTATAAAGAATAAAAACCACTCATTTCGCACTATTCGGCCTACAGTGACTGACGTAACAATCACTTTGTAGTGCAAGCTGATTAGAACTTTATTCTCACAGCATTTTAAACGAAGTTTGAACGACCACAAATAGAGTTGCTAATTTTGCTCGGGGAACCGCCTTAACATTTCCACGTCTCGTGTTGCAGTTATAGTCCCGATCCTATTATCGTTGTACGGAGTCGGGTGCGTGCCGCAAGCGTATGTCTTCAGTTTGGGGCCGAAGGTGGCTCTCAATGCTATGGCATTCGTCATCGTCAACCTTTTGTCAGGTAAGTCATGAAATTAGTGGCAATAACTCGTTACCTTCCTTGTGTGGTTCTCCGTACACCTAGTATTATATTATCTGTGTCCATACATTTTGTATGGACCTCTGTAGTCCTGGGCATGCCCTGACGGAAGCTGTCATTGAACCCTCATAGACCTTACAAAATAATCAGTACACGAAGACCTTAGTCTTCATGTACTGATTATTTTGTTATTCCACGATTGTCTCAACATTTGCCGGTCAGAAAAATCGTTAATTGGTAAAGTAGTATATTATTATAACATTAGCTTGCAACATTAGTATAGTTCCAAAACTCCTTGGTTTCTTACCACAGGTGAAACCACATTAATAGCAAAGATATTCTACGGCGACGTGTATAGCTACGTCATGAACTTTATGACCCTGTCCCCACAATTTAACATGGCGTACGGTTTCTGGAAGATCGAACAGTTATTCATGTACAACAATGAGTGCTACCTATTCCAAGCGAAGAATCTCTGCTCTGAGAACACATTTCATAAATGTTGCGGTAAGTCAGAGTAGTCATTTAATATTACAGATATCCTTGTACAATCAAACCTTCTTCCTGTTTCGTGTGTGTGTGTGTGTGTGTGTGCTGTGGGCGCAACACAACATGTTTTATCTCTTATTATTCGTCCCCTTTTCGTTGGAATCGTTCCTCATGCTTTACTTAATAATTTACCTAATAAAATTAAGTATGTGTTCCCTTACCTTTTTTTACCTTTTATAATTATGTACTATTGTTAGTAAACGAAGAGCTGTGTCCACGAGAACACTGCCGATAAACTGTCCTGCAGTTTGGCAGAAGATTTGTGAAATACTCTTAAGTAACTTTTTGTTGAAATAAAAAAATAAATAAAAAAAATAATAAACTTTTTAAGAGGTTATACTTGTGATGAAAATTAGTATGGAAGTTCGATTGTTTTACCTACTCGTAGTACTATGATTTAAAACATTTCAGAAAAATGCGGTGTTTTGCAAGAATGTTTCTCGCGTATCAGTTATTTCAATAGAGAGACGGGTATTGTCGTGGAAATGGTGTCTATGTTCGTGATTGCCATTTTCTTCACGGTGTTACTACTACTTATTGAGTACAGGATATTTCTGCGGCTGTGGTATTTCTCCACTTCTTCGGTGGCTGTTACTGGCATGCCACTTACGATACTATCGCCCGGATGTGAGAGGGAAAAGATTAATGTTCTCGAAAAGCGGTCGAAACTTTATAGACATTGTAAGTTGGAAAGCTTTTTAAGAAAGTTATGCTCGTGACTAACATTCAATTTGCATTAGAAATAGGGACCGTTGATTTTAACGATTACGTGGTTGATGTCCTTATTTAGTCAGTGGATTTCGCCAGACTATAAATAGGTTTTGGTAGCTACAGGTATAAACTTCAGATCTGTTTTATGTCTAAGTGTGTCAAGTGACCACTAAAACTTTTTCATCATACTGAAATAGACCACTCACCTGTATATGTAACAGTCTACAACACGCACAATAGCAAAATAACATGCCAATTATTGGTAATACTTGTAGGTAAAAAAGAATCTCAGCCGTTTGGCGAGTACCTCCTAGCAACGGGTACGACAAAGAGACTCGACAATGTCTACATGATTCATAACGTGTACCTTGGCGTCGGGAAGGGTGAGACGCTGGCGGTGTCTGGTTTCAAGAAACACGGGAGGAGCTTACTGTGCGAGTTGCTGGCAGGGTACAGAATTCCACATGAAGGCAATTTGTGGTCCATGTCCAAATACAAGCTCAGATCGCAACCCCATAAGGTACGGAGCCAGTGGTTAACGTAGGTTTATGCTTAAAGTCTGATTTACACGTTGCTATTTTTAATTTCCTGAGGCATAGCTTACGTTGAAACAAGGAAGGTGCCAGAAATTTGCATCGGGCTCATACTACGGGAGGTATCGTGACAAAGTCATTTCATACCGGCTGAATATCATATCAATTATTACTTCAACCATAGAGACAAAAAAGTTATTATTTATGTCAAAGCTGCGTGGATGTGGAAGAATATACGTCAGCTACGAGTAAGTAAATTAATTTAGTACTTATTTTTGAAAGCACATTTAGCATTTTTGACTATAGGCCAAAGCGGTCGAAGAAAGCATGACATAACTTTGACATGCTTTAACTTTGGATTCCCCCAAGGGTGCGGCACCTGATTTTTTTTTAGATGATCAGTGAATATTAAACTACTAACTAAAAAAAAACTTTTTGCAAAAAATAAAACCGAAAGTCGGTGGCAAAAAAAACTGAATCAAACAAACAAGTCACCGACTTATGAAGCTAATGTTATTTTTCACTTTTTTGTTTCTTTGAAGTCGGTTTAATTTTTTGCAAATGTAGTTTAGTTTAGTCGTAGTAGTTTTAGTCTAAGTTTAGTTGTAAATATCCTATACAAATATTTTCTATGCAAACTTCAATCTTAATTAGGTATTATTTTTGTCCAAACTGAACATTTTGGCATATTAAACCGTTTGAAGTAAGCCCAACAAAAGGTAACTGCTGTAAATCGTTGAGGAATTCCCTCGAGTGTCTCCATCATCAGACCTGTAATACTAACCCATATGGGTGCAAAGTTCTCATCAATAGAAATGAATTAAGTCCAAACACAAGGTAGCTACTGTAAAACGTTGAGGAGTTCCCTTGTCCGTCCTTCATCTTCATCACCAGATCGACTCCAGACCTTCATTAAATAGTAGTGCTTTAAAATACTCAAAGAAAAAAATTTACAAACGCACTAGTCGTACTACGATTTTCGAAGGTTCTCCTCGATTTCTCTAGGATGCCATCATCAGATCCTAGTTTCCTTATCATGGTACTACTCTTGGGATATCTACTTACCAACATAAAAATAATCATCAAAATCGGTTCATAAACGACGAAGTTATCCGCGAACAAACATAAAAAAATGTGTACGGTCGAATTGAGATACCTCCTTTTTTTCGGAGTCGGTTAAAAATGAATTTCATTCGGTATAAAATTGCTCGCGAAAATGTAGTATAGTGCCTCCCGTAAGATTATAAATTCAGTTTATTCATTTCGTACATTCTGTAATATATTGCCGAGAAGTTCTGGAGTGGCGACCGCGAATCGGTAGACGTTGCGTTGGGAGGCTTCCCACTAGGTGGACCGATGACCTGGTGAAGGTTGCGGGAATCCGCTGGATGCGAGTCGCACTCGACCGGTCAATGTGGCTACACTTGGGGGAGGCCTATGTCCAGCAGTGGACGTCTTTCGGCTGAAATGATGATGATGATTCTGTAATATACTTATTTCATACATTTTTAAAAACATCATAAATAGTTGGGTCCGCCGGTGACGGAAACAGGATCCAAACTACCGGTTCCGGCTCTAAAGACAGGATCCTCCTCACAATGCGAGCCGTATCGAGGAGAACTGCCTTCTGAATCTCCCTTGATCCAACCTCCAAGCGAGAGCCTCCGATAATCGGCACAATATACTTAGCACATATTTTTATTTTCACATAGGTTCACATACATTATTATTGTAGTAAATATTTTATGTCCTAAGCTATGCCATGGAGTTGGAAATAGGTTTAACTTAATCTTCTATCTTTCTTTCTTCTTTTGATTTGAATAGGCGAGACGACAAAAAAAAACTAATTAGTCCGTCAGTTAGATTATCAAAAAATATTTGACCCGTGTTTTTTCTTTTGTTACGTAAACCAAAATTGACGAAGATATGACGCTTTTAAAATTCTCAATACGTCACGCCTAGGTATAATCTTAGTATAATCCTAGTTCTGACGTCACGAGCCCCCCCGCTCCCGAGTTTTGATGCGTTTTATCTTTGTCAATATTCATTGATTTCCAAAAACAAAAAATACGTGTCCATTAATTTCCAATACTATAACTGACGGACTAAATAGATTTGCAATTTTTTGATACTGTCGTCATGCCTATTATACTAGTCCTTGTGACTGTAGGCACATCCTGCATGCCATGTATGTAAATACTCATATTTTGGAAAAGTAAATTATGTTATTTTGCACTATAGTACAGTCAACAAGTCTCGATAGGCTGTGACAAGAATACGTTGCCGCCGTGGCTGACGGCACGTGAGGCGCTCACGCTCATTGCGACGTTGCGAGGACTGCCGTGGGGCATTGTTGGCGAAGAGGTCAACAAACACATTGACGCCCTTGGTCAGTCCACCATACTTGGCATTACTTGATCTACTTAACCTACTATGAGCATTAATATAATTAAAAACAATTGTTCCCAACAACTTATTGAATAAAAAAGCTAACCACGTTCATCCATCCACGTTATAACTTCTACAGTCCACACTTCAACTGGTATTCCGTCAGGTCCGAACGCTTCAGCATTCTTTATCCCATTTACTGCTATTCTCAATTCCTACATATTATTAAATTAGTAACCTGACTCACTCACACACACACACAACACCCCATTTACTGCTCTATTGTCCAGTCTACTACTCCAGTCATTCTTCTCATTCATCAGTCTTTCAAAATACCCCTTCCACCCATCCTATATTCGTATGACTGACCGTGGCATCACTTTGGGCCCTATCAGAATATCAGCGCTGTGACTTTTTTTTTTAATGTCACAGCACCTTGCTGAGATAGGAGCCTTTTGGCCTTGCACATGACCATTTTGTTTGTTTTTTATTTTTCTCTTGTTTAATAATTTTGTCATGTTTATTCTATCTTTTTGTTTCTGTGTGTCCTGTGTAAGTTCAATAAATACTTTTCTTTCTTTCTTTCTATCCTTAACTTTCTTATCATCCGAAAGAACCATTCCATTGCATCTTCGTCTTTTACGCATTTTATCTGGCATGCATCCCACGACTTACTTTCTCTAGCTCTAGCAAGCCGGTATAACTGTTTTTGACCTGCTGGGCTGTCAAGTAGGTAGGTACTAACTTATCTTGAGGCCCACAGCTTCCTTGGCTTTTTGTTTACTTTAGAGCATCATACTAATTAGTCCAAAGATCGGAGTAGGTAGACTGATTTTTGGTACTTGTATCATAAATGCACACAGAAAGAATAACTTGGATAAGCCATTTATCCGGAAAGTAATACCGGTATTTCCAGATTCAATTCAATATTATAAATGTTGATGATATTATTACGACTCAATTCAAAATTTAAAGGAAAGTAGCAAAACTAAATTAATTTGTTATTTATTTTTTGAATAAACAAACAAAGAAGCGCTCTCTATGAACGAAGTAAACGAGTGAGCTACCTGGCATGTCGTCGGCGGGCGTACGCATTGTTTTGATAACCGGTTAGTACACCACCCATGATCCTTTGTTCTGATTGGTCGTTGGGTTGTGTCAAATCGTGATTGTGTGCCGTTAAAAAAAATATGAAGAATATAATATTGCTCATTTTAATACATTTCCTACCTAAGTTCCGGTTTTTTTTTAATAATCAATTCCGGTGGAATGTCCATATTAATATATACGTTTCGGATCAATGACCCCAATTCAATCTACCTACTCCGATCTTTGCTAATTACTCACCCTTCCTTTCAGGTTTCAAACGTTTAGATTCATTCGATAGGTGGTAGGTAGGTACACTATAGTCTGCGCCAGATAAGTAGGAATTAAAGGTCATTGCTCTTTTCTTAATTTCTCTGCGTAGGTACTCCGACAATACATTATGAATCGTTTTTTATTACTAGAAAAAATCAAGGATCACGATAAAGGTAGTTTCGGGACAAGTTTATGTCAATAATTCTGTTATCTGAATTATGTATTTGAATAAATTTATGCGGGTTTTGACCTTTAATTCCTACTTATCTAGCACAGACTATAGTAGGTATTGCCAGAGTTTTCATTTACTGTCATACGGATTTCTCCACATTGTACAATCATTTGAAATGATGTTGCTTAAACTTGCATCGCTAAATCCACCTATGGGTAGTATGACTGACTGGTATGGCAGTTCTATAAACTTCTATACTCACTGTTCGTGTGTGTCGAGCTTGCTCAAATCATAGTGTTCCAGACGAAATAGGTTAACAAGTTTATCCAAAAGGTATGCAACCAATCATAAACCCGTTTCTAGCGGGAGTCGGGACACTAAGTCCGGAGAGCCTCAAAAACCCTAGCTAGAGTATTTAATGGGGAATCGAGTACTTTAATTCAGGTAAGTAGTTTACTTAGTTTGAATTATCCAGAACTGGACCCAGATCTGTACGTTAGCGAGATGACGAGGATCATGCTCACTCGGCTGCACTTCGCGGCCGCGGTGATCGCAGCCCCGCCAGTCATCGTGCTGGACGACATCACCGCCTTCCAGAAACGCGGCATCAGGCGAACCATGTTCTCTATAATGAATACGCTCAGAAAGAGGGGGCACGTTGTCTGCATTTGCTCTACCAGGTTAGATTCGTTTTTGTTCTGATCTGTAAGGCTATATTACGTATCTCTGTTGACAGCTCGAAATGATAGTAACTGGGCTCAGTGTCCATCAATTAACTGTCAAAAGGTTAGTTTCGCATTATGTATGACCAGTCGCGATCAAATATGACGTCATTGGTTGTCATCGTGGCTGATAGTCACCGTAACTCATTTTGACAGACACTTTCGTATCGATACTTATATTATTTCGATTAGGTAAGCGTAGTGGACAACAAATTGATGACAACTGAGTTTGAAGTGGCTTTCGTGAAAGACGTTACACCGTACCCGGGCTGTTAGTCACCGTAAAGTGATATCCACTCAGTGCGATCCGTAATACCAATATTATGACATTCTCGGTTGTCATCAAATTTCGGTGTACAACCGAAACTTTATAGTTACTGGATATCAGAAAGATACGTACCTAATAGGCCTACTGGTCTTCGTATACTGTCTATAATCCGTCGCGTGGTCTATGACTACAAGACCAGACATAGGTACACTAAAACTTCATCAGCACATCGGCCATACCCTTCGTCTGTGAACCCCGACCGAATCGGTCTTACGCCTTTGTTTAACTAATGTGTCTACTTCGCTAACAGTAGAAGATATAACATGTTCACGGCAAAAACCTTCCCCAAAAAAGTTCCATTCAGCGGTTCCAAAAGTTGTGCATTCAGCGGACTCATGATTGCCAAATCATTTGGACTCCTGGCGATTCAACACATTGAAAAACGCAGACCCTTCACGAAAACTAACCTGCAGGCTTAGCCAAGTTGACAATCTACAATCGTTAACGCTAGTAGAAAACTAATCGAATGTATGGGAATGACATCATCTCAACGTTAAATCACGTGATCAACACAAACGAATAGAAAATTAGTAGACAAGTTTACATCGTTCACAATTAATATAGAATAGAATGTTATCGTTTATCTAGAATGTTGATCGCTTTACTCTTTGGTAGGAACGATCACCATAGACTAAAGAGTATAGTAATAAATATGGAATAGAGAGCCCTCTCTCGAGAATCTTTGACACCTATAATGGACGGTGTCGCCATCTGATACTATATCCGCTAAACTAATCCCAAAAACTATAGATGCGTACATAAGTATACATCTATATCTTATTAAATAGGTTTTCTATGGGTAGGCGGGTAGTTTGAAATGATGGCCATATAAAAACCAGTTTTGTAAACATTTTGTATTTGTTACATAGCGATTCGTACTTGATCTTGATCTTTACTAACTTACACAAAAAAAAAGACAAATACAGCAAATGTTTACAAAATTGAATGTTTTAAAGAGCCAACACAAAATAAAAACGATGATTGTGGTCATTTATTGATCTTATTAAGGCGATGTTTACTATAATAATCTTGAGCATACATTTTAGTTTCATCCTCACCGTCGAATGTAAGCTTCCCGGCTAAAATCTGGTTTATTGATTTGCACCAACTATAATATTAAGAAACTTAATTTTTTCTTGAACAGCTTTTCAGCATTTTCCAGTCGTGACTTGAAACCTTTTCCCCGCTTCTTTACAGCACTAAAATTAATGAGGTTTCCGGATGTAAAACAGGCAAGAGAAACGGGAGGAGTACTACCACTCGACTCAATTTTACTTTCTGGAGCTTTAATAGAACCGACAAAAAAAAAACCATTCTCTAAGGCAATAATACCAGTATTTTTTCATGCTGCTGTGATTACAATGTTGCCAAAACAAAAAAATATAAATTGCAAAATGCTTAAATAATAAAATTGCTTAAATTGCTTAAAGAATAAATGATTATTCTTGGTTAAAATATATATTTATTATTTTTGACTCATTTTTTTTTTAAATCAACAATGCAAACTAGTGACAACTGGCGTAAGCACCATCTATGTCATTTTTACGTACTAAATCTCTCAAGTTTACGCGGATTTCGTAAGAGATGGTGCTAGTATCTTCGTCAAAAAATGGACGCCTACGTCAAGTAGTGCAGTGAACCCCCCTGCCATAGACTAAAGTGTAGATTTTTTCTACAGACATAAGAGAACGAGTCAGTCCTGTCAACTTGGCTACCAATTTAAGCAGCCTTTACATTTGGCTAAATTTTGTTCACTAAATTCAGACAGTGAGCGTTGGCGAAAAAAAGCTTGCTCTTTACACTTGATCTAATTAGCTAGTTAACTCAGTATAACAGCGAATTCCAAACGTGTCGTACGTATTTGTCACTCTCATGGCACTTGCATGGCAACATCAAAACGTCAAAGGCTGTGTCAAAGGATAGGGCTCGTCTTGGCTATGGTTGCGTCGAGCTCGATTTTAGAACTAAAAATAGACGCAGGAAGCAGGAGGACGCAGGCGTTTTGAGAGCAGCGGTGGCCCAGTGGTGGCGGCCCCGACTTACGAACAGTGAGTCGTGGGTTCGAACCCAGGCAGGCACATTACTTTGTGTAATTCATTTCATCACCACTGCTCTCAAAACGGTGAAGGAAAACATCGTGAGGAAACCGGCATGTCCTGGAACCAAAAATTCGAAGACATGTGACATCTACCAATCCGCACTGGGCCCGCGTGGTGGATTATAGCCCTTACGCAAAATACGCGCTTTGACGTGGAGTTGCGGACACCAGCCCGTTATACAATACAATAGACGCAGGAAGTGTTGGGTGAAAAAATATTTGCTTTAAGAAAAATACTGTCTATATATTAGAACCGGAAGATGTAAGAAATTTTCTAAGATTGGGTTATGAACAATTTAAAGATTAGTTACACCGTACATTTTAAAAGAAGACAGTTGGCTCAGAGATGCTGTTACTGCTGCTGCTGTTAGCTGTTACTTTGAGATTCTTACCAACAGGAAGTACCTACTTAGGAAGATTAAAGTTCAGTTCATTTATTTCTGCACCACTTCTTTTAAAAATCATACCAAAGACGTGGCGGGCGATATACAAATGCTTAAAACAAACAAACAATTAAATCATGCAATTATCATAGAAAAACTTTTTTTTCTTAGGATTTATTATTATAAACTCTATAATTTCAATTATTTTGCCTTCTAACGTTTTTTTAGTTGATGAGGAAGTATTGGGAAAAATTTCACTACAGAATTCATAGTTTTCTCCGCTGAGAGTAGCAGACAATTAAACGGATTTCTTGTCTAAATCGGTTTACACTTGGCTAAATTCAGCATGCTAACTGATTTAGATCGGCAGTCACGACTCTGATTGTCTAACTAGTGTGTCTAACAGTCTGAATGTCTTTACACTTGTCTAAATTCAGAGTCTAATTCATTTAGCTAAAGCGGCCTTTACATTTGGCTAAATTCAGTCCGTTAGTGAACTACTACAACAGCCCATAACGTCCACTGCTGGACATAAGCCTCTCCCATGATAGGAGGAATTTGCCGTAATCTCCACGCTTGGCAGGCGGATTGGAGATCGCAGTGATGAAAGACTAACAGAAAACGCTGCTGCCCACTCTCTGGTCTGCGGAGGCGCAAGGTGTTCTGCCTCAGACATTAGTCGCCTTATACGACACCCGTGAGTGTAATGGGTTGGTTCTATTCTACTCTGCCGGATACCACACGGCGGAACTAAATTGAAGTGAACTAAAGGAGACGGAAACGATTACATACAATCTTGGGCCCAAATGTAACTAGATGAAAATGGTGTGACTATATAGATTCAGAATTATCAGTCCCTCACTGAAAATTCTGTAAGTTTTGACAATCTGAGAGCAGAGTTATTAGAGGTTTAGTTAAAGTAAGGTTATGTTACAATCTTTAACTAACAGCTGATTCCTAAAGTAACACTAATGTTAATTAGATTTAGTGGAAAAAGTTTGAAGTCATATGAATAAACGTCAATGACTTGAAGTCCATAACTAGGTGACGGGTATGGAGTTATGGAAAGAAGATGTCTAGAATAAAACAAACAAAACATTTTATTATAGTACTTTATTCGTCTTCTATTATAATTAAAATGTCGTCTAGAAATTGTGCAGGTGGAACAATATGATCTTGGTGCCTAGCCCAGCCAAGGTACCATAAAATATACATTAGCAGCCTACAGTACATCTACCTACAATACAATTACAGTAATGCATTAGAACAGCTTCCTTTCCTAGTTGTTATCCCACAATTCACACAGCGATCCATAATTTCAACAATATCCAATCCACAAGCCGGCGCGGCGGCGGTAAAATCACAAAATAAACAATTCCAAGTCAAACGTGTGAGCGATCTTCAGTGTCCAGAGTGAATACAAGGGTCGTACAAGGTGGGCAGGGTCAGAATCCGTGATATGTCGGTCGGTAATATGAAAAACAATCGGGAAAGCACTCAGAACGCATCGGAAAACACGAAACGAGTGAGAGGTAGCATACTCAAAGTGACGATTTATGTCTATTTATACTTATATGCATTATAGTCTAATTAATAAAATATAAACAAGTTACAGAAAAACCAATATTATGGATATCGAGTTCATATCGATTTAAATCAGTCTAATATTTTTAGTCTGCAACTGGTATGACAGCTGGCTGACTGACATTGACACAAGACAGTTGCCGAATAAAAATTTTAGACTCATTTAAATCGATATGAACTCGATATCCATAATATTGGTTTTTCTGTAACTTGTTTATAGTATATATATATATATATTTTTTTAGACATAAATCGTTACTTTGAGTGAATTACTTAGTGAAAAAGTTTTGTTTTTGCAACAATTACGATCACTCAAAATCGATATTATTATATGAATACAATCTTTCTCACATTTTTCCGCTTCCAGATTGAGAATTGAGTTGATTTTTCTTAGACTAAGATAAAAAAATATGACTTATTTTTTAGATCATATCTCATCTTATTACATTTGGGCCCACTGTTTTCCATCTCCTTTAGCCAAATGTAAAGGCCGCTTTAACGTTTTCTACAATCACTTACGCCGAAGTGTTTACGATTGTAGAAAGAGAATCGATACGAAACGTTTGTAACTTGGCTAGGCCTACTGGCATTTCTCGTTCTTTCACAGTATAGAAAATCAACTGCCATTGGCGACCCGAGTAGCCATCCTAATAGACGGCACATTTTACGACGTGGACACTTGGGACAACTTGGTGAAACGGTACAGTAAGGAAGGGTACACCGTTGTGGTACACCTGAAGGATGACGTTGACATCAGCCGTATGTTCGCGAAATACTTCAGACGGTTTGAAATCAACGATACCACAGACGTAAGTGATCTTGCTAACTGTTATTTTGGTAAGTATGATGTAGGTAAGATATAACACGACACAAGGAATAGGCAGTCAAATTATTGATACGGTATAAAATGTACTGTCAATATTAAGAGGACGTGAGCTCAGAACAAGCAACTTACTATCAACCTGATGTGCTGCAGAAGCGTCTCAGAACTTCCAACTCGTCACTTTAGTAGTAACAGCGCGCAAGAACTGCCTAAAAATTCCCGTCGCGCGTCGCTAGATTAAGTTATGCGCCATACCCTAACTACATACCTACCTAGTCTATACAGGGTGTAAAAGACCTCATTACGAAGCCGTCAACCAAGCATTCTGTACATCAAACTAAGTAACTTTACGCAAAAAATATTGCTGGGAAACGACTTTTTTTTTTGGGGTGATCAATCATGATGAATCATGTTTTGTGGTAGAACTCAATGTAAGTAACCCACTCAAAACATTGTGCTGATGAATGGATTGAATAGTACGGGGATCGTGGAGGTGTTTAAAGTAATAATCTTACATTAAAAACTTGTCAAAAAGTTGGAACTTGGACCCCCAATATCTCCGTAACTAGAGGGTTCCCAGGTATGGTGTAGAACAAAAAAATGATCGCAATGACGAAGAGAACAAGTGTCTTTCGGCTTCGTTAAGAGGTGTTTTACACCCTTTATTTGCACGTCATTTATTAGCCACTCCTTAATATTATTAAGCATTAATTTTCAGGTCCTTGCAAACGTCCAAGTACAGGACGCAGGCTTAGCTTGGGCAGATGTATTCGAGAGAATGGAGACTCTTAAAGCAGAGAATCACCAAGTATACTCTTACATAGTCACTGGTATACCTATAGACTACATTTTCAACTCTTTGATAGCGAAAGGGCCGGGCGTCCAAAAAACTAAGGGCCTTCTGTTTTCGTGGCGTTGGCTGAAGAAGCTCCTGTCGATCAAACCAGAGATCATGCCTAACCCGCAGATTGTGGAGAAATTGGTACCTTTAGAAAACAAGTACAAAATCACCAAGTTGTACGAGCTGCCTTGGTCTGTAATATTTCAGAGATAACTCCCAATATAACAAGAGTTTTCTTGTTTTAGTTTAGTTTTTTTTTAGTTTTAATTATGGTATTTTCGTTTATAAGTTTTCAAGAGGAAGAAAGATTAGAATTTATTGTACTAAGGTAGTTTTAGTCTAACAACCAGTTTTACAAGACTGTGAGGTCTGGTTATAGGCAATCACTCCATGTCAAATACATGTTGTATAATCTTTAAGTTGAAGTTATTGGTACTTAATGTATAAAATAAAATTATTGACAGGACCTTACTCGACAGTGGCGCCATCTGATGAGGTCAAAAACGATAGCCCGCATTCGGCTGTTTGTTTTAAAATGTTTGTTGCCTCATGCCTGATTCTTTTTTATTTGGCAGAGGAAGCTCGCGCCTTAGCCCCATATATTTATTTACATTGCTAGGGTACCTACCTAGTTGATAAGTTATTAATTTTTTTTTTCTTCCATGAAATAATGATGTGCTAATAACTAACAATGGAAAATGAATACCTACTTGACAAGAATTTGTGTGTGATACCAACAGACCACCACTAAAAAGGCAAAAAACTCGAGAGCAATACGAGTAGCTTAAATTAAGTTTAGTTTGTGCACAACAGAATCGACACCATTATCCTGTTATTTTTAAGCTAAGGTATACAAGTCGTAAATACCTTTATTCTAGTAGGTAGTGTTCTATGCTGTAGGTATGTCAATTTTAGATTTACCTAGCATAAGACTGAAAATTCTATGAGAAATAAGTACTTATTACCTAGATAGATCGCTTTTAGCGATAGTAAGGGTGCCCATTATTTCACCCTGTGAAATCTTTCCTTTTATGTGTCTTAATGTAATTTGTATTGTGTGCATAATAAAGAATATTCTATAACTCCTCTATTTTATTCTTTTCAGAAGTACTTGATGGAGCTTGTTTATGTTTTATTTTGAAGTTGTTTTACTTAGCACCTTTATTAGAATTTTATAAAAACCATGGAGTTCCCCACAGCATACAATTACCTAATATAAGCAATATTTTTTATCGGTGCTGCTACTTGCAAAATATATGAATGAATTGCAATGTCCGTTAGAATGTTATAGGCAACAAAAAGCAAGCACTTTGTAACCATTTATTGCAATACAAGTTAGTACATTTAATAGGTGATTTATACCGATGAGGATACTTTATAATTTATAATGTTAACTCATAAATACATACTATACATACCTATATGATGACACCAAGCAATAGAATTTGATGACTTCAACTTACAACAGCAGAAGCCAAAGCATAAACGCGCGACGTAGGTAAACGTAACTTAAATTTAAACGATTTTTTAATCGACAATAAAAGTTTTCTTACAATACGTTAAAGTTTAAATTGCAACAATTAATAAAGTCTGAAAATTATTTGTGAAACGAGTATTTTCTTCATAATACCTAGTCGTTTCGGAGTTTAGCCGGAAGAAACAGACAGACAGACTACAATAAAACAAAGTGTTTTTGTTATTAGTACCATAAATAATTTCGCATTCAGTAAACACTGAGTACAAAGCTGTTATTTTGAAATTACAAACAGACACTTCAATTTTGTTTATTTGTATTGATTGATTTATATTTTTGATAGGTCTTATCTCAGAGTAAAAACCCGAGTATTACACGAGAAAATCGCTTTTGAATTTTGCCAAGTGCATTTTATTGCTCGTGACTGTACCTACCTACGTCACGCGTTACATACTAGGCCCACTGCGTGCGAGTCTAATCCACTCACGGATATAATTTAGTTAACCTTTTGAACGCCATTGTCACATATACGTGACAAGCAAGCACGTGCCAAACGACACAAATATGTGACAAAATGGTAGGTGAAATTGTGGTTTAGTGTAGGTAGAGCGCACGCCCATGCCTGCTCTGGCTTTCAAAAGGTTAAATTATTTGGCAGATTCTGGTGGAAAGCGTCTATCCTGAAGTGGCGAATGACACCCCTCTCACGCACAGAGCAATAATAGATCGCCTTGGATTATCTATTGATGCGTTATTATATAAAGTCAATATAAATAACCTTGTTATCTTGCGAAACTCTTCAGAACTCTTCAGTGATGGGTTTATGGAGTCTCGCTAGCCAACGACCTTGTTTACATTAGGTATAGTGCCCTGATTGCCTGAAAGCTCGGCAAGCATTGTATTATTTTTGCAGAAACAGATCATAAAATGTTTATAACTTCACATTTATTTGTTAACCAGTTAGTATTAAATATGTTTAGTTTAGATTATAATATGCCGTGACCATGTTAATAGTTATAGTGAAAGCTTAAAAACACAGTGCAAGAAAATAGTTTCGAAGCGGAAAACGGAAGCTAATTTTTAAAAACAAATGGAATTTAAGGCCCGGTTTTCACGTAAAATATGCCACACAATACAGGGTGGATAGAATACCGACGCACAAACGATTATCACATCTGTTTCATTTTCTCTTCTTTTTTTACACACTATGTCTACATCTCTTTTTTAGTATTTCCTTTCGCAGATAAGCTGGAAGAGATTTCTTTAGGAATAAGCATCACCTTTGTACTATTTTCTGTTCCTTTCTTCTTTTTTTATATTCAGTGTGTAAGTAGGTATCTACATAAATTGTTAAATAAATAAATAGACATTTATCAACAGTAATTTAAAAAAAAACTGGCTGTCTGTAAAGTCGGTTTACGGACGATAATTTTAAGTGATAACGTCATTTTTCATGATATTAGTGATTTTAACTTAAAAAACAAAATTTCATCCCCCTTTTCTACCCCTTAAGGATTTAAATTCTACCAACATCGTTGCGTTAGCTTCCAACCATACGCCTAGATAATAAATTTTGTAATTTTTACTTAAAAAATTAAGGACTTTCCATATACAACATTATCCCCTTTTTAACTCTTTGGGGGGTGGAATTATCAAAAACGCTGAGACACGTATAAATTAATTTTCAATCGTCAGCCTAAACACAAAATTTTAAGATCCTTACTTTAAAACTGACGGACTTATATACAAACTTTCAACACCTAATTAACGTCCTTAGGGGCTGAATTTCTAAAAATCCTTCCTTATTCCTCGTCTTCCTTTTTAAAGGGAACCTCTGTGCAAAATTTCGGATTTCTAGGTCCAAGGGTTTCGGCTGGGCGTTGATCGCGGCGCGCATAACAGTGTGACACTTTTTCGTGCGTGCAGCCGGTGTTCATCGATTTATAAGACGTTATCACGTCAAAAAACTACCGGCAATGCAGAATGATGTTCTGAATATTATGTGGTAACCGTTTGGCGTTCGTGTTCTTTTCATCCTGTATAACGCTCTGCTGGATTTTTCAGTGCTCGGCAACTGACGTCATAATATTTACGCATTAGATTAGGTGCTGCTTAGTAATAGTGAAAACTAACTTACCTATAAGACAGCTTGAAAAAATATGTTCTTGCAGTGCATTAATTAATGAATGACAATCATGTAGTAAGTTAGTTTATAATGTTATAGCATAACCTTAGCCTAAAATAAGTTATTTTGGAAGATTCAATTACTGGATTTAGAGGATAACATACTTTTACTTGACTAGAAAGTAAAACTTAAAGTTTGCGAGTTACTGAAGGAAACTTCGGAACTCTTTTATAAACCTAATTGTTTCAGATCTTTGAAAATAATACTGTTTAAGAAATACTTATTCCGTTATCTAAGACATGTTCACAGAAAAGTACCTACTTAAGGTGAAAGCGTCAGGGTAGCACGCGAAATTCAATTTTTCTTACGTTTTTTGCAATTTGCAGGCCCAGGGCCGACAGTCTCGACAGAGTTAACGACAAAATTGCTTCGAACTTTCGATTGCTAATTACTAACGAATAAATTCGGTTGCAATGATAATGCTTGTGAGAAACTTTGAGCTGAGCTTTGTCGATAACTCTGTCGAGACTGCCCAGTGCTAAGTTGTATGTTGATTAAAATATTGTTCGCAACTGTAAGACGTATGTAGTTACAGAATTATAATCATCAAAATCATCAACACAACCCTCCAAGTTCATAAAGGTCGAGGAATGACTTTGACCTTGTTGAAAAAGGGCTACCCTGGAGCATCCACCTTAACTGTGTCATTTTAAAATATAAAAACACTGGGCCTGTGCATTAGGTACGTCTAGTGTAACCTTGTAACTGTAATGTGCTTTCTACAACTGACCGCTTCTCTGCTGACACAACCACATGGCACAACTAGCATCCAGGAACACTGCAATATTGCAAGATCCTTCCCCAAGCCTAGTACTTATTATGATAAGCAGATTCTGTAAAAAAATTTTAGGGTGGCCCTCAACATTTTTTTCCCTCATATTTTTCAATAGTAAATGTGTACCTCTCTTACTGTTATCACACTTTTTGTGTGCGCTGGATGGAATACCTTCCAATCAAGTAGTAGTTGGTTGGAAGGGACATTATTTAAAAAAATATATAACACTACATAACTCGTTGGAGAAGGATCTGGCAATAGCATTCCCACCTGCACAAATAGTTGGTTGGCAGGGAAGCAGTCCTAAAAAATTTATAAAAAGATCATTATCAGTGATGTGATAAGCAAAAGATTGCTGTTGTGGCACAATTTGAGATCAAGCCTTCATTCGGCATAGGCCAGCTAGGCCAAGCAGGTTGCTCTAAATGGTATAGCAAGCACACACGAGATCAGCATGTCGACAATGGTAATGTGAAGTAATGTAAGGGTCAATATGAGTTGAATGTTGCAAATCCCTTACGAGCTTAATGTACCTTATAACATTTCAAATTACCATTACCTTTGAATATTATACAAGTTGCTGTTTTAATGCAAAGTGGTGTGGGACCTATGCAGCTCGGCAGAGGAACCTCTAGCCTGTGCCATCATGTTTTCAATCCTGTTGGTAGTCTCCCTAACCATAGAGAACTCGGACAGGTCTGGTAGGTCAAGAACAATATGAGCAGAGAGACGTTTGTAAACAGAATTAGAATCTTTTTTATTTCTCCTAGCTTCCTCATATTTTAATTGCTGTTTTAAAAATATTGACTGCTTCAACATTTCCTGGATGTTCTTGAAGCTGGTTGCGGCACCATCCATTGATTTCACTGCACTGAAATTGAGAAAAAATATTTCATGAACGCAAATGTAAAAAAAAAAGTCAGAGGGTCATCCATTTTTATTCATTTATTTAATCAGTAGTACACATACATTTTATTCATTTAAGTTGGTGCCAACAAAAACTCATTTACCATGCACCAAAGGAGGGATTATCCATAAATAAATATAGGTTTAGTACGCAGTGATGGTGGCTCGTTTAATACTTAGAGCCTAGCTATTCGCCTAGCTAGCTAGCTAAGCAAAATAAAAAAGTGTGGCCAGTTGCAAAGATTTGAGAATGTTTGTTTTACTTCGCTACTCACAAGGCGACTCGCTAAGCTCTAGGCACTAAGTAAGCTACCTTTGAGTGCATCCGTAGTATCAATATTATTTCCTAATCAGAGGGTGACAGTCTCTACTGAAACGTGACTACACCCCCACTTGCTCTGGCCCACCTCAGACGGTGTCTCAGTTAAGCAACAGAACTAAGTTAAGAAACACATTACAGCATTACCTGAGAGCATACTCCACATCATAGCACCTTCCCTGTAACTCGTGTTGCAGTTTGGTCACCTCAACTCTCCTTTCTACCATAGGCGGCAACGCTTTCCTTACGTGTTCCTGCAGTCGATACAGAGCTAAAGATGGCTCGTTTGCTACTATGTGCATATTCTCAGATATCCGCTCCGCAGCTGAAATAGTCATAAAATAAATAGGTACACTGTTAAGCAGGAGACATTTTACTTTACGAATTAGATTAAATTAATTCAACAAACCTTTTCTCGACTTAGATTCTAATTCAGGGTCTCCTTGGTATACGAAAGCCATGATTGAGTTCTATAATTGTAAGTAATTATCTCGGCATTATCTGAAATTAGTCAGATAGCAGTAAACCGTAGTTTTGCTTTGCTTTGTTTGACAATAATGTCAATTTTGACTTTATTTTGACATCTCGATGGCATTGTTCAGAAATCACGTCTAAAGCGGCGTCCCCACTAGGACCACTCGGCTCGGCCTCACTCACGGGTACTCTGTGCGCGGCTCTAGTGAGGACGCCGCTTGAGTTATTTAGTTATACTACCGTATTCCGTAACACTCCTTGTTGGACACAAACCTATTAAGGTGAATGCTCCAACAGCCCGCGAAATTCAAATTTTCTTACATTTCTTGCAATTTGCAGGCCAGTGCTAGGTTGTGTAATGATTAGAATATTACTCGCGGCTGTAAGACGTATGTAGTTACAGAATTATAATCATCAAAATAATCAATACAAGTAATACAACCCTCCAAGTTCATAAAGGTGCAGGAATGACTTTGACCTTGAAAAAGTAATTTTTCCACCTTTATGAACTTGGCGGTATTGATAATTTTATAATTAAAATTCTATAACTACATACGTCTTACAGTCGCGAGCAATATTTTAATCAACATAAAACCTAGCACTGGCCTGCAAATTGCAAAAAACGTAAGAAAATTTTACTTTCGCAGTCTACCCTGGAGCATCCTAGAGTACCTGAAAGTTCAACCACTATTATTTTTATTTTGTTATTTGAGACAAAATGGTGCATATACACCGCAATTATTTTTAGTAGAGCAACGTTTCAAAATGTTATTCATTGTTAGAATATTGTTATCATTCTAGTATAATAATATGTTGCCGTGTTCGTCCCCACTACGAGCCGCGTGGCTTTTTGGGCTGCGCGGCTCGGCCTCGCGAGGCTTTCGTGTTTTTTTGCAACGCGACAGTTGCGCGGCCCACTTTGCGCAGATACCACAGACTATATAGAGATATTATCGGCAGTTTCTTTTGAGATATACGAAGAAGACGACGTGCTTTTAGGTTCAGCAGCATTTATAGTTCTAAGCACCACTGCGCAAGTAAGAAATATGTATAATATGAAATAAACTATTTTGAAATATAAAATGACATTGACAGATTTTCAACCAATGAATATGTTTAGTTCATGCGATGCTAGCGCCATTAGCTCCACCAGTTGCCCACCCCATTCATTTTGGCGCGAATAAAACACAACTCAATGTAGTTGCGGTCACTAGCGCACTGACCGGCCGCGCGGCCCGTCCTCTCTACACAGAGGCCATACTCCCTAACGCTTCGTCCGTATATTCAGATTGTAGTGACATAGTACCAGTCACACAATTACCATATACCTCCGAGCCAGTTACCACATACCTTCAAACCAATTTATTACCACTCAACACCGAACCAGTTACCTTACCACGTTTATGACGTTCCGCAAAGAAACTGAGAAGCAATCGTCTTGAAAAAGACGCTGGTACGTAAGGAAATAGGATGGAAGCACGGAAAACGTATTTATTTGGCTTTAGCCGCAAGTGCACACAACAAAATAATAATAAAATTAAAAATAAGAAACTTAAAACTAGGTACACAATACAAAAACTTAAAACTAAACGGTAAAAAAGAAGTAAAAGTAGCCATTAGTTCCTGACGGAACAGGCTAAGGTCTGAGACCATGCTGCCTAGTCATCAGTAGTATTTTTCTTGAGTAGGTGTGACAGTGACAGTAAATCCTTTTTCGCGTCTATGGTTCCTACTTCGGAATCGGACTACTTCTTATCAAAGTTGTTGTCAACTTGTCAAGCAATCTGTCAAAAGTAACCTCTAAGAATGATTACAATCAAAAATTAAATCGTGCTATCACTTTGTATTTCATATCTGCCGGTCATTATCATTTCACTCTATTTATCGTTCTGTGTAGTGTGTTCTGTTATTGAAGTTCAAATTTTAATTTCATCCAAGTACTTTCGGAAGTCGCACAGTTGCAGTGCATTTTGATATAAAACTACCACAGAACTATATTTTCTCATTTTGCTATGAGTTCCGAGGACTATTTCAATGAAAAGGTGTGTGTAAAGTGATTACTTAATTGTATTCAAATAACAAGAAAACTGCAGGTATTTGGATAATTCTCTGAGGTATTTACTTAAGTACCTACCAACTGCATGTGCACATTCTATTTTTTTTCTCTATATTATCGAAACTTAGATTACTTATTATGAATAAAATAATTATTCACATACAATTTAACTTTGCAGGAGTCCAAAATCTTTGATAACATTTTGGGAATTCTCTTGAATATCTTCTTCCCAATCAGGATGTTGCTGAGAGTATATTCCTTGTGTATTTTAATGGTGGATATCGGATGGGTGGTGCTGAATGCCATCTGTGCAGTTCTCCAGGCTATCTATGAAGTCTTCAGACCACCACCATTGAAATCAGTCCGGCTAGAAACGGCTCTGGTAAGTGAATTTTGCTATCTTAATCCCACTTGAATCTGTTAAGCATTTTTTTTTTGATAAGAATTATTTAATAGAAGTACTAAATAAATTACATAAGCACTTTCTTTTAGTTCTTCTAATAATACCTACTGATGAACCCAAAATGTGTCCTATCAACAGTCATGGGAATAAAGTAATTAAAATAAACAAAATATATTTTCAGGTAATTGGTGCAGGTAGAGGTGTAGGCCGTGAACTGTCCATGCAGTTAGCTAACCTAGGAGCTATTGTCCTATGCGTAGACAAGAACACTTCTTCAAATGATGACACAGTTGAATTCATCAAGAAAAGAGGTGGTTCTGCAATAAGCTACACTTGTGATATTACTAAGAGGGAGAATGTCCAGGCACTAGCTTCTCAGCTGAAAAAGGATCTAGGGTTTGTCAGTATGCTGTTCTACTGCTGTGGGATACCAAGCCCTAGGTCCTTGCTGACTCAGCCCCCTCAAGATATACATGATACTCTGGATCTTACACTGACATCATACTTTTGGGTAAGTTGTTACATCAAATAATTACATTAACCAACGCCATTGGTTTTATCAAATTAGATGATTAAAAAGTTAGGTACTTAATTAGCAAGTAAGTTACATCTTTTACTTATGAAGAGCAACTATAACTGTTGACTGAAAAAATAATTAAATTTTTGTTATTAATAATAGTACAATTTGTTTTATTTGTTTTACTTGAGTACATAGTTGGGGGTGGCTTTAAACCTTGTGGACCCCAACAGTTATGTATTTAAAAAAAACCGACCCAAATGAAAGTAATTGGTGACCCCTGCACCACCCTGCACTAACTATTGACAGACTATTACAGAATGAAAATAATATTCATGCTTCTTGTGTTTCAGTTGATTGACCACTTCTTGCCCGATATGAAGTCTAAGAACCATGGTCACATTGTAGCTTTGACATCAGTGGCTGGTCTCAGCTATATCAAGGATCAAATGCCATTGAGTGTGGCACAGTTTGCTGTCCAGGGACTGGCAGAATCTCTTACTGAAGACCTAAGAGTGAACAAGATTGATGGAGTCCATGTGACACTCACTCATATCTATCCATTTATTGTCATTGACGAAAGTGCGGACATAAGATTAAGGTTTGTTAAAATTATTCAGAATTAAAACTAATCTTGTTAATCTTAAAGCATTATATGCTTAGCATTGCTTACTTAATCTGCTTCACAATGAATTATTTATTTTATGAGGTTATACATATAGTCAATTTTAAAACTTAGCAATGAATGCTGCAGTCCAGGACTTTTTTCTTTAATTTATCAAAGTTAATAGTTATTATTTGAAATTAATAAATTTAGAAGGCCATAATAAAAATGTACTCAAATTGTTTTCAGAATACCAAGCTACTTCGGCACAATAACTCCAAAGAAAGCAGCTACGTCAATCCTGGAAAGCGTTCGCAGAAACTACTTTGAGGCATCCGTGCCCAAGCATCTGCTGTATCTTGGACACCTCCTACGTATCTTGCCACGAAAGGCTACGGTGCTTATCAGGGATCTACTAGATACTGGAGTGGACTTTGCATGACGCATTTCGGAATCCATTTTTTTTTATCTATAATACGTGGCTTATGGTCAAAGTGATACTGAATTGATTGTTGTATACAATTTATTTAGTTTTTATGAATAGGTAGAGCACAGCCATGGCATTATTTTCCCATACTTTTCTCGAGATTTTTTCAAGGAAGCTAAAACTGCTGCCTGCATAAGGGACCATTTCGTTGAATGTGGTAATAAATTCATAATTTTTGTAAAACATCATAGCTATTACTTAAATGTTAAATGTAGTAATAATGAAATCTATTGAATAAGATAGCTTACTTCATGATATATACGAACAGCATGAATTGTATGTCGAGTCCAGAACTGATTAGAAACTTATATTAGACTAGTTTTGAGATGAACATTATTAGTTAGCTATTAATTTATATTTTAGCGTTTTTTAAATTATCAATTGCATCGTTCAAAATACTTGCATTTATTCTTTAGTTATGCAATTAGTCCAGTCATTTAATAAAATGTATTTGCTCAAGTAATCAATTAAATGATAAAATGTTTTTGTTCAGATAAAAAATATAATAAGTAGTACATTATGGTACAAGTGTGTAATGTTGGTGATTACCGCTGAGGCGCAGTTGCAGTGAAATTAGAGCCATTATATGAGCAAGTGTGTTGAAAAATGATTTTCAGTATCATTTTCTTCACAAGTGTGTTGAAAAACGTTTTATGATACACGTGTGTATTGATGATTACCGTCCTGGGCTCTCATAAGACCCTCACCTAACGGCTCGGGTTTCAATGGCGCCTCAGCGGTAATCACCAACATTACAAACATAACGTAATATTATTATCGAAACTCTTTTAAGAACAAAGCAACTCAACCAATAAGCAAATTTGATTAATAGCAATGCAAAAGTCACAGTTTGATTACAGGTGTCATTATGTGCCTAATTGTGGTGAAATTAGAGCCATTTTATGAGCGTGTTGAAAAACTAATTTTATGAATACTATCACGAAGGGCTTAGCTGAGACAGGTGTCTTTATAACTTCTCTCTAGCTAGATGCATGTTGTAAGTGATACGTACCTATTTTTATTATTTGAGTAACTATTTGTCCTATTTGAAATTTTGTGAAGCCAAAGAATTTACAGTCTTAGATTTCTTTATTAAATTGATATATTTTCTAAAATGTGTCTTATTTGCAAACATTTTGTTTATTTTTGAAGGAAAATCAGGTCATGTACTTCAAAGTTACTAAAAAAAACTACCAACAAAATTTCATTTTACAATGACAACACAGTGTCTAATGTCATTAAAATATTTGCATTGTGGCGCCATCTTAGACATTTTTCGTTTTCGCAACTAGTTTCCGTGATTTGCGTTTGATAAAAACAAAAAAAAGTCGGCAATTTTAATTGTGCGTTGTGCAGTTGTTTTTAAGTGTTACTCTTCGTATTGAGGACTGCTAAACGAGAGAAAAATAAGTGTACGGTGTGGCGACACATCGTTTGGTAAGTTCAACCGTGCTTGAATTCTATCGCAGACTGACACCAACAGCCGATCGATATTAGAAAACTTATGTTTTATTGGTTAAATCGGTCACGATTCTGAATGTTTCACTAGCCCTATGTATTATCTATATTGTAAAAATATTAAAACGTAACGACCCATTTATTGTTCGCGCTAGAGGGGCAACTTTCTAAAAGGCTATTTATTACAGACCTACGCAAGATATACTTACTTACGTCTTGAACATGAACATAATCAAATAAGAAAGAAGAAATGATAATTGGTTTGTTGAGATCCCAACCATACACTCCAAACTGTTACCCATTTCATTTCTGTATCATTCAGCATGACTGGAAGGTAGAAAAATAATAAAAAATAGGGTCGAAAATAATAATTATAAAGTTCTTTAGCGAAAACATTTCGGTACGTAAGTATTCTTTAATTAATATGGTTGTAGGCAATGATAGTTATTAGGGTTTATTTTAAGCACAAAAAAATCAATAAGTTCTTTTACAATAAAAACGTCTAGCTATATCTAAAGGAGAAAGAGAATCAGTTACTAATATCAATATGAAATCACACATACAATCTTCTCTTGGACCATTTAAATCTTTGCCTACCATTCCTACCAAGTCTAATACCAAGTAGATTTAGTTCAACTTCCCGTCATCTTGTTTCCGGCT
The DNA here is from genome assembly GCA_941918905.2 of Xestia sexstrigata. NCBI lineage: Eukaryota > Metazoa > Arthropoda > Insecta > Lepidoptera > Noctuidae > Xestia > Xestia sexstrigata. The sequence goes on along the minus strand of OW799201.2, from coordinate 3,750,779 downwards.
GCATAAGGCATTATTTATCCCTAAAATTACCAGCTGATCATAAATGCTTGTTGCAGCTTGCAGCTATATCAAATTGTCTTTACTTGACTTATACTGTCTGAAAATAATTTAGAAGAAAAAACCAGGACATCAAAAGGTATCATGATGCTCTCTAAAACGGGGAAGAAATTTATGGGAAACCGGCATGATCTAGAGACAAAAAATTTAAACACATCTGACACCTACCAATCTGCACTGGGCCTGTGTGGTAGATTACGGCCCATTCATAGAGAGGAGGCCTGTATCCCAGCAGTGTTGAACATTGAAGGCTGATTACGCTATTATCCAATGCTTGGCAAAGGTCTTCCCCATATTTTTTCAGTATTCCTTTTAATGTTCAGAAGGCAACTTCTCTGATGAATCACCTATAAACACTTCCAAGACATTTTGCCCAGCTGTGGGACGATTCTGGCTGTACCTATTCAAAACAAAACGCAGCAAGTGGTAGCTAATACATTGTTGCATGACAAGCACATAATTATTCTAGTTTCACCTTTTGACCTTCAAAGCCCAGTATGTATAAAAACTAGCATTTTTGGTATGCATATTACCTATAATATTTTGCTATGATAAATTCTGGTGTCGTAATTCACCTCGAATGTGTTAATTTATTTTGATAAATTTTAAGGAGATTTATTAACTTATGGTTCAGTGTTTTCTAATATTTTACACCAAACGCTACTTGCTTTCTTTGAATGTAAAAACATAATATTCTATTTAAAATACAGTAGTTTTAATATACCCGTCTACAAACAGTTAGAATTCGACACTTAACTTTCATCAATGTGCCATAAAAGTGTGTGTCTATCATTGTATCACTACCCTTACGCTCCACTTACCATGTAGAGTAGGTAGATGTGTAAAATAGTGTGAACATTTATGCTTGGAATTACCGGTATTTCACTCCTAACTTGATGACAGGCGCTTGGTAGACTTGTTCTTTAGGGGCGGCAAATTCAAGAAATTGGCGTTCTACACACAATGTTCATGTCCAAGTTGCCAATGAATGTTCAAGTCGCCAATTAATGTTTGGATCGGCCTGGTACGCACGACGACCTATCAAGCTATACAAAGCTAGTTTATGCGGAACTCTCATTGTACAGGAAATCTATACAAAGCGAGGCCATTTTATACTGGAAATGTATAATTTGGTGTGTACGGCATAGCCGGTCGGCAAAATCATACATTCGATTTTGCCGCCCGGATTCTGCGGCAAATTTATATCGGGTAGTCAGTCAGTGCAGGCCAGGTAAGCGCCACTGCCTGCAACGGATCGTTTAATAAGTAATATGTACACACCCTTAGAGATATTAAAAGTAATAAAGGGTTGTGTTTTCAGCTCAATCGACAATCGTGATCTGAAAATATAGACGAGCTTACATCACAACTTTGGAAACTTTATTCGATAAAAATTTCTATGGATCTATCTTTCTTTGCGGCTTCTTCTGCAGTTTACGGCTGCGTATTGTAGTAATAATTCAAAGAAAACGCTGTATTTCATCTCATATCAAAGATTGAAGTACCTACGTAACTAAGAAATTGATAGCACCTAATGACGTTTATCGCCGTCCGAATGTCGTAATTTTTTGGCGCATTCATTTAGACTTTTTTGATTAATTGCTCCCTAATGACACAAAGCATTAGGAGCGCGTAATTTATTGTTAATTTCGTCGCTACCCGTGGATTTGATGTTATTTATCGAAAAAAAATGAATAATTGACTCAATTATGCATGAATTCGGTATTATTCGGATTCGATTAGTCATCTGTATTAAAATAGATCTAAAAAGGACAAATTCTAAAGTGAACTACAAAAGAAACATGAATTTGACTAAATATCAACAAACATTTTAAATGTTTTGTAATAAAAGAGAATCCGATGAATTCCATTTTAATATAAGTACCAGAATGTAGGTATCAGTTAACTATGTTCTTCATGTATCCCTTCATCTGTTATCGAAGTAGACACAATAATTAAACAATGGCGTCCCGACCGAATCGGTCGGGTCCACAGACGAAGGTATTAAGACACGACCGAATTAACCTACGAGATCAAAAGCATCACCCTGCCATGCAAACTGGGTAAATAAAGACGTATTTAACTGTCAACTATAGCTACGGGCTTTACATTGGCGTAGCTGGTGCTAGTCTAGTAGGGGGTGCTGTCATATTTTTTTTTTGAGGGCCCTCTGATTCCGAGTGCGGCGAAGCCCAAAAAGAAGGAGAATTCATTGACATTAAATTATCTTTGCTTATCAAAGAAAATAGAATCCTGATTTGCATCGCCTCGCTGTCATTAATTTTACACTGACGATGTATGAGCGGTACATAAAAATGTATTTGCGGTCATGGCGCGCATAAATGTGGTCTTTATTGAAGAGCCAGAAAATTATAGCATCTTGAAAGGGTTTAACTTAAGCCTTCGAGCCGAGCGAACTCGAAAAGTTAGAGCTTTCTGGACAGCTATTAGGTACAATTACATAGTTATTTTTTTTCTTTTGTTATGGGAATTTTGTAATTATTTTCCTGAACACATTAGTGCCCTTGTTAATCGCGGGTCCTGTATCATTGATACGGCGCTAGCTTCGCCTCTGGGTCTACTTACATCGTTTTTCATAGAAAAATGTACATAGGTAGGCCACGTTTGTCCTTATGCACAATTTCTTGACCAAATTCGAAAATAAATATATTAGACTAGGTAGGTACCGAAAATTATGAAGTTAACTAAGAATATAAAATTAACTGTTAATTTCATGCTAATTAAGATTATGCAAAAGTTTCCAGAAGTCAACATCACAGACCCATACGACTGTTTCGTTATGAAATTAATTACATAAATTCAATGATCGACATCAATCCAATTAGGCGTACAAGTTAGATAATTACTGCAAAAATCGTTGAGGCGTAGAACGACATCACAATATATTATGTAGACGCATATCTTGTGAAACTTCTGAATCCTCTTACCATCAACATCACACCAAAAAGCTTTGGCAGGATGGCGTGCGATACGCTTATTGCATTACCGACTTACCGAGACATGCCTTAGGTACTTTCTCAAAGAGCACGTGCGCAACATTTCCCGCGGACCTCAAGGCCGTTGTATCAAAGTTGCTTCGCGCATAAAGGCACCTCGAATGTCATTAAAATTCTTTTCACGGCGTATCAGTGTAATTTGCTAGGATGGCGGGATGTGCCCTACACAGTCACAAGGTCCCGAGTCCCGCCCCAATCCCTATTTGCTGCCGTGTGATACTTTATTGCGGCCAATATACATTTTGTCCGGGTTTAAATTGGATCTTAAGTGAGGTATGTTTATGTTTGTAATTAAATTGATTAAAATGATTTGATAATTGGTTTACGGTCTTGTGTGCGGAATTGCGGATTAACAGTGATATTAAACCTGCGAAATGTTAACTCATTTCTCATAAATTATTGATTGGCGTAAAAATGTAGGACGTACGTACATTTTACGTAGCTCAGGGAATTGCAAGATCCATACATAACACAAGGTTAATTTAAAAAGGTTCAGTGAGCGCAGGTGTTTGCCGACCGGGACCGTTTTCCAAACTGCGGTTTTTCCACAGTTAAATTTGAATAAGCCATTATTCTGCCCCGGCTCTGATTGGACGCCTACTTTCTTTCCAGTAAATCCACCTTTACAAGTTTTCGCGATCCGTTCCAAGTATTTATTGAGTTTCTGTCCGACGAGGCTAGAAGAAAAACCCTTTGTTTGTTTTAATTATTCTCTGAGGAATGATTAAATAAAATACACTTTCAAAACAAGGTTTGAGTTTTCATAAAATATTAAACTAACGTTACGCAACTTATTTAATTAGACGTGATTTAAAGTTTCAGTGAAACTTCGAAGAAAGTTGTAACATCAAAATGTTTGTTCTTTGTAAAAGTTTCATTTGTATGAATAGTGAAATTAAAGCTTTTTCAAGTTTTGATCTATTTGCATGTGGTTTAAGATTAGCTCATTTGTAACTGTATTATAAAGATTTTTTGCGTCCACCAACGCTCCGAGTGGCGTGATAAAAAGCCAGCGTAATTAAAAATCCTCCATTCCATTTATCACTTGCCGGTACAGTAATATGCCAGTAGCAAATTGTTAATACCTACTCGGCCGGGCTAGCTAGAAGCCGAGAGCACAGACATTGATCGAGTTTGAGCTGTAAGCCAGCTAAAGCTTAGTGTATAGTTTGTGTTTACATAAAGAGAATTCCTGATTATAGTGAGGTTGCATTTGGATCTCAAAGTAGGACGGACATTATCTTTAGCTCTCGTCTCTACATTACTAATTCGTTGTAGTTAATGATTTGAAAGACCATGGAAACTCCCATCTCATTCAGTGCAATAACGACCAAATATGGCAATAACAATTTCACCAACATTTAAAAACTGTTTTCTCATCGGTCTAATAGTTTTAATTACATTCTTGCAGGAAAGTAATTTAAAAACCATAATTGGAAGTTCTTCCTCATTTACGATTAAAACAACCTGCTCAAAGCAAAGCTTTAATTTATTATCCGAGTGTAAAATATAGAGCAGTACATTGGACATACAGCAGTGAAATGACCTGGATCAGCTGCGACATTGTTTTATCTGTGGAACGCACCGTGCTGCTGTCATTAAAACCTCGGCTTAGTCTGTGGCTCACTCATCAGATGAGTAAATAAACCTGGACACTATTAGTGGACGAGGTGGGTTTACTTTACCTCTTACGTATAACAGTATAATCCCAGGAACAATATACTGTGAAAATTTAATTACTAACGACAACAAACACTCCGTAAGACTGAAAAATTTGAAGGCCTGATTTTGCGGCTTTGTGATACCGAGGATAAAGGACTCGGGATGGAAAATGTCCGACCTTATTCTTTATGCAAAGCAGAAAATAGGCCGCATCATCGCTTCGAATAAGGCGAGTTAGGAAAGAAAAGGCAAGTACAACAGTACAAGTAACAGGAATCGGATGGCAATAAGTAATGAAATTATTATTTTACAATAAATAAAATGAATTGTTCAAAATTGCATGCAAAAAGTTAAGTCGAATTCACGCTGCTTTCCAGCGAATGGCACTGCAAGAATACCCATGGATACTTTTGGGGAATCTCTCAATGGTGGATGCAGCTGCCTGAATTCGTATTTATTTGCGTGCCATCACTTCGATACGGTCAATCAGATCCCATATTGTCCTTTTTGTTCATAAGTTAGCCAAAACAATAATTATTGTACATTTTAATGGGATAATTAATGATACCCACGAGTTGGCATTTGGCCAATTAACGCATGATAAGTCATTTAATGAAATCATGGCAGAAGAAATGAGTTAATTTTACTTATGTCGGTGATCACATTTTACCCAGAGGTGATTGTGATTTGAACGAGGAGGTCGTTCAAATCACATAATTGCCTGTTGCCTCTCTCAAGAATTGAGGAGTATGGTTTTTCTTCCGTTCCATGTGAAGCTGTGAACATTTGCTAGAACATTCCTAGTTCCTTACGTATCATATCATACATAGGTTTTTCTCGTTCGCGTTTTTAATAATAGTATAAAGTATTTTTTTTTATTCCGGGCTTGTCTAGTTATACGAGTAAGTATTTGTACGTAGATGCATTTAAATGCAAGGTAGTAGGTACTTAACAATGCAAATTCTAGTCAGTGTAAAACTTAAGTTTTCAAGTGTTCTGTGAAAAGTGAGAAAGCTTTTTACTGCGAGCAATATAAGTAGGTAACAGCTTGCTGAAATGCTTTTTCTTTCCAATCGACTCATTTGATGTGAAGGTGTTCGTCGTTACCTACTTGTTTGATATCCTTGGTGACTAACTACCTCGGAATATGATTTTCAGTTATGTACAAAACCGAGTAGATAAACATTGAAAAGGGAATTAAACTACATAACCCCAAATTAATACCCAAGATTGACAAGCTTAGAACACCAAAGGATTAAATAAATAAAAATAAATAAATATTACTTGACATAACACACAGCGCCATCTAGGTGCCACACTAAGCAACGAGGCTTGTATCGTGGACACCAGATAGTTGATATACTACATAGTATAGATACTTTTGAAAGAAAGAAAGAAAAAGTAGGCATATTGCCCGCACAGAACAAAACAAAAAAAGCCGGCTAAGTGCGAGTCGGACTCGCGCATTAAGGCTTCCGTACTATCGTAGTAGCCCCTTTTATTTTTTAATTAATCTTTATTTTTATTATTTGTTAAAGCGGCAACAGAAATACATAGGTAGGTACATCATCTAAGAACATTTCAACTGTCTAGCTGTCACGGTTCATGAGATACAGCCTATTTACAGACAGACAGACAGACGGATAGTGGAGTCTTAGTAATAGGGGTCCCTTTGGGTACGGAAATCTAAAAATTATTAAATTAACACGTATCAGTACCTACAACAAAAATAAGCACACAAAAAAATGTAGAAAAAAATCAAATGTAGCAAACAACGAAGCTTTCACAAACTTGCAAATATAACAAAACTAGTCACATAAAGACGGCCAAGAACACAATTTAAGAAAGCTTATTTCTCGCCCATTTAAAACTCAATAGATTGCCGCCATTGAGTGTGTAATCAAGTTAATAAACTAGCAATTTTGTTTATAAAAATTCCTCCATTGTTCCTTCAGTTCCCCTTTGAAGTTTTCTTTTGTAATAGATACAAAGTGTTTCTAATTCAGACGCCATGGGCTGGAAGATTGTTCCTTTGATTAATTTTCAACCGTCGCGAGCGACTTGTGTTGGCATTTTATTTCATGTCGAAATAATTTGATTCTGTATTTTGTATGTAGGTTGGGTAGGACTGAAATGTTTGTCCTAAAGTTAATTGAAGAAATTAATAGTGTTTATCGGCTATAAACTACCTCTCCAAAGTTAAGATAGGGTATGGTAGTAATTTAAAGCCATAAAAAGCTGCTCCTTTTCGTTGACTTATAAGCCTGTTTTGCAGACATAAACTCGTTCTTGTAGGTCAATAAAGTCAAATAACAGTTTTTCAATTATCGTTACATCTGAAATGCACACCACTCTGTAATATTCCATCTTTTTCGCAGCGCTTTATTTCTAGGAGCCGTACCTTTATGTCCGTTTGAGTGAAATCCGAAAGCTTTTATATGTAACAGGCTCTGGTAGGTTCGATTACGTAAAGCTTCAAGCGGCCACCGCTTCAAGGTCGTAAATTTCGAAAGAGAAGATTGTAGTAGGCTGGTTACACGCTTTAGGTATTAATAAAAATAAATAACACGCTACAGCCCCTTGTAATCTTTTACCCATAAATTAATTAAGTTAGCTCATAATATTACCTGAATTCTACATCTCCCGCGGCGTACTGTGAATTTAATTCAAGGTTTCCGCAATTTATTAGTCCGTAAATTAAAGAATTTTAGTTAGAGACATGCTGTGAATGTACCTCCTTCATAGTAATAATATTAACTAAGTTCTAACTGGTTTAGGGTGACAGTGTTTGATAACAGAGCCACGGCCCACGGGCCACCGTCAGCGTAGTGTACCGTTTAGCGTGCATTATTAATGGCTGCTGTCATTGCCAGGCGCAGACGGGTGTGGACAATCTAAAACTGTTGACGTCATAGACCGACACTTAATGAAGTGTACAACCACTAACTATACCTTCCATGACTGCCTAAAATGGGGCCTAAAAGTTTTATTACACAACTTTAATTACGGGTACATGACTTGCCCAACTAGTGAACACTAACACAAGGGAGGAGTTCCTCACATATCTGCACCCAACCTGTCCGAGGCCTGTCATACAAGCCTTTGTTAGGAACCCTTAGAACAATAAGAGCCTCTCACGTATTCTACATAATACAATTCGATCGTTTGTTTAGAATATTCTGAGTTTCTGACCCACCTAATCTCCACGTCCCAATTTGCAGGCACCACGGTTAACGTGCCACAGTAATAAATTGTTTTGGGAAACATCCCCAAGATTAATAGTTCTGAAGCTCTTGCTTGACGCGTGCTAAGTGAATGCCGCTTTTAAGTTCTCTGCTAAATTAAACGGAAGTTTTCGACCGTCATTGTACAAAAGCTATTCTTATTGGAGATTTATTTTGGCAGACTGCCCTAGTTGTGTTTGCTGAAAACAAGGTTTCAGTCGTGAACCAAGTTAATTTGGGTTTTAATTTGATCTGGGATGAAACGTTAAATGTAAGTCGCTTTTGTAACAATCAAAATAAAAACCGGCCAAGTGCGAATTGGACTCGCGCACGAAGGGTATCCGTACCATTATCTATACAACAATAGACAAAACGGCAAAAAAATATTCACTTTTGTTGTATGGGAGCCCCACTTAATTATTTTATCCTGTTTTTATTTGCTGATATAGCGGCAACAGAAATACTTACATCATCTGTTAAAATTTCAACTGTCTAGCTATCACGTTTCATGAGATACAGCCTGGTGACAGACAGACGGAGAGCGGAGTCTTAGTACCTACCTACCCTATTGGTTTTTACCCTTTGGGTACGGAACTCTAAAAACTGTGAAAATATTATATTTTTCTTTAGCGAGTTTTTTAAATGGGTTTATATTATCGTTCCATCTTGCGCTTACAGTCGTAATATTTCTTATATAGCATCAGAATTCATTGTAATGTCGTTTGTACCGCAGCAGAAATTACTCGGGCCACGTTGTAATGACGTTAAAAGTTTTTATGTTTTCCGGACAACGGTTTCTGAACGGAACTCATCGCATAAATTATCATCGTTGTTCGCTGTCTTGCGTACGATAAGTGGGTTGTTTAGATGAAGCGCGTTATGATGGAGTAAATAAAACGATATTCTGCAACTTGAAGCAAAAGTAAGTGACTAACACAGTTTATTTCAAGTAAAGATACTAAGATAAATAAAGATGGTTTGCTTTACCACATCGGCATTTTAGATTGTCCCATCGGGTATATTCTTCCTTTTCAGATCAAATTCCTTTACGTTCTTTTCAAATCCAACGATAGGTAATACTGAGGCTACGGAAAAAAATCATTGATGAGCTTCAAAAGTCGCAATCTGCGGGATACTGCAAATTGGACACAGATCTCGATAAAGAATCTTTTGAAAAATATTCTTTGGGTTTGCGAGTATTGGATTTTTCAACTTGATTACGGAAAGGACTTTTCTCTGCAGGATTTCGATTCAACATTAAATACAGTCAACTAGAACATCATGTGGATTACACTGTTGGAAATAAATTAATTCACCGCCATTTAATTATTTATCTCAAAGTGGAACTTAACTTACAGTAGTATTTGACCCCTAACTAAACTATGTCAAAGACAAGCTGTAGCCGACATTGTTCACGTTCCGAGTTGGCAACTTACTTTCAACTTAGGTATGCCTATCAATTACTTGCCATATTTTATTACCAATTTTCTTTACACACGCATTTTTACTCTAGAATTCTAGATGCTTCTATGATATACTCACCAAAACAAAATAAGTTAATGTAATACAACTTTAACGAAATAAGCTTCTTTTGGTGTCAATACCCACTCGGGGGAAAGATAATTTGGTCTAACATTTCTTCCAGTTCCAGACTACTTCAAATAAGTACTAATACAAAGTAAATGTTAACAAACATGAAAGCAGGTGATGCCCCGGGCGTGTACGATAAATAACGTCTAAATAAACTCAGACCTAAAAGTTATACGAAATAATATGACACCCTCCAATAGGGTTGGGTTGTTGGGTTAGTGGTTATGGGTTGGTTGGGTTGTCCTCTGAAATTGGCAACTCATTAAATTGCTGTAATACTTACTTTATTTTATTTCACGCTTTATATTTTCGTATTTGTGAGTTGTAACTCAGAAACTCTAACGGGCTGGTGTCCGCAACTCCACGTCAAAGCGCGTATTTTTGCGTATGTCCACCACGCGGGCCCAGTGCGGATTGGTAGATGTCACATGTCTTCGAATTTTTGGTTCTAGGAAATGCCGGTTTCCTCACGATGTTTTCCTTCACCGTTTATTATTTTATTTATTTATTTGTGAGTTAGTTATAGATTAGTTCTGGATAACATTTTAGGGAAAACAGATTTTTCTAAATGAATGTACAACTAGTTACTTATTATGAATTCTTAGTTGATACCCTTGAAAAGCATTCTCCAGGAAACAGTCTACGAATCCTTTTAAAACAATATTCTTCAACTCACGGCTCTAAAGGGCAATTCATAACGTTTTTGTTTGAACGTTTAATAAGGCGTTATTTGTTTAAAACATATACATAATATACCTATACTCATAAAACAAAACAAACCGTCACCAATTTTCGTACTAAGTATTTTCACGTTGAAAACCAGTATTATGGTGTGATGGGGGGCCTGGAGTTCTAAAATACAACTTTCTGCCAAACTACGTGTCAATCTATATTATAACAATGTAACTTGTGGAGATGAATAAACGTTTTTATTATTTTATTTTTATTTTATTAAAACAAACTGCCTGAGAGGGAAGAAGGATTACCGAGGTCCCAACCTAAGTGTAGGGACAATATTTTACGCTTATCTTCTTGTGATTGCAATTTTCTATACCATAAATCCATTATAAACTTCGTTGGAAGAACAAAAGAAATGGTAAACTTACCTACTCGTATAAAAAAGGTATACTGCTAGCAGCACAAATCCCCGTAGCTCTGCTAAAGGCGTATTGAAAGCGTAAGCGTCAACAAGCGAGTTCCATGCAAACTTCCTATTAAATTTAATTACAAAAAAGTACTTGGAGCTTATGGGTAATCGATTGCCAACGTGCCTCATTTGCATTTTCACACCTTTCGTTTAAGTTTAGAAGAAAAAACCGTAATACATTAAATTTTGAACTGCTATTTTGAAAAGGACTCCGTTGAGCGAGTAGCAGTGACTGGGTTAAAAGAGAATCTCTAAAACAACCTCCCCAAATGAATTGTTCAGGTTTTTTAAACCCTTTTCGACGGACGCCTGGACTAACGAATGCTTTGACTGGATTGAGACCACGGTCTGTTGAAGTCTGAAAAGGACTTTTAAATTGTTGTTGATTTTGATTGTTGGCGACGACATTAGCAGTGAGCAAGTCATTGCTTTTCGTGTGTGGATTGTGAGTAGATTGACTTCACAGAGTTCAATAAAATTTAATTTTGTATTAAATTTTTGTCAAGTCGGTACCTAATAATAATCAAGTACTTAAGTATTTCGGCACCTATATTGATTTGAATGCACTACCTTTTTAAATGAAAGTGATACATAATGTGTTTGTGTACATCCTTTGTTGGAAATCCTCAATAAATAAATAATGGACATTTTGAAACGGTGGAAAAAAAGAATACAACGGACTGGGAATTATCATAATCCCAACAACGCCATTCATATTCGGTCCTAAGATACCAAAAGATTATTCAGTATCCTTATTTGCATGTGTACCGTATCAAACAAATGTCTTGTTTATTAACGTGTACACGACCCGAATACTGAACGGTTTGCGTGCTAGTTTATATTCATAGGGATGTGATCACGTATCTGATGTACAGTCGAACTAAGAGGTTGGTGTATTAGGTGTATACTCTTCGATTGTCAAAATCAAGCCAAAATACACTTTTTTGGACAGATCAAAAAGTATCACATGTCTCTTGAAAATGATTTGAGTGTGTTAAATAATTGTCATTCACTCTCCTACGAGTATGTATTTATGCGTAAGAAAACAAAGTGAATATTGACAGTGTAGTTGATGAATATTTTACCTATTAACGGAACAGCTTGTTCTACTGTACCTTCCTAGCTATTGGAAATGGCTGGAACATTGTTTCACAGCCTCACTGGGAGGAAATAAACAGGCGTCTGCGTCATTAGTGGTCGTATACTCGTATTGCGAATACGATAACGTGTAATTTGAACTCTGATGACAAGCTCTGTGATGGAGGGGTTCCTATTGTAGACTAATACTGTACCTTAATTGCGTAGGCACTACTGTTCATTTAAACACTAAGCGGAGACTGGTTTCACTGATGTAGTACCTAAGTTCGAAGGCATTACAGTTATTTTCGTAATTTCCCAAGTAATGTAAGGACCAGATAAGATGGAATATTTCTCTAATTTCGGTAAAATCAACCTTTTTATTCTTGTAGCGAACCAAATCTAATTTCCAAAAAAAAACCCAAGAGCAACATCTAAAACTGAAATTATTAGGTAAATTAAATTCTGAAAATGTAGAATTTGCAAATAATGTTGTGAGACCCAATTTCATAATAATACATACATATTTATTTCACCTCTCAACAGTTAAACGCTCTGTCAGTGCCAAGGTCAATCTGTCACGCACAGTTTCCTCAGAAAGCATAATTCACAGAAGATACATCAGTGTGTTCCTTCTCGACTTAACAAGGTACTAGATAAGTACACGGACCTGTATTTGACAGGCGACATAGTACCCATTTTCTAAGATACTTCAGCAAATGCGTGCGTAAGGTACCTAATAGTTTTGTTTGCGTCGTTTAATACATAGGTAGTGTGAAAATGGACGATTTCTGTAGTTAGCTTGGAATAATACAGTACTCTTGAGGTTTCCTTGGGCTAATGTTTAATATTTTCCGGATGCGGGTAGACTTTACAAGCGGAAAATTTGCGGTAGCTCTGAAACTTACTTACAGGTATCTATCTAACATTTCGTAATGTCGAAAGGGCATTTACTATTGTCTTTTTTTTAGTTTACTCATGGTAACTAAAACATTCTTTTAAAGGAGTTACTGCACTTCATGGACGATTTTATTGCAATCTCTGATGTTAGATGAATTTAAAGTTTAGCCCCGTTACACAGTAAACCACTCCTTCAGCATTTCATCATAGTCCTGCTATGGCTATCTAGGTCGGGTTCAATTCCGTCTATTGCATCGACCACAATCAGGACCTAGCAAATTTGTTCACCCAACATGCGGTACGCTCACTCGATAATTCCACTTTAGTTAGGCGCTTAAATCTATAACTTCTTGATCCAATTTGTGTGGGTTATGTAACTTGCAGATGAATTACTAACGCTGCATCGCTTTGAAAAACCCAGTCTGTAGCTTAGTATCGTGGTTGTTTAATGGATGAAGTTTCCACCATTAAGATGTGCCTAATATTTCTCATTTTACGGTAATTTGCAGAGTTAAGGCGTCGCGTCGTGAAGTCGTGATACGTGAATATTAAATTTAATATGGAAGAGTTATCAACTGTCATTGTGCTTCGCGACCTCTAGACAACCTCAGTGTTCAAGTTCTTAAGTACCTTTGATATTGCCGAATACTGAAACGTCACTCAAAATTGAAGTAGCACTTATATGTAACAGATACTCAAAAGTGACGTTTGGCCATACGAAATTTAAAGTTTAGGAGCTGCTCAAATGTTAAGCAGCCCTTAAATTTTGAGTGACGTTTCAGTATTCGGGGGTAAGTGTATCTATTGGATAGGTATGTAGGTACTTAAGTTACCTTTAGAAATTATGTTAGAAGAGTTTTCATATGACAAGTAAGTGTAAAATCATTTCAACTACTATGACTTTATAGTAAGTAATATTTTTAAATACCGTACTACTAGACAGTTTCCATGAAGATAAGTACCTACTTACTGTTCTGATAAGCCACTTCGCTTGCAAATTGTCATAATTTCAGTTAAAGTGCCAATAACATTTGCAACATTTGATTATGTAAATACAAATAGTCCTAAACTTAAACTTAGTCAACCTTACCCAATATATTTGTAGGGAAGGACAGAAGCTGTGGGGAGTATGATAAATGGGCGTTTAAACAAATACATTTTTCCCCTCTGGAGGGCTTGGGCGGGTTATTCCTCTCATTTCGACCGCCTAACTCGTATTAATCATTCTTTCTTGAGTGCAAAACCCTGTCGTTCGTAAGTGAGTTAGGTAAGTACAGCACACGCGCTGTATTAGCTTTGAATCTAATGTAGATAGCGTCGGTGCCAACTTACCTATGAAGTCGTGTTGAAACTTACCTGTTTAGGCAACGTTTCCGTATCAGAAATCGACACATAGCCTCCATTTCAGGTTTTTATTCCACTGCTGGACATAGGCCTCCCCCAAGTGTCGCCACATTGACCGGTCCCGTGCGACTCGTATCCAGTGGAAACCCGCAAACTTCACCAGGTCATCGGTCCTCTTAGTGCGCCCCCACGCATTAGGTGGCCAGGCCGCGTGACCATGTCGCTGCGGCCAACTAATTCTTCCATGATATATGTAAATACACGCATTACGCGACCAGCGGCCACGCTCTGGCCAACGAAAAACATCGCGATTCGAGACACACGCGGCTTCGTAGCCGCCGCGGCCAACGAGATACGCCAATTTGTATGAAATTACTCAGTGTCCGCGCACTGGTCGCAGCGGCCACACGTTTTTTGTGTGTACAGGATGGCGTTTGACACTGAACGTTTTACTTTAGAAATACAAAACAGAATAGCGTTATGGGACCAGCCATCGCATGATTATTCGGACAAAAATTTTAAAAGGCAATTATGTTTGGAAGTGACTAATATATTCGGTGGGGAAAATTTTGGAGAAAAAGGAGAACTTGGTAAATATTTTTAATTATTTATTATTGTTTTATATTACATTAAAGTCCAGTTTTCTCCCCTGAGGGGGATTCTCTTTGTGGAATAAGCCCTAGTTTACCTATTTACTGAACAACTTTGCTACATACGAGTAGGTTTTTATTTTTTTAACAAAATAATATTCATAGTTTACTCATCAAATTTTAAATAAGGGCGTATAGGTAGCATGAAAGGTTTATTTTCATTTATGATATGAACGCCAGCCTATCTTGCCATGAAAGCTTTCCCGCAATAATATTGAAAATATTATTTGTTGCAGGATTAACTCTTCAAAAGAAATGAAAAAATATACGAGATACATTTATGAGAGAGTTAAGAAGACGCAAGGGCGCCAAAAGCAGTTCAGCTGCTAAGCGTAAATCGTCATATATTTTCTTTGATCAGTTAAAAATCAAAAAACTTGACATTTAAATAAATGAGTCGTATACTACTCCTTCCCATGAAAATATGCGTAGATACAAAATTAAAAAAACCAACAGGGAAGACAACATTTCACAAGAACTGGGTAACATAACAGCAATATTACAGCAGAGTATCAAAACTCGTCAAGAATAAAATAGTCAAGATTGTGATAAAATGTTTATTTTATCTTTACTAATTGGCCAGAACAGTCATCAATGAATCAATTCTACTTATGCCTTTGATTATAAATCAAAGGCATAAGTAGAATTGATTCAAGTAATAGAAAAATATAAATGTCATCCATCCATCCACCCTCAATTTACTGGGTATGGGTTTCCAAATACTCGGTCGGGAATGGAAAACTACTCTCATCTCGACCCATCTACATCGGGATATTCTAGAAGTATACATCCACCTCAAGAAAGTCCGCATCGTCCATCTTCTACCTACTCCACATCTTCTAGCGATTATACTTTTCCTCACTCAAATGTATCTGAAGCTTCGGATATAATTGATTTGTTTCCAAAAGATTAAATGTCAAATATTTGTGTTTTTATTAAGCAATAATAAAAAATAATTATCTAAAACTTCGCAAATCGTCTTTCATTCCATTCACGATACAAATGTACGGGAATCGAACCCGCGACCTTTGGTATTATTCTTTGCTGACCTCTCGTGAACTGGGTGGGTCTTGTCAACTCAACCAAAAAACTACAGTATATAAACTCTTTTGCAAAAAAAACGGGCACTTTAAATTTTTTTCTCTACTTCAATGAAGAAGAACAAGAAAGAGGTTTTATTTATTTGACGATGTATTGGCATGTTATTTGAAGCATCCTGGCATTATTCTTTACATTCCAAACTTAAATTTTGAAATTAACAAAAGAAAATTAATGGTTATTGTGGATTATTGTAAAATTGCTTTACTAGTGGCGCGAATTGCTGAAACGATTTTTTACTGATTAAGTACTAAAATTTTAAAACTTTTTGGATATTTACTGCAAATTAAACAAT
Source organism: Xestia sexstrigata (assembly GCA_941918905.2). Lineage (NCBI taxonomy): Eukaryota > Metazoa > Arthropoda > Insecta > Lepidoptera > Noctuidae > Xestia > Xestia sexstrigata. The sequence goes on along the minus strand of OW799201.2, from coordinate 3,734,718 downwards.
TTAATCTTTCTTTTTACATTAAATACCACTTTTTGATATGAGTGATAAAGCTATTCGGGCCGGTAAAATTATAGCCCTACTTGAAGAAGGTTGTTCACAAACGTGCGCGTCTCAGCGGCTAAATGTAAGTCGTTCTACTGTCCAGAGGGCAACGAAAGCAGAAGGCAACGGTATCAAGAGACCGGTTCGGTCAAAAGAAGACCCGGTTCGAGACGAAAACGATGCACAGAACCAAAAGATGACCGCTTTTTGGTGAGTCAGGCGTTGCGGAATCGTAAGGCTTCAAGTGTGGACCTGAAGAAGAGCCTTGAAGAAGTAAGAGGAGTAGAAGTTAGCTTGTGGACGGTCAGGAGAAGGGTTTTGGCTGCTAATATCAGGAGTTACCGCCCGGCTCGGGGCCCTAAATTACTCCGTGAGCACCGTGTTGCTCGACTTCAGTTTGCTCGAAACTGTGCTTCATGGACTCTGGAGGACTGGAATAAAGTATTGTTTTCAGATGAAGCTAGAATCTCTTTGTGTGGAGAGGATCGATGCCGGCGAGTGCTGCAAAGACCACGAGAACGCTATGTGGAAGTGTGTTTTGAAAAAATCACTCCTTATGGCGGAGGCTCCGTTACCTATATTTTACAGCAATGAATTCGACGGAGCGTACGGAGTTAGTTTTCATAGAAAATGGAACATTAAATGCACACCGATACATAATGGGAGTCCTAATTCCATATGCACAACCGACAATGCTCGCCCGCACCGTTCTGGCGACGTGGAAGCGTACATGCAAGAAGTTGAGATCAGTCGTTTAGATTGGCCAGCTCGAAGTCCTGACCTCAATCCAATTGAGCATGTCTAAGATGTTCTAAAGAGACGGGTGAGATCAGTGCAACCTGTGTTAAATATCATAAAAATACATCGAAAATAAAATAAAAATGCCAGAATTCACTTCACGCCTATTTTTTATTAATACAATTACAAGTATACAGACTACGGCAAACAATTAAATTTCATTTAATTAACTCAAATCGACCTTATAACCTAAATTTCCTTAGGTGCCCTTTTTTTTTGCAAAAGAGTGTATAAAAAAAATAACTAAAACCCATGCAATGCACATCACATTAATAATTAAATAAGCAGTGTTTTTCAACCTGTGGGTCGCGACCCAGGCCTCTACAGGGGGTCGCAAGAGGTCGCGAAAACTACCTCAATAAACAGAACGACGAAACGAAAGGCTTTATTAAGCCTATAAAGATAGATTTCATAAGAAAATATTAACTATAGGATATAAACATTTGTATGTTCATGCAAATTAACAAAATAAAAACCTATTAGTACTCATGCATTTTATTGAGGTTTCGTTTGTTTGCCATTAACTAATTTCTCCAATCGTGGATCCGTTTTTGCTACACTGAGAACGAATTCCAAATTTAAAAAAAAATATGTTGTTATATGTGTGTGTATGTTTAAAAAAAACCTACATTTATATTTATCCGAATCCTAATTATGCAAATGCATAAAATTTTTGTATGGACTTGTCGCCAAATATTTTTTCATACTATGGGGTCGTGTCATGAAAATGGCTGAAAAACACTGCCTTAGAGTTATAACCAATTTTTCTTCAGCAGAAATGCACTCCCGAAAACAGCAACATATGGGGTTTAAGTATGTTCAAGATCTCGTAAAAAGTTTTTTTAGACATTCTCTTATAGTTAAAAAAAATATCTTCATATTGCAGTAGGTACGTCTGGAAAGTATGTGTGATATATTCATTTTGTAAGCCTCTCTCGTAACAATTGTAGGTAATAATGAACAAACTAGCGCAACAAAAATTTCTTCGACGTCCATTTTGGAGCATGATGTGAATTTGACTGACGAATGTGGTCGCAGACGTGGCCGCCTAATGCGCAGGGTCACTTAGTGGGAGGCCTTCCAACGCAACGTCTTCCGGTTCGTAGTAGCCAGTCTCCAGAACTTTTCGGACCCATCGTCTTTCTTGAATTTTTTTATTACCTTATTAAAATGGGCCTGCTCTTGACCTCGATCACGCCTGATGGAAAGCGATGGATTAGGTCTATGATGGAACGAGCGCGCCCAGAAGATGCCTGTTCACTCTTACTTTGAAGGCAGGCGGGTTAAATGTGGGTGGGAACACAGACGCAGCCAGAGAGTTCCACACTTTGGCTGTGCGCATAATAAAAGTGGAGGAGAAGCGCTTAGTACGACACGTTGGGATATTAACCAAGTGCGGATGGTACGCAGCAGTACGTCTGCTACTCCGATGGTAAAAGGGTGATGGTGGGATCAGGTCGTGGAGCTCCTGCGCACACTCCGAAGTACAGTCGGTAGAAGACCGACAGGCAGGCAACATTACGCTGATGAGCAGACTGTGAAGCGAAGCTACCAACGTCTCGTCGCCTATAAGCCTTTTGGCTCTGCGTTCCACCGAGTCAAGTGCAGCAAGCTGATATTTTGCTGAGCCATCCCACAAATGACTGCAGTACTCCATACAGGAACGGACTTGTGCTTTCTGCGAGCAATGTGCCCTGCCCGCTGCCACTTTGCAATTCTTCAGGCTACGTACTTAGGTAGCCTTGGTTCTCTTGCATCGACATTTAATTACCGTGAAACTGTTTTCATCTCGAATTTTCAAATAAGCTTCGAAATGGTAAATTGCCTGCAGTATTCATGTCCTGACCATCAATACCTATTTCACCACTATTCTATTCGAAAACCAGTTGACCGTTCATTGCAAACAGCTTTCACAGAACCCAACAATCGCTATGGTATTAATCCTCGATTCCCATTTCAATAATCGAATACAGCTTTTGCTAAACATCGATTCAGTTCTGCCAGAGCGCTTTGCATCTGACACCGCACGCTGTACGAAGATTTACTGAATACATTGAATAGCTCCCCGTCTCTATTGTGTCGCGACTTCGTAGGATTACTCTCATTTTATTCGATAAACTGTGAAGTATTTGAATCGAATACGCGATTCAATCGCTCGCGAGTAATTTTTGAATGTAACGAAACGTTCGGTTGATTGATGGCACCCGCCATATTGGAATTGTATTACTAACGGGATTGGATTTAAATTTTGATGTATTGAATTTGTAGTGTAATAAAATAATGCTACATACTGCTGTTTATTAGTTTTCGCATTGTGTAAATTGTCTGATTCATTCATTTTCTAATCGCATAAACGGTGAAGGTGTATAGATAACCGAGGCAGGTATAAGTAACCATTAAATTAATATTGGATGTCCTATAGGTTTACGGAGAAACGCCGTGTACTTATCTAATAATAAAGTGCCAAGAGTGCCAGGCAGAAACACAGATAGGTGATTCGTTCAGACAGGTTACAGAGGAGAAACTGTTCACGGTCCATTTGCTACAGCATCGACTGCGATTCGGCCCAATTTGTCAAGTACGACACACTTACATTTATGTACGTTTATGGCCCTGTTCTTCGTTAAGTAACTGAACAGTTTTTATTAGAAGTGCCTACTATTTGATTTTGGTGAAAACGTCATTGATGTATTATATCAATGGAAAACGTACAAGAGCCATGGGTTTTAAGCACTAGGTATAACGTCATCGAATTGCCTTTAAGGACCTTCTAACCCTAAAACTAGCAACTCTATTTGTGGTGGTTCAAACTTCGTTTGAAATTCTGTTAGAATAAAGTTCTAATCAGCTTGCACTACAAAGCGGTTGTTAAGTCAGTCACTGCGGCCGAATAGTGCGAATAAGTGGTTTTTGCAATTAACAAAAATATCTATTGATTGGACTAAAAAAGTAAAACACATAAGACCTGCTTTATAGTTAGTTTAGTTAGTATGCAAAGTTTCATGATCTAATTTGAAGTACTTTTTTTATTTACCAGCGGTTTATTGTTCGATTTGGAGGTAACTTTGGATTTTTTTTCTATCGAAAAATGTTTATGGAATCGTGTTTACGTCACACATAGTACTTAGCATTAATCCTCAACTTCATATATTTATTTCAAGATTAATGCTGCAGTATTTTAGGCGTAACGGAGGATCATGCTTAGCCATTTGAGGGGGTATAGGCCCTTAATAGAAGCCCATACTAACAACACATACTAGACTGTCTAGATACCGATAACTACTTATAATAACTACGTATTAGACATTATGACGATGAAGGCTATTGCAGTGCAGTGCACCTAGGTACTTACATCCTATTAAAATTACCTACTTTAAAGATTTCACTTAGGCACATGCTAATGGTCATGAATTTATTGATTCGATTCGTTTTTTTGTTCGTCTAGAAAATCCACACTTTACGTGGAATTAGGAAGTCATTTAGAGGATCTCGTTATGCTAAATTGATAGCACTAAAGTGTTGACGTGTCCTCAAAATTCATTGGCTATAAAATCCCATTCATGGATGTCATTATTAAGCATCCTCGTTGGCTTTATCATGTTTATATCTATCTTAAGAGAGGTTCCTAAACATTAACTGTTATTGATATTACACGTTCCGCCTCGTCTAGAGAATTACTGTTAATTTGGTAAATTGCAAGAAACACGATACATTTTACTGAGGGAACGCTTTTCATTATCAGTTTGGGAGTAGATACGTAAGATGTTTGATACTTACGTCCTCATTAGACCTCGTAAATGATGGAGCGTGTAACGGAGCTTAATGATTTCCTTCAGGATGTAGTCTTAAGCAAGGTTTGACGGAGCGTGGAATGACAGGATTTAGAATTAAAATGTTTGGGTGTTAACCTGTTGAATCTTGCCTCGAGGCATTTTCCATCAACAGATTATGACGAATTAATGTTTAAGAGCAGCGGTGCCCCAGTGGTGGCGGCCCCGACTTACGAACAGTATGTTCGAACTCAGGCATGCGCATTACTTTGTGTAACTTATTTTATCACCGCTGCTCTCAAAACGGTGAAGGAAAACATCGTGAGGAAACCGGCGGCATGTCCTTTTTTTTTTTTTGGGACAAGCCGGCCACACTGTTCCCAAACCACTGTAACTCCTGAAAGCCAGAATCAACAGTGGCGACCACCAGAAAAGCGCCGAGACAATGAAGCTCGACGAAGTCCCAGAGAATGAATTTAACTGTCTTGGATCCCGCAACGAAATTAATCAGAAAAGTATAGTGGAGGAGTAGGAAAAAACCGTAATTTCCACTTCCCTCCATTTCAGCAGGGGACAGAACGAAACAAGGCCAATAGGCACAGAGGGACGTTTACAACTGGGATAGGCCCAGTTGCCTAGCACCACGGATAAATATTAACATTAATAGGTCCTAAGTTGTGAGCTGTTATATTTGATAATAATAGGTATGGCAAAAACGCTTGAACGCACGGAAATTTGTTCTAGTTTCCACAAGGTCTGTATAGTAAATAACTCCGGATGTAACCTGTACACTATCCAATATAATGTTGCGTTCATTCTGCCAAAGACTGCACTCCCATAAAATGTGATGTGCTGATTGTTCATATTCGCAGTCAGATGTGGAACATTGACAAAAAGGCGAGTCAACAAGCTTGAAGGAAAATTTACTCTTAAAATTACCATGACCGGTGAGAAATTGGGCAACACAGTGATCAACCTTCAACCATGTCCTGGCCAGCCGCTCATGAACGGGTGGAAAGAACTGGTGGTGGTGTCGGCCCTTGATGGAATTATCCCAATACCTGGAATTATACCTTGCCATTCAGACAAAAGTTCCTCCAAGACGTCGGTCTGTGGTTTGAATAATCTAGCAATCTTAACACGGTCACAAGATCAACTGGATGTACACCTGCAAGTACCGGTAAGGCTTCAGTACTAACCATCCTATACGCTTTGCATAAGAATATTAAAGCCAAACGCTGGCTTTGAAGCCGGCATGTCTTAGAACCAAATAAATTGAAGACATCTACCAATCCGCACTGGGCCCGCGTGGTGGATTATAGCCCATTCCCTCTCATAGAGAGGAGGCCTGGGTCCCAGCAGTGGGGACATTAATAGGCTGCTCATGATGAGATTATGACGTGACGTGTCAAATTGTAGTAGGTAAATAGGAAAATTTTACACCGCTATATCTTTCCCCAACTTCGGTATGACGCACGTGACACCAAACTTCATAATAAATTCATATTGAAAACTAATCCGTGACTATCGATTTTCCGCCACTTACAATGTTTACACGCAACTCATCGCCTTTAGTTGGCTCAGTCAAAACAATGTAACAGAACAGAATTCATCTACAACAAATTTTGATCAGCTCAACGCAGAGTCTGAACAATATTTATTCTAATAATTTACGTAGAACTTCGCACCAAGTAACGTATTACCTTCACTTAAAACTTTACTAGAAATTAAAGAGCACATTGTTTACTGAAACTGTTCTTCCTTAGTTAGCAAGTTTGTGGACTAGTAAAATATACGGAGTCGCGGAGCTAACTGCGACTACGAACAAGTTGTGCTGCAACTTTTACCCGAGTGTTGTGATGAAAAAAAAACTAAAGCGACACTACGTAGCGATGTACTTAGGGATTTTTTTCTAAATGCAGCGGGTATGTTGGTAAAAACCATTATTTCTATTGATACAAGGAATAAAGGGTGTAAAAAGGCTTAACGAAGCCGAAAGGCACTTGTTCTCCTTGTCTTTGCGATATTTTTTTTTTGTTCTAGCTAGACCATACCTTCTACTTATGGAGATATTGGGGGTCGAAGTTTTTTTTTTTTTAAAGTACATGTTTTTAATGTAAGTAAGATTTTTACTTTAAACACCTCCACGACCCCCGTACTGTTCAATCCATCCACCAGCACGTTTTGAGTGCGGTACATTCAGTTTTACCGTAAAACGTGATTTTTCACCCCAAAAAAAAGTCGTTTTCCAGCAATAATTTTTGAGTAAGTAAAATTACCTAAGGGGCTCCCCCATGGCACACTAGCGCCACTTAAGTAAAAAAATCAGAACTCGTTAAATACACAATTAATATAAAATCTGATTGACAAAATCAATGCTTTAGAGTTCTAGATTATTACAACTACAACTACAACAGCCCATAACGTCCACTGCTGGACATAAGCCTCTCCCATGATGGGAGGAATTTGCCGTAATCTCCACGGTTGGCAGGCGGATTGGAGATCGCAGTGATGAAAGACTAACAGAAAACGCACGCGTCTAGATTATTGACGTCTATTTAATTCATTAAAATATAGGTACTTCACTGTAGTTACAGTTAGAAAAATTGCTAAAAACGGCCGATTTTTTCCATTTTGTATCTGTAACGACAGCGAGCTATATTTCAATGAGTTAAGCAGACGTAAATAATTTAGAAGACCAAATGATTGATTTTGTCAATTAGATTTTATATTAATTGTGTATTTAACGAGTTCTGATTTTTTTACTAAAGTGGCGCTAGTGTGCATGGGGGAGCCCCTTAATATGATGTACACGTACATAATGCTTGGTTGAGGGCTTCGTGTTGAGTCTGTTTACACCCTGTATGAGGTAGGTAATTGTAGTAGGCACCCTTATACCTACTTTTAAGCTTTAATAAGTTTTTCTTAGTTTTCCCTGGATTTGTTAGGTATTCTTGGCAGAGAAAGTGATCTGTTCGATTCTGGTAGGTATTGCTGCTGTTAAATATAAACATGCTGTGGATATAGGTACACTATGACACTAATAATACACACCTAGGTGTGTTTTATTATCAATTAACGAATAATCTGTGTGGCTGTAGAGGTCAAGCATAGAAATCAATAAAATACAGATGGGTAGGTATGTATTAACAAGCGGAATCGTTATCGTATCGAATAAGATCTACAAAGCGAAAAAACATCTTTGAAAGGGAAACAGACCTACCTATTTCTACATAACCTCGTAATTTTCATAGCATTATTTTCCATGTCAGAGCAGAAACATTCCCGTTTTTAAAGTAGTAGCGAAATTCAAGAAGGTAATTTATTTTTATCGTTATGACCTGCAATAACGGGATTTAAAGCAATTTGGCTCGACGACGATACAAATTGCAATTATTATGGAGCGGTAGATAATTGCCCATTACTTTAGTTATTTTCGTCCTATTTCCATGTTTTAGGAGGATGAAAATCCTATCTAAATTGCTATTTTGGTTGTTCCTCATAACTTTGAGAATGTCTATCATTATTTGCTTAAAGAAGGATATTCAAACTAAATTGGTATTCGACTATTATTTATCATAATTCTCACCCAGCTTCTTGTCATCATTATCCTATGTAAATTAGAAGAGGGATATAGAGTGGGTAGTAGTTATTTCAAGGAGAATAAATAATGAACTACCTACCCTCATATTTCGGTTTAGCATTGAACTGGTATGATAATGAAATTCGGCGTGAAAATTAACTATTTATCATGGCCCTTGATGTTAAGTGTGTGTTTTTACTTGAACGTTTGTAAACCAATTATACCTATACGTAAGCACCAAACTTTCCCCCGTCCAAAGTCCAAGTATCATTGTTACTAAAGTTTACAAGTTTAATTAACATGTTACCGCAACGCTGACGATGTAAGCTTAGGAAGATACTTTTACCACTAAGTATGACACAAACACAAGTTCCTTGTGCAGAGAGAAATATTTATTGTTAGTCCAAACAGAATATGTGTACTAGGCTGGGCCTTGTTCCGGGGAGGTCCGGCCTGATTACGGGCGAAAATTGTTACTATCGTGGTATCTGTCAATACTTACCCGAATATGCCCTTGGGTATGTGAATGTCAATGTCATAATTCGTCCATTGGTATGTCTACTACCAATTCATAGATTTTCTATACAAAGTAATTTTCGTAATATCTTGTTTGAGCAAAATCAGTCGTAAAATACTCGTAAGCTCGAACAAAGTCTGTCCTCGTAAATAATAATGTACCCGTTTCGACCTTCCTAACAAACGTAAAACCAATGTTTCGAACTCGGAACAAAAAGACCATTTACTAAAGTGCATCTCAAACAGCTAATTTTCGCTACCCACACTTATTGGAAAGCGCTAATGCACGTTGTGGTAATCCAAACGGGAACCGTGTACCAGCAGATATCGAGCTCTTTGAAACTCGATGCTGGAGCTTATAAGCCGCTCATAACTGGCATTAACCGGTGCATTGATATTCAGTTTGTTAGCTGAACGGTTTACTGATGCTTTTGTGTAGTAGGTATCAAACGTGTGTGTGTGGGTTACCTCTTAATTAAGAACTGAATGCAATTATTATAAAGATCTTTAATAAAGCAAAGACTGGAAGTTATAAGTGCTAATTAGGGCGTCTCATTACGTTGTTATGATTCCCTACGGGTGATACAAAAGCTTGGGTTGCTTTCTGCCATGTCATAAAAAAAAATTGTTCGTACTCGACGAGCAATTTTTTTTTGACACTATGTTTTTGATCCCTGTTCCGGCCAGAAAGAGAGCCATTAAGAAAAAACAACATTTTCCTGAATTCTTTTGTGGAAATACGTTTCTACCTCAACTTTAGACACGAAAATATGACTTTCAAATCCAACGAATCCGAAATTACGCGACAAAACCGCCAAAAACGTAATAAACTTTGCTAAAAGTAGTTCGTAATCAGGTTCACGAGTAATAAAAGTTAGTCCGCATTTACACATTGCATTCCTGTGGCATAAGTAGTGTATGAGGGTTTACGGGAGCTTTCCCTCGCTCAGTCTTTATGATGCAATGCAAGTACTGCTGTTATAAAATGGTTTAAAACAGCACACGCGAGAATTTATTCATACAGTTGAAGATACGTGAGATTACCGAGGTATGAGAGGCTTTTAAAAGAATTACGATGCACGTATGGAGTTATTCACTAGTCTTAATGGGATGTTTTTCATTACAGAAATGCATGCTCCTGTTGGTATATGCAGCTATATGAAGTTAGATTTAATTTCTTTCGAATTGTAGCATCGACTGTGGCATGTAGGTCCTTCTTGTGATCGCAGTGTCCAAACACAGGCATAGAAATCGAACAGAAATAAAACAAAACATGGCTCGAAGTCCTGGCCCTGTCCATCAGTGTTGGGTCTTCGAAAATAACAGGGTGGAATTTGACAGTGCCAGTTACACTGTAAATGCTATTTTCATGTTAGGGTACAATTATATGCGAGCCAAATTGTGAGAGTCCCTAGTCCAATATAAATATTAAATGATTTAAACGCGGCGGTAAAGCACTCTGAAATAGTCGTGTAATGTCGTTGCTGTCACCTAAAACTTTGCTGGGAACATTTTAAAGCAATTATCTCACTCGCTCAGACCTCCCGAGTTGGAAAAGTATTAATTTTAAACTGTTTTAGCTTACTATTTTGTTGTTGTAAATGGTTTTTGATGTTAATGATTAATCTAAATTACCTAGGTATTTAGCTGCAAGGAGTTGGGTAGATATGCCAAACCCTGTCTGCGTAAATTCTGTTTTAATACCACTATTTTCTTTCTGATTTATGTTTTGACATACTTTTGGCTGTGGTTCTTAGTTTTCATTTTCGTGTACCTACTTTAAACTAGCTTTTTCTATGATATATTGAATGCTAGATTAACAGTCTGTGTGTTGATTAAAAGTATGTACCTACTGTACTTACATTAATTTTACCGTTAATTTTCATACCATAGTTTCATACCCTAAAGCTAGCCCATTTGCAGACTTAATAGGTACTAAGTAGATAAAATAAAATAACCGGCCAAGAGCGAGTCGGACTCGCGCACCGAGGGTTCCACAATTTTTTTAAAGGACAAACTTAACTTTGCTGTTCGATCCCCAGAAACGGCTATTGCATCAACCGCAAATAATAAGTTTGTAATAGTAAAATTGCTTTTGTTTTGTTATTAAACTACCTACATATTTACGGTTTTCAGATTTTTCCCTTTACATGTGTTGTAAGACATTGCTTCTTGCCAAATTTCGTGGTTCTAGGTCAACGGGAACTACCATCTAGGTTTTCGACCCAAAACCTATAGGGTACTTCCGGTAATCGATTGACCAAGAATTGAAAAAAATAAATTGAAAATTGAATTGATTGGATTTGAATTGATTGAATTGAATTTTCTTATTGACAAGTAAAAGGAAAATGCCGAAAAATCGCAAAAATCTAAATTTGCCCATATCTTTTTATCGTGTTGACTCAGGACCTTGACTTTTATACACGTAATAGGGACTAGCTAGCTAGGTCCTCCTGTTCCTGAGAAAATCGGTGGTGACAGGCGTATAAGAGAGTGATCTTATAAGGGTTCCATTTTTAACCTTTTGACGTAAGGAACCCTAAAAATAGCAATTTCTGTAAAACGGAGGCCTATTCAAAGTATAATAGTGATACAAAATAATGCATCTGGCTGGCTAGACTAAGAGCCGGCTTGACAATAGAGTCTAGGCTCTGAAAATGACAGCAGTTGCGATGATCTTGATTTTACATTGTAATCAAAGAAAAGGACTGAAGCTTTACAATCGGTACAGACTCGCAGTTAAAATATTATGAATCTACCCACATTTTCAATAGAATAAATTGCTCTTGGGACTTACAAATCACACTGTAAAATACTGCCTTTAAAATATTGTGTTGGCAGCTAGGTATGCCGTTTTTGTTTGTTTTAGTTCGCATATCTAAAATGGAAGTGGGTCAGGGTCTAGGTTCACGAACAGTACCTACTTCTCATGTCTACTATTTGCTATGTTTTTGGCTATAACTTTGTTTCGACTGGTGATTTTGGTTCAATGGGTCTTTGTTTTATGTTTATGGAAAACTTCTATTTTGGGCAATGCGTTGTGTCGCGATGGATTGCATTGTTTTATAGATAAACAATGCTCTTATTTTTGAACAGCCTCCTAACTATGTGTTTTATTTAGTAAACAATTCTGCCAGGAACCGTAAGAGAAGAAACTTAACGGTATAAAAAAGAACTTTATGTAGGTCCAAATGAGACCCAAGATCTCCAATGAGAGCTACTTCTTAGCTAGAAAGTATGGTTAGACTACAAAAGGTATTTATTCATCAACGTGGATAGTAGATCACTGATCCACAACATTTCTACACGCTGTATGTCACTGTTTCCGCATCATACGATCAACGTCACTCAGAAAGTTACGTAGCCGTAACTACCTATAGGTACCGTAACCACCAGATATCATCAAATTGAAAGTTCATGAAATGCACTATCATCATGAATTTTTCCATATTTTTAATCCAGCAGTTTAGCTTTTAGACGCTACTGGAACGAAAATTCGCAATTTAAAGTTTAATATTTCGTAAATGGAGCATTAAATCGAAAAATAGTATTAGCAACCCCTAAGTCATTTTAAAAGACCTATTCAACGATACCCCACACAATGGGGCAGATGACAAAAAAAAAAAAAAAAACCCACTTCACATGTAGGGTTTTTTTTTCCAAAATTTTATTTCACCACTATGTCGGCGGCATAATTGATTTACATACCCCTACAAAATTACAGCTTTCTAGTACTAACGGTCTCTTAGCAAAACCTGGGACAGACAGACAGACAGACGGACATGACGAAACTATAGTTTTTAGAGTTCACAGACGGACATGACGAAACTATAATTTTTAGGGTTCCTTGGTTCCTTGTCAAGACTACGGAACCCTAAAAACTATTAGGTACGCATTTTGTCCGAACGACTCGTCCAAAAATGCAATATTCATTTTTTCCGCATTCACCCGGATCATATCCCATATGTATCTTTTTATTTCATTGCATTCGCTCAACTTTGAGCGTATCGATTACGGATATGAAGTCATGAAAACGTCAATCGCCTAAAAAGCCACGCGCTGAAGTCTAAAAACAAAAAGTGTTCACAAACTGAAAGGCAATTGAAACGCGCTCGTTGGGAATGGGAATGTAAAACGGCCCTCTGCCGGTGGAATAAAAGTAAAACGAAACTTTAGTGCCAAAGTTTTGATGTTTCAACATCGAAGTTAGCAACGTATTATAAGGTGGAGCCCATGTTAGGGTAGATAATAGTTTTTGTCAGCCTCGGTTACATGCTAAAGAGTTCTTCTCCACGTTTAGTATAGTTATTATACCAGGATTTTTCTTACCACAGACAGAGAGAATATAAAAGTGTAGGAGCTGCTGGTCTCAACGGAAATCTATTCCTATTAGTCAATACCTAAAAACTTTAGATCTCTAATGTCGATATCATGGCTCATTTTGCGCCATTAATTTTATTGTAACATCAATTATATTAATTTGTGATTGAAGACGTTGGAAATCGAAGTACCTAATAACGACTTGATTTGACAAATTGCTCGCTTCTCCCAGAGCTTGTTAACGATTAATATTCGAATTCGAATGTAACGAGAGTCTTACATTTTGTGAAATGGATATAAAGCGGTCATATAAAGTGGAAGGATTCTTGGAAGCCTTGGCCTTGGCTTGGAGTTACAGTAACTATATTTAAAAATAAAAAGCTTGTAAAAACTAACAAAAGGCTGTTTTGTGAACGTGAAACGATTCCAGTTGTTATACAGTTTTAAAGACCTAGGTACTAAAAATATAGGAACGATACAGATTTTCCCAAAAACAATACAATCCCAGACACAATTCCCTTTGTATGTGCCCATATTGTCCATTTGGAAACGCGGCCAAAATCTGGCGTCATTGTAAAGCTATCTTAATTGCGAAGCGCGAACCATCCGGCTCTTTAGGATCGTCGGCACCCGAGATATCGTTTGTGCTCTTCTTTTTAAATTGTACCAAATAAATGTTGATATTGAGAAACGGAACTTTTTTACTGCTTTGGGCTGATATGAAGCAAAGGTTGCCGTTCAAGCGTTTCCTTTACCAATATTTTCGGGACCAAACTGCGTTATTGCAGGAAGTCCTATAATTATTTGCTTCTCTTTCTGCTTATCGTTTCTGTAACCGTTGTCTTTTGCCATTATTTTTGATGTTCGAATAAGTTTATTAAATCAGCTGCTTACACTGTTGTGCACATTATATGCGTCACAGACGAAACAGGCTTATGCTATGAAATGAGCAAACAGCAACAAAGTTGGAAGCAAAAATTGTTGGTTACGCTCCAATACTCTTAAGTATTATAAATTATAGAGCTCTCTGGAAAGCTGTATAACACTTGTGTCATTAAATGATACGAGATATTTATGGAAGCCACTTTTATGCTATAACACTTTTTCATTAAAGTGCCTTTTAATACCGTCTTCGCTTGGCTTTATGTGTAAATGCTTCCTTTCTTTTTCAGATTACCTGCTTATCTTCGTCAAAAAAATCTGCACTGTATGAATGTAAGTGCTTATTTACTGCTTTTTCATAGTTATTATTAATATTTTACTATGTGTATCTGTGTCAAGTGCTATTATCATAGATATCGTCGTGCACGGGTATTGAACGTGACGACCGAATCACTTGATTGTTATGCTACTTGAATTATCTAGGTTTTGTTTATACATGTTCATTAAATATAGTTTGGGCACCTACACGATAGCTTTACAAGTCGAACTCACGTAATCTGTCATAACGATCATCGAACTGAATATACGTAATGAAGGCGAGTAATTACCCACAAGACTTAACGTTTGGACACATACAACACACACAAGCGACACGCGCCTTGCGACAGCGACTGCAGAGAAAACATATGACAGAAGTGGTTTAGGGGATTCTCACCGCGCGCGAAGCGAATACCGTCGCGACGATACTCATGCGAGGAAAACAAATGACTCGCGCGTTTCGCTTAACGCTTGGCGCATCGCATGAAGTCGTGAACGGGGCATTAACCAACATCCTCCGATAACTACCGCCGCCGCGCCGTTACAATAAATGAAGAAAACGTGATCTAAACAAAAACGATTTTAAACAACCTACAGACGCTAGAATTCTATTATATGAAAATGGCTCTTTACAACAAAAGAATCCGCACAAAATTATCGATCAACAGAATCGCGTGTATAAAAGTCCTCACATAAAACTGTGTGCCAACAGTTTTCTGGTAATTCCACAAATAGCCCGACTATTAGCCGTCGAACTGTAAGTGTGCATTCTACTCACTATGATATTATTGTAACATGATATATGGAGCAGAATAAAAACGAAAAAAAAAAAAACAAATGGTTTGTTGTGTTCGCGTATCGTTTACGTTACGCGAATTCATGCAAACATGAAGCTCAATTTCATACCCTGTTATTATTGTTTTTACTGCGTTATTTGATTATACTATACCTGTAGGAATATGCATAAACAAAGTGTAATTGAAATAAATGAAAAGTCAGGAAGGGTCATTGCACTAGCTTTTTTTTTAATTCTAAGTACCATAAAATATGAGCTGTTCCTAGTCTTTTGTAAACAGAAGTATATGTTTTTTACGATTACAGGATTTGTTCTATAGTAAAATAGGTTTTTAGTAATGTCAATTACACCTTGTATTTATTAATTTATTATTATAGGTCACCCACAGCTTCTGTATACAAAATATCTTAAGAATATACACACAGGCTTGGGCTTATCCAGTTGCCAATTCTCAAATACAAGTGACAACAGTCGTTATAGTAAAAAACTCTTGTCCTCTAAATGAAACCGCAATGAACTAAACATAGGATAGTTATGAACTAATTCTAAACATAATTAAAAATTAAAAAAAAACAATAAAATTGCAATTTTGCTTAGGATCAATCAAACGGTATAAAATATAAATTGAAATGAAAATGTGTACCTTGACTACCTTGTATACAGGGTGTAAACAACCTCATCACGAAGCTGTCAACCAAGCATTCTGTACATTAAACTATGTAACTTAACGCAAAAATTATTGCTGGAAAACGACTTTTTTTTTTTTGGGGTGAAAAATCATGTTTTGTGGTAGAACTCAATGTAACGGACTCAAAACATTGTGCTGATGGATGGATTGAACAGAACGGGGGACGTGGAGGTGTTTAAAGTAAATTGTTTAAAAAAAAAACTTGTCAAAAAGTTGGAACTTTGACCCCCAATATCTCCGTAACTAGAAGGTTCCCAGGTATGGTGTAGAACAAAAAAAATATCACAATGACGGGGAGAATAAGTGCCTTTCGGCTTCGTTAAGAGGTGTTTTACACCCTTTAGATTAAAGACCATACAAGTATCTTAGTATCAGATTCATACCATATTTCAGGATATCCACATTCATTATACCTATTTCAGTCTTATTTTATTTAAATTCATTCCCTTCCATCCAGGCGTTGTATTCCACAGGATCGTGTGACTAATTCCATTTGTCAGGCGAGAGGCTATTCGTTTTATGTCTTACCTTCACGGTAAAAAATACTTCCCCAAGGCATTCTCCGTAACGAGTGTTTCAGCACCATCTTACATTATCTGCCTCTCCTTTGTAATGAGCTCTTTAGGCCCGCACAGGTTTTTGGGCTTTCTCAATTCCAAGGGATAATTAGTAAGCTTGTTTATTACTTGAAATTATTTGGTTTTATGGTAGGTACTGTTATCATTTATGGTGATAAACGTTTTTGCGTTTGAATTTTGGTATTTTGTGGTCCTTCGAGTCCGGGTATTGAAGGACCAAATAGTTCAACAGAAAAAGCTTTAAAGCATAGGAGGTACTTAAACATTAACATTGAATCTAAATGATGCCAGATTTCTTTAATACTTAGTTACAGCCTTTACGTGTGATTAAAAACTGCTAATGATCTATTGTAATTTGTGATAATTGAAGCCGTCAGTGTTCTACCATCAGACCTACGGTACAATTATCACCATTTGACACTCACCTATGAAATGATCGTCAAAAATGGGCCCATTAAATTATTTGTACAAAAGACGGAAAATTCGTCTATAGAGCGGTAATTTTTAGGTCAGGTGGGGGCGACTTGAATCGGGGTAATTATGTGACGTGCGTGTCGGGGGCCTTATCTCAGTCTTTAAAATTATTCGAACAAGTTGCGGCCCGGCACAATGGCGGCTTGACTGAGCAGCCCCTTAATTTGGAGTGAAAGGTACAAGGGTATTTGTTAAAGATTTTAAGCGCACAAACGTGATAAAAGTAAGTAGAACTACAGAAAATTAAATATGGCAAGAAAGGAGGTGTCTGATAAGATGACGAGTAATAGAAAAGTATGAAAGAAAAAGACATGCTGCGCCGACCCCAAATGAATTGGGAAAAGGGCAAGAGAATGATGATGAACTACAGAACATTAAAAGAAGACGATCAAGCTGTTCTGGAACATTTTGATAAATTCAACGATGAAAAAAACACTTGAACTGTAAATCCAAAGCGAAATATAAAACCTCGAGCTACAGCAGGAACCGTCGTAATCCTCCCAATTCCAATTTGTTTGCGAACGCTAAACAAACCAAGACAATGCTGAAATGAGAATTTTATTACATTTTTGGGATAAATAATTCCCGGAGAATTCCCCAATGGATTCGTGTCGTGCCCTAATGAAGTTAAGATTAAATTCGCTCGCCACTTGCCCTTTGCGTCGCAAAAAAGGAGTGTCTGCCAAATTCGCCCCTCCCTCGAAAGGGGACGATTCCGTTCATTATAACAGCCACGTCTTAGCAATTTTAAAGACACCTTTTAAGAGCACTCCAACTTAGTGCTATTTTTAGGCGAAATTGCTTTCGATAGATCCTTCCTTCCCTATTGTTCTGTCTATGGTTAGGTATGTCTGGCTGTGCCATTTATCAGCCTATTCTTGAGTGCGATTGTCACGATGCTTTTGTCTCACGTGGTAACCTTCTTTACGTCGTTGCCTCCTTTCGTTCGGTCACTGTGATTTATGGTTTATGCTCGCACTTTTATGTCTATGGTTTATTTATTACAGGCAACTTCGTTGACTGCATTTGTTTTTGTTTTCATCTCGGATTAAACCGTGAGAAGAGACCAAATTAGAATTGTGCCACTTGGTTTTTATTACGCTGTGGTGCAATGGTACGGGAACAAATAGATTTAAAAGAATAATATTTTAATGTCTTTGTACAGGAACTACAAATCTGGATGAAAATAAAATCTATTTCTAAATGTTACGTGGTAAACTTAGATTATTCTACCTCTAGCAATATTTTAAAACTAGGAAAATGATAAAACTAAATCGTTTGAATTCCAGTGCTTCTGGTTGAACTTCAAACCTTCTGGAAAAGTATCGCCATCCAAGAATAAAAGATAACAGTCGTACAGTGTGACAGAAACACTCGTATCTTTTACATTTACGTTTCCAATACAATTCCTATTCCTTCATTTCCTAACATAACGCCTATACGAATGGCCAAAGATTTCGGTGCGTCGTATAAAAACAAATAAAACCGGGGCGAGTGTGAGTCACCCCCTGACGCCCCCAGTCACCCCCGGACAGCTGACTAACGATAGATACACCCTCCTTTTACACCCCCACGCATTTCGATTACACAGACGGACAGTCAGACACCCATCCATTGCCACCGCGTCTCTTTCTTTCACAACACCTTTATTTCGAAGCGGTAAGGGCGGTATTTGTAGTTTTAAAGGGTAATGTGCTAATGACCGGCGGTTGATCGTACAGGACACTAAAATTAAACTTGACCTTTTACGGGGCTTTAATTAATTAATATTCATGAGAAATGTGCGTTTATTTAGGTATCGGTGTCTGGTTTCATGTACTTAATGGGTGGAATAAACATAATATTTGGTGCTAGTTTTCCAATATGGTTGGAAACCGCCATGACGGCTTTTATAGTGAAAGATTAGAAACTTGCTATTTTGAGTATCATTGCAAAAAGAAAATGCAAAGAAATAAACAAATTCAATATATAGTTTAAAAGGAATGTTCATCTTTATCCAACCTTTATTTTGATCGATTTTACACAGCAACAAAAGTCAGCAAGGTCTATCTTACTGAAGTCTTAGTACATTTTATTTTGTGTCCTGTCTTTTATTATCCGTAAGTTCATAAAACACACTAGAAAGTACAGATTTAAATAAATTTATCAAAATCTTCGAAATAGAGGTATTGTTTAAATATTACATTAATGCTATAGACCATTTCTCCATCGTTTTTTGCCTAGGTACGTACCGGATGAGCAAAATAACTTTATTAAATAAAAAGCCGTATATCGTTTTCAATGTGACCGTACTCTGTGACAGCTATGTCGAGGCGAAACAAAAGACAGTGCATTTAAACCATAGACTTAGTATATACTGCCGAAGTCTATGATTTAAACCAAGAAAAATCACGAGTCGACGTAAAGGGAATCGACGCAGGGGGAATGATTCGTAATAAGTAATAACTATACATGTATAAAGATAGTTAAGTCTTCCAATGTAAAAGAGGTGTGTTATCACGGTATCAAATCCCGGTATTGTAAAAACTGAATTTAGAAAGCATAGTACATTCCAAAAGACTGGCTCCTTTGTACTTGCAGCGAATTGTTAAATTTCTCTGAAACAAAAAGCAAAACGAACTAGAATTTTCCAGAACATATTTCTCCGAGCATAAAGAAGCCAACGCGACAGGTACGCGAAGACATTACATCTAAAACCCAATTTACTTTAAAATGGCTAGCGAAAATAACTTCGCTGGCTAGATTAAAAAAAATACCCATGCGAAATATTCCGTCGAAATAAAGACTTCGGTTAGAGAGCTTGTTTTTCCGAGTTTTTTTTTCTCTTCCAGTTTTTAATGCGGAAAAATTTTAACACTATGAAGTACCGGTTAACTACCTGAATGCTTTGAAAGAGTTTTATACAGCGGATGTTAAAGAGTCTGATGAGAACTTGTATAAACTTGGAGGATACCTACTGGAGTGAGTGGATTTTGTGGCTGCTTTACGGAAACAGTTATTAACGGATAAACAGTATTTATAGTAAGCTTTAGTGCTAAGTAGGATAATCATCCGTTTTATGAGCAGAATGTTGAGGATTCATATTAAGATTTTATTGCATGTGTGTCAGGAAAATTGCTAACCATTCCTTGAATTTACGTTCTGAACCTATAAATTAAAGAAATAATATCAATAAATCTCAAAAACCTGAGCTCAACTTTTTTAGTATTCTGCATAGTTAAGAACAAAAATAAAAAACTCTATGCCACTCAGTTCCTGATTGAACTCTTCAATGCGTTGCTAGATGAAAAGTTTCTTCGATTGGCGTTCAATTTGTTCATGAAAAATGTAATTCAATACTTTCGCAGCTGCACTCCTAAGGAACGAGAAGCCATCGCGATGCAAAATTCATTTATCAAGGATCCTAGCTACTTGATAGAATCGAGGTGTCACTAATGGACTGGAAGAAGTGAAATGTCGACGCTTCAGTAATATCTGAAGAAATATCTGAAATAGAACAGTTTTAAGTCAATTTTTCACTACTCATGCTGCACTGTTTAGGGGAAAATGTGCAGAAATTGTGGAAGTTTAAAAAAACCGACAAGTATTGTATGATGTATGAACGTGGACGAAGCATAAGGACTATGTAGGGATCGTGGAATTGTACTTGGTTTATAAAGCAAATGTTCAATGTATGACCACATGTAAGAACGTGGATGAAGTAAAAGGATCGTAATAGGCTTTCTGTAGTCTCTACCTGCCCCCATGGGGATCTTATGAATGAAAAATGCTTATTTATTATATTGGATGGCGGGACGGACTGGGTGTCTTTCTTGAGAATTGGAAAAAGGTGACACAGAATCGTAACCATTGGAACTTTTAAGGAATAGAGGTAGGTCTTTGCCCAGCTGTGGGACAATATAGGCTAGCTATCATCATCATCAGCCTATTAATGTTCCCACTGCTGGGACACAGGCCTCCTCTCTATGTGAGGGGCTAGCTATAATAATAAATACTATAATAGAGATACGACGTATGCGTCCGATTGGTATCCGGCCTAGCCGTGTGGAATCCGGCAGAGTAGAATAGAACCAACCCATTACACTCACGGGTGTCGTATAAGGCGACTAATGTCTGAGGCAGAACACCTTGCGCCTGCGTAGACCAGAGAAGCAGCGTTTTCTGTTAGTCTTTCATCACTGCAATCTCCAATCCGCCTGCCAAGCATGGAGATTACGGCAAATTCCTCCCATCATTTATTTATTTATTTATTTATTAAAACTTTATGCACATAATGTACAAAGGCGGACTTAATGTCTTGGGCATTTTCTACCAGTCTACCTTAGGGTGATGCAGAGACAAAACAGTTGGTAAAAAATATATATATTTAGAAATAATAAAATAAAACAATACATACATATATACATACATACAAACAAAATATACAAAGTCAAGAGAGATTAAAATACAACGATAATGAAAAACTACTAATTAATTATGGGACAAGTCTGCCAACTTCTTATGTAGGTGTTCGCGAGCTTTCACTTTAAATATGAGTCGACTGGTTGCCATCCTGATATTCAGAGGAAGCGCATTCCAAAGAAAAACCGCCTGGACAGGAAAAGAAGACTTAAGAAAACCAGAGCGGTGAGTAGGACATCGTAGAAGACGATTATTGGAAGAACGAAGATTCTTGCTGTGCGCAGAGCATAAATATTGGAAGTGAGAAGTCAGATAAGAAGGAGAAGTGGGTTTATCTAGAAGGGAATACAAAGTTGTCAACGCCCTTAACGCTCTGCGCTGTCTGATGTGTAACCATTTTAAGCGTGACCGATGTGCGGACACATGGTCATACTTACGGAGATTAAAAACGAATCGAATGCAGTTATTTAGAATTCGGTCAAGTTTATTGAGGAGATCTGCATTCAGGTCATAGTAACACACATCGCCATAGTCCAGTATGGGGAAAATAAGGGACTGAACCAGCATTACCTTTATGTGGGACGGGAGAATATTTTTCAACCGATAGAGCGACCGCAACGTACCGGAGACTTTCTTGCTCACAATCGCAACCTGCTTACGCCAGCCAAGGCAGGTGTCAACACGCAAACCTAGATCCTTGACGTCAGAGCTAAACGGAATCACTGTGTCATCGTGGGAGAGGCTTATGTCCAGCAGTGGACGTTATGGGCTGTTGTAGTGTAGTAGTAGTCCGATTGACGGGTACGAAAGGTCGTCGAATAGTTTTGACGGCTCCACTTACCAGACCAGGCCCCTTATTCACAACGCTTCGATTCGATTTTCGATTCGGAAGGTCGTATGTCTATCTCGCTCGATTTCGTAATGTCAAAAGAAGATAGACGTTGTGAATAGCTATGCAGAACAGACCACAGGAGTTCCATCATAGCTCGCATCATTGCTTCACATCAGGCGAGTTGCGGCCTAACGCAAGCCTATTTAGTGTAATTAACCTTTCAAATAAAACAAATTGTATAAACATCAAAATAGTACTTAGATTTTTCTTTTGTACGCAATTTTTATTTATATCTAATTGAAAAGCATATAAGCGTGAGCACTGATCATGCCTGCATGTCTCTGCTTCCAATCAGAATATTGTATTTGAAATACGAATTGATAAAAAATATTTTGTTTCATAACTTCTCTCTCAAAGGGTCTGTTATTTTTCCATCAAAAATGCCAAGATGTTATCGATTTCTTTGAGAATCTTTCAACAATCGGCACAAAACGAGCTGAATTTCGATATGTATTAGAAAGTTATCGCTGATAACTTGATCCATTTGCAAACTCCATCTGAACAATAATCGAATTTTAAATTAATATACATTTGTTTGGGTTCATTAAATGCGTAACTTTATGCATAACAAAATTAAGCTGATCTTTCATAGTGCGGGAAGCTCATACAAAGTGAGGTCAGGTTCTTACTGGATTTGTATAGCCAGATGTGTCGCCGTGTGTACAAGGTGTAAGGTTCAACGAGAAATGTACTTTAAGCCTTAAAGCTTAGTGGACTAATAGTCCCTTAAAGTTTAAGGGACTGTTAGCAGTGACGTGCAGTAGTTCTCCACGGAGGGTAAAAAAAATTTCGTCGGTGCCATTTTGGATTTTCATTTTGACCTCATTTTCATTATCAGCGACCCCAAAAACCTCGAAAACGACACCCATGAAGAAAAAACTGAAAATATTCGTCGGCGCCATTTTGGATTTTCATTTTATTACATAGTTAATTAGTTATAATAAATGCCCAGTTGGTAGGGTAGTCTTTGCCTAATTGCTTCTTAAGAGCGCACGCCCATGACTGTTAGTCCACTTAAGAGCACATGAAAGAGCAGCACACTAAAGCTCTCGACAGCCACCCTAGTTAGTCATAGAATGCAGTCGCTGTGGCCGAAATCTATTTGCTAGTTCTACCGTAGAACTGTGTAGTAGAACTAGTGTGAATGATCCCCATAATCATCATCAGTTCCCATGAAAGTGAAAAACTTTTATCATGGGGCCAACCATGCAATGTGGGTTATTATTAGGTACACCTCTGTCTAACCCTTCGGGAATTACAGGATTGATAATGTTATGTTGTTACATCGTCTTGAACTGATTCCCTCGCATCTCAAGTCCTAAAACCAGGATCAAACTTCGTTTTGTCTAAGCGACAACGAACGCTCGCGGTGTATAGCTTTCGAATCCAATTTTCGCTCCTTCGAAGCCTTTTGTTCTTACATTTTATATCATTTACGAGTACATCCTATTTTTCGTTTATTACTTTTGCATCGTTCAGTTTTTACAGAAATTAGTTTTGTGTCGTGTTTAACAGTGAAATTCTCCAGAAGAAAGACTTTGTTTGCTTTAAGTACAATTATATCTTTGGTTATGCTAAGCGACACTTGAATGGACATACACCTTTTTGACCGACTCAAGGCTAGATTCGTGTGGCCAGTCCCTAATAGAGTGTTTCATTTGTGACAACTCAAAGTGCATTCGGGAAATACTCACGATAACTCCGAATGATTTTGAGCAATGTTCAAATCTTAAATATTCGTTTCCACTGCTTTATTTCTGAGAGAAACATTTCCAAAAGCTATAATTGTGTAAAGTAATTTAGTTTGGACGCAGAGCGCTGTCCACGGCCGTCTTTCGTCATTTATTTCGAGGACCCTTCCATTTACCTCCCCCGCTTTTTGCTCCTCAACAAATTTTCAATTGTTTTAATTGCAATCCGAGGCGTATTTCTTAGTTATCAAAGTCCAATTTGCATTATCTGCTATCAAGTTAACGTTACGTTTCGCAAAAAGGACCCGCTGGAATTATTGCGGCCCTGTTTCTGTGTCCCAAACCATCGTTTTGTTAAGTACTTTTATTTTCCTTTTAAACCGCTGCTCGGTAAACTTTTTATTTCGTTGTATTTTCTCTTTTTTTGTTCTTAATTTGAATAAGTTTGTATTTTATGGCTACATGGAGCGAGATTGTAAAAAGTTTCTATTGTGCTGCATGTGCAGAGCGTAGTTATTTTCTTGTGTTTTCTCCTTTCCAGGTGTTTCGGGTTTTCAAAGTAGATCGCTAATTTTAAAATGTTCTGATTATTTGTTTTCTTGTTTATATGGTATTCATTTTACAATAATGATATTTTTATGCCTTCTACAGTCTAGGGTTCTCCAGTGAAGGTCACCGATTAAAGCTCGCTATAAATTATCCTGTTAAGAACTGGTTACCGATTTCATAACAATTAATTATGCAATCAGTTCAATTAAACGCAAGAATAATAATGAAATAGTGCTGCCACTTCCGTTTTGGTAGCAAACGTGAATTTTATCGATGAAAATAAGTTAGTTATGATAACACTTAAGTTTTTTATTGATGACAACACAGATGGTCTACTTCTGCTGATACTTTGTTACTTAATCTTATATTGTTGTTTAATAGTGAAGTATTCAATTACTTAATTGCCATTCTTATAGCAATATTTTCTAGCTACAGTCAGGCATCCAATTAACTCTATAATGTCAGTATAAATAAAGACGAACAATAAACTCCTCCATTTTCCCAACTGTCGCCATAATATCAGATCTGTCCGAATCGGATCGCAATTTTGCAGCGAACCCGATTTCTTTTTCATTTCAAACTCTTTTTCTGCTGCCACTTACAGTCGCAAGACATTCGAATCTGTCAAGTGTGCGAAGGAATTCAATCGATTCTCGATTCTCGACGATAAACCGGTTACCGAGTTCGCATATCGATATTGCTGCACTGAGTGTATAGTGCACGGTTGGTTAAGCACAATTAACCGCTGTTCAAACGTTGTGATTGTGCGCCCCTGGCTTTGTTTACTGTTGTGAGTTTGTTACCAATGTTTTATGGATCGTTTTAAGTGATTGATACTGGGGTGGATTTATATTAATTGAGGTAAGTCGTTCAGCAGAAAATTACGTGTGGTTTTGTTCATTAGTGCCGTAAATTTTGGTTCTTGTTACGGAAACAATTTCGCGAAGCTATTAAAATATTCCAGTACATAACTTAATCAATCTTGTGTTAGCGTCGCTTAGTAAAAAGTGGACAATGATAGATTGAGAAAGTCCATTTTAACACACATGTTACCGTACCCTAGTGAGTTAAACAAAAACGAAAGGCAAAAAAACTGTTCAGCTAGTATAGTGAAATCTATCCCCTTTTTGCCAAGCCTTCAAACACCACGACTTGGACTTTCTGATCAGGAGGGATTCCGAACGCCATGGAAATTTATTCATAGGCAATAAAAAGAAAAGTAATTTTTGACCGTGCATTGATTGCACATTTGTAGGAAACATTCTGAATGATGTACTGAATACGCAGAATATTCGTTTGTGCGTCGTTGTCACCCTGTATATTGTGAACAAGTAAAATATTGTATGCAATGGCCTGCCACTGACCCAACTTCATTTAGGTAATGTCCGTTCCTCTAATTCCATTAAGGTATTCAGCTGCTCAACCCCCCACTCTAAAACCACTCTAAAAAGCATGCTTTAAAGGTTTATTTCAGCATGCCACATTCTAGCTTTTATGCCTATGAGGGCCACGCGTGTAGTAGAATACTAATTTATTAGTGTCAGGTCATTGGTTTGTACTTTGTGCATTTCTATCAACGTGGATAGATTGTTGCGTTAATTTATCGAACAGTTTTGGCTGCACACATTAGTCGCACCACAGCTGATGGTATTATAACCCTGCGGCCATTTTGAATTCAGGTTATTTAGCCACTTTTTTCGCACGTTTGTTAATATTATAAAGAGGTCAAATTTGTGTTTGAATGTTGGGGTAATCTCAGAAACTAAATCCGATTCAGAAAATTCTTTCACTAATTGGAAGCTAATGGCCCCAGAAACTCTGGCGTGACAAATTCAAATCGTTCCTGACGATTGGCCAGAGGAGGCAAAACACTGGGAGAGGTGGAAAGGAATAGGCCTTTGCCCAGCAATGGGACAGAAAAATGGGAAACTACATTATGTCTGAGTGCCTAAGGCAAATGAAACAGAACGAACAGGGAAATACAAAAACAGGATGTTCTCGTTTGATAATTTCCGAAAATAACGCGAGTGTAGCTGCGGGCAAAACCTATCTTTTTATACTTTGATTTGTAAAGGTTTTTAGTTTCATAGTGGCCTTTGTCACAGTAAAGTCTCATGTGGTAAGAGCTAAAGGAGTCTGATGTCAAATGAAGGGTCCCATCGTTGGGGTGCGATGTCAGAAGTCCTCCACGTGTGTCTGGCGGCTGCTGGTCCCTCTCGATACGTCTGGAGGGAAGAGCAGCTGCTGGGCCGGTGCACCCTGGGCGCGGCAGTATCCCTCTCCGGGGAATGAGAGGAAATATGGATTTCCTTTTATCCCTCGGGGAGTGTTACTGCCGCGGCTAATTATTCTGACATGGGTGGGGTCCTGCCAGGACCACCGGTGCGTTCCTCTGCGTGACCCTCTGTGAGGCAGAGGGCATAGCAGAGGAGTGAGGGCGGGCTCGGTGTGCACTCACCCTGCCTCCGAGCAGACAGAGAAGGATGCGTCCTCCTTTGTCACCGCCAATCTCGTAATCCAATTATCGAATGCTGTGGATCACGTCTCGCGGCTTCGATAGGGACCGAGGGTCTTGGCTTAATCGCCCGGACTGCGAGGTAGAAAACCTCTATAAAAAGTTACCCCGAATCCCAAGCGGCGACGCACCGCGAGGGGATGTATGGCTGACGGGTGTTCCATGGAACAAATCAGTCGCTAGTGCGCTCCTCGCCAGGGTACCTGCAGACCCCCTGGCGAGTAATAAATACTTAAAATCTGCCCTTCTAGGTACAGGGGTCTCTGCCTAGACTGATTTTATTTCCCCCATACTCGTGGGCTCAAATATGGAAGCTATAAATAAAAAAAAAACCAACACCGCCGGCAACGGCAAAACTGAGGAGAGGAGGGATGCGGGGTCGGAGTCCGACATCGCATCCAGCGATGCGAGCGCGGGAGGCTCTGGGAGCTCCCGCCGCGCGAGGGCTGGGACGCCCGCGGATAACTGTAAGTTTTTCCGCAAGCGGCCCAGGCGTGATGGCGACCGGGGGTCGTCATCCGGAGAGGAGGAGGCCTCGGCCCGTAAGATCCCCACCAACAAGCGTGGTGGGATCCGGGGCAAGGGGAGAGGGCTCTCTGCCTCCGTGAGGTCGGCAAGACTTGCCGAGGAGGGGCGCCACCCGGGCATGACTGCTCGTGGGTCTGGCGACGAGGCGGGCGCACCTGGCGGCTCCGAGGCGGAGCGTAAGGCCAGGTTCGCAAAGGAGGTGGAAGCCGCGATAAGGGGCGTGGCCTTGAAGATAAAGACATCGTCCAAATTCAAGGCCATACCTGCGGCTTCCGCCTCCATCATGGCGGCAGCGGAGGCAAACTTTGCGGGGCCTCCTGCTGCTTCTCCTCCTCCTCCAATTGATGGAGAGGAGGTTGCCAAACTCCGGGCGGAGGTGGCCCGCCTGACGGCCGCCACGGAGGTCCTCCAAAAGGAGAATGCCAAGCTCCAAGCAGACCTGGCCAGTTTGCGTGAGCCTGGCTCTCGTGTGGCGCCTCAAAATGGGGGCCGGCAGCAGCGACAGAGCCAGCCTGCGCCGGTGGAGAACCAGGTCCTGAACCTGGTCCGGCAGGAGCTGGCTTCCTTCCAGGCGCGGTTTTCCGTCCTGGAGGGAATTGTCCTGCGCCCCCCCTTGGCGGCAAATAAGGCAACCACGGGCCCGAAGGCGGCCTCATATGCGGCTGCTGCAGCCACACCTGGACCGGGGCCGTCCAACCAGCCATCCAACAGGGCTGTGGTGGCCTCCCCCGAAAAGCCGGCTCCAGAGAAACCGGCGCCGGCCAAGAAGGCCCACAAGAGGGGGAAAGGCAAGGCAGCTGCCAAGGCGGTGACTGTGCCGGCGCCAGTGCCAGCGGTGAGTGGGCCAGCGCCTGCAGCATGTCAGCTGCCGCCGCCGCCGCCAACGCCCCCCCAGCCCCCTACCCCTCCCGCGGCTGAAGCCGGATGGCAGGTGGTCGGGGAGAAGCGGAAGGGGCGAAAGGCGGCCAAAAAGGCCCGAAATGAGGAGCGGCAGCGCCAGCACAGGGCGCGAAAGATCGCGGCTAGGCTCCGCGCCCCGAAGACCGCAGCTGTAGTGATTACACTACAGCCGGACGCGGAAAAGAGGGGCGTGTCCTACCGCGACCTGCTGGCGAAGGCAAAGGAGACGGTGGATCTCGGGGAGCTTGGGATCACCGGGGGCCTCCGGCTTAAAGTCACCGCGACGGGAGCTCGGTTGCTGGAGATCCCCGGTGAAACCAGTGGCTCGTCCGCTGACGCTCTGGCTGAAAAGCTCAGAGCGTCCCTAAACGCGGACGACGCCCGAGTTTCCAGGCCCGTCAGATGCGCAGACCTGCGCGTCCTGGGTCTGGACGACTCAGTGACCGAGGAGGAGGTGGTGGCCGCCGTTGCCAGGTCCGGAGGGTGCCCTGCCGATCAGGTCAGGGCAGGCGCCCTTCGTCCGGACTCCACGGGCATGCGAACCGTTACGGTAAGCTGCCCTGTGACGGCGGCCAAGGCAATTGTGGAGGGCCGTAGGCTACTGGTGGGCTGGGTGTCAGCGCAGGTGAAGCTGCTGGAGCCCAGACCTCTGAGGTGCTACCGCTGCCATGTGGGACACCATGTGTCGGTGCAATGCGCCTCGGAGGTCGACCGCAGTGGCCTCTGCTTCCGTTGCAGTCAGCCCGGTCACACATCCGCGACTTGCTGCGCCACGCCGCACTGCGCTGCATGCGCGGCGTCTGGCAAGCCGGCTGATCACCGGGCTGGCAGCAAGGCC
Source organism: Xestia sexstrigata (assembly GCA_941918905.2). Classification (NCBI taxonomy): domain Eukaryota; kingdom Metazoa; phylum Arthropoda; class Insecta; order Lepidoptera; family Noctuidae; genus Xestia; species Xestia sexstrigata. The sequence continues at coordinate 3,705,639 of OW799201.2, read as the reverse complement.
TGCGCTGCACCCGCCAAGGCCAAGGCCAGAGGCAGGGGAGGGCCCTCCACCGCCACCACCACCGTCACCGTCGCCACCGCCGCAGCCGCAACCGCCGCCGCTGCCGCTGTCGCCGCCACCGCCGTCGCGACAGTTGCCCCTGCAGAGGGGCCCTCACAGGGGGCCCGAGTGGAGGAAGCGGTAATGGAATGCCAATAACGGCTCCATTACGCTTCCTCCAAGCGAATATCAACCACTGCGCCTGCGCTCAGGATCTGTTGCTCCAGAGCATGGCGCAGTGGTCGATAAACATCGCTGTGGTCGCTGAGCCGTATTTCGTCCAGCCCAGGGATGACTGGGTGGCGGACCTTAGCGGCTCAGTGACCATAGTGTCGTCGGCCGCCGCCGGCACCCCGACCCTTGAAAGTGTCAGGAGGGGTCGGGGGTGCGTAGCAGCACGGTTCGGGGAGATTGTCGTGGTGGGAGTCTACTTCTCCCCGAGCCGAACTCTCGCCGAGTTCCACAACTCCCTTGCGGAGTTGAGTGTCGTCGTCGGAAACCATTCCCTCCCCGTGCTTGTCCTCGGGGACTTCAACGCCAAGAACTTGGCTTGGGGTTCCCGTTGCACAGACGTGCGGGGAAGAATGGTGGAGGACTGGGCCCTGGAGAAGGGCCTGGTCGTCCTAAATCGGGGTTCTGTCCCCACGTGTGTGCGGATGCGGGGCGAGTCGGTTGTGGACATCTCGTTCGCTAGCCCCGCTCTGTCGCCGCGTGTCATTGACTGGCGTGTCATGGAGGGGGTGGAGACCTATTCCGACCACCGGTATATCCGGTTTGACGTCTCCACCCAGACCTCAAGCGCGCCGGTCCAACAGGCCCCGAGTGGTCCGCGCTGGGCGCTGAAGCAGCTGGACCGGGAGCTCCTCCTGGAAGCCTCGATCGTGCAGGCCTGGGTGACATCACCAGACAGGCCTGCCGACATTAATAATGAGGCAGGGTGGTTCCAGGAGGCCATGTCCGACATATGTGACGTGGCAATGCCCCGAGTCCGGCCAGGAAGCGCCCGGCGTCAGGTGTACTGGTGGTCGCGAGAGCTGACGTCTCTGCGTGAGGCGTGCGTGGCTGCGCGGCACCTGTACGCCAGGCATCGCAGGCTCCGCATCCGCCCACCGGATGCGGCAGCCATTGAGGCGGAGCTATATGAGGGGTACAGAGCGGCGAAGACCGCCCTCCGCGAAGCTGTCCTGCGGGCCAGGGATCAGGCCCGCGAGGAATTGCTGGGGACTCTCGACAGAGATCCGTGGGGGCGCCCTTACAAGATGGTGCGGGATAAACTCCGCACCTGGGCCCCCCCACTGACGCAGAGTCTCCGGCCTGAGCTCGTGGAGGACGTAGTGAGCACTCTGTTCCCTACGCGGGGGGAACATCCCCCCCCGCCTATGGCTCCGCCACCTGCGGTGCTGGAAGCGGATCACCAGGACGACGACGACGACACTCCGGTAGTGACTGGGGTAGACCTGAGAGTGGCGGTACGCAGGCTCAGTGCCAAAAATACCGCCCCGGGACCCGACGGCTTGCCTGGCAAAGCCTGGGTCCTGGCCTCGGAGGCTCTCGGGCCCCGACTGGAGGGGCTCCTAAGCGCATGCTTGGAGAGAGGCCAGTTCCCGCTTCGTTGGAAGACGGGGAAGCTGGTCCTCATTCGGAAGCCGGGGCGCCCTGCGGACTCTCCGTCCGCATACCGGCCCATAGTGTTGCTCGACGAGGTGGGCAAGCTCTTTGAAAGAGTCATTGCAAACCGCCTCGCCGAGCACCTTGCGGGGACGGGGCCGGATCTTGCGGAACACCAGTTTGGTTTCCGCAAGGGGCGCTCTACGGTGGACGCCATCATGCGCGTGAGAGCCCTCACGACGGAGGATGCAGTGTCCCGGGGGGGGGTAGTCTTGGCGGTGTCTCTTGACATCGCCAACGCCTTCAACTCCATGCCCTGGAGCTGCATTAGGGAGGCACTACGGTATCACCGGGTGCCGACCTACCTTCGTCGTGTGGTCGGGGACTACCTAACGGATAGAGCCGTTATCTACCCCGGTCGCAGCGGAGAATGGAACCGGCGAGAGATGTCGTGCGGTGTTCCACAGGGATCGGTCCTAGGGCCTTCCTTGTGGAACATCGGGTACGACTGGGTGCTGCGCGCCGACCTCCCTAGCGGCGTCAGCGTGGTTTGCTATGCAGACGACACGCTGGTGCTGGCACAAGGGGGGTCGCACGAGGCGGCGGCCGAAATAATGACACGCGGGGTTGCGATAGTCGTCGAGAGGATCCGGCAACTGGGTCTCGAGGTGGCATTGCACAAGTCCGAGGCCATGTGCTTTCATGGGCCTCGGAATGCGCCACCTCCGGGATCCTCACTGACGGTAGGAGGGGTATCCATCGGCGTCGAGTCGACGCTGAAGTACCTGGGACTCGTCCTCGACAGCCGATGGAACTTCGTGGAGCATTTCCGACGTTTGGCCCCCAAACTGGAACGGACCGGGGCTGCCTTCAGGCGGCTCCTGCCCAACCTTGGGGGGCCAAACGCCTCCTGCCGGAGGCTCTACGCGGGAGTCGTGCGGTCCATGGCCCTTTACGGGGCCCCGGTGTGGGCGCGTTCCTTGAGGCTGCGTGCAGCCCACTACCTGAACGCGCCCCAAAAGGTGGTAGCCGTAAGGCTGGCCCGTGGGTACCGCACGATCTCCCGTGAGGCGGCGTGCCTCCTTGCCGGATTGCCGCCATGGGATCTGGAGGCGATAGTCCTCGCGCGCCTACATGAATGGCGCGCGGAGGTGCTACGCCGGGGGGAAACTCCGCTGCCGCGACAAATTGTCGCGCAGCGGACAGACTTCCGGCGTGATCTCATGGCGACATGGAGAGAGCGACTGTCGCAACCCCGTGCAGGGCACGCCACAATAGTGGCGGTAAGTCCCCTCTTTGAGGAGTGGCTTGAGAGACGTCACGGCGTCCTCACCTTCCGCCTGACGCAGGTCCTCACCGGACACGGTGTTTTCGGGAGGTTCCTGCACCGAATCGGGCGGGAGGAAACGCCCGGGTGTTTCCACTGCGAGGATCGACCGGAGGACACGGTGGAGCACACGGTGGAGGTGTGCCCCGCGTGGGCGGAGCACCGCCGTGTCCTCGAAGCGGCGATTGGCGGCGGCGACCTCTCGCGTCCGGCCCTGGTGCAAGCCATGGTCCGGAGCGAGACGGAATGGGACGCCGTCACCTCCTTCTGCGAAGCAGTAATGCTAGAGAAGGAGGTGGCGGAACGTGAGAGGGAGAGAACCTCACAGCGTCCCGGCCGCCGCGGGGGACGCCCCGGGCGTCGGGGGCCACCACGTGGCCCCCGGCCACCGTAGGCGCGGGCCTGTGGACGGTGGGCTATGGGCTAGCTCGCCGTCCGTCCGTCTCATGACGACAGGCCGTGTCGACGGCGCGTTCGTGTTCCACGCGCGCCTCAAAGAGAGTCAGCAAAAAGGAAGGGGTCCGAAAGGACCGATGCCTGCCGGGGTTGCGGGACTATTCGAAAGAGATACCGTGGCCCCGGAACACAAAGGGCGATGAAGGAACATGGATGGGTTTTAGTCAGTAAAAGTCTGACACTCCCTCCTGCTCCGCCCAGAGCGGGAGAAGTCATTTGATGATTTCCCATCCGAAAAAAAAAAAAAAAAAAAAGGGTCCCATCGTTTGTCATATAAAACTTCGGTTGATCACTTTGTGTAATACGACAAATACTGATAGCAGAGACTTCTATTACATTTGAGATTTTGTTTTAGGTTCTTTGTGTAAATTGTGTATGACCGGACGTAAGGATCGTAGCAGGTGGCGTTTTGAGGTTTCTGCCTACCCTCGTGGGAAAAAGGTGTGAGTTTATGTATGTATGTTATGCTAAGAGTATCTACCACTTAGAATTTTACTTGCATTGTACCACTGCTGGGCTAGGGTTCTCTCATAGCGTACCTATAGCGTTCCACTCTTCTCTATGTGTCTTCTCTTGCCAAACTTTCATGTTTTGGATCGTATCGAGATGTATTATATATATATTTATATATTATTATTATTATTCTGCTGAAGAGAAGTAATTCTCTACCAATATCCGCAGTACGAGTTGACTATTCGTAAATCTTCATTCCCCAATTACTCCATAATCCGCATCATAAATATGAATATGGTCAAGACTTTTAATACCTATCTTCACAACTTTCGTCTCAACAAAACAGTTTCGTAAACATACTGAGATGCGAGTTCGTTAACAAAACTTAATCCAGTCCAGTTTCACGAACAATTCCAACAGACTGTTCTTTATTCGTCTGTCGCTTAATACCAAGCGATACAAAGCCTGTTTTGGCGTGATACAAAATCGGATTGCCATATCTGAGTGGTTCAGATTTCGCCTCTGCTACTATTTTTCACATACGCATTGTTCTTACGACCACGACCAAAGCACGACCCAAATGTAAAGCCTAGATAAAAGCGCATACTGTTGAACTTTCAATAGGCGAGACGACAGTATCAAAAAATAGCAAATCTATTTAGTCCGTCAGTTAGAATATTGGAAATTAATGGACACGTATTTTTTGTTTTTGTAAATCAATGAATATTGACAAAGATAAAACGCATCAAAACTTGGGAGTGGGGGCTCGTGACGTCAGAACTAGCTAAAAATTATACCTAGGCGTGACGTATTGAGAATTTTAAAAGCGTCATATCTTCGTCAATTTTGGTTTACGTAACAAAAGAAAAAACACGGGTCAAATATTTTTTGATAATCTAACAACAAACAACAACAACAGCTCATAACGTCCACTGCTGGACATAAGCCTCTCCCATGATGGGAGGAATTTGCCGTAATCTCCACGCTTGGCAGGCGGATTGGAGATCGCAGTGATGAAAGACGAACAGAAAACGCTGCTGCCCATTCTCTGGTCTACGGAGGCGCAAGGTGTTCTGCCTCAGACATTAGTCGCCTTATACGACACCCGTGAGTGTAATGGGTTGGTTCTATTCTACTCTGCCGGATACCACACGGCTCAATAATCTAACTGACGGACTAATTAGATTTTTTTTGTCGTCTCGCCTATTGTTGGTGCTAAGCCCATTTCAGCATTACATTAATTTAAGTGTAGCTGATGGACATAAGAGTAGAGGAAGACCATAGAAACGATGGATAGACTGTGTGAAAGATGATACGGCTCGAAAAGAGGCGTCCGGTGAGATGACGAGTAATATAGAAGTATGGAAGACGAAGACATGCTGCGCCGATCCCAAATGAATAGGCATGACGACAATATCAAAAAATTGCAAATCTATTTAGTCCGTCAGTTAGAGTATTGGAAATTAATGGACACGTATTTTTTGTTTTTGTAAATCAATGAATATTGACAAAGATAAAACGCATCAAAACTCGGGAGTGGGGGCTCGTGACGTCAGAACTAGGTAAAAATTATACCTAGGCGTGACGTATTGAGAATTTTAAAAGCGTCATATCTTCGTCAATTTTGATTTACGTAACAAAAGAAAAAACACGGGTCAAATATTTTCTGATAATCTAACTGACAGACTAATTAGTTTTTTTTTTGTCGTCTCGCCTATTGGGATAAGAACTAGATAATGGTGAAGATTTAGGTGTAGCTGACTTTCAGCGGTATCTGGTAAAACTAGAAAACATACCCAAGCTTACTTCGAATTTAACGAAGGCATTGTTCATTGTGAAAATCCTCTGTTTTGACAATACTCAGATATAATTACATTAAGGTCCACTTGTTTGGAAAGTCAATTTTAAATGTCGTTTGTAGTTGATCTCCTTTTTGAAGTTGGATAATTGACTTGTTTTGTTGAGGCTCAAAATTGAAGTGATTGGATGGAATTCTGGGTTCCAATGGAAGTATTCTAAACTAATAAACTCCTACGCTGTCTCAATCGCTACGTTGTTTCTGATATTTTATTGAGATATTGATAAAAATCACGTTTATTATGTTACTCTAATCTTTGAAACCACGCAACCTATTTCGATGAAATATTGCGAATGTGCATTATTGGTTCTAGCTTGATAGACAGGATAGTTTTGGACCCGATGGGTTGCGCTGTTGTCACATATAATTTTTGATGTTTTGTCATGTTTCAGTGGCGGCTTTCGGCGGGTCGCTAGTATTTATAAAGGGTGTAAAAAGACCCTTAACGAAGCCGAAAGGCTGCACTTGTTCTCCCTGTCATTGTGATCATTTTTTTGTTCTAGACCATACCTAGCTACGGATATATTGGGGGTCAAAGTTCCAACTTTTAAACAAATATTTTTATTTAAATACACATTTATAATGTAAGATTTTCATCTATCAGCACAATGTTTCGAGTGCGTTACATATTGCATACTGCCGTAAAAAGTGATTTATAACCCAAAAAAAAGTCGTTTCCGAGCAATAATTTTTGCGTTAAGTTACTTAGTTTGATGTACTCATGTACAGGTTGTTTGGTTGACGGCTTCGTGAAGGGTCTGTTTACAAACTTTATATTCCTAGCCCACAATATCGGCCGAGTAATAGAAAGTCGCGAACTATCCTATGGGGAGTTTCTACCGAAATGAAAAGTATCTTGGATCAGCCTAAGGTAGTGTTCATCGTCTATCCGTGACTCCATGTGCCAAATATTCATTTCGTTAAAGCGCGTAAAGGTAACAGGCAGACAGAGTTACTTTCTTATTTATAATACTAGTTTATGCCCGCGGATTCGCTCGCGTTGATTTTGGTTGTTTTCCTACATGCAACATTGCAAATATGCGTTAATTCAAGTTATAAACTGTGTCCCAAATTCCATCCAAATCCGTTCAGGAATTTTGGCGTGAAAGAATTATAATATAATACATCCATACATCCATTCTCATAAAATATCATATTTATATTAGTAGTAAAAAGTAAGATTCTAATAGACTATCTATGGACAACACTATTATTGTTAAAATTGTATTGCTTGACAGTGTATATTAACTTCGATCACAGATTGATCGCTAATTTTAATATGTTGCAAACTGCAGCCGAAGTATTTCACTCACAACGCAATCAGATTAATTTAGCTTTGGTTCCATTACTTTGTTGGTAGCGAAAACTTCAAATGAAACTGAAACTGTACCCTACAGCGCAGCGTTGATATTAATAGAAGAGCTATTTTGCATGAATTACTTTGTTACATATCAGTAGATGTTACTGTCGAAAACTTTTGCGCATTGTTACCGCATAGAGAATCACGGAAAGTACTAACACTGTTTTAAGCTTAACCGTGAAAGCTTAAAACAATGTTAGAAGAACACAGACAGAAGACAGACAACAGAAGACATCCCGTAAGTGACAGTTTAAGAGTTTTTAAACTGTCACTTACGGGATATCTTCTGTGACTGTTATTAATTTTGAGCTCCCGATATTTCGGTGCTGTTGCAAGCGCCATGATCGCGGTTTGACTGGAGAATGCGGGTGGATAGAAAAAATTGTTAAGTACGGAAAGTACTAAGTCGCCAATGTAACTTATCATGTTTTTTACTTTGAACCAAATCTGTCGATGGGTTTCACGGTTTCATTTATCATACTTCCTACTAATATTATAAATATATGTCTGGATGTAAGGATGTTTTTTACTTTCACGCAAAAACCTCACAAAAAAAATTGCATACAGATAGCTTATAACCTGGATTAACACAGGATATTTTTGTCCCTGTATAGTATGATCCCGTGGGAAAATTATCGAACTGCACGCGGGCGAAACCGCGGGCATAAGCTAGTTTATTATTCATTCGGAATCGTAGATCGGAATTGGTTGGCTTTATTCGCCTAAACTTGAAGGAAGTAATTAACATGTATTCCACATGTTAATTAACTCTATTAAATCCCGGAATGATTTTTAGGTTCCCAAATAAAGAGGGAGGTAATATTCACAGGTTACTTACTTCGTTCTTTGTAGGCAAATGAAATCTATTCCGATCTCTCTGATCATATATAATATACATATTTTCAAATATCACTTAGGTTCCAGCAATTCTTACAAATTGATATCTAAGAAAAAAGTTTCGCAATATTTTCATATTCTCTCGGAATTTCATTTCCCTAAACAGTAACGTTCTACGTACCGGTACAGTTCTTTTTCCATTACCATATTCTTCATAGAACTATATGTCTGTTCTTAGATATGTATGCTAACTGTTTACGCATTCTAGTAACACCAGTAGTTACCATATTTGCCTGAACTTCTTTCTAAGTTTTCTCACGGGAACTAGTTCACTTATCTTTTTAATCTTAAACGACATCTTTATCACTTTCTACTTTCAACTTAGAAATTACTTAGCATAAAGCTCAAAATTAATTGTTTCTTTTAGCTGCACCTGTAGCTAAAGCTAAGTAGTTCAGTTATTAAAAGTAAGCGAGATGTAATGGCGCCCAACAGCTGCCCAAAAGGTTGAATTTAAATATTGATGTTTTTTGGGGAGAATAATATTTCTTAGTAGTTTTCTGTGGAATGGTCGGCGCTGGGGTGAATTATAGCATAGAGCATTATGAACCTTATGCTGACTTAGAGTAGTTCAAAATTTAAATAGACTGTAGGAGACCACCTTGAACACCAGCGCAAGCGTGCACCCTGCCGTGCTAAGGAGCCTGGATACATATTTTTATAGTAGACAATTTAAGAAAATTTGCGTTCAGCACAGGACCTTCCAAATTAGTTAGTAATAAACGCTGATAGATCCTTCACTTTCATGTCAACTACGATGAAGCACGACATACGAGATTAAATTCCAAACCTACACGATCAAATGTAACATTTAAATGATGTTTGGTTACAAAATTAGTTTCACACCACAACCAACCACTGGCATGGCATAGCAACTAACATACGTTGACATTGCTAACAAACTTTCATGCGAAAACCGCCCCTTTGACAACATACCTTCTAATTAAAGTTCTAGTGTGTCGCTTGACACGAAAATACTGCGTTATCAGATTAGAAGACAGCGGTACGGCACACTTAATAAAGTTCATCGCTATCGCTCGTAGTTGACTCGTTCTTGACGTAATTTGTTCCTGGAGTCTTATTAAATTCATAAGTATACCTCACCAGTCTTACTTTACGGTCCAAGTTGTGGGTGAAAGGGTGTATGAGTTTGGAAACTGTTGGTTACGGTCGTTTGTTCTGGTCATATGTGGATGAAATTTCCTAAAGCAGGGCGTTTTGTATGCCATGGTTTTGGACTGGTGCCATTTCTCAGTAGAAACATAAGTACAGTACAAAGTTAAAGGAAATTGAAGCTGAGCTTGTTACCAAGAATTAGTTGTACTTACTGAATTCATGGTAGACTTTTCACATGATACAATATTTACGGTGGACACAGTATCATGTAATACTTCTTCCCCTTGTCGAATCGATGACTCCCAACCAGTACGTAGCAACCCGGACAGCTCTCTTATGTACTGAACTCATGGTAATAGATTCAGTATGGATGGTAATAGGCAACGCGTCATAGTTTTTCGCCCTGTATACTTAGTGTTGCTAGCTATTGTGCTCTTGCTTGAGCATTGTCTCCCAAACAACCACTTTAAAAATAAAGTATGTTGTGCAAACCCTTATAAGTTTGCGACTCATTATCATCTTAATGCTCTTGTCCCATTCTATTTGGGGTCGGAACGTTTTCTTCTTACATTCTCCCCTGTACGGCATCATTTACTCCTTTCATATAATACCTCACACAATCCATCCATCTTTTCTCTGGCCTTCACTCCATCCATCAACATTCCTGTATTACTCTTTTAGTCAAATGCTTTTCATCCCTCCTTATTACACATCACATCTGCAATCTGGTAAGACTAGAGTCTTACCAGATGCAGCTGAATACCAGTAATAATAATAATCCCTCCTCATTACATTATTTGCGAAATATGAAAAATGTAAATAACAATCCAAACTAGACAATATTCCCTCATCATTTCTTCCACCGCTTCTTGCTTAAAGCCCGTCTCCGTATGATAAATCGCCAGCTCGTACGCTTGTCGTGGCACATTCGTAACACGATAGATATTCGCCTTTCCAGGTTTGTACGTAAATTCAAAACTGCTACCGGTTCTGTATGACGACGGTCTTCGGGTGATTTATGATTCAATAGCGCCGTTGTTTTTATTTATTTTCTGCAAAATTGTCGTACTGTGTCCGTACTATTTTGCAGTCACATCGTTCGTTGATACAGTCAACAAAACAGTTTGTGATTCTTCTTTGAGAATCGATGATAATAGACATTGGTTACTTGAGCTCTGTATTGCAGCTTTACGTTGTATACGTGATCTTTTGTGCAGGAGTAGGGACGATTTGGCTTGTCCAAGCGATTTGTAATTATCAGGTCTGACCGGATAATGCACTGTTTTAGACGTTCACGGTTTTTCACTACACTTAAAAAAAAAAACGAACGAAACGACGAAATATCGGGATCTCATAGAAAAAGAAAATCACGGATATTTTCCCGTAAGTACTTTAAGTGTCCATAATGTCTTCCCACTTCCCCAGATCCAGACTGGACCCTGCCTACAAGTCCTACAACACATTCATTCAGTGGCAGACGTTCCTGCAGTTTTCAACCTAGGTCCTGGGCACCACCTCGGCCTGGCTACCACTCTGTCGTTTAATCACAATGTTAATGCCTAAACAAGATAATAATCGCTCATCGTTACTTACTTGTACCATAACCACTAAATCAGCTCACACAGTCGTCTCAGTAACACGCGGGAAACTCAACTTTCTGTACCTGCGCAAATTCGTCGCCAGTCTCCCAGCTCCCGACGCCATGATGAATTGTAATCACTTGACGAGGCTTAAACGGCATACATATTCAAGATTTTTAATTGCATCGGTGTTTCTCAAACTCAAAACATTTATTACAATAAAACTATTACTTTTGTATTGTCAAGGAGTCCGTCGTTAGTCAGATACTCGTTAATGAAGTAGTGGCCCGTTCCAAAACAGATCCCCTTGGAGAAGATCGGGCAAGAAACTCCATGGGCATGCTTTCGAATCATGTGTGGTAATAAAAATTATTGTTGCTTCTATATTTGACAGGCAAGGCATTGTCTTACGCAAGAACGTAATTTATTTACGTATTTGTCACCCAAATGGTAAGCTGTAATGTGACTGCAATTGGTATTCAAGGTTGACTGGTTATTTGGAATACATAATATGAGCAATCACATAAATTATCTGGTTATTGTTTTAACTGTTGTATGTATTTTACAATTGATTGCATAATGTATCATAATCAATATAATAAGCGTACAATGTACAGACGCCACCACATCAAGCTACTACAAATTGATTTAATAGATTTTCAACTTTATCGCTAATGCATTAGGTTCAAGGTTGATTTGGATAGTTTGACAGTTTCGGGTAGGTTGATGTGCTAGCGTGTGTACGTGCTAAAGCACCATGCATAAAACTTATTTTCATTTGTCTTCTATAAACTTGCAGAAACCATAATCGTTACGACTTCTCTAAACCCAATCCCATCGAAAGAGGAAACATTTCAGTATCATTCTAGAAATTCACGATTACTGCAATCCGTTAAGTAAATTGAAAGTTCCATCCATTACCATCAAACCTTTTTCAATAAAACCTTGCAATTAAACATTGGCAATATATTTTCTCAGGCTATATAAGTTCGATCTCTCTAAGTCAATCGACTTTCGTCCCAAACAAAGATACATGTCTTAGTAATCCTTTTGCGATTCGCCCGGTTCCAGTCAGTTCCTATCGACAAAAGCATTTTATCCTCGCCATGGGACTGTTTCTATGCGTCCTTATTTTAGTAGGACATACAGATTTCTACTAGTTTTAGAAATAGTGTCCTGCAGGGACCTTTAGTTTGCCCTGGAAAACTTCTGTTATCTTTGCTAGATGTAGTGCTTGTCTGGGATTGGTGGACTCACAGCTGTGGCCATCTGTGGACTGGACATATACCATTGTTTAATGTTTGTTGAAAAATTGACTGAAACTGTCAAAATCAAAGCATTTATTTTAAGTAGGCCAGTTACAGGCACTTTTAAACTGTCGAAATAAAGACCACAATGAAATGTAGCTACAGTTCTTGGGACTGTCCCAATTTGTCACAAGGCATAAAAACTGTGAAAGTGTAGTGACCCATTGGAGAAGAACGGGCAAGAAACTCCATGGACACTCTTTTTAATTAGAATATTGTTACAAAACCTTGGTGAAACTAGTTTTCGCTCCTCCTATTAGAATTACGTTTTATTATCTACCAGGTTCCTCCTCTTTGTCTAAAATATAGGAGGGAACTAGCTTGGACGCCAATGTGTCCGAACTGCCCGGGGAAGACATATGTGCCCACCTTTATTTACTAGACCCGGGTAGAACGGTGTTCGACCGAGTATCCCAAGGTTTATAGTCGTTATAGTGTTGCATACCAAAAAATGTTCTTAGGAGGAAGTAGATTTTTGTGTGCTTTACTTTATGTTTCTTTTTTAGTAAGTAGTTTGGAGTAAGTCCTTTTGATATATGAATTTATGTCATTTTACAATATCTGTAAATAAAACTTATACTGTCACTTACGGGAGAGCTTCCGTGATTTTGAGGTCCCAATATTCGGCTCTTTAGTCAACTGATCCCGCTCACACAGAATGAGAGTGGAAGGTAAATAAATTGGGACATTGTCATTGTTGTAAATTGTGGTTGTTGTAATGGTTGTGTGTAATCATGGAAAATATTCCGTATGTGTCAGTATAAGTAGTTATAAACCGTGAAACCTTAAAACTGTTAACATTTTAAAAAGTAGCTGCATAGCTAATTCAGTATTTAAAGGTTCAGTGCCCTTTCTTTGTGAAAATGTTGTTTCAAAAGCCCTGTGCAAATAAAACAGCAACTAATAGGCATACCTTTATCAAAAGAGATGGATTGATATGTAAAAAGTGTAACCCTAATTAGGGTCGAGCGCCCAAGTAATCAAAAACAAAACAAAATATCATGGGCCGTGTTGGTTGATCTCTGTGCCCGCCTGTTTAAAATTCTACAGTCCTGGCTCACTCAGAACATAAATACGAAATTTGAATAAACACACACACACACACACACATATATTTGCCATACAAACCTGGATGAAACCACAAAACAAAAGCGTTGTTGTAATCCGGTTAACCGGTTTGGCGCGCAACCAGACACCAAGTGATGGCTGCCAGTGACAGCTCTGAAAAAAATTCGCAACGAGTTTTAGAATCCAAAATTTAATTTGCACTAGTAACTATACGTTTGAGGATTTCTGTGGACATTTTATCGCTCGCGCCGGAATATAACCGCAGAGTGGCGTTGTCCGGCAATCCGGTTTCAAATGGCGTTTGTGTCCGGATGGGACTAAACCCTCGATGACGTAATATATGCACCAGTTGCGTTTGTGTGCGTGATTTTACTTTAGATTGCTTTTATCTCAACAACGCTTGTGATGCGATTTTCTATAAATAAATATACACGTGCTGCCCTGCAGCTGAAGCGTGTTGATCAACATGAAAAGCTTTTCAATCTATCAAACATTTCTATTTACTTTTAACATATTGTTCTTTAACAGTTGAATACCACAATGCAATTCAATGCAATCAATTATGAGTTATCCTCTATTATAATATGCATTTTTTCTTCTTCATCTATGAGGATGAAGTCCTAATAACATCTAGCTACCACAACTAAAAAGGGCAAAATAAAAAAGAAACTTAAAAAAAAAACACAAAAAAAAGTGAAAAATAACTCTTCGGAAGTCGGCGAAAAAAGTGTAGTAACCAAAATAGAATATAGACAGAAAACTTTTAGGACTTTTAATTTGGACAGCTTACTCACTAGCAAACTCCAATCAAACAGACCCTAAAAAGATAAGGAACCCTCCAACATTGTTTGCTATGATCCTCGCCTTTGCACTAGAACAGGGACGCTAACGTCAGTGAATAAGATATTTACACTAGGAAACTGCATCTCAATCCAGACGGAGGAGCCGGCGATAACTTGAAATCTGTAGCTGTAAGAGGATTCCGACTGGGCTATTGTTGACTATAGGGTTGTGAGGTGTTCGGATTCTAACAGAATAATAAATTGCAATGCTCAGTTTCTTGGAAATTAGGGCTAGGGCATTAAAACCAATGTGGGTCATTTTTCCACCATTAACAGAATGTGTATTTGCCTGTCACGCTCGCCTAATGTAGATATTGGTATGTCTTACTCATTACATAGATTCAAGTTTGTCTTGCGTACGGCAAAGTCATGAAAGATTGTAAAAAATTGTACTCTATGATTGAGAAAGTGTTTGTATTTTTTTCTTTTTTCTGGTTGGCACCACGTCAAACAAAAATTGATTATGTAAGTTTTCATATATAATTGTATGTCAGATTTATGTTACGATTGTTATTGGCTGTATTTATATACCAATAGATCGGTGTATAAATACAGTTAATAAACATAGAAACAGGCAGATAAAGCAGCGTAAAGCGGATTTCACTTATTTAGATAGATCTAAATGGGTCAGATCTGTTTTGTAACTGCATTTTCTTTCTCCAATGTTTAATGCATGCCGTGGCAGCCTTTAATTAATAAAATTAATTTTTATTATCCTAATAAGATTCTGCTAAAGGGACAATTTTAAGCCCCCAGTTAAAATTGCATCTATACCTTTGGGCAAACAAAAGCCTTACGTCCACTCTTCAAAAACCATGTTGACTGTGCCAATAAAACATAAATAGCTTCTCAATAATCTTCGCGTCATTCCGCAACCCTACTTGGCTGTCGAGTGGTCTCGGGAGTAGCACCACAAAGATTTGATTTAAGTTTAATCCCTCCCTGACTGGTCACTTCGTAACTTGTCGCATTAATAACAGATAAAAACTGGCCGTCTCCATCCTTGTCGCATTTTATAACGTTTGGCTGAAAAATTTTGATTTTATACTCGTAAAAGATAGCTTTCGTCGCAGTTCTTGGAGATCTAGATACTTTAAATTAAACCAGTCATTGGGTTTTCTGGATGCTTTGCGGGTAACATGACATTGACATTAGGAACGATTCCCAGTTCGTATGTGGCGTTAAGAGGCTGCCACACATCCTTAGTTTCCTTTGCTTGATTAGTCTCATTTGTGTCTGACATAGCCTTGACATTTACTTATTCTGAAGTCTTTCATAGAGCCGCACAGATGGGCGTGAAGAAATTCAATCTAGGCAAAGGAAATTGGAAGTAGAACAGCGGCACCACATTCAATGTATATACCTTTTAATGAAAACCTATCACAGGCGGGAAGTGCCTGTAGAAGTTTCTCGAAAGCTCGTGTGTACCCGGCAGTCTAATTACTCAACTGTACATACCTGACGTAGGTTTTGCTAAAGGTGCAAAACTAACATTTGCAAGTTTGAATAAACTGATGGTTTACTAGCTGCTAAAAAAATGGAGGTGTATTTTTGATGTTGTTGCTAAGATCGCATTTGAAATATATTCGTTTCGACTTCTATAGCAATGCAGTCCAATAAGACTCATGAATTGGCAAATTTTGGTAGCCGAGATTCAGATTCATTTATTTATTGTAAAACATAGGTACATTATAAGTTCTTATTTGGTAATACATTGAGGGCGCTATGTTTTGCCTCTAGGGCAACAAAAATATTAATGCATGCAATATCTAAAATTAAAACTCTGAGTGTAGTCGAGAAAACAAAAAAATGGAAAATAAAAACAAATGACCGCAGTTATTGTAATAAAATGAAAATTGTCAGCACTTACTTATCTATAGAATGTTAAAGAAGTTGAATGATGTCATAAATTAAAATTAATGTAAATGGGAAGATCAATAATTGTTACCTATGAAATGTCAGAAATTTTATAACGAGTATTATTAATTTTCCTTTGTACGCTGACTGCAAGTTCGAATGGGTTTTATTTACCCCGATATTTAATGATCTTATTGTTTTCTTTTCCCTCATATGTCTACAACTCATCATCTGCCTAGCCTTTCCCAACTTTATTGGGGTCGGCTAAATACCAGTATTTTACATGGTAAGACTGGTTATCAGACCTTTTTGGGCCACTGAATACCTGTAACGACTGTCAAAGATCTATAAATGACAGCCGGGACGAACTGCTTAACGTGCTTTCCGGGGACGTGGGAAACTCGGTACCTATGTACTGGGTGGTAACCCATCCACAGAACAACCAAGGCAAGCACGGCTTAATCTTAAGATCGACCCGAGCGTCTGTTGTTATTTAGCCACGAGCTCCTCCTCATATTTCTATAACTGGCATCACTAAAACCAAGCCACAGAGACATCACCAGACAAACACCACCTTATACTACAATGCACCACTTTTATTACCCCTGCCGTCACGTCGAGTCGAGACATTCCCGCTCGTCCCTAGCGCCCTATCTTCCTCGATAAATTGTATTGAGGCCATAAATCCTCCTGGCCAATACTCCTTCCTAGCTGACGGGTAAACTGCGGACGACTACGTAATGGCCGTGTTATTCAAAGTTCAGTAACTTTTCCATGTCTTGCTTGTTGATCGACGAATTGGCTAATTAAGTTGTAGGTGAACTTTGTAGGAAGAAGTTGCTGCAACTGTTCTTTGGTTTGTGGAGAATTTTTGCTTACGGTGTTTTATGATCTTTTGCTGGTTTTTTTTTGGTATTTTGGATAGTAATATTGCTCTTCTGACATTGGAAGCTTTTGCCCACGGTCTAACCTGCGTGAAGGTTGGAAATGATCCCACGGGAACGGGGATAAAAAGCACCTAATCTATGGTCCTAACTCATGGTCTACCAGTACGATAATCGAATTCCGTTCAGTAGTTGAAACATGAAAAGGTAACAGACAGTCCGAGTTACTTTTCCATTTATAAATATTAGTATGGATTTTATCAACGCCACTCATAAGTTATCTGGATGGTACTTGTACCTTTTAATACGAGGAAATTAAAAATGTGACGTCACAGGTACCTACACACTCCCCACGCATTTTCTGCTGAGCTTTTCGCGCAGGAAATTAAGGTCGGATTAAAGTATCCAATTAATTGGAATAATATTATATCGATGGCGGATTTTTTTTCATTAATTGTTCCGACATTTTATATTCCAATTTTATAATAACTTCCTTTATTTATATGCTTTTGAGATTAAGTAGCTATTTAACAGGATATTTTACAACTTCCTATTACATAGGTACCTATTTCGTTTAAACCTACATTTTCTTAAGTCGCCTCCATTTTCCTCTCAAGTAAGTTTCAGCAGTACTTACAACATAAATGGGGAATAAACTTAATAAAGTAAGTAATTTTGGGATATTAGTAATGTTTATTTCAATACTTTATCGTTAAATTATAAGTTTCCTCGTCGTGTTAAATCAACAGTTATGCCGTTTAAAGTTAATTTTGAACGAGCTTAAAGAGTTAATGAACAAATTTTTGAAATATTATTAAATTGAAAAAATGATCATGAAGATATTGTACTATTACTTTTATTCGCTACTAAGTAATGTCAAAAGAGCGCATATGCATAGGTACTAGGGATGTATAGTTTCCCGATGTTAGTGAAGTGATGGGTCATTGTTTCTATTTATGGAGTTGTAGTTCTGCCAGTTACTTGACCAGTGAAGTTATGCCCAGTAAGCTACTGGAACTATTTACTTATGCTTTCCCGATTCCGGATATTGTACAAAATATTTGGAACGAAATGTTGCGATACCGAAGTCAACGCTGCAGCCAACCAAATCTTTGACCGCATAATCTAGATGTCAGGAAATTCGTGCACAAAACTATCGATTAAACTAACTCCAGACAACCCCTGAAATGCCTTTAACTTAAGTTCATTGGACGCAAACAACCATAAATTCTCCCCAACATTTTAGATGTCCAATTTCTAACAACAATTTTCAACATCCGCTAAATTGTTGCGCGAAAGTGCGTCTGCTGAATTATGAGTTTCCAACAAAGTTTCGAACAAAAAACAAGATAAACAAGAACACACAAAAATATTCACAAATGCTTTTCACAGGGCAATTTCAAATCTCGTACAGTCGTAGGTAGTAGTAGACAGTGCCAAACGGGGTGTAAACGTACAAATCGAGTTGCCCGTTGCAGATGCGTTGCTCGCTGGGACTGACAGATATCAGTACGGGAATTTAGGTCGCAATGGATGCTGAGCCACCAAATAGGTCGCAGGCCTCGCTGCTACTCAAGTGACTTGGAAGTGGGGCTTTGGCGTGGCGACGGCGACACGAGGCTATGCTAAACTCGTGTACATAAGTATGTTAGGTTTAAATTAGAGCTTCATTCGTGATACAATTTGATGAAGGACTTGTTTGAAGTGATATTTACGGCGGTACTGATGCAAATTTTATTTTTATCTCTGTTGCTATAGTTGGTGAAGATTTGTGAAGCTTACTTCCTTGCATAATTAGTCTTTAAGTTTCCCATTGCTGCTGGGACCCAAGCCTCCTCTTACTAGAGGGAGTGGGCTGCAATCAACCATGCAGCAACAGTGCGGGATCGCTGATGTCTTATTAAGTCTTTCATCATTGCTAGCTCAAATATTTTGTAAGCCTATCTGAATCATCATAACCAATCTGCCTCTTCACAAATCAACTACAATACATCTCCAAACATCTATTAGAAACGTAATTAAATCCGTCTGCCAAACAATGTCGGTACAATTTGTATGTAAAGTACGTCTGTGCGGAGCAGTGCCACTAAGTCATGTCACTAAGTGGCCTCGATTGCTATGTCGTGTTGTGTTGTACGTGTTGCCGGCTCGAGTGGCATATGCGGATGACATTAAGTTGGAAGGGCGTAATGACGCAGACTCGTGTGATCTGAGTATAAAGCCTGTTGTCCTACTCCTAGGCAAAGGTCTCCTTCTCCTTGAGTGTGCAGTACTACACTACTACTACTACAACAGCCCATAACGTCCACTGCTGGACATAGCTGGACGACTGCCTCTCCCATGATGGGGGAGGAATTTGCCGTAATCTCCACGCTTGGCAGGCGGATTGGAGATCGCAGTGATGAAAGACTAACAGAAAACGCTGCTGCCCATTCTCTGGTCTACGGAGGCGCAAGGTGTTCTGCCTCAGACATTAGTCGCCTTATACGACACCCGTGAGTGTAATGGGTTGGTTCTATTCTACTCTGCCGGATACCACACGGCTAAGTGTGCAGTAGCGTAATCCATTGATGATAAACTAGAACAAGCGCTGTTTCATAGACCCATAGTATAAGAACTGCCTAAAAGATAAAGGACTATGGGGGATTTTGTATGGACCCAAGACTAAAAGGTATGCATTAGAAGGTATGGATGTAATTATACTGACCTCTTTGATGTTTTTTAGAGAGTCTGCGTGTATGAACGTAGACCAAGCAAAATGAGTATGTAAATATGTAACAGGTGGCGTTCTGTACTCTCTGCCTACCCCAGTGGTAACAAGGCGTGAGGTTATGAGTGTGAAAATAAATAGAGATATTATGACGATTGCTGCTCTAAAATACTCACACTGACTTAGGCATTTTTGAAATGTCATGTGTCTACAGAACCCTGAAAACGTGATACAAATTGTTTGAAACTATAGTCCAAGTCCAGATACCTCAACCAGAACTACCAAGGTGGTGAGACAGGCCGTAAGCTTCTTTTGTTTAAGTTGGCTCAGGACAAATCCCTCTTAGTTGTAATTAGTTTCCATGTTACTCTCGGAAAATCCTGCAGGGTTTTTCTTTCAGCATTTTAATTAACTGTTAAAAGAAAATGGAGAAAAAAGGCAGATTTGCTTTGATGTGAAGAAGGTATTGTGATAAAGGCTCTTGAAGATAGAATGCAACAATGTTTGCTACTGTCAATGCACTATTGATCTGAAAAAGAAAAAATTATCAAGTTTGAATGCTTTTAGGGTTCCGTACCTCAAAAGGTAAAAAAGGAACCCTTATAAGATCACTTTCTTGTCCGTCTCTGTCCGTCTGTCCCCACCGATTTTCTCAGGAACGGGTGGACCTAGAAAGTTTGATATTAATACCACATACTGAGATTCGCGAACACTTGTAAAAACCAAAATTTACCTTAATTTTCATTTTTTTTTTTTTTTCGGAGTATTCCCTTTACTTGTGCTGTAAGACAATTCTAGGTCAACCGGAAGTACCTACTCTATAGGTTTTGGGTCGAAAAGCTATAAATGTTAGTTCCCGTTGACATAGAATCACGAAATTTGGCAAAAAGCAAGGTCTTACAGCACATGTAATGGAAAAATTCTTAAAACCGTAATTATGTAGTTTGATAACAAACAAAAAAAGCGATTTTACTATTACAAACTTATTATTTTCGGTTGGTGCATTAGCCGTTTCTAGGGATCGAACAGCAAAGTTAAGTTTGTCCCTTCAAAAGTTTGTACGGAACCCTCGGTGCGCGAGTCCAACTCGCTCTTGGCCGGTTTTTGGTTAGGAACAGAAAACAAAAGAAGGATGGCAGTACTTTGATTACAAATAAGGCGAGCTACTTTGGCCTTCGACTTGTCTAGTATATTGTATCAGAAAGATTCTCGTTTTCTGTAAAATTAGAGAATAGAGAACAGCATATTTATTCAGTGATACTTGAATTATTTGGAACCTGTGTTTTGTATTTCTCGCTGCATTGCACCTAGTGTTGCATGTTTTAAAAGCTGACCCTGATAGCAATTATTTACTTGGAAAAATAAAAACAAACTTTTCTTTCCAAAACCCTTCTAACGCCTAGATATTAACACTCTTTCTTTTAGGTAGATTTCGTCAGAAAAAATCTACCTATTGGTCTTGCACCTAAAGTCGAGTTTTCCGAAAATTTCACCATAGGGGGTCTAGTTATGACCCCTAGAGCCCAAATCAACCGCTGGTTAAAAAGTTTATGTATATATGTAGGTATACGTATGTATGTGGGGCGCCAAGCAAAATTTAGCCACACTCTACAGGTCGCAATTATGCACCGATTGCTTTCTAACTTGGCCCAAAAATCGAAAGGGTCAAAACTTAGGTTCGTGAATGGGTGGAATTCGTCCATCGGGGGCGGTTTTTCGAAAATCAGTTTTTGGCCATAACTTTTTTCCTTTGGGAATTTTTTGAATCGTTTAACAGTTTTATCATTCAGAGTAAGAATACGGACAATTTAAAATTTAAACTTTTTTGATGTAACCCCTAACTTGGGGAGGGGGTTGAAATTTTCTAAATTTTTAGAAAAAAAAAAAATCTCCGAAACGGTAAACATTTTTCACGTCGCAAATTTTTTTTTTTGAAAGCAAATTGTTTATTCTACAATTTTTACTTTTAAAGTTTAGCGATAAAACTAATAACGTTTTCGAAATAAAAAAGGGGCTCCCCCATGCACACTAGCGCCACTTTAGTAAAAAAAATCAGAACTCGTTAAATACACAATTAATATAAAATCTGGTTTACAAAATCAATGCTTTAGAGTTCTAGATTATTGACGTCTATTTAATTCATTAAAATATACTTCACTGTAGTTACAGTTAGAAAAATTGCTAAAAACGGCCGTTTTTTTTCCATTTTGTATCTGTAACGACAGCGTAAGCGAAATAATTTAGAAGACCGAAAGATTGATTTTGTCAATCAGATTTTATGTTAATTGTGTATTTAACGAGTTCTGATTTTTTTACTAAAGTGGCGCTAGTGCAGTGCATGGGGAATAAGGGCGTTTCCATGCTAAACTCTTATGAGAGGATTTTAAAATTTATGATTACCATTCATAACCATTAAGACGTTTAATTGTCAAACGTCAACAAAGTCGTTGCTATAACGACCAAGTCTTTTGGCATCTGACGTATTCATAAAGGAGGTACTGCAAACAAAAACAATAAAATTCTGACAATAAATCGGCCTGCGCAGCTATGGCTATCTATATAATTATAGCCTCTGAATTTCCAGAATAAATATGGGTGGAACCTTCTTCGAAATCTATTTCCTCCTGCGGCTTGCCGAAGCTGCTTGCTTTTTCTTAATGTTCTTATGGGTTTCCAATAAGGTAACGTGTAAAGTCCAAAGATTTCGCTTCTTACTCGACCATATTATGTCCTTGTTTAGGTTTACGACATTAAAAAACAATTTGAGTCAACAACAGGATATTTCGTATCCAAAGTCTAAAAATCTTCACTTTCGCATACGTAGAACTCAGTACAACGTCGAAGAAGCTCCAATGATGTGGAAAACACATTTTGATCGAAACTTTCCGAGCCTTAAATGATTTTTCTGGTTCAAGAGTCGCTTGAAGAGCGAACACGTGCCGGAATCGTATAGCAGAATGCTGATAAGAAAGGATTTTTATTTGGCCATAGTAAGCTATAAAGTGTTTTATTTATTTGCTGCTTTGAGGCATCATTATTGCGAGAAATGTGTACGTTCCCATTTAAAGTTTATTACTATTCGGAGCAATTGTTATTTGGAATTATAGTCAATAAATGGACTAATAAAACCATATCTTGAAAGAAACATGGTGCACCAGTGCGGCATGGTTCTGTTAGCGCTTTCTTACATGATTTTGTCAAGAGGACGCCTTTGGAAAATATTAATTTGTAAAATTGTCTGTGTTTAAATTGTATTTAAAAAACAAGATGGCAGCATGCATGAAATATGTGCTCTTTTCTGGTTTTTATCTTTTATCTGTTTTTTTTTTTGCATGGGTGCGTTTACAAACATTCAAACTCACATACACAAACAGCCGGACCCGGAACAGCTATCTTTAGCTCATACAAGTATTTGTTCCGTGAGGGAATCGACCCCGAGACACGCAGCAGTCACACGCTCAGCCACTGCGCCAACCGTGCCGTCAAAAAAGTATAAAAGTTAATTTATAAACTTTTCTGTAGTTAGACACATAAATCGTTTTCGATATTTCTGCATATTTTATAAAAGCCCTGTGTGTTACTGTAATTATATTTTAACGCTTTTAGCACTAGCAACACAGCAAGGTTTTAGGAAACCTGTGTGCCATGTTGGTATAATCCTATAGTCCTTTCCGACGTAAACGGGAGCTGACTGAATGGCTTTGGTTTACCGTTCATGGGATTTGAATATGTAAAACAATCTGCACACATGTTGGATGCATCTGTCCCCAAGATGGAAAGTTCCTTAGCAAGAACTGGTGTTGTGAACGTTGAAAAAGTAGTGAAAAAGTCCTGTTTCATCCTGTTTTAGTAAAGCTGCGGTCAAACCGAGCGTTGCGCCGAATGTTATGATATACATAGGTATCTGACGTTTGATGTCCGCATTCTGTCCGCAGTCTGGTCGGTTTGACTGTAGGTATTTTTATGCTCCTTTAGCGACAAAAGAGAAATGTTCTTCTATGCCTAATTGCCTATAATGAATGAAAAAGTAATAATTTGACTCGCACAGGACAAAATTAACCTAAATTTGTCCTGTACGAAGCCAAAAGGCTCTCAGCATGGTGCTTTCTGTTTAGTTTTTTTAAATCTCAACTATATTCTTTTGGAAGTTAATTGTGTGAACAATAATTCATCCACCTACAAAATATAAGATATCCTGTGTTGTATAAGCTCTAAGCTCATAAAGCACACAATATTTATCCACGATTTAATTTCGGCCTCCCCAATAAACCGATTTGACGTGTGGCGTAAGAGAAAAGGGCCATAATCTCTTCGGACAACAGGCTGATTGGATTTAGTTAAAAGGATTCATGATTATTCATGCAGCATCTATTTCTACCTGAACAACTGGATCCCGATCTTTTACTTTTTTGCTCGTATCTATGAAATCTTAAATCTTAAACCGAGCTAAATAGTGTCATTCGTCATCTGGCGACTATGAATATCGCGACTGGTCGTGAGATGGCACCTTCGAATTATTATTTATTTTGTTGTCGTCAACTCGCGCCACCTACGTTAAATACGTCAGATGTACAGTCAACTACGTAAACTTCTAATAAAATGTAAACGAGCAATGCTTGTATAATTTATGAGGGATAAAAGAAAAAAAAATTGTAATAATATAATAAAATTGAATTGTTATTGTTTCTTTTTATTAATTTTTTTGTAAACTTTTTTTTTTCTTGCTAACATTTATTTTTGTAAACTTTTTTATTATAATTTTTTTTTTGGAATTTTTACTTTTTTATTTTTTTTTATGTAATTACCTACATATATAAAAAACGAAAAACCAATGAGTTATTTTTTTTTAAAAACCCACCCCTCTCCTGCCGCCAGCCTCTCTCTCCCTCCGCCACTTTAAATGACACACGCAATATTGCGCGATATTGGTTTCAATCCGTTTGCATTTGACTACTTTATAATGTGAGTGCGAGTTGACGACAACAAAATAAATAAAAATTGCAAGGTGCCAACTCGCAACCAGTCGCGAGATTCACAGTCGCCAGATGACGAATGACTCGCCAAATATTCTCGGCACATTATAGAATTATCGGGAAATAACGCAGAGTAACAAATTTGGCGAGTTTCAAACTGTGGACGCGACGTCAACGATTGGCTTCGTTTGCCGACATCAGGCGTCAGGCCTGCAGACTCCGGCCGATTGAAATGAAAATGAAACACTGTACTTAGAGTTTTGCTATGAACGAGTAAGGGCGGATTTCACCAATAACTGAACGTGATTAGGGCATCTCAACTGCGTTGAACGCAGTCAGTGTCGTCATTGCTCTAGAATTTTGACATTTGAATTTTTTTTCTATTCTTCAACCTTTGGTCACTCAATGCTGAGTGTTGGTCTCTACTAAATCTCTAAACTTTTGGCAGTTTTTTTTAAACGCGGATTGAATATGTTAATTGTGTACAATTTCATGTCTGAAATTCACCCTTAGTTACGGAGAACTGGAGAGAATAGGTGTCTGTAAAATGTCGGACTTAGTGCGTGAGTATTGTGATGAAATTTCAACGTGTTCAACGAGGATAGTCACAAAAAATAATGGAAAAGCCATGCTAACATTACGTATACAATATTCTAACCACGTATTTTAAACCTGCAAATTACTCCATTCAAAATATGACGACAATAAATAATGCATGCCATATAAACGGTACTTTAAGAGGCATGAATCACACTGTTTAACATAAAAATCCAATACATCTAGATTACTTGGAAAGGATTAACGACAGACTGAGAACGGTGCACGCCACTGTAGTACTGTATCTCCAATAGGCCGAATATTAGTTTAATTTAGCGTGTGATAATATGCAAATTAGTTTCCATTAATTATACATGAAAGGTTCGTACCAGTCGTATGCTTAAACAGGCGTCAGGCAGTCGGCAGTGAGGTCTGCAATTTTATGTGAACGTGCATGTTTATATTTACAGTGAAGGAAAATTTTAAAAGGTGTAATTATAACGGAACGGGAATTATTTCAAATTATATGCAGTGTGAATCAGAAATGCGTAGTCTTATTTAAAGGCTTGACACAGACTATCAAACTGGCCAACATTCTCCACAGGACCAAAATTGCAATCGCCAAAAAAAAACTGAAAATAAATATAAACTAAATTCAATTATGTATTTCTTTTATTTTTATTAATAATTAAGTTAATTCATTCATTTTCAATTCTACTGTCCCATACATTTGGGCTGACGTATATTTTTTTTTTACCTCAGGTAAATCAGGTAATAAGATGGTAGTGTAGAATCTAATTATGCGACAACTATTGTCAAAGGTAGATGAGCGTTTTGGTACCCGAAAACTAATAACATCCAATAAAAATAATTTATATCCAGTTTTAAAGGTCTAATCATGTAGTGTAGAACAATAGTTGTTAAGGGGGAAAGTCTTAGTTCGCTGTCCGTTTAGAGATATAAACTAGATATAAATTATTTTTATTGGTTGACATTAGATTTCGAGTACCAGCTTCCATTCATTTTTGCCCATCCTCCTTTCCAAAAATTCCAGCCCAACAACCGCGCACCATCAATCACACAATTATGCAATAAACTGTCTCCGCAGCTCGGCCGGAGTGGCAGCGCGCAGCGTTATACCGCTCGCACCAAATGACGCGTGTGGCGTTTGATGGCCGCTCACTAATACAGTTACCGATTGAATACAAATGTACAGAATACCAGTGCGTTGTCAACTTAGTGTAGGGTTACCACTTCGAAATTTTGTGAAATCCTAACAATAAACAGGACCAATTATAAAAAAATAAAAATAAAAAACGCTTACCAATACCACGTATTCAGTAGTAAAATCTTTCTTTTTCAGGTGGCCTACCATGACGTCTTAAAGCAGGATCGTTTTAATTTTGTTCCAGTGTGGGTAAGAGACGGAGCTATAGAGGACGTCTAGCGCCATCTCTTTCCCACACTGGAACAAGATTAAAACGATCCTGCTTTAAGACGTCATGGTAGGCTACCTGTATTCACTCATCATTTTCCTACCCTGATCCTAATTTATTAGCGGTCAGCGCAGCATGTCTTCTTCCATGCTTTTCTATTACTCTTCATCATAGCAATCATCTCCCTTTTAGCCATGTCATCCTTCACACAGTCCATCCATTTTTTATTTGTACTTCTACTCTTATAGCCATTCACAAACCACTTTTCACAGTAAATGCACTGTTTTTTTCTTATGATATCACCTCAGCGCAAAAAGTCCAAAGGCCGACAAGGCCAATCAAAGTATGGACAACTTCTCAAAAAGCTGGACATGTCTGGACAAATCCGGACAGATGGTAACCCTAACCTAGTGCGATGTTTGGCAGTACGTGACTTATTAGTAAAGCCTTAATGATAATCTAATACAGGATTTATGTTATGGATTATATTTGAATTTTGATAGGCATAGAAACTATGATATTATGCCTATTCAGTATCTATACTGAATCGGCTCAAGGAAAAGGCAGTAAGAAGTAAGCATTGAATTTGCATTTATTTGAATACTAGCTGTTGCCCGCAACCTTCCTTCTCGTAAAATTAATATTAAAAAAATGTGACTTTCCTTTTTTTAATCAGATTTTGATAACAATTTAAAGGTACACCAAGCCCTAATTCATTTTCTAAAATAAAAGTAGCCTTAGTTACTTATAACATCGGCTATCTGTCAGTAAAAGTCCTCTCCTATCTCATGGTCTCTCCCGAGGCGTTGGAATGGTTTTCTTCTTATCTTCAGGGGCGTAAGCAGTCAGTTCTTGCTGGTGAGTCTTACTCCAGCTGGTGTAATCTTGAAACTGGCGTCCCTCAAGGCGGTATTTTATCTTCACTTTTGTTTTCTGTTTTTATTGATCTCATAACTACCGAGCTTCAGTGTGCGTATCATCTCTACGCTGATGACTTACAGCTTTATTGTCAGGCGGGTGTTGACAGCTTATCCGGTGCGGTCGAGGAGCTAGACCGGGATTTACGCGTAGTTAAAAACTGGTCTGATCGTTTCGGTGTGGCGGTTAACCCAACCAAGTGTCAGGCCATCATTGTTGGGAGCCCCCATAGCCTGAGAAGACTAAATGGTTTAACTGTGCCACCGGTTACCTTTGACGGAACAGTAATCCCGTTTAGCTCTGACGTCAAGGATTTGGGTTTGCATGTGGACACTTGCCTTGACTGGCGTAAGCAGGTTGCAATTGTGAGCAAGAAAGTCACCGCAACGTTGCGGTCGCTCTATCGGCTGAAAAATATTCTCCCATCACACATTAAGGCTATGCTTGTACAGTCCCTAATCTTCCCCATGATTGACTATGGTGATGTGTGCTACTATGACTTGAATGCAGAACTCCTTAATAAACTTGACCGACTTCTAAATAACTGCACTCGATTCGTTTTCAATCTTCGCAAGTATGATCATGTATCTGCACATCGATCGCTATTAAGGTGGCTGCCCATCCGGCAACGCAGAGCATTGAGGGCTTTGACAACCCTGTTTTCTCTTCTTCACAAACCCACTTCTCCTTCTTATCTGACTTCTCATTTTCAATATTTATGCTCTGCGCACAGCAAAAATCTTCGTTCCTCCAATAACTGTCTTCTACGCTGTCCTTCTCACCGATCTGGCTTTATAAAATCCTCCTTCTTTGTTCAAGCGGTCTTCCTTTGGAATGCGCTCCCCCAGAGTATCAGGACGTTGACTAGTCGTTTCACTTTCAAATTGAAAGCTCGAGAGCATATTCACAAGAAGTTGGCAGATTCGTCTCAGAACTAAGTTGTTATAGTTTTTCTTGTTTATCTCTCTTAACTTTATACAAATATGTATGTATTTATTCTTATATGTTTTAGTTATAAATATTTTCTAGTCTTATTTCTGTTTTCGCACCTACTGTGTATTATCTCTGCATCACCCTAAGGTAGACTGGTAGAAAATGCCCAAGGCATTAAGTCCGCCTTTGTAAAGTTTTTTTTTACCTGTGCATAAAGTTTTAATAAATAAAATAAATAAATTAAAGTCCCGTCAGAATCGGTCCAGCCGTTTCAATGTGTTTTTGTCATAAGTACTGTATACACTTGCACATGCATTCACTAAAAAGCTGTTATTTTGATATTACAAACAGAGACTTAAATTTTATTTATTTTGTAAGTGAAAATTGCAATTGCTCCATGAAAATAATAACGCGCTTTTATTTTAGTGATAATTTGAGTTTCGTGCAGTATTTTTAGTAAAACAGGCATTTTATGTGTTTGCTGCATAAACCAAAATCCTATAGAATAGTGGATTTGATTTTGCCAAGACTACCCTAAAGCCTTCCCTTTGGACTTTCTAGGGCCTCATACTTCAATTCCTAGATGTCAATGACGTTTGCCAAAACAGCTTTGTTAATGTTGTCAACGCCAAGCCACAATTTCACCGCAAATATAAAAAAAAATAGGGATTCCAAAACTATTTATTTTTTATTTCGTTTTATAGTGCATCGCATTTTTTGTCACAAATTTGTGTCGGCGTACAGGGTACGCGATTGCTTGTCACATATATGTGACAATGGCGTTCAAAAGGTGACTAAACTGATGTGTCATAACTTCTGAAGAAAACTCACAACCACAATATATCCGTTCCGTTGTAAGAGGAAGCACTTTGTGTGATAAATTCTGCAAGCTCGCAGTAATGATTGCGTTTCATCTGATAGTGTTATCAACGGGCAATCGCTACGTCATTAAGGATAATAGCGTACGGCTATGATAGCGTACCTTGATGAACAACCTTCTATATTGCTCATACTATGAACGTTATGAGAACATTTTGCATTCGACAGGAACATCTTGGTTTTCGTAAAAAGTTTTATGTCATATTCATCACTTACTTGGTGAAGGATTCTGTGTTGAGATACGGCAGACTGGCTGCGGAGTTTTGACAAATATTAACATAACACCACGCCTGTAATCTCTGGAGGGTTAGGCAGAAGTGTACTTTATAATACACCCATGGTTAGCCATTTATGTACGTTTAAGTAATAGAAGGCGAGCCATAAACCGGGCACAAATCTAAACTTCGAGGCTGCAACAAGAAAATTCCTGATAGAAAAATCCAATAACACTTTTCCCGACCCGGGAATCGACCCCAGGACCTTATGCTCAGCAGTCGCGATTGCGACCACTACACCAACGGGGCACTTTTGACAGACAACGTACTGAAGTATCTGTCAGTGTCCGGTATCGGCAGCTAGTCCACAATTTGTCCGTAATGGTTTGACTGTAAGTATCCCTTAAGTAACCTCAGATGTTTTTGATAAGTTCCATTATTTTGATTAGCCTGAGTTGAGAAAGCAAATGTTCATTATCTTTGGAACAACAAATATTTTGAGTAGAATTATTAATCAAAAACATTATCAAACAAATGATGCTCAATAAATCTTGTCGTCATTTTATTTTCGCCCAAAAACAAGGAGACCACAATTTATTCACAGGGGTATTTTTTTAAAGAATTCCTTCATAATATGCCAATATAAAATGACCTCTGGTTTTTTCTTTCCAAAAGATGTCAGTGTTTCCCTCAGTATATTTTCATTAAGCTAGCGTCGAGTGGCGGGCCGGCCGCCCCTAATTTATTGCATCGCCTTAATACGGAATTTAATAAGGTGCGACTTGAAAATATTCCACCTTTTTCGTTTCGTAAATATTGGTCCCCTAATGTTAATTAATTAAGCTGTTCAGTTTCGAATTCGTTGACACATTGTTGTGATCTATTATGCGAGAGAGACCTGAAAAAATATTCAGGCTTAATTTTAATTTCATTATCTTTCCGGAAGACGTTACGTTGGAAGGCCTCCCACTAGGTGGACGGATGACCTGGTGAAGGTTGTAGAGATTCGCTGGATGCGAGTCGCACGGGACCGGTCAATGTGGCGACACTTGGGGGAGGCCTATGACCAGCAGTGGACGTCTTTCGGCTGAAATGATGATGATGATCCTTTCGTGTTTCTACACATGTTCCAATTTTGCAAATTTGTGTAAGTACATTCAGTCAAAAAAGTATCGGGAATGGATGATTTGTTTATGGTACCCAATTCAAATTTTACTTTTTTTGTAGTTGTTTGATTGGCACAACTGTTTTCCATTTTGGCGCGGAGTTTGAGTTGCATCTGTTATTTATATTAAATACAGTGCTGGTTTTAGTAATATCATATATAGTGTGTATTGCGAATTTCATAATGGACAAAAATATCGAACCAAGAGTTTGTCTTAAATTTTGCATCGCCAATGGAATTTCGTGTTCGGAGTCACTGAAAATGTTACAGAAGGCTTACGGTGAATCGACTTTATCAAAAACTCGTGCTTATGAGTGGTTCAAAGCGTTCAAAAGCGGTCGAGATGTGATGGAAGATTTGCCTCGCTCTGGTAGGCCGTCAACGTCTGCAACTGAAGTTAACATCGCAAAAGTGAAGAAAATAGTGACTGAAAATCCCCATTCAACTCTGAGAGAGATAGCCGCCGAACTTTCTATATCTCACGAGTCGATCCGTACCATTTTAACTAATCATTTGGGTATGAAACATGTTGCTGCTCGGGTAGTCCCAAAAGATCTGAATTTTCTCCAAAAACTCAATCGCATGAAAGTCGCTGAGGACATGCTAGAACGAGTCAGTTCGGACCCAACATTCATGAAACGCATTGTTACTGGTGACGAGACGTGGGTTTACGAGTTTGACATGCAAACTAGTCAACAAGCTTCGGAGTGGCGCCTTCCAACTGAACCGAAACCGAAAAAACCACGCCAAAGTCGATCAAAAGTCAAAGTCATGTTGACTGTTTTCTTTGACTATCGCGGTGTTGTGCACTCTGAATTCTTACCGGAAGATCTAACGGTAAATAAAGAATATTATTTGAGCGTTATGCGGCGTTTAAAAAAGGCCAGATTTGTGGAAAGAAAATTCTTGGATTTTGCACCACGACAATGCGCCTTCGCACAAGGCTATCATTGTGAACGAATTTTTGACCAAACACTCAACAAATACCATCCAGCAACCACCATATTCACCAGATATGGCTCCTGCTGACTTTTTTCTTTTTCCTAAACTCAAATTACCACTTCGTGGCACCCGTTTTCAATCGATAGAAGACATAAAGGAGAATTCGCGGCGAGAACAGAACTCAATTCCGGAAGCAGCGTTTAAAAAATGTTTTGATGAATGGATTATTCGTTGGCGCAAGTGTATCGTTTCTAAAGGAGCATACTTTGAAGGTGATAAAATAAATTTGGATGAATAACAGACATTTTGTGTATTATTGATCTTTTCCCGGTACTTTCTTGACAGAGTAGTATCTAAACAATACATATAAATTGTGCAGATGTCCTTTGTCATACAGTGAATTCCGCAGTCAGTCAAATATAGTCCAAGTTTCCTCGTGCGAGGAAAATTAATGAAAATTATTCCCATTTTATAAGTTCACGCCCCAATTAACATTCGGTTTCATTTGCTTAGAACTGTACAAAGAAGCAATGAACTGTAACTTTCCAAGGCGACTAGAATTTATATGAGTTTTACCGTAATTTCCTTAACGGGTAATAAGGTATCATGAGTTGCGGCAAAAGCAAAGCGGATTCAATATTACCAAAGCAAAAGTATGAAATCCATATTTTCGCTTCTGACGTTGCAAAAATTCCGTACACTCAACGCTTTTTAGATTGGATCGCGATCGTCCATAGAGAATTCAATTCATAAATAAATATGGCGTCCGTTTGCCGCCATCCCGACGGGCGCGGCGGGAGCTGGGCCACCCGAGTGTTGCGTGAGCGGCATGCTAACGTGCTGCTAGAAAATTTAATATAGCTTATAAATAAATCAGTGTCAAAGGGTTCGGGCAACGTACGGTAATTAAGTGAAAACTAGGAAATGAAATCAGTTCAACAGTTTGAAGCCAGGCATAGTCAGGTAAAGTTTGGGCTTCTACGGACCATCAATTATGAAAGTTCGTTGTTTTAGTTGTGATTTTGTGTGGTAAGGGAAATACTACAAAAGTAATCAAAATCAATAGAATAGCTCGCGTTAATCATTGTTGCGTGTCTAGATAGGGCTTAGGCCTGTCAGAGACTCGTAAACAATATTAATTACTACTTGCTACGAATAACAGTAGAAAAACATAAATTTCTGCTTTGTAGTTTTTGAGAAATCATAATTTACACTGCCACGGCAAATTTTCAATCGCTTGAAGTAAGCAGGTCGCACTGGAAGGTAAATAAATCTGTTTCACAATAATAAATGGGCCTAATATAAATAAAATTTAGGAATTTTGGGCCTTTTTTTACCGGCACCCGGCCACGACTCAAAGCTAAGCCGTGAACTGTGAGATGGCAATACTGTTGTTTAATTTGAATAAGCTAAAACGAAAGGTGTGTTAGTTAGACGTACTTATAACATAACATGACGCCTGTAAATCCCGAAGGGTTAGGCCGAGTTGTACTAAATAGTACACCCATATTTAGCAAGTTATGTTTAAGTCCCATGTAATAAGGGGCGAGCGCGATCCTTAATTGCCATCAGACGGGTTCAAATCCAGACTCCAGAGTCCCATGTAATAGGAGGCGAGCCTATTGCCATCTACTGGACCTAAATTAAGGCTCTGTGGCTGCTACGGAGAAATTCCTGATGGAAAAACCCAATAACACTTTGCCCGACCTGGGAATGGAACCCAGGACCATGCGACCACTAAACCAACTAGGCAGTCACACTGAATTGGACATATCGCGGACCGGTTGCGGACTGGACACTGACGGATACTTTGGTAAATTTTGAACGGAGGTAGTCCGATTTTAACTAAGCTTTTCATAGGCATACTACATAAGTTGAAGTAATCAACATTAGAGCTTTTCGTTCCCATTCAAACCATCGCTGGAACTAACACTAGTTTGGACAAAGGTCTTTGTGAACGTCACCCAAATACCGTTGACCTATTTATTGATTTTTCACTCCACAGTAAACAAAACCCGACTCGCAGATATCGTATTATGTATTTTTGCGATAGGTACCAAATAAGTTATAATTATGACTGAAAAACAATTCGATAAAAGTAAAATTAAATATCATAATTCTGGAGGCATATTAACCCTAAAACAGTTGATACAAATCACATTTTATGAACAACGTAAAATCCAGCCTTTGTGCCACAAATATACAAGTATATTTATTTTGTTAAAACATGACTTAACGTTGTACAGGTCTTGTAAATAAATTAGAAAGTAGCGGCCATGTTTTGCCATTTAGGGTTTACCAACAAATTGTTGAACAATGGGAGTCAGTCAGATAACAGAATGCGGTTATCAATTCTCATCACGGATACAATGCAGCCACTGTGGGGCAGAGGGAGGAATTAAATGATTTCCCTGTAAGCGATCACACGGATAATTCCATTAGTCGACTCGTCTCCTTCGCTTCAGACAAGGACCACAGACTTCGATTGCAACGTTTTCTGAGATCAAAATGCGATTAAATGGAATTCCGTTTGAGTTGCAGGTTTCAGTAGAGTTTGTATAGTAGATAACACTGGTTTTTTGCTGTTCTTGTAACGTTCAGTTTTTTTTACTGTGGTTTAGTTTCCATTTTTCATGAGGAGGATTGATCATTGGCCCTGGATCGAAGGATTTGAAAGTCATCAGTCAGAGGCTAACAGTATCAGTAATGGACTTAGTTTATTTGATATTATTTATGCTTAATATATCTACTTCTGATATTTCATCATTAGCAGAGGGGTTAGACATGTCGAAAGCTTTTGTATGTTTACAATGACTTCCAATGGGGTGGCTAAGGCAAAGTAAATCTCAGATGGCGCCACCATAACTGGTCTCAATCTGACCAATGAGGTTAAGCTATTTTGAAATATAAAATGACATTACCACATTTTCAACCAATGACGATGTTTAGTACCAACTATGCTAGCGCCATTAGTTCCACAGTTAGCCTCCCCATTAGATGGACATGAGCTATTCGTGATCTTTAAACTTGTGTATCTTTTCTATCTTGTTATCTCTTATAGAATGTTTCTTTGTGAATATTTTATTATTATTAATGTGATGTAATTATTATCATTTTTATTTTTTTTACCCATCTAGTGACACTCATGATCATATTCTCTCATGATAATATGCGGATAATGTAGTGGGCTGCAATATTGTTAATGTTTTGTATTATCTTTAGGCCTTTGCCCAGCAGTGGGACAATATAGGCTACTAAAAAAAAAAAAATATCTTTACTCTGTTCCAACACATATTGTAGCTGTTTATTGTCTCTTAATAAATAAAATAAAAAATAAAATATCTAAGTATTCCGTTTACGTAATACTTCTAAAGAAAGAATAGAAATAAATAAATAAAAAATTCTGACTCTGAAACCTTCAACGAAAATAACTTTCCACTGCATTTTGTTTCAATGGTAGATTTCTTCAGACAGACAAGACACCGTTATTGAATCTTCGAGATCAAAACTTTGGACTTAGTTCGCAATAAATAAGTTCCGGACGTTTCTAAGTAATCTTCTCGGTAATGGAAACTCCACTTCTAGAATTCTCGTGAAACAAGTTCTTTGAATAAATAAATATTTATAATAGGTTCTCTCTCTCTCGCTCTCTCTCTAATCTAAGGTTAAAGTGGGTGTCATAAATAAATCGTGTTGATCTTGCTTTCGCTTAGTATTTAAGATTTCTGAGAAAGCAAAGGTTACTAGGTTAAATATAATCCGCACCGAGTATAATACTTTGAAAAGGAAAACATCATAAAGCAGTATTACTCATCATTATGAACAACTTTACCCGATTATCACAATTTATTTGGGCTCGATGTAGCATGCCTTCTTCCATCATCATCATCATCATCATTTCAGCCGAAAGACGTCCACTGCTGGACATAGGCCTCCCCCAAGTGTCGCCACATTGACCGGTCCCGTGCGACTCGCATCCAGCGGATTCCCGCAACCTTCACCAGGTCATCGGTCCACGTAGTGGGAGGCCTTCCAACGCAACGTCTACCGGTTCGCGGTCGCCACTCCAGAACTTCCATACTTCTCTATTACTCATTATCTCATCAGACACCTCCTTTCTTACCATAAAATATAACCCTCACACAGTTCATCCATCGTGTCTTTGGTCTTCCTCTATTCTCATAGCCATCTACGTTCATACTCAACATTTTGCTCACAACATTGTTCTCATTCCTTCGCATCACATACCCATAGCACGACAACAGATTACCAACTTTTCAGTCAATGACCTTGAAATCGCGAAAATCAGCTGGTGGCCTACCATGACGTCTTAAAGCAGGATCGTTTTAATCTTGTTCCAGTGTGGGAAAGAGATGGCGCTAGACGTCCTCTATAGCTCCGTCTCTTACCCACACTGGAACAAGATTAAAACGATCCTGCTTTAAGACGTCATGGTAGGCCACCTGTTCCCTACATTTGGTCAAGCTATGCGAACATTAACGCAAACGCGCGTATGGTTTAAGATATGTTATAGTATATTATTGTTGTTAATTATTATGTTGTGTATTTTACCTATGGGCCTTAGTTGCCTGATAATAAAATGATTATTATTATTATTAATGTGTGGAGCAGCAAATTTCTCGTGATTCCAGGATTAGTCCCATTGCAAAAGTTGCAAAAGCCCTTTCAGAGGTTTTCAGTAATTACATTTTATTTCTGATTTATTTTTCGCGATATCAGGGTCCTTTAACATAACATGACGCCTGTAATCCCCGAAGGGTTAGGCAGAGCTGTACTTAATAGTACACCCACATTTAGCAAATTATGTTTAAGTCCCATGTAATAAGGGGCGAGCGCGATCCTTGCTATCAGACGGGCGCAAATCCAGACTACGTGGTTGCTACTGAGAAATTCCTAATGTAAAAACCCAATAACACTTTTCCCGACCTGGGAATCAAACACAGGTCCTCATGCTCAGCAGTCCCTCTTGCGACACTATAGTAAAACTATTTAGTACCAATGAGTACAATGACCCCTGGTACCATATCAGTTACCTATTTCAATGGTTTCTATCTCTTTCTAGCCAAACAGAATTTAGTATGGATTTTGTACGTCGATGCAGCGAATGACGTCATTCGCTGTATCGGATCTCTCTGTCTAATCAGCAGTTTCAAATGCTTATAACTTAGTATTTTTTATAGATATTAAAAAAATAATTGCACTTTGCTATTTCTGACGTTAATACGCTTTGTTTAGAGTGATAAAAAAAATCATGCATATACCCTATTACACCATATTATGTTAGGTTTCAGATTTGCTAAAAACCCATAAACCACGCCAAAGTGAAGTGGTTCGATCGCATGGTATTGGGTTGCGTCTATCTTATCGTGTCTAAAAGTGGACACAAAGAGCGTTCCGCAGCTTTTGACGTATCAGATTGTCTACTCGAGCGTTATCGTCATACATTTTATACGCAAAATTGGTACATGAGGATGAGTTTTGACATACAGCGGATGTATTGGTTTGGTACATCGTGCAAATATTGATATTTTCTCATTAATTTAAGGTTAGCGTCTATTACTGTGATGGAGGAGCTCGTGGCTAAAAAATAACAGCCGCTCGGGTCGATCTTTTGGTTAAGCCGTGCTTGCCTAAGTTGGTCTGTGGATGGGTGACCACCCATTACATACCGAGTTTCCTCCGTGCCTCGGAAAGCACGTTAAGCAGTTGGTCCCGGCTGTCAATTGTGATCTTTGACAGTCGTTACAGGTAGTCAGTGGCCCAAAAAGTCTGACAACCAGTCTTACCAAGGGGTATAGTATTACCCAGTACTGGGTTGTGGAGGTCAGATAGGCAGTCGCTCCATGTAAAATACTGGTATTCAGCTGCATCCGGTTAGACTGGAAGCCGACCCCAATAAAACTTGGGAAAAGGCTAGGAAGATGATCATGTCTATTAGTGTGATTCCTTCTATTCATGCAGGGTGTTAACAAACTCATCACGAAGCCGTCAACCAAGCATTCTGTACATCGAACTAAGTAACTACGCATTTTTTTTTGGGGTGAAAAATCATGTTTTGTGGTAGAACTCTATGTAACGCACTCAAAACATTATGCTGATGGATGGTTTAAATAGTACGGGGGTTAAAAACTTGTATGTAAAAAAAAACTTGTCGAAAAGTTGGAAGTTTGACCCCCAATATCTCCGAAATTAGAAGGTTCCCGGGTAAGTATGGTGTAGAACAAAAAATGATCGCAATGACGGGGAGAACGCCTTTCGGCTGCTTTAAGAGGTGTTTTACACCCTTTACTATAGCTCGAGTAGTCACTTTTACCAGTAAACAGTATTTTCGAGAAGCGTAGATGTTGACTATTGTCAGTTGACGGATGCCCTTAAATCACTAAATAGGTATTAAAACAAAGTCGATCGCCGCGTCTGTCCCTATGTATGCTTAGATCGGATTTTGATGCGGGTTTTTTTAATAGATAGAGTGATTAAAGAGGAATGTCTTAGTATATAATTTGCGGGCGGGCGAAGCCGCGGGCATCAGCCAGTACTTTTTAAAAGTGTCTAATTTAATATGTATTGGTGTTGACGAGTTACATTAGTAACAACGTATTCCTGTCTGTGCCACTTTCTTCGATTCTCCATCGCATTTACATAATATAATACCGGTAGGTTTAGTCTATGTACTACCTATATACCTGCCTACCTGCATACCGTACAACACGAATGTAGCTACCGTCGAGATCGACTAAACATTGTAGAATGCTAGTGTATTACGACACCCAGGCATCTGATAATTGGGTCTAGATGGGCTTACTTCGCTTACATGTTTGTGTAATTGTGTATGTAACCTAGATAACAATCCGATTACCGTTTTTGTAGAGGTAACGTAATGGTACATACTGATATTAACAGTATATAAATATCTTGAACTTTAAAAGCGATTTTATTGTTAAATTACTATTGCAATTTTGAGAAAAGAAATATTTTATTAGTGAGGCACACAGTGATACATTTTTTGTTTAGATTAGCTTTGTTTTATGTTGTGTGCACGTGTGGCATGTGCCGAATAAATGTATTTTCTAAATATAGTTTAAATAATACCAATATTCCGAACGAATTTAGCCGTGTGGTATCCGGCAGAGTAGAATAGAACCAACCCATTACACTCACGGGTGTCGTATAAGGCGACTAATGTCTGAGGCAGAACACCTTG
Organism: Xestia sexstrigata; assembly: GCA_941918905.2. Classification (NCBI taxonomy): domain Eukaryota; kingdom Metazoa; phylum Arthropoda; class Insecta; order Lepidoptera; family Noctuidae; genus Xestia; species Xestia sexstrigata. The sequence goes on along the minus strand of OW799201.2, from coordinate 3,667,057 downwards.
CGCCTCCGTAGACCAGAGAATGGGCAGCAGCGTTTTCTGTTAGTCTTTCATCACTGCGATCTCCAATCCGCCTGCCAAGCGTGGAGATTACGGCAAATTCCTCCCATCATTGGAGAGGCTTATGTCCAGCAGTGGACGTTATGGGCTGTTGTAGTAGTAGTAGTAGTATATTCCGAACCATACATTTCATGATCTCTACGTTTTTTTTTCTTTTTGACAATTGCTGCTGTTGTCGACAAATCTGCCTATGTCAAATTTATGAAAAGGTGCCTTAATAGCTAGCGTTTCGATCATGAAGTTTCAATATTTCAGCACTAATACTGCAATCAGACTTGTAAAACCAACTTACAAAGTTATAGAAAAAACCATAACAAATAAAAATGCCCGAAATCCATCCCAATCTATTTGTCTTGACAGCTAACTAATGGCAATAACGTTATTGCCCAACCAAACCCCATACTTACTGCGTTTACGCTCAAATTCGCACAGTTAGTCGGTTGTTTCGCACGGACTGTGCGTGGGCGTCCCCCGCGGGAAATCACAAGATGACAGCCACCTGTTCAATACGTACCTCAGCAAGGAGACACGGGCAATTTGCGGCAATTACTCTCTGGCAACTGTTACCGGAGGTATTGTATTAGAGCAATTAGTGGAGTAAACTAGTTAAGACGAATTTCTACAACGGATTTGAACGCGATCAGCGTGCTGTCAATATTAAGATTCCATACTATTGATCATACAGGCACGAGTCACGACTGACACACTGACTGACTGACTGGTCAGATAGGCAGTCGCTGCATGTAGAATACTGGTACTCAGCTGCATCTGGTTAGACTGGAAGCCGACCCCAACATGGTTTCTGAAAAGGCTAGGCAGATGATGACTATTGACTATTGACCACTGCGTTCAAAAGCTGTCACTTTTGAACGCAGTTTAGAAATACTGATCGTGTTCTTTTCCATTTGTCAAACACGCCCTCAATGAGGTATCGCTCATGTAGTAAAAAAATACTACAATATATATATTTATTGCACTAGCTTCATGTTGCGTTGTCGCGATATGTCGTTTTGAGATATTTTGACCATTATTGCCCAGTATTGAGCAATTTGCCTGTGTGTCTATCCCTTTTTAGATTCGGAGACAAGCAATAAGAATCACTCAAATTCAATTCCTTAATGGTCATAGTGTACGCCTTTGTGTAGGCGTAACGTGATTTAAGACCCCTAGACACGCCACGATTAGTTATTGCTTTTATTTTTTATTATTTATAACACTGCACCGTCCATTGTTGTTGATATATCGTTTAGTTTTTGTGAAATTCTCAGGAGTGTTCCTTTACTTCCATGTGAATGTTTACTGACGACAGAACATCATAAATAGAAGCAAAAGCAGAAAACGTAACACGCAATTATGAACCCTAAAGACGAGTTATTAAAAAGGATTGAGTAATAAGTTACGATGAATATGTTTACTCTGAAAGTGTATATTCAAAACGTGACTTAACTGGAAGATACGAAAACTTGACATGATATAATAACTTTCAGGGCGTATAGCGGCATATCATGCTACATTATATGCCCACCTGACCCATTTCCCCGCCCCAACCCCCGCCCTGACCCTTTAATATCATGAAAGGCCGCTGCAAATTGTCAATTCAAAATTTCTCTTTAACCAACTATCAAACGAAATGAATTTAACATTAAAATTTTCCGAACAGACAACAAAGAGAATTTTAAAACAAACTCCAAAAGAATTTTAAGGTAATTTCAAAAATATTAAATTAAAATAGTTTCAACGTTATTCCTCCGGTCTTGATCAAGAAACCGTGTGGACCTCTCGAGACAAAACAAAAGTTTTGTTATTGCAATTTGAATGCAGTGCAGTATGTATGTCCCAAGTTTGAGCGTCGCGTCGAGACTTGGAAGAAACACACGTATGGTCGCATCCGTTGGGAAATTAAAGCTGCAGTAGTTAATAAAGGTCTCCGTGGTACGCAGGTATTAAAACGTTTGGATACGAGACAAACGAAGTTTGGAAAATTGTTCGGTTTGTGCTGAGAAAATATTCAATACCCTCTGTGCAAAACGTCACTTTCTAAAGGACAAATCCTTTAGAAAGTGATTTTTACTTACATCGACCGGAATGGTTTAGGTATACTTAGTTTAGAATATACCTATCATTATATACTTAGCCTTTTCCTAATATATTGAAGTCGGCTTCGGCAATATATCCAAATGCAGCTCAATACTAGTAGAGTCTTTCTGTATAGTAACATTCAAATTCACTGTTAACAAATTGACTAGGTACCAACTTTACTCGCCATTATCTATATTTTCAAAACACAAATAACTTAGCACTTATATGAAATGGCTATGTTACGGAAAATAGTACATTTTGATACAAGTGGAGAAAGTTTGTTATTGCATCTGAGGCGGAATTAACTCCCGAACCGCAGGCGAGGGTGTTTTCGAGCCGAGAACTGCAATAACAAATGTCCACTTGTATCAAACGACGTTTTTCAATACACTTTTGAAGAAATAAAATAAAAGAACGAAAAATATTTTTGTCATGAATTATTAGGAACTTGATTTAAATTTTCTTTTTTTCCGCACTTTGCTTTCGCCAGGTTGAAGGAGAAGCAAAGGTATGAGGCCGCTAAACAGTCTCACATAAAATTTTTTTTTTTTTTTTTATATTTTTGAATTTAGAATACAAATAAATGTTAATTTGTTTATAAAACTAAAACAATCAACAACTCAACTCAACTCAACTTAAATAATCATGTTTATCTATGATATTCTATTTATAAACACAATTTGAATATTCAAAAAATATTTACGCCGTAAAGACGCATTATTGCTTTGTCGAAATTAAAAAAAAAACATTCACCTCCGACTATGGGCATTGAACCAATTTGGACTAAGTATAGGTAAGTTATCTGTGGCAATTTTCATTCTCGCACACGTGTTGGAAAATGGAAAAAATCGCACGGGTGTGAAATAAATTGCTACAACCTAATCGTAGTGCGAAAAGAACCAGTTTTCGAGGAAGTGTATTGAAAATTATATTATTCTCTTTCCCTTATCCCAATTTATTTGGGGTCGGCGCAGCATGTCTTCTGCCATATCATCCCAGTCCATCGTTATATGTCCATCCAAGTCTAACCAAGACATGTATAGCGATAATTAATCTTTAAACACCTAATAAACCAAACGAAATGAAAATGCCGAAAATAATAATTTATTTTTTTCACGAAAAAAACACATTGTGTTTTTTTGCATGTTACATAGAGAAATTAACAGGATGGAATCCTTTGGAAGGAAACAGGATTCTTTCGAAGGTTTGCTTGATGTTTTGAAAAGTTGAAAAAAAAAACAAGTTAAATTGAAATATATTTTAATAGGTGAAATACAAAACAAAAAAAAGCAAACAGATCAGCAAAGAAACATATAGATCCATGTAGCTCTCCTCGGCCAGAATCCCAATTTCACTGTCCAAAGAATCGTCAGCTTCACCGGGCTCGAGCTCGATTTCGAAAGCTTATTTTTTAGCTTGCATTAAATGTAAATTTGATCGAACTTTATAAACAAGTTTATTAAGTAGCTCTGGATTGCCCGATACGTTTTCTGTGTACCTACTTCGTATTTCGATCGCCCCCGACCCAACGCACAGTCATACATACATACATACAGACGATTTCGCACCCAGTCGTGTTTACCAAGTACGTTCACTGTTACTTACCTCTATCAGACATTTTCCCGCGCTGTCTGGTTCTTTGACCTTGTAACGAGGCTTACTCGTAGACTCCACCACACCATCGTAAGTTTCGCCTTTATTCCGCAGCTCTAAAGCCTGATTTCGTAGTCACCAAAGTGCGGTTGAAAGTACTCAATATATTATCCCCCTGCGTCTTTTGAGCCGGTCCTAAATCTTTAAACGCGTCTTATGAATATTTTACTAGGTACATCTCTTATCGTTAAAATGTTTATTGGTGTATTTGTATCTGCTTGTACCCGCTGCGGTGTGAGTCAAATTGAGACGGTAAGGGTTTCTGTTGTTTTAATATTAAATCGTTAAACTTAGTGGCGTTTGCAAAGTTCGAAGCGAAAATAAGAAACAAAGAACACGGGTATTTACTCCGTGTGACTGTTTTTTAGCCTGAAAATGTATTTAAACGTAACTCCGTTTTCACATTTTCACAATTTCTACAGTATTGCTCATTACTTCATTTACTTATTTATTACTTTTTGGTTCTTTTTGACTTAACAAATCCATGGATCAATAATTAAGAGGTCTTGCATGATTAGGATAACCTTCTTAAGATCTGTTACAACGCTCCCGTAGAGGGCAGAATGACTGCCTGATACCTGTTTGTAGAGTACATTATACCCGTATCTGTCATTGCGGATTTGCGGCTGCGGTCTGGTCTTGGTCTTGCGGTCTACCTGCTGCGGCATGCGGTTGCTTGAACTTTTAAGATCGTACAAATTATAACATTAAGTATACCTACCATACTAAATGTGTACTCACAATAGTAAATTGTGATATGAATCCGTCACAACGTCTGCACAATTGTAACGATGAGCGTGAAGATAAGATTCAATGTAAAAACAAATAGTTGCTCCAAGTTTATGAGCAGAATTTATTATACAATTGTTGGATATTATCTTCTACAGAACACGAATTTATAGACCTATTCAGTTGATAATGCGTAATAAACACACAGACAGAAAATCTGTTGGAAAATATATCGCAAAAACTAACAATTTGCCAGGAGCTTGCGAAACTGGACACCTGAGAATCTGTCCAGTTGTTACGGAGGCGATACACGCGTCTTGCGACAACGACTCTTTGAGGCACCGCGATGCGACTTCAGGAAACAAATGACGAGCGCGACACAAGTCGCGTCGCGAATCGCATTGCCCCAGGTAGCGAGCGGGGCCTTACAGTACATCGATTTAATGTTTTTTCTGCCACACACAACATAAACTTTATTTCAGTAAAAACAGACTAAAAATGTTAGTAAAACGCTTTAGTGCCGTCATAACAAATTTATTTTAACACGTGCCGAAACAATTTCATAAGGCCACCTAGTAACGTGTGTGTGTAGCTTCCCATCCATATAAAATAAAGGTCAACGCACAGTTATAAGCACTGCATGGTATCAGCATCGTCACACCTTGCGTTCTTCGAGATTCTTTCTATGAAAGTCCATACTACGTAGGTTGCCTTGTCCCCGAAGGGAATCCGATAGGAATCGGCTTGTTAGGTGCCTTCGGGTGTGCTCCATAGTGCAAACACTTACACCTTGTACCAGAAAAGCAATCATCAATCGCAAAAAAATAATCGCCTGTCCCATACATTTGGTTCGAATAGTTATTGAACTTTTGCATGGGACATCTGATTAGTTTTTCCTGGGAGTTAAGAAAGTTGTTCAGTTCATTGGTCTGCAAAGTCTGATAGTTTTATTTACTTTTCTGAAACACGTTATAAAGTGTGTAAATACCTTTAACGAAGCCAAAAGGCACTTGTTATCCCTGTAATTGCGATATTTTTTGTTCTGGATCATACCTGGGAACCCACTAGTTACGGAGATATTGGCGGTCAAAGTACCAAGTTTGTTTTCAAATACTAGTTTTTAAGGTTAATTTGATGTACATAATGCTTGGTTGACGGCTTCGTGAAGGGACTGTTTACAGCCTGTATAAGCACCGTAACAACATCGCCTTGTATTGCAATCAGCTAGCAGCGATGCAGTACAGAGCAGTGCATACCAGTGTGCTATGAGACAATCTCCTAACTTAATCGCTCAGGTCGTCGAACACTTAATGAAGTGGGGAACCGTTTTATGCGTACCCTTAAAGGGGACGAACCACGTACGATAACGACCGAAGCTATCCGATCTTAATCGAAGTTCGAAACCTTAGTGCGCTGACATAGAGTCTAATTTCGCTAGGTCGTTTGATATTGGCGTGGGCGCAGTTCGGTGAATGTGTATCACGACTTCACGAGCAAGGGTTTCGTATCAAGAAACTTTCGATATAAATGAAGCTATAGTGCCCTTTCACTCCATTGAAATGAAAATGACAAGGACGGGTGCTATTTATAAAGGGATTATAAATGTCAAGTGTTCATGAATAGAGTTTAGCTCACTGCTTTCAAAAATTTTCAGAGGTGGGTGGCCAGGTATAGTAGACTTTTACTATTCAAGGATAGAAGACAAATTAATAATAAAAAGTAGTTAATATTTTAGTACCAAAAGACTAAATTGATCAATAGGCTCGCCCCCTATTACATGGAATGGAACTTAGACATAACTAACGAGAAATATGAAGGTAAGTACTATAGGCACATCTTTGCCTAACCCTCTCTGAAAACACGCGTTCATGTTATGATTTCTCAAATGAGAAACGTTTTTATCCAAACGGCGATAAAACATTCCGGTTGTCAAACGTTTTGATTGTCATCATATTGCCCCCAAAGGATTGTTAATTGTATGGTTTATAGGCTGTCCCTTGTTCGGCAGTTCATATTTATGGGTAAATGACAATAATTATTTATTTATTGCATAATAACGACTAGTTATTAGACGATTTACAGAACATTTTACGGTGAATCTATACAGGACCTGATTACTGTACAGATACCAGATTTCTGATGACGATCAGAATTTTTGAACGCAGTTAAAATCCTACTATCCTACTAATATTATTAAATGCCAAAGTTTGTGAGTATATGTTTGTTACTCTTTCACGCAAAAACTACTGAACGGATTCGGATGAAATTACACAGATAGTTTATAACCTGGATGTCAGGATAATGTTTATCCCGGTAGTAAGATCCCATGGGATCACCACCATCACCAAACTTCACGCTGGCGAAGCCGCTGCCCGAAGCTTCTTATTTATAAAATCAAAATAAAGTATTTTTTCAGTAAAATTAGGTACAATATGGCACTTTCCTACCGTGTGGCATAACCGTGGGACGCCCTGTATACTCCTTTTACTTTGTCCACATTCATGTGTAACCAACAAATTACATTGTAAAATGTAAACCAAATAGCTTGTTCGACCGTACATCTGATCATACACGCACTCCGATTTGTAATAATTACAGCTGCAAATTTTTTACAGCAAATGCAAGTTTTTTATCAAAATATCGTCATGCTATTTTTCTGTACCTTCCATTTAACAATGTTTAGTTATCCAGTCTCCTTCAAACTCTGAGATACTCAAGCTTATTCTTGTGCGAAATTCTGCGCTCAATCCCTCCAAGATAATTTAAAGTTTCGTTGTGAATTTAAAATACAGTATCGCTGAGTTCATTACAGTATCGTAGATTGGCTCTGGATAATGATTAGAAGTTTCAATCACTGTCTTGATACTTGATACTTCTTGTTCATTGAAATCTTTATAAACGAGTTTTCTGGAACAAGTTTGAGTATCAAAACTTGTAGCTGTTTTCTGTTTTGTAGTGGATGGTGTTGTGATTTCAAGCAAATGAAAATTTTTCGTTGTCTTTGCGATGGCATTGCCGTGTTCCTATAGGTGCCGGTGATCACGTACCATCAGAGGATCAAGCTTCTTTTCTGCCTCCCAAACCTACGTATCTTCAATCTGTTATGAGATTTGAAGCTATACTTAATTACTTAGGTAGATAGATAATCAATTTTACACTCTCATGTCGCAGTCTTTGTTCAGGAGCCCGTGGTTAAATAATAACATCCGCTCGGGTCGATCTTTAGGTTAAGCCCTGCTTGCCTAGGTAGGTCTGTGGATGGCTGACCACCCATTACATACCGGGCCTCGGAAAGTACGTTATAGCCGTTGGACCCGGCTGTCATTTAGAGATTTTTGACAGTCGTTACAGGTAGACAGTGGCCCAAAAAAGTCTGACAACCAGTCTTACCAAGGGGTATCGTATTACCCAGTACTAACTGGGTTGTGGAGGTCAGATAGGCAGTCGCTCCATGTAAAATACTGGTATTCAGCTGGATCCGGTTAGACTGCAAGCCGACCCCAACATAGTTGGGAAAAGGCTAGGCAGATGATGATATCGCAGTCTTTGTTCACCCTATAGGTACTTGGTGTTAAGATCTTCATTTGCACGTCATTCTTCTCGACTACATCGTCATGCCCTTATCCCAATTTAGTAGTGGTCGGCGCGTCATGTCTTCTTCTTCCATACTTCTCTATTACTCGTCATCTCATCAGTCACCTCCTTTCTAGCCATATCATCCTTCACACAGTCCATCCATCGTTTCTTTGGTCTTCCTCTACTCTTATAGCCTCTACATTCATATTCAACATTTTCCTCGTTTCTCTGCATCCCAATTAATTTGAAAGTATACTCTTTAACTTAATTGAAACAAGAACCTACCACAACACGAACCAACACAAAGGCACCGTTATAAAAACCTCGTTTAATTATCGCAGGATTAATGCACTCTGTTGCGCGGTTAGGCTGCGAACAAGATGTAATTGGAGCGCGGGCGAACATGTCATGCTATAACGTGTCGGTGTGACGGAGTGTCTTATGAGAAGTAATTGGAACTAGGGCTGTCGATGTGGAGGTTTTTTGATGGAGATGAGAGAATCTGGGTCTTGTTTTTGGTCTAGTCTTATGTGAAATGTGGAAAATCGAGATAGTCGAGATAGGGTCTGTCCCATGGCGTCTAAAGAGGCTAGACAAAGTAACATTCTAGTATTGTTGGAAACATTTAAAATGTGTGGGATTGACGTAAGCCAACGAAATTTTTATGGCAGCCCGCCATAGACGATAGATTTTGAATGTCCTGTATGAACGTGTGTGGTAGAAAACGGTACAATTATCTTTGGAATGAAACTCGGTTTTGCATGAAAATTTTGCAAGCACATTTAAAACTGTAATGCATAACCTAGCGTGTATGGCTACCTCTATTCTTTGAGAGTCTGCAGAAATAAGAAACACCTTGAAAGCGACTGCCGCGTGTCTAAGCCTTCTTATTGAAATTTAGTATGAAAGCACCTACTTTGAAAAAAAATCTGCCACAATTACAATGACATCATTTAACCTGAACTTGGTGTAAAAAACAAAAAAACCTAGTGCCATTAATTATAATAGCTCATGAGCCAAGAAAGAGCAAAATACATACAATCTAAAAACGTCACAAACGCCAAGTATAGTAACGTAAAAAGTGTTCTAAGTGGTATAATGAGGGGTTATTACAACGCAATACATTACTTTGAAACAAATACGTCAAATTACCTAGTACAGCACAATATTTTCTCACCTGGACGGCACAAAGTATCAGAATAGCTACACAGCGTGTATCGGAAATGTGTGGTCATATTTTGAGGATCAAGAGAAGAATCTAAGTAGGTATTATTTAATATCAATCGATCAACTTGCCTATCACTGTCTGCAGGACATGGGCCTCTCACAAGCGACGCTACAACACCTTTTGCGCTCCGTGATTGCTGGTCCGATGTATGTGATTCCTTTTTTCATTTGGTAGAGGACAGTACTTTCTCAAGTTATTATGCCTTGTGACTGGGACTGTAGCTTTGATTTTCTTTTTTGTATTTTTGACATTCAAAAGTGCCGTAATGGTCTAATTGAAATAAATGCTTTGAGTTTGAGTTTGAAGTTCGCGCGGTCCCATATAAATTTTATAAATTTTGTTTTTTTTTTGTAGTTATCTTATATAACAGTGTTTCTAGTAACAATGTTAGAATTTTTGTTCAAAATATCTGTGAGACACAGAGCATCACTCTTAAATATGCTACCTTTATAACTGTTAGTTATCCTGTATCTAAATATATATATTTATATAAAAAAAATAAAAAAGACAACACATTTGTAATACACGCTGTATTATCATGAAACACGTTGTTAATTTTGTGTCGCCTGTAATAGTTCGTTTTAAGGTCATGTCAGAAGCTAGCAGCCAGATTTATGACGTCACACACATGTAGGTTAACACCATGTTCATGTAAATCGGGGACGAGCAGATTAAGCATTTAGAAGGGTGTTTTTGCCCGACTACGGCAAATCTGAAGGAGGGTTATGATTTTAACAGGCTATGTATGTAAGGTCAGCTGCTTCCTTATAATCACCTACTCATCTTATTTCGAAAAAACTAATCCATATGATTATTGCGGTAACTCCATAACGTATCGAGTACTTAAAGATGACTGACTATACCAAAACCGAGAGAAATCGATGTCTGGTTTATTCATTCCTTTTGAGTTGGCGTTTTATTTTTAGTTGAGTTTTAGTTTAGGATGTAATTTAACTTAAGTTTAGTTTACTAACTGTTGCCTGTGGCTTCCGCCGCGTGTATGTGCCAAATTTCATCCAAATTCGTTCAGTACCTTTCGCGTGAAAGAGTAACAAAAATTCATCCATCCATCCTCACAAACATTCGCATTTATACTATTAAGTAAGTAAGTAAGAAGTAAGATTTTTTTAACAATGACACATTTTCAGGCTTTGTCACGCCATCTTCAATCGAATTGGATCGTAATGAATGTTAAATTGACATAAATTCGATTTAAATTAAAGACAAATTGATACTATTTCGACTAAAATTCGATTTGAATCGAACAAGGAAGTTTCCGACATTTCCCACCAGCTGGGTCCTGAAATCCAATCCGTTATAATCCGTTGCAAAATTTAATGTCAACTAAAATGATTGGTTACTGATCAACAAACAAGAACCAAAATAATATAACTGGCTATTGGGAAGTCTGATATCGCCAACCCGTCTTGAGCAAGCGTGGTGATCAATGGTCGTGCCTTCTCTGTATGAGAAGAGGCCTTTGCCCAGCAGTGGGACAATAATAGCCTGGTATTATTATTTCATTATTATTGGGAAAAGTCTTGCTCTGTGTGGAAAATCGGAAATAAAAAGAAAACAACAATCAAAAAAGCAACAATTTTCGGTTTTTTCCTTTTCGTGTCAACGAACTCTTGACCTAAACTTTCTTGGTTTAATCCAATCGGTTAGTCTGTCAAATATGTTAATAGCAATAAAATCTTTGTACGCTGAATATTTTACTCGTAAGTATACTATTTATTTACATACAGGGTGTAAACGAAAACTTCACGAAGCCGTCAACCAAGCATTCTGTACACCAAACTAAGTAACTCTACACAAAAATTATTGCTGAGAAACTATTTTTTTTTTGGGGGTGAAAATACACTTTTTACGGTAAAACTCAATGTAAGTCACTTAAAACATTGTGGTGATGGACGCATTTAATAGTGCACGGGTAATGGAGGTATTTAAAGTAAAATTATGACCTTAAAAACTAGTATTAAAAAAAAAACTTGTGAAAAGGTTGGAACTTTGACCTCTAATATCTCCGTAACTAGTTGGTTCCCAGGTATGGTCCAGAACACAAAAATGTTCGCAATGACGGGGAAAATAAGTGCCTTTCGGCTTCGTTAAGGGTCTATATACACCCTTTAAAGGGCTTAACATAGCATCACGCCTGGAACCTTCAACGGGTTGGCAGAGGTGGACCACCGTGCCCAGCTTAAGCATTTAAGGCCTCATTCACGAAGTCAGCGCCGGCGCGGGCGCGGGGCGTTCCAATACATTTATGTCAACGGAAATGTATGAAATCCGTCATTGTATACAATTCGAAATGTATACAATTCCTAAAATAGATAGGAAATGTATGATACATTTTATAATATGCATTTTTCCTAGGATATTATATATTTCCTGAAGAGCGATCGGAAATGTGTTACATTTTGATTCACAATTTAAAATATTTAGCTTAATTTTTTTTTTTAAACCATTTTAAAAACCTATCAATCAACCTCAAACAAACAAACAAAAAAACAACCCAAATTCAAATTTTGAAACTTTTATAGTGCAAACCATCTTAATAAAAATTCTGATGATTTCCCAGGAAATGTGTGTTAAAGAATCTTTGAAGCATTATTTTACACATTTCCTAAGTAGGCTCGGAATTGTATACATTTCCTAGGAATTGTGTACAATTCCTAGATTTCATACATTTCCGGTAACACATACATTTAGGACTACCGCACCCTTAAGACAAAACTGTCTTGAGACAGACTATTTCCCTACTAGCGCGAGCGAGAGATAAATAGTGTGTCTTCCCTTAAGAGCCTATACTACCTCAAATTAGCAACTCTATATTTGGTAGTTCAAACTTCGTTTGAAATTCTGTTAGAATAAAGTTCTAATCTGCTTGCACTACAAAGTGGTTGTTATGTCAGTCACTGCGGGCCGAATAGTGCGAAATTAGTGGTTTTTTGCGATTTACAAAAAATCTATTGATTTTATTAAAAAAAAAAATAATATGAGACCTGCTTTATAGTTAGTTCAGGTAGTATAAAAAGTTTCATGATCTAATTTGAAGTATTTAATGATTGCCAGCGGTTTATTGTCCATCTTAGAGCTAACTTTGGGATTTTTTTCTATCGAGAAAATTTTATGGAATCGTGTTTTCGCCAAATATAGGACCTAACATTAATCCTCAACTTTACCATATATTTATTTCAAAATTAATTCTGCAGTATTTTAGTCGTAACGGAGGATCATGCTAAGCCATTTGAGGTAGTATAGGCCCTTAAATGGAACTGTTCACAAAGTCAGCGGCGCGGCGGCGGCGCGGGGAGCGGGCGTCGAGCGGCGGCGTAGGAGCGGCGAGCAGCAAACGAGCGGTGCCCTCGAGACTGCATTGACGTAGTGTTGTGCAGAATAAATAATCGACCAAAATTTCAAAATGCCAGCCGACGGCGTATTAGAGCAATTAATATGTATGATTTTGGATTTGTAAAAAAATTGTAATGACAGATTTTTAATCGCACTTGACAGCTTCAAGAATATAATGAAATGTTTCTGGTATAGTCAAAGAATTTATCGGGATATTGTTTCTTAGTTGTGATGAAACTTGCCTTTTTGCTTCCTCGCCCGGTTGTAGGAATTTATATCTTCTTTTGCCCACAATAAATCCAACTTTAGGAAGAAATTAAAATCAAAAATATGTTGTCGCTGTTTCATTTCATGCGGACATTCGTTCGCGAATAAAAAGATATTAATTTCTCGTAACACAACACTACGCCGCTCTAGCGCCGCGCGATCTGCCCGCTGACTTCGTGAACACCACACCGCCGCCGCGCCGCTGCCCGCGCCGCTGACCTCGTGAATGAGGCCTTATACTTAACGTGACTACCAAACAAAAACGTAGTCTATTTTGAATAGTAACTTGTTTGTAAGTATAGTAACTAAATAGTGCTTATGACCTCATAGTAGCTAGTCAAAAATTAGCACGCTTGGCTTTCAAACGGACGGTCCGTTTGAAAGCCAAGCGTGCTAATTTTTGATACTTGCGTTATCTAGGTGTGTCTATATCTGTGGTCCAGATCAAGTTCTTTAAAGGAAAATTGAGCCATCTTTCACCTACTCCCAAGTGTCCATTACTTCTTATAGTCCTAAAGAAGTGTTTATCTCTCAAAGCTGCTTTTATTATTATTGTGTCTACTCACGACATAATAGCGAAGACAAACATTATTAGAAATAAATGTCAAAGAGAGATTACGGGCAAACTAGCGTATTATCTAGTATTTTTGGGGTTAAATCGGCTGTATTTATTTAGTGTCAAAGGAAAATATATATATATATAAGTATAAAAAAACGACTAAGTAAATATCAACCGTATTTCGACACAGGGAGTTCTTTGACATCTCTGAATTTGAATTTAATACACTCTGTATATTCTAGTAGATACTTTTAAAATGATGAATCTTAAAACAAGTACTCAAGTAAATCTATCGAAGTACATTTCGGAGTTAAAGGCGTATAAAATTCTCGCAACTCGAAAATAACGCACATGCAAGATACAAATAATATTTCAAGTATTTACGATCAAATAAAACAGTATTCCACTTATAAAAATATGAATATTGTATCGGATAACATCAGTATAGGTAGTACCGTTTCCATCGGTCGACGGCCCGGCGGCGCCGTATCCATCGATTCCTGCCTCAATGTTTATTTTTCAAAATACTTGGTGCATTGGTCTTTGGCCAGTCGTTAGAGGGGTACGATAAGGGCGAGGTTTGCATATCTGTATGTTAATCTGGGTCTAGCAGTTGGTAGCAGTCTGTGGTCAGCGACGCCTACCCAGTCGATTTCAAAGCTTACATTTAATGCTTTCAAAGATACATCGATTCCTTTGAAGATCAAGAGGAATCGTTAAAATAAATCGTGGGACTATATCTCTGTAAGTATTGCACATTTCTAAATGTAAATGAGGCAGTGGATGATAAGATCGCAATTGCGCTGCGGTTCGCAGGCCGCGGCCGGTCGGCGCCAAGCGTCGATTCCGCGTACACTGTTGTTTAGATCTTCAAGTGATAAGTGTCTGGGTATCTGGAATGTATAGGAAAAACGAGGAGCGACGGAAAAAGGGTAATTTGAAGTACTAACATATCTAACATTAAGATTGGATAGAGGAGAAGAGACTGTTGGCAAATAAGCTGAAATTGCTATGTTCATTAAATAACAATGAATGACTTTGCATTCAATCAGAAGCTATTCAGTAAAATAATGTGCTGGAATAGAACTTTAATAATTTCAAGGACGCCTTAACTGTGATTTGGTTTTTTCCTCCATCACGGCATAGCGGATAAAGTAATCGGAAGCATAATTAATTAGTACAAAGAAAAACCTTGAGTTTTCAACCACAGAAACAGCCCACGGTTAGAAATGTGTTCCAGACCGTTTAATTTGCAACAAATAAATCGCGACTCAATTAAAGTCATACAGTCAGCACAAACTGTGAACTCCTTATTCTGCCAGAGTTTGTATCTAAACAGTCAAGTCGCAAGTAGTCGCAACTGCAAGCCCCGGCCAAGTTTGCCACTATCGCCGTTTTGTAGTCTGTTATGAATAACAAATTAAGGAATAAACACCGAAGATACAATGCAACTTCGTTCGCAAATGAGTGCATTCGCGATCGTCGGTAAACTTTGCAGATGCCTCTTTATTATTATTTGTCGTAATTGAGTCATAAAGATGTACTTTGTACACAAGTGTGGAGAGAGAAAAATGGGGCGTTAGTTTTTGTCCTTTTGTTTGCAGTTTAGCCACAGAATGGACTTTCGGAAACTGGTATTTTGTACGCTAGGTTACCACCAAAAGTGTCCTATGTGATATTTCTAGAACTTTATCCCCATTTTATGTATTAGCCATTTAGTGTTCGTCTCATTCAATCAGAAGATTGCTCTCACCAACCAAACAATTTTACTCCAAACTACGTATTTTCTAAGCCGGACAAAATCCTCTTACAGTTTAACTGCAGCTAGACCAAGATCTATATATAATTGTAAACAGTCTTAGATTTATAGGATTCTTGGCAAAGTCTCGTGTAATTTCATCGTCTGACGCCCGCGAGCCGACTGAGCAGACTAAAGCGATAGTTTTATCGCTCCGCTTGCTCAAATGCTCACTCGATATCCACGGCCATGCGAATCAGGGAGAGGAAAGAAATATGCTTTATATTACGCTTGCTATCTTTAAAGTACGATAACGAGAGCCTTGAATAAATATAGTGTATAATATTTTGCTGGATGTAAAAATGAGGAATGATAATGCTTGGAAATGTATGAAGCGTATTCTAGGTGGATGTGATAGTTACGGTCGTATCGTCCCGGGAGAAGCATTAGTATTTCAGCTACTAAATAAAATGGAAAAACTGACTTCTTTGACAAAGACTGACTAAGATTGCGTGCGGAGTATTACGGTCCAGCTGCGGACAACCAACACGGACAGATACTTTAATAGTATTTGTATGGAGGTGTCCGGGGCCGTCTCTGGAATTTGTCCGTAGCGATTTTTCCGGTCCCTTAATTGGTATTCCTATAGACAATACTGTTATCTACTAACTTCTGATTACATAAAGCCAGAAATTCGGTTGATGTGAACCCAAAACACACTACGAAATTGATCGAATTTCAGTCAGTATAAATGCTGTCCGTATTATTAGGTTTATTGAAGTAATATCAGATTCAGTAATTACGTTAACATTTGAGCTGGTGATTGAACTGAAATGTACTCGATTTAAATGGAATTCGTTACAATCATTCGATTTTCATAACTCGATATAACATAACATAGCGTCTGTATCGCCCAAAGCCTAGGCAAAGGAGTACCCTATACAGTACACCCACGTTCCGACACATGTAAGTCCCATGTAATTGAGGGTGAACCTATTGCCATCAATCGGGCACAAATTCGGGCAACTGAAAAATTCCTAGTGGAAAAACCCAATGGTTCCTTTCCCGACCCGGGAATCCAACCGTCGCAGGACCTCATGTTCAGCAGTAGTGCTTACAACCACTAAACCAACAAGCCAAAACTTGATTCAAAACGATAATAATGTTCAAACACTATTTTAAGCTTTCACGGTTCATAAGTATATTTAAAATGTCACTTACGGGATATCTTCCGTGTTTTTTTTTTCTTTCAACCCTCGATTATGGCGCAGCGTCGAAATATCGGGAGCTCAAAAAAAAAAAACAATAATCACGTGAGATATCCCTCCCGTAAGTGATATTTTAAGGATAATAATGTTGAAAAACCGTTATGCTACGTGAAACGAAACTTCGTGCTCGGAACTTTCGAGAACCGTATTCGTGACCAGAATGATTGTATCGATTCCGGCGATAGACTCGATTACTCGCTTAGTCGACTCTTTATGTCTTCAGTACACACTCACAGACATTGCCGTAAACTTGAGAACAAAGACCTGAAAATGTTAGGGAATCTACACTCTTGCTCGGGTCGGTATTTGTTATACCAAAATCAAATTCAAAGCATTTATTTCAAATAAGCCAGTTAAAGGCACTTTTGAATTGTCGAAACAAAGATGAAAATTAAATGTAGCTACAGTCCCAGTCACAAGACATAAAAACTGTGAAAGTACTGTAGTTGCCTATTCCCTAGCGTAGATCTCTATGGAGAAGAACGGGCAAGAAACTCCATGGACACTCTTTTAAATCAGAATATTGTTACAAAATCTTGGTTACATCATTCATGTTGAGATGATATATTATGTGAGAACAATGTAGCAAGATGTGCACGTTAAAAGTGTCCACAGTAAAAACACAAAAAAAAAATACAATTTAAAATAATTCATTCAAATAAGCCATGGCCACTATGAGATGACCAGTCACAACTGACAGCGCCCGTTTACGGACATGACGCATGGATCAGCACCATTCAACTCAACCATTTTGAAGGGAACTAAATGATCCGAAACATGCGCCACCATCAGCGAGACATTTGAGTGAGCATGACATACTCTAAACCGCCAGGGCACATTCAAGTCGAGAAAAGACGTAGGTTTCCAGTGAATGATAGCTTTCTAGTACATAGTACTCACACAAAATGGGCTATGCAATTATATAATACTAAAGAGATTAAATCTATACAATGCAAAGATAGTTGTACAATCTTCAGCAGCTCCAACAATACAATTTAGTACTATCAATTTATGCGCCCCTGTCCTTGTGGAGCAGGACCAGCATTGAGCCAAGCATTTTTATCAGCGATATAATCGCTCAACTTGTAATATGCTTGCTTACATAGTGTGCGTTTAATGCTTGTTTTAAATTTCGTCTCATTCAGTTCAAGAATACTTTTTACATGTTCAGATTGGTTAGAAATAATTACAGCTTAGCCGAGGAACTCTTTCCCGAACATACTAGTCGTGTCCCGCTGCACTGAGAAACGGCGGGTAAAACGCCGTTTCTCTATTTGCTCGACTCTTAAGGTCTGTAGATTCGGGAACGAGATATTAAAATGCTTAGATCTTAAATATGTTGTTTATTCCTTTATAGACTTTACACCTAATAAAACTTACATAGCTTCTTAAAATAAAATTTCGTCTTATATCAACTTCTATTCTTTTAACCTCCGTCGTCCATTTTTCTGTCATTGCTCATTTGTTCTCTCTTCTTCCCTTCATACTATATGTTTGTCTCACTCACACAGCAACATTCCATTCCACACACTTTCATACACTCCTTTTTAAATCCTATCCTACATATATAAAAGATTTTTCATATCCGACTGGTAGTTCCAGTGATTAGCGCGTTCATATAAACAAACTTGTCGGCACCCCACAGCCAGTACTTTTACAAAAGAGTTTATTAAAATGTTAATGTACGGTCGAACTAGCTATTTGGTTTACAGTTTAACCAACAAATTTCATTGTAAAATGTAAACCAAAGGCTTGTTTGACCGTACTTTCAAGTTCCCTGATTAATTATTGTGTCGTTTTTGTTACAGGTAAGCATTACAGATTCTCGCTATACGACTACGGTACGGTAAATATTCGCCGTTCTATTATGGCTGTTCGTTTATCTACATTTGTTTTAGAATGCCGTTTGGCTGTACAGACTCATGCCGACCCGAACAGATTGTGTATTTAGCACCTCTTAGTCGCCAATTTAAAATATGGCAAAGTAAAGCTAGAAGTAAGCTTAATCAGAGACATCCTTTGAGCTTTAAAAATGAAAGGGAAAATCTATCGGAAAATTGCTTCCAGACCGAAGTTTTAGATAAAAATGAAGTATTCCTTTAAACGTCAATCTTAAAGGCGAACTTTTTGCAAGGACTATTAATAAATATAACTCAGTTTTCAAAACCGAAAGTTTCTCGATGGCTTGTAGGTCTTCGTACCTTCTACCTCTGGATTTCATTTTTGCGTTTAAAATTCGTTATTCGCTTATATATTAAAGTGTGATTAGGTGTCTTCAATTTTTATTATTTTCGTACTTTTTGCACATTTCTAATGATTTTGAAGTTATTTTATTTCATATTGTTTTAAATTATAAGATTGCTTTACTCCAGAACATAATTGTTTTGCCCGGAAGTCTGACGAACCATATTATTACCAAGTTCCCGCAACAAGAGGGTCGATGGCTTAGACCTTTTGGGTACGGAACCCTAAAACTCGATGAAATATGAGGTGCCATAAAATCTCCTTACCTTTTAGCGATTATGTTATGTTGTTTTATCTTTTCTTCTGCTTTTAAGACCACTTTTTATACTTGTGTGAGTGTGTGTGTGAGAGTTCTAAATTTGTGGGTTTAGATATATTGTGGTAGAAAAACATGCTCCACCACCACCACCAGTTGGAAGCAGTAGTTGGTAATAGTACCTACTAATAAATTTCAAACTTAATAATTCTTTGTCAACCCTCCCATACTTCGCACTTTTTTAAAGACTTGAAAAAGCATCGATACTTCAATCCTAATAGGCATGATGACAGTATCAAAAAATTGCTAATCTATTTAGTCCGTCAGTTAAAGTATTGGAAATTAATGGACACGTATTTTTTGTTTTTGTGAATCAATGAAAATTTACAAAGATAAAACGCATCAAAACTCGGGAGTAGGAGCTCGTGACGTCAGAACTAGCTAAAAATTATACCTAGGCGTGACGTATTGAGAATTTTAAAACCGTCATATCTTCGTCAATTTTGTTTTACGTAACAAAAGAAAAAACACGGGTCAAATATTTTTTAGTTCGTTTTTTTTTGTCGTCTCGCCTATTGCAAGTGTAATGTTAATATTTAGTATACGAAACCATCGTATAATAATATGGCTATATTTGATGACGACATCCGCATACAGACGATTAGTACCTACACAAAAGCTTATTATTTTGTTTTTAATTTGTTAAGAAGATCACGTTTAATCTGTTGCTTCATACTTTACTACCGTCATTTCACCAAATTCGTCATCATAAAACAAATGACAGCTATGTACCGTGACTGAAACATCTAAAAAAATTTAAAACCTAGAAATAATGAAAGCACTAAAAGCTAAAACGTACGAAGTCGAATAACGCCACAACACCGGTGACGGCGACCGACAATAACTCATTGTCATTAGCTTCACAAAAACGGCTTTTATCAACTAGATTTCACCATGTTTTTCAACGTACTTTAAAATTACCCAACACATTCGTTTTCGTCGTCCATAAATTGTATAGTTATTAAACCGTTTGCGTTTGTATTTTCTAGTAGCTGTGCCCCACGGTTTCGTCCGCCGTCTGTCTTTTTGTTAAACATCGTTCTAAGATCGGGCCATCAAAACATCCCGTTTGATCAAACAAACTCTTCAGCTTCATTGTATTAGTATAGATAAAACAAAAAAAGTAGAAAGACTGCTTGGTAAAATATAGACACTAGAAATCTTCTACCTGAAAAAGGATTTAGGTTAAATGGTATAGAGCTTCTGAATGTTAAATAAAACAGCTGATAATATGTGGATTAATTATGCTTGACATAAACTCCATACGTAACACCTCTCGAGCAATTAAAATCGAAATCGTAAAGCAACCAGCAACCAGCAATAAAATTAAAATACTATTAAATAAAGTGCTTTATTCATTAAGCCGTAGTGCAGTACAACGAAGAGCGCGATTTTTCTCTTAAAAAGAAACATTTAAAAATACTGCCGCGACCCACTCCTGCAGTTTATTATTATGGCAGAACAGCTGGGAATATCCAACAGACAAAGGACATTTGAAAATTAAAAACTGTGTTTCGACCTAGACGACATATTATAGTATTATGCTATACTTACACTTTATATTCATCATTTATAATACTATTTATCATGCTTTTTATTTGTTTATACTTTTACACTCAACAAATCGATCTAATTACGACTCATTGACTTAAAAATTGCTGAAATAAAATATCATAATTTTCATGTTATGACACACCAAATTGTCAAACTGTCAATTACTTTTTAATTCTCTTCCTACCTTAGTCTATGATGATTTTTATGAAATTTAAATTATTTTTATCAATATGTGTTTAGCTATTATATTTTAAAAGATTATTACGATTGTTTACTAAATAGCTTAATTTTAAATTATATTATAAAATTCTTTACGCACTCATGGATATGTCCTGGCCGACTACACTTGTCAGATGAGGTGATGGCCACAAGAAAACTAATATTTGAAAATTTAAAAAGGAAGACTTTTTTGAAAACGAGCTGAAGAACCGCTGGAGGCAGTCTACCATTGAATCTGAGATAAGAAGCATTAGAAAACAGTTTGGTTTTTGCTGTTACATATCTACATTACCCAGGGGATTCCGCCTGGTGCCTCTTCTCCCGATCTTCGGAAGCTATCTACGGATCTGGGACCTCTACTCCCGATCTTCTGAAGCTGTCTTGCTACTTGTCTCGCCTGCCTTACTACAGAGCTGACTTTGTGGACTCTGAGATCTGCACGACGCCCTTCCTGCAGAGGTTTTCTGAAGCTGAACCTCGAAGTTGCCCAGGTATTGACCTGCTACACTGACGCCTGTTCCCGTCTCTCCTACAGTGCTGAACTTCCTAACCAACTAAGTGCGTAAACTAAAAAACAATCCTAGAGTGCGTGCTAGGTAGGTTTTTAATATTTAGCTGTATTGTTTTATCCCTAATTCTAATCTTTGCCTAATTAAATTTTAATTGAACAAGTCTGCTTATCCTTTTATTTAATAGGAGCAACTAGATTTGTTACAATATCAAGAGGAAAATTACCTAAAAAGGCCGCTTTCGCTGAATCAAAATATGATAATAATAATATAAATCACGTTACAATTCGTAAAATGGTCGCAGACGCAATAAATACTATGAATTTTCAGTTGTCATTTTGTAACCCTTTCACGAATTCGATTCTGCTAGAGCGGCCTTTTTAGGCCTTCAGAGGACTTGTAAATAGCTTCCAGTCGATCTCTATGTCTGCAGATAAATGCTTTTTTAACAAGAACTGGCTAAGTTATAAAAGCGGGTAATAGTTGTGCTTGCCGAGGACGGCCCGTGGATGGGTGACCATTGGTGGATCATCTATTACATAAAGAGACCCTCCTTGCCTCAGAAAGCACGTTAAGTCGTTGGTCCCGGCTGTCATTTATAGTCGTTAGTCGATAGCCCAAAATTCTGACCAACAGTCTTCTAAGGGGCCAGTTTTACGCCGTACTTAGGTTATGAAAGTCAGGTAGGCTGTCGTTCCAGGTTAAATTCTGGTATTCAGCTTCATAGGGTTATTCGGGAAGCTGACTCTAACATAGTTGCTTAAAAGTCTAGGCAGATATGGGCTGAATCAATATCCTCATCACCATAATTATATCGATTGTTATAGACGACTGACGAACGGACTAAGATTAACAAGATCCTAAGATGTTTCAGATAATTAGGATCTTGTAAATTGTTGTACTTAAGTCTGGAAAGTTTGTGATAGGTAAAGTCGAACAGGTGTGCAAGAGTTAATCTGTTGTTGTTGTTGAAGCTGTAAATCTTGATTATTTACGTAAAGCTTTTTCACAATAGTGTCTTATTTCAGTGATTTAAAATGTATTGGAAAATGACAACTCAAGGAAAACACCATCATTTTTGTGAGTACTTTACTAAACAGCGTTTTTATCGATGTACCTAATATTATTTGAATGAAAAATGTATTGACCAAATATTTTCGAAGTAACATTACAAAGAACAAACAAACATTGAATAAACAAGAGTTCCATGTAAGGTTATCAATATGAAAAATCTAACAAAAAAGGCGTAGTTAAAACGTAACGTCGCATTAACAGGGCATCGATGAATAGTATTCGAAGTAACAATTTTCGCAGAATAGTATTTTGAACTCATGTAGGGAAGCCGTAGGTACAATTATGTAATTGTTACAAACTAAAATTTTAGTCTTCACAATGCATGATTTTTCGCATGTTGATTCCAGCAATTTTATCAAACCTGTAGTGTACAGGTTTGATAAAATTGCAGGTGTACAGGTTTCTTTTTGTTATTGATGTACGAGTATAGTGATACTCGTACATCAATAACAAAAAGAAGTAAAATTCAACAAAAATGCTATACGTTACAACTGAAAACTGAAATCAATCAAAGCGTTCATGTGTACTGAACACGCATCCATAAAATATTTTTAACAATACAGAGAGTTTTCAAACGAACTAGATTTCATAGCACTATGACCCGTCGGGTTCCGTACATTTTTTTGTTCTAAAATCGCTGTTGCACTAGTAAAATTTTTATGGCCACACATTCATCTAGTTTAGGATTCCGCGACACATTGTTACCTGCGCCAAAAACGTTTAAACTGTCGCATGAAATTCCATGTAAGCGGAGGAATATATGTATACTATGTAACTCGGTTCTCATGTCACCCGCGTAACTATGTTCTGCGGTGCAATTTGCGAGTTGTATTAGTAATATCGTTTTGTTTTCAAATTGGTACAACTAAATGTGCCGGTTTAAACTAAACGTATAATGGGTGTAAAAATACCGGTACCGTTACCGTACGAAGCTGAAGGCACTTGTTCACCCCGTCATTGTCATTGCGTTTTTTTTTTAATATTTGTACCTAAGTCAGTACAAGTTGTGACGTGTTGACTCACAATATTAATTTATTTTCACTATAAACATTCCGACTCTATTGACAGAATTGTTGATATAAACAACATGAAAATTTAAGTTGATCACATTCATACATAAACTCACGCCATTTATCCATGTGGTTAGGCAGAAACGCAAATCCGTAAATAGGTACTATTTTTGCTTCATCCACGCTCATACATTCACACATGTAACTTGATAACACATCTTATTTTGTGATAAAATCTTAATGTTGTAAAGACGGCTCTAATATTCAAGAAATATATCTCTCTTGACCTTGTACCTTAATTTGATTAATTTAATTACATATCAACTTAATTACCACATGTCTGGCAACTGACGTCAAAATGACAGCGACGTAAGTGACGTCAACCGCGACAACGTTGACGAGAACGTTATTAATATGGGCCCAAGTTTATCATCAAACTTTTTAATAAACTTCTAAGATACCCAAGTTGACAAAGAAAATTGAGGCAGACTAATCCAGGCAGTAATAATGTACTTTTAGAACATTCTAATCTGTGAAAACTTTGCGTATTGTTTCTGACAGCTTCACCGAGCAGGCCATCCGAGTAAAATAAAAAATAAACGAGAAACACAGCTTACCACTGGATATTTACTTGAACCTCTCCACCCCAAAACCACGTTACATTTTTCCGCACACTATTTTCCTTTACGAATATTATAACTTACCTATCGGAAAACGAGAATGATACGACTACGCGAATCTATCCCCTACGCAGGGTGAGGCGCATGCGCGAGACATCGGCGCGCCACCCGACGCAGTTCGTCCTCAGGCGTCGTCACCGCTGCCCGTAGCACTGAGCTACGCGCGTAGCACCGTAGCAGTGGCGTAGCGTGTAGCTAAACCCCGCACCTGCAGTGACGTTTAGTAGCGTTGCCGATAACGTAAATGAAATATTGCGTGTGATTAACAGCGTGATAAGTAGCAGTGATAACAACATATTGACATAGTGCAATGATTTACGTATTGTGGTGACTGGCTTTGGTTATTTGGCTACCTGTGATTGTCAGATAAGCTCGGGATTTTATTGTCGCTGTTCGTTTGTGATGTAAGTTGATACTTTATTTGATACAAGTGGTTGTCCTTTGTTTATAGATATTTTCCTATTTGGGTCGTTTTATCTAATTCCTTTTGTTCTTCCAAAGTTTCGTCATTCTTTCGCTACTTACTTTTAGTTATTAAAATGTTAGAAAGTTCTACATCTTTTATACTCGGGTCGAAATGTTTATGAATAATCGATATATTTATACGATGACGAGCCGTGACGTCTTTATGACATGTCTTTGTTATTTTACGTTTCTGTTTGTAATAATAAAATGTTATATAAGCGATAGAAGTACTCGTAATTGCTAAAATATTCAAGCAAACGGTAAGAAATACTGCGTACAATGTTTAGGATTAGAACAGATTACATATTCAAGAGAATTTAAATGTTCTGTAACTAAGTAGGGTTCCAAGTTCACCGAGATATATGTATGTCGGTACATTCATTCGGAATTGCGTCCAGGATTACGTAAAAAGGCTTTTTCATTTCAGACTTCTCTTACATTTTCATACAAGCCATTTTGCGTAATATCTTTGTTCGTACGATAACTTTTGTTCTACATAATTTTGCTAAAATAATTTTGCAGAAAAGGCTACAGAATATAGAAATTCTTGAAGAAAAATAAAATGACAGCTCACAAAACACTGCAGTGGTCGAGCGTTGACGTCGTGGAGCGATGAAAACTTACTGCGGCGATATTTTTAACCGGCCGAGAAACTTTGTAACATTTTTATTTCACCTGTGATATTTAGCAGCGACGTGAGCATGCGAGGATAAACTCCGAGTGGGATCATTATACAGTTATTACGTGTTTTAAGTTTATTATGCTTGGTAATTATTTCTTTATATTTATAAAACATGGACATTAAAATATGGAAACATGCTGTGTGTTTATGAGCAGTTTGACTCTATAATTTTCTTATACAAAATCAAATATTTTTCTAATGCAGCAATAACAAAGAATCACGCAACAAAATCCGGAAAATTCTATTTAAATCTCATTGGATATTGATGGAAGGAGACCCAGACCACATCCGACCCAACTATCGAAAAACACTAAAGCGATGAGTCATCTTATTCCCCGAACGTTTCACCCCCCGGAACGAATTGGTATAAAATTGCAAGGGGGTGAATCATGCGTGCCGGAGACAATTCGATAATTGGTTCAAATAATCCACCCCCGCACGAGGAGTAATCTGTTGAGATCATGAATGGGATATGTGGGGTGGAGCGACCCCTATATGACGTAAACATGGACTAGATGAGGCATATTTGCAAGATGAAAACGTTCGATTTTTTATCGCACATAATCAAATATGTCGTCTTTTAGGGTCAACGAATAATGCAATTAATGATCCGTAAACATATTAGTTATAACTCAAAAGCTTTATAGCTTCAAATTCATTTTTTTCTTCACTTTTTGTATTCTAGAGTCGGTACATACCTACTAGAGAGTTACTGCTTTTGGGCTCCCGGTCTTAGAAGCAAACAATGCTTTACCCGAAGCTTTTGTGTCGGACCCACTCTTATCCACACACACTGGCAGTCGTAACCTTCCATGACTCCAGATTACGTACGTCTGACCAGCGGGTAGGTATTGGAAAATGCCTCATTCGATTGTGTATTCAATAAAAACGATTTCACCCGAAGCAGCAACCGATAACCGAAATTGCCCGAGTTTTTGTAAAGCACGCATTATTTTACTGCTACCACATCAAGCAACCTCGAATTGATTTATGTGGGATTGTAGGTAGCCAAAAATAACTCGGTAATTGTTGGATCAAGGTCGTTCAATGTCGTATCCAGTACGTTCAAATCTACGCATAACCGACTTAATTTCGTCGACGTGCCGTGTTTCTGTACACAAAGGGGGATGTAATAAATCAATTACCAACTGGGTCCGCGTATACTGCATATGTGAGTATATGTTCATAGGTGGTCCTGTTGTGATTATGCTGTTGTTTGGTGACCTATATGGATATGGCGAAACCCTTTTCTTATTCGCTTTTCCGGGTTCGAGTCTCAAGGCTTTGGACGCTATAATCGGGACGAATCGAAACGGTGGTTTAATGCGTGGGTATGTAGGAGAAGTATTTCTTTATCTTCCGTATGTTTAAATATTACTTCTGTTTAAGATATTAACAACTCCAGTCTTCGTATCTTGTAAGTATAATTAGGGCTCCTTACCCGAAGGGTAGCCAACGGGACCCTATTACTAAGCCTGCGATGTCTGTCCGTCCGTCTGTCTGTCAGCGGGCTGTATCTCATGCATGATCCCTAATAGGTATATAGTTGACATTTTCACAGAATGTCTATTTCTGTTGCCGCTATAACGACAAAATATAAATTAAAAGGGGCTACCTACTACGATGGTACGGAACCGTCCATGCTCGAGTCCGACTGGTACTTGGCCGGTTTTTCTCAGTCAAACTTAAAGTTCTTTATTGTTGAAACAAAAATTTGTACAAAGATCAGTATGTTTCCTTGCGAAATACTTAAAGCTTTTTGTTTACATGCGACATACCTAAGGGAGAACAGATAACACCCGGCTTATTTCCCCGGGCGAGCCCCTAAACGAAAAGAAATATGACGGTGTTTGTCCACTGGTAAGTGCAGTTGATACGATCTTTTGGTAAACAATTTTAAATCCAAAACTTCATTACCACACCCCAAAAAAAGATCCATTTTAACGTTACTAGAAGTTCTTATTAACCCTACTAGTCACGTTACCTATTTTGATTTATTTAGTATGGTCGAAGAAGCTATTTGGTTTACATTTTACAATGTAATTTGTGTGTTAAATTGTAAACCAAATAGCTTGTTCGACCGTACATCAGCAATGCCCTTAAAACGGCGAAAAAAACATCGTGAGAAGACATGTCTCAGGATTAATTAAAGACATGATGATACCAAGAGGGCCCTCGTGGTGCATTACAAACCATTTCATTTTAACTAGCGGAGGCCTGTATCCCAGCAGTGGGAATGTTTAGCTGACTATGCTATGCTAAAAGTTGCGACGAACATAAAATGATATAATAGCTCTTTTTTCTCTCCCAAGGTGACACAACAAACGTAAAATTCCGGAAAAAGCGCTTTAACTTTCTAAATTCAGCTTTCCACACATGAAATGAGTAAGAAACTGGAACATCTTTAGACACTGGCCTTGAGGTCGGTATTGTATGCGGCATAGCAACAGCCTTGGGGCTCAGAGCCCAGCTGTCGAGACCGAGTGCCACAACATTTGTAGTGATGTAACTTGAGCAATATCGAGAATCCTTATTAAACAGTGTGCGTGACGATGTTCAAGTACCTAACTACTATTTGTACTTAGTTGTATTAGAAACATGAGTTGCCTAACGCAATTAAAACAAGGATTATGTTCAGGTTTAGGCAGTTCCTAATTACGTCGACGGTCTGCGTGTAACTTATCATAGTGATTTTCTACGTTCTCTTTTGGTTCTTGATTCGATTAAAATCACGGAAAAACAATGCTGGTACGGAATGAACACGCTATTAATTTGTTTCTTTTAACAACTTCAAGTTGGGTTATTTGTCCTGCTTCTGGTTTTGACGGCTCCGTTTCAGAGAGAAAATAAAATTCCTTAGGTTAAATGATTTGGTCGGATATTTCTTACAGTTTTCCACCATTTTAAGGATTTTAAATGAATAAACGGAACCATATATTTGGCCGTCTGTCACGGAGGTTTTTCTCGAGATCTATGCAACGTAGGGATTATAGAATTTTTAGGTTTCGGTGACGCTAGAATAAGATAGCTTTTTTTATTTGTTGTGAAATAGTAGTGATTTAGACAAATTCCTATACAACGGTAGACAGACTGTTTCTATGCATGTATTAAAAGTTTTTTTTTTCACTACCATTCTGTACATCAAACTAAGTAATCCTTTGCGAAAAAAAAACTGTGACTTTTTTTTGGGGTGATAAATCACACTTTACGGTTAAACTCAATGTAACATTGTGCTGATGGATGGATTGAATAGTGTGAGGGTCGTGGAGGTGTTTAAAGTAAAGTTCTTACATTAAAAACATGTAAGTATTAAAAAAAAATCCTTTCGGCAAACCGCAGAAGGAGGTAGATTTCGAAGAAGGTTCCACCCATATTTATTCTGGAAATTATAATCTATTGTATAGCTAGCCACAGCTGCGCTGGCCGATTTTTTGTCAGTATTTTATTGTTTTTGTTTGCAGTACCTCCTTTATGAATACGTCAGATGTCAAAATTTAGTCTAGTCAAATCGCTTATTCTTATTGACACCTACGCTACTACAATATCAGTATTATAAGATTATTCATATAAGTAAGCAATATACATATTATAATAATATAACTTTATATATATATATATATATAAACACACATCAACGAGCAAGAACGTTTCCAACACAGTTAAGTAAGTAAACTTACTGTAAAATACTTAATTTAAGTTGAGGGTATACTTACTAATTTCACTACGCGCATGAATAACACTTTATTACAACACCTATTTATCTCGTCTGCTCGACGTCCGTATGTCACTACAGGGATCCAGCAGAATATCAGCGTCAGGTGCATGCCTGACACATGCTGAGCTGGACTCCCATTTGGTGCAACCTTGAGACGCACACCGCACCTTGTATATTATCGTTATTTTATTTGAAGTATGTCATGGTGTTACTATACTTATTTCCTAAATATGTCCTTCTCTTTGTATATTGGCACCTTGTTTTTTATCATGTAAATTGTATCATTTAATTATTGTACCTCTGTGTGTTGTGTTATGTCTTTTGTGTGCACTAAATAAATGTTTTATCTATCTATCTATCTATCTATCTATCAAAAGACTTGGTCGTCATAGCAAGGACTTTGTTGACGTTTGACAATTGAACGTCTTAATGGTTATGAATGGTTATCATAAATTTTAAAATCCTCCCATAAGAGTTTAGCATGGAAACGCCCTTAATTTTTCAGTTTTTATTTTTATTTCGAAAACTATAAGTTTTATCGCTAAACTTTAAAAGTAAATATTGTAGAATAAACAATTTGCTTTCAAAAAAATATATTTGCGACTCGAAAAATGTTTACCGTTTCGGAGATGTAATTTAATTTTCTAAAAATTTTGAAAATATCAACCCCCTCCCCAAGTTAGGGGTTGCATCAAAAAAAAAAATTAAATTGTCCGTATTCTTACTCTAAATGATAAACATGTTAAACGGTTCAAAAATTTTCCAAAGGAAAAAAAGTTATGGCCTTAAAACTGATTTTCAAAAAACCGCCCCCTCGCCACCCACCATAAACGAATTCCGTCCATTCACGAACTTAACCTAAGTTTTGACCCTTTCGATTTTTGGGCCAAGTTTAAAAGCAATCGGTGCATAATTGCGACCTGTAGAGTGTGGCTAAATTTTGTTTGGAGCCCAACATACATACGTATACATATATACATAAACTTTTTAACCAGCGGTTGATTTCTGCTCTAGGGGTCATAACTAGACCCCCTATGGTGAAATTTTCGGAAAACTCGACTTTAGGTGCAAGACCAATGTAGGTAGATATTTTCTGACGAAATCTACCTAAAAAAAAAACTTGTGAAAAAGTTGGAACTTTGACCCCCAATATCTCTGTAACTGCCAAGTTCCCAGGTATGTTCTAGAAAAAAAAAGATCGCAATGACGGGGAGAACAAGTGCCTTTCGGCTTTGTTAAGGGTCTTTTACAGCCTTTATTCGAGAACCTTAACTTCAAAAAGATATACTTATTTCATGCCAAAGAGGATACATGCAATCAAAATCCAATTTAAATTAATTAGTTTCATTTGATGCTATACTAACCTAGAAACTTTAGAAACATAGACGGAACTCTTGCCTTAAGTGCTCGGCTGGAAATTCTATTAACTCCGTCAGCGGAAAAAGTGCGAAGAAATGTAACGTTCATTACTAGGTATTATTTTTTAAATAGCTCCACCGGACCGGCCCTCTTGCCTCCAGCCATTCGTTGCTCGTAATATGTTCGAACGAAATATTGCTTTAGCAGTTGAAAATTGCCCGTTTTACATTTAAACCGGCGCAATATACGAATATTGCTCATTGTTTCATTTTGTTGATTTTTCCTTTGCAATTGTTAATTTGGAATGATTGAATAAAATGGGCTTGAATTAAAATGGGCTGGTTGTGCCTGACTGTGTGTAATGTGATCACTAATTGAATTTAATGGTTTGGTTTATGGTGTGTGCGTAAAGTGAGAACAGTATTAATGAGATTTTTGTTTACGAGGGGACTTCACTAGTGTAATTTAACGCAATATTCTCGTCTAAACCGCGTTCAATATCTCAGTGTTAATGCTCCATAGCAACTATTAAGGTAAAAGTACCCTTAACAAAGCCATGAGGCACTGGTTCTCCCCGTCATAGCAATATTTTTTTTATTCTAGACCATACCTGGGAACCTTCTAGTTACGGAGATATTGGGGTCAAAGATCCAACTCTTTACAACTTTTTTATATAAGTTTGAAAAGTTATAACTTTACTATAAATACCTCCACGACTCCCTACTATTCAATGAATCCGTCAGAAGTGTTTTGAGTGCGTTACAATGAGTCCTACCGTAAAACGTGATTTTTCACCCCAAAAAATTAAGCAATAATTTTCGTTAAGGGTCCGTTTACATCCTGTATATCCGAAAGCTCTTCAACGTGATTTAAATTGTTCTGTTGCATTGGTGAAAGCCGCCTATAGGTTTTGTAAAGGAATTAATTACTTATTTTAGAGTTGGGTCCGTTTCAAACTAGCTGGTACGATTGAATTGAAAATACAGAAAGAACAGAACACGAAGTCGTCAACCAAGCATTCTGTACATCAAACTAAGTAACCACGCAAAAATTATTACTGGGAAACGACTTTCTTTTGGGGTGAAAAATCATGTTTTGTGGTAGAACTCAACGTAACGCTCTCAAAACATTGTGCTGAGGGATGGTTTGAATAGTACGGGGGTTAAAAACTTGTATGTAAAAAAAAACTTGTCGAAAAGTTGGAACTTTGATCCCCTATATCTCCGTAACTAGGAGGTTCCCAGGTATGGTGTAGAACATAAAAATGATCGCAATGACGGGGAGAACAAGTGCCTTTCAGCTTCGTTAAGAGGTGTTTTACACCCTTTACAGTACGGTACACCTTTGACAGTTTTAGGAGTTTCAGGTCGACGACCGTCCCTAAATCCCTATTGTGTACGATTCCAATTTCGAACTACAACACATTTTGTCGAGTGAGTGCTTACTTACTTTGGTGTAGTGGGTTTTTTATTTACTTTAGGTAGGTAAATTTGGTTTCAAAAATAAAATCTTAACAGTAAAAGCTACAATTACTTACCTACTATGAATTTTATTAGTCGACTCCTGTGCTAGAAACAACTAGGTGAATAAAATTTCGTTTTATTTAACATACCGATAAAATCCAATACCGTACCTAAACACTAAAACAGTTTTCATTCCCTGTTATTACTAACAATTTCTTACTTTTTCACCAAAAGTACCCCATACCAAGTCTTTTGTATAAAGTAAAACTTCGACCGACCTTGCCCTAAAGTAGAAAGTTAAGGCAGCAAGCTAAAATTTCTCTGAAACCAATGAAGCTAACTTAATATGGTTAGTTGATTATGCAACGTGCAAGTAAGACTTAATACGACATGGTATGTCTAATGAAGCGTTCCGTATACGGCTTGCATTGAAATAGCTGTGCGTACAGTGTGTTATATTTGTTGGAATGAGAGATATTGCTGTCGTCGGCACTCGTGGTTGGATTCGGCATTTTTAGGACCGATCTTGTTTATTTCTTCTAGATGACTTCTGACACCATGTTATATTTGTTTTAATGAAAGATATTGCTGAGTAGACTTGGCTTATTAAGACGACGAACACATTATATTTTAGAGACAGTTTAGTAGAAGTATCACAGACGGGATCAGACATAGCAGTGTCGGGTGACACATGACAGGTATAAACCGGAACCATAGATAACATCTAGTGGTGTGCATATTTATTGTTTACTAAATAGTGATTTTACGACACAGTGCAGTCAAATATCGTTGTGTATTAAGGAGAGCACCTACTCACTGGGGGCTGTACAGCTCGGTAGTTTTTCCAGGCTCTAAAGCTTCTGGCAGAAATATCCGTCAACGCGAAGTATCAGGCAGTGTTCATTATTAAATATTAACAATAATTTTTGCAATGTATAAAATATCAACACTCACTCAGACTTTAAGAAAAATTGTATTATTTTTAAGCAAATGTAGCACCCGATATTGAAAAATTGGCCGTCGGCACATGTTAGCAGGTATGCATACGTTCACACTTTCACAGTACAAACTAACACTACTCGATGCCACACATTTTGTTAAGGAGGAGGAGGAGCTAAATTAGCAACTCTATTTGTGGTGGTTCAAACTTTGTTTGAAATTCTGTTAGAATATGGTTCTAATCAGCTTGCACTACAAAGTGGTAGTTACGTCAGTCACTGCGGGCCGAATAGTGCAAATGCTAATGCATCATATTGTTTTATTTTTTTTAGTCCAATCAATAGATTTTAAGCAACATATTAATGTTGCTTGTAGAATTATTTGCCAAAAAATCAGAATGATCGCATGTATTTTAGTATGGTTTTTACTCGTTAAAAGATGTTTTTAGAGATAAGTTCGTAATTTTTTTTTATCTAGTAAAATTTGTTGTAATATGTTTTCGAAACACTATCGTACTAGCATATATCCTGAACAATATCATATATTTTTCTGGTTTTGTTTATTGCAGAGATCATATCTTTTTTGCATTATAAAACTTGTGTTTAGCTCCTGTAGTCGTCTTAATGAGAAAATAAGTTATGTCTGGCGGACCTAGGATCTTGGACTAACACACCCAAGCGACGTGAGTCTTTGAACAGCGGCCACGAAAAAAACAAATGAAAAAGTGAGCGTAAGGCACGTGTCCTTTGACGCAAGTCGAATCGCCTGAGGTCATATACGGGACCTTAATACGACATGGTATGCTTAATGGAGCGTTCAGCGTACGTAGAAGGAATGCGTATAGACGCAGCTGTGTGCACAGTGCTGTTGAATATCCTAGCTTTTGTGTTATGGAGAGAACCCACTCTCCGAGAACATTACATGAGAGAAGGTTTGAGCATTACATCAGGCAAACATCCAGTCAACCATTACTGTACTTAGACTGGGAATGTAACAACTCTGAACAGTGCAACAGAGAGTTCTGCCCTTTCAGAGATTTTTACTTTGATTTGACGTCACTGGCAATATGATAATGCTCTTTATTTTTAACAAAAAGGTCGCTGTCACTGTCATGCCTGTTAAAATCACAATGATCTTTAATGTCGTTGCAATAAGGTCGATGTTGTCAGAAGTAAATTAACTAAAAGGACTATAGGTGCAGATGTTTACTACTACGAAACATTACTCAAGTGTCAGAGGTCCACGAATGTTCGCAGTTAGTAACAAGATGCTGAACATAAAACGGTCACAAGAGCAAACGCTCCCGACCTGGGTCAGTAGTAACATTTGACCGACTATTGTATTGTAATGCTCGATTTGCCCTGTGAGAATTCTCCTTAGGGAATGCATGTCGAGGCACAGTTCACTGGCACAATCAAATATGCTAGCTTTCTGTATTAGCAGCAGAGTGCATAGTCAATTGTGCTGGCTTTTTGTGTTAGTGTGCACGGTGCATAGTCAAATAATATGCTATATATATATGTGTATAGTGTGCAACTGCTTGCTTTCTGTATTAGTCTAGCTTAAATAGTATCGCCGTTTCATTGTTGCACCGTGTGTGAAGTCAGGGTCTGTTTGGGGTACTCGTTTATAATTGAAGTGCGGAACTAACCTAACTGGGTTCGTGAGGTTTTAATTGAGCTGAAGTAATGAGGTTTTCACCAGGCAAAGGACAAATTAGCATGACCCCAACATAATTGGGAAAAGGCTAGGCAGGTGATGATTGTTTATATTATATGGATGAAGAAAATAATCTGGATACAAAAACTTTTCGACGACACTTACATAGAAAGTAGTTGTTTATTTACGGGCTGTGTGTAATGTATTCCTTGTACGAATAATAAGTTGATCGTATATTATCGTGTATTGGTATTTAATCGTATTCGTGTCTAGACAGCTTAAGTTAGACGAAGTGTCTATGAACTATTACGATGATGGACAAGTCAAGGACGGATGGAGCTACTGGGACACTGACTGACTGTGAAGCATTTCGGTAGCTTAAGGTCTCCCCCATGCACACTAGCGCCACTTTAGTAAAAAATTCAGAACTCGTTAAATACACAATTAATATAAAATCTGATTGACAAAATCAATCATTTGGTCTTCTAAATTATTTACGTCTGCTTAACTCATTGAAGGGCTTGCATTCGTATAGTCGAATATTCGAATTATTCGAATAATCAACTGTTTCAAATATTCGAATAGAAATTTTGCGATATTCGAATATTCGACCAATTCCTAGAAACAAAACTCAACAAACTGATGTGCACAGTCACACAAAATTCAACGTTCAAGCACGCCGTCCAAACAAGGTAACGTCGTTCAACGCGCGGGCGTTGCGAGTTTACGACAGGATTCGGCAACGATCGGGAACATAAGTAATCAGCTACTCCAGGCTCTGAAGAAAAGAATAACTGAGAGACGCTTACTAGATCTGGTGTGTACGTTAAAATATCTACACAATCCCAGAATATATTACGCAGAGACACCTTCGGATATTTTCCCATCTCCAGGAATCGACACGATTGCTAAAGTTATAACTGAGATTAACGTTAGATACTTTAGTCAAATACAAGACATTGATGATAATGAAGACAGATCTTTATTTGATCACCAGCAGCAGCGACAGCGACAAAATGAAGCAATTCAGGAAACTGTAATAAGCTTCAAGAAAGAACTACAAAAAAATATCGATGACACCATTTTAGCAACTTCTTCTATATCTACCGCAAATTTATCATGCAGAGAAGAGTTGGAAACGTCAATTCTAATGCAAACTCAAACTCAAAGCATTTATTTCAATTAGACCATTATGGCACTTTTGAAAGTCAAAAATACAAAAAAACAAAACAAAGCTACAGTCCCAGACACAAGACATAATAACTTGAGAAAGTACTGTAGTTGCCCATTCCCTAGCGTAGATCTCTATGGAGAAGAACGGGCAAGAAACTCCATGGACACTCTTTTAAATCAAAATATTGTTACAAAATCTTGGTTACATCATTCATGTTGAGATTATAGATATATGTGAGAACGATGTAGGAAGACGTGCACATTATGAGCGTCCAGAGTAAAACATTAAATCAAAAAATTAAAAAT
Source organism: Xestia sexstrigata (assembly GCA_941918905.2). Taxonomy (NCBI): domain Eukaryota; kingdom Metazoa; phylum Arthropoda; class Insecta; order Lepidoptera; family Noctuidae; genus Xestia; species Xestia sexstrigata. Next base: position 3,631,182 of record OW799201.2, on the reverse strand, counting down.
AAAGTAATTAAAATGAACCGTGGCAGCTAAGAGATGACCAGTCCCAACTGACAGCGCCCGATCACGAACAAGACGCGTGTATCGGCGCCATTCAACTCAACCATATTGAAGGGAACTAAATGACCCGACACACCCGCCACCATCAGCGAGACATTTGAGTGAGCATGACTTTCTCTCAGCCACCAAGGCATATTCAAGTCAATGAAAGATAACTAAATGCAAATGGTAGCTTAAAAATACATGGTACTCACATGTGCTATGCAATTATACTATATTATGAAATGGAATCAAAGCAAAGCAAAGATACTTTTACAATCTTCTGCAGCTAGAACAATAATTTTCCCAATTAGTTTTCCCCTATTGTTGTGGAGCAGGACCAGCATTGAGCCAAGCATTTTTATCATCAATGTAATCCATGCCATACGCCATGCAAATGGCGCTATTTGATAGAGGAGGTCCTAGACAAGTAAATTTGAGCCAAGCATACGACTTTCTGCAGTGTATACCACCAACAAGTGTAGAGTGTGAAAGGGTGTTTTCTTCCAGCAAATATATTTGCAACCATCAAGATGTGCCCTAAACGATGATTCTATGGATGCGCTAAGTTTCCTTAGGTCTCACTTCCAGGGAAAACGTTAAAGGACAAAGGTTTATGATAAGATTAAAAACGTCCTGTATTTTTTTGTACTAATTGTAGCGTGCTACTTAGATCTGATCTGATGATTTTTATTTTTGTTATCACTAAGATTTAATGTTAAATTATAAATATCACACATTATTAGTGTCATATTGTCAATTTAACATTAGGAAAACGATTTTACATCAAAGGTTTAATTGCTTTACTTGTTATTGTTTTGTTTGATTTTATTATATTATTACAATACTCATAACTGATTTTATAAGACTGTGTTGTGTTTGTGTCCAGGGTGGACAAATCAAATAAGATTATTTTATTTTGATAAATATTGTTTGTTTTAAAATATTTTAAGCACTTGTTTCTATTTTACAATTTTAGCAAATATTATATTAGAATAACATTGATAGTGTATTGATACATATTCAGTATATTATTAAGTTGACCATTAAAATTCTTCCAAAAAAAATACAAAAACGTAACTGCAAGCAGTTTTGCCTATTTCAATGTTAGCTGTTCTAATAACAGAACACAATAAGACTGCGTTAAAATAATATTATGTAAAAATAATATTATGTTGATTTAAAGAATTAAGACTATTTAGAAATTAAAGCACATGATTTCTATAAAACTTTCTTTTTTTATTTAATATTCGAATAATATTCGAATTATTCGAATATACCCCAGAAAAATATCGAATATTCGAATTCCAAAATTGTCGAATATTTGCAAGCCCTTTTAGTAATTATATTCCAAACACAGCGAGCTATGTTTCAATTTGAAACATAGCTCGCTGTAGTTACAGATACAAAATGGAAAAAAACGGCCGTTTTTGCAATTTTTCTAACTGTAACTACAGTGAAGTATATTTTAATGAATTAAATAGACGTCAATAATCTAGAACTCTAAAGCATTGATTTTGTCAATCAGATTTTATATTAATTGTGTATTTAACGAGTTCTGATTTTTTTACTAAAGTGGCGCTAGTGTGCCATGGGGGAGCCCCTTAAGTCTATCTTGTTGAAAGTTTTAGTACAAATACAAAACGCTTTGAAACCAATTTATATTGGTCAAAGCCCTCAAACTTACGCTAAATCCATTCATAAATTCACCATAATATAAAATTACCCATTCTACTCCCTGTACCCTATCCGTTCGATTTATCTCTCTATTATGAAATAGGGTCAGCCGATATCACGACTACTAATGTCTCCACTGGGCGCCCGCGGTACTCCATACTTTATTATTGAGTCGCGGCGTCGCGCGTCGGGCCGGCCGCCGGTCAAATGATACATAGTCGCCATTTGTGAAGACGACAAGTTGGCCAAAAGAGACATGTCAGCCAACTTGATATTGGCGCCCAACAAGACAAGTGACAAGACAGTGACAGACAAGTGTTTGTGTTAAAGTGATAGATTTTGACCCTGATTTGGATTATAATTAAAACTTCGGATTCTTGGGTTGTCATCATAAAAACCCTTTATATCTCGCAATTAGTTAATTATCTTGCAATAGTTGATACTTTATTATTGCATTAGGACGGCCGCCGGACATAGGATACACACATCAACACGGTCTAGGGATATTTCATACTCAATTAAATAACTCGAAAAGTACTGGCCGCATTGGAATCTTTTATACACCGATTTGTTTGTAATTTATCTCAGACTAATTCCAAATTCAAACTTTTGAAAATTCTTTTGTTTCGGTGGCATAAAAATGTCTTGATGTATAGGAGAGGGAATTTTCATTTGTGCGAAATTTAGAAAACAATACGAATTACGTTTAGTTACAGTTTTTTTTCATTTTTAAACGAAAGATAAAGTTAAAATTGAGGTATTGTAGCCATGCAACGCCGACATTTGACGAGGGCGGAGATGTTACGAGCTGTGGGAATGCTGGAAGCTGGATCTGTTCAGCGTAATGTTGCTGAGGCCATAGGGACCCATCAAAATGTAATTTCAAGATTGTGGACACGCTATCGTGCCACAGGTGAAGTAGCGGAGAGGCACCGGGGGCCAAGTCGCATCACTACCCCCAGACAAGACTGATTTGTGCAAATTACTGCGCGAGCACAACCAAATGCAACGGCGACTCAATTGGTCCAAAGGCTGCGAGTGGAACACCAAGTGCTTGTGAGTGACCAAACTGTAAGAAGGCGACTGCATGAAAGCAATCTACGCTCTCGTAGACCACTCCGGGTCCCACCTTTACGGAGAGGCAATCGTGGACGACGATTAGAATGGGTTCGGAACCACGTGGACTGGGGCCGTGACCAATGGTCCAATGTGCTGTTCACGGATGAATCCAGGTTCGGCTTCCATCCAGATTCACGAAGGACGCGTGTTTGGCGAGTTCCTGGACGATGGAGCCGTCTCCAGAACCCTCAGGAAGTTCACCCATACCAAGGAGGAACAATTATGGTTTGGGCAGGAATTCGTCTTGGAGGACGGACGGATCTCGTTTGGGTGCGGGGCAATATGACGGCAGAACGATACGTCCAACAGGTGCTGGGGCCCGTAATCTTGCCCCACAGAACACAAATGGGGCAAGATTTCCTGCTCATGCACGACAATGCCCGGGCACACACGGCGAGAACGGTAGCAGCTTGAATACATACATATAATGTTAGGGCCTTAGACTGGCCTGCTCAATCGCCAGATCTAAATCCCATTGAGCATGCGTGGGATATGCTGCAAAGAAGAGCTCTGAAGGAAGTTCCTGAAAATCTGGCTACAGAAGATCAACTTTTTGCGCACCTCAGAAGGACATGGGACAATATTCCGCAGCAAGACATTGACAACCTTGTTCTGAGCATGCCGAATCGTTGCCGATGTGTTATGAACATCATGGGCGCTTTCTCAGACTACTAACTTCAAGTTTATAAACACAAATTAAATGATTTTTCTATTTTTTTCAGTTTTTAGTCACAAATTAAAAGTTCATTCATATACGGTTTCCGTCTATGCTTCATTTTTTTTCCATAAAATCCTGAAATTTTAATCTATACCTTAACCATTATTAAAAAATGGTAGAATATTAAATAACGTATCTTTTAAATATATACATGTCACATAAATAATTAACACATTGATAGTAATTCGCTTTTTTTAAAATATCCCTAGACCGTGTTGATGTGTGTATATAGCGCCCACTTGTGAAGGCGATAAGTTTCCTAACTTGTTACTGGCGACAAATTTTGACCTCAAAAGGATGTTCCGTGACTTGGAATATAATTATTAAAAGTTCTAAAAAAAAAAAACTGTATATTATCACGATTACTAAATTTAGTCCCTTTTGGGCGCCAGCGGTAGTATATACTTTATTATTTTGTCAGTTCAGTCGCGAGACAGATGATACATAGAGGCCATTTCTTAGGGCAACAAGTTAGCCTTATTTGCGACCAACAAGTAATTTTTGAGGAAAATTTTCTTCGGCTTAAAACACGGCTATATTGAAAAGATTAATAAAACAAGTTATGATACCTAATATCGATTTCCTGATATCCATTTTGTATATTTTCTAATACAAAATATATTGTTTTAGTATTATGCCTTGAACATCATTATTTAACTCGCTCAGAAGTCCACATCGCTTTGGCCTTCTTTTTTTTCCTTCCTCCAGGACTTCCTCGGCTCATCGCCAAAGTAACTTGACTTGAAGATTCGTATTTATTAGTACATACAATAATCCTCCAAGTAAAAAGTCCGTGTGTCCCACACTGCGTGTAACACCACGATCGTTAGTACGGTCGTTGACTCCCAGTCTTACAATGCGGGGTTCCGTACAACAGTACATCCTATTTCGATTGTGCCCTTCTTATCCGCACAAACGTGTGCCGGCTTCCGCCCTATTAGTGCTGGTGACTCGGCATTTCGCTAATGGAGAGCTCGACGAGCTGGCGGGATTCCTTTAACCGGACCTCATGTTTTTGTTGCGACAAAATCAATTAAAGTCTGTAGTGTTTTTGTTTGATCAATTTCGTGCGGGTGTGTTGAATTAACGTTCGCATGGCGGATTGTTTGGTTTTGTTTCGACATTTGAATGTACTAAAAGGGTCAACGTTTGATGAGAACAAATGGCGAAAATAAGTAAAATACACATGAATAACGCATTAAATAGAGAGGCCCCTTTAATATCCCTCTCACAGAGAGGGGGCCCGTGAGAACATTATACAGGCTGATTTATTTTACTATTTTTCTAAACAAGAAAATTTTCACCAAACAACACCAGGCTTATAGCACATTAAAGTTAAAAGACTTCGTATAATCGTATAGGATAACACGCGATCCGACCACCCGTCAGCCGGCTCTGTAATTATGATAATCGAGCCCGTTCGTTGCACTTACGATACGACTTTATTCACTGAAACTTATTACAGTTTGCATTTTTTTATCAATTGGATGACGTGAGTAATCAACATCACTATTACTAGGACTTTTTACAGTGCACTATAACTAGCTAAATTAAGGACATATTTTAAAGGTAGGTAGACCTCTTGACTTCTTAGGAGGTCGTGGCTAAATAATGATAGCCGCTAGGGTCGATGTTCAGGGCAAGCCGCGATTGTCTAGGTTGGTCCGTGGATGGGTGAGACGACCCATTACACAACGGCGATGGAAATATTTATTTATCACGTCAAGCACCAAGTACAGAGGCGGACTTAATGCCATAGGCATTTTCTACCAGTCAACCTTTAGGTGATGCAGAGACAAGCAGTGGTAGGTGTCACTTCTGAAAATGAGAGAATAATTTTATTTAATACTACGATAAACTACAAGGATATATAAATGCTATACATAGGTATATATCAAATACTATAAATATATATTAAAGTAAATGTAAATATGGCTTCCTTGTAACGAAATTTATTATCCTTCAAGTATGAAATTACTTAGTTTTTTTAATAAGTAAGTATATGAACTATGAACGACTTAAATAAATAATACTTACTAAATAATTACAAAAAAAGCCTACAAGTTACACATAGGTTACTTTTTATTCCGTTACTCCACGCGGGCGAAGCCGCGGGCAAAAGCTATTTATTACCTATATACAGGTCGTTTCGATCACCGAACTGCATATGTTCGGCATCTACCGTCGCTGAGTCGTGTTCGAGTCAATTTGAGCCATGCCGAGCGGCGTTTTCATGTTAACCCGAACATGTATGCAGTGCTTCTCAGCCGTACCACTAACAAAACATGTTCATTAAAATGTTAATATATCCAACTTCCCTGATTAATTATTGTGTCGTTTTTGTTACAGGTAAGCAATACCAATTCTCGCTATACGACTACGGTACGGTAAATATTCGGCGCAATTATAGCTGTTCGCAACCTGTGTTTGGAATAAAAGGGAGACATTACGTTTCGAGATTGGGAAATTCCCAATTGGGAACGAAGGTTTATGGTGTATTTCAAGTAATTGAACAGCGGTGTTAAATATTCTACCTTTTTTCCTTGAAATATAACAGTAACTTATTAAGTAAGTAGATAAAGTGACTACTTACATAAAAGAAACGTACTGTTAGATTTTGTACGGAATTAAATTTAAGCAGTGATTAAGGTCTGGCTTAGTGTGAGTGAAAACAAACACAGGTACTTATAAAAAGTTACATAAAAGATATATCTAGGCAGAGCCTACACAAACACAACACAGACAGACAGAAATAGCTTTGAACAAACTACCTTACGTAACTCAACGAGGGCCCCAAACTCCAGCTTTTATGTAACCCGACTTTACAGCGATGACTGTCGAGGATAAAGCGATAACCCTGGAAGTGTCCAAGGTAAAGTTAGAAGTGGCAACTTCTTGTATAACCAATACATAATATAAGAAGGAAAGAGAGTGTGTAAAGTGGTAGCAGTTGGCGTTTCTGTTTAAAAACTGACACATTTTTCCCATGGTAAAAAAGGTGTAAATGGAAAAGGGTCCGTTATGAGTAAAAATACTGAAACAGATTCAGGTAAACAAAAATAAAAGAAGTAAAATGAAAATAAACCTTCAAGCTGTCATTAGCTCATCTACGTCGCGGCAGACCTCGTAGGAGATAGCGGAACGAAAAACCAGCGACAGTGTTCCACATTGGCCCTGGATCGTAACAACTGGAAGTCATAGAACGAGACCTTTGCCCAGCAGTAGACTGACGCATGCTTATAGTAGTATCAGCATCCTTAGCTCGAATAGATTCTAAAACGAGTGGTTTCAGGGTCATAAAAATAGAAATGACAAACGAAATTGAGTCGTAGATCCACCTGTCTCTATGTCTAATTTGAAAATAGGTCGAAAGCTCTACATTCAACTAAAAATAGGCCGTGAATTTACGGAGGGCAAATAAAATTGTCAGTGTCAATACTAACCAGCAATTAGGATGGACTTGACTCACTAAAGACGCGGCGGCTTGTCGGCGAGTTTATAAGCCGTTCAGTCGGCTAGTAGCCGACATGTTGGCGGCTTAAGAGTCCCACATGGTACCTACAGCTCACAGCGAACGCAGTTTTACTACACTGACCGCGATCACTTCCATTGGTGAAATAAATAACTCTTTACCACTTTTAATATCGAAACTGTATGAAAAATATTAAAATTAAGTAATCCATCAATCAATTTGGCCAAAACCTGTCCACTGCTGACCGTAGGATATAAATATTTAAATGAATTTTCTGTAAATATTGACGTGGCGGTGAGAGAGGGCTCTGTGTAAAAGTAGGTTATGGGTGTATGTATGTTAAGTAAGTAACTTTTTATTTTGCAAATATAGGTACAGTATATGGCAAAAGTTATAATTGGACGCCAAATAATATAGAAAATTAATAGATACTGAATAGTTTTAAATCACAACTTATCTTGATCACTGCAACAAAATTTATATTATACATATAGAAAAAAAGTAGATAACGGCACTATCCAAACTACGATTGCTCGACGCATGGCCCAAAACGGTGAAGGAAAACTGTGAGGATACTGGCATGTCCTAGAATCAAAAACAAATGAAAAACAAACGCTACTCACGCATCATTACCATCCAAATGAATTCCCTAATATTGATAAAATGCTACCAGAAAAACAAGAACCGCTGACACATCTTATTCACATTAAACGCGAGGTTATAAGCAACACGTCATTGGGGGTTTCCCCCTCCCCCACACCCCTCATAAATTCGCCTCCCCCGTATACGGAACATGTTTCCAGTCTCAACAGTAATGTTAAGGGATTTCTATGCTATAATAGAAAACGCGATGTGACTTCGTTACTGTTTTTCGGCAAGTTTTCGTGAATGAGCGTATCCGGTGTTTTCTTTTTTCTGTCTTGCTTTTAAAAATAATAACACGGTTTGGTAGTTTCTGTAGCAAGGTCTGTTATTATGTTTTTATGAAGCCGACTATGTCTACTATTAAACGTGGGTATGTTTCATAGACCAGTACAATGAGCAATCCTAGGGGATATCACCACGCACGATGAAGCGTGATACGTAAATATGCGCCATATCTTTTAGTACGCCTCCCGTAATGAAAAATTTCATATCGCCTGCAATAGCTTGAATATTAGAAGAACCCTCACTTATTTTATCATTTGCGATGTCATCATCTAAGTGCAATTCCAAAACAGCCCTAAAGATTGCATTTGCTATGAGAACCTCCTCGATACCGTGAAGATGGCCAAAATATACCGAAGATAACAATTCTATTTCGCAGTATCATTTTGAACGAAAATGGCGACATTCTCGCACCATTTTCGAGGAGGGCAGCGTCGGATGTCAGATAAAAAATAATAAATAATGAGTGTGGGAGGGGAAAGATTACAAAGGGAGAGCTTCCGATGGGCAGAGATCAACGAGATTTGCGGTTTTAGACTGCTTTCACTGTTCATTTGCGAACGACGACGGCTTATGGTTCGTTCAACCAGTGTTTTGGCATTTAAATCACGTGTTCATCTTGTTAATTACACCGCATCATGTACAAAGCTTTATCTGGCTTCAGGCTGATTGGTTATTCAACCGTTATTATTGTATTTGGTATTTTGTCTTATACCGGATGACTTTTTATCACTTTCGAAAAAAATGGGTATATTAATTAGGGGAACGGAGTAGAAGCTTATTAAGCGTATTTTAAGTATTTTTTTTTTATATTAGAACAAAGAAAGAGAAATTTTGAAAAAAAAAAAATTCAAATCATATGTTATGAATTTTGATATTTTTTTTTTAAAACTAAGTATGCCATTTGCTTCTACTCCGGTCACCTATTATACCCATTTTTTTGGAAAGTGATAAAAACGTCATCCTGTATTTACCACGCATGACAGTAACGTGAATTAATTCCGTCGACATTATAAATTATTACACTTTGCGTACATGATGTTTGTTTTACTTCATATTGAAATATATTCTGCCATAAAGTAAGTCGAGTAAAAATATCTTTGTAAACGAGTTATTTCTGCATTTTATGACAAAACATCTTAAAAATTCAATGTTATTTTGTAAAGTATCTCTCAAAATATCAGTATGTCGAAGGTAAATGTCATGTTTCTCGCCGAGCTCCTCCACAATGAACTTAACGTTCGTTCGCCCGGCTCCCGACGATCTTGCGCTTCTTGATAATAATCTAATTCGGGACTTATCCGATACGTCCATTTACCGTTCGGAGGGTAAACAACGTTTTTTAACAAGGAAACTGCTAATACTAGCCCTCCGTAGCTAAAGTATCGATTTTAGTGCAAATGAAGGGATGTTGGCTATCAAACTCCTTATTTTTACGTGCGAATTGGTTGTGGTATTCATTTGATCTCATTTCGGCTACGTTTATTGATGTAGGCTAATTTAGAGAGCGCCTTTGGATATCCCCTTTTAAGACCACAGTGCTGGAAATCGGGACAGTAGATAAGACGATGACACCCCTTCAGTTATCGAGTGGTTGGCTGCGACCCGATTAGAACGCCTCTAGCTTAGTTATGTCATGAATTTCAACATAATATCGTTCACTGCTTTTAGCAGCTTGTCTTTGCTGAGCACATTTTGCATTGTTGTACCGTTTTGCATCATGATAGATATCTAGACTATCTACATAACATATATTGTAAGAAAGTCTGTACATACCTTTCCTTTTGAGTCTTGACTCGTTAAAAATAACTACTACAACCTCGTTTACCACATTGCTTATAAATTCGCTTTTACTGAAGCTATTCCACCAGTTTATATGTACCCATAATACATAAGCTTTTCGAAATACCCTCGGGTGTTCAGATTTTTGCCCCCTGGCTATCACAGCAATTTATGGAATTTTCTTACTCTCTAGGGCAATTCCTGCACTTTAAAGGGGCCACAGAACTTTCCGGAAATTCTTGTGAAATTAGCTCAAACACAGAAACATTTCTTTTAATCTTAATGCACGATGTTCAAACAAAGAAGTGATAAAGAGGCCGGACCTAAGGGTGTTAACGCACTGGCGATTTGCTAACGTGCTTCTAGAGACGCATTTGTTTACCACGCTTGTTGCGTAGCGAGCACTCCACGTGTGCGCAACGTCTTTGCCACATGCGTGAAGAGAGCGATTGACATGAGTGAACAATATTGTAAAATCGCGCAGATTCGTCGCGTAGTCGCGGTTGGCACGTTTCACATCCGCGGAGAGCTCGTTCACTAATCATCCGGAGGGCATTAACGCACTGGCTATTAACAAACGCGTTTCCAGAGACGCAATGGCCGAGCACGCTACATGTGCGCAACGTCTTTGCCGCATGCGTGAGGAGAGCGATTGTCGTGAGTGTACAAGACAAGGGAGTGCACAAAATTGTAAAATCGCGCAGTTTCGTCGCGTTGTCGCTGGCTCGCTTCTCACTCGCGGAAAGTCCGCTCCTTAATCGCAACGCTGGAAACACGCCGTCAGTGTGTTAACGCTCTAAGTTCGGTCCCCAAGTGGTTCAAACAAACTTATTTTATGTAAATTAGTTCTGGGATCATGATATTTTCTGATGGAAATGTTTTTGTTTTACAGCTTTTATGTTATTAATACAAGTTATATAAGACTTTAGGTTTTGCGTTGTTAAAAGTTATATTTATTGGTAATCAACGTAGACGTGACGTCAATGAATGTAGGTACCTGTAATACCATAGAGCTGTTTATACCACGCATTTATTTTTATTCTATAACAAATAAAGGCCCTACCTAATCTAAAATTAATTGCTCCGTGATAATGACGTTCTTTTTTGTCGATTAGCTAACCTTATGGCCTTAACATGGCTGTGGGGCTACTGTGTAGATGTAAAAAGGTTATTTTCTAGAAAATTCTTCCACGCGTTCTTCCAAAACTCTGAAAACCATACGAACAAATGCAACGAGGGTTCGAACTTTTTATATTTCAATCACTCCGATAGTTCGCGATAAAAGAAAAAAGATTTAACGCAAACCCCTCTTTATTTTACTTCGCCCGAAACTTAAGTGACCTTTTCCGCAGAACCTTTAAAATAAATCTTAAGGAAATAATGGTCGCCAAGCCGAGGAAAAGATCAGTCCGATTTAAAACTGAAATCCGACTATATTCCTTAGGTATATAAATTACTTTTAGACTGCCACAGTCTGCCAGTAAAGTTTTTTTTGTTGTTGTATATAGGGCGATTCATTGAGAGGGATTCTTCATTCTGAGAAAATACGTCGTCTATTTTAGAGCTGTAAACAACTACTTTGATTAAACCTTTATTATGGATTGCCTGACTACAATCATACATTGTTGTTTGAGCTTTTCAGATAACATTGAACAGCTGTCTGTTCCAAAACCTCCCCACACAGGCGCGTTTTTGCGTTTTCTCGTTTCTGCGTCCCAATACAAAATGCGATATTGCGATATGAGTTCTTAGAACATTTGGTATTGAGACGCAGAAACGCAAAAATGCTCCTGTGTGTTGGAAGCCTTAACTCTTAAGTCAACTTCTTGGATATAATAACCTTTTCTATAACTAAAGGTTTCTGATTTTTATCCATTTAATTGAATCGCCCTGTATAAGCAAAAAGACTACGTAATCCTAGGTTTCGTAACCCTTTCGCGTCATCATATGTCTAGCTTTAGATATGGCCTTATGAAGTCCTTTGTTCCTGACAACTTTTCTTCCAAGTTTTTTGTTCGAAGGAGCGTGTCGTGTATGTAACGGTTGCTACACACTTTTTCGGTTTTACCATACGATTCGGTAGTATTAATTGAACAACAAAACCGACCCGAAACTATTACATTACGACGCTTAGTCAGTTTTCATTCGACTCGAGCACATCGGTGTTTACCGTTCGATATTCATCATCGCTGAATAATTTTTGGATCAGGGGGGCAAAAATAGCCGCTTTAGCAGAATCGTAATAGGAAAATGTTCACAAAATGACAATTCATACCTAATATTAACTGCGTCTGTGCCCATTTTAAGAATTTTAATTCATAATTTATCATTCTGCTGGCCATTTTTGACCCCCAGAGCCGATAAGCAAGCGGATTTTTTCCGAACGTATGTATATCCTATATCCTCTTCGCCGATTCATGCCGACCCGAACACGTGTGTAGCGCCCCTTAGATCTTCAAGTACATTACATTTTGCCGTGTACGGTAACGTCAAGTAAAAGAGATGTCGATGGTTGTTAATGTTAGATTTTAATGCGAAAGTCTCACGTCAAAGGCGGTAGGAATTTATTGTATTACAGCGGAGATGTCGTGTCTAAAGATAAACGAAACCGAACGTACTTATTTGTTTCAAATACGGGACATTTATTTGTAATATTGTGTTTTATTTGATGCAATAAATGAACGAATTGAATTGAATTAATATCGTATTTGAAACATACTATTTCCATGTATATTTATGTTAAACCTATAAGCCCACATACATTGTACGCACGGCGACACATCAAGCTATACATGTCCAGTATAACATGGCCTCGCTTTGTATAAATTTCCAATACAATGAGAGATCCGCATAAACTCGCTTTGTATAACTTGATCGTCCGCCGTGCGTACGTGGATTTGGCAGCACATCGTCAATAAACATACACAAGCTATTTGTTGGATGAGTTTTTCTCCCGAATCCCCAATACAAGGCCGATGGCTAAAACTATACATAACTCCATCAACCCTATGCAAGGGATCGTCGCTTTTACGACCCGCCTTCCCCAGGGCGTATAAGGGATTTGTAGTCGTTTCCACCCCCCCACAAAACTTCTATATTTCACATTCTTCCCGTATAATTTCAAATATCAACTTTCATCAAAAATAAATCCGCGACAAAACTCTATCTCGAAAGAAAATGCAGAAAATTTCAAGTAGTTCGATCCCCCTTCTCTCTGCATTCCTTCGAGACGTTTCTTCATTTATTAACTGTCCAACTTTGAGCGTAAATCAATTCACCTTACTCATTTTCTGGAAATTTCGAGAAGAAATGAGAAAAAAGTGTACGTGTACACGTTTATTACTGGTTAGGGAGCGGAGACAGTTTTGTTCGGAAACTTAGGATCAATATTAATTTGAAGAAGAACTTGAGAAGACTTGAATACGTTTTAAAAAGGATTAAGATTAAGGAGTAAGAAGAAGAAGGATTAAGGATTAAGAGTCTAGATTGCCGCTTCTGAAAACTGATATTGTTTTCTCCCTCTCGGAAATTCTCATTATAATTGGTCTGACAACAATCTTCGTGGTACACGGAATTAACAATTCAATTTTCATCTAAAATGAAAGCTTCTGTGTCACAGTGTTTTCACGTCACTGTCGGTTTTTTCGTCATGGGTGTCTTTCATGGTATTCGGGTTTTCTGATAACGAAAATGGGGTCAAAATAAAAATTCAGGCTGGCGCCGATGAAAATTTCCCGTTTTTACGTCATGGGCATCATTTTCGTGGATACCAGGGTCGCTGAAAACGAAACTGAGGTCAAAATGAAAATTCAAGGGCACTCCGACGAAAAATGTCATGTTTTCTCCCTCTAGGAAATTCTCTATTCCATAATTGGTCTGAAAACAATCTCCGTGGTGAACAAGTACATGAATAATTCAGTTTCCATCTAAAATTAAAGCTTCCGTGTCAGAACGTTTCACGTCATTGTTTAAAATACATTTCTGGGGAACCTTTGGCTGTGGTGCGAGGTTATTTACGCACACTCATAAATCAACATCCGAAAACGAACCATAAGGGTTGTTTTTTCGCATTATTTATCTTGAAAAAAACTAAAATTTTTCAGCAGGAAAACCTTTGTATATTTAACGTGTGAGATGGAAGCGTTGCTTTACTTTAGGCACGTTAAATGGGGTAAGTTACGTTACGTAAACGTAGGTTCATGCGTTTGCACGTCTCCCTGCCTTATAAGCGGGATATTTATTCGGGTTTTACGAGTATTTCGAATAGCACCCTCTTATCAACTTATCAATTCATGGCGTGTACCATTGACGCGGTCCCGGTACTTCGCGGTGATGTAATCCTCAAATTTACGCCATGTTGTGTTACTTTTTAGTTGAATATTATTTTTCATCCGTTGTTTGGTGTGTTGGAGGTAAATTGCGGGAAAAGTTGAAATTGGATCACCTGCGATCAATTTTCTGTTATTTTATGAAGCATTTTTCAGTTACGAACAAACCATTATCCGGAGCACTACTTTTGCAGTAAGTAAGCACTAGAAAATCACAAAAAAGAGGCAATTCTAATGTTACTATTTCGAAAAGTCATAGATAATATCAAACTGAGTATTGAACTCCAATCGTCGAGTGGTCACAAAGCGACCAGATCGCCAGAAACTATTCCAAATGTCATAAACTTAAGCCAATAAGTACCTCGGATCGTAATAATATTGTCTAGTAGGGTCTAAAAAACCAATTTATTGCGACTCCAGTCAATCCATACTTGAGCTACTATACAGGTAAAGGCATACTCCGTTTGCCATGAAGTTTCCAAACAATAAACAATAGATGTGATAGTAGTTACTTTATTACGCACACAAAGTTTTATACATAGTTTTCGCTACAACTTGATACATTTTATAAATCAGACAATAGTACTAATTATTCTAAAATCAACTTAATTTCGACCAACATAAAGTTGATATTCTTTTATGTAAAATAACATCAATTGGAAACAAGGACTGAAAAGACTTTAGGTAGGTATGCCATTTTCAGACATGGCACAGTAAAATTTTATTTCATAGCCCACTAAACAATAGGTTATTTATCGTAAATATTCAAATTGCAGATGTTGACTGCGCAACTCAGTAATTGAATAGGTCGTGTACCTGAAGTATTTTATTAGAGGCAGTAAACGTTTAGATGACAAAACGTAAATGTACCAAATATACAAGGTGGGGTGGACAATTGGTGCACAACCTAGTATCAATAAATAATTCTAAACCCCCACAACGAGAGGAGCTCTTGGCTAAATAATAACAGCCGCACGGGTTGATCGTCGGGTTAAGCCGCACTTGCCAAGGTCGATCTGTGAATGGGTGACCATCATTACATATCGAGTTTCCTCCGTGCCTCGGAAAGCACACTAAGCCGTTGGGCACGACTGTCATTTATAGATCTTTTACAGGTAGTGGCTCGTAAGTCTGAGAACCAGTCTTACCAAGGGGTACAGTATTACCCAGTACTAACTGGATTGTCGAGGTCAGATAGGCAGAAAATAAACTCTGGTTCCGTACATGTGACCGTGTAGATTTAGCTGGTTTAACACTAAATCCGGCAGAGTAGAATCGAACCAACCCATTACACTCACGGGTGTCGTGTAAGGCGACTAATGTCTGAGGCAGAACACCTTGCGCCTCCGTAGACCAGAGAATGGGCAGCAGCTGTTAGTCTTTCATCACTGCGATCTCCAATCCGCCTGCCAAGCGTGGAGATTACGGCAAATTCCTCCCATCATGGGAGAGGCTTATGTCCAGCAGTGGACGTTATAGGCTATTGTCACTACAATAGCCTATAACGTCCACTGCTGGACATAAGCCAGCTGGATTAAGCTAATGGTTCAAACAAAAAGATTCAGTGCTACACTTAGCACTGAATCTTTTTGTTTGAACCATTAGCTTAATTTTATTAAAACCGAAGAAAGTTTCAACTAAAATAATGTACGAAATTGATGATAACAGTTGGCGCACCGATCTCCTTTACACCATATATAAAACAAAGAAGAGTATACACTTAAGAAATACAAGACCTAAATATGACGTTAATGTCACCTCTCACAAACACAACGAGCCCGTCATTGTTCTTTCACGCGCATAAATAAGCAGTCGCCCGCAGACCCCACCCTCATGACACTATTGTTCCTCCAATTTAGGACCCTAAACTATAAATTACTAAATACTAACTGCGTGCAAACTTCATCACGTTTTGTATGTGCTTGTCGCGTTTAGGGTTACCATTTCAAAAAGTCCTTACAAAAAGCCGGACAATTTACTTTTTAATCTTCCTTTCTCTGGGGGTCTAAAATGGCCGCTTTAGCAGAATCAGAATCTGAATCAGCTATGAATTACGTTAAAAAATTTAAATTCTTAAAATGGACTTTCCATGAAGTCCATTTAAGAATTTTAAATTTTTAACGTGATTCATAGCTGATTCAGATATATTACGATTCTGCTAAAGCGGCTATTTGGGGGGCTACCCCCAGGGCTCATACTTGTCTGTACTTCTACACTAATAAATCTATATCTACACTGATAACATTATTAGGAGAGTGAAAGAGCGAATTTTGAGTTTGTACGTATGCGGAGGGTAATATCCGGAACCATAGCATCTATTTAAAAAAGTCTTTCACCGTTTGAAAGGTACATTATTCCGAATAGACACAGGCTACTTTTTATCGGATACCACACGGGGGAAGCCATGCCTAGAAGCTAGTACATTATGTTTTTTTCTTATTTCGAAAGTCCAGGGTGGACGAGGCCAAAAGGCCGGACATATTGAGGCAAATCAGAACGTATGGTGACCCTTGTCGCGTGGACGATGCATCACGCTGTGGGTGCATTAGACAGGCCGTTAACGTGTTGAGCAATTATTTGCTGGAACCTTGTGTGCTTTGAACTATGGATTGGAAATGGATGGAATGCTTTTTACACAATTACAATATAGAAGAGTTGAAAGTCACATAGGGTGACAATGGGTAATCATCAAACATTTATATCCAGTTCATGTAACTGTCAAGAATTACTTTTCATGAAATAGTCATTTTTGACAGTTACATGAACTTAGAGAGGGTTGTATTGATGATTTTAATGATTATTATTCTGTAACTACATACGTGTTACAGCCGCGAATCATATTTTAATCAACATAAGTACAACCTGACACTGATCTGCAAATTGCAAAAAAACGTAAAAGAATTTGCGGGCTACCGTGGAGCTTCCACCTAAAAGAAATGTGTGCAATAAAAAATAAAATGATAATGCACATAAATAGCTTTTTCACCACACCAATTAAGTTGCTCACAATATTTAAAAGTGTGTAAACGGTATATTCTTGGAAAAAATGAGATTAAACTCGTTACGTATTAATAATCTGTTAGTTGCGAAAGTGTTGTTAAATATTTATCTCTTGATAAGCTTCTACGAAAGCTATTGATTTTATTTTACTCTTTAGCGAATAAAAATTGTTATTCAAAACATACATTAGAGGCGGATATTTTCAGAGTAACATATTATAAGTAGTATAAATAAAATATGAAGGTAGTCCCTCGAGGATCTATTTTGGGGCCATCAACACTTAGAACTATATTAATAGAAAATATAATACCATTGCAGTAGTACGTAATAAAAGCTTTACCTATATAAAATTCTTGCCATTTTCATACTAAAAAGTAATTTTAAATCATCAAGTTGTAGACATTTTTGAAAAACTAAACAAAATAAAAGCTAGAGATAGAGAGAGAGCAGAAGCTTTGTCCATCCTTTACTTTACCGGAGGTACTCACTTAGCTAATAGTAACATTAATGATGCTTTCAAGCAAAGCTGCAAGAAAGCTAATTAATACATTAACCGTTTAATTACATTCAAACAAAAACGCAGGTAGAATAAAAACTATATTACGCCACCTGCTGTGACCCTTTCACTTCGTCCACACTCACACATCTGGAGCCCCAAAATGGCCGCATTAGCAGAATCATAATTCGTAAACAATAAATGCCAGTCATATTATATACACATAAGTCTTTGACTTTAAGAATTTTTACGTGAGTCATATTATTGTACAATTACGATTCTACTAAATCGGCCATTTTAGACCCATAATACTGGCTTATTACAAAAAACTAAATAAACCTTGTTTAGCAACCCGTACCCACACGATAAAGAAGAAGAAGCAGTAAGGGTCAATTTTAAATGCAAACTAATACAAACTTATAAAGGTCTATGAATGTTTTACGGGGCGGACACAACAGATGTCACCTGACGCTGGGCGTAGACAGAAATACAAACATTAATCACGTACGCCAGCTGCTAACTAACCTGTAGGTATAGTTATAATGGTAGCACAAAGGGAAGCTTCCCTTTGTTCTACGTCCAACATGCCTACGGACGAATATTTAGTTCAAAAATTACAGCTAGGAGAGGTACAGTGGCTTGTACAGACGCCAGCACTTCAAGCTACCCGAAAATGTAAAATTTCCTCAAACAACCTTGAACCTAATGCTTTAGCGATCAAGTTGAAAATCTATTAAAGAGATTTGACAGATTGTAGTAGTTTGATGTGCTGGCGTCTTGTACGGTCGACCAAGTTATTTGGTTTACATTTTACAATGTAATTTGCATGTTAAAATGTAAACCTAATAGCTTGTACCTTTGTGGGAACAAAACCAGTATAAGCTGGGTTCATATTCTATTGAAACTCACTAAGCTAGCTCAAAGTATAATATTCATCATAATTTCAGCCCAAAAACGTCCTCTTGTGGACATAGGCCTCTTCCATGCCATGTCGGCCGGTCCTGTACCTACTACTCTCATCCAGTACATTGTACGTAACGTAACGCCTGTAATCCCCGAAGCGTTAGGCAAACGTATACCTAATAGTACACCCACATTTCGCCAGTTATGTTTAAGTCCCATGTAATAGGGGGCGAGCCTATTGCCATCAACGGGCACAAATCCAGACTCCTTGGCTGCCACTTAAAAATTCCTGGTGGAAAAACCCAACAACAATTTGACGACTAAGTTCGAAACGAGCATCGAGTTCATTGTCAGTCACCAATAGACATTGTCTTTACTTTTATCATATTTATTGCACTATCTTCTAAACGAACAATACGAGAAAGTCTTCCATTTTCACCTCCCAATCTTCCAATTGAATTACATTTAGCTTCCCTCTTTTTATCAAGCGATTATTTTGTTTTATTGCCCTCCTCCATACTCAAAAGGTTTCGCATGACTGGCCATCTACCTTCACCATCCGTATTCGTTATGTCGTTCGTCGCATCGTCGGCTTTTTTCGTTCACTCATTATCAATGTCGGCGTTATAAAGCAATTTTAATTGACATTTATGCGCCGCTGATAAATGCCAGCCCTTATGGATATCATATTAAGTTTCATGTTTCATTATAATTAATTTATTTTGCTTTGTGTGTTTAATTCTGAAGTCAATGCCACGAAGGACCAAAATATACCCTTACAATGGGGTTAAGAGCCATTTCACAAAATTACAACGCTCGAGTTTAGGTAAAAGACCGCAGCTTTGTGTATGTGTGCGTAGCAATCCACACATACACAACGCAAACAGTCCAGCGCGAGGGTCGAGACAGACTAAACAATCTTGGGCCGTTATAATCGTAATGCACCTTGGCTTGAGATTTATGCAATAAGATAATTTATTTATTCAGTCTTTATTCTATCAAAGCCTTCTAGACTAATAAAACACAAATATATGTTATGTAAATATGTATTCTAAGTGTATGTTTCTATTACCCGATGATGCCCGATTGTGGCAAGCGAATTTTCGAAAATCTGTGAATACAGATTATATTCTTTTTAAAAATTTAGGAATGTTTCCTTTGAGTAAAATTGCTATCTCCAGTATTTAGAGTACTTTCTCTCCAGGTAGCATTGAAAAATTCCACCCTGTATGTACAACTAGCTGACGTCGCGCGGTTTCACCCACATGGTTCTCGTTCCCGTGGGAGTATGGGGATAAAATATAGCATAAGTTACTCGCTGATAATGTAGCTATCTATTGCTGACAAATTTTTTTAAAATCGGTCGCGCAGTTTTTCAATTAAATCGTAACAAACACACAAACAAACAAAAAATCAAATCTTTCCTCTTTATAATATTATTATAGTATGAATATCCTTTTTATTATAGTAGGTACCTATGATACTGAATATACATACTACAGTACTTTCACAGTTTTTATGTCTTGTGACTGGGACTGTAGCTATATTTAATTTTCATCTTTGTTTCGACAGTTCAAAAGTGCCCGTAACTGGCCTACTTGAAATAATTGCTTTGATTTTGATACTGAATAGACTCCTGTATTAAACATAAAATTGTAACTAAAACATACAATTTCTGCTGTCGAATCAGACTTTCCACCAGTACCCAGCATGGCGGCTCTTCTAAAAGTACTATCCTCCTCTACTCGATTCACGCGATTTCTCATTCTAAAATGACAACAAAAAAATAGCAATCAAATTTCGACACCGAAATAGTTTTAAAGGAAAACCCAAGGGAAACCTTTCAAATTGTAATTACGGTTCTATATTCCATGTCGATATAATTATTTTAAGGCTAATGCTCCAGGGTAGCCCGCGAAATTCAAATTTTCTTACGTTTTTTGCAATTTGCAGGCCAGTGCTAGGTTGTATGTTGATTAGAATATTATTTGCGGCTGTAAGACGTATGTAGTTACAGAATTATAATCATCAAAATTATCAATACAACCCTCCAAGTTCATAAAGGTGCAGGAATTACTTTGACCTTGAAAAAGTAATTTTTGGAGCATTCGAGCAAGCGAGATGGACATTATTTTTATTTGCAATATGAATTGCAAATAAAAATAATATCCATCTCGCTTCTGTTGTGTCAATAAAAGGAAAGAATAAAAAAAAATTGCAGAATTTTTATTCTTTCCTTTTATTGACACAATGATAATACAACCCTTACGCCCCATTGCTAAAACTAATAAAACAGAAATATAACAAATATTCTACAAACTACTAAAATAATACTTTACTTGATAATAAACGAAATTCTAAGCCAATGAAAAAAAATACAAAGCGGTTTAAAATGTTGTAGTCGGAGTATAACAATGCGTTTACGATAGATACGCTCGAAAATCGGGTCGCGGAAAAAATGGCACAGCACCCCTAGCCCAGTTGACAATCTACAATCGTTAACGCTAGTAGAAAACTATTCAAATGAATGAAACTAAAAATAATAATAATAAATGAACTATTCAATTCAATGAATGGGAATGACATCATCTCAAAATCACGTGATCAACACAAACGAATAGTTACTTCGTAGACAAGTTTACATCGTTCAAAATGCTAGAATAGAATGTTATCGTTTCTACAATGTTGATCGCTAAACTCTTTGGTAGGAATGCTCACCATAGACTAAAGTGTAGGTTTTTTTTCTACAGACTACAGTCGTGTCAACTTGGCTACCAATTTAGCGCTTTCTACAATCGCTTACGCCGAGGCGTTTACGATTGTAGAAAGAGAATCGATACGAAACGTTTGTAACTTGGCTAGGCCTGCAGGTCCTTCGTCGACAGGCGCTCGGGCCGTACTAATCGGTGCTCGCTTATGCGTCGTAATTTATTGTAGTTTAGAGTGATGTTAAAAATTATATTATGTCTGATTAAATGAATTGATTTTAATAAAACTTTGGAATTAGTTAGTTTAGTAAAATATCATAGTTTAATTTTACATAATTTGTTTAATGTTATTACGCTTTATTCAAACCAAAAAATCACGATAAAATAGCGATATAAAACGTAAAAATTGACCTAAGACTTTGTTTTTTTAATGTTATTAATTATCGATATTCTAGTACATTATGTGTCGACAAAAGTATATGTCTGATGCTTTACGTATTTTTCTCAGTGAAATTTATAAATATTTATGATAGATATAGGAGTTTGAAATTGACTCTGCGATGATTTTTCAGTAAACTAGTTGTGGGAGATTAATCACTACTTACTAAACAATTGTGTTTTTGTAAATGTGTTACATGAAGTGTCAATAAGAAAGACTAGTCTATTTTTAACATGATTCAAAAATGCCAGGGTGTTATCTAAGTTAGTAAATTAGGCGACTAAAGTCTTAGAATTTTTTATTTTTTGTTTAGTTTTAAGTTTTTTATTCATTTATTTTGTTATTTCTTTTTGTTTTTCTTTTTTGTTTATTTTTTATACTGTGCACTTGTGGCGTGTGCCAAATAAATGCATGAATATTTGCTCACAGATAGTTTTTATCCTGGATTAACACATAATAAGCCGCGGGTATAAATTAGTTAGACATAATAATTTGATAGCAAGGGCAAGCACGTAACTAGACATTATAATTAATCGGATTACCCTGGTGAACGAACCGGGTTACCCCTACTAGCTAAACAGTTGATAGACTATAAAAATGCCACACAAATAAACTACAACAAAAAAGCAACAATGACTCACCAACTCCCAATTAACGACACCCCCGCGGTTCAGCGGACTGAATAACAGAAGAAACGGCCAGCCAATGAGCAGTCAATAAACATCTATATGGTCGAAACAATCAATCTCTATTAGCCAATCCAATTCAAGACGATTTATCAGCCTGGATCGATCCCCGAGTTTACCTATCGTCACTAGAAAATTTGGGTCATTTATTCTAATGAACTGGTCTAGAAGCTCGTGAATAGCCGCTCGGGTCGATCTTTACGTTAAGCCGCGCTTGCCTAGGTTGGTCCGAGGATGGGCGGCTACCCATTACATGCCGAGTTTCCTCCGTGCCTCAGACAGCACGTTAAGTCGTTGGTCCCGGCTGTCATTTGTAGATCTTTGACAGTCGTGCGTGACAAGTAGTCAGTGGCCCGAAATTCTGACAACCAGTCTTACCAATGGAAATCGTGTTACCTAGTACCAACTGGGTTGTGAAGGTTAGATAGACAGTTGCTCCACGTTGGCATTCAGCTGCATCCGGTTAGACTGGAACCCGACCCTAACATAGTTGGGAAAAGGCTAGTCAGATGATTCGAATGAACTGGTCTAGTCATCGTAAGCGTTACTGCTGAGTTAATCCTGGTTCGATTTTCAGGTCAGACAAAGTGTTATGGCGTTCATACTATAAGAAATTTCTCAGTAGCGGCCCTGAATTTGTGTACGTTTGATGGCAATGGGCATGCCCCATGTTACATGGTACTTAAAACAAAACTGTAGAAATGTGGGTCCCCTCTACCTAACCCTTCGGGAACAACAGGCGCGATGTTATGAACTGGACATTCTCCATCACAAGAAATAAAGCAATCGTGGCAGTGAACCTAATGTAATTTTATTAAGGTAATTTCTGTTATAAACGACACTGTTAATGTTCCTAATTTGTTTGTTTCGTTTTTTTTTTCTTCTTGTTTATGGGTGCTGTACAATGGTGGTAAGCAATAGTGATGGTAAGGGAAAAACTTGGTGGAGAATAGCTATTGCGTATAAAAGGACCAAAAATAAAAACAAGAATTTTTTCCCCAGATTTCATATTGAGGTCCTTTTTTTTTTTTTTTTTTTACTTGCAGGAGGGAGTGTCAGACTTTTACTGACTAAAACCCATCCATGTTCCGTCATCGCCCTTTGTATTCCGGGGCCACGGTATCTCTTTCGAACAGTCCCGCAACCCCGGCAGGCATCGGTCCTTGCGGACCCCTTCCTTTTTGCTGACTCTCTTTGAGGCGCGCGTGGAACACGAACGCGCCGTCGACACGGCCTGTCGTCATGAGACGGACCGACGGCGAGCTAGCCCATAGCCCACCGTCCACAGACCCGCGCCTACGGTGGCCGGGGGCTACGTGGTGGCCCCCGACGCCCGGGGTGTCTCCCGCGGCGGCCGGGACGCTGTGAGGTTCTCTCCCTCTCACGTTCCGCCACCTCCTTCTCTAGCATTACTGTTTCGCAGAAGAAGGTAGCATTGAGGTCCTGAGTTTGATTTTCAGGACGGGCAAATTGTTATTGAGTTCTTTCATGAGGACTTTTCTATTAAGATATCAAACTTTCAACTTTATTTTAGCTACCCATCGATCATGTTTCATTTGTAAACCCATTGCATTATTAAACTTCAACTCTTCAGATTCTTCCTCTGCTAAAGCCAGTACAATTTTGTTCGAAACGTAACACAAAATAAAAATAAAATAAATAAGCTCAAGGCTATATGCACCAATATGTACACAGTCACATTTCCATCAGTAGAATGACGATTACCGTTACATATTTTAAAGTTTTCTGCATAGCATCTAGCTGGATTTGTGCTCGGACGGCTACAGGCTCCCTATTTGTACTAAAAACTTAACATTTGAAATATGGAGTTTAGCTATAGAATAGAATAGAATGAGCCACGCCCCCTTAAAGTATAGGCCTATTAGGAAAGCGTCAATTTGGTGCGCAAAATAACAAAAACTTGTTTGGCGAGCGTCGTCAGTGCGCTCGGCCGATCGGTATTGTCTTTCATTCATTATTTCTGTACAAAGTCAACGGGGCGGGGCTAGAGAGCATTTCTGTTGCGAGTGCAAGCAAAAATTTGCCTAGTGGTGATCAGGCGGGAGTGTCCACGATCGTTTTCTGAACTCTACTGGGAAAACATATGTTATTTCATGTATGTAAACGATTTTGCCAAGCAAGCTTCCTAAAGCTTCAATTAAAATGTCAGTGACAGGACAACGAGCGCCTAAATATCGTCCTGATCGTGAAAATATATTAGGAGATTAAGTGCTCAGCCCAAACTCGAGCCCTCACACGCCCAACTAACTCCATATTGATTCTATTCATCTAAAGCCTGGAATTGAAACATTCTGTCTAACGTCATTAAGGGCGAATTTCACTTGTGAAACTGAACGCAATCAGTGCGCACTTCGTTCAAATCGTCTGACTAGCCTTTGCCTAACTTTATTGGGGTCGGCTTCCAGTATTTCCGGATGCAGCTGAATGCCAGTATATGTATGAGGAGGTCATCTCCACAACCTAGTTAGTACTGGGTAATACGGTACCCTATGGTGAGACTGGTATTCGGACTTTTGGGTCACTGACTAGTGACTACCTATAACGACTGTGAACGATCTACAAATGACTGTCGGGACCAATGGCTTAATGTGCTTTCCGAGGAACGGAAATAGCTCGATATGTAATGATGGTCACCCATCCACATACCGACCTTGGCAACCGCGGCTTAACCTTGATAATCGACCCGTGCGGCTGTTATAATATAACCACGAGCTCTCATCATGGATATTGAATCTTGAAATTATTCTTGAACGCGGTTTAAAAGTACGGTCTCGACCAAGCTATTTGGTTTACATTTTATAATGTATCTTGCATGTTAAAATGTAAACCAAATAGCTTAGCCGACCGTACTAAACGCGTTCAATTTAGTCGGTGGAACACGCTCTAAGGGCTACCGCACACTTGAGACAAAACTGTCTTGAGACAGACTATTTCCCTACTAGTGCGAACGAGACAGACTATTTATCTCTCGCTCGCGCTAGTAGGGAAATAGTCTGTCTCAAGACAGTTTTGTCTCAAGTGTGCGGTAGCCCTTATCTCTCGCTCGCGCTAGTAGGGAAATAGTCTGTCTCAAGACAGTTTTGTCCCAAGTGTGTGGTAGCCCTTATCTCTCGCTCACGCTAGTAGGGAAATAGTCTGTCTCAAGACAGTTTTGTCTCAAGTGTGCGGTAGCCCTAAGTCTTTTTATAGATTTATATTTAATACTTAATACCTTGTAATATTTAATATTTAATACCTTGTAATATTTAATATTTGTAATAATTAATAAAATATATAATTTAATATTTGTAATATTTAATATTTAATACCTTGGTTGGCAAATAATTACACTCAATTATCCACGGTGTAATGCTGAAATTACGTAACACGTAATATCAAGATAATGGAGGCTTGAATGTTACCTGCTGAGATTTTGAAGTACAATTTCCCTGCTCGCCAGATTAACGATAATCAGGACATGATTGTAAATGTGATACGATGATTGCAGGATTACGTTTTGATTACACATAACTTTTAAAAAATATACCGGATGACCTTTTTATCACTTTCCAAAAAAAATACCTAGTTTTTTTTCTTCTTTCCACAGCTTAGAAAAAAATGATCTATCATCAAAAAACGCTACAAATTTCAAGTAAACTTTTCATATTAGAATAAAGAAAAAGAAATTTTGAAAAAATTAATGAAAAATATCGAATATGAAAAATATTGAATTTAATTTTTTTTTGAATTTTTTTTTTCGAAATAAAAGAATACTAAATATTTGCTTTAACTCCGTTCACCTATTATACGCATTTTTATTGGAAACTGATAAAAAAGTCATCCTTGTATGTAAGTATAAATTAATAAATGATGCAATGTTATTGATTAAAAGAAAAAATACCATAAGGATAACAGCGTATTTTTCTTTTAGTTCAAATAAGAAAAAGAGTTTGCATTATTTTGGCTTGGGTAGTTAGTTGGATAGTAACTTATGCTGCCATGAAAGTGAGCTGGAAAATTAAGCACAGCGAGTATAGCAAAACCAGTTTCATTCAAGTTCAGTTTACATCTATTAGATAAGTGTTTGTTTTAAGTTTTAACCTCCCTCCATCAAAACTCAAATTCTTTTTTTGCATTCCATAACTTATACCGCGTGGAGTTCGGTAATTGTCCCACGGGATCGTACTGCCGGGATAAAAAGTATCCTATGTGTTAATCCAGGTTATAATTTATCTGTGTGCAAAATTTTATCTAAATCCGTTCAGTAGTTATTGCGTGAAGGAGTAACAAACATGCATCCATCCATCCATCCATCCTTAGAAACATTCGCATTTATAATATTAGTCAGATGCTACAAATAACTTTAAGCTAAGTACACCAAATTCCCTCAAATTCCACATCAAATTCCCATGAATCTAGAGACAATTTCCAAAAACTTTGTCTCTTAGAAATACTCATTCAAAACAATGTTTAGCGTTATTAAACATAATTCACACAACAGTGCTTAAAACTTGAAACTCATTTGTTTGAAAGTCACGGATTCGCAGGGAATGTTATTAAAACTTTTATTACGAGCTCATTCTAACGCCTCTTGGCTCTGGAATTCGGTAATACGGTATTTATCCAGAAGATAAGTACAGGAGTGTTCAAAGTGCAGGTTGGAGTGCCCTCTGCTGGGCCAAGGACCGGTCGGACTACGAACCCGCATGATATGACGCTCATAGCATACTTATAAGCACTGCAGCGCCTCGCCTTAATTTTATTAGCTGATCTCAGTATGAATGCTCGTGAGGTGCTCGTGGTTAAACAATAACAGCCTCTCGGGTCGATCTTTACGTTAAGCCGCGCTCCTAGGTTGGTCCGTGGATAGGTGACCTCCCAATACATACAGTTTCCTCCATACCTCGCAATGCATGTTTTGTCGTTGGTCCCGGCTGTCAATTGTAGATCTTTGAGAGTCGTTACTGTTAGTCAGCGGCCCGAAAGTCTGACAACCAGTCTCAACAAGGGGGACCATATTACCCAGTACTAACTGGGTTGTGGAGGTCAGATATTCAGCTGCATCCTGTTAGACTGGAAACCAACCCCAACATAATTGGGAAAATACTGGGCCGATAATCGTCTCAGTCTGAATGCGGAGAGTAACCTAAAGAGCAGCTGAACAGCTCTTAAGGTTAGGTACTGCTACTGCTGCCGAGATTAACATGGACCCACAAGAACAACCTACTGGGCCCAAACAATTTGATATATTGTTTATTGTATTGATTATTTGTGTATTGATTTGAGAAAAAGGAGATAACTACTACCAGATTCAAATCTGAGACGATGGTGGCATCGTCTCAGATTTGAATCTGGTGGCGAGGCGGTGCTCACAGGTGTGCATTGCAGTACAGAGTTTCTTAAAAAGAATCCCGGTCCTTTGACCCCTATGATTGAATCTCCAACTTGTTTTAATTTCGCAAACATGTTCATGATTTATTGGATTGGAACATGAATTTGTATGTATTTTTTGTGCTTACTAATGCCTTTTTTTGTTCCCGATCGGTGTTTTTGTTTGCTGGCACAGTTATAGCAATTCATAGAAGTCTTCGCAACATTAGTTATTTATTGATCATCATCAATCAAACGGTCTAGTGATGTCCGATCTGCGTCTAGGATAGTACGTTGCCCAGAATTTCTTTTTCCGTAAACCAAGTAAATTCAAGAATTTCTCTTGGCAATTTATTGGCTTGTCGAGACGCAAATACAGTATTTTTATCATCTTGACAGACGAATTTATAGATCTATAAGACTAGCTTCCTAAGAATAGTAGATTAAATATAAATTACACGGAAATTGGTCTTACGTTCCTAAAACATTTCGAACAGCCTCCCGAAACAATCACCTGGATACATTCAATTTGAATTCAATTTCACATCTCATTCCTCACGTCAAACGGTAATGACGGTACACCAATCTTCGCTCTGTTTGCATGAATCTAGTCTCGAGGCAATAAAACAAGGCGATGTAGACGTGCCGCCGACGATTTGTACGACAATTAGGTACATCTGCAGCCGTTACGTGTTGGGAACTCGCTGCGTCTCGACACGAAGGACCGGGGAGTGTAGCCAATGTAAACGACCTCTAATGAACAACGCGAGAATTCTTTTAACTCGCTCGAGTAAAATATTTGAAAGAACATTGTAATTGGATGTCTCGACGGTACGAAGAAGCATATCAAAAGCGTATATAGATGATACAGCAAGTTTAAATGTTGCCCCTTTTGTCCCATAACCAACACCAATGCATAACTTTTGCCTCTGCGTCGCAATTATCGTGCCTAACGACCAAGAAAGATCTTGAGTTGTTCAATCTAAGTTAGCAACTTCCTTTTACAATTTGTCACATAAAATCGTTCAGTTACACAGTTTGTGGGCACGCTAGTAAATAATCTATGTATAAAACGTGGCGTTCTGTGAAGTTTAAAACTCTCGGGGTTGCGGACGCGGGTTGAGCACTAAAGTAGCAAGTTACGCCGTCTCACTGCCAAATAGCTTTATTTGACGGCGGACAACTGATACGCGGACAGCGATTCTTTTGTGGTAAAGAAATATAATTTGCGAAAAGCTTGTTAAAGCGGAATTTATTTTGAAATGGATTGCCAAAAATACAAAGTCAGTTTCGGTCAAAGCGAAATGTGGTCACAGCATCACTGTGAAATAAGTGTATCTGTACTTAATCTTTATTTCTTAACTCAAACATGAAAACCGATAATCACACTCGTAACACCTTCTCGAAGTTAAACATTTTTAATGTCCTTGAACACCTTTTCCATCATTTCTTTAATAAATTTTCCTCATTTTGAATCCGGCCCCGCTTTATCAAATTGGCAATCTTTATCGAAAAAACGGCGGTGGCCATTTTCAATCTTTAAGTCCTTGACGATTGCCTGTATTAAAGGAACAGGGATTTGTTCTTTGATTGTCTTAAGATAAATATCAGTATTCTTTGTTACTGTATCAATCAATTGATTTTGTGTTGAATTATTTTGTGGTTGGTTTCCATGACTTTTAGCTGTTAATTGATCTTTTGTTGCGTGACTAAAATCAAAACAAATGCCGCCATCTTTTCATGTTGTCTTGTCTATTCATTTCAGAACTTTTTACCAACAATCATCATCTCTGTTTATGTAATTTCTTGTCATGTTGTCTTGTCTATTTATTTCACAACTTTTTACCAACAATCAGCATCTCTGTTAATGTAATTTCTTGTCATGTTGTCTTGTCTATTTATTTCACAACTTTTTACCAACAATCAGCATCTCTGTTAATGTAATTTCTTGTCATGTTGTCTTGTCTATTCATTTCAGAACTTTTTACCAACAATCAGCACCTCTGTTTATGTCATTTCAGCGTCAAAAGGTCCTTGTGACACTGTTCCTTCTGCTTTGTTTGTGTTTAATCATCTTATCTAACGCCAAAGGCGTACCAGAATTAGCAGCCTGAACTAAACTGTTATTTCCTTTGTTTAAGTTTTCAAGCTTATTGTTATGACCTGCTTTTCCTTGCGGGAACTGTTTATGTACTCATAAACTACCGCATTATGAGTTTGTTTGCTCTGAGTGTTTTGTTTAACTACTTTCTGACTACTGCATTAGCAATTAAGCACTGCAGTTGATTTTTATTAACTACGTCATCAGTCTGTATCTTAGGATTGGTTGTAACTTTAGACCCAATTTCTTTTGTGATACAAGTACTACAAACCGCGAATAATACAGATACAACTGTGATAAAATCTATATCGCTTCTAAGCCCATGTTCTGTCCTTATGCCTCACATTTCAAAGTTAGTTGTTTCGACTATTTCGGCTTTTACCTTGGCATGTTATCCCGTTGATGGTCGGGGAATGTTTATATAGTATTACCTTCGGGCAGCTTCGCTAATTAACCACGTGGGAGAGTTCGTCTGCTAACTATCTGCCCAACTAAAACACGGGATTACACCCGAATCTACCCTTAACATTTTTAGGAAGTAAAGGATTTAATTTAAGGGTCGGTTTAATGGGAAAAGGAAATTGAAAAGGATATTCTATTAAGAATAAATTACAATGTTTAAATTCGTTTCAGAAGAGTTTGAAAGTAGATAAGTATCCACCGGCCTTTAATGTTTTTTGTCGTGTTATATTTTGAAAGTATCGTTTATAATTACGAAGTAAAGGGATAGGTACTCATAAAGAATTTTAACAAGGATTTTAAATTACAGCTTAAATGAGGTACGCTCATTTTACCTACTTCAATATTCACTTATGATTGAGCTTGTGGGCGTTCAAGACTCTTCTCGTTTCCCCGAAATACATACTTTACTATGTAACGTTAAATTTTACGACATAACCTCGAATGTTGGAGCAAAGTAGACTCCATCTACAGGCTTCGGTTAAAGACTAGGCTTCATACATAATATGCTATATTATTACATCATAAAATGTTTAATCCTAACGACTCCTAACTCTTGTTCGAGAGTTTCGTGTTTTCGGGTAAATTAGGCTATTTTAGGCAAATTAAATCGGGGTTACTGGTCCTAAATTGAGGTAAATCTCTTCGGGCACAATATGTTCTTCTTTATTTGCATAATAAGCTGACCATATTTTTGTCTTTGGCGATTTTCCTAAGCGGAAAAAATACAAAATAAAGCGATTTTGTACTGACGCTATAATATTTATCATGTCCCTTGCAACTGCCGTTATATATATATATTTTAATGGTTCATGCCATGGTATTCAGTATCATGTTGGTCCCATATATGAAAAGAAAACCTTTTTTACTTGTTTACATTTTGCTCAAACGTCCCCATTAAGCGCGTTTACAAAATCATAGCACACACTTCAAAGAAAAAGAATGCTTACAAGTGACAAAAGGAAAACGAGTGAGTATTTTATTAATGAAGAGAGTGACGTTCAAAAAGACAAAATGATTCTGACAACGAGTAACAAAGCGAAACGAAGAACGTCTTCCGAAGTTTTTTCTTTTCTTTTGTGTTTATTATTGAGGCGTTTTCTAGTGCGACGATATATGTAAGCATTTATTTGTCAGTTCCTTTTATGTAACAAGTTTGTTTGTGATTTAGATTAGTTGATTTTTTTTTTTTGTCGCACTGTTATAATTAGGTATTTGAGACGAGAAATAGTTCACCTTTTGCCTGTCAGTGAATCAATTCGACGACCCGAATGCGGCAGCGGTAGTGAGGTCTTGGGGTCCCGGGTTCGAATCCCGGTAGGAACAAAAGTTTATGTGATGAGCATGGACATTTGTTTCCGAATCATGGATGTTTATAGATGGTAATAATAAGTATGTATTTACAAACAAAAAGTATGTATGTATTATATCAACTATCTGGTGTCCACGACACAAGCCTCGTTGCTTAGTGTGGCACTAGATGGCGCTGTGTGTAATATCCAGCGATATTTATTTATTTATTTGATTTAAGATTTTTGAATGGTAGTTTATGCTTCGTTGGTCGAGTGGTCACATGCAAGCGCGACTGGGTTTGATTCCCGGGTCGGGTAAAGTGTTATTGGGTTTTTCCATCAAGAAATATCTGTAGCAGCCACGGTGCCTGGATTTTTTCCCGGTTGATGACAATAGGCTCGCCCCCAATTACATGGGACTTACGCATAACCGGCGTAATGTGGGTGTATTATTAGGTACACCTCTGCCTAATCCTTCGAGGATTACAGGCGTTATGTAGTTTCTTTAAAATACTGACCGATTCCGCGAAACAATCATGCTTGGCAGGTATATAAGAATTCGCAGCATCAAGTGTCTTATTTAAACTGACAGGCGTATCAAATGAATCCTCAACTCAGGTTTTGTTTTTAATGAGTTCTTTTCTAGGGTTCCGTACCCGAAGGGTAACCAACGGGACCCTATTACTAAGCCTCCGCTGTCCGTCCGTCCGTCTGTCTGTCAGCGGGCTTTATCTTACTACATAGATACTTTTTGTTTGTAAATACATGTACTTATTATACATATAAACATCCATGACTCGGCAACAAATGCCTATGCTCATCATCACACAAACATTTGCTCCGACCGGGATTCGAACCCGGGACCCTAAGAACGTAAGGCAGCCTCACTACCGCTGCGCCAATCGGGTCGTCGAAGCAAAAAGAAAGAAGAAGAAAGTATGAGCTTGTAAGTTTTGTGTGTTTTGAGTTTGAAAATACACTTCGCGAGACCATTACAAGGCAATTGCAAGGGTGAATATACTTATTAATTGCGCCCAAATCAACACTTATAAGTGTCTATAAGTCTGATATAAGACTGAAAAAAAATGGTCTTGGGATATTTGTAAGATTATTTTTTGCTAGCTGGGTAAAGCGATTAGCGATAAAGTTTGATGTGCTGGCGTATGTACCTACTCAAGGCGACACATCAAGCTATACATATCCAGTAAAAGCTGAACTCGCTCAGTATAAGCTTCCCGAACAATGAGAGATCAGCTTAATTAGGTTTTGCATAGTTTGATTGGTTGTCGTTCGTATATCACTAAAGCCTTAAATGTTAGGGCTCCAGCGAACTCGTGTCGATACAGACACGAACACCAATACAGGATATAAACGGACTCTTCACGAAGCCAAGCATTCAGTACGTCAAAATAAGTAATCCTACGCAAAAATAATTGGCTGGAAAATGCCTTTTTTTGAGTGAAAAATCACGTTTTACGCTAAAACTCAATGTAACGCACTCAAAGCTTCGTTAAGAGTATTTTAACACCCTTTATGTATGCATTTTCTCCTATTGCATTAAGTTTAATTTTATATTGTTACGAACATAAGTAGTATTTTGGAAATAGACTTATTTTGTATTATCCGGGATATTACAAATTAGGTCTTATTTCAAAGTCCTCAAGAAAATCGCTTTTGAATTTAGTGAAATGAATACATTTTTGTGCTCACGATTGTACACTATGAAATATGTATACGTATGGAATGCTACAATCGAGACACAGCCGTCCATCTTACAGGGCTGTGAGCATCAACAAAATGGCGGATTTATTCTTATGTGAATGCGCAAACGGAGCGGATATGTGGTGCACCTAGGGTTACCACGTCGTCCGGGTTGGTCCCACTACTTATTATCCACTCAACTGTACTTTGGCCGGCTTCGTCATAGACCAGGCATTTCGAATAGTGTTTTTTTTCCTTCTTAGAAACAATAACTGTGAATGGCCTCCTGAAAAGAGAAAGTAAAAAAAAATTGTCAGAACTTTAGAATAGAGTAACTTTTATTTGTGCTAAGACTTTATTCAGTAAGTTCTTATAAATAGGGCGATGATCTTATTTGTTTCGCCGTAGAAACTGAAATACTCGGTACTGAAATACTAAACATACATTTCTTAATATTTATTTTCAAGTATGGGTAACCCTACATGCACCCAATCTTTGCTACTCTTAGCGGACTTTCTGCATAATTCAACACTTTCCATACTCCTTGGTCAGGGTCTTGTTTGTGGGCTATTCTTTTCCTACCACATGACTACTGGTGTTAATTTGTTTCCCCATTCCCAAGCGGGTTGAAAGCTCTTAAGCTTGGTTTTTATAAGTTTTTACTGGTGTCACTGGCGATATAGTACACCTCTGCCTTTCCCTTGGGGGATTACAGGCGTGAATCGTGATGTTGTGTTATGTTAATCCAAACTCGTGTATTGAACCTTAGTTATGGGAGTTGAACTCTTGCTTTGGAATACGTTCATCCGTTGGTCCCGGCTGTCATTTGTAGATCTTTGATAGTCGTTACAGGTAGTCAGTGGCCCGAAACTCTGAAAACCAGTAACCAACCAAGGAGCATTGTATTACCCTGTACTAACTGGGTTTTGGAAGCCGACCCCAACATAGTTAGGAAAAGGCTAGGCCAGAGCCTTTGTAAAACTTTACGCACGACAGAGGTCTCCGTTTTTTAGTACACCAACAGACACTTTAACAATAGTTGCTTTAACTTAAATAAAAACTACAAATATTCCACTATCTTTTAGCACCTATACACAAGAGAACTAAGTACACAAAACTATTTATTCATAAGCAAAGTGCAAACGGGAGATGGCGCCTTTGCCGTACCGTCTGCATAATTGAAAAGTTGTTGTTCAACAGTAACTTGTAGTTGGGGGCAAAAAGTTGCCTTTTGTCCAAGACATCACGGTAATGTTACTGACTTGAATATTTATGTGTTACGAGGACTTTCTTGTTGCTATGGGCTTGGTTATGGAATAGAACTGTTATGTTATTCATGTTTTGTGAAAAAGGCAGTTGTGAATGTGTTGATATGTGCCCCATGTGAATCTACGTTGTGTTGTAGTGTTGTGGAGCACCTTACTTCGCAATCGCACATCTGTGGTAACAATTTTGAAAGCGTCTTTAACAGGGTGTAAACGGACCCTTCACAAAGTCGTCAACCAAGCATTCTATACATCAAACGAAGTAACTCTACCCAAAAATTATTGTTGGGAAACGACTTTTTAGGGTTTCCGTTCCGTTCCGGAACAATCAAGTCAAGTCAACATGATAAAAAGATATGGGCAAATTTAAATATTCGCGAAAACTTGTAAGTACCAAAATGTAACTTTTTTAATTTTTAGGAATTTTTCCTTTACTTGTGCTACAAGACCTTGCTTTTAACCTAAATTGACAATTCTAGTTCAAGCGGAAGTACCCTATAGGTTTTGGGTTAAAAACCTACCTATATGGTGGTTCCCGTTGACCTAGAATCACGAAATTTGGCAAGAAGCAATGTCTTACAGCACATGTAAAGTGAATAATCTGAAAACCGTAAATATGTAGTTTAATAATAAAAAAAAACGATTTTATTATTACAAACTTATAATTTGCGGTTGGTGCAATAGCCGTTTCATGGGATCGAACAACAAAGTTAAGGTTGTCCTTTAAAAAAATCACGTTTTACGGTAGGGCTGAACGTAACACACTTAAAACATTGTGCTGATTTAGTACCTACAGGGGTCGTGGAGCTATTTTATACAATATATTATTTTCGGGGTAAGTTTATATCCGGGGTTGCGGGACTGTTCGAAAGAGGTACCGTGGCCCCGGAACACAAAGAGCGATGAAGGAACATGGATGGGTTTTAGTCAGTAAAAGTCTGACACTGCCCAATGGGGTTCTCATTTAACATCCCTTGCGGCGCGTCTAAGTTCAGCAGCATATGCTATTAGAAAAATTCGTCAATTTACTGATGTAGATACCGCTAGACTGGTCTATTTTAGTTACTTTCATAGTATAATGTCTTATAGCATTTTGCTATGGGGACGGGCTGCAGATATTGAGTCTATATTTATTCTGCAAAAAAGAGCCATCAGAGCCATATATAATCTTCGTAGGCGCGATTCTCTAAGGGAACTGTTTAAGGATATTGGCATCATGACGGTACATTGTCAGTACATCTACGAAAACATAATGTACGTCAGAAAAAATCTGCATCTTTTTGGTAAAAGAGGTGATAGACATAATTACAGCACTAGAAATAGGGACCAACTAGTTCAGCCAGGCTTCAGACTCGCTAAAGTGGACTCATCTTTCATGGGGTACTGTTTGAGATGCTATAATAAAATTCCACAAAGTATTCTTGAACTGAATGAGACGAAATTTAAAACATGCATCAAACGCACACTATGTAAGCAAGCTTATTACAAGTTGGGCGATTATATCGCAGATAAAAATGCGTGGCTCAATGCTGGTCCTGCTCCACATGGACAGGGGCGCATAAATTGATAGTATTAAATAGAATTGTTGGAGCTGCTGAAGATTGTACAACTGTCTTTGCATTGTATAGAATCAATCTCTAGTATTATATAATCGCACAGCCCATATTGTGTGAGTACTATGTACTAGAAAGCTATCATTCACTGAAATCCTACGTCTTTTCTTGACTTGAATGTGCCCTGGCGGTTGAGAGTATGTCACGCTCACTCTAATGTCTCGCTGATGGTGGCGCATGTACCGGATCATTTAGTTCCCTTCAAAATAGTTGAGTTGAATGGTGCTGATCCATGCGTCATGTTCGTGAACGGGCGCTGTCAGTTGTGACTGGTCAACTCTTAGTTGCCATGGCTTATTTGTATGTTTATTTTTGAATTGTATTTTTTGTTTTTACTATGGACACTTAACGTGCACATCTTGCTAAATTGTTCTCACATAATATACCATCTCAACATGAATGATGTAACCAAGATTTTGTAACAATATTTTGATTTAAAAGAGTGTCCATGGAGTTTCTTGCCCGTTCTTCTCCATAGAGATCTACGCTAGGGAATGGGCAACTACAGTACTTTCACAGTTTTTATGTCTTGTGACTGGGACTGTAGCTACATTTAACTGTGTTTCGACAATTCAAAAGTGCCTGTAACTGGCCTACTTGAAATAAATGCTTTGATTTTGATTTTGATTTTGACACTCCCTCCTGCTCCGCCCAGAGCGGGAGAAGTCATTTGATGATTTCCCATGCGAAAAAAAAACAAAAAAAAGGGGTAAGTTTATGTCCTTTTTGGACGATTTTGACTTATGTGTGTGTGTTCAATCGCAGCTCGACCTTGCTCAATGACTTATTTTTAACCGACGAAAAAACGGAGGAGGTTCTCAAGTAGACGCGAATATTTTTTTTTCGTGAACATATCTGTCGACACGATAACATTGACTGTGGGTAATTTGTTAAATTGATATACTTTCAAGAAAGCAAGCTACATCCGAACTTTGGTAACTTATCACCCCACGGAAGTCATGAAGATATGGGAACTTGTCACTGCGTCGACTGGGCACATTATGTTTGCAATGTTATCTTAATATAACATAACATCACGCCTTTATTACCCCAAAAGGTTAAGCAGAGGTTTAGCAGGAACACAGGCGTTAAGCCTATAAGATAATATTATATCTTATGTTTGTAATCGACCGGCACAATTAATCCACATTTTTCAATAATGTAGCGTTGTAAGAAGTGATTGGAATTTCTGATTTAGTGTTTAATGGGGTGTTTAGTAAACTGGTCCCACACAGGTGGATCCCGCGGGATCAGTCGTCGCTCGTATTTGCATGAGTACCACAAAACTATAACATAATAACACACACACACACACAACACACACACATAATCACGCACATAATCTCTATTCTCTTCCTTGTTTTTACACACTATTGTCTACATTTCTTTTTCATTTCTCCTTTTGCAGGTCTGCTGGCAGAAATTTCTTAAGAAATAAGCAGTCCCTTTGTACTCATATTTTTAATGTATTTTCCTGTGTTGTATACTGTGTGTACATAAATAGTAAAATAAATAAATAAATAATATAAAATGTTGTTGCTCTTTTCGGCAACAACCGTATTTACAAACTTAAACAAAAAAAAACAAAGCAAACTACTTACTAATTCCCTTTAAAACAAAGCCCAGTATACAAAATCAGGGTCTGGTACAGTTATTTACGACTTCATACCTCGGGCAGCTAAAATGTTTGCCCCGGGCCAACAAATTTGGCCGCCAATGTTTGCGCCCAGTGCATTATCATTATATTCTCAAACATTGGGTAGCCAGGTACATAATGCTCTCAAATTAAAATTACCATAGGGTTGGGGTTGTTCTGTTTGTTTTGTTTTGTTGTGATTGTAGTACAGTTGTATTATATTAAATTAATGTAGTTAAACCTATAAGCTTACGATTTTATGTGATTGAAGTTAGAACGTTATTTTTTTCCTTTATGTATTAGTAGATTAGTAAATTTAATACTACAAGTTCAGTATACTTAATCTATACTATACACATATAGATATACATATATATAGTAATCGCTGGTCATGTGAAATGGAAATCATTCCAAAAAACCAAAATTTTCCATCAGACTTACCGAAAAATAATCAAATAAGTATTATTTTCACCTATGTAAAGGCCAGTACCTACATCCTACCTTAATTATGTTAATTGGATTCGCCGAAAAAGTG
This sequence comes from Xestia sexstrigata, assembly GCA_941918905.2. NCBI lineage: Eukaryota > Metazoa > Arthropoda > Insecta > Lepidoptera > Noctuidae > Xestia > Xestia sexstrigata. The sequence continues at coordinate 3,592,919 of OW799201.2, read as the reverse complement.
AAGAGTCCTTATATTATATCTCTGGCTAGCGTACTGGTGTAATTAAATATAATAATTAGTTTACTGGTAATCACTGCAGTCTCTTGGTTTTTTTTTTTGGCATCTGCTTTAGATGTTGTTTGTATTATTATTTCTGATATCTTCAACTAAAGAAAGTTTTGCTGGTGTTTAGCGTTGTAAGAAGTTTCATCGAGACACTGAAAACGCTTATAAAGGGTGTAAAAAGACCCGTAACGAAGCCGAAAGGCACTTGTTCTCCTCGTCATATTTTTTTTTGTTCTAGACCTTACCTGGGAACCCTCTAGTTACGGAGATATTGGGGGTCAAATTTCAAAGTATTTTTTACATGATTAAGTAAGATTTTTATTTTAAACAAATCCATCTATCAGCACAGTGTTTTGAATGCGTTACATTGAGTCCTACCGTAAAACGTGATTTTTCACGCCAACATAAGTTGTTTCCCAGCAATATTTTTTGCGTAAAGTTACTTAATTTGATGTACGGAATGCTTTGTTGACACCTTGTATTTGTATACTAGCTCATGCCCGCGCGGGGTTCGGTTATTGTCCCACGGAATAGTACTTCTTGGATAAAAATTATCCTGTGTGTTGTTATGTATTTAGGTTATAAACTATCTGCGTGCTTTCGTCTAAATCCGTTTAGTTTAGTTTTTACGGAAAAAAAATGTGACAAACATGTTCACAAACTTTCGTAAGATTGAAGTATTTTCTCCGTTTTTGGTGAAATTCGCACTTGATTAATGGTAACCTCCGTTAATCAAGTGCGAATGAAGCTAAACGCAATCAGCACATATTCTAACCGCGTTCAAGCGCTGTCAGTGTCAATATTCCACAGCATTGAATGCTTTTGAGCGTAGTTTAAATGTGCTGACTGAGTTCTGTTACATTTGTGGAACTCACCCAGAACTCCCGTTATTCTCTACTGCACAAATACTGGTTTCCAAAACAGCTGGCGAACGCTATTATAATGAAACCAGGAAATGGCGAACCATCCTGTAGAACGTAGTCACCGCAGTCTAAACCGACCGCGCAGTGTTGGTTTTAAAACCCACATCGTTCCCGCCGAAATTAAAGAGAAATACACCGTGTGAGCTGCTTATCTTGCGGAGTCAGTTGCAGGCTTATGCGCTGGTATGTTCGCAGCCTGTATGCCATTCACTGGTAGGGTTGTCATCTTGAAATTAAGAAGGTTTTGCAAAAAAGCCGGATATAAAAACCTTGGACTTTTTGGACCTTTTTAATAGGTAATTTTATTTTTGTTTCTAAAGAAACCTTCGTACTCGTATAGTCTTTCTTTTTCGTGTTGTTCGTGCCTAAACTGGTGTCAGAGTCTTTATCCGCCCATGGGCTTCTGACTTGGCTTTACATGCCGTCAAAAAATATATCTCTCAGGCATGTTGGTCTCCCGGGGCACCGCACGATCTCCCGCGAGGCGGCGAGCCTCCTTGCCGGATTGCCGCCATGGGATCTGGAGACGATAACCCTCGCTCGCCTACATGAATGGCGCGCGGAAGCGCTACGCCGGGGGGAAACTCTGCCGCGGCAAATTGTCGCTCAGCGGACAAACTTCCGGCGGGATCTCATGGCGACATGGAGAGAGCGACTGTCGCAACCCCGTGCAGGGCAGGGCGTCGAGGGCCACCGTAGGCGCGGGCCTGTGGACGGTGGGCTATGGGCTAGCTCGCCGCCCGTCCGTCTCATAACGATCGTGTCGACGCCGCGTTCGTGTTCCACGCGCGCCTCAAAGAGAGTCAGCAAAAAGGAAGGGGTCCGCAAGGGCCGATGCCTGCCGGGGTTGCGGGACTGTTCGAAAGAGATACCGTGGCCCCGGAACACAAAGGGCGATGAAGGAACATGGATGGGTTTTAGTCAGTAAAAGTCTGACACTCCCTCCTGCTCCGCCCAGAGCGGGAGGAGTCATTTGATGATTTCCCATCCGAAAAAAAAAGCCTTTTGGTTTCCTCACTTGGTTTTCCTTCACCGAAGCAAGTGATGACAATACACACATGAATCCGAGCTATCAGAGGTGCGTGTCTTGGGTTCGAACTCGAGACATATGACTTAGGGTCCGACGGTCACAACACTAGGCTCTCACTGCTATCATTATTCGTACATTGCAGTGAAAAGTTCAGACATTTTTGTTATTTTCGTAATACGGAGATTTTTTGCGGATTTGTTTTATTTACACGGGCCAGATCCTATCTTGTCATTTGACAGTGTCAAAGAGCCCGCCATGTCCTGACATTATGGCAACCCTATTCACTGGCACAATCTTTAAAACTAACACTCGCTGCAGCCTCAAAGAGATATGTTGCTTCTGTATTACCTAGGCGCACTCATTTCTATTCATTTCGATGCTCACTGCCAACAACGAGACTAGAATATGTAATTTAGTCTGTATTTACATTATTTACTTGCTTTTAACATTTATATGTTTAGGTACGTGGTAGATTTCGCCTGAGAGTTGATAAAATAAACCTTTGACAAAACATGTTCACTATGCCTATAGGCCTTAAACAAGCGTCCTGGCACCTCATCTCCTGGTCTTGTGTTTCTCGCAGCCAGCTGAAATCCGTGGCCTTCACCAGGGGGCCTACAATGGCCGCTTTAGCAGAATCGTAATACGATAATAATATGAATTACGTTACAATTCTTAAAATAATCACAGACTCAGTTAATATTATGAATTGTCACTTACTCCACTCGCAATTTTCAAACAGAAACCTTTATAAAGTCCCACAAAACAAACAAACGGAGCATGTAATAGGTAGTAAGTAATCTCCATTAGTAGGCAAAGAGCCAGTTCTCAAAGAAAACACGTAGTAAAAAGAACTCATTGTACACTCGAAAGAATTAAGTCGGTAACAGGTGTAGTGTTCGGTAGATTGCGTCCGCTGCCGCGCCGCCATTTTCCTGTTTTTCCCGTGGATTTCCTGGTTCCGTATAGCAATGCTGGCCCAATTAATTTGGCAGAAATTGTCACCTAATAAAGGAACAAAGTGTTTTGGAAAATTATAGCGTTTTGTTTACTTAAATTGTAATTACTGAACACCAATTATGGAAGTTAAGACTTCTTTTTTGTTCTTACCATAGGCTTGTGTCCTGAAAAAATCTAATTAGTCCGTACGTAAACCAAAATTGATGAAGATACGACGCTTTTAAAATTCTCAATACGTCACGCCGTGACTATAAATTTTTAGTGCGTTGTGACGTCACGAGCTGGGGGCTCGTGATCTCCCGAGCTTTGATGCGTTTTATCTTTGTCAATATTCATTGATTTAATATTCTGACTGACGGACTAAATAGATTTGCAATTTATTGATGAGTGGAAACTTGACTATTATTAGGGTCGGAAATTTCGGCTGGGGTAGAAGGCCTAACTTTCGTCTCACCGAAGAAGAAACAAAACAAACTAGGATTAATCGGCATTTCGGTAGGCCACACTTGTCTGACCTACTATGTACCTAGTTCTTCACTGAAAATTACAACTGATATCCAATCATCCAAAATTAATTGCATTATACGCCACCCGGTATAATACTCACCTGATTATGACATGATAATAATCGGCAATTAATAATAGCCTCAAGATCAAATAGCCCACAATCCTAGAATTAACACAAGACAATATTGTATGTAAACTGCGGTAAACTAGACCATCCAATCTAGTGTGTTTAACCAATTAACCCCTCCGATGCGACCGAAACATAATCTCTAACGCAGCCTCGTTATTTGAACCGAATATTATTAACATTATGCGATGTTCATTAAACTTGTCAAAATTGTTCACGATCTCTGGCTGGAAAAATTTAAATTGTTCCCGACAGTGTACGTGACAGATTCAGGGATGACGAACGTTTCCACGGGGGTCGCCAAGCGGCAGAGTTATTTGCGTATTTTTATTGCGGGCTTCGAATTTTTTAGGTGGAGAATCACGGCGACCAGGTTAATAGGATCGCGTAGATCGGGGGCGATGCAGTTCAATGAGGTTGTTCACCTCGAAGTTCAAAGATCGATAAAATACCCGAAAGACCACAGACTAACGGCCGTTTTCTATGACTTACTAATATGTATAACTGTTAGTTAATATTACGTCTCGTAGCTATCGGGGTTTCTATAAACAAAGTTAGCTTGGAATATCCAATCCGCGTCACCTACCTGTCACTTGAAGGACTGTGATTAATATAAAAAACAAAGAAAGCTTTTCTGTGACGGTTTTTAAGCTAAATTTCAAACAGAGATAACCCCTAACCTTCAGTTACCTGTTAATAAGTTATTGAAAATGGCCATAAAGTAACTAAACCAAAATAAGATTTGAAACTCAACCTCTTTACTATACAGACAATTTAATAGACACACACAAGATCCCAACTAATTTCGCATTCACATTTACTCTGTGTATGAATTAATTCTGTACAATCCCGATTGCTAAAACAATTGCCGACACCTCTGAAGCAACACAAACACGTGAATGTTTTCGTCGTAAACAAACAGTGAGCTTGTGTCAGTGTGTGCCTCACAGCGGTTCTCTCGTTTATTGCTTCATATAAAGGGTTTTAAACCAGATTAGTGCTTTTATCGTGGCCCTTATTAGGACTTGTATACACAAGGCAACTGCACACAGAGGGAGCAAGCACAGAAACGACAGCTGTTTATATTTGTTGGAGGTGTCTTGTGTGCGTGCGGCCTTTTTACTGGTTTACCGTGGGTTCAATGTTTTTTTTCTTTTTGTTGTCGAACTTTTTGCGCGAGCCAATCAACTCGCTCTGTGTGAATTACACTTTAGTTGAGTTTTCGTGTAGGATAATCGGATTTCAGGGGGAATCACGTTTTGTATGTTGATAGTATAAGGTAGCTTGTGAGTGAGTGAGTGAGTGGGTCATATAAATATCAATGTCATATTCATTTATTTTGCATTTCATATTGTATAAAAGATCTTACAAAGGGCTTAAAGCAAGGTACATATGGACCCTGTATCTATCCATGGCCATATTATCTCCGTGAAAGTGAATTTGTAGATTCGTCCTTCGAATCAAAACGTGGCGTTTCATGATTTAGGAAGAAGACATGCTGCGCCGACCCCAAATAAATTTGGATAAGGGTAGGAGAATTATAAATAATGATGACCACGAACTTTTCGTTGATCAACAACTCCTAAAAGCCCTGAAATTAGGTCCGTTTTACTGTACACACGGCGACACATCAAGCTACACATTTCCAGTATAACATTACCTCGCTTTGAATAGATTTCCTGTATAATGAGAGATCCGCATTTTATAAACTACTTTTGTATAGCTTGATTCATTGATTGGTTGTCGCGCGTACCGTTGTAACAAAATAAACCAATAAAGGCACACAAGGAAATAACACTGCCAACAAAAATCCCTAAAAACAAGTCATTAAGTAAATCAAAAGGCCACAGTCGACATTTCTTTGAACAAGCATTGATATCGTAAGCGTAGGATTGCGTGTCAATGCTGGCCAATGATGGCGGTTCCTGCCTGACCCATGGGCCACGAATGGCCACGATCGAGACCTTGGCCGCACGCATGCTACCGATATTATGCGACAAATTATAACGTACGTACTTCGTGTGGGGCGTATGACGTAGAATAATTAATTTGTTATTTATTATAAATGGGACTTAATCGTTACGTTCTTTGGTAATAGGCAAATGGTTTTAATCATGATTAATCTGTAACAATATTAGATTTTGATTATTGTCTGTGGAGGACGTGCCTAGGCAAATCCCGCTGCATTGCATGTCGAAAGTTCCCACATGGAACATACCTGTTTCTCTCTCTCTGTCTCTTTCTACAATCTACTGGCACGGACAATAAATTAAACTTGAAAAAAATACAAGCTTCTATTAAAATTAAAAGAAGAAAATTAGGTTCATCTATCAACATTTAACGTGAGGAGTTCTCTCGTGAGGAGACGATCATGGCTGTTGTATCAAGTCATTTCTGTCATTAAAATCTATTGTCACCAGAACCAAAGGTTTGTGGTTGGGGGAATTGGTTTGAAATTAAGTTACAAAATTTGACCAATACATAGATACTAATAAACTAACAAGGCAAGTTAAATAAAACCTTATTACTTAAATAGCTTACTAGCAAAGACTAGCCTGTAAGTAAGATTTGGCACCGGGTACCAATTCCCACCAAAACGGCATACCAAACTCCTCTAAACGTTAGTTTAAAATTCGAATCAATAATGTTTGTACAACCCTTCATAGGTATTTTCCTCTAAATGCAGTTACCCAAAAAGTACCTTGAAGTACCAGCAATAGAGATCACTGTGATTTTTAGAGCGACCTTCATTGACAAATAGCTGTGAAAAGTATGTAAACACTGGCAGGTTCTAATTTCAAACCCAGTGCAGAAAAAAATGGAAACAAAACACAATCCAACTCACACCCGCAGTGTATAATTTACAAAGCTCTGTAATCTCGTATTGATTGCCTGTGCGTAGTACTGTAAGCCTGTAGGCATTTCATTAAGACTAGTCTAGACATTTTCTAGAGCTCTCGGCCGCCATTGATATTTGTTCTAGATTATGCTTACTTCGTATTTATGATACAATGGGATTGTTCGACATAATATGGGTTAAACTAGATGCTGGCAATGCTGTATTGAAATTAACTGGGTTCGTTCTGATTTGGGCTTTTTATTAATGAATTATGAGTGCCATATTGTTTTAAATGGACTGGATTTTTTATCTATGTTTTCGTAAATTTAAGAGAGTAAGAATCGAATTCACCCGAGAAAGTAAATCCGGTCAAAACGTTTGCTGTCAGTGTACCATCATAACGGAATATTGACAGTGACACTGACAGCTCTTAAACGCGTTTTTAGATTGCAGAGTCGGTAAAGGCTTTCGAGAAAATTTGAATGTAATGTTCCTCACTGTAGACAAAACGTGTCCCCTAATCTTAACTTAACTTATAGCAATTCAATCACTATACGTCTAAAAAAATCTTTATAGACCTCCCCCACATGAGTCACCACGCCGGACAAACAGGGCGACGACCGTAAACCAACGCAGCCATCCCTCGTAGCAACGACGCGAACACAATACTCACACAAGGGTGAAAATTATGCACTTCCACGTAATTTCCGTCCAACCAAACCATTAACAGGCAATATACGCGGCCGAAGCCAGGCTATGGTGTGGCAATACATGAATACATGTAATATTGTGTCGAACATTGGTCCCTGTGTACATATTATTATGTTGTTCCAAGAAGCCGCAGGACCAACCGCACAATATCCGCGGTCAGTTTGATCGCGCGATGTATTTCCTGGCAACATAGGGTTGTCATTTTCAAATTTTCAAATTCGGGTACACTGGCTGGAAAGGCCCGACAAATAAATGCGTACTGAAAAAAGAAAGATTAAAAATAAATAAATATATTTTTATTGTAGGTAGTATATCTACTAATTTAACTTTAACTTATTATTTTATGAGTTCATTCTGTCCCACGGTTGGGCAAAGGCCTCTCAGTAATTCTTCCAAATCCCACGGCTGTTGGCTGTTGCAGACTAATCTCTCATGAAGACGTCTAGTTCGTCTCGCCTTCTTCGCTTTAGTCTTCCACGGAATTGTTTTTCGTTATTTGGCAGCCATTTTGATGTCGATTTTGCCTCAATTTTCTAAAATGGGATGTTTTTTCTTTAATCAAAACAGCTCGGACAAATGACAATGCCGTGAAGATGGCAACCCTATACAACGCAATGTTTACGCGCTTGCATTTTATGACACAGATATGGAATATCTGCGATTTTTCGGAACATTGCCAGCATTCTGTTGAAAAAGTTGACTATCGTGTTCCAAACGTATGCATGCGTTCGACCATAATGGAGTAAAGGCCTTTTGGCCGCCGTACTACAATTCTCATGGGAACCACATTTATGCAACACTATGTACCTAGATGGAACAGTTAAGCTGGTCGGACGAGTATTTTGCATGTAATATGCAAAATACTCGTCCGACCAGCTTAACTGTGCACAGTGTGAACAGCTTAATGTTGACTATCGTGTTCCAAACGTATGCGTTCGACCATAATGGAGTAAAGGCCTTTTGGCCGCCGTACTACAATTCTCATGGGAACCACATTTATGCAACACTATGTACCTAGATGGAACAGTTAAGCTGTTTGGACGAGTATTTTGCATATTATATCGCTTCATTTGCTTCGGCTCTCAATACTCTTATAATAAACAGGACCCTGTTATGTCGCACTGCAGAACAAAGGCCTCCCTTCCGTTTTTCCATTTTTTCTCTTTTTTGCTATTTGAGAACAGTAGTTTAGGCAGGATTCTAACTTGTCACACCATCTCCTTTTACCCATGCCTACCATGTCGTCAATCCATTGTAGAAAAAAAAACGGTTACACCAAAATAAAAAAAAGCTCTGGATACACACGGCCTGTTATCATAATTCAACAATGGTTTAGAAAGGTCTACCTTGATCCTATTTTAGACCCAAAACCGATCCAAGCACCTTTTATAAGATAAAGTTGAACAAAGAAATAACATGTTACAATAAAACCGTCGTCCCGGCAAATACGACTAAAAGTCGTGACACAAGATCGGCCGCACGCCAATGTAACCACATCCGTGTTTGTCCCTCGCAATATAATATCATAACAGATGGTCACGCCATCCCTCGAGTCTTTTGACGGGAAATAAACTTTATTTGACATAGGTTAAGGTTGATTATTTATTATTTTAACAAGTGACTTGGAAGGATTTTAGAGGCTTTTCATGAAAACGAGACTCATATTTGTATGTAAGGACTGCATAATTTGGTCCTTAAGATACAAATAGTTACTGCTTTCCACATCCTGTCTGACCATGCTACCTTTTAAAGATCGTAGGACCATCTAGCTGGAGGCCGTCCCACACTACGCTTGCCAATACACGGTCTCCAATTCAGGACTCGTTTGCCATCGGTCCTCCGGGAGACATAGCCAGCCGACTGCCACTTCAGCTTGCTGACTATGCAAGCTATGGATATGCTGTGCTAATGGACAAAGGTTCTGGAAAATAACTGGAGTTACCGACAAAGCTACTGTCGGTAACTCTAGTTATTTTCCAGAACCTTTATCTATCAAAGAACATAGGATACGAAACCAAGTCGTAGTAAGTAGTGGCTATACTTTCATACATGCCTAAAGGTCTTCATAAACGACTCCGCTCCCTCCCGGCAAAAAGAATATAATTCAAATATGTGCTTATTTCTCTTTAGATATACTTCATATTGGCATTGACGGCGGTAAGCCCGCTGACAGCGAGCTGTCTGCTAATTTATGTTGCCAATGTAAATTATATCTAAAGAGAAATACTTAAAGCCCATATTTGAATTATACTATTTTTGCCTTCCTTTTTGTTTTCAAAGTTAAAAACTTTAATAAATGTAGGTGGGTATTGACCGCTATTGTCATCTTAACTGGCAGCAACTATAATAAGTCCTAATCTTCCTAACATAAAAGATTTCTCATTTTCCTAAGACTGAAAACTCTCAATTTACGTTTGGCCTCAAGACCAAAGGTTCGAGCTCTTTGTTGTAAGTTGTGACCTTGCTCCCATATTCGTGAGTTCGATCGATTCTTCGGTACGTACCTATTTACGTCCATGTATCTAATGTCGGTGTACCCGTGAGACAAATTAAACTTGAATAGTTTGGCAGCCGGGTCGGCCAAAACCCAAATTGTAAGTAAACTACTTTGAAGGTACTCTTTGGTCTTACAATAATTCAGTTATAAAGAAAACATTCCGAGTTATATTTTGGAAAGCTATATTTTGGAAATGAATTTCGATATTGTAATATAATATATATTTATAATATATATATGATACATATATATATTATAAATATATATTCATTTGTTAATTGTGAGCTAGTAGTAAAATTCGAAAATAACTATAAAACACAAAACGAAACGAAATAAAGAACACCATTAATCTAATTAAAAATATCGTAGAAGTAGGTATAACAATAAAACGTCTCGCGCTGTAGGGTAGAGGTAGACGACAAAAAATAAAAAAAATATTGGACACATCTTTTTTTTTGTCGTTAACAAAAAATTAAGACGATACAGTGCGTCGAAAACTCGTGTGACGTCACATTTGAGTACATATTTACCGAAAAGTGACGTCACAAGCCCCCATTTATGATCTTTGACGGGTTTTATCTTCGTAAATTTTTATTAATTTGATAAAACAAAAAACACGTATCCAATATTTTCGACAATCCAACTGACGGTCTAAACTAAACAGAATCATATTTTTTTAGTCAGTTGTCATCCGTATAACGCTAACGTTAGTCTGCTGGATCAAGGGCTTCATTCAGAAAAGCGGTACTCCTGGGCACGGCTCGTATTGTTAGGAGGTTCTTTTCTCTGGAGCCCTAACCGCCAGTAACTTGGACCCTGTTCTCGACACCGGTGGGCTACAATCTTTTTTTAAATATTGTATTTTAAAGGAAAGAATATATTTTTTTTTTACAAAATCTGAAAACAAATAAAGGCTAATAAAAACGTCTCTTAAAAACCTTCGCCAATGCCACTGATTCCTGGTTATGAAGAAAAATTGGGAAGCTCAAAGCCAATCGCAATTTCTGATAGTAAGTAGTGAGCAGTTAGCAGTGGGCGGTTGGCCAGCACGCGACTACCGCGACAAACTGACGCTTACAAGTGGAAAATAACAATGAAAGTGTCCGACTAACCGCCACCACTAACAAAGCCTAATCTGTAAAGCGGGTAGTCGCAAATATTAAAATTTCTCGGGCTCAACCAACTTAAGAGGCCGACTAAACCGCCGGACTATTGCTGGGCTGGGAATTAAAATGGCGTCGGGTACAAGTTACGAGCAGTAATAGTATTGAGGTACAAGGATCTTTTGGCGTGTGGCCATAATCAGAACTACCGCGGCCGTCTTATTGTTTTTCCACTATAATTTCCATAGATGATTTCATAGAATTTTACCCAGAGCGCTCTCTACCAATGTCACTTATGTGCCAAAACATGCTTGCAGAACTTTAAACGAAAGTTTACCTCAGCCATATATTTTCAGTTGAAACTCTAACGAATTTGGTCGTTTGCCAGGTAGACGAGGCTTGTGGGGGCGAATATTAAAATTACAGAGCTTGCCTTGAGCCAAGCCAAGCTTCGCCCTATAGCCGGAAATTAAATTGTGACACGGTCAGAGTTTAAGGCTGCTTTTTCACCACCAACAAAACTTTGGCGAACAATTTCAGAGAGTTTGTCCGATCACTACTTAAAGTAAACTGTGTATCAATTGCAGCTCCCACTAATTGTAGTAGTTACTATCAAAAACAAAGCATTTTTTTCAAGTAGGCCAGTTAAGTACAGGCACTTATGAATTAAAGAACAATAAAATGTAGCCACAGTGCAAGGCATACAAATTGAAAGTACTGTAGTTGCCCATTTCAAAGCGTAGATCTCTATGGAAAAGGTCGGGCAAGAAACTTCATGGACACTCTTTTATCAAGAGTCAGACATTTCTCGTAGACGTTTTCTTGCATGTGAAAAAGAAAAGTTACAGTTTTATTTCGTCAACAGTATAAAGGACTCTCTCCACTGTTTATATGAGTCGCCTTTAGTGGCTCGACAGCTGAATATCATCAAATTTCTTTTCTACTTTTCTACTATACGTTCATATGTTTTCCTCGTATCCAAGTTTTCAGTCAGTTATTTAGCATTTTATCTATTTCTGTCAACTTCATCATCTGTCTAGCCTTTTCCCAACTATGTTGGGGTCGACTTCCAGTCTAATCGGATGCAGCTGAATACCTGTATTTTACATGGAGCGACTGCCTATCTGTCTGACCTCCACAACCCAGTTAGTACTGGGTAATACGATACCCCTTGGTAAGACTGGTTGTCAGACACTTTGGGACTTTTTTTTGACTGACTGGCCTGTAACGTCTGTCAAAGATCTACATACAAATGACAGCCGGGACCAACAGCTTAACGTGCTTTCCGAGGCACGGAGGAAACTCGGTATGTAATGGGTGGTCGACCATCCACAGACCAACCTAGGCAAGCACGGCTTAACCTAAAGATCGACCCGAGTAGCTGTATTATTTAGCCACGAGCTCCTACATATTTTATCTATTTCTGTCAACGAATCTCTTAATAATTTAAATAAAATTGCATCACCGCTTACCTTTGATCCTGTGATTTAAAATGTATATATATATTAAAGCCCATTAAAATTAATTACTTTTGTCATGTTGTTTTCAAAGCAGTAGTTTTACTTCGACACCAACAATATTATTAATAGGCTTCATTTAATGCTCTTCGAATAAGGACAGTCCTTTTATAGTTATTAAGTCTTGTAATAAAGCTAGCTTCAAACATCACGCCTGTAATCTCCGAAGGGTAAGACAGCGGTAGCCAGTTATGTTAAAGTCCCATGTAATAGGGGGCGAGCCTATTGCCGTCAACCGGGCACAAATCCCGACTCCCGAATCGTGGCTGCTACTGAGAAATTCCTTATGGAAAAAATCCAGTAACACTTTACCTAATTAGTCCGTCAGTTAGATTATCAAAAAATATTTGACCCGTATTTTTTCTTTTGTTACGTAAACCAAAATTCACGAAGATATGACGCTTTTAAAATTCTCAATACGTCACGCCTTGGTATAATTTTTAGCTAGTACTGACGTCACGAGCCCTCACTTCCGAGTTTTGATGCGTTTTACTCGTATCTTTGTCAATATTCATTGATATACAAAAACAAAAAATACGCGTCCATTATTTTCCAATACTTTAACTGACAGACTAAATAATAGATTAGCAATTTATTGATGGTGGAAACTAGCCTATTTTAAAGTGCCTGGCGTTTTTAAATAAATGGTTTGAGTTTAAGTTTTTGACTTAAGTAGCATAAGCTTTTTTGACAAATATAGGCTGAAAGGAACACTGACACAAACAGTTACCAAGTATTCAGTACATCAATTTAAACCATTGAATTCAAACCCCCATTTTATTTTCGATGGAAAATTTCTATGTATGTGTTTATGAAAAATCAGCTGTTCATTCTGTTTTTATTGTTATATTTGTTGTTATAGCGGCAACAGAAATACATTATCTGTGAAAAATTGAACTGAGTCTATAGCTGTCACCAACCAATCCGCACTGTGCCCGCGTGGTGGATTATAGCCCATTTCGTCTCATTGAGAGGAGGCCGTGTCCCAGCAGTGGGAACATTATAGGCTGATGACGATGATGATCACGATGATAACGATAGCTATCACGGTTCATGAGATACAGCCTGATGACAGACAGACGGACAGTGGAGTCTTAGTAATAGGGTCCCCTTGGGACCCTTTGGGTACGGAACCCTTAGAACTACCGATGAAAAATGTATATTTGTTCAGGTTCAGAATTATGTAATACCATACACAAATCAAAAAAAGTTAGCGATCACTTTGAAAAATCTTAATCTTTTTTATTATGGTAGATTATAGGTATTCTGATTTCTTTTTATTTTTAGATTCTTTATTTAAAAACTAGCTGATGCCCGCGGCTACGCCCGCTTGACAAATTATATACTAAAAACCTTCGTCTTGAATAACTCTATCTATAAAAAAAAACCCGCATCAAAATCCGTTGCGTAGTTTTAAAGATCTAAGCATACATAGGCACAGACAGACAGACACGACAGGGGACTTTGTTTTATAATATTTAGTGATAGTGATGATAGTGATAGTGACATAGATTTAGAATATAAAACAATAAAACAGTAAAATAACACACAACAAAGTTTTTTTTTTGATAAAGTTCAATTTTAATTTTTTTATCAGCATGCTAGTGATCACAAACTTTTTTTGATGTGTGTACGTGGTAGCCGTTTTAGTGTCGTTGGTGTCCGTTCTACCTTTTATACTAGAGGTATACGTGAATGTTTGTTGCGGGTAAAACAAATACGAGCCTACCTCTCAAGTACCTGCATTACAACCTTAATGAAAACCAATTGCGCCGTATTGATCGTAAAACAAGGGTTTATCCTAACTAATCAATATTCAACCGCATCTTACAAGTTTAATACCCGTCCATCCACAACCATTGTGTGCATAGGTCCCGGCCATCTTTCTAAATAAACAACCACCAAGTAACACCTGATCGACCTAAATTGCTTCTAGTTTATTGACCGTGTTGAATCGAAACTCCAATGTAATTATTAGTCGTTTGTAGAATATTAATGAAGCCGTTAGAAGATTATTGAATATTATTACGTTTTAATAAAGCTGTTTTGGGAGGCTTTGAATTTCGGGTATGCAATTAGGACGTTGAACGTTGTCGGAGGGGGAGCGCCCGTATGGGTGGGGTGGACGCTTGTTGGACGTATAATCGTTTTAGAAACGTTTGATTGCCATATCAAACGTTTCTAAAACGATGGTCTTTGGGGATTTCTTCGGGCAGAAGTTGAGACATAAAATACAAACTGAAATCTGAAAGTACTTAGTCGATACATTACAGTTAAGAAATAACAGAAAATAGTTTATTGTCCAAGCAAGTACGTAGGTTAACATACATTAAGGCCTGATTTCTATAACTTACGTATAACTGTCAGTTAATATGCCACGTCTAGTAGCTATCGGTGTTTCTATAAACAAAGTTAGCTTGAAATATCCTATCCACGTCACCTACCTGTCACTTAATTCATAGAAAAATCAAATAAAGCTTTTCTGTGACGTTTTGTTTCTATCGGTCCGAAAGCTAAATGTCAAACAGAGAGTTTTTTTTTTTTGCTTTGGGACAAGCCCGCCACAAAATCAAAAAATCAAAATCAAAGCATTTATTTCAAGTAGGCCAGTTACAGGCACTTTTGAATTGTCGAAACACAGTTAAATGTAGCTACAGTCCCAGTCACAAGACATAAAAACTGTGAAAGTACTGTAGTTGCCCATTCCCTAGCGTAGATCTCTATGGAGAAGAACGGGCAAGAAACTCCATGGACACTCTTTTAAATCAAAATATTGTTACAAAATCTTGGTTACATCATTCATGTTGAGATGGTATATTATGTGAGAACAATGTAGCAAGATATGCACGTTAAGTGTCCATAGTAAAAACAAAAAATACAATTCAAAAATAAACATACAAATAAGCCATGGCAACTAAGAGTTGACCAGTCACAACTGACAGCGCCCGTTCACGAACATGACGCATGGATCAGCACCATTCAACTCAACCATTTTGAAGGGAACTGAATGATCCGACACACGCGCCACCATCAGCGAGACATTAGAGTGAGCGTGACATACTCTCAACCGCCAGGGCACATTCAAGTCAAGAAAAGACGTAGGATTTCAGTGAATGATAGCTTTCTAGTACATAGTACTCACACAATATGGGCTGTGCGATTATATAATACTAGAGATTGATTCTATACAATGCAAAGACAGTTGTACAATCTTCAGCAGCTCCAACAATTCTATTTAATACTATCAATTTATGCGCCCCTGTCCATGTGGAGCAGGACCAGCATTGAGCCACGCATTTTTATCTGCGATATAATCGCCCAACTTGTAATAAGCTTGCTTACATAGTGTGCGTTTGATGCATGTTTTAAATTTCGTCTCATTCAGTTCAAGAATACTTTGTGGAATTTTATTATAGCATCTCAAACAGTACCCCATGAAAGATGAGTCCACTTTAGCGAGTCTGAAGCCTGGCTGAACTAGTTGGTCCCTATTTCTAGTACTGTAATTATGTCTATCACCTCTTTTACCAAAAAGATGCAGATTTTTTCTGACGTACATTATGTTTTCGTAGATGTACTGACAATGTACCGTCATGATGCCAATATCCTTAAACAGTTCCCTTAGAGAATCGCGCCTACGAAGATTATATATGGCTCTGATGGCTCTTTTTTGCAGAATAAATATAGACTCAATATCTGCAGCCCGTCCCCATAGCAAAATGCCATAAGACATTATACTATGAAAGTAACTAAAATAGACCAGTCTAGCGGTATCTACATCAGTAAATTGACGAATTTTTCTAATAGCATATGCTGCTGAACTTAGACGCGCCGCAAGGGATGTTAAATGAGAACCCCATTGTAGCCTTGAATCAAGCGTAATCCCCAGGAAAACCGTTTTATCTACGAATTCAAGTTTCTCTTTATTTAATATTATTTCACAATCACTACTTTTAACATTGGGTAAAGCAAATCTTATGCATTTAGTTTTTTTTTCATTTAATACTAAATTGTTTGCTGTGAACCAATTATGGACCTGAACTAGGGCATCATTCACGTCATCTAGATTCTGGGCCCGTCTATTTATCTTAAAAATAAGGGAAGTATCATCAGCAAACAACACCATATTTTGAGGTTGGTTTTTCAATAAATAGGGTAGATCATTTATATACACGAGAAAGAGGAAAGGACCCAATATTGAGCCTTGTGGAACCCCCATTTTTACTTTTAAACCTTGTGAATTAACACCATTTATTTGAACACGTTGTTGTCTATCACTCAAATATGATTTTACCAAACTAAGTGCAAGTTGACCTAATCCGTAATGCTCAAGTTTCAAAAGTAATGTGTCGTGATTTACGCAATCAAATGCTTTGGAAAGGTCACAAAATATTCCTATGGCGTCTTGAGACTCTTCCCAGGCAGTAAATATGTGCTTTAATAAGGTTACACCGGCGTCAGTCGTACAACGTCCCTTGATGAAACCATACTGTTGATCATGTAAAATTTTGTTGGTGTTAAAATGATTGAGCATTTGATTAAGCATTACCTTTTCAAACACCTTGCTAAAAACTGGCAACACGGATACAGGTCTATAATTATTAGTATCTTTACTGTTCCCGGATTTGAAAAGAGGTATGACTTTACTGTATTTCATTAGATCAGGGAAAACTCCTTGGTCTACACACAAATTAAAAATTAAAGCTAAGTATGGGGCTATAGTCTCAAGTATGGATGCACAAACTTTGATAGACATTCCCCATAGATCTTCGGTCAGTTTGATTTTTATTTGCCGGAAAGCTTTAATAACTATCGTAGGGTTTATGTGTTTAAATTTAAATTCAACCGTGCAGCCAGATACATTCGCCTTTAATAAACCAATTGAGACTTCAGGTGAGGAATTAAGAGCTTCCGTCGTCTTTAATGGTATATCGGTAAAGAAATTTACAAATTCTTGAGCTACTTCCAGATTAGAGCTTTTAGGACCACATGCTGAATCTAATGTGTAGCTAGTGTTACTTATTTTTTTCCTGTTAGTCTCATTATTTATGACTTTCCAGACTGTCTTTATTTTGTTTTCTGCTGTTTTGATTTTGTTGCTAATGTGCAGGGCTTTAGCAACCTTGCATGTATTTCTAAAAATTTTTGAATACTTAGCAACATACCGGTTAAAAGTTTCGGTGTTTATATAAGGCTTAAGGCCATAAAGCTCAAATAGTCTTTCCCTACTTTTTCTGATACCTCTAGTTGCCCAATCACTAAATATGAATTTAGGGCTAATACTTTTTGTCTTCTTTTCAAAAGTTTTGTTGAATTCCGTGTGAACTATTGAAAAGAAACGATCATACAATTGATTTATATTAATATCGTCATGGCTCATAACACCTAACTTGTTCTGTAGGGAAATATTAACACACTGTTCCCAAACCACTGTAACTCCTGAAAGCCAGAATTCAACAGTGGCGACCACCAGAAAAGCGCCGAGACAATGAAGCTCGACGAAGTCCCAGAGAATGAATTTAACTGTCTTGGATCCCGCAACGAAATTAATCAGAAAAGTTTAGTGGAGGAGTAGGAAAAAACCGTAATTTCCACTTCCCTCCATATCATCAGGAGACAGAACGAAACAAGGTCAATAGACACAAAGGGATGTTTACAACTGGGATAGGCCCAGTTGCCTAGCACTACGGATAAATATTAACATTAATGGGTCCTAAGTTGTGAGCTGTTATATTTGGTAATAATAGGTATTGCAAAAACGCTTGAACGCACGGAAATTTGTTCTAGTTTCCACAAGGTCTGTATAGTAAATAACTCCGGATGTAACCTGTACACCATCCAACATAATATTGCGTTTATTCTGCCAAAGACTGCACTCCCATAAAATGTGATGTTCTGATTTTTCATAATCGCAGTCAGATGTGGAACATTGACAAAAAGGCGAGTCAACAAGCTTGAAGGAAAATAATTTACTCTTAAAGTTACCATGACCGGTGAGAAATTGGGCAACACAGTGATCAACCTCCAACCATGTCCTGGCCAGCCGTTCACGAACGGATAGAAAGAACTGGTGGAGGTGTCGGCCCTTGATGAAATTATCCCACCTACATTGCCATTCAGAGAAAACACACACAAAACAGACAGAGATAGCAACCTACCGATACCTGTGATTAAGTCATTGAAAATGGCGGTTAAACGGCATGCATGTTACAAAATATTATTTGCTAGTGAGCCCCAAACTAATTATGCAACCTGAATCACAACGCGTGATCACCGTGAGAGCGTAAATTGCACCGTTGCAGTTTAGGGTGGTCCCTCTGGAACCTTCCATGTATTTTGTTAACTTAGCAGATAAGTAGCGTCAAGACACACGTAGCGACTAGAGTCAGTATTGAAAATTACATTGGAGCATGCGCTTCTGCTCACACGTAACTCTACTCTTTTATTTAATATAATAACGTTCCCAAAAACTTGACTAACAGACATAAGTGTGTAACCTATATTTATGTTTACTATTGCTTTCATAAACCTTTGTAAACATATCCACACATTTCATAGTTTCAAAGCAAGTTTACAGCGTTTTACTCACAGTCGCTAAAAGGGAGAAAAATCGTCCGCTATGGAATATCCCTGCATTTTCTAACATGCTGAAAACAAGGCTGCGTTCAACGAGGCGGGTGGTTGAGTGTCCAGTCGTCCCCACTCAACTGCACGCCGCAAAAACACCTCAAAGTGATTTTGTATGGTAAATAGAAGACTAAAACTTAGGTAAAATAGTAGTTTGGTATCGCGCCCTGTATGTTAAGCTCAAATGTCTGGAAAAAATGAGTCATCCGACATCGTGTCCCAATAAAATTGAGACTTGTTTAAGAAATTAACGCTATGGCAATCTAAATTGTGTCGACCCAGAACTGAGCCACTAGTTTGGCGCTTTTAGTAGCGTCTATCAATAGCAATGGCCACTGACTTATGACTCGAGTTCTATATATGTACAACTTGTCTATTAATGATAATTTATTTATTTATTTTATTTGTGCGCAAGGAAAAGTGGAAGGAATCGGGGGAGGCCTTTGCCCAGGGGTGGGACAGTCGAGGCTAACAAAATTAAAAGGAAAAAAGACTTACATAACACAGTGAATAAAGTTGTACAGTAAAGACATAGGTACAATGCGAACTTCTGCCTCCTAAACTAGGATATAAGCCTTTTATAAGCCAAGACATAGTCAAAAATGGATGATTGAGTAAGCCTATCACCAAATTATAGATTGAAAAACTAGGATATAAGCCTTTTAGGAGCCAAGATATATTCAAAAATGGATGATTAAGTAAGCCTATCACCAAATTATAGATTGAAAAACTTACAAGTGGAAACTCACTACAATAATATTGGTTTGGTGGCCATCGAAGTTCTCAGGAAGTCATGGGAACAAGTTCCGTAGATCTGTATTAGTCCAGTCATTTGGTAGTTTTACCTGAAAAGGTTTCCGGGAGTTTTCCATTAAAAATGGCGCTTAAAAACAGTTTTTGGCGGCGCGAGCGGCAAAGATAAGAGGTGATAAAATGAAAATTCGGAAGGAGCACGTCGAAATCTATAAAATCACCAATTTTCAAAACTCCCGGAAAACTTTCCAGGGAACCCCTTTTTTGAGCACCAAATGACTGGACTATATTACGATCTTCGGTTGTAGGATGATAAAATAGCTATCTGATAAATCTACATTTAAATTCCCAATAAATCTATTTGCTTTTGGTTCGAGACACTTAACCATTTTCCGATTTTGAGAATTGTGTACTCAAATCACGTCCTTTCATAATTTCCGTAGATTACACTTTCATTATTATAGCTGTTAAACGATGAATTTGTAGAAGTAATATATCACTTATAGAAATAATACTTACAAAATTTTATAAAGAAATAATTACATCAAAGGAATGTCTATTTTTAGTAACACGTACGTAACGTAATCGATTTTGTATTGCCATACGCTGGGATCATCGTCATTCTCTTATCCTTATCCCAATTTATTTGTGGTTGGCGCAGCACTTCTACTTCTTCCATACTTGTCTATTACTCGTCATCCATCCATCGATTCTTTGGTCGTCCTCTAACTTTATCGTTAAATGAAATAGGCAAGTCATTGCGAAACTTATTGTATGTAAAAATATTTCATATCCATATATTTATATATTGTTATGTAGGTATATGTAGGTCGTAAATTATTTGAGAGTCCGTCTTATCATTTCATCACACTGTCCAAAGTGACCAACTATCTTGCTAGCTTGAAAGAATGTTTTCAACTTAATATACTAACTAAATACTTTCACAAACTTAACCCAGATATACCAAAATTTAATGAATTCCTTAATGGGATGTGTCGCACTGAAGTTCTCGTAACGCAAACTTGAAGCACAAAGCGCTGAATTTCCCTCTCACCAGTCACTTCAGCGCTTTCAATATCGTCTACGCCACTAGACGCTGGATTTGCATCTCAATTTAAAAACGCAGTTCTTGCTTTATGCCCTTAAGCATGTGTTAAAAGAAAATTGGGGCAAACTTTCATTTATAAATAATGTATGATATTCTTATTTATGCCGTATTTACATGCGACAGAAGTGGTTTAGAATATTTTGTAAGCTAATTTTCTGCTTTTATTGCATGACGTATTTTTTTTGTTATAAGGATGTGGCAATGTTCTAGTATTATGAATAAATACTAGGCTTACACAGATATGCCATACAACTTTACAGGTATTTGAAAATTTTCTCCCTTGGTTTATTCTAATCACAGAATAAGATTGTATTCGTAACTCATCGAGAAGACATGTTACAAAAAAAAATTTGGTACAAATTGTTTTATTGGAAAAGGATATTATTATTATTGTAATGAAAATATTTCCTGAGATACGAACCTAGTTTCCATCTATTTTTCCAAGTACAATGTTTACGAGCGAACTTGCTATCTTGGCCTGAAAACTTGCAAAACTTTGGCAGGACTTGCCAAAATGGCCGCCGATAACAAATAACTAATTTATTCAACTCATTGTTTGTTTGAGAATTGTTTTTATGATATTAATATTAATTATTTTGTTTCAGGTTTAAGAAGGATACAACTATGAGGAAAGGTAAGGATTTGTTTTAACATTCATTTGCATTATTCTTTACCTACTTCTTCTCTTTTCGGGCAGAAGAGTCTATTTCTTTTGTTTTTTTAAAGTACAATCTGTTACAAAATTACGAGCAGCTTCTAATGAATTTATGCATTAATTATTTTATTCTCGCTAAGCCTTGATTAACGTCGACCTGGAGAATTTATATTGCAATTGGCTTCATTAGTCTTTCTTTTAATTTAATTAAAATCTCTAGAAAGGGATTTGTGATCTTCAAAATTAAAATCTAAATATTTAATGAAATATTATTTAATTTTACCTAGCAAAATAAACTGAAGAAACGACTTTTTAATATTAACTCTTTTTTTCTCGAAAAAACTTTTAATTTGATTGACACAGTTCAGCCAGACGTGGTCGTAGCGAGTTGAAACTCCGCCTTACTATTAAAAACGTAGCTATAAAACCTTTTTAACTGGGCTAATGAGGCAACACATTAACATTCTCACGTTAAAATGTAGTCACGAAACATTGGTGGTGAACGTGAACGAGTACCTAATACAAGACCTATGTAGGTACTTACAGGTATTTATGTACCCGGTACAGTTTTAATGTGGTCTAAATATATAGGGCGTAACATGTTAGAGGAGCTGAAGAGCTCGTGGCTGATCAACCTTAATTCTCGGTTAAGCTTGCCTAGGTTGGTCTGTGGATGGGTGACCACCCATTACATAACGAGTTTCCTTCGTGCCTCGGAAAGCACGGATACAAGGGTAGTGGAGGTCAGATAGGCAGTCGCTCCGTGTAAAATACTGATATTCAGCTGCATCCGGTTCGACTGGAAGCCGACCCCAAAATAGTTGGAAAAAACTAGTCAGAGGATGATAGGGTATGATATAGACATAGTTAACGCAAGACTTCTCGTGAGGTGTCTCAGACCATGAAACTGAAAAACTTTTGTTTTATGACTTTCGGAAATTCATAACTTATTTAGCATATATCTTGATCAGCTGATCAAGTCATTTCCTATACAAAATCCTTGTGTTTTTTGCGAATTTCAAGAACTCGAAGAACAAAAGATGTTCAGTTTCATGGTCTGAGAGAGACACACGGGAGGTCTTGCGTTTATTATGATACAACTTGTATAAAGGGTGTAAAACACCTCTTAACGAAGCCGAAAGGCACTTGTTCTCCTCGTCATTGCGATCATTTTTTTGTTCTACACCATACCTGGGAACCTTTTAGTTACGGAGATATTGGGGGTCAAAGTTCCAACTTTTTGCCAAGTTTTTTTTTTAAATACAAGTTTTTAATATAAGATTTTTACTTTAAACACCTCCACGACCCCCGTACTATTCAATCCATCCATCAGCACAATGTTTTGAGTGCGTTATATTGAGTTCTATCACAAAATATGACCCAAAAAAAAAGTCGTTTCCCCAGCAAAAATTTTTGCGTTAAGTTACTTAGTTTGATGTACAGAATGCTTGGTTGACGGCTTCGTGATGAGGTCTTTTACACTCAGTATAGTCAGAATTTTTAAACAAAATAGTTACAAAAACACTGTTTAAAAATAATAACATAACAGCACGCCTGTAATCTCTGAAGGCACTAGGACTACATAAGTTGATGACAATTTCAGGAGTATTTTATTACATTATGCTGTAAGTACAAGCCTTAGACATAATAATTTATATTTCTGGGGTACTAGCTCATGCCTGCGACTTTGCCCGCGTAGACTTCGATAATTGTCCCACGGGATCATACTAGCAGGATAAAAAGTATCCTATGTGTTAATACAAGTTATAAACTGTGTGTGCTTAATTTCATCCAAATCTGTTGAATATGTTTTTGCTTGAAAGAGTAACAAACATCCATCCATCCTCCCAAACTTTCGCGCTTATAATATTATTAGCTAAAAAACTAAAAAAGCTAAAAAACTTTATATCAGCACAAATCCTACTATCCTACTAATATTAGTAGGATAGTAGGATTTGTTAGTTTGGAAAGTTTTTTTTTTTAATTTTACGTTCAGATTATCCGTGAAATAAAAAACAATAACTCGAGCATCGTTTATTAAATCCGAAAGATCAAGGTATCCCCTCAGAAAATCGGCATCTTGCTTTAAAATTCTACCTTTTCATGTTTCCTCAGTAATTATAATAACGTAAAAGTCCCCTCCTGAGGGTAGAAGAGGTAACCCCTGTTCAAACTGTGTAACATCCAGAAAAGTGCACAACTTAGTTGTTAAGAGAGGGTAGGCAGTGTACTCTACCCTTATACGCTTTATGCGTCTATTGAGGTATTTGACTTAGTGCAATGTCACGCTACAGATTTATAATTTACAAAAGTTCTTTGCTTTACTCGTAGTCCTTTGCTTTGGAAATTAGGTGGTAAAACTCTTATCTATCGCGACAAACAGTCAGGTTTTCCGTAGGTACATTTATGGTTGCAGAGTAACTGGTATTTTTAGGGTTTCGTACCCGAAGGGTAACCAACGGCACCCTATTACTAAGCCTCCGCTATCCGTCGGTCTGTCTGTCAGCGGACTGTTTCTCATGCTCCGTGTTTAGGTAGACAGTTGAGATTTTTACGGAATGTGTATTTCTGTTGCCACTGCAACACCAAATATTAAAAAAATAAATAAAGGGGGTTACCCTACTGCGATGGTCCGGAATCCTGGCCGGTTTTTTTTTCGCTTTTCATAGTAGGTAGAATAGAATAGTATATATTTATTGTAAAAAGGTCCCGTAGTAAAAGTTGATAATTTTACTACACTCCTTTAAAGTGTTACCTTCGTTTAAACTATCCATAAATTACCTATAACCAATATCTCTCGTTTGTGTAAGGAAAAATCACTTAAAAATATTTCTAACCATATTTCGAGATAATAAAAAATTCTCATTAATTCTACCGCGTACCTAAAGCTGTTCGAAAAATCGTTTAAAAATTAAATCAAAACACGTTTCAATTTACATAACTCAATATCATCCCTATTTCCTCCACGTTTTTCTCAAGGAAACTCATAAAATTACATGTAGGAAAGCGGGACATGTACAACAGAGTTGTCACCTTGGTTTTACAGTGGCGCTAGCTGTTGTGACCACACGTCGGCTATAAACAACGGGACCACAAAGTGTTGTGGCGGAAAATGAGTTTTACGATTGCTAGTGTTGTAAATACTACTTTGTACGCCAAGAATTTAATGGTGCCGCAAGGACACAGAAACTCAGGTACTTGCATTAAGATATCTTCTTTGTGAAGTTAGTAATCAAAAACCTCGTTGTTCTAGTGACTGCAGAGCATAAAGTCCTGGGTTCGATTCCCAGGTCGGGCAAAGTGTTATTGGGTTTTTCGATCAGGAATTTCTCAGTAGCAGTCACGGAGTCTGGATTTGTCTGTTTGTGATGACAATAGGTTGGCCCCCATTACATGGGACATAAACATAACTGGCGAAATGTGGGTGTACTAATTAGGTACACCTCTGCGTAACACTTCGGTACTGATTACAGGCGCGATGTTATGTTGTGTGTACTCAAAAACAAAAATATTTTATTTCACATAAGCCTACATGGACACTAATGAAACGTCAAAACACAGAATCACGCACTAAAAGACTGAAGATCATTGATTGAAGGTTTATAGTAACAATACTGCTTCCAGTGTTAGTAGAGTTGCCGGAGTGTGCACGCATCAATTTTCCATCCCACATTATGGTAAGCTGTTCTGTGTTTTGCCCATAAAAGCAGTTAAGGATTCCTTAGATGCCCGTTATCATTTATTCGTTCAATCGCCACATTCATCAGTCAGCAGTAACTTTGTTCGTAGATAGAATAAACTAAATATTATACCGAATGCGGTAACTGCCGTTATACATACATAAACTCACGCTTTTTTGCCATAGGGGTAGGCAGCTAAACTACAAAACGCCACCTGCTACGATAATAAGTAAATACTATAATATAAAAGGTTGCATATTAAAAAATCTAAACTTTCTCGAGCAAATTTCAAAAGAACAATAAACGAAATAACAAAATTTAAATGACCAAATGTTTTATTTAGAAACATTTTAGAATCCCAATGTATGTGACATCAAATGAACGACTGATCAAAAGTTAGGTTAATTTCTTCTTTAAACAAAATGGGTAGGTTAGGTTAGGTTAAAACTGTGACCTCCTACGCAGCGGCCGGCGAGTGCCAGAAACGACTTACATTAATATAAAAAAGAGATTGTTTTTAGTAGGTTAATTAATCGAACACGAGTGAAAACGAAAACGCTTCAAACAGTTTGTAACATGCATTGAATTAAAAAAATATTATTTAAGTTCTACCCGCATTAGTATGACGCCTATATAATTTTATTATCTAAGTTCTACCCGCATTAGTACAACGCCTATATTATTTGTATTAATTTATCCAGTAATCCATTTTGACCTTTAAACGATTTGGTCAATAGTGTAATAAATAATATAAACATTGATATTCCAGACTTTGGTCAGCTGAAGTTTTGATCAAATGACCATCGTTATTTTAAACTTTGTTGATTTGTACGTAGTTCTTTTGAAATTTGCTCAGAAAAGTTTTGATTTTCTAATATGCAACCATATAAAATGGCTTATAGACAAATCATTTCTGTGAACGAGTATCTTAACCTTAAAGATTTACGTTGTCATTTTCCTATTATTAATTGACAAAATTAATTATTGACATTCTTATTATTAAAACATACATTGGTATGTTGGTACGCAATCATAAAGTAAATTGTTAGATTATGATTGCGAGACGGGTCAGACCAAATAAAAAAGTAAAGACGGAACTCTGCGAACAGCAAAGTGAGGCTGTCAAATTACGTCTCGCCGTGTACACTCAGACCAAAAAAAAATGTTAAGAAGGAACTCTGCGAACAGAGAAGTGAGGCCGGCTTCGTAAACATGTTGTGCATTTATTGAGGCGTAGTTTAATTGTAGTTTGATGTAAATGTGTGTATCAACAGAGCGATACGTAATTTGCGCTAGGCTCACTTTATTGTTCGCAGCGCTATGTCTTGGTTTTTTACTTGGTCTGAGCATGACGTTTGACAAGGGAGAACGGAAGAAAAAAACTAGTTGCGCCGACCACAAGTAACATTGGACAATGGCAGGAAGATAATGATAATGATGACATACCGGTTCTATTAGGTTCACTTATTTTATTCATGTTTTCTATAATATTGCATACTAGTTTTCGCGAATTGATTGAGCAACTGTAAAAAAAAATCAACCATCCAAAATGTACTACAATTCTAAGCAAATAAACACACGTTCAAATTTCAAAATTCTCAATGAGGAATTTTCATTTTAGCTCTTCCCTAGTCGCTGGATAGATGGCGCTGAACTTGGTAAGTTACTGCAAGGAACGGAACGTAAAAAAACAGATTTTAACAAAGCGCGAGAAAACTAGGTTATATTCGGAAGCTTAAGGGCTATATATCCCTCAAATGGCTTAGCATGATCCTCCGTTACTCCTAAAATACTGCAGCATTAATTTTGAAATAAATATATGGTAAAGTTGAGGATTAATGCTAAGTCCTATGTGTGACGACAACACGATTCCATAAACTTTTCTCGATAGAAAAAAAATCCAATGTTACCTCCAAATCGAACAATAAACCGCTGGTATTCAAAAAGTACTTGAAATTAGATCATGAAACTTTGCATACTAACTGAACTAACTATAATGTAGGTCTTATGTGTTTTATTTTTTTTATCCAATTAATAGTTTTTTTCTCAAATCGCCAAAAACCACTCATTTCGCACTATTCGGCCGCAGTGACTGACGTAACAACCGCTTTGTAGTGCAAGCTGATTAGAACTATATTCTAACAGTATTTCAAACGAAGTTTGAACCACCACAAATAGAGTTGCTAATTTTAGGGTTAGAAGGGCCATAAGCAAACGAAAGTGTCAGTCAACGAGCGTATGTGACGTGATGCAATTTTTTTTTTTCAAACTTTTTGGCTTTGACACCAAGTAACGTAGTCAGTTCAACGCCATCTAGAGAGTTCTTGGAAACTACAATAATGAATGAAATACTAGCGATGTGCCCCTCACATCGCTAGTTTTTCATTCATTTAGATACCGGGTGTTATCCTAGTAGGCACTTACCCTCTACGTTTGAAATAAATGTAGTACAGAAAAAGCACCTACAATTGGCAAGACGACATAAAAAAATCTAATGCGTCAGAAAGATTTAAAAAAATATTTGACCTGTGTTTTTTCTTTTGTTACATAAACCAAAATTGACGAAATATGACGCTTTTAAAATTCTCAATACGTCACGCCTTGGTATAATTTTTAGCTAGTGCTGACGTCACGAGCCCCCACTCCCGAGTTTTGATGCGTTTTATCGGTGTCAATATTCATTGATTTACAAAAACAAAAAATACGTCCATTAATTTCCAATACTCTAACTGACGGACTAAATAGATTTGCAATTTCTTTATACTGTCGTCATGCCTATTACTGACAAAGCCTGTACTAGTTTAAATATAGAAAATCCGAAATAAACTGTCGACAATAGACTTTCCAACGAACTTACCTAACAAAACACTTTCCCATAGCCTAGATAACCTTTTCCCCATAAACCAAGCGAGGGTAGTTCGACACAAAGGGTCCGTCGACCCGACTCTTTCGTAGCGCTGACCTTTACTTTACGACTTTTAAATGTCGCCTCTTCGCGCTTACAGTCCTTTCAGTTATTTTAGCTCTGTCTGCTTATCTATCAGCAACCTTATTGTCACTAAATTAAAGGTCATTATTATCTTACAGAATTGTCAGTTAAAGCAACGTAAAAACAACCTTATGACTATGGCCTTAAAGATTGCTGCATTGACAGCTGTGTCACGACTTGGAAACATACTTACATTCTATCAATAAAATATTATAGTTAAAAAAAAAACGCTTTAAAGTGACGTAATTTTGTATTCTGGTATTCTTTCCAGCAAACCCTTTCATTTGATAACCATAACATGGGAATGCTTATAAAACAACAAGTTCGCAATCTTTGGGAGTCCGCCATATTGGATTTAGAATGGCGTCACGTCAGCTAGCCATGCATTGTCTTCCAAAATAAACAAATAAGGAAAATTTATTTACATAGTTACAGATGAAGCTAAAAAATGCGATCGGGAAACATGCTCTATTTCATTTTTGAAGTTCTGTGAACTGTTCTCATATTGTGTTGATTTATGGAGGTCAAGCTTGAGTATGGATAAAAAGGAAATTTGAACCAAATCCTTTCACGTTTATGAGTGATTGAGTATCAAAACGCCTTCGTAAACTTTCACGTCTTATAATATAAAGTCGGTAAGTATAGATCTTAACTTCAATTCCTCGAAACATAAAAATGTGTGAAGTATAGTTACTAGTAAGTCTTTGTCTTTGAGCTAAGGGATTTCAGTAGAACAAAAAGTCAGCTTGTTGATGAATGGAGAGGGAGAGGAAGGCCAAAGAAAAGATGGATGGATTGTGTGAGGAATGATATGAAAGAGAAAGGAGTAAATGATGCCGTGACGTGAAACAGGAGAGAATGGAAGAAAAAAACGTGTTGCGCCGACCCCAAATAAAATGGAACAAGAGCAGGAAGATAACTTGGTAACGTGTTTACACCTGTACACCATGAGATAGATGAACCTGCTACTCTTCATAATCATAATCATAATCATTTATTTGCAATAAGTGTAGTACATTATGGTCTTAAAGTCAGTTGAAGTTCCTAATACATAGTCAGATACAGATGACATGCAACACTTTACAACAAAACATTTATTACAGTTACCCTAATAAGAATAGATTAATCATTAACATTATTTATAAATTCATTAACAGAATAAAATCGTTTCTCTAGTAGCCATAATTTAAACTTTTTAAAAAATAAATTATTAGTTAGCTCTTTGAAGTCCTATGGTATTTTATTATAAATTAGCCCACACATATTAAAAGAGTTCTCTTAGCTGCCACGGTTCATTTTAATTACTTTATTTTTAATTAGTTGATCTAATGTTTTACTCTGGACGCTCATAATGTGCACGTCTTCCTACATCGTTCTCACATATATCTATAATCTCAACATGAATGATGTAACCAAGATTTTGTAACAATATTTTGATTTAAAAGAGTGTCCATGGAGTTTCTTGCCCGTTCTTCTCCATAGAGATCTACGCTAGGGAATGGGCAACTACAGTACTTTCTCAAGTTATTATGTCTTGTGTCTGGGACTGTAGCTTTGTTTTGTTTTTTTTTGTATTTTTGACTTTCAAAAGTGCCATAATGGTCTAATTGAAATAAATGCTTTGAGTTTGAGTTTTTGAGTTTGAGTTCTTTTTATATAGAGAAGTCCTTGGCACTCTAGGCAGAACTTCCGAGCCTTCGAAGGAGACAGTTTTATATTTATCTAATGAGGTAGGTCGACAGTAACTACGACGCCTGGCTTGGTTTTATCGAAGCTTAGATACTTTAAATGATTGAATAGTCTATTTTTGGCTAGGACCACACACACTTGTGTTGTACCTACCTAACTGATAGTATAAGGCATATACTAAAATCAATATCTGTCATATATTATATCCGAAATGGCACGAAAATTAATTACTTGATGTCGTGAGGAAAGTTCTGACTATGAACGACTGTGAGAGACACGATTTATGGACTTACGGCTGTTGCCCGCGACTTCGTTCGCGTGGAAATTTTGATGTGTAAATATTTGAAAAAATCTCCAGCAACACATATGTCTCATAGATTAGAAGAACCAGATTTTCTACAATAATATAATAGAGAAGTATGAAAAATCCCTTGATATATTGAAAACGATGAAATATTTCTCCAAAAGCTCACTACTGCAATACTCGGTAGCTTCTTTTTGCACTTTACAATAACTCAACTCAAACGAAATGATTGAGTGTGCAGGAAACCATTGATTAGGTTCGAATCGACGCTAATTAGCTACCTCACTATTCTTCAGCAAAAGCACATTTCATTATTTAATTAACGATCAGCATTTCTTTTACTAGAAGTCGCGGAAGGAAGAATACCTTCTGAAAGGTTTCAGTAATTCGGGAAAGACAGTTGGCCGGGACATTCCTCGTTTACGAACGAACGTGTTATTAGAAGGTTACGTCTTTTTCGACACCTTAGGGTTGCTACGCAGTTATTCGTATCGGACGTATTTTTTGACCAACACATAACATTACATCACGCCTGTGATACACGAAGGGTTAGGCAGAGCTGTACCTAATAGAACACCCATATGTCGCCAGTTATGTTTAAGTCCCATGTAATAGGGGGCGAGCCTATTGCCATCAAACGGGTACTCATCCAGGCTCCGTGGCTGTTTTGAAAGAGAAATTTCTGATGGAAAAACTCTATAACACTGCCCGACCTGGGAGTCGAACCTACCGGCCTCGTGCTCAGCAACCGTGCTTGCGCCCACTAGACCAACGAGCCAGTTTTTGACCAACATTTAGTTGTGTATGTCTTCTGTCTGGTCATCCTAGGAGGATGTCGTCTCTTTAACCGGACTATCATGCGTGTGCCTTGAGTGTAATGCCTCCAGCCAAGGGTTAACCAACAAAAGCTGTCCCGAAGTAATTTACACTTGGACATTTGTTTTCATTCGGGTCAAGCCGATCAGCAAACTCCGTTCGGCATTTACCTACTTCCGATGAACCATGTTCGGGTTGTCTCGACACTATTCGAGCTCAGCCGAGCGGTTTTGTCTCGAATATTATGTCCGCACTTTCGATTAGGCCTGCGTTGCCGGATCATGCCGAGCCGAACGTGTGTGTACTTGTGTAGCACCCCTTTTTTTTTTTTTTTTTTTTTTTTCGGATGGGAAATCATCAAATGACTTCTCCCACTCTGGGCGGAGCAGGAGGGAGTGTCAGACTTTTACTGACTAAAACCCATCCATGTTCCTTTATCGCCCTTTATGTTCCGAGTGCCAGAAAAGACATATCTGTGTAGCACCCCTAAAGATATGTCTTTTCTGGCACGTTACGTATACGCGTGCCCTTTGACCCATCTCAATTTTGTAAGTAACTAGTCAAGAACACATGTCATGTTTCCGGTCAGGTAGGTATCTTCAACTTGGGGAAAACATAACTTATGTTAACATATTATCGTTTATAGATTTTACATATCGATTATAAACTTATCTACATAATTATACAAATGCTTAGACTAGCTACTCGCCAGGGTGCAATCTACAGATATGGCGACATGTCACAACATCATTTCTGTGCTTTATCTAAGTTGCCATATACCATCAAATCCCATTGTGTGGTTTAGACGAACTAAGCAGAAATACAGATCTATTTACGAAAAGCGACTCAATACTATACTATGTACAGATGACCGTGAATTTCGGTGCCAAAGTGACAGATAAAATAACGAATATCCAGTTCCTGGAATGCCTCATTTCAGACATACATTTTCCTGTTTTAAAGGAAGGTGTTGCTGCCCGTTATCGCCCGCAGCGGTATGCCTTTTTCGACACATGTTGACCCATCTCTTGTAGAATCGAATGTTTCCGTTTGCCCTGAATTTGAGCACTTTTGTGGTGGAATTTCATTCAAGAGAAAGGTCACGCTCTTGAACGAGGAGTCGGCTAAACCGGTTATAATAAAGCGAAATAGAAGTCATTCACCTCTCTTCGGCTCGGACGGCGCAACTCGACATCACGTAGGGCTATTCAATAAGTGTGAGCTCACGCCCAAAGGAACAATATTGTAAAAACAGGAAGTTAATTAAATTAAAATCAACTTGATATGTGAGTCTCATTATTCGTAAAACAATGGCCAAAGACATCGCGCTCGACAATGTCTTATTTAATTTCCATCCGCGGAATATCTGGCCTGACTCTGGTAGCTCCTATTATCTTCAATTTTTGTTTCTGCGACAGATGAATGAGCACTTGAGCGTCCTCGCGCCTATTCTATAAATGGGATTTTAATTACTGCCTGAACTCCAGTGTCCCATTCTTTGCGAAATTCATTAAATATAAGGCCCCGTGAGAGACTTGCTAATTGGCGAACTGTACTGACGTCTGGCCAAAAGGCATGTCACTCAGCCCACCGGGCCATCCGGGATTCCGGTCCATAGCTACTCTCCGCCTCACCGAAATAAAAGAAATTAAACAAAATTATACCTTCCTTACGGTAATTTAAGTTTTAATTTCGATTGCGACTCGAGAGGTTTCATCTAAAAGGGTTCGAATTCTCTGAATGTAAATTACGTTGATTCCATTTGCTTTGAAAGGAAAGATTTCGTTTCCCTTCAGTGATATTAAATAATTAGTAAGTTGTGACTGTACGTTAATATAATTAATTATAGAAGACAAGCTTTATCTTGGGCAAGGAACGAAGGGTAAATACATCTTTCAGACGAGCATAAACATACGTTTTATGGAGAAGGATAAAACACAATATTATGTAGGGGACGTGTATCTTGATGACGGTATATGTAGTCTGTAATCTTTATAATAACAAACAAGTCCAGGATCCCTATCATATTGAATTATTGTAAATTGTTCCTTTGAAATTCGGACAAAGTATACTTGATTGGATTGAAGCTTGTTCAGATTTCAACTCAATAAATACTACTCCACCATTACTTGTTGTATAAAATATTTATATTCCTTTAGAGTAACGTTCGTGTTCGCGCAAGCTTCATCCGATAAATAAATAAATATTTCCCTTGCATTTCTTGTGACGACGAATTCCTGCAAAATACATTTTAATATTATTCCACTGCGGATTCAATTCCTGCAATCTAGGGGAAACTAGGTTGACAGCATTTCAGTACCTAAGTTAATTCCAAAAGTAACTTTAGCGGTTTAAATGTTTCTTCGTAAACATTTACGTTAATATTTGCTTTTAGCTTGGGTCTATCATTAGTAACTACGTTTGGTAAGTTGGAAATGTGAGAATAAATTTATTTTTCACTAAATTATTTAGGGTTATGGAGAAGCTCGTCTTAATCCGAACTAGACGCCCGCGGGCCATTGCAAAACTGGTCCCACATCCGAAGCTCACTTGATATGTTAGACTTGACTTCGGTACTGTCCCACGGGATCGTAGTACCGGGAAAAAAATAGAGTCCCACCGTAAACTATGATATGTCACCCCAAAAAGAAAAGTCGTTTCCCAGTAATGTTTTATGAGTAGAGTTACTTAGTTTGATGTACAGAATGCTTGGTTGACAGCTTCGTGAAGGTTTCTTTTACACCTTGTATTAAATACCAACCTAGCACCATCTTATTTATGTTATAAAAGAAACCCTTCCTCAGAGATGTATTTGCCTTCTTCCTACCAGAACTGAAAAAGGAAGAACATTATTGTTGTACCTCCTTAATAAATAAAAACTGCAGCTGCCATTTAAAGCAAAACATATTCAAGCGTTGTAACGTGTTTCTAACATACAGCCGCTGGCGACGTAACTACGTAAGCCTATTTTCCCTACATCATGTTGCCAGTAACAAAAAAGAATCTGCAGTGACAGCTCCTGTATCGTCGGCCGCAATAAAAACAGTCGGTATGAACCCGCCCTTAGGAAACACGTCGCCCGGGAGTCAGGCAGCCTTATTGGGAGTAGGGTTGCTATATTAAACATCTGCTTTTAAATTAACTTTTCGGGTTTTTACCCCGTTGTCTATCGTAGAACCCACTTCAGAGTGTATCCTGCCAGTATTATTTGTTTAGTTTTGTATGTTTTACATGAGTATTTTACGCTGAATGGTTGTGTTAACCGGGTAACGTTTCGTAGATAAATAAAACTACCACCACAATCATATAACGATGATATTCAGTTTTCTTGTGCCTTTATAATATGTATTTCCAATGAGAAAAAAGTGTTACACACATCTGTCTGCTAATACGTCATTCACACGTAATGTAGCGAAAAAAAACGTCCTGCCAAATTAACCGGTCTGTCCGCCCTCTGATCTTTGATCTGGCAACCCTACCGAGGCCATAAAACACGCGGGAACTCGTCACGTTCATATGGCAAATGTATTCCATAAAACTAGCATAAGCTGAGTTATACGCCGGCGCTGCAGAAAATGTTCTATATGAATGTTTTGCTGAAGACATCAGGCATCTGTGCCAAAGTATTGTTTTTATAAACTGTTCGCATTTGCTAGAGCAGCGATTTGAAGTCTGTTGACTGAAAACTATGTTTGGTTAAGGCTGGTAGATTTTATTGACGGCCATTTTTAGGGTTCTGTACCCAAAGGGTAAAAACCGGACTCTACGACTAACACTCCACTGTCCGTCTTGCTGTCTGTCACCAGGCTGTATCTCATGAACCGTGATAGCTAGACAGATGAAATTTTCACAGATGATGTATTTCTGTTGCCGCTATAACAACAAATAATAATAATTAAATTGCGGTACTCCTGGACACGGCTCGTATTGTTAGGAGGTTTCTCTCTCTGGAGCCCTGACAGCCGGTAGCTTGGACCCTGTTCCCAATACGGGTGGGTTACAATAAGTTTGTGTCCTGAAAAAATCTAATTAATCCGTCAGTTAGATTATCAAAAAGTATTTGACACGTACTACTCTGTCAAGAAAGTACCGGGAAAAGATCAATAATACACAAAATGTCTGTTATTCATCCAAATTTATTTTATCACCTTCAATGTATGCTCCTTTAGAAACGATACACTTGCGCCAACGAATAATACATTCATCAAAACATTTTTTAAACGCTGCTTCCGGAATTGAGTTCAGTTTTCGCCGCGAATTCTCCTTTATGTCTTCTATCGATTGAAAACGGGTGCCACGAAGTGGTAATTTGAGTTTAGGAAAAAGAAAAAAGTCAGCAGGAGCAATATGTGGTGAATATGGTGGTTGCTGGATGGTATTTGTTGAGTATTTGGTCAAAAATTCGTTCACAATGATAGCCTTGTGCGAAGGCGCATTGTCGTGAGATCCGAGAATTTTCTTTCCACAAATCTGGCCTTTTTCGTCGAATTTGCTCTCTTAAACGCCGCATAACGCTCAAATAATATTCTTTATTTACCGTTAGACCTTCTGGTAAGAATTCAGAGTGCACAACACCGCGATAGTCAAAGAAAGCAGTCAACATGACTTTGACTTTTGATCGACTTTGGCGTGGTTTTTTCGGTTTCGGTTCAGTTGGAAGGCTCCCTCCGAAGCTTGTTGACTAGTTTGCATGTCAAACTCGTAAACCCACGTCTCGTCACCAGTAACAATGCGTTTCATGAATGTTGGGTCCGAACTGACTCGTTCTAGCATGTCCTCAGCGACTTTCATGCGATTGAGTTTTTGGAGAAAATTCAGATCTTTTGGAACTAGCCGAGCAGCAACATGTTTCATACCCAAATGATTAGTTAAAATGGTACGGATCGACTCGTGAGATACAGAAAGTTCGGCGGCTATCTCTCTCAGAGTTGAATGGGGATTTTCAGTCACTATTTTCTTCACTTTTGCCATGTTAACTTCAGTTGCAGACGTTGACGGCCTACCAGAGCGAGGCAAATCTTCCATCACATCTCGACCGCTTTTGAACGCTTTGAACCACTCATAAGCACGAGTTTTTGATAAAGTCGATTCACCGTAAGCCTTCTGTAACATTTTCAGTGACTCCGAACACGAAATTCCATTGGCGATGCAAAATTTAAGACAAACTCTTTGTTCGATATTTTTGTCCATTATGAAATTCGCAATACACACTATATATGATATTACTAAAACCAGCACTGTATTTAATATAAATAACAGATGCAACTCAAACTCCGCGCCAAAATGGAAAACAGTTGTGCCAATCTAACAACTACAAAAAAACAAAAATTTGAATTTGAAACCATAAACAAATCATCCATTCCCGATACTTTTTTGACTGAATGTATTTTTTCTTTTGTTACGTAAACCAAAATTGACGAAGATACGACGCTTTTAAAATTCTTAATACATCACGCCGTGCCATAATTTTTAGTGCGTTGTGACGTTACGAGCTCCCACTCTCGAGTTTTGATGAGTTTTCTCTTTGTCAATATTCATTAATTTACATCGATTTGCAGTTTATTGATGGTGGAAACTAGCCTATTTTTTATATTTTTAAATATTCTTGATATAATTTTTAAATTAATATTTAAAAATGTACCTACTAAAATTCGCCTTGCCAAATTTCCTTTACTTAAGAAGTGAATAAATAAAATAAATTAATAGTTAAAGGGGCTCTCCTACTACTATGGTACGAAACCCTTCATGTGCGAGTTCGACTCGTACTTGGCTGGTTTTTTTCTTACTTTTGGGTTATTAACCTACTGCGGCGGAGCCCATAAAAAGAGGGCGGTGTTTCACTTTTTTAATAGAGTTTTACTACATTGATCTGATGCGTATTAAATGGATCCGAATTAAATTCATGATATAATTTTGCAGTCAAACGAAAATAATGTGAAAATTTAAGCCGAGAGAAGATCAATGTCAAAAATCCTGAAGAACTGATGAGAATTACTAAAACTAAATTAAAGTTTACTTAGATAGACAGAAAATTACTTCAGTATTTTCGTTACTTCAGTCTTCAAGCGATATTGGAATCAAAATAGTATTAACGCTCTCGCTCAAAGCTTTACACGCAGTTTCAGCGGGCACACCACTAATGTCCTATCGATCTGGTAGTTTGGCAGCGGTTACAGTCGGTGCCATGCGAAACACGTCATTGGCCCGAGCCGTGCCCCCAATACCGGGTGCCTTGTGCCTTGGTCAAACACTAGCGATAAACTCCAACCGGCTCATTACAACGAGTGCTAACTTTAGTTAAAAGCATTTTGTTATGAACTGTATTTCAAATGAGGTAAACTTAATTCATAAAATACAAAATTGACAACTTAGGTCTACTTGCATTGCACCACAAATTACTAGTGACGTTTAGTGCCAATGTATTTAAAATATATCTTTCCGACTCTGTCATCTTCGAACGATTGACAGTTATGGAACGACATTTTAAATACGTTGTGTAGTCGTGAGCAGTAAATGCATTTAATTATTTTTGGTGTCAAAGACGCTTAGTTTTGTTTTTATTTTGTACGAAATTTAAAAAAAAGTTGCTACCTTTTTTTATTTTCTTCTAAAGGTAGAGCTCGTTTTTGAATAAGGCCGCAAACATTCCACAAGCGATTAACACGAACTGCTTTATAAATGCGCTAGAGTCGTTTTGTTATTGCAGAATGAACCTAATGTACAGTAATTATGGCTGCAGTTTTAAGTAGTATGTTTGTGGTAATGGTAACGGTGTTTCTAGATGGAATGGAGACTGCATTTTCTACTATAAGTTGACGCTCGTTTGTTTTTAAAAGCGTTTGGTGATTGTTTTTCTTTTGATAACGAGCGGGATCAGTTGACTAAAGAGCCAGTATACCATCATAAACTGAATACAGTCGACGATCGCGGAAATGGAACTCAATGCACTAAAAGGTCATAAGAAACTAAAACTCGTAAATTATTTAATTACTGTTATTTGAATAGAAGCTTAAGAATTTCCATTGAATTCCATTTCATTCTTTGGAATTCACATTCAACTAGATCACTTGGATACACAGCTTGGATACCTCGGATCGAGACGTGCATTCTAGAATTCTGTACTGCATAAATATTTCTGTTGGTAATCTATACTCAACGGTACTCTATACATCCAAAGTTCGTGTTCCACGTTAGTAATGCCTATACTGCCTAGTTTAAAATTTACAAGCAATAAACTTTAATGTAAGGAGGTTATAGTTCTCAAAGATATTGGAGAGGCAGTCCGCATTTGATTTACATAGATACTGCTAACGGTCGAATAACATTGGCAAAAAGTAGCGAGGGTTGGCATTGGCACGGGACCAGAAATATATACCACTGTTGCATTAAAAGAATTTGGTATTTACATTAAGAATGTTACAAAGGTCGTGTTGAAGGCAAAATATGTAGGGTCACGTTAAATTAGCCAACGAAAACATGCAGCCGAAGTGACCTCCACGCTGTCATCGACTACGCTGTGGAAG
Source organism: Xestia sexstrigata (assembly GCA_941918905.2). Lineage (NCBI taxonomy): Eukaryota > Metazoa > Arthropoda > Insecta > Lepidoptera > Noctuidae > Xestia > Xestia sexstrigata. The sequence continues at coordinate 3,554,516 of OW799201.2, read as the reverse complement.
TGGTGAAGACCTGGAGCCATATAAAGGCCGCTTTTGCAAAATTATAAATCACGTTCATGAACGTGACGTGACGTACGAAGATCATGATCTTGCGTAAAATACTGGCATATAAGTTGTATCCGGTGAGACTGTTAGCGGACCCCACGTGTTTACGACGTGTTTATGATTATTTGAAGTCAACGATCGACTACTTACTTAAGTTAGTAAAAAAAACAGTTTTTTTTTTGCATAAATACGATGAGAGATTGACATCTTATTGTTAAAACAAATAAATATGATTTTCTCAACTCTTACATCGAATAACTACGCTACCAGCGGTCGTTGGTTCCAGAAATATAAGTATCTTATTTGATACCAAAATAGTGTAGACTATGAGCGACAGTCAGTGCAGGGTATCTAATTAAACTCTATTTTGTTAATTTGTGATTAGCAATTCGTATTCAGTTCAAAACTCGTTAAACCAAATAAATGCTGCCTCTGTAACAATTTTCAGTACTGAAAACTAACATCATTTAATTACTCACTTTTCACATTAAAGTAGTATGTACTCTGGACCGTTTTAGAATTCGGATTAAATGAATTAACTGCACAAGTTCACAGGCAGCCATTTTGTGAATTGAGCGGGTCAATGAACTTTCACCACAATGTTGACTGTCTAATTACTAAGTTCAACATGGAGGGAAGCAAGGCATCAACCTAATGCTACCTTTTTGCAAACCTATGTCTTTTGAGGTTTCCTCAAAATGACTGACGTTAAGTCAAAGTTCAACTTTCTTTAGCAGTCGGTCATCGACCGATATCTGGAATCCAACATTACGGAATACACCACAGCATAAAGGTATTCCTCCAGCCATGAATTCAGCATTTAACTGCTGATATCTTCTCCAGGTCGACAAACTTAGACAACAAACGCACTAGGTGACCAGGTCGTAGAGGCCTGTGAGATCTAGCTGTATTATATCATACTTTTTTAGCCCCGGTTTTCATTAAAACAGGGACAAATGGAGAATGATGAAAGATATGCGAGAATCTACCGATCGTGTTGGTTAAAATCCGCATCACATCTCGCGTTTCTCCCGTGATTGGTCAAATTTTGCACTCCACAGCACTTTGATCGTCTACGCTATACCCTACAAACCACTAGACACATACGAACCAAATGTTTTGTTAACTAGCGTAGCGGCATCTCTTGTAGATGTGACGGCGGATGCCAATGATGCAAAATTATATAACGGTAAGTTGAAACTTTGACCGTCTTCAGCATTGAATTTGGAAAATTTCTATTATCATTGAATTTGGAAAATCTCGGCATACACAAACTGCTGCTGAAAAATTCATTTATTCTTCGCATCATGAATTTACGCCACCTGCCTTCACTCTGCTGGTGGAAGCGTGATAGATGGCATAGAACTTAAACTATCATCGTACTGTCTACGTACTAAATTTACTACCTATATGTAACAGGAATGTAACAGCTAAATTTTACCTTTCGCAAAACTATGAATTGAATTCAATCAGATATCTTCAAGACATTCTATGACATAAAAATATGACACCGGCTCCTTTGGCCCAACATCTTCTCCAGGTCGACAATCTCACCCTAACAGCATAAAAGCCAGCACTCCAGTAGTTCTATTAACTAACGTAGCGGCACCTCTTGCCGGTAGAGGCGGTGGCGGAGTGACGCCGGCGGCGCTGGCGACATGAACGCGGCCCCGCCCCGAGCGGACGGCGCGGGCGACTCCACGCCCGGCTCCGACGTCGGTGAGCGGATCACGCGGCTCTTCCCCAAGTGCCGCCCCAAGAACATGCAGCACGCACACGACAGGTAAACTAAGGTCTATGACATGGTAGGACGTGGCTTTTGGAGAGAGGTACGTGTTGCTGGACACAGGATTGGGGAGTGCCGAAGATTTGTGAATAGAACGAAGCAATGCACTTCCCAATTCTGTGCTGCGAACAATCCGTGCAAGATCTTGACTATGTTCTTGCTTTCTCACATGGTAGGACGTGGCTTTTGGAGGAGAGGGGTAGGTATTGCTAGCCATAGAATTAGGGAGAGCAGAAGACTTGTAAAGAACGAAGCAATACTCTTCCCAATTGTGTGTTGTGTGTCATCCGTACTATATTTTGCGAGAGTGCAGAAGACTTTGAAGATAAATATAATCAAGCTCTGCAGTTCCCAATTTTGTGCTGCGAACAATCCTTGCAAGATTTTAGCTTTGCCACCGCCTTCTGTTGATATGGTAGGCATGTTCCTTTGGGTGTCATAAGTAGCAAAAGACTGTCGAAAAGCAGTAGCCAAGCTAACTACTTCTCCTGGTTATAGCAGTCTTTTCGCCTTGTAATGGTCAGAATAATTGCTTTGATAGCAACTTCCAAAACGATGACAAATATCCGTAGACTTCAGTTATTTTCAGCCTGTTGGATGACCTTTCATCTACCGCCGAGCATAAACCAATTATTATGAACACGAAAGCCATCAGCCACCCCTTTACAACTCTATTAAACACAGATGTATTCATTAAGTGCTAATTACCGCGTTTTATGTGCACAAACAGTCTGTGATTGTCGACATCTTACGTTTGCAAACACAATAAAATCCACAAACTCGAGCCAAAGGGACAGAGGCTTTGCAATGTTGATTCTGCAACGTAATTAGCCCCTTATTTAACGTTTCACAAGTACTTTAGAAAGTTTCTAAAGATAAAACACAAAGGGTGATTTTATGTTCCTATCTCACTGGACGAGTAATGGAGTTGGGTGGATTGAAACTTTATTACAGTAAAAACTTTTCTATTGTAAATTTTCCGTCGTATTGAGCTGATTCTAGTAAACAAATAGACACTGCTGCCCATTCTTCTTCTTCCATAGTTTCATTCTTTTACTTTCTAGACTATCCAACTGCACGTTCTTCCCTTGTAGACCTCATCTCTATGATTTTCTTTGATGTAATTACTTTAAGCCTGTTAAGATACTAAAGGTCTTGTGTACGTTTCAGGTTGACCTCCAGCCTGGAGGGTCGCGAGCGCGACACCAACAACGTAAACAACGCCTCGTCTGACGAGGAGCGAGGCAACGAAAGCCAGTTAGTCATACTCAACTCCAAGGGAGGCACCTACAAACTTAGAGACTCCAGGTAATAACCTTAGTTCGTGTATATTTAGGTGCTACATTTCCGCAGATAGCACCTTCTTACAATGGGTGTTATCCCTAACAGTACCTAATCACTCACAGAATTGAATCAAAATGAAAAGTCATTGCAAAAAAGTGTCTAGCTAGTTGGTCTAATGATCGCAAGCGCATGAGGTCCTTTTGAACATCAAAAATTACCTGAAATAGTTCCCAAAACGTCCGCACTTGACCATATTCTGAGTGTTTTTAGATAGAGAGAAGAAATGGTGGGACAAACTCCCCAGCACATTTGGTATTCGATATTGCTTTTTTCACCGTGTCAGAAAGAATGGACAACATTACAGTTTTCTTTAGTCAAATGTCCTTTTGTCGATTCTTTCTTCGAAGAAACCCGTTACTACGGTGGTCATGCTACGCGGGCTGGTGCTCTAAATGTTAAGTTTGCTATTTCCTGGGATATTTTTGTTGTTTTCATTGCATATTATATCATGGTGGCCTTTGTGGGCAGGGTCTCACGTTTTTTAATATTTTTATACCAAACTACTATATTTCTTCTATTACCAGGATCATAGAAATCGCAGGAGGTCGAGAACTTTACTCGCAGAGCCGGACGAAGGCGGTGCGCAAGCTACGACACAACAATACACACAAACACAACCTGAGGAACAAAGTGCGCTCCTTGACTAAAGACACCGTGGACTACGCTGAGAATAATCTTAGTAATGAGGTAAGGTTACACTGTCACAAGTTAGTCACTGTCAGGGTATACTGTCACTTTTGTTACCTACTGATTAAAGTCTAAGAAAAGAAACCTTTATTCTGGTCTACCGACATGGCCTAGAAACAAAAATGAGAAGACATCTCTCATCCACGTCTATCCATCTGACGTCATTAGGATACACGTAAAAGTGTTCGTCGATTTCCTCGCTGTTAGGTATAAATGAAATCGGCAGGTAAACTCGGTGAGTTTCTGATCGTATAAATTTCATCAAGAATCATTATTTTCATTATCATTTTAGTCAAATTTAATTTGACTAAAATGATAAAATTAAAAATTAAATTAAATTCAAGTCAAATTAAATTTTTATCAATTTTAGTCAAAATACTATTAGAACATTAAACTGTCCGCCTCATATAAACTGAAAGCTGCCACTATAGCGTGTTGAAAATGACGTCATTCGTCCGCTTTGCTTTAGAACTCGCTGTGGCGGAGGCTTTAAAGAAATAAGTAGGTATAAATTGCCCCTTAACACGACTCGGTCGCCGGATAGTCGGCGCCGCTGTGGCGACATGTAAAGGGGCGTCGGCCTAATATTACACGAGCGGTGCGGAAAGCATAAAGCTTCATAATCTGCTCAGCTCCGCCGACGAACGCGGTAGTTTGCCCAATGTACTACCTACCTTGGGCATTGTAGTTAATTTCGAGCTGGTAACCATCGGTCACTATTATAAAACTTTTCATATAAACTTTTTATTAGTGATCGATGCCGGTAACTTTTAGAAACTAGAATTAGGGTTCAATGGGAAGTGACACAGAAACCAACTAGAAACACTGGTGTTCGAGATCGAGATTTCTGCGCTATATCTTAGTTAAATATGAATGTATACACAAACTAAATTGTGGAAGAACATATTAAAAATATTAAAATTTCGAAAAAAAAAAAAAAAACCGATCCCACAGACAGACACGTAAAGCGACTTGGTTATAGACTACAGGATTATTTCAAAATCAGTGTATGTTTGTATTGCTGTCCCCACTTAAAACCTGCGTTCCACTTTTTATAATAATGCTGCGCTAGTCATTCTGAAATCAACTTAATTTTAACTAGCGTAAAGTTGATATAGAAATGACAGCAATTGAATACAAGGATATCGATAGACTTTAGGTATCTAATAAGGCTAGGGAGAAAGGTGCGTATTTGTTTGCATTAAAGGGGGTGTGTACACACTAATCATAACCGTATTAGATTTATTTGAATAGGTAATTGCTTTATCAGGCCCCATATCGCACCTCTGGCAATGATAGTATCTTGATTAGTATCTAGGAGGGACACGGAATAACTATCACACAAACAGATAAAAATATTCTTCACCAAACGATGTTTTAATCTCAGAATTGGAATATATTTTTATAATTCCCTTTGTTTATTTTTAAAATATTTAAAAAGTTGTTAAATGTAGAGAGGAAAAGAATAGTGCAGTGAAAAAAAAATGATTCCCGATATGCTATTGCCGTTGCAAGTAGGATATAACATGTTTATGGTAGGTTAAACTTTATACACATATTAATTAAGTTCGGTTTTCTTTAAAACTAGGCGTAGAGTAGGATCTGCTGTTCCAAATATTTTGACTGTGTTTGGTAATGCATTTGTATGGAACAAACCGTTTTTTTTTTTTTCGAAAACGATGTCCATAAACACCCTTAACGAAGCTGAGAGGCACTTGTTCTTCCCGTCATTGCGATAATTTTTTTTTGTTCTAGACCTCCATTATTTTCAAACGTTTAGTTCTTAATACAAATTTTAATACTAATAGAAAATGTACCCCTGTACTATTCAATGCATCCATCAGCACAATGTTTTTAAACGCCTTCCACTGAGCACTACTTTAAACCGTCATTTTTTACACTAAAAAAAGTCTTTCTAAGTTCTAATGAAAATTTTGAGCAGTGTCACTCAGTTTGATGTACAGAATTGGTTGACGGCTTCGTAATGGGTCCATTTACACCCTATTTTCTACTTTCTATTCCAGATATCCCTTCACAGAATAAACAATGAGCCTAAGAAAATGATATCGCGCCACACCTCCCCGACGTACACGAATGGTGACCGTGACGTCATACTGGAGCAGAGCGCAATGGGCATCCCCAAGAATAGTTCCCCCATACTGGACCCCCACAAGACCACGGATGCCAGCACTAAGGGCAGTCCTATAGCCGTGGTGGCTGATGGAGAGGTCGTCGTGTTCGATGACAATGATGACTGGAAAGGTGATTGTGATTTGTTTTTAATTTTTTTACAAGAGCGGATTTTACCTAAACGGCGTTTAAGAGTTGTTAGTGTCAATATTCCTCAACACTCTTCCTCAGCTCTTGATTGCGGTACAGATGTGCTTATCAATTCATTTACTCGTATATAATTTAGACCATAGATCCAAAAAGTGTTAGTAAGTAACAAAATTACAATAAATGAACAATAGATTAAATTGGTGACATGGACGTCTGTGCGCACTGGTCTACATGCCCAATGCCAGTGTTATCGCTTTCAGATTCGTTGGTAAAATTCGCTTTTCAATTTAAAATTATTTCAATCTGGCGTTTGAATCCAGTATCACTGGATCGGCCATCCGCCAAAGCAGCTGCCATATTCCTATCTCGGACTGGAAGACTGCAGCGTTTTCTTTAAACAGAGTTTACATTAGTCCAAAAACGACTTAGTATCACTGGATTCCAGAGCTGTAAAGAGTACAGAATGATGCCACAAGCTACTACAATCTATCAATTTTCTTTAATAGATTTTCATCTTTATCGCTAAAGCATTAGGTTCAAGGTTGGTTGGGAAAAATTGTCAGTTTCGGGTAGCTTGATGTGCAGTCTGTACAGGCAGTTCCCTGTATTACCTGACCCCTCTAAAACAGAATAAGAAAGAAAAAGGGATCAGATAATACAGGCTATCAGCTTTCAAGGTGGAAGCGCCAGGATAGCCCGCGAAATTAAAATTTTCTTACGTTTTTTGCAATTTACCGGTCAATGTCAGGCTGTATGCTTAACAAAATAGGACCGTTTTGCCCCCGAAGGGTAGAAAACGGATATTTAGGTTTCAGCCGTAGCTTGAACCACATTTGAGATTACCCTTCCAATATTCGTCGTAAGTATCTTCTATCTCTTTCTATATTAAGGTAGTTTACCGGTATCACCTTCTATACCTGTCCTTGTCTTACAGTACTTAGGCAGTGCGCGGCGGCCATTGCTTCAGTACCTTGGAGCCGGCAAGGCCCTTAAGCTGTGGTTCAAGCTAGTGCTGATACCTAAATATCCGTTTTCTACCCTTCGGGGGGAAAACGGTCCTATTTAGGTGTTCGAGCCTACGCTTGAACCACATTTGAGACGTGTTTACTATCTGCCGGCGCTGCCTAAGAAAAGCGTACTGTGAGATTACTAGGAACCATTACCCCTAGATATGTAGTTATGTATCTGCTTAGAAAAAATAAAAATACCGTAAGATATGAAACATAAGTATTTATTTCTTTTTAATTTATACCAATCGGCGGGTATCTAACTCAAATTAAAAATTGAACATAAAGCTAAAGGACTTCTACAAAATGATTAAATAATTAAACTTGAAAGTAGGTATGGACCTTTTCAACAAAAATCGCCTAAAACACTTATAAGGATAAGCAGCTAGTAGTAAGAACATTAGAATTTGATTTTGGGACATCTTTTAGCTCCTTGAATTAGTGATTGAAAAAAGTATTCTTCGATTTCCAATTTCCTCTTTGTAGGATTTCATCAATATTATGTCAATTATTAATCCAATTATCTGACGCCACAGCTGCCCTAAAGCTACCAGCCGATGCTGAAATGCCTGCGTCTTTGAACAAAGTCCTGATCCAGACGATGACAGTACGAGAAGCATTTTCTGTAACGCCTCTAGTTGTAATAAATAGGTTTTTAAGGTTCCGTGCTTTGCGTCTGTCTTTTGAGACGGCAATTAATCTCTTGACCCAAAACACCATATCAAGCTGTCTGTTAACGATTTCTGGCGTTTTCTTTAACAGCCAGCCGGATTGCCTGTATGAATGAGAATCTGTTTTGGATCCGAATTTAGGCCAGAAAATTATCTCTTCTTCTTTGTCCTCAAAGGCACCATCTTCGATGCTGAGTAGTGTAAGGTCATGAACCCTTCTACCTGTTGCTAGAAGTAGGAGGATGCACGTGTGCCTAGACACAGCAAAAATGCTATCATCATTAAAGGTATAGGATTTCAGGTATGAAAGAAGGTCTTCGATCTTCCAAGGTAAAAACTTTTTTACTGGAGGGTTCTCTGTGAAGGCCCTTTTAACAATCCGTTTTACTAATGGGTGCGAGCTGAGTTCTTCTGCTCGTAGTGGATTGAAATTAGCTACCACTGTTTTATGTAGAGCTATCGTCCTGGGTGCTAGTTTCACTTCCGTATGAAGGTAGCATAGGTACTTGGCCAGGTCTTGAGGCTCGGGGCTATCTACTGGGATACTCTTTGATAACGCCCATTTGCACCACCGTATCCAAATCGGTTTATAGGTCTTTAAGGTGGATGGCCTCCAAGAGGATTCTAACAATCCTATTTCGAGATCAGACCAGTCTTTCACCTGTTTGGCCCAGCCTGAACCTTCCAGGCCGCCAATTTTAGGCACTCTACTCCTGGAGGTAGAAGATTCGTGCGTAGGTCGATTAAATTCTTGTAAAGATCTGGGATTATAAACGGAGGTTCTGTCGTCCGTTGCTGGAGATCCGGTTTCCAAAAAGCTTTGTCCCACATCGGGGCGATCATGATGTACTGTCCCTCCGACATCTCCAAGTGCCGCAACACGCGCGGAATTAATGCAGGTGGAGGAAAAATCCATCCCAGCCTGTACCGCCACTTCTTGCTGAAAGCATCTGTGAATTTGCTCTGAGGATCGCCTACATCTTCGCTGACGTAATCTGGTACTACAGCAGATCTTATTGAAGCAAACAGATCTATCTGCGGTGTACCGAATTTTTTGAATAACATGGATACGATCAACCTGCTGAGATGCCATTCTGGCAAGGTTTTCTCTCGCGATAGACTGTCTGCTAAACCATTGTATACTCCCGGGATATGTCGAGCAACCAGATGGCATTGCTCCTTCTCGCAATGTAGAAGGATCTTCATCGATGCTCGCAGCAATGTCATTGATTTTATCCCACCTTGTTTGTTGATGTACGCCACAGTCGTGCGATTGTCGGACTGTAACATCACTGTTTTCCCAAATATTTCGCGTCCTAAGCATTGAAGGACTTCAAAAACGGCCCATAGTTCTTTCATGTTGCTGTGCCAGTTCTTCTGCGCAAGTGTCCATTTGTTCCATAGATGACGACTGTTCGCTATGGCACCCCAACCCTCGTCGGCTGCATCGGTGGTGATGAAAATGGTTGGGTTGGCAAAGTGAATGGGTGTGTTTCTGTGAGCGTTCTTCAACCACCAGACTAATTCTGTCTTTGCTGAGATTGTTATCGGAAATTTTCGGTGGGGACGTCCCCGAGGCAAGTGTTTCGAGGCGCGTTGTAGCATCCTGCAATGGAGTCTTCCCAGCGGAACCGCCAAAGATGCGAAGTTCAGCTTGCCCAGAATGACCTTCGCATCCATCCAACTCCATGTCATTTTGTCCAGAAGATCTAATATGCGGTTCTTTAACTGAAGAACCTTGCCTTCCGACAAACTTTTGATGTTCTCCTTCGTATCCCATATTATTCCCAAATACTCTAGCTTGGTCGTGGCAACTGTTGATGTCTTCGAGTAATTTATTTGCCATTCCAATTCCGTCATGAAGCCTACAGCAAATTTCGCTTGGCTCTCTAGGGTTATGGGATCTTCGTGAATGATTAGAAAATCGTCTAGGTAGACGACCACCCGTAAGCGCTCTTGCCTCAGTTGCTGTGCGACCCAATTCGTCACCTTTGCGAATGCGGACGGTGCGCTTGCCAAGCCGAATGGGAGACATGTCATTTCGTAAGTTGATTCCTGGTAAGCCAGGCAGAGGAATCGACGGTGACTTTGCGCTATTGGAATGTGAAAATACGCCTGCGAAATATCTATTTTCATCATGTAGTCTCCCTTGTTTATGTGTGAAGGGATTTGTTGCTGATTTACGAGACGAAATCCTGGGGTGAAGACATAATCGTTCAGCCTTTTCAAATTGAATATGGGACGATTCTCTCTGTTTGTTTTCTTCCTCAAAAACAGAGACGAAATGAAGCCCGTCTGATAAACGGTTGGCTGAATGGCTTTGGATTGTAGGAGTTTCTCTATTTCTACTGTCATTTCTGAGGACAACTTTGTTTGGAATCTGAGGGTAGTTGTCCTTGAAAGTTTTGTGAGAGGAGGAGACCTTTTGAATGGAATTCGATAACCGCTTATAATTTTTAAGATGGTTGCGTGAGCGTTTTTCCATTTTATTGTGAATGCTGCCAGACGTCCCGCTGCAAAGGAGTCATTTTTGCCCCTTCCCCCCACTTTTTCCCCCTTGAGTTAGAATTGGGGTTAAACTGTTTCTTCGCGCGGTCATTTGGTTCGTTTCTTTTGTTTTGTGTAAAGTTGGTATTATAGGAAGACCGTTTTGGATTTCTTGGGTCCCGATTCTGGAACCGCGAACTTTGAAAGTTGCTTCGGCCCCGTGATGAGTAACTGTGGTTTGGATGGGGTCTTGTTGCGGTGGACGGCCAGCGTCTTTTTGATAGGAAAAAACTTATGAATGCCGCCTTGTTCTTTCACAGCTTGGTGAAAGCTTTCTCCTCAAAGAGATGGGTTTCGGAAGGTGGAATCTAGTGCAAGATATTTCTAAGCGTTTTGTCTCTGGGTTTGTAAATCTCTCTGCGTTGTTGAAACACTTCGGCCCTACGCCCACACACATATTGTATTAATGCATCGGAAGATTTCCGGAAGTTAGAATCAGCAGCAACAAAATTGTTCCCCACCTTCTTTTTGATTTCTCTTGGCAAACTGTCCAGAAGACTTTGGAAGATTATTCTTTGTTGCAATAATCCGTTAGTGATTGCTCCCAGAACGAGGTCAGATCGTTCAAATATGGCCGATGATTTACACTCGGGTGCCACGCCCGCTAGGAGGTTATTCGGTTTCAGGGCGCTGAAAGCAGGAGTGGCCTGGAACTGCTTCTGTGCTTCGGCGTACCGAACATTACGCCACTCGGTATCACGAAATCTCTGACATTTAAGACCGTGCTCTAATGCCGTCGGATCAGCTCTAGCAACTTTTGGTTCTTGTGCTACTGTAGTTGGCATAAAGTCGAACATCGGTTCGGTATCGGAGATATCTGATTCTTGCATCTCTGCTAGCTTTCTTTGGGCGTTGGCAATTTTAACCCGCAAATCGGCTTCCTTCGACTGTTTTGAAGAGCAGGCCTCTTCCGACATGGTGCTATCTGGTTGAGACTCGAAAGAGCTATTTAAGTCCTGTTCTGCCGTATGATGAGGTGTTGTGGCCCTGTCCGGCGATACGGATCTTTGTTGAAGTAAGTACTTAATATTTTCATTCTGTTCCGACTGCATTTTTAACATCGAGCTAAAAAAGGTCGCTTGTTAGTTTAGAACGGAAGCAAGTAGGTGCTCTCCGGACCCTTGTGCTGGATTTTGTGAGCGTTCAGTACTTGAGGTTGGAGACACAGCCACGCGTTTAGGAGGGTGAACTTCAGCTTGGACCTCTATTGATCTCTTCATTCTCCCCATCTGTTCCCCGATTTCGATCGCCGCTTCAGATCGCTTTAACAGCCTAGGTTTTAGGGCAGCTACCGTGTCCATGAATAAGCTGTATGATGGCCCGTGAAGTTTTTCCATTATTTTGTGCGGGGAGTACAGGAGTGCTCTACCCAACGGCCACTTCATGATGGTAGATCTGATTGATCTGTAACTGCGCTCCGACAAAGTTTTCGTAGTTGGGTCAAAAGCAAGCGCCATATCCACTGTAGGTATTGCGAATCTGAGTTTCACGTCGACTGCAGGAGGAACTTGGTTATCCCCGAACAATTCGTGAAACGAGTAGTTGTACACTCGCCAGTCTCGCCAATCATTCGGGTAATTTTTGTCCAAAGACGCGACGATGGCTTTGAACGGTAACTTTTCTTCCGGATACACGGATGCGAGATCCCCCAGGGTAACTAGGTCAGGCATATCTGAAAATAAACAAACCATTGGTTGTTATAAGGAAGGGGTGATGTGCCGCCTTAACTTCTTAGTAAATGAAGTCTCATTTATTTAGTTGAAAAGACACGGAATAGTCGAGACGACTGTGTCACCTCAACCAAAGCACGTAACACTGGTACGTTGTCGCCTCGGCCAGAAGGCGTGTCGCCTTGATGATGTCGTCTCGGTAGGAAGACGTGTCGACTCAAAGTCAGACTGATTTGCATGACTCGACGTATGGTCTTGAATATGTCGTCTCAGTCAGACGACGGACGCGTCGTCTCAAAGTCTGAAGACTTGCGTGTCTCGACTTGTCGTCGCTGGGCCTGAGGCGCCGAGTGGAGAATATCGTCACTGGGCCCAAGGGCGCCGAGTGGTATTTTTGATTGAGGATAAAATGTAGCCTCAAATCTTATTTTCGCTAGTTGTATTCACTTCGAAATCAACGTTTTTCACTCTCATTATTAGGTATCGGATGTTTACTGGACGAATATTGAAAGCGTACTGAAGCAATGGCCGCCGCGCACTGCCTAAGTACTGTAAGACAAGGACAGATATAGAAGGTGATACCGGTAAACTACCTTAATATAGAAAGGGATAGAAGATACTTACGACGAATATTAGAAGGGTAATCTCAAATGTGGTTGAAGCGTAGGCTCGAACACCTAAATATGATTTGCGGCCGTAATACAACCCCTTTAGATTCAAATCAAAGAAAAAAACATTTAAAGAAATTAACATAATTATACAACCTGACACTAACCTGCAAATTGCTAAAAAACGTAAGATTTGAATTTGGCGCTTTCATCTTGTGTAGAACGCTTGCTCGATTCTTTCTTCTCCTAGTAGATCATGTGAAATAACTCTGGCTGGCTGGAACCTCTATCCCTGTTTTTACAAAGAGATAATTAAGATAAATTGTTAAACAAAAATGGCAAGCAAGCTTGTGTTCACCTTGACCTGTGTAAAATATTGGCAAAACTGGCTTAAATATCGTTGAAATGTAAATCGTTCTCAGAATTCTGCTGTGGTGTTCGCAACGTTTGTAGCATAATACGTGTTATAAGTAATTATTTTTCACATGAATGAATGAATTTATTTCTTAGCGTTCACTTCGCTTAATGTTATCTTCGCTTTTGCTTTCACCCTTTTGATGACACCTGTTTTATTAATTATTTACGTGTTGTAAACTTTTGATAATTCTCATTTGTTTTGGTGTCTGTTTTAAATGTCGCTTTTTCGTCATTTGTTTTTCCAGTCTTACCAAAGGGTTTAATAACGCAGTACTAACTGGCTTATGGAGTTCAGATACGCATGCAAAATTCTGATATTCAGCCGCATCCGGTGAGACTAGAAGCCGACCCCAAAATAGTTGGAAAAGGCTAGGCATGTTTTTCAAAATTATCAAAAGTATGTTTACAAATCTTTCCCGGGTTCCATGAAATATTCTTATACGGAATGAGTCTGTTTCACCATTTCTCTTTAAACAATTGATTATTCCACTAGAAAAAAATCGGACAAACTTTATTTGTGTTATGTATCAGATACTCAGGACCCGAAAAGTTATAATTACTGACTGTCAACACAAATATTTGACAAAAGTTTACAACACAATCACACCTAGTCCCTCCAATCCAATAACCATTATTATTCATACAATATTGTTTTCTCTTTCTTTTATTTTCAGTGATATTGAATTCTGTGTCTCTAGGTTTGAGGACGGAACCAGAAGCTAGTGACGATGAGATCGATATCAGTGTTAAAAGAACTTTAGACAATATTAAAAACGGTGATACTAGTGATGTTTTGAACTGTAAAAGTGAAGTGAGTGATGGGAGTGAGTCCTCTCCCTCTCGGGAGGACGTGAGACTGAGTGACGCGAGCCCGTCGGGGGTGTGGCTGTCGGGTGATGAGGACAAGTCCAGGGTCACCAGGGTCATTGGGGAGTTGCCTATTGCGGAGTATGAGGGCTCTCCGAGGAGGTACGGAGTGGGATCCCAGAAGCCTACAAGGTCGCCGCGGCCAGGTTTTCCTCAGGTAAGTTTATCGTTAAAGATAGGAACACTGTATTGTTAATCATCGAATTCGAGTGTCAAACGTCATTTATTGCCTGTTTAAATTAAATTAGTAAATATCTGACTTTCCATTATAACTTGAACCAATTTTTGTAGTGGCAGGTTTGTCCAAGTAAAGCATACCCGCTCATTGGTCGAAATCAATCAGTAACGTACAAAGGACATCTTGACATAAATATAACGTTTTACCGGCATTTTATGACATCTAAAAACAACGCGGGTAAATAAAATTAAAACACTCCCACAATCTCGTAATGGATCTTAACGACACCTACAGAAAGAAATAAAAATGCCAATTTTCTATTTTATTTTCTCCTTACACTAACACACAGTGCAATCAAAACCAGCGAGAAGGTAACACCATCTCATATCTCTCTTCTCAATTCCAGAGGGTAGTAACAGAAAGCCGGGACATCAGCCCCCCATCAGGATCTGCAGCGTTCGACTACCTGTACGAGTTCTCGGAGACCAGGAAGGTTCTAGAAGAGTTCTTCCGATGTCCCACGAACGCTGGCCAGCCGCAGATCAACAATCTTATCGCGAATGATGAGATTGTTAACTTTCAGGTACGGGGTTACTTTTGCTTTTGAATTTTATTTGTTTTAGTAAGAGTTTTAAATCCGATTTTGAAATTTTCTTAATATTTTCTCCCTGGAGTGTCCCTACTGTATTTCTTTCTGTAGGTTTCGTTAATTTCGTCATTTGAAGTCAGGGAAATTACAAATTGACCACCAACTCATCAAATCACAACATTCATTATTTGACAGTTGTATGAAATAGCCAAAACAACGCAAATGGACATAGGATGTCAATTTGCCTAACTGGTAATTTAAACCAAGCAGTTCTCAAGTTACTTTTGTCTCCACAAACGAAGCCTGTTTCCTAATGAAAAAAAATGCAGTCTCCTTTTCAGTTGTATGGTTAGGATTTCAATTCCACAAACCTGAATTCAAAGATTTTACTTTCAATTTCAGGAACTAGACTACGAATTACGACGTCAACCCCAAGAATGTCCGTCGGAGAACGGCCTGGAGGGGGGCAGCGAGTCGGAGTGGCCGCACGTCATCGACACGTTGGACTCGCCGCACCAAGCGCACAATCACACGAACTTCCTAGGACTACAGGTCAGTGGCGAAGGGTCCATACAACCCGATTCCTAAGACTTTTTTTTATGAAATAATCATTCAATCAGGTTACATGACGTGTTACAGCCGTGAATCATATTTTAATCAACATACAACCTGACTGACCTGCAAATTGCAAAAAACGTAAGAAAATTGGCATTTCGCGGGCTACCGTGGAGCTTTCATCTTAAAGACATATACTCCGGCTTACCTCTTACAAAAATTGACCTTTCGCTACTGCTACAGGTACAGTTCACTTCTACCTACTTCAATATTCAGCACTATATTGCATTCAAAATCCGACGTGCCAGCTCGTATGCCAGATCCCGAGCTGTAGTATGGCAACTGCTGAGTTGACACACGAAGTGTAAGGCATAGGTGTACGACTGTATAAAATGAAAGTCTTTAACCAACAAACATTATTGCTCAAGGTTAAAATGACGAAAAAAAAAATTGTTATTTTTGAAGAGTATGGGTACCGATACATCACCTCCATGTTTTAATTTTTATAAATGTTTTTATTGATATTTTTTAATGAATTGAATGATATTTTTATGATAATTAATGATTTCTTTACTATTTTATCTGTTTCAATTGTATTTTTTTTGTGGGTATTTTTGCCTGCAATAAAACACTTTTTTTATTTGTTATAATGTCCAATACTGGGTCGACGAGTATGCGATGGGTCGTTGTACAGCACGTATAGTCCCCGCAGGTGGGCGCCGCGTACCGCGCGCCCGACGTGCGCGCGCTGCGCGTGGGCGCCTGGAGCGGCGCGGGCTCCCCGCCCGGCGCGCGCGCAGACGTGCCCTTCGCGCTCAGCACGGACTCCAGCGACAGCGGCAGCGAGGACAGGTCGCTGTCGCTCATGCTCATGGAGAATGAGCTGTCGGAGATGAAAGGTGACTTTTTTAATAATAATTGTCCTCCTGACCGTTTTAGGTCACGGCGACCGATCTCAGCGGAGATTAGCCGTCGGCGCAGGGATATTATAGTGCACAAGTATGTGCGCAGGCACAGGTGCACTCTCTGTTCCCTCACTCTCATAGATTGATAGTATGGAATCCGACACGACCAGAGAGAGTTCTGATTATATCATACCACCAAATACCAATTCTAGCAAAGGCACACATTTTAAAAAAATACAGAAACACTGTAGTTAGAATGATATGCTGCCAAATATCTTGACGTTCTGTATAAACTCATAAACTGCGATGCTGCCAAAGCAAAAAAAAATAATAATAATGTTTTCATATTTAAAATAAATGATTTATAAAAAAAAATAAAAAATATTTTGCGTTGAAGCACCCAGTTGCATGACACAATGTTACTAGTTGACCTTGATAGTACAACGACTGACAGATAAGCCAAGCTCATATTGTAAATCTGTAAATATTTAATAAGCACGCTATAAACTACACCTTTACGTCACTTTTATTGTGAGCTCTAACTCAAGATTCTGAGATCTGTCTTAAAGAGACAAGATCAAATTTGTGGTAAAATAGCTTTTTACCCGACTGCAAGGAAAGGGTTGTTTTTATTCTCGTTCAATGTGCTTAGACCAAAACTTTCTGTATATAAAATGCTGTGTGTGTATTCAAAGGACAATGATCCTTATTGTCGTTTCTATAAGGTCGCTATTGGGTTACAGCTGCCAGAGATGTGTAAGAACTGTAGTAACTTGTGTTAACTGTATCGTTATGTTGCAGCAGTGGTGATGGACACAAACCGCGTGGTGGTGACGCACCTGCCCGTCGTGGAGGATGGGCTGTCGTCCGGACACGCGTCCGACACGGACAACAATAATCAGATGATACAGGTGTGTTTAGTAATCACTCTTATTAGCCACAGGGTACCCCGCAAAAATCAAATTTCCTGACTATGTCCTGAAAAAGTCATTCAATGGGATTAAATGAACTTAGAGGGTTGTTTTGATGATTTGAATGTTATAATTCTGTAAATACATACGTGTTACGATCGCGAATCACATTGAGTTCAACATACGGTCTGAAACTGACCTGCAAATTGCAAAAAACGTCGCAAAAATTCCGCGAACTACCCTGTTGCTTCCCTCTTAAGTATTTTATTATGTTCTACTAACCCGCACTAGGCCAGTGTGGTGCATTAGGGTCCACTCTCTCTTACTGCTTGACCGCGAGATAGAAGCTTAAGGAACACGTCTTGTGACATCGACTGTGAAGAAAACAACTAAAAGATTTTATTTATTGAAGATAATAAATAAAAAGGTTTACTGCAGAAACTTGCACAACTTTTACAGTAAATCTTATATACGGTCCTTTTAAGGCGACAACAAGAGCTAAATTAGAAACTCTATTTGTGGTGGTTCAAACTTCGTTTGAAATACTGTTAGAATAAAGTTCTAATCAGCTCGCACTACAAAGTGATTGTTACGTCAGTCACTGCGGGCCGAATAGTGCGAAATGAGTGGTTTTTTTGCGATTTACAAAAAATCTATTGGTTAGACAAAAAAAAATAAAACACTATGACGCTAATATGTTGCTTGTAGAATTATTTGCCAAAAGATCAGAATGATCGCATGTATTTTCGTATGGTTTTTACTCGTTAAAACAAATTTTTAGGGATAAGATTGTGATTTTTTTTGAACGAGTAAAATTTGTTGTATTATGGTTTCAAAACACTATCGTACTAGCATATATCCTGAAGAATATCATATATTTTTCTGGTTTTGTTTATTGCAGTGAATCATATGTTTTCTTGCATTATAAAACTCGCGTTTAGCTCCTGTAGTCCCCTTAAGTAAAAGAAATACCTGTGCTAGGAGGAGCTTTTGATCGACAAATTTTGTAATGGTAAAAGTAGAGTACAACGACAAAAATATGCCACGACTCCACGAGTCTCTCCACTCCACTCACTGCCTACCACGACTATCTCGTTGGTCGGTGTTCGCAAGCTCGTCATTTGTAGATCTTTGACAGTCGTTACAGGAATCAGTGGCACGAAAGTCTGACAACAAGTCTTACCAGTACTAACTGGGTTGTGGAGGTCAGATAGGTAGTCGCTCCATGCAAAAAACTAGTATTCAGCTGCATCCGGTAAAACTGGAAGCTGACCCCAACATAGTTGGGAAAAGGCTAGGCAGATGATGATGTTTACACATCAAAAAAGTTTGCGATCACTTTGAAAAATCGAAATCTTTTTTGTTATGGTAGATTATATTATGATATATTTTTTCTTTTTAGATTTATAAAAATTAAAAAAAAGGGTAATTTTTAATTTCTAACAGGATATTTCTATATGATGAAATCACAGAACAAAGATTTTTCTTGATAAAGTTCCATTTTAAAAAGTATATCAGCTTATGCTCACTAGCATATACTGATATAATTTATTACCAACTTTTTTTGATGTGTGTAGGAAAGAGATTGAGAGTCCTGCATAACTTTTTAGTCTCTCTATAGTTATTCCCACACTATAATAAGATTTTTTTTTTCACATAAATATATTTTTTTCTTAGAAATCTTATTCTCTTTGTTTTTTTACATAATGCTCTAATAGTTTGGAGTATGAATATATTTTTGTTTCTTACAGAACCATTCTGTAGTGATAAAGGAGATAGTGGAGAACGGAACCAGCACAGACCCCCACGTGTTGTCTGACGCTGATCTACATTCACTGGATCCTTTAGGTAAGTCAATCCTTAAGGAAGCACTTTGGTTTGTCGTGTATAAATGTGTGCCCCAATATTTTCCTCCCCAATTCTTGCCGACTTTCTTTGATGGATACCAAAACAAAAGATTATCTATCGTGTTAGGTTAAAGACATGGGTGTTTAGACCAAAACCCTTTTTTTCTACTTTTTAGGGGTCCGTTGCCAAATGGCAAAAAACGGAACCCTTATAGATTAATTCGGTCCGTCTGTCTATCCGTCCGCATGTCACAGTCACTTTACAACGTTACGTGAATAGTTTTAGTTTCTTATGGTTTTAAATATGTATTATATTGTTTTTAAATGTTATTTTGTGTATTTTATCTATGGGCCTTAGTTGCCTAAAATGATTATTATTATTATTTATTATTTTACTCCGAAACTGTTGACACCACACAGTTAAAACTTGGAGTCTTCTATGAACCGCTACACAAAAGTGATGTGAAATTATGAAACGAAAAAATTACGTGGCCCTTCATACATGTAACTGAAGGTTAAAAAAAAAAACGTTTCTATGTATATTAATGCGTGGGGTGTCCATCGACAGAATACTTTTTTCATCCCATCTACTCGAAAAGGACGACTTGGTTCGCCTTTAAGTGCACCCAAAGGTGTTGTTTTCTATTAGAAACTTTTAGCGGGCAGTAATGAGTTTTTAATCCTCTTTTAAGTGCGCCGCAATTATCTTTGCCGCGCACTTTTTTAATTTGGAACATCTTAGTGTTCAGCGCTAAAGAAATCGAACGCAATATTGATTGAACAAAGACAGTCTGGGACGGTGCCGCCGGCTGAATAAAAAAAAAAAAATCAAATTAAAAACGCGCGAACCACAGCCCGCGTTTTCGTAAATTTTCACGGATTGTTAGAAATTCATGGTTTTGTCTTGAAAAATGAGGTCTTCAAGTGACAGTGAATAAAATATGAGGCGCCTTTTATTTTCTCATAGTGGGTGATGAAAAGTAGAGTGTGAAAAGATTTTTGGCTCGGGCGACGTATTTTGAATCCGCCCTCGTTTAAAAATATTATTTTGCTCCCTTATGATACAATCTACTATTTTCTTAAGTGAATGGCTGATGAGATATTTGTTCCTAAATATTACATAATTATATTGAGAAACAAATATCTCATCACCTTAAGGTAAAAGATAAGGCAAGCGCGTATTAACCCTAAGATCGACCCAAGTGGCTGTTAATATTTAGCCACGAGCTCCTCTGTTTTATACACAATGTTTATATCAGAGCACTAAAATCTATATTATTATTAATTTATTATTATTATAAAGCTGAAGAATTTGTGTGTTTGCTTGAACGCGCTAATCACAAGAATTACTAGTTCGAATTGAAATATTATCCATACCATTTATCAAAGAAGGTTAAAGGCTATATGACATCCCGCTACGACCAATAGGAGCAGAGCACCAATGAAAAATGTTGCAAAAACGGGGAAAAAATATTTCTTTTGAGAGCTTCCGTTGCGTGCGCTGCGTAAACGGTTAAATTTACGTAACAATCATGTATGACGGAATAGTTCCTTTTAAAAAGTTCTAAAAAAAGTCCACGATAGCATATTGTCTATCTTTTATGGTTAACTCACTATAACGTTTTTTTTATGGTAATCAAATTTGTTTTAAAATAATGCATAATTCGCGAAAATGTTTTTATAAACATGGTATTAATCCTTATCCAAATAAATACGATATTCATAACAAGTATTGAATTTTGAATTTTGCTTTTACATCATTTGAATTTTTAATGAATATCGTCGAAGATATCACGTTTTTATGTGACGCAGACGAAGTTGCGCGGGTCCAGGATATAAATACTCCGTTAGATGACGTCAATGCCAAAGCATGACTCACTTGATAAGTTGACTGCAGTGTACAAGTTTATTTGAGGAAGTGTAGTCGTGTAGTAATAATCGCGTATATTACACTGAGTTTCAAAATGGCGCCGGTCGAAATACAAACGTTCATATTTATGGATTTCGGGTGTAAAAGAGGTGATACAAAAACTCTTACTGAAGTAGGATTGTTAGCTGTGAGCCGCAGTCAATATCTACTACCGGAAAACATTGAAGAACCGTCAGCTAAGAAGCTACTGAATTTAAGGCCAAATGGGTTTGATTTGGATATTTTCGACGAGATCAATGAGTTCATCAACCAACAACAAAAACCGGTGTGCCTCGTCTCCCATAATGGTCATACATTTGATTTTCCTATACTCAAGAGAGAGGTTCAAAGGTTGAGGAAAGAAGAAAAACAAAGAAAAAAAGAAGAAGGGAGTAGAAGGAGGAAAGTCAGTTTGTCTGATGATCTCCTATGTGCTGATAGCCTGTATATTTTCTATGATATTGGTAAAACACTTCCAAAGAACGTTGACGCTGTTTCTGACGAATCTGAAGAGCAAGATACTGATACAGATGAAGATGAAAGTACTCATCCTAGTTCGTCAAATGCAAATCATTCTGTCGATGAGTTAAGCGACCAACTAAACAATATGCAAGTTAAAGACTCTCAAGGAACCGAACTAAAAGTAAAAGATGTGGTTGAAGAAAATATTAAACCGCAAAATGAAGCGACACCTGAAAATATGAAACCGCATAATGAAGAGAAATCTGAAAAGTTGAAACCAAAAAAGAAAAAGACACCTGAAAATATGAAACCGAAAAATGAAGATGAAAGTACTTATCCTAGTACGTCAAAAGTCAATCATACTGTCGATGAGTTAAGCAACCAACTAGACAATATGCAAGTTAGAGACTCTCAAGGAACCGAACTAAAAGAAGATGTGGTTAAAGAAAATATGAAACCGCAAAATGAAGCGACACCTGAAAATATGAAACCGCAAAATGAAGAGACACCTGAAAATATGAAACCGAAAAAACAAGCGACACCTAAAAATATCAAACCGAAAAAGGAAGGGACACCTGAAAATATTAAACCGAAAAAGAAAAAGACACCGGAAAATATGAAACCTCAAAATGAAGAGACACCTGAAAATATTAAACCGAAAAAGACACCGGAAAATAAGAAACCGCAAAATGAAGAGACATCTGAAAATATGAGACCGCAAAATGAAGAGACACCTGAAAACGTGAAACCGCAAAATGAAGAGACATCTGAAAATATGAAACCGAAAAATGAAGAGACACCTGAAAATATGAAACCGCAAAATGAGGAGACACCTGAAAATCAAAAACTTCAAAAACTTGGTGCTAATAATAAGCCTATTGAAAACGTGAGACAAAAACTACATTCAAAACTAAATGCGGAAAAATCGAAACGGAAATTAGACTTTAATGAAAGTTACAAATATACAGGTAAAGCTGTAAGAACAATATTTTATGGTAGTGATACTAAACCACCTAAGGGCTATAATACACTCGGGGCCATTTATGATCGAGAAGTGAAAACCCCTACTGTAATCCATCATCCGGCTGCAAACGACATTTACATGCAGTTCATAATATCACATAAATTTGGCAAAAAATTTTTAGACTGGGCAGACAAAATACAATATAAATTTGCTGAAGTTGAAGCAAAGGAAGTTGTCATAGGTACCTAACAGTGACATCATATAGATATGTACAAAGTGTAACATAATAAACACAAGATCTCCTATGTGGTCTCTCAGACCATGAAACCAAACAACTTTTGTTCTACTTTATTATGGTACACCCTGCTCTAACATATAATCCTAATAACAATCTGCATGTGTAACTTTAATATTTATGTAATTTAGTGTAAAAAATGTGCTCATCGGTAGTGTCTAAGTTAGCAGTAGTAAGTTGTACTCTGTTGGACACTTACAATCGACCAATTTTCACCCTTATCCTACTAATAATAAGGTTGAAAACTCATCGACCGTCAGTGAGCGCGGTAGTACGTGGTCAGAGTCACAAAGACAATGTAGATGACTAAGTACGTTCATGTTTGTGGATATCATTGTAAAGCAAGAGGTGGTATTAGCCGTTTGGAGTCAGGCCCTATTCAGACTGGTTTGACTGTGAGGCAGGCTGAGTATATGAATACATAAACATAAACAAATGATAAAAAAGTTGCGTTCCAAGACAATTTACGCAAGGAACACAAAAATGCCCATTTAATTTATCATTAAATAAATTGATTAACCAAAAAGACTTTAGAATGTTAAATGAGGCACGAATTCATTCATTTTTTTTTTGTTTTAATCAATTATGTTAAAATATTTTCAGAATGTTATCAAACTGTTACCACATAACCTACAGGATACTAATATCCTGTTGTATTGATAAGATAACAGCTATTCTAGGTCAATCAATGACAAGTGATTTATTTGCTTTAATTTTATTTGCATTCAAGGTCGAAGATCATTCATTCGCCTTATTTATAAAATGTAGGTACGACATAACACAACAACAGCAGATAGTACTGATAGCGTAGTGGTGTGACCGTCGGACTGCGATTCATGTGCGTATTGATTTATCACTTGCTTCGGTGAAGGAAAACATCGTGAGGAAACAGCATGCCTGAGAGCTATTTCTTGGCGGCATGTAAAGCCAAGGCGGCATATAAACGCCGACACCATGTTAGGCGACAACACCATAAGAAAAACACTACATTACATGTGACCAACATCATTTTAATCTTCGACGATTATACAGAATGCATTGTGACAATAGTTCGATCAGTCGATTTAAAGAATTATCACTTTTCCCGCCACGAGCAGTGTTCCTGTGCTCACACCAAAAACAACACCTAAAACACTGCGACGTCAGACTGCAAAAGATTTGAAGAAGTAAAAGACCATTCATGACGAAGTTATAAAGCGATATTTGGAAGCAAAAACGTCGATAACCAACCAGTCTCCTGTAAATTGAGTAGGTGTCCTGCCGAAAAAATTAGCGACACACTACATTGTAAAAGAAATCACGGTAAATATAGGGTGGAAGACATGTTGTGACCTTAAAATATTTAAAAAAAATACTTGTGAAAAACTTAACCTCAAATATCTCCGTAACTAGTTGGTTCCCAGGTAGGGTCTAGAACAAAAAAATGATTGCAATGACGGGGAGAACAATTGCCTTTCGGCTTCGTTAAGGGTCTACATAAACCCTTTATACCTACAAAAGTACCTACACCATCAAAATGTATGTATGTATGGAATAGCTGTTTTTTTTTAAACTACCGATGAAAATGTTCTAAGCGATTGCGCGTCGCAGTTCCCTTCCGCCCTTTAATATTAATTCTGGCTAGAAATTATTGATTAGAAAAGGTCATTCGGTCTCAAGATACTTAGCTAGTTTTCAGTGGTCACACGCGTGGTCCAGTGTATGATAAAGTATTTTAACTTCCGCTGTAAGACTTAGGGCAAAACGAAAAAAAAAAATCGCCTAGAAGATAATGACTCCTAACACCAAAGGCCGTATAATAACCGAATACAGCGAAATATCAATATTTTACTTGAGAGTCTGTCTATCTGACCTCTACAACCCAGTTAGTACTGCGTAACCAGGGTAACACCCACTTTTACGGCAAAAAGTCGAGGTCTAGTACTGGCCCTCACTATCACCCGACGCTTACCTGATTGAAAATACAGGGCGTTGAGGGGCCTTAAAAATAGAGCAAACATGGTAGTTAATAAACCTTAGGTTTTTACCAATAAAAAAAAGGCAAAAATTTTATACATTTTTTACCCGACTGCGGCGAAGCCAAAAATGTATGTGTTTGACCTTTATGTATGTAGGTATGTATGTCCGTTTCTTTGTTACCTCGTAACTCGTCCTCGTAAATCGTGGATTTGGGGTGCCATATTGTGGAGTGCGAATTTTTTCTGTTAATACCATCGAGTAGGGTATTCAAATGAAGGGTTTTAAAAGGTGATTACAGAAGTATATGCAACTTATATGTTTGAATGTAATTCGAAATGACAAATAGTATACTTAAAAGTAAATAAAAGTTGGAATTATTCTGAAATACTTTGGATATTATTAGGGTTAAAGAAACTTTATTCTCAATAAAAACAAATGTCACTCACTTGAGAACAATACTAGAATTTAAAATTACATAAAGTTCGTCGGCATCAGTTACAAACTAGACTACACGCAATCAATGCCTTCATTTCTCTAGAAGTGCTCGATCCGCCAAAATATACTGACCAAGTTGAGTTTTGAATGCATTGAAAGAGTGCAGATTTCTTATACTAGAGGGGTATTCTATTAAGAAGCTGTGCTCCTTCAAAAGTAAGCATTTTTTTGCCGTAGTTAGTTCTAGTTTTAGGTAAAACTACCAAGCTAGCTCGCCATGTGCTACGTTAACTAACTTGTTTATATTGGGTGAGTTTTGTTATGTTCGTGTGAATAGTTTTGGTAAGAATTTTCTTGATGATAATACATGTGTGGTAAAATATACAGTTGTTTGATATTCATTAAGTTTGTGTCTTTATCAATTTTACTGGTTATGTTAAATATGGATAGTTGAATAGTATTTTTATGAGTTTATTTTGAGTTATTTGTAGTTCTGACAATTTAGTTTTTGCAGCACTGCCCCAAATTTCGATCAAATAAAGCAGGTGTGGCTTTACTAGGGAATTGTAAATGGTGTACCGCAATTTAGGTGGGATGCAACGAACTATATTACGCAGGGTGTTCAATGTGAGCATTCCACGTGAGTGAGCTGTCAATTCTTAAACTATTTGTCATGTTGTGTTTGTCAATTCTTAGAAGATTGGATATTTTAATATGGGTATAAAATTTTAGTAATATTCCGAAAAATCCAAACCCAATGTTTATGGCCCCAGTTTTACCCCAAGATGTAATTAGAGCAATTTAATCTTTAAAAAACAAAAACAGCGTTGGGTATGACGGTATAGCAACGAAAGTTGTTAAATTTATGGCGAACAATATAGCTGTACATCTTAACCATATTATTAATCTCAGCATAAATTTGGGGGTGTTTCCTAACAGCTTAAAAACTGTTATAGTTAAACCACTTTTGAAGAAAAATAAAAAGGAAGAAATAGCTAATTACAGAGCAGTAGCCTTAATTTCGGTACTGTCCAAAGTAGTAGAGAAATTAATCTACCAATTACTTAACAATTTCTTATCTACAGTTTGGCCGCTGAGAGAATGCGTTCCTGACAGGTCGCGAGTATTAGTAGGTATTATTGGTGATGTTATATAACTTATAGCTTATTTACATTACCTAGTATTGCCCTTTTTGCCCTACTAACAAATAATACACACATCAAAAGTATGTAGGGATCAACATATATTTTTGCAATAACTTTTCTCCTGATTGATATTAATTAAAATTTTCTTTAAGGATTCATCAAATAAAGTGTTTTCGTTTGTCACAGTAACGATAAACCAAGTCACCTTTGCATTAATAAAGAAATTTGCCATTTTCCTAATAAAGGGATTTTTGACATTTGAACCACTAACATTAAAGTTCGAAAAAAAGACTGAAATAACAGTTTTCTTTAAAATTTTATTGGGTAACTTAAACAATTAATAATCCGTGTTTCTACCGCGAACACTAACAACACAAGAACATCGGTTTGGCATACTCAAAATGAGTTCATCCAAATCACGCTGTGGAATGGCCGCCCATGTTCGTTGCAACAACAAAAAAAGGTCTTCTTGCGACTGGATACCCTCCATATTCGGCAGAGCTCTTCTCTGTAGCATATCCCATGCATGCTCAATCGGGTTCAAGTCTGGCGACTGAGCAGGCCAGGGCAGGACATTGATGTTAGCTGCGGCGAGAGTCTGTCTTACAACTCTTGCGGTGTGCGGTCGTGCATTATCATGCATTAACTGAAATAAGGGACCGATTTGCACTTGTAGAGGAACGATGACGTCTGATACAATCGTCTCAGCATAAATTTGAGCGTTGAGGTTGCCTCTGATCCAAATCAACTCAGTTCTTCCGCCGATCCAAATACCCGCCCATACCATGATGGTTCCACCACTATAAGGATGGACTTCCTGACAGGATTTTAATCGCTGTTGGCGTCCAGGGGTTCTCCAGTGTCGTATACGTCTTGTATCCGGTCTCATACCAAAACGAGACTCATCAGAAAAGCACACGAAACGCCATTGTTCTTCTGCCCAATTTCTGTGTTCAAGAGCCCATTGATATCGAATCCTACGATTGTGCATTGCTATAGGTGGTACCCGTAGCGGTCTTCGGGAATGAAGGTTCACTTCATGCAAGCGGTTTCTGACTGTTTGGTCGCTAATTAAGTTCCCTGAAGAGTGATGAAGCCTCACGGCTAACATCATGGCGGTTATTGTTGGAGCTCTTCGAGTTAAGATTTGAATGTATCGGTCTTGTCTCCGTGTGGTGCAGCGATACCGTCCTCCATGGTGCTCAGCCACGGTACCAGTGCTTCGGTAACGTGTCCAAAGTCGACTGATAACACTCTGACTTGTATTCAGAGCTAAAGCTACAGTACGTTGCCGGGAACCAGCTTCTATCATTCCCACGGCTCTGAGCATTTCTTCCCTGCTTAAATGACGTCGCCGCTCCATAATAACGTTGGTTTTAATCAGTAGTAGGGAAACAGTAGCACTAATAATGTCTTCAATGCGTTGTATGTTTTTATAGGGAAAATATTGACAGCTTATTTTCATCTTTTACTCGAATTTGATTGAGAGTTCCTGATTCAAATTATGAAATGCACCAAAAAGGATCCATATAAATTTATAAAATCATAAATTTATTACAAAGCCACATCTCAATCTCAAGAAATCCGCATAAAAATGCTTGATCCCTAGACATTTTTGATGTGTGTATTATTAAAAACGATATCATTGAATCAAGCAACAATAAATGTTATAATTTCGCGCTAAATTTATGTACCAACTGACAGACGTCAGGAACGCATTCTCTCAGCGGCCAAACTGTAAATATGACATTTTGTGTAATGAACAAAAAAGGTTTTCGGAAAAACAAAAGCATTAATACAGCTATTTTCGATTTGCTTAATATTATCATAAAAAACGTTGTTCGCAAAGTATCTGTTTGCGCAATCTTCACAGATATGTCAAAAGCTTTTGATTGCGTCGACCACAATATTCTACTAAACAAGTTAAGCGCTTAAGAAATAAGGGGAAATGTACTCAAATTTATTAAATCATACCTTAGTGATCGTAAACAGTACACGGAAATAACTAGAATTTACCCTAAGACGAAGAGTGAAAGAAAATACCAATCCGAAGGACTAACAATAAAATATGGTGTACCACAGGGCAATGTCCTTGCCACGACATGTTGATAATCCAATGGTGTTATTTGCCGATGACAGCACCGTAGTAGTAAAATGTAAACATCCAGATAGCTATGAACAGGACATAAATAAGACCCTGGAAGATATCGTACATTGGCTTGACAGAAACAACTTAGTGATAAACTTACAAAAAACTAACATAATGCACTTCCATCAACGCACAATTTTAAAAGAAGTATCGTTAGACTACAATAAACAAAAAATTGACCAAGTTAAAGTAGCAAACATTTTAGGGATTTACATTGACAGACAACTAAATTGGCAACCACAAGCAGAGGAAATTTGCAAAAGGTCCAGGAAAGTTGACTTTAGCTTATCATGGTCTGGTTGCATCAGTTCTAAGATTTGGTATTATTTTCTGGGGCAATTGCAGCTCAAGAGAGTACAATATATTCGAGGCGCAAAAACGTTGCATTAGAGCGATGTGTGGTTTGAAGACCACAGACAGTTGCGAACCAAAGTTTAAGTCCCTAAAAGTGCTCACATTTCCGTCATTGTATATTCTGGAAATGGCCATGTTTGTAAAGACCAATAAAAACCTTTTTTCCATTAAGACAGATATTAGAAACGACCTGTCAGAAGTCAATACAAAAATTTATTCCATATAACCTATAACACAGCACTAATGAGGAAAAGTGTTATTTGTATGGGTCCTACTATACAGGGCGTCCCACGGATATGCCACATGGAGGGAAAGTACCTTGAATATTGTAGATGGAACATTTTACTGAAAGAAGACATTATTTGAATTTAAAAAACAATTTAAACTGCATTCATAGATATTTAAATAATTACATGGTTGAGCCGGGAATCGAACCCGTTACACGAGAAAAATAATCAAGCTACAGGGCTTTATCATACCGATCGAAAGGCTTCATCATAAGGATTATTTTTTGCTAAATAACATGCTGTCAGAAATAAAAGGAAGACCATGAATTTTAACATTTTTAATACAAAATTAATCAATTTAAAAAAAAAGAAAAAATCTTTAAAAAGAAATTAGTGGCCTTCCTAACAGAAAAAAAGTTATTATTCGATTCATGATTTTTAATTTATAACTTTTTAATCAGCAATATATATGTATATTATATATTATTAATATTATCTTGAACAAATTATGTACCTAACATATTTATTTTATTTTATTCTATATTAACATTTTAATTTGACATTTTCAATATTAATTAATGTATAATTGCAATAATTCTAACTGTGGCATCTTAATTTGTTACTCTATTTTTAGATGCATAACAATTTTTATAATTTTTTCAACACACTTGCTCATAAAATGGCTCTAATTTCACCGCAAATAGGCACATAATGACACCTGTAATCAAACTGTGACTTTTTCATTGCTATTATTCAAAATTCAAAAGTGAGTTACAGGGTTTTTTTTTATTTTATTGGTTGAGGTGCTTGTTGCTTTGTTCAAAAAGTTTCGATACAAAAAAGATCGTGTTCAATAGTAGGTACAAATAAATTAATGTACCTATTGCTTGCTCATTTCATGCAACTTCGTATTTAAATAGATAATTTCAACTTGTACGTTTTTAAATAAAACTTTCACTCAAAAAACAAACAAAAATACTTTTGTTTTCTCTATAATAAAGAAAACTTTTAATTCCCCATTTTGTACGTGACTAAAACGCTATCCGCGAAAAGCCAAAAAAAAAGAAACCTCATTCTTTTATAGTCTTTTTTTTTTTTTTTTTTTGGGACAAGCCCGCCACACTGTTCCCAAACCACTGTAACTCCTGAAAGCCAGAATCAACAGTGGCGACCACCAGAAAAGCGCCGAGACAATGAAGCTCGACGAAGTCCCAGAGAATGAATTTAACTGTCTTGGATCCCGCAACGAAATTAATCAGAAAAGTATAGTGGAGGAGTAGGAAAAATCCGTAATTTCCACTTCCCTCCATTTCAGCAGGAGACAGAACGAAACAAGGCCAATAGGCACAAAGGGACGTTTACAACTGGGATAGGCCCAGTTGCCTAGCACCACGGATAAATATTAACATTAATGGGTCCTAAGTTGTGAGCTGTTATATTTGATTCCAATAATAGGTATGGCAAAAACGCTTGAACGCACGGAAATTTGTTCTAGTTTCCACAAGGTCTGTATAGTAAATAACTCCGGATGTAACCTGTACACCATCCAACATAATGTTGCGTTCATTCTGCCAAAGACTGCACTCCCATAAAATGTGATGTGCTGATTGTTCATATTCGCAGTCAGATGTGGAACATTGACAAAAAGGCGAGTCAACAAGCTCGAAGGAAAATAATTTACTCTTAAAGTTACCATGACCGGTGAGAAATTGGGCAACACAGTGATCAACCTCCAACCATGTCCTGGCCAGCCGTTCACGAACGGATGGAAAGAACTGGTGGAGGTGTCGGCCCTTGATGGAATTATCCCACCTACCTTGCCATTCAGACAAAAGTTCCTCCCAGACGTCGGTCTGTGGTTTGAATAATCTAGCAATCTTAACACGGTCACGTAGGGTTAAAAAGTCTGCGTCCGCGGTCTCACGTGCGTTATAGTACATTGCAGCCCGTCGCTGCACTTCAAGATCAACTGGAAGTACACCTGCAAGTACCGGTAAGGCTTCAGTACTAACCGTCCTATACGCTTTGCATAAGAATATCAAAGCCAAACGCTGGCTTTGAAGCAATTTACGTCGTGCCGCTCCTATGGTGGCCCTATCGGCCCAGACAGGTGCCCCGTAGCACACACACCCCAAGTAAGTAGCCCCATAAATGGTCTTTAAAGTTATAAATGACAGACCCCACGTAGATTTTGATATTCTCGTTAAGGCATAAAAGTTCTTTTTAGCTTTTTCACCGACAGTTTTTATATGATCTATGAATGAAAAATTTCTCTCTAAGACCAAACCAAGGTAGCACACGGATTGCTTTCTTTTCACGGGAACGTTATTAAATTTAATACTAGGCCACGATTTAAGATTACCTTTTAAAATTAGTTGATAAGTTTTTTGCGGTGCAAAGGTCAGACGGTTTCGATCGCCCCACTGAGATATTAATCGTAGGCAAGTGTCAGCTAAATTCTCGAGACCAGCCCGAGTACTCGACTGAATGAGCAGCAGGCCGTCGTCCGCGTAACCGGTTAATGAACAGCCGGGAGGAAGGGGAATCGCGAGAAAATCATCAAAACCTAAATTCCATACATACGGAGCGATTACCGACCCCTGAGGACATCCCATGGTAAGGGGCTTTGACATAGAATAATGACCGAGTTTGAATACAAGATTATATATGTTTTTATAGCAGCCACGATTCTTCAGTTTAAGTAGTAGCATCGGCCACCATGCGTTATCAAAGGCCCCGGAAATATCTAAAAAGATTCCAACCACGTACTTGTGTTCCGAGTTATTAACAATTTTTCTAACAGAAAGTGCCGCGTCTACGGTAGATTTTCCCACAGTGAAACCGAATTGGTTGTTATGAAACTTTGGCCCGTCTGGCAGCAAACGTGGAACGATAAGGCGCTCCAGGAGTTTTCCTAAAGATGGCAGTAGGGTTATGGGCCTGTACGACTTAGGGTCGTCCGGTGGCTTATCACCACTTTTTGGAATTATTCGTATAAAGCCACGTCGCCATACGCGAGGGAAAACGCCGTCCGCAATACATCGGTTGAAAACAGATAGAATGGCGTCGCCCGCTGTTTTACACGCTTCTATTATCATCCGATTAGATATTTTATCTTCACCTGATGATTTGTTAAGAGGCAGTTTCCTGACAACATTAATGAATTCGTCAATGGATGGAAGGTCTGACGCTGGTGATTCAGGTGGCACAGCAGCCCACGCCCTGATCTGTTGATGGTAGTCATTGTCATTTACCGGCGAATCATCAGGTATCAGACTATTTAATAGAACTTCGGTTGTTTCCTCAATACCGGTGGTGTGTTTATTATTGACTTTAATGTTCTGGACAAACGCCAGGTCGACTGATCGATTAGCTTTGAATTCGTGATACAAAGGAGACCACGGACCTTCTTTATCTAATTTTTCTACTATTTTTCGCAGTAAATTACCCTTGGATTTTTCCACCGATGCTCTGTAGCGGGACTTGGCAACTCTAAACGCATTTAAAGCAAAGTTGAGTGGGTCTCCGGTGACCTTTTGTTTTTTAAGCTTGTTTAAATGCCTACGCGCTCGGCGATAGCTTTTACGTTGTTCAATTAAGTAGTCACACCACCAATCACATCTATGGATGTTGGTCATAGATGCGCGACCAATGGCGATGTCAGCACAGTAAGTGAAGGTGTCTGACATAATTTCAGCACTTTCTTCAGCTGACAGCCCATCACGAGTGAAGTCTTTGGCGTGACACGCAAAAAGCGAGCTAAAGAATTCCCAATTCGCGCCTTTACTTTTATATCTAAAATTACCAGTGATATGAGATGGACCTTGAGAAGACACCGGAACAAATTCGTACACGATCAGGCGATGATCACTACAAGACGCATCTGGTAGGACACGCCACCTATCCAAGCGTACGTCTGCACTAGAAAGTGTGACGTCAATACAAGATTCGCCCATTGGGCTGCAAAAAGTAGGTGGTGCATCTGGGGTATTATGAATTGATAAGTTCATTTCAGCTATAAAATCTTCAACAGCACAACGTCGGTCGAAATCCGTAGACCTAACCTTGCCATACCACAGAGACGATGACGCGTTAACATCAGCGCCAACGATAACTTTACAGCCCGCGAGTGACTGTAAGACATGACGGAGGTTATGTATATGAGGAGCAACAGGGTCTGAGTATTGAAAGTAACAGCTCACAACGTAAACTTTAAAAGAAGCTGATGAGACTTCCGCAACGGCACAGTGGGGCGTCATGAGGTTACGCAAAGACGTTACTGTAAAGTTAGAAGAACGCGCCACGTAAATTCCGGCTCGTGCTTTGCTGTCCAGCTGAACTACTTTGTGACGTAAGCGAGCGTTCTGGTATTGTTCTTGAACAAGTACTATGTCTAAGTTATAATCGATAATTAATTTGTCTAATTCAGAGGTCGCCACCCTATCGTTGTGGAGATTTAATTGTCCTATAGTTAAACTATCCATTATTTTAGTAGTTGGTGTTGAGGATTAACTGTTCGAGCTTAAGTTTGTACGTGGTACACTCGGGAGACCCGCAACGATGGTCAAACGGTTTTTTAAAACGTTTACACGCCACGCAAGTCGGTATAAAATTTA
Organism: Xestia sexstrigata; assembly: GCA_941918905.2. Taxonomy (NCBI): domain Eukaryota; kingdom Metazoa; phylum Arthropoda; class Insecta; order Lepidoptera; family Noctuidae; genus Xestia; species Xestia sexstrigata. The sequence continues at coordinate 3,521,087 of OW799201.2, read as the reverse complement.
AATTATCCTTGTGCGGGCAGTTATTTGTTTCATGTGCTTCGGAGCAGTTAGCACAGGTAGGTGATTTATTAACGCAGTGTTTCTTAACGTGACCAAACTGTTGGCAATGTAAACAACGAACTACTTCGACATCATCGATGAAACGGCAAGTCGCCCAATCAATAAATAATTTATCTTTGGTGGACACTAAATGTTTACGAACTGTGGACTCGATTTCAATGCCTATCCACTTGCGACCATTACCTAAGGAACGCCTACGAATAATTTTAGTTGACTTAATAAAATCATCCTCATTTATTGGCACCTCGTCTTTAATGTTTTGACGGTATAGCGCGTGCAGAAAAGCATTGTCTTCCATTGAGGATGGGACGTCCTTAACTAATATAAGAGGCCTTCGGCCTTTCGGTTTTTCAAGTCTTAAGCCGGCGGACCTAATAGCATCGACCGATTGCAACTTTTTTATTTGGTTGTCATTAGCGACACGTAATACAACGCCAGATTTCGCGGTTTTCTTAACGCCTACTATTTGAAATCCGTCATCACTAGCGGTAGGGTAGGCGACGACGCACGGAAGGGGGGCGCGCGACTCAACAGCAGGCCCAACTTTAGGTAGACGAAGTTTCAAAGAATCCGCATACGAAGATTTGTTATAATCACTAGTATTGACGTTAGTAGGATTTAATTTAATTTTATCCAATTCGCGTTTCGCATTGGCTAATTTGGTTTCGTTGGAGGATGATTTTATGGCTAACAAAGAAACAATGGCCGTTACGCGCTGAGTCATGTCCATGATGGCTGATTTATTTCCGACATTAATGCGGGACCCTTGATCATTAACAAGGTCGTTAATTTTTGAGAGATATGCAGACGCCGATGAAACTAAATCGCAATAGTTGTCATTGCTCGCAGTACTGGCGTTTAATATTGGCGAAGGCTTCTCAATTGAGTTGGATGTGTGTAGCCGTTTTGACCTATCCTCGGGCGAGATGTACGAAGGAGACATTTCGCGAAACAAACGTTTTGTTGAGCTAGCGGAGGTCGTCGGCGACCCGGGTGTATGGAATGCATCTCTGCCACGGTCAGGCGGGTCATCATTAATGGACAACATATTATAAATTATGAAATTCAAATAAACTATTAGAACGTAAGCAAAGTAACAGAATTAACGGACGATAAAATTATTTAGAGGTACCCACACACCAAAGAAATTAAATGTACTCACCGAAAGTAAACGAAATTAACTAAAATACCAGTAAAACCGACGTAAAAACACTAAAAAACTTACGATACCAGCACTTAGCACAATAGCACACAACTAGTAACAACTCACGAGCCGGGAATCGATCACGGAACACGAAAATCGTAATTAAAATCAACAGCGAAATAGATTGCATCCAACCCGAGCGAGTGCGCGGAGGGAAGTCTTTTATAGTCTATGGCCGATCGCCATTATTGCATGCATGTTGCATGCGCGCGCGCATAGGAAAACTGCCCGCCATTGCGAAAAATTTTACACAACTCGTTTTACTTGTTGAAATTATAATTGTTTCTTATTTAAAATGTCTACAAGTACTAGTTATGAAGAAAATGATTTATGTTGTATACCGCCCGATATAAGATGTGAAGCCCTTAACGTTATGGAAAGTTTACTACCGGAAAACTCTAAGGACAAATATCTATTATCTACTAAATAAAATGTTTTTTTTTTTTGTATTATTTTCTTCACAATTGTGTTGAAAAACGTCGTATGATACACGTGTGTATTGATGATTACCGTCCTCGGGTATCTTAAGACCCTCGCCTAACGGCTTGGGTCTCAATGACGCCTCAGCGGTAATCACCAACATTACACACTTGTACCCTAATGTACTATTTCAGGCAGAATGTACAAGGCTCACTTCTTCCTACTCCACCTGTATTTAAATGTAACCTACATTCATTGCAAATAAATGATTTGATTTAAAGGGCTCATCATGAGGATTTTAAAATGGTATAACCAAGTAACTAAAAAGTGTAAAATCAAAAATTAAAAAACCCGACTGCGTACAATAAACTAATAACTTTAAATAACCCATATTAGATGTAATGAATTTAGTCTTGGGTCCCGGCTATTGCAGTCAATATGTCCTGTCTTCTGAACTTGTTTTTTTGTATTTAAAGTTATTAGTATTTTTTTATGCAGTCGGGTTTGTTAATTTTTTATCCTCTTTTAAAAAAATGGCCTCAAAGGTATATTTTGCTGCATTAAAGTTCACTTTGATGTAAAAAAACTCGTACGTATTTTTGCCGTGTATCGAAACTTTAATGTATTGTTTAGCTATTGTTTTCCGTAAAATCCTATTTGACAATCGGCAGTCAATCAAATGTACCACGTTTTATTATCTGCCGATTGCCATTTATGATTTCAATAAAATAATAAGGAAAATGGGTACGCTACGTAATTTGTGCTCAGTATTGAGTCAGTTATAATCATGTGTTGTTTAACTCGAGTTCGTTTGTTGAAAGTGCACCATTTCATATTGTGTAAAATAATGTGATACATTGCTTGTTTGTGTAGCAGAATTGTTAGCAATGCTAGGTAGGTACCTAATCTTCTTTACTTTCATCAAACACATTTTTGTTGCTTGGGAGTTTGTTCCGAGTTCCGACACTTACTTCTCAGCTAATAACGGAGTCATGAAGAGCGGGTGTTTTGGGAAGTTGTCTTGTGTAATTATTTACCTTCAGAAAGCGCTGAACTAGGCTGAGATTTTCTTAATAAGTGACTTAATTTTGTCATAATTATGTAATTCATGTCTCAAGCTTTTAAAATAAAACTTTTGTATTCTGATTTTATTTTCATTCTTACACCTTTTACTTGTCTCAGTTTTGAGCGCATTTAATTTTCAATTGTGATATATTTTAACAAGGTGACTTACCCAACTCCTCTCACCCCAGTGTGCAGTGAGTCGGCGCCCCCGCCCCCTGCGCCGGCGCCGCACCGGCCGGCGTCCCCGGCCGCGGTGCACGCGCCGCACGCACCGCACCCGGCGCTGCCGCACGCCCCGCACGCGCCGCTCACGCCGCTCACACCGCTCACGCCGCTCGCTCAGCATACGCCGCATCATCACCACGCGCATCATGAGGACGTGTATCCGCGGTGAGTTCCTCTAATGTATCGAATACAGTAAGTGGCGAAACCGTTCAATCGGCCGGGTGTTTCTCCCAAGCACGTGGCCAAGTTTTCTGTCTTAGCACCGACTCCCTAATCCTAACAATAAAAGCTCTCCAAAAACATTTGCATGCAATTGCACACTAGCGACTGAAACAAAACAGAGATAGTGATATGGCTCTTTCCTGACTTGTCGGTGAGGTATCGGTGCGGTATAGTATGCTCTGAATACCGAAACGATACTGCACTATACTTTTATTTACAGACTTGACGTTATATATTCGGTATAGTTTGTGCCTACCGCTTAAATCCTCGGACGAAAAAATCAAAAAAAAAAATTATCAGATAATCTCGGTTTACGCTATAAACGTAATAATAATACTATAATAGTGGTGTTGGCGACATCCGTATATTCAAAAAAAAAAAAAAACGACTATTTGTTAGGTACTCTAGGTGAACTTTCACAGGATGATAATATTTTTTTAATTCTTGTACAGAATGTTAAAGCAAAGGTATGAAGAATTAAATCATGATAGGCCAGTAATAATCAATCAAATCAATTAAAAAGCGAGACGTGTCTCTGGTAACACCGAGCGGATTGGATGTTTTTACCGAGACGCGGTAAACTGTAACGATTCCTCCCTATATCAGAACACAATCTTGCGAGTTTTTTAATGAATTTGTTTTAATTTTTAAATGTAATTTTTAAATGTTTTTTATTTTTATTTTTTCAATGTAACATAGATTGTCACGGTACGCTTGTGTTGGTTGTTGTTAGTCGTTTTATGAACCAAATATGTCTGAAATAAAAAGATTTTATTTTATTTTTTTAAAACACGAATTAAAACTGCTTTCTTGTCAACAGTAAAAGGCCATCGTCCGCGCAGAGCACGGAATCAGTAGAAATTAAACCTGCTAGTGGCGATGAAGGTAAGAGAACAAACACTATTTAAAACTCAATTTATTTATTATTGTTCACACCAGAATAAATAAGCCATTGGCTGATTTAACTTCTAGTAAAGTAAACAATGTCAACTGATTTAGCTGAGGTTTTACTAAGAAAAATAGTTCCTTAATATTTTTTTAAGTCCAATTTGTAGGAATTTGCCTAAAAACAGCAAACAGTTGCATTGCTTCGTAGATACACCAAGGTTACCGACGCAGCCCGAAACATTCTGGATTGGCGTTCGCGAACCGGAAAACGTTGTTTTGAAGGCCTCCCACTAGGTGGACCGATGACCGGGTGAAGGTTGCGGGAATCCGCTGGATGCGAGTCGCACGGGACCGGCCAATGTGGCGACACTTGGGGAAGGCCTAAGTCCAGCAGTGGACGTGTTTCGGCTGAAATGATGATGATAATCATGTAGAAGAATCATGCGTACCAAAAACTACAAATATATTACTTTTCAGATGAAGCAGACACAGATCTTGAGACTGACAGACTACTAGGCCAGCAGAGAACAGACGATCAAGGATTCTTCGATGACAAAGTGAGTACATACGTATACTATTTAATTCTAAATTTTAACTTTGAAAAAAGAGCACAGTTTCCTCAAACTTGTGCAAGTACGTACAAGGACTTTTAATAAATTAAAAAATAAGTCTGCATTGGGCTTCTGCAATACAGTTTTAACCATCGCAGTAGTCGGAGAATAATTCCACGTAGGAATACAGTTCAATGTTCTATGTCAATATTTTTTTTATTTGCCGCTCTCGCAGGGTGCTAGTGTGCCAGCAGTAATAAAGCTATAAAATAATAATAGCCTTTATTCCCTATTCTTAACAATTCTATATTTAAAAAATAAACTTAACCGATTAAGGGGTTATCCATCTCTGGATGAAGGCCGCGTTCATCTGTTTTCACATTAAAAAGGGTGTAAGCCGAGAGGCACTTGTTCTCCCCGTCATTGCGACCATTGTTTTGTTCTGGACCATACCTGGGAACCTACCAGTTACGGAGATATTGGAGGTCAAAGTTCCAACATTTTTTTTTAATACTAAAAATCTTTTTAAGGTCTCACTTTACTTTTAAAACCTCCATAACCCGTTTACTATTAAAATGCGTCCTTAAGCACAATATTTAGAGTGCGTTAGTTTAACCGTGATTTTTCACCCCAAAAAGTTCGTTTTTCAGCAATATTTTTTGCGTAGAGTTACTTATTTTTATGTACAGAATGCTTGGTTGACGGCTTCGTGAAGGGTTCGTTTACACCCTGTATAAGTACCTATCTTGGGCCGTTCTGGTCCACTCTATCCCTGCCAGTGCGACGATATCGTCTAGCCATCGTTCCAATGGTCTGTGGTGATAAAGCTTCAGGCTGGTTATATTTATACTGATGCTGCTTTCATTATAATGGCGAAACTTAGACTAGGAAGGACTTGTACAGACGCCAGCACTTTTCAAGCTACTACAATCTGTCAAATTTCTTTAATAGATTTTTAACTTTATCGCTAAAGCATTAGGTTCAAGGTTGGTTGGGGAAATTTTACAATTTCGGGTAGTTTAATGTGCTGGCGTCTGTTTCTCGGTAGCTTTGTAGCAGCATAATCATAAAGCAAGCCAACGGTATCTGCTGTGACGTAGCCTTCGCTTTGTGAGAGGGAGTTGTTCATCACCACACTGGTCCTTTCGGGTTTGTGTATGTCAATGTCAAATCTTCGAATTTTAGGACCTCGTGTAGCTTAGGCTTTTATTAAAAGTTATGGTTGAATAAAATCCTTCTCTAAACTATGTAAATTGTTCTTTCTCTCATGGTAGACAAAAAGTTTTTTTAAACAGAGGGAAGGGTTATCATTTAATTATTTTTCAATCAAGAGGTTACTTATCATTTTTATTTTTTCAATTTACATAATTATCTAAAACCAAACTTAAAATAATAATAAAAATATGTAGATACATTAAAAAAAAAAAAGTATTAAACGGTTTAAAAAAATCGTCCACATCGCTGTCAACAGGAATAGTGCCCAGAAGGCTGGCAGCATTGCCGCATTGATTGCAATACTGATTCTTTGACTAAAAAAATTACGGGAAAAGTTGACCAACCTCAATTCTGTCTGTTTTAAATAAATTCTATGGAGTGTATATTACAACAGCAAAAACACAGTTTTAAATATACCATAAATCCTGCACGACATAGTCCTACAAACGACCTTGGCAACATATTATCATAATCGTAAACAACACCATATGCGCGTACACAGACAGAACTAAACTTATGTTATCTTACAATGTAAGAATGAGTTCCAGTCTATTTATACCACGTATGGTATTAAATGGTTCTTACCATAAATGAGTCAGAAACCTCTTTGCTGACCGCTTTAAAGTAAACAGGACAACGTGTGTAACTATGGTGCAACATGTGATCTTTCCTCCTTTTTTCGATTTAAAGTAAATTATAGTTTAATTAAGTTAAGATAGATGGTAATTCATTATGTTTTAAAATGAACCATAAAGTCAAAAAGAGCAGGAAAAAAATAAATGTCTGTTCAATGTATGGTACCTAAAAGAGCCAGGTGGTGTGTGGTATGTTCCAACATGTCGGTAGGTAACACCAGTGTAACAATATTAGTCGTATGTTGCTTGAACCACAGGTATACATTATTTAACGTTTATTGACTAATAATATTATAGGTAAATGAAAAAGTGAGTTTGTTTGTTTGATTCAGAATCAAGTTCAGAACTTGAACACAGGCAATATCGTGCGTATGCCGTATAGGATATTTCGTAACCCGGTATCGGTAGTAAGTTCCTATCGTATAATTTTCGCAAAAATCGCGTAAATCAGCCGAGTGTCTAGTGAGCACGTTGTTCACGAGTTACATACGCACTTTTTCAACACACTTGCGAGGAAAAAAACAAACATGTATTGCATAAATCGTTTTACCACACAGCAACAAATACGATACCTACAAACAAAATATGAAAATCGTGGGAAATAGCACGCAATTTTTATTTTTTTGCAGGCGCGATATTTAAGTTTATTGATTACATAAACCTAGTCATACAGCCTACTTCAAAATTATAATATTAGTGATAAAATGCAAATATTTTATAACAAATTATTGTGAATTATAAATAATTTTATAATAATAAATGTTGATTCGTCTTATTTATTTACACACACACAGGACACATTTATTTATTCCAAAAATTTAAATGGATTTTCAGCGGCATAAAACCTCCTTGTTGTTACAAAAAAAAACTGTAAGTATTACCCGGTTAAATTAAAAATGCTCTGTTTACTCGCATATTATATACTTTGCAGTTAGGTACTAACTTAACTTTGAAGGGATAATTCTATTATGCACTAGTGTGTAATATTATTATGCACGTGTGAGTTATAGTTCGGTTTATGGCCCTAAGAACGATGTAACAAGGCTCACTTTACGAGCAAGTGTGTTGAAAATTTTATTCTAACACAACGCCTGTAATCCCCGAAGAGTTAATAAGTAGAGCTGTACCTGTACCTAATAGTGCACCCACATTCCGCCAGTTATGTTTAAATCCCATGTAATAGGGGGGCCTATTGCCATCAACCGGGTACAAATCCAGACAATTGCGGAGGGACATTTTTTTAAAATTATGAAATCTAGTTACTTTATTCTAATACACAACAATAATAATTATAGCCCTAACCACCGGTAGCTTGGACCCTGCTCCCGACATCGGCGGACCTCTATTTTATTGTTTTTTTTTTGTATAATTTAATTACTTAGAAATATAAAACCAGTTCCCCCATCAAAATCAACATTACCGAACAAACACGTCTATTTCAATCCACTTCATTGCAGCATGCACAGTACTAACAACCTGTTATTAATTAGGCAGGCAAGCCAAGACACCGCCTACGTTAATGAGCATGACGCAATCATCAGCTGGGAGTATAAACACAAGCGTCGAGTCAGCGGCGCACGCGCAATGACCTTGTTCGACTATTATTCTTGGACTAAGAAAAGGCAGAGAAGAGGAGGTGTAGTATTATGCCTATTTAGATTTAGACTCTGAGAGGATGACCCGGGGCATTTTATTTTGTCGTAGTTTTGAAAATATTGTGAAAAGTTTCGCTCGTATACAGGGTTAAATAAAACTAGCTAGTGAAACGCCATGGATGTGTCCGTATTGTTATCTTAACAATAATCAATTAAGCATTGGACCTCGTATAACGTTTCAGTATGTAGGTTAGGATAATTCATCAATAGTGCTTATCAATCCATAAAGTACACAATAAATTATTATTAAATAACTTTTATCTTTATTTATCCTTATCAAGCAATAAACTATTATCGCCGCCCAGATAATGGACTTACTCGACATACGTCACCTATTTTAATATCTTTAATGCCTACTTCAACTTTGACAAAAATCTCCGGACACAAAATCGTTCAGGAATGTATTCATTCTTAAATTATTCAAACGTGGCGATCTGTCAATCTCACTGCTCTTTGGTCATACATCTGTTTACTTAGCATAACACGGTGGTAAGCCAAGCCAGTATCAGCCCGTCGATGTGTCAGAGTACAACGCGAACAAAACGCTAACGTTGCTTCTATGTATCTTTATCGTATGGGAAATGACCAACTGCACTGATAACAGCGTATTGAACGCTCAGCTCAGTTAAACAAATGACGACGCGGAACATAGCCGTTTCTCGTAAAAATGAGTGAGGACGAAAGACAACCTTGTTTGAATAATCTTAAAGGTGAAAGTGCGCTATTGGATAGTGAAAGTAATGGAAAAGAAGTGGTGGATGTGAAAGAAATAAATTGTAAAGCGGAACTTTTAAGTGAAGAAGTGGATTTAAACGATGAAGAGAATTTAGACGAATTAGAACCTAGTGAAATAGTGGCTACTGATAAAGAAGTCCGTTTAAATGAAAGTAAAGACGGGGAGATTGTGAGTAGTGTTAGAGAATTACCTTTAAATGAAATCAAAGACAACGAATTTATAGTGTCTAGTCATAATGATGCACAAAATGAAAATACAGACAGTGGCATTGTGAATAGTGTTAAAACAGTACATATACATGAAAATAATGACAACGAAATAGTGCCTAGTGATAATGAAGAACATTTAGATACAAAACTTAGTGATAATGTAGACTCTCGTGAAGTAGCCACTGATGAATTAAGTGAAAAGGAAGTTCATATTAAAACACGCAATGATAGTGAGTCAAATGTTGTTGGCGTTGAGTCAAACGTGGATTTAAAGGAAGCGAGCGATGAATCAAGTAATGTGGATGCGAATAACGAAAAGGTTGGTTTCTTGTGTTAATAGTTGAATGAAAATAAACGTTATTTTTATCCTGTTATTCATAAATAAACTGACGTCTTTCCTTAGAGGATAACAGTAACATTCAAACAAGCTAAATGTTCAGTCAACCTGGTAGGGACAAAATAACTCTGACACTTACCGACACTTCAGTAGTATTGGTCAGCTAGGAGTAATAATTTGTGGTATTAGTTTTGAGCCACGTCTGAATTTTATCCGCACCGGTATGATTGACCCTAACCTAGTTCTTGCATGAAAGACGAAACGTACAAAAACATAAACAAAAACCATTTCTTCTATAAAACTCTTCGAAGTTGACAGTTTTTTGCGTAAATTCGACAAAGTATCGTAATAATTATCTACAACTTTCCTTCGTGGAACGTGTACGACCGATAAGCGCGGTATACAGTATACCAAAACGAATGAGAACATAATAAACCTTTTAAAAAATTGATTCATCCATGCTAACCTAAGTTAAAAATACTAAAGTAACTCTGTCTGTTATCTTTTTACACCGTTACGGCTGAACGGATACCGATGTTTGGTCCACTGGTAGATCATGACCTGGATTAGGTTAGGATATAAATATGGGGGATAGGTACGTTGCCATGGGATAATTTTCGACCTTCATGCAGGTGAAGCCGTTGGCAAAAGTTAGTTTTCAAAAGTAAATTCTGCACGAAAGTATAAATTCATCTGTTGACAATTATCACAGAAAAAGTACTTAACGACCAAGAATGTCTGTGAGATGTTTCAGAGAATTGATCCTAATTATGACTATTGTCTCGAGACGTAATTAGCAGCATCGTGTAGTTTTCAGAATTTAACAAACATGTTTACTTTCTCTCTTTCTTCTACGTTGTGTTGTTAGGTACTTCTTTTCGTTGTTAATATTGGTTGGTACGTTTGGGATCTAACTGGGTTGTGGAGGTCAGATAGGCAGTCGCTTCATGTAAAATACTGGTATTCAGAGCTGGATCCGGTTAGACTGGAACCCGACCCCAACATAGTTGGGAAACGGCTAGGCAGATAATGACGTTTGGGATCTTTGTTGAAAACACAGAGACAATATTTTTAACCCCTGACGTATAAAGATAGGGGGTGCTGTTTTGACGGCTCTACCTTTCTGTGTATCTGTGGCATAGTAGCTCCCAAGCGGGTGGTTTGATTTAAGGTGCAAGCGCCAGGAAAGCCCGCGAAAAACAAATTTTCTTAGGTTTTTGGCAATTTGTCGGTCAGTGTCAGGCTGTATGTTGAACAAAATATGATTTGCGGCCGTAATACGCCTGTATTAAATAGAATTACAATCATTAATACAAACAACCCTCTAAGTTGATTCATCATCTGCCTAGCCTTTTCCCAACTATGTTGGGGTCGGCTACCAGTCTAACCGGATGCAGCTGAATACCAGTATTTTACATGGAGCGGCTGCCTATCTGACCTCCACAACCCAGTTAGTACTGGGTAATACGATACCCCTTGGTAAGACTGGTTGTCAGACTTTTTGGGCCACTGAGTACCTGTAACGACTGTCAAAGATCTACAAATGACAGCCGGGACCAACAGCTTAACGTACTTTCCGAGGCACGGAGGAAACTCGGTATGTAAGGGTGGTCACTCATCCACAGACCAACCTAGGCAAGCACGGCTTAACCTAAAGATCGGCCCGAGCGGCTGTTACTATTTAGCCACAAGCCTTCTCTTCAAAAACATACAACATTTTATAATGGTCAGTTGAAATCTATATCAGCTCCAACTCCAACACATTGACTTCATGCTTATATTATAAAACACATTAACCGTAGCACAGCGTAACCTCTTTATATAGTAATTGTAGGTGTTCTAAGTGTTTTTCTTAATACGTTTGCAAACAAAGAAAAGCTGTGTAAATCTACGGTTAGGGGACCACTGGCTGTTTCAGGGTATGATTTCATCGTCACTATAATATTGTACTACATGTATTATTTCGGTATATTGGCACTGTGCAATGCATATTTATTTTTAGAGCTCAAAGAGGTAGTTCTATCATCATTTATATCGGTTGAAAGACGTTCACTGCTAGAGGTTAGATTCCCCTGGCTTCCAGACTATTTCAGCACTACCATACGTTCTGCTGTACAGTATCCAGCATATTCCTATGCATATAACAATAACACACCAACAACACACTTACCATACCATACCACACCTTAAAAAAAAAATATCCTCTGCTGCGTATAAGCCTTTCCTAAGCCTAGGCCTAAGGTTTATCTTAATAACTATCCCCATTACCAACCAAATCTAATCTAAAACTCACTTAAAAACTCATAAGTTCATAACTAGTGCATCATACAAAAGCCGCTTGCGCATGCGCATCTCAATAACAAGAGGAGCTCGGGTCAAATCGTCTGACCTGACAACGACGTACTTTGTATGAAGTATTCAGGTTGATGAGTTCTTAGTAACGGGGTACTAAACTGATTTGTATGAACAGTGATGAATAGAATGTCTTTTGAAAGTCATGTGTGACTGTGGCGATCAAAGATGTAGTGAATACACATTCTTTGGTTGGGAATAAACCTGACGAGGAGCTCGTGACTAAATAATAACAACCGCTCGGGTCGATCGTTAGGTTAAGCCTTGCTTGCCTAGGTTGGTCTGTGGATGGTTGACCACCCATTACATACCGAGTTTCCTCCGTGCCTCGGAAAGCACGTTAAACCGTTGGTTCCGGCTGTCATTTGTAGATCTTTGACAGTCGATAGGTAGTCAGAGGCCCAAAAAGCCTGACAACCAGTCTTACCAAGGGGTATCGTATTACGGTACTAACTGGGTTGTGGAGGTCAGATAGGCAGTCGCCCCATGTAAAATACAGGTATTCAGCTGCATCCGGTAAAACTGGAAGCCAACATGGTTGGGAAAAGGCTAGGCAGTTGATGGTTGGGAATAAACCTTACAAATTATTCACATTTAACATCGTGAGGAAATCACACCAGCCTGAGAGATCTTTCTCGACGGCATGTAAAGCCAAGTCAGAAGGCTATGGACGGCATAAAAATTCTAATAAACCACACAAAAAAGAACAAGAACTGCACCAATGCCAGCTAAAATTTCGACGTTATTTACATTATTATTATCCGATTATGATTCTGCTAAAGCGGCCATTTTAGGCCCCCTGGTTTTATGTTACTGTCTACAATTTTGTAGATGGTGTTGTACAACGAAACGAGATGATAGATAACTAAGTTGGGTAGACCATGGAAGGCCACGCTAACGAATAAACACAATTCATTCGTTTATTTACTGGATAAATGAAGGAAACAAATGATTGAGTAGGTAATACTTTGTTTTATTGTGTATCATATAAATCACTTTTTTTAAACCTAGCTTTAATCACTATTAATTAAACTTAAGTTTTATAAAGCTCTTCCAATTGGCCTTGCAAGAAACAGGGCTCCAAACAAGGCCAATATTTAAATCAGGTGTTCAACTTAAAAATAGAGTTGTAACAATTAATATATCGGTTTTCCTAAAACTACTTAGTATGCTCTTTCATTTAAGCGAAACAACAAATGCTTAATATATTTTTATCATCTATAGAAAACTCAAAGAACATTACTTAAACACCATCGTATAATACATATATAGGTTATTTAACTAAAAACTTAAGTTTTGCTATGCGCGTGAATTACAATTCTAACGTCGACGACCAAAGTCTACGAAGCGTGGGCTTGCACTGCCAAAATAGCGGCGCGAGCGACTCGCCGCGCGCCGCCGCGTCTGTGGGCTTGAGTTTGATGGATCTTAGTGTGTGTAGAAGGAGTATATCCTAACATGTTAATAACTACGACTTTTTAATAGTTTGCCTTCCATGGTCCACCCACCTTACGTATGTTTCTGGGCTTTTACTCGTTGATAGTTGTAGCTAATTTATGACCCCACCTATAATTATGTTAGTAGGTGACAAAATAATGTCAAGTAGGGCTTATATGACTCTGGCCTTATTCGGAAAAACTTCTATACGTTCTTACTAATCTGAAATCATTGTTTAAGAATCTAAAGTACTCTCATTTTGAATCGTTATCGTTCGTTTTTTTCACCCAAAATTTCATAAATTCGTGTTTTTATTTTATTTTGGCGTCGCTCTGTAAATATATTGTATAAATCTTTTCCGTTGGTTTTCGTTTCATTCAAAATTCTATCAAACCGTGTTTTTTTCTAAACGTCTCCCTTCCCCCTATAAAACCGTATTTAACCGCTTGTCGTAGGGCTGGCGCAAGCCGAAGTCCCGCACGGTGATGCCGGGCGGCAGCGTGGCGGCGCGCTCGCCGCACGCGCACGAGCCGCAGGACAACCGCGACGACGACACGCGCACCAACGGAAAGGTTATTGCACCACTTTGTTACAAAAATGAACTTTAACGTTAGTACATAAAGGTTATAATGCTAGGTACCGGGAGTTAGTTACTCGACGTTTGTAAAAATAATGTTTTAGGATAACTTTATGCTTAGTTTTTAAGTTTTTATATGGAACACGCGTGTTGCGAGAAGGCACGCGTCGCTTAACGCAAGTTGCATTGCATCATGTGAACGGAACGTTAGTAAAACGGAGGGACCGATTAATAGATACCGATAATATTATAATACGGGTCAACCTTCAGGACTTTTCACCTAACCCTAAAATATAGTTAGATCAAAACCCATTAACGGGCAATCTTTCCGGACCCAGTTTACATGTCGCTTAAGATATTTTTTCTAGAATAAGTTTCCCACGGAGCCCTTCTTCTTATGAATCAGGGTATCAGGGTTAAATATCTAGGCTACATATGGTCGTTATCAAACAAAACAAAACGAAACCGTAAACGAAAATCATTTATCTACTAATTAGATGAAAGTCGGCCGGTACGTAGCCATTCTCTTTTTTCGAACTTGGCTGAAGCACTGACGTGCATCTATAGATAAATAAACAATCAGTGATGTTAATAGGAGTCGTACAACCAAAATTAAATGATTGCTATGCAAACGGCAACTCTAATGGCATAATAATAACATACTTTTATGTTTTTAAGTACTTTACCAACATGATCTAGGTATTGTCTTACTGTAGGGGAGGATCCTTTCCTATCGATTCAAAAACTTCCTAACCGACAAGGTCTTTGATAGCGTCAAAATATTAAAAGATAATTTCTAACTGTTTCAGGACAAAGATGCGAAGAAAAAGAGCAAAAATAAAGAAGGTAAGTTTTATTAATACTGATTTCAATAAATCATATCATTTGAATATAGAAAACTAAATCGATTTCATCTTTTTTTTGTGCTGCATTTGGATATTGTCCATGGTGAGTTTTTAGAGGGTGATGAAAAATAATATTATTTTCTTAGAAATACCACTTTTCCTATCAAAGTAGAGGATATTTAATTTTACTCGCTAGAGCAGTATTGTTCAAACTGTGGGTCGCGAAGCCTCTACAGTGGGGTCGCAAGAGGTCGGCGAAAATGATTCGCTACCGCAATAAACAAAACAATAAAACCTAGAAAGATAGATTTAATAAGAAAATGTTAACTAAAGGCTTAACATACATTTTTATATTCATACAAATTAACAAAATAAAAACCTATTAGTATACTCATCCGTCTTATTGAGGTTTCGCTTGTTTGTCATTTAACTAATATCTCCCATCGTGAATCCGTTTTTGCTACACTGAGAATTAAATCGAATTCAAAATTTAAAAAAAAATGTGTAACATTCCGAAATTTTGTATTGATTTAATATTTCTAACATAATAAAATGAAAAAAAAAAGGGAAGTGTCGGGGGGTCGCCAAATATTTTTTCATACTATGGGGGTCGTGTCATGAAAAAGTTTGAAAAATACTGCGCTAGTGGGATAAAGGTCGTTTGTATACACAAATGTTTATGGTGTTTGTTCAGTCAATTAATCGCGTACTTATCATGATCGCCTTGGTCAGTTATTTGTGATACTTAAATTCAATTTCACTTAAAAACAAGCAATCCCGGTATCTAATTGGGACTAATGTAGTACCTACTGTAGTAGTACAACTTTGGTAGACTTTATATATTCTAGCAGTGATAGCCTAGTGGTGTGACCGTCGGACAGCCAAGTCATAGGTCTCGAGTTCACACCCAAGACACGCACCTCTGATTTTTCGAATTCATGTGCGTATTGTATAATTATCACTTGCTTCGGTGAAGGAAAACATCGTGAGGAAACCAGCATGCCTGAGAGATAATTCTCGACGAAATGTAAAGCAAAGTCAGGCCAATGGGCGGCATAAAAACTCTGACACCAGGTTAGGCACTAACCACACGATAAAGAAGAAAAAGTAATCTTTAAAAAAAACTCAAAAATCCATACCATGAACAAAAACACAGAACGTCCCATTTCATTATACAATTAAAAAAAAAAAAAAAACAAGTTTTTTTTCCAAAAATTCAAAATGAATCCGCTCCTAATTTGACAGAAATATTAGTTAAATCCAGCACTATGTTTCATCCCACAGACGTAACCCGTTCAGTGCTCATAGAAGGAGTACTGTTCCGCGCTCGGTACCTCGGGTCTACCCAGCTAGCATGCGAGGGTCAACCTACTAAGGCAACCAGGATGCTGCAAGCCGAAGAAGCGGTATCTAGGATCAAGGTATTGTATAAAACTGGACTTGTATTTTGTTACGACATCATTGACCCTGAATTCCATTTTTAAACTCATTTTCGTGTCCATAATATCTGATAACCCTTTTCGTTCTAAGATTACTTAACTTTTTTTTTGTAAATAATGAATTTATTGGTAACCGGTTTATTAATTTTAACCGTACCGTAATTACTTAAGACTTATAAAATTACTAAGAAATAACCCTTATATTAATAATAATGTACTTACTATTTTTTTATTCTAGTAGGGTTACCACTAACAAAAAAAAACAGTCAGGGTTGCTAACTTCCGTGTTGAAACCATGCATTCTCATAAAGACACAGTTGAGCAACTTACCGTTTGCCCGTGTGAATCGGTATTAATGTAAAATGTTTGTATCTTAAGTAGATGTTTATTGAGCGAGAGCATGAAATTACTTGTCACTTTCTGCCCCACTCTAAATGTAGCACTCTTCTTTAAATTTGCAAGTAAAGGCGACGGTTATACAATGATGCGGTTTATTTTAATTCTTTTATCATCGTTACAAGTCTTTATGTGACTTTGTATTAGTATGAAAATTTTATATAACATATCCAAAAGATGTCCTCATGTAAAATTATCATACTCATAAAAATTATCATTTAATTTAACTTCCAAATTCTTTGGTATAAATCGCTTTCCTATTGTATAACTTCAGCTGAACCAAAAACAAAATACAACACTATTTCTATCGACTCTGAACACCACTGTAGTCGAGCTATACTATATCGATACAAGCTACGCTCTTTCACATCCCTATCTAAACGCGTGAAGCGATGCTGGCACGCAAGTTCTTCCAACTATTGCACGCAACTCTCCTATATTCTAATCTTTCACGGTCATCTGTAAATATGTAATTTCATGCTCATTAGGATTAGTGTATTGAGAATGCTAGTGGGATATCCTTCATACCCTTTATATAAACGAACAAAACAATATTTAGATGCTAGAACGTTAACGGGACTTTGACCTGTGTATGTTTAATTTTGAACCGTTTTAAACCATTCACGACCTGTCCGCCAAACCGTTTGAGCTCTTATTGACTTGGCACTAGAGTATTTTTTTCAGTGTGATCCTCACCCCTCGACCCGACCCAAGAAGATTGTCGGATCCCGTATTGGCCGGCTAGCCTCCTCTGAAAATGTTTGTTTATCTGTCGCTTTCTGTTCCGCTTGTCGCTACCGCTTTGTATCATTTGAGCCCCGTGTAGGGCACTGTAAGGTAAGCTCGAGTATGCGATCATATTGTGCTGTGCTAGTCTTTAACCTTGGCATGTTCCGATTCCGGGCTATTTACGAGTTACGACCGTACTTACGCGTTACCGAATCGTGTTTACGTTGACTCTCGAAATATTCAAAATTCATCGTAAGCTAGATTCGATAAATTACCGTCTAAATCAAAGTACGTCACTAACTGTTACGGAGGCTTTTTTTATCCATGCACTTATTCATAATATGCACAATATAGCATGTAACATACCCGATTCACACCGGCTGAGGTGACCTGACGACATTCGAGGCACTACATCGCGGAAGGCTTAGCGCTACGCACCGAAACCCCTGTTCTAATGTTAAGGTTAATACGTTAGGTCTGCTTTCATATTAACGACGGTGGATCGCTCGCTTCTCACTCAGTCATGTGTGTTTGTATTCGAGTTGTTTTGCTTGCTTTGCCGCGAGATTTTTCATCATTTGCTACCATTGGCTCCGTTGAAGAATGCGTTTGGAAAGCAAGCCAAACAAAGGTGCTTAAAATTATCAATTGCGATAATTAATCTTTATTTTTGAATAATTTAACGCCTAGGAAACATTCTCTGCTTTTTATTCAGATAAAACGACTTGATTTCAAGTTTAGAAAAGTTTGAACCATATTTCACAATCCTAACCAAGCAAATAATCACAAATACGTATTTAAAGTTACATTTTATCAAACAATGTATCCGGTAGAGATAAATAACTCCAATTTTGGTTCAAAACATCAATTAACAACAGGATACGTTTATCATCGACACTTCGTCAACAGCGTTTAATACTAAAAGCAATAAATAGTATAGCTAATCTGGTATCAATTAACATGTACAAGGAAAACCGTAATATTTTCCAACTGCTTGTCCATAAAATAGATCAGTGGTTGGCAGACTCTTGCAGTAATAAAAAGGTCCTTGGAAGGTGTTTATTACTTATGTGTTGGTTACATAGTGATACACTAAGATACGATCAAACCAGAAAGACCCCTCTCTAAGTCCGTAAACGAAGATACGAGCCCGTATGAAAGAAGCTCGAAAGTTCGAAACAAACCCTGCTACTTATATTTTCGGATCCATGAGTTTTGAGAACAAATTGAAAAAAGGGACAACTGTCCAATCGTGTTGTCATTCATGTTTTGTTTGGGACCCTAAATATTTGTATGTCCATAAGTGAAACGGAGTAGAAAACACCTGTAACTGCGCCGAAACTACGGGATTCGCGTATACAGAGTAAACGTCCTGTATGGACAAATTGTGGACACCGGACCGATAAAATTCCTGAAATATCTGTCGGTGTCTTATGTGCGCAACCGTTCTGCAAATTGTTCGCTCCGGTTTGACATTAGAAATATTTTGTCGAATTCTCAAACGCCATGAGCATATCTAGGGGGAACTTGCTAACAACAGCTAGCAAAGAATATGAAGAAATAAAACTGAAGTACAAACAAAGACTAAATAGGCTTTAAAAATCAAAACAAATCGAATACACCACAATCCGTGAGAGCGTGCGAGGAGGTTAGCCGGCTGGCTCATGGCTCGTGTCACAGTGGGGCTGCGACGGGCCGTACTCCGGCGTGTACGCCGCCCCGGCCGCCGTGTTCCGACTCTCCTTCCTGGGCTCGGTCGAGGTCGACGAGGACTCGCGTCGCCGCAAGAAGCGACCCAAAAAGAACATGGTAGAGGAAGCCGTCACTAAGATCAAGGTGGTTTGGCTGACATATTTTGTTTAGGCTCTCTTTAGAGACTGTTTAAGTCGTGTGCTGTTGGTTTTTACTGAGTTTTCGGTGAAATTGAGGAGAGGAGAGTAGTTTAGAAACTTGCAAAGCATATTTTTAGAAAACTAAGTCTAATTAATCTTGAGCCGTGGGAGTCCGCCCTTAGAAGCTTTGTCTCTGGGGGTGGTTATTCTGTGACGCAGCGTTCCCTATTTTGGAACCACGAGGATTACTGAAGAGCAGGAAAGGAAGTACTTAGCTAAATATTAGGTTGTTTCTGGTGATTTCATTTTTGAAACAGTTAGTGTTATTGCGACGTAATGCAATAAAAAATTAAAAAGTAAGGACGTCATACTACAACGTTTCTTTTTGTAAATCAGAAAATTCAATAAAAACCAATAGCGTATTGTGGTATAATTTCGAGAAAATACCGGAGAAAAAACAATAGGTTTTTGTCATAATTTGTCTCAGAAATTCATAATTGAAGATCAATGCTGGTAACACCAAGTATCAGTGTTGCTAGTAAATACATCATTTCGGTTATGTGTATTGTTGACTGTTGTGATGTTTTATTGGGGTTTTAAAATTGAACTTAGATAAATCCTATTTCTACATATTTTTGTAACTTTATACCAATGCCAATAAAAAAACTTCAATAAAATATCGTTATATTTAAGTGTTGCCGCTTCATTATACTAACATTATCGTATTTTCTTTTTCGCTGTCTTGGGTAATCAGGCTTTGGTAAGTGTCTAAATTCTAAATTAACTATAAATAACTCTGATGCAGTGGCGGATTCAGAGTACGTCTTCCATTTTGTAACACTTTTTCTTTATCCTTCTTTATCCTATCAGGCCTTTCCTTTCCTTTCATTTCATTTTTGACCGACTTCTAAAATGGAGAACGTTCTTGTTTTTCCTGTCGTCCTTCTTATGGTGCTCATCACATAATCCGCCACTGCTCGATACAAAACCTACATTGCGATAGCGATTTACGCGTCTCATTTCTCATACAATCAGAATCACTAAGTACTACATAAACGATTGTGCCTCTATCACAAAACACCCCTTCAAAGTACTAAGTACTACGTCATTTTGACGTATTACTACCCATAAAAAATATCTCTTCATAAAACCACGTCATATCGACGTACCTATCTACTGTCCATACAATATATTTCTTCATTTTACTACGCCGTTTCGAGGGCGACCCATAAATCTATGTCTACCAAGTGACAAGCATTTTCTGACCAGGTTGTGTATTCAAAGTTTTGACAAGCTGGAGCTAAAACCTAGAATAAAACTAAAGTTCTTAGCTGTTGTTTTAGATCGGAAACCATACAATCACTGTGTAAGCTTGCTTTGGTGTCTGTGGCGCTGAATTAATTAGGTACCAACTGCACTACATTGAAAATATTGCTGTCCTAGTCTTTCATGTAGAATAGGAAAGAGAAAAAAGTGGAAGTGGAAGAGGAGCTCGTGGCTAAATAATAACAGCCGCTCGGGTCGATCTTTAGGTTAAGCCTTGCTTGCCTAGGTTGGTCTGTGGATGGGTGACCACCCTTACATACCGAGTTTCCTCCGTGCCTCGGAAAGCACGTTAAGCTGTTGGTCCCGCCAGTCATTTGAAAATCTTTGACAGTCGTTACAGGTAGTCAGTGGCCCAATAAGTCTGACAACCAGTCTTACCAAGGGGTATCGTATTACCCAGTACTTACTGGGTTGTGAAGGTCAGATAGGCAGTCGCTCCATGTAAAATACTGGTATTCAGCTGCATCCGGTTACACTGGAAGCCGACCCCAATATAGTTGGGAAAAGGCTAGGCAGATAATCAAGAAAGAGAAAAAAGTACGTTAGACCTATTAAAGTTTCACTGGGGTGTGTCTACACTCCAAAATATGCTAAAACATTCACAGTCTCTTTCATATTCTGCCTGTCAGAAAGAAATAAGCAATTTTTTCAACATAGCCGGTGCCTCACAGTATTAGCGCCATACCATGTACGTTCATCCGCCAGTTGAACTATCAGAAGCTTTATTACATTCTGGAGATCAAGCCGGCCCGTATAATTCCAATATGACATAAATATTTTTATTTTCCAGGCACCAGAAGGTGAAAACCAGCCAAGTACAGAGGTCGACCTCTTTATTTCAACGGAGAAAATTATGGTTTTGAATACGGAACTGAAGGAGATAATGATGGACCATGCGTTGAGGACTATATCGTACATAGCTGATATAGGAGACCTGGTGGTCCTCATGGCCAGAAGACGGTTTGTGCCACATGAGAATGACTCCGACCAGCCCAAACTGAATCGTACGCCGAAAATGATTTGCCATGTATTTGAGAGCGAAGAGGTGAGTGCATTTAAACTCATTAAACTTTTTTTTAGAAATTTGTCTCGCTTAGGAAATCTTCTAATTTTACTTAGGTCCGAATGTTTATTATGTATGATTGATTCCACAAATAATTAAAAAAATATAATTTAGGGACTTAAATTTGTGTTTTGGGGGGTCAATGTTTAAAAGGCATAGTACGAGTATATCCCACATCGTACTGCATAGGTTAATTAAAAGTTGTTTGCGAAAACCAGAAAATCTCCATAATATTCTGAGTGCTTAGTCAAGCACCTTGCTTCGGCCGAAATGAGCAAGAAACTAAACACGTTTGCTAATTGAATTTAAAGTGAATTATACAGAACTAAAATTGTTTAATTTAAATGCATATCTGCAAAAGTACTAGACAAAATGGTGCGTTGATTTTTTTATTTATTTAATCGCTAAATAGACGGAAAATTGCATAGATTTCGCAACCTTTAAAAGAGCTAGTTTGTTAGCTTAGTTGTTTATTTTCTTAGGCATGCTGTGATTGTGATCTGTAATTGAAGACGTACACCTCCAAGATACTTTATGTTGTCCATTATCTATATGACGTAATGTTTTGTGAGGTCCTAAAATAAATAAAATAAAAATAATAATATCTCTTTATTTTTATTTTATTTTAGTATCACCAACAGAAGATATATACCCGCATTTATAAGCAAAATGGACCTTATACCGTGATAACTGAGATAAAAACATACCTACGATTTACTGTGGAATGTAAACTAAGTCTAACCTCAAATTATACGTATCTCGACGAAATTAAATAAACATTGATAACACTAGTCACTGGCAAAGCGTCTTCAGTAAGATCTTATTAGCCAGGAGACTTACTCCTAAATATAGGTCTTTAGAACAATAGTAAAGAAACCTAGTTTTTAATCACCAATCTTGCACGAGGAAATTGATGATTAGATTAGGTACTAGATACTATTATTATCATCCCAAATTATATTATGAGCCTTTGGACAGAATTTAACTAAACTTCATGTTGTATTAAGTTTACTAAACATGTTTTTTGTTTATTTTT
Source organism: Xestia sexstrigata (assembly GCA_941918905.2). NCBI lineage: Eukaryota > Metazoa > Arthropoda > Insecta > Lepidoptera > Noctuidae > Xestia > Xestia sexstrigata. The sequence continues at coordinate 3,498,633 of OW799201.2, read as the reverse complement.
TTTTTGTTTGAAATTATGTGAATTGTTTTTACCATTGTTTTTAACTAATCATAATTACAATGTGTGTTGTTTCAGGCTCAATTCATAGCCCAGTCCATAGGCCAGGCTTTCCAAGTCGCCTACATGGAGTTTCTGAAGGCCAATGGCATAGAGGACCACAGTTTTGTCAAGGAGATGGACTATCAAGAAGTATTGAACAGTCAGGAAATATTCGGAGACGAGTTACAAATGTTCGCGAAGAAGGAATTGCAGAAAGAGGTAAATATTAAAAAATGATCAATTTATTTCTTTGATTCTCTGCCATGACCTCAAGGGAATTGGCATTTTCTTAAATTCTAAATCGATAACTTAGTAATAACGAAAGTTCAAAAAAAGGAAACGAATAGTTGTCCACCAGAGGTGAAGAGTCAAATTTGAGTAGGGGAAAGCCGAAAAAAAAAAGAAAATTGTAATTTTCCTTTCGTTACCCCTGGTGCCTTCGGGCCTGTTGTCCACAATTAACAATTCGCTGTCGTATTGTCATTTCATACAATTCTTACGGATTATTTAAGTTGGTAGTCAATAAGTCTTTTTTTGCAATTCATTTTCCTTACTTAGAACAAAATAAAATTTATTTACCTACTTTTACTAAAAACTGTTGCGATTGGCAGTTAACCGCTAGTTAGTGGTGACATTTGATCTATAAAACCACTTTTCGGTAGGATTTAGGAGAAGTACCTAATAAAGGCGCTATCAAAGGCACTGTTACTACTGACATGCGGTTAACTAAGGCCCGTTTTTATAACTTACTTACGTATAACTGTCAGTTAATATGTCACGTCTCGCAGCCATCGGTGTTTCTATAAACAAAGTTAAATTGAAATATCCAATCCGCGTCACCTACCTGTCACTTCACTTGATTCATAGAAAAATCAAAGAAAGATTTTCTGTGACGTTTTGTTTCTAACCGACGGTTAGCAAAATGTCAAACAGACAGAGATACCTACCGAAACCGAACAGTAAGTTATTGAAAATGGCCGTAAAACGATATTGTCTTCATCATAGAATAGTGAAACATTCAAATTGAACGCATGGTATACGGTGTCATCACTACATACAGTACTTGGGCGTAAATATGGCAAACGAGCTTTATGGTGCATTTACACTTGGTCGTTTGCCCGAATTCGATTGCTTCTGGAATTCGGACAAACTACCAGCTGTCGAGGGTTGAAAACGCCCGTCTTCGGGCAATCTTGTATCGGTATCATGGTTCGAATTCACTCAAAATATCGATTTTTTTTTAAATCCAACTAAATACCATTTTGTTACGTAGAGTGACTGCCTACCTGACCTCGTCATTCAAACTACCTACTTGTTGTGTTATAAATGCATCGGGTGTTCGAATTCGTTTAATGTCTTTCGAACATCCGAAAACGGGCTAACTAATGTAATTCCACCATTAGAAAGAGCTAGACACCCAGGCATAATTATAAGCTTCGTTACATTAAACCAAGCAAGCCAAACTTTTTCTAAAAACTAAAAGTTCCATATTTACGCCCGGAGGGCTTGGACAAACTGACTTTCAATTGGCAATAATATTATTAATGAAAAAAGGAAAAATTACAAAAAACCAAAACAATCCTATTCTAACCGTTGCGTTGTAGAAAATCGAAGCACTTTGAAAGCGATCGTCTCTTGTCCTGGCCCTCTTACCTTTTGTCATCATAGGCCCTCAATATCATTCCGTCTGTCATATCTAAATAGTCGTTTGCATGTTCGCAGGTGGTGGTCCCTAAGACGAAGGGCGAGATCCTGGGCGTCGTGGTGGTGGAGTCCGGCTGGGGCTCCATGCTGCCCACTGTCGTCATCGCCAACCTGGCGCCCGCCGGGGCTGCGGCCAGATGTGGACAACTTAATATAGGTAATGTTCCTTTCTAAAACACATCTAATAACACAGCTGTAATGCCTGAATATTAAAAGGTGCACCTTATTATTCAATCAAATTTTATCATTTTGTTTTAAGCCCAATCTCATGTAAATGAATAAAAGCAGAATCGCGCACAAAATGCACACATGCTTATTTGGAGCCATTCCGCAACTGTTTACAACGCCTTACGATTATTTTCCACATTTTATTTGCACATCTAACAACCCTTAAAAAAATAAGAATAGGTTACCCGAACTTTCAGCGTCCTTTTTGTTTCCATATGAAATCATTAAAGTGAATGCTCCGTCCAGCCCGCGAAATTCAAATTTTCTTACGTTTTTTTTTGCAATTTGCAGGCTAGTGCTAGATTGTATGTTGATTAAATATTATTCGCGGCTGTAAGACGTATGTAGTTACAGAATTATAATCATCAGAATCATCAATACAACCCTCCAAGTTCATAAAGATGTAGAAATGACTGGCCTGCGAATTGCAAAAAACGTAAGAAAAATTGAATTTCGTGGGCTGATGGCACCTTAAGGCGATGTCCTTAAAATCACCCGTCACAGTCTATGATTCATATTATAAATGCTACCATTTCCAATCATATCTTATTTGATATTTCTTTTATGGCATTGATATCACTAAATAATTTTATTTTATCTGCAGGAGATCAAATAATTGCAATAAACGGCGTCAGTCTAGTCGGCTTACCGCTTTCAACATGCCAGACGTACATCAAGAACTCGAAGAACCAAACCGTGGTCAAGCTGACCGTGGTCCCGTGCGCGCCCGTGGTCGAGGTGAAGATCAAACGACCAGACACCAAGTACCAACTGGGCTTCAGTGTACAGAACGGAGTGGTGAGTACAGCTACAGATAATATCATCATTATTATAATAATAACATAATGTCGCTGGACATTGCTCACAGCGCCATCTAGTGCCACACTAAGCAACGAGGCTTGTGACGTGGACACCAGATAGTTGATATACTACATAGGTACTATTTGTTTGTAAATACATACTTATCTACACTAATATCATAAAGAGGAATGATTTGTACTTTTGTGTGTGTATATTTGTAATAAATAAACTCAAAAACTCCTGCGCCGATTTAAAAAATTCTTTCACCATTAGAAAGGTACATACACATTCACCCTGAGTAACATAGGCTATATTTTATCCCCGTAATCCCACGGGAACGGGAACTACGCGGGTGAAACCGCGTGACGTCCGTTAGTTATAATAAAGACATCCATGACTCGGAAACAAATGTCCATGCTCATCACACAAATATTTACTCCTACCTGGATTCGAACCCGGGTCCCTAAGAACGTAAGGCAGCTCACTACGGCTGCGCTATTCAGGTCGTCAATTAGTAATTCTCTTACCCTTCTCCCAATTCGTTTGGGGTCGGAGCAGCATGTCTTCTTCTTCCATACTTCTATTCGTCGTATCGTCATCTTATCAGACACCTCCTTTCGAGCCATATCATCCTTCACACAGTCCATCCCATCCATAGCTACAGTTAATAATTAAATAACTGTGACCAGGATAACTGTGGTTGAAGTGAAGATCAAGAAACGTAGTCAAATCTACCATTATACTTTCTGCGGTCTATGAGTCTGTAATTAGCTGTACCTACTTGATAGTAGTTCCGTACCCGAAGACCACGGGACCATCTGCTGTCCGTCCATCCGTCCGTCCGTCTGTCTGTCAGCGGGCTGTATCTTATGATCCCTAATAGGTCGACAGTTAAAATTTTCACAGAATGTTTATATCTGTTGCCGCTATTAAATTAAAATTGTCATCGTATCCAATGAGGTACGAAACCATTCATGCGCGAGTCCGACTCGCACTTGGCCGGTTTTTTTTATCATCACAATAATAATAAACGAACACATCGTAAGTACACAACAAAAAATTGCAGCATGGTCTGAAAAAGCCCTACACGGAAGACATCGAGCCTGCCTGAGCCAGCCACACGTCGATAAAATTAAGTCGAACGAATGGCTCAAACGGGGTGAATTGTTTCCCGAGACCGAGGGTTTTATGCTGGCCATACAAGATCAAATAATAGCTACCCGTAATTACAGAAAATACATCATAAAAGACACAAACCAGCCGACTGACTTGTGCAGACATTGCAACAATGCCTCCGAAACTATACAACATATAACAGGAGCATGCAAATCACTTGCACAAACCGATTACAAACACCGCCATGACCAAGTCGCTGGAATCATACACCAACAGTTAGCATTTAAATTTAAATTAGTTTCTGAAATGATACCGTATTATAAAAATAAACCAGAAGTAGCCTTAGAGAATAACGATCAAAAAATTTACTGGGACCGGACTATAATAACCGATAAAACCATTCATTACAATAGACCCGACATTACCGTTCACGACAAAACCAATAAAACAGTTTATCTGATAGACATAGCTATACCTAACTCACATAATATTCAAGCCACAATAGCCGAAAAGCTCAGTAAATACCAAGATCTTGCCATTGAAATTAAAACCCAATGGAAAGTACAAACTGTTCATATAGTCCCCATTGTTCTCTCATCTACAGGAATTATACCAAAATCTCTCACACAAAGCCTCAACACTACAGATGCCTAATCACACACTTTACATGCTGCAAAAAGCCACTATTCTCAACACCTGTCGAATCACCCGAAAGTTTCTGACTTCATCTACATTATCATCCACTTTCTCTATTTAAATTTCATCTTACATCCTTGGTTCCGACCCGCGTGTAAGGTTTCTTAGGCTCTCTTAAATGAGAAGAAACATAAAAACAACATAAAAACAACATAATAATAATAATAATCATTTTATTATCAGGCAACTAAGGCCCATAGGTAAAATACACAAAATAATAATTAACAATAATAATATACTAATACATATTTTTAACTATACGATACTAAAACTATACACGCAACGTTGTCGGCGTCGTGTTTCGCTGCGTGGTGTCGCGTAACCGCCCTCGGAAACGTCGATATACGACACCCTTCGGCCAAAAGTCCTCCTTCATGCAGGTCTGTAGATGGTGGGTTGGAACTCGTACCACGAATGACTTAAAGTTGATGTTGTGGCGCGATTCCAACCTTTCGACCCTCACGAGTCCAGTTGGTCTTCACTTTCAAATACTGCACCACTTCCTCAGTTGTAGTGGAGTGATGCAGACGTGAAATGTACAGCTGCGTCAACACAATTTCACAATGTCTCCGGAGTATACTTTTATAAATATTTCTATTTTTGTAAATAAACAGGGTCAAAAGTTGCTATCAAAATACGACAGATATTATGTGTAATATTTTATGAGGTTAAAACAAACAAAACTTTAGGAATATAGGTGGGCTGTATTCTAAGACCATTTAAAACAACGAGTCGCTGACACTACTAATTTTGACCAATTGTAAAAAAATAAAAAAACTATTAAGAAATATAAAAAAGGTCACATCAAAAGGATAAATCCATAGTTTTTAAGGGGTCCTGGAAAGTTTCGCTGGGTAATTTAATGGGTAGCTTTTGATTGTGGGTTGGTGAAATACTAAGTGGGCGACAAACAATGGGCAAATACAAATGATTAAAACTTAAAAATACTTGCGTACGTACTACGTTCAATACGATCAGTGTGAGGATTCAGAAAAAAACTAAAACTATTAACCACTAGATTGTAGATCGGGCGTATATATAAGGCGTAGTCGACGTAGTACGATGCCGGGGGTAGTTTGCGCCCGCTCACTAAATCCCGCCATCCCCTACGAACCTAACCTAAGTCGGGGTGCCACAAGTCCCGAGCTCGCTTCGCTCGCTCTTGCTTCCTTTGTTCTCTATGCCACAATGATCGGAGAAGTAGTTACTAACTTGGTATAATAGTCGTCCATTCAGTATATTAGTCGCTAATTAAATTTTTATTCGCCCGATTAATAATTTCCCGAATTTAATTTGACATAAACACATCCCTAGAATATCCTAAACTAGCTAGTTAATAAGTGTGCATACACGTAATTCCGCATAATAAGGTTAATCCTGTGACATTTGGTCCCGCTGCAGATCTGCAGCCTGCTGCGCGGCGGCATCGCGGAGCGCGGCGGTGTGCGCGTGGGACATCGCATCATAGAGATCAACTCGCAGTCCGTCGTGGCCGTGCCGCACGAGCGCATCGTCAATCTACTCGCGACCAGCGTCGGGGAGGTACCCACTCTTACCTGCTCACAACATCACTTTACAGGCTAATTTGCCCGTCTCTGCTCATGGAACTAGGAAACTATAAGAGTCCAGAAGGTTTTTCGGCATGCGGTGTGATGAGAGTCAAAAAAGGGGTGAAAATAGCATCGGAATGTTCACCAACGTTGATTTGAAAATCAACGTTGGTGAACATTCCGATGCTATTCGTGCTAGTCGTTTTGGTTCAGGCCTGAACCAAAACGACTTACGCACGAAGGTAGACGAAGTCTAACGAAGTTATTGGAAGCTTTCACTAATTGTGACTAATCTGTATTTTACGCTACGCGGGGCTCCTATTTCTGTTTGCAGAGTTAAAAGTAACCTAACACGAAGGGGACGCCGTGGTCTTAGTTCGCGCGCTTCGCCCGCTCACTAGACCCCGCCATCCCCTTTCGAACTACAACTTCGCCGAACCTAACCTGTCCGAGTCGGAGTGCCACAAGTCCCAAGCGCGCGTATTCTGTTATACCCGGTATAAAAGGCATTAAGACCTTAACTCACTTTCTTCATACTTCCAGATCCTGATGAAAACGATGCCGACGTCGATGTTCCGTCTGCTGACGGGGCAGGAGAACCCCGTGTTCATCTAACGCGCGCGTCGCCGCGACTCAAGTGCCTGCTTACTACGATATTACGATGTACGCCCGCCCGCACCGCAACCCGGCCCTAGCCTCGCCACGATACCTTAAACTGCCGTTTGTTAGAGATAAAACTGCGTTTAGACTTCTTGGCTGCTGGCTCAGTGGTTCAAGGATGTTTTGGCGCTTGAACGACTTCGCAGGAGGTCGAAATTGTAACGAAAAAACATGTTCGCGCCGATAGTTTTGATTCCACGTGCCAAAAGATCTTTGCACAACTTTAAGCGCAGCCGCGCTACTTCAGGGGCATGCACAGTTAAGCTACCTAAAGTAGCAAACGTCGTTTTGCCCAAGAAACCGCGTAGGAAGTTCGGTTTGTACATATTTATATATTTTGTGTAAATAGTGCAGTTGATTTGAATGATTAGCCAATATCTGTTACTACTATAGATAAACAACCGTCTATGTTTACTACTTTCATCCAAAAAGCAGTATTCAACACGGAAATAGCAAAAAATACAGGCATCTGAAATACATTTTTCAACTATAAAAGAAATCGGATATTGGTTATTCATTAAAAACCCTGCTGATAATTTATATTTATATAAAAATCCCCGTAGAAGTCCCATGTTACATAGATCTCCCAAATTCTATATGAATATTGTAACCAGCTATAAGACAATGCGTGTAACACCAATCTTCTTACAAAATAGAAAACTTCTATGAAAAATCTGTGTAGGTAGGTGAACTTGAGTTGATTCATTTCGTTAGAAATAAGAAATCAGCCCTAGCTGAATCATCTAATAAGATGTTATGTGTCCCTTCATAGACAATGATTTGTCGTTTAAAACGTTAAAGAGGAGAATTTTTCTATTTTCAAATTCAAGTAATTTTGTACAATTTTTGAGATTTTCAACTTTATGGACTAAATCATAAGGTTCTAAATAGAACAGATGCTTAAATGAGTCGTCGCCTCACTTTTATTTATAGGGAACGTGCAGGAACACAGTGGCAGCACTAAATCGACAAAAGCGACACTATGCGGACAGTAAAGGAAACTTATTACCTGTCACCGTGCTTTCAATTTATGTAAACAAAATAATTTCTTCAATTATATTAGTTTTGAATATGCTAAAAGGTATAAAATATGGGTTCCAGTCTATCAATAATAATCGTCAGCGTAATATGAAAGTTTAATAATATGAATTTTATATCGTGTAGGTATAACCATGTTTATATTCTGAGTACATGTGATGTTGAGGGATAATTCGTGTAACCTTCAGTGCAGTCTAGTAGAACACGTGTATGGTGAAGTATAAATGGTAATGGCAGAGTGTAACAAAAACAATTCGTTTTCAAATATTTTTCTTTACTGCGTTTATCCAGTTTTTGCGTTTTTCACATAAACCCATGTTGCACCACTAAGAGAGTACTATTCTTTGGAAAGTAATAGAATTTTACGCTATTTGATTTATTTTAATTTTGCGTATGTATTGGTACATCCAGAAATGCAACAGTGCATTAAGATTAGCTAGAATAACAATTTTCACTATAAACTAAAATTAATTCTGTTTACTTGTTAAAAATGTCAATGTCAAGTATTAATAGAGTACAAGATTCGGATTGGCGACACCAGTCGGCAGCACCGTCGTTGTGCACGTTCCCTATACAATTTAAATTAGGTGAGCAGAGCTCTAATAAATATTTACTTTCTGTGAATATTTTGCGAAGAATCTAGTTTTTCTATAAGCTATTTAATTTATTTGAAGTACATAAATTTTATTTAAAAAAGTCTCAGCAACTAGGTACAAGTTTAGAGTTTAAAAAACAAAGAAAATATAAGAAGATAATTTTGTAAAACGCGAGGTTAGGGCCCCCAACTGAAGCTTATAAAAATACTCAAAAAACATAATGTGATGAGTTCAATGCTTTCAATGCTTACGTGGCTAATAAGATAGAATATAAGTTATATTATCTCTCTATTACTGAACACTGTGTATTTAATATAACGAAAAAAAAAACTCTTTTATTCATAAAAAATAAAATAAAAACGCTGGACAAATCTTATCTGAACGAATGAGTGTTTTCGTTAAAGAATCTTTAAATTAATGTTATGAATGCAAGATATTTTTTTTTTTAACTCGTAATAGTAAATACATGGTGTTACCTTTGATTGTCATGACAATGTGTATACATACATACTCCACTTACTAATATATCTATAAATTGAATATCAGTACCCACTCATATCTGCTTAGATATTTATATTAAATTAACTACATTTAATTCATATAGCATTTTATATTGTTTTGCTTTGCTTTAGAACAAATAATTTAATAATCAAGGAATTTTTTCATGATTTTGCCATATTTTATTTAACTTATTGGCGTTTCAGCATCAAAATCTTATTTGATGTGAAATGCATTAATTTTAAGTGGAACGATAGTTTTATAGAGGTCGTTTTTTGTGGTTATCTTGTGTTGCTGTCATTTTGTTTTAATACTTTTTGACTGTTTCTTCACATTCTAATAAATAAACGTATCTCGAAAGTCTCTGTGTACTAAGTTATAATAGCGTGTGAAAATTAAATAGGTAGGTTTTGGATGAAATAATGTGAGAAAACAGTCATATTATATTTATTTCTGTGTCGCCATTCATGCCTGTTAGCAATCTAGCCATTCCATTATCATAACTTTAGTTATTTGTATATTCTGACGTAAGTACGAACGTTGTTTCAATGTTTTTAAACTATTTTTTTATGAATAAAAGTGCACCATAGTTCAAATCATCTCATCCAGTTCAGAATCAAAATGTATAGCTTAGAAAAGTGGGTCACACGATCTGAGCTGTGGCTCGGGTCTTAGAACCCTTGCGTCTATCACAGTGAACGCATCCTATCATCCGAGCCACATCACAATCTCACAGACCTACAGTGATCAAATTGAAAAAAAAAAGAATTGATTAGTGGATATAGTAAATAAAGAAAGCATTATTTCGTGTAGCATCTCAAAAGATATATCATATTTTGTAAATTTTATAGTGTTGCTATAGCTATGTAACCTACATATGTATGTTCTGTGTTCTTAGTTAAGCTTAGCGCTCTGAGAACGAGTAAACAATATTTATTTATGTATAAAAAATATATATAATTTAATAACAGTTCTAATTGTAAACACTTTAGATATAAACACTTGAATAAACCGCTTCTGATTACGTACATTTATCGCCGATCTAATGTCCTCTCAAATGTCTTCTCGTTTCACGTGTTTTGTTTCTTTACTCTTATGGCCAGTGTCTTCAAAATACGGGTTTGTTCGTGAACGCGGACTACATCAACATTACCCAGCCAATGGCAGCAAATACCTCGAAATGTTAACTTCAGAAAATGTTGAAATCATCCGTAATTTATTACTGTACTACCTTCGTCGCTCAAAATATACCCAAAATGTTTCCATTTTTTTTTACTCATTCGACCTTTGAACACTGGCCACGCCCTTGTGAACTAAACGTAAATATAATAAGTATACAGTCTGATGTAATTTTGTATTGCTAGCTGTTGTGAATAAGATTTATTTACATTGAGAAACACAGATAATAAATAGCCTTTTATTGTGAAAGCTGGTATATAGTAGGTACACTGTAACATGTGAAATAACTATTGTTGTTCTCATTTCTAAGAGTATTATTCTAGTCTGCATTAAAGTTAAGAATAAACTGAACAAACTGATGTAGTACTTTTATTTCCCGCTGGCCCTGATACCTTAAATTAAATAAAATTCTTAAATATAAAACTTCTTTTAAGATCAAACACTGTTTTAGGCATTCATGGTTTACCTATAACTAAACTTGTACTTACGGGATAATTATCTTCCGTGACTGTTCATTAGGTATTTTGAGCTCCCGATATTTTGCCGCTGTTGCAAGCGCCATGACCGCGGGATGACTGGAGAATGCGGGTGGATGGAAAATAAATTGTTAGGAGCAGACAAATCTGTCTACTCTTTCTTTGTCTTTTGCTACGCCACTACTGGAATACGACACTACGTCACGGTAAAACACACAGTATCACCAGGTTCAATATATATAGGACCCCTCTGGGTAAAAGCCTCCTCCATTTGTTGCCACCTCGCTGTCTCCTGCACAGTAAGCCAGTTTTGGCACATTTGGAAGCAGGACAGACCCTTTCCATACTGGACAAGTCTCCGGGCAGCTCCAAGGACGAGTTCGACATGTTCGCGCAGTCGCGCAACCTTACATAAGAGAACACCAAGACTGGGTGAGTGCACTCAGAAGATCGGAGTAAATGAGACATAATTATGCGAAAAAACTGAAATGATGCAGGCAGTACTGCCAAGTATTGTTTAGCCTGCATCGTTCCTCAAAAAACCTCATGGCTTCCAAATCTTTCGATCCAAAGCTAATGTGGACCACTGGCCGTTATGTTAATAATTTAAATCCAAATAGGTTTAGGTACTTACATTTTTTTTTTTTCATATAGCCTTACTTTTATATTATACCTTCATGACCCCTTTACGTATCATTCAGTGCATCTATCAGCACAATGTTTCGAGTTCCTGTTTTGTGTAACAAAAAATAGTAGTAATAGCAATAATTCGCACTTTTTAAAGAAAACGTTAATAAATGAAATGACAAAATTTCAAAAATGAATTTTGGATTTTCTAAAAAACACTTTTTACATTCTGAATACTCACGAGGACAAAAAAAAATCACCGATTTTAGTTGTGCTATTCTACAAAAGATGGCAGTGCGACTCTTTTCCTCTAATCATTTAGGAATCTGACCTATTACTCGAGAGGCTAAGCCGCGTCGGCATCAGATAATAGGTACGGAGGTAGGTATGGTCAGGTGGAAAAACCGTGCGTCTAGCCTGTGTACGTTTCGATGGCGCGACCAGGGCCAAACTGAACCAAGATTTTGTAAAAGTTAATTCCCAAAACCATATAGTCAAAGTTATGGTTAAATAGTTATAAGGGTTTGAACGTGGCCGCTCCATCGAAACGCGTAGAACCGCGCGGCCACGGAGATCTATAAAACTAAGCATTGCAGAGACCTGAAATTTAGGTAAATGACAGATTAAATTTGTAAAACTATAGAAAAAAAATCCTAGGTTTAGGTATATGTTAGGAGCTATAAGACATGGCCGCGCCATTGAAACGGTGAAAAACACGTTTTTGCCGATATCTCGCTGAAAAAGCATGACAGACGTCTGAAGTTTTTTGTAAAACACAGATTTGAATTTGTCGAAATTTGTAAAAATACAACAAAAAGACCTAGGTTTATATTTCAGGAGCTGTAAGACTAAAACCCCATGGCCGCGCCATTGAAACAGTGAAAAACACGGTATCTCGCATCGCAGAGGTCTGATGTTTTTTGTATGACCTAGATTTGAATTTGTCAAAATTTGTAAAATACTTACACAATAAAATCCTAGGTTTATATTTCAGGAGCTGTAGTACCTACGGTATCGCTTAGAAATAAGTCGTGATTATTTATCGAAGAAAGTAAGTAGGTACCTATTAGCTAGATTTTTTTTGTAAGCAAAACCTTAAAAATATTTATGTAGAATTGACGATAATAGGCAACATTTTTTATTTTATTTTATTATAAAACCTGTAATAACGTTTTGAATGTTTCGATAGGGTGACCATGATGTACCTATTGTTTACAGAAAACTTTCCACCTATTGTAGGTATTAGAAATTATTTCTCAAGGATTTCTAAATTAAATAAAAATGAAAAGTCGTATTTTATTTCTTATATAGGTACATAGTTTTTGTAGTTCATTCATCATTTTAGTTTATTTATTTTTATTTATAAAAAAAAACATGAATCACACATTATTCAGTTAGGTGCTTCTTCAGCTATCAAGCAGTCATTGTTTTGAATTTGTCTGAAGGATTTGAAATATATGTATTATGTCAGAAATAAGTATATTTGCTTATTAGGTAATTCCAGAATGATTTGTTGTAACGATAATAAAACCGGAATGCACGCAAGTTCTGAACATAACATAAGACGATACATAATATAACATAAATAATTATGGTCTATAAATAGATGACTATGATATATAGAGAAAACAGTTATTTTAAACCAACCATACTTTTACAGTGGTATTAAAAAAATATAATATAAAAAAATATCTTGCTGTAAGTAAATAATCTGTGGAGTGGTGGTGTGTGTCTTGAGGATACGCAGTACAATATAGGGTTATGCAGCAGCTTCTTGGCCTTCCCTCTTTCGGAAGAGGCCAGGAAGTTGTGTGAATTGTAAGTACATGTGCCATTTACGACACAGGTATAATACTCCATAGTTAAGATAAGATTTGATTTTAAAGAGTTAAGAATGTATCCTCTGACCAGCGTCGACCGCGTTATGTCAAAATTCTAATATCTTCCAGTAGATAACACATCCACTTATGTTGGATCGGACAGTCTGTGCGGGAAGCAATCATCTTGAGGATGCTATTGTTACTGTCTCTCACTCGTCTTAATAAAGAAGCAACCTTTTTTCAGAATTATGGCTGAATAGCCATCCGTTCGAGCTTCAGCAAACATTAGCGACGCACTGCAATAGGGAGGCAGCCTAATGCAATCTAATCAATCAATCAATCAATCTTGGTCTAATAATTATGTTTTCTGTAAACAATAAGTCATGGTCATCCTGTCGAAACATTCAGAACGTATTGAAGGTTATAAACGATATCGTACTACAGCTCCTAAAATACAACCTAGGACTTTTTTGGTCAAATTCAAATCTAGGTTTTGAAAAAAACTTCAGACCTCTGCGATGCTTTTTCAGCGAGATATCGGCGATAACGTGTTTTTCACCTTTTCAATGGCACGGCCATGGGGTTTTAGTCTTATAGCTCCTAAAGTTTAAACCTAAGATTTTTTTCTATTTTTTACAAATTCAATTTGATAAAATACCTTATTTTCAGGTCTCTGCAACGCTTAGTTTTAAAGATCTCCGTGGCCACGCGGTTCTCCACCGTTTCGATGGCGCGACCACGTTTAAACCCTTATAACTTTTTAACCATAACTTCAACAAAGTTTAAGGTTTTGGGAATCAACTATTACAAAAAATATTGGCAGTTTAAAAAAAAAAAAAACGCCGTGTGACGCGCCATCGAAACGCACAAGTCCAGCCTTCGCGCACGGCAGCTCCTCTCACTCTTTCCAACCGATTTTTTTTTTTTTGTTTTATGGTTCCATAGTAGATGGCAAAAAAAAATCATTCGATTGTTTCAGATAACAGCCTGTCATTTTATATGCCACTATAGCACAGAACATATACACCCTAAAGGCACTATAGTTTCATAGTTAATAGGATAAAATTATCTTCCAACTGGTGTGATAAAAAAAAGTATTTTAAGTATTAGGTATTTAAGTTTTTGATTTACTGCGCCATCTACCGGTATCGACTGCGAAATCAAGTTACAGGTAGCAGTGCTAATATTTTTAGAACCTAACGTCGTCTAGAAAAACAAGATGGCGCAATTAATTCCGATTTGGGCCACGCGCCGGATCTTTGTACAACTATAATTTAATACCTATTGCGTAGGCTAAGTACACAAGTAGGGCGAGAGTACAAAATGATAAAAAATAATTTTATCTCATGGATAAAATGATAATAGGTAATAAAATTGTCGATAAGTACCTTTTTATCAGGGCCAATGACCATACAGTAGTGCAGATCCTATTTTTTGTATATAATAGGTAGGTATAATATGACCCAGTATGTTAAGTCATGTCATTTATTTTCACAACAATTTATTGTGTAGAAATTTTGTAAAATAAGCAATAGCGGGAAAAAAAAGTCAAAGATAATAAAAATAACAAATTCAAAACGATAAATAATCCATGTTCAATTTAAAATAATTGGTAAAAAACAAATGGTCAAATATTGGAAAAACGAAAAACAAATTAGTACCTATTAAAAGATCTAATTTATAGAATCTAATTTATGTTGCATAGTTAAGTTGTATCCTACCCTACCTGAATTTTGCTTAGCTACCTACCTATGTTATCTACAAAACTAAGATTTAATTGTCATATAAGTACAATTATGAATGGACAGAACCTATTCTAAATGAATATCTAGTCATAAGTAGCTAGGTTTAAGGTAGGCCTGGCCTGGCTAGGTAGACTTAGCAAAATTAATTTCTGTTTGTGACTGTTTCTCATCTAAGTACATAATGGTGTTGAGAGCTTATTCTTATTTTACATAAGTAATCATGATAATTTATTATCTCTCTGTTTATGTACCTAGTACTTAATGAAAATGGTTGTAGTACGTAATGAAATGTCCCGCGGGATCGTAATACCGGGATAAAAAGTATCCTGTGTTAATCCAGGTTATAAACTATCTGTGTGCCAAATTTCATCCAAATCCGGTCAGTAGTTTTTGCGTGAAAGAGTAACAAACATACATCCATCTTCACAAACTTTCGCATTTATAATATTAGTAGGAAGAAGGATAAATACTGCTCTAAGAGGTGATGAAACAAGTCCTGGTTTGGTGAAAACACAGGTGAAAATATGAATGTACAGGCATGCATGCATTACACATGCCTAATTGTCAACGCCACGTTTTCCGGTTCGCGGTCGCCACTCCAGAACTTTTCGGCCCCATCGGCCATCCGTTCTGCGAGCAATGTGCCCTGCCCACTGCCACTTAAGTTTAGCAATTCTTCGGGCTACGTCGGTAACCTTGGTTCTGATAATTGGCTAAAGTCTAAAACAACAAAATTAAGATTTCTGTTAACTGTAAAAGGTTTACCTTTTTTATAAGTAGGTAGATTTGAAGATGATTTTGAAGTAGGCCATTATGAGCCTGGTGTGACAGTAGTGTCAGTCATCAATCAGCCCCTACTTTTTCCCACTGCTAAGGCATAGGCAGAGGCCTCACAGAGAGGAGTGTCTGTAAAGGGAAGTGGGCCTAAATCCACCACATGGACCCAATGTGAGTAGGTGTGTAAGTACTAACGCTGTAATATAATAGAATTGTAAAACCAAAACATTTTAAAGAGTAACCATGGAGTTTCATGCCAGTTCTTCTCCATAGACCAACTGGAACTGTGTACCTTTTCTCAACGTTTTAAAAGTGCTCATGTAGGCCTTTCCGAAATAAAATATTTTTATTTTGTGATAGTGTGATCTAATTATTACATTATGTCCGTGGTCACTATTCTTGCTAATTACCAAAAAAGTTAATTATTCTCAAAGTAACAAAGGCATTGTCTTTTGATAAATAGGAACTGCAGTCTATAGTATGACCTTTCAGTCAGGACAGGTATTCTGTTGCAAAACAATAAACAACATTTAGATAAATATAGAAGATAAGACTTATCAAAAGTCGAAAACAAACAAGGAATTGTTTTTCTATTGGCATCATTTTTTTTGCAGTAATTCTAGTTGACTTTTCATGTAATAGATCAGATGACTTTTAGTTTTTTTTATGCTTGACCTTGAAGAATCATTTCTCGCACTTTGATTTGTAAAAAGATTACACCAACTAGAATCAAAATCTTGTTTTTTGTGGAGAACGGAAAGTCTGAACATGTGTCTCAGTGAGTGACCACATGGGTTTTGTATTTATTGTAAAGTACATGAAATTAGTACATCTGACAGATATGCCTTTAGATGTAATGTATGTTGAGGATATTTCGAGTTGTTGCCATTAGGTTATTTGGGAACACCAAATGTAAATTGTTTATTTTAGACATTCTGTTTAGTTAGGATACTATATAAAATCTATGTGTATTTTACCAACGAATGAGGAAATATTTGGGTAATATAGAACAAATGTTTCCTCTTTCATTGTTAGCCTGTCTTTGAGGAAAAAATATATTAGATGTAATTATGTATGTAACTAAAACATCAGTGAGCAAAAGATCAATGAAAACATAACCTACAATTACTAGAAGTGTTATGATAAATCAAATTGAAAATAAAATATTGGTTTAGCTTTTGTATATTATGTATTTTGAAGTTTTCTCACAAAGCCAAATTAAATTTACATAAATACAATTTAATGATAATTTTTATACAAGATGTAATTATTACACAAAAGATTCTTAGTGAAATCATGCTGTTGTGGCTTATCAAGTGAAAATTAAAACATCTATAATGCATTCACTTTTGCTATGTAGAAAAAAGAATTAAATAAAATTTTCAGTATCACTAGTGTTCAGAAAACGGATATAATCATTTTATTAAGCATAACATTTGCACTCAAGAGATGTGTTCGTAAGACTCTTACAAAGGTATTCAACTTTGTGACAGTAAACACTATCCATAGTATAAAATTAACCAAATTTGTAACCATGAAATATATACATTTAAGTCTCCAGGTTTTGTTTTTATTAGCTATTATAATGATAGTAAAAAAATATGCATACCTAATATTGTAACGAAGCTACATGTGAACGGGTAAACAATGACCTGTGGGACTGTCGGACCGCTCCGAGACAATAAGGGCGAGGCTACGAAATGCAGGAGGATAACCTGAGTGATGAGCGCCCGCAGCGCCGCAGCGCCGCTCACCTATAATAAAATTTATCCACAATTGTCTCTTCACAAGTTACTCGGTCTAGGGTGTATAACATAACTTGCACTCTTAAATCATGACATATGTTAGTTCCGTCCTCGTGTGGCGCGTCGGGGAGGCACTGGTGAGTGAGTGCGGCTGCACTCTTCAGTTGTCCATGGCGTATCTCCGCGTCCACTCCTTCGCGTTCCGGATCGCCTCGCTCTCGTTCACCTTCCACAGCTCGGCCACGTCGTTTGCCAGCGGGTCGTCGGGGTTCGGCGCCGACAGTAGCGCCTGGATCGACAGCAGCACCGTGCGGATCTGCAGCGCTGGACTCCATTTGTCCTTCAGTATGTCCAAGCATATACGACCCAGCCGATCTATGTTCGGATGGTATATTTTCGTTATAAACCTAACCTTAGGCGCTGACATGGGATAGTCCTCAGGCAGAAATAACTCTAATTTAAATAGTCCTCCTTCGAACGGCGAATCTTCTGGGCCAGTGACGATTACATGAAAATAACGAGCATTCGTTTCGCTTGGCACCGCGCTGATTCCCGGCACCGGCTCTTGCATCAATCGCTGTGTCTCTTTGATTATTCTACGTGGTAGGGCTGCCATTTTAAATATGCGGTCTAGCGCAATTTGTCAAATGAAAGCAAGTAATCATATAATCGTACAAAATATCTAATTGTCTTTTCACACTAAGTGTTCACGACGATTATCCAGGCACGTATTCAGAATTAACGAATTACAACAGCATTTTAGCCATGATAATGCTAAAAACGCGACTACAAAAGCGAAGGTACTTCAATTTTTAAAGCATAGACTATATAGACTTTTGTACCAAAGAGAACACGTGCAATATAGAAACTGGTGCGTTTCATGTTACTTTGTCATGAATGTGAAAGTACCGGTTTTTACAAAAAGCAAAACTGTTTTATTTGTGGAACAATAAATAACATGTTATTTACGTCAGCATTAATTTTGATTGACTACTAAATTGATGGTTTAGCAACTGTGAGAAGTGTGAATTACGCTTTATTTTGTGACAGTCTACGTAGTACTACATAATCTGTGGTTTTTGTGGATAGTTCTAGCAGTGTCCGCGAGATGTCAGTAACTCAGTACCTGTACAATTGTTATTGTTTTGGACGTATATTTTAAACAGGTCCGAGTACTCCTTAATGGTGAAAGCGTCTAGGGTAGCCCGCGAAATTCAAATTTTCTTACGTTTTTTGCAATTTGCAAGCCAGTGCTAAGTTGTATGTTGATTAAAATATTGTTGCGACTGTAAGACGTATGTGCGACTTTTTCAAGGTCAAAGTCATTCCTCGACCTGTAAGAACTTGGAGGGTTGTATTTTAGTTTCACATTTTTTTAAGCCACGTTAGATATTTCACTGACATCTATTTTCCGACCCCGCGTTTAAAGAACTGGAGATAATTTTCTCTTTCTCTTACCATATCCATACGACCTTTCAAAAATATTATTTCCACAGTCATAGTTCTATTGCTCTGGAATCGTTACCTGTTTATAGTCCTCTTAATTTTATTGCGTTACCTTTCACTTTTGGTCAAGCAATTCCCAGTCAAGGGATAAAGCAAGACCCAGGAAGACTGGTTGTCAGGCTTTCGGGCCACTAACGACTATCAACGATGTTTAAAATGACAGCCGGGACCAAGGGCATGTTTTTTCCAAGGAACGAAGGAGTTTCGAAATGAAATGAATGGTCACCCATCCGATTCGACCGACCTTGGCAAGCACTGTTTAGCCAAGATCGAACCTTGCGGCTGTTGTTTTTTTAAGAACATTGCCATTAGTTTTAAGAAAATACCAAGGTCAAGCTCATCGTTTTAATTCGTTAAACCCATCGGCTCTCTGGTTTTCTTCAGATATTATTTACTAATTCATTCGGGCACCTCCAACTTTGTTATGAAGTATTTCAATAATTGATTCAAGGATCTAACTTTAGGAATTCTTCCCACAAATATTTGTTACTGTAAGTCGTTTTCGATATTACGTTGTGATACATAATTATTCTTTTAAAACTACTATTTATCCAATGATATTCTATTAAACAGATACCTATGTTGTGAGCGCGCAATCGTGAAGACTCGAAAATGGGCCAATTGGCTTGTTTTGCCTATATTCTGCGTCACTGCGTGTATGTGAGCTGGCTCTGCCCCGCGCGCGGCACACTTTTTTCGGTGGTTTTGTAGGTGTATAACATATCTGTTTGTTAGAATATCATTGTATTTATCTATAGACGTCTGCTGTCTCCCAGCTGAATCTCAGTTTTTCTATTATTTTAGACATACATTTGTGGCGTTTATGAACGCAACCACTTATGGTTGCCTTAATAAACGCCACAAATGTATGTCCGCAGACAGTCCACAGAACACCAGACTTGATAGTCTGTGGACTATGGGGCTTTATCAGGCAGCCGTTACAAGTTACATTACCTACACTCTGATTTGCGTACCACCTAAATATTTAACGTTCGAAGTGTGTAGTTGTTGTTATTTCATCTCCCGTTCCGTGTTTTTACAATGGCGCGTACCAAACAGACCGCTTGTAAATCCACCGGTGGTAAGGCTCCGAGGAAGCAGCTCGCCACCAAGGCTGCGCGCAAGAGTGCACCGGCCACCGGTGGCGTTAAGAAACCCCATCGCTACAGGCCCGGCACTGTGGCCCTCCGTGAGATTCGTCGCTACCAGAAGAGTACCGAGCTCCTGATCCGCAAGCTTCCGTTCCAGCGTCTCGTACGTGAGATCGCACAGGACTTGAAGACCGATCTCCGTTTCCAGAGCTCCGCTGTCATGGCGCTGCAGGAGGCTAGCGAAGCTTACCTCGTCGGTCTCTTCGAAGACACCAACCTGTGCGCGATTCACGCGAAGCGCGTCACCATCAGACTTCCTCCAATATTGACAGTGATAAACGTGATAAAGCTTCAATATTATATGATTCAATATTACCTAATCTACGCTTGATTTTATTTTCGTTGAACATCGTCGTTGTGAACTCGTGAGTACGAAACAAAAGGGAACGAACGATCTTGCGTTCCGAAACATTCATAAACTCACGCCTTTTTCCCATCGGGGTAGGCAGAAAACACAGAGCGCCACCTGCAATCCTTACATAATCCATTCGCCAAGTTCTCATAATCGTTGTCATTGATCTCTTCAAAATATGTATGCCAGTGCCTAGTACCTAACTTAATAAAACACTACGAAGATTAGAATATACTCAACATCACGCCTGTAATCCCCGAGGGGTAAGGCAAAGGTGTACCTAATAAGTAGTAGACCCACATTTCGACAGTTAAGTCTATAAGTATTCTAATAGAGGGCCAGCTTATTTTTATAACCGTGGCTGCCGCCGAGAAATTCGTGATGGAAAAAACATTTAAAAACATCCCTGGACCTCATTCAGTCATTCTCAGCCATCTCTTTTGCGTACTTTTAATCCTCTAACAAAACTTATAAAAGGTTTTCACTTTCATTACGTTGTTAGGTACCGTATCACACAAAGCCCTTACAGTATAAAACCAATGACGGTATAATAAGCTTGTTCCAAACTGAAGTCTGTCAGCGGCACGACCCACGGGTCCATTAACGGACACTAATAGCCAATCGGTGTTGTCGACAATATGTGATTGACACCCCACTGACGAGGAATGGAACCAATTTACCTGTTTATTATGAGCCTTATAAAGGAGGTTGGTGATTATAGAACTATATTAGGGACTATGGGCTGTTGCCCGCGTCCTTCGTCCCGCGTGAAATTATAAAAAATATTACTTCCATAATTCTATCGGATTTTAGCTTCATGGGTTTTGTTTTTTTTTTTGCAAGGATATCCCTTTTTCTAAAATCAAAATACTTATACCATCAGCTATATGCCAGTAAAAGTCCCTTTAAAATTGGTTCAGCCGTTTCAGTGATTAGCCGGAACGAACAGACAGACGCCAGACGGACAGACAGACGGATAAAAATATAATAAAAAAGATTTCTTGTTATAAGTACCTATGTACCTACCTTAGATAATGTGTAGGTGCTTTCATATTAAGCATTTAGTAAAAAGCTGCTATTTTGAAATTACAAACAGTAACTTCAATTTTGATTATTTGTTTATATGGTTTCTCAAGGTTAATTAATAATATCAGCTGCACGGTTCGATAGTAGGTTAAGCTTTGCTTCTCGATGTTGATCCGTGGATCGGTGATCATTTTGTTTCATATCGAGACTCCTCCCTAACTCGGAAAACACGTTAAGCCAGTACAGTAACAGTAGTCCAGTCAAGGCAGTCGTTTGGTAGTGATGGTGTTGATTCTGTTGTGCACAAACTAAACTTAATTTAGGCTATTCCTATATTTTTCTCTCTACTAAAACGAGAAAGAGACGGACGTAATTTAGAGCTGTCAAATTTAATTGGAACTAATATTTCCATACAAATGAAGGGTGCACGTTAAAAACATGCTGTAGCAGTCCTTTTCTCGCACTGCCTTTTAGTAAAAAATTGCAATAGCTTAGATAAAGTTTAGTTTGTGCACAAAAGAATCGACACCAATCTTTGACAGTCGTTACGAGTATTCCTGATGGAAAAAGCCATCAACACTTTGCCCGACCTGGGAATCGAAATCAGGACCTCATCCTCAGCGACTGCTGCAACTTTGCAACCACTAGACCAACAGGCAGTAAAAGAAATTTAGTTTATTAAAAATCCACGATCACATGCTGGCAATAAAAATAGAAAAAAAAACAAAAACAAATAGGAGTTTTAGGAATGCTAATCTTATTTATTTTAAAACATAAAACCGATGACGTCACGTTGCTATTTCCATTCAATGCTAACACTGTTGTTTTGTAATCACATCGATTCGAGGCAAAATACAAACGTTTTGATAAGAAAACGACTACGATAAGTTTATTCAACAAAAAACCGATTACTACACAAAAGTGTTGCCGCCATTTTTTTTCCTTCGGTTTATTTGTAACAAAATTGTGTAAGAGCGAAAGAGACGGCAATCAGGTTAAAGAGAAAGCTGATTTAAAGCGGTATCTTATTTCGCTCCATCATTCACCAGCTCCGATAGCCGTGATCGTCTAGTGGTTAGGACCCTACGTTGTGGCCGTAGTAACCCAGGTTCGAATCCTGGTCACGGCAGTGATTACACTGTCGCGGCGGAGCATATTTTTTTGCTTTTATTGTTTTCTTTTTGTTTTTTTGTGGATTTCGTTGTTTTTTTTTTGGTTGAGGAAAACTCATGACAAGGAAAACTATTAGAAATACACGCTTATCAAACAAAATAGGTACCTATTCTGTTTTACTTAAATATTTTATTTATGTATTGTCTTGGTTTTTACCAATAGACTTCGAGCAATTGACTTAAATTCAAATCATGTCAGTTGTATGAAATGACATTTGACGACTTTTCATTAATTTATCTAACGGTAAATAGTTTACACATATTTTGTATTATATAGTACATTACTGCAGCGGCCAGCAACAGAGGCATTGATGGACGAACGTAAAAATGTGGAACGAGGTGAAGCCGAGGGCCCGAGGCACACATACGTAAGTCCAATAATGCCTAGTTGTGGCCAAGGCTTGTATAGTACTTTTCTCAAATAATGCGAGGAAAATCAATGATGCACACAAACAGCAATAATTTTTTTCGCGTTGAAGAGTTCATTTGTTTTTTTTTCAATAAACCGCTTTCTATTTACAAGCCAATTCGAAATTTAAATAAAACCTTTGATAAGTTACCTCCTTGGTTGCCATGTTTCAGAGTAAAAGATCGTTCCATTTTTAAATAACACGACAGATATGAGTTTAATATGTAATTTATTTGGCCGCTAAACACGACAGTTATGGAATTTCATACAACTTTTGCCGGCCGCTGGTCGCATGTATCTGGCCAGTACAGCAATTTAGATTTATCTCGAAGAAGGTTGTTAAAATGAAGCTCAAATTTCCAAGCATGTTTGAGAAAAGTATTATTGTAGTTAGGTAAAAATAAAATTCCAAAAATTAAAATGAGTTTGGGGGTGGGCCTTCGTTGTCGGAAAACTTTTTACTTCATCCTATTAATTTAACTAAAATTATAGTAAATTGAAATGGCAATATTTTTTGGCAAATAATTAATTAACTTTATTAATTTATCCAATAGAAAATCTGTAATTTAAAGGAGAAGTTTAATAATAAGTTATATTTTTAATTTAAATAGTTTATAACTCTGATTCACAGTCCCTTAAATAAATAAATATCGCTGGACATGAACACACAGCGCCATCTAGTGCCACATTAAGCAACGAGGCTTGTGTCGTGAACACCAGATAGTTGATATACTACATAGATACTTTTTGTTTGTAAATACATACTTACTATACATATAAACATCCATGACTCGGGATAAGGGGGGGGGGGGCGTTTAAAGATATTAAAATCCGTAATTGATCTCGCAGTATAGATTACATTATTTTAATCATTTCGGTACATGGTGGAATACAGTAGACCAATATCCCGCGAAATTCAAATCTTACGTTTTTAGGGTTCCGTAGCCAAATGGCAAAAAACGGAACCCTTATGGATTCGTCATGTCTGTCCACTTTTTTCCGAAACTATAAGAACTATGCTGTTGAAACTTGGTGAGTAGATGTATTCTGTGAACCGCATTAAGATTTTCACCCAAAAATAGAAAAAAAAAACAATAAATTTTGGGGGTTCCCCATACTTAGAACTGAAACTCAATTTTACCATACATTTTTTTCTAAACTGAATAGTTTTCGCGAGAGACACTTCCAAAGTGGTAAAATGTGTCCCCCCCCCCCTGTAACTTCTAAAATAAGAGAATGATAAAACTAAAAATAATATACGATGTACATTACTATCTAAACTTCCACCGAAAATTGGTTTGAACGATATCTCTAGTAAGTAGTTTTTTTTAATACGTAAATCGTAAACTGCAATTTACCTTTAATTCAATAGTTTGTGCGGAAACCTCGCTATTGGCCGGTTTTTTTTTTAATTTGCAAGTTAGTGTCAGGCATAACATAACATCACGCCTGTAACGTCCTAGAGGTGAAGCAGAGGTTTACTTTAAGGCACACCTAGATTTTGCCTGTTATGTTCACGCCCCATTTGAAAAGGGGCGACCCTAAATCTATCAATCGGACACAAATCCAAATCAGGGCTAAAACTAAAAAAAATCCAACGCAACAACCTGGGAATCGAACCCAGGACCTCATTCAGCAGTACTGAGCGCTTGTGGCCACGAGACCCACGAAGCATTCAATTAAGCATTCGATTACTCTTACGAAAAACCTTATATCTAGAAATAGGTACTTAAGGTCTAGCCAATCCTATACGTACCTACTTATGTAATAAATATTACATAGATGGAATACCATAGGATAAAAGTTGAAACATATTTGTGGGATAAAAAGGGACGGCCTAAGCAAACCGTTTTGGTTGTAATACTTTTTAATTTCTTACGATGAAAGCGCGGTCAGAACTCAATGATTGAATGTAACGTAATTGCTGTTCAGAATTTTATTAAATTCATATTGCCCACATTTTTACGGCAAACGGCAATAACCTTGGCTGTCAACTTTGTAGCGACACTCTCAATCCTGTTTAGAGAATCCATGGCTGAACGCTGACCCCTACAATACAGGTCCAGGCCTAGTTTGGGGGTTAGGATCAGACTTGTGGAAATACACCCGTGTGCTTTGTTATTGTGACTAGCTTGTAACATGTATTTTTAAAGTGTCACATAAATGTTTTTATTTATTTTTTGTGGAGAAGGGTATATGGTTTGAGAGAGGTCATCCCGTTACGTACAGTCATATTCAAAGTACCTTTGTCAGCTATGCTATTATGGTCTTTGTGGTGAACAAATTAAATATAGTTTTATATGCAATTAGTTTGTTCTGTACCTCAGTTTGACACCTGCATTTTTGATGAAGATATTTTTACACTAAATCGGGTAGCGCTTGGACGCAACTCGACTAGACAACTGATGTGAAGAGACGATGACGGACAAGGGTAGAGCAAAGTATGCTTCAACCTAGGCTTAGAAGAAACCTATCCACTCGAATGAAGAGATCCAGATCATAATGATCGGGGGACAGAGAAGCCAGCATTTAATATAGGCCCTGAAATAGAAGGGAATTGTAAAGAATTTGAAAAATGTCCAAGGTAAGTATAAAAGACTTGACTGTCAGCAGCCTACACAGCATTGTCCAGTTATACAGCCTTAGTTTGAATTCCTTCAGACATTTAGGTATACGGACTTCAGTGCTCTTTTCACACAAAAAACGAATTCGGCAAGTCAACGCTGATTTAAAGCTCCACCTTGTTCCTTTTCAAATCATCATTATGAGCCTACAGCAGTCCACAGCTGGACATGGCTTCTTCAAATGCACGCCACTTAACTCGATTCTCGGTAACTCTCATTTAGTTGCTACCAGTAACCTTGCGGAGATCGTCGCTCCACCTAGCCTGGGAATCCCATCCTTATGCATGCCGATTTGCGGTCTCCACTCAAAAAGCCAAATCGTGCAAACGTGATTATTTATTCATCAAAACAAAATATTATTATTAGGTAGTCAAAAAATTCATCTCAAACTCCTTAACAAGCTTAACACCTAACAATTTATTCAGAACGCAAAAGATAAACTCAACAATAAATTATTCATAAGAGAAACTTCCAAACTTCTGAATATATTTATTATTAGAATCAAACTCTGATATGGAAGGTGGACAGAAAGTCGGGGGCTCGAACCACTACGTGTTCGAAGTCCATGAAGGATAGTCTTCCATCCCCGTCTACATCGGCTTCGTCGAGGACGCTGGCGACGATTTCTTCTCTCTCTTGGGGGTGGAGTTCCCCTTTGGTGAGGAGTCTGGTGGCTTCCAGAAGATCATCTCGCCCGATGTACATGTCGTCGTCTAAATCATAGATGCGGAAGGCGTACCTGAGAAAGTAATGTTGGAAGGTTATTTTAGACTTGTCTTTTAAAACCAATTATGGTTGCATTCTTTTCCCAACTATATGTCGAGGTCGAATTCTAGTCTTACGGGACACAACCTAATACCAGTGTTTTACATGGAGTGACTGCCTATATCTGACCTCCACAACCCGGTAAGTACTGGGTAATAGATATACCCCTCGCTAAGACTAGAACTAATTACGGATTTATATCAAATGATAGTATTTCTACGCTGTTATTTCTAATGGGAAATAAAAGCATAGGAACACCTGGTATCTTGACCTTCAATGTCAAACCATTTATTTCAATTAGTCCGTTAACTTTTGACCGTCAATCTTAACAAGGAAATAGAATTGATTCTATAGTTGAAAAGTGAATTGGTGTTTTTGAAGTAGATTAATTAATATAGATTTCGTGTCGAAATGAATTAAAACTTGTGAAAGTAAGAAATGTTGGTATGTTTCTGGTATGAAATCCACATTCGTGATTAGCTTTAAAAACGCAGGTACTTCAATTAGTCACAAAGAATAGGGTACCTATTTAATTTTGTGAACAAAGTAGGCTACACTTAGCTACCAGCGCTATTTTGAACCACGTCAGATATTTAAAATTTGATCACGTCTATTACGGAGAAAATTATCTGTGGACTTTTCCCAGCAGCGCTAATGTTTCGTTCGCGTGAGGCACCCATTTATGAAACATTTAAAAGTAGATTCCTTCTATGCAAAATTATTGAACATAGACAAAAATAAACTGCAAACAAACGTAGTAGGTATGTACAAAAACCTTGAAAAGAAAAACTAATTAACTAATTCAAAACATGCTACTTAAATTAATATCTTAATATAAATTGTAATTTGTTATAAAAGGAATAACTAGCTATGTGTTGTTCGAAAAAATTCGGTTGCAATAACTATGCTTGCAAGAAACGCCTCTTGGATGTAAAGAGACTTGCGGTTCTCACAAGCATCGTTATTGCAACTGAATTTATTCGTTTGTAATTAGCAATCAAACGTTAGCGATTTTGTCGTTATCTCTGTCGAGACTGCCGGCCCTGGGCAGGCAGCTGTGCAAGTACGTAGAAATCGATTCGATAAATCTGACAGATAATCTCGACAAAATGAGTTTTTATCTTTGTTATAAACTCATTTTGTCGAGAATGACTGTCAGATTTATCGAATCGATTCCTACGTACTTGCACGGCAGTCTCGACGTAGATAGCGACAAATTCGCTAACTTTCGATCGCTGATTACTAACGACTAAATTGGGTTGCAATAACGATGCTTACGAGAAACGCATCTTGGTTGTAGAGACTTGGATTTCCCGCAAGCATCGTTATTGCAACCCAATTAATTCATTAGTAATTAGCAATCAAAAATTAGCGATTTTGTCGTTATCTCTGTCGAGACTGCCGCCGGCCCTGGGACTGGTGACTGGAACTGTAGCTACATTTAATTTTCATAATTTTTTCGACAATTACAAAGACAAAAGTGCCTATAACTGGCCTGCTTGAAATAAATGCTTTGATTTTGATTTTGAGCAATATTTACTCATATTCCCCGCAATTTTTTCTTGCCGAAATTAAAAAAAAAAAAATTAGTCAGAATTTTTGTCTGAATGTCAATAATAATCAGTATTTATTTTAAATTCATTTAATGTAAACGTGCACACAACATTTCACAGGCAAAATTATGTGTGAAAAATGTAAGAATTAATGTCATTTTCTTTTTAAATTCTGAATTGTTTCTAGGGTGACGGCTTGCTGGGTGCAGTAGGGACAATAGGGCAATTATTCTATCGCCCTACCCTGTCTGCCTCGCCCCAGCGCATCTTGATACCTATCGTGTTTATTAACATTTCTTTGTGTAAAAATACCTTATCGCATAATACTTTTAGACACGTGGAATTTATTTGTAATACTCAAAGTGTTGAATGGTCTTGATTTAAATACAGTTTTGATGCACGAGTTTTTCTTTTGTTATGTTTCACGTAGTGATTAAAATATAATTGTTTTCTAACCATTCGAAATTCAACTGGTTTGAAAACAAAGATGATAAATTCGAACTGATCTAAACGTCCCTTTGTACCTATTATTGGCCTTGTTTTGTTCTGTCTCCTGTTGATATGGAGGGAAGTGGAAATTGTGATTTTCCAACTCCTCCGCTATTATTTTCTGATTAATTTCGTTGCGGGATCCAAGACAATTAAATTGTTTCTCTGGGACTTCGCCGAGACAATGAAGCTCGACGAAGTCCCAGAGAAACAATTTCATTCAGCATTCCCACTTCTGGGACATACATAGTTTGATCTTTTCTCTGTGATTGGAGGTTTTGTAAAATGTCTTCGATTTATTTATTCTATCTAGGACATGCCGTTACCCTCACCGTTTACCGTTTTGAGGGCACTGGCACGAAATAAATCACAAAGAAAAGTACCTGTTTTGGTGCGAACAAACAGTTTGAGTTAGATCAATCAGGAAGGTGATTTAAGTGGCCACTTTAATCACAGAATGTGTCTCACAGATAGACAATCGCAATTAGTAGTTCTTTTGACCTCTATGGACATTTGGTTCCGAATATATTTTTTAATCTTACCACGCTTTGATATCTCTAGGGGCTGCTTCGCTGAAGACGGACATCATGTCGAGGAAATCTTCGAACGTGAGATTGCCAGAGCCGTCGTGTGAGAACACTTGACATATTCGACGTTTGAATGGATTCTCCTGAAACCGAAACAAAACAAATTAACATTGAATAATTTAGTAATCAGGCCTCCTCCGATGCGTATAAAAGAATGTCACATAACATCACGCGTAATCCCCAAAGAGGTGAGGTGTACACCCGCATTTCGCCAGAACGTTATGTTTTAAGTCCTATGTGATGTAATATGGTCGATTGCCATCAATCGGGCACAACTCCAGACACCGTGCCTGCTAATGATAAATTCCTGATAGAAAATACCCAATAACAATTTGCCTGACCTGGGAATCGAACTTGGGACCCCATGCTCAGTAGTCGCGCTTGCGACATCACACAACGACAGTCATGTCCTGTCGATAGATGTCACATGTATTTGTTTTTAGTTTGTCCTATTATGAAGGAGAATATCGCAATATTTTCCTCGCAGAGAGCAAGTCGTGAGAATTTCTTAAAAATAGCTCCCTATTTTAAGAACATTCATCTATTATATGGATGAAAATGAAAAGGAAAATCAATCAATTAGATAATGTTCAAATGATTTATTATCCCAAATTGTAGATATCAATCAATTTAATATCGCATTTACTAGAAGGTTTTACAAATCTGAAAATATTTGTCTGACTTCGGATTAAGAAAAAAAGTTCTCTGACAAATTCTTTCTTATTTCATGCGTAAATTTTACGTTTCTTACATAACCATCGTTATGAAGTTATGAGAACATTGAATCGAGTTATAAAGTTACACTTGCCGAGTTGGCGAAAAGAGAATTCATTGTGTAATGAACGTTAAAACTTTTTCTTCGCCTGTATAAAAAAACTCACAAAATTGCACGGTTTTCGTCGATGAAAAAGAGAAGCTTATGTTCATCATCCATTACAGGAGACTTATATCACTACTTCATTTCTACGAGTAAATATAGGTACATAGGGTTACTGGTAACTCTATACATATTCCTTGCAGGACATCTTAATAGGGTTTAAATGCAACAAATTAAGCCACCAAATGTTCTTCCGAACTTCAGTAGTTTCTGAGTACCTACAGTGCCAAGCTAAACTCTAAACGTGGCGGTAGGTATTGTTATCTAATCTGCCTAGTCTACCCAGATGCAGCTGAATACCAGTAGGTATTTTACATACGAGTGACTAGCTCTCTGACCTCCACAACTCAGTTAGTACCTAGACCAAGGACTTAACGTGCTTGGAACGGAGGAAACTCAGTATGTAATGGTCACCCATCTACGGATCGACCTTGGCAAGCGCGGCTTGACCTTGAAGATCGACCTAACCTGTGCGACTGTTATTATTTAGCCACGATATCTAATACACGATAAAACAAGAAATGACATTATTTTATTGGGTGTCAGAACCATAAGTAGTAGTGTAACTTAAGAGCGGCCAACCCGCCATACTTTTCGCGAGAATTTTGACAAACGCTCGTGGGTGATTATGCCGTTGTTAGACATACACACCGCCGTTGTTACATAAATCTTTGATTTTTTTGAACTAATAGGTATCTTGTGGATTATATCTAGGCTTCTATCGAAGCAAAAAATAAAAAATTGTAGAAACAAATTCAGTACAAGACTCCAAAAATTGCTGTTTTGCACAACTTTTACCTCAACTTTGGCCGTTCATAATGTACTCATAAATTGTAAAAGTATAAAAAGCATCCCGATAGAAGCCTTGCAAATGTAGTGGACATTCTAAATAACAAATATTTATTTCACATACTTGTAAAACTAATTCAAAAACACGTATTTCCTGGAACAAGTTTTCGAAGATTATTTTTCGTTCAATGTCCTCGCATTAGGCGGTATGAGGTGCGCGGGAGGCAAGTAGTGCGGAGTTGGGGCTAGGTAGGACAGGGGAGTTGAAAGAATACCACCGCTGTGGCTCTGGATTAAACAACAAGCTTTTCGACCATGCTCGCGTTGACGAAATGTGGGCCGGGAAGGGCCCTCTTAAAGTAGTCATTAGATCTTGTACAGGTAATAGGGTACACGTCCAAATGAAAAAATGACTATTAGAAATTTTGGTAGGTTCATTTTTATTTGCGTTAACGCTTGCTGAAATTGATACTGTTCTTCTAATCCAATTACTTAGATTAGTTGTTTATATACTACCGGTTGTGTTACATCCACAATCAAACTGGATTGTTTCAGCCCACGGATTCCGGATAGCGAAATAAATCAGCCTACGTGTCCGATTTTTGAGGTTAAGCCGCGCTTGACCAGAGAAAGTGCCATTCTATCAGCTATTACGATTGGAAAACTTAAAAATATATTGGGTTAATGTAAGCAATAAAAAAAAATATGTCAGTCTAAGTCGTCGTAGTAATACGAAGGATTCTAAAAGCGATACGCACTAGTCCTGGTCCTATCGTAATTGAAAGAAATAAAAAGTATTAATTTCCAGTCGCTTACAATTTCTGATTAAGTACTGAAAACAAATGAATCATCATCCGGGTAGTGATTTTCCAAACTACGTTGGGGTCGGCTTCCAGTCTAATGGGATGCAACTGAATACCAGTATTTTACATGGAGCGATTGCCTATCTCCACAACCCAGTTAGTACTGGGTAATACGATATCCCCTAAGACTGATTGTCAGACTTTCGGGCCACTGACTATCTGTTACAGGATTGTCGAAGATCTACAAATCAAGGGACCAACAGCTTAACGTTTTTTCCGGTACACAGACGTAACTCAGGATGTAATGGACGGTCCTATCCACGGACCGACCTTGGCAACCGCGGCTTAACCTTGAAGACTGACCCGTGCGGCAGTTATTATTTAGCCACGAGCTTCTCGAAAACTGAAAAGGCTATGTATCGACAGCAAATGACTTTAAAAATTGTGTTGTTTAACTGTCAACACATTGTGACGTTTTAATAACAATTGAAAACTGACAGTGACAGATACCATAAACAAGAGTCTTACTTTTAATTCCGGTAACTTTTCTATCTCCTCCAAAGGCACGACTATGGTGTGAGGCTGGTTCTCTGTCATTCTTTTAGGAACTAGGGCAGGATTCACTTCCCTGAAGCGTTTGAATACTCTGGAAATCAAATAAAAGGGTTATTGTTAAATGAAATTGATGAAAATATTATATAGAAATAGGAGCAAACTTAGTTGAAAGATTGTTTTATTTTATAAATGTGTGGTTTTAAAATCACTACACTAGACTTAGTTTGTTGCTATATGTGTATGGTTGATTGTCTGTGCTACTATTTCTTTTAATATTATTTTATTTTATCAGTAAGTAGTAGTTTCCTGTAGCTCTTTGATAATATGTCATAGGTTCAGCGCAGTGTACGTTGCTGACTGACGTATTTGGACGACAGGGTTATTTGTAAAACACCGACAACCTCTCAGGACTAATTTTAAATTTACTAACATCATAATCAACAACTTTTGTTCTATGAATTTTAAAAATTCATCATATTTTAGTTCATCAGATATTCATACAAAATTAAATTGAACATTTTTATTGCTATTCTTATTTAACCTTTTGAAATAAAACTTCTGACAAAATTTATCTCAGTCAAGTGTAGCATTTTTAAACAAAATTCATTTTTCACGCTCAACTCTAATTAAAAAAAAAAAGCGGTTTTTATGTCAACTCCGAAATGAGAAATCCCCTCATTTGTCTTTTTTTTCGTACCCCTAACGTACGAAAAGTAATGTAGCGAGAAAATATGGAACGGCTTGGAGTGGTACAAAATTACAAATCGCATTTTTCATGGAATATTAGGTACACAAACATTAGTTATAACGTACAACATATAGTATAACGCACAACCCAACACACGTAACATATAGTATAACGGCAGCTATGCTTTTAAATTCAATACATTTTTCATGCCTGTATTCTAGGCAATATTTGTCGAGGCAATCGCCTCGAGTGGAGCCGTCACCAGCAGGTCACCGGCTTTGAAAAGAGAAGAAGGTCACAATTAGGCACAAAACGTGATGGCCTTAAAGCTGGCTACCCAGCAGCTATAACTTACAATGTCGTCAATAGGCGAGACGACAAAAAAAATTAGTCCGTCAGTTAGATTATCAAAAAATATTTGACCCGTGTTTTTTCTTTTGTTACGTAAACCAAATTTGACGAAGATATGACGCTTTTAAAATTCTCGTCACGCCTAGGTATAATTTTTACCTAGTTCTGATTTCACGAGCCCCCAATACTCTAACTGACGGACTAAATAGATTTGCAATTTTTTGAAACTGTCGTCATGCCTATTGTGTTCAGACATGTCCGCTTTGAGCTCGGAGTTTTTGGCCAAAGTTGGATATGCTAACTACTTGAGAGCACATAACAGCAGCACACCAAAGCTCTAAACAACCACACCAAAAAGCCAAAATTGGTACGCAAATGTTGATGCGGCTTTCGAAACTTGATAGAGGTTCTGCTTTAAAAAAGTCAACTAAAATATGTCAAATTCAGTTCAGTTTTAGGCAAACTCTGGACATAAACCATTGTTAAAGTCGTCACTGTACCGTTGCGATACAGAGATGGTACTGTTCTTCATCAAACTGCTATTTCTGTCTCATTTGATGACGATGAAAATCGGCTTTGAAGTCGTGGTCGACTTTCATCGATTGAATTTTTGTTGGTTGGTTACAAAAATCTTGAATCATCAATGCAGTAGAAACCACGTTTACTCATTTAAAACATTAAAGGAATGTTTCCATCAAGTTTATATTCCATTAAAGTCTAATAAATAAGTCTATTTTTCGCTCTATGTGCTGGACACACAGTGTATTTCAGTAAGTCTTGAAAATAGACTGGCCTTGACTTTTATGAAGGGCGAAAGTAAAACATACTCGTTCGAGTAGACAGCTATACCCACGTAGCTAACAAAACAAGCTCTTGGTTAATTAAAAATGAATAATAAGAAGCACTCGTATTGATCAGGATTGTTATAGATAGTGTCCGAAAATACTAACTTTATGATGTGATGTTTGTTTTTACAAAAATGTAGTAAACGTATGTGGAAGGAAAAACCTGCTGATATACAGAATTGTAAGAACCTAAGCATTTGTGAAAGGTTTATTGCAACTTTTTACCTAAAAAAAAGGTTTTCTTCGTTTGTTTTTTTCCACAACTGAAACGTGTTTATCATTTTCAATTTCGAAACCATTGCCCTCTGACTCGACATTCCTCAAAAGCCTTTTCTTGTACCATTGTCATGTACGCCAGGATGAATCACATTTGTGTTTTTGTAAGTATATTTGTAATGAAATACACGTGCTTGAACTTTGACACCTAATTCAGCAAGGTCGTTGACATTGCAAGCAGCCAAACAAATCTGAAAAGTTGAAGGCACATTTAGCCGAACAAGGTCAGCCTTGCAATGACTTATAATAATAAGGAAAAACACGGAAAAGCGGCTATTTTAAAGGCTATTTTCGCTTAATTTTTCCGTGAAAACTAGTAGTTATATTAAATTACGTGGTAGTTCACATTATACTTAAGTGTTTATTAAATCCGATAAGTGTGTGGACCAAAATATCCGACGCCGTATGTGCGTAGGTGACGCAAGAGCTAACCTAAGCTTATCCGCATTAGGGCAGATTTGTATCAGCGCAAAATTTTATGTGCCGATAAGTTTTGGAAATGGAACAGAGGTGATTTAAATGTCGCCAATTCGCACTAGGCTGGCTCTTTAGTAAACAAAGGCGGATCCCGCGGGATCAGTCGACCTAGTTTTGTGTACTTTGTGTACTACGACGCACGTCGTAAAGAGGACGTTTGTGTCCATCGTCATCATCTGCGTAACCTTTTCCCAACTATATGTTGACGTCGACTTCCAGTCTAACCGGATACAGCTCCATACCAGTATTTTAATACAATGGAAATGAAAACAACAGTGGTTTTTTTTCCCATGATTCTCATGTTAATTGCCAAACAGTGACTTCTAACATAGTTCTGTAGGCTTATTACGTATCTTTCTGATATCCAGTGAATATCAAGCTTCGGTTGTACACCGAACTTTGATGACAACCGAGAATGTCATAATATTTTTATTACGTATCGCACTGAGTGGATATCACTATACGGTGACTAACAGCCCGGGTACGGGGTAACGTCATTCACGAAAGCCAATTCAAACTCAGTTGTCATCAATTTGTTGTCCACTATACACTTACATAATCGAAAAAATCTATTTATTGAAACGAAAGCGACTGTCAAAGTGAGTTACGGTGACTATCAGCCACGATGACAACCAAGACGTCATAATTGATCGCGACTGGTCATACATAATACGAAACTAACCTTTTGACAGTTAATTGATGGACACTGAGCCCAGTTAATATCACTTCGAGCTGTCAACAGAGATACGTTATAAGCCTGCTGATGTACATAGAGTATTAAGATTTTGGCTTTAGGTCGTCCCATTTCCTTCACGTAACTGAATGCACCGTCTATTTAACTCTAACACACATTCAGTGAAAAAGCTTGCCATTAGGTACGCGGATTGATTATTTTTTGATTTCTAAAAAATCCAAAGCCGTGGGCTGTGATAACATCAGTCGACACATGATCGTGATAGCTATTGATCAGCTCCTTCCTGCCATTTCCCATATAGTTAACTTCTCCCTTTACTCCGGTGTTTTCCCTTCCCTGTGGCGGAAAGCCCATGTTCGACCACTACCTAAGATCCCTAATCCCACACATCCCAGTCACTTTCGTCCAATTTCCATTCTTCCCTTCTCATTATTTATTCTTCTTATTTTTTATCCAAAGTACTCGAGGCCTGTGTACACAAGCAATTCTCCCACTTTATTCACAAAAACTCCCTCATCAGTCCTTTCCAATCCGGGTTCAGGCCCGGACACAGTACCGTTTCTGCTCTCCTTAAAGTGACTGACGATATAATGCGAGGAATGGAAGACACAAAAGTTACGGTCTTGGTATTGATCGATTTTTCAAATGCCTTCAATACCGTCAGTCACGAAGTCCTTTTGTCTATCCTCTCCTATCTCATGGTCTCTCCCGAGGCGTTGGAATGGTTTTCTTCTTATCGTCAGCAGTCAGTTCTTGCTGGTGAGTCTTACTCCAGCTGGTGTAATCTTGAAACTGGCGTCCCTAAAGGCGGAATTTTATCTCCACTTTAGTTTTCTGTTTTTATTGATCTCATATCTACCGAGCTTCAGTGTTCGTATCATCTCTACGCTGATGACTTACAGCTTTATTGTCAGGCGGGTGTTGACAGCTTATCCGGTGCGGTCGAGGAGCTAAATCGGGATTTAAGCGTAGTTAAAAACTGGTCTGATCGTTTCGGTGTCGCGGTTAACTCAACCAAGTGCCAGGTCATCATTGTTGGGAGCCCCTATAGCCTGAGAAGATTAAATGGTTTAACGGTGCCACCGGTTACCTTTGACGGAACAGTAATCCCGTTTAGCTCTGACGTCAAGGATTTGGGTTTGCATGTGGACACTTGCCTTGACTGGCGTAAGCAGGTTGCAATTGTGAGCAAGAAAGTTACCAGAACGTTGCGGTCGCTCTATCGGCTGAAAAATATTCTCCCATCACACATTAAGGCTATGCTTGTACAGTCCCTAATCTTCCCCATGATTGACTATGGTGATGTGTGCTACTATGACCTGAATGCAGAACTCCTTAATAAACTTGACCGACTTCTAAATAACTGCACTCGATTCGTTTTCAATCTTCGCAAGTATGATCATGTATCTGCACATCGATCGCTATTAAGGTGGCTGCCCATCCGGCAACGCAGAGCATTGAGGGCTTTGACAACCCTGTTTTCTCTTCTTCACAAACCCACTTCTCCTTCTTATCTGACTTCTCATTTTCAATATTTATGCTCTGCGCACAGCAAAAATCTTCGTTCCTCCAATAACTGTCTTCTACGCTGTCCTTCTCACCGTTCTGGCTTTATAAAATCCTCCTTTTGTGTCCAAGCGGTCTTCCTTTGGAATGCGCTCCCCCAGAGTATCAGGACGTTGACTAGTCGTTTCACTTTCAAATTGAAAGCTCGAGAGCATATTCACAAGAAGTTGGCAGATTCGTCTCAGAACTAAGTTGTTATAGTTTTTCTTGTTTATCTCTTTTAACTTTATACAAATATATATATATATATATATATATATATATATTATTTTATTATATGTATGTATTTATTCTTATATGTTTTAGTTATAAATTTATAAATATTTTCTAGCCTACCTGTGCATAAAGTTTTAATAAATAAATAAAATAAATAAATTATTATATTTTTGTTTCCATGTCTTGTCATTGCCTAATGATGTCCATCCTATTGACGACATCCCATAATCACCTTTAATAACATAACCAAAATGCTCTCATTTGCGTTTCCATGAACAAAGTAAACAAAGCTTAAAATAACATGAAACTATTATAATCACAAACTGTTCTAAGCGGGATTATTTTCTGTGTTTGTGTCCCTAACAACGTTAAGCCTGGACAGCACTAACATGTATTGTTTTTGTAAAACTAGCTGAAAACAAAGGATTTTTCATTTAGCTCGACCCCATTTCATTAAGTATGGAAACAAAATTACTTTTGATAAGCACCTTCTCTTCTCCATCGCACTCTGAAGAACATATCCTAGGCTCTAAGCTGATCTGAGAACATACAAGGTGTAAACGGGTCCTTCACGAAGCCGTCAACCAAGCATTCTGTACTACAAACTTAGTGACTCACCGATAGGTATAATTATTTAAGTCCCATGTAATAGGGGCGAGCCTATTGCCATCAATATGAGCTACTGAGTCATTCCTGGTGGAAAAACCCAATTACACTTGGCCCGACCTGGGAAGCGAACCCAAAACCTCATGTTCAACAGTCGCGTTTGGAAACACTAGCCCATCGAGGCAGTCGACTATTGTAAAACTTCTAATCTAATGATGCTTCATAATATAATTATCTACTAATAAAGCTACAAATAAAAGCGGTTAATTAATCAGCAGTCAGCACGTGTCGGAAGCCACGGGTTTCAAGGAGTATGGCAGACTAGCGGTGCGTCACAACGTAAGCCTCTTATCTATTCCTGGCCGCCTGGTACTTAGCCTCTCTTGTCTGATACCATTCGGCCATTTGTATTTATTGGACTTTTTCGGCTTCCCGACTTAATTGGTAATAAATAAGATTGTTTTTTTTGGGCTTGATTGTAGATTGAGTCTAAGGAGTTTTTATATTGGGTATTTTTTTAACTTTTTTGAATTGGTGTTTTTTAAGCATGCTGAACTTGTATAATAGATAATTTTGTGATGAAATTCGCTGTTTTTGAACTCATCTATCAAAAACTAGTTATTACAGTATTGGTTTGGTTAGTTTAAGGAGGTATGAAACGCATTTCAACTAAAAGAGTTATAAAATTATATGAATAGGAAATTGATGGACGCAGAGGTAAGTAAAAAAAAAGATGGATGCATTGTATGAGGAATTATATGACAGAAAAACAGAAAAATATGGCGTGACGGCTGTCAGGAAGAAGACGTGTTGCGTGCTGCAAGATGATTAGTATTTTTGTTAGTACAGTCGTCCGCACACCAAGTTACTGCCAATTTTCTCCAAATGATTTGAAACGATTAAATGTTGAAGGTTACGTTCAAAATCGAATGAGAAAATTAACAAACGAATGAGTACTGTGTAGGTACATATTAATGGTGCTTTCATGTACTAAGGTAAACTAGGTACCTTAACTGTAAACATGAGGAGCCCGTGGCTAAATAAGATGGGTGACCACTCTTACATACCGGGTTTCCTCCGTGCCTCGGAAAGCACGTTAAGCTGTTGGTCCCGGCTGTCATTTGTAGAACTTTGACAGTCGTAACAGGTAGTCAGTGGCCCAAAAAGTCTGACAATCAATCTTATCAAGTGGTATCGTATAACCCGGTACTAACTGGGTTGTGGAGGCCAGATAGGCAGTCGTTCCATGTAAAATACTGGTATTCAGCTGCATCTGGTTAGACTGGAGGCCAACCCCAACATAGTTGGGAAAAGGCTAGATAGATGGTGATGAACTGTAAACATGTGGTCGCAGTTTACGTAGGTACTTACCTATTGATCCAAATGTATAAATAATATGTTTGTCTACTAACGAGTACCTAAGCGCTGCCATTTAGTTAATAAGTAAACATATCAACTATATGTATCATTGGACTCAAGGTAGCTAAATTGAATATGTTTATTTCAGAAAATCGAATAAATTGTACCTATGTATACGTCACTAATGTTGCATTTTCTATTGAAGGAAAAGTTTTTCAGCGTACTGTCTATATGACATGAACATATCTTATATCAGAATATATCTAAATATTGATTTAAAGTAGACTATAAATCAATACTTGGTCATAGTTAATTGATCGGAAACGATTAAATAGCCACTAATTACACGATGCTAAAGACTTTTTAAGTGATAAAATGTGTGTTTCCTATAATTAATCCGGTTTGATTCAAATTTAAAAAACGAAACACTATTTCTGAAGAACTGTCATGAAAAATGAAAACACGACAATAACAACAAAGCATCCATTTTCTTTCACTTAATTTTTTTTTTTTTTTCAAAAAACTACAGCGGTTTTTAAAATTCGTTGCCAATATTCTTGTGATAACATTGTCTTACCACTGAAATCCGTAGGTTTCCAACCATCTTGTAGTTTTTTTTTTCCTCTTTGGCAACCCTTTTAGATTGTTCCAACAGTCCCATAACATCTAGAAACTCAACCAGGCATCTGTTTTCCTACCTAAAACACAATTAATTAGCCATAGAAGTTACAATCTTACCTAAGTATCTCTTTCCTTGTAAAAAATGTACAGTCCTGTATAAAAAACACCGAATAAGTACAAATAAACAAACAATAACACTTAATTACGAATTTGACAAAATTATAATCATAAACTTTGAAATTGCGAACACAAACCAAACACTATCAGACAATCAAAAAAAAAAACAAAAATCACAACTTCGCGCCAAAAAGTTTGAAAAAAGAACTTCTGGAACTGGGAAACTCGCTCCAAACTGACCACAAACAAACCGTTTACCTGATAATCCTCTAGCTGTTGTTCCGTGAAAGTCACAACTTTGTTCCCCATTCCGAAAAAATTCCACTCGCGGTAAAAATATCGGTAAAAATCCGATAAAAGGCCGGTAAAAGCTGCCTGTTGCCGCGACAGCGACAAAACACTGGCTGTAAGCTACGATTGGGATTAGGGTGTGTCGGCGCAGAGTAGGGGGAGTACAGAGGGTTCGTGTCAAGGACAGGGTCGCTCGTACATGTGTAAACTTAGCCTATGTGTCTGTACTTGTTATTATTAAATTGATTTATTTCGTCGGGTTGCTGAACTGAACGTAAACAGGCGTACTGCTGTTTTCAGCATAAGAATGTTAATAAGCGCTTGAAATATTGTATTGTATATTGAGATATTTATTTTATTTGATTTTTCAGTTTTTGTAAAGTTAGTTAGTACTTAGGAGTACTAATTATAGAAAAACAAAAGATAGATAGATGGGAGGTTTTCTAGATAGTGGTGTATATTGGATTGCTAAAATATAACCACTACATGAATGAGTATGTATATGGTTCGTTTTCAAAGTTTAAGGCCTCTTGTATATTAGAAGATAATACGTATTCCCTTAAAATGGATACTGCTAGACAAAGGGTCGGTTAGAGTGTTGCCTTGGTCGATCGACTGCCTGTCGCTAAATACTCAGTCTGGTTTACATGACCCCAAATAGAAACGTAAAGATTATAAGGCCATCGCCTTCTATCTGGGAGCATTCCAGATTATGATCCCATAAAATAAACCTGATTCTTGACGAAATTATATCAGTAATGTTTCAGCTTTATTCCTTAAGTCGAATGTAGACACGAATAAGAAAAATCTAACACATTAGGTAATTTCCGAAAGGAATATTCCCCAATTCTACCACCCGTGGCCTCTGTTCTATTAGATAAGGGTGCGTCTCATAACATATAAAGTTATTTGGTATTTTTTCATTTCAATAACGTTTACAAGATATAATAAATGTGAGTGTTGCCGTCGTCAACGTCAACTGTTGATATAATTTCTTTAGATATAACATGTATATACTCTAAAACTTATTTCGTATAACGTTATTGGATATTACGTTTATTTAATCGAAAATCATTAAGCCTATCGTTTAAAATATATTATATTGATATAACGTTTTTTTAATCAAAAAGCGAGAAACGAATCTCTGCAAAACCCACTCTACGTAGTCTTGTCTGTCTTACCCCTAGAGTGTTATTTAAAATTGCGTAGGCGCGGAGGGGCGGCCCGCGAGCTGAGGAGCAGTTGGTTCTAACACTCAATGAGGTGAGCGTGAACCACATCTGCGACGATAAGCTCGCATGGGACTGCCGGAGCCCCGCAGCGCCGGAGCCGTGACAGAAACCATACCTGCTGCATGTTGCATGCTTGCTGCATGCTTGCTTGCATGCTGCATGTATGGTGAATGCTTGTTTGCATGCCTGCTGCATGCATGGTGTATGCTTGTTTGCATGTTTTTACAGGGAAATAAAAAACACATATGTTCCAAATCAACTGTTTTATTAATAATTAGACAATATTATATTGTGTTAATCTGAAATTTTGCTATGTGTTTTTTACTAGGCGTTTTATCATATTAGACTAAATAATTTGTATGTCTTTTGAGTGGTATATCAAACGATTCTACATTCAATGTAGGTTTTGCTTATGAATATTAGTAACTTATAAAAATAATAAAAATTATATCTATCGTTTATTATATTAACTGATCGTTATATCGAATAAAATTATAGATTCAGTTGTTATGTCTTGTAAATATTAGAGATTTTGTAATTATATCATATATTACTTACCCATTAGATAATTTCCAAAAGGAATATATTTTAATGCTTCGTCGTGTTGCTTCTGTCCTAACGCTACTCTATGCGAAACTTAGGCGAGCCGCCTATTAGGCACCGCACCCTGGCCTCGTCTACCATCTATGATGATTGCTCTATTTTATATTCATACGGATCACTGTAAACTTTGCCCTACTTATTGGAGTCTGTTCGTGTTTCGTTCATCAATTATTATGAGGTTTGTTCTAGATTCCAGAAGTAGGTAAGTGAATTGGAATGTGGAACGTAGTTTTATTGTTGTTGTTTTTATTTTGAATTTGGAGTTGCGGGTATTTTGTCGGGAGACGTGAAAATCGAAGGTAATCGAAGGTAGAATTTCAGTGGCCCACCATTTTATTTTTGTACCAACTTGTTAATTACTTTTGTTTTTTTACACGACTGCCCAAAAAAGGAGTGTTATGTTTTCAGGGCTCATGTATGTATGTATATATGTACATTCAGTCAAAAAAGTATCGGGAATGGATGATTTGTTTATGGTTCCAAATTCAAATTTTTGTTTTTTTTGTAGTTGTTAGATTGGCACAACTGTTTTTCATTTTGGCGCGGAGTTTGAGTTGCATCTGTTATTTATATTAAATACAGTGCTGGTTTTAGTAATATCATATATAGTGTGTATTGCGAATTTCATAATGGACAAAAATATCGAACAAAGAGTTTGTCTTAAATTTTGCATCGCCAATGGAATTTCGTGTTCGGAGTCACTGAAAATGTTACAGAAGGCTTACGGTGAATCGACTTTATCAAAAACTCGTGCTTATGAGTGGTTCAAAGCGTTCAAAAGCGGTCGAGATGTGATGGAAGATTTGCCTCGCTCTGGTAGGCCGTCAACGTCTGCAACTGAAGTTAACATCGCAAAAGTGAAGAAAATAGTGACTGAAAATCCCCATTCAACTCTGAGAGAGATAGCCGCCGAACTTTCTGTATCTCACGAGTCGATCCGTACCATTTTAACTAATCATTTGGGTATGAAACATGTTGCTGCTCGGCTAGTCCCAAAAGATCTGAATTTTTTCCAAAAACTCAATCGCATGAAAGTCACTGAGGACATGCTAGAACGAGTCAGTTCGGACCCAACATTCATGGAACGCATTGTTACTGGTGACGAGACGTGGGTTTACGAGTTTGACATGCAAACTAGTCAACAAGCTTCGGAGTGGCGCCTTCCAACTGAACCGAAACCGAAAAAACCACGCCAAAGTCGATCAAAAGTCAAAGTCATGTTGACTGTTTTCTTTGACTATCGCGGTGTTGTGCACTCTGAATTCTTACCGGAAGGTCTAACGGTAAATAATGAATATTATTTGAGCGTTATGCGGCGTTTAAGAGAGCAAATTCGACGAAAAAGGCCAGATTTGTGAACGAATTTTTGACCAAACACTCAACAAATACCATCCAGCAACCACCATATTCACCAGATATGGCTCCTGCTGACTTTTTTCTTTTTCCTAAACTCAAATTACCACTTCGTGGCACCCGTTTTCAATCGAGAGAAGACATAAAGGAGAATTCGCGGCGAGAACTGAACTCAATTCCGGAAGCAGCGTTTAAAAAATGTTTTGATGAATGGATTATTCGTTGGCGCAAGTGTATCGTTTCTAAAGGAGCATACTTTGAAACTACCACTACTACTACTTTACTTTGATACTTTGAAATTTGGATGAATAACAGACATTTTGTGTATTATTGATCTTTTCCCGGTACTTTCTTGACAGAGTAGTATGTTTGTGAGTTTCTTTATTGCACCATAACTTCTTAACGCTTAAACCGATTTCAATGTACGCATGGGCGAGCGCAACGAAGAGGCAATTAGACCAAGCCTACCCTACCAACTGGGGGAATTATTATAACTAATGAACTATGTAATAAACTAACACTTTGTACAAAATATTAAAAAAAAGTTCTAACTCCTGTTCGAATACTTATAGCAATTTTTCGCGCCCGTGTTACGTAACTAACACTGTACTGGAAGTTGCTACGAAGCTCGACGCTCACCCGCCGGACGCATCTTATAGGCAAGCAATCCACTTGCCTTAATCCCATTGATAAATTTACGCACACAGCGGCACATTGGTGCATATTTTCGTGTGTATGAACCGCACACATGTATAGATTGCAGCCATTTGTGGGCGGTAACTCCTGCGAGTGTAGCTGGGCTATGATTGGCTGCTACAACACAAGGCCAGGATTCAAGGTGGATGTTCTTTAGCCCGCGAAATTCAAATTTTCTTACGTTTTTTTGCAATTTGCAGGCCAGTGCTATGTTGTATGTTGATTAAAATGTGACTACATACGTCTTACAGCCGCAAATCATATAATCATCAACATACAACCTAGCACTGGCCTGCAAATTGCAAAAAATGTGAGGAAATTTGAATTTCGCGGGCTACCGTGCAGCAATGCACTAAGCAGGGTTGGTTCCGGTTCCTTTCCAAATTAAATATAAATTTAGTGGATTTTGTATTATCCTGCAAAATTTTGTTTATCACTGTTGTGAACCAACTCGATATGAAAATGATGCAATTTTATTTGGTCGTATTTTTCCATCGACAAATTAGAAA
Organism: Xestia sexstrigata; assembly: GCA_941918905.2. Taxonomy (NCBI): domain Eukaryota; kingdom Metazoa; phylum Arthropoda; class Insecta; order Lepidoptera; family Noctuidae; genus Xestia; species Xestia sexstrigata. Next base: position 3,454,180 of record OW799201.2, on the reverse strand, counting down.
TTATATTTTTCTGAAGGAAGCCATTATTGTTTCATTGTGACAAGCAATTTATATCGCGATCTTGAATGTTTTAATTTTAACATATTAAGTTATTTACACATTTGTTTTGAAACAGAAAACGTACATTTAACAGTAACAGTAGTGTAAATATTAATTTTGTTGTGTATTAATTGTTTATTCACCTAACAATGGTGTTTACTTGTGAAGTTTGTGCTGATAATGTGTGTTTGTTAGAAGTTAAAGGCAATAAGTTTTCTCTATTATCGTATAATGACAAGCTTCAAGTTGTGTCTAAAGGTAGATGTGTACCCGAATTACGAGAATTAATCCAAAAATATGGTAATCCAGCGCGTACTCGTCATTTCAATCCTCAAAATTATGCAACATTTACCTGGCTGTGTGGCTGTATACATACAAATAAATTATTTTGTTTTCCGTGCATTTTGTTTAATACTTCCAGTAAGTGGAGTGAGGGATTTATTGATTTGCATAATTTTCATTCCTCGGCCAAAAAGCATGACCTATCAGAAAAACATATAGAGGCTTGCTTAAAGTTAAATACATTTGGTTAATCACGTATTGAAACTAGTATTAACAGCCAGTTAAGATTAGATATAGAAAGGCATAATTCTAAAGTAGATAGGAATAGAAATATTTTTCAAAGACTGATCGATGTCGTATGCTTTCTGGGAAAACAAGAATTAGCTTTTCGCGGCCACGATGAATCATTATCATCAATGAATAGAGGTAATTATTTAGTAACAGTAGATTTATTAGCAAAGTATGATGGAGTTTTAGAAACCCACTTACAAAATGCAAGTACCTCATTCACGGGCATGTCGAACAGAACGCAAAATGATTTGATCTCGAGCGTTGCATCTGTGATGAGTGATATTATTAAAGACGAAATTAAACAGTCCGATTATGTTGCTGTCATGGTGGATGAAACATCGGACATAAGCGGCCGAGAACAATTAGTTCTGATTTTAAGATATTTTCGTGATTCCGAAGTAGTGGATCGATTTATTAAATACGTAGATGTCAGCGCGGATCGGACCGCTGTAGCTTTAAGTTCTATAATTTTGGAAATTTTAGAAAACTTAGATTGTCATTCTAAATTAATTGCACAAACTTATGACGGGGCAGCAGTTTTATCCTCTCAAATTAACGGCGTCCAGGCTTTGGTGAGGCAAAAATGTCCGCAAGCTATGTATGTTTGGTGTTCCGCACATGTATTAAATTTAGTTTTATCGAAATCTTTTGAACGGGTTCCTGAAACCAAACGCTTTTTTAGTATAATAAAATCAATTGCGGTTTTTTTTCACAGTAGTACGAAACGAATGGCGTATTATAACGACTTTGCCGTTATGTAAAAGCTGCCTCGTGTCGCGGAAACAAGGTGGACATATCACTCGCGCACGTTAAATATAATTAAAAACGAGTCCACACACCTCCTCCAGTTGTTTGAAGAAATGAATGAAAATACACAACACTGGGATGGTGATACATTGTCACAAGTCACTTCATTTTTATTTAACATGAAAGAATTTGAATTCAATTTTTTTTTAAAAACCTTCGCGGATATTTTTGCTGAAACCGATGTTTTATACGACATTATACAGAAAAAAACTTGTGACATCGCGTATTGTGTTAAAAAGATAAAACAATTCGAGTCATTTTTAGCTCGTTACAGAGACAAGTTCGAGAACAATTATGATGCAACTGCCCTCATAACCGGACCACCCAAAAGAAAGCGCAATGTCGATAATATAAAAATACACTATCGGCGAATTTTTAACGAAATTATTGATAATGTACTCACCGAATTAAGAGATCGTTATATGAATATAAAAAATTTGAAATTCTTTGAGTTACTTTCTTATGAGAATTTTAGTAAATATAGTGAACAATTCCCTGAAAAAGAAATCAGAGAATTCACTAATACTTATCAGGCAAATTTTAATTTTGATAGATTAAAAAATGAATTGCGCTGTATTTATAGATCGCCTGAATTTGCGAATTGTAGCATATATGATATCATTCAAAATTTGTATAAAAGTAACTTAGACAAAGTTTTTTCAGAAGTTTTGCGTTTGGCGAAGTTTATTGTTACTATCCCAGCAAGCAGCGCATCGGCAGAACGTTCATTTTCGTCCTTAAAACGTATCCACACCTATTTACGAAACACACAAAGTCAGCAACGACTCACAAATCTATCTTTAATTTCTATAGAAAAAGAATTGATGGTCGAACTACGACGCAAGCCTACTTTTTATGACGAGGTCTTAAAATCATATTTGAAAAAGGATAGGCGAGTAGATTTAATTTATAAATGAGTTGATTTTTTTACAGATTTCAAATCCATAGTTAACTTATTAAATATATTTATACATGCGAATCACAATGAAATAGGGCCTTCAAAGGCCGCTTCGGATATCTTGCAAGTGACGTGTTCTGTAACTATCACCCACTCACTTGGTTAAGATATTTGAGGTGGCAGAATCTTTCTTCTGTTTGCATCGTTAGAAAATCGTGAGTTGAACCTTGAATAATGAGGTGAGTTCTTGAATTCTTGCATTTATAACTTTTGTTTTTACAGGCTTATTTTCAAATATTATAAATCAATAAATGTGACTACTTTGAGGATTGAGGGCCATCATAATTATGTAGAGCGACGGACGTTGTGGAGTTGCGCGTTTTTTTTTTTTGCTATCATTATTTCGTGGCCTACCCAGCCTGGTAGACGACTGCACGCCGCTGAATGTACGTGGTATCGTTAGAATCCTTGTGTTACCCCGGGTAACATAGGCTACTGAAAAAACATTGTATACTGCGATATGGGTATAAAATTAAAGGGCTCATCATGAGGATTTCAAAATGGTTTATTATCATGACCATATTTTAATTTGAAAAAATATTATTTATTTATTTAAGTATACAAGACACGCGCGGATGACAAGGTCAGTTTGTGAACTTTAAAGTAATAAATGTACACCAAAATAAATCAAATTCAAAAATCTCCATCTTATTATAATCGTAACTAAAAAGAGTAAAAAATAACCCATCTGCGTACTTAAAAAATAACTAATAACTTTGAATAAAAACTGAAAAGAAAAAAACAAGTTCAATAATAAATTCTAATATGGAACATATTGACTGCAACAGTCGGGACCCATTAAATAATCTAGATTAATCATTACAGGTGAAGTTAATAAAAGCGTGTTAAAAAGAAAAAAACAACTGTTACCTAGAATTACGAATTCAAAGTTATGTTACAAGTCATGTTGCAAGGTTATGGATCATTCCAAATATTTTTGTAAGAAAAGAAACAAAACGCTTTTGGTCTGATACAAGATATTAGAGGAAAAATAGCTGTCCTTTTTTATTCATAAATAAGATTACAATTTCTTGTCTTATGATACGGTAATATGATGATGATTAAGACAAGTTTATTTAATTTCAGAAGAAGCTCTTACTTACAAAAAGTACTTTCATCTCAAAATGAGATTACAAAATATTTTCTCAAAAAAAACTGTACTATTAGTTATTTTTGTTCCAGAATTGATGTATGTCCCATGGATGAAATCTATAAGAAAATACAATAACTTGAGTAGGTTTTCTGACTGGAGAGAAAAATTGGATTATTCATTCCAAGTAGATAAGCATTGTATTATGCCACTAGCGCCAAACCCTAGCACCTTTATCCCTGAGAAGAAAATTAAACAAAAAATTAATGTCCACAACAGGCAACTTGCACAATATAACTGGCTGAGTACAGGACTTAATAGACATTAGGAAAAAAAGAAAAAAAAAACACTAGACATAACACATTAGGAACAAAAGAAAAAAAAACACTTGTCTAGATAATAACTCTTTGTAATCCCACAAAATCTAAGCTATGCCCATCCACCACATTCGTCCAGACACTCCCTCTCCGAGGGAAAGTTGTTGGAGACAGCTGGCGAAGGTACCTCGTGGCAGTGTGATGACCATCTGATCTCGAAGCAGGTCCTAGTATGCCAGTTGTAGACGTACCTGAAATGTAATTGATTTCTTTGTAGATGTCAGGGATACATTTAGAAGAGAAGGAGAGTCTCAAAGAGAGTCAGCAAAAGGAAGGGGTCTGCAAGGACCGATGCCTGCCGGGGTTGCGGGACTATTCGAAAGAGATACCGTGGCCCCGGAACACAAAGGGCGATGAAGGAACATGGATGGGTTTTAGTCAGTAAAAGTCTGACACAGGGAGTGTCAGACTTTGCCCTGCTCCGCCCAGAGCGGGAGAAGTCATTTGATGATTTCCCATCGGAAAAAAAAGGGATACATTTAGGGTCAGGGTTGAAAAATAGTACATTTTGATACAAGTGGAGAAAGTTTGTTATTGCATCCGAGGCGGAGTTAACTCCCAAGCCGTAGGCGAGGGTGTTTTTGAGCCGAGAAAGAATTTTGAAGAAATAAAATAAAAGAACGAAAAATATTTTTGTCATGAATTATTAGGAAACTATGATTTCAATTTTCTCTTTTTCCGCGCTTTGCTTTCGCCAGGTTGAAGGAGAAGCAAAGGTATGAAGCCGCTAAACAGCCTCATAAAAAAATTAGTTTTGTTTATATTTTTGAATTTAGAACACAAATAAATGTTAATTTGTTTACAAAAGTAAATATTAGTTTTAAATAATCATTTAATCTATGATATTCTATGTATAAACACAATTTGAATATTCAAAAAATATTTATGCCGTAAAGGCGCATTAATGCCTTGCCGAAATTAAAAAAAAAAACATTCACCTCCGACTATAGGCATTGAACCAATTTGGACTAAGTATAGGTATACTTATCTGTGGCAATTTTAATTCCCGCACACGTGTTGGAAAATGAAAAAAATCGCACGAGTGTGAAGTACATTGCATGTTGAACCTAATCGTAGTGCGTTAAGAACCAGTTTTCGAGGAAGTTGAAAAGTTTTTACTGGCATAGGAACAATAACACCTTAAGGGGCTGACAACACCTAATAAAATTGATGTTATAACAGCAACTTTTTAAGAAAAACAATTTGTTCTAGCTTATAAAAAAAAATATGTTAAAATTCATCATATTTCAAAGACCGTGGACGGACTCGATACATAATTGGACGAATCGGCTCGATAGAAAATAATTGCAAAGAAACGGTTCTATGTCTTTATTTTTTTGACGTAAGGTCAGCAATTAAAAACATGAAGTCAGCATATTCATACCTAAACCGCTAACGAGTCATATTTCATAAATAATCCACACTTTTTTTAAATTTCAATTTATTCATTATTTTCTTCTAAAACCCGGCCGCTCAGTAACTCTCTCGCTCTTGTTTCCTCCGATACAAATAGACAGTGTGTGGTGACATCCCCTTAAATTATAAAAAGGAAACAATTATGTCAGATGACACTGCAAAGTACCAGTTTGCTTGAACTTACATTATATTTTATCAGTAGTAAGAGTCTGAAACATCGTCTTTAGGTACTATATTTTTAGTACCCAAAAGACGATGTAAAGAGGTATAATTTGTTAGTATGTAGGGGGTAATCTCCGGAACTAACGATCCAATTCTAAAAATTCTATCACTGGCAGAAAGCTACATTATTCGTGAGTGTTATAAGCTATAAATTATATTTATATCATGCAACTTAACCGAGCTACCGCAATTTTTGCGAGCGAAGTGCTAGTTGGTAATAAAAGGGTCTCTCATAGATATTAGCCGTGTGGTATCCGGCAGAGTAGTAGCCGTGTGGTATCCGGCAGAGTAGAATAGAACCAACCCATTACATTCACGGGTGTCGTATAAGGCGACTAATGACTGAGGCAGAACACCTTGCGCCTCCGTAGACCAGAGAATGGGCAGCAGCGTTTTCTGTTAGTCACACTCATCACTGCGATCTCCAATCCGCCTGCCAAGCGTGGAGATTACGGCAAATTCCTCCCATCATGGGAGAGGCTTATGTCCAGCAGTGGACGTTATGGGCTGTTGTTGTTGTTGTTGTTGTTGTTGTCATAGATATAATTAAACGTGGTCACTTGGATCAATTCACTGTGAAGTGGCTCCAGGTGAAGCATAGGAAGAAACCAGTGGATACAGTCAGTGCTGTACATTACCTGAACCCTCTTCCCTTCTACAGGGTCAGGTAATGCTACCATTGACTACTGATATAGGTGTATTAGGGCCCTCAACGTTATGTGCGAAAATACGTAGTGATGAAAGGTCAAACTACCAGAGAAGATTATCGGTTTCAATATTCCAAAGCTTTAATACTAAAATAAACAAACATTTTGTCACAAGAATTGAAAAGTTAATGCCCGTTCTGTTGATGGGAAGCATTAGGTTTAGCATTAGGTTATTGCCACATACCACATAGGATCTGGACGTAAACATTGTCAAAGAGACTACAAACACGCTGGCAATAATATTTCAAATGCAAATATTGTCTAAGTACATCGAGAATTTTATTGTGCTGCGTTCACTTTCACAAGTACACTTGCTTGTAGGATTTGACTGACAGAGGTTACTCGCTCCATTTTTGGATCCTTTATTAAGACATGCTTAAACTCTTATGAAGCCACATCAAACTCTTAGTCAAAAATCAGCGGATTTGAGTGAGATTAGAGTAGTTTTTTTTTTTATAATCTGTTACAAAAACTTCGTCATTCTCCTGTCTGAATTTATTTGGGGTCGGCGCAGCTTGTCTTCTTCTTCAAAACTTCTTTATTACTCGTAATCCTAGGAGTCATTTTCTTTCTAACCATATCAACCTTCACACAGTCCGCACATTGTTACAAAAACTTAACATGACATTTTGCTTATACGAAACTCTGAATTGCGCAGTGCTACATTGTTAACAACGATAGGATTACTTCGACTAGAGCAGTGTTTTTCAACCTTTTTCATGTCACGACACCCATAGCATGAAAAAATATCTCGCGACCCCCGACGCTTTTTTTTCATGTATTTTATTATGTTACAAATATTTAATCCATACAATATTTTTAAGCATTTGCATAATTAGAATTCGGATAAATACATAATTAACACCTTTTATTTGGAAAACGATTTAATTCTAAATGTAGTAAAAACGAATCCGCGATGGGACAAATTAGGTAATTATTAAAAGCAAGCGCAACGAGACGAAAAAAAAGACGAGTACTCATAGGTTTTTATTTTGTTAATTTGTATGCATACAAATGTTTTTAATATCCTTTAGTAACAATTTTCTTATTAATATACCTTTTTAAAGTTTATTGATTTTTTTTACTGAGTTCGCGACCTTTTATACAGGCATCACGACCTCCCACGGGGTCGCGATCCACAGGTTGAAAAACACTGGACGGAGAGTATAACTTTAATGGAAGGCTTTTTCCTTTCAGCGGGGCTTTACTAAAATTGGTGTCACTACTCATGTTTGCGGTGTGAAGGTAAAAACTAACCTTTCAAATTGAATGAAAGATGTTGTTTGGCGCTAAAAGTACGTATCATGATGTCATGTATTATTGAGTAAACTCTTTCACAAACTTTCCACTCTTCCTGTTGACAGCAATGGCGGTGAATTTAAAGATGCTAAATGAGCAACAGATCGTTGCATCTTTTTATTATTTCATAACATACAAGTTACATTATACTATCTTAAAATTGTCTGTCACTTTAAGCTATTTCACATTTGCATCAATCATTTCTAATATTGTCATTGTTACTGGAACTAGGGTTAGCTATCTTAGACTAGTAACTGGTGGTATGTAAACGAGCCCTTACCTGATCTGGTGCTGCCATCGATAGCGCACGCTGTACTCGATTAGACAATGCTTCTCCTTCGGAGTTTCTTGACACAGTCTGTAGTCCACTGCAGTGCAGAAATACAGGTTAGTGTTACTAAGTAACAGGCAATAAAATGTTAGTATTTTGTGCCAGGGTCTTGGTTATGAGGTGAAGCTATTTATGGTATTATCGGGTTTGTTAGTTTTTAATATTGTGGGTAAGATGTGATAGGGGGAAATTATAAATATTTTGTGCAGCTAATATAAGAAAGCCATGCCATTGGAATAAACATGCAATAGCTTCAATGCAACTTGTAAATAATACTGTTGGAGAATATCCAGTAAAATCAAAAATAATTTATTCAAATTAGGCTGTTAATCAACACTTACTGAACGTCAAATTTTTACAAGAGATTAGACTTCGACAGTTTCTAGTGTTTTAGCTGAGTGGCGGGTGATTATTGACTGAATTTATGATATTACAACATATAACATCATGCCTGTGATCCCCAAAGGGGAGTCCGGGAATCAAAAGTAATTATTAATTACGAAATAGCTGCTCTATTAAAAATAACCTATCAAGGCTACTCATAAATTCTAGATATTTATTGCCTTTATTAGTGTGGCTGTTTATTACTACTGAGGCTGCGGAAAAAAATAATATTCATTTGTCTGTGGTGTTTCCATGCCACTTCTATCTTGACTAAATTTATTTCAACATTGGTTCATGCTTTTTTTATTTTCTAGATTGTCATTTATTTTTTGCAATCATTGTATAGGTTGCAGTCTGCTGGCGGGAAAACACCGAACTAAAATAAATGTACCAAGTTTGGCATGTCGACGCAAATTTTCTTGACAAGCAACGCCACTTTGAACTGCACCCCTAAAGTTATTATGTTAGGTAATACCTATTGAAATTGAACGTACAGTCCTTACTCACTTAGTTTACCTCTGACACATGCAATACTACCACTGTTATCAATAATAGTCAAAATGTGTAATCAATAATAATCTGTAATATTAATAGTATAAGGTTCTCAAAACACTTTTCAGTTGAAGCAACCCACCCTATTGTAAAGTCTGTAAACATAACAATGATCTTTATTTCAGTCAAAATAAGGTTGCTATTATAGTGGTTGTTGCCCTCAGAGGTCACGTAACTGTGAAAGGTCTGTACACGTGTCAGTGTGTGATAATAAACAAATGAACAAAAGAGAATACGTATTCATTCTTTTTTTGAAATAGCTCTCTCTGTTTGAGATTTTTAATTAAAAAAAAAACTTAATTTACACGTAGGTAAAGTAAAAAATAAAAATTGAAATGTTAAATAATACGTATTACTTTTAACAACCCAGAGACGTATAAATGTTATCATTAAATCCTCATATAGGGCTGAATCGGTTTATTTTCCCTTTCATATTTTTTTCAAAGTGAAACTGGAACCCTCGGGCTGAAAGGTTCAGAACGGCTCTTAAAACAACACTCGGAAATAAAAATATACATTTTTCATAATTGAGCTTATTGGGCACAGGGTGGAACGGGTATACTCGACCGTGGCAAGGGCTTTGTGAAACAAGCAACCCGTTTGATGTAAACAGTTTTGCTGTAAAATATGAAAACTACGTGTTTTCTTTTGCACACTTTTTGTTGGCAACGCTGAAAAATACTTCGTTTGTGGTGCAAAGTGCCAATTGCAAGTTTTCAATGAACAAGGGCCAAAGTATGGTTTAAAGGTTTAATCACTTCCAGTTTATGTGACTAAACCTTGACAACTGCGCAAATATCTATTACATAAATAATAATAAACTTGATGTTATATAGGAGTGGACGATTTGCAAATTATTGGTGACATCATTGACGGTCCCGCATGACGAGAACCTCGTGAAAGCCGATAAAGATAATAGCTTGATTTGCTTATCTTTCTCTTATAGTATCTTGACTCGCGAGGTTATCGATATGTGGGATGTGAACTCAGCGATCATTGTGCTGATAGCCATATCGGCTAAATGGCTTAATGGATATGAGCCTCGACCAATACCTAACTGAGGAGGCTCTCGTTCCGGGGTTGCGGGACTGTCCGGGGTGGCGGGACTGTTCGAAGGAGATACCGTGGCCCCGGAACACAAAGGGCGATGAAGGAACATGGATGGGTTTTAGTCAGTAAAGTCTGACACTCCCTCCTGCTCCGCTCAGAGCGGGAGGAGTCATTTGAAGATTTCTCATCCGAAAAAATAAAATAAAAAAAGTGGCTCTCGTTAGGCAGCTGGATCAAGGACTTCATTCAGAAAACTATATTTGATAGGAGGTTTCTTTCTTGACTTGATTGGACCCTGCTCCCGATACCGGTGGGGATTTTTTTTTTTTTTATCTAAAAAATGTATGAAGTAAAGAAATAAATAAAGGAAATATATAACAGATATTGGCTCACCTGTTTAGAAGTATATGGTTTAAAGAACTTCCGTAATATTACTAAGTATCCCCTCAATATTTTCCACATTCAAGTTATTACATTTTTTGAATTGTGATAAAAAATATGAGAGTCATTGTTGCTCAGGTTTATTAGATTTTTTGACAAGTTTTTTCATTTAACATCGAAAGGTCGAAAGGTTAGCTTATTAAAGTAAATGTTTAGCAAGAAAAATAGACTTAAGTACGTTTTGAGGAAATTATAATTATAATATAATATTTATTTAACACAAAAAAGTACACAGATAACAGGGCGAAACTTAATTTAATCGTACAAAAAGCAAATAAATGATCAATGACCCCCATGCTAGGTAAAACCTGTGTTATAGGGGTCATCCATCCGTCGGATAATACATATAATAGTCGCTTTCAAATTAATAATGAGCACTTAGGTAAAAATAAACTAGATTATTACAATTTTTTGTCTAGGATAAAAAAAGACGTAGGGAAAAAAAGAAATGGAGTTTAAATGGATTAATAACAGGAAAAAGGGAGTATCTATAAAGACGCGGGGTGTGTGTGTTTTTAAGTGAGTGTGGCTGTGAATGTATGAGTGTAGATGTGTATAGGTGAGTGTAGGTGTGTAAGAGTGAGTGGGTGCCTTAATTTTTGAGTAATGGTTTGACTAATTCTTCCGAGTCGTCGTAATTTAGGGTGAGCAGATATTCTTTTATTTTTTCTTTGCTTTGGTGTTTGTTTAAACAATGGAAGTTCAATGTGTTGTTCAGTTTATAGAACGATACTGGTTGATAATGCCTTCGGGTTTCCCTATTTTTATACGGAACGCTAAAAACATCAGCAAACATTTCCAAGCTACCGCAGATGTTGATAAATAGTTATGAGTCACGGTGACGTTAAAAGTTCAAGGTTTTGGCATAAAGTCTTCATGGAGGGCGAGGGAGCAAGGAGGTTGAATGACTCAACTGTTTTTAGCCTGTAACTACGGGTAGATGGGAATATTTGAATGGGGAAGGAAACTGTGGAACTAATGGCGCTAGCATAGCTGATTCCCAACATCGTCATTGGTTGAAAATGTGGTAATGTCATTTTATATTTCAAAATAGCTTAACCTCATTGGTCAGATTGAGACCTGCTATGGTGGCGCCATCGTAGATTATCTTTGCCTGTGTCTCCCCAGTAGGATAATTTTCAGCCAGTGTGACTGTGGACTAATGGGATTCATTCTATAGAGGTTTATTGTGAATGAGGTTATGAGTTAATAGTTGATTGTGAATAGGTCCTCAATGAAATGTTATGTTCAGCTGGCCTACCATGACGTCATAAAGCAGGACTGTTTTAATCTTATTCCAATGTGAGAAAGAGATGGCGCTAGACGTCCTCTATAGCTCCGTGACTTTCTCACACTGGAATGTCATTAAAACAATCCTGCTTTAAGACGTCATGGTAACCCCCCAGAACCAGGTATGCTGCGCCAATTCCAAATAAATTAGGATAAATCATGAACTGTCCACCCGACCGATTCGGTCGGGACCCCATTGTTTAACTATTATGTCTACTTCGATAACAGATCAAGGGATAATGACAGGCGAATGAACTGGTGAAGGTTGCGGGGATCCACATCCATCCACTGGATGCGAGTCGCACGGAACCGGGCAATGTGGCGACACTTGGGGAAGTCCTATGTCCAGCAGTGGACGTCAACCGGCTGTAATGATGATGATGATGATGAAGGGCAGACGAATGTGTTATGGAGAGAGTTGAGGTTTCAGCAAAGATAACTGTTGATGTAAGCTCGAACGATTACAATCCATATCAACTAACTGCCAATTTGGTTAACCCAACATTGATGAAAATTTAAATGGTCGAAGGTCAAATTGCCGTAAACATCAAGATACGTAGACGAATTCTTTGTTGTTAAAAATTAACATGCTGTGAGATTAAATAAGGATGCAAAAAAAAATTCAATATCTAGTTTTCCTTGCTCTCTAAGCACAGATAATTATAATAATGAGTAATATAGATAAAACATTACGAATCGTATATACTCACGCGTGTAGATATGACATAGTGCTGATAACAGGGCTATAACCACGACCTTCCACATTTGACTGATAAGGGGTTATCAATTAATAATAAATATTTATTTATTTTACACTTCGTACGTGCTCCGATTGTTTATATACAAGCTGTACAGCGAATTAAATTATATAAAATTTCGTATTAGTAAGATATGGCGGTGTACGAATATTTGTGGTCCAGTTTGTAGCATGAAGCGATTTTCGAGGCTCGTAAAGTCACAAGGGAATAGGTAAGGTACTTCTGAGTAGCGGACGCCATCTTTAATCGTATTATCAAGTATGTACCTATCAGGTAACATTAGTCTAGGATAACACTAGCTGTTGACCGATACCTTTATCTACGTGAAATTATTATAAGAATATTACATACTTCCTTGAATCGAATTTTGTAAAAAATTTCAAGGGTCGTTTTTGTTTTTTTGCACTGATCCCTTGTTCTTTTTCTAAAATAAAAACACCTAACCTAGTAGCCTAAGTTACTCCTTAAACATCAGCTATCTGCCAGTAAAAGTCCCGTCAAAAAACGTTTAGCCGTTTCGGAGATTAGATTTTGAATTTGAAATAGGAACTGACATCAGAAACGACGTTAACTTTCAATGTAAAATAAATATTAAGACAGTGTACTTACCCCATGCCTCACCATGTACACGGCGAGACGTAATTTGACGGGCCTCACTTTGCTGTTGGCAGAGTTCCGCCTTTACCTTTTTATTTGACTGAGAACTTGGCTGCATGGAGCCAAGTTCTGATAATATCAAACATCTTCTATTTTAAACTACATACATATCTGTCGCTTATTGCATTTCAACCGTCACAGTACACCCCAGACGCAGGCACATAGCAGAAAGCCGCAATATCTCGCAAATCTTGAGGCTAGCAGACGGTTTCATAAACCTGCCACGGCGAAGAGCCACAAATCTCACTTCAGCTGTTTGCTTCAAATGTTTGGAACTGAATTGACTTGATTCCGACTGTTTTAAGACATGGTTTCGTTGAATAATTAGTGAGGTTAGTATACACCAGAGTATGTTGAGGAGAAAAAGGAGAAAAAAAAGTAAATGTTTGCTCAAAAGCAGCGTTTCTATTGAGTCGAACCCTCTCTAACCTTATACTGTTACTTAAGAGGTATTTTCCGTGATAGTTTAATATCCACTAGCATTCCCCAGCCATCCCGGGACTTTGGCGTTTGCAACAGCGTCAAAGTATCGGGAGCACAAAATAATGAACAAACACGAAAGATATACTGATGCGTAAAAGTATCTTTTGTTTAGCACCAATAATTTATAATAAAATCCCAAAACCTATCAGACAAATGCCGACTGCTCTGTTTAAAATAAATTTAAAAAAATATCTATTAGCCAAGTGCTATTATACGATATCGGAATTTTTAAATGAACGCAATTAATTAAATAGCTTCCTATAATTACGACATTTTCACAATTTGACCGTAAAAGGTGATGAAAACAATACTTTTTTTTAATTAGCATATCTTTTAGTTTGCTGTGTAGACCCAAAGTTTTTTTTTAATTTTTTTTATGGTTTATTCCAAACCAAAAAAATGATATTTTTTACGCCATTAATGGCAAAACATGCAGATCTACCTGATATTTTAAGACCTTTCACATATTATTTGATGTATACTCACTCATGTTTTTACAATAAATATATTCTATTCTATTCTATTCTATTCTATAAGTGATAGTATTACTTGATGACCTTTATTTGTGTAGCTGAATTTTGGATCAAACATATTAATTTGAACTTTCTGCCATCGATACGCTATTGAGAAGATAAAGGTTTTTCGTTTACACCACCCACTAATTAGTCGATGACTCAAACTCCAGTTATTTACTGTTATTTATAGTCTTCACACACTTGTTAGTTATTGTAATATTAATTATTTTGTTAAATAAATAGGTAAGTAATAGTGAATTGTCTAGTGATTTGTGCAATATTAAATAGGCGAGACGACAAAAAATACTAATTAGTCCGTCAGTTAGATTAACAGAAAATATTTGAACCGTTTTTTTTCTTTTGTTCATCATCATCATCATCATTTCAGCCGAAAGACGTCCACTGCTGGACATAGGCCTCCCCCAAGTGTCGCCACATTGACCGGTCCCGTGCGACTCGCATCCAGCGGATTCCCGCAACCTTCACCACGTCATCGGTCCACCTAGTGGGAGGCCTTCCAACGCAACGTCTTCCGGTACGCGGTCGCCACTCCAGAACTTTTCGGCCCCATCGGCCATCCGTTCTGCGAGCAATGTGCCCTGCCCACTGCCACTTAAGTTTGGCAATTCTTCGGGCTACGTCGGTGACCCTGGTTCTCTTGCGGATGTCTTCATTTCTGATTCGATCACGCAAGGAAACTCCGAGCATAGCCCTCTCCATTGCCCTTTGGGTGACTTTAAGCCTTCTGATGAGGCCCATTGTGAGCGACCACGTTTCGGTCCCGTATGTAATCACTGGCAACACACACTGGTCATAGACTTTCGTCTTGAGACACTGTGGTAAGTTGGATGAGAAGATACCGCGCAACTTCCCGAACGCTGCCCAGCCGAGTCGGATTCGACGATTGACCTCTTTCTCGAAGTTAGACCTACCTAACTGGACCGTTTGTCCCAGGTACACATAATCGTCTACAACCTCGAGTGTAGAGTCTCCGATCTTGATAGGAATGGGTGTGACATGGGCATTCAACATGACTTTGGTTTTGTCCATGTTCATTCTAAGACCCACTCTTCCGGAAACTCTACTGAGGTCATCGAGCATTGTACTGAGGTCCTCCATGGTTTCAGCCATGACCACTATATCGTCGGCAAACCGAAGGTGGGTGATGTACTCGCCATTGACGTTAATGCCTAGCCCTCTCCAGTTCAGAACCTTGAAGACATCCTCCAGTGCAGCGGTGAACAGTTTCGGAGATATGACGTCTCCCTGTCTCACACCTCGCTGCAGGAGGATAGGTTCCGAGGCTTGGTCCTGAAGTCGGACTGACATGGTGGCGTTTTTGTACAAACACTTCAACACCTCGATGTACCGATAGTCGATTTGGCACCGTTGGAGAGACTGCAGTACAGCCCAGGTCTCGATCGAATCGAAGGCTTTCTCGTAGTCCACAAACGCTAAACAGAGGGGTAGGTTATACTCTTCGGTCTTCTGTATAACCTGCCGCAGCGTATGTATGTGGTCCACGGTGCTAAAGCCTTTCCGGAAACCGGCTTGTTCGAGAGGCTGGAAATCGTCAAACCTGCGCGCGAGACGATTCGTGATGACTCTTGAAAACAACTTGTAGACATGGCTTAGAAGTGAGATGGGCCTATAATTCTTCAACCGGGCATTGTCGCCCTTCTTGAAGAAGAGTACCACCACACCCCTGCACCATGCCTGTGGCGTTTTTCCCTCAAGTATGACGGAATTAAACAGCTTCTGAAGGGCCTTAAGTACCGGTTTTCCACCCGCCTTCAGGAGTTCGGCCGTAATTCCGTCATCACCCGGTGCCTTGTTGTTTTTGAGCTGCTTCAGAGCCATCCTAATCTCGTACAGGCTGACGTCCGGGATGTCTTCGGTATAGTGTCGGGTCAGTCTAGCTCTTGGGTCGTTTGCTAGATCTACGACGGGTTGACTGGTTGACGTGTACAACTGTCCATAAAAGCTCTCGATCTCCCTCAGAAGCTCCGGTTTGGCGGATAAGATCCTACCATCGTCGTTCTTTTGTTACGTAAATCAAAATTGACGAAGATATGACTCTAAAAATTCTCAATAAGTCACGCCTAGGTATAATTTTTAGCTAGTTCTGACGTCACGAGCTCCCACTCCCGAATTTTGATGCGTTTTATCTTTGTCAATATTCATTGATTTACAAAAACAAAAATAATACTCTAACTGACGGACTCAATAGATTTGCAATTTTTTGATACTGTCGTCATGCCTATTCAGGTTATTTATGTGAAAGCAGGAGGCCTGAGACGAGTGCATTTGTACTGCAGTGCAATTTATTAGTAAGTAGGTATAGCTTATTTTTTGGTCGTGAACGGACTGCCAACTACCAAATGTTCCCTGCTGTCGGTTATAAGTATTTTGTACTTCTAGAGAGCAGTGGTGGCCCAGTGGTGGCGGCCCCGACTTACGAACGGTAAGTCGTGGGTTCGAACCCAGAAAGGCGCATTACTTTGTGTAATTTATTTCATCACCACTGCTCTCAAAACGGTGAAGGAAAACATCGTGAGGAAACCGGCATGTCCTAGTACCAAAAAAATTTTTGGTTCTAGGACGCGGGCCCAGTGCGGATTGGTAGATGTCAATCTAGCAATCCGCACTGGGCCCGCGTGGTGGATTCCCTGTTATAGATAGGAGGCCGTGTCCCAGCAGTGGGAACATTAATAGGATGATGATGTCCTATTAATGTTGATGATGACTTCTATGTCTAGTACTCCTTCAAAGGTACACAAGTGTCAAGCGTTTTATTTTCTATTGTGATGCTCATTCTTGGAAATGACGCAATCATTTAGATATTGACTATGAAATCATACCGTGTATTTCATCACACTTAAACAAATATGATGTTTGACAAATAATTACTTTACTACTTATTTCATAGCTTTTTCACCCACTGGAAACTGCTGGAACTTATATATTAGAAAGAAAGAAAAAAAACATATTTATTTGGCACATGCCACAAGTGCACACAACAAAAAAAAAAACAAATCGAAAACAAAAAAGAAAGACATAATATTGTGTCTCACGGCTGCGCTAAATAAGCCCAGTATTAAATCTATTAACTCTTATATTTTAACCGAATTCTAATCATACAGAGATCCCTTTAGTGCAAAATGTATGAACAATATCCAGTGCAAACTGGTTGGGAGCAGTAAGTCTGTTTATTTTCTAAACTCGTAAGTCGGGTAGTCGGCACTTCGGGACGTTGTGGCCAAGCGTCCCGGTTAATTCGGGACGTCCTGTTTGAGTTCTAGTGGCAATCTAGTTGCTTGTTGGACGCACTTTATAGTCCATTAAAGGACTTGTTTGTTAGTAGTTTGATGAATACACAATTATGTGGCGTTGATATGGGGGTGAAGTGTGTTTGATGTGGGTTATAGTTTTGGGGTGGAGTATGGAATTTTCGCGTTTTCTTTGTCTATGTGCGTTTTCAAACAGAAATTAAGAGTTCTGAAAATCAACTTGCTTACTTCAAAAACGTTTGAATTCAAGTTATGGTCTCAATAATGCTATTTTTTTTACAGGTTGACGCTGAGGCAAGAATAGAAATGTTATCTAAAATGCGGTATTGTCCAATGTATGAAAATTCTAGACTTTTTTATGATTTATGATTGTGTAATTATAGACGATTCAGAATCATCACCAGCCCGTAAAAGATGGGCGTATTTTCAATTATGTGAAGTATTCATTGAATCTCAGCTCAGTGACCACTTGTAATTCAAGAGCACTCATTTGTTCTATAAGTAAAGCTTAAAGTTCTTAAACTTTGACCCCGCTTCAATATCAAAGTACTGAGATAATACTAAAACCTAAACTAATATAAACGGGGAGTAAAGTAACTACCAATATAAACTACTGATTTACCATACATTTTTCGGGAGTAAAGTTTGAAGTCACTATACTTTGGGTTTAGCGAGAAATTGGTAAGTTTTGTACTCCGGTGCTTATCATAACATCACGTCTGTAATCCGCGAAGGGGTAGTTAGAGGTGTACATACTAGGACACCCACATTTCGCCAGTTATGTTTAAGTCAGATGCAACAAGGGGTGAACCTATTGCTATCAACTGGGCATAAATCCAGACTGCATGGCTGATACTGAGAAATTCCTGATGTTAAAACCCAATAGCACTTTGCCCGACCCAGGAATCGAAGGCAGGACTGTATGCTCAGCATTCGCCGCACTTGCGGCCACTAGACCCACGAGGAAGTCATACTCCGGTGCTCATATTCCCAGAATCCGTCCTACCGAACTCCTGGAAACATATCCCATACCCACAGGCCAGCGTAAGGTCAGCAAACTAACATTAAACAAGTTGTAGTGCTATCATCCTTTTTGTAACTGTTCTAGTTCGGCCCGGGAACGGGGACCTGTTCCGAATACTAAGTATTTTGCCAAGTAATCACAATAATAGAATATTTACTGCGACGTTTATTCGATTGTCGAATACGTGTTGTGTTTGTTTCGGTTTTGTAATTTTCTCGAAGAAAGTGTTTTGTTTTAAGGGTGTGTCATAGTTTTATAACGTCGACGAAGTTTGAATTTTAATAATACGTTTATGATAGTGATCAAGCGCCCGATGTCGCACTGTAAACCAGCCTCACGCCCCTATATCTCGAAGGTAATCCTAACGGTTGAGCTAGTTTGTAGCGAGACGTTCCCAGGTGCGGGCTCCATGGAGGGTGGGAAGCCGGAGAGATGAATTCTTTACACTTTACTATGGATACTAAAAGACCATACGACACCACACACACACACACACCACAAACACACACAACAACCACACAAACTCACAAACCCCACACACATTCACACGCACATACTGCACAAACACACACCGGAGAGGAGGCAAAAGCCAAGGATTCTCCTAAGAGGGGTGCTTGCAGCACCTCTCTAGCCCCCGGATGCTCCGCTACTAACGTAGCGAGCTCCAGTGCGGGTACAGGTCCGGCAGTGGCGAGAACCGCTGCCAGGACCAAAACCAGGTCCCGTAATAAACGGAGGAGTACGGCGCTGCTCGGGACCAGTACCGCTCCTCCCTCATTTTCAGGCGTGGAGCCCGCCACGACGGTTAATTCCTCTGGCCGGGCTCCCCTCATACATCTTCCTCCGCCTACTGCTCCCCCCTCGGTGGCCGTCACTGGCCAACGCACGGAGACCAGCACCACAGGTGACGCGTTCGCGCTCGCCTGGCAGGTGCAGAGGAGCTGGCGTAAAGGCAGGAAGGAGGATTCCGGCAAACAACGCCACTGCGCTGAATCTTCAGTGCAGGCTGCCCCGGCCCCTTCGACGGGTAAACCGAGAAGGAAGAACAGGCCGTCCATGAGGCAGCGGCAGACACAGAGGACGGGTAAGTCCCCTCAACCTACACAGGCTAACGCCACGGGCCGGGTTAAACCGACCCATGGCAATGTCAACTTCTCCGCAGGCAAGCGGTCGCAGGCCGAGGCCGGCACCAGCCGACCGGGACCCAGTCAACCGACAGCCAGCGGCGCGAGTGGACCAGCCACGACGACGACACCGCAACCCGTTCGGATGGATCAGGCCGCGGCCAAGCGAGCCCTCAACGAGACGTTAACACCTCGAGGAGAGCGCAAGCGGCCGCGTCTTGATAAATCCAAACGGGACGCAAAGCGTAGCTACGCCCAAGCTGTGAGCTCCGACCTTGATGTCGCAGTTACCTGCGGCCGTACGGGGCACATCAGCAAGGAGGTGTCACACCAGGTTCTCGCGGCTATCCAGAAGAAGATACTCGTCGAGGCCTCTTCTCCCATACAGGACTCACCTGCACCGACCTTCAAAGCGAGGCCGGTGTTCAGCAGCGGGGTCCTCAGACTGTGGTGCGGGAACGACCACACCTTAGTATGGCTGAGGAAACTGATCTCTGAGTTGCCTCCCCCCACTAGCACCTCGCTAGTGGTCAGGAGGCAGGCGGACCTCATGCGCCGGGTAAGATGCGGCATCTTCATTCCTGATGAGCAGGGGATCTTCGCAGAGCCGTCCGACATCGGGCGTGCTCTGTGCTACCAGAACTCTTGGGTTGGCATCAAGGAGTGGGTGTTGCTGGGCGCCAACAAACAGGCCGAAGCGTGGTACGTGATGGTCGGGGTCCCTGAGGACCAAATTCCGACCCTGATGGAAGCCGAACGCCGTCTCTCATTTGGTGTAGGGACGGTGTACGTTAAGTTCCAGGGTCCGAACGGCAAATTTGTCGACGTCCCTCAGGGATATCCGGCCGCCGAAGCCAGCGCTGGGACACAGGTGGAGGAGGCAACTCTCCCCCCAACAAACACCGCGGAAACACCCGCGGTTGAGCCTGCAGTAGCAGCGCCAGCCGCCCCTACTGTCGCTAGCGTGGGCGCCGTCCCCTCGGGGGAGGAGCTCGAGGACATCATCCTGTCCTCGGCCTCTGACCTGGAGGGGGACGGTTTCGACGCGGGCGACCTGTTTGCCGGGCTGCGGCTGGCAGGTGACGAGGAAGGAACGTCCAGCGATGGCGTCCCCTTCGTCGACCTGTAAGGTCCTGCAGGCCAACCTCCACCACAGTCAGACCGCGACGGCTCAACTGCGGAAGTGGCTGGAGGCACAACATACGGCCATTGCCTTGATCCAAGAGCCATGGATTAGGGCGGGCCAAATACAAGGACTCTCCAATCTTGGTGGTAAGCTCTTAGTTAGCACAGATCATGATAAACCCAGATCGTGCATCTATGTGACACGAAACATAAAAACACAGCCACTAACAGATTTCTGTTGCAGGGATGTCTCTGCAGCTAGGCTACTGATACAGCGGGGGGAAACAGTAGCAACTGTGGTCTTCGCCTCCGCATACATGCCCGAGGCAGAAGAGCCGCCGCCGCATGACCTCGCCCGCCTCGTGACTTACTGCGAGAGCACTGGGCTGGAGGTTGTCATAGGCGCCGATGCGAACGCTCATCACCCTCTGTGGGGCATGGACACACAAAATGCAAGGGGTAAGGCGCTAGTAGATTACTTATTTACAACCAACCTAACCCTACTAAATACAGGCTCCGAACCAACCTTCGTAAACAGACGTAGCCAAACAATCATAGACCTCACTCTGGCATCGGAGGGTGCAGCGGCCATCACCACCGGCTGGCAGGTCTCCAAGGAGGCCTCCTGCTCGGACCACAGGTGGATCCGCTTCGACATTCAGGTCTGTGTAACACCAACACTGCCACGGCGAAACCCGCGAAACACTGACCGTGCTGCTTATACACGCATCCTCGAAACCAAACTTGCGTCAACAAACTACGGAATGACCTACGAGGACACGCAGCAGATCGACGAGCGTGTAAGTCATCTCACGAAATCAATGCTAGACAGCTACCATTCATCCTGCCCGGAGACCACTCCGCCCACAACGCCAGGGAAACAACCGTGGTGGGGAGCGGAACTGGAACGTAAGCGCGGGAAGGTAAGGTCAGCCTTAAACAGAGCCATGAACACCTGTGCTGATGAGGATTGGGACACGTACTACGCGGCCAAAAAATCCTATAAAAAATGCATCAGATTCAGGAGCTCCACTGGATGGCGCAAATACTGTGGCAACATCGAATCCTGCCAACAAGCAAACAGGGTAAGGAAAATACTGGCACAGCAGAACCCGACTGGGGCTACTGTTCTCCGTAAACCCGACAACACACTTACCACCTCACCAGAAGAGGCGACGCGCGTCCTTATTGAAACTCACTTCCCAGGCTGCGCTTTCACACAGGCTATCGACTGGACAGAGGTAATACAAACACCGTCAGAAAACGACTGGCGCTATGCACACAAAGTCATCACGCTGGAAAAACTCCAATGGGCGATCCGGTGCTTCCATCCTTTTAAGGCGGCCGGTCCGGACGGGGTCTTTCCTGCCCTACTACAATGGGGTGGGACCTCTGTCGCTAACAGACTGGTACCCATAATGAGAGCGTGCCTGGCCTTCAGATACGTTCCAAAAGGATGGAGGGAAGTGAAAGTCATATTCATTCCTAAGCCAGGTAAGAGTGATTATACCAACGCCAAACACCACCGACCAATCAGCCTGACCTCCTTTCTCCTTAAAACTTTGGAGAGAATTTGCGAGAGAGAGCTGAGGGACGGCGTTTTGAAATCTATCCCACTCCACACTAACCAACACGCTTACAGCTCGGGCAAGTCCACTGAATCCGCCCTCCATCTAGTGGTCGGCCGGATAGAAGAGGAGATTCACCAAAAGGGCATCTGCCTGGGCACCTTCATAGACATCGAAGGAGCCTTCGATAAAACTAACTTCTCCAGCATCAACACCGCGCTCTCCCGTCACGGAGTAGAACAGGTACTGACAGACTGGATCACCAATATGTTAAGCAAACGAGTGGTTCGACTTGAAGGAGAACAGCAGATTGCCTTGATAGCCAGAGGCTGCCCCCAAGGTGGAGTACTATCCCCGCTCCTCTGGAATCTGGTGATAAATGATCTCATCACAAAACTCAACGCGAACCATTTCTACACAATAGGGTATGCCGACGACCTAGCTATCCTCATTTCAGGGAAAGTGACGGGGACAATCTGCAACCTCACTCAACAAGCACTACGCATCGTTGAGCGGTGGTGCAGAGAGTTCGATCTCTCAGTGAACCCCACGAAAACTGAACTAGTCATGTTTACCCATAAACGAACACTAGGCCCTTATCGCCTACCCAAACTTTTCGATACAGAACTCCAGTTAGCCGACGAGGTCAAATATCTGGGAGTCATCCTGGACAGTAAGTTAAATTGGAGTAGTCACTTAGATAATAAAATTAACAGGGCCTGCATCACCTTTTGGCAATGCAGGAGGATGATAGGTAAGAAGTGGGGCCTATCCCCTAAAATTATACTTTGGTTATACTGCGCGGTAATCCGACCTATGATCACTTACGGGGCAGTGGTCTGGTGGCCCCGCACCAAACTAACTACAGCCTCCATCAAACTGCAACGCATGCAACGGCTAGCCTGCATGGCGATCACAGGCTGCATGAGGACTACCCCGACCGCAGCTCTCGAAGCCATGCTGGGGCTCCCACCGCTTCATCTGTTCATACAGCAGGAAGCGACGATGACGGCTGTACGCCTTAATACACTTCAACTTTGGGGTAAGAAAGAAACACAGCACACCGCGGTACTGGAGGGATTCCACAACGAGTTCCCCCTGGCGAAAGCAATAAACGATCGGATACCAAAACTATTCGTATTCGATAAGAAGTACAAAATCCAGCTCCACGAGGATCACCGCTGCGAGGGATTAAACCCCGCGGAACTACGGATCTTCACGGATGGATCTAAAACAGGTACTGGCACAGGTGCTGGAGTCTTCTCGGAGGATCTCAACATCCACATAGCCAAGCCTCTGGGGGCCCACAACACGGTATTTCAGGCAGAATGCATGGGCATTTCCCTGGCGGCATCTGCTATCTTGGCCAGGAAGGTTGTGGACCACTCAATTCGTATACTCTCAGACAGCATGGCTGTACTGCTAGCACTAAACAACCACACAGTCAACTCTGGGTTAATACACGAGTGTCATCAACGCCTGAACCAGGTTGGTAATCTCAACAATATAACCATTCAGTGGATTAAGGGACACAGCGATTCCCGTGGCAATGATGCGGCGGACGAACTCGCTAGAAGGGGATCGAGCATGGCAGCGGTGGGACCCGAACCTATCGTACCACTCCCTTTCGGATACCTACGCACACTGGTAAGGAACCGAACTAGTGTACAACACCACAAGCTATGGCTAGACCATGGCGAGTGCAGGCAGGCTAAGGAAGCACTTCCTACTATCGACCGCCGCCTCACCAAACGCGTGCTTCGGTTGACCAAATCGCAGCTGCGCACAGTTACAGCCACCATTACTGGACACGGCTCTTTTAATAAACACCTCTTTGTCATAGGAGTCACGGACAGCCCCCTGTGCCGTGCCTGCATGGAGGAAGACGAGACAGCAGCCCACGTGCTTCTGCACTGCCCAGTGGTTGCAACATACAGGGCAAAGTACTTCGGTAACCCAGGTACTCTCCGCGAGATTGTCAGCAACACCAAGGCGCTGCTGGCCTTTCTCGGGGAGTTAGGGTGGATCGAATAAAGTTCCCACCCGTACGCAAAATACGCGCTTTGACGTGGAGTTGCGGACACCAGCCCGCTATACAATACAATACAATACAATGATAGTGATGAAATTATTCTTTGAGTGATGTTATTTAAGTGTTTATAGTTTTTGTCCTTACAAGGTTTTTCAGAGGCTTAGGTACATAATGGGTGTGAAAAATTTGAAAGGAACTGGTTCTCCCCGCCATCGCGATTTTTTTTTTGTTCTAGGTTTTTCTCGGTACTTGAAATACCTTCACGATCCCCGTATTATTCAATGCATCCATCAGCTCAATATTTTGAGTAACTTACATTGAGTTCGACCGGTAATCGTGATATTTCACCCAAAAAAAAAATCGTTTACTTTTTTTATCTTTTGGGTAGAGTTACTTAGTTTGATGTTCAGAATGCTTGGTTGACGGGTTCGTGAAGGGTCGTAGATACTTTTGATACCCAGCAGCTGTGTTCGACATGGGATGTGTTTATTTTTAACATGGGACAGGCAAGGATGGGACTTGAGATAATACAAACACATTTAATAAGCAAAGCCTATATAATTATCACTTGCTTCGGTGAAGCAAACACATCGTGAGGTATCCAGCATGCCTGAGGAATATTTAAAGCAAATATTATTTGGCCCATGGGTGGCATGAAAAGTCTGACACTAGGTTAGGCATTACCCACACGATAAAGAAAAAAGCAAAGCCTTTTTAAAAATTGCAGAAAGATTACACGCAATAATGAGTCGCTCTAATCTCAGTTCTCGGTTAATATAATCCCGTACACCCCGCCCCCACACTCAGGATTTGGCCAACAATTTCCATACGTATGGCTTCCATACACTTAATTTGACACCTCTTAAAATTCTGCACGCGTAACGAAGTCCTTCTCAAAGCCAATTAGCAAACTAGTTAGAACTAGTTACAATTGAACAGTGATTTAGAACAGCTGTTCCGAATCTCTGGAAGTAATCACTGTTCCAATTAAAAAGTCTTGTTTCCATTCGATTAAACTTATAATTGGGATGCAACTTGAAGTTCTGATTGAGGTGAATCTTGTTTTAAACTGTAGCTTAAGAATAACTGATTGGAAACTGTGTTTGTTTGTTCTTGTTAGGGTTCCGTACCCAAAGGGTAACCAACGGAACCCTATTACAAGGCCTCCGCTGTCCGGCCGTCCGTCTGTCTGTCAGCGGGCTGTATCTAATAATCCGTAATAGGTAATAGTCAATAGATATTTTCTCAGAATGTGTATTTCTGTTGCCGCTAAAACAACAAATTATGAAAATAAATTGAAAATAAAAGGGGGCTCCCCCTACAACAATGTCTGACTTGCACTTAGCCGGTTTTTTAATATTGATCTACCATCAATAAACGCAACAAATTTCAAGTAAACTTTTCATATACACAAAGAACGAGAAAATTTGAAAACAAAAAAATAAAAATATCGAATATTTTTGTTTTTTTTTTCCTCGGAAATAAAACTACGTATGCCATTTGCTTCTACTCCGTTCACCTATTATAACCATTTTTTTTGGAAAGAGAGAAAAAAGTCATGCCTGTATAAGCATATTGCGTTATAACTAAGCTAGGGTCTAGGCTGGTAGCGTATCTAGGATTTATTATATTTGTCAAAAAATGAGGTTAAAGTTAGCAACAAAATTATTATTAAAAAAAAATCACTCCGCCGCGACAGTGTAATCACTGCCGTGACCAGGATTCGAACCTGGGTTACTACGGCCACAACGTAGGGTCCTAACCACTAGACGATCACGGCTACCGGAGCTGGTGGTAATGCCTTTCAAATTCTGATTTACATTATCTCTATATACAGGGTGTTGTAAGATAGATTATTTAAAAACTCGCGATAAAAAGTGAAAGGTACAAGAAACGGCAGTATTTTATTTTTGGTGGGGTTTTATTAAATGTGGGGCAATTTATTGCCCGCAGCCATTGTAAATGTAGCGTGTAATTGTAAACAAAACAAGAGCTATGAGTAGGAACAAACGGTGTCTCTGTCAGCCGTAGGGTTTAGACTTTTTGTTACGAAAACAACTTGTTAATTACAGTCATTAGGCAAAAAGAAAAATAGAATTTGTATTGTGTTTTGTTTGTTTCATTAGGTTACCTAAGAATGTTTTATTTATTTATATGTTTCTTTTTGTTTTGTTTTTCCAGGTGGAGATTCTGCCTGCCCAATAAGAATGCGCGGGTTTGCTTTATTACATGTTCTTAGTACGATCTATGATCTGACGAACATTCAGAGACTTCATTAGGACACCTAGCTACCTGTTCTTCTTATTTTACTCTATAGAGTAAGCATGCCTGCTTCCTCTTTTTCTCTGCGTCGACCTACCTATGTTTTTTCTTTGACCACCATGGCACTGGGCCCGCGTGGTGGATTGCGGTCCATTTCCTCTTAGTGAATTATGACAGTCCATACATGTGACAGGCCATAAATCTAGCAGACTTACTCATTTCAAATAATTATGTTTCAAAAAAAAAAAATGAAAGTTACATTGGTCTTCATTTAATTACACCATTTAAATATACTTATATTTTAGCAAAGTTCTGCGTACAATAGTATAAAGGGTGTAAAAAACCTCTTAACGAAGCCGAAAGGCACTTGTTCTCCCCGTCATTGCGATCATTTTTTTGATCTACACCATACCTGGGAACCTTCTAGTTACGGAGATATTGGGTCAAAGTTCCAATTTTTTGAGAAGTTTTTTTTTTAATACAAGTTTTTAATGTAAGATTATTAAACACCACCATGACACCCGAATTATTCAATCCATCCATCAGCACAATGTTTTGAGTGCGTTACATTGAGTTCTACTACAAAACATGATTTTTCACCCCAAAAAAAGTCGTTTCCCAGCAATTATTTTTGCGTAAAGTTACTTAGTTTGATGTACAGAATGCTTGGTTGACGGCTTCGTGATGAGGTTGTTTACACCCTGTATAGATTCGCTTTCCCGCGAACATTGTGGAGGTAATAGTTATTTAGGAGAAATGGGTCACAGTGTACATAAATAATGAACATGGTTATGTTTATTGTGATTGTCGAAACATGTTGTGTTTGTCGCATGTGGTCTAACTTTAAGCACAACGCACACGTTACCATATATTTTATGATGACTTACTATTGAAATAGACTAAGTACGTGAGTATAATTCAATCAGGGATGACGGTGATGAAGTACTTATGTAGGGTTCTAATTCGTAAACCTCACGAAACCGACGCTTCTTGCCCGGCGCACTGCCACAAAATCCGCGTCGTCGCCTCCGCCGGTGTCAAAACCACCTTAGAACACAACCACCAAGCCACCAACCACTTTGCTCTATTACACTTTGCGTAAGGCTACGTACTTTTCCGGCGGATTGCTTATTTCAGGTCTAGCAACCAGCTGCGGCTTCCAGTCTAACCGAATGCAGTTGAATACCTGCATTTTACATGGAGCGACTGCCTATCTGACCTCCACAACCCAGTTACTACTGGGTAATACGATACTCCTTGGTAAGACTGGTTAACATCCCTGCTAATTGCTTATTTCAGGTCCACCAACCAGCTGCGGCTTCCAGTCTAACCGAATGCAGCGGAATACCTGCATTTTACATGAAGCGACTGCCTATCTGAAATCCACAACCCAGTTACTACTGGGTAATACGATACCCCTTTGTAAGACTGGTTAACATCCCTGCTACTAATACCAAACAACTTATATGTACCCGTCTTCTAAAAATGCACTGAATTTGAAGTAACCCAAATATTCCCATCTCCGCTCTTCAATCTTAAAACCATTATAAAGTCTACTCGATACGCCAGTATCTTTTAATACACGATTTACATATCTTTCATTATAAGTTAGAACTTTTCAACAAAGTTCGCAACTCATATATTTTACATGAACATGCAAATTATATTTAAATTGTCTTACTTTCACAATAAAACAACGATGTATTATGATTTAAGACTAGTTTTTTGCCGCAGCGTTACTCGCGTTGGGTCGGAAATTATCTAACGGTAATGCTGTACTGGGATAAAAAGTACCTAATATCTACCTTAGGTCACTGCCTGTAAGCCAACTTTTATCGAAATCTGTTTAATCGGTTCACATTATTCCAGTCCAGTAATTCAGCCAAGTGCTGAACTGTATCATATTGAGTACATTAGTCCAGTCATGATATCACGCCAGTAATCCCCGAAGGGCAGAGGTTTACCCAATTGTAGTACCTACATAGTCTTATTATTTATTTATTTATTGCCATAAACCGGATACAAATCCAGACTGCTACTGAGAAAATTTCTGGTGGAAAAACCCAATATCACTTTGCCCGACCCAGCAACAATGCGTGTTCACTGCTTAAAGCTTCTAACCCTAAAATTAGCAACTCTTATTTGTGGTGGTTCAAACTTCGTTTGAAATACTGTTAGAATAAAGTTCTAATCAGCTTGCACTACAAAGCGGTTGTTACGTCAGTCACTGCGGCCGAATAGTGCGACATGAGTGGTTTTTTGCGATTTACAAAAAATCTATTGATTGGACTAAAAAAATAAAACATATTAGACCTGCTTTATAGTTAGTTCAGTTAGTATGCAAAGTTTCATGATCTAATTTCAAGTACTTTTTGAATACCAACGGTTTATTGTTCGATTTGGAGGTAACTTTGGAATTTTTTTCTATCAAGAAAAGTTTATGGAATCGTGTTTTCGACACACATAGGACTTAGCATTAATCCTCAACTTTACCATAATTATATTTATCAAAATTAATGCTGCAGTATTTTAGGAGTAACGGAGGATCATGCTAAGCCATTTGAGGGATATATAGCCCTTAACCTTTAATCCAGCACAGGATAGGCCGTCTACACTATTCCAGTTGAGCTGGAATGGTGCTAGATTAAAAAATAGACAACCAATCCAGTTACTTGACTTAACCTTGACCTGAACCTTCACTGGACCCAGTGTATTCCAGTGATGGTTTAGATTATTCCAGTTGCAATCCAGTGCTGGACTAGATCACTGTACTAGAAAGCTACTGGAATAATGTGAACGGAGCATTTGACGAAAGGTCACAGACAGACAGACTACCGCATCTATAATTTTAGTATACTTATGGATTTCTCAAAGAAAAGAAATGAAAATAAACCGACATGTCATCGTTTATCTTTATTTCTTTGATGAAATAAGGTTGGTACGTTAATGATAAATGTAGAGAAAATGCTTTGACGTCTCATGTAAAGAGGTCTCCTTATTAGAAACGACTGTCTTTTGTAGACAAAAATATCATTATAATGGTTCTACCAAAAAATCATATTGTTAGTAATATCAATCTTTCTTACAAAGTAATCCTGTAAAAGCTTAGTGAACAAAAAAGGGCCATCGCACATACATACATAACATCACGCCTGTAGTTCCCGAAGGGCTAGGTAGAAGTGCACCTAATAGTACACCCAGGGCACAAATCCAAGAAATGCCCTGCCGGGGCTTCGGGACTGTTCGAAAGAGATACCGTGGCTCCGGAACACAAAGGGCGATGAAGGAACATGGATAGGTTTTAGTAAGTAAAAGTCTGACACTCCCTCCTGCTCCGCCCAGAGCGAAAGAAGTCATTTAATGATTTCCCAAGCGAAAAAAAAGGGTCTCGAGTTCGCCAGGTTGTGTCTAATTCCTAGGTAATAAGAGTCGAGCCTATTGTCGCCAGTAACTGGCCACAAACGCATGTTCCGGCCTACCGGTGGATAGACCTAATATCACTGCCTTCAGGAATTCTTCCAGGAATCGAACCCAGGTCCTCGCGCTCAGCAGCAGCGCTAAGCCAACGAGAGAGTCCAATAGGAAGATAGAAGTCACGCTTTGTATAAAATTATAAATTCAATTGCCATCTAGACCAGTTTTGGTTTAGTAATACTTTGAATTTTAGCGACTCAAATATATGCATTTTCTTCTAAAAACAAAAGAAATCACTCCGCCGCGACAGTGTAATCACTGCCGTGACCAGGATTCGAACCTGGGTTACTACGGCCACAACGTAGGGTCCTAACCACTAGACGATCACGGCTACCGGAGCTGGTATATATCGGCGCGAAATAACCGCTGGCTTCGCGCCAGAACTGGATCACTTTCACAATCGTTGCGGTTCATTGCGCGGGGTAATCATTATTTACGTAGCTTTCGCAATGCTTGAGGTGTTCTTAATTTGTCGACATTGTGACATTAATGCAGACATGCTTGCTGTCATAACAATCAATTACCTTGGCATAACAAGCGACGCGGTTAGTAGTCTATTTCTGTGGTCTCGTGTTCAAATCCGGGACTAGCGGGAAAAGAAAACATAGAAGTTCTTTTTTATCTCACTTATGACGTCATCTGATGTTTCAAATTTAGAATGGCCGTCAGAATACTACCTCTTTTCTAAAAAAATTAGGACAGAACCGAGTAATTACTATCAATCGATCAATTTCTCGCAGGTCTGCTGCAAGTGATTTCTTATGAAATACGCAGCACTCTTCTATCTTAAAGTAATGGTCCTATTAAGTATTTTGTGTGTACTTATATAAATAAATAGGAACAATCATTTTGCTATTACCAATTTGTTTGTTAATTTATAAGCCATAAATTTATCGGTTAAATTACATTTTTTTTTTATGTTAGGATATCAGTATACTCGTCATGTCTGAAGAGATTAGCTAGCTAATTTGAAATGGATTAAAAAGATTTTTTTTAGGACCTTGTTTACTTCCATGTAATCCAGCTAGAGTCACAAACACTCAGGTTTATAGAACGTGACTTCATTTGCGAACCTAGCAGCTGTAAGCCGCATAGAGCTGCGGTCCACACGGACAGAGACTTACCGATTTTAGGTCGAAATTGTTTTTTTAACCGACTTCCAAAAAGGAGCAGGTTTCTTCTACCGTTTAAATATTTTTTTATGCGTGTTCGCGGATAACTTCTTCGTTTATGAACCGATTTTGATGATTTTTCTTTGTTTGGAAGAATATTATTACGCAGTGGTCTCGTTTAAATTTGGTGAAGATCTGATGCTGGTCTTCGGAGATATGCTATGGAACTCTTCAATATTAGACAGCAAATGTGTCGTGATTGCTGCAATCGCTTGAATGTTTATTGTTTACAAAACATCATAACGTAACATCACGGTTGTATTCTCTGAGGGGATACGCAGATGTGTGCAGTACAAACAGATTTCGACAGTCAGGTATGTAAGTTTCCATTTCATTGAGGATAAGCCTATCACTATGATATGTATTGTTAACGGTGTAAAATAAATGCATAGCAAATATTTATATAGGATATTACAACTAAAAATTAAAATAAAAAAAACTTTTATGCAAAAAATAAAACCGTGTGCCAAAACAAAACTGAAACAAACAAACATGTCACCGACTTCTGATGCTAAAGTTATTTTTCACTTTTTTGTTTTTTGAAGTCGTTTTTATTATTTGCAAAAAAGGTTTTTTGGTTTTTCTTTTTATTAATTTAGATAAATATAGGTACAGATTGGGTATTAGCTATGTATATGAGACTATAATAATATATCATGATGCTGGTCTTACAGCTGCTAGGTAGAAATGTGTGTGTGTGTGGCTGAGCGATTGATTGTGTGACGTGTTGCGGACCCCGCACGGAACAAACATTTTGTATGACCTACAGATACCTGTTCCGGGTGGCTGTTTCTGTACTACACTACTACTACAACAGCCCATAACGTCCACTGCTGGACATAAGCCTCTCCCATGATGGGAGGAATTTGCCGTAATCTCCACGCTTGGCAGGCGGATTGGAGATCGCAGTGATGAAAGACTAACAGAATACGCTGCTGCCCATTCTCTGGTCTACGGAGGCGCAAGGTGTTCTGCCTCAGACATTAGTCGCCTTATACGACACCCGTGAGTGTAATGGGTTGGTTCTATTCTACTCTGCCGGATACCACACGGCTAACGGCTGTTTCTGTATGTGAGTTTAAATGTTTGTAAACTCACCCACTATACAGGAGAAATTCTAAGTGTGGGGCAAAGTTTAAAAAAAACACCTCCATCGCCATTTATGTTACTGGCAGTTAGTATTTTAGAGATAAACACAAACTTCATATTTAGAACGGATTAGAAAAGCATTGTCAGCTGGGATAGCTGACAGCATTTAGACTTCATAATGTAAATGGATTGAACTCAGAATACTAAATAAATATTTAATTTAAAATCGTCGTACCTTTAACTTTGTAAAATCTAGTTTTCCAAGGTGTTCCATAGTTTGTACGAGTACTATGTCCCTCTTTGTTTCTCTAAAATTCTTTGGTTTTGTTAGTGAATTGGGGACTTGACCTAGAAACCTCTTGAGAAGTAGAGCCAGGTGGAGTGAAGTCTCACTTGAAGGAGATTAGTGGTTATTTCAACACTTGAGCACCAACTCGAAGGGAACTACTAAGGTAACACGATTACTTACTAGAGGTCGATACTTGATTTGAAGTGGAATTTGTGATAAGTTTAAAATTGTGTATTATGTTGTAGGTTTACATTCTTGGAAGATGTTTCGTGAAATTACGGTTGGAGATGTCAAGCGTTATGTTATTTCTGCTACATAAACAAGCAAAATACAATCTACAAGCTATGCGTGAATTTTCTCTCTAATCGTAATTCCAATTTAGAATATTGGTTGCCAACTCTGTAACCATGTGAAAAAAAATGTTACCTGAATTATACTTAAGGATTTTTCTACCAAGTACCTAA
Organism: Xestia sexstrigata; assembly: GCA_941918905.2. Taxonomy (NCBI): domain Eukaryota; kingdom Metazoa; phylum Arthropoda; class Insecta; order Lepidoptera; family Noctuidae; genus Xestia; species Xestia sexstrigata. Next base: position 3,421,318 of record OW799201.2, on the reverse strand, counting down.
CAGCAACCTTTTTATGAATTTCGTCTCACACCAAAATGAGAATCCATCGACTACTAACGGTATCTCCCAAATCTTTTGAATGAATGTCTTTGTTTGCAAGTAGGTCATGGCACAGTATAAAACTTACCAGTAAACCAATTTGGACCTTTATTGTGAAATAAAACGCGGTTCGTCAACTGCTTTGTTACATTGCAACTACGATCCTTTTACAGTTATTGTGCTTTGAACTGTCTGTGTCTACTGCTTCATCTTTTTCTTTTTAAAGAGATACTTTAACAATTCAAAAGTGCCTGTAACTGGTTAGTATCCGCAGTACCACAAAACGTACATTAAGTATTTATAGTTATAAATACCTGGTATTTTTTGCATGTGCATACAAATATAATCATTTATGAAGTTACATAATTGATTATATTTGTATTAGTGGACATAAATCACAGGATTGTTGGGATTTGTATGTACCTCACTTCACTTTTATTGTCAACTAGCGACCCGCCCCGGCTTCGCTTGGGAACAATTTAGAACAAAAAAAGAATTGCGCTTACTATAAAATTATTTTGTAGTGCCTTTATTTTCCAATAATTCCATTTTTTTGGGTGGTAAAATCATTAAATGAGTCCTCCCCAGCCCTGGGTGGAGCGGAAGGGACTGTCAGACTTCCTGACTAAAACACACTGACTAAGACACTATGATTTTTCGGTTGCCCTTTGCGTTCCATGGTCCCGGTACCCTGTGTAGACAGATCCGAGACCCCGGCAGTTGCGATAACTCCTAAAATATTCATTAAAATTCAATAGTTTTTAGGGTAAATACGTTCTAAAATAGATATTGAAGATAATCTATATAGATTTACACCATACACCATAAATAAGCTTCTAAAATAATGCATTACTTTTTACGCAAAACTTAAAACATGAAAATAGCTAAAGTGACCAACTGTTACACTGCGACCCCATTTGATTCGCTGAGAATGATATTTTCAGTCGCGCGTAATTTTAATTCTGTGATATCTTCTAAACTATTCATTTAAATGATATACTGTGAAGGGCCATATTGATATATATTAAATGTACAATTTATTCAAGGTACTGAATTGGATAAGGATTAATGCTGTATTGCTAAAAATCGCTTCGTAAATAAGCCATTATTTCTCGTAAAAAGTAAAGGATAAATAATGGTTATTGTGGGTTATCCCTAAGAGATAGACATATACCATCGCGGACTTTTTTGTAGACCTTTTTAAGGTGTACAATACTGTAGTACATTATTTTGGTCTATCTAGGGTTCAGCCAGCGATTGCAAAGTAAGCGCAAAAAGATGTGTTTATTTACGACATTACATTAGAAACCTCTAAAATTATCAGTGTTTCTCTACTATTTATGCATGTTATATACTTTTAAACCTTCCTCTCGAATCACTCTATCTATAAAAAAAAACCCGCATCAAAATCCGTTGCGTAGTTTTAAAGATCTAAGCAGTTTTAAACTTTATTAATTTTATATTTGGTATATTTGAAAAATAAAACACTTTTGAGTTAGAGTTTGTACTACACACTTCACATAAAACGTAACTACTTGTCTTCGATACTCAGTTACTTTGTTGCCAAAAGAATGCGTATTATTCATTGTGCGTTTGAGTCGCGTCCGATCAATAGGCTTGTCAACTGAAAAAATCTAATTAGTTCGTCAGTTAGATTATCAAAAAATATTTGACCCGTATTTTTTCTTTTGTTACGTAAACTAAAATTGACGAAGATCTTCAGGAAGAGGTCAAGATCTTCGGCTTCTAAATTCTCAATACGTCACTCCGTGGTATAATTTAGTGCGTTCCGACGTCACGAGCCCCCCCCCACTCTAGAGTTTTGATGCGTTTTTATCTTTGTCAATATTCATTGATTTACAAAAACAAAAAATACGTGTCCATTATTTTCTAATGCTCTATCTGACGGACTAAATAGATTAGCAATTTATTTATTTATATTATAAAAAAATACATATGAAAGTTTTTGAATTGATGGTGGAAACTAGCCTATTGTTCCTAGTTGAAACACTGTATGCTAATACGTCTACAGTGGTCATACGGTTTTCATTGTCGCGTCATTCGAGAACTTACCGAACGATTCGGTTTGTCGAAGGCTCGTTTGTCGAAGGACGCTGGTTCAATGACCCAGCCCTTATTGCGGAATTGAGCGTCACGTATGTATGTCCCGTTGTGGTATTTGGGCTAATGGGATTGGCGTAAATGAAGAGTTTTATATTGGCATATGTATGTATGTAGTGTAGATTTGGACTGGCCGATTGAAATTTTTTGCATGTTGACCCAAAAATATAGCCTAGTTTGCCCCCAAAATAGTTAGCAAAGGCTAGGAAGATGATGGTTCTAATTATGTGGTACTTGTGGTAGCATTAAATCGATGAGTATTTTTGCAGTTTATATTATCCTGCTAAAGCGGACGTGGTGAAGTTTGAGGATTTGGCATGGCGGTACTTTCATACAAGCTTACAACCTACCACTTTTCATGATGTTAAGGTTTCTGAACAATATGCTTGCCGTATTATAGGCTACTAGGCACGCCAACTTTTGGGGATGTTATATTTCTTATTGACGTCTAAAAGCGTTGATTCTTGCTCACCAACCCTTAGAATAAATGACTTTCGATTTTTAATCTAGGGTTTGATTTGATAACTAAGACTTGCAACACAAGTAATAGCTTAATTACATAAGTCCTGTTATAACCACCAGTTACATAAATGTAGTTGCAAACACATGCCACATTAGTTTAGTTAATTTATTAATAATTACCAAGAATTACAGGCCAGATTAATAAAAAAAAAAAAAAGTGAAAACACAAATCATTAAACATTAAAAAGAGCATTTAGAACAAATTAACTTAAAATTATCAACAATTAAATAAAAAAACTAAATTAAGAACACGTGATAAGCAGAATAGAAACAATACATAATAATCACATCAAATTACCTAAAACTATTCTTTTAGGTCATATAACGCCTGTTCGGTTAGCCAGCCTTTGAGTTTCGCTTTAAAAGCATTGTCAGACGTCGCGTTTAAGATGTTATCCGGTAGCCGGTTGTATACTGATGGACCCATAACATGAATCAACTTTCCAGATTTAGATAGGGTGTGTGGGTAGACAGATAACTTGTTTCTACCACGAGTACAATAATTATGCCATTAACCATGTGTGGTGGCTACGGTCACACGCGTAAACACTGCTACGGCGTAGATGCGAGCTCTACGATTCTACGAAGATGACCTTACTTTCTACGAAAATCCATGAGGCGCGGACACGGTCCGTCGTAGCACAGTCATTGTGCTTTTGTGCTACGTTTTCAGGTAAAGCGTGTGTCACCAATTTTTTTATTTTTATTTATTTATTTATTTATTGGCCTATCTACAATTGTTACACAGTTTATCCTAAATAATACAAGCAATATGATACAAGCATAGTGTACAATATAATGCGATAGACACAGCATGCATAAAACAAAATTATATCAAAAAATGAAATTACAATAGTAGTGCAGAAATAACACTTTCAACAACAGTGGGTAGTTTTAGAAACACAGTAAATACAAAGATGACAAGGGAAAAGAGAAAAAAGTCATTATGCTGAGTAGTTTTGATGGACCTGGCGCTTGAATTTCTGAAGTGTTGTGGAAAAAATATCTATTGATTCATCGCAATTATTAAGAAGCCTGCAAATTCTGGGGATGGGGGAGTTGGATCCTGACACAGTTTTGCGGAATGGGGGACGTAATAGTTTTATAGGCTGACGCGGATATTTGTGGGGTAGGTTAAAATTAAACTTACTTAACAACTGGGGGCAGTCTATTTTACTATGAAGTATTTAAAAAAAAAATTAAATCTATATTATCTCGTCGTAATTTACACAACGTGTCACCAATATACGTATATAATAAATGATATTTTGTTTAACGATTGTGAAGTTATTCAAAATCAATGCATTTATTTCAAGTAGGCCAGTTACAGGCACTTTTGAATTGTCGAAACAAAACTAACAATAATATGAAACAATAGTCCCAGTCACAAGGTATAATAACTTTGAAAGTACTGTAGTGGTCCATTCCCTAGCGTAGATCTCTATGGAGAAGAACGGGCAAGAAACTCCATGGACACTCTTTTAAATCAGAAAATTGTTAAAAAAAACCTTGGTAACATCATTCATGTTGAGATGGCAACGAACGTGGCAACTAAGAGATGTTGTTTAAAATTAATACTTTACGAGGTTTCAATAAAATGTACAATAGGCATGACGACAGTATCAAAAAATTGCAAATTTATTTAGTCCGTCAGTTATAGTATTGGAAATTAATGGACACGTATTTTTTGTTTTTGTAAATCAATGAATATTGACAAAGATAAAACGCATCAAAACTCGGGAGTGGGGGCTCCTGACGTCAGAACTAGGTAAAAATTATACCTAGGCGTGACGTATTGAGAATTTTAAAAGCGTCATATCTTCGTCAATTTTGGTTTACGTAACAAAAGAAAAAATACGGGTCAAATATTTTTTGATAATTTAACTAATAATAATAATAATAAATAATAAATATCGCTGGACATTACACACAGCGCCATCCAGTGCCACACTAAGCAACGAGGCTTGTGTCGTGGACACCAGATAGTTGATATACTACATAGATACTTTTTGTTTGTAAATACATACTTAATATACATATAAACATCCATGACTCGGAAACAAATGCCCATGCTCATCACACAAACATTTGCTCCGACCGGGATTCGAACCCGGGACCCTAAGAACGTAAGGCAGCCTCACTACCGCTGCGCCATTCGGGTCGTCATAACTGACGGACTAATTAGTTTTTTTTTGTGTCTCGCCTAGTCGATGTTGTAAAAAGTGTCCATAATAGATTCCTTTCGTGTCTTTATTTTACTTCTGATAGCTGCAACCAACCAGAAGCCTAAGAAGAATTGTGACTGAAGATGACAATAATTTTGAGAGACTTGTAGTGACTGCAATCCAATAGTAACATAATTATATCGAGAATAAAAGTCACATCTTTTTGATAGTAATGTGAAGCTACAGGCAATATAACTGCGAAGTTACTGTATTAGCTGTAGGGTGCTTCCCTAACATAAGTAATGTCAATGCAAATGTAAAATGTCAAAGTTAAACTTAAATGCAGAAAATGTCAGTGAATGCTCAACGGGATGAATCTAAATAAAAATGCAAGTTGTCGGACTCAAACCACGTCTAATTGAACACTAAAAAATGTAATATACATAAAATGTATAGAACAATGCAATATGTCAGTGTCAATGCACTGCCAAATGTAGGTCGCGTCCAAAGTGTAAATACGAGAGCCTACTGGCTAACTTATTGTAATAAATATATTTTAAAACCCATGTACGTGCACTGTACATTAGCTCTTAACATTTTGATCCAATTTTACGATCCAGTACGCGGAACACACACGTCACGAATCCCTAATTAAATTAATAATAACGTAAATGAAGGTTCGTTTGCAGCCGTCACGTAATCCGCAATACAATCAAATTTAATGCATTTGAGTCCAATTAATAATAATTGGATTCTGATACAAACAATTAATATTTTGTAGTAAAATGCTTATGCTTTTATTTTATCGTTGGCATTACGTTACAGCGCCATTCTTTTTTTCAGACTGAAAGGTTTCATGTTATTAATGTTAAATAATGAACGTTAAAAGGATTACAAATTAATATTAAAAACAAACAGAGTTCACGAAAATAGTGGCCATAAAGCACAGAAAAAGAGTTTTATTTTGTTCGATTTGAATTTTTGAATGAATGAATTTTTCCATTTCATTCAAAAGAAAAAAAAAAGATTTTTTTAACTGCCTTCTGTAAAATGTTTCTCTCGTAACAAACCTTAGTGTGCCAGAGAGAGACAAAAAATAGCAACATCAACAAATGATTTCCTTGTAACTTTGGGAGCTGACTGTACTGTACAAAAAACAGTTGAAATTTATGGTTGACGAAATGGGATTCAATGTATGAAGATTAAAATAGTTACGAGTTGGCACACTTTTTCACTTGTTTCGCACGTCTTTTGTTTAGTTGTCGAAATGGGAAAGTTACGAGATGGGCCGGAGCCGTTTAGTGGTCGCAAGCGCGACAGCTGAGCATGAGGTCCTGGGTTCAATTCCCGGGTCGGGCAAAGTGTTATTGGGTTTTCGATCAGAAATTTCTCAGTAGCAGCCAGTCTGGATTTATGCCCCCTTTTTTATGCCCTATTTTTTATTATTACATGGGACTTAAACTTAACTGGTGAAATGTTTAATTAGGCAGAGGCTTAACCTTGATGTTATGTTAGATTTTTTAACGTGCCCATTGTCGGAACTAACAGCAATGTCTTATCTACACTATATAATATTATAAATAGGAAAGATTTGTGTTTTTGTAAGTTTGTAATGAATAAACTCAAAAACTACTACGCCGATTTCATCATTAGAAAGCTCCATTCACCCTGAGTAACATAGGCTATATTTTAGCCCCGTACTAAACCGGAACGGGCTCTACGCGGGTAAAACCGCGTGACGTCTGCTAGTACTATATATAGCAATATTTTTGTAAAAAACACAAGACCGTTCCTGTATGGAGTATTGCAGTCACTTATGGGATGGCTCAGCAAAATACCAGCTTGCTGCACTTGACTCGGTGGAACGCAGAGCCAAAAAGCTAATAGGCGACGAGACGTTGGTAGCCTCGCTTCACAGCCTAGCTCATCAGCGTAATATTGCCTGCCTGTCGGTCTTCTACAGACTGCACTTCGGAGTGTGCGCAGGAGCTCCACGACCTGATCCCACCATCACCCTTTTACCATCGGACTAGCAGACGTACTGCGGCGTACCACCCGCACTTGGTTGATATCCCGACGTGTCGTACTAAGCGCTTCTCCTCCACTTTTATTATGCGCACAGCCAAAGAGTGGAACTCTCTGCCTGCGTCTGTGTTCCCACCCACGTTTAACCCGCCTGCCTTCAAAGCACTTCTGGGCACGCTCGTTCCATCATAGATCTCATCCATCGCTTTCCATCAGGCGTGATCGAGGTCAAGACCAGACCCATATTGTAATAAAAAAAAATACAATTTCCAGACAGTTTGACCACTTATAACCAACAGCGGGGCTATTGTCAATGTCATTCAAGCCAAAAGTACTGACGCACTAAAGCTGGAATTTTTCGGCAACAACAATGTAACGTCACACAATGGTTTATTGATGGTGTTTGCTAACTTCACATCATACATAACTGAGTTATTTTGAGGCTAGGGAAACATGAGTTGTGTACATATTTTGATGTTTGCAAGCTTCTATTGATTTCACAGCTACATATGTTTGTGCATCTTGTACATAGACGTCCATTTGATGGAGTTGGAAAATGGAACTTTGCAATTGATGTTTATGGGTGTGTGAATGTATAGACCGATGTTTGAATGAATGGTATTAGTGATTGAAATCGTTAATTGACTGAAAAAAAATAAAGCGGATGAGGCGAGTTAAGAACATCATTATTGTCTCGATATTATGATTTAATTAGGAAATAGGTTCCATCTCTTTGTTTGGTATCTGTAATGCTATCGAAATTTAAAACATGCATTAAACGCACACTATGTAAGCAAGCATATTACAAGTTGAGCGTTTATATCGCTGATAAAAATGCTTAGCTCAATGCTGGTCCTGCTCCACAAGGACAGCGCGCATTAATTGATAGCATTAAATGGTATTGTTGGAGCTGCTGAAGATTGTACAACTATCTTTGCATTGTATAGATTCAATCTCTTTAGTATTATATAATCGCATAGCCCATATTGTGTGAGTATTATGTACTAGAAAGCTATAAAATAGCTTGAATGTGCCCTGGTGGTTGAGAATATGTTATGCTCACTCTAATGTCTCGCTGATGGTGGCGCATGTGTCGGATCATTTAGTTCCCTTCAAAATGGTTGAGTTGAATGGTGCTGACCCATGCGTGATGTTCGTGAACAGGCGCTGTCCGTTGTGACTGGTCATCTCTTAGTTGCCATGGCTTGTTTGAATGAATTATTTTGGTTTTTGAATTGTATTTTTATTGTTTTGTTTTTACTGTGGACACTTTTAACGTGCACATCTTGGTACATTGTTCTCACATAATATACCATCTCAACATGAATGATGTAACCAAGATTTTATTGTAAAAATATTTTGATTTAAAAGAGTGTCCATGGAGTTTCTTGCCCGTTCTTCTCCATAGAGATCTACGCTAGATAATGGGCAACTACAGTACTTTCACAGTTTTTATGTCTTGTGACTGGAACTAGCTACATTTAATTTTCATCTTTGTTTCGACAATTCAAAAGTGCCTGTAACTGGCCTACTTGAAATAAATGCTTTAATTTTGATTTTTGCTCATTGACTGAGATGTGACAGCTACTTGTGACGTTGTCAATTTTTTGAATGCACCTGTTTTTTGAGATTTTTTGTTCAGAAAACTGCGATAGTGATGATACTAATGTTTAATTTCTTGGTTTTACATGACTCCTTTGTGTGTTCATATTATATAATAATAATATAATAATAATAAATTTTTATTTTCTCCCACAAAGTAAAGTTACAATATAGAGGTGTTACAATTAAATATTGGAGGTACAAAGGTTTGTGGGAGTCAGGAGTTCAAACTAGGATGATACCCTGTGCTATGGACTCCTGGCCCCCCTCGCCGAGATTGGCATTATGACAATTTTAGAGAGACATGTCATTGTAGGACTATTTTAAAAAAAGAATTACAAGAAAAAATACTAATGTAATAAAACAAAAACTAAAAATGCGTGTGTGTTTGCGTGTGAAGTGTGAGTGTGAAGTGGAAGGTGTCATATGTGGTGTGGTGTAGTGTGTGTGTATGTGTGTGAGACAGCGAGAGTAAGATAGTGTAATGTGTGTGTACGTTCATAGATGGATGTAAATGCAAATGTGTGCGCGAAGGGGTGGCAGTATGTAGTTATGAGAAACGCTAGACTAGGATAATATAGTGAGCAGTTTTTCAGTTTCTTCATAATCAAGTTCTAAAAGCCATTGTGTCAGCTTCTTTTTACATTCTACCCTAGACAGATTAACAATTTCAAGAATCTTATTAATTTTATTATACAGTCTGCTTGATCTGAATATATAGAAATTTTTGGCAAAAGAGGTTTTTACTGGAGTTGTTTCACAGACTTCATAGAATCGTCTAGTATTAACCTTTTGTTTAGCCGTAGAAACGTCTATAGAGGAATGTTTTTTTATTACCGTTTGCAGTATATAAAGTTGTCTGATTGTTAATACCTTTGCTTCTTCGTAGAGAGTTGTTGTAGCGTATAAACGTGGTTTGAAGAGAGCAACTTTTAGAAGAAGTCGTTGAGCTCTTTCAACGTTTAGGACATTTGTTTTATACGAGCCGCCCCAGGTGGAGATACAATACGATAAGATTGATTGGCAAAGGGATTCGTACACATTTTTAACCAGTTTCCAATTTGCAACATGCCTAAGATTTTTAAATATATGAACGAGTTTTCTAGTTTTCTGAACCAGATGTGCAATGTGTTGTTTGAAAGATAAGTTTTTATCGATCATTATGCCTAAGTATTTTATTGATTCAGTTTTTGCTATCATTGGGCACATGGTACAGTTGGTGGTTACTGGATTACATGTGTGTGCATAAACGTTGAAATTATTAGTGTTTGATGCTACATTATGTATTGTAAACTCTATATATTTAGTTTTGGTGGCGTTTAAGGTCAGTTTGTTGAGAGCAAGCCAGGAAGTTACAATATTGAACCCTTCTTGGGCAGCAACAAAAGTTTCGTCCCAAGAGTCACCATAAAATGTTAAGGTGGTGTCATCGGCATAAGACATTACATGACAGTTTCTAATGTTTAGCTGGCAAAGATCATTGATATAGCAAAGGAAGAGGGGGGGGCCTAAGATACTGCCTTGTGGGATTCCAATATTAATCGGTCTTTCTTCACTCAGCGTATTGCCTATCCGAACTGATTGATAACGATCTTGTAAATAGTTCTCGAATAGTTTTAATTGTGTGTCCCTTATTCCCATTTGTTCTAGTTTGGAAATTAATATGCGTGGGCACACAGTATCAAAAGCTTTCTGAAGGTCCAGAAAGATAGTCAAACATTTTTTTCTATTATCTAATTTACTTACAATGAATTCAGTGAACGTATGAATACAATCAGTTGTGGATTTTCCTTTTCTGAAGCCATACTGGTTTGGTGATAAGATGTTTTTATCTTCTAAATATTTTACAAATCTGTTATTTATAATCCTTTCAAATACCTTTGAAATAGAGGTAAGCAACGAAATTGGCCGATAATTGGCCACTTCGTCCTTGCCGCCGCTCTTAAAAATGGGGATAACAATTGATTTTTTAAGGGATTCTGGAAAAATACCTTCTGATAAACATCTATTCAGGATGTAGGTGAGGGGAGGGACTATATATTTTTTTAGATTTTTAAGGACTGTTGACATAATATTGTCTGGCCCTGCTCCACAATCTGAGCGAAGGTTGCTGATTATTCCTTCTACTTCCTCTTCAGATGTATCCAAAAGCACAAAAGAGTTACAAGAGGACTTGAAATTTGCCGCGTTCGTTGGGAGTGGAGAAACACTAGTTGAAATTTTACTTTGCAACTCCATACCCACACTTGCAAAATAGGAATTTACTGCGTTAACTGAATCTTGTGGGAATATTATACCTACTACAAAATATCCTATCCTACTAATATTATAAATATGCGAAAGTTTGTGAGTATGGATTCGCTTCATCGCCCTTTGTGTTCCGGGGCCACGGTATCTCTTTCGAAATAGTCCCGCAGCTCCGGCAAGCATCGGCCCTTGCTTCTTCCTTCTTTGAGGCGCGCGTGGAACACAAACACGCCGTCAACACGGCCTGTCATCATGAGACGGACGGACGGCGAGCTAGCCCATAGCTCGCCGTCCACAGGCCCGAGATAGTTTATAACCTGGATTATCACATAGAATACTTTTTATCCCGGTAGTAAAATCCCATGGGACAATTATAAAACTTCACCCGGGCGAAGCCGTTGGCAGAAGCTAGTATATAATATGAAAATTTTTCAATCATTTCCATTCTTATTAGGACCATGCTCATGTATATCTCGATATAGCATTGTTTCATCTCAGGGGTCTTCTTATCTTGGTCAAACTCAACTCAAAACTCAAACTCAAAGCATTTATTTCAATTAGACCATTACGGCACTTTTGAATGTCAAAAATATAAAAAAGAAAATCAAAGCTACAGTCCCAGTCACAAGGCATAATAACTTGAGAAAGTACTGTAGTTGCCCATTCCCTAGCGTAGATCTCTATGGAGAAGAACGGGCAAGAAACTCCATGGACTCTCTTTTAAAATCAAAATATTGTTACAAAATCTTGGTTACATCATTAATTTTGAGATTATACATATATGTGAGAACAATGTAGAAAGACGTGCACACTAAGAGCGTCCAGAGTAAAAGATTAGATCAACAATTTACGAATAAAGTAATTAAAATGAACCTTGGCAGCTAAGAGATGACCAGTCCCAACTGACAGCGCCCGTTCACAAACATGACGCATAATGTACCGGCGCCATTCAACTCAACTATATTGAAGGGAACTAAATGACCCGACACACCCGCCACCATCAGCGAGACATTAAGGTGAGCATGACATTCTCTCAGCCACCAAGGCATATTCAAGTCAATGAAAGATAAATAAATGTAAATGGTGGCTGAACAGTACAAAGTACTCACACATTTGCTATGCAATTATATAATACTAAGAACTGGAATCTATATAATGCAAGTATTTTTTACAATCTTCTGCAGCTTCCACAATACATTAACATGGGAATCAATTCTTCATCTTCTTCTTTACGTGTCGATGGACTCAAATAATGCCCGACCCGAACAATCAATTAATTCCCCCCCCCCCTATGGTTGTGGAGCAGGACCAGCATTTAGCCAAGCATTTTTATCATCAATGTAATCCCCCAACTTATAATATGCTTGCCTACATAGTGTGCGTTTTATACAAGATTTAAATTTCGTCTCGTTCAGTTGAAGAATGTGGGGAGGTATTTTATTGTAACATTTCAAACAGTACCCCATGAAAGATGAATCTGCTTTAGCAAGCCTGAAACCTGGCTGAACTAGTTGGTCCCTATTTCTAGTGTTATAGAGGTGTCTGTCACCTCTTCTACTGAAAAAATGCCGATTTTTCCTGACGTACATGATGTTTTCATAGATGTATTGACAAGGTACTGTCATGATATTAATTTCCTTAAACAGTTCTCTTTGAGTATATGGTGATGCCATAGCTTGTGTTTTACACGAAAACGTTTTCTTTAATGGGGATATAAAATCGTTGTTAAATGTTTAGTCATAAGGATAAGCTTCGTTTTAAGAAAATTAAGTTTAATAGTACACATTAAAAGTTATCACTGCAACTTTTATGTGTAGTATTAAACTTAATTTTCTTAGTTAACTTTGTCTCAATATGGTTGTTAATACTTCGATTATAAAATTAAAAATACTCGTTTCAAGAATTTATACATGTAGAATGATACTGATAGTGCTTGTTGCAAACAATTTAAATAAAATTATATTGGATTATTGTATTTTCGATTCGAAAATCAACGCTTTTTCGCTACGTTTACACCGCGTGGGGGGGGGGGGGGGGGTACCTCAGGACAGTACCCAATTAGCCAATTAGTCTTTTTTCAAGCTATTTATATTACGAATTGGGCATTCATCGACTAAGCCGTATATATAATGACAGGTTTAATAATGACTAGAGTATATTATTACTAGAGTTAGTCGCAAATTTACATGATAAAAAAACAAGGTGCCAATATACAAAAAGAAAAACATATTTACGAAATACCTACCTACCTTGTGGCGACCCGAATGGCGCAGCGGTACTGAAGCTGCCTAAGGTATTAGGGTCCCGGGTTTCAATCCTGGTAGAAGCATATGTTTGTGTGATGAGCATGGACATTTGTTTCAGAGTCATGGATGTTTATATGTATTATAAGTATGTATTTACAAACAAAAAGTATCGATGTAGTATATCAACTATCTGGTGTCCACGACAAGCCTCGTTGCTTAGTGTGGCGCTAGATGGCGCTGTGTGTAATGTCCAGCGATATTTATTTATTTACCTAAGTAATAATGCCGCCTGTTGACGTTTTTTCGGAAAAACAACTTAAATCACTGCAATTTATAGCTACAAATTAATAGTGTCTATAGTACTTCGAGCTGTTGATACTTACGAGAAAAAAAACATCCGTTCTTTTTCACTAAATTTTATTAAAGTTGGTATACACTTAAGTGTTATCCAATAAACCTCGTTCCCAGTTAAGTGCAATCAATCTAGAGAAAAAGCAATGCTTTCAAGTACCAACACAAGTTTTAAATAAAGGATGCAATCCTCATATTGTTGCTCGAAATCAAAATGCAAATACACACATCAAAAGTATCTAGGGATCAACATATATTTTTGCAATAACTTTTCTCCTGATTGATATTAATTAAAATTTTCTTTAAGGATTCATCAAATAAAGTGTTTTCGTTTGTCACAGTAACGATAAACCAAGTCACCTTTGCATTAATAAAGAAATTTGCCATTTTCCTAATAAAGGGATTTTTGACATTTGAACCACTAACATTAAAGTTCGAAAAAAAGACTGAATTAACAGTTTTCTTTAAAATTTTATTGGGTAACTTAAACAATTAATAATCCGTGTTTCTACCGCGAACACTAACAACACAAGAACATCGGTTTGGCATACTCAAAATGAGTTCATCCAAATCACGCTGTGGAATGGCCGCCCATGTTCGTTGCAACAACAAAAAAAGGTCTTCTTGCGACTGGATACCCTCCATATTCGGCAGAGCTCTTCTCTGTAGCATATCCCATGCATGCTCAATCGGGTTCAAGTCTGGCGACTGAGCAGGCCAGGGCAGGACATTGATGTTAGCTGCGGCGAGAGTCTGTCTTACAACTCTTGCGGTGTGCGGTCGTGCATTATCATGCATTAACTGAAATAAGGGACCGATTTGCACTTGTAGAGGAACGATGACGTCTGATACAATCGTCTCAGCATAAATTTGAGCGTTGAGGTTGCCTCTAATCCAAATCAACTCAGTTCTTCCGCCGATCCAAATACCCGCCCATACCATGATGGTTCCACCACTATAAGGATGGACTTCCTGGCAGGATTTTAATCGCTGTTGGCGTCCAGGGGTTCTCCAGTGTCGTATACGTCTTGTATCCGGTCTCATACCAAAACGAGACTCATCAGAAAAGCACACGAAACGCCATTGTTCTTCTGCCCAATTTCTGTGTTCAAGAGCCCATTGATATCGAATCCTACGATTGTGCATTGCTATAGGTGGTACCCGTAGCGGTCTTCGGGAATGAAGGTTCACTTCATGCAAGCGGTTTCTGACTGTTTGGTCGCTAATTAAGTTCCCTGAAGAGTGATGAAGCCTCACGGCTAACATCATGGCGGTTATTGTTGGAGCTCTTCGAGTTAAGATTTGAATGTATCGGTCTTGTCTCCGTGTGGTGCAGCGATACCGTCCTCCATGGCGCTCAGCCACGGTACCAGTGCTTCGGTAACGTGTCCAAAGTCGACTGATAACACTCTGACTTGTATTCAGAGCTAAAGCTACAGTACGTTGCCGGGAACCAGCTTCTATCATTCCCACGGCTCTGAGCATTTCTTCCCTGCTTAAATGACGTCGCCGCTCCATAATAACGTTGGTTTTAATCAGTAGTAGGGAAACAGTAGCACTAATAATGTCTTCAATGCGTTGTATGTTTTTATAGGGAAAATATTGACAGCTTATTTTCATCTTTTACTCGAATTTGATTGAGAGTTCCTGATTCAAATTATGAAATGCACCAAAAAGGATCCATATAAATTTATAAAATCATAAATTTATTACAAAGCCACATCTCAATCTCAAGAAATCCGCATAAAAATGCTTGATCCCTAGACATTTTTGATGTGTGTAGATTGCCTTGCAGTGAGGATTCAATTCAATATGGACTCAAAGAACGAGAATTTCAATTTGTTCTGTAAAAAGTTTCAATAGCAATGTGTTTTTTTTGCTTTTCAATCTACGATCGAGTGTCCAATCTATATGCAGTTTTAAATTGGTGTGGGAATCAAAGAATACGTACTGGGTCTTAACTTTTTACCAATGTTTTGTCTAGCAGGACATTAATCGGAGTAAAAGACACACGAATAAAATTAAATATGGGAGTACCCTTAGTGGTTACAATCGCTTTATTTGTTTAACTGAAAAAAAGTGATTATAAGAGAAAGAACAAAAACATGTTAATGAAACTTAGACGGGCAAATCGGAGTTTGAATAAATAGGACTGTTTTCTAAAAATCATTGCTACTTTTTGTGTCTTTAAAACTGCATTTTGTACCTAATCACTTGCTATTTTGACTTTATGGTCAAGTTCTGTCTCGTTGTTCGAGTCGTTGAAAATGCGAGTGCTGAGCTTGAAGACCTTTGTTCGATTTCCGCGGGTCGGGAAAATTTGTTTTTGGGTTTTTCTATCAGGAATTTCTCTGTAGCAGCCACGGAGTCTGGATTTGTGCTCGATTGAGGCCAATAGGCTCCCACCCTATTATATCGAACTTAAACTTATCTGGTGAAATGTGTGTGTTATCGGGGGGCACGGCAGTGCCCACGCCAAGTCGAGCGCGAAGCAAACACTGCCGTACCATCCTTTACTGGAACCATTTCGCCGCATTTTCAGGCCCCTATTTGAGAACCTTTGGATAAGACCAGAACGCAGAAATTTTCGCCATCCAGTAAGCTATAATCACATACTTAAAATCCAAAATTTCAAGTCTGTAGGTCATTTAGTTCCGAAGTTAAGCGAAAGCAAAGTTTCGCATTTATGACACTCACTCACTCACTCACTCATGATCATCAGAATAGAACTAGTACTTTCCATAAACTCAGAGAGCTGAAATTTGGTACAGATTTAGGGTTTAATGGCCACATAAAGGGAAAACTATAAAACTAGGATAATCTGGAGTACCTGGTGACCCTGATTAGAAAACACAAGAGCCCAACCAAACTATTAGAGATCGACATACCGCCTTTACAAAAAATATTCAACTTGGTGGGCCGCTTCATTTGATGTTAAAAATCGAAGGTCTGAAGTATCTGATGATAAACCCTCAGCTGGTCTCAGCTGTATTAGAGATATGGTGATGCCCCCTATTGGTACATAAATCGACTCTCATTGCAAAAATACAGCGTAGTGAGACACAACTTCTAATCTAATTTAACCTAGCCTATAGCGTCCCACTGCTGGGCGAATGCCTCCCCTTCTGCTTTTAATACGCATATAAATTAAATTAAAGGAAAACTCTGGATATGGCTAGACTGGCTTTTACTTACAAGTTTACAAAAAGAAATAGTCGAACGATTAACTTTATTCTACTCGAACATTCCACAAATTAAATAAACAAATTACTATAAAATATTAATTTGGCTCAAAATTTGGTCAAAATATAATGCATTGGACTAAGAGTGGCGGTGATACCCACACACGTCGCTAGATAGCGCTGACTGTATTTTAAAACGCGCTTACGTTTGTTTTTCCGATAACCTTATATGGCGAAGTGGCAACCGGCCGCGATACAGTCGTTTACGACATTCTTGTACTGCGCTTGAAAACGTTTGCTAGGGATTAAGAGGGATTATTTGCATTTCGTTGATTTCACTTATTATTTCGTGAGGTTGGCTAAGGTTAATTAGCAGGTTGTTATTATAACAATTCGAAGATTTGAATAGGTTAGGAATTTTATGATTAGTGACGGATTACTGATTAATCTGAGATCTTACCAATGGATTGGTTAGTGGTAATCTGAGATCATACCCCGGGCATACGTGTACAGAGAATGAATAAAGTAAATACGAAAAACTGTTGCTACTGTACAAGAATCAGAACCGGAAAAAAAGAAAAGAAAGATTTGTAATAATAATAAAAACTACTCCTAAAAAGAAAAAAACTGTGTCAAATAAGAAAATCTAATAAAATAAATCAATATGCCCACGTTTCTACAAAAAGAAGTGAAATCCCACCAAAAACATTCTGTAAAAAACTAGCCAAGTCTCGATGGAGCTGCTTGTTTATCTCTAAAAAGTAATGAAATCTAGACAAAGTCGTGCCAAGTCTAAGGTTCCTTACTGCGATTTCTTTATTATTATAGTTAATGTTGTGTGACTTGGCCTTTGAAGGGTACACAAGGGTACAAAACCAGGTGCTCCATGACACCATTGCACCAATCTGTCGCCAGAACCGCTACCCATTGACGATGGAAAATTGCCACTTGGAAAACGTTGATTCAATAACCAGTCAATTGTAGGCTTGATAAAGCTGCGTATTTCAATAATACTTATGTATAGGCGAGCCTGAAACAAAACAGTATACATTTTTTTTCCAGTACAGACGGACTTCTAATCATTGATAGAAGTCCGTCTTTACGTCTATTTTATGTTAGATCGGTAAAAGAAGAGAGCAGAAGTCAGCATTGTCAATGCTGAATGCATGTGTTGCACAATCAACAACATCCTAAAATGAGACACTAGCGTCCAATTACCAATACCAGTATGGGCTATTATCTCGCTTAACAAACATAGGTAGTTATAGTCACAACAGATATAACATTACGTGTAAACAAAATTGACGTGTACCCACTAACGTATAAAGAATGTTCAACGGCCAAGTCACACATTAACTATAATAATGAAGAAATCGCAGTAAGTAAACTTAACTTGTTTCAGGCTCGCCTATACATAAGTATTATTGAAATACGCAGCTTTATCAAGCCTACAATTGACTGGTTATTGAATCAACGTTTTCCAAGTGGCAATTTTCCATCGTCAATAGGTCTGGCGACAGATTGGTGCAATGGTGTCATGGAGCACCTGGTTTTGTACCCTTGTGTACCCTTCAACGGCCAAGTCACACAACATTAACTATAATAATAAAGAAATCGCAGTAAGGAACCTTAGACTTGGCACGACTTTGTCTAGATTTCATTACTTTTTAGAGATAAACAAGCAGCTCCATCGAGACTTGGCTAGTTTTTTACAGAATGTTTTTGGTGGGATGTTATTTACAAAAAGATATTAAGAGTTGCAGGTAGGCTTAACCTAGCTTTCTCCTACAATCAGTGCTGGGTAGGTCAAGTTGATAATACCTAAATCACTTCACGTATTCGTGTTGTCAAATATCGCATATCAAAAGCGCAGTAGCCCGCGTACCCGGTATTTTATTCATAGCGTTCTATCTCTATCGCTAACTTGTTTGACAGTTTAAAACTTAACTTGTCAAGTTGGGTCTATAAAGGTCACCACTAGTTCTGTAGTAACTTTCGATGGTACACTTCCGCTTTGCGGCGACACAACGCCAAAACTTCCTGACGTGGCACATTTACTATTTAGTATGTTGCTCGTGGTTGCAACATACGTACACTTTATGGACATTGTGAGAATTATACGAGAATACATAAACATAACATCACGCCTGTAGTCCACGAAGGGTTAGGCAAAGGTGGACCTAATACAAACACCCACATTTCGCCAGTTATATTTAAGTCCCTTGTAAAAAGGGGCGAGCCTAAACCGGGCACAAACCCAGACTCCGTGGCTGCTACTGAGAGATTCCGGATTAAAAAAACTGTTGCCCGACCTGGGAATCGAACCCAGGACCTCATGTTCAGCAGTCGCACTTGAGACCACTAGACCAATGAGACACTCGTATACGAGAATACTGCAATAAAAACCTTTGCTGTTCTGGTTTTATGCTTACAGCAATACCTCATGTCTTTGTTAATTTATCATCATTCACAGCCCGACTTCCAATGCTGGGAATAGGCCTTTCTATGCTTGACAAGACAAGTCAAGATAAGATATTTATTGCTTGTGCCAAGCTCCATGTTCTTGTGCTAGTCTCATCCAGGATATTCCCGCAATGGCAACTATGTCGTCTGTCCATCTCGTCGCCGGATAACCAACACTTCTCTTCTCAGTCCTTGGACTCGGTCACAGCTTTACGCTTCGCTTTATTTTGTTCGTTACATTAAACCTATTGAGAGTCGAACGTCACAGGCTTGTGCAAATTCTTTATTTATTCATACTGTGAACTTAGGGTAAAAATATACAGATGGTATAAATAAATGTTGGGCCATCATATGTCCCGCCAGATACAACCAAAAAAATACAGGAAGTAAACGAACCCTTCACGACGCCGGCAACCAAGCATTCTGTACATCAAATTAGGTAACTTTATTTTGGGGTGAAAATCACTTTAACTGTAGAACTCAATGTAACACACATTCAAAACATTGTGCTTTTTTTTTTTTCGGATGGGAAATCATCAAATGACTTCTCCCGCTCTGGGCGGAGCAGGAGGGAGTGTCAGACTTTTACTGACTAAAACCCATCCATGTTCCTTCATCGCCCTTTGTGTTCCGGGGTCACGGTATCTCTTTCGAACAGTCCCGCAACCCCGGCAGGCATCGGTCCTTGCGGACCCCTTCCTATTGCTGACTCTCTTTGAGGCGCGCGTGGAACACGAACGCGCCGTCAACACGGCCTGTCGTCATGAGACGGACGGACGGCGAGCTAGCCCATAGCCCACCGTCCACAGGCCCGCGCCTACGGCGGCCGGGACGCTGTGAGGTTCTCTCCCTCTCACGTTCCGCCACCTCCTTCTCTAGCATTACTGCTTCGCAGAAGGAGGTGACGGCGTCCCATTCCGTCTCGCTCCGGACCATGGCTTGCACCAGGGCCGGACGCGAGAGGTCACCGCCGCCAATCGCCGCTTCGAGGACACGGCGGTGCTCCACGCACGCGGGGCACACCTCCACCGTGTGCTCCACCGTGTCCTCCGGTCGATCCTCGCAGTGGAAACACCCGGGCGTTTCCTCCCGCCCGATTCGGTGCAGGAACCTCCCGAAAACACCGTGTCCGGTGAGGACCTGCGTCAGGCGGAAGGTGAGGACGCCGTGGCGTCTCTCCAGCCACTCCTCAAAGAGGGGACTTATCGCCACTATTGTGGCGTGCCCTGCACGGGGTTGCGACAGTCGCTCTCTCAAAACATTGTGCTAATGGATGGATTTGATAGTACGGGGGTCGTGGAGGTGTTTAAAGTAAAAGTCTTATAGTAAAAAAACTTAGTTAAAAAAAGTTGGAACTTTGATCCCCAACACCAACTTGCGTAACTAGAAGGTTCCCAGGTATGGTCTACTCTAGACACAAGAACAAAAAAAATATCGCAATGACGGGGATCACAAGTGCCTTTCGGCTTCGTCGTCGTCCGTCTTTTTATACTCTTTGTGTTTTTTATAGTGGGGTTGGACTCAAAAATCATTGCATATTGTATCGACTAGTAGTTACCCGTTGCACCTTGGTGAGGGTTTATTCATGCTTATTACTGGATTGGACTTGTTTGCTGATGAATGGAAGACTATATTATTGGAATGTTTGTGGTTCTGCGAGAAGACCGAGTAAAAGGATTAGGTATTTAATTTAGTGTTAATGGTTTTAAATACTGTACTAAATAAATGGATAAATAAATAAATTACTGTTATCTTCGAGAAAACGTTGCCTCTGGAGAACAGCAATGATGTTTATCATTTTTTTTCATATACATAGCAATTTAATTCTTCCAACAATCGTTTCAATCCGTAAGAGGCATACAAACAAGTATCCTGAAAAAGTTTACTATATTTAGTTTAAGTTCATTACTGTGTCGCATGCGGGTTCCCAACCACGAACCAGCAGCCCTCTGTGACCATCTAACCGAACTTTAACTGCCTGTTTACATTTTAAAACCCAATCCCACAAAACGGTTGACATTGGTCCCTTTTGCTCGACATTCAACATTGAAGTTCAGTAATATGTCCCGGCGGCGTAGTTCCCGAGCGTGTGAGAGGGGGCATGATGCTGAAACTTTGTAATGGGAGTATAGTGGCCTTTTAAGTACTTGCAAGTGTCAGTTATAATGATAGATATGTGTATCCTAAATTGTACCATTTTGGAGAACAATTACAAATTGGGGTAGAAATCTACCGTGACTATTTCTTTATTCAAGTTTGGAGGGTATTTATGTGTGTCAGCCTAATTACAGGTATATTTTACAATGGCCCACGTGTTTCTCACAACATTTCAAAGTTCCTGGTCTTCTAAAACACGGCAACTATAAATCTAGTAAAAAATATTATACCTTTTATCACCTTGTAAGAACTTTCACGGCACATAAACAAGGGATCTGTACCAAGCATAATATCACTGCCATTCCGGCAAGAATACGACACGTCAACAATCGTTTACGTCCACAATAAAACGTCTATAAGTGTTTCATACACTTTATTGCTTCACGGATATTATTCTCCATAAAATCTCAAACAACCACGTTTATAACGACGAAACGAGCGGCTCCCCGCGAGCGGGGCGCCTGTAGACTATACGAGGCACTGAGAAACAGGAATCACAGATTGACAGAGCTTAGAAGATAGACGGACATGATCAATAGAGGAAGCTTGAGGGGGGAGGGCGGGGCGAGGGCGCCGGGCGCGCCAGCCGCGGGTGGAACGCGCCCAGCGCCGCCTCGTTGGTGGACGACGGCCGCTCCTCGCGCACGCGCAGCTGCGGCAGGCGCCACGCCGCGCACGCCGACGTCAGCGCGTGCCGGTTCAGCACCCAGTACGCCACCGCGTTCAGCGCCGAGTGCGCGTACCCCAGCAGCAGCGCGAAGTGCGCCAGCAGGAACGGCACGTGCAGGCCGAACGCGCTCGCTATCACTATGGCGGCGTGCGGACACCAGCACACGGCGAATATCGCCGCGATCCCCATGAGGACGTTGCCGAGCCGCCTCCGGGATCGAAGCGTTGAAGTCTGAGGTTGTGGTCCGAGGAGGCTCGGTTGGAGCTTCTTCCCTGATCTGACGTCACCAACGTCGACGGCGTCGCGGCGTTCTCTGGGTCCTACGCCGGCGACGATGATGACGTGCGTGGGTCTCCTCATGAGGGGCACGGGGAGGGGGAGCTCGCCGTGGGCCGCTCTGGCGGTGAGGGAGAGGGCAGTGAGCTTCACCCGCACTGCCCAGTGGCACTTGGCGACGGCCATCACCGGGAAGCAGTAGGTGAGAAGCGCGTGCGCCGCGGCTAGTGGCGGACATGACACGCACGTCGTTGTGAATGCTGCTGCACCTGGGGACACAGGAAATACAGATATCATATTTGATGCCAATGAATGAGGTTCGGTCTAACCGGTAAAAACGAATGGCAGACGCTGCTCCAGACACAGAATTGTGAAAGATGATGTGTTGAAGTATCTTCAGAGTCTGCTGTACGCAGCTGTTCCGCCACTTGTCCGAACCCGTTTGACGGAACTTTCAGTATTTCCGCGGCGGGCAATAATTTACAAAGGAAAACGTAACGAGATTCGGATAGAGAGACAGGTAAAATTTAACTAAAGGCACAAAAATCCTCTAGAATTTGGGATTACCTATTCCAGTTTACTAAACAGACAACTTTTAACACAAAAGGGGACGAAAAATTTGATTAATGAAGAAGATCCAAGAAGCGGATAAAGACATAAAATTAATCTATTTAGGGACCTCCATTCATGAATTTCAAATAACGGTAGTAAAACAACGTCATAAAAATATTTACTACAGGAGTACAAAAGCCCTTTTCGTTGATTTAAGGAAGCTATATTGAATGATGTAATTTATTAACTAAAGTTACCGTTAAATTGATCTTTTTATAATAGCGTTGCAGTTTGTAGTTTTTCTCTTATAGGTGACCAGTTATGTTTAAGTTCCATGTAATAAGGAGCGAGCTTTTTGCCATCAAACGGGCACAAATTCGGATTCCGTGGCTGCTACTGAGAAATTCCTGATGGAAAAACCCAATAACACTTTGCCCGACCTGGGAATCGTTCCCAATACCTCATACTAGTAGACCAACGAGGCACTGGTAGGCCACTACCACTATTACCTGTTCTTCGATACTTGTCGGGAAGTTGTCTTATCTCGCGAATTAGTCAACTAGCGCGAGATTTGCGTAACGACAAATGCAGTGCGTATTTTGAATGTGTAGTTGTAGATGATATGAAAAGTTTTCGTATGTCTTATACATTGTAACTTACTAAGTAAAAGCGCTATGATCCACACCGCAACGACAGCTAGATGCGGGCGCGCACACAACGACGTTCCACCGCGCCGCACCGCACCGCAACGGTCTGCGGCTATCGCTACCAGCGAAAGCGTGCTGGCTGCTACTGGGAATGACTGCGGACAAATTACAAATCATTCGTAAAAAAAAATTCGCAAATAGTAATTAAACTAGTCCTCCTGACTGGTTTCCAATCAAGCTATACATAACCAGTTTATGCGTTTATGATCTCTTATCGTATTGGAAATCTGCACAAAGCGAGGCCATGTTATACTGTAAATATATTGCTTGATGTGTCGCCGTGTTTACAAGTATGTGTACAGACTACAGACACAGGCCGTGCAATCTCTCGTAGTCCGATGGGACGGCAATCCGACACTAAACTGAGCATAGCTACAGCATAGCTTTTTGGAAGTCATAATTTAGAAAACACAAACCCCAGAAGTTTGCACTCAAACTTGCAATCAATCAACACAGAATAAAAGAATCCGCTACTGATACACACTATCTTTCAAATAATTCCATAATACCCGGCCTGTCCTAGGTCTCAGCTGCTTTTAGTAAGACTGGGTAGATGAATCTTGGTTATGTCATGGCAGTTATAACCGCGAGTGCATGGGAAATTCCATTGGGTACAAGCATTTAAAACTGGAGAAATATGAACTGATCAATTCACATTTGGACACTACGTGGAAAGAGGCAAATTATTTAATTTAAATTAAAACCATTACCTCAATATAATAAGTAACCTGGCAGGGCAGTTCGTCTACCCTAGCTGCCCGGGTGGCTGCTAGGGGCGCGCTGGCCGCACACACCAGGAAGTCAGCGGCGCACGCGCTCAACATCTGTGGCGTTCGCAGTCGCGAGGCCCCGCCCGACGCGAGCGCGGCCATTAAGCTCACATTTCCTATAGGTGAAAGAATTAAATGTTAAGTCAGTTATTTATCCTGGACCAACCATTTTTGGCCGCAGAAGCGACTTTTGGCCTAAAGCTAAACCGGGAGAAAGTTTGGTCGCACGACCGGTCCGTCGTCCAAAAAATTTTCTTCGAGATACGTCTTGGTCGTAGCCGAGTAGTGCTCGAGATCTCTTTTTTTTAATTTTGGTTCTAAAGATCACTATGATTTTGACAGACTTGTCAGTGGCAGTAAACCAAAAGCAGCCTTATTTTTTCGATTGTAAAGATCACTATGCTTTTGTAATTTACATAAAGTAACCTTTTAAACCACTGTGAATGAATTCTACGTCAAACTACCGTCTTACAACCGTGTAACAGCAGTTCCCTACAAAAGTGTAGAATCGTGAGCTGAGTTTATGGTAACCGTTTGTGCTTTCCGATGTCGCTTCCAGCCTGTATAGTGATTTACTTACACCGAAGCAGTGATAAATGATAAACACAGTAACAACATGAATCAACTTTTGGACACAAGAGAAACAGTATAAAACTTGAGTAACTAACCGTGCATTTCAAAATCAAGACTGAGACCAAGAACTCTCGTAGCATCAAATTTTTGAAGCTTATGAAAAGATTTCTAATTTCTAGGAACCTTCACAGAATTCACGACCCACGCCTGCCGTTTGCTCTCCCGTGAGAAATACGACGAATTACTTTATAAAGTACCTTTATTATGTAAGCATTAGACACGTAAATTATGAGAACACTGGTTAATTTGCTACTTGTTCCTTAGTATGTTTCTGATTTAATTTCCCCTGGGGACAGTTGGACTTGATGATTTTAACCATCTTCATTAACTGTTTTTAGCTAGGGGAATGCAGGAGAATCAATAAAACTAATAACATTTGCGAAACAAAACATCACGCCTGTAATCCCCGAAGAGTTAGGCAGAGGTGTACCTAATAGTACACCCACATTTCACCAGTTATGTTTAAATCCCATGTAATAGGGAGCGAGCCTATTGCCATCAATCGGGCATAAATCCAGACTCCGTGGCAGCTACTTAGAAATTCCTGATGGAAAAACTCAATAAAACTTTGGCCGACCCGGGAATCGTACCCAGTACCTTATGCGCAGCAGTCGTGCTTTCGACCACTAAACCAATGAAGCAGACGAGGCAGTAAGGGTTACCGAACAGCAATAATTGTGTCCTAGGAATTTAATGTGGCATTTTTTGAATTTTCTATCGAGAACTCACAGGGAATAGGCATGACGACGGTATCAACAAATTGCAAATCTATTTAGTCCGTCAGTTAGAGTATTGGAAATTAATGGACACGTATTTTTTGTTTTTGTAAATCAATGAATATTGACAAAGATAAAACGCATCAAAACACCGGGAGTGGGGGCCGGGAACCCGGGAATCGAATCCAGGACCTCATGCTCAGCAGTTGCGCTTGCAATCACTAGACCAACGAGGGAGTCAAAAACCATTTTTCATTTATATTTCGATGAGCTTGAAAATATTTTGAGGTACGTCTTTTAATTGGATTTTTTTCTTGTTTGTTACTAAACATCAGCAAGTTGTGGCTGCAGGTAGGCACATACACTTACCTATAATACCTATGACAGACACGAGCACGTAGAGCGCGTAGAGCGCTGCGAGGGTCGTCTCCTCCGTCGCATCCCGCTCCGCATCGCTTGTGTTGCTGTACATCAGCAAGTTGTAACAGTAAGCACATACACTTACCTATAATACCTATGACAGACTCGAGCACGTAGAGCGCGTAGAGCGCTGCGAGCGTCGTCTCCTCTGCCGCATCCCGCTCCGCATCGCTTGTGTTGCTGTACATCAGCAAGTTGTAACGGTAAGTATATACACTTACCTATAATACCTATGACAGACACGAGCACGTAGAGCGCGTAGAGCGCGTAGAGCGTCGTCTCCTCCGCCGCATCGCTTGTGTTACTGTACATCAGCAAGTTGTAACAGTAAGCACATACACTTACCTATGACAGACTCGAGCACGTAGAGCGCGTAGAGCGCTGCGAGCGTCGTCTCCTCTGCCGCATCCCGCTCCGCATCGCTTGTGTTGCTGTACATCAGCAAGTTGTAACGGTAAGTATATACACTTACCTATAATACCTATGACAGACACGAGCACGTAGAGCGCGTAGAGCGCTGCGAGCGTCGTCTCCTCCGCCGCATCGCTTGTGTTACTGTACATCAGCAAGTTGTAACAGTAAGCACATACACTTACCTATAATACCTATGACAGACTCGAGCACGTAGAGCGCTGCGAGCGTCGTCTCCTCTGCCGCATCCCGCTCCGCATCGCTTGTGTTACTGTACATCAGCAAGTTGTAACAGTAAGCACATACACTTACCTATAATACCTATGACAGACTCGAGCACGTAGAGCGCGTAGAGCGCTGCGAGCGTCGTCTCCTCCGCCGCATCCCGCTCCGCATCGCTTGTGTTGCTGTACATCAGCAAGTTGTAACGGTAAGTATATACACTTACCTATAATACCTATGACAGACACGAGCACATAGAGCGCGTAGAGCGCCGCGAGCGTCGTCTCCTCCGCCGCATCCCGCTCCGCATCGCTTGTGTTACTGTACATCACGCAGCATCTTTGAAATCTGCAACAATAGAAAAATTATCATTAAAAAAGGCCGGCCAAGTGCGACTCGGACTCGCGCATGAAGGGTTCCGTACCATCGTAGTACTGTAGGGGAGCCTCCGTTAATTTTTAATTTATTTTATTATATTTTTATAGCGGCAACAGAGATACACATTCTGTGAAAACTGTAACTGATAGATAGACGGACGGATGGACGGACAGTGTCACAGTCAGTCAGTATGGAACTAAATATTTTATTTGAGTCGTATGTGTTCCGTTGGTTACGATGAATTGTCTCGTTGTTGTTTTGTTGCATGCCAAATAGTGAATTGTATCTCAGTTTACTGATTGAATACTCAGTTACTTAGTTTGATGTATAGAATGCTTGGTTGACGGTTTCGTGAAGGGTCTGTTTACACCCTGTATATGTATGAAATGATGTTTATTTTTGCAAGTAGGTTCTTACAAACACGTTTACACGTCATTGTTAAAAAACTAGTTTGGGCCGGTGTTTCGTACCTGACTACTCTGAGAAGAAACAGCCGAAACAAACTCAGAGGTCATAGTCTCTTTTGAAGTCCAGACATAATCTTGTTCAATTCAGATGAGGACTATGCAGATTAGTGTCTGAGATGATCTTTTGAAGAAAGAACCACACAGATTTGAGTGGACCTGTCCAGTCAGTGCAAGCATATGTTTAAATATGTATAATAACTCTTAATCCATAATTTTATTTTTCTAAACATTCACCATTACGGCCAGTTTTACCTTGGCAATTTATTTTTATGACTACCTGCTAAATACGATTAGTCTAAAGTTATCTACCATTTACATCAATAGAAGTAGACAACTGTCTAATAAAAAGCGACTATAACTAGTCCGCCCCACGTTAGTTGACAATAAAAGGCAGAATTAAACATCCCTTTGCCTGTCATTAACGAGTACAATAATTGAATGTCGCGTCTACACGTCCATATAATACGTCTGTAAACAGTTCAATATGTAATTGATATTGACTTGCTTTTAGGAGTCGATAATTATGTAATACATGTACACTCACTCACAAATGTTAGTGTACTTTTAGGTATACTTCTGCCTAACCCTATAATTTTTTTTTTTTTTTAATAATAATAATAATAATTTTTATTGGAATGAAAAAACTCAGTTTCCAAAACTATGTGTTCGATAACAACTGCACCTACCCTTCGGGTATTACAGGCGTAATGTTATGTGTATTTTATATTTTACCTTTTTTTTCAAAAGATACGGTCATTAAAAATGTGCTTCCTTATTAGGTATTTAAAGATTATTCAATCAGAAATTCCCATGAAATATTTCCTTCTTCATATTTTTTTAAAAACACGTTTTTCTTGTATGGATCTGAAGAATAATAAATGTTTACCCTGGAAACTTGGCCCTGTCATCACTATTCACCCTGTACACGAACTGTCACTTGCCTGTCTAAAAGTGGTTTTTGTAACAACAGGGTAATACCAGGGGATCGCTTTATATTGAAGATGCGGCTCCCTTACAAAAATGCGGTACAATCTCTATGCGTAAGTTGTTTTACATTTTTATTGTTAGTTATTATGTTATTTTTTGTGAAATATTTCTCCCATGTCGGCTGTAAAGAAATTCGTTTTTTTTTTATATTTGTGCAGCATTAATCGGACTGAGATATAATACTCTTCTTGTCTATATTTTTAGTTATGCAGCGACAGCCTAATGCTGTGATCGTCAGACTGCCTGCCTGCCAGACCTCTAATTTTTCGGATTCAAGTGCGTATTACAAAAGGGGTAATTATACCCCTTTTGTTAGTTGAACGGAGTAGAAGCAAATGGCATACTTCGTTTTTTCATTTATTGCAAAAAAAAAACAACAAATCATATGCGTATTGCGTATGATTTGAAATTCGATATATTTTTTTTTTTAATTTATCTTGCTTTGTTCTAATTTGAAAAGTTTACTTGAAATTTGTAGCGTTTTTTGATGATGCATCAATTTTTTTCTAAGCTGTGGAACCAAGGAAAAAAGCTAGGTATGCCATAAGCTTCTACTCCGTTCACCTAATATACCCATTTTTTTTTTGGAAAGTGATAAAAAAGTCATCCGGTATACTACCACTTGCTTCGGTGTATAAAAACATTGTGTGGAAACCAGCATGCCTGAGAGATATTTCGCCAGCCAAGTCAGAGGCCCATGGGCGGCATCAACTCTTACACCAGGTCCTAACCTGGAGAGATCTTTTTTTCCTTATCGTGTGGTTAATGCCTACGTTAACACACGATTAAGAAAAAAAGAACTTTGACTGGCAGAAATAAACGATTATATTTCGAACACACCTGTTCTTGTTTTTACAGCTTCGTTTTTAATCCTTGTTTCTAAATGTGAATGCGCGTCATGTCTTCTTCTTCTATACTTCTCTATTACTCGTCATCTCAGCAGTCACCTCCTTTCTATCCATATCATCCTTCACACAGTCCATTCATCATTTACTTGGTTTATGCTAAATAAAATATTTTGAATTGGAAATCCATAAGGGGTCATACGTCGTAATATCATTCAAACCGGTCAATGTAGCTACAAACAAGCTGTTGAAGTAAATATAGACCTTATGTTTATTTATGTACTTACTAAAGTTCTTTGAAATAACAACAGTTGTATTGGCTGTTCCAGGTCCAATATGATTAAGGGCGTGGATGTCTGCTGTAGACAGCTTTCAACAAGTTAAATGCTTTACCTGTTCTCCGAGCACCAGTGACGTCAGAAGGGCAAAGATCAAGCTACCCAAGTGCAAAGACACTCGTTTCATGGTTCAATGAGTAGGACTAAAACATAAAGTTTGACTGGTAGAAAATGCCTATGGCATTAAGTCCGCCTCTGTGCGTTGTGCTTGAAGTGTTCAATAAATAAATACTAAAGTTTAGATTAAAGTACCTGGTGCTCTATGGTTGTGACGAAAAACTTTTTTTTCTTTACTATCTGTCATTGTAATATTTGTGGTCAAGCACTCTATATTCAAACATGAGCTTTGTTAAAGCAATTTCGCTGTACATATGTCATCTAAAGCGGGCGGAGTCATTAATATCCTTTTATTACATACTGACCTTCATCATCAGCCTATTAATGTTCCCACTGCTGGGACACGGCCTCCTCTCAATGAGAGGGAATGGGCTATAATCCACCACGCGGGCCCAGTGCGGATTGGTTGATGTCACATGTCTTCGAATTTTTGGTTCTAGGACATGCCGGTTTCCTCACGATGTTTTCCTTTACCGTTTTGAGAGCAGTGGTGATGAAATAAATTACACAAAGTAATGCGCCTGTCTGGGTTCGAACCCACGACATACTGTTCGTAAGTCGGGGCCACCACCACTGGGCCACCGCTTCTCTCATACTGACCTTATTTGTAACAAAATAAAACTAAAGAAAAATTAACAATTTGATTAAAAATAAGTTGTTCTGTATTCTCCGTAGAATAGATATAAAAGTAATCAAGCTGCGCACGCAGTTCCGTTTTTTTGTCTAAAAAAAACTAGCTTATGAACAAAAAAGATGCTCCGCCGTGACAGTGTATCACTGCCGTGACCAGGATTCGAACCTGGGTTACTACGGCCACAACGTAGGGTCCTAACCACTAGACGATCACGGCTACCGGAGCTGATGGTAGAACCTTTCAATATTGCGATTACTTCGCTGCTCTGATAAAATGCTATAAAATTATAACGTCTCCTTAAAAAGTACCTTTTGTTACAATCTCTTCGCTTCTCAATTCCGTCGGTTTATATAAAGTAGAGCACTTTCCCTGCCGACGTCAGAGTACCACGTAATTGCTGTTGTAATAACGTTAGCAAATAATTATGTACTAAGATTGTGCTCAAAGTAAATTAATATTGTTGGCGAGGTTGATAGGGTGCGATAATAATTTGTCTACCTTCGTTTGTTTGGCGGTTGTGCTTTGTTTTACCGAAACTCGCAGAATTATGGCTAGATAGAAAATCGAAAGGCGTTTTATTTGTGGATGGCTAAATAAACAAATATTCTAACATTCTTTTGTTTCCCAAAGTAACAATGTACATAATTCCATAACATTTATATTTAAATTATAACAATAATAAATATAAATATCATCATCATCATCATCATTTCAGCCGAAAGACGTCCACAGCTGGACATAGGCCTCCCCCAAGTGTCGCCACATTGACCGGTCCCGTGCGACTCGCATCCAACGGATTCCCGTAACCTTCACCCGGTCATCGGTCCACGTAGTGGGAGGTCTTCCAACGCAACGTCTTCCGGTTCGCGGTCGCCACTCCAGAACTTTTCGGCCCCATCGGCCATCCGTTCTGCGAGCAATGTGCCCTGCCCACTGGCCACTTAAGTTTGGCAACGTGGTCGCTCATAATGGGCCTTATCAGAAGGCTTAAAGTCACCCAAATGGCAATGGAGAGGGCTATGCTCGGAGTTTCTTTGCGTGATCGAATCAGAAATGAAGACATCCGCAAGAGAACCAGGGTCACCGACGTAGCCCGAAGAATTGCCAAACTTAAATATAAATATATTAATATTAAATCATAATTACATTCTATGAGTCATCTGCCTAGCCTTTTCCCACCTAGGTTGGTCTGTGGATGGGTGACCGCCCATTACATACTGAGTTTCCTCCGTGTCTCGGAAAGCCGTTGGTCCCGGCTTACATTTGATCTTTGACAGTCATTAGGTAGTCAGAGGCCCAAAAAGTCTGACAACCAGTGTTACCAAGGGGTATCGTATTACCCGGTACTAACTGGGTTGTGGAGGTCAGATAGGCAGTCGCTCCATGTAAAATACTGGTATTCAGATGCATCCGGTAAAACTGGAAGCGCACCCCAACATAGTTGGTTGCTAGGCAGATGATAGATGTTGAAGTCGGCTTCCAGTCAAACCGGATGCAGCTGAATACCAGTATTTTACATGGTAGGCAGATGATGATGAAGAGCATAACAAAAGAAAAACAACAGGAAAAGATTCTTACGAACTACAGAAAAATAATCACGCATTATGTTCGGGCCACCTCTATCTATGTTTGTAATATTGTTGTAACGCAATCATATGGGCTCCGCATGAAGCTGAATACAGTCTCATGCTGGAGCGTATACAAAATAAATTTACTAGGTTTCTGTACTTAAGGTTGTATGGTGTATATCCATTTTATTCATTGATGTATCCAACCTTGTTTGTTATAGGCATGGTGGGATACAATAAATTGGAAACAAGGAGGGAAATAGCTCTTGCTACTTTTATTTGTAAATTATTGCGTGGCAAGACTTCAAACCCAGGTATATTAAAAGAAATAAACCTGTGTGCGCCCGACAATTATGTATTGCGAAGGCGACGGCCACGTCTAATGGCAGTTCCCAATAGTAGGACCAATCTACTGGGGTCAATTCAGTATTATGGTAATGATAATAAAGTTAAAATTCATATGAAACTGAAACTGCGCTGCCCTTCGCCGCTCTTTCGGTGTGAATTGACCCTAAAGCCCCTATAACGCGTACCTTGCGTGTACTTAATGACGTAGCAGACAGCATAGATCTTTTTGCTTGTTCTCTGAGTTCACAAAAATCACGATGTAGGTACAGAATATGCTATGAAAAATAATAAAGCTGTAATTATGGCCACACTATTGAATTAGGACATTCCTGTAATAATAGTAACGATGAGTTAATAAATAAAATAAAATAATAAATAAATGTTGTTTTGTGAAAGACTCTTGTCACTGAGTTAATTCACTGAGCTGGAAAATAACAACGAAGATAAATACTCATAAGGAAAAACCCGGTTTCTTCCCGTATCGACTTTGGACCCTCAAATAACCTTACTTATCGTAACTACAAGATAACCCGGATTATAACGTCATTGTCACGACTAAAATGTCCGAGTTTTTGTTAAAATGGAAATGAAAAAACTGCCGCTATCGGAATCTGTAACTTTTGTTCCTTATCTTTAGCAGATGTTGACCTAGGAAAGGCCTAGTGTTTACTACGGAGTATCTATTTTGTCTAGGTGGACCGATGACCTGGTAAAGGTTGCGGGAATCCGCTGGATGCGAGTCGCACGGGACCGGTTAATGTGGCGACATTTGGGGGAGGCCTATGTCCAGCAGTGGACATCTTTCGGCTGAAATGATGATGATTATGATCTATTGAAAAACTGCCTATACTGTACCTTTCCTATTGTGGTTAAACTGTTAGAAAATGTAACGATAAAATGTGGCATAGACTCCATTATACACTTGTTTCTTTGCTCGTCTGTGATTCTTTCCGCGACAATCTCTTCGTTATCTGACCGTATTCAAAAATAGACACTAATTGATTATGAAATCGGACACCCTTATGGGACATTTTGATTGCCTATTAGCATAACACACTGAAAACGGATTACAATCGGACACACCGCTTCAGTCCTTAATTACTCGAGCGCAGAATCCGATAAATTGAATTATTTTGTATCAGAAATGTTCATCTTGTTTTAATTACACACGCGCGGATTTTTATTCCGGTCTCGATTTTAATTTTAAAAAGGTAATAGCCGGGAATATACAATAGGCATGACGACAGTATCAAAAAATTGCTAATCTATTTAGTCCGTCAGTTAGAGTATTGGAAATTAATGGACACGTATTTTTTGTTTTTGTACATCAATGAATATTGATAAAGATAAAACGCATCAAAACTCAGGAGTGGGGGCTCGTGACGTCAGAACTAGGTAAAAATTATATCTAGGCGTGACGTATGGAGAATTTTAAAAGCGTCATATCTTCGTCAATTTTGGTTTACGTAACAAAAGAAAAAACACGGGCCAAATATTTTTTGATAATCTAACTGACGGACTAATGAATTTTTTTTTGTCGTCTCGCCTATTCAGGTTATTTAGACAACTCCTATAATAGGTGTAAAAAGACTCATAACGAAGCCGAAATGCAATGTATTCTCCCCGTCGCGCTTCGGCGTCAACAATCAAGTTAACGCGGTAGACCTCGCACGAGATGGCGGAACGAGCTGAACAGAACCAACGACCAATGGTCCACATTGGCCCTGGATCCGCAGGATTTGGAAGTAATGGAGAGAGGCAGCCAGTGGGATGACACATGCGACACACAGCGACAGGCGACAGGGGGCGGGATGTACCAGTAACATTAGTTTAAATACATCCATGACCGTAATACTTTTCAATGCATCAAACAGTACAATGTTTTAAGTGTGTTACGTTGAGTCCTATCGTAAACCGTGATTTTTCACCCCAAATAAAAAGTCGTTTCTTAACAATTATTTTTGCTTAAAGTCACTTAGTTTGAAGTACAGAATAATTGATTGTTGACTTCAGTTTCGTTTACACTTTGTATTATGTGATATATCTGCCTTTATTTACAGAAGTAGAAATTCTACACAAGTTTTATTGGCGCGAGTAAATTTTAACTATCGCCTCAGTTTTCTTTTTATAAATACAGTTTTACAGGTTAGCTAACAACAAACTCTCCTCTGTCATTAACATTGAAGTGCCCAAAACGCCTTATAAGATTGGCATTATATTCCTGGGTATGCGAAAATGGTTTTAAAAATTTAATATTTATTAAGCAGATTAAGTCAACATAGAAATGAAAATCGTGTAGAGTTTTAGCAAAGGTGTTCAGTGGTCGCATAAAAAGTGAAAACTTGTATTTTAGTGAAATGAAACGTAAAATTTTCACATAAAGCCTTTCCGTATTTTATTTGACTTGTGAAAAAAGTTTGCTTTTTACATGAGAACTATATTTTTCGCAAAAATATCTTGACACTTAGATTATTCACAAGCTTACCTACGTATCTACTTTGTAGTGCTTATAGACAATAAAATAAAATAAGTAACCTATAGAACAATGTATGGATCAACGGCTGCTGGAGTACTTAAAGTTACTTGAAAATATAATTTAACTACGATTACGATTTAATTTCACTACGTAATTGTTGTTTTAATTAGTAACACCATTACCTACTCTATGTGTATTATGCCAAAAAAATATGTGAAAGTTTGTGAGAATGGATGGATGGATGTTCTCGCAAAAACTACTGAACGGATTAAAATGAAGTTTGGTACACAACACACGGTTTGTAACACATAGGATAGTTTTTATCCCGGTAGTACGATCCAATGGGACAATTACAGAACTCCACGTGGGCGAAACCGCGGGCATATGCTAGTTGGTTCATATATATTCAATTAGGGTGTCTCCAACATGTTGATTTAGATGTGAAAGCACAACAATGTAACGTCGTATCAGCCGTCTGTTCTCACAGTATTGAAATTCAATGGCCAATTTGTGTGTATGTGAACTAACATTTGTGCAGTTAGACAACAGGATCAGTAGGCTAATTCACGTAACTAAAGTAGTGCTGTTGCAGTGCAGTTGCAGTTAAGTTTCGATCAAAACAACGCTTTTCGTATTCTCTACCGCTGTGAGACACGCTCGCGTCAAGTTCGCGTCTCGCGAGCGCAATAACAGCATTCTACTGTTGCGCGTCTTTGGTTGTGCTTCGGAACGCAACATTATCGGTATTCTACTAAGTAAAAAAAACACTAAAATCTGTGCTGGGGTGTTATTTTAATATTTTAATAACGTCAAATTCATTGAAATGTATTCGATTCTATTGGATTATTTAGTGAGTAATATTTTTTTTTCACATATGGCCACACCATAAGTAAGTTTGGTAGAGTTTGGTTGTCGTACAGTTCACGCGCAGCTCAAAGATTACAAGAATACCGTTTATCACTCGAACTTGAACTTAACTGCAACTGCACTACAACTTCATCGGTGCGTCATAAAATTACGTGTATTAGCTCTCAGTAGGCTAATTCACGTAACTAAAGAAGTGCTGTTGCAGTGCAGTTGCAGTTAAGTTTCGATCAAAACAACGCTTTTCGTATTCTCTACCGCTGTCAGACACGCTCGCGTCAAGTTCGCGTCACGCGAGCGCAATAACGGCATTCTACTGTTGCGCGTCTTCGGTGCGTGCTTCGGAACGCAACAAGATCGGTATTCTACTAAGTAAGAAAATGCACTAAAATCTGTGCTGGGGTATTATTTTAATATTTTAATAATGTCAAATTCATTGAAATGTATTCGATTCTATTGGATTATTTAGTGAGTAATATTTTTTTTTCACATATGGCCAAACCATAAGTAAGTTTGGTAGAGTTTGGTTGTCGTACAGTTCACCTGCGGTACACGCGCAGCTCAAACATTACAAGAATACCGTTTATCACTCGAACTTGAACTTAACTGCAACTGCACTACAACTTCATCGGCGCGTCATAAAATTACGTGAATTAGCCCTCAGTACCTTGCAGTTGTAACTAGGAATAAACAAGCGTATTTACGAAGTTAACCATGACTATTCGATCAAAACTGCGCAAGCCTTAATTTAATTTGAAAAACACTAAATTTTAAATTTTTCTGTCTTCATAGTTTGTGACTGAATCAATCTGTCAGTCCAGGAACAGTTTTTGTTACTGTGTAACGTAGTAGGGTGCCTACTGAAGTAAAGTACGTTAAGTACTATTAAGTAAGTACATATATAAGTAAGTGCAAATAAGTAGTACTAGTAAGTAAGTTAAATACTATAAAAAGTACTGATCAACTTCTTTGAGTAGCCTTGATTTGCAAAGAATTTGTTAAACAGATTTGTGTTCGCCGAGGAAACTCTGCTTAAGAACTATTCACAAACAACAAGAACATACCTAATCAGGCCATAATATATTAAATCAGATTGGTATTACTGCTGGAATATAGGCCTGAGAAGTATGAAAGAAGAAGACATATTGCGCCGACCCCAAATTAATTGGAATAAGGGCAAGAGAATTGATGTTATAGGCCTGCCTCCACTCTGAAACTGACTGAGTAGTAACTACCACGCTAGCCGGTCGTCCACATGATTTCGATAAACATGAGGTGATGGGGTTGGCATATCCGTATGGATAAAAACCCCTTTTTTTCACAAAAATAAAAAAAAACATGAGGTGCTTTATAAAATAAAAGAGCTTCATAAAGAACAAAGATAATCAACAAATGTTTCTCAAGATTACATTTTAATTTATACGCTCTTAATAAAATGACAAGTTTATTAACGTATAACGAATTTATTTGCGAATAATTAAGAACAAATTAAAAGTAAATTAAATGAACAACAACGAGACGAGAGATACTCTCTCCTCCTCATTAATATTTTGATGGGTGTATTGCTAATTAGTTTGGAAATTAATGAATTTGTCCCCTTTGGAGATTAACAATCTGGGTAATTATGATTTGGGTATTATAAAAGCGATCGGGAAAAAGATCTTTCGTTGAAAATTATGTAAATTTTCGTGATTTTTTATTTGTTGATTTTGAGAATGAGGAATGGAGGATTATACATAGTAAACAGCTTCAAGCGCCGCACGTCATCAGAGTTATTCTTGCAATTGTTTTATAATAACATCACGCCTGTAATTCCCGAAGGGTTAGACAGAGATGTAACTAATCGTCCCCCACTTTTCGCCAGTGCCAGTTGTGTTTTAAGTCCCATGTAATAGGAACCTATTACCATCAACCGCGCACAAATCCAGACTCCGTGGCTGCTACTGAGAAATTCCTGATGAGAAAACCTAATAACACTTTGCCCGACCCGGGAAACGAACCCAGAAGTTTCTCGCTGGCGGCCACTCGACCAACGAGGCAGTAACGAGGTAATTGTTTTAATTATAAGAAAAACAGAGAGGTGGTAGTCTTTAACTCGTAACCTTAGTCTACCGTAGACATTGTCCACTGCTGGACATATGCCTCTCCCAAACTGGGCCACATCACCCGTACCTCATCCAGTCTTACCAAGCCACCAATACCGATATTAGGTCGGAAGTAATTACATAAAATGTTTTAAACCAAGAATGTCTGCTTTAATCAGGAATTCGCATCTATAAAGTGCCAAGGTGGTTAATAAATTATCCTTTACCTACGCTTAATAAGGTGAAGCAAAATATTTATCAGCCCCGGGGCATACGGCAGGTAAATGAGTGTGCCACGGAAGACAAATGAGCATCGAGTACTAAACAAATACCAACGCAATGAACTGTGGTTTGAAGAAGATTGGGATGTAGGAATTCTAAAAACAAAAGACGAAATTGTAGGAATATTCCGGTTAAGTATTTCATCAGGTATTCTGTGCGCATTCTCTTTTTAATAGTCTTTAAATTTCTTAGGTAATACTCTTTAAGCCAAGTCGATCGGAGCAAAGACAATCTTTATAGATGGGAAGTTCAGAGGGCTGAAAATGGTCGCTTTGACAGAATCATTATAGGATAATAATGTGAATCGCATTCAAATTCATCGCGTCTGTGACATCAGATCTTAAATAAGTAGCTATGCGGCGTGTTTCCACAGACAATGGCCCACCTACCATCTTGCATGGCCTGACATCTGTGCACTTGATGACTGCATTAGTTAGTACAGTACAGTACTCACAAATAAACACATCAACACGGTCTAGGGATATTTTTAAAAAAGCGAATCAATGTGTTAATTATTTATATGACATGTATATATTTAAAAGATACGTTATTTAATATTCTACCATTTTTTAATAACGGTTAAGGTATAGATTAAAATTTCAGGATTTTATGGAAAAAAAATGAAGCATAGACGGAAACCGTATATGAATGAACTTTTAATTTGTGAGTAAAAACTGAAAAATATAGAAAAATCATTTAATTTGTGTTTATAAACTTGAAGTTAGTAGTCTGAGAAAGCGCCCATGATGTTCATAACACATCGGCAACGATTCGGCATGCTCAGAACAAGGTTGTCAATGTCTTGCTGCGGAATATTGTCCCATGTCCTTCTGAGGTGCGCAAAAAGTTGATCTTCTGTAGCCAGATTTTCAGGAACTTCCTTCAGAGCTCTTCTTTGCAGCATATCCCACGCATGCTCAATGGGATTTAGATCTGGCGATTGAGCAGGCCAGTCTAAGGCCCTAACATTATGTGTATGTAACCAAGCTGCTACCGTTCTCGCCGTGTGTGCCCGGGCATTGTCGTGCATGAGCAGGAAATCTTGCCCCATTTGTGTTCTGTGGGGCAAGATTACGGGCCCCAGCACCTGTTGGACGTATCGTTCTGCCGTCATATTGCCCCGCACCCAAACGAGATCCGTCCGTCCTCCAAGACGAATTCCTGCCCAAACCATAATTGTTTCTCCTTGGTATGGGTGAACTTCCTGAGGGTTCTGGAGACGGCTCCATCGTCCAGGAACTCGCCAAACACGCGTCCTTCGTGAATCGGGATGGAAGCCGAACCTGGATTCATCCGTGAACAGCACATTGGACCATTGGTCACGGCCCCAGTCCACGTGGTTCCGAACCCATTCTAATCGTCGTCCACGATTGCCTCTCCGTAAAGGTGGGACCCGGAGTGGTCTACGAGAGCGTAGATTGCTTTCATGCAGTCGCCTTCTTACAGTTTGGTCACTCACAAGCACTTGGTGTTCTACTCGCAGCCTTTGGACCAATTGAGTCGCCGTTGCATTTGGTTGTGCTCGCGCAGTAATTTGCAAAAATCGGTCTTGTCTGGGGGTAGTGATGCGACTTGGCCCCCGGTGCCTCTCCGCTACTTCACCTGTGGCACGATAGCGTGTCCACAATCTTGAAATTACATTTTGATGGGTCCCTATGGTCTCAGCAACATTACGCTGAACAGATCCAGCTTCCAGCATTCCCACAGCTCGTAACATCTCCGCCCTCGTCAAATGTCGGCGTTGCATGGCTACAATACCTCAATTTTAACTTTATCTTTCGTTTAAAAATGAAAAAAAACTGTAACTAAACGTAACTCGTATTGTTTTCTAAATTTCGCACAAATGAAAATTCCCTCTCCTATACATCAAGACATTTTTATGCCACCGAA
This sequence comes from Xestia sexstrigata, assembly GCA_941918905.2. Lineage (NCBI taxonomy): Eukaryota > Metazoa > Arthropoda > Insecta > Lepidoptera > Noctuidae > Xestia > Xestia sexstrigata. The sequence goes on along the minus strand of OW799201.2, from coordinate 3,381,543 downwards.
ACAAAAGAATTTTCAAAAATTTGAATTTGGAATTAGTCTGAGATAAATTACAAACAAATCGGTGTATAAAAGATTCCAATGCGGCCAGTACTTTTCGAGTTATTTAATTGAGTATGAAATATCCCTAGACCGTGTTGATGTGTGTATTAATCACGAAAATTCATTACAAAAGACAAAAATATGGACACATCCCAGAGGAAAATAGAGTAAATCTCCTAGATCCTACAATATTATGTTATAAAGACAATTCGAGTGCAAAATATTAGAGCACCACTCATAAGATCCGACAAGATTCTCCGAAAAAATCGTAAAATAAAATAAGATACAAGAAAAATATTCCGCGAAGCCAAATCATTTTGCGCAACATCCACGAAATAGGTGCCGTCTTGCAAAATATCGATGTTTATATCAAAATTTCCATAATCCGTGGCAAGTACTGGCAATATCCCGCACTTGCGTAAAAGTAGAGATTTTCTAAGCAGTCTTAGTTTATGATGTCAGTCAATTGTGTACCCTTGATCTTGGCCTTTGTCGGGTTACCACGTAAAAAAATTTGAAAAAAAAAACTGTGATGAATACATTGTACAGTAGTACTGGTGGCCTACCATGACGTCTTAAAGCAGGATCGTTTTAATCTTGTTCCAGTGTGGGTACGAGATGGAGCTATAGAGGACGTCTAGCGCCATCTCTTTCCCACACTCGAACAAGATTAAAACGATCCTGCTTTAAGACGTCATGGTAGGCCACCTGGCCTACCGTAGTACGCTGGCATAGCCTAAGACTGCAAATGTGAGTAATGGAGTTTCAATAGCATCAAGTGTGTAAATACTGACTTCATTACTACTGACGTGAGGTCTGCTATACCTACTAGACCTCGGCGTTCGCTTACTATATTAGAGACGATCAAAATTCAAGTTATAATTTATCTTACAGCTTACACGGTACTTTCAGAAGAGCGCTGAAAAGTACATTTTAATGTTTTGCTCAAATGTAATGTTTGTATTTTGGCAACTTGTTCTTTAATTGCAACAAAGCATTTTGGCAAAGCGTAGCTTAGTTGTCTCATCCAGACATTTGGCGTCTGCTTGCTTGAGAATTCATTTGGCAGCAGCATATTATGCTAGACCTTAAAACAGCGTTTTTAATCATAACTGTCTAACATTTCCTTTGAATGAGTCACTTACATGGATTGTTTGGGGGATCTCTATGTCACGCAATCATTAAAAAAGAACTGAAAAGTAATATGTACATATTGCAAAGACGTCCACTGCTGGTCATTGGCCTCCCCAAAGTGAGGGTTTTGCCATAATCGCCACTCTTGACAGGCGGGTTAGCGATCGCAGTACGGTTGTTACAAAAGCACAGAGAACACTGCTGCCCATTCTCTGGTAAGTCCCTTATAGACCAGTGCAGATAATTTTTTAAAACTCAAAAAATCATAGTATTATGAAACCCATTGCAAAAGAAAGAGAATATAATAAAAATGAATGGAAAAATAATGTACGGTGATTTGAGGTCGGTAAGTGGAAGGGCGGGGGGGGGGTTAAGGGTAAAAAATGGTTTATCTTGATTTCCGGCAAAACTACAAGTTCTATGGAAAAAAGTTAACAGCAAAGTTAGAGGTAATAAAAAGATCTACAACTTTTGCATTTACACTTTTTTCACATAAAATCAAAATGTATGTGAAAAATTCAAATAACCAAGTTTTTGGTTTATTTTTTTATCTTTTACAAAACAATTTTTTTTTTCACGAAGTTTAATGAAAACTTAGCTTTTTATGTCCCAAACACACTATATTTTTTTCGATAATATAAAATATTTACAGCATATTTATAGCTGAGGCTTATAGTCCCTATTAGCTGTATAAAAATCAAGGTCCTGAGTCAACACGATAAAAAGATATGGCCAAATTTAGATTTTCGCGAAAACTTGTAAGTACCAAAATTTACCTTAATTTTCAACTTTTTTTATTTTTCACTATTTTTCCTTTACTTGTGCTGTAAGACTTTGTTTTTAACCAAAATTGTCAATTCTAGGTCAACCGGAAGTACCCTATAGGTTTTGGGTCGAAAACCTATATGGTAGTTCCCGTTGACCTAGAATCACGAAATTTGGCAAAAAGCAAGCTCTCTTACAGCACATGTAAAGGGAAAAATCTGAAAACCGAACATATATAGTTTAATAACAAAAAAAAGCAATTTTACTATTACAAACTTATTATTTGCGGTTGGTGCAATAGCCGTTACTGGGGGTCGAACAGCAAAGTTAAGTTTGTCCTTTAAAAAGTTTGTACGGAACCCTCGGTGCGCGAGTCCGACTCGCTCTTGGCCGGTTTTTTTTAAACACTGTATACATCCTACCAGTGGCGTGCAGTAGTATTCCACGAAGGGTAGGCCACGAAATAATGATAGCAAAAAAAAATTTTCATCGGCGCCATCTTGGATTTTCATTTTGACCTCATTTTCATTATCACCAACCCCAATAACCTCGAAATCGACACCCATGAAGAAAAAACTGAAAATTTTCATCGGCGCCATCTTGGATTTTCATTTTGACCTCATTTTCATTATCACCAACCCCAATAACCTCGAAAACGACACCCATGAAGAAAAAACTGAAAATTTTCATCGGCGCCATCTTGGATTTTCATTTTGACCTCATTTTCATTATCACCAACCCCAATAACCTCGAAAACGACACCCATGAAGAAAAAACTGAAAATTTTCATCGGGGCCATCTTGGATTTTCATTTTGACCTCATTTTCATTATCACCAACCCCAATAACCTCGAAAACGACACCCATGAAGAAAAAAACTGAAAATTTTCATCGGCGCCATCTGGGATTTTCATTTTGACCTCATTTTCATTATCACCAACCCCAATAACCTCGAAAACGACACCCATGAAGAAAAAACTGTAAATTTTCATCGGCGCCGTCTTGGATTTTCATTTTGACCTCATTTTCATTATCACCAACCCCAAAAACCACAAAAACGACACCCATGAAGTAAAATATAAGAACAATAATATTATTGATTATTATAATAATAATACGCGCCAATAACCCCCAGGAATCATTATTTTAATCAACATTGAACATACACCCTAGCACTGGCATGCAAATTGCAAAAAACGTAAGGAAATTTGAATTTCGCGGGCTAAAGAACATCCACCTTGAATCCTGGCCTTGTGTTGTAGCAGCCAATCACAGCCCAGCAGCCCAGCTACACTCGCAGGAGTTACCGCCCTAAAATTACTGCAATCTATAAATGTGTGCAGTTTATACACACGAAAATATGCACCAATGTGCCAATGTGTGCGTAAAATTATCAATGGGTTTAAGGCAAGTCCAGTGCTTGCCTGTCCGGCGGAGCTCCAACCTTTGTAGTAACTTCCAGTAAAGTGTTAGTTGCGTGACGCGGGAGCGACTTGCTATAAGTATTCTAACAGGAGTTTGAACTTTTTTTTTATATTTTGTACATAATGTGATATTTTATTACATAGTTAGTTCGTTATAATGAATGCCCAGTTGGTAGGGTAGGCTTTGCCTAATTGCCTCTTAGGGGCGCACGCCCATGCATCCTACGGAAGGCGATAGGCCTATCTTTTTTATTCTCACCCATACACATCAAAATTTCCACTCGCTCGAAGTTGCGGCCACCAGCTAGTAAGGTCATACACGCACGACGAAGAGACAGTTAAGAGTAGACAGTAGTATAGGAGTGACGACAGTATCAAAGAATTGCAAATCTATTTAGTCCGTCAGTTAGAGTATTGGAAATTAATGGACACGTATTTTTTGGTTTTTGTAAATCAATGAATATTGACAAAGATAAAACGCAACAAAACTCGGGAGTGGGGGCTCGTGACGTCAGAACCAGCTAAAAATTATACCTAGGCGTGACGTATTGAGAATTTTAAAAGCGTCATAACTTCGTCTATTTTGGTTTACGTAATAAAAAGAAAAAACACGGGTCAAATATTTATTGTTAATCTTACTGACGGACTAATTAGATTTTTTTGTCGTCTCGTCTATTAATGTATTGCTGTTCTTCTATTGCTGAACTACATTCGCTCGTATATAAGAATTTAAGACCCATTGATAGCGAGACAATATTCTGCACTTCTTTGAAAACATAGAAAAGGTTTCCACGGAGTCTGGTCCAGTGATGTCACGCGAATCGAAACTCTCCAAAGTGACATCAAATAATCTTGGTCGTATTATAGGGTGACCATAACGAAGCTAGTTTATGGAATGATTTACTAAGAACACAAACACTTGAACAACACCATGTCTGTAATCATTAACACTGAAATTAAACTACACTTCACTACTACTACACTAAATGGGGTATTTACCATGTTTACTATGTGTTTTTTAATGATAATGATTTGATAAAGTTAGTGACCATGTCAGTTTAAAAACGTATATCATGTTTGTTATCCCCGAAGAGTTTTCATATATAGTCCCTGAGACCGATATTGGCTAGATGTCATCCATCACTTTGCTTACCAATTTTTAGGTTTTCTTTTGTCGTATTTCGTTAAGTGGATTTAAAAGGGATATTGATGCAAAAAAATATAAAATGATGGTGTATTTTCTACTTATTATTACTTCTCAACAACTTTGATAACATTATCGTGAATTAGAAACTTATTTTGCAAGGTAGTAAGCTTGTCAACTTTGCAACGTTGGCAAAAGGTATTCTTAGGATTAAGTAGGAAGGAACTATCAACTAAAGTATCTCTCAGAATAACTTATTTACAAAATAGAAGATCTGAAGGCTCTAAAAACAGACACGTCCGGGCATAGATACCTGGGCGTAGATACACCCTAGTCGTGACGTCACGAAAGCCGTAAAACTCTGAGAATTCTTGTGTTTTTCCACGAATAGCTTGGGAACAAAGAACCCTCATACAGTTCTTTGGAAAATGCTTGTAGTTTGATTGAGTTATCTCAGTAAAAATATTATAGGTCAAAATACTTTAGATTTATGAGTGCTCAAAGAATACATTCTCAAATTTAGAAATTTTTCTACCGGTAAATCTATGTCTTTACATAAACATCACGCCTGCAATCCAATAAGCTAAGGGTAAGGCAGAGGTGTACCTAGAGTAGTAATTATGTTTTAAGTTCCATGTCATAGGGGGCAAGCCAATTGCCATCAACCGGGCACAAATCCTGACTCCGTGGCTGCTACTGAGAAGTTCCTGATGGAAAAACGCAATAACACTTTGCCCGATCCGGGAATCGAACCCAGGACCGCAACCACTCCACCAATGAGGCCGTCTACATCATTACTCATATAATAATTGCGAAAGGAACTATCTGTCTGTTACTATTTCACACCTAAACGGATATCGAAGATTGGCACATAGTTACACCACGACCTGGGTTAGGACATAAGATATCCCGGAAAAACGTTTTCGTAGGCAAACTTCAACAAATGGATCCCAAATTCACACTGTTCTCATCAAAGTCTAATCCAAAAAGTATTAATTACAAACCGATCCCTCAAATCCATTAAAAATGAAATTCAAAAATAGAAATTTCATGATGACGTCAGCTACTAAAAGAAACTCGTTGAACTCGAAAATCCTTGTATTTGTTCTATGAGAAATGTTCCCTGAAATAAGTGATAAAGTTAAATGGAAAACTTTTGATTGATGTCCCAGCCTACGCTTCAGTTAAAATCAATAGAGTTGACATTATTTCAATAAACTTGGTAAAATATGAATTAATATTTTAGTTATTTTAAAAAGTTCTTTGTGTCACAGTAATAAAATGGATGAGATAACTATGATGATATTCTACTAAGATACTACCTTCTGATATTTAAAGAGAATTTATCTATTCAAAAATAAAATAATTTAAACACAGTGAAAAATATATTTAAAATATTACTTGGGTCTTTTATTGTACATATTTATAACCATGACATAGTTCGTTTTGTTAAGAAAATAAGTATCTAGAAAGAAACAAAATTTGTATTTATTCGACGCATGCCGCAAGGAAATACAAAGCATTTTTTATACAGCAGCCTAGTCTGTCCCACTGCCAATCCAATTTGGTTTATCATTTGCCGTCTTAGATCTATCCGTTAAGAATGAGTCCAGATCGTCAAGCAAGTCAAGTTGAGTGGACCTGCCTCGGCTACGACGCCCGTCTTTAGGCACCCAGTGTGTGACTAACTTCGCCCATCTGTCCAGGTTTATCCTAGAGTCGCCCAGTCCCATTTTAACCTCGCAGACTTAACGCCTACATTGGCGATGACTGTCTCAGACCGAGTGTTGTGAATACGCAACACCTTAATACGACCGTATTCCGTAGAACGTAAGACAGGCTTTAATACAACAATAGAACAATGTAATTACCACGTACTATGTACATATTTTATTACTGAAATATGAGTTTGCTACAAATAGGACTCCTCTGCCTATATTTACAGTCTAGTTTTTATACTATTTCCAAGAAATCCAGAGGGTTTTTAATTAGTCGAAAATTATGTTAAACCAGTCTTCTTACACTGTTCAGATTCTCCTAACGTTCAACTTCGTTTCCGTATTCAACTTTACACCGAGTCAAGGAAATAAAATATCGGATTACATGGAAACAAAATATCGGAAACGTAATAAACTTAGAACACAGACAAGACTATAAAACCTAGATTCAGATCAGACGAACCACACAGCTATGAAGTTCGGTATTCACGACCTCATAAATATAGATACCTACAGACGATGTGCCATTCTAACACGATTACCTGAGAGTAAGGCTACGATCACAGGTCAGGGCGATGTGATTTGCGTCAAAGCGACAAACTCACAAGTCACCTTGTTTCTGTCCGTCGTTGCTTTACAAGTCGCGTCACGATGACTCGTGTCGGTTAATCGTGACCAAGGGCTAAGTACAGGGTACCATCTAATCGCGTATAGACTATAGAGACACGCAAGTGACTCACTCGTTTCCTTCAAATGAATGCGGTCGCGTCGCAAGTTTTGTCACTGTGACTAGTGCCATGCTCTAGACATGTTTTTTCATTTGTTTTTCTCCACAGCCACTGTCGCAAGACGCGCGTCACTTTGTCGTATAGCTTGTGGCCGTGGGGTAGTACTGGTTCGATTTAATCTGTAATAAACTTGATTGAATTGATAACGTCTAAATGTCTATTGGTAGTTCTGAGTTATGTAAACTAGGTAATTATGGTGATTAAGCTTTAATTAATATGTGTATGCATAGATTATTATTGGAATTTATCAATTACGTAAGATTTATCGAAGGTGAAAGTGAGTTTGAAGCGTACTTGAGGAACTGTGATGTGAACCCTTACTATAGTACCGTAAACTAACATGGCTTAAAAAACGGACTACGGACCACTTCTCTTCTTTACTCTTTACAAAAGGGAAGACGTTATCCAGAGCTATGGGAATATGCAGAATGATTAGGCAGGTATTACGGACCCCAGTTACAGTTTAAATTTGTATCAAACTCAAACTCAAAGCATTTATTTCAATTAGACCATTACGGCACTTTTGAATGTCAAAAATACAAAAAAAAAGCAAAGCTACAGTCCCAGACACAAGACATAATAACTTGAGAAAGTACTGCCAGCATTGAGCCAAGCATTTTTATCATCAATGTAATCAATGTAATGCCTACATAATGTGCGTTTTATACAAGATTTAAATTTCGTCTCAATCAGTTTTAGAATGTGGGGAGGTATTTTATGGTAACATTTTAAACAGTACCCCATGAAAGATGAATCTACTTTAGCAAGCCTGAAACCTGGCTGAACTAGTTGGTCCCTATTTCTAGTGTTATAGTGGTGTCTGTCACCTCTTTTACTGAATAAATGCGGAGGTTTCCTAACGTACATAATTTTCATAGATGATAGATAGATATTACCTTATAATTCTAATAATCAATATTACCTATGTATAATGTTGGATGGGCGTATAACTAGCTGTACAAGAATCTTTTGATACCCGGCCTAATTCGGAACTAACAACGCATTCTTATTTTTTTTTCAAAACATTACTTAAATATTTTAGCAGCGCCTCTCTGTCAACATTCTTGTACCTCTGTATTCACAATGCTGCAGGTAAAAAAAAAAACAAATGAAACACGAAACATGTCCAAGAAGTTGTTTACAATGTTGCTGTACCAACAATTTTGTTAATACTTGTAACATGGTTTCGTTACAAAAGTCGTAAGACGTCCCGTGTCGACTGACAACGGAAAATGTTGCCAACAACAAAGTTGAAAAATTCTCTTGTTGTTACCGACTAGTTTCTGACACGTGGCTAAGAAAAGTCTTGTATTGAAGGTTGGTGTTCTGAAGCAGCCCGCGAAATTCTTATTAACTAACGTTTTTCAATTTTCAGTGCAGTTTCATGTTGTATAGAGATCAAATATGGTTTAAGTGTTTATTTTTTTTGAAAATTGTTGATAAAACAATTACAACATACTGTATATCATTTATTGTATGATTAATAATTTCAACATAATAAGATTGGCGACAATAGCGAATTTGTGTGTATAAGGGACTACTCACACTTATACAGCTCTATTCAGCTAATGCCCATAGAAAACTACGATTTTGTATGAGACGCGTACGCGTCGCGCGCGCTGAACTGATGAGTACGCGTCTCATACAAAATCGTTGTTTTGTATGGGCATAAGCTGAATAGAGCTGAATAAGTGTGAGTAGTCCCTAAAGAGAATTGAATGTCCAGTACAACAATTAAATTCATAATTTCTTGAAAACATGTTGTTTTCGCAGACTACGACCCCTTGTAGCCTAGACAAAGCGATCTTATATCAGTAACTGAACTGAACACTTTAATAAGTTAATCCTGATAAAAGTGCTGGTTAAAAGCGCCTCCACTTATCGACAGGCCCTCATGTCCTTTTGTGTTAAGATACCATCGTGTAGAGAAAAGTTTTGAATTCAAGTTCGACCACGTATGTGCAATAGCTTCACGTCAAGTTTATCTTGTTCAACTTCAAGTAAAGTTTTCAACGTTACTAATAGGAACTGAAGACATACACAGCGGCAGCGTCTTGTCTTGTCTATAAAGTTTTGTTTGAAGAATAATGTTACAAAACAAGTTCCCGTTCGGAATTTTGCAGGTTTTGTATTTATTCATAATTTTCTTAATATACCCATATTTTTATAAGGTAATTCCAAAGGAGTTTCAAACTTTCAAGCCGTGCCATTTAAATACTAGGCTGCATTTTCAGCATTACACCAATTTATTATTTAGAATATGTTTTCTTGAAATGTATTTGAATGATCGTTTAATCATTTAAATACATTTGCTTGCTTTCACAACTAGCTCTTTTCAAATAATTAACGTTCTTATCCAACTCAACAGGTAGTAGAACTGGTTGTAAAAAAAAGAATATACATTTTTCATACAAACTCTTTGCAGGCAGCAATTTAATTTTCGACTTTAATACTAGCTGTCCGGAAAACGTAATATTAATATTTAAAAAAGGAAGTGTTTATTGTGTCAGGCAGTCCGTGGCACATGAATAAAAATGTGAATATGAGATGAAATGGAAGGAAATTAACAAGTCATGATGCAATCAAATTAACAGACTCAGTTATGAAATCTTTCTGCACGGTGTGAGAATAGTACATTTTGATACTAGTGGAGAAAGTTTGTTATTACGTACGAGGCGAAATTAACTCCCGAGCCGTAGGCGAGGGTGTTTTTGAGCCGAAAACTGCAATAACAAATGTCCACGTGTATCAAACGACGTTTTTCAATACATTTTTGAAGAAATAAATTATAAGAACGAAAAAAACTTTTGTAAAGAATTACTATGAAACTATGATTTTAATTTTCTTTTTTAATAGACAAGTATGGAAGAAGACATGCGGCGCCGACCAAAAATGAATTGGTATAATAGCAGGTGAATAAAAAAATAATTATCGCTGGACATTTTTACACAGCGCAATCTAGTGCCACACTAAGCAACTAGGCTTGTGTCGTGGACACCAGATAGTTGATATACTACATAGATACTTTTCTTTTGCAAATACATACTTAATATAAATATGAACATCCATGACTCGAAAACAAATGTCTATGCTCATCTCAGCAACATTTGCTCCTACCGGGATTCGAACTCGGGTCCCTAAGAACGTAAGGCAGCCTCACTACCGCTGCGCCAATCGGGTTGTCTAAACTCTTCCTAATCTCGAATAATGATGATGAAGTTGATCAGTGTACTTGGGGACGTTCCACGTTGCACTTGCCGATTTGTCTCCACTCCCGGACTCGCATAGCATGAAGGGTGTAAAATACCTCTTAACGAAGCCGAAAGGCACTTGTTCTCCCCGTTATTGCGATCCTTTTTTTGCTCTACATCATACCTGGGAATCTTCTAGTTACGGAGATATTGGGGGTCAGAGTTCCAACTTTTTGACAACTTTTTTTTAAATACAAGTTTTTAATGTAAGATTTTTACTCTAAACACCTCCACGTCCCCCGTACTATTCAATCCATCCATCAGCACAATGTTTTGAGTTCTACCACAAAACATGATTTTTCACCCCAAAAAAAAAGTTGTTTCCCAGCAATAATTTTTGGGTAAAGTTAATTAGTTTGATGTACAGAATGTGTAATGTGTATGTCTTTTATATGGTTTTTTACTTACATTTTTGGATATTATTAACCTGAAAATTTAAGCATTCGTCCTCCCTAGGTAGCTTCATGGTCATTTCTTGGAGGCTTAGCAACGGCTTTGGCCTTTTTACCTTGTAATTCATGTTATTTAAGTTTTTATCTTTATTAAATCTTTGTTTACTTTTGTGATGTCAGTTAGTGGCAACCCTAGTTTTATTTTTAATTTATTGCTGGAGCTAGTTGTAGGTTGTATAGGTAAATCACATCGACCTCATTCGATTTTCTTTTTAATAATTTTCTAATTTTAAAATGTAAATTATCTGGAGTTGACAGGAGCCTGGTGGTAGAATGGGCAGTCTACGTTCGGAACTGAGAGCAGGAACACCTCTGAGAAGCTCCATAAAAGTATATTTAAAGGGCAGTTCCCCTTATTCTTCAGTTTTAAGTCGGCCTCTCTCCGTGCCGCACCCTCACCTAGAACACCTGGAAACCTTGATGCTTGAGCTGCACAAGCCTGATGATGAAGATTTGATGCTCCTCGGCCCTCCTCCACGGTCGGAAGACAGATGTCCTCGGCCCTCCTCCTACGGCCTGAGGATTGACGGTCCTCGGCCGTCCACCACCGTCTGAAGACGGATGCCCTCGGCCCTTCTCTACGGCCTGTGAGTTGATGGTTCCTCGGTCCTCCTCCACAGTCTGAAGACGGACGTTCTTCAGTTATTTATTCCATTCTGCGTTCATCTTCAGTATTTTCCGCCAGCTTCACTGGCATTAGTGATTTAAGTAGCTCCAGCTTTTTAGGTTAGGATCTTTGTTAATAAATTCTTATAACTCGTCCCCTTGTCTAATTCTTTTAATAGTGCTCCCCTCCAGACTGAAATTTAGGTAGGTGAGTACTCAGAGTGACATTACAGTTTTGTGGATCCTATCCAGGAAATTGTAACGTTACAAATGCTTGGTTGACGGCTTCGTGATGAGGTCTTTTACACCCTGTATATTTTATTTTATTTTATTTTTATAGACCATCAAACTGAAAAATTTTCGGTATCCATACTAAAATTATAAATGGGAAAGTAAGTTCGCTTGTTACCTTTTCAGGTCTAAACCACGGAACCGTTCATCCTGAAATTTTGCAAATACGGAAATTTTGCAAATACGTGGTCCGTGTATAGAAACGGACATCGGGCCTTTCATCCCAAAAAAAGTACTGTTTCCGAGAAAACAACAATAACGTTATTATGATAATAGATGGCGCCACGTGTCATTAGAATTATGATTAAATTATATTATTACAAGCAGAGTACAACCCAAATTGATTGTCTTGAATAAACGCAAGCGAAACCGCGGGCAAAAGAAAAAGTACAAGGCAAACATAAAATACTGAATAAGTACCAGATGTACGATATTTACATAACGGAAAAACACAGTCATATGTGTTCCCAATTGAAGTATACGAGTGCATTGCCAATACAGAAATCAATTAACCTTCCACGTCAAAGAGTGGAAACGTGTGGAACGCTTGTGAAACATGAATGAAACAAAATAACAGTTGTTATTGCTTAATTGATACGGAACCAATTAAAACTGTCACTCTATTTCCTCTTTGTAACAAAATCATTGATCGTAAATTGGTGCTCGAATGGTGTAGTGCAGGCAGATTTTATTTGGTGGACCTCGTATACATCCATACAATAGGCGAGACGACAAAAAAAACTAATTAGTCCGTCAGCTAGATTTCCAAAAAATATTGGACACTTATTTTAACTTTTTTCACGTAAACAAAAATTGAAGACGATACGGTGTACAGAAGATACAGTGCGTCGAAAACTCGTGTGACGTCACATTTCTTTGATGCGTTTTATCTTCGTCATTTTTATTAGTTTGATCAAACAAAAAACACGTATCCAATATTTTTCGATAATCTAACTGACGGACTAAACAGAATCATATTTTTTTAGTCAGTCGTCATCCCTATTTATACAAATATTTTAAATATGAAAGTAACCATTTCTGTTACCTCGTCAAGTCTTACCTAAAGGTTAAGTGAATTTCGATGAAATTTGGCTCACAGGTAGACCGGACTTGGATTACTTTTCATTCTGAAATAAATTCCCCCGATTGCCTCGTTGGTCTAGTGGTCGCAATCGCGACTGCTGAGCATGAGGTCCTGGGTTGAGCAAATTGTCATTGGGTTTTTCCGTTATGAATTTCTGAGTAGCAGCCACGGAATCTCGATTTGTGCCCGGTTGATGCGCTCGAGCGTTGTTACATGGGACTGTGCTATTAGGTACACCTCTGCCTAACCATTTGGGGATTATAAGCGTGATGTTAAATCCCCCATACGGGTGACGTCTCTCTCTCGACCTACTGTACCGGCTTTATATTTTAGTAGTGGGTAGATACACAACCCAGTTAGTGCTTCTGTAGTACCTACTAAATATCCCCGTATCAAAGTCCGGTCGTAAAGATTAGTGTACAAGCTATCCGAAACAGAAAAAAAATCCCAATCAACTTAATGTTTTAGCGATATAGTTGACAATCTATTAAAGAAATTTGACAGATTGTAGTTGCTTGATGTGCTGGGTAGTCTTCTAAGTCTCGTGTATTGTTATACACTAAAGTGGTTTATGGATCTTGTGAAGGCTACGATTAATAATGTGATAAATAGTCACGACTCCATCATCTGCCTAGCCTTTTCCCAAGTTTTATTGGGGTCGGCTTCCAGTCTAACCGGATGCAGCTGAATACCAGTATTTTACATGGAGCGACTGCCTATCTGACCTCCACAACCCAGTTAGTACTGGGTAATACGATACCCCTTGGTAAGACTGGTTGTCAGACTTTTTGGGCCACTGACTACCTGTAACGGCTGTCAAGGATCACAAATGACAGGCGGGACCAACTGCTTAACGTGCTTTCCGAGGCACGGAGGATACTCGGTATGTAATGGGTGGTCACCCATCCACAGACCAACCTAGGCAAGCGCGGCTTAACCTAACGATTGACCCGAGCGGCTGTTATTATTTAGCCACGAGCTCGTCTTATAGTAAATAGTCACGACTACATCAACATAAATGATCTTAAGCGTGATTCTACAGAGGGACTAGATAAAATAGATTCTATCAACGATAACGGTGATGCAAAGTCAAACATGTCAAAGACAAATTCTTGTCTTCTCCTTTAAATCCTCGATCAGTACATTCGAAAATTCAAATTTCAGTAGCAATGCGTTCGAATACATTATTAATGAAAACAATAACACGTGTGAGCGCCACTGTGTACACGGCCACCACCCACTGCCCGCCATACATTTGACGAATGGCCAACGCTCTTTGTGTTTACATTAAACACGCCTCACGTTATTATGCTACCAAATACTGCGTAATTAGTGCACGATTAATGAGCTATTTTAGGGTAATAGCGGTTTCGTATTCTGATTATATGTATTACTAGTAAGTAGTTCAAATGGATCCCATTTGAATTTTCAGATAAAAAGCTTATGTCCAATGGACGTATTTGGCAAAGAACAATAGACGCCTCTGCTCGAGATGGTTCAGACATAAAATAGTTTCGTGGCCGTCATTTGTTTAGAATAATTTGAAATTGGATCTTTCGAATTTCGAATAAGATGAGTATCTTGTTAACAAGCTCTTGGATTTGTCCTTCTTCTTGGCGTTTCGATGGCAATCTAAATTGTGTCGGCCCAGAACTGAGCTACTAGTTTTACGCTTTCAGTAGCGTCCATCAGTTCCTGTAGTGAACAAACAACAGGAAACGCAGGGCACGATATTAGGTGCCGCATCGTTTGTGGAACAGCACCACATTGACACGCTAGGGCTGAGTCATTAATGAATCTCCATCTGAGCAGGTTTTCCTTTCTGCGACCTACCTGGGTCTGGAGCCTATTTAAAGACTTCCACGTCAGTCATGGCAAGTCATGTCCTGAAATGTGTTATAATTATTACTTGGTAGGTACCTTTTTTTATGAATTTTGTATTCGAACCACGGTAAGGTTCGAACTACCTTGGTGTAAGATGGATGATTCAAAATAGGCAAGTCGGAAGTGAATTGAATGCGTGTGCGGATACAGAATAATCCCGGCCTTTGTCACGGGACAAAACCCATCCCTGATCGGGAAAAAAACTGGTGAATAGACGCGAAAACTTTCTCATATTCGGGTCATTTCACAAGCGGTAATGCGGAGCCTTTTCTTCGAGCTACACATTTCCTGTATAACATGGCCCCGCTTTGTATAGATTTGCCGTACAACAAGAGATCCGTGTAAACTGGTTAAACACGCTATAGCTTGTTTGGTCGTCGTGCGTACCTACGCGTAAGTATTTACGCATTCCTAAAGTTAAGTCACAACGTTTTTGCGTAAACATATAGTGCATGAAGTTAGTGTAGGTACTAGCTGTCTTTTGAGGATCGAGTTTTTCCCGGTAGGTATTTCTGTGCATTTGGCGAAGGAAAAATCAAGTCTTAAAGAGAGATTTATATTAATATCGGTCGAAACCCACCCGGTTTAGGACGATTAAAAACTAGAATCCTCATTGGCTTATCCAAGACGATAATATTTCCTAGTTTTCAAAATCCGACATTTAGTAAAAGCCACCACGCCAAAGATTTTTCCATCTCATACACAAAAAGACATGCGAGGAACACAGTCGGTGCGCAAACATAGTGAACACCCAGCTCTATATAGTTTGCAATGCAACCAAATTATTTGTTCTTTAATCATGATTAACACATTAAATTAAATATCCATTTTCGGCGACCAATGCACACGACTAATTACAGGGTATTATGACTTGGTCGTTGGACATGGGTTCCGCTTAGTGGATGTCAAACGATTGTGTTATGTTTGAGTGAGCGTATACACGTAGAATGCTGGCTGCCGCCGCCGACCTGCCCGCGCTTATCGGCACCGGTCCGCGCAGGTAGTCGGCGCAGGCAGTCTCTATACTTTGTGCTGACCCCGCGCCGACAAGCGCCGATAAGCGCTGACAATTCCCGATGACGTAAGCAGTTCGGAACTTGTCAGCGACGTTACCCAGCGTCCTACGTGTATACGCACTTAGTTTGTATATTACGGACTTGTCTAAATGGTTCTTATTTTCGCCAACTACAAACGTCGACTGGCAATCGTCAAGGGGATGATTCTAACAGTCATAAAAAAAGGTATGTTATGAAATTCATATCCGAATCCGATTATTTTTCACGAATCGGATATGACTTCCATGGTGAAAGTTGTTTATTATAACGGTTACAATCACTTCCCTAAACATTCTTGACGGTTGTCTAATTTTAAATTATGTAGAATTCAACAAACACTAAGATTCTAATGCAGTATTCAAGCATATCTCGCCGAGCGGTCGCCAAACATTTGTGCAAGTACTATGAGCGAGTTTGCTTCGTTTACATAACTTTTACTTGCCATATGCAGTAATAATTCTCTGTAATATTCTGTTTTATAGCTCGTCTTACACACTAAGACTGGACTAAATCAAGTTATTTCCTTTTGTACTAGACGTTTCTTCGAGAGATGGAAATGTCCAACTTCATCTTTACCTGAGCCTTTTCCCCAACTTTATTGGGGTCGGCTTCCAGTCTTATCGGATGCAGCTGAATACTAGTATTTTATGTGGATCGACTGCCTATCTGACCTTCACAACCCAGTTAGTACTGGGTAATTCGATACCCCTTGGTAAGACTGGTTGGTTGAAGAACTTCATATTCGTTAAAGTTCGCAAGCAAAGCTCTTTTGGGTTTATCCAGTCACGCAGAAAGGCGACTTCCACTGCTCGTCATAGGCTTCCTCCGAGCACCACCTGTTCTGTTCCTGCTCCTTGCATTTGGAAAGTTTCCACGACTTTCACCAACTAAATTTTTCTATTGCAATTCTTAAACCATACATGACAAGACCAGATAATGAAAATCTTAGCATCGATCTAGCCTGGTGGAAATGGAAAGCGATGGATAAGATCTATGACGAGACGAACGTAGCCAAAATTGTACAAGAAAAGTATTGACGGATTCGATGATCGACGGGTTTAATGTAGCAGGCAATACAGCCGCAAGGTATTTCGCGTTAGCAGTATAAATACATTTACATTTTCCTTCAAAGGACACGTGTTAACTCTCTTTCGTACCTTTCAACTCCAGATCCAATACAGCTAAGCTATTGGGGCACGACCTATTCAAATCTGTAACATTGCTTTGCGCACAATTCCTTTTGCACGGAACCGTCCTTGCAGGGCGGAACAGGTGATCAATATTCAGAGGGTATCCTTATTTTCTATTGACATTTATATTGTAAGTTAGTAGGTAGATTTGATATAGTTGTCCATACAATGGAAGCACGTTTGGGTCCGTAGCCTATTTGTAATGCATAGAAAGTTCTTTTTTGTACAACTCAACGCAATTGGCTAGCAAATGGTTTATGTTTATTATTAAACTAGCGGACGTCACGCGGTTTCACCCGCGTAGTTCTCGTTCCCGTGGGAGTACGGGGATAAAATATAGCCTATGTTACTCAGGGTGAATGTAGCTTTCTAATGGTGAAAGGATTTTTGAAATCGGCGCAGTAGTTTTTGAGTTTATTCATTACAAACATACATACATACACACACACAAAAATGCAAAAATACAAATCTTTCCTCTAAATAATATTAGTGAAGATAATAATATAAACTCGTCGACTTGAGAACCTCTTCCTTTTTTTCGTCAGTTAAAAATTAGTCATGGTCATGGTTGATGAAAGCTTGAGGCGAAACCGTTAAAAATCTACCGTGGTTGGTCTATGAAAGAGCAGATAGTAACTCTGCTGATACCAAGCTCCCTAGAGATTAAAAAAAAACATTTTATTGTTTTTTGTTAAATAAAAATATACAAAAACTTCCTCCAAGAAAGTCGGACAAAAGACTAGATAAGCCCAAGGATAAAGAACAAGATTAATTACACCTGTAATATATAAAGTTCGCGACTCTAAGGCATGACAACACGATCTATCACTACCGACCCACAACACCACGCTCGGGAGATCTGGGCTGTCATCCTGATTCGGGATGGTGGAAGCGTAAAAAAGTATCGATGTTTAAATATTGTATCGATGTCGATGGCGATACATTCCAAACAAAACTGAATATAATTATATCGGCCAATTTTTGTAAGATGTTGGCGTCAAGGAGGACAAGACAGTGGGAGAAGACCAGTATTGTTTGTACCTTTATTCCATTAAATAACTTTTTTTAAATAAATAAATTTATATCGATTTTCAATGATTATCATCTGCCTATCTGACTTCCACAACACAGTACTGGGGTAATACGAACCTCTTGGTAAGACTAGTTGTCAGACTTTCGGCCCTCTGACTACCTGTAACGATTGTCAAAAATCTACAAATGAGAGCTGGGGCCAACGGATTAACGTGCTTTCCGAGGCGCGGAGGGAGAAAACTCGGTATATAATGGGTGGTCACCCATCTACGGGCCAACCTAGTTTAGTATTAATCAGAATATAAAGAATCGATACATCGAATGAAAATATCGATATTTGTTCGACTAGCCTACATCTCGGTTGTCATCCCGAATATGTATATATGTATACTATGATTAGCATCACCACGGAGGTTTTTAATTTATGTTTGTTTTACGTCACACAAATGAGGTTGAAAAGCTTGTAACTTGTAAGGACCATGAATTTTGACGCTTCATATTTGCAGGCCTTTGTGCGAATGAAAGGAATCAGGAAAATAAATAAATTATAAGCTTTTTAGAATAGAATATTAATTTATCGGGATTCATGATTAGGTACTCATTCCTTAGGTGTTTTGAAATAATAGAAACTCTTAAGAAAATTGAGGAATGTCAAAAAATCTTCAGACACTAATTTACTAAACCTTACCTTACAGTGGGTTCTTAAAATTACTAACAGCAAAAAACAACAATTAACCTTATTGTGTAAAAAAAAACAATAAATAAAAATTATAATCAATCAAAATTATTCTCCTGAAAATATAAGCCAAACGTAGAATATTTTTTACAGCCGATTTTTGATAGCCGAATCAGAATATTTTTGATAGTAACAAAAAAACTACGCCGTAGGCACAGTTTTGGTATTGAACTAACATCAAAGTGCTTTGATTGAACTGTCATTCACAACCCCAACACGGTGTTAGTTTGAGTGGCTAGATTTTATTTGGAAGTGACATTTTGATATTTTGTTTGTGTGTTAGAAAGTTGATCGATGGACAATAGAAATTACGTGATTCTTGGTGGTATTCTTTTAGTAAAAGGAACGTATGCAAAGGTACGAGTGAAAGGTGTATATGAAAAAAAGAGAGAGGTAGGAAAAAGGAATAAGCGAATTTATAGATTAAGAATATAGAATATATAGGTCTTGCCTAAAATCTATTTAATTTACAATTTAAATAATTGTTTATTAATTGATTACATAATAAGACAATTATAAATTAAAATAAACTAAACTAACAAACTTTTACTTAAAAAATGGTGTCAAAAATCTCCTCCTTAACGCTGTCAACTGTCATGATAATGTCCCCAGAAGACTGGCGGCGCCGCGGCGTTGCCACGCTGTATGGCAACACTAAGGCTAAGCTAAGCGCTGAAACGGAGAAATATTAACCAATAGGATCGCATAAAATCTCAGCTCCGCTCCAGTATGCAATCCTATTGGTTAATATTTCTCCGTTTCTCCGCTCCGCAGCGTCGCGTAGCTCTGCCTCAGTGGAACCGCAGCCTTAGCCTTTGGCTAAGGTAAAAGCCATCTATTCAATTTGTTTATACTTGAGAATGTTTTTTCTTTTAAACCAAACTCTCTTAATAATTACTACTTGGTATGTGAACTTTTAACTAAACGAATGTTTTAGCCAGATTTACAAAGAAATCAGACATCAATAAACGATATTCAGAATTGAAGGAAAGTTTTACCGTACTTCGATCATTACTCGCTCAGCTAAGCAAACTATTGCGAGCGAGAAGTTCAAAAGCAAAAACTAATTTATGGTAGGTACACTGAAACTTTGCAAAAGCTATAAAATTTTAATCTTATTTGAGCGACTTTCTAGCATTCAATGTAAATTTTGTATCTTAAGAACTTGAAAGCTAATTCTAATACAAAACTTTCGAAGATAAATGCAAATTGAGAATTCTCTATAAACATTCTTGTTATATAAATACCTACTAAGTTTTTGTGTTGAAGATTAAGGACGGGATTATTAGGACACGGTGGAGCACACGGTTGAGGTGTGCCCCGCGTGGGCGGAGCACCGCCGTGTCCTCGAAGCGGCGGTTGGCGGCGGCGACCTCTCGCGTCCGGCCCTGGTGCAAGCCATGGTCCGGAGCGAGACGGAATGGGACGCCGCCACCTCCTTCTGTAAAGCAGTAATGCTAGAGAAGGAGGTGGCGGAACGTGAGAGGGAGAGAACCTCACAGCGTCCCGGCCGCGCCGCCGCGGGAGACGCCCCGTGCGTCGGGGGCCACCACGTGGCCCGTTCGTGTTCCAAGCGCGCCTCAAAGAGAGTCAGCAATAGGAAGGGGTCCGCAAGGACCGATGCCTGCCGGGGTTGCGGGACTGTTCGAAAGAGATACCGTGACCCCGGAACACAAAGGGCGATGAAGGAACATGGATGGGTTTTAGTCAGTAAAAGTCTGACACAACCTCCTGCTCCGCCCAGAGCGGGAGGAGTCATTTGATGAATTACCATCCGAAAAAAAAAAAATTAAGATAAGATACCAGTAGGAATTGCGAAAAAGGAACAATGCTTCTTTAATACTTTTAACTTCAAGTGAAATTGTGGAGCAAAATTACCAAAAAGATTTAAACGTAGGTAAGAGCATTAAGTAAATGTTGATGAAAATGGGTAGATATTTTATTTTTAAAATTGTTTTGAATTAAAATGAGGATTGAGGACCAAATAGGTATAATTGGAAATGTAATCACCCTGTATTATTAAAGAGTTCCCATATAATTATAGTACTAATAAAATATATTTTAAGGTTAATGAGAGAGAAAGAAAAAATACCTCTTACAACACAAAAAAGTCTTATTTGATAGCCCAATAAAACAAAACAGACGTAAATCATCGCTTCGTTTTAACAACATAATCTATAAACGTCTACAAATATGAAGGAATGTACTCAGCACACACATGGTTGCCAGATGTTCAGGTTCCACCTGCATTTTATAAATTGTTGTGAAAGAGGTACGTGAGTCTGTGTTCTTTATATAGCTGTTACAAAATTGCTGATTAAACTAGGCTAGTGGAGCCCATGCCACCTGTTTTATCTAAAAACAGAGGTGTAGGTAAAATAAAAACAAATAAAAAAAAAAAAGTTTTATTGCAGAAACTTGTACAACTTTTACAGTAAATCCTACAGTGGGACCTCCTTTTAAGTAAAAGATATACCTGTGCTAGGAATCAAATCAAATCTTACAATGTTATTACTGCAAAAAAAGTGAAAAATAACTTTAGCTTCAGAAGTCGGTGACCTTTGTTTGAGTGATTTAGTTTTTTTGTCACCGACTTCTGAAGCTAAAGTTATTTTTCACTTTTTTGTGTTTTTTGAAGTCGGTTTTATTTTTTTGCAAAAAAGTTTTTTTATTTTTTCATTTTTATTTGTTCCCAAACAAATATTTGCCATGAACGCTTGCGTCATGTTACGCTTATGTCATGTTAAGACAGTTAGAAATTATGCCACAGATCGCACCCTTACTGTAAGCCGTTAGAGAGTTTCATTGATCATCATATTCGACTACGACAATAACTTGACCATAACGACGTTACGGTAAGTGACTCAAATATCCGGATAGCCTATAAAAGATTCGGCCGAGTATCGTTAATTTTCTCCTAAGAAGAAGAGTGAAGAGTTCCGTTACTTTGTCATGGATCCCATAATCAGAACCTAACCAAACTCTCATCAAACTACCGTTGAAGTACATCCTTTCAAATAAAAAACAATACAACAACAAAACAACAACAACATCAGCCCATAACGTCCACTGCTGGACATAAGCCTCTCCCATGATAGGAGGAATTTGCCGTAATCTCCACGCTTGGCAGGCGGATTGGAGATCGCAGTGATGAAAGACTAACAGAAAACGCTGCTGCCCATTCTCTGGTCTACGGAGGCGCAAGGTGTTCTGCCTCAGACATTAGTCGCCTTATACGACACCCGTGTGTGGTTTGGTTCTATTCTACTCTGCCGGATACCACACGGCCAAAAAAAAAATACATGCCATGGTGGCTTATCCCCAATAAATAGTGAAACTGTGTGAAATCTGGGTGTATTGTACACATCTGCGTACCCCCTCAGATCATACAGGCGTGATGTTACGTCATGATTTTGTATTAACAATAAACACACAAGCGAATGCAACAATCACGATTTAGTAGATTTGCCGTCTATTTTTGAAGAGTTCCATTGTATATCTCCGAAGATCAGCATCAGATGTTCACAAAATTGAAAAAAGAATCATCAAAATCGGTTCATCCAGCCGAAAGTTCAGAGGTAACAAACATTAAAAAAAACCAGTCGAATTGAGAACCTCCTGTTTTTGGTAGTCGGTTGAAAAACGACGAGTACAAGAACTGGTTTACAATGTACCTTGTATTAAAATAGTGAAGAAACTCGGGCATCACCTAGGGGTGTTGCCCGCGTTTATACAAAGTTGTTCGAAAAATATAAAGGGTTCCTAAAAAAAAACCTTCAAAAAAAAATAAAACCTTCAAAGAAAAATATAAACCTTCCCGGTATTGCGATAATTTTTTTGTTCTGGTCTATACCTGGGAACCTTCTAGTTACTGAGATATTGGAGGTTCCAACTTTTTAACAAGTTTACTTTTAAATACCAGTTTTATCCCAAATCTTCCCGTGGGTGTCGTAAGAGGCGACTAAGGGACTTACCAGAGAATGGGCAGCAGCGTTCTCTGTGCTTTTGTAACAACCGCACTGCGATCGCCAACCCGCCTGCCAAGCGTGGCGATTATGGCAAAACCCCCCTTTGGGGGAGGCCCATGTCCAGCAGTGGACGTCTTTCGGCTGAGATGATGACCAGTTTTAAGGTTATTAAATAATAACTGTACTTTAAATATCTCCAAGACCAGTTTACTATTCAATTCTACCAACATTACATATTAAGTTTTGCGTAAAGTTACATAATTTGATGTACATAATACTTGGTTGACGGCTTCGTAAAGGGTCCGTTTACACCCTGTATATCAAATTTTACATTATTATTACTTACTTCAAAGGAAAACTTCTGACGACTACAAAATTGGAATTAAAATATTGAAGAAAAAAAAATTATTTGAAAAATATAATATTAGTCTATTATGTATTATACACATATTTATACTGTAGTCGAATTGAAAAGTCTCATACTTACTAGTCTAGCCAATCAGACGCGGTGCGGAAGGTGAAAAAATTGCCTTTACATTTTTAGTATCAAAGTACCATCAGTCGCCCGATAAAGGATTTCCCTTTTTGTTCCCGACTAAGTTATATTGAGTTCTACCAAAACTCAAAACAATATTTTTCCTTCTTTATTTGTGGCCAGTTAATTAAAGCAAACTGAGAAAACGTTACTTGCAAACCTCTCCTATAAACATTTGAAATTAAACCTTTCTCCGTCGTGATAGAGTCTTATTTGTTCCGCTCATCCCTTCTGCGTTTGTTAAGTTGTAAATCACTTTCGAATTTACAACTTAACGCAATTTTGGTCCACCCCTATACCGTGTATTGTGAGAAACGGCGTCTACTTAGTTACTTTCAACCGTTATAAAAATAAACACTCAAACAAATCTTAACCTTGTGACCTCCGAAATAAGACTCTTAACCATTTCAGCACACTTTGCACAGTTTATCTTGGAAGTTAATGGATTTATTTTAAAACAAGCCGAAACATTCGCGTGGATGTTTGTACATTTTTTATTTAGAAATATTAAGTGCGAACATTCTTTAAGGTAATTTGCAATAAATTGTGACGGGCAAAGTGCTATGAAGATTTAAGAAATATTGTTTAGATAAAATACAAACTTGATTCATTTGACGACCCGAATGGCGCAGCGGTAGTGAGGCTGCCTAACGTTCTTAGGGGCCCGGGTTCGAATCCCGATAGGAGCAAATATTTGTGTGATGAGTATGGACATTTGTTTCCGAGTCATGGATATTATATATATATATATATAAAGGGTGTAAAACACCTCTTAACGAAGCCGAAAGGCACTTGTTCTCCCGTCATTGCGATCATTTTTTTGTTCTACATCGTACCTGGGAACCTTCTAGTTACGGAGATATTAGGGTCAAAGTTCCAACTTTTTGACAAGTTTTTTTTTAATTACAAGTTTTTAATGTAAGATTTTTACACGACCCCCGTACTGTTCAATCCATCAGCACAATGTTTTGAGTGCGTTACATTGAGTTCTACCACAAAACATGATTTTTCACCCCAAAAGTTGTTTCCCACAGCAATCATTTTTGCGTAAAGTTACTTAATTTGATGTACAGAATGCTTGGTTGACGGCTTCGTGATGAGTATTTTACATCCTGTATTATACATACAGGATGTAGTAAAAAACCTCATCACGAAGCCGTATGTATTTACAAACAAAAACTATCTATGTAGTTTAACAACTGTCTGGTGTCCACGACGCAAGCCTCGTTGCTTAGTATTGCACTAGATGGCGCTGTGTGTAATGTCCAGCTATATTTATTAAATTATTTTATTCTTCAATCATACAAATGTACAGACATTTTCTACCAGTTGACAGCCTGAAATCTGCTTAGAATTATGCAAAAATCTGATTAGATTTTCTTGTATAAAAAGTCAATAATTAAATTGAATTACCTTCAACAAAGTAGGTGTTCAAATAAACTTAATATAAATAATTTCTAAGACAAGAAGTTACACAATGCATAGTTGCCAAGAACAAAATAATAAACATAAATGAAAACTTGAATTTTATTCATTTGTATTTAAGTTGAACTAGTAAACCATGCCTGAAAATACGTGTTCCACATTAATACGATATTAATAGACTCTAAAGGCGACAGCCCAAATACAGTTGTGCTTACATAAAACGACACGTGACTCCAAACAAATGAAGCCATATTGTTTCTCATTTGAAATTGGAACAAACACGTTTCCGACATCTACGCGGTCTTAACCGCAGACATAGCTAGTTAACTATGACGTCAATTTGTGTGTGATGGGGGAAACTACAATAGATATAGTACAAAATGTTCTACAGTGAAAAATCATGTCCTAAGAAAATTGCGACTTGATAGAACGAACGGGACGAACTTGATGGAACGAACAGTTGGCAAGTATTCTCCCCCATTCACGGCACACTATTATTTAAAAGCAATTAATTAAGAAAGAGACACAACCATAAATCCATCCTTCATCTCGCTCCCTCATTCTATCGTTACTCCGGCCTATTGTCCGTCGTCTTTGATTACAGCCCGACCTATTTCTAGCACCAATTGTTACGTACTTCACTCACAAGTATAACAAACAGTCGTTCTATAGGGGCATGAATAGACGGCCCTCCCTCGGCTTCAAGTGTTTTCACCTCTCGCAGTGAGTGACGTCAGAGGTATTGTTGTTGGTTCTTAAAGGCTGTTGTAGACCTGTCTTTATTGAGCGTGCAGAACACAGATAACTGAGAAGCAGTGAAGAAATTTACTACAGGCTAATCGTGTTGCTTGACAAGGAAACGCAAGCAGGTGACCATCATGAATAAAAGTAGGTTCTGATGCGTTGACATAAAGATAAGATAACGATTTCATTACAAAATAAATCAATGTAAAGGCTAGCGCACACCGGTGACAACAGCGCAGAGCATCTTTCTTTACCCAACGTAAATTCACACGTAGCTTGTGGTAACAAGATACAGATTCAACTGCGCTGTCCTTAATGGTACATTTCCGAAGGTAACCGCAAACTACCACGGCCTGGGACAGTCGTCCCTGTCGCTATGACAAATCGCAGTGACGGTACTGGTTTCTGTGTCACTCTATGAAAAAGGCAACAGGCGGCAATGGCGCCATCTACAGAAGCATGTAGAAATATTCTTATGCAGGTGCCAAAGGTGACCCCTTTGGAAAAAACCTTGCTCAAAGCTGGAAAAGGCACCGCTCGTCTGCGCGGTTAGGTGGTGTACCTAAATGTGTTAGCTATCAACGAATTGCATACAAGCCTGTGCGGCATGAGATACGATTCACCGCCCAATCACGCGGATAAGTGGTATCGGATGAGAATCGTCTTTAATCAAAATACAATCTGCAGATCGCCAAATCAAAACATTTCATAATTTGGTAAACCACAACTGGAACGTATCTCGTCGAATCCCTTTCAGTATTCTAAATAAAGCAAACACCGCAATGAAAATCAAATCGTAATCCTGAACATTATAACTAACGTAGCCTCAAACTTTCATAATATATTATGTTTGTGTGGTCATTCAAAATTACGGTTCAGCGGGGTGAAACAGTCTGTGTTTAAAACCCTCATAAATACAGATAGTTTGCGGTTTATAAACTGGATTGTACATAGCTTTAGGCTAATCTATTTGTTTTGGTCGCTGATTGCTACCACTATTATAATAATATTAGCCTGAAACTTGAGCGCAGCAAGCCATTTGGGGACCCCAAAAACTTGAGCGCAGCAAGCCATTTGGGGACCCCAAAAACTTGAGCGCAGCAAGCCATTTGGGGACCCCAAAAACTGGGTACGTATCAAAATCCCGAAAGTTCATAATACCTATGATTGAAATACCGACGTCCAAAACACCGAAATTCAAAGTACCGAAAGTTTTAAATGCCGATAGTCGTTATATCGAAACACAAAATACCGATGTTCAAATGCCCGAAAGGACGAAATCCCGAATGGACGAAATCCCGAATGGACGAAATACCGATGGATGAAATCCCAAAGAGCAGCGACCTAATTATACGTATGATTATCATTTAAACTTTTGTTTTAACTTATGATATATACCTATTATGTTAAGCTCCTTTTTTGTCATTGTCTTAGAGATTTTAGTCTTTGGATCAGCGAGTGAAGCGATCTCGGGACCTTAAGGCACTCCGACACGGACAGGTTAGGTTAGAAGGGTGTGGCGGAGTCTAGTGAGCGAGCGAAGCGAGCGAACACAGACTCCGCCACACCCTTCGTGGTTATTTTTTTTGTAAACCCTAGAGCCCTAGTACTTCAGTAGGCTCCGACTACGCTTTTTTGGCAACTTTTAAGTGTTTTGACCTAACCTGGTTTACAAACAATCGTTTTTCTCGGAAACGGTGGCAATTTCGGGATTTTGTACTTCGGGATTTTAAACTTCGGGATTTTAAACTTCCGGGCAAATGAACTTTCGGGATTTAAAACTTTCGACCAAACAACCATTCGGCGTTTCAATTATCGGGATTTCGTCTATCGGTATTTTAAAATTCGGTCTATTAAAATTCGGGATTTTGATACGTACCCCAAAAACTTGAGCGCAGCAAGCCATTTGGGGACCCCAAAAACTTGACTAAACTGCTAGGGATTATACCATGTCCCACTTGTTGGAGTTTTTAAAGAGCCCTTTTACACCTTTGACGACGTACCAGCCTTAACTTGGCTACTGACTGGGCGCAAATAATATTCAAACCAAAGTAACGTCGTCATTAAAAAAAAGAAGATAACAAAGCAAATACCAACCTTATGCCTTTAACTTCTTCCTATATAAAGAGGGGACGAGACTGTGAACGAGACTGGAACAAAATTCTTGCAAATTCAAAAATACCGCAACCGAAAACTTTTTAACCAACTTATCTGTGCAGGCGGGAAAACACAAAACTAAAATAGATGTACCAAGTTTGACAAATTGATGCAATTTTTCTTGACAAGCAACGCCACCTTGAACTTCACACTTATGAGCCTTATCACACTAGTGGATTTCGAGCGGATTCAAAGCGGAGCGGATGCGCAGCGAGTTCGCCGCGGATGCGCGAATTCGCTCGCAAGCTGCTAGTATGATAAGGCTCTAAGGTGAAAGCGTCAGGGTAGCCTACGAAATTCAAATTTTCTTACGTTTTTTGCAATTTGCAGGCCAGTGCTAGGTTGTATGTTGATTAAAATATTGTTTGCGACTGTAAGACGTATGTAGTTCCAGAATTATAATCATCAAAATCAACCCACAACCCTCAAAGTTCATAAAGGTCGGGGAATGACCTTGACCTTGAAAAAGTCGTTCCTACGTAGAAAATTTGAATTTCGCGGGCTACCCTAAAGCATCCACTTTAAAGTGGTCATACTGTAATAATGTTAATCCCATTGAATGACGTTGTAGAAAAATAAACTTTTTGAAAGCGATTGTAATTTGTCTAGTTCTTTCACGATCTTTTCCTCTACCATTATAAATAATAGCACCTACGGCGACTACAGGAGCTAAATTAGCAACTCTGTTTGTGGTGCTTCAAACTTCGTTTGAAATAAAGTTCTAATCAGCTGGCACTACAAAGTGGTTGTTACGTCAGTCACTGCGGGCTGCGAATAGTGCGAAATGCGTGGTTTTTTGCGATTTACAAAAAATCTATTGATTGGACTAAAAAATAAAACACTATCATGCCAATAATGTTGCTTGTAGAATTATTTGCCAAAAAATCAGAATGATCGCATGTATTTTAGTATGGTTTTTACTCGAAAAAAAAATTTTTTAGAGGTTAGTTCAAGATTTTTTTTTACGAGTTAAATTTGTTGTATTATGTTTTCAAAACACTACCGTACTAGCATATACCCTGAAGAATATCATATATTTTTCTGGTTTTGTTTATTGCAGTGAATCATATGCTTTTTTGCATTATAAAACTCGCGGTTAGCTCCTGTAGTCCCCTTAAGAAATTCGCTCCGAAATCTTTAACTTTTCTTAACAACAAGACCAAATAATTCTTTGACTGTTCGGCTGTTCCAATTCCATTTAGGATGAAACTAATTAACAAAGAACTAATCTTGCGAAAAAAAACTTAAGTATTCGGAAAGGCCGATTAATTAAAGAGATTTCATTAGGAGTTAACAAGACTTAAGATAAATGTCAGTGGCATGGGTCATGGTTAAGATTTCTTACGAATTTGTTTTGTATAAGTTTCTATAATTATAAAAACACAGGGTGTAAACGGACCCTTCACGAAGCCGTCAACCAAGCATGCTGTAGGTACATCAAACTAAGTAACTTTACGCAAAAAATGATTGCTGGGAAACGTTATTTTTTGGAGTGAAAAATCACGTTTTACCGTAGGACTCAATGTAACACACTCAAAACATAGTGCTGATGGATGGATTGAATAGTAGTACGGGGGAGGTGGAGGTGTTTAAAGTAAAGTTCACATATTAAAAACATGTACTTAAAAAAAAAAAAAAAAAACTTGTAAAATTGTGTAACTCTGACCCCCAAAATCTCCGTAACTAGAAGGAGAAACTCTAGAAGAACAAAAAAATGGTTGCAATGACGGGGAGAACGAGTACTTTGAAGCTTACATCCTTTGTAAACAACGGTTGGTTATGCTGTAATTATATAAAGTTTTATTTCAAAATAGCACTTTCTAACAGGTTTTTGTTTCTTTATTCTTAGTTGTGAAGGTCTGTGTAAAATACTTATAATAATGGCGCGATAATCGGGCGAAAGGCTGGCTTTAATGGAAACTATCATATTAAATTTTGACATTCAAAGAGTGCTGATATGCAGTCTAATTTAAAAAAATAAGACTATTGTTTTGATTTTGTCTATCTGACTGGCTTTTAATCGGTAATAAGTTTTATCACATTGTCATACATAGCCAATCCAATACCTATAGTTTCGTTCTAGTATAAAAACTCGGACAATGTATTGTAACTCAAAGGTTCAAACGTCTACAACTTTTGTTTCTACAAGTTTCTTACTAATACCCCAAAGACACCACTGACCTTTAAAAGGTGGGCTCTCGTGAACATGAAATTGGGCTTTGCTAAAATTAATTCAGAGCAAGTATTTATTTTACCTGAGGCCTTGGTCTTTGGAGTTTTTAGTAAGAGGATTGTTGTGTTTTAATAAAACATGTGGGATTGTTTATCGGTGGACTACATTACTGATTCTCAAAAGTCTTAAGACACGTTACAAGCGACAATTTGTATGTTTTGTTAGCCCAGATCTTCGCCACTTCCACTGCGTGGTCGGTGGCATCGCAGTGGTCACTTGGGCTACATGTTTTTGGGCTATGAGGGCAGGATAGAAGATCAGTCGAAGCATAGTTTGTGACAGTTCCATAACCATACCCCCGCTGCTGTTTCATTACGGTAGCCCCACTTACCGAGGTTGGGGATCCATCTTCCTACTTGAGTCCGATAGCCACGGTGTAAGCGACGTTTTGATATTCACTTTTACCATGGATTTAGTACATTCTAGACCACTCAGAAGAAACAAAGTTAGTCTAAGTTGCAATACCTACATGGCCAAAATGTATGGAACAGCTGATTTTTAATTTGATATACAGCGAAAAATTGTGTTTATAGGATAATGTCCCTTACATCATATCGTCATCGTAGAAATACAAATCTTGTCTAGATTTGTATTTCATAAGAATTACCAATTGAAAACAAAAACGCAGTTCAACGTTGTTTTTCTCTGCAAACTGTTTTCTCTTGCAAATGAAAACCACTTAAGTTTCAGTAACTTTAAAGATCTTAATCGGTGAGAATTCATGGCTCGCAATAAACGTATTTTATTTGAACACGACACTTACCTCGGTGGCGTTATTACCTCGGTCCCAATCGACTGTTAGACAAATAGTCGTTCGGTCGTAATTTTCGGAATACACCCCTATGTTGTTTATGTCACTCTGGCTGTATTTTTAAAGATTAAAGTTTTAATTGCCTTTTTGTGATGCCAACATTTGGACCATTTTTTAAATTAAAATTAGAAGCTAAGTTATAGACGATAGAATCTTTTTGAAGAGTGGTTTAAAACTTATGAGATTACAATAGCTTTTTGATTGAATTTGCTTTTGACTTCGCCCGGGATCCCCGTTATCCCGGTAGTATGCTACTGGGATAAAAAGTATCCTATATGTTAATCCAGGTTATAAACTATTTATGTGTCAATTTTCGGTTAAATCCGTTCAGGTTCAACGTGCTTTCCGAGGCACGTTGAAAACTCTGTGTGTAATAGATGCTCACCCATCCACAGATCGACCTACGCTAGCGTAGCTTAACGGTTTTTTTTTGTTTTTTTTCGGACAGTATATCATCAAATGACTCGTGCTCTGGGCGGAGCAGGAGGATGTTTCAGACTTTTACTGACTAAAACCCATCCATGTTCCTTCATCGCCCTTTGTGTTCCGGGGCCACGGTATCTCTTTCGAATAGTCATAGGCAGGTATCTGCCCTTGCGGACCTCTTCCTTTTTGCTGACTCTCTTTGAGGCGCGCGTGGGACACGAACGCGCCGTCGACACGGCCTGTCGTCATGAGACGGACGGACGGCGAGCTAGCCCATAGCTCTCCAGCAGGCCCGCGCCTACGGTGGCCTGGGGCCACCACGTGGCTCGTGGCCCTTCACGCCCGGGGCGTCTCTCGCGGCGGCCCGGACGTGAGGTTCTCAGCGTAGCTTAACCCTGAAGATCCACCTGTGCGGCTGTTATTATTTAGCCACGAGCTCGTCTTTGTGACCACTAGACCAATGAGGCAATATTATCAATTCCTCGTCATTAAACCCTTCCTTTAAAAGCCAACAAGGATATAATATAATTACTTAACACGTAATAATCCTAATTACAAAGGCTCACCGCTCACCGCTGAACGCGAGCTCTCGGCACGTTCACGATTAGATAAACATCGGCTGTCGTGACGATGCAAGAGTTAAGATACAAGTACTTCCGAGATTAAGTCCAGGGCTGGACTTATGATGTGGGAAAAGGAGATGTTTCATAATCAGCCATGAGTTGTACCTACATATTATATCAAAAAGAGGTAAAATTCCCACAAATTTAGGAAAAATATTCTTTCGTTTCTGATTTCTTGTGCACGCAAAATAATAGTTTTTCAATTATTGCCATATTCTATCCAACATGGCGTCTTATAGTTTGCATTTCGAAATCATGTCACATCAAAGTAAAAATAACGTAGACGTTAAATGTGAAAGATAAGTGTTCTTGTACTGTTCAATTTTCATTATGAAGTGTGACGATTTAGTCGCTAAAAAGATACATATTTATTTTACTTTTCTGAAGTGTACTTCTGAACGACTAATTCAAAATGTCATTTTGTAGATTTGACAATTTCTAGGTTAGGTAAACGTCATTTATACAACCTGTCATAACTGTCACGTTAAACGTCAAACATTTTAAACTTTTATTGTGTGCATATAAAACACTTTAAATATAAGAAGAAAAAAATGTTACTTTGTTCTATTCAGGGGTAAGTTACCCAGCTTTCCTAAAGGTACAGGTTACGGCCGGAGTCCCATACACAAATGTTACGTCTCCTTTACGGGAGAAATAACTTAGAGGATATTAAGGTTGAATTATTGAGTTTTTCAATGAAGAATTCCTCTATATAAGAAATCCACATTTTCACACAGGAATTCCTCATTTATGCTATGTTGATGCCAATGGGTTCACCCACCATTACATTGGACTTCTTACGACAGCTATCCCGTTGACATAATATTGTACAGATTTAACAAACCAAAGCGTGAAAGTATTTTCGAAACACGACCTTACAAAAATAAAATAATAAAAGATGATACCTATTTTATTTACATAAAATAGCAATTTGAATTACCTGTGCGAAGCGCAAATAATTTTCATTTTCACGAAGATAATATTCCCGATAGAAGATAGAATCAAGAATACGGCCCTGTAGTAATCGTTTTAATATTCATGTCACTTCAGATCGGTGATGGATAAGCTCAGTAAAATAACGTATTACAGTGTCACCGTTATATTGGCTCAGACAGAAAATCACTTTGTTTTTCTATTATCACGAAATATTAGATTTGTCTAGAACATATTTGGAAAGCTGTCAATTCTGATAGGTACGTCTACAATTGCGGTCCAGATTCTTGAGAAAAATGTCTATAAAGGTACCTAAGCAAACTAAAATTAAATAAACCAGAGGGTCGAGTCAAATCACGCGCGCCTCAAAGAGAGTCAGAAAAAGGTGGTCCGCAAGGACCGATGCCTGCCGGGGTTGCGGGACTGTTCGAAAGAGATACCGTGGCCCCGGAACACAAAGGGCGATGAAGGAACATGGATGGGTTTTAGTCAGTAAAAGTCTGACAGGGATCCTGCTCCGCCCAGAGCGTGAGAAGTCATTTGATGATTTCCCATCTGAAAAAAAAAGGGTCGAGCCAAATAGCAATCGCTTGCGCAGCGTATCTTATTTGGATTGACGTTTTCGGTAGCTTATAATGGGTGTAAAAGTACTTCTAGTTACGAAGATAGCTGGCTAAAGTTCCAACGTTTTCACAAGCTTTTTTAAATACAAGTTTTTAATGTTATAACTTCGACCCCTGTACTATGTATTCAATGCATCCATCTGCACAATGTTTTGAGTGCATTACATTGAGTCCTACTGTAAAACATCATTTTTTTCCCCAAAAAAAGTCGTTTCCTAGCAATACAGACGTAATGACGTAATGTTTGCGTGTAGTTACTTAGTTTGATGTACAGAACGCTATATTGACGGCTTTGTGAAGGGTTCGTTTACACCCTGTATAAATCCTGTTTAAGATACTTTTGACCATCAGTGTAATCACTTATGGAATGCCGCCTAATGTAGGACTTCCAGTGATCACATGTTTTTATGTCTTTATTGTTGAATTTGGCCAAGAAATAAAATATTAACCGTTCCATTCCCCAACTCTACGCATAC
The DNA here is from genome assembly GCA_941918905.2 of Xestia sexstrigata. Lineage (NCBI taxonomy): Eukaryota > Metazoa > Arthropoda > Insecta > Lepidoptera > Noctuidae > Xestia > Xestia sexstrigata. The sequence goes on along the minus strand of OW799201.2, from coordinate 3,347,997 downwards.
TTACATGATACAAATTAAATAAAAAACCCAGCTTAAATTATTGATAAACCCAATATCATATTATTAGGAGAGAGGAAATAAAACGGTAGACGTCCCGAAAACGATCAGTCGTCGGTAACGTGACCTTTCGTCAAAACGTAGGCTTCACACAAACACGCGGAACACTTATAATCAAAAACTCTCTTCGCACGTCCTACTTCCTATTTCTTCCTTCTCGTGTCAGAGTTTTTAATCCTAATAATACAAAAAGCGAAAGTTTTGCCGGGATGGATGGATGTCGGGATTTTTGTTACTCTTCACGTTAAAACTACTGATCGGATTTCACACATTTATTTTATAGCCTGGATTGACACACAGGATATCTATTATCCCGGCTTTCCTTATTTTTTTACCGAGTTTCATAACTTTGGTAATGGCAATAGGCGGGACTTTACCGTAGCTGAAGACGCGTGGACGATTGAAAATTCGTCTAGGTACTGTACAACAGTACCAAGGCGAATTTTCAATCAATCGTTCGAATTTGCTTTACATTTACGCCGCGCGTTCATACTAGGGCCTACAATCGGTCGTAGGTTACGTGACCTCTCGTCGTCAGTGTTACGACGACGTGACACGAGTATGTGTTTATGACGTATTCTTTTGTTTTACTCACTGACTGAAATAAACAAGAAGAGGAGGTATGAAATGAAGTTGTTTATTGTGTAAGTCTCTTGAAAGTTAACTTTAGTCATGACTACCTTTAAACTATCAAAAGACAGTCGGGTAATGTAGCTTTAATTAAATTAGTAAAATAATTTTCAGAATCGGATCAATAGTTTCAAATATTACCCTCTACATCCAAATGTTACCGAGTTATTATTTTGTATAGGCTGAAAATTACGCTGTATGTGTAATTTTGTCAGTTTCGGGTGGCTGGATGTCTGTACATTGCCTGTCCAGCCTTAGTACGTTGTAATTATTCGTTATGCTGCATGCATGTCGAAGGTTTTACAAGTGTAACCACCCACATAAAGGTGATATTACCCTATATATCGGAAATTATCTGCCAATCGCATTACTACAGGTTTTTGTCTTTTATTTTTACGAGTCGGAACGACATATTGTTCTTTAATGTTGGTACGTTGCAAAAATTTGTCATAGTTACATTATCGGTGGAAAACTTTTATTTTAGTACTGTATCTTTTGATCTATGGGCAACCACATATAACAACATAATATCACGCCTTGTAATCCCCAAAGAGCTAGGCAGAGATGTATCTAACAAGTACATCACATTTCGCCAGTTATGTTTAAGTCCAAGTAAGTAAAGAGGGGGGCACAAATCCAGACACTGTAGCTTCTACGGGGATCAAATCAAATGTAATAAAATCAGTAAAAACAACGAATAGGTACAATTTAATATACACCACTCATTTTTAATTAGTACAAATACTTAAAGGGCTTATTAAAGGTATTTTTATTAGATATGTAATGTCTCAATACATAATATTGATAAACAGCAAAGTTATTAGTGTTTGTTTATTTCCCAAAATGTCACTCAATTTATGACAACACTAGATGAAGCCCGCGGCTTCGCCCCTCGACAAATTATATACTAAAACCTTCCTCTTGAATCACTCTATCTATTAAAAACCCGCATCAAAATCCGTTGCGTAGTTTTAAAGATCTAAGCATACATAGGGTTAGGGACAGACAGACAGGCGGGGGACTTTGTTTTATAATATGTAGTGATTGTACAGGCCATGCGTTCGCGTAGTAATTTGTAGTAGCAATTGTTATTAATGATTGATTCAGTTATGAGTTTAATGACAAATTTTCGTAGACAATTTGTGATTTCGTTTTTTTTTAATTTTGACTACTTAAATATATTCGGTAAAGGGTACGGATAGAGCCCCATTGTTTTTTGTACTAATTAAAAATTAGTAGTGTATACAGTCAGAATTGTCATATTTTCACGAAATAGTCCTGTTTCCACGCAATATAATTTCGAGAGCTTTGTTGTGTTAAATTATTATAAATTAAAATTCAGTTGCAACTTTTCTAAGTTTGCGGAAATACCTATAATTTTGTTCAACAAAGAATGCACTGCTATCCGAAAAAATCTAAAGTAGAATTTGACAAATTCGCAATTCAGCAAACCCGGAAAACTCTCTTAATAAATTCCTCGAATTAATTACAGCTGCATTTGCTAGCGCTAGCAGATTATCTTACAAGCGTTGATTAAACTATCGGTACCTACCTAGTATCGGTATCGGTATCGGTATCGATAGTCACAGCCTCACAGGTAACCGATACGCTATCAGCCCGGATTGCATTGCAGATGCTCAATTTGGAACTTGATTGCGAACGTAATTGATTTCAAATTGAGATCGCGTGATTGATAACTGTACTTACGGGTTGAGTGGGGTCGGTGGGGCTGCACGAACGCGCGACGAACGATAAAATTTAAAAAAATTGTCACACGTAACAAAATGAGTCCTCATTTCGTGGCTAAATAACAACAGCCGCTCTGGTCAATCTTCAGGTTAGGCCGCGTTTGCTTAGGTTGTTCCGTGGATAGGTGACCCATTACATACAAAGTTTCTTCTGTGCCTCGAAAGCACGTTAAGTCGTTGGTCCCGGCTGTCATTTGTAGATATTTGACAATCTTTCTAGGTAGTCAGTGGCCCGAAAGTCAGTCAACCAGTTTTACCCAGTGTGGTAAAAGTGGTTGATTGTGGAGGTCAGATAGGCATTCCCTCCATGTTAAATACTGGTATTCATCTGCATTTGGTTAGACTGGAAATCGACTCCAACATAGTTGGGAAAAGGCTAGGTCGATGATGTTGACATAATATAATGAAAGCAGATTTAAATGAAGTCCTAAATTACTTAATAAAGGATTTCATTCGTATCTGTTATCATCTTCATCAACATTGATAGTCTTGCTTCAGCCTCTGCTGAATATAGGCTTCCCCTTTGTGTGATCCTGGCCCCAACCGCTGTCCTTTGAAGGTCATCCACTCTTCAGGTTGTCTACTAACACTGCTTCTACCATTTCTAGGGAACAATTCAGTGAGGGCTCTACTCCACCTGCCATCACCACGTCCTGCCAAGTATCCTGCCCACCTCCACTTCAGAGCCGCTACCCTATTGGACATTAAAAGTGCTTGTTGCGAAAATTTATACGTTTTTGATATTATTTGAGACGCACGGGAGCGGTCACGGCGACACATGGGGGAGGTCCATGACCAGCAGTGGACGTCATTCGTCTAAAATGATGATGATGATAATGTTAAGTTTCGATTAATAAATTATTCGAATTGACGTTACGTTTATTCCGCAAGTTTATGTTAGACTATACAGGATGACTTTTTTATCACTTTCCAAAAAAATATGGGTAGAATAGGTGAACGGAGTATTCTGCAAATGGGATACAATGTATTTTTATTTTTTTTATTTTTAGAAAAAAATAAAACAAGAAAAAAAAAACGTAATTCAAATCATATGATTTGAAATTCGATATTTTTTTTTTTATTAAAATTGGTCTTTTTTTGTTCTAATATAAAAAGTTTACAAGAAATTTGTAGCGTTTTTTGATGATAGATATTTTTTTTTCTAAGCTGTGGAAAATAGAAGAAAAAAACTAGGTATGCTATAAGCTTCTACTCCGTTCACCTAATATACCCCTTTTTTTTGGAAAGTGATAAAAAGTCATCCGGTATAAACTAGATTTTGAAGTGAATAATGGTAACATAGTGCTTCGCTCGAGGAAACCGGTGGATAGTGTAGATTAAGCTGCAATTGGGGTCAATCCATAGATGGATGACCGTCCTGTGACACACTGAGAGTATTAAACTTTTGTGTGCGTGGAAAGGCAAGTTGTCTGCATCTGAGTGCTTCAGTAGTGTAGAGACAGACAGAGCATATCCACCCGCTAACTTTACTGCACTTACAATCACAATCTGAACGATTTTGAAGGCTTGATAAATAAATTTCACAATTTGACGGTTTCACTTCGACAGATAATAATATACCGAAAAATAATGCGTCATAATGTAAGCAGTATGTTCGGTTGACAATATTTCGACAGTTTACAATCTCACAAGACAGATTACAATCTAACGGGTTTTACAGTTTCACGCCGACATAATTATATAAACCACCGTATATTCTTTTTTTTGCTTTAAATAAAAGGAAGAATTTGATTTACAAAAAGAATTATTTTATCTCTTTTTTAAGCGATTTCCATGATCTTTGTTTATTAAAAAGTATTAAACACAACAAGTGATCTGAGTAACTTATAATCAAGAAAGCTTCTTGAACCAGTGTCTATAGAAGTCTGCCCGATCTCCTTGCTCAAATGTTTGAAAAATTCTTCAGCTCGACAACATAAATAACGCAATGAATATTGGTGTATTGTGAAAATTTACAATTATATGTTACGCAAAAAGGTCGCAGTACGGAAATAGGGTTCAAAATCTTCGGATTGCGAAACGATGCTAGTTATTCAATACTCAATTCTTTATTGCACAATGTAGACTAAAGTAGTAAACATTTTTTTGGAAACAATCGTGGACCCTGTCAGGCACAGCAAATGTAAAATATGTGGAGAGGCCTTTTTTTTTTTTTTTTCGGGTGGGAAATCATCAAATAACTTCTCCCGCTCTGGGCGGAGCAGGAGGGTGTGTCAGACTTTTACTGACTAAAACCCATCCATGTTCCTTCATCGCCCTTTGTGTTCCGGGGCCACGGTATCTCTTTCGAACAGTCCCGCAACCCCGGCAGGCATCGGTCCTTGAGGTCCCCTTCCTTTTTTCTGACTCTCTTTGAGCACGCCTCACGGAACACGAACGCGCCGTCGACACGGCCTGTATGTGGAGAGGCCTTATCATAAGTATAAGTGTCTTAAAATCTTACTTATTCTAGGATTTATCATTTAAATATTCGTTGACACTGTAGTAACATTTACTCAAGTTAAGTTATCGTTAGCTTACCGTGGTCTGAGATATCGGTAGTCGATATCGAAATCTCCTAGCTTAGACCTCAGCTGGAGCTGCAATGCAGATGTTCTTAATTGACTCAATTTAGAGTGGGATGTAATTGAGATACAGTTTGGATATTTGTTGTGAGTGTTATTCAATTAGAAGTGATCACTGTAAGAAATGCTTAAGGTAGAAACGCCAGGATAGCCCGCGAAATTCAAAATTTCTTACGTTCTTTGGAATTTGCAGGTTACTGTCAGGTTGTATGTTGATTAAAATATGATTCGCGATCGTAACAAATGTGACCGTAAGTTATAATCATTTTCTTTCTTTCTTTTTGGTGTGGTTAACGCCTAACCTGGTGACAGAGTTTTTATGCCGCCAATGGGCGGGCGGGCATCTGACCTGGCTTTACGTGCTGTCGAAATATATCTCTCAGGCATGCTAGTTTCCCTACGATGTTTTCTCTCATCGATTTCCTTCATCGATCAAATAATTATAATCATTACAATCAATACAATCGTTTACATTTCACGGAATGACTATTTAATGAAAAAGTCATTCAGTGGGATTTAATGAAATGATGAGATTTTATTAATTGCGTTTTTGATGATTTTAATGACCTCTGTAAATACATACGTATTATGGCCGCGAATCATATTTTGTTCAACATACAATCTGACACTGGCCGGCAAATTGCAAAAAACGAAGATGAATTTCGCGGGCTACCTTGGTGACAAGTTACCAATTTCAATTTCATCTATGCCTCCCAGAAATAACATTCGTAGTTCAAATTCTCAATAGTCAACCGTCTTTTATTTTGCCCCCATGTAAAATTGAAAAATATTCCTATATGATTTACTTTTATAAATACATTCCAATATTCCACATTAAATTATTATTGTTATTCTCTTCCACAGTACATAGAGCCGCAGGCGAAGGCTATTCCAGCCTTCGCTGATGTAATAAAAATATATTCCGTGACCATGTTTTCTATTTTATGTTTATTTTTATTATGGTGCCGTAACAGATAGGAAAAAAACTAATATTGATTTTGGGCAAATCGTTTTACTGTTGCAATGTGACACTTACTGAATGATTCATGATACTAGCTAGAACCACCAGCGTTGAATATATTCGTCGGTTAAAAAAAAGAACATGAGATTGTGGCTTAATAATAACAGGCGCACCTGTCGATTTTCAAAGTTATGCCGCGCTTTTCAAAGTCGTTCTGTGGATACGACTATCCATTACATACCGAGTTTCGTCCGTGCCTCGGAAAGCACTGAAGCTGTTGGTCCTGACAGTCAGTACAGTCAGTCTTACTAAATGGTATTGTATTTCACAGTATTAACTAGGTTGTGGAAATCAGATCTGCCTGTGTAAAATACTGCTGTATTTAGCTGCATTCGGCTAGAGAAAACGAACATGCTTGTAACTAAAATTATAAGCAACACACCCAGGAAAGTGTCCTTAAATAAATAAATATTTTAAACATAAAAAAAAAAGTGTGAAGTCGGTCAGCAATGCATGAATTGGACTTACGATATTGAATAAACAGAGAATCGACTGGAGGTATTGAACCTAATCTAATAACCTGAATGTCATTAGTCATTAGTCATTTATTCTGAACAAAAATACATTTGTGTTGAATAGGTACAGGAATAAATAATAAGAATCAATTAAAGTTACAATCAATAATATAGATAAAATGTCAAAAATAAAATAAGTAATAAGCAGAACTCAGTTTAAAAAAAATTAAAAAAAAACACAATTAGCCTAGTTAAAGAAACAAACATTCAACTTAATCAACAAAATAACATGACAAGAATTAGACTTAAACTTAAATAAACAAGTTACACTGTGGCATTATTTTTGTCCCTAAAAAACTCTTCTATACTATAGTAGCACTTCGTCATTAGGAATGAGTTTAATTTGAATTTAAATATTCTTGGACTATTAATCATTTTTAGTTCTAATGGCAATTTATTGAAGATTTGTACAGACTGAACTTTAGAGCTATGTCTGACAACATTTAATTTTGGCTGCAGATAATTAGGCAAATCTTTCCTGCGCGTTTCTACCCTAGTTTCCCTTTCTTCCTTTGTCTCGTACTTATCTAGGTTTTTTTGAAAACTACTTAGTAGAACCAAAATGTAAAGACAAGGTACAGGTAGAATTTTTAATTTCACAAAATGCTCTCTACAAGATTCAGTCTGGTCTATGCGAAGAATAGTTCTGAGGGCTCTTTTTTGCATAACAAAAGCTGCATCCATATTGTATTTATAACTGTTCCCCATAGTTTAATACTGTACCTCAGCTTGGACTCAACTAAGGCAAAATAAACATTTCGTAATTGAGCAATGGTTAGTTCGTCCCTTAAACTTCTTAAGGCATAGCATGCACTTGTAACGTGTACACAGATTCAGATTAGAGGAAAATATGATTTAAAAGATACCACCATGGTAGGTTTCTATGATTTGAGAATTCCCTGTAAGTTCTCGATAGAAAATTCTAAAAGTGCCACATTAAATTCCTAGGACACCGTTATTGCTGTTCGGTAACCCTTACTGCCTCGTCTGCTTCATTGGTTTAGTGGTCGAAAGCACAACTGCTGAGCATAAGGTACTGGGTTCGATTCCCGGGTTTGTCAAAGTGTTATTGGGTTTTTTCATCAGGAATTTCTCAGTAGCAGCCACGGAGTCTAGATTTGTGTCCGTTTGATGGCAATAGGCTCGCCCCCTATTACATGGGACTTAAACATAACTGGTGAAATGTGGGTGTAGTATTATGTACAGCTCTGCCTAACCATTTATAACTCCCATTCTCATAAGGACCAAGAATTAAAAGCCTCAACATTAGTGAAACAAACATTAATTAAAGTGTCGCGGAGATACGACTAATATAAACCACTTGCTCTGACAGTCGAGGTCTACAAAGCATATAGTCTTGTGGTAGGTACTTAGAAGCAAACATTTTAAATTTTATTATACGCAATATTTGCTAGATTCTTTTTTTTTTTAAAGACGTTAGCCAGCTTAGCCCAATGAGTTTTCAAACAAATGTTAAATTGCACTAATATAGGTGCGGCCCTACCAGGAAATCTGATCGTTGGTAAAACTGGCAGGATACCTACGTAACAGCAGCAAGGTGTGGAATATGTGCATTCAAATTTGGAGCTGTATCGCAAACTCCTTGTGTCGAGGTCCTCACTTCTTAAGGTCATCATTCCCCGAGGTGAAGCAATCTTTCGCTGGACAATGTTTAGCCATCTGTGCCTTTCCTTGTGAAGCACGTCGTGGAGTTTTGGGTCGAGCGATGAGCGAATTTGGTCCGTCCATCTTAGTGGTCTACGACCCATTGCAGTGCATTGCCACTGACGGCGTCGTGGATTTGGCGAAGTTTGGGCCAACATAATGTAAAATACTGTCGTGACAGCGAAACGAAGAAGAAAAGAGACAGGTAAGTAACCCCAAAAAATGAAAACAAGTAATGCGTAAAAAAAAAAATGTTATCGTTTTTCGAACTAGCATTCGCAACGGTTCTCACTAATTTAGGTAGTCTACGAGAGAAGACATTTTCTTTTTGCCGTATTTAGTGCTTGATGTTCATAAGTCAGATCACTGTAGACAGATAATTTTGATTCTATCCCTAGAATACGGGGTAGTTTCCTATGTACCGAGTAGACTTACTTTGATTAAATGTCTGCTTCGTATTTAGATAAAATATAAATGATTTTTCTCAAAGCATTTATTTCAAAGCATTTATTTCAATTAGACCATTACGGCACTTTTGAATGTCAAAATTACAAATAAAAACAAAGCTACAGTCCCAGTCACAAGGCATAATAACTTGAGAAAGTACTGTAGTTACCCATTCCCTAGCGTAGATCTCTATGGAGAAGAACGGGCAAGAAACTCCATGGACACTCTTTTGAATCAAATTGTTAAAAAATCTTGGTTACATCATTAATTTTGAAATTATACATATATGTGAGAACGATGTAGAAAGACGTGCACATTAAGAGCGTCCAGAGTAGAAACAGACAACAATTTAACAACAAACGAATTAAAATGAACCCTGGCAGCCAAGAGTTGACCAGTCCCAACTGACAGCACCCGCTCACGAACATGACGCGCGCATAGGCGCCATTCAACTCAACCATATTGAAGGGAATTAAATGACCCGACACACCCGCCAGCATCAGCGAGACATTTAAGTGAGCATGACATTCTCTCAGCCACCAAGGCATATTCAAGTCAAAAACCTCCCAACATTCTGTTATAATAGCTCTCTAGACTCTGGAAAATTCGTACTGGAATCATAATCCTTCCTTATATTAAAAATGCAAAAGTAAGTTTGTTTGTTAACTTTTCACGCCTAAACCACTAAACCGATCGTCCTGAAATTTTGCATATACTTATGTACGTTTTCAGGTGCACAGAAACGGACATAGGAGGTACTTTTCACCCGGAAAAAGTACTATTTCGATAGGGTAACAACATTAACGTTCTTATGATAATAGATTGCGTCACGTGTCTCTCCAATCATGATTGAATTGCAAGCCGAGTACAACCCGAATTGATTGTCAAATTATAAATTAACGCGAACGAAGCCGCGGGAAAAAGCTAGTAGTTGATAATTGTGATGTGTTTTTAACCCTTGTTTTAAATTTAAATTCTATCATTATAAAATCGATCCCAGCAATATATTTCCAAAAAACTTTGAACCAAAAAATATAATTAGAAAACTCTTCTTAACAAAAAATGAACAACACAATTCTAAAAATACATCTTTGAAATCCTCAAACAAAGAAAATTCCCTTAAGTAAAATTGGTAAAATTTAGCTTTTCCAGCGCTTCTCAATAGAGCGCACGCTTTTGCTGAAACCTTTCAAGCCTGATCACGACACGTTCCAGCTCCTTTATATAAACGGAAGGCTTTCCCGAGTCACTTCTTACACATAAATGTTCAAATAGATAAGGATTTACCACCTCCCATTAGGATTTGGCAGATTATTATCTGTGTAACCTGTACCCGTGACTTCGCTTGTGTTGTAGATTACATTTTAGAAGCGGATGAATTTCCAACTCTCTTTTTCAGGTATTACAGAATTACGTGTTCGTTTGTTGTTTATTCCTCAAAACATAGAACAGGAGACAGACCGAAAACTACTAAGTAGGAACGACCTTTCACGAAGCCGTCGTCAAGCCAGCTTTCTGTGCATCAAACTAATTATTACTAGGAAACCACTTTTTTTTGGGGTGAAAAATCACGTTTTACGATAGGACTCAATGTAACGCACTTAAAACAATGTGTTGATGAATGCATTGAATAGTATGGGGGTCGTGGAGGTATTTATAGTAAAGTTATTATAACATTAAGTCTAGAGTAAAAAAAATATTGCAATTACGGGGAGAACAAGTACTGTTCGGCTTCGTTAAGGGTAACACGTACTTTTAAATACGTTATGTTAAGGCGAGCATATGCTAGAACTAGAACTAGAGCTAGAACATGAGCTAAATAAGCAACTGTATTTGTGTCGGTTCAAACTTCGTTTGAAATACTGTTAGAATAAAGTTCTAAACAGCTTGCACGACAAAGTGGTTGTTACGTCAGTCACTGCGGCCGAATAGTGCGAAATGAGTGGTTTTTTGCGATTTACAAAAAATCTATTGATTGGACTAAAAAAGTAAAACACTATGATACAAGTATTTTGGTTGTAGAATTATTTGCCAAAAAATCAGAATGATCGCATATATTTTAGTATGGTTTTTACTCGTTAAAAGAAATATTTAGAGATAAGCTCGTGATTTTTTTCTATCGAATAAAATTTATTGTATTATGTTTTCAAAACACTATCGTACTAGCATATATCCTGAAGAATATCATATATTTTTCTGGTTTTGTTTATTGCAGTGAATCATATGCTTTTTTGCATTATACAACTCGCGTTTAGCTCATGTAATCGCCTTAATCTAATATTATATTGTGTCTACACTATTTTTTTGTCGTTTTAATTACTTTAAGGGCGTCTAGTACACTCATGAAAATGATCAACTTTTACTATGGAACCGACTATGAAATCTCGAAAAAAATATCAGCTGCTGCTTATATTTTTTCGAGTTACGCGACCAACAATAAATAAATAAATATCGCTGGACATTACACACAGCGCCATCTAGTGCCACACTAAGCAACGAGGCTCGTGTCGTGAACACCTTATAGTTGATATACTACATAGATACTTTTTGTTTGTAAATACATACTTATTATATGTATTATATAATCGCACAGCCCATATTGTGTGAGTACTATGTACTAAAAAGCTATCATTCACTGAAATCCTACGTCTTTTCTTGACTTGAATGTGCCCTGGCGGTTGAGAGTATGTCACGCTCACTCTAATGTCTCGCTGATGGTGGCGCGTGTGTCGGATCATTCAGTTCCCTTCAAAATGGTTGAGTTGAATGGTGCTGATCCATGCGTCATGTTCGTGAACGGGCGCTGTCAGTTGTGACTGGTCAACTCTTAGTTTTTTTTATTTGTATGTTTATTTTAGAATTGTATTTTTTGTTTTTACTATGGACACTTTTAACGTGCACATCTTGCTACATTGTTCTCACATAATATACCATCTCAACATGAATGATGTAACCAAGATTTTGTAACAATATTTTTATTTAAAAGAGTGTCCATGGAATTTCTTGCCCGTTCTTCTCCATAGAGATCTACGCTAGGGAATGGGCAACTACAGTACTTTCACAGTTTTTATGTCTTGTGACTGGGACTGTAGCTACATTTAACTTTGTTTCGACAATTCAAAAGTGCCTGTAACTGGCCTACTTGAAATAAATGCTTTGATTTTGATTTTATAAACATCCATGCACACCATCCGTTTATGAAGCAGCTGTTTTATTTTCGAGATTTCTTAGTCGGTCCCATAGTAAAAGTTGTTCATTTTCATAAGTACTAGACGCCCTTTTTTACGAGCTAGCCCATAGCCCACCGTCCACAGGCCCGCACCTACGGTGGCCGGGGGCCACGTGGTGGCCCCCGACGGCCGGGGCGTCTCCCGCGGCGGCCGGGACGCTGTGAGGTTCTCTCCCTCTCACGTTCCGCCACCTCCTTCTCTAGCATTACTGCTTCGCAGAAGGAGGTGATGGCGTCCCATTCCGTCTCGCTCCGGACCATGGCTTGCACCAGGGCCGGACGCGAGAGGTCGCCGCCGCGGGAGACGCCCCGGCCGTCGGGGGCCACCACGTGGCCCCCGGCCACCGTAGGTGCGGGCCTGTGGACGGTGGGCTATGGGCTAGCTCGCCGTCCGTCCGTCTCATGACGACAGGCCGTGTCGACGGCGCGCTTGTGTTCCACGCGCGCCTCAAAGAGAGTCAGCAAAAAGGAAGGAGTCTGCAAGGACCGATGCCTGCCGGGGTTGCGGGACTGTTCGAAAGAGATACCGTGGCCCCGGAACACAAAGGGCGATGAAGGAACATGGATGGGTTTTAGTCAGTAAAAGTCTGACACTCCCTCCTGCTCCGCCCAGAGCGGGAGAAGTCATTTGATGATTTCCCATACGAAAAAAATAAAAAAGGGCGTCTAGTACTTATGAAAATGAACAACTTTTACTATGGGACCGACTAAGAAATCTCGAAAATAAAACAGCTGCTTCATAAACGGATGGTGTGCATGGATGTTTATAAAATCAAAATCAAAGCATTTATTTCAAGTAGGCCAGTTACAGGCACTTTTGAATTGTCGAAACAAAGTTAAATGTAGCTACAGTCCCAGTCACAAGACATAAAAACTGTGAAAGTACTGTAGTTGCCCATTCCCTAGCGTAGATCTCTATGGAGAAGAACGGGCAAGAAATTCCATGGACACTCTTTTAAATCAAAATATTGTTACAAAATCTTGGTTACATCATTCATGTTGAGATGGTATATTATGTGAGAACAATGTAGCAAGATGTGCACGTTAAAAGTGTCCATAGTAAAAACAAAAAATACAATTCTAAAATAAACATACAAATAAAAAAAACTAAGAGTTGACCAGTCACAACTGACAGCGCCCGTTCACGAACATGACGCATGGATCAGCACCATTCAACTCAACCATTTTGAAGGGAACTGAATGATCCGACACACGCGCCACCATCAGCGAGACATTAGAGTGAGCGTGACATACTCTCAACCGCCAGGGCACATTCAAGTCAAGAAAAGACGTAGGATTTCAGTGAATGATAGCTTTTTAGTACATAGTACTCACACAATATGGGCTGTGCGATTATATAATACATATAATAAGTATGTATTTACAAACAAAAAGTATCTATGTAGTATATCAACTATAAGGTGTTCACGACACGAGCCTCGTTGCTTAGTGTGGCACTAGATGGCGCTGTGTGTAATGTCCAGCGATATTTATTTATTTATTGTTGGTCGCGTAACTCGAAAAAATATAAGCAGCAGCTGATATTTTTTTCGAGATTTCATAGTCGGTTCCATAGTAAAAGTTGATCATTTTCATGAGTGTACTAGACGCCCTTAAAGTAATTAAAACGACAAAAAAATAGTGTAGACACAATATAATATTAGATTAAGGCGATTACATGAGCTAAACGCGAGTTGTATAATGCAAAAAAGCATATGATTCACTGCAATAAACAAAACCAGAAAAATATATGATATTCTTCAGGATATATGCTAGTACGATAGTGTTTTGAAAACATAATACAATAAATTTTATTCGATAGAAAAAAATCACGAGCTTATCTCTAAATATTTCTTTTAACGAGTAAAAACCATACTAAAATATATGCGATCATTCTGATTTTTTGGCAAATAATTCTACAACCAAAATACTTGTATCATAGTGTTTTACTTTTTTAGTCCAATCAATAGATTTTTTGTAAATCGCAAAAAACCACTCATTTCGCACTATTCGGCCGCAGTGACTGACGTAACAACCACTTTGTCGTGCAAGCTGTTTAGAACTTTATTCTAACAGTATTTCAAACGAAGTTTGAACCAACACAAATACAGTTGCTTATTTAGCTCATGTTCTAGCTCTAGTTCTAGTTCTAGCATATGCTCGCCTTAACATAACGTATTTAAAAGTACGTGTTACCCTTAACGAAGCCGAACAGTACTTGTTCTCCCCGTAATTGCAATATTTTTTTTACTCTAGACTTAATGTTATAATAACTTTACTATAAATACCTCCACGACCCCCATACTATTCAATGCATTCATCAACACATTGTTTTAAGTGCGTTACATTGAGTCCTATCGTAAAACGTGATTTTTCACCCCAAAAAAAAGTGGTTTCCTAGTAATAATTAGTTTGATGCACAGAAAGCTGGCTTGACGACGGCTTCGTGAAAGGTCGTTCCTACTTAGTAGTTTTCGGTCTGTCTCCTGTTCTATGTTTTGAGGAATAAACAACAAACGAACACGTAATTCTGTAATACCTGAAAAAGAGAGTTGGAAATTCATCCGCTTCTAAAATGTAATCTACAACACAAGCGAAGTCACGGGTACAGGTTACACAGATAATAATCTGCCAAATCCTAATGGGAGGTGGTAAATCCTTATCTATTTGAACATTTATGTGTAAGAAGTGACTCGGGAAAGCCTTCCGTTTATATAAAGGAGCTGGAACGTGTCGTGATCAGACTTTTACTGACTAAAACCCATCCATGTTCCTTCATCGCCCTTTGTGTTCCGGGGCCACGGTATCTCTTTCGAACAGTCCCGCAACCCCGGCAGGCATCGGTCCTTGCAGACTCCTTCCTTTTTGCTGACTCTCTTTGAGGCGCGCGTGGAACACAAGCGCGCCGTCGACACGGCCTGTCGTCATGAGACGGACGGACGGCGAGCTAGCCCATAGCCCACCGTCCACAGGCCCGCACCTACGGTGGCCGGGGGCCACGTGGTGGCCCCCGACGGCCGGGGCGTCTCCCGCGGCGGCCGGGACGCTGTGAGGTTCTCTCCCTCTCACGTTCCGCCACCTCCTTCTCTAGCATTACTGCTTCGCAGAAGGAGGTGATGGCGTCCCATTCCGTCTCGCTCCGGACCATGGCTTGCACCAGGGCCGGACGCGAGAGGTCGCCGCCGCCAATCGCCGCTTCGAGGACACGGCGGTGCTCCGCCCACGCGGGGCACACCTCCACCGTGTGCTCCACCGTGTCCTCCGGTCGATCCTCGCAGTGAAAACACCCGGGCGTTTCCTCCCGCCCGATCCGGTGCAGGAACCTCCCGAAAACACCGTGTCCGGTGAGGACCTGCGTCAGGCGGAAGGTGAGGACGCCGTGGCGTCTCTCCAGCCACTCCTCAAAGAGGGGACTTATCGCCACTATCGTGGCGTGCCCTGCACGGGGTTGCGACAGTCGCTCTCTCCATGTCGCCATGAGATCCCGCCGGAAGTCTGTCCGCTGAGCGACAATTTGTCGCGGCAGCGGAGTTTCCCCCCGGCGAAGCGCCTCCACGCGCCATTCATGCAGGCGCGCGAGGACTATCGCCTCCAGATCCCATGGCGGCAATCCGGCAAGGAGGCACGCCGCCTCGCGGGCGATCGTGCGGTACCCACGGGCCAGCCTTACGGCTACCACCTTTTGGGGCGCGTTCAGGTAGTGGGCTGCACGCAGCCTCAAGGAACGCGCCCACACCGGGGCCCCGTAAAGGGCCATGGACCGCACGACTCCCGCGTAGAGCCTCCGGCAGGAGGCGTTCGGCCCCCCCAGGTTGGGCAGGAGCCGCCTGAAGGCAGCCCCAGTCCGTTCCAGTTTGGGGGCCAAACGTCGGAAGTGCTCCACGAAGTTCCACCGGCTGTCGAGGACGAGTCCTAGGTACTTCAAAGTCGACTCGACACCGATGGATACCCCTCTTACCGTGAGTAAGGATCCCGGCGGTGGCGCATTCCGAGGCCCATGAAAGCACATGGCCTCGGACTTGTGCAATGCCACCTCGAGACCCAGTTGCCGGATCCTCTCAACGACTATCGCAACCCCGCGTGTCATGATTTCGGCCGCCGCCTCGTGCGACCCCCCCTGTGCCAGCACCAGCGTGTCGTCTGCATAGCAAACCACGCTGACGCCGCTAGGGAGGTCGGCGCGCAGCACCCAGTCGTAACCGATGTTCCACAAGGACGGCCCTAGGACCGATCCCTGCGGAACACCGCACGACATCTCTCGCCGGTTCCATTCTCCGCTGCGACCGGGGTAGATGACGGCTCTATCCGTCAGGTAGTCCCCGACCACACGACGAAGGTAGGTCGGCACTCGGTGATACCGGAGTGCCTCCCTAATGCAGCCCGGGGGATGGTGTTGAAGGCATTGGCGATGTCGAGAGACACCGCCAAGACAACCCCACCCCGGGACACTGCATCTCCCGTCGTGAGGGCTCTCACGCGCATGATGGCGTCCACCGTAGAGCGCCCCTTGCGGAAACTAAACTGGTGTTCCGCAAGATCCGGCCCCGTCCCCGCAAGGTGCTCGGCGAGGCGGTTTGCAATGACTCTTTCAAAGAGCTTGCCCACCTCGTCGAGCAACACTATGGGCCGGTATGTGGACGGAGAGTCCGCAGGGCGCCCCGGCTTCCGAATGAGGACCAGCTTCCCCGTCTTCCAACGAAGCGGGAACTGGCCTCTCTCCAAGCATGCGCTTAGGAGCCCCTCCAGTCGGGGCCCGAGAGCCTCCGAAGCCAGGACCCAGGCTTTGCCAGGCAAGCCGTCGGGTCCCGGGGCGGTATTTTTGGCACTGAGCCTGCGTACCGCCATTCTCAGGTCTACCCCAGTCACTACCGGAGTGTCGTCGTCGTCGTCCTGGTGGTCCGCTTCCAGCACCGCAGGTGGCGGAGCCATAGGCGGGGGGGGATGTTCCCCCCGCGTAGGGAACAGAGTGCTCACTACGTCCTCCACGAGCTCAGGCCGGAGACTCTGCGTCAGTGGGGGGGCCCAGGTGCGGAGTTTATCCCACACCATCTTGTAAGGTCGCCCCCACGGATCTCTGTCGAGAGTCCCCAGCAATTCCTCGCGGGCCTGATCCCTGGCCCGCAGGACAGCTTCGCGGAGGGCGGTCTTCGCCGCTCTGTACCCCTCATATAGCTCCGCCTCAATGGCTGCCGCATCCGGTGGGCGGATGCGGAGCCTGCGATGCCTGGCGTACAGGTGCCGCGCAGCCACGCACGCCTCACGCAGAGACGTCAGCTCTCGCGACCACCAGTACACCTGACGTCGGGCGCTTCCTGGCCGGACTCGGGGCAATGCCACGTCGCATATATCGGACATGGCCTCCTGGAACCACCCTGCCTCATTGTTAATGTCGGCAGGCCTGTCCGGTGATGTCACCCAGGCCTGCACGATTGAGGCTTCCAGGAGGAGCTCCCGGTCCAGCTGCTTTAGCGCCCAACGCGGACCATTCGGGGCCTGTTGGACCGGCGCGCTTGAGGTCTGGGTGGAGACGTCGAACCGGATGTACCGGTGGTCGGAATAGGTCTCCACCCCCTCCATGACACGCCAGTCAATGACACGCGGCGACAGAGCGGGGCAAGCGAACGAGATGTCCACCACCGACTCGCCCCGCATCCGCACACACGTGGGGACAGAACCTCGATTTAGGACGACCAGGCCCTTCTCCAGGGCCCAGTCCTCCACCATTCTTCCCCGCACGTCTGTGCAACGGGAACCCCAAGCCAAGTTCTTGGCGTTGAAGTCCCCGAGGACAAGTACGGGGAGGGAATGGTTTCCGACGACGACACTCAACTCCGCAAGGGAGTTGTGGAACTCGGCGAGAGTTCGGCTCGGGGAGAAGTAGACTCCCACCACGACAATCTCCCCGAACCGTGCTGCTACGCACCCCCGACCCCTCCTGACACTTTCAAGGGTCGGGGTGCCGGCGGCGGCCGACGACACTATGGTCACTGAGCCGCTAAGGTCCGCCACCCTTCCTTCCACCCATCCCTGGGCTGGACGAAATACGGCTCAGCGACCACAGCGATGTTTATCGACCACTGCGCCATGCTCTGGAGCAACAGATCCTGAGCGCAGGCGCAGTGGTTGATATTCGCTTGGAGGAAGCGTAATGGAGCCGTTAGTACTAGACGCCCTTAAAGTAATAAAAAAATAGTGTTGTATTGAGCACGCAATGTTCAATTTTCGTCTCTTCCTTCATGAAAAATATCGTTTAAAATTCAAGTGAGAGAACTCTCTTGTCACCAAAAACATGATCAACAAACACGAAGATCTGAAACGTTAACATTATATACTATTAACAGGGATTCAGTTAACGTTAGTCGGCAATGTAACCCTCATGATTACGAATATATAGAATATTTTGCACGACACGACGCCTTTGGGATAAACCGATGATTTTCATACGTGAATATGGAACATGAATTTATTATCATGTCGGGTGTTAATATAGGTTTAATTTATGTAAATCTCGGGCTAGGTGTTGGATCGATTTTTGTTAATATCAAGCGGAATACATGCCTAAGTACATTCGTCTGATTTTGGACAGATATCACAAATCACATCATCTGCCTACTCCCAACTATGTTGGGAACAGCTGCCTGACTAACCTAAACAAGAAATAAAGCTAGTGATAACGATGATGAAAAAGTCAGAAACGTACCCAACTGATAAAGGCTTTCCGAAAATGTTCACAAGATTTGAATTGAATAGAAAACACAGTTTTTTTGAATTTAAAACTTCTTCAGGCGCGTTCAGCACTTTTTGGGTGAAGGAAAAACATTGAACTCATCGACACTTGACGTAACGTGCGGTCACGCTTCGTAGCAGTCGTAGGTGATCCGCTACGGCGTAGCACCACATAGGCATGCGCGGGGCATAACCAGTGCTATGACTGGGGAGGGGTCTGTGTACTTTTTGTTTTCACTTCTATCGGCAGTCCCCAAAGACTGCCCCGATTTTTAATGTATAATTTAAATGATTGCTGGCACACTCTTTTGTTGTTTTCCGTGACCATTTTGTCGATCCTGTTAAAAGTATTTCTGGAGACACGAAACATTTTGAAAGTGACTGCCTCAGATTAATTAAGGCCCTCTTATGCAGCTGAATATGTTACCCGACTACAGCGAAACAAAAAGGAGGGTTATGATTTTGACCGGTACTTATATAGCGACTAGCTATTCAATTTGCACAATCTAGAACCTGAACTGGGTAGCTCACATAGAAATTAGTCGAAATGAAAATAATCATTACTATAATAATGTACTCCTAACCCAAAATTTCAAGACATCCAGTGCTCCTAGCTAACACAGTTACTTGGGCACATTCCCCCTCAACAATTATTTTAGTTCTAGCACTAATCAGATTACCTATCGTGGCATATTGTTAAGATAATCTTATTGCGACCAGCCAAGATCTGCCACTAACCGAATTATACAGTGATGATCAATCAAATTACGGCTTGTTACCAGTTAATTAACTAGACGAGAGCTCCTTCAGAATTCTTAAAGAAAATTGTCTTATTTACTTTATTTCGTCTTTTATTATTTGATTAAGGATAAAAGAGGATTGTAGAAAAGGCGGTCAGACGTGCCAATTGTTTAATTAATTAAATAGAAAGTGCACAAAAAAAGTTTGCGATCACTTCGAAAAATCGAAATCTTCTTTGTTACGGTAGATTATATTGTGTTTTCTTCTTCTTTTTAGATTCTTTAACAAAAAATATAGATTTAGATTTTCTTTTTATAGAAAACACACAACAAAGAATTTTTCTTGATAAAGTTCAATTTAAAAAAATATATCAGATTAGCTAGTGATCACAAACTTTTTTTGATGTGTGGAAAATGACAGAGACTGAAAGATATTAAGCGCTAAATTATTCTAGTAATTTGTGGTGCAAACTGGCCACAGTGTTTAAAATACTAACTTGTATGTCTGCCTCGTTGGTCTTGTGGACGCGACTGCTGAGCATGAGGAGCCCAGGTTCGAATCCCAGGTAGGGGAAAATGTTATTAGGAATTTCTCAGTTGCAGTAACGGAGTCTGGATGTGTGACCAGTTGATGGCAATAGGCACGCTTCTATTACATGGGACTTAAACAAAACCGGCGAAATGTAGGTTTTCTATTAGGTACACCTCTGCCTAACACTTCAGGGATTACAGGCGTGATGTTATGTGATGTTTAGAAAGTAAATTGTGGAAAAAAGAGAAGAGGGTTTTCAAAATGAACTTCGTAATCTCACAGGATTAGTATTCTGAAACCGCGAGACGGGGACGCGTTATACCACGAAGAAGATGGCGAGATGACTTAGATGTCTCCTTTAAGAATTGGCAAGATCTGATGCTAAACTGGGACCTATAGAGAGAAAGGAGCAAGACCTTGTCCCATCAGTGGGACAGTACAGGCTGGCTATTATAATAATTATTCTGGATGATAGGGTTGTTCATTTTGTCCCCAGTTGTATTATTACTAGGAAAACAATGCAAAATAATAGAAAACAAAAAAAATTAAACTAACTAGAAAAACTTGCAAAATCACCTCATTAGTATTTTGTAAATAAAGAAAAGAAAAATAGGAAATCATTTGCTTCTTTGCTTCGTCATGCAAAAGATATGCTCCGCCGCGACAGTGTAATCACTGCCGTGACCAGGATTCGAACCTGGGTTACTACGGCCACAACGTAGGGTCCTAACCACTAGACGATCACGGCTATCGGAGCTGGTGACTGTACACACGAAATATAAGAGTATATCTCGTTTAAACTGGAGTACTTTCACTTGTAATTTGCAACGGTTTGCGCAAGCGACGTAATGCCTACAGAATTGGGAAATAATGCTGCATTTCGTTTTAAAGTGATCTGATTTTTTGGCTGTACAAACACCAGCTCCGATAGCCGTGATCGTCTAGTGGTTAGGACCCTACGTTGTGGCCGTAGTAACCCAGGTTCGAATCCTGGTCACGGCAGTGATTACACTGTCGCGGCGGAGCATATCTTTTGCGATTTTTTCACTGTTTTATCAATATGTGTTAGCAGTGATTTTGTATACCTGTAGGTACTCAACCTTTAGGGAATATAAGCATGATATTATTATATTATGTTTTAATGGTACCTGAAATTAAAATAAAAAACAAGTAATGTTTCTTTAATAAGCCCATATTATGCTCATAATGACATCAAAAGGCTTACTCCAATGAGTTTATTTTGGCATCTACTTATATGAATAAAATGTATGTGTACTACTGTATAAATAAATAAAATAATAAATGTTCAGTTTTCAGTTGAAAAAAAAGAAGTAAAACAAAACATATTCGAATTTCAAGTAAATCCAGATAAATCACAAAATTAGGTCACAATCTAGTTTTCTGCATGAGGTAACTTATTTATTACCTGCACAAAGTTACCGTATTATTGTTAAAACTTTTACTGCAGAATTTCCACAAACTCGGTTGTGAAAAACAATGGGCAACTTTAAACAACAAGTGGACGGCGAACATCAAAGCGGGTCTTTTGTTTCATACCGGAATACACGGGCTTTTTCAAGGTAAAAAGGTGCTTTGAAATTCAGCTATTCAATAGATTTTTTGATTTTTTGCATAGAATTTATTAAAATCGAGTCTAGTTTTTTTCCATAGACAAAAAATATATTGATATCTGATCTGCTCGTCGGCAAATATTTTGTGATACAATTCCCATTCCTTTGTTTTTAGGACTATTTGCTAATAGGATATTTTGCTAAGGTGTCGTTTTAATAACAGGTCGTTTTGCTAATAGGACATTTCGATAAGAAGCCGTCATGAATGACAAAATATTTTTTCAATAACTAACTTTCAACGTTTATATTTGGATATCACTAACGTTTGTTGAGAGAAGGTTCGATTCCGGGGTTTTGGGTTTATCCGTTATCAGAAATATCTCAGTAGCAGCGACGGAGTCTAGAATCGTGCCCGGTTGATGGCAATAGGCTCCCCTTTATGGAAGTTAAATATACATAACTGGCGAAATCTTCTTTATCGTGTGTTTAGTGCTTAACCAGGTGTCGGAGTTTTTATAACGCTCTTGGGCCTCTGACTTGGCATCACATGCCGTCGAGAAATAACTCTCAGGCATGCTGGTTTTGAGAGCAGTAGTGGCCCAGTGGTGGCAGCCTCGACTTACGAACAGTAAGTCGTGGGTTCGAACCCAGGCAGGCGCATTACTTTGTGTAATTTATTTCATCACCGCTGCTCTCAAAACGGTGAAGGAAAACATCGTGAGGAAACCGGCATGTTCTAGAACCAAAAATTCGAAGACATGTGACATCTTGATGATGCTGGTTTCCTCACGATGTTTTCCTTCACTGAAGCAAGTGATAATTATACAATACATAAATGGCGAAATGTGGGTATACCATTAGGTGCACCTCTGTCTAACTCTTTGAGAATTACTGTCGTGATTTTATGTTTTATGTTTAAAAGCATTTGTCCTTTCCTACACAAGTTTTCTGCATTCAAAATTAGCCGTAGATTTATTCCACAGAATTTCCACTAACACGATTGTGGAAAACAATAGGCAATTACAAAAAACAAAATGCTGTACTTGGGTACAGCATTTTGTTTTTTGTAATTGCAGCGGTGTAGCATAGCTACAAAGCGGTAGTGTTTTGTTCAAATGCTGTTCGGAACTAAATATCAGTGTCCACGCGTTTGTGAACTTTTTGTTTAAAATGACTGCCTCTGTGTTCTAGTGGTCGCAAGCGAGATTGCTGAGCATAAGGTTCTGAGTTCGATTCCCGGGTCAGCCAGATTGTTATTGGGTTTTTCCATCAGGAATTTCTCAGTACCTGCCACAGAGTCTGGATTTGTGTCCAGTTGATGGCAATAGGTTCGCCCCATATTATATGGAACTTAAACATAACTGTCAAAATGACAAAAGCGAGAGTCTTGAAAGAAACAGCCTTTCTGCATACAAATGACAGAAAAAAATGCAAAAGAAATGCTCCGCCGCGACAGTGTAATCACTGCCGTGACCAGGATTCGAACCTGGGTTACTACGGCCACAACGTAGGGTCCTAACCACTAGACGATCACGGCTATCGGAGCTGGTGACTGTGGTGCCGAAATTTCCGATCACTTTTAACGAAATGCATTGAAATGAGACCACTCTCACTGTCGATTTTAACTTGCTCTTGCGCAAGATTTGTTCCTTTTTACAATTTTATTGCGGTAAAGACAGTTTTTGCTGGTAAATATTTAATTAAAGGTGGTTTTGACGAAACTCTCAATAAGTATGGTATCAGGAATTTGATCGCAATTCAAAATTATGAATTTTGACATGAATTTCTCATGTTTTGTAAAACCTACTGTTCGCCTTGGAAACTCTTACAAAAGTACAAGTATTTATAAGTTTAACCCACAACCATGCAATACATCATGCACAATTACTTGCTCAATACCTTGTAAAAAAAATATGGTCCGCCGCGACAGTGTATCACTGCCGTGACCAGGATTCGAACCTGGGTTACTACGGCCACAACGTAGGGTCCTAACCACTAGACGATCACGGCTACCGGAGCTTGTGACTGTCACTACAAAAAACCCCGTATACTGCACTGTTACTGTGACAATAAAAAGTGCATTTTATTTTATTTGGACAGAACCGTTACAATTGCCGTAACGGTTGACTGGGTTTTATTTGAGTTAATTGTTATCTGGGTTCCGTCAGTTTATTTGAATAAGAAGGGAATTCACTGAATAATTGTTAGAATAATTTGTTTAATCTTGTCTTGCTCGGTCTATAATGTTCGCTGATTTATAATAATAATAATAATCATTTTATTTCAGATAAATTATTTTACATCCATATTAATTGTTAGTAAACATGACCTTTAAAAACTATGTTAGTAGAACATGTAGGTTTGACATGAAATGCATAAACGGGCAACCAAATTTCTCCGCAATGACATTCAGGAGACTGAGCTGCCCCGGACCCTCTGCAGTAGCGACGCAGCACGCTTACGTCTGATATAGCTACGAAGCCATCAGTGTGCGCATCAGCAAACATTCCGGACGCACTACAGAAGCGTGGCAGCTCCAGCAGCATCCTGAATGCATTGTTATACTGAACTCGAAGAGCATTGATGGCTCTCTGCGTACAGCTTGTCCAGACGCTACACGTATACAGTGTCTGACAATATGCTTTAAAAAGCGTCACTTTCACTAGTTTCACTTTTCACGTACAGCGTGCAAACCTTCGGACAAGCATGTTGCATCGAACCGCCAATGATCTTCGCTCCCTTTCTAC
Organism: Xestia sexstrigata; assembly: GCA_941918905.2. NCBI lineage: Eukaryota > Metazoa > Arthropoda > Insecta > Lepidoptera > Noctuidae > Xestia > Xestia sexstrigata. Next base: position 3,323,784 of record OW799201.2, on the reverse strand, counting down.
ATCCAGGTCATCTTTGATGTCTGCGGTAACAATATGGCCAAGGTATTTAAATTGTTGAACTCGATTCAAGACACTACCTGCTAGCTTTATAGAAGGAAACCTATACCTACCTATACCTAACCTAAAATAAGAACCTTACTAACTAACGGAGAAGTCAAACCACCCTGTCTGACCCCGCATTGCAACTTATACTCATCAGAACTAGCATCCGCCCAATGCACACAGTTCACTTGGTGCCCATACTAGTACTTTAATATATTTATGAGCTCTAATGGCATATTTGCTTTGCGTAATTTACCCCACAGTATATCATAATTAATCATATCAAAGGCCTTCGACATATCAAGGAAGCAAGAAAAGACAGGACTTTGATTATCTACGTAATACTTCACTGTCTTTTTTAGACACATGATGGCAGTCTCTGTTGACAGTCCCTGGCGGAAGCCGTGCTGAGCATCATGTAACTTAATATTCTTCCGTAGAAAGGTGTTTATGAGACTGTCAAAAACCTTTGCGATAATCGTCGCCAGGGAGATCGGGGATCTGTAGTTTGACTTATCCGACATGTAACCAGTTTTATTTTTAATAATCGGCATCACTACAGTTTTCATCATGATGATCATTTATGATGTATTATCCTGCATTCCATGTGCGTCTGTTAGTCTACCATATTCATGTTATGGATAAATAAAAGTTAAGGTATCTAAGAAAAAAAGTAGGACCTCGACAATTCTAGTCTGGTTATTAATAACTTTTTAAATTCTTAACCTTTCTTAAGCGCCAGAGTCGCCGCAAAATTCAATTTTTCTTAAGTTTTTTCATTCAACAGGTCAGTTGTACGTTGATTAAAATATAATTCGCGGCCGCAACAAATATGGCTTTATAGATATAAACATTTAAATCATCAATACAACCCCTATTTGTTCATTAAATCACATTGAATGACTATTTCATGAAAAAGTTGGCGGGCTACTCTGGCGAAGGAAGTCCTGGCGAAGAAAGGCGGTGGAAGTCCACATTAAATTATAGTAATATCATCAGTGACATTAAGTTCTGACCTAATTACATCTCTCCCTTCTATCATGCATAGATGACATTGGGTTCTTCATAACCCAATTGCATATCTCTCTCCAGACCTAGCAACCTGTTCTGACGTCAAACATGCATTCTACCCAATTGATCAATCACCATCGTAAATATAGCAAAAATAATCCTACAGAACCAAACCCAATAAAAGTAAACCAACACCGTAAATGTCGACGCGATTGATTGGAAAACTTTTCACTCAATTAATCATAGTTGTTTGCCAATCAGGGAACAAATGGAAAAGCTTGGTCGTTCCCTCTAGACGTCGGGCAAACATTGGACGTCGGGTATAACGTTTTTTTACTTATGTTCGTTTGTGCAAGAATCTTTAGGATATGTGTTGAACCCTGCGTTGTGTGTGGCTAGTCGGACGTAAGGAACAATCGCTTGTAGTCAACATGGCAATGGAACTTTAAATTATAATTTAATAGACACATGTGTTGCTGGGGAGTTTGTTCCGCCACTTTTTCTTCCTAGCTATGGCTAAAACACTAAGAACTGTCGAAGGCCGGGCGTTTTGGGGAACTGTTTCTTGTAAACTTTGACGTTCAAAAAGTGCTGATTGTCAGGTTTATTCGTCAACTCTCGAGTGAGAAACTCGCGAGTGCGCGCGAGTTGGCACCTTCCGTTGTTTTTTGTCGTCAACTCGCTCGACCTTGAAAATCTGAAGTAAAATACGTCAGATGTACAGTCAGCTACATAAACTTTCTTTCTTTCTTTCATTTGACTGTACTATCTGACGTGCGAGCGAGTTGACGACCAAAAAATAATTAAAATTGGAAGGCGCCTACTCGCCAGTTGACGAACAAGCCGATAATATCGTCCTAATTTGTAAAGAAAATATTTGATTGATATTGATACATGTACGTATACATGAGTCACAGAAATTCATTAAAAACCCGTAGATCAATACGTCGTATTTTTTACGATATCTCAACTGCTAGCAAAGATTTTACAATATTCATGTTCATTGTGTAATGCAGCCTAAACGTTCTTTGTTCAATTTGATAACCAAATAATCCATAAAGGGAACTTCTAAACAGTTTTCATAAACCGCACATTTGGTACAAACTCCAAGCCGTTTTATTGATGATTCTTAATTTAAGTTAGCTAATTAGGCGTTAAAATTAACTTACTCCTGACACAAGATTTTGCTCATGAAAAGTTATTTTAATTAGTACACAACTCGGTGTGGAAGCTGTATCTGAAACAAACTTCCAACCGTTTAATTTGTATGAAGTCTGGAACATTGCTTCATATAAACTCGTAAAATATTTAATACTAGCTAATGTCCGCGGCTTGGCCCGCGTGTAGTTCGGTAATTGTCTCACGAAATCGTACTACAGGGATAAAAAGTATTTTATGTGTTAATACAGATTACAAACGACCTGTGTGCCAAATTGCATCCAAATCCGGTCAGTAGTTTTTACGTGAAAGAGTAACAAACAATATACATCATCCCATCTATCTATCCATCCATCCATCCATCCACATTAGTGAAATTCCTACTAATAATGGTGTAAATATTATGTTTTGTGTAATGCATTTTTTAACTTCATGCATTCAAGAATACGCTTACGCTTAGTAGATAAAAAAATACCATATAAATAATTTTTTTTTCTTAACACAGCTTCAAAATTTTTGCATAGTTAACCAACTTAAAAAAAGGATGAGGTTATGTATTCGACATATTTTTTTAAATTCTCATCAGACACTGTCTGTCAGTCCTACAGTTTGCTCTAAAGTTTTCTGACCCGCAAAGCTGGCTCCTGACATAGTAGCAGGTCACTAGTCCAATTACAAAATCGAATAAAACAATCATCGCAAAATCAAATTACTGCCGAACTTAACACGTGTGCGGTGACCCGGAAGGGTTAACATAAACGGGTAAGGCAATATTTGACGTTAGACGTTACCTGCCATTTCCATCCGTGTGCAAAGGTACAGTAGACGAAGAAGTTTATAAAACAAACTTGTTAGGGTACTGGACCCTTTTCTCAGTCTAAATGTTAAATTAGACACAAACAAATTGCAAATTAATTAATTACAAAAAAATATATATTTAAAAAATAAAAATTAATAAAGAAATATGAAAAGTAGTAATAAAAAGTAATTGCAATTTGTTTGTGCATAGTTTATTAAATGACTTTATAACAAACACACAACCTGACTTCAAAACTTTGAGGTTATCCATAGTTTTACCACATTGTTGAGTTCCAGTATCACGGGACGCAGCTGAATACCAGTACTTTACAGACCCTCACAACCCAGCTAGAACTGGGTAATACGATACTTTTTAACCGAATTCAAAAAGGAGGTTCTCAATTCGTCGTTTTTTTTTTATGTATGTTCCCCAATTACTCGAAAATGGCTGGACCGATTTGGATTGTTTTTGTTAGGGTATACTTCCCAGTTGGTCCCATGATCATCAAGTCAGGATCTGATGATGGGATCCTGGAGAAATAGAGTGAACTCTTCAAATTTTATAGGTACACTTGAAGCGATTTGGGTAGTTTTTGGAAGAGCACTTTCTCGGAGTGGTGCCATTTCAATTTGGTGAAGATCTGATGAAAAACTTCGGTGATAGGCAACGGAACTCCTCAATAAATGATAGCAAATGGACTGGGATTGCCGAAATCTCATGTCTGTCTATTGTTTACACCAGTTAATAACATAACATCCCGCCGGTATGCTGTGAAAGGGTAAGCACATGTGAAAGACTAAAAAGTAAAAAATAACTTTAGCATCAGAAGTAGGTGATCTTTGTTTGATTGATTTAGTTTTTTTTGTCACCGGCTTCTGAAGCTAAAGTTACTTTTCCCTTTTTTGTGTTTTTTGAAGTCGGTTTTATTTTTTGCAAAAAAGGTTTTGAGTATGACTAGTTATCGGACTTTGACCCCAATATCTTCGTTCTTCGTAACTAGAAGGTTCCCATGTATGGTCTACAGCAGAAAAAATATCGTAATGGCCGGGAGAACAAGTGCTTTTGGATTCGTAATGGGTAATTTTACACCTTGTATACTTATCACTGTGCTTGAGGGTACTTTTGGTACCTATCTATATCCCTCAAGCTACCTATACGATGTGGGTGCTCAGTGACCGCGTAACGAAGGATTAAATAATACATTTGACGGGTCACGTGATAAGATACATCTGACTTTTCGAAAGGTCATATCGTGTTACGATAGGAGATGGGTGGCATTTTGGCGTGATATTGATATTAGATGATAGATGTTCAGTAATAATTAAAACAGCGCACAAAGGATACCTGCAAAATAATGTTGAATTAAAATGTTTCTTTTTTACTTTTAGCTCGTAACAAACAACATCACGCCTGTAGTCCCCGAAGGGTTAGGCCGAAGTGTACCTAATAGTACACCCACAATGCGCCAGTTATGTTTAAAATACCAAGTAATAGAAGGCGAACCTATTGTAATCAACCACATATCCGGACTCCGTGGTACTGAGAAAATCCTGATGGAAAACCCTATAACACTTTGCCCGACCCGGGAATCGATCCCTGAACCTCATGCTCAGCAGTTGCGGTTGTGACCACTAGACCAACGAGGCAGTAATAATAGTCTCTTTATATCTAGTATTAGTATAAAGGGTGTAAATAGACCCGTAACGAAGCTGAAAGATACTTGTTTTTCCCGTCACAGCGTTTTTTTTTTTGTTTTTTGCCATTCCAGGGAACTTTCCAGTTACGGAGATATTGGAGATCAAAGTTCCAATTTAAATAATAAAAAATTAATACGTTTTTATGGCCATAAATTTACTTTAAATACCTCCATAACCAGTTTAATATTCAATTCATCAATCAGCACAATGTTTTGAGTGCGTGACATTGAGTTTTACCGTAAAACGTGATTTTTCACACCTCAAAAAAGTCTTTTCCCAGCAATAGTTACCTACTTAGTTTGATGTACAGAATGCTTGGTTGACGGCTTCGTGAAGGGTCTGTTTATACCCTGTAGATATAATGTCGCTGTATCGATTCCACAATGCAAATGCATGCATGCTGCAGTGTTACTTTTTGTCTAGCACAGCTAACTCGAATAAAACCAAGCGAGCGACGTTTAATTTTAGAGGAACCACAATGATGGCCACTATTTCTTCTACTCTATTGTTCTTTCAAGCATTGTTCTAAAATAGTACTCGAGAAAAACAAAGGAAAAGCAACAATCTTCAACGTCGAGTGACGGGTAATATAAAATTTTGTTTGAAACATTTTTTATATATATTTCACTACAGATTTTTTAATTAAAATAAAACTAGAAAAACTTGCAAAATCACCTCATTAGTATTTTTAAAACAAAAGAAAAATAGGAAATAATTTGCCATTATTTTGTGCTTCGCCGTGCAAAAGATATGCTCCGCCGCGACAGTGTATCACTGCCGTGACCAGGATTCGAACCTGGGTTACTACGGCCACAACGTAGGGTCCTAACCACTAGACGATCACGGCTACCGGAGCTGATGTCTGTAGTACCGAAACACAACATCAGTTTGCGTTCAAGCCAGTTTACTTTCACTTAAGCATTTCGTTACGGCATGCGCAAGAGTTGAAATGAGTGTCAAGCAATTATTTACCAAACTGTATAACTTTATGTGGTAATTAGGCTCATAATAGGTTAGTGCAGAGGAGCCCTTGAGTTGATTCTGTTTAAGTATGTACAAAGTCGGGAAAATTAATTGTTTGTCCATTTGCTTTAACTTTTTTTTGTTTTTTTTTTTACGCCTTTTTTATATTAATCTTTTACAATTGTGTTTCAACGGTTAATTTCGTATTCATCGTACAGCAATTAACTATATACATAATTAATTAAAAACTATCAAATAAACTAACAACAAACTATAAAAGGGCATCAAAAAACTCCTCAACGCTTTGTCAGACGTTTTGTTTTTTTTTTTGAATATCATCTTGCAGTTCAGTCTATGTTTGCTTTCACTATTTAATTTTTCAGTGTGTGTGTGTGTGTGTGTGTTGTTTCAGCCAATCATACAACTCTAAAGGCATGTGATGCGGATGAATGAGCAAAATGTTGTGAGGAGAGTTTTCAGTATGAATGTGGATGGCTATAAGAGTAGAGGAAGACCAAAGAAACGATGAATGGACTGTGTGAAAGACGACATCGCTGGAAAGGAGGTGACTGCTGAGATGACGAGTAATAGTGTAGTATGGAAGAAGAAGACACGCTGCGCCAACCTCTAAAAAAATTAGGCAACGGACAGAGGAATGATGTTGATAATGAGCCAATTCCAAGCATACCACTTTTTTTTTTTTTCGGATGGAATATCATCAAATGACTTCTCCCGCTCTGGGCGGACCAGGAGGGAGTGTCAGACTTTTACTGACTAAAACCTATGCGTGTTCCTTCATCGCCCTTTGTGTTCCGGGGTCACGGTATTTCTTTCGAACAGTCCCGCAACCCCAGCAGGCATCGGTCCTTGCGGACGACCCCTTCCTATTGCTTACTCTCTTTGTGGCGCGCGTGGCCGGGGGTCACAAAGCATACCACTTGTGATTTGAATAACGAACAATTTAAGTTAGTAGTCAATTCCGTAAACAATTATTTTCGTAGAATTTATTCGCCTGTTGATTCTTAACTCCAAAATGTGTTGCTCAGTAATTTAATGAAGGTCTAAGGTCAACTCATGTTTAATGGTTAGTTTTACGATTGTTTTAAAAACTACCAAAGAACACTGAAAGGTAGGTAGGTCCATTTTCATTTATTTGTTACTCAGGTTACGGGGTTCACTTTTACAAAAGTTTTCTCCTAACATTATACATTATGTATTAGTCCCAAATGTTTACCTAAGCGCCTTAAAAAAGAATTCATGCTTTATTTTAGTAGCTACGCCAACCCTAGTACCAAAGTCAAAACGAAAAAGAGATTTTTTCGCCGAAATAAGAGCTTCATAAAAGTTTAAATATGAATTCACAGTAGATTAGTCGTTTATTTATTCTGAACAGAAACAACAAGTGAAAAAATGTAAATTCTGGATATGCAGATTATGGCGGCCGTGTTTTAAGGGCTGTTTAACATCTGTTCGAAATAATCTCTTCGATCGCTGGACATTTGGTGAATTGGACATTCTGCGCCTAAACGGTGTCATTCGTGTGAACCAACCAACCATGGTGACGTTTAATAGGCTTTAAGTGGTTTATTCCGAACCTGACCCGAATTCCTAACCCGGTTGCGGGTTAGGTTAGGAACATAGAAAAAAAAATATTTTATTCCGAACGTAACCCCTTCCTAAGCTGACCTGAAGTATCGTTCCTAACCTAACCCGATTTGCGATATATATAGGTTTTTGGTTTTTCCCTGTCATCTTTCTTAAAATAAAAAGTACCAATGTGCAAATCAGAGTTTAATATTTACTATGCGTAGTCAAAATATTAAAAAAAACCTTTATCTTTAGTAAAAAATAATAATAATTCTAATGTATGTACTAGGAACTTACTTTTTAAACAAAATATAAAAAAAAAAACACTACGGTTTTTATTATTTACTAGCACTTCACCCGCTACTTCGTCCGCGAAAATTGTGATAGGTCGGCTATTTTGCATGATATAATAGTTATTTATTTCACCCGTTCCCGTAAGAATACAATAGTATCATATTATTTAAGAAAGAGGAGAGGGAAAAGGCGAAAACCTATCTATATCGCAATTCGGGTTAGGTTAGAAAGAGGGCAACGTTCGGAATAAAATCCTTTTTTTTTTTCTGTTCCTAACCTAACCCGCGGCCGGGTCGGGTTCGGAAGAATCCCTTTTAAGCAATTTCTTTAATTTGTTTTAGCTGTAGTTGCTGTTTGCTACACACCTATCAATTGAGTGTGTCAGAAAACAGACTGAATTCTACAATTGTGTCGTAAAATAGACGTAGAGTTTCCTCACGATGTTTTCCTTCACCGAAGCAAATGTTATTTATACAATACGCACATGAATCCGAAAAATCTGATGTGCGCGTCTTGGATTCGAACTTGAGACCGACTTGGTAGTCTGAAGGTCACACCACTAGGATATCACTGATAAATAAACTACGAGTACTTACTTAGGTAATTGTCCAAACCTGACGTACATTTAACAAACCGAGGAAATCAATTTAAAGTATAATAATTATAACTAATTTAAGGATGATATTGCTAGAATAAGGTGTGAGTGAGACGGAAGTAGTTTATACTGTCTGTCTCTCTCTAAAATAAAATAAAAGATGGCGGTTTTTCTTCTAGCCAAATAAAATAAACGTTTCTTTAAAGATTAAGCATTATTTCGCTTGCGGCGAAGCACTACATGGTCAAGTCTAGAAAAAATTAAATCCAGCATAATAATATTTCAAACGAATGCAGTCGTATTAAAGCAAGGAAATTGAGACGGACATACAATTTCCTCAGCTTTCACGTACGTAAGAACGAAGGTAGTAGGTATCTACAGTCAGCAAAAAGGAAAATCCGTCGTAACCATGAGGCTTCAGCTATTTCCAACAGTTCATCGTGACAATGCACTACGTGACGGAGTAGTTCAGCAAATTAATGACTGAACCAGCGATTTTTTTAGTCAGTCCTTACCATTGTTTCTTTAAGTGTTCCGATGGTTTTTTGGGTCTGAGTGTAAGGTCTAGGGGTCTATTCCCAGCAAAAGTGTTATTAGGTTTTGCCATAAGGGATGTATTAGCCTGAAGTTTGAAAGTTTGTGGCAAACCACGTAAAGCTGTCGTGTCGGTCCCACGCCTGATCTCTCTCCGGTCGTGTCACACACCTTCATATCGTAGTATGACAGTAAGGGACAGAGTGAGTACAATAGAGTATATGCATGATTTTTTTATCACTCTAAACAAAGCGTATTAACATCAGAAATAGCAAAGTGATTTTTTTTTTAAATATCTATACAAAATACTATGTTATAAACATTTGAAACTGCTGATTAGACAGAGAGATCAGATACAGCGAATGACGCCATTCGCTGCATCGACGTACAAAATCCATACTAAATTCCGTTCATCTAGAAAGAGATAGAAACAAAAGTTTAAATGGTTATAACTTTTGTGTTGTTTGGACGATTTATGTCTTGTTTTCGCTTTATGTCATTATTTTATAGTACTTTAACATTCCGTATCGAAATAAAAAAAAAGAGAATTAATGCAAATTCCCTATTGTTTGTACACATTTTTGCACTTTAATGTCCTTTTTGGAATGGGAAAATCTCACATTGGATGCCATCCGTCTGTGCAGAAGGAAGGGTTACGTTATACTACGGGGACCCGGAAGATACTATAACATAGCTAGTAGAGATGAGTCGTACTAGGTAAATTTTGTACTAAGTGCATCTAGTCCGATTCCGTACAAATACTTGATCCAAATACCTATTCCACCTAGTCCATTAAGTACGCATACTTTAAAGTATGCTTACTGCTTTTAGCTAGTGTCAGAGTCTTCGGTGAGATTGACCGCCGTGAGTCCGTGACCCAAAACGGTCAGACGGACTATTTCCAATGTGTCTAGCCCCTTACACCCGACCAGTCCCACGGGGCACAGATAACGTAGGATTATTTGATGTCTGAATACATTATCCTCTCAAATTTTTACAACAACGCTCCAGGCTTTCATTTACATAGCTTGTAGCCACATTAAAATTATTTTATAAGCTTACTCTCGTTTCTTTTGTAACACGGAGAGCTCTCTGATTAAACATTCTATTCAAGAGAAGGTATGAATTGTTTTTTTTAAACAAAAGACTGGTTTTCAAAACGAAAACATCGAATTTTCTGTCATGTTTGAAAAGATACAAATGAATTTTTCATGGTTAGCTGAATATTTGAAAGAGAAAATGTGAAAGCAAAATGAAATCTCCAAAATGTGTTGGACAAAAAACTTGCTGAGTCATGAGTGTATGACGTTGGTTATCCCGACCTACATATCTGCTATTGTAGGTCAAAGTCAGGCAAGGTTGAAGAACTAGGCGATAAGTATCTGATAGTCTAGTTCTACTCCTTGTGGATGTTCTGTGATGACGTTCAAAGCTATTCACATTGAGACTGAGAGTTTTACACTTATTCACCGCAATGTGTTCAAAAATGGGATTGTCTGTTTGTTACGTTTCACTGCTTTATCGAAAGTGTTGATGTATTTTAGCAGATTAACAAGAGAAGTTCTTTTTTTTACCCTGGTAGATACCTACTTATCTTAACTTCATTTCGGTTCAGTTTTCGGTTAGATTCGGTTCAGTTTTAACCAGAGCTTAAAATGTTATCCCTAGATACTATACCGTCAACCAACATGCTCAAAAACGAGGACTGAAGGAAGCGATATAGCAAATTACAATATGACTGATAATTATTATCTGTTTTATTCCATTGATCCACCGTTATGTGTTGTTTTCTTTTGTTCAGTGCTTACTTAGTTTTAAGTTTTACTAACAGTTTTTTGAGTCATGGATGCTCTAATATAGAAATATTCTATTTTATTTGTTTTATTTATCCCTCTGTTTTGAGTATGAATGTGGATGACAAAAGTATAGTATGGCCACATTAAGTGTGCAGTTCAAGGTAGCGTTGCTGGTCAAGAAAATTTGCATATTTGTATTTGTCAAACTTGGTACATTTATTTTAGTTCTGTATTTTACCGCCAGCACAGATAAGTTGGTTGAAATGTAGGGAAAAACAAAAGCAACAATGGATGGGCTGAATGTAAAATGATATGGCCGGAAAGGGGGTGACTTTTGAAATGACGTATAATATAGAAGTATGCAAGAAGAGAATACTCTGCGCCGACCCCAAATATAATAAACGGGATATGACACGAGAATAATGATCTGTTTTTAACAAAATCATTGTTTTTTATCGACAAAATTATCTCACTAACCGGTTGACCTAGCAACAAAATACATAGTTCTTACTTAATAATCGTACAACGAACAGTCAGCCTTACAGGAAGCGTCATCCGCCCATTCATATTAACATCCGCGCGAAAACACACGGGCAGACATTCGGAACCAAACGCGACCGTTTAAACGTCATAAAACGTTATGACTATTGTTATTACGCGTTGGTTATTGTGCCGTTAAGGCAAACTGAGCAGTTATTTGGCTGTTTAGGGATTTAAGTTTGGATTATGGTCTACAGTTTGTAATCCAGGGTTGGAATAAAATGTGGATAAATTTTTATAGAGGTGGTTGTTATGACTCTTCAGTATTTTTTGAATTGTAAAGTTTACGTGTTTTGTTGATTTTTGACTTTTTTGATTTTTGATTTGAGACATCTAAGTTGAAAATTAAAATGCAAAACTTCCTTCTGACTTTGTTTTGATGTTTGTTCCTTATTTCTATACTAGTTTTTGCTCTCGGCTTTGCTTCCGTTATGTAAGGAAATGAACCCACTGAAACGTTTTAAATGTAGTCTATGCCACTCGGGAATAATGTAACGTATACTGAAAGCATTTTCGGAATCAGATCAGTAGTTCCAAATATTACAAGTGTGTAGTGTGTAAAACTTTGTGTATTTAGAAGCAAGATATTGATATAAATGTGTATTTCATAAGGTCCTTTTGACCAATAATAATGTGTATCACCTATAACCTTAAATTGCCCCCTACATACAAGGTATTAGTAAGGTATTGGTTGTAAATTTGTATGTAAACTTCTACTCATACTTTTGTTAACTTGTCTAAACTAATGTTATAAATAGTAACATTAGTTTAGACTAGTTAACAAAAGTATAAGTAGAAGTTTTTTTTTTATATTTTGTAAAAACTCAGGTTTTTAGTTTCAAAATAATCGTAAAACTTCAAACATTAAATAAAGAGAAGTCATGAAACGAGTTCAAAATATACATATTAATCTTAAAAAGAACAGCTTAACTACATCACATAAAACGCATTCTTATAGTTTAACGTTACAAAGAATGTGTGTGAGTAATATTGTGTATCGGATACCTAGTAGAATATCTAAACTAGACATTAAAGAGTCTACATAGATTTACAGTAAAATCTATAAATATTTGAGTATGCGTTCCCGCCCACTAAAATTCCAGCGTATGTTTCAGGATTTTCTAAGATAAGTCGAAACGTCGTCGTCACTTTATTGCGAATATTATCATAAATAATATCGCGTTTTAATGTCGCAAATTGATTCCTGTCAACGATGTTATTTACTTACGGGCTAATAATCTTCATGAAATGTTCTGCCGAAGATGAGGGACGATCTTTTCGGTGAATAAATTTAGTCTGGTATTTAATCTGATGTCTTACTTTATCTTTTGCCCACGGTTTTGAAAATTTTAAATTATCATAAGTCCTAACTCAAGTCATGGTTTATTCGTGCATCAAACATCGAAATCCATTGGAAGGACATTGTTACAACGAACATTTGTTACTATCATATTTATAGTGTTAGTGTGGATGTGATAGTCTTCTTACGAGAATTAGAAGTTTGAATCGCTGTGCTATATTTATGTACCTGTAAGTAGACTGAGAAATAAAATGATGACACATTTCGCGGCGCAGCGCGAAATCACTTCCAGTACCGTCGCGTCGCGTCTCGGTGTGAACTGACGCTAAGGTTAAGAATTTTGGTTGAAAAGATGTAGTTTTATTAGGATATCTTTTGTCTTGTCAATTCATTTCACATAACAATAGCTCAGCGTCTCCCTGTCAACGTTATTCGAGCACCAAAAGACGTAGGAAATATACCTTAAAACAAATATCTAACTTCAAAATTCATTGCAAACAGAAGAAAACCCCAGTTCCCATTTCTAGAATTCACGTGGAGGTGAATACTCCTTGATATTATCCTGAAATCGCTGGTATTTGAGAGTATAGTCGTGGTACTGGCATATACGGGCTTCGCTCCTCTCAACGATAAGAAATATCTACCAAAATGAACAGTTAGGAAAAATAGGAAGAATATCTCTGAATTTTGGTACCGTTACGATCACGAAATAGAAAATGTTTCTGTATCTTTCGTGTCGAGGAATGTACGATAGTGAATACGATAACTCCGTTGGATCCATCTCTAAAACAAGGTCATATTATCCATTGAGTTTGTGTAACGTCTTTAGTTTTTTGGGCAAATCGGTCGAACTGTCATCCCGCTAAGGATAGGATCCAATAACTTAGGTAAGTATCTATTATCACCACACCAGTGTACAGTGTGTGTGTGTTGTTAGGTTGGTACCGTATATAACATCATAAAATTGAACCAATAAGTAGGGCAGCCTACCTCTTAGAAGAACGCCGGCTGCGTTCTTCTGGGACAGTTGAGATCATTTTTCATTCATTGAAAAACTGGAAGGCACCCTGTATCAGCGTTGTTACGAACATTAAGTATTAACACTTATTTAATGGTTGCGTTGTTAGTCATTCTGACTAAATATACAACATAGACCCGAATTCCTGTTCCATAAATTAGTCTGATAAAAAGATAACTTGAGATACACAGAAAATTTGAAAATGCTGATGCTGCTGATGCTAATTTTTACCAACTCTTTGTTCATCTTTCTTACTTCAGACTAAATAAATAACATTCCTCTATTTACATTTAAAAGCTAACTCAAACAATGTTCAAAGTAAACATGCAATTAATTGGCTTCCTCTTCTAAACCGCTAACTAGTTTATTTTCATTACGAACTTCATAAAACAAACTAATTACTGAGTTATATTTGTATTTAGTTGCGATTGTGCACATTTTATGCACAAATTATACACAAAGTATTATGCAAATCGTGCACAAAATGTGCTTAAATTCTTAAGACTGACGTGGTTTGTATTGGTTTAGCTTAAATAACGTGTCTTCTAAATGAGATCTTGCATACGTCAGTTAGGGGATCTACAGACAAACAAGAGATAAGCTGCGGTTTAATAATAACAACATTTTGTCTTATATGCAAAGCGTGTGCGTGTTTTGTCGCTTTGTTTTGGGGGATATGGTGGATGGAAAGTGACCTATTGTTTTGTTTGTTTAGTGAAAATGAGTTGTGGATCATAAGTTCGAAACCAGGCAGGCCTTGAACAGTTTCAAATGAAGGAAAACATAATAATACGAAGAAACCAGTATGTTCTAAAACCGAAAAATCGAAAACGTGACACCCACCAACTAACACTAGGCCCGTGTGGTGAGTAACAAGTCCACTCCCTCTCGCAGAAAGGTCTATTTTCCAGCAGTCGGATTAAATGAACTTAGGTACTACCCTGGCGCTTCCCCCTAAGTACTTTTAATTATAAATCTGACCAGCGCGCTGCGCACTCTAACGTGTGAAACTCCCTAACTCTATGCTGCCAACAATAACAATTCTGTTTTACATCCGACGCCAACATATTCTAAATACCGATGCATTGATGTCTGACACAACACAACACGAGTGTTACTTGATATTGTGGATCGATAACGTCTTCACATGTCAGAACATGCCTGTATTCTCCGACCGTGTAGGTGTATGGTTGGTACACACGGCAACACATCTAACTATACGTTTCAAGTATAAAATGGCCTCGCTTTAAATAGATTTCCCGTCTAATGAGAGATCTGCATTAACTGGTTTTGAATAACTTGATTAGTTGTCGTGCGTACAAATACATTTCGTCGTACATGTCATGTCATGCCATAAAGGAAAGGCTTATAAATCTTGACTTTGGACAGGACTACTCATGTGTGGCAACCAAAATTGTACGCTGAAAACTCGTCCCAATATTGTAGGTATTGTCTCTACGTGAAAACTAAATGATTACATTAAGGTTGTCTAAATAGGTACTAGGGTTTATGCATTTTTTTTTATCACTCCTAACAAAGCGTATTAACATCAGAAATGGCAAAGTAAAATTATTTTTTTAATATCTATAAACAAAACTAAGTTATAAGCATTTGAAACTGCTGATTAGACAGAGAGGTCCGATACAGCGAATGACGTCATCGACGTTCAAAATCCATACTAAATTTCGTTTATCTAGAAAGAGATAGAAACAAAAGTTTAAATGGTTATAACTTTTGTGTTATTTGGCCGATATAAGTCTCTCGCACCACCTGCACCGCTGCAATACTGTCACTTATGCAAAAAGTATTTTTTTTCAGGAGAAGCATTTCTAAACTTTCGTATCGTATTACTTGATGATACTTCCTGATTAAGGAAAGATGGATAGCGTATATGCGGACGTGTTCTTTTGACTTTATAATAAAGAAAATAAATCACCCCAAATAATTAAAACAAAAATACTATAGCGTTTTATAATTTGGAACCCCTCAATTATGACGTTATGGCATTAAACTAAAATTATTTGTGTAATTATGACTAAGTGACTGGTTAAAAAAAAAGAAATGATTAAATTAAAGTTTTATTTTAACTTAATTTTTAGAAGTCTCGGTGCCTCTCCAAGCTTCCTAAATTCCAATAAAAGTTAAATATTTCAATTCTTTTTTCTGTAGTGAACTTGGTTGAACAAGAAAAGCCAAAGCATTTTTTATTTTTTTCGAAATATTCTTCTTACAGTCATTTGGATTATGGGTTCGTTGTCTACCTCATTTTTAAGTGTTATTTCTGGTTGTTGGTTTGCATTACCAACAGTGTCATCATCAGAGCTATTATTGCCAGACGAACTACTACTGGACTGGAACTACTACTTGGACTGCTCGAGGATGATGAACTAAATGAGGGTTTAAACTCGTCGCCTGAATCATCACCAGAAAAGTCATTATCCTGTTCCACCCGTTTATTCACACAGCATCATTGTCAGTTAAAATGTATGGTGAGTTTGGGTCATTTCTATCTTGCTCTAAATTAAAAGGTGTTGCTGAAGTTTCGTCGGGTTTAGTACTGCTAGCTGGTGTTTGCTCAACAAAATAACTATCGTCGACTGCAGCAGTTTCTACTTCTTCGACCTCTGGCACTTCTAATTCAATATTTTCATCTTTGGAATAAGCCAATGATGCCAGTCTTTTACCAAGTGGAAGCAATATGCTTTTATTCCGTGAAAATGTAGAACAAGTAAAAATAATATTTTCAATAAAGTACCGTATCAAGATTTAACGTTTATGTGTTGTGCCACAGCCATAGTAGTATTTTTGTACCCACCTATGTGAATTATTGGAAGAACAAAGTCATAAATGTATATTAGAGTCGATTAAATAAATTTAATATTAAAGAAACAATGTCACAACTGGGCCCTTAGGCCAATGTTGCTTCAGTATCAATAAGTATAAATAAAATGTCACAATTACGTAACGTTGTAGCTCTAATTCATTCCTGCTTATGCGGGGGGCCGCGCGCAACTGACCAATCAAACGTTTTGTCTCGTAGTACCCCTTTGATTCGCGCCAAAACCACAACGTCACTTATGCCCTCATACGGAAACTATACGTACCAAGCCAGTGACATTATCGCACCAAGTGCAGAGGTACTTTAGGCAACTTATTACATACTCAGCTCATTTTTGGAAATTCGACATAAGTGACAGTATTGCACCGGGGTTGCGTCTTGTTTTCGCTTTTTGTCATTATTTTTATAGTACTTTAACATTCAGTATCGAAATAAAAAAAAAGAAAATTTATGCATATTTTCTTCATTTTTACTTTCTTTCAGCCAGTCTAGTCTATTTATTGCAGTGGGGTAAAAATGTATCAGCAATAAAATCACTTAATCAGAGTTCAACGAAGACTTGGTTAACTATTTTTAATATTAACAAGTTTAGAAGCAAACTTTGTCTAGCGAAAAAACTGTGAATCCTATTAAAATTTTAAATACCTACCTAGTTGATGGAGCGCTTTCTAGAAAGGTAACGGTGAGTGGAAATTGTTTTTTTTATGCTTTTCAAATCACTTGTTTTAAATGGCTTCAAGTTCTTCATTTGTTTTGAAAAATCTAGCTTTACTTTAGTTTTTTAATTTTTTTCTTTTCGTTTCAACGGACTGATTGAAACATTGATTTTCTTATCAATCAATTATGTTCATTTTATCGAAGCATTTTCAAAGAAAATATTTCTAGTTCTAGTTAACTAGTTAGTTAGTTTTTAAGATCAGTTAGTTTTGTCCTAGTAGCCTTGTATGTCCCACTGCTGGGCAAAGGCCTCCACCATATCCCACAGGTAATCTTTTCCTGCGCCACCTCGAACCAGCCTTCATTACGAATTAAGTCATTTAAAAATATCCTACTCAGAAAACGAGACCAAGATAATTTTCGAGACACAAAATGACTATGTATTTGTCTGAGTACAAGATGGATTTGACTCGTGCGTGGTTGACGGTACGGGTAGGTTTTATCTATTTGTCTTGTGTCTACGTCACGTTAGCTAAACCATTAAGAAATACTAGATTTTTGGAATACCTACTTCATGTTTTTGAATATTTTGCTTTAGCTTTTAGCTATTTAGCTTTATCTGTCTAAAACAAGTTGATAAAGGGCAACCCATATAAACTAAAACTACAACAAGTTGGTGCCAGTTAAGATGACAATAGCGGTCATTGACCCGCCTACATTTAATAAACTTCTTAAGTTAATAAGCTTGTTCAAGTCTGGAACCGTCATCTATCGTGATCTTCAAAATTTTTTGTAATGAAATACGATACATGGTTTAATTGTTTTAGTTCGTACGAAGAGATATTAGGTAAAGGGCAATGACCGCTATTCTCATCTTAACTGGCACCAACTTGTTGTAGTTTTATTTACATAATTTGATGCCTAAACCCCTTCATCATCAGCTTCCTGCCGTTGTCTCATTCTATTTGGCTTCGGCGCAACACCTTATCTTCTCCCATTCTCCCCTGTCAGACGTCACGGCACCATTTACTCCTTTCTATTGCAAATCATTCCTCACATCATCCATCCATCTTTTCTTTGACCTTCCTCTCCCTCTTCATTCATAAACATTCACATTCATCACTCTTTTAGTCACATGAGTTTCATCTCTCCTCATATTATGTCCATACCAAGACGGCGCCGATGTTGCCAGTGCTTACATACGGGACCGAAATGTGGTCGCTCACAATGGGCCAGAAGGCTTACAGTCACCCAAAGGGCAATGGAGAGGGCTATGCTCGGAGTTTCTTTGCGTGATCGAATCAGAAATGAAGACATCCGCAAGAGAACCAGGGTCACCGACGTAGCCTAAAGAATTGCCAAACTTAAGTGGCAGTGGGCAGGGCACATTGCTCGCAGAACGGATGGCCGATGGGGCCGAAAAGTTCTGGAGTGCCGACCGCGAACCGGAAGACGTTGCGTTGGAAGACCTCCCACTAGGTGGACCGATGACCTGGTGAAGGTTGCGGGAATCCGTTAGATGCGAGTCGCACGAGACTGGTCAATGTGGCGACACTTGGGGGAGGCCTATGTCCAGCAGTGGACGTCTTTCGGCTGAAATGATGATGATGATGAAGACGGCGCCCCTTTCAAACTTCCTCTAAGATACTCATTACTTACTGTATCCATGCCTGAACCCGCTCAGAATTACAAGATAGCCGTGACTCATATTTTAAAACATTTTAATGAAAATATTCTTAAACCAAAGTGAATTTCAAGAAAACGCTCTTCAGTGGTAATTTTAATTAATAAGAGGAAACTCAAAACTCAATTGTTAAGAAATCGTCATTAACGCTCAAGTACAGAAGATAATAATAATCTTTTGTTATGATTCGCTTTTAAACTTCATGAAACACTTCCGCGTTTTCACGTAATTTTCGTTAATTAATTAATCTTAACGATCAGATAATAATGACGCGAATACTTCAGTTAGTTGAATTTGATATTTTAAATTTCTGGCTTCATAATTAAACGAAGTAATGATAAAAACAAAAGTAAGAATTTCGCTCTACATTATAATTACCATAATAAGACTGAAATTAAAATTCGCTTGAACTAAAATTGGATTTTTCAGCTCTTAGTTTATGATGAGATATTAGTTTGAAGTTTATAAAAACGATCTTAAATCGTGTTCGTTATAAAAATAAATACTGGGAAACGACGCAATTTGGACCATTAGCAAGCCATGCGGCATAATTAGGTTTCAGCATGTCTGCAAAAGACCAACAGAGCTCTAGCTCACAAATCCTTTACAGGAATAGACCGCAAAAGCAAATGTCGGCGTCGTTTGTGGCGTCCTGCGTCTAACCGACGACGCGCGACGTCTCCGTTACGCAAATTGGATGTGGAAAACGGTGTAGTAGTTGTTGCAGTGGAACTCTTAAAATATACCGTATAAATTATGTATCGTACCGCATTTATCGTATTCGTAAATTTCGCCATGTTTTAAGTTTCATGTCAAAGTAAAATCAAATGGCGCGAAAACAAATGAATCACCAAATTCGAAACACAAATACACAAGTCAAAATTTAAATAAATTTGAATTTGGAATTCCTTACCAAACGCCAGATACGAACTGTTTACCAGTCGAACTGGCCACTTTGATCATGGGATCAAAACGCCAATTTCATCAATATAACGACCTAATGGGGAAGGAAACTGTGGAACTAATGGCACTAGCATAGCTGGTTCCCAACATCGTCATTGGGTGAAAATGTGGTAATGTCATTTTATATTTCAAAATAGATTAACCTCATTGGTCAGATTGAGACCAGGCATGGTGGCGCCATCTTAAATTATCTTTGCCTGTGTCTCCCCATTGTAGTAAACTTATTTCTGCTGCCTATAACCATTCACATTGATATTATTAATCCAAAAGTAACTCTGTCTGTTGGTTTATCTGTTGCCGTTTACGGCTTAGTGGCTAAACGGTTTTCGAAATTAGGCACACTCTGTAGCAAGCGTCGAATGCGGAGTAATTAGGTCCTGGGTCCGATTCCCCGGTCGGGCAAAGTGTTGTTGGGTTTTTCCTACAGGAGTTTTTCAGTAGCAGCTACAGAGTCTGGATTTGTGCACGGTTGATGGCAATAGGGTCACCCCCATTAGAATATAGAATACGTTTTATCCTGTTAGTATATTACCAAGCGAAGCCACAGGCAAAAGCTAATCGTGTATATTCCTGTTTGAAAAATATTCCGCTGTAATAACGAGATCTTTCAGTTTTGTCATGCATCTGATATTACGGATGGCCATAGATCGGGAGACCATGCACTTTTAGGTTGTGTAATTTACATTATTCAAAAGGGTTATTTTTAAATGCACATCTGTATAATTTTTCAGCAAACTAGGAAACTCCACTAATTAACTGAATGCATACCAGAAAAATGAATGCTGTGCAAAAAAAACAATTGATTAACTAAACATGTACTGCGAAAAAAACAAAAAAATAACACAAAACGAGATGACCTTTTTTATCGAATTCACAACAAAAATGTGGTTCGTACATCGGATATATGATTTATAAAACAAAAAAACTAATTGTTTATCAAAAATACTAACTTGCACTCTAAATTATACAATCTTACTACGGAATTTCTTTTATGGGCGGCATGGGCACTGGGCCGTAGGCCGACGAAGGAGGCCGGCGGAGGCCCGGCACTTCGGGGACAGAAGTCAAAGAGTGTTATTAATTATGCGAGCGAAGTGAGCGCGCGTCATGGAGTCGTAGCAGGTTTTAAAATAACAAAAAAAACAGTTCTGCAAATACCATTAAACATTGTGATTGTTTTCTTTAAAAAAGTTTTAATATGTTTGTTGAACTAAAGAGTTGTTAGATATACTATATTGATAATAGTTATTCGTTCAGTAAAACAGTTATGCAAAAACCATTAAACAGTATATCGAATTTGATTTATTTAGTGCAAGTCATTATTTTTGGTTTAACTTTGAAATATTTTGATCGAAAAAAGGGAATATACAGATATCGATTTAAATACATGCCTATTCAAAATAGCTGCCAAATCCAACACAAACAAAACCACAATTTTCTAAATTAACTCAACCTTTTCCAAAGCGTCTACAACAAACGTTTAAAAGAACATAAATTGAAGCAAAATTAACCTATAAATAGAAACTCATTTTGATAATTTGATTTTCCCACTTCTCTATTAATCATAAAAGGGAATGCGCAGATACGCAGTCGGTTCGCGTACGGAATACTAAACATGACTAATGAACGTACGCGGTACTGTTTATCAACGTAATTTATAGGAAAAACAAGCTATCATGGACCCACAAATATTTCATCTTGGACCATTAGAGTGGCAGGCTCTCCAGGACCTTGTATGATACAGGGTCCTGGAGAGCTAGGCCGAGTGATAGGCCTGGAAAAGAGCTATTTTCTAAGAGGAAAGCACTATCTGTGATTAACTTATATGCTCTCACGGCCTGTTGCTGATATACATGTTTCAGACTTTCATTTTCTCATAGTATTTTTGTTTCGTAGCTCATCAGTGGCGTCCATGACAAACTTCAAAAGTATTACTAAGTAGTAGAGACATAGATAAAAAGCTACGTAGTATAACTAAGTAGTAGACAAAGAGATAAATATGCTGTTGAAGTCAAAAGTGAGTTTTCGTATCTGTCTGCTTTTTCTTGTGGTTTTTACTGTCATTAAAACATTTACTCCACTAGGTTTACCTAGGTTAAACCTAGGTAAAGCATTCTTTACATCATCGTAACTAAGTAACTCTACGCAATTTTTTTTTGTTAAAATCACATTTTACGGTAGGATTCAATGTCATCAACATCATCATCATTTCATCCGAAAGACGTCCACTGCTGGACATAGGCCTCCCCTAAGTGTCGCCACATTGACCGGTTCCGTGCGACTCGCATCCAGCGGATTCCCGCAATCTTCACCAAGTCATCGGTCATATGGGAGGCCTTCCAACGCAACGTCTTCCGGTTCGCGGTCGCCACTCCAGAACTTTTCAACCCCATCGGCCATCCGTTCTGCGAGCAACGTGCCCTGCCCACTGCCGCTTAAGTTTGGCAATTTTTCGGGCTACGTCGGTAACCTTGGTTCTCTTACGGATGTCTTCATTTCTGATTCGATCGCGCAAGGAAACTCCGAGCATAGCCCTCTCCATTGCCCCTTGGGTGACTTTAAGCCTTCTGATGAGGCCCATTGTGAGCGACCACGTTAACGGACTCAATGTAACGCACTTAGAACATTGTGCTGATGGACGCATTTAAGAGTAAACGGGTTATGGAGGTATTTAAAGTTAAGTTATGACCTAAAAAAACTAGTATTTGAAAGCTTGTGAAAAAGTTGGAACGTTGACTTCCAATATCTCCGTAACTAGTGGGTTCCCAGGTATGGTCTACAACAAAATAAATATTGCAATGACGGGGAGAACAAGTGCCTTTCGGCTTCGATAAGGGACAGACCACCAGTTAATTCTGAAAAGCCATATTATGGTGCTTGCCAGCTTTCGAACCCATATTTTTTGTACCAGACCTAAACGTCCGAGCAATCACGGCATTTGTATCACAATGGGGAATTTGCATAAATTTTCTTTTTTTTATTTCGATTTTTCCAAACAACACAAAAGTTGTAACCATTTGAACTTTTGTTTCTATCACTTTCTAGATAAACGGAGTTTTTTTTTAGTATGAATTTTGTACGTCTATGCAGCGAATTGCGTCATTCGCTTATTAAATTTGCTATTTCTGATGTTAATACGCTTTGTTTAGAGTAATAAAAAAAATCATGCATATGCCCTCTTATAATAAATTCGAACATGACCATCGTATGTACACTCATCACCCAAAGTGGGACATTCAACCCGACGTGTTGGATCTTCAAAAGACGCATTGCGTACTAAATGGCAACAACCCAAGAGCAAACCATATGACTGGACAAATTGTCTTAAGAAGAACTTAACCTCACCCCATAGTAAAACCAACCTTGGTCTTAAAAACACAGGGTTTGAATTTGCTTGTGGTTGGATGAGAACGATAGTGTTTCGAAGTGACCCCGACTGGTAATACTCCAAGCTGAAACTAACCTTATACAAAGCAGTGCAGAATCTGAATTTGCTTGTGGTGATAGGAACGATAGTGTTGGGAAGTGACCTGTAAATGTTATGTCCCGGTTGTATAATCAGTGCCCGGCTGTACGGTAGTGAGACAGACTAACTTCCTATTTAGTCTCTAAGGACTAATAAAAGTCTAATCGAGTCCGGATGTATGTTTCTCGTGATTTATATTCGCTGGGGGTGAAATTCTGGGGTATAATGGATAGAAATGTCGGGTTTATATTTGCGAAACGAATAGTTTCAATTTTGCCAGTCATGTTTAAGTCCCATGTAAGGGCGCTAGCCTTCAACCGGGCGCAAATCCAGACTCCACTGAAAAATTTCTGATGGAAAACCAAATAACACTTTGCCCGACCCGGGAATCGAACCCAGGACCTCATGCTCAGCAGTCGCGCTTGCAACCACTGGACCAACGAGGCAAGTACTTGCACTTTTTATTGGCAGTTGATATCTATTGGTGTCGATTCTGTTGTGCACAAACTAAACTTAATTTAGGCTATTGCTATCTTTTCTCTCTAATGAAACGAGAAAGTTCCGGACGTAATATAGAGCTGTCAAATTTAATCGAACTAATATTTCGATACAAATGAAGGGTGCACGTAAAAACATGTCGACTAGAAACACGGCGAAACGCAAGGCATAAACTAGTTTGACATCTCTAACTTAGTTCATAGCTATAGCCGTCCATTTCTCGCACTGCCTTTTAGTAAAAGATAGCAATAGCCTAAATTAAGTTTAGTTTGTGCACAACAGAATCGACACCATTGTCTAATTAATAACCATATTTCAGTCATAATTCTCTAACACGCTTCATCTGTTACGAAAATAGTATCCCTGAATTTCTCGTTCGTAGAAAAAGTGTACGCAAAAATATATATAATACCTAACTCTCAGATCGGACAATTTTATTTCCTACTACAATACAACAAACGATTCTAAAAGACTTACGAAAACCTTACTACATTTACTTTGACCTGCTTTCCGCAGATTGTCTCTTAAAGACCGAAAAAGAATAGTAGTTTTATGTGGTTGTGCTCAGAAACTTACTAAGAACTAGTCAACAAGAAACACAATTAGATGACAACAGCAGAACAGCCATACATACGGGGTCGAACGGACATCGGCACATAAACGGTGTAAGCGTACCTCAGAAGGGAATCATAGAATTGAAACAACGAATAAATCAACGCAATAACAATATTTATTATAAATTACTCAGCCTAGTTCAGTACATATAACACATTATTTCACTAACCTTAAAACTTATCACTCCGGTGCCTCGTTCAAGACTGATTCGTGTCGGCGACTTGTTAAAACTGACAATTCACTTCAATGTCAAAATAATTTTATAACTGACAGTGACACTGACACTTTGGAACTATTTAAAATGACACAACGCAACTCGACTATAACAAGCTTATTCACGAACTGTTTACTAATATAAATCTACCCTCACATAGATAAAATAAAAATAAAATATAAAAAGTTTATTTCGGAACAATAACACAAGAATCAGTAAACAGATAAAACGATGGTAGCTGCAAAAGTATAAACTGTAGCGCGGCTATTGTTTTATTTTATTTATTTATTTAGGTAACCAACAGCGAATACATAAAACTTTACAAAATAAGCTTGTTGTAGTTATTATGGCCAATTATAGGTTTCCCTGTATAACTGGGATTATGTATAACACTTACGAACGGATTAATGCCAGATATTTTCAAAAAAAAAAAATTACAAAACAATATAAAATAAGTTTCAAGTTAAATTTAGATGCATGCTATCGCCCTTCTCCAGGTTAGAATGGAATGATGTTCTATACAAAAAGTGGTTATAGTTAATTTAGGTTTAGGTACATAATTAATAATAAAAACAAAAAAAAAGATAAGAATTGTTACAACGGTTACCATAAGTTTAGATAATTCCGAACCACCAACAACCACGAACAGCAGTTCCATACATTTTGACCGCGTAGGTATTGCACTTTTGTAGGATAAAGCAATATAGGATAGTTATTTTTCTTTTTGCAACGTACTCACTTTACTGAGTTTTTTACAAGATCAATCTTGTTTTTCCTGTTATTTTGAAAATAGTGAATTTCACAAGCGACACAGACCCTTTAAATAAAAAGCTGGCTAAGTGCGAGTTGGACTCGCGCACCGAGGGTTCCGTATAATCTTGTAGGTATTTTGTTTTCAAACTACATATTTACAGTTTTCAGATTTTTTCCATTACATGTGCTGTAAGTCATTGCTTCTCGCAAATTTCATGTTTCTAGGTCAACGGGAACTACATAGGTTTTCGAACCAAAACCTATATGGTACTTCCGGTTGACCTAGAATTGTCGATTTTGGTTAAAAGCAAGGTCTTACAGCACAAGTAAAGGGAAAATTCTAAAAAATAAAAAGTTGTAAATTTTGGTAAATTTTGGTACTTACAAGTTTTCACGAAAATGAAAATTAGCGGATATCTTTTTACCGTGTTGACTCAGGACCTTGATTTTTATACAGCTAATAGAGACTAGTATCTGGTATAAATTTCAACTTGCTAGGTCTACCCGTTCCTGAGAAAATCGGTGATGATACACGGACAGACGGACAAGAGAGTGATCTAAAAAGGGTTCCTTTTTTTACCTTTTGAGGTACGGAACCCTAAAAAATGAAGCTATTTCATGTATATCCGTAATATGCTGTATAAAGGACGTCCCGATATCTGTTATTGTATTTTCTACCGAGTTATACCAACAGCGGTAAATGGAAAAATAACAACCCAACGAAACAACTATGTATCTTTTATTACTTAGTTATTTTTACGAGCATACCTCACTGTGATATCTTTTACGGAGTATTTTATACGCGAAACAATTTTATGTATGTTTTTTTACCTAGAAAAACATGCGACACATAACTATTATTTTTCACGAAACTCATGTACTTATGTCATTTTCACAAAGTGATATGAATTTTATAATAACCTAGTGGCCGTGTGGTATCCGGCAGAGTAGAATAGAACCAACCCACTACACTCACGGGTGTCGTATAAGGCGACTAATGTCTGAGGCAGAACACCTTGCGCCTCCGTAGACCAGAGAATGGGCAGCAGCGTTTTCTGTTAGTCTTTCATCACTGCGATCTCCAATCCGCCTGCCAAGCGTGGAGATTACGGCAAATTCCTCCCATCATGGGAGAGGCTTATGTCCAGTAGTGGACGTTATGGGCTGTTGTAGTAGTGATCGTTCACGTTTTATCATAAAAGCAAAGCAAAAACGGCGTAAAAATCAAGATAATTTAAATAACTATGTTGGGCTTTGTACATCGTCGTCCCTGTCCCAAAAATCTGAGTACACTCAACCACCAATCAAGCCATATATATAACCAGTTTACGCGGATCTCTTATTGTACGGGAAATCTATACAAAGCGAGGCCATGTTTTACCTGAAATGTATAATGTATCTATAGCTTGATGAGTCGCCACGTGTACCAGTCTCTTTCAAAAAAGCGACTTTCCGATTTAAAACTAGGATAAAACTGTAAAGTCTGCTTCCGTACTTTAATCAGATAAAACTGCATAAAATGTCAAGTAATCTCAGTGTGTTAACTTAGCAATTCAATTTATTGAATAAACACGACGTACCTTCTCATTATCCGGGCTTTAGTTTCACTATGCCGCTTAGTTTACACAGAGTAGTCTTTATTGAAGGAATTCATTAAAGAAAAAGGTATCGACAGAATTGCCAATATTTTTTATGAGTTGGCTAACGTTCTAACATCTGGAATTATTATCCATTATCAAATTTTTAAACTACATTTAACTTTAAGATGTTTATTAAGTCTGTTTCTTCAGTACATTCTAAAATGATACTGACAGAATTCAACTGAATGGAGATAGGAGATTTCTGAATCGAGTTATTGAAATGTGGGACTTGTCAAATTCTGCAAATAACGAACACACACTCGTTAAAACTATATAATTATAACTAAGTAACACTACAAAACCATTTTTATTTTGTGTTCACTTCAATTATGATACAGACGTTGCTGGTTTCTGTTTGACTGCGACAACACGTCTTCCGACTCTCTAGCAAACGGCATAACTAACACGACGATAAATTTTAAAGTGTTACAACTGCTAATTATACTGTAGGAATTATTTATCTAGTTCTTTATTCAAATACTCAAATCAGAACCTAGCGGTTATAAAATTGAGTAGCGTAGAATGTGTTTAAGACCGTTAGATGACGCGATAATCGAACAATATCAGAGAATGTTGAAATACTGAGACTTTACTTACATCCATTTAACTAAAAAAATATTATCAATTGCCCCATGAATAGGACTCTCTTACAAGACACATACATATAAATATTTCGTTGCAAACACCTAAGTATCATAGTGCATAGGTGGTACATATCTAGCTTGAGCTAACGAACTCTAGGAATGTAGGTCCTGACGCAGTGCGCACTCATAAAATGTTTACTGAATGTTCTTACAGGTTGAAATAAACATTTATAGTTAAAGGTACTTATTTATTATTTTATTTCCTTTAGTAAAATAGAGCTAAATATTACTTATAAATAATTTTAATAGTAAGAACGTGTTTAACTCAATGTATTCGTGAGAAACTAAATTAATAAGTAAGATACGTTCATAAATAAATTTGGTTTTCGCGAAAATAACTGAAACATTAATGTTTTCGAACAACCCGGATTTCTTCATCAAAATTAAAACCGCAAAAATGTTTTCCCATAAAATAAACTTTCAATTTTTGAGGTGAGCCAATGTTTGGGTTTTTCACCCTAAAGGAATAAAGAGGGAATTATATTAGAAAAAGGGTGAATGTCCCGGTTGCGGTCATAATTCGACCTCTTTCCGCAGTCCTTCTGAATGTGCCAAAAGGATTTGATAGAGCGGTCGTATATTTCCTTTTGACGGATATAAAAGTGTTTCAGTATATTATTTACAGGTAGGGGGGAGTTTTTGTGAGCAGTTTATATCCAATTACAGTAGGGGTAATGACGCAGATAGCCTTTTCTTTCAATGTTATTCTTAAAGGCATACTTTATAACAAAATATGAAAAGGGTCTATTTTTGTGTTCACTTAGAAAAAAATGCTCCATGTATCTTATATTTTGAATGAATTTGTTTTGCAGAAACTTAGAACCCAATTGAAGAAATAGGGTCAAGAGCTTAGATAAAATGTCATAATACATATATCTACTATCTTACCTTTACTTCTTATCTTACTAATATTAAATCTTGCTTCTTACCATTATTATAAATACGAAAGTTTGTGAGGATGGATGGATGCTTGTTACTCTTTCGCAACAAAAACTTCTGAACGGATTTGAATGAGATTTTTGCACACAGATAGTTTATAAACTGGATTCACACAATGGATAACTAGTGGTAGGCTAGGTACTACAAGGTTAGTTAATTATTACAAGGTCGAGTACACAATTTATGTTATATAGTAATGTATTGCGTATCATTTATTATTCCATTTCACGTTAACACCCTTGATTTCTCCATGTTACGGAACTAACGAGCCGTATTCTCTCTCCTAACACTTGATTAGGGGATATTAATGAGTGCCCAATCTGAGGACGTCCCTCAAGTCATTTGTAAGCATCTGTTTCAGGTCATTCGTGTTACGGATATATGGTGATGAATGTCTCTTCAGAGTTCATTAGACACGGTCTGGTGATCGATTTTGGGGCGAAATGTGTGATAGTTACACTCGTTTACGTAATCCAATACGGAGAATTAATATCTTGAGAAATAGAATAATTGCGATTACATAAATTCACGTTTATATCCCATAGAGTAAGAAACTGAAGAACTGTTACGATTTTAACGTAAATAAATACTCCTTTTGCTTGGTCCACGTTCATACATCTGGTTATACATGCCGGTTGCCCGTCCTACGCACCTGACCTTCCTAAAGAAAATATAAAAATTCAGGACAATAGTTTATAAAAATATAGGACTTCGCTCGCGGGTAGTTCGGTAATTTTCCCAAGGTATCGTACAACCGGAATAAAAGCCATCCTATGTATTAATCCTGGTAATAAAATATCTATGTGCCAAATTTATCCAAATCCGTTCAGTAGTTTTTGTGTGAAAAAGCAACAAAAATCCGAATGTTTGTGAGGATGGATGGATGCATCCACCCGGGTCTTTATTAGTACTTAGATTGTATTAATATGCTTCTAGGTCATCCTTTCCACTAACAACTGCCCTGTCACAATTAATTAGGAAGACAATAATGAGTGCCCAACCTTGGGACGGCCCGCAAGTCATTTGTGAGCATCTGTTTCAGGTCACTGGTGTCACGTGTAAAGGATGATAGATGTCGCTTGGTGTGATATTAATAATGTGATTCTTGTGGACATCGACGATCTTTTACAGTTTGGCCGCTGAGAGAATGCGTTCCAGACAGGTCGTGAGCGAAAGGACGATGTAACTTTGAAGTGTACATGCGTCATGTTTGTGAACGGGCGCTGTCAGTTGGGACTGGTCATCTCTTAGCTGCCAAGGTTCATTTTAAGTACTTTATTTTTAAATTGTTGATCTAATCTTTTACTCTGGACGCTCTTAGTGTGCACGTTTTTCTTCATCGTTCTCACATATATGTATAATCTCAAAATTAATGATGTAACCAAGATTTTGTAACAATATTTTGATTTTAAAAGAGTGTCCATGGAGTTTCTTGCCCGTTCTTCTCCATAGAGATCTACGCTAGGGAATGGGCAACTACAGTACTTTCTCAAGTTATTATGCCTTGTGACTGGGACTGTAGCTTTGATTTTCTTTTTTGTATTTTTGACATTCAAAAGTGCCGTAATGGTCTAATTGAAATAAATGCTTTGAGTTTGAGTGGCGAAGAATTTACGATAAACATATAACAACCTTTTTTTGTCTTATTAACAAATAAATATAGGGTTGAGGTTAATGAGCAGGAAATACACTATGTTGACGAATATCTACCTGGGCCAGCTAATTTCCTTCAACAACAGACAGGACAAAGAGATCGACCGTCGAGTTGAAAATTCCTGGAGGAGCTACTGGTCCATGAAGGCATTTATGAAGGACGACTTTCCTATTTCACTGAAGCGCAATCTCGTCGACATGTGTATCCTGCCTATTCTAACCTATGGCGTTCAGACTTGGTCTTTGACTGAAGCTCAAAAGTCCAAACTCAACGTTTGCCAGAGAGCGATGGGACGTAGCATTCTAAATATTAGACTCTCCGATCGAATGCGCAACACCTTCATACGGTCAAAGACAGGCATCGGCGATGTTGGCAATATAAGTCTGGGAAGCTGAAATGGGACTGGGCGGGTCACGTCTCTAGGATGAAGCCGGACAGATGGGCGAAGATAGTCACACAGTGGGTGCCTGAAGACGGCCGTCGTAACCGAGGCACAGAATAGGGGGACCTAAAAAAAAAATAACTAATAATATTGTATAAAAACGATATCATTAAATCATGTTACAATAAATGTTATAATTTCGCGCTAAATTTATGCACCAACTGAAAGACCTCAGAAACGCATTCTCTTAGCGGCTAAACTGTAGATAGCAGTATTTATAATCATTATAGGAACAGACATGCTCAACTTTTTTTTTTTATACTGTAACTCCTTTTTATATTTAAGCGTAGCATAACATTACTCCGTGTTTCATCATCATCATCTGCCTAGCCTTTTCCCAAATATGTTGGGATCGACTTCCAGTTTAACCGGATGCAGCTGAATACCAGTATTTTACATGGAGCGACTGCCTTTCTGACCTCCACGACCCAGTTTGTACTGGATAATACGGTACCTCTTGGAAAGACTGGTCGTCAGACTTTTGAGCCACTGACAATCTGTAAAGACTGTCAAATATCTATAAATGACAGCGGGGACTAATAGTCTAACCGGCAGATAAATCAACCCTTAAGAAATACATAAATCAGACCGTTAAGTATGTCTACGCCAGTGAACATGTAAATATGAGTCATTACGCAAATAACGTCAAAATCAAACATTTTGGAACAGCCCTATTCTCCTTCACAAAGCGGATGTAAATTCTCAACACAAACCCCTTTCATTGTTCCACAGTGAAGCTGTAAGACGTCTTGACTTTCACTCTTGAAACTCAATATACAGCTCTGAAAAAAGGTCGAGTTTGAAGCGCCTGTAGACTGGCTGGAAAACTGGCTTTTAAACGTTGCACTGCAGCTTACAGAAAATAACATTAATGCGACAGATAATAACAAAAAAAACGTCCCGATTTATCTTCTTCTATTAAATAAAAATCTCGTCTCACAGTGTTTGTTATTGAACTCCTTAGAAACGACTTGGCCGATTTTTATGTTTTTTTATGTTTTTTTTTGTGTATTTGGTAGGCCTGAGAATAGGTCGTAGGCTTTCTTTAGTCTCACACATATACACCAAAATTTCCATGCGAATGAAGTCGCGGGCAACAGCTAGTAATTAGCTTTGTTTGTTACGGAGAATCACTGACTCCTAAGACAAGCCCCTACGCCTAGTGTATGAGTCAGAGTATTTAAATTATTGTGACCTTGTTATAAGCCTTATAGGTATGTTCTTAGTCTTTTGGATATTGTAATGTGATGGCTTTTGGTAAAATAAAAAAAATATTATTATTATAGATGCCACACATTTTCTCTACCGCCTTTCCACATTTTCTCCATTACGTCTTAGATAAGAGGTGGAATCTTAGAAAAAATACGAAACGTGGCAACGAATAGGATACGACGATACGTGGAATTGATACGGCTATGTAAACCCTACATGTACGGTACAGAGAGGCATAGTTCCTAAGAAATCTCAGAAATGAGAGATATGTCTTAATTTACGTAAAAACATACATTTTCTCACACAAAATCACAAACACAACTAAATACGAAACGTAAAATTCCAAGTTAAAGTTACACACGATATATCTGCCAACATAACGACGGTTATTTGGCGACTTTCGGAACCGACTCGTTAATGCGAGTCATTCAAGCGTAGGTACTGGATGCTCACAGAGAGAACATTAAAAGATGGTTGACCTCACTTCGTATAAGTGCGAACTTCATTTGTTCCTAGCTAATGATATTAAAAATAATAACTTCAAAATGTGACCCTTGCTGATTGGTATCTACTTCAAGCTATAGCTGAAGGCTATAAGGGATGGTTGCAAATATACATAATACCAATGTGCGCAAATTTTGCACACAATATAATGGGTTTAAAAATAACCTTAAGGCGGTGGTATCTGCTAACGAGAGGTTTTCTCCATGTAACTCCTCTTTGATGAGTAAATAGAAATGTGCAAAAAAAAAAATGTGTTGCTTATTAGACTCTAAACTTTAATCGGTACAATTGAAATAATTCTAACTTTATTATTACTATATGAAAAACTAACTACTCCTAAACGGCATTAAGTTTTAGTATATTTTTTTCACACAAATATTTGTCACTTTTTTCTTCACAAAGTGTACAATTGGTATTTTGATCTAATGATTTATTAGCCTACAATAAAATTGAATAAAAACCACTCATTTCACACACTATTCGGCCCGCAGTGACTGACGTAACAACCACTTTGTAGTGCAAGCTGATTAGAACTAACAGTATTTCAAACGAAGTTTGAACCACCACAAATTGCTAATTTAGCAGATACCCCTTAAGAGCCTTCAGAGATAACACAAGGGCCGTTTTTTCCATACAAACGTAGTCCCTTGTTTCCTCCCTGGGTAATGCCGTTAGAGCAATATTTCCTTTTCCGTATAATCTATGACAACTATTGGCATGTCCCTATGTTTTTATTTTTTTCATAAATTATTTATGAAAAGAGATATGAACCTTCAAAAACCTAAAAAATTGGCCAGATTTTCCGCTGTGTTCAAACTTCCAAAAAACAAATTTGACTAAATTATGTAAAAAATTTTTTTTTTAAATATTTAAAATTATCAGGGGAGTACGAAACGTTATTTTGTGTACTTTTAATTGGTATGACCCCCGTACCATCTAATGCATCCAACAGCTCAATGTTTCGAGTGCGTTACATTGAGTTCAGCCGTAAGGCGTGATTTATCACCAAAATAAAAAAGTCGTTTCCCAGTGCAATAATTTAGAGTGACTTAGTTTGATGTACACAAAGCTAGGTTGACGAAGCCGTCAACCAAGCATTATGTACGGTCGAACAAGCTATTTGGTTTACATTTCACATTGTAGTTTGTGGGTTAAACTGTAAACCAAATAGCTTGTTCGACCGTACATCAAACTAAGTTAATACAAGGTGTAAACGAGGGTCCGTTTACACCACACACGAGGCCGTGAATGGTTCGTTTACTCCTTGTATTTACGTCGCCATTCTTTCGGCGTTCGTACTTGTTTGAAACTATGTGTGCCTACAGATTTTATTCCGAAACGTTGTCGTATTTTATTCCGAAAAATATATACTGACAAGTATGAGTTCTCCGAAATGTTATAGAAGAGTACCTACCAACTTGGAAGACTCCTATGAAAAAAGTAGGTAATCAAATTTTTCATACGTAAGGCAGTTAATTAAATTTCCTTGTTACTGAGAAAATGGTTATTATTTCACTAAGGTTGACGTGAAAAATTCTAGCATAATTCAGATACCTAAGTCACTCCAGGAATAAACATACAGGGCTCCGTGACACGAACAGATTTCCTACTTCTTAAAGAAATCAGATTAAAAAAAAGTTAAATAAAAGCAACTCGAAAGTATTCGTAAAAAAATCGTATTTCGAGTAGTCAAATTACTGAAACAATCGAATGTTGAATATTGATAACGAGTTTTCATGGATATTCTCACCTTATGACAGTAGACAATTTTTCTCGTGTAAAGGTGCCTAAGATATTAATAGTATTCTGGTTCTACGTGTTTAGATTCCATAAGCAAGTCACTCCTAACAAAGGAGTTACTGTCAAAACACAAAACTGTCCACCAATTTAATGTCTACGTACAACAAAAATCTAGAATAAAGTTCAAATAAAATAACGACGAAAATGCGTTTATCTTTTGTGAACTAACTCAATTATTTTACCCGTCACCGTAACTGTAATTTATAGCTTGTGAGGTCAGGTAAGATCTTTTAATATGTAAGTTATTCAAGTCATAAAGCAGACTATAATCGACTGACCTTCACAGAGGTCACTAGTTAAGTTAACTACTAGAAGTTATTGCTTTACAAACCGTGATTTGTACATAAAATACGTCTAATATTGTTTTTGTTTTAGATGAAATTAGGGGTAGGTATCTAATTAAATTGACTGGAGTTTAGCTAGACGTGAAAGTTTGTTGAAACGATGTTTTTATTTGACTTTAACACCTACCGTGCGTGGGTCAATATGACCCAACTTTGAACTGATAAAGTAGTTTATTAAATAAAGTCAAGATTTGTTTATGCGTAATTTATGGAATTGGTAAAAATCCGATATAGTTCTATAAAATATATTATTGGTAAAATCATTACTTACAAAATATATTTTTAAGATTTCAAATCAAAGAATAGTTTAATTAAAATAACAGTTTTGGAGATTACTGATAAAAAGTAACAGTAGTAGCAGTAGTAGTAGTACTTTGATGTTAAAAAGTATTCCACTTATCTTTATTACAAGATCAACATTTTTTAATTTTAAATACCTAAATGAATTATTTTTATTTTAATATTTCCCCATTCAGGCGTCTCTTTCATAGAAGAACTGCAGAGCAAGGAAAATCTGAGCTCTTCATCAGAGACAATAATTATCTATTATATTGTCCGTGAGATGCCTTGGCTAGTATAATAACTATGCTTTGTACACCAGTACGCTGTTCTTCTATCTCTAATAGAAGCTGCTTTAACATGAAATTAATCTTGCTTAGTCGTAACATTTTGTACTCTATTCTACTGCTCAAAGTAAGTTTAAACCGAGCTTCTACAAGACAAGGCATTCTCTACCAGTCAACCTTTCGGTCAGTAGGATAGCATTGTGATAGAGTACAACAAAAATAAATAAGAAAAATACCATTTTGCAAGCATCAATTAAAAACCATAAATGGGTACATAAATACTAATACATATAAAATTATCTAGTTCCATGTTTATTAAAAACTATTGCCTGTTATCGCTAACCCAAGTGTGTCCTTAATAAAAGCCTAAATAGGTTAGGGTATACTGTTGAATTTTCGCCGTTTGGATAAACGCAGAGAGTTGAAATTCCAACAACAGAACAATAGTTAGTGTTAGTTAGCTATTAAAATATAGATCAAACCTCTAAAACACTTCAGTAAGTATCCCAGACTCATTGACTACATACCTTAGCAGTCAATACTTATTCTGAACCAAACAATGTAATCCCTCTAACTCCCCAAATACTAACACCCCACATTATTCTACTGAAAACTAAATTAAAATAAAATGCCGAGTAATAGAGTAGATTACGTTACATAGACAATTGAATATGGAAGGTTTATTCTACGTGGAATGAACTAATCTATATAATTGTTTCGCTTTGTCCACAAAATAAACTGTTTTAAAACCTCTCCAGTGGAAGCTGTTTTAAGATGGAATTAATCAGGCTTGATAGGAAATCTTTGTTGGTCTAGTCTAATACTAAAACTAATGTTCGTTATCACAAAACAAGGTGGCTCCTTAAAAAAAGCCTTAATAAAACCCCGCAGTTGAATTTTGGCATTTAGTCGTTGAAATGAAATAAAATGATGAAATGATGATGATGAAATGATGTTTATTTTTGTAAGTAGGTTCTTTCAAACACTTTTACACGTCATTTTTTTAAAACTAGATGGGGCCGGTGTTTCGTACCTGACTACTCTGAGAAGAAACAGCCGAAACAAACTCAGAGGTCATAGTCTCTTTGGAAGTCCAGACATAATCTTGTTCAATTCAGATGAGGACTACACAGATTTGAGTGGACCTGTCCAGTCAGTGCAAGCAATTGTCAGTTATCGTGTAGCTCGACTTATAACTCAAGGAGCTCAACGAAACGACGGACAATACCAAAGAAAGGACATTTGGGTAGGTCGCTTATAGTACACAAACTGCCAGACAGTCGTGGGGAAAAAAATAAAATAAAATATGTGACCCATATGGTCCTCACATTCACAATAATTAAATAAAATTAACAATAATTTACAAAACGAATGTCAAAAAAAAATAAAGTAAAAATAAACATTAAATGTCACAATAATAATAAAAAGTTTAATACTTAAAGTTTATTATTTGAAGTTCTAGTACCACGTACGAGTAAGTCAAAAATAGCAACTTTACAGGACAGTGAAAAAAAACTGCATAGTTATACCTAGGTAACCATACAATACCATTTTATAATTTGTGTTCACTTCACATTAGATGGAGACGTTGCTTGTTTCCGTGATTCGCGGAAACAACGCGTCTTCCGTTTCTCTAGCAAACGGCATCAAAAATTAAAAGGTTAAACCGTCAAAAGTTTACTTACGCGGTGTTAGAACTTCAACGACAATTTAATAAGAAGTTAAAATCAAACAGTGCAATAATATTGAGGCATTCATTTATGTGAAAAGAGACCTAAACATACAAAGTTTTTAAAACATTATGTTGAGTAAGCTGTCTGTTCAAAAAGTATCGCGAATTTTGTGTTTTTTCAAAAACTATTTATTTATTTATGAATATCTATTTGTCCCGTTCAAAGTAATCCCTATCAAATATAATACACTTATGCCAACGTTTTTTCCAATCCTCAAAACACTTCAAAAAACATTTTTTGTGATCTTGTTCAGCTCCTCCTTCGATGCCCTTTTTAGGCGTACCGTCGTCCTTTCATGGGCCTCTTCAGTTTTGGGAACAAGAAAAAGTCATAGGGGGGCAGGTCTGGGGAATACGGTGGCTGCGGCATCATTAGTGTGTTTTTTTTGGCCAAAAACTTACCCACAAGCAACGATGTGTGAGCAGGGTCGTATAGGGTCGAAATTGAGCAATTTTGGCACGAATTTGCGGCGCGGCGGCGACCCGTCTCATGCCCAAACATTGGTAAGAATCGAATGGCACGAAATATTTAGCCAATCGATATATTTAGGTTCTCAGCAACTTCTCTGCCATGGGCCAATACTATTTTCTTCACATCGGATCTCCTCCGTCGTTGACGTGCCGTGCCGACGTTCTCGGCCCTCTGAGAACATTTTGTACCACTGATTAATGTTCCTTTGGTCCAAGGTAGCTTCACCATATGCCACAGTCATCATTTGAAATGCGTCCGCGCACTTAATTTTATTATTTTATAGCCGCGTGGTATCCGGCAGAGTAGAATAGAACCAACCCATTACACTCACGGGTGTCGTATAAGGCGACTAATGTCTGAGGCAGAACACCTTGCGCCTCCGTAAACCAGAGAATGGGCAGCAGCGTTTTCTGTTAGTCTTTCATCACTGCGATCTCCAATCCGCCTGCCAAGCGTGGAGATTACGGCAAATTCCTCCCATCATGGGAGAGGCTTATGTCCAGCAGTGGACGTTATGGGCTGTTGTAGTGTAGTAGTGTACTTAATTTTATTTGTTCACACAAAATTTGATTCGGATTGTTGCCAAAGATTGTTGATTGCCAAAACACGTCCAAACAAAATAGCTGTCAAAAATTAACTGAACATTCAAAATGACTGAGCTTATCAGAATAAGTGAGGGACATAAGAACCAAAATAATACAACAAAAAAAAACGAGAACATTTTGTACCACTGATTAATGTTCCTTTGGTCCAAGGTAGCTTCACCATATGCCACAGTCATCATTTGAAATGCGTCCGCGCACTTAATTTTATTATTTTATAGCCGCGTGGTATCCGGCAGAGTAGAATAGAACCAACCCATTACACTCACGGGTGTCGTATAAGGCGACTAATGTCTGAGGCAGAACACCTTGCGCCTCCGTAAACCAGAGAATGGGCAGCAGCGTTTTCTGTTAGTCTTTCATCACTGCGATCTCCAATCCGCCTGCCAAGCGTGGAGATTACGGCAAATTCCTCCCATCATGGGAGAGGCTTATGTCCAGCAGTGGACGTTATGGGCTGTTGTAGTGTAGTAGTGTACTTAATTTTATTTGTTCACACAAAATTTGATTCGGATTGTTGCCAAAGATTGTTGATTGCCAAAACACGTCCAAACAAAATAGCTGTCAAAAATTAACTGAACATTCAAAATGACTGAGCTTATCAGAATAAGTGAGGGACATAAGGACCAAAATAATACAACAAAAAAAATCGAAAATTTATTATACGTAACCCGCGAAAATTGAAAATTCGCGATACTTTTTGAACAGACCTCATATATTACGCCTTATAATACAATGAAATACTTTATGAACAGTCATTACTTATTGTGAACCAAACGATGTAGTGTACTAACACCCCACATTATTCCACTGAAAACTTAATTCAATTAAAATGTCGTGTAATGGAGTAGGTTACGTTACATATACAAGTGAATTACGGAGGTAATGTATTGTGGCGGCGCGCAACGTTTTGTAGTCCCAGGAGTGATGGCAGTTTTAGATTATAAATGTTAATATTCGAGAGGAGCTGCGTTTCATTGAGTAGGTTTATTTCACGTTAATTGGATTGTTTAATACTTATTAATTGATGTATGTATTGTAGTACCTACAAGTTGTTTGAATCTTACTTGCTTCTGTATTTGTTATCATACTCTGCACCGGCAATCCGCCCCTGCTTTGCCTGATTTTTTATATGACAGAGTAGTACTAATGTACACACATCAAAAATGTCTAGGGATCAAGCATTTTTATGCGGATTTCTTGAGATTGAGATGTGGCTTTGTAATAAATTTATGATTTTATAAATTTATATGGATCCTTTTTGGTGCATTTCATAATTTGAATCAGGAACTCTCAATCAAATTCGAGTAAAAGATGAAAATAAGCTGTCAATATTTTCCCTATAAAAACATACAACGCATTGAAGACATTATTAGTGCTACTGTTTCCCTACTACTGATTAAAACCAACGTTATTATGGAGCGGCGACGTCATTTAAGCAGGGAAGAAATGCTCAGAGCCGTGGGAATGATAGAAGCTGGTTCCCGGCAACGTACTGTAGCTTTAGCTCTGAATACAAGTCAGAGTGTTATCAGTCGACTTTGGACACGTTACCGAAGCACTGGTACCGTGGCTGAGCGCCATGGAGGACGGTATCGCTGCACCACACGGAGACAAGACCGATACATTCAAATCTTAACTCGAAGAGCTCCAACAATAACCGCCATGATGTTAGCCGTGAGGCTTCATCACTCTTCAGGGAACTTAATTAGCGACCAAACAGTCAGAAACCGCTTGCATGAAGTGAACCTTCATTCCCGAAGACCGCTACGGGTACCACCTATAGCAATGCACAATCGTAGGATTCGATATCAATGGGCTCTTGAACACAGAAATTGGGCAGAAGAACAATGGCGTTTCGTGTGCTTTTCTGATGAGTCTCGTTTTGGTATGAGACCGGATACAAGACGTATACGACACTGGAGAACCCCTGGACGCCAACAGCGATTAAAATCCTGCCAGGAAGTCCATCCTTATAGTGGTGGAACCATCATGGTATGGGCGGGTATTTGGATCGGCGGAAGAACTGAGTTGATTTGGATCAGAGGCAACCTCAACGCTCAAATTTATGCTGAGACGATTGTATCAGACGTCATCGTTCCTCTACAAGTGCAAATCGGTCCCTTATTTCAGTTAATGCATGATAATGCACGACCGCACACCGCAAGAGTTGTAAGACAGACTCTCGCCGCAGCTAACATCAATGTCCTGCCCTGGCCTGCTCAGTCGCCAGACTTGAACCCGATTGAGCATGCATGGGATATGCTACAGAGAAGAGCTCTGCCGAATATGGAGGGTATCCAGTCGCAAGAAGACCTTTTTTTGTTGTTGCAACGAACATGGGCGG
Source organism: Xestia sexstrigata (assembly GCA_941918905.2). Classification (NCBI taxonomy): domain Eukaryota; kingdom Metazoa; phylum Arthropoda; class Insecta; order Lepidoptera; family Noctuidae; genus Xestia; species Xestia sexstrigata. The sequence goes on along the minus strand of OW799201.2, from coordinate 3,283,863 downwards.
CCATTCCACAGCGTGATTTGGATGAACTCATTTTGAGTATGCCAAACCGATGTTCTTGTGTTGTTAGTGTTCGCGGTAGAAACACGGATTATTAATTGTTTAAGTTACCCAATAAAATTTTAAAGAAAACTGTTATTTCAGTCTTTTTTTCGAACTTTAATGTTAGTGGTTCAAATGTCAAAAATCCCTTTATTAGGAAAATGGCAAATTTCTTTATTAATGCAAAGGTGACTTGGTTTATCGTTACTGTGACAAACGAAAACACTTTATTTGATGAATCCTTAAAGAAAATTTTAATTAATATCAATCAGGAGAAAAGTTATTGCAAAAATATATGTTGATCCCTAGATACTTTTGATGTGTGTATAATGAAAATAAAAACTTTTCTGAATAAACTGTATGAAAACCACATTCAAATCCGTTGCCTAGTTTAGATGCACAACACCGTCACACAAACACAGATACAGTTATCTGTATTGATATTACATGTTATTTCCGTAAGCACCACTCTCTTGAAATTCACAAGATAGCATACCATGCAGGTATGCTATCTTTGGGATTTTGACAACTACGATTATGTCATAAAAGTTATGTTACGCTCGTTTCTTACAGGCATTAAAATTTGGTCACAAACAACTCGGATCATTTAATGCACAGACCAGCACAGAGCATTAAAGCATTAATAAATAAACCTTTGAATGAAAACAACAGAAAAATCAATTGAAGTGAGACTTAAAATAACCCAAACCAGCAGCAAACCACACTGCAGATACGTGGCATTGATAAAAAATCCAATTACTCGGAGGGAGTAGAGACAAGCCTGGGCAGACATTTTACTTTGTGCTATTTATTTCATCACTATAGTTGTAAACATGGTGGAGTAAAACATCATTTGGAAATTACCAAGTGAATCCACAAGATTTAGACACAGAGAGGAGATCTGTTTCTCAGCAGTGGGCACATAAAAGACTAATCATGCTAGAGCCGAATTGAACGTAACCATGGAAACAGCTATATAGCCGCAATATTATACTTAAGGTGGAATTGGCAGGGGTGCGATGTCAGAAGTCCTCCACGTGTGTCTGGCGGCTGCTAGTCCCTCTCGATACGTCTGGAGGGAAGAGCAGCTGCTGGGCCGGTGCACCCTGGGCGCGGCAGTATCCTTCTCCGGGGAATGAGAGGAAATGAGAATTTCCTTTTATCCCTCGGGGAGTGTTACTGCCGCGGCTAATTATTCTGACATGGGTGGGGTCCATCCAGGACCAGCGGTGCGTTCCTCTGCGTGTCCTTCTGTAAAGCAGAGGGCATAGCAGAGGAGTAAGGGCGGGCTCGGTGTGCACTCACCCTGCCTCCGAGCAGACATAGTAGGATATGTCCTTCTTTGTCACCGTCAGTCTCGTAATCCCATTGTCGAAGTGCTGTGGATCACGTCTCGCGGCTTCGATAGGGACCGAGGATCTTGGCTTAACCGCCCGGACTGCGAGGTAGAAAACCTCTATAAAAAGTTACCCCGAATGCCAAGCGGCGGCGCACCGCGAGGGGATGTATGGCTGACGGGTGTTCCCATGGAACGAATCAGTCACTAGTGCTCACCCTCGCCAAGGTACCTGCAGACCCCCTGGCGAGTAATAATTGCTAAAATCTGCTTATCTTGGGTACAGGGGTAGAGACCCCTGTACCCAAGATAAGCAGATTTTAGCAATTAAATGGGGGAAATAAAAGTCAATCTGGGCAGAGGCCCAGATTGACTTTTATTTCCCCCATACTCGTGGGTTCAAATATGTATGATTTAACCAAAACAAAAACTAACACCGCCGGCAACGGCAAAACAGAGGAGAGGAGGGATGCGGGGTCGGAGTCCGACGCCGCATCCAGCGATGTGAGTGCGGGAGGCTCGGAGAGCTCCCGCTGCGTGAGGGCCGGGACTGCAGCGGAGAACGGTAAGTTCTTCCGCAAGCGTTCTAGGAAGGATGGCGACCAAGTCTCGTCATCCGAGGGAGAGATGGCCGCGGCCCGTAAGATCCCCACTAGCAAGCGCGGTGGGATCCGAGGCAAGAGGAGGGGGCCTGTTAACTCCGAGAGGTCAGCGAGACCAGCTGAGGAGGGGCGCCACCCGGGCACAAATGCTCACGGGTCTGGCGACGAGGCGGATGCGCCTGGCGGCTTCGAGGTGGAGCGTAAGGCCAGGTTTGCAAAGGAGGTGGAAGCCGCGATAAGGGGCGTGGCCTTGAAGATAAAGACATCGTCTAAACTCAAGGCCATACCCGCGGCTTCCGCCTCCATCATGGCGGCAGCGGAGGCCAACTTTGCGGGGCCTTCCCCTCCTCCTCCGATAGGTGGAGAGGAGGTGGCCAAACTGCGGGCGGAGTTGGCCCGCCTGACGGCTGCGATGGAGGCTCTCCAAAGGGAGAACGCCAAGCTCCACGCAGACCTGGCCAGTCTGCGTGAGGCTGGCACCCGCGTGGCGCCTCCAAATGGGGGCCACCAGCAGCAGCGACAAGCCGAGCCGGTGCCGGTTGAAAATCAGGTTCTGAACCTGGTGCGGCGGGAGGTGGCTTCCTTCTTAGCGCGGTTTTCCGTCCTGGAGGGAATTGTTCTGCGCCCCGCCCTGGGTTCAAACACGACTGCCGCGGGCCCGAGCACGATGCCGACCACGGTGTCGTACGCGGCTACTGTGGTTGCCGCGCTCGGACCTGGACCGTCGAGTCAGTCCTCCGGCAGGGCAATGGCGCTCTCCCCTGGAAAGCCGGCTCTTCGACACCGGCGCCGGCTAAGAAGGCGTCCAGGAGGAGGAAGGGCAAGGCAGCCCCACAGGCGGTGACAGTGCCAGCGGCGAGTGGGCCAGCACCTGCGGCACAGCAGCTGCCGCCGCCGCCACCGCCCCCCCAGCTCCCTACACCTCCCGCGGCTGAAGCCGGGTGGCAGGTGGTCGGCGAGAAGAGGAAGGGGCGAAAGGCGGCCAAAAAGGCCAGAAGTGAGGAGCGGCAACGGCAGCACAGAGCGAGAAAGATCGCGGCTAGGCTCCGCGCCCCGAAGACAGCAGCTGTAGTGATTACACTACAGCCGGAAGCGGAACCAAGGGGCGTGTCCTACCGCGACCTGCTGGCAAAAGCTAAGGAGACGGTGGATCTCCGGGAGCTTGGGATCACCGGGGGCCTCCGGCTTAAAGTCACCGCGAGGGGAGCTCGGTTGTTGGAGATCCCCGGTGAAACCAGTGGCTCGTCCGCTGACGCTCTGGCTGAAAAGCTCAGAGCGTCCCTAAACGCGGACGAGGCCCGAGTGTCCAGGCCCGTAAGATGCGCAGACCTGCGCGTCCTAGGTAGGTCCGAGGAGGAGGTGGTGGCCGCCGTTGCCAGGTCCGGAGGGTGCCCTGCCGATCAGGTCAGGGCAGGCGCCCTTCGTCCGGACTCCACGGGCATGCGAACCGTTACGGTAAGCTGCCCTGTGACGGCGGCCAAGACAATTGTGGAGGGCCGTAGGCTACTGGTGGGCTGGGTGTCAGCGCAGGTGAAGCTGCTGGAGCCCAGACCTCTGAGGTGCTACCGCTGCCATGTGGGACACCATGTGTCGGTGCAATGCGCCTCGGAGGTCGACCGCAGCGGCCTCTGCTTCCGTTGCAGTCAGCCCGGTCACACATCCGCGACTTGCTGTGCCACGCCGCACTGCGGTGCATGCGCGGCGTCTGGCAAGCCGGCTGATCACCGGGCTGGCAGCAAGGCCTGCACTGCACCCGCCAAGGCCAGGGCCAGAGGCAGGGGAGGGCCCTCCACCGCCACCACCACCGTCACCGTCGCCACCGCCGCAGCCACAACCACCGCCGCTGCCACTGTCACCGCCACCGCCGTCGCGACAGTCGCACCTGCAGAGGGGCCCTCACAGGGGGCCCGAGTGGAGGAAGCGGTAATGGAATGCCAATAACGGCTCCATTACGCTTCCTCCAAGCGAATAATTACCACTGCGCCTGCGCTCAGGATCTGTTACTCCAGAGTATGGCGCAGTGGTCGATAAACATCGCTGTGGTCGCTGAGCCATATTTTGTCCTGCCCAGGGAAGACTGGGTGGAGGACCTTAGCGGCTCAGTGACCGTTGTGTCGTCGGCCGCCGCCGGCACCCCGACCCTTGAAAGTGTCAGCAGGGGTCGGGGGTAGCAGCACGGTTCGGGAAGATTGTCGTGGTGGGAGTCTACTTCTCCGCGAGCCGAACTCTCGCCGAGTTCCACAACTCCCTTGCGGAGTTGAGTGTCGTCGTCGGAAACCATTCCCTCCCCGTACTTGTCCTCGGGGACTTCAACGCCAAGAACTTGGCTTGGGGTTCCCATTGCACAGACGTGCGGTGTTCTGTCCCCACGTGTGTGCGGATGCGGGGCGAGTCGGTGGTGGACATTTCGTTCGCTAGCCCCGCTCTGTTGCCGCGTGTCATTGACTGGCGTGTCATGGAGGGGGTGGAGACCTATTCCGACCACCGGTACATCCGGTTCGACGTCTCCACCCAGATCTCAAGTGCGCCGGTCCAACAGGCCCCGAGTGGTCCGCGTTGGGCGCTAAAGCAGCTAGACCGGGAGCTCCTCCTGGAAGCCTCGATCGTGCAGGCCTGGGTGACATCACCGGACAGGCCTGCCGACATTAACAATGAGGCAGGGTGGTTCCAGGAGGCCATGTCCGATATATGCGACGTGGCAATGCCCCGAGTCCGGCCAGGAAGCGCCTGACGTCAGGTGTACTAGTGGTCGCGAGAGCTGACGTCTCTGCGCGAGGCGTGCATGGCTGCGCGACACCTGTACGCCAGGCATCGCAGGCTCCGCATTCGCCCACCGAATGCGGCAGCCATCGAGCTTTATGAGGGGTACAGAGCGGTGAAGACCACCCTCCGCGAGGCTGTTGAGGGATCTGGCCCGCGAGGAGTTGCTGGGGACTCTCGACAGAGATTCGTGGGGGCGCCCTTATAAGATGGTGCGGGATAAACTCCGCGCCTGGAGGACGTGGTGAGCACTCTGTTCCCTACGCGGGGAGAACATCCCCCCCCCCGCCTATGGCTCCGCCACCTGCGGTGCTGGAAGCGGACCACCAGGATGACGACGACGACAGTCCGGAAGTGACTGGGGTAGACCTGAGAGTGGCGGTAAGCAGGCTCAGTGCCAAAAATACCGCGCCGGGACCCGACGACTTGCCTGGCAAAGCCTGGGTCCTGGCCTCGGAGGCTCTCGGGCCCCGACTGGAGGGGCTCTTAAGCGCATGCTTGGAGAGAGGCCAGTCCCCGCTTCGTTGGAAGACGGGGAAGCTGGTCCTCATTCGGAAGCTGGGGCGCCCTGCGGACTCTCCATCCGCATACCGGCCCATAGTGTTGCTCGACGAGGTGGGCAAGCTCTTTGAAAGAGTCATTGCAAACCGCCTCGCCGAGCACCTTGCGGGGACGGGGCCGGATCTTGCGGAACACCAGTTTGGTTTCCGCAAGGTACGCTCTACGGTGAACGCCATCATGCGCGTGAGAGCCTTCACGACGGCGGATGCAGTGTTCCGGGGTGGGGTTGTCTTGGCGGTGTCTCTCAACATCGCCAATGCCTTCAACACCATGCCCTGGAGCTGCATTAGGGAGGCACTCCGGTATCACCAGGTGCCGACCTACCTTCGTCGTGTGGTCGGGGACTACCTGACGGATAGATAATGGGGGTTCCACAAGGCTCAATATTGGGTCCTTTTCTCTTTCTAGTATATATAAATGATCTTCCCTATTTACTGAAAAACCAACCGCAAAATATGGTGTTATTTGCTGATGACACTTCCCTAATTTTTAAGATAAATAGGCGGGCCCAAAATCTAGATGACGTGAATAATGCCCTACTTCAGGTCCAAAATTGGTTCACAGCAAACAATTTGGTATTAAATGAAAAAAAAACCAAATGCATAAGATTTGCTTTACCGAATGTTAAAAGTAGTGATTGTGATATAATATTGAATAAAGATTAACTTGAATTCGTAGATAAAACGGTTTTCCTGGGGATTACGCTTGATTCAAGGCTACAATGGGGTTCTCATTTGAATTCTCTTGCGGGGCGGCTAAGCTCAGCAGCCTATACTGATGTAGATACCGCTAGACTGGTTTATTTTAGTTACTTTCATAGTATAATGTCTTATGGCATTTTACTGTGGGGACGGGCTGCAGATATTGAGTCTATATTTATTCTGCAGAAAAGAGCCATCAGGGCCATATATAATCTTCGTAAGCGCGATTCTCTAAGGGAACTGTTTAAGGATATTGGCATCATGACGGTACATTGTCAATACATCTACGAAAACATAATGTACGTCAGAAAAAATCTGCACCTTTTTGGTAAAAGGGGTGACAGACATAATTACAGTACTAGAAATAGGGACCAACTAGTTCAGCCAGGTTTCCGACTCGCTAAAGTAGACTCATCTTTCATGGGGTACTGTTTGAGATGCTATAATAAAATTCCACAAAGTATTCTTGAACTGAATGAGACGAAATTTAAAACATGCATTAAACGCACACTATGTAAGCAAGCATATTACAAGTTGAGCGATTATATCGCTGATAAAAATGCTTGGCTCAATGCTGGTCCTGCTCCACAAGGACAGGGGCGCATAAATTGATAGCATTAAAATGTATTGTTGGAGCTGCTGAAGATTGTACAACTATCTTTGCATTGTATAGATTCAATCTCCTTAGTATTATATAAATGCATAGCCCATATTGTGTGAGTACTATGTACTAGAAAGCTATCATTCACTGGAAACCTACGTCTTTTCTTGACTTGAATGTGCCCTGGCGGTTTAGAGTATGTCATGCTCACTCAAATGTCTCGCTGATGGTGGCGCATGTGTCGGATCATTTAGTTCCCTTCAAAATGGTTGAATTGAATGGTGCTGATCCATGCGTCATGTCCGTGAACGGGCGCTGTCAGTTGTGACTGGTCATCTCTTAGTTGCCATGGCTTATTTGAATGAATTATTTTGAATTGTATTTTTTTTGTTTGTGTGTTTTTGCTGTGGACACTTTTAACGTGCACATCTTGCTACATTGTTCTCACATAATATACCATCTCAACATGAATGATGTAACCAAGATTTTGTAACAATATTCTGATTTAAAAGAGTGTCCATGGAGTTTCTTGCCCGTTCTTCTCCATAGAGATCTACGCTAGGGAATGGGCAACTACAGTACTTTCACAGTTTTTATGTCTTGTGACTGGGACTGTAGCTACATTTAATTTTCATCTTTCTTTCGACAATTCAAAAGTGCCTGTAACTGGCTTACTTGAAATAAATGCTTTGATTTTGATTTTGATTTTTTGATTTAGAGCCGTCATCTACCCCGGTCGCAGCGGAGAATGGAACCGGCGAGAGATGTCGTGCGGTGTTCCGCAGGGATCGGTCCTAGGGCCGTCCTTGTGGAACATCGGTTACGACTGGGTGCTGCGCGCCGACCTCCCTTGCGGCGTCAGCGTGGTTTTGCTATGCAGACGACACGCTGGTGCTGGCACAGGGGGGGTCGCACGAGGCCATGTGCTTTCATGGGCCGCGGAATGCGCCACCTCCGGGATCCTTACTCACGGTAGGAGGGGTATCCATCGGTGTCGAGTCGACTTTGAAGTACTTAGGACTCGTCCTCGACAGCCGGTGGAACTTCGTGGAGCACTTCCGACGTTTGGCCCCCAAACTGGTACGGACTGGGGTTGCCTTCAGGTGGCTCCTGCCCAACCTGGGGGGGCCGAACGCCTCCTGCCGGAGGCTCTACGCGGGAGTCGTGCGGTCCATGGCCCTTTACGCGGCCCCGGTGTGGGCGCGTTCCTTGAGGTTGCGTGCATCCCACTACCTGAACGCGCCCCAAAAGGTGGTAGCCGTAAGGCTGGCCCGTGGGTACCGCACGATCGCCCGCGAGGCAGCGTGCCTCCTTGCCAGATTGCCGCCATGGGATCTGGAGGCGATAATCCTCGCGCGCCTGCATGAATGTCGCGCGGAGGCGCTTCGCCGGGGGGAAACTCCGCTGCCGCGACAAATTGTCGCTCAGCGGACAGACTTCCGGCGGGATCTCATGGCGACATGGAGAGAGCGACTGTCGCAACCCCGTGCAGGGCACGCCACGATAGTGGCGATAAGTCCCCTCTTTGAGGAGTGGCTGGAGAGACGCCACGGCGTCCTCACCTTCCGCCTGACGCAGGTCCTCACCGGACACGGTGTTTTCGGGAGGTTCCTGCTCCGAATCGGGCGGGAGGAAACGCCCGGGTGTTTCCACTGCGAGGATCGACCGGAGGACACGGTGAAGCACACGGTGGAGGTGTGCCCCGCGTGGGCGGAGCACCGCCGTGTCCTCGAAGCGGCGATTGGCGGCGGCGACCTCTCGCGTCCGGCCCTGGTGCAAGCCATGGTCCGGAGCGAGACGGAATGGGACGCCGTCACCTCCTTCTGCGAAGCAGTAATGCTAGAGAAGAAGGTGGCGGAACGTGAGAGGTAGAGAACCTCACAGCGTCCGGGCCGCCGCGTGAGACGCCCCGGGCGTCGGGCCGGGGGCCACGTGGTGGCCCCCGGCCCGTGGTGGGCTATGGGGTAGCTCGCCGTCCGTCCGTCTCATGACGACAGGCCGTGTCGACGGCGCGTTCGTGTTCCACGCGCGCCTCAAAGAGAGTCAGCAACAAGGAAGGGGTCCGCAAGGACCGATGCCTGCTGGGGTTGCGGGACTGTTCGAAAGAGATACCGTGGCCCCGGAACACAAAGGGCGATGAAGGAACTTGGATGGGTTTTAGTCAGTAAAAGTCTGACACTCCCTCCTGCTCCGCCCAGAGCGGGAGAAGTCATTTGATGATTTCCCATCCGAAAAAAAAAAAAAAGGTGGAATTGGCAGGATAGCCCGCGAAATTCGAATTTTCTCACGTTTTTTGCAATTTGCAGGTGTGCTGTATGTTGAACAAAATATGTTTCACGACCGTAACACGTATATTTACAGAAAATAATTAAATCATCAATGCTACCCTATAAGTTAATTTAATCCCATTGATTGACAATTAATTTCGTCTAACTTAGTGCATCTTACTTATGATAATAAAGGCACAGAATTTAATGAAAATAATATTACAACAAGATATAAAAAAGACGTCTTCACACCGTATCACGATCAAAGTTGCCTCTCTAAGAGATTCCGAAGCAATTTTTCACGAATGACAAGATTATTGCGTGAACGTACATTATCTTGGTTTAAACGTTCTCCTTTGATCATCATGTCACTGTAATTTGCTGGGCTCTGTACAACTCTTGGGGCACTGTAAAAAGAAAAGCAGTAAACCAACTGTGCCGTTTTTGTGAAATTAAACACGAGTGTAAAGGTTGACAAAGAAACTTCACTTTTTGGTATGTTGTTACCAATAATTAAACGTTACCCCTTACGCCACAACTTATTCTCGAGTAACCTGTTACTGAAGCATAAATTCGTGTAGACAGAATACACCTTATTACACCAAAATTATAACATCTGTTTTTCAATACTGTTAATTCTATAGTTACAATGGCGGTCTTATCGCTAATAGCGATATCTTTCAGACCACCTTCGTAAAGTAGCTCTTTTTTTATTTTTGTCTGGTTATTAGTTTCTAACCTGGTGTCAGAGAATTAATCTCTGACATCTGCATCTGCCCTCGGGCATCTGACTTGGCTTTACATGCCGTCGATAATCTCACACAACTCTTAGGTTTTGTTTTCTCAGGATGTTGCACATGAATCCAGAAAATCAAAGGTGCGTGTCTTGGGCTTGAACTCGAGACCTGTGACTTGGCAGTCCGATGATCAGTCCATAAGGCTATCACTGCTGAATACAACTAGCTTAAACACTTTGTTTTTTTTTTTGTGTAAACCAATTCTGACCATTCGTTTGTAGTTGAAATACTGTTAATACTGACGTGAGTGCTTGAAGCGAAATAATTGTTGCTTCACTTCACGCCTGTTTACAAACCGCAGAGTTTTAGTGTCAAAGTAATGCCAGAGGGAAGTTCTGTGATATTTTGTTTGTCTAAATATCTCTGAATGAGTAAATCAGCTTTTGAGACTTTCTGCTTTTGCTCTGTTTCTGGGAACACTTCAACCAGATTTAATATGAATAACTGTAGTCAGTTAGTAGTGTCGTGTAGTTTAAATGTACATTACATTTATGCATTTGAAAATTAGAGAGAAGCAACCCATTTTCGGTAGAATTTTTGTTTTTTTTATAAGTCTTCGAAACAGTTTAGTGGCGTAACCTAACGAAACTATTTCAGCGTTTCTACGAAACAAAAAGCTTCAAAAGATATTAATTTAGCTGAAGATCTTTATAATAAAGCAAACAAGTGAAGTCGATCTGCTAAATGACGAATGTGACCTTTTCATCAAAATATTTAGAAGGCAATAGGGACAACAATGACCTTCGTAATTATGTACTTTGTACCTAATTAATAATCTCTGTTGAAACCTTCAAAGATAATATTTTACCCAAACAGCTTAGAAGCTCACTAAATTAAAAATTATCTCAGGCGTAATTAAAATAAAATAACCTCATTTTAAATGAATTTCTTCATAGAGATTAATAGAGGCGACTGGTGAGAACGTCGTTAAAAAACGATTGCGAGAAAAATGTGGAAATGAAGCATTCCCACTAGTTTATAGAAAATGTCATTCCATCTCTCAGTTTAGTTTGAGTTGGTTGATTTCTTGCCAGTAAGTCCTCCTTGCTTAGGTCATTCTGTGAAAAGGTGACCTTCATAACATACCGTTGGTCGTAGATGTCATTTGTAGATCTTTGACAATCGTTACAGGTATTGTTTCTCTAGAACTTCGTAGAGCATATAGTATGTCAGCGCTTTTCTGGTGGTCGCCACTGTTAATTCTGGCTTTCAGGAGTTACAGTGGTTTAGGAATAGTGTGGTAATGTATGGTGGTTTCAAAATGTTGGCATCGTGCTACCGATTACTTGAATGTACAAAAAAGTAGTCAAAGTGCGAAAGTAGGTATCGTGCTACGAAATAGGCAGTGGCCCGGAAGTCTGACAACCAGCCTTTCCAAGGGGTATCGTATCACCCAGTACTTAACGAGTTATGGAGGGCAGTCGCTCCATGTAAAATACTGGTATTCAGTTGCATCCCGTTAGAATTGAAGCCGACCTCAACATACTGAAGAAAAGGCTAAGAAGATAAGATTCCTCGCAGCCCTCCCACATACATAACCACAATGTCTTTAGAAATAAGAACATAGCTCGGTTCACAAAAATGAGTGAATTTCTCTATATCAATAATGTTGTATTAGTAATTCAAGACACATCGTACTATCGAACGATACCACTCTGCAGTGTGAAATGCATTTCAATTTGTTTCTGACGTAGAAATTTCTATTCTGTTATCGAAGGAATTTTAAAATTAGTAAAGTTTTATTTTGTGGTAAGTTTTAGAGTACAAGTTGTCTAGAAAACTTTTGTAATGAAATAAAAACAATATTCTTAAGACAAGTAGGTTGTGGAGGTCAGATAAGCAGTGGCTTCATGTAAAATTCTAGTATTCAGCTGCTTCTGGTTAGACTGGAAGCCGACCCCAACATAGTTGGGAAAAGGCTAGACAGATGATGATGGTGTCTAGACATCTAGAAATTGGTTTCAAAACATATTTCTACGAGTTTCAAAAGGCCCTCGGAAGATTTTATATTTGTAGAATTTACATAAAATAACATCACGCCTGTAATCCCCGAAGGATTAGAAGTACACCACATTTAGCTAGTAATGCTAGTTAATTGTGATGGCGAAATATGGTGTTAATGGCAATAGGCTCACCCCCAATAGGGAGTAACCCGGGCACAAATCCAGCCTCCGTGGCTGTAATTGAGAAATTCCTGATGAAAAACCCCAATAACACTTTGCACAAACTGAAAATCGAACCCAGGACCTCAATGCTCAGCACGCATGCGACCACTAGATCAACGACGCAATTGAATATACTTTTCCAAGTATTGAGCTTCAAGTATCGATAAACCCCGGATCATTTTCAAGGAGTACTTACTTTGAGATGACCGGAAAACTGAAGTAGGTAATCTTAGGCTCTTGACTTGACCAATCGTGCTTTGATCTTCAATCTTCAAGACCCCCATTTTCATAGCGGTAGTATGGTTTCAACTCAATATTTCTTTATACATTAAATGGAGTCTTGGAACTGTTGCAAGTTCTTAAACATGCTAGTTTCTCGAAGTCTCTTCAAACAGAAACAGCTTTGCTACGACGTTGGTCGTAGTAAAGCTGTCGCAACTCACTGCTGGGCCTGGGTTCGATTCTCGGGTTAGGCAAATTGTTATTTGGGTTTTCCATCAGGAATTTTTCAGTAACAGCCCCGAAGTATGGCAGGTACTATTGTCCATTCCAAATCGAAGATCTCTATGGAGAAGAGCGGGCAAGAAACTCGAGGGACACTCTTTTAAAACAAAATATTTGTACAAGATCTTGGTTACATCATTCATAATGAGATTATTCAAATTTTAATAAGTGAGAAATTGTACATATTATTATGTAAGAAGAACTTTTTTATTTCTCATTTACTAATTTATTTCTCAACAATGATGACATGTTTGATATTCATTACGTCGTAGATGGTCGGTCCCTTATTGGGATTGGCCTTAATGGGAGGCACTTGGAACACTCGATCAAACGTGTCAGTTTGATTAGGAACACTATACTATTCACGGAGGTACGAGAGGGTTTGCTAATAAATTACCTAAATATAATGGCATTTTTTCATGAGGAACCTTCCTGTAGACAGCGACCGACAAAGTGATCCAAGCTGGCTTTATATAAGGTAACATAACACAGAACCTCAAGTTGTGAAAATTTGGAAACCTCGGTGGAAACTATATTTTCGAGCCATTTGGGGTTGAAACTCTGGAGCCGGTGGAGTCAGTGTTCACAACCTTTTTAAGAAAATTCCTAAACGCCTACTTGCCACTTCCTGTGACCTAAGAGCTGGCTTGTACTTTCGGCAAATGTTGCCATACAACGAGGCATCAGCGTTGACAAGGAGTTTTTTGGTACCTTCTTATAGTTTGTTGTATGTTTAGTTTCGTTATTTTATTTAATCGCAGAGCAGTGGTGGCTCAGTGGTGGCTGCCCCGACTTACGAACAGTTCGAACCCAGACAGGCGCATTACTTTGTGTATTTAATTTCATCACCACTGCTCTCAAAACGGTGAAGGAAAACATCGTGAGGAAATCGGCATGTCCTAGAACCAAAATTCGAAGACATCTACCAATCCGCACTGGGCCCGCGTGGTGGATTATAGCCCATTCCCTCTCATTGAGAGGAGGCCGTGTCCCAGCAGTGGTCCCAGCAATGATTTATAATAAAGTATGTACAATAATGTACATGGTGAGTTTATAAAATCTTAAATACTTACATTTATTTATTTTTATCCGATTGCAATGTTACCATGTTCTTTTGCTCAAACCCGAATGGAAGTAGGAAAGCAATAACTTCACGGTTGCAATCTTTTTCTGTCATCTACCTCTCCGAAGTGCGAAGCGAAGTGACGTGCAACAAAACTAGGTTATAAGTCGATCACTGCAATCCCTACTGAGTAACATGTCGATACTGTGTTAAAAGGAATTTTATTAACTGCCAGCATTTCCTTTTAGGGAGTTGGTTTCCAACGTTTATTTCGGGTTTGACTGACGTCGCGGAATAAGCTCTTCCCAAATGTTTTAATAGACTGTGAAATTAAAATTATAAGCATTTACTTCAAGTAGGCCAGTTACATGCACTCTTGAACTGTTGAAACAAAGACAACATTGAATTGTAGCTACAGTCCCAGACACAAGGCATAAAAACTGTGAAAGTAAGTACTCTGTAGTTGAAATAAATGCTAATTGACAATCCATCAACACACACTAGACCTGTGTGGTGGATCATGAGCCCTCACTCAATGAGGAGGATAGGCTGATTATGTAAAGCCTCTGCCTGTAATATTATTATTTTGCTTGCCTTATAATCATAGAATGTTAAATACACACAGCAAAGAAACAACAGAATACTAGTGTTGTACCTACTTGCATTTGCCATCTGCATTTCTTTTTTATTTCACATTTCGTAGGTTTGCTGGCAGATTGTTTTTAAGAAATAAACAGTACGTAGGTACTCAAATATAATAATTTTGTTGATTTCCTGTATTGTCTACCGTGTGTACCTATATAAAAAAATCAATATTGTAATTTAATAAAGTTGTAAATCAATAGAAAAATTAATAATATCAGGAACTAAACCTAATGCTACTTCATTTGTATGCATTCCATGATATCCTGAAAAATATATCACGTATTTCCATATTCGAGATCCAGTTGAAAATCAACGTAATCAAATTGAGCATCCGAAGCAATTTCATATTAAAGGCAAATATCATTGAGGTTCGCCAAATATCAAGTGATTTGAATTGACGTCCAATTTGCTGTGATGTGTTCAAATGTGGATTATACTGCAGATGACGCTCTATTGAAATGGATTGGCAATAAAAGAAAAACGGCACGGTTGGCGCAGTGGCTGAGCCAAGCTGAATTATCTGCTGCGCTGCATGTCGCGGGTTCGATCCAAGCACGGAAAAAAATTATAAAGGCCTATAAAACTAAAAAACTGGCAGACAACAATCACCCGTTCCATACATTTTGACCGTGTAGGTCAATATTGCACTTTTGTAGGAAACCACTGTTTTTGTTTTTAATATAGTAAATTACCAACGATAAATGTGGAAAATGTACGGATGTACTGAATACGTGGTAAATTACAAAACCTACTCTGTAGTTCACAAAATAACACTCAAACTCAAAAAATAACAATAAATCACAAGGATAAAACCGACGCGACGTCGCATACTGGAACTACGCTAAACTAAAATCAGTAAAGCGTGCCACGAAATCGAGGGCCGTAATTGCAATCCTTTTACGTGACCATCCATCGGTGAAATTGGCGGTAAACACTACTTTTCCGGTATTATGGAACCAGTTGATTTACAGGCAAACAAGGCTCTCTTTGGCGCGGAAAAAGATAAAGTGCCTGAGTAACTATAGTGCTGAAAAGTACTGTAATATTTTGTACAAGCACTTTGGTAGCGAAAGCTGAATTATAAATGTTTGACTCGAGTTTTCTGTACAAGAATTAAGTATTAATTTGTTTCATTCTGCAGTTACAATAATCATGAACATAAATTTTCTACCAAGTTAACACAAAAAATGTCTCTTCTACACAAAAATAACCAATTCAGGACCGTACTCGTATCTGTAACTCCAAGCGCAGAAACCCATCGTTTTGTCACATGACGGAGCCCATTTATTCTGAAACTCGTTCAACTCATAGTTATTTTTTTTTCTCTAAGCCCTCTTTTATATTATTTGAAGTAATAAGTAATAGAAATATCCTAGTGGTCCTACTAGGTTCGATTCCCAGGTCGGGCAAAGTATTATTGGGGTTTTCTATCAGAACTTTCTAAGTAGCAGTCACAGAGCCTGGATTAACGCCATGTTGATAGACTCGCCCCCTATTACATGGGACTTAAACATAATTGGCGAAATGTAGGTGTACTATTAGGTACAGCTCTGCCTAACTCTTCGGGGATTACAGGCGTGTCTTTTTGTAATAGAAATATTAACCACATTTCGAAGGGGTCTCCTTCGAAATGTGGTTAATATCTGCGAAAACTGGATCATTTAATAATCATCCAAGTTTCGCTTGTCTCCTATAGACATACTACACTATACTCCTCCGAGTTCATTATCCCTCAGTTACGTTAACATTGTTCTAAGTTACATAATCCAGAGCTTCCTAACATAACGAGCAAGCCCTCACACGATCCAGCGTGTTGTTAATTAGTAAAACGATAATGAGCGCATCAGCAACTCTGATTAATGGGTGTATGTCACTGTGTAATGACTAACAGTAGAGCCACTCTTCACTCTTCTCTTCTCACAACTGCTAGAAAAGCTATTCTGTGGGTGATGATGGTTGCAGACCCATCGTACCCCTGGCCATATCCCTGGTGATACGGTGGGTTTTTTAAAGTTAAACGATACCACCAGGTAAAATTCTACAACAAAATACAACAAACAACAATTTTATTGTATCCTTTATGGGCGGCATGGGCACCGGGCCGTAGGCCCACGAAAGAAGCCGGCGGAGGCCCGGCACTTCTGGGACAGAAGTTAAAGAGTGTTATTTATTATGCGAGCGAAGCGAGCGCGCGCCATGGAGTCGTTGCAGGTTCTAATAAAATGATTAAAATAATAAAATTGTTACTGTCAGAATATTACCTGGTGGTATCATTTAACTTTAAAAAACCCACCGTACTACCAGGGGTATCGTATTACCCAGTACCTAGTTACTGGGTTGTGGAGGTCAGATAGGCAGTCGCTCCATGTAAAATACTGGTATTCAGCTGCATCCGGTTAGGTGGGTCTGCAGTGGATAATGATGATAATGTTACTAGTCATCTTACTGTATTGTAGATCAGGAACAAGTTATCATAGGGCACGCTACAATAGTGGCGGTAAGTCGCCTCTTTGAGGAGTGGCTTGAGAGACGCCACGGCGTCCTTACCTGCCTGACGCAGGTCCTCACCGGTGTTTTCGGGAGGTTCCTGCACCGAATCGGGCGGGAGGAAACGCCCGGGTGTTTCCACTGCGAGGATCGACCGGAGGACACGGTGGAGCACACAGTAGAGGTGTGCCCGCGTGGGCGGAGCACCGCCGTGTCCTCGAAGCGGCGATTGGCGGCGGCGACCTCTCGCGTCCGGCCCTGGTGCAGGCCATGGTCCGGAGCGAGACGGAATCATCCTTCTGCGAAGCAGTAATGCTAGAGAAGGAGGTGGCGGAACGTGAGAGGGAGAGAACCTCACAGCGTCTCGGCCGCCGCGGGAGACGCCCCGGGCGTCGGGGATCACCACGTGGCCCCCGACCACCGTAGGCGCGGGCCTGTGGACGGTGGGCTATGGGCTAGCTCGCCGTCCGTCCGTCTCATGACAACAGGCCGTGTTGACGGCGCGTTCGTGTTCCACGCGCGCCTCAAAGAGAGTCAGCAATAGGAAGGACCCCTTCCTATTGCTGCAAGGACCGATGCCTGCCGGGGTTGCGGGAGATACCGTGACCCCGGAACACAAAGGGCGATGAAAGAACATGGATTGGTTTTAGTCAGTAAAAGTCTGGCACTCCCTCCTGCTCCGCCCAGAGCGGGAGAAGTCATTTGATGAATTCAAATCCGAAAAAAAAAAGGAACAAGTTCTCATACAGGGAAGGACTGCGTTGGGGTTTTTCTTTTAGGAATTTCTAAGTAGCAGCCACGGAGTCTGTATTTGCGCCCTGTTGATAGACTCGCCCACTATTACATGGGATTTAAACATAAGTTTCTCGCAAACCCGTGTTGCTAGTTTAAAAAATCAGAAAGCTTAAATAACCATGTCTAAGGTTACTTAATTCAAAAACTTCTCAAGCACATTGTACCATTTCAAATCTTCTAAAAACTTTATTATCCTTTCTAGTAAAACTTCTGTACATATCTATATAGTTTTATCCATGTTGAATTTAGTACGCGTGAGTTAATCCTTAGTTACGCCTACGCGTTGATAGCACGATGATAATGAGCTATCATGCTCGCCAAAATGGATGTGAATAGTTGGGCAAAGTCGCACGCGGGCGTTATCGCACAAAAGTTTCTAAAGAAAATGTCAAGGACTTTAGTGTCTTTTGCAAAGAAAGCTTTGGGTTGCAGATTAGCATACGTAGAATCAGCATATCGTCGTTCAAGTTCTAACACAACGTAAGTAAATTTTGGCAATTTTGTCATTTTGATGCCGTTCCCGTGAGGCGTTGTTTCAGAAACAAACAACATCTCTGTCTAATATGTATAAAGTGAAACACAATATACAATTAAAAATGGTTTTGTACTGTAACCTAGCCGTACCGTTCCTGCTGCAGAGATAAGGGTGTCCCTTTTTTTTTTGATAAATTGCGACCAGTGTTTATGAATTAAATAAGACAAAGTAGCTTTGCGTGTCATTGATTAAACGCTCTTGCCTAGGTCGGTCTGGGGATGGGTGACCAGCCATTACATACTGACTAGTGCTAATTGGTTTGTGGAATTCAAGTAGGCAGTCGCTTCATGTAAAATACTGGTATTCAGCTGCATCTGGTTGGACTGGAAGCCGAACCCAACATAGTTGGGAAAAGGCTAGGCAGATGATGAGGTTGTTTTAGAATTGTTTGGACTCAAGGGAAAATAATCATTACAAATGCTGCAATAGAATAGAAGTAGTAGTCACCAGATAACTTCATGAAAGACATGATTTGTTTTTGCCTCCGCAATTCACTTTTCTACCAGAAAGCAACTACAAGAATAAGAATGCATAACAGGAACAACTTTTAAAATTATTTTTCTAGAATGGAGAAACACCTTTGTTTCCAGGGAAAAGTTTTAAAACGATGCGACGGGAAAACAAAGGAGACACATTGAGAAATGACATAGATTTCCAACCATTTTCTCGGGGTATACGGTGCCAGAAATGTATGGCTCTAGTTGGCAACAATTTAAAAGGTTGATACTTTGTCTTTTTGAGACGCATCCTATATTTTGTCTAGCTGAGGTTTTAATGCGTTAAAGGCTCGAAGTTCGGGATTAGGGAGTTGGTAGAAAGCTGACCCTTATGTAATAATTTTTATATTTTTCCCTTTTTAAATGTATTTACTCCGATTTCTCCGTGATTACTTGGCCGATTTACGTGATTCTTTTTTCATTTGGTATAGGAAGCCCGCGCGTTGGTCCTTTATATTCCAAGAATTTGTGAGGAGTTCCACTTATGATGACGGCGAAGTCAGTTGAAAAGTAAGGAAGATGATAGTAACAATTCTTTTTCTTAATTCTTTATTGCACACAAAATTAAAAACAAAAATAAACACATAACATTGCATGATAAAGCTTTTAAACAACGGCAACAACTTAATTGCAAAAACTCTTACCTATTTTTTGTTACATTTCGGTATCGAGATAGATGTTAACAAAGCAGGAAAGGGTAAGTAGATATTATTAGTTGTGTTGTTTAGTGTTTTATAGGTATTATTATGCCTTCAGAATGCTGTTGCAGCTTCCACATTTCTGCAGCGCATCTGCCATGTTCATGGAGGCTAGAACGGAAGGATTCGCAGCGATACTGCGCAAAAAAGTCGCTTCATTATTGAGCAGAGTTCGTGCTAGCGGCAATGGCATTCTGTCGGTCATTGCGGACAAATTTGACTGCCCTATTTTATGTCATCACATTAGGGTACTGACGAAAATGAACAACACGCAATGATAGAATTATTAATTATTTTATTTATTATTTGAAGAATGATCTGAATTTTAATGAATGTAACTAAATCACCTAATTTCTCACCGCTAACATAGTTCTTAAGTACTCTTTTTTTTTTCTATGGACCTTGTTGTTCGCAATAAATAAATATTTGATTTGATTTTATTAGTATTATGAATAGGATTCAGTAGAATAAATATTAAATACATATTTGCTCCAAAAATACCAACACTTACGTATCGTGGACAACAATATGGTATTGTTAATAAAGTTCAGTCTAAATTTATTTGAACACCCAAAATGAATATAATAATCAGTAAATGTGAATTAGTTCTAAATAATTCCAATTAAACCCGTTTGACATATTCGATAAACCCTCATCAAATACAATAAGCATTGTTAGTTGCATAGTTAACCCTATTCAATTTAAATGGTTGACAGAAATGTCACTACAACCAATGACAGAGAGCTCTGGTACTATTTAGTGACCGAATAATAATTACACTAGAACACTATATCACGTCAAGTGACATTGTCCCACTCTATTCAAGTAACATGGGTCAAATACGTGAACTACTAATTAACTGCGTAGCTTGTCCACTTAATCACTCGTAGCGGGTGCTACGAAATGTCGTAGCAAAGGTGCTACGTAAGCGCTACGAGCCTAGTCGGATTGTAATATAACTGAACTATGAAATCCTGACTGTACTTAGAACCTTGTCATATTAATATGAGACATCAACGGATACACACATGATAAAGGCAGCTACATCGAGTTTAATGTGACAAAGTTTAAAAGCGATCAATGTTTTCATAAAAGTAATTAATTCTAAACTATTCTACAATTACGTTTTGAGAGTAAATACATAAATCATTTCGATAAATGTTTAAGTATTGCACATAAACAAAGATAAGGTGTTGCTAACGACTATAATAAATGGGTTCGAGAAGAATTTTAAATTGTTAAAATGAGAATTTCTAATGGTTTAAGGGCTTTGTGTAGTTAAATAGAAGTTATGTTCTTTTATTAAACATGTTTATTTTATTCTAAGTGTAGTTTTAATGTCAAAGGGTTAGAACTGTATCATAGATACATAAACTTTCCTACTAATATTACACAGGGTGTTTGGTGCATACTCATCCTTGACCCCGCGGGATTTCAAAGGAGATGTATCATTTTCGGCCATGAAATGTACATATCATCAAAAATGGGGAAAAAATCCTATGAATTGAGGAATAATATTCTTTCGTGAATTTAATCCTGATTTTTATGCACGCAAACTAATAGCTTTTCAATTATTGCCATATTCTATTCAACATGGCGTCTCATAGTTTGCATTTCGATTTCGTTCTGAAATCATGTCACATCAAAGTATAAATAACGTAGACGTTAAATGTGAAAGACAAGTGTTCTTGTACTTTTAATAATTTTTATTATTCTCATAAACATCTTTTTCAACTAATTATTAGCAAGTGTGACTATTTAATCGCTAAAAAAATAGTTATTTATTTAACTTTTCTGAACGAATTATTCAAAATGTTATTTTGTAGATTTGACAATTTCTAGGTTAGGTAAACGTCATATCTGCAACCTGATATAACTGTCACAATAAACGTCAACCATTTTTAATTTTATTGTGTGTATGAAAAACACTTTATAAATCTATTCAGGGGTTAGTTTCCTAATTTTCCTAAAAGGTTATGGCCTGAGTCACATACAGAAATGTAACGTCTCCTTTCAATATATATTTTTTTTTAATTGCAAGGCTTTAGAGCAGTAAACAATAAATCTAAATACCTAATGTATTACCTATGTATTTCTCAAAGAGGTTTTCAGACGGCAGGCTTAAATCCACTCACGTTTTGGTGGTTATATATCAAGAATATTGCGACCACAAGCACAAATCGCGCCGTTAGTGACCCCTACTAATAGTTTTCTATTACAAAAATCTTTTTTTTCTCTTTATTTTTCTATTACAAAAACCTAACTCAACTCAACCCGTTATACTCGGCCACAACTTAACATTCAAACTAGGAAGTCAAATTTACCAAATCTATTCCTATTAATAAAGCAGTCCTGCATAAATCAATCTATTTTGTTGAGAGTTGCTCTCAAGTTTAATGCGGACTACGTCGAAAACTCGAAAACTTACAAGTTACTTACATCTGGCTATACTTACTTACTTGGGAACAAAAACTACACGAGCCAGCAAATCGATTCTCTTAACATAGTTCTGAATTTCTGATGATTTTGCGATTGTGTCAACAGTTTTTTATGCTTATCTGTGTTTAACGGTATCGTCTGCTCAAGCGATGAGAAAACTATGGCGTGCTTCGCGTATTTTTGGGTAAGCCTGGTTTGGCATAGCTGGATGGTCTTCTTCTTCACGTACTAACCACACGTGACTTGGTGTCAGAGCTTTTATGCCGCCCATGGGCGTCTGACTTAGCTTTATATGCCGTCGAGAAATATCTCTCAGGCAAGCTGTTTCCTCCTGATGTTTTTCCCTCACCGAAGCAAGTGATAATTATACAATACGCACATGAACCTGAGAAATAAGAGTTGCGTACCTTGGGCTCGAACTCGCCAGTCCGACAGCAACACCACTAGGAGATAACTGCTCAGCTGCATGGTAAAATATACGTTCAATTTTGCCGGCCGGCCCGCATTCGGCCGACCCATCCCTAAAAGAAACGAGCGTTTGTTTAAGCGTTTAAATATTTGTTCAAAACGAATACTAAACCGGCTTTTTTCTCGGACAAGCTCGTTCCCAAAGTTGATCGTGTGATGGTCTGTCTAAAGGCAGTCTATAATAAGTAAATACATCAAGTTACTTTAATCGACTTTTCAACTTTATGGAAGCATTACGTTCAAGGTTGATTGGGAAATTTTACAGTTTCGGGTAGCCTGATGAGCTGGCGTCTGGACGATGTAAGACTATTTATACCGTGTAGAAATTGACAGTCTGGCCACTATAGTTTTATGGTAGGTTATAAGGTTACCAGAATCTTTTGTCAGATCAGAAAATAGAGTTCTATGACATAGTACAATACAATACAAAATACAAAATAGTTTATTGTGTTATTAGATATTACATTACATGTTAATGTGTTTAGCGCCCCCATTTAGGCAAACAATGCCTGTATTAGAAGGCTCCGCTCTTTCAACATCATTGTCGTACACTTATACTAACACGAGTTGATATTAGTGTACTGTGACCTTAAGGGTAAATATGCAATGTAAGTACATTTTTCTGTATTTATATTTAGCTTATACATACTAATCTTAAGATATTTAAAAATTATATAAGTAAAAGTTGCAGTTTAAATTATTAACAGTAACAGTAAAGACAAAAAACTTGTAACACTTATTCCCAGTCAGTGCAAGTGATGTAAAGTGTGGTGTGGTATGTAGTGCGGTGTTATGTGTGGTATGTGGTGAGGCGCGCGATGTGGTGCGTGGAATGTTGTGAGGTGTGTGGTATGTTTTGTGTTGTGTTGTGGTGTGGTGTGGTGTGGTGTGGTGTGGTGTAGTGTGGTGTGGTGTGGTGTGGTGTGGTGTTGTGTTGTGTGGTGTGTATGCTATGTGGTGTGGTGTTGTGTTGTGTGGTGTGTATGCTGGATGGTGTGGTATGGTGTGTAGTTTTAAATAGTGAGTGATATATGTGGTATATTTCGGCTACCCAACATGTTCCAGGAGTGCCTCGGTTTCCTCATAGGTAAGTGGTTTTATCCAGTCTATTAAACTTTTAGTGCAGCAGATCCAAAGCACTTAACAGTATAAACAATTATAAAACGAATGCAACGCAAACAAAATAAACATTATGAAACACAAAGTAGAATTCAAAGTTTATTTTTATATTTCACGTAAATGGAAAACATACACATACCTGTGTGTATGAAACCATTTTAAATTCATAGAATAACAATTTTATTTTATGTTTGTGTACAGGGAACTTAAACTAAGTGGGAATTTCAGTTGTATGCATTTTATTTCACTACTAATGCGGGTAGCATTTGTACTCCAATGTGGAAATCTCAACGTAACTTTAAATGGAGAAGCATTTTTCTGTGCTAAGCTAATTTGAATGTACAATTACTGAGGAACAATTTGTGAAAATCCGTTGCATTTTTATTATAAGGAATTTGTTTTAAAATAGATTTGCAATTCATGTTGTCAATATTAAGTGCAACTTAGAGCGACATTTCATTAAATCATTTAAATCAAAACAGTGAAATATTTATAAGCTATTTCAGACGTTGCAAAAGATGAAGCTTCACCAGTAATTGAAAGGTGAAAATATTTACTCAAAAGCCTGCATTCTTTCATACATACACTCTTGAATTGTGATGACGCACCAAAAATTCCCACAGTTTAGTTTAATGATAAAACTTTACACAACTACATATTAGTTTTTCCCCACTTGTGTTCTTTTAAACAAACACTGTGGAATTGCGATGACTTGCACCAAAAATTCCTAGTTGAAGTGCAGGAACTCCAATAATAAAATAAACCGAATGAAGTCTAGTAAGACTTTACTCCCACACATTTTCACGGCGTATGCGTCATACACCGATCGCGCTGCTCGATTGGACCGCCTACGCTACGTTAGACAATTCTTTGTTAGATGGAATTCTTGAGAAATCAATTTGTGTATTTGTCGATTCCTAGATACGAGTAGGTATAGGTGGTTTAGTTGGAAAATTTGAAAGGGTCTCTGTCAAGATTTTTGACTAAGATTGAAGTTTTAGACCCATACTATACAGTGTGTGTAAACGGACCCTTCTCGAAGACCTCAACACCTCAACCAAGCAGTATGTACGGTCGAACAAGCTATTTGGTTTGCACTTTACAATGTAATTTGTGGGTTTTAAATGTAAACCAAATAGCTAGTTCCACCGTACATCAAACCAAGTAACTTTACGCAAAAAATATTGCTAGGAACCGATTTTTTTTTTTTTGGGGTGAAAAATCACGTTTTACCGTAGGACTCAATGTAACTCACTCAAAAATATGACATTAAAAACATGTATTTATGTTTGACCCCCAATTTCTCCGTAACTAGTAGGTTCCCAGGTACAGTCCAGTACAAAAAAAAAATCGCAATAACGGGGAGAACAAGTGCATTTCGGCTTCGTTAAAGGTAATTTTACACCTTTTATATTGTACGCTGTTTCATTTGAATGCTTGGGTAACTAATTCATATACCGGTATAAAATCATCAATCTTAAATATTTTTATCATTTGATGGTCCTACACAGTACTTAAGTCGCGTGAAAAGCGTTTGTACGATATTGAGAAGAGTGAGCTCACACATCTCGTATGCGCCAATAGTTATGATTTGGAAATGGGCAACTGCAAACAAATAATGCCTGTAACTGGACTACTTGAAATATATGTTTTGATTTTCAGTATGGATAGTTATATCTACCCAATTGCTAATACGAATTGAAATCTATTCACCATTATCCGTGATCAAGAAATAAAACATCTTCACAAACTTCAACATTGCTTAAAAAATTAAATTAGAAATCTAGCTCTTTTTTGCCATCTGTCACAATTAATAATAATTAATTTCAAGTTTCAGGACAAACTTCGACAGAAAACAGATGACTGACAAAGAAAAACACGACTTATTCTAAATACATAATAACCTGAAAATACAAAAGCAAAAGTAATTTAAAGAGATTCAATGAACATAAAGCTCATTTTCGCCTGATGGAATATCAAAATATTTTAGTAGGTAATCCGTCTTTATAACCGTTGTTATGGCCCAAATAAATGTCTTACAGAGCTATGAATGGGTTCAGAACAAAGTTTGTCTATTGTACTGAAAGTGAGTTTACGGATTTACTTAGTGAGCCTTTTATCGCTTGAGGGGTAAGCAGATCTGTGGGTGGCAGTGAACGAGGGAATCTGTTTAGAATTTGGATCGTTTGGTTTAAGAGGGAGGTGTGTTAGTCGGTGCCTTTTATAGCATTGTAAGCCTGTAATGGATCCAGCAGAGGAAACATTACCTGCAGCCTATCTGAATACACTTAAGCTTGAATAATCCTTTAGGAGGCATGTCTCTTCCTAGTCCGAGGAACCAGTATCGGTACTTTGGTAGGCTGATGTCAAAAAGAATGAATTTACGTCTGGTTCTAAAATACTAAAATATAGAATACAGGATGACTTTTTATCACTTTCCAAAAAAATGGGTATAATAGGTGAACGGAGTAGAAGCAAATGGCATAATTAGCCTTTTTTTTTTCCTGCGAAAAAAAAAATTCAATGAAAATCGAAATTCAAATCATACGCATATTTTTTTTTTCAAAATTTCTCTTTGTTTGTTCTAATATGAAAAGTTTACTTGAATGGATGGATTTTTTTCTAAGCTGTGGAAAAAAGAAAAAAATAACTAGGTATGCCATAAGCTTCTACTCCGTTCACACCCTAATACACCATGTTCCTAATACACCCATTATTTTTGGAAATTGATAAAAAAGTCATCCGTTATTTCTTTTGAAAGTTTGTTTTTGCAGACCGTTGCATGTTATTTGCACTGTATAGAAGGGACTTTACACCTGGGTAAAACCTGGGTGAATTATTATTCTAACTTGAAAAATATACTTCAACATATTGTAAAATACATGCAACATCAGCCATTAATCAGCTAAGTGCTCTTGTAGATGCTGCTAAATAGATAAAAGAAAAAAGATAAGAAAATCAGATGGAGCTGAAGAGCCTGTCAACTACATCTGCTCATCGGCGAGAAAATTGGTAGAGATTGGATTTAAGAGAAAGAAATAATTTATAAAAAAAAAAACATAAATTCACTCACATCTGAGAAAACCAAAAATTATTCTCTCATTTTCAGAAGATGAGAGTAATGATTAACTTTCATGCTTACTTGCATTACTTATTTAACTCCTTGAAGAGAGGAATATTTCAAAATCCTTTCTTGGAGTTCATCTTCATAATACAAGGAAATCTTGTGCAAAATTTAATGCAAGCGCTTTAAGCTGTACATTTTTTATCAGCTGACCAGAAAGAAGCTTCAATATAAAATTATAAACACAAAAAATAATCCTTAAAAAACACAATCAACAATCAATCTAATTTTCATTACACCTTACTAAAGCTCTTCAATTTTCTAAAACACACGACCGGTAAACTCAATGTTCCCTCGAACAAAATAAGTATTAAAAATAACTCTTTTACGCACAGGCGGTAAGAAGAATGACGTCAAAGACCGCTGCTGACATGACAAATATTTATACACACCATTTAGGTAAGGGTTGCCAGTTATATACGTCATCAGTGTTGCCATAACTCGAGCAAAAATAAAGACTCGAAGGGATTTCAACCCTTTTAATTGAGCCTTTCAGTTTAACTATGCTTGGACCTCTTTATTTTATTTCCTTTGATCCTTTTTGGGATCTGTAATTGAAAGTCTATTTACATATCATCTGATTTGTTTTTGGTCAGCTGATTTGTGGTATTATTTGAGGAGGTGTAAGGAAAAGGCAGTTTTTAGAATCTGTGGGAGATTGGTACTCAATTAAAAATTATAAATACTTACAGTCCCTTTCTCAAGAAGTAAAAGGAAGTCTGAAAGTGGTGCCGGTGACTGAAAAGTTGTGTGGTAATCGGTTGTCGTCGTGGTATGGGCATGTGATGCGGAGGGATGAGGAAAATGTTGAGTTTTGATGTAGATGGCTATAAGAGTAAAGGAAGACCAAAGAAACGATGGATGGACTGTGTGAAGGATGATATGGCGGGAAAGGAGGTGACTGATGAGATGACGAGTAATAGAGAAGTATGGAAGAACAAGACATGCTGCGCCTATTACAAATAAATTGGGATAAGGGCAAGAGAATGATGACTTACATTCCGTTCTCAGTTTATCATCATCATCAGACTATTAATGTTCCCACTGCTGGGACAAAGGCCTCCTCTCTATGAGAGGGAATGGGCTATAATTCACCACGCGGGCCCAGTGCGGATTGGTAGATGTCACATGTCTTGATTTTTTTTTTATTCTAGGACATGCCGGTTTCCTCACGATGTTTTCCTTCACCGTTTTGAGAGCAGCGGTGATTAAATTTATTACATAAAGTAATGCGCCTGCCTGGGTTCGAACCCACGACTTACTGTTCGTAAGTCGGGGCCGTTCTCAGTTACCGATTTTGTTTTTGCATCTCTATAATCTATAATTCTTTATTTTTGTTTGCTATAAAGTTGCTGTCAGGGGTAACTTAAGCAACTGACGAAAGACATACTATTTGTTAGATAATGCCTGAATCTATACAAATATTATAAAGAGGAAAGATTTTTTTGTTTGTTGGTACTGAATAAACTCCAAAACTACTGGACCGATTTTAACCAATTTTTCAACAATAGAAAGCTAAATTATCAGGAAGTAATATATGCTAAAATTTATTTAAAAACTAATAGAGATCGAAAATTACTCGAGTGAAACCGCGGGGCGCAGCTAGTGTAATTATAATGTATTAGTTGTGTCGAGTTAAAAAATTATTCATATTAATTTCTTCGTTAAAAATACAAACTTTTTGTATCCGCCTAATGTACAAAGCACCAGCTGGCTTGATACTTTGATACCATCCGGGGACAATTTTCCAAATAACCCTACTCAATCTTACAGAACTTTAGCGAAATTTTTCAGTAAATTATGTTTGAGAGGCTCCCTAAACCACTTGTAGGCAAATAAAATTCAAAGATAAGAAAAAAGGACTAAAAGGATCCTTCCAAAAGGATAACATTAAACCAAAATTGTAAAACTTAATTCTATTATGACCCTCCATTACTAGTTTTTGACGCAAATTACTCTATTTATCACTACAAAAAGTAAAATATGCTTTTTAAAGTAAATCACTATTTTTAACGCAAAAATACGCAAAAATACAGGAGATTGTCAATTCGACAAGTATATTATAGACGCTAAATTTTGTTTTGTGTAATACTATTTCGTCAACAAATGTGACGTCTTGTAAAGTAACTTTAGATGATATTGCATTTGTACCGTTGCGTTGGTCGTACCTAACTCAAAGTACTTTTAATACGAAACTAACAAGCTATGTATTTGTTTACCAACTGCGAAAATAATGGAAAAATGTATATACTACTGCGGTTCAATTTACTGATCGGACAAAGTTTTATAGTTATTTGTTGAAGGTTTTTGTGATCTGTATGTAAGATCTATATGTTGAAGGTTTTTGTGATCTGTATTTAAGCCTGGTTGATGGCAATAGGATCATCCTTCTGTTGGTTGGAACATAATTATAACTGGCAAAATGTGGAAGTACACTTCTGCCTAACCCTTGGGGATTACAGGCGTGATGTTAGTTATTACGCAGAATACATAGCTAGTAAAACTTGTATACCTACAACAGTAAAAGTAAATGAAGAAAGCATTGTTTAGCGACACGACATGAATACGAATTGTACTCATTAATTTGTGTTGTGATGGACGCATTTTGGTGCGAGAATAGTGATGCCGAGATAGTTATTCTCTTATTATACTAATGCGATGATAATACCTACCGAAAGATAATGCATGAGTTTGTCAAAGAACCTATTGTAACAAATTATTAACTGTATTATGTTCTCGAATATTAAATAAACATGTAAAAAAAACACCGAAAGAGGAGTCGGAAAATTGTGTTGAAGCACAACCCACACTGGGCCCGTGCGATGGCCATCTCTAATAAAGTAGATCCCTGTGCCCCAGCAGTGGGAACGTTCAAGGCTTTTTATGCAGTCCAATTCACAACCAGTAGACCTAATGGCCAGTAAGTATTGGAAAATAATAAAGACAACCACCAAATGGATGCCAACAGTACTTATTCATTATTTGCCGTCAAGAAACCTTCGTTCAGTCGATGTTGACAAACATTATCCCAAGTCTCAACTAAACTCTATTGGATCCCAAAACACTCAGAATTTAAATAAAATGTGGTGATGGCGATTTGATTTAGGTATTTTGGAAACCCTAAATAACGTAACCCCTGTAAATGAATACAACTAAATTCGCTCTGTCTTGAATTATAAATTGTTGAGCTGACAGTTCTTGCGTTGTTCATATATGAGTATTAATGGCTCATACGATTGGATGCTCATTTTCGTTTAATTCCACGTTCACACGAAATTTACGAAATGTATACGAATTAATGTTCATTTGCCCATTTAATTAAATTTTTTGATCATTCGACAGAATGCCGAATGTTTAAATTAAGTGAACCGATCCATTTTAGATTTCGATCGGTTCATGGGTAATAAGGATAGGATCCAATTTTCATACTGCTACTGACCAATGTTAAATGATGCGGTTGTGTCGAAATGGTCTAATGTATTTATTTATAAGGAACACATTTGTTTAGTAAACCGCGTTTGTTTATGTAAATATCTTAAATGTAAACTGGTGTTAAGTTTAGAACAATCCCAATTAAAGACGTTTTAATATAGGATTGTATGTGTTGAATACCCGAAGTGTTGTTGCTTCTAAAATGTGAAATACAGTGCTGAAAAGTGAAAAAGTTATTCATGCTTCTACGCATCGCCACTGCTTATGTGAAATCGATGCATTTTATCTTATCAGCTGTCGAGTGGAAAAGTCCTTTCTAACAGTATTACGATAAGATAACAAAAAGTTTGCCTTCCGAAAACTGCCGAGTCTTGAAACAATTTAAAATGAACTTACCAAACAAAACAAATTTAGAGTCAGCGCTTGTCAGCTGTTTCAATCCGCTTTTCTCCCAAACCCACTCTTTCTCATCACTTATTTATTTTTTAATCATAAAACAAATGAACTAACACTGTTTTCTACACAACATTGAATAAATCGAATAAAATTAAAAACGACAATTTGCAAAACGTTCACATCTCTAGCAAAAAGTTTACAACTCACTGAAAAGAAAAAGAAAATTCGAAATTCGAAATCACCATCGTGAAGAATTGTCAAGTAACTCGAGTATTTTTATAACGAAAGAGTTTTTATAATATCGGTTTGTTGTTATGAAAAGTACGAGATGTTTTGTTGTCGTTTTGCCGCGCGGCAGGGGGCGGCGCGGCGTGTATTCTGCGCGGGTGGCGCGCTTACACTGACTCACTGAAAGTCTGAAAGCTCCGCCAGTTCGTACCGAAATACATATCAATATTCGTAAGTAAGGACGCTGTGTACTGCGGATTTGTTTTGAAACTATTTCAGTTTTTTTTTTTCATTGTAACTTCGAAGCACGGAATCAATTTTGAATTTGAATTTGGACACTCGTCAGTGCCTATACGCTTTTGCTTTATTGTTCGTTGAATCGTTGATACTGAATTAGATAAAAGCTTTGACTGTTTTCAATTCATTTTTTTTTTCTTTTATTGGATTGTTTTAATATACTTGTGGGATTTATTTCTCGTCTGTTTTAGATTTCGTTTTGATGTTAACATGTAAATAACGGATTTTCAAAGACATTTTTTAATATCGTGTTGTTTCGTTGAATCCTGGAACATTGTATTTTATTTTATGCTAAGGGGATTTTTTTAGGAACATTTCACATTTTTATCACTACATATTAATAAACAAAGCCACCCGCCGCGTCTGCCTATCTGTCCTGTATGCTTAGATCTTTAAAACTATGCAACGGATTTTGATGCGGATTTTTTAGGGTTCCGTAGTCCGTCTGTCTGTCTGTCCGAGGTTTTGTTAAGAGACCGTTAGTACTAGAAAGCTGTAATTTGTAGCGGTATGTATATCAATTAGGCCGACAAAGTGGTAAAATAAAATGTTAGAAATTTTTTTTTAGGGTAGCTCCCCTTACCTTTGAAGTGAGGATGATTTTTTTTCGTCATCTACCCCATTGTTTGAGGTATCGTTAAATAGGTCTTCTAAAATGTTTTAGGGGTTGCTAATACTATTTTTCGATTTAATGCTCCATTTACGAAATATTAAACATTAAAGTGCAAATTTTTCTTTTAAAGTAAAAATTTGCAAACCCCCCCCCCCCTCTAAAAGCTAAACTGCTGGATTGAAAAATCTGGAAAAATTCACAATGATAATGCATTTCATGAACTTTAAAGGAAAACTATAGCGGTTAAGATAACTTTATTAGTTTAGCAGTATAACAGTCGTTGAACTTGGGTGTTGGATAATTTTGTACCAAATACTAAATCCTGAGAATAAATCCTTTAAAGTGACTACGATGGAGTAGTTGCTTGTTTATAACGGGTGAAGACTTGCATTGAAAACCAAAATCTAAAATATAACGGGCTACTACGGAACCATACACTGCGCGTGGCCCGGCACGCACTTGGCCGGATTTTTTAATAGAGTGATTCAAGAGGAAGGTTTTAGTATATAATTTGTCAAGCGGGCGAAGCCGCGGGCATCAGCTAGTTCAAAATAAAAAATCAAAAACAAGGAAGGCATTAAAGTGAAGTGTTACGCCGGCTTCCATTCTGAGTACGTCGTTAGGATCAATTGCGGGTAAAGGATTACCTATAACGATGGTCGGTCCATCAAAGGATTTAATGCACATCCCAATTGCTCCACTCAAGAGATCTCAGACCTTAGCCCGAACACACGCAAGAAATAAGGGAGTAATTTTAAATTTGAAAATACCCATTTTGAGCATAACATTTAAAACGAGTACGAAGCAGGGTATGTGGAACCAGGTTTCGGTGCTGAAACCGGATTTCTCATGCTCTAGTACGAAGCAAAAGGAGTATAGCATCGCGCCAGGTTTCTTTAGTTTCTAGTCACGCCGCGCCGTTTTGTGAAAACGATGTATATTAATGTATATTAATCGTAAAACTTTCACGACACTTCACATGAATAACTAAACTTATTTTGATTATTAAGTTATGCTTTTCGTATAAAATTAAAGCAAAATTAAATAGGACAGTTATATTTCCGATCAAAAAATCGTTCATATTTTGTATAAGTCGCGCGTTCGTTCGCGTTAACGCCTGTGTAGCTTCATTTTCCTCTTCGGTTTCCATTTTGATAAGTTTTTCCCTAAAATAAAATTACAGTGGTTTTAAATAGGGTATGACGTAGTAATTTCTTTTGAGCGTTTCATATCTCCGTCATGTCTGGCATAATAAGTAAAATTTTGGTTCGTGTCACAAAAAGTTTGGTTCGTGTCACAAAAATTTTAAAAAATCCAAGTTAAAGTCAAATAAGCTCCTAATTCTGGCATATTCATACTTATCTTTCAACTTTACTCCTGGTCGATTTTGGGAACCTATTCAGCTGCATCTTTGTCGAACGATTTATTACAAAAACTAGCTTATACCCGTGGCTCCGCCCGCGTGGAGTACTATAATTGTCCCACGGGATGAAAAGTATCCTATGTGTTAATCCAGATTATAAACTATCTGTGTGCTGAGTGTCATCCAAATCCGATCAGTGGTTTTTGCGTGAAAGAGTAACAAACAACAATACATCCTCAGAAACTATTTAAAATATAAGTAGGATTAATATACAAAGTTATACTGTTTCTGCTACTTCCCCTAGGAAAAAGCTGTGAGGTTACTTTGCCTAGTTTACCGCCAAACAATAGACTAACACAACGTATCAATTAAATACGCTCGATAACGGTCTAACTATTTCGGAGATTAGCCCTATCAAACTAACACACGACTCCAATTAAGAAGTAAATGGCGCGTAAGAATTCATTTAACTTTATCAAGAGAACCTTATCTCATCGCATCGAAACTAAACGATCTAATCAGTTTGATTACAGTAGACAATAGAACAAGAAGTCTTACTCCGACTAAATAGGCTGTGTCTGGGCCTTCATAATAGCTATCAGTCACTAAAAGAAACTAACCATATTATATACATTATTAACTATTAAATAAACTAAAATAAAACTATAAAATGGCTACAAAAAAGGCCACTTCACTGTTAATTTTATATAGCTATAACTTTTGTATTTTGCGATCGCCAAGTGTTTTTGTATAACGTGTCAAATTACGTGCAAATATTTAGCGAGCATGAGCGGGTCGACGCGCTTCGTGTTTTGACATAACGCGGTCGACGCAGATGAGAGGATAAGTAAGAACTATGCACATCTTACCTCTGTTGATTAAAAAGGGTTTAATAAAAATATTATACCCTAATGAAGCCGAGAGGTACTTCTTCTTCCCGTCATTGCGATTATTATTTTAATAACCTGTGAACCTTTTAGTTACGGAGATATTGAAGGTCAAAGTTCAAATAAATTAATACAGGTTTTAAATGTTATGCTTTACTTTCAATACCTCCATAATTCCTGTACTGTTCAATACATTCATCAGCCTTATGTTTTGAGTGCGTTACATTAAGTACTACCGTAAAAAGTGATTTTTCATAACTCATACTCGGAAAGTAGATCTGAAGTTGCCTGAAGAGCGGGTTAAAAGTAGTACTTTTCAGCCCTAGGAAGAATCGTTTTCAACTGACAGCTGTCAAATTATAAAAAAAGTTGATCATTTTTTCAATTGAACCATGTTCCGACTTTCTATACAGAAATTAATATTAAAGAATATATATATTTTTAAATAACTTTATCATAATTAAGTTTCAACTATTCATTTGTTTTTTCAAGTTGATTCATGTTTTTATTTTTACTTTCCTTGTGTTTTTAATGAAAAACACAGTGTTTACCTCGGGTTAAAGACTTATTTAGTTCCTCGAACTATTAGCGCCCTCGCTGCGCTCGGGCACCAAACCCCGTCTCGGGACTAAATAAGTTACTTTCACCCCTAGGGTAACAATGTACCATTTTTCCCTCACTAAGTTGAATACCTGGGTGGCGGCTTCGTGAAGGGTCCTTTTACACCTAGTACACTTAACTTACTTTGTTCCTAACTTATTCTTAAGTTGCCTTTTTATCTTTCTTTCCAACATTTTGTGAGATTTTTCTATCAAATTGCAAAAGAGCACCTTCTGCATACTTTTCTTTAGTGGTTTTATCACCAAACTTGAGATTTGCGTGCTTCGGCACACTATACATAATTAGATGACGATACATTAAATTTAGATTAGTTGAAGGATTGTCTGAAGACAATATGATTAATGTACCTACATAATTTAATTGGGTAATTGTTATCTACTACCCCTTGATATCTCTTTACCTATCAGGCTGATTAGTTGATTTAATAAAGACGTGATGATAATTGAGCTACTCGCAGAAATAATTAATAATAATCAAAATGTAGCCGGTTTCATATATTATTATCAATGTAGTTTAAAATTCATTCAAGTAAGTCATGAGTAGAGATGAGATATTCGGATGCATATTTACCTAAAGTACGGTACAAAAGTACGGAAGCGGATTTTTTAAATTTAATTTTGACAGGATCGCGGGATGTCTTAAATAATAAAGTCTATATTATTATAAAATGTAGTATTCATTGGCATAATAAGTGTTTTTCAATCTATTTAAAAATAGGCAAGTTTGAGGAAAATATACAAGTAAAAAACTACTACAACTATTTGAATTAAAATTTTGCTGCTAAATATTCAAATGGAACAAAATAAAACAATGAAAAGAAACAAAACTACTTTATTAAAAAAAACAGGTCTTTCCCTTATAGAAACGCTCCAAATATCAGATTTGTAGTCATGAGGCAAGTATTTTATTTACACAAATAAAGGGTAAAAAGAATTACCTTTTTTTGCTCTCAGAAATATATTTAGGTTTTTAAGTCATGGTCTGTTATTACTGTCTAGGAAATATTTATCGAAATATGTGAAGTAGTTGTGGAAAATTGAAATCAGAGACAAAGCATGAATCTCACTAAAAACATCACGTTCAGGTATTCGTAGCCCAATTAAAAAAATAAAGCTTTAAAACAATTGTAACTCAAACTAAAGTGATGTGCGTTGGACAATATAAAGGGTGTAAAACACCTCTTAACGAAGCCGGAAGGCACTTGTTCTCCCCGTCATTGCGTTCATTTTTTTGTTCTACACCATACCTGGGAACCTTCTAGTTACGGAGATATTAGGGGTCAAAGTTCCGACTTTTTGACAAGTTTTTTTTTTAAATACAAGTTTTTAATGTAAGATTTTTACTTTAAACATCTCCACGAGCCCCGTACTATTTAATCCACCCATCAGCACAATGTTTTGAGTGCGTTACATTGAGTTCTACCACAAAACATGTTTTTTCACCCCAAAAAAAAAATTGTTTCCCAGCAAAAATTTTTGCGTAAAGTTACTTAGTTTGATGTACAGAATGCTTGGTTGACGGCTTCGTGATGAGGTCTTTTACACCCTGTATAATGTATACGACTCCACACTATTTTCCAGTCCATAAAACTTAAACCGCGTCAGGCCTAAGAGCTATAATATACATAAACGGTGATGGGTGGCCAGGCCATTGCGTACATAGGTGCTAGTGTATACTAACCTTTAACTGTGGTTTTATTTTACGATCTGTTTGGAGAGCCTGGTTTATGTAAAACGTATATACGATAGATGAAAAGTAAGGTCACGTAGTTACTTTGTACACTGACTGATCGTTTTGTTATTTATATCTTTTATATTGGTTTGGCCTTAGCATGAACGCGCGCAAATTCGAACAAATTCTCAAAATGGTATTGAAAAATCGTTCGTTTAGAGATTTTTGAGGTAAACGCAATTAATATCGTTCCTCATCTGCCTAGCCTTTTCCCAACTATGTTGGGATCGGCTTCCAGTCTAACCGGATGCAGCTGAATACCAGTATTTTACATAGAGTGACTGCATATCTGACCCCCACAACCCAGTTAGTACTGGGTAATACGATACCCCTAGGTAAGACTGGTTGTCAGACTTTTTGGCCACTGACTGACTACCTGTAATAACAGTCAAAGATCTACAAATGACAGCCCCAGGCTGTCATTAAGCAGTCGGTCTCGACCAACTGCTTAACAAGCTTTCCGAGGCACGGAGGAAACTCGGTATGTAATGGGTGGTCACCCATCCACAGACAGGCAAGCATGGCTTAACCTAAAGATCGACCCGAGCGGCTGTTATTATTTAGCCACGAGCTCCTACTAATTAATATCGTTCCTATATATGAATAATATCTTAAAGTTATGTAAGTTAATACAGAGTACCTGGTCGATCGAGCTCTAAATAGAGAAAGCGAATTTTCCCAAATATGAGACCTAGCTAGATTGATTTTTCCCCTCGTAAACACTTATAGTGCAACTTTCATCGAGCCGTTTTCGAAAACATGAATACAAATAATGTTAATTTAATACTATAAGTACTTTCACTTGTTATTATAGTTTGTGACTGTGACTGTAGCTTCATTTTATTTTTGTTTTTATGAAATAAATGCTCTGAGTTTGAAATCCATCAGTATGCTAAATTGCATCAAAATTTGTTCAACTGTTATAGCGCGAAATGTAAACAAACAGTAAGACAAACAGACAAACAGAGTTACATTTCCATTAATAAGTAAAAGTATGGATGTCCCTTAAGAATGTTTCTACATAGCATTGTCTTTGGTTCAGAGCCAACTTAGCTGGGGGACTATGCACTGTAATGCGTATGACAAAGGGACAGGCTGCTGCCAAATGTTTTGCACTGTTTTCTGTAGAAAGAAATTATTTTAAAAAGTTATGGAAATTCTTTGTAAAAGATTTTGGTGTGCCAAATAAAACATAGCATAAGCATAATAGCGAGAGCAGCGGTGGCCCAGTGGTGGCGACCCCGACTTACGAACAGTAAGTCGTGAGTTCGAACCCAGACAGGCGCATTACTTTGTGTAATTTATTTCATCACCACTGCCCTCAAAACGGTGAAGGAAAACATCGTGAGGAAACCGGCATGTCCTAGAACCAAAAATTCAAAGACATGTGACATCTACCAATCCGCACTGGGCCCGCGTGGAGGCGGCCTGTGTCCCAGCAGTGGGATTATAGGCTGATTATGCTTATCATCATCATCATCATCAGCCTATAATGTTCCCACTGCTGGGACACGGCCTCCTCTTAATGAGAGGGAATGGGCTATAATCCACCACGTGGGCCCGTTGCGGGTTGATAGATGTCACAATATGTCTTCGAATTTTGGGTTCTAGTACATGCCGGTTTCCTTACGATGTTTTCTTTCACCGTTTTGAGACCACCTGCCTCTGTTCGAACCCACGACTTACTGCTCATAAATCAGGGCCGCCACCACTGGGCCACGGCTGCTCTTGGAAACCATACTATGTATTACGAATTAGGTAAATGCAAATGCGAGCAATGAAATGTAAACAGTTTACATTTCATTGCTCGTAACTTTACAGAGGACTATGGACAATGAACAATCGCTTTAAACGAACCCTTCGGTTCCAACGACTTAGAGATGTCAGCAAAAAGGAAGGGCCGATGCCTGCCGGGGCGGCGGGACTGTTCGAAAGAGATACCGTGGCCCCGGAACACAAAGGGCGATGAAGGAACATGGATGGGTTTTAGTCAGTAAAAGTCTGACTCTCCCTTCCGCTCCGCCCAACAAAAAGGGTTACAACGACTTTTGATATCACTTTTCGGTGACTTACGTCAGTGACATACGTTTTTGAAGTTTCTGTCAAGATTCCAGGTAATAAAATGTAGAATAATATCAATTTGTTACCCTCAGGTATGTTTTGTACATAAAGATAAAACAAACGAGCAAACGGCTCCAAATTTTAATTAGGTTTGTGCAGAAATTTTAATTAAACTAATTTGAAACGTCCAAATATTTTACAACAATTCCTAAATTGGTATGACAGGTCTGAACTTCCATCTTTATTCTTCCAGCAAGAGAGAGAGGGAGCGAAAGCGAATGGAATATAGTGCTACATTATTTTTCTGGCGACTGAATGACATTAACTGTTGATAAACAAAATAGTACAAAAAAAAAGATTTGTAGTTAATTTCAGTTTTGTAATTTTTTTTTTTATAAGTTCGTGGCATAATAATAACAGCCACTCGGGTCGACCTTTAGGTTAAGCCGTGCTTGGCTAGGTTGGTCTGTGGATGGGTGACCACCCAGTATAATTATACCGAGTTTCCTTTGTGCCTCGGAAAGCACGTTAAGCCGTTGGTCCCGGCTGTCATTTGTAGATCTGTGACAGTCGTTACAGGTAGTCAGTGACCCAAAAAGTCTGACAACCAGTCTTACCAAGAGGAATCGTATTCCCCAGTACTAACTGGTTTGTGAGGTCAGATAGGCAGTCGCTTCATGTAAAATACTGGTATTCAGCTGCATCCGGTTAGACAAGAAGCCGACCCTAACATAGTTGGGAAAAGTCTAGGCAGATGATGATGAAGTTAGTTTCATTTCAAAGAACCTTATAGACACACACTACTTTTTACAAAACATATAATGCTGTATGCATTATATGTTTTGTAAAAAGTAGTGTGCTACGAAATATAGACGCTATATATCAGTTACAATCTCCAACTCTGCTACGCCGTAGCTACGGCTCGTAGACTTATCTACGAAAGCTGTCAAGTCCAACCATACAGTTATACGTAGTTCCATTTTATGCACCACTTAGGGGTCCGACGAAGCGGGCCCGCAATTGCAATTTGAGGCCAGTGCAGAAATTAGACGAAATAGTGCTATCTCGCACTACCACTAAGTGAAACCTAACTGAATGTCTAGAGTACGTTTTTACCAACATTCAGTGGCACCTAACTGAATACTTAATGCCCGTTTTCACTAACAGTAAGGGATACCTAATTTAATGCCTATTGCCCCTTTTCACCACTACTAAGTGCCATCTAATTAAATGTCAAATGCCCGTTTTCACCAAACAACCTCGAAGTCAAATAATAGTTCAAATCTGAGTTTGTTTCGGCTGTTTCTTCTCAGAGTAGTCAGGTACGAAACACACCGGCCCCATCTAGTTTTAAAATATAACATTATGTAACATGTAAACGTATTTTGTGAAACCAATTTACAGAAATGATTTACGATTTATAAAAACCTTGCGAAGCAGGGGCTGGTCACTGGATTATTAAAGGTAATCAGTTTCAGATAATACCTCAAAAGAAGATTTTAATATCACAATAGCAATATTATAGAAATTGCGCTTGCATTACAATAAATTAAACAAGGGTTTATTGAATTTCTATTTTACCTCCTAAATCAGACGCGAGTTAGAACCTGATGATCCCCACTTTATCCTTTTAAATTCGACTCACAAGACGCCAACTAAGCTCTTTACAAGTCTGAAACATCCAGTCCACGACCCAGCCAATGCAACTTGCGACAAGCGACACACGCGCTAGTCGCTTGTTTCCTTTACGTGAGTACTGTCACTCCACAAGTCACGTTGCGGTGACTCGTGGCCTACTCTAATGGTCTCTCCCAACATATTGACACGCGACGGACAGCAAAGGAGGAACATCGAATCTAGAGGAGCACTTCTATCAACGCTCTCGCACTCGCTTCGCTCTCGGAGTGTACAGCCGACATAAAAGTGAGGTTAAACCGGTGCGGAGAGATAATGTGCTGAAGTTTCCATATAGGGGTTTGCAGAACTCAAATTCAAATTGTTAGATTCAATTCTTATAAAAGCTAAAATTACTGAAAGATAAGTTGAATGTTTTACTTGTTTATTGGAGTTCTAGAATTTCTTTAAATTCCTTGAGTTTTCACGGAAAAAATCGTAAAGAAAGCGTAATTTAAGTCTTGATTCAGCGTCCAATAAATTCCAAATAAACTCAATTTTATCTTATCAAATAAATTAATATGATATAATACTTCGATCTACAATGAACACGTTTCATTAGTTTTCGTTTATCAATATAATAAGACAAAATTACTATTAAAGTAAAATAAATACTGTTGGAACGAATGTTTTATTTTTTATTAGAATGACAAGAAGAAGAATAACGAAAAAAACTGTTGCTATGGAGACTGAAGGTACAGTCCTCCTAACAATTATAATAAATAAAATTGAGGTACTATAATTCTGCGTCAATTCAGCTCGCTCCTCAGTCTCATGTCAGTCTCGTCTCTAATTTTCATCAATAACAGTCGACAATCGACTGGAGACCGCTATTATTATCGACTTGTGAACGCCGATCGAAATAATTAGATCCAGGAAGTAAAATTCAAAAATTTGCGAAAAAAATTAAATAGGACTCTTAAATGTAATACGGCGTGTTAAGGTAAGCGTCCACCTATCCGGATCGTACGCATCAGATGCATTGCATCAAACGGATCGTAGTTTTCTTTGTATAGAAAGTCACACAAGTGCGTCCACTGATCCGCAACGTACGGATCGCTCGAATCTGTTCAATAATACTACGATCCGTTTGATGCGAGTGTCTGATGCGTACGATGCGGACATGTGGACGCTAACCTTTATACGACACGGCTACGACATATATATCGCCATTTAAAAATTTGATATTAGTTCTTTTTGCATAGATGGCGCTGTAGTACTTTGTGTAGTACCGGAACATACAGGTTTTAAATAAACCTAGATCAGGCATTTCGCTACCTAACATTTGAATTCAACATTTTCGTTACTTGCTACTGTTATGTATATAAAAGTTATAGTTTACTTATAAGCACTAATTATACTATTATTTAAGAAATAAAACTACTGCACCTAAATGTACACTTTTGTAATATCTACTTTTTAAATAAATTATTCTTTATCTTATATCTGCTCGGTATCCGAAGCCAGTCTGCAATCTATATACAATTGTGACCGTTTTGACCTCCGATGAGTGAATGACCGATTAGTGCCATTTGATGTCCTTTCGTGATAGTAAAACTTATAATTATATGGCCTTCGATCAACGAAGTATATGGCGCTCTTTTATTCGAAGCTTTGAAATATGAGAGAATATTAAATAACTGGGGTGCGGAAGTGAGGCGTCACGCAGAATTGTGTCATTTCATCATAAATATTAGGTATAGACATGTTTTTGCCCGCAGTTTGTTGGAAATTATACCACGGGAACGTATTACCGAGATAGAAGGAATAATAAGTTTTCGTCAAAATCTGATAGTATATAGCCGTTATGGCATTAAAGGTGACAGACAGATATACTTTTCATTTGGTAATAAGTTCCATTAGAATGTTACCAGATGTACAAACGAGCAAAGCCGCGATCAACAGCAAGTCACATTTTTGCTGACGCGTGCTCTCCGCACGCTAAACCTCATAGCGAGACGAGACCTCATAATGAGACGGACTTATTCTGTTGTTCTCTGGGTGAATGGAGTAGATGACACACCAATCAATTAAGATAATTTTTAAGAGCTGTCAAAACGCGGTTCTCTTATAGATTTTGTATGGCAATAGGCAACTGTAACGTCACTGTTTATTCAACTCAATGACTCAACTATTTATTGATTTCAAAGCAACTAAAAATCGAATTTGGCAATTAATTGAAAATAAATCGGGTTTTTAGGCCCAAAATAAAGTGTTTTTTTTAGAGATTGGTGTCGTGGAATTATTATTTTGTGGTGTCATCTACCCAATTCACAAGGAATGCTTTGTTTGTAATTAGTTATAGGTATTAGTTATAAGTAACAATTAAGTTAAATTAAGTATTAATTAAGGCGCATTTACCGCATTGGTTAGCTGTAATGGTAGATGTATGTTGTTAAATAAATAAATAAAAATTTCGCCAGTTACGTTTAAGTCAAATGTAGTGCAAGACTTCCTGGATACTAATGAGAAATTCCTACTGTTAAGTAAGTTTTAAAATATCTTCATTAAAAACTAAACCAATTTGAGGTGGTATAATGGAAAAATCCATAAATCAACATGGGCGTCGGTCACGGGCGAAGCAGTAGCTGCAGGTAGGTAATAAGTGATGGATGGACAGGATTTGTCGGGACGATTTATGATGATGATGTCACGACTATATCACCTGCGAAACGTGCTGACTACGTCATGTATGTATATGATCATACGAAAGATTTTCGCACTTGTATTTTTCGGGAGAACACGAATCACGATACGCTGAGTGAGAATAGATTTTATTATGACTAGATACAAGACGCGAACTGCACGCTGAGGAATCAATTTTTAGGGTTCCGTACCGAAAGGGTAATAAAAACGGGACCCTATTACTAAGACTCCACTGTCCGTCTGTCTGTCACCAGGCTGTATCTCATGAACCGTGATAGCTAGACTTGAAATTTTCACAGATGTTGTCTTTTGGTTGCCGCTATAACAAAAAATTCTAAAAACAGAATCAAATAAATATTTAAGGGGCCTCCCATACAACAAACGTGATTTTTTTGCAGTTTTTTTGCTCGATATTAATAATGGCAACAGGTAGATGCTTGAAACATTCACAGAATATTTAGTCGTATATTCACTTTAAAAATGAATAGTTAAATTAAAATAAAATAAATATTTAAGCTCCCATACAAAAACGTGTTTTTTGTCGTTTTGCCTAATGTTGTATAGTACGGAACCCTTCGTGCGCGAGTTCGACTCGCACTTGGCCGATTTTTTGGAACAATACCTTTGTACACTCGGCAACACATCAAGCTTATACATTTCCAGTATAACATGGCCTCGCTTTGTATAGATTTCCCGTACAAAACAAAACAAAGTTCCGCACAAACTGGATATACTACTCTGTCAAGAAAGTACCGGGAAAAGATCAATAATACACAAAATGTCTGTTAGTCATCCAAATTTATTTTATCACCTTCAAAGTATGCTCCTTTAGAAACGATACACTTGCGCCAACGAATAATCCATTCATCAAAACATTTTTTAAACGCTGCTTCCGGAATTGAGTTCAGTTCTCGCCGCGAATTCTCCTTTATGTCTTCTATCGATTGAAAACGGGTGCCACGAAGTGGTAATTTGAGTTTAGGAAAAAGAAAAAAGTCAGCAGGAGCCATATCTGGTGAATATGGTGATTGCTGGATGGTATTTGTTGAGTGTTTGGTCAAAAATTCGTTCACAATGATAGCCTTGTGCGAAGGCGCATTGTCGTGGTGCAAAATCCAAGAATTTTCTTTCCACAAATCTGGCCTTTTTCGTCGAATTTGCTCTCTTAAACGCCGCATAACGCTCAAATAATATTCTTTATTTACCGTTAGACCTTCCGGTAAGAATTCAGAGTGCACAACACTGCGATAGTCAAAGAAAACAGTCAACATGACTTTGACTTTTGATCGGCTTTGGCGTGGTTTTTTCGGTTTCGGTTCAGTTGGAAGGCGCCACTCCGAAGCTTGTTGACAAGTTTGCATGTCAAACTCGTAAACCCACGTCTCGTCACCAGTAACAATGCGTTTCATGAATGTTGGGTCCGAACTGACACGTTCTAGCATGTCCTCAGCGACTTTCATGCGATTGAGTTTTTGGAGAAAATTCAGATCTTTTGGGACTAGCCGAGCAGCAACATGTTTCATACCCAAATGATTAGTTAAAATGATACGGATCGACTCGTGAGATACAGAAAGTTCGGCGGCTATCTCTCTCAGAGTTGAATGGGGATTTTCAGTCACTATTTTCTTCACTTTTGCGATATTAACTTCAGTTGCAGACGTTGACGGCCTACCAGAGCGAGGCAAATCTTCCATCACATCTCGACCGCTTTTGAACGCTTTGAACCACTCATAAGCACGAGTTTTTGATAAAGTCGATTCACCGTAAGCCTTCT
Organism: Xestia sexstrigata; assembly: GCA_941918905.2. Lineage (NCBI taxonomy): Eukaryota > Metazoa > Arthropoda > Insecta > Lepidoptera > Noctuidae > Xestia > Xestia sexstrigata. Next base: position 3,239,937 of record OW799201.2, on the reverse strand, counting down.
GTAACATTTTCAGTGACTCCGAACACGAAATTCCATTGGCGATGCAAAATTTAAGACAAACTCTTTGTTCGATATTTTTGTCCATTATGAAATTCGCAATACACACTATATATGATATTACTAAAACCAGCACTGTATTTAATATAAATAACAGATGCAACTCAAACTCCGCGCCAAAATGGAAAACAGTTGTGCCAATCTAACAACTACAAAAAAAACAAAAATTTGAATTTGGAACCATAAACAAATCATCCATTCCCGATACTTTTTTGACTGAATGTATATGTATAGCTTCATTGGTCGTCGTGCGTACCCGACAGTAAATACGGGTTATTTACGCCTCAAAGCAATGCAACGACGCGGCGACGGTAGAGAGATAGTTACTTGATAACACAATAAACATCATCATATGTCTAGCCTTTTTCCCAACTATGTTGGGGTCGGCTTCCAGTCTAACCGGATGCAGCTGACTACCAGTATTTTACATGAAGCGACTGCCTATCTGACCTCCACAACCCAGTTAGTACTGGGTAAAACGATACCCCTTGATAAGACTGGTTGTCAAACTGGGCCGTTTGGGCCACTGACTAAATGTAACGACTGTCGATGATCTACAAATGACAGCCGGGACCAACAGCTTAACGTACTTTCCGAGGCATGGAGGAAACTCGGTATGCAAGGGTGGTCACCCATCCACAGACCAACCTAGGCAAGCACGGCTTAACCTAAAGATCGACCCGAGCGGCAGTTGTTATTTAGCCACGAGCTCCTCCGACAAAAAACAATGATATTTAAATTGAATGCACAAAACATCAGGCCTATAATCCCCGAAGGATTAGGCCGTGTCGTACCTTCCTACAATCTTCTTCTTCTTCGATCTTTGGCGTTTGTTCTTGGCCATCCAGTTTTATCCGGTCACTTTAATGAGACCGTCTCTCCACCTAGTCGGTTGGCTTCCTACAATACACCTTCAGAATTGGGGCGAGCCTATAAGCATAAACCGGGCACAAATCCAACCTCCGGGCTTCTACTGAGCAATTCCTGATGGAAAAACACAAGCCTAGGAATCAAACCCAAGACATCATGTTCAGCAGTAGCTTTTCACCACTCGACTAACGTGCCAGAGCGAAGCAAGAAAGAACGTGATAAAAAAAAAGTAAAATGATTTTAAAATAAACTTTAAACGAACGCCAGCTTATTTAAAACATGACAGATAAAAAGAAAAATGTCTGTCGAAGGAAAAACTTCAATAGCGTTTTGCGACAAAGGAAAAAACGAAAGAAGGGAAATAAAGAATCCTTTATACCATTAGTTGGAGCATTTTATTTATTATAGCGATAACAAACATACACTCCGACGCCTTTACAATTTATACTCAAGAAGAAATATTGTATTGTCTCTTTGGAAATACTTTATTTAGTTACTTTATTGGGTGTATTTGGTGTAAAATTCTACGGTCTATAATAAAAGACAAGAGAATATGAGTAAACTGTGACTTGTAGCTAATCTGTCTACTGTTTTGTGCATTTGTGATACAAGCAACCAACGTATGGTTGTTGTTTTTTATCGAATTTTCAAATCTGACGCCGCCTCTGAAAGGCGTCGTCTATGGATTAGAAAATACACAGACGAGAGAGTTGCTGGCTGGTATTCTCTCTGGCGGAACGTCATGGTGTTTCGGGCAGCCAGATTGACATGGGTTGTCAAGAATGGCGGTCGCGGGACTTGCATTGACGGATCGCCGACGTCTGTTTTCTTAATCTAATTAAATCTTCCTTGTTTTATATCAACGTTGTATTTTAATGTTGAATTACGTTATCAGTGCTTAATTGAAGATATCTGTAACATGAATTTTGTAACTGAATGATTAAGGTAACAAATTCCAATCAAAAGAAGGTTTGTTTAATCCGAACATCAAACGATATTATCTCACATATCATGAATGATTCTGATGAGGGGGTTCAAGAGCCGCAACGTAACCGTTATTTAAAATTACATTTTGCGGCAGACACCGACGGTATTCCATCCTTACCTCGTATTTCTAATAGGCTATCATCGACATACTCCTGTCCTTATCCCAATTTATTTGTGGTCGGCGCAGCATGTCTTCTTCTCCCATACTCCTCTATTACTCGCCATCTCAGCAGTCACCTCCTTTCTAGCCATATCATCCTTAACACAGTCCATCCACCGTTTATTTGGTCTTCCTCTACTCTTATAGCTATCCTCATTAAATTCATACTGAAATCTTTCTTCACGACATGTTCCTCATTCTTCCGCATCACTTTTCCATTCCACGAAAACCGATTAAGTACTTCGCGTATTTCTAAAACACTAATCAATTCAAATCTGTTTCCTAATGCAATCTAATTAAAACTGCTCTGAATGGTTTGCCAAAATACCAACAACTAATCAGTATGTTTTAAACAATCAGACTGTCTCAAACAAGCTGTCCAGCCGTACCCGAGCCGGTGTTTTTGTAAATCAATGGATATTGACAAAGATAAAACGCATCAAAACTCGGGAGAGGGGGCTCGTGACGTCAGAACCAGCTAAAAATTATACCTAGGCGTGACGTATTGAGAATTTTAAAATCGTCATATTATCTTCGTCAATTTTGGTTTACGTAACAAAAAAAAAAACACGGTTCAAATATTTTTTTATAATCTAACTGACGGACTAATTAGTTATTTTTTGTCGTCTCGCCTATTGTGTCTGTAATTGCGGGTATCGAAGAGCTACATAGGAATTTAATTAAAGAATAAAATTTGATACAGTATCAGCTAAAATGTGGTTGAAGCAGGTATTAATTTATTATATTTATCATCATCATTATTATCTTTCTACCCTTGTCTCATGTCACTTGGGATTGACGCAACACGTTTTTAAGTCTTTCTATTCTTGTTTTTACAAAAATGTTTTTTTTTTTGCCCTTTTCAGTTAACATATCCTGCAAAAATTCTTGTAATTCTTGCACCCGCTGAGAGACTTTCGCTTGGTACAGACGAGACGCAACACATTAAGCTACCCGAACCTTTAATTTGACTGATTTCCCTGATTAAACTGACTTTTAGCTAACAGGATATTCTGATTGTAAAGGAAAAACACGATAACTGCAGCTTCAGATTGCGAGGGAAAAATGAAGGAAACTCTTTTTAATTAACTCTTGTCTCTTAAGTCAGTGACGCAGTTCTTAGAGGAAAAAAGTTGTTTGTGTTCTAGTTATTTATCATGCAAATACTTCTTCGTATTTAAGCCCATTTCTTGGTGCTGTGTTCCACTCGGTTGTTAATGACTAGCATTCAAAGCTAGGTGCAGTACAATTTAAAAATCATTTGACTTTATTCCATAAAATAAAGTTGTGTTCTTGTTTTCATTTGAAAGTTTAGATAAATAGAGAAAAAAATATAATTTCTTTACTCATTTTCGTTGAAACCTGTTTTAAATGGGTGCGTCTCACCTCTCTGCGGGAAATAAAAACTACGCGTTTTATCATATTAGACTAAATAAGTTTTATGTCTTTTGAGTGGTATATCAAACAATTTTATATTCAATGTAGGTTATGCTTATAAAAATTAGTGACTTTAAAATTATATCTAAACTACGCGTTTTATCATATTAGACTAAATAAGTTTTATGTCTTTTGAGTGGAATATCAAACAATTTTATATTCAATGTAGGTTATGCTTATAAAAATTAGTGACTTTAAAATTATATCTAAACTACGCGTTTTATCATATTAGACTAAATAAGTTTTATGCCTTTTGAGTGGTATATTAAACGATTTTATATTCAATGTAGGTTATGCTTATAAAAATTAGTAACTTTGAAATTATATCAATCGTTTATTATATTAACTGATCGTTATATTGAATAAAATTATAGATTCAGTTGTTATGTCTTGTAAATATTAGAGGTTTTGTAATTATATAATATAATACTTACCCGTTTTAAATACTTATACTCTTCGTTGCGTCTTTCCATTATATACAAGGCCAGAACGCAAGGGTGGGAAACTAGTCGCGTACTTATAGATTGGAAATCACTTTTTAAACAAGGTCTTCCTATCTATATACGAGTAGTACGCAATTACTCGTGTATACTTTGTAGTGGCTTAGGTAACTAGTTTGTTACATAGTATACAGTGCTAGTACGCATACAAACTAATCTTGTTCAGGCGTGGTCGACGTAGCTTCGCTACGCGGGGCTCCTATTTCTTTCTGCAGGGTTTAAAGTAACGTAACTAACCTAACCTAACGTCGGGGTGCTCGCTTCGCTCGCTCTTGCATCCTAAGGTGAGCCAAAACAAGAAGTTGAGTCAAAATATGAGCATAAGAAAACGATTATTTTAGCAGAACATGTTTTGGGAAACTTATTATTTTTTTCAGAAGTTTGGTACTTTTTTGTTGGAAATTTAGTTAATTATTTTTCGTAGAATTGTAATCTAAATAATGCTCATGTTTGTTTGTTAAATACAACTTTTTTGCTGGTTACTTTTATATTATTTTTTTCATTTTAACCAAGTGGTAAATGATATTTATTTGGCAAGTAGGTTTTTACAAACACTTTTACACGTCATTTTTTTAAACAAGATGGGGCCGGTGTTCCGTACCTGACTAATCATTTTAAGCGGTGTCCAAGGAGAAAAGAAAGATTTTAGAAATCAATTTCATTTCGAGCGCTAAAAACAAATAACTTTGTTTGCAACCAGTACTTTACGCAAAAATTATGTACCTATCTATGAAAACTTGTGATGAATCTACACATATTTTTTATGCATGTGGCAAATACACTTTCAATGTATGGAGTTTACAAAATGTGACGAATTGACTTTGTGGCGAATGTACAATAATAACCCCTGAGAAGAAACAGCCGAAACAACCTCAGGGGTCATTGTCTCTTTTGAACTCCAGACATAATCTTGCTCAATTTACATGAGGACTATGGAGATTAGTGTATGAGATGGTCTTTTGAAAAAAGAACCACACCGATTTGAGTGGACCTGTCCGGTCAGTGCAAGCATTTGTCAGTTATCGTGTAGCTCGGCTTATAACTCAAGGAGCTCAATAACTTCGCTTATAGTACTCAAACTGCCCGACAGTTGTGGAAAAAAAAAAACAAACAAAAAATAAAAATGTAACCCACATGGTCGCCGCATTGACAATAATCAAATAAAATTAATAATAAGTACTTTTCAAAATGAAAAAAATAAACACAGAAATCATTAAATGTCACAATGGTAATAAAAAAAGTTAAATACTTAATAAAAAAAGCATTCATGTCAAATCAGTAAATGTCACATGAAATAATAAAAAATAATGTAAAAAAAAATAAAATACTGAACTAAGTATTCATGTCAAATACAGTCAACCGATCGTTGGAAGTTTATTTATTTTTTCGGAAGCTTTCTTATTTCCCTTTAAAAATAGCATTACGAGTACAATACGCGAGAAAATTCCTATGGTGGCGTTTTGGCATTGTATAAATTGGAAAGATGCACTTGCGCGTCCACGTTACAAACTATAGACGACTATACGAGTAGTACGCAAAATCCGTGATAAATTGTAATCACATATTATAATATGGCATTACAATGTAAACGCGACCAGATCCATAGGGTTGCGTTTTGGTCATGTACAGAATGTAAATACGCCTCCTCGTTCCAAGGAAGTTTGGGGGTCAAAAAAAGGTCAAAAGACTAACTAACGTAAGCAAAATCAGGACTCCAACCACTGCTGATGTTGAAAAGAATCAGAATATCAAAACAATGAACCCCTCAATAATAGACGCCAAGTCAAGTTTGAAAAATGGAAGGTAGATAATTATATCTGAAGATACACCACACTGGTTGCAACTAGACTCCACGTCGTATGTTAACCAAAAATATGTCAGAGCTCTACTCAGTTTTACAATTCAACAAATCTAAACCATAGACACTTGCAAAGCTGATACCATCTAAAATCCACCTTCAAAAGCTACTGCATTTTACGTCACGCTGCACAAATCCCCATTTTATTCATATCTCTCTTCGCCCGCACAATATTTTTCCATAAGTAGGTACCAATAGCGCATGCGCAGTTCCTCGCTTGGGACGTCCGCATCGGATTTCCTACGGCAGATTCTTCTGCCCCAGAGCGGAGGACACCCGCTCCGGTGTAGAAGTATCCGCCAATAACAACATACAATATTTAAAAAAACAAAAACCCGACTGCAAATATTATTATCGTTATAATATTCCTAATTAAATTTAAACATATAATTTAGTTATTTAATTTGATAAATAATAATAATAATAATAATACCAGCCTTTACTGACCCACTGCTGGGAAAAGGCCTCTTCTCAACAGAGATTGTATTACTATATCGCGCCAAAAAATCCGCCATTTTGTTTTTTTTTTCAAACACCTTCGAGTTGGGTTTGGTTGGTACCACTTGGGTTTTAAGACGAATATAAAAATACCTTAACTGTAAAAATCCATCCAGCAGGGCAGCCGTTTGGAAGGTACGAGGTAATAAATAAATTAACAAAGAAACAGACGAGATACGCGCGAAAAACATAACCCTTCCTTGGCAGTCGGGTAAAAATAAATGCATCAATGGTACCATTTCTACATACTTTTAGGCGGAAATTCACTTATTTAAAGGAGAAAATAACATAACAAACGAAATCTTGAATTGCGGTAAAGCTCAAAACTCAGTCCAGACTGAGTTTTTGTGATGTTCAATTATTGTCACTGTGACTTGGCTCGCAGTGTAATGTAATATTGTTGTATACTGCGTCATGATTCTTTTGGCTTTTAAACGGCGTTGTCAGGAGGGGCTGCTAGTAAACATTTGTGAAATATTTGTGGGAATTTGTATTGATGTACCGTTACGTCCATGATGAACTCTAAAAAATATGTTTGATCTATTGAAACTATTACTGTAGTACTGGGGGTGTTTGTACCGCTACTTTTTCGGGTCAGCTAAAATATTAGGAAATATTCACCACTTCCTAATATTTTGTCAAAACGTGGCCATTTTAAGGGCTTATCAACATACGCTGCGGCCCGCAGTAAGTTCAAACATATGGTGATGTAAGAGAGCGTTTACAAGCGATTTTACGTGCGTTTGTTTGAGATGCAGCGTTACTTGCGGTGGAGCTGACATTGCCGCGACGCGGGCGCAGTCGGCGTCTTCATAAACAACATCGTACATTGTCATATGTTTGTGTTTGCCCGTGTTCCTTCTCATTGAGAGGAGGCCGTGTCCTAGCAGTGGGAACATTATACGCTGATGATGATAAATGATTATGATGTGTGACAACGTGGACCGCTGCACGCGTCACCAATACGTAAACGGACAACGTGCAACGCGCCGCGAGATGTCACGCCGCACGCATCTCCATGGATGAGCCCTATATAATTGTCTTTGGTCACTATTTCGGGTAACTTTCAACCATCGAAAAGGGAAATAATACGTTAGGTAAACCTTTTTATTTGTATGATTTATGAAAAACGACTACTACTCGTATACATATCCAGTATAACCTGACCTGGCTTTATATAAGCTTCCCGTACAAAGAGAAAACAGCTTTTATTTAGTTTGGATAACTTGATAGTCGTCGTGCGTAGGTACATACATTACTAAAGTTTCTCAGGAAGCGCTTACCCAATAATATTATACAAAGAGAATGCTCGATATAATTCAATGTAGGTGCCTGAACCCTTCGTATACTGATTTGAATAACTATTTGTGTTTACACAAGACTCGGCATCAATGGGGATCACAAATCTTGACTCGAGGATGATCATTTACATAATATCTATTTGTGCCAAACAAAAGTATACAACATCTATTTAAATATCACACTAGGTCCCTTGATCCCTTTCGCTCTATCTGTCAGAAAACTTCATTTTTAGGGTTCCGTACCCAAAGTGTAAAAACGGAACCCTATTACTAAGACTCCACTCCGTCTGTCTGTCTGTCTGTCACCAAGCTGTATCTCATGAACCGTGATAGCTAGACAGTTGAAATTTTCACAGATGATGTATTTTTGTTGCTGCTCTAACAACAAATAATAAAAATAAATTAAAAATGAAAGGGGGCTCCCCTACTGCGGTGGTACGAAACCCTTTATGCGTGAGTCCGACTCGTACTTGGCCGGATTTAATAATTATTAACTAAAGAAAATTATTTCAACTTGAAATAAGAATAAACAACATTTTTTCAAAGAAACGTAATAAAAGGGACAATTTTTCCACGAGCGACGCATAATTTCTGTGTCAAATTATGCCCTTTGAAAAAAATAACTTTCGTTCCTTTCAATAACGTCTGTGACAACACTAATTTTTTACATACAATGTAATAAGGGAGCGAAATAAATGAAAGAGAGCAGACAATTCTATGTATGCCACTTAACGTTTGTGCCATGCCTCAATGCTTTAAGGTGACACATCACACGGTCTCGAACTCATTGGTGGGCGTGGCCAAAAAGCACGCTGTCTCACCTGGCATCGTGCCCGACAGAGATAGTATCAGTGATGAGCAGTTAGGCGCTAGTCTTCACGCGCGTCTAGTTCGTACGGCACACACTCAGCGTTCCGAACCGTTCCGAACAAAAACGAAGTTATATAATACTTTCGTCTGACGTTTTATTTAAATGCGCTAAAAATAATAAAATAAACTTTTTCTTTAAAACTTTTACTATCAACTTATAACGTCATGGTCACTACACAATTCGCGAGATTAGTGGCAACAATAATATTGTATAACTATATTGTTTGTTATTGTTGGCCTGGGGTCACCATGTCCTGGACGCTTTCCGCCAGGTCTGCTAATCCCTCGAGAGAAATAAATGGCTGTGAAGCCAGCAGAGTCTGGACGTTGGTCGGCAGACGACTGCTTTATGTTTTCATCGTGGTACTGTGGATTTCCTTGGCTTGATAAAGTTTAGGATTTCCTTTTCAGGGCGTATCAAGTCGGGGTCACCAATTTAGTGGTTGTTGTACACTATCTAAATTAAATTAAACAATTTCATAATTCTATATAAATTTAATCAACACAAGACAGAGAAGTGACAGATCAGAAGAAAAGTAAAAATTATATCGTGAAGGTTTTATGTATATAAAGTTTCTAAATAAGTAGGTCGCTACACCATATTATAGGGTGTGCGATTCGATGGCGCGACCACGGCGTTTTTTTTTTTAAATAACTATCTCATGATTTTGTAAAAATATGTATGTATGTGGTTCAAATTTCCCAAAACCTTAAATTTGTCAAACTTATGGTTAAAAAGTTATAAGGGTTTGAACGTGGCCACGCCATCGAAACGCGGAAAACCGCGCGGCCACGGAAATCTTAAAAACTAAGCGTTGCAGAGACCTGAAATTTTGGTAAATAACAGATTGAATTTGTAAAAAAAATATAAAAAATCCTAGGTTTATATTTCAGGAGCATACGTACGGTATCGCTTATAACCTTCAAAATGTTCTGAATGTGAAATTTAAAATTGAAATTAATTAATTTAATTTTTAATTATTTTTTTACAAAATCTTGCCATAGTTTAAAAAAATAATAATGCCGTGGTCGCGCCATCGAAACACACATTATAGGAGTGCAATAAAAATGAACAGGCCCTTCAACTTCAGCGAAAAACAAATGACACGTCACTGACGTCATGCATGAAATGAAAAGGACAGAAATATAGGTCTTGTTCTTCTATCAAACGAAGGACATGTCAATATCGCGTGTCCCCCTCCCGCACCGCACCGGGGGAAACATTCAGTGAGATGCACGAAAATTCGTAGTAAAAGGCGCGCGTAAAAAAATATGAAAAAGCTTTTGGGAAATCGAATTTTATGAAAAAACCACTGCATAAATCATTCTCAAATAAAATTTATTGAATTCTTCGATAATTGTGCTGTGTCGGTACGGACTTTGTTTTGGAAATTTGACACTTCTTTTATTACTAATTTACGCCCAAAGTTACGTTAAAATTGGCAATAAAAATGAATCTTTGGTAGCTCGTAACTTTTGAATGGCTTTTTATTTTACTATTCTGATTCCGTACAGACACAATTAATAATGAGACAAAACGATATCATGTTTAACTTTAGATGTACCATGTCAAACAGTGGAGTAATAGCCCCCCGAAATTTGTATGGAAAATATGTTGCGCAGTTCAACCTTAAGTAATGGATTTTGACAAGAGAAGACAGTAATGTCCTTAGGACTGCTAATGACAACAAACTGCTATTCATTGGTATTTATGAACAGTACTTCTTTGTTATTTGTGTGATTAGATAATATAATACTTCACTTTTTAGGTATTATTTTATTGGCATGTCACAAGTATTGTGAGAGGAATTTATGAATCTGTGAACCTTTACTTTGTTATTTTGTATATTTTAATTTTGTATGTTATCTCTTACTCTTTTAGTTCTAGTTTTAGTTACAGTAATTGATTTAAATAAAATCGTTGTAATTGAACAAATAAAATAAATTATCATCTGCCTAGCCTTTTCCCAACTATGTTGGGGTCGGCTTCCAGTCTAACCGTATGAAGCTGAATACCAGTGTGTTACATGGAGCGACTACCTATCTGACCTTCACAACCCAATAACGAGAGATATATACGGAAAGACGGGGAGATTTTTCATTATTTTGCATTATTTATTTCACTATCACAGCACTGCTCTCAAAACACTAAAGGGAAATATCGTGAGGAAACCGGCAAGTCCTAGAACCAAAAATTCGAAGGCATGTGACATGCATGGTGGATTTACAGCCCACTCGCTCTCATATAGAAGATATTGTCTGTGTCCCAGCGATGGGATATTTATAGAATGTTTAAGCTACGTTCAACATTTACTGGAACAAGTTATAACAACAGCGTCGCCGCGCTTTAAAAGAAAAGGCCCACAATTGCACTTCATTTTAACTTCAAGAAAAAATAGCGAGATTTCATTACACTTTAAAGAGTTCTGTTTGCAGTTAAAAATTAACATAGCACTTTATGTTTTCACTGGCCACGCGCTGCAGGGCAGTTTTAATGTAGTTTCAAGATTGAAATTGTTTTTTAAACACTGATATTGCTAGGTAATTGCCTAGAAATACAGATATCGTAGACTAGATGAAAATTTGATTGCTAGGACGTCCATTTGCTTAGAAACTTGTGACCCAATTAGTTGTTTCCATACCTAGCATCGTAAATGTGAAACTCTAAGTGTTTATCTGTCTGTTACCTTATCACCGTTAGCCTTTTCGTCTGAATGGCTGAACAGATTTCGATAAAATTCAACAGACAAGTAGACCATTTTCAGATTAGCACATTTATATTTATATATTTATATTTTTTAATGGTAGAACGTCTCCATAGGATAACTTTGTACCTCAACGAGGGCGAAACCACGAACAAAACCTAGAAATACACGGGTAAGAGATACAGAAATAATTATTCATGTTAAACGGACCCAATAAGGGAATGATGCTATGATGGATGACCTCGTGGCTAAATAATAACAGCCGCTCGGGTCGACCTTTAGGTTAAGCCGTGCTTGCCCTCGGTTGGTCTGTGGATGGGTGAGACCAACCTTACATACCGGGTTTCCTCCGTGCCTCGGAAAGCACGTTAAGTTGTTGGTCCCGGCTGTCATTTCTAGATCTTTGACAGTCGTTACAGGTAGTCAGTGGCCCAAAAAGTCTGACAACCAGTCTTACCAAGTGGTATCGTATAACCCAGTACTAACTGGGTTGTGGAGGTCATATAGGCAGTCGCTCCATGTAAAATACTAGTATTCAGCTGCATCCGGCTAGACTGAAAGCCGACCCCAACATAGTTGGGAAAAGTCTAGGCTGATGATGAAGGAGATGATGCTAGGACCATTATTTTAAATGTTAATCATTTGCACGTAGAAGCCCTTCACTATTCATTTTTGGCCTTTGGATTTGTTTCTCCAGTTCGTTTTAGATCTTCTCAGATCGTCGACCTCAGGAGATAAACAGATAACTTATAAAAGAAAAGTCGTGTCAAAGTTATTCCGAAATCCTTAATTTTCTCCAATACAAAATTTTAGAGAGATAAAAGCATGTTACGCTTTATTATTACAAATTTGTCAGCAATAAACTTCGAAATAACAAAATCTCAAGAGTGTACAGTGTCCACGTGTATTCTTCTTCTCACGTAAGGACTGCAGTCATTTTAAAAAGAGGCACTACTTCACCCTATCTCCACACGCCATTTTCACTTCAGTGTTTGTATACACAAGGGTCAAAATCCCATGAATATTTTCGTCGAAGCCTTCTTGAACTGAAGTATCTCGTACGAGTGTACCGATCTTCAATTTTGCAGGTAATTGAAAGTCTTTCAGCAACAGTAAAAGTAGTTCAGATAACAGTGTTAAGAGTCGATAGTAAGTAGATAGTTAGTTTAAGACGTGACAGAGTTTTCAATAAAAGGTTAAGGTAAGAAAAGTAATGGTTGCAAAAAGGTACGGAAAGGACCGCTGTTAAAATTTACGAGTATCGGAATTTCGAGGGATTTGTATCATAAGAGCTTGAATATAATGCTTAGATACTAAAGATGAATATGTTACGGAGTAAGTATAAAGATATAGATACCTTTAAGAGACCCTTATTTTTTATAGGACATGGCTATTGACACCTCCGTCCGGCCGTCCGCTCCTAGACTACATTTTGTTGAACAGTTTTTTTCTAATCAACGTCCGCCGATCACGCGCTTTCCTGATGGAAGATACCTGAACCTAGAGACACAATACTTTGGTACATATTTTTTCAGTACCTACTATATATTTTTTGGTACATTGTGTAACGGTTGTATAGAAATCGGTAGGTATGTACCTACAAAACATTGTTTTCACTTCTCACGCTCTTAAAGTACGCCAATATAGCCCTACTATGCGGGCCTAAAGTGGCCCTTTAAGGCCCTAGGGCGTAAAGTAAATCTCGTACTCGTGACTTGTTGAGCCACGAGTACCTCGACGTGCTCTTCCCCGGCTGCCGCGACCTGCGGCTGCGTGATGCGCACATGTAGCTGTAAGTAAAAAAATCTAACGTGATTTTTATTTTATTAAGTAATATTTAATAAATGTTTTTGTACTAAATTGACTATTTTTTTCACACTCAAAGTGAAAAGTACAGTGTAACACACGGCGCTAAAATCCCATTATAACTCGGTTCCTATTTACTACCTCGCTAAAGCTCGGTAGTAAAACTACCTCGTCTATAATGGGTCATTTTAGCCCTTTGTATTACAATGTACTATTATTTTAGATTAAGTCATCCCAACAAATAAAAAACGCTTACTACTTTTTCTACAAAACTTGTGACTGTCCAAGTAACTACTTATTATTATACCATCTCACCTATTTTCAATGAAGAGTCTGGCAGTTTTTATTAAGAAAAACATTACCTAGGAATTTCCCCTGTATCGTTGTGGTGCATTTACAAACATTTAAACTCACATAAATAAACAGCCAGAACTACCTGTAAGCCATACAAATATTTGTTCCTCCGAACGGGAATCGAACCCTCAACAAGCAGCGCAACAGCCAAGCATTCAGCCACTGCGTGAACCGTGCAAACAGTGATGCTCCTAATAGCCAACATTTGGTCAGTTATGTTATATTAAGTCCCATATGAAAAAGTGAGCCTATTACCTTATGTTTTCATAATTATTATACCTACATACTTGCGTAGAAACTGAATCATTCAAAAACGCATGCCTTTGGCCTGTTTTATGTTATTTAACATGGTTGTTGTAACTACAGTTATTGCATAAAACGAGTTTTTTGTACCTCTTGCGCATACCATGACAAATTGTGAGAGAAAGTGCTCCAGTTATTAAACGTAATGTTATATTTCGAGTGTACAGTTACCAGCTCCGATAGCCGTGATCGTCTAGTGGTTAGGACCCTACGTTGTGGCCGTAGTAACCCAGGTTCGAATCCTGGTCACGGCAGTGATTACACTGTCGCGGCGGAGCATTTCTTTTTGGAATTTTGAGTGTATTTCTAAGATAAAAAATGTGTTGATTGTAGTCATTGGCGTAATAACTCCTGTATCATCAATTTTGTATCTTAATAAATAGTATTATCTTTTTTTAATCGCTTTAGCATTTAAAAAATGTGATTTGTTAATCATTTGCCTTTGCATTGTTACTATGAGATGTTGGTATGAATCAGATCCACGTTAAATAGTTCTTGAAAGTAATTTCACAATTCCGAAATCTCACAATAAACTGATGTCAGTAAAGTAAACAGAAACAATTTTTTTTTTTTTTTTTTTAAACAATCACGAACATCTTGTCACCACATTGTCCCGTTGGAAATTAGTTACAAAAGTTACTTACTAGATCCCGACCTCTGACCTAAATACAGATACACGCATCTGGTCCTTATGTCCAAATAAACTATGAAGAATAAAATATCTTTGTGGTCCTTACAATGTCCAGTCGTAATCTTGGAACGTTTCACAGCTTCTTCAGATCTAGTGATCGCAAGGTCTTCTGCTGAACACGAGCTCTTGGTTTCGATTTCTAAGTCCAAGAAAGTGTTGATGGCAATAGGCGCAGTCTGTATTACATATAACTTAATGTGGGTGCTTCGTTGGTGTAGTGCTCGTAAGTGTGACTGCCGAGCATGAGGTCCTGGGTTCGATTCCCAGGTCGGGAAAATTTTTATTGGGTTTTACCATCAGGAGTAGCAGCCACGGAATCTGGATTTGCGCCCAGTTCATGGCAATAGGCTCACCCCCTATTACATAGGACTTAAACATAACTGATGAAGTGTGGGTGTACTATTAGGTAGGTACATATCTGTTATGTTAATGTGGTTTAATAATAGGTTCATCTACTGCCAAACCTTTCAGGAATCACAAGCTCGATGCAATGTGTTAATCAACATCCACTACCGATGTTTACTGCCAACATTAATACCTTTACGACCCTGTCCGCTAATTACCCTTGTGAAACACATACCTTTCGCTCCAGTAGTCAGGAACGCAGTTATTAGCTGCCATAAACCTGCATCGTTAAAATGCACTAACGGTTCTTGGTGTACCCTTAGTGGATTTTTATGAAGAATCCCTGATGGCTGATGTATGCCTGTATGGGGTGTAGTGGAGTGGGGTAGGACAGTTTAAATAGCAGTTTTTAAGTAAGTCATGAGCAGAGATCGGAATAGATAGAGTTTATTTGCCATAACATACCATAACGCCTGTGCACCCCGAAAGGTTAGGCAGGGGTACACTACATAATTCCGAAAGTCAGAATTCCGAATTTCAAAATATGATTTTCATAATTCCGAATGGTTCTAAATTACGAATATAGCAATTCCGATTTATCATTAATCCTATTTTACATTTCAATTTTCCTAACGTTCATAATTACTATTGTCAAAATACCGAATTTCATTAGTCCGACTTAAAGATATATTAAGAAACTTATTAAATAATTTTTCAATATTTTTTTTTTACCTACCTTCATGTTGAGAATTATGCGGCAGCGGGGTTACCGTACATATTTGTCATTATTTTTGCAATAGGACGCACCGCTTTCAAGATATAAACAAATTTAAAACCTGCTACGACTCCATGAAGCGCGCTCGCTACGCTCGCATTATACATTACACGCCCACTTTTTTTTTTTTCGGGTGGGAAATCATCAAATGACTTCTCCCGCTCTGGGCGGAGCAGGAGGGAGTGTCAGACTTTTACGGACTAAAACCCATCCATGTTCCTTCATCGCCCTTTTTGTTCCGGGGCCACGGTATCTCTTTCGAACAGTCCCGCAACCCCCCGACCCCTTCCTGACTCTCTTTGAGGCGCGCGTGGAACACGAACGCGCCTTCGACACGGCCTGTCGTCATGAGACGGACGGACGGCGAGCTAGCCCATAGCCCACCGTCCACAGGCCCGCGCGTACGGTGGCCGGGGGCCACGTGGTGGCCCCCGACGCCCGGGGCGTCTCCCGCGGCGGCCGGGACGCTGTAAGGTTCTCTTCCTCTCACGTCCCGCCACCTCCTTCTCTAGCATTACTGCTTCGCAGAAGGAGGTGACGGCGTCCCATTCCGTCTCGCTCCGGACCATGGCTTGCACCAGGGCCGGACGCGAGAGGTCGCCGCCGCCAGTCGCCGCTTCCAGGACACGGCGGTGCTCCGCCCACGCGGGGCACACCTCCACCGTGTGCTCCACCGTGTCCTCCGGTCGATCCTCGCAATGGAAACACCCGGGCGTTTCCTTCCGCCCGATTCGGTGCAGGAACCTCCCGAAACAACCGTGTCCGGTGAGGACCTACGTCAGGCGGAAAGTGAGGACGCCGTGGCGTCTCTCAAGCCACTCCTCAAAGAGGGGACTTACCGCCACTATTGTGGCGTGCCCTGCACGGGGTTGCGACAGTCGCTCTCTCCATGTCGCCATGAGATCATGCCGGAAGTCTGTCCGCTGCGCGACAATTTGCCGCGGCAGCGGGGTTTCACCTCCGCGCGCCATTCGTGCAGGCGCGCGAGGACTATTGCCTCCAGATCCCATGGCAGCAAACCGGCAAGGAGGCACGCCGCATCACGGGAGATCGTGCGGTACCCACGGGCCAGCCTTACGGCTACCACCTTTTGGGGCGCGTTCAGGTAGTGGGCGGCTCGCCGCCTCAATGAACGCGCCCACACTGGGGCCCCGTAAAGGGCCAAGGACCGCACGACTCCCACGTAGAGCTTCCAGCAGGAGGTGTTTGGCCCCCCCAGGTTGGGCAGGAGCCGCCTGAAGGCAGCCCCAGTCCGTTCCAGTTTGGGGGCCAAACGTCGGAAATGCTCCACGAAGTTCCATCGGCTGTCGAGGACGAGTCCCAGGTACTTCAGCGTCGACTCGACGCCGATGGATACCTCTCCTAACGTCAGTAAGGATCCCGGAGGTGGCGCATTCCGAGGCCCATGAAAGCACATGGCCTCGGACTTGTGCAATGCCACCTCGAGACCCAGTTGCCGGATCCTCTCGACGACTCTCGCAACCCCACGTGTCATTATTTCAGCCGCCAAGGCCTTCGGCCTACGCTCCTCATGCCAGGTAGCAAGTTTTTCGGACCAACGATCCATCGGACATTTGATTCTTCGGAATTATGAAATTCGGACAAAAACCATTCGTATTTATAACTTTCAGAATTATGAATTTCTGGATTTTAAATAGTAGCCATTTCAGTTCTTCGGCTTTTGAAATTCGGAATTGTCACTTTCGGAATTTAGTTTTTCGGAATTTTTGAGTGTTCCCGTTAGGCAGAGGTGTACCAAACAGAACAAGTTCATTTCGGCAGTTATGTTTAAGGCCCATGAAATGAGCCTATTTCCATTAACTGGGCACCAGCGGTCTCCGTGGCCGCTAATGAGAAATCCCTGATGGAAAAACCCAATATCAGTTTGCCCAACCTGGGAATTTAACCCAGGACCTCGTATTCAGCAATCACGCTTCAACCACTCAACCAACGAAGTCTCCGAATAAAAATCTCGGAATGATTTTTAGTTTCCGAAATAAAGCTTTTAAATTAGAGTTAGGTATTATTCACAAATGTTACTTGGTCATGAGTGATGGTTGACTGTGTGTGTCGGTACTTTGATAAATCGAAGATAATCAAGCATAACGGACGGGTCACAAAGGCAAGCGATGCGACGTGCGTCAAGTAAAACGCACGTGTGTCATTTGTTTTCTTAACATAAATTGTGGTGACCTTTGAAATGTTTCAAACAATTTCGTTATTTGTTTTATGCTATAAATCCTCTATAAAAGTATCTGAAACAGTTAGCTTATTGCCAACATTAAAACAGCCAGTGTCATAATAACCATTATAACATCCAAACGAGTGTTATAATGTTGTACTAAATTTCATTATGCAACTCGTTTTAAAAAAATGTGTGTGTATGCTGCAAATACACAAACACTTCAAACACACTTAGAAACACATTACTGCAACTAAACTAAATAAACTGTAGGAGTAAGTTTATATCAATAGAACGACAAGTGCAGCTTGAACTCACGACATCTGGCTTCTTAGTCCAAAAATCAATCAACGGCCAACCATTGATCGATTGCCACTACAATCAAACCCAACAATGGTCAAATGGACATTTCTTAAGAGATGTCGTCACGCCCCCAATTAATAGTGAAAGTGCTCCCAATCCAACGAGTTCCGAGCAAAGCGGTCGAGAAATTCGGCACCACAGACACCAGCTCCGATAGCCGTGATCGTCTAGTGGTTAGGACCCTACGTTGTGGCCGTAGTAACCCAGGTTCGAATCCTGGTCACGGCAGCGATACACTGTCGCGGCGGAGCATATCTTTTTCATTTCAATATTTTTAATTAAGATATGAATATGTATGTCGGGTTTCCGAGAGATTTATACCCATTTCAATTAGTGCTCAATCCTTAAGGATTAAGAAGGGTTCTTAGTAATTATACGACCCTAAATTCTTCCAAATAAAAATTGTTAGTGGCCATTATGCAGATTTAAATTCATGACGGGACATTAATTTGCAAGTTTATGGTGGGACAAAAGTCTGTAAATACACACATCAAAAATGTCTAGGGATCAAGCATTTTTATGCGGATTTCTTGAGATTGAGATGTGGCTTTGTAATAAATTTATGATTTTATAAATTTATATGGATCCTTTTTGGTGCATTTCATAATTTGAATCAGGAACTCTCAATCAAATTCGAGTAAAAGATGAAAATAAGCTGTCAATATTTTCCCTATAAAAACATACAACGCATTGAAGACATTATTAGTGCTACTGTTTCCCTACTACTGATTAAAACCAACGTTATTATGGAGCGGCGACGTCATTTAAGCAGGGAAGAAATGCTCAGAGCCGTGGGAATGATAGAAGCTGGTTCCCGGCAACGTACTGTAGCTTTAGCTCTGAATACAAGTCAGAGTGTTATCAGTCGACTTTGGACACGTTACCGAAGCACTGGTACCGTGGCTGAGCGCCATGGAGGACGGTATCGCTGCACCACACGGAGACAAGACCGATACATTCAAATCTTAACTCGAAGAGCTCCAACAATAACCGCCATGATGTTAGCCGTGAGGCTTCATCACTCTTCAGGGAACTTAATTAGCGACCAAACAGTCAGAAACCGCTTGCATGAAGTGAACCTTCATTCCCGAAGACCGCTACGGGTACCACCTATAGCAATGCACAATCGTAGGATTCGATATCAATGGGCTCTTGAACACAGAAATTGGGCAGAAGAACAATGGCGTTTCGTGTGCTTTTCTGATGAGTCTCGTTTTGGTATGAGACCGGATACAAGACGTATACGACACTGGAGAACCCCTGGACGCCAACAGCGATTAAAATCCTGCCAGGAAGTCCATCCTTATAGTGGTGGAACCATCATGGTATGGGCGGGTATTTGGATCGGCGGAAGAACTGAGTTGATTTGGATCAGAGGCAACCTCAACGCTCAAATTTATGCTGAGACGATTGTATCAGACGTCATCGTTCCTCTACAAGTGCAAATCGGTCCCTTATTTCAGTTAATGCATGATAATGCACGACCGCACACCGCAAGAGTTGTAAGACAGACTCTCGCCGCAGCTAACATCAATGTCCTGCCCTGGCCTGCTCAGTCGCCAGACTTGAACCCGATTGAGCATGCATGGGATATGCTACAGAGAAGAGCTCTGCCGAATATGGAGGGTATCCAGTCGCAAGAAGACCTTTTTTTGTTGTTGCAACGAACATGGGCGGCCATTCCACAGCGTGATTTGGATGAACTCATTTTGAGTATGCCAAACCGATGTTCTTGTGTTGTTAGTGTTCGCGGTAGAAACACGGATTATTAATTGTTTAAGTTACCCAATAAAATTTTAAAGAAAACTGTTATTTCAGTCTTTTTTTCGAACTTTAATGTTAGTGGTTCAAATGTCAAAAATCCCTTTATTAGGAAAATGGCAAATTTCTTTATTAATGCAAAGGTGACTTGGTTTATCGTTACTGTGACAAACGAAAACACTTTATTTGATGAATCCTTAAAGAAAATTTTAATTAATATCAATCAGGAGAAAAGTTATTGCAAAAATATATGTTGATCCCTAGATACTTTTGATGTGTGTAGAACGATGTCAGTTAAACTTCTCAATTGGTTTTGTGAGTTATCTCAAAGATGTCTGAAATTTGTAACAACATCAACATCGCGCCTGAAGTCTCAATAGACTTAAGCAGAGATGTTCCTATAGTAAACTACATTTAACCAATAATGAATAATTAATCATAATGTCGATAACATCTCTTGCAAGGTGGTTGTATCAAGGGTCTGATTCGGAAGGCTAGTACTCCTTGCTATAATATAATGTGGATAAGATTGTGAGGAGATTCTTGTCTCTGGAGCCCTAATCAGCGGTTGCTTGGACTCTGGTCCCGACACAGGCGGACCACTATTTTAATATGTCGTTTATTTATGAAACATTTAAAGAATGTCTAAAAAAGATAAATATGGGAAATCATAATGTTATTTCAAAATCGACTGGACACCTAATATTTTTACAATTAATAGAAAACACATTAAATTTTTTAAGCACCTTCAAAAACCAGTTACAAGGGATTTATAGAGAAATTGCGAAACAGCCATATGACCTTCAATTTGCATTTATTATTATGTTTGCGACCAACCTTCACCCAACCTTTGCAAACATGGCCCATAATATATCAACAGTTACATAGAAGCACGCTCGAGCTTAAATCACAATGTTTGTGACGTCAGCAATCACTTGATCAAATATTGGCCGACCTTATCGGTGCCATCAATTTAAATATAAGACCTCGTAACCTATTCAATTTCTTTGTACCGTCTGCAAAAGAAGTAAGCTTGCAACTACAGTACTCGGTTGTCAAAATGGCAGATTTAATTTTAGGAAAAGACTGTAACACTCATATTTGTGACAAAGATGACACTCCACAACGCCGGGCTCTGACTTAAAACATCACTTAAATGATCATTTGTAACATTTTTAGTATACTTTTGTCTAATAAGTAAGAACACGTAGTAGGTACCCCAAAATATGTTGGTCCTTCGAGCCGAATCCTAACCTGCGATCTATGGATATTCATAATATATGATACTTTTAATCCACGTTAAGCACATGTAATCAAATCTTTGCCGAAATGCAAACAGGTGTGAGTCTTGAATTTCAAAAGATATTACGTCCACAAATAATAATTAATTTTAACACCACAGTGGATATAAGTATATTTTTGCTCAAGTATGTACCTATTTGATACTTTGTGAGGCCCACAGTATTATCTGTTATTGTTTTATTTTACACTAGCTGTTGTCCGCAACCTTCAAACCAGTAGTTTCTGAGATTAGCGCGTTCAACCAAACAAACTCTTCAGCTTAAAATTTTATAGTACAGATAGTGTGCACTTGTAGCATGTGTCAAATAAAATATATTTTCATTCTTTACATTTTGTTGACTGTCCTGAAGCAATACATGGGTCGTACGGTTGCCGGTTACGAATAGGGAGAGGCACGTTTCCTTTTTGTAGCTATTGTTGAGAATTTTCTTATTCGTATATTATTTCCTTGACACATTCTTCCCTAAATTGAGAGTTTCGGGTGAAAGGACCAGGAAACTTCCTCGTATATTATGTTATATCATTGATATTAGTAATAATTTGCGTCCAAGAGTCCATACTGCTCTTTGGCTCTTATTTTACATGTATGGCAACAAGGATTAAGGCCAAAGGTGCACTGTACTTACATGACTAAATATTTTCACTTGAAAGGGATTTTTGTGCTTAGTGCACACTATGAAAATCAGTAACACCGTTTTAAACACAATATTCTTGAAGAGTTGTTAATGATTTTGTTTTTTTTATAAGCTTATATTTTATGTTTAACTTTCAACAAATAAACTAAATTTTTCTTCTTGTGTGTAAAACATCCGTTGATTATTTTACAGCGACTGACTGACTTTTGAGCTTTTAACTTTAGTAAACTAAAGTTTCTTTAGTAAACTAAAGTTTCTTTCTTTAAACTTTAGTAAACAAAAGTTTCTTTCTTTCTTTAAATTTTAGTAAACTAAAGTTTATTTCTTTCTTTAAATTTTAGTAAACTAAAGTTTATTTCTTTCTTTAAATTTTAGTAAACTAAAGTTTCTTGCACGCTGTAAAATAGGGGTAAAGGTAAACCCTACAACACTACATCATCTCTTGCGCAAACTGTAACTAATTTTCAGTGAAAGTATGTCAATATAATGTAAAAATTCAACACTACTGTCACCAGCTCCGATGGCCGTGATCGTAGTGGTTAGGACCCTACGTCGTGTCGTCGGTGTGGCCGTAGTAACCCAGGTTCGAATCCTTGTCACGGCAGTGATTACACTGTCCCGGCGGAGCTTTTTTTGCACAGGAGTATTTTAAAGAACCAATAACAAAACTGCCGAAGTTTTAACTGGTATAAATAATAAATTAAACTCAGTGAGATGCGTTATGAAATTCTAAAAATATTACATAATATTCATTTATATAATAAATATTACATAATATTCATAAGCTATAAGTATAACAAAATCGCATGTTTAGTAAATATATATATTTCTGTGGGACTGTATCACCAGTCTTACTGGTATTCAGCGGCATCCGGTTCGACTGGAAGCAGATTCCAACTTAGTTGGAAAAGGCTAGGCAGATGGTGATGATGACCGTAGCACTGAACTCAAGTTCTCAAACATTTAATAATAATAATTAAATAACATATTCAAAATCAGCAAAGTACAATAATATTTCAAATTAACAAAATGAGGAATTTAATTAATGCATAATTATACAGTAAAATTGATAACTTGTAAAATAATAGAATAACAAAATAATTAATTGAATTTAAAAGTAAACCATCACTGTACAGCGAATGATTGCCAACATTGATCTTTGTGGACGCGGCGAGTTGTTACATTTCGTCACTCGCGCAAACCGTGACAAATTATAAGTGAAAGTATTCCAGTTTCAACGAGATATATTCTTATATTTCGGCACCACATTCACCAGCTCCGATAGCCGTGATCGTCTAGTGGTTAGGACCCTACGTTGTGGCCGTAGTAACCCAGGTTCGAATCCTGGTCACGGCAGTGATTACACTGTCCCGGCGGAGCATATTTTTTGCTACGCGTTTTACGTGCTACGGGCTATGGCGTAGCAGAAGGACATGATGTTTCTAGGATATTTTTTTATTGTTTTTATTCTGATATTTTAATGTAAAAACTTTGGTCTTGGTTTTCTTAGTCAATTATAATTCTTATCCATTTCATTGTAAATATTGGTACGAAAAAAAAAAAAATATCTAGCCATCTTCGGACGTCTAGTTTGCTTTACATGCTATGCGACACCTATACTTTGCTACTGTCTAAAATGAACCTAAAAGTATTAAAACCTCTTCCATCGACTATCTTTGGGTTGAAAGGTTCAAAAGCTTTACAAGATAAACCGGAACCTAGCAGCAAACAAGATTGTCGCATAATGTTTTAGAACAAAAAGATTTTACTCATGGAGCTATCCTTATTTCTAAAATTCGTTTCGTTTTACAATAAAATCACTGCACTCAAAACGGACTTGAAGACTGACCTAAAGTGAACGTGATCTAGATCCAGAAAATCATATACAGGGTGGAATTTTTGCATGCCACCTGGAGGGAAAGTACTCTAAATACTGGAGATACCAAATTTTACTCAGAGGAAACATTACTTTATTTTTTTAAATAAATTAATCTGCATTCAAAGATTTTCAAAATTCGTGTGCCATACTCGGGAATCGAACCGGCTAAATTCCAAGAAAATAACTCCCTGTACTTTTATGGCACCAATCGATAGGGTCAATCATAAAGATTAAATCCATAAAACTAACACGATAAATTAAATAAAAGGAAAACCATGAAATCTTAACTTATAAATTCAATGGGACAACATAAAGCACTTTTATTCAAAGGTCCATCCAATTACTTATGTTAGAGCTTAATAAACAATTCTCTTTTGATGACATTTATTGATTAAAATGACGAAGAACTATTTAGATAGGAAGATTGCAATTTGCGCAAACCACCACGTGCGAATTGCAATCTTCTTTCTTCAATTGTAAAGGTCCAGCCTTTGAATAAAAGTGCAGGGTGTTATTTTTTTGGAATTTAGCCGGTTCGATTCCCAAGTGTGGCAAGCGAATGTTCAAAATCTTTTTATCCAGATTAATATCTTTTTAAAAATAAAGGAATGTTTCCTTTGAGTAAAATTTGCTATCTCCGGTATTTAGAGTACTTTCCCTCCAGGTGGTATGCAAAAATTCCACCCTGTATATTATCCACTAACTGACACTTGGCTGAGCTATACGATGCTTTCATAAAAGTTAACTAGTTTTTATTCCATAAAAGAAAACGACTCTATTCGACTCTTGAAAAGAAACAAATTAGACTGCAGACAATAGTGACTAATTGGCAGCTAAGCTGCTCGAGCTGGCTCTAATAGTGTCTGGCACTAAATAGTGCCGAGTGCAGTGAGTGCACTTCACGAATACTCCACGAAGGCTCGACGCGAGTAAATTGAGTTCTCTAAACCATTCAGTACACTCTGATCATCTATATTGTTTGTATATGCGAGTGGCTTTATTTTTGAGCAAGTCGTGAATGATTTTTTCCCTTTTCTCTTCTCATTCTCTTTTTTTTTTAAGTTGTCCCATACTAAGAACATCTTCTGTATATCCTCACATAAACAAGTAGCCAGATCTGGAACAACTATCTGTATGCCATAAAAATATTTGTTCCCAGCAAGAATCGAACCTGCGACACGCAGTGCAGTAGCCAATCTCATAGCTACTGCACCAAACGATGCCGTCAACATTTTCGAAAAAGCGTCCTTATTGCTCACTGTCATCACAATGAATGAGAAACTTGCTTTTGCCGCCAAACTCCAAAATGATCTCACAAGAACGTACTATGGAGATAAAAGTATTCTGTGTCCGAACGGAAAACGTTTAATAGGAAATACAGTTTCCATTGAATTCATTTAGTTTGCACAGATACGATCACTAATCGCTTACGCAATTACCAGATGAAATAATTATTCACTTTCATTGACCCTCACTGCCAATTCTATCACTCTTTGGATTTTACCCCAATTCAACTGAATTAACACTTGAATTCAGTATGAGTATGAATTTAAAACGATAACAATACAGTTAAGCTCGCAGACAAGGAGATTAAAAATCTCTTTGTTCTGCAACATTATGCGACAATCTTGTCTGTCGTTAGTTCTTCCAGGTTTATCTTGTTAAACCATTGATCCGAGGGAAGTGGATGGAAAAGCTTTTAAACTTGAGCGCTTTTAGGTTTATTTTAGAAAGTAGCAGAGCATAGGTGTCGTATAGCGTCTGAGAGTAAGTTAGACGTACGAAGGTGGCACAATATGTATTGTGCTGTCATCCCAATATTTACGCTATAAAACTTATGACCAATGCAAATTTATTGATAAAGATTAACAAAGATTGATTGATGTGAAAGTATAGACGGTACCTACTTATAACAAAACATTTTTTTTTTTAACTTTTGTTTGCCTGTCTGTTTGTTCTGGACCGATTTTGATGAGCAGATAGCTGATGTCATAAAAAGTAACTTCATCATCATCATCATTTCAGCCGAAAGACGCCCATTGCTGGACATAGGCTTCCCCCAAGTGTCGCCACATTGATGAAAAAGTAACGTAGGCTGTTTTTATTTTAGAAAAAAGAAAGGGGTTCCCTGCAAAAAAAAAAAACCATGAAACTGTTAATAAAATCGGATTCGAATAGGGAACTAATATTTTTTTTTTTTATTTACTCGGACGAAGGTCGTGGACAACAGCTTGTGATTACATATAATCAAAAAGAATATGAAATTAATCCTAGAAACACACGTCCTTCTGCTACGCCGTAGCTCGTAGCTCGTAGCACGCGTAGCAAAAAGACGCTCCGCTGCGACAGTGTAATCACTGCTGTAACCGGGATTCGAACCTGGGTAACTGCGGCCACAACGTAGGGTCCTAACCACTAGGCGATCACGGCTACCGGAGCTGGTGATTGTGGTGCCGAAATATAGGAGTATATCTCGTTGAAACTGGAGTACTTTCACTTATAATTTGCAACGGTTTGCGCAAGCGACGATATGTAACAACTCGCGTATACAAAGACCAATCTTGGCACTCATTCGTTATAGATTGACGGTTTACTAGGAGTTTCAATTGAATGTTTGAGAACTAATGCAGTGATGGACATAGCTTGAACTGGGTGATACAGTCCCTTTTTTTTTTTTTTTTTTTTTCGGATGGAAAATCATCAAATGACTTCTCCCGCTCTGGGCGGAGCAGGAGGGAGTGTCAGACTTTTACTGACTAAAACCCATCCATGTTCCTTCATCGCCCTTTGTGTTCCGGGGCCACGGTATCTCTTTCGAATAGTCCCGCAACCCCGGCAGGCATCGGTCCTTTCGGACCCCTTCCTTTTTGCTGACTCTCTTTGAGGCGCGCGTGGAACACGAACGCGCCGTCGACACGGCCTGTCGTCATGAGACGGACGGACGGCGAGCTAGCCCATAGCCCACCGTCCACAGGCCCGCGCCTACGGTGGCCGGGGGCCACGTGGTGGCCCCCGACGCCCGGGGCGTCTCCCGCGGCGGCCGGGACGCTGTGAGGTTCTCTCCCTCTCACGTTCCGCCACCTCCTTCTCTAGCATTACTGCTTCGCAGAAGGAGGTGACGGCGTCCCATTCCGTCTCGCTCCAGACCATGGCTTGCACCAGGGCCGGACGCGAGAGGTCGCCGCCGCCAATCGCCGCTTCGAGGACACGTCGGTGCTCCGCCCACGCGGGGCACACCTCCACCGTGTGCTTCACCGTGTCCTCCGGTCGATCCTCGCAGTGGAAACACCCGGGCGTTTCCTCCCGCCCGATTCGGTGCAGGGACCTCCCGAAAACACCGTGTCCGGTGAGGACCTGCGTCAGGCGGAAGGTGAGGACGCCGTGGCGTCTCTCAAGCCACTCCTCAAAGAGGGGACTTACCGCCACTATTGTGGCGTGCCCTGCACGGGGTTGCGACAGTCGCTCTCTCCATGTCGCCATGAGATCACGCCGGAAGTCTGTCCGCTGCGCGACAATTTGTCGCGGCAGCAGAGTTTCCCCCGGCGTAGCACCTCCGCGCGCCATTCATGTAGGCGCGCGAGGACTATCGCCTCCAGATCCCATGGCGGCAATCCGGCAAGGAGGCACGCCGCCTCACGGGAGATCGTGCGGTACTCACGGGCCAGCCTTACGGCTACCACCTTTTGGGGCGCGTTCAGGTAGTGGGCTGCACGCAGCCTCAAGGAACGCGCCCACACCGAGGCCCCGTAAAGGGCCATGGACCGCACGACTCCCGCGTAGAGCCTCCGGCAGGAGGCGTTCGGCCCCCCAAGGTTGGGCAGGAGCCGCCTGAAGGCAGCCCCGGTCCGTTCCAGTTTGGGGGCCAAACGTCGGAAATGCTCCACGAAGTTCCATCAGCTGTCGAGGACGAGTCCCAGGTACTTCAGCGTCGACTCGACGCCGACGGATACCCCTCCTACCGTCAGTGAGGATCCCGGAGGTGGCGCATTCCGAGGCCCATGAAAGCACATGGCCTCGGACTTGTGCAATGCCACCTCGAGACCCAGTTGCCGGAGCCTCTCGACGACTATCGCAACCCCGTCATTATTTCGGCCGCCGCCTCGTGCGACCCCCCCTGTGCCAGCACCAGCGTGTCGTCTGCATAGCAGACCACGCTGATGCCGCTAGGGAGGTCGGCGCGCAGCACCCAGTCGTACCCGATGTTCCACAAGGAAGGCCCTAGGACCGATCCCTGTGGAACACCGCACGACATCTCTCGCCGGTTCCATTCTCCGCTGCGACCGGGGTAGATAACGGCTCTATCCTTAAGGTAGTCCCCGACCACACGACGAAGGTAGGTCGGCACCCGGTGATACCGTAGTGCCTCCCTAATGCAGCTCCAGGGCATGGAGTTGAAGGCGTTGGCGACGTCAAGAGACACCGCCAAGACAACCCCCCCCCCGGGACACTGCATCCCCCGTCGTGAGGGCTCTCACGCGCATGATGGCGTCCACCGTAGAGCGCCCCTTGCGGAAACCAAACTGGTGTTCCGCAAGATCCGGCCCCGTCACCGCGAGGTGCTCGGCGAGGCGGTTTGCAATGACTCTTTCAAAGAGCTTGCCCACCTCGTCGAGCAACACTATGGGCCGGTATGCGGACGGACAGTCCGCAGGGCGCCCCGGCTTCCGAATAAGGACCAGCTTCCCCGTCTTCCAACGAAGCGGGAACTGGCCTCTCTCCAAGCATGCGCTTAGGAGCCCCTCCAGTCGGGGCCCGAGAGCCTCCGAGGCCAGGACCCAGGCTTTGCCAGGCAAGCCGTCGGGTCCTGGGGCGGTATTTTTGGCACTGAGCCTGCGTACCGCCACTCTCAGGTCTACCCCAGTCACTACCGGAGTGTCGTCGTCGTCGTCCTGGTGATCCGCTTCCAGCACCGCAGGCGGCGGAGCCATAGGCGGGGGGGGATGTTCCCACCGCGTAGGGAACAGAGCGCTCACTACGTCCTCCACGAGCTCAGGCCGGAGACTCTGCGTCAGTGGAGGGGCCCAGGTGCGGAGTTTATCCCGCACCATCTTGTAAGGGCGCCCCCACGGATCTCTGTCGAGAGTGGTGATACAGTCCCTTGGTACAAAAAAAAAGATGATTGAACCTAAGGACAACATTGCAAGCGAAATGTACATGTACTATTAGGTGCACCTTTGCCTCACGCTTCAAGGATTACAGACTTGATTTTATGTTATAAAATAAAGTTGATAATTGCTAATTGTGGAATTCCTTATGAGAAATAATGCTAAAACAACGTACTATCATCAAAACTTCCACAGCGGGAACTCCACCATTTTCATAGCACTCACAAATCAAAATGAATCCAAACTAAACATTTTAATTTTTTTGTAAATAGAACATTAATTTCTACGACATGAAATGTAGTCAGCTAGATGGATTGACTACCTAAAAGACTAGATTCAGATAAAAAAGCTAGATTCAGATAAAAAAGCTAGATTCAGATAAAAAAGCTACATGGAGCTACATAGAAAAGCTACATGGAGAGGCCTATGTCTAGCAATGGACTGTGATGATGAGCTGTAGAGAGCTGTGGTAAGAGACAAAATAAATTCATTAAAACTATGAATTTTTGACTACACAAAATATAGTTTAGTAGTTCATGCTATAACTATTCAGGGTAGATGTGACATTGATGCACAAACGATTACCACGTATTCAGTAGACCATTGTGAACAGGTGAACTGTATTTTTATTTAATCAGCTGTTTACTACAAAAGTTACCTACATGGTCAAAATGTATGGAACAGCTTTTTTTTTCTTTTTTTTTTCGTATGGAAAAATCATCAAATGACTTCTCCCGCTCTGGGCGGAGCAGGAGGGAGTGTCAGACTTTTACTGACTAAAACCCATCCATGTTCCTTCATTGCTCTTTGTGTTCCGGGGCCACGGTATCTCTTTCGAACAGTCCCGCAACCCCAGCAGAGCATGTATGGAACAGCTGGTTTTTCTTTTTAAATACCGGTGATAGATTTTTATGTGGAGGGTCCGAAATGAGGTACTAAATAGGTACCTGGAAACCGTTTGAACGTCGACGTCCCGTCCACCCTGTATAACTCAAAGCTCACCCCTAATTAAACATATTTTCCTATTAAACATCACCTTTTTCCTCACAAAATGATCGACGCTTTCCTCAAACTACCGTGAAAATGAAACCAAACATAATTTCCCTTGTAATGGGAACATTAATGTAGAAGAACGCGCTCTCTCATAATCCGGCAATTTAGTTAGACGGCGGCAAATTACTTTGTAATAAGTAAATTATTTTAGCGGCGGCAGACAAGGGTTTTTGCCGTGGTTCATAAAAACGTTAATCATTGCTGTTGGGGTAATTATGCAGGTATACCAGAGAGGTTAAATGATGTTTAAGATATGAAATAGCTATGAATATTTTGTTAACAAAAT
Organism: Xestia sexstrigata; assembly: GCA_941918905.2. Lineage (NCBI taxonomy): Eukaryota > Metazoa > Arthropoda > Insecta > Lepidoptera > Noctuidae > Xestia > Xestia sexstrigata. The sequence continues at coordinate 3,209,854 of OW799201.2, read as the reverse complement.
GGCGGAAGAAGATGAGACATGAGACCATGAGACTTAAACATACCCGGCGAAATATGTTGTTGTAATATCCTTCGGGGGTTACAAACGTAATGTTATGTTTTTTATAAGTTTTCAATCCTTGCGATATTTTTGACGCTTTGTAAGTCCTTTTGTTTGTGATGTTTAGGAGTTAGTTTAGATGGTCGCTATTTGAATGACTTTTTACCTCTCTCTTAACCTACTTAAAGTTATACCTACTAACTAGAAAGGTCAAAGTCAAAACATTTATTGCGAACCAAGTGTACAATGTGGTGTTAAGTTATATTAGTAATTATGACTTAGCAGCCTTTTTACAAGCATTGCAATTTCATATTCGCCTGCCCTTCTCATTTTAAATTAGAATGCATTAGACATTGTTAATAAGTAATCTTTTAATTTTATAAGTATAATTCAATCAATAGCTAAAATAGTACCCAGTTATGTCAAAAATTAAATGTCAATAATAGTGAATTTAATACAATTATGCATATTAGTTAGGTTTTTTTTCTTTTAACCTGTAGTATGTGGGATACTGTTGGGCTGAGGCAACCCCCATCGTGCATGCTTTTGGCGTGACCCGCCCAATCCCATTTTAGCCTAGCAGCTTTCTTGGCAAAGTCCGCTGTACACAATTTGGAACGCAGCGTGTTTCGAACCCTGTCTTGTCTTTTGACACTGAGAAACAAATAAATTATATTTTTATTTGAATTGCATAGCCGCACCCAAAACCAAACAAAGCTTTATAACGAATACTGGAATGGATTTTTCAATACACTTCCTCGAAAACAGGTCCATAACGCACTACGATTAGGTTCAACATGCTATGTATTTCACACGTGTGCGTTTTTTTTTTTATTTTCAAACACGAGTGCGGGAATGAAAATTGCCACATATAACTTACCTATACTTAGTTCAAATTGGTGTAATGCCTATAGTTGAAGATTAATGTTTTATGTTAATTTCGGCAAAGCATTATGTGTCTTCACGGCATACATATTTTTTGAATATTCAAATTGTGTTTATAAATAGAATATCATAGATAAACATGATTATTTAAAACTAATATTTACTTTAATATACAAATTAACATTTATTTGTGTTCTAAATTCAAAAATATAAAAAAAAAAATATTATGCTGTTTAGCGCCTTCATACCTGTTTTTTTTTCGGATGGGAAATCATCAAATGACTTCTCCCGCTCTGGGCGGAGCAGTGTCAGACTTTTACTGACTAAAACCCATCCATGTTCCTTCATCGCCCTTTGTGTTCCGGGGCCACGGTATCTCTTTCGAACAGTCCCGCAACCCCGGCAGGCATCGGTCCTTGCGGACCCCTTCCTTTTTGCTGACTCTCTTTGAGGCGCGCGTGGAACACGAACGCGCCGTCGACACGGCCTGTCGTCATGAGACGGACGGACGGCGAGCTAGCCCATAGCCCACCGTCCACAGGCCCGCGCCTACGGTGGCCCCCGACGCCCGGGGCGTCTCCCGCGGCGGCCGGGACGCTGTGAGGTTCTCTCCTTCTCATATTCCGCCACCTCCTTCTCTAGCATTACTGCTTCGCAGAAGGAGGTGACGGCGTCCCATTCCGTCTCGCTCCGGACCATAGCTTGCACCAGGGCCGGTCAGAGGTCGCCGCCGCCAATCACCGCTTAGAGGACACGGCGATGCTCCGCCCACGCGGGGCACACCACCACAAACTTTCTCCACTTGTATCAAAATGTACTATTAAAAAGAATCCCTTGAAATTTTATTCATTAAATTCCTTGGAATCCTAAACGAAACTAATTTAGATGAAATGAAACAAAAAAAATCTTTTATTTGAAATCTTATTTTGGTTTCAAATCGCTCGTTAATATTTGAACGTCTTTGGTTTCAATTAATTAAAGTACGTTTCCGCAGTAACGTAGTCAAGATTCGTATCTATATTTTGTGCGTATGTATAATATAAAACAAAGGATAGCTAGGGTCCAACTTCTTAATTTTTTAGTTTTTTTTTTTTTATTTTATTTAGCGAAAATGAGAGACGAGATATTCTCAGTTGGTATGGGCCCTTTCAAGGAATACGGTACGGCTGTGACGTGGGTGGCACAATATTTATTTAAACGTAGGTTACCTAAATAGTATTATGTATGTATGTTATTTTTTAACTCTGACTCTCCCAAATTTTCTATACACCCAAGGGTTTCCTGTAAGAGATGACTTTATGCGATAAGACCGCTATTAGATTGTATACTAGTTTTTAGTGTACATAAAGTAATTAATTAATTAATTAGCAACGATAACACATAAATATAATCCAAGTCGACATCTACAGATACAAAATTACAACCGTTTTTAGTCTATTATGTACCTATCGCCTGCCAACTGCAGCCTAAGCGACCCAATGGAACACCGAGCTCTTTATTACAATGGTGATGTATATCACGTTGCATTACATAACCGCTTGGCTACGTTCTTCATGGTGGCTGTACACTCTCGACCGAGAGCTCTTGTACACTCTCGACCGAGAGCTCTCGCTGTCTCTCCCGAGACGTGTCGCAAAAAACTGACACGGGGTGGATAGCAAGCGAAGAATACAGACGCTAGACGACCATCACGCTCTAGACACTTGTGACTGCGACTGTGGAACAACCAAATGAATGCAGTGGAGCAAGTGACGGACGCGTGTGTCGATTGACGCGTCGTCGTTCGAAGCTGTGACTGGGGTCTAAATAAATCATCCATTACGACGGAGCGTATCACGTTGCATTGCATTACAGCTTGGCAAGTTCTTCCCGCTCATAGGACACGCGTGTACACCAGCCTCTGCGAAGAAACAAATAAAAAAGTCACTTAGAACATGCGACGAGTTACAGCGACGCGACGGTACTCACGCCAAGAAAACAAGTGACACAAGCGCGTGTCGTTTGACGCAAGTCGCTTCACAAATTCGCCGCCGGTGAAACTTGTCTAATATGTCCCTATCGCCTGCCAACCCCGACATAAGCGAATCAATAGAATGTTGAGAGGTTTATTACGACGGAGAGTATCACGTTGCATTGCAGAAGGCCGCAGGCGCTGCCCTTTGCGTGACGATGGGTTAATTAAACCAGTTGTAATGTAGTTTATTGGCAGAGAAAGACGATATTGTCTGTTTGTGAATAATAAACTCATATGATAGTGCTGTCACGATCACTGTCGTTACGAACTCAAAAATAACCAATATTTGGGTAATAAACCCTGAACAAAACGTAAGTAACAGTCATCATTCTATCAAGCTTATTGTTTTAAGCTTCTAAATGATTTTATCTTTTTCAAACCAATTAAAATAGCAGTACATTGTAATGCCATATTTATAATACCCAAGATCCGTCTACAGACATTAATATTAAACATTGCTATCAACAAATCTCCAGGCGTTTCTGCATCACGTTGCAGCGCAATTACTGCAGGCGTCCGCCCTCCAGTCTGTATCGAGTACACTTGACTGGAAGGCCGACAAAATCGAGATATCGTATCGGCACTGTACTAATTGGACATAGGCAAAAAAGTTTAGCTCTGCAGTTCGCACAAAGGCTTTGGGTAGAGGTGCCGATTGCGGATTAAAGCTCTGTTTCGGATGGGACAAGATTGTAAAAGTGACACTCAGAAATTGGTGACCGATGAATATTGAGAATTTTATTGATACTTTTTTAGAACCTCGTGCTCAGCACTTACGACCACTGTTACTTTTGCTTTTCCAGAAATTTTAGAGTCTCACTCCCTGCTGCTCACTCATTGCTGGCTTAAAATACATCGCGTTGCTACGTCATTCTCTTGTCAATTCATTTAGGGTCGGCACAGCATGTCTTCATCTTCCATACTTCTCTTTTACTCATCAGACACCTCCTTTCTTGCCATATCATCTTTTACACAGGTTGATATCGCGTTGCAGTAGGTATATAATTCTATTTCATACGCTAGTTGACGTGCAAGCTTTACTGTCTTCAGACCAACTTGTTTACTAGCACTGTCCTACGTTCAAAATATTCTCTTAACCTAAATAGAACAAGATCGCATCTGAAGACTACAATATAACAATCGCGTTTAGAATCACTTTATCTAGGCCCATTACACTCAACCATGGATAGCAAGTTTTAGAGCTGTGCAGGTAGCTACATACTGGTCTTACACTATTTGAGTTTCATCGACATTGTACGTAACGTTAAATAAAGCCAAGTCAACCCAAATATCATTGTAAACTGTTGTAAGTAGATCAGTAAACAAAGCTGAATGGTAGAGTGAGTTTACGGCAGGTGAGGGGCTGTGATTGGCATGACTGGAGCTGACAATTCGAACAAGTCCACATCGCAGCGTGTTTCATGTTTGACGTTGTTCAGTTGGTTGGGTGTTTGACGGTAGTTCACTGACGGTCTACTACTTTTTACCCTTATGTTTTAAGTTATAAGATTGAAAACTGGTCGACAGTCAGTGAACTCGGTAGTACAGTCAGTGTTTTTCGGTGTTAAATAGTTTTTGTTAAATGTGTGTACCGAAATAACCAGGTGACATTCTTTCCAATTTTGGCATCACGTCACGTGTTATGTGCAGGGGCGTTGCTAGGGAACTTAAACTACAAGCAATAAGTCAGTCAATATGATAAGGTATAAATATAATATTGACAGAAGTATTCAGTGCAACATGCTGAGTGATATAGTAGTTTTTTACTTCAATTTCTAAGTAATATAAACTAATTGGGTGCAATTGATTGAAGGTAGATAACCTATATACTTAATTGTTAAATCTACATACATGTAGATACTATGGCGTAGGTACTTACTTTAAATAATTAAATAAATAAACATGAATTTGTGTCTGGACGAGTACCGCGAAGGCTTGTTCGAAAAGGCACGGGAAAAGAGCTCATGGAAGGATATGACAGACGAGGCAAAAAAAAATAATGTATCAAGAATATGAGTATAAAAATATTTTGATTCAAAAGAGTGTCCATGGAGTTTCTTGCCCGTTCTTCTCCATAGAGATCTACGCTAGGGAATGGGCAACTACAGTACTTTCTCAAGTTATTATGTCTTGTGACTGGGACTGTAGCTTTGTTTTTTATTTGTAATTTTGACATTCAAAAGTGCCGTAATGGTCTAATTGAAATAAATGCTTTGAGTTTGAAAAATATTCCGTGTGGATTTTTTTCTTCCCGACTCTTACACTGAAGTTTTTTAAAAATGACTGCGTCTAAGTATGACTACGCTATAAAATCACCCCTATCACACTAAACTTAACTTCTAAAGAAATAACAACAAAACAAACTTCGTCCTACGAAGATTGCCGACAACGCACGAAGTTCCTAATTATCCGGTCAGCTCAATTGTTAACAGATAAAAGTCTACCAACACTTTCAAAGTTACCGACCGACGATTCGTGCCCAATTTTCACAAAAGTATCATCGTCCCCTGGGCCAAACGTTTTAGGGACGATAATTTTGTTACGTTGAGAGGGCGACTATACTAAGATTTCAGGAAAAAAAATTAACATAAGACCACGTCTGAAATTCCCGAAGGGTCAGGCAGACGTGTATTTAATAGTAGGTTGGTACACCCACATTTCGCTAGTTTAGGAAAAATATCATCATCTGCCTACCCTTTTCCCAACTATGTTGGGGTCAACTTCCAGTCTAACCGGATGCAGCTGAATACCAGTATTTTACATGAAGCGACTGCCTATCTGACCTCCACAACCCAGTTAGTACTGGGTAATACGGATACCCCTTGGTAAGACTGGTTGTCAGACTTTGAGCCGTTTGGGCTACTGACTACCTGTAACGACTGTCAAAGATCTACAAATGACAGCCGGGACCAACAGCTTAACGTACTTTTGGAAAAATATTGAAAGTGAAGCATTTTTTCTTTGAAATTTCGTTACTACTCGTAAACGGCATTAAGTTTTAGTATTTTTTTTTCACACAAATTGTAAGTGTACAATTGGCATTTTGATGTAATGATTTATGAGGCAACAATTAAATAAAAACCACTCATTTCGCACTATTCGGCCCGCAGTTACTGACGTAACAACCACTTTGTAGTGCAAGCTGATTAGAACTTTATTTTAACAGTATTTCAAACGAAGTTTGAACCACCACAAATAGCTAATTTAGCAGATACCACAGCCTTAAGGAAAAATATGATGTAGGCTAAATGGGCCTCAAGGCGATAACGCACGGGTCGATCAAAGGTTAAGCAACACATGCTGATGTTGGTCCGTGGATGGGTAAGTATAAGTTACATTTCAATACCCCTGTGTGCCTTAGAAAACACGATAAGCCGTTAGTCCCGTCTGTCATTTGTAGATCTTTGAGAGTCGTTATGAGCACAGGGCAGTTAAAAGTCCGAAAGTGGCTGACAATGGTGTCGATTCTGTTGTGCACAAACTAAACTTAATTTAGGCTACTGCTATCTTTTACTAAAAGGCAGTGCGAGAAAAGGAGGGCTATAGCTATGAACTAAGTTAGAGATGTCAAACTAGTTTTTGCCTTGTGCTTCACCGTGTTTTACGTGCACCCTACATTTGTATGAAAATATTAGTTGTAACTAAATATAACAGCTCTAAATTACGTCCGTCTCTTTCTCGTTTTATTAGAGAGAAAAAGATAGCAATAGCCTAAATTAAGTTCAGTTTGTGCACAACAGAATCGACACCAATATTAGTCTCACCAGGGAATCGATCAGACGGGCAGTCTGCAGTCAGACTGCATCAAGTTAGTCAGGAAACAAAATTAATCAAAATGGAGCTAATTGCAAGGTTTGCTTGCTAGTGAGCCAACAAAAGTACAGTTTTACGATACGATACAAGAAGTAGTTTCTGTTAAGCCTCATACTTTCAGCCAAAGAAATTCAACCAAATACGAATGACCTTGTTATCGTCTTAAACATTTGAAGAAAGAGCTTTTTTTAGGTACTTTTAAATAAAAGTATCCTCCTTGAATAATAAACGAGAAACCTCTTTAGATCTAAACATTTTAAAATCTTGAAATACATTTTTCTCGGTTCTAACAACGTCAGATATATAACTACGTCCATTTGTAGAATACGCAATAACTACAACTACACTACAACAGCCCATAACGTCCACTGCTGGACATAAGCCTCTCCCATGATGGGAGGAAATTGCCGTAATCTCCACGCTTGGCAGGCGGATTGGAGATCGCAGTGATGAAAGACTAACAGAAAACGCTGCTGCCCATTCTCTGGTCTACGGAGGCGCATGGTGTTCTGCCTCAGACATTAGTCGCCTTATACGACACCCGTAAGTGTAATGGGTTGGTTCTATTCTACTCTGCCGGATACCACACGGCTAGTGCCGGATACCACACGGCTAAAACACGCAATAAACTAAATGAATATTATTTCATCTCAAATACTTTATTTTAGAAAGACTTTGTGTACCTATAATATTACATAATAATGCTTTGTCTAGTACCCACGATCACCGCCAAGTATATATCAAACAATTTATAAAGGGTAGTATTTAAAAGAGATAACGAAAATAAGTTGAAATTAAAGTTGTCAAAAATACTGACTACTGAAAACTCAGTCACCCAGACTGAGATACTAAGTGAGCGACAAACAGTGGGCGAATAGTGAATACCAATGGTAAAACGGCGACTTGCAAATACAAATTGGGTAGTATTTAAACAAGCAAAAATAAATCCAAATGAAAGGTGTCAAACATACTAATTATGGGCGAATGAAATACTAAGTGGGCGAATACCAATGTTAAAAAGGCGACTTGAAAATACAAATTGGGTAGTATTTAAACAAGCAAAAATAAATTAAAATGAAAGGTGTCAAACATACTAATTATGGGCGAATGAAATACTAAGTGGGCGAATACTAATGTTAAAAAGGCGACTTGAAAATACAAATTGGGTAGTATTTAAACAAACAAAAATAACTTAAAATGAAAAGAGATAAAGAACTGAATATGGGCTACTCAAATGATGGGTGGGCGGCAAACAGTGGGCGAATGCAAATGTTTAAAAGGGCGACTTTATTCAGTATTAGTCGCTCATTCAGAATATTATTCGCCCGATTAACAAATTTTCCATTTATAAATAGACCAAAGAAGAAAGTAATTAATTCTATTTTAGGCCAACCTAAAGCTACATAAAGATCTAACCTAAACAAATATTTGCAAAGACTTTTACGTTAAAGATTTACTTTATGTAAGTATAATGGACAAATCCTTTCTAAATTGAATTGCCTGAGGATGCGGGCGCCTCGGTACACAGACGTGTGGTTTGCGGCGCACCTAAATTGAAAATAGGATGTTGGTAGAACGCGGGAAAGAAAATGATCCAGGTCTTGAAGAGAATCCATTAAAGAAGGATGCAGTAATACTATGAGACAAAACGTAATTTTAGAAATTATTGTAGTTTATATGTAATGTACATATAACCTCACTTAAATACCTTTTTTTTTTTTTTTTTTTTTTTTCGGATGGGAAATCATCAAATGACTTCTCCCGCTCTGGGCGGAGCAGGAGGGAGTGTCAGACTTTTACTGACTAAAACCCATCCATGTTCCTTCATCGCCCTTTGTGTTCCGGGGCCACGGTATCTCTTTCATCGCTCCTTGCGGACCCCTTCCTTTTTGCTGACTCTCTTTGAGGCGCGCGTGGAACACGAACGCGCCGTCGACACGGCCTGTCGTCATGAGACGGACGGACGGCGAGCTAGCCCATAGCCCACCGTCCACAGGCCCGCGCGTACGGTGGCCGGGGGCCACGTGGTGGCCCCCGACGCCCGGGGCGTCTCCCGCGGCGGCCGGGACGCTGTGAGGTTCTCTCCCTCTCACGTTCCGCCACCTCCTTCTCTAGCATTACTGCTTCGCAGAAGGAGGTGACGGCGTCCCATTCCGTCTCGCTCCGGACCATGGCTTGCACCAGGGCCGGACGCGAGAGGTCGCCGCCGCCAATCGCCGCTTCGAGGACACGGCGGTGCTCCGCCCACGCGGGGCACACCTCCACCGTGTGCTCCACCGTGTCCTCCGGTCGATCCTCGCAGTGGAAACACCTGGGCGTTTCCTCCCGCCCGATTCGGTGCAGGAACCTCCCGAAAACACCGTGTCCGGTGAGGACCTGCGTCAGGCGGAAGGTGAGGACGCCGTGGCGTCTCTCAAGCCACTCCTCAAAGAGGGGACTTACCGCCACTATTGTGGCGTGCCCTGCACGGGGTTGCGACAGTCGCTCTCTCCATGTCGCCATGAGATCACGCCGGAAGTCTGTCCGCTGCGCGACAATTTGTCGCGGCAGCGGAGTTTCCCCCCGGCGTAGCACCTCCGCGCGCCATTCATGTAGGCGCGCGAGGACTATCGCCTCCAGATCCCATGGCGGCAATCCGGCAAGGAGGCACGCCGCCTCACGGGAGATCGTGCGGTACCCACGGGCCAGCCTTACGGCTACCACCTTTTGGGGCGCGTTCAGGTAGTGGGCTGCACGCAGCCTCAAGGAACGCGCCCACACCGGGGCCCCGTAAAGGGCCATGGACCGCACGACTCCCGCGTAGAGCCTCCGGCAGGAGGCGTTTGGCCCCCCAAGGTTGGGCAGGAGCCGCCTGAAGGCAGCCCCGGTCCGTTCCAGTTTGGGGGCCAAACGTCGGAAATGCTCCACGAAGTTCCATCGGCTGTCGAGGACGAGTCCCAGGTACTTCAGCGTCGACTCGACGCCGACGGATACCCCTCCTACCGTCAGTGAGGATCCCGGAGGTGGCGCATTCCGAGGCCCATGAAAGCACATGGCCTCGGACTTGTGCAATGCCACCTCGAGACCCAGTTGCCGGATCCTCTCGACGACTATCGCAACCCCGCGTGTCATTATTTCGGCCGCCGCCTCGTGCGACCCCCCTTGTGCCAGCACCAGCGTGTCGTCTGCATAGCAGACCACGCTGACGCCGCTAGGGAGATCGGCGCGCAGCACCCAGTCGTACCCGATGTTCCACAAGGAAGGCCCTAGGACCGATCCCTGTGGAACACCGCACGACATCTCTCGCCGGTTCCATTCTCCGCTGCGACCGGGGTAGATAACGGCTCTATCCGTTAGGTAGTCCCCGACCACACGACGAAGGTAGGTCGGCACTCGGTGATACCGTAGTGCCTCCCTAATGCAGCTCCAGGGCATGGAGTTGAAGGCGTTGGCGATGTCAAGAGACACCGCCAAGACTACCCCCCCCCCGGGACACTGCATCCCCCGTCGTGAGGGCTCTCACGCGCATGATGGCGTCCACCGTAGAGCGCCCCTTGCGGAAACCAAACTGGTGTTCCGCAAGATCCGGCCCCGTCCCCGCAAGGTGCTCGGCGAGGCGGTTTGCAATGACTCTTTCAAAGAGCTTGCCCACCTCGTCGAGCAACACTATGGGCCGGTATGCGGACGGAGAGTCCGCAGGGCGCCCCGGCTTCCGAATGAGGACCAGCTTCCCCGTCTTCCAACGAAGCGGGAACTGGCCTCTCTCCAAGCATGCGCTTAGGAGCCCCTCCAGTCGGGGCCCGAGAGCCTCCGAAGCCAGGACCCAGGCTTTGCCAGGCAAGCCGTCGGGTCCCGGGGCGGTATTTTTGGCACTGAGCCTGCGTACCGCCACTCTCAGGTCTACCCCAGTCACTACCGGAGTGTCGTCGTCGTCGTCCTGGTGATCCGCTTCCATCACTTAAATACCTAAGTTTAACCTCTGATTTTTCGGATTCATATGCGTATTGTTTAACTATCACTTGCTTCGGCGAAGGAAAACATCCTGAGGAAACCAGCATGCCTGAGAGATATTTCTCGACGGCAATTTAAAGCCAAGTCAGAGGCCGAAAGACGGCATAAAAACTTTGACACCGAGTTAGGCACTAACCTCACGAGAAAGAAGAAGAAGGTTTCAGATTTGGGACTAAAACAATTTGATGCCGCTATTTTAATTTTGGGAGGTTTTTATCATTAGCCACCTAACAGGTCTAGAGGTAAACCATCAACCAGTATTGGTGATGTTCTTTAGGAAAATCAGGTGCGCAGTACCTACTCGCATCTGCCGTGAGTGTATGACCAGATGTAGGAACATAGACGAAGCATAAGGAGTGTGTAAGAATCGTAGCAGATGGCGTTATGTCGTTTCTGTCCCATGGGAAAAACATCGGATTTTATGTATGTGACGCAGCAAGTGGCACAGTCCGTTTCTTGTGAAGTTACGAAGAACTACCGAGGAAGGTCGGATAAGAGTGACACTGGCTGATGACTTTCACTCTAGCGGAGCATCGTGACGTCGGTTGACGTAGCGGCCGCCATCAAATGTCAGATCATGAACGGGAACCGCTGGCGTTACCACGTTACCACAAGGCGTTACCACAACCGGGGTTGCGGGACTGTTTGAAAGAGATACCGTGGCCCCGGAACACAAAGGGCGATGAAAGAACATGGATGGGTTTTAGTCAGTAAAAGTCTGACACTCCCTCCTGCTCCGCCCAGAGCGGGAGAAGTCATTTGATAATTTCCCATCCGAAAAAAAATAGGCGTTACCACAAGGAACTACTATATTCCGGCCAAATCCTGGTGATATTGGAGTAGCAGATCCACTTTATAATGACTATTTCTGGTAGATCCTGCACCGATATGTATTTAAATACACGTCATCTACCTTTATATAAATCGTCATTCTTTGTTGAATTTGGACATATACAAACCTTAATTAACTATAGGCACAACCAGAAGCAAATCTTTAAAAAAAAAACAACTCAACATTACCAACCAGTTCAGAAAAGCAACTGAATTGCCATTTCAATCCCGTATAAGCAAGCTCACACACGACGCATCTCTATTCCATACATACTTCAGTAATCCAATTTGGCGTCTACGCGAGCTCATGCAACTTGCAACTCGATGCTCGTTGTAATGCGATCAGAAAGAACATGGACATCACTATTTGCTTTTGCTTTCGGATGCTTTGATTTGACTTTAGAATTTGGATGTTGAATATAGAAAATGTTGTTGGTTTTTATAAAGGAATCGCGCAAAATGGTCCAACAATTGAATTCTTGATTTCTTATCTATTTTGTTATTAATATGTCCTAAAATTGACCACAATGACAAATGACTTGTTGACCAAGTTGTTATTAAGTAGGTACCAAAATTGACCACAAACTGTTTCAAACATTTTTACTCAGTACAGCATACATAAACTTATTTCATCAAATTTACTTGCGTTTCTCAATTGCAGTCACAGAGAATATCTTTTGATTTTTTATATTTCGATCCATATATTTCGATTATATTTTGATTGACTATGGTACCTATTTTCAAATGCATTTAGATCCAATAAAATGGAACACGATCAGCATCATTGTCATCCACCGGGCCTAGCCTTTTCGCAACTATGTTTGGGTGTGCTTCCAGTCTTACCGGGTGCAGCTGAATACCAGTATTTTACATGGAACGACCGCCTATCTAACTTCCACAACCCAGTTCTTTAGTGCTGAGTTACACGATACTCCTTGGTAAGACTGGTTGTCAGACTTTTTGAGCCACTGACTACCTGTAACGACTGGACATTTCTATGATTTTATCTATTATTAATTATTATTAATATATATATAATTACATCTTTCCCAGCAAAACAGTTCTCAGCTGTGAATGCAAAAAGTTGTAAATACAAGGTTAACAAGCAACATTAATTAAAAGCGCCTTGAGATTTGTTTGCAGGCAAATAAAATTGCTTTCACAGACCTAAGTACCCGCTAATAACTTGCAGACATTGCTCTATTAGTTAGAGAGCTTGCAGCTCGCCGGTACACTTTTTCCTCGGCTTTTAACAATTTGTTTTGTGAATATTTATTGCTGTCATTTAGAGAGTGGGTTCTTTTTATTTTTCATTTTTATTTTATATGGTTGTTATTTTTTGGTATTTTATGCATAAAATTGATTTCTTTCTTGTTAGTTACGCTATTCTAAAAATCAATGCAATGCGAAAATATATTTAGAAACCATACAGTTTATGGATATTTTAAAATAAATAAATTAATAAGTAGTAACAAGGTAGCTGTTTCTTTGTAGCGTCAATACATGACACGCGGAGTAGACCTAACAACGACTACAAGCGTAGCACCACTGCTACGTATGTGCTACGAATAACGTAGCACTAGGCAAGTATGAGTCTCACGCATGTAGATTGACGTTTGAAAGGATACGAGTATGCAGTATCGAGCTCTTTTACTTTTCATATTCTATGTGTAATATAAAAAAAAACTGAATTTGAATAAATCAACGCAAATTGTAATTGTTTTTGCACCTCCTTATTTAAAGGTTAATGCCCGTGGTCACCATGCTGAGCAAGGGGGCGGACGGGCGACTCTGCAGTCTCACACGAGTTGGTGACCGCAGTCGCCTGTCATCGCTCTGGAGTATGTAGGTAGGCTTGGTGTTGGATGATTATACCATCATACGAGAATGCGTCGTTCGATAATGGCAGGGCGTACAATGCCGGTGAGGTTGACATTTGTTTATAGTGTGCTCTCTACGCTAAAGTTGTAAATAGAAAAGGGGAAATGTATTCATAGCATAAGACATATGTTAAACATCTTCTCGCAAAAACTTAACGAAATTTAATGTGTAAAACTGTTCGCTGGTTTTGTTATCACAGACATGCGGCCTACAGTACATACATAGCGTACAACCTAAGTAAGAAAGAAAGAAAGAAAGAAAAAATATTTATTTGGGACAAGCACAGGAACTACAAAAATAAAAAAAAGAATCTTAAACTAAATGTAAATAATAAAATGAGGGCCTGTGCGAGGCCAAAAAGGCTCCTATCTCAGCATGATGCTGCGATAAATGAAAAACAAATACCGCAGCGCTGGTATTCTGATAGGGCCCACTGTGATGCCACGGTCATACCTACGGACACAAAATAATATGTTTTTGTGTAAACGACAAAAAAAAATAAAAATAGAACATAATACCTAACTTAATAAAATAAACACTATAGATATACAAACAAAACTAAAAGAGTACATAAATGAAAATATTAATAATAATCGGCTCGGCTGCACCGAACGCTCCGACTTCGCTTGTCAACGCCACAGACTATTGTCTATGGTCCATGACAAGCGAAGGGACGCGAGCGCAGACGATACATTGGCATTTTGTCAAGTGGCTGTCAATGTCAAGGTGTTATAGAAACAACTTAAGAAAATAACAAGAAAAACTTCCGAAGCAATAAAGTTCAACAAATAAGGAATGAGTAATAATACTTCAGAGCCATGCGTATATAATAAGTTAAGACAGGGTAAAAAGAAAAAGGTAGTGGGTCGTCCTATGGTCTAAGTATATATAATTAATATAATAAATAAACAATAATCATAAAGCGCGTCGGTGTTGGTGTTGTGTACATGGTAGTGATCCAGGCGAAAGCTCCGTTACGATACCAGTACTAGCTTCATGCAGTCTTAGGGTAAGTAAAATTAGTGACTAGTTTCTTTTTGTAATTGTAGCAAGTGTTGTTTATATGTATAACTAAAGGTACCTACTGAAGTCTAGAGCACGGAAAGGCGGTGGCAAGTCGTTCCAGCAGCGGGACGCAGCGAATTTAAAGCTTCCACGAAATGCAGCAGTTTTGTGGGATCCGGCCAACAAGAGGTATGATGAAGCCCTGGTTTTAATTCTGCTAACATCGCGGGACCAAGTCAATTTATTATATAAATAATCAGGTTTTCTTGTGTGAATAGTGCCAAAGAGAAGGGTAGCCAGGTGTAGCTTTCTGCGTGCTGACATTTTCATCAAATTACCCTTATTTAAAAATGGTGTGATGTGGGAGCGAGGTGGAACATTGTAGCAGAATCTTGCACAGGCATTCTGCACCCGCTGGATAAGCTTTTCGCTTCTACCGAGAATGCACGTCCCATACACAGTGTCAGCGTAATTCAACTTGGATAGAACAAGTGACTCACACAGCATGACACGCATATCCACACTTATGTAGGTACATACAGTACTGGTAATATTTACGTAAATCCTTGTATTACGAACTTTGTCGCTGTATAATGCCCAAGCTACATAACAGGGATTTCCACGAAATCTGCGTCTGCCTTACGTTGTGTCTTGGAGATAATTTTCTACGTCTTTTACGAGTCTTCACGGTATTTGCCGCTAAAATAAAGCCTTATTTACGTTCAACTAGAAAACGACTTTTGCACGCTATACGTGAAGAAGATCAGAAGATTATCAGATATATTTGTCTTATTTCTATAACTATGCCTAAAAACCGTATGTCTCATGGGGTTTCCTTTCAGAAATGTAGAGTTTTCGTACAAACTTTCATCCCCTATTTAACAAAAGTCTTTCCTTAGTCCTCAATCATCATCTTCATCAGATTCCTGCCCTTGTTCCATTCTACTTGGGTTCGGCGCAACACGTTATCTTCTCCCATTCTCCCCTGTCAGACGTCACGGCATCATTTACTCCTTTCTATTGCAAATCATTCCTCACATCATCCATCCATTAAAATTAAATTATTATTACAAATTATTATTACAAAATTAATTTAATAGTAGGCTGGATAGCCTGTATAGCCCAAGCTTAATATCAATGTCGTAAGATTAAAAAAAAATAAAGCGGCGATATATGGAAAAACAATTTCCTTCAGTATTCAAAACTAAATACTAATTTTACTTTGAATTTTAATTAAAGATATGTTATGTTATACTACTGTTTTATTTCCTCGCAATAGAAGTGAAAAGCAAAGTTTATAACTCGTCCACAAAACCATTTTATCTTCGACATTACTATCAGCTAAAAGTCTTGGATAAATATGGTTCGTTTTGTGCACTTGTTGTAAAATCTACTATTAAGACTGGCTTCTTGAGTGGCTATGCTTTTTCCGTCAGAGATTAATTTGTTACATTTTGTCATGGTTTCCCTTCTCTGCCAGCCTTATTGTGCCCTGACACAGGTTGAGTATTAACTCAACCAGTGACGGGGCACTTAACTAAGTACCTATGTTGATTCAAGGCTCCAGTATAAAATATTTCATTTATACATGGTTTTTTTTCTAACAGTACTGTAATATTTTGGCATCCTGCCAGATCATGTCAACATATTTTAGGTAGCCAATTCTCTTGTTTCGATGACAAGAACAAATTCCAATCTTTAAAAAAAAATGTTTTTATATTCATATACATTATATTTTGTTGGTATACATTATATCCTATTCTAAACTATGTCTTATTATTGGCCAACCCTAGCGTCGACAGGTCCCATAACAACCACTCATACATGGTGTAAACAGACTCTTCACGAAGTCATCAACCAAGCATTCTTTCTGTACATCAAATTAAGTAACTGCGCAAAATTTTTTGGGGTGAAAAATCACGTTTTTCGGTACAACTCAATGTAACGCACTTAAAACAATGTGCTGATGGATGGATTGAATAGAACGGGGGTCGTGAAGGTGTTTAAAGTAAAAATCTTACTTGTGAAAAAGTTGAAACTTTGTACCCCTTTATCTCCGTAACTAAAAGGTTCCAAGGTATGGTCTGGAACAAAAAAAAAATCGCAATGATGGGGAGAACATATCCTTTTGGCTTCGTTATGAGTCTTTTTGCAAAATGTATGTGTTTCACTACGAAGCGTTTCCAGTATGGTTTAGACATTTACACAGACACATTATACTTTCTTATTGAACAGGTTATTGTAGTTTAAAGAAGAGTATGCTAAACACACGTCTTTTCAAAAACATTTTTTAAAGAGAACTAAGCCTACTCAATAGCTTCTAATACATTACTAAATAGCAAGAATCTTCATTTTAAAAATAAAAACATTCTTTTTCGTTTACTGCAACGAATATAAGTTTGCAAAAATAATTCAAATTGTTAGGTAAATATTTGTCAACGATTCACTTTCAACCAATTACTGAAATAATCTTGTGATTGACGCATTTCCTAATAAAAATACTTGCTTCATGGCATTAATCAATTAAATGATTTTCCAACATTTAATATCATATAAATATCGAACTATTCATTTTAATTTCAAGAAAAAATATGGCATCTAAAAGCTCCTCCACATCGCTGATAACCAATTACAGATTCCATTTCCTTTTTCATTAAATATGCCTATATTTACAATCAGGTAACTTGGTATTAAACACGGAACACTAGTACTTGTATGCCTGCATTTCAAGCTTTAATTTCCTATGCTTGAAATGATAAGAATACATTAAACGAAACGTAATTTTCTTCGAGATTTTCCCAACAAATTCCGGGCAACTGATATATTTCGTCCTATCCCGGAATAAGCGGAATATCTGGAAATATTATTATATTTTAGTTGTTATTGGTTCTCGGCAGGGTAAAAGCCTCTTCTCGCACAGAGACGGCACGGGCATTAATCACCACACTTACTATAGGCGGAATTACTATTTCGTACTTAGATTAAACGGCAGTGATAGCCTAGTGGTGTGACCTTTGGACTGCCAAGTCATAGGTCTCGAGTTCGAACCCAAGATAAGTTCGTCTGATTTTTCGGATTCATGTGTGTATTATGTGTATAATATTTATCACAACGACAAACGGACAAATGGTCCAGTTTGGTAGGTCTAACTTCGAGAAAGAGGTCAATCGTCGAATCCGACTCGGCTGGGCAGCGTTCGGGAAGTTGCGCGGTATCTTCTCGTCCAACTTACCGCAGTGTCTCAAGACGAAAGTCTATGACCAGTGTGTGTTGCCAGTGATTACATACGGGACCGAAACGTTGTCGCTCATAATGGGCCTCATCAGAAGGCTTACAGTCACCCAAAGGGCAATGGAGAGGGCTATGCTCGGAGTTTCTTTGCGTGATCGAATCAGAAATGAAGACATCCGCAAGAGAACCAGGGTCACTGACGTAGCCCGAAGAATTGTCAAACTTAAGTGGCAGTGGGCAGGGTACATTGCTCGCAGAACGGATGGCCGATGGGGCCGAAAAGTTCTGGAGTGGCGACCGCGAACCGGAAGACGTTGCGTTGGAAGGCCTCCCACTAGGTGGACCGATGACCTGGTGAAGGTTGCGGGAATCCGCTGGATGCGAGTCGCACGGGACCGGTCAATGTGGCGACACTTGGGGGAGGCCTATGTCCAGCAGTGGTCTTTCGGCTGAAATGATGATGATGATGATTTATCACTTGTTTCGGTGAAGCAAAACGTCGTAAAATAGCTTTTTTTTTTTCAATGGGACAAGCCCACCTGGCAGAGCAGCGGTGGCCCAGTCGTGGCGGTCCCGACTTACGAACAGTAAGTCGTGGGTTCAAACCCAGACAGGAGCATTACTTTGTGTAATTTATTTCATCACCACTGCTCTCAAAACGGTGAAGGAAAACATCGTGAAGAAACCAGCATGTCATAGAACCAAAAATTCGAAGACATGTGACATCTACCAATCCGCACTGGGCCCGCGTGGTGGATTATAGGCCATTCCTTCTCATTGAGAGGAGGCCGTCTCCCAGCTGTGGGAACATTATAGGCTGACGATGATGAGCCCACCCAATGAGCTACACTAATCTCAAACCACTGTTACTCCTGAAAGCCAGAATCAATAGTGGCGACCATCAGAAAAGCGCCGACACAATGAAGCTCGACGAAGTCCCAGAAAAACAATTTCACTATCCCGCAACGAAATTAATCAGAAATCCTCTATACTACACATATACACAATATCTTATTGAAATCGGTTGAGTGGTTTCGGAGATTAGAATGTACAGACATGCCACGTAATTTTCTTGTTAACCTAACTACTAGTAGTTTTCCCTTCACCATCTAATAAACCTAAAAGCTATTAAAATAAATAACTACTCATGAAAATCCGCACTCGCAGAAAATATTTTAAAATTCCGCTACAGTTTTCAACGTAGTGAAACTGCAATATTTCACCTTAGCGCTCCCCAGCGCCCTCTATAAATACACAGCGGCGAGCGAGAGAACTAACTTATAGCATCGGATGTGTATATTACGTGTTGGTGCTTTCAACGAGGTAGGTGCTAAACTTAGTTGAGATGGTTGTATTCCTGCAGGAAATAGAAAGTACCAATAAATTCATGTTGCAAAACGCAATGGGTACTTTCATAAACTGGTTTTCATATTACATGTAATTTTGCTCATTTAAATTCGTAATTACATACGGTGTTTCTAAAACAAAAACTTAAATTAAATAAAATAAAAATAAAAACATTTATTTGACACTTTAAAAATACATGTTACAAGCTAGTCACAATAAGAAAGCACACGAGTGTATTTCCACAAATCTGATCCTAACCCCCAAACTAGGCCTGGACATGTATTTTAGGGGTCAGCGTTCAGCCATGGATTCTCTTAACAGGAGAGTGTCGCTACAAAGTTGACAGCCAATGTTATCGCCGTTTGGTAACACATATTACTTACTAATAAATAACTAAAAGAATTACAATTATGTTTATATTTAATAAAATTAAAAACAAAGTTAAAAAAAAAAATATAATGTTAAAGGGTTACTTGTGTTTGTATGCCTGAGTGTGAAAGTGTGTGAGTTGATGAGTGTTTATGTGTAAGTGTGCATGTGGTGGAAGTGTGTTGTGTGTGGATAGGGGAGTGAGTGAGTGTATAGTTTACGGGAAAGAGTAAGAATGGATGACAGTGTGTATAGATTTTGGATTAGATTATATTATGTATGTGAATAGACTTTCAGTCTCCTGATAGTCCATCTTTAGGAGCCAGTCTGCTACTTTCTTTTTCATTTCTTGCCGACACATTTGACTAATGTTTAGCTTTTTTAAAAATTACAAGTTAGGTAAGAGAATCAACATAACATAACAGCACGCCTGTAATCCCCGAAGGGGTACACCCCCAGGGTTATGTTTAAGTCCCATGTAATAGGGAGCGAGCCTATTTCCACCAACCGGGCACAAATCAGACTCCGCGGCTGTTATTGAAAAAAAATCCTGATGGAAAAACCCAATAACACTATGCCTGACCCGGGAATCGAACCCACCCACCCAACTCATCTCAGTAGTCGCGCTTGCGACCACTAGACCAACGAGGCAGTAATAGATACAACAATACAATTATAAATATAGTTTCAAAATGTAGTGTAAAATTTTAAGCATACGATAGGGATGACGACTGACTAAAAAAATATGATTCTGTTTAGTCCGTCAGTTAGATTATCGAAAAATATTGGACACGTGTTTTTTTTTATCAAATTAATGAAAATTGACGAAGATAAAACGTGTCAAAGATCAAGAGTGGGGGCTCGTGACGTCACATTTGAGTAAAAAATGTACTCAAATGTGACGTCACACGAGTTTTCGACGCACAGTATCGTCATAATTTTTTGTTTACGTAAAAAAAGAAAAAATATGTGTCCAATATGTTTGGAAATCTATCTGACGGACTAATTAGATTTTTTTGACATCTACCCTATTAAACGTGGTATAACACCATTCCGTTATTCTAGAACAATTTTAAAACCCAAAAAGTAGTAATTTCACTCATGAGATTAAAAATATACCTACATAGTTCTATTTAATATCCAGCCGAGTTATAACAAAGAGAAATTATATTTACTCAATACACCTCTTGGGATATCCACTAGCCTAGCTAGCCGTATTAAACATTAAACCGAGGTATTTCTGCAAAAGTTCTCTTGGTAGTAAAACTTCCATAAGGCCTGGATTCTACCAAGCATAGACAAAAGGCGTGGAGTCATTTATTCATATTAGGCTGATCAGCACTTTTTGAACGTCAATGTTTACAAGAGACAATCTCTCAAAACGCTCGTTCTTCGATACTTCCAAGTGTTTTAGCTGGGAAGAAGGTTCAGAAGAACCAGATTCGATACAATACTGTGTAAGATAATATTAACAAAGAATCCATTACATTCAATTATTGTCACATGTCAGCTAGCACACACCAATAATAATAAAAAATATGTATAAAAATACTCAAGCGTAAACAAAGCCTCCAGGCATAAAGGGCGTGCCCGCTGTCACATGAAATATAAGATATTACAAAAAAGCAGTAACATGAAGTCACAAATGTTAAACTAGAACCTTAATGCAAAGAAAATCCTAAAATAAAAACGAGTTACTAATAAATTAACTCAACGGTTGAAATCAATTTCCCGTCTCTCGTTTCTCTTGTGATTCTCCTTCACGGCTCCGCTCGACTTGATGGAAACCGGGTATTATACGTTGAAAGAAAATTAACTAAGAAATACATCAACAATGTTAGTTAGTTTACAAGTTTGCATGTAGAAGAAAACTTGAAGTTGAAATGAAGGTTGTTAAGAAAATCTACAACCTACGAAATTCTTTTAGTTTGTGTCTTACTTTACTCTTACCCCGCGTTTACACTGTGGTATAAACACGTAGGTATTCTATATTGTGGTATATTACATGTATTTTAGATATTGTGCTAACGATCTTCGCTTATCTTTTACCCTTAACAAGACAAGAGTCCAGTCCACAGTACAGTTGTAAAGAGTTGTCATATACAGCGTGTACCATAAAGGTGTGGTCATATTTCAGGTTGTGACGACCAATTTCGGGGTCGCAGTTGGTCACAGTTCTAACCTAACCTATGTGCAAGGAACGGAATCGCTTTGATATCGTTTTTTACGACAAACGATACTATAGATACGATAGAATCGAGAAAATAACCCTTGTTTTGGCTACATTTTCCGTCTTTTCTTTCAGTGCTCCGTTACGTACACTCTAACCGCTTTCTCTATCGGTCCACCAAATCGTAATCGCGAAAAATAATCTGCTGTCCCATACATTTGGGACGAGTAGGTATTGAAGCTTGTACAGGATAGCAGATTTTTGTTTTTGCAATTACGATGTTGATTCCATGGAGAAAGTTGTTCCGTCACCAAATTACAAATGTTTCCAAACAAATAAACATCATACAGCTAATAAACTTAAACGTAAAATACGGTAACTAATGAGAAAATAGAGTTGTTGTTTATTTGCGAACATAAAGTACCTTGGGAGTAACTCGTCGGTATGCTGCAGATATTTTCACTATTTGCTCCGAGTACTTCTGTTTGCGGAAGCAGAAATCGTAAAACTCTTTTTATTGCCCTTTTACAGACAGTTAAAGAACATACATCAATGGTCCACTATTTATTATGAATTAAATCGTAATGAACTATGTAGGAATCGAATCTTCCGTTCCGAGTACCTATACTTCAAATTAAATTGCTGCCAAATGGCAGTAATATAATAATGTTAATATAATGCTAATAAATAACTACACATGCTACCCGTATTTAAGTTACCCGTGGTTAAGAGTACCAAAAAAGTTACCTAGTTTTGTGTTTGTACAAATGTGCTAAGAAAAGTATAATTCAAACTGTCCATAACAATAATACCGAGCTGGAAAAATGTTTTCCATAAAATGTAGATTAGCTGTTTTCGTATCAGCGCAAAAACAAAACTTCCCCTTAATAAATAAAAGATAAAGTGACAATGATTACGATAATGTTCTCCTAATAAGAAAATAAGACAAGTCCGATAGTTGTTTGTCATCCTACTAAAATACCCTAGATATTTTGCTTAAAAAAGTTAGATAATTATGTAAATAAGGCCGCTGGACAAATATAATCTTAATTTGCTAATGGATTCATGACGTCAAACATTAATCCTGAGCTGTCAAAAACAAACTAATGCTTGCCACAGAGTATACAGAATTGACTTACGCCAATGATATTTTATGTAATTGACTTTAGCATTCAGTCCAATGATATTAGAAGTAGAAAAGGCGATTCTGTCTAATAGATGGGTAAAATTACATAGTAAGTCTATGTGACCCCGTTTGACAGTTAACCCTTGAGGTTGTTGTTATGTATGTATATGTGTAGCGTACCGCGGTTGCGACCCGGTACTTAAAACGTTATTAAAACAGTGTGTCATTTAAAAAACTTGTGGGAAAAAGTTTTGTTGGCAATATAGTGCAGATCAACTAGGCTTTTTTATTTTATTTTCTAAAAACAAAACAAGGACGTTTTACTAGTATTTTCATTACCATCACGTCATGGTTGGATCATAATAAAGGGGCTAATTAATGTGCGCAAGGAGGATGTTTTTTCTTAATTTTGACAATAATACAATGTCAAATCAATTGATGTTAACACAGGCTGAGCTGTATATAACTGCAGATATAGAGGTAGAAATTTCTTTCTTGTTTTCATTTATTATTATCACAAAAATATTCTTCACAGTTTTTAACGGTCTGAAATGGAAACATTAAACTTTGTCATTCGAAATCATCTAGAACGAAGTTTACGATGATATGTTCAAGCTATTAAAAATTCACGGCTTAGTTATAGCATTGAAAGCATGTCTGTGAACGGCCACGTGTCTCGTGTTTGGAGTAAAAAGATTTTTTAATAACTTCAATGTGTAGAGAGCCTTAAGCAACGTACTTAATTTCTATTAAAGAGTTATTGTATGTACCGTATAGTAATTTACTACTATTACAAATGCAAAAGTTAGTGAGGATATTTGTTACTCTTTCATGCTAAAACGGTTTTGGATGTTTGGCACACAGATGATTTATTAACTTGCAATAACATAAAGAAAACTTTTATATCGGTGGTACGATCCCGTGGGTCAACTACCGAACTCCAAACGGGCGAAGCCGCGGGCATGAGCTGGTTTTAAAATAAGGACAAGAAGTATGCCCGATGGTACCTATATCTCACCGGCAAAAAATATGCTCTTGCATATCCAGACATAACTTGGATACATAAGGAGATCTTGTGCAAAATTTTGTTTCTAGATCCAGCGGCTAAAGTTGTTCGTAGAAAGGAGTGAATTTAACATTTATATTACGAAGCAGATAATTAAATGCAAAAAAACGTTCATTTTCAGAAAAAATACCTCGTGTTTTTTCGTTTAATTTGAGGCTGCATAGCTGAATGAGCCTTCAACGTAAACGCCATTTTGAAAACTTATCATAATAATGTTGCCTGAACAGTATTTGTCGAGCTCTCTCCAAAACCAACTATCTTATATGTTTTAATTACAATTTGTCGGATTTGCAATTAATATCTCCGTCACAAATTTTAGTTTTTGAGAATTTAGCCGTCGCGTCGGCTTGAAAACAATACCAGCGTACCAAGCAGATATGTACTTAGTTTTGATAACTATTAATATAGTTATCAAAACTAAGTACATATCTGCTTACTTATCTATTAATAATAATGATTGATCAATGTAACTCGGTGGTTACTCGGTGTATTAACTTATCATTGTTTAAGATGTTGAATTTTCTTCAAGATTTAATGATTATGAAATGTGTTACAATAATTTTGATTTCAATTTTGTCTCAACCCCTTTTTTATACAAATCAGAAATAGTTTTTAGTCAAAACTTATATCGTCACTTACGGGATATCTTCCGTAATTTTTATTTGTTTCGAGCTAAGTTTAGTTTTAAACCGTGAAAGCTTAAAACAGTGTTAGTTTTTAGTCAGTCAAGTAGTTTTAAATTACTTACTTTGTGATCTTAATTAATTTAGTCCAAGAGGGTAGGATGAAAATTACTACTGACATGCGTGAAGATAATCCTCAAATTTTAAAACAAGTTATGTACCTACCAGGGCAAACGTTGAAATGCCTAAGTTTTAATGAATTCTAGGTTATCGTTATAATGAGCTGGTATAAGACTGAGAAGAGTTTTAATTCAGTGGACAGAAAAATCGTCTACGAGTATCATGTTTATTAAAGTCTATCATACTCATTACTTAACATATAAATTCTTTACCAGTGGTGGCATCAGCCTTAAGAGGGGGCTATTACACTTTTTCTTGTGTTTGAGAGTTTTAAGAGACTAACACTCAAATACAAGAAAAAAAAATGAATTTTATTTTGGGCGCTCTTAAAGAAATAATCAAACTTTCTCGGACATTTTTTTATTTTTATTTTGTGGCCATATCTAAATCATAATCACACATCTCAGTTTAGATGTGTGATTATGGTTTAGATGTGTGCCACAAAATTAAAAAAAAATGCTTGAGAAAGTTTTTAAATATATATCTAGGAAGCGCTCAAAATATTTTTTTTTTCTTGTTTTTGAGTGCTAGACTCTTAAAACACTCAAATACAAGAAAAAATGTGATAGCCTTCTTAATAATCGCAAAAACATAACAAAATCAAAGTACAATGATCGCAGTTCAGTGTTAAGGCTTGGCAATATAAGCAGATATTTTATTTTTGGGTTATTTAATCCTCTAATGTAATATTATCCAAGATAATAGTTACTGGGAAAACTGTACTCAGATAAATAAACATAATAGACGTTTAGAAGACCAATAATGTAAATGTCAACGGACCAAAATTCTTCACAGCGTCATGTCTTCTTCTTCACGTGGGTATCAAAGTAGTATCGCTGACGTAGATGGCACTTAACTCCGGTAACCTAGCTTTATGATGTCAACAAAACTCATACAGCTAGATAACCAAAGATAATTGACCTATCTACTTCTTCTTTCCTCACTTTAAATCTTCAAACTTCTGATGAATCTTCTTTTTTCATTTTTTTAAGCTTGTATTTCGTTCTTCCAATCTTCGCCGCTTTTTCTTGCATTACTCTTCCCTGAAGACTTCACAGCAATTTTTCTTTCTTCATGATGAGTTGTCACGACGACCGCAAAGTCCATTGACCTGAAATTGATACGAAATTCACATTAGCATATTTTTTTTATAATAGTGTAACACGACTGTTGAAGCAATTTTCTTTTCCCGTCTTATCTTATTATAACATAAATTAATTTCCTCATAAACATTGCCCTATTTTTTACAAACAATAAAAGCAGGAATGCCTACAAAAATAAAGCAATGTTTACTGACTTTAAAATTTAGGCTGCACAAACACGGCTTGCTCGCGCCCCAGAAAAAAAAACAAACGCCAAACGAAATACAAAATCACCAGTGTTTTATTAGACAACGCATTTTTAAAAATGGAATGTTTTAAGAACTGGAAGTCCAATTACGAATGGGAACAAACTTTGGTCTCAGAGGATGCTTTGAAACAAAAATTCGCTTTGATGGGAGATCCTACTTGTTTTGTAGAATCTCGAAATTAAAAAGAACTCTCTGTTTACAATAAGATGTTAATAATTAAGGCTTATGTTTTCCATGAGGATTTTGGTGAAATTGATTGGCTGTGTAAATTCGAGAGCTTGGGTGGGGGCTTAAGCAGTCTATTCCTAAAAAAACGAAAACAGGAAAAATCTAGAACATTCTTTCTAACATCAATTTCATCTTGGTTATTTTATCGAGTCTGTCATATTATTATCAATGTTGAAATATCCACCCGCCACTTAATTAAAATGAACATATTATATTAAATGTCGGCACAAGTACCTGTTGAATGATTCCTATTATTTTTGTAAAGCCTCCGAGGCGGACGCTATAATGAGGCTATGACTTGTTTTTTTTTTTCAACAATAAATCGTTTCAAGTATTTTTTCGACAACTTTTATACCTACGTCAAAAACCTCAGAGGAACATAGATTATTATCACGGTTTCGTTTCATTATGACTGCAATCCTAAAATGGAATTAAGTTACAAAAGGCATTTTTTATTGTTATATAGGCTCTTTCACTATCTATTTTTGCTACAAGAACTGATTTTAGAAGACACGATAGTTTTGCTATACACAAACTATATTTTCCAATAACACCTTCACAGGAGTTGACTCTTCGAAAATTGTTTGATATAATACAGTTATCTATCCTTATGGCAAACAATTTTTTGACATAAAATGTCGATCTGTGAGCACAAAAATGATCTACCTACTACCGAAACCCCAAAAAATACTACCGTTACCCTAAAAAAAAATCCCTTGCACCTGACAGATACCTGACAGCAGCGTACCTGCTGTCAGGTATCTGACTACCATAGATACTTTTATTAACAGCCAAACCGCATATCGTCCGACCGCTACCACAAAAAAAAAGGAAGAAAAAAATTCACGTCAGCCCACCGGCCAGTACTAGTACAAACGACTTGTGTAAAGAACGTCTATACTTCGCAGAATTGTTTAAATAGGCTAATATAGTAAGACACACCAATGTATCTTGAACTACAACGTCCTTTTTATAGAATAAGAAAAGAAGAAGTTGATGGTTCTAGTGAGGTCATCTAAAATTGGCTGTGCGATAACCAAGGAAAACAGCCTAGAATCTTTTGCTTGTCATTGGTGAATTTTCCTTCCTTTAGATTTGAATAAAACAATGTTATTATCGTAAAGGATTTTTACTGAAGATTTTAAATTACGTAGCTGTTTTCTGGTTTGATTAATCTTTTAATCAGCGTTATTAGTGACAGTTAAGCACGAAACACCAGCAAAAACCTGTGACATGACATTAAATAGGTGTACAACACTGAAAAACCATAATGAGGATTGACATGACCATATCTTTTATCGCCGGTTATCTAAAGGTACAAACTTTCACAGAATAAAAATAAAAAAGATACCTAAGTTTTTAAACTGACATGGTCACTAACATTATCATTAACCGTGAGACCCGTTTGTTTAACCTTGATCATGGTGCTTGCCGCCGAAATTTCGGGAACTCGAAACAAATAGGTAGTAAACATGGTAAACATCCCTTTTTCAGTTTTAATGATAAAATAACTACGTACACTGAATACAAGTTTGAAAAAACCCCAGAAATTGGACAAACAGTAGTAGATTCTCCAACATAATTTTGTGGGTTTCCCTAACTACTCTTTGTCAAACAATAAGACAAGACTTTTTGTCGCGACAGCCGTAAAGTCGTGACCACGTGACAAATGACATAATGCGACGAAAAAGGTAAAAGTCTTGAGGCACGAAGTCACGCCAAGGAAACGTCGCCTCTCAGAAGGTCATTCTGTCAAGCCAACGGCCATTGACGACCTTGTCACTGTTTATTGTAAATTCCGCGCTAAATACATCTGCATACTATGTTTTACAAGAAGAATATTGCGTTTAGTCGTCCATTGCGTCGTTTTCTTTCAGTAGTGTTATTCTGTTAGGGGGAAATGAGTAATGGATCAAAGATTTGGAAGTGTGATGAGTTTTACTCTAATATTGTATGAGTATGTAAATAGAACTGTATTAAACAATCGTCATATTTCACATTGACACAACATTTTTAACGACACGTGTAGTTTCAACGTTTACTAGTTAGCAACTATCATTGGCCTCCTTAATCAATACAAATCTCTGCCAATGGATCACCTAATTCAAAATTATACACAAAAAAAAACGCCATGAATGTCCTTTGTAAAGGATAATGACAAACTAAAACTTATACCGACATCAAAAGCAGTACACCTGTTATGTACCTAATCGTTCGAAAATCAAAACGTAGTAAAAATGGCCGGTATTTTTTATTTTATTCTAAATTCGAACTCTAACGGCCACGCTTGTGATTGGCCGTTACGCATATCGTCCTTTGGTACGCGTGAATTGTGTTAAAAAACACATGATTTGAATTCGCTATTGGCAGACAGACATATTAGCATTCAAGTGTGTTTCTCATGTATAAACGCGTTTTTGTCGTTCCTCTTCAGAATTGCCTTGTGAAGACGTGATAGGAAACGTGTTTAGGTCTTATTTGACTCTTATTGGACGTGTTTAGGCTAGTTTTAGTATTAATTGCGCGTTTTTGCGCGGTTTTTTTGTGGTATTACCTCATACGTTTTTTAAGGCATTGGTTCTTTGAAGACCACCTAGATTCAATATAAATCAAAGTATGGTTCGATCGATTTAGGTGATGCAATTACTAATAGGTATCTACTTAAATATTAATATATTCAGTTCTAATCTAACTCAGAATATAATAAATGAGCCAGTCACGTTATGAATGTCCTATGTGGGGTATAATATTATAAGCATCTACCTTTTTTTGCGCCAACAGCAGCTATCATGCAATCTGCACAGATTCTAGACACCTGATGAATGACATATTCACATTGAACTGAAATGCATAAAATACTTAATTCAACTCACCATAACCCACACTTTATGTAGTTATAATATAGGTACTCTGAACTCAAAAACTATTAACAGAATCAAGTTTTACAATATTTAAATGATCCTACTTTAAATATAAAATTTCCTCATAGTTATAAAGACCTAGGCCTTCTTTTTCATGGCTTTTTCTGACGCAGATCTTCACTAGTTTAACGTCACTGTCATCATTATTTTATTACCAGGACTATTTGCATATTCTAGGTTATGACTGTGTTGTAACAAATGACTGGCGCAGTTCTGTGAGAAATAAAAAGTTGGCCCGTACATCATTTAATTTTGATTTCAATGAAAATCTTACGAAATATCACAATTTTAAAATAACTTCGTAGCAAAATAATGATAAAGTACCGCGCACATTTTTATAATGCTCTCTCTTATGTAAAGCAGACGAAGTTGCAAGGGTCAGCTAGTGAGAAATATAGCAAGAGAATTTGTGGAAAATCCGTAACTAAGTTGACTCAATTTGGACTTAATTTGACGACAGGTAAGATTTTATTTGTAATGCGCAATCCAGATAGGTGTATGACAATCAAAAGACCACGTGTAAGACCTGGTTGAGACCACTACCAGCCTGCTTGACATACAAAGGAGGAATCCCATACTTAGCAGTAGGTGGCAAGAATCTGTATGATGTTGATAAACCCGGCTGCTGATAGGCTACAGATGACAAATCTCGAATATTTTTGAAACGTTCATTGGATAGATCTCTTGGCTCAGTCTTTGCCGTATCTTACCTCGAAAAAACACTTAACATACTTCCAATAAATTCAATTATTAAGTCTTTATCTCTATAATATATTTCCACGTAGTAATATTCATTCACATATTACCTACTCGCCGTTTCTTGATCGTACTATAATAGTCAGATACATACACAGAGGGATTTAGAGGAAACATTAGCACAATATTGTTTATAAGTGATAAATCTAACTAATCGGCGAAACGACATAAAAAAACGAATTAGTCCGTCAGTTAGATTATCAGAAAATATTTGACCCGTGTTTTTTCTTTTGTTACGTAAATCAAAATTGACGAAGATATGACGCTTTTGAAATTCTCAATACGTCACGCCTAGGTATAATTTTTAGCTAGTTCTGACGTCACGAGCCCCCACTCCCGAGTTTTGATGCGTTTTATCTTTGTCAATATTCATTGATTCACAAAAACAAAACATACGTGTCCATTAATTTCCAATACTCTGACGGACTAAATAGATTTGCAATTTTTTGATACTGTCGTCATGCCTATTCTACCTGCAAGTCGTGACATCTAATAATGGATAGGTATTCCCATCCTATCATCTAGGTATATTTTTTTATTTCGGACTTCTCTATTCTTCTTAATGATGTTTAGAAAGTTTATTTCGGTTTATCTGTTTATAATATTAACATTAAACCTACATTCGATTACGAAATCTCGTAATGTTTTAATAACTTTATAATACAATATTTTTATTTATATGAGTGCCCATGGAGTTTCTTGCCCATTCTTCTCCATAGATCTACGCTTAAACTATTATGCCTTGTGACTGTGTGTAGCTTCGCTTTTTTTTGTTTTTCTGACATTCAAAAGTACCTGTAATGGTTTAATTGAAATAAATGCTTTGAGTTTAAGTTTTAGTGCTAGTTTTACATATGTATGAAGAATGTATTTTTTTTTACGACAGTCAAAATTTAGTTGAATTCAGGGAAACTAAAGACATTGTTAGCCGGCCGCATCAAGATAGGAGAGTGGTCACGACTGAGTCAGCCTGTCGTGGCGACGACAATCCGCCAGTGTGCACGTGACCTGCAATACCAATGCTCTTCATATTTCTAGAATAGCTTTATAATGCACCATCAGGTTCTTTTAGCACTTGAAAAAATTAATTGTGGAAATTGTATGAAAAAAAAAGATGGCGTCGTTAGTACCGACTATCGTTACGCGCCGAAAAACCATAGATTATATTGCCTGTTGAAGTTTTGCCTTTTTTTTTAAGTGCTAGGTTATTAAAAACCAGCTTTCAGAGTTAGTTAAGAAAGTAGGTTATAGTGCTTAGATACGCGCTGGCTGCAAGCCAACGACCTCGGCGTAGGTTGTGACTGAGATACGTATTCACAGCAGAATTTAAAATAACAACGTTATAAGTGAAAACTTTAGCAAAATAATTTGCAACGGGCGCACCTCGATTTTTTTTATAAATAAAGGGAAATTTCGGATCTTTATTTAAAATTCTTTTAAAGAGAAATCACAGTGATGTCATATTTCAATGGACGAAGCAAATCGTAGAAAATTTAAAAATGTTCTAGTAAAAGCTCGGTGTATAAGACCGGTGTACACCAAAGAAATAACCGTCCGATTCGGGCGAGCATCTGTGCAATATAAATTTTA
Source organism: Xestia sexstrigata (assembly GCA_941918905.2). Classification (NCBI taxonomy): domain Eukaryota; kingdom Metazoa; phylum Arthropoda; class Insecta; order Lepidoptera; family Noctuidae; genus Xestia; species Xestia sexstrigata. Next base: position 3,178,438 of record OW799201.2, on the reverse strand, counting down.
TGCGGCCGACTAGACCAAACCATTTAAGGGCAATAGTAATTGCTGTAGAAACTTTAGTAATGGCTTATTCAATCCGCGAAGCTATCAGACCGGTTGTGGCAGCCATGTCTATGTTCGCAGACTGATCTGCAATAAAAGTGAACGAAAAACTCTTTGAATGCAACGTGAGATTCGCCGCTAGCGTAGAAAACTGGCACGCTTGAAGTTTTTAAATTAGGAACACAAATAGAAGACCATTGAGTTTTTTTTTCTATGAGTAGCCTTATCTTCTTAATTTAAATATTTAAACATCTAGTGTCACTAACTCTCCGAAATCACCCAACCAATTTTAATGAAACTTAGTGAATGTTTGCGGTGGACCAGATTGGTGGCGCCATGCGAAGCAGGGGCGGATTGCTAGTTTTTTTTTTAATATCTACCAAATTTTACATTTATGTATCACACATTTAGCCATGATTATATGTATACGAATAAATGTTTGATTTGATTTGATAAAAATGGTCCCTCGCGTTGCAAGTTAAATAACTGTTTCTAGTACCACAGTTCCCTAACCTCACCATTTTATTTTTTACTCAGTCTTCACATTAAAACGGCATCCTATCCAGCCACTTACGAACCAATAAAACATAATACAATTATTTTCCAATCCAAAGTTAATCACAACGAAGACACTTCCCTTATATCGTTCGCGGCAGATCAAAAGAGACCAAACCAACGAACTAAATTAAATTCGTTCGGTCGTTCATTCTTTGATCGCAGCCATTTACGGTTCGTAATATATCGCATTATAACGAGTCGGACAGGACAGCCTTAGGCTAAGATTTATAAATGTTACTCAGCTCATGCTTTGACTTGGACATGTTCCTTTCTCTATCTTGCAGATGTAGTTTGATAGTTGTGCGACAGTAACAGAAATAGCCCTCTGTTAAAATCTATGTACTAAGTAAGGTTTATAGATTTCGGCCTGAGAGTATCGGATATATTTCAGTCTAACTGCTATTCGATTGATTTGATTGAATCAAGTACTTTGTGCCCTTGAGTCGATTCTTTGTCAAAGGAGAAATTAGATATTGGTTTTTTAGGAAATTAGATGTAGGTACCTTTAGCTGAAAAGATCAATTTAATTTATTTTCTTGTTTTAAAAGCTAAAAGTAGTTCAAAAATTCTTGATATTAAAGAAGTGTTTTTTTATGTTTTCTGTCAACTCGTGGTTACCTATAAGTATTTTTTATACAAAGTCATTTTGTACCGCTTGAAGTAGTTTATACTAAGATTAGATTAACAGTAAAAAAAGGTTTCCAGTTTAAAAAGTTTCAATTTAAAAGTATCTGAACCACAAATATCATTTAGTGTATCGCTTATTAAAACTATTTCTAAATAAGAAACATTTTTTTTTTCACTAGCTTTTGCCCAGCACCACCAGCGGGTTGGCGCAGGTTAACAACAACTATAGCATCATCATAATTCTCAAGCGACAATAAAATTAAAGACGTGAAAAGTAACTAAACTTGCCAAATTATTGTAACCGTTACAAACACGGGCAACAAAATTTTTCTATAAAACAAAAGACAAGCAGCGTCATCCTTATCCAAAAACTAGAAACTCAGCCAGGTCTCCGTCGGGACCAAATTAATATTTATAACGTTCACTAAATAGTAAAGTTCTAAAAACTTCTGACAGAACGCGGACTATGATTGATAGTCCTGTGCCACATACACATAAAAGCACTCTTGGCTGCGTGGTAGGTATTTTATCCGTCTGTCTGATATTAATGAGGTTTTATTACTACAAATGGCAGGAAAGATTATTGCTAAATTGCTACAGTTATTTTTTAAATAATAATGTTATAAAGTAATTAACAATCATAATATTATATTTACATAAACCTACATGGGAACTGATATAAAGGCAAAAGATAGATGCACGGTTCGGATTGGTTGCTTCCTATGGAGTAGTAGTAGAAGAAAAATTACTTTATTACAAAAAAACAGATCGCCGATCCCCATTAAAAAGATTTCCCAATGCACACTTGCATAAAATTGTAAAAAACATCACGTAAAAATTTAAAATTTCGAAAACGCATCATTTGTATTCCCGATTGTAAAATTCGTAGTAAACGTACTCGGGTGAATTTATAATATTATGGTAACATTATAATAGAAAACGGCCGTTTGCATTGATTACGGTGTTAGGCGATGTTCACACTGTGGAGGAACGCGATAAACATTTTATTCACGTACGGATATGCGTGACACATTGCTTGAAATGTCAAATGTAATTTATGAATGGTCCAAGTCATTGACTTTGGGTTGAGAAACGTCAATATCCATATTACTTTGTGTACAGACTTTTTTCAATTACTTTACCCAAGTTGGGAGACCCGAGGTTTAAATAAAATAAAACATAACCAACACCCATGGAATCTAAAGAGTGAGGTGTACGGTCGAACAAGCTATTTGGTTTACATTTTACAATGTAATTTGTTGGTTAAACTGTAAACCAAATAGCTTGTTCGACCGTACCTAATAGTACACCCACATTTCGCCAGTTGTCGGGGCGAGCCTATTGCCATCAACCGCTACCGCTAACTGCTACTGAGAAATTCTTGATGGAGAAACCCAATAACACTTCGCCCGACCTGGGAATCTGTTAAAATACAGTATCCGTCCTTAGTACATTACCGAACATCTCTAAAACAAAGAATAAGCTAATATTTTGTATCTGCTACTGCTCTCTAAAACCAACTTGCATCTCCCGTTTCCACGAAACGCAGTCGTCAAAACGAATTATATAAAATGTCATTTTGTAACTCGGTGGTTGTAAATTGTAGTTCCCGGTAAGGCACAAAGACTCACGTTTTAATACCTGCTGTGCTACACAATGAGAGCGTCTGGTAAACGACAACTTATTATACTTTGCTATCTCCATTTATAAAAAGGATGTTCTGAGCTTTATACGTCAGTCCGACACGAGTGTGTCTATTTTGGGACAGTCTCGACAGAATTTGAACGATAAAATGTTATTTTAGGCGCGAATTGAAAATGTCTTTGCAAGAATTGCGAAAATACAGGAATCTAAAGATAGCTGCAAAACCGATTGCTGAAAATAACTTTGAAACGTCACAAGTTATTTTTGGAATCAATTATTAAGAAACAAGACAAATAAATTTGCTAAAATACCTTTTCCATTACTCCTAATAAAATACCACAAACCTCACGATCAAAGTTAAATAAAACACCACAGACCAAACTCAAAGACAATAAATAAAAATAAACAAAACCAAAGACAAGGCCTTCAACATGAAAAAAACAGAATTAAGCCTGGGGCCGCAATAATACCTGTCACTGGGGATAAAGATATAGCACTTCCTTCATATAATAACCATCCTGAGGGCCTTTCTATCTAGTCTTTCATCGGCCGCCATAACTGGCCAGCTTCGTGAAATGCCTGGGGCTGTTCCAGACTATTTTTGTCTTGGACGTTTAATATTTGCGATTATGCGAAGATGTTGTACAGACGTATGAATGGCGTTATATTGTGGCTTTTTGAGTTATGATGATAGTTCTTGTAGTGTGTGAGGTTTGAGATTTTGGATTTAATATAATAGTTTGATGCAGAGTATGGTTTCTTGCGTCATTATTCTGTTTCTTGATTTTAAAGCTTGGCACACCACCTTTAAATACTTATGGCATAGTCAGCGTACAATGTACCTAATGGGATGCAATACAGGATTCCTTTTTTAAAGAGTGCCTTACTCCTCCATGCGTTTTCAGTGTAAGTTGCGTAGTCTCTTGTTTTCGAAATTTAAATGTAGAATCATTCCAAATCGCGATTCGTTCACACTTGATCCTCAGTCTTCCATTCATCATTCTATAATCGATTCATTCATTCATACTCGTTATTGGCGCCATTACCCGCGCCGCATTCGCGCACACAATTACAAGTAATTACAAATTCAACATTATCATAATAGTTAAGCGTCTGAGCTTTTTTTTCTCTTGTGATCAGCCGCTGTGGCGAGTTTTTAAACGTTTTGAATGTATAAGGGATTCTTTTTACCAGTCGCTTGAGAGGAACTTTTTTATTTTTTACGTTAGAGTTGTCTGTGGTCATAATTATGACTTGATGGGGTTTACAAATTCCTTCGTAAAGGACCGATAGTTTGGAAACCTGCTGGTTCAAGACTTCCGCTCGGCATTTGTTACTTATTTTGGTCAAACCCTTCTTTTCAACTTCAAATACCGAAAATCTCTTCTATGAAATGGTGAAAATGATAATAATACCAGCCAGTTCCTGTCCCACTTCTCATACAGAGATGGCACGAGCATTAAATGACCAAAAACAATATAAAAAGATACATCCCGTCTTTAAAGTTACACCTATAAAAAGAGAACAAGAAAGAAAACTTTAACCATACAAAAGCAAAAGACAGTCTCAATTCCACATAACAGTAACCAGGTGTGTCAGTATAATAACTAAAGCAAGAACAGGTGGACGGTGCCAAATAAGGCCGTGGACACACTAGGCGTCGTCGCTAACAAACGCGTGACTTGCGTAAGCCACAATGTGGAAAATTACTGGTGATTTTTGTAAATTTTTGTGTGAGTTTGACTGAGAAAGTTGGTGTGATTTTAGAAATTATAAACTTGGGTCAGAATGAAATGGATGTTTTGATACGATCAAATGTTTGACAAAAGAAAAGAATCAAAGGCTACGATGGCAAAATTGGATAGCCTGCACAAAATCAGATTTTGTATTGATACCACGCGAGGTTCCGTCAGTTGTATCAAAGAGCATCAAAATTACAGCAGGACAGACACAGAACAAGTATCACACAAAAGTACGAATCACAACCAATAAATCACTGAACAAATCAGACGGTTCCTTTCAAGTATCATCCGACTATACCACTGCACCTTACATAAAGAACCATACAGAGAGACAGCACAACATTGATCATCATAAATACATCAATAACACAAAAACTCTTTACAAAAACCTAGAATCACACATTCAACAGATACAAGAAAAATTTTACCTTCAAAAGGACAGCTGGCTGCAGACAATAACACTACGTCAACTGCACACTAAGAGAACCGTGTAAACCTCACAGGTGGCTGAACAAGACTGACCAACGTATAAAATCTGCCGCGTCGCCCTCACCACAACTCAGATAAGACGACGCAGGGGCAACGAAAACAATGCGAAGAGTCCTCAAACGACAGGTGAGCGAACTTACCTGCTCGAAGGGAAAGATAAAAGGTACCTGCGATCCGGTCCGGTATCCGAATTAATTGGTCGAAACCGACTTTTGGGATTTGTTACGATTTGTTGGTTTTGTACTGTAACGTGATCATTATTTCAGGTTATTTACCAAATTTAACGAGTCTTGTTTTAAATCGTTTGACTTGGTTGGGAAAATTGACTGATTGAGTTAGGAAATGAGTGCCTACATAATCGTAGAATTTTTATTGAGAGAGAAAATTAGTTTTGGAACAAGAAACTGGGTTGAGTGACCGAACAAACTCGTGGAAGGCAGAGGGGTAGAGAAGCTATAAAAATTCAAGGCAGCAACGGAACTTTGAAAAAGTTCTGATTTCCTCAACCCCTTTGTATGAATTCTCTGTGGAACGCTTTTTAATTTGTTTTAAAAGAAATATTACGTAACGTCGTGGTTAAATTTCATCACGTTTTTCTCGGTATTCTGTAAGCGTACTGATGAAGGAGAACTCGATTATTTTCTTTTTTATAATCAAATTCAGTTAAAGTTCTGGAGTAGGGAATCGTCTCTTGATTGCTTCAATTCCCATAATTATATCTATCTCTATTATTTTCAATAGTAATTAGTAGCTAACAACAACGACTACTTTATTTGTGATTATTCAGTACAAAGTCAAAATAATAAGTTTCGGAGTACAAATAACAAAATCATTTAAACTAATTTTGGTGAATCGATTAGTGTTCCCACGTTCATCGCAATCGCTCCACCCACTCGATTCAAAAACAATAGTTTCCTTAATCGGCTTCACGTATCGTTACCCAAGTTAAATAGAGAAATTTGCCATGACTTGCTTTTAAATTTATTGAATCGATGCTCACAAGTACTCTTTGAATGGACATAAATGCCTTTTTGATCGGCTCAAGCCAAAACCGCGTCAAACCGCGTCGTCGTGTGGTATCTCCCCGACTTGGCCAATAAACACTGTGTTTTGTTCGAAAATGGTGTCGATTCTGTTGTAAACAAACTAAACTTAATTTAGGCTATTGCTATCTTTTTCTCTCTAATGAAACGAGAAAGAGACAGACGTAATTTAGAGCTGCCAAATTTAATTGGAACCAATATTTCCATACAAATGAAGGGTGCACGTAAAAACATGTCTACTAAAAACACGGTGAAGCGCAAGGCATAAACTAATTTGACATCTCTAACTTAGTTCATAGCTAGAGCCGTCCTTTTCTCGCACTGCCTTTTAGTAAAAGATAGCAATAGCCTAAATTAAGTTTAGTTTGTGCACAACTGCACAACAGAATCAACACCAATGTTACGATTCTCAGTAAAAATAAATTAGCGTAAAAGGTGGCCTTACTTAGAAGTTTTTATAAACACTTCTTGTAAAAACTTAAATTACAGACTGTTTTTTTGCAGATCACATTAAAAGTTAACATGGTTATATGTTTCGTGGAACCAGACCAATGTTTTGTATCTATATAATAATCAAAAACTTTTTGATAAACTTAAAAATTATATATTATCTCCTACATCGATGTTTGATTACAAAATATGTTTTGCAAAATATTACGAAACCTAATTAAATAGGCTACTCGTTAAAAATAAGCTAAATGCTTGAATGAGCCATTAAATGTGCAACAAAATTAAAACAAAAACCTACTCTAATGTAAATGATCAAAACACTTAGCTACGTTTTTTAATATTTGTTTAAGCACGGGTAAACCAAGGTTATGTGTATTAGTTATAGATATCCTAATTTTAGTTCATTCAAATACATAATGATCATTACGTTATAGACTTATTTATTCAACAATTATTCAAGATAAAATACGTGTAGTAGAAAACCATAAAAAAAGTAATTACGATTTTTAATTAAAAAAAAAAAAAAGCCAAGATAGAGAGTATCAGCACTTTTTGATCGCACTTTGCTACATACGATTTTCTACGTTCGTATTTTTCAAATACATATTTACTGATTCGGGGAATACTGTCACTGTTCACACTCGAGTAAACGAAGTCACTTTTTCATAGAAAATGTCGCACGAACTGTTTCGCGAAACTTATTTCGTCAAAATATAATATCCTCTTAAAGCCTACTGTTGTTCTACACGAAATAATTTTATTATCTCACTCAAACTTGTAAAGGGAGACGGGTGATTTTAATTGTTTCTCCTTTGTTTAATTTTAACAGGTACTCTTCATTTGAGAAGAATAGAGACTTTTATGGAAGGCACTACAGGTATTTCTTAGAAAAAGTAAATTAACTTCTTTGAGTGGTATTAGTCTTCTGTGAAGCATTGTTAAAACGTGGTAGTTTTATTTATATGTGTCGGTTGTCTTTACGATTTTAGCGAACATTTTGTGGCCCTGTTCGGGTTACTTTGGACTTAAATGGAAGAAGTTTAAAGCTTTTGCAATGAATTTGAGTCTTCCATAGTTTCATAGCTTCTTTCAAACTTTTTTTGTAATTATTGAATTAACTGAGCTCTTTAATATTTGAAACTTTGACACAAAAAATCACTTAACCCTTATTGTTTTATCTTACTCCACTTCTATGTTGACAAAAATGATTAACGTTTGGCTCACCCAATCCCCTAACGAGGTTTCCCTGTCGTTTTAAAAACATTCAATCAAACCTTAATTTTTCGCCATTTATATTTTACCACACAAAATTCAATCTTTTTCTAACAGTTAGAAACAACAGCACGCACGCAGCAACAAGTGTGTGAGTACGATGAAGTAGATATGTCTATATCGAGTTGGTCCGCGGCCCGTCCGTGACTGCACTGGCAATGAGCTCCCGTAGCCATAAGGAACACGATGTCACACTGACAGGATAAATTTGGATAAAATTACATGCAAATATCGTTTTTCGTAGAAGTTTAGCGAATAGCTTTGTGTGTTGATCGTTTAGTAAAAGCGGTTTTTTGATAGGATTTCTTTTTGATGGATTTTAGTAATCAAGGCACATTGTCTGTCTGTGGCAAGTTAATTTTTCCAATTTGTGTCATAATACTGGAAATAATTCCAACAGTAAAGCTTAACAATGAGTAACAGCACTCGCATTTTTACTATCTGTTAAAACATCAAGATTATTTTCTGATATAGAAGGTTAATACAAATTTTTACACACACGAACATTCTGGACTAAATTATCTAAGAGATGCTGAAAACCACCTTAAAATTGTTACTTTATTTAGCAGAACATTGTAGTCTCACAGAAACGCGATTGAAAATAAAATAGTTTTAGAACGTGTTTCATTTGTTCTACAAAATATCTATTATAATAGCCAATCCGCCTAGAAAGTCACACCACTTACAATACAACACTGAATTCACACAAATAGACAAATACTTGCATCACAGAACTTATCCGACACAAGATCTCCTTAAAAACAACCACAGAACGTTCTAATTTAATTTGGACAGCAAGTATAGAAGAACTCTGCACGCTTCGGCGCGCGAGTCTTTTCACACAAGAAATTCACGGTCACTGGCTATGTAAATGTGAAACGTTTGAACACCGAATAAAAATGCTACAGAAGTATCACTGGGGGAAACAAACTTAAGCGTTTAATGCCCGAGACCTAAATGAATCGAAACAAAAGCGTAACTATTTGATTTTCAGCTCACGGCTCTGTGTCTAAAGTTGAAATTTCAACAGTGCCATAATGTTTTGGTATTTATTAAGGTGTTTTTTAATGTTGATAAAAACTGGCATTAGTTTTAAAACTAATTTAACGCACTTCACTTGGTTGATACATGAGGTCAAATATTTACAATTTAAACTTTATTGGAATAGGAGCAGGGTATGTTTTGTTACACCGTGCATACGCTGAGGCTGTTGGTTCAAGACTGTCCAGGTTTTGATTTGTATCTTAACATCATCCCGTAAACGCTCCATAGACACTGACACTAATTAGGACCCTTTGTCACTAAAAAGGGGGCTGCAAAATCAGCATTTATGTATTATTATAATAAATAAGCCTTTTACGTTATTCCCGCTCAAACACAGGTTTCCTCTTCATGAGAGGGAGTGGGCTGTATTCACCACGAGGGCCTAGTGCCAACTGAAACGATCAAATATTAAAAGCACTAAGGAATTTTAGTCCCGTATTACATAACGTGTGAAAAATGCTTAAATATTGAGTGACGTTCAGTAATACGGGCCTTAGAATTTAAGAAGAAACTGCGCTTTCCATTATTTCATACTCCATGTCCCGAATGACTAATGCCTGCCTGAGATACAGACGAAAATACTGCTATATACGAAGAGACAGAAGGCTTAACTGGCGCGAAGTAAATATTGTAGAAACAATGGAAGTGTGAAATATAATGATGTATGAACCGTTGTATGAGTGTTTGGTGATTGTAGTGCGGATGAATAGGAGGTAATTTAGTTATAATAGGTACGAGTCAAGGAACTTTAGCTGGTCTGCTATAATGAGAGCTGTTTCCTTTGAGCAATCGTGTCTGGTTTTAAAAGGATGTTGGGTTGATAAAAACTGTTTTTATTACACTGACAAATTGGCACCTACTTAATTAGTTTGTTGAATGTCTTCCTACTTTGTCAAGAGCACAACAATTCGAGAAACTTTTGGTTTATTGAAAAAATAATCTTGAAATATTTCCGTAACGGCTTACAGAAAAATTGAGAAAAATCAGAAAAACACAAAACGTACTCAAAAGAAGCGCATCACAACTTAAAGACCGTTCGGCACCATTCGGCTTTTTCCGTCAAACAAAGGAAAAGTTTAACGTACACAAAACATCGAGATGAATGCGGGACATTAGAGAGGAATCGAGCCGCCATTAAGTTGCGAAACTCGGTTAACGACACTGTCACACTGCGACATTGCGAAACTAATAGTTAGTCATCACCGGCATCCGAGCCTGTCCCTAACTGCGTTCAGATCGAATTTCAGACTGACTGGATGCTGTATATCAATATTACTTAAGACAACTGTCATCTCAATCCTACAGTTTATTCTTTGGGAAACTAGAAGCGCTAATTTCGGGTTTCGCCACCAAAATTAGGCCAGTTGCAAAATAAGTGTGGAGCATTACATCTCCAACATTTTCAAACATTGCAGAAGAAGTTTCATAGATAAGCTAAGGAAAACGAGAAGCAACCAATCAACACATTTGAACTCTGGGCTTCTAAACAAAAGACAAACGGTAGTCTTGACTAGAAGCGAACACATAAAATAAATATTTATAAGAAAATACACAACCATTTTCTTAGTTTTCTGGCGACAGATCAAAAACATCTTAGCCAAAAGAGGTCTTGAACTTTCTAAGGACGTAAACCCCACTATTTGGTGCATCGTAGTATATACATCCGTGAAAATCAAATAAAACGAAAATATTAAGAACACAGCGGTCATCAAACTTAGGTGTGAACTATAAATATTTACATAACTCTATACATTCATATACAGTGTACGATACTATACTTATACAAGTATACAGCATTATTATGACGCCGTTTACGAAGAAACGATGCCCATAAAAAACTAATAATTTTAACATGAAATCCAACGTACCGACTATGTTTTCGACTATCAAAATACTGTTAGATGTTAGAAATTGTTGAAATATACATGATTTAATAGCTAAGTAGTTAAGATGTCGACTGAAGAATGAAAAGCGTAGTGACTGACTGACTTTCTGTTCTAACTTCAAAGGCAGCCGAAGTAACCAAAATGTCTTCAACTCAAATAAAATAAACTACGGTACTGACAATCTTTCTGTAAAATCATAATATATTTAAAAAAAATTGCATGCGCTTTCTTTAAAACATATTCCTTTAGATGAACCAAAAAACTACTGGCCACTTAAAAAATACCATTTTCCAAGCACAAAGTTCCAAAGAAAAAGAAGTTCATAAACAAAATATAATTTCATCAAAAAATCCTGGCCACTAACACAAAATGCTTGAAAATGCTTCCCCGCATTCTCAGCCAAGCGGATTCACACGCTCGTCACTTGTGAATGATACTTACATACATTCACGGTAACTGACTATGTAAATCGGTATTTGAATTCTATCACAGCGAGCGTCGACCGCCCCAGGAATATTATTAGCTTGGACAATGAGTAAGTGAAGACTTGTGTATGAAAAAACCAAGAAGTTTTCAACATCTTGATTGATGAAACGAGTAGACAATAGACATAGACAATGAGTAAGAATTTCCTTCGAAAAAAAACTTTTCAACGACTCGATTGATGTTCGAGTAAATTAAGTGCTAATCGATTTTAGTGTGTTAATTGGTTAGGATGAGGTTGTTATGGCAAAGGGCATTGCACTTTAGAATTATTATTATTGGTGTAAAATGTAGTTGTAAAAACGCTAATGGTTATTAGAATTTGAGTAGCATGAGCTTTTTCATTGGTCTTTAGTTGGAGATGACGTAAGATTGTGTTACTGGACGAGTAAGCTATAGGCATGAATTTTAGTGTAATATCTACACAGATATAACAGCTCTGTCAAATAAAATGAAGACATTGTTCAGATAAAATTTGAACACCGAATTGACAAAAACATTATTTCGTTCACTTGAAACAGTTAAACCTTGTTTTTCACTTCTAGGGCTGAGTTTTGGAAAAACCTTTTAAGTGCACCTCTAAATCCTATCCTATCCTTGTTGTTTAAAATTTAGATAATGAACTTTCTGTCTGTCAATAACCAAACCCTATATATATTTTCCAACACAATAACCCACGTTTACCCAAAAATAATTAAAAGACACAACACACTGACGTAATATAAAAATCTCTCGACCAATTACAGACAATTAGTTACAAATCTACCATTGCCATTTCGGCGTGCGTAAGTACATAAGTGGAAACTTGCCTTAATAAAAGTTGGGCAACGTAAAATGCAATATATTTATTTATAAGTGAAGTGTGATGTCGACAGAACCAACATCATCAGTTTCACATTATATATCAGATAGGCAAACATCTATATGTTATTTATTTCGTAAGATGTTTTCATTGAAGACTTTGTTTTCTAGAAAACTGAAAATCTAGTAAAAGTACTCGTATTTCGAGATGTTGCCCAAAAGAAGCGTATTTATTAAGTCAAAGAATAAAACTGTAATTTGTGTTCTAATTAAAATAAATTTTGAGGAACTGTTTCATCGAAAAAAAACATCTAAAGGATCCAAGATACTGAATATTTTAATTTAAAACCTAATTCAGTCCCACAAAAGCTTTTCTTTGTCTCGTAGACCCAGAATTGTAATAAAATTTCCTTGAAAATCTAATGTAATTGTGAAAATTCAATCACAGGTAAGTAGTTCAAAGCTGAAAGTTCAAAGAGAGGTATTTAATATTTTCAGCCGAGAGATAGAAACCGGCTTTCAGTGTTTCATTAGCTCTTATTAATAATATTGATTGCTATAATCATTTCTGATTGTTGAAGGTAATTAAAACAGTATTTTAGAATCATTTTGTTAAAATGTTTTATAAATATGAAGGATTTATGGAGTAATCAAAATTTTGACGTAGGCGCTATTACAGAACCTCACTTAAGTATTGATACTTAAGCATGACTTGAAAACTAGTTTTAATCCATTTGATTTATTGAAACTAGTTTCAATATTTTAAATAATGTTTGAGTCATGAGTTTGCTTCTTCTACACGGACTTTATTCAGTAGTTTAGGTTGTTTGGTGGCACGTTAAAGTTAATCAAGAGTTCCTAAACTAAGGCTTTCAAAATTGCAAGCACATAATATGAACTTTCCAAGTCAAGTTTATGTATGAGTAACTTGTTACTTAACCAAAGATCAACTTGCAACAAATTTCCAAAATTTTAACTACAATGACGGAATTAATGTGAAAGTAACTCTCGAATGTTCAAGTAAAGTGTAAGTCACTTATTACTTTGCACTGTCAACTATCACCCAGTTTTTTAACTCAAAGCTTTGAACTCTGATGACAAAATACAAGAAAATGAACCTACATTTTACATTGCCACGACAGGCTTCACTCGCGATTCCTGTTGGCCCCACGCTAAAACCTTTTGCAACTAGACTAAGAACATATTACATCCTTTCTACTAAAACAGCCTACATTATTATTCATTAATAATAGAAGCCAATAATTTCGCCTAATAAAAGTTAAAATATTTGCCAGCGGTCAATAATTTTACAACATTATTATCTCTCCTAAACAATTTCCTATGCATTAATTTATGTTTCAAAAACATAAGTTTGGTATTATTAAGTCAGTTTATTATAATTTGGATGCTAATCTAGTCGCCCCGCCCCGCGCCGTAGAAAAGACATAAACGCGCGACGCGACGACGCGTCATCATTATTAATTCTTGAATAGTTTAATTTATTTATTCACGTCGAACAGATTAGGTGTTTTTCAAATTCTAATAATAAACTATGAGGTATTATTAATTGTATGCTAGTATTGCTGCCGAATAAGCATCATTATCATTTCTTTAAGCATTAACGGTTTCTTAATCAAATATGTAAAGCTACTAAAATTATCTCATGCGTGGGAGTCGAAAGTAGCGTTTAATGTCAAAAACATTTTCATTTGCCACCTAAAGTTATTCAAGAGGCGTAACTAACTGAACATGGTTCATCGTACCTACCTGCTACCTACTCGTGTATTTTCCCAGACGAAACTTGAGATTTTAATCTGGTAAATGCCGCCATTTTTAATTTGACAAAGTTAACAAGAAGTCAACTACCTACACTGTTTTTAAACCCACGCGATTGTATCGAAATGTATCTAGAAAACCACAAACTTGGTACCTAACTGCAGAACATAAGTCGTGTCGTGCTCGTGCTCGTGTCGTGACGGAGTCGTGCCCGAGTCGCGCTGGGTTCGCCGCGGTCAAGGCCTGCGGTGGGCGGCGCAGACAACGAACCCGGATGTAAATGCCTCACAAAAAACCCACATATGTTCTGTACCACTTAGATTTATACCTACGTCTTAGAATTAGATTTGAATAGAACACGATTCCTCGCTTTGAGATGTGATTTTAAGCAGACAAAAGTATACACCCTCTTGGCAAAACGAAGAGGGTGTCTCGAGAAAATTGTTTTCACAAAAATGGCGGTTGAGATGTTAATAAGCCGCGTACACGTCTACATTCATACCGTCTAAAAGAGAAAAAAATGCCAAAGGCTCGAACAAAGTTCAGGTGAAGAAAATTTCTCAGCAATATTAAAAACCAGGAAACACAAAATTCGTATCTAAATCATCTAAATACATTGCATAAACTCATAATTATTTCATTAAAGTATACAGGAAGTTACTTGTACTAATTACAAAATTGGCGGTAGTCAGATCACAAAGATTAACGTCGGCCGGCCAGGAATTCGCGCTCGCCGACCAGACGAGTGGTTACAAAACCGGTCGCGGACATTACTCTAGACAAAGTAACCGAAAAAGAACTCACCCGAGATCCGAATGTTGATCCGTGCATCCGGAGCTTCGAAAAACCGCACGATGGAAAATCTGGCGGTAAAACGGAAAGATAGGTGCCTATCTTTCCGCGTCGAAAGTGTCTTAAAAGGCATTTAGATACCGCACGCAAGAGGCTACGCTCCCTGTAAAGGTCTTTAGCGAACCTCACTTCTCTCCTGTTCCACCGCTGCAAGATGGGAGCGATCGTGCGGCGTGCGGTATGCGGTACTCATGAGGTATGAGGTTCACTGATGCGCGTGCGGCTCGCACTGGGCGGCGGAGGGCCGCGACTGGCCGCGAGCGCCGCGCCGCGTCCCGCGCTCCCCACGCGCCCCCGCGCCCCCATTGGTCCAGCGAGCCTGATGACGTCAGCTCACGATGACCCCGACGCACGACACAGGCGGGCGCGACGCGGGAAACTAATAACAAAGACTTGAACTTTGTTTTGACTGGAATTGGACGAATCTTTGAGAACTGACCAAAAGTTTTCGATGCGTTTTGGTACTTATTCGAACACTACAGATAACAAGAAATTATAAATAATTTCTGAAGCCATTGACGAAAAAATCATTGGGATTCCAGTGAAAAGCATTTGCTATAGTTGTACATAAGATGATGAGCGTTGTAAGTATCTCAGGTAAAACCAGGTTCAACTACGTGTAGGTTACCAAAGTAGCTAATATTATATACCATAGAGATAGGGCTTACCTACACATTCAGCTTCCCCCACCATATACGTGCAATGAAGTTCGTTACATTCAAATATGCATCCTGGTACTTTGATAAAAGTTCAACGGCAAGGATCTAGTTTTTGGTGGTAAATCATTGGTCGTTGCTTTAGAAAAATATACCTTATCAATTTTTTTAAGCTTCAGCGTCTCGCTGTTCTTGTTCACTATGTCACCAGCCTAATTCATCGCCAACGCCTCTAACATGTAACCACTAGATTTTCACGTCAACAGACGAACTCGGACAATTCCGAATCATCTGTTCGAATTTGAATTTTGAATCCGACGTCTCTCACCGCGACTAGACAGATCGTTCACTTTTGCCGCGTTTTTGCGCCGCGAAACAAACATGGCCGAATTTCCGTAATGGCCGCCCCACAATGGCGGCTTTCTTCGAACGCGAGACCGGTTTGGGCCGCGGTTATTTCGCGAACGCGCTCCGAACACAATTTCATGCACTAATTTTGTATAAATTACGTCCAACCTCTTCAGGTGGTCTCACGGCACTGAAATAACCGGTTTTCTAAACCACCAGAGTTATGATTACCATTGCAACAAGTTCGCACCAGTTGGCACCTCCGTTCAAGGTTAGCGGCTGAATTTTACGTCGAGTTTACTATTTCTCTGTTGGTATGAAATTACTTGAATACTTGCCATACACCGAGAAACGTGCGGTGGTTTATTTTGAGGTTTAAAAATACTCATTTGTACTGAGGAACCAGTTTTGAAATAGTTGTGTCTTAAAATAGTTGCAGTGGCGTACGTATCTAGGTCCGCTTGACG
Source organism: Xestia sexstrigata (assembly GCA_941918905.2). Lineage (NCBI taxonomy): Eukaryota > Metazoa > Arthropoda > Insecta > Lepidoptera > Noctuidae > Xestia > Xestia sexstrigata. Next base: position 3,162,261 of record OW799201.2, on the reverse strand, counting down.
GATGTCGGTATGAAAATTCACGTTTAATTACAGTGTGGCGCCAACGCAATTAAGGCGAAAGGAGTACGAACGTGGAATAGAATATTTCTAATTTCCGTGCATTTCAAGTGTTTCCTTAAGTATCCAATGCTAATCGAAGTAAATCGTGCTGATTTGGTTAGATTCGTAATAGTAACGGCAAAGGACTGAACGTTTTAACAATTTTGAGTATGAATCCTTTGCTTAAGTTTGGTTAGATGTTCGATTTAAGTTATAGTGATCAGTCTTATCTATTTACAACCGTCGTCTATCGCAATCAGTAAGAGAAATCGATACATACAACCAACTACACAACCTGATATTTACGATTTTAAATACACATCTACTCGCTTCGTTGTCGATTCGCTCAATCAGTTGATCAATACTTTAAGAGCAATGCCTAGATATCTGAGGAATAGTATCAGCTACCTTACCAAATAGTCTAGACATGGAAGGAGAAAACAGCAATGGGTATGGTCGTTTGACTAGAACTGATGATACCGGAACGTATTAATTGATGTAGGTATCTCATTCGGTGACTTGTTTGAAAGAAAATAAAAAGGATGATGATACTGATAATTCATACCTACTTTCATCAACATCATCATCAGCCTACAGCAGTCCACTGCTGGACATAGGCCTCCAAAATCGCTACCCACTCAACTCGATTCTCAGCTACACGCATCCAGTTGCTACCAGCCACCCTGCGAAGATCGTCGCTCCACCGAGCCTAAGGGCGTTGAAATGAAATGAAATGAAATTATTTATTTCGCAAATAGGATATTAAATCACTTTTACACGTCAATATTTTGTTTTAGGAGAACGTTGGCGCCGGCATTTCCTAACTGACTACCCCTGAGAACCCCGTTCCACCTTACGTTCTCCGATTTCATTCCTACATACGATGTCATACCTACTATACAAGTGATGAAAATGCAATAGTAGTTACAACACCCACCTATAAACCTGGTACCGTAACTGTTAAGATTGAAAGCCTTTTGAGGAATCAGCTAGACAGACGAAGAAATCACAAGGACCTTCCAAGACTCACCACAACACGTTTTGATAAAAACATTCCATATCAACAAATTCTAATCCTCACTCAAAACGGACACTGAAAGCAACATCTCTTCGCAATCATTTGTTACAATACCTCAATCACCATTTACGACATTACCCAATCAATTCAACCCTATAGGTAAAGGTAATCCACTTCAATACTGTCCGTTAAGCCGATCAGCCAGCCTAGCAACTGTCTAAGAATAAACCAGACGCTTCACGATTCTTCGCAGCATTTCAAGTACTTGCTAGTATGAGCAAGTTCGCACGTCCATACAAACAGTAGGTATTCGTAACCGATGTAAATTCCTCAGCCAGCTAGGAGCCGGCAGGATAAACGGTGGAATGTCACCACTATGTGTTCCATTTAAGGGTTACGCCAGTTCTTGCGTTGCTAATCAAGAAGTTATAGGGGAAATTGTTATTGTTTCTTCTAAGTGGATGTTGTAGACTGTTTTATTGGATCTTTGAAGAATCATTGGGTCTGGAACACAGACGTAGATATATCTAGTTATCGCAAGTATCGCGATCCGTATGAAAACCAAGCGTGCGATTTTTTTGTTGCATTGTGGCAACCGATACCAACCTATCCAAGTGCGCTCGGATTAAGGGATGCCACAATACGAGTTCCGAGTAGGTATTCGAGACCTAGTTCACTCGGTCCGAGCATACTCTGATCGTGTCAACGCGGCGTTACATTCGTACCTTACTTAGGTGACGACACTGAATTCGTGAATCATCACGGTTTCACATCGACACCTTTCGAGTGCCATAATGACGTTAAAAAGAACAATACCACAGGCCTCTAGGGTACTACATTAACTCATCTTAAGGATAGAAAAAACCCGCTCATACAAGCACATCCGCGTACAAATATTTTCCACCAAATCTCAAGCACCTATCAGTTTATATCAGACTTAGCCGGTCAAGCACCCACGATTCCTGATTAGCCACACCGTCTGCCCGCGGCTCACGAATTATCACGAAGTTAGCCGATTATGGCCGAAGCCAGCTTCGCCTTTCTTACCGGAGTTATTGAGAAAAACATTATGGTGTAATGGAAAGATTTGTCAGGTATCGATGTTTAGTTATACGACGACGCCGTAAGGAGTGACCACACTTACCGGCGTAGAATCGGTTAGAATCGATCAAAAAGAACTTTGAGTCTATGCAATTAAAGCTAAAAAGACGTGTTTCGGTTCTATTTGACCCAGCGTCGGATTATTTGCTTTAATTGCTGGAACTAACAAGTACTGATGCATACTACTCTAATGAAGGCGCCAAACTAGTGGCTCTGTTCTGGGCCGACTTAATTTAAATTGGCTTCGTCGCGCTAAGAAGACGAAGAAGAATCGTAAAATTATCAACACAATTCTTCTCATATTACCAACGTGCAACGGTCAGTCCGTCACGAGGTTCAATTTCAGTAACTTTCAACCCAAATTTAAAATAAATTATTTTTTTTTCCAAAATGGCTTCTTTACAATAAAAAAAACCTACTGGAATAGACCACACAACACATGTAAATTGTTTTATCTCAATTCTGACCATCTTTGACAGCATAATGCTTTGGGTGAGGTGAGCGTACCCGAATCAGTTAGTGTACATTAATAAGCACCTCTAATCTTATGGGAAACACGAGTACGCTGGCATTGTGTTTACCTACTAATGATGGAAATTAATGCATTCCTCACCTCATGGTGGTGTGTAGAGGGGTTTTGAAGTTTCCAGAATAAACTATGCATTGTATGCTATGAATAAAATGCATACAGTTTTTACTGTCGTAGAAAATCTGTTTTTCCAAAGGTAATTTTTCTTGTGTTTTTATTTGGCTTATTATTTATACTTTGTTGAAGGATCAGGATTTTTCCTTGTGATTTTTAGTGGTTGTTAACCACATGAAGTAATGGAAAAAAAAACTAGACGGGGAAAGTCATTGGTGTTGATTCTGTTGTGCACAAACTAAACTTAGTTTAGGATATTGCTATCATTTTCTCTCTAATAAAACGATAAAGAGACGGACGTAATTTAGAGCTGTCAAATTTAGTTGGAACTAATATTTCCATACAAATGATGGGAGCGCATAAACTAGTTTGACATCTCTAACTTAGTTCATAGCTATAGCCGTCCTTATAACGCGCAGCTTTTTAGTAAAAGATAGCAATAGCCTAAATTAAGTTTAGTTTGTGCACAACAGAATCGACACCATTATCTCCATCGGGCCATCCAAAATTAGGCACAAACGAGCCTCTTCTTGGGACGCCAGTATATAAGTAAATGTTTTCGAAAATCCCTGATTCTATGAAGAAAGAGATATAGAACTGAACTTGACATAGATTTAAAAAAAACTGTAAACGTTAATCATATATTTTTGAATATGTTTTTATTTATATTTAGATAAACCTAACAGAAAAAGATCCTAAGGGCGCTCCGACACCAGGAGCATTCGCCTGTTGTTATGATCCAACATTCAATTTTGTACAGAAACAAGTGAGTACTGAAGTCATGACTTCATCTTTAAGTAGCCCAATAGCCCCTAACATAGACCACCACAATTTAAACGAGGCTTGTGTAGTGGACACCAGATAGTTGATATACTACATAGATACTTTTTGTTTGTAAATACACACTTATTATACATATCCATGACTCGGAAACAAATGTCGATGCTCATCACACAAACATTTGCTTCTACCGGGATTCGAACCCGGGGCCTTAAGAACGTAAGGCAGCCTTACTACCGCTGCGTCATTCGGGTCGTCATCAGCCGTTTCATTCAGTTGTTTGAACCTAAGCATAAATTACCATAACGCATCATATTCTATGTGAGTACATAGTCCGATAAAAATTACGTACACCTATTTATAGAATTCCGTCACGGACGAGGAAAATTCTTAGTACGAGTTTTCGCGTCAACAATATCCGTTTTACCAAAGTATGTGGAATATTGTGTGGTTGGCATGGACTAGATAAACAACAGAAACGAATATAGCATAGCCATTTGTGTGAAGTTGTTGGAGTATTTCCTCGCACTTTGTTCACTCCCAGAGCGTACTCAAAGCTACGCCATGTTGTATTTGATCAAAAATATAATGTACGGTACGAGTTTAAAACAACTGTTTAAATTGAGATAACTTTATTCCTTTTACTCCTGTGCAAAAATAGAATTTTATATTCGAGCAACGTCTTTTCTTTTGCATACCATTTTATCTTTATTGTTTTCTCCGTTTATCCCTATGTTGCCTGTCATATTACATCATTTCGGATAGGTAGTACATTCATACTATCATTTTATATTTTTTATACGATGAAAATATGCATACGCTCAATCCCACATAAACATACTTAAAATTTATTCAATTATCTATAACCACCCTTTTAAACCACTTTTAAGTGGGATATCAAGCATGATGCATTTTCCACCTAAAAACATGTGACGTATGAAGTTAGCTCTCTGGTAGCTATATACTCTGTGGCATCATTTATTTGCACTTGTAATTGACACCGCAGGCAAAACAGTTAGTTCTTGTGAATCCTCATGAGTTTATCAAGTTAGGCCGATTTTTATTGGGCGTTGCTGGGAAATTAAAGACACTTCAGAATTTATTAATCAGATTTATTAAGAAGGTGCGTTTATGGTCAGTTTCATTCGTAATTTAATGGACACGGTCTAGTGTGCATTACAAATGTAACTAAGTTAATATTATGAAGTAATGGGTGGTTCATCTGCCCACAAGCAAGAATAGTAATAGACTCCTGACCATTTTAGGTCGTAGTGGCCAATTAAGACATAGGTCCTGTGCGTTCAATCTTCCCTCTCCAGCCGAAACACGGGGTTATCATACCGCTAACTTTCTGAGGCTGCTTCCGGGCTGCTACTGAGAAAGTGTTTGTTTGTGATTTAACCTCTTCCGAGCCGTAATTACAGACACAATTAAAAAGCCATTGTTCTGTTCCCTTTCGGGAACGTCTGGGAACTTAATGGTTAAAAATAACAGCTTTTTACTGAATGCGTATGAAAGAATATCCGGTACTTATGAAAAAGAAACATTTTTAAATTATTGTCTGTCTGTCGGTCTGTCTGTCGGTCTATCTGTCTGTCTGTTTGTCCCCGCTAATCTCCAAAACAGCTAAGCTGGTTTTTAATGAACTTTTACAGGCAGATAGCTGATGTTAAAAGGAGTAACTTAGAATACTTTTATTCTAGAAAAAGAATTAGGGTTCCGTGAAAAAATTGTAATTCATAATAAAATACGATTCAAATGGGAAACAAAAATTTTTTTTAAAATAATTTCACGCACGAAGTTCGCGGGCAACAGCTAATTCCCGAAAAAAAACCGGTAACACTCGATAAAGAACTATCAAATCAGCCTACTATATATAAACACATGGACAGTACCATTCTCCGAACACCCACACAAACCAAGCCTACCTACAAAATACGACTAACAGTACTATCCAAGTACCAAAAACTCCGGTCTACTTCAATTCAAGTATTTTTCATCTCGTACATCAATCCATCATAGTCGGTACATACTTGTCAAGCAGTGGGGCCGGAAAGCCGATTGATTTACAAGACCATGCTCTTATAAACAGGTTGTATTTAAACTTCTATCTAGGTCGTTGAACTGTACGAAACATATAATAGATCTGTGTGGTGTCGGTAAGTGTGGCGCGGCGTTTTCAAGATGGTGGGTAGGTTTGGTGTTATTTTTCTTTACAGGATAGGTTGATTGCTTCGTTGGTCTAGTGGTTGCAAGCAAGACTGCTGAGCATGGGGGTCCTGGGTTCAATTCCCGGGTTCAGGAATTCCTCAGTAACAGCCACCCACGGAGTCTGGTTTTGTGCCCGGTTGATGGCAATAGGTTTGCCCCCTATTACATGGTACTTAAACATACCTGGCGAAATATGAGTGTACTATTATGTACATTGTACACCTCTACCCTCCCCTTGGAGATTACAGGCATGGTGTTATGTATGTTAGGTTGAACTGGAACTGATATATTGCAGACGCAGGTCTGGGGGTTACCATGACTTCTAACAGTATTGTTTTAATGTCCAGTGTCGGAAAGAGACGGAGCTAGAGACGGTATCTAGCGTCATCTCTTTTCCACTCGGGAATATGAATAATACAATACTGCTTTAAGATGTCATGGTAGGCCACCATGACGTCATTAAAGGTCATTGCTCTTTCCTTAATTTCAGTGCGTAGGTACCCCGACAATACATTATGAATCGTTTTATTATTACTAGAAAAAGTCAAGGATCACGATAAAGGCAGTTTCGGGACAAGTTTATTTCAATATTTCTGTTTTCGGAATTATGTATTTGAATAAATGTATGCGGTTGAATGACCTTTATTTCCTACTTATCTGGCGCAGACTATAGACACTAACAGCTAATCAACTAAAAATCTAAAATATTTGTCAGTGTCCGTTGTCCGCAGGTGGTCCGCACAATTTTAACGTACAAGTTTGAATAATCGTTTCATCATCATCATCATTTCAGCCGCAAGACGTCCACTACTGGTCATAGGCCTCCCACAAGTGTCGCCACATTGACCGGTCCCGTGCGACTCGCATCCAACGGAGTCCCGCAACCTTCACCAGGTCATCGGTCCACCTAATGGGAGGCCTTCCAACGCATCGTCTTCCGGTTCGCAGTCACTACTTCAAAACTTTTCAGCCCCAACGGCCATCCGTTCTGTCGAGAAGAATTCTTTATTAACTTTTTTATTTTTTTTTGTACACTATTTAGGCTTGCGTTTGGCCGCAACTCGCCTAATGTGAAGCGATGATGCGGCCTAAGGGTGAAGCACGCTTGTCTAGAAGAAACTGATTCACTTGAACTTTGAATAGATCCAGATTCTAATGACCAAAGAATACAAAAGCCGGCAATGAATTGTTGAATTCTTCTAGTAGATACTGGTAATCCAGACACTATGGACCAGGACCAGTCCTGGTCATAATAGATCTACATAATAAATAAATAAAGAGCCTTTATTTGCCTCAACAATTACATCTCTTACAATACGTCATCTCTTAATATACTTACTTCTTTCATTTAAGTTCATTAAACCTTATAATTGACAATACCTTTAACATTTCATTATACATAACATTTCACACAACATACATTTAACATTTCATCTCATAAAGTTTTTAACATTTTATGAAACATTAGTACATTTTATTTAAATAACCTTTTTTAATATTTATTCAAACATGTAGTGTAATTAATACATGTAATTTTTTTTTGGCATGCAGTATAGTAGCGATTTTTTATTTTCCATAAACATTAGCACATTACATTTAATTTAATTTAACATTTCTTTTAATATTTCATGTCACGTCACATTACATTTAGTATTTCTTTTAACTTAGTGTTCAATTAGTTAAAACATTAGCACATTACATAAAACATTAGCACATTACATTTAACATTTAATTTAATTTAGATCTACATACCTACTCTATAAAACTTGAAAAATATCAAGTAGTGTCTGTTACTACCAGACTTCTATTCGATTTCCACATCCGGCTGTTCACTTTGTACCCCGCCCATTTTCTTCACTTACTATGAGGCAAGTAACTATCCTGTGTTACTCATCACTTAACGCTCTTAACTTCGCTCCCATTCATGTCCTCCTACTCAAATAATTTCAAATGTAATTACGTAGGCGGTAAAGTAGCCTGGCCTACAGGCCTGTAGGCAAGGAGCTTCGCAGAATTTCTCTTTACGCTTATTGATTTGAAACTATAAGAGCCCACCAGAACTCTACAGTAAAATGGAAATTATTTTCTGTAAATTTTACTAATTTTATATCGCTCTCGGCAAATAATATCTTCATAGATATGCAAATGAATCTTGTTTGAGATATAAATATTTTGTACAAAAATACCTATCTCACAACACAAAATCAAACTTCGCGTTATCTTATTTATTTGAGGTCGCAGCATGTCTTCTTCTTCCTAACTTATGTCTCTAGTAATCGTCATCTCAGAATTCCACTTTCTAACCGTCTCATCTTTCTCAAAATAAACATACATAACACAACATCACGCCTGTAGTCCCAGAAGGGTTAGGCAAAGTTGTACCTAATAGGACACCCACATTTCGATAATTATGTTTAAGTCCCATGGGACTCAAATATAACTCGCGAGTCTGGATTTGTGCCCGGTTGATGGCAATAGGTTCGTCCCCTATTACATGTAATAATTGCCATCAACCGGGCACAAATCCAGACTCCGTGGATGTTACTTAGAAATTCCTGATGGAAAAATAATATCACTTTCGAAATCGAACCCAGGACCTGTTGCACTTACAATCACTAGACCAACGAGGCAGGCACAAAATAAACACTCAAAGCTGTTTTAAACTAACGAATCTCAACATCCTCTATCTAACAAACAAGTAAATGGAAAATCCCCTAAACAGTCGTCTATTTTATGGCAAGTATAATAGTAAAAATTCTTACGATTTTTATACAAAAAAAACCAACAACCGGTTGTTGCGTTTCGAGTTGTATCGTAGGAGCACCTAGCAACCAAGCATGGGCGTTATCCTGAGTCTCGACAACCAGTTTCTCTAATTTATGGATCTATGCATCTATCAGATGTATTCAACGATTTGAATCTTGTGAGATCGAGTCGCGAGATGGGTAATGTGGTGTGAAAAGTATTAAGAAATTAATTGGAAAGGAGGTAAAGGTCGTCATTTCTTGCTGAAAGAAATGCATTTATGTATATATATGGAAGCTGCAGGGATCACCAAAACGCGGGCTTTTTTGGAGATTTTTGTAGATATTGTAACGTGACAAAAATCAAAAAATCTGTAGACCTTTATGATTTACAGTTAGGCCATAAAAAAACGCGTTAACAAGAAAGATGTCTCAAGTCTGAAGGCCAAAAACTTACTGCCAAGCTTGATGATTTTGACGATAAGTATCACAATAATAAAAATCAAGTAGGACCACGTAGAACCAATGTCATAGTACTCCCTGACAGTTCTCCAGATATTTTGCAAAATGTATGATTTATCTTTTCCCCTGCAACATGGAATAGTACAACGCAATTAAAATCAATTCATTTGTAACAAATAAAACACATAGGTACAAATGAATGGACTTCTCACAATATTTATTAGATCTTTTCAAAGGATAGTGATGTATTGACGTTGATATTTATTGATCATAATTACAGACGCGGTTTCCACGCTACAATAAAAGATGTAAAAGAAAAAGGATGGGTGTTTCACCTGCTTATCGTACCTACAAACATGTGGAAAAACAAGTTTCTGAGTGACTTTGTATCTTTGTATTTATTGTAATAACAGGATGGACAAATATTAAGATTATAACCGTCGAGGTAAACTCGTTTTCTTTTATTGAATAATATCCGAACCAAGAAATTATTAGCTTATTTTATAGAATAGTTAAACAAATTTCCGATTGAATAAAAAAAGAACCAAAGCCCTCTGTAGTTATCTCATTCGTTTTCTTACAAATACTTACTTTTTTAATTTTTGGTATAATTTGTCAAACTGGAAACCCAGCGCCATTCTGTCCTTGTAACTAAAAACGCAGTAATTACGTGAAATAGAAGATAGATAGAAGTGAGATTGAAAATTAAGTGAGATAGAAGATTATTTTATAATTATTCATTTTAACAACTACCTAAGAGCCCAAATTGTAAAAACTACAATGGTACCTACTCACAACTTCCAAAATTCAGAACTTTCATAACGTTTTTTTTTCGAACGGCATCAAACACAATCGTGTTGATTCCCAAAACACACACAAGCCGCTGCAGAATATTCCTTGCGATAAATTGAAAGATACTCGTATATGTTTAGTTCACGATTAAACTGAACTAATAGCACACTACTGTTCACCGTTTACGATACCATATCTCAATGATTATCTTATTGCTATTTATGAGGTAATTCTGTCGTAGATTTTCCTAGTAGCCGTATAAACATAGGGTTACCATTGCGACAAAAAGCCGAACAGTAGCACAAAATAACGTAATTTTATTTCTTTATCGTTCTTTTTTCAATTCTCGATCCAATTAATCAACGCAACCTATCGCAGATCACTAGATATTTTTCTATTTTCAAAAATATCCACCGAACTCGAAATTCAAAAAAATGGCAGGCGATCAAAATTCGGTCGGAGGTAGCTCCGAACATGACAACCCTACACCAACAGAACACGTCCATAGTCGGTAGTCGCTAGTGCGAAATTATATTATTCTTATCGGTCCTATCTCTAGTGCTACGCCGACCTCACACTTTCCATCGATCTGGCATTTAAAGTTATACTAGGTACTTATTCCATTTAATAAGGCACTAAGAGCACACTATTATAGACCCGTTTCCCTTAGTTTCTCTTATACGTCTGTATTAAAGACTGCGGGCGTTAAAGTTTTCTAGACGTTTTTAACTACAAAGTAATTTTCTTTAGCGAATAAAGCTTGAAATGTTTATTTTACTTCATAGTTAGTTTGGTGGTGTTGGCACATATCAGCATTGACTGTATACGATGTAAATTGGCTTTTTTCACCTTCTCCGACTAAAAACTCGAGAGCTCAACCTGAATGTTTCCATGATTTCGTGAGGCACTTTAGTCTAACTACCCTTGATACAAGACGTCAACTCATGCAATGGATTCCATGCATCACATTTGGCTTGGCAACTTCCTTTTAGAACCGGCGTCACCCTGCCACCAAAACTGAAATTCAAAATAATTATTTGATTTCACATTTAATAAACCAACATGACAAAACGTCAGAAACTGGGCACACCACAGGGGCACACAGGGGTTCGAATTGATCGTTTCCTTTGAAGATAAACGGGCAAAAAACTCATTTTTTACTAAACTACAACTAATTCACAAACACACGATCGCTAAAGATGCCAGATGTACACTTTTCACCCACAACAAGTAACCAAGAAAGAAAACAAATAACCCAATCACAATAACTAATACAATTTCCCCGGGCTAGGTATGCATTGATACATTTTGTTTTCGTGTTTTCTTCTCAAACTTATTTCTCATATTCGACGTTGCTCAAAACCAGCGCATATTTCATACAACGGTATGACGTAATGTATTGCCCGGGGCGTTAGTCCATTTTGTATAAAATTCTTACTGTAGGAAAAATCTGAGTTCGGTACATACAATATAGCAAGTTTTAGAAATGCGTGGTCATTTTAAAGGATGTTGAGCAGACCAACAAACTTATTAACTTCCTTTTTAGGATCAACTTCACAGAATCAGATCAGATCAGAATCAGCTGTACCATACTTTTTGGTCAAGTAGATAATGTCATTTTTTAGTATTAGGTATTATAGATAATTTTTTCCCAGAAGTTGAAGAACTTAGTCCCATACAAGGTTCACGTCGATTAGCGTCGTGGTCCCTCCAGCCTTTAAAGAATAATTTTCAGGTTTGTGGTTTGATTCACTCCATTAAATATGACAACATTTCTAAAACACGCTGTATATTATGTATTTGTCGTAACTTTGGGGTGCAGAATGGGATCTGAAAGCGAAGTTATTGTCATCTGTATCTTTTGTTTTCTAATATTTGAGTCTAACGTATCATATACACAAACCAACACTAATTACCAAAACACAACTTAACTTGGACAAAACCTATGCTTGAGTGGTGTTGAGGTTCCGCCATACCGAATGTATTGAAGTATCTGTCAGAGTCCGGACAGATGTCCGCAGCCGGTTCGTATTCTGTCGGTATCGGTTTGAACGAACCTTAGCCAAGACAAGCTGACAAATGACTACATGAAACCATGATACTTGAAAACTGCAACAAAACAGTTCAAATTCAAACAATGACCAACTTTAGAACAAAACCTAACAATACTGCATCAGAAACACTGTTACACCACCGTTCTACGTTTGATTCCGACTTTCTATGCAGACAATAGAGGGCGGGGGAGTCGGGTCGCGTTCGTGACGACTCGGCTAACTCCGTGACTGCGCCGTGACACATGACTCATCTATCCGATCCTATTGGCACGACTGGCCTACGTATTTGTTTTGAACTTTCTCGTGATTGTGGATGTAGATTGGATTTTGTGCCAGAGATTTGAATGTCGAACGCCGAATTATGACGTAATAACCTTCCGACATTTCCTCAAGATCTGAAGAGAAAGACATTATTTGTATAATTATGAAGGCTCTTTTAAAAGCTTTGAAAGTGTACTTACCAGAATGCTCCAGAAGCAGATTTATGGTTTTTTCTTCCACATGTTTTCAAAATCTTTTACGCGTATTTATCTGGCAATTATATTAAAACTCCTCTGTATCGTTATTAAGTGATGATTGTGGTCAAGATAAGTAAGGTCATCTTATGCAGAATTTTAAATAGAGCATCAGAACAAACTAAAAATGTCAAGCTATTTTGTTAGAATGTATTTATAACTACCAAAAAAGATCTGAATCATTAACTACGATGTTTTAAGTTCAAGTCCACCACACACGTCAAAATATAAAATCTATTTCACACTACTACTACGTGTACTAGAAAGTGTAGACCAACAAAAGGTCAGCACGAGAGTCGCTCCGTGACCTTTACCTACAGAAACAATAAAGATGTGTCAACACAGTCTCAGCAACATACAAACAACATCGCGCGTCGTCACTCGCTCTATTGTATGAGAACTCTTTTGTAACACTTATGTAAGCTGTCGTAAAGTGCTTATTTGGAGCGGAAAAATCTCTGCAAAATCACAGTATATTTGTTACTTAGAGTGTAACAACGATCATTCATTTAACAGAATCTGGAATAATGTTGACATTTACTTCACTGTGTATGTTTAATTTATTTTAACACAAAACCTAAGCGACCTTTAGTGCTTGTAAATAATTTAATCTCCATATTGTATGCCATCCAATGGGTTTAATGGATAATACAAAAGAGATGATTTCATAATCTCTTTAGTGCTTGTAAATAATTTAATCTCCATATTGTATGCCATCCAATGGGTTTAATGGATAATACAAAAGAGATGATTTCATAATCTGACTAAAATTTTCTGCTCGGCCACCAAACAAAAGAAGACCTATAAAACCCAAGTTTCTACTGAACCACTACAGGTCTGTGTGTATAAGCTTCACAGTTTTCATATAAATGTCTCAAACTAAGGTATAGCACCTCGAGGCTTAATTCCATTCAGCCTCTGCAAGATTGTTCTAAGAAAATTATTTCTATTATTTCCTATATCTGGATTTATTCTGGTAGACTGTGGGCGTGTGGTCTTACCTGCATTCCCATGTAGCTTGCCGTGTCAGGAACTGGCAGCATTTTCCCAAATATTGTATCCATTTTATCCTTCGTAGAATTATGTAAGTACTACTTCATTTTTGTAAAAACTAATCATAGTGTTTAGAATCACATGAATTTTATATTAGAATACAATAGCAACACAACAGCTATATAAGTAAAGTATTCGAAAAACATTCTCAAACAGCCGGCGAAAAGACAGCGAAAATTGAATTTATTAAACTATACAAAAATATTTCAAATATTTCCGAGAAACAACACAACGCAGAATAATCGCATTCAAAATCGCATCGGTTCGAAATTCGAATTTATATAAAAAATCGTTGCATCGTGACGTCATCGCGATTTTATAACCAGCCAGCGAAGAATGCGAGAATTTCACCTCTCGATTGTATTCATAAATATAAAAAAGGTTTCATTCTGCAAAATGTCCTTAAAGTTAAGATTGTATCGGGGGGAGGAGGAAATATAAAGAACCGTTGTTTGTAATGTTTGCTCGATCTGAATCCAATCTTGGGTTGTATTCCCTCAGGCCATCCAGTGTACTATGCTCGTGGCTAGTTTTATCCGCTAGAGACAAACAATATGGCCTTTTTTCGCTGTAGAACTTATTTCTCCCGATAGAAGGTCTGTGTTGCCAATATTTTGTTTCACTTATCTAAAAGTATCGCGTTGCGTTTATCTGAGATAAGCCTAAAACCTTTTTGGAGGTTTCTGTTTAAGATCAAGTTTGAGTCGTTTTGCATCAAGCGACGAACAATCTTGAAAGCACTTTCACGAAGGACAAAATTTCTCTAATAAAGAGGCTATGATTAGTGCGTAAAATGACATCAGTCTTTGAATCCGCAAATGGTTAGGCAGAGGTACCTGTACCTTTAGTACAAACACATTTCGCCAGCTTTGTTTAAGGTCCCTATAGCACGCAAGAGTAGATTAAAAAAAACATTGTGAAAATTCTCCCTCAGCTTCCATTTCCATGGGACCATTTGGAGGCAGATCCCAAATTTTAAAACGTGTCTAAAAACTGGAGAAGATTTTCCTAATCCACATCAGGAGTCTCTTCAGACAAGGGACATACGAGTAAACGCAAAATCTCTTCGATTTTGCGTTTTTGCGTTTTACCAACCGACATTTAAATAATACAAAAAGTACACAGACAGCCGAATAAAAAGAAGCCATCAATGAAAAAGAATCGTGAGTACATACGCCGCACCTAATTTAAATACAATAAAAACTGTAATGTTCCCACAGCTGGGACACAGGCCTCCTCTTTATAAGAGGGATTGGGCCATCATACACAACGCGGACACAGTGTGGATTAATAGATGCCAAATGTCTTCAAATGTTTGGTTCTAGGACATGCTGATTTCTTCACGATGTTTACCTTCGCAGTTTTGGAAGCTGTGGTGATTACTGATTGGTGAGATTACCCTAAACCACACCAGTAGACACTCTTCACTCAAACAAAGGACAAAGTTACGCAAAATCATGCCATCAATGACTACCAACCGACTTTTTTCTAATCGAATACATACAACCAAGAAAAAGAAGCCAACGTTGAAAGACTCGTGTATTGGCGAGCGAGTACATACGCCGCACCCAATTTAAATACAACAAAAACTTCTCAAATCACCTCGGATTTAGTTCGAGAACCACTCGTGTAGGCGGATTTCTTATGGGTGTGTGGTGTAAGTTATAGGATGTAGCGGGTAGTGAATTATTTGAGCAACAACTGTTTTGTGAAAATCCTTTCACTAAACATCGCATATACATCCGTATATGCGATGTTTAGTCATGTTTTCATCAATCAGACGATCTCACATAAAGTTTATAATGTTTCGCCTGCAATCCCCAAAGGGTTAGGTTAGAGGTGCACTTATCTACCCACATTTCGCCAGTTTAGAAGTTCATGTTGAACATTTTTAACTCAAAGTGTCATACCAGATAAAGTAGTTGGGGTTTTTTTGTAAAACTACCACTTTATTTGGTTCCTATAATCAACCATAATTAACTATGTATCAAACGCAAAAAGCCGAAGCTTACCAACTTGCACATCTGAAACTTTTTTTTTGTGTTCAGGTCAACATAGAGCTTTCCGAAGTTGAGGGATCAAATTGTTTGTGTCCTAAAACGTCCCTCGGTCAACTACATTGGCTATAATTTCACTTAAAAAGCTGTTCATTCGAAAACCGCTGCATCTTTACTCCCCGCTCCCGCGTCCTTTCATACCTCGGCCCCTCTCACGTGGGAGGTTGTAACGCTACATGTGAACGGCAACGCATCTGCATCAACAAAGTTCATCGACCCCGTCAGTATCACAGCGTTGTGAGAAGGTCATGCGTTTCGGCAAGTGCGAATAACGTTCGATTTGAATTTGAATTTCGTTGCAGCTAACGTTCTTTTTTGGAACTGGTTTTCAAGATGGCGCGTGGTGTAGGTATGTTTGGCTGTGTAGTATGTTTATGAACATGTAGTATGTATGTATGTTGGATCTGTGTTAGCTCTGAGATTAAGGTATGGAGTAGGTATCAACTTTAACGTGCAATCGCAGTGAGCTGGCAGGATTCGTGTTCGCTTAGGTAATCTCATATGACGATTTTGTACTAATTATATTAAGTTAGTAGCTGTGGTTGTGCTCTGCTGCGAAAACTTAAACATAGATTGTGAAATAGCGAATTTTGGTAATTAAACTTTAGACAGTTTGAGAAAAGACACAAGTTAGCAAGTAACGATTTTATTATCCGATTACATAATCAACCTTTTGCCCAAAAAGTTCACTCTGTTAAGAATCAGGCCTCCTATCTGTAAGAGGGAGTACGACTCCATCTCACAGATAGGATCACCTCATTCATCACATCACGCGGGCCTAGTGCGGCTTGGTGGACGTAATCTTTGAAGGAAGCAAAACGTAACTAAACTAAATATCATTATCATCATATCAGCCCACTGCTGGGTAAAGGCCTCCCTTTTTTCTGGTTCTGTGCGTCCCTTATCCAGGTGAATCCGCGACAGTGACTCAAAACATATCGAAAACCATCCCAAACAAAAGTCGAGTCATGTTTTACGATAAGTAAATAGTCCACGTCGAAAAGGGTACATGTACCTGACCTCAAGACTAACTCATAAATTTATCAACTACCCACACCACACTTAATCGGTCGAGAACGCTCCATAAGTAGACGTAAAACGGTTAGATAAACAGCTTGGGTTTTCCTTGTAGTTTCAACCAAAGATTTCCTTTTAGAATTCGGTTGTAGAGGAAAACGTGTGTAAGACCTTGTAGGGAAATAAGGTAGCTGACGAGTCAGACAGATGATGTCAGACATACATGTCTGTACATACATCCATATATCCATATCTTGATATGGATATGTTTTATATGTACAGACGCCAGCACATCAAGATACCCGAAAATGACGAATTTTCCCAATCAACATTGAGTCTAATGCTTTTACGGTAAAGTTGAAAATCTATTTAAGTGGTCAGTGCTCACAGCTTTTTCAAGGAAATTTCAAAACGCTTAGTTGACACTTCCCGTGACCCTAAGGCTAGCTTTTACCTTGGCCAAAAGCTTAGCGTTGACATACAGCGTGGTAACGCCGCCAGTATCCTGGGGACATTAGCAGTTGACAGCGTTGGGGAGGAATTTTTTGACGCCATTTTTTAAGTTTGATAGAGTAGTTTATTTTAATTGTCCTATTATGTCATGTTGACTTTCATTACACATAAACTCGATAAAAATAAAAATAAAGTGACAGATTGTAGAAGTTTGATGTGTTGGCGACTATACTTAAAAAAATGCCAATTTCGTTTTGTTGACTGAGGCCTCTGGGGTTGGCCCGGGGTTGCAGGACTGTCCCGGGGTTGCGGGACTGTTCCGGGGTTGCGGGACTGTTCCGGGGTTGCGGGACTGTTCGAAAGAGATACCGTGACCCCGGAACACAAAGAGCGATGACGGAACATGTATGGGTTTTAGTCGGTAAAAGTCTGACACTCCCTCCTGCTCCGCCCAGAGCGGGAGAAGTCACTTGATGATTTCCCATCCGAAAAAATAAATAAATAATAATAATAAAAAGGCCTCCAACTCAGACAAAGCTTCCTAGAACTAATTATTATAATCGATACCAAATTCATAATCAACGATAATTAAAGCAATTAGTTTATAAAGTGTCATTCTACTGTAGATTCTTACCTATTTGTACTGTTATATCATAACTCTAGACATTTTACTAGTGTTTGTACTGAAAGTTGTGTTAATTTCTATGCTAATGACAGGAAATAATAATATTATGTCGATCTGGTTTCTTCGATGATATTTAAGATAAGTTTAAGAAATTAATTCGTGATAACTCCATAGCGGAATTATCAATGAAAAGATGACAGTATTAAAATGTTTTAAATACCGTTTTCTTTCTGCGACCTTTGACCACAACGCTATCACGTGCTTGCGATGGTCACATCTCTCATCGTCACCTGTGTAGCCTTTTCAAAACTATCTTTGATCAGACTTCCAGCCCAACCAGATGCAGCTGACTACCAGTCATTTTACATGGAGCGACTGCCTATCTGACCTCCATAGCGCAGTTGGTACTGGGTAACACGATGTCCCTTCGTATTACCCAATACCAACTGGTCAAGACTGGTTGTCAGACTTTTGGGCCACTGACTACATAGGTAGTCAGTGGCCCACAGTACGTCGTAAATTATAAGTACAAAATTCGCCGTCTCAATTTCGAGTAACCAAGTCTAGCCCGATGACACATGTTACCTAGTCTCGATTATAAACTGGCCACACATCGGCTCTCGTTATCTCAGAACTAGTAGGTAAGCGGTGATATGTAGTGGCCAGTGGCCGGGTATATTGCCACATGGTAGGTAAGTAAGTAGCTGACAACTTGTTACCTCATTGCTTCAAGTTAATGACTCATTGACTCATGTGTCCCAGCTTATAACTTGTTCGTATGATTGCAGTTTGATCGGTTGTGTGTAACTAGCTTACACGGATGGAATCGACGGGGACTTGTATCAAACGGTAGTAGGTATCGTGAGGGCAACAAATAGCAATCGCTTTCAAAGTATTTCTATCACGACGACATATTTATCATCATCATCATCATCTGCCTAGCCTTTTCCCAAGTTTTATTGGGGTCGGCTTCCAGTCTAACCAAATGCAGCTGAATACCAGTATTTTACATGGAGCGACTGCCTATCTGACCTCCACAACCCAGTTAGTACTGGGTAATACGATACCCCTTGGTAAGACTGCTTGTCAGACTTTTTGGGCCTCTGACTACCTGTAACGACTGTCAAAGATCACAAATGACAGCCGGGACCAACTGCTTAACGTGCTTTCCGAGGCACAGAGGAAACTCGGTATGTAATGGGTGGTCACCCATCCACCGACCAACCTAGACAAGCACGGCTTAACCTAAAGATCGACCCGAGCGGCTGTTATTATTTAGCCACGAGCTCCTCCTATCACGACGACATATTTATATGAATCAGATAAATGTTTTGCTTTGACCTCATCATCATCGCTGGTATGATTTCCCTGTGTCTAGGCTCCATGACAAATTAGCTACTAGTCTCGTTTTCGCCAAATAATGAGTTACAAAATAAAATTCCAAAATTAAAAAACATCCATCGGGCTACCAAGTCATATTATGGGTATCGAATTCGAACTTTAAGACACGCACCTCTGATTTTTCGGATTCATGTGCGTATTGTATAATTATCACTTGCTTTGGTGAAAACATCGTGAGGAAACCAGCATGCCTTGAATCACAAAGATGCAAAATAAATATTTTTCACATGTACCTGTTTCCCCATGTACGGTCGAACAAGCTATTTGGTTTACATTTCACAATGTAATTTGTGGGTTAAACTGTAAACTAAATAGCTTGTTCGACCGTACACAGACGCCAGCACAAGCTACCATGTGTAAAATTTCTTTAATAAATTTTCAACTTTATCGCTAAAGCATTAGGTTCAAGGTTAATTAGGAAAATTTGATAGTTTCGGGTAGCTTGATGTTCTGTCGTCTCTACCTGTTCACCTACCTCAATTTAACCTAATCATTTTCGACAAATAAAAACCAAAGCTACTTGTTTTTTTTTCTAATCAGAACGTACTGTCGGTATAAAACATGGTTATAAAACCAGAATGAGAGTAAACAAGACTGTAAATCTTGATTAGCAACGCACGAATGGGTACGAGTAGGTAGCTACTTAAAGTTTAATTAAGTTAATCAAAGGATTGATTTAAATACAATGTGTAAACGGACCCTATGCGAAGCAGTCAACCAAGCATTACATCAAAATAAGTAACGCTACGCAAAAAAAAATATTGGGAAACGACTTTTTATGGGTAAAAATCACGCTTTACGGTAGGACTCAATGTAAAGCACTCAAAATATTGCACTGTACAGTGCAATATTTTGAGTGCTTTACATTGAGTCCATCTGATACATTGGATAGTATTATCCAATGCATCAGATGCATTGAATAGTATAGGGGCCATGGAGGTATTTATAGTAAAGTTATAACATTCCAAGCTTTTTTTTTAGATTGACTTTTATGTCCAAGTATCTCCATAACAAAACGGTCCAGATACGATTCAAAACAAAAAAAAATGATCGCATTGACGGGGAGAAAAACACACACATAATAAAGGATAATTTGTCATAATTCTATTTAATTTTATGTTACGAAATTTCCATAACCAAGGTTCCATTAACTTGGCTTTAAAACAAGGAATATTTTTAAGCGGAATTTAATTTAATAAATAAACTAAATATAAAATCCAGACTAACAGCAAAAATATATTTAAAAGACGACGTGAAAGGAAGAAAAGATGTTAATCTTGGATTTGTTAAGAGCATTCACTGGAGCCCGGAAAAGTGCTAAATTGGAAAAGATAAGCATTTTCCGAAGTATCACAAAGAACTTTTTATACACAAAAATACCTCCATCTTCATAAATAATTACACATTGAACACAGATAGGCAATTTTAACAATTCTATGTACATACTCCTACAAATTGTAAATGACGCTAGATAACATAGAAACGTAAATGGACCGCCAGTTTTTTCTGACAAAAACCGTAGCAAGAATACCTTATAAGTTAGCAATGTGGGCAGATAACACGTAGTGATTAATTCTTAAAATCAGTCCACTTCCTTACCTTGTAGTGGGAGTATTAATATAGATACCATATTAGGATATTTTCAAGACTGATAGCTTTCTATTTGTGTGAGAATGAAAAACTTGGCCTTATCGCTTGATTTGACACTTTTATATAGCATGCAAGGTACCTACTTACTGAATAGTACGAACATTTAGAGAAAAGTTTTTAGCATTGCACATAAAGACAGATTATTATAATAATAATAATAAATTTATTTGTTAGAATATTGTTACATAGGTGTTACACATAATTCGAAGTCCATAATATTCTGCTGTTTCCAGCGTACAAATATTTCAAAGAATTAAAATTAATAATAAACAATACAAAGTCGAGAATAAGAAAAACGTTAACTACTATCAAATACACTGTCAAAGGTTATCAATTAAAATGTTAAGAATTATTAAATACAATGTCAGGATTATTTTAAAGTTAATTCTCAGCTCCTTATCAATTAATGTAAGCGATTAAAGCTGTACCAAACAGACACCTTCAAAAACGTATGGTTAATCTAAAGATATTTTTTATATTGGCTTACTTTACTCCCAATTTGTAAATAAGACCCTAACCCTCTGATTAATCAATTGGGAGTAAAGTCAAGAGAGCAGCCCTAAAGCTGCATGATTGTGATACTGTTTATGTGTTCAATTACAATCCTTAAAGGATCGAAACTTTTCTAGGCTAAGCAGCAACCGAGACGAAAAAAAAAATAATCATTTTTGAACAAGTAAATGCTTTTTGCATCATCCAATAAAATCACGCACTCGTTATCACAATCGCATACCGCTCCATAGCAACGAAATAAATTCCGAGAAATTCTCTCTCAACATTTCCAAATCGCGAAACTGGATATTAAAACAAAATGGTCACTTACAATATGTGTTGTGTAATGGCCGAGGCTTGTCTGGCGTCGCCTTTAATGGTGAAGCACGTGATTCGCGGTGCCGATGCAACTCATTATGCAGCTCTGAAGAACGTGATGCCATAGAGTAATGGGGGTTGAATATTGGACTTCTTTCTTTAGGAAAAACATCATGAGGAAACCAGCATGCCTGGGAGATATTTATCATAGGCATGTAAAGTCAAGTCCATGAGCGGCATAAAATTTCTGACACCAGGTTAGGCCCTAACCACACGATAAAGAATATGGGACTGATAATGGTTTTATGTGCAGAAAAGTTTGGGTGAAGAGTTCTCAAATACCGTCCGGTGTTTAAAAAATTCCGTACGGTATTTGTGGACTCTTTTGAAAATCTGTTGCGCCGACCCTGAGTAACGTGGACAAGTTCCTAAAATGAAAATGATGATTTGAAGACTCTTTGCTTCATAATCAACTAATCCACTCCTCTTTCTGTTCATGCCAGTGGGCAACCACTCGGGAGGTTTTCGAATGCCACATGTGTGCCAGTTACCTCATTATGTTTTCCTTCACCACTCTTTGCTTCGCTGCCCTAAAAAGCCCCACTGTAAGTTAGTGTCGTCATTACACCAAATTATTGATTCTACTAGAAATATAGCGGGACACAAAAGGGACTTGAGTCCCTATCTTTGTCACAAACTCAGGTCAACTCTTTCAGAAGATCAGCAATGATAACCTAGTGGATTTCTAAGTCGTAGATCTCGAGTTCGAACCCAAGACAGGCACCTCTGATTTTCCGGATGTATGTACATATTTTATGATTATCACTTACCTATTGTATTGTATAGCGGGCTGGTGTCCGCAACTCCACGTCAAAGCGCGTATTTTGCGTACGGGTGGGAACTTTATTCGATCCACCCTAACTCCCCGAGAAAGGCCAGCAGCGCCTTGGTGTTGCTGACAATCTCGCGGAGAGTACCTGGATTACCGAAGTACTTTGCCCTGTATGTTGCAACCACTGGGCAGTGCAGAAGCACGTGGGCTGCTGTCTCGTCTTCCTCCATGCAGGCACGGCACAGGGGGCTGTCCTTGACTCCTATGACAAAGAGGTGTTTATTAAAAGAGCCGTGTCCAGTAATGATGGCTGTAACTGTGCGCAGCTGCGATTTGGTCAACCGAAGCACGCGTTTGGTGAGGCGGCCGTCGATAGTAGGAAGTGCTTCCTTGGCCTGCCTGCACTCGCCATGGTCTAGCCATAGCTTGTGGTGTTGTACACTAGTTCGGTTCCTTACCAGTGTGCGTAGGTATCCGAAAGGGAGTGGTACGATAGGTTCGGGTCCCACCGCTGCCATGCTCGATCCCCTTCTAGCGAGTTCGTCCGCCGCATCATTGCCACGGGAATCGCTGTGTCCCTTAATCCACTGAATGGTTATATTGTTGAGATTACCAACCTGGTTCAGGCGTTGATGACGTTGGAGTTGACTGTGTGGTTGTTTAGTGCTAGCAGTACAGCCATGCTGTCTGAGAGTATACGAATTGAGTGGTCCACAACCTTCCTGGCCAAGATAGCAGATGCCGCCAGGGAAATGCCCATGCATTCTGCCTGAAATACCGTGTTGTGGGCCCCCAGAGGTTTGGCTATGTGGATGTTGAGATCCTCCGAGAAGACTCCAGCACCTGTGCCAGTACCTGTTTTAGATCCATCCGTGAAGATCCGTAGTTCCGCGGGGTTTAATCCCTCGCAGCGGTGATCCTCGTGGAGCTGGATTTTGTACTCTTATCGAATACGAATAGTTTTGGTATCCGATCGTTTATTAGTACCGCGGTGTGCTGTGTTTCTTTCTTACCCCAAAGTTGAAGTGTATTAAGGCGTACAGCCGTCATCGTCGCTTCCTGCTGTATGAACAGATGAAGCGGTGGGAGCCCCAGCATGGCTTCGAGAGCTGCGGTCGGGGTAGTCCTCATGCAGCCTGTGATCGTCATGCAGGCTAGCCTTTGCATGCGTTGCAGTTTGATGGAGGCTGTAGTTAGTTTGGTGCGGGGCCACCAGACCACTGCCCCGTAAGTGATCATAGGTCGGATTACCGCGCAGTATAACCAAAGTATAATTTTAGGGGATAGGCCCCACTTCTTACCTATCATCCTCCTGCATTGCCAAAAGGTGATGCAGGCCCTGTTAATTTTATTATCTAAGTGACTACTCCAATTTAACTTACTGTCCAGGATGACTCCCAGATATTTGACCTCGTCGGCTAACTGGAGTTCTGTATCGAAAAGTTTGGGTAGGCGATAAGGGCCTAGTGTTCGTTTATGGGTAAACATGACTAGTTCAGTTTTCGTGGGGTTCACTGAGAGATCGAACTCATCACTTACCTACTTCGGTGAAGAAAAAGATCCTGAGGCACGGCATGCTAAGCGAAGTCAGAAGCCAACTCCTGAAGATAACTCCTTTGTAGACCTCGCCAATCTGAAAATAATTTAATATTGATGCAAAATTCGTCGTACACGAAAAGAAATGTCCTTTCTGACTCATAATCTTTGCGTTGCATGCAAATTCAACGTCGCAACGAAAGGCTTATCTGCGAGGCGTGGCTCCGATTTCTCTGCGACATTTCTCTGGGTGCGTGCATATTACTGAAGGAACAACATCGTTATTGAAACGCTATACTGATATGTATCCTTAATTAGTTGTCTGTTTAGGCAAATTGCTTGCTTTGTCTTATCTTGGGAGTGGAGTTAAATAACTGTGCTAATTTTGTTTACGGAGTATTAGGATTAATGCTTGGTTAAAGTGGCTCCAAGAACTACTTTCATTCCGTTTTTAATCAGCTTGCAAAAAAGTTAAATAATTTGCACTTCTCGGGAAAACATCTCTGGTGGGTACATAGTGCGAGTTTTTGTACCTATATATCGCGCTAAATTCAATTTATCTTACAACTAGCACTTCGCCTGTGACTTCGTCCGCAAAAATTGTGATAGCTCGGCTAATTTGCATGGTATCTGTATATTTATAGCCTATGTTACTCGGGAAAGATGTAGCTTTGTAATGGTGAAAGAATTTTTAAAATCAGTTGAGTAATTTTTGAGTTAAATCGTAACAAAAAAAAATATATTTCCTTTTTATAATATTGAAATTGCCGATTGGTACTGAAAAATTGAAACTTATTTTTTTGTAAGATATAACATATTTATTTAATCAAAATATTTACTCTCATTATCTATACATTGCTGCAAACGGAAGTTCATTTATGCCTTTACGATAGAACTCTGAGGATATAGATTTGACAAACTGTATGAAAGCTTTTTGTACTGCCTCCTGGGAAGAAATTTTTTGTTCACGTAGAAAATTGTCCAAATCACGAAAAAAATGGTAGTCCGTTGGAGCAAGGTCTGGCGAGTACGGAGGATGACGTATAGTTTCTAACTGGAGCTCCTGTAGAGTTACAACGGTTTCTCGTGCAGTGTGAGGTCTTGCGTTATCATGGAGCAGTAATGGTGAAGATCGATTCACGAGTCGGGGCTGTTTCACTGCCAGTTTCACCATCATTGTTCGGCACTTACTGATGGACATCTGCTGTTATTGCCTGACCAGACCTGAGAAAGCTATAGTGAATAGCACCATGAAGAGACCACCAAACAGTTACCATTACCTTTTTATTGGTAAGCTTTGCTTTAGGGCACTGTTGCGGCGTTGGACCTGGGGTCAGCCATTGCATTTTACGCTTACGGTTATCGTAAACAATCCACTTTTCGTCACAATTCGATCCAATATTCCTTCATTTCTGTACCGATTCAACAAGGCAACACAAGTTTCGACACGCATTTCTTTCTGCAGATCAGTCAAATCATGGGGCACCCATTTTTCATATATTTTATCTTATTAATTTGATGCAAATGAGTCAATATTGTAGCTACTCGTATTGTAACGTTAAACCATGCCGCTAATTCCTGGGTAGTTTGACTCAGATCAGCTTCACCATCTCCTTCAATTCAGCGTTATTCACCTCAGTCTACCACGTGGTTCGTTCTTCAAGTCGAAGTTTCCATTACGAAAGCGTTTAAACCAAAAACGCACGGTGCGGTCATTAGCAGTCTCCTCTCCAAACGCAACGTTGATATTGCGAGCCGTTTCTGCCGCGTTAGTTCCGCGTCTGAACTCGTATTAAAAAATAACTCGGATTTTCGAAGTATCCATCTTTACATCTAAGCTGAATAAAAAAACAATTGAAAGTCGAAAATCGAATGTTGCACATTTTTTAAAAGAAGAACCTCATAGGTGTGCGGAAAAAGTTTCACACAAAAATCTTACACCATGAAGATTTTATGTCAATTCAAGTGAAATTATTATTATTACTATACAAACGGCCATTTCATACTTTAACCCCTATTATAAGTTTAGTTTCCTGCAATTTTCAGGTTACACAGTTGGTACCAGAAGACGGGCATCGTCGCCGAGGGAGGCCTAGAAAACGCTGGCGTGACGACTTAGGCCTCTAATTCGTCACGTGAGAGATTGGTCGGAAAAAAACGCGCGGAGAGAAGAGTGGAAGACCTTTGCCCAACAGTGAGACAATATAGGCTAAAGAATAATAAAACTGGTTGTTGATAGATAGATTGAAACCGTAAACTAATAAGTACATGTAGAATTATAATTTGTTTTATAATTATTGTAAGCAGTTTTTTAAATTATTTTCGGACTTAAGACCCAATTTGATAATAATTTTCATTTGTCGAGAATATCGTAACTTAAAACTAAGCTAGCCTCTTGCTAATCAAGTGGGTTTCAGGTTTTAGTTATAATGAAGCAAGAAACTTCACTAAGTCTTGTAGCACATATCAAAGTTCTGTCTATCTGATGGAAGACATCGTGACGTCACGACTTCCAATCTATGTGTATCAATGTGCAGGGTTCATTCTACTTTATCTTATTTATTAGGTTAATGCTGGTATGAGACTGGTATACTATTGTAGCTCGGAATCTCAGAGCAGCGGTGACCCAGTGGTGGCGGCCCTGACTTACGAACAGTCGTGGGTTCGAACCCAGACAGGCGCATTACTTTTTGTAATTTATTTTATCACCACTGCTCTCAAAACGGTGAAGGAAAACATCGTAAGGAAACCGGCATGTCCTAGAACCAAAAATTCGAAGACATGTGACATGTACCAATCCGCACTGGGCCCGCGTGGTGGATTTTTGGCCATTCCTTCTCATTGAGAGGAGGCCGTGTCCCAGCAGTGGGAACATTATAGGCTGATGATGATGATAATGATGATACTATCTCAAAATCAAGATCAGCCCTACAAAATTTCGTCACCGAAAAAAATACACCCGACGCAATCTTCTGCATTAGATGTCTATTTTCTTATCGTTGAATAGCAGTAAAAGGTTTGACTCATAAATTACTGTTCGGCGAAACTCGCAGGGAATCTGAATCAAAGCAAACTGGTCATCACAGATTTTTAATTAAAACCTTTTGAATGATTTTGGGAATCCTACTTTCTACTAATATTATAAATGTGAAAGTTTATGAGGATGGAAGTATGTTTGTTACTCTTTCACGCAAAAACTACTGAACGGATTTGGATGAAATTTGGCACACAGGTCATCATCATGGGGTTTAGGTTTCCGCATTTAGTCCTTGAAGTGGCCTATTGTGCGTGAGCCATGGTGGCCGATTACTCCAACCAGCCCACCTCCCTCTAGAAGTAGATCAAACTTCCCCGTCTCCTTAGGGGCAAGGCCAAGGGATCTTGGTGTTCTCAGGGTCTCCTCGCGAATCTTTGTAACGACGATGCACTCAAGGAGCACATACGCCACCGTTTCCTCCGCCACCATGCAATGTCTGCACACAGGCACACAGGTATTTTATAACCTGGATTAACACAAAATACTTGTTATCCCGGGTGATATGGCCCCGTGGGACTATACCGAACTCCACGCGGGTGAAGCCGCGGGCATAAGCTAGTCAAAGAGAAAATCTTACTACCTAACCAAAATACTAATCGGCCAAACCCGTGAGTACCCTGGAACCATAAACAATACTAACTATTAACCAAACGGCATTACAATATCAATTAACACTAATTCCACCACCTTTCTCCTATAAACTTAGCACTAAAGTTTCAGCCTAAGATCTAGGCAGCAGCCACAGTAGCCACTCCATAAAGCATGTTGTCTAATTAATGCTAGCTAGGTAAAACTGGCTCAGCAGAGTTCATGGTAGCGAGACACGCGAGACCGGGTTCCAACCGAACATTATTAATTTATTGACTGTAGAACTGTACTTAGATTTTCTGTGATAGTAGGTTAGTTTGTAAGTTGTTGGGTTTATTTTGAAGTGATGGGAAATGCTAAGTTATAGGCAGACACTTTGTAGCATGCTGTAGTCTCTTGTCCTAGACCTAGCCCATAATAGGCATGACGACAGTATCAAAAAATTGCAAATCTATTTAGTCCGTCAGTTAGAGTATTGGAAATTAATGAACACGTATTTTTTGTTTTTGTAAATCAATGAATATTGACAAAGATAAAACGCATCAAAACTCGGGAGTGGGGGCTCGTGACGTCAGAACTAGGTAAAAATTATACCTAGGCGTGACGTATTGAGAATTTTAAAAGCGTCATAACTTCGTCAATTTTAGTTTACGTAACAAAAGAAAAAACACGGGTCAAATATTTTTTGATAATCTAACTGACGGACTAATTAGTTTTTTTTGTCGTCTCGCCTATTGGTTCCTGTTTTTTATTACACTCTATTCTCTCCCACTCCTTGGCAAAGCCTTTGCTCTAGGCGTTACATATTACTTATTTGCTTTTTACTTTTTAACACAAATCTATGATATTGTGTCAGTGCCAATTGAGTCATCAAGAATTATCTCAGGAACTAAATTCAGTTCTTTATTAAGGGAATTAATTATACCACTTGTCTCAGGAACAAGATTCAGTTCATAATTGAGGGAATTAATTTGTGGTTAACCTACACAAAATAGATAAATCTATTTTAATAAAGGAAGGTATAGTTTATAATTATTTATGTACATTGACTGCATTTGTGATTATATGCAAATAAACAATTCCATAGTTCTGGCTTTATGACATGTTATGAAGTTATGACCAACAAACACATTCTGAACTCTGTGCTGCAATAAAACATTTGATTTAAACCCCACAACCGTGCCTGTTAAGACAGCTCACACATCTACTTTTAAAGTACAAGCGACGCACGTAATCCATAAAGTATACTTACAGATGTAATGTCAATAAAACAGAAAATCAAGTATTAATATAACATTTTAATCGACGGAGTAAGCAATAGATATCGTGGACATGCCAGAGACAGCGGACAAGTCAAGTGTCGCTGAATACGGTCGAAAGGACCAATAACTCTCTAAGTGCTAATTGGTACGATCCCGCCTTAAGAAATGTTCCGTTAAAGGGAATTATGGAAGTCTGTATAGGCTTATTTGGAAATGCCATAAATTCTTTCACACTTACGCTTACTTGAAGTGGGATTAACGTAACTTTGTATGGGGTTGTGTCGTGTGGGACATTGCATACACACGTCGGTGAATCGTTTATGTGTGATTTTTTGACCGTTAAGTATAAAAACCTTTAGGAGGTTGGCTTACCGATCTGCGTGTTTACGTGTATGGATAACAAATATACTTATTATTGGACTATTACGAGTAAGTATCTCATTTTAAAGAATTAGTATTGCAATTCAATGTGGCAATGCTGCCAGTCTTCTGGGCACGTTCCCGGATGACAGCGATACTGAGCAGTACTTTAGTGTCTTGTTGTTGTCGTTGTATATATGTACTTAGTTACTTGGTTTGTTTGAAAAATTGAGCTGCTGCAATAGGTGCAAAAAAGTTAATCTATGTATACTAGTAGGTTGGAAAAGCGCGACCAATAATGATAATTTTGAGAAGTGAAGCTACAACTTGAGTCCTATACTGACCATGAGTCACACATCAATCAGGTCTGTAAGACCCCTCGCATACCTAACGAGTTTTACATCCTATTTCACAAACTAATACGGCGGCGACGTTCACCCTCGGAGCTTTGTGTAACTGCCGCGGTAATTATCTCCATTCATTCATCATCATCATCATCATCATTTCAGCCGAAAGACGTCCACTGCTGGACATAGGCCTCCCCCAAGTGTCGCCACATTGACCGGTCCCGTGCAACTCGCATCCAACGGATTCCCGCAACCTTCACCAGGTCATCGGTCCACCTAGTGGGACGCCTTCTAACGCAACGGCTTCCGGTTCGCGGTCGCCACTCCAGAACTTTTCGGCCCCATCGGCCATCCGTTCTGCGAGCAATGTGCCCTGACCACTGCCACTTAAGTTTGGCAATTCTTCGGACTATGTCGGTGACCCTGGTTCTCTATTAATTGTAAATATTATTTATTTCAAAATAGTATTAACAGTAGTATTAGCAATTAAAATAGAGCAATCTATTTTAATTGCTAATACTACTGTTAATACTATTTTGAAATTTTGCTTTAACTGTATCGTTTGGCAACTTGTATGACGGACCTATTAAATTGTGTAATCCTTTAAAATGTCATGCGCTGGTCATACATGGTTTAGTAAAAGCGTTAGTTTTTTTTTTATTAATACCGTATTCCAGTAGTTATTGCAGGGAAGAGAAACCAAAAGTACTGTACCTGTGATGCAAAAAGATTATAATTAACGTTATCATTTTGGCCCGAATATGGTATAAATACATATTACGTGCTTTAACCAAGGTTACCGACGTGGCCCGGAGAATTGCCAAACTTAAGTGGCAGTGGGCAGGGCACATTGCTCGCAGAACGGATGGCCGATGGGGCCGAAAAGTTCTGGAGTGCCGACCGCGAACCGGAAGACGTTGCGTTGGAAGGCCTCCCACTAGGTGGACCGATGACCTGGTGAAGGTTGCGGCAATCCGCTGGATGCGAGTCGCACGGGACCGGTCGATGTGGCAACACTTGGGGGAGGCCTATATCCAGCAGTGGACATCTTTCGGTTGAAATGATGATGATTACGTGCCGTGCATTAAGTCCGCCTCTCTGTTTATTATAATGTTGTGCTTAAAGTATTAAATAAATAAATAACCCACAATTTTATGTAAGTGTGAAGTAATATGACTTATTAAGTTGAAACTGTTAGGGATGTCTTAATAAAAAACAACAGTAACCTTAACTTTTACGTAGGTACAATTTTAGCGCTAGCAATGAACGGTATGCACAACAAAATTAATCTTATCATAAGTACGAGTACGCCAAACATCCAATTATAACTCTACAATACAGTAGCATATGACCAAAAACAAATGACTTTCGCATTACTTTAAGACCCACTATAGTATCACCAAAATGAGGGGCAAAAGACCAACTAACACTGGTCTTTCAAACGACGCGTATATTTTGACTGCGAGCTCAAATTTCGGTCTTTGGAGCGGCACAAATCGCATTTCGTGCTGAATTCTACAACAAAAGAGGTCAAATGGCGATAAGTGAACGAATTGTCGCACGTACTCATTCGATACGAACGCGTTTTAGAGCACTGCCATGTAAACAGAGAAAAATGGTAGATATTAGTGCGACAATAAACTTTTACTCATAATCTAGTGTCCTCGAAACTGAACGTTTGTCATTACGAAATAAAGCACAAAATTGATATTATTTTCACCGATAGGCAACAAAAAGGTCCGTATGTAATCAGATGATCACTTATACTCGTAAACATTTAAAACAATTGGGAATACTTTTTAAATGCAAACTAACATTATACGCATAAAAATCTGAACACCGGGCCATAATTATTTGCCCGATCTATGCCCAAATACTTACTTACTACTTCTTACTTTTTACTCTTAATACTTACTTACTTTTTACTTCTAGTCTTACCGAATGCAGCTGAATATCAGTATTTAACATGGAGTCTCTTACTTCTACAATCTCATTACGCACGAAATGGGTGTCGAACGTAAACCATTCCATCATTTATTTATTTATTAGTATAGGTTCACCAACAGCTTCTGTGTACAGCATTTAGGTATACATAGGTTATACAATCTTGGAATTACACAGTCGCCAATTACAGGTTATCCAGCATTTACAAAAATAAGTGTTAGCTTAAGAGAGATTAAAATTAAAAAATTTAATGAGTGGCTATAGAAATGAAATACAATAGTAGACCCCACATTTAAGAGATTATCTATTATATTATCATTTATTTATCATCAGACCATATCAGTCGACTGCTGGGCGGGCATAGGCCTCTTCAAACACGCGCCATTCAACTCGATTCTCGGCAACCCTCATCCCCTTTAGGTTCAAAACGAACACTTCCCAAAACGTCCACTCTCCCAAAACGTCTACTTCCCAAAATGGTAATTCCCAAAATGTCTATTTCCCATTTCGTCCACTTTCCCAAAACGACCACTTCCCAAATAGTCCCTTTCTCAAAACGGCAACTCCCAAAACGTCTAATTCACAGTTACAACCAGGCACCCTGAAGATCGCAGCTCCACTACCTTATTGGCCATTAGAGACTTTACCTAATGTTATACCTAAATCCAACACCTAGCCAAAAGTTCCCACCGAACTTCCTCTCGCCAAATACCAAGGTAGTGACGTCATCTCGCCGTCTAGCCCCGTCTAGTTTAGTTCCACGGCTCTAGTATCGTTGACCCGGTGCAGTTCGACGCCGTCCAGTCACGGACAGCGAAGGCCATCGCAGCCGTTACACAAAGACGCCGATTTTCAACAAAACATAGTTATGATCGACAAAAACTGTTGAAAAATAATATACGTTGTCCTAAAAAGAGGTGAACAAGAAGTCTTTGTTATGGTCGTGGTTTTGAGGAGTCGGTTCGTCTGGTGGGGGAGACCGTTTTTGAATGTTGTAAGGAATGATTGTCAGCTGTTTTCTGCAAAGAAGGAATAAATGCCTCTGCAAACTTTCCATAGGGTACAGAGGACTAGTGTATGAACACATTAATGCCAGACTCTCTTCTAAAAGAATCGAGCAGACTTTGTCTCAGGTAGAACATAATCAGAGCTTAAACAAAACAAAAGAGCCAGTACAATTAGCAGATGGTTTCTGCCAAAACAAAATTGGATTTGGATATTCCCCTAACAACTTACAATCATTGAAAAACTAGAAAATTTCACTGCGGTGGCCTTTTTAAACTGATTCAGGATTTCTGTTAAACGAAGCTTGCAGCTTAGCCCTTTAGATTGGCAAAACATAGCACTTTGGTTCTACCGTAATCACGCTTAGCGCCCATGTTGCTAATCAACTTCACTCGGAACACGTGATCGACGTAATAGGAATACACTATAACAAAAAGTAACAAAAACCCAACTTTTAAACACACCTTAATCCTACTCCGAAACTCTGAACGAAGAAATAATTGACTATTGTTTTTCCTTTTTTTAGAACCAAATTAGTCCACTTTTTTATATTTAAACGAAAAACTGATTTTTACGTGCATATCAAACATAAGATAAACGTGACGTATTTTTTCACCTCAAAGAAAAAGTCGTTTCCCAGCAATTATTTGCGTAGACTTAGCTTGATGCACAGAATGCTTGGTTGACGGCTTCGTAAAGGGTTCGTTTACATTATTGCAGAGTGAACCTTCTACCTTTCCCAAATGTAGTGGAGCAGGTCTCCACGTCATGTCTCGAGTAACCGGGCTACGAACATTTCGTCTAAGCCCGAAGGCCATGCTCCAAACTGGTTCGCAATAACTCATAAAGCAGTGGGCTTCTAAAAATACCTATTAACAGACATTTGAGACATGACAAAAGGAATATTTTACTATTTTCTTGTGGAATTATGCTGTTTGTATTTAAGTATTTAATTGATTTAATGCTTGTAAAGACTTGTTCACACTGTGTTAGGCAAATTATTTGTTGAGCAGATAAAATATATCAAATCTGGAAATAAAATATTTATACGATCTTTCGTACACGTCGTGTTGTCGAACACCACTGGCGAAATGTAATTGTACTATAGACAGATCATATACACTGCCCAAACTTTCGGAGAATATAGGCGTTAGGTTATGTTATCGATCTTTACTTTTTTTTGGTTGTTAGTAAAGTTGAAAAAGGTTTATTGTTCATCACTTGAAGATTTCTCTGTTTACAGACACCTATGGTAAATACAAGTGTTGCGACACCGACTGGCAATATACTCGAATTATTATCATCATGTATCTAGCGATTTCCCAATTGTTTAAATTTTTAGTTTAACTGGATGCAGATGACTGTATAAACTGTTGATATAATTCTACGCGAACTATTTCGCTAGATTGTTCGTGCGTAGACAAACGCTACTCCTGAGAACTGAACCCAAAACCTCATGGTCACCGTCAGTTCTCAGGTCAGGTAAATTGGCTGTCGGGTCTTTTCATAACATTAGCAGCGAAATGTGGGTTACCCTGCTTCACCTTTTTGGGATTAGAGGTAGGTATGGTAAAAATATAAAGATCGATAACCTAACATAGGTTAACGATGTTTATATTTTTGAAAAACTACAAAAGTAACCGATCTTCAATGTTTATTACCTTAGTATTAATGTCATTGGCTGAAGAGATCTTGGTTTTCTAATATTTATTACTATTTTATTGCACATTTAGAA
Source organism: Xestia sexstrigata (assembly GCA_941918905.2). NCBI lineage: Eukaryota > Metazoa > Arthropoda > Insecta > Lepidoptera > Noctuidae > Xestia > Xestia sexstrigata. The sequence goes on along the minus strand of OW799201.2, from coordinate 3,128,190 downwards.
TCAATAGACATTTGACATCGGACATTTAATTTTTATTACACTAATTTAAATGTTCGATACCCACCTTTTGCCTACTTCCATTTTAATTTCTTTTTATTACATTATTATTAATCTGGTTATAGGTTTTCGATACTTTAAAATAACACTTAAATTAATGTCTTGACATAGACACTCCCAAAATCAAAACATCACCTGAAACCTCTTTGACATTATACAAACACATACACTCACATTTACATTACACACACACTTTGTTTTTGCACGTTTACATTTTTGTTTTTTTTTTACATTAGTAGTATTAATAAGTACACTGATATTTTGGCGCGTGGCCCATTATCTGAGCTATCCCCGCCAACCGCCAACTTGTTTTGCAATAGGTACAATTTCCACAGAAAATTTCACCAAAGTTTACCGATAAGTACCGTCTTGACAATGTAATTGAATGACCTAAAGATCCATCCCGCATAATTGTTTTTTCTCTGTGATACTTCTTCAGTAACGTGTCGACGGCTTTTTATTAAATATTTTTGGCCCAAAATTCTGCTATGCGAACTCCGCTCGTTGATGCAGTCATGAGATCGTCAAGTGCGCAGGTGCAGGGCATGCAACACAAAAGGTGGGATATTGTCTGTGGAGAGGGACACACGCCGTATACACAATTGAGATCTGAGTCGTCCTTGAATGCATGTGATACTTATTTATGACAATTACATTAAATGAATACCTTACCACCGAAATCTTAATTATTCTTACGCAACGTCCACGCTTGAGTACAGTCGGTAACACAGATCCCTCAACTATCCCCTACTGTGCACAGCAATATCACCTTTACCTACATCATTTGAGAGGTTATTTTTTCGTATTCTTTTTAAGTGTGATGGTAACTTGAGAAGGTCGATTCTCTTCGTCACGGGAGGCGCGTATGGCGTAACAAACTCGACGCGCTACGGTTGTTCTGCTTTGGGTGGTGAGCAGAGATTTGATGGAAACTTTTTAGGGTCCTATGCACGTGAGAAAAACATTCCTAGGGTACGGTTGGTTAGTCGAGTAAAACAAAAGAAGGGGATATGAATGAACAAGAACGAAGTACGTAGCTACTGTACTATAGCTGAAATTAGCCAATAACAGAATTCTTTTTTGTATTTTTGACATTCAAAAGTGCCGTAATGGTCTAATTGAAATAAATGCTTTGAGTTTGAGTTTGAGAAAAATATAATGACGACCGAGTTGTGATCGCTCCAAAATAATTAACAGTAAATATTTTGAATGGTATACTATATATGGAAAGTTCTACCATAGACCCTTAGTACTTCGGACGTTACCCAAAAAGTTTTATTGGTTATCAATATGGGAGCATCAGCTGTTAAATCTCTTTCTTTATAGTCAAACAGACTGCAAATTATGACATGATTGCTTAGGAAACTGGACACGAAATCTTTTTAGAGACTTATAGGTTTGAGAAGGTAACTGGTGTCCAGCATTGTCCAGGTGGCAAGCACAATCTTGCCACAGATTGAGTCTTTACTTAGTACGTTTTGGTGAAATTCGAGCTTTTGCTTATAACAGGTGAGGAATTACACCCGAACCAGACTGCGTACTGATTTGTTCACCAGACTTTGATAGACACGCCTGTAATCTCGGGTTAGGTAGAGGTGTACCCATAAAAGAACACCCACATTTCGTCATTTATTTCCAGTTATGTTTCAGTCCCGTGGAATAGGGGGCGAGCCTATTGCCAACAACCGGGTACAAATTCATATGATAGATGTTTTAGTACATTGTCTGTCAAAGTCTGATGCCCGCTCTCTAGTCCACTTGGTTTGACCGCAATTTAACAGAAGCGGTGTTTGGCAAGTTTGGAAGTGGGTATACTGACTGGCACGCAATTATAGATTGTAATATGTATCACGTAAAACCTATAATTGCTCACCACTATCTCCGTTAACTGTTTAATTTATTGCTACAAATATAACACCAATAAAAGTGGATTTCAAACACAAGTAACTACACTCATAATATTAAATACAAAAGAAGCAATACCCTAAAACAATGCGCTCAGAAATTTGAGAACAAATTGCTCCTCAACTTGTGAGCCGTGGGATACTCCACCAGTCTGTAATGAGCACTTGCGCATAGCGGTGTGTGTACACCAGCGAGATTCGTCGACAAAATTGTTGGTCGAATGAAGTACCTAGAATGTCGAATTCAACAGAACAAGTGAGTAATAACAAGTTCGCAATTCGACAAAACCGTCGAGGTTGTCGACAAGTTTTTCCGTAAAATGACGATTTTGTCGATTTTATTAAAATTTACGTAATCGATGTGTGAAAATGCAGATAACCCAAAATAAAGCTATGAAACTTTTGATATATTCTGTGGGGGAACCGTAAAATCGTCACGAAGTGAAGTTGTAAATCATAAGTTTTATCTCTAAGTTTTTGATCGATGATTAAAATTAAGAAAAATAGCTCGTGTCTAAATAATAACAGCCATTCGGGTCATTCTTGAGGTTAAGCCGCGCTTGCTTGGTCCGTGGATCAGATGGGTTACCCATTTAATACCGAGATTCCTCCATGCCGCGGAAAGCACCGTTAAACCGTTTTTTCCGATTGTCATTTTTGTTGATCTATTACAGTCGTTGCAGGTATTCAGTGGCCCGAAATTCTGACAACCAGTCTTGCAAAGGAATAATTTAATGCATTACCCAGTACTGACTGGATTGTAGAGGTCAGATAGCTCGTGTAAAATACTGGTATTTCGCTGCATCCGGTTAGATTGGAAGCCAACCCTAACGTCGAAAATATATTAATTCGACAAAACTCTCTGCTCATGGGTCTTCACCCTTATTGCACAGACGTGTGCGTCCACAATTACACCTGCACACAAGTGTACCAGTGTGCGTAACAATGAATTCTGAGCGCAACTGTACCGGAACATAAATTGTTATATCAAATTACCCGTTTCTTACCTAATTTAGAGTTTATATTATGTACGTAAATATTACTTCATCTAGTTAATAATGTCATTTGACAGGTGGATTAAGAAGTTATCTAGATAAGTGTTGTAGATTATTGGTCTAGACAAATGTACGTACATGTCTAAAGTATCGATTGTTCTTGATCATATTGGTGATATCAGAAGGCGACTTGTTTCATGCCTTATCCCCATAGCTTGACAGTCCATTAAGTAGAAAACATTTACTTGGATTACAGCCGATTAATCGGCTTAAAAGGGTAACCGGTTAGACTCATGTGTTTGATTAACCATAATATGGGTTAACCCATAAACTACATGGGTTAATTATTTAAATATTGCTGATTAACCGGAAAAAGAACGTGCGTGATCCGGTTATTATAAGCCCATAAAACGTATTAACCAGGGTTTTACTAACTTCAGGGTTTACTCCAGGGTGTTTACCTGACCCTTAAAAATAGCCCGATTAAAACCCAACCCAACCCAATACTGACTAAATAACTTAGGAATACCTAGGAAGATTTAGAGCAGAATTTTAGACATAGGCACTCAAAAGAGCTTCCAGAACAGCCAGTTTCATTTACAGAAATAGTTTTTCGTAGCCTAAGTCTTCGTCATCAAATGCCTACCTTTTCTCATCTACGTTGGGTCTGGTTTTCAGTCTAACCTGATGCAGCATTACCTGTTTTTTATCTGGAGCAAAAGCCTACGCTAATAGAAACCCGAGCAAACTATGCTAAATTGATGGAACTGCGTCATTATGAAACGGGTGTGCTCACTAATAACATGGTCACGAAATTAGACTAATTGAATCGTTTGTTTGTTTGTCAAACAATCGTGGTTCGAGTATTTAAATTACTGAATTTATTAACTTGGCACGTGCGCCTACCTAAAGTTGTTTGGGTAGGTGCAGTATTACATCAATAATTCCCGAAGCGTTGGGCAAAGGTGTACCCTAATTGTACACCCATATTTCGCCATTGAGCAGCGGTGGCCCAGTGGTGGCAGCCCCGACTTACAAACAGTAAGTCGTGGGTTCGAACCCAGACAGGCGCATTACTTTGTGTAATTTATTTCATCAGCACTGTTCTCAAAACGGTGAAGGAAAACATCGTGAGGAAACCGGCATGTTCTAGAACCAAAAATTCGAAGATATGTGACATCTACCAACCCGCACTGGACCCGCGTGGTGGATTTTATAGCCCATTCCCTCTCATTGAGAGGAGGCCGTGTCCCAGCAGTGGGAACATTATAGGCTGATGATGATGATGATGATTTCGCCACTTATATTCAAGTCTTATATGTAATAAAGGGAGAGCTAATTGCTATCAACCGGGCACATAAAACTTTGCCCGACCTGCGAATCGAACCCAGGACCATAATTGTTTTTTCTATCATTTTTTTATTTACCACCTATATGTGTACATTAAGGATATAGCAATAAACGATTTGAGATTTGACCTCGTCAAAGCAGTCGCGCCATCGCCTACTAGACAGGTGGCTAATTTATCAAGCATCAGATAAAATCGTAAAAGGTCGTTTTGACCGTTTTAATCGTTTGTTATATTGTTACAAAACAAAAAAAAACTGTTTATTTCAAGTTTTAAGTTTAATACAGCACAATAACGCTCAATCTTTCTAATGCAAGATTATCTGCGCTATTGATAATTTTAGTTACTGGCTCACAGGTGTCGTCCCTCTGCTGGACAAAATCCCTTCCCAAAAATTAAAGTTATGGTCTAGTTTTTCCAATCCTAGGCCAATGTGAACGTCCGGTTTGTCCAACTCGTCCCGACGTCTCCTGCGAGGTCCGTTGCGTCGCCTATTGGCTGTGTAGCTCCACATAGTGGCCAGCAACTCATTAGGCATGCACTAGACTTGGCTAGTCCAGTCCCGTTTTAGCTTACTGGCGTTTTTGAGCAAAAAATTATTTCATTAAAAATTATTTAATTTATTAATAAATAAAAACGGCGAAATATTTGACAGCAACTTGCGACATTGTCAACTTTCAGAATTCACAGCTTTAAGTCTTTAGTCGTAACTTGTGAAACAAATTGTGACCGTTTGCGAATAAGTTATTATGTGGCCCGTTTTACCTCGTTCCCAGCAGGAAATATCTATCTACTTTGTCATTGAATTTATATTTTCGTTCTGCTGTCAGTAATGAATTACAGAAATATTAAACCAACCGCCAGGTCGGAATTATGAAATCATAGACTGCCTCGATCCTCGGTTCGATTCTCGGGCCGGGCAAAGTGTCATTGGGTTTTTCCTTCAGTAATTTCTCAGTGGCAGCCAAGAGTCTGGATTTGTGCCCGGTTGATGGCAATAGGGTCGCCTCCTATTACATGGGACTTAAACATAACTGGAGAAATGTGGGTGTAGTACTTGTTAGGTACATCTCAGCCTAACCCTTAGGAGATTACATGGCGTGATGTTATGTTATGTTAAATATTAAGACAATATTAGGTACTACCCATTAAAGAATAACTTTGTATTAATTAGGTACGGTAGTGGTAACTTATAGAGTACAAGTTGGCCGCCTCGCATTCATTTGAATCTTCTTTCTACGCTAGCTAACCTGAAGGTCAAAGAATTACCCATTCACCACTGACTTGCGGCCTATTGTACTTTTTGGTATACTCAGACACTTCAAGACACAACAAGTATGTACAGTTTGTCTTACACAATTGTCTTTGCAGCCTCAATTTTCTGTACAAGATTTCGAGCTCCTTAGATCAAATTGGGTTGGGACCCGAAGTGTTCCACTTTCCCACCAATTTATTGTGCCCTTGTTTGTAGAATTCAAAAGCTGAAGTGTGTGAGAATCGTAGAGTTTTAAAAAATGTCTAGAGCAACTTCAAGTCTATCCAGATACATTTTAAAGAGCACTATTGTGAAGATTTTTACTAACGAATAAGATAGAATCGCGATATATAAAAGTAAGGATGTTTTCATTACATATGACCAACATCATCAGGCTTTAGCAGTCCACTGCTGGTCATAGGCAACTCCATTTGCACACCATCCCACTCGATTCTTGGCAAACCTCATCCAGCCGTTGCCCACCCTCTCTCTATTTAGACATATTAGATGTTAAGCAAACTTTGAGCTACAAGATTATAAATGTGACTGTACTATAATCAGCCTATAATTTTCCCACTATTGGGACACAGCTCTATAACAGGGAATGAGCTATAATCCACCACGCGTGCGCAGTGCGGGTTGGTAAAAAAAACACACAACCCTATTCAAAGCCAGTCAGTCCTATTCTAATTTAAATGGCTTAGCCGCAACATAGATAGAAAAATCAAATAATTCTCATCTACATATTCACTCTACCTTTTAAAAAAGATCAATAAAAAGCCCCCGTCTCACAATCAAGCTTACCCTTGTTCTACAGCTAACAAAAAGTGCAACAACCGCCAAGATTACTAGCTGCGCACACGCATACTCTTAGTACCACAGAGCACGGAGATGCCTCGGAGGCTGGTGCTAGAGAAGGCATGTCATCGTTCAGGAATGACCACACTTATCGACGAGGATCGGTTTCAGCCGAAGATGTCACCATTATCTGCCTAGCCTTTTCGCAAATATGTTGGGCTCGGCTTCCAGTCTTACCGGACTCAGCTGAAAACCAGTATTTTACATGGAGCGACTGCACATCTGACCTCCACAACCCATTTAGTACTGGGTAATAATATACACCTCGGTAAGACTGGTTATCAGACTTTCGGGCCACTGACCACCGATCATGTATTTTTGTAGCAGTGGTGTCGCGATTTTTTCGAATTTATTGGTGGGACATAAAACTATTTCGGATCGGCTCAAAACCAATTCCACGTCGATAAGTGGCCACTCCCTTACTGCCACTGCGCCGCAAATGACGTTTAAGAACTGTCATTTTTAAATAGCGGTCCATGTCAGAAAATGAAGGATGATACCATAAGTGCTTTGAGTGAAACGTTCTTCGGGTTTTCTATTCTATTAGTACTGACTCTAGATGTTTTCAAACTCAAACTCAAAGCATTTATATCAATTGAATTAGACTATTACAGGCACTTTTGAATGTCAGAAGTGTCTAGCTCTAGGGCAACTTGTATGTAACTGGGGATTCCCTACTCTATGTTTGGCACATACAATCCCCCGCTGGGCCAAAGAACTACGGCGTCTATTTATCTCCAGGAGGGCTTCAAACTCTCGCCGTTTCTTACAATAAGCACTATCTTTCATAAAATATGGCGATTTTACGGCGTTTATAAATAAGTTTGCATTCAACGCTTTCACGAAATAGCTGCGAATACTGCGATTCAAGTTTTGAATACAATAGCGCCACATCCTAGCGTGTAGGCGGCCTGGGACTGTGACTCACTAGGATACCTAAGACTTCGGGTACACTGGAGGAGTAGACTATGATACAATCTTGGGATTTTCCCAATTATGTCAGCTAGGAAACATTTTAGCTGGTTTTGTTTGCTCGACGTGCTTTACATGTTACTAAAATGCTATTATCTGATAAAACGACGAAAAGGACTACTGCATTACACTACATTATACTACACTACTTTACACTATTACTACTACTTTACATTACTTTTACTACTGCATTATTTTATTTTATTTATTATGGGACAATAAACAGCTACAATATATAATATTTACAAATAACAATAATATACATAAAATTATGAAGTATTAACAATATTGCAGCCCACTACATTATCCGCATATTAATTTTAGCAGTACAAGGATATTTTAGCGCGTGAACAAAATCAATTTCGCAAAAACGTTTTCAACATCGCTCCCTTGTCAACGTCATTCCATTTCTAAAAGATTTTTTCAATACACTTCCTTATTTTTTTTTTAATGAATTTAAGAAAAAATTTCAATGAAAACTAATTTACTATTCATCATACTGACTAAACACTGACCATTGACCATGTAGGTACGAACTTGGCTTTCAGTAACATTATTTAACTTCAATAATCAAGTGAATTCAACTTTATCTGAATAAATGCACTTTGCAGTTGTGTTCAAACATACAACATGAAGCCTGAATTTAATTTAAAGCCACACAAACCGAGTCCGACTCGTGTACAACTGCCGTAAACACATTAAACCACGAACCTAACAGCGGCAGTGTAGTCCAATCTTTATGTAGGTGTACCTTTCTAATTGACGTAAATCTAGAAAGCTGACTACATTAATATTTCTAGGCTAGCTCAAAGTGCATTTGCTATTTTATCTTTGTAATGAACTTCAGTAAAAGCACTTGGATTAATTCAAAAATGTATTGGAAATAGTGTTATTTCTGTGAATAGAGGTGTACTACGGAGTCTGTGGGTCTTTGAGAATTTGTATTTATTTTAATGGATTTTAAACGAAGCATAAAACAGGCTCTTCCTTTGCTATCTGACCTCCACAACTAAGTAACTGGGTAATATGATACTCCTTGGGAAGACTGGTTGACAGACTTTCGGGCTTCTGACCACTCATAACAGCCTGGACCCACGGCTTAACGAGCTTTCCGAGGCACGGAAGAAACTCGGTACGTAATGATGGTCACCCATCCACGGACCAACCTCAGCAAGCACTGCTTAACTTTGAAGATCGACCCGTTAAAAACCGATTTAGAATAACGAAACACTTTGAAAGCAATTGCCACTTCTTGGCCCTCACGGGCTTCTGTTAGTTCTCTCTTTTAAATGGCACATAAAATAAATCTGTCAATCCCTTCGAAGCGTATATGTTATGCATGTACCTATTCTTTAAAAAACATTGTTCGCAGTAGGTACCTGTGTATGTCAGCACTTATACTTTTTGTGCCTGTTTGCATTTCCAATTAACTCGAAACTATTTTCGTCAAATTATGACAGCTCTGTTATGATAATAAATTATAAGTGTTTGTCTAATTATTACGATAACTGAATGATCTATCATTATTATCATTTATCTTTAAAATAATTGTATGGAAGGAGAGCATTTTTTGTTCGTACCTAAAAAAACGAAATTGCTACATTAGTGGTTGAGAAAAACAGGAAATTACTCTAATGTAGTTTCTGCTAATGTATCGTAGTAACCGGTTTTCGCAAAAGCACAGAATTAATGTTTAGATAAACTATATCCGGACCTCAAGAAAACTTGGTCCTCCCACAGTAACCAAGCAGGCTATCTTACTAAACTTTAGTATTAGTAAAGCCTTTGACGCGGTATTATTATAATAATAATACCAGCCTATAACTGTCCCACTGCTGGGCAAAGGCTTCTTCTCAATAGACAAGCCCGAGCATTGATCACCACGCTTGCTCAAGACGGGTTGGCGATTTTAGACTTATATAAAACTATAAGTCCAGGTTTCCTCACGATGTTTTCCTTCACCGATGTCTGTGATGTCCAAGATAAACTTAGAAAGTACATATTATATGAATTGAAAAAGTCCTATTGGTACTTGCCCGGATTTGAACCTACAACCTCATGCATGGGAGGCGAAGCCTTAACCTCTGGGCCATCAAGAAGAAAAAACCTATGAACCAGAGTCATCAGTTCTTGCTGAACCGTTCCACCTTCGTCATCATTATTTCAGTCCTGAATCACCCAGCTGTTGGGTATAGACCTCCTCTTTCTTCTGCCACTCTTCTCTGTTATGTGAGTCCCTTAAGTTCAAGATTAAGTGCGGAAACCAAAACCCCATGATAGATAGATAGTGAGTCCCTTATCCATCCGTTTCGCGCGATCTTGGATGCGCTTTTGGACGGCCCTGGTATCTTAGGCCCATCCTTGGCCAGCATTCGGTCAAAACCTTACAGTTTGCAGAGGACAAAGAAAACTATGTCCAAATTTCAGTAATTTGAGAACCACTAGAACAAATATGTCTTATATAGATAAGCATACACAATGTTGCATTCAAACGACAAAAGAAATAACTACCCCACATTTCAATGCAAACTTGTGAAAATTGCAAGCTCCTGTTCAGACAAGTTGGTAGCGTTGCGTGCTCATATACATATGAATAAGTTATCCAAGTTAGGACTGACGCACGCGATCAATTTACCACATCACCGTGCATACAAGCGACTGGGGATATGTCCCACCGCACGCGATTGGCGAGTAGCGAGTGGATCTAGCAACTATAATGGTGCCTGTTTACTCTCTACCGAGAAGTTTCTATATGTCTCACCCGAGATGTCGTTTTTTTTTTGTTTTTTTTTTTTGCCGTGAATGTCCCACTGCTGGGCAAAGGCCTCCCCCATACCCTTCCAGGTACTCTTCTCCTGCGCTACCTCGAACCAGCCTTCGTGATGCGCGTCTAAATCATCTCGCTACCTCTTTCTAGGCCGGCCTCGGCGGCGCCGTCCAACCTCAGGCACCCATCGTGTTGACACCTTTGCCCAGCGGTGCCTTTGCCCGAGATGTCGTAAAGTCGTAAAAACCTACACAGGACGGAGAGCAAGTGAAGAATACCGAGGCAGTAAGTAGACACACACTAGACGGGTCTTGACGCAAGAAGAACGTCACTTTCGCATAATGTCACTGTTGCAAAATGCCATCTTGAAAAATTTGATAATTTTCGCACAATGTCACTTTTACGAACGTAATTTTCGCACAACGTCATTTTTCCAAAATGTAATTTTCCCAAAATGTAATTTTCACAAAATGACACTTTCGCAAATCGTGATTATCGCAGAATGTCATTAAACCTATTTTTTTCTCCGGAGAGACGTAATATATACTAACACTATAGAATCGGGTAAGTAATTAATGAAGAAGTTACTCTTGCTCTAGCCCCGCCGAGGTAGTGCGAGTCCAGTGTCCTGGCGAGAGTGTATATCAGAGTTCTCGCCGACGACGGTGTGACTGTAAACAGATGTTTTTGATCAACTATTAATAATCTCTTTAATATCTAATATCTCTTTAATAAAGACATTAGAAAATCTCTTTTTTCTAAAGACTTTAGCCGATAGCAACTCGCTTCCTCACCAGCGGTGGGACAGTGCCTGAACTAGGCTGTCGTTTGTCGCTGTCTGCTATTGACAGTTTGCTTGATTGTCAGTCAGACCCTTAGGTCGATCGCTGATCATCTGTTTTGCATGTTACGGGAGACACAATCCTTTATTGGAACGGTTCTATACTCAATCAATATTGGTACTTGGTACTTGGTACCCACTTTTGTATACAGTTTGCCCTGGATATTTTCTTTTTATTCGATGCTGGTAAATAGATAAACAAAGGAAGTAAGTTTTATGTATGAATTTGGATGATTACAAGTGTAGGGGAGGATTCAAGAAAAGATATAAGGATTTTATATGCCCGAGACTATAATGGTTACAATGAAGGTTGGAGATATATAGAAAAACATATAAACACATATATATATAACAACATATAAAGGCAGGAGAACGATGTAAACCAACCAATTGTTCATTACATGTTATACAAGTTCCCCGTCTGTCTGTCTGAACGCGATAAACTTTTAAAAAGTTTGTCGTACGGTTTTCACCAATAGACGGAGTATTCATGAGAAAGGCTTTATTCGTATAATTTTTAAGTTTTTTTGTAAATTTGCTGAAATATTATGAAGATCATTGTTGAAGATCAGAAAAAAAACATACTAACTTGGAGCTTCACTCTGCTACCCGTGCGAAGCCGGGGCGGGTTGCTAGTAGTGTATAAACAGTAGTACAATTTCCCCCTGCCTAGTAAGTGCTAAAGCTTAACTTATATCTCACCCATTCTTTCTTTCTATCTTCAAATCGCTAATGTAAGAAATAAATCTTACATGTACATAAGGTAAGGCGAATTTCCAGAACTTTCTAATGTTTCCATGCTTGGCGCGTGGGTAGCTCACAAAGACGAGTTACAGTAGCCTCCGGGGTCAAAGTTCGTACACTAAGCCTTCTTAAGTAAATTATAATGGCTAGTGAACGTTTTGATTAATATTAAATTGCGTAATAATATTGTTAATCTTCTGACTGGTTTGAGGCGCATGGATGACTTGTGTTTTAAATTAAAAAGTAAAGCTCCATTTCATTAATGTTTTTACAGTTATTGTGTCACAGGTTTTATGGCTCGCCCTCTATTACGTGGAACTTAAACATAACTGTCAAAATGTGGGTCTACTCTTAGGTATGCCTCTGCCTAATCTTTCGAGGATTACAGGCGTGATGTTATGTTTATGCTATATATGTTTTTAAGAGGCACTAAAATATTTTTTAATAAGATACCAACTTAGTATTAAGAGATGAATTGAAACCTCATTGCATTTCTTCCAAAGTCCATGTAAATAGACCATTTCAGCCAAGGAAAAATCTTTAAATCAACTTTATCTACGAGTATACCAATATTATAAAGAGGTTACATTTGTTTGTAAGTTTGTATGTAGGGGGTAATCTCCGGAAGTAATGAACCAATTTTAAAAATTGTTTCACTGGTAGAAAGCTACATTATTCGGGAGTGCTAAAGGCTATATTTTATCCCCGTACTTCCACGGGAACGGGAACTACGCGGGTGAAACCGCGGGACGTCAGCTAGTTATATTATAAAAATATAAAAAAATGAGGCTAATTGCCAGCATCAAATTTGTTTTCTGGAAGTCAAGCTCCTCGCTGTGAATTGGAGTTGGCCATAATCACGATGGTTTTCTTTTGGTTTCGGAGAACTATCACTCAAGTTCAGTATCGCAATAGCTCGTTACAATCAAGAGAACATTGAAACCTATGGGGAGCCGGCCGGCGGTGATGGCATCTTCGTTATATTAATGTTCCTACGGAGAACCGGCCCGGGGAACCGGCCCGGGTCGGATCCGGTTCGGGTCTATTGTCTAGCTATTACCGAGCTACGTAGGCGGCGGAGCTTAGCTGACGTATAACGGCCCGTTTATACGGTGCGATATTGTAGCCGTCTATAAAAGATGGAAGTTTCGTGTTCTATGAAATACTACTGTAATCCTTTAGAATACTGGAGCAGGGTTAAAATAACATTAGAAGAATGATTACCTAATCAAGATTTACCGAAAAATGTTCCTAGTTTTCACCAAAATTCTCCAAAGGAGGTTTACAAGGGTCTTCAAATCAAAACTTTGGACATTGCGATTTAAAACTAAACTTATACTGTCACTTCCGAGAATATCTCCCGTGATTATTAATTATTTTGAGCTCCCGATATTTGTCCCGACGTGGCGGAATCACGGAAGCTATCCCGTAAGTAACAATATATGCAAAGCTTTGAAGTTCATATTATAAAGTTCTAACCGAAAATAAACATTAGGCTGACCGTACAGCAGATTAGTTACTTGTACGGTCATAGGAGCAAAAATCGAAGACATGAGGTGACCCACCCCCTGTGGATGATTAGGCTCCGTATCGCAGATTAGTGGCTATATCCCAAGAATAGGGACATTTAAAGCTGATTATACCAAAACTCAAACAGGCGGCCGGGGCCGTACAGTAGAATTTGAACAACTTTTTCTCCGCTCTATTCAAACGTGAGTTCGTGACGTGTAAACGGACCATAACGGCCAACCACGATCGCTTTGCGGGTCACCCAAATACAATAAAATCGGTGACTTTGTATCAGGTTTCGCTTGTACGGTAATTAGGTATGTTTTGGGCAACCGTGTGTGGACTTGTGGAGTAGTGGCCCACGCGTTCACGACGTGGTAATAGAAGTTGGTAGTTGTGTCGATGTACCCGAAAAGGCCTACGTTAGCGATCTCTTTTATGGTATTTTTTTTTACCTATCTACCTAAATTCTTTTCCGTAAAGGTAGCTTGCTATAGTTGTATTTTTGAAATACCTCAGAAAACGCAATAAATAACAAAGCTCAATTTTTTATTATTATTTTAGATCTATTTGTAGTTTGCATAAAAAAAGACAAATGGTAAAATCGACAATAAAAATCAAAAAGTCACACCAATGTTTTTTCAGAATGCATAAATACTTACATCATAATACAAAAACCTAGTCTTTCATACACACACTTGAGTCGATCTAGGTATTACATTGATGACTCAAACCTAATAGGACATTGCCCAGAACCACGGAAAAGGCTGAAACATAGGTCACAGTCATCGATTCTCAAGAATATCGAACCACAAAACGATCTGAATATCCGGAAGTGTTTATTTTATTGCAATGACTAACTCAAACCACATTTTAAGTCCAACGGGTAAACCATCACAATGCTAAAGTATTGTACACAAGGCGACCAATCAAGGTATACAAAACCTATTTATGCGGATCTCTCATTGTACGGGAAATATGTACAAAGCGAGGCCATGTTGTACTGGAAATGCATAGAATGATGTGTCGCTGTATGTACAGAGGGCAAAGCAAATAACCATGTAAGCAAGTAACCATGGTCGTCAGATTGCGTTTAGTTGTAGTTTTTTTAGAAACTATTTCACGTCTTTGTATGAAATTTAATAATATTAACAAATTTAATTTTTTCTAAAAATTGTATATATTTATAAAAGTGTAATATGTTTTATGTATGTATTTATTGTATATATGTAAATGAAATGGTACACCACAGGCTACCTGCAGTATTGTCTCTCCTTCCCCCTTAAATCCATCCAAAGGTTGTCTTTAAAAGATCGCTTTTATCGATAAGACCGACCATTGTGTCACCCCTTGTAAAATGTATTACATATGTATCTGTAGTTTTTACGGTGTACATAATAAAGAGTATTCTATTCTATTCTATTGTAGTGAGCACGAAGAATTTTCAATACGTTATTGATTGCTCATTAACAGTTCTGTTATCGAACGGTAAATAAATGCGGTATTTATCTACCTAAGTACTTGGGTAAGTGCGTTGCGGTTTGCAACACATTTGTGAAAAAATGCTGGTCATAATTGTCACGATTCTTGAAACCGCGGCCAAACGTGATCTGTTGTAAGATCCGTTTTGACAAATCCGGATTAGGAAAGAACTCATCATCATAGCTGTAATCCCCGGAGGTTTAGACAAAGTTGTATCTAATAGTTAAACAAGCTATTTGGTTTACATTTTACAATGTAATTTGTGGGTTAAACTGTAAACCAAATAGCTTGTTCGACACACCGAAACTTGTACACCGAAATTTTGCCAGTTATGTTTAAGTCCCACTAATCCAGACTCCGTGGCTGCTAGTAAGTCATTCGTGATGGAAAAACCCAATAACACTACCCGACCTGGCAATCGAACCCAGGACCTCATACTTAGAAGTCGCGATTGTGACACTTGACCAATGAGGAAACAACTAAATCATTTAAAAATTACAAATCATAAATGTTCTTTTAAAAACTTTTTCCGGGAGCTTAAGTGATTAAGGGATCTGCTTAATTAACCTAAATTATCACCCAGAATACATTTAATATTAAATACAGATATCAACAACTAAAACAACAACATTTCAACAACTATATGTGGAGGAGCTCATGCCTCAATAATGACAGCCGTTCAGATCGATCTTTAAGTCAGGCCGCGCTTGGCTAGGTTGATCCGTTGACCATCCACTACATACCGCAAACCGAAAGCACGTTAGGTCGTTGGTCCTGGCTGTCATTTATAGATCATTGACAGTCGTTACAGGTAGTCAATGGCCCGAAAGTCTGACAACCAGACTTACCAAGGGGTAACGTATTCCCAAAAACTGACTAGGTTGTGGATGTCAGTTACGCAGCCGCTCCATGTAAAATACTGGTATTCAGCTGTATCCGGTTAAACTGGAAGCTGACCCCAACATAGTTGGGAAAAGGCTAGGTAATAATAAAAATCTTAAATATCCATATTAATTCTCGTTAAATATTCATCGAAATAATAAAATCAAAACTACTATGACTTAGATACTATTCCTGGTACAAATGACCACAAGTCTAGATAAACGGCTAGAATTCCAGGTATATAGGGTGTTATCCCGGATGTGACGATACCTATAGAACTAGTCTAGATAAATGTATTATGACGTGGAGGTAGGGTTAGCAAAATGTAAGTAGGGAATTTCTTAGCTATGTTTATAAAATACTGAAAAGGCATATATCTAGAAAATAAATACAGCTCGTGGCTAAATAATAGCCGCACGGGTCGATCTTCAAGGTTAAGCCGTGCTTGCCAAGGTCAGTCTGTGGATGGGTGACCATCATTGCGTACCGAGTTTCCTCCATGCCTCGGAAAGCAAGTTAAGCCATTGGTCCCGGCACTGCCGGCTGTCATTTGTAGGTCTTTGACCGTCGTTACAGGTTGTCAGTGGCCCGAAAGTCTGACAACCAGTCTTACCAAGGGGTACCGCATTACCCAGTACTAACTGGGTTGTGGAAGTCAGATGGGCAGTTGCTCCATGTAAAATACTCAGCTGCATCTGGTTAGACTGAAAGCCAACCCCAATAAAATTGGGAAAATACTAGGCTAGATATATACGTACTAAGAAAATAATAGTCAGGACTCACTCAAAATCACCGAGAAATATATATGTATAATTTATAGGATTTTCAACTTTCCACGAGTGAATACGCGTAAAATCACTGGCAAATTACAAGTAAAGTTGGGAGTTGTAATGAAGACTTAACCCTTAATAAGCCATGGGATTATTATTTCCCACCACGAAGTAGACAACAAATCTATTTTTAATTTTTTTACTGTTATTGGTAAACTAAATTTTAAACTAAACGCATATTAAAATGGATATTTTTTTAAAGTTTTCTAAGGCAAAACTCATTTCTAAATGCCGTCTGTCAATGTCAATACACATTTAAAGTCAAAAGTTTATTTTAACGACCGTTTTCTGTCGAAATTCGAGTTTATTTTTTGAACTACGCCCAGAAAAATTCCTATAAGTATGCGATTGTCTTTATTTCCTAAAATTAAACAAGTGCTTTAAGCTATCACTACATATTATAAAACAAAGTCCCCCGCAGCATCTGTCTGTCCTTATGTATGCTTAGATCTTTAAAACTGCGCAACGGACTTTGATGCGGGCTTTTTTAATAGTTAGAGTGATTCAAGAGGAAGGTTTTAGTATGTTATTTGTCGCGGGCGAAGCCACGGGCATCAGTTAGTAAAAGTTAAAAAAAACGTATGAAAGCTGTTACGCATGTATTTTTTTCTTGTTCTAAAATAGTGGGAAATTTAGCCTATGGCCGTGTGTGATGAGTTTAAGTGGGAAATTATTTCCCACATATATGATAATGGATATAGGGAAAAAAAATCCCACGAAAATTAGCCTTTAATAGGAAATAGTTTCCCACCGTAAAAAAAACCACTTCCTACTCGTTTAATTTTTTTACATTCTATTCTTTAATCTCACTACAATCCTGTACCGATCCCATAAAATGAACTTGTTAGACGCCATGGCCGATTAAGGGTTAACATAGAAGCATAGAACCGAATGTAAGTTAGCATCTGGGAATGATAGTAAAGAAAACAATAAACCAGCAAATAGCTCGTGATCGTAACATTATGATCACAGAGATCAATCGTTAAAATTGCAAATCGAATCTATTAATTGGTATAAAGAAATTGATAACAACAGTGGCACAATTAGTAAAAATTAGTAAGCTTCATCCAACAAAATAAATATTCAATCGTCTCCATTTAGCAAAGACACATAAAAATCTCGTAGCATTACAAAAGAACTCTTTGAGTACATAAGTGTCAGCCCTGAATGTGACCCAGCATGTCGCAGCGACGCGTAGGCGAGCCACTCGGCGCACGCGCATGTCAAGTGAACCAGTATCAGCGCACCTACCTAGCCGCTTAGTTTTTACTTGTTATATTCTTATTTGAGTGGCTCGTGGCGTAGTAATATAAGTTTAACCTACACGCTTGAAAGGTAGATTCGAGGATGGGAGACCAGCACCCCTAGCCAAGTCAATCTACAATCGTTAACGCTAGTAGAAAACTATTCAAATGAATGGGAATGACATCATCTAAACGTTAAATCACGTGATCAACACAAACGAATAGAAAATTCGTAGACAAGTTCACATCGTTCAAAATGATAGAATAGAATGTTATCGTTTCTACAATGTTGATCGCTAAACTCTTAGGTAGGAACGCTCACCATAGACTAAAGTGTAAGTTTTTTCTACAGACATTAGAGAACGAGCGATCGACTCAGTCGTGTCAACTTGGCTACCAATTTAGCGCTTTCTACAATCGCTTACGCCGAGGCGTTTACGATTGTAGAAAGAGAATCGATACGAAACGTTTGTAACTTGGCTAGGCCTGCTGTTATCAATACCGAGACTCCTCCGTGCCTCGGAAAGCATTATAGACCGTTGGTCCCAGCTGTATTTTTTTTTTGGACAAGCCCGCCTCTCTATTCCTAAACCACTGCAACTCCTGAAAGCCAGAATCAACAGTTGCGTTGAGCTAAAATATTAGGTATATGCAAGTTTGAAAGTTAGTCACAATTTTGAAGTTCCGCTTGTGAGTCACAACATCAAAATGCATTCTGCTCTAAGACAAATCAAATATCAAATTGAATTTTGTTCTATTACCAAGGTTTTTGAAATGAAAATCCTTCAAATTATGTAAGAAAAGCCAAATTAGATTTTCTAATTTTCCGAGAAAAGTTGAAAAAACTCTGTAAATTTTTAATTATTTCTTTATTCTCACCTCTATCTCGTATTGAAATCCTTGCTAATTATATTAATTTAACTTTAATGAGTTAGCAACAATTACGCAATACAATGAATGATGTTAGATCAATAAAACACATTTCCCACGTTCATTGTCTATTTTATTGTTGAATCAAAACGACTACGGTTTGTTCAGTTTTATTGTACTTCCCGACTGTATTTTAAATATGTATACGACACTGTAAAAGTATTTATTATTTTAGCTAGTGTAATTTCAATGAAATATCCAAAAAGCCTCTCTAGTGTTAATTTAATTAACTCTTGCTATGTTAAAGCAATAAATAAAATACATAATCGATACACTTGCATTGCTCAAGAATAGTAACAAACTGTTGAATTAAGAAAGATCAGTAAAAACGGCCATACAACAATATTGTGGGATAACAGTATTGTAGGTATCTGAAACATAATTATGAGACCTGTTGTATAAGCCTTTTTATCGGGATATTAGTTTATTGCAAATGGCCGTATTTCGTGGAACCACCACTCAATAATTATGCTGAGTATGCCTCTGCGAGGGTGATAACCAACTTAGATAAATCTTTCAGCAGGCAAGGCACACTCCAAAGTTTTTCAAACCAAAAGAGGAAAGCCTTGCTTCCATTCGTTTCGATAACAATATTTTACGTTTTATTAAATTAAATTGCTACACACAAAATTGTAACATACAAACATGGCCGTTTGATTCGACTTACAGGTCATGCCATTCAAAGTTCATTCACCTTACGAATTCGCGGTAATCGCCTTATCACATCGCTGGGAATAACAATAACTATAAAATAAATGGGGACCTTAATCTATGTTGCAGAGACATAAATACTCTTCTTTATGAGTACCCAATACTTCTCGAATATTCTTGGAAAAAGTGCTTACGCTTAGAACTCAAAACCGGACAAATTTTGAACATTCATTCATCATCATTCATTTCAGCCGAAAGACGTCCACTGCTGGACATAGGCCTCCTCCAAGTGTCGCAACATTGACCGGTCCCGTGCGACTCGCATCCAACGGATTCCCGCAACCTTCACCAGGTCATCGGTCCACCTAGTGGGAGGTCTTCCAACGCAAAGTCTTCCGGTATTTTGAACATGTAATGTGACAAAGGGCCGAATATCCGGCCATCCGATCTCCAAGCTAGCAGAGTATTCGGTATCCAGTATCCGACCAAGCTAATTTTCAGTAATTTTTGTCACTCCCGTCGCACATCACTCTCGACGTTCGCTCTCTATATTTGGATAATGAAATGGAGAAAAGCTGACACACACAATTACAACTTCTAGCGTGGTCTGTTATGTTAACCATAAATTACTAGGTTTTACCCGCGGCTTGCTCTCGACAAATTAGATTTTGATAATCGCACATACCCCTAATTCTGGTTGGCTTGAACTCTGAACTCAATATCATCCAAGTCCGTCTAGCCATTTTTGCGTGAAGGAGTGACAAACATACACACACACATATTTTGCAAACTTTCCCATTGAAATAGTGTCACCTATTAATTTAACTATTTTTAGTTTACTGCAAGCAATAATTCAGTCACAAAATAATAAACACTGAAAAATAGGAAAAATCTGTTGGCAGTAAATGTACATCATTATAATTATGATACACACATAAAAAAAATGCTGATCACTTTGAAAAATCGAAATCTTTTTTGTTACGGTAGATTATATTATGATTTCTTCTTCTTCTGTTTAGATTCTTTATTTAAAAAAATAGATTTAGAATATATAACAATAAAACAGTAAAAAAAACACAACAAAGTTTTTTTTTGATAAGTTCAATTTAAAAAATATATCTTTCTTTATTTTCTTTCTTATCTTTTTTTAAATTGCACTTTTTGATGCGTATGTAAGTATATAACTTTGACTTGGTGGGGTATAATCGACCCATATCAGACACAATGTGAGTGTGGAGCCCCAATACTGGATATACCACATGTTCTTTCCTGCCCGTCGTGCACAAGTGACTGCACCTTCCAGGACTTGAATGAGACAAGCGACAGTGCCGTCCAGGTCGCTACGTAAAATCTGAGTCATCAATTCGAGAAGAAGGTATAACTTAGCATATAAGTGTGACTTGCTGTGAAAGTATACATAACATTTATGTGTTTTCTAATTTGGGGTTATTGTACTTACGATGTATTATTCGGGGACGCCTACCAACTTATGGAGGTGTTGTTTCTTCTCATCTTCCGAACCTAGCGTGACGCATACTTTGATTACATAAACTCACGCCTTTTTCATATGGGGGTAGGCAGAAACCATATAACACCACCTGCTACGATTATTACGTACTGCTTTCGCTTCATGCAGCATGTTCATGCATCTGGTAATAGTTTAATTGTCCGCCAGCGCCGGATTTAGGGCAGGAGAACAGGGGCATTTGCCCCTGGCCTCCACAAGGAAGGGGCCTCCAAAATTTTTATTTTATACATAAGAATACATTATTTGTGTCCATGACCAGGTTCATGGTCCGAGACACCACACGAGAGGTTGTACGGTTAAGTCTATATTACACCTTGTATACATAACTTTTCCGTCGTTCCAAAAAAAAAATTCTTGTCCACTTTTTGATTGCCCCAGGGCCTCCACACACCTTTAAATCCGGCCCTGGTTGTCAATTCTATTTATCACAGTTCATTTGAACCTTGAGCTATGATGGCCTAGTGGTGTGACTGTCGGACTGATAAGTTATAGGTCTCAAGTTCGAACCTAAACCACGCAACTCTGATTGTTCGGATTCAAATGCGTATTGTATATTTATCACTTGCTTCGGTAAAGGAAAACATCGTGAGGAAACCAGCATACCTGAGAGATATTTCTCGACGGCATGTAAAGCCAAGTCAGAGGATTTGAGGACCCACAATCACAAAGTAAATCGGAGCCGTTACCACTGGTCCAACACTCTTCTATTAAATAACTATTGTACATTTATGCCACTATTCTTCGATTGTTATTATTTTCTATACCTCTTTAATTATTATTTTTTTTCATCCTAGCAAGTTTAGTTTTTGTTAACAAATCAACGACCCCAAACAGATTGATAGATGAAACCGCAATCAGTTCGAGAGAATAATGACTGGTTACTTTTGATTTATATTGTACCAACAATATGGTAGCAGATAATGATATTAATTTAAGTACGTTGTTGTCTCTTCATTAGTAATAACAACTTTACACTTACATGAAAAACTTTAAAAGGGTCGTTACCCTTGGTCCCGGTGGGTCGACCCATTACCGGGTCCATGGGTAATTTTGATTACCCGTGGACCCATGACATTAGGGATTGTTTCGTGGATTTCTGAATATATTGATAGAAAATACAAATCCATAATAACAGCATATCATATCCCACCGGGACCACGGGTAACGGTGATTGCATAATTTGACTACGAGTATATTGGTTTTTTATTTATCTAACAACTACCAGGAGGGCAGAACCATAAAAGAGGTATTTTATATTTTTAATAGGAATCTCATAATCAATCCATGTACATTTCGATTATCATGTGCAATGTAGAAAATACCTCTTCATGATTCTGGCGTCCTGGATAATTTCTGAGACTTCACTATCCTTGTTTCTCATCTCATACTTGTCCTTGCTTTTTTTTAGATATACGCGATGGGATAATCTTTGCATTAAGTCTAGGTATATTTCAACAATAATTTAACTAAAAAAGGTGTTACTTACGGGATTATAGCAATTTGTTGAGTTACAGTTTTATTTAATGGGCAAAAAAAACGTGACATCGAGTTACAGTGTTACTTGTCGGGATATTTACTTCCAATACAGTGTAACAAAACATGGTGTAAATGAACGGGAACAAACGTAAACAAGGATAGTAAAGTCTCATAAACTACCAGGACGCCAGAATCATGAAGAAGTATTTTCTACATTGCACATGATAATCGAAATGTACATGGATTGATTATGAGATTCCTATTAAAAATATAAAATACCTCCTTTATGGTTCTACCCTCCTGGTAGTTGGTAGATAAATAAAAACCAATAAACTCGTAGTCAAATTATGCAATCACTCGTTACCCGTGGTTCCGGTGGGATATGATATGCTGTTATTATGGATTTGTATTTTCTATCGATATATCCAGAAGTCCACGAAACAATCCCTAATGCTATGGAACCACGGGTAATTAAAATTACCCATGGACCCGGTAATGGGTCGACCCTCCGGGACCACGGGTAACGACCCTTTTAAAGTTTTTCATGTAAGTGTAAAGTTGTTATTACTAATGAAGAGACAACAACGTACTTAAATTAGTACTAAACTGGGTCGACCCACCGGGACCTCGGGTAACGACTCCTTTAAAATGTTATAGCAAATAAAGAAATATCAGGCAATTCATCATATTATAACATATCATCACGCCTGTAATACTCGAAGGGTTAGGCAAAGGTCTACCTAATAGTACACCCTCATTTCGCCAGTTATGTTTAAGTCCCATGTAATAGGGGGCGAGCCTATTACCATTAACCGGGCACAAATCCAGACTCTGTGGCTGCTACTGAGAAATATCTGATGGAAAAACACACACACTTCTCCGAGCTGTTTGCCCGACCTGGGAATTGAACCCAGGACCTCTTGCTCACTAGTTCCGACTATTAGGCCAATGAGTCAATTCCCTAGGCAAATATAGTATGTACCTTACAATTTCGGTTGATATTTTAAGTCAATCCAAAATGAGGCAGAACGTAGTTTTTTATTTTTGTTAAAATAAAATAAGTTTTTGTTTTTTTTTTCATGCTCCTAGGTACATATAATTTAATTGTAAAAAGCACCAAAGAAGATAATCGTATTTATATCTAAGTAAGTGTAGATCTTCCACTACGTGACTAGTTACGGCGCTTGAAGTTTATTGAAAATATTAAGTTTCACATCACTTAACTCGCTTAGTGCTTTTAGTGTTACGTTTCAGATGGATGAGCGCATGGAGCCAAGTACAAAATGTGAAGAGCTGTACACTATTGTATAAACACTTATTTCTTCCAGTAATTGGTAGGTCGGTACGTCGTTTTTCATTCCATTATGTTTTATATCTGGGGGCCTAGTCTGCTATTACAATAGTGTCACAATGATCTATCATTGATTTCATAATTGTTGATCGATCGCATTGTCATTTTGTTAAAAGTTCGTAATCTGCTAAATTCATAATGGTCGATCATTGGTCGGTCAATGGTCTCGTAATAGAATTGTGTTACAATAACATTGTTGTATTGCCATTATTATAAAACCTGTTTATGGAAATGATTTTCGAAAAACTAGAATTAAATTTGAACATCTAATCATGGCAGATTTCATTTATATATATTTTTACATATTATTTATTACTGTTCTATGCAATCTGAAGTAGTAAGAAGTTCGTAAATAGCAAAAAACATTAAGTATTGTGTAACGCGGAATAATATGAAACTATCCAATTCAAAAATATTTTATCTGTTTAGCTGTCAAAGTCAAATGTGACATTACTGCTTACTGACGTTTTATCTGTTTTTATTTCTAGCGGCCGGTGTTTTGATTTATTTCCATTTCTGTGTTTTAAATTATCTTTATTATAGAAGCTTATATTTATTGCAATACAAAATGGTGCTAATTGAGCAAATTTCGGCTGGAACAGTCATTCATTTATCATTGTGTACGAGATTACCATTCTCATTCTCTCTATGCTATTTCTTTCAATGGAGTGTCAGTGGTTGATCATTGGAAAGTCATAATGACGCCACTACATAGTAGATTACCAAACTTGTCAAAATCAACAATTATGAAATCAATGATAGATCATTGTGACACTATTGTAATAGCAGACTAGGCCCCCTGGGCTTATCCCAGTTGTAAACGTCCCTTTGTGCCTATTGGCCTTGTTTTGGTCTGTCTCCTGCTGATATGGAGGGAAGTGGAAATCATGTTTTTATCATGTGTTTACTTCTCCGCTATTCTTTTCTGATTCATTTCGTTGCGGGATCAAAGACAGTTAAATTGTTTCGCTGGGACTTTGTCGAACTTCATTGTCTCGGCGCTGGTCTGGTGGTCACCACTGTTGATTTTGGCTTTCAGGGGTTGCTGTGGTTTGGGAATAGTGTGGCGGGCTTATTCCATAAAAAAAAAACATTATGTTGCTGATATTCCACGCCATGTGCCACTTCCAAAAATCAGTGAGATTATTTTTACTTTTCCACATTACCTATGTTGAAAAGTAAAAATAATCACACTATGTCTCTATAATCTCCTATGGTATTGTACAAGATGCAAAATTTACAAAGTAACTAGATTTAGAAAACCATGAAGTGCTCTTGCTACAATTCATATTATATTATATATATCAACAAAATGTCGCATAACAAAAGCCACGTTTGTGATAACTACTTCAAAAGGCAAACTTCCTACCATGATTGTTAACAAAGGCGTAAAATATCAAAGCCTTGTTAGTTATAAGTATAACAGAACATTCATCTGTCAAGCCTAACTCATACGAGACATAGAGGAAAACATACGCTTTGAAAACTGAAGATTAGAAATAACATCAAAGACATCATAATTCTACAACATAACATTATTTAAATAATATGACATTTTGCAAAAGGCCTAGATAAGGCCGAAACTCAGCGGTTTTGGTTCCGCTTCTTTCATATTTCTGAGATAGGATTGTAATGGTTTCGGCTTTCGGCATCCTACCTTTGCATATCCTGAAAACAACACACTATTTTGATTTGTATGCTAAACTTGGTTTGAAATGAATAACATCAACAAATTTACAGTTTTGTTTCCACTATGTCGGACGGCAGAACCCTATATATCTTTCTTTATGATCTGGTGCGACTAATACCATAGAAGCTCTTTGGCGTTTGATAAATAATTTATTTGACACTATTGACATTTAAGTCAATAAAACACATCGGTATGACGGATAACGACGTGTTTTATCGAGTTTGTTTAATGTCTATCCTGCTGTCCTTGTGCGCAGCCTTCAGCACCCATCTGACATGGTCCTCCTTTAAGGCTTTTAGATAGGATATTGCTAAATTGATCGTCATGAGTTACCTACAACGTAAAACATACGTATTGCTGTGTCCTGATATATTTTTCTCGAATAACCATAAAAGTGACCAAAGATGTCCCCAGTATATATAAAAGACGGGATGAACCATACGAAAACTGAAGTTCCTTTTATCCGTCAATATCAGTATTTCAAAGCACACAAAGAGGAGACATTAAAAGAGAGATTTCTTTTAAAACTTTATGTTCGATAACCAATAAACGTGCTAGTAAATGCGTACTGCCGATTTACGACACACTTACTAGTGTTCCACTCAATTTCTGGTTTCGGCTTTCATACTTATTGAATGGTAGCGACGAAGGTAAACCTCATGGGTATACTTAATGTGTTCATCAGTATCATAAATCTTTGGAATAAAGAACGTTACCTACATCTCAACACTATCCTCTAGTGCTTTTTATTATGATTGCACTAGGTTATGCCCACGGCTTAGGTCGCATAGAGGTTGGAAAGTATTCCATGGGAACGTCCAAGCATGATAAAAGTATAGGTACTCTTTCCTGAACCAGGTCTATCGGTGTGCCAATTTCATCGAATTTCGTCCTGCCCCTAAGGCTTGAAGACGTGACAAAAAAACAAATAAACTCGCTTTCACATTTATAATATTAGTTAATTTTTTTTATAGTTTCGGCTTTCGGCCTAAGTGTTAAACAAAAAAAATCGGTATCACTAGTCCAGTTTAAGTTCTACTCTAGTCCACAAATTTCATAACTCAGTGACCAAATTTGGTCTAGATCGTAATCTCAAAGTATACCTTTAGTGCTAGTCTAAATAATAATCTCAGTACATAAGGTATTGTTAACTCAGTGATAACTAACGTACATAAAACGGTGTTATTTATGTCAGTTTACGAAATGGTATCGAATAACAGGGTAGTAAAATGGTTATTGTTCGTATTAGGTGTCTCTGGCTTGAATATCTTAGAGTTGTCCTGTAAATATATCAATCTATTAAAAAAAAACAAATTGATGTGTGTAACACAAAAATAACAGCTTTTTACTGAATGCATATATTATGAAACTATATACGGTACTTAACAATATCGCTATCAAAATTAGGTTTGCTGTAAGAAAACCTGACTTCTGTGCTAAGGTCGCCATTCTACATAAGCTTTATCATTGCAATTTATATTTATATTTGTTATTTTGTGTACAATATAGAGTAAGAACAAAAAACTAGATAAAAAATAATTAGTAATAGGCATAGCTGCCTACGATTGATTTTGGTATATCTACATAGTAGTCATAGATACCACCGTAATGAAGATTTCAAATTAATAAAAAAACAATTCGATGTTTTACTCATAAATGAAACGACATGTTAATTAATTTAATTAACTAAATTATATTGTAAAGAGTGTGTCACACGTTTTAATCACCCTATCATTTTATTTTATATGCAACAAATTAAATCTCCATCTATCTTATTTCTAAATAAAAATCCGTTGGATTCTAATATTAACTTAAAAGTTAGAAGTTTAATTATTGCATTCTGAAGCATTAAACTAAATGATTTATGACGTGGAGATAATTAAGACCTACCGCTTATAGCTTTTAGGTATTAATTATTAGTTTTAATTGTGTGGTAGAATATTAAAATTTATTATCATAATTTAAATCTTCTTATCGTAAATAAATAATAAAATAAGGTGATTGTGAAACGATCCACCAACAACCAACCACCAACCATTGCAGATAAAGCTGTGGTACACAAACAGTAATTTCAGAACAAAAAAACAGGCTAAGTGCGAGTTGAACTCGCGCACCGAGGGTTCTGTATAAACTGGTAGGTATTTTGTTATTAAACTACATATTTATGGCTTTCAGATTTTTTTCCTTGCCAAATCTCCAGTTGATTTTATCCCTGCTTCTTGCAAATTTTATGATTCTAGGTCAACGGGAAGTTCCCAGAAGTTTTCATTCCCTTGTGAAATCGCAAAATCTGCGACATATTATACCTACAGTCATATCTTTTGATCGCGTTGACTTGCAAGTTTGATTTTTTAATTGTCCAAAAGGTAGCATACTTGAGTATTTGATCTTAATTTCAGCTTAATACCTCCACGCGTTCTTAAGACAAAAGGTATTGACGGACGGATAAACGGACAACAAAGTGTTCGTATAAGGCAAGACCGCTCAAGCTCAACCCTAGGCCCGCGGCACAATATGGCCCGCCCACGCATTTGAATTGGCCCGCCGACAGTGGTCGTAGTCAATAGTCTTTTGAAAACAGATTTCAGGATTTCAAAACAGAAATTTCTTATGAACCCATTCTCAGCAAGCCAATTTGTAGCTAGAAATTATGTACTTTACTTAAGTATTTTAATTATGAAAGCATCTTTACAGCCACATTAGACATCAGAAATTGGTTCACAAAAGTTAGTATAGGCAAGTTTTATTTACTAGATGGCCCGCGCCGACACGAAATTTTATTTTTGGTCCACCTTCAGAATAAGTTAAGCAGCCTCGGTATAAGGGTTCCGTTTTTGCTGCCTGAGGTACGGAACCCTAAAACAGGGAAACTTATGGTGAAACTAAGCAGGAGATGTATATTAACAGTGTTATCGTTTAGATCTCCTATGACGTGTAAAACAATGTAATAGTAAGTAAGATTACATCGACGCTAACTCGTAAAACCGAGGTATAATCATAAAATAACAGTGAAACATACGCAATCCTACCAAAATGCAATGTTCAATCACTGTATTTCCTGAAAGAATAATCACCAGACCACCAGTTATTGTTGTTAAGTCCCATGTAATGTTCGAAAAACCCGAAAGAATTTACCGAACTCGGAATAAATGCTGTCGATTCTCAGGTTAAGCCACGCTTGCCTAGGTTGGTCCTTGGATGGGTGACCGCCTATTGCATACTGAGTTTCCTCCGTGCTACGAGATCTACAAATGACAGCCATGTCATTTGTAGATCTTTGACAGTCGTTACAGGTAGTCAGTGAACCAAAAGTCTGACAACCAGTCTTACCAAGGGATATCATATATTACCAAGTACTAACTGGGTTGTGGAAGTCAGATAGGCAGTCGCTCCATATAAAATACTGGTATTCAGCTGCATCCGGTTAGACTGGAAGCCGACCCCAACATAGTTGGGAAAAGCCTAGGCAGATGATGATAGTCACTAGTGAGTAATTATAGTCCATAAAATCTAACTTGATTAAAATTAAAAGACAGCTATTAAAGGGACTAGTAGCTTTGTGTGTCATATCGAAATAAATAATTCAAATGCATATTTATGCAGTCAATATTTTACGCTATTTAAATATGGGTATGTATTTATTAGGTCCACATAAATTAACTAACAACAGCAACCTAACTGACTAACTAACTAACTATTTCTTCTAACTTTTAACTGTAAAAATCAGTCTTAATAAAATCATCGGGTTCATTTTTAATTAAATTAAAATTAATGAATTATTGACAGCTGTCAATTAAATCAAGTTTTTTTAAGAAAAATATTCTCTCACCATAATGACGCTTGCAGAATAGTCAACATCGCATGGATCGGCTCAGTGGCCAAAGAAGAAAAAAAATTATGAACTTGTCACAACACACTGTTCTCTTCCTTCTGCATCCAGTCTGACCTAGCCACCTTTGGAGTTCGTCGGTCTACCTAGCTGTGGGACGTAAGTAAAGGCCTCTTCCCTGTTGTGCCCATCTCCCCCTGTCTATGCGAGTCCACACTAGGTCTTACAGCCTATAGCAGTCCACTGCTGGACATAGGCCTCCTTAATCCCACGCCACTGAACTCGATTCCCAGCAACTCTCATCCTGTTGCTACCAGCCACCCTGCGAAGATCGTCGCGTAATGTTCCATGTTTCGTATTAATTGTCGAGCGATCCCACAATACTCCCCGCATATAATCTGAATCTCCTCTTATCTCCGGCCAGTTAGCCTGCCTCCGTAACGGCTTATCTCTCGAACAATGGCTATTCGTTCTTGTTGCATTTAAAGCTTACTTTATAAACATTCGAAGGCGATACAAAGGCTATTTATTTTAAGGATGGGGCCTTGGAATCAGCGGGTTTGATTTGTAACCAACTTTTGCCTGCGGTTTAGGGTGTGGAGGTCGAAAATTAACCCACGAGAATGGAACCCACTGGAATAACCTGTATCCTAAATTCCATATAAATCTGTTCAGCCGTTTAGACGTATAAAGGTAGCAGACAGACGGAGTTACTGTCGCATTTATCTTTATATTTGAAATGGATGTGTAAATTCCAGCAATTTGGTATTTGCATTTACCCGAAATATCCAGTATTAACGGTAGACGTTAATCCAAATGATGCTTCCACTCAATCATATTATTGAGTGCAATTGGGAATTCCGAACTTCCTGATGAAAAATTATCCTCAGTAACATAATAAACGGGTTTTCATAAGGTCTCTCAACCAATATTGCTTCATTATTTTAAGCAAAAAACGAGACATATTCAACGACAGTTTATTGTATGTTTCAGAGGACATAAGCAAGTGATAAAGGCTTTCAACATGTTTTATTTTTCTATAACGACGTACAAAAGGATTGACAGTTTTTACTTTTCTACTGTTTTCACTGGTACAACGTCACTTTCTCTATAGGCTGCATACCTTTACAGGGTAAATGCCATTACCAGTGTGCCATTGCCATGCCAGCGTATCATTATTTCCCAGAATTTGATTATTCCTGGTGACGCTATCGAATGCTGCAAAAATAGTGTTTTTTTCCAATTCAACGGGATCGATGCCTGGCTAGGAATATTGTTTTTTTTTAATCTAATGATGCATGCAATTTTAGTTTTCATCAAAATCTAGTATCTTGAATATTTCTATTTATTTACTCAGCAGTTTTCATGGCCCCAACTACTAAGTACCGACGACAAATCCCCTTAACCATTCCCTATTAGAAATTTCGATAAAATTTGTTGCCCGTACAAATAAAATGTTATTTTCTAACGGAGCACATTCTCACCACTGGTAACACTGAGCAATTTTATAGTTCTTAACGTCTAGACGCACTTAGCTTTATTTTTTATGACGTATAATAAAAACGTAGAACTAGTTTATCAATCAATGTTGTGTATTTACTCCCTGTTTGAAGCGACTTCACTACGTTACACGTTTTATTGAAATACACTTAAAATGTTAGTAAAAAGTTTAGGACCAACAACGTTGTAGGTTCATAAAAAGGTCGTTGAACCGAATGAGACCTTATAAAGAAAATAGTAACTTTTTGAAAAATTCAATAGGTATAACAAAAATATTATATAAAAACTGGTCACAATGTAAAAAGTGTGTAAATAATCCAAGTAAAAGGCCTAAAATCGAAGATAAATCCTATTGCAGGTCTGCTGGAATCGAAAATAAATCCTATTGCAGGTTTGTGCTCTTCTATCTTTTATTGTTATTTTCTGTATTGAGTGCATTGATTGGGTTCATTAATAAATAAATAAACGTCTATAAAGTTCCTATCTATCATTTTAGTCTAAACAAAAGCATACCAATTTCAAAATTGTGATATTTGTGCGTTCTACTGCCTAGCAACAGACATGCGCAATGCGTAGACGTGTTCGTTTATCCTAGAATGCAGTTATCTACCGCCATATAAACGTACATAATGGAGTCTATATACAACAGAATGTAAGCTTAAACGTTTAATGCACATAAAATTAAGATATCTTTTGTTTATTGCTCAAATAAGGCAGACAATTACTTCAGCTAACTTCAAATATGCACGTATCACAATACCTTACGCTTAAGGCTTCGTTTCCACAAGAAATTTGCGAGGTAACAAAAAACAATAATTTTCCTTGTCTCCGTTAGCGCAGTTTTCGTGGAAAGGTTTAAGTGGAGATAGGGAAGTAAGCAAGGAGTGTGTGCATATCGGTGGAAAGAACTAGAGCTCCGCCACTCAGCTACAGACCGTGCTATACACGAAATAGGCTTGCGTTTGGAAGCAACTCGCCTGATGTGAAGCGATGATGCGAATGAAGCACGCTTGCTTAGTTTCACAGCATCAATCTTCGAATTGCACAAGATCCTCGTACAGCTTTTGGTGGAAACTATCACACTGTTTCAGAGCACAGCTACGCATCCGCGCACCGTCTAGCTTCCTAGCACATCACTGGTAAAAATCCAGCCTAAATCCGGACCCCACCAAAGCGGAGACGAGCGGAGCGGTGCGAAGACAAGTGCGGTGCAAGTTTCGACCAATCACAAGAGGGACAAGAGGGACGATGCGGATTTCAACCAATATGATTGGTCGATTCCCGTTCGTATCAACTTTTGTGGAATCCCAGCTTAAGAGCTGACATAAAATACATTAGTTTAACTTAATGTGTCTTCAAAACGTTGTTTATGAATGCATTAAAATAATTTATGATTATTAGTGTAGTAGCTCTGAGCATTGTGTGCCATTGTTCTGAATTCGAACGAAGTGCGTTCAATTGTTTTTGTTATAATTCAATAATTTGTGTTTAATTTTAGCTTTGACGTTTAATATATTATTTGAACTTAGAAAAGAGATAGAAATTACTTAAATGATAGAGTGGACAGTTAATTTATTTTCCGAGAAAATATAATGAAGGATGTTCTTCAGCAAAGTCAGGTGTGTTGTACTCGCAATTGTCGTATGTACGGGTATGATCCAAGTTTATTCATGGGAACGAAGCAAAAGGAGTCTGTGAGGATCGTAGCCGGTGGCTTTATGTAGTGTCTGCCTACGCCCATAAAAAAAGGTTTGTATTTATGTATGCATGTATGCGTGTAAAGATTTACAAAACCCGAACGGATGTTTCCTGAAAGCTTCATAGCTTTCAGGAAACATCCTTTCCAGTATGTATAACCATTTTTAGGGTTCCGTACTTCTAAAGGTAAAAACGGAACCCTTATAAGATCACTTTCTTGTCCGTCTGTTTTATTAGCATAATATATGTCTATACATGTGTTTACCATCGTAATAAAACATATAATAGCAACCTCTTAAATATATTTAATTACGCTTTTAATGCTAGCTATTATCTGGCTTTAAAAGCTATCTGACGGGCAGCCTATTTATTGAATAAAAACTATTTTTTTATTTCAAAGTAGGCAATTTTTCTACTCTACATTTAAAGCAATCGCTTCTTCATTCCATTTAGAAGATATTATTGTATATTACCCCATATACATCGTTTTAGCCTCTAATAATATACATACAAATGATCAATATGTCAAAAGTAATGCATTAATTTTGACAGTTATTAGCTGTCAAAAGGCAGTTTACATCTAAGATTAAGTTACTTTGCCTAAGTGATTTATTCGTAAATGTATACAGTATTATCATATTGATCTAGTATATTTGTATTTCCAAATTGAGGTGGAAACTAGGCAAATCGATTACGCTGACATCCCGTTTGAGAAGATAGATTGTGGTTCGGACTTGCCATTTATTTTATCCTTGAATATCCCATAAGTAAACGACATGCAATTTATTTAAAGGTGTTAAATAGTTGTTTCTGTAACCGTGAAAAAAAATTAATTTCCTTTTCGTCCTACTGACATTTTGAAGTTAGATTCCTAACAAGCAATTTTTATATTATGTTCTATTTCTTTTTATTATTTGAAAAATTTAAAACCATCGATCCAATATTTCTATTAAATAAAGGGTGGCTTAAAACCTTAACAAAGCCGAAATGCGCTTGTTCTCCCCGTCATTGCGATATTTTTTTTTGTTCTGGACCATACGTGGGAACCTTCTAGTTACGGATATATTGTAGGTCAAAGTTCCAACTTATTTTTGAAATACAAGTTTTAAAGGGTATACTTTAATGAATAAGAATTAATTATAAACTTTAATTACATGCAGAACCAGTTTACTATTCAAAGCATCCATCAGCACAATGTTTTGAGTGCGTTACCTTGAGTTTTACCTTAAAATGTGATTTTTCACTACCCCAAAAAAAGAAGTCGTTTCCCAGCCATATTTTTTGCGTAGTGTTACCTAGTTTGATGTACAGAATGCTTGGTTGACGGCTTCGTGAAGGGTCCGTTTACACCCTGTATGTACTATTATCACTACATCGTGTGCACAAGAATGTTCTCGTAAGTAATAACCCCACTTGCCGGCCGACTAAATTCTAACACACGTCAAAACATTACTTTGAACCGTCAAAGCTGTCAAAAATTCCACAGTTCAAATTGTAGTTACTGACGTTTCAAAACCTCAGATCTGTCAAAGTCAACGTCAGTTTGGCGTCACTTCATTTCATGTCGAATGCACTCAGACCGGCCCATGAGTGACCAGGATATTTTGATGCTGCACTTACTCGATTGACCCGATTGATGCGTAGTGAAGGGATGTGTAAGAAACCAAACCCAAAATATTGCATCATTTCCTAGGGTAGTAATCATTGGTTAGTTTTACATTCCTGAGCTTGTTAATCTCTGTATCTTTATTTTCGTTTTCGTATTTCCCGCAAGCCATGTCAAGCTGGGTACCCTCATAATTATTAAAAAACCCGGCCATATTTGACAGGAGAGAGTACCCACATACCTAAGCTGTCAAGAGTATGGCCTGACCAGTAGTTTTCTGGGCTTTAATGTATCATTACAGATGGGTGCCGCCCGCGTTAGTATGACAATCATCTTTGGCCTACTGAACGTAGGCCAAAGATCTTGGTCCTGGTCCTGGTCTTCATCAATTGAAGACGTTTGACGTTTTACTTATTACGTATTCTTTTATTAATCTGAACGTAATGTATTCAGCGTTTAGAATATAATCGTCAAGCAGTTAAGCTGGTTTGGAGGGTCACCGTCATACTTCTGTATTAGGTTCATACGTATAGCATTTCCAGAGAAAATGGAATGTTTTTGTCTCTATTGCACGTGTCGACTAAAAACCGATATCATCTCTTGTGTGTGCAAATATCGCCAGTATTTCGCGAGAGGTTTTGAAGGAGAAAGGGGAGTTATTTGCCTGTCAGTGGGACGCTTATTAGTTTAACAACAGACAAAAATAACATCTCTCAGGACGTCCAATATTGCCGCCTCTGTAATCAGTATACAAAGTATACAATTTACACCTCGGTCTGCCCTTTTTGTAAACACATCCTGTTGACTGCAATACCAAGCCCCTTAATTGATTCTAAAAGTTCGCGCAGACCGAAGTCGGTAGCAATTACTATAGCACCGCCTTCGGCTTCGGCAAACCAGGTGGTTCGATTTAAAATAGCCGTTAGTAAAATTAGCTTTAAATTGGAATAAACTGAATACTTGAGCAGACACGCTTTACATTCCAAATTGATAGAATGCTCAATGACGGCAGGACAGTCTGTGAATTTTGATGAAATACTTGAGAATAATTTAAGATTTTAATGAAATTACTGTTGTGTTATTGTCGTGTATATTTTTAGATTTCTATCAAACTTTATTGGTGATAGCACTTTTACATTTGCTAATATCAACGTGAGAGATCATCATCATCTGCCTAGCCTTTCAGTCTGACCGGATGCAGCTGAATACCAGTATTTTACATGGTGCGACTACCTATCTGACCTCCACAGCCCAGTTAGTACTGGGTAATACCCCTTAGGCCATAGACTACCTGTAACTGAAGACTGTCTTGTGTAATTGACGCCCTTAAAGTGCTACAATTAAAAACAAACTTTGGCAGTATAGTAAAAAAAATATTTTTGCCTGTGTAACAAAATATGTTAGTCAACTAACTGTACGTGCTGTCAAACACTTGGATCTTGACTGACGTTTACAGTTACTCACCCACACCAATCGGTTCCAAACTGTGTATAATTTGTAGCACATGAACTAATACATCATAGCGAGGACCACCCTAAAGCGTTCCGAATTACCGACAAGTTCCGGCTCAAGTAACGGTTAACAATTCTGTATTCAAAATGTCTGTTCTGAAATGCCATTGGTAGCGTAGGAATCACCAGCCTTCACCTATGGTTGTTAAAGGTGGCTTAGAGATTTTGGCAATATGTATGGTATTACAGTATTGACTTAGTGAAACAAGCATATTGTAATACCATATGCTTGTTTGCCTTTGCCGAACTCTCATTGAGTTTGATGAAAGGGCTACATACATACATATATAAACTCACGATTTTGTCCCATGGGGGTGAGCATAAAACCACTACTGGCACAAACCAAAGAACGCCACCTACAACGATGCTAGTTTTTTTTTCGAATGGGAAATCATTAAATGACCCCTCCCGTTTCGGGCGGAAAGCAAGGGAATGTCAGACTTTTACGAACGAAAACCCATCCATATTTTTCCCTTTGTTTTCCAGGGCCGCGGTATCTCTTTCGAACAGTTCTGCAGCCCCAGCAGGTATCGGCCCTTGCGGACCCCTTCTTT
The DNA here is from genome assembly GCA_941918905.2 of Xestia sexstrigata. Classification (NCBI taxonomy): domain Eukaryota; kingdom Metazoa; phylum Arthropoda; class Insecta; order Lepidoptera; family Noctuidae; genus Xestia; species Xestia sexstrigata. The sequence goes on along the minus strand of OW799201.2, from coordinate 3,092,178 downwards.
TCTGCTGACATCTCTTAGAGGCGCGCGTGGAACACGAACGCGCCGTCGACACGGCCTGTCGTCATGAGTCGGACGGCGAGCTAGCCCATAGCCCACCGTCCACAGGCCCGCGACCTACTACGATCCTTACATACTCCTTTCGCCTCGTCATCGTTCATACATCTGGTCATACATAGATCTGGTCACACGGATTCGGAGTACTACGCACCTGACCTTTCTGAAGAAACTCACCAATAAGGAAAATTCTCTACTTTTCACAAAACTCTACCAACCTCAGTAGGTTGTTAAGTATCTTATGCCAGCTCGCATATTGTGATTACCGTAGAATTGGAAGCAACGAAAGCCGAAATGACTGATTGTAGAAAGAGGTCTTCAACAACGAAGAGAAATTGAAGGCTATTAGTCCCAACCGCAAAAAAGAAAAAAAAATATTGACATAAAACATTGTACACGGAATGTGGGATTCCCTGACTCCTGCGTTAGTTGCAGGAGCCAGTGTCCTCTCCTAATAAAATGAAACGTTTATTTTTTTGACAAAAAAAAAAACAAACAAAGGAAATCTTCTTTGAATAAAAATACACAAAAAAAACGTGATTAGCACTTTTTTTTTCTGCGTGGCTATAAAAAACCTTCACCAATTCCACTTAGACACCATTTCATCATTCCATAGTTCCTTTGCCTCCGAGTATTTCCACTCAGCATCAGCTCAGATAACGGTATTACATTCAATATGTTGTCTACGAACTCGCGGTTGATCTCTCGCCCAAAGGTCAATTATGCGATGTACGGTTATATGCGTCATCTTCAAAGAATCACTGTACCAGTCTTCAGTGGTCCTTTAATACGAATTTTATAGATTTGTAGCAAGTTGTTGCAAGCTGTTTCATTTAAAACGGTTTTTCTGGTTTCAAAATAATAAAGCGTTCACAATTGAGTACCTATCTAAACAAGTAAACAGCTTATGGAAAAACTGTGTTTTAACAAAATCGGCCAAGTGCAAGTCAGACTCGCGCGATGAAGGGTACCATCGTGGTAGGGGAGCCCTCTTTAATTTTTAATTTACTTTTATTATTTGTTGTTATAGCTGCAACAAAAATACACTTTATGTGAAAATTTCAACTGTCTACTTACTCCGGATCATGAGATACAGCCCACTGATATACAGACAGGCGGACGGACGGGCGGACGGACAGCGTAGGCGAAGTATTGGGGTCTCGTTGGTTACCCTTCGGGTACGGAATCATAAAAAGAATCTAATAACTAAACACACAAGTACAAGACAAGTACAACAACAACAAGTACTTACAAGTTGATATTTGTTGAAGGGGAAATAAAAACAATTGCAAACAACGGTTAATACACACTTCACGTAAAAGTCTTACCGTCAGTCAATCTATTTGTACATATTCATGGCCAATACATCAGAATAGTTGAGTAGCCAATACAAAATAGAATCCGGAAAAGCTTCGGCTTAGTACGTACCATCAGAACACCAAAGAATTTAATAACTAACATTTAGTAATAGCATTTAACCTTTTGAGACCTTCTGACTCCCAAGAGATTCATGTTTCTGTGTTATTGTATGTATATTACAAAGTTTGCATTAATAATTACATGTTGTAGGTACAACCAATTGCTGGGTGAATCACAGTTCTCCTAGCTAGATTGCTGAGCAAGCTGTATTTAGGAAAGACAGTTTCGACTCCCTATTTGAGAATCACAATAATCATGTTTTATACTTTCGGCGCTTAAAATATTAAACAAAACCAAAAAACTAAATCTTAAAATTAAATCAAACAAATTAGAGCGATGTGTGCTGGTGTGGTAGGTCGAGTGAGTGTGTACGAGTATGTCAATGTGTGTGAATGTTTGTGTGAATGTGTGTGTGTGTGTGTGTGTGAATGTGTGTGTGTGTGTGTGTGTGTGTGTGTGTGTGTGTGTGTGTGTGTGTGTGTGTGTGAATGTGTGTGTGTGGATTTGAATAATAAGGAATAGGGTTACTTTCATATAAGTGTTATAGGTACTTTTCAGTCTCGTCGTAGGTTTTATTCAAGAGTTTTTTTTTTTACAATATGGGTCTGCTCTTGACCTCGATCACGCCTGATGGAAAGCGATGGATGAGATCTATGATGGAACGAGCGCGCCCAGAAGATGCCTGTTCACCCTTGTTTTGAAGGCAGGTGGGTTAAACGTGGGTGGGAACACAGACGCAGGCAGAGAGTTCCACACTTTGGCTGTGCGCATAATAAAAGTGGAGGAGAAGCGCTTAGTACGACACGTCGGGATGTCAAGTTACATATTCACGTCTTAGTTCTAAAGTTCTATTTACTAACACAAATTGTATTTTATCATAATATTGGTCTGTTAGTATCTATGGGCCAAAGTTGCCAGAGGATAAATTTATGTTATGTTAAATCCAGAATGGACCACGGTTAAATTTAGGACATTGGTAAAGAATGATCTAGTTTGGGATATAGGATACTTTTTATCCCGATAGTAAGTATGTTCCTGTCGGTAAATTCGAAGTCCACGTTGTAAATTGTATTTTATTGCTCCGGATGAGGTTAATTTAAGAAATATAATTCAAACTCCGGTAAGAAAACTTTTTTTATTTATTTATTGAAATATTGCACCTATTGTGATTTCATATTCCACCAAATTAGAACCTCTTAAATCTTAAGTATCTATAGTTTTGAGATATTTTCCTGTAGGTGTAATTCTTAGTCAATATTCTCGTTCAGTGGTCAAGTACTGTAGGCATCGTTTACCTACGTTATGCTACTTCGAATCGTATGAATCACTTTTCTCAGAAATACTTGTCTGGTCCTCATTGGTCCTTTGATCTCTGAATGGTCCTCTAGCACTGCTGCGGCCTTTCTCTGAATCATATAATGTTTATTTTGCAACTATGTTTCATTCGTTGTTAATGTTGTGCAATTCTTTATCTATACTGAATTTTACCTCTTTATAATAAAGAGGTTAAATACAAATTATAAAGGGGTCGCGGGTGAAGTGCTAGTTATTTTAACAAAAAAGTTGATTTGAAGAGAAATACATTTTTCAACTTATACTTTATTACTTATACCATTAAAAAACATGCGATGAAGTGACTCTGCGCTGCCACGTGACCTATCATTTTGAAGTAAAAAGACACCCAACAAATCAACACTTCCTCTTTATAACATTATCGTAGACTTACCTATAATGTAAAACCCGTTCCCTCGTTAATCTTTATCACATCAACATAAGTGTGGTTTAATGCCTTGCTCACGACCTTAGCCGACGGGACTTGCGACTCGATAATCATCAAAGCAAACGCGCGATCGTCTCTTATTTTCTTCGCGTGAGTACTGTGAGCACTGTAGCATGTTCCAAGCAACTTCTTTCATTTGTTTTTCCGAAGTCACTGTCGCTACACGCGTCTCTCTTGATCGCGTAGCTTGTGGCCATTTGGTAAGAAACCAGTCGCAGCGACTAGCGCCACGCTGTACCACCATTCATCTCCATCGCTCGTTAACGATGCACAAAAACTGTCGCAACGGATACAGTGCGTCGTAGTCACTGGAATACATCAACTGTACTACAAATTGGTTGGAACGTAAACTTGCGGATGCTGTAAGAAACGGCTCCTGTTATTTGTATAAGAAGAAACTTTAGTCTTCCTAAAGATCACTACAAAAAGCTGTCGTATCCCGTTGCTAAATTGGATGTTAGCTAATTGCAAAAGACAAAAGACCAAAAGGTAAGATCATCGCCAAACCTTCCCCAGCTACGTTTCGGTCGGCTTCCAGTCTAACCAGAAGCATCTGAAATTATTACTGATCGAATTTTGGTATTTGGGTAGTACTGGTTAGTACTACCCAAATACCAAAATTCGATCAGTAATTTAAAATCAAGAACAGTTACCACCCATCCCAGACGTATACCTTTCCTTTCTGACCCACTTGCGTTCGTCCCGAGAAAACAATTATGATATTGAACTGTAAACGCCGTGACACAGATTGGGTCCTTTCTCCTAAATAAAAAAAAAAAACAGAGTAAATTTTAATAATCCACGACACATAAAATCATCTGTCGATCTATATCTTTAACACTACCCCCCGTACCGTTGATATTTCCTCTCATAATTGGCAGTTTCCAAAGCGCCATAAAAAGGCTAGAGCTAAACAATCACGAGGCAAAAGATAGATCTATCAGTAACAGCATCAGTTCCAACAGCCCGCAGAAAAAACTGAGCAAAAAAATGTACAAGGCATTGTGGTAAGAATAGGTAGTGTGTGTAAGGGTTCCGTACGTTTAAAGTAATAGATAACATTATTGCCAAAGATATTTAATATAATAATGAGAGTTTATCAGAAGATAAGTCAAAGAAAAATGTGATCCTATGTATCTGTGAGGCCGTGAGGCCATTATTTACAAGAATGACGTTTCAATTGTCAAGTTTGACACACAGTACACAGTGACACTTGTACCTACAGAAACCGCTTGCCAAGTAGATTACGATTTTGTTCCCTCTTTAGCTGCTACCGTAAGTAAACGTGTATGCACATGTAGCTTAGAAAGTACCCAAATGGCAAATCATTTCAATCGTCAGTTCGTAGAAAGAATGCAACATGTTCCGAATTCTAACTACAACCGCCTTGATTACCAGTTTCGCGAACTTAAACCTTCCATTTAAATCTCAGACCTCAAGTGATTCATATTTTAAGTATCGAACCAGATTTAACTTGTTACGCCACTTCATCCTAAACCAACAGACTAACAAAGTGGACCTCAAGAAAACACTCACCCAACTCTGAAACCGGGCCCCGCCCGCGGCGGCCCGACGTACACATATTTTTGTACCAAGGTTACCTTTTCGCGAGCCGACGTCTATACACACACGCACACCTACACAAAACTTACAATATGTAGTAAAGAATTGGGCCTCGCGTCGACTGTGTGTCTTTCTGCTTGGGGCAGCTCGGAAACCACTAAACTGATTTTGTTATAGTTTTCACTAGACTTGGAACTTCAACTTTTATCTTGAAACGTTCGCTTTTTTGTGGTGGACAGGAATGACATTTTATTTCTAGAAAATATTATCGATTCTAAACCATCTCTGAAAATTTGGCCGGTCATTGAAAACTAACCCTGTACAGTACTAGCAATATAGATGGTCTACCAGTCTCTGGTCGTACCAGTTAATAATATCAGTCCCGCACTTTACGAGGGCCCAATCATATTTCACAAGCACCGTGTTTACTGCCCTGCCCAGTTTATATGCACTTCTGGGAATATAGCCAATTTATACGATTTTAAGGGGACGTAATTTTATGTTATTTATTGAAAGCTACATTCACATAAATCGCTTTAAGTATGTTTGAGGTCAGTTAATCGTTTCGCCTTGAGACACGTCTGGGTATCTGTGTGTAGTGGCAATTTCTGTAGTCTGTGCTGAATAGTTATGATTTAGTGTTAATTATGTAACTAGTCAGTCTATTAGATAATAACGGGTTTAAACAGAGACAATAGGCGAGATGACAAAAAAAAACGAATTAGTCCGTCAGTTGAAAATATTTGACCTGTGTTTTTTCTTTTGTTACGTAAATCAAAATTGACGAAGATATGACGCTTTTAAAATTCACAATACGTCACGCCTAGGTATAATTTTTAGCTAGTTCTGACGTCACGAGCCCCCACTCCCGAGTTTTGATGCGTTTTATCTTTGTAAATATTCATTGATTTACAAAAACAAAAAATACGTGTCCATTAATTTCCAATACTCTAACTGACGGACTAAATAGATTTGCAATTTTTTGATACTGTCGTCATGCCTATTACCAAGTCGATATTCATACATTCTTACTGTCGTTGCAATTATATTTTTGCACTGTTATCCCTAAAGGTTAGGCAGAGGTGTATCTAATAGTACACAAACATTTCGCCAGTTATGTTTAAGACCCATGTCATAGGGGGCGAGCCTATACCATCAACCGGGCACAAATCCAGACTCCGAGGCTACTTCTGAGAAATTCCTAACAGAAAACCCAATAAGAATTTGCCCATCCCGGGAATCGAACCCGGAACCTCATGCTAAGCAGTTACGTTTGCGACCGCTAGACCAACGAGGCAGTTGAATAGGACAATATTATTTTCACGTTTCCTAACAAAAAGGTAGATATTATACAGAACATTTTTCTTCGAACTGAAACATTTATCGCCCTACAAAAAGCACCTGTGTTGATAAATTACATTAGGTGCGAAAATAACCTAAGGAAAAAAACCAAACAAGTAAGAAAAAAAGTACAAAGTTCAACTAAACGTGTCAGGGAAAATCCGTTGAAAAAATAAAATGTAAAAACTTTCTTAAGCCAAATAAAGCAAATATACACGAATAATGATCCTCGACGTAACATTTATTTTTACTCGCATCGTAATCTAAAGATATTTTTATTCACGGCCACCAATCTTTTTATTTGCACAATAAATAAAACCTGACATTCAGAGCTTGAGAGAAACGTGACATTTTAAATCTTATTTGTACACTCACGGGCACAAATATGTATAAACTTACCTTAATTCAAAAGGAATTTTCGCGTTGAATGACAATTTTCTTTCTTAATCGTGTGGTTAGTGCCCAACCTGGTGTCAGAGTTTTTATGCTGCTTATGGGCCTCTAACTTGTCTTTACATGCCGTCGAGAAATATTTCTCAGGCATGCTGGTTTCCTCACGATGTTTTCCTTCACTGAAGCAAGTGATGATTAAACAATACGCACATGAATCCAAAACATCAGAGGTGCGTGTCTTGGATTCGAACTTGTGACCTGTCACTTGGTAGACCGTCGGTCATACCATTAGCATGCCGATTGCATCTTAGAGATTACAAAATAATATGGGTGCCAAAATAATATATTCGTAACGACATGAAATGGCACTCGATACAGAAGGAGAAAATTGCTTTTAAATGTGAGTACATAAAAGTGCTTGTGAGTGTACATCGATATCTCCCTGATCTAAATGCTGGGTCATTGTGCGCCACTTTCTTCTGTTTGTACATTTTTTTAATGTCAATCTTTGGTCTAGTTGTTGAAGTACGAGATCTTGGGGTCAGTAAAAATATTGTTGAGTGTTGTGAATGTTACGTTTCAAGTTTAAAATATCCTACTAATGATTCACTAACGTATCACCAAAACTCCATTGACAAGTTTTCATTTTACAACCAACGTTTCGTATAATATTTATTTCACAATTAACTTACTCCGCAAGTAATATATATTATTATATTATTTATTATTTTAAAAACACTTGTTTTACAAACATTTATTGATTATTTGATGCATTAGATAAAAGAAGTGTTTGTCAAACACTTCTCTTATCCAATGCATCAGATGATATTCAATGATTTATATATTTTTTTCTTTTTAAACCAAACGTTGTTTTATGAGATAAAATAAAAACAATATGAATTGTTTGTCAAATAATACGTTATTAAATAAAAGTTTATCGGATAATTACTTTGCTAAGTGAATTATTTAATTAACTTGTTGTTGTATAATGATGAAATGACAAATAATGTTTTTGCCAGTCGTTGCTTGTCAAGTAAAAGTTTTTGAATTAATGTTTGGTGAACTGACAGGTCACCCCTACTAATATTATAAATGCGAAACTTTGTGAGGATGTATGGATGTCTGGATGTCTGTATGTTTGTTACTCTTACCGGATTTAGATGAAATTTGGCACACAGATAGTTTATAAACTGAGTAAACATATAAGATACTTTTTATCCCGGTAGTACGATCCCGTGGGACAAAAACTAACTACACGCGGGCGATGCCGCGGGCATAAGCTAGTACACGATAAACAGTGATCTTCTTGCGTTGGTTTCTCATTTTTTATTAATAGGACTTTACAGAAATACTACACTCATCATGTTGGTGTCAACACAGTTATTTTTGTTTAGAGCAAAATGCAAAGTAGAAATGACTTTCAATCGGGACATAATTTCAAAATTAATACATACCGAAATATTAGTAAAACGCCTCTGCAATACAGGAAATTCCGGCTTTGTTTTCAATTAAAACATTGATCATCAAAAGAAGCTCTAGAAAATGTCGTCATTACGAACTGTTGACGCGTTGATGTCTTTTGAACGACACATAAAAAAACTAGCTGTGTTCCGCGGTGTCATCCGCTTGCTCAGCTCCTATGGGTCTAGGCGTGATATTAAATAAGTATATTTCTCGAGAATTGGTTTATCAAACCGAAAAAGTTTTTTTTTTTAATCCGACTAGTAGTTCCAGAGATGAACGCGATCAAACAAAATAAAATCTTTAGCTTTATTACATTTAAGTACAGGTAGTACTTATTACTACAAAAAGTGTAACGGAATGAAACTTAATTAATCCACTTTGTTTGTTTAACTTTTATATGATTACGCTGTTAAGGCTTCATGTCTTGTTAAAGTTTTGTTATATTGTTATCATCCAATTAGGTTCTCTATATTATGTTAATAAATTAACCTCTTTTGTTAAATGGGAAAAAAATGCATTAATTGAAGTAGCGTTTTGTATTATTTACTTAATTCAATTCCAATTAACATTCCATGTGTATAATGTAGAGCAACTTTATATTTTACAATAAGCTGATACTTTTTTTAACATAATATAATAATACTTATTTTCTCGAAAGAAACTTTCCATAAAATGTCATTCTATAAGTGATAACCGACAATGACGATTTGGAAAAGTTAAAAATGAATGGGATTGACCTTAGCTATCAATACACTTAGACAACATACATTTAAATTAAAAAAACAAGTCACAAAGAACTCGTATTCGCAGTTTCGTGTGCGTGCTATTAACCGCTGAGGAGTTCTCTCGTGAGGAAGCCGTCCTAGCTGCAGGATCAAGTCAGGTCTTTTATAAAAATATATTGTCACCAGAACCAAAGGTGTGTGCAAAATTTCAGCTCAATCGGATACCAACAAATGCTCGAAAAATGGTTTGAACATTTTGAGGCGGACATCTTACAAATATACATACATACGAACAGTGCAAGTTACTTTCGTAAACTATTTGTGCGTATGATGAAAGCCTGTAGCCTAGCCTGGGACACTTCAACATATAATTAATGATAAATTTAATTAAACAATTCTTCTGCTTGCCTTGCAAAAGACATAAAACAATAAATAAATACCAAGTGCGGTGTAAACAACTGTATAAAACTACATACTTAAAGAGCTCTTGAGTAACTTACGACTTTATACTCGTACAACTATAAATTTAATTACAATGTGAATGTAATGAGACTTTCAGACGTTGAGACGTTCTTTTATTTCTTGTCTTATTTACTGTCTAAAAGTAATTACAAAACATGAGGAAAGACTATAAAGGGTTTAAAAAGACTCTTAACGATGCTAATAGGCACTTGTTCTCCCCGTCATTGCGATCAGTTTGTTGTTCTAGATCTAGACCACACCTTTGATTTCGAACCTTCTAGTTACGAAGATACTTACGACTTTGTACCCTATCACTATGTTTTCCTATTTAACCCAAAGGTTGACTGGTAGAGAATGCCTTCTGGCATTAAGTCCGCCTATGTACCACTGTTGTACATGAAGTTTAATTAAATAAATAATATCGATAATCAAATTTCCAACTTTTTCACAAGTTTTTTTTTTGTAAATACCAATTTTTTTAATGTAAGATTTTACTTTAAACACCTCCACGACCCCCATACTATTCAATCCATCCATCAGCACAATGTTTTAAGTGCGTTACATTGAGTCCTACCAAAAAAGCGTGTTTTTTTAACCCAAAAAAAAAAGTAATTGCCCAGCAAACATTTTTGCGTAGGGTTACTTATTTTGATTTACAGAATGCTTGGTTGACGGCTTCGTGAAGAGTTTGCTGTTTACACCCAGTATATACAGGGTGTAAACCACCTCATCACGAAGCCGTCAACCAAGCATTATGTACATCAAACTTAGTAACTTTAATCATCAAGAACTTTGATCAAACTAAAACTTGTATTTAAAAAAAAAGTTGCCAAAAAGTTGGAACTTTGACCCCCAATATCTCCAAAACTAGAAGGTTCCCAGGTATGGTGCACAACAAAAAAATGATCGCAATGATGAGGAGAACAAGTGCCTTTCGGCTTCGTTAAGAGGTGTTTACAGCCTTTATACACAACATATAACAATATAGCCTCGTTAGTCTAGTGGTTGCAAGCCGAACTGCTGAGCATGAGGTCCTGAGTTCGATTCCCTGGTCGGGCAAAGTGTCATTGGGTTTTTCAGGAATTTCTCAGTAGCAGCCATGGAGTCTGGATATGTGTCCGGTTAATAGCAATAGGGTCACCCCCTATTACATGGGACTTAAACATAACTGACGTAATGTGGGTGTTCTATTCGGTACACCTCTGCCTTACCCTTCGGGTATTACAGGCGGGATGTTATGTTATATAGCAATATGTGCATCTACGGCTTGGATAGAGATGATGAGAGATCATGAGAAGTATGGTAGGAGAATATGCTGCCCCGACGCCAAATAAATTGGGATAAGGGATTGGCCGGAGAATGATATAACGTTTAGCGGACCACCGGCAAATATTGTAGGTATTGTCAAATTATTCTCGTACGAACCTATTTCTAACCGATACCTACTAAAAGAAGAAAATAAAAAACTGTAAACGGTCGGACGGCTCCTATACTTTATCGAATTAAAATGCATAACATCCCAAAGAAAAAAATGTATTACAAAAAACACGCTTACTGTAAACGCAAGATCACAGGACAACCTGTGTGGACAGACACACAGACAATCAGGTCCAAAACAAATATTGGTGGACGAGACAAACATTTGTCCCGGTGTGGGAATCGAACTGGCAATCCTGAGGATAGAAAGTAAGCACTTAACCACCGCGCCGTTTGGGCGGTCAAATATTGGGCATGCATTTTGGAGGGGAACCTCGAACTCTGTTGCTACTCTATATCAGGGTATAAAATAATCATAATACCTTTGATAATGATCGGATTCAGATCGGATTTATCGGATAATTAACCATGCTGCTCAATAACTTAATCTCCTTGATTTTTTACTAAAACCACTTTAATTGTTTTAACGCACTAGAGAATTCAGTCTAAGCAATGTGTTTATTTTTCGGTACTTTCGTAACTATCAAAACATAAAATCCAAATAGCAACGAACAAAGCTGAAATAAAAGTACAAAGAAAACTGTATTTAATTCGTCAATTCGCCTTCGAAATTATTTCTGATAATTCGTAAATTCGTATTACAAAGACAATAATAAATTATTACTTCTGCTAAAATATTATATTTAGTGTGACAATTTATTATATTAATAATAATAAATTATCACTTCGAACCCTGCCGTATATTATTCTCTGCTCAGGTCAGTTTGATATTAAAAACACATTTCATAAATTCTAAGATTCTAACCACCTTACCGAGAGCTTCACGTAGACATGCGATGCAATGGTAGGTATTCACGCAAAGGAAATAAAACTGCGCGCGTGTCGCATCGGCTAGGTCGTGGCTGCGGCATAAGACATGAAACTCCCATAAAAATGCTCTGAAAGTTAGAACCTTCTTGGGAGTTTGTACCCAACCACCACTAACCGCTCATAGTTTGATTCTCAGCACGTTCACTTAAAATTAATCCTACAAACTTATACAAAAAAGTGTTCCCCATTTAGTTTCCGTAATTGGTAAAATGGTACCATGTCAAATACTGATAGAAAAAGTGAAAAACGTAGCGAAGTTAGCGGTTTTCCGAATGCTTTCAAAGTAAAACAAGATTAATGTTTCTGACTGCGCCGCGCGCCCCGCTACTAACAATCCAACTCACTTTACTACAGTTTTAGTATTAATATTTATTATGTTGCTATGTTTTGCTAAACCAATGCTTTGTTGCCAGTAATGGTTCGTTTTTCAACTTTGTTAAAGTAAACTGTTTATGTAAAAGTTTTTACTTTTTTTCTGAAAATGTTTCTTAGGCTGCCACAATTATTTTTCTTTTGCATAATAAACGAACAAGCCCCAAATAGACGTCAAACACCATTCAAACACATAATGTAATATCATACAAACATTAAGACAAACGGAACCAGTTATACAACTAAATCTAGTTAACTCAATTTCCTAGTACAATAGGGCTGCCTACTAATGTCCAAAGCACAAAACCCCCATAAACGGCCGTTAATGTTTCCTGCTTGCTCATTGAGGAAATCCTGAAGTGTAATAATGTGACGTAACATAACATCACGCCTACAATCCCCGAAGGCTAAGGCATCCTTATCTCGCCAGTGTCATGTAATAGGGAGCGAGCCTATTGCCATCAACCGGGTACGAAACAAGGCCGTAACTGAGAAATTCCTGAAATTATTGTTTGATTAAATGGAACACAGCAGCACTACAATGTGAACTTTTGTGATTACAAAAGTTCACATTGTAGTGCTGTAGTGTTCTTAGATTCGTCAGAGATTTCTGACGAATCTAAGAATACGCCTGAACCCTGACTAGTGTGGAAAACAGCTATTTTTCACTTCCCTGTATATTATCCAACTCTGTATCGCTTACCCTACCTCCGTTGAACAGGGTTACCACCTACAGAGACAGTTGTAACACGGCACATTTGTCATAGCACGTGCGTGTCGCGCGCGTGACCCTAGACTCGTAACACACGACTGCGCCCGAGCGATTTATGTTACTACTCACACTTTCACGGCACCTGGTCGGTGTGTCGCCGAAATAGCCGTAGTGTGACGAGATAGATCAGTGTGGAAATAAACACTAATGCATTAGAGAAGGGGTCAACTCAATCAACTCAGCATATTCATATCCACTGTGCCAAATAATCAAATTTTCTTTCTTTCTTTCTTCTTTCACTGCTAGGCGTCTCCCAAGCTGGACCACAACATTCTGTTCTTTCGCTTCTGCATCCAGTCTGTCTGAGCCTCCTCGGAGAATGGGTAGGCAGAGGTGCATTCTGCTACAATCAGGCATTAATCCAGATTCCACTTCCACATCTACAAATATCAAATAGAAATTGAACCTATAATCCCACACACTAAACTAAACTAATCGCTTTCAATGCGTTTCGCACTCCTATAACGAGTTTAATCAAGATTGACACAACCGTGTCAACAGCTTACAAATTGATAAAAAAGAAAATTGTCGTTATAGTTGGTGAACTAACTTACAACGGTAGTAACATCGAAAGTGCAATTCTTCAGGCTTCACTTTGAGATAAATAAATAAACAGAATTCCTAAAGTTGAGTCATGAATCCATTATGTATTTATTTATTATTTATTTTATGAAAAGTCTCAGAAACTACATTCACGCTGCTGGTTTTATCAAATTCTATTTACTAACTAAACTGTGTAACTTACAGCTCTAAAGTTGCGCAGTGTAATCCCACTTCAAACACTCCTTGTTTGCGGCGTCTAATCTTATTACAAGTATAAAGCCGAAGACTAAATATATTCAAACAAGAAACGGATCCAAGGAATCAATTCAAAGGAAAAATAAACAAGACCACAAAACGAGGCACATGAATGTTGCCCCCGTAAGCCAAAAAGCGGTATCTTAAAAAATCGAAAATCCTTTTTTGTTTGAAACACTTCTTTAACAGACAGGTAGTCAGTGACCTTAAAGTCTGACAACCAGTCTTGACAAAAGGGATCGTATTACCCAGTACCAACTGAGTCGTGGAGTACAGATAGGCAGTCGCTCCATTTAAAACACTGGTATTCAGCTGCATCCGGTTAGACTGGAAGCCGACTCCAACAGTGATGGGAAGAGGCTAGGCAGATGATAGTTTGAAACACCTCTTACGAGATTTATGAATAAAATTACTGGATATTTTATTGGTACGTTAAAAATAAACTAATAAGAAAAACTTGCATTTCTTTTTTTTACTAAAGTAACATCAGGCTATTACCATCCCATTTGACCACCCAAATGGAGCAGCAGTAGTGAGGCTGCCTTACGTTCTTAGGGTCCCGGGTTCGAATCCCGGTAGGAGCAAATGTTTGTGTGATGAGCATGGACATTTGTTTCAGAGTCCTTGATGTTTATATATAATAAGTATGTATTTACAAACAAAAAGTATCTATGTAGAATATCAACTATCTGGTGTCCACGATACAAGCCTCGTTGCTTACTTTGGCACCTAGATGGCGCTGTGTGTAATGTCCAGCGATATTTATTAAAGATTGATTTATGTTTTGTATGATTATTTATACAAGAGTAAAGGCACAATGAAAATTTTCACATAATATTTCCCCTTTTGTCGAAACATGCATATAATGAGTTACCGTTTCTTGGCTCACGGGGCCGAAATAAAGTCCCTTCAATTAATCCGTAACATTTTATTTAAAAAGCCGCCTCGAAGCACCGAGGAGTGGGAGCTGGCTTACAGTACGAATTTCAATTTCAAATGAAAGAACTTCTCCGTTAACGATGCTCTTTGTCAGGAATGATAGTATTAAACATAGTATCTTTTTTTTGTACCTATACATTTCTTAATGTATAAAAGTCACGTGAGCTAAACTTCGCATCGGATTTGGATGCAGTCTTTTTTTTTTTTTTTTTTCGTTTGGGAAATCATAAAATGACTTTTCCCGCTCTGGGCGGAGCAGGGGGGAGTGTTTTACTGACTAAAACCCATCCATGTTCCTTCATCGCCCTTTGTTTTCCGGGGTCACGGTATCTCTTTCGAACAGTCCCGCAACCCCGGCAGGCATCGGTCCTTGCGGACCCCTTCCTATTGCTGACTCTCTTTGAGGCGCGCGTGGAACACGAACGCGCCGTCGACACGGCCTGTCGTCATGAGACGGACGGACGGCGAGCTAGCCCATAGCCCACAGTCCACAGGCCCGCGCCTACGGTGGCCGGGGGCCACGTGATGGCCCCCGGCCCGGGGCGTCTCCCGCGGCGGCCGGGACGCTGTGAGGTTCTCTCCCTCTCACGTTCCGCCACCTCCTTCTGTAGCATTACTGCTTCGTAGAAGGAGGTGACGGCGTCCCATTCCGTCTCGCTCCGGACCATGGCTTGCACCAGGGCCGGACGCGAGAGGTCGCCGCTGCCAATCGCTGCTTCAAGGACACGGCGGTGCTCCGCCCACGCGGGCACACCTCCACCGTGTGCTCCACGTGCACGTGTGCTGCCGCAGGTCCGGTGAGGACCTGCGGCAGGCGGAAGGTGAAGACGCCGTGGCGTCTCTCAAGCCACTCCTCAAAGAGGGCACTTATCGCCACTATCGTGGCGTGCCCTTTCGAGGCAGTCTTCACAACCATTCAGTGAATTTATTCCAGTTTATGTGTTATCATCATCTCCCGAGCCTTTTCCCAACTATGTTAGAATCGACTTCCAGTCTAAGCGGATGTAGCTGAACACCAGTATTTTACATGGTCTGACTGCCTCACAACACAACTCAGTTAGTACTGGGTAATATGTACAATACCCCTTGGTGAGACAGTTGTCAGATTTTTGGGCCACTGACTACCTATAACGACTGCCAAAGATCTACAAATGACAGAAAAAACCAATGGCTTAACATGCTTTACGGGGCACAGAGGAAACTCGGTCTGTAATGTGTGGTTACCCATCCACGAACCTACCTAGGCAAGCACGGCTTAACCTTAAGATCGTCCCGGGCGGCTGTTATTATTTAGCCACGAGTTCCTCATTGCGGTTTATGTGTATAATATGTAATTAATGTTTAACTTAAACATAATGAAGAAATCTTCAGTTTTGTTATGTCATTAAAGCCGTACGAAGCAGGGGCGAGTCTATAGCTTTGTATTATGCAGGGTCGAAAGGGACTTCGTCACACAAACGCTTAGGTACCACATATTCAGTACAATCAGGAGCACCAGTATGTAAACACTTAACAAGTTTTAAAAGTGTTTTTCTCCTACGGTTCTGATTAAAATATATTGTTGTTACGAACATACTATTCTGGAACGCATATTTTTATGAAAAAGATCCTATCTCCAAGCTACAATCGTTATTTCTCGCGAAAATTGATTTTAAATTTAGGATAGTGAATACATATTGGTGCGCGTGACTGTACATCATTCTGAACCCCACATTGTAATTGTTCTTTCGCGTTGCTTGTTGTGTACTGTTTTACGAGATCCCCATTGTGGTGGTTTTAAGTTTGCGCTAAGTACTAGCACTAAACTTTAAAAGTATTTCAGAGATGGTCCTTGCAGACGTGCAAGAATTCTCTTTTACCCTGCGTGTTCCCGCCCATTGTCGGGGTGTGCTTTGTTTAAACTAGTGGTGTTGGCAAACGAACGAAGAAAACAAATGAACATGAGAAAAGTGAAGGTTAATAACACTAACTCTTTTATCTCTTTTGATTTTATTACTGACTGGCTTTCTGCCCGCGGTTTCGCCCACGTGGTGGTCGGGAATTATCCCACGGCAACTTACTAGCGGGATGAAAAGTATTTATTGTCCTAACCCAGCTCATGGTCTTAGCCAGGGGTTCCCAAACTTTTTCAGTTTGCGGCGCACTTACAGGCTCACAGTTTTGCCTCGGCGCCCTATAGTTAGTCGAAAAAGCAGAGTTTTCATAATAGTGTTGACACACAAGAATACATTTGAAAATCTGGCTTCGCATAAATAAGATGTTGCAAGAGGAATGAGAATTCTTAGGGATTCAATTTAAAGTTTGTTTGAGTTTGAATTTTGGATCAATATTCAAAACTCCACCAAATCGGAACACGTGGATCTTGTGTTAGGGCTGCTCTCGCAAGAGTTCAATGAGACTCTCTTCTTCTTACGAAGTGAATTCTGGTGGAGCATTGTGTATGAAAAGGACTTTGGATTCACGAAAATTTTTCGATATCGTCTTTGGCAAAGTATTATAAAAACAATTTAGTGAGATTTGAAAAGTTTTACGTGAAAATGAACATTGACTCTTGTGAGACACAAGCTTATTAGATTTTTATCGAATACTTAAGATTAGTTTCCGGAGAATAGTAAAGAGAAGCGCCTCATGGCGCCTCTCTTTACTCTCTACGGCGCACAGTTTGGGAACCCTTGCTCTAAGCGTATGCCAAATTTTATTAAAACTTTTAATTAATTTTGTTGTTTATAGGAATTTTGCCTGTAATAAAACACAATTAATTTATTTTCATTTTATTTTATTTAAACTCAATTAGCCGTCTATGTGTTAATAGGTAAAAAACAGACGGACAAAATTACTTTCGCATTTATTTATGGATATCAAAAACCAATTATATTTTTATATCTTAATAATAAAATCACGCGCTCCATCCTAACGAACTAAATCGCTAATTAATTTAGACTTTCGCTACTACAAATATTTAATATAACACTCCAACGGTTCCAAACAGGTTACCAGTAACACGATAGCGACCAAACACAAGTTATTTAAATGTAAATGAGAGATGAATAATCCTTTATAAACATACGTATATATACGTACGTAAAGGGTATAAAAATACTCTTAACGAAGTGTCCGGAGTGCGTTACATTAAGTCCTACCGAAAACGTGATGATTCACCCCAAAAAAAAGTCATTTCCCAGCAAAAAAAAATGTGTAAAAAAAAAAAAGAATGCTTGGTTGACGGCTTCGTAAAGATTCTGTTTACACCCTGTATACAGAGGTATAAACCCGGGGTTTGGTTAAAAGTTTCTTGGCAACCAGTAATCGGATTTCATTCATACATGTATCCCACTTCTGATAGCAACCATGGTATTGTGGACTTTAAAACATATTTTTACTGCGTGACCACCCACCACAGTTGAAATGCGTCTCGACCACAAACATATTTCATTGATATTTGTATGTACGCTGATTGAGGATTGGTAGAAATGAGAAGTGTAGATTTATTGCAAAAGTTCGTGTGGTCGGAAGATAGGTGTGGTCACGTTGAACGTCTGCAGTATTAAATAGTTCCGTCCACACCAAAGACGTAGATGTCGCTTTAAATGAATCAGGCAGAACGATTACAGGCTATCAAAAACCGACCCCAGTCAGCGCACTAAGCCCCACAGCTAACATAGCACCTCCACATGTCCGAAAAGGAGTCGCAAGCGCAGTGGAGACACAAACAGTAGTCGGACAACAGACACCAGATATAGGGCCCTACTGCCAAAGTAACGGCTTAAAAGCAGGCAGGTGGGAAGTATCTGTCATCCTCCTACTCACTACATACCACCAAGTGAGAATCTACCTGGGTCTGACCTTCCATGGTCCACCTGAAATACCTTAAAGCGTCTCCGAAATCAAGTGGGATGATGAGACTCCAACCTCGTTAAGTGTGGCTACCGCAATGAAACAGCAGCTGGTGGTTGTGGAGCTGTGTCACAAACTATGCTCCACCTCCTATCTTGTTTTCTTAATCGTTGGTCGAGTGGATGAAAGTGCAAGGGAGTGGGGCAGCAGCTGGAGGTTCTGGTCCTGTTCCGACATCGACATAATGCCGCGTGAGTACCAACATCCATCTTATTGTCATGTCAATAAAACATGCAGCCGAAGTGACCTCTGCGCTGCCACCAACGCGCGACGCCGCGGTAGAAATGGCGAAATTCTGAGCTAACAAAATATAAAATTTGTCGTGCCAGCGACGCGAGAAGAAGAAGTATTAAATAAGAAATAGTAACTTGTATAAATCTTTACAAAACTAACAGGATAATCTTTATGAACTATAACTGTCTCAATAAAAAGCCTACTATTTCACCAGCAACAACCTAGGTGCTGACCACATATAATCATTATCTCGACTCCCATCGACCACAAAACATTAACTTCACCACAAATTACCATATAAAAGAGAAGAAAATAGACGAGGAACAACAAACCGTATTGATTGTGGTGGACCGTGACAATAAACAAAGACATATTAGTCGTACAGTATATCAACTAGGAACAAATGGTAGGAATCGGCTCACACACACACACATGCAAAGTGCTTACATAAATTCTCAGCATTCTTCAGGTAACAGGTTACATATGAGTAAATCCAGAAAATTAACTACTTTTCAAAAGGTTTAGTTGTCAACCTTAACAGACGCGTTTGATTTTACAACATCGTTAAAAGAAATATTTTTAAAACAAGCTTTTAGCATATTTTTTTGTATTCTTTTCAGCAACCCCTTTTAATTGATACCCATATGACAGGGGCCCTTACGGCCTCATGGCCCTTTACGGGGCCCCGGTGTGGGCGCGTTCCTTGAGGCTGCGTGCAGCCCACTACCTGAACGCGCCCCAAAAGGTGGTAGCCGTAAGGCTGGCCCGTGGGTACCGCACGATCGCCCGCGAGGCGGCGTGCCTCCTTGCCGGATTGCCGCCATGGGATCTGGAGGCGATAGTCCTCGCGCGCCTGCATGAATGGCGCGCGGAGGCGCTTCGCCGGGGGGAAACTCCGCTGCCGCGACAAATTGTCGCTCAGCGGACAGACTTCCGGCGGGATCTCATGGCGACATGGAGAGAGCGACTGTCGCAACCCCGTGCAGGGCACGCCACGATAGTGGCGATAAGTCCCCTCTTTGAGGAGTGGCTGGAGAGACGCCACGGCGTCCTCACCTTCCGCCTGACGCAGGTCCTCACCGGACACGGTGTTTTCGGGAGGTTCCTGCATCGAATCGGGCGGGAGGAAACGCCCGGGTGTTTCCACTGCGAGGATCGACCGGAGGACACGGTGGAGCACACGGTGGAGGTGTGCCCCGCGTGGGCGGAGCACCGCCGTGTCCTCGAAGCGGCGATTGGCGGCGGCGACCTCTCGCGTCCGGCCCTGGTGCAAGCCATGGTCCGGAGCGAGACGGAATGGGACGCCGTCACCTCCTTCTGCGAAGCAGTAATGCTAGAGAAGGAGGTGGCGGAACGTGAGAGGGAGAGAACCTCACAGCGTCCCGGCCGCCGCGGGAGACGCCCCGGGCGTCGGGGGCCACCACGTGGCTCCCGGCCACCGTAGGCGCGGGCCTGTGGACGGTGGGCTATGGGCTAGCTCGCCGTCCGTCCGTCTCATGACGACAGGCCGTGTCGACGGCGCGTTCGTGTTCCACGCGCGCCTCAAAGAGAGTCAGCAATAGGAAGGGGTCCGCAAGGACCGATGCCTGCCGGGGTTGCGGGACTGTTCGAAAGAGATACCGTGACCCCGGAACACAAAGGGCGATGAAGGAACATGGATGGGTTTTAGTCAGTAAAAGTCTGACACTCCCTCCTGCTCCGCCCAGAGCGGGAGAAGTCATTTGATGATTTCCAATCCGAAAAAAAAAAAAAAAAAAAAAAAAAAGGGGTGCAAAAAAAAAAACTAGTCCATCATCTTTGGGAGTCCATATTGGATTTAGGATGACGTCACTTAGCACCATGCATTGAGATCCAAATTAAGCGTGGATTTCAAACTTTCTGCTCAATCGGTAGGAGATAACTGTTTTAAAATTAAACAAAACATTGCAAGTTAAATAAAAGCTTGCTATAAAAAAAGGTAGGGCTAGTCGCTTTACTGGTTATCTCTATACTGTGACTACGAACAAACCACAAACCTATTTTATACATGACCGCAACTTTACTGTCGAAGATAGCAAAACCTTAACATAAATTAAGTAGCAGTTACCCGCCTTTATCACTAGCTGTTAGTGTTAATCATACTAATTATAATATTTAATTAATGTTTGATTTAATAAGGAGTAAATTGCCTGCCGTGATTTTTAAATTATCTGATCGGAAGTTTAATAATTTGGTTTTTTTTTTTGTTTCTAACGCGAGGCGTGGTTTTGATATCGGTAGATTTCTTCAAATTAAAGTAGCGGGTCGCTGCTTCGCATTTTAATTCTAGAAAGGACATCAAAATTTAATTATTTGTGTAACTTTGATTTTGTTCTTCTTAGCGTGTCGATGGCAATCTAAATTGTGTCGGCCCAGAACTGAGCTATTAGTTTGGCGCTTTCGGTAGCGTTTATCAACTTTGATATTTATTTGTCACACATAAACTTCCAGGATAAATTCTCTACTTTGTGGTGAAACGCGCATAAATCCGTTGCCAAGTTTAGACGAACGGTGCTTACGAAAAGCGAATTTAATTTATAATTGAAGTTTCGTGAATTCGTCCTCTAAAACTGGCGCAACTGATAATATTGTATGCGGTACAGTTTTTCAATAGTCTTTTATCTGTCATTGCCGGGCAAAAGCCTCCCCCATATCCTTCCAGGTACTCTTCTCCTGCGTCATCTCGAACCAGCCTTCGTGATGCGCGTCTAGATTATGCAGTACATAATAAAATTATATTTTGAACCGGCCATACTGCAATAGATGACATTTTAAACTCAGTTTGCGTTTTAATCTTACTAACGATCTATATTTGTATGACGAACACATAATCTTCTTACACACCCACTACAAAAACGTTTGACGACTACTCATTTTGAGTCACATATTCTAATCCGATGTAAATAAAAACATACTTAACTTTAAAAAAAATGTACGAAGCAAACATGAAGTTTACCAAAGAACTAATTAAAATCATGATTGGAGCTTGGCCCATTCAAATACGTTTGAACTTTCAAACTAATGAGATGGGGATGAATATCTGTATTTTTAATAGGGTTGACAAAATTGCAAAGCTTGTAAAATAAATGTAGTGTCCAATGTTTAAGCGTATGGTACCTCATTTGTGTTTGACCATGTCTCTTCTAGTCTTCTTCTTTTTCGTTTCATGTTAATGGTCCAATGCTTTGCGACTTCTACGGCAATGTCGGTGGCAGCACAGGTCAACTTGGACTGCAGCTTTTGGGGTTCAGAGGGCAGAAAAATGGATGAGGCATAGTCTGCATTGCAGTTTCCGCTTTCACACCAGCATCATTTTACCTCTTCGCAACCTGGCGTTACATCTTTCCACTTGAGTTATGGACCATACCTTCAAGCCTGAATTCTCTTCTTAAAGGATAACAACAAAGACTCATTCATGTTATAAACAGTAACAGTGGAAGAAGCTAATTTATGGACGTATCAAATGTGGTATTACCACCTTTCAGAACAGAATCTTACACCTAATCTGAAGGACTTATCTTGAACTAATAGTCCTTGCAAATAATAACGTCTTACCAGCACGACAGGATACCTAATTAATCCTTAGGTAACTAAACGTAGGAGCAGCGGTGGCCCAGTGGTGGAGGCCCCGACTTACGAACAGTAAGTCGTGGGTTCGAACCCAGACAGGCGCATTACTTTGTGTAATTTATTTCATCACCATTGCTCTCAAGGTGAAGGAAAACATCGTGAGGAAACCGGCATGTCCTAGAACCAAAAAGATTCGAAGACATGTGACATCTACCAATCCGCACTGGGCCCGCGTGGTGGATTATAGACCATTCCCTCTCATAGAGAGGAGACCTGTGTCCCAGCAGTGGGAACATTAATAGGCTGATGATGAACTAAACGTATAAAGTTCTATGGCCGTTTCAAATCATTCCCTTGCTTATGTATTATGCTAATGATTGTCTCACAGTCTACAGTCTTCTTCTATTCGCCAGCATTTGGAGCTCAGTAGTCAGTCACGCTACTTCGTAAGTTAGCTAGGGAATATAAGATATAGGAGCGAAGATGACTGACCTGACCCAAGCTGGCCCAGGGCGTAAGTCGTAAGTACCTAGATACCATCTTGTCCTGCCCCTATTATTAGAGATTTACCAATACAGTTGCATAGAAAAACGTCAATTAATTAAGGAACGTATACTTTTCGTGGGCGCACCATTTATGACCTGGATTCAGCTCCCATGAGCGGTCGGAGCGGTTTTATTTTGACTCAATACTTTACTTTTACTACTCGAATGACCTCCGGACGAGTAAACGAGTAAAAAATATTGAAGGGCTTCGCCGGTGTATACCCGACTGACCAGCGGATACGTGGGAGACGCAAATATATGTTGAGTTTTCAAATTTTATACATAGATCAACAATTCAACGCTTTTATTAATTCAATTTTCTATTCCGTAGTAATTTTAAGTGACAAACTAACTTTAGAAAATAATGTGGTTACGCCATACTTAGGCCTCCTTCGCAGAGGAAAGCCAATTCACACTACCAAATCCTCAGTGACTATTACAAATTCTATTATATGTGTACCTACTTGTATGTAATTGTATTATATGTATTGTACTAGATTTTATTGTTTGTATTGTAATTCATTCGTTTGCAATCATTTGTGCCGAATTAGCTCTATGTATCAAACATTTTTGGCCTTTTTTTTTATAAAACTTTTATTCTCTTTCTCAGACAACCTGCGTTTTAATAGGTAGGTATCTACAACATTTAGTGCTTAAATGTAAAATCCACTCAAACATAAACTTAACCCTTTCCAGCATCACATTCTGGAAGCTTCGTCAGTCGAGTATGCGCATAGCAACGACGCCTGCGCCGTGACGGGGGCGGCGGGGAGGCGCGCGCCTACCTGCGCAGACGCTCCCCAAAACGAGCAAGAGTGCGCATTCCTGCCGTGCCGCCCGCGCACCTTACACCCCCGCACCCGATGCGTAGGGGTGCCAGGGAAAGGTAATATTTAGTTTAAATCTTCTTCTTAGCGTTTTGATAGCTTTTTTGCCTGTCTAGACCAGCGAGATCCCAACAAAAACAAGTTTTCGCGAAAATCTAAATTTGCCCATATCTTTATATCGTGTTCACTTAGGATCTTGAATTTTATACACGTAATGGGAACTACATACCTCAGTAACTGGTTTAAATTTCTTCGTGCTAGGTCCATCCGTTATTGAGAAAATCGGTGGTGACACACGGATAGACAGACGGCCAGACGGACAAGAGAGTGATCTTATAAGGATTCCTTTTTTTTACCTTTTGAGGTACGGAACCATAAAAAACTATTTTGGAGGTTTTATCAAATGTAGCCCAGAATTCGACTACGAGTTTAGCATCTTCAATGGCATTCTTGTAATATGCACAGATTTATACGAGAAAATACAAGACTTTGAATAGTTCTTTCATTGTCAATTTCGGGAAACCACTTCAATGTCGTTGGGTTTAAAAATAACTTAGGTTTTTTCTTAATACTAAATAGGATTGCGTTTGACCGCAACTCGCCTGTTGCAGCCTAGGGTGAGCACTCTTGCCTAAAAGAAACCGATTGACTCGAACATTGAAGAGATCCAGATTATAATGATCGGGAAGCAGACACATCATCTGCGTAGCCTTTTCCCTGTTGGGGTCGGCTTCCAGTATGACCGGATGCAGCTGAATACCAGTATTTTACATGGAGCGACTGCCTATCTGACCTCCACAACCCAACAAGCAATCAATCGGGAAGCAGACATGCTGACAGTAAATTCTCATAATTATAATACAGTTGTTTAACAATACACAGCACCAAACCACTTAACATTATTATGTTAAGAAACTGCAAATCGATTCCACAAATTAAGACAGAGAGAAGCGACAAAGCGAATCCCGCAACGTACAACAAAACTAGTTCAACGGAGTAACCTAGAAAATAATTTGAACACTTACAAACATCAGAACATTCGTTAAACTGATTCTCTGATCGTTAGCAAATTGCATGAACGTTTTACTGAGCAGAATGTTAATTGACTAAGTATAATTGACTACGGCCCACAACCGTTGGTTTGACTTGAACAGATGCTTCTGATCCCGGATCCAAGGTTTGTTAAATGCTAATCAAAGATTTATTTATTTATATTTAACCTACCACACTAACAACCTACATAACATCACGCCTGTTATCCACGAAGGGTTAGTCAGAGGTCCACCCAATACATATATCATTTCGCCAGTTTTGTTAAAGTCTTATGTGATAGGGGACGAGCCTACTGCCAAAAGGGCACAGATCCAGACTCCGTGATAGCTACTGAAAAATTCACAACAACAACTGGTCACAGTACTGTAACGCTCACGTACTGAAAATCAATACTATCTTTACATTATTTTTGTCACTTTAATCAGACTTTACGAACAATTTAAAATAAGAAGAAAAGAACATTTTTCAAAATGACTAGTACCGTTAGTAAAATAAAAATCATTGGCCCTGATAATATAAGATTAGTATTAGGTATTTATTTGTTGGGAAACTTCAAAGTTTAGACACCTTTTATACTCGTCTTTATCTGTTACAGCTCCGTGAGAACATTATTTGCTATAATGGTTATTCGCAATTGAAAGCATAGCCTACATGCAGCTGAATCGTAAACCTCATTCCTAGGCAATCAATGGCCAAGTCCGACAGAGCATCATTACGTTTCCTGGTACCATCAAAGCTACATAGAACATCAATCAAGCACAAACTAACCAGTGAACAATTTACTTGCATTCGTAAACTCATATTTTTAGTGACCGACGAGTTACGAAAAGACTAGGTAAGTTAATACACCCACATTTCGCCAGTTACATTCAAGTCTGATAGCGGGTGAGCATATTGCCATCAACCGGGCACTATTGCAGACTCTGGACTGCTTCTGATTGAGATATCTCATGGAAAAACCTAACAAAACTGTACCCGACCCGGGGATTAAACCTAGGACCGCTCAGCAGTAGCGCTTTTGACCACTATATCAACGAGACAGTGGAGTCGATTCTGTTGTGCACAAACTAAATTTAATTTAAGCTATTGCTATCTTTTACTAAAAGGTAGTGCGAGAAAAGGACGGCTACAGCTATAAACTAAGATATGTCAAACTAGTTTATGCCTTGCGCTTCACCGTGTTTTTAGTCGACATGTTTTTACGTGCACCATTCATTTGTATGGAAATGTTAGTTCCAATTAAATTTGACAGCTCTAAATTACGTCAGTCTCTTTCTCGTTTTATTAGAGAGAAAAAGATAGCAATAGCCTAAATTAAGTTTAGTTTGTGCACAACAGAATCGACACCAAATATCACCAAAAATTAGTCACTAAGTCAATTTACTTTTACCAAAAGTAAAATAACTCTTTCTTGCCAACCCTACCGTGGTCCTCATCCCCTGCATCCCGACACAATGCGGACCTGTTGCCGCGCTCCCCCCCTCACCCCTCACCCCACACCCCCCACGCCCCGTCTTTCCCGCCGGCCACTCGCGCAATGCATCCTATAAATAATTCAAAACGCCGTCGGATTAATTCGAGGTCCGTACCGATTCAGCTGTCAATTAATGTGGTCGGAACATCGCGTTCCTGTCCTGTACATCGGTACATCGTGCGGCTGGCTGTACGATGTGATAACGAGTCAATCTGGCTGGTACGAACGCTCTATGCGGTGCGTTTGAATTTCGAATGTGTAGTTGAACATTCGGGTTGCTATTTCGATGTCTAAAAAAAGAAATTTAAACGTTTAACCTTTGTTTTTGAAGAGGGGAACTCCTAGCATAATCTTTGGCATAATAATATGGTTGAATCCTCAATGCACTCTATCAAATTCAAATTGCTTCTTATTCTTGCGTTGACACGCGCGTGACGGAAGGGCCATTTAGGGATTAACATCAATTGAAAAGAGAGTCAGAAGCAATCACCTGTTCAAAAAACATTACATAGTATTATACTTAGTAAAGATAGAACTTGTAGACCAAAGGTACTTATTGTGAAATCAAAGACTCAGCGCACAATAATATTAATTTATCGTTGAGAAACTTTTATGATAAAAACTTATGAACCTAAGACTTATTTCTTCTAAAACATAGACATTAAAATCTCGGGTAGAGACAAAGTAGAAAGGAACCTTTTATCTTATCGTCTCTGTTATCGAAACAAGGTTACAATTTAAAACCTAGACGAATGAGAAGAACTAATTATATAGGGTCGAGACAAAGCGATAATCAAAACAACTACAAGTTTCTAGTCCAATTAGCAGTTGAAATGCAACAATAAATCAAGACTACGATTAAAATCACATGCTTTTAGCTAAAATACTCAAAGCATTGCGGCATATATGGCATACTGACTTTTGCTCGCGGCTTCGCCCGCTTGGAGGCCGAAAAGTAGCCCACAGGAAAGTACTCATCACCATCTAGCCTAGCCTTTTCCCAACTATATTGGGGCCGGCTTCCAGTCTAACCGGATGCATCTGAATACCAGTATTTTACATGGAGCGACTGCCTATCTGACCTGGACAATCCAGTTTGTACGGGTTACCCCTTGGTACGACTGGTCGCTAAACATTCAGGCCACTGACTGACCTGTGACGACTGTTAAATATCTGCAAATGACAGCCGGGACCAAAGGCTTAACGTGCTTTCTAGAACACGAAGGAAACTGAGAAAATACGAGGAGTATTATCGGAATAAAAAGTATCCTATGTCCCAACCCAGACCATGCTTTACCTATATGCCATATCATATCTGAATCTGTTCAGCCAAGGTAACAGACAGACAGATAGTCCGACATACAGACAGAGTTACGTTCGCATTTAATATATTAATAGTATGGATAAATTAACTAAACCAGTATCGATAAATTTTGTATTTTCACTTCGTTTTAATTGATATATTATATTTACCAATTCTATCTTATAAATAAGTCATTAATTACCAGTTTAATTAGGACGCGTGTAATCAATGTGAAGTATTGACGCGATATAATTTTCGCCAATAGCTCCACTTTTTGTGTATTTATGTATGTTTTTAGTTTTGATAAATGACTATATTATCAAACACAATATTAAGCTAAGAAGTCTAAGCTTTCATGTTTTAGTGTACAGTCGACAAAAGAATCTTGTATTAAAGCAAGAAATCTTACTTATTGCTAATGTTTGTGAGGATTTCTTTTTTCACGCAAAAACTACTGACCGGATTTGGATGAAAGGCACACAGATAGTTTATAACCTGGATTAACAAAGGGTGCTTTTCATCCCGGTATAATATGATCCCGTGGGACATTACCGAACACAACACGGGCAAAGCCATAATCTGGTAAGAAATATTTTACTCTGGGCAGTATTGTATCACTATTTATATTAGTAGGTAATTTCTGAAAACTCCTAAGTGTTTGAACCAAAATTTTGAAGATACGACGTGACCAGCCCGCACTGGGCCCGTCAAAAATACTACTCGGTACACAGACAAGGGGTAAAACAAGTTATCCATATAACATACGTTATCCACCTGACCTGAAACACATCTCTTTTGTCGACTGTATCTGCCTATTGTGTGGACTGGCACATTAGTAACATCCCTGTTAACCCTTCAGCTCGTAATTACAGGTTCTCGCGGTATAAGTATGAGTCAGCCGCTAAAGTTCAACAGGTCGGGCTTGATCTCACGATCAGATAATGCGTTAGCCGATGGCTGTTGGCGTTTTTTGTTATTTTTACGAGGAACTGTTTGTAATATGTAGGTATTGTTATGCGTCTATGAATTTTAATATCAGGTTTCGAAATTACCCTATAAATTAAATACATTGATAATTCAATATATACCTAATCAATGAAAATTGTCACTTCGAATCCTGATTGATATTCCCAAATTCGATATCTTGTGACCTAAAAGACAATAT
Organism: Xestia sexstrigata; assembly: GCA_941918905.2. NCBI lineage: Eukaryota > Metazoa > Arthropoda > Insecta > Lepidoptera > Noctuidae > Xestia > Xestia sexstrigata. The sequence continues at coordinate 3,063,706 of OW799201.2, read as the reverse complement.
CAGAGAAAATACATGAGAGTGTTATTTTTCTAGTATTTTGGCCTAGAAGGGTAAGAAGTTCAGAAGTTTAACTGGTACCTAAGGTTAAAACTTCAGAAAACTAGTCCAATTGTTGTACAAAGCTTATTCAGACGATAATTTTCTGTGATAAAAAATTATATAAAATAAATAAATCTTTATTGACAAATTATTGCTCAAACATCAGTGTAGCCCTGGCTCTTGTACTAGGAGTTCCTGTATCACAAGAGACAGACCTCTCAATTAACAGAGAATATGTAAAAAACGATAGACACAAAAATTTGATCATTATTGCCAAGAAACTTTAAATAAATTGACAAAATCACATGATACCGACCTACAAATCGATTAGCTACTATTAATACTAGCAATGCTGTAATAACAGACCACAAAAATGTAAATGAAATCCATTGATACCTAATAAATTAGCTTCATTCTAGCCGTGTCTGCGCCATTTGCTGTGAAACAACCTGGTCGGTTCCACGAACAGATTCCTCAGGTACCTACCTATAGCTCGACGCAAGATAAAGGTTACATTACTGTACCTAACCTAATCAAACGACAAATACCGTCAGTTCTTCCAGCGCTCCGCCAGAACCATTAAATGGATGTGGCGACGCTTGAGGGAGGTCTATGTCCAGAATCGAAGGTTTTTAGCCGAATCGTTGATGATTTTCGCTTCTCTTTTCAAACCAAGTGGACTAGACTCCGGACCGAACTGAGGATACCGGACTTTGACATATATTTGGTTCGTCCTCAGCCTATTATATTATATTGTTTATACCACCTTAGGGCCTAGACAAGTGGAAATTGCTTCAAAAGTTTATCGTATTCCTACGTCTATTTTTAACAGGATTGAGATAATGTATTCAGTTGCTTATGTATTGACATTAGCTACCTAGAGAGTCTAGAAAAGATGATTCATGATGAGCCTAGTTGGTTTGCAGCATAGTTAATAACACTCTGATTAAATGTCGTTTTTCCTAAGCTCTCTTAAATCAATGCCTACCTAAATTCGTTTAAAGTAAACTCGCTGCTTCGAAAAAGAAATTTAACGAATTTAACCAATGTAACTTCCAACTTGTGTCGTACTACATAACTAGGATGAATGATTCATTTGTACCACTGAACGGTTAGTCTAAATTGTGCAGATAACTTATTAGCTTCGGTTAGTGTTTAGTATTCGATAAGGTACATGATTAAATTAATTAAAAGGCATTTGCTCAGGTCAGGTGAATTGAATAATTATGCGTGGTTTGGTTAGGTTGCAGGTTAATTCGTGACTGTTTTGCGGTTTTGCGTATTGTGAAACTTCAAAGTAACATTCAAACATCACTTCCATTTAACCGAATGCAGCTGAATACCAGTATTTTACATGGAGTGACTGCCTATCTGACCTCCACAATCCAGTTAGTACTGGGTAATACGATGCCCTTTGGTAAGACTGGTTGGCAGATTCAGAAAACCACAATGTCTTTGTCTTCAGCTAAGCTGCCTAGCCAAAAATAGGAACCGTGTTGAAACTTCCCCTATATTTGAAGCTAAGACTTAAGCCAAGTTGAGCTAAGCTTAAGTCTTTACTTTTACTAGAGAAGTCGGTTAAAAATAAAGTAATACCAACGCGCACTGGGCCATCTTTGTAAGGTCCAGTTTACTCCCTGTCATGGAAAGTCAACCTATGTCCCGGCAAATAAAACATTACTTGGTAATAAAGCTATTATTACTAACTAATACATACCCGAAATTGGCGAAATGTGAGTGTGTGTACCCTACACACACTCACATTTCGCCAATTACGTTTAAGCCCCATGTAAGAGGGGGCGAGCCCAACAACACTTTGCCCGACCTGGGAATCGAACCCACGCTTGCGACCACTCGACCAACGAAGCCAATACGACTAACACGGACTCACAAATTCAAAAAACCTAGGTTGGTTTTTATTAAAACATAGATATGGCATCTATTTATATTTCCAGAGTACTCAAGCAGTCAGCTCACGTACCAAATACGGATTCTCCACCGCTGGCCTAATGCCCCGCTGAACAACAATATGGTTCAGTTCAGTAATTACACAATAATTACCAGCTCGGGATAAAATTAACAGCTCCCAGTACACCTGCTCACCTTCCCGCGATGCTTGTGAGAATAGATAGAAAACTCGTCCGGGTATTTTTAGGAATTAGGTTTTGCTACTCGTTCTAGTTAACGGGGTACTTGATCTTGCTTTATTTAGTATTAAGGGCGTAGATACGACCAGTTTCTTTGAATCTCTTGTCTTTCTTTCCTGTGTGTGTTTTTTTAACATTAGTCTAAAGCCAAAACAATGAACTGTTTACGAAAATACTACTTCAACATTTTAACAATCCTGGGGGGTTACCATGGCGTCTTAAAGCAGGATCGTTTTAATCTTGTTCCAGTGTGGGAAAGTGATGGCGCTAGACGTCCTCTATAACTCCGTCTCTTACCCACACTGGAACAAGATTAAAACGATCCTGCTTTAAGACGTCATGGTAGGCCACCTGAACTTCAATAACTTCGTTAGTTCCAGTGTTTAGCGCTTCCTTCTCTTGACTAAATTGTTGTACCTAATGAACAATCTCCACTAATGTGTTCTACGCTTTAATGACGAAATGTGTCGAAAGTTCTCAGATCTTGCAATATATTTCTTGGTAAACGTTTTCCTTATAGCTAGTGGGTACAGTCTTTTTCTCCAGATGTGTTTGATTTGGTAAACAAACATAAACTACGGTTTTTTTGCACCTATTGAACTCTGAAAGTTAGATATGATGTTGATGTTTTTTTTTAATAAAACGAAAAAAAATTATGGCATCAAACATTCATCTGAAACTGTCAACGCAAAATCCTGATGTTTGAAGAAAAGCATACGTTATTAAAAGTGTGAATTAAGTGGTGAACTGGTTTGAATTATGAATAATTGACATAGCAAACACTACAACGGAATTTCATGTGTGTTGTTGAAAACTCATGAGTTGTGTGTAGTTACTGGCTTAGAGACAGCAATATAATCATGGACGAGCAATGAAATGTATACACTTAGCAAAATTCAAAAGCGATTTTCTCCTACTGTATTGAAAGGCGTTACACGTTTCACAAACAGACTATTACGAAATATATTGAAGTAAAACAAAGTCACCTTTTGTCTGTACAACCACCTAAATTATACAAAGAATTTTGATGCGGTAAATAAGTATACTACATAGTACAAAAAAACTTAAAGAAAACAAATTTGTAAAGAAAATAACCGGCCGGGAGTATAGATAGACCATACGGTCTATCTATACTCCCGGCCGGAAAATATATCTAAAGCTGCAAGCGCTAAATAGCTAAGAAAAAAGAAAAGAAATACTACTTTGAAACGATATATACCGCACATTCATTTCCAACTGACGCGTCTGAAGGGACACGCGTGAGTGGATTCGCATGTAAAACCTAAAAAAAATCCTGCGTCTACATTGTATACAATTAATTTCAATTACACGGGACAGCGCGCCTGAATGACGTGACACATATATGTATGTGCACATACACATACGCTCTATGAACGTTTACTACGCCGTACTAAGTTATGTAGGTCTCTACGTATTGGGTTTTAACCGTAGTACCTACACTTGATTGAGATAGTATAGCATGTCCACTTTAAGTGTGCAGTTCAAGGTAGCGCTGCTTGTCAAGCCAAAATGCATCGATCAACATGGACATCGAAAATATTCTGTGTTTTTCCGCCTGCACAGATAAGTTGGTTGGCTAATCGTTATAATTTAGTTTTCTTCAAATTATACTTTGGTGTTTTAGCACTTTAACACGTGTTTTTAAATTCGATGGGTTCTCAGATTCCCGTTACAAAGAACTTGAATAACACTTTCACTTGATATTTGTCTTATTACCTTCTCGTTAATTACTAAATTAGGTGAAATTACACAGTATTTATATTTTTAAAGAAATATTAACACGGAGCCTATCAAACTTAGATGTTCACCTAGTGGCGCTATCTAGCGAACGAATATTGATAAAACAGTTCCCAACTTCTGTTCAAAGTAATGCTAAATAGTTGCTATACATTTCGTAACTTTGTTTGTAACACAAAGAAAGTACGTCTTAAGATTTTATTCATTTGTGTCTTGAATCGAAGAGTATAACTTGCCCCTCTGTTTGGCGTTTGTGGACTATGAGAAAGTTTTCGATTCGATCGAGACCTAGGCTGTACTGCAGTCTCTCCAACGGTGCCAAATCGACTATCGGTACATCGAGGTGTTGAAGTGTTTGTACAAAAACGCCACCATGTCAGTCCGACTTTAGGACCAAGCCTCGGAACCTATCCTTCTGCAGCGAGGTGTGAGACAGGGAGACGTCATATCTCCGAAACTGTTCACCGGTGCACTGGAGGATGTCTTCAAGGTTCTGGACTGGAGAGGGCAACAACGTCAATGGCGAGTACATCACTCACCTTCGGTTTGCCGACGATATAGTGGTCATGGCTGAGACCATGGAGGACCTCAGTAAAATGCTCGATAACCTCAGTAGAGCTTCCGGAAGAGTGGGTCTTAAAAAGAACATGGACAAAACCAAGATCATGTTGAATGCCCATGTCACACCCACTCCTATATAAAGATCGGAGACTCTACACTCGAAGTTGTAGACGATTATGTGTACCTGGGACAAACGGTCCAGTTAGGTAGGTCTAACTTCAAGAAAGAGGTCAATCGTCGAATCCGATTTGGCTGGGCAGCGTTCGGGAAGCTGCGCGGTATCGTCTCGTCCAACTTCCTTGTCTCAAGAGGAAAGTCTATGACCAGTTTGTGTTGCCAGTGATTACATACGGGACCGAAACGTGGTCGCTCACAATGGGCCTCATCAGAAGGCTTAAAGTCACCCAGAGGGCTATGCTCGGAGTTTCCTTGCGCGATCGAATCAGAAATGAAGACATCCGCAAGAGAACCAAGGTTACCGACGACGTAGCCCGAAGAATTGCCAAACTTAAGTGGCAGTGGGCAGGGCACATTGCTCGCAGAACGGATGGCCGATGGGGCTGAAAAGTTCTGGAGTGGCGACCGCGAACCGGAAGACGTTGCGTTGGAAGGCTTCCCACTAGGTGGACCGATGACCTGGTGAAGGTTGCGGGAATCCGCTGGATGCGAGTCGCACGGGACCGGTCAATGTGGCGACACTTGGAGGAGGCCTATGTCCAGCAGTGGACGTCTTTCGACTGAAATGATGATGATGATGATGGTGTCTTGAATACTGTTACTGCTGGCCTGTGTCGTCCCACTGCTGGTCAAAGGCCTCTACCCATAACTTTCAAAGCTTTCGATTTATAGGGCTAATGTGGACCACTGATCGTCTTGTGTAAGTTGGTATAATTACGAGTATCTAAATTACGATACAATATGCCATACTATCTTGCCCGTGTGCCACACTTTACAACCACTCTGAGACTAGAGTAAAATACCTGTATTTGTTCGTACCACCGGAAATAAAGACGGGTTTTTGTATCGAATACATTTAGTTAGTGAAGTCGAGAATTTAATAGGTGTTCCAAATTATTGGCAATTTGTATGTATTTTGAGACCAGCGGTAAATAGTCTCAAGATAAGGATAATTTGAGGGTTGATGGCCACAAAAACCAGAGAGAACACGTATTAATTTTCCTCCTTCATAGCAAGTAGGACTTTTTGTATGAAGATATTTCCCCTATCAAGTACAGTGATACAAGGATCTTTTGGCTGTCAAATGACTTTGACAGAGTGATGCAGCTGTTGGTGCACATTTGTTAAATGGTAGTACGAAATGTGTGGTCTACTTGGGGCCGTCGCAACACGTTTTCTTCTTCCATTTCCATTTTATCCCCTGTCATGGCATCATGTATTCGTAAAAAAATGGCACAGTTACTTCCGAAAAGATCCAATAGATATATGTACCAGCAATTTATGAAAATGTTAAGAAAAATCAGAATTCGATATTACTTAGTAACTAAGTAGGTAAACTTTAAAATTTTGTAAAGAAAATCTGCGCAACAATGTAATTTTCCAATAACTTTAAAAACAACATCACTATAAAAGACTCAAAGATCGTTAGTCTCAGTTTTACTCCCATATTGGCTCATAAAACCGAACTTTGTTCTCGGAACCATTATAGGTACCTACGAACGCCTTCCAATATCTTTTTTCTTTTTTATATCATATACTTGGTATCTGCGAGTCATCGCCACAGACAATAGGTACTTTGTATTATGTACTGACTGGTATATAGAGACTAGACGAGAAGACAATCTTCGTATAATCTCGGGCGCGTTCGTGACCAAACGCTTGCGCATGTGGGGCGTGGTTACAGGCGCGCGTGTGTGTGCGTCTGCGCGCGCGACTCCGTTGGCTCATTTATTGAACGGCCATTTTCTTTTACTATTTTTGTTACCAACTGCTGCATGTTAGTGTTAAATGGATTTCTTTAACGAAATGTGACAGGATGTAAAGAATTTTAATGACTGGCTAAACGAATGAGACTAACGTAGCAAGCATTATTGGCTTAAAACTTCTCATGAGCGCTGAATTCTTGTTATCATGAGAAGACAAACATCCAGCAATATCTGCTTTAACACTGCACCAATCATAATTCTTTAGAGAAGTAGAACTGCCTGATACTGCTGAGCTCATGTTCTGCTTGTCTTTGATGTGATTACCAGGTTTGACAAAGTGTTACTAGGTTTCCGCAGCACAAATTTTTCAGTAGCATCCCAGATACTGTATTTGTGCCGAGTTGATGGCGATAGGCCCGCCTCCTGTTACATGGGACTTAAAACATAAGTGGTGAAATGTGGCTGTACCACAGGGCTGAACTTCAGGTTGCCCTCGGAATTCCCCTCCTATTCTGCTCCTTGTTGTTGTGGTAGAGCGTAATTTAACATCAATAATTATGGGAATCATCGAACTCGTAGCTAAATAATAACAGCCGCTCGGGTCAATCTTTAGGTTAACCCGCATTTACCTAAGTTGGGCCGTGGATCGGTCACCATTACCACCCATTACATACCGAGTTTCCTCCGTGCCTCGGAAAACACGTTAAGCCGTTGGTCCCAGCTGTCAATTGTAGAACTTTGACAGACTTTAAGTAGTCAGTGGCACGAAAGACTGACAACCAACCAGTCTTACCAAGGCGTATCGTATTGCCCATTGCAGCACTAACTGGGTTGTGGAGGTCAGATAGGCAGTCACTCCATGTAAAATACTGGTATTCAGCTGTATCCGGTTAGACTGGAAGCCGAACCCAACATATGTAGTTGGGAATGGGCTAGAAGAAGAAGTGATGAACTATGGGAATCATCAAAAAGAACAAGCAGTAAGAACATCTTAAAATTTAACAAATTCGTACCGGATATCAATGGAAACGCACATGAAACTCGTTCGAGTATACACAGTACACAGCCGCGTCTAAATGGTTCATCTGCGGAGTCAACGCTCCGCGCGAGATTCGGAGCCGCGCGTGTATGTTGCTGATTTTTTACTCCACGTGTACTTATGTATTGTAGGTATTTATTTTACAGTTCTCAATAGCGGTTATGAGGTTCAAACCTCTTCAAATACCATCTTCTTATTCGACTATGGCGGAGCCTAAAACGACGGTTATGTTTGTGCCCATTGGTGTTTACAAACTTGAGAGATTTTCTTAGTCTTGATCTTGATCGCATTATTATGGAAGAACTGATCTCTCAGTCTTAGCTAGTTAAGTCAAGATTTACCTACTCTTCAATCTTTTTTTCCCTCTTTCTGTTCCCTTTTTGTAATACATTAGATTCATCTTATGACTAAACAGCTTTTTAATACATGTGTGCTCTAATCTGCGGTTTGGGGATTCTGGCTATTTATTAAAGATACCAATCCGCACTGGGCCCGCGTGGTGGATTATAGCCCATTCCCTCTCAATGAGAGGAGGCCGTGTCCCAGCAGTGGGAACATTATAGGATGATGATGATGATGATGATGATGATGATTCAAGATAAATTCCCTAAGCCATTTAAAGGAAAAGAGCAGCGTACCAGCTATGAAGGAACGGATCGCATATAGGCCAGAAACCATGCACTATTTATCAATACTGATTCATAAGTAGAGTATTCTCAGTATCATCATTTAAGTAGACCAATATTTTATTAGCAAAGGTATCTCCAAATAAAAAATAAACCAACCATAGACCAATTGTTAATTTTGCCTAATCTACAGTACTGTTAGAAGAGACCTTAAGAATTTGAGTTTTGCGACGGTAGGTAAGGAATTCTCGATCCATTCCGTTTGCTGACTAAAACGTGGGACCCGAAGGTAGATAAATGCATTTATTGCCCGTGGTACCACCAGTGTGCAATGGAGACCTATATCCAAGATTGTAGCAAAGCTAGGACAAGAAAGATCCCATATCGACGGTAAAGTACCAAAACCTCCTAACTGACATTTTTTGAGATTTAGCATAATATATAATGCCATACATTATTATTTTTGTAAATTAAAAAAAAGCACAATTTTTTTACAGTTTGTGTAAATCTTTGACTTTGTCAATTGTCAGTTAGGTGTTATTGGCACTTCGCCGTAGATGTAAAAAATCTAATACCATCCTAACGAGTCGTAAAGCGACTTTTCGTCACTCCAACAGACACTCAAACAAATCAACCAATCCCTGCTCAAACCAAACTAACTTCCCTCCCAAAGTTCTCGCCATTTAAACAACCAAAAACCAACCAACCTACATACACGTAGAACGTATCAAAATCGTGAGAGCACAGGGTTGGGAGCCAGGAAGAATTGTGTTGCGAAAAAACTGGCTTCGGTCGGAACCCGATCAACCGGTCCGACCGAATCCTGCGCCAGCGCCGACGGCTATAGCCTCACGAGTGCGTACGCGACGCCCGCCGCTCCTCTCTTGTTATTCCGAAATACTTTTTGTTTGAGATTCTTATCGAGTGATTTGAGAATTTGATATTATTAGTTCTTTGGGAATTATTAGGTCGGTGGGGTTTAAGAATAGAGTTTTGCTTTAGGGTGTTGATTTTTGTTTAATTTAAGTAGTAGAATATGTTTAATAGTTATTAAATAAAGAGAGCTCGAGAAGAGACATTTTTTGTTATGGTGGTGTTTAGGAAAATGACGTGAGGAAAGTTTTGAGTATGAATGTGGATGGGTATAAGAGGCGAGGAAGACGAAAGAAACGCTGAATGGACTGTGTGAAGGATGATATGACAAGAAAGGAGGTGACTGCTGAGATGACGCGTAATAGAGAAGTATGGAAGAACAAGACATATGGGATAAGGGCAGGAGAATGATTATGGTGGAGCTGTAAGAGTCTTGCTATTTCATATCGTTGCAATTTATACAATCTTCAGCAGAGAAGGGATGCCACATATCATTATCTTTTTATCATTCCCTAGAGGGTTTCGATTCGAGTCATCATCACAATCGTTAGTAAGGTCGTAAGATTAACCCAATATAAACCTCCTGGAGTGATCGTCATCTTACCAGACGATTTGCAATTATGACTGTCATTAGATAAATTGGTTGGCTACCAAATTCTTTGTGGCTAACTTTTTTAAAGAAAAAAAAAACCAGAAACTTAAACAGCAATTTGCATATTCATAATGTGTTATCAAATGCTATAATAATCCCATCGTAAAGTATTCTCAACAAAACAAAAACATAGAAGCGTGGGTGGCTCAACTGAAGTAGTGCATTTATATTCAAAATGCACGCTACATCGGGAACAGAAAATTTTGAGTTCAATTTTCATTTCGACGAAGAAGGTCGTTTAAGGTTTAAAGTGAGCAGTTAAAGTCAACTTCGGTCACTCACAACGATTAATTAGTGAGTATCCCACGATACTCCAACGGTTATAAAATTATTGATTTATGAACAATTAATGTATTTATTACAAGGAGTAAATGACTCTAGTTATTTTTTACCGTTTTTAATTACAAACAGTATGGCCATCAAAAGATTGCCCTATACTATGTTAATAAATATAGCAATTTAACAAATGTAAAATGTCCCTGTTAACTAGGGACTACTTTTAATATTTTTATTCACTTTAATTATTTTAAAATTTCATACGTTTTTAAATGTCCTAAAAAAAACAATATAAACATTTAAAAATTCAGCCCACCGGTATCGGGAACAAGGTCCAAGCTACCGGTAGCAATCAGGGCTCTAAAGAAAAGAACCTCCAAACAATACGAACCGGGTCCAGGAGTACCTCTTTCTGAATCAATCACTTGATCCAGCTGCCAAACGAGAGCCTCCTCAGGTATTGGTCGAGGTTCTTGGCAATTAATCCAGTGACTGAAACGACTATCGGCAAATGATCAATTTTAATATTTGGTTTAAAGCCTTTACGTTCTTAATACCGATGACCCACGACGGAATCATCCCAACATTTCACAACAGAATGATTTCAATAATTGAGTGATCTGCGTCGAGATTGAACAAATGAACATCAATCGGCGATTCAATCACCGTTCCCATTTCCTGACGAAAATTATCTTTGCAATACGCCTTTCGCAAGTCAATCCACTTATTGAGCAATGTTAATGGCGGGCCTATTATTCCAAATGCTAAGATTTTATGATCGTCTTCATCTCTCGCCCACGACTAATACGTATCTTGCAATAGTGGTGACTACAAATGAAAGAAAAGGTAAAGAGTCAGGCATTACTTTGCAGCAATCTTGATGACATTAAGGGCCTATTTCACTATGTCCGAATAAATTCAAAAATGGAACAGAATTTGTATGACTTGTCAAGTAAGTTAATGGGAACTTAATAGTTGGTTTTGAAACAGGTTATTAATAATGTGTATAACATGTTAAGTATAGGCTTGGGTGCATGGAATTCTAATTATTATTGCTTTTCCTGCATGTGCATATTTTTACGGGCTGGAGGGCGGTGTTGTATCTTGCATCCAGACCTGAAAACTATATATTTTGCATAAAATTTAACAAATGAAAGACAGCCGCCGCGGGACGGGACTTGTGGAGCGAAGCTACTCACGCGAGGAAAACAAAGGATGCTCGCCTAACGCAAGTCGAGTCGCATCGCTTGCGGTCGTGAACGGGACCTTAGGCTTCAACCCAACAATTTGCTATCCGTCTGTCAATTTTGCTTGAAGGGAATAGTCATCGTCATTAGCACGCTTGATTAAGTTTTATGCATTAAAATAGCCATCCACTTAGTTATAATAGCGATACTTAGTCAGAACTAGTAACTACTGCTGACTAGCTAGACTATAGCTACTTTACTAAGGCATGAAGGAAATCAAAAATATTTTATTTCACATAAGGCTACATGGGTACTTATGAAATGAAACGAGCTGTGTTGTTCGTACTGAAGATGTTCATGAAAAGATTCCTACGAATTAAAATTTTAATAAACAAATTGTTTGACAATTCTCTTTGTGGAACCACTAGTGATAATATAATAGGCGAGACGACATAAAAAAACTAATTAGTCCGTCAGTTAGATTATCAGAAAATATTTGACCCGTGTTTTTTCTTTTGTTACGTAAATCAAAATTGACGAAGATATGACGCTTTTAAAATTCTCAATACGTCACGCCTAGGTATAATTTTTAGCTAGTTCTGACGTCACGAGCCCCCACTCCCGAGTTTCGGTGCGTTTTATCGCTGTCAATTTTCATTGATTCACAAAAACAAAAAATACGTGTCCATTAATTTCCAATACTCTAACTGACGGACTAAATAGATTTGCAATTTTTTGATACTGTCGTCATGCCTATTATGAATGTACGTGGTTTTAGTGCAAATTGGGCGTACAGGTCTCTCGTATGCGTTAGATGAATCCTCTTATCAGACAATTGTCATGGTGGGGACACTGCACACAGTGACTGAATTAGTAAATAGGTTATTAATAAACTCGTGAGAACAGAATTTTAAATGTTGCGTGCTTTAATTTTAATTTTACCAGGGAGTTATCTTAGGCCATCCTGAGTTATAACATTCATCACATATATCTCAATAGTCAGCCAACCTACTTAAACATGCCCATTTCCGCAGACATTCAAGATTTCAATTTCGTTGGAGCAGACCTATAATGGCGTCGCGCATAATTAACACCACAAATATTTCCGGGATGTAACACTGTTCAAGCTTTTAAACATCCCCGATGTTAGCATTCGCTATGGAATAAACAGGCAGTTTGTAATTTAACTACCGGTGCACTATTTCGTAGGTAGTTTATAATTCAACTTTTCCTAGATTTTACAGAAAAATCAAACAGCATCGATCATTGCCTAACACACCAACATAAACAAAGAACCAACAAACAAACAAACAAAACAATACCTGTGTGACTATACAGCTAAATTGTCGAACATAATCAGAAGACTGGCGAACAATGACGCCCACTACACTTAGTAGGACAGCAGCCAGCGTGCCAATCCGTTGACAAGGCTTTATACTTGCCTCCTGTGCTGCCAATTAATGATTCAGGATGAACGTTACCAGTTTTGGTTGGAACAATGCTCTAATATTAAAGGTTTCGAACAAAGTAGTTATTAAGGGAGAATTTTTTTTTTTTTCTGATACTCGTTAATCTGGAGGAAATTGTCATGTGGAAAGTTTTGAGTATGAATGTGGATGGGTATAAGAGGAAGACCAAAGAAACGATGGATTGACTGTGTTAAGGATGATATGGCAAGAAAAGAAGTGTCTGATGTGATGACGAGTAATAGAGAAGTATAGAAGGAAAAAACATGCTGCGACGACCCCAAATAAATTAGGATAAGGGCAAGAGATTGATGACTCCTTAATCTGCCAATAACTATGAGCCATACAGATACTTTTCATTCGCATGAGAAAAAACTTTAGGTGAGAAATGAATTTCTGACCTAAAGAAAATCTCTCAATTACTGCGAAAATCGGGGTCTCTTATTTAATATCGTTTATTTCGTCACAAGCACAGACTGGAAAGTGCCAAAACTTAAAGCAGACCCAACTTTCTCATTCATCCATGAATAACCCGATAAGTGAATACCTAATACCATTCCAGGCATACAATAGACTCGTAACAAACCATAGACTTTTAATATAATGTCAGTCTTTTGTCTTTCCCCCGCACAAAACCTAAGCGGATTCCAACAAAGCTCTCACTGCTTTCAGGCTTAAGACGAGCTTAAAAACCTAGACGTTTGCCTCTCACACGGTACTTTATTGTTGAAGAATAGGCAATAAAGTCATAAAGTCGGTAAAAAAAGGCCTATTTAAAAGTGAGAAACACAGATCAAGTTTACACTAACACTAATTTTTAAAAAAAGAAACTATTTTATGTGTACTTTCAAGTAAAAATATAGTTTGCAATATAAATAGGCCATTGGGTAAGTAAAGTTGTGTGTTACGGGTTGCAACCTATACCTAAGCTAAGATAGCTTAATATCTTGCAATTATAGGTATCAGCGCCCACCCTCGATGTTATAGTAATGTTATTGTGCCTAGTTTGTACAACAATATAGGACACATGAGAAACATCTTGCAATAAATAAACGAATTCACAACGCGCAACGGGCCCGTTGACAACAGTGTACTTTTATTTCAGCGCTGAGGGTTGAAATTCCAACATCTTAATAATATTAAGGTTTTTAATTAGATGAGAGTGTTAGTAAAAACACCTGTAACGCCCATTTGTACCACAAATCTTACTAAACTATTATAAATAGATGCGAAAGTTTGTAACAATGTTTGTTACTCTTTCACGCAAAAACTACTGAACGGAGTTTCGTGAAATTTAGTACCAGGCTGTTTATAACCTGGATTTACACGTAGCTTTGAAGCAGCTACACCTCTGCCTTTCCTAACCGAGTAACACAGTCAGCGTGATGATGCTGGAAATTCCACGTTTGCGGTCTACACAGACTATGCCTGTACGTGATTTTGGCGTACATTCATAGATTAAAAGCTCATGTGGTTTTCCAGTACATCCGCACATGTACATGTGTGGTGTACTGGTGGCTATGGTCGCGTGAATGCTGTCAATATTATTCGTTGTAAAGCTGGGGAATATAAATGTTTGCCAAAAATGACAAACTACGCCAATTTGCCGTATACCATTTCAAACAACTGTCATGTTTATATGGACCATTTAAGTTGACCGTCGATTCGGTAAACAATTAATTTATTAAAGTATTATTTCGTTATTACATATTTTTAACATTTTTAAATATTTCTTAATAAAACTACATAAAAAAAACATTTATAAATATAAAAACAATAGCCCACCAGCGCTGGGAACATGGTCCGAGCTGCCGGTGATCAGAGCTCTTGAAAGAGGAACCTCCTAACAATACGTGCCGTATTCAGAAGTACTGCGCACTGAATCAAGCCCTTGATCAAAGTATTATTATTTTTAAATTAAATTACTAAAGTATTTTTTTCGAGTTAGGTACACTTATATTTTTTTATTTCAAGTGTCTCATCGTTTGTGGGGCAGTGAAGGATTGAGAATTCAGTTGAATCTGCTGATGTCTTAAAATGTGTTTATAATTTAACTGTTACACCCGTCTTTCTTCATCAATTGTACAACCAATCAACTTTTACAAAGTTAATCTTATGTTATTTAATTAGTATAACACGTTAATGCAATCGCCATCATGACCTATACTTCTGATTGCAGATACAAATAAGGGCCCTACACTTAATCTAATCAACGATCTAAATTGATACACGACATCTAATTGAAACGAGGCACAATGGTGGCCAAGTGTAGCTGTACTAGTGATGCACGAAGCGAACCGATAATTTACATTATCGATACGATGATATTTTGGATCGATACAATAGTACCGTATACACCAGAGCTTCCCAAACTTATTTTAACTGTGACGCCCTTGGAAAGTTGCCATATTTTTGCGACGCCCGTTTACAGCGGCCCGGCACTACAAGCAGGAACAGTTCTTACGGTGGATGATTAGCTTAGAGCAGTGACTCGTACGTTCGAGCGATCGCTTTGTGTAATTCCTGAACGCGGCCCAAGGGGGATTTCCCGATTTGTCGATGGTTGTACACAGACAGCCAACCTATTTAGATCGCCTCACGATGCCTCTGGTATAATACCGCGGCGCCTAAGGGCATCGCGACGCACAGTTTGGGAAGCCCTGGTATACACTGTATAGACGCATTCATTAATTGCGTACACAAACAATTAAAAGGAAAACGAAAGGAGCACAAAGAATACCTGGAATTTTGCTTAGACTAAGATATTAATAAGTACGATTCTCAAAGTTTATCCGTACAACGATCCGATACAATTCGATATTGAGAAAATAAGATTCGATATCGAAACCATTCAATTGGGTCTTAAAACCGTATAGCACAGTTGCGATCCGGATCGATCCAAAGTCTGGATACAAATGCAAGTATTAAGCAGCCCTAGCTGTACTCAATACGACATCGGAGTCTATTCACTGCTCAATACTGCCCCGTTGCGCTCAACTGCCATTGTTCGATAGGGTTGTTAGTTGCTTTGTTTCTGTGTCTTCGTGATCATCGGTTCAGCCAGTTGGTTACCATCTACTTGTATTCACAGGCTTCTCTTCCCCTCTCTTTGTGCCGTGGGTAGCATTGGTCAAGGCTGTCAGTCTTATATCTTAAATAGTCGTTACGGGTAGTTGGAAACTCGAGTCTCACAACCAGTCTTACCAAGTAATATCGTATTGTTCGGTAACTTGGTTGTGGAGATCAGATAAGCAGTCGCTCCATATAAAACACTGGCATTCATCTGCATCTGGTGAGACTGGAAGCTGACCCCAACATAAACTTATACTGTTACTTTGGGGATATC
Source organism: Xestia sexstrigata (assembly GCA_941918905.2). Taxonomy (NCBI): domain Eukaryota; kingdom Metazoa; phylum Arthropoda; class Insecta; order Lepidoptera; family Noctuidae; genus Xestia; species Xestia sexstrigata. Next base: position 3,047,853 of record OW799201.2, on the reverse strand, counting down.
TTCCGTAATTGTTCATAATTTTGAGCTCCCGATAATTCGACGCTACACAAAGCAGGTTGACGCTGATGGCGCTTGCAACAGCGTCGAAATAAGATATCCCGTAAGTGACAGTAAAAGCTTGACCCCATCATGGTTGGGAAAAGGCGGGTAGACAAGATGAGAACATGGTAAAGAAAAGTGTACCTGTTTATATTTTACAGAAAATCTGGTTAAATCTTGGCTACAATTCTGTTCGCAGCCCTACCGCATAGTTACCGCTGACATCGTTAAGTTTCTATTCTGTCGGAGGCCTAGATTACGCGGCTACGGGCGACGCTGCCAAACGCTAGTTATTGTTGTTAGAATCTCATTGAATATCTATTTATATCTAAGTATATTATTTATAATACCCATTGTGTCATAGGCACAGTATATCAGGTTTTAGCCAAGACTTCGGACGTAAGGGATTGTAATCTGGGCTTATAAACTTAATGCTATCGTAACGACTAATAAGGACTCTTTGTATAGAAAGAATCAGAAAGGACCAGGTATTTATCTATGGTATATTCATCAGTCTACCTCTTCTCTATGAAGAAAGCTCCCAAATAGGATTAAAAAAAATATCTAGGCTCTCCCGATACGTCTGAAGTCTCAGTTTCTCTCTCTCTCAGTTTCCGTTTGCGGAGCTAACTACCAACCTTCTGATACCTGACTAGAAATTACACAATTGTAAGGCTACTTAGATTTTTTTGTGCGAGATTGGCCGGAGAAAACCGCACGAAGAGATGAGAGAAAGGCTATAGGAGAACCCTTAGCCCAGCAGTGGCAAAAAAAGGCTACATCGGTTTTACCTATAAGGTACTATCAATAAATATCAAGCTATAGTTTTGGGGATTATTACTTGTATCTTAATGATATTATGCCTTTCTTTCTTTCTGCAGTTACTTGGCCCAAACTTTAAGTTTTTTGATTTACCTGACTACAAAAGGTCGTTGACTGATTCCAAGCAAACGCAAGATTTCTTCACACTAAAGTCACAGCATGGCGAGTTCTATTCAATATAATAAAACAATATTAATACAATTTCGTAAAATAATATCGACCTGGTTTCCAGACATAATAAATTGCCCATTCTTTGTCTGTGGAACTATAAATTCATTTATCATACATTAATTTATCATCGCTCATGTCAGCGAGAAATCCGTCTGCTTCATTATATGTACATAATGGTGTTATTGTGAGCTTTATTGCGTTGTAATAAAGGCTCGTTTACTTTGTACTGTGAGTATAGAAAGCATTTAAGCTTGTGTTTTTTCTAGCACAGTATGCGTACAAGTTGCAATGAAATAGGTTTTGTCTCTATGGCATCAAAAGGTCTTTGTACAGACGCCAGCACATCATGCTACTACAATTTGTCAAATTTCTTTAATAGATTTTCAACTTTATAGATGAAGCATTAGGTTCAAGGTTGATTGGGAAAATTTGACAGTTTCGGATAGCTTTATGTGCGGACACATGATGTACACGCTTGATGTACATCCAATATCTTTTAAGGCTTAAAAAATGGAGGATCTGTTCAAGTACCTCTTTCACCTGTTCAACAGAAATAGAAAAATTAGAGGTTAGAGAAACGGAAAGCGCAATTAACCACTGAAAACAGTTTCTTAAGTTTTCAATTCTCACTAAGATCTGCATTTTAGTGCGCGCTGCATTTTGAACATTTCGTTATCCTTGCAATTTGGACAATCATAGAAAATGAAGGGGCTCCTGGCTAAACGATCGGTACATATAATATGTATTATTATAGTTTTTACAGGTGACAAGCCACAAGCATTAGATAAGTTTAAGTTCTGCTCTCAAAACGGTGAAGGAAAACAGCGTGAGGAAACCGGAATGTCCTAGAACCAAAAATTCGAAGACATGTGACATCTACCAATCCGCACTGGGCCTTCGTGGTGGATTATAGCCCATTCTCTCTCATAGAGAGGAGGCCGTGTCCCAGCAGTGGGAACATTAATAGGCTGATGATGATGCTCAATATTTACCATTTATTCATCGTGTTTCTGATGATAATCAAGTCTAAACTAATGCAGTGTACTGGTAGTGTTTTGTTGCAGTTTCACCGCCTTAAGATTTAATCAGCATTTATCATCGTTTACTAGCGAAGTATGTTCCTTACTAAACAAGGTTGGACTCCAATCACCGATACATTGTAGAGGAGAAAGATAAAATCGATTATAGCAATTACTTATTAAAGCGCTGAATTTAATGAGGACTTCAACATCTTGGAGACTGTTGATGGACCGTTATCTCGGTGGGGAGGCTAATCTTTAACGTATCACTTTATCTAAGACATATTATACTAGTTAATAATTTCTTTACAACCCGAATACCAACTATAAACGCACAAAATTATAAGAACTACGAACGCACAATAGTGGTGAATGGAGTGTTTACACTAAATTGATGGTCCATGTTTGTTTCCTAAAACTCAGCTCTGTGCTACATAAAATACGTTTGCCTGCTAGCGATAAAGATTCCAACTTCTTTTTCATGTGGTTAACGCCTAACCTGGTGTCAGAGTTTTAATGCCGCCCATGGGCCTCTGACTGGCTTTACATTGGCGTTGCGTAATATCTCTCAGTTATACTGGTTTGGTTCCCTTACGATGTTTTCCTTCTCCGAAGCAATAATAATTACACAATACGCACATGAATTTGAAAAATCAGAGGTGCGTGCCTTGGGTTTGAACTCGTGACCTATGCTTGCTAGCTTGAGATTTCAACTAATACAAAAGAGGGGGAGAGATAGAAATAAATATTGCCAGTACAAACGCTCAGTAAAGCTCAAAAACACAGCACTCCATTTCTACATACTCCATGTTTAAACCTCACTCGTCTATAAGGGTCAGTACTAATTGAAAAGAACCGACTTATGGCGTAAGTGGCTTGTTTTTTTGAACTGCATGTAATGATGTAATGGCGTGCTCAATTCGAATTAACCCATTAATACGTAAATATTAAAGGTTTCTCCTTAATGTTACAGTGTGAGAATTTATCTAGCGAGAACGACGTTTTAAATGTTCTTGGTTTGGCTTCAAGCTATATATTTGGTAGATCTCAGACTATTTTCTATTCCGTTTTGTTGTAAGATATGGTGTTGTCTGCCTCGTTGGTCTAATGGTCGCAAGCGTGTCTGCTGAACATGAGGTCCTGGGTTTGATTCCTAGGTCAAGCAAAGTATTGTTGGGTTTTCCATCCCGAAAATCTCAATAGCAGCCACGGAGTCTGGATTTGGCTCCATATTACATGGACTTGAACATAACTGGCGAAATATGGGTGTACTACAGGTACACCTCCGCACATACAACACTTCAAACAATTTTATAAACTCCAGCACGCGTAGCATGACCACCGTAATAACGGGTTTTGTCGACATAAGAATCGACAAAATGACAGATTTCTTTTGTTGATCTGTAGACCTGTACTCGTAGTCAAGGTACGCGCGCAGAAAAGATTATTCGATACACAATTAAAGATTACTTGGCATACGTATACATTAAATATGCATATGTCGTATATTGAATGATCTTACTGCCATGCTGAGACCTTTAACCCCGACACGGAATCTAGCATATCTCATTAGTCTTAGGGGGACCTCTGTCACGGATGATAAAGTTCTACTGTAACAGGACCTTTACGCAGTTGATTTATACCAGCATGATTTAGACAGGTGTATCTAAATGAAAATAATGATAATAATGATAATGATAATAATGATGATGATATGATGATAATAATGTTGGAATCATAATGTCCTTTAGTGACTCGTTCTTTATCAAAAAGCTTTTGACATGTTTGTTAGCCAGCGATGCGTCTCTTGGACAATAAAGCCACTAGAGACCGGCTTTGGTTTGCACGCGTACTATTTCTTCTTTACAACCCGTGGTGATAAACATAGCGACCGATCCGTCAGATACAGAAATATGTTAATGTTACCCTCTTCGCGCATGAAACTACATTCAAATAGTCCCTACGTAAGGTCCATACAAATCGGGCCTGTGGACGGTGGGCTATGGGCTAGCTCGCCGTCCTTCCGTGTCATGACGACAGGCCGTGTCGACGGCGCAGGAGTGTTCCACGCGCGCCTCAAAGAGAGTCAGCAAAAGGAAGGGTCCGCAAGGACCGATGCCTGCCGGGGTTGCGGGACTGTTCGAAAGAGATACCGTGGCCCCGGAACACAAAGGGCGATGAAAGAACATGGATGGGTTTTAATTTTAATCAGTAAAAGCCTGACACTCCCTCCTGCTCCGTCCAGAGCGGGAGGAGTCATGTGATGATTTCCCAACCGACAAAAAAAAAAAAAGGTCCATACAAATATTTAATAAGCTACCAGATGCAATAAAAAATATAAACTAGCGATACAACTTTTACGAATAAACTCAAACAATTATTAATTCAAAAAGCATACTACACAATAAACGAATACTTAGCTGTCAAACAAATATATTTAACACAAACAGACACCATACATTGTTCTTAATTAGAATTATGTAATAACTGTTATTTGTTTATTAATAATATTAACTAATTGAGAAGTAACCATTTTACACTTTGAAATAAATATACTATAATTAATTATGTTCCCTGCCTACACATGTTATCATCATCATCATCATTGCGACTCGCATCCAGCGGATTCCCGTAACCTTCACCCGGTCATAGGTCCACGTAGTGGGAGGTCTTCCAACGCAACGTCTTCCGGTTCGCGGTCGCCACTCCAGAACTTTTCGGCCCCATCGGCCATACGTTCTGCGAGCAATGTGCCCTGCCCACTGCCACTTAAGCCTACACATGTGCCTTAAACTAATGTAATAATTTAAGATAAATTGATCTCAATAATTATAAATAAATATTATCTTTTATTAACTACTTAAAAATTTAATTCTAATCTTGGTTATTGCTGTGCCCTAACAGGGTCCATAATTGTTCTTAGCTGTAAGCCCATTGTAACATCTTTTTAAACTTATAGTAATAATCAGCCCATAATAACTGTACATAAAAATTTGCATGAAAGTGACGGAGTTAGCCAAAAGAAGGAAAGACTTAGTAGCACCAGTTTCCCAGACTAAAACCGTGTTTGCATGCAGACAATTCAATAAACGTTCAGCGGAACTATACAATAAGGTAAACAAAAAAATATTCGTATAGACCAAAAGCACATATGATGTAAGAAAGCCGTAACCAACTGGATCAAAAACTCACGTATGAAGAGACTGAGGCACTTTTAGAGTATATTAAATAGCAAGATACAAAATAGCAATAATTATGATACTCAATTGTCACACACACACATACATACAATCTCTCAAAAACTGGCACTTACAAATCAAATAAAAACATACACACACACGCACACTCTTACACACACACACACACTCATCACACACTCACACTTTTACACAATTTTTCTTGTATTTGCTATTATCACGCTTTTATGTTTACTCTTTTTTTAATTAAAAATAAATATTTTATATTATTATTATTTTATTTCAATTAGAAATAAGTAGTTAAGTAAAAGTTTAATTACCCACATATTTGTTACTGTTGTAATTATTTTGCTATGGAAGAGCGGGCTCGCCTAACACAGGCAAAAATTGCTTAAAAGGAGTCCCCAAACACAACCACCCATTGTTGTAACAAATTTATTGAATAAAACATTTTTGTATTTTTTGTATAGCCCGTTAATATCGTTTAATCAGCAATATTTAAATGTTTAACGTTAACCCATATATTAGTTACATTCGTTAATATATATATATCGAGTATAGTGAGTTTCGGTCCGGTCAGATATTATCTGTTATCCTGACAGTACACCAGAGAGTTACACTGTTCACTGATTCACCTCACCGCAGCAAATATAGTATCTACCCATGTTCCTGAGCTTACAGCTTTTTTATGAAAGCCCTTTACGATCATGGAATGCCGATGATACTCGAACGTTTCCCGATGGTTCCCGAAGTCCCGAGTCATCAATTAGCTAGCATGACGCCGGCCGGTTAGCCCTCGACGCTGGGCCTCCTAAAGGGTTATTAAGTAATGAAAGGATACCTTGGTCAGTTGAGGGTTGAATGCGATGATAATAAGATGTGAAAGGGTTTGGAATTATAGGTAAACAGTGAGAAAAAAACATGATTTTATTTCAAAGTTGGTGCTGGTAGCCTACCATCACGCCTGTAATCCCTTAAGGGATAGGCAGATTACCTAATAGTATTTTGCCAGTTATATTTGAATGTGATGGTAATCAATTCTTATTCTCCAAGTGAAGTCATGCAAGGGCAACCGAGCAGGGCAGGGCAGTCAGTAGGTAGCAACCGATAAAATCCAAGCTTTTTGGGATAAAACCTTTGCATCCTAAGTTTATAACTCCGTGCCCAAATTTCATCTGCCGATTTGGCTGAATTAGGCAGTAAAGCTCAAATACACCGTAGATACATAACGCAGGAAACCCAAATATTTTCGTTATCATAATAAAACCCACCAGACTTCGTACCCTCATTTAAGGCCTCAACATATCTTCCCGAGGCTTTAGAAAGTACCCAATTTGCACTGCGAAGAAACACCATATAAGACCGGCATTCAGATTTACAGCAACGATTTAAGGTCTATCTACACTTACACGGGGTAATTTATAGTAGTGTGTAGTGTACCGTATCTCGGTGAGACGCTAACATTTATACCGCGGGTGTTCTCGCGATAACGCGTTACTACGAGATAGGGTTGACAGATGGGCTATTAGATGACGTCGATAAAACAGTTGATCTTGTTTCACTTTTACGGGAAGAAACTATACAGGTTGAGCAGCAGTAGTCTTTTGTAGAACAACGTTTTGCCATCAATTCACGGTGAATTCCACCAACAAATCTGAATGCAATCGGCATATCTTAGCCTAATTCAAACTGTTAAAGTAATGGTTGCTGTGAAATATTGATAATGAAAGAAATCTGAGGTGACAAGTACGTACTAGACTAGTATGAAAGAAGAAGACATGCTGCGCCGATCCCAAATAAATTGGTATAAAGTCAGGAGGTAATACGAGTACCCTGGCTTCTGAAAAGTTATTTATCGAAAAAGTGAAAACGCAGACAAATTCTGGTATTCACAAAACAGTTGCCGTGTTTCTACCTCTAAACAAAAGAAGCAATGAACAAAAATAAGAGCGGTTTGTCGGCTGAAACATCACTATTTACGAATCACGCTATCTTTGTCAACCCTATATGGAATAAAATCCGTATAATTCGAGCACGAATAATGAAGCTCGAGCAATCGTGTTCGCACTCGGATTCTATTAAATTTAGGGATTTAACATACAAACACACAAGCTGGTTTTGGCGTTGAGCGGCGTTCACGATTCTATCTAGTTGTTAGTGTTACACATTTGTTTTGCGGTCACACGACTAGGGTTACCATTTCGAAAGCCAATCACCAAAATTGATGCCTTTAGGAAAGGCACCATTGTTCCATATATTTTGGTCATTGCCTTTTTTAAAGTCGTTATTTAATTACGGTTTATCATATGCTCCGTCTAAAACGAACGGTACTTTTTTAAATCTTGGCAAAGAGTTTTTATGTCAGAAAAGTGGTTAACATTTTATGAATAAAATGAACTTTGGGAGATAAATATTATAATATGAACTTGACAACATTAAAAATGCCAACTGGCAACGTAATAATCAATTTTACAAATTGTTCAATTTTTTATAACTGCTTTAACAAGTGATTAAAGATTTATTCGTTTAAGAAAGTCCGAGTTTTATTTATTTCCTCGCAAATATGTTATAAAACGTCATATGACATACGTGCGCTTTGATAATTACAGCCTCTGCTTTCTTGTAGCCCTCGCCTACGGCTCGGGCTAGCAATATCGCCTCGGCTGTAATTTTCAACTTACCGCTTACATTATAATGTACTATTACAGTCTTGGACTTACACAGTCGCTATTTCAGTCTTGACGAAAATCCGGATAAATTACTGTTTACTCCTAAATCTTCCTTTTATAGAACAGAACCCTGCGTCCAGATAAAATAGGAACCATTACAGGATATGCCGTGAGTCTGTTTAGCCGTCTATCCCTGCCATCTTGCTCCGAATCTACTGGACCGATTAAGTTGTGTTCTGTAACCATTGTTTTGTTTTATACATTTTTTTAAAGAAATCTTCTAATCTCGTTAGTCAAATAATCAGGCCTGATAAAGTCTGGCTAGAGGGCCGAAATCTCGAACATGTCCGGACGAATCCGGATGAATAGTAAACCTAGTTGTGACTGCCTAGTAACGTGTGCGTGAATCCATTGTCACGGATTTTACACCTTATGTATGGTAGCTAGAAGTAGACATTTGTTGTGTTGTGTGGTGGCTTTAGAACTGCCACCTCGTAAAAGCTTAAGCTTTTGTGAGAAGAGAATAAGTACTACAGTACTCCACTCAGGGTACTGCAAACTAATATCTTTGCTTAGTCTAGCGATTCCGACATTGTTCTTCTTAAGCAATACCTTGGTACCTTGATATTTCATTGTTAAACTTTCTTTGTTAAGTAGAGCAATCTAACTATACACATTCTTAATAAAAAACTATTAAATAAACCAAAATAAATAAACAAACAACAAACTATGAAAATGGCATCAAAACACTCTTCAACGCTGTCAGCTAGTAATGTGCCCAAGAGTTGCCACGATGTATGTCTTTCAAAGTGTAACTATGTACTGTGAGATATAATATAATTTATCCAGAAAAAACACATCAACATTTAAATTACAATTTAGGAAACAGAAACAGGCAGATGGTGATGATATTCCCATACAGCCTGAACACAGGTAAAAACCAGAGAGCATCTAACTAAAGCTTTTACATAACATCACGTCTGTAATCCCCGAAGGGTTAAGCAGAGGTGTAACTGATAGTACACCCACATTTCGCCAGTTATGTTTAAGTCCCATGTAATAGGGGGCGAGCCTATTGCCATCAACAGGGCACAAATCCAGACTCCGTAGCTGCTACTGAGAAATTCTTGATGGAAAAACCCAATAATAATTTTTCCGATCCGGGAATCGAACCCAGGACTTCTTGCTCAGCAGTCGCGCTTGTGACCATTAGACCCACGAGACAGTCAAAACATTTAAGGCGCTACAGGAGCTAAATTAGCAACTCTATTTGTGGTGGTTCAAACTTCGTTTGAAATACTGTTAGAATAAAGTTCTAATCAGCTTGCAATACAAAGTGGTTGTTACATCAGTCACTGCGGGCCGAATAGTGCGAAATGAGTGGTTTAATGCGATTTACAAAAAATATATTGATTGGACTAAAAAAAGAAAACACTATCTATCTATGGTTGTAGAATTATTTGCCAAAAAATCAGAATGATCGCATGTATTTTAGTATGGTTTTTACTCGTTAAATTTTTAGAGATATGTTCGTGATTTTTTTTATCGAGTAAAATTAGTTGTATTACGTTTTCAAAACACTATCATACTAGCATATATCCTGAAGAATATCATATATTTTTCTAGTTTTGTTTATTGCAGTGAATCATATGCTTTTTTGCATTATAAAACTCGCGTTTAGCTCCTGAAGTCCCCTTAATTGTTTCCATTTCATTTCATGTCAGTTGCAGAAACATAAATGCTAGAAATAGATATTGTTAAATCACAATTGATAAGACACTTGCACTACTTTCCAATTTTGCACTTTTATACATTCAAGATTACGAATATTACTGACTAAACGCGATTTGTTGTAACGTCAAACAAACTATTTGATTTACATTTTACAATGTAATTTATGGGTTAAACTGCAAACCAAATAGCTTGTTCGACCGTACGCGGCTAAAATAAGAATAGTGGCAAGTGGCTCATTAATTCATGAAGTCTTCGACTGTACAACATCGAAACAGCTCACAATTAATAAAACATTAGGGTATGATAAAACTGCTCCAACAAACGAGAAAATTACGCTTGGTCTAGTCTAATAATACAGCCAACAAACCTTAGTACCTACTAAACGATACTGATACTACGAGAAAATCACACAAAGACAGCCTTAAAAGTTATATTGAACTCTATATCTTCCTAACAAAAGGTCGGTATACCGTGGGAGGTTTAAAGACACAGTATAGAGACATCGTGTATGTAGACATAGGTAAATAAGCAGTGTGAACAGTTTCGACAAACTGACAAATGTGTGTGAAGACCAGTTTGATGTTAAGCATCTTCTTGGGTGATATTGTACGGAACCTGTTCATAAAGCAGAGATATTTACTACTGTACTACTCCCTGACATTATGTCTCTATGTGGAATTAACACCAGGTCGATCCTCAGGTTAAGTCCCGCTTGCCTAGGTTGGTCCGTAAATGGGTGGACCACCCATTCGTCCATGCCTCAGAAAGCACGTTAAGTCGTTGGCCCCGGCTGTTATTTGTGGATCTTTGACAGTCGTTACAGGTAGTCAGTGGCCCGAAAGTCTGACAACCAGTCTTTAAGTGTTACCAAAGGGTATCGTATGACCCAGTAATAACTGGGTGGTGGTGGTCAGATTGGCAGTCGCTCGACGTAAAATACTGGTATTCAGCTGCACCTGTTTAGACTGGAAGCCGTCCCTAACATAGTTGGGGAAGAGGCTCGATAATTCAGTTATCCAGAACTCATCAGGAGGAAGTGAAGTAGTCCATAAATCACATTAGGCTAGGCATGTATCCATGTCTTAGTAAGAAAATGTCCTGCCCAAAAAAATATGAAATGAAGATAATTCTGTAAGAAGAGTTTCTTCAACTTCATTCAACGTTTTTTATAGGACCTAAAACGTTTCCTAAGTTCTAGAAGCCAGGCTCCTAGGCATTCATCAGTCGTGAACATCTATTGACTAATAATTCCAATACAATTGTCTAGTCTCGTTAGCGTACCTAAAAGATATACGATCAAGAATAGAGATAAGTGGGTCTAAAATGAATTAAGCATGTTGACATTTACAAAATAAATGATACTAATAATAGTTTAATCTTAAATTACTTTTGCAGTAACAAATTGTCAAGGATACCTAATATTACCTCACCACCGTGACATCATAACTCGATAGTCGTTTGAATCAAATAAACAATTGAGTACCTACCTTTATACCTACTTCTCGAATGAGTCATCGGACTTAGGTCTTAGCACTCAAGCAATCAGGTTTAGAACAACTTTGTATTTAGGTATTTTTATAACACATATATAAAACTTGTTTGAATCAACATTTAAGTGATCCGATAAGAGCTGTGGATAAGAGTAAACTTTGTATCAAGAAATCACCTTGATCTTTCAATTAATATTTCATCAAAAGAAAAGAAAAAAAATGTAACTACGCCATCAAGAACATTTTTATTTCAATGCCAATAAATACGTAACGTTGTACGTTAAAAAAAAAGAAAAATCATCAATCAACAGGAAACTTAAACAATAACTTAACTTAATTCATAATATCGTAAAGTATCAGAAGTAAGAAATAATGTCGAGAAATTCATTCAGATTATGATTAGTTTTTGTAGTCACCATCGCACACAAGGTTTTCGGGAAAAACCTTAGTTTAAAGAAAAAACTATTTATCATAAAATTCAACACAATCATCTTGAATTTACTTTACTGAATACCAAAGTCAGTCATAGTATATAGTTTTTCGTAAGAAGACTACTCAGTCAGTACAATCTGGTAATTTAAAACTGAGTTAAATTTAAACATTTAAATCTACTCAAATCCAAATTAAATCCTGAGCTCCTTAGTAGAAGTATCAAATCAATCTTTTTAAGCTAAACTCAGTAAGTTCGTGGCTAGTTAAGCGAATGCTAGATATTTCGTGAATGCGACGCGATAGCTGCGCCTGCGCCTCCTGTCGTTCAGTCACGACGCAGACCTGGCCTGTGACGTCATGCATAACTTAGACTGATTTTTGTTATATTTTGAAGGTAGTGTTTAATTCTGCGAGAGGCTTGGCGTATGTTCGGATCGGCCTGATTTTGTTTTTTCACAGACAGATTTCCTGTATGTTCTTTCTATAACCATTCTTCACAAATCATAACACCACGTATTTTATATTTTGTGGAAACTTGACAGAACTAAGAACAGCAGTTTTCGAGATCAGGCCGCGGCATAATCTGAATGAGATAACGAGTAGGACGTTGCTATGTCCCTAATTTTAATTACTTAGTGACTTGACTATTTTTTTTTACTTTATAATCAGGAAATCATGGCACAAAGGACTCTATAGGTGGAACAAGGCAGCCATTGATGGTGATAATTACGCATATAATTTTAAATATGTCTGAAAAAGACATCTTAACAGTGTCAAACTAGCCAACAACGTGTTTACCACCCAAACTAAAAGACCAGCCAGAATCCCATACAAACAAAGATGAAACACAATTTCGCGACACGAGTACAACACATTAACTCTGAAACGCGAAGGCATCATTAAAAATATTCTCAAGACATAAATTACGGTGGGTAATTGTTTCAAGAGGTTCATCGACCCCTCGAAATGGGCCGACCGGCCAAAAAACCACCCAGTGGTTGCCGCAGGCTTTCTTTTACTACTTGGGTGGAGAGTTCGCGTATGTACACAAGGGACTTGGGCAAATATGGAGATTTTTTGTTTGTTTGTTCGACTGCGTGTGTTGGACATGAGATCTGGCCTCTCCTAATCTTACGTCATGTTTGGGTGAGGCAACTAGAGGATGCTTTAGTGTTTTTGTTCGAGTTTAAATTTGATTTTGATATTTTAATATAAACTTTTGTCAAAACTCTATCTGATTAACTCTCAAATAAAGTGACTAATTCCAGCTTCCAGTTCACTCTTCACTGGTTTACAGAGATTATTATTAAATATAACTAGAAAAAACTGAGGACAGCAAAGTTTGGAAAAGCAAAACTTAGGTTCAACGCCACCACATGGCTGATTTTTACAAATCACAATTTCTATATGACTTTACCAAAACGCAAAACCAAACATCAACAAGGAAAACACCAGCAAAAATTCACGCTATCTGTATAGCTATACTAATTTTACAAAGAGGAAAGATTTGTATTTTTAAATGTAACGAATAAACTTAAAAACTGCTGGACCGATTTGAAAAATTGTTTCAGCAATGGATATCTACATTATCAGCGAGTAACATAGGCTATATTTTATCCCCGTACTCCCACGGGAACGAGAACTACGTGGGTGCAACCGCGTGATGTCCGCTAGTGTAAAATAATAAGCATAATAATCAATTAACTCACCGTCTATCTAATACGGAAATCATCAAATACGCTCCCTCCTGCTCGGCCCAGAGCGGGAGGAGTCAGACTTTTACTGACTAAAACCCATCCATGTTTCTTAATCACCCTTTGTGTTCCGCGGCCACGGGCGTGCCCTGCACGGGGTTGCGACAGTCGCTCTCTCCATGTCGCTATGAGGTCCTAAAGGATCCGGAAGTCTGTCCGCTGAGCGACAATTTGCCGCGGCAGCAGAGTTTCCCCCCGGCGTAGCGCCTCCGCGCGCCATTCGTGCAGGACTAACTGTCACCTGCCTATCCTTTTCCCAACTATATTGAGTCGGTTTCCAATCTAACCAGATGCATCTGAATACCAGTATTTAACATAAAACGACAGCCTATCTGACCTTCACAACCCAATTAAATAATCTAATATGACAATATTCATTGTCCAGTCCAAAGTTTTCCGAGTCGCCGGCACCTATATAAAACGTACATCTATCAAAAATGTATAGCCTATAGTATCAGAAGACCGCATTCCTGTGCCCCACGGTACACCCTCCCCGCCGTTCCCCGCAGACGTTACATGTTACAATACACACACATACATACACCATACATATAACCTTCTTTTACACCTTAAACTTGAGACAGTAAAGTTTAATGTCGTTTGTTGTTTGGTTTTCGAACTTCCAAGTTATCGTGGTATTTCTCCGGTCGATTGGTGTCGTTTTTTTATCCAGCAGCGAAACCACGGAAAGGATTAATTCGAGGCAAATAAAGTGTTATGTGAAATGTCGGTGCCAATGGTTTGGTTGTGTTAGGAGTATATTGGGATAAATTGCTGTGTGCTAAGAAAGACAGAACAGACAGAATTGCTGTGGGCTTTTATCTGGCGATACAACAAATATTTAACTCAAAGTTTTGCAGATCTAAGCACCACAGCTGAGCACGTGGTGCTAAGCAACTGCTGGGCTTGTCCCAGTTGTAAACGTCCCTTTGTGCCTATTGGCCTTGTTTTTTTCTGTCTCCTGCTGATATGGAGGGAGGTGGAAATTAGGTTTTTCCTACTCCTCCGCTATTCTTTGCTGATTAATTTCGTTGCGGGATCCAAGACAGTCACATGTTTCACTGGAACTTAGTCGAGCTTCACTATCATGGCGCTTTTCTGGTGGTCGCCACTGTTGATTCTGGTTTTCAGGTTTAGTGGTTTGAAAACAGTGTGGTGGGCTTCTCCCAAAAAATAACTAAATGAGCATTTATCCCATCATTATAAAAAAAATTAGCAAACACCAAACAAAGTTGACGTGTAAGTAGCGCTTTTTTACATCTAGAATAACGAGAAGACTATAACAGTAAACACAGGGGCCCGTGGGCCCAGTGCGGATTGGTAGATGTCACATGTTTTCGAATTTTTGATTCTAGGACATGCCGGTTTCCTCACGATGTTTTCCTTCACCGTTATAATACGTAATATGTAAGTGTATAATATGTAATACAAATCTACTGCGAGTAAATGTTTAACACATAGAATGAAAGAATGTAAAAAGCACATGAAAAATAATGGTCCCAGACAGTAACAGAAAAACTTAAGATCCCACGTTTAGTCAGACACATAAGAATTAATGCATTTTCCTTAGCAAAATCGTAAAGATTCTGTCTCAATTTCGTCCTAAAGCCATAGTAAGCGGAACTATAAACTCCCGCTTGACCATAAAATTTAACCTATAAACTTATCAGTTTCACTTTAATATAAATTCTGTCTATTCGCACTATAATCTGAAATAGGATTTCAATTATATTTTATGTGAAACCATAAATTATTTAGCATAACTATTTAACGGCCTATGGAGCATTTAAATAAATGGTGGGATGTAGGTAATTTCCATTTTAAAATCGTTTGCAAAATTCACCAAAATGCGAATTCTAAGTTTGCACATTGAAAGGAGACAGTTTTTTTTAGGCCCTCTTCGATGTTGCATATAAATTATTCATATTAAACCAAAAAAAAGGAACCATTTTATTATAGTAATAAACGAAAGATTACATAGAATCGAAACCGGAATCATAATAAATAAGTTATATTATGATATTTTTCTGCGAGTCAAATCATTCCTTTTGTGGTCAATGTCATTTGACAGAAAATGCTTACGTGAATAGGGGCGTTTTTTACGTTTTTGTAAACGTAAAAAGTACTGTCCCCAGTGGTCTGCTCCCATCTGCTTTAAATAAAATAGAAATGGAATAGAATATAAAAAGAAATGGGGAAGGTTTTTTTTTTCGGATGGGAAGTCATCAAATGACTTCTCCCGCTCTGTGCGGAGCAGGAGGGAGTGTCAGACTTTTACTGACTAAAACCCATCAATGTTCCTTCATCGCCCTTTTTGTTCCGGGGCCACGGTATCTCTTTCGAACAGTCCCGCAACCCCGGCAGGCATAGGGGAAGGTTGCGATCATTGGACTAGCTCTTTCATTGGACCACCAAGGTATTTCCTAAACTGTGCAAGCTAGCAACACCCAAACTAGCCGAAACGAGTCCGTGGTGACTCAGATGCACCCCCCTCTTACCCCAGTGCCGCTGTGGCACGTAGCGAGGAGTAACGTGTGTACTTGTGTTTGCGGTTGTCAAAATCTTACTATGTCACTCAGGACAATTTGACGTAACTATCACTTTATTCATATTTGTCTGCCTGCACTGTTATGAAATATTGGACAGTTTATTTGAGATTCCATGAGTATTATTAAATTTTGTCTAATCATGACCATGCATATTTTAGTTTAGTTTTTCATAACCAATACCTCGTTGCCATCCATGGACCTCAATAGAATTCCGCCGTTGGACCGGTCCAATCATAGCAACTTTTTGTTGTATTTAACAAGTTCATAATAATTAATATAAAATTAAAATTCCAGAATGTCACTAAATAAAAGAAAGTAGGTACTTTGAATGAAATGTAAAGCAAAAAGCTAAAGAATCGTCCAAATACTGGGTTCCGAAAGTGACCTCCCTCCAGAATTAGAACAGGAGCTATAACACGTTCTTGAAAGTTGCTTGTACGGCATTACTCCTACAGACATTAAAATAATTTTAATTATTATAGTAATATAAATAATTATAATTAGTTGCCTCGATTGGACCTCTAGAACACATTTTTCGAAGGCCATTGATGGCAACTTGGTGTTTCAATGAAGGTGCTCACGGTCCAAAGAAGGCAACAGCCCAAGATTTAGTTTTCTTCGTTTATTCAAAAAAGTGTTATCCCGAATTGTTTGTGCGTTTGATTACTACAAATAAAGGTCTTACGAAATAAAAATAATAAACTACTTTCATTTTAACACCTATACTTTTTGAGATTTGAGGTCGTAAAGTTAAGTGGTCCATTCATAGCAACCTTCCCCTATTATTAAACTGTGCTTTTTTAATACTATTTTTAAGGTTTACACTAAAACCGCGTAGATGGTTTAAACAATCAACGTGGCATGGAACGTTGTCAATCCGCAGTGGTTGACAGACAACTTCATATTTTTCGCATTTACTAAAAATATATTATGAAAATGGCATCTTCAAGTACAGCGCATACTCCACAAAACCGTTATGTTAATTGATTGTGCATTGTACAGACGTGCGCCAACTTGTGTTTGGATTTCTCTGGAGGTCGAATTTCTCATCATTCAAGTTAGACATGGCTTAGCTAATATTACCACTGTTATCTAGAGATTATAAGGAAGAAATCTATTTATATACGTTTCATCAATATCTGCTACAATTTATATGGGTGGCCTGTTCTCCAAACAAAAAAAAAATGTATCCTTTAAAACCGATTTTTGGTAAATATTGAAGGACAGACGTATCTAGGGTATTTAGAACACTTGAGAAGTTCCTGAAAAAAAAAAGACGAATTGATAACCTCCTCCTTTTGAAAGTCGGTTAAAGATACATGGAAATGTGAAGTCATATTTGCATTTATTATAGGAATAATTTATTTGCTTAGACTTTTTAGGCACTTAAGTCGTTATCCAAGATACTTTTCGAATGAAACCTCTACTTTTTTTAAAGTCAGTTATATGTTTTACACACAGCCAGAAACTTGCAAAATAGTAATATCAAGTAATAGTACTTGATATTACTATATTGTGAGTTTCTGGCTACGAATATTTGACCTACAGCAAGTTACACAAAATCCGACTAATATGAAGCTGAAATCACACTCAAAACTAGCTTCGCTCATTATGAAACAAATTAGTTTATACACAAACCTGTTCGAAACTAACCAAGCCCAGTATTTGGTTAAGCTCGGAAATAGCATTCCAGTGTGAGCTGAACAGGAATTTAGAGTAAATACAAAGCCAGCTAAGTACTGAAACTAATGCGATTTAGTTCGAGTGCTTAAACCAACGACTATAGAGTAGTTATCTATGGGAGATGGGTTTTGGTTAAGAATTTGTTACTGTTGTCATATTTTGCGTCTGTAAAAGTGTTAAGTGTAAAGATCAGCCAATGAGCCAAGTCGTTTCTACCTAGAGATACACACACATAGACAGACACTACAGTCAGATTGATAGGCACTCAGGCTCTATGTTAAAAACTGCTGGAATCCTGTCCTAGGCAAACGCTGATGATGCTAAGCAAAGTTAGATTTTTGTTTGTTTTATTTATTGCACAAATATTTTATGAAATTAAGTTGGGTGTCTCACTAATGCGCCCGTTTTCACACATCATACTTGGTAAATACAGGGTTAGTTTTCAATGACCAGCCAAAACCAAAATTTAAAAAATTGAGATCTAGATATCAAAACAAAAGTGCATTTTAAATATTATTGTCGAAAAATATAAAATAAAATAATAGCATTCATTTGAATAAGTATGTCCAAAAAAAAACCAAATCATAACCTAGTGGGAATCAACGCACTTGTGTGCGTGTATGCACCGCCAAATTTATGTGTGTGCTAACTGCTACCTATCTAGGTTGTTGAACTGAATTGTGCTGTTGCAATATCCACACGTTCGCATTTTAGTGGTGGACAGGAATGAAATTTTATTTAAAAAAATGTTGTTTTTTTTATTATATCGAAAGTATTATCGATTCTTAACCATCTCTGAAGATTTGGCCGGTAATTTAAAACTAACCCTGTATGTGGTCTCTCAATTTGCTTCACAACTGACCAGTCTTCGATGCAGGCGGAGTCACATACAGAGTACAGAACAAGACTTGCAACCATAACTTCCTTATCAACTACATTGTTTCTCACATTGCGCCTATTCATCTTCACACCTTTGTAACAAGATGAGCAATTTCCAAGCAATATATCGAGCAATAGGATCGTTAGCTCCGAGCCACATACTGTGAGACAGATAGCCGGCCTGTACAAACCTATGAATACCTTGATGACCTGTTTCATCGATAGGATTTCTTAGGATGTTTCCCATTCAATGTCTTGACACCTATTGAGGAGGAGTTGCTATTACGAGTGAAACAGATTTAAATAATATATTCTATGCATCATTCGCAGAGGAGTGTTGGAGATTTTCAATAAAGAGAACAAAAGTGGTTGTATTTGTATATGGAAAAGCCTTTGCATTGCATTCATGGGACAATTACAAGATGATATTGCAGAAAAATACAGATTGCGAACTGGTGAAGCTTCAGTTGTACGTCATACCAAATTATTATCGGTCACGTTCATTCATGCAAAATGCATTAAAAAAAATGATAATTGAATAATAGACGTTGCCCGACAGTTGAGTAATTAATCGATATTGACTCAACGTTTTTGTGTAAAGAACAAAAACTCAAGGTCAAAAGCATTAGCTGAGCGCTTGAATGTAGGAAGGAAAATAGTTATTGGTAGGTTGCTAGACGGCTAGATTATCTGGCCAATGACCCGAGAGCCGCGCCAATTTGATGCACACGCTCCCTCCGCTTTACATCAACTTTATGTGCAAACTTTTGTAATTGAAAACACGTTGAACTCGCTTTTTGACATTTTCTGCAAGTTGTGAACGCCTGGTAGTTTTGGAAAGACGTTGGAACTATTAGAGCTTCCATTTTTTGATACGTTTTACCATGTTTTCATTGAAGAAGTAAGTACGTACTGTTTGCTGGAAAATGAAATAAAATAGCAGGAATTTACGACTCTCTAATTGGTTATAAATTTTACCTCACTTAGGATTCGGTCGAACCGATGGGGCCAAATTTGCAAACGTGTTTCTGGACTGGACTCTTATCACTATCACTACATATTATAAAACAAAGTCCCCCACCGCATCTGTCTGTCCCTATGTATGCTTATATCTTTAAAACTTCGCAACGGATTTTGATGCAGGTTTTTTTAACAGATTGAGTGATTTAAGAGGAAGGTGTTATTTTAGTATATAATTTGTCAAGCGGGCGAAGCCGCATACATCAGCTAGTAAATAATATATTGTGTACTTGTCCTTTTCCATAGTCCACAGCCGGTCTTCTTTGTCCGTACCAATATGAGTGATTCTTTAAAAATAGTAAATTAAAACTGAAGCCTATTGTATGCCTTCTGCGGGAATATCACCACCAGGCAAAAAAGCACGAACGTGCTTGTATAAAAATACACTCGTAATAATTCCAAAGACATAATTTAAATATATTTCCAGACAAATAAATAGCTCTTTGTTTATCGTCCCCTTTCAATAAGCTCTTAACATGATTTATTACAGATGTTGTAATCAATATTGAGGACGGCACGAGACACGAAGACTTGATGCAGACCGTGTGAACACACATCATTTGCAATATTTGCAATACACATAAATAATTAGTTGCGTTAAATTTATGCTGACATTACTGAATCATGATAGTTTGAAAAAGGCATAACTTGACGTTATTTTATCGTCAACCATCTGCTGCATTTACACCTTCATTCACACACTTTACTTGTTTAAAAGGTATTATACAATCTTCATTCTGGCAAATCAAGAGTGATGATGACGTGAAAAATGTCCCATGAGAACTTCCGTATAGACAGGTGAGATGACCAGTCCTGGTGCTGGCCTGATCACCAGTGCCTGAATTTTGTTCTCAATACAAACAAAAATTAGGAGATGGTGATCCTGACGAATATTCAGTCGAGTCTAAATGAGCTTGTTTGCTAACCGCTAGGCTAGCAAAAGTTGATATCTAAAGACATAGTACAGGATTATTAAAATAAAATGTACTCTACAGCGATAGAAAGCACACTTGCATACAAAAGACATCAACGAGCTCGATGCTCTTGCGCAGGGATTTCAGACAAAATTAGCTTACTAAAAAGTTAGCTTTAACCACCACTCTCTTATTTTTCTACCAACAATGGACTAAGGTCTTTAAACTTAATTTACAGTAACCTCTTAAATAAATAAAATATTCTATTGATCTAAATAAATAAACAGTGTGATGTGATAGAACGCGTGACTGCATACAAAAGACATCAACGCGCTCCCTGCGTTTGCGCAAGTCTACTTTCCTCAAGTTGTTATCAAACACTACATGGTTCAATTTTTACTTGACTTATTGAACGGACAATTTAATATGTAAATAAAATAGTGCTTAGAAGTTAATATGGTATATTTAGAAAAAGATGTATAGCCCGTTTTTACAAACACCGAGCGAAACCGAAATTAAAGTCTGATTTTACAAAATTCAAATCAGAGATTTGTTTCCAAAAGTGCAATAAACTTATGCCATTGATTTAGGTGCTTCTTAGTGTTCGTAAAAACAGACTTAAAGTAGAGATAAAGAAGACGACATTTTTTTGTGTTTTAGAAGAATCTTGGCTTTTCTTGATAATGTTCCATGTATACATTTTGTACAGCAGGTGAACTGTTACAATTATTACTATGCTTGAGTTTTAGTTTTACACTCATGAGCATCATCTAATAAGCATAAACTAAGACTGGCAACGTTTTCTCATTAAAAACATCATTTTCAATCTATAAACGTCCAGTTTCTAACAGTTTTAAAAGTTACAGCTAGCCGATAATTTTATAGTCTAACGAAATTAGCAAAAACATTCACTTTATGCTCAACATTGTAACTTAACTTGGCACACCTGTAATCACATAAAAATTTTTTTCTCAGTTTTCTCTTTGAAGGTCGTGAAATTGGTAGGCTACTAACACCAGCATAAATATGAGTTTATAGCTTATACCCGTGGCTTTACCTGCGTGGAGCGATCATACTACCGGGATAAAAACTATTCTATGTGTTAAATCCAGGTTATAAATTATCTGTGTGCCAAATATCATCTAAATCCGTTTTGTAGTTTTTGCCTAAAAATCAGACCAAATAAAAAGGTAAAGACGGAACTCTGCGAACAGCAAAGTGAGGCCCGTCAAATTACGTCTCGCCGTGTACACCCAGACCAAAAAAATAAGTTAAGACCGAACTCTGCGAACAGAGAAGTGAGGCGGTTCGTAAACATGTTGTGCATTTATTAAGGCATGGTTTAATTGTAGTTTGATGTAAATGTGTGCGTGTGAGCGTGTATCCTCCCTTTATTGGCCTATAAAGGCCTCACTTTATTGTTCGCAGAGCTGTCTTGGTTTTTTACTTGTTCTGAGGCGTGAAAGAGTAACAAACATCCATCCATCCTCACAAACTTTCGCATTTATTAAGGCTCATCATACATCTCATAGAGCTCATGGTTGCACCGCGTTCGTCATTGCTCGTTAAGATCACGATTTCTTAAGTAAAGTTATTATAATGTATAGCTAGCTTATGATGTAACATTAAACCTTGCTTATTGGAACCTCTTGAAATTGTTCAAAAGTGAGTGAGATAAACCAAATCATATTCAATTCCCGAGTTGAATATGATTTGGTTTATCTAACTTACGCTGTTGCGCTAAAGCTGCCGAGCTTTGGATAGTATCGAAAAACGAAACTAAGAAAATAGATAAACAGAATGAAATTAAACAAGCAGACCCAGGAGCTAAACAGCTACTACTTGCCTTTTGTTTTTAACGGGAGTAGGAATGAAGATTTATATTTAAACGTTGAGGAAGGTTTACCAACCAATGTTTTCCGATAATTAGGTTGTAGAGATCAGATGGGCCGTCGTTCCATGTTAAGTACTGGTATTCGTATTCAATTGTATCTGGTTGGGCTCCAACAGATTTAGTGAGAAGCTAGGCAGATATGATGATTAGCAGGTTTAAAAACCCCATCATCAGCTTATTAATGTTCCCACTGCTGAGACAGGCCTCCTCTCTATGAGAGGGAATGGGCTATAATCCACCACGCGGGCCCAGCGCGGATTGGTAGATGTCACATGTCTTCGAATTTTTTGGTTCTAGGACATGGCGGTTTCCTCACGATGTTTTCCTTCACCGTTTTAAGAGCAGTGGTGATGAAATAAATTACACAAAGTAATGCGCCTGTCAGGGTTCGAACCCACGACTTACTGTTCGTAAGTCGGGGCCGCCACCACTGGGCCACCGCTGCTGGTTTAAAAACCTACTACCACATATTTCAGTAATATTTTTTTTAAGATTGCATGGCTGAGCTAAAGCAGTATTACTAATGACATTGACTTTCATTAGTTAAATTGGCCCTAAGTTTGTCCTTCTCTAAACCAAAACAATACTGACTGACCTGACTGTCACCCTTTTCTAAAAAAACAGGCGTGAAAATACATTCCAGTCGATGTAGATGGACAAACAGTGTCCACCGGAAGGGCCAGTCCTGAGTCACTGTTGTTGGCTCAGCACTCCAGTCTGTTTGTCTGTGGTAAAGTGTCGTACTCTCGAGAGCGCACTAACACACCAAATTGTACGCGTCATCTGTGACCGGGTAGACCAACAACCTGAGGAACCGTTCCGAAGGATTATAAAGTATACTAGCTATTCTGAGTAAAAAAGTAACCAATTGGTTAAATTTAGGGGACGTGTAATACTCATGAAAATGAGCAACTTATATAATCGGACCATAAAATTACGATAAAAACAGCTGCTCCATACATTTAAGGTCGCATAACTTAAAGAAATGTTCAAGTCAGTCAACGCTAGAGATTTTTCAGAACAATCGTGTGTTAAGAGAAATTTAGATTATTTATCATACTGAAGTTTTAGCGTTTACCACTAAGCCACCACTGCTCTCAAAACGTTGAAAAAAAACAACGTGACGTAGTGAATTATGTTCCGGCCCTTCTCGCAGAAATGCCTGTATCCCAGCAGAAACATTACAGGCTAAATTCTTTAGTCACGATAGGAGTCTCGTTAAGATCATAATATGTCATCAACCGATTGACACTTTCTTTTAAAATTCAGTGGAAGACACTTGACTTAAGAAAATGCAAGGAATTTCAAACACGATAAGATCACGAAGGCCCTTTTTCTCACACAACAAAGTTTATTCAACTACGTAGTCTAAATAATTTACATATCACACATTATAAACGTTCCTATTAATAGGTATAATTACTGTCTACAAAGCAAATAAAGTAACGAGGATATTTTATGTAATTAGAAACAACATTCATTATAAACCTGATTAAGCTGCCGGGGCTACAGGTCACTCGATGTCGCACATGCCTTTGGGCTTTACTAATAAGGCTTTGTTCGGACAACACGACTTTTAGTCGAGGTTACGACTTATTTTAGTGTGGAGAGTATAATTCAATTATTGGTTGGTTCGAATAAGATTAACCTTTGATTCTGATTTATATTTTAGCTGTCGAAACTTTTCATTTAGATAATAATTAATTTATATCAACATGAAAATCTTTACACGTTCACTTTGTGAACCTTCTTCCTATTTTCGTCGGTCAAAAGTAAATCACATTATAAGTATTAAGCTCGAAATTCATCACCAAGTTTTAATGGAAACCTTATAAATAATACACGACCCGCGAAACTAAAAAGAACTTTGAAAGTAGAAAGTCCAAGTTTAGTGTAATGAGCAGACTTTTGTATACCCCACAAAGCGTTAGGCCTTAAAACACGTGCGGCCGGCAAAAGATAAAGCTCAAAGAAATTCCGCGAAAGTTAAACACATTAAAATTCTCAAAGAACAAAGAGGAGTTACTGTGTTGTTCATAAAACTCCCTGACACATAACCCTTTACATATTATTCATGCGATTTCTTGTAAGGACGCATAATCGCTGAATCTGTTTAAAGCCTTACAGATTATCGCTTAGTTAAGTGTGTAATTACACACTGAGATGTTTCTTTAGATAATTATCTGAGAAAGACCTTTTTTATGTTTGTTTGTTTATATTTAACGCTTTAGACAGGGTGAGGAAATATGTAGGGTAACCGTTACCATGTGTGGAGGGGTCAAAAGGTCTGCATGTTGCATACGTAGGATAACCGTTCCTCTGCCAATTTTTGAGGTATGTAATTATTGGATGGTGTGTCTAGATAGACGACCCAAATGGCACAGTGGTAGTGACGCTGCCTTACGTTCCCGGGTTTGAATCCCGGTAAGAGCAAATATTTGTGTGATGAGCATGGACATTTGTTTCCGAGTCATGGATGTTTGTTTAAATGTATTGTAAGTATTTATTTACAAACAAAAAGTATCTATGTAGTATATCAACTATCTGGTGTCCACGACACAAGCCTCGTTGCTTAGTGTATATACTGTGACCGTGACCGTGTGTCGTGTGACCGTGTGTGTGTGTTTTTCCGGCATTGCCGAATAAAGCCGATATATGTGTAAAAAGCCTTATTGTACACCGTAACAGAGGACGGTCTTCGGTAGCCTTCATGTGTGTATAAAATAAAATATTGATAATAGTTCAAGAACCAGACGATGACGATGGATGGATAAAATACTGAATGAGTACATAAGAGGAAGTCTGAAAGTGGCGCCGGTGAGTGAAAAGTTGTGTGGTTATTGGTTATCGTGGTATGTGATGTGGAGGAATGAGGAAATTGTTGAGTATTGATGTAGATGGCAATAAGAGTAGAGGAAGACCAAAGAAACGGTGGATGGACTGTGTGAAGGATCATATGGCGGGAAAGGAGGTGACTGATGAGATGACGAGTAATAGAGAAGTATGGAAGAAGAAGACATGCTGCACTGACCCGCTGATGAGTCGAAGAACCAGGAGAATACTGAACAAAATCTACCTGCATTTTCAAACAAACTACACAATTTCTCAAGAAGCATTAGGCAAAAATGCAAATTACAACTGTTTTAATAATAAAATGGTGAACGTTTTCCGAGTGCGGCGGCGACCGCAAGCTAATCGCGACCTCAACCGCACATTACGCTTTACGTAATTAAGACGAGGATTACAACGCATGTCATTATAAGGCACTTCTATTGCTTGAATGTTGCTACAGTTTTGTGTTCGTGGGATATGGTTATCTAGGATTTTACTGCTGTGTTCGACATGGGATCATAATCTGCCTAGCCCAGAGATCGGCAACCTGCGGCTCGCAAGTCACTTGTGACTCATTGGATGTGAAACTGCGGCTCTTTAGTTCCATAAGCAAACATTATTTATGTTATGAAGTAAAAACATTTAGAAATCGTTCTGAATCGATTAACGAGGATTAGGCACCATTTCTTTCTATCTCTCAGCCACTTGTAATCGCTTTTCATCGCACCCCTCCCCCGTGACACACGTCATCACTGTCACTGAAACATTTTTGTGGCTCTTTAAAAATTTTGAAATTTTGTAAATTATAATTTTTGACTATTTCGACTTAAAAAGTTTGCCGACTCCTGGCCCACCCATTCTCAAGTTGGGGTCGGTTTAAAATCTTACCAGATGTAGCGGAATACCAGTATTTTACATGGAAGGACTGCCTAATACCTGACATCCACAACCGAATTACTAGGTAGTACAATACCCCATCACATGAATAGTATTTTAAGATATTTCCTCGTTATTTTTTTCAATGTAGATTCATTTAGTTTTTGCAACCAGACAATAAGTATGTAATATATCCATTGCTGGATCTTCAGCCGTCCTTTCTTTGGGAGGGAGTGGAGAGTGGTCCAAGATAAATGTCTAATTTTGATTCTTTGACAAGCCGGTTTAAGGTGATCAAAAGTTTGAATAGTTTTACTAAAACTTAGTTGCATTAAAGATCAAAAATCAGTGTTCTTAATCTATAAATATACCCATGATTCACAAACCAGTTTCTGTAAACTACTGTACTATTTCATATCAGCAAGTTGCATCGTCGAGACACATTTATTTTCTTCTCTTTACATAGCACTCTAGATAACACTGCCCATAATTTATGCCAAGAAAGTCTCTATAGATATGGATAAATAAAAGTGTGGATCTTTTAGTTGAAACAAATTAAAGCGATGCGCACGCGCTTGATAAGCGACATAAATCCTTGCAGCGCTGGAAGATAGAAAGCTATCTCTGCTGCCAGTAACTTATACTTGAAGGGATCGACCATAGAATATGTTAGAACGACCTCGTGCGCGTCGCATTTCGACACAAAAAAAATCCATACAAAATGTACGAAAGTCGAAACTGGTCATCATCTGCCTAGCGTATTTATTCCCAACTGTGTTGGAGTCGGCTTCCCGTCTAACCAGATACAGCTGAATACCAATATTTTATATATGGAGCGACTGCCTAAATCACCAGCTAGTACTGGGTAATACGATATCCCTTGCTAAAACTAGTTGTCAGATTTTTAGACCACTGACTACTGGTAACGACTGTCAAGGATCTTCAAATGACTGGACTGGGTAATAGATGGTCAGCCATCCACTGAACGACCTCAGCAAGCGCAACTTAACCTTGGAGATCGTTCCATGCGGCTTTTATTATTATCCACGCTTGTCTATGGTTACGGTGTGGCCCATCGCAGTGCTGATCTGTGTCAGCTCCGACTCCGTGGCTTTAGTTAGCGACCACTCGGCGAGTTTATTGCATTTGAACAGATAAAAGAGAAATAAATAATCTCACTGCTATGCGTAAGACAGGGATAACTACCAAATACTTGTTAATTAAACCCTTTAAATTAAATCTCGTCACACGCAAAAAGTATCTCATATGATATGGCGGCCCCCTCATCACACCTAACACAGAAGCGCGGCATTTGATAAATGAGCGGAGACGGTCCATACCTCTCGCCGACTGTAAATTGTGAGGCTACCCACGGGACCGATGTGGACGACTTATCGAGCTTAATAACTTAGTGCCTGTCTAAACTTAAAGGAAATACACCGCTTTTAAATAGTAATATCTTGGAATTTGTAGATGTTGCCAACGATACCAAGCCAGTCTTGCTAAGTATACAGCATTTATAAGTTGGAATTTATTAGAACAAAGTTCAATGAAATACACAATTATTTTTCCTTGATTTCGATCCTAAAATCAGCCAGTATCTGGTGTATAAAACTGAAAAAGGGACACCTTTTAAATGTTTAACTTATAAATAAAGACTAGTATCGGCCGAGAACATTTTGCAAAGTATGGAAAGCACGTTAAGCCGTTGGTCCCGGCTGTCATTTGTAGATCTTTGACAGTCGTAACAAGTAGTCAGTGGCCCAAAAAGTCTGACAACCAGTCTTACCAAGGGGTATCGTATTACCCAGTACTAACTGGGTTGTGGAGGTCAGATAGGCAGTCGTTCCATGTAAAATGCTGGTATTCAGCTGCATCCGCTTAGACTTGAAGCCGACCCCAACATAGTTGGGAAAAGGCTAGGCATATGATGATCTGCCGGGAACATTTTCTCTAGACACTTATAGAAGCAGCACCTGAAAAGTACAACATTAGCAGATCTACCCTACCACACCTACCGACCTACCTCCCTTTAACCCAACAGACCTACCTACCTTTAACACAACAAGATCTCTATTCACAAAATAATAATACCACAATCTAACCACATTTATGTAAAATCCAATCACGTTTACCATAAATATCAGGCACCAATATAACCCTTTTTCAAATTCTATGGATATACACTCATGGCAAGACCCTTCGTTCATTAGTCCCCGGTCAACGCAGCTTACAGCCAGGGGTAACCAATAAATGTATAATCTAAACACAATTCCTCTTCCTAATGCGAATAGTACCTGACCCGTTGAATGATCCATGTTTTCTTTGATATTGCTGTTTTACGGCGACATGTATTGGCGAGTGGTTTATGCTGATAGATTGCAAAGGTGAATGATAATGAATGAATGTAGCTCTAGCTCAATAAAATGTCAATAAACTATAATAACGGTTTTCTGCTAAGATTTTTTCTATTGTTTCAAGTTTTTTGTTCTTTTTGAAGATATTTGTCCATACAAAGACATTGATTGAAACCCGTTTCCCATATATTTAAACTTGGCTTTTGTTGTTTATCACCTTAAATATTTTAGCAAAAATCTTTGCCGCTCGCGTTTCAATGGCTAATTTATCTATATTCCCGCCAAAATTAAATCAGCAACTCAAAAGAAACCATAGACAACGATGGTAAGTTTTGAGTTGCGAGACTACTTGGCGCACTAAATTGTCTGGCTTCAAAACTTTTTCGACGTCGAATAAATATAATAAATAAAACATTTCTACAAAAGTCGTCCACCCCTGGTGCGAAAGACGTTACAATCTTTATGGTCCCATTTACGCGTCTTATTTTATACGTAATCCATTAATTGCCGGGATTGGGACCTCTTTTTCAAAAGATTTTTTGCCTTTTTTTATCCAACAAGCACCTGTGTCTAAAAGCGGACCCTTCGATGATTTCAATGACTGGTTATTTTTGTATAAATAGTATTTTTAAAGTTGTCAGAATTTAGACTTTATCTCACCTCCGCTTAGGTTAAAAATGTATCAAAGATACTGGTGTTTTTAGTAAAGCTTTGAACGCGGGGTGAGAAGATGCGACCACTGACAGGGCATAGTTGTGCAGGTAGAAAATCGATTGTTATTAGACGTCAGGGCTACTTATAATAACATAAATATATTGTAAAGAATCGATTCTGAACAGAATAAGCTGATCGAACGGCCACAAAGAATTCCACGTCAAATTAGCTTTATCATTTAACTTTTGTTATACTGTGCAGATGTTAAGTTTGTAGTTTCATACCGGTAGATAAGTACCTTTCATACTATTTCCATCAGGAGTCGGTTCTCCAAAAGCTCTCCAGAAGCTAGCTAGCGCCAGGGTAGCTCGCTTTGACTTTTTCATGAAATAGTTATTCAATAGGGTTAAATGAACTTAGAGCTGTATTTATGATTTTAATGGTTGTAATTCTGTAACTACATACGTGTTACTTGCGCGAATCATATTTTCATCAACATACAACTAGACACTGACCTGCGAAAAGACCCAAAAAAAAGATTTCGCGGGCCACCTCCCTAGCGAGAACTTTACTCGAAGCCTGGGAGATACCTCCCAGGCTTCGGCTCCCAGGCACACGGCTCCTCGAAGCACATAAATTGCAATTAAGCTGTATGTCAGCTTGTCGCGTTGAACACGTCTCACCTGCGCCTTGTACACTCCGCTTTATTATAAACGTAATTATGAATTAAGGACTGCAGGCAAATGAAAAATATTTGAACTGGTAGTAGTAACCGGGGATTTAAATCGTAAGATTCAGCCTACGCTTTAGTAATGATAACGATTCAGTTACGTTGACAATGGTGTCGATTCTGTTGTGCACAAACTAAACTAAATTTAAGCTATTGCTATCTTTTTCTCTCTTATAAAACAAGAAAGAGACAGACGTAATTTAGAGCTGTCAAATTTAGTTGGAACTAATATTTCTATACAAATGAAAGGTGCACGTAAAAACATGTCGACTAAAAACACGGTGAAGCGCAAGGCATAAACTAGTTTGACATCTCTAACTTAGTTCATAGCTATAGCCGTCCTTTTCTCGCACTGCCTTTTAGTAAAAGATAGCAATAGCCTAAAATAAGTTTTCTGGTCAGTGGGTCGTCTTCGGGCGGAGTTCTCGCTCTCTCATACTAAAATCATCAGTAACTATTTCTCTTTCTCTCAAGCGGGATGTCGACAGACGCCAGCACATCAAGCTACCCGAAACTGTCAAATTTCCCAATCAAGCTTGAACCTAACGCGATAAAGTTAAAATACTTTTAAATAAATTAAACAGATTGTAGTAGTTTGATGTGCTTGGCGTCTGTACTAACTCTTCTCAGTATGGACATTCTCGTGAAAAAAGCATAGTGACATCTGACGATTTCAATCTTTGGCGGGAACTAGTCTGGATGTTTGAAATGAACCAAGATTGGTAGGCGCCTCCGCCATGTTAGAAGTTACGCCTGTACAGCCAGATGAGTATATTTCTGGAACATGGCAGGACTAGTGTTGGGCAATGATAATAATCCGGTTAAATATCATTTGGCTAATAATCGATTAAAAGCAGTTAGTAGCCATAAATAGCAATTATGGATGATAACCCCGCTGTTAATGTTATTTTAGTGATTCCCTTATGGTTTTCAGGCTTAGGACTGTCAGATTAGACTTCATTTTCATCATCTTTCTTTGTAGTAAATAAATGTGCAATTTAAAACTAATCTGGCCCATTTACAAAATTTTAATCAGCTATTTACATTGATTTTTGAAAATTAGTTTTTTTTTTTTTTTTAATTCTTAATCAGTCATGTATTTGGGATATTTTTTTGGGAACTTTTTATTTTCGTTTTTAGTTGTTTTTTTTTTGTTTGTTGCTCAAAAATAATTTTCAGCCTAATTACCGCTCACGAACATGACGCGCGCATCGGCGCCATTTAACTCAACCATATTGAAGGGAATTAAATGACCCGACACACCCGCCACCATCAGCGAGACATTTGAGTGAGCATGACATTCTTTAAGCCACCAAGGCATATTCAAGTCAATGAAAGAAAACTAAATGTAAATGGTGGCTGAACAATACAAAGTACTCACACATGTGCTATGCAATTATATAATACTAAGAACTGGAATCTACACAATGCAAGTAGGTATATTTTAACAATCTTCTTCAGCTTCCACAATACATCAACATGGGAATCAATTCTTCTTCTCCTTCTTTGCGTGTCGATAGACTCAAATAATGCCCGACCAGTTCAATCAATTAGTTTGCCCCTATGGTTGTGGAGCAGGACCAGCATTTAGCCAAGCATTTTTATCATCAATGTAATCCCCCAACTTATAATATGCTTGCCTACATAGTGTGCGTTTTATACAAGATTTAAATTTCACCTCGTTCAGTTGAAGAATGTGGGGAGGTATTTTATTGTAACATTTCAAACAGTACCCCATGAAAGATGAATCTACTTTAGCAAGCCTGAAACCTGGCTGAACTAGTTGGTCCCTATTTCTAGTGTTATAGTGGTGTCTGTCACCTCTTCTACTGAATAAATGCTGATTTTTCCTAACGTACATGATGTTTTCATAGATGTATTGACAAGGTACTGTCATGATATTAATTTCCTTAAACAGTTCTCTTAGAGAATCGCGTCTACGTAATTCATAAATGGCTCTGATGGCTCTTTTCTGCAGAATAAATATAGACTCGATGTTTGCAGCCCGTCCCCATAGTAAAATACCGTATGACATAATACTATGAAAATAACTAAAATAGACTATTTGATATATATATATATATATATGTATAGGTAAGTTATTTTTCCTGCTCGTTCAGTAGTTAGTTTATTTCTTTTTTTTGTATGTACATCCGGTTGAGTACTAAAGGTCCTTTCCGTAACTGCTGACGTGTAAGGAGCTGATAAAATAGCAACTGTAATTTTATGAAGTTTAGTAGAACTGCAAATACCCTTCCACCAGCTAAAGGCGTCTGTTTCTTCGACTTGAGACCAAATAAAGCAATTCTTCCAAAACTTGTATTTTGCTTTGTAATCGGCTAATTCTTTCATGACGTTTATTTTTAAATGTTGGCCCAGTTCTTATATATATATTGCATTGCTTTTATATCTTCTTCTGGATCTAATTCTATTCCATGTGAAGCAGGGTTGAGCAAATAAGCAGCCAAATATATTGGTTCAAAAGCCATTGCAGTCCGATTATCTTTTTCACATACAAAAAGTGAAAATAAATAAAAAGAATAACAATACATTGAATCACACTGCGTACACGCACCCAATTTATGTTCACACCCACAGATTTTACAATAAAACAAAAAAAAGCATTTATTTTTTTAACAATACAATAATAGCAGGGTTATCATCAATTGCAAGGCTATTAATGGACACTTATGGATTATAATCGATAATAACTCAAAGCATCCGGCTATTAACCCAACACTAGGCAGGACGTCTAGATTGGAAGATAAGCCTGGTTTTACTTCATATTTTATGTAATGACTGAGAATTTTAATTTATAATGATTCTACTCAATGATGTTTAGGGTGGGTAAGTACGTGTATGATCCGATGTATGAACGTGGATGAAGCAAAAGGATAAGAAAGTAAGGATCGTAGCAGATGTCGTTCTGTAGTTTGTGCCTACCCTATGGGAAAATCTCGTGAGTTTTTGTATATGCTAAGCTCCTCCTTAAAGCTTTGTATAGGCACAACACAGCTTCTCTACTTCTAAGTACCTGGGAATTAAGAACTCATAGACAAAACGAACTCCTGAAAACAAGTTCCATAAAGGGCAATTTAGATCGTAGCTTACATAATATAATCTAATATTCAGCGCATAGCAAGAGGACATGCGTAAGGAATGTTTAGCAAAGCCATTCATCTGAACTATCATAAACTAATAGGTTATCAAATCCTCCTTGCCAGTGACAGAGCGTGGGCCTTGTCATAGACAATGTATGGTAATTAATCGTCCATGTGTGACAGTTGTGTACGTTACACTGATTTATAGAACGCGGTGCTTATGGTCCGGATAAACGGCGCCGGCGACGGTGACGGACAACGCGATCAGGCTTGCAGTTGATAGAAGAGGTCTTGTTAGTTATGTATGTGTTTAAAAAAGAAAAAATAGATTTACAAATATGTACTTGTATGTTGTACTCCTGAAGTATTGATGACTTGACAAAGCCTGGTTTCCCGAAAAGTATTTTTCTATCTTGCTAGAGCAACTTTAACGAAGTTTTATTTATACATACTTTTTATTTTTCTTTGAGCAGTAGTAAAGTGGCCTACGAAGATAAATTAAAAAAAATCGGTGGTGACAGACGGACAAGAAAGTGATCTTATAAGGGTTCCTTTTTAACCTTTTGGGGTACGGAACCCTAAAAATCAAAATTAAGTTATTGAATCTGCTGTAAAATATACCTACCACCTAAGCGACAGTTTGGACATACTTACTCTACAACATGCTCACAAATTTTTTATTTGAAAAGATAATTAATGCCTTAAAGATAAAAAATAATTCTTCCAATGTTATACTTAGATCTGGTGATCGTAAATGTGGCTGCTGAGTGGGTACCTACATGCTGCGTACGCAACCTCAAAGTGTTATCTAGTGGGTTTTTTCGACAGAGATTTTTCAATAGAAAAGACGCCCGCCCAATTGACAATAATCAATTGGCTCACTCTTATAACAAGAACCTCAAAATTGCTATTAAATATATTTATATATTATTATTGCTGTACTATTAAACCTATACCTGCCCTTTTACAATATACAGGCGCGCGTGATGTTTACTTAAACTTTTTTTTAAATCAACCTAAATTGTCCCACAGTTGAGCAAAAATTTCTCTCGAGATTTAGTCGTGTAAACTACAAAGATCTTAGAAAAAATAGTCGTGTAAACTACAACGATCTTTATAAAGGCCAAGAACGTGGCAAGCTGTATCGCGTTCCGATCAGACAGAAGAAAGTACGTCTGAGGCGGTATGATAGCGTCGGAGGCTGCAACCGGCCGGACCGGTCCCCATTGTGGTCAGTTTTTGTGGCGCTCCCCGTCCCGCGCCTCCGCATGTTTCCTTCGCCAAAATGTTCTCGATTCTCTGTGGTCAATCGATTTAATTGCTGTATTTCAATTTTATGTCAATAATTAACAATTTTGCCATAGAACTAAATATGTTCAGCGATAGAAGATGGCTTAGTTTGTACAAAAACTAAACAACAACAACAATTCATAGAAGACTAAATTACCAACCCACACAGGTCGGCGGGGAGCATAATAAAGCGTCAAATGCCTTTTTCAATATCTATATAATTATATAAAATGGTAAACTGACTGACTGACTCACTGACTGACCCAAGTGGAGTGGTATGTCTAACATTTTAGGAGTTCATTATTATGCTTCTTTGTTATGCCTACAAAAAATATGTTTTAATATCATTATGCGTAAATAAATAGATGCTTAAGAATGTTATGCTTAATCATTATTATGATTACAGAATTTATGCTTAAAAAATTATGCGTAAGCTGTTATGCGTAAGTAATGTTATGAGAAAATATAATTAGGAGTAACAAAAGTGTGCCAAGTTATTTAGGTCTAAATTTTTTATGCAAATGGATAGGGAACCGTAAAAAACTTGTTCTCCCTGTCATTGCGATATTTTTTTTGTTCTACTACTACCTGGAACCTTCTAGTTACCTAGTTACGGAGATAATGGGGGTCAAAGTTTCAACTTAGGACAAGTTTTTTTTAACACAAGTTTTTAATGTAAGAGTTTTACTTTAAACACCTCCGCGACCCCAATCCATCCATCAGCACAATGTTTTAAGTGCGTTACATTGAGTTCTACTACAAAACATGATTTTTCACCCCAAAAAAAAATCGTTTTCCAGCAATTTAGTGGACAGGAATTTTAAGTGACTAAGGCATCAGGCCATCAGCAACCAATATTATAGAAGCAAGCCTTTTTTTTTAGAGAATAAGCCAGTCAACCAACTTTCTATCATCGCTTGAGGAGGCTCTCCAATTTACTCCAGTTACATAGGTATAGAGGTACTGATACTAAATTCGTGATTTTTTTTATTGAGAGTCCAAGAAGAACCAGCTAGTTAACTAAAGGCACAGGATATCCAATGTAAAAACATAAATGCCGTGGTCCAGTCTTCTCATTTGGCCCCTTGATGGTGGAGTAAGACAGGGATCATAAGGCTGATGCTCCAGGGTAGCCCGCGAAATTCAATTTTTCTTACGTTTTTTGCAATTTGCAGGCCAGTGCTAGATTGTATGTTGATTAAAATAATGTTCGCGATTGTAAGAAGTATGTAATTACAGAATTATAATCATCAAAATCATCAATACAACCCTCCAAGTTCATAAAGGTCGAGGAACGATTTTTTCAAGGTCATTGCTAGACTTTTATGAACTTGGAGGGTTGTATTGATGATTTTGATGATTATAATTCTGAACCTAGCACTGGCCTGCAATTTGCTAAAAACGTAAGAAAATTTGAATTTCGCGGGCTAGTCGGAGCATTCACCTTAGGCACTGAATAATTTCGCTCTATTAAGATACCCACGTTATAATCATCTTCCTGCCCTGGTACCGTAATAAGTTGGTACTTGGGGTTGGTGCAACACGTTTCTCGTCAAGCTATCAAACTCCTTTCTCTTTCATAATATAATTCCCTCACACAATCCATCCTCTCCGTCACCATTCATCAACATTCATATCCATCACTCTTCTGGTCACAAGCGTTCCTTATCACATGCCGATACCTGTGCCAAGACAGACGACCCAGAGTATGAATGTTCTGTGCAGACGACCCTTTAATTTTGTCTATATCATATCAGACCCTTCTTTCGAACTTCCTCTATACGTAGACGTACTCATTCCTTGGGTTAGCCATTCTTGTCACTTCACACATCCATCTCAATATTCTCACTATATGCAATCTTTTTCATTCATCTATTCTTTGTTAACGTGATACCCACACGTGGTGACACACACACTACCGATATTTTGGGGTGAAAATAATGGGTTGGAGCGTAGCCTTAGGGGCACTATGGAGCAAGGACTTTTCGTGATTTTTTTTTTCGGAAACTTTACGATTTTTTTGCAGAATCGGGTTGACCTTGACCTTTTTTTACATGGCCTCATGGTTTTTGAGTAGAGCAACAATTTCTTTCCCGAAAACAATCTCATCCGAGCTACCATTTCGGAAATATAAATTGTTTTATGTAAAAGAAAAAGGCTCATAACTCGGAAACGGTGCGTCGTAGGGCCATGCTTCTCAGAGCCTAAATGGTTGCTACAGACAAGGACAACCCGATACTGCAAAAAAATCGGAGTTTCCGAAAAAAAAAAAATACGAAAACACACAAAATAAAATTGTTTTCTTGCTGCTCATAGTGCCCCAAGCGTATACACCAACTCCTACACTCCGCCCCTAAGACGACCCACTGACCAAATAATGGACTTTCAAAGTCGATAGGTACAAGGTAAGGGAGGGGGGGGGGGTAGGGTGTCATCATCATCTGCCTAGCCTTTTCCCAAGTTTTATTGGGGTGCCGACCCCAATAATTGAATATGCAGCTGAATACCAGTATTTTACATGGAGCGACTGCCTATCTGACCTCCACAACCCAGTTAGTACTGGGTAATACGATACCCCATGGTAAGACTGGTTGTCAGACTTTTTGGGCCACTGACTACCTGTAACGACTGTCAAAGATCACAAATGACAGCCGGGACCAACTGCATAACGTGCTTTCCGAGGCACGGAGGAAACTCGGTATGTTATAGGTGGTCACCCATCCACAGACCAACCTAGGCAAGCACCGCTTAACCGAAAATAACCCGAGCGGCTGTTATTATTTAGCCACGAGCGATACAATACAAATTAAAATACCTAGGTAACAACATAATTTTATCTAGGTCGTGACAGGAGACTCACAGTGCCTTGATTATACGTATCGAGTAGGTACCTACCAGTGGAAAAACAGTACGAAGACAGAACTTGGCCTAGTGCTGGGGAAGTGCACTCGTACAAATAGGTACACTGTTTTTGCTCTTTCTTGGAAAGCCGCTCTATAGAAGTTAGATTGCAAATTGCAAGTAGTGATTTCAACACAAGTAGCGCCATCTGTTGTTGAGTTGCTTCATTAACCAAGGACATTTTTGTAACGAAACAGTTACACAATAAGGTACATCCCCAAAAGATGTATTGAAATCCAGAAATTTTTTCCAGGATGGTTTTACTCATTTCTTGTAAATACTGAGCTATAATGTTTTTTTTCCTACTACACTGCATAGACCATAAACAATGGATCAATGAAATGACAAGACGTGATTTTATAAAGAAATTCTTTAGTTTTTGGTTGGTATTATGTCTGATCCTGTCAAAAAATGTCTTTTTGACTTGATTTGCCGATAAAATTATTTGGATAGTACACTTTTATAAATATGGGAGGTTCTCAAAGCACCAGAAAAGTAACCGTGGATAACGAAAATGCCATCCAAGTGTCCCAGGAGGCTTTAGATCGGATACAAGCTCAGCTCACCTCAAAAGTAAATATGATGTTACATTACATAATTTTGATCAATGTCATTGCTTGTTAGGACATAATAGAAGGGTGTTGTTGTTATAAAAATCCTCAAATTAATTTCATGTGAATTTTCGTCTCTAAAGTTTAATTCATGAGCATAGCAAGTTCAATGACGACAAAACATTATTAAAGGTTAACTGGGCTGATTCTGAGAACAACCAGATTGATGTCAACATAACTATCCTGAATCCTATATGTTCATTTGTCTCTGCTCTCTCTATTTATGTACTGTAGAAAGCTACAGTACATAAATAGATCCACTAAAAAGCAGCTATACTTAAAACAAAATCTGCATAATATCTTGTATATTTACATTTTCTTGAACATTTACTCATTTTAGCTAGCTTTTATTTTACTGTTTCCAAATACAGAGTGGAAGTACCTATAATAAAATATGTAGCAGCTAAGCAAAACTAAAGTGAAACAACTATTACAACCAGTTAAACTTGTAAGTACACAAAGACTGTTCTAAACATGAACTTGATAACTTTTAACATACTTCTCATCATCAATTTCAGCAAGCTGACCAGAGAACTGAGCCTGCACAGCAACATTACGCACCACCGCCATACGATCACAAACGCCACCAGGATTACGCAGCTGAGGAGGCCTACTGGGCACACCGCATTGAAAGCCTCAAGAGGGCACATGACAAGATAAACAGCGGAATGCATTTGGAATATGAAAAGAAATTGAAGGAAGCAAATGATTTATTTAATATGATCCAGGGAGACAAAATAACTGCGAAGCTGACGCCATGCCAGGAGGAGAAGGCAAAGGTAAATAATACATATGTTATGTGTTATGTATGTATGTATATGTTATATTATAAATGAGAAAGTATCTCTGTCAGTCTGTCTGTTAAGTTTTTATGCCTAATTTGCTGATAGGTTGGAATGAAATTTGACAATTATATATACTGATAGACAGTGACATTAGATACTTTTAATCCCAAAAGCACATTCCCATGAGATGCTTCATTGTGAAGCTGTAGGCAATTGCGAGGAGGATACTCTTTTTATTTTAAACTTTGATGATAATATCAGTTTCTGAATGAAACATTTTATAACATAATCTTTTAAATGCATGAACGCATGCATGTGCCCACCACACCAAGCCACAATTTCACCTACCATTTTGCAACACGTTTGGTGTACAGGGCACATACTTGCTTGTCACGTAATGTGACAATGGTGTCCTAAAGTTTAATGTCATTACAATATCAAGTGATTTATTTTCTTGTGTGTGACAAGCCAATCAGAACGACTATTGATGAAATTGGCAAAGTGCAGTAGATTACTTGATGTTCCTACAAAATTGCTCATTTAATTTGCCTAAAGACAGGTTGTTGACGTTATTGTCTTATTCAAATATTGTCTAAACAATCATGTCTAACCTAAAATAGTGGATTGAAATGATTCACCATTTTATGTTTTGTCTTCTGTCAGCTTCAGATTTCTGGGGCTCTAAGCTGTTTATGTTCTAGTATAGATTATGAATGTGCACTATTTTAGTAATAATTATAAATCCTAACATACAAGTAACTACTAGTTATTCCAGGGGTTAAAGTGTAAAAACATTAATTCTTAATTTAATTTCCCATTTAAAGGAAAAATACTCAACAGAACTACAAAAATTAGTAATAAAACTATAGTTTTTCAGTCTACAGCAGTCCATTGCTGCACACATCTCTCTAATAACACACAGTTTGACTAGATTCTCTGCAACTCCCATCCACCTGCTACCTGTCAACCTGTGTAGACTTGCATAGCCTGAGGGCATCCTACCTTAGATATTATGGATAGTATTGATATTGTTGTCTGGATATTCATTATAACGTTCTTTCTAATTACAGGTCCTCCAATGCTACAATTCAAATCCGAACAAATCCCTACTATGTTCAGTGTTAGTGAATGAATTCAATGACTGTGTGTGCCAGAGCAGAGTAGCTGCCGTCGCGGCTTCATCTTAACAAGCAGAGTTGTGTAAATAATCGTTATAGAAAATGTTTCGTCGTCACCAAGCAATACTGACCTCAGAGGTTGCATTCGGCCGCGGAGTAGATTTAATATTAATGCTGTATCAATAAACTGTTATTAATTTATATTATGTGGTTTATTTGGTCTTTTTTGTGTTTCCTATTTAGATTGATGGTGAATCTAATCAATATACAGATGCTTTGAAAATGATTGATTAAATCAAAGGATCAAATTGATTGTTTGAAACTTTTTCAAAAGGGCTGTCCTTTATTCACGAGATTCAAACAGGCGAGGGGATGACCAGAAAAAAAATACGATTAATCTAAAACTGATCTTGTTAACTATAAAAAATACTTGTGATGCTGGGAGAGCCGAGGAGTGATGGCCTAAAACCTCCCGACGTATCACCAAGGGGTAGGGAGGGGTAGAAAAGTGGCCTAAAAACCTCGTGATTAAAGGATGGCCAGATGTAACTGAACTGGAACAGAACCCCTCCGCCTCGATATCTATTAATCAGACAGAATAAAATGTTCTCTCTACTAACCATCCACCAGCATCTTATGTACCTCTGTAACTAATTTACATAGCAGTGTTTTTTATTAGATATTTTGTTTATGATGCGGTTGTTCTTATTTAGATTGTAGGCTGTTGTTTGTAATAATTCAAATAAATCATATTCATGTACCTCAATCATATACAAACTTATCAGAAAGTTGAGAAAATAAATACCCATTATTTACAGTATAACCTCATTTTGTTTATTTACGAAATTCCAAGTCACTTTGACAAAAAGCTATACTATTGACCAAAGAGTAGGTAGAATACCTATCTACATACCAAACGGAATTATTGACCAAACAGCTGGTTCAAGTTGGTTTTAGTTACCAAAGCAACAATGCCTTAGAGCTGCAAAATAATAAATTACTGTTACACGCTTTTAGAAGCAATCTTTAACAATGGCAGAAACAGCTGCAGAAGGCGAAAAGCCAAAGCGACGGATTCCCCTGTACCCTGGGTTCCCAGAGTTGGCGCGGTCTGATGTCAGTATACACCCAGCTTATTCCACATTGGCATTGGCATAGTAAGTACCTTTAGCATAACAATTAGGAGATACTGAAGTGCAGCTCTAGCTGAGTGTGCCGGTGCATTTGAATCTAGAGACATCACATTTGTAAATTAACCAATGAGCTATTTATATAATAATCAAATTTCAGTCGAGTAGTATGCCGCCATCGCTATCACTATGCCAAAGCAGCCCAACGCAAACAATTTATGATGGAACTGCACAGCTTCGAGAAACTACAATCCAATGCCCTAGACGGAGTGAGAGTGCATCGAGAATTCTCGCAAGGAATCCTATCGCACCATATACCACCGCGACGGTACATACAAAAGCTGACGCCAGATCCTCTCAACTCGCATCAAAGAATGCGAGTAGAGGCAATAATCAGTGGAAGAGTGGACTTCAGTCAAAAATAATGCTACCATGATTGTGAGGCTTGACTCAACCCAGCACAAGATAGAAGTTAGAGCCCTAGTGCACGGCGTATTTTAAACGCGCAGACGACGTGCGTTTCAGGAACGCGCGATTTCTGCGCCGTAGATGCCGATTTTTGCGTTTATATAGATTCAAACGAGCGTAAAACACGAAACAAACGCGCGTGTGAAGCGCGGTCGAGACTCGTTTGAAGCGCGTACAATGGGTCAAAGCCAGCGTAAGCAGTGTTGTCTCAACCGACGACGGTATTGTACAACTGACGTGGAGTCTGACCAAAACGCGGAAGCTACGAGCGACTACAGCGCGTCTGTATCGCTGTATCTGGGCGTATACGCGCAGTAGATACGCGTTTCACGATCGCCCAATGGCAATGTACTTAAGTACAAGGTTGCGTTCAAAGCGCGTTTATGCGTTGTAAGCGTTTAAAATACGCCGTGTCCTTAGACTCTTAGTTTACATAACTGTGTGTTAACACTTGCAGACCTTTCATATAAAACGTGTTGCCTAGCTGAGAGTAGAGAGGGAGAGATTTGGTAGATGAAGCCCGCACAGTGGTCCCTTATCATCTAATTTTTTTTAACTTTGCTTGAGCAGTTTATGAGTTAGCTTCTTTATATACGCATTTTACTTTAATAAGTCCTGGGTTCGATTCCCATGTCAGGCAGTGATTTTGGGATTTTCCCATCAGGAATTTCTCAGTACCTAACCACGGAGTCTGGGATTTGTGCAAGGTTGATGGCAAATAGGCTAGCCCTCTATTTCATGGGACTTAAACATAACTGGTGAAATGTGGGTGTACTATTAGGTACACCTCTGCTTAACTCTTCAGGGATTACAGGCGTGATGTTACGTTTTTCTTCTTGGCCTTTGTTGATGATGACATGATGATCCTTTAACTTAGTAAAAATTGATTCATGACAAGAACTTGTATACCACAACTTTATAAGATAAAATAAAAATCATTTTTTGGCAAAAATCCGGTTAAAGTTTATTTGAATGTTTGGCCTCTGTGAACTGACTGTGTAGAACTGTAGACAAATAAAAAGCTCAAAATCAACTTAAAAATAATTGTTATTTTATTCAACTGATTCCATTGCTTTCTTCTTTATTCTCTTACTTTTTTCCACATTAGTCTGAAGATAGAGGGCCTCTTTCTTAGCCTGTGATATCTCAGCCCTTAACCTCTGTTTAAGAGCAGCCCGTTCATATGCCAGTCTCTCACTCAAATGGATCCACTTGAACCTCGGAATGTATTTGACATTCCATATCATGTCGTAGTATCGTGATTTCTTTCTCGAGCCAATCTTTGTATTGTTTAGTTTGTTTGCAACCATCTTAGCTATTTTTTTCTTCTGGAATTCTACCCAGCCTTCTGTAAACTGGTTTGGTACTCGCTTGCGTTTTTCACCTGGCTCTGTAATATACAATTGCAAAGTATGATTAGCTATTTCATAAAAAACAATAACCACTACGCATTGTAACGACTGATCAACGTAAAATACAATTATAGGAGAGAAGTTATTAGATTTTGACAGTAAAAACAACAACATAACCTCAAAAACTTACTGGCACTCGACTGCAAGTATATCCTCCCAACTTCACCGAATTCGCTGAATATTTCACGTATCTTAGCCACATTCATGTAAGGAGGGATAGTAGACAAATACACGATCCCGCGCTTTCTAGTCTTTTTCTTTTTTATTCCATTACCAGATTCTGAAATAT
The DNA here is from genome assembly GCA_941918905.2 of Xestia sexstrigata. NCBI lineage: Eukaryota > Metazoa > Arthropoda > Insecta > Lepidoptera > Noctuidae > Xestia > Xestia sexstrigata. The sequence continues at coordinate 3,005,033 of OW799201.2, read as the reverse complement.
TGTCTTCATCTGAAGCATTCTGTGAGCTACCTTCGAAGTCCGAACCATTTTCCGGTACTCTGTCCATTTCAACATCACGCATTGTATTAAGACTAAGTCACAAGATGATGTCTTATGTCTTTCTTCAAAATAATTACTACTTTTGATGAAAAAGTAAACCATACCATTCTTCAAATCCATTCATGTGAGTGAGAGTGAGACTGATTGTTACAGTTTTTTTTTATTTATTTATTTTCCTTACGGAACAGGCTAAGGTCTGAGACCATGCTGCCTAGTCATCAGTTCTGACAGTTCCAGCACTTACAGCAGTTACAGCCTGTCCACATCTTTAAATGAGCCTGTCTGTGGTGGTGACAGATACACACAGAACAATATTACTCCTTAGCAGTGCTGTTTTATTCATAGTTAATACACTTTATACAAGGTTTTATTATCGTCTATAAAAGATCGGTGATTTTTTTACTAGTTAGATTACCGAGAATATTCAACTTTTGTTCATAGACACCAACCGGAAAAGGATTGTCAAGTGTCATTATGGGAAAATATTTCCGATGTGACAACTGAAACGTCACTCCTCTTTGCGTCACTCATACTCATATGATGCTCTGTCTGTGTGTCACTCGGTAATCAATATTTTACTAAAACATAAATAAATATTTTGTTTTGTACAATTTAATTCTCAAATTTCCACGATGGGTTGTGATGGTGGTACTATCCCACGTCGAGATGAACTTGTCCGGATGAAAAAGAAGCCAGAACAGGTAAATGTCTTGAATACACACATTTTACTAAAATCTAAATATCTATTTTCCAATGTGTTAATTATTTTTGGTATTTTCTTGTAGAAAGACAAAGATGCTGAGCGATCATTCAAGTGGCGCAACTGCGCTTTATCCCAGCAACCTCTGCAGGCTCCTGTGGTGGCCTGCGGCTTCGGTAGGCTGTACAGCAAGAGCTCCGTCCTTGAGTCCTTGCTTGACAAAGATACTAAGCCCGAGTGCATCAACCACATCAAGAATCTTAAGGTAATGCCCGTAATATTGTTTTAAATTTTCCGAAAAATTGTTTTGTTGTTGTGGTGTTCACCCCGTAATGGTACATGGGACTTGCAATAATTTTCCTGTCGTAATATGAGTGTACTACAAATACACCCCTGTGTAAGGCAGAGTTGTGCCCATAGTACACCAAAAAAATGCAAAATGTTATGTTGTTGTTGATAAAGTGACCAATATCCTGAGATGAACATACAACTTGCATCATTTTCTAGAATATCCTATGCAGGCTTATGCTTGACAATGTGATTAATCTGAATCCTCTTTTGCAAGTTCTTGCACTAAGACTTACTTAGGTGATAATTTGAAAGGGGTTGCTTGTATTCAGAACCATTTATCATGTTGTGCTCTGTTAGAGTTATTTTTACCCGACTATAGCAAAGCAAAAAGGAGGATTATGATTTTTGTGTAATTTGTAGCACAATAAATGGGATGTATGTCATAACAGTTTGTGTTGTTTTAAATTTGAGGTCATAGAGACCACTTTCAGTCTAGAAAACTAGTCTTTCAGCATAGTGACACATATTTTCTAAATATTAAGATATCATCCCAAACTAAAATTTACAGGACATCAAAGATTTGAATCTGGTCAAGAACCCAGCATACACTGCAGCTGACCATACAGAGGGTAATGTAGGTGAGGGCAATGCCCCCTACATCTGCCCTATCAGCGGCTTGGAGATGTCCGGCAAGTTCCGCTTCGTGTTCCTGTGGAGCTGTGGATGTGTGCTCGCTGAGAGGGCACTCAAGGAAGTCAAGCAGAATCTCTGTCATATGGTGAGCATACTACTTCATAATATTTTTTTGTTATTTTTAGTATTCAAGATTCAACAACTCCAAGAAAGTCACAAACAATTGAAAATTAATTGGGCAAACATAAATAATAAACAAATTTATGACTGCACACTTGGATTTCGGTTCAAAGTCCAAGCATGTTTTATAAGGTAGTACTTTTAAGTCTTCTTCATAAAATTACTTCTATAATTGTGTGGTACTTTAATATAGAATTCAATCTTTGTATCTATGATAATTATGATAGTCTTCACCATCAATAAACTTTCCAATTATATTTTTTAATGATTTATTAGTGTCCGAGGTCATTCTAGGCCATTCATGGCCAAACAATTTATAGTCTACTGGGCAATAGGGTACCATGCCACCAGTGATATCTTGTTCCCATTTTCTTCAACTAGTATTATCAACTTCAATTGAAATGTAGGTCGTTTTTACGTGATTTATTAACTCACTATATCTTTTGCCCCTAGTGTCAGCAACCATTTGTTGATAACGACGTTGTTGTACTCAATGGAAACGAAGAGGACATTGAAAAAATGAAAGAAAAGATGACTGTGCGTGTTGCCAGCAGAAAAACTGGCAAAAAATCAAAAGCAGACAAAAAAATTGAAATCAAGGTTGAGCCATCAACTCCTGTGGCAACCACGTCTACTGAAATTGTTACGAACACAGATGAAATTCAACCACAGAATGGAGTGAAAGACGAGTCAGAGGCAGGACCAAGCACAAGTAATGCAGTAAAGAAAGAAATTGAGACAATACCATTGTCGTTACCTAAATACAATCCTAACAAGCAGGCGAGAGGTCATTTCGGGTCGTCGAAGCGCGTCCACCCCACAGAACTGGCTCAGGACCCGTCCTACAAGAAAACTAAGAAGGACTACAGTGTCGCCAAGGACCCACAGACTAGTGAGGTGTACAAATCACTGTTCACGTCACATAAAACTGAAAAAAACCAGAACCGAGCTCACTGGGTGACCTACAACCCATTCTACAATTAATGTACTTACTTTACCCACAGTAAAAGTGTGTCGGACTTTTTACTTTACCCTGCTTTACCCACAGACAAAGCATGTTGGACCTTTCGGTAGGTTTTTGCAGCACGTTCTTCAAAAGCGCGACTAATCGTTGTGCCTTTTTATTTCACTACTGTTACAAATAAATACTAGGATTAATTTATTTAATAAATAAAACACATTATCACGATTTTACTACTTTTATTTGAATATGAATCGTCAATAAATATTGCACTAGAAAATTGCACATCAGCACTATTTTAATTAAAGTGAATTTTTCACAGTTAAAATCTTTGTGCTTTTACTTTGGTTACATGAACTTACAGCTAGGTGATATAAATTATTAAGAGATAGTGGAATGTCAAAATATCACTACAAAACACCAGAAAGTATCACCACAATACCTACAACATTATTTTTGGCATATATTTGGTTGGAATTATTCAGTAATGCGAAAAGCGAAACAAGATTACGGTATCAACCTTTTGACAGCCATTGTCACTTAAAAGTTAAACGTAACAAGCAGTGCGTGCCCTGTACGCCAAACGACACAAATATGTGACAAAATGGTAGGTGAAATTGTGGCTTGGGCACGCGCGTGCGGTTATGTTCTGGCGGGCAAAAGGTTAAGCTTTTCAAACGTAAGACGATCTTTCATGATAATAAATAACTAACCGTAATAATATCAAGTGCTTTCTGAAGCAGAAAAAAACAGTATTTTAAAAGTAACGTTTAGCCCTATATCGAAGGATAAAAGTCATGAGGAGGCGCCTTTGCCCAGCAGTGGGATGACACAAGCTAACAGTATTTTAACTAACTTTGGGACATTCGTCTAAATATCCTATGTAGAAACTTTTTGGTAAATACCTTGCTCTTTGGTAGATTCCATAAGCTAAATTTGACTACAAAACCTTACATTTATAGTGCATCATGGTGCTTTTGTCACTTGAATTACTCGAAGGGTAAACATTTGTGAAATTGTATTAACCTTTTGACCGTCATTGTCACAAAGTGACAAGCAAGCGTGTGCCTTGTACGCCAAACTATGGCCACGTGCTAAAGAAATATTTTAAGCGGCAGAGTCTTGCTGTACCGAGGCTAATGTGGCCTCAATAATGAGGTTGAAGTCTAGTTCGTTGAGGCTGGCCTTAGCTGTCAACAAGTCCAGGAATGTGTCCAGTGGAGACAGGCGCTCCCCTGAAGGTAATGCTGCTATACCTAGAAACAAAAGATATGTAAAGATTAGTTATTTAGCCTAGCCTAGCCTTTATGGCCTACTAGGTTTTTTCCACGTCTTCGCTCGCGTTAATTTAGAATTCAATAATCAATTCGGGTTGTAGTCTACTCGTCATAAAATTCAATCATGATTCGAAAGATACGTGCCGCCATCTATTATCATATGACCGTTATTATAGTTATCCTTGGGAACAGTACCTTTTTTCGGGATGAAAGGTCCCTACCCTAGGACAGTTTCTGTACACCTGATAACGTATATGCAAAATTTCAGTATGATCAGTTCAGTGGCTTTGGCGTGAAACCGGGTGCCGACCTACCTTCGTCGTGTGGTCGGGGAGTACCTGACGGACAGGGCCGTCATCTACCCCGGTCGCAGCGGAGACTGGAACCGGCGACAGATGTCGTGCGGTGTTCCGCAGGGATCGGTTCTAGGGCCGGCCTTGTGGAACATCGGGTACGACTGGGTGCTGCGCGCTGACCTCACTAGTAGCGTCAGCGTGGTTTGCTATGCAGACGACACGCTGGTGCTGGCACAGGGGGGTCGCACGAGGCGGCGACCGAAACTATGACATGCGGGGTTGCGATAGTCGTTGAGAGGATCCGGCAACTGGGTCTCGAGGTGGCATTGCACAAGTCCGAGGCCATGTGCTTTCATGGGCCTCGGAATGCGCCACCTCCCGAGATCCTCACTGACGGTAGGAGGGGTATCCGTCGGCGTCGAGTCGACGCTGAAGTACCTGGGACTCGTCCTCGACAGCCGATGGAACTTCGTGGAGCACTTCCGACGTTTGGCCAAACTGGAACGGACCAGGGCTGCCTTCAGGCGGCTACTGCCCAACCTGGGAGAGCCAAACGCCTCCTGCCCGGTGGTAGCCGGGGGGTCACCGTAGGCGCGGGCCTGTGGACGGCGAGCTTATGGGCTAGCTTGCCGTCCGTCCGTCTCATGACGACAGGCCGTGTCGACGGCGCAGGAGTGTTCCACGCGCGCCTCAAAGAGAGTCAGCAAAAGGAAGGGGTCCGCAAGGACCGATGCCTGCCGGGGTTGCGGGACTGTTCGAAAGAGATACCGTGGCCCCGGAACACAAAGGGCGATGAAAGAACATGGTTGGGTTTTAGTCAGTAAAAGTCTGACACTCCCTCCTGCTCCGCCCAGAGCGGGAGAAGTCATTTGATGATTTTCCATCCGAAAAAAAAAGGCGTGAAAAAATAACAAACAAACTTACTGTCGCATTTATAATGTTGGTTAGGGTGCCTACTTTAGTTCAGCTCAAGACTAGAATGGCTGTAAGTCCTTGACCAGCAGTGTGTTATTGGTGTTGCAGCTAACAGTAACCTATACAAAGGTTAGGGAGATAATGACCGACTACACAACTGAGAATACAGAACTTCAATGCCTCGCTTTTTAGGGTTCCGTACCCAAAGGGTAAAAACGGGACCCTATTACTAAGACTCCACTGTCCGTCTCTTCGTCTGTCTGTCCCCAGGCTGTATCTCATGAACCGTGATAGCTAGACAGTTGAAATTTTCACAGATGATGTATTTTGGTTGCCGCTATAACAACAAATACTAAAAACAGAATAAAATAAATATTTAAGGGGCGGCAAAACGGCAAAAAATCACGTTTGTTGTATGGGAGCCCCATACAACAAACGTGATTTTTTGCCGTTTTGCCGCCCCTTAAATTTTTTTGCCGTTTTTAGCTCGATATTAATAATGACAACATATATTCACAAAAATAAATATTGAAGGGGGCTCCCAATCCCATACAACAAACGTGACAAATGACGTGACGTGACGTGATAAATGATTTTGAATTTAGATTTTTTGTCGTTTGTCTAATGTTGTCATAGATAATGTTACGTGAGCGAGTCCGACTCGCACTTAGCCGGTTATTTTTATGTGGTCGACGCCATTGATGCACTCTTACAAGAGTTGCAGTGGTTGGACTTACCAGTGTCCTTGACAGGCCGGTGTCGGCTCGCTTCGTGGTGCGACGCGGCCCCTCCGCTGAGCAGAGTGTGCGCGTGGTCCCTGGCGCGCAGCAGTAGCGCGGCGCGGTGCGGCCAGGCGGCCAGCGCCCGCCGGGCCCGACCTTCGCCCACCAGTTGTATGAGACGAAGCTTGTTGTTCACTATCGTTTTGTTCTCGTCGTCTTTGGCTGAAAATTTTATTTAACTTTCGTAAATGTTTTCTGTATGGTGTCGGACGTAAAGAATAGCACCATCCCATATCATCCCTTGGGTGTCGTAAGAGGCGACTGAGGGACTTACCAGAGAATGAGCAGCAGCGTTCTCTGTGCTTTTGTAACAACCGCACTGCGATCGCCAACCCGCCTGCCAAGCGTGGTGATTATGGCAAAACTCCCCATGTCCAGCAGTGGACGTCTTTCGGCTGAGATGATGATGATGATGATAATGAAATGTGTGGTGCTTCTTGAAATAGGATCTTTCATCGTTTCTCGAAGGAAAATTATCTTATTATCTTATATAATTATCGGAATTAAAACGCTAATCAAGTGGTTTGATTGGCTGTTCAGTTTGTTGGCTAATTTTGTAAACACGGAAACTCACTTCGCGCGCTGATTGGTTGAACGTCATGTGCCCCGCGCGGCCATATTTGTTTGTTAATTCGTTTGTTGTCGAATGTAAACGAACATTGCTTTGGTGATAGTAAATTGATTTCATGTTGAAAATAACTCACAGCTTTAGAATTAGTTATATGATTTTGGTGGAAGTAAAATGAATCTGTGATTAACCAAAAAAACAAACAGAACGGCCGGTAAGACTGACCAATCAGGGACAGGTTCACAATCTTTCGAGGGTTTACATACTCGCGAGATAGATTATAATCTAACGGTATTTACTATTTTACGGTGACAGATACAACAAATAAAGCACGTGTCGTTTCGTGAGATAAAAACAATGTAAGAAACTTAGTCAAATAATTGAATAAATTACGACTTGCAGCATTTTGCATTTACAATATCTACCTACCTATTCAAATTAATTTATTACATTTAAAGTTAGGTTTTCGCAATTACTACTTATTATAATAAATCAAGCTGACAATTTAATAAAATAAGTTGATGTACTGCCTACACGACACACTTACCTATACTGTGACACTTCGCTCAGCTTTGGGTTCACGTAAGTTCAAGTCGGCGTGCGCACTGCTCGTTTAGCGTAAAGGGTGGTAGCGCTAAATACCTACTTTGCTTGGCGTAGCCGGCCTTAATTCGTATTTAACGGTTCACAAAAATATACGTATACGACAAAGGTAAGTAGCCGGAGGGCTAGCGCACTTTAAAAAAAAAATTAACAATAAAATATATTTTATTTATTTATAAACGAACTATCTTTCACAGTAAAAAATCAAAAGATAACTGATCACTTACACGCAATAATAGCCTTCATGACATCAATCTGCAACTCGAACACGTTCCGGTGAACGTATTGAACAAATGAATGGAACGGCAGCGTGCGGTACCCGAGGTACGTGAAGAATGAACTGAATCCTTGCGGCAGCGGAAAGGCGATCGAGTCGGTTGCCAAGTAGTACTGCTCCAGAACTTTAAATACTATGAACGCGTGTGTCGGGTCCATGTCATCGCTGGAAAAAAATTAAATTAATGTAAATTTATAATCAAATCATTTATAAGCGTAGGTATGGGTAAAACATTAAACAAAATACTATTTCAACCATGTTCTTATTATTTAAAATGTCTTTCAACCCGTATGTTTAAGATATTTTATCTAAAGGATTTTGAAAAGGGTATTATTAATCGGGCGAATAAAAATTTAATTGGCGACTAATATACTGAATGGGCGACTATTATACCAAATACTAACTATTTATCTGGGCATTGCGGCAAGGAGAACATAGGAAGCAAGAGCCAGCGAAGCGAACTCGAGACTTGTGGCACCCCGACTCGGACAGGTTAGGTTCGAAGACGGAGGGGATGCCGGGGTCTTTGTTCGCTCACTCACCAGCCCCGCCATCCCCTCCGTGTTAGGTTACTTTAAACCCTGCAAAAAGAAATAAGAGCCATGCATAGCGGGGCTACGACGACTACGCCTTATCTACCATCTAGTGGTTAATAAGCTTGTTTTATCCACTTAGTATTTCAGTCGCCCATATTCAGTATTTTTGACGCCTTTAATTTGTAGGTATTTATTTTCGCTCTTTGAAATACTACCCTTTTGAAAATTATAGCCAAGCCAGTGTCAGTGTTTTGAATTTTGCTCGATTGGTTATTGAATATCCACCAGATAAATGAAAATAATAAAACAGAATTTTAATTAAAATTTTCCGGTGATAAAACCGGTCAATCACTTTGGTGTCGATTCTGTTGTGCACAAACTAAACTTAATTTAGGCTATTGCTATCTTTTCTCTCTAATAAAACGAGAAAGAGACGGACGTAATTTAGAGCTGTCAAATTTAGTTCGAACTAATATTTCTATGCAAATGAAGGGTGCACGTAAAAACATGTCGACTAAAAACACGGTGAAGCGCAAGGCATAAACTAGTTTGACATCTCTAACTTAGTTCATAGCTATAGCCGTCCTTTTCTCGCACTGCCTTTTAGTAAAAGATAGCAATAGCCTAAATTAAGTTTAGTTTGTGCACAACAGAATCGACACCATTGTATGTGTAACATATGAGTAAAGAATTTACAAAAACATAAGCACAAAACCGAACATGTATTGATGAGTCTCATTACTTTTGACTTGATCATGGTTAAATTGGACAAAAACCAATGATACAATTTCCCGAATGATATGATTCCCCATCGCCAAGGTGTTACGACAACCAGGGCCGGATTTAAAGGTGTCGGGGCCCTGGGGCAATCAAGAAGTGGACGCGGAAATCTTTTTTGGAACAGACGAAAAAATTATGTATACAAGGTGTAACATAGACTTAACTGTACAAGAGAGGTTGTACGGTTAAGTCTATGTCGTGTGGTGTCTCAGACCATAAACTTGGTCATGGACACAAAGAATATATTTTATTCTTATGTATAAAGAAATTAAGTTTTGGAGGCCCCTTCCTTGTGGAGGCCCGGGGCAAGTGCCCCTGTCGCCCTGCCCTAACCGGCGCTGACGACAACCTTAGCCGATACCACAAAAAAATCGCAAAACAAAGAAAACCAACACAAATGAAACCAAATAAACGAACGAAACACTTTAAATTAAAATGGCTTCCCATACTTATTGCTACGATTACAACTTCGGTAACGTGTTAGCGGGGCAAAAAAACTTTAATGCCGAATAGGGCAAGCGTAATTGTATACATAAAAATAGGTACCACTACCCTAAAGCAAAAACCAAAAAAAATACAAAACCGACACGAAACACCAAAATATAGAACAGAACCACAACAAATAAAAAACAGCAAACATCTGATAGGAGCCTTATAGGTTCGTATAGGTCGTACATAAAGCTGAAGCCCCTCTGCTGGTTGTTCTGCGGCGTGGCGGCGAGCGGTCGCGTGAGTGCGCGGCACAGGGCGCGCGCCGCGTCCAGCTGCGCCGCCGCCCACCGCGTGCCCACCGCGTGCACGCCGCTCTCCACGCGCGCCCCGCCCCGCATCAGGTGCACGCTCACCTCGCGCAGGTTCTGTTCGCGTGTCACGTGTGTGGCCACGGGTTCAAATATTAATTGCATGCTTTAGGTACGCAACATTAAGTTAGGTTAGTCACGCATAAAATAGATTTTCACTGATTCGAACATAGTTTCAGTCTAAAGGTCATGGCACACTACTCAAACACTGCACCAGCACGGCTGTTGCCCGGCGTTGCCTCGAATTTAGGCTACGCCGCGCTTACTACGCGTCGTCAGCGAGGTGTAAGCTCGGAGTCCACGCGACGGCGGGCGGCGCACCGCCAACCAACCGCGGGCCGCGCGCCGTCCGCGAGGCGCAAGCTCGCAGTAAGAGTGACAGTTTCATTCAAAAATTCCGTTCAACGTTGAAGCAACAACACAGACGAGTCCACACAGCGAGCAGCCTCGCGAGTCATTTGCCTCGCCAAGCAGCTCAGTCTGTATGGACGTGTCTCGGCCGAGCCACGGAGTGTCAGCTTGTTTTGCACAAGACGCCTCAGTCGTTTGCCGCGCGCACTCTAGACGCACGCGTTTTGTTTCGTACCTCGCTCGAGCATCAATATTATGAATAAAGATCAGTGTTTTATCTCTCTGTGGTGCAAACACCTGGCTATGGAACGCAAGTGATCCTAAATTATACAAACAGAGGGCTTAGAGAAGAAGCCTGGTTAAATATTAGCGTACTTGTGGTGCCATGATGTCTTAACTCTCAACTGAATGAACGAACAAATGGCTCGGCCTTGCCTCGCGCAGCAGGTTCGCGATGATACCGAGGCTGCCGCGCTCGTTCGGGTACAGTTTCCTGCTGCTGGCTCTGTGTGGACCCGCCTGAATATGTGCATAAGTGGCACGTTATTTCGTTCGCCGACACGCACACAAGCCCACGAGTAATACGCACGCATAAGTCATACCCTTAAAAGACTAATTTGGTATTTTTCACTTTTTGTGCGACTGCTGAACAAAAAAACAGGATCTATGCATGGAAAATTTAATAACTTTTAAAAGACATCTCAGCTCTCTATCATTTATGCAAGTACATAATGCAAAGGACGCGAACGAAGCTTTAGACATTTTCATGGATGATTTCTCCCTTTTATATAAATTATGTTTTCCCGAAAAAATTATAACCATTCCAACTAGCAAGAAAACGAAATGGATTTCGCATGGAATAAAAATATGTAGTAATAAGCAAAGGCAGTTACTTTGGGCATATCGACTAAACTCAGACTAAAAAATAAATTACTCCTTAAAAACTACACTAAACTTTATAGGAAAATTATAAACTTAACACAAAAGTCACAAAACAATCATTTCATAAACACCGCCCAAAATAAATCAAAAGCTACATGGCAAATAATAAATAAATCCAAATTTAGGCTGCCGCCGGAGCCTATAACGTGCCTGAATAGAGACAATTTGACATTTACAGACCCCATGGACATTGCAAATGAGTTTAATAATTATTTTATTGACACAATTGAGAATAATATTAAAGCTGACATCACATCTAATAACACACAATTAAATAATAAAACTTTAAATTCACTATTCATGCAACCTGTTACCATTGACGACATAATCAAAATAATTTGCAACCTCAAAAACACGAATACTGTTGGATACGATGGAATTTCCACCAAAGTATTAAAATTTACGAAAGAACTAATAGCATCTCCATTAGCTTATATAATTAACCTGTGCATAGCTGATGGCATTTTTCCGGACAAGCTCAAAACAGTTATTATAAAACCTCTTTATAAAAAAGATGACAAAACTGATTTAAAAAATTACAGACCTATTGCAAAAATTCCGACTATTTCTAAAATTTTTGAGAAAGTTATCTATAACTCTTTATATGCCTATTTTGAAAAGTACAAACTGTTTTGCCAAGAACAAAAAGGCTTCCGTAAGAACACTACGATTAATATGGCACTGTTTGACTTATTATCTAATGTCATGTCATCTGTAGATAGGAGAATTCCAGTCTGTGCAATCTACACTGACATGACCAAGGCTTTTGACTATGTTGACCATAAGATTCTGTTGCACAAATTACATAGCTATGGTATAAGAGGAAAATTTTAAAATTAATAGAATCATACCTAAGTAATAGGGTTCAATGCTCAGAAGTTTCTAGGATATGTCCAAAAAGCAAATTGGAAACCATATATGTATCAAAACCAAGACACGTAAAATATGGCGTCCCACAGGGTAGCATACTGGGTCCGCCGCTTTTTTTACTATATATAAACGATGTCCCGGAAGCAACCACGAACCAAATGGTTCTTTTTGCAGATGATAGTACAGCTATAATAAAATGTACTGATCCAAATAATTATAAGAATGACATCAATACTTGTTGAAATGACATCATAAATTGGCTAAATAATAATAATTTCGTTATAAACCTGACTAAAACAAAAGTCATGCATTTTTATCAGCGATGTCTAAAACCAAAGGTTGAAATTTCCTACAATGGCTGTGATATTGAAGAAGCTAATAAAGCTAAATTCTTAGGTATTATAATTGACAGCCAACTTACATGGAAGCCTAATGTTGAAGAATTATGTAAGAAACTCAGGAAATCCGCATATGCTCTATTTCAACTATCAAGGAAAGTTAACAGTCAGGCTCTTTTAGCTGCGTACCATGGACTGGTTGCGTCTGTGTTGCGGTATGGCATTGCTTTCTGGGGTCAGTCCACTGATAGGGAGCTGGTATTTAGATTGCAGAAGCGATGCATCAGGTCAATGTGCGGTCTTAAAACCACTGATAGTTGCGAGCCCTATTTTAAATCATTAAAAACTTTAACTTTACCTTCTTTGTTCATATTAGAAACGGCTTTATTTGTGAAATGCAATACACATCTATTTAAAAAATTATCAGAGGTCAGGAAAAATCCAATACGCACGCAATACGTCAATAAATTATGTCAAGTGAAATGTAAAACCGCACTAATGCAAAAAAGTATTTTTGGTATTGCCCCACGCATATATAATAAAGTACCTAATGTTATAAAAAACTTGACTTTTTTTAAAATTCAAAAGGGCGTTAAACGAAATTTTAATTATGAAAAGTTATTATTCAATTGTCGATTTTCTAAATGATGATTCATTGACTGATTGATATACTTACTGTTACGCTATACACCTACTGTTTTTGACTGATTTATAATTACATACCTACTGTTACTCATAATGACATATTATTGTTATTCAAGTTGGCATGATGTTATTAATATTCCGTGTGACATTATTAATATTTTTAATTTATTACTTTGAGCATGTTGACATTTTTTAATCTTTTATTACTTTGACCATGTTGACATTTTTTTTTTTTTTTTTATAATATGTGCTTAATTCCAATGACATGCCACTTAATGTTAAATTTATTATTTTATTGTAAACCAATTATTACCATGTTAACATTTTTTATTATTTTTTTATTATATGTAAGTACCTAATTCCAATGACATGTCACTTAATGTTAAATTTATTATTCTATTGTAAACCAATTATTTGCATGCCCATGTGACGGCAAAATGTGGAGAACTTTATCATAAATAAACATCTATGTACCTATTACCCATGTTTGCAAAGAATAAATGATTTGATTTTTGATTTGGTTTGCTGAGATCCTAAGCCTATTAATTATTTATTTAGGATTTCAGTATGGATACCTTGTTTTTGTTTTGCGAGAAATATATTTTTCTGGCAACATACAAGCTTGCAGTGTTGGCAGTAACATGAAATGTTTCTGGTGTGTTAAGTTTCATATTCATAAAAAAACAAAGGCCACTCTGCACTACTTTTTCTCAACCAATGTTATAACTTTGAAGGCTTCAAATATGCGTCATAACTTTCCGCACCTGCCTAGTCTTTTCCCGACCAAATTGAGGTTGGGGTCGGCTTCAAGTCTAACCGGATTTCACTGAATATCAGCATTTAACATGGGGCGACTGCGTATCTGCCCTCCACAAACCAGTTAGTGGGTAATACGTTACCCTTTGGTAAGACTGGTTGTAGACTTTCGATCTTCTGACTAGCCGTAACATTCATTTCATGCGTCATTAATTTTATCAGTCAATAATTAGTAAGCATTTCATTAGAACGTGAGTTAACAACAAGAATTATGACGTACATAGACTTACCGCAGCAATGATATGCTCCTGCTTGCTAGCCGTGCACACGTCGAGCTCGAAGAATGGCAGCAAGTCCTGTCCGCTGCCGATGGACGAGCGTCGCTGCGGAGCGCTCAGCGGGGGGGGCGGAGCTCCCGGGGACAGCGGGGTGCTGCAACGGGACAGGGCCTCGGGCTGCGGGGGACCACTACTTGTGAACTCGAAGCAAAACATATTTTGGAAAGTATAGTAGGGGTCTTTGGAAAGAGATCGTCCAGAAAAGTGAAGATTTGCCGCCAAGCGGCGTTATAGTGTTTACCATATAACTCAGGGTTCCTTACCATCGCTCGCTGACAGACACACACGGACGGACAGACAGCGGAGGCTTGGTAATACAGTACCGTTGGTTACCAACCGGGTGCGGAACCCTAAGAAGCAGCACTCCCCGCTCCCTTTTCCTTAGAAACTTAAAAAGAGCTAAGGGACGACTTTGCCCTGCAGTGGGACACAATAGTGTTTAGTTCGGGACATACCTGATAACAATGCAAGCTAACGCGCAGCTTGTCTATGACCGCTTGCGGCTGCAGCCTCTTCTGCGGCTGGTCGTTGAGCGTGACCCACAGGCGCGTCCACACGTCCTCCGCGAACTGACACACGCGCTGACGCGGAGCCAGCACTACCACCGAACTGTTCCACAGCTTCTCCTGACTCACTGACACGCACATGTCGCGGACCTACACCAAGAAGTAAGCTATGCAAGAAAATCTCCTCAAATGCGTTGGTCACCGCAGGTAGATTTTGAGTATCTGCTCAATGTTCAAGTAGCCAATATGGGTATCCTGGCTTAAGTAAAAAACCAAAAATTCAGACAAATAGTCAGCACGTGTTACCTTAACATCAGCAAACTTAAGATGTTGTGTGAAGGGCAACATCTTCATGAGATTGAGCGCGGACGCGGGCAGCGAGCGTCGCGTCACCGCGTACGTGGTGCCGACCAGGAACTCTTGCATCACGCGCTGGAACGCGCCGAAGCCGTCGCGTTGGTTCAAGCACATCCACGATATTAGCTGAAATAGAAGTAAGAAACAGGGACCGATCAATCGGGTTAAAATGTTAACATGCATTTTTTATAGTAAAAACTACATTACGTCACCTGAAACGATGCTTGCATATTACTTTTGCTTCGACCACGTTCATACATCTGGTCATACACGCACACCGGTTGCGTCAACTAGATACCTGACCTTTCTGTAGAACATCACAAATAAGGTCAAATATGTATTACCTACGTACGTTAAGAGGTCAGGCTAGCGGCGCTTAGCCCATAGGACCATATTCCCCTGTTTTCTCCCTGGAAAAAAAACTAGGGAAAATATTTTTTTACTATGTGTTCCCTTTTCCATGTTTTTTATTTACTTTATTTTTAATAATAATAAATTTATGAAAAATATTGAAACAGGCATGGTAGGGACCGATATAGATTACACAGCAAAAGGTTTCGCAGATCTGTCATAAGTCATTTAATCATTTGTCAATCATTAATCATCTGCTGGAAGAGATTTCTTAATAAAATAAGCAGTTACTTTGTGTTCTTTTGTCTGTATGTTATTTTTTGTGTATTGTATGTGTTTTGTGTGTACATAAAAAAAATAAACATTTGCTCTAGTTTTATTTTCCTTGCCTTTGAAAATTCGTGCCTTTTGACAATGTATGTTCTACAATACAGACGTGGATAGAAATCGTTATCAGTTCGGTGGTAGTGCTGGCTCCGCGGCAGCGCGTGTGTCAGTTCGCGGAGGACGTGTGGACGCGCCTGTGGGTCGCGCTCAACGACCAGCCGCAGAAGAGGCTGCAGCCGCAAGCGGTAATAGACAAGCTGCGCGTTAGCTTGCATTGTTATCAGGTCTGTTTGATTTTTGTATTCTTCTAAAATGCTTGAAATTTCACCAAATTTATTTTTAACTTTAAGATGGTGCATTCTGAAAGTTGGCAACATTGCAAATAGCTGTCAATTTTTTTTCTGTTTTGATTATTTAATCAATATTACTGAATGAAAATGTTAATCTGTGTTGCACTAAAAATATTGCAATAACAACTCAGAACAACAACAATTTTCATTGTAATATTAATTAAATTCATCCTAACGGAGATACACATAGGTACCTATTTGACAGCCATGATGATGGTAAATGGGTCAACGCTTCTTGTGTATCACTGCCTCAATTAGCATAGATCATTTACCAAAACCAGAAACAGCTGGATTGGTGTGTGTGTGTAATTAAATGTTGATCCCAATACAATTGGAAAGTCTCATTAATTAATTAAAAAGGAGAAGCCTGCCTATTGCTAAGGAAGCAGAGTTTAAGCTTATGACGTTATTGTTTTTAGGGTTCCGTACCCAAAGGGTAAAAACGGGACGGGACTCGACTGTCCGTCTGTCTGTCTGTCTGGTATTAGGCTGTATCTCATGAACCGTGATAGCTAGACAGTTGAAATTTTTACAGATGGTTTATTTCTGTTGCCACTATAACAACAAATAATCAAAATTAAAGGGGACTGCCCTACATAATCGTGGTGTGATATGATTTATGATGCTCAATATTTAAAAAATAACGCGCCAGCTTCCTAGATAACAAGTAAATCTAAAAACAGGGTAAATAATTTTGAAATCCGCTTACCTCTTCAGCCAAATCCATATTTCCATCATGTTGAATCAAATAATGTAAAATGGCCAACTTATTTTCGACTGCCGTGTTGCTTTTGAAGGTTGCCGTCAGGTCTTTATCTGCCACGATCATGGTGACCACGTCAAGCGTGTTTAGGTCGACCATTGCATGGGCCCCCCAGCCCAGCACTGGGGCCAGGCTGGGCCCACTGTCACACTCGTCCATAGGAATCACGATGTGACAACATGGCTCGTGGTACAGACTGATGTCAATCATTTGGGTGTACAGCATCGGGATGTTTACTAAGAGGTAGTGGTCTGTAAAAAAAGTCACAAGATATGATGTTTGCATTTACGGAATTGTCGAATTCGAGTGGACATTTGTCAGCTCACGCTGCGAAGTCACAAGACCATACGAATTTGGTGTTAGTCAATATTAGGCCAATCCTAAATAGAGCAGAAAAATCATAAACGATGTGAAAGGTTGATTTTGCAAAAGTAGAATATTATCTTTCATCAGTAGAATAAAATTCATGACCGACCGTTTTTGTATGGTCAAATTCTTTTATCTAATAATTAAAAAACTTTGGGTAAATTCGCCCTATGACACGACAAGATGAAATGTATACATGTCATGAATGTTTATATGTTTTTTTTTTTTAATGTTTTTACATGTATGTATTTACAAACAAAAAAGTATCTCTGTAGTATATCAACTATCTGGTGTCCACGACACAAGCCTCGTTGCTTGGTGTGGCACTAGATGGGGCTGTGTGCAATGTCCAGCAATATTTATATACAAATAAAGATCGATTATAGAAGCTCTATTCTTTCTATTCTCTATTCTTACCAGCATAAAGAGTGTAGGAAGGTCTCAGAGACTTGGCCAGCGACCACGGCAGGTCAGGCACAACGCTATGCACTACACAACCATGCTGTAGCAGAGTTATGGAGTACGCAAAGTTCACGCCTGAGTCCTTCAAGTCAGCACTGTCTTCTAGCACCAAGGAGGTTGTAGAGTCATCGAGAGGCTGTCAAAAAATAAAAGCTCTTTTCTACTTCTGCATGTTTTATGATAATTTTATGGCCTAATGGCGCCGACACGATCTGTAGATGGTTCCAAAATTGGTTTGAACCCAGGCAAACGCACAATTGAGACATGTTTCATCGGCCCTGATCTTTGAAAACTAAGAGAACGAGCATAAATATCCTAGGCTAGTTAATTCTATGACAAGTTACAACCATCACGAGTCCACATGTAAGGTTCGAGTGGACTAACTACTTTTTTCTTTTTAATTGGGACAAGCCCGCCACACTATGCCCAAACCACTGCAACTCCTAAAAGCCAGAATCAACAGTGGCGACCACCAGAAAAGCGCCGAGACAATGAAGCTCGACGAAGTCCCAGAGAAACAATTTAACTGTCTTTGATACCGCAACGAAATTAATCAGAAAAGAATAGCGGAGGAGTAGGAAAAACATAATTTCCACTTCATGGAGGGAAGGTCAGCAGGAGACAGAACAAAACAACTGTGGACGCGACTGGAGTGACTCTTTCACAATGAGGCTCTGACTGGCGTACACAAATAATGTCCCGAATATTCTATAAGCAAGCGTAAGAGTACGTTCACACTAACGCGTATAGTCTGCCGCCGACTATGAGTAACCAGTACAAAATGTACGAAAGATTTATTTCAGCCGCCGACTGATTCGCTTTTGTTTTTCAAACATTTGCTAAGTCGGCGGCCGACTATACGTATACGTTCGGTTTGAACACGGCCTAAGGCAAAATTCGAACAGATATGTGTAGAAAATCCACCCACTTTGTAGAGATAATGATGGCAGATACACAAGACTCCTTTCTGGTCGCAGACGATCTGCAGGTCGAGGCTGCAGTCATGCACCCGCAGAGGTATGGGGTCGTCCTCGTACGCGCCGCAAGCCGCGCCCTCGCCCGAGCCCGACACGTGTGGCAGGCTCAACGGGATGTTCAACTGTTTTATAGAGCAAATAACATTACATCACGCCTGTAACCCCGAAAGCAAAGGCAGAAGTGTATTTATAACACGCCTTGGATTGGATTGGAATTGGATCATTAGTCCTGGAGATTACCTCCTACATACAAACTTACAAACAAATTTTACCACTTTATAATATTAAGTAGTATAGATTAGCATCGAGAATTGTCGACATAATAACCGTCTCTTGGCTTTTAAATAAATCACGCTAAAGAAAGCATTTACTATCTAATCGTTTTTTTTTTTACATATTCAACAATTTGCATAGTTAACGATGCTTACCTAGACTAAAAGAAACTTAATTAATTATTTATCAAAGAACAACTAAGTACCTACACAATTGTTTTAATCTCCGATTACTGGAATAACATAGGCTAATTACCGTTGGCATTCATTCAGTTTTGTCCGTTCTCAGTTATTCCAAGTGTTCGACGACAGTTAGTGTATAAATAGTATTTTGTAAAAAGAATAAATAGTCACGTTCGGGCCCAGCGAGTAACACATTTATGAATGTGTACGAATTTAGACTAGATTGTCGCCGAGAACCGTATTATATGAATATAGGTGAAAGTGGCTACCATTGTGCAACTGAGCACTTGATACTGAACGAAATGTTTACTTTTTCCAATATTTATTGGGTGTTTTATTATTTTTGCAATCGGAAGTGGTTATTTATTTATGTGTGAAAGTTACGCAAATATATCAATATTTAACTACATCAGTAGTTATTATGATTTTTTGAATTGTCGATATTAAATAAAAAATATCATCTGTTATATTTCTGAAATGTGACGCGGCACTTTATAAGATCTTGCTGGTCACATTGAATACTTGTTTGTTCTGATGCCAACTACCGATTAATACAGGTTTTTAAAGGTAAGCGTGACTGTTATTTTGAAAATATAATGGCGGAGGTTTTTACAAAAATATTCCAAACCCTTTGATAAGTTACCTATGACAAACTATCAGGAAGTTTGCAAGAAGTCCGGACATTCAAGTTAAGTGTTTCGTCTTTTTTATTCGGTAGTCATTTAACTTTTTATTTCTTCTACACTAAAGTTATAAAGAGGAAAGATTTGTATTTTTGCATATAACGAATAAACTTAAAACTACTGGACCGATTTCAAAAATTCTTTCACAGTTAGAAAGCTACATTTTTACCCAATAACATATGCTATAAATTATATTGATAGCATGCAAATTAGCCGAGCTATCACAATTTTCGCGCATGAAGTCGCGGGCGAAGTGCTAGTCAAAAATATGTTGATAGGTAAGTCCGGACAACGTCCAGACGGAGGTTCACAAAGCCGTACATGTCCGGACAAATATTTGTGGACCACAATTTGATTACACTATAATAAGAATAATAGTTCTAATATCAAATACATACAACGGTCTCATGCGGCAGATCGGCGTGAAACTGCAAAGCGGATAACGTTGGCGTCATTTCCGACGGCGATTTCACCTCTTCACCTTCAGCAAAACTCTGCGTCGGTAGTCGGTAGTGGATGTAGTATAACACCTGAACAAAGTACAGAATATTAATTAAAATAACACTACAAAAATTTACCTGTATGAGCATAGAACAGCTCAGGGCAACATGGCTCAAAATGGAAGAGACCTAGGAAATGCAATCTCGATCTCATTCTTTTTTTTTATTTTAGGTGAAATTTTGATCACACAAGATCGCGCGTCATCATGAGTTGTCAATGTCGACTCTAATAGATTGCATTCTCAAGCCTGCGTAAGATATGCTAAAAGTTAGTTTTTTTTTTCTATATGTCCGATAAGAAATTCAGTATGATATTGTTAATGTAGAGCAAAGTTAAACATAACATCTGGTAAAAAAAAATACGAATTTTGCTAGCTCCGTGAATAAAGGTACGTAATTCTAATTTTACAAGACACAAAATTAGGTTTCTGCCGGTAGAAATAGGCAGACAACGACATGATTAGACATTGAAAAAAGATCTCGGCTCGAACTTAATAATAGAAATTATTGTATAATTTGATCCTCTCTAAATATATTGAATGATCATGTCGGTATTTTCATGGGAAGTTTGGAAGTTGCGGTAACCCTGCGGTTTGCGTTGTTCGATTGTGATAGCGTGTCGTCGCGTCGCGAGTTCGAATCCGGGAGTAGGCCACGGTGTTTTTCTGTCATTTATACCAAAACTAGCCGATGCCCGCGGCTTCGCCCGCCCGTAAATTAAATACTAAAACCTTCCTCTTGAATCTCTGTCTATTAAAAAAAGCCGCATCAAAATCCGTTGCGTAGTTTTAAAGATCTAAGCATACATAGGGTCAGGGACAGACAGACAGTAGCGGCGGGGGACTTTGTTTTATAATAATTATGTAGTACTTACCAACATTTATATCTGTGGTTATATGACGAGATAAACAAAAAACACTACCTATTCGAGTAAAACAAAAGATATACATATAATTGGAGCAAAATAATGCTGAAATGCAGTGCCGAGATGAGGTCAATAAGTAAGGCTTCGTAAGACCATTGTTTGCACATTCTTAGTTTATTATTTTAAGTTTTTCTCTAACTAACTTGCATTCTGTCAATTTTTTTGTTGCTACATGTTGTTTCTGAATCTGGCTGACTGAATATTGTGACGTACGTGACCACTTGAGTGAATATTGTGTCGAAAATTACAATTATAAGTATGTACTGTATCCTTATGAAAAACGTAAGTACATTAAACTCTTTTGTGCCAGGTGTTAATAAATGAGTAATAGTTTAATTTATTTTTAATTTGATAAGTGATAGAAGAGTGATGCATTTAAATTTTGGTGTATAGAGGGATTTTAAACTAGTTGTTTTATCGTTGTCTACAAGGCCGAAGAAGAGACGGATGGATTTGTAAAAATGAAAGTAAATACAGTGAAAAAATAGTGTGTTACAGAAGAGATTGTGTTGTTCCAACACCAAGTAACATGGAACAAGGGTAGGACGATGATTGTGATTGCAATATTAATTTCTTGATTATATATAATTAAGTGGATGCCCATCAATAACTTAGTTGGCTTACCTGATTGACACAGTCCCATTGTGCCCATGAAAACACTTTGACAATCTTCTCAGGTTCCGGGTAAATGCCATCAAAGCCCCACTTGTCAGTGCCATCATCACATTCATTGAGGAACATAGGAGTGCGGTAGATTTTGATACCTAAAATATTAATCCAGAAGTTTATGTACCTATTAAGATTTTTTTTTATTTCTATTGAACAATTTTTTTAGTAGTAACAGTTTGGCCCACTGCCCGGGTTGGCAATGGGTCAAAAACTTTGGGGTTTTTTATTAGAAAGTTAATGGCTATTTGGTATATTTGTAAAAAACTAGTATTAGATTTAATACTGGATTCACATCAAAAACCTTTATGATATAATCACACATTTAAAACATTATTTATTTATTTAAACTTTATGTACAATAGTGGTACATAGGCGGACTTAATGCCACAAGGCATTCTCTCAAGTCAACCTTTGGGTTAAATAGGAAAACATAGTGATAGGGTACAAAGTAATGTCTAAAAAAAACTTAACATTATGAACTTGAGTTGAATCTTGATTTATCTAGTTAGTTAATTTTGAAACCATTGTTTTAATAAATAGGCATGACGACAGTATCAAAAAATTGCAAATCTATTTAGTCCGTCAGTTAGAGTATTGGAAATTAATGGACACATATTTTTTGTTTTTGTAAATCAATGAATATTGACAAAGATAAAACGCATCAAAACTCGGGAGTAGGGGGCTCGTGACGTCAGAACTAGCTAAAAATTATACCAAGGCGTGACTTATTGAGAATTTTAAAAGCGTCATATCTTCGTCAATTTTGGTTTACGTAACAAAAGAAAAAACACAGGTCAAATATTTTTTGATAATCTAACTGACGGACTAATTAGATTTTTTTGTTGTCTCGCCTATTACAACATTTTATAAAAATTATAGGTAATGGCAATTTAGTTATCTATTAATATTACCAATTTACTTACACTCCAAATGCTTGAAAAGCAAGAACCTATCATTCCGTATTCCGGGACTGTATTTAGTGCTCTTTCCATACACATACTGAACCATGATCTGCTTCGTAGACGGGTCCTCCACTGCCGCAGGGGTCCTGTCACTCTCAGGCATGAGGCATATCAAGTAAGGACAGTACAATGGATCCTTAACTTCAGTATTGTCACTCGCAAGACTCTTCACAATGTAAACTAACAAAGTATGTGTAGCATTCACTGATGCTTGTATTATGTTCAACTTCTCGACACATGTGTGCAGAGTAATCAATGTCTTGTTTTTATTGGTATAAGACCCAATGTTGAGAACCTCTTTGCCATCCCTATCTGATACCCAACTCAAGACCTGCGACCCATCCTGTTCTTGGCCTAAGAGGCGCCATTCTCGCGCCGTTACCTCTGCAAATATAATTATGGCACAATACTAAACTGGGCTCAAAGAAATACACGACTGCGTAACGTGATTACTGCGTAATTTATTACACAGCGGTGTTACAATAGACGAGGATAAAAAAGAGGTTAGCATGCTTTTGGATATTTCAATTAAAGGTTCATATAAGGCTTTACATCTTTTAGTGCAATATTAGGCTAAATGAACCCGTACGATGGTAATAAACAGTGTTGATGTTACCTTCTTCGCCCTGCGCCTGCAACACCCCACACAATTTCACTGCTATATTTTGAACTGCCATATTGTTACTATGACCGATATTCACTAGAAATTCACCTGCCGTTCACATAATACATTAATATGTCACCGTATCGCCACGTTATCAATATCGAAATAGCGCACCTTTATTGACTTTTCTCGCTCAATTTTCTATCAGCTGGCGCCCAGCTGTGATGCGACGTGAAATTAGCTTTTATTTGGATGCCAACGACAAGGACAAACAAATTGTTTATTAGTGTGGTAGTGCTGTAAAAATTAACCAATTGAAAAGAAGCGTTGGTTTTCATGTGCAGTTCCGGTCTACGTAACATTAAACGGTACAGTTAAAGTATTTTTTGAGTTTCTCATACCTTTTGATTTAATTTTAGTAATTTCAAAATAAAATCAAATAAAAAAATATGTGAATTAATCAAAGAAGTTAAAATATTAGTTAAAACATTTTCCGAGTCATGGTTTCCAATACAAATTCCATTTAGGTAAAAGTTTCACTATGATTTTGATAGAAATACTCAAAATAGGTTTGTTTGTCTATAAATATGCATTTCACTAAGCGATATTTAGTTATTTCATTTGACACAAAAAGACGCACCTTTTCTTCGTGAAATGGATTGCATCAGACGACTGACGTTTCGTTTTCAGAAGAAACAAACATGAAGTTAGCCGTTATTCAACCCGCTGAGTACCGAAGTTTTACCGCGACATTTTCGCGCGGAAAGCCGGGCGTTATCGAGCCGTGAAAAGCTGAAAAGTATCATGTAAAATTAACAAATACAGTAGTTGTATCGTTTTTACTCATATTCAGTGAATATAGTCTTATATGTCACCAAAATACAGTGTAATCCGTGATAAAAGTGTTGAAAGTTCATACATCGTATCTAGTTCATGAGCAAAGTACGTTTTGTGTGATTTGGAATAATTTGTGAATGACCAGGTATGTTATGAACTTGCATTTCATTTCTTAATGATATGGCTTATCTTGCACAGTAAAATAATTGAAAAGAAATCTTTAGCATGTAGGCATAATTAGGTTAAAAACCTTTGGTGGGCGATAAGCCAAGCCAATTAGATTGTCAGCGCTTATGTCGAATAGGAAGGATTTATTTAAGTTTAAATCGTTATATTTCAATAATACATTAGTAATGTGATGGTATTGAATTGTTCGCATGCTATTTTTATCAATTTCCATAAGTGGATGTGCCGAGAAACCCAAGCTTGCGACGTGTCTAATGGCGCTGACGGGAGAATTTCGCGCGCGATTGTGACGGATTCGTGGCATTTTTTACCGCAGCTGATTCAAGTATTTCTATATTTTTATCATCATAAATTAAAGCTGATGTATTCTAGTGAATCTAAAATACTTCGTTACGCGATTATCTCGTATTTTACCACCCAAAAACAGCCTCTGAAAAAAAATCTCCCGCCAATCAGCAGGGGGCACGCTGTGGGATCCTACGCCTACAGAGGGTGTTTTACGGCGAAATACTTTATAATAGCGACGTATGTGCTATTCTAGATAGCTCGTTATTAAAATAGAATGCATGCGTTTTATGATAAATTTGGAAATATGCCCTCAATTACGGTTGTCAAGTGACATAACCCTATTTGCAAGTTGAACATGACATGCGGTAATTTTAGGCCTCTTTATCCAAGTTTTGATGACCGATAACGGCATAATCGACAAATGTACTGATTCGTGGTTTTGTTACAGGCTGTGGAAATAGAGTGCCAGTTGATATAGTCCAACTACAATGGCACAAACTGGGTAAGTGCAGTGTTGTTGCTTCTACACCCAATACTGACCTTGATGGTAGGGGTTTGTTTACTTACGGTCTTCTACACTTATTTACAGTTCCTTCTGTGAAGCCAGTGACAAAAATTTGACCTTGAAAAGAAAAAGAAATTCCACTGACGATGAGGTTTGTATCATTTCGTTTTTTCCATTCATTGATGATGAATATGTAGAGTGTAACTTATCTTATCATGTTGTAGTTAGAGAATATGCCACCGATGAAGATCCCATCGGTTTTAGAAGAGGAACTAAGTGACCAGCCAGCACACAATGTAGTAGTGGAGTCATCATCCTGCTCCAGTGACGATGAGGGCTCCCAGTATGGACTAGTAGACCAGCCCAGGAGTGTTTACACAGACCTAGACTACAACCCTGATAGTTTTTTAAGCCCACCGAGTATATCTGACCTTCCTAATTGTGTGCTGAGCCCATTAGAGAATGTGGCTAGAGGCGAGTCTACACCACACTCCAATAAGAGGCCCAGGTATGTCCGTACTTACTTTTATATGCTTTTACACATTCCAACCTAGGTTGGGAATCTTACTTAGCAATTCAGGCCAAAATAAATTTGCAAGTCAATCGGAATATGAGATTCTGACTGGCCTAGAACTCTACATAAAATGATATGCTGTAAGCATAATACTGACTCATTTACCTAACTATAGTGTTATAATAAGACCTGTACCTATCATAGTTAAAAGAGCTCAGTCTGCAAAAAGGTACCTCACAAATAAATTGACCTTCCTAAAGAGATAGTAAGCACACACATGTGCATAATAAATAGACTTACAACATAGTGCAGTGTCTCTTAGAATAACCTTCAGATCTGTGTAACAGCCAAATATGTGCTAAGTTAAGCCTTAATTTCAGCACTAGTAAGATACCATCCCCCTCATTGCCCAAACGGAAGTGCCCCCTACCAGGCCTGTCCTGGGCAGACCCAGCAGATGTGTGGAACAGCATGTGTGACTGTGATGCCAGATCTAGTAATAAGAAGAACCCCAATATGTTTGACAATCACCCTAATCTACAACCGAGGATGAGAGCTATTCTGCTAGACTGGCTGAATGAGGTAAGACACATTTTTGCATTAATTACATTCACTGTTGAATGACTTAAATGATTACTAGTAGTCATAGGAAAAACTATTGACACTGTAGGAGGTGGGCTATTAATAGATTGGGTGATTTGTAAATTCAGTGCCAAGCACTTCTGTATAGTATTAGACATTATGTTATAGGAAATTTTGGGATAAGAACATTAAGTTCCCATGGGAAGGACGATAGGGGATTTTGTGAAAGTACTGAAGATGTGATAATGTAGCTGTTTATCTGTACATCAAAACAGATAGCCAGACAATGTCTTCTGAGACAGACAACATTAGCATAATGTATATTTATACAAAAATTTAAGTTTAGGTGTTATGTATGAATGAGTGTTTGTTCTGCTAATAGTACACAGTACAAAAACTAATGCATGATTAACTTCTAACAACCTCCATCTTATTTCCATGCGGCTTTGCAGTGATTTTTGAACAGGTTAAGGTAAGAAAACTTTTTCAATTACTCATGTATGAAACAAATTTGAACTATCGGGGTCATTGACCCCTTTTTTGCCATGTTCATTGACCTCTTAACCAACGCGTTTTGATGATACTAGTTTCAGTGTCTTCCCCTTTATTTAAAGAAGAACAATTGAAGGTGGTTTTAAGGATTATGTAGGTATTAGACGATTTAATTGCTTTTGACAAGGTCGTTATCGCAGCAGATGGGATGCCGATAAGGGGTATTGACCCCGGGGTATTAGGCAGAAGTTTCGTTTAAATGTTCTTCATAATTCTGCAGGGAGAATGCCTTGAAATTACGCTTACTCGTTCAGTCAGTTAGGTATTTGGCGACTAATTTCAGGTTTTGCGAATTCTCTGTTTAAAAGTAGAAGACATCAAGATGAAGTGACCTTCACCGGAAATAC
Source organism: Xestia sexstrigata (assembly GCA_941918905.2). Classification (NCBI taxonomy): domain Eukaryota; kingdom Metazoa; phylum Arthropoda; class Insecta; order Lepidoptera; family Noctuidae; genus Xestia; species Xestia sexstrigata. Next base: position 2,978,066 of record OW799201.2, on the reverse strand, counting down.
GTTGCCAACGGGCTTTGCGTATCCCGGCAATAGGTACCAGACGTAACAAAGGGCTTTACCGGAATTTAGATCCGGGCTGGCTTAGCGTATTTGCAAAAGTAACGTATTAAAATCATTGCACATTGTTTTCCTATACTTAGAAGTTAAACGTAACACTTGGCGCAAAGCTTTGCTTCTTTTTAGATAAGACGCGTACTATTTATGTGCGAGTTCAACGCAGGTACTAATTTAATTTGTTGTGAAAGTGGGACACTCCTATTGTACGCATGTATATGATAAGGTTTTAAAGATTAAATTCATATACTTACTTCTTATTAATGTCGTATTGTATTGGAGATGTATTCTGGAGGTCAATCGCGCAGTCGCTCTAGTAAAAACTGCAATTCAGCTGCATCCGGTTAGACTAGCTGTTCCACTCCAACATAGTTCGGTAAAGGCTAAGCAGATGATAATTATTAGCAAGGTTGACTATAAGACGTACGGTGGACTCTCTCGTCACCCAATCGACGTTCCCGCCTCTGAAAAACGGTTGCGACCTCATTAGTTATCGCACGATCGGGTTCTTTAATGATGCTAAGGCTAGATTGTCGTTTTACACGGGAGTCAAGTCCCGTAGAACTAAGCAGGTGGCAGTAATTCACGTAAACCTTGTTGACATTCAGATTTACCTATCACAATTACATCTTTCTGCCCTTGTACCATTTTACCGGGGGTCGGAAAAAACGCTTCCTAGCGTTTTGTTCGTCCATTCTCCCCTGTCAGCCGTCACGCCATCATTTACTCCCTTAATTATGATGTATAGCAAATATATAAATCGACTAAATAAGTGAACGGTGCTTGCGTACTATCGGTTATCCTCAATCCCTGTACGGACCTAGATACTAAGCGCCATTTAAGCCGGGGATAGAAATTTATGTAAGTCTCTATTCAACAACTCTTCACGCGCACGATGCAATACCGATAGCATTGCATTTATTATGTACTCGCAACAACAATTACAATCTTTCGATCGGATTTAGATAAACATACCATTGATATCTTTACACTGCACCGACTGCACGACTCCACCTCTTTATTTAACTAACTAGGCACTCACTGATTTTTATCCTTTAAACATTCAAGTCATCCTCTGCCTAGTCTTTTCCCAAGTAAGTAGGTATGTTGGAGTCGGCTTCCAGTCTAGCCGGCCGGATGCAGCTGAATACCAGTATTTTACATGAAGCGACTGCCTATCTGACCTCCACAACCCAGTTAGTACTGGGTAATACGATACCCCTTGGTAAGTCTGGTTATCAGACTTTTTGGGCCACTGACTGTACCTGTAACGACTGTCCAAGATCTACAAATGACAGCCTGGACCTACAGCTTAACGTGATTTCCGAGGCACGGAGGAAACTTGGTATGTAATGGGTGGTCAACTGGTCACTCATCCATAGACCAACCTAGGCTAGCACGGATAAACCTAAAGATCGACCCGAGCGGCTGTTATTATTTAGCCACGAGCAAACGAAACATTCAAGTATTTTTAACGAAAAGCCTCGTTATTAAAAGCTGTTAAAAACGTCATTAATTAACGTTGGTCATAGGTCAATGTAAGGGCTAGAAGTACGACGTGATAATTTATGATAATTAGTCATCTCAATCTCCGAGCGAAGGAATTTTAGGTTTAGAAACTAATAGCGTAGCGAATTCTCAGATAAAATTCCCCTGAACCTGTTAAGAAAGGGAATTGAATATAGGATTTCGCACGACATTGATACCTATAAGCTCAGTCCCTTTCACATGGGACATTAAACATAGCTGTCTAATGATGGCACAGGAACGTGGAGATTGGCGCAAACAAAGAGTCCTGTACTTATAACTGGTCAAATGTTGGTGTTCTAACCTTTTCACCGCCAGAGTATAAACGCACGCGCGTGCCCTCAAAGACGCCAAGCCAACAATTTCACCTACCATTTTGTCACAAATTTGTGTCGTTTGGCATACAGGGCACGCGCTTGCTTGTCACGTATATGTGACTATGGCGGTCAAAAGGTTAAGTATCACCATCACTGCCTAACCCTTTGGGTAATACAGGCATAATATTATAATATAAGACACGTAATTAAACAGTTCAGTTTTTCGGTAATGTAACGTCCTAACGTCACTGTGGTTAGCAGTCAAGCACCGATCGATGCTAAACTGTAGGTATATAACAGTACATTTAACATTGTGGTAACAAACTTTTTGCGCGCGTCTCGTCTGCCTCTAGATTAGACACACGTCCGTATTCCGACGGATTTTCCTCAATCGTATGCGCTAATAGTAGTATCACATAATTATCTCGTATCCTTGCATTTCCGGCGTAAGTACTGGGATTTGCATAACATAATAATTATGTGTGATCATTTGTCTACACAATTTTAAAGGATAGTTGCGTGCAACGACTTTTCGAGTTTTATTTTGTAAAATTGCGTAATATATTCATAAAAAAACCTGCCAAATGCGTCTCGGACTCGCGCACAAATGGTTCCGTAACACCAAACAATATAATAACAATCTTTTTAACGCTCATTTATTGGTCAATTTACACTCAACATCAAAACTATTACTGCTTTAGTTTCATGAAAAATTCCCAAACCTCGAAAAATAAATACGTATCAAAGGAGGATGGGCCACGAAGTATAGGTATCTGCCCTAACAGCCCCAAGGTCGAATAGCCATGAGTAGGGCTTGCAATCCGGATATCCGAATTATGCGGATATGCGAATATCCGCCCAATTTTCATATTCGAATAATGAAAGCAACAATCCGGATTTTACAGATAGTATTTTTTTTTAGAATTTACTGTCTAATTATACATTTTGGCTATGTACAGTACAAGTAAATACATGTAACTACTCTACAGTATTATCTACATATTTTTCGTTCAAATTTGACTAAATCTACGTAATTTTCAAAATCTGAGTACCGGAACTTAGTGGGACAATTAAATATCTTCACAACCCGAAAAGCTTTTATAAACTCGACACATCTGATTACCCTTTTGGCTATCCTTCAAATGCATCCATTCAACGGACGATCGTCCATATTATTTCTGCTTATTTTGGAGCACAAGTATATGAAAATATCACTAACGAGCCTAAAGTAACTGATGTTGCTCACTCGTAAAAGTTTCAATAAAAGAACAATAACAAGAAGATGTAAATAATTACTGAGACCGTTGTGACCGAAGTTGTGAAGATGATATCTTCACAACTTTCGCGAGGGCAATATGTGCAACCATCTCCATCCCGTCAAAGCAAATTGCTTACCACAATACAGGTAGAAATGACGCTTTATGATCAGGGAGGCCAAAGGAGCAAGAACTTAGAGAGGGCATACAATGTTTTGCTGGCAATTCTGCCCACTAGAGTAGAGGCAGAAAGAGTACTTTCTGCCTTTGGCTATTTATGTAACCATTTACGGACAACCATGAAAGATGACTCTTTTTTTAAGATCTCACTATCAAAATAAAAATTGAATGAGATAAATATAAAAGTTGATTTAAGATGAAAATAGTATTCAGATGGGTAGTTGGTGTATTCAAGAAGAGTTCCTGATTACATTAGAAATAAAAAGACGTTAAACATTTTAATTTGTATACTATTGGTTTTATTTGATTTTTGCCTCGTAACAAAGGACTTGAAAGATTTTTATATGAAGCGTGGCCAGATTAACTTCGCCATTTTTTTTTTATTTTTTATTTCAAAGTATCGGCCACGCATAAGGCAGAGAGATAGCTGGTATCAATAAAAACAAGTTTTGAATGAGGCAAAATGTTCTAGTGTCACGAGTCCGAGATATATAGATAGCTATCAAAATTTAAGTCCATTCACTGATGGCATCTTCAGCACAATTTTGATTTGATCAGACGCGCATAAAACGTGTATCAATCGATAGCTGGCATCAAAACAAACAAGTTTTGTCTGAGACTTTCTGAGAGTTTCCGAAATATATGGCGTTGTGATCGCTACCAGCACAACTTTGATAGCTTAAGTCTCAGAAACGTGACGCTTTAGAAGATTTTGTCTCATAAAAACTTGTTTGTACTTGAACTATTGATTGATATAGGTCTTATGCGTGGACGCTACTTAAAAAAAAATGTACGGTTTTAATCCGGCCAAAAAATTCAAACCTCATTCTTGGTTTGTTAATTTTAGATGAAGAACAACATATTTGGTTGTTAATAAATACTGATACTTTTACCAATTTCCCATGTTTTAATTACCTGGGTGCTACAGGGAGGGCATTGTTTTTCATTTTCTGGTTATATTTTAGTGCCTTTTTAAATTAACCGAAATATTCGGATATCCGAATAGTAAAGCTTTCTACTATTCGAATTATTCGGATACGAAAATTTAACGGAAAAGGCAAACGCTAGCCATAAGATATACATAATTGAAAAGAGCTTTTCAAGGAGAACCTTTGCTACTACTAACACGACTTTTGGCAATTCGCAGTCCGTTCGGAGTTATTGAGCGAAATAGGTAACTAGTTGGACAACAAAGTTAAGGTTTTCTTGACAACCAATTAAGGTGTTTCTGGGTTACCAATAGTAATAACCATTGTATAGAGCTTTAGCAAGGAGAACCTTTGCCAGTAACACGACTTTCGCCAATTCGTTGTCGGTTTGGAATTATTGACCTAATTAAGAAACTATTTGAGTACCAAAGTTAGGATTTTCTGGGTGACCAATAGCAATAACATAATATACCATTGGAGAGAGCTTTTCAACGACAACTTTTGCTACTAACATAACTTACGCTAATTCGCAGTCCGTTCAGAGTTACTGACCTAAATAGCTTACCATTTGGACACCGAAGTTAAGACTTTATTTGCAACCAATTAATATTTTCTTGGCATTATCAGATAGAGCTTTTTAAGGAGAACCTTTGCCTCTTACACGACTTTCGCTAATTCGTAGTCTGTTCGGAATTATCGACCTAAATGTGTGTATAATTGGGCACTGAAGTTAACATTTTCTGAGTAACCAATAGCAATAAGATTTACACCATTGGAAAGAGCTTTTCTATGAGAACCAATGGCAATAACATATACACCATTCGAATGAGCTTTCAATGAGAACATTTGCTACTATACAACTTTTGCTAATTCGTAGTCTGGTCGGATTTATTGACATAGCTTGATAGTTGATTGAGCACCGACCTATAGCTCCTCTCTGATGATTTCCCACCCGAGAAAGTTGTCAAAGCAAGAAATATTCTTCTTGAGGAGATCAATCCATTACTACATATCTTAACGCTATTGGGCTTTGGGGCAGAATTAACGATCTGTCTAACCTACTGTTACTGTAAGGATTTGTTCCTGAAACGGCATATAAGAAGTCAATGTTTTGAAAAAGAAGTTTATCAGGCTGATCTTTTAAACATTATGTTCATTGTTCAATAATGTTGAAGTTGCATTTTTTGTACATTTTTACTCTCCGACTCTGAATCGAGAAAGTTGTCAAAGCAAGAAATATTCTTCTTGATGAGACCATTACTACATATCTTAACGCTATTGAGCGTTGGGGTAGAATTAACGATCTGTCCAACATACTATTACTGTAAGGATTTGTTCCTGAAACGTTATTGAACGCAAGGATAATTTTACTCAATCTCCTTTTCGGCAAATGTTTTTTTTGCGTTTGAGAAAACCAATTTTTTTCTTAAAATTTTCCTCCTCTTACCTCTCAGTTACATGTAGGGAGAGCCACCCTTATTTTAATCTCGATATTAATCATATTTTAATTCCTAACCCTAAATCGAAATTCCAACTGTGTGGTGAAATAGTCTCGGAGTAAAATGATACAGACGGACAGGGCGAATCTATAATCTGGCAAAAACGGAACCCTAAAAATGTTTATTCTGACCGACGCGACGACGTAACATTTGGCGACATAAAAATAATCCCATTCAGTTGTACCGGATTTCTTAGAACTATCAATGCGCAAGTTTTTTGTACCGATATGAACCGTTCAAGTCACTCGAGTACTGTTTAGGACTCGCCGAACATGTGCCGGGCCTCTGTTTATTGGTTTGGACACATTTTAGATAACAGTTTGTTGCTTCTTAAGTTTCTAAACAAGTCCGGTTACGTAAGCGGGAATAGTTTTGCAAGTTTTTATCGGTCTATCGAATCATTCAAACAAACATTTATAACAGCGCACAGCCTGGATTTGTGCCCGGTTGATGGCAATGAGCTCGCCCCTTAATACATACATGGGACCTATGTCAACATAATTGGTGAAATATAGGTAAGGGTTCTTACAGACGAGTCGGCGGCTGCCGCCGGCGCGTCGACGGCAGCCGTCAACACACATAAAAGGTCATGGCACACTACACAAGCACCGCACCGGCACCGCTCCAACCCAGCATTTAACTTGCCATTCAAATCAGACCATTAAATTGTGTGTCATAAAATACATTTTATAATGTCTGTATGAAAAAGCTTACGGCGGGCGGGCATCGCGCTTGCCGCTATCATACGACTCTACTCGCGGGCACCTCGGAGTCGGCGCTCGGACCGCGCGGGTGGCAAGCGCGCCGCCGTCGCGCGGACAGCGTGCTTACGGCGCGCCGACTCCGAGTTGCCTGCGGTAGCCCTCGAAGCAACGTCGTAAACAAATGCAGCAAGCTCATAGCCCGGGAGGTAGCGTTGCAAACAAGTCATGAAACTTTTTTCATAAATAGTTTACATCATACTGAGCTTAAAAATCTCAGCTGGGGGTGGATGCGCGTGAGAGCCTTCACGACGGGGGATGCGGTGTCCCGGGGTGGGGTTGTCTTGGCGGTGTCTCTCGACATCGCCAAAGCCTTCAACACCATGCCCTGGAGCTGCATTAGGGAGGCACTCGGTATCACCGGGTGCCGACCTACCTTCGTCGTGTGGTCGGGGACTACCTGACGGATAGAGCCGTCATCTACCCCGGTCGCAGCGGAGAATGGAACCGGCGAGAGATGTCGTGCGGTGTTCCGCAGGGGTCGGTTCTAGGGCCGTCCTTGTGGAACATCGGTTACGACTGGGTGCTGCGCGCCGACCTCCCTAGCGGCGTCAGCGTGGTTTGCTATGCAGACGGCACGCTGGTGCTGGCACAGGGGGGGTCGCACGAGGCGGCGGCCGAAATCATGACACGCGGGGTTGCGGTAGTCGTTGAGAGGATCCGGCAACTGGGTCTCGAGGTGGCATTGCACAAGTCCGAGGCCATGTGCTTTCATGGGCCTCGGAATGCGCCACCTCCGGGATCCTTACTCACGGTAAGAGGGGTATCCATCGGTGTCGAGTCGACTTTGAAGTACCTAGGACTCATCGTCGACAGCCGGTGGAACTTCGTGGAGCACTTCCGACGTTTGGCCCCCAAACTGGAACGGACTGGGGCTGCCTTCAGGCGGCTCCTGCCCAACCTGGGGGGCCGAACGCCTCCTGCCGGAGGTTCTACGCGGGAGTGGTGCGGTCTATGGCCCTTTCCCGTAAAGGGCCATAGACCGTAGACCATAGATCGCCGCCTCGCTCCCAGATCGTGCGGTTACCCCCAAACCAGCCGCGCCGGCTACCACGTTTTGGGGCGCGTTCAGGTAGTGGGCGGCTCACCGCCTCAATGAACGCGCCCACACCGAGGCCCCATAAAGGGCCATGGACCGCATGACTCCCTCGTAAAGCCTCCGGCAGGAGGCGTTTGGAGCCGCCTGAAGGCAACCACGGTCCGTTCCAGTTTGGGAGCCAAACGTCGGAAGTGCTCCACGAAGTTCTATCGGCTGTCGAGGACGAGTCCCAGGTACTTCAGCGTCTACTCGACGCGACGGAAACCCCCCCTACCGTCAGTGAGGATCCCGGAGGTAACGCATTCCGGAGCCCATGAACGCACATGGCCTCGGATTTGTGCAACAATGTTACCTCGAGACCCAGTTGCCCGATCCTCTCAACGACTATCGCAACCCTGCGTGTCATAGTTTCGGCCGCCGCCTCGTGCGACCCCCCTGTGCCAGCACCAACGTGTCGTCTGCATAGCAAACCACGCTGACGCCGCTAGGGAGGTCGGCGCGCAGCACCCAGTCGTAACCGATGTTCCAGAAGGACGGCCCTAGAACCGATCCCAGTGGAACACCGCATGACATCTCTCGCCGGTTCCATTCTCCGCTGCGACCGGGGTAGATGACGGCCCTGTCCGTCTGGTAATCCCCGACCACACGACGAAGGTAGGTCGGCACCCGGTGATACCGGAGTGCCTCCCTAATGCGGCTCCAGGGCATGGAGTTGAAGACGTTGGCGATGTCGAGAGACACCGCCAAGACAACCCCACCCCGGGACACCGCATCCCCGTCGTGAGGGCTCTCACGCGCACGATGGCGTCCACCGTAGAGCGCCCCTTGCGGAAACCAGTGCTTGGCGAGGCGGTTAGCAAATAACTCTTTCAAAGAGCTTGCCCACCTCGTCGAGCAGCACCACGCCGGTATGCGGACGGAGAGTCCGCCGGACGGGGTATAGGTACCCTAGGGTTCTCAGCTCTGCCCAACCCTTGAACATGCATGAATTTATGTCTCTCATTCAAGCTAGTATTTCTTTCTTACAAACTTTAAGGCCGTTTATTTCAATGTTAATTAAACACCAACTTAGAATTTCTTAGAATTTGAATGAGTTAATTGGTCTTTGAGAGCTGTAGCTCTCAAAGACCAATTAACTCATTCAAATTCATAAAAAAGCTCCTTTAAGATGCGTCATATCATAGAAACAGGAACGAAGTGAAGTAGACAATTTACCTAATTTATGTCTTAGCCGAAATTAATATCGCTTTAACCATACGTTACGACGTCCGGGAGTGTCCGGGCAGATAACCCTAGTGAGAGACGGACAATGAAAGATGATGGACAATAATAACCTTTATACGAGTCATAACTACTAAAAGAGATATGAAATAAATACTAGTTACTTTCTAATTACAAAATTCGCTTAAATTGTGTTTAGGGCATGTGGCCGGGAACCCAGTTTCGGTCCCATAGAAAAATCCGGGTTCCGCATGCTTAATTGTGTTATTCGAGTGTCCAACTCAAAAATCTGACAACAGAACCAGTAATGGAGTTCCCGGTTCCTGATAATTCCAGAGATCGAATAGGAAGTCTTAACTTCGACGAAGTAAGAAACATGTAGATATCCAGGGTGGAATACACTCACGCACAAACTGTTACCGAATAGAGAAATTTTCATCGGTAATTTAAAAAAATCTGCCTAGTGGTCGCAAACGCGGTTGCTGAGCATGAAGTGCTGGGTTCGATTCCCAGGTCGGGCAAAGTGTTCTTGGGTTTTTCCATCAGGAATTTCTCACTAGCAGCCACGGAGTCTGGAATTGCGCCCGATTGATGACAAATTGACAATAGCCCCGCGGCCGATTGCTGGCAATAGAGTCGCCCCTATTACATAGGTACACCTCTGCCTAGCCCTTCGAGGATTACAGGCGTGATATAACGTAATTAAAAAAAACAGCTGTTCTATACATTTTGACCGTGAATACTTATAAGCACTTTTATACGAAATGGCAGATAATGGCAGATTTTTCAACGTTTCAGAATTATACTGAATAGTACCTACGAGGTAACGGTTTGTGTCCGAGTCCCTTCCACCGACTATACCTCCCTATAAATACCCGGAATGATTTTTAAATTCCGAAATAAAACTGTTAAATTAGAGGGCTGTATTATCCACTCGTTACTTACTTCCTAGAAGTTTACGAAAATAATCTAGTCCAACTATTCCGATCTCTACTAATAACGCTTGAAAAAAGAAGTAATGCTAAGCTCCAAACGTAAAGTTTGGAGCTAGATTCAATTTTCGTTCCACTATCTATATTTTTCCCCTTTCCTTCAACAGGTGTGTGAAGTTTACAAATTGCATAGAGAAACATTTCATCTCACAGTGGACTATGTGGACCGGTATCTGTCCAACACGGAAGACGTGCAGAAGGGCCGGTTGCAGCTTATAGGTAAAGCTCACTCACACTCAATGGGGACTCACCTCGCCTTACAGAACTGATATTAACAGATGGTTCGAACTTCGAAGTGATAATTATCATTGATAAATTACATATCTTGATTTATTATACCTCCATTTTAAAAATAAAATAATATGCATGCATGCTTTCCTAAAGAGCCGTACTTAGCACTAATCAAACTGTCAACAGACCTCGGTTACCATAACGTTTTCTTCCAGGAATCACGTGTCTATTCATAGCAGCGAAAGTCGAAGAAGTATACCCACCTAAAATCGGCGAGTTCGCGTACGTCACAGACGGCGCGTGTACCACAGACGAAATACTTCTGGAAGAGCTACTCATCCTCAAGATTCTGTCGTGGAGCATCACGCCCATCACCATCAACAGCTGGCTGAATGTGTACATGCAACTTGCCAGCGAAGGCAGGAGTGCCAAGCGCAGGCTGCTCGGTGAAAGTGACGTAGGCGCGAACGCTCTCAGAGGGTACACATTCGTGTTCCCGCAGTATTCATCCCTAGAATTTGTGATATGTGGACAATTGATAGACTTGGCAGTGTTACATGTGGACGTGAACCTGTTCCCCTACAGTGCGGTCGCGGCCGCCGCGATTGCACACGCGTTCACCAAAGAACTAGCTATGAGGGTATCAGGTGAGTTCAACACATTTGTTGCTAATAACTATATTATGTTAGCTATAGCATTGTTTTTGTCAACAGCGCGTCGGTCGCGTGCGATTCAGCAATATGTCACTTCGGTTGTAAAAATATAATGTTCATATCAATGAACATTATATTTTTACAGACCAGACCTTTGTAAACAATGGATTCGAACAAATAGAGACATTTAAATTTAATGTTTTAGTCACTTTTAGAAACGTTTCAACCAAGCACCACTAGACTGCCTCGTGGGTCTAGTTGCCACATGCGCTACTGCTGAACATGAGGTCTTGGGTTCGGTTCCCAGGTTGGGCAGTGTTATTGTGTTTTCTAAGAAATAAAGGACAGTCGGAATCTGGTTTTTATTGACAATGCTAGATTGATAGCAATAGGCTCATAAACATAAGTGGCAACTTAAGGTACGTAACTAAGTAGTGTGGTTACAACAAGTGCGATCTTATGTTAGCCAATCCAGTAAATACAACAGAGATGGTAAAGGCGGGTATCTTATGCAGGTTACAGTTGGGACGCACTGGAGCCATGCTGGCGATGGCTGGCGCCATGCGTGGAGGTGGTGCGCGAGGCGGGCTCGGTGTGCGTGGTGCGCAACGGCGACGGCGAGTTCATGCAGCGCGGCGGCGGCCTCGACCTCATCTGTCCCGACATCAACCTGGACGAGAGCCACCGCATACAGTCGCACAACGTTACCCTCGACATGTTTGTGAGTATCCACTACTCTTTTGTCTTAGCTAGCTCAAGTGCGTAATATTCGCAACGGTATACGAGTGTGACCGTGAACGAAAAGAGGAGATGTAGGGATAGGTGGTGGTCTGCCTCTCCTCAAGGGGAAACTGACTTTCAAGTAAACTAAACCAAACTAAACTTAATTTATGCAATTGCTTTCTTTTATTAAAAGGCAGTGCGAGAAAAGGATGGCTAAGCTACAAACTAAGTTAGAGATGTCATACTAGTAAATGCCTTGCGCTTCATCGTGTTTTTAGTCGACATGTTTTTACGTGCACCCTTCATTTGTATAGAAATATTAGTTTCGATTAAATTTGACAGCTCTAAATTACGTCCGTCTCTCTCCGTCGTTCTCGTTATATTAGAGAGAAAAAGATAGTAATAGCCTAAAATAAGTTTAGTTTGTGCACAACAGAATCGACACCATTGTTTGTCATGGATGCTCCTAAGTAGAGCCCAGTTCACTGCAAGTTATACAAACTAATTGCATGCTGTATATTATGTAAAATCATTCAAAGTAGCGTCCCGTAAATAGGCAGTAATACATTCGATGTGGCCAACGAACAGGACCAACTAGATGGGTCATGTATTCAAATAAACAGGCACTAAATAGGACTACAATTATTTAGAAATACATATTGCCCATTGTCAGATAATTAATATACCAAAATTTTCTGATCATTCAAAATAATACATAATTCCGAATACCCACTACCGGAAGCTAATGGCGTATCGTTTCTTCACTCTATGCTATTATGTTTTCGATACAATCTATTGTGTATTACGAATTCGTTATCTATATAGAATACACGTTTCTTGTCTCAATAATTTATCAAAATTACTGCTACAATACAATAGTTATCGATGCTAATAATATGACTAGTATGTATTTTGTTTTACGTCCTAGAATCAAAAATTCGTTGTGACATCTACCAACTCGCATTGGGCCCGCGTGGTGGATTATAGACTATTCCTTCTCATAGAGAGAAGGCCTGTGTCCCAGCAGTGAGAACATTATAGGCTAATTATGCTTATGCATTTTGTCTGGTAGGATAAAGTTTACCAGATAATGGCAGAGCAACAGTCGTCGACGCAGACGGACACGGCGGCGTCGACGTCTCAGGACAGCTCGCACATCTACCCGCCGACGCCGCCGCAGTCCGACCACAAGAGCCCGAAGACGCCCACCAGCAAGACGCCGTCCGCGCGCCACCCGTCGCCTTCGCGACAACTGTCGCCCGCGCGGCACCCGTCGCCCCCACGGCAACTGTCGCCCGCGCAGCATCTGTCGCCCGCGCGCCACACGTCGCCCCCGCGGCAACTGTCGCCCGCGCAGCATCTGTCGCCCGCACCACCCGCACGACGGCTCTCCACCGAGTGATCTCACACTTTACATTAAGGTGTGTTTATTGTTGTTTGTTATGTTCCGATACGGACAGTAAGTTGTTTTAAGAGCAGTGGTTTAATACTCTACTGATTTGGTACATCTAAAGTTGAGCTTACAAGCTCCTAATTTTATATAATTGTACTGTTGTTTGCCTTGAGCACGAAATTCGTCACGTCCGTTTAGGTAAATTGATTGATTCTTTACGATATGCTAAACTCTCACTCAGAAGATTACGCAAATTGACTTTTGGTAAGGATAAGAAGTGTATATTTACAAAGGTGTTATATTATTCTGCTATTGTTATAATATGCAGCTTTTTAGAAGAAAAAGAAACGAACTAGAGCGTCATATATTAAATGTCGTGTTTTCATCGTGATGAAGTGTAAGACTAATATTTATTTGCATTATTTAGTAAACTATAAATTTGACATCGAGGAATGCGAATGAACGCATATAAGTACATCAATATGAAGAGGATAAAATATGAATAACTTTATCTATTACGCATTGTCATCACAATGTGGACCACCAAGAATTTAGGTTACGGACCAAATAAATGGATTTATGTAGAAACTTTGCTGATACACATTGTCATAAAATATTTATCGACTACTCAGTAGGAACTGATTTGCAATGGTTACTCTCAATTGAGCGTTTAGTTTTATCTAATACGCGCGAGTTACTAACGCGCGTGCGCATGTGAGCTGCTTATTAACATCACTAAGCACTAACGACGCGACTGCTGTGTGCATGACACTAATATTTTGAGAGACCATCCAGCAATAGACTTATCTATTTAAATAAAATATTGATAAAAAAGTTTAAATGAACTAGATCTGCAAAGGATATTAAAGATGCAAATGGCTTGCCTTGAATTCATTTGAATTGGCAAAATAAAAACTAAAAGGATAAAAATAATTTCATGTTACAGATCTACACTTAAAAAGTACCAGGAATAAACTGGTACCATTTAGTTATAATAAGTATGTAAGTATTTAAGTCATTATAAAACATAATAAAAATAGCTACAAAAAATGGTTCTGGAATATAGAGATGGAACAATGTAAGGAACAATGTTTCTCGGACATTTATATAATTTAATTAAGAACTTGATCTGTATATTCCAGTATAATTTTAGTTAGCTCGAAAAAAAATTTGTTTGTAAATAGTATATTGTTCCTACTTATGAAAAAAAGTATAATATATCGACGGTTTTGTACTAACACTGGTTGGAGGCCAGTTCATACTGCTTGGACATTCCATACAATTTATGTTGTCACTAACACCATGTTTAAGTAGAGACACTCCACCATATTATTTTTAATGCAATTATTATATTTAAAACAAGTCCTCTCAATTCTTGCAACTTCTACCTTGTCTAAAAACCCGGTTTCTACGAAAGGCGGAACAGTGGAGACGTGCGGGAATCGACAAATCAATGGGGATGGCAACTGTGGAACTAATGGCGCTAGCATCGCTTGTACCAAACATCGTCATTGGTTGAAAATCATATTTCAAAATAGTTTGACCTTATTGGTCAGATTGGGTCTAAGCTATGGACACGCCATCTACAATCAGCTTTGACCAGCCTTCCCCATTGGTTGAAATCCTGTAACCAGTCGAATCTCTCACGTGTCCGCAACGCTCCAATCGTCTCCGCTTTTGTGGGATTAAGGCTGTTTTCATGTCAGCAGGAAGCAGCTATCGATTGTTATAGTATAGATCAACTATTGCTGAGTACACCATAAGAAATTATCAATGTGGGCGCAAAATATAATATTTTTGTGTAAATAAAATACGAATGCATTACAAAGAATCATTTTTCAATCAATACTGTGCTCTGAATCTATTTCGTTTGTCACCGTAAGGCGTTGCTTGCATAACTGTTTTTTCTTTCGTATGTTGTTAAAATGGCCGATCGTGCATTACACACTCACGAGTTACCAATCATTTTCTTTTATATCCTAATTATATTCTTGAGCATCCAAATCAAATGTCATGTCAAAATATTATAATAATATATAAATCTTTAATAAACTGCTCCTATCTTACTACTAAATTAGATGTATGCTTAGTCCTTGATTTTCTCGACATTTTGTATATAATTTGATAAATGTTATAATTTATTTCTAATTGATGATAAATGAACGCAGAACGTTCACGAGACTGATAACTAGTGCTTTGAGTCAACAAATTTTTAAATTGATATAAAATTCTTATAATTATTATAGTAAAAAAAATATTTGCGGCTTATTTTAACCAAAGACTGTCTCAAGGTTGGAAAAATCTGCTGTGTACAATAGGGTAGATGACAAAAAAACTAATTAGTCCGTTAGATAGATTTCCGAAAAATTTTAGACACATTTTTTTTCTTTTTTCACGTAAACAAAAAATGAAGACGATACAGTGCGTCGAAAACTTGTGTGATGTCACATTTGAGTACAATTTTTACTCAAATGTGACGTCACAAGCCCCACTCATTATGTTTGACTAGTTTTATCTTCGTCAATTTTTATTAATTTGATAAAACAAAAAACACGTACATTTTTCGATAATCTAACTGGCGGACTAAACAGAATCATATTTTTAGTCAGTCATCATTCCTATTCCTGTGGGCTGTTTTATTCGGCATCCTTAGAAATGACAGCGCCTAGACTAGTTTTTAAACTTGTAGAGCACTGTCTAATGAACTGATTGCATGAACTTCTATAACTTGACGCCAATACAACATATATTCTTAGGTCTAAGTAGGTATCAGTGTTTTACAGACTCCCTGTAAGTACGTAGGAATCGATTCGATAAATCTGACAGTCATTCTCGACAAAATGAGTTTATAACAAAGATAAAAACTCATTTTGTCGAGAATAACTGTCAGATTTATCGAATCGATACCTACGTACTTGCACTGCAGTCCCTACAAAAAAAGCTTATTAAAAAATATCATTACAACACGTAACACCGTTGCGAATATTAAAACTAAAAATAAGCTGCTTTAAAAGCACTTGTGACACAAAATGCTTTTTTCTTTACTCAGCCCTTGTATAACCTGTTATTTGACTTACATTATTTTGATTTGTACATTGTGAAAGTGTTTTATTGTGTACCTATACAAAACACAGTAACAATTTACATTCACTCTACTAATCTTGAGATCTCTACAGTGGGTTCACTGCTTGTCTCTTTTTTTGCTAAATGAAAACCATCAATCTATTGATCACGATAAGGGAACAAGCAGATCGAATATTAAGAAAAAAATATTAATAAATGTGTTCCACAACGTTCTGTTGGAACTAACGCATAATACATTTCTTCTTAAGCATATCATATAAAAATAAACTAATCAAGACTCCACTGTCCATCAACTGAATCTAACAACCATTTCACTCGATGACAACTTCAATATAATATTTAGATAATATTAAATTAATCTGTTGTACAAATCGTATTCACCATATTTTATGGATTTATTGTTTTTTTTTTTAAATAATATATAATATTGTACAGTGTACCTAACTCCAATAGATCCGGGTATTGTTCGTTTTAGTAAAATTCAATATGTAGAATTAAGTTCAACGATTACGCTTATCCACTAAGGCGATGCTGGCCTTATTAATAAGACTTAGATGTGTTACTTTATAATAAAATAATTTAAAAATATATCCTTACTAGAAAATGATTAGAATGTTTAGATGTAAGTTATTTTTATATCAATTTATTGAAGTTAATATAAAAGGTACCTAATTGTAAATGAAACAATAACATAGTATCCCGGATTTCATAGCATGCGATCTCATGTCATGGATAATACAAGTAGATCAGATGTAATTTGTGCAATACTGCATCAGTCACATTTTTGTATGTACAGTCAATTCACGGCGATAGTATTAAATAAATGGTGTTGATTATTTATTTGAAAATGTTTTTATTTTCCATTAATTTTGTTCAAATAGTAAGTTTACTTACAAAACAGTATAAAAATAATTAACGATGTAACAAGTAGCATCGTGAAGGTACCCTTACATACGTTTTGGTAACTCTTCCAATAACAATCACGTCATGATAATATAATCTCCATCGGGATTACGAATTAAAAATGCTTACGTACTACGGCCGTGGGTCTGCCATTCTGTAACAAAATTGAGATAGACTCTGATCAATGTTTAATACTTTGCGATGCTTTCCGCTGGCATGGGTTTCATGCACTAAGGACCTGTTTCACAACAGATTCGCTGTAAGCGTATAACGATAATTTTGGGCAGTTATTGTAAACTGGTACTACTTAATTTGGTCAGGTAAATAACAACCGTAACTTTACTATTGCTATTCTCTGTCTACAAACAATTAGTCCCAATATCCATATGAACAAGCATATACAAGTATGATGACGGACTCACAGAGGCAGTAATCCACCAGACACGAGACCCGTATTTTAAGGGTGATCCTCCCTTTCCTATGAAGGATAAGGAACCTTATCACAGCTGTTTAAATGCGTAAATTAGTATAATTATGTATGTTTGTTACTCCTTCACGCTTAAACGGCTGGACGGATTTGGCAGATAGACTAACTTTGAGCAACACTAATGCCCAGTTTAGTTTCAGGAACGAAAATTATTGACTATTGAAAACCAAACATGCCAAGTGCTGTGATGGGTTCAATGAATAAGGATGATGCTTGACATAAAACAAATTGATTCTATTTAATCCGTCTGTTAGATTATCGCAAAATATTGGATACGTGTTTTTTGTTTTATCAATTTAATAAAAATTGACGAAGATGAAACGTGCCAAAGATCACGAGTGGGGCCTTGTGACGTCACATTTGATTAGAAAATGTACTCAACTGTAACGTCACACAAGTTTTCGACGCACTCAGTTGTCAAAACAAACGGTAGTCAAGTCCTGTGATTAGCTGTTGACAATAGGGTAGATGACGAAGAAATCTAATTAGTCCGTCAGATAGATTTCCAAAAAATATTGGACACATTTTTTCTTTTTACACGTTAACAAAAAATGAAGACAATTGTCTTCATTTTTTGTTTACGTGGGCTTTAGGCTGTTCAAATAGAATCGAACGAGAGCGTAGCCGCGGGCTGAAGCTAGTTATCCCAATAAGTCACCTATGAATGCTAATGTTCGGTCCAGAGGTGACGGTGGAGGTGTCCTGCGGCGTCAGGAACACGAACTGGCGGCTCGTACTGCCGAGCGCGTGGTCGATCAGGAGCTCCATCACTATCTTACGGTTCACGTTGTCCTGTAACAATAACGGCTTTAAGTACATCTGTCTTGTGATTTTAGAGCCGTATTTGAGCTTGATTACATCGCTTCACCGGAACATTGCAAATCTGACTTTCTGCGTCAATACCTCTTGAGAGTTAGGTGCACCCACACAGGAGGTTAGCATCTGGCAACATTTTGCCACACGATATCATTTAGTAACTTTCCATAATTTTTGTTGTATGTTGTACATCACAGCTAGATCGGCGTCGATATTATCAAAAATATTGACTTGTTTTAAAAAGTTGGGTAACGTTACTAAACGGCAACTTAAAATAACATTTTGTGATCCATTGTTGCCCACTAACATTTGCGTACGTTGCTAACTTGCGTAAGCATACGACATGCAGCAGGCACGGTTTCTGTCGGCCAAACAATAAGTATATTAAATCATTTTATGCCTTAAAATATTCGTAAAAGAAGATCATGCCAAAAAAAATCGGAGCATCAAGATTCTGCCAGATAGAGGGAGCCCACCATAAAGACGTCGAACTCGTCCATGAAGCAAAAGGGCAGGTTGACGCACTTCCACAGCGCCATGATGAAGGCCACGGTGGAGTAGGAGCGCTCGCCGCCCGACAGCGACGATGTGCTCGCCGCCACGCGCTGGCTGCTGCCGTCGCGGCCCGAGCACTGGATCTCCAGCGTGCGGCCTTTGTGGTCTATGTCCATGCGACCCTGGCCAATAATATTATCGTCTAAGAGCTAGTTACAGACATACGGTTGCAATTTATGCAACGAAATCCCTCTAATAATGTTTTTTCGCTTTCACTAAAAAACTATAGAAGGCGCTGTACAAGACTTAGAGCGGTTTCGCACTGCGTCCAATCCGAACCCGTGAAAGTGAAGTGAAGAAAAAGTGTATGGCTCTGGGCCTGCCCCGCGATTCCTTATGACGTTTTCTGGTAATTTTATAATTACCTACATATATGTAGAGCACTAGTACTTCTGGTTTATAAAGATAAACAGTCATACCATACCTTATGACTGAGTTTTCACGGGTACGGATCGGTATCGGTATCGTATCGGATGTAGTGCAAAACCGCTCTCATTTTTTTGTTTTCTGTGTCCGGTCGTAGCCAAATCAAGTTTTTATGTGCAGCAGATATTGGTGTCCAAATATTCGGTGCCAGGTAGTATATACATATATATTTTTTCATTTTAGCTATAATTTTTTTTGAAATTATATATGTATATATATTTTTTTCATTTTAGCTATAACGTTTTTTGAAATTATATTTAAAGTGAAAAAAGTAATTTACAATACAACAAAAACGCAAATCGAACTAAGAAAGACGAACAGACACAAACTAGGAAGGAACACTTTTGAAAGGCAATGAACACCAGCTCCTTATAGCTAAACATTTGTTATGTGGTCATGTACAGCGCCATCTATCGTTTATTGGTGGAAGCTGGCCTAGATAAAACCAGTGTGCCATACTATGAATATTAATTGATCCGGTCGCCTGGCAGCTGTTCAGCTGTGGGGGTGACAATAGTTGGGCAACAAAAGGGTTGTAAAAGCAAAGGGTGTGCAATTTATAGACCTCTGGATTTGGTGTGGTATTACAGTTAACTATGTATTTAATTTGAATATAATAGTAACAATAAAAATAAATGCTTTATGCTAAATTTACAATTTAGTAGAATAGCACTATGTAGAACAGACTATACAGGGCGTCCCACGAATATGCCACATGGAGAGAAAGTACCTTGAATAAATTGTAGATGGAACATTTTACTGAAAGAAGACATTATTTGAAATTAAAAAACAATTTAAACTGCATTCATAGATATTTAAATAATTACATGGTTGAACGAACCCAAAATAATCACCCTGTGCCTTTATCATAAGGATTTTTTTTTACTAAATAACATAGTGTCAGAAATAAAAGGAATATATAGAAATAAAACCATGAATTTTAACATTTTTAATACAAATCAATTTATCAAATGCTCAAAATGAGTCCCTTCCTATTGAAAACAAAGTCGCACTCTTTTGATTAATAAATTAAAAATTTAATAAATAAATTAAAAATTTAATAAATAAATTAAAAATTATTTTTTTAAATATCTATGAATGCAGTTTAAATTGTTTTTTAATTTCAAATAATGTCTTCTTTCAGTAAAATGTTCCGTCTACAATATTTAAGGTGCTTTCCCTCCATGTGGCATCTGTGGGACGCCCTGTATAAACCTAAAAATTGAAAAAATACCACTGCGTTTAAACCTCTGACACCCAAGCTAAGATTTAAACTTGTGTTATAGACCAGTGCAGATAATTTTTGAAAACGAAAAAATCATAGTAGGATGAAACCCATTGCAAAAGAAAGAGAATATAACAAAAATGAAAGGAAATAGTACATTTTGATACAAGTGGAGAAAGTTTGTTATTGCATTCGAGGCGGAATTAACTCCCGACCGATTAGGCGAGTGTTTTTGAGCCGAGAACTGCAATAACAAATGCCCACGTGTATAAAACGACGTTTTTCAATACACTTTTGAAGAAATAAAATAAAAGATTTTTTATGAAAAAAAAATTGAGATTTTTTTTGTTATAAATTATTAAGAAACTGATTTTGATTTTCTTTTTTTCCGCGCTTTGCTTTCACCAGGTTAAAGGAGAAGCAAACGTATGAAGGCGCTAAACAGTCTAATATAATAAAAAATAGTTTCTTATTTATAATTTTGAATTTTGAAACACAAATAAATGTTAATTTAGTTTAAGACTATTTTCAGAGGTATCTGCAGTGGTCTTATGGGTGTCAGGGCTCTCTCTTTATACATTACCAAGATAATTTAAAGAAGTTCGGAGTTACATAGTGATTAGTGTCACTAGCGGTTGCTGGAGCAAGCAGTATAGTTAGTTTAATATAAAGAAAATATTTTATTTTTATTTTATTTTAACTATAAATGAACTTGAAACTATGGACTGTAGCCATTCTCTAAGTGTGTATAGATGTGTGTGTGTGTGCGTATGAGTGTATAAGTGTGTGCGTGTGTGTGTGTATGCGTGGGGACACTGTATATGTTTGGGCTATAATATGAAATACAATATACCATCATCATCATCATTTCAGCCGAAAGACGTCCACTGCTGGACATAGGCCTCCCCCAAGACATTGACCGGTCCCGTGCGACTCGCATCCAGCGGATTCCCGCAACCTTAACCAGGTCATCGGTCCGCCTACTGGGAGGCCTTCCAACGCAACGTCTTCCGGTATATACCATAATATAACATTATTATACATCGACAATAACAGCGTTTTGGTTGGGAGAAAAATAGTGCCAGGTGACGACCATGATGCGCGAAAAAGTGCCGAAGTCGTCTTATTTATAGAAGAGAGGTCTGGGCCTATACTTTTTTCATTAGTGTTTCAGGTCATGGAAAAATCGGAGAGCCAACAGTTAGACAAACATTATTATGACATTAGACGTGATGGTGATCTCGATATCTAAGTACGGTGAAACATGCATTTATTTTTGTTACTTACCGCCCCAGTAATGTAGCTAACTTAAGGGCTATATATCCCTCAAATGGCTTAGCATGATCCTTCGTTACTCCTTAAATACGGCAGCATTAATTTTGAAATAAATATATGGTAAAGTTGAGGATTAATGCTAAGTCCTGTGTGACGATAACACGATTCTATAAACATTTCTCGATAGAAAAAAAAACCAAAGTTACCTCCAAATCGAACAATAAACCGCTGGTATTCAAAAAGTACTTGAAATTAGATCATGAAACTTTGCATACTAACTGAAATAACTATAAAGCAGGTCTTATGTGTTTTATTTTTTAGTCCAATCAATAGATGTTTTGTAAATCGCAAAAATCCACTCATTTCGCACTATTCGGCAACACTAACAACAATCACTTTGTAGTGCAAGCTAATTAGAACTTTATTCTAACAGTATTTCAAACGATGTTTGAACCACCACAAATAGAGTTGCTAATTTTAGGGTAAGAAGGGCCTTAAGTACGTGTTAAATTTGTTCACTAATTAAAAGATAAAGCCCAATTTTCTAAGAGAGTTGGGCTGTTCTTGCGTCTAGACTGTACCATTCGAAAAATATAGGAAACTTGTAATTTACTTGATATGCCCTCTAAAAGTTAGCTAAAATGATAGACTTCAGACGTTACGTCGCATAAAGAACAAGAGGCAAAATGTCCCTCCCCTTGTAGCACTCCCATCTATGTATCAAATTAAAGTACTGGAAGGGTGTATACATTGAAATTATTAATTTTTCAAGTACTTTAATTTGATACGTAGATGGAAATGCTACAAGGGGAGGGACGGGGTTCATACAAAAACGCCTATTGTTCTTTGATCTGTGTATTGTATCCTTTTTTATGGACAGTAGTCCATCCGAACTGTAATAAGGCATATCCCGACATATTGTTTTATTTTTTTAATTTGATAATTAATTTTGAATGACCAAACAAGTGAATTTCAGCCGTAATATCTCATTAAAAATGAAATTTATAATAAACTGGTATCATTTGGCGACTATAGCTTACTAGGGCCAAAAGGGCTGTAAATAATATAAAATACATGGCGGATGGCGGTGCTTTTTATTAGCTTGGAAATCATACACCTGTAATGTTTTATTATTTTCCGGTAATTTCATGCTTTCATAATTTCCCGCTGTCCCTCTACCAGTGAGACGACGAGCGATGGGGTCAGCGGGAATACACCAAAATAAATAATATGTAAAATGACAATTAAAAAAAAAAAATTTAAACACCAAATCCTTGTATCTATCAAAATACAAATAAATAAATATTTTATGAAAAAAATTGGACTATGGTAGTAGATAACATCTTACCGAGTACCCTCTCACAAGAAGCACGGCTTGGAAGTCGATCTCCACTCGTCTTGCAATGTTAACCTGTATTTTGTAGCAAAGTTTCAAGTGTTTCTGGGCCGTGACTGTCAACTGTAAATAATATGCATTGTGTCAGAGTCGTAAACAATTTCGCTTTTCAGCAGCGCAAATGTGGTGAGACCGGAATATATTTAGACATATTAAATTGATTTTGTTTTTATGGCATCTTAAAACCTAGCGTTTTATTTATGTTAATAAAATAATGATGTATATCTAGATTTTATTAATGTTATATTAACTAAAGTCGACAACAGTAATGAAACGAATACAGAGTTTCGGTGGGACTGTGACCGTGTGAGAGCAGCGGTGGCCCAGTGGTGGCGGCCCCGAATTACGAGCAGTAAGTCGTAGGTTCGAACCCAGACAGGCGCATTACTTTGTGTAATTTATTTCATCACCACTGCTCTCAAAACAGTGAAGGAAAACATCGTGAGGAAACCGGCATGTCCTAGAACCAAAACTTCGAAGACATGTGACATCTACCAATCCGCACTGGGCCCGCGTCGTGGATTATAGCCCATTCCCTCTCATTGAAAGGAGGCCGTGACCCAGCAGTGGGAACATTATAGGCTGATGATGATGATGATGATGTGACCGAAACTAAACTTCTTGGCCGAAAATTCGGTCGGTCACTAGTTCAGATTCATTGGTGAAATTCGTCCTAAGTTGACTTGAGTGTACTTACGTCTTCGATGAGTTTCTCGAGCCGCTGCAGCGCTTCTCGCGTGTGGCGGTACTTCTTTTCGACGGCCAGCAGTTTGTCGGCGACCTGGGCTACCGTAAGCCCGTCGCTGCGGATCGAGCTCAATTTCAACGTGATCTTCTTCAGCTCGTTCGTCACTATCGCTTTGTCTCTGTGGAACAATCACTTTGAGAACCAACTATTTTTAATTTACTTTTATGGTGAAATCTGATGAAATACAATATTATTTTATTTTTGTTGTAAAATGTGTGGCCAATACATATGGCGAACCCTACATGCCTCGGAAAGCTTGTTAAACCGTTGGTCTCGGTTGTCATGTAAATCTTTGACAGTCGTTAAAGGTAGTCTGAAGCCCGAAATTCTAATAACCAGGCACACTAAGGGGTATCGTATTGCCCAGTAGCTACAGGATTGTGTAGGTAGGACATAGAAACAGTCGTCCCAAGTAAAATGAAAGTATTCGGCCGTATCCCGTTAAACTGGAAGCCGACCCCAACATAGTTGGGAAAAGGCTAGGCAGATGAAAATGGCATGAAAAGGCTGAAAGCAAATTCACTTTCAAAAGAAAAGTTCGTAACTACTATTTAAGTCAGACTAAATAGCTCTCAATTTGAAGTCTAGTTATAATAATAATTCTCGTTTCTCGTTTTTTTTAAATTTTGGTATTTGATAAAATATCTATTAGTTTATTTTATCTGTACATGTGTATTAGTATCAATATAGGTATATAAATTCTCGTTAACAAGAACTTAGTTTTTTTTTAGACATTATTTTGTCCTTAACACTATGTTTTCCTATTTGACTCAAAGATTGCCTTGTAGTTTTAAGTACGCCTATGTACCACTATTGTACATGAAGTTTAAATAAATAAATAAATGAAGTGATGAGCTTTGATTTTTGTAAAATCAAAGCTAAAAATTACACGTGTCGCGGTAGTGAGGTTATAGTTGGACAAGTGAGTGGGGTTAGCAACAACGGTGGGACAGTCTGCCTGAGAACGTGCGCGTGAGCGGACAAGCTCAGTCCTTCCATCAATTTCTCTTGGAGATATTCGTGATTATTTTGATTACAAAAGTTTGTGAAATTATAAAAGTAAACAACGCTATCAGTAGTAGCCTACTGATAGCGTTGATCTTTCACGTAACTAAAGAAGTGTTGTTGCAGTTAAGTTTCGATCAAAACAACGCTTATCGTATTCTCTACTGCTGTCAGCAGTGGCGTGCAGTAGTATTCCACGAAGGGTAGGCCACGAAATAATGATAGCAAAAAAAAATTTTCGTCTGCGCCATCTTGGATTTTCATTTTGACCTCATTTTCATTATCAGCGACCCCAAAAACCTCGGAAACGACACCCATGAAGAAAAAACTGAAAATTTTCGACGTTGCCATCGTGGATTTTCATTTTGACCTCATTTTCATTATCAGCGACCCCAAAAGCCTCGAAAACGACACCCATGAAGAAAAACCTAAAAATTTTCATCGGCGCCATCTTGGATTTTCATTTTGACCTCATTTTCATTATCAGCGACCCCAAAAACCTCGAAAACGACACCCTTGAAGAAAAAAACTAAAAATTTTCACCGGCGCCATCTTGGATTTTTATTTTGACCTCATTTTCATTATCAGCGACCCCATAAACCTCGTAAACGACACCAATGAAGAAAAAACTGAAAATTTTCGTCGGCACCATCATGGATTTTCAATTTTGACCTCATTTTCATTATCACCAAACCCAATAACCACGAAAACGACACCCATGTAGAAAAAACCGGAAATTTTCATCGGCGCCATCTTGGATTTTAATTTTGACCTCATTTTCATTATCAGCGACTTCAAAAACCTCGAAAACGACACCCATGAAGAAAAAACTGAAAATTTTCATCGGCGCCATCTTGGATTTCCATTTTGACCGCATTTTCATTATCACCAACCCCAATAACCACAAAAACGACACCCATGTAGAAAAACCCGGATATTTTCATCGGCGCCATCTTGGATTTTCATTTTGACCTCATTTTCATTATCACCAACCCCAATAACCACGAAAACGACACCCATGTAGAAAAAACCGGACATTTTCATCGGCGTCATCTTGGATTTTCATTTTGACCTCATTTTCATTATCACCAACCCCAATAACCACGAAAACGACACCCATGTAGAAAAACCCAGATATTTTCATCGGCGCCATCTTGGATTTACATTTCGACCTCATTTTCATTATCACCAACCACAATAACCACGAAAACGACACCCATGTAGAAAAAACCGGAAATTTTCATCAGCGCCATCTTGGATTTTCATTTTGACCTCATTTTCATTATCACCAACCCCAATAACCACGAAAACGACACCGATGTAGAAAAAACCGGAAATTTTCATCGGCGCCATCTTGGATTTTCATTTTGACCTCATTTTCATTAACACCAACCCCAAAAACCACAAAAACGATACCCATGAAGAAAAATATAATAACAATAATATTATTGATTATTATAATAATAATACGCGCCAATAACCCCCAGGAATCATTATTTTAATCAACATACACCCTAGCACTGGCCTCCAAATTGCAAAAAACGTAAGGAAATTTGAATTTCGCGGGCTAAAGAACATCCACCTTGAATCCTGGCCTTGTGTTGTAGCAGCCAATCACAGCCCAGCAGCCCAGCTACACTCGCAGGAGTTACCGCCCTAAAATTACTGCAATCTATACATGTGTGCAGTTCATACACACGAAAATATGCACCAATGTGCCAATGTGTGCGTAAAATTATCAATGGGTTTAAGGCAAGTCCAGTGCTTGCCTGTCCGGCGGAGCTCCAACCTTTGTAGTAACTTCCAATAAAGTGTTAGTTGCGTGACACGGGAGCGACAAATTGCGATAAGTATTCTAACAGGAGTTTGAACTTTTTTTTTTTAATATTTTGTACATAATGTGATATTTTATTACATAGTTCGTTATAATGAATGCCCAGTTGGTAGGGTAGGCTTTGCCTAATTGCCTCTTAGAGGCGCACGCTCATGGCTGTCAGACACGCAATAACGGCATTCTACTGTTGCGCGTCTTTGGTGCGTGCTTCGGAACGCAACGTGATCGGTATTCTACTAAGTAAGAAAAAGCACTAAAATCTGTACTGGGGTATTATTTTAATAACGTCATAGTCATTGAAATGTAATCGATTCTATTCGATTATTTAGTGAGTAATATTTTTTCTCTCATATGACCACACCACAAGTAAGTTTGGTAGAGTTTGGTTGTCGTACAGTTGACGTGCAGTTCACGCGCAGCTTACGCGAAGTTAAAAGATTACAAGAATACCGTTTATCACTCGAACTTGAACTTAACTGCAACTGCACTACAACTTCATAGGCGCGTCACAAAATTACGTGAATTGGCCCTCTGTTCGTGGCATTATTTATTGTTTTCTGAAGATGTACGAGGAGGAAGGCTTGCCCGAAAATAACATTCCTGTTACCTCGCCGTCACATGAATAAGGAATATTTTATTTTAGCAACTCGTGATCTCGTCTCACCTAGGATTCTGCACTCTCGGACACACTCCTTTTTCCGCCTCTTCAATCTTCTGCCGTATGACGGCGCGCTTGTCGTCGAGAATGGTGTGCACTTGCGTCATCTTGATGTTGTCCTCCCGCAGACGTTGCTCGTGCGTCTTGCGTTCAGTCACGCCTTGCTCCAGCTTCAGCTGCTCTTGGTCGATCTCTTCCTACATATCCGATTGAGATAACAATGTTAACATCACGACTATTCGCCCGAAAGAGTTGGCAGAAGTGATTGGTACACACAGATTTTGTGTTCTACGGTACCATTATATTATTATTAAAGATACCAAATTGCACAAAATGTTGTAGTTCTATGTGGTGAATGGTAAACACATATTTATTTTTAATTTAAGATATCAACATTTTCCCCCTACTTATTCTTTTACGGCCGTTTTCTATAACTTACTTACGTATGACGGTTAGATAATATGCCTACGTCTCGTAGCTATCGGTGTTTCTATAAATAAACTTAGCTTGAAATATCCTATCGACATCACCTACCTGCGCACTTGATTCATAGAAAAATCAAAAAAAGCTTATCTTGATGTTTTGTTTGTAACGGTTCGTAAGCTAAATGTCAAACAGACAGAGATTCCGTTACCTGTTAGTAAGTTATTGAAAGTGGCCATTAGTGCTTTCTATGTTTACACCTCATGTTTTAGCACAAATAAATTATTTTTCTTTTAAGGTTTGAGTACAAGACCATCACTATCACTATCACTACATATTATAAAACAAAGTCGCCCGCGTCTGTCTGTCCCTATGTATGCTTAGATCTTTAAAAGTACGCAACGGATTTTGATGCGGGTTTTTTTTAATAGATAGAGTGATTCAAGAGGAAGGTTTTAGTACATAATTTGCGGGCGGGCGAAGCCGCGGGCATCAGCTAGTTATTTACAAAATGAGCTCACCCTCAAGTTCCTACACATGGTTTTAACTTCTGCTAGTTCCTTTTTACACTTCTTCATGCTGACGTCATACTCGTCCAGCTTCTGACGGAACACCGCCTCCTTGCTGGCCAGCTCGTCCACTTGCTTCTGCAGACTGTTCATCTTCTCTTTGGATATATTCAACTCTTCAACCTGTAGGCAAGGACAATGCCCAATTAAATTATATGTAAAAGTGGTAATATAAAATCATGACATTTAAAAAAAAGTCGTTTCCCCGCAATAATTTTTGTAGAGTAGAGTTACTTAGTTTGGTGTACAGAATGCTTGGTTGTCGGCTTCGTGAAGGGTCCGTTTACACCCTGTATAGGCTGTATAAATAGTATGTTTGGTTAACTGTTACCAATATTTTAAGGGCATATTATATACATATCTATCGTCAAATACGCGTTTATTAATACTCCTAACCCAACACCCCGCGAATGACAGCCATCTTGTTTTTTATTCGGCTGTTCTAGGGTATTGTTACGAGCTGGGTATGGGATAAATTAATTACTACCGAAGAAACAACAAATAACTTTAATAATCACAAAACACTTAAAACTTAATCACAAGTACACTACTGATCACTATTCACTTAGATATCGCACTTACTAGTTCACTTCGATTCGCTTCGTACTGTAGCCCAAAATAAGACTGACTGCTCCCGCAAACACGTCGACTATTTATATGGCGATCGAACGCTCGAGAAATATCCACGACTTCCTAGAATCTTCTAGCCAATTCCACAACTTGTACAGAGGAAAGACGTAGGTACTTTATGCCCTCGGCGTACGGTCGAAATTACAATGATGTTCTTTTGTAGGTAGTTTGCGAATTTGTACCTACATCATTCGGGACTCGTTTTACCTACCAACCTACTATTACCTACCTACCTACTATTAGGTACCTACTACCGTAACTGTAGGTAAGTACGGGTACGACGTAACAGTATGTTCAATGAAATGTTAATATCTTTAAATGTAAGAGACCTAGAGACGTGCAAATGACATTATTGCACGGGTAAACGACGAGGCTATCAAAATTCGAAATACTAAATACATTTTCCTCACATCCAAAACAAGCCTAAGAAAATACGAAATTGTATACAACATTTATTTACCACTTTTTACCCGACTGTGGCGAAGCCCAAAAGGAGGGTAATGTGTTTGACCTGTATGTTTGTATGTATGTCCGTTTCTTTGTTCCCTAGTAACTCCTCAACGGATGGCGGGATTTGGATAGATTATTTGTGTCGATGGCGCCAGTGTCACTGGCTACATTATAATTAAAAAAAAAAACAATAAAAATCGTGGATTTGGGGTGCCATATTGTGGAGTACGTTTTTTTTTTCTTTTAATACCATCGAGTGGGGTATCAAAATGAAGGGTTTTAAAAAGTGATTACAAAAATATATGTTTATAACTTATATGTTTGAATGTAATTCGAAATGACAAATAGTATAAAACGCTCTGCAGCCTGAACGGCTCGATAAAGGGCTCATCATGAGGATTTTAAAATGGTATAATATCTAATTAACCTAAAAGAGGAGCTCGTGGCTAAATAATAACAGCCGCTCGGGTCGATCGTTAGGTTAAGCCGTGCTTGCCTAGGTTGGTCTGTGGATCGGTGACCGCCCATTCCATACCGAGTTTCCTCCGTGCCTCGGAAAGCACGTTAAGCCGTTGGTCTATTCTGTCATTTGTAGATCTTTGACAGTCGTTAGGTAGTCGGAGGCCCAAAAAGTCTGACAACCAGTCTTACCAAGGGGTATTACCCGGTACTAACTGGGTTGTGGGGGTCAGATAGGCAGTCGCTCCATGTAAAATACTGGTATTCAGCTGTATCCGGTAAAACTGGAAGCTGACCCCAACATAGTTGGGAAAAGGCTAGGCAGATGATGATATAAGTAACTATAAAGTGTAAAATAAAAAATAAAAATAAAACCCGACCCTGAGATTAGAATAAAAATAAAGTTAAAAAAATTATAACCTGACTGCGTAATAAAAAGGACGAAACAAGAAAATAATTGAAATAGACATTCAGAAATACATATTTACAAAAACCAGACTGCGTAAATATAACTAATAACTTTAAATAAAAAAACTGAAAAGAAAAAACAAGTTCAATAATAAATTCTAATACGGAACATATTGACTGTTGCAGTCAATATGTCCTGTCTCCTGAACTTGATTTATTCTTTTCAGTTACGTACCTATGCATTTCTGAATTTCTATTTCAATTATTTTCTTGTTTCGTCCTTTTTATTACGCAGCCAGGTTATAGTTTTTTTAACTTTGTTTTTATTCTAATCTCAGGATTTCGGGTTTATCTAAATATAACAAGTACTAAGGCCGATAAGGATGTAGCCATAATATTAGCTCCACCTTTTTATTTTTAAATGATACTTTGTTAGTTCCATACCAGAACAGCATGCTGCGGCGCCTGTTGCTGATTGAGCGCTTCAGCGGCTTCACGCGCCGCTTCGTCCCTCTGGTGTCGCTCGGCCAGCAGCGCTTGAAGCGCTCGGGACGCGGCGCGCTCGGCCACGCTCGCCTGCCTCGCTTCCTGGTTCAACTGTTCGGCTCTCGCTTCGAGTTCTTGAAGTGCAGCCTCAGCATCTCTTATCTCTGCTACTACTTGCCTGTTTAATGATAATAATATTATAGGAGTCGAATGATGACGTGAGATGTGTGTCATTTAGTCCGTGCTGCGTAAAGGTCAGTGCACACATAAGCACAGTAACGGCATCGTCTCGGATCGGAATTAGTGATGTGCCGGATCATTAAAAATGTAGATCCGCAGATACGGATCCGGATACGGATCATTGGCGTCAAGATCCGCGGATACGGATCTTATTCAATTGGTGTCGTATTTTTTCACCTACTTAGCGAATTGAATCTATGTATAGACATTAAAAAGATAAAGATCCGTCAAAAATATAACGGATAGGGATACGGATCTTTTTTCTCCCGCGGATATCCGCGGATACGCATACGGATATCCGGAACATCACTAATCGGAATCAGCTAGAATAACAATAAGGTGGAGGTTATCCCGAACCGGTGCAGTGTCTATAAGTGTGGTACTGACTTCTTCCTCTCGGCAGTGCTGAGGTGCAGCAGTCGGGAGGCTCGCGCGGCGCCGCCGTAGCTGCGATAGTTGGGCGCGGGGTAGTACTCCGAAGAGTCCAGGGTCACTATCCTGGCGCAGTTCTCTGGTACGTTCTCTTCGTTATCCGACAGGCGGACTGCGTCCTCTGTACAATAATTTTGTTGAGATTTACTGCGGATTTAAAACCATGTCTTGAGGTCAGTCCCATTTAGGGGGGGGATTTTATGAAAGAGACCGAATAATCTCCACCACAAGGTTGAAAATTGACGTACGTAGGTGATATTAGTTTTGAGATCACGTAGATCTAAAAACCTTATTACTATCACTACTACTAATATTATAAAACACTGTTCCCTTTATCAATACGGTGATGACACCTGTATACTCTCTGCTAACAAAAACCTTAATGTGGCCGCAGAATGTTTGCAAAAAGAGTTTACCTCTATGACTAAGTGGACCCATGATATGGGACTTGTTCTGAATCCACAAAAAACTAAAGTTTTACACGTACATTCAAGTCACATAAGTACCTCCTATCCCTTTCAAATCATAGCTTATAGTCATGATTGTTTGCATAAACACGTATCCAGACTGCCACTGCTCGCCTATAGAGCAAGTCCCATATCATACCTATTTGGGATTAATAAAAATTATGCGCTTATAAAGCGCAATATACCATACAGATCCCTCCTTCAAATGTACACAGCTCTTGCCGAGTCGATAATCTCATATGGACTCACCAGTTATGGACGCACATTTAAAACTTACCTAGACAAAATACATAATTTGCAAACACGTTTGCTGAAACTTGTAGTTCCAAACTATGTTAAAAATAAATACTAAGACAATTACACAGGGTTATTTAAACATTGCAAAGTATTACCTATTCTAGCGCGCTGAGTATCTGTTCCTCTTGGAACATTATGATAACAGTGATATTCTAATTCCAATTAAATATGACGTGAATACACGACAAGCCAAATCAAAGTCACTTCAAGTGCCACGCAAAAATAACTTTTATGGCAGGCGTACCGCTTCTTTCGCAATACCCACTTTACTAAATCAAATACCTGTAGACATCAGAGACTCAATGAATAGTAAAAACATAAAGCGTCAGCTAAAAGAATATTACATCAAGTCGATTATAACTTAACTATAATTGGCGCGTTGATCAAATATCAGGCCATGGCATGCTAAGACAGACCCCAGAGGTCTATTTGTGTGCTTTGTTTAAGTGTTTTTGAACATGTAATTTATAAAATAAATAAATAATAATCTATTTCAATTATGATGTTTGCAATAAGGCGTAAGTTCAGTAGCGAAATCGCGCACCGTTGCTTTAGTGGTGCAAGGTAAAAGGCACACTAATGTCATGCAAGGGAAAGTTGTTAGTAAAAGTACCCGCTTTACCCTATTTTTCAATTTATTACTTATTTTGTTATTATCTTAAAAAAATGTACTAAATAGGCAAATTATATTTGAATTATCTTAAAAAAAAACCACTGTGTGGCTCTACCACAGAGTTATTTTTTACTGCAAATAACCCCAACTATTGCCCTGTTTCGTTTGATCCACGGTTTTTTACCCACCCTGCATATAACTATAAAACAACCAATCAAAATGAAGAAACTATACAAAAATATGTCCGCAAGCCAATAAAATAAACATAAATACAATAAGAAGATGTACGTCTCACGTACCATGATCAGGAACGAGCAGCACCCTCTCCATGCCCACGTTGTCGATGAGGAAGTTGGCGACGACAGGGTCGGCCACGTCCAGCGAGTCCAGCGCCGACAGGCACGAGCCGGCACGCACACGCGACGCCCGCACGTCGTGCGCGCGCGCCAGGAACTTGCTGCACGTCACGCTGGGCTTGGCGCGGGACCCGTACACCTGCCCCGCACACACAACACTACTTATACAGGCAGGCGCCGGCGCGCACACGCGACGCCCGCACGTCGTGCGCGCGCGCCAGGAACTTGCTGCACGTCACGCTGGGCTTGGCGCGGGACCCGTACACCTGCCCCGCACACACAACACTACTTATACAGGCAGGCGCCGGCGCGCACACGCGACGCCCGCACGTCGTGCGCGCGCGCCAGGAACTTGCTGCACGTCACGCTGGGCTTGGCGCGGGACCCGTACACCTGCCCCGCACACACAACACTACTTATACAGGCAGGCGCCGGCGCGCACACGCGACGCCCGCACGTCGTGCGCGCGCGCCAGGAACTTGCTGCACGTCACGCTGGGCTTGGCGCGGGACCCGTACACCTGCCCCGCACACACAACACTACTTATACAGGCAGGCGCCGGCGCGCACACGCGACGCCCGCACGTCGTGCGCGCGCGCCAGGAACTTGCTGCACGTCACGCTGGGCTTGGCGCGGGACCCGTACACCTGCCCCGCACACACAACACTACTTATACAGGCAGGCGCCGGCGCGCACACGCGACGCCCGCACGTCGTGCGCGCGCGCCAGGAACTTGCTGCACGTCACGCTGGGCTTGGCGCGGGACCCGTACACCTGCCCCGCACACACAACACTACTTATACAGGCAGGCGCCGGCGCGCACACGCGACGCCCGCACGTCGTGCGCGCGCGCCAGGAACTTGCTGCACGTCACGCTGGGCTTGGCGCGGGACCCGTACACCTGCCCCGCACACACAACACTACTTATCCAAAGGATTCCTTTTAACTAGCTTTATTCCTTTTGAGAGCTTCAGATGCGTGCGCTGCGTAAATACGTAACAATCATGTATGAAGGAATTGTTCCTATTAAAAGGTCCAAAAAAGGTTGACTCACTATAACCTTTTCAATGGTAATCAAAGGAGGATGAGCTTCGAAGTGTGGGCATCTGCCCGAAGGTCCAATAGCGATAAGACATACATAATTAAAAAGAGCTTTTAGAGGAAAACCTTTGCTACTAACACGAATTTTGGCAATAGGGAATATGCATAAATTTTCTTTTTTTTTTATTTGATACGGAATTTTAAAGTGCTTTTGTGCTCTTGTTTCTATCTCTTTCTAGATTAACGGAATTTAGTATGGATTTTGTACGTCGATGTAGCCAATGACGTCATTCGCTGTATCGGATCTGTCTGTGTAATCAGCAGTTTCAAACTTAGTATTTTTTATCGATATAAAAAAATAATTTCACTTAGTTAATTCTTATGTTAATACGCTTTATTTAGAGTGATAAAAAAATCATGCATATACCCTATTCGCAGTCCGTTCGGAGTTATTGAGTTAAATAACTAGTTGATCAACGAAGTTAAGATTGTCTTGGCAACCAATTAAAGTTTTCTGGGTTACCAATAGCAGTAACTTATAATCTATTGCATAGAGCTTTTAAAGGAGAACATTTCCCAGTAACACGTTGAAGTCCCCCATGACAACGGTGAAGTGAGTTTTGAAACCATGCTTGGCTTTAGAGATATCCTCATACAAGGTCTCCACTTCGTCGTCGGGGTGTGCCGAGGTCGGGGCGTAGACCTGTATGACCTTCAGCGAATATCTTGAGGATATTCTGAGTATAAGGTACGCCACCCTGGTCGACACACTCTCGATCTTCACCACGTTGTTCACAAGGGACTTTGGAAGATAAACCCAACACCACCCTGAGACTGCCG
This sequence comes from Xestia sexstrigata, assembly GCA_941918905.2. Classification (NCBI taxonomy): domain Eukaryota; kingdom Metazoa; phylum Arthropoda; class Insecta; order Lepidoptera; family Noctuidae; genus Xestia; species Xestia sexstrigata. The sequence goes on along the minus strand of OW799201.2, from coordinate 2,943,168 downwards.
GTCACCCTCACGGAAATAGAGCAGGTTGCCGGATTTCAGGATTATCGTGTCCTCCCCCTCTCTTCGGACTTCGGATAATCCCACAATACTCCATCGCAGCCTGCTCAATTCCTCTTCGAGTTCCGTTATGTTCTCGTCGGTCCGGAGTGTGCGCGTGTTGTATGTTGCCAGGTCTAGTCGTTGCTATTGGCAGCCGGATCCCTTCCGGAGATTCTTCGCACCCCTTGCTACGCCGTAGCCTCGACCGCTGCCGTAGTCGAAGGTAGACGGGCTGTCGGGCACTAGGGGCCATTTCTTTGATGCGCTATTCATATGGGGGGCCATAATCGCCACGCTTGGCAGGCGGGTTGGCGATCGCAGTGAGTGCGGTTCTTACATAAGACACAGAGAGCGCTGCTGCCCATTCTCTGGTAAGTCCCTCAGTCGCCTCTTACGACACCCAAGGGAAGATATGGGATGGTGCTATTCTTTACGTCCGACACCATACGGAAATTACCTACTATATATCTTCACGCTATTGGGCGTTGGGGCAGAATTAACGATCTGTCTAACCTACTGGTTACTGTAAGGATTTGTTTCTGAAACGGCATATAAGAAGTCAATGTTTTGAAAAAGAAGTTTATCAGGCTTATAATATGATCTTTTAAACGTACAGTATTAATGTTAATAAATTGACGAAATAACAGTATTTAATTTAACTTAATTTCTCATATTTAGAGCTTTGTAGATCCTCTCTGACTCGGAATTCAGAGAAGTCGCCATAATAAGAAATGTTTTTCTTAAAGAGATCTATCCGTTGGTATATATTTTAACGCGATTGGACGCAAAGGCAATTTTGGCCAATCTCCTTTGTTCTAATATAACGCATTATTTGCGAAGGTCATTTTATAAACATAGTATTAATCGTTATCCAAATAAATACGTTATTCATAACAAGTATCTAATTTTGAACAAAATTGCCCTTACAGCATTTGATTTAAATGAATAGCTCAGGAGATATCATAGTTTTAAAATAACTCCGCAGCAAAATAATTATCAAGTACTGCGCGTACTCGCTCTCTAATGTGATACTGACGAAGATTTTCTAATCAACACATTGCAAGGGTAACAGACATAAAGCATTTTAGTTTTTCACCTAAATCGATACTCAATCAGGGTCAAATAATTAGTTTTATACTTTTGCAGGGCGCGATTCCGCGTGTTTTACAATGATCAGAAAGCCACGCGACTGCTGGCGCCAGTTTGAACACCTCTATAAAAGCTAGTTGACACAGACCGCACGAGCGAATTACATTACGATTCCCGCGTGCATTTGCTTTGGTTTGACCAGAACTTTAACCTTTTGTTTCTAGGCCCTAGATACGGACCTAGCGCTATACAAATGCAGTCTCGCTGATGGTGGCGGGTGTGTCGGGTCATTTAATTCCCTTCAATATGGTTGAGTTGAAAGGCGCCGATGCGCGCGTCATGTTCGTGAGCGGGCGCTGTCAGTTGGGACTGGTCATCTCATGGCTGCCAGGGTTCATTTTAATTCGTTTGTTGTTAAATTGTTGTCTTTTTCTACTCTGGACGCTCTTAATGTGCACGTCTTTCTACATCGTTCTCACATATATGTATAATTTCAAAATGAATGATGTAACCAAGATTTTGTAACAATATTTTGATTCAAAAGAGTGTCCATGGAGTTTCTTGCCCGTTCTTCTCCATAGAGATCTACGCTAGAGAATGGGCAACTACAGTACTTTCTCAAGTTATTATGCCTTGTGACTGGGACTGTAGCTTTGTTTTTTATTTGTAATTTTGACATTCAAAAGTGCCGTAATGGTCTAATTGAAATAAATGCTTTGAGTTTGAGTTTGAGACAAAACAATCTTTCGAGAGTTACAATCTCGCGAGATAGCTTATAATCTAACGGTATTTACAATTTTACGGTGACATATATATTTCATTTCTCGTGAGTGTACTTAGCACGGCTCGCGCCGCCACGGTTTAGCAGAAATCACCCTTAACTTGCGAAACTCACCTTATCCATCAACTGGAACAGTTTCCTGTAGTCTTCGGTCGTGTTGACACAGAAGGCCTGGATGCTTCCGCCTATGATGTGCTCCAGCGCGCCGCCCCACTTCTTCTCCTTTACTTTTAGATAAGCACCTGGCAAATATTTATTCATTATACTATTTACCAATCTTTGGCAGTCGTTACAGGTAGTCAGCGGCCCAAAAGGTCTGACAACCAGTCTTATCAAGGGGTATCGTATTACCCAGTACTAACTGGGTTGTGGAGGTCAGATTGACAGTCGCTCCATGTAAGATACTGGTATTCAGCTGCATCCGGTTAGACTGGAAGCCGACCCCAACATAGTTGGAAATGGCTAGGCCGATGATATTATTATACTATTTATACTTCATGCATCATTCTACTTAACGCCTCACACTGAGGCAGGCTATATGACGTAGATACCCAAAACTCGATTTTGAAATTAAAAAAATTTAAAGTAACTTAGAAAAACCGGCCAAGTGCGAGTTGAACTCGCGCACCTTGTGCACAGCACACGTAAAGGAAAAATTCTGAAAACCGTATAAACTTGTAGGTATTTTGTAATTAAACTACATATTTACGGTTTTCAGAATTTTTCTTTACATGTGCTGTAAGCAGTTGCTTCTTACCAAATTTAATGATTCTAGGTCAATGGGAAGTACCCTAAAATTTTTATTTCCTTGAGAATGTCGAAATTTACGTTTTTTACGGCATAAATACTACATAAATAAATACATATTTTTACTCATACGTACCGATAGGTCCCCTGGGCTTCTGCGAGAACTGCTTTTTGGCAACGGCCGCGTTGATCTCCTGGCACAGCTCCACCATGCAGTTGCCGTACACGGCCAGAGAGTCGTTGCCGCGCGACTCCAGCTCGCGCAGTGTCTGCTTTAGCTGAGCTGTAACAAAACAGCTTGCTATATAACGTTTACCAGGAAAGTATGGTGACAATTTGTTATTAATATGGTCTAAAAACTTACTAATCTTCCAATGATATTTGCTTTTTGCATTAATCTGCTTCGTTTTTAACTTGTTAGCCTTTTTTCAAAATTAGTCGCAGGAATTAAGCTAGGGGCGGAATGGCGGATGATGCAGGAGAACGATAATGGTACATACTGAGTTTCCCGCGCTGGTGCTGCGCCTGCTTGTCGAGCTGGTCGGCCTGCGCCTGCGCGTGCGCCGTGTTGTCGCGCGCCTGCGCCGCGCCGTGCTGCGCCGTGTCGTAGCGCGCACGCGCCGCGCCCGCCGCCGCCCGCGCGCGCGCCTCCCGCGCCTCCAGCTCCGCGCGCCGGGACTCCGCCCCGCCCGACCTGACGAGATTAAGGTTACGTCCACTATTTTACGAGCACATTCTAGATTTCGTGACCGGGTGCTGCTTGGTGGCTGGTCGTTTTGTTGACCAGGTTTTTGCTACTATTAGTAGTTCGCTCCTTGATAGAGTTCCGTATAAAAAATTAAAAAAAAACGGAACCCTTATAGGATCACTCGTGCGTCTGTTTTCCTGTCACACACAACGCCTGTGAGCTGTCTCCACTTCATTCATCCTGTTGTAGTTCTGTGAGTAACGTCAGTGTCTATTTTGCCATCGTTGCTAATTATTGAGCCTAAATATTTAAATTGGGTCACAGTAGGTATAAAAGTACTTCCTATTGAAATCTTACAGTTGCTAGCGCTGGTTACACCGTCAAAAACGCACGACATGTGCTCCGTTTTTAACCGACTTCCAAAAAGAGGAGGTTATCAATTCGTCCGATTTTTTTGTTTTTTTGGTGTGTATGTTCAACCTTTTTTTCGCCAATTGTGAACCGATTATGATGATTCTTTTTTTGTTTGGAAGAAAATTACTTCGCGGTGGTCCCGTTTAAATTTGGTGAAGATCTGATGATCTTCGGAGAAATACAATGGAACTCTTCAATTATAGACAGCAAATCGGTCGTAATTGCTGCAATCGCTTGGATGTTTGTTGTTTTCACAACATCATAACATATCATCACGCCTGTATGCTCTGCGGGTATGCAGATGTGTACAGTACACCCACATTTCGACAGTTAGGTATGTTAGGTTCCATTTTATTGGGGATAAGTCTATTACCATGACATGTTAAGAAATAAATGACTGCCTTGTTGGTCTAGTGGTGGCGGCAACTCAGCCTGAGGTCCTGGGTGCGATTCCCTGGTCGAGCAAAGTATTATTGGGTTTTCCCATCAGGAATTTCTCAGTAGCAGCCACGGAGTCTGGATTTGCACCAGCACTTGCCCCCTATTACATGGGACTTAAACATAACTGGCGAAATGTGGGTGTAGGTACTATTGGGTACACCTCAGCCCAACTCTTCGGGGATTACAGGCTTGATGTTATGTTTTGTTAAAATAAATGTATAGCTAATATTTGTATAGGATATTACAACTAAAAATGGAAAAAAAAACTTTTTTGCAAAAAATAAAACCGACTTCAAAAACACAACAAAGTGAAAAATAACTTTAGAGTCAGAAGTCGGTGGCAAAGAAACTGAATCAAACCCACAAGTCACCGACTTCTGAAGCTAAAGTTATTTTTCACTTTGTTGTGTTTTTGAAGTCGGTTTAATTTTTTGCAAAAAAGTTTTTTATCTTTCTACTGATTTTAAGGCCGTTTGTTTCTAGTGCCTTGATCCAAGAATCAAAGTTTAACTGGAGATCCTCAATGCTTTCAGAAATAAGAACAACATCATCGGCGTATAAAATGTTCCAGGGCAAAGACTTTTGACAGTGGTTTGTGAGGTGATCCATAGTGACGTTGAAAAGCAGCGGACTAAGAGTAGAACCTTGGTGGACTCCGACTCCGATTTCAAACGTGTCGCCCTTTCCCGCCGGGCTTAAGATCTGCGTGGTAACTGCTTTGTACACATCTTGTATAATGTAGATGTAATATTCTGGTACCAGTTGTTGCCTCAGCGCTTCCCAGATAAGTACACGTGGAACATGAAAAAAGGCCTTCTCTAAATCTATGAAAATCATTTGAAGATTTGATTTACTGGTTCTTGTCTTTTCCAGCAGTATCCGGACAGTCTAAATAGCGTCTGAGGTGCTTTTATCGGGTACAAAGCCGCATTGATTCTGAGTTAGTTTTATTATGTGCTTTAGTCTATTGGTTTAATATACGTTCCCAAATTTCGAGAGCGTGAGACATTAATTTGATGGCCCTATAATTGCTGGAATCTCTTACATCTCCTTTATTCTTATAAAAAGGGCTGTTGCGCCATGAGTCCGGCATGGGGTCGCCCTGCAGCATTTTGTTGAAGAGTTTATGTAACCAAGCCACTCCACAATCTCCCAAGTATTTCCAAACTTCTGCTGGTATTTCGTCTGGACCTGGTGCTTCGTTATTTTTCATTTGCTTAATCGATTTCTTAATTTCTTCTGGGGCTATATTCAATGGAGGTCCCTGCACTAACTCAGGCCTGCAGTAATCATTATTTCTTGGGTGGGCTACGTTTAGAAACTACGTTTGTTTTCGCTATTGATATTGCAACTTGTCTTTTTGCTTGCCTTTTGGTGTCTTTATAGTTTTCGAAATCAGTGTCATCTTTGGTCTTCTGCCACAACTTAATAGCCTCTTTTTGGTTGTAACCGCCTGTTTTACTTCTGCATTCCACCAATTCGTTTCTTTGTTAGGTCCCTTCTTGTTGCGCGTTCGGCCTAGATGTTTTTCAGCCTGACTTATGCAGAGTGTTTCGAATTTATTCCACATTTCGTTAGGAGTGAAAAACCTTACTGTGTCATTTATAAATACCGGTACTCAGCAGCATCCGGTTAGACTGGAAGCCGACTCCAAAATAGTTGGGATAAGGCTAGGCAGATGATGATGATGATGACTGTGTCATATAACAAATAAAAAGGCTCGTTATGAGGACCTCAAATATATTTTTGTTATTATCATAGAATAAATAGTTTTGATTTTATTCATGAAAAAAGACGAAAATTGAGCCTAAAATTTTGAAAAAATAATACTTTTTTTAACAAATATAGTTCATTGCTTGTAGATTACAGGAAAACGAATAAGAATTCTATCAATTGAAAATAAAGTGGTAAACTCAATATAAGACTGGCATTGTACGGAACCTCCACAACAACAAGTTACTGCCATATGTATAACCCAACATTGGACTTGTCAGCGGGCATGCTTTTTACGTTTAGTCTACATTTGACAGATTCTACTTTTGACATCATATTCTACATTTGACAGATTCTACAATCGACAGATTCTATGTTTGACAGATTCTATGTTTGACAGATTCTACAATGGACAGATTCTATGTTTGACCGATTCTACAATCGACAGATTCTACATTTGACAGATTTTGGATTTTTCAGAAGTATTTAAGTCAACCTACAAAATAGTACGTATCAAAATATTGACTAAAAGATTTTTTTTTTCCTTTTGGACATAGCCCTGTCCCAGCGCATTGGCTCTACAATGTTGTAGATATCCCGTTCTTTGTTTGAGCTGGTAGATAAGGTCATTGCACAAGTCCGAGGCAATGTGCTTTCTGGGGGTCCAAACGCCTCCTGCCGAAGGCTCTACGCGGTAGTCGTGCGGTCCATGGCCCTTTACGGGGCCCCCGTGTGAGCGCGTTCCTTGAGGCGGCGTGCTGCTTACTACCTGAAAGCGCCCCAAACGGTGGTAGCCGTAAGGCTGGCCCGTGAGTACCGCACGATATCCCGCGAGGCGGCGAGCCTCTTTGCCGGAGTGCCGCCACGGGATCTGGAGGCGATAGTCCTCGCGCGCCTGCATGAATGGCGCGCGGAGGCGCTACGCCGGGGTGAAACTCCGCTGCAGCGGCAAATTGTCGCTCAGCGGACAGACTTCCGGCGTGATCTCATGGCGACATGGAGAGAGCTACTGTCGCAACCCAGTGCAGGGCACGCCACAATAGTGGCGATATGTCCCCTCTTTGAGGAGTGGCTGGAGGGGCGCCACGGCGTTCTCACCTTCCGCTTGACGCAGGTCCTCACCGGACACGGTTGTTTCGGGAGGTTCCTGTACCGAATCGGGCGGAAGGAAACGCCCGGGTGTTTCCACTGCGAGGATCGACCGGAGGACACGGTGGATGTGTGCCCTGCGTGAGCGGAGCCCTGCCGTGTCCTCGTAGCAGCGATCGGCGGCGGCGACCTCTCGCGTCCGGCCCTGGTTCAATCCATGGTCCGGAGCGAGACCGAATGGGACGCCTTCACCTCCTTGGCTTGGCATGGCTTTTAATGCCTGGAGGCTTTATTTATGCTTGAGTATTGTTATATTGTTATCTAACTACAGGCCCATCAGTCTCATATCCTGTCTATATAAAGTATTCGCATCGACCCTACTAAGACGTATAACAATGAAGATCGATGAGAACCAGCCTATAGAACAAGCGGGGTTCATGAAATCATTCGCTACCATCGACCACATTCACACCCTGAAAGTAATAATCGAACGGTTTACGGAATATGACCTTCCCATATATATTGCTTTTATAGATTACTCTAAAGCCTTCGATTCAATTTCACATGACTCTATATGGCAGGCTTTAAACCAGCAAGGATTAGACAACGACTACATAGAACTTATCAAAGCTATTTACTTAAGAAGCTCTACAAGAGTACGACTGGACACCAGAGGACCAACGTTTCAAGTCGAGAGGGGGGTAAAGCAAGGGGACCCGCTTTCCCCAAAACTTTTTATCGCAGTCTTAGAATCCATCTTCCAAAATCTTGATTGGAGTGATATGGGAATAAATATCAGTGGCAAGTACCTCTCTCACCTCAGGTTTGCAGACGACATAGTCCTTTTCTCGGAGGACCCGTACAAATTGAACCACATGATAAATTCCCTTAGTTATCATAGCGAGACTGTTGGGCTACAAATCAATTGGGACAAAACGAAAATAATGACAAACCGTGAACAAATACCTATATCTATACAGACTGTGCCTATAGAATATGTCGTGGACTATATTTACCTTGGTCATCTAATCTCTACAAAATCTTACACAGAAAAAGAAATCGACCGCAGAGTGAAAAGCACTTGGAATAGGTACTGGAGTATGAAGGAAATTTTCAAAGGTCCCATACCTATAAAACTCAAAACAAAAGCGATAAATGTCTGCCTAACACCGGTTCTTACTTACGCATGCCAAACCTGGCCTCTCAAAAAATCCTTCTTAAGTAAAATAAGAAGCTGTCAACGAGGAATAGAACGGAGTTACACGAACATCAGATTGAAGGATAAAGTCAAAAGTTCATTGATAAGGAAAAAAATAAAGGCAAGAGATGTGGTCAAACAGGTCCTGACACTGAAATGGAAATGGTCAGGCCATATTCAGAGAGTTACGGATGAAAGATGGTCACAAATTATTACAAACTGGTATCCAATTAACAAAAAAAGAAGGAAGGGTAGACCGTTTAAAAGATGGAGTGACGACATCGTACAAACAGCCGGAAACTTATGGCCCAGGCTGGCAAAAGACAGAGACAGCTGGAACAATTTGGAGGAGGCTTTCACCGCAGAAGGCGGCCCTTACACCTAACAATACTAATCTTATATTAAGTACAAACACTAACATTACTAACAAATAAATAAATAAGTACACAACGCATTAGATACAAAATAAATGTAAGGGATAAATAAAGCTAAATAAATAAATAAAATTGTTATATTGAGCGAAGAGCGAGCGTCTTGAGAGACTGTTTTTGGTAAAGTTTGACTTTCAAAAAGTGCTGATTACTATCAGCCTAATTTAAATAAATGACTTATGACTTTATTTTTAAGTTTTTGATCGAACTGAACAACTTTCTCCTTGTGCGTGTGTGTGTATGTGTGTGTGTGTGTGTGTGTGGGGTGAATTAAGAGTTGTGTTGGTGTTGTGACACTGTGTCTGAATGAGTGTCTTATACCTGTTGTATATGGAAGTTTGTGATTTATAGTTGTGAATATAATTGTAAATACATATATAAATGCATGTGTACCTATCAAGGTGAGAAAAGTGCGTTTTTTAGTATAAGAGGCTTTCGGTCAAATCATAGTCCAGTTTAAGAAGCCATTTTGCTTAATTGCGAAGAAATAATCCCCTGTCCTACTCACAATGCCCCAACAAATATTGTACTTTAATTAAAAAGAACAGCAGGCCTAGCCAAGTTACAAACGTTTTGTATCGTAATCGTAAACGCCTCGGCGGAAGCGATTGTAGAAAGCGCTAAATTGTTAGCCAAGTTGACACGACTGAGTCGATCGCTCGTTCTCTAATGTCTGTAGAAAAAACCTACTTTAGTCTATGGTGAGCGTTCTACCAAAGAGTATAGCGATCAACATTATAGAAACGATAACATTCTATTCTATCATTTTGAACGATGTAAACTTGTCTATGAATTTTCTATTCGTTTGTGTTGATCACGTGATTTAACGTTGAGATGACGTCAATCCCATACATTTGATTAGTTTTCTATTAGCGTTAACGATTGTAGATTGTCAACTTGGCTAAGCCTGCAGAGATTAAGTGGTAATCAATAAAGATGAATACAATCGACAAATTAAGAAGTTTTCGGAAGGGGGATTCCCCGTCAATGTCTTACGAACAAAGCTTTCTAATCAACTCAACTTACCCAATATTCTGTATCTCTCTCTCCAGGTCTCCGATTTTCCTCTTCTCCCTGTTGAGCGAGTCGGTGAGCTTGCCGGCGTTGTGTTGTGAACTGCGCCACGTGGCCTGCACGCTGTTCACTTCGGTCTCTAGCGAACGGAGCTCTTGCTCCAACGCTGTCTTCTGTAATGTCTTCTCGTCAAGGACCTTTCGTAGATCGCTATAAATATTGTTCTGTTAATAAATGGAAGACGGAAAAACTGCTTGTCCAGCAGTAAAAAAAATATGTTGAGCCCATCATTCGACTATATACTTATACTCGCGCAATTACGCTCGCGGCGTCACTCGCGTGGTTGGGCATCCTACTGTCCTGCCGGGACAAGTTTCATATGACGTTCTTAACCGAGTCGATCTCATAACCCGGGTCATAGGTCATGGCATGCCCTACGTTACGAACGGTTACAGACAGACACATCGAGTTACTTTCGAATTTATTTTATTACTAGCTGTGCCCGGCAGGCGCTGTATTGCCTTTTTGTTTTTTTTTTCATAAACTTTCCCTGGCTTATGTAGAACAACTGTACAAAATTTCATCAAATTCTGTTGGAGTCAATCAATAAGGTACGAAATTACGAACAGACGAAAAGATATTGATTTTTATATACAGTGTGTTTTGATACTTTAAGGTGGAAGCAGCAGGACAGCTCGCGAAATTCAAATTTTCTTAGGTTTTTTGCAATTTGCAGGTCAGTGTCAGGTTGTATGTTGATGAAATATGAGTTGCGCAAAAAGGTGTCAACACTTTTGTAGTTACAGAATTATAGACATTGAAATCATCAATATTATAATACAACCCTTTCAGTTCAGTTAACCCCATCCAATAACTAATTCATGAAATAGTCATTTAATGGGTTAAATAAACTTAGAGGGTTGTGTTAATGATTTTAATGATTATAATTCTGTAACTACATAGAATGAGTCACCGTTATCCAAACACATTTAGATTAGATAGATAGGTATAGTAGGGATAATGTAAAAGAAAGAATAATAATGATTAACATCTCTTTTTTACTTACTCAATCGCATCGGTATTGCTGCCATAGTTATGTGCCATCTGACTGAGTTTCGCTTTCAGTTTGTCCATCTTGGCTTTCTGTATGTCACACTGTTCTTGAATCTTATTCGCCTCTCGCTCTAACTCCGCTATCTCACTCCAATAGTATTCATTCTCTAGAGATGTCTTTTTCGCTTTGATCTGGTCGTGAGATCGCAACTGGTCGTGGCTTGATTTCCACTTTTTGTACTCTTCTTCTAAGTCTTTACAAGCCTGAAATATGTAAGTAAATTTTGTTTAGGTTTAGTTAGATACAGGAAAGCTGTAAAGTATCACTACATATCTATTATTGATCGTAGCTACATATTATAAAACAACTAGCTGATGCCCGCGGCTTCGCCCGCCCGCAAATTATATACTACTAGCGGAGGTCACGCGGTTTCACCCGCGTAGTTCCCGTTCCTGTGGGAGTACGGGGATAAAATATAGCCTATGTTACTCAGGGTGAATGTAGCTTTCTAGTAGTGAAAGAATTTTTGAAATCGGCGCAGGAGTTTTTGAGTTTATTGAAATGAAATGATGATGATGAAATGATGTTTATTTTTGCAAGTAGGTTCTTACAAACACATTATTTATTACAAACATACACACAAAAATACAAATCTTTCCTCTTTATCTTAATATATATAAATCTCGTGTCACAATGTTTGTCCTCAATGGACTCCTAAACCACTTAACCGATTATAATAAAATTTGCACACCGTGTGCAGTTTGATCCAACTTGAAAGATAGGATAGAATAGAAAAAAAAAAAGTCCACCCGTGCGAAGCCGGGACGGGCAGCTAGTATATATATATAATATTATTAGTGTAGAAAACCTTCCTCTTGAATCACTCTGTCTATTAAAAAAACCCGCATCAAAATCCGTTGCGTAGTTTTAAAGATCTAAGCATACATAGGGACAGACAGACAGACGCGGCGGAGGACTTCACTACATATTATAAAACAAAGGGGGCTTTGTTTTATTTTTCGCGATAAACTCAAAAACTACTGCACTGATTTTCATGCTGTTTTCACCAATGGATAGAGTGGTTCTCGAGGTAGGTTTTAATATATAATTTGTCAAGTTTTTGTATACATTGGCTAAATATAATGATATTTGTTGGACGTGACGGAAAAAAATAAGCCGTCTGGGAACTTTACTTTTGGTCGCGATTACCGATATCCACGCGGGCGAAGACGCGGGCATCAGCTAGTTAGTTATATAAAAGGAGTTTTTTTTGGGTTCTGGCATGGGACATATGAATCGCTTACGCCATTTTGAACATACAGGCGCCAGCACATCAAGCTACCCGAAGCTGTAAAATTTAGGTTTAGCGATAAAATTGAAAATCTAAAGAAATTTGGCAGATTGTAGTCGCTTGATGTGTTGGTGCATCTGTTCGTTGAGTCATGAAATAAGTACAACACACAATAAATGAAACATTAATAATTATCACCGAAGAACTTACTTCCTTTTTCCTTTTCATAGTTGTGGAAGCTTTGCTACAGTTTTCAATGGCCTTTTTATAATTGTCCTCTGTATGTTCCAAATTGGTCGCCTTACTGAACAGGGTGTATTTCTTCTTAGCGTCAGAAGCATGAAAACTCCTAGCGTCATCCTGGTTTAGTACTGAAATAGGGTTGTCTACTTGTATGTCATGCGCTAGAGTTATTGCCTTCACTTCCTCAAACTTCGTTGACGCGATTTCACCTGCGAAATAAATAATTGATCAAAGTTTATTTTTTTAACTAAATTTTATTAACTCATAACATTGTCGATATAGTCCACTTCGTAAGTATTGCGTTTTGTTGGGTGATGGCAGAATGGCAGAGGCATCACCCAACAAAACGCAATACTTAGCACACGTATACGTAACACACTTAACAGCACAAGCGGTGGTAGGTGTATATTTTATCTCGAAATTTTGCTATCAATGTAAGTAGACCTTGTTGGCATATCTTCAACAAGCTTAATTATGGCTTCGACAGTGAATGAGAGGCGTCACAATTGCAATAAATCGACATAATCGCAAACTCAGTGTTTGCGTGTACAATACTTATTTATAGATACCGCGCTGCACAAGCACAAAGGTCCACTCTAGGAACTAAGTGCGGAAACCAAAACCCCATAAAGAAGAACATGATGCCGCGCTGTCATAATATACTTCTGTTGCTTCAATAGCAATAATATCAGGGCTAAAATATGCCTTGGCATTGAGAACAATGGGATCCTCATATGAAGCAAGAGCGAGTGAAGCAAGCTAAAATTTTTTGCACCCGCCTCGGATATGCTAGGTTTTTTGTCATACCGAAATAATTAATGTTTTTTAGAGGCAGAGAACTTCAAATTGAAATAAAACACAGATAAATAAATGAATGTCTTTTTTTTGCAAAAAAGTTTTTGTTTTATGGAAATATCTGATCTTTTGGAAATTCAAAACTTTTTTTGGTTTTACCATACGATATTGATCAGCTGATCGCGTCAATTCCCATGAAAAAAACATTTTTTTTTAAATTATATGGACTTGTTGTACAATAATGTTTTAGTTTCATGAGACACACTTTATTTGTTCATTTTAATAAAGAAAGTCTTTACAATACTTGTAATAATCAGTGTGTTGCACTTGCACTTATACAAAATAAAAAGATACATTTATTATTTTCATACTACATGAATACATGCTAAAATATTAAATTGCTTACGAATAACCGCACAGCACCACAGCACCATATAGTTGACACCAGATAGTTGATATACTACATAGATAATTTTTGTTTGTAAATACATACATAATATACATATAAACATCCATGACTCGGAAACAAATGTCCATGCTCATCACACAAACATTTGCTCCAACCGGGATTCAAACCCGGGACCCTAAGAATGTAAGGCAGCCTCACTACCGCTGCGCCATTCAGGTCGTCAAGTTTTAGGACCTTATGTGCTGTGTTTAGGTTACTCTGATGACCTCATATAGCATCAATGTTATGAGATAAAATATAATGCTGACGTCATAAACTGACATGAGCTTGTGCCATGCAGAGCAATTACAAGAGATAAAACATGTACATATTAGTGCAAGAAGGAAACATTTTTCAGCTAGATAAATAATAATATGAATAAATGTAGGTAGGTACATACCAGTAGCAGTTTTAACTTTGTAATTAGAGGCTCCTGAAGCATTGATATGCCTGACAATAGTGATGTAGTCTCCATAAATGTCATGTTTGTAAGCTTTTGGACTGCTGTTCTTTATTTTTATTTCAATTGTTGCGGAGTTGGCACCGTTTTTTATAAAGGCTGAAAATTAGAACATCTTATTTTAGAAAACAATTTGGAAACAAATAGCATAAATAACCCAATATTCAAGTTTGTGTGTATGAAAACTGAGATTATGGATATAGTGAAGTAGAGAGAAATATTGTTTACAGAAGGGTAGTGTGGTGCATGTATCATAGAAAATCTAGTATGATAATTATTTAATAAAAAGGATCTATGCCCCAAGTATTTACATTTGTACCATATTGAAGTTGTCTATAAGGTGGAGGAGTAGATGAATGTAAGGGTAAAGTCAGTCAAGCAATAGGGTCGTTGTAGTGGCGGAGTTATATTACATTACAAGCTAGAGGTACATTTTGCACCGACCCAAAGTTAACTTAGAACAAAGGCGGGAAGATTAAACTTGAAACTTACAGCGTAGATTATTTCCGCGGTTTGTAGCAGACGCCCTTCCTCCTAAGCCGACGACTAATGCAGTCAGAATTGCACTTTTCCCACTCCCGTTGCGCCCAACGATAAAATTAACGTTTCTGTTTAGATTTACTTCCAAATTGTCATGACAAAAAAAGTTGCGAACATGTATGTTGACGATGGAACCATCAATATCCTCTTGATCATCTTCCATCATATCCATATCAGGTTCCATTTTGAGTTAAATTGTAATTTATTTTAGTAAATAATGCGCCATGCGCCACTAACGATGCCGATTACTTGCCGACAAACATGAATGAAACAAAAAACAAACACAATGACAATACTCACAGGAAGTGTTGCCGTTTTATAATTTAGAAAATGCTAACTTTTCGCCGGAAAAATGCTAAAAATGCTAAGTAAAATTAAAGTGCCAAATAAAATGTAAATTAATAAGTATTTATAACAAAAAATTGTCTTCTATTTTGAAGAATACCTGAAGGTCATGAACAGTTTCTTCTTGTTGTGACGTTGACGGGCCACTTTCATCAGTCACTGCATGTTTTTCACTCATAATGCGTTTCAGCACTTCATCAGGAATATGAATTTTGATTTGTGTTGATTTTTATCCTTATCAAATTTACTGTATATACCTACCTAGATTATAACTGAATGATGTGGTCTCCTTTAATTGGAAACGCACACTTGTATTTGTCCCTGATCTATTTAGACTTGCTTATAATTGTGTAGTTTCTGTTGGAGATCCAATAAATAAATAAATATTATTGGAATGAAAAAACTTTCCTGATCTTCGGAGTCCTGACATGCAGAATAGGGTATTGTACTCTATTATGAGAAAAAATCTAAAAATATATTATTGAGATAGCTTAGGCAAAAAGCAGTCGGAATACGTTAGTTTTAGTTCATTAAATAGCAAACTAAATTTTAAAATTCAATTCAATATTTCAGGTTTTTTTATCTGTTTCATAACACCATTATAGTCTTGACGTCTTGACCACAGAACAATATGGCGTCCACTGCGTCTAGCGTTTTCATCAAATTACGCCCGAAATTGGAAAATGCAAAATTTAAATGCATTTATATGGCACTTATGATTGAATAATTTTTTTGTGAATTTTTTTAGTGTTTCATTAGCACTAAAGTATCAAATTGAGACAATTTATAAAAATGGGTGTAATACACTATTGAGTTTAGTGTAGTTAAAGACATCCCATTCCACAGTTTAGTTTTAACCACATTAATTTGGCTAACAGGTACTCTCCCTACTTTTACATTGGAGTGTGGAAGACAAAGCATGGAATGGACATTACTAAATATGCCAACTCCAGAAATGGATTGTTAATGGCACAGTCTGTACTCGAAGGCCTCTCCAAGGTGTTTCCACTGCGAGGATCGACTGGAGGACACGGTGGAGGTGTGCCCAGCGTGGGCGGAGCACCGCCGTGTCCTCGTAGCGGTAATTGGTGGCGGCGACATCTCGCGTCCGGCCCTGATTCAATCCATGGTCCGAAGCGAGACGGAATGGGACGCCGTCACCTCCTTCTGCGAAGCAGTAATTCTAGAGAAGGAGGTGGCAGAACGTGAGAGGGAGAGAACCTCACGTCCCGGCCGCCGCGGGAGTCTCCCCGGGCGTCGGGGGCCACGTGGTGGCCTCCGGCCACCGTAGGCGCGGGCCTGTGGACGGAGAGCTATGGGCTAGCTCGCCGTCCGTCCGTCTCGTGACGACAGGCCGTGTCGACGGCGCGTTCGTGTTCCACGCGCGCCTCAAAGAGAGTCAGCAAAAGGGACCCCTTTTGCTGACTCTCTTTGAGGCAAGGGCCGATGCCTGCCGAGGCTGCGGGACTGTTCGAAAAAGATACCGTGACCCCGGAACACAAAGGGCGATGAAGAAACATGGATGGGTTTTAGTCAGTAAAAGTCTGACACTCCCTCCTGCTCCGCCCAGAGCGGGAGGAGTCATTTGATGATTTCCCATCCGTAAAAAAAACCAGACTGATAAACTTCCCTCTCAAAACATTGACTTATTATATGCTGTTTCAGGAACAAATCCTCACAGTAACAGTAGGTTGGACAGTTCGTAATTCTACTCCAACGCTCAATAGCGTTAAGATATGTAATAATGGATTGATCTCTCAAGAAAAATATTTCTTACTTTGACAACTTTTCTCGGATGGGAAATTTATTTATATAATAAAACTTTGTGCACAAGTAAAAAACTGTACAAAGGCGGACTTAATGCCTTGGGCATTTCCTACCAGTCTACCTTAGGGTGATGCAGAGATAATACACAGTAGGTGCAATAACAGAAAAAAAGACTAGAAAATATTTATGCTTAACTAAAAACATATAAGCCACAGCCACAGGTCGGTGCTCAATCAACTACCTAGTTAGGTCAATAAAACCGAACAGACTACGAATTAGCAAAGGTTGTCTGGTTGTGGATCCGGTTGGCTTATATTTCGCGGCGTCGCGTCGCGTTCGCGGATCGTTCCCAAAAATTTTCGGTTTTTTTCCCGCGTCAAAGGATTCGTGAACTTTAAGGCCTCTCCACACTCGCGAGCGAATCGCCCGCGAAGCCGCAAATCTCAGGCGATCCATGAGTGTGGATCCGATTTGCATATATTTTGCGGCTTCGCGTCGCATTGATTTGCCGCCGTGATTAGCACCGCGATCCGCACCGCAATTTCACACCGTGATTCGCGTGGGAATGTGGAGAGGCCTTGAAAGACCTCTAAAATAACATATTTGTTTGGATGTTATTAGAAAATGACACTTTTAAACCTTTATGTTGCTTGGCAAACAAAAATGCTAAAATCACACAAATTTAGCATTAAAAATGCCAAAACGGCAACACTGCCAACATAGCATCTTACGGGACAATACCGAAATTAAAATGAAGAGTGACCATAAAGATAGAATAATGTCTATGAGAGTGACAGACTGACAGATTGACAGTTAGGTGACAGTAATGTCAGTGCCAGACAGACAAGGGAGCGTTTAATTATTCGTTTTTAAAAATAATATATAAATATTAAAATAAGCTTGTTATTTGAAACCACTCTACAGCATCACGCGCACAGTTTTCGCATCGACCGCGTTAAATTCGCGAATTAAACGCGAATAATTCGCAATTATTAATAAACACTTGACGATCGCAAACTACAAGAGATATAGCTAAATAAACTTTACAGTGGATAGTTGAATAGATGTGTTATCTATTTAACCAAATTTCAAGATAAATAATTATAATTTGATACTCAATAATAATGTAGAACTTGAAAAACAGTGATAAAAACGGATATTTTGCTAATAAAATATTATTTTTGCTCAACAACTAATAACTTCTTATCCATTTTTTTATATCAAAATAAACTAGATTATATTTCCTTTCCAACAAGACCACAATCTCATTAATATCTCATTAGCATCATATCAAAACATTCATTACAACCTAGATACTCACTGTTTGTTTACATCTGGTAACTAATTTTGCCAGCCGCGGTTGGACGAAAAAACAAAAAAAAAACACAAAACCACTTGTTTTTCTGGTGTAGATAGTTGAAAAATCTAATCACCACACTTATTAAACACTATTTGTACGTTTTCACACACGTTTTAATCACAAAATCACTTATTTCTTCACACTTCACAATCACTGTAGGTATATATACCTACTGCATTTTCACAGGCGAAATACTGCAACTTTGCGATTCGAAACCTAATTTGTGTTATCATAATACGATAGTACAACTTCTGACGAACATTCAAAGGTATAACACTATATTATTACAATAACAAATACGTAACTCGTAAACACTTGAAATGTGACACTAACGATAACACGATGACGCAAGAAATGGCGCGCTTTGTTGACAATAATTTGTTACTATAATGTGACACTTGTTGATGGAATAGAGCTATGATTTTTGGTACGGAGTTGAGGAATATTATAGAGATGGGAAGTAAACTATCCTATCCACGAACAAAGCACGTTTAGTCGATTTTTAATTAATTTATTAACGGGGGTATTTATCAAATGTTTTGGGTCAGTTAGTCAACCGGTAGCTTTGTAAGTTTCAACAAGCGGGTCAGTAAGTGAACCGGTAACTGTTTAGTGGAGAGATAACTTAAACGAAGCGTTTTGATAATAAGCATTTCTATTAAACTTTGACGTTTTACATTCAGTCCATAAAGTACTGTTTCTCAGTTTTTGCAAGGTTGCCAAGGTGGCTTAATGGCGCTAAGCATCATTTAGAACCACAAATCAATGAACCAGCTACACAACTTTTTTATTACTTGTAGCGTGCTTCTACCAGTACCTAATTAAAAAAAATAGTCGAATAAATATTTTTTCTACTATACAGATGCTAAACACATAAAAAATCACCGAAAAAAGTGTCCCGCGGGGCAGAGCCAGATCACATACAAGCAGTGACGCAAAACGAGCTAATGAGAGCAATCGTTTTTGAGTTCACCAGATGGCGCACTTTCGAGTAAGGTCCTGTCAATAATTCTATATAATAGGTACTTTAGATTCCCAATAACTTTATAAAAACTATAAAGTTTTTTTATTAACTTATTTTATTTTACTTTATTTTTTTTTACGTATAACAACATAGTGTAAGTTATGCTACTACATATTTACAATATTCTTCCTAAAATTAGCAAGCATGAAACATATAAGAATCATTCTACCTCCAATTAATAACAAGTAAGATCCTAAGTTGCTACTTAAAATCTCATAATTCATAATAGTCATCATAGTCTCATAGTCATAATTAATCAAGAATGGCTCAATCTAGAACACAATCGTCAGTATTAGTATAAATACGTGATAAAAAAGCACGCAACGCGCTATGATCCGACCCAGCCTGTTGTCCCTTGCTGCCCTCTCATCAATGACGCACTAAGCCGAGGCCCGAACCCCACAGGGGGTGCCCTTAGTGACCGTTCATTTAATTTAAATCCTTAGTTTGTAAGCCCTGGCTGGGGGCCTTAAAGTAATTTTTGGCCACCACAGGATTGTCCGGTTAAGCAGTTAAGCAACCTTAGCGCGTTGCAACTGCGAGTGGTCCCACCTAAAAAAAAAAAAAAAAAAAAAACACGCAACGCGCGAACACTCTATGACATCTGACATTTTGGAAGACCTTAGTCTACACAAGCGCCTCTAGTGGCAAATTCACACGCGATAGCCCCCATTGGCCCGTTTTCGAATCTTTACGATTGCGCGCTCACAACATATCTGTATAGTAGAATATCATTGCCCCTGACACGAAAAACTTATATTCAAATTATTCATTTGAAGAACGTAAACAAAAGTACAGATGTCAATTTTAATAAAATTTTAATGAGTGCGATGTCTTGCCGTCAACGGGGTACAAATATTCTACTAAATATATTACATTCAAAAAAAAATTTAATTCATAAAAAAAGAAAAAAAAATTGCTGGGATACTTATCGGCCCTCCGACGGAACGATGCTTGTTTTTTTTTCTTTTTCCTTTTTTGAAGTTTTTTTATGTCGGGGTTGTGTCGGGGTGTGTTTTTTCATAGTTTTTAATTTTCATTAGAAATGTTAATAGATTTATTACAATACGACTGAAGACTTCCAGACTAATATTAACATTACAAAAACAACAGCTAACAAACAGCTAACCGCAAAGTGGGCGACTAGAACCACATTCTTTTCTCCTGTGTAATGGGGTGGGCAACTGGTGGAACTAATGGCGCTAGCATCTATCATCTATCTAGAGCTTGATGCTCGGGGCTTTACCCGCCCGCAAATTATATACTAAAACCTTCCTCTTGAATCACTATAGCTAAAAAAAAACACGCATCAAAATCCGTTGCGTATTTCTATTTATAGATCTAAGCATACTCATACACAGACGTGGCGGGCGACTTTGTTTTTTAATATGTAGTGATAGTGATAGCTTCATTCAATAACATTAATTAAATTGTTTTTTTTTTTATCATCCCTAAATTTAAACTAAACAATAATTTATTATAGTTAGTTAAATACCTACTGATCCTATATCCTTCTTGGTAGTAGATTCCTGTTTCCCTACTACCTGTACCTTTGTCTCACGCTAAAATCTAAGTCATAACACTAAAATAATAACAATAACTGTTATAGTTTACAGTTTTTCATAAATCTATTTTTATTAGTTCAAGTTCACTCATGCAAGTGAGCCTGAACTAGATAATTGTTTCAGGCGATTTGCTACGTACACACATTACATTGCACAAAGGTAGAAAAAAAAAGATTAGACATGGCAACATTTTTGAAAACGCCATTTTTAACGTTACGAAAATCCCGAGAATTTGCGGATTGTTGTTAATTTTGTTCTAAAAATCAATTGTGCCAGTGAAATCTCAATCTAATTACTGTATTTGTAATTGAATCGTGTAATCACCGCATAGCTTTTGGTTTCTAAAATCAATATCAAGGTAAACAACTTTCCTTTGACCGAACGTTATTGAAATATCAAAAATTATTTGTTTTTTGGCGAACCATGTGTTTTTTATGTTCTAAGTACTAAAATTCGTAAAAAAGGAAAAATCAGTTGCTTAGGATGTCACGGGGTACCACACTGAGTCCGATCCGTTTTCATTTATGCAAGTTATCTGGGTTTTGTTTATAATTGGAGGGTAAACAAAACAATTCGCTAGAACAAACATCATTTAGCTAGATTAATCTAGTAGGTTAGTTGTACTGATATCGTGAAACTTAATGAACCAGCGTATGTTCTAGATGCAATCTTATTTATATACGTACCTCCTTTTTGCAGTTGTCAAAATGAGTGATTCGCCTGACCAGCCTGAGCCTCCAAAGGATGTAAGTATTCTTTTCTTTTTTTCCAAAAACACTTAAATGACTCAGGTGCTTGCTTATAGAATGCATTTTTAAAGTATGCCAATTGGTACGGGTCAGTACCTACATACAGGTATAAGCATTTGCCAGTGTAGGGTGTCCCTTCTGTCGTCGTAAAAATAATATTTTTCCAAACAAAAATGGATTTGGATTGCGAATCATTAATAGAGTTGGTTTATTCTAGCCCACCATTGTGGGGCAAAAGAAACTATTTACACATTAACAGAAATGTAGGTGCCATCCTAGTATAATCATGAAATTTGGGTTCATCGAACTGTATATCTTGTAGAAATAATTGATAATACTATCCATATTTCTTTCTTTTAATGTTGACATTTAACACAGTTGGTGTTTCGGTGGTCATTTTTTTATTTTATTTGAACACTTTTGAGGAGTAAAAACTCATCATCCGACAAACTTGAAGACATCAAACTCAAACTCAAAGCATTTATTTCAATTAGACCATTATGGCACTTTTTAATGTCAAAAATACAAAAAAAAACAGCTGCAGTCCCAGTCACAAGACATAATAACTTGAGAAAGTACTGTAGTTGCCCAATCCATAGCGTAGATCGCTATGGAGAAGAACAGGCAAGAAACTCTTTTAAATCAAAATATTGTTACAAAATCGAATGATGTAACCAACATCATTCATGTTGAGATTATAGATATATGTGAGAACGATGTAGAAAGACGTGCACACACTGTGGCAGCTAAGAGATGACCAGTCCCAACTGACAGCGCCGGTTCACAAACATGACGCGTGTAACGGCGCCATTCAACTCAACCATAATTGAAGGGAACTAAATGACCCGACACACCCACCCCATCAGTGAGACATTTGAGTGAGCATCACATCATCATGGTCACTATGAACAGAAGTACCTGTTTCTTTAAGCATAAACCCTGTACTTATGTAGGTACTGACCCATACTGATAAGTCAGTACTTTAAAAATGCATTCACTGTGCAAGCACCCTTAGATCCACTATGTTCGAAAGTATAATGTAAAATTGTTTAGACACAAATAACTATAACAATAAGATTAAGCAAATTTTGCAGTATCATCATTTATTTCTATTCAAAATGTCACCATTCTAATATAAACAACAATCCTATTAGAATTGCTACTTATTCTTGACAGTTCATAAAAAGTTTTTATAGGGTGTAAACAGACCCATAACGAAAAGCACTTGTTCTCCTTGTCACTGCGACATTTTTGTTCTAGAGTCTAGCTAGACCATACCTGGGAACCTTCTAGTTATGGAAATATTGGGGGCCAACTTTTTCACAACTTTTTTTGGAAACAATAATGTTATAACTTTACTTTAATTACCTCCATGGCCCGTGCATCCATGCATCTATCAGCACAATATGTTGAATGCTGGTCATTGAGTTTTACCGTAAAATGCGATTTTTCACACCAAAAATAAAAGTTGATAAAGTTACTCAGTTTGATGTACAGAATGCTTGGTTGACGGCTTCGTGAAGGGTCTGCTGTACCCTGTATTTAACTTTGTATTGTTATACTCGTAACCGTCACAAGAAACTATTTAACCCCTCTTAAGCTTGAGACTCCCCTAACTGTTCCTCTAAACCAGAGTGTAAAATTGATTAAATAACATTTCTCATTTGGATTTTCTTGAACATTCCCAGTTAACAACTGTTTTAACAGCCCAGCAGATCAGAAATCCTAAAACAAATAATGTATCTTTGATTTTCTGATGTGAAAGTATTGACTACTTTCGCGTACAATATACAATTACAAAGAATTCAGATACAAACTAGACAAATAACACCCAGCAATCTAGACAAATTTAATAATAATTTAATTAACAAGTTAAGTATACCGGGTCATATTAGAAACAATGTAAATGTATTTTATGAAGAATTTTTTTCGGTAGTGCACACCGAATTTAATAATACTTTAAAAAAGAAATCTAAAACTATTGGCCCAAAGTTTATTTTCAGTGACTGGGCAACACAAGGTATTAGGAAAAGTAGGGAACGATTGTTTGAGCTGTACGGCCTTAAGCCTTACATCAACACTGAAGCTTTTAATAAATATGTTGCTACTTACTCGAAATTTTTTAAAAACACTTGCAAGGTAGCCAAATCCTTATTCATTAGCAACAAGATTAAATCAGCCGACAACAAAATAAAGACGGTTTGGAAAATTATCAACAATGAAACAAATAGAAATAAAAAACAAGGTAATGACTTCACACTAAAGACATCGCGTGGCCTTGTGAGCTCCAACAATGAAGTTGCTCAAGAATTTGTAAATTTCTTTACCAGTATCCCACTTAAAACTACAGAAACCTTAAATTCCTCTGCCTTGCTCTCTATTGATTTATTGAAAGCGAACGTTTCAGCCTGTCCAAATGAATTTAAATTTCAGCATATAAACCCCTTAACAGTCATAAAAGGTTATAAGCAAATCAAGATCAAATTAACGGAAGATCTATGGGGTATGTCTATCAAAGCTTGTACCTCAATTATTGAGACTGTAGCGCCGTATTTAGCCTCAATATTTAATTTGTGCGTGGATCAAGGGGTCTTCCCAGATCTAATGAAATTCAGTAAGGTAATACCGCTTTTTAAATCCGGGGACAGTAAGGACACCAATAACTATAGGCCCGTATCCGTGTTGCCGGTTTTCAGCAAAGTGTTTGAAAAGATAATGCTCAATCAAATGCTTAACCATTTCAACACCAATAAAATATTACACGAGCAACAGTATGGTTTCACCAAAGGACGTTGTACAACTGACGCCGGTGTCACTTTATTAAAACACATATTTACTGCGTGGGAAGAGGCACAAGATGCCATAGGAATCTTCTGTGACCTTTCGAAGGCATTTGATTGTGTAAATCACGAAACCCTGATCTTGAAACTTGAGCATTACGGTTTAGGTAAACTTGCGCTCAGTTTAATAAAATCGTATTTGAATGATAGACAGCAGCAGGTACAAATAAATGGAGTCAACTCAATGGGTTTAAAAGTAAAAATGGGTGTACCACAAGGTTCGATATTGGGTCCCTTCCTCTTTTTAGTGTATATTAATGACCTACCCCATTTATTTAACAACCATCTGCATATGGTGTTGTTTGCTGACGATACTTCTTTAATATTTAGGATAAACAGACGTGCCACTAATCTTGACGACGTAAATAACGCCCTACTGCAGGTCCACAATTGGTTTACCGCCAATAATTTAGTACTAAATGGAAAAAAGACTAAGTGCATTAGATTTGCTCTACCAAATGTCAAAAGTAGTGATTGTGACATAATATTGAATCAAGAGAAACTAGAATTTGTCGATAAAACGGTTTTCTTGGGAATCACGCTCGATTCAAGGTTACAATGGGGTCCTCATTTAACATCTCTTGCAGGACGGCTGAGCTCAGCAGCATATGCTGTTAGAAAGATCCGTCAATTCACTGATATTGATACCGCGAGGCTAGTCTATTTTAGTTATTTTCATGGTATTATGTCGTACGGTATTTTACTATGGGGACGGGCTGCAGACATCGAGTCTATATTTATTCTGCAGAAAAGAGCCATCAGAGCCATTTATGAATTACGTAGACGCGATTCTCTAAGAGAACTGTTTAAGGAAATTAATATCATGACAGTACCTTGTCAATACATCTATGAAAACATCATGTACGTTAGGAAAAATCGGCATTTATTCAGTAGAAGAGGTGACAGACACCACTATAACACTAGAAATAGGGACCAACTAGTTCAGCCAGGTTTCAGGCTTGCTAAAGTAGATTCATCTTTCATGGGGTACTGTTTGAAATGTTACAATAAAATACCTCCCCACATTCTTCAACTGAACGAGACAAAATTTAAATCTTGTATAAAACGCACACTATGTAGGCAAGCATATTATAGGTTGGGGGATTACATTGATGATAAAAATGCTTGGCTAAATGCTGGTCCTGCTCCACAACCATAGGGGGGGGGGGCAAATTAATTGATTGTTTGGGTCGGGCATTATTTGAGTCCATCGAAACGTAAAGAAGAAGATGAAGAATTGATTCCCATGTTAATGTTTTGTGGAAGCTGCAGAAGATTGTAAAAATATACTTGCATTATATAGATTCCAGTTCTTAGTATTATATAATTGCATAGCACATGTGTGAGTACTTTGTACTGTTCAGCCACCATTTACATTTATTTATATTTCATTGACTTGAATATGCCTTGGTGGCTGAGAGAATGTCATGCTCACTTAAATGTCTCGCTGATTTGAGAGCAGCGGTGGCCCAGTGGTGGCGGCCCCGACTTACGAACAGTAAGTCGTAGGTTCAAACCCAGGCAGGCGGCATTACTTTGTGTAATTTATTTCATCACCACTGCTCTCAAAACGGTGAAGGAAAACATCGTGAGGAAACCGGCATGTCCTAGAACCAAAAATTCGAAGATATGTGACATCTACCAATCCGCACTGGGCCCGCGTGGTGGATTATAGCCCATACGCAAAATACGCGCTTTGACGTGGAATTGCGGACACCAGCCCGTTATACAATACAACAATACAATACAATGTCTCGCTGATGGTAGCGGGTGTGTCGGGTCATTTAGTTCCCTTCAATATGGTTGAGTTGAATGGCGCCGGTACATGCGTCATGTTTGTGAACGGGCGCTGTCAGTTGGGACTGGTCATCTCTTAGCTGCCAAGGTTCATTTTAATTACTTTATTCGTAAACTGTTGATCTAATCTTTTACTCTGGACGCTCTTAGTGTGCACGTCTTTCTACATCGTTCTCACATATATGTATAATCTCAAAATTAAAGATGTAACCAAGATTTTGTAACAATATTTTGATTTTAAAAGAGTGTCCATGGAGTTTCTTGCCCGTTCTTCTCCATAGAGATCTACGCTAGGGAATGGGCAACTACAGTACTTTCTCAAGTTATTATGCCTTGTGACTGGGACTGTAGCTTTGATTTTCTTTTTTGTATTTTTGACATTCAAAAGTGCCGTAATGGTCTAATTGAAATAAATGCTTTGAGTTTGAGTTTGACCAGTATTAGCAATTATTTGTAGCACCTACTACCAAAGGTTCTGTTTCGGCCAATTATTTGCCGAGGCTTCGGCCCTACGGAAACTCTTTATTCGTGAATTGCCGTACGTCAACTATGGGAGAGTTAGTCGTGATCGCGGACGTTGTCGGTTTTAAATCTATACAAATAAATAAAATTCATTTAAGACATGTGACCTCTACCAATCCGCACTGGGCCCGCGTGGTGGATAGCCCATTCCCTCTCAAGGAGAGGAGGCCGTGTCCCAGCAGTGGGAACATTATAGTCTGATGATGAAATAAAATTGTCTGTTTGTAATATCAAAATAACAGCTTTATACTGAATGCATGTTATGAAAATATATACGGCAGTTAAGTATAACAAAGGCACATTTTTTAAATTGTCTGTCTGTCTGTCTGTTTATTCCGTCTAATCTAATCTCCAAAACGGCTGGCCCGGTTTTGCCAGGACATTTGCAAATTGCTGGTGTTATATGGTCTATTGTATAGCGGGCTGGTGTCCGCAACTCCACGTCAAAGCGCGTATTTTGCGTACGGAATATATGGTCTAACTGGGCTACTTTTATTTTAGAAAAGTAAAATTAGGGTTCCATGTAAAAAAATAAAAACTTTTGAAATTGGAAACAAAATCCGATTAAAAAGGGAAGAAATATTTTATTTATAATAATTTCACACGAACATAATGTGCAATAGTTGAACTTGCCACTGAAGTTATAACATGTTATATTATTTACAGCCCAAAGAGTTGGAGAAGTTAGAAGAAGCAAAGCTAAAGGCGAAGTTCCCGAATGCAATGCTGGGGAGGGGACCCGGGGGACACTCGGCTTTCTTGCAGAAGAGGCTAGCCAAAGGGGTCAGTATAATTGTGTTGCTTATACATAGTGATTATATCTGAATATACATTATAGGTACATTCTCATGGTGGAGTATAGCCAAGAAGAGTTGATGCTGCAGCCTGGATCGTTTCTGTTTGATACAGATCATGTACAGAATTTATTTTATTGTACACCAAAATTATTGTAACAGCAGCAGAATCTTGCGACTCTGCTACATTAGCATTTGTGCATTGTGCATTACAGGCGAATGCTCCGGTGAGGGAGCGCCTTTACACTTCTGCTAATTCTAGTGATGGCGGTTGGTCTTATCGCTACTAGCATTACCTTCTAGACAACCATTGTATTGAGAATAATACGAGAGTACTAATGGTAACTGGTTAACAGACCTCATGCATAATGATAACTTTAATTAAGTATCTTGACTTCCCACATGTCGACAACCTTGCGAGCCGCAAGGTTGTCGACATGTGGGAAGTAGACTCAGCGATCATGGTGCCGATAGTCGTATCAGCCCATAGCTTAATTACCAGAGCCTCGATCAATACCTGAGGAGGCTCTCGTTAGGCAGCTGAATCAAGGGCTTGATTCAGCGGTACACGGCTCGTATTGTTAGGAGGTTCCTCTCTGGTGCCCTGACCGCTGGTAGCTTGGACACTGTTCCCGATACCGGTGGGCTAAATTTTTTTTATATTTTTAAATTGTTTTTTGTAAGGAATATTTAAAAATGTAATTAATTTGTTCAGAAATAAATAAAATAAATAAATTTTAATTACAGCAAAAGTTCTTCGATTCCGGCGACTATCAAATGGCGAAGCAGCGACCGGGTAACCTGTCCCAGCCTTTCAAGGCGCCTGCCGCGCCTGCTAAGCTGCCCACCGGCGACGCCATCCCCACGCCCGAGACCGTCCCGCTGCGCAAGACGTCCATCATCCAGCCGAAGTTCCAGGCCCCCAGCCAGACCTCCTAGCCCACAGTGCCCGTTGTTGACATTAGGCCGTGTCACTAACTAATATTCCACAAGGCCTGTACAATGTGCTCTTCTACAATTGTTAGGGGTTTGGCTTCACTATGCAAATAGTTCCATTAGTTGTTTGTCTACTGATTTCTTAACAGTTACAATGTAGTCGAATACTTATGCATGTTCCCAGTCAAACCACCATTTAAAATGTGGCTGCTTAAATTTAAATACCATATTAGATGAAGCCTACAGCCCTGTAACAGATAATTAAAATGTATCAGATAGACATCATTTAATTACATATCAAAAGTTGTCTACCTCAAACATTTTAATTCTCTTTTCTCTGTAATCGATTGTAGAGTGTCATTGTCTTTTTGGGCACATTTTTATTTTGCTAGTAACGCGTGGCACTTACGCATCGCTTTTAATTTTATGAATGTTCACTTACAATATTATTGCGTTCTATCATTTCTATTCACGTAACATTTTTCTTAGCACCTTCATGGTTTAATATCGACATTGTGATTCGTAATCAGTCTGTTGAATTAAAAAAAAACTTTTATATGGACAAAATGTTATATTGATGTATAATAAATTAGGTTATATTGTTGTGTGTCACGGATGCGTGTGAATTATGTTCTCATTATACTGTCCTATATTTTTATATGTTGCATCATTAGCCATAGACTGTAGGCTCTATCAGCTTGGGTTAGTTTACACGGGAATCATGAGGTCACATCGATACATGTCGCCTGAACGCCTTACTTCGCCGCACTCATTTGTTTATTATTTTGTTCGTCCCGAGAATGTGAAGCGAAAGATCTCGCCATTAGTTCTTCGCAGTGTCTATTCTCGAGCATTTATAGACACCATTGCCAGCATACGCCAGTGTCCAAAATGTGTTACATACTGTTAGTTTAGTAGTACACGTGATGAGCACAGTAACTTTAGTTAAGGTTAAATGGCAACTGAAAGAGCAGTCCTCTCATGTGCTTGTGGCGCGCCAGCCGGCATTGTGAACAACAGTATAAACATTTAATATGAACTTGCAGTGATCATTACAAGAGAAACAGCCCGTGTGAGGCGCTGCGCAACTGGTTACTATTCCCATTGTAGTTGAATGTTAGGTTAACCGAATCCAGTTTATTCCGCAATTTAGCCATCATTACAGCAACTATTTTATTCAGTATTCTAACACCCGTAACTTACATAGTATGTCACATAGTACGAGGAAAAAACGTTTAAAAAATCCATATGATAGTTTAGAAATAAACTTTAATCATGGTGTATCAATATATTCTTGTAATATTTTGTATTCACATAATTGTTTATCCCATAATCTTTCAACGTGATGGCAGTAGAAAATCTGTAAATATGCCATAGTACTGAGTAAATAAGAGGGTAAATAAAAAGTACATGAATAAGGATTAAAATAAGGCAATGGACATGAGATCTGCTCTCTAGTGCGCTAAACACAAGATATGAGCATAGAAGCCATTTGTGCAAGGGTTTTATTTTTATAAATGTAGCTCATTTGTGCAATTTTTATATTATAAATGTTTAGTACATTTTGGGAGCCTAGAAATTACATAGTTATTGAATCTAAAGTAAATGCTTTCTACTGCTAAGCTCCTAGAATGCGCCTAAACTCTTAAACGTTGTGACTGTCTCTGACAGTCTGTTTCAACTTTTATCACGTAATATCGATGTTCGTCTATAAAATAGATAGTTATGCATTCTGTATTGCGTGTCAATAGCCAGGACGTACAAACCACATTGATAACGTTCGCACGAGAGTGATAAGTGTATGGTAAGGATTAAGGGAATGTTGGAAAGATAGCTACTATTAAATATTAAATAAATTCTTGGTAAAAAAACAATGTTTTATTTTTATTCAGACTGTGCGTGGCTTACCTAATGGCTATACCGTTATAACATATTCGAGTAAACAATGTTAACAAAATGAGATTAAAGAATACAATAATAAATGGCACATTGTTAGAACAAAAACTTAAATTAACAGCTGACATACATCATAACATCGTCCGACATCTCCTTTGCATTCCCTTTCGCAGTGCGTCCGATCCTGTCCTGTTAACATATTTATTTCCATTCTTCATGTAGTCATAAGCGTTATATTTGACTACTCTCTGAAAACAAAAAAAAAAAACATTTTGGTCAATCAGAGAATTCAAGTCAAAAATAGGGGTAGATTGTGTCATTGACACTGGCTTGGCCACCATCAGGGTTTTTAATTTTGATAACACGGAAAAATTGTCGCTAATTAGTCGAAATTTGTCGCTTAATATCGGAATTTGTCGGTCACTGGTTCAAAAGATATAAGGGTTTATAGGTGGCCGATCTGGAGTCTCCCCAGCTTGGCCACATTTTATATCTCAAAAACTAGGGCACCAGCGAAGATCTGTTTTCTCCCATATTTTGTCGTTAATGAGTTCAATAAGTATGGCATAGTCCAAGAGATAGATCGATCTAGCCATAGATTAGATATAATAAAGAAGATATGCCCGCTAGACAAAAATGTATCGGAACCCCGTGTCTCCACTTTGCCCCTACCACACGGCTACTACTACATGCAGTTCAGTAAAAACAATAGATACGCAGTCGCGCACACACCCACATTTCTTAAAACTGAACGTACTACACAATCAATTATAAACCTTATGACATCAAACAGCATGTATTTACCATGCACAGTACAACTTAACCACACAAAAACATCGGTCGCTATCGTTGTGCTGTGCAAAAAGCATAGGTACGCTAGTGGTTGACTAAATCGGAAAGTTATCAAATCTTCCATTTATTATTGTACAAAAAATTTTTTGGCGTCCTGAAAATAATTAAATAAAAATAATGACCAGTTTTATTATAATAAAACTAAACGATGGTGTCGATTCTGTTGTGCACAAACTAAACTTAATTTAGGCTATTGCTATCTTTTCTCTCTAATAAAACGAGAAAGAGATGGACGTAATTTAGAGCTGTCAAATTTAGTTGGAAGTAATATTTCCATACAAATGAAGGGTGCACGTCATCATAAACATGTCGACTAAAAACAAGGTGAAGCGCAAGGCATAAACTAGTTTGACATTTCTAACTTAGCTCATAGCTATAGCCGTTTCTCGCACTGCCTGTTAGTAAAAGATAGCAATAGCTTAGATTAAGCTCAGTTTGTGCACAACAGAATCGACACCAATATGTAGCTAAAAATATATTCTTAAGTAATATTCTTATATAATAAATAATTAAAACAATAAAATATCCGGTTACGTTGGTTTAGGCTGTCATAACCTATTGAAACAGTAGTTAGTAGCACGAGGATAAGGCATAATTTACGACAATTCAAAGCTAAATCCACTCCACCGATTTAACCTGATTAACTTACATTACAAAAGCTGGTTACTCATTTCTCCACTATGCTGTAAAATAATCAAAATACATAAAATATTTGACATCGATATTCCAAACGGGTTAAAACTGTTGACAAATTGAAAAATAAAACTTAAATAGCAATATTTAATTCGTCAATCGACATTGTCGATAGCCTACGTTAGTGGATCTGCACAAACACATCACTAACTCGTCGCAAGAAGCAGCGGCCGTACTACGCGATGGTAGCCCGCGAAATTCAAATTTTCTTACGTTTGCAGGCGTGCTAAGTTGTATGTTGATTAAAATATTGGCCTGCAAATTGCAAAAAGCTTAAGAAAATTTGAATTTCGCGGGCTACCCTGACGCTTTCACCTTAATGAAATATCGTTTTGTGATTTTTACATTACTTGTTCAGTCACTTAGCGACAAATTTAGGTAGTGGTTAAGGAGCAATGTATTTATTGCAAAAAATAGTACAGTCGCTGTGATATTTGAAAACGAAAATAACATAGTAAAAGCAAGAAATATTTTACGATTTGTTGTTTTTTATGATTTTAAAGACAAATATAGTAAAATACTTGTACTTACATACGATAAGTAATTCCGTGATCAACAAAGTTTAGATTTATGCTTCGGTTTTTACAAAAAACCCCTGAACAAAATGGAATTGCTACAAGTTGTCACGATCGCGGTCGAAAGCACACTAGTTCGCGGAGACGGCCGTTTGCCTATGACATGCTCTGTAGGGCATGTCGCGCGGACACCGACACGCCCCCTTGCCACTTCTCCTGTTTTTTATAATTCTGTGGATCTAGCTCTTGGCTATACCTCACTAATTGAACTCATCATATCTTCTAAACTAAGACCCGATTAAATCTGTGACTTGGCAACATATGGGAGAAAACAGATCAAAATTAAAACCCCTGATGGTGGCCAAGCCAGTACTGTCAGTCACACGTAGATTGTCCTTACCAAGCTAGATTTGAACGACTTTATTCTCATAGTCGGATGAGACGGCAAATTAGGCAAATCTTTTTGAAATGCAACGTTCATACCTGGATTCCAATGCACATAGTCTGGGGTGGCAGCTGCCTGGTACTCCTGCACGAGGTCGTCGACCACGCCGCGAGATTCGTCGAACTCCTCCAAAGAGTCCTTGAACATCGGCTCCTTTCGGAACACCTCCAAGAAAGCCTCGCGTTTGCGCAGCTTGTCAAACTGCTGCAGACATCTGTCGAACAACTGCGCAGAGAAATTAAGTAAGAGCCTTATCACACTAGCGAATTCAAAGCGGAGCGGGCGCGCAGCGAATTCGTTTCGCGCCCGCAGAATTGTAATTGAACTCACCGAGGATATGTTGGTGTGATTAGCAAGCAGCAGTCCTGACACTTTGTGCGAGGCGTGCACGTAGGGCGAGCGACGCGACAGGGCCACCTGTATGGACGCCGGGCCCCACGGGATGAACGACGCCAGCTTCCGCTCGCGGATACGCTGCAGGGACTTGTGCACTTGTGAAGGGTCTACTTCTCCCTGAAATTGTGAATTTATCTTAGAAATTGGTCTTCTTTGATCTCGAAGGTTACTTGAAAGTGACTGAAACCTATTTTCTTTTAGGTCTCAATTTGTTAGCCTTTCAGAGGGACTTAAGGCTACGCTACACTACGCGCCTCGAAAGGCTATGAACGTGTCACAAACTACGCGCGTGCGCTACGATTCGCGTGCAAAGAACGCTCAATTCGCGTACAACACATCGACACCTGAACAATTGAATTGAATGTTCCTAAGGTGTACGCAAATTGTTTGTTTGCGCGAGAGGACATTTTAACTTGCACGTAAACTACTCGCTTACCGCTCGTAAGCATATCCATACTATGTTCGTAAGATACACGTGCGCAGGTGTGGGCCCGCCTTTATACTCAGAAGATTGCTATCTACATACACATAAATTATAATATATCATCTCACGCACAGAACATAGAAACAACTATTGTTTCTATGTTCTGTGATCTCACGCCTTCGCCTTGCTCCCATGAACCCTCATGGGAGCAAGGCGAAGGCATAAAAAACAGAATGCTAGCTGCTAAGATAGAAGATAGAAGAGCGTAAGGAGTTTGTATGGATTGTAGCAGGTGCGTTTTGTAGTTTCTGTCTAACTAACATGAAATCATATTCTAAACAAAATATGAGTTTGAAAGTACTTTACTTACCTGTATGATATTCAATATTGATATATAGCAGTGTTGATTTGTTCTGTCGGGACTGAGTGAGACCATCATATTCTTTGGTTGAAGTAGCCTTTGCATCACGTCGAGTACTGTCGTTTTTCGAATTTTCGGTGCCTATAAAAGAACAAATTTAGTAAAGACTCCAATTTCATCTAAATACCAGCTTATTACTGTCCCACTGCTGGGCATAGTCCTCTTCTCATGCAGAGGAGGCATGAGCATTGATTTGGTAATTGTTGGTAATTTCAAACTTTTATTTTTCCAGATTTCCTAACGATTTTCATACACCGATTCATATACTTAGATAATACTATTGTTTAAATCAAGTTCTTGTCGAAGAATTTGTTCCACCACTTCTTTCTCCAGCTAAAACTCGAGAAGTGATGGGCGTTTTGGTGGGCTGTCTTATGTAGGTAATATTTTTTTTTTTATCAAAAGGATCTGATTGTCAAATAATTTGATTATATGACTTTGGATGTTGAGCTTCCGATCGTATATGAATGGATGAATGAAGTATTAACTTACGGTATTTAATTCGTGGTCGGCCGACAGCGGCGTGTATCCTGTCATGAGGAAGTGTAGTCTCGGTGTCGGTATCAACGGCGCTACGAGACTGATCAGGTCGTTGTTCATGTATGACGGATACCTGACAATACCAATATTACTCATTTACGGACGCATAACAGTTAAAAAGGATCGTAAAAGTAAAACATACAAATTAAGGGAAGAGTCCATGATCGAGACGCGAGCGCGAGTGTTATGTACAGTCGTGGTCTTTACCGCCCGATCAGTTAAAAATTTTGCCGAGCCACGGCCCCCTTAAAGTTTAGGCCTATTATGAAAGCGTCAACTTTGGCGCATATTTCAGTTTGGCGTGCTTCGTCAGTGCGATCGGCCGATAGGTATCTTCCATTCATTATTTCTATACAAAGTCAACGGGGCGGGGCTAGAGAGCGTTTCTATGTTATAAGTGCAAACAAAAATTAGCTTAGTGGTGGTCAAGCAAGCAGGACTGTCGATAGTACCTCGATAGTACTCGATAGTACCAACGCAACGAACATTTTTTCGTTATTCGATCACGACCGCAGCTACTGGAATTTACCAAGCTGTTCATTTCGCGAATGAATGTTCGTTTCGCTGACAGTGTGTACGGTCCTAACAGAGTAGGACCTTTGAAGCAAGGAACTGAGTCAGTCAATGACTGACTGACTCATCATTGGCCAGCCTAAATGCACGGATACTCAGTCAGTCATTGCCCAGCCTAAATCCACGGTTCAGAAAACTTAAGATTTTACATGACTGGGAAAAAGTAAGAATTTTCGAAATTCCCACGGGATAGCGGGCGAAGTCGCTGGATAAGTGCTAGTCTTACATAAAATAGAGGAAACTATTCCAAATGTAAATAAAAGCAATTTACCTAAGTGTAGCGGTACTGGCACTCATGATGGTAGACACGAGCGTGTTGATCTGCGCGAACGACGGGTTCTGAATGTGCAGTCGGTCGCTCGCGATGCGGTTCAGCGCTGTGTTGTCGAGCACCATGACGCAGTCAGCGCTTTCCGTGAGGCGCTTCAGCGTCAACAGCGAGTTGTATGGCTGGACCACTACGTCACTGGCGGGAAAACACACAGACTAGGTATGAGAAGTGTAGAAGAAAACAAAAAAATATATATCTTCGAGTCCTCGTTTCATAGCGCCAAAATGGTTCAAAATACATTGACCGCGCTAGACCTTACGTCATTCCATAAAAACTGAAGCATTTATTACCTTACTTCAGGTAAGAACGATTGGCTATTTTGAAAAGTCGGTCCTGGTGGCTTTGGCAGGTCGTCGCCCTCCTAAGGGTATATTCCAACACTTGGACGTATTGAGCTTTAGGAGACTTAGGGAACCCCACATTTCGGCCGTTTTCTATAACTTACTTATGTATAACTGTTAGTTAATATGCCTACGTCTCGTAGCGATAGAATAGAATAGAATACTCTTTATTATGTACACCATTAAAATTACAGATACAAAATAAAGTAAAACGTATAAGTGTTTCTATAAACAAAGTTAGCTTGGAATATCCTATCCGCGTCACCTACCTATCACTCGGAGGACTGTGATTCATAGAAAAAACAAAGAAAGCTTATCCGTGAGGTTTTATTTGTAACGGTCCGTAAGCTAAATGTCAAACAGTTAGAGATAGCAACCTTCCGTTACCTGTTAGTAAGTTATTGAAAATGGCGATTAGCCAGCTATGTATAAGTCCCATGTAATAGGGAATTATATTTATTTCAGGTCGTAAGTCATTCTGGTAGCGTGATTTGTCGTTCTCGTCAAACGAAACCAATATAACCCAAAGCAAGCCGTTTCAGCCATAATCCAAATGAATGTTTTTCATTGAATACCTCTGTGTTTTCAAAAGAGTGGTACAGATACGCATAAATTGTTTTTAATGGCCCATTTGAGATGTAACAATAGCTAAAGACCGTGACAATGTCCGTAATTGGGTAGTCGTTGACCGCGCATCGCATGACTACATCGCGTTATGTTTTATTATAACTACACATCTATTATTTAATTATACCTATACACTCTTGTTTTATATCGGGCTAGTGTCCGCAAATACACGTCCAAAGTGTGTTAACTAACTAATACCACCATTCTTTCATTTAATTTTGAAGACTAACCAAAACTGAAGCACAGGCTAAGAAACATTCCACTGCGAGGATCGACCGGAGGACAAGGTGGAGCACACAGTGGAGGTGTGCCCCGCGTGGGCAGAGCACCGCCGTGTCCTCGAAGCGGCGATTGGCGGCGGCGACCTCTCGCGTCCGGCCCTGGTGCAAGCCATGGTCCGGAGTGAGACGGAATGGGACGCCGTCACCTCCTTCTGCGAAGCAGTAATGCTAGAGAAGGAGGTGGCGGAACGTGAGAGGGAGAGAACCTCACAGCGTCCCGGCCGCCGCGGGAGACGCCCCGGGCGTCCGGGGGCCACCACCGTAGGCGCGGGCCTGTGGACGGTGGGCTATGGGCTAGCTCGCCGTCCGTCCGTCTCATGACGACAGGCCGTGTCGACAGCGCGTTCGTGTTCCACGCGCGCCTCAAAGAGAGTCAGCAAAAAGGAAGGGGTCCGCAAGGACCGATGCCTGCCGGGGTTGCGGGACTGTTCGAAAGAGATACCGTGGCCCCGGAACACAAAGGGCGATGAAGGAACATGGATGGGTTTTAGTCAGTAAAAGTCTGACAGTCCCTCCTGCTCCGCCCAGAGCGGGAGGAGTCATTTGATGATTTCCCAACCGAAAAAAAAGGCTGAGAAACATACAGGGTGTAAACGGACCCTTCTGGGTGAAAAATCACGTTTTACGGTAAAACTAATGTAACGCACTCAAAACATTGTGCTTAAGGACACTTAGAATAGTGAATCTATCATCAAAAAACGCTATAAATTTCAAGTAAACTTTTCAGATTAGAACAAAGAACGAGATATTAAAAAAGAAAGAAAAAATTAAAAATATCGAATTCAAAAAAAAACGAAATTCAAATCATACTCGTATTGCGTATGATTTGAATTTCGATTTTTTTTGAACATGTAAAATAAAAAAAAACTAAGTGTGCCATTTGCTTCTACTCCGTTCACCTATTTATTATACCCATTTTTTTTGGAAAGTGATTCACTTCTTACTTTTAGTTTTTATTTTTGTAATTATATATAGCCACAAATGTGTAATTTAAACAATAAATATTTCCTTAGAATAGTAACTTGAAAGTAAAGTTATGACCATAAAAACTAGTATTTGAAAAAAAAACTTGTGAAAAAGTTGGAACTTTGACCTCCAATATCTCCATAACTAGAAGGTTCCCAGGTATGGGCCGAGAAAAAAAAATGATTGCAATGACGGGAAGAACAAGTGCCTTTCGGATTCGTTAAGGGTCTATTTACACCCTTTATACAGTCAAGAATAAAGAAAAATAAGAAGTCAAGCAGTCAAGCACTAAACAATCTTTTCCTAAACTTAGCCCACAATCTTCAGGCCTTTAAAGAAACAATCAGTTGAAAAATGAATAACTTTAACTCAAAGAGCTTACCTGATTTCATCCAGGTTGGGGAAGACACTGTAGGTCTGCACCAGTTTCTTAGGGAACCTGTCCGACAGATGCTCAAGGATATAGGAGCCCATGCCTGACCCGGTTCCTCCAGCTATTGAGTGGCACAGCACAAACCCCTGTGGCAAGGAACATCATAAAGACTGGTTGGCTTGCAAAAAAAATAACAAAATTATGCAGGCATTCATAGAGTGACAATCTTTGCCCACTTCCCCGGGTGCATTTGCGCTACGTGGCCAGCCCACTTCCACTTTTGCTTGGCTATTTTTTCTACGATATCTGCAACCTGAGTTGTAAGACATAGGGTGGTGTTTCTCACGATATTAGACTTAATATTTTAATACCTTACTTTAACACATAGAGGAAGACAGGGTAAGCTATTATGACCTGGACTTCCACAGCTTCTTTTATCATAATACTACTGCCTGATCAAAAGGTTTATTCACATACACTGATTAGTTTGGGGACATTGTAACATTAAATAAACAGGTGTAAAACACCTCTTAACGAAGCCGAAAGGCTCTTGTTCTCCCCGTCATTGCAATCCTGGGAATCTTCTAGTTACGGAGATATTGGGGGTCAAAGTTCCAACTTTTTGACTTTTTTTTTTTTACACAAGTTTTTAATGTTAGATTTTTACTTTAAACACCTCCATGACCCCCGTACTATTCAAACCATCTATCAGCACAATGTTTTGAGAGTGTTACATTGAGTTCTATCACAAAACATGATATTTCACCCCAAAAAAGTGATGAGGTCTTTCACACCCTGTATGTATGGTTAAATATGTGTATGATTAGACTATATACTATCATCTGCCTAGCCTTTCCCTAGCTTAGCTTCAAGTCTTACTGGATGCAGCTGAATATGAGTATTTAGTTTACAGCTGTCAATGATCTACAAATGACAGCCGCCATGACCAACAGGCAACAGCATAATGTGCTATTTGAAGCACAGAGGAAATTCGATAAGTAATGGATAGTGACCCCATCCACAGACCGAACTTAGTAAAGGTGGCTTACCTAGAAGATTGACCTGTGTGGCTGTTATTATTTAGCTAGAAGTTTCTTAACCAGCATTTATAAATAAACCCCCTTATTTCCATTATTGACAGTTCCAAATTCAACAACCTAGGGAAGCTACAATGCATACCTTATCTATGATTTTATTCAACACTATACAGCCATTCAAGCATGATTTGGAGTAAGGAACATATTCAGATTAAAAGAACTTACCTCTAAGTTATCACTGCCATCTGCCTCTCTATTTATGATATCAAACACTTCTTCATTCAGCTTCTCCCCCTGGGCATATCCTGAGGCCCAATTGTTACCAGCACCTCCACCGTGCTTGGATAAGTAAACATTTTCAGGATTGTACAGCTAAAAATAATTAGAATGTTAAAACTGGATGTACAGAAGGATAAAATTATTTTAGTTGCTACTTGAAATATTTATTTATAATTGAATGCTACATTACGGTTTATGGACCATAGTAAACGTTGTCTTAGTGCATAAGTGTAGTAAGACAAAGTTTTCAATAGCTAAACATAAAGCAAAATATTTAAGTTTTGGAGATGATGTCATGCTTGATTTGTGTTAACTGTAAACATCGCTAAAAGGATCCTATACCTTTGCATAGGGTGAGTTCATGATGGTGTGTATGACACGAGGCTCCAAGTCTAGCAAGACCGCCCGAGGAATGTAGTGGTCATCATCAGCTTGGTAAAAGAACACATCCTTTCGATCCGACCCCGCGGAAGCGTACTCCTCAAGTATGCCCTCTGGAGATATCCCATGTTCTATGCACAACTGCTTCCAGAACTCGAACCCAACTGTTACAAATTAACATTAATTACGATTACCGAAACAAATTTAGAATAACCGAACATTTCCGTATTACATTATATTACTTACTTTGATTGCCACATTGGCCAAGCTGTAATGTTATCATTTCACTCGGCATTTTGATTAATTTTCTTCACAACTATTAAACCTCAAATTAACCTAAAGATATCGTTTATTTTCAAAACAACAAACAAATCCATGAACCGCTGTCGCCCAGCCATAACCATAGAGTATAATATAACCTTTCGCCGTTCGTTTTCTATTTCACTGATTTACATAGGAAAAATTAGTGGCATAGGCAGTGATGCCAGATCTACTGATTTAGCAGTAAATCTACCTAATTTAAAAAAATCTACTGATTTATTCTTTTTTCAAATCTCAGATCGTCTATCATCTAGTTATTGTCGTCGCGTCGTGTCATCTGGCGTATAGGCTAAGATAACATGATATTTGTTCAACATTTTTTGTGAATTTGCGGTATTTTTTAACTGTAGTATGTGCAAGACCGATCAATCACTGACGGTACTATTATTATATTACCTGTGGTACAGTGGTACTACTTACTGAGTCTGCCAATCTGTAGGGCTATTACATATCTCTGTTGACAACTCAAAATAATAGTAACTGGGCTCAGTGTCCTATAATTAACTGTCAAAAGGTTAGTTTCCTATTATGTATGACCAGTCGCGATCAAATATGACGTCGTTGGTTGTCATCGTGGCTGATAGTCACCGTAGCTCATTTTGACAGACGCTTTCGTATCGATACTTACATTATTTCGATTATGTAAGCATAGTGGGCAACAAATTGATGACAACTGAGTTTGAAGTGGCTCTCGTGAAAGACGTTACACCGTACCGGACTGTTAGTCACCGTAAAGTGATATCCACTCAGTGCGATACGTAATACCAATATTATGACATTTTCGGTTGTCAACAAAGTTCGGTGTACAACCGAAGCTTGATAGTCACTGGATATCAGAAAAATACGTAATAGGCCCACTGGTCACAAGGCATAAAAGCCCAGTCACAAGGCATAAGAACTGTCAAGTACTGTAGTTATATACCCTTTCCATAGATTAGATCTTTACAGAGAAGGGCAAGAAACTCCATGGACACTTAAAAATGAATGAAAATAATTTTATAAAACCTTTACATAATTCATGTTTTGATGGTACATTATGTGAGAACGATGTGGCAAGATATGCACGTTAAAAGTATCCATTGGTAGTAAAAATAAAATAAAATAAAAACAATTCAAAAAAAATAATAAAGTAAATTATGCCAAGACGAAGTATTGACTCAGATTAAGTTAGGGAAGTACAGTAGGTAAATATTTACGTGAATATGTGTATACATATTCTAATGTATTATCTATGCTCAAGTCTATTTTACCACATGTAGGTATGACTTTTTTAATCTACTGATTTTTCCTTCGATCTAATGCTAAAACTTTAATTTTTCTACTGATTTCTTCAGATTTCATCTGGCAACACTGAGTATAGGTCCGATTATATATATAACGAGTTTTCATTGGACGAGAGTAATATTGTTGAAAATATCCGCCAATCACACTAACGCAGCACGTTGCACAACTTCCTTGAGAACGGACTCTGACTACTTCTCCTTTTTTTATAAATTAGTTCCTCTGACGGAACAGGCTCTAAGGTTTGAGACCATGCTGCCTAGTCATTGGTTAAAGACTACTTCCTTCCCTGCTCATGATTTGTTGATTGAAAACATGAGCAAAAATATGTGACAACAGCAAGGCTTGCAGGCTTTATTGAATTCTTTAAGCCTTTATACAATCAAGCTTTGTAAATCACTGAATGTTAAGGCGTGAAAAAAGTTTTTTCATTCATTTTGAAATGAATAAAGAAGTATACTACTCTATGAACGCACCGTAACTTCAGAAATCTCGTCGAAATGTCAAAGATGTGTCAAAGTTTCTAAGTTTCCGTGAAAAGTTTCGTTTTGTGAAATAGAATTCGATTTTATATAACTTTGTCCAATAAGAGGATTTTAAAAATTGAAGAAGGGTATCAAATAGCGAATACAGTGATTTTTGATATATTTCGATGTGGATTTCATTCATAATCTTTCTTTATAATTGTTCAAGGTACCTATGCGCTGTGGTGCCTGTGGTCATAGTTGATGGCCTTCGATTAACATATTTATTACTCAACTTTGTTGTACACAGCCTACGATGTCAGAAGTTTAATGAGATATTGTAGACTCGTCGTAGGCGTGACTTTCATAGCCACAAGGTTCTTAAATCCTTCCATCTGATTATAAAACAATGTGATCACTGTTTAATGTGTGAAAAAGTTTTGGAACACCTATTAAAATTTACTTCCGGTTTTTTAACTTTTTTAGACATTTTATTGTTTATTTTATTGAACACAGGTCTTAGGTAATCTAAAAGTGAATTGAGCGCTGCGCTGGAGTGCAAGCAGTCAAAATGCCGCGCAAACTACTTAAGTTCCTCATAGTGTTTGATAACACATCATTGTTATATTTTCCTGGTCAATTCTTGTCTGGGAAAGTTCTGATGGAGTTGCAAGATGACACACCTGTATTAGGTAAGTTCATTGTTAGTAGAACAAATGTTATGTGACTATTGTAAAACATTTTGTAATTATAGCTAACACAGATGTCTAAATAAAACTATGTAACATATTGGCTACTTTCCGTTTTAATTATAGGTCACCATTATTAAAATAGATTAAATACCTTCTGTTTCTATTTAGATTTTATATTCTTATTTTGTAAAATTATTTTGTAATTCTTCTTTATTATTCTTATCATTCATTTTTAATATCTTGTAAATATGGGAAAGAACGAAGAAGTGGTACAAAGTTTTGAAAGGTTTGAAAGTAATGAAATAAAAATAATTACGCCAAAAGGGTTTTAGCTCAACATGTCAGATGGCATGCTAACATACATCAGGCCTGCATACATTATATGTTGGTTGGAATGTTTATAAGTTATAACTATTGACAACTTTATTTTCACCAGTTGCTTTAACCGAGTTTTAAAAAAAGTGTCCTTAATTTTTGCTGTGTTGTTTTAGGTCTGCACTTTCATGTAATTGGTGAGGGTGTGGTGCGAGTAGGATCTGGCAGGCACGAGAGACTCTTTGACAAAGAGAATTACATCGACTTCAGGATGAGGCTGCTTGGTGAACCAGGTACTGTAAATCTGTAATGTTGAAAGTAGATACTCAAAGCATATGTACCTATGGCACTGCTACCACTACTCTATCATTACACAACAGCCTTATTGAGGTACTATTGTCCCAAATCTAGCATAGCTATCATAGTATTGCCCAATCACTGGCCATTAGAGTAATTATATTGCTGTCATTTAAATTACTTGACATGGGCTACCTCACTGCCACGGCTAAACATGATGTATACATGATTTTATTTTATTATTTATTTATTACAGCATAAACCATTAACACTTAATTAAATGATCCTTTTACTCGGTCTACTCACAGAACTGCAAATATTCTAACATTATCATCTTCCATTCATCAGCAAACAAGTCCAATTCACAAGCGCGTTGAGCATCGTAAGAATGATAATGATGTGGTAGTACTACCTCATATTATTTATAGAGAAAAAAAAATTGATGATGTGGGTATAAATTATTTAATATACAAATATTTGTTTTAGTAAAACAAACCATGTGAATGCTAATGGACTTAAAACCATCAAGAGGTTAAACATTGACTTTAATTCATAGATGCAAAGGTTAAGACAACAAAAATGTTGTAGAGCCATTCACATTGGTTGGGTTTGGTATAACGCATTATGACATCATTAGGAGCGAATGGTAGATTCCCACTAAGGTCAATGGTAAGAAAGGAAGACAACACAAATATCGGGATCAACTGCCGACCAACATTTTTAACACAGTCTAAATGTGTGTATTAATGCGAATTGTATTGCACCCAATGGTTTGTCCAG
Source organism: Xestia sexstrigata (assembly GCA_941918905.2). Taxonomy (NCBI): domain Eukaryota; kingdom Metazoa; phylum Arthropoda; class Insecta; order Lepidoptera; family Noctuidae; genus Xestia; species Xestia sexstrigata. The sequence goes on along the minus strand of OW799201.2, from coordinate 2,899,473 downwards.
TGCATACACTCAACAGACCAACTGAAATAAAAAACACAACACGTTTTCCCCCAATACTTGATCCATACATTAATTTTCTTTTGCAGAACATTAATGCCAGCAAAATGTACCTTACACATTTACATATTCTTATCAAACTACGTCCCGATCACGCCGTTCCTGTTATCCGCCAAAACAGTGTAATAACATTGTCAACATTGCCAGGCCACAGCTCGTCAGTCCTGTCGCCCGGCATACACAGCTTCCCATTCAAGCTGGGCCTCCCCATGGGCTTGCCGTCAACATTCCTCGGCACGCACGGCTGGGTCCAGTACTACTGCAAGGCAGCACTGAGGGAACCCAACGGACTGACTCACAAAAACCAACAGGTCTTCATTGTCATGAACCCAATCGACCTGAATTTGGAGCCACCGGTTTTGTCTGTGAGTGATTACTTTTACTTTGTTTTAATTAACTTTAGCCTTATAGATCTCTTTCTTATCTCTTTCGAACAGTCCCGCAGCCCCGGCAGGCATCGGTCCTTGCGGACCCCTTCCTTTTGCTGACTCTCTTTGAGGCGCGCGTGGAACACGAACCCGCCGTCGACACGGCCTGTCGTCATGAGCCATAAGCTCGCCGTCCACAGGCCCGCGGACACGGTGGCCGGGGGCCACGACGTGGCTCCCGACGCCCGGGGCGTCTCCTGCGGTGGCCGGGACGTGAGGTTCTCTCCCTCTCACGTTCCGCCACCTCCTTCTCTAGCATTACTGCTTCGCAGAAGGAGGTGACGGCGTCCCATTCCGAGACGAGACGGAATGGGATGCCGTCACCTCGGCCTCGGCCTCGGCCTGATACTAGTATCAGGGCGTCTAGCTGAGTCGGAGTCTAGCTGCCACTGTATGTAGTCCAGTGGTTGCTAGTGCGACAGTGATGCGTGAGGTCCTCGGTTCGATACGTGATTAGTGTCGTACCGAGGGTAAACAAATGCATACTTAAATAACATAGACGATAAGGGCTGTTTCCTTCAGAAATTCTCAGGTTGACCAAATATTGTGGTTGTCGTACTGGTACTTTGCCCATCCCATTATCGAAAACAGGCTTGTAGATTTTAATGTAATGAATCTATTTTGACGGTAAGAAAAACAATAAAACTGCTTGATATGTAAAGAGCGGAAGTAATAATAACACTAAGCTGCATACAAGTGGGCCTACTCTGAGTCGCAGTGAGTAGTTACGTGCAGTGAAGCGCAATAAGAAAACGTTCATGCAAGTAATGCTGTATGTATTGAAATCGTCACGGTAGTAGCTTGGGCCATTGGACCCAGCCGTCAAGGTTATAAAACATAAGACCACGGTCTGACCACGACCCCAACAACCACGGACGTTGTCCTTTAGACAACCAAGCACATGTGCCAAGAAAATCAAGTCTGTATTTTTCGAAAGCCAACACTTACGTCCTAGGGATCAAGCTGCCTTAACCCATAAGCCCTGTCACTTAGTAATAGGCTAATAGGCCAGCCGCTCCTGCGATCACTTGACCAGCGGGGCAGTAACATAAACAACCATTAGCGTTCCCACTGCTGGGACACAAGCCTCCTCTCTGTGACGGGGAAAGGACCAGAACTCGTCACCCCGACCCAGTGCGGGTTGGTTCTGGAGGTCACATGTCCTCGAATTTTATTCTAAGACCGATTGCCATATGATTCCCTTCACCGTTTTGAGAGCAGTAGTGTGATTAAATAAATTAAACAAAGTAAAATGCTTGCCTGGGTTAGCTCATGATAAGATAATCAACAATTTTGTGTGATGCAGCAACAGTTCGAATGCAGCGTGGAACACCGGCTAGGCGTAGGCTGCGTGGGCGGCGGCACGGTGACGTGCGGCGTGTCGCTGGACCGCGGCGCGTACGTGCCCGGCGAGAGCATCATGCTGACGGCCACGCTCGTCAACAACTCGCGGACCACCGTCAAGGCGACCAGGGCCGCGCTCACCGAGGTACTTAGCAAAGTTACCATGGAGTTTAACTCGTTTCTCCTTAATAGCCCAGGATTTATGACGTCAGGGGGTTGGCACGTAGTGATTCAGCACCACATAGGTAAACATTATAAGTACCTTTCAGCTTGTTATCAAAGATTTCACATCTTTAGTCATTTTTGGTCTAAAAATCTCTAAAATCCTGGCCAAATCTTGTCCACACATGTCTTGATTCTCCGTAGTGATCCAGACAACACTGACGACCGTAGATTTTCACGACGAATCTATAGTAGATTTTCATGAAAAATAAACCTGTGTTGACAAGAGGCCTACTTATCGGAATTACCTACATCAGCTCAGCCTGACGCAGACCAACGCTGGATATAGGCCAAATCTGAGTACCGGTTAATTATGGGTCAATTTAGTTACTTACATGATTTAAAAAAACTACAGTGAATCACCATCCCATCTTCCCGTGGGTGTCGTAAGAGGCGACTAAGGGACTTACCAGAGAATGGGCAGCAGCGCTCTCTGTCTTATGTAAGAACTCACTGCGATCGCCAACCCGCCTGCCAAGCGTGGCGATTATGGCAAAACCCCCAAATATGAATAGCGCATCAAAGAAATGGCCCCTAGTGCCCGACAGCCCGTCTACCCTCGAATACGGCAGCGGTCGAGGCTACGGCGTGGCAAGGGGTGCGAAGAATCTCCGGAAGGGATCTGGCTGCCAATACCAATGACTAGACCTGGCAACATATAACACGCGCACACTCCGGACCGACGAGAACATAACGGAACTCGAAGAGGAATTTAGCAGGCTGCGATGGAGTATTGTGGGATTATCCGAAGTCCGAAGAGAGGGGGAGGACACGATAATCCTGAAATCCGGCAACCTGCTCTATTTCCGTGAGGGTGACCGGCAGTCTCAGGGTGGTGTTGGGTTTATCTTCCAAAGTCCCTTGTGAACAACGTGGTAAAGATCGAGAGTGTATGTACTCAGAATATCCTCAAGATATTCGCTGAAGGTCATACAGGTCTACGCCCCGACCTCGGCACACCCCGACGACGAAGTGGAGACCATGTTTGAGGATATTTTTAAAGCCATGCATGGTTCCAAAACTCACTTCACCGTTGTCATGGGGGACTTCAACGCGAAACTGGGCAAACGAAACGGGGATGAGCTGCAGGTGGGGCAATTTGGAGTTGGACGTCGGAATCGCCGGGGTCACCAACTGGCAAGTTTTATGGAGAAGGAGGGCCTCTATATGATGAACTCCTTCTTCAGAAAGCGTGAGCACAGGAAGTGGACCTGGCAGAGCCCCGATTATGCAACTAAAAATGAGATTGACTTCATCATGTCAACCAAGAAGCAAATGTTCAATGATGTCTCGGTGATCAATTCGGTGAAAACCGGGAGCGATCACCGCATGGTAAGAGGCAGATTAAACATCAATATCAAGTTTGAAAGGTATCGACTGATAAAGTCTACGCTCCGTCCAGCACAGATCCAAATCCAAAACACCGAGAGCTTTCAGCTTGAACTCCAGAACCGTTTCGAGTGCCTAGAAAGTTCACTGGACGAATACAACGATAGGTTCGTGGAAACTGTCCATACGACCGGGTCTAAGTTCTTCAAGGCACGTCGTACAGATCAGAACAAGAGACTCTCCGATTACACTCTCAAGCTCATGAAGGAGTGGCGTTAGATGATCCTGCAGTCTTCAGACGAGGCGTGTAAATACCGGCAGCTCAATAGACCGTTCTCTAAATCCTTGAAGGGCGACCTCCGCCGCTTAAATACCGATCGTATTAAAGACGCGATTGAGCGGAATAAAGGCTCCAAAGTAGAGCCAGCTCACGAAACTGAAGACCGACGATGATAGGATCTTATCCGCTAAACCGGAGCTTCTGAAGGAGATCGAGAGCTTCTATGGACAGTTGTACACGTCAACCAGTAAACCCGTCGTAGATCTAGCAAACGACCCAAGAGCTAGACTGACCCGACACTATACCGAAGACATCCCGGACGTCAGCCTGTACGAGATTAGGATGGCTCTGAAGCAGTTTAAAAACAACAAGGCACCGGGTGATGACGGAATTACGGCCGAACTCCTGAAGGCGGGTGGAAAAACCGGTACTTAAGGCCCTTCAGAAGCCGTTTAATTCCGTCGTACATGTTGGGAAAAACGCCACAGGCATGGTGCAGGGGTGTAGTGGTACTCTTCTTCAAGAAGGGCGACAATGCCCGGTTGAAGAATTATAGGCCCAACGCACTTTTAAGTCATGTCTACAAGTTGTTTTCAAGATTCATCACGAATCGTCTCGTGCGCAGGTTTGACTATTTCCGGTGTTGAAGTGTTTGTACAAAAACGCCACCATGACAGTCCGACTTCAGGACCAAGCCTCGGAACCTATCCCCCTGTAGCGAGGTGTGAGACAGGGAGATGTCATATCTCCGAAACTGTTCACCGCTGCACTGGAGGATGTTTTCAAAGTTCTGGACTGAAGAGGGCTAGGCATCAACGTCAATGGCGAGTATATCAGTCACCTTCGGTTTGCCGACGATATAGTGGTCATGGCTGAGACCATGGAGGACCTCAGTACAATGCTCGATGACCTCAGTAGAGCTTCCGGAAGAGTGGGTCTTAAAATGAACAAGGACAAAACCAAGGTCATGTCGAATGCCCATGTCACACCCATTCCTATCAAGATCGGAGACTACACTCGAAGTTGTAGACGATTATGTGTACCTGGGACAAACGGTCCAGTTAGGTAGGTCTAACTTCGAGAAAGAGGTCAATCGTCGAATCCGACTCGGCTGGGCAGCGTTCTGGAAGTTGCGCGGTATCTTCTCGTCCAACTTACCACAGTGTCTCAAGACGAAAGTCTACGACCAGTGTGTGTTGCCAGTGATTACGGGACCGAAACGTGGTCGCTCACAATGGGCCTCATCAAAGGCTTAAAATCACCCAAAGGGCAATGGAGAGGGCTATGCTCGGAGTTTCCTTGCGCGATCGAATCAGAAATGAAGACATCCAAGGCAAGACAGGCAAGGGAACCAAAGTTACCGACGTAGCCCGAAGAATTGCCAAACTTAAGTGGCAGTGGGCAGGGCACATTACTCGCAGAACAGATGGCCGATGGGGCCGAAAAGTTCTGGAGTGTCGACCGCGAACCGGAAGACGTTGCGTTGGAAGGCCTCCCACTATGTGGACCGATGACCTGGTGAAGGTTGCGGGAATCCGCTGGATGCGAGTCGCACGGGACCTGTCAATGTGGCGACACTTGTGGGAGGACTATGTCCAGCAGTGGACGTCTATCGGCTGAAATGATGATGATGATGATGTTGATGATGATGACAGTGAATCAACCATAATATTCCAAAAAACCCTATTTCTCCGAAGACTCAAAAGCCCTGGTTGACCTTACCTAATCTTATTTTACAAAAATAAGATTAATGCATACCGGGTGGAAGAAAATCTCTGACGAATAGGTTACGTTTTTTTAAACTCACGATCAGAACACATTATAAAACTTATGAAACGGAGAAGAGACGGGAGACAGACGGCTTCGGACTCTCTTCCGCTTGAAATCCAGTGATCACTAAGTGTGCTCGTCAAGTGAGATCATCTCCGTATGCGGACACTGTTAGTGTAGTGTGCTGTCCTAGTGTGAACCGGCCCTAATTAACATTTCTGAAGAACAAGTGAGGGTAGTTGAATAAACACCTTCGCTTTGCTGTGGCGATACCTCCAATACTTCAGTCTTCCCGCGACCACGGCTAGTGCAATCCGGTCGAAACCTCGGGCTTATATTAAAGGTAAAATTCGCGATAAATACCCGTATCCATATGTTTTATAAACGGTTACGTATTCAGTAGGTACATCATTCTGAACCCACCGAACTAAATAAAAAGTTTTCGGCTGTTATTAAAAAAAAAAACTAAAAAGTGAAAAATAACTTTAGTATCAGAAGTCGGTGACCTTTGTTTGATTCATTTAGTTTTTTTTTTGTCACCGACTTCTGAAGTCAAAGTTATTATTTACTTTTTTTGTGTTTTGTGTCTTTTGAAGTCGGTTTTATTTTTTGCAATTTTTTTATTTTTATTTTTCGATATTTAGTTGTAATATCCTATACATCCATTATCATCATCCTATTTATCCATATTTGCTATGCATTTATTTTACATTGTTAACAATACATGTCATGGTAATACTACTACTACACTACAACAGCCCATAACGTCCACTGCTGGACATAGCCTCTCCCATGATGGGAGGAATTTGCCGTAATCTCCACGCTTGGCAGGCGGATTGGAGATCGCAGTGATGAATGAAAGACTAACAGAAAACGCTGCTGCCCATTCTCTGGTCTACGGAGGCGCAAGGTGTTCTGCCTCAGACATTAGTCGCCATGGTAATAGGCTTATCCCATTAAATGGAACTTAACATACTTAAACTGTCGAAATTTGGGTGTATTGCACACATTTGCGTACCCCTCAGAGTAAACAGGCGTGATGTTACGTCAATGATGTTGTATAAACAAGAAACATCCAAGCGATTGCAGCAATCACGACCGATTTACCGTCTATTTTTGAAGAGTTCCATTGAAAATGGGACCATCTCAGAAGTATCAGAAGTATACTCTTTCAAATAAAAAAAGAATTTTGAGAATCGCTTAACAAATGGGGGAGAAATCGGTGAACATGATGAAATTAAACCACACGACTGAAGTAAAAATGTTCATAAAATGAAAATTACTGGGCCAAACTATGTTAAACTTTTATGGGACCAATTGGCAACTATTCCGCATCAAACTAAAGATGAATCACGTAAATCGGATCATAAATCTCAGCAGGAGCGAAATCGGTGTACAAACATTAAAAAAAAAAAAAAATACCAATCGAATTGACATCCTCCTCCTTTTTGAAGTCTGTTAAAAAGGCTCTTCCTTGCAAAACTGCATTACACGGTCAAAATGTATGGAACAGCTTAGTACCTATTGGGATTCTAAAAGATGTACTGAATACCCACATACATGGTACCCGTTTTATCGTCCGTGTCCTTTCCACATTGTATATTATTATATAGTTTATTTCTTATGCTACCCGGAAATAATAATGCACACAATACCTAGGTACAAACAGCAGCTACGAATGTTCATAAAATAAAAAAAAAAAAAACGCAGATGCTAAACAGTTTCAAACGATCGGACTTTTACGTTTTTTACCCCGAAGCAAATCACGATGCATCTATATTTCCTTTGTTCGCTTTTTACGCCTGAATGTTTTTGCGCTGAAACTGGCTCGCGGAACAAATCGATAAGTTATAATTTAAAGTCACGATAATGACCTATCGGTCAGAGGCCTTATTCATAGTCGTCTTTTTGTACTCGCGGAATAAAAGAATGTGATAAACTTTTTTTGTCTGCTCATCCTTTTATCGTTTACTTAGTAGCCGCATTATCTGTGGTAGCCGGTATTATTACTGTTTCAAGAAGGCTTGTCAATCATTGCAATGGGGAAGGAAACTGGAACTAATGGCTCTAGCATAGCTGGTTCCCAACATCGTCGTTGGTTGAAAATATGTCATTTTATATTTCAAAATAGCTTATAACCTCATTGGTCAGATTGAGACCAGCTATGGTGGCGCCATCTAAGATTATCTTTGCCTGTGTCTCGCCATTTAATCCTTATGTCAGTGGACATTAAAGTCAGTTTTTTGAATCGCTGTTGAATCCTCTTGGATTATCATCAAACACGGAAAACATATTTTCGGATAGGGGTCTTTGCTGGTGCATTCGTTGCACTCATTCTTTTGTTATCGTGAAGAGCGTTTCGGGGGTTGCCATTTGTAACATTTAACGCTCAAAAAGCAATTAGGTTCATGATTCTCAGTTCAAGGTCTGCTTTTGACCAAAGCGAATACGAGGGGAGAGGTGTGCATGATTAATCACAGAAGAAAAAAGAGACCTTAATGTGGATTTGTTTTCCATTGTAAACACATTACTCTCGGTCGATTCCTACACGTCTCCCCTAACCTCCGCTATGGCGGAAACCGGCCTTATTTTCAGCGTCGTTTTTTAAATAGTCAAATCTCTAACCCGACATCTTCTGCAGACAATCCAGTACTCGGCCCACGGCAAGGTAGCAGCCAAGGAAGTGCGCGAGCTGGCGTCCCTCTCGCACGGCAAGACGCGGCCGGGCGAGAGCGACGTGTGGCGACACGAGCTGCTGTACGTCCCGCCGCTGCCGCCCACCAACCTGCGCGGCTGCCACCTCATCTCCGTGCAGTACGACGTGTTTGTGAGTACTTGTTGCTTTATGAGATGAGACAGTAGATATGTCACTGTCAAAACTGTTAATCAGTCAAAGCTATTTTAACAATAACTAACATTTACTTAGAAACTTATTAGGTTGGTAGGTTTTCTTTTTTGTGATCCTTTTAAAAACATCATGTAATTCTAGGACTAGGTAATTACAACTCCCTCTACTCAACTCAACTCTACGTTACATAATTTTAAATAAATAACCGAGGCGTTCTAAAACAATATATTTTTAATGTAGAAAACGCATTTTAACTTCAAAAGGGTTTTGTTTTGACTGACACCAGTCAAAAGTGGTTTTTACTTATTAAGAGTATTGACTGTAACAGATACAAGACACGGGCGAGAGCGACGGGAGATACGAGTTCACTCGGTACAGTCACTAATTCTCCAAACGTTTTTCAGTTCATAATCGAGCCGAAGAGCTTAGAGAAGGAAGTAAAGCTGCAGCTACCGATCCTGATCGGCACGTACCCGTTCCGCGAGGAGACGGACGAGCCGCAGGCGCCCACGCACTACCCCAGCACGCTGCCCATCTTCCGCGCCTGGCTGCACGACAAACCGGCTCACTGACACATACTGGGGTTCGACTTAGAGACATGTTGTCTGAAAGAGATAAGGATATTAACTGAGAAAAGAGAGATTGAGAAAGAAGAGATTTCAACATTTTTTTATGTTCATGTTTCACCAGTACGAATGCACAAACACATAAACATATTGACGAACTGACACTAATTACGGGAACTGACGTAGAATACGCATTTTTATGTCAAAAAGATAATTTTTTAGGCTCGTATATTGGAAAAGGAATGGATCTATACTCGTACGGGACGAGCGTATAGCGTCCACTGTTTCCACCCTAGTGTTCCTACGCAGTGCTGAAATTAATCTTAAGGGATAGCCTAAAGCGGGTTGCAGACCAAGAGTCATCATCAAAACTTTCATCGACATTATTCATGGCGAGCGTCCGTCAAATTGAACTTCGCAACACTGACAGAGCTTTCGCTTAGGTTTTAGTGTGTCCAGGACATATTTTTAGCTTAGCTTAGCTTAGTATACCTTCGGCTCGGCATAGCTTAGCTCTTGGTCTGCAACCCGCATTAGGCTTATCCCGGCAGCGTTTACCTAGGGTTTTACATGGGCTATATGTATTTACAAACAAAATATCATACTATCTTTATTGCTAAGAGTTAGTTTAAAAGCTAGATTTTATACTTATCAGTTGTTGATAAATTGATCGATATTATGGAAATAATTATTTGCAAAAAGTTTATATCTATCAATGGCTCCTTCGTTAACGAATAAGCTGAACGCGAAGCGAATACGAATATACTACATAAATCTATATAAAACAATAAAGACTGCAATACTGTCAACAAAAATGAATTCATAAATGTTGTGGAATGAATTTGATTTAAATCATACTAATTTAATTAACCAACAAAAATATGACACTGCCGTAATTATAAGATTAAACGAACAATAATCTTTTAACAGTCTGATATTGTACGGTATTTTTTTATAATCAGGTATTAAAGTTTATAATGCGTTTCAAAAAATTGAGCCTAGAAGCCAGTTTGACTCTAATATATTAATCTCTTGTGCCATGTAATGTGTTTAACTTCAAATTAATTATTATAATGGGGATTGCAACTGTGAAACTAATGGCGTTGGCGCTAGCATTGATAGTTCCTAGAAACGTCATTGGTTTAAATTCTGTTAATGTCAATTTATATTTCAAAATTGCCAAATTGACTTAATTGGACAAGCCATCTTCACATTGATGAAGAATCTGTTGTAAAGTATTAATTCCTATTGTTAAGATGTTTGTAACGAATGTATATTGTATACGTACTAATGGAAATGTATATAGGTAACTAACCTGTGATATACCGATCCGTCCATTTAATGTAGTTATATACCATTTTTTTATTATTATAAATATTTACCTATTACTGTCTTGTATTATTTTCTACTAGCGGACGTAACGCGGTTTCACCCGCGTAGTTCCCGTTCCCTTGTGAGTACGGGGATAAAATATAGCCTATGTTACTCAGGGTGAATGTAGCTTTCTAATGGTGAAAGAATTTTTGAAATCAGCGCAGTAGTTTTTGAGTTTATTCATTACAAACATACACACACAAAAATACAAATCTTTCCTCTTTATAATATTAGTGTAGATTGCGACCCTGTTAGACCATATTAATTTCACATAATTATTTTATAAAATAAATTAGTTTGTTAATTAGCATTTGACTCCATGATAACAAAAAAGTAACTTAGTTTATCTTTTGTTGCCCACTGACATTACAAATGTTGCTCTAGTAAATGTAACTTCGCGAGTACTTCGGTATAAATGCATCCTAAAGTAATTAACATATTTTCACAGTAATTAGAGGTTAGTGATGACAAATAAAAAACGTGTTTACTTGAAACTATGTATTAGCATAACACACTGCTCTGCATTGAGGCGTTTCATCAGTACTTGTCCTGCCGAGGTTGTTCCCAATAATTACAAGCTAGGTCACGTCGGGCCTCCGTACGATGTCTTTTATAATTTGTGGAGAAATATTACATTATTCACAAATATATAAACTATCACTACACGCATCCATATACAATATCACATTTCCGATTACAACTCCTGTTGATCGTTTCAATTTGAAAAATAATCTGTTCTCTACAATACAGGTTTCACTGTAGCATCAGTGCATGGAAACTTATAAAACAGTACAAAATTTAACCAGACTATCAAGTTTTTTAACAGAAATATCAATATCGGGAATTATAGGCGAAGCTGGGTTGAAAATCTAAGCGGGAACTTATTTATATCCCTAGTTCATTGTCACAAACGATTTCACACAAAATCACTTCAATTCAACCCAACTTCTCTTCGATCACTACACGTCGTGCGAACAAAACTGATCAAGTTTATTGTAAAAGAGAAAGATTTAACCACATCTATGTACCAAAACAAATAATTCAAACTGACAAAGAATATTACACCATAATCTATCTATTTGTAATTGCATTGAGCATCTCAATAAGAGTGAGTCCGTTGAAGCCATCTGGTATAGTACATGAAAGGCTATTTTACAAGTTATAGGCACCAAACTACTATCTATAATAGTTTTGAATTGAAAATGGTTATTACACTTCTTTTATATTGTTGTGAAATAAAGTATATTGTCGATCAACTTCACAGTTCGTGCACGATTCGGATTCACACTAACGAGTGACTTCGAATATTGCGATCTTTCTTGTGTTTCATGGACTGTACATAGCTGTGGTCGGTTGTGCAAAATCTTCATGTAACACGTAACGCTAGCCCTCTTGCTCACGCGCAGGATCGTCGTCGCACTACATTTTGACTGAACTGTGTTTGGCGGGGGACGTTGTTTCGTGTAGAAAGATCTGGCGCAGTGGGCGCAGTGAGTGCACTACGCCATCTTGTTGGCGAGCGCCAGGTGCAGGCACGCGAGCTGCGCCGTCCACTTGTCGAGCGCGCCGTACCGCGCCGCGCCGCGCGCACTGCTCTGCAGCTCCAGCACCGAGTTCACCTGGTCGATGCGCCCGCTGATTGTGCTGCAACCAGATAGGAGACGTGCTGTTTACAAACTACTGAAAGCATGTATCATGAAAATCTTGTACGAGCCATTCATACAGAAAGTACCTATTTCAACTCGGCTTTATCATAGTAATTCGGATTTGGCGGAGGTAAGAGGAAGTCTGAAAGTGGCACAATGACAGAAAAGTTGTATTGTAAGCAGTCGTCATGGTATGGGGCGGGCAGGTGATGTCCAGAAATGAGGAAAATGTCGTGGAGAATGTTTTGGAAGTTGAAACTAAAACTGTGATAGTAAGACTGTGTGCAAGATCAGAAGATGATAAAGTTAGAAAGGACAACTATGAAAGAAGACCTCAAATAAATTGAGATAGGGGATGGAAAGAGAGCAGCGGTGGCCCAGTGGTGGCGGCCCCGACTTACGAACAGTAAGTCGAGGGTTCGAACCCTCACAGGCACATTACTTTGTATAATTTATTTCATCACCACTGCTCTTAAAACGGTGAAGGAAAACATTGTGAGGAAACCGGCATGTCCTAGAACCAAAAATTCGAAGACATGTGACATCTACCAATCCGCACTGGGCCCGCGTGGTGGATTATAGCCCATACGCAAAATACGCGCTTTGACGTGGAGTTGCGGACACCAGCCCGTTACGATACCTACCCCCTACGATACACAATAGGGGAAGGAAAATGACATTCACATAACATCACTCCTGTAATAGCTGAAAGGTTAGGCAGAGCTGTACCCATTATTACTACACCCACATTTCGCCAGGTATGTTTAAGTCCCACGTAATAGGGGCGAGCCTATTGCCATCAACTGGGCACAAATCACTGCACGGCTGCTGCTGCGAAATTCCTGATCGACAAATCCAATAACACTTTGCCCGCCCTGGAAAACGAAACGGACCTCATTCTCAACAGCCGCGCTTACAACCACTAGACCAACGAGGCAGTCACATTTTAAATCATAAAAGAAATAATCATCTGCTTACTTATCTAAAATGCATGTGACCAGTAGATTCTCCACTTCTTTCTCATCAATATTGAGTTCTTTAGATATAAACGGTATATGGATCCTAGTGTAGGGGCCGATCAGCTTGATCAGAACTTGGGTCCTGATGTTCCTGAGCAGGTCTTCTATATGTTCTCTAATGAAGGGATCGTCCATGATATTGTTCCTGTTGTGTTTGAGAATGGACTCGAATTCATTAATGTCGTTGTTTTGGTATGCCATCACGAGGTTTGTCATGGCTAGGATTTCTGGGTCGTTCTTGTATGGCTTCGCTTCTTGAGAGTCGAAAGGATTGATGCCTGATTTCATAAGCCTGTGAAGAATGGAAATAGAAAATGGTTTATTGACAAGGTAATAAAGTAACTCATGGATGAATCGAAGTTGAAACAAAATAAGTATTTCTAAATACTCTATCTAGTAAGTAACAAAGTATTGTTTGCCAGCTCCAAGCAGCAGAAAATCAAACATTATTTTAAGTGTTATTTATGGTATATTGATGCGTAAGTGTGCTAGCTAGTAAAATATTGATAAGTGAAGACAAATAAGCAAAATACTCTTCATGTTCATCTTTCTCCTCAATATTGTGAACAAGAAACATCATCCTCACGATCGAATACTCACATATTAGCTAAAACGAGATACTTCAAGCAAGTTGTCCGTCTCGGGCTGCCAGACTCGTCGTAGTTCTTGAACGCCTCGAAGAAGTCTGTGTGAGCCTTCTCGAACTCTCCTTCGCGCAAGTGCATCTTACCGCCGCATTCTAAAACAAAGAGGCAGACGTTTAAGAGTTACCAAATCTGGAGATGGCAATCACAATGAGGATTAGAAGGGATGGAGGAAAAGTTTTACCAGCAATTGGACAAATTGGTCAAAAAATTGTTAATGCCTAACCGCAACACAAAACTCTTTTGAGCCTCAATGCACCTTATACTTTTGGTAGATTTATCAAAGTATCAAAAAAGAGAAAGAATCAAATGAATAATTAGGTAGTCATAATTACCCATCATGGATGGAAATAGCCAGGATGCTGGCCATTAACACACAGTGCCATCTAGTGCCACACTAAGTAACGAAGCTGGTGTCGTGGACACCAGATAGATATACTACATAGATCTTTTTGTTTGTAAATACATACTTATTATACATTTCATCCGCGTAGTTCCCGTTCCCGAGGGAGTACGGGAATAAGATATAGCCTATGTTACTCAGGGGGAATGTAGGATTCGAACCAGAGACCCTATGAACGTAAGGCAGACTCACTACCACTGCGCCATTCGGGTCGTAAAAACAAATTCAATAAAGCAAATAATTGGTCAATAATCAAGAAATATAATCCAGGACATGAACAAAAAAGTCTTATTGGAATTTGGTATTTAGTATTTACCTCTAATAACACCCATTATAAGCGGATGTGGAATAGCAGACTTGATGTGCAAAGATTGTTCGTACAGCGCCTTGAGTTTCTTGTTGTTCTTCTGTGCGGTATACATCTGAATCTCCAGAGCATATATCTCCAGCAGCTGAGTGCCTTTCTTGAGGTCATCCTCGCCTTCATCAGTCTGTAGTGGAAATATCTATATTATAGGCAACAGATAGTTATCAGGGTGAACCAATTGTGAAACTATATTGCCTTTTTAGACCCCCGGTCTCCAAAAGAATGAACAGGGTGCTTTATCAGCTGTATTGGAAAGTTTATAGAACTGTTTGTTTGTTTATTACTTATATTGAATTCTAATTGGACTTTTAAGAAGCTTACTTATTCAAGAAAACAATGAATTTAAAAATCCATACACACACTCACATGCTTGTTTTAAATCCCATTACAAAAAGGGTCAGTTAATTTTGTTAAAGTGTATGATAAATTTGTTTCTTTTTGGTTTATAAGCAAAATTTTGCACAACATTATAAGTTTTCATTTTATTATTAGATTAGTACCCAGGGATGCTGTTTCTCATTTAGATAATCGATCTCACCTGACAGCTCTGATGCAGTTGCTTCAGAATCTTGGCAAGTTTATTGAAATCCCCTCTATCGTAGTACAGTTTTCCTAGCTTAGTGTTTGTCTTGAACCATAGCCTGTCGTTCTTAGCATCTTTCAGAGCCTCAAGCGTAGTTTCGTAGAAGTCTTGCAACAATTCCATCTGCAAAGAACACTTTTATATACATAATATATGTGAACATACAAATCAATTTTATTGAAATCAGTCAATCAAATTAATATGGTGTGATTTTACAATAGCACCGGCAAAAACAAATTTTCCGTCAATGTTTCTTCTTGTCTTATGTGCTTTAGTATTTATGCATAGCAAATAAATGTATTTTTTTGCTTTTTATCAAAGAAGATCACAGGTTAGACGTGAGTATGTGATAATTCCATAGTATTCATCATATCAGCCTTGATCAAATCACCGCTAGGGATGGACTTTCTTACTTTTCTATTATTCTTTTTCACATTAATTACTACATCATAAAAAACTATTAATTGTATTGACCAATATTCTAAACTCTTCTGACACTTACATTTCTAGAAGTAGAGATGTAATCAAGGATTGAGTTGATGGACTTCTCCGAGTGGTTCCTCGTGACTGCACTCTTGATGTATGTCAGCAGCTGTTTGTATCTCGACATCATTTCTGTGAAGTTGCCCTGGAAATACATGAAGTTCTTATTATCTAACTTTGACAACATTGTGGTAAAGACAGTGGAACAAAGATTTCTTTTTTTTAAATGAAATAGTATCTGGCTGGTGTGTGCACATCCAAGGTGCATGTAATATGGGGAAGTGTACAGTAACCTGAATAAATGTTTTCATTGTGCAACACTAGAGACAAAAGTCCCATTCTGACAATATTTGGACAACAAAGGTATTGAGTGGCGGAATGTAACTTTTAAGATTAATGCTGGAGAAGGAGCTGGATGGAGCTTTTAGAAAAGTTATTTGCAGTCTAACTTGTATTTTACCTTTAAATAATACAAATGATTATTGAAAGTAGAATGAACAATCATAAAATTGTTTGTTATTTTGGTGTATAGCCATGTCAGTAACTCACCAATTTAAAGTTAATCTTGATCATTTGCTTCAGTGCCTTGAAGCCCCATTCACCTTTGTCACCTCCCTCAAGCTCGAGGACTTTCTGAAAACTAGTGAGAGCTGCCTGGGGCTCATCTTCCTTCAATGCTTTGCTATTATAGTACTGATTCTCCAAATCAACATCCGGTTCCGAGTTACTGTCTTCAGAGTATTCCTGGAAAAATTTACAATACAAAATATTTAAAAACATTGTCTGGGCAAAATGATCAAGCTGAGACTGATAGGTTCAAGTTATAATAAGAAAGCCAGCTCATTTGTGCAAGATAATTGTCAATTTTGCAAACCTCATGGCGCAGCAATAAAATAATGTCGGCTAAACTGAAAAGTTTTCTGGTATTAAACGTCTTTTTCAAAAAAGCAAGGTTAAAAGCTAGGATTCTATGGGATACTCGCAAAAATGTCAAACACAATAACACTATGTACCAAATAAATGATGTGCAATCAAATTACATACCAAGCCATAATCTTCCTCCTCCTCGCACATATAATCATCATCGTTATCCGACATATTTGATAAACTTTCCTAATTATTTATTTTACAATTTCACAAATTACAAAAGCGTTTTTTTAGAGGCTATTATTTTCCCGAAAAGACATGACAATGACACTGACATCTGACATGACACGAATGAATGACACACCGGTTTACGTAGTTATCATTTTATACTCTGTGGGTGGACTGGTATTTACGCTAGAGACAACCCTTTTTGGTTTAGTACGTTACGCACCCCACAGGCTCACACATCGTAGTGGTTGGGATTTCCGATGTCCGACAGCGACAATGTAACTCTAATAGTCAATTACTCTCATACAAAGAGAATATAAAATTTATATTTACATGGCTCTCTCCCTGCAGGTGGTACCACTAAAGGGTTCCGTAAAATGCCAGTCTTATATTGAGTTTACTTCTATAGTTTCAATTGATAGAATTCTTAAAGATTTTTCTGTAATCTACAAGCAATGAACATTAATTTGAATTTTTTCCTAAATTTTAGCCTCAGTAGTTTCGGAGATCAGAGAAGACGGAAATTGACCATTCCTCCAATGGTCAATTTTCGTCTTCTTTCATGAATAAAATCAAAACTATTTATTTTATAATAATAACAAAAATATATTTGAGACCATTAACGCCCTAAAAGCCCTTTCATTTGATATATGACACAGAAAGGTTTGCAAAACTTTTTTTTAATTTCCTAAAATAAAAATAAAAAAATAATTTATAAAATATGGGTCATTTTTGGGGGACAAACCCCCAAAAATGACCCATATTTTATAAAATTTTTATTTACTTTGCACATATTTAATTGGGTCATAGGATTACACCATCCTACCAAATTTCACCTGATTTGGTTAGTAGATTCGGAGCAAATTGCCTGAGACAAACGGATGGACAGACAGACAGACAGACAGTGATCCTTTTTAAGGGTTTCCTTTTTTTTTGTTGTACGGAACCTTATAATCACAAAATCTTCTCGCAACCTCAAATAAAGATAAAATGAAAATATATTTTTTCGAAGCTCGCTTTGCTCGCTCTTTGATGAAGGCTGCTCTAATCTCGGTCCAGGAAAGCACCAAATTATCGAGCTCGCTTGCATGCTGCTGTAATCTTTTAGCTCTTCATTGAAGTTTTAACCTACGTTATAATCATGATCGAAATTACATTTTTTTTTGTCTCACTCTCGCTCACATTGAATGACAGCTAGAGCCAAAGTCAAAGTCAAAGTCAAAATTGTTTATTGCTAATCCTTGTACAATTACAACAGGTGGTAAATAAAAACATAGAAACAATTATGGACCCTGTCGGGCACAGCGATGCAAGTGAGAATGCTATTTTCTTAGTGCGCGCGCATCTATAATTTCTTATTGTGTCGTGGTCGCTCCCGAAGAGGTCCGTCCCGAATGTGTCGATCACAGAGTCTTTCGAGGGTTTTCAGTAGGAAAGATGTTAGGCTTATTGGTCTGTACGCCTTAGGTTGTGTGTAATCTGGTTAGCCTATTTAGGGATGAAAATGACTTTCACCTCTCGCCATGCAAGTGGTATGTATTTCTGTGCTATGCAGGCTCGGTAGATGGCGGTCAGCCACGGCGTTAGGACGGGGAAAATTAAAAGTCTGTATTGCCCATTTTATTCTCTCTGCGGTTACTATGGTGCGGACTCTGGCCCAGTCTTGGTCATTTGGTGTGTGCTTTGGCTCACTTGCCCAGGTTCTGTCCTCGGAGAGATTGATTGATGACCAGTAGGGCTATTACGTATCCTTTTGATCTCCAGTGACTATCAAGCCTCGGTTGTACACCGAGCTTTGATGACAACCGAGAATGTCAAAACATTGGTACTACGTATTACACAGAGTGGATATCACTTTACGGTGACTAACAGCCCGGGTACGGTGTAACGTCTTTCACGAAAGCCACTTCAAACTCAGTTGTCATCAATTTGTTGTCCACTATGCTTACATAATGTTACGAGCTGGGTATGGGATAAATTAATTACTACCGAAGAAACAACAAATAACTTTAATAATCACAAAACACTTAAAACATCACAAGTACACAACTGATCACTATTCACTTAGATATCGCACTTACTAGTTCACTTCGATTCGCTTCGTACTGTAGCCAAAATAAGACTGACTGCTCCCGCAAACACGTCGACTATTTATATGGCGATCGAACGTTCGAGAAATATCCACGACTTCCTAGAATCTTCTAGACTATTCCACAACTTGTACAGAGGAAAGAAGTAGGTACTTTATGCCCTCGGCGTACGGTCGAAATTACAATGATGTTCTTTTGTAGGTAGTTTGCGAATTTGTACCTACATCATTCGGGACTCGTTTTACCTACCTACCTACTATTACCTACCTACCCACTATTAGGTACCTACTACCGTAACTGTAGGTAAGTACGGGTACGACGTAACACTGCCCCGTCCTTAGACATGCTCGTCCCGAGCATCATTAGCCCGTAGTATCGCGCCAATCTGTCTACATGGACAATCTTAGGCGCACCTCGTGGACCCTTCTGTATTCGGTAGGTGACATCGTTGATCCTAGTCACAACTCGGTATGGTCCATCCCATTTTGCTTGCAATTTCGGAGACTTCCCCTTAGTCCGTACTGGGTTATGCAACCACACCAGTGAACTTTCGTCGAAACCCCTACTATTTGCCTGCCGGTCATAACGGGTCTTCATCTTCTCAGACATCTGTTGGCCGGATTGTCTGATCTGCTCATAAACATCATTCAACTTGTTACGCAAGTCAATCGCATAATCTGTTACACTACGTGGAGCATCAGGGGGAGTTCCAGTGATTAAATCAGCAGGCAACCGTAATTCCCTTCCAAAGTTCGCGAAGGCTGGCGTCACAGTCGTACTTTCGTGGACGGCGCTACGGTAGGACAGAAGAAATGGCTGTATATGCTTGTCCCAATCCCTTTGTCTGCTTTCCACGACTTTTGCCAGATATCTTTCCAACGTTTGGTTGAATCGTTCCACCATTCCATCAGATTGTGGGTGGTAAGAGGTGGTTCTGGTTTTGTGGGTACCCATTAATCGACAAGTCTCCTGAAATACTTGCGATTCAAAATTCCTTCCTTGATCGCTGTGTATTTCTAAGGGTACTCCAAAACGACAGAAGACTTCCTGAACTAATTTATCTGCGACAGTTGTAGCTTCTTGGTTAGGAATAGCGAAGACTTCTGGCCACTTTGTGAAGTAATCCATGACCACCAGGAAGTACTTGTTTCCGCTCTCACTTTCTGGAAATGGTCCCGCAACGTCTAGTGCTATCTGTTCCCAAGGGGCTCCAACGTTGTACACTTTTAATGCACCTCTGCTGCGTGTGTGGGGTCCTTTCACGGCCGCACAACTGGTACATTTGCGACACCAGTCCTCCACATCATCTCGACAGTGGATCCAGTAAAATCGTTCTCGAATTTTTAGTAGAGTCCTTTTTACCCCCATATGTCCTCCTGAACATCCATCATGGTAGAGCCGTAAAACATCCGGTACCTTAGCTTTAGGGACAACCATTTGTAGATGACAGCTGTCCCCTCGAGCGTTTTCCCATTTACGGCACAAGACTCCATCCTGGATCACCAAGCTGTTCCATTTTGCCCAATAACTCTTTGTGATGGAACTCATCGCAGCCACATCACTCCACTTAGGTTTAGGAGCACCAGCTTTGATCCACTCGAAGATCGGTTTGATGTCCGAGTCATTTTGCTGAGCCTGCTGTATGGTTACCTTCCATTCATCGCTGAGATCCGTTCTTAGAATCCTCACGGGCACCACTTCCTTAGTTAGACTCCTGTCTGGAACTGTGCTTCCAAGCTTCAGGCAAAGGTCTTCTTGACAGTTCATCTGTTTTGCTGTGGTTTCTCCACTTTTGCTGGGCAGTCATTCCAGTTGCTTTTCTCTGCAGGGTTTGGTTTTCCCTTGGTGTGCTTCGTTTTTTACAGTTTGACCGGAGGTGACCCCTTTCTCCACAATTGTAACACTTAGGGCTGTACCCTTGTGAACGCTGGTGTACAGGTGATGCCACAACTTGCTTTGGAGAGCTTGACCGAAAATGATCCCTTTCTCCGACGCAGTGTGTTCGATGGTCTTGCCTCGCTGCCTCTACTTCCAAGGCATGGGCCAACGCCTCTTTCAGTGTCTCATGATGCCCAAGTCTCACGGCGGCTCTAACTTCCAAGTCACGTATTCCATCAACGAACGCTTGTACCAGATTCCCATCGATAAGTGCAGGGGCAGACTGGTATGCTTTTCGAACCAGCTTTTCAACTTCCAGGGCCCACTGTTGCAGGTTCTCGGCACTACGTTGAACACGATCCTTCAACTTAGCACGAAATACGTGCTCCAGGTGCGCGTCGCCGTATCTGGACTCTAACGCCTCCAGCAGCTGCTCGTAGGTTACATCCTTGCCGAGCGCCTCAAGAATGTTTAAGGCCTGGTCTCGAAGGCCCAAGGTGAGAGCGGTCATGGCTTGCGGTTTTGTCCATCCATTCGCCTTCATAACGGCCTCAAATTGAATTTTATAAGCCGACCACGAAGATGTTCCATCGAATGGAGGCACCTTAAAGCTCCGCGCTGAAGGTGCAGCAACTACTGAAGCCACAGTCACGTCTCCAGTCTTCAGTTCTCCCAAAGCCTTTTTCACCCCAGCGATCTGAACTTCGGCCTCTGAGATACGGTTCTCGTGCTGGTGAACCTGAACCTTCATCACTTTCAGATCTTTGCCAAAAGTTGCATGAAGATCCTTTATGAGGAGCATCTGTTCATCCTGGCGGCGGGCCTGCTCCTCTTTATCTTGCTGCAACTGCTCTTCCAACCGGCGAGCCTGCTCCTCTTGACGGCGAGCCTGCTCCTCTTGACGGCGAGCCTGCTTCTCTTGACGGCGAGCCTGCTCCTCCTTATCTCGTTGCAACTGCTCCTGTAACTGGCGAGCTTGGTCCTCTTGACGGCGAGCCTGCTCCTCCTTATCTCGTTGCAACTGCTCCTGTAACTGGCGAGCCTGGTCCTCTTGACGGCGAGCCTGCTCCTCTTGACGGCGAGCCTGCTCCTGCAGCAGCGCCATTAAAGCTGACAAGTCTGGCGCCACTGATGCTGGAGAAACTCCGGATGGGCCAGCGACTGGCACTGACGTAGGCTGGACACCAACCGGTGTCTGTGTCGGAGAATCTCCAAACCGCCTTTGGTCCATGTTCTGCTGTCGCTGACTCCTGGTACGGATACCGTCCGTGTCGTCCTTTAGTAGAATTGGCACCACTTCTGACACCAAATTGTTACGAGCTGGGTATGGGATAAATTAATTACTACCGAAGAAACAACAAATAACTTTAATAATCACAAAACACTTAAAACTTAATCACAAGTACACAACTGATCACTATTCACTTAGATATCGCACTTACTAGTTCACTTCGATTAGCTTCGTACTGTAGCCAAAATAAGACTGACTGCTCCCAGAGAACTCGCTGCTGCCCAGTAGTGGGCTGCGGCTGGCGGGGTATGGGCAGCGCCCTTTGTCCCGCAGAATCCAATTGTGCCCGTAAACATACGGGCACCGTCGGTGGAGCGGCCATGTAGGCCTCGGCCAATGGCGAGCGCGCTTGCGCCGCTTGCCTGTGAGTTAGTGTCATTTTGTGTCGGTAGGGGCGCCACGGTGTTAACCGTATCTTCACGCCGCCTCGGCGGTCTGTCACCGCCAGGTGGAACTCCCGGTGCCCCGGGTGAAGCCCGGCGGATGATGACCAGCCAGAGGCGGCTGGGGCTGCCCCTACCGGGCAGGGGGCCCCCGCCCACAGCGTTATCGAAGCTAGCCGATGCGCTCCGGGCTAAGGGGCCATGAATGTATGTGTGAGCGGTATTGTGTTGTGTAACACCGCTCATGTATGCGAGTAGATGGCGTGCCCGCGCCGCTATCCATCGCGTGAGTCATAATGTTGTGGAGTCGTGTGGGTATGAGGTGGGGGGTGCGCGCCGCGCCTATGTTAACTTAGAACGCGACGTTGCACCGGTGTGTGTGTACTGTAGTGTTGTGGAGTCTTTTTGTACGAGTATGTCGCGTGTAGGTGAAGCGACATACTCGGAGGTCAAGTCCGGTAGGTGACGTCACACGTCCGTCACTAGGTCGCGTGGTAGGCGCCTGGGTAGGCGCGGGGGGCGCCCCGCGTCAGGCGGGCGCGTGTGCCATGGCGCAATCTCCTTAATGTGCGGCCAGGCAGAGACGTCGGCGCGCGCAAACATGTTGGACGCGAGGCGCCGGCTGAAGTCCTCCAGGCTCTCGATATTGAGGTCCCGCTGAACTACTGTGTTCCTCACGTAGCGAGGGGCGGCGACAATCTTGCGGAGCGTGATGTTCTGCTGCGTTTCAAGGGCCTTCTTGCTTTTCTCGCTCGTGAGGGCGAGCCAAGCTGGGGTAGCGTACGTGAGCAGGGGGCGGATGTACGTTTCGTACACGCCCAGCTTGGCACGCAGCGGGAGGCGGGACGAGAGCACTGGGTGAAGCAGGTAGCGGGCGCTCCTGCTTTTTGCGATGATCGTACGGACGTGTGGCGCCATGGAGAGCCGACTGTCGATGGTGACTCCCAGGTACTTGGCCTCGCCGAGCCACCTGACGTCGGCTCCCTGCAGTTTCAGGGGTGGTGGCTTTTTGCAGCCGCCGACAGTCAGTGCCTGTGTTTTTCCCACATTCATCGACAACCTCCATTTTGACAGCCATTCTGGCAGCAGGTCGAGCACGCGCTGCATCTTGACGGCCGCGTGATGCACGTTGAGTGAGGTGGCGAGGTACGCGGCGTCGTCCGCGTACAGCGCGAGCGTGGTGTCTGTAGTGGTGGGGATGTCGTCGGTGAAGCAGGAGTAACACCACGGGGAGACACAGCTGCCCTGCGGCACTCCAGCTGCGATGTGACGGGCGCTCGATATCGCGCCGTCTACCACCACCCTGAAGGTCCTGTCCGAGAGGAAGGAGGAGACCACCTGTATCAAGCGACGAGGCGCGTCTGTCTTCGACAGTTTGTAGAGCAGACCGGCATGCCATACTCTGTCAAATGCTTTTTCCATGTCGAGGAATACTGCAACTGCTCGCTCCTTCTTGTTCAGCGCCGCCGTGAGCAGGTGCAGTACCCTCGACAGCTGGAGCGTCGTTGAGTGCTCCGAGCGAAACCCAAACTGCTCGGGGCGTGGGCCCACATGTTTTTGAAGGTGTCGCAGCAGGAGTTGTTCAAACACCTTGGAGATGCAGGAGAGTAGTGTGATGGGCCGGTAGCTTTCCGGCTTCAGGACGTCCTTGTGAGGTTTGGGCAGCATGATGACGCGCCCCTCCTTCCACGCAGCCGGGAAAACCCCGGTGCGCAGTATCCCTGTGAACAAGCGCGCTAGCGCCGCTACCGTTCTGTACGGCAGGTGGCGCAGCGCGGTGTTGGTGATCTTGTCCGCCCCCGGGGCCTTTCTTGGCTTTGTCCTAAGGATGGCGCGTCTAACTGCACAAGGTGAAAAGAAAATCGGGTCTTCATCGGGAGCTACCGGCGAGGCGAAGTACTCTCCAAGGTGCCTCTCGACTGCTGCGATGTGCTCGGCGTCGGTGGTTGGGTTTGGCTGAAACTGACGCTCCAGGTGCTCAGCAAAGATCTCTGCTCGGTCTGCTGCAGCATATCTGGGCGCCCCGTCGCTGTGGCGAAGTGGACGTACCGGGGCTGGGGTGTTCGTGAGAGTCCTGCACAGCTTGTGAATCGACGGCCAGTCTCCCTCTGTGGCGTCGATGCGTTCCTCCCAGCCCGCGGCGTTGAACTCTTGTAGCTTGACCCTGACCTTCTCCGCCAGACGGTTGAGGTCGCGCTTGATTGCGGGGCAGCCTGTGTCCTGCCACCACCTGCGTAGGCGCCTTCTCTGGGCGACTAGGTGCTTGATGTGGGCGGGGAGGGGCTTGTAAACAAACCCCCCCGGCGGCGTCGGCGATGTTGTAGTCGCCTCTTCCAAGGCGCGTTGGATGCAGGCGGTGATCTCTTCCGCAAGCCTCTCAACGTCTGCGGCGGTCTCGCAGGGCCAAGTGGGTGTGGTGGTCTCCAGCTTTCCTTTAAAAGTGTCCCAGTCTGTGATGCGACGTGGCGCAGGAGGCGAGAGTCTGGTCGGCATCTCTGATAGGACGACGAGTACAGGTTGGTGATCCGACTGCAACTCGTCGTCTATCACCTGCTGGGTGAGCTGGCAACCGAGGCCCCGGCGGATCACGATGTCTAGCACGTCCGGAGAGTGCGCCTGGTTGTCTGGGTAGTGGGTTGGTGTGTCAGGGCCGGACACCGTGTGTCCATGGGCCTCCGCGTCCGTGAAGAGTCGTCCGCCCCAGGTGTTCTGCGTCCGGCTATTCCAGGCCGGATGCTTGATGTTGAAGTCGCCGGCAAGGAGTGTCGGGTTCGGCGACTGCAAGATGTTTTTCAGCTCTGTGAGACTGAAGTCGGTGCCAGGTGGATGGTAGGCCGCGTAGATGTTCATGTCCTTGCCGGCGACGTGGAGTTGGACTCCCAGCGCCTTGAAGGTCGTAGGGGTGATCTCTGGGAGCGGTTGGTGGACGACCCTTCGGCTGACCAGCACCGCCAGCCCGCGGTAGGTGATGCCGAGCGGCGACTTCTCATCCCTCCTATAGGTGAAGTACCCCGGGAACCTGATCTTGTCCGCAGGCCCCAGGAGTGTTTCACCTATGAGCGCCACGTCGATCCTTTGTTCCTTGAGGAGGAGGCGGAATGGGGCGACCTTGTTTCTAAGGCCGCGGGCATTCCAATGCAGTACCCTCAACGAACTAGACATTGTACAATCTTAGTAGCTCAGCCAGTCCGTCGAGGATAACTATGCCCGCGTCCTGTCCCTGTCTTATGGCCCTAATTAGGCTCATGAGCAGGTTGATGGCGCAGGCGGTGAACTCCTTCTGTTGCTGTTGTTGGCCTTCAGTCTGTGGGACGCCAACCGGTGGTGGATTTTGTTGCCGCCGCTGCTCGCGGGCGACAGCTGGGTGTTGTTGTTTCTGTTGCTGTTGTTGTTGTTGTTGTTGTTGTTGTTGTTGTTGCGGTTGCGGCAGCCTTGGTGCCTTGGGTTTAGTAGCGGCCGGGGCCGCGCTCGTGGGTGGGGCAGGTTTTTCCTCCCGCTTCCCCTTCCTCGGCTCACTAGCGCCAGCAGCGGCAACAAAAGGAGTCACTTTTGATGTTGTTGGTGCGGCAGTGGGCTGCGCCTGCGCCGCGACAGGGACAGTGCCCTCTGTTGTTTGGGTCGCGGGGGGCTGGTGTTTCTTTCCCCTCTTCCTTCCCCCGCGCTTCTTGTTTTTCCGCCTCGAGGCAGTAGCGTCATTTGTGTCGGTGGAGGTGGGCCCGTTTGCAGCCGCCATCAGCGTGGTGCTGGGGGCCTCATGGTCCTCAGCGTTGGTTGGTGGCCCCTCTCTAGGCCGGCGCTGACCCGCTGAAGTGGCGACAGTGCCTGCCCGCCTGTTCTTGGCTTCTTTCTTGAGGACCGGGCACCTTGTGCTGCAGGCCGGGTGGTCGCCCGCACAGTTGGCGCAGGTGGCCGGCTCCTCTCTTGGGCGCGGGCAGTCGCGCGCAACGTGTCCTTCACCGCACCTCACGCAGGCGAGAGGGCGGTGGCATTGGCGCGAGCTGTGCCTAAACTTCTGGCATCTGTGGCATTGTGCAGGCCCACGCTTGCTTCTCCACGCTTCGACGCGGACACCACGCATGCACATTAGAGTCGTGGTGTCGTAAATCCTACGGATGTCCGTCTGCCTCCTCAGCACTGCATGGAATATGCAGCCGGGTCGTCCTCCGCGTGCGTTAATATTGCGCACGTATTCCGGTTCATACCCCAGCAGGCTGAGCTCCTCAGTGATATCAGCTGGGTCCGTGTCCGCCGGCAGCCCCCTGATGGCCACCTTAAGGCTACGCTCCGCCTGCAGCGAGTAAGCGAACCAACTGGTGCCGTCCAACTTTTCCAGGTCCGTCAGATAGCTTTGGACCACCCTGTATTCGTCCTCGCTCTCCGGGAGGAACCTAAATCCCCCTTGAAAGGTCGGGCGTTAGGTGGGTGGCCCAACTTTATGCTGAGGGCCCTAAAGTGGGCGGCCCAGCCAGTCAGCTTCTCCACTATGAGCGGAGGGTAGCGTGGCCTCTTCTCTTTGCTGCCTTTGGCAGCCGCGGTGGCGCTCGCACCTTGTGCAGGGGCTGCGGCGGGTGGTGGCACTGTGCGTGCTGAGTCCAGTCCTGTGGGTGTGCGGCGAGTCGCTTCAGCGAAGGTCGGCGAACCCGCTCCCGCTCTTCCGCGCGCGTCACGCTGCGGGAGCGGGGAGTCGGGACATGGACGCTTGGCCTCTTCAGCGGCCTCGCCGTCTGAGCTTCTTGGTCTGCGCTGGGCCCTGACTTCAGACTGGAAGTCGTGGTCTAGGGCCAGCGCGTCCTCGGTACTCATCTCACTATTATAGTCTTCTTCGTCATTAATAAAACACTGACTAACCTCTGTATCCGGGACTCGTCTCTCTCGACTCGTCGAGTAGGAAGCCGTGGAGAGGTTGCTCCCTTCCCTCGACGAACACGGAGAGAGTGCGGCTGGGGAGTCCCGGGCAGAGGCTCTCGGCGGTGGCGGCGACATGGCAACTTCATGTGCGACTGCAGTGGTTGCGGCGGCTGAGCCTGCTAGCAAGCGGCGAGGCGCGGGCGACGCGCTGCGCACGGCTCGGCCCGTAGCGGCAGCCGAGCGAGCGCTCGCGGACGGTAGCGCACCGGGTCGCGCGGCGGTGTGAGCGGGCGGCGCGGGGCGAGGCGCGGCGGCGGTCTGTTGCGCGAGCGCCGGACGGGGCGCAGGCGATGTGTTATTACGCGCGCTTGTTGCACTAGGGCGCACGGCAGAGGCGGTGGTGCGAGCAGCTGTAGCGCGGCTATGGTTCCCCGCGGGCCCCGGGGCCTGGGTTGGCGCGGGACGGGTCGCGGCGGGTTTAACCGGCACTGTTGGTTGGCGCTGTAGCCTCGGGTCCTTGCTCACTGTCTGCGCCTGGGACAGCGGGGTATGCGTTGGTGGTGATGGGGTGCGATAGGCAGCTCCCGTAGTGTCGGTGCTCGCTGGACGGGCACCGGGCGGCGAGCCCCCAATGTTCGGGAGCGACGTCGTCCGGTCCCCCATCTGGTCGGTGGTCGGTAGTATAGGTGGTGGTTTTCCTTTCCTCATCCTGGTGTCCTATGGAGGTGACACTCCGCAGCCCTACGATGAACTTAGTTGGTGGTGGAGTCCATCGAGGAGCGGAAATTTCCGTCGCTATAGTGACCGTTGGCGACGGTTTATTCCTTTGTTCGGAAAAATAACGGGCTCGGGCGGTATTCGTGAAACGCGGATTTGGCGTCTACCCACAAAAACGTTGATTTTTTTGAGGGGACGACCAATCACGGGCGCGCTAACTGGAGCGCGATAGTACTGCGAGTCGCGGTTCACGGAACTGGGTCGCGTATGTGTACACATGCGTGTGTCACCAGCTAATCCTCACTGACTGTTCCCGCAAACACGTCGACTATTTATATGGCGATCGAACGTTCGAGAAATATCCACGACTTCCTAGAATCTTCTAGACTATTCCACAACTTGTACAGAGGAAAGAAGTAGGTACTTTATGCCCTCGGCGTACGGTCGAAATTACAAAGATGTTCTTTTGTAGGTAGTTTGCGAATTTGTACCCACATCATTCGGGACTCGTTTTACCTACCTACTATTACCTACCTACCTACTATTAGGTACCTACTACCGTAACTGTAGGTAAGTACGGGTACGACGTAACAATAATTTACTATGCTGGGTTTCCCCTTCGCGTACTGTTCCTTGCCCGCATGTTTCCGCGTCCGACTGCTTTTCGCGCTTGGTTTCCCCTTAGCCGGTCGCGTACTCCCTTACAACCAACCGTTTGTGCTACACGCTGGCTACTGCCTTCGCAGATTTTGCGCAAACGATTGTTGAGTTCTCTTTCTCTGTTCCGGATCTTCCCGCGCTTCGTTTTCAGCATACGTACTTAGTTCACAGAGATGAAACCAGAACCACCAGATTCCGCTTCCTTTCTCGTCCCGAGAGAGTTTATGTCTTTCAGCCTTGCCCCGATCTTCTCGTGGGGAGTTCGCTGCTAATGCTGGAGAGTCGAGCTTTGTCATTGTCATTGTCAGGATTGTTCGTTACACTGTTTCGAACGATGCTCTGTTGCCAGGCCCTCGTGGAAGGTGTAACAGTCGTCAGAGTAGTTGGCGCAGAAGTCACAGCCGTCTTAGAGTCGGTAGGCGCAGAAGTCGCAGCCATTGTTGTGTTGGTTGGCGCGTGAGCCGCAGCCGGAGCTGTTGGCACTAAAGCGGCCAGCAGCGACGAATGCGCGGCGCTAGTAGGCAGATTGGTGCCCCCCCGTGCAACCACGTGAAGGTGAATCCCCCAGACTTGCCTTGAGGATCTACACGACCGTAGCACTCCCCCTCAAGACCCCGCCTCCCTACCGCATCTGAGGGTAGGCCTGCATCTATATTACCAAGCAAAGCATGTCGTTGTGCAACCGCGAAAGCATAAATACAGACCCCCCCCAAAACTTGCACCAACTATAAATCAGGATAATTGGTTTCTTGAATAGCTTTTTGGCATTTTCCAGTCCTTTAAACCTTTTCTCCGCTTCTTAACACCGCACACATCTGTCTAGTCTATCTGTCCGTCTGTACATCTGTCTTCTTAGATTTTTCATTTTAACAGTAAACTACAAAACAAAAGATCTGAAAGTGTCTAATTCGAAAATTAATGAGGTTTACGGATTTAAAACAGACAAGAAAGACGGGAGGAGCACTATCACTCGACCCAAATCCACTTTCTGCAGCTTTAATAGAACCGACAAACCATATAAATCACACAAAATGGAAGAGATCTACAAATTCGCGCACACGCTGAAATTAATCACCATTTTCTAGGACAAGAAATAGTAAATACCAGTATTTTTGTTTGATGTATGAAAATATTTAACAAATGCTTAAATAAATGATTAAGTAAATGATTATTCTAGTATATATATTTAATTTATTATTTTTGACTCAATTTTCATTTTCATCAACATACATTCAAATCAACAAGGCGTTTTAAGCAAACTGGTGACAATTGGCGTAATTACCATCTATGTCATTTTTACGTATTAAATCTCTCAGGTTTACGCGGATTTCATAAGAGATGGTGTTAGTATCTTTGTCAAATATTGGACGCCTACGTCAAGTAGTGCAGTGTTCCCCCCCTGGTAAACACATTTCTCTTCCATTATACGAATATGAATGAGTCTCTCTCTAGACATGACTATCATCAAAGTTCTCACCTCATTCATGCCTCATTCACGACACATTTGAGAGGGTAAGTGCCCAAAAGTAAATAAAATTGTAGTCTGATTAAAATCTATAAATTGAACGCAACAATCGTCCAAATGTTTGATTGGTTGACTGGTTAACCAATAGAAAAATTGATTTAAAAGTTCATTTTAGGCGCCAAACCTATATAATGATTTAGTTCAATTTTTTTTCTTAAATAGGTACTCTATTAGCATATAATAATTATTTTACAAAAACTCAAACGTACGTAACCACATCTAGAAACAATATATAAACCGTAGTAACGAAACCATCGTAAATCGCGCTTTTTTCATTTGCTGGTTTGTGAGTGGTCAATGAACTTCTAAACATATGATCGTTCCGAATACTTCTTTTTGAGTTTTCATCTGCTGCGACCAAATTCATAATTAACGGTTTAAGGTACAAATTTTGTATTTAAAATTAAACAAAGTACATTTAAGAATAGTTTGATTTGTTTTTAACTCAGTTAAGAATATTTATGACGGAACATCTACATTAAAGCATTTTCAAAAGAAAACGTAAGTGTCCTAGAATGGATTTCGGAACAAAATCGATCATTGACAAGTCACAACATTGAAGATTTGGAGGGAAATTAAGTAGACTCAAAAAAGCGGGCGGTCTGCAAACGCGCAATACGATACGTGCATTCGCTTCTGTGATCTTGTACGTGTTGATCGTAACTGAAAGTTGACTTAAATTCTATTGTTTAATTTAATTAAAACATAATGGCCCCAATTGTTGACAAGGAAAACATGTACAACGATATCCAAAACGGGCATTTGAAGGTTAGTTACTCTATACGTATACTCGAGAATTTATTATTAGAAAATTGCGACATGTCGGAACCTGTAGCTAACCTTTGTTTGTTTTGCAGTCTCCGGTTAAAAACAATGTTTTGGCTGAACGCAATGACAATATGAGTGAAGAAAATATGGAAGTTGAAGAAAAGAACATGGAAGTTGCAGTATTTGACCCACAAAAGGAGCCCCTCCTCAGAGACAACCCTCGCCGCTTCGTCATATTCCCGATCAAGTACCCCGACATCTGGGAAATGTACAAGAAGGCTGAGGCTTCGTTCTGGACTGTTGAGGAAGTGGATCTATCCAAGGTATGTATTTGTTCACGTCTGTTTATTTTCATCGTATTAACTTCTAGCGCCTTTTTTATTTTTCTCAAATCTATTTGATTATTTTAATAACTTATGTTGTACTGTCGAGTGTCGGTGTAACCAATTTATTTCCAAGTTAAGTAAGCTTCAGTTAAATACCCGCTGTTTGTCGTTACAAAATAGTCACGCATGACCACCCCTCACGAGAACAATAGGAAGTACCAAATAATGGCGCAATATCAGTCGCGTCGTGGTGATAATTTTCTGATAATTCATCATTTCTAGCTAGCCTGAGAGCTAGATAACCTGCATGTGATATACATGACATGTGGGACAATAACTGTTTTAGATTATCACATGCTTCTTTTTTGTTCGATTTTAATTATAATTTCGCTTTCCTTTTAGAATTTCAATACTTCCTGTAAAGCATGAGCTGCAATAAGTACTGTTACACCATCAAATTTTGTTTTTGCTTCTTACTCAAAACATGTAGCAATGTTTTGTACACAAGGCAGACATTCAAGTAACTCAACTTACATTTAATTGTTGTCTATAGGACATGTCAGACTGGGAGAATCTGAAGGATGGTGAGAGGCACTTCATCAAACATGTGCTGGCTTTTTTTGCTGCCTCAGACGGCATTGTCAATGAGAACCTGGTGGAACGCTTCTCCCAGGAGGTGCAAGTGACTGAAGCAAGGTTCTTCTACGGGTTCCAGATAGCTATGGAGAATGTACACTCTGAGATGTACTCTCTGCTCATTGATACATACATTAGAGATCCAAAGGAGAGGTAAGTTGACTGAATTTTTGTTGAAACAGCCCTCTTTCAAAATCTAGCTGAACAGTATTTGAATAAGTCTTCATAGAAAATGTATTTGAAAAGGAACTTTAAAACTCCATGCAAGGTGTCTCCCTTTATTTATTTGTTTACAAATGTCATACTTTTTTAAATATTCTTTAAAAAAAAAACATTTTGATATCTAAAAAAGTAGCCCACCTGTCTCGGAAACAGAATTTAAGCTATAAGGTTTCTTATCATTAGAGGAAGCAATCCATTAGTTACTTGAATGTAATGCAATAAATCCATATTATATACCTACAACACGTCATACAAAACATACCATTGTACCTAGCAACACTACATACAAATAGGCATTAGACCACCATGACTCATACTCATACAAAGTTTTCCATTGTAATCATTTAAATCATTTTCCTTACACAGAGACTTCCTGTTCAATGCCATTGAAACCCTGCCCTGTGTAAAAAAGAAGGCTGACTGGGCCCTGCAGTGGATCGCAAGCAAGGAGGCCACATTCGCCGAGCGCATCATCGCGTTCGCCGCCGTCGAAGGGATCTTCTTCTCTGGCAGTTTCGCTTCTATCTTCTGGATGAAGAAGCGTGGTCTCATGCCTGGATTGACATTCAGCAATGAGCTGATTTCTAGAGATGAGGTTTGTATTTTGAGTCATTCTAAAATTACATGTTTTGAAACTTTAGATACTTACTAAACTTCAGGCCATTTTTACCAAGGGGTATCATATTACCCATTTGTGGTGTTGTGGAGGGATAGGCAGATGTTCTATACAAAATACTAATATTCAACTGCCTCTAGTTAGACTGGAGTGGAAGCCAACCTCAATATAGTTGGATAAATAAAGGCTAGGCAGAGAATGATGCCTTACTTACAAAAGTCACACCAGTCATTCTGATTAGTTCAGTTGATAGTAATTCATCACAAACTTATCCTTAGTGTGTCTCCTCACGCACACCCTTATCTGAAATATTAACTTGAAACATTGATAAGAATCACACGTAAGTGCTATTCACCAATGTATGGCATACCTGTGTTTATCACAAATCAATACAGTTTAACTTTCATAACTTGATATCAATTTATTACATTGAGTGGATATCCATAGATACTCCTAGGCAATTAGCCTATTTGATAAGGTCTTAAAAATTTTAATGTACATTAATCTGATGTAGTTCAAGTTTTTCCATTATAGTTGTACTATGTTGAGTAGTAACCATACATAATATTAGGAAGTATTGGCTAAACATTTAAGATAATAATGTTACCATTAAAATACATCTAATTTTTATACAAAAAAAGGTAATCTGTTTTAGGCGATAATAATGTACCTATGTGTCAATAATAAGCTTCTTCTTCTTTCATCATAGAGAGTAGTTACGAATTCTATAACTGATGACAATATTATGTACGGTTCTGCAGGGCCTACACACCGACTTCGCGTGCCTGATGTTCCGCCACCTCGTTCAGAAGCCGAGCAAGGAGCGCGTGCTGGCTATCATAAAGGACGCCGTCGTCATCGAGCAGGAGTTCCTCACTGACGCGCTGCCCGTCAGACTGCTCGGCATGAACTGCGAACTCATGTCCGAATACATCGAGTTCGTCGCCGACAGACTACTTGTGGAACTCATTGGAGAAAAGGTATGTGGCCTCATTTGTGATGTTTTTCAGAGAGGTCGGGCAGAACTGGCTTGCTTGTTATGTATGAACGTCAGGCGAGTTGCGGTCAAGTTCAAGCCTATTTAATTATTTATAAGGAGGATGTAATAATGCCTTTTTACATGGAACAGGATGAGTTTATGTAACTGAATTGTCAAAGATATTTCAATGTGCTATGAACTGAATAGGAAAGGCAGATGAGATAATTATGCATGATGTTAATTTATTGTTGCCTAAATGGAAAATGTAGGTCGTCCACTATCAGTATGTTTTGAACTATTCTGAGACTGATAAGAACAGTTATAATTCTAATTTACCTATCAAACTTCAATTGTATTATTTCGTCAACAGCACTACAACACAAAGAACCCATTCGACTTCATGAATCTCATCTCTTTGGAAGGCAAGACCAACTTCTTTGAGAAGAAAGTCAGTGAGTACCAGAAGTGGGGAGTTATGTCCAACCAGATGGACAATGTTTTCACACTTGACGCTGAATTCTAAACTGACTACAAGAAACGGACAAACCATGCAATAGTCTCAGTGACAGACAGTATTATTAATTCCAATCACCAGCAATGAAGTGTATGTTTGGAGGGTACTTTACCGGTGGAGCCGGTAATATAATTACTTGGATTGACAGTATGTTCATTATTGTCATATTATGTATGTGTCGCAGGAATATCGTAGAACACGCCGTATTACATAAACTAATGCAAAAGGTCGCTGTTCTGTCTTCACGTCCAGACGGATAACAATTCGGCGGAAATATAGTACGCCGCATTGAATGGGCACTTCGCGTTAGTCAAAGCGGCGTAAACGTGCCGCCCAGATACAAACGGGCGCATCGTCGATACGCCTCTTTGAAAGCGAGCTCGGTATAAGTACAAGGGGCACCCGATGTTAGGTTTCTCTAAACCCTGCAGACAGAAATAGGAACCCTATGCAGCGGAGCAACGTCAACTACGCCTTATTTTTGGAATTTTAGTATTTTATTCGTTCGTTTCTTCTTGCTGACAATACGGCTTAACATAGGACGCCGCTATGACGAACGTATCGCCACCACAATCCGGCTGAACGTGAGGGCATACATAACAGCGACGTTATTGAATCCGGCGCGCCATTATGTAATACGGCGTGTTATACGAATCTTCTGCGACATTTGTACAACTTGATTAATTTGAATTGTGTTTTTGACGATTGTGCATGAAGGGAACTCCCTATATTTAAGTAGACAAAAATCCTTGATTTTGTAACATGTGTACCTTTAAGCAAATAGTTTTAATGACTTAGCTTGTAAGTACTAGAGTAATGAATTTCCTACACAATAATATATTTTATAGTAAAATGGAATCATTTCAAGATGATTTATTCTGTGATAGATAATAATAATGAGCGCATTGAAGTAGGTTAAGTGAGTTGAAATTGTATTTTTTTGCTAATAAAAGTTCTTTTCGACAGATTTAATGTCTTTATTTTTGTCATCATCATCATATCAACCCGGAATCACCGACTTCTGGGTATAGGCCTCCCCTTTTTTCCGCCACACTTCACGGTTCTGTGAGTTTCTGATCCAGGTGTTTCCCGCGACTTTGACGATATCGTCACATCGATATTTTTGTACGATTTTAAATGATGACCCAATAATAGTGCTATTGGGTAATCGTTTAAATTGTAAAGTGGAAAAATAATCGCGCACTTTTTGACGTCTAATCTGGTACAGTACTTTATTCAGGGACATAAAAAACCGACTTAAAAAAAAACAAAAATAAACTTTGACCTGAACTTTGTTTGAACCATTGTTTTTGTCGCGTCCGTGGCTTAGGCCCCCAGTGGTCGAGGCACCCGTGGCCGACGCCCCCGAATCGATTCATTTTTTTTTGTGCTTTTTCTCTTAGTACAGTCATCGGCAGGTACATTTGTTCCCAACGAGTAACACCCTCAAATGTCACACTGTTACTCGATGGGAATATTTTTAAGAAAAAATTCCCAACCAGTCACACTGTTACTCGATGGGAACTTTTTATTACTAATTTCCCAAGGCAGGTACAAAAAACAAAATTTTGACCTCGAAGAGCCTGTGGGAGTAGGATAAAAAAAAACAATTTTAATTTTCAAAAAACTATTTCACCATAACCATAACCATTTCTCTGTAGGAAGCATCATCTGCTACCACTGGTGGATCGACGTAGAATTGCCGACTGTTTATTCTTGTTAAAAATTCTCAATAACAATATTGATAACCCTGAGTTATTGTCAAAATTTTATTTCAATGTGCCAAGTAAGACATTTTGTTTTAACCCACCCATACGTGTACCTCATACATCTTCGAATTAATAATAAATAATAATATCGCTGGACATTACACAAAGCCCATCTAGTCCCACACTAAGCAACGTGGCTTGGGTTGTGGACACCAGATAGTTGATATACTGCATAGATACTTTTTGTTTGTAAATACATACTTATTATACATATAAACATCCATGACTCGGAAATAAATGTCCATGCTCATCACACAAACATTTGCTTCTACCGGGATTCGAACCCGGGACCCTAAGAACGTAAGGCAGCCTCAGTAACGCTGCGCCATTTGGGTCGTCAATTATCATGCAAGGAATATGACTTAGATCCATTCACAATTAGTGTGAATTCGGCCAAAAGGTGCTGAAGCCTCAAATTTTTCAAATAGGTTTCATTGTTTGTTTTAGTTTTGGTATTATTTTCTATAATAATTCAGCTATATAAATTGCTAATTTAGTTTTTATATAGCTTCTCACTTATATTAAAGCTGTGTGTTTTTGTGTTCTTGTCTTGTGCTTACACCATAGATTTCTATTATAAGTCTATACGTGAGGACTTGTAATTGGCTTTCTGGTGACTGGTTTCCTTTTTTTTCTGTTTTTATTAGCTGTAAATCCTCCATGTACTAAATAAATAAATAATAATAAATAATATTCAAAGACAGGTACAAAAAAAAAAGTTTTCGTCGTCGAGGAGCCTGTGGGTGTAGAATGAAAAAAAAAAGTTTTCAACCTCGAGCAGCCTAAGCTAACTTGGTGGGGAGCAAAAAGCTTCGAAATTTTCGGACTGTTTGTAATTTTCCTCGGCAGGTACAAGACACAATTCCGAAGTTAATGAAATTTTGGGATATTGTTCCGGGGTGGTGTAGGACCAAACAAAAAAGGGGTATCGTTCCAGCACCAGTACACCCAGTAACCCAGTGCTAACTGGGTTGTGGAGGTCAGATAGGCAGTCGCTCCATGTAAAATACTGGTATTCAGCTGCATCCGGTTAGACTGGAAGCCGACCCCAACTCAGTTGGAAAAAGGGTAGGCCTAGGATGATGATTTTTGTGCCTGACATACAGGCACAGACAGGATCAGACATATTTGATCAAAAATTACTTTGAATTAAATTTATCGAATCGGGGGCGTCGGCCACGGGTGCCTCGAC
This sequence comes from Xestia sexstrigata, assembly GCA_941918905.2. NCBI lineage: Eukaryota > Metazoa > Arthropoda > Insecta > Lepidoptera > Noctuidae > Xestia > Xestia sexstrigata. Next base: position 2,862,601 of record OW799201.2, on the reverse strand, counting down.
CACTGGGGGCCTAAGCCATGGACCCTTTTTGTCACCGACTTCTGAAGCTTGACCCTTTGTTTGATTGATTTGGTGTTTTTGTCACCGGCTTCTGAAGCTAAAGTTATTTTTCACTTTTTTGTTTTCCTTTTTTTTTCTGTTTTGGAGTCTTATTTTTTGCAAAAAAGTGTTTTTGTGTTTTCTTTTCCATTTTTAGTTGTTCCCAAACAAGTCGCCATGAGTTTATTTTACATTATTAACGCACATGTCATGGTAATAGGCTTATCCCCAATAAATGGAACTTAACATTTATTTAATTACAACAACGGTTATATTTAAACCAATTACTGTAACTAAAACTAGAACTAAAAGAGTAAGAGATGACATAAAATTAAAATATAACAAAGTAAAGGTTCAGACTTTCATAAATTCCTCTCACAATACTTCTGACGTGCCAATAAAATCTTTGTCCATTCATACACAAACATACCTAACTTTCGAAATCTGGGTGTATTGTACACATCTGCGTACCCCCTCAGAGCATACAGGCGTGATGTTACGTCATGATGTTGTGTAAACAATAAACATCCAAGCGATAGCAGCAATGACGACAGATTTGCCGTCTATTTTTGAATAGTTCCATTGTATATCTCCGAAGATCAGCATCAGATCTTCACCAAATTTAAATGACCTCATTGGCCCAGCGTACACCGCTGCAGCATGCGCGCGACCGTATATCAAGGTAGTTAAGGTTTATATTAAATTGTTGTCTTCAAATGCGCTCCGCTGCGCCTCCAGCGGTGTGCGCTGGGTCTAACGAGCTCCGTAACCACACCGGTAGTGGCAAATTTTTTCGCTTGCGTCCGTCCCTAACACACGCTCCGCTGAACAGTTTTTACTAGAGCTGCGCTGAGCGAGGCTATGTAAATGAAATGATTGTATTTGGTTCTTAACAAATATCCCTCGCTACGCATGCTCGCACATCTCCGGAAACGCAGCCTAAAGCGCAGGCCACACCGCCAGCTAGCGAGCGAGCGGTCGAAGCTCTTTTCATACTTCGTTTTTTGCCCTTTCGTCGTTCGCGTGTAAAATAAAGAGGTGAAACGATGCCTCGTTCGGCTCGCTCGCTAGCTGACGGTGTGGCCTGCGCTTGAAGCTGGCCGTGCTCAGAGTTCTTAGAGCATAATCTTTAGTTCGAGGGCTGTGAGGGCAAAAAGAAAATGTCGTCGGTAAATCGGAGGTTTGTTTACCTCAGTCAGCCGACTTCAATGCCCTTGCTGGTCCATGAGGCTGCTAGAGTTCTAAATATCTCCTCGAGAGTGCGGGTCACCCTGTAGGACCTTTTTGTATCCTAAAGTATGATTATAAAATCATTTTGTTGCGAGATGTCGTCATCTTTACGGAATGGGGGCTATCGTTTTTGAGCTCACCAGATGGCGCCACTGTGAGTAAGGTCTTGTCAATAATTCTATTTTATACTTTAAAGTACCAATAACGTCATAAAAAGTTTTTTTTATTACGTATAACAACATAGTGTAAACTTCAGATACATATTTACAATATTCTCCCTAAAATTATCAAGCATGAAAAATTCAAAAATCATTCTACCTCCAAGTACTAACAAATAAGTTCCTAAGTTGCTTCGATCAACAATTAGCAACTAGATATCGGGTCGGCGCAAAAAAAACCGTCTCGGTAAATACGAATAAAAGCTCACTTGAGAAGTGAGATCTTATTTTGTTTAGTTGGCTTGAAACACAGCCAATGTAAATGAATGTAAACACGTCTCAAAATGCCGCAGTGTGTTTTCAAAAGTTGCAAAAATAATGCCCGAAAAAGCAATTTAACGGCCGGAGTGTCTTACCACGGTATTATTATACAGTACTGCAACTTCATACAAATGGACGTAACGCGAGCTATACCTACGCGCCTCGATCTCGGGGTGCGCTCGGGGCGCAGACAGTCACGGCTGTACCGCAGTGTCGAACGGACGGTGTGTTGTTTTTTTAACAATAACCGCGCGATTTTTTCTCTAAAAATCAGTTAATATGACGAGTAGGAAATATTGTGCTGTTTTTGGTTGTATGAATTCGTCAATAACGCATCCAAACATAAGTTTTTTTAAATTACCTGGAAACTCTGAAAGGTAAGACTATAAAATAATTTTACTTACTAGGTAAGGTAGGTACATAATGTGTGTCTTTATAATGGATAAGTATTTCCTTTTATCTCACGAAAAAAAAGGTGTTTGGATTAATAAATAAAGCGAATAGAGTAACATGTTTTTTAATTAAATCTACCAATCAAAAGTACACGCATTTTTATTGAACACTTCATATTCAATATACAAAGTATTTCATTTATTTATATAAAAAGGATATTCACAAAACTAAATAGAAACAGAAAGTAGGCAAATGTAATTAAAACGCTGGAGACGGGCAGCCCTAACGCATGTTTACGTACCGCGCGGCTGTAGGCATTTATTTCTATCATGCGGCCGAGTTACACTACTGTATTATAATATTACGTGGTCTTACTTTCGGTAAACTGAACAAATTATATTCTAAGCTTTAAACTAACAAATAACATTAAACTGAACAAACTTACCGATTTTAAACCACCGCTACAAAGGTTGGCGCGTGTGTTGGCGAAATGCTCGCCACCATAGGCACAAACTTTTGTTTAACAGAACAGTAGCTGCATGGAGTGGATTTATGTTGTAATAATTTGTTACCAGAACTTCAAAATTGGTTGGTTAAAATTGGTTTATGCTACTATTGTGTCTGTTTGTTGACTCTAATTAGTTGCTAAGCTATCCCTTTTTTATTTTAGCTTTCCAAGCAATCCGTTTACGTGTGCAGAATGGATCTCGATTGTCGCCAAAGAAAGAAGAGATGATCAAATTGGTAGTTGAAAAAATTATTGATGTAAGATTACATTACATATTATGTAAAAAAGAAACGGGAGATATCAAAAACAAATCCAAACGACAATTGTATAACAAGCTCACCATGTTTAAATGACATTAATTCAGGTACGCAGAATGGAAAAATTTCTTTAATGCTGAATCGTCTATAAACATTTTGATTTATTATTTGTACTGCACTGCACTTTTATTAATATAAATAATAATACATATAAAGATGTGGAATTGAGTGATATTTTTATTTGTGACATCCAGCAATAGACACGTTGGCTAACGCGGATACATTAAAAAAAAACAAACGTAGTTTACATTTTTGTGTACGACACTTAAAAACACTGATAAAGTAAATAAACTGATGTAGATACCGCTAGACTGGTCCATTTTAGTTACTTTCATAGTATAATGTCTTATGGCATTTTGCTATGGGGACGGGCTGCAGATATTGAGTCTATATTTATTCTGCAAAAAAGAGCCATCAGAGCTATATATAATCTTTGTAGGCGCGATTCTCTAAGGGAACTGTTTAAGGATATTGGCATCATGACGGTACATTGTCAGTACATCTACGAAAACATAATGTACGTCAGAAAAAATCTGCATCTTTTTGGTAAAAGAGGTGATAGACATAATTACAGTACTAGAAATAGGGACCAACTAGTTCAGCCAGGCTTCAGACTCGCTAAAGTGGACTCATCTTTCATGGGGTACTGTTTGAGATGCTATAATAAAATTCCACAAAGTATTCTTGAACTGAATGAGACGAAATTTAAAACATGCATCAAACGCACACTATGTAAGCAAGCTTATTACAAGTTGGGCGATTATATCGCAGATAAAAATGCGTGGCTCAATGCTGGTCCTGCTCCACATGGACAGGGGCGCATAAATTGATAGTATTAAATAGAATTGTTGGAGCTGCTGAAGATTGTACAACTGTCTTTGCATTGTATAGAATCAATCTCTAGTATTATATAATCGCACAGCCCATATTGTGTGAGTACTATGTACTAGAAAGCTATCATTCACTGAAATCCTACGTCTTTTCTTGACTTGAATGTGCCCTGGCGGTTGAGAGTATGTCACGCTCACTCTAATGTCTCGCTGATGGTGGCGCGTGTGTCGGATCATTCAGTTCCCTTCAAAATGGTTGAGTTGAATGGTGCTGATCCATGCGTCATGTTCGTGAACGGGCGCTGTCAGTTGTGACTGGTCAACTCTTAGTTGCCATGGCTTATTTGTATGTTTATTTTAGAATTGTATTTTTTGTTTTTACTATGGACACTTTTAACGTGCACATCTTGCTACATTGTTCTCACATAATATACCATCTCAACATGAATGATGTAACCAAGATTTTGTAACAATATTTTGATTTAAAAGAGTGTCCATGGAGTTTCTTGCCCGTTCTTCTCCATAGAGATCTACGCTAGGGAATGGGCAACTACAGTACTTTCACAGTTTTTATGTCTTGTGACTGGGACTGTAGCTACATTTAACTTTGTTTCGACAATTCAAAAGTGCCTGTAACTGGCCTACTTGAAATAAATGCTTTGATTTTGATTGAAACATCTATTTATACACGAAAACGGAACGCTAATAAAATACCTAATAAGTTTAAATTAAAATTTAATTTAAATTTAAAATAACAAAAATAGATGCCCAAAACAAAACAAGTATACAAGTGTACAAGTATTATACTTTTATTACGTCCATATAATAAATTATTTTTTAGTGTTTAACGCGACTCCATACCTCCTGTAGTAAAATTCGAAGAACCAACTTTTTTCAAATTTTCTTTATACGAAACAATAGCGACAATACGATCTAGCTCGCAAGATAATATAACGGGAGAAAGTACTTTATTTGTTACCACTAAAGGTTGATTTCACAATAAATGTTGTTTAACTTACGTCTTTTCATTTCTAAGTGACAGGACTACAGGAGCAATTTATTGCTTTGCTCGTTTTTTGTGACGAATGATCGTAAGTATTAGATAATATTTTGAAGATTTGTGACTGTACGACTAGGTGCCATGGCTGTAATTAGGTTGAACTTAAAACTGTTTTAAAACATTTCTTTCCGCATACGTATATATTCACGCGGACAGCATTTAGCTTTGATTTTGTACGTGACACGGTATCTAGTTGGTAATTGTTGATCGGAGCTAAGTTGCTACTTAAAATCTTGCAAGTCATAATTAATCAGGAATGGCTATCGTGAGTATTAATTCAGTGTGCGTTACCCCAGCCAGATGTTGTCGAAAATGGTCATTTGAATCTTATAGATAATTAGTTTTACGGCTTCTATAATTGTTGCGCACATTTTTAAATTTGTTGCGCTTATAGTTTTTTAATTATTTCACAAAAACATTTCCTGCTGGGGTAACGTTACCCCAGCCAGACCTTTTTCTTTCTAATGGGAATATTTAAATAAATACTAGCTATAAAATTAGTTGTCTAGTTGAAGTAAATGTTGTGCCTTATTTTGTATTTGTTCTTTCATCGGTTGCGAAGTTATTCGAGATTTTGCTGAGGTAACGTTTTTGGTTTTGCTAGATCTTTGAAATGGTTAAGCGGATTCTTATCATATTTTGTACATGACTTCTTAGGAATTAGTTTAAATTTGTTCTGCAATAAAAACACCAAAATAATGCATAGCTTAAAGGTTATTTCAATAAATAGAAAAACACTTCAATTGGTCCCAGCACTCTCAATAAGAAGTCTAAAGACTTACTTTAAACGTTATTTTAAAGCTTGTAACTGCCTTCAAATGTATGTGAAGTTTCATTAGTATCCTGTAAGTATTTAACAAGTTATGATGATATTCAGTTCTTCACGAGCACGGTCTTGATACGCGCGGTGTTATTTGGCCACTGGATTGGATATATGAACTGAATGTTATGTCAATTATTAGTTTCTTAGTTCAGTTGTATATCATTAAAATTTCAGCTCAGTACAGTGGATAATTAATGAGATAATACGATTAAAGTCATTAGGAAGTGAATGACCGTGGTAACCCGACCAAGTTTAGGTGGTTACGAAAAAGCGAAAACGCAGAACATTATACTATCTTTTGAAATGTTTAGTATAATACACCTTACAATTTCGGTACAGACGCGTACACTGTTAAATACACAATAATATCTGTACTATGAAAACATTATTATTCCAGTTGCACAAACTTATCAAAAATCACCGATATAACATGTCGTTCGGTGGGACGCAGGAGGGGTGTGGTGAAGGGGTAATACATTGTTTGCAATTACATAACGCACTAAGCATGCTCCATAATCACATAATTCATCTTGTAGAGTGCGCGTGCGCTTCGGCAGTTCCGTTTCCTGTTTTTGCAAATATTTATCGAGTGCGTGAGAGCTATTATATAATAATAAGTGTGGTGAATTAATTACTAATGTGGAGTGCTTCTATTGATGATCATAATTATGGTGCGGGCTGCTTGATGAATTCACGAACAAGGTAAGCTTGCATAATGTAACTACAGAAATAGTAGCAAAATTATTATTAATATGTACATGTTGTTAGGTACTTATCTAAAACTGTATTTTTTTTAAGGCTTAAATATTTGAATTTAGGAACTTACTTATAATTTTTTTTTTTCGTACTTAGTTATTACCTGGACTGGAATTCTCAACAATGATAACGACATATTTATCCTTCGCTACATATAGTACCCATAAAACAAAGTCGCTTCCCGTTTGTCTGTCCCTGTTTGCTTAGATCTTTAAAACTACGCAACGGATTCTGAAGCAGTTTTTTTTAATAGATAGATTGATTCAAGTGGAAGGTTTTTGTGTATACATTGTCAACATATGACTTGAAACTTGATTCATGAAATTCATGACTTAGCGACCGATTTAAAAAAAAATACTATCTGTAATTTTAATCTGTGATTGTTTTTAAGTATAAGTTTATTAATACTTTAAAAGTTCAATTGAAATGATTATTTTACCTATCAATAAAAATTCTTTAATAATCATGTAGTTTTTTTTTTAAACTGGTGTCACATGTCTGTACTAAATTTGTAACACTATCCTACATATTTTAGAAGGTACCGTAATGTTCTGCGTTTTCGCTTTTTCGTAACTACCTAAACTTGGTCGGGTTACCACGGTCATTCACTTCCTAATGACTTTAATCGTATTATCTCATTAATTATCCAATGTACTGAGCTGAAATTTTACCGATATACAACTGAACTAAGAAACTAATAATTGACATAACATTCAGTTCACATATCCAATCCAGTGGCCAAATAACACCGCGCGCATCAAGACCGTGCTCGTGAAGAACTGATTATCATCATAACTTGTTAAATACTTACAGGATACTAATGAAACTTCACATACATTTGAAGGCAGTTACAAGCTTCCAAATAATGTTTAAAGTAAGTCTTTAGACCTCTTATTGAGAGTGCTGGTACTAATTGAAGTGTTTTTCTATTTAATAAAATGACCTTTAAGCTATGTATTATTTTGGTTTTTTTATTGCAGAACAAATTAAATCTAATTCCTAAGAAGTCTTGTACAAAATATGATAAGAATCCGCTTAACCATTTCAAAGATCTAGCAAAACCAAAAACGTTACCCCAGCAAAATCTCGAATAACTTCGCAACCGAAGACAGAACAAATACTAAATAAGGCACAACATTTACTTCATCTAGACAACTAATTTTATAGCTAGTATTTATTTAAATATTCCCATTAGAAAGAAAAAGGTCTGGCTGGGGTAACGTTACCCCAGCAGGAAATGTTTTTGTGAAATAATTAAAAAACTATAAGCGCAACAAATTTAAAAATGTGCGCAACAATTACAGAAGCCGCAAAACTAATTATCTATAAGATTCAAATGTCCATTTTCGACAACATCTGGCTGGGGTAACGCACACATTCATTCAATTAAATACCTGATAAAAAAGCACGCAACGCGCGAACACTATGACATCTGACATTTCGGAAGACCTTAGTCTACACAAACGCCTCTAGCGGCGAATTCATGCGCGATAGGCCCCATTCCGCCAGCTAATTTAAGTGTGTGAAGATATTGTATAAGAGCGTGGTCGTCGTACGAGTTATCGTTTTATTATGTTAACATGCAGTCTTTTTATAACGAGAAGAAACATAAATAACGAATCACATTACTTTTATTATGTAAATTATAATTACATGGATGTTAAGGGTTTATGTAGGAACTCAACCGAAACAGAATTTATAAAATAATAATTGCAAGTTGTTACTAACTCCATAGAGTTCCTACATAACCACAGTAAAGATGATGTAAGTCTCATTATTTTCCCAAACACTTAATTTTATTCTGGTATGAATAGAATATGGAACACTTAGAAACCTGATCACACAATGAAACCTCATTTCTTATTCATTGACATGTGGAGATCGTGCATATTGACAAAGTACTCATTACATGCAAATGTGTCTTGACATACATTACCTCTTTTTCACAATATGTTCATCTCAGTGGAAATAAAATGCAATAACAACAAGTCTATTAATTACACTCTAATACAAAAAAAAAAAACAAATGTGCAAGATACAATTTTCTAGTCCTACTATTGCGTTCAGATTCAAAATATTTAGAGATTGGTTGCCGTAATTATTCTTTACAAATGAAAGATCAAACGAGATGGTATATTACGGCGGTCGTCTCTGCAAAAGTGAAATTATGTAAATTGGATATCGTAATTATTAAATAGTTTTTATTTTAAGCCCGAACTTTAAAACATGTTTCAATCATTCACAGAAAACAGAATTGTATATCTTAGTTTATAATAGTGTAAAGGCTAACGCACATGGGTCGCGCCGCAACGCATTGGAAAATCCTCTTACATCACTTTCGTACAACGCACTATAATGTTCCCCTAGTGCGAGTTTTTATCACTGACAAAACCTATTCGATCTTAACTTCCATTTTAGATAGAACTTTCTGCCCGCGACTTCGTTCGCGTCGAATTTAATTATATCTACCATAGAAAATCATGCGAAACTCGGCGAAAAATTCTTTCGCTAGTGTTGCTTTCTACTATTAAAAGAATTTTTGAAATCTGATGAATAATTTCGAAGATTTTCTCCTACATCCAACGTTACAAACTTTCCCTTTTCATAATAATAGTTAGATGTGCGTTTCCAATTGTAGGTAAGTTAGGTATAAAAAGTCGCAGTAGGGTCTCGGGCAGGCCCCCCGCCGGCCTAGCGCGCTAGCTTGTCGCTGGCCAGGCGGCGCAGCAGGCGGTGGCCCGACACGAACGTCAGCGCGCCCAGCGGCAGCAGGTAGCGCACCGTGTCGAACATCGACAGCTGCAGCCACAGCACGCCGTACAGACCCAGCGAGCCTGCAGGGCACGAAGGGAAACGTATGTGATCATTAGGGTACAGGCAAGACAAAAAGGAAAAACACAATGGCACTCGGTCCGACGAGAGGATTGAATCCCGTCCACGAACTTTAAAAAATCGTAACAAGATTAGTGGTATATGATGATCCTAATCCAGTATTTCTATTTTTCTGTTTAATAGTTGAAATCTTTTTCTATCAGGCGACATATTTTTGTGTTAATTTTTAGGCAGTGCGAACGCACAGTTATAGAGCACAGAATCATAGAGTCATACTAACCTCCCAAAGCCAGATGGAACAGCAGAGCACTAGGCGTGAAGGGGAAGTTGCCGAAGTTGATGCCGAGGCGGGCCCACAGCAGCAGCAGCAGCAGCAGCGGCGCCGCCACGCCCAGCGCGAACACGTCCGACAGCGCGCGCGCCGGCCGCGCCTCGGCCGAGCGGAACGTGTGCGCGATCTGCGGCAGCGGCCCGCGGTACGCGCCACGTGTCGGTGTCACTGGTGCGCCTGACGGAAATCAATTGAGTATCTCTGTCTCATTCTGACACGTAAAGGCGTCATTTGGTGGAGCGAGAAGTCCGGTCGCAAGCATCCATCCGCATTCATTCGCATCGGAAGCACTTTAACGTGCGATTGAACTTCTCTCTTTACTGAGTTGCAATTCTAAGTGACTAGTAATTAAGGCCCTTTGCACACGGCGTCGTAGCGTAAGCGTTTCGTAAATCGCACGTTTGATGAGAGTAATACGAGAATGAAGATATTCAAACAAGTCCGCATATGAACCGGTGTTGCAGCGAATCGTAGGTGTTTGGCCCAGCGCACACCGCTGGAGGCGCAGCGAAGCGCATTTGAAGACAACAATTTAATATAAACCTTAACTACCTTGATATACGGGCAATATAAGAATAAATTCGCATGCAGTACTCGGAGCGCCCTCAAGCTACTACTAGAGCATGCGCCCGACCGTACATCAAGGTAGTTTAGGTTTATATTAAATTGTTGTCTCGCCTCGCTTGTTGTGCGTCTTAAGCGAATATTCAAGAAAAGATGTTACAGTCAAAGGTTGGGCAGCTTGCTGCAACAAACAATATCTTCCTGTAATTATTTCCAGTGTATGGATGGATCCAATTAACACGTCGCTTTCTGCTTCTAACAAAATCAAACAATAAAAATCCTCTTCGTCTGAAGAGAAAGTAAGATCCTCAACATCCAAAACGCCACAACACCATGCATGTTCGTGGTCTTCTCTGATATTGTGACCTACAAAGATACACATGGGTAATAAAGGTTATATTATTTTCCACAACTCACCGACAGCATTAGCGTCCTTGCCGAAGTTGAAGAGCACCTCGCCAACGGGCCAGGCGATCGGGTTGGACACGGCGCTGTCTCCGAGGTAGATCGTCAGCGAGTACGCGCCCGACGCGGAGTCCAGGTGCTTCGCGATGCCGCCTACATTCTGGTGGTGAACATTAAAAAACGTTACACTGTCCTCATTCGGCATAGGCTCGGGAGGATAGCATTCTGCATAGTATACACATTTTTATATTATTTTATGTACTATGGCCCTTTTAAATAGCCGTGAGCCTATTGCCGTTAACCGAGCACAAATGCAGGTTTCTGGCTGCCACTGAGATTGTTTCATTGGAAAAGTCTAAAACTACTAACAAAACACGGTCCACCCTAGGTAGTATCATTCAACAAAAGTGGCCTTTGGATCAACACTAAGACACAGTTCTGGATAACAATGCACTTGACAGCTCAAGTCTAGAAAAACCATGTTGTCTATAAAAAACATAGTCTTCACTTTTATAAATCTAATAAAAAATGCATAAGTTGAACTAAAAGTGTATGGTGTGTTGAAGAGTTTGTTCACTAGGAAGTGGCGAAAGCGTTTTGGGGGACTTTATGAAATTTTAATCGTTCAAAAAGTGCTGCGTTTCGGTCTTATTGAAACAATATACTTGAAATGTGGTATAAACTATGGTACAAAACACTTACAAGTTCAACTTTATAAGCCTTGGTGTTGTCAGGCTCAGCCACGAAGATGGTCTCGTCGTCACTGTTGGCGCTGCCGACGCGCACAAACGCTTGCTGCACCAACACCGGCTTGTTGTACTTGTCGCGCACGTTGAACTTTAGCGTCACCCTGATCAACAAATACTAAGTAAGAAAATGGCCAGCTTGTTTGGTCTTTATTCAGGTGCAACAATAGGCGTTCATGTTTGAAGTTTTTGATATTAATTTGAATCTGTGTATTTCATCATCACTACTCTTCAAATGGTGAAGGAAAACATCGTGAAACCAGCATGTACTAGAACATGTGACATCTGACAACCCTTTATGAGCCCGCGTAGTGGATTATGACTCCCTCTCACAGAGGCTTGTATTCCAGAAGTGGGTCCGTTATATAACAACCAACCACCATGATGATGTACCATGTCATATAACAACTAATATTATAAGAGCATAGAACAATATCGCCTAATATACATATTTCACGTTGCGCCTCAATAAATAATTTTGTTATAGGTGCTGTTGTTAAATTGTTAAGCCGGGTACAGACTTACGAAATGTAACTTAAAATGTAACACGCAATGAAAGAATTTGCCGTCCACATTGTCGCAATGTATCATGCAATGAAACAGAATTCCCATAGTGTGGACGCTTTGTGCGCACGAACCGCGCACACTGCGCGCGCGAACAGAGCATTACAACTCGTGTGTGCACGGAGCGGCCGCGGCAGTGTGCACGGGTTGCGTGTGTCTGTACGGCGGAACGCGCGCGAACAATGGAGGAAGAAGACGAAGCTGCACTTGAATCATGGACTGAAGAAAAAGTAGTGCAGTTAATTGAGGTGTACAGAACTAGAGAAATTTTATGGAATCCACAAAATGAATATTTTTACAAAAAACATTTCATTTGCGTGTTCTCGGCAGAGCTATGTTCGCCGCGAGCATGCCGGAAACAGATGCGAGTAGGTACATGCTCGGTTCGTGCGCGCGCTGCGTCCACACTTATGAAATGCTCCTTTCATGTTACCTTGCATGTTGCAGTCTGTACCCGGCTTTACAATACTTGGCTAGGATAAAATTTGACACATTTAAAGCCCAAACTTACTTCTGCAAATGATCAGCCTGGAGCTTCTCAGTCAATTTATTCGGGTACGCGACAGTCGTCAACTTCGGACTAGTAGTTCCGTCCACATCACCAACACCGACCTCCACACTTGTCACCTGAATCTCACCCAACACCGCCACATTTACGTTCGCCGTCTTAGAACCAGCGCTTAAAGCGATCTTGTACAGGCCATATTGAGCCTTAATCTTACTTAGGTTAAGGACGAAAGTTGTAGGTTCATTAGGTTTCTGTGTAAGAGGCTGTTTGGATAGGACTACGACGTCATCAGCTAGGCGGGTGCCTGACTGTGCGACCACTTCCTCGGGCTTCAGGAGTTTGACGGGGCGTCCGATGAGGTCGGTTATGGAGAACTCGATGGTATCCGATTCGGAGGTGATGTACTTCTTGCCTTTGATTGTGATACTGATGGGGGATGGCTGTGGACAAAGTAAATAAGTATGTCACTTGAATGTTAAATAACGAGAGAGCCCCAAGCGGCCTATTAGAGAGCGAGATAAGTACTAGTTCAATATTTCTACTTCTGCTATTTTTGATGATAAATATTCACTTTAAATTGTTTCCGAAGTAAGTACAGTCAATGCCCTATTTTACATCACCCATCTTACGAAGCGGAAGAAGGAAAGATGGGTCAAGTAATCTATTGCATTGACTATATACTTAATTACATCTTTACTTTTTTTATAAGTATAACTGAAAAGGAAACTTCGTTACCACATCGTCAGAGAGAGCGGTGGCGGCTTCGATCAACAGGGCGGCTCCTTTGGGTGTGTTGACAGATCGACGTGACAGCAAGTATTCCGCGAACTTGTACCTCTGCTCGTCGCTCAAGGGAGACGGCTTCTTCAGACTCTTGTATGTCCTGTTAGAGGAAATTTATGTTATTTATTGATTGTAAGTCTAAGTAAAAAGTAACTTTGGTGAGGATGTCAGGATGCACCACAGCAGTGTTTGCCGGCACTAAACAATTTTATGAGGATATCCCTCGTTAGTTTTGTCTGAATTCACCCCATTCAACGGTACTGGTAGGTAGAAAAAAGATAACTCAAACAGTGCAACAGTTACATTAAATTTCATGTAAATGCATGTTAATGATAACTTACCTCTGAATGCTAGACAACAGGTTGGAGGTGACAGGCAGGCCTCCTTCAAAGTGCAGCGCCTTGGAGTCGCTCTCGTCAGCAGCCAGTAGGACGCCCTCCGCATGCGAGGCCGTCCACGCGCCGCAGCCCATGTGCTCACACAGAGCGAACACGTAGCCGTAGCTGGAAGGAATGTTATTGCTATACTTGTGATGATAATTTGAACAGTAGCTTAGCAACCGTACGAAAAGTTAAGCAATTTCAAGTTAGACTTTCAAGGCTATGTGCGTATTACCTGTGGGCTTGTGTGCAACCAATACATACATTCAATGTGTAGTTTAGTTATTTTAGTTATTAGTTCACTGGAATTATGCAAGCATATTGCATAATTCCAGTGAACTAATAGGTAGCTAGGTAACCTACCTCTATACTCAATAATTTATTTCATTCTACAATGTACACAGGTGGTAACTTAAAATGTAAATTGTGCTGTGCCCAACAGGGTCCTTTTGGGGCACAGCACGTTAATCTATCTTAAGCAAACAACAATTCTTTAGCGTATCCATACATGGATACAATAGTGTAACCTATACTGGGAAATTCTGATTTTACTAAAATTTTTAAAATGTCCATTATCAATATAAAAGTTTGTGTGTTGCTCCTTCAGATCTGGATGACATTAGTACCGAGATAGACTATAACCTGGAATATCACACAGGCTACTATAATCAAATATAATGTGAGTGAAACCACAGACAAAGGTAGTTCTTAGTTTAAAAATACTCACTTAGCAGGCGAGTCATCTTTCTTCAACAACTGAATAAGATTTTTCAAAGCGTCTTCTTTGTCATAAACAGAACCCTTGCCGAACGCCTTCAATGTGTACACGGCATGGTAAATGTCAGCAATGGTGGCATCTTTCTTGTCCAGCACTTGGGTGGCAGGAGACAGGACTTCTGGCTTCAAGGAGTTGAGGCAGCTGGATATAGCTGCAGTATTTGCCAGTTGGAACACTTGCTCAATGTTCTTAGTGTCATATTTGATGCTTTTGATGTGCTATAAAAAAATACAATACAGTTTATTAAGGTATTTGTAAGTTATTTTCCTTTTATTCATTTCAATGCATAGTTGAAAGGGAATCCACTGTTTTGGTATGGACATGTGATGTGTGATGAGTAGGAACAAGTTGAATGTGATTAAAACAGTGATGAATATAAATGTTGATGGATGGAGAGGGAGAGGAAGATGGATATGCTGGATGGAATGTGAGGAATAATATGAAAGAGAAAGGTGTAAAAGACAGGAGAATTGAAGAAGAAAATGTTATGCACCAACCCCAAATTACATGGGACAAGGCCACGAAAATTATGATTAATTTCAATGCATTTTACAAAAAAAAAGGTCTGAGGATTCTTTATTCATTTTAGCTGGTAATTATGAAGCAACTAACTAGCCTGTATTTCACACTAGAGGGCAAAGGCCTCCTTGTCTATCTGTTCCACACAATTCTGTATTTTAGGCAACTATACAATTTTATATTAACTAAATCACCAGTTAAGTTAGTAATCTGACCTGAATAAAATCCTAATTAGTGTGCAACTCACCTCACAAATGTTAGGAATATCAGCATTTAACTCTGCAAGCCCCTTGACTGAGTAGTACAATGATGTGATGTCATTACTCTTCACATTCTCCTGCAGGATAGTCTGTAGCCTCTTCAGGTCTATTGTGCCTTGCAGAGTGTTTCCATTGCTCAGTGATAGTGCACTTAGTAATAACAGGAATAGAGCTGAAAATAAGTTAATGATGTATGATTATAATTACAGGATTATTGCAATTTCATTGTAGGCGTTAAAATCTTGATTGCATTTTTGTGTTTCTTATCTGAAACCAGGTTTGTTAATTTAATAACATGTTACATAGGACTAGGAGCCTGTCGTCCGCAGAGTACCTACGTTAACACTAATTGGTAATTGAGGATATTTTGGGAAGAAACGAATTTTGTTCTACAGCCGGCGACGCTTGAGAAACAATGACGTGTCCTTAAGATTTTAACATAAGCAAACCATTTCAAGACCTTTCTAATGCAACCGAGTCCTTACTAACAACCCAAAACGGCAGTATCAACTTTAAAATCATCAAAAATATGAATAGAACACAAGGAAAATCGTAGTTGGTGCCACGCTAAGAATGTTAGTGTTATTGTATGAAAGAGTGAAACATACCATGAAAATACATTTCTATAGCCTAATAGATCAGAGATCACCCTGATTTTATATTCACAATCTTATTTTCTAATATTATTTGGCTTATTTTATATATAAATGCTGTGATCGCCGGTTCTACTTGACAAACACGTTTGACAGAAAATCATCGACGTAGCTCACGTAGCAAAAGCAAAGCCACAGAGTACATTATACTTATGGCAAAGCAAAGCACAAAATCAGTGTTACCAGAATAAAAACCGAGTGGTCAGACAGAGATAGCTTTAGTTAGTTCACACTCGTTGAAGAAAGATAGCAACCATGGGAGACAAAATATGTCACATTTTTTTACTTACAACATAGGAGCATCGTAAATATAATTTAAAATATTTTTGTTATGGACTTTTGTAACATTTCTTTTACAGGTTCTGATTTTTGGGAGCTGCACACCAGTTACTGTATACATAAATCATTTTTAATCGAATTCAACAAACGGCTAAATACGCAATTTTGGTTTTTTACCAGTAATGATAGACGCCTTCCTTTTAGGGATGTGACATTCTACATTAAATATCGATTAATATATTTTTTTTCTTACCCCAAAATATCGATTATAATTAATCGCTTTTTTCCTAATTTGTCAAATATAATCCAAAATAAACGCCAAAATATAAAAAAAGGACCAAAGTTTTATTAAATTAAAAATACACTTGTAACGCGGCAACCACACGACCATAAGGTTGATAGTAATGTTGGCCGGACTGTCAGCCACATCCAATCGGATGATTGCGGGAACAGTAGAGAGGTTGGCGACATTGTTAAGCGCAGCGAATCAAGCGCCGAGATTCTTACCACGCAACCCGCGGAGCAGGCACCAATAAGCGTACTGGGGGTAGAAGTTAGAACAGTCTACTGGTGACACTGACACGTGTAAGACACAGATTGTGTAAGACGCGGCGTGTTTCGAACCGCCCTCGTAAAAAGCCGGCCATCTTAGACCTCTAATGTTCTGTTTAATGCCTAACGTACCCAATAAGTGATTTTCCATTCTGTTCTTCTTGTTTTGTTCATTATAGTAGTGTGAAATTTAGCAAGGACTTTCACTCAGAGGCCCGAACCCTATGCCCGTCGGCTACACACTACAAAAATCACAAGTTTTAAAATAATCAACATAGATACAATTTTTTAAATTATTCGATTACTAAACTTTCATTCAACAATGAGCACAGAGCAATGACTATTGAACGTCATAATAACAAACGAATGCAAGTAGGTAACTAAAAAAGTACATCAACTGTTTGATTACGTAAATGAATGATGCCACCGTAGTCGCACAGATGGCGTTAATGTAATATTGATCAACCTAATAGTAATTAGCGGTCCGAGGTCAGACAGACTATTAATGAAAAAAAAGAAACCGATTTATTAATCGATTTTTTGTAATAAATAAATCACTAATAGATTTTTATTGAGAAAACATCGATTTTAATCGATTATTTCCATAATCGATTATTTTTTCACATCCCTACTTCCTTTATTTTACTAAACGTCAAATGGCAGCTTGACAGATCGGTATCTTCCTTCCATTTCCATTCCGAAATCAAATTTTTAGATTGTACTGCAATTGTTTTGATTAAATTAGCAAAATGGCAGGTGCAGTCGCCAAGATACCGTCTTTAATCAGCTGTAAGTATCGTTATGTTAACTTACGAGTTTAGATACTTTATTAAGGAAGGTCTATTTTGCTTAACTCAGATATTATGTAATTCTGGTTAAAATAGAGGATTGAAGGTTATGTCGATATTAACGAAAATTAAATATTTTTTCCGGGTTACATAAATTGTTTCACACAGATCGCACATTGTATAGTTGTACAGAAAACAAACCACATGAACTGTCATGGATTCAACTAATCATCTTTATATCTATTTAATTAAAATGTAAATTTTTCAGCCGGAATCACAGCAGCCCGCCCTAAATTTAATATCTTCTTGAAGTATGCGCGAGTGGAGCTGGCGCCTCCCAAACTGAGCGAGATCCCACAAATCAAGGCTGGCATCGGTAAACTGCTGTCAAGTGCTAAGTCTGGTGCATGGAAGAACCAGACCCTGAAGCAGGCCACGCTCAACACCCTTGTCGGCATGGAGGTCATTTTCTGGTTCTATGTTGGAGAATGCATCGGCAAACGCCACATTGTCGGTTATGATGTTTAAGTTTTTGTTGTAAGCACGAATTCTGTAGATATTATGTTCAGCAAAATAAATTATTAAATCAGTATGTTTTTGTTTTATTCCAAGAAGGCAAACAATAATAGATAATGTCTGTGTTTTTTAGGGTACCTACTTTTATGTATAATTCAATCTCTAAAATAAAACAAAAAGTAAATATCAACTACATTATATTAAAATACATTTAAAACTAAGTTACAAAGGTGCACACTGTTCCATAAACCTGTAGGGGTTGCATGCACTGGTGAACTTCAGCTCTGTCTCAATCTCTGGAGGCCCTCTCAGCCACAGCCGGTCCCTGTAATACTCTACACAGCATAGGAACTCCTTTTCATTGTATCTGCCTATTTCTATTGGCACGAATGGGTCTAAATGTTCAAAGCCCTGTAAAAGAAAAAACAAATATTGTTTCAAGGTGAGTAAATTTTTTTTCACCAATCCTATAGGTACTGGCTATTTTGGACGAAAAAAATATTCATGATAGCTATATCATTTAGAAAAAGTAAAGTTAATAAAAAAGAAAACAAATGGCATTTATTTAGGCCAGCATTTCTTTTTACCATAGAGGGTAGCACATATATTTTTACCTTTTTGTACAGCAAATATCTTGGCAAGTAACTTTCTTGGTGATCATCTGGGACTGCCAGTTGATCTGCAGATACTACTATGGCGCCGTTTGTCTAAAATCACCAGAATCAAATATAGTCAAATATAAAATTAGACAGCATAATGTATTATTCACTTTTTTTTCATTTATGTGCAAACCTACCCAGTCATTAGTTGTTAGTTTTAAGAAGGATGTAGTGAGGGTGACTTCTTCAGGCATGACTTTCTTTTTTGTTGGGGTGTTGAGTCGTGTCGTCGGGTAGAAGAAGCTGTTGAAACCGTCGATCGCCACAAAAGTTTTGCATCTAAAAAAAAAACATATTTTAGCGCAAAAAACCATCACTAGCGAAATGTCGCAAGTTCTTGAAGAATGAGCAACATTAACTGAATACTAGAGCTTAATTAGCGCGGTTTACAAATTGCTAGTTTTACAACACTAATGCCTAGTGAGTAGATGATATTCAGGAGTTACCACAGAGTATGGAGTTACATGGAGGAATGGCGGATTAGCAACCCGATTCCGTGCTCTGTGGGTAGACTGACTGACAGACCAGAGAGTGCAAGTCTTTCGGCTGATGGGCGATAGGTAAAGTTTAATTTACTACAAGCAAACAATTAACCAGTTTGAGGACTCCGGAATTTCGTAGAGCCATGAGACATGTGACATCTACCAAGACGCAATGGACCCGCGTGGCGGATTAAAGACCACTATCTCTTAAAGAGAGGCCTTTCTTGGAGCTGTCCCAGCAATGGGAACATTACAGACTGATTTCAAACTATAAACTACATCAAAACTTACTGTTTGTTACTGGACAGTATCTTGATCTCGTCGAGGAGCGCATCGACGACGTCACAGGCGTACTTTACACGGCTGATGCCGTGCTCCACGAGCGCTGACAGCGGAGCGCCCGCCTCCGTCTTCTCGCGTTTACTCCACACGTACTCTTTGGAGAGTTTCAACTGGAGATAACAAAGTATGATTGATTGAAGTGATCAATTATAGGGAGTGGAGTGACCTCATTTATCGAAGCGTGGTGATCGGTTCGAGCATGTCAGAAGGAGTTTGTCAAGTCAAAAGGACGTGATGTCACGTTCGACGTTGGTTACGAGGGCTCAAGCGGATTTTGTGTCGATAAGTGTGGTCGTAGTCTGCTCGAGAACTCAAATTGTTGACGTAGATTTTATAGCTGCTTAACTAAAATGGGTCTGGACAGGCCATGTCTGCCGGAAAAAGCTTTGGGCCCGCATATCACAAAACTGGAGCCCTGAGATAGCTAGACGTCGTCGCGGCCGACCGAGGAGAAGATGGCAGTACGCCTTGGATGGCTTTCTCGTTAATTGGCGAAAAGAGGCGCAACACCTAGAAAAATGAAAGGAACGGGGGGACGCCTTTGCCCAGGAGTGGGACAGTTTCAACCATCAAAAAAAAAGTGAGGTCGTGCGTATCGCTTAGGTGCTGAGAGGACAATAAAAGTTAGTGCCTTTAATGAGATATCATCTGAAATAATATGTAGATGTTGATGGGGTTGAAAGGAATCTTTATAGGATTGTGAAACTTATACGTTAAGATCAAAATACCATCACCAATGCCAATTTGGTGTTTGTAACATCATAATACGGGTTTATCAAGAAGTTTTATTTTTCTAGAAGTTGTATAGATTTTCTCGAAAATAGCAAAAAATATAAAAATACTAACATCATTAGATTTGAGCAGCGTCTGGTTCTGGCTCTTGAAGTGTATGAGCCAGGACGCGGCGTCCAGCGGCAGGTCCACGAAGCCCTCACGCGTCTGCGAGTTAGACATCTCCTTGTGACGAGGCAGACGCCTTAGCCACTCTGACACTGCATTAGATAGGTACTCAATTCTTTTATTGCATTCCACAATGTAGGCTTAGGTGGTAAACATTTATTTGGAAACCATCGTGGGCTCTGTCGGGCACAGCAAAAGAAAGATAATGTGGAGAGGACTTATCATTAAAGTATCTTCTTAGTCCCAACGTCCCAAGACAAAAATCCTCGAATACCTCAACATTTTAACGCCATTAAAATAAAGGAATATGGAACAGGTCCGGACGTGCAGCGGAACAGGTGCCGACTGGAGTTAGATTTTATCCATGCACCCAGCGCACGGATTAAATCTAACTTATTCTAAAAAACATTAACATTACAAAAATATTTATTTTTCAAGTTTTATAGATTTATCATTCAAATATTCGTCGACACTAATAACATTTGGTCAATAATAACTTTTTTAACTTAATTGAGAATAAATGGAGTTTTTTTTCTTCTCTTATTCTGGTAACATATTGTATATTTTTATTGACATAACCAGAGGACTTGTTGAATACATTATGAAAAGAGATTGTGGTAGGTTGAGTCGTGTTTTGTGTCGGAGTGTGTATCTTGTTTGTATGTCTTCTCGTTTAGTGTAAAAGTCTTGGTGTTTGTGAGCGAATTTGCATATTTCAAGTATACAAGGCAGAGTTAAAATATTTAGTTCTATAAAATGGGGTTTGCAGCTATCTGTTTGTTGTATAAAGGGTGTAAAACACCTCTTAACGAAGCCGAAAGGCACTTGTTCTCCCCATCATTGCGAACCTGGGAACCTGGTTACGCAGATATTGGGGGTCAAAGTTCCAACTTTTTGAAACGTTTTTTTTTTAAATACAGGTTTTTAATGTAAGATTTTTACTTTAAACACCTCCACGACCCCCGTACTGTTCAATCCATCCATCAGCACAATGTTTTGAGTGCATTGAGTTATATCACAAAACATGATTTTTCACCACAAAAAAAAAATGTCGTTTCCCAGCAATAATTTTTGCGTAAAGTTACTTATTTTGATGTACAGAATGCTTGGTTGACGGCTTCGTGATGAGGTCTTTTACACCTTGTTTTTACCAAGATACGGATGAGTTTCTTATGAACGGTGAACAGTGTAAGTGCATCTGTACTGTATCCCCACATTATAATGCCGTAGCAAAGCCATGCATAAGCATGGGCGTACTAAGTAACCAGGGCAGTCTGTAAATTTGTGTTTTTTTTTAACTTCACGAAAAGCATATTAATATTTTGTGACCTTTCCAAAGCATTTGATTGCGTAAATCACGACACATTACTTTTGAAACTTGAGCATTACGGATTAGGTCAACTTGCACTTAGTTTGGTAAAATCATATTTGAATAATAGACAGCAACATGTTCAAATAAATGGTGTTATTCTCAGGGTTTAAAAGTAAAAATGGGGGTTCCGCAAGGCTCAATATTGAGTCCTTTCCTCTTTCTCGTGTATATAAATGATCTACCATATTTATTGAAAAACCAACCTCAAAATATGGTGTTTGCTGATGACACTTCCCTAATTTTTAAGATAAATAGACGGGCCCAAAATCTAGATGACGTGAATAATGCCCTAGAGGTCCATAATTGGTTCACAGCAAACAATTTAATATTAAATGAAAAAACTAAATGCATAAGATTTGCCTTACTCAATGTTAAAAGTAGTGATTGTCAAATAATATTGAATAAAGAGAAACTTGAATTCGTAGATAAAACGGTTTTCCTGGGGATTACGCTTGATTCAAGGCTACAATGGGATTCTCATTTAACATCCTTTGCGGCGGGCGCGGCTAAGTTCAGCAGCATATGCTATTAGAAAAATTCGTCAATTTACTGATGTAGATACCGCTAGACTGGTCTATTTTAGTTACTTTCATTTTGCAATGGGGACGGGCTGCAGATATTGAGTCTATATTTATTCTGCAAAAAAGAGCCATCAGAGCCATATATAATCTTCGTTGGCGCGATTCTCTAAGGCAGCCTTTCCCAAAGTGGGCGATAACGCCCCTTTGTGGGCGCTGCAGGCCTAAAGGGGGGCAATAAGAGACCCAGAAAATGGAGACATCTAGGAGGACTCTTAAACACCGACTGAGCTCTCGACTACAACTTGTGAACATCAACTAATATTAATTAAAAGATCGAGAGAAGAATCGATTATGTTTGTTTTATTTTGAATAAAAGTTATTCTGCCTGAATACTATAAAGTTACGTTTCGAATAAAAGATCAATGATCATTATCATTGGCAGGTGTAGCCCATAAGAGTTAACTTGAGACTCCGCTAATATAGCTCACAATCATTAATTTAATTTGAAGTTACAGTGGTTTTTATGTAGGTGAAAAAATGGGGGCGCTAAAAATATTTATTCTCAAAGTAGGCAGTAGATAAAATAAGTTTGGGAACCCATGCTCTAAGGGAACTGTTTAAGGAAATCATCATGACGGTACATTGTCAGCAGTACATCTACGAAAACATAATGTACGTCAGAAAAAATCTGCATCTTTTTGGTAAAAGAGGTGACAGACATAATTACAGGTGGCCTACCATGACGTCATAAAGCAGGATTGTTTTAATCTTGTTCCAGTGTGGGTAAGAGACGGAGCTATGGAGGATGTCTAGCGCCATCTCTTTCCCACACTGGAACAAGATTAAAACGATCCTGCTATAAGACGTCATGGTAGGCCACCAGTACTAGAAATAGGGATCAACTAGTTCAGCCAGGCTTCAGACTCGCTAAAGTAGACTAGATCTTTCATGGGGTACTGTTTGAGATACTATAATAAAATTCCACAAAGTATTCTTGAACTGAATGAGACGAAATTTAAAACATGCATCAAACGCACACTATTTAGGCAAGCCTATTACAAGTTGGGCGATTATATCACTGATAAAATTGCGTGGCTCAATGCTGGTCCTGCTCCACATGGACAGGGGCGCATAAATTGATAGCATTAAATAGAATTGTTGGAGCTGCTGAAGATTGTACAACTATCTTTGCATTGTATAGAATCAATCTATAGTATTATATAATCGCATCGCGTAGTATTGTGTGAGTACTATGTACTAGAAAGCTATCATTCACTGAAATCCTACGTCTTTTTTTTTACTTGAATGTGCCCTGGCGGTTGAGAGTATTCTTCTCCATAGAGATCTACGCTAGGGAATGGGCAACTACAGTACTTTCAGTTTTTATGTCTTGTGACTGGGACTGTAGCTACATTTAATTTTCATCTTTATTTCGACAATTCAAAAGTGCCTGTAACTGGCCTACTTGAAATAAATGCTTTGATTTTGATATTTGATCATATACAAATTTTGAAAGCTTTGATTTTATGTTTTGTATGTGTAACTTCCAATTTATATTTTTGTCCATGTTTATGCCTAATAGTTTGAAATCACTGTCTGTTTCTGTTTTATGATTATTAAAAGAAAAGAGTACATTTAGAGGGTTTTTTTTGTGGGGATGGAAAATTATGAGTTTAGTCTTTGAAAAGTTGATTTCAAGGTTGTGTTCGTTCATCCAGGTTATTATTTTGCTGAGAATTTCCTTAAGGGTGCTGTTTAAGTTTATGTTGTCATGACATTGGGTAAGAATGGAGATAGAATAGAGATAGGAAAGATAGAAGGTAGAAATAATTAAAACATTTTCTTAAGCTTTAAATACTAAAATGATGTATGAAACTTGTGAATACAAAGTTATTGTTTAAATTAGATTGGCAACATATATATTTCTATAGCCATAGTATTTTGGGTGATTGATTGTTGATTAAAAGTTTCATGTTTAGTTCTTCATGTTTAACCTTTTGAACAAAGGCACGCGCGTGCCCTTCACGCCAAGCCACAATTTCACCAACAATTTTGTGTTGTTTGGTGTACAGGGCACGCGCTTGCTTGTCACATACATGTGACTATGGCGTCAAAAGGTTAAAAGTTAGTATTTTGTACTGTAAAAGGTAGGCAAAAACTGTTGAAAATCAAAAAACAACTATCCAATGGTAATCAAGTGAGTAAGTGGATTATTTTTTTGTGATAATCTGTTCTGTTCTGTTCTTTCATCTATAAAGGTTTAAAAGTAATGTAACTCACCCCAAGGTACATGTACAATGAGGTAGCCCTCTTCATTGGCATAGTGCAGGAGATGGGCTATTGTTATAGACTTGCCTGTGCCTTTCTCACCATCTGATCTAGTGCTAAGGAAACTATTCAGGTGTTGTAATGTAAATGAAAATGGTAAATAACACTGAGAAAAGTGAAAACTTCTGGAACAAATAATGTATAAAACGTTTCAACAATATTTGTAAGATCTTTTTTGGAGATTTTAGAGGTCATTTACGGAAACGCGGTGCGCCGTGCGGCGTGACGTCTTGTACGCGTTGCACGTTTTTCCGTTTACGGAGAGGTTCGCGTTCTAACATTATGTCAATATACAATGTTGTTTACGAAGACACGGGGCGCGACGCGACAATGCTGCGGAAATGTCATCAGCAGGCACCGCAAGTAACGCTGCATTTCAAACAAATACACGTAAAATGGCTTCTCCTTAGACACTCTCATACATAGACAAAAATATGTTTGAATATACTGCGGGCCGCGCTGCACAACGTGACGCGTCGCGCCGTATCTCCGTAAATGAGAGCCAAAATGTCTGTTGACTATGAATCTTAATTAATTAGCTTATCCTATATGCCACACAGAAGCATGCAAAGTGGAAGCAAGAACAGTCAGCCAGCAGTGGGCGGAACAAGGCTGCCAATAACTCTTACTTACATTGAATTATCTCTAACAGGCAGAAAGCCTGATTTTACATATAATAGCAGCCGGTTTAGAAAGTGAGAGGAAAAGGATACAAAGAACATATCTAACAACTGGCTTGTCCATATCACTAGATCTTATACAATTCATGAGGTCCAGTGCTGGCTGGCGCACCATTATGGCTGTTTCTGTGAAGGTCTTGGTCTGTTGCATGAAACTTTTTGGGAACCCGCCGTGACCAAAGAGCTGTTTGCACAAATCTGGGTCCATGGTGTAGAATAGACCTTCTTGCTTTTCATTATGCTGGGACTGTAAGAAAATTCGATAAATGTGTTTAACATGAGTAAATGATTGTAAATATTCTCTTGGTCTTGTATTTATGTGATAAAATAGTGTAGTTTAAATTCGGTAATAGAAAGCATAAACATACGGGCGAGTTCTCAATGGTTCTAAAAGTAACAGCTTGGGAATATCGCCGACACATATGCCTCCAGCTACGTGACAGCATTTTGAATGAGTCTTTTAAATGAGTAAATGGAACTTATTTTATACTTTATTACAAAACGACCCAAAGCAATCACAACATAACCTCAAAAATAATATGGATTAATGGATCTGTCAGTGTCAGTCTGTCTGTCATGTGCAGTCATGTCAGTAGGACTAGGGATGGCGATCTGGGATCGATTACTCGGAGAATCGATTTTTCAGGTAAAATAAAACGATATTTTAAATCAATTTGCAGAACTGAATCGATATTTCACCCTTGACATTTGATTTTTTCTGTTTTGGTAAAAACCAATAAATTATTTACAATTAGTAGAATGTACCCGTAATATTACGGTATTACCGGTTAAAAGATTAATTATTAAAAACTCGCGAGATGGCTGTATACTTATTTTCTTACACTATTTATCGCAGGCAGTTGTGCACTTATAGTATTGTTACGTCGTACCCGTACTTACCTACAGTTACGGTAGTAGGTACCTACTAGTAAGTAGGTAGATAATAGTAGGTAGGTAGGTAAAACGAGTCCCGAATGATGTAGGTACAAATTCGCAAACTACCTACAAAAGAACATCATTGTAATTTCGACCGTACGCCGAGGGCATAAAGTACCTACTTCTTTCCTTTGTACAAGTTGTGGAAGTTTCTCGAAGGACAATGACCCACTATGGAATTGTCTAGAAGATTCTAGGAAGTCGTGGATATTTCTCGAACGTTCGATCGCCTTATAAATAGTCGACGTGTTTGCGGGAGCAGGCAGTCTGAGTTTGGCTACACCACGAAGCGAATCGAAGTGAACTAAAAGTGCGATATCTAAGCGAATAGTGATCAGTAGTGTACTTGTGATTAAGTTTTAAGTGTTTTGTGATTATTAAAGTTATTTGTTGTTTCTTCGGTAGTAATTAATTTATCCCTTAACCAGCTCGTAACAGTATGATCCTATACTTTACTGGCATGAACGCAAGTAATGAGCGGAACCTCTTGGATCCCAGTAGACTTGACATACTGTTGTTTTTAAAAACCTTAGATAATATAAAGCATTGGGAACTATAAGCTATATTATCTATTTTCTTAACTTTTTAATGTATCATACATTTAGAAAATTAAATGTTTTCTTTTCTATCTGATCTGACACTTTGCCTAAGGTAATAAAAATAATTGTTATAATCGAATTAACTGATTTTACTGATAAGAGATCGTTAAGTATGGTATGTTTTTAATAAAAACGGATTTATATTAACATTGTAAATTGCAAATTATCGATCGTTTAGACCTCGATTTTTTTTGTGAATTGATTCATCAGGTTAAATTCGAATCGATATAAAAATCATTCTTTTTCGGCTAGAATCCTTATCCATAAGTCAAACTCAATGTTGACGTGGTTTCGTTCGTTCAAAAACTGTTTCACGTTAGGTATTATATATTTTCAGCCTGTCATCCTACTGCAGGGCGAAGGCCCCCATAAGTACTTTCTTAACATCTTAGTTAGGTACTTTAATTTGAATTTAAAAGTTCCAACACTTTAGGGTTTCGTATCCAAAGGGTAAAAACAGGACAATATTACTAAGACTCCATTGTCCTTCTGTCACCAGGCTGTATCTCATGAACCGTGATAGCTGGACAGTTGAAAATTTCACAGATGATGTATTTCTGTTGCCGCTTTAACAATAATAAAAATAAATAAAAAATTACAGGGAACAACCTTCCTACGATGGTATGGAACCCTTCATGTGCGAGTCCGACTCGCACTTGACCGGTTTTTATTAAGATAATCCAAAAATAATTTTGTTAAGTTCCAAGAACGCACAGGAGAAATGAAACATAATATTCCAGTAAACATTCTTTAAAAGGTAGTGTTTTTCAGATTTTCATCATCTTAAATTCCTATTGTTTATTTTGCATTCGCTTTTTCTTAAATAAACTTGAAGGCCTTGCATGGCTTATTAGCTTAGGATCTACTTGAGTAACCTTCTCTACAACATCTTTAATCACAATAGTTTCAGGTTCCTTATTATCCTGTGTATCAAATTGTACTCCTCTCTCTTTAGGTGCTTTTGCATCAGGTGTCTCTGTCACTGCTTCATATTTTGACTTTTTAAGTATAGATTTGGTCCCATTACCAAAACGTTTGGAGTGTGCATCATAGATATCACTTGGTTTCTGTAAACCTTCGTTTGGATTGTAAGGTTCATGGTTAGTGTCTACAGGGCTGTGTTTGAAGTTAATCTCTAAAGTTTTGCTTTCATCTTCGTCAACAAATGACACTCTTCTTTCTAGTTGGGGTGCTTTTGTTTCACTTGTATCTTCCTCTTCATCTTCTTCGTCAACATCTTCATTTTCGATTATGTCATCTAGCCTGAAAATAATATGGCCAGTTAGAATTTGTTTACTACCATGAAAGTTGTACGCAAGAAAAAAGAAATTAGTGAAAAGTGAGTGAAGAAGCCTGGATGGCTCTTTTTCTTACCTGTCCATTTCATCTTCAAGTTCATCTAGCTTCTCAAGTTCATCTAATCTTGACATCAAATCTGTTTCACTTTTAGTTTGGCTTCTTTCTCTATTTTTCAATTCAAATAGTTTTTCTTCCAATTCATTCTGTTTATCTATTACCTGTTGCAGTTTATCCAACTTTGAAGGTTGCTCCGGGGTTTTAGTTTCTTTGAAAGTAACTGTTTTAGCTTTTGTTTCTTTCGCACTGTTAGACTTTTCTTGATTGGATTTTTCATTCCCAGCTTCATCATTTTTTAATTTGATGTAGTCTTCTAGTTCATCAATTAAATATTCCTGTATGCTTGCCTTCTTCTTGGTTGTTGCTCTATGCTGGATGTCATCATTCATACTTGACAGTTCATTTTCTAACTCCTCTTGAAGTTCTAGTTCTTCTAGCCTGTTCCACAATTCTTCATCAGTAACATCTTCTGTTTCAGCCATCTCATCTTTACCATTATTTTGTTTATACTGTCTGACTTTCTCCCTATGTGCTTGCCTCCATGCTTTGTCATCTTCTTCACTATAATACTCAATAATTTCCTTGCCCTGATTATCATAAATAGTTTTCTGTGTAAATGACATTTGATTTTCTAAATATTCCTTTTCTTTGTTGAACATGTCAACTTTAGATTGGGCATCTGAAAATATCAAACATTTTAGAATAACAGTTTGTTCAAGGCTGGAGTAATAATCTTATTTTTTTTAATCTTTTTGTTTGTCTACACTAATATTATAAAGAGGAAAGATTTGTATTTTTGTGTGTGTGTGTATGTATGTTTGTAATTAATAAAAACTACTGCGACGATTTCAAAAATTATTTCACCATTAGAAAGCTACATTCACCCTGAGTATCATAGGCTATATTTTATCCCTGTACTCCCACGGGAACGGGAACTACGCGGGTGAAACCGCGTGACGTCCGCTAGTGAGTAATAAATTCATAGGTAAGTTCCTATTAATTCTGTGTTAGGTTAGTTGAAATTGGATGAGGAATTATAATCAGTTCCATACCTTTAATTCTGTGTTGTCGGAGTACCTCAGCTTGTTTAAGCGAACATTTGACGAAGTAATCAGCGCCGAGAGCAACAGTTACTTCGTTCGTATGTTTGAGCTCTCCCCTAAACGATATTCTGCTTCCGATGGGGACTAACGTGGGAACTTTTAAGTTATCACTGTATATACTGAAGTCTAAACTCTTTAGACTTTGTAAATAATTCTCCCAGAAACGGAAATTCTTTTCGTTTTCAGCTGCACTCTGAAATGTTACAAAGTGGTTGATAAAAACGTTACAAGTAAAAAAATATCTTATTGATATAGCAAAGTTAGATTTACCTTGTAATTTAATTCACTGAGGATATCCATTATTTTTGTTATTCAATTCACCAGTGGTATTTGCTTACCTATAAGAGTAATAAACATAAAAGTAACCTCAACATGCAATTATTTTCATGATTTGACAGCCTTCTTTAGTTTTTTTTTTTTAATTAAAACGGAACAGGCTAAGGTCTGAGACCTGACAGCCTTTAGTTGGCCTTACCTTTTTTGCCGTAGCAGGAATCTGTCTAGAAATGAAATACGTTCTAATCCTTCAAAATCCAGCTTTATTGTATAAAGCTGGATTTTATTAGACTCTATGGTAGAAAGCACAGAGTACATTATACATATGTAGAAAGTGCTCAGTTGTCTGCCTTCTGTCAAAATCAAAAACATACGGTCAATACATAAACGGAAACCAAACCTTGACGTTTGTTAATTTTGTATTGATCACAGATTAGAGTACTTTTTTCTATTGATATTTAAAAGTACTCTGTGATATTGATCGATCGATTTGCGTCTGCATTGCAAGTGCAAAAGTGCATGTTAATGTGTTAAGTGGTTTAATAAATAACTTTCGAAAATGGAGGAAAAGAAATCTATTCTACATGAATTATATGTATTTTCGGAGTGGAAACCGGAACCAGAATATATAGTAAGTTAAAACATATTTTTGTTATGACTCCCCTGCATTTCACGTCGAATTAGAAAAGTATTATTGTTATTGATGAATAATACAGTGAGAAGTATTCTTTTACTATGCCAGATTGAAAACATGGAACAATAACTTATTGCCCGCTTTTTTCAGCAAAAGTCTGATAGTATACTTCCAGAGAATATATCAGCTATATGGCGATGGGTGAACTTCCTGGGACCCAAAAAGAGTCTTATCGACGGCGTAACAGCGTAAGTACAACGACCTTCATACCTAATTCGTTTTATAGTTAAATTCTAATTAAATGTTTCTATGTTTTCATTATGTTTAGGCATTTGGAAAAGCAACAAAAGTGGCACATCGCCCTTGGAGACGAGGGTAAAGTCATTGCTGTCCTAACTGACAATATACTGGAGATCAGGACCAAAAGATCAGAGTATGCCACTATCGCTGCAAGAACAACAGGTATTTAATGAAATTTCATTTCATTTTTTCTGTTTAATTTTTTTAATTTAATGTGAAAATCAATAGACAGTTTAATAGTACAGTTTAAATAAATGAAATATTTGTTTTTTTATTTGCTATTTAATATTTATAATAGTATAAAATAAAAATTAATGACTTCATTCTTAACACATTTTAGTGAGTCGTGATGGCTATCCTCAATGGCGCAAGCTGGTGTGGAGTCCAGACTGCTCATTTGTGGTGCTGGCCTATGGTAATGGTGTGGTTAGCTTCTTTGATCTGACTGCATCCAACCTTTTCAACATTCCTATTGTGAGTAGAATTTGGATAAAGAAACAGATGTAGGTAATTAGTTTTATGCTGGGCTAATAAAATCGAATTTGTACTGATGATGGCACCATCAATCATCATCATCATCCTGCCCTTATCTCATGTTTTTTTCTTCCATTTTCCCCTGTCAACCGTCACACAATGGTTTACACCTTTTGCTTTCATATCATTCATCCACTGATGGCACCATCAATCAGTGATAGATTATAACTTTGATCGCTTATATCTTGGAAATGTGACACTGAAGATTTTGTCTCATACAATGCTTATTTTTGTTGATACCAGCTAGTGAAATGAATTTGAGTTTTAATTTGGCTGCTATTGTGAAAATAAAATAAAATGACAGAAGTTAGGCATGTCTTTATAATAAATGTTCAAACCCCTTTTTTTAAAACTGCTTTATTTCTTAAAGATTTTATTTTTATGTCCTCAGTATTCACTTTTACACAACTCTAAGTGCAGCTGATAATTAATAATTTAATAGAATTTGATGAAATACAATAATTTTCAAATGCAAAAATCATTTAGTTGCTTGAATGTGCAAAATATACATACAAACATACATGATACATGAAACCAATATCCTATTATCAGCTGTGTAAATATCAGTTAACTGTGTTTTTTCTACAGGACTGCTCAAGACCAGGGGGATTAGAGTGCACAGACAACACTCACGCTGTTGCTGACATCATATTTATGCCGCTGAGAGTCAAAGATACCAAATGGTAAGATTCTGTAGCCTTTATCGTTTTTCTTTTTTCAATATTGATGAATAAAAGAACAGAATAAGTAATAGGGGTAGGGGGTAGGCAGCAACTACAGAATGCCACCTGCTATGATCCTTCCTCTTTTTGCCTCGTTCATGTTTAGATTTCACAATTAGAGACCAAAATCAAGATCATAACATTATGTTATGAATTTATGATTTATTTTACTATATTGTGTGTCCAGTATTTTTAATTGCATATAGATAGAGGTAAACTTCATACTTTAGTTTAATTGAATATAAATGAGAAACAGATATATGCTTTGGAATGCGCAACTACAGTCTGATTTTGGGTCAAAATCACATTGATCTTTTGCTGCAGTCAGGATTGGAGTGCCTGTAAAGTGACTGTAGCTTCATCTTTTTGGTTTTGACTGACCAAATCCTTGACATTTAAAAAGGGCTTGTAACTAGTTTATTTTAGAAAAATCATTTTGAGTAATTGAGTTTAACTTGCAAAAGCGACATAATCTATCTGCAATCCCGTGTTCAGGAACTGGGAGGTCCTGGTGGTGACATACGACGGCAAGCTGCGCGGGTATCTGGTGTCGCAGACGGACGGCTGCAAGCTGCACCACACGTTCCGGTTCGCGGGCGGAGTGGCCGCGCTCAAGTACTGCGAGCCCCATGCCACCATGTATGTTGCTGGAGTACCTAGGGGATCTTCAAAAGTAAGTCACGAGAATGATATTTCTTCAAAAGTAGATTAATGTAATCAGAAATCAATAATGAGGTTGAGACTTTCATTATTTTCTGGTGTAGACTAGTCATTCTCTTCTTCAACAAGTGGTCACATCAACGCTTGTCATTGCGAAAGATAATAGAGAAGATTGGCGTAGCAGGTGGCGTTTCCCATTTCTACTAACAAAATTTAAATGTTAGCCACCTGCAACTTTCGAGTCAGCGCCAAATGTTGTAAAGACAATGTCACGTTCAATGTCGATTTGTCTTTAAATTTAAGGAGCCGAACTCATCCCTAAGTGCCGGCATCACAGCGTGGAGGATACTAAACGAGGAGCCATACTACAAGCTGTCCGTAGTGTCGGACGAGGCTGAGGCGCACGCTACGGAACGCTTCAAACTGTATGTGCCCTTCGGGTACTCTAACAAGGCGGTGAGTTTACTGATGGAAAAAAATTGGCCTGGAGTGCTACATGCCAATGCAAGCGGCAAAAACCTGGTGGTAGCAAAGCACTTCAAACATGCCACATGTCGGGAAGCTTCCTATGCTAAAGCATGTGGGAAGTGACGTTTATCTTTTGTTATCGTCGTATTTTATCCATGTACCAGGCATTCATAGTCCACATGGAACTATCCCCCGACGCCAGCAAGCTGGTGTGCGTGCACTGTAACGGCGACGTGTCAGTGTGGCGCCTGCCGCTCCTCAAGCTGGTGTGCCGCTGGCCGCTCAACACGCAGCCGCTCCACGACCTCAGGAACCCACTCACTGGGGATGACAAACCAGGGAAGAAGGACTTGACTGTGTTCTACCCGGCTGATATTAACTGGTGGAGCAATGAGGTTAGTGAAAATGAGTTTTGTTTTGAGACCTTTATGGTTGATTTTCTTTTTTGCAGTTTTTAAGATGTTCTTAGTGTTGTTTCTTGTACTTACGTATTTTATAATACTTCTGGACAACATTTTCTGCAATGTCTTCCATATGCCTACTTGTTTGTATTCTTATGAACAAATTAGAAATATTTTTTGTTAATTTATAATGTTATTTGCAGGAGATTATAGTATCGCGATTCAGTGGCGCTGTCACCATTTGCGACATTGAAACAATGGCTAATATTCTGGGGAAAAAACCCGAGTTCTTCCAGGGATCGCCACAGGTTTGTATAGCTAGTCTTATATATTTGCTTATAGAGCAGTTGCATACTACGTTCCTTTTTGCCCATTAGGCCTAGCTCTGTTCTGTCTCCTGTTCAATATGGAGTTCAAAATTAGATAGAATAGGCATGACGACAGTATCAAAAAATTGCAAATCTATTTAGTCCGTCAGTTAGAGTATTGGAAAATAATGGACACGTATTTTTTGTTTTAGTAAACCAATCAATATTGACAAAGATAAATCGCATCAAAACTCGGGAGTGGGGGCTCGTGATATCAGAACGCACTAAAAATTATACCACGGCGTGACTATTGAGAATTTTAAAAGCGCCGTATCTTCGTCAATTTTGGTTTACGTAACAAAAGAAAAAATACGGGTCAAATATTTTTTGATAATCTAACCCTATTCCCACCCCTAACCCTAAGCCTATTCACTTTATTGCACACCAAAACTGCTAAACAGCTATTTTACAATAATGCTAACTTTGACTTTACAAACTCTAAATAAAAAGGTGTAGTCACAGGTACACTATTAATAATTAATACACAGTGCTTAAAATAATAAAGTAATATTGGTTATACCTATATAATATATCTAAACAATTATGGTTTTTCTTACACATACATTTTTCTTACACGTACAGTCGAACCACCTATTTGGTTTACATCTTACATGTGTGCGTGATCTCATCGTTATGCACACAAACACTAAATTAAACGAACGGCGAGCTCTGCTTTTATTAGTGTGTGGCTAACAATGTTCTCTCAGCCGCTCATTATTCTTGTGTGCAACAAGGCCCAACATTATAACCTAATATAATATGGTAATCGTAGCTGATTGGTGTAAGCACCTATGATAGTTACGAACTAACCTTGATGGCATGAGTTCGATCCCCACTGGGGAATTTTGTTTTGCTGTTTTTTACTTTTTGTTTTTTATTAAATTAATTTTGTGGCCAATAAAATCACTCAAGCAAAAAAGTTGAAAGTTAATTAAATAAAACCAATAAAATATTTTTTATTAGATAAACATTGGGTCATTAGGAAATAATCTGTCTCATTTCTTCCAATATGTTCCTTCCTAGGTGTTTGTCTTAAGGTTCAATTTGGTGTGGGCTGAATGTTAGCAAAAAAAACTTGTGTTGCCGGTATTATTATTTAATGCAAAATGGTTTTAAACATTAAGCTATAACTATCCATACTAGACATTCGAATGAGTAAAACACTGTTGTTTACCAGTTTTTTTGACAAAGACAAAGTTTTTTGTTGGTAAGGACGGGCGTAACGTAAATAATTTGTCAAAGTGGGTAGTTATATAAATTAATCAAAATAAAATTAGAGGTGAAATGAATTAACATGTTAGATAGTTAGAAATTATGACAACTTGTAATCAATCATAACAATAACATCACTTCACCAGACTTTTAATAATACGAGTTGTGGTTTAAAAAAAAGGGGTTAAGGCAACATGTATCCTACCTATAATGATTGCTAAGGTTTGTATTTGTTCAACATTATTTACATATGAATAAGATTCATAATCGTTTATTAATTAAAATAAATTGGACTTATAATATGTGCACGATACACTGAACTTGTTATTATTATTGTCTTGCACAAAGTAAATGTGCTCGTGCGGATAGGCAACCCGCACAGTAGGCAACTTGACATTTTTCGTAATTTCCAAGTAATCATGACTGTTACTGCGACCCGCTGTTTCTATGAGCTTTCTCCACCTTTTTTCCATAATATTCCATCCGCCCATCCCTATCCGACATAAAAGTTTTTTTCGTCGCTAAAAATCACCATATTGTTGTCGCAATCAAAATTGATGTATGACCTAGCAAGCTGTAGTCGATTTTGTCGGTGCGCAGTGGACAGCAAAATCATCCGCGCTGGCTGCACAAACCAGCAGAATATCGGTGATTTCTCACAATTTGTAAGCACACATTGTGTGCTATTGCTGTTACGCAGGTGGACAAGAAAGGATCAGCCTTGCGCCTTGCCACGATGTCATGGTGTCGAGCCAATGAATGTTCCTTTTCCTTTGGTGTTTTGTTTGTTGTTCTACGTCTCCAGAATCCGCATATCGGCGGACCCATAACTGCACGGTTCTCCACTGTGGATAAAAACAGTTTTTATAACACTTATAATAATAGCTAAATAAATAATAATAAATTAAATAGAATATACTTATGTATTCCTTATTGATATTACTTATATACAATACATATATATGTATACAAGACATACACTAACTTGTCAAAAGATTTTACCTATTTTTATTAACGTTATTCGAAGGCTTTTCTCCCATAGCCGTAGTTGGACAAAAATGGTCTGAACCAAGTTAATTTTATCTTAGCCATCATAAATCAATAAAAAAAACTATTATCATTTACGATAGTATATTATTGTATCTATGGTAGATATTTATTAAATAAATAAATAATATCTTTAGTTTCAGACCATAATATAAAACAAAAATAAAACAAACATGGCACATATGTGACTGTACACGTAATATCTAACTGTAACTCACCGATATCATTGAGCGCCTTGCAATTTCCCATCTATTTAGTGTGTCGATGACAATTCAAATTGACAAATTTGGCGTCCAGTTTAGCACTTTCAGTAGCATTCATCAGCTCCTGTGATGCGCAAACTACAGGACAGGCAGGACACGGTATCAAGTGTCCCATCGTTTTTGGAACAACACCACATTTACACAATCTCACTTATTTCTCATGCACGTTTTGCTCATGCAGAACAACGATTTCTGCCTTTTTGAACATTGATAAATGTTGCATGGTTGGATCCACAGAATAAATCCGCACACGAATATGAGTCTAGTAATCAATAAACTCAGTAATGCAAATACTCGTATTTTGACAATAACAACTAAGAACGCTTAAGATTTTTTTAATGAAGGTGTTTGAAAACAATATTTATAAATTGTCGGTAGTTATTTTTTAAACCGTTCCGTGGTTGTCTCAAACATTGCAAACTTCATTACTCATCCGCGAACGGGATCGAATCGTTAGTAATGTTTTAACAAAATAATGAATACAAAAAGAAAAAGTATTTAAACTGGACCTGCGGTTTGAACTTACGACTTCTCGTTCACTGACCTTAGACGATAACCATCGTGCCAAAGTAGCTATGTAAACGTTTGGCGAAATATTATATCTCATTCCGTAACGATGAATGATTCTATACATTGTATACGATATTGATAAACCGTACGCACACTAACAAAAACAGAGCTCGCCCGTTTTATTTAGTGTTTGTGTGCATAGCTTAAGACTTCACGCACACATGTGCGTGGTCTTTTGGTCTTTTCTGTTTCATTTCGTTACAAGATTCAAAACAGTTGAATCCTTCTCTGGAACACGCGCAGTTTACACTGCGCGCTAGCTAGCTAGTTGTGTTGCATTGCTTGGTGTGACGGCTAACAAACGAATGTTTCACTTTGTGACCAGATAACGTGCGCTCACAGCGGCACGCTCATGCTGCTGGAGTGTGAGAGCAACGTGCTGCCCGCTAAGAAGTCACGCAGCGATGAGAGCGTGAGTATCTATACAAGGTGTAAACGGGCCTTCACGAAGTGGTCAACCACGCATTCAGGACATCAATCCTCGTATCGCCGGCAAACCACCCACACGTAAAAATTGTATTTGTTCCATTTTTAAAGTACACTCAAGATTCAAATTTTCTTTCAGATGGAGGTAGTCCGAGTAGAATCCGACACTGAAGACACAATGTTAGAGCTAACCAAAGAACTGATAAAGACAGTGTTATATGCCATCACGGACATCGAGACATTCCAGCCGAAGCCGCGGCGCATTACTGTAGTGTCAAGAGTTTATCGATTGCTTGGACTTAAGAGTACCACGCCCACCGACCTGTTCTCTAGGAAGGTGAGTGTTTTGGTGTGTGTGTATAACTTAAAGTGTAATCTACACCCCTAGCCAAGTTGACAATCTACAATCGTTAACGCTAGTAGAAATCTTCAAATGAATGGGAATGACATCATCTCAACGTTAAATCACGTGATCAACACAAACGAATAGAAAATTCGTAGACAAGTTTACATCGTTCAAAATGATAGAATAGAATGTTATCGTTTCTGCAATGTTGATCGCTAAACTCTTTAGTAGGAACGCTAACCATAGACTAAAGTGTAGGTTTTTTTTTTTACAGACATTAGAGAACGAGCGATCGACTCAGTCGTGTCAACTTGGCTACCAATTTAGCGCTTTCTACAATCGCTTACGCCGAGGCGTTTACGATTGTAGAACGAGAATCGATACGAAACTTTTGTAACTTGGCTAGGCCTGCTAAGCAGCTAGCAACGATGCGCAACGTAAACGCAATCGAATGACTTTTGAATTAATATTTCCATTCCATTTCGGTTGACAAGCACAATAAGATGTAGCCAGAACGTAAAAATGCAGCTATTTATCCTGCTGCATTAAAAATAGGACCCTATTACCATTGATTAAAGTAGACAATTTTAAAAATATCGACGCGGACAACAAGCGTCTCGCGCATGCTCGCGCGCCTTTAAACAGTGGCAATACGGTCCTATTAGTTATTGAAGTTAAGTATGGGATAGCTGATCATTTTTTCACGATTACGGTGTTGTTCCCATGAAGTAATTGGTTCAGTTTGATGGTCTTTATCACACTCTTAAATATGACAGCACCTTTCTGATACATGCTGCCAGGACTGTGAATATCACTTTAATCATAACAAATGTATGAATTCCGTCAAATTAAGGGTTTTACAACAGGAGCTCGTGGCTAAATAACAACAGCCGCTCGGTCTTCAGGTTAAGCCACGCTTGCCTAGGTTGGTCCGTGGATGGGTGACCATCCGTTACGTACCGAGTTTCTTCCGTGCCTCGAAAAGCACGTTAATCCGTTGGTCCCGGTTGTCATTTGTAGATCTTTGAAAGTAGTTGCAAGTAGACAGTAGTCCGAAGTAGTCCTGACAACAAGTCTTACCAAGGGGTATCGTGTTACCCAGTAGTAACTGTCAGTCGCTCCATGTAAATTACTGGTATTTAGCTGCATCCGGTTAGACTGGAAGCCGACCTCAACATAGTTGTGAAAATGCTAGGCAGATGGCGAATGGTTTTACACCTGAACACATTCAATTGATTTATTCGCGTGTGGTTTTGTTTTGATGTAGATCGAGAGCGGCCACTACTCTGAGGCGCTGGCGCTGGCCGACACGTTCGGGCTGGACAGCGACCTGGTGTACCAGCAGCAGTGGCGCAAGAACCCCGTCTCCACCGACGCCATACAGAAGTACTTGGTGAGTTGTCCATACTCCCCAAGGTTCTACTTGGGAGCGTTGCGGTAAAAGTCTGGTAAAAGATAAAGATACATGTATTGAATCAGCAAAATTCATTAATCAACATTTTCACAGATGTAGATATAATAACAGGCCCTCTTTCATCGTCAATTGAGAGCCAAAACATCTATGCAGCACTGTACTAACAACGTCATATCGATACTAAGCAGGTAACGATACTTTTTTCATACCCAACATGAACTTATTGTTGTAGAGTAAAGTATCGAAGAAGATCTGGACGGTGCACCAGTGTGTGGACAGACTGCCCGAGACTCTGCCCGCTGCGAAGGAACTGCTGCAGTTTGGATTGGAGCTCACTAATCAGACCATCATAGATGGTGAGATATGTTTAACTATTTCATTTAAAATGTAATTTATGAACAACGAAATAGCTAAAAATCTAGACTAGATAGTAAGATTGGTTTCAAATTACAGTAGACTTATTAGTATTTTATCGTTGGAACCCTTTGACCACGGAACTCTATTATTTATTTATATATTACTAAACCTGTATTTATAAAGAAGAAATGAAGAAAAGCGAATCATACTGAGCAATTTACGGCCGTTTTCAATAACTTACTAGCCAGTTTCGGTAGGTTGCTATCTCTGTCTGTTTGACAGTTTGCTTACTGGACGGTTAGAAACAAAACGTCACCGAAAAGCTTTCTTTGATTTTTCTATGAATCAAGTGACAGGTAGGTGACACGGATAGGCTATTCTTTGTTTATGGAAACACTGATAGCTACGGAAGAAGGCACATTAACCAACAGTTATACGTAAGTGGGTTATGGAAAGCGGCCGTTAGTATGATTAGGGATTACGCTTTCTTTTAATAATGTAGAATAAGTACGTAAGTACTTATTCTACATTATTTATTTTTATTTATTCTTACCTATTCAATGAATTTGAATGAATGTAATTTAATCACCAAATTTCTTGCCATTAACATAGTTCTTAAGTACTTCTTTACTAACCCATATGGACCTTGTTGTTCGAAATAAATAAATAAAAATAAACTGTAAAAGATAATGAAGTAAAAGTTATTCATTTTGGCACAGCACAGTCCTCTTTGTAGCTAGTCGGTGCGACTTCGACTAGCACTGCCGGTTTTTACTTTTCTGCGATTCGATAACACAAAATAATTATTTTTTATTTGATTGTACAAACTTTTTTTAAAAGTTCAAAGGAAACTAGTCATAAGGCAGATCTTCACCTCTTCTTAATATTTTCCCGATTTTTCCTCCTCCAACTCACGCCGGTTTTCATGAATACTAAGTTACAAATAAATGATTGCCTAAATATGATTGCTCTCTAGGAGTTTCAACTCTCGGTGTTAAACCGAGTGCTGAAAATTCGATAATGCACTTTTATTTATTGTTTGAAGTTCTTCGATCAACAATTAGCAACTAGATACCGTGTCACGTACAAAATCAAAGCTAAATGCTGTCCGCGAATTATGAAGGTGACAGCCGGAGGACTTAAAAAAAACCGAAATTAATTTAAAGAAAGGTTTAATTACTTTCAAATTACAATAAAATACTTATGATAAATCTTAGGTCTAAACTTGGACGATGCTAGTTCCGAAGTGCCAAATTAATTATTACAAAAATTATAATTCTAATCGATGGCGAAACGCGTATGCGGTATCAGCAGGTTGGAAGTAGGTGGCCGATGGCTGCACGAGGCGTCGAGTCAGCAGAGTCCGTGTGTTGCAATTTTGTGTAGAATCATCCATTGTACGTAAATAGCTATCATGTCGCTATTCAGCCGATTTGGTGTAGGCAGGGCACGTAACACCTCCCCCCTCAGAACAGCAACTATTTGAGCAATTTCAGCGAGAATGTTGCTGGTACAGTTTTCTTGATTTTAGGAGATTTTGCGTCTTCATATTGATGATTTTCATCGCTTTCACCTGGTGATTGTGGCTTTCTGAGCTTTGTGCAAACATTATACCGTCGTATAGTGAGGGTAACGATCAGTACAGTTGCACCGAATATTACGACATATAGTGGGATAGTCGTATGGTAGATCGATTGTTCCAAGTTAGTGTGATCGATTCGTACAGGTTGATGCATTAAGGTGTGATGTGGGATAGATTCGTTGACAATGTTCAGGTTCATGGGTATTTCAGTGATTTTCAGCGGTTGTCCCTTGATATGGTCATTCGTGTTGATTATAGTAAACTGCTCGGTGCGTAGTAAGCATTTTTGCGGGATGGTAGCGAGATAACTTCCATGTAGAGAGATGAATTCTTGACGTTCGCATTGTAGCTCGGTTCGGGTTGGTTGTGGAAAGGTAAGTGTATAGCGTCTGTCGTCCAGTTGCTCCATGGCTTCTTTGGTCAGCGTGAGCTTAGTGGGTAGGCATGACTTCTGTAGAGATTGGTTAAAGATGAGCCCTTGGATGCAGTCTAGATGTCCTCTCGTCGGTTGTTGGTTGACTTCCTCTTCGCAGAGATGGAGTTGATTGAACTTCGGGCATTCAGCCTCTATGTACTTGAAAACTTTCCCGTTGGTTGCAATGAAAGGATAAGGAGGAATGAAGGTATACATAAATTTATTGGGAACTATTGCTAATCTATATAATTCAAACTTATCAGGGGAGATAATTGGGACTTTAAATATGATAACTATTCTTTTTCCTGTAAAGTAATAGCCAGGTTTTATAACAATATAGTATTCTCTTAGATCTGCCTCTAACAATTGGTCTGAACCGTATATAGATCTTAATCGTTTCGTCATATTACCTAAAGTATCTATGCTTAAAGTACTATGGTGAGTGCTCGATGCACGTATAAAAGCTAAGGTATCTTCTATCCTAGTTATCTCTAAAAATAAATCATCTGTATTATCGCTAATGATAGTTAACAACTGAGCAAACTTTGCGTATCTTATAAGATCAGTTTTAGCGGAAGCTTTCTCA
The DNA here is from genome assembly GCA_941918905.2 of Xestia sexstrigata. Classification (NCBI taxonomy): domain Eukaryota; kingdom Metazoa; phylum Arthropoda; class Insecta; order Lepidoptera; family Noctuidae; genus Xestia; species Xestia sexstrigata. The sequence goes on along the minus strand of OW799201.2, from coordinate 2,820,849 downwards.
TCTAAAAGTAATCCTAAAGTACTATTGATTCTCTCTTGATTGCTAACAATTTTTGATAATATATCACTGTATCTAGTCATCCAGACTTTATTAAGACTTATATGCTCATTTACCTCCGATAATATCTTGTCATCATTATTTTCTAAAAGTTTAATGGCATTATTGTAAGTTTGAGCATCCGATTGATCTAAGTTACCAGTTATGCTTTTTATGATTGAACCTAAACCGTCTATGAGACCTCTTTTGCTACGACCGGGTTCTAATGTTTTTAACTGAGAATTAATTTTATCTAATTTATTAGATAAGTGGTTAATTTGAAGTTCGTATAAAAGGAAAGTTTGGTTATCTGATTTGGTTTTAAAATAGTCTAGTTGATTAATTACGGAGTGGAGTCTGTCTTCAATGTTAGTTAAGTCAATGTATTGTAGAAAAGAATGATAGTGCGTTATGAGTCTGGATTGTCCAAGGTTGAAAGGTAAGAGTCCGGGTCCATCATCTAAGCTTTCAAGTTTTATCTCGAGCGCCAGTGTTGTGTGGACGATCATCGCCAGTAGTATCCTGTAACAAGTTTGCGGTCTTAGGGATACGTTTGAGTCGGGATTTTGCTACGGGACCTTTCTTTTTAGATGTATAAATATGAATCGGAAGGTCGGCTAGCACGGTGTCATGAGTATAACGCGGGGCTAATTTTTGTCGACTGGCTAATGGATTACTTATGAAGACTTGCTGTTCTGGTTGATATTCTACTTCGGGCTCTCTGTCCTTATTCCTGTTTTGTATGATATTCGTTCGGTCAGTAAGTGTAAAGTCGTTGATAAGGTCATATACAGTTTTCATCTGGTCTCGGTGATTTTGGACATACTGTTGCATAAGATGTTCGGTCATGTCAACGTCAAGTGGGTCTCTTGGGTCGAAATGTCCTCTAATTATGTCATGGGGTCTGCACTTTGTGAAACTGTGGATTGTGCTATTATAAGCTAGTATAGCATAAGGCATGAGGTTGACCACGGGTTCATCTTTCTGACGTAATCGTAAGATGCGTAGATGCTCTAGTAACGTAGAGTGAAATCGTTCGACTATTCCATTATCATTAGGGGAATGAGCTAGTGTTCTATGGTGGTTTATTTTGTGCATTCTAGTAAATTCGGAAAATAATTGATTTGTAAATTCAGTACCGTTATCTGTTACGATAGTGAGTGGAAGACCATGATGTGTACAATAGTTTAAAACTGCTTGAAGAATACTAATTGCTGTGCCATCTCGTATGTAGTATGCTTGTCCGTATTTTGAGAAAGCATCTACTACTGTGAGGTATTTTTCATTTTGGGCTGTAAAGAGGTCCATGTGTACTAATTCAAAAGGTTTGGTTGCCGGGGGCACTAAATTTAGTTGAGGTCTAATTGGGTTTCTATCATACTTGGATTGTCCGCAGATTATACATTCATTTATGTATTTTGTTATATCGTCCCTCATCCTGGGCCAGTAATATTTCCGAGAAAGAGCAAGATAACATTCGTTTATCCCTCTGTGATTGGTTTTCCCTTCATGATAGTTTTTTATGATTTGTTGCTGCTTTAAATATTCCTTTACATCTTCTAGTTCTGATTTTGTTAGAACTAGGTTCATAGCTGAGCTTTTAAAGTTTCTTTGGATAATAGGTATAATTGAATACATGCCTAAGGGCGGAGTTATTTTTAGAGCAGTTTTAACTTTAGGTTTGACATATTCTTTTATAGCGTTTACTACATCCTGTTCTAAGTTAGATTCTGAGACCTGAATATGTGTGCGAGTATGTGTGTCAAAAGGTTTAGTGGCTGTCGTTCGTTTAAGGTAGGGAGAGTTACTAACTATAGTTATACATATTTGTCGGTGGAATTTATTTAAAGGTTCGTCGGTGATAGGAACTTCTAGAATAGGGTTTTCAGTGCTAGTGTGGGCAGTGGCTGTCGTAGAACCTGCTCGAGAAGGTGGGCGCTCTGAAGGATTGGCTAACATTGACTCAGTCTCCTCGTTATTAATTTCTACTCGGGATAATGCGTCGGCATTAGTGTTGTACTTTCCCTTTTTGTAGACTATAGTGTAATCATATTCACTTAACTTAAGTCTCCACCTAGTCAACCTTTGGTTGGGTTCCTTCAAGTTCATTATCCACTGTAACGGCTTGTGGTCGGTGTATATTTTGAATTTACGACCGAATAGGTATGGCCTGAAATATTTTGTAGCCCAAACTATGGCTAAAAGCTCTTTTTCTATAGTGCTATAATTGGTTTCACTGTCATTTAGAGTTCTTGAGGCGTAACAGATAGGTTTATCTGAGCCGATGCTGCCTTGCGAGAGTACAGCGCCTATAGCTACGTTAGAAGCGTCCGTTGTTAAGATAAACTCTTTAGTGAAGTCGGGATATTGTAAGATTGGGTCGTTTGTCAGTAAGCTCTTGCATTTGTTAAAACAGTCAATATATTCACAGTCAAAAGTAATTTTATTAGTCTTTTTAAGGCATTTCGTCATAGGTTTAGTGATGCGGGCAAAGTCTGGGATAAATTTCCTATAGTAGCCTAATAGTCCTAGGAACTGTTTTATTTCCTTAGGTGTCTTCGGTAAGGGATATTTTTCTATTGCTGCTATTTTATCAGGGTTAGGTTTAACACCTTCGCCACTGATTACATGGCCCAAAAACGCGGTTTCTAATTTCAAAAACTCAGACTTATCCATCTGGATTTTGAAGTTAGATTCCTGTAATCTTTTAAATACTTTCTCTAGGTTAATCATATGTTCTTGTAAAGATGTACTAAATATGATGACGTCATCGAGATACACGAGACAGATCTCATTTTGCAAGCCTCTGAGCACATTGTCCATTACCCTTTGAAAAGTAGATGGAGAGTTCTTCAATCCCATAGGCATGCGCAAGAACTCAAAGTGTCCATGTTCTACGTTGAACGCTGTCTTAGGAATGTCGTCTGGATGCATCTCGCATTGATAAAAGCCTGATGCAAGGTCTAACGTGCTAAAATACTGGCATTTACCAAGCTTGTCAAGTATGTCATTGATGTTAGGAATCGGGTATTTGTCGTCTATAGTCTTGTCGTTCAGTTTACGAAAGTCTACTACTATGCGCCACTTTTGTTTGCCTGATGCGTCGGCTTTCTTAGGAACTACCCAAATAGGTGAGCTCCAGGCTGATTCAGAAGGTCGTATAATACCTTGATCCAGCATCTTGGTTATCTGGTTTCTAACCTCTTGTCGATGTACAAAAGGGTAGCGGTAGCTTTTAGTGTAAACGGGAAGTTCGTCAGTCGTTCGAATACGGTGCTTGATTTTATTTGTAAAAGTCAAAGGCTCTCCCTCAACATAGAATACGTCAGCGAAACGGGCACATAAAGTCTCTAAGTTAGTTTTTTCCTCAATATTTAAATGATCTGTACGCAATCGAGATAAAACCTCTTTAACGCGCATAGGGTCTTGTTCAGTGCTCATGCACTCGGTATTAAATATATCGGCTTGTAAAGGTCGGTCAAATGCAATAGTCAGGTCATGTTCCGTCGGGTTTTCAATTTCTACAATTCCAGTACAGTCAGTAACGCGAGTAATGCACTCGTGAATAATGCAATTACAATAATTTTGCTGAGTTATCGAAACATCGCCATCTGGACAATAGATAGGGATATTCACTAGTTTTGATGAGTTAGCGGGAATTGTTTCTTGACTATTTGATCTTTTACATTGATAAAAATGTATCGGAATCGTTGTAAAGTCTGTAATTAAATAATTATTTTTAAGATCGATCTGTGCTCCGTCAAGTAAATCTAAGCCTATTAAACCATCAAAATAGTTATGAAATCTATAGACAAAAAATTTTACATTCGCGGGATTATTAAATTCAGCAAAGTTCGGTATCGTAATAGAATGTTCGTGCGTACTAGTCACACGAGCGTTCGTTACTTCGAAGGGATCAAAGTTTAAAGGGATATGTGAAAAATATTGTTCGACTGCCTCGGGACTAATAAAAGACTGATTAGCTCCGGTATCTACTAATAATTTAAGTGGCGGGTCTGATATCTGTATGTAACGTAATTCCCTTTTAGATTGGATATTTAGTTCTATTTTAATCCTTTTTGATCCTTCTCCTTGCGAAAATCCTGATCAGCTTTAGAAGTAGCGGATGGCTGTGCTTCTAAGGTTTTTACGTTATTTAATTGATCCGGTACATTTAATTGATTTTCAGGGTTGGTCTGCTGATAGTCATAAAAAAAGTCAGAATAGTCGTAAGGCTCACAGAAATAGTAATAGTCAGGTAATTCGTAGTAATAGTCGGGGTAATTGTAAGTGTCATAGTAATCGGTCATTTCGTTAAAGTTCATTTCGCGAGTTTTAAAGTAGTTACTAGGCGGTGGGTTGCCTAATCTACGCCAATCATGTACTGGTGGTCTCGTTACAAAATGACTAACACCGCTCATCGGTTTCGGACCGTTATTTTGCGTTTGAGGGTTCCTATTTTGTAATTTAAACGCGTCATTTTGCGGGTTGTAATTCGGCGGGGGCGCACGAAACATTTGTTGAGTACGGCTAAACATATTAGGGGCCCGTTGAGGTACCTGGTTATGCTGGAAGGGCGGCCTCCACTGCTGCGGCGGCATAGGCATAGGTTTATGCCAGCTGGGGCCTGGGCTAGGAAAGCTAAAAACTTTTGGTGTGGTCATAGGGACCGCGGGTGGCATTCTATGGGTTGACTGCGTTTGCTGCGTCGGGTTACGTCGCTCGGGGGCACTCTCATTACGTTGCTGTAGATACATGACGTTCATTTCCTGTTGTACAAATTCCAGAGCCTTTTCAATAGTTTCGGGTCTCATACATCGGATACGTGACCCTAGAGGTTCCTTAAGACCTCTAACGTAGGATTGTAGAGTTAACTTTTTATAAAGATCGCGTTTAGCTTCGATGGTCGTTGCTACATTTTCGTGCAATGAAACATAGGTCATTATAGTGCTAAAAAGGGTCTGGCATTTGTCATAATACTCCTGCGGGGTGCTACTTAATTGCGTCAGTAAGGACATGTCATTATAAAGGGCGGTCTCATCCCTTTGGTCTGAAAAATTATTAACTAACGCGTCACGGATCCCTTGCCAATTTTCTGCTATGCCATTAGAATTAATAGTTGAAGCTGCTGGCCCGGTGATTTTATTCAAGATGCCGTTTATGAGACATAAATTAGTTAACTCGAAACTCGGGTCATTTTTAACATATTGTATTACGAGCTGATCGCATATTTTAATAAACCGGGTTAGAACATTCGGATTGCCGTCAAAATTTGGAACTGCGCGCAAAGCGTTGTAGATAGTATCGGGGTTAAGTGCCATATTGTCACTATCAAATAGCAAACCTAAATCTAAATTATCAGATTCCGTAAACCTATTTAAATCTAGTTCTCTAATCCTATTTATCTGTCTGGAGGAGACAGATTTACCTATTCCTAGTTTCCCTTGGATGAAAAATTTTGATTTAATAGAATAAAATATGGGTATAAGGAAGGACAAGGAAGCAACACTTAAAGAAAGTTTCAAGGACTTACATATACATGGTTTTTCTCGTTGTATCGATGGCTGGATACGTCCTCAGCTGCGTCTTCTTAAGTTCGGATATTCGACGAGGTACTTGGAAATACCGACAGCGACTATCGGAGTCAGCAGATTAACGATTTTTGGAAATCTATACCGCGCCGCGCACTGCCTCGAATATCCTACCGACTGCGCCAATTATGAAGGTGACAGCCGGAGGACTTAAAAAAAACCGAAATTAATTTAAAGAAAGGTTTAATTACTTTCAAATTACAATAAAATACTTATGATAAATCTTAGGTCTAAACTTGGACGATGCTAGTTCCGAAGTGCCAAATTAATTATTACAAAAATTATAATTCTAATCGATGGCGAAACGCGTATGCGGTATCAGCAGGTTGGAAGTAGGTGGCCGATGGCTGCACGAGGCGTCGAGTCAGCAGAGTCCGTGTGTTGCAATTTTGTGTAGAATCATCCATTGTACGTAAATAGCTATCATGTCGCTATTCAGCCGATTTGGTGTAGGCAGGGCACGTAACACGCGTGACAGCTACATTTGTTTACTAACAAACGGAGAAAAATGTTTTAAACAGTTTTAAGTTCAACCTAATTACAACCATGGCACTTAATAATAAAGTCAAAAATCTTTAAAATATTATCCAATACTTACGATCATTCGTCACAAAAAACGAGCAAAAAAATAAATTACTCCTGTCACTTAGAAATAAAAAGACGTAAGTTAAACAACACTTAGTGTGAAATCAACCTTTTGTGGTAACAAATACAGTAAATTTTCCCGTTATATTGCCTTGCGAGCTACACCGTATTGTTTCGTATTAAGAAATTTCGAAAAAAGAATAATGTTTCTTCTTAGAATTTTACTACAGGAGGTATGGAATCGCTCTAAACACTAAATAATTTATAATATAAACGTAATAAAAGTTAATAATACTTTTTATGTTTTGGGCATCTATGTTTGTTAACTGCTATTTTAACCAATCGACGTCGGTTAGTATTTTCGGATATATCCGATTTATCGAAGTGATCTGAACATATAACCGAATTCTTAGCTGGCTTATAAAAGTCATCTCTTAATCTTTCTCTGGCGACAATCGAGATCCATTCTGCACACGTAAACGGATTGCTTGGAAAGCTAAAATAAAAAAGGGAAAGCTAAGTATCTAATTAGAGTCAACAAACAGACAAAAGTAGCATACACCAATTTTAATCAACCAACTTTGAAGTTCTGGTAACAAATTATTACAACACAAATCCACTCCATGCATCTACTGTTCTGTCAAACAAAAGTTTGTGCGCCACGCGCCTTCATTTTTATCGGTGGTTTAAAATCGGTAATTTGGATCAGTTAAATGTTATTTGTTAGTTTAAAGCTTAAAATATAATTTATTCTTCATGTACTTACCGAAAGTAAGACACTCCGGCCGTTAAATTGCTTTTTCGGGCATTATTTTTGCAACTTTTGAAAACACCCTGCGGCATTGTGAAACGTGTTTACATTGGCTGTGTTTCAAGCCAACTAAACAAAATAAGATCTCACTTCTCAAGTGAGCTGTTATTTACCGAGACGGTTTTTTTGCGCCGACCCAATATCTAGTTGCTAATTGTTGATCGAAGTTGAAGTTAGTAGAAACTGTCTCTATATAAGAAATACAAAACTATTTTAATTTCTTAAAAATGCCTTGTATAGGTCGATTAAAACATTGTGGTACACTTGTTTAATTTTCTAATACCATACTCATTTTACAATTTAATATTTGATGTAGCGTGTTTTTGGTGAAACGGAACGCAAACTCAAAACCGGCTCGCCGGTAGTGATGTCAAATTAATAGTCTGTGTCAAATATACACTTTTATTTGAAAACTACCTAAACTTTCACTAAGATGTTATTATAATATTGTTATTATAATAACTATATCAATATCTGTTTGAATTTACTAAAATTATTATATTAAGGGTAAAAAAATTGATGTAAATAAGGCAGATAGAGGGAAATGACGACAAACAACATGAAATGAATGGCCGCGACTGTCACGGACTTTTGAACTGTCGTAGAAATTGTAGGAGTTTAATATTTTTTTTGAGCGACAAGCAGTTTATTGTTTACTGTATTGATTAAAGTGCAGAAAAAAATACATGCATATTCCCTATTATACTTTTATTTATTTGTTGTATAGAAATAAACACGGACATGACCGACCCGCTGGTTGACACGGACGACATAGGGCTGTGTCATCTGAACGCGTACACCAGTGAACTGCTGCGGTGTAGGCATGTCATGCTGTTCTATAAGGAGAGGCTCAAACTATATGAGGTAATGTACCGTACTATCTTCTGCTTCTTGCCGAATTGATGGCCAAGAATTCAATTATGTTTGGCCCAAAATTCAGCTACACAAACTCCGTTCACTTATGCAGTCAAAAGGTCATCTAGTGTATAGGTGACGTCGCCCGTGTCATCTTGCGGCGCAAGATGAATGGCGTACGATAATGTTCTTTGTTGTTAAATATTCCAATACCAACAGGTTTAGAAGAGGTATTACACACAGCGCCATCTAGTGCCACACTAAGCAACGAGGCTTGTGTGGTTGACACCAGATAGTTGATATACTACATAGATACTTTTTGTTTGTAAATACATACTTACTATAGGTACATATAAACATCCATGACTCGGAAACAAATGTCCATGCTCATCACACAAACATTTGCTCGTCGTCAGATACTACGCTAGAGAAACTAATGAATGATCTGACCATAAAGCAGATATTTTGCAGTTGCAGATTTAGAGTACTGAATAACCCATGCCTAAGTGGAATTGATAGCATAACGTGGCTAACATAACTTTCTTCGACGTTAATTACTAGTTTAAATGAATACCAGACTGTACTTTTTTTTCTTACTGTGCTTATTATCTTTTTAAATCTCTTCACTAGTTGTTTTTATTCACATAATGTCGCGTTTCCAGTCCATCCTAAAATGCGAGAAATCCACCTATGTCAAAGACGAATACGACCGCCTCCGAAGCAACAGCATAGTGCACAGTGCCATAGAGATGGCCAAAGAAGGCCGCATAGAGGCGCTGACTTGTCTATGGCCGAACATCAAGACTATAGTCATGCAGCTGACCGTGCTGGAGAAGTTACCAGAGACCATAAACCCGTTGGAATACCAGCATCTGTTGCCGACGAGGCATCCGGTTGAGTGGTTCGATAAGAGGTCCCCTGTCAAAGTGACGCCGTGTCTACCAGAGAATGATTGGTGCAGGAAAGAGGAGTTCAGGTATGTGGCACCAAATCTAACAATGTCTACTGTTTTATTTGCGTATTTGTTTTGGGTTTGTCTAACTGGCTGAGAAGTTAGAACGGATTTCTTAGTTAATAAAACGTGTGTTTTTTTTTGCCAGGCAAGAACCAAAAACATGAGGGGTCTCCTCATAGTTTTGGGTCTTTGCTTGGCAATATACATGTATGGTATGTGCATACACATCGCCATCAAGGAGCTTACATTATGCTGAAATTAAATTTTCTACGTTGCATAGATTTCGAGTAAAACTTCTCTAGACTGTAAACAAATTATTTTAATAAAGGTTTTCTTTTTGTAAAATTGTAAAAGTCAAAGTCAAAGTCAAAATTATTTATTTGCAGTAAATGTGGTACAAAAGATAGTAACAATAATATGTAGTGCAATGACACATTTCCGCCATAAAATTGGCATGCAAACATTAAAGAATTAGATGCTAATTTCAAAACAATAACTGAGTGAACTTTACAAACATTAAATTAAGTAACTAAGCGTGTTCGAAGTTACTCAATACAAAACAAAATTTTGCTGTTAAACACTAAAACCAAACAAAGAAATTGTTAACAGAAGGAAAATACTAATACACAAACACAACAACATATTATTAAAATGTAGGTAATTCTGTAATTTTAATTACCTTGCAAATACCATTCTATCATACAGGTCAATTTGGCACTCAAACTGGTCAGAAGACTTGACTCCCGAACTCGAAACGGCTGGCGCCTTACCCTCAGCCACAGACGACATCGTGAAGTGGTACGACAAGCGAGCGAGGGAGATAGAAGAGCGCTCCGGCCTTGTCTCGCACGCACTCACGCTCGTAACCCTCGCCACGATAGGGGGCGGGGTCGAAGGACTACACGTCATACGGTTCCATCTGATGACGTTAGATGTACTGATCTATGATTTGAATATAGAACATGTGACTTTGGCTGACGTTGAGAAAATGTCCACTTTGGAAGTGTGCAGTAAACTTATGAGTGTGGTGAGTTTTCTGTTTTTTTGTTTTATTTGTGGGTTATGGAATGACTGATGATGAAATTTCCAGTTGTCTATTAAAAAAAATCGTAAAAGAAACTTATAATTGCCTTTATCGTGTTTGAGAAAAAAACTTTTATTTTCTTGTTTGTCGTTACGTGTCGATCTGGATCTGTCCTTACGGATTGATCGGAGAAGGTAAAAAAAAAGAAAACCATGGGAGAGGCCTCTACCCAGCAGTGGGACAGAACAAGTTGACAAAAAAAACATGTATGTTTTCGCACACACTTCAACAATTTGCTTTTGACAAACCCACTTCCTCGTAACAATAAGTTCTAACTTAATAGATAGGTATGCGTCAGGAGACTAGGACGTGGCGAAAGATATTTTGAGGGTCTATCTAATGTAATTTGTGGCGTTTAAAAGTTCTGATTCTGTTCCAAATTTAAATTCCTTTTTTTTTTGTGTTTTTGCTCTTCAAGTGTTACTACCGGTGTACGGTTGATCGTACTATCAGTTCATTAATTAATAAATAATAATATTGCTGGACATTATACACACCGCCATCTAGTGCCACACTAAACAACGAGGCTTGTGTCGTGGACACCAGATAGTTGATATACTGCATAGATATTTTTTTTTTGTAAATACCTATTTATTATAAATATAAACATCCATGACTCGGAAAATGTCCATGCTCATCACACAACCATTTGCACCTACCGGGATTCCAACCTGGGAAACTAAGAACGTAAGGCAGCCTCACTAACGCTGCGCCATTCGGGTCGTCAAATCATAAATGTCGTATAATAAATGTTTTTTTCCGCAGTCAACACCGAAAACGTTCCTATCAGACCTGAAGCAGTACCTGATCCCGTACCTCCAGCGTAACGAGCAGTTGAACGACGTCAAATGGGTCACCGGCCTCATCGATTACATCGAGAGCATCAGTATTGAGGACCTGTCCATGTTATTGCTTGTGAGTTCTTTCTTTTGACCTTTTGCCTGCGGCTTCGCTCGCGTTAATTTAGAATTTGGCAATCAATTCGGGTTGTCCTATGCTTGTAATAATTAATTAAATTAAATCATGATTCGAAAGATACGTGGCGCCATCTATTATCATAAGAACGTTATTGTTGTTTTCCTCCAGAGCAGTACTTTTTTAAGGATGAAAGGTACCCGATGTCCGTTTCTACACCTGATAACGTATATGCAAAATTTCAGGATGATCGGTTCAGGGGTTTAGGCGTGAAACGTTGAGAAACAAACTTACTTTCGCATTTATATTAGTAGGGATAAGGAAGTAAGTACGGATGAAGTAGACATGCTGCGCCGACCCCAAATTAATTGGGGTAAGGGTAGGAGAATGATGATGAACGAAGTATATATTTTAGTATATATATATATATTTTTTAATTCAAACACAATCCGTGTTTGAATTTTCGTCAAGAACGTAAAATTAAAATTTCATTTCATCTAAAAGATTCGGGTTCCGTACTCGAAGGATAAACGATCTAAATCTCTGCGGTCCGTCCGTCTGTCTGTCAGCGGGCTGTATCTCATGATCCGTAATAGGTAGACAGTTGTAATTTTCATAGAATGTGTATTTCTGTTGCCGCTATAACAACAAATAATAAAAATATATTAATATTAAAGGCTCCCCTACTACGATGGTACGGAACCCTTCATGAGCGAGTCCGACTCGCAATAGGCCGGTTTTTTATCCTCTTTTGAAATCTGTCGCTTGTAAAATTTTGCTTAAAGCTTGTTTGACATGCGACCACAACGAACATTTTTTTTGATGACTTTCTTTTCGGATACGTGTTTTCTGGTTAGCTATGAGACTAGGGCAAAAATACTCACAGGAAGTTTCCTAGACATATTTTTTTTGTGAGATCGTTCTTTCTTTCTTTAGATTGATTTTGAGCTGCGTTTAGATAAAAACCGTGAAATCTTAAAACAGCGTTCTTTCTCGATCGAAAATACCATCTTTTTTTTTCGGATGGGAAATCATTAAATGACTCCTCCCGCTCTGGGCGGAGCAGGAGGGAGTGTCAGACTTTTACTGACTAAAACCCATCCATGTTCCTTCATCGCCCTTTGTGTTCCGGGGCCACGGTATCTCTTTCGCAGCCCCGGGCGAAAATGCCACCTTAAGCTCCGATCGGTGGCCGTTTTTACCTTCACTATCACTTCACTATTATTTTATAACAAAAAAAATATTTTTTTCTAACTCCCAGGTGATACAATCCCCCCCTGAGCACAACCTCGAAGTCAAAACGCGCCTAAATATGGTGGAGCGTTGTCTGTACTCGCACACTGGCACCCATCAACTGGACAAGATGTGCGACTTGCTCGACCTCTTGCTGAAGGAGACCAGGTAGGCAGGCTGAATAGTGACGCACGGGTGAATTGAGACATCACTGTGAAAGGAATTTTATCGTTGAGTTCATGTGATATACAGGTTGTACACAGACTCTTTACGAAGCCGTCAACCAAGCATTCTGTATATCAAACTAAGGAATAGGGTATTTTACTCTCTAAGAGAAAAAATCTAAAATTATATTATTGAGATAGCTTAGGCAAAAAGCAGTCGGAAAACGTTAGTTTTAGTTGATAAAATAGCAAACAAAATTTTAATATTCAATTCAAAGGTTTTAGCTTTTTTAATCTGTTTTATAACACCGTTATATTAGTCGCCATGTTATTACGTCATACGGCTATGTAACCCAATGCAAAATTTAAATGCATTTTTATGGCACTTAACAATTGAATACAATTTTTGTGATTTTTTTAGTGGTTCATTAGCACTATAGAATCTAATCACTTTTTAAAAAAATGGGTGTAATATCCTAATCTACGCAAAAATTTGCTGGGAAATGACTATATTTTTGGGGTGAAAAATCACTACTTAATATAACGCACTCAAAACATTGTGCTTATACACGCATTTAATAGTAAGGGGGCGGGTTATAAGACGGGTTGTAACCGGTTATGGTGGTATTTAAATTAAAGTTATGACCATAAAAACTAGAATTAAAAAAAAACTAGGGAAAAAGTTGGAACTTTGACCTCCAATATCTCCAATATCTCTAACTAGTAGGTTCCTAGGTATGGTCCAGTACATAAAAGTGATCGCAATGACGGGGAGATCAAGTGCCTTTCAGCTTCGTTAAGGGTCTATCTACACCCTTTATCATCAACAACGTTTCTAAATAATTAAGTTATTAAATTAGAGTACCTGTCAGTGGCGAAGCGTGGGTTTTGCCGCCTTGAAATAGCAGTTTTAGAAGGCCAGAAACTTTTAACCACAGTTACAAAGAAACATTAGTTTCTCAACAAAAGTGAGCGATGGTTACGTACAACTCGATTCCTACCGGCTTCCCTTTGAAAAATAGCACAGTCAGTATTCTGTAGGTAAATAATTTAATTTCTCCTTTGCTACTGGTAAACGCAATATAAAACTGCCCATGAAACAAATTCATCATGTAATTGTGTATCCCCCTATTTAAATAACTGAATAACTTTAAGATTTCAATGGTTACCGCCAGTGGCGAAGGTTCCGTACAACTCGATTCCTACCGGCTTCTCTTTTAAAAATAGCACAGTCAGTATTCTGTAGGTAAATAATATAATCACATTAAAGATTTGTACTCCGGCTTACCTCTTACAAAAAATTGACCCTTTACTACTGGTAAACGCAATATAAAACTAATTCATCATGTAATTGTGTCTGTTAATGTGTATATTTATTTTATGAAAACCCTTGCCTGTGTCTGTAACTTTTTATTATGTCTATCTATGCTAGGCTGTTTGTACAGTTTGCCTTTGTCCAGCAGTGGGACGACACAGGCTAACAGCATCAGTATGGTATTGAGAACAAGCCTTACTCTATTCGTTTTCTGTGACGTTGTTAATAGATTCTGCAGTAATGTTTTTAAAATATTTTACTTTATTTTTACCGTTACCACTGGAAAGAGGGCATTTTATTCATCGATAACTGTGAATAAAACTCTCTTTTACTCACCGAGTGAATAAAAACATTTTGAATTGGGAACAATAAAATTTGAAGGAAAGAATATAACACTGAATTTCGAAAATTGGTTTGAGAGATTGATTTGAGTGATTGAAACTCGCTACGTAATAAATTAGTGTTCACCCATCCACAGACCGACTTTTTTAAGCGTAGCTTAACCTTGAAGATCGACCCGATTGGCTGTTATAATAAACCCACGGGAAATATAAATACTATACTTCTATTTCTTTTCTCGCAGTCAATGGTAAAAAGTAGAGTACACGTCTCGTGAAAAAAAAAAGATCTCGGTTCTTGTATCCCTCGTTCCGCTCCGGATTCTACTCTAGAATCGCTTGCAACGCTCGGGATTCTACTCTAGAATCTGCTGCTCTCGGGATCCAACTGAGTCCGTCGAAATAAATTCCCTTTTTTTTCACTTGTTGTATAATCTACTATTATCAATCGACCTTAGTTGCTGACAATAAAGTGACCATTTGTCTGGCACTCTGCTAGCGACCGCAGCATACACCAGAACGACCTGGTGCGTCGCGTGAAGGAGGTGGAGAAGCTGGTGTCAGCGAGCAGTGCGCTGGCGTGGCGCGGCGTGGGCGTCCCGCCGCGCGAGCTGCGCGAGCTGCGCGACAACCCGCACAGCGTGCTCAACCTGCTCACCAAGATGGCGCGCTCGCTCGCGCTCGGGTGAGCTACATACACTTATTAACCTTCTAGGCTTAGGCTGACATCTGTAAGCGTGAAATCACATATACACGCACAGATCATCATTTTCTTGCATCTTCCCTTTCTCTTACTAAGAATTGCAACTCACTAAAGTATCATTACATGTTATTCTTAAAAAAAATCTGTAACACTTGTGCACCTACTGTGTTTTGTCTCTACATCACCCTAAGGTAGACTGGTAGAATATGCCCAAGGTATTAAGTCTGCCTTTGTACAGTATTTTTTTAAATTGACAAAGTCGACATTGTGCTACAAACGGTGGGAGGGGTCCTAAATTTCGTGACGTCACATTTCAAAATGTCGTACTAAGTATTGTATCAAGAAATATAAACTATTAACGAATAACTATATCTGTATGAACATGTAAATTGCAAAATGATTTCACATTAGAGAGACGTTACACAAATGTTAAGGCTAAAAATATCATGAAATTTGTGTGACGTAATTTATGGATGGACCTTTTGCGACCGTCAAGTATGAGAATAACAATAATAATTTGTTGAAAGCGTTTAACGGGCGTCTGCGAGTTAGTTTCGGGCCCTCGCTCGTACTCCTTCAAAAGATCTGGGTCCCCAGGGTCGAGGGTCATGTCCAGGACCCAAAAACAATAAAACATGCAGATTTAATTATCACCACAAAATATAGAGAAGAAAGTTTCTTCGATTTTCTTTCGCATTTTATGTATGTAGCAGGCAAGGCATAGCAGGATTTCTTGACGTGATCATTATTAAGTCACTACCGAACTAGAAGGATTTAGATGACCTATGCTAGAGAACCCCTAAATAATGATATAATTTAAATAAATGTCAATAATGTTCTTAACTTTGTTGTAAATAACACTCACGCTTATTTACGTTTGTTTTCACACTGTTCCTAACCTAGGATTTTCTGAATATCTACTTAAATATGTAGTGTATTTCTATCTTTTATTTCTAAATTGTGATTCACTCATCACACAACAACTATCGTCACCCATGTGTACAAAAAGTATGAAAAATCGTTATTTTACTGTCCTTTTTTATAAAAGTCACGCACTTGACAGATATCCTTTTACCATCCGGAGTTATGTGCGCCGGGACAAAGTTACAGTACAGGGCATTATCCCTAAGGTCAATCCACCAACAGTAAGGTAAGTAGCGCGAAGGCACTCGGCCTTCTTGTACCACGACGACGCAGGCTTATTGGCCGATTAGCGTATTAGAGTGAAGCCACACGGGCGTAGTCGGTGCGTTGCATCGTTTCAACGCACTGCAATGGTAATGGTAATAGCGGTGACGTAACGCAATGACTTCGCTACTACGTCACAGCGTTTTGACGTAGGGTTGTTAAGCTCTGGGGGCCTAAAATGGCCGCTGGGCAGAGTCGTAACAGGATTCTTAAAAAAAAAAAACTTAAAGTGGGCACAGACGCAGTCTATATTATGAATTGTCATTTTGTGACCATTTTACGAATTGTAACGGAATTCATATGATTATCCTATTATCTTTTTATTAGCCTATATTGTTCCACTGCTGGGCAAAGGCCTCCCCTATAGCTTTCCACTCTTCTCTCCGCGCGGTTTTCTCCGGCGAATCTTGCACAAACGAATACGCTGGCGTGACGAGTTACGTCATGCCAGCGTATTCTAGGCCTCCCTCAGCAACGACGCCCTTCTGGCATTATCCTATTATGATTCAAAAGAGCTAGAATCGGCTAAAACAGTTCGTCGGCCACTTTTCCGAAACGCACGAGGTCCGCCGACACACGACGTTTTAACACACCGTAGCATGTCATTTTGGTTATGTAAATCAAAACAACGCAGCGTAAACGCTCAAGTGTCGCAGCGTACCGGCAACGTATCGTGTGGGTTCTCTCTTACGGAGCCATGAGCCAATGTAAAGTGTTACAAGTCTGTTCTCGGTGTAAGAGCGCATTCATTGGTTTGGCATGAAATGGGTAACAATAGATGTTGTTGTTTAGATTTATTATTTGCTTTACCCTTTTGTAGTAGGTAGTGTTTATATTATTTATACTCTGCATATACATATGTATTTAAATCATAGATTTATATATCGCAACTATTATGAATATGAAATATCCTAATAAGACCCGTTTCCAAACTGTAAAATCTTAGTGTTTTAGATTCGATGCTGAATCTAAATATTGCTCTGTTAAAATACTTGAAGCTTATTCTTAAAAGTTAACGCACACTTATACGTGTACGGGATCAGCACTGCGCTCAACTCAAGTCTTTCGAGATTCTTTCTATGAAACAACATTGCCGGGCTCGGAATCAGCAGCAATCACCTACCGACGTCACCCCGCTTGCATCGGTCAGGCCACTAGTTTACGGCGACTCGTCACTTCTATTACGTAAAGTCTCCGCCACCTTCACCTACCCGTAAGGTCACCCCGGCGTCACTTGGACCTTCATCAATGAACCGATCCGGTTACGTGCTCACATTCGGTCCAAGTTCCCATGCAGCGCATAAGTGTGCATTGACCTTTAGCCGTAATCCCGCTACTGTCCAGTAATTTATAAGGAACTGTACTGACACGAATATTGTTTCTAATTCAGCTTAAGGCAAGCCAAATACAAGAATCGAATAATGTACGTATTATACTTATTATGTTGTAGGCAAAGCTAAAGCATGATTCTTCTATTTGAGTGGTAATCTTGTTGTCGTAGCTTCGACTAATTATTTATTTATGAATAAGTATAAAGTGCTATATTGTTACGATATGTATGCAGTTGTATCTATCACGCCGGGGTCATTGGCTTAGATAAAGTAATTAGCACAGAGCTCTTTGCCACGTTGAATGGCAATGCTGATTCTTTGAACTAAAAGCCAGTTTTTTGGTCCACCAATCGCTTGGCGATGTAACGTATAGTTATATTTGCCCGTTTGATGAAGGTTCATTGGACTGGATTCCAGAATCCAGAATCACCGACTCCCCATGCTGTCAATGACCCCAGCGACGTGGACGATGTTACCACACACTCTTGACCAAACTAACGCTATCAATCTGGATTTTCTCGTAAAACTGTCGATCTTAACATTAGTGGCCGAGCGTGACGGCTGCGACATATGAGTAGGTCGTGGGTTCAACCAGAACTAATGAACACAGGCACTTAGCTTTGTGTAATTTATGTCATCACCATTATTGTCAAAACGGTGAAGGAACTCATCGTCAAGGAATCGGCATAACTTACCGAAAATTCGAAGACATTTGAAATTTGAAAAAAAAAAAAGAAAGTAAACATGTTTATTCGGCATTATGCCACAAGTAAACAAATAAGATAACATTGTGTGACTGAAATTGGCCCATTTCAACAAAATAGTAGTAGTAGGGCAACTAGTGTCCCACGCGCGGCGCTCGTTTCTATCTGCCAACCCGCATTGTGCCTACATGGTGGATTGTGGCCCAACGGCCCACACCACTTAGGGGTTCTCACAGACGAGCGGCACGTACTGCAAGCGTCGACGGCAGCCTTCGACAGGTGGCGACGGCTGCAGTTTATCTGAAGTTGGCAACTTGCCGCTCTTCTGTAAGACCCCTTACGGAGGCCTGTATCCCAGTAGTGGAATCGTTATAGGTTGATTGTGCTTAATGTTGGTCGAGGGGGTGACGTTATATCCTTACTTATGGTAAACCAAGATTTCGAAAATTTATTACTGTATTTAGAGTTTTGTTGTTCCATGGTATTTAGTAAAGTTCTGTGTTTGCTTTAGCTATTTTCATATACGTAGACTATTCTTATTTTTAAAATGTACCTTATATGTGGATATGAATGTACTATGTAGCTTAATATGTAAAATATGTGTTTTCGTGTTAGTTTATTTAGACTTTAGTACAAAGTTATTTCACCTCTGCTTGTTCTTTCAACTAGAACTACGAGTAAGATCTCTATTGCAAATTAAAGTGAACATTGTAATGCAAAATGACCGTCATCTCATACAGACAGGTTGGAAGAGATACCACCCTCACCATTGTCGTCATTCTGTACCCTGGGGGATGGGGGGGGGGTTCAGAATGGTGATACTGAGTTCGTAGTAACTGTTCCATCACCTTCCACCCGTAAATGGTTGTTGTCAGAGGCAAAATAACTGTGAGTGAAAGGACTGTAACCGGAATCGATACACGTTGATCGAGTACTCGTCTAACCTATTATTTTTATTAAAATATACTTTCTTCTTCTTCTTCTTATCGTATCGATTTTCGTTCCAATTACACGGTGTGGGCCCAGTAGGTATACAGGGTGTAAAAGACCTCATCACGAAGCCGTCAACCAAGCATTCTGTACATCAAACTTAGTAACTTTACACAAAAATTATTGCTGGGAAACAACTTTTTTTTTTGGGGTGAAAAATAATTTTTGAAGTAGAACTCAATGTAACGCACTCAAAACATTTTGCTGATGGATGGATTGAATAGTATGGGGGTCGTGGAGGTGTTTAAAGTAAAAATCTTACATTAGAAACTTGTATTAAAAAAAAAACTTTTCAAATAGTTGGAACTTTGACCCCTAATATCTTAGTAACTAGAAGGTTCCCAGGTATGGTGTAGAACAAAAAAATGATCGCAATGACGGGGAGAACAAGTGCCTTTCGTTAAGAGGCGTTTTACACCCTATACTAATATACTTTCTAATTTCCACAAACGGCGAATTTACGTGCGTCGTTCGACCTCAGTAGTTTACAACTGATCCCAGTTTATGTCAAATATCGACGGTCAATTCACTTCGTAAACGATATCGATAAGAGGGTATGCTCCTCATGACATGATAAAACAAATGAAAACCTGCTGTTGGTCTTGTGATTTCAATAAAGTTATTCGTAAAAAGGGACTGGGTTCCCTTCTGCAACAAAAAATAGGATAATTATAGCATCATCGTGTGGCTTTGGGGAAAGATGGCGTTCAGCCAATTAACCAAATTACAAGTTTAAAGTACGGTCACGAGCATTAACATCTAGCATTATTATAATCATCACTTCGTCAGCCTCTCCTCATCACTCTCTGACTCACTCGCTTTTGAATTTGTGTGTAAGTTATTTATGCTCGTGACTGTACTTTTTTGCAATTTGCAAAGAGATTGCAATACTCCTTGACCGTAATAAATTATTTATTTGTATTTTTTTTGTGATGCCCTTCCGTTATGAATGAAGTTATTGCATGGTGTGTGTTTCCAGACAAATCGTCAAGATAATGTTTGTTACTCAATATTTTAATAAAATATGTGGCTTGTAGTTAGTACGTGCCTTCTTTTGGAAATATGTAGTTGCTTTCCTGGTAATGGAATGTCTTGCAACGAGTAACCCATCAGCCACCAACTGGCTAAACTTTCGACCGGAATAAGGAATATGCACGTAATTTTTCCTACACTTAATCAATAAAATACAGTACTATCAACCCAAGAAAAGTTTTAAAACTTAAGTTCAACTACTGCGTGTCGCTTAAAAATAATATTAAACTCCTGCAATTTTCTACGACAGTTTCAAACGTCCGTAGCACAGTGTTTTATGAAGCCCGACATCCCATTTTTATTGCAAAACCTGACAGAATGATCATTTAAATGCAAGATTTCGTATCCCCATTTAGCTACCAAGTCTAGTTTCTGAGTGATAATTTTTTGAAAATCGTCTATCCGGATATTAAGAAAAAAATTAATTACGCTTAAACTAAGCGTGATACGAAATAATGATGTTAGGAACATTGATGGCGCATCTTATGCACAGTATTTTAGTCCATAAATGAACCTCGCACCATTGTTAGATCGAGATTTATACGGGTTTTTCGGTTTTAGGTTTTTCTTAATTTTCTCGAAAATTCCGCCGTTTCGGGAAAAGTTATCTATACAGAAATAATTCTATTTACTTCCCCAATACACCACATAATTATGACATCCCAAATCCATGGAATTCAGAAGTTATTCCAATTTAACTATTTTTGTTAGGGTTGTCAATTTGTTTAATCCTAATTTTGTGGATCAAATTTTTCGTAAAAGTAAAAGTTCCGTAGACAGAATGACAAACAGAACGTGAACCAGTTTACTGGCAGCCTACCGAGACCTTGCAAAAATATATTAATATTTATTATTATTTGTGAAAAACTCTACGCAAGTAAAAAAACATTCTACAAAGGCGGACTTAATGCCTTACGCATTTTCTACCAGTTGCATGTTTATGGTAGTTGAGAAACAACATGGCGGGTACAACTTAAAAAAGAGAAACAGAGAGGAATATAATATAATTGATAAATACATACATATAAACAATTTTGTTAAGAAAAAAAGAGTCCGACGAATTACCGCTGTGACGATTCTACCAACTTCTTGCGAGAAATATCAAGTTAAAAGTAAAAAATATTTATGGGAGTTTTAGCCAGTAGAAACTGTTACCGCTTTCACCGCGTGGAGGTACTCCCAGCTTATGTTATTGCTATTTCATTATGTGGATTTCGCTTGTCATTTAGCAGTATTTAGTACGTACTACAAAAAAACTTAAATAACACAAAATGTCTGAATATGCCTCTTAACGTACATCGATAAATAATATTTTATTTGTATACCAAGCTGGTATCCTGGCTTCCACCGACAATTGGCAAACCGCCGATTTTACTACAAGGTAGATATATTTTTTGGCAAAGTTATATAAAATCCGGATATAAATAAAAATCTGAGATTTTGACAGCCTCAACGACGTAAAGTCCGAATAAAACTTAAAATCGTTGTGGTTTCCAAGTTCCATGGATTTGGGATGTGAACTTTTCAAATAAAAGTGTTTTTATGACATTGACGTCACTACCGGCGTTATCGAGGACGACGCGTTTTGAGAGTGCGTTCCGTTTCACCAAAAACATGCTAAAAAAGTAAATTGTAAAATAATTCATGTATTAGCAACTTAAACAAAGTGTACCACAATGTTTTCGTGGGCCAATACAAGGTATTTTTAATAAATAATAAGAGTTTTGTATTTCATGCATATTCCCTATTGGCTTAAAACGGACAGAAAAGGTTATATACGCACGGACACGTGTGCCACATTTTGCGTTTCAAATAATCGAACGCGCGGTACACGCGCTTATACCGGGGAAGCGTCTCTCGCGACGAAAAGACGCGCGCATACGCGCCTACACCCGCTTCTTAAAAAGATCTCGCCAAACGCGCCTAAAACACGCTAATCTGTAACCGCTCTTTTGCTAAAACATTTGTTTCCGATTCAAAAAAGATAAAATATGAACGTTCTACTCGAATCTTGTCTCGAAATATTTTCGTATACTGTGGCCAATGGGTTTTCTCGTTGCACATTCATGTCATAATGATTGACTGCTATACAGTTGTTGATTAATCGTGGCACAAATATTGTTTCAGAACAGAGAAACCCACTCCTCAAGCTTGGGAGAAGCTACTGAAAGATCTTCTCGACCTGCAGGCTACGTTGTTCGGATGCATCCCTATAGATAAATGTTACGAGGTAACTATTCATACGTTTTTTGAACATAGTATAAAGTAGCAAGAGCCTCGCTAATTTAGCATGTCCTTCAGACTGTAGACTGTAGACTCTGAAAGGCCGAGTAATGAGGTTTCTGTCTTTCTTTCATATCATTCCTCACACAATTCATCCATCTTTTCTTCGGCTTCCTCTTCTTATCCACTCCATACATTTAAGTACATTCATCACTTTTTATCTCTTGCCTCATTACTTGCCTATACTAAGCCAAGCGATTTCCTTTCAACTTTTCTGTCAAGGGCGCCACTTTTGACTGCCTCTTGTGTACTCATTTCTTACCTTATCCATTATAGAGCTAGATCAATGTATATTTTTGTTGTAGTACGTTTCCTGCATCCCCGTCCCAAATATGTGCTCATATTTAGGGAAATTTAGTAAAATTTCTCTCTTCCTAGATCTACGCTCTAGCGCTCCTGACATCGGGCGATGAGCCGAGCATCAAGCTAGCGGCGGACGTGCTGACGGTCACGCAGGACGTGCGGCCCGGGCCCACCCAGCTCGGCTACGACAAGAGCGTGGCGCTCGTGATGGCCGCCGCTAGGGAGTACTACAACTCGGCTAGCTCGCTCGTCGACCCGGGCTTGGAGTTAGCCAGGTGACTCACTAAACACTAGTCAAATACGACTTTAAGATTTCACAAAACATCGACATTTCTTTGCTACTTATTAAACACTCACCCTCGTCGTATAAGATAACTATAGCACCTACACCTGCTTCGCACGGCGCCACCTATCTTTCAAGTTTTGACCTTTTTTACTGACTAAAACCCATCCATGTTCCTTCATCGCCCTTTGTCCCGCAACCCCGGCAGGTCAAGTTTTGACCTACCATACACATTTAGAAAACTTCATTGGAATCGGTGGGGTGGTGTCGGAGTTAAGCGTCTACGAACATAGTGGACACGTGGTTTTAATACAGGGTTATTGGTAATTCGAAGTATTCCTTGCAGGACGTCATAGTAAGGTTAAAATGCAATTAATTATGCACCCAAATGTTCTTCGAATTAGTTAGATTTTTGTGAAAAATCCCAGATTAAATCATTTGAAGCCAATTTAAAAATGATTTACGGCGTGACTGTACTGAAATTTAAGTAATTATCATAGCTGATACCGCAGCAGACCTTTGTTAATAATTAAATGTTCAAAAATGCTTAAAAACTACGGCAAAGATCACTATAATCAACATACATGTCATTTGTAAATTCATCATCATGTCTTAGAGCAAGTGGCATGATGAGCCATCTTGAAAAAGATGGTCAAGAAAAGACTTCATATAAAGGCAGGGAGAGGGCTTTAGCCCAGCAATAGAACAAAATCGAACAAATGCTGAACTCGCAAATCACACTTCACGTTACAGGTGCTGTTTGCTACTCATGAAAGACGACGACGAAGAATTACGGAAGGAATTGGATTTAATTAACTGTCTGCCTCTACTACACTCTTTCAATGTTGGTGTAGTTCCCGTACAAGGTAAGAGAAATGTACAATATAAATAATAAATGTACGATATTAAGTGCCCCCTAAGCCCCATCTTTTGTGGAACAGCACCACATTTACAATCCAGGGCAGAGTCATCAATAAGTAGACAATTATGTCAATACTTGTTAGTATTGACGCCAGCACATGGTAGGCCTCCTAGGTTAGGTAAAAAAGCTTGTCCATATTAATAATATCTTGCTCTAATTTTCCAGTGCGTATATGCGAAGACAAGATGTCGCTTATAGAAGGATGTCTGTTGTGCGATCCCAACGCGTATCAGCGTAGTCATAAGCTGCTGAAGTTAGCAGCGCTGCTGAGAGTCGCTGGCGATGATGAATTAGCCAGGTAATCTCACAGATGATGGAGTTAGCTCGTGCTACGTGCTTTGTCTCTTTCATTCTGGTTAATCAGCAATATTTAAATGGTTAATCCTTGTATTATAAGAGTTATTAACCTATTTAATGGTTCACCAAACATCCCATATGTTTGATTAAGCATTAAATCGGTTAACCTTTGAACCCGATTAATCGGTCTCCGGTGGTATCATAACGTAGAATGGAGTCTTAAATCCGACAAATGTCGTATGAACCGGCTTGAGATATACATAAAAAATGTTCTCGAAATGTCAATAATCGTCAAAATTGGAGCACTTAAGACAGGGCGGATAGTAGGCGGGGTAGACAACAAAAAAATCTAATTAGTTCGTTAGATAGATTTTCTAAATAAAAAATATTATGACACATATTTTTTCACGCAAACGATACGAAAACGAAGACGATACAGTGCGTTGAAAACTCGTGTGACGTCACATTTGAGAACTTTTTTTACCTAAAAGTGACGATACAAGGTCCCACTCATGATCTTTGACGCGTTTTGTCTTCATCAATTTTTATTAATTTGTTAAGTAAAAAATACGAATCCAATATTTTTCGATAATCTAACTGACGGACTAAACAGAATCATATTTTTTTGAGTCAGTCGTCATCCCTTTTTTCTTGGTTAATGTAAAATCCCTTGTATGTAATTAAGGGAGGGCCTCGTCCTGACACTGGTGGGGCAGTTCGCGTGCGAGGCGGGCGCGGCGGGCGGCGGCGCGGCCGTGGGGCTGGCGCGGCGCGTGTGCGCGCTGCGCCACGCGCCGGCCGCGCCGCTGCTGGCGCGCGTGGCGCACGTGCAGCACTCGCACGCCGACATCCCCACGCGCCGACAGCTCTACGCCGCCGCCGCCGCCTTCACTGATCCCGACAACATTGAGGGCATACTGCGATCTAGGTTGGTTTTGCATAATTATAATTATGTTGCCATACATACTAAAATTTGCCATGAATACACCATGGCGCAACAAAAATTAAAAGTAAATGCTGCTAAATTGGCACTTTATCTAAACTAATATAATAAAGAGAAAAAATTGTTTTTTTTTGGAAAAAATAGGCGCGGGTAAAACTAAAAAATGGCGTGACGACGTATGCCATGTCGACGCGTCGCCACCTGTCAAGATGTCAACCCGGCCCGAACAATCCCGATCATTACCGACCTGTTGAAGCAGCAAAAGATCTACATATTCTAGGTTTACAACAAACCAGCTGGTCTCGAGGCACAGCGCTGAATTACAATCTCGTGACTTCGAGTTCAATCCCAACTTACGGATTTTCTTTTTGTGAATCGAGTCATTTTGTTTTTTTTTCTTTTGTGTTTGTTTTTTATATTGATTTTTTTAAGCATATTACTTGTACAAAATAATTTCGATGTTTCACATCTGCCAGGCGTCCCGTGACGGCTCACTTTTTTTGTTTGTGACGATTTAACTCAAGAACTCTTCAACCGATTTTAAAAATTCTTTCACCATTAGAAAGCTAAATCTTTACCGAGTAACTTAGTACATTATACTGATATCATGCAAATTAGCCGAGCTATCACATTTTTTGCGGACGAAGTTCTTTATATAATTCTTACGTGTATTTTGTTCAGTCAGTCACTAAACTGTGACTAAATAACTCAATACCTTTCAATTAGTAAATCAAAACCTAAAACATTTCGTCCGGTACAGAATGGCCCTAGAACTGGAGAGTCTCCAACAGATGGGCGTGACGCTCAAAGAGAACAGTCACGGTATGCTAAGCGAGCGCTGGCCCTCCACTGACGACGAGTTCGCTGACGCTGTCACTACGGTACGTACATATTATTATACTTACCAATAATTAAACGTTTAAATGAATTGGTTCATTGGTTTTAGATCTGAAAGCCAGTTATCGTTATAATAAAAATGTAGTTGATAAAAAACAAGCTTTTAAACGAATCTCATGACCCAAAAGTTGAGGGGTTTACTTGTAGTAACTGAAGATCATTATCTAACTCCGGGCTCCATCATCAGATCAGCTCCAAGATACCAAATTATGGTGTTGTCATCCGAATTACATATTTTACACAAAAAGTTTCATTTCGATAACGCCTAAGGAAGTTAAAACTGACTTCCAAGATTTGATTATATGTTTTTTAAAAAGTGAACCTAAAGCGAATTAAAACATTCAAATTCAGTTCTCAATCTCTCAGTGACAAAAATGTGGGTGGTTTTGATAGATTGTGATAACATTACATTATAACGCAATTTTTTGTGAAAATATTGAAATTACCTAATTAAAGTTCCATCCCAGTTCCACTATTGTAAATTGTGTGTGCACTATGTTTACAAATAAAGCATTCTGATTCTGATTCCCTGTTGGTACGTTACGCGCTTGAGTTGTCGTGTTATCGTGTATTTAACTTTATTATATAATTTATCGGTTTGTTGACAACATTCTTATAAAGCTGATAAAGCTCTTCGATATAACACACTGCGAGGTGTCGCCGCGTCAGAAGCCCCCCGAGCCTCGACCCGCGAGAAAGAGAGCTGTCAAAATAATTGCTATCCCTTTTTGGCTTCGCTGAGGCCGGTCGCGCGGACTAGTCACGCACACAGCAATACTTGGCTATTGCTAGCGCTCTATCGTACGCAGCTTTGTGCCACAATTCCTGTCCTGCTCCGGCGCCGCGCTCCGTGTCGCCGCTTCGCCTGCTTATCACAAGACTTCCCCGCTTCTGCCCACCACGAAACTTCACCGCGACTCTGCAGTGTCGTACCTTCACGGTGAGTCAACTTACTTTGATTTTATACGAAGACATGATGAACACTTCGGATCCTAACTTCCTGAATAAATCTGTGTCAGACACGGAAATTAACACAGCGGGCACACGTAAAACTCCACCTAACTATGTGTTCCAACGCGTCAAAAAAGAAGCTGGGATGATAGGGATGATTCACTGATCAAACAGCTAGATGAATTTAAGGAAGAGATGAAAATAATGCTCTCGACTTTTAACGAAAAACAAGGGAAAAAGACACAAAAAATAAACATAAAACTACAGGAGATTCAACAGTCAAACACACACATAGAAAAGTCGATTTCGTTCTTAACAGCACAAAACTCGGACCTTCAAGAGAAGATTACCCGACTCGAAATGCAGTCTAAAGAAGACAAGAAATATATCTCCATTTTAGAAAATAAAATTGAGGACATGCTAACTGAAAGTCGGAAAAGTAATCTTATGATTAAAAATGTACCCAGAAAAAATGGGGAGACCAAAGAAAATCTTCTAGAAATGGCTATGTGCCTTTTTGAAAACATACACTGTAGCATAAAAAAATACGACATTAAGGACATATATCGAGTACGCGGAAAAACAGCGGAAAAACAAAACACACCTATTGTCGTTGAAATTGGCTCCACAATCCTCAAGACTGAGATTTTGAAAATGGCCAAGGCTTAAACGCCTTGCCTTGCCATAAAACATCAAAATAAATTAAGTTGTAAACACATGGGATTTAAAAGTCAAGAAGACACCCCGGTCTTCATATCGGAACATTTAACGGCTAAAGGCTCCCGCCTTCACTTCCTGGCACGTGATCTAAGTAAAGCTGGAATCTACAAATTTTGCTGGACTGCCTACGGCAAGGTTTACATTAAAAAGGATGAAAATTCGCCAACTATAATTATAAGAAGTGAAGAACAGGTACATAAACTATTGCTAGCCAAATGACTATTTTCCCTTAACCTTACAAATTGTCTCCTTTTAACATTGAAAATGTTTGTATTACTACGAGTATGTCATATGAAATTATTTCCCGCCGGATACTGGTTAAAGATTTACTCAATTGGCTATTATGGCTACCCAGCCGTCATGTTAAACTATTTAAATAAAAAACGAAACTCCACTAAACATACACACATATACATATATCTCCATACATACATACACACGAATTATCTACACTAAGCTACAACATACAAAACACACAAATACATAACACAGTTATATCCATCTACGGACATGTTTTACAATCCACCAAAACAACACAAACTAAAATCTCAGTACATGGCTACTTATTGTCTAAACTTATTGAAATAAATACTTACCTAAACTTGACGGTTATTCAATTGACAGTAATTATAAATGGATAATACACTACATACTGTTTCTGAAATAGATAGCATTGAGGTTGCCCGTACAGTGGAATGCGATTCTACAGAACTCCATAAACATATATCTGTAAATAAAAGCGACCTCACCATAATATCTCAAAACATACGGAGTATTTACTGTAATTTTGACAATTTTCTGATCACTTTATCTACCCTTAAATTTGAACCCGACATTATAATCCTAACGGAATGTAGATTGCATGCTAATAAAGCAATTCCGCAATTATACAACTATCACTCGTATATGACGACTCGTCAGTTGAACCAGAATGACGGCGTAGTTGTATATGTTAAGGGCTCTTTAAACCCTAAAGTTGAGGAAATTCAGTTGGTTCAAGCATCCTGTCTACGATTAGACATATTGGGTAATATTATTAATAATAATAATATTTTATAATAATAATAATATTTTATTTCACCACAAAAATTTAAACAATTACATATTATTTGACTTGATAGGCTTAGTTTACAACTTTTTAATATGGAATCCTCTGTTGCCGAACTAGGATGGATCCTGTATCTCGGCAAACAGCGCCATCCCCTAACAGACTTCACTACAATGATTAAGCCAAACTAGACATACAGGTTTCATCGACTTAGGATAATAATTTCAAAAATTAAATTCTATTCTAACTCACAAAAACATTCAATAAAAACAATAATTTATATAAACAAGTAAAATTGGAATTAGCTTAAAACCTAATGAAAGAAATAAGTACCGCAACTGTTTATGGGTGTGTTTGTGTATCTGCGTGTGTGTGTGTGTGTGTATCTGTGTGTGTGTTTGTGTAGTGTTTATTTGTGCGTGTAGTACCGAAAAACAAAAATAATGTTTGTAAAGCGTCTACTAATTTTGAATTTTTAAGAGTTCTTCAGTTTCCTCATAAGAAAGACTAAGGAGATAGTGATGAATTTTCTTCTTACAATGCAATTTACTCAGTGGATAGATGTTTAAAATTTTGTTTATTTTATTGTACACGAGGGGGGCAATAAAAGTAAAGAATCTTTTAATGAATGCTGTTTTGGGTTTGAACGACCGGGAGCACACTGCATGTTTTCTACGCTTGTTTATTTTACTAGGATCGTATACTAGTGAGCAGTGTTGCCTAAGGAGGATTGTTTCTACCAACATTTGTCTTACGGTTGTCACTTGACAGTACTGATACAGTTCTCTTGTTGAAAACAGTTTAGGCTTAAAAGTAGAGATTTTTAGAATGGCACGTTGTGCGATTTCTAAACTCTTTAAAGTAGTTTTTGGGGCGCCCCCCCATGAGGAGATACAGTAAGAGATGATAGATTGACACATTGCATAGTAAATTTGTTTTAAGAGACTTGCATCTGTTATGTGTCTTAGGTTTTTAAATATGTAAATGAGTTTGCGAACCCTGGATGATAGCAATTTTATGTGTTGCTTAAAACTGAGATGACTATCCACTGTAATACCGAGGTATTTTATAGTCTTCACGCCTTCCAGCGGTTCACAACTGCAGCTATTTCTACTGACACATTTATGAGGAATTATTTGAAGTGAAGCGTCAATATTCACGTTGTTTCGAATAGAAAAAGTTATATATTTGGTTTTCTCAGTGTTTAAAGTCAAAACATTTTCAAACAGCCAGTTTTGTACTACATCAAAACCATTTTGTGCAGCATGAAAGACCTCATTCCAAGTATCAGCAGAGAATAGTAGAGCGGTGTCATCAGCGTAGGAAATCACTTCACAATTTGGTATACTTAAGTTTGTGAGGCCATTAATGTATACGAGAAACAAGGTAGGTCCTAAAATACTGCCCTGTGGAATTCCAAATGATACAGGGAGTTCATTGCTGCAATAGTTATCGACTCGTACACACTGGTAACGCTCGGACAGGTAACCTTCAAAAAGCTTAAGCTGTGTACCACGTACACCAAGGTTTTCTAGCTTTTGTATTAGAATCGGAACGGAAATAGTGTCGAAGGCTTTTGCGAGGTCTAAAAAGACCGATAGACACTTCTGTCCCTTATCTAATTTTGTGCTAATATGAGTTGTAAGTTTGAGTACCGCCTGATCAGTTGATTTGCCCGCGCGAAAACCAAATTGATTTTCTGAGAGAAGGTTGTTCCTCTCGAGATAGTTGACAAGTCTCGTGTTAATAATCTTTTCTAAAATTTTGGACAAAGATGGCAGGATTGATATGGGTCTATAATTGCTGAACCTTTTTTTATCACCACCTTTGTCTATCGGACGGACAACAGATTTTTTAAGAGCTTGAGGAAAGGTGCCCGTCTCAAGACATAGGTTAAAAATAAATGTTAGTGGCGGGACAATGAAGTCTTTAAATTGCTTTAATAGTTTGTTAGAGACGTTGTCCCAGCCAACCGAACATTCAGTCCCAAGGTTATTTATGTGACGAGCTACCTCTTCCTCTGTAGTTTTTCTTAAATAGAAAGAGTGTAAGGGGGATTTACTTTCTGGATTACCAACCATGTGCTTGTCATCGTCGCAACTGTGTAAATTTATAATATTTTCAGCCAGTGACCGTCCTACGCCTATGAAGTACTCATTCATTTCATTTACGGTCAATTGGGGAGAGGAACAGACTCTTAATAACTCGGTTGGAGAACTGTTATCTTTTTTAGTATTAGTGACGCTCTTTATCACATTCCATAATTTTTTTGGGTCGTTTCTAGCCATTTCAACTTGAGTTTTATCGTAAGCTCTTTTTAATTTTTTTAGGAGTTGGTTACAAAAATTTCTGTAACGTGTATATGTAACTTTTAAGGTCTCGTTACTCGGCGACTTTTTGCATTTTTGATGTAACCTATCCCGATGTTTTATGCATCTCAGTAAGCCCGGCGTGATCCAAGGTTTTATAATTTTTTTACGTCTTGGTTGAGTTATTATGTTCGTGTTCTTTTGTAACGCTGATTGTATGTTAGTTACAAGGTAATTTAAAGCAATTTCTGGGTCTTGTGCTTGAAATACTGGGTCTAGATCAATACTAAGGATGTCTCTATTTAGGTTGTCTGCATTTATCTTTTTTATAGTTGAAGGGGTGTAACGACGTGGTTGCTGTAGATCCATGTGTATAAGAACTGGATGGTGATCTGTTAGATTAGTTTGTGGTACAAGAGTTGTACATGAATTTTTGGTTTTAAGTAGAATGTGATCAATACAAGTGCCACTTGCATCACGAGTGACCTCAGTGTGTGCCGGCAAGAGACCATGAGAAGCAGTCAAAGTTAGATATTTTTCTCCCTGAAGCTCAATTTTATTAGCGTTGATTGCGATATTCATGTCACCAATTACAATTATGTTATTAAACGATTTTATATCTGTTAAAGTATTATTCAGTGAATCCAGAAAAGTGTCTATATTTTTGTATGAAGGAGATCGATATAAAGAAACAATGGCTAAGTTATCATCTTTTTTAAGCACAACACAGTTACCCTCGTCGAAGTTAGGCTCTTCCACAACAAACGTTAGTTGTTCTCTGTAATATACGAATTGTTTATTGTGTCTACCGATCTGCCTCCAACTCAAATACCGACAACTTCATTGACTCCCTCAGCACACAGTTAAGCACATTAACATCTCGCAAAAACATTATAATAGCTGGTGACATAAATATTAACCTTAAACATAAAGAGACGGAGTCATCCCAGGAGCACAAGAGTAGAGTTAACTACCTAAATATGTTATCGTTTTTCGGTATACTTCCTGGGCACACTTTGCCCACGAGGGAACAAAGCTGTCTTGACCATTTCATGCTTAAAATAAACAAAAAGTTCTCGGCATCTATAGCTATCCTGACACTTCGGTGACTGATCACTATGCAACATTTATCTCTGTAACGAAATTAAAAAATATTCAAACAGTAAATAGAATTTCCACTACACTAAATTATGAACAAGCTTTAAAAGATTTACAGGAAAGGAATATATCAGACTTGTTATTTTGTAATGATCCAAATTTATTAATCAATAGTTTAATTAATATGCTAACCAACGTTGTAAGTGAAAACACTAATATAAGAAATATCCCAAGCAATAAACGTATTATAAAGCCGTGGATTACCTCGGGCATCCTTCGCTGTATCAAAAACCGAAATAAATTGCAAAAACAAAATCGCAATGACCCTCATAACGATATTCTAAAAATAACTTATACTAGGTACAGGAACCACTGCAACAATCTAATAAAAAAATTGAAAAGAAAATATGAAAGAAATTTACTTGCACAATCAGTATCCAACAACAAATTACTCTGGAAAAATATAAAAACCATCACATACTCAAACAGAATAAAAAGTCAAAACGTAGAATTATTAAACATAAAAACAACCCCGATAGAGTCAATAAACTATGTTAATGCTTATTTTGCTAATATTGGAAAACAACTTGCCCAAAAAATTAATCCTGAATTAAATAATATCCCTAATAACCAAACGAATGCATTAGGATCACAACTTAATACTTTCGTACTATTAGATACGGATGATTCTGAAGTAGATGGTATTCTGATGAATCTGAAATCTGACAGCGCCCCTGGCTGGGATAATGTATCAACTAAATTCTTAAAATACATAAGAAAGGAAGCTGTCCCCATTATAACTCAACTGACTAATCTCTGTTTTCAAAAAGGTGTCTTCCCTGCTCCACTAAAACAGTCCGTTATAACCCCAGTTTACAAGGGTGGGGACAGTGACGATGTCAGCAACTACAGGCCTATTTCCGTTTTACCGTCAATATCGAAAGTAATTGAAAAAATTATAAATATTAGATTAACTAATTATTTCAAAAAATTCAATCTTTTATCTAAATCACAGTTTGGATTTAGGCAAGGTGTATGTATTGAAGATGCAGTAACTGCTCTAAGTTCTCTTGTAGCTGAGCACCTTGAGAAAGGACACAGATGCCTGTCTGTTTTCTTAGACCTGAAAAAAGCATTCGACACCGTCTCTGTCCCAATCTTTGTGAAAAAGCTGGAAAAAGCCGGAATCAGAGGGAAGGCACTCAGTTTACTCAAAAACTACCTCTCCAACAGGAAACAAAGAGTAAAAATAGGGCAGTACTCCAGTGACGAGGTGGATGTGTCATACGGCGTCCCACGGGGTAGTGTTTTAGGGCCTACCCTCTTTCTCCCGTACATTAACGATCTCTGTAGTATGGAAATAGAAAATGCAAGAGTATTCTCGTACGCAGATGATACATCTATTGTGTTCTCTGGTTCATCCTGGCACGAAGTTAAACTAAGAGCAGAGGCAGGAATGGCTCGGGTAGCTGAATGGCTAAAAAGTAACTTACTTTCCCTAAACACTAATAAAACTAACTACATATGCTTTAGTATCAGTAACCGAAAACAGCCTATTGACGAGTTAGATTTAAAGGTGCACATATGTGGAGACACGTCTACTGTAAACTGTAACTGCCCATGCATTGAAAAGGTGTCTAAAACTAAATATCTTGGAGTTGTGGTGGATCAATCACTGTCTTGGTACCCTCAACTTGAGCAGATTTCTGGGAGGATAAGGAAACTCAGTTGGATCTTTAAAACCCTCAGGCATATTGTTCCTACTAAAATAGAGAGCTCAAAGATCCGTCCCAGAAATCTCTTAAATGAAATATATGTGGCACTGGCCCAGTCTGTACTATTATATTGTATACCAATTTGGGGCGGTACAGCAAAAACAAAATTTATAAACATAGAACGAGCGCAGCGTGCATTAATAAAAATAATGTATTTTAAAAATAAAAGATTCTCCACC
Source organism: Xestia sexstrigata (assembly GCA_941918905.2). Taxonomy (NCBI): domain Eukaryota; kingdom Metazoa; phylum Arthropoda; class Insecta; order Lepidoptera; family Noctuidae; genus Xestia; species Xestia sexstrigata. Next base: position 2,787,011 of record OW799201.2, on the reverse strand, counting down.
ACAAGCTTATACCAAATAAGTCATTTACTCTCCGTAAGAAAACTGTACATAACCCAAACCATACTAAAAAAACATAAAACCCTACCATATAATGATAAGGAAAAATCTAAAAGAAGAAAAGATTTAGTTCTCCAAGTTCCCCAAAGTAAAACTAGATTTGCATGCAAACAATTTAATAAACGCTCTACTCAGCTGTATAACAAAATTAACAAACACGTTTATGTCTACAATAAAAGTTACCATAACTGCAAAAAAAGTTTAATAGACTGGATAAAACCACTTACCTATGAGGAAACCGAGGCACTCCTGGAACATGTTGTGTAGCCGAAATATACCACATATATCACTCACTATTTAAAACTACACACCATACCACACCACACAGCATACACACCACACAACACCACACAGCATACACACCACACAACACAACACCACACCACACCACACCACACCACACCACACCACAACACAACACAAAACATACCACACACCTCACAACATTCCACGCACCACATCGCGCGCCTCACCACATACCACACATAACACCGCACTACTTACCACACCACACTTTACATCACTTGCACTGACTGGGAATAAGTGTTACAAGTTTTTTGTCTTTACTGTTACTGTTAATAATTTAAACTGCAACTTTTACTTATATAATTTTTAAATATCTTAAGATTAGTATGTATAAGCTAAATATAAATACAGAAAAATGTACTTACATTGCATATTTACCCTTAAGGTCACAGTACACTAATATCAACTCGTGTTAGTATAAGTGTACGACAATGATGTTGAAAGAGCGGAGCCTTTTAATACAGGCATTGTTTGCCTAAATGGGGGCGCTAAACACATTAACATGTAATGTAATATCTAATAACACAATAAACTATTTTGTATTGTATATATAATTTTCTTTCCTCTCATGTTATAGCCTATGGTCGAGAAGAAAGACTTTGTCCCCGCTCCGCCAGAGATGAAAATCCCGCTCTTCAACTATCTACTCGACACGTTCCAGAATAAATTCTCACTCAGGTTAGTCAAATAATTAAGCTGAAATATAAAAATCTAACTTAGTGGGGCAAGGAAACAAAATTTATTTCGTTCAGCTTGTTTCTTAGCGATACAGCGAAATTTCCATAGCAAGTATGAAACAAGTTGTCTTGCGTGCATTTTTCCCATTTAATTTGTCATAATACATAGTTCCATAAACGCAATGGTTTTTTCACCTCAGCACCTCAAACAAGCAGGTTTTGCTGTTTAGCAAAGTTCGATTTTGCTGCGAGCGTGAGACAAAGTAACTTTTACTTTATTTTTTTTTAAATACCGAGAACTGTGCAGGTCTACTCACAAAATTCGAAAGATTATAACTTCACTTTGTTCTGTCACTTTCACTTCGATACGAAAAAAGCGAGAGATTGAAACAAGTCGATTCGAAATTCAATTTTCAAATTCCATACCTAGAAGGCCCAAAAAAGAAACAAACAATAAAACGTTCGGATACCGATATTGTAAATCGATAACCGTAAATGGTGAATCACGTGTTTAGGTTTTAAATGAAAAAAAAAAAAAAAAACGAATAATAGAATTATATATTTTTATAATTAAATCAATATGAAGAATGTTGAAGAAAAAAATACGAAGTTTATCATGTATCTACTTATTTATTTATAGTTTTAACAATCTTTAATATTGAGACAGAATACCGCGAGTGTAGTTTCAGAACGCATTCTAAAAAAATTGCGGGATTCAATTTTTTTTTGTTTTAATTTAAGTTACGCTAGCAATGATTAGGTCAATGTACGCTACCTACAAAGTACAATAAAATTTGAATAATAAAGTAATAATAATAAAAATATGAGTGAGTCCAGTGACGAAGTCTGCTATTTATTTTGCGTTACACCCGAAGAATTGAAGCATAATGTAATAATAAAAAAAAAAAAAAACCCGACAACGTAAAAAATAACTAATAACTTAAAATAAAAATAACTGAAAAGAATAAAATAAGTTCAGAAGACAGGACATATTGACTGCAACAGTCGGGACCCATATTGGATGTAATGATTTTAGTCTAGATTATTTAATGGGTCCCGACTGTTGCAGTCAATATGTCCTGTCTCCTGAACTTGTTTTATTCTTTTCAGTTATTTTATTTAAAGTTATTAGTTATTATTTACGCAGTCGGGTTTTTTATTTTTATTTTTTTATTTTACACTTTTTAGTTACTTAGATATTATACCATTTTAAAATCCTCATGATGAGCCCTTCATCGAGCCGTTCAGGCTGCAGAGCTTGCCAAACATTTGAATTTGGCGCTAAAATCCCGTCATTTTGTTTTTTTTATTATTTTGATATACCCCGTGTCACTCTGCTACTGCCACATCTGGGTTAGCGTTAACGTTAATGGCAATGGTCAACTACTCGTTAATTAAGACATTAAAAAATGCGCGTTGTCTACATTTAGGTTACAATGCCGTTAATGCTACTGCCACAACTAGTTTAGCGTTAACGTTAATGGCAATGGCCAACTACTCGTTAATTAAGGCATTAAAAATGCGCGTTGTATACATTTAGGTTACAATGCCGTTAATGCTACTGCCACAACTAGTTTAGCGTTAACGTTAATGGCAATGGTCAACTACTCGTTAATTAAGGCATTAAAAATGCGGGTTGTCTACATTTAGGTTATTCTTCAAGAAGTTACGCGTTTTACACTGTTTTTTCCGAAAATTCGTTAGTAAGGTTCAGCGGTTAAAGATACAATGGAGCTTGAAGCAGCTACACTAGTTGCAAAAATGAGCATCATAAATTATTTTATGCATTTATGCAATTTGATGACTCCATGACTCCACGATTCCATGACTCGGAAACAAATGTCCATGCTAACCCCACAAACATTTGTTCCTACCGGGATTCTAACCCGGGATCCTAAAGACGTAAGGCAGCCTCACTACCGCTGCGCCATTCGGGTCGTCCAGATAATCAAACCTTGTCACGGTAGTATTTATCCTTTTTTTTCCGGATGGGAAATCATCAAATGCCTCCTCCCCGCTCTGGGCGGAGCGAAAGGGAGTGTTAGACTTTTACTGACTAAAACCCATGCATGTTCCTTTGTGTTCCGGGGCCGCGGTATCTCTTTCGAACAGTCCCGCAGCTAGTATGTATCCCTTGTTTTTCAAAAGAAGCAATGATGATGATGATTAATGCTCTATTTTGGTTTATTGGATTATACAGATTTTAAAGTTAAAACAGCAAACAGATTTAGAGATTTTAACAGTTTCTACTACAGATAAAAGGTTCAAGGCATCTGGCAACGCGTCCTTGATCTGCGCGCGCGACCCGCGGAATAAGACGGCGTAAATGTAGCCAACATCGCTTAGTGCGCTAAACTACGCGCTGAAACCCTTTGATGTGCCAAAAAAAACCGGCACGCGAGCTATCGCTTAACGTTTAATACCATTAGTAATGACGTTTGTAATTTAACACATTAAAACATTGGCCACATTTACGTAACGTCTAAATTAACGTGCTAATTTACGCGTTAAGACACAGGTGGAGCCGTAGCGAATCTAACGACACCTCTCAAGCTAAAATACATCTGGCCGTTCAGGCTGCAGAGCGTGCCAAATATTTGAATTTTATTTTATTTACTTGTTTTATTTGTCATTTCGAATTACATTCAAACATATAAGTTGCATATATTTTTGTAATCACCTTTTAAAACCCTTCATTTTGATACCTCACTCGATTCGATGGTATCAGAAGAAGAAAAAATTGGAAGTCCACAATATGGCACCCCAAATCCACGATTTTTGTTTTTTTTTTTATTATTATAATGACACTCGCGCCATCAAGAAGAATCTAACGACATATAATCTATCCAAATCCCTCCATCCGTTGAGGAGTTACGAGGGAACAAAGAAACGGACATACATACATACATTCAGGTCAAACACATTACCCTCCTTTTGGGCTTCTCCGCACTCGGGTAAAAAATGCAGAATTAAGTTTCCTGCCTGAACAGTCTCGCGAAAAATATCTAAAAACTTAGGATATTTTTAAGCAATGCAGACTTACAAAGGGTGCAGACACTTTTTCGGAGACTGTACTGTTATCGTACTTCATAGAATTATCACAAACTAGGCAACCATCTACAATGTGGAGTATTTACTCAATGTTGAAAGCCACAGTAAAAACAAAAGATGACGTGCACATGGAAACCTATCCTAAACTTATTGCATTTTCGAAATGAAAGTAGGGCACAAATCCAAAAAGTCCAAAATATTTTCAATATAAAAATATTGAAATATATAATATATGGTGGTGTGGTGGTTTAATTTTTAGCATGTTGTTTTTTTTACCTTTAGGTATGATGTTCTCGCTGCTGAGGTGAAAAGTTGTATGTGTTAAACGAGACCAAAGTAATTTGCATCTCGTGTCTTTGAACCCCTCGCTACGCTCAGGATTCTAACCTAGAACCACTCGCTACGCTCGTGAATCAACTATAGAATCCTTCGCTAACTCGGGATTCAAAATCAACACTCGCAGCAAAAACCTACTTTGCTCTCTTGTTGCACAAATAACTATTGTGCAAAAGTGATTTTGGAAAAATTAAAAACGTTTCCCAGCAATGATTTTTGCTCAACGTTACTAGGTTTTATATACAGAATGCTCATATGACGGCTAGGTGATGGGCTTTGGAGCTTTTTACACCCCGTATTTATCATTCACTACAGCGACAACAAGGCCTCTACCGCCGAGCTAATGGACCGCACGGCGCACTGCCAGGAGTTCTACCACTCGCTGTACCCGGAGTACGACGTGTCGAGCTGCTACTACCGGTACGACCGCTTCTCCCTGCCCGACGCCATAGCCGGACCCACCAGCGTCGGCCAGAACGTGCTCAAGTGGTTCTACATACAGAACTGCTTGGAGGACGGGGTCACCTGCGAACTGGAGACTGAAGGTATGAGAACATATTATTGTATGGAGTCTATGTCTCACTGCAGGACAAAATCGTCTCGTGTCCCTCATTAGCCAGCTTTAGTTCGAGCTAATATGATCCACTGCAGGATAAAGTCGCTTTTTTAAGTCCCATCACCGAAGTTTCTTTTGAGCCATTAGGATTTTGGTTGGTCCCACCATTATACGCAAATACAGGCTCTGATTTTTTTGTAGAATAAAAGTACTTATGAATATGAACGGGTACCGTACAAGTTGAAAATCCTTTCTGTAACCAAAAACTGACAGCTTCCATCTTTGTTCCTAATTTCAGTGGTCCAAAAGTGCGCAGAAGAGATCCTGTACTGTGACACGGCGCTGAGCGTGTCGTGCCTGCTGCGCACGACGGGGGCGGCGGGGGCGGCGCTGGTGGCGCGGCACAGTACGGACGCGGCCGTCAGCGCGGCGCTGTACGCGACGCTCATCAAGGCCAACGTTAAAGTGCTCCACGACAATGCCTACTTCACTAAACCGGCTGAGGTAGCTAACTCTTATCTCAATCAGTGTGTAATATTCCCACTCGTGGGACACAGCCCTGTAGTCAAACACATCAATTACGCAAAATATGTCGCAGACTTTTTTTCTATCGCACACAAAAAGTCTGTCGTCTGCGCTGTCTCTTACACTGCCAATATTATATTTTTATTATTTACAAAAATAGTTTCTAACATCGGCTTGCCTTCATCAGATGGCGTGCAACACTCTGGCCAAGAAATTCGCTTCGGATGATCAGATGGAGTTGATACGTCAGTGCATCGAGCGCCTCACCGGTATGGGGGAGGTGGACTCTCTGCGAGCTATGGGCTTCACCGTCAACGGACTGCTGTTCAATGCTGACGAGGAATATCGCAAGGAGATTATCTATAGAGTGGCCAGGTATGTAACTTACCAGCATATATCACAAAGGTATATATCACAAAGCATATATCTCACAAAGGTCATATATCAGCATATATCACATACATGACCTTTGCATATTTGTATTTAAAAATAACAACATTTTCCCTAAAATAAAAGACATTCATAACGTAAACACACGCCATAAAATTCTTCCATAATCTCGGATCAAAATGCTTTACCATAGCATGGCAGTCAAAATCTTAAAAAAAATACCCTGACAAATTAAAGAAGAACCCAAATTCAATGCATTTAACAGAAAATTAAAAGAATATCTAACACAAAAATGCTTTTACTCGGTCGCAGAATAATTAGAATAATACATTTAATGAATATGATAGATAGATAATTACATAGAACTACTGACATAGTACTTACACAAAAAAGCACACATCCATACACTTACACATAACATAACAAAACAAATTAATAAAATATAAATTTAATAGAGAATATAAGTTAATGAAATATAATAATTCATACAAATTAATGAAATTATAATAACTGATACAAAATAATAAAATCATCATCATCATCATCAGCCTATAATGTTCCCAATGCTGGGACACGGCCTCCTCTCTCACAAAATATAATAATTAATATACGTAAATAAAATAATTGAATAACTCATGATATTAATTAAAATAACTACATAAACCTCCTCCTGATGATGGTGAACAGACTTGCAATCCAGTATACCAACTCATTGGATGCTTGTTTTGTCCAATCTACCTGTTATGTTGCCGAGCCCTAACCGGGTCTCATGATGGAACTTACTTACTTATATGTAACAACTAAATATACACATGAATGCAATAAAGACTTTCAGTTTGAAAGGTGTGGTAAATGGTCATATTTAAGGATATGGTACAGACCTTCAAAATTTTTTTTTCCATGGGACCACTATCGTAATCGCGAAAAAAATCAGCCTCACACATTTGCGTCGAGTAGGTTTTGAAATTTTGTATGGGAGAGCTGATTTTTAGGGTTCCGTACCAAAGTAACGGGACTCTATTACTAAGCCCCCTCTGTCTGTGTAATAGGTGTGATTTTCTGTTGCCGCTAATAAAACAAATAAAATAAAAAATTAAAGGGGGTTCCCCTACTACGATGGTTGGGGGACCCTTTAACGGCAGCATCGGTTAAGTTAAGCGTCATGCCACCGACGATGCGCAGTGCATCTACCTTTAGATCTGTGTACACCCTTATAATTATGACGCGATGTTATCTTGGGCAACAGTCAACCGCACGTCAATAGCCGCGTCCAGACCGACCCAGCACGGCTCGCGAGCCACGCTCGGTGTTCCTGTTTTGCGCACAGGCCTCGCGAGCCAAGGTGACCCAGTTTAAGCATTTAGTTTCTCTCCGTATACGATTGTTTTTAGCCGCTAAGTTATTTAATAACATTTTCTTCAGCAATCTTCTCGTTTGCTTTTATTTAAATGATCTGAATCTTACGATCCCACATTTTAAAACTTCCGATTCCTTACTAAAAAAATGATTCTGTTTAGTCCGTCAGTTAGATTATCCAAAAATATTGGATACGTGTTTTTTGTTTTACCAAATAAAAATTGACGAAGATAAACCGCGTCAAAGATCATGAGTGTCGGTCGGTGTGGACGCGGCTAATGATATCAATAATACAATATATTGAAAACGCATTTATGTTGAAAAAATCTACGAGCGTTTATAAGAAAGGTGTGGCCATATTTCAGGGTGCGATTCAGACCGTCACGTGACCATTCGCGATTAAGATGGTGGTCCCATTGATGGTCTCAATCAAAACCTGAAATATGACCAAACCTTTATGGAACACGCTGTATAATAAATAGCTCGTATTGCAAATAAAAAGATCTCTTTGATTCCATAATCTAATTGTTAGCAAATATCTGAGATTTTCAAAAAATCTTTAAAAAAAAAAAAACCTGTTATTTCTAGTAAAAGCAAAATAAGATGGGAAAGCACAAAATTTTGCTAAAATAAAATGTTATAAAGAAAATATCACAAAATTTTGCTAAAATAAAATATAAAGAAAATATAATCAACAAAAAGAGACTTGCCGAAACCAGGGATTGAACCAGGGACCTTTAGATCTTCAGTCTAACGCTCTCCCAACTGAGCTATTTCGGCTGTAGAATGACTGTTGAAATTAACTTTCGTTTCGTTCTATAGTAGGTAATCATTTATGCTTGTCATTGTAGTTTTGTGATAGGAAATTGCTTTATTTATAAATGTAATTTTCAAAAGTAAACAAATATTACCCCTTATCATTAACACTCCGCGAGACCAAAATGTATTGTGTAATAAATCTGTATTGATGAATTTGAGGTGGTTAAGAGGAATCAGAAAACGGCCGTTTTTTCCATATAAACGTAGTCCCCTGTTTGCTCCCTGGGTAATGCCGGTAGAGCAATATTTTCTTTTCCATAATGGCATGTCCCTGTGTTCTTTTTTTTTTCATAAATTAATTATTAAAAGAGATAAGAACCTTCAAAAACCAAAAAAAACTGGCCAAGAGCGAGTCGGACTCGCGCACCGAGGGTTTCGTACAAACTTTTTAAAGGACTAACTTAATTTTGCTGTTCGATCCCATGAAACGGCTACTGCACCAACCGCAAATAATAAGTTTGTAATAGTAAAATCGTTTTTTTTTTTTTGTTATTAAACTACATATTTAACGGTTTTCAGATTTTTCCCTTTACAAGTGCTGTAAGACATTGCTTCTCGACAAATTTCGTGATTCTAGGTCAACGGGAACTAGGCCTAGAATTGTCAATTTTGGTTAAAAGCACAAGTAAAGGGAAAATTCCGAAACATAAAAAAAAACAAATTAAGTTAAATTTTGGTACTTTCAAGTTTTCGCGAAAATCTTAATTTGCCCATATCTTTTTATCATGTTGACTCAGGACCTTGATTTTTATACACCTAATAACTACGAGGGTGACATTGAAAGTTCTTAGAAAATCAAAAACTGAACAAACTAGCAAGTTATTAGTTTTATTTATTATATCTTTTCAAAATAGTATCCATTTACATCAATACATCGCTGCATCCGATGGACCCACTGAGAAAAACACTTTGCCCACTCGTCATTAGGGGTCTCTTAGACAGCATTTTGCATCGCAGCCAGCACTGCTTCCTCGGCATCCATAAAACGTTTTCCTCGAAGTTTTTCTTTTATTTTGGAAATAAATAAAAATCGCAAGGTGCGAGGTCGGGGTTACCCCCGACCTCGATTACTCGATTACTGGCGCGGGTGACCCAGTAATTCCACGTCTGACGTCGCCAAGTAGGTAGTCGATTAATTGGTTGGCGGTTTGCGACGAGGCGTTGTCGTGGTGAAGGAGGATCCTACTGCGAGGTCGTTTCTCCCGAACTTTTTCCAAGACAAGTAGCAAACAATTGTTAGTGTACCACTCTGCAGTAACTGTTTTTCGATCCTCTAAAACAATTGTTGCGTAATGACTTGTCCTTCCGTAGAACGAGGCCACCATCATTTTTCCCACGCTTCAACCTCTCTTCACTTTAGTTGGCTACTTACTCTTCAGAAGGACAACACTCAGACAGCAGACTGTCTCTAAGTTTCAGTATCATAACAATAAATCCAGCTTTCCTCACCCGTAAGTATGTCGAACACAGCATTTGAGTCACCTCCGTTAAATCTTTGAACCATTTCACGACACCAATCAACAGGAGTTTTTGGGCCTCGCGTGTCAAATTACGAGATATCCACCGGATACAAAGCTTTCTGACCGCTAAATGTTCATGGAGGATTTTGTGCACAAAATCCTCCTCATAAGCTTGTCCGAATCTGCTGATAAGTCACTTTTTAGTCAGTTTCTATCATACGCCGCACAACACTGATGTTATCTTCAGTCGTCGCCGTAGAAGGCCGTCCCTCACGCAGATCATCGGTCATTAGTGCGACCACGTTTAAACTCATTAAAGTTGTAAACAGTGGCACATGGCAATTTTTAATTTGCCGCCAAATCGTAAACAAATGACAAATGAATAAAATACAATAATATTGGCAGAGTTCCAATTTATAAATTTGTTTTTTTTTTGTATTATGTTGTTTACAACTGGCCAGTTCTAAAAAGTTTCAGTGTCGCCCTCGTATAGACCCCAGTATCTGGTAAAAATTTCAACTTGCTAAGTCCCCCATTCCTGAGAAAATCGGTGGTGACAGACGGACAGACGGACGAGAAAGTGATCTTATAGGTGTACCTGATTTTAGCTTTTGAGCTACGGAACCCTAAAATTTTTTCCGCTGTGTTCAAACATCCAGAAAACAAGTTTGACTAGAATATATAATAAAAAGAAAACATAGGAACACGGCCAAAACCTTTCTTTAATTTTTTATAAAAAAAAGTAGTTAAAACGGTCAAGTTTTGGAGAAGTTATCAGGGGACTAAGAAACGTTGTTTTTGTGTACTTTTAATTTTTATTTGGTATTTTCTGCTGTTGTCTCTTTCGCGCTCTGCGCGCGGTCGTTTGGGCACTGCGTGACAAATGTTGGTATTGTGTACAGGTCCCTCGACAAGGAGCATGTGATACGCGCCGTGTCGCTGGCGCAGAAGTACTCGCTGGACGCGCTGGACGTGTGGCTGCAGCACGCCGCCGTCGCGCTGCGCGTACCGCCGCCCGCCTACACCGCGCCTCTCCCCGAGCTCAATGCGCAGACGCATGCGCGGTAACTATACTGTATACACTACATACATACACACACAACGCGCTGGACGTGTGGCTGCAGCACGCCGCCGTCGCGCTGCGCGTACCGCCGCCCGCCTACACCGCGCCTCTCCCCGAGCTCAATGCGCAGACGCATGCGCGGTAACTATACTGTATACACTACATACATACACACACAACGCGCTGGACGTGTGGCTGCAGCACGCCGCCGTCGCGCTGCGCGTACCGCCGCCCGCCTACACCGCGCCTCTCCCCGAGCTCAATGCGCAGACGCATGCGCGGTAACTATACTGTATACACTACATACATACACACACAACGCGCTGGACGTGTGGCTGCAGCACGCCGCCGTCGCGCTGCGCGTACCGCCGCCCGCCTACACCGCGCCTCTCCCCGAGCTCAATGCGCAGACGCATGCGCGGTAACTATACTGTATACACTACATACATACACACACAACGCGCTGGACGTGTGGCTGCAGCACGCCGCCGTCGCGCTGCGCGTACCGCCGCCCGCCTACACCGCGCCTCTCCCCGAGCTCAATGCGCAGACGCATGCGCGGTAACTATACTGTATACACTACATACATACACACACAACGCGCTGGACGTGTGGCTGCAGCACGCCGCCGTCGCGCTGCGCGTACCGCCGCCCGCCTACACCGCGCCTCTCCCCGAGCTCAATGCGCAAACGCATGCGCGGTAACTATACTGTATACACTACATACATACACACACAACGCGCTGGACGTGTGGCTGCAGCACGCCGCCGTCGCGCTGCGCGTACCGCCGCCCGCCTACACCGCGCCTCTCCCCGAGCTCAATGCGCAGACGCATGCGCGGTAACTATACTGTATACACTACATACATACACACACAACGCGCTGGACGTGTGGCTGCAGCACGCCGCCGTCGCGCTGCGCGTACCGCCGCCCGCCTACACCGCGCCTCTCCCCGAGCTCAATGCGCAGACGCATGCGCGGTAACTATACTGTATACACTACATACATACACACACAACGCGCTGGACGTGTGGCTGCAGCACGCCGCCGTCGCGCTGCGCGTACCGCCGCCCGCCTACACCGCGCCTCTCCCCGAGCTCAATGCGCAGACGCATGCGCGGTAACTATACTGTATACACTACATACATACACACACAACGCGCTGGACGTGTGGCTGCAGCACGCCGCCGTCGCGCTGCGCGTACCGCCGCCCGCCTACACCGCGCCTCTCCCCGAGCTCAATGCGCAGACGCATGCGCGGTAACTGTTACCGGATGTAGCTAAATTGTGTTTCAAATTCGACCTTCTTATTTAATAGGGATGATTCCTGACTAAAAAAATATGATTCTGTTTAGTCCGCCAGTAAGATTATCGAAAAATATTGGATACGTGTTTTTTGTTTTATCAAATTAATTAAAGCGTCAAAGATCATGAGTGGCTTGTGACGTCACTTTCCGGTAAAAAATGTACTCAAATGTGACGTCACTCGAGTTTTCGACGCACTGTGTCGTCTTCATTTTATGTTTAAGTGAAAAAAGAAAAAAAAATTGTTTCCAATATTTTACTAATTAGATTTTTGTTGTCATCTACCCTATTATCAGTAACAAATATCAGTGATAATAAAAAAAATCCTCGATCCTTAAAAATGTCCAATAACAACACTATACCTACAATGTATCTCCCACCAGCATCAAGGAGGGTCTATGGCCACAAATATCGGGCACGGAACACAACACGCTGATCAACCTATTCTCGTTACTCAAGAGCGTGGACGAGAAGGCGCCTGTCGGAGTCCTCACTTCTGCTGAGCATATTAAACTGTTGAAGAAGGCTAAAGCTGCTTCTTCAGGTCAGTATTCCTTTTTCTTCTAATAATGTTGCCTTAAAATGCCAATGCTTAAAAGAATACTTCACCATGCTTACATTTATTTTTTCTTTTTGTTTTGTAACAACTACTAACAACCCTACTAACGCTTTCTTTGTAAAAATGTATGGACGTGTGTCTGAAATAAAGATAATAATTATTAGAAAATACTTACATATTAGGTAATGTAGAAAGCAAGCCAACACTTTTCCAAAATTAAAAAAATTGAGATTTGAAATGTCGAAAAAATCACTATTAGGACAGAGAATGTTGGTATATTTCAAAAAAAGTTTTTAACTGATATAAGGAATGCAAATTCACAAATTAATTTCTGAAAAAACTATGCAGAACATTAACAAATGTTGACTACAGCAAGTGTTTTGATCGAATAGATCATGCGTTTGTAATGCGCAAACCGTTAGGCGTTGGTTACAATGAGCAGTACTGTACAGATGGTTTGTATCATATAAATAAATAAATAAATATAAATAAATATCGCTGGACATTGCACACAGCGCCATCTAGTGCCACACTAAGCAACGAGGCTTGTGTCGTGGACACCAGATAGTTGATATACTACATAGATACTTTTTTGTTTGTAAATACATACTTATTATACATATAAACATCCATGACTCGGAAACAAATGCCCATGCTCATCACACAAACATTTGCTTCTACCGGGATTCGAACCCGGGACCCTAAGAACGTAAGGCAGCCCCACTACATAGAACATAGATGCCAGATTGTAATCCTCAACGATTATAAGTCGAGAGCGATCACTCATTCCGTGGGGGGTTCCCCAAGGATCCTTATTAGGACCTCTTTTATTTAATACTAGCGGACGTCACGCGGTTTCACCCGCGTAGTTCCCGTTCCCGCGGGAGTACAGGGATAAAATATAGCCTATATTTACTTATAAATATAGTATATATATATATACCTTTCTAATGGTGAAAGAATTTTTGAAATCAGCGCAAGTAGATTTTGAGTTTATTCATTACAAACATACACTCAAAAATACAAATCTTTCCTCTTTATAATATTAGTGTAGATGTAGTTTTTTGTTAGTGACATCGCCTCTTGTTTTCTCAATTCTAAATTTTTTTCGTAAAGGGATGTTATAAAGTGTCAACTATTGAGGATGCACACCTATTACAGAAGAATCTGAACTAGTTCCATAATTACTGCGATATAAATAAGTAGGATTATTTTTCCAAATGTTTTATTTATTTATTACATTAAAAGCCAAACACACACACACACACAGTCACATTATAAGCCATTAATACTAAATGAATGAATGAAATTTGCCAATTCTCAGCTTTATTAAAATAAATGACATGATATATGAATCTTCAAGAACTGGACTACAAGCTGCTCCTAGAGCAACCATCAGCTGAAGACTACACATCCCACATCCTGAGTATCATCAAGCCGGAGAACGTGGGCATGGTCACCAAGTTCCTGCGCACTCTGCCGCCCGCCTTCAAGATATCCGTCTCCGTCAACACCATCTATACTAAGTGGCTTACAAAGTACTTCTTTAGCGTGAGTAGTTTTTATAAAATTTCAACTGATGAGAATTTTTGTCTCAGACACTGTCTTCAGATCTTTTTCTTTTTGACTAGTAGATGCTGTTAGTAAAAAATATTATTGTTTTAATGTCAAGTTGAACTGAAGCTTTCCCATATCCTTTTTTTAAGGTGTTATAAGTTGGTTTTTATAACTATTGTCACAAAAGTAGTACTTCCAGCAAACTGCAAACTAGTTACAGTAAACTAGTACTTTTAGTATAAAGTAACAAATAAAAAATTTTGGCACGCTCTGCAGCCTGAACGGCTAGATGGATTTTAGCTTGAGAGGTGTCGTTAGATTCGTATTTACTGTGAGAGTGACACTGGATTCAAAATGGTAAAAAAAACAAAATGGCGGATTTTTAGCGCCAGATTCAAATGTTTGGCACGCTCTGCAGTCTGAACGGGTCGATAAAGGGCTCATCATGATGATTTTAAAATAGAATAATAAAATATATAATATCTAAGGAACTAAAAAGTGTAAAAAAGAAAAACTTGCCTGAGTAAAAAATAACTTTAAATAAAAAAACTGAAAAGAATAAAACAAGTTCAGGAGACAGAACATATTGACTGCAACAGTCGGGACCCATCAAGTAATCTAGACTAAAATCATTACATCCAATATGTGTCCCGACTGTTGCAGTCAATATGTCCTTCCTGTCTCCTGAACTTGTTTTATTCTTTTCAGTTTTTTTATTTTATTTAAAGTTATTAGTTATTTTTTACGCAATCGGGTTTTTATTTTTTTTAATTATTTTAGTTCTCCTTCTTTTCGAATCGATCACTCACATCTTGCCCGTACCAAACTGGACAGCCCCCGTCTACTTTAGTTACAACAAGTTCAGCCAAAATAAGTTTTGTGTTCACATTTCAATAACCTTGGACATGGGCATATGATGCGGAAGAATGAGGAAAATGTCCTGAGGAAAGTTTTGAGTATGAATGTGGATGGGTGTATGAGTAGAGGGAGACCAAAGAAACGATGGATGGACTGTGTTAAGAATGATATGGCAAGAAAAGAAGTGTTTGATGAGATGACTAGTAATAGAGAAGTATGGAAGAAGAAGACATGCTGCGCCGACCTCAAATGAATTTAGATAAGGGTAAGAGAATGATGATTTCAATAACCTTGGAAACTATACTATAACTTGTATTTTTAAACTTTCACGATCAGAACACATTATAAAACATATGTAAACGGGTATTCCAGTGATCACTAAGTGTACTCGTCAAGTGAGATCATCTCGGTATGCGGACACTGTTAGTGTAGTGTGCTGTCCTAGTGTGAACCGGCCCTAATTAACATTTTTGAAGAACAAGTGAGGGTAGTTGAATAAAGACCTTCGCTTTGGTGTGGCGGTACCTCCAATACTTGTCTTACCGCGACCACGGCTGGTGCAATCCGGTCGAAACGTCGGGCTTATATTAAAGGTAAAATTCGCAAAAATACCCGTTTACATATGTTTTATAATGGTGTCGATTCTGTTGTGCACAAACTAAACTTAATGTAGACTATTGTATCTTTTACTAAAAGGCAGTGCGAGAAAAGGACGGCTATAGCTATGAACTAAGAAAGAGATGTCAAACTAGTTTATGCCTTGCGCTTCACTGTGTTTTAAGTCGACATTATTTTACGTGCAGGGTGCACGTAAAATAATGTATGGAAATATTAGTTCCAACTAAATTTGACAGCTCTAAATTACGTCCGTCTCTTTCTTGTTTTATTATAGAGAAAAAGATAGCAATAGTATAAATTAAGTTTAGTTTGTGCACAACAGAATCGACACCAATATATACTATAACTTTTCATGTTTATTTCATTAACAATGTTGCGGATCAGTCTGCCGACAAACTGTTTTGCAGTTTGGCAGACTTTTATATGTTATTGTTATACAGATTTTGAATATATAAATATAAAAAAAAAACATCATTCAGGTACCAAGCAACGCGAGCAACAAGAAGTGGATGCAGCAATACCGGCAGTGCGCCAGCTACTTCAACAAGCTCACGAAGCATGAACTGGTGCAGTTCGTGGCCGACACCTGTTTCACCGACATGGCTATAGAACGGTAACAACCTCCAAGAGTAGCAAACCAACTTCAACTTTATTGTAATCGAAATTAAGATTATTTTGCATGAGGTCCTGGTTTCCATTCCCAGGTCGGGCAAAGTGTTATTGGGTTTTTCTATCAGGAATTTCACAGTAGCAGCCACGGAGTCTGGATTTGGGCACAAATTGCCGGTTGAGGGCATTAGGCTCGGCCCCTTTAACATGGGACTTAAACATAACTGGCGAAATGTTGTGTTGCCTAACCCTTCGGGGATAACAGGCGTGATGTTATATTTTGTTTGATTATGACAGTGATACAAAATCAGAGGGATAGATGATGTATTTAAAACAGCATTCTGTCTCGTGTTATCTTCAAACAATTGCCAGAATCAGAACAATGTATTAAGGGGGTGGTATCTGCTAACGAGAGGTTTTCTCCATGTAATTCCTCTTTGATGAGTGAATAGAAATGTGCAAAAAAAATGTTTGTTGCTTATTAGACCCTAAACTTTAATTGGTATAATTGAAATAATTCTAACTTTATTATTACTATATGAAAAAAAAATTCAAAGTGAAGCATTTTTTCTTTCAATTTTCGTAACTACTCCTAAACGGCATTAAGTTTTAGTTTTTTTTTTTCACACAAATATTTGTCACATTTTTCTTCACAAAGTGTACAATTGGCATTTTGATCTAATGATTTGTTAGCCTACAATTAAATAAAAACCACTCATTTCGCACTATTCGGCCCGTAGTGAATGACGTAACAACCACTTTGTAGTGCAAACTGATTAGAACTTTATTCTAACAATATTTCAAACGAAGTTTGAACCACCACAAATAGAGTTGCTAATTTAGCAGATACCCCTGCCTTAAATAACTTAAAAGGCGTTCAGTGTTTTGTGATGCAAACGGGACTTTCAGTGCTTTTTATATTCATATTTCATTTATGTCACCACACCAGATTATGACAGTTAAAACAGACGTGCAAGGTTCTACAAAAATGGAATTACGGAGTTTCAGTTTTGTGCACATAATTATAATTGTGGAGTTTCATTGCCTACTTCGATTTAAGATACCTGTTAACTGTGAAAATGTTCTGTACACAGAGTGCCGGCCGGGACCCGCAACCTGATGATAATGCAAGCCGTGGACTACTGCCAGCAAGAACAGGAGAACGACTTCAAGGTCAACAAGAAGTAAGAATTACTATTCAAATATCAGCTATTATGTGCCTAAGGGTTAAAGACACCTCTGCATAACCCTTCGGGGATTACAGGCGTGATGTTACGTAGATTAAGTTAGACAACCCGAATGGCGCAGCGGTAGTGAGGCTGCCTTACGTTCTTAGGGTCCCGGTAGGAGCAAATGTTTGTGTGATGAGCATGGACATTTGTTTTCGAGTCATGGATGTTTATATGTAAGTACCTATAATAAGTATGTATTTACAAACAAAAAGTATCTATGAAGTATATCAACTTTCTGTTGTCCACGACACAAGCATCGTTGCTTAGTGTGGCACTAGATGGCGCTGTGTGTAATGTCCAGCGATATTTATTTATTTATTAGTAGATGGTGTTTTTACTTACTGAATAAATTGTTTACGAAATTTCATAGACAACATCATTCTTTTGCCTTTATCCCAATATGTTAGTGGTCAGCGCAGCATGTCTTCTTACATACTTCTCTATAAGTCCATATTTCAATAGTCACCCTATTTCTAGTACTATTATTTTCCACAGTTTCTTTGGTGCTCAATGTTCTCCATTTCCCCAGTGAGCAGACGTGGGCGCAGGTTGGTCAGGAGCTGACGCGCTGGGCTCGCTTCCTGGAGAACTTCCACTCCACCACCATTCAGAGCCTCATCGATAACTCCAGTATACCCAGGCAAGAGATCTGGCCGTGAGTATCAACATGTAGGGCTACATGGTTTTTGATGTGAAACATCTATTGGGCGCGGGTAAAACCAAAATATGGCGTGGCGCGCCAACTGTCAAGTTGTCAACCCGGCCCGAACAATCCCAAACATTACCGATCTGTTGAAGCAGCATAAGATCTACATATTCGACACGGTTTACAACAAGCCAGCTGGTCTCGGGGCACAGCGTTAAGTTACAATCTCGTGACTTCAAGTTCGATCCCAGCCTAAGGATTTTTTTGTGAATCGAGTCATTCTGTTTTTTAATTTATTTTATGTGTTTGTTTTTTGTATTGACTTTTCAAGGAAAAAATTGTAATATTTTATTTTTTCATCAAGCCATATTTAGTTCCTGTCGTAATCTTACTTGTACAAAATAATTTCGATGTTCCACATCTGCCAGGCGTCGCGTGACGGCTCTCAATTTTTTAAATATTAAAATAGCAGCCCATCATCGTCAGGAACAGGGTCCAAGCTACTGGTGGTGAGGATTCTAGACAGAGAAACCTCCTAATAATACGCGCCGTGTCCAGAAGTACTGCTTTCTGATCGAAGTCCTTGACCCAGCTGCCAAGAGAGAGCCTTCTTAGTTGTTGGTCGAGACTCTTCGCCTTTTAGCCATTGACCGAAACAAATGTTATCGACACAACGACTGCTGTAATCACTACCACTACATATTATAAAACAGCTCTCCGCCGCGTCTGTCTGTCTGTCTGTTCGTGACAAACTCAAAAACTACTGCACCGATTTTCATGCTGTTTTCACCAATGGATTGAGTGGTTTTAGAGGAAGGTTTTAGTATATAAGTTGTCAAGTTTTTGTATACATCGGCTAAAATATTATGATATTTTGTTGGAGGGTTGCGGGAACTGGATCAAAATTTCATGATTACTTTTGGTCGCGATAACCGACATCCACGCGGGCGAAGCCGCAGGCATCAGCTAGTTGTTTATATTATTATCCTGCTTTCTCAGAGAAATAGAGAAAAGCCACGGCGACACGGCCACACTAGTGTCGTGCATGAGCTCCCTGGTGATGTCGTGCGACACCCGCGCGGCCGCCCTCGCCAGCCTGCTGCAGTGCCTGCACGTGGACGCGCAGGTGCCGGCCGTGCTGCAGCATATCCTGGAACATCATCTGCACACGGCCTAGTGAGTTCTGTGTGTGTGTACCATGTCGTCTTAAAGCAGTATTGACGTCATGGTATGCCACCTGAAGACACATCTTTACCGCCTAGGAGAATTCATAGTTTTTATAAGATTTAAGTTGATATATTTGATATTTCAAATTCAACCGAAACACTACACGTTACCTGGTTGTTTGACTCTTGTACTTCTAATTACCTGTAGCTAGAGAAAGATCTTCCCAGCTGAAACATCACAGAAAGTCGAGAAGGGCGCGCGGTCTGTTAGGGAGACAATTTTATGTTATGGCTATCAAGAATAGGGTAGATGACACACCAATCAATTGACATACTTTTTAAGAGCTGTCAAGATGCGGCTATTGCCATAAAAAATCTATGAGAGAACTCATAGATTTTGTATGGCAATAGCACGCTGTGACGTCACTGTTTGGTCAACTCAATGACTCAACTATTAATTGATTTCAAAGCAACTAAACATCCAATTAGGCAATTTATTGAAAAATAAATCGGGTTGGGTCTTGGAATTATTGTTTTATGGTGTCATCTACCCTATTGCAATTTAATTTATAAAAATGACTAGATTGTCAGTTCTCACTATTTCCTACAGCTACAATTCATAACGAATAAAACTTTTTCAGTGACATGGAAATCCTAGTCACCCGCCTAACGTCCTACAACAAGGAAGGCATCAAGTTTCCCGAAGACCTGCTAGAGAAAGTGATGCTGAAAGCGACAGAGTTCGCATTGCCGCCACACAAGCAGATCGCCCTTTTGTCTCTGAGCCAAAAGGCTATAGTCCACGATAGCGATGACATGATGAAGATAGCGCAGTTCACTGTGGATCTGTTCCGCAGCGAATGGCCTGACTGTGATTATGCCAAGGAGATCACTGGTGAGTTTTATAGTAAACTTTATATTCAATACAATAGAGTGAAAATAGGCCTGTGCTCTTTGAGTCAAAAGGCTAGTCCATGATACGATGAAAATAGTTGATTTTACTCTGGATCTGTGAGCTCACTTGTGAGTACAACTGGTGTTTAATTGAATAATAAACTTTATAATTAAAGCCGTAAAGTACAAACTTCCTGCGCGCTCAAGAGTTCTTTCTGAGAGATGTCTCATAGCTCCATCAATGTTTGTACAACTTTGCACTTTATGACACTTACAATGAAGTCTAAAATCCTCTGGTCTACCCGGTCCCTTACACAAATATGATGGCTCTCAAAACTAAGATAGTATTAAATCAACCTTCTATACATGTGTGTGCTAATAGTATTAAAGAAATAAATAATAAGTAATTTGTGTTTACAGATGAGAAGCTGCTGAGCGAGGAAGGCAGACGAGACGCGTTCGCTAAGTTCGTGGAGCTGTCGGACACGTGGCCTCGCAAGAAGGCGCTCGTCGATGTGCTGAACTGCTGGCCTGCTACCAGGAACAGGTCAACACTTGCGCATTGCTGACTGTAGCTACCGTAGATGATGGCCACAGATAATAATAATATGTAGACTATACTTGCCTGAACTTTAAGGAAGATAGTAAATTGTGGATACCTCTATCTAAAATCCAGAAATATTTTTATGTTTCGTAATAAGGCTTAAGGTGACACGAGTCGACAATTTTTTTCCATACAAATTTCGGGAGAGTATTACTCTACTGTTTGCCACTGTACTATACATCCAAAGTTCAACATGATATCGTTTTGTCTCATTATTAATTTTGTCTCTGCGGAAACAGAATAGTAAAATAAAAAGCCATTGCCAGCAAAAAGTTATGAGCTACCAAAGATTCGTTTTTATTGCCAATTTTAGGGCAAATACGGGCGTAAATTAGTAATAAAGAAGTGTCAAATTTCCAAAACAAAGTCGGTACCGACGAAGCACAACTATCGAAGAATTTAATATATTTAATCTGGTATATGCAGTGGTTTTTTTTCATAACACTCGATGTTCCAAAGGCCGTATTTTTTACGCGTGCTTGTTCCTGTGAATTATCGTGCAACTCACTGAACTAACTCTGTCGGGCACGATGCCAGGTGAGAGAGCGTGCTTTTGGCCACCCAACCAATGAGTTTGAGCCCGCGACTTGTGTCATCTTAAACGGGATATTTACTATGTTTGTCACGTGGTAAATATCCCGTTTCATGTGTTAATGATAATGTTAGTAGCTATGCCATGTCAGTTTAAAAACTTATAAGATTGGTAAATTAATTTAGGAGGAGTTATTACCCAGGTGTTATTTACTTTCTCGAAGTTTAGGCAAAGTATATACGTTACTTATTCCGATCTGTGATGATGTCTCCCGGTTTTTTGGTAGACTCAAATTTTAATCACAACTTGTATGTCTAACATACAAAATCACACTCTGTAGACTCGAAAGTTTAATAAGCCCGTAACCGAAATCTATGAACGTTACATAACACAATCTTTAGCTAAGCGTTATTCCTGTCACTTTCACACTACTGTCAATCAGCACCAACAATATTTCCGTCTCTGTCGCACGCGCCACATAACTTTTATAGAAACTGACACATTTTGCTTACTTGTTTTTTTTGTAGCAGCTATTCAAAGAGCCTGCAGTGTGAATATCTGAGCAGCCTGCTCAACGAGCCAGCTGATCAGAAAGAGAACCTGGTCCTCATCAAGTTACTGCTCAGGCGACCCGTGCTTACTGAAGAGGTAATGATAATCTAATACATTGTTTTTTAATTGTATCATTCTACAGCGCGCTTATACCCTGAGTAATAGGTTTGAATAAGACTAGGCAGATGATGATGATGGGCTGGTATACAAGTTGAAATTAAATTAGGCAGCGGAACTCCGCAGATGAGACATTCTAAGCGCGAAAAAAAAACTTTTGAAAATTTTCGGGGCTAATATTTTAGTTATTTCACCTGCTTTAAAGTTTCATTTGACTCTGTAAAGTTTGAAAAGTATAAAATACCAGCATGTGGATTATTATCATCGACGGTTTCTGATTTCAGGAGGTGAAATGGCTCGCTGAAGACGTAGCCGCCGAATCAGTGATCAACGCTATCTGGGTCCTGCTCCTGAGCAAATATGAACATTCCCAGGACGATATACTGAAACTAGTGCTTTGGCATAAGGTAAATACACACCTAATTTATAATAAAATGTAAATACACTTAGGAGAAATAAACAAACATTATTAAGTCCTGAGCATCGTAGTCACGAATTATACCTTTTACTATTCTCTTTTTGTTCCAGGAATACCTACAGGAGCAAGAAATAGACGAAGAGTTGATCAAAGAACTGCTAGACAACAACATGTTTGTGAAAGTAGTCCCCACCCCTCTTTATGCTTTCATCATAAACTACTTACTCACCAAGGAGGCAGTGGGCGAAGAGGCCGCGGCTGGCGTGTACACGGTGCAGTGGGCTACTAAACAACTCCTGGCGGCCAACTATCACGCAGAGGCCGGACATCTGCAACTCATGTCTATGGGCGTCCCCTCCGCTCTACGAGCATTCTCGCATTCCATTAACTTTTGCAAAAATAAGTTATCCAATTAAATGAAGTGTTTTATTCCAATCAGTGTGTGTATCTTTATTTATTAAAGTATGGTTAAAGGGCTGTGTTGGTTTTATTTGATTTATTTTTAGAATAAGTAATTTCATAATCTAAAAAAAACGTTGAGAATGATTGAAAACTTTTCTAGATTAAGTGAAAAGAATCACTTTTTTTACCGAAACTTGAACCCCGGCTCTACCTGGCAATTTTACTCAAGACATCGAAACCGTAAAACTCAATACGCATTATCAAAACGTAACTGTCAGTCAGTGTCAGTGTCAAACTGTTCTATCAAATATTTTAGGTTAGGTCTCGAATTGAACACAAAGAAAAAACAATATTAACTTTAAAACTATATTAAGCTGCCCAAAAACATGCTGAGTGCAATAAGGAATACCCTGCGGGTTCCTATGACGAGTGTGGCGCGGTTGTTCCAAACATCAGCTCCGCAGGCATCCGACAAGTTTGATCACAAGAGAATACCCCAAGAAGATGAAGGTGTCCAGGGAGAGAAGATTATAGACCTCGATTCTGTACTAAAAACGTGAGTGAATAGTAATTGTATACTTTAAAAATGCAATACTTAACGTCCTTGTATGGTTGGCTTGTATATAAACATTTGCGGAGGACAAGGTATTATTGCAGCTTGGGAGAGGCCTGTCCCCAGCTGTAAACTGCGAAACGCTGAGCTGCTTCATGAAAACATTTATTGTTGATACCAATTACGATTTCGCCAAATAAACTATGGCTTATGATGAATAGATATTCAAATTCATTAACAATCACTGAAACCTGATTGAACTTATTCCTATAATTTCATTTAAATTTTCTTCCAGAAAACAAAACTTATTCCCGACCCTAGAGTCTGACAACTTACTAGTTAGTGGTACACTGTACAAAGACCTGCCTGTCTGCAACATCCGAGTGACCCACAACAACACAATATTCACCATGACTGACGCCAGTGGCACGGTGAAGATCATCCGGTCTTGTGGTATGGAGGGCTTCAAGAATACTAAGAAAGGAACTAATATAGCTGCACAGACCACAGCCATTGCTATTGCTACTGTAAGTTGTTCAAACACCTCAGTCTTTTATTCATATTTGTATAGAATCAGCACTTTTTGAACATCTAATATTACAAAACACTCAGCCCTAATCACTTCTAATAGTATTCGCTGGGAGGAAGGGGCAGAACAAACACCTCGGCAGCACATTGTTTCATAAGTTAGAAGAACTTAATTCTAAACAAGCCAAGCTCATCAATAAAGATATTTTGTAATGCCGTCTTGTTTGAATTAATAGTATTGATGATATAATTATTTTGATTTCAGAAAGCCATTGACAGAGGATTTAGAAATGTCAGAGTAAGGGTACAAGGCTTGGGACCTGGAAGATTGGTAAGATATTATAACTGCTAGATTGAATTAAATATTATTGTTTTTGTATGTTTGTAACAAATAATGGTGGTAAAATTTAAATTATTTTCTAGTGTATGACTGGGTATCATGCCTTTCAAATAAGAATAGGAATATCAATAGAGGTCATTACTCCTAATAATTTAACCTGCAATTTGCATCTACATTTTGTTCTCCACACCTAGAATGAGCAACTTTTCCATGGGCCCTCACTCAGGGTTGATTGGGACCTACTCTTACAGAGGGAAGACTTGTATCCCAGCTGTGAGAACATCATAGGCTGGTTGTTGAATATGAGCCACTGACCAAATACCTTTCTTTTACAGGCTGCAGTAAAGGGTTTAACAATGGGAGGCCTACAAGTAGTGTCTATCACAGACAATACCCATGTGTCATGGAACCCCCCAAGAGCAAGGAAAGCCAGAAGATTGTAATTAACCAACCTACTTAGTCTTAACTAGTTCAATAGTCTTTGTGTACAAATAAAATACTTTATCTAACTTACAAGTATTTGTTATTTTAATTAATAAGTGATTATTATTTACAATGTAACCATAGGCTTGGAGAACTCTTGAGCTAAAATCCATACTTGGCTTGAGTTTGCCTCTTTGACATTCGGTTGTTGGCCCATTGGTTCTGAAGTTCTGCTTCATTTGCTTTGGCCTGAAAATAAAACATATTTATTCATTAAAATTAAATCAAATTCAGGACCCATCTCTGGATACAAAATCTTAGCATATGAGACACATTGCCAGTGCATCTTGAATAGGCTTGTGTCCTGAAAAAATCTAATTAGTCCGTCAGTTATATAATCAAAAAGTATTTAGTATTTTTTCTTTTATTTGTTAAACCAAAATTGACGAAGATACGACGCTTTTAAAATTCTCAATACGTCACGCCGTGCTATAATAATTTTTAGTGCGTTGTGACGTCACAAGCCCCCTCGCTCAAGATTTGATGCGTTTTATCTTTGTCGATATTCATTGCTTCACAAAAACAAAAAATACGTGTCCATTATTTGATTTGCAATTTATTGATGGTGGAAACTAGTCTATTGTATTTGACTTTTCTCTGGATCACTCCAAAATTGAGGATCCAAGGTTAGGAAAGAATGACTTTGTAAATGGATATAAAATAAAGAGGAAAGATTTGTATCTTTGTATGTAACAAATAAACTTAAAAACTTGCAGACCGATTTTAAAAATTCTTTCACCATCATTAAGCTACACCTTTACAGAGTATAAATTATATTGATATCATGCAAATTAGCTGAGTTATCACAATTGTCGCGGGCGACGTGCTAGTTGATTATATATTACAAGAAGAACACAGACCTGGTAAGCCAAGTATGTGATCTGGTGCTTCCTCCTCTGCTGCGTGGTAGGCTCATTGCCCTTCTTCTTGCTGGCCGACACGCGCTGCGTGGTGTCGTCCATGAGCCCCTTCATCAACATGGCCCGTGCGTCTGCCAGCACTTCTGCCTGGTTCACGTCGACTATCTGAATCTCCTCACGTTTCCGTTTGCCGCGTGAGCCGCATAGCTTCATGATCTGAGTGGAAAAATTAGCTGTTATAGATTCTGGGCAATTTTTACAATTGATTTCATGGTAAAAAGTGACTCCGTTGTTTTAGCTAAGAATTCAAAGCAAGTGACTTGTATCTACAAGTCACTGTCGATGTGTGTGTGATGTAGATACTTACAGCTTCATCATCAAGATCAATATTATTTGAACTTGCAGCTCCAAACCCAATATAACCAGAGCTATCCTCTGCCTGCTGCTCCACATTTTGACCATCATAGTCAGGTTTCAAGTGCACATGTTCCACAATCTCTTCCTTCTTGAAGTATGACTCAATACCTCTAGGCTTGTCTTTGATTTGTGTCTGTACATTTTCATTTTGTGCTTCCTCCATAGGTAGTTCTACGTCATCTAGTTTGTCCACAGGTTTGTGTATTGAGAAGAAATCATTTTCTACTTCATCAGTGTCACTTTCATCTGAATATTCAGTGATCAAAGATGCAGTTGCCACTTTAGATTTCTTGGCAGGTGGGTGCAATGGGTTCTTCTTCACCAGAACAGCTGGTTTCTTAGTGAGTATATGTGGTATTAATGATTTTGTTGTGGACTTCACTCCATTTCTTGGTTGTGGTAACATGCTTAGTAAGCCTGATTTTTTCTGTAATGAATGCAGAAAAGTTAGTAAATGACACCAAAATCATAAAATGAATATAAATGTTGATGGATGGATAGGTAGAGAAAGACCAAGAAAAGATGGATGAATTGTGTGAGAAACAATGTAAAATAAAAGGAGAGAATGATGATGAGTGACAGCTGGTACGGGAGAACGGGAGGCGGAAATGAGTTGAACCAAACTAGTAATTGGGACAGGGGATGGAATATGATGACAATATTCAAGGTGTCTTTACTTACATCTGCTGGTGCTCTTGGTTTAACAGTAGGTGTAATGTTATTCACATCTTTGAACTGCAAAAAAGGTTTGATAAATAATATGAATTAGTTGTGCAGACTACAGGTTAATTATACAGAGTGCAAGGACACCAACACACAAACTGATACCATGACTACAGGACAATATAATAAAGGACTATTTTTAAAATAAAATGGCCGAAATTAGGCATAGCCTACACCAGGGGTTAATTAGTTTAGCTTGGGGTCCGTTTTCAGAAATGAAATGACCATCGCAGTACGCACAACATTTAATAGAAAAAAAATATATATTAAAGAAATGTAAAATTATGGAAATAACAGGTATCTTATTTTCATATCAATGAGAAAAATTAGTTTTTTAATGTAGACTATCTGTCTTGACTTTATGACTTTACTTGTCTTTACGTACTTAGTAGTACAAGTTGCTGTGTTTTCGTGGTCTGCACAAAATGGGTGCCGGTCCGGATGTGGACCGCGGTCCACCATTTGGAGACCCCTGGTCTACACTGTGGGGTAGAACCATGAGCTGAATTTGTGGTATCAGTTTGCATGGTGATGTCCCTTACAAGTTACACTGTGTATGATATAAAATTGAGTTAGTACATCACTAAGTGAGGGCACAGTGATCCTGGCTTTAGGTTTCACAGCATTTGTCTCCTTCTTGTGCAGAAACTCATCATCTTCTTCAATAACAGCTGGTTTCTTCTTAGAGGGCTGAGGCAGGAAATTAAATAAACTATGACCATCCTCCGGCGTCTCCTCTTGTTTTTCAGCATTTTTTGGTGTTGACTTTTGAACAGTTGGCTCTGGAACTGAATTAAGATGGTAAAATATTAGTGCAAAAGATTGACTATTGCATCCGTACAAAGAATATATCACTGCTCGCTCACTGCCCTAGATTGTTCAAGAGCAGATCAGATGTGTATTGTTCAGTACACTAATTTACTATACGAAGATAGTCCACAAAAAATGCCTAAAAGATTTTATATTTCTCTGATTTGTGTGCTGTGCTTACCATGTTTACTTTCTGATTTGTTGTTCAACAGTACAACGGGTGGTGCATCGTCTTTGACCTCGTCCTCATAATCACTCGAGTCACTGTTTCCATATGCCACTAAAGCCATGGTTTTTGTGCTTTTCAAATGTAATAAAATTACAGATTGGTAATGTGAAGTATTTAAAAATTGGGAATTTCTATGCTCATTTAGAACAAATAAGAACACAAATTGACATTTGTCAGTCAAACTCAGGCCGCGTTCCGATTTGCGCTGTAATCGATTTGATCGTCCATAAACCCGTTCCGAATTACCGTGAGCGCGATATCGATGTCCCTTGAATCGTCATAGATGACGTCATGACATGCGCCATCTTGCGATTACACCGACTATGCCCCAAGCCCCAAACAAATATCACCGTGAGCGCTGTCAAAAATGACAGTTGTATTGTTTTGTTATGAACTTATCGCTAATATGAACACATCCGT
This sequence comes from Xestia sexstrigata, assembly GCA_941918905.2. Classification (NCBI taxonomy): domain Eukaryota; kingdom Metazoa; phylum Arthropoda; class Insecta; order Lepidoptera; family Noctuidae; genus Xestia; species Xestia sexstrigata. Next base: position 2,758,982 of record OW799201.2, on the reverse strand, counting down.
CAACCTTTTCATCACTGGACGAATCGTCGTTCGCTATCTCAAAATCTGAGTTATCAGTGTCGTTAGAATCAACCGACTTATCTTCCATTTTCAAAAATAGGTCTTGTGGAAGGTTTTGGTTTGGAGTTATGTTCACTGTCAACGCGTTCACGAGCGTTCCGAATTGATGACAGCTCTTAGCTGTCATAATCGTGATATCTAAATCGGAACGCCAATTATAGATGTGAGCGCTGTGAGCTAATCTATGTGTGAGCGATTATTTCCTAATACGGAATGCAACCTCAATAGTTTTGATTTTGATTTGGGACTGACACTGACAGAAGTGACAGCTTGATGACACATTGACATATGACGATTGTAGAGGTTAGAGGTGGACCTTGGGCACTCATCGAGGATTAAGCTCTAGAGTTGGCATAGCTGGACTAACCTCTCTGCCAAAATACTGTCGCCAACACATCAAGTTACCTGTAAAGTTTTCTCATTCGATTTTGAAAAACAGTCAAGTTTTTAATGGTTTATAATAATTTAGAGAAATTTGACAGTATTTAAGGTAACTTGATGTGACTTTTAAGTCGCAAGCCGTTACGATCGAAAAATTTGATGATATTTTGGTAGTTCAATGTAGTCTAAAGGGCTAAAGGCCTTATTACATTACACGATTTATCGGGCCCTATCGATCATGTGCCCTGCCCCGATCAGGCAGGGCACCGTTTATGATTTAGGGACCCTGACTCAGTCTTTTTACACTTCCAGGCATGATAAATCGTGGAAGGGGTCCGCAAGGACCGATGCTTGCCGGGGTTGCGGGACTGTTCGAAAGAGATACCGTGGCCCCGGAACACAAAGGGCGATGAAGGAACATGGATGGGTTTTAGTCAGTAAAAGTCTGACACTCCCTCCTGCTCCGCCCAGAGCGGGAGAAGTCATTTGATGATTTCCCATCCGAAAAAAAAAAAAAAAAAAGGTGTCATTTTTGTACATAGTAATGACTAATAGAAGCGATATCCGGCAAAAAATCAGGCACTTGCAAATTGAAATCGTTACGTCTATGAAAGCCGATTTCCAGCCCACCGTGCCGCGTCGTTACGTTACATCTCGAGCAAGCAACATCTAAATTTAATGTTTGCAGCTACTTTTTAATACCTTGAATCTTATTTTATTTTAAAAATTGCGATGTGTTTGTGTTGTTTTGTTAACGGGCTGGTGCCCGCAGCTCCACGTTTAAGTGCGTATTGTACGTACGGAGTGCTAAGTGTTATAAATAAATGATAAAATGAGTGAAAATCAAATAAATAGTGCAATTGCGAATAATAAAATTGTGGTTCGTATCAAGAAGTGCAGGTAGGCGACGACTTGATGTCTTCATCTAGTCGTAAAACGCCGGCTACCAAGAAACGATTCGAGGTCTTCGCAATCTGATTCTTTAGGTTCTGAGGTAAAGCGACGGAAATGCAGAACACGAACACGAACGCGCCGTCGACACGGCCTGTCGTCATGAGACGGACGGACGGCGAGCTAGCCCATAGCCCACCGTCCACAGGCCCGCGCCTACGGTGGCCGGGGGCCACGTGGTGGCCCCCGACGCCCGGGGCGTCTCCCGCGGCGGCCGGGACGCTGTGAGGTTCTCTCCCTCTCACGTTCCGCCACCTCCTTCTCTAGCATTACTGCTTCGCAGAAGGAGGTGACAGCGTCCCATTCCGTCTCGCTCCGGACCATGGCTTGCACCAGGGCCGGACGCGAGAGGTCGCCGCCGCCAATCGCCGCTTCGAGGACACGGCGGTGCTCCGCCCAAGCGGGGCACACCTCCACCGTGTCCTCCGGTCGATCCTCGCAGTGGAAACACCCGGGCGTTTCCTCCCGCCCGATTCGGTGCAGGAACCTCCCGAAAACACCGTGTCCGGTGAGGACCTGCGTCAGGCGGAAGGTGAGGACGCCGTGGCGTCTCTCCAGCCATTCCTCAAAGAGGGGACTTATCGCCACTATCGTGCCCTGCACGGGGTTGCGACAGTCGCTCTCTCCATGTCGCCATGAGACAAAAATGACACCTTAATTCAATTTAATTCTGCCCAAAAACGAAGGAAATATAATTTTTTTACGAAAAATTTGTATGAAGCTAGTATGAAAAATCGAATTATCTCCTAAACGGCATGTTTAACCGTAATATCCTTGGAGGTGGTCATAGTGCTAATTATTTATGATTTTTTGGTTGCCGATTTGACGAAAAACTTAATGCCGTTTTTTTTAAAAAAATCGTCAAAATATTTTTATTTATTTTTCATGTAAAACGATCCTTTTTAGTGTCCAAGTTAAAAAGTTCGATATGTTATTAACCCAAATATTAAGAACACACAAAACAAGAAAAATTAAATAAAAAAATTGCTTGCTTGGACTTTTACCTCACAGCGTCGACCAACTAGTTTTGCCTAGGCCGACTTGGGGCACCCCGACACGGATAGATTAGGTTAGAAGGGTATGGCAGGGTCGAATGAGCAAGCAAAGCGAGCGAATAGACCCCGCCATACCCTTCGTGGTTATTTTTTTAGAAACCATTCAGAAGTAGGATTTTTAGATATTTGAAAGGGACTATTGATACTGGACTTGAGTACAAGAAAGGTGAAAAGCGTCTTATCTGTTACAGTGATGCAGATCATGACGGAGGCGAAGCGAGCGGATGCTCAACGAGCGGGATTGTATGCTCAACAATATCCTGGCGAAGTTCGAACCAATCCATGGTTTACCTATCATCCACAGAAGCGGAAATAGTTGCAGCCAGTGAGGCTAGTCGTGAAATGGTTTGGGGAGATTGTTCCAAGATCTAAAAACTAACCTAGATACGCCTACTTTGCGAATCGATAATGATTCTGCAATTAAGCTCGCATATAATCCTTCATACGAGCCCACAAAATCTTTTTCGTTGGTTTTGTGGTTGCAAGCGGTACTGCTGAAAACGAAGAAGCACTAAGTGGTCTGTGATACGAGCAGCACCGCAAGACTAAACATATAAAACTGAAACACTTCTGTGTGCGACAGTGTGTATCCGAGAAGGATATAACCATAGAGCAAGTACCGACTGCAGAACAACTTGCTGACATTTTTACGAAGCCTGTTTATAAACCGAGACTGGTAAGGCTCTGTGAAGAGTTCGGCTTGAAGAAGAGGGAAAACCACGCTCTGCTACTATATTAAAGAATAAGAAAAAATGTTGTTTAAATAAATGTGTAATTGTAAAGTCAAACTAGAAGAAGAATTACAACCCATAGCATCGTAACACAGATATAGGAATATAAAGCGGCTGGATGCGCTCTACACTAGAAGTGATTCCTTAACATATTTTTCATGTGCGTTAGTGGCATTAAGATGCATGTCTATAAGTGTGCACACACTACTGGAATTTGACAATCTCGGGTTGCATTCCGTATTAGGAAATAATCGCTCACAGCGCTCACATCTATAATTTGCATTCCGAATTAGATATCACGATTAGGACAGATAAGAGCTTTCATCAATTCGGAACGCTCATGAACGCGTTGACAGTGAACATAACCCCAAACCAAAACATTCCACAAGACCTATTTTTGAAAATGGAAGTTATGTTGGTTGACTCTATCGACACTAATAACTCAGCTTATGAGATAGAGAACGACGATTCGTCCAGTGATGAAAAGGATGACGGATGTGTTTATATTAGCGATAAGTTCATAGCAAAACAACACAACCTGTCAACACAACTGTCATTTTTGACAGCGCTCACGGTGATATTTGTTTGGGGAATAGTCGGTGTAATCGCAAGATGGCGCATGTCATGACGTCATCTATGACGATTCAAGGGACATCGATATCGCGCTCACGGTAATTCGGAACGGGTTTATGGACGATCAAATCGATTACAGCGCAATTCGGAACGCGGCCTATATCTCAATCTCTTTAACAACCTTGCCTTCCCCAAAAACTGGCAGAAAATGTTCGACAACTCGCTATATGTCAACTCTAGAGCTTTTTTCTCTAAGACACTCATGCCATTTGGTCGAAAGTTGTGATGTTATTGGCGAGTGAGGGCTATGATCCTGACGTCTCACGTCTGTCAATTGCTGTCATTTTTACAGCTGTTAAAATTTTCCACAGGCACCTACACCTATCCAGAATTCCAGATTCCTTTATCCATATTCCATCTGTTAAAACCGATAATTTTTTTCTGAAAATCAGTAATAAAGTGTAAAGTAACAGTTTTATACGATTGTTCGTATCACATTTATTTGATTAAGCTGCTTAATTCTTTCCACTAAGATAGCACTTCGACAAAATGCCGAAGAAGTTCGTTGGCGAAAACAGCAAAGCTGTTGCTGCTCGGCAGCGAAAAGAGAATGAAAAACAAGAAAAAGACCAGAAGACAAAGAAAATGATGGAAGATGCCGAGTGGGAGGACAACGACGACAAACTTAAAAAGAAACTGCAAAAAAAGGTTAGTTTTGAAACATGTTAAGTATAGATTATTTGTGTGCAAGATACAAAAAGTAAACAAGCTCAAAACCAGACCTAGCACTAGATGATACACTAAAATTAAGTGTATTGTATACTGCATAGTCCTCGCGTATGAACGTGGACGAAGCGAAAGGAACCTGTAAGGATCGTAGCAAGTGGCGTTGTGCGGTTTCTGCCTACCCCTTTGGGAAAAGGCGTGTGTTTTTGCGTACAGAAAAATATAAATTAATTATGAATTCCATTACTTAAGCAAAATTCTGTCTTAACTAAAAACCTATCCTACCTACCCTACCTCCTATTATACAAACACATGAAAGAAATCCTTTTGCTTTACAGGATGAGCAGGAGAAGAAGCGTCTAGAACAGCTTCAGAAAAAAGCTGAAGCAAAGGCTTTACTAGAAAAAGAAATGGAGTCACTGAAGGCAGTTCCAAAGGCAGCACCACCACCACCCAAGATCACTCGAGCACAGATTGAGAAGATGAAGGAGAAAACTATCAAGCCTGAACCTGCTAAACCTGTGGTAAGAGGACCTGACCTGTTAATTTGATTAGATATTCTAAAATGTCAGATAGGCAGTCGCTCCATGTAAAATTCTGGTATACAGCTGCATCCTGTTAAACTGCAAGTCGACTCCAATATAATTGGGAAAAGGCTAGGCAGATGATGATGATTCTAAAATGTCTGAAAAGAATTATTGTGTCTGGTTATGGTATTTTATTTATTATGATATGTGACACTTGTAAGTGGTAGTCGAAATGGACTTGAATGTTTTTGCAATCAAATGTATTGATATAATCCTATCCCCACGCATAGACAAGACATGTGTGATCTTTTATATATTTCGATATCAAACCTTCATCTGTTAGCGAAGTAGACACAGTAGTTAAACAATGGTGTCAGACTGATTCGGTCAGGCTTCACAGACGAAGGGTTATCTTTAAATCTTTTTTATAAATTCCTGATCCAGTTAGATCAATAGACTATTAATATCTACATGGTTTATTTAATGTTCCAGCCTACAAAAGTAGTTGTGGAGGAGCCTGTTCTGGTGGAGAATCTCAACCGGATCCAGCTGGATGGAGAGGTGGCACAGACTGTGGATGAAGCTATCTCTATACTTGGGTATATGCTTGAAATGTTTTATGAAGTTGATATATATTGAGATAGATTATTTTTCTTATTATTTTTTTTTTCTTATTATTATTATTTGAAAGCTGGTTAAAAGCCAAAAAATCTGATTATGTTTGCTCAGAGCATCCCACATCCTACTAATATTATAAATGTGAATGTTTGTGAGTATGGATGTTTGTTATTCTTTCACACAAAAAAAAACTGAATGGATTTGGATGATTTTGCACACAGATAGTTTATAACCTAGATTAAAACATAGGATACTTTTTATCCCGGTAGTAAGATCCCATGGGACAATTATCAAACTTTATGCGGGCGAAGCCGCTGGCAGAAACTAGTCGTTTATAAATAACATTTCTTTTTTTTTTAGTGAAAAATCGGATCTAGACAGGCATCCAGAGAAGCGCCTCAAGGCAGCATACACAGCATTCGAAGAGACAAACCTACCAATACTAAAGGCTGAGAACCCATCACTGAGATTGTCACAATTGAAGCAGATGCTTAGGAAAGAATGGCTCAAGTCACCCCAGAACCCTCTGAATATGAAAGTGTGAATGTCTGATATGTTTGTGTACCAAACTATAATTAATAGGATCAACTGTGAATGCTTTGATAACTTTTTGTCATTCTTGTACTTCTTAGTGTTACAAGGTTTACTATGAATTCTGATTTTGAAATTTTACTTTGAAATGTGCTTTTTAATTTGTCAGTCAATGTTATGGAGGAGTATTTGCTCTTTCTACTAGTTGCTCTTGTTATTACCATGATTTGAAAAGATACACAATTAAACCTCAAATTCTGTTTTTGCAAAAGAAACAATGTGTTATCAAATGTTTTGTTAATTTATTTGTAAAAAAATGCAGTCTTACTTAGTAGGACAAGTGATTTGTGTGATACGAAATATAAAATTCTAAATTCATTCTGGTTCATCACTGTACTGTATAGCTATTCCTTTGCGACCCTCCTCTGCCTTCTTTACTTCTGTTTCGCCCAGTTTTTGTTCTAGACCTTTCCAGGACCTATCTTGGAGGTTCTGTCCTATGCTCTCAAGGGCCCAGTTTTGTTTTTCCACCAAGTCAGTACTGCTACCTTCATGAGGGTCTACTTTAGTCTCTCTGATCTTCCCTGTGATGAGACTAACATCTGTGGTCTCCATAACAAGGTTGATATCACAGTGGTGTGGCCGCCCTGTCAGTAGTTGGTCGTAGTCAGTAACATGTGTGGTGAAGTATGGCTCTCTGTTTGAGTTCAGGGCTACTTCCAGTTCATACGGGTACACAATGGGTTTGTAGAAGTCTCGCGCACTGTAGAGATCATTTTCAGGGCACGCTATCATTGTATAGATGTCAATCTGCAAAGAAAATCATGGCTAAGTCATTTTCTTACACAAAGTCAAAGTACAGACGCCAACACGCCAAGCTACCCGAAACTGACACATTTTCCCAATCAACCTTGAACCTAATGCTTCAGAGATGAAAATCTATTGAAGTAATTTGACAATGTAGTAGCCTGATGTGCTAGTGTCTGTACATTAAAGCCTTCAAGCAATAAAATATCAACTTCATCACCCACAGCTTGACTTTACTCACTGCTGGGTATAGGCCTCTCTTTGCTAGTGCCATGCTCCTGTGCTAGTTTTATTTGGTTTCTATATTAACTTACTTCAGGAAAATTGGCCAATTTTGGAACATTAGGCTTCCCTACAGAAACAATGTAGCTCTTCTTCCCATTGACTTTGCACAGTTGCTTCATCCTGCTAATAATGTCATGGGTCTGGTCTCCTGCCAGCTTGCAGACAAGAATACCCACAACATTGGCATCCTTGCACTTCTCTACCAGGAACCTTCTGCGTTTGAACCAGATAGTTTCTTCTAATTGTTCCACTTTACTTGTTTTTGGGTCAAGTGAGTACCATTCTGAAGCTGTTGACAAATTCATGAAATTCAAATTTGTTTTTATATAATGTGTGCACAGTGAGCCTAAATTACTATGGTGACTTGGCATGCCCCTTTAATACTTTCAATTGCAATATAAAATCTAATATTAATCTTCTTCGATTACTTATCTAGTTTCTTTACTGCCTAACCCTTTGAGAAAAAAGAGAGAAAGAGAGTGGATTGCTTAACTTTTTGATCACCTGAGCATAACAGCATGTGCCCTCCACACCAAGCCTGAATTCCACCTACCATTTTGTCTTATTTTTGTGTTGTTAGGCATACAGGGCACGCACTTGCTTGTCACATATGTGTGTCTATGACAGGCCAAAGGTTAAGCATAAATTCAAAGAATTCCGTGCAACTATCTTGATAATACTTTAAAGCATTGAAACATTTTTATGTTACCTGCAATAGATATGGTGTAATTGAACAGAGTCTGTCCCCTTGACCCTACATGGATACAGATGCAATCCTTGAGCACTTCCAGAGGAAAGTCTTCCCCTTGCTTGTTCCTCACCAGCCTACCTAGGAACCTGTTGGGCTTCTCTTCCATTTCCACATAGGATATGTAGCTGTGTGGGTAGTATTGAAACCAGTGTTGTGAAATTGAATCTAAAAAAGAAAATAAATTAACATTAATTTTACATTATGGCTCATTTCAGGAATAAGGCAAAATGAGCCTTATTTGATGCACCTTGTTTGTGAGAAAATGTAAGAAAAATAAGCCTAACTAAAGGCTTATTTTTCTTACATTTTCTAATTTTCTTGCTACCTGGAAGTGGTTGCTTATTGTAGTAGAAATTGGTTATTTCAGCTTTTAGACAGGGGTATTTCTTGTATCATGTTTTCAACACTTTGTCGGTTATCAGCATATTTTTACCTTAACAACTAACAACATATTAAATGTGAGTGTACTTTATGCAAGAAGCCAAGTCAAGCCAAGGCCCATGGGCGGCATAAAACTCTTGATACACTAACCACATGATAAACAAAGAAAAACTATATGCAAGTACCTGTTCCCAACCCTTTGGGGATTTACACATGTTGCAAGTCCTCCAATAAACTGTCATAACACAAAAATAGCAAGTCATTTAATGTGATGTTATGTTTTTATTTTAAAAGTAAAGTAAAGTTTTACCTCTGCAATGTTCAAACTGTGCATCGTAAAACAGGCATTGTTTGACATTATTGTCAGAATTAAAGTTGTCATGTAACAGCTTCATAGTTTTCTCCACATTCAAATGCCCTTTGGGAAGTACAGTGAATACTGGTATGTTTGTCTTTGAGAAGCAAGTGTGACCATAGTGAACAATAGCATTTCCTTGCACATGCATTGCAGCAACTGAGTCCACACAGCAACTGTAATAGGGACAAAGAATGTTATGAAAGAACTTTTACAATATTTGTTTGACTCACATTCTAATGACTCATGAATAAGTTTAACATACTTTTTTCTATCTCTTTTTTGTGGTATACTCTCAGGCTCGAATGTTTATAGCAAGTATTAATACTAGTATCATAATAATTATAAAAAACAAAGATAAACCTGCCTACCTTGCATATGAAGTGTCGCCGAGTATGTACAAATCAACCTCTGCTCTCTTTTTGATTTCCTCGTAAATTTTCGCACTCACACCGAGCAATTCATCAGGAAATTGAAGGCAAACCTGTTTGATAACGAACATGTTAAACTAATCAACAAATAAGCACTTGGCAAACGTGCGAAAACGATGTTTACCTTTTGGAAATTATTGTTGGTTATCCATTGACATGTTTCGCTAATATCGAACCGTGTTATCAAATCATCGAACTGTGTATCAGTACTATTAATTTCTAGTTCACGTTCAATGCAAAGCTTGCCGTCTGTTGTAAAATTTGCCATTTTTCAGTAATATTTTACCACATTATCATGCACCATCACAAGACTTCATAAATAACAAATTGACATTTCGTTGACATGACAATGTCAATGTCAAGCTGTTTAGGCAAAGGCTTAGCGTTGCCATGCCAGTCTCTTGGGGACATTACCAGTTGAAAGTGTTGAGGAGGAATTTTTTGACGCCATTTTTTAAGTTTTTAGTAAATTAGTAAATTTAGTTTTATTTTAATAGACTTGTAAATAATATACTTAATGAATTCAAATAAATTTCTTTATTTCATGTTAACCATTTTACTTCTGTGCCGTCTCGCCGTCTCCACGAGCAAGCGAATCGCGGCGATTCAACGTATTTCTATACAAAAAATTTCACCGCGATTCTCTCGCTCGTGGAGACGGCCCAAAAGAGAGTAAAGAAAAACGTGGCAAGGACGATAAGGCTCAGCACACACCGCTGGAGGCGCAGCGGAGCGCATCTATAGACAACAATTTAATATAAACCTTAACTACCTTGATACGGTCAATAAAAGAACAAATTCGCACGCGGTACTCGGAGCGCCCTCAAGCTACTACAAGAGCATGCGCGCGACCGTGTAACAAGGTAGTTAAGGTTTATAGTAAATTTGTTGTCTTCAAATGCGCTCCGCTGCGCCTCCAGCGATGTGCGCTGGGCCTAATATCGCCGTCGCCGCAATTCTCTCGCTCGTGGAATAGGGATGTGAGATTAATGAAAAAAATCGATTAATTAAAAATCAAATTTTCTTTATTCAATATAATCAATATATGCGAGCAAAAACGATTATTTTCTGTAATTTAAAAATCTACATGCTTCTCATTTTCCAATAATAAACAAGAGAGATTCATACTAACAATTTATCAGATTAAAAATCAAATAAAATGAAATGAATAAAAAAATAAACAATTCAAAACTAAAATCAAAGCGAATGTTCCTAACTTTCAAGGTAAGGATTAAGGAAACCAAATATCATTACTGATTCAAATTTTCAGTACCATTAAATGTTTTATAATAATAAAAATGAAATGATGAGCATCCCAACAAAATGACAACCATATTGTTTCAAAAACATATGCCGTAAATGTCCAGTAAATACAAATAAAGAAAATGCAAATAAATTTTACATTTGATTAGCTGTTTTAAAATAATATAATGTTTTACCTGAAAATAAAACAGTTATTATATACGGAACCTTATTCTAGACCTATACAGTGAGACAGCATCTTTCCGGATCTGACGTCACGACCTCTCTTGTTCCCCCTCCCACCCGGCTCCGCCCCGCTGTGGCTGGGGGGAGGGGGCGTGGAGCTTGCCCGAACAGTCAGGCGCGCTCTTCACATTGGCATCGTTTTTCGGTGCGATCACACCTCTTCTAGTGCGGGCAACAGCGCTGCTGTTTAGTGTTTAAAATTATTAGTTTTAAATAAAAGTACCTACATTTTTAGTTCGTGGAAAACTTTATTCAGTGGTTATTTGAAAACTCGCTAATAGTGTTTCGAGTACTATTAGTGTTTTGAGTGCGCGTTTTGAGTGCGTGTTTTGTATACGTAATGGAAAAATCCACGAAAGCGCCTGCGGAGGGTGACGGGAGTCGCCCGCCTCCCCCTGCATCACCGCAGGCATCTTTTTCGTCGTCTTCGTCGTCGTCGAGCAGCTCCGCCCCACTTCGAGGACGCCGGCAGCTGCGGCAGGAAACCCGAGAAACTGACGAGCGCAGGTTAGACATGCTGTCAAATCAAGTGAGTGAAATATTATCCTACTTAAAAAATAACGGTCGCTTTTCAAACCGAGAAACCGAGCCCGAATCTGATTCTGATATTTCCTTACATCCATCTGACGGCTTGAGGGTTACTCTTGGGAATAATCACCTTCTCAGTAAACCACAGAAGGCTAAAGTATTCGAATTTCCGGTATCCACTAACCTAAAAGAACCTACTGTTGAAAATGCTTCTGACGGTAGATTACATGTGCTAAATAAACTACATCATTTTGATACTAATGATTGGCAAAGGGTTAGATACCTAGAAACTGAGAAAAAGTATGTCGCTAAGCCAGGTTTTTACGAACTCGATGTTAATACTGAACTTAGACATTGTGATACAAATTCTTCTTGGCTTAGATTACTTGATAGATCGTTTGGAGCCTTTACTCATGGGCTTATACAACAAAATGAGCTGCTAAGAAACAACTTTCAGCAAATCATAGAATGGGCGCAATCGCCCGGCTGTGTACTTAACGCTGACACGCTTTTTGAAAAGATTAATGCTTCTTTTTCCGAAAACTCATCTTACATGAAAGTGTCCGAGGATCTCTTGCAAATGAGTTGTGGGAGACGTGCTGATATCATTCAAAGACGTCGTGACTGCATTTTGTCGGGTGTCAAGGACAAATATGTAAAGGTGGACATGCAAAAGATCCCCCCAACAGAATATCACCTTTTTAATCCACAGGATTTAACCGCCTTTTTACAAAAGGCTGGTGGTACAAGTAAGTTGTTCTCTGCCCAAAAGCGTTCTGCGGAAGAGCCTCATGCCATGTCTATGCGGAATAGACAGGATGGCCCTCCAGCTAAGCGACCACGCAAGCCCTTTCACGGTGACAATCCTGGGTTCGATCCCCAGCCATCCACGAGCTTTCAAGCGCCTCCCAAAAGTAGAGGCCGAAAGTCGGGAAACAATAAATCCGATACAAGGCATAATGAAAACAAAAAACGGTCCTTCTTCAATCGTAAATCCGATCAGTATCGTAAGCGACTATCCTCAAGAAATTTTATTTTATGGCGGGTGGTTAAAAAATTACGTTCAAATTTGGAAGAATTACGGTGCTCCAGAGAACATTATAAAAATGATATCTGGTTACCGAATTCCCTTTTTCAAAATACCCCTTTTTCATAATACACTTCAAAGTCCAGACTTATTAACACGCTTTCAAACTCCAACGAGCCTAATGATGTCGGAACAGATCGAGATTTTGAAACAACAGAAAATCTTGATTCGAGTAGATCCATCTCCAAGTTATGTCTGTCCGATGTTTTTAGTGCAAAAATCAGATACCAGCAATCGCCCAATATTTAATTTAAAAAATCTAAACCGCTATGTAATGCAAAGAAAGTTTCGATTAATAAATATGTACCGTGTACCGGATTTCTTGCAACCGAACGACTGGGCGATCAAAATAGACCTTTCTCAGGCCTATTTTCACCTAGCAGTCAGCCCCAGTCATCACCCATTTCTGCGAGAGAGAAATAATAATCGATTTAAATAAAAATTGATTATTTTTTAACATCCCTATATCGTGGAGGCGGCCCCAAAGGGTTGCCAATTTAGCACTTTCAGGGCTAGATCTAGCCCCTTTTAAGCTTTGTCAGCCCTTAAAATAATTATTTAGCGCCTAGCCCTAATTTTAGCCCCCAAATCGTGTAAGAAAACTCGGATAAACTATCCATTACTGGACATGAGTTTCGAAGTTCATATTTTTTTTGTAGATAGTACACTTAGTTATAAAGCTTTTCACAAAATTTCAATACGCACACACAAAGTTTCTATACAAATACGAAAATAACACACCATTTTCACATTTTTACCACAGATAATGTATAGTATTACATTATCAGTGTTGTCAGATTTATAATTACAATCGATTATTAAATCGATGGTTAAATAATCGATTATTTTTTCTTAGCAAAAAAATCGATTAATAATAAACGTGTTTTCTTTAAAAAATAATCAAATAATTTATAATAATAGTGTCCAATTCATATATTATTGCATGTAGTAAGATCTAGAAACAGTCGCAATTAAATCATCATTGAGTAAAGACGTTTGTTATTTTTTCTAAAACACCGTTCCATTGCCGCGAAAGAAAGTGAACCTTAAGTACATAAACATATGGTCCTTCGAGCCGGATTAATTAGTGAATAGAACGGCTTGCGGACTCGCGCGAATACAATAGAGGATCGCATTCCTTAGATAAGGATTGAAGTTGTTTACAAGTAATTAGTGTATGTGAAGACTATTATTAAAACTTATATAAAAAAGTGGTTAAGACATTGCAACAGTATTGAACGTGTTTGTGCTAATAAAACTGAGTGGACTATTTATTTGAATCCTGCAAAATGACGTCACCAACTCCAGAACAGTCAAAATATTTATCTACGTTAGAAGATGTGGCTAGTATGCTAAGGAAAGCGCAAGTTAACATAAAGAAGTGTCCGAAACAGCGATTAACAGCAGGTTATGTTAAAGCCAGAATAAAAACCATTGAGGAGTATTGGGATTCGTTCAAACAAACGCATAGCAGCCTTACGAAGTGTACACCACGAGAACAGCGGGGCGTGTTGCCGTACTTTCTAAATGAAGAATATTATACGTACGAAGAAATGTATCTGTGTTTACAGGCGGATTTAACCGATCTTCTAACAAACTTGGAGTCGCAACACAGATTATCAGAAGCGTCCAACATGTCTACTTCTTCACACGATGGCCAGCTACCGTTTGCTAAGCTACCGAGAATACAGTTACCAACCTTTTCGGGCAGATATGAAGAATGGCCTACGTATAAAGATATATTTACAGCACTCGTCCATAACACTTCTATTAGCGATGTGCGTAAGTTACATTATTTAAAGACTAGTGTTGCCGGTGAGGCAGAGATGTTATTACGACATGTTCAAATTACGGAAACTAATTATACAACAGCATGGGAACTACTGCAAGGACGTTTCGGTAGCAAAAAGATGATTGTGTCGTCAGTTTTAAAGAAGTTTTGCTGTCAGAAAAAGATTAGCAACCCATCAGCTACACAAATTAAAGCTTTGCTCGATAATACTGTAGAATGCATCAACAGCCTGAATAACATGAACATAAACACCGCCACTTGGGATCCTATCCTAGTATTTCTAGTGGCGCAGAAATTGGATTCAGAGACGTTAAAGTGTTGGGAAGAGGAAGCTTACAAGGAGAATAGTGATGAGTTGTCTACGTGGGTGGAGTTGAAAAAGTTCCTTGAGTCTAAGTTTCGTACGCTCGAGCTAATCGCTCCCATCACTACTACAGTTACAAAGGAGAAGACACAAGGTCACAAAGCGTATCATGGCGTAGCAAAGGATACTGAGAACGATAAAGGTGACTCTGCGCACACCAATAGCAGTTCATCGCCTTATTGTGTATATTGCAAGAGTGACCATTACATCTTTAATTGTAAAGAATTTGCGAAACAAACTGTGCAACAACGACGTGAATTTGTGAAGAACAAAAACCTCTGCTTCAACTGCCTAGTACCGAATCACATAGTCTACAAATGTAAACAAAAGAGGAAATGCCGAGTCTGCGGAAGAAAACATCATTCTCTTTTACATGAAGGAAAAGAAACAACACAAGAGAGTGCCACAGAAGAAAGTAACAAACATGAAGAACAACCAGAACAGAAGGTCACAAGCGCACATTTCTCTAAAGAACAACCTGGTCGTCAAGTGTTATTGGCAACAGCACAAGTACATGCTACATCAAGCGATGGCAAAACACATGTACTTCGTGCATTGATTGACCAAGGCTTAGAGGCTTTATTCGTATCTTCAAGAGTAGTTGAACTCTTGAGATTGAAGAGGACAAGCAACAACGGTGTAGTCTCAGGGGTGGGAGAAGGAAACCTGGTTCCTATAAAACATGTAGTTGACCTGTCAGTTACATCGCAATATAATAGAAGGGAGGTTATTCAAGTGAAGGCTTATGTTTTGAAATCACTGTCTGCTAGATTACCTTCAAAACACATTGAGATGAACTGGCCAGAACTCCAAAAATTACTATTGGCTGACCCTACGTATAACACACCGGGCAAAATTGATATATTACTCGGTGCAGACATCTTTTCCAAAATTATTGAAGTTGGTTTAGTAAGATGTTCTGATGGCATAGTGGCTCAGAAAACACGTTTGGGGTGGATACTTTCAGGTGAAAGGGAAGACAAATCAATTAGCGACGAACACAAAATAACAACACTACATGTGACAAGTATGGTATCAGAAGACAATGATTTATTAAGAAAATTTTGGGAAATCGAAACAGCTTTATACAAAAAAAGAAAATTACTTAAAAAAGAAGAGATGTGTGAAGAGATTTACAAGAATTCAACTAAAAGAGTGAACGGAAAATACACAGTGCACTTACCTTTGCGACAAGGAATAGAAGAGACTGAAATTATGCGGAGATACGAAACAACAAGCTGTTTATAGATTCAAACAACTGGAGAAGAAATTACAAAATTCCCAAAGTTTAAAGTCAGATTATACTAAAGTAGTTCATGAGTACATGGAAATGGGTCATTTGAAAAAATCAGACCCTAACGATGATAACAAATCAGTCTATCTTCCTCACCACGCTGTAATACGCAAAGACAAGGACACGACGAAGGTTCGAGTAGTTTATGACGCGTCTGCGAAGGGTTTTAACGGTCATTCTTTGAACGACACCATGATGATTGGACCTGTATTGCAACCTGATTTAAGAAGCTTAATTATCACATGGCGAACACATAAAATATATGTAGTAGGAGACATAATTAAGATGTATAGAATGATTAATATGACACCAGAACACACAAATTTACAACGCATAGTCTGGCGAGATAACCCTGAAGAAAAACTAGAAAGTTTCAACTTGATGACTGTAACCTTTGGTACAGCTGCAGCACCCTATTTAGCTGTACGAACGTTACAACAACTTGCCGATGATGAAGCACTTGAATATCCTAATACTGCACCTGTAATTAAAGATTCATTTTATATGGATGATTTGATGTCGGGAAGTGAAAATGAAGAAAAAACAAAGAAAATGTGTGAGGAAATAAAACTGATACTAAGTAAAGGAAATTTTTAAATGCAAAAGTGGGCTAGTAATTCGGAAGAAGTATTAAAGTATTTAGAAGAGGGAGAAGATACAAACAGTACGAAGGATGGAATAGAGATAAAGTTAGATAAAGTTATAAAAATTCTGGGATTGACATGGGATAGGAAGGATGACACATTTAAATTCACAATTAACTTACCTGAAGTTCGATGTCCCGTAACGAAGAGATCTATTCTGTCTGATGTAGCAAGGCTGTTTGACCCATTTGGGTGGCTGTCACCGGTGATCATCAACGCTAAAGTTTTGATACAAAAACTGTGGCTATGCAACATGGGATGGGATGACGAGCTGCCGACAGAGTTGATAGATGAGTGGATGAGATATAGAGAAGAGTTAATACACCTGCAAAACATTACAATACCACGCTGGTTGAAAACTACACCAATCAATTATACAAATATTGAGTTGCATGGTTTTGCAGATGCATCTACGCACGCATATGCTGCTGTTACTTACCTTAAGATTATTGAAGAGGACACAGTACATATCACAATCATCGCATCTCGAACCAAGGTTGCACCTTTGAAGCAAATTTCAATACCTAAATTGGAATTATGCGCCGCAGCATTACTAACAGACTTAATCAATGATCTGGTAGACCTGTTGAAAATACCTAAAAATAAAATCTTTGCGTGGACTGATTCAATGGTTGTGATGTCATGGCTACAATCTCAACCAAGTCGTTGGCGTACATTTGTTGCGAACCGAGTGGCAGACATAACACGGATGCTAGACAACGACCGATGGAGACACGTTCAGTCTACCGATAACCCAGCCGATATCGCTACAAGAGGCGTAAAAGCAAGCGACTTAGCTTATTTAGACTTATGGTGGACTGGGCCTGGATGGCTAAAACATAAAAATCTGGATGTACAAACATATGAAATTCCTCAAACAGAATTGGAATTGAAGGGTTCATCATTTCACACAAATTTAGAAGGCATACTAATCTGGGAACATTTTTCCTCAATTTCAAAAATGAAAAGAATATTAGCTTACTGCAGAAGATTTACAAAAAGGGAAAAGGAAACGAAGGAAATGTATTTAACGGTTAATGAGCTAGAAAAAGTATTAGAATTATGCATAAAGTATTATCAAGAGTTAATTTATCAGAAGGATATTGAAGATTTACAGAAGGACGGAAGCGTAAAGAAAAGAAGTTCTCTTATCACACTCGCCCCTTTTTTAGACAAAAATGGGATAATAAGAGTGGGAGGAAGGTTAGAGAATGCCTCAATAGCTGAAATTACAAAACACCCGATTGTAATACCATGTAATCAGCATATAACTAAGTTATTAGTTCAAGAAGCTCATCTTAGAACATTACATGGTGGGATACAGGTGATGATGGCTTTTGTGAGAACAAGATACTGGGTGATAGGTTTGAAGTCTGCCGTAAGAAAATGTATTCACAACTGTAAGACCTGCATTTTGGATAAAGCAAAGGTAAAAACCCAGTTCATGGGTCAGTTGCCTGCCGTTCGAGTCAATCAACATCGGCCATTTATGAATAGTGGGGTTGATTACGCTGGACCGGTATTTATAAGGACATCGAAAGGCCGCGGACACCATGCAACAAAGGGCTATATCTGTTTATTTATATGTATGGCAACTCGCGCGATCCATCTAGAAGCGGTTACAGACCTAACAACACAAGCTTTTATAGCCGCATTTCGGAGGTTTGTGGCGCGCCGAGGCCACTGTTCGAATTTATGGAGCGACAATGGTACCAATTTTATTGGCGCTGCCAAAGAATTGAAGGACATGTTCCAGAAGGGAAAGAATAATATCGCGAAGGAAGCGGCTGAACTTCTAGCTAACGATAGCACAATATGGCACTTCATACCACCAAGGATGCCTACATGTGGAGGCCTGTGGGAGGCTGGAGTTCAGTCTGCTAAAAGACACCTCTACAGGATAAATAAGGACACCAAACTGACCTACGAGGAGATGTCTACGCTCTTAGCACAAGTCGAGGCGTGTCTCAATTCGCGCCCCCTTTATCAAATGGACAATACTATGATGCCGCTTACTCCAGGGCATTTTTTGGTTGGCGAGCCCTTGATTTCGGTTCCTGATACATGCTACGAGTACCAGTCTGTCAGTCTTCTAACTAGGTGGCAAATTATTCAGAAAATGACTCAAGACTTCTGGCATAGATGGCGTACAGAGTATCTTAACACGCTCCAACAAAGATACAAATGGCAAGTGAAGGTTCCAGAGCCTGTTGTTGGAGATGTTGTTATTATTAAAGAAGATAATCTGCCCCCTACGAAATGGTTATTGGGACGGGTGAAACAAATACATCCTGGAAAGGACAAACTCGTAAGAGTGGTAACAGTCCAGAGTATGGGAAACAAAGAGTTAAAAAGGCCCCTGTACAAATTGATACCACTGCCCAAAGAAACATTAACTCAGTGAGCTACGGTGGGAGGGTTAATGAAGTGAAATGATAAAATTAATATAATAGATATGTATATATAAGACTATATTATTATATAGTATAAATGAAGTTAAAAATATTTACAGTCCATTGTTCGATTTGAATGACGTGTATTAGTATACAAATAAGTATTGATTAAAAACTAATGTTTTGGTGGGCGGTATGTCCAATTCATATATTATTGCATGTAGTAAGATCTAGAAACAGTCGCAATTAAATCATCATTGAGTAAAGACGTTTGTTATTTTTTCTAAAACACCGTTCCATTGCCGCGAAAGAAAGTGAACCTAAAGTACATAAACAAATAGATTTTTTCCTAATTTGTCAAATATAATCCAAAATATACGCCAAAAATACTATAATCAATGGTTAATCGATTTTTTGTAATAATTTAATCGCTTAGTAAAATCGATTTAAATTTTGAAACATTTATTTTTAATCGATTATTTCCGTCAAAAAGTGCGCCAAGCCATCTGTCATCTGTCATCCGACTTGGGGCATCCCGACACGGATAGATTAGGTTAGAAGGGTATGGCGGGGTCAAATGAGCGAGCGAAGCGAGCGAATAGACCCCGCCATACCCTTCGTGGTTATTTTTTTATAAACCATTCAGAAGTAGGAGCCCCGCGCAGCGGGGCTCCGTCGACTGGGTTTCCCTCGACTCAAATACATTAAAAACATATTTAGTATGAATATATATAATAATAAGATCGGTGCGTCGCCTTACACGGGAGTGGTGCCAGGGCACAGGGGGCACCTCCCCTGACCCTCCTCCTGCCAAACGACACAAAATTTTTATTCGAATTAACTAAATAGCGCTATTCTAACCTCAAAATTTTAACCATGGATATCTCCATAACCATGGGGCTCCGCGGGGTGGGGGTGGTACAGGGGGTACCCTCTCCCCCCCCTCCCCCCCTCAGCCCTTAATTCGATGTCCAGTAATGGATATTTTAACCGAAAACTCTACACTAGCACTCAGTATGAATAAATTACGAACTATGATCAAATTTGATACACTAAATTATATATGACAAATACATCTTGGCCTTATAAAATTCAATAAAATTATCTTACTACATATATGATATACCAAAGATGTTATAAAACAAATTGGATCAAAAGAGAAATATAAATTTTTAATGAGCAAGGCTGGGCACCCTAATGAAGCAGATAAGGCTCAACCTCAACCATCAACTTCGTCAGCACAAAGTGAGAGAGAAATGTTGTGTGGCGATGAATCGATGAGGACTTGGACGTTTTATGCAATTTTTGTAGAATATTTTTAAATTTTTTGATTGTGTGTTCGTATAAATATATTTAATAAGTAAACAATAGTTAAAAAAACTCACTTCTTAATTTATTTTTATTATAAAAGCAATTTAGCCTAAGTCTAGCCCTTTTTTGACTCTATTTAGTCCCAAAACCTGACACCGAGTTGGCAACACTAGGTTCATGTCAAGTGCTGGCTCCGAGTGCAATAAATATTTGAATACACATCTATGAAAGTAATGAACTGGGTTCAAGTCAATAATTCAACATGTGCAAGTTTGAATAATTGATGTGAACCTTAATGCAGTCCAATCGTATAATATATTCATTTGATGTCAACATGTTTCATTAATGAGGGCCCGTTGGGCTGCTTAACCACTAGACTCTAAATTATTGGAAAAGATATTAGGATAACGGTACGACTTTCCATTGACGGCCGTCGAATTAAGGGTGGGGAGGGGTGGGTACTACCCCCCCCCCTTAAAGGGAAAAGTTGCGGAGCCCCCCCCCTTTTTGAGTTTTTTAATTTTTAAGTCTGAGGAATTTTTTCCCATTTTATGAATTAAAATTAATAGTAAGTGTAAAAAACCATGGGGGACCCCTTAGGGGGGAAGGGGGAATCCCCCTTCATCAAAAAAAATGGCACTGATTTAAAGAGGCAGTTGTAAATAGCGGTTTTAGTAAGTTAAAAATTATAAATGACACGTTTCATAACTACCAGCCAAACCCTTTAAATATTTTATGCATGGTCGAGGGTGGGCTTGGTCGACGGAGCCCCGCTTCGCGGGGCTCCTACTTCTGGGTGGTTTATAAAAAAAATAACCACGAAGGGGATGGCGGCCTTCTAACCTAACCTATCCGAGTCGGGGTGCCCTAAAGTCCAGATTGCAATCAGTTTCTCCTATAAAGTAATAATAAGCCGCAGCTGCGGCTTGTTGGTCGCCTTGGGCGACCAGCCTCCGATGCCTACGATTTGTTACTATATAAATTACGTAAATTTATATAAAATAAAATGTTACCTAACGTAAGACAACTTAACCGTTGGTGAAACGAAACGTTCAATAGCGAGAATTCTATATAATCTGTGGTAGGAATTGATATAAATACAAAACCGATTCTTACGAAAGGCCACGGGAGCCCCATGGTACGTTAGGAATGAGCAACTCCATGTTGACCTCAAGATCCCCACCATAGCCCAATTCATGAAACGCCTAACAAAGGGTTTTTTCGATAAGGCCGAAAAACACCCAAACCCCCTGATTTCCTCAGCAGCCAATTACGCCCTCTCCAAGATATCTAGAATTCGCCGTCCTAGGCTCACTCTTGCCACACCCGATGATCCCATCACCCTTCTCCAAGAAAGTTGTAGGGAAACCAGCACATTACACAAAAACAGACACAAGAACCGTTACAAACCGCGAATCCGGCCCCGCCGCCGAGGCCCTCCGCGACCCCCCAGTAACATCACTGCCCGACCCTTGCTCGACGAGCCAGCCCGCGACGCTGAGCATGTAACGACCGATTCCCCAATTAATGATCCGACCCAGCCTGTTGTCCCTTGCTGCCCTCTCATCAATGACGCACTAAGCCGAGGCCCGAACCCCACAGGGGGTGCCCTTAGTGACCGTTCATTTAATTTAAATCCTTAGTTTGTAAGCCCTGGCTGGGGGCCTTAAAGTAATTTTTGGCCACCACAGGATTGTCCGGTTAAGCAGTTAAGTAACCTTAGCGCGTTGCAACTGCGAGTGGTCCCACCTAAAAAAAAAAAAAAAAAAAAAAAAAAAAAAAATTGATATAAATACTGCAAAAATATTTATTTTCAACATTTTTTTTCTCAAAAAGTACGCGTCTCCGCATGTTGAGACTTTGCGTGTTCTTATAATAATTTAACCTTTCTGTAAAAAAAAAATCAACCCCCAACTCGACGATCTGTGGTAGGAATTGATATAAATACTGCAAAAATATTTATTTTCAACATTTTTTTTCTCAAAAAGTACGCGTCTCCGCATGTTGAGACTTTGCGTGTGTTCTTATAATAATTTAACCTTTCTGTAAAAAAAATATCAACCCCCAACTCGACGGCCGGCAATGGAAAGCTTAGCCAGGATAACTCACAGACCTGACTTATTTCTTACGGGAGATATTGCTAGTTTCATTTCAGTGCCATACCTAACCATCCCCAAGTACTAAAAACCAACATTTATTCAAAGCCTATCTTATATAAAGCGTTGCAAATCCCCACAAATATGTAAAGCAGAGGTTTTAGACAAGCATTATAAAATAGTATTTATTCAAACTCATTTATTTCACAGTTGTAAAACATAGTCCTCTTCCTGTTATACCTCTGACAGCAGTAATCAAAGGGCAACCTTATAAGGAATTTAAGGATCACTATAATGTTGGCAGTGATTCTAAGGCAGAGGTATAACTGTGGTAGGACTGTAATAAATCATAGTATGTTGTAAACAAACAGTACACTGTACATCTTAGTATCCCTCATCACTGACAGTGATACTGTAGCCCGGGAAGGCTTTCTTGATCAATTTGGCAGTAAGGTCATGGTCTGCCTTGCCATAACCCTGAGAATAACCATAAATATGCATCTTTTTATTTTCACAATCATGAGATATTCTACCTCCTCCAAGTGGTTCACAGTCTAGCGGCTGGAGTTTTTCCTGCACCTGAAATTATAACATTGTTTATTATTATTAAACACAATTTAAGATGAGGGTTCTGTTAACATTTACAGTGCAGCCTGGTTAACTAAAATTTATTTTTTAGCTCCCTCTCCATCCATCAACATAGTTATAAAAACCTCATATTAAGTTAATTATTATCATAATAGGTATTCTCACCTCATCATAAATATCTGAATGGTAGTTGCAATGCTTGTAGCCTCGAACAATGACAATTGGTTCCACATTAGCTTTATTTTTGTCATACACATTCATCAATATGTATTTGAATACTCCATTAGGGTCTATGTCCACCCTAGGTACAGCTTCTAATTCCGCCGACATCTTTCCACTGCACTCTGCAGTGACACACAATGATAGTTGGAACTAAAATGAAGAATACAAGAAAAAACGATCCTCTTCAAAATAAATACGCTTCTTAGAAAAAAATACGCGAAGTTTTGTCGGATCGAATTTCGGATATTTGACTTAGATAAAAAGCTGGTGAAAATAAACTACGGGCCCAATCGACTTACCTCGATGAACGAGTTTTAAACTAGCTGGTGAAAATAAGCTACGGGTCAAATATCTAACTGTAAATAACATTAGACATTTACATCGAATAAAAACTAGAATAGTAGAAAAGGCCGACAATTTTTTTGGTTTTATTTCATTTGACAAACAGCTGCTGAAAACGCTTGATTGCGTCAAAAAGTATCAAATCAAATCAAATGTCAATGTCAAAAATAAAATAGTTAAATACATTTTAACTATGTAATATGTAATAATAGTTAGTTAGATACATTTAACCGACTTAAAAAAGGAGAAGGTTATATGTTCGTGTGTATGTATTTTTTAACCGACTTCAAAAAAGGAGGAGTTTTGTAAGTTCGTGTGTATTTTTTTGTATGTAAGTCACCCAAAGGACAATGGAGAGGGCTATGCTCGGAGTTTCCTTGCGTGATCGAATCAGAAATGAAGATATCCGCAAGAGAACCTGTCGCGAAAGAAGTATCGCGATTTTCCAAACCTATAAATGTAAATATATAATTCCGTAGTATTAATGAGATGACAACACTAAATCAGTATGAACGACTTGACGCCGCCAAACCTAAAACGTTCTTTTGAATTTCGCCAACCCGCCATGACAGTTTGTTTGGATAACAGTTAATTTGAGTAAAGTAAATTCAGTGCAAGAAGATTATATATATATTCTTGTCACCCGTGGCCGTGAGACGCGCTACCTTGAAAGCTAAGTATTAACTTTCTGTCTAAGTAAGGTTTAAAGATTTGGTATGTCTGATAATTAATGTTTTACGAAGGTATGTTTGCCTGCTAGAATAATTTGCAACACCTAATTTGTTGGGAGTGATGGCCGTGTCTTCAGTCGCGGTTCTGGTTCAATAAGATGGTTCCATGATCGCGGCTAAAGGTGTAACGACGACCTTCACGCGCAACTAGTCCGGACATTTAAAGCGCTGGGGTTTGTGGGAGGGGTCGTGGGCCAACCAATCTCACAAACCTTCTTGTTTGTTCCCCATGGCCTATCGTTGCGTCGACGGGCGCTGTATATGTATATACATAGATATGTATAATGTTAAGGGGAGCGTTCCAGATGAAGAGGCAAGGGGCCGAAGTCAACTGAAACGCGTGTGTGTTACTGCAGAGGAGGTGACATCCAGAATCTGATTAACACACAGGTGATGCAAACGCTAATGATAAAATGAAACTAGCGAGAAAGCAAAATAGATTTGTTAATCATAAACAGATAGGTAATACTAAACCCAGAGATTCATGGGTGTTTAAACTTACAGAAGTCCTAGTCGCGCCTGAGAAAATGAATAAACTGATGGTTGACCTGATGATAGCCACTTCAGTGCCTTTGAGGACCGAAGCGTTAGAGACTGGATTGAGAAACACTCCGTATCGGTGTGTGATCCGTATCGATGAGTGTTTCTGGCATTTCGTGAGGCGGGGGTTTCTCTTTGTATTAATAGCGAAGCAGTAAAATTCTATATTATTACTATAAAACAAATTACAATGTAAATTTGGGGACAACTTGAATATAACATGAATATAAGAGAAACGCACGCCGCCGCAGGCAGGGCACATTGCTCGCAGAACGGATGGCCGATGGGGCCGAAAAGTTCTGGAGTGGCGACCGCAAACCGGAAGACGTTGCGTTGGAAGGCCTTCCACTAGGTGGACCGATGACCTGGTTAAGGTTGCGGGAATCCGCTGGATGCGAGTCGCACGGGATCGATCAATGTGGCGACACTTGGGTGAGGCCTTTGTCCAACAGTGGACGTCTTTCGGCTGAAATGATGATGAATATTGGCGACGCAAAGATTCTAACTAGCGCTTCAAGTGTCAACATTGTGAAGCTGTCTAAGAACGACACTTTGACAGTTTTCGAAATAAATTACGTCTCGGAAAAATTTATTAATTTAATATAAATCAGATCTTAGTGATTTCTTGAAGGTGAGGACGCCGTGGCGTCTCTCAAGCCACTCCTCAAAGAGGGGACTTACCGCCACTATTGTGGCGTGACGGGAGCTGCCCTGACGTCTACTCGGAGTTTACTGACTGCGGTGTAGCGGTTCAGACCTAACCCCTCTTTCCCTACTTCCCTTTTAAACTCCTTAAGCATTTCTAGTACGATCATCAAAACTCAGATCCTCTAGACTCCACGTTTATACTCTTTTACACTCTTTTGCTATCCCTATACTGATACTTTTGATATTTTCGTATTATACTTACTCATGATTCATCTCTTTCTTCTTTCCTCCTTCTATAATAGAGTTTTTTTCGTCTTATTAAAACTCTATTTATTTTCTAATTCATTAATCGATTCTTAAACCATTAAAAGATTATTTTTAATCTTTCTTTATACCTATTCCTTTCTTTTCTTCAAGTTAGTATGACTAATTTGTTTCGTACTACCGACTAAAGTTGGTTGGAGCGGATGACAACTCCATAAAAATAAGCCCTTGTTAACTATCGACTCTAAAAGTTGATTGGAGTGGCTGACAACTCCATAAAAATAAGCCCTTGTTAACTATTGAATCTAAAAGTCGATTAGAGCGGCTGACAACTCCATAAAATAAGCCCTTGTTAAATATCAACTAAAGTTGATTAGGAGCGGATTACAACTCCGTTAAAAATAAGCCTTTGTTAAAATCTTTATATTTCATCTCATTTGTGGTTTTAGACGTGAGCGGATTACAACTCCGAAAATAAGCCTTAAAGTTATTGATTTATCAGGTTGAGTAGTGATCATTGAATGTGAATCCTACCTAACCTAACTTCGTAAGATGTCGGTGTGTTTGAATGAGTTATGAAAGTTTTGTGAATGCTGTAATACTTTAACCTTAGCAAAATTTTTGTTCTAGGCCAAAAATTTTCTCGGGGTCGTTAGGGAAATATAGTATTATGCTATACTTACACTTTATATTTATCATTCATAATACTATTTATCATCCTTTTTATTTGTTTATATTTTTACACTCAACAAATCGATGTAATTACGACTAAAAAAATTGCTAAAATAAAATATAATCATAATTTTCATGTTGTGACAAGCCAAATTGTCAAACTGTCAATTACTTTTTAATTCTCTTCCTACCTTAGTCTATGATGATTTTTGGTTTATAAAATTCAAATTATTTTTATCAATATGTGTTTAGCTATTGTATTATAGAGGTTATTACGATTGTTTACAAAATAACTTAAAATTAAATTATATTTATAACATTCTTTACGCACTCGTGGATATGTCCTGGCCGACTACAATTGTCAGATGAGATGATGGCCACAAGAAGAAAACTAATAATTAAAAATTAAAAAAGGAAGACGACTTGGAAAACGAGCTGACGAACCGCTGGAGGCAGTCTACCATTGAATCTGAGATAAGAAGCATAAGAAAACAGTTTGGTTTTTGCTGTTACTTGACTATATTACCCAGGGGATTCCACTAAAGATTCCGCCTGGTGCCTCTTCTCCTGTCGCGAAAAGGAGGTTCGCGAATAATAAATAAACCTCACAATGTTTCGTAAGAACTTGCAATCTCCATGGAAATAAAATCCATAGTATTTGTGGTAAGCTTGCAGTTGTCTGTCATGTTCATTTGTTTTGTGAAAATAATTACTGATAATGTTGGTGATTCCTCAAAACCTGGTCTGCACTGCAATAAATGAATGCTAAGTACCTAAATTAAGTCAACGTATCTATTTTACTTGAATTCAGAGTTAGAGGCGTGAAGTTT
This sequence comes from Xestia sexstrigata, assembly GCA_941918905.2. NCBI lineage: Eukaryota > Metazoa > Arthropoda > Insecta > Lepidoptera > Noctuidae > Xestia > Xestia sexstrigata. Next base: position 2,731,985 of record OW799201.2, on the reverse strand, counting down.
GGCAAAGCCCTGTGGTTGTATGGGCCCTTGCGCTTCTGTCACAGTGCATTAGCACAAATTACCCTTGATTGGCAATAATCACAGGGAATCCCAGCATCTCCACCAAGTTTGTGCAGTCTCATAGACTACGTACACAAATGTTGATATCACAGTGAAAACATTCTGGATGAATGAACTCACGGAGACATCCTTATACATCGGGTTCTAATAGAATGTAACTCCAATAATTTTACCAATATGTATTTATCTGCTTTGTTTATAATGTTATAATGAGTAATGTGACCAAGAGACCGATCGGGTGTATTAATTTTATGTTGATTAGCTTGTCTTACCAAATTGAAGTTGATCCTCTGCCTGTCTGCACCTGCCACGTGCTTCTCATCACCGAGATTGCATGCACCTCCTGTTTGATTAGTTTAAGATTCAATTTAAACGGATTTAAATCTCTAAGCACCTAAATCAACACATTTAAATTAAACCTCTGAAACCTCTTCAGAGGTTTCCTGAAGCTGAACCTCGAAGTTGCCCAGGTATTGACCTGCTACCCTGACGCCTGTTCCCGTCTCTCCTACAGTGCTGAACTTCCTAACCAACTAAGTGCGTGAACTATAAAATTATCCTAGAGTGCGTGCTAGGTAGGTTTTTAATATTTAGCTGTATTGTTTTGTTCCTAATTCTAGTCTTTCCCTAATTAAATTTTAATTGAACAAGTCTGCTTATCCCTTTATTTAATAGGAGCAAGTAGATTTGTTACAGTTTGAGCGTCTGCGTTCGAGCTCTATGTGGTCTGTGGTCTGTAGGATACACAAAACCAATGCGTTATGGAGAAATAAAGACGGTAATCATAATTTATTTTGTTCATCTTTTTAATATTGAGATTGACAACATTAAGGAAGATGAACATTTAGAAATGAATGCAATTCCTATTTTAGATAAAAATCAAAATAAAAAAAAATACTCAGCATTATACTCAAGAAGATATGTTATTGTCAGGTATTACAGAATGTTATTTTTTAGTTTATTCTGAAATAGGAAAAGATTTAGCGATAAGAAGAGGTTCATATGACGAAAATCATATTTTGGAAATTTGATCATGTATTGATAATGTATATTTTGAAAAATTTCTAAATAGTACCACCAGTATGATCTTTTGTTTAAAATTTTAATAAAATAAATACAGCTGCTGGAGTGTGTAAATTATTTATTGATTGTAAAAAATTATTACCACTCTTACAATAATACCCTTCAGATTCACTTCTTACGCTTTTATAATTTTACTTATCTACATATAATCAATGTGAATAATTGGTGGACCGAAATTTGGAAGACCACCAACTTTAAATTATCATCAAAATAAGGAGCCAATCCAAAAAAAGTGAAATCGGCTTGCCTATTCATTTTTTCTTCATAATTTCGTCTTTTGGAAATAAGCAGTGTCGTTCTTAGACAACTTCTAAATTTCGCCGCTAGAGGCGCGCGGATAATCTTTGCATCGCCAATAGAATTTTGGGATAAACTCAAAAACTTGATACAGCAACCCTAAATAGTCCATGGTTTTTGACTTTTTGTATCTATATTACTATACTCTATGGTTTTTGTTTAGCTGTCTGATGTCCTGTTTGGCTGTTGTGTCCCGAAAATCTGTAATTTGATATATTAAATGTACTCTGCGTTTGTTATTTTAACAACACTTAATGTTGTTACAGTACAGTACAGTACAGCTTCCTTAAAATGGATTCAAATTTCACTGGTAAGTGTTCATCTTTGAGAATTATTAAAATCAACTGTAGTCTGTAGATTCCAAAAATATTCTCCAAGGTTATCCCTCCATGAAAAATCGTGGTATTTTGGCAGAAAAACTGGATATGTTTTAAAAAAAGGTTTGTTTAGTATAAATAATATAGAGGTATTTCTAATCCGGTTATAAACCTGGACAGTTACCATGCCTCAAAAATTATAATGATCTTAATTGCTTCAATGTATGTATGTACGTATAAATACTTCGATGCTAATGAAACTGCTTACCTAGTACCAATGTGATGTTCTCAGTAGATTTTTTGTTTTGTTTTGCAGTCAGTTCAATGACTTAAATAAAATAATTTTAGATGTGTTCAACATCTTCAAAAACATCAAAAAGTTATAACGCTCTAGATTTCGTTCTAATTGTCAACATTTGGACTGTATTAAAATAACCACATTAACTACTGTGTAAAAACAAGCAAACTTGCCAATGCTCCTTACTCATCATAATTATTATTAGTATCCACTTATCGGACTTACAAAATACATAAATTGTATATTGGATCATAACATTGTCATACATAATTTGAGGCAGCCCCAGTAAGTTCACTCTTCCCTTGAATGGTAGGTTAACAATGATAAGGTTCCGCAAATGAGTTTGAAATACCCTTTTTTACCCACAGAAAAATTTCTGTTAAATATTTTCGAAGTAGTGTTACATTACAGTTTGACCGCTGAGAGAATGCGTTCCTGACAAGTTGCGAGTATTAGTATTATTGGTGATGGTATATAACTTATAGCTTGTTTATGTTACCTATTATTACATTTTTTGCCCTATTAACAAATAATATTATTAAAAACGATGTCACAAGTAACAATAAATGTTACAATTTCGTGCCAAATTTATGTACCACCTGACAGACGTCAGGAACGCATTCTCTCAGCGGCCAAACTGTAGAACAAACAAATGTCAAAGAAACAAGGGTTTGATTGTATGTTGAGCAATATATTAGAAATAGATCTGAACTTACTAATAAAAGCTAGTATTTCCATAAACTAAAGGTCCTTTCTTCAAGTTTAGGGTCCATCTATCTAGTTACCTAGATGATACTTGGATAATAAAAGTAAATACCCTTTTTATAGGTATGTGGGTGAGTTTCTTCACAGCTGCGGGCATACCATCAGATGTCTCTGCAACATACGCACTCACTTTCACTGAGAACCGCATACAAAATGACATGCTGCTGGATCTGAACAAGGAATACCTGAGGGACATGGGTATCTCCAGGATGGGTGATGTTATTGCTATATTAAGGTGAGAATATTAGTTTAGTTTATTGTAAACGTAGTCCTGCTTTTTAATAAAATATGCAGTAAAGAGTAGTAAGTAACCAGTAATCTTTTTCCCGTTTGTGTCACTGGTACACTCGGCGACACATTAGGCTATATATTTCCAGTACAACATGGCCTTGCTATTTATAGATTTCCCGTACAATGAGAGATCCGCATAAACTAGTTGTATGTGTACACCGACGTTTCCATGTGTTATGCATTTCGTGTCGACGTTTAGTTTCCACACACGTCTCTTTTTTACATTATTACTTTTGTGATCAGATTTGTTGTTTTTTAATAAGTTTCCAGTAAGTTGGTTAGAACCATGACTTGATTTTCTATCAAACAAAAGTGATATATTTTTGCTGGGGAGTTTGTTCCGCCATTTCTTCTTCTCGGACAAAACACTAGCAAGAGGATAACCAAAAGAAATATAAGACGTGCTTTTCGCTGTCATGACATACACATTATAGCTTTGTTCTGACCGGTTCAAACGGATTCTGTATCGATATAATGTTATCTCTTCCTTCTTACAGGCACGCCAAGCAGGTGCATGAGAGTACGGCACGTGACCGGGTCCTCAGTTCTGCTGTGTCGGCCACAGCTAAAGTGCCCGTTGCTGCCATCACTGGTCGCGCTACGGTATCACAGCCATCATCACGTTAGTGTACCTTGATTTAAACTATTAATATTTTAGATGTACCTACAAAACACTTGACATAAACAATGTAATCTTCTCCACTGCAGGACCACTGTAGGTGTACGTACTTACAGTGGTCCTGCAGTGGAGAAGATTACAAGTTTCTCAGATAAACAGCTCAAAGAACGCCTTACGCCTATTACGCGAGTATGCCAACTGATTGCAAGTTAAAAAAATAAAAACGAAAGATTTTCCCATGGTGGTAAGTAGACACTACCGAACATAGAAGTCAAACCATTTATTTCAATTTGGCCATTACAAGACACTTTTGGATGTCAAAAACGGAAATAGAATTGAATGTATTGCCAAATTTGAATTTCGCGGGCTACCCTGGAGCATCAGCCTTAAAACTAATGTATCAGTTCATATTGTTTGATCGGTTTTAGCTTAAGGTGGATTTAAACTAAAACCGATCAAACAATATGAATTGATTAATGTGTTTTGAATTGTATTCACACGAAAGTTTTGTGAAGTTCATTAACATTTAAGCTAACAAAAATGACTTGTGTTTACAGCTGCTAGTCGTATATTGGAGCACTACACGCGCAATCCACAAGTGCAAGAGAGCACCAGTCCAACATCCCAGCTCAAGAGGAAGTCTCTTGAAACTGCGTAAGTATATTTATTTGTATCCTCATGAAAACAGAAGGAACAGAAATGCCTTCGAACTGAAGGCGCTTCCTGACCGGGAGCATCCACCTGTGATGTAACAGTTCAGATTTGAGCATTACATCAGTGAGTAAGGGGAACCAGGCATCACAGTGCACAACCTGTAATGACACAATTTGTAACAATCACAGGTTTGCCAACGTGCAATGGAGCGCAGTATCCCAGGCGTCAAACTAACCGACCATGTAAGCAACAACACACTGCGCTCCAAAACACAAATTACTGACGTTGCTCAAAAAGCCTCTAAGCTAAAGTGGGACTGGCAATGTCTGCCGTATGCCTGACGAGCTGTGGGCCAATATAACTACGATGTGGAGCTGACACAGCCAGAAGGCGACGCGGTAGACTTCGCAGGAGATGACAGGCCGAGCTGGACAGAACCAACGACTAGTGGTCCACGTTGACACTGGATCGTAGGATTTGGAAGTTATAGGGAAAGGCCTTTGCCCAACAGTGGGATGACACGGCCTAACAGTAACTGAGAGAGCAGCGGTGGCCCAGTGGTGGCGGCCCCGACTTACGAACCGACTTAAGTCGTTGGGTTCGAACCCAGACAGGAGCATTACTTTGTGTAATCTATTTCATCACCACTGCTCTCAAAACGGTAAAGGAAAACATCGTGAGGAAAAGTGTCCTGTCCTACCAATTCGCACTGGGCCCGCGTGGTGGATTATAGCCCATTCCCTCTCATTGAGAGGAGGCCTGTGTCCCAGCAGTGGGAACATTAATAAGATGATGATGAACAGTAAATTGTTTCTGTGCGAAATAGAATGTTGGATTGTTATATTACAGGCGAATGCTAGGGAGCGCCTTATACCTCACAAATGTTCAAAAGAATATTATGTTATTGGCTGTCTTATATGTTCGTGGCTGCAGTAACAGCCGCACGGGTCGATCTTCAAGCAGCAACGCTTGCCGTGGATGGGTGACCGCTAATGAAATACTTATGTGCCTTAGAAAGCATGTTAGACCGTTGGTCCCGGCTGTCTTAGGTAGATCATATTACTTCACTACTCATTAAAAATAATCGTTTTTTTGTATGACAGTGATGAAGTCAGTTTGAAGAAGTCGCGCTCCATACGGTTCGCGGCAACGCAGCAGAAAGCAGCAGTCAAAGAAGGTACTATTTCCATCACAATATCATGTTATTTATGCATATCTACATAAGTATATTCAACAAGTACTGCAGATTCGATCACTAAGAATTTTTTGACCTAATTACGATTTTTTTTTCTTTTTTTTAGTTACAGTACAAGTCTTGTCTTGTTTTGTTTGAGATTTTACTTTTAATTTTTTGTTTAACTTTTATTTTCATTTTGTACAGCACTTCCACTATTTCATAATTTGTCACTAAAGAGCAGGATCTCCTAGCAGAGGGACATCTTTTTCTCACCCTAGAGAGCAGAGAGGTCTCAGAGGTGCTTAAGTATGATTTACTGTAAAAGTTGTACAAGTTTCTGAAATTAACTTTTTTCTTCTTCTTTCCAGGTCCACCCAAGACTGTATTTGCCCGGCTCGGCAACTCTGAACCAGTGAAGATCTCGACAGTCATAAGGACGACCAAGGCCTCAGTCAAACCAATCTACGCACGTCTCGGCTCAAAGGCGGACCACCAGGAAGACGACCAGTCAATTCCTATGGACAAAGACGCTCTCAAGTACGAAGGAATCCTCAAGAGCATGCCGGACATCGCCAAAAAGGTCTTCACAGTCACTACATCTACGACTAGTGGAAGGAAAATTGCCGTTGGAACTATGAGAGCTGACGAGACCCCGGTCAGTGTAAAAACAAAATTGGCGGTACCAAAATCCAAATCTGTTAAGTTCGCCAGCCAAGTACAATATAAAGAAATAGAGACCGTTCGAAACAACAATCAAAAGGTACCAGTTCCAAAAACAGTGATCAAACCTCCTCAGAAAACGGTTCTTCAGAAACAGACATCGTTCTTTAATAAACCTGAAAGGAGGCTGTCTATGCCAGAGCCTGTTAACAATGGAGTCAAAGCTAGGTTAGGGGAGCACAAGAACATAAACAATTTAACCATCACTAAGAATGTTTTCAAAAGATTGGGTGTGTGAAGTAACAAGACTTATGTGGTATGTGATTTACTGATTGATTAACGTAGTTTGTGACCGCCCTCAGCGAAAAGAACATCACTAAGAATGTTTTCAAAAGATTGGGTGTGAAGTAACGAGACTTATGTGGTATGTGATTTACTGATTGATTAACGTAGTTTGTGACCGCCCTCAGCGAAAAGATTCTTAACATCGAAAGTCCAAAAGCGGCAAGTCGGCTGCGAATCTGTTGTAAACATATTCATGAGTCCGATATGCCGCTATAGAAACTAATATATAAAATAGCCGCAAACAAAACGCGGCGTAAGAGAAAAGTTTACTCAGTATACGTGACTGTTAAGAGTGATTGTTGAAAGAATACTGTTCAGACAATTTATTCGTTTTACGTGTGAATTTTAAAAATTAGTTAGACATTTGTATTTGTGTGTAGTCAGCCGGTGCTGTTTTTTGACATGTTTTGTGTAATGAAACTCAAGTACTCTAGTGCGCGAAGAGTCTTCCGCTGTCTCCGAATCTTGTGTTGATATGTTGTTTGCACAAGTGAAGCTGTGCTGACAACAGTAACAAAAATTGTGTAATACGGATGATTCCTTACTAAAAGAAATATGTTTTTGTTTAGTCCGTCAGTTGGATTATCGAAAAATATTGGATACGTGTTTTTTTGTTTCTTCAAATTAATAAAAATTGACGAAGATAAAATGCGTAAAAGATCATGAGTGGGGACTTGTGACGGCACTTTCCGGTAAAAAATGTACTCTAATGTGACGTCACACGAGTTTTCGACGCACTGTGTATCGTCTTAATTTTTTGATAACATGAAAAAAGTAAAGTATCCAATATTTTTTGGAAATCTATCTGGCGACTAATTAGATTTTTTTTGTCATCTACCCTGTCTCTTACGATCTTGCCTTGCATTCATTATTATAAGCTTACATCAGTCCATGAGTACACTGCTAGACATAGGCCTTTCCAATCGATTCAACTCGATTCTCCTCAATTCAAATACACCTGCTATCAGCCACCCTAGAAAGATTGTAATCAACTTTGTCTTACCTTACGTTTGCAGATTCGTGGAATTGCAATTGCCGATGTTGCCTAGCTAGCTGTTAGTAAGTTGCGCTAATTGCGTAGTTGAGTTGCCAGTTTGCGCAACAGTATATCCGGAGCGTTTGCCACTTTTTAACCATCAAGGTTATCAATTCGTCAGTTTTTTTTTGTTTGTAGTATGTTCAGCGATATCTTCGCCAATTGTGAACCGATTTTGATGATGCGTATTTTGTTTGGAATATTATTCCGCGGTGGTCCCGTTTAATTTGGTGAAGATCTAAATCTGATCTTCGGAGATATACAATTGGAACTTTTAATAATAGACAGCAAATCTGTCGTAATTGCTGCAATCGCTTTGGTGTTTATTGTTTACATAACATCACGCGTATATGCTCTGAGGGGGCACGCAGATGTTTAGTACACCCACATTTCGACAGTTAGGTATGATAAGTTCCATGTTATAGAGGATACGCCTATTACCATGAAATGTGTTGTTAACGATGTAAAATAAATGCATAGCAACTGTACAGGATATTACAACTAAAAACAGATAGATAAAAGAACATTCTTGAAAAAAAAAAGTTCTTTTGTATTTTTGTATCTTCATTATTTTGGGCATTTATTTCATTTTGTGCTAGCCAACTCGGAATTTATTATTTCACCCCTAGGCTCATAGTGGCCGATTTTTTTCGCAGCCTGTATTAATTAATAAAGATGGCCGAAGCTACCTCTATTTTGTACGCACCATAGAATTGTAGGATCCTTGAACTTTGAACAAATAATCAGGAACTTTTATTCAATTTCTTGCAGTAGACTGGAAATGGAATAAAACAAAGAGTTTGAAGGTTTAGGCCTAAATCATTGTGCCTGCATTTATTACGAAGGCGTTCGTGATAAATATAGGTACAATGCTTTAGACATAGTCTAGGGCCTGCGTCTTTTATTCATGTGCGTATTGTATATTATTATTTGCTTTGGTGAAGGAAAACATCGTGAAGAAACCAGCATGCCTGAGAGATATTTCTCGACGGCCCATGGTGGGTAGCATAAAACTCGTGACACCAGACACCAGGGCAGGCACTAACCACACGATAAAGAAAGATCATTACTAATCATTCTCTTTATCCCAATAATTATTTGGTATTAATGCAGCATAATCCTTTTCTACAATACTTTTACACACGACACAAAAATATTAAAACCATAAAGAATCTCTAAAAATATGTATCACTCTACTATTATAAATTAAAACAATTTGGTGACATTTTGCTTAGGTAATTTTTACTTAAGTATATAATTTTTGACTTGATTAAATATAATACAGAGGTGCTAATACCACTTCTTGTGACATCATATTATTATTAAATAGACATAGATTCTAAAACTAGTAGAATTACATGATTATAAAAATGACGCAATTTATCCTATTGATTTACGCGTGCAGACATAAAACATGGTATTCTAAAGTTGTATTTATTAAAGCCAGGGCAGATAAAGTAGCAAAATGGCCGAGCTATTTTCCTTTGGTAAAGAACTAAATCATAATCATAGGGATCAAAATAGCGTCCAAGATAACGATTTTCTGTGGCGTTTGTAACATGCTCAAGCATTTTGCAGCTTTTTAGGACCCTTAAGGTCATTTTTAAGGTTTGTATGATACGTTTTGTAATGGACGAAAACCTTCACTCATGAGCTCTTCAATGGTGTCATTCTAATACGAGAAAAACTGGAGTAACACTAGCTCATTTTATTTAACCTTGTAGAAAAATGTTTGCTGCTTTTTTACAAAGTAATCAATTCAATATTTCGTTCGTAATCACTTGTAGGAATACCATTGCCTTTCGTTGGTCACAATTGTTTTAGAAAATACCTGTGAAAATACGATAGCAGCGTTAGTCACGATTACACACGTCAAAAAAAACATGCAGCACTTCCTAAAATGCGATAGTATATACTAGCCATAATCTACATGATATAAACATAAATTATGGCCTATGGCATACACGAATAATGGAGCTTTCTGCCACTGAAAGAATTTTCAGAATTGGACCATTAGTTCTGGAGATTACCTCCTACATACAAACTGTACCTCTTTATAATATTGGTATAATTATGTAGAACACTGACCCGTTACTTTGTGTAAGAATAATAATTTAATTTTTTATACCTACCTAAGATATAATATTAATTTACTTAGTCCTAAGTCCTTTAATCATTTTTCTTCCTAAATGTTTTTTTTTTAATGTAAATACATAAACGAATAGACGTTTAATTTTTTTTTTTATTAAAAACAAAACAATCCTTTCAGCGCCGTCATACACCTAATGTATGCTATAATTTCAATAAACTTCTATGTAACTGTACATAGATGAAAGAATATCAGAAAAAAGGTACCTACCTATCTAATGCTTGTAAACCACATAATTATCTGATAGCAACCAGAAATCCTGGACGAGAATACAAAGAGGAAGATAGCAACTCATGACATTCAAAAGGTAAAGTAGCTCTGGTTCAGAAAAATCTGTGCACTAAACAGACAAACAAGGCTGTAATCAGCTGCCTAAGGGCCGACACGTAAACTTGTTGCAGCGTTAAAAATGGCGATACCGCGCGTCACAACGCAGAAAGGGGTTTGAATTTAATTTAAAAGGTTATATGCTTGGCCGCAACTTTGAAAAAAAATTAAAATGGCGAAAGTAGGCCGGCCAGGCTTCATACAAATATCTTCCAAGCCCTTTGCGGTGTGCAATGGGCGAAATTCTTGTAATTTATCAAGACACGACCAGCAACATTCACAGGAAAGTGCTCACCTCACAGTACGGTAGTAGGACGCTTTGTATCGCAGCGTTGCGGCGATCGGCGGCGGCGACCTCTCGCGTCCGGCCCTGGTTCAATCTATGGTCCGGAGCGAGAGGGAATGGGAGGCCTCGCCTCCTGCGAAGCAGTCATGCTAGCGAAGGAGGTGGCGGGACGTGAGAGGGAGAGAACCTCACGTCCCGGCCGCCGCAGGAGACGCACCGGGTGCGCCCACCATAGGCGCGGGCCTGTGGACGATGAGCTATGGGCTAGCTCGCCGTCCGTCCGTCTCATGACGACAGGCCGTATCGACGGCGCAGGAGTGTTCCACGCGCGGCTCGTAGAGATCATATCAACAAAAAGGAAGGGGTCTTTCGAACAGTCCCGCAGACCCTGCGGGACTGAAAGAGATACCGTGGCCCTGGAACAAAGGGCTAAGAACATGGAACATGGATGGGTTTAAGTCCGTAAAAGTCTGACACACCCTTCCACTCCGCCCAAAGCGGGATTAGATGATATCCCATCCGAAAAAAAAGCGTTGCGGTGCCTGCGTTTTGTGTGTCGGCCCTAAGTGTTATTTACTATATTTAGGCTTAAGACTAGCCACTAGGCGATAATAAGGTCCTCAGGCGACGGTTGAAATCGGAAATACTCGCGATGACCGCAGGTGGAAAGTTGGCTCGATTATATTGTTCAGTAGTTTAGTTTACTTACTGAAAACAAAAAAAAAACATAAGCTTTAACTTAATACAGATTTCAGTCAAAAAATTATGATCATAAAAAAAACCTGTTTTATTACATGGTTGAAACTAGTTTTAGTAGTTCAGGATCCACTGGTTTCCCATCTGTAACAAGTTTTTTTCTTTGTTAACAAAGATATTTACGATAGGAGTTATTAATTTAGTATAATTGGTTGATAACATTCTTACTGAGAGATACCCATCTATATTTACCAATTACTTGACAAGTAGAAAACAGAAGCTAGATAATTTTGTAAGCAAGGATGTTAAAATGTAACAACTGAGAACTCAGACCTATGCATGCAACTTGCCATAGATGCTCAGTTATGCCTGCGCAATTGTGCAAAATATCCATTTCGATATTCACTAGGTTGTACATACAGGACAGCATAACTGTACAGTTTTTTTCTGCTACACACGCATTCATGCATGCCTGCACAGTTTGACTGTACAGGCAAAACTGCACATGCATAACCTAGCATCTATGCTCTAGAGCTAGACACCCATATTTCATTAGTTATGTTTTAAATTCCATGTAATAGGGACTGAGAAATGAGTTAATTCCCATTACCATATTTTATAAAGGCTGCCACACCAGGTTATGCATGACACCTGTAAATGTGCACACATAGAATTCATGCAAAACCGAGTTCAGTTTTCCAGCATAACTAGTTTTTTCCTACAATATGAATGACTACAGATGCAACTGCACATGCATACCCTATAGTCATTCTAAAAACTATTAATCATTAACATTACTTACCTTGTACTTTCTGCAAAACAGACTCCAATATTTTTGTTTTTAATTCTGCTTGCTTTATTCTTAATTCATGCTCTTGTGTCATATGTGCCTTTTGTAATTCTATTAGTTTATTTTTTTCTATTTCACCTCTTAGTCTTTCTGTTTCAAACCTGTAGTTTGATGATGTTCTCTGTGTCTCTTCTTGCATTTCACTGGTTAGGTTTGTTTCAGAATGCCGTCGTTTTCTGGCAGGATTTTTTTCTTGTTTAATATCTGAAAATTTTTAATGAATAAGTATAGAATGAATAATAAGTGTTGGATTGTTTTTAATTGATGATCTCACTAAAAAGGGTTCAACTTAGTGTAAGGTACTTTGTTGCCCAACAATAGGTCCTCGGCATTGTAGATGGAGGGGTCTTGGGCTTGTCAGTATTATTACTTATCATTGTATATGAGTTTGGACATTTTAGGGATATTCGCAAATATTCCAAAATGGCAGTTTCAAACACACAACACTGGTTGGACAATCACGGTTTGTAATAGGTATCAGCCTATTATACAAAAGGGCAAATGCCTTTTTTCACTCAGAAAAGGCACAAGCAAGAGCATTGATGACGCCACTTGCTCAATATAGTCAACTTAGCTTTGCTTAAATGATTATTTACTTACACAATGTTTGAGAGTCATCATAAACAGACTCAAGTCCTGAACAAGTAGACTCTCCTGAGGAACTTCCATAGCTCATGATGTCTGCTACCACTTCTAGTGCAGGATCATCAAATCTTGATTCTCCTTCCCCAGTTCCATTTGTTTGGCTGAGGCTTCTCACTTCTGTTTTCATTTTGTTCCACAACTTTTTGAGAGTATCCTTAGTTCTGGAAAGAGGTGCAGGAAAATGAGTTTGCAATAGTTAGGTATTTTAAAAATGTATTTTTTAATTGTTGATTTTTAACAGTAAATAATACCTATGGATGCTGCCAGTTGCATTTAGTTCATCTGTTATTTCTGTCCAAGCGTCTTCCTTCCTACGATTTGTGTCCAAGTCGTGCGAATTTACTTTAGTTATTATCACTAGGCCTCTTATCTGTAAAATGCGAAGAAATCGCATTTTTTCTTCTGTACTAAAGTTTACTGAGCGCTTACGTTTTTCGGCTGGCATTTTAGGATGTTACAGAATTTCACTGAACTCGATGAGATGGAAATTAAAACATTCGAGGATGCGCACGTCACTGGCCACCAAAATTCACACTGTCCAAACAACAGAGCGAGTGGAACTGGAAAGTGGAGTGAAGGTTGGTGAAAAAAGGTGATGGTGATTTATGGTAAACCAAGTAGAAATGTCAAAATCCAAAATTGTCAACAAAACTCAAAAACAACAAACATGGGCCGCTTGCTTCTATATATATAAGTCAATTCCAATGTTAGGCTGGGTTGGTGCATCGATGATAATAGTACTTCATAAACTTTTGTGAACAATAGCACAAATAACGAAAACTACACAAGGACACAAGCAAAGCAAGACAATAAAATATGAGTAAATTAAGTTAGACCTCTATAATAATATACATGGAATAGACCACTCCACTAGCATTATGTGACAGTGGGTGGCGTTGCTTGTCAAGAAAATGTCAAACAAGGCCGCGTTCCGAATTGCGCTGTAAAATGCCAAAAGTAGAACACTCAAAGAAAGTTTGGGTGAGCGCTGTGAGCGATTATTTTGTAATACGGGAATGCAGCCGAGTTGACCTGTGTTGCTATCATAGCACGCTACCACTAGTAGTAACATATAGAGAAAGTATCATTAAGTTCCTTGAGTATATTTTATTGCGCGCCTTACGAATATTTTTAACGTTTATTAGCTAATTTAAATTATTAATAATTGAATAGATGTAGCTAGTAGCCATTGCATCGACAACAGTAACAATTGTTAAACACTGTCCCTTGTGGAAGTGGCAACGTATTATAAGGTGTGCACTTGTGTGCACTAGACAGATATTATTATTATTATTCCGTTCATTCATTTACATCCTTAACTAATTACATTTTTAAGTATTTCTTAAAATAAAACGATACAAAAAAAAAACACTTAAAAATATAAAAAAATAGTAGTCCGCCGCGCCGGTGTCGGGAGTAGGGTCCAAGCCACCGGCGGTTAGGGCTGCAGAGACAGGAACCTACTCACAATGCGAGCCGTATTGAGGAGTACTGCCTTCTGAATCAGGCCCTTCATCCAACCGCCTAAAGAGAGCTTCGATAGATAGTCATCGAAGCTCTTGGCTATAAGGCCATTGGCCGTCACGACAATCGGCACAATGATAACCGAGTTCATATTCCACATGTCGCGAACCTTGTGTGCCAAGTCGAGATATTTTATTTGTTTATCTTTCTCAGCTTTCACGAGGTTCTCGTCATGCGGAATGGTAACATCGATTATCATTACGCGGCGCGCTGATCGGTCCATCATCACTATGTCAGGCTTATTGGCGACAATAGTCCTGTCAGTAATGATGGACCGATCCCAGTACAGCGTGACATGGTCTTTTTCGAGAACTGGGTCGGGCACATACTTGTAGTACGGTACCTCAGATTCCACAAGTTTATATTTCAAGGCAAGTTGCTGGTGTATAATCCTGGCTACTTGGTTATGCCTGTGCAAGTACTCGCCGTTAGCCAGACGAGAACAACCAGAAATAATATGTCTGATGTACTCACCCGGAAGGTGGCATGCCCGACACACGTCAACCGTTAGTTGTTCGTCAACATAACTTCGTCCATAATCGCACAGACAAAACCTTCAGTTTCCCCAAAGAGGTCGCCGAAACGTAACCACACAGGACACGGACGCTAGAAAATCTACATCGGGCCCATGAAGAGCCCGTGAAGCTCTTTGCCTTGCCATACTTCCTTGCGGTCATCGGTGGTAAGTACCTCAGGTTTGTGCAAGTTCTCTTTAGCCATGGACAGCGGGGTGAGTCCCTTGTCCACTGCGACCACATCTCGGTGCATACCCACCTCGGCTTTTAAAAAATATTCTCTGAGACTGCACACCTCGCGGTTGTGGAGGGTCTTCGCGTTTAAAAAGCCTCGACCTCCGAACTTCCGCGGGATGTACAGTCTCATAACCGATGATCGTGGGTGATGTATCCGGCTTTTGGTCAGCAGTGTACGAACTCTTTTATCCAGGGCGTCGAGTTCGGTCTGAGTCCATTTGAGTATGCCGAAAGAGTACATTAAAACCGGCATGACCCAACTATTGAAGGCGCGCACCTTGTTCCCGCCTGAAAGAAGGCTATTTAATACCTTTCTCAGGCGACCGAAGAAGCGCTCCCTCAACGATTGCTTCATGTCAGTTACATTAATGCCTAACGCTTCCGACATAGAATAGAATAGAATACTCTTTATTATGTACACCATCAAAATTACAGATACAAAAACACACATACCCAAATACTTATAGGTTTCGGATGAGGAAAGAGATCTCAGGTGTATGGAGTCCGAGAGCTGAAGTCCCTCGGACTCCATAATCTCCCATCGCTTTACATACATGACTGCACATTTGTCCACAAAGTTTCAGTTACTTTCAGTAGCTCCATCAGTCGCAATTTGTTGGGGGCAAAGAGTTTCAGATCATCCATGTAAAGCAGGTGAGATATAACCTGACCTGCATCCTTCCTCAACCGGCAGCCTAGGCCTGAATTCTCCAGCACATTAGCCCTGAATCCTCTAAGCACATTTGCTTAGAGGATTCAGGGCTAAACAGAACCAAAGTGGACTCAGACTGTCGCCCTGGAATATTCCCCGCTTAATCCATACAGGCTCATCGCTCCCCTGGATCTGTCGACATCCTGGACATCGAAGGACCGTCTTCCATTGCCCCATACATGACTCAAGAAAGGCGCGTAGAGTTGTATCTACTTTGTACAACTCCAGCACCCTCATGAGCCACGTATGTGGCACCGAGTCATAGGCCTTCTTATAATCTATCCAACATGTCGACATATCTTTGCGAGATCGACGAACCTGTTGGCTAATGGCCATGTCGATGAGGAGTAGCTCCTTAGTACCGCGGGACCCATTCCTACATCCATTCTGAGAGGCTGACATGATGGAGTTTTTGTCAATGTGTGTATTAATTTTCAGAAGAAGCTTGTTATTATTATTACGTACTAACTGAACAGAGTAGTTATCTGCACTGTGTAGCAAATATAAGACTTGGCCGTGCAATCCGCTACGGGCAGGCTGGGTGGCATGCGGTGAGATTAAAACAAGAGAATGTTCTGGTAACTACTCCTGTATTTCTTGATTTACAAGCAGTTCACGAATAGCGAGTCATATAGACATTTAGTCTTAAACTTAATTGGCATTAGGCACACAAAAATGGGATGAGGATAAAAAAGTTCAGAGAAAAACGTGTTCTTAGTTCTTACCATGATGACTTTTTGACAAGAGGGCGTTGACAGGTATTGTCTTTGTATAGATTGAGTGAGAACTATGCTCTATGCTACACAGATAATTAAAGTAAAGCGTAGAACACACATGTTTCATCAATTATCAGTCATTTGTGTCCCACTGCAGGGCAAAGACCTGCTCCCTTCCCTCTTTCCACTTATCCCTATCCAGTATGGCAGTATCTAGAAAGTAGGTACTTATGCATGAAAAAAGTTTTTGAACTGACATGGTCACTAACATTATCATTACACTGAAAACGGGCAGTAACCATGTTTACTATTTGTTTTGAGTTCCTGATATTTCGGCGCTGTTGCAAGCACCATGATCACGGATAAACTGAAGTTATTGGCGATAGTGGGTGTTTTATATGAGAGAGGACGAGAAAGAGGGTAGACCGCTTTGCTCCCTTATTATTATTATACTCTTTGCCGCTTTGTCTGCACAAAGCGGTCTACCCTCTTTCTTGTTCGTTTCTTGGACTCGGTACCGCTACCACTGTCACTCACAACTCAATTCTGTTTCCGACACAAGGAACTACTACTAACTATTAATTGTTTATCTTATATTATTACTTTTAACATTTATTTATAAACACATCTTGACTTTCTCATTATTTTAATACATTATATTTTAATTTTAATTATTTAATAACTCTAGTGACATTGTATTTTATTATTTTGGTTTCTTTTTGCTAATGTTTAAATATTATTTGCCACGGTGAAATTACCAAAATTATGTTATTAATTAGTGTTGCAATGAATTAATAATAATATTTGCGATACAGTCAAAGCTTGAGATTTGCATGCCTCAAGGCGTAATACGGTTGAACTATTTTTTTTTTAACAACTCTAAGTAATTACCCATATTAGCAAATAAATGATTTTGAATTTGAACTCACTGTGTCCGCTCACCGTTTTTTTTCGGTGTTTACACAGTTGAGCCACCGGATTGCAGGGACTCTACCTACAGTTGGTTGAAATCCATCCTCCCGATTGAAGTTATTATATTTGTAATCTCAATGGCTTTAAATAAATAAATAACTTTAAAAGACGGCTCTATCTCTCTCAATTGATTAACCACCGAATGAACAAACCATTCTTTTTAATTTGTCCATTGTGGTTACGTACGCAAACAAGAAAATCACACAAAATATGAAAACGTTGCAGCTTGCGGGTGGGTACAATTTGTGGTCTCAGTTCGTAACCATTGCATTTGTCGATGCTGTAATGTTAGCCAATAAAATATCTTCACGTATTGGGGGATTGTCTGTAAGTTATAAGAGTCCTTTCAACCACTTAGCCAGAATGCAGCAAGAAAGCCCTAAATGCAAATACGTAGGATCGTTGGTTAATATTAATATGTCCCAATTCTTTAGTAGAATCGCGAATATGCGATCCACACAAAAAGTGTAAGAGCCTTCGTAGTGACGGCTCTATCGAGGTGGTGCGGAATATTATATGGTGCCGGCGGGCGGCGCCATTCAAGCATCAAATCAAGTTCTAGATAAATGAAGATACTTTAGGATGCAATAATATGCTTCGGAGAATCTGATGCTAAATTTTCCTTTTATTATTTATTTATATATTTTAGTCTATTCTAGACCCCTCTGCATAGAAATCTTTCGTCTTATAGCAAAAAGAACATCAGTTGTAACTGTTTTATATATTTTGACCGTGTAGGTATTGCACTTATGAGGGAGTCTGGAATCATGTGCTTAATTCGTGGTAACAGCATCGTGCGTCAATGTGCCTAGCACATCAAGCTTCCCGAAATTGTAAAATTTTCCCAATCAACCTTGAACTTTATGCTTTAGCGAGAAAGTTGAAAATCTATTGAAGACATTTGACAGATTAAATTGAAGTTGCTTGATGGCGTCTGTACCTGCATATTTCAAAGAACTTTGTGTTTACCGCTGTTTACCCATATCGGTTAACCGTTAATTCGATATAAGCTCACGCTTGACCGATGACCATTGGCTCGCTGATACATGTACTTTCACTGGGTTTCCAGTGCCTAGGTTCCCTACGCGATGACCGTGACCATCCACCGAAGAAAGCTAGAGTGGGTTATGAAAGTAAATAACTAATTACCGTGTGACACATTCTAATCCCAAATATCCCGGGAAATGACAAATTTCAACCTCTTAAGTTTCAGCAGGAAAACTACTGCTAGCTGAGTAGGTGCGGTGTGATGAGAGAACGCCACAACTATTATTAAAAAGTTTCCGATAGGTGCCCTGCAGGCCCACTTTCAGATTAAAAATAGGTCAAAATCTACGCTAAGCTACGGTATTAAAACTCCACGAACGAAGATATTGCTTTTTTTTATATAGTACAGTATATTTCACTCACTAGTTACTCTGGTTACCACCCAGCTAAACCGGTAAAGTAAAGGACAGCTTGCGGAAACCGGACATTGATTGATACTTCGTCATTATCGTATATTATCTGCTAAACTCCGTTGTCCAATCCGATACGCAAACTATCTGTATCTATCGGTTTGATCGCACCGCACCGTTTGGCAAACTGTCGATCCGATTTATTAATCGGATAGTAGTCGTCGGTTAGTAATCTAAATGGGAAAAATTGTTTTCGACTATTGCCGAAAACAATTCAGATTACTTGGTTGATATCTATCCTTGATCCATTGTGACATTCCGTTGCGCTGTTGTTGCACCAAATTAACACCGAGCGTGACAATTAGTCTGTGCCGATGCCCTTAAATCTATTGCGAATGCTCCATTATGGCGGTTTCATATCCGAAACGGTCAGTTAGCAATTGAACGGGAGCTATTACAATAAACCCATCACCCAGTCGTGTTGACGTAACCGGCAACTTCCAAATCTATTGTTGACTTTCGTGTAACATTAGTTTATAATTATGTTACGTATCCGGACACAGGAAGTACTTTAATTATTTATTTTCCATTTCCAATTAAATGTAAACGAATAATAACAATTCAGCTTATTTTATTTGGCACTATTGAGTGTTAAAATGATATAACGGGTGTCTGTACCTAAAACGGAGTAAAATAGAGTGGCGTTAGCAAAAAGACGATCGCGGTGTTGTCGGTTGCGCTTGCGCACGTTGCGATATAAGCGTGCGGAGGGCGCCGCGCCGCTGCAGTGCCTCTCCCACCGTCTCGACACGACGTCCACCAACATGGGAAGAAAGGTAAATAGATTAATTCAGACTAATTAATTGCACAAGACTTAATTCATCTAATCATCCATGTTCTATTATTAACAATTTTATGATATTTTAATGTGTTTCCATTTGTTCGCAGGCAGTTTTAGCGGTCGTGTGCTGGCTGACGATAAACCAAGCCCTTTGTGACAAAGGCACGGTCACACATAGTGCATCAGTCAAAGATAACGAGAGTGCAGCGAGCGCCCCGCGCCTGTACCGCAACGTTCCTGTAGGAGTGTACGCCAGCGCCGCGCCCTACGCCTCCTACTCGTTCCAGTTGCCGCAGTTCATCGCTGCGCCCAAAGCCGCGGCTTCGCAAGTCGCACTCGTGAAGCAGAAGCCAGCGAATCAGAATGTCAACACATACTTGATGGATTCCTACGGGAACAGATATTTCGAAGCCCCTCAGCAAGCTCCGTACAAGGCCGCATTTCCGCAGCAGTATGTGTCGCTTCAACCTAAACTACCAGAGCATTTGGCTCAGCCCCTAGTCGCCGCCTCGCCGAACTTCCAGTTCAAGCAATCTGCCCCGCAGGTGTTCTTCGGTGCGCCCTTCAGATTGCCAGCTCTCCAAAGCCCGGCTCCGACTCCTCTCAATCAGTTCCCCAATTTCGGACACTTAGTTTACGCACAGAATGTTCAAAGTTTGGCGCCTTCTTCAAGTGCTCAGAATTTCGGTTTTAGAGCCCCGCAAGCCCAGCAACAGTCAACAAATAACAAAGCTGTGTTCTCCAACACACAGTCGCATGAGCAATACAGCAATATAAAAAATGAACCTAAATTCCAACGGCAGCAGGAGTTACCTCAAATAATTGTTGGGAAGCCAAAGTTCCAGAATGGCCAAGAATCATTTCCCGTGCCCCAAGGTGGAGCGAAGTTCCAACGTCTTCAAGAAAAACCCAATTCTGATCATAATGAATCGAAGTTCCAGCGAGTGCAAGAAAATTCTCACGCGGCTCATGAAGGACCGAAGCCACATCGTAACCAAGAAAAACCTTACGAAGGTCACGCAGGAGCGAACTACCAAAGGTTACAAGAAGCTCCTCAAGTCGTTCTTGTAGAACACTCTTATGAACATAGAGAAGAGGCTCCAGGACATCAAGGAGGAAACACCTATGGCACACATAACGATAAAGCTCAACTGCAGTCAGCTCCTACCAAAGACACAACCTACACTTACATAAACGATATCAATGGAAAGACATCTGTAGTGAAAGTGAAAAGTGAACCTCTTCCTCTATTAGACTTAACTCTTCTTGAACCTTTGACGTTTGCCAACCCTCTCGTACCTCAAGTGCAACATTTCTTGCCTAGAATTAACCAGGCCACATACCAAAAATTGCCACAAGCTGATATAGACGGTGCCAAAAATTTTCAGAAAGAGTTTGTTGTTCAAAAGACGATGTCATATGATAGTGGAAATATAAGTGAAAAGCCACAGATGCAGGCACATAAAAAGAAAGAGAAAAAACCGACACATTCGAATAAACATTCAAAGAAAAATGATGCACCTAAGAAAACGAGCGTAACCCAACACGAAACTTTTGATGATGTTCCAGAAATCGTATATGAAATTAATATGCCTGGACACAAGGAAACAATAAAAGAAAAAACAATAAGTTACAATAAGGAGACTCAGTCGGAACCAGTGCATTACAGCTATGGATCTAAATCTGAGAAGGAACCTGTTACTTACAGTTTTACGCGCAGTTCTAAAGAGCCGGTGCAGATAAAGCAAGTTCATTACCAGGGCAACGATCAAGGTCCACAACACCTCGTATATAATTTTAAACCAGAAGAACAGCATAGGGAAGAACATGTGCACAACAGCGCGCCACACAGTGACTCCGAAAGTCATAAACACTCTTCTCATGATTCTGAAGACGGCGATCCAGGTTATCATCACAATTATAAAGAAAATCCTAAATCACATTCTTCTGAGGAATATGATGGACCAGAACATAAAGAACAAGGTCACCATCACGGGCCCAGTCATGGACATCACGATGAGTCATCGCATGCTGATCCTCCGAAATATTACTCCACCCCGACTCAACAGCCAATACATTACGATTTTGAGCCGATAACAAAGGAATACGAAGAAGATATACGTCTGCTCGCCAATGCTCAAATAAAGATAGACCCCAGTCAACACGTGCACCATGCGAACTCACAGGGACATGCAAAGTCGCACGAACCAGCGCCCCAGCGGGACGAGGAGTCGCACCCTCAACACCGACACCAGCACTCTCCTCCGCAGAAACATTCACATCAGTCACAACCTCAACAATCTCATCACCATTATTCGCCTGCTCATTCTGAATCGCATGCACCACCGACTCATGTTCATGAGAAAACAAAACGTATTATCATTCATGATGAAGCTCCGGACGAAAGGCACATGCACCAAGAACGAATGAAAGAAGAAGTGGTTGACCGGGAAGAAAACAATGAGGAAGATTTTGAAAAGGCGTACAAAAATGCCGCAGTTGGTTTTCCTGCATATAGCAAAGAAGCTTTAGAAGCTGCTGAAAAAGACATCTTCGATCCCGAAAGTTACGGGGTTCCTCCGGATCACATCGAATATAACATCGAACATACCCCTTTTCAACAATATCAGGAAGAGGGTGACGAATTCCCTAAAGAAGCGCGCTCGACCTACAAAGATTCGAGAGACAAAATGAAGGAAGACTACTACACCGATTATTCAATTAGCAAGCCAGAAAGTTTACTCGATCGCTATCAGAATAAGCTAGGATATTACAAGTTATACAAACAACAAAAGCCTGACTATTATGTGACTGAAGACGATGACGACAAGAAAAAACAGAAACCGAAATTCGCCAAGTACACGGTGGCGCCTACGTTTGATTTTCCCTCTAATAAGGAAGAGAAGGGAAAGTCATATTACGGTCACCACAAACCTAAGCAACAGTTATACGAGTACGATTACTCAAAAGGGGCGCCGCGCGACAACTCAGCTTTCGCATCGCGACCCTACCAGAGGTACAAGAGCAAGACAAGCTTCGTAGAGCCACAGTTCCAGTACGGTTTCGAACCGATATCCATACCAAAGCTACTCGATAGTGAGCTAGCCGCGATGGCAAGCAACCATAGACCTGAAAGTGAAAAGCCGGGAATGAGGAAGAAAGTGTACAAAGAAAACTGGTACATTAAGAAAACTAGCACAGCGGCTGGGGCGCCAGCTAGCTGATAACACTTAAGTATTTATTGTGTTGCTAATATTAAGTTGTTCTAGTTGTAATAGTAAATTAATAAATTGTTAAAAGTTTAAACTCCGTTTTTTAACTGAGATTAAGGAGAGTTGAACCACAAAATAATTCTGTAACAGCAACTTGCACTATTTCTTTATTGTTATGTAAGTAAACTTTCGCTATCTACAAATATATTACGTGACGCCAGCTGTTTTTTACGACAATTGTTGTCTATCGATAAAGAAAAAACTACATAGACTATAAAATCAGTAACCGTGGAAAAAGCAAAAAGTTCTGAGTTCAATTTTGCATGCTAGCCGGATTCGGAGACTATCGACTGCAACGCTGAGGAAATGCATTGTTTCACTTGTATTGCAATAGTTAAAACAGCTGCCGTAGTTAAACTTAAAATAGATCAGTCGGTAATAATCATATTAATTGATGACGATAAAAAGCATTCTGGAACCCTAGTTCCTTCCGTATCCGGTCGTTACATTGTGTATAATCTAAATCCTGTGTTTATTTCCTTGATCGGAACCAACATTACAATGATCACGCGATACAATGATGGTAGGGCAGGCACGCGAGAACACTTTTTTGCCGCCAAGACCAGAGCGCAAGTGCAAGTGCAAGGTGTCGAGAAGCGCATGCGTGCGCATGTGCGAATTTACATCACCTGCATTTTTACAATTGGCTGCGTTCTTGAAGTATGATGCATATTTTTTTAAATTAAATATTTCAGATTAAGTAGACAGCAAAATTCTAATCATAGTTTATTTTGATGATTGCAAACTATATTTTTGTGACCTAGTGATCTTTATCGAAAAAAAATGTATTGTGAAATTGACTTTCAGTAACAACTAGTAATTGTTTCGGTATAATCGGTGTTACAGATGAAAATGAACGCGATACGGACGTCGCCGTTTCATCAAAATATTTTCATTGAAAACTTAAAATATTTCGAAAACTTTGAGCAAAATAAAAAGAGATTCAAGTACCTTGAGTTATCTCTTGAGCAATATTCGATTATACGCGGACAGGTTGCAGACGCCTAAACGTGAAGAAATAGGCAAAAAGATTGCTTTGGCCACAGATAGTGATTTTACTACAGAAACTAATCAATCTTACAATAAATCAATTTTCAAATCAATTAGTTAGCATACCTACCGTTTTAATAGTGACCTTGCCTATTTTCTACACCTTGTGTTCGGCTAAGTTCAGCAATATATTATGCTATTAGAAAAATCCGTCAATTTACTGATGTAGATACCTACCGCTAGACTATTTTAGTTACTTTCTTAGTATAATGTCTTATGGCATTTTGCTATGGGGACGGGCTGCAGATATTGAGCTAGTCTAATATATTTATTCTGCAGATCTATGCTAATACAGGGTGGAACAGACACCGAACTTGAACATAGAAATTTTAATGTGGGGTGGTTCAGAATGATGTACCTACTGATTACGTGGTAACCGTTTGTGCGTCGGGGTCCACCTTTTATATTGCTGACATCATGGCACGGCCTTAGGGTTCTTACAGACGAGCGGCACGTTGCCAACGGCAGATAAACTGCCGTCGCCACCTGTCGACGGCTGCCGTCGACGCGCCGGCGGCAGCCGCCGACGCGGCGACGCCACAACTGCAAGCGTCGACACGTAGCGACGGCTGCAGTTGGCAACGTGCCGCTCGTCTGTAAGAACCCTTACTTCAAGACTTCAAGATCTAAGGTACGCAACACTCCTATTGCCAGAAACAGAAATACTTTACGCAGTCCGCACGAAGCAAAGCCGTGCTGGCTGTGTTTAGGCAAGATTAAATTATTTCAACGAGTTTTTATTCGTTCTTGTTGACTTCTAACTACGACAAATCGAAAAAGGTACTTGCGATGTATAGTGTCCCTACTGTTCCGGGGAATCGAAAAGGGACACACTAAAATGAAAACTTTTGAAGATAGGTATTTGTATTTTATTAATTCAATACTGATAGGTACTTAATATAAGCTATAACTTCACAAACCGCATGAGAATCATGACCTCAATCGAAGCTATGTGACTAGTAACATAACATAAACAAGTGATCATATAAATTCGAAACATTACTAAAACTTTTCTACTTCTAGAGAGTCTATTTTAAATTAATTAGATGAGAGTACAAAAATAAATTATAATATAATTCTAAAAGACTAATTTGTCGGTGGTAGTACACACTGACACTTAGTAGCCCTATTTAGCTGCTATCTGACTTTCCTGGTAGTCTCTGTGTCCGCTTCCACCACATTCTTTCTCCTGAACAGTTTGATTGTCATAAGGACCGTAGCGGCTCCAAGACTCAAAGCCATCAAAGCCACAACCGTCACACCAGTTGAAAGTTGATTGCTTTGGTAATCATATTTTTCGCCGACCAAAGCCACGGGTCGTAGAATTTTGACGACCGGCTCGCAACCTGACTCCCTCACGTACTTTGCCCATGTCCTATTAGCGAATGTTAACTCCCTAGGCCTCGCGAAAGGCCTTCTGCCCGGCACAGTTTTATTGACCATTGTAGTCATATTGCGGAGCTGCGTTTCATTGTAGTGGCAGTACAGGTTCTTCTTCTTCTTGTTTCCTTTAACCACTATGTCTTTCTCGGCACTCTTCGCCCCGACCAGGACATCCAAGTCTCCTTTGATCATGTTCGCCCAGTCCCACATCTCAGCGATCTTGCAGTCGCACACGAACGGGTTGTCGAGCAGGTTGAGTGAATGTAACTTCGGATTGTTGGTGAATACCTCAGGGTCGATTGTTGTCAGATTATTGCTGCCGAGGTTTATCTTCTCCAAGTGATGTAATCTTTCTAAGAAGGATAAACTTCCCATCTCAGATCTTAGACGATTTCCACCAAGATTGAGGTCAGTTATATTTTCAGTGTTCTTGAATGCATCTACATTCAGTGACGATATATTGCAGTTACTGAGATCAAGAATTGATACTTGAGACAATTGTTTTGGGAATATAGGTCCCGACGCTGGGATCACCAAGGGATTACCACCAAGTCGAATCTCTCGTAAATCCATGTATGTTAGGTTTTTGAAGAAAGCCAATCCGTCCAGAGGTCTTTTCAGTCCGCAGAATTCTATTTCTATTGTAGTTAACTGCGTCAGATTTCCAAAAAGTCCTGCTTCTAGAGATAATAGATCATTGCCAGATAGTACTAGTCTCTTCATTGCTGTCATTTTGGCAAAAGTATCTGGTCCGACGTAGGAAAGATTACTGTATCCCATGTTCAGGTATTCCAGCTTTTCTAGTGGTGCCAATAGTTTAGTGAACACATTCTCAAGTGGATTGTGAGATATGTCTAGTTCTATCAAATTATCGAAAACGTTAAAGTTATCTGGCAGGTCTTGCAGGCCGCAAGAACTCAAGAATAGTCTTTCTAGTTTAGGTAGGGGCTCTAATGCGGCTTGCAAGTCTGCTGCAACCAACGGATTTCCAGACAGATACAAAATTTTCAATCTGGTCGCATTTGTAAATGTTTCGGCAGATATCGGGCCCTGTATATTACAGTTAGACAAATCTAATAATTCCAAGTGAGTGACGCTGTTGCCCAACGTAGCTGCGACATCTAAGTCGCGTAATTCGTTGTTAGCTAAATTGAGTGTGACCAAATTGGTGCAATTTGAGAACGTATCCTCTGAGAGGGAAGTGAGACCAGATTTCCTCAAGTTCAAGTACTCTAGTCTGAGCAACTTCCCGAGGACCTCGGGCCAATCCGTGTTTTTCAATTGATTGCCGGATAGCTCTAAATACTTGATGTTTATTGCAGCAGAGAATGTGTTTTCTGATATGAAAGTGAGCTTGCAATCGTTGAGTTTTAGCGTTTCCAGGCTAGTCAGCACGTCGAACATGCCTGCTTCCAGTGATTTGAGAGGATTGCCTGAAAGGTCTACTGTCGTCAGCGTTGTGATATTATCGAAGAACTGTGGGTTGATTGTTGAGAAGTTGCAATTACTGATATCCAAGTATTGCAGTGTAGAGGAGGCCAGAAACGGTCCTTCGAGGGCTGTCAGCGGATTGTCTTGCAGCTCCACGTTGAGTAGTCCACGAGAGTCCCTGAAACAGACATGACATTGATTTGCTTGTTTGATAAAACGTATTCTCCGTACTTTTACTTTTTGTCAGAAAAAAGGGGCAAACGCTCTCCCCTTGAACTAAGAACAACCTTAAAAAGGTTCCGTTAAAATAAAACTGACGATGGCGACTAATTAGCGATGCGTCACGTACACACGCTCAGTTTTTCGCATACAGTGCAACAAAGTTGATAATCAAGTCTTCTATGAATCATGAGTGGGTATGGCACTACAGCAATAAACCAAAAAAAACCTTATAGCCGTGTTGACCAAATTTAGTGGAGCCTGAAGGCGACAGGGTCTGTCGAGCCCCGCCACTCGTAATGAGCGTAAGCATGTAAACGGCGTTCCAACCAATTCAATTTGCATTCGTTGTGTGACTATTATCCAATATTGGCATCAGAGCTGGCGGCAATTGGTCTCGCTTCTGGTACCATAACGAGTGTAAGAGCAATTTGAACAATTTTGTCATCAGCACGTATTATGCTCCCTACGAATGTTAGAGTCGTCCCGCAAACAATAGCTGCCCGTAAGAGAATAACAGTGTGAGTGAAGTAAACAAATGAAGGCAAGCTATATATATACGTACTTATAGTACTGATAGTGAGTATAGTGACTCATTTGTAGTACAGTGTTAATTTACGTTGTGATGGAAGTGTTTATTGAAAAAAATAGAGCGCATAATCACGTTATGGCGATTCATTCATCAATCAACTTCGCAAAGTATTGTGTATGTTGGCGTCATCTTGTAATGCTCGTCATTTTGTAATCTGCCTAGTCAGATTGTAAACTGTCGAAGTGAAACCGTCAAATTGTCAAATGCATGCGATCAAAGTATCTCTGCCCCCATAATCGAGACTTGGAGCACGCCCACGTTAGGTTAGGTAGATTCCTTTAAACCCTTTTTTTTTTTTTTTTTTTCGGATGGTAAATCATCAAATGACTTCTCCCGCTCTGGGCGGAGCAGGAGGGAGTGTCAGACTTTTACTGACTAAAACCCATCCATGTTGCTTCATCGCCCTTTGTGTTCCGGGGCCACGGTATCTCTTTCGAACAGTCCCGCAACCCCGGCTTCCTTTAAACCCTGCAGACAGAAATAGGAGCCCTGCGTACGCGAGGCTCCGTCGACTACGCTTTTTAGGCGAATATAATTATAGTGTTTTGAGGTTAGATTACGTTAATCGGTTTTCTCAGGAATGGTGCATTATCTTTTCATGGGAGTGGTACCAGGGGGCAAGGGGGGCCCTCACTCTGCCCGCTACTGAGGTTGCCCTCCTGCGCATAGTGGCATAAAAACAGTCTACGCGCACACTGGCGAACATCCCCGACGCGCTGCAGAAGCGAGCCAGCCGCAGCAATGCCATCAGCGCGTTATTATATTGAACACGGAGGGCTCCGTAGGCTTTCTGCGAGTATGACACCCACAGGCTGCTCGTATAAAATGCAGTACAGTAGACTCGAAACGTGACTTTGGCTTCCTTTGAGCTACGAGCAAACCTGCGAGCTATCATGTTCGCCCTCACTGACAGTGCCTTCCGCCACCGTTATATCGCGATCATTCTTCAAGTCAGGCGTCACAATATGCCCTAAGTATTTACAGTGCCAGTTTTAGCACTACCATGCGGCGCCCTGGGCGCCAAGCGCGCCCCCTAACTGCAATTTTAAACTCATACGAAAAAAAGGCAAAGGATTACCTATTCTTTGCCTTTTTTCGTATGAGTTTGTATAATGAAACAACCATTCATTAAAAAAATATTATTTTTTTTACTAATAAAAATTTACTTTTCTAGCCTTTCTATCGGCGAACTCTTTTATTAAGTTATCAAAGTCGATATTTTCAGCAATTTCATTTTCGATTGGCAAAGTTGCCAAGTTTGTCAATCTAGCTAGGTTAAGATATTGTCAATCGCAGAGATAGGTTTTTATTAGCATAAGCTTAGAAAAACTCTCCCCGCTAGCAACCGTTACAACTTACAGGTACAGCAATAACATTCGCAATGTTAATGTAGGTACTTACTTATGTGTTGATATTTAATCAGTGTAAATTTAATCGGTCATTTTTAACTATTTATAAAATTGTGATGAACTTTTTATGTACGCTAAAATTACACTAACCTCCAATGGTTTACTTATACAGGGTGGAATTTTGTAATGCCACCTGGAGGGAAAGTACTTTTAATACTGCAGATAGAAAATTTTACTCAAAGGAAACATTCCATTATTTTTCAATAGAAAGCAAACTGCATTCAAAGATTTTCGAAAATTCTCTTGTCCCACACCCGGGAATCGAACCGGCTAAAATCTAAAAAAAAATATACCCTGTACTTTTATTGCATCGATCGTTAGGGTCAATTATAAGGATGAAATCTCTCTAACAAACATGATAAATTAAATGAAAGGAAAACCAGGAAATTTGAAGTTACAAATTCAATGAGTCAAGTTAAAGCTCTGTAACTAACATCCATCTTTTGTAATGCAGACTCCTTTGCGACATACTCGTAGCTGCGTGTATGAGGTAATTTAAATATGGAATGTTAGATTATAATTTGAAAATTAGATTGTCACAGTTGTTATTCACATTTGATTGTTTTTACAACTCATTTCACATTTTGTCTCACGGTGTAAATGGCTTATCAAGAACAGTTTGATTTAATGGAAGCTTATTTTTTAAATAACAAAAACGTAAATCTAGCTCTGCGGTGGTATGGAGAGAGATATCAAGACCGACAGGCACCAACTCGGTCCGTATTGAAAAGAATGGTAGAAAATTTAAAGAATACGGGTGGTTTCAAGAAGAGACGGCAAACTATTCAGCAAAACTATTTCGATTTTGAACTAGATGTTTTAACATACTTTGAATCATTTCCGAAGGCTTCAAGTAGAGATGCTGCCGATGAATTAGGAACAACCCACACTCGCGTACTTAAAGTGCTGAAAAAGTATAAGTATAAATGCTATCGTGAAGGTCGGTTGGTGCAAAAATTGCATATTGGGGATCGTGAGAGACGATTACAATTTTGTGAAAATATGCTTGGAGAAATTGACCGAGACCCTAATTTTTTGAGTAACATTGTATGGTCTGACGAAACCAACTTCAGTAATAATGTATGTACAATCGCCGCAATAACCATTATTGGTCTCGAGTGAATCCTGTTCGTGTTCATGGAACTAACAATCAAGTAAGATTTTCTTTCAACGTTTGGTGCGGAATTATGAGAAATAATGTAGTGTTAGTCCACGTGTACGAAGGTCATTTAAACACTGTCAAGTATATTGAAATACTGGATCTCTTAAGAAACGAGTTAAATGGTTTCCCCGAGGAAGAACGAAACCAAATAATTCTACAGCAAGATGGTGCTCCAGCACATAACAGCAGAATCACTACTGCCTACATTAATAACCATTTTAATACCTGGATTGGTACAAACGGCACAATCAGATGGCCTGCGAGATCGCCAGATCTCACCCCATTAGATTTTTTTTTGTGGGGATATGTAAAAAATCAAATTTACATGAAATCTTATGCGAATGACAACGAGTTGAGAGTTGAAGTTCAGAATACGATTTATAATATTCACCACAACATTTTATTAAAGGTAGGTACTAGAAATGAATTCGTTAAAATAATAAATTTGTGTATCCAAGAGAATGGAGCCCATTTCGAGCAACTAATTAGTTAGTTTACCATTTTTTGTAAATAATTAAATTAATTTAAGATTTCCTGGTTTTCCTTTCATTTAATTTATCATGTTTGTAAGAGAGATTTCATCCTTATAATTGACCCTAACGATCGATGCAATAAAAGTACAGGGTATAATTTTTTCAGATTTTAGCCGGTTCGATTCGCGGGTGTGGGAGAAGAGAATTTTCGAAAATCTTTGAATGCAGTTTGCTTTCTATTAAAAAATAAAGGAATGTTTCCTTTGAGTAAAATTTTCTATCTGCAGTATGAAGAGTACTTTCCCTCCAGGTGGCATTACAAAATTCCACCCTGTATATATTTTTTCATTTTCTTTGTTGTCAAATGTGTAAGTGCTGGAAAATGGAAACTATTTCAGGTGCAATTTTATGCTCACGTAGCTTTTGCCACAGCACTTCGTACGAAACCAGGTCAAAATCCCAGTACAAATCAAGGAAGCTGGCGTATACAGCAGTATTACGGTCTGTGTAATACTTGACAGCATGCTTTAAGCTCAGTATTGCACTCTCAGTGGACAGCTTCGGCCTGAACCCAAACTGGTTGTCGTGCAGAGTTACGACCTTGTTTAAGTGAGAATTAAGCATGGTGTCAAATACCTTCGCGATGACTGTAGCTATTGAGATCGGCCTGTAGTTATTTTACACCTTCGCTTTGCTGTGGCGGTACCTTCAATACTTCAGTCTTCCCGCGACCACGGCTGGTGCAATCCGGTCGAAACATCGGACTTATATTAAAGGTAAAATTCGCGAAAATACCTGTTTACATATGTTTTATAATGTGTTCTGATCGTGAAAGTTTAAAAAAGACAACTGTAGTTATTTTTATCAGAGATGTCACCTGTTTCATTCTTGACTATCGGTACTACGACCGTCCTCATCAGCTCCTCGGGCAAATAAGAATGCCTTAGGCAGAAATTGAATAGCATCGCAAGAACACGCTGCAGATGGGGACCTGCATGTTGAAGGTGCTCGATGCTGAGCCCGTCATGCCCGGGGGACTTACCTCTAGTCATGCTCTAGTAGTAACTAGCTACTTACTTTCGCCATCTGTGCTGCAGAAAAAATTGTGCTGGGTTTCAAGACACATTCAGATTCAGCATCGATCACCGTCACGGGCGGATAGACACGCTATCGACGCTCACCGGCAGGCCAGTTCTAGGATTGTGTTTTTGTGTACCCTTTCAGAAGCTACGAAAGTCTTTTCTCGCATGCTTCTCGGCAAGTATGTCCATCTGAATTTGCTCTTGGTGATTAAGACACCATCTCAACTTAGACTTAAAAACCCTTCAGCTGTTATTCATGTCCTCATATACCACACCGAGCACAAAAGCCTTTCCCCAAATCTCTGACCGGCGTGCTGATGACCCTCGCTAACGTGTCTATTCCAGCCCACCAAGCGCTTTCGCGACCCATTACCATTTCGTTTCTCCCTGATAAGAATAGCGGCGTCCCTAAGAGCGCAAACAACATCACGGTACAGGCAATAAATAACCTTGTTATGAGTCGGATCACTACACATTCGATCACAACACTCTGAGAAGTCTGTAGGGAAGTCAATCTCTCGCAGACGGCGGTGACATTTCTTATTGTAAAGACTAACTGCCTTATTTTTCTCCCCCCACACAGCTTCATTGTCACTAGGCGGACGTATTGACAATTTAGACATACCTTACCTTACCTTGTACCTTTAGATCACATTCAATCAGCAAAGGGTAGTGATCCGACCACATAACATCATACTTAACATTAACATTGCTAACCGTTCTTGCAGAAGATACTGTGCAAAGACGATGGTCTAACCATCACCTTGCCCCGTTACAATCACTTATGAATGTATGTGTTTCCGAGCTCAAACCAAGCATTTACATCAATAGGTACAAGTAAAATGATTTTCGTCACAGTAGCTCAACAAGTCATTATAAAACAACTCCCCGGGATGCGCATTAAAGTCACCTAGACAATATGTATACTGCCTCTGCGTCACTGTTCTCAATAATCGCACTTAACAAGCTCAAACAATGGGAGAATTCCGGTAGATGCTTTGTAAGACAATGTCATTTCATAATAAAGAGTAAATGGCCGACAGTTAAACAGAAGTTATTGTGTTTTGTTTTGGAGGATTTGTATAGCAACTGTCAAGTCTGTAATTTGAATACTAATTACAATGGCGGCGTTGTACCAAAGTTATAATTTACAAAAAGAAAACAACACGGTTTATACGAATTTGACATGGTACTTACAGAAAAGCTTCGGGATCTACGTAGCTGATGTTATTCCCTGATAAATCGATGTCTATCAGATATTCTAATCCCTTGAAAGCCTCTTTATCTACCCTCGTCAGGCGATTGTTGGCTATTTGCAGTCTTCTCATTTTGATATCTCCCGGAAAGGGTTTCAGACTTGTGATGTTATTGCCGTTCAGGTCGAGGATGTAGACGCTGAGGCTCAGCTCATCGTAGGGCACTTCGGTGAGGTTGCTCTCAGAGCAGTCGGTCACCCAGTTGATCCTGAAGTAGTGGCAGTCGCATTCATCTGGACATTCCAGCTCAAAGCTGTCT
Organism: Xestia sexstrigata; assembly: GCA_941918905.2. Taxonomy (NCBI): domain Eukaryota; kingdom Metazoa; phylum Arthropoda; class Insecta; order Lepidoptera; family Noctuidae; genus Xestia; species Xestia sexstrigata. Next base: position 2,698,928 of record OW799201.2, on the reverse strand, counting down.
CCATTGAAACCGTAAGTCAAGCCAGTCGCGATCAGGTAGAAAGCAAGTACCGTGATGTGAGCCATTTTGATGTGAGACGAATATTTTCAAATTGTAATCTGGGTAGCCATCATATATCTGGAATAGAAAAATCTTTGTTAAAAACTCAAACTTCAAGCATTTATATCAAATAGACCCGTGGCAGGCAGTTTTTCTGTTTTGTTTGGCTACCTACAGTCCAGCCACAGGCATAACAACTGTGACTGGGCTGTAATTACTCATTCCAAAGTCGTAAATTTCATGGAGAGGAATGGGCAAGAAGCTCCATGATGGCCACTCTTTGAATTAACTAATGAAATTAACGGAGGAGTTATCGTGGAACAGCTGATTAATGATAATGAGTATCGCACGTCCCGCACACATGTGATGTGAATCTGTGTCCACGATATATGTGCACCATGTGTGACTGATGGATTCTCGCCTCATAAAACAAATTGTTATTGCTATCGTTCAGTAAACAAATACGGATTACTCCACTCGATAATGATGCACGAGTCCACCTGAAATGAGTTACTGTTAATCTGTCATAATATCACTCAATTGATAGGTAAAATATTTTTAGGAGGAAAAACGACGCTAATCGATTTTGGGCGTTTATGTTTTGTAATTAATTTATCGTACCTCGAGGCCGAGACTCCTGAAGACATTATTGGAATTAAAATAACGATTGTGTAAACCATAGCAATGGACTGTCGGGACAATAACAGCTAGAGTAATGGCCGGCATCCTGCGCGCGCCGGTACGACGCGTTTCCCGCCAGAATTTTCCAGAAACGACACAATGATGTTAGGTCACGAGTTTAGTCATGTATAATCTTCTTTTAAATTGATCGGTGGCCCTGATATATTACTTTTATTGTTACATAATGATGTGGACAAAAAAGTTCCATTGCTTAATAGGCTTAGTTCACGAGTCCATACTAAGTTCAAACTGGTGCCCCTCGTTGGCCCGTTTCGTGAAATCAATTATTGTTGATCTTGATCTTAGTAAAAAAAAATTGTCCGGTGCAATTATCGATTAATTAAACAACGAATTATGAAGTGGATTGACTCAAAGCTTCCTATCTAAACCGTAACAGCAGCTTAGAGTAACAACAATTAAAACATACTTAGATGAACATCTTCAACAGTACCTACCTTTAGTGCGGATAAGATAAAAAAAGAATTAGCTAAAGAAGAATTTTAACAATGTTGACATAGACATTATCACAAGTTATTGATCGTAAAAGGACTGTCAATGTAATGCGTAACATCATAACACAAAGGGCTGAACTCAAATTGACTATCGGAGCTGTTATGGATTTTGAGTTTGTGACACAAATCGCGAATCGCAAATTCGCCACTGATAGAAAAAAAACAACGTGGGGATCAGAATCGACGAAAGTTAGTCTTCAATCAATGCTGCAATATTGTTCGAAGTTTGTATCAGGCCTATCAGGGTAGGCTCTTAGGTAGGCTAGTGTTAGAGACAGACCCTCGGGAATCGAACTTCAACAAATTATGGTAAGTAAGTACTTACTTACCTATCAATTCTTATGACCTGCAATAACTATAATAATTTCTTGAAGACAACTTGTGACGCGACGCGATTGATTATGTTAACTTAATTATATTACTGGCGACGAACATACGATAGTCACGACTTAGATGAAATGATTCATGTAATAACAAGTGTACCTACTAAAGAATTAAATACCTCAGTATGTAGGTTATCTACCTACGCGAGATTTCCCTCCCTAGAGGATATTGACTACGTGACGAAAACCTAAGCCCTCCCCCCGCACTTGTGACCAAGCGTGGTATTTTGAAGACCCCCCTCACCCCTCAGAACGGGTCACGTAGTATGGGTACGTTCCCTTATTCACCCTGCTGAATTGTAAGCATTGCGTATCAGCAGTTCCGTCAACCGCGAAGAACGCTCCCTTGTTTATGAATTAATTAATATATCAAAGCAATAATTACTTTCTGTTAATTATTAAAGCTCCATTCATAGATGGGCTTTGAAAAATTGATGATGGTCGGGGCGATGAGTAGGTAGGTAGCAAGATGAAAAATATGCTACATCTTTAATGAAGTGCAATTTCGCCGTCCTTAAATAGTTCTTTGCTCGGCTAAGATGGCCCTTCGAACGCGAGCATGGTTGAAAAGCTTGTTGTTTCATCCAGAGCCAGACCGCCGATCTTTATTCAACTCCCTTGTCTCACCCCGCCCCGCCCCGCAGGACTCGTCTCCCCCGCACCGCACCTCATACCGCCTTGTTGTTTAACATTGAAGGACAAAAATTTCATTAAACTTGTTCCATGAAATACGTATGTTTGAATAAGCCTTACAAGTTCGTGAAATAAATACCTATTTGTTTTTTAGAATCTCCGTTACATGTGCAGGGTTTCTATCAAGATGTTTTCTTTACTTTTACAAATTATGAGTAAGTACATTATCAACTGCCAAAGTTCAGGTAATATTTGTGAAAAACAGCAAATTTTTGGAGGCTTACGCTGAATTTGTTTCTCCAAATTTTTACTTTTTGCTTTGATTGAAACCCAATATAGTGCACAAGATTTGACAAAATACCTATTAATTAAAACAAAAACAAAGATATAATGTGTTACAACGGCCTCACGTTTAAATGCTTGAGAAAGGCAAATAAAATTGAGTTAAAGGCAGGGGGTAATGATGATGCTAGTGAAAATGGCGACGCACAGAATGCGGAAAAGGTTTTTCCGGTTTAAAATACCTATTGCTTTGCCCTGGACATCATCCCGGAACAACACGAGTACCTATCTACCATATATGATTTAATGAGAACATTAACGCCACAGGAATACATACACGTCTAAGCTGAAATGGTAGTCGGGACCTAGCCTGCTTTAAGCCTCTGTTAAATTGGTCCATATTCTACAGATAAACCGACGAAGCCAACTAATGGAATAGGTACCTACATTATATGCTGCTGCATTGTTGCTGGCAACAGTTAATTAATTAAGCGCACAAAGTCATACAAAATGATTAGAATGCAATTTCGTCATAGATAGTAGGTACCTATTCAGGAAATGCCGTGAACCTAAACAAAACAATTGATGACGATGGTAATATGCACCATCGTATTTTACACAATAAAAATAAAACACATAATGACGTATGATTATGGGCTTCTGTGAGTAATATACTTGCTACTTCATGAAGCAACTTCTAGAACACATACTATAAGTACACCATTCACTTAAATTACCTTATTACTTACTTAAAGCTAGGTGCGTGTGCTGTTAGCCTGTTACGGATATAATAAGGGTGAAAACAGAAAAGTTTTTAGGACGTTCAACACAAATTTGGAACAGGCCACACCATAATTCTGTATAAAAATGGAAACAACACAAGACACGTCCCTGAGTGCACGATTGTTATATGCCGAGGTCACACTGTGTTTCCGTACCGATGCATACGAACAATGACTTACATGTGCTGCTGTGCAACGTGCTCACTTGTTGACCACCGGTCCTCAACTGAACATAGGTAGGTACTGAATTACTGATGAGGAGGCAAGCCTGCCTGCTATACTTGACGGCCTAGTAGTGTTGTCCATTTGTCGTTTCTTGATCATATTAATCGACATATCGAGTCCCATGCACGTTTTGGTATCGCGTGGTTTGTGCTCGTGTCTAAAATTGATATTGCAATAATTCCAAATGTGGATAACGAAATCTCGAGTAGGTACTTAAGTATTGTTTTTATGGGTATATTATGGCGGATACGTAGGTTTACTATAGGTAAAGAGTAAATTATGATCGCTTAGTCCTGAACTAAAAAACTTAGTGCCTACCATTAACTTTTGCAAGTGTGTCTGTTATTCATTTTCGGTCATTTCAATAAAAACGTTGATGTTTCTAATGGAATCTACACTTAACTGCCTACCTACCCGTCCTGTAGGCATGGTATGGCGATAGCCTTTCGGGGTACCTCCGTACCTATACGGGTATTTAAGTACACACATCAAAAAAAGTTTGTGATCACTAGCTGCTGATATAATTTTTTAAATTGAACTTTATCAAGAAAAATTCTTTGTTGTGTATTTTCTTTAGGTAGAAATAGGTACTTACCCTGTTTGAAATTAAAAATTTAAATCTATATTTTTAAATAAAGAATCTAAAAAGAAGAAGAAATCCTAATACCGTAACAAAAAAGATTTCGATTTTTCAAAGTGATCGCAAACTTTTTTTATGTGTGTACCTAGCTGGACACAAACGAATTCTACAGCTATTTTCCTCCTTAATGTACAGACGGAAATAGCTTGGACTGTAAGTAACTTATTGCAGGCGATATTTATTTATTAGTGGAACTTAATATGTTTACCTACTCTACGTATTGCTATAACTATTCTGTAAGGCTTCGTAAAAAATATTGTTATGTTCTGTACTGTATTGCCGACAGTCGATACTGCACACCCACGGCACACACCACTAGTTATTTTCTCACCCACTGACCTTCCGCATGACGTAGGTATAACTTTACATAAAAGCAAAAATAATCTCCCAAAAAAAGTAGAACACTGGCTCCTAGACAGCCTAGACTTACGTATCTCATAGTCATTAATGTGTCAGGCGTAGATGGAACTTCCTCCTTTTTATATTATTATCCTATCCTATTATTTGCTTCTAACCAGAAACACCAACAGTAGCAGGTGTTTCGTCAATAAGTTGTTGAATAAACGTCAGTTATTAAATAGAGCCGGGTTTCATTTGGATGCATTTTGTGGTAAACATTGCATTAGCCGCAAAACATTACGTAGGTTTGTCAAGTTGTTGAGCCGACTACGTAATACCGATTTATCCATAGCTAGTAGTTATAATTTTGTTAACTAGAAATATCTAGAAGCGGCTGCTGGATTATTGGTCTAAAAATCTCATACGAATTTAATTCTATACTCTCGATTTCTAAAAAAAACAAGTAATTATCCTTTGTTTGCCAAGTCCTAATAACTACAGCTACCCTTTAAATAAGGCATCCTCGTCACTCAGCTAGGTCTAGGTATTGATTTAGCAGTGACGGTGAAGTACGCCCTAACTTATTTGTAGAAATAAAAACATCTACGGTTTTGGAAAAAAAAGTCATTGTACCACATAGAGCTCTAAGTTTTACAATATAATATAACTTGGAGGACGTGAAGGTTTCTCTTCATGGTTTAATGGTTTATGTGCAGTGCTGTACAGCTGTAGATGTAATAGTATTAATTAACATTTTAAGCTAACAACTAGCAACACTAAGAAGAACGTCAATACTAATGATGTGTGAATTGTCAACTTGCAGAATGTCGGGTGAAGAACTGTCGTCTGTCTGTCATTACTGTCATAAAAAAAAAACAAGGTTTGCGGTGTACGGCGAAATACTAATTTACAATAAAATAACATTCAATTTGTGTTAAAATGAGTACAACTGTTAGATCTTTAAACGATGCAGGCCAGTCCACGGACGAGGAACCTTTGAAGAAGATTTTCGACGATGCGATGAAGTTATTTGACAACATAGAAACGGGCAGCGAAGCTACGAACAGCGATGCCGTTCAAGTGAGCTTCTTTCGTTTTATTTCATACCTGTTTACAGTCTAAATTCTTCAAGTTTCTTTTATAAACGTGTAAAGTGGAACTGTAATGGTAAAATGTTGGAAATACTTGCAGAGAAATGTCTAGAAAGTTCTATTTTGCTCATTGAATCACCTCGTATTGTTGACAGCGTCAACCAGCTGACAAAACGTGACGGACTATTTGAAAGGTTTAACTTTGATACCAATTACTTCCACTTGTTATCTGCATAGAGCTTCTTTTGTAATCATCCCAATATACTGCCCTGTCAATGTATGTTTTTCAAATTATGCTAATTGTTTAATTGAAAACTGATAGATGATGCATCATGACAGTGCCATTGTACATTGATAGGTGTTTATCAAATCACAAATTTTATAACAAACAGTAATTAGTCAGGCTTGAAGAATAAAGGTGGTTACAAAAAATATTTTTTACTCTTTCTATATATTTCTGGCAATGCCAATTGGTAGGTACTTATGGATCAATGTCATAACAATACTGTGTTGTGTGTATTTGATTATAAGGTTAGCAATGGTTAATTCAATAGGGAATGTGCATGTATTTTTTTCTTCACTTAAATCAATAAAATACACTAATATCAAGCCAAGAAAAGTATTAAAAGTTTAGTTGGACGACTGCTTGTCGCTTAAAAATAATATTAAACTTCTACAATTTTCTACGACAGTTCAAATGGCCGTGACTGTTGCGTACTTGTTGTGACATCGTTTACCCCAATCTGCCTTGTTTACATCTAATTTTTTGGCCTTAATAAAATAATTTTACTAATTGTGTGTGCTTTAATCAAGCATAAATTGCAATAACAGTATTATAATAAAATATTTGTCAAACTTTAAGTACTTTTCAAATAAAAGTGTTTTTTGACATATAGACTGACGTCACTACCGGCGTTATCGAGGGACGATGTGTTTTGAGAGTGCTTTTGTTTCACTAAAAAACATGCTATATAAAACAATAAATTGTAAAATAAGTGATGTTTTAGAAACTTAAACAAGTGATCCACAATGTTCTTAAGCACCAATACAAGGCATTTTTAATAAATAAAAAGAGTTTTGTATTTCATGCATATTCCCTATTATCACATTGTTATTTATTTGGTCAGCTGACAATTATAAGCTAGTGATACCAAAATAAATTAATGTCTTTAGTCTGATAAAAATCAGATTAAATATTTCTTATAATATTTTTGTTGTCCAGTGTTCTTATTGTAAAATGATTTCTCATCATTACAGTTGAGTGTCAAATCAGCAATCTCAAAGTTCGAGAAGGCCACAAACCTAGTCTCCATGACAGGGATGTTCAGTAAGAATGAGAGCCTGGACGAGTTGCCCACAGAGACCCTGCAGTACATGCTACTGCCGGCCTTGCTCGGTAGTCTCACTCTGAAGCGGTGTAACCAGCCACGTTTGGAACTCGTCAATGTAGCTGAGATTTATTTCAAGTAAGACAATTGTTTAAAAGATTAAAAACAACCTAGAATAAAGATCTTTTTTTCTATTCTAGGTTGGATCTAAAAAACAGTGATCCAACATGAATTTTGATGTGAAATATTCCTGCTGTGTGTTAAATTGTATTTGTTGCATGCAACTTTATTGTAGAGAAAAACTATGACCAGGAAACACATCATCAGCTTCCTGCCCTTATCCCATAATAAGTATTTTACTTTTTTATTATTATTGTGACATTTCATGTTTATTTATTTTTTTGACATTCGTTTTGTAAATTATTGTTAATTTTATTTAATTATTGTGAATGTGAGAACCATGTGGGTCACATATTTTATTTTATTTTTTTCCCTGCCACTGTCAGGCAGTTTGAGTAATATAAGTGACCTACCCAAATGTCCTTTCTTTGGTATTGTTCGTCGTTTCGTTGAGCTCCTTAGTTATAAGTCGAGCTACACGATAACTGACAAATGCTTGCACTGACTGAACAGGTTCACTCAAATCTGTGTGGTTCTTTCTTCAAAAGACCATCTCAGACACTAATCTGCATAGTCCTCATCTGAATTGAACAAGATTATGTCTGGACTTCAAAAGAGACTATGACCTCTGAGTTTGTTTCGGCTGTTTCTTCTCAGAGTAGTCAGGAACGAAACACCGGCCCCATCTAGTTTTAAAAAAATGATGTGTAAAAGTGTTTGTAAGAACCTACTTGCAAAAATAAACATCATTCCATTTCATTTCATACCATTTGGGGTTGACCCAAGACGACTTTTTTTCCTCCATTCTCCCCTGTCAATCACCACTCTATCATTTACTCTTTTTCCTTCATATCATTCCTCACACAATCCATCAATCTTTTCTTTGCCCTCCTGCTCCCTCTCAATTCATCAACATTTATATTCATTACTCTTTTGGTCACATGTGATTCACCCCTCCTCATCACTATGCCCATACCAAGACAGTTTCACCTTTCAACTTTTCTGTAACTTTCAAACTTCCTCTATTATACAGAGTGTTTGTGTGTGGACCCGCCATAGCAAATTCGCACATAGAGGTCATTTACTAATTATTGAAGTTTGGGAGATATATTAATTTTTATACTGCATTGAGATTTTTCCAAACTTTATTTTTTGCATTATATTAATACCTTGTTTTTTTATTATTTGTTGGTAGTCAAAAACATTGGTGATTAAAATACCTCGGAACTTCCCTCAAACTAGGGTTAAAAATGAAAATAGAAGGCTTTAAAAAAAAACAAAAAAAAAAACTTGACTAAAGTAGGGTCCAATAACCTTCTCTATATGCGAATTTGCTATGGCGGGTCCAGACATAATCACCCTGTATACACTCATTCCTTACTTTATCTATTCTTGTCACACCACACATCCACCATAACATTCCTAAAAAACCTGTGAATACATTGTTTTTTCTAGCCTTTTCTGTCCTACTCCTGGGCAAAAGCCTTCCTCCTTTCTGCCATCATTTGCACCAGCTTCATTGTCTAACCCAAAACAATGATTTTGTTTTATTTATTTACTTAATGGTTTATGTACACACTACATACAGAAAAGAAGAAAGGAATAGAAAAATAGGTACAAAGGTGATGCTTATTATTTAAAGAAATCTCTTCAAGCGAAAGGAGAGTAGATAAAATGAGATGTATAGGTACATAGTGTGTAAAAGATGAGAAACTAGAATACATAAAAACTTAAAGTAAATAAAGAATTTAAATATAATGTAATCCTTTAAACTTTTCAGAGACTTCCTGCAGAGGTGTAAAGATTATGGAGTGACAGATCTCGAGGTGCCACAATCTGGGAACACTGGCTCAGAGACAATCGAGAAAGTACAGACTGAACAAGCCAAGATTACCTCTTTAGTAAGTACTAGCTGATGCCCGCGGCTTCGCCCGCGTGGATGTCGGTTATTGCGACCAAAACGCCTCCAGCAAATATCATTGTAGTTTAGCCAATGTATACAAAAAGTTGACAAATTATATATTAAAACCTTCCTCGAGAACCACTCTATCCACAAAATGTGGTCTATTGGAACGTGAAACCTACATAGGCAAACTGCATTTGTTGTCAAATGATTTGTTTAGTTTGATTCTTTTTTTTTAAACATGCATCAATCTTGATTTAATTGGCAAGTGTTAGTATAGTAATACTTGCAACTGAAATGCCTGTATCAGAGAATCTCGGAAATAAGTTAAAATACTTAAACTACTAAAACTCATGGCATTTTGTACCTACCTCTGCATGAAATAAGTATTAAAATATGTCTGTAACATTATCCCAAAATTATTGTAGGTACTAACGAGGGAAGCTAAAATCAAAAGGTTCAAAGAGGCACAGGAACTAAAGGAACAGCTCAGCATACTGTCCAAAGCCATGGAATCCTCAGCAGACGAGGAGACTAAGAGGGCTTACTTCCTGAAGTTGCTGCTGAGCTATGTGAATCAGTCATTTGAGGAACTCGGTAGCCTTGAGCAGGAGAAATCCATTCTGGAGTATATGCGTAAAAATGCTGGAGGTAAGAAACTTATTGCTTAAATTGATAAGGCTGATGCTCCACGTTAGCCCGCGAAATTCAAATTTTCTTACGTTTTTTGCAATTTGCAGACCAGTGTGAAGTTGTATGTTGATTAAAATATTGTTCGTGACTGTAAGACGTATGTAGTTACAGAATTATAATCATCAAAAATCAATCAATCAATACAACCCTCCAAGTTCATAAAGGTCGAGGAATGACTTCGATCTTGAAAAAGTCGCAACATACAACCTAGCACTGGCCTGCAAATTGCAAAAAACGTAAGAAATTTTGAATTTCGCGGGCTACCCTGACGCTTAAATCTTTATTTGAAGACAACAATTTAATATAAACCTTAACAACCTTGATATACGGTCAATATAAGAATAAATTCGCACGCGGTACTCGGAGCGCCCTCAAGCTACTACAAGAGCATGCGCGCGACCGTATATCAAGGTTGTTAAGGTTTATATTAAATTGTTGTCTTCAAATGCGCTCCGCTGCGCCTCCAGCGGTGTGCGCTGGGCCTTAGACTCGCCTAGAGCGTCAAACAATTATTAAGACGTTTTTTCTCTGACAATGACATTTGCATAATACTGTCTCGCTCGCTCACTCATACTCAAACCGTGTCCATCTAATGATGTCAGGTCGCTCTCACTTGTGGCCTACGTAAGGGCACATCTAAGGATTATAATCTTTGATGGGTTTGTTGATGTCAGCATTTGGGTTCCACTTATAATAATTGTAGATATTGGCTTGTTGAATGTTGATAGGTAATCGTTTTTAAAGTCATTGTTTGTATCATCATATTTCCAAGTTAATCCACTTAAATTCTTGGCTTTTGAAATTGGAAAATCACTACAATAAAGTAGAATGATGGAACCATAAAACTTGCATTTCAGTCTAAGTTCCGTTGTAATAAATAAATGGTGCTGAGATTAAAATTTAGTACATCTTTTTGACTTTGGTTTATTTGGCCACACATACCCATTTTGATTCTGGTAAACCAGGACCATCTGGCTCCAACCAAGAAACCAAACAATGACGAACCATCTCTTGAAACCACGTTCTTTTGTCTCGGAACCAGCATAGAATTTTTACAAGATAAATTAATGATGTAAGTGAGTATGTGAATGCTTAAAGATAAAAAGGCAGATATACCCTTCATAATGGCGAACTGTGGCTGTTAATTAGGATCATTCGTATTTAAATAAAACACACCCAACGGTGAAGTTTGTGACTTTTTCGAGGGTTCTATTTTGACGAATAGAGTATTTGCGATAAGTACCTTATGATGTACAGTGCTATACTCCTATAAGAAAGGAATGATAAAGGCTGTTATTTGCTTAAAAATAAAAAGCACCTTAAAACTCTGAAAACAGAAAAAAAACTGGGCCTCTTAGCAAGGTGGTCACCAAACAATTCTTTTTAAAAGTTCAAATATATTATATTCATTTGAACACAAAGTCTCTTGGGGCTCCGTAGCGGCGGAGGAGTTCTTGTGCCCTACGATATAGCGATATGACAGAAGGGCCATTATATATGTCACCATTACTAAACAACAACAACAGCCCATAACGTCCACTGCTGGACATAAGCCTCTCCCATGATGTGAGGAATTTACCGTAATCTCCACGCTTGGCAGGCGGATTGGAGATCGCAGTGATGAAAGACTAACATAAAACGCTGCTGCCCATTCTATGGTCTACGGAGGCGCAAGGTGTTCTGCCTCAAACATTAGTCGCCTTATACGACACCCGTGAGTGTAATGGGTTGGTTCTATTCTACTCTGCCGGATACCACACGGCCAATTACTACTTACTAAACATAGTTATTAGTTACTAAACATTTCCAATGTTCTCCATTCTCCTTCCAGCACCAAAACCAAAGGAGCGTCCCCACGTCCCTCTGAAGCCGGTTATCATAGCCCGGGACGCCGTACAGAAGGCTGTGTTCGGGCTGGGCTACCCCGCCATACCTGCGCTCACTGTCGAGGAGTTCTACGAACAACGAGTCAGGGATGGCATGTGAGTACAGCTCAATAGTAAAGTTATGGAATCAGGCGTTACTTGGCGGAGAATCGGATCTACACAACATGCAACCCAACATGTAAATAATGTGCAATGCTGTTTGTCCAATATGGAATGATTTACCAATGCAGCACAAAATATGATGTAAGCTGTGTTCTGTAACTTATTAAAACTCTCACGAAACCTGGTTTAAACTCCATTTATGAGAATAATAATTACGTTTTATCGCCAGTCGACGTAATAAGAGCGAAGATTAATTATTTAAGTTTCTCGTACCATAACATCCCACCATCCCATCATACCATAATACGTGTACAGGTCAAGCCACGCTAAAAATATAAGTCAGTCGGCAAGGTGAAGGTGAAATTTGAAGGGGCTGACAGCCCAGTGCGGCTGTGGCATTAGGTATCACCGGTGTCTTGTTGACTTACCATACCGCGTGAGACCGCGTGGTGAATTACGATCTGCTTCCTCCCACAGAGAAGAAGCCGGTTTCTCAGCAGTGGGAACTTATTAGGCTAAATCTTTTGTTGATTCTATTTTAGCCCACACCAAAACTATATTTATAATTGCTTGGTCGTCCACAGCTTTCCCGACGCCTCAAAAATACCTCACACGACCATACAGACTACAGAGAAGGACGCTGACGAGGAGGAACAAATACGAAAGGTAAAACCTTCACCAATATTCAAATATTTCGGGAATTCCCGAATAATTTGGTGTACCCGAACATTTTCGAGACTGCACGATTAGTTTTACGAGTTCCTGAAATTTTTGAGAGCCCCGCTAGCATCAGAGAACCCGACAGATTCGCATTCGAACAGAGCCAAATTATCACTATCATTTCAGCTTGGAATTACACACTGCAGGGTTATAAGGCCTCCTCTTTTGTCACACTTTCCGTTTCCGTGCGTCCCTCATTCAGGTGTTTACCACTACTTTGACATCATACACCGCTTTTTGACGGCTTTGAGTCAAAATCGATCGAACATCACGGATCTCCCAATTAAACGAAAATAGGGCAGAAGCCTGCGGTTTCTTTCACTGTTTAACACTGAATCTTAATTTCCAGGAGCGTCTGGTCGAAGAAGACGATCCCGAAGAAAGAGAGAGACAGAACAACATGGATGAGTACAAAGACGACCACAGGCGCGGCTGGGGCAACCGATACAACAGGAGCTAGGCAGCTCGCTGAGACCCACCACTGTCCACCACGCTGGCTTCTAGTGGCGGTACATGGCCGGCTCATGACGTAGGGAACTATCACAGTGCAGTGCTACAAGGTTCTTTTGGCGCCTGAGTGACATTGAAAGCTAGGACTGCTGGTAAACGTTTGTGAAATTGTCTGTGGAAAAACAAGATGGCGACGTTAGTTCCTATTAACGCCACACGCCAAAAGATCCATGTACAACTATGTAATCTACTCCATACAATTTGTCAAAGAGAGCGTTTAAACAGACTGCCTGTGAGTTTTGCACCGAGTTGAGATACTGCTCAGGACGATTAAATTGTATCGGCCATTGAATCTTGTTTACTTTAAAAAATGTGTTTTGTTTTATATTTGGTAGCATAACATCACGCCTGTCCCCCCGGAGGGGTAGACACAGGTGTATATGTATAGTAAACCCTATTTGACCATAACAGTACGGAATAGGTAACAAAATTACTCTACACAACAAACTGATGCTATGTGTTTATTTTATGTGCGGGGGTGATGACAGAACCGGTGCAATAGTTTAATAACGATAAGGGCCTGCACAGACGATAGACCTTTTGTTCGGATGAGTCTGTGGCGCACAAAATGTCTGCATGACATACAAAAAGTCCGTCGCGGATTTTACACAGACTCAACGCACACGACGCACATCTTCGATCTTTATATTCGAGTGCAGATCGCATATTAAAAGTGTGCGCCGTCTGCGTTAGCATGTGTTGAAGCAAACATTTTTTTCGCGCACTTTTGTGCGGAACGGTGCGGCGCGATCTGCCAGAATGACACGGACTTTTTGCGCCCCGTATGCGTTACTGTAATTGCTTAGGTTCAATTTTCACAGACTAAAAAGTCATCATCATCATTTCAGCGGAAAGACGTCCACTGCTGGACATAGGCCTCCCCCAAGTGTCGCCACATTGACCGGTCCCGTGCGACTCGCATCCAGCGGATTCCCGCAACCTTCACCAGGTCATCGGTCCACCTAGTGGGAGGCCTTCCAACGCAACGTCTTCCGGTTCGCGGTCGCCACTCCAGAACTTTTCGGCCCCATCGGCCATCCGTTCTGCGAGCAATGTGCCCTGCCCACTGCCACTTAAGTTTGGCAATTCTTCGGGCTACGTCGGTGACCCTGGTTCTCTTGCGGATGTCTTCATTTCTGATTCGATCGCGCAAGGAAACTCCGAGCATAGCCCTCTCCATTGCCCTTTGGGTGACTTTAAGCCTTCTGATGAAGCCCATTGTGAGCTAATGTAACGTGACTAATATTATAAATCCTACTAGCGAAAGTTTGTGAGTATGGATGTATGGATGTTTGTTACTCTTTCACACAAAAACAACTGAACAGATTTGGATGAAATTTTGCCCGGTAGTAAGATCCCATGGGACAATTATCAAACTTCACGCAGGCGAAGCCGCTGGCAGAAACTAGTACATTTATGGTCGCATGATTGGAAAAAAAATAGAGAACAGGTTTTTCATATTTCAGAGCGAACCCCGTAGTAAAAGTTGCACATATTTATGAGTACTTCCCTCCCTAGTGTGGTCATGGTCCACGTTTAACCAATCACAATGTAGTTTACACCAAGTATATTTTGCATCAGTGGAAAGAGTATTGAACGAGTATTGTCGAGTATTTGAACTTAATTAATTATTTAGTTACCCGTTTGTCGAGGGCAGGGCATACCAAAAGTCTGTAATTCTGCCGTCAGAAAAGTGGAGCTTATTTATCTTTATACTTACTCTGTTTTAAGCTTTCAGGGTTTAAAACTAAACCTACATAAGTTTATACTTGTAAGTAAATACGATGATTCGTGGTCTGTGGTAACGATTTGTATTGTAAGTATTTTGTACAGTCACTAGCATTCACTTGTATACACTTAGCAAAATTTAAAAGTGAGTGATTTCTTTAGGTCTTACCTTAAAACCTAAAATATTATGTTGGTAATCATCAATACAGAAACAAGAAATCATTTTCAAAAGGCCCTAAGTGTGTACATATTATCGCTCGTGACTGTACCTACTGATAAAGTTGTGCCATTTACATCGTAACTGTCGCCAAGTCGCGAGTTCATGAAAATTCGATGCAGTCCTCCACCAACTTTATGTAAAGTTATAATTAGCAAGTAACAAAAAATTATCCAACATTATCATGTCGTATACCAATAAATGAAATTTACATATTGTAACGTTTTGTTTTACTCATTTTGTTGTGTCACTGAAAGTCGAAACATGCGCGAGCGTCCATTTTAATTGGCAACCGAGCCTTTTTGAATAATTGCTTTATGATTCGAAGCTAAATAACTATTGCTCGTGGATAAATAATAACTGCCGCACGGGTCGATCTCCAGGTTAAACCGCGCTTGCCAAAGTTTCCTCTGTGTATCGGAAAGCACGTAAGCCGTTGGTCTCGGTTGTCGTTTGTAGATCTTTGACAGTCGTTACCTAAAAGTCGACAACCAGTATTATAGTTCGATTCAAACTGAATGGCGGCTCGGAAGTTAGCTGTGAGTGACGCAGGAATAACGCTTTAAACTTTATGGCGACTCGGAACATCTAATGTAAAGCTGCGCAGACAACAATTTTAGGTATCAACGGGGCGCAGGTGACGCATCGTTTTGTCTGTATAATGCGCAGACCGTCACTTGCAGCTAATTTTCGAGCCGCCATTAAGTTTGAACCGAACTATACCAAGGGTATCGTATTACCTACCCAGTACCTACCAACTGGGTTGTGGTCATATAGGCAGTCGCTCCATGTAAAATATCGGTATTTAGAGCTGCACCCGGTTAGACTGGAAGTCGACCCCAACATAGTTGGGAAAAGGTAGTGGCTTTTTGATTCGAAAAGGCGAACTTTTTACTCCCAAATCTTTGCTGAGGCGCAAATTTGGAATTGATGTATATATCATTGCAATAAATGATGTCAGCAACTTCCAATGTCCACCTCACCCGACTGACAATCTTCACAGTTTAGTACATATAACCCTACAATTATGATTTAATCGAACAGATCATTACTTACTTCACATCTTATAGACGTTCGCTTATTGCTGCAACAATTGAATAGCAGTGCCACGTCCAAAAGAGGAATGACCAGAAAACCCACTCGGTACCGCAACTGTAATGTTTTATCACAAACTTCAGTTGCATACATTTTGGCCAGGGGGTCGTAATTACAGGGGTAGATTACCACCAAAAATGTGCCTTTCGCTATTTACTGCAGACGCCATTAGGTGAGAAAGCAATGTGATTTAATAATAAGAAGGTACCTATATCAACACACGTTATACCGACAGGGGCAGGAACTCTTCGGAGAAACACTGGCGTGGTATGATGTCTTGTTGTCCCAGAAAAGCAAATAAATCAACGCCCTCACTACCATAACTTCACTATTTGCGAATTAATTTTCGAAGTTTCCTCATACATAGAAGATATCTCCTCCTCTTACATGCTTTGTGGTTCTTACAGCCCTTGGAGTTGCAAAAGCAGCAGATTCTTCATTCTTTAATTTCTTGTTGATTCATTACTCTATGGAACTACGGTCCCTGCGGCAGTGTCGCAAGTCGATCGCTCATCAATGGCCACCAGATGGGCTTGGCAAAGGTCAACAGCACCTGCCTGAGTGCCCACTTTCACTGGACGGCCACGAAATGAAATGGAAAGTACCGACACATATGTGACAGGTTGCTTTGTCTCGCCACGGTAACATGTAACGAGTGTATGATAGACGGGACGTCATGTTGCTTAACTGTCTCTGATGTTGTGGTCCATTTCTCCTATAGCAGACATACAAATCGGTGATTTGACGACTAGGTTGGTGTTTCGATCTTTTCGAAGCTGATTGGGTTGGGCATAGGTTTATTAATTTAGGTTGTTAATAAAACAAAACCTATTTAAAGCCAGTGGATATTTTTGTGTGGAGATGTTAACTTTAATCAACTCTTTGTAAAACAAAGTTACTAATTGATTGATCTTAGTACCTACTTGGTTATCTTAGTAGGTAATACTAATAACAGTAGGTCGGCTATTTTTTCTTATTATGTGTATACACAAAAATTCAATTGCGATTTGTGCGTCATCACCTTAATTACGCCAAAGCCTAGAGGTTCTCGGCAGCAAACAGTAGATACGCTGCACATGCACAAGTTACTCCCGTTGACCAGCTTTTTGGCCCTAATGTCCTCACAACTTTAGGCGCAAATTAATTAATTGGGGGCAACTGGTGAAGACATGCCATGTGAAAGCGCCCTTAACAATATCACAACGACATCTTCACTCATGGCTTCAACGAACTTTTCATATAGTCTTCGTATCAAAGGACAACGTTCCTTTCACCGTATCCATAAACGCCATCAAGAAGTGCCTTCAACAAACTGGCCTACAAGGCTCGCGTCCCTTTCTCAACTATCACTAAGCACTTGCCATACCAGTAAGGGGAGCAAGTACTCGCCATCCATCAGTGGAACGACTTCCGTGCTCCTCTTTATGGGAAGTGGCGCGTGCGTCGACGCGGAAGCACGTGCGCCTTTCCGTCCATTGATGTGATACAGATTGGATGTGGCAGCCGTTAGTACCTTTAGGTATGATGGTGTTAGACGTGCTTTTTTGTAGTGGCAACTTTCATTTGTTTGTTGTTTTGGGTACGTTAAGTGCGTATACAAGTTGTAACGCACAACTTCTCATGTGGGCCATAATCCTCCGCGCGGACCCATTGCAGCTTGGTGGATGTCAGGTTCTAGTTAGTGCGAATTTCCAATGTTATATTTCACCGTGTTTTGAGCAGTCATGTGAAATAAATCACACAAAGGAAAGTCCCTGTGGGTTCGAACCTACTACTTTTGACATGTATGTCTAAGTCAGGGCCGTAACCACAGGGCTCCGGCTACCATTGCTCCCAATGAAAAACGTTAGGCTCTCAAACCCTTTAAATCCTAACTGCATAGGCATATAATTTTAACTAGCAATACGTAACGGTATTATAGATATGTAGATATATGTATTAGATATGTAGTATTATAGATTACCCCATTAAAACACCACGTCTCATCCATTCATCGCACACGTTGCGACAAGGTCGCCGCTTCGGTTACAGTTAGGTACCTGTTCACTAATCGTGCACATTTGCATCGTAGACCGCTGGCCATCGTTCTACTGCGGGAGACATGCTGGCTACAGTGATGATAGCTAGTCCTTCGTTAGGAACTCAATTACCGGCAAAATCTCTTTGCACTGACCTACTAAATTATAAGGTAGACTACAACAGATTCTAACTGAGAGAGATTAAAAGTTTTTAAGGATCATCAACCCACGGAAGTTACCATCCAGTAGAATGTAGAAATTGTGAATTCATTAAATCATCGGATGGTAAGTAATTCTCCTAGAGACCGTTTTATGGTCATGGTAGCTAATCTGAGCGGTGCGAGGCGATGGAAATGTTATAGTTTATTTTTTTCGTAAAAAGCTTTGCCTCACGCTAGGAATTTCTTCTGTAACATTTAAACTCCCTGCTTGTATTACCTGTATTCTCATAGAGAGGAGGCCTGTATCCCAGCAGTGGGAACATTAATAGGCCGATGATGATGATGATGATGACCTGTATTCCATACAAATATTTGCTCCGTGTGGGAATCGAACCCGCGACAAGCAGCAGAGCAGTCAATCGCTCAGCGCTGTTTTCCTTGCAAGCGTTGTGCCGTGTACCAGTGTGGTGCACTCCCTCTTATCTTTCTCTCGTACTTTATATCCTATCCTAATCTACAGCGTATTTCACGATTTTAAGCCTCCCTTCAATGATGAGAACTTCCGGTAACTTTGAGAAATTAGAACAGCTATGAGGCAGTTGGACAAAACGGAAGAAGAACGAACCAAGAACCAAGTGTTCATCATCGTCTGCCAAGCCTTTTTCCAACTATGTTGGAGAGTCGGCTTCCAGTCTAACCGGATGCAGCTGAATACCAGTATTTGACGACCCGAATGGCGTAGCGGTAGTGAGGCTGCCTTACGTTCTAAGGGTCCCGGGTTCGAATCCCGGTTGAAGCAAATGTTTGTGTGATGAGCATGGACATTTGTTTCCGAGTCATGGATGTTTATATGTATAATAAGTATGTATTTATAAACAAAAAGTATCTATGTAGTATATCAACTATCTGGTGTCCACGACACAAGCCTCGTTGCTTAGTGTGGCAGTAGATGTCGCTGTGTGTTAATGTCCAGCGATATTTATTTTATTTATTTTTACATGGACTGTCTATCCAAACTCCACAATCCAGTTAGTACTGGGTAACATGATGCCCCCTTGCAAGTATTGTGTACCTAAATGATCTTAGGAGGCCTTATGTCCAGCAATACACGGAGGGTTCATGGGTTGATGGTACCTTTCACCAACACTAATTAGAAAACGCTTTAAGTTAGAAACAGTGCGTTAAGTGCCGACGTTAGTAAATCGACGTAAATTACGAAGTGTTTATCAATAGAAGGTTGTTTGCAATGTAATTAACTTAGAGGCTGATAAAAGATAGGTCTCGGCGAGTGATTTGAAAATAAATTGGCTTCCTGCTTATCTCGTTTTCCTGGTATGATTCTATTTGAAGAGAGAACCTGCATCAAATACGACCGGCAACACAAACCCGGTCATACGGTGTTCGGAATGTTCCGATATCCATCATTTTAACTTCACTAAGCGACAACTAAAAATATACCTAAATATTATGGAATTATTGGAATTTTAACTAGCTAAGCTGAATAGTGTGAACATGGTACCAGATTGCGCATAGATGTCGCTTACACCGTGTTGTTTCATAGGCTTTTACGGTTGGATAGGCATGCCATATCAAATCGTCATCAAAATACAATCGCCGGGGAAAACTGTAAAAATCTATAGAATTTTTAGTTAGTTATGTTAGAATTTCGTAGTTCGTGTCCAAAATGTGAAACAGGCCGTTAGAGTTCGGTTAATTTAGAATACAATAGATTCGAACGTACTTTTCAAAGGTAGTGTGTGGATATTCAATAGAATCTATAGGTTCATATCGTATTTGGAATCATATTGAGCCAGTTCCCACAAAGCAAAATAGTATCTAATAATTCTAGAAAACAATCAATAAACTTAATTAAATCATATAACCTGCCCAGGTGTTCGATTCTACCGGATCTAGCCTAGCCCGTATAGACATAGGTTTAGGTTTACTTAGACATGTGACATGGCTATTTAAATATCTGACACACTTATTTGGCTAAATATATTCGAACCACGTGCAGGCTATGCACATATAATATGATACAATTATTACCGACATTATACAATATGAATAGTTTCAAAATATCGTTACATGTACTGTTATGGGCCCAGTCCATAGAGAGTTGGAAATGTTAGGACATTAGGTATTGCATAGTAATGGACAGGTTCTGTTGCCAGGCTCTGCCTTCTGAGCTAAACCGCCACAGTATTCTCACTGCAACTCCTGAAAGCCAAAATCAATAGAGACGACCACCAGAAACGCACCCAGGCAATGAATCTCCCTCGAGAGAGTCCCTCGTTATTAAATTTGTATCAAGTTGAGATCCATTTAAATCTAACCAAACTGCAAAAATGACAAAAAATAATGTTTCTGAAATGATCCACGAGCAGATTGGACTTTGAAGTCGCATGCTACAAAACAAGAGTTAGGCTAAAAAAGTGTCGATTCCGATTGAGCAGTGTTAGATTGTCACACCCATAGACATTTTCGTAGACTCAGCAACTCAATGTGCAACATCATCATTACTGTGTCAACTCTGCAGTGCCCTCCACACGATATTTCGAAACTGGTCCTTCGATAATTGCGTATCCGTTACACTGCAGTAGTTGGAATGCAGGCGGTGTCTCCAAGATTTGCATGTGCACTGGACGCGAAGTGTGCCGGGTAGCAGGTTCCATTGTAATTGATTGGATACTTTAGGAAGCGCTGTTACGTTCCATAGGCTGTTTAGCTGGGAATAGGTGTCGGTAAATGACGTGTGGTTGGTAATAAGTTCGTTTTATTAGCTTCAATGGGTGGTTATGTTTGTTTATTATTGTGTTAGTGGTTTTACAGTATCTAAGGCTAACTTTTGAGTTGTGATCGTTCCACCTTCAACCAGTTTTAACTGCGATGCCAAAGAGTCGGTCTAACTTATGTTTTGTATGTTTAGTTGTGATTGTAGAAGTTGTTACTCATTACATATCGGTTTTAATCGCGAAGCTAATTTCACAGATTATTGAAAAGTTTTGAGATGTCTCTCTATCAGTGGTTTAGTGTTACGAGAATCTTGAATATACTTTCCTTCTATTATTTTCTACAACATTAAAATGAAAATGCTGCAGAATACAAACAACCACATGAACACTTGCACACCTCTATAAATCGTATAATATTACTACAAATTCTCTTCCTCATTGGACAAGTTTACCGCTTCATCAAGAGCCCCTACGAATAGATTACATCTGTGAGTTTCAACATTTACCATCAGCCATATACTTAGATGAGTAAGATATGGTAGCGGTACCTCAGATAGCTTGTTAAGTCAGGCTGTCCACTGTCTTGGTTATGGCTTGATATATGGAGTAATATGCAGTTAAATAGAATAGGTAGACGTCTTATTTGTAGTTACGTGAGCAACACAGGATGTTTCGTTTTCACTGGCCAACATGTCTTCGGTTATGTTATGATTTTCATGTAGGTACAGTCGACTGCTCGTCGTCGGTATTAACAGTTTGACCTTAAGTTAGACTAGCGTAGTGCGGACGGAGTTTTATCAGAGTAAATGAGTTTATTACTACTATAGTTTTATTACCATCTGACGAGCAGTAGAGGTTATACTTGGTCTAGTAGGTACCGTTACTTATGCACAAAGGTAGACCTGCGAATGACAAAGTCCTTATTGAAACCCACTAGTACTTTGCCTACTCGGGTTTCCACCCGCACAGACGAATGTGCGAGTCCTTTTTTTCCAGGTGGATGTTTTTTCTTCGTATTTTATATTCATGCTAATTACTTCATTTTGTATCTACTTCATAACACGGATCTTCTTCAGGAATTTCTAAAAAGATTGATCTTGGGGACATAAAGCCATACATAGGTAGACATACCAGGTAGACTATTAATAGCCATAATAATATACGATGTTATCTGACCTGGTATTCAGGTGTACACTGTCAGGTATTCGATTGATAACATTCCTTTTTCACTATTTGATGATAATTCACATCAGACCTGGGTAGGAATGGTACGATATCTCTTTAGCAACTGTTTTCGCATACAACATCATTCTTGTCTTTCCAATCAAGGGTTGTTTGTAAGAATCTTTTAAAAGATATCTAGTTGGTTCTGCTCAATGTTTGATTAGTAGGTATTGTTTTATTTTTTATTTGTATACTCTTAATAAATAATCTCTAATTCTGTCAAATATGTCAACAATCAAACCTCGTTCACGATTTAGTTTCCAGACATACTCGTATAAACAAATGAATGTTTTATAGAAAATTTTTAACAACAAATTTTATGATTTTAGAAATTCTAGCCATTTTGAAATCAATTCAAGTTGCTGTAAGGTACTTTTTGACGGCCAGAGCAAAAACGCACGCGCGTGCGCTCCACGCCAAGCCACAATTTCACCTACCATTTTGTCACATATTTGTGTGGTTTGGCGTAAGAGCTTTAGGCGTTAGGCCACGCGCTTGCTTGTCACGTATATGTGACTATGGCGGTCAAAAAGTTAACTAACAGTAACATACAATTGCTATTGGCAAAGTGGAAATACTTCTATTTGAAGCAAGGATTTGGATACAAGGATGAAGTGGTAGGTCCCTATACCAAGCGGTAACAAAAACGGCCCATTCTAGAGCCACAAGATCACACGTCGATCACACACCCGCTCAGCATCCGTCACAGACGCCATCTTCCGGCGTATAGGATAATTTTCCAGACACACGTATAATTATGACCAGTTCCTGTTTGCACTGCTGACTCTCACTACACTTACGAGGCGTTTCCTATAGGAATGGTAACGTTTACTACTGACCACTGGTTATATACGGTGGTTGTAAACGGAAGGCAGTGTATGATGGAAAACTTAAACTGAGATCTATAAACGTTAGGATAAAGGAGTAACCATAACCTTGGAGTTTCTTGTGGGTTCTTCTGCAAAGAAAACTACTAATTCGAACCTTGCACCTATCTTCTGACGTTTTATATATATCCGCATCATTTAGTTAGGCGAAGATAATATTTCTTTTTTGTTTTAATGATCGCTGCTTCATTCATGCTGCTTGTCTTGTCTTCTTTGTGTAATGTGTAATTTACTTCATCACCACTTCTCTCAAAAATGTAAAGAAAAACATCTTCAGGAAAAGGACATGACATGTCTTTAAGTTAAAACCCAAAATTCGAACACGTGTGTGTGACCAACCCGCACTGGGCCGCGGCCGGTGTGGCGGGTAAGGCCCACTCCCATTCATAGAAATGAGTTGTGTCCCAGCAGTGGGAATGTCTTGGGCTATTCTATAAACATTATTTTGCACATGCTTTGGCTTAGACATCTTGCACTCGTAATTGGACAGTCGTGCGACAGTGAGAGGAATGACGCTTGGCCAAGAGTGCGTGCTAAGTAACGTTCATAGATCTCGGCCTTAGACTAATAGCAGGAAGTTTCACTTGTCTATGTACCGACGTTTAAGCCTTTACGCCATGTCGGCTTAAGTAAATAGGAGTTTTATGTTCGTTGCGGAACCATCAACCAAGCATTCTGTACTGTAAAAAATATTGTTGAGAATCTACATTTTTTTGGAGTGAAAAATCACTTTGACGTTGGAACTTTGACGGCCAATATCTCCGTAACTAGAAGGTTTCTAGGTATGGTCCTGAACAAAACAATGACGGAGGAAACAATGACGGGGTGTTGCCTTTCAGGTTCATTAAAGGTTTTTTTTACACCCATTCTTATGAAGCGGAAACTATTGCCATCAAACAAGCACAAATCCAGACTTTATAACACAGGGCTGTTACAGAGAAATGGAACAAAACACTAACACACATTTTAAATAATTGGACACCTTTTCTTTCAGACTTATTCAAATGCATTTATCTTTATAACATTATGAAAACAAAAAAACCCAAGATTTACGAGTTAATAATATTATGATATCATCTTAGTTATTTTATCTTTTACAATGACATTGGGATACAGTTGTCAAGATGTTATTCTGAAACGTGACATTATATCTTTTGTTATCAGAAAACTTTTCACTTTATGTTTATCTTTTAGTTGGTTATTGTGCGTTTCGTGGAAAAGTTAATTTTCGGTACAGTTTTTAAAGGTGGTTTTTTTTTAAACATGTTGCATTGTGAGGTGGACTCTTTTGTAAGTATTTTCTCATGTTTTATTGTTTTTATGTAATTTGACCAAATTCTTTGTAAATATAGATTCTTTCTTTATGGTGTGGTTAGTGCCTAACCTGGTGTCAGAGTTTTATGCCGCCCATGGGCGTCTGACTTGGCTTTACATGCCGTCAAGAAATATCTCTCAGGCATGCTGGATGCGAGTCGCACGGGACCGGTCAATGTGGCGACTCTTGGGGGAGGTCTTTCGGCTGAAATGATGATGATGATGCTGGTTTCCTCACGATGTTTTCGTTTTCTCTCACCAAAGCAAGTGATAATTATACAATATAGATGGGATTGGGATACAATGGACAACGCTCAAAAAATCATAAATGGCCATCGCTCGTACACTTAGTTCTAGTGTAACCGAGAGATGGGATCTCAATACTTTTCTATGACATTTTTACTGATAGGCCTTCTGTAGCTTAAGGCCTAAGGTAAAGCTTAAAATTAGCGACTCTGTTTGTGGTGGTTCAAACTTCGTTTAAAATACTGTTAGAATAAAGTTCTAATCACTACAAAGCGGTTGTTACGTCAGTCACTGCGGCAGAATAGTGCGAAATGAGTGGTTTTTTGCGATTTACAAAAAATCAATTGATTGGACTAAAAAAGTAAAACACATAAGACCTGCTTTATAGTTAGTTCAGTTAGTATGCAAAGTTTCATGATCTAATTTGAAGTACTTTTTGAATACCAGCGGTTTATTGTTCGATTTGTAGGTTACTTTGGAATTTTTTTCTATCGAGAAAAGTTTATGGAATCGTGTTTTTGTCATACATAGTACTTAGCATTAATCCTCAACTTCACAATATATTTATTTCAATTTAATGCTGCAGTATTTTAGGCGTAACAGAGGATCATGCTAAGCCATTTGAGGTAGCATAGGCCCTTAAATCTGTTTTCCTACAATAGATAAACAGTTAGGTATGTTAGGTCACAGTCGATGACTCATCATACGAGTACAAGTCAATGAAGGAGGAATACGGAGCTCTATGACACACCTAGCGCCTAGGTATACTAGGTACAGCGAGAACCTAGATGCTATTTTCAGCACTCGGTTTGAAGTTGCGGTCGTTGGTCTAGTGGTCACAAGCGCGACTGCTGAGTATGAGCTCCTGGGTTCGATGCCCGTGTGAACGATGTGAACGATGAAAGTGTTAAGTATTATTGGGTTTTTTTGGGTTCATCAGGAATTTCTCAGTGGCAGTTACGGAGTCTGGATTTGTGCCAGGTTGTAAGCTCGCCCCCTATTACATGGGACTTAAACATACCTAACTGGCAAAATGTGAGTGTACTATTAGGTACACCTCTGCCTTACCTTCGGGGATTACAGGCGTGATGTTGTGTTATGATTGGAAGTTGATTGACCGAAAGGTATCATTCAACGGCAAGAGCTACTTTTGGGTGGCACGAGCCGGTGTCAAGACGATAACAATAAATCAGAAGTTAAATCTTTATGAGTCTCTTCTGCCAATTATCCGGTGGGAATTTCGTAATTTTTATTTGTATTGCATTGCCCTTATCCTCGTCTACCTAAGTACATTTAAACTCTGTTCTAAATTTTTGTTCTTTTCGTCCTATGGTTTGGGTTGGGCGGGTCAATGAACAAGTTCAGACTTTTCTTTTTATACATATGATTTAGCATATAGATGTTATATGAGGTCATATACTCGTATTTACCATGGTAGCTTGCGTTGACAATACAGTATAGGTACACCATACCTAGTATTATAAAATGTGTATATGATATCAATTGATATGTAAAATTAATATGCTTTTGTGACGGTCATAAACAATTTGTTTCATAAATCAAGCTATCCTGAAGTAAGACGAAAGTCTATGACCAGTGTGTGTTACCAGTGATTACATACGGGACCGAAACGTGGTCGCTCAAAATGGGCCTCATCAGAAGGCTTAAAGTGACCCACAACCGGACAATGGAGAGGGCTATGCTCGGAGTTTCTTTGCGTGATCGAATCAGAAATAAAGACATCCTCAAGAGAATCAGAGTCACCGACGTTAGCCCGACGAATTGCCCGTGGGCAGGGCTCATTGCTCGCAGAACGGATGGCCGATGGGCCTGAAAAGTTCTGGAGTGGCGACTGCGAACCGGAAGACGATGCGTTGGAAGACTTCCCACTAGGTGGACCGATGACCTGGTGAAGGTTGCGGGAATCCGCTGGATGCGAGTCGCACGGGACCGGTCAATGTGGTGACACTTGGGGGGGGGCTATGTCCAGCAGTGGACGTCTTTCGGCTGAAATGATGATGATGATTATGATCCTGAAGTAGGGCAACAAGAAATCGAATGATTTATAATGTGACAACTATCGACATTCCTCAAATGTATATACCATGTAACGATTGACCCAGTCTGCCCAGAGACAATACACACATAACTTGTTTATTAAATTACTATTATTATCTATGGACGTATACAAAGCACAAACAATAGGAATTAGGCTCGCTTTGGAATGATGATAATTTGAAATCCTCCTACGCTGTAAAAAAAGGGGCCAAGTGTGATTTTGTAACGTTTTTAGAGATTTGTTACGTTCAATTAAATGTGACATAGTATTTTGATTGGTGTTGATTATAACTATTGGTAAATTCGCCCCAAAAATCAATTTCCATTGGTCTCAAAACCAGACAATGTTAAAAAAGAAAGCAGATTTAGCAGATCTTTTATGGGTGAGATTTTGAAGAATCAGGAGCGCAGAATCCTTTCTACCTCAGAGAGTTGGTTTCCTTCGGCCTCAGGACCGATCCTGTTAAGGACTGCATACCTACTACATGTTAAGGTTTTTAAATAAAATATCTACTCGTAGAATTGAGATCTGTCTGTTTTGGTTAGCCCAATAATACTTTTGTTTACTGATTTTGTAGAGGCGATAATAGTCAACCTGTAACGTTCCAACTGCTGGCAAACATGCCTCTTTTCTGGGAGGCCTGTGTCCCAGCAGTGGTACGAGTAAGCGGAGCACTAGTAAGCGATAGTGGGCCGAAATTCATCACGCGGCTCGACTAATAATTGACATTTAATAGGTAAATTAGGTTCCTCAACAGAACCCACTGCAACAAAGCATGACTCTACAGCACCCACTATATAATGTAAATTAATGTAATAAGTATAACATTAAGAGTATACAATTGCGTTATATTGAATTGATCACGTACACAATGTGGTGTGTCACGTCAGTAGTAAGTCTGATTGGCTGAGGACAGGTTACAGTTCAGTTTAGTCTAAGATTTTCTTCGTTCAGTTTAATCTAGATTTTCCTTTGATAAGCGTGTGTGACTAAAAGTGTTCGAACTGGATCTGTGTTTGTGGTTAGCGTCCTGGAAAGGAAAGCTGAAAGGAGTACGTATTTAGTTTTGTGTTTTCATTGTAGCGTTTATCTATATTTTTGAAAGAGTCATCATCATTATTTTCTTCCCCTTATCCCAATTTATTTGTGGTCAGTATGTCTTTTTCTTCTATACATGTTTTTCTATTATTCGTCATCTCAGCTGTCACCCCCTTTCTAGCGATACCATATTTTTAAAACAAGTATGGTATTTTATTTATACCTACCACCTACCTACCTACAATAGCTCGTTGGCCTAGGGTGGTTCTACACCGTTATCAAAGCTGTTTGTTTCAATTAACTCATTATTTTCGTGTCAGTTTAGTTACAACGATAACTTCATCAGAACACTTTGCACCTAAGCCTGTTTCTTTTGTCCTTTGCATTGAATGCCTTTATTAAAGTTGGTCCTTCGAGCCGGATGACTTCTCGCTGTCCCCGCACCCCTCGTTCACTGCCCCTAGAGTGTGGCGATATTGAGAGGAGCGGTTTCAACAAAAGTCAAGCAAACCACGACTGTGTACTTGCTTAGTTTAAGTTGCCGGAAGCAACATAATGAACATACACACTAACTGCATAATAATCGCAATATCCAACGATACGGAGCAATGTTGCTCCATATTGCTATAAGTATTGTGCCAACCAATTGCTGGTGCAATTAATTTAGGTAAGTCTACGTGACGTGCTACGCAATGTGCCTCTACGCCGTAGCAGGTAGCGTAGCGTTCCCTAAAATTGAATATTTAATGTTTTTTCTTTTAGTACGATTAGAAACTTTAACAGAACGATTATAATATCCGCACGGGTCGATCTCCAGGTTAAGCCGCACTTGCCAAACTTTCCTCCGTGCTTCGGAAAACACGTTAAGGCCCTTCTAACCCTAAAATTAGCAACTCTATTTGTGGTGGCTCAAACTTCGTTTGAAATACTGTCAGAATAAAGTTCTAATCAGCTTGCACTACAAAGCGGTTGTTACGTCAGTCACTGCGGCAGTATAGTGTGAAATGAGTGTTTTTTTGCGATTTACCAAAAATCTATTGATTGGACTAAAAAAGTAAAACACATAAGACTTCCTTTATAGTTAGTTCAGTTAGTATGCAAAGTTTCATGATCTAATTTGAAGTACTTTTTGAATACCAGCGGTTTATTGTTCGATTTGAAGGTAACTTTGGAATTTTTTTCTATCGAGAAAAGTTTATGGAATCGTATTTTCGTCACACATAGTACTTAGCATTAATCTCAACTTTACCATATATTTATTTCAAAATTAATGCTACAGTATTTTAGGCGTAACGGAGGATCATGCTAAGCCATTTGAGGGGGTATAGGCCCTTAAGCCTTTGGTCCCGGCTGTCGTTTGTAGATCTCTGACAGTCATTACAGGAAGTCAGTGGCCCGAAAATCGGACAACCAGTCTTACCAAGGGGTATCGTATTACTCAGTACTAACTGGGTTGAGGAAGTCAGATAGGCAGTTGCTCCATTTAAAATGCGGGTATTTAGGTGCATTCGGTTAGACTAGAAGCCGACCCCAAAATAGTTGAGAAAAGGCTAGGTGGATAAGGATGTATTATTACAAAGTTTACGTAAAATTTTGGGGATGCTAAGTGAATACGTTCACCGGTTGTGATAGTCGAGAGTAGATAGCTACCGTACGTAATGCTCGATGTTCCAATTTATATTGCTATTTGTCCAAGGGAATGAAATACCCGCAATAATATCTACCTTTTCCTATCTTCCGCTACGATAAATGTAATTGCGAATTGCTCCATATTCGTCGGCAAGCTGTGGTACAGTTGGAGTGTCAACACATCCCGCTGCCGACACAGTTAATGCCGAATGTCGTTCGAAGGTATATTACCCTGAAAGGGAAACTAGCGTGACTAAATGCTCTGGTGTATCTGGTGTGTTATCTTTGATATGATCTACATTATTTACCTAAATGTTCAAAATGCATATAATTCAGTACCTACGTCTACGTGGAAAAGGTGACGATGTTCTCATTTTGATTTGGAGGTTTTGAATTCCCGGTGTTTATAAGTGAAATAAATACAAATAAAATAAAGGAATCAGGTGCTTTTTGTTTTTTTGTAAGATGCAATCGGTAACTCTAATATAGTCAATTTCAAGATGGATGTTTGTTACTCTTTCAAACAAAAACTAATGAACGGATTCGGATCAAATTTGGCACACAGATAGTTTATAACCTGAATTAACACATAATACTTTTGATACGATCCAGTGGGACAATTACCGAACTCCAAGCAAGCGAAGACGCGGGAAGCTAGCATGCAATAAAATAAACACGGATTAGGATACTTGCGTACGTCGGTTATTGACATTATGATAACGACAGATAATGACTATTGTGATGGACTAATCACCCCCTTATCTTATCTCCCACGCCTCTGTTTAGTCACGTGTGACGTCACGACGGCCCTTAATGGCGCCGGTGAATGAAAACATCGAAAGCGGCTTAGCTGTTAAGGTGATGATGTGATTCATAGCACGTGCATTTAAATTTGATACGTTATTTTTAGAATGAAAGCTCGGTTGATGAAATATTTTATTACTTCCGCATTAGGGCGACCCTTTGCATAGGTGGCTGTATTTTTTACACATACTAGCTTTTGCAGGCGGCATCGCTCACGTGTTGTTCGAAATTTGAAAGCTGTTATTTTTCAGACAAAACATACGACTCTCTTTCACAAATCGTTTTTTATTTGAAACCAGCATCGAGACTACGAGAGGGCTTCCCATTAATGGATTGTGAAATGACTCCACTCCAAGTCATAATAGACACTTAAAAATTGCGTCAACACACGTTAGCTAGAAAGTTACGCGTTATTTGAGTAAACCAGAGATTTCTACGAGAATCTTATCAAACCGGTTGTTCACGTATCACCATGCTTCTATTGTTTTTGTTATGCAAGCCTATTGTTGGATAACCGATGATTCTCTCAAGTGGCCAACTCAGATTCATTGAAAACTGTATAATGGGTGCAAAAATTCCCTTTTTTATTTTGCCTCTACTATCCCACTGCTGGGCAAAGGCCTCCCCCAATTCCTTCCATGTGCTTTTATCTCGGGCCTCTCCGGACCAGCCCTCACGGTACGCGTCCAGATCGTATCTCCACCTCTTTCTGGGCCGAAAAATACCCTTGACGAAGCCAGAAGGTATTTGTTCTCCCCGTTATTGCGATCATTTTTTTTTGTTCTAGACCATACCTGGTAAGTTATTTTTTTTCACAATTTACAAAAATACAAGTTTTTATGTTATAACTTTACTTTTAAAAACTTCCACGACCCCTGTACATGTAACTGCGACACTTCATCCATCAAGATCCACCAGTACAGTACAATGTTTGGAGTGCGTTACATTGAGTTCTACGATAAAACGTGTTTTTTCACCCCAAAATAAAGGTCGTTTCCCAGCAATTATTTTTGCATAGAGTTATTAATTAGTTTGCTGTACAGAATGCTTGGTTGCCGACTTAGTGAAGGCTCCGTTTACACCTTGTATTACTTCGACAGTTTACAACTAGTCATACCAAGGGGTATCTGACACTCAAAACCCAGTTACTGGGTTTGGAGGTTTTGGAAGTCAGATAAACACTCCAACTCACCGGACTCCTCCACTCGCTCCGGTATTCAGCTGTATCTTATCCGGTCAAACTGATATGCGTATCCAACATAGTTGGCTTGGCAGAGATACTACGTTGCACCCAGGTGCTACATATTTGGGTTGCTCCACTAACCTAGCCCATAAATAATCAACGACAGTTAAGAAAGTCGTGAAAATATCTTAGCACAATGAGTCCTTGAGACAACACTTGCCCCGCATCTCTTCGCTTTACATGCCTTAATCGCTCAAGTTAATAAAGAGCGAGAATTCTTATGCTTATAAGGGAGAAGAATGCAAGTTACATAACTCCATTACGCATACGCAGCAGGCATATAACGTAACACAACTTGTTTAAATCTAGAAACAACTCATCTTGATAGACAACAAACTTGTCTAGTTGCATCTGGCAAACAATTATGGAGTTATCTTTTACATTTCCAAGGTTCGTTGGTGACGCAGCAAAACAAAGATGTCTGCCACGCGTGCGCGTTAGGTGTCCTACTACTTGCGCCGTCCTTGCATATTCTAGCTAATGTTTCTTGTTGATTCCACACGCGTTTAGTTTATATTATATTAAGTACTAGTATTTATTCGCGGTTTCACCCTGAAACAATGGTTTACGAATTTCTATCAAAATCTTTCGGATTGTGGTAGAAAATACAAAATTAGGGTGCAGTTTGTAATCTACCTGTGTGCATCCAAATTCGTTCACCCGTTTAGGCGTAAAAATCTAACAGACAGAAATACAGACATAGTTTGCATAATTGCATTTATAATATGTTTTAGTATGGAAGTGCGGTTATGTATTTGCATCAAGTCCTTGTATGATTAGAATGATCTTAGTCTAGATCTATGTAACTACATGTAGATTGTCAGGTACGCCAGAGAACTATTTATAATAGACCTGATTTGCATATGTAGGAGCTGACCGTTTATGTTCTCTATGTTATTTATGAAGTAGACATAGTCTTTTGTTAATGTTATTTGTTTCATGTCTTGTATTGTAATTCTAGAATGTCTGTCAGATTCATTAAGAAACTCTAGCGCTAATTACTTATAGATTTTTTTACAGCGTTGACATAAATGATCTTTTGAACCAACTCTCTTAATTAACGTACACTTATTGGATTAGATAGGCAGCATAATTAATATTAACTTGAATAATAAGGTTGCCGTAAGATTGTACGCTTAAATGTCAGCTATTTTGAAGGCTATGTACCGCGGAGCTATATGGTTACTAATACATCTTATTCTTCAATAAGATTCGGACCTACCTTTATACGAACAGCTCATCTCTCTTATTCCGCTTTCCTTCCTATAGCCCTAAAAGTTAGTTTCTTCTTCAGGGTTAGGGTTTTATGAAACTTTGCCAGCTTTCCAACATTGCATTTACATTTTGAAAATTTCAACGACAACTTTAAAAGAAGACGTTTGTTATCAAATCAATCAAGCTTGTTATATAAAGTGACGCCCATTTGTTAGTCAGTAACGTCGGTATTCGAACTATAATAACTATCAACATATTGAGACAATGGCTAAACTGTGGGCCATTGAACTAGGAACATGTTCCTCTATTCAATAACATGGAGCCGTTTACAGCGTGTTTTTTATTTGTCTAGAGTGAAAACTACACACATCAAAAATGTCTAGGGATCAAGCATTTTTATGCGGATTTCTTGAGATTGAGATGTGGCTTTGTAATAAATTTATGATTTTATAAATTTATATGGATCCTTTTTGGTGCATTTCATAATTTGAATCAGGAACTCTCAATCAAATTCGAGTAAAAGATGAAAATAAGCTGTCAATATTTTCCCTATAAAAACATACAACGCATTGAAGACATTATTAGTGCTACTGTTTCCCTACTACTGATTAAAACCAACGTTATTATGGAGCGGCGACGTCATTTAAGCAGGGAAGAAATGCTCAGAGCCGTGGGAATGATAGAAGCTGGTTCCCGGCAACGTACTGTAGCTTTAGCTCTGAATACAAGTCAGAGTGTTATCAGTCGACTTTGGACACGTTACCGAAGCACTGGTACCGTGGCTGAGCGCCATGGAGGACGGTATCGCTGCACCACACGGAGACAAGACCGATACATTCAAATCTTAACTCGAAGAGCTCCAACAATAACCGCCATGATGTTAGCCGTGAGGCTTCATCACTCTTCAGGGAACTTAATTAGCGACCAAACAGTCAGAAACCGCTTGCATGAAGTGAACCTTCATTCCCGAAGACCGCTACGGGTACCACCTATAGCAATGCACAATCGTAGGATTCGATATCAATGGGCTCTTGAACACAGAAATTGGGCAGAAGAACAATGGCGTTTCGTGTGCTTTTCTGATGAGTCTCGTTTTGGTATGAGACCGGATACAAGACGTATACGACACTGGAGAACCCCTGGACGCCAACAGCGATTAAAATCCTGCCAGGAAGTCCATCCTTATAGTGGTGGAACCATCATGGTATGGGCGGGTATTTGGATCGGCGGAAGAACTGAGTTGATTTGGATCAGAGGCAACCTCAACGCTCAAATTTATGCTGAGACGATTGTATCAGACGTCATCGTTCCTCTACAAGTGCAAATCGGTCCCTTATTTCAGTTAATGCATGATAATGCACGACCGCACACCGCAAGAGTTGTAAGACAGACTCTCGCCGCAGCTAACATCAATGTCCTGCCCTGGCCTGCTCAGTCGCCAGACTTGAACCCGATTGAGCATGCATGGGATATGCTACAGAGAAGAGCTCTGCCGAATATGGAGGGTATCCAGTCGCAAGAAGACCTTTTTTTGTTGTTGCAATGAACATGGGCGGCCATTCCACAGCGTGATTTGGATGAACTCATTTTGAGTATGCCAAACCGATGTTCTTGTGTTGTTAGTGTTCGCGGTAGAAACACGGATTATTAATTGTTTAAGTTACCCAATAAAATTTTAAAGAAAACTGTTATTTCAGTCTTTTTTTCGAACTTTAATGTTAGTGGTTCAAATGTCAAAAATCCCTTTATTAGGAAAATGGCAAATTTCTTTATTAATGCAAAGGTGACTTGGTTTATCGTTACTGTGACAAACGAAAACACTTTATTTGATGAATCCTTAAAGAAAATTTTAATTAATATCAATCAGGAGAAAAGTTATTGCAAAAATATATGTTGATCCCTAGATACTTTTGATGTGTGTATACTGTCACTTACGGCAGTGTTCCGCAAACTTTTTGTGTTCAAGGTACACCTTGGAAATCGGAAAATTTTGGAGGTACACGATAAATGAAAAATCAATTTTAACATAGATAAAACAACAACAAGATGGTGATGATGTTGATTAATCAACATTTATTATTAAAGTTTTGCGGTTGTTTAAGTAGGTATTTTTCTTCCGTCTGTAACCTTATTTTTCCGAGGCACACCAACTAATGACCACGGTACACCAGTGTGCCACGGCACACAATGACTTACGGGATACCTTCACGGAATGAATAATCACGGAATAAAAATCAATAATCACGGAAGATATCCTGAAAGTGACAGTATACTCAGTTCGTTTCGTTTCGTGAAAGCTTTAAACAGTGTTTGTCTAAAGTCTTTAGTTTTATTCCCCGCTGGCAGAAATTCAGCATCATCTGCCTAGTCTTTGCCCAGCTATGTTTGGCTCGTATTTCATGCTAATAATTCTAAGCTGCAGCTGGATACCTATATTTACAGGAGCGACTGCTTATTTGACTTCCACAACGCATTTACTGGGGTGAAAATGACTTTTGTAGAAATTAATAGAATTTATTTCTTTAAAGTTGCCTGAAATTCAGGTACATTGTAGAGTTTCATTATTCCTGTTAAAGGTTAGGTAAGGGTATATATATGACGTGTGACATAGTTATCTGATTTTTGACAATACCCTCTCTGTCTCATTTGCCTACCCCCTTTGGAGAATACAGTCGCAATGATATTATACTATTATGTTCACTTTAGTTCGGCTCCATATTCGCGTGGTTATAAATCATGCGAGCAGAATCAAATTAATTAGCCACGTCATATTTTATGGTCAACAATGACAGTGGGTGGACAGCCAACGAAGCCATTGTGTTAATCGATTCAATTATGTATCGATTATAATCGTGAATAATTTGTATTAGATTACTGCAGTGGTAGCCCAGTGGTAACAGCGCCAACTATCAAGTTGTACGTCGGGGTTCGATCCCAGAGAGGCGCATTACTCTGTGTAATATATTTTATAACACATTTGCTCGTAAAGGGTCTCTTATTTCACCAATTAATAACAATATTGTATTGTATCTCATTACGTACGTGTGCGTTATTGTAATATAAAACGCACGGTTTATCATAAGATGCTCCGTCTAAAACGAACGGTACTTTTTTAAATCTTAGCAAAGAGTTTTTATGTCAGAAAAGTGGTCAACATTTTAAGAATAAAATTAACTTTGGGAGGTAAAATATAATAATAATAACTTGACAAAATTAAAAATGAAAACTGGCAACGTAATAATCAATTTTACAAATTGTTCAAATTTTTATAACTGCTTTAACAAGTGATTAAAGATTTATTCGTTTAAGAAAGTCCGAGTTTTATTTATTTCCTCGCAAATATGTTATAAAACGTCTTATGACATACGTGCGCTTTGATAATTCCAGCCTCTGCTTTCTTGTAGCACTCGCCTACTACGGCTCGGCCTAGCAATATCGCCTCGGCTGTTAAATTTCAACTTACCGCACTTATATCATAATGTACTATTTCATCACACCTGCTCACAAAAATGAGTAGAAAAAAATGAGAAAACCGACACGTCGTAGAACCAAAAGTTCGGAAACATTTGACAGTTGCCAACACGCACTGGGTCCGCGTGGTGGCTTACACCCCTTACCTTCCTGAGCTTACCTCCCAGCAGTGGGAACATCACAGGCTGATTATGCTATGCTATGCTAGAGGTAGTTGAAGCCACTCTAACATGTTAATCGATACCAAATCAAATACTAATTATTCTTGATTATGATACAGTCTATACATGCCGTACGTATGAGGCACATAGATGCCATGATATGATGTCATGCTCTTGCTCGTTCGAGGGGCCATCTTGAAGACATCTCGGTTGCGTAATGCATTGTGCATGGCTCGTGGTTTGTATGATGGTTTATCATGAGTGGCTGCTTTCCGTAGCAAGTCTTCAGGAATATTTAATTAAATCATTTTATCATTATCACAGGTTAGCCGAAGGAAGGAAAACCTGTTCAGGTGGAGATTCATAGATGACTCTGCCCTGGAGTGTAAATGTGGTGCTGTTCCACAAACGATGGTACACTTGATATCGTGTCCTGCCTGTCCTGTTGTTTACAAATAACCGGAACTGATATGCCAAATTCGTTGCCAAATGGGCTAATTTTATTCGAATTGACATCGCTACGTAATAAAGAAGATTGTATCGTTTGAAATGGGTTGAAAATCACCTGTTTGCGGAATGAGCTGTTTCTGGCTAAGCTCTCACTGCACCTCACCTTGTGTCGAGCAAGAATATCTGGCTTACGGCACCACGTTTTCTCCAGTCCCCAGCCTATTTTTGTCTGTCGTTTCTTTTTGCCGGCCTCAGCTGTTCCCCTCCTGGTCAAAAGCCTCCGTCATGCTTTTCTCTTGATGATGTGCTTTTAGCCGTAGATTTATACTGCCTCCTAGTTATTCGAATAAAACTCGGCGGGAAATTATGTCTCGAATGCAGTGCGCTGTGTTCATCTTCATAAAACATTGTTTCATTATAATCGTGTTTACTTTCACTGATTAGGATCGGATGCACAGATGCACTGAAACGATCTCTTTCAAAATATGACTTCTTGTGCAATCTTTTAGAAAGGACAATAAGTTAGCGTTCCTAATTACACTTGTCTTTAAAAGATATATCACTAATTAAATAAGTTGCTCTCGCACCTAATCAAGATGTTTGAAATATCTTTACAGAAAGTTACATACAGCTATGTGATATTATATAATTTTGTGAAAACTAAAATTCACTTATTTATGTGGTTGAGATCCGAATGAGAAACGATACCGTAAGAAGTGTCACGAATAGTAGTTCACGTAATACATACGAATAGCACTTATTATGCAGTTATATATGAAGACAGTACACTTATCTCTGTTTAAATAAGGTTAGAAATAGATGAAGAAGATGGTAAATATAAAGTTGTAAAAGATTTACGCAACTAAAGTGTGTAGATTACGCGCAATTTTAGTGGGATCGCGTTGTGATGCTCTGATTACAATGATAAATTTATGCGCCGGTAACATTGTGACTGCCGCCGCAACCGCCGATGGATGAGAGCAAGTAGCAACATGAAATTTTGCAGATTTCTGTTTGATAGGTACGTGTCGAAGGGGAATGATACCTTAATTGAAACCAGTTACGTACAAGGAAGAATATTTCTTTCATCGAAACCTTAGCAATAAATTCTTTGTACGTAACCATGGTACATAACCGTGGTTTCGTACAAAGAAAAATAATTCCTTCATCGAAACTAGTTACGAGCAAGGAGAAATAATTCCTTCATCGAAACTAGTTTCGAAACTACGGTTTCGTAGACGGCCGACGGAGGCATGACGTCAGTATCAAAAAATTGCAAATCTATTTAGTCCGTCAGTTAGAGTATTGGAAATTAATGGATACGTATTTTTTGTTTTTGAAATCAATTAATATAATTATTATTTAGGCGTGACGTATTGAGAATTTTAAAAGCGTCGTCGTATCTTCGTCAATTTTGGATTACGTATCAAAAGAAAAAAATCGTGTCAAATATTTTTTGATAATCTTACTGACGGACTAATTACTTTTTTTTTGTCGTCTCGCCTATACTAGTCAACACATTTAGTTGGATTTTTGTGGGTATAATGGTAACTTGATAACCTGCTAACTAGCAAAGATTTTGAAGGAAAATTGTAGGTGATGTGACCTTTTGCTAGATTAGGTAGACAAGACATCGGGTTTCTAGATTTTATGTTTGCTATGTGTTGTGGACCGAGGAGAATATGGCGGGATACCTTTGATGTCGGCGAGAACAGGCGCAACATCATGATAAGTGGATGGAATTGGAGGAGGCCTTTGCCTAGGAGTGGGGCAGGCCAGCCTAACGAAAAAGGTTTCTTGACATGGGTCGGTTCCTTATTTTAGAATCCTTCTTTGCTTCTTTTTGTGCGTCCAGTTCTTAACGTAAAAAAAATAGTTAATCAATTAAAAATATCCGAATGGTTTACTGGTTCACTGAAGATTAACGAACTACACTGGCCTGCAATAATACGTATCACGCTTTTAATAGTACATTATGGTACAAGTGTGTAATGTTGGTGATTACCGCTGAGGCGCGATTGAGACCCGAGCCGTCAGGCGAGGGTCTTAAGAGAGCCGAGGACGGTAATCATCAATACACACGTATGTCATACGACGTTTTTCAACACACTTGTGAAGAAAATAATACTAAAAAATCATTTTATTTACCTAGTAGAAAATAGATATTTTTGTCCTTGGAGTTTTCAGGTAGTAAACTTTCCATAACGTTTCACATCTTATATGGGGCGGTGTACAATATAAATCATTTTCTTCATAACTAGTACTTGTAGACATTTTTTATTCTTAAATAACTATAATTTCAACAGTGAAAACGAGTAATGAAAAGTTTTTCGCAATGGCGGGAAAATTTAATCAGTTTTCCTATGCGCGCGCATCTAACAAT
The DNA here is from genome assembly GCA_941918905.2 of Xestia sexstrigata. Lineage (NCBI taxonomy): Eukaryota > Metazoa > Arthropoda > Insecta > Lepidoptera > Noctuidae > Xestia > Xestia sexstrigata. Next base: position 2,659,981 of record OW799201.2, on the reverse strand, counting down.
GGCGATCTGCCATAGACTAAAATAATGAGGTTTGTTTTTTTGGCTTTTCGCGGATAGCAAATCCACGTACAAAATGGGGAATTCAAAGTTTTCTTTTTTACAGAGAAAACAAAAGTTACATTTCAGTGAAATGAGCAAGCAATAGGTACAATAATTTATTTGTACTATTGAACACGATTTTTTTTTTATATAGAAACTTTTGTAGGAACAAAGCAACAAGCACCTCAACCAAAAAAAAAACCCTATAACTCACTTATGAATAATAGTAATGAAAAAGTCACAGTTTGATTAGAGATGTCATTATGTGCCTAATTGCGGTGAAATTAGAGCCATTTTATGAGCAAGTGTGTTGAAATAGTACATTATGGTACAAGTGTGTAATGTTGGTGATTACCGCTGAGGCGCGATTGAGACCCGAGCCGTCAGGCTAGGGGCTTAAGAGAGCCGAGGACGGTAATCATCAATACACACGTGTGTCATACGACGTTTTTCAACACACTTGTGAATAAAATAATACAAAAAAATCGTTTTATTTAATAGATAATAGATATTTGTCCTTGGAATTTTCAGGTAGTAAACTTTCCATAACCACATCTTCCACATCTTATAACAGGCGGTGTACAACATAAATCATTTTCTTCATAACTAGTACTTGTAGACATTTTTTATTCTAAATAAATATAATTTCAACAGTGAAAACGAGTAATGAAAAGTTTTACGCAATGGCGGGATAATTTAATCAGTTTTCCTATGCGCGCGCATCTAACAATGGCGATCGGCCATAGACTAAAATAATGAAGTTTGTTTTTTTGGCTTTTCGCGGATAGCGAATCCACGTACAAAATCTGGAATTCAAAGTTTTCTTTATTACAGAGAAAACAAAAGTTACATTTCAGTGAAATGAGCAAGCAATAGGTACATTAATTTATTTGTACTATTGAACACTATTTTTTTATATAGAAACTTTTGTAGGATCAAAGCAAAGAGCACATCAACCAAAAAAAAAACCCTATAACTCACTTGTGAATAATAGTAATGAAAAAGTCACAGTTCGATTATAGGTGTCATTATGTGCCTAATTTCGGTGAAATTAGAGCCATTTTATGAGCAAGTGTGTTGAAAAATATTTTTTTTTCTAAACTCTATAGTAGTTAGAGATTTAAAATAAAAAACGTTTTATAGCAGTTTTTATCAGCTTTATTAGTTTTTATGTAGAAAATTAAACTCTTTTTCGAGTCCTTTTTGTTTCGAAAGAATATCTTGTGCACTTAAAAAGTTATTGCAATTTGAAAAGTGTGATACTTATTGTTGCAGGCCAGTGTAGTTACACAGTCCTTGTCGACTACTTAGTACATACAAATCTTAACAAAGACACCTCACAAAGGATTTTCCTCATCACGTGCCAGCATACTCCTCAGGTCTTAAGTCGTGCATGTGACGTCGGTAATGCGCTAAATTGTTATGTAAATGTGCAGGCGCATGTATAAATAACAGATCGTGCAGCGGGTAACAAGGCGGCATCTGTGGCTCTCGAAGATTTAAATCGTAAAATGTCCCTTATACTGTGACTGCAAAGTCTCGACACAAACGATGATCCACCTTCTATCCTGCTTTTTGTGCAAATTAACCTGCACTTTGGGGGACCTGTCCGAAGCTACTGCCACCTCCGTTATTTTTGCGGGTATTCGAAGTTATTTTCCTTATAAGCTTGTTGTGTCCCACTCTCCTTTCTTGTCACTTGTCTTCTTTTCCATTTTTCTCTGTCTAGAGCTATTTCAGTCCAGTCAGAAAGGAAAAAAAAAATGTAGGAGTCCATCTCGTCACGCCATGTCATTCTGGGTCTGCCGCGTCGTCGAGTCCTGATGTTCGGAACCCGTGATCATGGCGCTTGCTACATCGCTGAAATATCGGGAGCTCAAAATTATGAACAACCACGGAAGATATCCCATAAGTGACAGTATAAGTTTAATTATAAACACGACGAAGAAGACCGCACTTACTGCAAAGAGTGAGCTCACTCATCCCGTATGTAACAATTGATACGATGCTCAGCATTATAAATATGATCGAGAGAGACAATATTCATGTAATTGAAAAAACGGGACCATCGTTTGACGCAGTGGGGCGAATCTAATGATTTAAATCTGTGATGGCTCTGCACAAAGTACTGTCTGCTTGGCTTGTTCGCATGTTTCTAGTTTTAAGCTAGATTCTTTGTTTCTACTGTCTACAGTTAGCTGGTGCTTGGAAAGTTTCATTATCTTCGTAAAAAGCTTCCTGGTATCTTTGTACGCTGGCGATGGAAGTGTCTAGAGACAAAAGTCCTTCTACAAGATAGAGATAATTTTGATTCACAACAATGAAGTGTGTTACAACAATACAAACACAAACTCGCGCCTTTTTTGCACCAATCCTTACATCCTCGTCCACATAGGTAGTGGCATAAATCTTTTGCATGAAAGACGATGACTTTAGCAAGAAGACCATTCAATTGGAACAAACGATATCAACATCCCTCACCGCTTTCTTTTCGACCATTCAATAATTTCATTTTGTTTGATATCGTTAACAATTTCCGCCACAAATTCTCGTTACTGGAATTTTCCTGTCATTGTGCCTTCCAATCATAGCTTGCGTGTTTGTGGACATATTAGTATTGACGCGCAAATGTTTATCATCTCTGGCTGCAAGTGTTTGCGACGCGCCCTAACGTTGAGCATGCCTGACTCATGCATAGGTATTAAGACTAGCTCAGATAAGGGCGAGCTGCGCTGCGACACGACGAATTGCAAAAAACCTCCTATATCGCTTTAATATGTAGTAATATGGGAAGAGTGTATCTCTTCCCATATTACTATACTCTTTGCTCTTCCCTCTCATCTGGATCATGTCAGATTACCATCGGACTACAAAATGTATGAAAGCGAAATAGGAGCACCTGTATTTGCGCACGCACTTGTGCACATACTTATTGCCTGCGTTGATGGCTGGTCTCAGCTGAGTTTTACCGACGACGCGCGACGGTCAGGGAGACATGTCTGAACCATCGAAATACAGGCGGGCTGCACCAGGCCGCAGCGTGTTAGTAACTAGTACACGGTGACGATCATTTGTTTAAAACTTGAGCATATCGCTCAAGAACGCGTTGTCACAGACACACCCTCTTCACTTCTCCTGTTTTTTTTATATTTCTATGGTCAGATCGCTCGTCGGGCGTATTTTTGCGAGCGTTATTATACGTTGCAAATGCCTGTGAGTCCATTGCACTGAACTGGTTACAGTTATTTAAATCTTGAAAGTGTCGGAAACAACGACGAAGCGACATCGAATGTGCTCATGCGCAAGTTTGCGATGCGGCGCGCTGCGGCCAGTCGCAACTGTATAATCTGCGCGTAGCTTTAGAAAGATATTTGTTTTGCATAGCGTGTGTATGGAGCGCACGTTGATCCCCCTTATGGAGGGACCTTCATAAATGATTGACGCGTGTGTCTCGTTGTTTTGATGTTTGACATTCATGAGATGTCAGGACAGCTTCGAAGAACATAAAGGATCTTGTTCCTTAGTGTATCGCTTTCCGGGCTCATTGCTAGAAATGTTGAAAGGAAATAATTACCTATGGCGCCTTCTGTAGTCCTTTTACGTATCTTTCTGATATCCAGTGACTATCAAGCTTCGGTTGTACACCGAACTTTGATGACAACCGAGAATGTCATAATATTGGTATTACGTATCGCACTGATTGGATATCACTTTCCGGTGACTAACAGCCCGGGTACGGTGTAACGTCTTTCACGAAAGCCACTTCAAACTCGGTTGTCATCAATTTGTTGTCCACTATGCTTACATAATCGAAATAATATAAGTATCGATATGAAAGCGTCTGTCAAAATGAGTTACGGTGACTATCAGCCACGATGACAACCAATGACGTCATATTTGATCGCGACTGGTCATACATAATACGAAACTAACCTTTTGACAGTTAATTGATGGACACTGAGCCCAGTTACTATCATTTCGAGCTGTCAACAGAGATACGTAATAGCCCTACTGGATGCATTTACAGTGTCTACTACACTCACTACATTTTCAACTGGAACATATACAGCTTACCCGAAGACTATCGTATACATTTATGTAAACGCATATATATAGTTATAATTATGCATTTCACGAGCTCAGCATCGCCTCAAGTCGAGCCCTTCGGTTTTTCTTTTCACTGTATCGTCTTGGCCACAGATCAGGATCAATTATGAGCTAATACCGATTCTGTGCAGTGCATGATATGAGCTGTAGTCACGCAACAAATGACATACGAAAGCACGTTCGCACTCTCAAGCTCAACTGTCGTCTCAAGAACTAACGCAAGTGCAAATAAAAACCATATACCTAAGGCAATGACTTGAGAAACGGCACTCGGATGCGAATCTTACTGTCATTACTGAGTGTCGGTGACTGTACAGCAATGACGTTGACTGTTAAGATTCTTATACCTACATAAAGACTCGAATAAGCGCATATTTAAAGTGCTAATGAAAGAAGTAGGCTGTATGTCAGTTTTGAGGTTTTGGTTTTTTATTCTTGGATTATGTTTCGCCAGTTATGTTAAAGTCCCATGTAATTGGGGGCACGCCTATTCTTATCAACCGGGCTCAAATCCACACAGAGGTATTCTTTATTGGAATGATCGCCGTGAAAGCATTCAGCACATTAACACATCACGCATCTGACACTGTCCATGCAGAGGTACTTTATTAATTTTGTACCCAAAAATGTTGCATCTCTTGAGAGTCTTGCAACCATCAAGCCTTCAATGAAGACAATAATGATAAAGTAGAATAGTTAAACAGATTGGCGTGCATTCGTCGCAAATGATGCGCACACGCAGCGGCCATTACCACGTCACGTCATTATGACAGGCAGACATTGACATAGTTCACTACAGGCACTTTTTTACTACTTGACCTTAACTGTGATGTTTGTTTGTGTAATTTATTGTTTTGTTTTAATGATGTCATTTATGAGCATATCTAAATACTAATATATATAATATAATATTTAACGACCCGAATAGCGCAGCGGCAGTGAGGCTGCCTTACGTTCTTAGGGTCCCGGTTTCGAATCCTGGTTGGAGCAAACGTTTGTGATGAGCATGGACATTTGTTTCCAAGTCATGGATGTTTATATGTATAATAAGTATGTATTTACAAACAAAAAGTATCTATGTAGTATATCAACTATCTGGTGTCCACGACACAAGCCTCGTTGCTTAGTGTGGCACTAGATGGCGCTGCGTGTTGATGTCCAGCGATATTTATTATATTTATTTATTAATATACTTAGGTATACATACATTAACACAGATGATCTAGATTTCGGTTTCTACCACGTCGATTTGTAAGTTGATTTAAACCAACGACTCCATTAAGGGAGGTGCTAAATGACAACTGATATTTATTTCTTTTAAATAGTTTTGTAAAAAAATATTTCTTTTAACAAGTCGAGCTCAGTGTTTCCCATGCCATCTGACTATTCTGACGAAAAACATCTCATGCTGATACTGATTGTTTGAAATTATGGATCAATAAAGTTGCTCATCCAAGTCTGTCATTTATAGATCTTTGATAGTAGTTACAGGTAGTGAGTGTCCCGAAAGTCTGATAACTAGTTTTACCAAGGAGTATCTTACCCAGTACTAACTGGGTTGTGGAGGTCAGATAGGCAGTTACTTCATGTAAAATACTGGTATTCACCTGCATCCGGTCGGAGGATGGAGGCCGACCCCATCGATTCCTTTGAAATGTGGTAGATTGGTCCAATGTTTCTTAAACGATAAAAAGATAACATCAATTATTTACCTACCTCCAACAAACGACTGTTTGGCACCTTTCAAATTATTTTCCCTCTTTAAAATGGACTTTCTATTATAATATTCTACCGCAAAAGCTTGACTATTATTTGTAAGAATTTTATGTTATCTCACAAAAATAGTACTACACAAAACTTAAAATTGATCAACGTTCATAATACTCGTATTATTATTATATCATGTCCATATTTGTATTCAATTTTCTATAAAACATTTAAAATTCGTCTATATAGTGTTAAACACATGCGTTGTGGTAATAGGATGTTACGTAACGGAGGTCATTGGGAAGGCCGTTATTGATAAAGATTAGCTAATCGTTTTTATAATTATTTAATTTATAAGTGATAAGGAAGTCAGCTGTTCGCTTTCACTAAACTTGGTAGGTAGTCGTTAGTTTCGATTTCAAGTGACTATGTTGAATTAAATATTGTTTTTTTTTTTTTAGTAATAGTTTAAGCTGGTCAGAGTAGCCTGCGAAATTCAAATTTTCTCACGTTTTTCGACAGGCTGTATGTTGAACAAAATATAATTGGCGACCGTAAGACAAATGTACAGACATGATGGAATAATTTAAATCATCAATACAACCCGAAGTTCTCTAGAGAACTTAGAGGGTTGTATGACGGTTTTGATGATGATAACTTCGTAAAGCCATATTTGTTACGGTCGTGAATTATATTTAAAACAACACAGCCAGAAACTGACCAGCAAAATTACAAAAAGATTTCGCGGGCTACCCTGGCGCTGTCACTTTAAGAGGATTTAAAATTAGAATACCCTTATGAATATTTATAAGAGCATATCTCCTTTTGTTTGGGAGTGTTTAAAAACGGAGCTCTGGTCAAAGAGGTATAGTGCGGCTATCCAGCCATGTTTCTTTTTGTGCCTGAATGACATTAAAAGGATAAGCGCTGTTGGTAAAGATTCATGAAATTGTCTGTGAAAATTGTATTGAAAAAGCAAGATGTCGGCGTTCCTGCGATATACGGCCAAACGCAACAAAAGAACCATGCAACACTATACCTACCTTGTTTCTGGAACAGTTGTTAAGCAGACTTATTTTGAGAGAGTTTGAAAACGAACTTTTATTGAAGTATATGGATAACATCCACTAGAAAGGTTTTACATCCTTTTCATCTTTGTTTGGTATCTGATGCCGTTAGGCCCCTAACAGCATCTAGTCAGGCCAAGAAGTAATAGGTGAGGTGCCCACCTATTTACTTCTTGGCCTGACTAGAAGTGCCTTGTAATATCTATCTAGGCCAGCAGAACAGAAATGAACACAAAAGTTACATTAAAAACTTATCATGTGAACGTAACGAACATTAATATCCAGCTACTTTTGTGATGACAAGCGTGAGCTCATTGAATATTATAAACGTTCTCAAACCGCCAAATATACAATGGACACATACACACAACAATGGCCGACTTCTGTGCAGATTGGAACATAATTTCTCAATCCAGGTTCACACACTGCTCATCATATGACGTAACAGATAGATAACAATCGGGTTACGCAACGTAAAACGGAACGCATCCGATTTCGGCCGACCGCTAATTATTTACCTTGCCTTCCTAGGTGTTTTTGTTTCCGTGCATTGGCAGCACTGATGCGTTCCGATTTTGAATTAGTACTGATTATCGAGCAGCTGTCGATTGTTACAATAGGGAATATGCATTTTTTTTTCTTTACGGAATGTTAAAGTAATAAAAAAATAATGACAAAAAGCGAAAACAAGACATAAATCGGCCAATCAACACAAAAGTTATAACCATTTAAACTTTTGTTTCTATCTCTTTCTAGATAAACAGAATTTAGTATGGATTTTGAACGTCGATGCAGCGAAAGACGTCATTCGCTGTATCGGATCTCTCTGTCTAATCAGCAGTTTCAAATGCTTTTAACTTAGTATTTTTATAGATATTAAAAAATTAATTTCACTTTGCTATTTCTGATGTTAATACGCTTTGTTCAGAGTAATAAAAAAAATCTTGCGTAAACCCTATTGTGGACAATAGGTTCTGTTCATTTAATTTTATACTCTTTATTTGATCTAGAGAAGTTTCTAGTTTCTTGGTCTACTCGGTTTTCGCTAATCGTTTTATGTGGGACAGATACTTAAGGAGTTAAGGTGAGAACAATTAACATGAACCTCAATTAAGGTGTAGATACTCCTACTTAAAGGTAGACTATTTCAAGATTCGTTTAAATATGCTACTGGAATTCGGTTTTTGAGTTGTACACTAGAGTATCGTCGAAGAAAACGAAATTATAATAGAAATTCAACACATTACATAACATACATTTTCTTCATATCTTTTAAACAGATTCTTCAATATCTAAAGCGCAAGATACCCAATGATATTCTAACAAACAGAAATGTTATACACCTAGAAAACCACGAAAAAAGTGTGCCGCGGGACAGAGCCAGCTCACATACACGCAGTGACGCAGAATAAAGGCAAAACAAGCCAATTGGCGCGTTTTCGAGTCTTCACGATTGTGCGCTCACAACATCTGTATAATAGAATTTAATTGAAGATACCTTTATTGTCCCTACATTATATTAAATACGATTATGCAACGAACTCGGCATGCTTCCTAGTTCGTGTGCCGAATTACAAAACCCTATAAATGGCAGAGCTTGACATTTGAAAACTTAATGCTTGGACGAAGAGCGCATGCTCAATGTTTTGCACTGCCTAAAGAGATGTACTGACGATACACTAATGGTTGTCTGTTCAACATCTTCTATACTATCGGCCACGATTGTTATCTTTTTAGCATCTATTTCAATTAAACCTTTTACAGGCACTTTTAAATTTTCAAGGAGCCTATCATTTAGACAGACAGTTGAAATTAGTTGGCCTTTCCAAAACGTAGATCTTTAAGGAGAACAATGAGCAAGAAACTACATGGACGGACACTCTTTTATAATCAAATTAGATTACAGAATCAAGGATACATTAGTATTGAGTATAAGATTCGCTAGGGCACCACCCTGGCTTTTAACGTGTAGCTGTTTAAATCTTCGCCTTTACTGGCTCATTGAAGGTACATCACTATGACTATTTGCAGAGTATGCGGAACTGTCAAACGTCAGTGTCATAGTTTACATTTGTTTGACCATAAACAATGGCTCACGTTGGCAGTTGGCTCTATGGTCATTTTACCGTTGAGGGGTTAAGTATGCATAGTAGGCTGTCTACGACCTTAGAAAGGTGGCTGGGACAGGGTGTTGTGTTGTGAAGCAACTTGCTATCGTAGTCCACTACTCCAGTCCAATGTCCAGATGTGGACTGAGATAATTTAGGCATTAATTTTTACTTTTGAAATCAAACAGAGCCCTGTGTCAGCTGCCTGCGAAGCAGCTAAAAGATACGATAAATGGACTTACGGTATTTTGTATGTCCCAATTTAGGACTTTTCCATTACTTTTATTATTATAAGACACAATATGAGAATCTTAGATCAGATATTTATCTACAACAAAAAAGTCATGTCGAAATTCAAAGCCCATAAACAATATGAACCATTGTTGCATTGTCTATGGCGTTTGTATTTTTTTAATGTCAGTTAACGGTAGCATACACCATTCACTACTGAGTAGCCGTGAGTTATAATTCATACAAATGTAAATAATGAGTAATAAATTTTGTATACTCAGCTTTTCGTGTTCAATAATGTAAAGACACAATATTTTGGTCAGCGCTGAAACAAGGGTCTTCCAAATAGAACACTTGAAGGAAGGAAAGGAACTGCTGTGTCCAGTTAGTTCGATTCTTGATTGAAATATTACTGTCCCACTGCTGGGCAAAGGATTTTCTCAAACAGAGAAGGCACGAACATTGATCACCACGCTTACTCGAGACGGGATGCCGATTACAGATTTTAATTTTAATTGTAAGTCTTGGTTTCCTCAAAGTACATATAAATTGAAAAATTCACATTTGTACTTACCGGATTTGAACCCACAAACAACCGTCGTGCTTGAGAGGCGAGGCCTTAACCTCTGAGCCATCATGAAACCATCACAAAAAGGCTCTAAAAATGCCTCATAATTAGGTGAAAAGGGAAAATATCTTTAGTGGCAGTACTGTATTGTACTTACCTATAAGATGGAGAGATTTCAGTGATCATGTCAGTCTATCAACGACCTCTACCGAGGATCCATTGCGATTGGCACTCGGAACACTATCATCATCTGCCTAGCCTTTTCCCAACTATGTTGGGGTCGGCTTCCAGTCTAACCGGATGCAGCTGAATACCAGTATTTCACATGGAGCCAGTGCCTATCTGGTCTACACAACCCAGTTAGTACTGGGTAATACGATACCCCTTGGTAAGACTGAATTGTCAGACTTTTTGGGCCACTGACTACCTGTAACGATTGTTAAAGATCTACAAATGACAGCCGGGAACAACAACTTAACGTGCTTTCCGAGGCACGGAGGAAACTCGGTATATAATGGGTGGTCACCCATCCACACGCAGCACGGCTTAACCTACAGGTCGATCAGAGCGGCTAGCTGTTATTATTTTGCCACGAGCTCCTCGAAAAACTCTATAAAGTAGGTATTGTTATAATCGTCTTCGTCGATGGTTGAAGTAACAGATGCCGTACTGTTACAAAGGTTGCTACTGTCAATGATCATTACCTAGATCATACATAATATTAAGTATTTCCCTTTTTTCGTATTTACCTTATTAAAGTTAAATTGGTAATGTATAGGTGCAGAATCAGTCATAAATAACTTATATAACCATACAAATACAGTTTCCACGTACATTTTTATGATCCGATTCTTCATCGACAACATTGGACGTAGGTAGGTAGGTAATCGATACTTTACGTCCGAATGTCAAATAAAATCGATTACGATCAGCACCGAGCGCAGCCTACAATGGAATTAATTCCATTGTGCGATGGATGTGGGTTTCAAGGTCGGAAAGTAGCGAAACGGGAGTAGCCCTGCTGATAGCATCCATCTTGATAATATTGAGGCGTAAGAGGAATACTGATTAATTAAGTTATCACAGTTTTATGGCAACTTTGTGTTGGTCGGATATAACTTGAATGTTATATGCTTTTGCGTCTTGGTCTTTTGTGTCCAGCCCAGTATCGCTATTCTGGAAACAATAAATTTTACTTGATTCCCTTTAAAATTCTTAAACAAGCATTATGTACCTACTTACTTACATAATATAATTATATTTCATTACAATTTATAAATGGACCTTAAGATTAAAGTGACTTAAAAAAGATTTAAGCCTCTGAAAGCTTCTCCATACATTTCCTTTCTCAAACCCGCTCATATTCCCAATTTTGTTCTCCAAATTGTTAATCACATTGTTTCTCCGTTTATCGCCAGCCTTACCAAGATTACGGCAATTTACGAACTAAATCGACGGAACAAAATCACTATTATTCAGTAACAGTAGCAGGGTTGACCAGAACAGAAAATGTGGCAGCATTTTAAAAATAGATTTTGAAAATAAGTAGCAAATAGTCTACCCTAGGAATGATTCGGGTGGGACGTTTAGAGCAATCAATAACATCAACAAAGGGATCAAGAATAACACTCATAAAAATTAAAAAAGTACGAATTCGTAGGGAAACACTTAAGTCTCAAATAAGCGAAACAAATAAAAATAAACCTTGAGACGGTTAAGCCGATTTCACGTCAGTTTGTATGAAATCCGTTGATGCCTAAAGGTCCACATAAACGATTCCTCTCCCACCCGGCAAAAAGAATATAATTCAAATATGGGCTTTATGTATTGCTCTTTAAATATACTTTACACATGAAACCACCAAACACGTGGCACCGTGGGACGCGCCACGTGAGAATCGCCTAAGATTTAAATTGTCCTTTGAGTCGAAAGTAGAACCAGTGTTGCCAGATGGAATCTGAAGAAATCAGTAGAAAAATTAAAGTTTTAGCAGTAGATCGAAGGGAAAATCAGTAGATTAAAAAAGTCTTACCAACATGAGGTAAAAAGGACTTGAGCTTAAATAGGGTAGATGACAAAAAAATACTAATTAGTCCGTCAGATAGATTTCAGAAAATATTGGACACGTAGTTTTTTAATTTTTCACGTAAATAAATATGAAGACGACACAGTGCGTCGAAAAATCGTGTGACGTCACTTTTGAGTACATTTTTTACTCAAATGTGACGTCACAAGCCCCCACTCATGATCTTTGACACGTTTTATCTTCGTCAATTTTTATTAATTTTATAAAACAATAAACACGTACCTATCCAATATTTTTCGATAATCTAACTGACGGACTAAACAGAATCATATTTGTTAGTCAGACATCATCCCTAATTTAAGTATAATAAAATACATTGGAACATAAAAATACACATATTCATGTAAATATTTACCTGTACTTACCTAACTTAATCTAAGTCAAAGCTTCTGTTTTATTTGCCATGGCTTATTTTACTTTATAATTTTATTTTTGAATTTTTTTGCTTTTGTTTTTACTAGCGACACTTTTAACGTGCATATACGTCGTTCTCACTAAGTGTACCATCAAAACATGAATGATGTAACTAAGATTTTATAAAATTATTTTCATTTAAAAGAGTGTCCATGGAGTTTCTTGCCCGTTCTTCTCCATAGAGATCTAAGCTATGGAATGGGCAACTACAATGCTTTAAGTTTTTATGCCTTGTGACTGGGTTTTTATGCCTTGGGCAGACTCAGTAAGTAGTACCACAGGTAATATATAGTACCGTCAGTGATTGGTCAGTTTTGCACACACTACAGATAAAAAATACCGCGAATTCATAAAACTTGTAAAACAAATGTCATGTTATTTAGGCCTATAAGCCAGATGACACGACACGACGACAATAACTAGATGATACGATCTGATTTAAAAAAAAAGCAGGTAGATTTCATCAAGGCATCAGTAGATTTTTTTTAAATCAGGTAGATCTACTGCTAAATCAGTAGATCTGGCATCACTGAGTAGAACGTCTTTCAAATAAAATTTGACTTTCGACAACCCTAAGTGTAGTCAATTGAATTAGCGGGTGCAAATAAGAAGTCATGGTTTCGTGGCGCTGCGCCGCCTGTGAGAAAAGTTTCGATAAATTAAATTGTTTTTGTTATAGACAGCACGTGTTTGTTGTTGTAACTTGTTGTAATTTAGTTGTTATGTATATGAAATAAGTGTGGTTAGAGGTCTACTTACTCACCTTGAACTTTAAACAGGTGGACATGTCTTTCTGTGTAAAAAACGAATACACTCATATTCAATGTGTTTTTGTCATTAATTGTTTGATGGGATTATAAATAAATAATAATAAAAAATAAAAAAGCCTTTTATTTCTTGCAGTACAAAAAAAATAATAAGAATTAAGTAATCATGCATGCAATTGGATGGGATGGGATTATATTGATTGAAAATAGGTTTTAGGAAGACAAGATTCTCGACGTATATTTTTTATAATTGATCATAGCGTAAACAGACTTAAAGAGGTAGTGGAGCCTGTCAAAGTTGATGGACCCGCTCTGGACCCACGTGGGGCATTACAACCCAGAGTGGTTTGTAATCTTTCAAAGAGAGGAGGTATGTCCCAGCAGTAGAAAAATTACAGGCTAAATGGTATGGTCAAGCAGCCTGTTTGAGTACTTCACAGTTACTTGACGCTTATAACATGGCAGACACGTTAAAATCTATCTATATATATAAAATAGAAGTCCACTCACTGACTGACCACTCATCACGAAATCTCGGAAACTACTGGGCTGTAAGGCCTAAAATTTGGCCTAAGCACTCTCTATTGGGTACAGGCGCGCACTAAGGAAGATTTTTTTCAAATTCGCACCCCAATGGGTTGAAAAGGGGTGTAAGTTTGTATGAAAGTCCTATGTTTTTAAAGTTAGAGACATGAATGTGGGCCTGAATGTTCCTTTCGACTTCTAGGTGCTCACTAAGAAAAGGTTTTAAGAAATTCGGCCCTTAAGGGTATAAATAATGTTTTTATGAAAAAAGTTAAAGATCCAAATTGAATCTTACGGCAACTCGTCATTGCATACTTTACATTGAAATTAAAATTCAGAAGCCGATAAAGATCCAAATTGAATTTTACGACAAGGCGTTAATGCATATTTTACATTAAAATAAGAATTTGGAAGTTCCTCGAGGTTTATCTTTAGTTTTTATGCGAATTTCTAGGTGGCCAGTATGTTTCAGTATGCAGGCGTCTGCTGAAAGGTACGAAAAAAACGTTTCAAAAAAAGAACTCATGAATCAATCACAGAATACATTCAAGCTCATTTCTGTTCTGCGATAATTTGCTATGACTATTATTTTACTTTGATATTTGTCATCATCGTTGTTTGGTTTGTCTTCGTTTTGGTTTGTTTCACTTCCTAATTTTAAATTGGAGGATAATAATTGTGTTCTAACCTATTGCCTGGTTGGAATTTTGTTATGTTTATTTCTTCGCGAATTACATTGTGTATTTCACACTGTGATGGTATTACTATAATAGTTTTTTAGTATTAATCGTTCGTTACTATAGAAAAAGTGTCCTTCGTTCGTATTTTAATTTTAGTGTTTAGTATCTTTGGTTTAGGCTGGTGTTGTAAAAGAGTAGCTATAAAGAAAATTACGTTCCAAGTAATATTTTTTACGTTACTTCGGTACTGGTCGTGAGTTGTTTAATTAAAATGGATAATCAAATTATTATCACTTCTAATGGAGTGCAAATTCTTTGCCAAATAGTAAATACTATACTTACTTATAATAAATCTGTAGACTTGGCTTTCCGGACATTGAAAATATTTATAAAAAAATAGTAGGGATATTCAATGATCACCAACAGAACCCATATCTACCATTTTTAGAATTTTTGTCTGTTTGTGTGTCTGTATGGCTGTGTGGGGTCTTTTGTTACATCATCACGTGTAAATTATAAAACCAATGTGGTTACATTGAATGCACTAATATTGGGCATAAGTTAGAGAAGGTTTTATTTTTTGTTTCATTACCAGTGTGTTTGAGCCATTTATGAATTACGTAGACGCGATTCTCTAAGAGAACTGTTTAAGGAAATTAATATCATGACAGTACCTTGTCAATACATCTATGAAAATATCATGTACGTTAGGAAAAATCTGCATTTATTCAGTAAAAGTGGTAACAGACACCACTATACTACTAGAAATAGGGACCAACTAGTTCAGCCAGGTTTAAGGCTTGCTAAAGTAGATTCATCTTTCATGGGGTACTGTTTAAAATGTTACAATAAAATACCTCCCCACATTCTACAACTGAATGAGACGAAATTTAAATCTTGTATAAAACGCACACTATGTAGGCAAGCATATCATAAGTTGGTGGATTACATTGATGATAAAAATGCTTGGCTCAATGCTGGTCCTGCTCCACAACCATAGGGGAAAACTAATTGGGCAAATTATTGTGCTAGCTGCAGAAGATTGTACAAGTATCTTTGCTTTGTATAAATTCCATCTCCTAGTATTGTATAATTGCATAGCACATGTGTGAGGACCATGTATTGTTAAGCTACCATTTGCATTTAGTTATCTTTCATTGACTTGAATATGCCTTGGTGGCTGAGAGAAAGTCATGCTCACTCAAATGTCTCGCTGATGGTGGCGGGTGTGTCGGGTCATTTAGTTCCCTTCAATATGGTTGAGTTGAATGGCGCCGATACACGCGTCTTGTTCGTGATCGGGCGCTGTCAGTTGGGACTGGTCATCTCTTAGCTGCCACGGTTCATTTTAATTATTTTATTTTTAATTTGTTTATTTAATGTTTTACTCTGGACGCTCATAATGTGCACGTCTTTCTACATCGTTCTCACATATATCTATAATCTCAACATGAATGATGTACTTAACCAGGATTTTGTAAAAATATTTTGATTTAAAAGAGTGTCCATGGAGTTTCTTGCCCCTTCTTCTCCATAGAGATCTACGCTAGGGAATGGGCAACTACAGTACTTTCTCAAGTTATTATGTCTTGTGTCTGGGACTGTAGCTTTGTTTTTTTTTTGTATTTTTGACATTCAAAAGTGCCGTAATGGTCTAATTGAAATAAATGCATTTGAGTTTGAGTTTGAATTGTAATCAGTGCTTTCTATCAAAAATGATATGAATTTAAAGTGTTCAAGAAGAACTTATCAACAAATGTAAGGTACATACAGCGACATCTATTTAACCAAAATGGTACTAATGCGTAAAATGTGCTCACAAGATAACTTATGAATCGATCGAGTAACCGGCTTTTAAAAAGTTATGGTAGCAAAAGCTACTCTAAAGCAATATGGCGGATGGGTAATTCAAACACAGCAGCTGTTTTGTACGTACCTATCTACAAGTTTTGTTGTTGTCAACGTCGTATTTCTCATTCTTTTGTATCATGAATTAAACATAGTTAGATATTATGATATAATGTCGGAAAGTTCATTAGACGATTATATTTATGTGGAGTACGTGATAATGAGAAGGCCAAAAATTTTTATACCACGTACGTAACCCACCCTTGGACACCTGGGATAGTGTAGACTTTTGGCCAACGGTATCAGTTATCAAAGGAAACAGGTTATCAAAGGTGGTTAGTCGGTGAAATTGTAAACTTTCTAAAAAATCCCACCACAAGGTAGGTAAATTAGGTAATGCACCTATTTAAAGTTTCATTGATTGCATTTATTTCGCAAACCCATCTTCACAACAACCTAACCTCAAATAATTATTTCTTGCGTTTTAGGAATCAAGCCATAACACCTCATGAGCAAATATTGCTTACATTGAAGAAAATTAAATTAAATTAAATTTCATTCTTTTTATGAACATAGAAGATGCTTGGCAGTTACGGCACAAATTCAAGAACAATTCAATAAATAACACGGAGTGAAAAATATAACTTGTTGTGTTGTTGTTTCTCGTGGTAATAAACTGTTTGATTTTTAGCGCAGTCTGAGTTTTGACATCTAAACTGTCAAATAGGACGTTTCTTTTGGTTTCATTCAATCATTAACGTTGTCACACAGAAAAACGTTACCGCCAAAAAATCATAGCTATTTTGAGGAAAATATTTCTCATTACACTGGCAATTTATTAACCAATGGTCAAGGTTGACTATAGTTAAACTAGACATCGAAAAACGTAATAGCCCTTTAACCATTAGACTAGTTGACTACTATGGTTAATCTAACAAATTGTTATTCGGTGTTTGACTACGGATCAAAAAACCGGCCCTAAGACGCTGCTTTGAAAATCTACATAGCCAATAGTGTGTGTTAGACCGCTTTCCATATATGGGGTAGATGACACACCAATCAATTGAGATACTTTTTAAGAGCTGTCAAAACGTGTTTCTCTCATAGATTTTGTATGGCAATAGCCAACAGTGACGTCACTGTTTATTTAACTCAATGACTCAACTATTTATTTATTTCAAAAATCGAATTTGGCAATTAATTGAAAATAAATCGGGTTTTCAGGCCCAAAATAAAGTGTTTTTTTTAGAGATAGGTGTAACTTAAGTGGCAGTGGGCAGGGCACATTGCTCGCAGAACGGATGGCCGATGGGGCCGAAAAGTTCTGGAGTGGCGACCGCGAACCGGAAGACGTTGCGTTGGAAGGCCTCCCACTAGGTGGACCGATGACCTGGTGAAGGAGAAGCGGGAATCCGCTGGATGCGAGTCTCACGGGACCGGTCAATGTGGCGACACTTGGGGGAGGCCTATGTCCAGCAGTGGACGTCTTTCGGCTGAAATGATGATGATGATGATGAGGTGTCTGGGAATGATTGTTTTATGGTGTCATCTACCCTATTATATTTTAGCAGCTTAACTTCGGAGTCGATAGATGGCGATGTTCATTTCACTCCATTTTTTTTTTCATTCTGAATCGGTCGCTCGTGTCAGTTGCCTCAGCTTTGGTAATTTATACCCACGAGACGAAAGCAGAAGGTTCTCAATTCAATGTGTAGATGTTTTGTATGACCACGCATACATTTTTATGCGATATATAACATCACACTACAATTAATAGGAGCGGAGCATCAATGAAAAATATTGCAAAATGTATTGTTTTTGAGAGCTTCCGTTGCGTGCGCTGCGTAAACGGTTAGCGTAAACGGTTAAAGTAACTCAACAATCGTGTATGACGGGATAGTTCCTCCTTAAAAGTTCTAAAAAAAAGTCCGGTATAGCATAAGTCTATCTTTTAAGGTTGACTCACACTCTCTCTAACCTTCTCTCTCTCTTAAATGACGCAGACAAAGTTGCGCGGGTCAGCTAGTTACCTCATATTTTCCTCAAACTTTCACACAAATTAAAAATAATTCCTCAACGGAACGTAATTACAGTTATTGCCTGCGACAATATTAAAACCGTTACTTAAGTTCATATAAAATCGGGACATGGAGTGATTGGCTTCGGCACATGTTAAGTAGGTAGGTACGTAACTGAGATATTCAGAAACTGCAGCAGAATACGAAGTGCCACGGAAACGACCGAAGTATTCCGAAATTGAGGCAAACCTAATTGTTTTGGCAAACATCGCCGAAGTGCGGTTGACATTTGAATTTAGTAGGGTTGGCAAACTTGCATATATTGTAATTGAGCTAGATAACAAAAAGTTTGCAGGAGAGGATAGGATAGCATAGGAGACAAGTCTGAATCAGGATGATTGATTACATGCGCCGCAAATTTTTCAATTTATGACTTTTTTATGACCAATGAATCTGAACGCGATCAGCACATCTTACGCTTCAACCAACTTATCTATGCAGGCGGGAAAACATAGAAGTAAAATAAAACCAAATTTGACATATCGATGCATTTTTTCTTGGCAAGAAGCGCCACCTCGAACTGCTAACTTAAAATGGTCATACTGTAGCGGCTTTAAAGAGCTGTTAGTGTCAAAACTGATTCCTATCATGAAACTGACGTCTCTTGAACGCCGTTTGGAAGCACTGGACGTATTCAGTTTTACTGGCGAAATTCTTCCTATACTCATATCGCAGTATTTTTTAAAAATTTTGAATTAGGTGGCTAGCTTTAGCTAACTTGTTCCTCTTGTTGACTTTGCGAAGGCCTTTGATACCCTGAGGTGCTGCCTCCAAACACTCTGTACTAAAGCGTCAACCCTGTCAGAGAAAGTGTCCCTCCAATCATCCGCCCGTTGGATACGGAGCACGCATCTATAAACACTTCCTTACTGCCGACAATAGCCGATGATTGCCGAAGCTTCGCGACGCAAGCGCATTTCCGAAATACGATCTACAATGATATTACCTAACCGAGTAAACGTCTCCTGAATACGGCTGACTTGTTATGTGTAACTGCTTGGACACAAACTCCACGTTCAAGCGATACGTGTGTTGTGGCGAGTGCGAAAAAAAAACAAATGAACAACGGTTGCGACGCGAACGCGACGGTCTCATGCGACGAAAACAAATGACACGCTCGTGTCGCTTAACCAAGGAATCACCAGAGGTCGTGAACGGGGTGCAACAGTGTGACATCGTGACGTATGACGTAACGTAATGAAGCTTCTCGTTAGGTACAATAGGCTACTGTTACGTGGTGCGACATCGTACGGCATTGTGATTGGACGGTCAAAGGCTAGGCGAAGGCCCATTAGTAAATGTTAAATTTGTTTCCTTGTTTAGGGGTTTTTCAATAATGGCGGAAGAATTTTAGCTAAGCAAAAATAATGCTTGCTCTGTGTTAATCTGCAATATTGTCGTTGTCCATCAAGTTTTCTCCAAGAATGTAGGTACTAACTACGTCGAAAGTCACTTCACAAGTTTTTTTTGCAACAAATTATTTGAAAACTGGATCAGTCGACTTACAGTTTTCCCATGAAAGTATTTAATTTCCCACTCCGTTAGCTATTCCCATTATTGTCGCATTTTTGGGTAAAAACCAACTGTTTGTCATTAAAAAGAGTTTATTAGGCACTATTATATGTGGAAAAAACTGTAAATAGTGACAGCGGAATGACATAGCATTACAAATGAAGACGTATCTGGGTTATTAAACTTGGCACATAGAGACTACTTGCCTAGGCCGTTATGAAGGTGAGGTCATTACGAGATATTCATTGCTTTTAATGCTTAGTTTTTTGTTGGTTCACTGTGCTCACTAGTTCAAGTATTTCAGTTTCGTGCCACTAATCTAAATTGCGGAAAAAAACAAAGATTTTTATCTGCATTACTGTCTTCTTCGCAAATGTGACGCAAAACAGTTTTTTTAAGACTTGATGAGGAGTAATAACTGTAATTTACGTTTCCAAGTCCATTGGCGTACATTTTTTTAAAACTGTATAACAACAAAATCTCCTCCTAAAAACCTGTGGATGGTAATCTAAATTGAGTCGGCTCTGAACTTGGCTAGGAGTTTTGCGTCTTCAATAACGTTCATCGGCTCCTGTAATGGGCATACTACTATTTGAGTCGACAAGAAAAGGAGAAAAAAAAAACAATTAAAATTGAAAAATAGTATATTTTGATACAAGTGGAGAAAGTTTGTTATTATATCCGAGGCGAAATTAACTTCCGAGCCGTAGGCGAGGGTGTTTTTGAGCCGAGAACTGCAATAACAAATGTCCACGTGTATCAAACGACGTTTTTCAATACACTTTTGAAGAAATAAAATAGAAGAACGAAAAATATTTTTGTCATGAATTATTAGGAAACTATGATTTTAATGTTTTTTTTCCACGCTTTGCTTTCGCCAGGTTGGAGGAGAAGCAAAGGTATGAAGCCGCTAAACAGCCTAATATAATCATAATAGTTTATTTTTATATTTTTTAATATAGAACATAAATAAATGTTATTATGTTTATAAAAGTAAATATTAGTTTTAAATAATCATATTTAATCTATGATATTCTATTTCTAAACAAAATTTGAATATTCAAAAAATATTTAGGTACGCCGTAAAGATTTAGGAGACGCATGAACTCTTTGCCGAGATTAAAAAAAAAACAATCACCTCCGACTATAGGCATTGAACCAATTTGTACTAAGTATAGGTATAGCTATCTGTGGCAATTTTCATTCCCGCACACGTGTTGGAAAATGGAAAAAATTACACGCGTGTGAAATACTTTGCATGTTGAACCTAATCGTTGTCCGATAAGAACCGGTTTTCGAGGAAGTGTATTGAATACTAATTTAACCATGGTAGTTCTTAATAATTAATGGATCTCCAAGTCTGCAGATTGGGTACAATGATACGTGTGCTGAAGTTCATCCAACTGCTATGTTAGTTCTGGACTTCTGACTCCAACAGCACACTGTGGACTATCTTCTGCTTGCTTGATTCTTTTGATCCTTGACCATAAATATTTTATTAACGTTGAACATTCTATAGACTAACCCGTGCTTCCAGTTCTATGTGTCACCTACGCAACTTCATAAATAATGTATCTAAGTCATTTTCTGCGCGCACTTCATAAATGTGATCATAAGTTACCGTATAAGGAGGTTCGCTATTAAGTTCTGGTCAGTAAGTATAGCTTGTTGTCTATGCTCTTGAATCTTGAGCACCATGTCAGTAGGTCTCGGTCCCAGGTCTGGGTCTACACTTGACTTAGATAATAACATATTGAAGCTAACTAGTTTAATTGTTTAGCCTTTTAATTGACTGCATAGCCTTTTTATTCAACGGCGTGCTAGTTGGCTGCAACTATCATCAAGTAGGCTGTTGGAGATTTGAGGGACAGGCTGCCTCCAACAACCTTCTGGATCACGTGTCGTCACCTACTGAAAAAGTTGTCAATAATATTATTTTTGTTACAGCCATCATTTATTTCGATTCTTCGACTGCCCAACGATGATTTGTTTCTGTTGTCTATTCTAAACATCGAACATTGTCTGTGTGAACTAAAGCAACAGACAGTCTGTGTCACGAAATAAAAACATGGTCCCTTCCTTCTTTGTAGGGAGCGACATTTAATCACTGTCTCTAATGTAGTCCACAAATAGTGTGGTGTCGAGAGAAGGGTCGCAAACACATCCGTTCTGTCGCGTTTCCTGTGCAGGCGCAATGTGAGTAGATGTAAAGTTAACATTTTAAAGTATAATCAACTGTACAGGGTTAGCTGAATCTTTAAAGGAGGTGATTCTACCCGTCATATTATAGAACTTCCTCAAAAATACTTAGTATCCGATTCGTGAAATGACATAACGTAACATCAGGCTTGTAATCCCCGAATAGTAACCTACTCCCACATTTCGCCAGTTATGTTTAAGTCCCATGTAATAGGGGGTGTGTCTATAGGTACAATCAACCGGGCGCAAATCTAGACTCCGTGGCTGCTACTGAGAAATTGTTGATGGAAAAACAAAATGATACTTTGCCCGACCTCGGAATCGAACCCAGGTGGCCTACCATGACGTCTTAAGAGGACCCTTCCCGGCGCGTCTATCGTCAACGAGAGCATGGTCGAAAAGCTTGTTGTTTCATCCAGAGCCATCGCGGTGATATTTTTTCAACTGCCCTGACTTACCTAGCCCCAAACCCCACTACTCGTCACCCGCGCACCTCATACCGACTAACACGAGGACATTGAACGAAAAATAGTGCTCGAAAATTTATAAAACTTGTTCCAGGAAATACGGGTTTTTGAATAAGTCTTAAGTTCGTGAAATAATTTTTTGTTATTTAGAATCTCAACTACATTTGCAAGGCTTCTATCAGGATATTATATATGTGTAACAACGGCATAATCACGCACGAGCGTTTGTGAAAAATCTCGCGAAAAGTATGGCGGGTTGGCCGCTCTTAAAGCAGGATCGTTTTAATCTTGTTCCAGTGTGAGAAAGAGATGGCGCTAGACGTCCTCTATAGCTCCGTCTCTTACCCACACTGGAACAAGATTAAAACGATCCTGCTTTAAGACGTCATTGTAGGCCACCAGGACCTCGTGCTCAGCAGTCGCGCTTGCGACTTCTAGATCAACGAGGCACTTGATACTGCATTATGGATATCAATCTCTTCATGAGGCTTTTAAAATGGGAACATCAGATTTTTTTTTTCGCGATTCAGGGCTTGGTCCCATAGAAAAAGTTGTTCATAATGTTGAGTAGAATGACCCCTTAAGAGATTTCGTAGTTGTCATAGTGCGAAAGTAGGTATACCTAGTGCTACGAATTCGTGGTGAAATGAATGTACGCGTAATTCAATTATAATATGCTTTTGCATATTATAATCAGTCTCTAGTCTCTAGTTATCACATTTTTGCAACTACTGTCATTACGTAGGTACAAACGGCGACATATCAAACAATACATTTCCAGTCTAACATGGCTTCTCTTAGTATAGATTTCCCGTACAATGTGAGATCCGCTTATACTGGTTATGCATAGCTTTATTGGTTGTCGTTGCGACGATGTCAAACTTTTAACCGATATCTTGTGTTTCTCACTACATTACTTTATATTGAGGTTTTATGATCAGGATTACTGATGATTCCCAAAATAATGATAAATGATTCATTCGTGGTTCTCTATCTAATATCAACGGCTTTCCTCAAATGTTTTAAGCACCTACTAATCTTTACCTGTCAGCTTATGTTAACGACTTATCACATAACTTCCTTACGTAACTTATGACTGGTTACGACTCAATTTTGTTACGTTCTTCATATTTTTGGAGAGTTTCTTCAATTTCTTACGTTCTATGAATCAGTAATGTTAAATCATCTTCAGGTACTTAAAAGTCAGACAGCACCTAAGATCTGATAAAGTTTTACATGTAGGTACATTAGGAACTTCTACCAGACGATTGCAAATGAAGTCATATTTATTTAATTTTAAAGAAAGCTTACAGACTACTAACAATCTCAAATGTCATGCATAAGTAGGGACTTTTACTAATTACAAGCTAGCAATAATTAAAATAATAGCTAGTAATAATTGCAAACACGTGGTGGTAGGTATACATGGAGTTTCATAGCGCTACGTCATTGTGTGGTATAAAGTGACCAAACAATTAGAAGAAAACCACAAACTCAAACAATACGTTATGCTAATGCAAATTTTAGAATCTTACGTCACTGTAAAAATAACTTTGAAACACTTGGGCCAATTCTGCAGGTGGACCTAATGCGTTACTGCGTCACAACATCAGGGCGAATGGCAGAAATGAAACGGGACGCGATTGGTTTACACTATATGTAAACAAATCCCGTGTTCAAGAGCTACTGCGTCTAAATTTCGCAACGCATAATACATAATATCATGCCTGTAATCTCTGAGGAGTTAAGCAGAGGTGCAGTAGGACACCTACATTTATTTTCCTTTCGCCAGTTATCTAAGTCCGATGTAATAGGGGTGAGCCTATTGCCATCAACTGGGCACAAGTCCAGACTCTGCGGCTGCTCCTAAGAAATTCCTGATGGAAAAGTTGCCCGACTCGAGTATCGAAACCAGGATGTCATGAAAAAATTACGATATTCGAATTTGCCCTTAATTTCGCAATATGTATGGTGACTAGTGATAAGGGAAACGGGTATAACCATGGTAATGGAATGCAGAGTTGGTAATGCCAAATTCCTTGGACTCACCATTGATAAAAAACTTGATTGGAAAGATCACATTGAAGAAATTAGTAAGAAAATTAGTAGTTCTTTCTACGCATTGCATAAACTCGGCCCAATCGTAAATACGGATACATTGCTTACTGCCTATTGCGGACTTGTTGCATCGATCCTTCGATATGGCATTATTTTCTGGGGAAACTCTACACATAAAGATGTTATATTCAGAATGCAAAAACGATGCATAAGAGCTATGTTTGGTCTTAAAATTACAGACAGTTGCAAACCGTACTTTATAAAGCATCAAATTCTCTCACTTCCTTCCTTATTTAAGAAGCTTCCTTGAAGCGGTATGATTTGTTAAAAAGAATCCCCAAGTGTTTCCGAAGTCTTCAGGTGGTTCAGAAAGAAGTCAACGTGACAATCGGAGCCTTCGCTTACATAGTGCTAAAAGAGCTCTCATGGGTAAAAGTGTATTCTGCATGGCCCTAAAACTATACAAACCACAACCAAAGGCATACAAAGATTTGAATATTAATAGTTTCAGTAAAATCATGAAGAAACTTTTATTAAATAGGTAAATGCTACTATAATGTTGCAGACTATTTGAATGATGTACTTTGACTTTGACATTTTAACGCAATTTTTTTTTGAATTCTTAATTTTTATTCTTTTTGACAATACTGTATCATTTTGACATTTATTATTATTTCCTTTTTAATTATTTCCTTTTTAAATTATGATTTTTATTTTACTTTTTAACCATGATTGTATCCTTTTTGACATTTATTATTATTTGCTTTTTTTTTTTTGATTATGATTTTTATTTTTATTCTTTTACTTCTTGACATGTATTATTTTGAGATTTATTACTACTTGATAATTTTAATAGACACTAATTCAATTAATTTTTTTTTGCAATGTTTACCTTGGCCATTTAGTATGTTTTTTTTTTGTTAAATTAAATTCTGCTGACTGAAACGATATATTTAAAAATCTCAATTTTAGAATTTCAAAACATTTGCACGCCATAGTATGTGGCAAAACATGTCTGAACGAGTTTTTCTTTATTTATGTTATCCTACATGCACTTTTTTATTATTGTATGTGACACATGTTTTGAGCAAATAAAATATATCTTATCTTATCTTATCTAATGTGTATTAAATTTTAATAGATATAATACAATAAGTAAATAAAATAAAATGTTTAATTTTATGATTAGGTGGGTACATTTACATTCTACATAGCACAGTGGTCTAAAACTATGCAGGGAAAAACTTAAAATGTCACTTACGGGATATCTTCCTTGATTGAAAACCATAAAACAAAACGAAACCGCAAAACAGTGTATGCAGTAAAAACTTTCAGATAAATAACACCAATAAAATTGAAACACATGGCATTGAAACTGAAATGAAAGTTAACGTTTAACTTCGGAGCGATTGCAGTAATTACAATTTACAAGCACTTTCAATGCACTTCTAATGGCTGTGCTATTAAATAATATAATTATAGTCTCTGTCTTTACGACAGGGTTTATGCTGTTCCCAACACAAGCGTGTGAATATTAGCATTTATGACTATGGAAATCAGGTTTTTTTTTATTGAAATGTAGCCTATGGGAAACGGGGACTTCCCATTAGTGAAAGGATTTTCGGAATCGGATCAGTAGTTCTGAAGAAAAACCGCTACATCCAAGTTTACAGTCTGTTTAATCTTGTAGTGTAAACCGCTACATCCAAGTTTACAGTCTGTTTAATCTTGTAGTGTAAACTGTAGATTATCATCATGCTCTTGCCCCTATTCCAATATATTTTGAGTCGGCGCAGCATGTCTTTTTATTCCATACTTCTACACTATTGTTACAGTGTAGATTATGCAAGGTGTGACTAATTGTAATATTTGGAAACCCGAAATTAAATCATGTACTGATCATTATGAATAACGGTATCTTTTCGATTTTCAGTTAACAACATTTTAGCCCTGAATCACACATTTCCCTTTAGGCTTCCCCCTATTTTTTACCCTACATCGCAGTATCGGTTGTCTTCTGTTCATCTAACCGTTTCCCGCCAGTTTGACAATATAGTCAACCCAATGCGCTTTTGGATGGGCCTGATTTCTTTGGCCCACCAGCAATCTATAAAAAAATCCTCTATCGGTCATCTCTGTGTCTAGCTAAATATTCTGCCCAGCTCCGTTCTTCCGATTTATTTGGACTGTCACAGCTTGTCTTCTTCCACCATAGTTTTCTATTCGTCGTCATCTCTTATGTCACCCACTTTCTAGGTAAATCGTCTTTCGCTCAGTCCTTCCATCGTTTCTTTGTTCTCTTTATAACATCACCTGGAATACGTCCCACTTGTAAACTATGAGTTTAAATTCGCTGTGTACCCAATGTGTACTGAATATGTGAGAATTGTCATAAGCAGGCATTTTCAGTGGTCTAATGGCTCTGCTAATAAACGATATAATTATCTACTGTGTTTCGTTTGAGAGTCGCGAGACGGCTCCGCGCCGCTCGAGATGGTAGTAGGGCTGCCGGCTGTCAATAACATTATGGTGTTTATTGATATACGTACAATTTTTTCTAGTGTAAGTGGTACTTACACTAGAAAAAATTATACGTACCTATATCAACATACGGAACATACGTGGTATCATCATTCTCTTGCACTTAAGTATCCCAATTCATTTGGGGTCTGCGCAGCATGTCTTCTTCTTCTAGTGTTACTACTAAAGATATTTAAATGACTAACGATAGGTACACGGGACGACGCGAAGGAACAAAATCGTAATCTGCTTGGAATAACCAATTGGTTACTCTTACTGTCGGTAAAATAATAACGTGTTAAATTTGGCAATAGTTCTTTCTACACACGTCATCTCCTTATTGAGACTGGGGATCACAGTTTTACTATGACATTCTTGACAATCCTATTGAGTGAAACAGAGCCGTGTTGTTGAGATGTTGGTTGCGGCGGATTTTCTGTCTTTTGTTTATTCATATATCTTCCGTGAGCTCAAAATAAACGATAAGTCGTTTATTTTGAGCTCCCGATATTTCGACGCTGTTGCAAGCAACGATAATCACGGAAGATATCCCGTAAGTGACATTTAAAGTTTAGTTATGAACCGTGATAGCATAAAACAGTGTTTGGATTAGAAGTTTTATTTGTTTTGTTCAAAACGGTTGTTTTTTCAAAGGAATTTACATCTTTTGCATATAGCGCGAATGTCACAAGCTTGCTCAATATTTGTGAGTCACAATATCTGATCAATTGACTATGATGGATTACTTGATGAGCTAACATATCGTCCAGATAAACACATATATGAGTAAACACTTGAGTTTCATCACGTAACCCGATGAAATCTCGACGACCGACAATTTGGAATCTCATTCATTGTTTCTACTCCAAGAAATAAAACAGATAAAACTATGATTTATGTTGATCTGTTCGTAATGTACGAAAACTAATGATTTTCGCAAAAGGGATTTATGCTGATATCCTACAACCTAAACACAAGGATTCCTTCGATCTCTTCTTCGGCAACCCTGCTCCGGTCCGCGGCGTTGCTGCGCAGGCGCCGTGCTCACGCGCATCAGCCGCGCGCTTTCACGACACTTTCACGAATTTAGCATTCGGCTCAGAGTTCCAGTGTATTACTTAACGCTAGTAGTCGTGTGGCCGTGTCACATATTCTGATTATATGTAACGAGCATTACGAGGAGCTCGTGGCCAAATAATAACAGCTGCACCGGTCGATCTTCGACGTCAAACAGTGCTTGCCGAAGTCGGCCCGTGGATGGGTGACCATCATTACGTACTGAGTTTCATCCATGCTTTGGAAAGTACGTTAAGCCGTCAGTCCCGGCTGTCACTTGTAGATCTTTGACAGTTGTTACGAGTGGTCAGAAGCCCGAAGTCTATACTATAAGCCATTATCTTCTCAATAATTTCTTGTGAGACATGACCCAAACGATATTCCATGGTCATATCATCGACCTTTCTCGAAAAACCCTTCACTCATTAGATGTCATTAGCTAAACGAACTATTGTACCAACTATTAATGAGGCACATTTACCTGTAGCCTTGTCGTCATGAGGCGTGATTTCGTGATGATCCCCCAACATGTCAAGTGTCCGCTTCCGTCTGTACTTCTAAAATAATGTTCTCTCGTTATGATCTCAGTATCATCAAGAGCATCGCTTTTTGTTGTTGTTACGACATTCATTTAGTTATTGACTGCCGGCGGGGTCGTCTTCTGGCCTTGATGCTGATTCATTTATGAATGAATAGGGTGATTTTTGAAATATCATCTCCCTTCCTCATGGACCTTCAATAGTACATACCTATGTGTTTCTATTTATTACCGGTCTTTTGAGATTTCGCTATACATATATGTAGTATATTACCAAATATTATACAAAGTGTAAATGTATCTGACCCTTCACGAAACCGGCAACCAAGCATTCTGTACATCAAACTAAATAACTCTAAGCAAAGATTACGGAAAACGTTTCTTTTTTATTGCGGTGAAAAATCACGTTTTACGGTAGGACTCACTCAATGTAACACACTCAAAACACTGTGCTGATGGATGCATTGACCCCCAATATCTCCATAACTAGGAGGTTCCCAGGTATGGACTAGAACAAAAAAATGATTGCAATGACGGGAGTACCTTTTTGTTAAGGGTATTTCCAGCACAACCTAAAAAATAAGATAAGATGAGGCCTACTTAATCTTCACACAATCATCAAAATAACAAATCTGATTATGTAGTTCGTGTTCCAAAACACGATGTTAACAACAAATGACTGCCGCCGCTTCCGCGTCTACGTCTACACTATCATCTGATGTTCTAACCATCTTGTCTAGCTCAGAGATGATAAATCTTGAACGAGAGTGGGAAATCATAATCTTTGTTGACTTCCTTATTTGTTTAGTGATTGTTTTGTTTTTGTGAAATGTGACCGGAGGCAGACAATAACAAATACATAAATAACAATAATACAATACAGTTCTGTTCTGAGAGCCAAGGCGCTTTCAAAATGTTTCGTTATTCTGCAACGACTTTGAGCAGGCAAGTTTCACCGTAGCATAAGTCTATCCAATATCTTTAGAGTTTTCAAAATCGTTAACGCTGATAGAATGTCTCTTTGTTTAGGCTTTCTGGTATTCAGCTGCTTGGTTAGACTGGATAACGACCTCAATATAGATGGGAAATGAACTAAGCAGATAGTGATGACTACCATACGAAAGGCATGCGATGTAAAGTTGCCGTATTTTTCGTCGAAATGGAGGTAAAAGAAACAAATTACATAACAAAACAAATTACCAAAGAAACAAATTACATCACACCTATAATCCCTGGAAAGTAAGTCGGGGTCGGGAAGCTTTTGGGACCAGGACCGCGGTCCCGGATTCCCCCTAAATATTTTGAGTGGTATTTTGGGACGACATGAAACAAAAACAAAGTTATGTCTTGGGAAAATACCGTCAATCAAACATTGGTTAAACGGAGGTGTATATAATAATACAGCCATATTTGAAATAAACCTGACACAAACCTAGATATATAACTGACTAATTCCTTATGGAAAACCTCATTAACGTTATTATGTTATTGCGTGTCTTCCTCTTCCCTGAAAACCCTGTAAAACGAACCCGGGCGAAACATGCTCAGGAGAAGCGTTTAAGAAACGAATTATTTATGAATTAAGGTGTATTGGATATTTTTTCTTGTTTCAGGAGAACTACACAATGCGTGTGAGCAAGGGGCACCTGCGCCGCAGCAGCAGCCTCACGTCTTGGCGGAGTCTCAAAACTGAAACTGTGAGTAACCTTAATAAAGTTCTATGTGAATAGGTGCCTCATTAGCACAGAGTAGCTTTCAGTTTTTTGCTGACGATGTCTGGTAGACCAAGTTTCTATTAGTCTATTCAAATATCAGCTCAGTAAATATGCAGTGAAATCTAAAATATCGTTAATGATATTTTCTTCGGAATCGCTTTCAGGGGAATTGAAAGGTTCTCTTTTGTGGTTTACTGACAGCTGTTGTCTGACTTTCGCAGAAATTGTACATACAGTGGATGTAAAAATTACTTTAATTCTAGCAGAATAGTTACTCTTCAGCAATTCTATCAGAACAGTAGTTCTTGACGAACATGAAATACTGGAAATATAAACCGATATTCAAATTTCGCTTTGTTCAAAACAGTAGACCAAACAATTCTCATAATACAGCAAAAAAAAGAACGAACGAATCAAACTTCTCCGGACGTGAGAAAAACTGGCGCACTCGCAAGTGGGCAATACTCGTAAATCGAAGCTGCATTGTTTGCGGTCGTGAACTCTGCGCAGGCGCCGGCCGGCGGGGTCAAGGCGAGCCATTACAGATGTTGACTTAACATCATTAACGTGTTCCACTTGTAAGGCGGTTCTATGGTGTTTCGAGGTGGAACGCTGTTATTTGTATGGCGATACGGGAATTAAGTTTTGTTGATTGTAAGGTAATGTGTGGTCAATAAAATTGTGTTCTCTATTTATGTGAGCTGCCAAATCTAATTGTTCTCTCTCTCTATAAATTTTGATTCACGGGGAACGATAATCACTCACATATAACACGTCGTATTGAAAATTTTGCTGAGCAAGAGGTCCTGGGTTCGATTCACGGGTCGAGCAAAGTGTTGTTTGGTTTTTCCATTAGGAATTTCTTAGTAGCAGCCACTTAGTCTGGATTTGTGCCCGGTTGATGACAATGGGCTCGCCCCCTATTACATGGGACTTAAATATAACTAGCGAAATGTGGGTGTACACCTCTGCCTAACCCTTCGGGGATTACGTGATGATGTTATGCATATACAATTTTGAAAGCATGATTTTAGTGGCGCAGGTAGATCCTAGACTATACTTAAATTTCATAAGTTATGGCAGTCAAGAAGACATAAATCAATGAAAATAAACTCCATCACCGATATAGTTTCGGTCTCTGAATCTGGGCACAAGAAAAGATGACATGTAGGGGCACAGACAGGGACCCCAAGGGAGACCATCAATTATACACGTTTGCGCTTGCCGTACACGGCCTCATCATGCGTAATAATTACGTAAAGACATATTCTTCGGTCTTCGGCCGCTAATAAAGGAATGTGGTGATAGGACTAGTGCGGTGGACTGGTCTAATTAATGAAGTAAGTGATGTGTGACATTATTAATTATTCACAAAACGGTACTTACTGACAGTTGATGAAGTTATTCTGTGTAAGATAAAAGCAACGACTTTAAAATATCATCCAAAAATGCTGATAATAATCATTTTTGACTTCTAATACGGTTTTAAGAACATTTTTAAATTCATCAGTTGGTAAGAGTACATTCCAAAAGTGCATCTGCGGTACAACGGCGTTGAAGGCGTATATGGTCTTCTAAAGTCTTTAAAAAACCTTATGGTCTAGAATATTAGTTGGGATCAATAAATATAAAAAAAAAATACGTTTCACTAAAAAGTAAGGCTACCCTACCCTAGTCACTACAATCTACAATTTTATTCTCTTTGTTTTAGAATATTTTCCCCAGTTTCAAAATTATATCACTGCTATAGTTGTTTACCATATAGTACGTTATAAAATTAGCTCCCCACAACAACGTTACATCACGAAATAGCATGTAAATTAGCGAATCATGAATATTCCTACTAGTTCGACTAGTTTTAGAACTCGATGATTGAGTGCTATTCTCTTTAGGTCGGTTATGTCAGTTCACGCAATAGTTGTGGTGGTAACTGCGTCGGTATTTGATACTAATCAATCAAGACTTTTACAGTTTATTTAACGCCTAATTTGGTTTTGGATAACGTAAGAATATTGGCTAATTTGCTAATTATGTATGTGCAACGTTCTTCTTAAACGCTGTCGCTTAGTTGTCGGTCTGTCGCAAAAGTCGATAATTATGGGGACCCATTATTTTCATCATCATCAAAAATCTAACTGTTGTACCTTTTCGCCATAAGAAGTGAAAATTCTGCTGTTAGTTTGAATGCAAAATTGAAAATGACGACAGGATTCTATTTCACGTTTAACGTTGCTTTTCTGAGCAAGACATAATTTGTTTATTTAAGTTTTTATTTGGTGTTAGCTTAAAATTTATTATTTCTTCACACTTCGACTGTAGTATTTTGTACAAACGAAGTTACAGACGTAGTTTTACAACATTGTCGCTATCTGCTTAGCAGACATACCACAAAACGCAGCGCAATGACACACAGGAGAAATTGTTAATTAAAAGAAAAATGTTTAGCTATAACGAGCAAAAGTTTGTCTTGACAGCACTATCGCTTGAAGCGTAACCTTGATTTATATTAAGCATCTGGTCAGAAAGCGTTGCAGCGGCTGGATTTATTAAATGAGAAATATGTTTTACGGCACTGTCAAACGCGATAATGACGAAGAATGTAGTTTTCATACTGAAGTATTTGTTTTTTTTACGTACAATAAAATATTATACGTCGGAGACGACATGCTATGAAATGCTCGCGTTGTCTGCAAGGCTCTGTCTGCAATGATAGTGATACCCAGCAACGAAAGGAGTGGCGTGACAATGAATCAGCGGCTGTCGGCTCACGCAGCTGGAAATTACTATAATTTGTAGTATCTGAATGAGATCTTGTATAGGATAGCGATTTATTACTCCTACGTGTAATAGTTTAATGATTAACTTCCCTTATAATGCGTTGGTTTAAATTACATGAATGACTGAAGACTGGTCAGTGATCTTTTGATGAAATATGTAGAAAAGATTGTAGATATGCGCACGAAGACTGTTTGAAATAGTTGATACCGAATAACAATTGAACAATCACAAAGGTAGGAACAAGCCAAGAGAAAGATACAAGAGTATCCATAAAACAATCGTAACTTCTGAGCAAGTAACCGAATACTAACATCCTGTTGTTCACATATTGTTACAAGGCAAGCAACTAGGCCCTGGTACAGTGGTAGATACTGGTTCCGTGCGATCATCTCGCAAAGAATCCGCACAGACATGCAACATGCAAATTGGTGGATTGTACTCGCATTCAATTTCACTTCTGCTATCACTTTTGATTGGAATTCTTAGTGACTTACTTAAAACTAAGTGAATACAAGATACAAGATGACCAATACAACGATATTAAAGAAGAAATGAGGCGCAGACCGCAAATGAATCGGGATAAGGGCTGAAGATTGATGATAATTGAAATTGTTCGAATGACTACTTGAGTCGTGACAACAACGAGATGTATAGGCGCGAAGCTGTCAACAATCCATTGTAGGAACAAACAAACATTCTCATACTAACAGCCTTAAATTCAATAAACAAAACAAAACAACCACAATAATGATGACAAGCAAATCAATTATATAATCAGCCTGTAAAGTTCCCACTGCTGGGACACAGGCCTCTCTGTGAGGCCATGTATGCCGTAATCCATCACGCGGGCTCACATAACCCTGATTGAGTCTTAAATTTTTTGGTTATAGGACATGCAGGCTTGCTCAATGTTTTCGTTTTGAGAGTAGTGATGATGAAATAAAATAAACATAGTAACGCGTCTGCCTGGGTGTAAACCCATGGCTAAAAATCGTAAGTTTGTCCCGTTACCACTGGGTCATCAGGTGACCACTGCTCTCTACATAAAACAATTATAATTTTCATCAAAAGTTAATGTTGTTGAATTTGGCAACACGATTAATATCAATTTGGTACATTCGCCAAACACTATTAAGAGTGAAATCAAGTTCATCATAATCATCACAATCTAGATCAAACGATAATGACGAAATGATGGACGGTGAAAATTAAATGCCGATAATCTTTCTTTTATTTTGACCAAGAATTTGCAGTTTCTTTAGCGTATTTATCCCCCATCTATTCGAAATTGACAATCTTTTCTATTTACTTTCTGTATTCGTAGACAAGGCAATATAGTTCTTATTAATATTCAGATAGAGATGGTAGGTTAGATTTTATGTGTGCTAAAAATATTTTGCTGCCTAAGCCACAGTGTGAAGACAAACAATTGAGTCAATTAGAGGAAATTATAGACGTCAATAGTATTGTTTTCTGGTTTGCACAATGGGCATTGAGCGTCTCGTGTTAAAGGTGATTTATTGTTTTCCAAGCGTATTGCAACGAAACTGCCGCCATTACGAACTTCATAAAGCATAAGGCGGTAATGAAATTGAACGTTACGTCTGACGAGGGTGAAGTTACTTAAACTCCTAAATACAAGGATAATTTAGCACAAAACAGGGATGACTCAGAGTGATTCAACGTGGATTTTGTCTACGTCCAGTAAAAAAAGACTGCATATTCAGAGTTGTTTCTAACGTAATAGGAAGAACTAAATACCAAATATCAGACGCGGAATAATCCGTTTAAAAATAATGGAAAAATTAGAAAATAATCTGTTAAAAGATATCAGAAGCGGGATGATTCGTTTAAAATATTGTGAAAGTCTCAAAAATAATATTTAAGCAAGAACTCTCCAATATATTTGACAAATACTTAGATAATTTGACGCTCGGCCGGTTTAAACATAAAACAAAAAAGAGTTAATACAAAGTATTTGTTACCTTGCAATTCAATGCGTTATTAAAGCGAAAGAAATATAAAACACAACAACAACAACATCAGCCCATAACGTCCACTGCTGGACATAAGCCTGTCCCACGATGGGAGGAATTTGCCGTAATCTCCACGCTTGGCAGGCGGATTGGAGATCGCAGTGATGAAAGACTAACCGAAAACGTCTACGGAGGCGCAAGGTGTTCTGCCTTAGACATTAGTCGCCTTATACAACACCCGTTATTGTAATGGGTTGGTTCTATTCTACTCTGCCGGATACCACACGGCTCAAAGAAATATAGGTAATTGGAAAATATTATGAATTTCATGGAAATTGTATGCTTTCATAGCTCACAAAGTCATAAAGTAGTCGTAGCAGATGACTTAGTTGGAGTAAACCCATGGTTCATATTATGGTATAGGCTGATTATTGTTACAGTTAGTCTGCGTCATCCCACTGCTGGGCAAAGGCCAAAACTTCCAGTTCCTCCGATCCTGGGCCAATCACCACTGGTCGTTGGTTCTGTCCAGCTTGTTCTTTCATTCTCTACGAGGTCTACCGCGACGACGCTCCACAAAGTGGTTGTTTTGGCCCACAGCTCATTGGTGTAATCTGATTTAGAATTTTAGACGCAGAAATTATTAAGCTGGCTCAGAGTACCGCAGGGGACCTTGTTCGGTCCGCTACTGTCACAGAAAACAAACAATACTACTATTGCTGAATGGTGTGTTCTTACTATTACTAACATTACCTATTTTAGGTACTTAGTTAATTCACAGTAAAATGTATAGAGCAGTTGCTATCAAATAATGTGTCTGTCCTAGGGTTGCCACCCGTACTATAATATATAGTATCGTACTATATTTCAGTCAATTGTGCTATATTTTACAGAAAAATAATATAGTGCGAAAATATAGCATATAGTATTTTTATCCCTAATTCAATTGTCGCGCTTTTTTATATTAACTGTGACTGGAAGTCTGGAACGTACCCCCGCAGCGCCGCACGGGGAATTTCAGAACGACCTTCGAATTAATTTTTCGATTGCTAATATTGGGATTGGCCAGGTGAGTGATATTAATTGGTGAATTAGGTTAGTTAAGTAGGTAATCGACGTGTTTAGATGGATTTTTGGTATATATGGGAAAATACTTAAAGTTTAAAAATAAATGCGTACTTCTTTTTTCTTAAATTTCTCAAAAGTACTATAATTTTGCAGCTTTTTTGGGAAAAATACTATATTTGTTCAAAATAAAGGTGGCAACCCCTAGTCTGTCCCCAGCCGTACCCGAACGGGTACGGTGCATTGTTATTTTAATTGTGTCTGTAATTGCGGGTATCGAAGAGCTACGATTTTGTTCTATAAACTTATTACTACATTTGATTGTTAGAATGTCTTGTGGTAATAAACCACCATGTTACTACAAAAATGTATTATGCCGCAATATTTCTTTAACATTCAATATTGATAATTTTACCGATAGTTTATTTAAACATCGTCAAAGTTACACAAAAGTAGAAACTACAAATGATATGTGAGACGCCATTGCTAGGTGTGAAGTGGCATCGTGTAAACTTTTTATGGTTTATGTTGTCCAAACATTGGCTTCAATTGGCGGATGCGCTGGCTAGTTTTTGTTTCCCGGACGCGCTCACAATGCTCCGCTTACAGGAACACAGAGTTCAACAGAGGTTGATTTTCAGACTTCATCAGTTTAGTTGAGGCCATAGGAAGAGCGGGTATTTTGAAGGTTTCAATTTGAAGGCCTATAACTTTTTTTTTTTAAACGTAAAAAGTATTAACAAAACCGTAAAAAGTATTAAAATTGACGTCCAGTTCTTTAGTGAGATAACGTACTGGCGTACCGTTATTCTTGAGGCTGACTGAACGTCAGCTATCCTTCCATAGTAAAGTGCAACATAAAATCCGGTACATACCGGATGACTTTTTTTTTCACTTTCCAAAAAAATGGGTATATTAGGTGAACGCAGTAGAAGCTTATGGCATACCTAGTTTTTATTTCTTTTTTCCACAGCTTAGAAAAAAATTGATCCATCATCAAAAAGCGCTACAAATTTCATGTAAAATTTTCATATTAGAACAAAGAAAGATACATTTTGAAAATAAAAAATATCGAATTTCAAATCATACGCAATACGCGTATGATTGGAATGGCATAGAGTAGAATGAAACCTAAATAAAAATATTATATTTTTCATGGAG
This sequence comes from Xestia sexstrigata, assembly GCA_941918905.2. Taxonomy (NCBI): domain Eukaryota; kingdom Metazoa; phylum Arthropoda; class Insecta; order Lepidoptera; family Noctuidae; genus Xestia; species Xestia sexstrigata. The sequence goes on along the minus strand of OW799201.2, from coordinate 2,622,711 downwards.
CAGTTTGGGAACTCTTTTTGGAGTACTTTGGGAATAACCCGTTCTACCGGTCTTCAGGTTGGCGCATTTGTTTCTCTTCCAAGAATTATACCCACCCCTTTCAGTCGTCGCCTTATCATTCATATTTTTCATTATTAATCTATCTTTAGGCACCAGACTGATATTATTCTGTGTGACTATCCATGGTCACTGTTCAAGGGCTATCTGTCGTTCACGCAACAAGCACCTACTGGATTCCTATCGGTTACTTAACTATGGTTGGTTCTTCAAGGTCTTCTGAGAAACGAAAGTTAATTACAGCCACCATCATACCAAAAGATAATAGACCAATAACGTGAGCGGAAAATATCAAAGGACTTACAGGTATGACGGGCCACCGCCGGCCTAATAGCCTCAGAGCAAACTCGTCTTGTTTGTTCCCAGAATCAATTACAGTACAACACCAAAGTTTAATGACTTGATTGAACAAAAAGCAGCCGAACTGCGGTCGCTGACACTGCGCAAGTGCGCATCGACACAGCAACCTCTCGCCAAATCGAGCATATAATTAAAAATCGATTTAAATTGCTTGCTATCTCGATTCTCGATGCGTTGGTTTGAGGTTTATTTCATTAACGTGCATGACATTTGTGATAGCAAGAAACTTACCTAGAATGGATATCACCAATGATACTGCCCCTTCGTCATGTCGATGATTCCCATTTTTATCTAATTAAATTAGTTTCGACCAGAACTCAACCACATCGACGGTGTTAGTAGTGGCTTCGGACAAGTCCCTTAAAGTGCAGGTGGAGTCGATGATACTGAATGCTGTGCTCATCTGAACTGCGATCAAAAACTACCAAAATGAAATTCCATAGCAGTTATGAGACTGACAGCTCTTGAACGCGGTTTACTGGTGCTGATTGACGTGGATTCTTTATTGAAATTCGCCCTTATTCAGTCCTCTGGAACTTAGTACGGTTAGGTCATGCTCCGTCATTTGCTGCTGTCAAAATTCAGGCGTATCACCAAATAAAGGTATTCGCGTGTCTTAGTGAATCATGCCAATTGTAGGCCTGTTATGAGTTCCACTTTTGAGGTAGAGGGAAAACGAAGAGGTCATGGACCGATGACGTTTTTAACAACAAGAGAATGATTTCATGGTTTTTACATTTCAACTCTTGCCTTACCCCGTAATAGTATAACCCTAATTATCTACAAATAATGCAGGTTATTATTTTATTACCTCCATTGTTAGAAATGCGGAAATACAACAGTTAAGTGTGGGATTTGAATATCGCGACGACACACAATCTTATTTCTTATCTAACTTTAACTAAATATTTGCTTAACGAGATAAATGTTTGGCAAACAGCACCTTCCCCTTCAGGAGGTCGCTTACCTTGCTTGCATAAGATCTTGTATCAACAACTTAAATTATGGGTTATTCCCGGAATCCAGGAAGTACTGTTACCAACGTGTGGTGGAAATAGACGGAAGGCACTCATTCATTCCCAGAGCAATCGTAGAGCTATGCCGTTCCAGTTGAAAATCTGAGTAGAAATACAAAATCATGTAAAAGCAATAGCCACTTGTCCTGCCCTCTGGTTTATTTTTAAAAAAGTGTTTTAAGATGCTATTGAAGTCTCTATAGCACCTTAAATCACTTTGTTGAAAATTAACCAAATAATCCATCTAATTCCATCATAGACTTCATACATTGCTTTCCATCAGGCGTGATCGAGGGCCAGAGCAGGACTATTTTGAGACACATCACACTTGTACTGAGAGCAACCAGTTGGCTTTTGCAAAGAGATAATGATTTTGTTAGCATTGTCCTGTCCATCGCAAGAATATATAACCGTCTATCTAAATGCATTTTAATGTCTTCGATTTTCAAGGTGCACTTTGTCTTGGAAACCACCTGTTGCTCGCATTTGTGATATTTGATATGCTGATAACAATGTATGTCATTTCTAGAACTTTTGATTTGACCTCGATCATGTGATTAGTGTTATCATCGGGAACATTTCCATATAAGTAACAAAACATTTGGGCCTAAAATAGCTACGATTGTGTCACATGTTTGTATCTGTTATCTTAAACAGCATTGACAGCAGTGGAAAATTTGAATAGTTTTGGTTTTTCCTATGATACAGCTGGTTGAAATCTGTCTTTTTTAACCGACGACGTCCGACAAAAAAGGAGGAGGTTCTCAATTCGACTGGTCTAATATGTTTGTTACCTCAGACCTCTTCCTTATCGTGTGGTTAGTGCATAACCTGGTATCAGAGTTTGTATGTCGCCCATGGGTGCCGCCCATGCCGCCCTTGGCTTTACATGCTGTCAAAAATATCTCTCAGTCATACTGGTTTCCTCACGATGTTTTACTTCACCGAAGCAAGTGATAATTGTTCAATACGCACATGAATCCGAAAAATCACAGGTGCGAGCCTTGGGTTCGGACTCGAGACCTATGACTTGCCTTGACTTGACTCCGACGGCCACACCACTAGGCTATCATTGCTATGATTTTAAAATCATTGCTATGATATTGAAATCTGTGAAATGTTTCAGCTTAAATTCAAACTTTTTTTGTAAATATCCATGTCACTTAAAATGAGATTATTGGGGACCTGCCTCACTAAAACAATTAAAACAACAACAACAACAACAACAACAACAACAATTAATTATTATTATTATTACTTTTAAAGTTGAAGCTTTTAAAAAGTTTTCAATACAAACAATTTCAACGTCGTAAACATTCAAATAGTATTTCGTTGTAATTTGAACGGCCATTAAAGATTCAGTATTCGTATTTTCAGTACATTTTAGATTTGGTTTGGCATTTCGCTTATTATTTTTGTGGCAACCCATAGGTTTTGAGTAATTGACTTTAAACCTTATTGTTATATCATGTACGTTAGGAAAAATTGGCATTTATTCAGTAAGAGAGGTGACAGACACCACTATAACACTAGAAATAGGGACCAACTAGTTTAGCCAGGTTTCAGGCTTGCTAAAGTGGATTCATCTTTCATGGGGTACTGTTTGAAATGTTACAATAAAATACCTGCCCACATTCTTCAACTGAATGAGACGAAATTTAAATCTTGTATAAAACGCACACTATGTAGTCAAGCATATTATAAGTTGGGAGATTACATTGATGATAAAAATCGGGCATTATTTGAGTCCATCGACACGTAAAGAAGAAGATGAAGAACTGATTCCCATGTTAATGTATTGTGGAAGCTGCAGAAGATTGTAAAAATATACTTGCATTATATAGATTCCAGTTCTTAGTATTATATAATTGCATAGCACATGTGTGAGTACTTTGTACTGTTCAGCCACCATTTACATTTATTTATCTTTCATTGACTTGAATATGCCTTGGTGGCTGAGAGAATGTCATGCTCACTTAAATGTCTCGCTGATGGTGGCGGGTGTGTCGGGTCATTTAGTTCCCTTCAATATGGTTGAGTTGAATGGCGCCGGTACATGCGTCATGTTTGTGAACGGGCGCTGTCAGTTGGGACTGGTCATCTCTTAGCTGCCAAGGTTCATTTTAATTACTTTATTCGTAAATTGTTGATCTAATCTTTTACTTTGGACGCTCTTAGTGTGCACGTCTTTCTACATCGTTCTCACATATATGTATAATCTCAAAATTAATGATGTAACCAAGATTTTGTAACAATATTTTGAATTTAAAAGAGTGTCCATGGAGTTTCTTGCCCATTCTTCTCCATAGAGATCTACGCTAGGGAATGGGCAACTACAGTACTTTCTCAAGTTATTATGCCTTGTGACCTGGACTGTAGCTTTGATTTTCTTTTTTATATTTTTGACATTCAAAAGTGCCGTAATGGTCTAATTGAAATAAATGCTTTGAGTTTTTACCGTTAAGTGCATTGATATGAACTAAAAGTTTCGAGGAGGCACGATTATTTGATTAACTCTGGCACATTTTGTTTTTGCTTAAATTATTCTGAATTCTTCAGACTGCAAGCTGGACTACTGAGCACGAGGTCTTGGGTTCGATTTCCAGATCGGGCAAAGTGTTTTTGGGTTTTTCCATCAGGATTTTCTCGATAGCAGCCACGGAGTCTGAATTTGTGCCCGGTTGATGACAATAGGCTCACCCCCTATTACATGGGACTTAAACATAACTGGCAAAATGTGGGTGTACTTATGGGTACAAGCTTGCCTAACCCTTCGGGGACTACAGACGTTATCCCCGAAATTATGGTAATTATGTTATTTTGAATCCTCTTGAAACTTACGGAAATTATCTTTATGTCAATTTGTAAACATAGACTGCATGTAGAAATCAGAATGTTGGGCCACAGAAACAGTATCTGCAGGCCTAGCCAAGTTACAAACGTTTCGTATCGATTCTCTTTCTACAATCGTAAACGCCTCGGCGTCAGCGATTGTAGAAAGCGCTAAATTGGTAGCCAAGTTGACACGACTGAGTCGATCGCTTGTTCTCTAATGTCTGTAGAAAAACCTACACTTTAGTCTATGGTGAGCGTTACTATCAAAGAGTTTAGCGATCAACATTGTAGAAACGATAACATTCTATTCTATCATTTTGAACGATGTAAACTTGTCTACGAATTTTCTATTCGTTTGTGTTGATCACGTGATTTAACGTTGAAATGATGTCATTCCCATTCATTTGAATAGTTTTCTACTAGCGTTAACGATTGTAGATTGTCAACTTGGCTAGGGGTGCTGAAATGCAAAGGAAAGATGTGTAACAAACAGCAAACAACTTAATGTTTTTATGACGACGTAGTCTGAAAGTGGAAAGGTTTTAAGAAAATCGTTGGTCATATTCTGGGTATGTAATGCTTAGGATTCGAGGAATGTTGGGTATGGAGGAATGGATTATGAAGGTCCTTCTAAAATCTCCGCTTAAAATTTATAACAAGACAATAGAAACAATGAATGAGGATTGTGTGTAAGATGACATCATCTTCGACTTAGATCATCTTAGGGTTTCTAAAATAGAGCTGAATACTGAATACTGAGTTATCAAATGATATAAATAAATTATAGAAACATGCTGCGTTGATCACTGTGTACGCAGCATCAGAGATGAGAGAATTCATTGAAAGAAGTAGAAAAATAAATACTTTACAAAGCCATTTGGGTAGCTAGCCATTTGTCTTGCTACTGTACTAAAGTAGTCGTTACTAAAAATGTTTTGAGCTAGGTGACGACGTATTGTCTTTCTTAGTCTTGAACAATGCTCATTTTCACATAACAAGGACAAGCCCACAACCTTGTCTGACTTCGGTGTTAGTCTCAAACTTACCTTCATCCACGATTTTAATAACAAAATCATCTAATACAATCAACTGTCACATTGTCTATGCAAAATTGAACGTAACCAATAGAATCGTGATTCATTGTCAATTCAAGTGTTATTATATCTATCTCCTTCACATGTTTTATGTTAATCGTTCTCGCTCGCTCTACGATAGTTGTTATCATTTTAATATGCTTTTGTTTCAGCTCAGACATTTCCATTGTTATTGCTTATATTTGATCATTCATCTTGCTAATCGCTTCTGCCATTATTAAAGGTACCTGTAGGAATAGTCTGTTGAACCGGACACTTGGTTTTTCTGTTGGTTGTTTTGGAACTTGTGGGATTAGAATTCGAAATCCACCTGGAGCAATAAAAAAAGGTTGGGTGCGCGTGAGGTCGCAACAGAAAACATTCTGGGGGGCAGCCTGTGCAGAGGCTGTATGTCCGAGCGAGAGGCACGACTCGAGCCTACTCGAATCTCGAACCATTCTCGATTTCTCACCAGTGCCGCGCGAACCGCCGACATTATCGCCCGTCGCGTTCCGTTCTCATTGTAAAAAAGTTTTTTAAATTCTTTTCGAGTTGTGATTTGAAAAGTCGGTAACAATAAAAGTAAACGAATTTTTTTATTATTTTCGAATAACGAATTGAATGGTGTTGTGAACAAGTGTATCGATTGTTGTAAACAGCTACCTGACCGACGCGTGGCGGACGGAACATAAAAACAAACTCACGTCTCGCGTTTCGAATGGTCCCCGGCAATAATTAGTTTGGTAAAAGTGAGTGTGTGTGCTGTGGACTCTTGATGGTTCAATTAGAACTGTTTTATTAAGCTTTCGTATGTACCACCGTTTCGCTTAATCGGCTCTTACTACGGATAACACATGTTGAAGTTGGTTAGTGTCATTTTGCATGATTCATTTGCTAATTACAACCGCCAATCGTCACTGTTATCATCAGTATCGATATGTTCATTTTAATCAAGTGGTTGTGATCTAACTTGCATAAAATTGTTTCAAATGTTTTATTTTAATTTGAACAAATTTGTTACAATTGAACATAATGTAGTTCACGTTGTGTTTATCAATTAATTTGCAACTCGAGATAATCCATCATTATCGTAAAGTTATCAGATGACGGTGACGATAGCAACACCTAATTGCTTTAGTATCTGTTGTGTAGTTTCACACGAGTACACGTTCACATGCGTGGTCGTGCTTCGATAATAATGTACTCTTGAAATATACTCGTGAAATATTTTTATTATACATATAAGTTTCTTGTATAAGTTCCACAATCTTAGGACCGAATTAGGATTATGACTATTATTTTGCTACGTTTTATTATTGATAATTGAGATAATTTGTTATTGATCGTTTTTGAAAAGTTAGTCCCTCATTGTCTTAAGTGTCGTCTAGGTTGTTAAAAACTTCATTCATAACATTCAGTTTGGCATGAACTTCAACGAATTTGTTATGGTTTGGTTCTACGTGTTGTAAGTTATTACAATTTTATATTCAGCGTCAATTTTATCGAATCAGCTGTCCATATCGTGTTCAAAGTCAATTAAGTAGAATTCTTTTGTTTTTATATCAAGTACATCATTATTAATAAATACTATGAGGACATGTTATTATTTATTTACAGACTGTAATGTTTTTATGTCGGGCATTGTAAAGGGCATCTTTTGACCTACGTATAAGGCACTTTTTACACCACCCATTAAAGTTAAATCGTTAACTTGAACTTTAATACTACCAGCACCTTCCTGATTGCTGTTGCTTGCTTAATTGTTGATTGTACCTGTTATTAACTCCTAATTGATTTGACTCTTAATTGTTGCCGACTGCATCGTAAAATATTGTAATATTATTATCACAAATCAATCATCTACGCTCTGGTTAATTTTCATGATTCCGATTTTCTATAGCCATACTTTTCTTTCTACGTTCTAAACAGCTGGACTGCTATCGGCATTGTTTTCTCTTGCAGATTTGTCTTTTGTTTACTTGTTTGTTGCTTTTCAATTGATTTTAAAGCTAAATAGTTTTTAGAAATCTTATTCTAAGATACTTCTAAAATCTTCATGCTATTAGCGCTATACACAAGCCAGCTAGCTAGCCATATCTAAAAATCTAATTCGTTCCAACTTCAAACGGTTTCTAAATATTATAATTTCTTTTTCAGCTGTGAGATGAAAAACTCACGCTTTCCTGCATAAAATTATGCCAGTTTGTTTTAATCTTTTATTAAACATTTACTTGAGTTTTTCATTGGTGTAGTTTTTGCTGTTCTCTCTAGCTTGGACATTTGTTCCACTCACCTATTTCTTCGTGTATTTTTAGCGTTGCGTGCCGACTGTCACTAGTCTACTAATGGAAGACGGTATCGCTACATTAATTATCGTGTTCCTAACGTCGTTTGGTTTTCTCTCTTAGGAGTGATATTTCATTAGTAGTGCGTCAATTACATCTATTGAACATGATGGATTCTAGTCGGTTTGATTTGCTTTGTTATTCGCTTTCTCGTCTGTCTTACGCATCACCGTTTTAATAGGTACGTGTTAATTATAAGATTCACATACTTGACTGCACTTGCTTGTTTGTTTATTTTACTGATGAGTCTATTGTATTAATTGGGATTGCAAGGTGTTCTTAATTGATTAATTTTGTTTGATTAGGATATGAATGCGTTGTGCTGTTTGCTCATGTTCGCTTAGATTGAGGCCTTGTTTATTGCATTGAATTGTACAGTTTTATGATGATATCCAATACCACAATCTACGTTTGTTCATTATTTTCATCTGCATGTGTACAATCACTAGAATTCTTATCAGTAACTGTTACTGTTTCCTGCAAATACAATTGATATTTATTATAGTGCCATAATAAGGCAACCACGGATGCTGGTACGGTTGGTACTACGGGATTTTTCACATAGACTGTTATGAACTTATGATTGAAGCGAATAATGGTTCGAAGATACAAGAGGGCGTGGGAGGTGGAAATGTCAAAAATTTATGACGTTTGTCAATTCTGTAGAATGTACTGTAGAAACACGAAACGTTTTAGAATCGGTGGCGTTGCGACTTTTTTGGGCCCTAAGGTTCAACAAAAAGTAATCTCAAGTCAAATAATATTAACACAAGCTAGGTTTATGGAAAAAAAAAATGCCGGTAATAGTTTTCTCAAAAAACAATAGGTACAACTGTGTTTAGATAAATTTCTTAATGCCAATTTTGGTCGAAAGGCAAAAATTAAATCGGTTCAATTTATATTTGAATTGGAAACACGTAGCTTCGGGTCAGCTCGTAAAAACGTTTAATGGCAGCCGAGTTAGTGCTAGAAGTCGTAAAGCTCAGACTTAGTTCTTCGTATAAATAATGTATGATAATGCCATTCCTACACCAGCTTCACCCAGTTTCTGGAAAAAAAATTAGCTTGCAAATTGTCTAATATAATACTCAGTCGGCCAGCCTTATATTTTACTGATAGTAGGTAGGTATACAGGCTATTGTATAAAGATATGCCTTAAAATATAACTAGAATTATTTCGGTACCAACAGTAGGTACACATAATGAGGGCGAATTTAGAAAGGGCGGGGTTTGAAGTCAAACGGCGGCGATCAAGAGCTGTCAATAAGAACACCCAGTTTTTGAACGCGGTTTGGATGCACTGTTTGAGCTGTTTCATTCGCTATAAGAATAGAAATACGTAATTTGTAATATCAAGAAGTTCACAGCGATAAGACAGCTATTGTAAACATAAAGTTAGCAATATTGTAAAACAGTTGTGTTTAAATTTTAGCGCACAATAAAGTATATTCTATTCTCATCATCTGCCTTGACTGTTCCAACCATGTTGGGGTCGGCTTCCAGTCTAACCGGATGCAGCCGAAATACCAGTAATTTACATGGAGCGACTGCCTATCTGACCTCCACAACCATATCCCTTGTTAAGACTGGTTGTCAGACTTTTTAGGGCCACTGACTATCTGTAACGACTGTCAGAGACTACAAATGACAGTCGGGACCAACGGCTTAACGTGCTTTCCGAGGCACAGAGGAAACTCGGTATGTACTGGGTGGTCACCTATCCACAGACCCGGCTTTGCAAGCACGGCTTAACCTAAAGATCGACCCGAGCGGCTGTTATTATTTAGCCACGAGGAGCTCCTCAAGTATAATTATTTTTTAGAAATAAACAAAAATCACAAAGACAACGACAGTGTTTTGTTTTTTACATGACAAAGCAAAGTATTGTTGCTACCAGCCAGCGAGATCACTTTATCAATATTCTTGACAATGACATGATTATTGATGATGTTGTCGAAAAGGGAGCGCTTGGAGCCGATGTGCTTCTCAATGATATTGCGTCATGCGATCAATCAAAACAGAAAGATAGTAAACATCACGAGGAATGTATTAAAAGCATCTATTTGTAGATATCTTGGATGTCGCCTAAGTGTCTGACTTAAGCGTTTATAAAGAAAAGATTCCCGATGTAAAAGAGCGCTGAAACTTGAAAGGCTCGCAGTCTCTCAACTACGGTGGGGTCGGCTTCTAATTTACTTGATGCAGCAACATACTAGCATTTTGCATGGAGCGACTGACTGCGTATCTGACCTCCACAGTTAACTTACTTGTTAACACAATACTGCTTGGAAAGATTAGTTGTCCGACTTTCGGGCCTTTTTCTACCCATATCTTGGCAAGCTACTATTAAAACAGCTAAGAATCTCTTTAAGGCTCGCTTTTAAACTAGGTCGGTTATCGCAGTGACAACCAACAAATGGGTATTAAAATTTTAGAGAAATGGCAATGAGAACTCTTTGGATATGGCAACATCTGGTACGCACACGTGACAAAAATAGTTGAACTAAACTCAACTACACACATCAAAAGTATCTAGGGATCAACATATATTTTTGCAATAACTTTTCTCCTGATTGATATTAATTAAAATTTTCTTTAAGGATTCATCAAATAAAGTGTTTTCGTTTGTCACAGTAACGATAAACCAAGTCACCTTTGCATTAATAAAGAAATTTGCCATTTTCCTAATAAAGGGATTTTTGACATTTGAACCACTAACATTAAAGTTCGAAAAAAAGACTGAAATAACAGTTTTCTTTAAAATTTTATTGGGTAACTTAAACAATTAATAATCCGTGTTTCTACCGCGAACACTAACAACACAAGAACATCGGTTTGGCATACTCAAAATGAGTTCATCCAAATCACGCTGTGGAATGGCCGCCCATGTTCGTTGCAACAACAAAAAAAGGTCTTCTTGCGACTGGATACCCTCCATATTCGGCAGAGCTCTTCTCTGTAGCATATCCCATGCATGCTCAATCGGGTTCAAGTCTGGCGACTGAGCAGGCCAGGGCAGGACATTGATGTTAGCTGCGGCGAGAGTCTGTCTTACAACTCTTGCGGTGTGCGGTCGTGCATTATCATGCATTAACTGAAATAAGGGACCGATTTGCACTTGTAGAGGAACGATGACGTCTGATACAATCGTCTCAGCATAAATTTGAGCGTTGAGGTTGCCTCTGATCCAAATCAACTCAGTTCTTCCGCCGATCCAAATACCCGCCCATACCATGATGGTTCCACCACTATAAGGATGGACTTCCTGGCAGGATTTTAATCGCTGTTGGCGTCCAGGGGTTCTCCAGTGTCGTATACGTCTTGTATCCGGTCTCATACCAAAACGAGACTCATCAGAAAAGCACACGAAACGCCATTGTTCTTCTGCCCAATTTCTGTGTTCAAGAGCCCATTGATATCGAATCCTACGATTGTGCATTGCTATAGGTGGTACCCGTAGCGGTCTTCGGGAATGACGGTTCACTTCATGCAAGCGGTTTCTGACTGTTTGGTCGCTAATTAAGTTCCCTGAAGAGTGATGAAGCCTCACGGCTAACATCATGGCGGTTATTGTTGGAGCTCTTCGAGTTAAGATTTGAATGTATCGGTCTTGTCTCCGTGTGGTGCAGCGATACCGTCCTCCATGGCGCTCAGCCACGGTACCAGTGCTTCGGTAACGTGTCCAAAGTCGACTGATAACACTCTGACTTGTATTCAGAGCTAAAGCTACAGTACGTTGCCGGGAACCAGCTTCTATCATTCCCACGGCTCTGAGCATTTCTTCCCTGCTTAAATGACGTCGCCGCTCCATAATAACGTTGGTTTTAATCAGTAGTAGGGAAACAGTAGCACTAATAATGTCTTCAATGCGTTGTATGTTTTTATAGGGAAAATATTGACAGCTTATTTTCATCTTTTACTCGAATTTGATTGAGAGTTCCAGTTTGAGAATTTGATTCAAATTATGAAATGCACCAAAAAGGATCCATATAAATTTATAAAATCAAAATTTATTACAAAGCCACATCTCAATCTCAAGAAATCCGCATAAAAATGCTTGATCCCTAGACATTTTTGATGTGTGTATAACATCAATTATAAGACTCGTTAAACCATTTAATTTCCGTCGGTAAACAATAGAATAAATCAAGATTAAAGAGCCAAAATGGGCTTAGAATCTGGACACTTTAACCTTTTGAACGCCATTGTCACATATACGTGACAAGCAAGCGCGTGCCCTGTACGACAAACGACTCAAATAAGTGACAAAATGTAGGTGAAATTGTGGCTTGGCGTTGGAGGGCGTTGGCGTGTATGCTCTGGCGTCTAAAAAGTGGAAGATAGTGCCCATTCTGCAACAGTTTCTGCTTTCCTAAGGTTCATACAATTAGTGGTGCAACAGTTCCCTAAGGAGAATAGTTACAGAGGTATAGGTCGGTAGTACCTCTTGTTTACTTCAGCAATGATCTTCCACGCTCCAACAGCCACAGACTTATGCACCAGAAAAGCAAAATTAATTAAAAAGATCTAGACGGCCATTGATATTTTTCTCTCTTTCTCTTTAAAATTGAGGTGTACAGGAAAAGTATAGATTCAAATTTTTTGGTGTACAATGATCTTGTTACGATCTTGTCGTGACTGCAAATCATCGTGATTCTTAGTCGCTGCAGGTGGTATAGTAAGTGCAATTTAACCGACTTCAAAAAAGGAGGAGGTAATATGTTCGTGTGTATGCATTTTTTTTTAATGTATGTTACCTGACTTCTCCCCTATTTGTGGACCGATTCTCAAAATTCTTTTTTTTTTATTTAAAGACTATACTCCTGAGGTGGTCCCATTTAAATTTGGTGAAGATCTGATGCTGGTCTTCGGAGACATACAATGGAACTCTTCAAAAATAGATAGCAAATCTGTTGTCATTGCTGCAATCGCTTGGATGTTTATTGTTTATACAACATCATGACGTAACATCACGCGTGTATGTACAATACACAGAGATTTTGAAAGTTAGGGATGTTAGCGGATGGATGGACAAAGATTTCATAGGCCTGTCAGAAGTATTGTGAGAGGACTTTATGAATGTGTGAAACTTTACTTTGCCATTTTGTATATTTTAATTTTATGTTATCTCTAACTCTTTTATATCTAGTTACAGTAATTACTTTAATTAAATACAACCGTTGTAATTAAATAAATTAATAAATGTTAAGTTCCATTTATTGGGGATAAGCCTATTACCATGACATGTGTTGTTAATAATGTTAAATAAATTCATGGCGACTTGTTTGGAAACAACAAAAAATGGAAAAATAAATAATAAACTTTTTTGCAAAAAATAAAACCGACTTAAAAAAAAACAAAAAGAAAAACACAAAAAAGTGAAAAATAACTTGACAAAAACACTAAATCAATCAAACAAAGGTTACCGACTTCTGAAGCTTGACCTTTGTTTGATTGATTTGGTGTTTTTGTCACCGGCTTTTGTAGCTAAAGTTATTATTCACTGTTTTGTGTTTTTCTTTTTGTGTTTTTTTATTATATCGGTTTTTTTTACTGACACGGTAGTTAGTGTTTTTTTACCGAATAATTTTGGTTTAATGCATTCAATACTTAAGAAAATTTCTAAACGCCTACTTGACGTGTCCTTTTACCAAAGGGTTGGCTTTTACCTTGGCCAGAGGCTAAGTATTGCCATACGACGTGGCAACGCCGCCAGTCTCTTGGGCACATTACCAGTTGACAGCGTTAAGGAGGAGTTTTTAGATGCCCTTTTATTTTAGTACCTTACTTATCAATCTCATCCAGATTGAAAATTATTAAAGTTCTTTTCTTCGTTTGACGTTAAGAGCGTATTCACAAGAATGCAAACGTGTGTGATATTTTATCTTGATGTGTATTAAGCTAGGTACTTACATCCGAGCATCCGAGGGTTCTATTTTCAAATCTTTGAACAACAGGAGTTGTCAAAACAAATCAAGAGCTAAGCGGCTGAGATGAAGATCCTACAGCTTTATCTTCAGTAGCTGAAGTATCTTTAATTTATTCAGGTGTAGTCCCTGCCTCCCTGGTCAGTTATAGATATATCAGTCATTGCATAAACAGCCTTATTTAAAGATTTCATTCCATTTCAAATCGACGATCGTATCAATTATATTAATTTATCTTCTTGTAAAACATAAACTATGTAGGTATTTAACATGATTAAAGCATTTCAGCATTGTTTATAGCAAGTAGCTACAGCAGATGCTATCAGTTTACTTAATTAAGACTGGTTGGTTCTCGTAGAAAGTTGGGAGGTCTCTGTTCTCGCTGGGCGTCGATTACGTGTTGAGATTGAAATGGTGCAACTTGCAGATTCCTGGTCGATGTACTACCAATAGCTGGCTTATCTTACCTGGACTGACTCGTTGGTTTAGTGGTTGCAAGTGCTACTGCTGAGCATGAGGTCCAGGGTTCGATTCCGGTCGGGCAAAGTGTTATTGTGTTTTCCATCAGGAGTTTCTCAGTGGCAGCCACGGAGTTTGGTTGGGACATGGGACTTAAACATAACTGCCGAAGTGTGGGTCTACTGTATCTGTAATAGGTACATCTTTGTTTAACCCTTCGGGAATTACAGGCGGGGCTTGTGTGTTATGTGGCTGGTTTACCTACTCTCTTGTTGGATTTTGAATTCTTTCGTTTTTGCAAAGAAGAAAGATTTAAGGATTTTTTTTGTTTTTGGTGTTCATGTCTACAACAGGGCTGATGAATGACTTAAAATATGATTCTGTTTAGTCCGTCAGTTAGATTATCGAAAAATATTGGATACGTGTTTTTTGTTTTATAAAATTAATAAAAATTTACGAAGATAAAACGTGTCAAAGATCATGAGATTCATGAGTCCCGGCTTGTGACGTCACAGTTGAGTAAAAAATGTACTCAATTGTGACGTCACACGAGTTTTCGACGCACTGTATCGTCTTCATTTTTTGTTTACGTGAAAAAAGAAAAAAATTGTGTCCAATATTTTTTGGAAATCTATCTGACTGACTAATTAGATTTTTTTTGTCATCTACCCTATTTTGTTTGCAGTAACAATCTCTTTCAGGCTGTGTCTCTTGTGACATTCCTCACAGCATCATTCTGGAATGACAACAGATAAATAGCAACATTTATTCCAACTGAAACGAAGTCTTTATTAAAACGCAATTACACATGTTTCTCGTGTTATCTGTTAATTGAGTAATTATTTACGTTCACATTACCTACTAAGTAGAACATCGGGTGGTCTGATTATATGATAGATTTGCAAATATTGATATGCCAATATCTTTCTGATTATAACTAATATTAGAATTATTGTGTGGAACAGACGGCTTTTTTATACAAGAAATTATCAACTTTATAATGTGCAATAATATCTCTTTTTTATCATTTTTGTATTCATGCGTGTTTTTTTTTCTGTTTTCAATCAATGTTATCAATTAATTTTGTTGTTTTTTCCATTTTAATGTAGAACTTGTTTATCTAAAGTTTATGTCTTGCGCTAGCAGATCACTGTAAATTATTAACCTTGTGTAATGTATTGTGCCTGAGTCACCAAGATACAGGCTGTGCCTAGTTTGGGACCCGTTGTTAAACCTATCTCAAATACTCATGTAATTATATTAAATAAATTAAAATAAAAAATAAGTTCAGAAACATCAAGACTTGTTGCTATTGACCTTCTCAGTCATCACGTTCTGTTATTGATGAAAGTTGAAAAGGTTGCAATAATATTTGTTTCTTAAATTGCAGTGATCTTAGCGATTTTGCTTACTACCAGTCAATTTCAGCACACCTTTAGGAAGCATCTTTGAAAATAACTTTGGCTGGTATAACTTTGACATTTTATAATTATTGTTGTTTTCTTCTTCACAATTTCGATATGAGTTTACCAAGATATCCGAGTTACCTGTCAAAGATTTTTGCGTTATTTTTAATCAGACGGGAGCCCGTTAGCAAAACTGCCGTCTATTTTAGAGCGGGACCAGCTCCGGTTCTTTGCGCCGGTCGCACATTGAACAGAGAGCTCATCATACAAGTCTTTGGATATCAAAACGCGCGACCGGCGGGTGGGGCGCACGCAACCGGCGACAGTCTCTCTCTGAAATAGACCTAAATCTTACTCAACACTCTGCCCCCATTCAGCAACAGTAATATCACATAACCTACAACATGTAGTCCATCGTACGTGTCTCCACCAAAGGAGGTCCAACAGACACACAGCAATTTGCCCGAGCATTATTGCATACCCACCGCAAATGATACGCGCTCCGATACGCTCCATCGACCAAATTGCTTGTAAATAATGTAATATCTTAGTTTTGCCGGCCATTAAAGATATTACGCGCAAAATTAGATATCAATATATGGTAACAGATAATATTGATGCAATCTTTGTAACGTACCATGTGATTGAGGTGGCGCAAATTATAATTCCGAGACGTTTTGGAGTAGGTAACGGTAATCGAGACAATGGATTTTGGCTTGGTTCTGAATATTTTGGCATTGGCCTTGCTGGACATCATTTTTGAATTGACTACATCTACATTAAATATAAAATTAAATAGCCCTCTAACACGTACGGCAAGGCAATATAATGAAAGGCCCAAACAGACAGATTACCCTGTTGATATTTTCTCCATGAATTTCGCTTCGTACAGACGTTCAAACAATGCGATAAATGCATGTCTAAGTAGCGCAAATTGGTTTGTTTTGTAGTGTTCTAGATAAATTTAGTGATCTACTAGGCACGCTTTTTATTATTGTTCTCCTTTGTCTCTGATATTCGTATTTCAATGTTGTGCTTTCCTGTTTTTGCATGATTACTGAAATGCCAATATTAGATGGTGTGCTTATTTTAATAAATAAATAAAGCAATTTCCCAATCGAGACATTAGTATAATTATGAGTATTGGCTGTTGCCCGTTGGTCCTGTGCCTGATCCTCCGGTCGTGTCGGATCGGCGTCCCTTCGGGCTATGAGAGTGAGGAAGATGGAAGTCACACTCTTGTGCTTGTGTGTTCTGAGGTGCTTTTAGGTAATACCAGCATCCCGTCCCATCCCGTCTGCAGAAGTACGCTAGTTATTTTCATTTCACCCTGTACTTATGTTGGCTAGTTTGTCAACACAACACTTCTTTACCCACATGTACTACTACGTAACTTAAAGACTTCTCCAAGGTGTAATCCCCTTATCAGAGTGATAGCAGCGTGGCGATTGGGCACGCGCCCGCGCAGCTTGCGTCACCGACTGATTGTTCTCCGACAAATAGACTGCGAAGTGTCGCAACTGTCGATTGAGACTGCGCCCTTTATCGGTCGTGCCCTGTTAATTACTGATCAACTTTCTTTGCCAAGTTGATTGAAGGTAGTTTTTATTTGTCTGTCTTAAGTTCTATCGTCAATTGTTCGAATTTGAACCCTATGTGTGGATAAAGAACTTTTCATTGACTTAGCTTTTCTCTCATTTACTTGAATTACCATTTTGCGGAGCTCTCTATGCAATAGCATATCGAATAAGCTGATTAAGTAAACAGAAAACCGATCCAAAATAAATGTTTTGAAAATGGCAACACTAAGGAAGAATGTAAGAATGTCGTGTTACCTACGCTTCTGTGTCCACCCTTGTGAAACGGCCTTTCGGCAAATTATTCAGGGAATTAGCGGCCATCCAATAATTTCAACATTATGGTACTTAATAAGTAAAGTATGTCTGTACTACCTTGATATTTAGGAAAAATCCAGTAAATGGAAATCGATGAAGGAAAGAGGACAATGCATCGTAATGCAGTTGGCATGCGAAGATACCTTTTGAAAGTAATTTGAGGAATGTGTGACGATGCTATAGAAAGGATATGTATACAGTCCGCGCTGCCGCGCTGGCAGTTACGTTCTCGCTCCTGATTCCCGACTACATTCGAATTGATCTTGGTTTCATTTTCCCATCACTAGTAAAAATATACAGGATGTAAAGTACAACGGCGCACAATTACTATAGTCTGCGGCAGATAAGTAGGAATTAAAGGTCATTAACCCGCATACATTTATTCAAATACATAATTCCGAAAACAGAAATAATGCCATAAACTTGTCTCGAAACGACCGTTTTCGTGATCGTTGACTTTTTCTAGTAATAAAAAACATTCATAATGTATTGTCGGGGTACCTGCGCAGAGAAATTAAGGAAAGAGCAATGACCAATGACCTTTAATTCCTACTTATCTGGCGCAGACTATAGGTGCTATGTATACTTAAGATACATTTTTGTCCTAGTTATGAAAAAAACACAGTTAAAAACGGAACACCTGTTTATTTCTACCCTGCCTGGGGAGTCCAGAATCCTTTGTTTAATTCTTGGTAACAAGTTTTTTCTTATACCGTGTACCTGTATACTGTAACAACATTCAAATAAGAACCGTGTTCAAAATAGTGTCTGTAATCGATTGCAATAGGTATAACTTACAACGATACGATTGTGGACAGCATCGATTGGTCAAATCGATTCTCTAACACCGAGCAATGTGATTAAATTTGGTTTAGATGGTTTTATCTCATGTAAAACAATGGGTTTACAATTTGAATCTATTGTTTGTTGGTTTTGTTTGTTAAACTTTGGAGGTATTCCTCGAAGCGCTCCCGTTTTGAAACGCTCCCATCTAAGCGCTCCCGTTTTGTTCCTCCAAGCGCTCCCAAAAGGAGCGCTTGGCGGAACGATTAAAAATATTAAAATTTATTTCCTCGAAGCGCTCCCATGATTAACTTTCGGATAGAGATGGGACTATAGTAACTGAAATTATCGATAATAATTAGGTAATAAGTTTTGTTTATAACATCCTCTTTGAATACACAATAACATTGGTCCTTGTATACACATAAGAGTGCCGAAAGCAAAAAGATATTATCCTCTCAATTTCGTAATTTGGTTAAGCAACTTCGATGTCGATGAGTTTTACAAAAACACATGAGTTTTTAAAAAATATCGATATAATTCATTACGTTTACTTCATGCTTTTCCCTATTTTTAAACGTGGGAGCGCTTCGAGGAAATAAATTTTAATATTTTTAATCGTTCTTCCAAGCGCTCCTTTTGGGAGCGCTTGGAGGAACAAAACGGGAGCGCTTAGATGGGAGCGTTTCAAAACGGGAGCGCTTCGAGGAATACCTCAAACTTTGAGACTTTGAGGTAATTGGTTTATTTTTGTAAAAAAAAAATACCAACAAGTTGAAATTATTATTAGAACTCCTGGTCTGCCCATCCTGCACAACTACTTGCAGGAAATGTTAGAAACAAATATTAGAGCTGTGCAGGTCACTACATACTGGTTTAACACAACTTGAGTTTTATCGACACGTAAAGAAGAAGAATTATTAGAATTGCCTCGTTCGTCTCGTGGTTGCAAGTACTGCTTCTGGGTATAAGATATTGAGTTAGTTTCTCTGATCGGGCACTGCTATTGGGTTTTTCGGACAACAGGAATTTCTTGTTTGCAACCCAGTTTATTGAAATCTGAATTCGTCCCTGGTGTTGGCAATAGACTCGCTCTTAGTCCTTTAAGAACACCCAAAACAAGCGTGATTTTAGGTTGTTAGAGCTACCCACTCACTTTTGTTTCTCACATGATCTGGCCAAAGATCAGTTGATCATACAAATGTACTCTATGATCATATGTTAATGACGTCACATACATGTATTAGCAAACGTAGCTATCTAACAATTCGCACTTACGTTGCTGTCATAATTGACAGTAACACACACTTCACACCAGTGTGAAACTTTTGAGCAACTCGTTGAGATACGCAAAGGAAAGGTCATGCTCTGCCATATAATAAAAAGGTTAATCCAATCGATTATTGCAAGAACAATACCTGTGCTAATCGAATGTGATATTTAGATTAGTAAGTGTTTCTCTACGTGTGGTCTTAAGAAATAACGCAACTACGATTTGCCATTCAAACCATAAAGTGTGAACCGCAAAAAGAAGAAGAATCTGTTACTCTGTAGCTCTCTTTGATGTGCTACGAGTTTGTTGTAATTGATAGTGATTTGCTCTGGCTGAAATAATAACATTTTTCAGTTAGAGAGTTCAATTTCTTTACAGGGATAATCATTTCACAGGAAAAAGAAATACTTATAATTTCTCGAATAATTCTATCGTAGTCTACCATAGGTCTTGCTTTATTAAATAAGTCTGATTGTGAACTTCTCAGATATTTTTAGAAGCTTGTCAAGTTTCATAATTTCATATGACTATTTCTATATACCTACTAATGTGCCGTCAACCGTCAAGTTACACAATGTGTGTGACTTGACGGTTTTCTTTTGTGGCAGAGTAAGAACCTTCCTCTGAACGTTCAGAAGAGGACGTTAATGATTTCGAAATATAACCTTGTAGAAAAGTTTACAACTTTCAAATGGCAATATAATATAAGTGCTGCATCCTTTCATTTGAACACAAAAAATAATTCTGCAGCTGTCTCAACCAAATAAGATAACAGCTTAAATACTAAATCAGGAACCACAAGTTTGACTTTATAAATGTGTTTACAGACAGTTTTATAGGAAGTCTTGTTTTCTTGTTAAATCCTAGCATTATCTGTCGTATTTATAGAATCTTTAGATATGCTAGTGACATTGACTGACACGCTGAGTTAGCAAGGATGATGCTAATCTGTGTTTATGTCTTGGATTAAGATTACTTGACCGTTACATGGTGACATTGAATGGCCAAGGATTAATGTAGAAAACAAATAATGTTTATCAGTTTTTGCCATGCTTTGGTTGTTAATGTAGTCATCTGAGGCCTGTATCTTTTCTTTTATCAGTTGATCGATGTCTGCAGTGTTATCTCGAGGAAGAATCTTTTTGGCCTTCTTTCATGTTCTCGATGTCTTGAAGTCAATTGCTACAATTGTGATAATTTTGAACCATAAAAATCATGATATTATACCACCGTGTCATGACCATCATGTTCAGCCTACGGCAGATCACTGCTAGACATACATCTCTATAATGACACACGCCATTCAACTCAATTCCCGGAAAATCTCATCTATCTGCTACCAGCTACCACCGAGCCTGAGCGTGTCCTACCTCTATTCATAACGTAACATTACGCCCGTAATACCCGAAGGGATATGCAGAGGTGTACCTAATAGTACAGCCACATTTCGCCAGTTATGTTTAAGTCCCATGTAATAGGGGGCTAGTCTATTTCCATAAACCGGGCACAAACCCAGACTCCGACTACCACTAAGAAATTCCTGATGGAAAACCTAATAATAATTTGCTCGACCCGGGATTCGAACTCAGGACCTCATGCTCAGTAGTCGCGCTTGCGACCACTCGACCAATGTGGCAGTCATATTCATTGGAATACAAATTCAGCATAATATATTAATTTAAAACACTTTCATAAAAATGTTTTTTGCTACTAAATAAATAATTATCTTAGGCTAGACTAGATTTCGTAAACGCTGGACCATGAATCATTTTAATTGTTTTAAAGAATGTTTTTTGATATAAAATTATCAGACAGTTTTAATCTGTCGGTGTGATGCAACCGAAATCCGTCTGTTACTTAATTCATTAACATAATCTTGTTGTTAATTTTGATTAATCCCAATTTTAATTACTTAAAGCTAGTGTAATGTTTGATGTACATCATTCTTATCTCACCAATTTGTTAGTTTATTATTTTCGTCCTTTTATTTTCACTCTTGTTTGATTTACTTTAGATCTTTCATGTTTGTGCCACGGGAAGACTTATTACTTAGTTGTCTTTTCTTTCGCGCTGTTACGTCATTCCTTAGTCAATTTTTGCACTTTTTTGCTTCGATGTTATAATTGTATGCATTCGGTATTATTTCTATTTCATAATAACTTGTTTGAAGGGTAAGCTGGTAAATTGATTTCGATCAACGATAGCATTTGTTGGTCAAAAGTTAAACCATCGTTTTCTCCAAAAAATCATATTAATATGATATGATTAGCGTTTCAAAACCTCCCACGAGTTCCAAATGAAATTAATTATTTCCTATGTCGAAATATACAATTTGGTAGCAAGTGAATGTTTTCAGGTTATTCATAATTAATAGGATCGCGTTCAGCCGCTAATTAGTGAGCGACTGATGTTATACAACGTGCTCGGAAAACGTGACAAGTAAATATGTCGGTTATGTAATGTGTCATTCACACAGTACATAGTCGCCCATTTACTGACTGATTCTTGGTATGTTTCAAAAGAAACTTAAGTTTAAAACCAAGGTCGTAAATGTTGTAACTAGCCGTTTGTGCGATGGGATTTCTTGTTGGCGAAACTTTCATCCTCTATAAACCCCTTCCCTTAGAAACAAGTTTACAGAGAGTGAGTTTTCCAATACTCATACAAAAACTTAAGACTTATGACTCATAATTCGTAATTTAACCCAAATCAAAGAATTCAAGTTTTTACTACTAGTTCAAGGGCCTGTGCTAGAACATCGACCCTGGGCATTACTTAAAATTGGGCATTACACTGGCAAAGCGCAAAAAGAAGAGTACAAGGTTTTAAATGAAAACTTTACTGTGTACTTCTATGCAAGGACCAATAATTGATAACTCCTAAGTTATACAATCAATTGCAATTAAAAATAACAGACCTGATATCAGAATTGTGTACAAAGTAGTAAATTACAGTACATCGTTATCATTTATCAATGCCAGTCAGTAACCTAGTGGATATTGTGCAATGGTCAACAATATGTCGGTCGGGACGACCAATCAAGCTACGCAATTGCAGTTTATGCGGATCTCTAATTGTACGGGAAATCGATACAAAGCGAGGCCATGTTGTACTGGAAATGTATAGCTAATGTGATCGCCGTGTGTACGTCCTCTGTACTGTAGCCAATGAAGGCTCCGTCCCAACTCGTAACTTTCCCATTTCGATAACTAAACAAAAGACGTGCAAAACATGTGAAAAAGATCGGCTACAAACAAGCGCAACACTGTGCGGTTATATGGAGCAGTATTATTGTAACTGTTAGGTACTTCTAAATCATAATTGACAGCACCGTTGGCTCAGTGGCTGCTCGATTGGCTGCAGACCTGCTGCGCTGCGTGCATAGTGATGTGAAATGATGACATAAGTACTATTAACGGCTTTAGGTTAACTTTTGATTTCGAAACGTTAGATGGACGAATAAATAACATTCCTCCTGCTCTTAAATATCGAAATGTTACAATTTCAGTCTGCTATATCATTAGTCATTACATTTTAAGCAATTTATTTGTTAATTTGGAATTCATCATTTTTGATTGCGATAATCACTGTTTTGTAACCAATAATGTAGATCATTGACATGTGAATTAGATTTTGATGACTGTGAAGTAATTCGACGGCTTTTTTCTTCTTCAAGATCTTTTAATTTTCTAGTTTCAGTAGCTACTGTGAATTAGAGATAATTATTGTGATGTTATTTTATCTAGCAGGACACACATAGCCATCACATATTTAAATACCTGAAAAGAGATACGGAAAGAAACTGCAGTTACCTATTAGCTTCAAATTAAACTTAATTGCTGACTGAAATGAGTTTAAAAATACCAACTTGTCCCCAACAGTGTGCTAACTCATGTAGGTAATGTTCTTCGTTTGCCAATAAAAATAAAGTCCTTAATAAAAAAAAAACTGCACTCAAAACAAACCGCATCGTGTCTTCATCGTCACTTACTCAAAGCGGTGACATCATCATTCACATTCCGAGTCTTGTATCAAGAACATAAAGATTCAAATTCCAACACATCCGTTATTAGTCAATCAGTAAGGTCTTCGAACTTACATACTTTTCCCTTTAAAATGTACCATAGACAATTCGAGAGTTGACTCCAAGTTTCCACGTAGATGCAGACAAAGATACCGATCGAAGTTTCAAAATTATTCTATTAATTTTAACATCAGCGTTACGTCTAATTCTCAGTATTGATGATCAAACAGAGAAAAAACAAATACCAACGAAAAGATTCGTAGAAACCATTGCTTGCAGAATAGAAAGTACGTGAGGCTTGTGTGAGATGGTTTTATAACAAATAGTTTTGAAAAGAAGACAGTCAATTCTTTAGAAAAGGATGAAATGATAATTAGGAGAAAATCTATAAGAAGGATGTAATAATAGTATAATGTAATGAATGAATATTGCAAATTACTTAGAACATATTGGATATGAAGTATGATGATACACCGTAATATGAACGAAAATATCCACAATATCTTACAAATGAGCTGGTAAATACATGTAAAGGACATCGGCACACAATCTAGAATCATGCAGCTACTGCCTTCACGGTATCAAGTTGTGTGACATCTTTACACCTTGGATAATTCCTAAAGAACAAAGATCCAAGATCGTTGTAAAGGAACTGACGCACGAAGCTGACTGCACTGATGACATCATGATGCACAAAACATTAACCGATACAGCTACTAAGACGGATTTCGTGACAGCAGCCTGACGATGATGCCCCGCGGCTGCTCCCAAGAACACGTTAGCTTTATTTTTAAACCTTTCATCAGACACATTCATTGATGATACTCGATATCTTTATCCTTATACTATAAACTTTACGATAACGCAGAGATTCCACCCAAATATGTTAATTTATGTAAACATCGACCGTCTTATTATAAAACTTCCAATAAGTACCAGGTTTAAACCAGGACTAAAAGGTCTAGGTTTGTTACGGTACTAACGTTAGTTCTTTCATTCGTATTACAAATCGTAGACCAACAAAGGACTACTTAGTACCAAAGATAGTCCCTGGTCTAAACATTATACACAGATTATAAGCAACAAACTCTCTGCACCGTTCCTTTTTACAAAATGTTGTTACGTAATTTAAAGAAAAAATATTTTATCAATTGTTATTTGTAGTGGCAAAATATAAAGTTTGGTTATTTAAAGGTATTTAAATATTCCGACTTGTATTTTTTTGAATGCATCCAATTGTTCTGTTTTGGAACAACTATTGAGCTAGCGCGTATAATGGAGTGAACTGGGCGGCGCGCGTAATTCGAGTAATGTTATCGAAATGTTTATGTTACATCTTAAAGTAAGCTAAATGTCCGGTTTCCTTTCAAGAGTAATAATAATAATACAAGTAAAGGCACAGTAATTTGGGCACAGTATTCTTTGTGGTGAGAACGTGTGTGCATTCAATTAAAAAAAAATGGAACAAACAAAGAAAAAAAAAAGAGGTGAAAATTGGAGTTCAGAAGAAGAGGTTAATGATAACTGACAACTTAGATTACGTACACAACTACACACAGTATATGATGCAATAAGCTAAACTATGTACCTATGCCACATTACTTACATTAATACAAATTTCATTCTATGATTTATACTGCGTTAACTTATTGCCGAGTCGGCTAAAATACTTGAAGATAAGTCGACGAAAACCAAAATAAATATGTTAAAAAACGAGTTGACAATTTAGTACCATAGTTAAACTAGGGGTCACGATGGTCTAACTTTGGTATCATAGATAGTTCTAGGACTAGCGATAAACTTTGTTTTGTAATAACGTTTATACAAGTTCATGGTTTAA
The DNA here is from genome assembly GCA_941918905.2 of Xestia sexstrigata. Taxonomy (NCBI): domain Eukaryota; kingdom Metazoa; phylum Arthropoda; class Insecta; order Lepidoptera; family Noctuidae; genus Xestia; species Xestia sexstrigata. Next base: position 2,597,418 of record OW799201.2, on the reverse strand, counting down.
ACCTAGTACTAAAGCCGGTACTTTTTTAAGACCACGTTTTATAATAAGAGGGAATAGGTCTTTTAGAATCTGTGACATTCAAGTTCCTTAATAGGCAGAAGTTACCTGCCAAATCAGTAGTATCTAACAGTAATAAAGTTCAAATATATCAAGTTGAATGTTACTCGTTGCATGATGCAGGTGTTTCAAAGTCAATTTTTAATGATCTTTAGACACGCACAGGGCCGTAATTGGGCACACCGATTATGATGACTGTATGTCAGTGTGATATGAATGCGTGATGGATCACCCTTTTAGACACACTTTGTCACTGAGAGATTCATGGTCAAAGTATCGTGAGATAATCAAGGTTATGGTCAGCGTCAACAATAATAGACTCTGTCCTAGAAAATCTTGAATGATTTAGTATCAAAAATAAACCATCTACTCTTTCATTCATTTCATTAACTGTCTCTCAAACATCGATGTTATAATCGAATAGAATTTCCTGTTACGTTTCTTGTTTTGAATGGTCCATTAGAGCTTGCATATTAATGGGATCAAAAGTGTTTGTCGATTTATAATCATCTGATTCATCTGACAGCTGTACGAATGGTCGTTCCTTGTATATTTTTGCATGTTCCGGAAACCGGACGGCATACCTGAGATACTTGGCTTTGTCTCTGTTTTACAAATTAATGCGACTGTAAATGTGATTTTAATGGATTATTTAACTGCGTCCGGTGGTTTATCTCTCGCATATCGACCTCGATCGGACTCTGTAGTGATTCTACTAATTATTTGTATGTTGTAAATGATCCGAAAATGTGTTATGATGATCTTCATTGCTTTATGAATGCACTTAGGCTTGCGTCATTTGTTTCAAATTATTTATTTATTTAAAGCTGTTCAACGTTCCTAGTGACACAAGAACTGTGGTTTTAATTTTAAAGTAATTTTTATCATCCGTTGATGATAAGATCACATTCGCTCTACTAATAGGTTTTGTAGAAACAGAAAACTTTGCCATTAGGCATTTTGGAGGTTTATCTTCTCATTAATATTTCCTTGGCCTTGTTTATATACCCATAGTATGTTATTAGTTTGTTTTTGTGCCATAGTAAATGGGATGAGAGGATTTCCTTTATGGCGCTTGCCTTTTCGTTAACTATAGTTTCAACAGCATTAACAGTATCTTGATCGACATACACAATATAAACGAGATACGGGATTTTTTATATATTATCAATATCCAAAATAACTTAGGTGTTATAAAAATGTAGGTCAATTTGTCTGGAACTAGTCTGTTACTTCGGACGTCTTTTAACAATTTATTCGACACATGTGGACCTAAAGAAAAAACTTATATTAATAACAAGTTGGTCGTTGACTGCGAACGGTTTTTTTATTCTTGTAACAATATTAAGTGCAAAAATAATTAACTGTCTATATTCGTTGCTACGCCATTAACTAATAAAATACGAGGAAAAAACACTTTTTTTTAACTTTTAACAAATAAATTAATGTAATCGCTGCCCGCCTAAGAGTCGCCTGTTCTAAATTCGTCCCTGGGACAATAATATCCATACAAATGACCGCAGTGGGTGCTCCGGAAACGACGCGAGCGCAGGATGCCGGTGGCTTCTTTGTATGTATGTGGGCCGGGAAGGAAACATTCATAACCACGCAAGCTTTCGTAATCAAAGGCCGCGAGACGACAAGATTTCAATCTCATTCAAGCGGGATTTACTGTGGCTAGAATAAAAATAATAGAGGCGCCAGCTCTAACTCAACTTTATTTGAGCCAAATGTTACTATTGAACCTGTAGATATTTGAATCCAAATTCAGGCTTAAACACACTAGATTGTTTAGTCTTATCTTTAGACAAAAGATTTAATTGGTGAAACATAAGATGTGGTGCGTTATGATCTTTATGTATCCTAATGTGTGTATCCTAGTGCGGGTTAAAGACTATCTAATGGAGCTACACCATTTACTAGTCCTCTTTGGTTATCGCCGTTGGAGCATTCAATTTAACTTATATAAGGACTGCTTTGTATTATACCGACCTCCGACCAGTTTGGCGACTTTAATTGCCTGAGAAATAAAGCAAATTACAGTCTCTATTGCGTATCGGTTTAATTGTAATTGAGATGCAAGAAATAATACAATTTGAATTAATTGATCTTGATTCAAGACAGGTGGCTTGCTTATTGTTTCTTTTAAATCAATTTGATAATGAAAGGAATTTAAAATATGCAACCGCTAACAAAATCAGACTCCTTGTTGCTACTGATATATTCCTGGTCTAAAATGGCCCGTTTATCAGAATTATTGATGATTCTGCTAAAGCGGCTCTGGAAATCCAGCCCAGAAACTTACTCTCAGCAGTAGCTCTTGCTATATACGACTAGAATAACAAGTCAGTACTACGTGTAGGAATTCAAGTAGACGACGACATGTACGCAGTATAATAGCTAGCGCACAGGTGTAAAAGTAACTAATTCTACTGATGACGACTAAGTACCTTATCATTCGACAAATATTCAAATACCTCTGAGTACAAACTCGACCTTGCTTTATCGTTTATTTGCTAATAGCGAACGTCACTGATGCTGAATTTACGTGAGTTTTCAATGGAGCAGTGTAGTCTGCGGGCCTTTGTGTTTTAGACGAAGATAAGAGAAACGGAACTGGTAGTACGATTTATGTGGCTACAGTTCCGACAGGCGACGACGACTATTTAGGGAAAGGCGCAGCCATTTTAGTAGTAGATAAAGAGTTGGTTGAAACGACGGTTTTCGTGAATTAGTAGAAAAGGGTTTAGGAAATCAGAAGACAAGTAACTTAGAGGAGAGCGAGCGAGCGAGCGAGGAGGAGATTACTGATAAGAATCTGAAACGTCAAACTCATTTCAATAGTTCAGTAACATAACATCAACAGCAAGAGTCAATTAAGCTAGGAACTTAGTTGAGTCTGAAAAACAGTTTAATGACACTGAACTAACATAACGAATTAGGGATAAAGGGATACTTAATGCCGTGGGTCATAATGCTATTATTTTAGTTTCCTTCCCCTTTCTTATGCATTGGAAATCCTTATGACGCGTGGCGTAAATAAACACAACATAAGCATTAAACGCATCCCGTCTTTTTTCAACAAAGAATATTTTTCTTGAAATACCTTCAGTTTACTTTACCATTGTTTATTCGCTGTCATTTAGAACACTTGCTTCATCGCAATGCGGTAGGATTACTTCAGATCCCTCTTAATATCTGTCCAAATGGAGTGATGTCACTCGTCAGTACCGAGCTCATTTGCTAACCGTTTCAAACTTTAATTGTACTCATTAGCGTTGTCTTCTTGGTGTTGGTTATTGACCTAGCCCTTTGGATGTGCTTAATTAATGTAAAAAATAACAAACGCCTAATTGTGGTAAAAACCTTTGTATGAGGGAGTTGGAGAAGCTGACTTTTTTTGATCCGAGAACTATGTTCAAGACCGTCTTCTTTTGTTTTGTTGGTCGGGTCATCGTATTGTGTTTTATTATAAACCTGTGATTACCTCATTTTGTTTTTAGCTTCTCTTTTATAGACATGGGTTTCAACCACAATCATTCGTGGAAATCGTTAAAATTGACTGAAAATATTTTTCCTCATAACATTCAACTTCGTAGTAAAGGTTATCAAAATAACTTAAAGAAAAACTAATTTTCGATATTTAATTCAGTAAATAATTAACTTACTATCGTTTGTTCATGCAATTTGTGTTATGTTGACAAGTAGGAATTTTTTTCCAATTTTCCTTATGTCTGTAAGTCCAGGAAAACGAAGAGGAAGGAGAATATTATAATGTCGGATCATTGTACAATAAAGCACCTACAGCCATAATTATTATCGAGCCTTCGAGTCGGTATGCGACAGTCACGTTTTCCTGTTTAAAAGAAACAAGACTTGAAACTGTTATCAGAAGTAAGGCTGATATTGCGGTGGCCAGTACCAACCGCGTGTATTTTTTTAATCACTTTACCGCTGCTTACTTACTATGTTTCATCGGGCAGTCTGTTTTTATCATTTCCAATGACCAATAGAGGTAGCGTACCGTCTCGACAACATATGGTCATCCTATCATCTATTACAAAGTGTTAATCATCATGTATCCCTTTGTTGTCCTCCGCTAAATCTTTGAGCTCAACAAATACTATTTCTGACTCACTGTGTTTAAAAAAAAATCAAATAAACTTAAAGACTTTGCTGCTGGCCTCTACAGCAACATTTTTATCACCACATCTCGATTCATAATGAGCCTTAATAATTCCAGTTGCTCGATTACGAATTACGTTATTATTTAGATGCGTACAATGTGGTGTCGTAACATCATTGTCTACTGCTTATTCTGAAAGGAATTGGTCAATCGTTTCGCAGAGAGCTCGCAGATTGTTCAGAATTCATAATGCATTGTATACTTGTGACGAATATCATTGTCCTTTACAGAATAGTTCTCATTAATTCTGAATTAATCATTGTGTGTCATGGGATTATGTTGATTTTGGGCGGACTGGTTCCAAGACCTGTTGATCTTTTGATGACGGTGATGTAATACAGTTAGATACAGTAGATTAGACAGTAGTTCATAGATTAATGTACAATGAGCCAAAAAAACAAGCGGTTGTTATATTTTATGAGCCAGAACAGAAACGTTTTGTCTTTGTGAAGAGCACAAGGAACTATTAATAATTCGGGCAGCTATTTAATTTATGAAGACTTTACATAATACTTGAGGCTACGTTTTTTATAGAAGGCAACATCAATTACCGCATAGCCAAACAAAGACACTTTAAGATGCAAATGACCATTTAAAAAAAAAAATTGGCTCGTTTTAGCCTGAGAGAGTGCAAAAACATTGAGGCATTCTTTTAGGCGCCTTAAAATTGGTAAAGATGCGACATAAAGACTACATTATTGCACATCTGCAATCACCTCATCCTACATAGCTCTTGAATTGCTGCCCCAATTCGCATTTTTAACGAACACATTATTAACAGAACCTGTCTCCCTTCCCTAGGAGTCCCCAGAGGTCCGCATGGCGCTGCCTCTGACTGCGCGCGCGCCGGACCCTACCGCGCTGGCCGCCTACTGGGCAGAGTATGAGGACCTCTGCCGACAGATCTGCGCTGCACATGAAGATGATGACAACCTTTACGAAGGTAGGATTTTGATTTCATTGAGGCTTTTTGTTTTATATTCTCCCAAGTTTCGCCAAAATATCCTGTCTTCAGAATTCCGTGTGCCGAGAGGCATCTCACGTTGCGCTTCCCGATAAGCGTCGGTAATTTGTTTGTATTGCAGTTGCCAGCAGCAATTTCGCCCTTTCTCTTCCGCGGTACAAAAGGGTTAATTTTGGAAAGAAGTTGCGGTTGATGCAGCGCAGTGATGCATAAAATTGATGTTACATAGAATTACTACATTGAAAGAAATATTCTTGGCTTTATCAATAAGTGTGCGTTCTGAGAGATAAGTTTGAGGTTGAACAAAACGACTATTTGTGCATTCATGATGATTAGTAATCATGATTTCGATCATCTGAGTGGATCTTAAACTTATCTCTCAAAATTGCAATGTCTATTTCCGATCTATGTAATGCAAAGATATTCATTACAGCCTTTTGCTGACTGTACTGATTGAGTTGTTGGAGTCTAATGACAATAAATAATATTTACTGTGTCGCACCAAACAGCAGCAATTTATCAATCCCATTTGAAGAAACTCAGACACAAATATCTAGTAACCACATTATTCTGAAATCTGTCATGTTTATCGCCCACTAGCTACATGTAGCCGTCGCAACCGATTGCCTTTAACTCATAGTATCGGTTATTTCAATTTGTATAACAGATAAGAACTTGGTATTGAAGTTTTTCTTTCATTACCAAAGCGTGGAAATTCATTTTTGTCGGACGACAGAATGAAGTTTGATAAGAAACACTGTGACATAATTTAAATCAGTTCGTATTTTTCTTTATCAGTTGAATAAAGGTTGCAAAGAAGAATGGCCGGATCTGCTTTAGCCCCGTAAACGATAATTATACCAATGATGATAAGAAGAACAATAGTTTAAACTGCTATTTGACTAATCAGGCTTCAGGTTTAGTCAAACCGGTACGGACACACGGTACGGTTTTTTTTTTTATAGCCAAAATCCATGAACTAAATGTCAGTGTCTACAGCCGGTCCGCAATTTGTCCGTGTCAGTTTATTCCTCTATAGCGCCATACATGTGTCAAGAAACCTGTATAGAAGATAAATAGAACGTAGACGTTTGATTTGGAAATCGTTGCGCGTAAAATGTATCTTGATGTCTCAATCATCCACCATTGACAGAGATCTTCTTCTTACAAGATTGCCTGGCTTCTTAGGCAATAATGCAACATCTTTAACAACTGCGTAAAAATGGAAGCGTAAATGATATTGACATTGATTTTGCAATACATAAGCACTTACCTACATTGCCCATTAATCGGTTACTAATATTTACTTATATTATATCCAGAGTCTGTTTCTCAACCAAGAAACGATAAGCGGTTTCGTTCGCTTAGCAAACATTTGTATTTCCACACTATCATTTGATTGTGGTGTTAAATATAAATATTAATTTCCCGCCTTTTTAAAAAAACCGTGTCTTTAATTTGGGTTGACTTTAAGTTTTTTTAAATTAATTCTTTCTTATTGCTATGCTAAACACGGCCAAAATACAAATATTAATATTAGATTTTCGTGTAAATGTTGGTGGAACTGCCTAAAACGAATTCTATAAGTTTTTTTCTGTTAATCAAACACCGCAAGTGTAAAGGCGAATCAAACATTAATCAAATTAATGCAAATGCTAAGGCACAATGCAAAGAATGTCGTGGTCAAATACAAGTTTGAGATATCATTACTCACGCGTTTGACAATCTCACAGTTTGGATATTTGCTCTAGGCGTTGTTTGCGCAATTAACGTGTTATATTAAATAGACCCCAAGGTCGGGCTACTACGATCAGCCTTAATAGCATTCATGTGAGCGTTAATTATATTTGCAATTAAACACGGGATTTCAAGATGGACGCCAATGAGGTCACTGCTTGTTTTAACGTTTTATGTTTTTGAAAATTGAAGACAAAAAAATTTGCTTATTCGTGTTTGAGATACTATGACGCTCTAGACTATCACGCTCGTTTTTATCTAATGTAAAGTCTATCTGAAAATTTAATAAAAATTAAAAGGATAATGCGCAAATTGGGTACAAGGAGCAACAAGCTTTTTACCGCAATGTTTTTGCAAGGTTCGTGAATGGGAACTGTCAATCAACGCTGATGCATTGCATTTTAATCAACGACACCTGAAAAACCCACTTTTTTCTCTTTCCACTTAGAAAAATACCTTATACTTAAGTACCACTATCTTGGTGTCTACTCTGAAGAAGCCTTGACATGTTCTAGTTCATATGAACGGCCTTCGTCGCAAAGTTGTGCATGCATGCGGAATTTAAATTTTCCCATTCTGAGCCACAATGGAAGTATTGTTCGGTTGGCAATTACAACTAGTATAAATAAAATAGACTCCGTTCTTTTGTCCCAGTTCTTATTTCAAATGAAAAAAAAAAACGCGCCACTTTTATTTTGAAATCGAAAAAAAAAATAGAAATTCGGCATTGTGTTATTCTTGATATTAAATATTTCATATACCCAATTTAGTGGTTTTGTTTTAATTTGTTTGGGATTCTGTTTTTCTTAGAAAAAAATGTTGTTTTTGAACACGTTTTTAACCTAATAATCCATCGTTTTTATTGAAAACAGATTTTTTTTTAAGGGAAGAAAAACTGATTGAAAACGATTGACTTTGGTCGATCTTCGATAACGTCTATTGTAAAAAGAAATCTTTGAAAAAGCTTTACCTACACATTTTTCTTAATTTTTCATTTCCAAGTCTATCCTAAAAGGTTTATGTGAAAGTTTCGCAATTTCCTTGATCAAGTCAACCAAAAGTAGTGTTGCAATGAGACCGTATTTTTTGACATTTCACATAAGGTAAGCAGCCCCAAGTAAACAGAACGGGTTTGCCGATACAAAATTATTGCCCAAGCTCAAGGTCGCTTAAATGTCATTCGATCAGCTGCATAAGTCAATGGATCTATAAATTGATGTTCATTGCTTCCTAACTTATTTAAATCCAGTTATTTTTCGCGACTATAAATCTTTTGCACCTATGAACTTTGTAAGGTGTGGTCAGTGTGTAAAAAAGATTGATGTTAAAGATATTTTTATTTATGTAAATTCGATCATTTACATTTTATTTATAAATAAAAATAGGACGTCGCCTTTATCATTAAAATGTGATGGAGTTTTAACTATTAAGTGGTCCTTGTTTTGTAGGCTTTACAAAAGTTTGTTACCTACCTTTTGTGCCAAATGGCAAAGTACTACTCCAAAAAAGGTATGCTTATGTGAGGTTTCGTTTCTATGGTTACTTACAGGGTTGCAAGCAGTGCTGTTATAGGACAGCTAATAATTGCTTTTGTAAATTGTAAGTATATATTTTTCTTCGCGAAATTACGCCCAGATCTTTTAACGTGTCAATCGAATATTATGAATAATTGCCACATAACGCACCTTAAAACCCAAGTTCGTGACAAAGTATAAACAAAACAACACATTATGTTAATATGGCTGCGTCATTATGCCAATCTAGCAGAATTGATGGCTGAACTAAAACATCGGCGCGTTGCTAAACAAATTCGCAGAATACGAACAGCGCAGTTCCTTTAATGTTTACCTCCTTGGCTGGTATTGGTTCCTGGTACTTAAGTGTTGTAAATAAGTTGTTGTTCTTAACAATTATTTCAGTCTTGGCCTACAGGGCAGGGCAAAGGCCTTACCATCTATAGTTATTGCGTGTTGGTTCGTAGTTTCCTCATATAACTATAGCTCATGAGTGAACTTGAGCAAGTAGGTCTTGTGATAGCTAGGCTCATGATTTTGGAACCTTCGGACGTACTTTTGAAACCAGTAGACACTACTTCAAAACAGTAGGTGCTTAAATCCAGAACTCCACACGTCAATTTCCTTAACCTCGTGTTTTTCTTTATTGTAACACCACTGAGTGCATGTGCAATATAATTTGCATTAAATCGTTCATAAATCGTAATTGTCCATCACGATTCACGCATCATCATCGAAAAGTACATAATTACTAATTATTGTCACGTGTATTGTCACGTTCTGTTTGTTTTTGCATTGATATCATTTTCATCAACATTTCATTGAAGCAGCTATTTAATTTTTTCGACTCCTTCGGCTTTGAGGATAGTAAAGATACCTACTGTGAAATAGCCAGAATTATCATTTCGACCCTAAAATTACCCAAGATAATTTAAATCAGAATCAATTTTAAACAATTATTTAAAAAATGTTGTCCTTTGGTACTCCTTTGTTAAAATATTACATCTTAAAGATTTATTTACGATCCCGGGGAATTTGATTCAAGCAACTATAGTATGACCACTTTAAGTGTGCAGTCCTCCAAGGTGGCGTTGCTTGTCATGAAAATTTGTATCGATATGTTTTTCTTGGTACATTTATTTTAGTTCTGTGTTTGCCCGCTTGCACAGATATGTTGGGGCTACCGCACACTTAAGAGGCTCCCCCATGGCACACTAGCGCCACTTTAGTAAAAAAATCAGAACTCGTTAAATACACAATTAATATAAAATCTGATTGACAAAATCAATGCTTTAGAGTTCTAGATTATTGACTTCTATTTAATTCATTAAAATATACTTCACTGTAGTTACAGTTAGAACAATTGCTAAAAACGGCCGCTTTTTTCCATTTTGTATCTGTAACGACAGCGAGCTATGTTTCAATGAGTTAAGCAGACGTAAATAATTTAGAAGACCAAATGATTGATTTTGTCAATCAGATTTTATATTAATTGTGTATTTAACGAGTTCTGATTTTTTTACTAAAGTGGCGCTAGTGTGCATGCCCCTTAAGACAAAACCTTCTTAAGACAGACTATTTCCCTACTAGAGCGAGCGAGAGATAAATAGTCTGTCTCGTTCGCGCTAGTAGGGAAATAGACTGTCTCAAGACAGTTTTGTCTCAAGTGTGCGGTAGCCCTTAGTTGAAGTGTAAGTGTATATATTATCACGGTTTTGTCAGAATGATCTAAATATGCCAGTGCTAGCTCCGGCTACCTTACAAGGCGGCCACAGGTTTTCAACTAGCAAAACTCAAATCGTTTGTCAACTTCGTTACAATTTAATGATATAGAATTATGGTATTTGCTGGCTCTACTACACTACATTTTATACTTTCTACTACCTGATTCATTTTGTGTATAAAAATCGACATCTTACAAAACTCGAGAAAAACTTAAACGTTTTATAAAAAGTGTATGGAAGTGAATAAAATCAATTTAATAACTAGGGAACTAGATCTAAAGGGCATAACATTGAATATTTCATCCAAATCACCGGTATCGGTATCAATAACCGTCTAAACTGTAACCAATCCATTTCGTTCACTTTTCCCGCCGTGTCCGTTTCTCCGTTTTCACATGCAACCGCTACGCACAACCGTAAACACTGTATTGTTATATTTTTGAGCGAGGCAGGTACACCACTTAAATTGTATTCTTCTTTATTTTACTGGTTTCTTTTGGTATGGTCAGTTTCCCATCTTAGGAAAGAAATTTCCTCGTTGTTTTATGTTGGTACTTACGTACTGTTTTTGTTCTTCTTCAAGGATCTAGTTTTCATCTTTAGCTCACTGTCCTGACCTAATTTTAGTCCGTTCCATTCCATGCTGGTGTTTGACTTCACCTCCTTCCTCTCTCTCATATTTCTTTTCCTTAATGTCATCTAGCACGTATCCATTCTGGAAGTTCTCTATTCTTGGATAAAATACTTTCCATGACATAAAACGTGCGTATTAACCTAGTCTACTCGTAGATAAGGACTACACGACATGGCTATTACAACCATTGATGATATCTATAAATACACATATCTCTACACTGCACCACTCAACGAAATAGGGTCAACCCAAAACAAGCAAAGCAATAAATATATGTGTTGAATGAAATACTAAGAGAAGAGAGATTCATTGATGGAATCGAATATCATTTGCATCTTCTTTTCTTTTTCTTCACTTCCTGAATGACGGTGTAGAAAGATACCATCTCCAATTTTTGACCACAGTTCTTTATTGCCAAAGAGACTATCAGAAGCTTAAATTTCGACACTAATGTTTAAATATGAGCCGATGTTGGAATTGGTTACTCAAAGCCCAGTCGAAGCAATTATGGGGCCATTGAACTAATAAAGTCGTGAGCGCCAAAACTTCTATGAGGTAATGGCAATCAAGTACCAACGTTCAAGGGACCGATTGTAACAACCGCTTTCGAAGTGATGTTTGTATTGCTTCAATGGAATTGAATTGGAGAAACGATTTTTTTTCATTTATTGCTTCATGTCAATTTGTATTCGTATAAGCAGCTACTTACCTAACTTACTGTAGACTGTGAGCTTAGCGTCTGGTCGAATTGTTTGTTTTTGCAAATTTGGCTTCTAATAATAGAAGTTTTGGTCATCTTAGTATTAGTACCGTATAGAAGCTCAGCTAACTAGCACTCCCGGTATTGAACAAACAATGCTTTCTACTGCAAACTGTCCGGTTCATATACACAGCAATATATCAAATATGTAACTCACACATACACACAACTAACGGGCTTATTATAACACATCGCGAACACGTCCAACTGTTGACAATTATAGGATAGTCACCATTATTTACACCTCAGGCACTTTTCTCTCATCGTATTCTATCTCAGACAATATATTTATATCATCGTAAACATCTTCCGTTGCTCGACACGCTTCTCGTAAATAGAGATTACCCAATAAATCTGTTGTGAAATCTACGATCTCGGCGCACTCAGATAGTATCGATTAATTGGCATTAAGAAAGCAATCGACATTACACACGGTGTTTTGTATCGGAACTTTCGTACGTCAGCTCTGGGCCCGCATTCTAAATTAACAACAGGTTTTGTTGAGAAAACCGGACGCTTCGAAACCAATGCTGCCATCGCAATTTCTCAACTTGCTAAAGCTCCACGACGTAACCTTCCTTTCTCAAGTTTAAGTTCTGCCGCACCTCTGGAATTGCAAAACAGCTTGAAGGTTATTAATCTACATACGCACTTAATAGCCGTCTCGTCAAGTTCTTCTAAAGAATTTGATGGACCTGCCCGCGAAATTGCCTTTTACTCTCAAAACTTACTTTTACTTTTATGATTATTATGCATGAAAACTAGATCCATTTAAAGTAACATCATAATCTCATTTTCAATTAGACGTTCTTCTTTACTTAGAGTAACATTCAACTATTTCTTAACGAAGAGAATGATTCTTATAAAATTAACAATGATGTAATCCTTTTGAGCGTCTAAATTGATGTAATGAATACAAGTGCATCGAAAGATAAAGCTGAATTAACTATTACGAGCCCCACAAAGGATGATGCGGCAGATAATGTTCTATCAAGAGGACATTGCACTTACGATTACTTGGAGAAACCTGCCGAAGCTAACGATGGATTAAGACGAACACTAGATGCTACAAAAGCCTTTGACAGCCAAGTCTAAAGATGTTAACATGAGTTCTTTGAGAGCATTTACTTTACAAAACACAAAGAATTTCTTTGGCTTAAGTTCCAAGAAACCTGCTGAGAAAATTGGTTTTGCTCGTTTTTTATTATTAGCTGCTCGCTCGCCCTTTTTCCTATTCTTTATAAAATTGTTGACAAACCGTAAAATTGCAACGGCGAAAAAGTAGCGCTACTTTTTACTAAAAGATTTCCAAGATATTATAGTTTGAGTTTTCTTCATCGGGGGTGTGACAAGTAAAAGTAAAAACAAATCAGTATGCACGAAGAAAAAAATCGATGGCAAATGGGTTAGTACTACCAACTAGGCAGGAAAACTGGTATAGAATAGCTGCATAGCATACATAAACGATAGTAGTATAGATTAGTACCGCGGCCTATGTTGATAATACAGGTTTCTAGGCTTACAGTTATGGGCACAGAATAGATAAAAGCAGAAGGTGCTCTTGCATTTGTTTTAAGATTAGCGTCAAACTGTTATTCATTGTACGCTACTGCTTGCATTTTTGCACTGCTGTCAATAAGCTTGTTTTCAATGCCTATTTCATATTTTCTGGCTGTTTTCTTCATTTAGATTGGTCGCCTTTCTTTGCTCTCTTTATTTATTGGTTTAAGTATTGGAAGCGTGGGCGCCTTCATTCACAAGTGCACTCAGGCAAGACCACTTGAACTATTGGTGCCTGACAACCTACTATCGGAGGATCTCAAGTGACAGTGTGCTTTTTGCAGACAATGAAGACGTATGATCGTGCAAAATGGGGCTTCGTTTACTCGTCTATAAAGTGTAGTGGCATGTCGATTACTTTGATTATCGCTATATTATGTAAACGGAGGATTGGCATGAAAATCTTTGCTATTTATCCCATTAAAATGTGTGTAATGAATTCGTTCTTTGATAAAATCGAACATCTTTTTGGGTGTCCCAAGTTTTTATCGTTCTGTTTACATAATAATGTTCAAGCTCATTGTTAGCTCTAATCCGATTTTCCGGACAGACCGTGTAAACATCATAGCCATTCACAGCGAATGCTTTACAATTATTACAATACTTTATTCAATCAGAATTACGGTTCATTCACGGTTCATCCGATCCAGTGATACAAGCACACATCCGTGACAACCTTCTTCAATTGCAGTCAACAGCGAAATGTTTACTCTAGCGTGCAAGTGCGCATGTCCAGTGCTGGCAGCCAATCGGGCGGCAGCACCCGTTATACCGAATGAGATTGTTGGTAACGGGACTGCGTTTGCGCCGATCCGATGATACGCTGCCCGACGGGTTTGTCTCACAAGGTCGAGACCGCGATTTGTTTGAATATCATTAGTGTTTGTAGTTGTACTGTGGTTAATTTGTGGGGTCTTCTGACTTGCACTGTACATTTTATTTTTTTATTTATTGCACACATGCCACATGCCTCCTCTCTGGCCTTAATGCAGTCCTCCTCCTAAAATTTCTGCAACAAAACCATATTCCAGTAGTCCAACTTTAGTAAGATTAGAAATCGTTAGTGCTGCGGTGTCCTTTCCACCACATGCATTTGTATAGTTACAAAGATAAATTGGGCTTTCTAAGTCAAGTTTGTTCTTTTGGTGTTACCTATAAAGTTTCTTCAACAAAACTAAATTCAAGTAGTCCAACTTTAATAAGACTAGTTTACAATCGGACCCTATCTAATCTGAAGTGTTTGACTAATGGCCGATATTGTGTAATCTCATTCACTGTATTATCTGTTCTAATTAGAACAGTATCAAGGACTGTATGTTTACAAGTATATCTTAGTAAGTAGGCATTCCTTCGTGACAGGATTAAGGGGATTTGTACAAGGTGAGATTAGACAGTAATTAGCGGAGGGATTTATTTTTTAAAACGGATGCCATTTTCTTTCTTGCTGATAAGTTTAAAAATATATTTTTTCTATGGGTTTAATCTCACTAAACGTTTGTGTTGAAAGATAAGAGAATAAACAGGCTATGCCGGCAAATAGGAAGGAACAAATAAATAATTTGTCTATCAATCGAAACGTTATGATTATGTAATGTTAGGATTGTTTCCCCAAGTCAATCATTTCGTATGTTTAGAGTAATGGACTTTGTAATGACCGTAATGAGAGATTCTATCGGCAAAATGATGTGAATTCAATCTTTATGCTTATCTTGTGCTTTTATACTGCATGCTCCAGTTACTAGGAAATGAAACATTCAATGGCGGTTAACTGGGTCACAATCAACACAAGCAGGCTGTTTTTGGCTGAATTTCGTTTGTTTCAAAATCAGAAGTTACTTATCCAAATGTGGCTGAGATTAATCACTGCCTATTTGATTATCTAAATTACATAAAGCCGTCCCCCAAAACGTCCGCCAAAATGGGCGTCCGTCCGCGTGAATGGGCGGACTTAGTTTCCCAGCAACACACCTGTCTGTAAGTTATGTTCTTTAATAAATTAAACTTGCTGAAACCTCTTGAAAAGTGCTGAAGAAATATCTAAAGCTTTAGAACCGCTTGCCACTTCATCATTCTCTTGCCCTTAACCCAATTTACATATTTGGGGACGGCACAGCATGTCTTCTTCTTCTATACTTCTCTATCTCTACTCGTACTATCGGTACGTATTCTCAGCAGTCACCTCCTTTCTCGCCATATCATCTTTCACACAGTTTCAACCACTTGCCACTTGCCTTTTAGAAATAAATTAGCCATATTGGCAGTTACTTAAATGAAGTACATTTTTATAGTATACATTACTTGTTTAAAGGCCTTGTTCTCAGATGTTATATTTACGAGTTTAATTTGGATGCACAACAGAGGTGCCCGACCACCTAGAGTTTTATGCTTCAAACATTATGTGATTCGGACTGTTAGTTATTGTCGCTTCAATTTAACCAATTTTATTGTCTATTACGTTTTACTGTTCTGCGGTAGTTTATGATGCGTTGAGAATGGTAATGTGTCTATGGATTTGCATTGAGTTTGTCTATGCTTGTTGTATGTTGTCTATGGTTTACATTACATTAAAAAGTTTAGTTCCTTGTATTTTCAATTTTAAATAAAACCTTATTTCCAAATGATTTATAACATTATGAAAAACTATCCCTTTTTTAATGTTTAATAATCTTTTTTGAATAATCATGTCCTCCAGACAGAGAAGCCTTTCTCACAAACGGAAGTAATAGAAAAAAACCCTGATCACAGGTATTTCTAATCAATTAAATTCCGATTTTAAGTGAGTTATTATAAAATACAAGGAACTGTAATTTTCTCTCTGTTCGTGACAAGCTCTGCCTTGGTAAAGGTCGAGGATCTTTCCGCCATTAAGCCATAATCAGGAACAATGGATTGGCTTAATAATTCATAAGTGGTACCTTTGAACACGTGTAACTTCCCGTACTTTGTAGAACTTTGAAGGATTTAATAATAGTCTGCTGATACGTAAAATATGATAGGTACCTATGTAGGTAGGTGATGTTTTTATATGTATACTGATTAAATCAATAATCGACAGGCGACAGCAAAACATGTTATTGTTTACCTTGTATTGCTTCCAACTTAGGAATGATTAATACGTAAAAGACTGCACATTTTTTCAGATTGGCACAGACCACGAAATCATGTCGCAAAGGGAAAAGGCCTGAAAGAAGGACTGCCTCATTGGTCTAGTGGACGCAAGCGCGACTGCTGAGCATGAGTTGCTAGGTTCGATTCCCGGGTCGGCCAAGTGATATTCGGTTTTTCCATCAGGAATTTCTCGATAGCAGCCATGGAGTCTGCATTTGGGCCCGGTTGATGGCAATAGGCTCGCCTCCTATTACACATGTGGCGAAATGTGGGTGTACTTACTATTAGGTACACCTCTGCTTAACCCTTCGGGGATTACAGGCGTGATGTTGTGTGAAAATGAATAGACTCTGTAGTGGGAACTAGGTTGAACATGAATTGATGAATGACAATAACATGAGTATGAATAAGTAACGTTATTTATTGACTAGCTCCAATTAATATTATCACCTGCTACTAGTTATCTTACGATAGCAAAAAGCTTGTCACCTGATACCATCTTCAAATACCACTGCATCGGTAATTTTCTTCATGTGTTCATCTAAACTAAAATAAATTATATCACCTGCCTGACATTCGTGCCATAGCAAAAAGTACGCACACTTTGTCCACCTGCTTGGTACCGGTAATGGGTACTTGGTATCTTGCGCAATGAAGTTACAGCACTAGTAAGTGAATTTGACGGTCGCCTCACTACTCGTGCTGGCAAGTAATGGCCGTTATTACGTGTTGTTCGAGCCTATCTATTGCTATCAATTGTCAGTTTGTGAGGCCCGCTTTTGATTTACTGCTTATTGGATGTTATTTTGATTATTTGAATCGATCTTTATTGGGTGTTTTTGGGTTTACCTACAGACAATTGGGTGTAAAAGACCTCATCACGAAGCCGTCAACCAAGCATTTTGTACATCAAACTAAGTAACTTTACGCAAAAATTATTGCTGGGAAACGACTTTTTTTTTGGGTGAAAAATCATGTTTTGTGGTAGAACTCAATGTAACGCACTCAAAACATTGTGCTGATGGATGGATTGAATAGTACGGGGGTCGTGAAGGTATTTAAAGTAAAAATCTTACATTCAAAACTTGTATTAAAAAAAAACTTGTCAAAAAGTTGGAACTTTGACCCCCAATATCTCCGTAACTAGAAGGTTCCCAGGTATGGTGTAATACAAAAAAATAATCGCAATGACGAGGAGAACAAGTACCTTTCGGCTTCGTTACGAGGTGTTTTACACCCTTTATTTTGTTTTGGCTGTGGTACAAATCGTGTGCGTGATGGATGGGATTTTCCATCGGCATAAATGACGTACTTTCATAAACTGTCATCCTCTGTTTAACTTTAGGGGGTGAGTTTTCAAAATTCATTTTTTTTTAAGATTATTTCCGTTAAGTAATGAAATCTTGTTCACCATTTGAGACCCAGCGGATCGGCGGTTGTATATTGCGTCCGATGCAACTTTCAGCCTTAAGGACGTATTTGTAACTAATAATTTATTAAATGAGTATGTAAGTAGGTATATTTTAAATGAGGTCTCGTGCGGTAGGATGATTTAAATATTGTTTGATTAATGTTTTCTGTGCCACACCGTCGAAACATTTGTGACAACATTATATGGCGATAAATACATTCATAAGTTGTATAGTTTTCGGAATCATGATGGTTAACTTTTATTTCTACATGGGTTTTCTTAGAAATTTTCTTAAATGCATTGTGAGGAAAATTTTAAGAATATCGGTTTATTGTTAAGTACATGTTTTATTGATATATCAAGTTGTTAGTGTCGTTATGTAGAATAGCTTTCGACATAATGATTTTATTAAGTACGTAATAGAGGGGCACGTATAGTATTAAATAGAAAGTCCAATAGCAATAGTAAAATCACTTGCAAACAGTGAAAGGAAAATTACAGGTTGGATCTCATATGATTTGACTCATGTAATAAGTACATATCGTTACACTTTAAATGTTTTGCATAGGAATAAGTCCCTTAACATCCATTGAATAAAGTCTACATTGCTTTATGATCGCCATTTGTATAGAGTTATTAATAGAAAATTTCTATGAATGAAATTGTGTAATAGTCATAATTGTAAGTATTACACTTTTATTTTGTTACGAAGTAGGCTTTAATGCGGATACGATCAATATTGTAGTTTCAGATTGTAAATAATAATAAATTGTTATGGCAACGTAACATAACGTTAAAAGGTAGAGGTGTACTGTGGGTACGTTCAATGTACCCACGTTTCACCGGTCATATTATTAAGTCGCATGAAATAGAGGCAGAGCCTATTGGCATCAACGTGGTCCTATTCCGGGCTCCGGGCTGCTACTAAGAAATTCCTGATGGGATAACTCAATAACGCTATCATAAAAACATAAGTCGAAAGATATTTTATTATAGAAAAAAATACATGAAAAATGTAAAATTTATTTAAAAAAAAAAATGCATGATCCTTCAAACTTTGCACAAGAATCCTTGAACAAGCAATTTATTGAACCTGTGAAAACAAAAGACAAACAAACTTCGTCAAAACCATATCGTCACAAGTTACGTAAAGCATTTCCTTCCTTTTGTTACATAAGAAATATATCATTATAATTAATTTATGTAAACACATGATGTCTACTCAACACGTGTTAACATGATTACTTCACGACTTATGGTAAAAGTGAAGTAAAAAAACCTTATTAAGTTGATATGGCGAGCGTTGTAACTTGTTACTTTGTTACGTAAGCTTTTAAATTACTGTTTGCTTTACTTTTATAGCTCCTACTATGTTTTATTGGAAATGGCGGTATGTACATTTACTATTGTGGTTTTGGTGTGAAGTATGAAACTTGGTCTTGAGGAAAATGGCGAATGGAACTCTAGTTGCGGATGCGGTACCTAACCGTCTTTACGGTTCTAAAACCTTGGATTTTCTATGGCTTTCTATATCCTTACTTAATATTAAAAATGCGAAACTAAATCTGCCTGTCTGCTATCTTTTTACGCGTTGACGGCTGAATAGATTTTGATGAAAGCTCATAGATCCATCCAATCACCAAACCATCCAAACCCAACATATACCCAATACCCAATCCAATCCAATCCCAATACCCAATTACCATCCATTACTTAATTTAGGTCTGTCAACAAAAAGAAATAAAGAAAAAATTAAGATAGCACGTTCCTGTAAGAAAACTTTAGATCTCAATGCGAACGGAGCCACGGGCCTAACTTAGTTTTATATTACTTACATAAAGGGTGTAAAACACCTCTTAACGAAGCCGAAAGACACTTGGTCTCCTCGTCATTGCGATCATTTTTTTGTTCTACACTATACCTGGGAACCTTCTAGTTACGGAGATATTGGGGGTCAAAGTTCCAACTTTAAAAATACAAGTTTTTAATGTAAGATTTTTACTTTAAACATTTCCACGACCCCCGTACTATTCAATCCATCCATCAGCACAATGTTTTGAGTGTGTTACATTAAGTTCTATAAAAAAAAAAAATACACCCCAAACAAAAAGTCGTTTCCCAGCAATAATTTTTGCGTAAAGTCAGTCGTTTGATGTACTGAATGCTTGGTTGACGGCTTCGTGATGAGGTCTTTTACACCCTGTATATTTTAAAATGTTTTTACGTAAAGAAATCTATTGGCTACTTATTAAAACACATTACTGCTTCAATAAAATCTTTGATTAACATGATCTAATTTACGAATCACGGCCTTGTTACAAAATCCAACCAACCAACCTAATGACTTGGATTTTTTCATACAATCCAAATATCTAATTGGTCTTGGACCACTTATGAAATTCAATTACTTATGAAAATAGTTTTAACTTGATCTTGAAATGTATTTGACCTTAATTTTAATCAGATGCAATATTGCTATAGGCTATTGCTATGACCCACTATTCGTAATTAGCCAGTAAGTGCGTAGGATGGTGTGCTAATCAGTGTTGCGAAAAAAAAAAGCTTTTTTGAAATCTTTTGAATATTTTCCGCTGTCTAAATTGTGTCGTTTCTAAACATAACACGTTTGGTACTTATCTACAACCTTGATACAAAAAAATCTCTGATAAATAAAATCGTTCTATATTAAGATTGAAGGCTAATTATTTTAGACTTGAATATTATTAGCTTTATTTTGTTTTTTTTTTTTTGTATCAATACTAAAGTATTAACACAATCAAAATGAAAAAAAGAACTTTTAAATTTCAAAATTTTAATACAGAACTCCTCGACATTAAAACGAAGGATAGAACTACACGCTCTCACATTTGAAAATTGAATTCGTAAGCATAGTGTTTGCTAGAGTTTATTTACGTCACACCGCCGTTATTTTTATCTTTATAATTACGTCGTATTTTATTTTTACACTCACTTCGTCAAAGGAACTCATTCATTAAAAAAAAACACTCTGAAAGTGCCAACTGGCTTGGCGCTACTGTCGTCAAGGCGGCCATAAAGTATGTAAAACCATGTTTGCTTTCAACTGTAAAAAAAACAGGTAATTTTGTATTATTTATTTGTCCGTTTAATGTAGTTGACGTATTTACGGCATTTATTATTAGTAAAGAATTTACTAGCGAGGTTTTCTACTGCATGCACATGCATTTATTTAGTTATTAATTTCGTGTTATGTACTTATATTTAATAGTTTTCCTGACACATTCCGATTCAAAACACTTCCTACAATTTCCTTGAGATACAATTTCAGAGGTCGATCACCTCCAGACATATTGTTTTTAATTGACAATAGAATGATTGCCACATATAAAAATTAATTCTTAATTTAATTTTCTTCCGTCAATTTTGTTTTGTTTTTTTTTTGTTCGGCATAAGGCGAAAGAAACTAGTTTTTGCTGTATCTTGGACTCTAGGTATATTTTTTTGCGAGCAACGGTTGTGGTCAGCAGTAACGGTGCTAGTCTTTACAATAAGATTTCGGTATCTCCCTTATGATTGCTTATGGGTTCCAATATCAATCAATATCTAATTACTGTGAGACAGCGCGTCTCTTGTTTACTTTTGGTTTTATTTGTCGTTTTTGAAAGACCAAATTAAATAATTTTACAAAAGGGTTTTCCTTATTTTTAGTGACGTAGATATTTTTGGTGACGTGATTGCTGTTTAATTTACAAAACCATTAGGAAAACTAAATGGTAAAAAGGTATTTCCCAACATCAACAGTAGGTTTGGTAACCGCTATTAATTCAATTATCATTTAAATTCTTCAAATTCATAGGCTTAGTGAAAATTGCCTAAAAAAATGTGATGTGACAGCTGTATTTCACAAACTAAGTAAATAAATCTCGGTTTGAAATCACCTGTGTTAAAACAAAGATAGAAAATCATAATAAAAGACTATTCAACATTAGTTTGTCGAGTTAAAGATAAACGCACACTTATCAGAGCCGAAGAAAGCGAAAGAGCCGAAAGAATCGAATTTTAGAATTAGTTGCATGAAATCCTATAAAACCTCGCACACTTATTCGCGTCGAATCGGACGACCTAACGTTATACGGATGAGAAAATGTTTCTTTCGGCGCGGTCGGTTCTTTCGGCGTGGATATGTGTGCGTTCACCTTTAACGGCTTTGGAACTTAAATTCCTTTGCAATTTAAGCAAATAAAGTTCGTACACTAGTGCCCTCGGGTGTGGCGATAAGGCGCGAATTTGTATGCAATAGTGACGTAATGTTTCATGATACCTACACTTCTAAAATGTTTGGCAACCAACGTTTAGTTAGACTTAACTTTGAGCCAACATTGGCCATACACTGGCTCTATTTGAGATTTGTATTCCGTGTGATTGTGTTCTGATTTAAATTGCCGTTTGGGAGTCTATCGGAGTATCTCAAGACTCTTAAAGAAAACGTTCAACAATTCTTAGTTTCTCCCTTGTTTCGTAAAAGCCAACATTCATTCGTTCCTCACTGTTTTGGCCAGCAAACTGATGACCTCAGATCCTGTTCCAACTGATTAACATAAGCACTTTGTTTCGACTTCGCAATTCTGCATAGCGATCGACAGTCATCAACATCATATTACTATCGTTAATCTCTGAACAAGTTCATCGTCACTG
This sequence comes from Xestia sexstrigata, assembly GCA_941918905.2. Lineage (NCBI taxonomy): Eukaryota > Metazoa > Arthropoda > Insecta > Lepidoptera > Noctuidae > Xestia > Xestia sexstrigata. Next base: position 2,575,089 of record OW799201.2, on the reverse strand, counting down.
ATACTTGATTTTTTATCGAGTGTTGTTCGTATTGTTTGACGGGCTGTCATCTGCAAGTAAAATGAGCTCGCGTAGATACAGATCGGGACTGAGCTATGAAGGATGAACGAACGTTCGAGGTTGTTCATTGATTCCAATTCTGATTAAAACTTTGCATAGATACTTACATGACAACCTGTTTGATAACCGTATATATTTCTTACTATAAAACTCAATCTTGTATTCCATTGGTTTGGTTGTACGTTGTAAACCAAGATCGAGAGCAATATTTAGTACAGTAATAACACTATGTTTCTCAGTGAATTGCCATGTTCAGCCAAAACGTCATTTACGTCAAAACCACAAAGCAAATTATTTCGATCATTAGCGAAGCAAAGTCGATTAAGTGAAGCTGTTTTCTAAATTATTTCCTTTACAATTCAACCTTGCTCATCAGCGATACCGCAAAGCGTCACACCACTCATTGTCACACATTAAAACATGACATCACTGACGACTGCGGCGTTGAGGTCGTCCCAAACATTATCAATACTACGATTTGTACGAATCAGATGCAATCTACACATGTCAATGTCCCAATTTTTTATAATGTCATTCGCATAAATTAGATCATCAATGTTTTTATCACTGTGCTCTGAATATTTATCGTTGTATATCGCATTAGTTGGTTCTAGATAAAATTGCACAAGGTCTTGAATTTATCTGGTATTGGAACTAATTTGGAATAGTTAGGTACGTGACCAAGAAATTCATAAAAATAAATGAAGGTAAAAGTAAAGACAACAGCAAAAAGGCCACAGTGAAAGAAACAGACAACTCCAAGAAATGTTAATGTTGGTAATTCTCTAAACGATGAAATCATAAACATGTAAACTAATGTAACATGGGACAAAGACAGGAAAATGATGACGATGATGAAAGTACGCTAAAACCCAGGTTTATTTATCAATATTTCAACAGCCAAAGCCTATACTTACGAAGTCACGACCTCTGAGTCCCAGGTCAATGCCGCAGCCACAGCTATTGTCAATTACAGTCACATGCGACCCCAACTAATTATGAATAAGGTACATGACAATGGCGTTCATAATCAAGAGGAAAGAACACTACAATCAGCGAGATAAGTAGGTAGTAAACGACAGTTACCACATTCTCAAAATTCGGTATCCGTTGCTAATCTATGAAAGACAAGACTCCGGAACATACCAATGCCAATTTTAAGTATAAAGCATTTGTTTTTAGTTCAAGACCGTCTCAATTCATTACTTCTTGTTTTGTACGGTCGTTGTCTCTATTGTTGTGTCTACCTGTCTATAATTCAGTGTGTCCATTTTATTGGGCTTTAAATTTTGTACTGCTATTCTTTGAATTTCCTGGTTGGTTTATTTTGTCTGTGGGTGGTCCATTTATCTCATTCATAATGACTGAAATGATTGGGTGAAGTTCAACTTCGCCATCAATATCAATCTTGATTTAATTTAATTCATACATATTTCAACTGAAATTCATTTGTTACAATCAGACTGATAATTAAATAGGGTATTTAACCTACTTTCTTAATTCGTGTTTATCATTGCTCATTATTTTGAAAATTGCCATTACTCATGTCCTGGGTGCCTCAAGCTGACCCAGTTCATACAAATTATAGTAATTGTCCAAATTTGACTGCAAATGGTCGCCACCTACATGTAAGGCCTTCATTCGTTTCAGTGTAGGAGGTTACTTTAGTCAGAAACCAACTTTTATTTACAGCTCTACTGTTTTTTACTCCAAACATTTTCGTCTTATTTTTGTTTTGTTGAATTGTATTAGATAAGTTTGTAATTAGGTTTTTCTTATGAATTCTTTTTGTGGAACAATTTTAATTAACCATAGTAGAGTTTTTGCAGGATAACGTCATCGACCTATTCGGTGGTAGTGTTAGACGGCAGTTTTTGTTCAATGTAATTTATGCACGAATAATTGGTTCTTTGTCGCTTACGGTAATGTTGAATTAGATCAATGAAAATAACTTGAAATAATAAAATACATTTTTACGATTATTTTATTGTTAGAGGTGAATGTAAGAGAGACAGTTTTGGAGACCTACCACTTTTACGTCAATCCATCATCAATTAAGAAAACATCGTTTTAAATCGTAAAAATAAAATAAGTAATAGAGAACCTTAAGCAACACAAAACAAACAAACAATTAATTACTACAAGATCCAATCAGAAAATAAATATTAACCAGAGAAGTCATCGGAATAACCATCGTAGTAACTAAATTTAATAGCGAATCGAACCATATATTATAGACTAATATGTACCCAGAAGCAAAGAGGCGTATAACCACAGCCCTTCACAGGATACAACCAACTACAGATAATTATAAAGTATCACCGACTGTTCCTACATTTACACTTACGAGCAAAATTATAAAAGGAACACTTTTATATAAAAATAAAAAAAAATAGTTGGTAACCCGTTCTGTACTTTTATTAGTTAGTCTACCTTTAATAAGCAGTATTATTTTCGCGCCGTAATGTCCACTTGATTGCTTTATTTATAGTTTCTAAGAAATTATGGATCGATGTAACAACTCCATCGTTCAAGATTCAATCAGAGAATTTATGTAAAATATTTGCGCTGGAGCAAATCTTAGCGTGAATCAATATTGATAAGTGTATAATAAATTGGTTAAGTAAATAGTCCGTCAAAACACGGATGATTTATAGTTGTTGTTTCTAGTTAGCGGACAGTTTCTCAGCGGTCTTGGAAACGGACGAGGTGACATACAAACAGACAAGCACTTTCACATGGGAGCGGGGGCGCCTGCGCATTGTCTCGGTCGCCATTGTTCCGATACACGATAATGAAAACAACGCATTACTTTCTTTGGTTTTGCTTGGGAAACTCGCGAGATGAGCATTTGGCAGCAAAAAAATCTGTTCGAAAGTGTTATCTGCTTAAGATTTGCTGTATTTAAACAGATGAAAGAATGACGGCACGACAGATATGAAACCGATGAGGTTGGTAGATGTTACTACTTTTTGTCGCACGGTATGGAAAGAAATGGAGGCTTTATTTATCTCAAAGAGATCATTAGAAATCTGGAGCAAGAGGAGAAATTATCAAGGGTTAATTAAGTCTATACGTAATAATGGAACAAAAAACGATGAATGCTATAATAAATAAATACACACATTGACCATTTAAACGTCACATTTACTTACTCATCAACTATGACTTTAAGTAATGGACTGGTTACCCTCAACGAACGGCAAAAAACACCCTCATCTTTAACTTAACTCATCTCAATGAAATTCGCCACAAATGTCACTGCATCTCTCTTTACACTCAGAGTCAGTGAATTTAAACTAAACAATATATTCTCACGACTGTTAGCAAAATAGTTTTTATGCCTTGTCATCCTCCAGGAAGTAAAGGCAAGAGACGTCACGCCTCGCGAGTCTTCACATGGGCGTGGGAAATGATTGCTATAGCAGTAGGAGCTAGCTATCGCTACCTGCCCGGCGTTGTTTACATATTTGTGGAGTTTAATTGGTGGGTGCAAGCTGCTGTTGGAGTCCTCTTGGGGCATGAACTGTGACTGCTGTGGGAAATTACGATTTTCTTGTATTGCTCTGACTTCCTTTTGTTTTGAAGAATATGTTTTAGAGGTAGGTATGAAGAACAGGGTGTAAAGTTCCTCATAGAAAAGGGAGGTTCCTCCGACCGGCCTGTTGTTATGTACAATCACATGCATGGACCTTTTGGTGTTCGGATGAACTTGTTAGGGGGGCGATGTCGGGAAACATTTTTGTGTTTGTGTTGAGAAAACAAGATGGCTGCTTTACATTTTCGTCACACGCCTAAAGATAATGGTGTCGATTCTGTTGTGCACAAACTAAACTTAATTTAGGCTATTGCTATTTTTTTCTCTCTAATATAACGAGAAAGAGACGGACGTAATTTAGAGCTGTCAAATTTAGTTGGAACTAATATTTCCATACAAATGAAGGGTGCACGTAAAAACATGTCGACTAAAACACGGTGAAGCGCAAGGTATAAACTAGTTTGACATCTCTAACTTAGTTCATAGCTATAGCCGTCCTTTTCTCGCACTGCCTTTTAGTAAAAGATGGCAATAGCCTAAATTATGTTTAGGTTGTGCACAACAGAATCGACACCAGTAGCTGTATTTTAAATCGCACGGACAACTTGAATATCATATTTAGGATTCAGTTTTGTTCGTTTGTCGCCACAAAAAGTAATTTATATTTAGCTATATCCTGATATAAATTTAGATACTCTTTCTCGTCGAAGCGTTCTAGAAATGCTGAGTTAGTCACGCTGGAAAGTCGCTAGATATTTTCACTTAGCACTTCAGTGTATCTGTTTACGATTTAAATTCCATTTTGCGTAATGAGAATAATTGTTAAGTGCAGTTGTTAGTACCTACTTTAAATTGTAATTGGACTCTCCCTACAGTTGATTGTAAATAAATATACTTATGTAGTAACAACTGGAACATAAGTTACGGAGTAAATATTATCTATGGTAATCTATAGCTGATATTTTTTTTATAGTTTTAATGTGGTTTTAATGCAACTGATATGGAGCTACTGAATGTGAAATGTAAAGACGGAAAAAAAGAAAACATTTCGCTGGGCGGGAATGGAATAAAACTTCTGAATACTTATTGAAAAGTTCTAGTGTAACTATCAGATATCGTAAAGTCATTAATATGTGCTACATAAACGCGATGGTATCGATTAAATACCAAACACTGGTGAATGGATAGATATCTTTCGTAATACCAGTAAGTGTCTACTAAATTATGCTGTTTATTAAGTAAAGATATAAAGTCATACGACGATATCGTAAACTGGATTAAGTACAGTTTTAGTTTATCATGAAGAGTTTTTATTACAGATCGGTAGCATAATAACACCGTTTTTATTTCGAGTAATTGTTATTATCTTCAGCGCTTATGCGGGTTGATAGCGTAGGTACTCGAAGTGATTTCAATGTGGAATTGATTCTGTGATACCGGCTCGATAGTTGCTTATTACTGATTACATTATGGATATTGTTATTTTGACAAAAGCTGGAAATTATGCTGTTTGTCGCTTCTTTTGACGTCATTATGTCGTTGTTTAATAAATGAAATTAAGGAAAACTGTTTTCGCTCCTTCAGCACTATTATCTACCTAGCCTTTTACGAACTTTGTTGTGGTCGGCTTCTAGTCTAACTCAATGCCGCTGAATACCAGTATTATACATGGGGTGACTGCCTATATGACCTCCATAATACTTTGGTAAGACTCGTTGATAAACTTTCGGGCTTCGATTAAGAAAACTTATGAAAATCTCTCAAACACTACCTATAATTTGATCGCCTAGAAAGTAACATTCGTCAATAATATTATTCATCATCATCATCATCATTTCAGCCGAAAGACGTCCACTGCTGGACCTATGTCCACACTTACCTGACCTATGGCGACACTTGGGGAAGGCCTATGCCTTCCCCAAGTGTCGCCACATTGACCGGTCCCGTGCGACTCGCATCCAGCGGATTCCCGCAACCTTCACCAGGTCATCGGTCCACCTAGTGGGAGGTCTTCCAACGCAACGTCTTCCGGTTCGCGGTCGCCACTCCAGAAATTTTCGGCCCCATGGGCCATCCGTTCTGCGAGCAATGTGCCCTGCCCACTGCCACTTAAGTTTGGCAATTCTTCGGGCTACGTCGGTGACCCTGGTTCTCTTGCGGTTGTCTTAATTTCTGATTCGATCACGCAAAGAAACTCCGAGTATAGCCCTCTCCATTGCCCTTTGGGTGACTTTAAGCCTTCTGATAAGGCCCATTGTGAGCAACCACATTTCGGTCCCGTCTGTAATCACTGGCAACACACACTGGTCGTAGACTTTCGTCTTGAGACACTGTGGTAAGTTGGACGAGAAGATACCGCGCAACTTCCCGAACGCTGCCCAGCCGAGTCGGATTTGACGATTGACCTCCTTAATATTATTTAATGACATGAGAATCTTATTCCAGCCTGACATCCGTTGCCTAGCAACCGACGCGTTGGTATGCTCGCATGCGCCCGCGCCGCGGCACGCAACTAAATGTCGACGTGCATCATACTTTTTATAATAATATGCGGTGACTATTCAAGACTATCATTGTATGCGTGGAATATTAAGTGTGGCTGCTCGGAGTTGAAATCAAGTAACTCGATTTTTGTAGTTTTACAGAAAAAATACATTTACTTTGCACAGACTTAAGTAACACAAAGTGCAAGATACACACAAAAAAAGGGAAAAGATGAGAGTTTTTTTCATAGGACCTGAATCCCTTGAATTCTGCTGAGTTTTTACCGTCGAAAACAGATGCTTGAAATGTTATCTTGAATACTTACATATCAGAGCAGACCTTTCATTAAGGGAACAAAACCAAACAAACCTCTATAAGGAATCTGCACTCTTTCAATGCATTCAAAACTTAACTTAGCATATTATGGCGGATCACTTCTAAAGAAATGAAGGCATTGAATGGGTGTAGTCTAGTTTGTAACTTGATGACGACGAACTTTATGTAATTTATATGTATATTTTTAGCATTGCTCTCAAATGAGTGATATTTGTCTATAATGAGAATAAACTTTCTTTAAACGTACCTATAAACAAAATCGAGTTACTTGGTTTTAACTTTGAGCAGCCGAGTGCATGTCGTATGAACGATAAGCTTAAAGACAGTAAGTAGGCCTTAACAAGAAATCAAGAGCGATGCTAATCAAAACTACCACTGTTTGAAAAGTCGGACGAGCCGCAATGTTGACTACCTACCTACTACTTAAGTCGATGTGTGATCTATTTAAGTACAGTGCACAGCCCTATTATTTATTTTAATTACACAAATTCGCGCGTATCACAGCACCACTTAAGTTTTTACTCCAAATAACATGCTCTTTTCTTTCGAGAAGAGTCATATGTGTGCTGCGCGTGGTCTTAATTGGAACTAAAGGCGCCATCTTGTTTTTTCGAATTCAATTTCTATTGACAATTTTATAAATGTTTACCAGCTGCGCCCTCTTGTCAATGTCATTCAAGCGTCAAAAGAACTGATCTGCTCTACTTTGGCATCCTTAATCCGAATGTCATCTCATTAAAAAGTGGATCATTTGAATCGGTAAGCGAAATCGAGTCCGCGAGCCTTAATCGTAATTGATTCTCGTCAGGTAGTGTTCATGTACTTAACATACTATCCCCGATCGCCGAGTGGGCGAATTTATTTGGCCGCATTTGTAACGGTACATCCTTATTTTATTGTATCGTTTTTTGTTTGTTTCGTTATTTTGAAAGGCATTGTGATCGTGGTATACTTATTTTGATCGATAGTGTACCGTATTTTTGAGAGGTACGTGGTTGTCGAGTATATGTATACTTAAATACGGACTTCCCTAATTATAGGCGCCCAAACTTGCATCTTGAACATTTTTTTCTGAATATACTTTAATTTATATCCTACATCTGCAGCAGCCAATTACTAACTCAATTTTATTCTTGTATAACTGTATTCTTTTTACTGTAATTCGCGACATATCTGAATGACATAACAAACACAAGTACCTACAGAGGTATTTATTTAATATTCTTCACAGTGTGTAGTGGAATGTGCTTCCTAGTTATTTAAATGGTAATAAATCCTCTTAGTTAGCAGCAAGTGTCTCAAAGGCATCTACCTGTGAACTATTGTTTTGCTTCCTACATCATGAGTAGTTTACGCATAGACTATAGATTTATTAATGTCAGTCAGCCATGATGTAAATATCTCTATCTTGTCTATTGGAAGTTGTCTTGTCTCGTGATAAATAATAAATCATTTTTACATTCTAATACAAACAAATAAATTACGTGTGGGTTTTATTTATCGACTACTATCTTGGTTAGTATCACAATTTCTTCATTAAAACAGAGAAAGTCCTTTATACTCTCCTCCACTTATTACAACTTACAAGATATAACTTAGGATATTTTATTTAATTTGAGAAGATAAAGAACTTCCTATCTTTTCTTGTTGGACTTTCATAGATCTATTTCACCTAAAAATATAAAATGATAAAAAAGAGTGTTTTCCAATAAAAGTAGGCAATAACCGCTTCAAGGGCCTATTGCTACGTAAATGCGCAAAAAGATAAAATATTTCCATATTATTGCCATGCCATCGATATAGAATCTAGACGGTTACTACATAGATTATTTCTATATTTATATCCGACACCAATGAAGTACTTATCTTTCATCCTTTATCTGCTATTCTGCGCAGAAAAATATAGATATTGAAGCAGTTCGAAAGAATATCTTCTGACTAACAGTCGTGGAAAAAGTTATTGGTTTTATCAATTTTATTAATGAAATTAATGGGCACCCAACATGCAGTTGCACAACGCATATCTTCTCCTATTAAGTGAGTCATAATCATAGTATTATCATTAATGGGTTATCATTATCGTCATTTAATGAGGATAATTGACAGAGGCTCCGTATCTCAATTTTTTTGCACTGACGTGTAGGTCTTTCTAGGAAAATTTGAATTTTGAATTAAGTATGTTCTAATTCTGTTTATTTTTTTAATTATTTCAGAATTTTTCAGAACATTATTTCATGAATTTATCTATTCGGTAGTTTTCCGACACGAGATTAGTCTAGGATATCTTATTTATCTTAAGATGATGTGACCGCGAGTTTAGTTATGTAAATTGATAGAAATGTTTTTTTTTTTTTTATCAAGAACAATATTTTTAACTGACGGACAAAAAATGAGATTCTCAATTCGTCGCGTGTACATTATTGATCATCATCTAACTCTGGCAAACTTTACTATTATCAAACCCAACAATCAATATTTGTATGAACATTGAATTATTTTATTTAAACAGGTTGCCTATTAATTACTCTTCAAGTAGCAGCGAGCTAAATAGTATTTGTACAGCAACTAATTAAATAATTTATTATAACAACTAAGAAAATAGAAATGGCAGCTTTACATTGTTTTTAGTTTAATGAGTGTCAAAAACAATGTGATTAACAAATTACCGGCACAGAAATACCGTTATTTCTGCAAAAAACAATAATCCCTTAATTCTAAATTGTTACAGTTATTTACATAGAGAAATACTAATGTTTCTTAATCTCTGTTGTTTGGCTTACAATCTCTAAATAATTTAACCTCATTAGGGATTGAGAGCCCTTTTGTCTCCTAACGATGGTAAGAGACTTCTTATTTCAAATTTTGTTCTTGTTTAGTTTCGTTCTTGCGTTAGTGACGAGTACATCGAAGTGCAGTGTCGTGTTCATTTCAGGATTTATATATTTTTTGAATTTTCACGAAAATGGTGGTGTTGTTAAGATATCGGCGCAGAACTTTCTATGATTCTGACAGTGGTGGTAAGTGGGACTTCTTTTTTTGGTTTAGAAGGAACTTTCAGATTCGCCAACCAACATTATTCGAGGATTCCAAGTTTTACATAATTTCAATTCGAATTTTAAATTAATGTGGAAGTACACGATAAAGCCATTACAATGATTCCGACTTTTTAATTTTCCAAAACTTAGAAAAAAAAAATTTACTTAAACTTCTGGCGTAAGTTGGAATAAAAGTTATTTCCTTATTGTTAGCTACCATACAAAACATCACTGTTTTTGCATAAATATTCGCTGTCCAAACTTCTTTAATGGCCATAATATTATAGGGAGTACGAGTATCTTATCGACGCGGAATCGGCATTGGCCAGCACGAACGCCGCATCTCGATACCGCGTTGGGCATAGACATAAAGTACTTTCTGACCATCTCAAACCGATTCGCATTGCTAAGTGCGATCACTTTGTTACCAAATATTAAGACTGGCATTATGACACCTCGGTAAATGGCGTGTGACGTGCGAGTGAATCCAAAGTAAATATAACTCGTCTAGACGATGCTAGTGCGTTGACACAAATAGTTTAGTGCCCGACTGCCCGTTCGTTCTATCTCGAGGTCGGGGAGAAGTGCATTCGGGAGTCACCAATAAACTGAACGCTTCAAAAGCTGCCAGTGACAAATTGACGATATTCCATAGATGGCTTTGACAGTTCTATTGCACGATGTTTTTTTTTTATTTCTTATTGTTTGCTATGGTATCCATGAGTAATTGGCTCCTTTAATACAGGAAGGAATCATTCGAAATACTGAAAAACATAATTATCATATTATAACCACAACGAAGTTAATTAATAGCAACTAAAGCTATAGAAAAGACTTGACCTTTGTCGGAAAAAGATAAATAATTTTTGAAGAGCAGCGCCATTCATTGATACTTAATTGATCACTCAATCAATTGATAAATAATTGATCATTAAACACCACAAGCTGATCATTCACACTGCTGATAATACTATGATATTTTGTTTCAATCAACACCCAGGTAGTTCCATTATGAAGTCCATTCATAATAATATCGTTCTTAAGGGCTTGCTATATTGCTTTTTAGCAAGGAACAGGTGGCCTACCATGACGTCTTAAAGCAAGATCGTTTTAATCTTGTTCCAGTGTGGGTAAGAGACGGAGCTATGGAGGACGTCTAGCGCCATCTCTTTCCCACACTGGAACAAGATTAAAACGATCCTGCTATAAGACGTCATGGTAGGCCACCAGAGGCTTTCATTCAAACTAAGGTATGGCGACTGTGTGAAGAAAATGAAAGTAACTCTCACACTCATTGCGATTTCAATAACTTTAGTATATCTAATTTGTTCTCTAAAACTTTGACAATAGAACTCAAAATCTTAACACCAAATGACTCCTTAAAAATTCAGTTTCGGTCCATTCACTCAGCGGAAATAATTGAACTCTATCCCGTGTTTCGATGCGATCTATAAATACATGACCATAATAATCCGGGAACATCGGCGCACGCGCAGTTAGCCGCGACGCGACGCTCGGCGCCGACGTCGACGTCACCCGTGCAATGTGTGAAATTTTTTCGACGTCACTTCGTCATTTTTGACAGTTATGACATGTGTCAAATTATGCGCTTTAATGTGAGATTCGTTGGTAAACACGACGGGAAGACTAGATAAAGATTACGTCTAATTAGTTAGGGTGCAGTACAGTACACGTAATTAATGAAACAAATATTGTAGAAAACTTTTTTGTGGGACCTTTTTGTATGAAAATTCCGATGGCATAAAATAAAAACCTTATTGGAATTATTTACTTTCGGATAGTGAGTCTGGAATGTGCATTGTGTTTTTACAAACAAACGCATGCATTTGGCATGCGCGTCTTATATAGGTATAATATAATATCTAATAATTATCTCCAACAGTCTAGTATTTTTCAAAAAAGCAGAAAAGGAGACTCCATATTTATCTTTTGGTTTAATTATTTTATTCATAATTTAAAAGAGATAACATTGAAAGTCATATAACTATTTATACATATACAGTTTTAAAAAATGATGCGCGGTTCTGCAGTGTTTTTCCAGTTTTTTTTTTATTATCTACACGAAAATGCATAGCAATAACGAAATCCAATATTTAAAGAAACAAATATGTGATGAAAAAACCTTTAAAGATGTATTCTCAATATCAAAATTTTAAAGCATGCATATCTACAGTTTGGGTATCTCTTTGTCCAATTAATAATCTGAAATTTCATAATATTTAAATTCCCAACGCGGATATAAAAAATTGGTCACAATGACAATTCCTTATCCCATCAAGAAAAACACTTGAACCAACAGATAAGCAATGAGTCGTCATACACGTAACAAAAAAATAAGTATCTTACGCAAACCATTGATTACTTTCATGATATTCATTCATGAAATCACAAATGACTCATTCAATCATTCACCGGTCCAGACTGTCTGACTATCGATACTTCTTATACGAGTACGTAAGACCCAGTCACCTGTGACGTCAGTACATCCACCCACACAAGTCATCACGAAAAATGTTGTGTTATCTTCGTTTTGGCAACTGTTATTGTGTGCTAGGATGTACATGAACTGCAGTTCGTTTAGTGTTGGCCCCGATTCGGTTAATGAAGAGCAATTTGTTTAATTTGTTGGTGTTCCGGTGAAATTGTGTTTAGTTTTAGTTTTTGTCATTTGAGTTGTGATCCATGTGTGTTATGGGTGCATTATGTCGGTTCCAAGCCAAATATGTGATAGGTGAGTTTTCGTAATTAATTATTTACCTCTAAATAAAATTTACCCTGACAGAGGGCTTAGACAAGTGCTATAGCTTTAATAAACCCTTTTATAAGCCTTTCGTATTTCTGCAACGACTGTTATCGAAATTGACGTGACTTTTCGGTAGTTTATGTCAATTCAATTTAAAAAAAAATGTATTCTGACTGAAATGTGAAATGCTACTTTTTCTTGTGCAACTTTTTACAGGCCAGTATTTAAATTTTGCGTGTTTTTAAGCACTGCTTTTAGTTTTTTTTTTAATAGATAAATTATTCATCTCACTTAGGTCTAAAACAGCTCATAGTGCGTGTGGTCCGTTTAGCGTAGCAATTTAACGAAAATGTTTATAATTAAACGTCAAATTGTAAAACTAACTGCGTATGTTCCGTTTGCTTCAGTCTGTAATTAAATTGTAAATGTTTAATGACTGTTCGAGGAAGAAAGAATTACGAAGTTACATAAATTACGATGTCATGATTATCTGCCTAGCTTTATCCAAACTAGGGGTCGGCTTCCAGTCTAACCACATGTAGCTGAATATCCGTATTTTATTTGGAGCGGCTGCATATCTGACCTACACCGCATGATAACTGGGTAACACGAAACCCCTTGGTAAGACAGGGTGGCAGAAAAAAACAACTGATCATAATAATACTAGCTGATACCCGCGGCTCCGCCCGCCCGCTTGACAAATTATATAATAAAACTTTCCTCGACAACCACTCTATCCATTGGTGAAAACTGCATGAAAATTGGTGTAGTAGTTTTTGAGTTTATCGCGAACAGACAGACAGACGCGGCGGACTTTGTTTTATTATGTAGTGATTTTAATAGATATTATTAGAGCTCGAGCTCGTGGCTAAATAATAACGGCCGCTCGGGTCGATCTTTAGGTTAAGCCGTGCTTGCCTAGGTTAGTCTGTGGATGGGTGACCACTCATTACATACCAAGTTTCCTCCGTGGCTCGGAAAGCACGTTAAGCCGTTGGTCCCGGCTGTCATTTGTAGATCTTTGACATGTCGTTACAGGTAGTGAGTGGCCCATAAAGTGTGACAACCAGTCTTACCAAGGGATATCGTATTACCCAGTACTAACTGGGTTGTGGAGGTAACATAGGCAGTCGCTCCATAAGTAAAATACTGGCTTTCAGCTGCATCCGGTTAGACTGAAAGCCGACCCCAACATAGTTGGGAAAAGGCTAGGCAGATGATGATGATTATTATAAGAACTTATGTGAGCTTTAGATATAGAATTAACAAAAATCACAAAAAAGTTATTTTTTTTTTTTTGTAAAAATGATTCTGATGATATATAAACAGATTTTTTATCTAGCCCTTACCTTAAAAAAACTTCAAAGAACAAAACACAAACATTTAGCATTAATGAACCATAAGTAGCCAGATTGAGAGAGTAACTATAGTAGATTTTACAACAAGTGCGAACCGAACCGAATACGAGGGCTGATAGTAATGTCGAGGATAAAATGGTTTTGTGGACGAGTTATTAACTCTGCTTTTCATTTCGATTGCGAGGAAATAAAACAGTAGTATAACACAACATTTCTTTAATTAAAATTCAAAGTCAAATTAGTACAGTTTTGAATACTGGAGGAAATTGTTTTTCTCGGCATATCGCCGCTTTATTTTTTTTTAATCTTACGACATGGCTATTAGGCTTGGGCTGCAGACCTATACAGCCTATTATTAAATTAATTTTGTAATAATTTTCTTAAATTAATTAAATAACCTACCGTACTTTACGAATTTAAATTTTAATATCTTTTATGTCAATACACTTGGCAAATAAATTAAAGTAAATATTATAAAATAACAAATTCTATCTATGAACTTCTTATTGTGTTTGGCTGTATGGCTTATTTTCTTTGCCTTAATATAGATACATTTACGAGTAGATACATTAATGCACTTGTGCACAAAATTCGATTTTGTGCAGCCTATATCCTGCACAAATATGCACTTTCAGAGCATGAGAAGTGAAAAACAATAACATCCCGTGATTTTCTGCTTGGTGGCTGAAATAAACCACACACTTTATACTGATGGAAAACCTTGCGCTTTGTGCCGCTACGGTTACAAAGTTTCAGGTCAATGATACTTCGAACACTTTCAGTGCTTCTGAAACAGCCACGTGTTATATTGTAAGTCCTTTCTCAAGTGTGGCAAACACGACGGTGTTTTGATACCTTCACTAATTTTAGTTGTAGTAGAGGAAAAAAATTACGGTTTTTTTTTTATTTTGTCGTAAATTTTCCAAGTTATAAAAACAATTTTTTAAATGTTGCTAAAATAACGTAATTATGAAGTGTGTTTGTCACAATATATTCGCGGTAATCACCTAAACTAACTTCATGAAAATAAAGATGCCAATAAAAGTAACAAACAAATGAAAAAACATCGATTCGAAAACAAAAGACTGATGTTTTCTTTGTTGATTATTTCTTCAAGGGCTGCCAAGACATGGTTTCGTATTTGTGTCTTAAACCGGGGCACACCAGGGTTACTTGGGTATCACGTAGAATCCTATAGTGTTTTGGTTCACCTTACAAACGCTTTTTTGTCGTTAATCACTGTAAGTATTTAGCTTTAATCTACACTTTTATACTAATATTATAAAGAGTTATTTGTTTGTAAGGTTGTATAGAGGGTAATCTCCCGAACCAATGATGCAATTCTAAAAATTCTATCACTGGCAGAAAGCTACATTATTCGCGGGTGCTAAATATGCTATAATTATATTTATATCATACAAAGTCGCGGGCGAAGTGTAGTACGATAAATTAAATAAATATATTAGTTGCGTCTTCTAAATCCAGTAAGCGCCAGCATTCACTGACCCCGAATGACTAACGCACTCCGAATCTCTACTTAATTCATGTAAACACTTAACACATTGCTCCCTGTTTTATTTAGGTACCAAGTAACATTCGATAAATCCTTCACGACGACTTAGTAATTTAAACAAGTTCTGCACTGCATCCCCTTTGCAAGATCTGCTTTTACTCGTTTAAGGTGAATGCTTCGTTCAAAATGATTACATCCAAATCCAATCAAAAGTTGGATTTTTTTTTAGGTTGTAACGTGAACTTTTGTGAAGCAAACTTTGAGTATTTGACAGCAAAGGAACTTATCATTGTGTTGTTCTAATAAATTATCATGATTTAAAATATATTGTCTACTAAGCGCCATAATTGAATGAATTGAAACGTCGCTTTTCTAATATTTAATTGAAGTAACATAACTGTAGGGAACAACTGATTTTTTTTTCGCGATTCAGTGTTTGGACGATCCCTTAATAAAACTTGTTCATAATGTTATGACATATATCTCGATTTAACTCAGAAATAACAAAAGCTACATATACAAACATTGCAATACAAAGAAAGAACATCCCTTTAAATGTATCAAATATACCAAAAAAAAAAAAATTGACAGTTTTTCTTTCAAAAGTTAACGATCAAAGCAGTCCCCTTAAGGGCCTATACTACCTCAAATGGCTTAGCATGACCTCCGTTACGCCTAAAATACTGCAGCATTAATTTCGAAATAAATATATGGTAAAGTTGAGGATTAATGTTAAGTCCTATGTTTGGCAAAAACACGATTCCATAAAATTTTCTCGATAGAAAAAATCCCAAAGTTACCTCTAAACTGAACAATAAACCGCTGGCAATCATAAAATACTTCAAATTAGATCATGAAACTTTTTATACTAACTGAACTAACTATAAAGCAGGTCTTATGTTATTTATTTTTTTAGTCCATTCAATAGATTTTTTGTAAATCGCAAAATACCACTCATTTCGCACTATTCTGCCCGCAGTGACAACCACTTTGTAGTGCAAGCTGATTGGAACTTTATTCTAACAGTATTTCAAACGAGGTTTGAACCACCGCTAATTTTAGGGTTAGGCAGGGCCTTAAGCCCGCAATATTTCAAGCATAACAAATAGTACAAAAAGCTCTCACTGCCGTCAGCATTGGCGCTAAGCGCTGACTCAGACAGACAGACAGACGGACAGACTATATTTAGGAACGGAGCACAAATGTAAGCATCCTGTCGCAAGAAATAACATGATAGTTATGTATTATGAACGACTTTTAACAATGACCACACTCTTCGGAAGTCCCTCATTTGTCATAGTGTGACGAGCTTTTTCCTGTTAGGGGTGAATTTTGTAGGACTTTCCTGATCTTAGCGAACAGTGAGCCACATAATGGCGAATTGCATTTAGTTTGAATTGAAAAGGGTTTATTAACTAAATAAGTTCAAAAAAACATGCATTGTGGTGCAACTTTAACTTTACTTTGTATCTTTTTAGGCGTCAACGCATTTGTAAGTGCCAAGCAATCTCTATTATTGTAATTTTCAAGTTCGACAAGTTTGATTAAGTTTAAATCTTAATAACTTTTGTTTAAGGCTGATGCTCCAGGGTAGCCCGCGAAATTCAAAATTTCTTACGTTTTTTGCAATTTTCAGGCCAGTGCTAGGTTGTATGTTGATTAAAATATTATTCGCGGCTGTAAGACGTATGTTTTTATAGAATTATTATCATCAAAATCATCAATACAACCCTCCAAGTTCATAAAGGTGTAGGAAACAAAAAAAAAAGCAGAAAAAGTCATTTCCCTGATACCCTGGAGCATCCACCTTAAGTATTAATAAATCGAACACCTGCGAAACTCAATTATGATTTCCTTGTACCCATTTATACCAATTTATTATCTATGCTTCTTCTTTTAAATCGTGTACTAACAATAGATTCATCGCTTCCTCTTTTATTTAACTTTATAATCAATGGTTATGGTGTTACCAATGCAATAAAACCCGTAAGTTGGAGCGTTATGTGCGTGCAAATAAGTTGTTTGACCTTCAGTTTTTTAAACTAGCAACCTTGTATTAGGTATCGTCTTTAAAAAATCGTGTACACTCATCGACAATCATGGAACAGAAGCTTTGTCCTGGCATGTTAATTTTATTTAAACATAGGAAATTCGGAAACGCGTAGGGTTTTTTATTTTATGTTCTTAGAAAAAAAGGCTGTCTAATATAGAGTGCCTTATGAAAAATTAATGTCATTATTTCTAGGTGGTTTTTCTGATCCAAGATATTGCAAAACCAAATACTTAGAAAACACCAAATATTTTCCAATTACCTGAATGTGCTCCTGTGAATGTACGCAATTGAGCTTTGGTATCTATCGAGTTATTTAATGGTTCATAATTTAATGGCTAACCAAAAAAACTTTGCGGAAGATTTTGACTTGAACAAAAACTTATTATGCGCTCGCAAATTGTGTCTGACTAAGCAATAAGTACGTCTGTAAGAGATTTTTTAGGTCATTTACATGTCACGAACAAAAACTATTGTTAAAATCAGATCTTTTCCGCTTATGAACACTTGAACGTAAAAAATCCTCAGCACAGTCCCTGCATTTCAATGTGATCTCAATACTTTTCTAGTTTTTCTAACCTAACAGACAGATGTGTTGCTGGCGAGTTTGTTCCGCCACTTCTGTCCCTCAGTTAGAACATTAGGAAGTGGTGAAGGGCGGGTGTTTTGGGGCTGCTTTATGTCATTTTGACGTTCAGAAAGTTCCGTTTTTTGCCTTATTTGACTAAATGACTTTTTGATGAAATCTTTTTCACACTTAATAATCATCTCCATCTCTTTGTCTAAACAGAAGGCGAATTGGAAACCGAATGGCTACAAGCGGCAGGCCTCGGGTCCCTGGCGGCTCCGTTCCAAGCGGGTCTGGAGGTAACAGAGGCCCAGCTGGGTGAAGCCGTCAGGCCACTGCCCAGGGAACAGGCTGCAGCCGTCCGCAGACGGGTCAGAAGA
This sequence comes from Xestia sexstrigata, assembly GCA_941918905.2. Lineage (NCBI taxonomy): Eukaryota > Metazoa > Arthropoda > Insecta > Lepidoptera > Noctuidae > Xestia > Xestia sexstrigata. The sequence continues at coordinate 2,557,003 of OW799201.2, read as the reverse complement.
CTTAACAGAACAGTGAGGAGGAAACGAGCTGCTTCCAGAGCTAGGAAGCCAGACATCAGGGATGTCTTTAGGGATATGGAGGTAAGTGTCCTTCACAGATTCTTGACTTTCGCAATCCCCCTAAATATGGTACGGTTTACGTTCGTATTAAAGAGCTTCGAGAGTGTTAGACATGGCTGAGTGGAAATTTAGCACAGATTCTAAATACCTACGTTAAGGCTACAGATACAACCTCTTTCCAAAAAGAGAGATACGTCCGAATCTAAAGACGATAAGTTCATGACTTTTCATTTGAATGCTGCTCTTTACTAATTTATTGTGGATGCTACCGGTATTTGACTGTAGGTATTTTTTAAATTAAAAGTCATCGGAAAACTTTTTCCACAGATTTACATGTCACGAAACTTTTCGGTTACGGTTCGTAATCGGGAATTCAGAATGATGACAATTTCTGCAAATAATTTGAAATCGCGTTGCAACAGTTTTTCACGATAACTTCTGACAATTCAGATATTTCTGAGGTTTTTTCCATTCCTCGATTCTTTTGGCTCATTGTGTATCTGTTAATGTTCTTAGTGTTGGTATACGTAGTTTGTGATAAGCACAAAAGCTTTCAGTGAAATTCGAAAGCTCATCGCGTATGAAGCTCATTAGCTGTTCCTTCGCTCAAGTTCAAAAGTGACTAAATGTGTATTCCGCCGTATACCTTTCTTGTAAGTATATTATGGTTATAATAACGACATGAGCCCATAACCATCTATCTGGCCTCTTCACCGAATGCAGCTTGATCCATGAACCCGCACTCGTGCTTGCGTGTTGGATTAAGAGCCAGAGCCCACACCCTCTCATTGAGAGGAGACCTGTGTCTCACCAGTGGGAACGTGGGAACCTTGATCCTCGCCCTCTCTCGCCCAGTATAATACCAGTATGTTACAGTTTCCCTGCACACTGTCTGTTATGAATTGTTTGGTATTATTTTAATTATATAATAGTTGAATGCATGTAATTTTAATTATCTAGTTGTATAGACTGTAGAATAGAATATTGTGTTTTGATTTCTCTTCGATGACTTATTGCACCAAACAAATCACAGAATAAATATGTATGTCTGCGCCCGCGTCTCTGTTCGTCAGTGTTGCCTGTGCAAGTCATGGTGTGTAGATGCAATTCTTATTTTCTTCATCTATTCTTCACTTATTTGTATTATTTTTTCATTTACACTTACAAAACACATATACAAATACATATATTTGTTATTATTTTATCCGTATCTGACCGTTTTTTTTTAATTTTACCGCACCATGCTGAGCTAGAGGCCTTTTGGCCTAGTACAGGACAAATTTCATTTCATTTTTTATTTCTTTTCTCTTTGTCTACTTTTTATTAGTTGTAATGTTAGTTTAACCATTTTTTTTGTGTGTTTTGTCCCGTGCGGGCTAATAAATGCTTTTTCTTTCTCTCATTTATCCATTACCAATAACGGAACGAAAGCTGCTCCATGCACCTTACCTTTAATCAAATACTTTTGTCTTATCCAAAACTCGGACCTCATCTGAATCAACACTTAGCCAAGGAGTACTTTCTCATTTCTCAGTTCTATTAGCTTTGTATGTGTGGCATTATTAAATAATAATGCCACATTTATTACAAAGCTAATAGAACTCGGTTCAGATTCAAACACCTCACTTTGCATTGTTCTGTCAGAAACAGAAAGATAGATGACGTTTCTAGTACACAATAGTGATTAATGAGGATCATTAGTTGTATATCAAATACTGGTGTGTAGTCGGCGCACGCGTCGGTAGTGCAAGCATAGTTTGATAGATGGCAGGAATTGCTTTGTCAACAATTCAGGAGGAAGATGTGGCATTGCTTGTGTTGACGTTTTAATAAATTGATACACAGTAATGAAAACCTACATATCATTAAATAAAAAACATTGGAATAGGATATCTTTTACACCTACGGCAGTTTGAAATAGCATCGGATGTAAAGTACACAGAAAAACAATGTCACAAAAGTTTAAAAAGCAGCTAAGAAAGTTTCCGAGAAAACCGAAAATTCAGATCAAAACTATATTGATGAGCAGTCCATAAACAAGCAAACTGCATTATAAATTTAATGAATCACCTGTTCAAGTTTATTGTTTCATCGAAAAAACTAAGGAACTTCTTTGAATGTACCACAATGAATCATTCGTCAAAACATTATCGAGTACCACAAAGAATCTTTGTTGATTAGTATGTAGAATGGAATTGCTGAGTAAATACTCATCACGCTATTTATTAGTTTTCGGAGTGTTTACTGCATTTTTCTGCAAAATTACTGATCGAAATAATGATGAAGAGTTGTTTTAACATTGATGTAAGGTATTTAGCTTTTTTATAAGGTTTTTCATTCGTCATGAAATGCTTCACATCAATAATTCCATCACCGTATTCATCATTGCTATCTCAATCATGTCCAGTACCATTATCTTCTTTTCAATTTCTAATGACTATTCCACTCCACTGAACTCAATGAAAATATCTCGAGAAAACTCGCACTTGAACGAATGAATGTAAGAAAACTGTCAATATGAAATGTTCTTATAATTCTTCTTGTACTTTCTAAGCCTATATCCACCTGATCACTGATCGCTTGCGGTTAGCCGCAAATGATTGGCTGGTGCATGATTACATTTAGTTTCACGAGCAGTGGGTTAATCGGTAAAGTTAAAGCGGTGTGCATTGTCAGTTGTCATCTTGTCATGCGGTTCTGTTGTTTCTACTTGTCACTGAACTTTTGTCTTGTTAAACAGTCGGTCAGTGGGATATCCTGTTTTGTCTTTATCTGACTAATCTGTTTTTTAAATAGTTTTGTTAAGTATTCAAATATTTCGGTAGCACGTTTGAAGCTATTGTTTTATTTATTGAAATATTTATCTTTTTGGTTATCGTGCAGCGTATTTTGGGGTTTTCACGTGGATAAATTCACGTGCCTTTTATCTGCTGACGAATTGTTTGGATTATGTAAATCGCAAGTCACAGCTCTCTTAGAATTAATCGCCGGAACCTTTCAAAAGCAATGCCTTAGGCCTCATAAAAATCTATCCGGTTGTCTTAATAAAACAACAGGTCTGAAAGACGATAAAACAACAAATGATTGCGCTACTAATCTGGCGAAATTTAATAACAACGCAATTATCAGTCTCACTCGCCATCCCAAAAATGCTTTGTGAAACTTCGCACGCAAAAAAGCGAATTTCGGAATGTCAGATGAAATTTGTTCCATCGAATCACGCGCTCTCGATCATGCGACTGTTAATAAGAAACCATTACCGGTGACGTGCACACTTAAGTATGTTTAGAACTACTTTGTACTGCATATTAGGGACAGGTGATACTGGCTCGTTAGATAAGCATGCAATTAAGGTTTTCGGGGATAGTTAGAAGTACCTGTTTAGTTCGAAACGAGGAGTTCTCTACGCGTGTCGTTCGTGCTTCTGAACCATTCGGTTTAAAGATAATTGTGGGTTTTAAGTGTGTTGTAAATTATGTTCACTTCGTTTAAATAAATTGGGACCTATTAGTGTGTTTTGGATGCAGTGCTTTTAATTGTGACAGTTACAATGAGAACTTAGTGAGTGAGTTCGAAATTCTTTACCTTGAACCCAAAAAATTGTGACGTGTGATCTGATAGTTTCTTGTGAATGCTTATTCAGCAAACAATAAATAATTTGCAAAGCCAACTTAAACATAATTCGCGACAACAAATTCGGTTTTATTAGTGCAATGCAATTTTCTTTAGAAGACAGTGAAAGCATACGAAAGAACGTGTGAAAATCAAAACACAGTGCAAAGTTGCGTCAGTCAATCAACAATAAACTGTCTCTATAAATTACGCAAGTAATACGGTAATGTTAATTACACAAGCGATAGCAGTGTTAAGTGCGGTGTGGCGGACGCGTTGCGTTGCGTCCGTTGGTTTCCAAACTACAGTGCGTGTAGGCTTCAGTAGTGGAGTTATTGTGGAGTGCAGTGCGCTCAACAGAAGCTCCGCAAATAGTGAAGATGATCTGTGACACCATGCGGGTGAAGGTGTGCGAGAAAGTGGTAAACTGTAAGGGGCTGGCGTTAGTGCGCTCCTATATCGAGGCTCTGGTAACTATTTGTGTTTTGTTCAGTGTGAGTGACCTCAGTTGTGACGTCATTTTGGAAAGTTGGGACAGGTCGGAAAACGGAGATGTTTTGTTGTTATATTGGATGACTCTTTTAGTAGTTGACAGGTTGAATAAAAAAGGAAGATGTTTTATTATTGTTATTACTTTGTTATTGTTTGGCTATGCAACGTTGTTTCCTTCATTCAGTTCAATAACATGTTTATGTAGAATCAGGGCAGATTTGCAGTTGTTTTTGTTTTTACCATCTACATCGTTGCTCTCAGGAGATACGCAAGATTCAAGATAAATATGAGAGTCTGGTCACACAGAACCTAAACAAGAGATTACTAGTCTCACGTGATCGCGGATTAAAATTCCCAAAAGATAAAAAGGTTTGTAGGTAGCTTATCGATAAGATTAGACTATTGGATTTGTCTGTTTTCTCGTCTTGTTTATATTAGTTTTGTTCTTCTTAATCTTTCTTATGTCTTTTATGATCTTTGTTGTCATCATATTTTAGTCTATGATTATTTTCTTCATCCGTGTTTTGGCTGTTTTTAGTTTTATGTGTTATAGTTTCTACTCATGTTACGTTATAAGTTCTATTAATCATTTTATCGACCCCACGACTTTCGGATAGTTATCGTAAATATCTTTATCGATATTATCAGTTCGCTAATGCGTTACTGTTCCGAAATCACGTTTAATATTAGACATTTTAGATTTAGGCCATTCGATTTTGTTTAATTTATCTATATGATAATAATCTATTTGTTTAGTCTATCGTAGCTTATTTTAAGTAGTGTCCAATAAAAGCGCTATTCGTGATTCTGACATTAAAAGCCTTTCTATTATTTATAGAATATGAATATTTTGTACGCAATCAAGATATTGTTTTATGATTAATTAAATTATCAGTACCTAGGTCAGTTTGCTAGCGATAAATCGATGATGATAAATTGATTTGGTCTACTTTTACTCATTGTTTACCAACAATGCATTAAAGTGGGGCAAATAAATGCGATTGTTGGCAGACAGTTCGTCAATTTGATACCTATCTACTTTGCATATTTATACCTACCTACTTTGTTTATGCTAATTTTAGTTATTGATAAACTGTAACAGTTTTTTGGCTCAGATCTGAGAATAGATAGACCTACATGATTAGATATTGATACCCCAATTTTTTAGCTTGAATTTAGGCACTCTGAACTATAGGAATTTTAAACTTTTGTGTCATTTACAACCATTAACTTTTTTGCGCAGCTATTTCCTACTACCATGACTCAGCATTTATTAAATTGAAGTCCAAAATTAGTCTTCACCTCCAAAAAACCCAATAATTCACACTCATTAGACTCAATTACACATAAAAAAAATCATTGAGCACTGAATTCGGCCCGACTCAATCAAGTTTAGCGTGCAGGAAACTCTGATCGTTTATTGTTTTCTAGTGTTTTATGCCCAAGGTAAAACTAGCAGCTAATGTTCTAATGGGCTGTAAAGATTGTATGTTTACTGTGCATAACGCACCTAATATCGGCCAAATCATGTTGCTTAATTTATTCTGTTCTGTTTTCCGGTTTGGGTGCCAAGGTCTCACAGATCATTTGGTGTTCACAGGTGTTAAGATGTTTCTTTGTTTGATGTGTAAAAGATATACCTGTATCGTTTTAATCCTAGGTGATTTGTTTTTGTTTTTGCTTTTGATTGTGTTCACCTCCATTTGGACAAGTCTTGTTTGAAAAGATGAGTTTCTAATAGAAAACTATTGAACACAAAGACAACCCCGTCTATCTGGGGGCTACACTAGATCGGTCACTCACCTACAAGCACCTTTGTACTAAGACGAAACTAAAGGTGGGCGCCCGCAATAACCTATTACGTCGGCTAACATCCACCGCCTGGGGCACCTTCGCACATGTTCTCCGGACTTCTGGCATGGCTCTCTGCTTCTCGGCTGGCGAATATGCATGCCCAGTGTGGCATCGATCTGCTCATGCCCGAGAGGTAGATGTAGCACTTAACGAAACATGTAAAATCATCACTGGCTGCCTAAATCCAGCTCCACTAGGTGCCTTATACCCGCTCGCGGTAGTGGCTCCCCCTGAAGTTCGAAGAGAGGTTGCCTGCTCCTCCGAAAAATATAAACAAGAGACAGACAAACGCCATCCTCTTTACAATGCGGAGATGTCGCGAAGCAGGCTGAAGAGTCGGAACAGCTTCCTTAGGTCGAATATTCCACCAATCGACCACACTAGGGTTGGTGAAGCCCGCAAAAAGCTGTGGCTCCTTAAACATCCCCCCCCCCGGCTCACTATGTTGAGCCCGCAGAAAAGCTCCCAGCGGGACATCAACTGCCATGGCCCACCTGGAAGACTCTAAACCGACTTAGAAGCCAGGTGGGCCGCTGCAGGTTCAACAGGGGTGGGGGTATTCCGATAAAGCTGAGTGCGACTGCGGAGCCTCACCTCAAACCATGACCCACCTCCTGACCTGCTCTTTGTGCAACTCCACCTGCACTTTAAGGGACCTGTCTGAACCCACCACCAATGCCGTCGACGTGGCTGAGTTCTGGCCGAAACAAAATTAAATAAATGACAATGGGAATCATAGACACGAAGAAGAAGAAAAAAAAGAAGAATAGCAAAGCTAGAAGAAAAGACTGCTTTAAAAGAAGCTTTCTACACAATTGCTGCAGTTCTTGCTCTGATTGGATATATCTAAAACGCACTTAGTTATTCTTAATCGAAGCTTAGTTAATAGTTATAAGGCCGTCTGCAGTATCATCATTAATATCTTCTAGTAGTTCTAGTGCTACTACAAAACCGTAAAGCTTTGCTACAATAGTTTCTTCTTTCCCATAAACAAATACTTTAGTATTCCTATAAGGATATTTCTTACAACTAACAACTTAGAAAGTCCCAGTAACAATAAGCCCTTTGATATCATCAGTTGCATTGAATATGAATAGTTTCACGGTAAACTGATTCTTATTCCCGTCGCCTATAATATTATATTGTTATTCTAACATGCTTGTCGGCTGTTGCAACAGTTAGTTCTAAGAATGTTTAGATTATAAGGATTATGTCATTCACCTTGGTGACAGCAATTGTTTTGGCTTACATGTTCGATCTTGGTAATTTAATATTTAAACATTAAATCATCGTCATCATTCGGCTATGTTCTGTTTTTGTATTTTTAATACATGTCTTTATTGTCACTTCGTGAACGTGATGTTCTCTGTTTGTTGTGGTGCTGGCTTGAGGTCAGTGGTGCCGATTCTGTTGTGCACAAACTAAACTTAAGATAGCAATAGCCTAAATTAAGTTTAGTTTGTGCACAACAGAATCGACACCAGTGTTTCTGTTTTTCTCTTCGTCAGTTAGCCGTTACTTATTTCGCTTTTTTCAATTCAAATATCGAATACTTTTGGCACATTTTGGCGTACATGAGTAGATCTGAAGCAATACTAGATGAGATCTGTCTACAAGCGACACAAATTAAGTTATTAGAAACCGTTTACGCCTCTTAAACCTGCGATATCACTTCCGTTTCCAAGAAATGTCTACCGCAGTTTTCACATTACTATCTAATATCTAAATAAACTTGCTTCAGCTAATCTCTAGATAGGTACTTCCTAATATAGCCATAGGTTTCTTGTAGAGATTGCCTTATCAATATTTATCGCTTGCCTCCGTAAGCGGTCAGGCTGTCGTTAGACTTGATTCCTAGGCTAGGGTTGCCAGATAGGTATGATTTTGGTAGTAGAAAAAACCAGACATTTGCAGAAAATATAATGGAACTTTATTTCCATTTTCACTTTCATTTACCTATATAATTTTATTGAATTTATTCATTTTTATTCTGTAGAAAAAAAAGTTTACTTTAATTTGTTACTTTTGTAGAAAATTCAGACGTTATAAAATTCCTCCCGAAATTGCAAACTCAGCTTAAATTCCGGAATTGCCCGGAAAAATAAATCCGGACGTACGGCAACCCTAATTTCGACCGGTTTAAGGCGCACACTGACACACATGCCCATGTCTAACGCTTGGGGACTGTCGATAGATGTCGTTTCCGCAATATCCGCTAGTTGTGTATCCGTCGTGACGGGTGACCGGTTGATTGATATCTAATCACTGGTTGGCTTTAATTAAGGTTGGTTGCCCAAGGCTGTGTTGTCATTAGACGTTGCGACGACGAAGTGCCCTTGTATTGAATTGCTGGTGAACTACAAAATAACTAGTAAAACCAGAAGACAGTGGTCTGATTAGTAGTAAACAATTTTTTTGGTAAAAATCAAAGAAATTTGATGTTGAAACGCTATAAGTAATTCAACATTCTATCTTTGTGTGAATTCTTTTGCCAATTTAAAATTATATTTGTCTTAAAGTTAATTGATTCATCTCTAACAATATTACCTAACGACTCAATTAGCATAACTTAACACTAATAAGATTAAAGCAATAGTATCCGATTCCAATATTATCATATTCAAAAGAAAACATAACCTAAGCATGAAATAAAAATCATGATTTTTACTTTTTTAGTGTGTAAATGTCAGTGAACTTCAAATTATTACATAAATATTCGATTATATAACGATACAGTAATCATTAATAAGTAGAAATTACGTTGAAATTCTTCTAAAAAGTAGCTAGTCATTTATTTAGGAGCTTTCACCAATGATTGTGTAATATGTGGACAAACAATACGTAATATTAAGAGTTTCTCTTTTTAACTAATCTCTAGTATGTAAGCAGAAGGGACAATAGCGTCTTAAACATGGGAATGTTTATTTTTTTACTAGTTTTATTTCTTAAATGTTGTGTCATTAAAAACTGGGACAGTTTAAAATAATTTATATAATAATCTGGGAACTTATATTGTGCTTATTTACGCCGCTTAAGTAACCAACGGTGCTTATAGTTGTCACTTCAAATGTACGTTTGCGATTTCTAAACCTTATATGGAAGAGAAAATCGTAACGTTATGACTATTACATAGTAACTGCACTTTTATGCTATGTTGGGTATTAAGGCCGACGTTCTACATTTTGGCTTTACTTTCCGCTTTATGGATCCTCTAACTTCGACATTCATCATCTTCTAAGGCTTAGCAGTCTCAGTTTAGTCGAGTATATTTCCTCATCGTTCCCTATTTTCTATTTTTCTCACTCCAGCAGCCCTTTGGTCTACGCCATGCAACCATCTAAGCCTGGGCCACTTTCAAATCAAATAAGCGTATTGATGCTCTGGACATCTCATACATTATTGTGACAAGTCCTGCCCATCGAAGACGTTCAATTTTTCTATTCTTCCTAATCGAACGCTCTATGGCTATAAAACCTTCTAAGAAGTGACAACTGGGAAATTAGTCTTCTTTTTAAGTAACTACCTTCAGTGAAAATTCTCTCGCAAAAACTGTCAACTAATAAGTCAGCAATCAATAGCAATTGTATTGAACAACCGGTAACAGCGTAATTGTCGAACAATACAGCGTTCACACAGTTCATCTCTCCGTGCTTGCGCGCACGCATTGAGGAGACGCGGGACAAAACGGTGCAAAACATGTGCATATAATAGGTGCAAAAACTATGAGACTACTCGTATGCAGGCAGTCAATTGTGGGAAGTGATTTCCTAATTGGTTTTCATCTTGCGTTCGAAGTGTTTTTTTTTTTGCGGAAATGTCGCTTATTGTCAAAATATTGTTTTCACACAGTCCGAAACACTATATTTACTATTTTAAAACACTATATTTAGGTATCTACTACGTTAACTCACACCTACAAATCCCGAAGACGTAAAAAGAGGTGTCCTCCGGGATTACAGGAGTCTGTACATCCTTCGTTTTTTCACATGTAGCTGGTGAGCCTATTGTTAGTTGTAGCAGCAGTGCAAGTATGTAGGAATCGATTCGATAAATCTGACAGTTAGTCTCGACAACATGAGTTTTTATCTTTGTTATAAACTCATTTTGTCGAGAATGACTGTCAGATTTATCGAATCCATGTCTACGTACTTGCACGGCAGGTTCGGTATTTTACTTTCATTTTTAATATTGTTATTCAGATATCACGCTAATCACTTTAATTAACATCCATTACTAAATTTAAACAACAACGAAACTAATCATAGATTAGCGCCTATGTTTTTATACGCGGCGCTGCCTGTGCCTAATTGGTGTTTAGACTCTTCATATATACTTGCTCTATGGAGCTATTTGTTGCATTGACTCATTGTTGCCGAGTGCTGAGCGGCGCTCTAGTGGGTAGACCCCATTATTCTCTTGCCAAATATTATTACAGATGAAATGACAATGTGAATAACAACATAAAATTAGACGTGAGAAATCATTGTGATTTAGTAGGCGAGTATCATTCTCCTGCCCCAACATATACGAGTTACGAATTAGTTATCGCGATGCTTCTTTCATTATGCAAGATCAAAACCGCGTTTTGGGTCCCTGAACCAGTAATTTAAAAAAGGCAGAAGCGTCAGCACCGGCTTCCTTTAAAAACATTCTCGGGGCGAAGTGCAGTTTAAAATAAACTGAGATTGCACTAGCATGCTTTTTTAACGAGTTAACAATTGATACATCAAGCTCTGTTCCCACACACCACGTGCTTTCTACTTGTTTTAATTACCACACACAAGAACCAAGCCTGTTAGTAACCAGACAATGACCGTAATTTCCGCGATCAAGTGATGATTGATTGACGGTGATTATAGGACTGATCACGTAACATTGTATCTATTACAAATTATCATAAACACAACATTTACCTATTACCTACAATTATCATTAGGATAAATGGAGTCATTGTCGAGAGGAGGATGATAGGAGGGAGGGGGGATAGCTGCTGGGGGTTTCCCCCCTCACTCACCGAAATCTGACTGAGAATATACGGGATCATAACCACTGCAAAATAAGTAAATTATAATACCTTCAGTGAATAAACTGATTTTACACAGTTCACATGGAAGTTTCACTTTCAATGTTTACCCCCCCAGCCGACTTCTTTAGGGTTGAATAAAATAAAGCTGAGTCCTCATCAACACGTTTTCTTTTCCAATCTTCCCTGTCACCTGTCGGCCATCACGCTATCATTTACTCCTTTTTCTTTCATATCGTTCCTCAGTCCTCACACAATCCGCCCATCTTCTTTTGATCCCAAACTATTCTAAAGCTTAGGGTAGGGCAGTTGCTACAACTGAAGGAAGAAAACATGTTTAGATCTTTCATTTATCGACTCTTTTCTTTTCGTAAGCCACATGCCGTTGTTTGTTTCCAAAACAGAAATTAATCACCAGGCAGAATTAGATACCCTACCCACGGATATGTATCCCGGACGCCTACTTTGTCACCGTTTTATTTTTGTCTCAGTGGCGGTGATCGATCATTGTAGAGTAATGGGTAGGAGGAGTAGACTGTAGGCACGTTTTAGGGAGTTATGTACTGAGAATAGGAGTGACTTTCGTGTGAATTTCACGGTCTTCATTAATCAGAGTCCTGACAAAGAAAGATAGGAGTTCTGTTTAGAATACAGCCACATCGAGTTAATACCTACTGCTTTTGATAAAGAACTACTTTCCGCGATACTTTTTTTTGTCTGGGATTTTTGGTTCTAGATGGAATACACTTCTAGCTTGTGCATAAGGTTTAATCTCTTAATTCCTTGTCCTCAGAACTCAAGTGGTAGTGAACCGCGGTCGCGCAGTGCGACTCCCGACTCATTGGATTCTCTGCCGAGCGGCGGGTCCGGCAGTCCGCCGGCTGAGTGGGCCGATGCCGCCACGCCGCCAGACTTCGTGTGAGTACCTATTAAAACATAAACTTCTTCATGCTTAAGTTTCTTCGGGTCAATTCCGATTTTTTTCGATTGTTTCTTCTTCTTGTCGTATCGATGTACTATATTAGAGAGTTTTTCGATTGCTGTCAATGTAGGATAAATAAAATTGCCGACCGCACCCTGGCAGTCGTGGTCTTTAATGGGCATATACCAAAACCAGCTCTGGGCCCTCGTCGTGGATAACGGCCTACTCCGTCTCACAGACAGGAGGCCTGTGTCCCTGTCCCTGCTGTGGGAATGTTAGGCTAATTATGCTATCCTGGCACCCAGGGCTTCTCTTCGTATCATGGGAATCCTTAAACATGAACTGACTATTGGAACAACACCATGTAGCAAGTCAGCAGTCCCTTTGTCTAAATCTCGCTTTACAAGACTTACGAAGAGAAGAGAAAAAAGGTTTTGGTGGATCCCCGGAAACCGCCCTCTGCTTTGAATTCTTGTGCTTATCAATCTCAACTAAAATTGTCCATTCCCTTCCACAGCGACAGCTACCCTGTGGTGGGCACACACGCGCCACTTGCGCGCACGCCGTCGGCTCCGTCGTCAGGCCGGCGCACGCGCCTGTCTCCGCCGAGCGAGCCGCACTCCCCGCCGCTGCCTATGCACGAACTCTTCAAGCCTAATGACTTGCATTGGGCTGATATTGCGAGTAATACCGGTTAGTGATCGGTGATTTTTTAATGACAAAATATAAACAACGTTCCGTTAAAAAAAAAAGAAAAAAATTACAGCCGAATTGAGAACTCTCCTCCTTTTTAGAAGTCGGTTAAAACGGACGCAGCTGCGTCTACTGTATGGAAGTATCTGTCAATGTATGGTAGGGGCCCTAAATCTGGTTGAAACAGGAGTTGAGTTTTAGTTTGACTTATTTCTTTTACAAGACAGCACAGCTGCACAGTCATCACCATCCTATGCCATTATAACTTGCCTAATTGTGTATTTATTTCTAATTTCCAGAGGGTATCGAGCTCCTAGGTTACCAAAGATACGGCACAGTCCAGGGACCGAGGATAGGAAAAGAACGAATCAATGGATCTATACTCAAAGACAATGATCCATTCATGTAAGTATCCACTAACAGATAACATAACATTACACCTGTAAGCCCCGAATGGTTAAGCAGAGACCAGAGGTGTACCTGTAGTCTGTAGTGCACCCACATTTCGACAATGTATAAGTCCTATATACTTAATAGGGGGCCAGCTTAATGCAATCAACTGTGCGCAAATTCAGACTTCCGCCATTTTGTTTTAACACGTCCCCATACTGACGATAAGTCCAAAATAAAATAATAAGTAGAAAAATCCGAGTATCAACACAGCTTTTCTATGTTGACTAAATTTATTCTGTTTCAATATTTTTAGTTTGACCTTGGGAAACACCCACGGTGTGCTTTGCCAGATCTTTTGACGTAAATGAATATGATTCACTTTTCGTACAATGTTGTGTCAGGTCAAGATTTAAAAGCCATGGCAATATAAAACAAACATCCCGCCTGTTTGCCCTGAGAGGTTAGGTAGCCAAACATCTATGAAGTCCCATTGTTATACGGGTGAGACTTGGCCAGGCACAAATCCGAGGTTCTATCTGTTTCTTTCCGTAATATTATTTTTCCGACCGAATGCCACCAACTAAGAACGACGCAGGAGATATTAAACGCCGGTCCACTCTCATGTCCACGAAATGATTTTCATAGTCCGATGAGACTACGAGGAAAAACCTAATCACATTGTGCTAATAATTTATTTGTCATTTATAGTAACAAACACGCGGCAGTGTCTCGCGCGAAGAGTGCCGCAGCAGGTCAGCAGCCGCTTAGCTTCGAACACAAGTTCAATCTCGACAGGCAGATGCTCGACCAAGAGGAGGTACGTCATGTTACGAATACTAGAAGATCCTGTAAAGAAACCGTAAAAATGGCAAAGCCTGTCCAGTTTGTCTTATAGCCTGACACTTGTAAGCCCAACAGAGACTAGGATACTGTAAATATCCAAATGCCCACAACACATTATCCGTTCCCACCTAAACACCACCTTCTCCTCAGGACTGGCCCGAAGAGGACAGCACAGTAGACATCGAGAGCATCGGCGAGCCGCAGCTGAAGCGTCTCCCGCCTCTCCTGTGGCTGGAGCTGACCGCGCTCTTCGACCGCTACTCACTGCCCTTCCAGAAGAGGAAATCGCCCAAGAAGAAGAGGAAAGAAGGTAACAATTGATTTCATTAAAAGAAGGGAGTAGAACTTAGAAGACACCTCAAAACTAAAAGCTATTTTGATAATAAACATAGAGACATGTTCTAAGTTTTTGACCTAGAATTTGAAACTCTCACATTGAATGAACGACTTGTGAACGTACTAGTTGAGCAGGCAGATATATCTAGTAACAACGAACATATTCTAAGATTTTGGTTTCATGGAAAAACAAGCTACTCAGGCTGATGAAAAAGGTTTGACTATTTTTGACCACATTTCATCTGATGACTGCAAAAACTTCTAGCAACCTTTCTTAACTCATATCAAAATGTTTCTACTTTCAGAAGGCTCAGTATTCGGCGTATCTCTAGAGACGCTGGTGCGCAAAGATATGATTCTGTGGGAGGAAACGTGGAGTTGTGCGCCCAGCATAGTGCGAGCCCTGGCTGCAGCATTGGCACAGCGTACTGCTGACGAGGGACTGCTGAGAGTACCCGGGAATAAGCAGAAGGTAACTTCCATCCTCGAGTTTTCTTCGAAAGACACAAGTCTGTTCAGAATTTTGAGTTGTCTTTTGGATTGCTAATGTGTTGGTGGGTTCACAAATTACTTTAATAATAACTATCATTCACTTAGAAACGGTTATATTTTTTTGAGACACTTTTAAAAACATCATGTAATTCTAGGACTAGGTAATTACAACTAAGGCGTTCTAAAGCAACATATTTTTAATGCAGAAAACGCATTTTAACTTCTTATGGGTTTTGACTGATACCATTCAAAAGTGGTTTGTTTTAATTGTAACATATAATAATTCCCCCTTTAAAGGGTCCGTAAATGTGTCGTTACACTCGTTACTACAGATTAGAACTAGCGAGTCGTATCGTTATAAGAGAGGCATCAGTTCGAGAATGTTGAACCGAACGAGGTCCCTCAAAAGCCTTGAAGACACGCTTTTTCGAGATCATAGCGAATGTTTCAATAACTTAACGCTAAAAGCCACTCAAAGGCTCAAAACACTAAAGCAACTTACGGACCAAATTTAAATAATTAGTCGTATCCCTTCCAGATCGAAGCCCTCTGCCAGCTGATCGAGCGGCAGTGGTACTCGGAGCGCGGGGGCGTGGAGGCGGCGCTGTCGGGCGCCAGCAGCCACGACCTGGGCGCCGTGTTCAAGCGCCTGCTGCGCGCTCTGCCGCAGCCGCCGCTCACCCAGGAGCTGATGAGGCTGTTCTATCATACTTACGGTAACTTTACAAACTTGGAAAATAAGGGACGTAATCGGTTTGCGGTTTTGTAAAGCGAAAATTACGTTATTCGCCTCGTTTCGGTTCAAACGTTTCAAACTATATTTCGTGATACGTGATCGGTTAAAGCCGATTCTGCTCGTAAGCGTGGGCCCTTCCTGAAATGGACTTCCTAATTTAAAGACCTAATTTTGACCTTTTCAAAACACGTTTCGTTACTATGTTTAGATTGTTACGCCTTTCAAACAAGCGTTATTTTTAGCAGAACAAAAACAATCACTCTTTATTTGTTGCTTTGACTTATCAACTTGATTATTTATTCCAGCTCTAAGCGGCACAACACAAGGCCGAGCACTGAACCTGCTCGTGCTGCTGCTGCCGGCAGAACAGCGGGCGACGTTACGCGAACTGATGAGGCTCGTGCGAGAGATCGTCGCCAGGCAAGACACCAACAAGATGACGGAACACAATGTGGCCATGATTATTGCGCCTACGCTCTTCCCGCCCAGGTAAAAACAAATAAATGCAACTAGAATTGTAGAACGCAAGTCGTAAGTGATTAATCCAAGGCATTTGATTAAGTAGATCATTATTTACAACATTTCTAAATAAGGATCTTCTTATCGTAAATTGGGATACGTTTTAGTGAGGGGTTTTTTATTGTTATTCTATTTTCAAGAGGCGGATTTAAGTATCATATTGATAAATATTCAATTACTTCTCCCGCTCTGGGCGGAGCAGGAGGGAGTGTCAGACATTACTGACTAAAACCAATTCATGTTGCTTCATCGCCCTTTATGTTCCGAGACCACGGTATCTCTTTCAAACAGTCCCGCAACCCCGGCAGGCATCGGTCCTTGCGGACCCCTTCCTTTTTGGTGACTCTCTTAAAGGCGCGCGTGGAACACTCCTGCGCCGTCGACACGGCCTGTCGTCATGAGACGGACGGACGGCGAGCTAGCCCATAGCCCACCGTCCACAGGCCCGCGCCTACGGTGCCCGGGGACCACCTGGTGGCCCCCGACGCCCGGGGCGTCTCCCGCGGCGGCCGGGACGCTGTGAGGTTCTCTCCCTCTCACGTTTCGCCACCTCCTTCTCTAGCATTACTGCTTCGCAGGAGGTGACGGCGTCACATTCCGTCTCGAACGGGAGTACCTTAAGGTTCAATATTGAGTCCCTTTTTATTTCTGAGATAATATTTAAAATAATCTGTTTATTATGAACGTCAATGCTAACAAAATGTTTCTGTTTCCAGCCTCTTGATCAAGCAATCAGACAGTCTCGAAACTCAGCTCGCGACGGCCGCTAACAGCTGTCACGTGACAGAAGCACTGATGCGGTGGTGCGACCAACTGTGGCTGCTGCCTGCCTCGCTGCTGTCGGCCGCGCAGAGGAAGCCTCCGCCCCACAGGAGGAACCACCACACCTGACTCACTCGCCCAGTGACTGTACTTAGGCAAGACAAGCGCCCGGGACGGGGTCGAACTGGCTTTCACGAACAGTGAACATTAATTTTGACCTTGACATTGAAACGGTCAAGGTCAAAGTTGATTTGCTCGCCGGTTCTAGTAGAGGATGAATGGACATTTAAGTTAAATGAGTGACCTTAGGTACCCAAGGTCAAGGTCGATTGGATTCAAGTGCGTCGCTTCCAATTCAATGGACATCCATTGAATGATGCTCACAATAAGTATTATATCGAATAAGAACAATTAAAAATATTATATCCAATATTATTTTCAGTCAAATTGTGCTGTGTTTATTATATTTTATTCTTGAACAATATTATAGACGAGTGATAATTATATAATGCTTACCTACAATAATTATACTCTTTTATGTTATTTTGTATAATAATGTGAATAAGATGCCAAATATTCAACCATTTTTCTTAATTTATTAAATAGTGATGTTATCAAATGTTATTCCAGTTTAGAGGCTGAGTCTAGCTGATGTACCTTCCAAAATATTATTTGAATCAGTGTTGTTTTTTAAACAATTATAATAAAATCTATGAAAACGGAGAAATTGTGGTTGCTCTCAATAAAGTCATAAATTAAAATGTACATAACCTAACAATGATCAAGTGAATAAAAATATGTATTGACGACTGTATTGAGAACAAGCAATTTATTCCGAGTTGTAAGAAAAGCTTGAAATAGCTTGGTGCCATCAGTGATTTGGATTTTAGGCGATTTTAAATAGTATTCCAGACATTTGCGCGAATATTGTGGAAAAGAAATTGACATAGTATTTTACTTATTTAAACGGCAATACATTTGGACATCTTGTAAAATCAATATACAAACTAGGTGTTGCCAGAGTAAATAAAAAGCATTATTAATTTTTGTATGTTACCATTTTGGCAATAAAATAACGGTTGTAATAATGGTGCCTTGCATTGATATTAAGTTGCACAATTAATTATAAAACATGTAAATACTATATACTTCGGTTTTTGTAATATATTTTACCGATACTAAGCATGCAAAGACTGACTTGGTGTATTATTATTTTGTAAGTGTATCTACTTTTCAGAATTTAATAAAAATGCATATTACTTAAATTATTGGTTTATTATTTTAATTACCTAACTATTACTTAACAGAAACAAACTTGATTGGAATTGCACCCAATGGCATTGTGTGTTATGATGAATGGTTTTTAGTTTTCTACTTAGATACAATAAAAAATACTCACTTATTTCTCTGCAGCTTACTTCAAACACTTGAGTTAAGCATCTTAACAGATAATTTTCAATGTTCTACATGCAATCCTTCTACATCACATACTTTTCTCAAACACAACATTAATATTTAAAATTCTTAATCAAATATACAGCTTCATTATCAGCTCCACAAAGAATCCTGCCTTTATCACAATGAAGGCTGTTAATAGGTTTATGTAAGGCTGGTATCAAGGAGTTCACCATCATTGCTTTTTTATCCTCTAATGGCATCCACATCACTTGATTGTCTTGGCCTTTAGAACTCTTCGTCATAGCTTCCATGTTCCAATCCCATAATTCGCCTGATACCGAGCATGTGAGTAGTTTATGTGGGTTTTCAGGATGGAACTGCATTTCTGAAACTCCTGAGGCATGCGCATTGACTAAAGATGTGGGGAATTGATTCATCCGTAAGTCCCAAACTGCTAGGGATCCTGATTCACTACCTGCGAGGATAATGTGGGGCTGTGTAGGGTGATGAATGATGCAGGTAGCGGCTAACTCATCGCCTGCTAGAAGGAATGATGCGGCTGGTTTGTTGTTTGTGGATCTAAGGTCCCATATCTTCATGTGACCTCGAATGTTGCCAGTTATAACCTGAAAATAATAAATGAGTTGGAAGTTATTGCTATGTTAGTAATTGTAGGCAATTGGTGAAGTAACATATTTATGCCTTCAGAGACCAGCAGAAGAGACATTTAGATGGCTGCTTCCACCTGTAGACTGACCGAGGTGGTGGTGACCCTCCAACATACATACCATTACCACAATGGTATTTTAATGTGTTGTGTCATTATTATTCTTAATTTGTTTAGACTTAGTCTGATTAGGAGCAGAAAAAAAAACAACGCAAATCCCATCAAACCTAACAGACCCCAGAATTTAAGAAAAAAAAAACTTGCTTGACAGGATTTAAAAATACAAAATTTATGGAAAGAAAAATTTTAACTCAGGTAGGTTTTAAAAATCTACAACTGAATTGTTGATGGCCCTTACATGCCCCTAGTATTGAAGAAATTATTCTCACCTCATTATGCTTAATAAAACAGATGGAATGTAGTGAGCAGCTGTCTGCTCCTTTGATGCTGTGCATCACCTCCCCTCGTCTTCCACTCAGGATGTTCACATTGCCGTCCTCTCCGATGGTAGCTATGTCACCTTCTAAAGTATCTAGTGATGTGCAGGAACATTGCTCTTCTCTGGAAAGTGAGAGTATGATAGATACTAAAGATTAAAGATTGGATTGGATTTAAGTGTGATTCTGAATATGTTTTTCTGTAGGTACTGAGTTTTTTTTTAGTTTTCCCAATTACTTACTTTAGAAAATCAATTTAAGACCAACTTGCAACTTTAAGACAATTTTGTAGCGTTACAAAGTTGTCTTTAAACCTTTTCACAAATCATAAACATATGTCACACTCTGACCAAAGAACGGTCACATTTAGTGTTTTAAGTTTTTAAACTGAAATGGCCGCTGACAATAAACAGAACGGAACAGACTAAGTATCGGTGATCAGGGCGCTTGCAAGTGCCGAAATATCGGGAACAAGTTTGAAATTCTTACTCTATATATCACTTGACCAGAGTGCCAAGAAAACTTACCCATAATTGTGTAACTTCTTCCAATGGAATACTTCTTTAAGAGGAAATTCTTTCTCATACACACTCACTTCAAGGACTTTCACATCACCATTAGATAACGAAACAGCGATTTTATTCTTCTCTGTAAACTTTATCTCCGTGACGTCGCCGTCCACCGGATACTCCGACAACTGGCGAGGGTACTCGACCTCATCTTCTTCGTGTGGACTTTCGAAAGTCCAAACTTTAACGGAATTCACATCGTCATCCCAACTGCCGGTAAAGAAACACTTCGTTTCCGCGTAATCTTCCGCTATCCATCTTATTTTGTTGATTTTTTGCGACACAAATGTTCCTTGCACATCCAGCGGCATTTTTTTAAAGGAATTAATTAGAACAAATTAGAATTTGTTGAAAAATTGAAAATATCGTTAAGTACCGCTTGTTTTGTGCAGAAACTTAGAATGCGAGGTTATAAACTTTCATTCCTTTACATGTAATTATTTATTTATCCTAAATTGAAGATCCAGATTTAAACTGTCATTCAAGTTTATAATTTTTTAGACATATTTATAGATACCTATTCCGATGATCATTAGAAAAGACGTAATAAAATAATCATCTAAACGTTTTCTTATCTTATTCACTCTGTGCAAAGAATTTAGTGAAGACATATAATGGAACGCCTGTTATATGCGTTTAGAAACAAGAAGTCGTTATGTCAAATTTTTTAAAATTTATCTACCAAAAAACACACGCCCAGTGTCTTGCATATTGTTGCTTTACAGGTATTTTTTTTAACTGCATTGGTGAAATTTTACATATAATCGCGTTTAGTCGATGAGAGATAAATGCTTATTAGTGATTACGTGCTTGATATGAAGATTGTTACTGAACGAACGATTCAAAAAATGTTCTGTCATCTGTCAAAATGTCAAATCCGTTCCGCCTTCCCGGCTTTGGCTGCGTTCCGAATTATGCTGTAATCGATTTGAGCGTCCATAAACCCGTTCCGAATTACCGTGAGCGCGATATCGATGTCCCTTGAATCGTCATAGATGACGTCATGACATGAGCCATCTTGCGATTACACCGACCATTCCCCAAATAAATATCACCGTGAGCGCTGTCAAAAATGACATTTGTTTTTACAGGTTGTGTTGTTTTGTTTGATTGAAAAAAATTGAAATGAGTTTCAAACTCATGAACAATTTAATTACCGCTGCATCTATGTCATTTGTAATTCGTAGGAAGGGGTAAATCTTTGCCGGGAGCAAAATACGCTATTATAAACAACGCTTTCGTCATCCTTTTCATCACTGGATGAATCGTCATTCTCTATCTCAAAATCTGAGTTATCAGAGTCGATAGAGTCAACCAACATAACTTCCATTTTCAAAAATAGTCTTGTGAAATGTTTTGGTTTGGGGTTATGTTCACTGTCAACGCGTTCACGAGCGTTCCGAATTGATGACAGCTCTTAGCTGTCATAATCGTGATATCTAAATCGGAACGCAAAATATCGATGTGAGCGCTGTGAGCGATTATTTTCTAATACGGAATGCACCCATTGTTTTGCTGCATTGCACAACTACATTTATTCCTTTCCTCATTTATTTAATTCTAACAGAATAGTACTAGTTAGTAAAAAGATTTCATCGCCGATATGGTTCGTGAAGGAGTGCTAGTGCCAGCGGAAGCCGGCGAATTTATTGCCAAAAATGCGCAACACGTTGAAATTCACGAACAGGGACTAGAAAAACTTTGTCTAAAGGTAAGATAACATATTTTATCTCAAGTGTTAGTATGGGTAACTTTTTGATACCGTATCTTTAAATGAAACTCAGTAGAAAAATCGTAATTTGTAGAATTTCAAACTGTTTAAAAACATTGTCTGACTTCTAGGAATGCCAGTTTTCATTGACTCTAAATTTGCCAAGATATTTTTTTTTAATTTTGTTCAATTTTACATTATTTTGAATTCTTAGGTCTTCACTGAGGGGGGAAAAATATAAACAAAAAAATATTTTTATTATTTTATGTTTTATTGAATGTATCACATAGGGCACATTGCCAGACTCTTAGCAATTAACGTTATAAAATCTATGTCTCATATTTGCCGTACTGCCAGGCTTTCAACGAATTATAAACCATATTTTAACAAAAAATATGACATTCTAAAGTAGAAAACACATGAAATTTAAGAATTTTTTTTTGTAATGGAGGACAGTCCTTCGTTATCCAGGATGTATCTGGCGTATCCAAAGGAATAGCGAAAAGATACAGATACAGAGTGGTATCTTTCATGGCGATAGTTTGAGTTCTCTTTGGTGCTGCTAAGCCCTGAACCCTCTAAGCACGTTGCTGCCGGGTTCAGGACTGGGCTATCGGTTCAGGAAAGGTGGTCAGGTTATATCTCACCTTCTTTACATCAATGACTTTTTGTGTTTCCAACGATTTGCAACTGATGGAGCTACTGAAGGTAACTGAATCTTACAGTAGAGTACGGTTTTGATGACTCTTATTGTATTGTATTGTATAGCGGGCTGGTGTCCGCAACTCCACGTCAAAGCGCGTATTTTGCGTACGGGTGGGAACTTTATTAGATCCACCCTAACTCCCCGAGAAAGGCCAGCAGCGCCTTGGTGTTGCTGACAATCTCGCGGAGAGTACCTGAGTTACCGAAGTACTTTGCCCTGTATGTTGCAACCACTGGGCAGTGCAGAAGCACGTGGGCTGCTGTCTCGTCTTCCTCCATGCAGGCACGGCACAGGGGGCTGTCCGTGACTCCTATGAAAAAGAGGTGTTTATTAAAAGAGCCGTGTCCAGTAATGGTGGCTGTAACTGTGCACAGCTGCGATTTGGTCAACCGAAGCACGCGTTTGGTGAGGCGGCCGTCGATAGTAGGAAGTGCTTCCTTGGCCTGCCTGCACTCGCCATGGTCTAGCCATAGCTTGTGGTGTTGTACACTAGTTCGGTTCCTTACCAGTGTGCGTAGGTATCCGAAAGGGAGTGGTACGATAGGTTCGGGTCCCACCGCTGCCATGCTCGATCCCCTTCTAGCGAGTTCGTCCGCCGCATTATTGCCACGGGAATCGCTGTGTCCCTTAATCCACTGAATGGTTATATTGTTGAGATTACCAACCTGGTTCAGTCGTTGATGACACTCGTGTATTAACCCAGAGTTGACTGTGTGGTTGTTTAGTGCTAGCAGTACAGCCATGCTGTCTGAGAGTATACGAATTGAGTGGTCCACAACCTTCCTGGTCAAGATAGCAGATGCCGCCAGGGAAATGCCCATGCATTCTGCCTGAAATACCGTGTTGTGGGCCCCCAGAGGTTTGTCTATGTGGATGTTGAGATCCTCCGAGAAGACTCCAGCACCTGTGCCAGTACCTGTTTTAGATCCATCCGTGAAGATCCGTAGTTCCGCGGGGTTTAATCCCTCGCAGCGGTGATCCTCGTGGAGCTGGATTTTGTACTTCTTATCGAATACGAATAGTTTTGGTATCCGATCGTTTATTGCTTTCGCCTGGGGGAACTCGTGGAATCCCTCCAGTACCGCGGTGTGCTGTGTTTCTTTCTTACCCCAAAGTTGAAGTGTATTAAGGCGTACAGCCGTCATCGTCGCTTCCTGCTGTATGAACAGATGAAGCGGTGGGAGCCCCAGCATGGCTTCGAGAGCTGCGGTCGGGGTAGTCCTCATGCAGCCTGTGATCGCCATGCAGGCTAGCCTTTGCATGCGTTGCAGTTTGATGGAGGCTGTAGTTAGTTTGGTGCGGGGCCACCAGACCTCTGCCCCGTAAGTGATCATAGGTCGGATTACCGCGCAGTATAACCAAAGTATAATTTTAGGGGATAGGCCCCACTTCTTACTTATCATCCTCCTGCATTGCCAAAAGGTGATGCAGGCCCTGTTAATTTTATTATCTAAGTGACTACTCCAATTTAACTTACTGTCCAGGATGACTCCCAGATATTTGACCTCGTCGGCTAACTGGAGTTCTGTATCGAAAAGTTTGGGTAGGCGATAAGGGCCTAGTGTTCGTTTATGGGTAAACATGACTAGTTCAGTTTTCGTGGGGTTCACTGAGAGATCGAACTCTCTGCACCACCGCTCAACGATGCGTAGTGCTTGTTGAGTGAGGTTGCAGATTGTCCCCGTCACTTTCCCTGAAATGAGGATAGCTAGGTCGTCGGCATACCCTATTGTGTAGAAATGGTTCGCGTTGAGTTTTGTGATGAGATCATTTATCACCAGATTCCAGAGTAGCGGGGATAGTACTCCACCTTGGGGGCAGCCTCTGGCTATCAAGGCAATCCGCTGTTCCCCTTCAAGTCGAACCACTCGTTTGCTTAACATATTGGTGATCCAGTCTGTCAGTACCTGTTCTACTCCGTGACGGGAGAGCGCGGTGTTGATGCTGGAGAAGTTAGTTTTATCGAAGGCTCCTTCGATGTCTATGAAGGTGCCCAGGCAGATGCCCTTTTGGTGAATCTCCTCTTCTATCCGGCCGACCACTAGATGGAGGGCGGATTCAGTGGACTTGCCCGAGCTGTATGCGTGTTGGTTAGTGTGGAGTGGGATAGATTTCAAAACGCCGTCCCTCAGCTCTCTCTCGCAAATTCTCTCCAAAGTTTTAAGGAGAAAGGAGGTCAGGCTGATTGGTCGATGGTGTTTGGCGTTGGTATAATCACTCTTACCTGGCTTAGGAATGAATATGACTTTCACTTCAAATTCAAATTCAAATTCAAATTCAAAATTGTTTATTGCTAATCCATAATGTACAATTACAACAGGTGGTAAATAAAAACATAGAAACAATTATGGACCCTGTCTGGCACAGCAAATTTAGTAAATCTGTAGAGAGGAAGACCGCTTTTTTACTTTTCAGTTTAAAATATTTCATATCCTATTAAGTATTTCATAATTCTATACATTTACTTATTTTATTAATGTTATACTATCCATTATTATCAATCCATTAATTTCTTATATATTTAATTGTATTTAAAATTGCTTAAATGTTTAGTCGCTTGAAAAATGATCATTGTTTATAGCATCGTAAAATCAATATCAATTTAACACACACAATTCACATTATGTTTGTAATAACGACAATAAAAATAATAATAATAATGTGTGAACAAATGAAATCAGTAAAAACTTAAAAAAAACATATTTATCATACAATGTAACACATAAACATTAACAACATAATTGTTATTTCTCATCAAAACCAAAAATCACATAAAAAAAAAAAAAAAAATAGTTAAAAAGTACAATAAAATTATTCGATGTCAACTAACTTATGTCAAGAATAAATATTAAAATTAAATGATATGGTTAAATGTCGTAATATAAATAAATAAATAATAAAAAGTCCACTAGTCATTTAAATATTTATAAATTGTATTTGTCATTTTACCAAGTAAATTTAATTATTCATAGTTAAATATTATTATTGAATTTATCCGTTAGATATTCATGGACTGTGTAATAGCTTTTTTTAATTAAGTATTTCTTTAATTCATTTAAAAATATACTGGTTTTATTTTGGTTTCTTAAGTCTTCTGGTAATTTGTTGTATATTTTTATTGACATGGAATATTATTATGGACTAGATGAGTGTGATTTAAGGCGGGAAGGAGGCAAATTTAATCTGTTTTTATGGCGTAACGAATAATTCGTTTGTATGTCACCCCGTGTGTTGTTATTTGCGGACTAGTTTACATAGTTCTAAAATGTATATACTAACTAAGGTGAGAATCTTGTTTCTGGAAGTAAGGCTTGCAACTATCTGTTGGTTCTATATTAGTAATAATACGTATTAGCTTTTTTTGGAGGGTAAATAAGGACGGAGCATCTGTGCTATTTCCCCATAAGATGATGCCATAGTTGAACCAAGCGTGGGCATAAGCGTAGTATGTGGCTAGTGCGGTTTGTAGATTTGTTGTCTTTTTAATTTCGCAGAGAGCATATGAAAACTTTGAAATTTTAGATTTTACTGTACGTATATGTGTTTTCCAGTTTATATGTGTGTCTATTGTTAGGCCTAGCAGAGTGAAATTATTAACTGTTTCTATTTTTTGTTGATTAAAGGTAAGGTTTATATTTATTTCTTTTTTCTGCCAAGGGTAGAACGCTATTAATTTGGTTTTGGTAAAATTTATTTCGAGGTTATGGTCGCTCATCCAGTTTATAACTTTCCCAAGAATAGTTGTAAGTTGTTCATTTAAATTATCAATTGTTTGGCATGAGGTCAGGATTGAGATATCATCCGCAAAAAGTACACATGGCCCGTCTATGGTTTTGGGCAGGTCGTTAATATATATGAGGAAAAGGAGGCAGCCAATAACACTTCCCTGGGGAATTGATGCATGTATTGATTCAAAACCGGATCTTATGAGCTGTACTTCCTTTGTTTTTTTATTATAATATTCAATCTCCACTAATTGCTCTCGATCTTTTAAAAGTGAAGCGAACCAGTCATGGGCTTTCCCGCGTATTCCTATTCCTTTTAACTTATGTAATAGTATTTTAAATTGCACTTTGTCGTAGGCCTTTGTCATATCGAGTAATATCCCTATTGCATATCGTTTATTATTTATAATGTTTAATGCTTCCTGGATGTATTTATAAACAGCTAGCGTTGTGGATCTGTTTTTACGAAATCCATTTTGGCAGTCATCGAATATTTTATATTTTTCACAAAAGGAATAAACACGATCACACATTGCTCTTTCAAAGACTTTGGATGCTGTAGGAAGAAGGGAAACTGGTCTATAGTTGCTTGGGTCTGTTTTAGAGTTCTTTTTATGGATAGGTTTAATTAAAGCTTTTTTTAGCTGATTAGGAAAAGTGCCCTCTTCGAAGGATTGGTTTATTAATTTATAGAACGGAGCTCCTGAATCTGATGCATTTTTTATAGGATTTTTTGGCCGCGTAGTACGTGTCCCAATCCTCCTCAGCACAGGTGTTCATGGCTCTGTTTAAGGCTGACCTTACCTTCCCGCGCTTACGTTCCAGTTCCGCTCCCCACCACGGTTGTTTCCCTGGCGTTGTGGGCGGAGTGGTCTCCGGGCAGGATGAATGGTAGCTGTCTAGCATTGATTTCGTGAGATGACTTACACGCTCGTCGATCTGCTGCGTGTCCTCGTAGGTCATTCCGTAGTTTGTTGACGCAAGTTTGGTTTCGAGGATGCGTGTATAAGCAGCACGGTCAGTGTTTCGCGGGTTTCGCCGTGGCAGTGTTGGTGTTACACAGACCTGAATATCGAAGCGGATCCACCTGTGGTCCGAGCAGGAGGCCTCCTTGGAGACCTGCCAGCCGGTGATGATGGCCGCTGCACCCTCCGATGCCAGAGTGAGGTCTATGATTGTTTGGCTACGTCTGTTTACGAAGGTTGGTTCGGAGCCTGTATTTAGTAGGGTTAGGTTAGTTGTAAATAAGTATTAGTTGTAAATAGGTAATCGCCTTAACCCTTGCATTTTGTGTGTCCATGCCCCACAGAGGGTGATGAGCGTTCGCATCGGCGCCTATGACAACCTCCAGCCCAGTGCTCTCGCAGTAAGTCACGAGGCGGGCGAGGTCATGCGGCGGCGGCTCTTCTGCCTCGGGCATGTATGCGGAGGCGAAGACCACAGTTGCTACTGTTTCCCCCCGCTGTATCAGTAGCCTAGCTGCAGAGACATCCCTGCAACAGAAATCTGTTAGTGGCTGTGTTTTTATGTTTCGTGTCACATAGATGCACGATCTGGGTTTATCATGATCTGTACTAACTAAGAGCTTACCACCAAGATTGGAGAGTCCTTGTATTTGGCCCGCCCTAATCCATGGCTCTTGGATCAAGGCAATGGCCGTATGTTGTGCCTCCAGCCACTTCCGCAGTTGAGCCGTCGCGGTCTGACTGTGGTGGAGGTTGGCCTGCAGGACCTTACAGGTCGACGAAGGGGACGCCATCGCTGGACGTTCCTTCCTCGTCACCTGCCAGCCGCAGCCCGGCAAACAGGTCGCCCGCGTCGAAGCCGTCCCCCTCCAGGTCAGAGGCCGAGGACAGGATGATGTCCTCGAGCTCCTCCCCCGAGAGGACGGCGCCCACGCTAGCGACAGTAGGGGCGGCTGGCGCTGCTACTGCAGGCTCAACCGCGGGTGTTTCCGCGGTGTTTGTTGGGGGGAGAGTTGCCTCCTCCACCTGTGTCCCAGCGCTGGCTTCGGCGGCCGGATATCCCTGAGGGACGTCGACAAATTTGCCGTTCGGACCCTGGAACTTAACGTACACCGTCCCTACACCAAATGAGAGACGGCGTTCGGCTTCCATCAGGGTCGGAATTTGGTCCTCAGGGACCCCGACCATCACGTACCACGCTTCGGCCTGTTTGTTGGCGCCCAGCAACACCCACTCCTTGATGCCAACCCGAGAGTTCTGGTAGCACAGAGCACGCCCGATGTCGGACGGCTCTGCGAAGATCCCCTGCTCATCAGGAATGAAGATGCCGCATCTTACGGCGCATGAGGTCCGCCTGCCTCCTGACCACTAGCGAGGTGCTAGTGGGGGGAGGCAACTCAGAGATCAGTTTCCTCAGCCATGCTAAGGTGTGGTCGTTCCCGCACCACAGTCTGAGGACCCCGCTGCTGAACACCGGCCTCGCTTTGAAGGTCGGTGCAGGTGAGTCCTGTATGGGAGAAGAGGCCTCGACGAGTATCTTCTTCTGGATAGCCGCGAGAACCTGGTGTGACACCTCCTTGCTGATGTGCCCCGTACGGCCGCAGGTAACTGCGACATCAAGGTCGGAGCTCACAGCTTGGGCGTAGCTACGCTTTGCGTCCCGTTTGGATTTATCAAGACGCGGCCGCTTGCGCTCTCCTCGAGGTGTTAACGTCTCGTTGAGGGCTCGCTTGGCCGCGGCCTGATCCATCCGAACGGGTTGCGGTGTCGTCGTCGTGGCTGGTCCACTCGCGCCGCTGGCTGCCGGTTGGCTGGGTCCCGGTCGGCTGGTGCCGGCCTCGGCCTGCGACCGCTTGCCTGCGGAGAAGTTGACATTGCCATGGGTCGGTTTAACCCGGCCCGTGGCGTTAGCCTGTGTAGGTTGAGGGGACTTACCCGTCCTCTGTGTCTGCCGCTGCCTCATGGACGGCCTGTTCTTCCTTCTCGGTTTACCCGTCGAAGGGGCCGGGCAGCCTGCACTGAAGATTCAGCGCAGTGGCGTTGTTTGCCGGAATCCTCCTTCCTGCCTTTACGCCAGCTCCTCTGCACCTGCCAGGCGAGCGCGAACGCGTCACCTGTGGTGCTGGTCTCCGCGCGTTGGCCAGTGACGGCCACCGAGGGGGGAGCAGTAGGCGGAGGAAGATGTATGAGGGGAGCCCGGCCAGAGGAATTAACCGTCGTGGCGGGCTCCACGCCTGAAAAAGAGGGAGGAGCGGTACTGGTCCCGAGCAGCGCCGTACTCCTCCGTTTATTACGGGACCTGGTTTTGGTCCTGGCAGCGGTTCTCGCCACTGCCGGACCTGTACCCGCACTGGAGCTCTCTACGTTAGTAGCGGAGCATCCGGGGGCTAGAGAGGTGCTGCAAGCACCCCTCTTGGGAGAATCCTTGGCTTTTGGCTTGGCTTCTCCTCTCCGGTGTGTGTTTGTGCAGTATGTGCGTGTGAATGTGTGTGGGGTTTGTGAGTCTGTCTGTCGTATGGTCTTTTAGTATCCATAGTAAAGTGTAAAGATTGATGACTCTTTTGGCATACTCAAATGGACTCAAACTAAGAACTAGACGCCTTGGATAGGAGTCTGTACATTGTTGACGACATATCGAATGCATCATCCACGTTTTTCAGTTATGTGACTGTATATCCCAGGGAGGTGTTGGGGTCGAGGCTTTTTGAATACTGACTCTCCACAATCTTGAAATATGGAATGTTTCCTAGAAGTTGACGTGGGGACGCATCGAGATTGTGTCGCGGTGGACAAGGGCCTCACCAGTCTCTCCTTGGCCAAAGAGAACTGGCGCAAGCTTGAGAGCTTGACATTAACGACCGCAGGGAAGTATGAAGAGAGAGGTAGAGTGAAGAGCTTCACAGACGTTTCCGGACTCTGCATGGGCCAATGGCTTAATTGCCAGGAGCCTCGATGAATGCCTAATGAGGCTCTCGTTAGGCAGCTGGATCAAGCGCTTGATGATCTTTTCTCTGGAGCCCTGAATTATAATAATAATAGCTTGAACCCTGTTCCCGATACAGGTGGACTACAATTTTATTATGTTTGTAATTGCTTTTTATAGTGTTTTTTTTTACTGTTTAGCGGCTTCATACGTTTGCTTCTCCTTCAACCTAAAAGCAAAGCGCAGAAAAAAAGAAAATTAAAATCATAGTTTCATAATTCATGACAAAAATATTTTCCGTTCTTTTATTTGATTTCTTCAAAAGTGTATTTAAAAACGTCGTTTGAAACGCGTGTAATTGCAGTTCTCAGCTCAAAAACTCCGCCTCGGATGCAATAACAAACTTTTCAACACACACTTGCTCGTAAAGTGAGCTTATTACATCATTCTTAGGGCCATAAACCGAACTATAACTCACACGTGCATAATAACATTACACACTAGTGCATAATAGAATTATCCCTACAAAGTTAATTCAGTACCTAACTGCAAATGATATGCGAGTAAACAGAGCATTTTCCCAAGCATTTAACCGGGTAATACTTACAGTTTTTTTTTTTTGTAACAACAAAGAGGTTTTATGCCGCTGAAAATCCATTTACATTTTTGGAATAAATAAATGTGTCCATAATTAAGACGAAAAAACATTTATTATTACAATCAAATTATTTATAATTTACAATAATTTGTAATAAAATATTTGCATTTTATCACTAAAATTATAATTTTGAAGTAGGCTGTATGACTATATGTAATCAATCACATTAAATAAGGCGCGTGCAAAAAAAAAATAACTTGCGCGCCATTTCCCATAATTTTCATATTTTGTTTGTATCGCATTTTTTGCTGTGTGGTAATAGTACATGATATACGTGTGGTAAGTTGAAAATTACAGCTGAGGCGATTGCGGCGAGGGCTACAAGAAAGCAGAGGCTGTAATTATCAAAGCGCACGTATGTCATACTACGTTTTATAACATATTTGCGAGGAAATAAATAAAACTCGGACTTTCCTGAACGAATCAAAGACACAAAAAACAGCCAGTATTACTAATAAAGTAAATTAATATTTTTGTGTGTTTGTTACAGATAAATGGTTGTAATTTATTGTCAAAATTAATTAAATTAAGGAATTTAATGTTGGTCTATTATATTTCATCTCCCAAAGTTAATTTTATTCATAAAATTTTGACCACTTCTCTGACAAAAACTCTTTGCTAAGATTTAAAAAAGTACCGTTCGTTTTTGACGGAGTATCTTGATAAACCGTGCGTTTTACATTACATTACTGCACAAGTACGTAATGAGATACAATACGATATTGAAATGGGTGAAATAAGAGACCCTTTACGAGCAAATGTGTTATAAAACGATTTATGCAATTCATGTTTGTTTTTTCCTCGCAAGTGTGTTGAAAAAGTGCGTATGTAACTCGTGAGCAACTTGCTCACCAGACACTCGGCTGATTTACGCCATCGCCTGCGGCTCGGGCTGCAACCCACAGCCTCGTGTATAATGAGCAACTTTGCTCACTTGTATCATAATATACTATTCTCCACTTGTATCAAAATGTACTATTGTAATTGTCTCCTCGAGCCCTTTATTCAGATATGCCACACATGATCATCATTATTCGTAAATGTGGTAAGATTTTTAGTAAATGTTGATACTGTAATCCTGCGTTTATAGAGTTCCAGCGTGTTACAATATTTCCCGTGTGTAGGATACGAACTTGTGTGTTACACTTTGTTATGGTACAAATTTTGTGAGCCCCACCCGTGTATTTCCAGATGTTACCATCAATAACCAACAAACTTGAGGTCCCGGACACTGGTGCGGACATCATACACCCTGACCAAAATCATGAGAAGGCTGCTGACTGGGTGTTTGTAGCTGATGCTCTGAACTTCTGCTTCTGGTCATACAGTGGGGCTGAGAAGTGGACTGTTGATGGTCACTCTGGGTATTATGCATTGGAAGCAGCTCTTGCTAGAGCTATAAAGGTAAAATTACACAATTTTAGCTGTGAATGCAGATTCTACTAGTAAAATGTAAAGTAAATTAAATAGAGGTTCTGATTCAAAACATCGTATTTAATTGGTTTCATATTAAGGTATTTGATCCCGTCAGACTTTCATTGCCCGAAATATTCCTACAAATAGGGAAGCTAAGCTAAAAATAATAATTTTGATTTAAAAAATAAACATTAATAAATCGGAAATCTCATACTTTTAAAATAATATCATACTTGAAAAGTCCCTTAATACTATCCCCATCTTATTTCAGAATGGAATTGACATAACTAATCCAGAATACTACTCAAAGATAACAGAAGACCAGCTCCAAACAATAATGAAAGGTGACAACGAAGTAACAATACCGCTTTTTAAGCGACGCATATCAGTGCTCCATGAAGTTGGCACCATCCTCTTAGACAAGTACAATGGAACCTTTGTGACATGTTTGAAAGAAGCTGACAAATCCTCTGTAAAGTTACTTAAGATCATTGTTGATAACTTCCCATGTTTTCGTGATGAAGCAACGTTTAAAGGGCAGAAAGTAGCCTTGTACAAAAGAGCACAAATCCTCGTAGCAGATTTGTGGAACTTTTTCGGTGGTACCGGCTGGGGAGAGTTTACAGATATAGATAAAATGACAATGTTTGCAGATTACAGAATACCGCAAGTGCTTGTTTATTTTGGGGTAATGAGTTACAGTGATGAACTCATGGATAAATTGAAGAAAGGTCAGTATATTGTCTCATTTCATTTCTTTGTCTGTCTTCCCTCATTCTTAGTCCAACTAATGTCGATACGGATCAGGCCCATCGTGAGGAACTGCCAGCATGCCTGAGAGGTATTTCTCGACGGCATGTAAAGCCAACTCAGGGGCCCTTGGGTGGCATGAAAACGACACCAGGTTAGGCACTTACCACACAATAAAGAAAGAAAGGCCCAACTTGCAAACTATGCGATGTGGGGAGAAGGACTGGCAGCGTCGCCATGCGAAGTGGGGAGAAGGAGGGGGTCAAGTAAAACGTCGTAAATGCATGGTGCTCCATGAACTAACTCAGGACTCAACTAATGAATCCCTTTAATTGTTAAAGTACTGTATGTAGAGCGTGTTAAAGAAATTGCGTGCCATAGCCTCAGGGTGAGTTTATTATTGATAAAGGAACCTGTAAAAAATTATCATAAGATGAACTTAATGTAGTACTTACTAATTATTATTTTTTCCTTCTTTTGTATCTGGAATCAGTCTTGTATGCTTTAAGCAGATGTGGTAAGTGACATTTGGCAGTTGGAGTGTGCTCTCCAGCGAGAGCGACTACTCATAGGTGTAACATGTATTTACTATATGCTACTCAAGAGGGTATAGACAGGATGTCTTTTCTTTTGAGACGTTTTTGGTACGTGCGTGTTGTCAATCCAACGGCCAGTTCATTTGGATGCCTCACCAGCCTCTCCAAGTATGTTTTGGTTATGGCCAAGATTTCCTCTTTCACCGAGTACATCTCAAGTTGGTTGTGTATTTCAGCATTTGTAAAGAACCAAGGCCCATTGTATATAGTTCTCAGGATCACATTTTACATTCGCTGTATGATGGAAATATTAGAGTTGCTACCGCTCCCCCATAGCTGGATGCCGTACATCCAGACAGGCTTTAGAATGGTTTTATATATTAGGAGTTTGTTGTCAATCGATAATTTACTGTTCCGCCCTACTAGCCAGTGTAGGTTCAATCGCCTCGGCGTAGCGTAAAAGTGACCTATACCGACTTAGATGGGTTGACAGCTATTCGCCACTTTTGGAGCCAGTCAGATATTTTGTCTAGACCTGTTTGCAACGTTTGTGAAGCAATTGTGGGGTCATGGTTGCTAGCCATAATGGCCGTATCATCAGCAAATGTGGCTGTAGTCACGTTGTCCTGCTGGCAAGTCTAATGTATACAACGTGTACAGAATTGACCCTAGCACTGATCCTTGAGGGACGCCAGCCTTTATATCCAATAGCTCCGACGTTGCCTCAGCTTCTTTGGCTTGAAATAGTCGATCTGTTAGGTAACTCTTTATTAGCTCATAGAAGTTGTGAGAAAGACAAGTATATACATCTTATCAAGTAGGCCCTTGTGCCAGACGCGGTCGAAAGCTTGTTGAATATCCAGACTGAGCTACAGAACTCCTTTTCCTCCAGTGATTTCCTAACCCTGTCACACTCTCTGTGTACCTGTTCGACGGTGGAGTGCTCAGGTCTGAATGCAAATTGGTGACAAGGTATGGTGTTATTTTCCTTTAAAATTGGTTGTATTCTGCAGAGCAGGAGTTTCTCAAATATTTTCGACAGTACTGGTAGTAAGCTAATAGGCCTGTAGGATGTCACCACATTGGGTGGTTTGCCTGATTTATGCACCATGAGTATCTGTGAAACCTTCCATTCCTGTGGAAAGTAGTGCACTCTTAGGACCCCATTGTAAAGTGTCGTTAGAAACACAATAGCTTTTTTTGGTAGTTGCATTAAGACTTCCTTCGTGATTAGGTCAAAGCCTGGTGCTTTTCTACTACCCAGGTTTTTTATTGTAGCCCACACTTCTCTGGCAGTGACGGGCCGCGGTGGAGGTGACATTTGAAAATCTTGACTTAGAAATGAGTTTATTTCTTCTTCTTGAGATACGGTGTTTGTTGCCTCGTTAGGACGGAATACGTTTGCCAAATGCTGAGCAAATGTATCAGCCTTTTCTTTAGGTGTTCTTGCCCAACCTTGGTTCCTTCTGAGAGGTGGTACAGCTACCTGGGGTCTGGTATATCGCTTTGTGAACTTCCAAAAAAAGTAATTGGTTGAGGACTAATTAAATAGCAATCGTTTAGAATTGATTAAAAAATTGCTTAAAATAAGTTTTTATTTTGTTTAAATGCTAATTAATAATTTCCTAGTTACCTTCCTACTACCGAACGCAATGAAATGGGTACACTACATAATTCCGAAAGTCATAATTCCGAATTTCAAAATACCGATTTTCATAATTCCGAATAGTTCAAAATTCCGAATATAACAATTCCGATTAATCATTAATCCTATTTTCATAATTCCGAAATTTCAATATTCGAAATTTTAATAAGAAACATTATAAATCATTTTTCAATCGTTCTTTTACCTATATTTTGAGAATTACGCGGCATTTAAAAAGGGATTCCCCCATTTTTCATTATTTTTGCGATAGGACGCACCGTTTTCGAGATATAAGCAAATGTACAACCTGAATTTGGAATTATGAGTTTCGGGATTTTAAACAGTAGACATTGACTCTTCAGAATTATGAAATTCGGAATTGTGACTTTCGGAATTTAGTTTTTCGTAATTTTTGAGTGTTCCCAAATTTTTTATTTTTTATTACAATATGGGCCTGCTCTTATTTATTTATTGAAACTTCCTGTACAATAGTGGTACATAGGCGGACTTAATGCCACAAGGCATTCTCTTCCAGTTAACCTTTGGGTTAAATAGGAAAACAGTGATAGGGTACAAAGTAATGTCTAAAAAAAACTTTTCGTTAACGAGAGTTTAGATTTAGATTGATAGTAATACACATATACAGATAAAATAAACTAATAGATATTGACCTCCTCTTGACCTCGATCACGCCTGATGGAAAGCGATGGATGAGATCTATGATGGAACGAGCGTGCCCAGAAGATGCCTGTTCACTCTTGCTTTGAAGGCAGGCGGGTTAAATGTGGGTGGGAATACAGATAGTTCCATTTGGCTGTGCGCATAATAAAAGTGGAGGAAAAGCGCTTAGTACGACACGTCGGGATATCAACCAAGTGCGGATGGTACGCCGCAGTACGTCTGCTAGTCCGGTGGTAAAAGGGTGATGGTGGGATCAGGTCGTAGAGCTCCTGCGCACACTCTCCGAAGTACAGTCTGTACAAGACCGACAGGCAGGCAACATTACGCCGATGAGCTAGGCTGTAAAGCGAACCCACCAACGTCTCGTCGCCTATAAGCCTTTTGGCTCTGCGTTCCATCAAGTCAAGTGCAGCAAGCTGGTATTTTGCTGAGCCATCCCACAAGTGACTGCAATACTCCATACAGGAACGATCCAATGAGATACCTACGCCCGAACACTTCGATAACGCCGGGTGAAGGATAGGTACTTAACTAGGTTGCTATTTTAAGTTAGCAGGTACTAAATTAGGTTGATTTTGCAATATTTTTATTATATTTTTGTTTTTTTTTTTCCTGGGTGTCTTCATCGATACTGAACCTACCCCTTTTTTTTTCGAATGGGAAATCATCAAATGACTTCTCCCGCTCTGGGCGGAGCAGGAGGGAGTGTCAGACTTTTACTGACTAAAACCCATCCATGTTCCTTCATCGCCCTTTGTGTTCCTGAACCTACCCCTAAGCTATGGCACGCAATTTGTATAAATAGTGCGTACGTGATACTATTCTAATAAAACTACGAACACATCAACTATAACAACTTAAAGCTTAAACTATGTGCTAAACGTGACGTACCTACGTGTCATCACATCAACTAAATGCTGCTACTAAAAAGTCTTAAAGTAAATAAACAGGAGACGCTCAGCAGTTCCACTTGTGACACCAATGTATAGCTTTACCTTGGAGTTAAACTTAGTTATCCTTTCTACTTCCCAGATAGACGCCATCCGTTCAAAAATAGTCTGACAGTTGTTTATGTAATCATTTCTGGCACTTATCGTACCGTACACCTACAGTTCATGAATGACACTATCAATATTTTAGTATCAGAAAACTAGATTATTGAGAGTAGGTAGAGGTACAGACGCCAGCGTATTAAGCTACTACATCTGTTAAATTTCTTTAATAGATTTTCAACTTTATCGTTGAAGCATTAGGTTCAAGGTTTGAGTTTCGGGTAGGTTGATGTGCTGTCTGTACCCTAAATTATGTACAAAAGTACAAAAAATGTTTGATTCATTCAATAGACCTGATAACTGTAATATTCATATTATCTTATCATAATTTCGGATCTCGTGTCATTCGCATTTGTGTTTCCCATCTCATCTCTTGAATAAACCTAGATAAGTTTTTTGTAATAAGTAAATTGATGACTGTTTAGTCATCTCTTTTGAAATACATATTAATCTTTATTTTTCCTAGAAATGGTTTTCCTTGTTACCAATTGATAGTTAAGAATGGCGCAGATTTTGCAATCCCTACAAGCCTTCATTATCAGGTGGCATTGCTTATAGCAGGAATATTTTAATCTTACATCGGTGTAAGAAAGAGATAGGCGTATCCTTAGTAATCGGCCCCTGTTTACAGTATAATGGTCTCATTGACTGAGTTAATAAGACTTAGGCCTGTCGTATCTCACAAATGGCCAAAGGCAGACCTCTTTTTCCTTCCTTTCATTTCTTTCGACAGTTCTCAAGTCCTGGCTTAATTCTAGAGGACCATATTTGAGTCTTCCCGCCTTCTTACCTGCGGTCCATCGCAACATTGTTTAACCATGCTACTTACTCAAAATAATCCTTTAACTGTTATTCCAGATGTCCTCCTCTCAAGTGGTTCCGAAGAAGAAGTAGAGATCCGAGGGTGCTCCATCCACGCCGTAGAACTTCTCAAGAAGAGATTAGAAGACAAACTGACAGGGCAGAAGGCAGAGGTACCCAACTCTAGCTTGATAGATTATTATCTATGGTGTTATAGGAGAAAGTATGCTGATGAAATGGAGAGTATTCCTTTTCATAAAACTTTGGGGATCTACTATTGATTTTTGTATATTTTGTTTGACAATTGAATTTAGGCAGTGAAGTATTGAAAACGATGGTGCTGCTTTGTGTATGAAAGATGCATTTTTATTAAATAAAGCATTTTTATCCAGTGCAATAACGGACTAATTTTGTTAGTTTCGTTTTCCGTTTTCTGCAAATAAATAACCTGATAATGATATCCGAGATGGCCAAGTTTCCAACTGAAAACTTTCTTCAGTTTTGGAATATGTTCGAAATTTAATTAATTATTCCCATTTTAACCTTAGTTTTACACATTGTATGACAATCCGTATTTTTAATATTACAAGTAAGTTTAATGTAAGTACTCATATGCCTATTTCAGAAAAATAAATAAAAAACAAAGCATATTACGTTAAGTTTTTATTCTATGCCACCCTTATCCAATATCCAATCATATTAAATATCTCGGTGTTCGAATAAGCTTCACATAACGCCTATCACAATATAACAGTGGTCCCTTAACATAACTTATTGCACATCTAAAGACATGACTACATTTATACAATATTACACAACCGCTATACATTTTACATCTTGATTTTGAAATTTTAAAATACTGTAAAGGTCTTAGCCCACATAAAAAACTCCGCTCCCACTTGGCTAAAATAATATAATTCAAATATGGGCTTTATGTATTGCTCTTTAGATATACTTTACATTGGCAACCGAGCAGTCTGACGTCGGTAACCGCGCTGACAGCGAGCTGTCTGCTAATTTATGTTGTTAGTATATCTAAAGAGCAATACAGAACGCCCATATTTGAATTATATTATTTTTGCCGGGTGGGAGCGGAGTCGTTTATGTGGGCTAGGAGCTTTAGGGTCATAAGCCGCGCTATTGGATTCGCAACCTTGTGCTTATGGCGGAAAGTTGAAAATCCAGTATGCTTAATGTCCCTTACGGTATTGCAAATTTCCAACGTCGATATACCCAGTTATATTATTTATTTACAACTTTGGCATTAGCTAAATTTTTCTGTTTTCTTGGTGAAGAAATGTGATTGTATTTTAAGTTTATTTGCTTAAATAAATAGAGGCACAGTTGAATTTAGTTTTCCAAAAAATAGTCTCATGTTTTAGATTTTAAATTGCTTACTGTGATTGTTTAACTCTCCATTTTAAAGTTGCAAGCAAGGAGGTTTGTCAACATTCAATAATATAGATAGGTATTATAATAATGCCCACAGCTACAGTCACCCATTTACTTATAAACACCTGAGTTGAGCTTCATTATAGTCTAAAACATGAGCACACTTCTTCCACAACAAAACATCGATTTCGAACTTAAATAAAATGGGAAATAAATGATTACAAAATGGCACTTAATATTTACACCGTAACCTACCATAATATAAATAATGTGACCGTTGTTACAGGCCTACCGGTTAACTTAGACGGTGCCTGAGATAGTGGCGGGGTGCCGGAAGGGAGCTTGACACCTGTCAGAATGACAGATGTCATCGAATTGTCACCAAACCCTTCCTGCCCCGCGTTGTTACCTCGGGCATCGTATAAGTAAAACCGCTGTCCTGTATTTATTATGCACTAAAATACAAACTAAAAGGAATTTATCCTGCCCTCGGTTAGTGTTTAGCTACATAACTTGTTTAGTATAACACAAAACAAGTTGTAGTTATATTACTGCGATAGACAGCACGCAATGAACTGAAAATCATGCTAATATCTCTCTCTTTACGTGATAATACGGGCTACTTATGAGACTTTGATGACTAAGTCTAACTGATGAATGAGCTAAGGAAAATACGCGATGGAAAATTGGGCGTGCTTTGTTACACTGAAAAGCGATAGCAGAGAGAATCTTGATCATATTTGAACATTACCTCACAATTTGGTAGGTATATCTATTCTTTAAATTCCTAATTAAATACTTTTGTTCTGAACAAAAATCTACACTATCTAGTTTGTGTTTATGGCATCGCTTTTCAACTTAACTCTTCACTTATGATTAGGACTGAATTTGGACTTGAGACTTTCGAAGAAGGCTAACTTAGTTTTAATCGTACCAGGTTCTGGTACAGGGCTCCCTGGCCTGCTAGATTCTTTGGAGACCTCCTCAATACCTTCGGGAATTTCCTTGGATCCCCCCGGGACTGTCAAAGGCGTAGACATGGAGAGTTTGAGCTCTTCCCGGAACTCTTTGGAGATACTTCTCGCTGTGAGACTGTGCATGTAGATGGCCTTGTTCTTCTCTGATTTGGGCTCTGAGAGAATATTCTCTTTGCTCTTCCGCCGACCTACGTACGGTTGGACTGGCTGGAATGGAAATAAGAATTATTTGAAATGTGTGTTGAAACAAGAAGAGGCGTGCAATGTATTATGGATTGAAGAAGAGAGAGAGAGTTTTCGAAGTGGGTTTCGCCTTGATGTCACTATTAAATGATGGCCACATTGATGACATATCTGTAGAACGAAAACCTAAACATTTTTCGTTTTTTTTTTCGACATAACCCGTCCCATTCGGATTCATTCGTGTGATATGATGTTCTGAATTTCTGATGTGTGTAGGTAAGTATAGGTATTATGGGAAAATAATAACTAGGTATGAAAAAACAATTTCCTATATTATCAGTAACCCGAGATAAGAATATTTTTGTTATTTCTCAATAGTAGGCGTATTACATAAACATTTCCAAAAATTACTGAACTTAACCTCTGCATATCACTGCTGAGAATGATCGTGTCTTAATCTTAAAACCATATTCGCAGATTGTTTAACCAAGTAATTAAACCCTCGTCATCAGATGTTCAAAACTGCCGTTATCACCGGCTCGCCTAGTTTCGACAAATAATGACTCATAGGTACACCAAAAAACAATATGTTATCAGTACACGTACCTTAATCGGTTCTTGTATATTCTCCATGCTAACAAATTTCTTCGCTAGCTCCTTTACTTTAGGCAGATTCTGCAGAATATCATCAGATTCAATCAACTCCAATTTGGAAACTTTATGAACTTCTTGCACAGTTGTGTCTTCATGCACTTCATCGGTATAACTAACACTATCAGTTTCCGAGATGCTCTTATCAACAATATCGATGTTGTCGTTCGTGTCAGTCTCGTAACTTGGTGATATGTTATCAGGCTTACATTTAATAATCTCTCCTGTTTGCACGTTGTAGATTTTGATGGAGTCTTCCAAACTGCTCGTGCTTATGTAAGATGTGTCTACGCTCAGGGGGGATTTGAGGGGCCCATCGATTCTTTCTTCAGTTTCTTCTTCTACTATTGGGATTGGTGGTGGTGGTTCTGTTGGTATGTTTTTGTAAGCTGTTTCTAGGATTTCATCGAACTGTTTATCTGTGTCCTCATCGATGTATATGGGCTTCGCGGCGAATAGCGTTGGTTCGCTATCGTCCTCATCCTCATACTCAATCATAATTTCGTCTGTATTGTTTATAGTCGTTGTGAGCGATGCCATGTCCTCTTTATTTGCGAATTTTGTATAGTGTTGGTTCGTCGCTATCTGGTTGACTTGGTTTATAAGTAATCCCTGAAAATTTTGATACCATTATCATTGTGTAATTAGTTGTATTTTTGAATTAAAGTTTGTTTATGACGAATATTTACATCTAAAACTCCCCATTGCTACATTTTGTACAATTATGATGAGATAACTAACAGCTGCTACAAGTGCAATAGATGTTAAAGTTAGTAATAACTAAGTTATTGGGGTTAATATTTTTATTATACCAAAGGTGCCCTTGTAAGCATTAAACCGTGCAACGTAAGTTTGACTTAGAATAAGTTTAGAGTGTTGATAATAGAACTGAAGATATTAACACAATTAATATTGCAATAGATGAAATGAACGTGTGTGAAGTGTTTTTGAATGAGTTAGTAGTCGAGGAAGTAGAAATATTATTTATATTCGTTAGTACAAGTGGCAAGCATTCCGATGCGGTTAGTCAAAATTTCGTTTGCCAAATATCACACTCACCACTAACGTCATTGAGGGTTACTGTAGTACTGAAAATTTTAATAAGAAGAACAAAAATCTATGAGTGCAGTACTAAGTAGGTAACTTTTGTATTAATAGTGCACAGTGCTGTTAGTCGGCCTCTTCAAATCCAACAAAAACATGCCAACTTTACACACAACAGGCAATTACTGTGTGTCAAACGAAGATATTTTAGATCTATGCTCGATTTAGTAATGAGAAAGAGTTCTTTCACCATATTTTATGGAAAGTGACCGTGATGTCAGTAACCTATGCTATCGTATTGTAGGTCGGTTTCGTCTGGAAGCTATGTAGGTATCGTACACAGTAAGAGATTCACATGTTGAGAGATAATGTCAGTGGGAGTGCCATTGAGAGCGGAGGGTGTATTAGACTACGAGAGAATGTCGGAACTAGAGGATGCTGTCACCAGATATCGGTACGAAAGCCTTTGTTTAACCTGAGACTGCCCCCGAACGTAAAATTGAGGTTCGGTCGTCGCTTAGCGCGGACGCACAGGTCCTCGCTGCGCAGCGTGTTGCTTCGCCTAACATGGGTGTACGTCTCGAAAAGATCTTCGGTAATCTCGGGTATTTTCGGTATTTTAAGTCTAACTATATCCTCGTTTTCCACATAACCGTCACCGTCGCACACAGTTCTACATTGTTGTCTTACGTTGGCATTTTGACCGACATAATGTTCGTCTGTCGCATGATTTTCGTCAGCGTTATCATTTTGTCTATCGGGGTTTTCGAAAATGGGGTTTATGGCGAAGTTGGGGCTGGCGTTCCTAGGGCTGAATACGTTGCGGGCGATGTTTTGATGTAGAGCGGAGGCCTCGAGGTCGCTGAACGAACTGCTGGCACTTACAGGTGACGCGAATTCTGCGTCAAAATTGTCTAAACTGGTGGATTTGTTCATCGTCATCGACACGGACGACACCGAGCTCCCCTCGTCCATACTCGTCTTTTTACGACCGCCGCTTGACGCCTTCGCCTCTCTTATGTAATAGTCACGTCCGTAACTGGAAACAAAATTAGACAATTTTTCTTCAATCTAAACATTTTCATAAAAGCTAAAGCGTTTTTTTTTTCTGAAACTACATGGTGTAATTTATGATTTTTAACATTGCTGAGTTATATATGGTTTTAACTTACCGTTTATATTGTGGAATTTCCTCAGCCATCACATCTTTCAATATCCTAGGCGATGGACTCTTAGTTGTCCTATCAATACTATTAATACTATCATTACTCATAGTTAAACTTAATTTATTGTGTTGGTTATCTTTAACTGGAAGATCACTTGTTTCGCTTTCATCATCATCTGCGCCATTTATTTCAATCTTATCATCTTCTAAGTCTTTCTTAGCTGTGAACATGTCGAACAGAGATGCGTTAGTCTTGGATGATAACCTTTTCTGAATGGCCTCAGGAGAGTATGGGTTGTTCGGCATTTCTACGTAGTTCAGCCATTTCTTACGCTCTCTGTAGGCTATTGAACCTGCAATAATTAGATTGTTGTTAGATAAATAGTGCTTTCAAACTTTATTCCTAGTTCAAATTTTTCATTGCGTGCGATTTTCGACTTAATTTAAAGAATCATGGATAGTAATAAATAGTAAGTGGCATGGATACATTATTTATTAGATTTAATTTTAACTTTAATTTTGGCAATATTTGTCATTGTTCCGCTTATTCGGTTTCCTCGAATAAATACACAAATACGATGAGACTTTTATTATATTTAACAAAACTACGCTTTATACTACAATGCTTGCTACTGTGTACCTGGTATCAATTCACCATCTTGATCAGTATCACGAGTTGGGATCCTGAAAAAGTACGAATATTAGTCGATTAATTCGTTTATAAATCACACTATCCTATAGAATAAGAATGGCCAATGTTATTGTTGTCATTGTTTCTCTCTCGCGTATTTTTAATGGTTTTCTAGTGAAAGACAACTCTTCTTCATAGATATTGATATATTTCGATTACGTGTGGCCCTGTAAAGGAATGATTTTCATTTAAAACTAGTTATACAAGCCATGCGCCCAATGCAATTTCCTACCGGCAAAAATTAAGAACTTCCGTACAAACTTTCACCCTCTATAAAACTCTCTTTTGGCATGATGTTGCAACTCCTTTCTTAGTGCTTATTTTTGTCATCATCATCATCAGCCTATAATGTTCCCACTGCTGGGACACGGCCTCCTCAATGAGGGGGAATGGGCTATAATCCACCACGCGGGCCCAGTGCGAATTGGTAGATGTCACATGTCTTCGAATTTTTGGTTCTAGGACAGTTTCCGGACGGTTAGACGGTTTCCTCACGATGTTTTCCTTCACCGTTTCGAGAGCAGTGGTGATGAAATAAATTACACAAAGTAATGCGCCTGTGAGGGCTCGAACCCTCGACTTACTGATCGTAAGTCGAGGCCGCCGCCGCTTATTTTTGTAGTATAATGAAACTCGTATGTACAATTTCTAGCTGTCCATGTTTGTCAGTTAGGTAATTAAATACTTTCATTAAGTAGATCTTCATAAGAGTGATGATTTCTACACTAAGTTGCACTTACTCATGAGGGCCGTCATCGAAGTGTTTCCTGCGCAGACTGTCCGCGTACCTCTGCACCGGCAGTGTCACCGTCTCCTCATATTCACCCATACGTTCATGATGACTCAGAGTGTTCGTCGATTCTGAAAACATTAGCATTTCATGAATTAACTAAACATTTTATTGCACATTTATCTACTTTATAGCGGTCAATAAAATTGATGCTATCTTGTATGTAAGCGATTATAATGTAAGCTTAGGTAATACTTGTCAATAATCCATATTTAGCAATTCGATTAAACTTTGCACGAATAGTTTATTACCTACTTCCTATTGTTATCATTTATTTTTAAGAATTATTTGTTACTAAAGAAGATTATGCAATTTTTA
Organism: Xestia sexstrigata; assembly: GCA_941918905.2. NCBI lineage: Eukaryota > Metazoa > Arthropoda > Insecta > Lepidoptera > Noctuidae > Xestia > Xestia sexstrigata. The sequence continues at coordinate 2,512,415 of OW799201.2, read as the reverse complement.
CTTACCCTTGTTACTTGTGAAGCTATCAACACTATGCAATTCATTTGCATGTCCATTGTATAATATATCTCCATTAGCTTTAGCACACAGTTCATCCATAAATTGTTCTGTGTTTCCGTTTAACAGTGTCCTGTGGATTTCCTCTTTCACCGCAAATTCTGCTTTCGTTAAAGGTCCACTTTCAATACCGACCAATAGCTTGCCTCCATCCACTTGGTCTGTCGCGTTCACATTGATAGTTTCAACAATAGTAACGTTGTTGTCATTAATTTCGTTAATGATTGCGTCTACTGTTTCGTCGTCATCTATTTTCTCGACGAGCTTGTCAAATTCGTCAGCTCCATCGACAATGGTGAGGCTATCTGGTTCGAAGTCATTTTCTTCTACTTTTGGTATGCCGCCAATGACGTGTTTGGAGTCTAGAACTTTTTTCATGTCACTCTTATATTCAGCTTGTTCTTCTGAATCGCTGGCATTGTCTGATAGGTCTGTTGTATCGTCAGCGTCTCTGTCGCCGATCAGAGCTCTGTACTCAGTGTTAGAGTTAGGAACTAGCATGGGAACTGGCACAGACTGAATAGTCTTGATTTTCTTTTTCTGGAACAACCAGTTCTCTTCCCAAGTACCGTCGACTGCCTGCAAGTCGCTACTGGAAACTTCGTCGAACTCTCGATCCTCATTATCTGTAACGTAGGCGGAAAGCTGTAGGTACATGTCCTTCGAAATTATTTTTTGCATAACCGCGTGTAACCTGATAACGAAGGTTATCTAGAATGAGGTTGTTAACATCGGCCGGTTGCTTTTCTATCAGCTGATTAAGTTTGATAACTAAGCTATTAAGTCTGTTGTTGATTTATTTATTTTCTGCCAGACTGCCCAAGCCCTGCAGAATTTGCTTTGGGAATATGAAAAACTGACCTTTTTTTATTTTTGGTACTTTTTCGTTGACGTTATTTTAGTGTTGCCTGGTTTTATAAACATGATTGGTAGTATTCTTTACTTTACCTGTGTTGTGTACTATGTCGCCTCCGAATTCCGGGAAGGGTACGCGGCGCGGCACCTCTAGGGCTTCGTCCGTCGCATCCCCCTCCTCCCAGTCAGACACATCGTCTTCTTCGTGGAGCTGGAAAATTATAATAAATGACGGATGAGGAAACCTTGTTTTGATCTTGGTCATGGAGATGTGGTATTATTAAGACTTATTGTAATTCAAGGTAAGGTCTTGAAAAAACCTTTTATAAACAAAAAGTAACCACATTTACAAAACAGTTTTACGGTATGCTAGTCTCAGTCAGCTGTAAGACTTCCATTGATAGGCGTATCCTCAACCATCATCAACCACATCTAATACTGTGCCTCCCGTTTCTTAGTTATGAGTGGCCTTTTTATTGGAAACTATGTAGTTAAAGTTCATTGTTTAAATATGGCTGGGTCAGGTTGCCGAGGTCAGAGGAGAGAGTGTTGTGTCGGAACTTCGGAGAGGCTTACGTCCGGCAGTGGTCTGCGATAGGCTGAATTGATTGATGGATTATTCAGGTACTTACAGGAGGAGTGATGTTTCTAGTGTGTCGGGAGTGTAGCGAGCGAGGTGGAGTGTGCAGCGAGCGCGGTGAGGACCTCTCCGACGGCGTGGGGCTCGCGCTCGCCGAGTGGATGCCGCTGCTGCGTCCACCGGAACCATTCTCGTTCTGGTAACGCTCTATCACCTGGAGAAAGAGGTCAAAATAGTAAGAGTTAGTTTGATAGTGCAGGACGCTGTGTAGGAAGAGAAGAGGGAAGCAACTTTCAAAATTTACGCCTCATGAGTTTGTGGATCCTTCCTTCCTGTTGAACAGAACAGCTCGGTTTAATCCAGGACCTCAACTCGGGAATAACCAATTAAACCTAACAATCATACTTAACAACAATTTTGTAAAACAAAATCTAAATCGTGAGAACAAGGAATTACTTTGAGGCTTGCGACCGTGATATGCAAGAGAAACCGAAATCCAAACTGTATTGCAGACGTATTCTTCACTTTAAGATTTACACAGGAAACCTCGAGCACTTAATCACCTAGATGATACATTGCGATAATCTAGCTCGGAAAATTTGAACATGGCTCGCTCAGCCGTATCTGAGGCAGTGGACCAACAATACGGCTAAACGCATGAATTCATAACAACTGACAATCGGATGAAAAAACTTCACAACCTCGCCGTTCGCTTCGGGAAAGTAGCTCACAATGGAACTGAAGAAATTGTACATTTTCACGAGTTGCCACACGAAATTGAGCTTTATTCTGCCGTGGTATAAGATTGGGGAAAAATGGAGCGTTTCTAAAAAAAGGTCTGGTTCACACGAGCGCTGGTTCGCACTGCGCTGTCGCGAAGCGAGTGGGGTCAATTGAATAGCGTAGGGTTGCACCGATGCCAAAAGATTTCGCAATATAATTGTTAGAGAAAAGTATATTTTTCAAAAAAAAAAAAACGTTTGTTTACATAACAATCATTAGAGATAGCAGGACAAACACTTAACAGACCACTTAAATCTTTCCGGATTTCTATCAATCACCATAATCTTTATTAAAATCACGTATCAATCACGCATTTAAAACGTTTTAAACAAAATATCCGAACGCAACTTTACGTAACTCACCAGACTTATAGCCGCAAGAATGTACAGAAACACAACGAATCCTACTAAAGTGATTGTCATGGACATTTTAGAAGCATTCACATATCACGTCACGACACTTTTGTACACAACCATTTCTGACAAGTGATTAGCGCTAAGTGTGCAAGAATTACACTCATTAATCTCATTATTTTTTGATGATGACTTACCATTTCTTTGGAAAACATTGGATTGGGTAGCGAACTATCTTTGTACTGGCCACTATGAGATTACGAACGGTTATCGATAGATAAGTCAGATAGCCTATCGGAGCAAGCCGGCTGTGATGGATTGTATTCATAATTCTTGTTTTATACAAATGTTCAGCAGCACTTTTATTTTGCAAAGTTTCAGAGCAGCAGAAGCTTCTTCCGATGGCTAGTTTCATGTAAAGTCATCATCATCTCATATTCTCATCATTTGTCTTGTACAGACGGAGCCTTTCGCCGAAAATTCATCATCTATGATTACCGAGTTAGCTGACTTTAGCGTCTATAGATTATTTTGTATTAGCTACGGCATACTACCATATAAACCAATGTAACTTTATTTTAAGTGCTTTTAATATGTTTTTTACGAAATCGCTTGACAGTCAAAACACACTAGATTACAACATCTAAATGTAATACTATCAAGTCTCTACCTAATTGTTGTTTTTATCTCATTTAAATTTCAAAAAACTTTTCTCAAAAAATTGTATGCAACAAAAATGTTGTTGATCAAAGGCATTTTATGATAATAATCTTCCGTTCCGACCTTCCTATTGTGTGCATAATTTACACTTGTACTTAGGTACAAGAAACTGTGACCATAATAGCCATGGTCATTTCCTTATTGACCATCCATATCCATTGGGGGTTTCCATAATACTTATGTTTAGAAATTGACTCCGCGGCTTCTATTACGATGATAATCGCAATGATTCATTTTTCAGTTGGGAGTTGTATCTGATACTGGATTGTAATCATATCCATAAGTCCAAACTTCGTTAGTCTAGTTGAAATGAGACATGAAAATAATCTTATTTAATTTTCAGCACAGGCCGATAGGCATACAGGATGTAAGAGACATGACTACTAGACTCAACAGACTCTCTAAATCTAAAAATTATTCGCCGATTAAAAAAAAAATCTGCTGTTTCATAAATCTTGAACGTCTAAGCACTTTTGCGCGCACGTGTGCGTTAAAGAAGTAACTGTTAAGAGAGCTATGAAAATCTTTGTATTTTGACGACAGATTTTCAGGATTGTAAATATATTTTGGAAAAATAGTTAAAAGATAGTGTCAGGTCAGCCCTAAATTAGCGCAGAACTAATGAAGCGTTTGTAAGGATTCGCGAACATGAGGCTATGTTTACATCGAGTCACGCTATAGAATAGGATTTCTCTGGATTTGTGCGTTATTATTCTATTAATATGTGATAAACATTTGCCTTGCCAGTCGGGAACTAAAGGAAGTCCGGTTGCGGCTTAGCATGGCAAATACGGTCATTGCCTCTTTGAACGAACCAAATAAAAAACCATGCATCTTCTCACATTGGTAAAAAATGCTGAGGATCACTATAGCTCTATATTCAGGATGTTTAACATTATTGCAGTTTTTGAAAATTAATACCTTTTAAAGGAAAGGTGGGTCAATGACCGCTATTGACTTGCGAAACATGTTGTATAGGTATTTTGGAATGGAATGCCTCTAAGAAGGTACTCATACTAAGGACGAAACCTTTTGAACATATACCGAATTACCTTAAAAACATGAAACCCAGCTACAATAGACGAGAGTAATGATCGATATTTCCAAATTGAAGACAAGTTTGTCTTAGGATTTACTTATCTTTATTTAGATTAACTTCTCAAGGATTTAAAAATAGAGCTTATCAACGTGAAGCCAGACGGTAAGGGATATACTGTTTGAGTAAAAGTACTTTATTATGAGAGTATCATAAAATGACTTAGGTAATTCGCTGACCTATTTCATAGTTTACAGTCAGTCAGTCAGTGTGTGTAGTCGTCTTTAAAAGGATTACTTTGACCTGTAGTGTTTTGGGGCTTAACGATTTGAAACCCAAAAACTTTGGTATATGAATCTAAGGTGTCCTGTTGGGTTATTTAGGAGTCCTGAAAACTGTGCACTCGTATTCAGATACCATTGTTATGGAGAGGTATCTCCAAGCATATTTTATTGGAAACCCTGCGTTTGCTGTCACTTTCTCAAAATATAAATCAAAAACTAACCTTATTCAGAATAGCCGTAGCCAGCAAGTCTTCGTACGTCGAAGACTCGATGGTCGGCGTGTGTGGATCGGCAGCATATCTGGCGAGAGCTGGCAACGCCGCCGCTTCCTCCACGACCCTGGCCACCAGGCGTTTGAGCTGGACATGAGCCCCGCTGGCGCTGTGGCCCGATGGGGCGGGGGAAGGGGATGCGCTGCGGTGTGCGGGGAGATCTGTGGAAGGGAGAGAAAAAATTGAGATAATGTTTTGAAGAAAACCTACCCCTTGACCTACCTCCTGATCAGTACCTACATCATTCCGAAACCCCCACTTAAAAAATGTTCTAAAGTTAAAAAACTGAAACCTGCTGTTTCCTGTAAAATTTTGCGTCGATGATTCTACCCTGTATAAGATGTTGTTGCAAGCCACACGTGCCGTTCAAACATGCTGTTGCATTTAGCATAGAAATAGCAATCGCTAACCAACCGACATTGATTGACGTTCTTCATTTAAAAAACGGAAATAAAGCGTTTTCACGTCCTAAATTGAAATATATCTCTAATATAAAATGTAAATATTTTTTGCTCTTTTAGAGCAAAGAGTATTTCATTGCATTGGTACTGCGAGAGATTTAACGGAGAGGTCAATGATAGCTATTATTGCCATGCTAAAACAACATCTGTGTAGTTCATTCATTAACACAAGTGCAAGGGGTTGGGGAAAACTGGGGTATCTATTGCTGAACATCGCTGAATGTTTCCTAACGCTGATCTACGGTTAGGAAAACAATGATGTGATTTATACCATAAGCAAAACTGGCAAAGATTTAATTTCAGGTAATTGGTGGACCAAGGAAGAATCCACCGCGAACGTGTCCTACGTTCGCGGTGGATTCTACCGAACGTAATTTATATAAGATTTATTGTAATTTAAATCTTTCGAATTTACGTTGCGTTTATTAGCCCGTGGGCTAGTACCTACGAATGCGACGATATTTTCATAACGATAGTTTAGAAGTATAAAAGCCCCAAAAACGACCTTTGGCTTCGGAGCTAATGGAATAATACCTAAATGAACAAAATCGAACCTAATATAACCTCTTTAATTTTAGTTATCAATATCAAAAGGACTTGACCCGGATTTGATAGTAGAATGACATTTTGTAGATAGATTAGGTACTATGAATAATCTACTGATATAGACTGGTGCAATGTTTGTGTTCAATTGATTACAATTATTATGTAAATTCAGGTGTAGGTAGATATTTGCAATTTCAAAATAAAGCTTTTTACTGAATGCATATCAGTGAAATTATAATACGGTGGGTACTTATAACAAAAAATCAAAATCTCCGTTCTGCACATGGTAGAATATAAATATTATGACGATCGTAAAAAAGACAAACATAATAGGCATGACGACAGTATTAAAAATTTGTAAATCTATATAATCCGTCAGTTAGAGTATTGGAAAATAATGGACACACATTTTTTGTTTTTGTGAATCAATGAATATTGACAAAGATAAAACGCATCAAAACTCGGGAGTGGGGGCTCGTGACGTCAGAACAAGCTAAAAATTATACCAAGGCGTGACGTATTGAGAATTTAAAAAGCGTCATATCTTCGTCAATTTTGGTTTACATAACAAAAGAAAAAAATGTGTCCAATATTTTTTGGAAATCTATCTGACGGACTAATTAGATTTTTTTGTCGTCTCGCCTATAATATGGTAGGTACTAAAATTAATCGTTATTACTTGATTTTTGAAGTGAAAACTTCTTTAGGCGCGTTGAGCACTTTTTGGGTGAAGGAAAAACATTGAACTCATCGTCACGTCCCGTCCGTGATCCGTCACGCTTCGTAGCACTCGTAGCCGATGCGCTACGCCGTAGCATCACTTAGGCGTAGCAGTGCTACGACTAGGGCGGGGCCTGAGGGGGAGGGGGCGAAGGCTTCCCCCCTTAGGGGGGGGGGGAGATGTGGCCACGAAACACCCCCTCCCCCTCAGGTCTACCTCACCCCCCCAATCAACTCCCCACGATACTACCCCCCTCGACCCGCCATCAACTCCCCACGAAACCACCCGCCCCCCTCAGGGCTACCCCCCCGCGGCCTAACTTCGCATCCATTGGAGCTAGGAAGCCGAGTTTGGGGTCGTTTGAAAGGGCTTGAAGAGTTCTTTCATCTGGGTCCATCAAAATCCTGATTTTTTTTATCGAGGTACGATCGGATGATGTTATCACGTAAAATTATCGTTCGTAAACCGACTTTATAAACAACCATTTTTTCAAATAAGTTAGTTTAGGTGTATGCTCCAGGGTAGCCCGCGAAATTCAAATTTTCTTATGTTTTTTGCAATTTGCAGGCCAGGCAATTATAATCATCAAAATAATCAATACAACCTTCCAAGTTCATAAAGGTGCAGGAATGACTTTGACTTAGAAAAAGTAATTTTTCCACCTTTATGAACTTGGAGGGTTGTATTGATGATTTTGATAAATATAATTCTGTAACTACATACGTCTTATAGCTGCGAATAATATTTTGATCGACATACAACCTAGCACTGGCCTGCAAATTGCAAAAAACGTAAGAAAAATTAAATCTCGCGGGCTGGTTGGAGCATTCACCTTAAGTTAGTTTTCAGACTTAGTTTTCACTTCTATCGGCAGTTCCTGAAGACTGCCGCGCATGTATTTTCAAGCCTCAATTAAATCAACACAGGTTGGTGAAGGAAAATACTATCTGTTGCCCGCAACTGAAAATTTGGACGTGTACGGTCGAACAAGCTATTTGGTTTACAGTTTAACCAACAAATTACATTGTCAAACCAACCACCAACCAACCAACGGTTGTGTACCAAATAGCTTGTTCGACCGTACGTGTGAGAAAACAAAACCCTCCCTTAGGTACCTATATGCTATTCCAGACTACCTAAAATCTATTTCTGTGCCAAACAGCCAGGTCCGGTCAGCCGTTCTGGCGTGATTGAGTAACAAACATCCATCCATCCATCCAAACTTTTGCATTTAGGTATAATAGTAGTAAGATCACACACATCTCTGGAACCCTACCTTGTTCTAGATGATGTGTGTTCCGAAGGTGACGCAAATCCGCCCCACAGCTATGCTTTGACAGCAAAGCGTCATTGGTTTCTATGTAACTCTATGAAAACGGCAATGAGCGGCAATGTTGCTATCACTGAAGAATCTGGCATAGCAATTTTGCCGCTCTTACATTACGAAAGTTTGTTGGATGTGAGTTAACATCATCACCATAATTTCTTCATCTTCTGCCCTTATCCCAATTTATTTGGGGTCGGTGCAGAATGTCTTGTGACCTAGGATAATTCTTATAAAGAAACTGCACACGTCAGGCGGTTGCACCCGCGTAGTTCCCGTTCCCGTGGGAGTACGGGGATAAAATATATAGGCCTATGTTACTCGCTGATAATGTAGCTATCCAATGCTGAAAGAATTTTTCAAATCGGTCCAGTAGTTTTTAAGTTTATTCGTTACATACAAAAAAACAAATCATTTCTCTTTATGATATTAGTATAGATACGAGTACGAAAGATTTTGTTACTCATTATTTTCTTTACCAGCCTACCCGACAACAAATAGACTTTATGAGGAAAATAAATCATGGCTGACTAATGAGTTTTTTTTTATAAGTTTTACAATTAATAAATGTTCAATTAAAGTGTTTTGAACAAGCTCTTATGATATCAGCGGGTCCATTAGTATTAGGATAGATGGGAAAAATACTAAAATAAAGACACAAAAAGTTTGGTAATTTTTCAAAGTTAACGTTTTTGTACGTAAGTAGGTATTGCCATTGGCCGAAGGTTCAAAGTCCATTGAACTCTTGTTTTTTGTCATTATTATATTTTGAATGGCTAGTTATGTGGGTAGGTACTTAACTTTTTGAAGTTTTGAACATAACAAGTCTTTTGGAAATGTACTTATCAGGTCTATAAAAAAGTTTTTTTTAAACAACCAGGTCTATAAAAAAGTTTTGTTATTAAAAAAACCATGCTTTTGATCCATACTTGTTGACTTAATAGTCAAATAACAAGTTCTCAAAGTCGCTCCAGCTGTCTGTACTCGTAGATCTTTTTAACTACGCAATGCAATTTTCAGCAATAGATAGAGTGATTCAAGGGGAAGGTATGTATGTATATGCACCCGTGTGAAGCCGGGGCGGGTCACTAGTACCCATAGAATAAAACTTACCATCACAACTTATTAAATTCGATATCATATAAAGTTCAGAAAGTTAGTTTACTAGCTTACATGAAGTCTCTAAGAGGAGTACCTACCTACCAATTTTAAGAATTTTACGTTTTTTTACGGTTTCGTTGCCATCAGGATAAAAAAGTTAATTAACGCGGAATTAAAATAAAAACTCACGTAAATAATTATTTTAATAATTATAATTACTCCATTAATGTCTCGACAGGTTTTAACGATCGTGTAATCTGCGCATATATTATAGTTTTTTTTTAATACAAAATCCATGAGAACTGAGATCATTCTAGTCTGACTTCTGAGAGCACAAAAACAATAGGAATAAGACTTGTTTTTTTTCGCAAGCTTCCTGTCTTGATTGAAATATTTTAGTTGGAGTATCTTGTTTATAAATGAGGCTTTACATTAAGGAAAATAAATTAAGATGTGATTAGATATTAAGATGGTGTCTAGTTTCTTAGTAGGTATGCTTTTTTATCTTTATTGAATCACACATAGGTACGTTTGACTTGTCGGAAATATAAAGTTTTTCAGGTAAGTATGTAGAGTCGAACATCCAACATTGTGGTTTTTGTATTTTGTGAATCTCCTAATTTTGTTTTCAGTCAACAACATTGCTAGCATTAAATCGTAAGGAATATTGATGCAACACATAGGTAGGTAATGATATTTATCAAAACACTCATCCCTGAAATTCGTAACAAAAACTTTTCCCATTTTTCAAAGCTTTGAGATCGTTTTGAGATCTATTTCTCTCTTTGCCTACAAAATCTACTTATTTAAAGGCCTTACCGTTGCATACAAACGTATTCGTTTTCCTTAACGATAAGTACTTAGGCATCTACTTATGCTTAACTTTCGTAGTAGTTGTGATTACACACAAGACACAGTTCGAACAGGTGCGTATTCCATGATTCACAAAAATAAATACTAATGCCGAACCTTTACAACAAACAGGCTACGAAAACATTCCACTTCGGTTAGTATTGTATTATTACTAATTATATCGTTGTTTACTCAGGTTCCTCAGGTTCGATGTGGCTGAACGAAGTTATTCATAATTATCAATGTAATGACTCAAAGAATTTGAATGGAATTCATCAGGTGTTTACGGTAAAAATTACGAAATTTCGTAAATATTCTGATTATTTGACAACAGAGCTAGAATTTGTAGGTTGGAATTTGTTGCATGATATGGAATAAGTATAATGAATTTTATATTCTATTATCCTAATTAACGATGTTGGAAAATTAAAAAATATAGCTAAGGGACTGACTTATTCTGCCCAAAAGCAATCGATGTATGTCAATCCTGTTGCAAGTCGTTGTAGAAATACGTAATAATAAATGAAACACAGTTTGGAAGCGATTTGTTTTTTTTTTACTAATTTTACTCCGGGTTTACTAAAGTTTAGCATTCCTTGAAATGCTAAGTAACAGCTCCTTGCACTTTAGCCCTTGAAATGCGACTCAAAAGCACTGCCACCCGAATGCGGCCCTGTATTTCAGCCTCGCAGCCCGCTTAGCATGAAACGTAGAAACGAAAGAGCAGTGCAAGTACGTAGGAATCGATTCGATAAATCTGACAGATATTCTCGACAAAATGAGTTTTTATCTTTGTTATAAACTCATTTTGTCAAGAATGACTGTAAAATTTATCGAATCGATTCCTACGTACTTGCACGGGAGAATCGACAAATCTTTTGTTCATTTGTCATTGAATCGACAAAATGACAGATGAACAAAAGATTTGTCGATTCTCTTTTGTTTCTACGGCGTTCATGCTACGCGGGCAGGTGCAACATCATCTAAGTGCGTCAATTCGCACTTGAGGTGACAACATGCCATGTTAGGTCACTCATCAAACATTACCGAGCAATATGTGTTTGAGTTACTCGCAATCTTCACAGTTTTCTCATAACGCCATTTTCGATTTATTTACCCACCTAGACAAAAGCAAGGATGGATTGATTTGCGAGATAATGTTTTGCTTGAGCAGTCTGCGGATCGATAACATCATTTTTTAGCTACTTACAGTTTTTAACACATTTTGGGACTGGCTGTCACTTTTAGGGTTCCGTACCCAAAGGGTAAACACGGGACCCTATTACTAAGACTCCACTGTCTGTCTGTCCGTCTGTCTGTCACCAGGCTGTATCTCATGAACCGTGATAACTTAAGAGCGCACCGAGCTTCTGGCGATAATAGATTTTAGGTATTCCAAGCAGAACGAAGCAGGACTAAAGCGGATAGGGAGGAAGCCTGGCGGCTCTGGTTAGAATGGGCGGAATAGAAAACATGTAGTTTTGTTTTAATTCAAAATCTGATGATCTTCCGTGAAGTATTTACGCCGTACTTAGGGTTTATTTTGTTTTTTAGAGATTACTTTGTTTTTTTTTACTATTGAGGAAACTAAAAGTAATCGTGTTTCTAAACTGTACGATGTATAGAGTGAATCCTTATATATCTTATATATTAATTGCATAACTAAAGGATAAGTAATAACGATGCAGCAATAAATCAAGCGAATGAAATTATTTTGGAATTACGTATCGTTTCATTCGGTGCGCTCTTAAACAGTTGAAATTTTCACAGATGATGTATACTCACATAATATTTAGTTGTATATTCACTTTAAAAATATAAATTAAATTAAAATAAAATAAATATTGAAGGGGTGCTCCCATACAACAAACGTGATTTTTGTCGTTCGAGACGTTTTGTGTAATGTTGTATTATAATGGTACGGAACCCTTCGTGCGCGAATTCGACTCGCACTTGGCCGGTTTTTCTATTCCGACCTGTCCAGACCAAGCTTTGGTCCTCGTCATTACTATAACATCCATACTGTTGAAAAGAGACCAGATCTTTCTTAGTGAGAATGAGCAGAAGGTCAACTACCTCTCTCAGTGAACTGACGAAGGCGAATGATCCACCACCCGGGCCTAGCACAGTTGCCGTTGCAGAGTAAGAGAGAGTTCACTCTCTCTTACTTTAGGATGTCTGTACTCCCACACCCAAACTCTTATACAAAGTTCTGGTTACCACATTACCGCCTTTTGATCGTTATCTGCCATTCAAACACGATTGTAAATATTAAATTAACTGCATAGGCTTTCATGTTAACTGGTTATCTTTAGTGCGAATCGTACACGCTATTCAAGGCGCGTGCTACCGAGTGTAAATACAATATAAGTAATAAGTTAAGTAGACATTACTAGACGAAAATAGCTAGGTACCTATACAATTTCATCTGATACTTTTATGTATTAGTTTTGCATAGCTTATTTAATTTTAGCCTATAAAGTTATCACTGCACAGACACTGGATATGTGTCTGTAAGAGGGAATGGATCTTAATTCACCACGTAGGTATGCTCAGTTCGGGATGCTAGATGTCACATGTCTTCGAATTCTTGGGAGAATTCCAGTTTCCTCATGATGTTTTTCATCACTGTTTTGAGAGCAGTGATGACGATATAAATTAAACAATTTGAAGTGCCTGTCTGTGTTCGGAGTTACGGGCCACAACTGCTTTTTTAGTTTATTTTGCACCGAAAATACGTTCATAAGGCTTTATATTTTCATCGTAGCTTCAGTTGGGTCTGACTCAGACAGCCTATGTGCCCATAAACATACTATTTTGTGATTAATGTCTATTCGAAAATTGTTATCCAAAAGACTGTTTTCAGCAATATATCTCCTTTTATGAGACACTCCTGATCACCAACCTAAGTATAATAACCAGTTGATTGATTGATAGACCCAATTGATACTGTAGGTACATCAACCTATCACTCACTGAACACGTGTTACTAGTTATCATTAAAGTGCAAAGTCTCCATATAAGGAGGGGTTACCAGCCGACCTCGACCTGAACGAAATAAAAATGGCAGACAATAGCCGCAAGATGGCGGATTTAATGATAAATAACGTAGGTAATTAATGCTGGGGTCATACAGATCTTGAGATAATATGCCAGCAGCCAGCGAGAGGTGGCAGAAATGGTCAGGCACATGTAACAACGTAATTATGTGTAATGGAGTACATTAAACACGCTGGTTATGAAGATTTTATGACCTGAAATATAGAATCTAGAAACTCGATTTTGAGTTGAAGGTTATTTGCGCTTTAGTCAAACTGCCAGGTGTTTAAAGTAATCGTTGACATCGGCAGACATCGTTCAACTCAGGTCGAGAAACTCTATAACTCATGGGTTCGAGTCTTCCAAATGGTTTTTTCCTAGATCATGGAATAATACGACATTATCTAAGTACTCGACATATTATAAACTAACGTAAATTATTCAAGTGATCCTGGCCTAGTTGTTTAATTACATTTTTATGATCTACCCACTTTGTTGAAACATCTGTGTTAGGTTATGTTAATTGCTATTTAACGTTATTATTTTTAAGATAACGAATCCATTCCATATTGTTATGCATTTTCAAAACAGCACCTGTTGCTTGGACTCAGATGTAATTTTTCAATTTTCGTTTCATATCTTCAGCTACAAAGGGGAAGATCATAATTAAAGAAGATAATATTTCCTTGTAGGGAGGCACTTAATGCTTCTTGTTTACATCTTCAATTTATAAAGGAGCATGATACATTAATAGCAATCCCCAAACTGGGTTTAAGTACAATCATACAATGTCCATAAATGGAATCTAATGACGAAATATACGGCTAAACTACAATGGTGGCTAACTATCTCAACTGAAATTTTGGTTCATCATCTGCCTAGCCTTTTCCCAACTATGTTGGGGTCGGCTTCCAGTCTAACCGGATGCAGCTGAATACCAGTACTTTACTTGGAGCGACTGCCTATCTGACCTCCACAACCCAGTTAGTACTGGGTAATACGATACCCCTTGGTATGGACTGGTTGTAAGACTTTTTGGGCCACTGAAACACTGAAAACTGTAACGACTGTGAAAGAATCTACAAATGATAGCCGGGACCAACAGCTTAACGTGCTTTCCGAGGCACGGAGGAAACTCGGTATGTTAGGGTGGTCACCTATCCACAGACCAACCTAGGCAAGCACGGTTAACCTAAAGATCGACCCGAGCGGCTGTTATTATATAGCCACGAGCTCCTCTTCAACTGAAATCTTGGTTGTCTTCGATAAATAATGATTGTCTCGAGCAACGACTTTAACATTATTGATCACAGATTCCAAGAGGTCTCCCTAAGAAGTATTTAAGGTAAGCCTCTCTAAGAAGTATTTACGAGTATTATGATTTTCTCATTTATCTCTAATCTAAACGCATAAAGAAAATTATAATCGTGCGCCACTATGTACAACAGTGTGCACTCGCCCGATTTCCTATTTACTATAAATCTATTGTTTTGTCTCGAAGTGATTGTGACTTCTCACGCACAGATACGAATGCTCAAGTCTATGAATCTTCGTTGGACATCAGAAATTGCTTAATTGCAAAGAAATATTCTTCAATGAGTTAATCTTTTTAAATTAGATTTTTATCGTTTGATCTGGTAGCAACAAAATGTGCTAGGGGATGGCTACCGAATCTGCATCACTGGGTGACTTTGGGGAGAAAAATCTTTTATTCTTCAGGCGCAACGGACATCCGCTTGATAGAAATGCTTTTTGGCACACTCCGGGTGGCCAAATCACATTTACACTTTGCCACCTGGCATGAATTCCCTTGACCAATTTTAACTGTCACTGTTAAGCGTCTCTCAAAACAGTGAAGAGAACTAACATTCGAAGATCGTAGTTATGGCCCATTACCTCTCATAGAGAGGAGGCCTGTGTCCCAGCAGGGGGGCCGAGTCTGCTATTACAATAGTGTCACAATGGTCTATCATTGATTTCATAATTGTTGATTGGTGCCATTGTCATTTTACTAAAAGTTCGTAACCTGCTAAATTCATAATGGTCGATCATAGGTCGGTCAATGGTCTCGTAATAGAATTGTGTTATAATGACATTGTTGTATTGCCATTATCATAAAACCTGTTAATAGAAATTAAATTGATTGAAGATGATTGAAATTTGAACATCTAATCATGCCAGATTTCATTTATATATATTTTTTCATATTATTTATTAGCGTTCTACGCAATCTGAAGTAGAAGTAGTTCGTAAATAGAAACAAAACATTAAGTTATGTGTAACGTAGACTAATGTGAAATTATACAATTCAATAATATTTTATCTGTTTAGCTATCAAAATCAAATGTGACATTACGGCTTACTGACGTTTTATCTGTTTTATTTCTACCGGCCGGTGTTTTGATTTATTTTCGTTTATGTGTTTTAAATTATCTATTATTTATTATATGCTATTTCATTCGATGGAGTGTCAGTGGCTGCCCATTGGAAAGTCATATTGATGCTGCTATATTATTAGATTACCTTGTCAAAATCGACAATTATAAAATCAATGATAGCCCATTGTGACACTATTGTAATAGCAGACTCGGCCCCCTGATTATACATTTCGTAAACAGTTTTCGAACTCAGCTAATTCATGAAACTTAATAAAAAAAAACACTACAGTGAAAAAACATTAAATGTTCTTCAATGATAGCCTCATCAAAAGTATCCTTGTCCATTAGGCTTTCAACTTAATGGTGTCCCTGCCCAGTAGGCTATAACGTCAGCCAGCAGACGTCAGTGTTGCCACTTCAGAAGGTTTTATTATCTGAGGTAAGGGACACTATTAAATGTCGACACCTCACTGTTTAAGTACGGACCGGTTTGCGACCTCTACCTGCCGAAATTTATGTGTGGAATATTTGTGATTTCTTATATTTTTTGTTGTTACGCTCACAACAAAAATATTATATATTATTATAATTAAAGTTCGCGCGTACATTCGGAAAAAGCTGGCAGTTTCGTCACAGCGCGCAACGATAAAGTTTTCCCCATTGTTTGTCTTTTTATTTTAGTTTAACCGAGTAAATATATATTTACATTAATATGTATTTTGGTATATACATATTTATAGTATTTTATAAATATCCTTGTAGTTTATCTTAGTGAGTAAGTATTCATTATAATTATTTTCGGATATACACCTACCGCTAAGCTGCTTGTCTCTGCATCACCCAAAGGTTGACTGGTAGAAAATGCCTACGGCATTAAGTCCGCCTCTGTACTTTGTGCTTGAAGTGTTAAATAAATAAAAAAAATAGTAAAACACCTTTTTATTTTTGATTGAATTAGTTCATAATATAATGGTGTCAATGAAAGCCATTATAATCTGGTGCTAAAATTGCATGCTGCTTGAGACTGTGCGTTTCCTGTTATCATGCCTAAATAAGTAAAGAGTTGGTGAGAAGAGTTTCATTCTTCTAATACATTATGGTTTGTTTATGGTTCACATGATCCTGAAGAATGTCGTGCTATTTACAATCGCATTTATGTAAGACATTTTTGTTTTGTAAACGGGAACAGTGACAAAAATAAATCAAGAATATTCCGTAGGTTATTTTAAGCAATTCCTGTTGCGACAAGCTATTGCTCATTATAATATTTATTATGTATGATCGACAAGAACGTACATTGCACTTGATAATTATTAAGTGGTTATTGCCAATATCTCAGCTGGTTGTCCTCTAGGCCAACCACCAACCAATAAATTGTGACCATTTTTGTATGTTTCGAGGTGAGGTGACTTGAGCACACGTTGATTTAATTAAGTTAAAGTAATAAATCAAAAGTTGAATTTGCAACAGTGGAAAATATGGTAGGTAGATCCGTTTGTTGTACAATAACAACAGGTGTGCTTTATATTGTAGGTAATCCACTTATGTAGGTACTGCTGGTTTTATTTTCTTCTTCATAAATAAAATATTAATGTTGTTGTATGCATTGTATTTTTATTGTATACTTAATTTTTTTGTCATTTTGTATGCACGTCATGTTCCTGCGACAAATTATTATTTTTCTTTCTTTACGTGAACATTTGCCGTGACATTTGTAAGATTGTTGTCTGAATGTACTGAAAAAAACAATATGAGGTCGTAAGTTCTGGTTTTGAACACGCGCAAAAAGATCTTTGTAAGTATAAATGTACCTACTTATTTACCAAATTTGGGGAAAAGAGTTAGTTTTTCAGACAATTTTGAGGGTCGCAATCACGAGAGATGTTTCGATCTAGAAGCTTAGCAAGATGTGTACTTAATCAACCACTCTCCAACTTCGAAGGCCTGTCAGTACATAGACATATATGGACGCACCTGTTTACTTATATTATAAATAGCACATGAAATACTACTGAGATCACCGCAGTATACACGGCGACTTATCAAGCTATACATTTCCACTATAAGATGGCCTCGCCACAACGAGAGATCCGCATAAACTGGGCTTTGTATAGCTTCTTGATTGGTCGTCGTGCTTACGTAGTTTTTACTACGTAATTTACGAAAAATGAATTTTTTACGCAGTTCTACGACACAGTTATCAAACTTTAAAAGCTCTACAAAAATGCCAAACTTTGAAAGCAGGGCGATTGAAACATAATTCTTTCTTACCGTCTATGGAGATAGATGCTAAGATCAGACCTGTGACAAGTGAAAATGATTAAATTTACAGTCAGCAGGTAAGTTAGCACGTCTTGCGTAGGTACTCATACTCATGTTTTTTATTTAAATGGAGCTAGGTGTAAAGTTATACTAAGTGCCTATCTAGGAAATTGGTAACTATTAACGAAAAACCAATAATAACTATTATAACAACATTAAGGTAGTCGTCCAACTTTACAAACTTATAATGACAATGGTGTCGATTCTGTTGTACACAAACTAAACTTTATTTAGGCTATTGCTATCTTTTACTAAAAGGCAGTGCGAGAAAAGGACGGCTATAGCTATGAACTAAGTTAGAAATGTCAAATTAGTTTATGCCTTGCGCTTCACCGTGTTTTTAGTCGACATGTTTTTACGTGCACCCTTCATTTGTATGGAAATATTAGTTCCAACTAAATTTGACAGCTCTAAATTACGTCCGTCTCTTTCTAGTTTTTTTAGAGAGAAAAAGATATAAAAAAGCCAAGCCTAAATTAAGTTTAGTTTGTGCATAACAGAATCGACACTAATATCTTCCAGAAACTCAGATTATTAACTTTCATCGGTTGTACCCATAATGCCCAAGGAAATTAAAGAATTTTAAACTCGACTCATTCTTAACTTGACTTACCTAAGATCTCCTCGAGCCAGTAGCAGGAAATGTACAAGAATATGGCAACACCCAGCCAGAAGCCGAGTAGCAACACTGCAAGGTACTCCCACATGGTGTATGTCGCATCACTAGCACTCGTTTGTTAACACTCAGTCCTGTGGCACATCACTAGACGATTCACTTTTTTTATTGCTGTTATGACATTTTGAGTGCCTGTGGTGAGGGAAAAGATTGTTATGATTTTGCGTATTTGATACCGACAAACAGCAGGTATTAACAGGTGATGATGGTTAATTAAATCGAATGGAGTAAAATGCCGCTTCTTGTGTAGAGAAGAAAATACAAAATAGTTAATTTTATAGGCTACAGTATCTAAATAACGATTGATTTTGAAGCAGCGGTTCATAGAAGACAGCTGCGCTCCAAATTTCAACTGTGTGGTGACAACAATCTAGGAGTAAAATGGCTGTGACATATGAACGGACAGGACGAATCTATAAAGGTCAATTGGCAACGGAACCCTAAAAAGATATAGATCTACTTTCCAAAACATTTTGCTTTACAATTAACAATATTGAGTATTATGAAATGTTTAACGTGTTTTATGTTAAGCCTTGATATTTTAAATAATTACTAAATATTAATAATGATATCAATGAATGTTATTGTCCAATTTAATCCAATGAAAATAGTCGTCAAAACTAAAAGCTGATTACGCAAAGACAATAACTTTCATTGTGTTACCTTGGCTGTTGTTCTTTTTTTAAATATTTTAAAAAGTTTTACAGTCCACCGAAACTTAAAAAAAACTGAGATATATGAAAAAAGATGGATCACCGACCTCAAATAAATTATAATAAATAAGAGCAGGATAATGCTAATGATAAAGACAACACATTATTATTGTTATAAGTAAAATAATAATTTCATCGACATACTTAGAATTTCACCATTTGTGTGTATTGTTATATTTTCAAGTCATATTGTTTTGAAGATAAACAATACCGCTATTCAATTGTTTATTAATGCATCGACATTCAAATGTTAGTAAACAATTAAATAATTATTCGATGAAGCATTTTCCATGCAATTGAATCGAAGAATGAAAACATTGACACATCAATCACACCATGTTTTCATTTACCTACTTTTCATTTTTGGGCAATGCCAGATTGATTGTTTGAGTATTTAGTAAGCAAGAATATGTTTGGCAACATTGTATCACTGACGGATTATTACGTTTGTTAATTATGATCTTTTATGAGATTACACGAATCTTTGTGCCATCCTGGAGTAACGAGAATGATACATTGGGTAAGATGCAAAAATCTTCCATATTCAGTGGAAGAGGCGCGTTATCATGTCTTGTAAAGTATCTGCCGAAGAAAAACCAAGATTCAAAAGAGATTTATCCGGTAATTTGATAAAAGCAACAACACCTTTCGAGCGTTTATCTCTATATATTTAAAGGGCCAATACCATCTTCCACCGCAAACAAGTATTTTTATATACAAATTTTTATATATTTTATTATTACAAAGTATTATTGATGTATATTCGAGATTCCCATTTGCATACCCCTGCCGAAGTATTATATTATCTGTGCCCCTGCAAAGACACAAGCTTAGACAGTGTTATCAAAAGCTTAACGGAATTATTTTCAATGTTTGGAATGCCATGTATGATGCATACAGATCAAGGAGCCGCATTTATGTACAGAGAGCTTAAAGACTTTCTAAACGCTAAAGGAATCGCTACCAGCCGGTCAGCACCGTACAATCCTCATGGACTGTGGAGCGTCTAAATGGGACGCTATGGCAAACAATACGTCTTGCACTGAAAACAAAGAACATGGCTGTAGAAATGTGGTAGAATGTTTTAACGCAGTCTCTACGCAGCATTCGATCACTTTTGTGCACCGCAACTAACATGACTCCACACGAACGGATGTTTGTCCACCCAAGACGATCATCCTCGGGACAGTCACTGCCGACATGGTTCACAAGTACGATCCACTAGTGGAAGAAGTAAAAATGATCAAACCATCCCCAATGAGTAGCAAAGTGCGATTTCCAATTGGACGGGAAATTATGGTATCTAACAGACATTTGGCGCCAATGAGCGGAGGCACAGATGTTAGCGATACTTCAGACTCTGAGGATATCGAGTTTCATGACACAGAAGAACCTCCTCCACTTCCTCCACCTCCGCCAACTCATCTAGAGGACTACGAAACGAACTTAAGGAGGGAGGAATGATGTAGGTTTTATATTGAGAGACTTTAAGGCCCTTCTAACCCTAAAATTAGCAACTCTATTTGTGGTGGTTCAAACTTCGTTTGAAATTCTGTTAGAATAAAGTTCTAATCAGCTTGCACTACAAAGCGGTTGTTACGTCAGTCACTGCGGCCGAATAGTGCGAAATTACTGGTTTTTTGCGATTTACAAAAAATCTATTGATTGGACTAAAAAAATAAAACACAAGACCTGCTATAAAGTTAGTTCAGTTAGTATGCAAAGATTCATGATCTAATTTCAAGTACTTTTTGAATACCAGCGGTTTATTGTTCGATTTGGAGGTAAATTTGGATATTTTTTTTATCGAGAAAAGTTTATGGAATCGTGTTTTCGTCACACATAGGACTTAGCATTAATCCTCAACTTTACCATATATTTATTTTAAAATTAATGCTGCAGTATTTTAGAAGTAACGGAGGATCATGCAAAGCCATTTGAGGGATATATAGCCCTTAATGTAGGTAACTATAGAAACCACATCTGTTATGTGTCATGTAGAATAAACCCTAATTCTGAAAGCAGGGCCGTCTTATTATAACAATAGGTATCTAGATATTTTCGTCTAGCAATGTCTAACTTATTACTTTTATTGTATTTACACTCGTTAGCACGCGCCTTGAATAGCGTGTACGATTCGCACCAAAGATAACCAGTTAACATGAAAGCCTATGCAGTTAATTTAATCTTTACATCGTGTTTGAATGGCAGATAACGATCAAAAGGCGGCGCTTACATACGCCCCGACAGTCCGACACCTTTCTGTCATTTACCGCTGCAGTATTAAAGTTCCTTTCTATAACAATAGGCGAAATGTGGTAACCGGAACTTGGTCTAAGAATTTGACTGTAGGAGTCAGACATCCTAGTGTAAGATTCACGGCAACTATGCTAGGCCCGGGTCGTGGATCACTAACATTGCTAAGTATTTACTTCTGCATCAAAATTAGTTACTACACTAAGGCTGCGGTTCTACTGAGGCGGAGCGAGGCTGCGGAGCGGAGAAACTGAGAAATATTCATCAATAGGATTGCATACTGGAGCGGAGCTGAGATTTTATGCGATCCTATTGGTTAACATTTCTCCGTTTCTCCGCTCCGCAGCCTTGCTTCGCCTCAGTGAAACCGCAGCCTAACAATGGTAAATATTTTAAAGTTAACGGAAAACATCTTATCCTAGAACCATAAAACATAATTATTTTGACATTCCCCAACCCGCACTGGGCCCGCGTGGTGGATTACAGTCCACTCTTTTTCAATGAGAGCAGGCCTGTGTCCCAGCTGCGGTAGCATTAAGGACGCTGGTTACATTTTCGATGAACTCAAATTTAGGTATCTAAAGTCGCACACAGCAACACATTAAACCACTCTGAGCGCTCGATTTTATACTTCACTTATATAATCTAGGTTCTTAATATAATTTTTTGTTTCATTGAAATTGACTCCGGAAGATTGGACTTTTAAAAATGCATTTGGTTACTGTTACGAGTACTTAGGTGCCGTCGTCGTGTTATGTAGGTAAGTTTATTTTTAGTATATATTTGTATATTTTTGAGGTGAAATATGCTGTAAATTTACCTAAAATGGTACCTATTCTATCTTCCTATTCGCGGATTTTTTAAAAAAAGTAGGGTCCTACTTTTTTTAAAAAATCCGCGATTATTGTGATGGGAAATAGGTATTTGTGCGAAAATTTTATACTCCGGCATACAATTTTTCAGATGCCAATCTGGAGTTGAATACATTATCTTTACATTAAGACCATGTAATCTTCACTTATGTGTCTGCTTATACATTAAAATGGTACCTGAAAAACACTGTTATTTGTAGAAAAATTTGAAAGCGTCCTTAAAGGCTGATTATATTTTGCAGTTATCGAAGAAACGGATTTTCAAACGTATGGAGTAATGAATTATGATTTTGTTTAAAAATCCTTCGTCCTGTGCTTTTATTACAAAATTGGAGTATTGGAGTTTGATGTCATTTATTTTTATGGCTTTAAAAGTAATTCGTCGATACCCAAATCTTTTCAAAATCCGATTGGAATCGCAGTACGTAACAGACACTTGATATCAGAGCCCTCAACACATCCAATTGACAAAGACTCGAAGTAAATTGATACGTCAGTGGTTACGGTACAGTTAATACGATAACTACACTATAGACCGTTCATTAAAGGGATTCTGACTCAATAGTGTCAAGTTGCACTTGTACTTATGCCCATTTTCACCGACATTAAACGACACTTAAACGAATGCTTAAGGAAAGACTGTTGAATTTTCTACACTCGGCCCAGGGCAGAGAGGTGAAATTCCAGCACTGCATCCATTTAGGTGTCACCTTGTGTTAGTGAAAAAAGAGCTTGATGAAAACAACCTAGATAAGTTGTTATATTAAAGCGAAATACCGCTCAGACCGCTCACTACTTCAAAATAATTATAAATTGTGTCGTGGACACCAGATAGTTGATATACTACATAGATACTTTTTGTTTGTAAATACATACTTATTATACCTACATATAAACAGCCATGACTCGGAAACAAATGTCCATGCTCATCACACAAACATTTGCTCCAACCGGGATTCGAACCTGGGACCGTAAGAACGTAAGGCAGCCTCACTACCGCTGCGCCATTCGGGTCGTCTAAATCAACTCTAGTGGTTTTTTTAAGTACCTAATTTACTTATATTTTCATAAATGTTTATGTAAAGTTATAATAGGCACCCGTTATTAAGTTTTCAAGGTTGACAAATAGTCAGTGGGTGGGTACAGTTACAATAAGCAATTTCTTATTATATTATTAACAAATGACAAAATCTTGAACAAAGTATGTACCTACATTTTATAAAGATTTAATTTTCTACTACGAAAAGCAGTAGGCTTTCAAATCTTATATCGAGGTAAGAAGTTTCTATATCCTTAAAAATATCACCCGGACTGTAATAACGAATCGCTTGACATGGACACCTAATTCATTAAAATCGGGTCAGGAGTTTAATTAAGCGCTACGGTGAAACATAACAAAACAATGTTGCAAACAGACATAAAAACATAACTTCCTTTTTTGGCTTGGACGTAGTCGGGTAAAAATCGGCCTGTGTGCCTGTTATTTTTTCGTAGTGTCTCAATGTGTCATGCTATCCTAAAGTTCTACTGACCTAAAAATACTAACGCATAGAACCATAAACACTTGTATTAAATAAAATACTGCTTCACCTACCACAGCCTACCAAAACCAAACCAAACCACACCTACAGTTACCAAATTTACGACTATTAAAATGAGATAATTTCCATTCATGAGGAATAGTGTACGACCTTGTTACTGGTTTTAGGTAAACAACACACGTTTCAATGACTTCTATTATAGTACTTGTATGTACGTTAGTAAAGTATCTAAGGTATTCGGAAGACATTGTTGTTTCTAGGGAATACCTACATGCAGCATGAGAGCAAAAATATGCAACTCGAGAAGATAGGGAATTTGCCTATTAAAAATGCGCTTTTAATCGAAAAATATTATCTATCAAAAAACTAGACAGCATTACTAATACTTAATTAATATGAAAACTAAATACATTTCCTTTGGGTGTTTTCTTTTGTAAAATTAAACGACATCAAATAATCGATTCCTGAAAACAAATAATTAACCTAGGTACCTACTATTTCCTGTAGTAACATTTGGTCTCTACCTTGAAATGTTTAAAAGATAAAAATTTATTTAGCGAGAAGATTTATCTTAATTTACGTCATTGTTCCGACATGACTTTGCTATCGTCATCATTATTCAGCTGAACTACGTCCACAGATTAAAGCGAAGTGAATTTATACTACGTTAATGTTAAACGATCTCATGAAACCAAAAAATGCAAATTGAACTCTGTGCATGGTAAATAATACAGTAATTTTATAAAATTATAAAACACTTAACATTTTTGTGAGAAAAACCTACTAGACCAGAAACATAAAAATAGGTATAGCACTAAACAGGTGATAATTTGGTTCGACCTTCACCTAATGTGAGCACCTAATCTCGTTTACATAATCAATACGGATACAGACACAAAAACAACAGAAAATCGATATGAATCGTGTAACACGTCTATTCTTCGACCCTAAATGGTGTTTTATTATTAGTTCTAAGAAGTGTATACGACTATTCTTCTACCTTACTACTCTGTCAAGAAAGTACCGGGAAAAGATCAATAATACACAAAATGTCTGTTATTCATCCAAATTTATTTTATCACCTTCAAAGTATGCTCCTTTAGAAACGATACACTTGCGCCAACGAATAATCCATTCATCAAAATATTTTTTAAACGCTGCTTCCGGAATTGAGTTCAGTTCTCGCCGCGAATTCTCCTTTATGTCTTCTATCGATTGAAAACGGGTGCCACGAAGTGGTAATTTGAGTTTAGGAAAAAGAAAAAAGTCAGCAGGAGCCATATCTGGTGAATATGGTGGTTGCTGGATGGTATTTGTTGAGTGTTTGGTCAAAAATTCGTTCACAATGATAGCCTTGTGCGAAGGCGCATTGTCGTGGTGCAAAATCCAAGAATTTTCTTTCCACAAATCTGGCCTTTTTCGTCGAATTTGCTCTCTTAAACGCCGCATAACGCTCAAATAATATTCTTTATTTACCGTTAGACCTTCCGGTATGAATTCAGAGTGCACAACACCGCGATAGTCAAAGAAAACAGTCAACATGACTTTGACTTTTGATCGACTTTGGCGTGGTTTTTTCGGTTTCGGTTCAGTTGGAAGGCGCCACTCCGAAGCTTGTTGACTAGTTTGCATGTCAAACTCGTAAACCCACGTCTCGTCACCAGTAACAATGCGTTTCATGAATGTTGGGTCCGAACTGACTCGTTCTAGCATGTCCTCAGCGACTTTCATGCGATTGAGTTTTTGGAGAAAATTCAGATCTTTTGGGACTAGCCGAGCAGCAACATGTTTCATACCCAAATGATTAGTTAAAATGGTACGGATCGACTCGTGAGATACAGAAAGTTCGGCGGCTATCTCTCTCAGAGTTGAATGGGGATTTTCAGTCACTATTTTCTTCACTTTTGCGATGTTAACTTCAGTTGAAGACGTTGACGGCCTACCAGAGCGAGGCAAATCTTCCATCACATCTCGACCGCTTTTGAACGCTTTGAACCACTCATAAGCACGAGTTTTTGATAAAGTCGATTCACCGTAAGCCTTCTGTAACATTTTCAGTGACTCCGAACACGAAATTCCATTGGCGATGCAAAATTTAAGACAAACTCTTTGTTCGATATTTTTGTCCATTATGAAATTCGCAATACACACTATATATGATATTACTAAAACCAGCACTGTATTTAATATAAATAACAGATGCAACTCAAACTCCGCGCCAAAATGGAAAACAGTTTCAAAAAAACAAAAATTTGAATTTGGAACCATAAACAAATCATCCATTCCCGATACTTTTTTGACTGAATGTATATGGTTTTT
Source organism: Xestia sexstrigata (assembly GCA_941918905.2). Taxonomy (NCBI): domain Eukaryota; kingdom Metazoa; phylum Arthropoda; class Insecta; order Lepidoptera; family Noctuidae; genus Xestia; species Xestia sexstrigata. The sequence goes on along the minus strand of OW799201.2, from coordinate 2,486,354 downwards.
TATTATATTAAGGTTGTGGGGCCAGTCAATTTCGATTAATTATTTATAATAATCAAGGCGACTGTTTATTGGTACTGGCGTATTTTCATGTTTTAACTGCGTGTAGATCATATTAAATAACATTAAAACAGACAGAATTACTTCATGTGAAACGATTCAAGTGTCTCTCCCTGTCGATTAAATACAACTAAACAGCTAAACCGATTTTAAATACATAACAGAGAATTCAACAAGAGAGCAGCGGTGGCCCAGTGGTGGCGGCCCCGACTTACGAACAATAAGTCGTGGGTTCGAACCCAGACAGGCGCGTTACTTTGTAATGTAATGTGTAATTTATTTTATCACCACTGCTCTCAAAACGGCGAAGGAAAACATAGAGAGGAAACCGGCAAGCCTAGAACCAAAAATTCGAAGAAATGTGACATCTACCAATCCGCACTGGGCCCGCGTGGTGGATTAGAGCCCATACGCAAAATACACGCTTTGACGTGGAGTTGCGGACACCAGCCCGTTATACAATATACACGAGCATTAAATCTGAGGAATAACTTGAAAAGGCATTTTTTGTAAAGACCATAGTGGGAAAGACTAGGAGGCGAAAGTTGCCTATTTTCCGGATTTTCTCATACAACAAAGGGGAAAATCAGAAATCCGCACGTTCAAAGTCGCAGGAAAAACGGTCTAGTCCATACTTTCCGTGTTATATTAAAAACATAAATGCGAAAGTAAATCTGTCAGTCTGTTACGGATTTTGCTGAAGTTTCGGACACATTGGTCGACCATGATCTAGGTTCGGACATAGCTTTTTTCCCCTATAGTAATTTTTTACAATACGAATCGATAGAATTTTATAATTCTTCTAAAAATTCTTTTATATTTTATTTACTTTGCTCAAATAATTAAAAGATAAAATTATATCGATTCATATTCTAAAAAATCTCAACCATTTAAGCAAAGGTGGGGTCAGCTATAACTCACTATACCTAAGTTCCCGGGAGAAAATTTCCAATCTCGACCACGCGGGGACGCGGGCGTAGACGAGGGTAAAAGCTTGTATAATATTAACAGGTATGTATGTAAATGATACATGCTCTACATAACTACGATCATGCCTAGTTATCTGTGACATTGCGCGACGGCCTTCGCGCAATGTCACAGGTGACTGATATCGTAAACGTAACGGTCTACGTTTTGGTAAACTGTCACGTATCACAAGCCTTGTGTTATAAGGAAATTCTTTACTCCGGTTAGCTTGATTTTATAATGTTACAAACGGTTGTATTAAACAAATCAGTAAACATCCACTTGGCAAGGTAAAATGCCCCTGATTCCGAAAGCCTAAAGAGTTAAATTCGAATTTTACTTTCATTTATAAGATTGATTCTTAGCCAGTCAATCATAGTTTTCATAACAGGTAGATTTGATACTTAGTCTACTGATCAAATGATTGAGATCTAGTTTTCAGTATAAATAGCAGTGTAGCAGATATAAACGGTGCCTTAAATATAAATTAATGCACGTTTCCGTTGCAATAAGCATTACAACTATAATCTAGATTTCTAGAACCACTGCTTGGGGAAGTGCAGGCAGACACAGAGCTTGTTCTGAATGTCTAGAAACATGTAAAAAAAAGTTGTCAATGATAAAGATTAAAGGAGTGTACAAAGAAAAAAGTATTACCGGTTAGGTTAGGTTATTAGATCATCGGTGATAAAGGTTTATAACCTGATTTTCCACCGGTGATCTTATTGTTACAAGCGAATAGATTGTCTCAGTTTGAAGAATCATTATCTCCCTGTATTTTTTAACCAATATACTGTGTTTATTACATAATATACACAACAATATAGATAAAAAAATACTTGAGCTGTAGTAACAAAAACAACTACTTTATGACTTTTGACCAAAACAGCCGAGCAATATAAACCTTTTTTATTTTTGTTATAGAAGATTTTTACTATTAAATGCCATAGATTTTATATCTGTACATTCTGGGGTACAGGCTCATACAATTTTTGGGCAAGTCCTTTTTGTATGCAAATGCAAATCAATGATAACTGGTTCATATCACTTGCTTATCTTATCACTCAAAATTATATTAACTACAAAGTGATGAAACAACAGACAAATTATCGATATGGTCCTTTTGTTGTGATATAAGCATTTGATAAGTACAGCTCATTTTTTATTTTAGCGCGTAAAACAGTTTTCGCGCCATAAGACGTTAGCGTAGGTAAAAACGCCCCGTTTCCCAGGTTTCAACTTACGCGCGTGTTAAAGCGAGAGAGTGTTATAAATCTCTCGCTCTACCGCATAGAGGTTTGAAGTTTGCTGGCCATATCGGAATGTATGCTACCTGCTTTAAAAGTGCTAGTGGCCAGTACTTTTTGTGGTAAAATTAAATCGTTTGATTTCCAACGTCATTAAGACTTTAAAAAAAAACAAGACGCGTTAGTAATCCCATACAATATAACTGCCTAGATTTTTGAGAAGTTTAATGAGCAGCTTTCAAGCCCTTTAGTGGGGTAGTATTGGTACACTTACTAAGCAAGCGTAGTATAAAATATATTTTTTTCGTTCACACTATTTTATCTCTAAATTTTCGTTTGTTTAATTATTATAAAAATATATATAGAATGTATAAAAATTATATTATGTATGTCCTATATTTGATTCAGTCGTTCGGGCGTGAAAGGTTAAGACACAGACTTATTTTCAATATCAGTAAGTATTTGAACAACCAAATGGCACAATGCCAACAGAAACTCTACGACCCCACGTCATCACGGAAGCACCTTTAAGCACATAACTACACACAAATAACAAACACATAAACAAAACGAGTCGTGATCACTCTCGGGTCTCGACTCATCGGTTCCTCTTCCTATGTCCGTGGTCCACACTTTCATCTGGCATAGCTCACTTCATGCATAATACCTTCATATTCCCTTGTATGTTGAACGTGTCTGGTAAGGTGTTGCTGTGTGCGTGGTACAAGGTGAAAGCGGGTAGCGTTTTTGCGAGTGCTTAAAAATGATAAATAGGATGGATAAATTAATTACAAGATACCATTTGTTTAGAACGTACGTACACGCACATAGTGCATCTGATAAAAGCCTCCTTCTTTATCTATTATATTATGCTTTTCACTGGAATAAATATCCAATGCCTTTTGAAAACAGTAGATGAGTATGCTGTCTACATTTTATGAAATTATCTTTAGCTAATTTTCTTTTCTGACAAGTTTTTTAGATACGTAAAATTGATCATTCCTTAAAATAAAACTGACCTATTCATTGGCTAATGTAAAACCCATTGACCCATACAAAAGCACACCTAAATTTTATCTATCAGGTTTTTACACAAGTCTGGTGCATGCCCGTTTTTTGAAGCTTGTTTTTATTTTAAAACATGAATAAAAAGTAATAATTCTGATATCACAATTATGTTTTGTTGATCATGTTTATTGAATCTAAATGAAGCCGTCAAACAGCTTCAACTCAGGCGCACAAAATCATGTAACATCGGACATGCAATTACTAAGACTAATCATACGTTACGAAGAAACTTGGATCAAGATACGATGTCTGTATCAAAGCATGCAATCTCTACGTAAAATTATAATAATGGCTCATAAAGTATAATAATGGAAGTGTCTTATTATGAAACTGCAAGCAGTAGCTGAATGGTAATTGCTTACATCATGGTTAATTTAGATTTCTTTGAAAAAGTATACGCATCGTACGATTAATAATGTGATTAGCGCACTATATTTTGCTATCGCCGTATAAAGATTGGACTTTTGCTTAGTGACAAGTTTTAGTAACAGAAAGAGATAATAATATCATCAGATTTTTCCTTGTGAAATCTTAAAAAACTACTATAAAGAATACAATATCACTACCTACGGTTAGACTATATTGACTGAATTGTGAGTTATTTATTCATTAAAATATTTCAGAACCAATTTAAAGTACGTATACATTATTACCAGTACACAATCAACAAAACACAATCGATAAATGAAATAGCGAATCAATCGGTCTCGTCTATCCCTTGTACCACACCACACCTGCGCGGGCGCCCGTCACTACGCTAAAAAGGAAAACTATTTCCGCTCAACCACATCCAATAGGGACGTACCTTTTCACTTTCTATAGAGCTTCGACTTTACCATAAACGAACGTAGTTTTAAAAAGCTGGGACTTAAATGGCTAATGAATTTCAGCTTGGGTTAGTTAACCTGTTTTGCTGGGTTGAGTGACTTTGAAATGTGCATGAGCATAATTAGCTTAGAACGAGCTCTTTGCTCAGCTGGGACACATGCTTCTTCAGTAAGTATTTGTTGCCGCGGGCTCGTTGCTGGTTGGTGTATGTCACATGTCCTCGATTTATTGGTTACAGAATAAGCTAAGTTTCCTTCACCGTTTTGAGAGTAGTGGTGATCAAATAATTTGCTCAAAGTAAACCGCGTGGTCCATGACCTACACCTCTTAAGTAGCGACCATAACCCTCGGGTCACCACAGCTGAAACGTGTGTTTGCACATTATTTGCGTGTGATATTAAGGGCAAGGTTTAAGGAGCTGCGCACGCAGCCACACAAACGTAATCTTTGAGGGATTTTCTTTTTAGCTCTTCCCTAGTCGCTGGATAGATGGCGCTAAACTTAGTACGTTAATGCAAAGAACGGAACCTAAAAAAATTGATTTTAACAAAGCGCCAAAAAACTGCGTTATATTCGGAAGGTTAAGCAAACGAAAGTGTCAGTCAACGAGCTTATGTGACGTGACGCAATGGTTTTTTTCCCAAGCGTTTTGGCTACTATCGTAGTCATCTACGCCATCTATAGAGTTCTTGGAAACTAATGTTTTTTTTAATACCTCAAAAAGAAATCCTCTCAAAGCAATTCTTATTCAAGGAAGTTCCTTTGTGGTTTGGTCTCAAATACATACGAATGTGTGTGCGGGGAACTTATATTGGGTTTACTTATATTTCGGCCAGTTATGTTGAATTCCCATGAAATAGGGGGCAAGCCATAAACCAGGCATAAAATTAAATCTAAACATCAGGCTGGTTCTGAAAACTACCAAAAGACTATCCAAGACCGCATGCTGCACGAGGCAGCTCGTTGGTATTTCTTAAAATGAAGTACAAAATCAATAACAACACAACCTAGGTAAAAAAAGCTAATGTCCCATGACGACTTATGCGCAACCATCGCAAACAGTAAAATATCAAGATAATGCACGCGTTCTCAGTCAAAAGTAGGATGCAATTTCCGTGTAAATATTTCACGAAGGTTTTCCCAATGTTTTGACACTAAACATGTCCCACATATACCTAATGCAACCAACATACCGCTAGCCATGTTGTAATTCATCATGGTGCACGGTGGAATTAGATAAACACTTTAATGTTATATTTTATCTAGAAGGGACCATAATTATGTCGTAAAATAACTTATAATCATGTGGTTAAAAGCCGTGGAAAATGTGGTTGAAGAACGATTATTTTAATGCAATTTGTCTTTCTATTAATTGGTTTAATTAATTTTAAATGTTTTCGGAAAAAGGTACTGAATGTTGGCGGTTGATTTCCTTTCTTACATCCTCGCTGTTTGCCTGTATTGCATAATTTACACAAACTGCAACTTGGTTCTTCAATTATGATTAACAACTTAATTTATAACTAAATAATTGATTTTGTAAAGCATTTTTATAATTACTACGCTATTGTCTTTATAAGGCAAAAGATCAGTCACTCCAATTGATCTCTTGCCCTTTAGTTTATTGCAAAAACTGAATAAATAAATACGTTTGCCTTTCTTGACCACAACATTTTTATCTGTGGTTCGCAACCACATCATCTGTCATTGGCGCATGGAAGTAATAAGTATTAAAGCCACTGGCGTTAACTCGTTACTGTATGATTACTTCGTCGATGATGTGATTGATTTCTCAACCTTTTTGCGCTTCATATGATGATGGGCATTGCATCACAGATCAGTAATTGAACGGTGTGGAATCACCTCTGACCCCACGTTACATAAAATTACTCCATACTTAATATCGCTGCCATTTTGAAATTTGAAATAACCCTTGCGTTACTGTATAGTAAGTATAGACTTACCTAATGTTAGAAATATTTTTGTAATAAAAAGAATGAAATGTAAATTACCTGGGCTTCAGTGTACTTAATGGCTAAAATATTCGAGTTATTTTAACACACTTAATATTTTGTTGTAGTTAACTGAACTTCTTTCACGTCTATTGACTACGATGATGACAACATTATCAAGTTTCTCGATAATTATGAATCATTATGTGCCTATTGACGTTTGATCACAGTCTAATGTCACGAAACAAAAAAATGCTCTTAAACAAAGAACTTACTTACTAAACCTCCATGCAAAATGAGCTTGGTAAGCTCTTTGGAGTGCCGAAATCCTCATGGATACTCTCTCTGGGGAGAACGGAGGGCTTTATCGAACTCCTATCGACTAAACTGCCGTGAGTCAGAGGCTCGGAAATACTAGAGAACCAAATAGAATTCCTCCATTTTCAATGTTGCTACAGCCACTTCTGCAACCAATCCATTCAAAATCTCTCACACTTGACACTTTTTCACTGACTCACACATTCCTCACACTCATCACGTCAGCATGTAAGCATGTATGATAATGCGATAATACGCGACTGTTCATCCGAAACGATGGCTGCTCAGTTAATTGCCTGCGCATAAACGAGTTACAACTGTATCAGCATCAGCATATCGCGTGACTTACAAGTTGCAACCAATTTCGTGTCAGGTGTGACGTAAGGACTGTAATGGTTCTTCATTGGGTCAAGCATCAAGTGTCTTCTTATTCAATTTTGTAAATTATGAGCGAATAATTTGGTAAAAATTGCGTTATCACAAAAACATTTACCAAATCATAATTTTTCGTGATTGCGTGGCCGGGTTTAATGATATGGTAACAATAATATCAGGCAAGCTTTGTCTAGCATCTTTCTGTTAAAATACTTCCTTGAGTTAGTCTATTATCTTTGAAGTAACTTCCGAAGTCTACTGAAGTATCTGTTTCCGGTTTTATTCATGCACAAGATCAGACAACTTGGCGCTATTTTTTTTTTTTTTTTAAATGGCCTCTCGCAGTTGCAACTCGCTAAGGTTGCTTGACTGCTTAACTGGACTATCCTGTGGTGGTCAAAAATTACTGACAGGGCTTACAAACTAAGGATTTAATTTAAATGAACAATCAGTAAGGGCACCCCCTGTGGGGTTCGGGCCTCGGCTTAGTGCGTCATTGAGAAGAGGGCAGCAAGGGTCATGCCATGCTGGGTCGGATCATTATTTGGGGAATTTAACGTTACATGCTCGGCGTCGCGGGCTAGCTCGTCGAGCAAGAACGGGTGGTGATGTTACAGAGGGGTTGCGGAGGGCCTCGGCGGCGGGGCGGGATTCGCGGTTTATATCGGTTTGTGTGTTTGTTTTGTCGAAGTGTGCTGGTTTGCCTACAACTCTCTTTAAAAAGGGTGATGGGATCATCGGGTGTGAGGAGGGTAAGCCTAGGTCAACGAATCCTGGAGATATTGGAGGGGACGTAATTGGCTGCTGAAGAAATCAGGGGGTTTGGGTGTTTTTCGGCCTTCTCGAAAAAACACTTAGACGTTTCATACGTTTCATGTATTGCTGAATGGTAGGGATTTTGAGGTCACCATGGAGTTGCTCATTCCTAACGAACCATGGGGCTCCCGTGGTCGTGACGCGAACGTACCGTCTTGATGTGCTCATTGTAGTTTAGCCGCCGGTCTAGGATGACTCCCAGGTAGTTGGGTCTCGTCCCCCAAGGGATCGGCTTGCCAAACATGGTGATCGGTCTAGGAGTGGGAGGGAAATGTTGTCGGGGGCTAGAGAAGAGTACCGCCTGGCTCTTGTCGGGATTGACTTCAATTCTCCACTCCCGGAACCAATCGCCTAAGGCTTTTGCGGAGGTTTGGAGAATACGGGCACTTTTAGAAGGACTCCTACCAGAGTAATAGATGGCCGTGTCTTCAGCGAAATGGGCTAACTGGTCTGTATTACTAAAAGTAAACGTGAAGACTAATGGAGATAATACCGATCCTTGAGGGACGCCTGCGCGAACCGTATGAGTTGGCGCTATTTTAACGTAATATTGTAATTTAAGAAGTGAATTGGAAGTTGAATAGGTTTTCACCCTTAATGTCTGAAGTGATAAGGTTGAAAAGTGGTTGACCGCCTACTTAAATAAAAATGCAGCTTCGGGCTGAGGTTCATAGCTGCATTTGGATGAAATGGATTTTCCGAATAAATTGTAAAATCAGATAATACACATTCAATCTTTCCATTTTCTTACCATTCACAGACCGCATAGATTATTTGAATAAATTACCAATACAAGTAGTTAAGTCAGTTTCCAATTAATGATTAACATGAGAATTTTTGATCCACGATCTACGATTAATGATCGCGGACACGAAACCCACGATGATCTCATGAACACATAAATGATGGCTTACATACGTAAATACGATGCGTGTGAGTTGGCTTCGCGTGATTTTAGAGAAGAAAAAACTCGAGTCTGACAGCGAGACCACACCTTAAGGCGGATTACCCAATCACATAATGAAAGTGTGGTTGCTAAATATTTTTGTGGTCACTCAAAACTTTACGTAGGTACCTACTTTGTCATAACCAAGGACGTATTGGGCTTAATTGAATAAAATATAAATAAAAACGTTGCTTAAAGTTAAGTTATGATTAAACACTGTTTATCAACTATTTAGCTATAGCTTTATTAGTTAAACATGATGTTATTTTAATAATAAATTTAAATGAAACTTAAAAATAAGTAGCTTCCTAATTAATATAGTAAATAAATAAGTATTCGGTAATTCGTCATCCTCGAGAAAAAATGGTCATCTATTTATGTAGGTATTACTGTTTTATTGTTGTCATTGAAGCTCATCAACTTGTTGGTCTGACCGCAATGGATCACTAGATACAATAATGTGTGTTGATCGTAATACATTATGCAGTTACCATAAATCGTTAATGACGTTCTTGTGTGGTCATCATTTGGGTCAATGGAACTGTTTTATCTATCGAGGATTCACAGTAGAACATTAACGAAATATTTTTAGTTCTAGACCATACCTGGGAACCTTCTAGTTACGGGGATATTGGGGGTCAAAGTTCCAACTTTTTTAAATACATGTTTTTAATGTAATAACTGTACTTTAAACACCTCCACGACCCCCACACCGCGTCCGCACAATGTTTTGAGTGCGTTACATTGAGTTTTATCGAAAATCATCATTCATTGATCATTTTAATGATCAGAAATGAGGACCATGTCTGAAGTGGTCTCTTGCGGAAAGCACCATACAGGTTTGAGTGTACATACCTTTCCTGACAAGTGACAGTGCACGTAGTTGTAAGTTATCGTGTAGCTTTACTAAGAACCTAAAGTACACAACGATCCAACAAACAACGCCAAAGTAGGGAATTAGTTGCTTTACTATGAATCATGTATTTAATGAACTCAAGTAGGTAACAATTTTCTATGAAAAGTCAGAATAAAATAATATTTTCTTGAAAATTTTGCTTTTAGCGTTACGACCGCCCATTGTGACACCATATTTATAAGTTATATTTTGTAAAACCTGTAATTTGTATGGTGTACATCATCATCAATATAATGTTAATGCCTATAATGTTCCCACTGCTGGGACACGGCCTCCTATCAATGAGAGAGATGGTGTACATTATAAAAAGTATTCTATTTATCTAATAATGTTAAGATTTGCTCAGAATCGTGATAGAGCAAATAAAAAGTTTATAATGAGCGCAGTAACAATTGTTTCTAGCTGTGAACGACGTATAAAACGGTTTTTCAAGTGTAAAAGAATGTGTATCGTCACTCGCGTCGGCGCACGGTGGGCTGAAAATCGGCTTTCATAGACTTAGGGATTTCAATTTGCAAGTGCCCGATAACCGATTTTTTACCGGATATCGCTTCTATTAGTCTAGTCATTATTATGTACAAAAATGTACCCGAGCTAATTCTGCTCAAAAACGAAGGAATTATAATTTATTTACCAAAAATTTGTATGAAGCTAGTATGAAAAATCTAATTATCTCTTATACGGAGAGTTAAACACGGATATCCTTACAGGTGATTATAGTGCTAATTATTTAAGATTTTTTTGTCGCCGAATATCCGAAACATTTTAAGCCGTTTCGACACAACATTTTAAATCGTCAAAATATTTTTATTTATTTTTACATATGAAACGGTTCCTTTTAGTTTTTATGTTGAAGAACACAGACTTTTAACAACACGTAACATAAAATAGCATCACCCCTATTTCTCCGAAGGAGTAGGCACAGGTTTACAGTACACCCACACGTAGGCAACTATGTTTGAGCTAGATATTTATCAACATAACATGAGTTTTAAAACTTTGGATGCAACCAAAATACCAATTTACATATTGTTTAGTCTTCTAATGAGTCTGAAAAGAACTTTTTTAAGTAATTACACTGATTTGATCTTCTAACAAGTCTTGGTCTCACAACAATGCCAACTAATGAATACAAATTCACCTTTTTCTGATAAGTAAGCTAATTTATTGATACAATTTTCTCTTCATACAATTTTTTTGTAAAAAAAATATAATTCCTTCGTTTTTAAGCAGAATTAACTCGGGTGCCATTTTTGTATATAATAATGGCTAATAGAAGCGATATCCGGCAAAAAATCAGGCACTTGCAAATGGTAATCCCTAAATCTATGAAAGTCGATTTTCAGCCCACCGTGCAGCGGCGGCGTAGTCGTTGATTCACTTCACTTAGTGATTTTGTGGAAATCAGCGGGTTTCGAGTGGACTGTTAAAGTTTCTGTTACTTTAAATAGTTAAATAACTGGGACGGTTCTTGATAAAATATTTTTAATATAAATGTGACAAAAAAGTTGCGAAATTGGGAGTTATCTGTAACATGATTAACCTTGTTTTATTTTATTTCATCGGAAAGCTTAAGTAAGTACTACATTTGTTAAGTTAAACAAATGTCCATAGGTAATTCCATAGAAATGAAATTATGCCGAAATTATTAAAAAAAAACTAAAAGTTTATCTTCTAAGACCTACCGACCAAGAAATCGACATTAATTTCTTGGTCTATACTTTAAAACTCTAAGGCGCCGACTTTTTCTTGGAGGAAAACTTCATCTATCTCTAAAAAGTAAAGCTGACTGATCTCTTGAGGAGAAAATCTTACCTTTAATATGGGGCATGTGACCAAACGGAGAATACGTTACACAAAACCAAAAACCACAACAAAACCACATTATAATGTACCTAAGCATTAAACATTACATCACAATCAATCATTCACACATCTCCAACTACATAATGAGAGCAGAAAACATCTTCGTAATAAATAAAAAGCGATTCTCAGATAACACAATGTATGGTAGAAACTCGAATGTCTAGCAATTCTAGATAATACCCCGCAACGTGGGAACTGCACACAACAATTATATATGAGCGAAAATCTAGCGTATGCGCTTTCCCAAACATTACACTTGGCTGTGTATGACTGGTAGGAAGAGCTAAGCTATAGTAGGTAAAGCTGTCCGCCAGGTGAATTTTAAAACACTTCGTGAATTTTTTTTAAAACACTTCGTGAAAAATTTTTAAAACACTTTGTGATTTTTTTTTTAAATACTTCGTGAAAAATCTACATATTCAGTGTAGAGGTTTGCAAAACATCACAATGTGAACTTAAAATTAAATTATCACTGACATTGGAAAGAAGTAGAACAGAATCGTGTCCGTTGGAAGGAATGGAGGGAGGCCTTTGCCCAGCAGTGGGACAATATGGCTATAAAACACTGTCATTCGAAGACCATCCCAATTCATTTGGGATGTATTTCGAATGACAGTGTTGTTGTATTTCCGTTTGTAGTCAATGTTCTGACTTCTAGTTAAGACTTGAAAAGTTTGCGGTTTCCATCGAAAAATAAAAACTTAAGCCCATTTGCAAGTCTCCAAGCTTAGATTTCGACATAAAAATTCAACGACCGATTACTTATATCAATATCAAGATCTTATAACATAGCTTAAACATCGCACCCATCTCTTGATGGTCCACAAGCCTACTATTACGAGATGTGACACTAGTCACACCAGCGTTCCACATTGTTACATATTTTAATACAAGAAACACTTCCTGTTAGATTTAGTCACAAACGGACACACCCATTACTTTCCATTGGGTAACGTTGCATATGATTTTGACAGGTGGTCTGTGGTCGCCGCTCTGTCTGTCTATGGTCATTCACGTAATGTCATATAGAAGTGGGACTTGAATGAATTTGTGTTTATTTGTTTAGGTATCAATTCGATTACGTGGATGATGAAATTTATGGAATTCTGAATAGGTGATAGAGTGACGCTAGCGAATCAATTAATTTCAAATCATCAATTATATCATATCAAAACAAATTACCATACTTATATAAGAATAAGTATGAGCAGCCTATGTGCTATGTTACCACAGCTGGGACGTCTCCTGCCGTCTGTAGAGGCCTTTATCTACAACGCGAACCAAGTGCTTGGGTTATCCAACTTATTCATATTGATGAAAAAGCGCAGTTTATTAATGCTTATTTTGTTTGTTTAATTTTAATCACCATATTGAATTATCTTGCGGCAAAATGACTTGAAATTGTCGAAAAACTTCGCTCTCGTAACCGAAAAATCAACTTTTTAAATCAGACGCAAATTGTTGGCTTGTTACTTATTAAGTAATTAAATTATTTTTACTTTGACGTAAGGATACTAACCGGTCTTCTGTGCTCAAAGTACAAGGCAAACTATTATTTTAAAGCATTACTTATACATGAACATGAATTGAGATCCATTTATTATTTAAATTAATGGCACATGTTTTTCAACCTCCAGCTAAAAAACGGCCAGTTAGGTACTTATTTTTAAGAATTTATTTGAAAAAAAGGAACGTGAAGAAACTTTAAGACGCTATTAAAATATTTTGCTAATTGTTTTTTTTTTGCTAGCAACGATTAATGCTGTTTTACGTCGAGAGAATTTATTAAGTTTTTGTAAGTGATCATTTGCATAAAAGTGTGATAATACGAGCATCTTCTAAGTACATTTTGCGTGTAATTATCTCCCATTAGTGTATTATATTGTAATCTTATCTGTTGCCTAGTTAATTTAATTTCTATTGTTGTAATGTTGTTCTGATTTATCAACAAGTTTGACTTAGTTATTTAGAAATTATGATAGTAGTAAAATCATGAAGTAATTTGATTAAAAAACTATATTTTTCTACTCATTGGTAAGTTGTTAGCAATTGGACTAATCAGAACTCCATTGTTAGGTTCTTCCTGATCAATATTCCAATGCTGAAAATGTTTTTATCCGACAGTGCGTCATTTTGACAGTGCGTAGATAATTTTGACAGTTTGTCATTTAGACAGTGCATAACTACAATGCGTTACTGCGCCTAATACCGGGTATAGTCTTTTTATATACCTACTTAATTTAACAAAAGCCTTTGATAACCTCGGTGTTTATCTAAGGCTATGTTTGTTTTGCTGACGTCACATGCACTGAGCTCTGACCTTGAACGATAAAAAATACAACCTGCTTCAAATAGTTGAGTTGCTAGTTTTTGCATTGTGAGTTGAGAAATAATTTACATTTTAGTTGCATCATTAAATTATATTTTGACACTAGCGGACGTCACGCGGTTTCACCCACGTAGTTCCCGTTCTCGTGGGAGTACGGGGATAAAATATAGCCTATGTTACTCGCTGATAATGTAGCTATCCATTGCTGAAAGAATTAGTAAAATCGGTCGAGAGTTTTATAGTTAAATCGTAACAAACACACAAAAAAATAAATCAAAAATCAAATCTTTCCTCTTTATATATAGTATAGATTTATATTCAAGTATATATTTTATTATATATATTTTTTATTTTATGTATTTATTTTATTTATATTATAGTATAGATTTATCTGATCTGCACCAGCTTCGCGGATTGGATTGTCGTCACGACGTGTCCGGGGTTCAAACTCAAGACCTGTGACTTGGCATTCCGACGGTTACACCACTGGGCCTCTAACCTCTATAAAAAAGTTAATAATGTAATTTATCAGTTTAGAAACGTGGAAAGAAGCATGATGCAATGAAAATGAAAATTGAAATTGAATCTTTGACTCATTGTCGCCTGAAATAAACGTTTTTCAGATTACGATAAGCTGAGTAGATTGGTTGAACTTGATTTATGTATTTACAGGTACTTATATAATGTTTTACGATTCGCTCTGCATTTCTTTGACATTGGCTTTTTATAGGTTTTATGCAGGTGTATGGTTAGTCAAAATATAACGTAGGTACTTACCTATTTAAAACTAGTTTCCGCAAAGTGTTAGGCAGATTTTTACGTTATAGTACACCAATAGGTCGCCAGTTATGTTTAAGTCCCATGTTATAGGGGGCCGCGAACCTATTACTATCAACCGGGCACAAATCACTTTACCCGACCAGGGAATCGAACTAGACTCAGCAGCGCTTACAACCACTAGACGAGGCAGTCAAACTAATCTACTCTATTAGACATATTTGATTATACAGTGTAATTTAACATTTATATTTCTATGGCTGCAATACATATAATTGAAAATCTCTAAAATTTAAATCTAATTAGAACTACACACAGTTAAGTTAACATTTTATGTCGTGTCATAGTGCGATGTGTTCTTTATACATAAATTACCTACACAATGCGTGATTACAATAATAATTATTTTGAAAAAATCTGAACTAGTTAAATAAACAATAATTATTTAATAAAATCTGATTGACAAAATCAATCTTTTGGTCTTCTAAATTATTTACGTCTGCTTAACTCATTGAAACATAGCTCGCTGTCGTTACAGATACAAAATGGAAAAAAACGGCCGTTTTTAGCAATTTTTCTAACTGTAATTACAGTGAAGTATATTTTAAGGAATTAAATAGACGTCAATAATCTAGAACTCTAAAGCATTGATTTTGTCAATCAGATTTTATATTAATTGTGTATTTAACGAGTTCTGATTTTTTACTAAAGTGGCGCTAGTGTGCATGGGGGAACCCCTTAACACTTGCACTTACAGGGTACATAAATGTCACAGCTGCTTTTACATACATAAACGCCTTTTTCCTATAGGAGTAAGCACTAGGCAGAGACAACGGAACACCACCAACGATCCTTACATACATTCTACTCCTTTTGCCTCATCCACGTTCATACATCATACACGCACGCCGGTTGCGAGTACTACCAGATACTACGATAACTGTTTTTATGATCTTGAATATAATTACGAACACGTATTTTGCAAGCCATTTCTTTGACCTCAACCTTGTACATAACTCTCTCTACGAGAGAGAGAGTAACAGAGAAAATGAAACCTTATAGCACGCAACTTCAAGTGCGTTGACCCCGTGTCCGCGGACCGACCTTCACCTAGAACTGATATTAGATCAGTGTACCAACGAGTCCACGACCAACACGATGCAATGCAATTTTAATAGATATTTCGTTAACAATGTTGTCTGTGATGGGTAAACGAAAGATCTTAGCCATACATAGATGACTAAACTAAGCCTATGTTATTGCTGTTTTTAGCTTATAAGAAAATAAATAAATAGTAAATATCGCTGGACATGACACACAGCGCTATCTAGTGCCACACTAAGCCTCGAGGCATGTGCTTTTAGTTTTTGTGAACTTTAGTTTTAGGTTATACCTTTAACAATGTACATATACAATGTATAATACATTCATTAGCTTGTAGACACAAACACGATTTCGTCACATCATATTTTCAAATTACAAACAGACAAACAGTCCTGTAAATAAAAAGACTAATGTTCTACAAAAATTACGTTGTTTGTTAAACATTGCATGCTCAAAATCAGTGGCGTGCTTAGTAGCGATGGCTGCATTTTCAAGGCTGACGCAGATTTGGCTGGGCCGGCCGCACCGCAAGCTATCATTTTTGATATTTGATCGTCATTACGAGTAGTCGGAACCGGAAGCGCTAAAGTCTGACAACCAGTCTTACCTTACCAAGTGGTATCGTATAAAGGATGCCCAGATAAACAGTCACATCTTACTATTATCATAAATGCGAAAGTTTGTCAGAACGGCTAAACAGATCTGGATGAAATTTGGCACAGAGATAGATCTGGAATAGCACATAGCCTAATCCCGGTATTTCGCTCCAGTGGGGTAATTATCAAACTACACGCGGGTGAAGCCGTGCGGGGCATGCGCTAGTGTACTAACCCGCTAGCGGGTTAGGAGATGAGAGGAGGCCTGTGTCCAAGCAGTGGGGAAATTAATAGGCTGATAATGATGATGTTTGGTAGTCAATAACATCCGGTAAGTGTAAAAGCCGACCCCAACACAGTTGTAAAAACGCTAACCTGATTATGATACCACTAATTATTACTAATTATTCCTTGCGATACGGCCTACCTATATATACACTGCGGCCCGCTGCGACTGCAGTGTGCTCTATGCCTCGTAAAAGCGACGAGCGAATTATTGCATCAGTAGGCCTATTACGTGTCTTTCTGATATCCAGTGACTATCAAGCTATAGTTGTACACCGAACTTTGATGACAACCGAGAATGTCATTACGTATCGCACTGAGTGGATGAGTGGATATCACTTTACGGTAACTAACAGCCCGGGTACGGTGTAAGTTGAAGTGTCTTTCACGAAAGTCACGTCAAAGTCAGTTGTCATCAATTTGTTGTCCACTATGCTTACATAATCGAAATAATATAAATATCGATACGAAAGCGTCTGTCAAAATGAGTTACAGTGACTATCAGCCACGATGACAACCAATGACGTCTTAGTTGATCGCGACTGGTTGGTGTTGGTTGGTGGACGCGCTATTTGTTGGTCACTAAGCCCAGTTACACTGACTTAGAAACCTACCCAGTTACTATCATTTCGAGCTATCAACAGAGATACGTAATAGACGGACACATAACTTTATTATTAAGTAATAATTATACAATAGTAATGTACGTAAATGCGGAATTCGTTCTTGATTGTAACCGAAGCACGTTTTTTCGATTGATAAAAGTGTCATGTGTTTTGTATAGACACACATCTCGTGCTTGGGCAGTGCACTGTTTTTGCAGTGTACTCGTCGGTCTTGCTACTTTTCCCAAACTGCGATAGGGTCGGCATTCAGTCTTAACTGGATGTAGCTGAATATCAGTATTTTACATGGAGCGACTGCCTGTCTGACCTCCATCAACCCAGTAACTGGGTAATAGGATACCCCTTTTTAACACGGTCGTAACTGTCAAAGATCTACGAAGTAATAGCAGCCGGGACCAACGGCTTAACGGGTTTTCCGAGGCACGGAGGAAACTCGGTATGTAATAATGATGGTCACACATCCACGGACCAACCTCGGCAAGTACTGCTTAACCTGGACGATCGACCTGTGCAGCTGTTAATAATTAGTCACGAGCTCCTCGCTCCTGTCTCGCTGCTGTACTCGATCTTACTAATATTTTAAATGCGAAAATTTGTGAGGATGTATGTCTGGATGTTTTTTACTCTTTCACGCAAAAACTACTGAACGGATTTGGATGAAATTTGGTACACAGGCAGCTTATAATCTAGATTAAACATAGGATACTTTTTATTCCGGTAGTACGATCCCGTGGGACAATTAACGAACTCCAGGCGGCCGATGCCGCGGGGGGTCATATATGGATGTAAAGCTCGCTGCTTGAGGAGTTCGTAGGTTAGAGGTAGAGAGGTATTCAATACAGAGTCAATTGGTTAGTTTTTTTTAGATCATCCATAATTTATACAAGCACTATCAATAACAATTCCAGATCTTTAATGGAAGCAATATTTTGTTTGCTTTTTTGGATTAGACATCGCATTATTACAAAAAAAAAAAATATTATTAGTTCATTTTATTTCAGATCATTAGAATCTTGTATTATAGGTTTACGTTTTTTTTGTGTTTGTTCACGTTGTAGCTTTCTGCATGGCCTTAAAGTGTGATATTTAACAAGAAATCGATAGTTTATTTATAGTCATGGAATATGTTATGTTTAATAAGTATGTATTTACAAAACAAAAAGTATCTATGTAGTATATCAACTATCTGGTGTCCACGACACAAGCCTCGTTGCTTAGTGTGGCACTAAGTGACTAGATGGCGCTAAGTGTAATGTTCAGCGATATTTATTTATTTATCGTAAATCAATAACGTTGGACAGGATACATGTTTCAGGATACAGTCACTCACAGTCAGTTAATAACTATATAATGTTTCTGTAGTTCTTTTTATAGTCCAGGGAAACGAGCAAGTTATTATTATAATAAGGTAACAATTCATTATTATATCTGTCTTATTATTAGTCTCAATTATTTCCTATTACGACGAGATCATAATTATCCAGCAATAAAACTTAATAATTTGCTAGTTTTTATTTATTATTGAGTAACTGATGGCCTGATGGACGTTTTCCTCAATTCTTCGTCTGGTGATATCATTATGTACTGTAAAGAGGTGCCTAGCTGGTCAAAATTGCTTGACAATCAATGTTGACAGTTTAGAACGAAGCTTGATGTGTTTAAAAAAAGGAAATACTTGTCAAGCATGCTTGGTCATTTAGATGCATGCCAACACATTTATTTAATCGGTCACTCCTGTGGTGACTAAAATGAACATGAGTACGGATTCCTGACAAGCATGCTTGACGTTGCGTCAAGACTCGTCAAGCACGTAAATGCTAGTCAAGCCATATTGAGCATGTAGGAACCCTGTAACTATTGATAATTTCTGGTTTATGCCGAGTTGTTGTTTTTTAATTATCGCATTAAATTGATTTTAGATTTCGTTACTCAAGGAATCCTAATAATTAGCATCAAGTTTTTGTTTGTTTATTTGCCAAAAGTTTTTCTTTTCTGTGAGACCATAATTATTTTACTAGTTTTTTTGTCTAAAACTAACATGTTTTGCTAAGCAAGGTCATTTGTTTTGTGGATTTGTTTTTACATGTGCACGTATTTTTTCCTATTTTGGTGTAATTTCGGAAAAGTTTTCCTGTTTACCGACTTTGCTTAACTTAGATGTTGAAATCGCGTTAAACCACAGTTTGTTTTTTCGAATTTGGTCTCGAGAACCAAAACTTTCTTTTAGTATATTGGAAAATAATCACCAGTTTCGATAGATCTACGCTATCTATTTTTAATTACTCAAATGTAGGCAGTAATGGAAAAGGCATTAAGTTTCTTCTATAAAAGGTAGATCAATGTGTTTTTAATGTAAATACCTAGCACCTACTTCAATATACTTTCTTTCAATCTTATATCCGCACTTAAAACTGACTTAGCCTAGTTAATAGTCAAGTCATTAGCTTGGACATGATACGAGCACTTGACTGCTTGGTTGGTCAATAGGTTGCAAGCGCGACTGGTGAGCATAAGGTCCTGGGTTCTATTCCCAGGTGGGGCAGTGTTAGGTACTGGGTTTTTCTTTGTGGAATTTCTTAGTAGTAGAGACGGTTGATGGTAATAGTCTCGTAGCTTAGGTATTACATGGGACTTAAAACAAACCTGGCGAATTTTGGGTTGTACTATCAGATACTCTCTGAATAACCCATCGAGACTTAGGACCCATTAATGTTAATATTTATCCGTGGTGCTAGGCAACTGGGCCTATCCCAGTTGTAAACGTCCCTTTGTGCCTATTGGCCTTGTTTCGTTCTGTCTCCTGTTGAAATGGAGGAAAGTGGAAATTACAGTTTTTTCGTAGTCCTCCACTATACTTTTCTGATTAATTTCGTTGCGGGATCCAAGACAGTTAAATACATTCTCTGGGACTTCGTCGAGCTTCATTGTCTCGGCGCTTTTCTGGTGGTCGCCACTGTTGATTCTGGCTTTCAGGAGTTACAGTGGTTTGGTAACAGTGTGGCGGGCTTGTAACCCATCGAGAATTACAAGTTTGATGTTATGTTTCTAGTACAGGCAGAAATTGCTCATGTTTTCCTTGTATAAGTAGATTAAAAGTGCAGTTTGCTATATCAAGTTACCAATTAGTAAGACTTAGACGTGAGGGTGACAAAGGTTAAGCCAGAATAAGAAAAAGGGGAGATACTTGCTTCGCATCTGTCGATAACGGTCTACCAATTATCTAATTGGGATTGAGTCTTAAAGAGGGATGTTTATTTTTCTACATAAATTATTGCACCTCTTTCTGCATATCCTCTATAAATGCCTAAATAAGTTTAAATCTTTGAGAGGAGGAAAGCAAAAGAAGCTCACCATTAATGTCATGTAAAAAAAAAATTTAAAAACCCGACTGCGTAAAAAATAACTAATAACTTTAGATAAAAATTGAAAAGAAAAGAAAACAAGTTCAGGAAACTGGACATATTGACTGCAACAGACTTGTTCTATTCTTTTCAGTTTTTATTTAAAGTTATTGGTTATTTTTCACGCAGTCGGGTTTTTTAATTTTTAATTTTACACTTTTAAGTTACTTAGATATACCATTTTAAAATCCTTATGATGAGCCCTTTATCGAGCCGTTCAGGCTGCAGAGCGTGCCAAACATTTGAATTTGGTGCCAAAAATTCGCCATTTTGTTTATTTTATTTTGATATATCCAGTGTCACTCTCACAGTAAATACGAATCTAACGACACATCTCAAGATAAAATCCACAGAGCGTGCCAAACAATTATACATACATCCATACATACTCTCGAAAAACATAACCCTCCTTCTGGCGCAGTCGGGTAAAAAGCGATTTGATTTGCCTAACAGACGCTGCTGAAATCATCTACACTAATATTATAAAGAAGTAAATGTTTGTAATTTATATGTAGAGGGGGTAATCTCCGGAAATAATATAAAATAAATATCGCTGGACATTACACACAGCGCCATCTAGTGCCACACCAAGCAATGAGGCTTGTGTCGTGGACACCAGATAGTAAATATACTACATAGATACTTTTCTTTTGTAAATACATACTTATTATACATAATTATAAACATCCATGACTCGGAAACAAATGTCCATGCTCATCACATAAACATTTGCTTTTACCGGGATTCGAACCCGGGACCCTAAGAACGTAAGGCAGCCTCACTAACGCTGCGCCAATCGGGTCGTCGTGATAATGATCCAATAAAAAAAAACAAACACAAACATTATTCGTGGGTGCTAAAGGCTATAATTAATATTTATATCATGCATATTAGCCGAGCTATCACAAAATTGCGAACGAAGTCGTGAGCGAAGTGCTAGTCACGGATAATATCACCGTGTTTATGCCAAATAAGACAAACCTCGAGCTCATTTCTCCTAATCTAAAATCACTTTTGATGGTGATCACCACATTACTAATGCAATCAATGAAAAGTATCCTCTGAACAACATGATAGGTGGTAACAATTAGAGCGTGTGTGACCGTACCACTACTTGTCCATAGAGAGATAGAGGGGGGTAGATGAGCACTTGATATATATAATATCTATCTTGTACCTTACTTGTTACACGTTATCAGTAAACGTGTTATCAAGTTGAACTTGTGGTTAATTAGTGTTTGATATTGTTTGTAAATGGAATTCTTACAAGCTTTTATTTTTAATAAATATTGATAAATCAACATTACGATGAAAATACACATTATAT
This sequence comes from Xestia sexstrigata, assembly GCA_941918905.2. Taxonomy (NCBI): domain Eukaryota; kingdom Metazoa; phylum Arthropoda; class Insecta; order Lepidoptera; family Noctuidae; genus Xestia; species Xestia sexstrigata. The sequence continues at coordinate 2,464,554 of OW799201.2, read as the reverse complement.
TCGGTTAGATTCGATTATGCGGTGACGATTGGTGAAGGTTTCTGAGTATTGGTGTATGGATTTTGGGGTAACAGGAAAAATTGAGAGAGAATGTAAGGTTTTAAACCTTTGCCTAAGTCTGTGTGGGCTCAGGAGGAAAGTCAGCGAAGTATTAACGTATCCGTGCATTTAAACTTTTATTATTTGTATTTCATTTGCCTCAGGGATTTCTTTTAAAACAAAACATTATTTTGTAAAGAAAACATAGGGGTAAAACTGTTTGGGTTGCGGGACTGTTCGAAAGAGATACCGTGACCCCGGAACACAAAGGGCGATGAAGGAACATGGATGGGTTTTAGTCAGTAAAAGTCTGACACTCCCTCCTGCTCCGATCAGAACGGGAGGAGTCATTTGATGAGTTCCCATCCGAAAAAAAAAAGGGTAAAACTGTTTAAAACATTAACGACGTATTAAAAAATATTGATAATACGCAAAACCCGTGTGTTAATTCATCAGCATTTAATATTGTTCAAAAAGCCATTCAAAAATATTTTATCTAAATGAAAATCTGTGAAAAACTCTCTCAGTAGATAGGTACATAGACGACGAGATAAAACTACTTAGTTAAACTTTGTACTGATAAGAGAGTGATAAACAATGATAACAGTGAACTCCACACAAGATTTGGCAGTTATATTATGTAAAATATTTAAATAAGTAAGTACCTATGAGGAAAATGAATAGCAAGGTGAAAATTCTTGAAAAATTCAAGTGTTTTGTTAAACAATTGCCAATGTTTTCCTTTCTTTAATATTACATCACAGTGAAAACTTAATTTCTTTCAAAGTTTATTAGTGGGTTATTTTCTCTCAACAAAAAACCTACGCTATGTTCAGCTAGCTTAGTTTCCATCACGACTTAGTAATCAAACTGCGATCACCATAAATCTGTGACGTGCCATCAAAACACTATCAGCCACAACAGAAATAGGTACAGCCTTTATCATCACCTGTTCAAATACGCAGACTCATACACGGGTTTAGTTGTAAAACTCACTTTTTATACACTTTTACAATTTCACATCACTACACAAAATTGGCGGTAAAAGTTTGACAGCTACTTTTTAATTCAGACTTAAAAAAAGAACGCGGTGAAAAGAGGTTTGTATTCGGAAAACGGATTTCGCGGTGGCGCGAAAAATTCGGAGCGCGCAGACGGTGGATGCGAGTGTCTCGTGCAAAGACGACTAACTTAATGCGTGCGCGCTAACTATAGAAACCAACGCGGTGACTCCACTGTGTTAACCTGAAGATTAAAACTAATAAATAATTATTACTGGTAACGTAATCACGGCAATTAGACGTGTTTTGGCTTACGATGTTCGATTGTTCATAATAACATAGGCAATTATTAGATTAGGCGCTACATTATTACCCATTTTGAAATAGGAACTCTCTATATTTTGTAACAATGACGATAAAATAATTAAAATATGCTTCTGTTTTCAATGTAAAAGTGATTGTTTAAAATTCTTTAGTTACAAAACGCAAGCTTACAAACAATTAAAGGAAATTCTCGTTTGACACTATCATGAATTTATGACAGCCAGAAATGTGTAATAAGACTATAAATGAAACAATCTGTGTGTTCTGACGTCATAGACTAACAATAGACAATATCTACGTAAATGGTCATCAAAGAGGAACACTTCGAATATTTCTGTGATAACAGCTATTTTGCATTTATCGGCAATTTTCTTCAATGACATTACGTCATTGCGTGTAGCTCGTGTTTGGAGAAGGCTTGTGTTGAGAGATATTTTTACCAAGGTAGGTGGGCAGATAGTGAACACACCTTACTATTCATACAACAACCTGACATAGGTACTGTATGTCACCTGAACTGATAAGAAATATTGCAAAATAGTTAAGGTACTAAGCCAGCAATTGTGCAAACAGGTGGTTTCATACTTGTCATTGTCATCCAAAAACGAACTAAACCAATAAAGTGTGTTATTCCGAAGAGGTCTACAAAAAGGCAGATTAAAACCTTTTTGGAACGCAACGGTAAAAACACGCAGTTAACAAAAAAAAAACGAATCTAGAAACGCATGGCCACTGGCCAGCTATGTAAGTCACCTGTCAATATGAATCCGAGTTTAATCCCCGTTCAAGATAATCCGCGATCGATGGAACCGGTCCGTGCGGTTTTCGCGTAAGACGCGTGTCAGAAAATTAATAAAAGCAGTAATCGCGATGCTCTTCTAAGATAATTGGATTATTTTGTACTGGACATTACGTCCGTTCCTTAATCTTTAACGCTGTATCCGTTGACAGATGTTTTACAAGAATTTTATGCATAGTAATTTGCAATTTAATTAGATATACATTAAGCTGATTATGTTACGATTCACTAATCCAATTTTAGAGGAGGCTTTAGTGATAGTTTTATCGTAATTGCTGCTACTGAAAAAACAAACGACTCACAAGTCACAATCAGATCATTGTCATGTGTTCGTCCTTACTCCCACGTCAGATTCTAGGTTCTATTGAGTAGGAGCTGATCTAGGTGATGGGTATACACACAGTACTGTTTAAATACAAATTGTAGCTTGCCTAGATATCTATATAAGAAGATTTATCACAGCGTTTATTCATTGCCTTAGAGGCAGGACCTCAAAGCCAAATGTTACGATCCTTGCAATTACTTTTTGATTTGCCTACGTTTAATCATGCACAACGTTGAATATGACGCAGTAGCGAAGGGTAAATTTTTGTAACAGGTAAGCCGGTCCGGTGCATATTTTTATTAATGTTTGAAAAAACCAAACATCGAACCATTTGTAGTTTTAGTCATGTTTGGGCAATCACGTCCTAACTGAATTACCTTAATTGTTTTACTTTCGGCAATAGTAGACTCCAGTACAGTGGTTGTTCCGAAGGGAAGCCGGAAGGTTTCGAGTTGTATGAACCCCTCGCCACTGATATGACGCATTTATCAAGTGGGAAAGGTATATCCCCGATAACTTCAAAATTGACAGGTGCTCATACTGGGTGGTCTCAACGGCCTTGGTTCATACAATGTTTAGTATGAAAGTCTTGTCTTGGCAAGTGAAGTCTAACCTCCACTATTTTCCTGTAGTCCTGGTCATTTTACTAACAGATATTCTTGGCACTACCACGCCTTGTGCGGTCATAAAACCTTGAATGAAAGCTTATGCGTCATAACGAATTAATAGGACATAGTCAACTTTTTACCTTCACTCACGTGACTCAGGTAAACCATGCCATTTTCCCATAGATGTAAGCTCATAAATAAAATGGAATTTGCTTAGCTGTGCTTGTAAACTATTGACCTCTGTCCACTTCGTGATACAATCCTAAAACTACTACTTTTGCTTACCTCATCTATCATACAGATTCCGGTCTTCCCACGTATTGTCCCAAATATAATCATGACAATAGCTCATTCTTTATGAAAAAATATTTTTCAGGTAGTAAAGTGGTAGATGTCCCCTATAATGTGCTAATGGTGAACGCTAGGGTTGTTTTAGTAAGGCAAAAATTCCATGCTCCCTAAAGTTTATTTCGAGGGTTTCTCCCCAAAAAGTCGAGGTTGCTAAAAAAGCTGAGCGCCCATTGCCCTGGCTGCTTAGGTTCTAGACAGATGTAACCGACTGCCCAAAGATGTTCAAGAAACACACTATTTTTTTTATTTCACATTATTTTTAAATTCCTCAGTACGTATACTACATGAAACTTAATTACTTATTCGCTGACCTTGTACCAGCACACACAGTCAAAGATCGCGGGTCTTACGCGAGCGATCGGTGGTCGGCTGCGTCGGCACGTGACGGCGCTCCTTTAGCGAAATTATCGCTTCATGACTTGGTAGGTATAGTTTTTATGAGTTTACTTATGTCAATTATATTTTTTATGTTTATGAGAATAAAAACATCGTGTGTGAACCATCTATGCTAGAACCAAACATTCGGAGACATTTGTGATATCTACCAGCCCGCGTTGGGCTCGCGCTGTACTTAATGTGTGAAATTATGAAAACCTAAGACAAAAATATCTATGAAATCGCGAAAATCTAAGACAAATAGAAAATAATCGGAGTTTGCGTCCAATTGTCTTAGCAGAATCAGCCTGTTTTTTTTTGTCTGTAGCTGGTACACAAGCCTTTAAGGCTGGGGTATCTGCTAAATTAGTAACTCTATTTGTGGTGGTTCAAACTTCGTTTGAAATACTGTTAAAATAAAGTTCTAATCAGCTTGCACTACAAAGTGGTTGTTACGTTAGTCACTGCGGGCGGTATAGGGCGAAATGAGTGGTTTTTATTTAATTGTAGCCTAATAAATCATTAGATTAAAATGCCAATTGTACACTTTGTGAAGAAAAAAGTGACAAATATTCGTGTGAAAAAAAATACTAAATTTTAATGCCGTTTAGGAGTAGTTATGAAATTTCAAAGAAAAAATGCGTCACTTTCAATATTTTTTTCATATAGTAATAATAAACTTTAAGTAATAATTATTTCAATTCTACCAATTAAAGTTTAGAGTCTAATAAGCAACATATTTTTTTTTGCATATTTATATTCACTCATCAAAGAGGAGTTACCTACATGGAGAAAACCTCTCGTTAGCAGATACCACCCCCTTAATCTGTGAAAGGGAGTGGTTTGTTACCCACCACACGGGCCCAGTGCCGTTTGACGAATTTTCTGAGACTGTCAAAAATCTCCTTAGCAGCAGTTTTAAATATTGTTTGGATCCCATTTATTTGATTTTTTTCATCAAAGGAGAAGTAATACTTTAATTTCCCAAAAGTTATTCTCTCTACTCATTCATTAATGTGTTTGGCTAAGATACTGATTGAGGAAGAGAAAGGGATATTTCTACATATACGGTCTGTTGAACTCTCTCTCGATGTTACATACGTAGGTAGTCTCAGGAAATGGCTAAATACGTAAAAGATTATAGATGATAGTAAAACTTTATGAAATAAAGTTAAAAAGAGTGGTAACTACTAGGAAATCATCTAAGCCATGGGTTCATATTGCTGGCTGGTGTCATCAAAGTGCGTCAGATGGTGAATAGCATTCCAATTGCATAACACCACTTTCTATCACAACCCGAATATGAGAGAAATTCCTAATCCATTGTTCGAAATGTTTGAAAACTAGGCTTCGTTCGATTGCTAAAATGAATTGCATTTACATTGTAAATGTCATAACATAACATCACGCCTGTAATCCCAGAACAGTAAGACAGAAATATACATAATATTTCACCAATATTTAGCCAGTTACATAAGTTAAAGTACCATGTAACCTAGAGTCAAAGTTTTTATGCCGCCCATGGGCCACTGACTTGGCTTTACATGCCGTCGAGAAATATCTCTCAGGCATGCTGGTTTCCTCACGATGTTTTCCTTCACCGAAGCAAGTGGTAATTATACAATACGCACATGCATCGGAAAAATCAGAGATGCGTGTCCTGGGTTCGAACTCGAGACCTATGACTTGGGAGTCTGACGGTCAGATCACTAGACATGACCATATCACAAATTAAGAGTAAATCGTAAATTTTTCAGCAACATTGGAAAGCCAATATAACTTTTACGATACCAATCGATTGCCGATGCAATGGATGCGGCCGACCACGTGCATCGATTACCGAAACGAATGCATTCGAAACATCGGAATCGAATCGCGAAACCGCGAATTTTCATGGTTACGTAAACTATGAGGGGTGCTGCACTATTCTTCGGGTTTTATTTGACAGTTTAAATGCCGACCCGAAGCAAGTATTATACGGCTTTCATTTGGCTTGTGTCGATCAGCATCATCCATTCAGTATTTTACCATAGTTGAATAATTTTCCGGTTAGGGGTCATCCATAAATTACGTCACACCTTAAGGGGAGGGGGGTACCTTGTCACAAAATGACACATTGTACAAAGTAATCTATAAACGGCATTTTCCCGAACACGTCTACATATTTTCGTCACTGTCAAACCATGTGTAGCACCCCTGACATTTGTGAAAATAATGCGGGTACTTACATTTTCCCATGACTTTATATGGTTTACTAAACTATCGGTAGGTGATTCGGTTGGTTACGGTAATTAATTATATGATTCAGGTATTGCGGTAGCTACTCGTAAAGTACGGTCGAACAAGCTATTTGGTATACAGTTTAACCAACAAATGACATTGTAAAATGTAAACCAAATAGCTTGTTCGACCGTACTAGTACAGATTTTTAGTTAATTTCAAAGAGCAGATACCTGTTCTTGCTATCGAGGTTTGTTGGTTTTCAGTATCCCCGAGATTTTCGGTTACCTAGCCGTCCCCAACATAGGGGAATTGATTTGGGAGAAGGCTAGGCAGATGACGATTAATTACTTTTTCATAAAATAGTCATTCAATGGGTAGTCCCATTGTATGTGAATATTTTATGAAAAAGGTCCCCTGAGGGCTATCCTGGGGCGCTTCGCCCTTATGGCATAGTTTGCTAATGGGTGTTAGATGCGCTTTCGGAATTCGAAGTCCATGAATAGTTTCTATTAAACTTTTCTGAACCTAATTTTCAGCAGGCCATTAAAACTGTATTCAAATATTAAAATAACAACATACTGTCGTTAGGACATTGCTAATCCAATAAGTCGGTGAGACCGATAAAAACGTTGCAGTGTATCGAATCAAACAGCAAACATTCATGCAACTCAGTGCTCTACAGTTTCTTCAGCAATTTTATTTGTTTCACTGTGCTAATAGTGTGGAGCAACATTTTCAAGATGATACTTTGATGAACAGAAAGTTTGTGAAAGAATGACATAACATCACGCCTGTAATTCCCGAAGGAAGGAACACCTCTGCCTAAGCAGAGGTGTTATAGTACGCACACAGTTGGTAATTTAACACTCTCATTCCGAGACCTGAGCCAGAGGAACATTACCTGAATATATTTGAGGAGTGAGAATAATGTGTTTAGCCATTTTATGTTTTTTAGTCATGAGGATGTTGTAGAAAAAACGTGCTGATGGTGGTGGTGATGAAATTAAGTACACAAAGTAATGCGCCTGTGTGGGTTCGAACCCACGACTTACTTGTTCGTAAGTCGGGGCAGCCCCCAATGGGCCACCGCTGCTCTTTTCTACTTTACAATCTTAAATTATGCAGACTATTGTAATAGGCATGGCATGTTTCGTACCCTCAAAGGATTTTGAATGAAAATAATTTGGAAAAAATAATAGATGGTTGTTTTTTCATTATGTCAGTTCTGTTTTGATCATGTGAAAGTGTGGGCCTTAAATTAAAAAATATAACTAAAGTCTCTGAAAGGTCTTTTATTCAAAGGGAGTAGGGTTCAAGCTCGTGGTCTTTTATTCAAAGGGAGTAGGGTTCAAGCTCGTGTACTGGTACCTTATTGTACTATCCATCGTCTTAATTATATTCCTTCACTTATCAGCCATTTTTACATCATTCACACATATTATATATTCAAAATATTTTCTCTAACGTGCGTGATAAGTATAGTAGAGAAGATGATCAATCAGCTGTGATTACTTATTGTTTTATTTTATTGTTAGGTGATGCAACTGATTGCGTGTTGCGTAATGTTGCAATCATACAATACACGTAAATATTTATTAACATTGATTGTGACGTGATTGTTTTAGAATTGGAAAGTAATATTTTGGTATGTCTTTTGGAACGATAGCGTGGCAAACAATAGGCCTCTCCAAGCATATTTCTGCGTTATAATCGTATGTCCTATTTTCCAGCTTAAACAGGCTGTAAATTGATTGCAAATTAATTAAAAAGCAAATTAATTGATTTTATTTAAATAAAAAGTGAACTTGAACTACTCAATAGTTGGGTGTATTCCCGCTGACCCCACTGGTTCGTCCCACTGGTGGGGTCAACGGAACAAATTATAACTGTTTGGGATACTGTTCTCAATAGTAAGGATCGTAGCAGGTGGCGTTCTGTGGTTTCTGCCTACCCCCATTGGAATACAGGCGTAAGTTGATGTATATATGAGTGTACTCATATGGTGCTGGAGAGCAGCGGTGGCCCAGTGGTGGCGGCCCCGACTTACGAACAGTAAGTCGTGGGTTCGAACCCAGACAGGCGCATTACTTTGTGTAATTTATATCATCACCACTGCTCTCAAAACGGTGAAGGAAAACATCGTTAGGAAACCGGCATGTCCTAGAACCAAAAATTCGAAGACATGTGACATCTACCAATCCGCACTGGGCCCGCTTGGGGATTATAGCCCATTCCCTCTCATTGAGAGGAGGCCGTGTCCCAGCAGTGGGAACATTATACTCTGATGATGATGATGATGATATGGTGCTGCTAATGAGTTTTTTTTTTTTTTTGAGGATATGACAGTGACAGACCATTCAACGAATACTGAAACTACACTAAAGTGATGGTTGAAACACATGTGGAACTTTACTTGCTTTTAAGGCTTTCTTTATAAAAACAAATAGTTGATTATATCATGTGGTCGGCAGTTCTACTTTTAAATAATAAAACGAAATAAACAACATGAACGTCGTCTGATAGAAAGTATTCAAATTGCGATGTTAAAAATAACTACTTATCGGTGCCATAAGTGTAACCAATATAGTATGTAACCAATACATAAGATACACTACTGGTTATGCAATGTATTTGCTCAAATCTACAAACTGGGCAACCTCAAAAAGTTAATACATAACCGATGGGTTGCGTGGATGACAATCACACCGTAGTATTGATTGAGATGACTGTTTTCCCTGGTACGGAGCAAAAGGAGCATGTAAGGAACAAAGTGTAAACTGACCCTTCACGAAGCCGTCAACCAAGCATTCTGTACATCAAACTAAGTAACTCTACGCAAAAATGATGGACGAACGACTTTTTTTTTGGGGTGAAATGCAGTCAAAACATTGTGCTGGTGGATGCATTTAATAGTAAACGGGTTATGGAGTGATTTAAAGTAAATTTATGACCTTAGTAGTATTTGAAAAAAATACTTGTAAAAATGTTGGAACTTTGTCCTCCAATACCTCCCGTAACTAAGGTTCTCAAATACTTGAGAACCTTAGTTACGGGAGGTATCGGAGGATATTTTTGTTCTGGACCATACGGTCCACCATAACTACCATACTATATTGGTTACACTTATGGCACCGATAAGTAGTTATTTTTAACATCGCAATTTGAATACTTTCTATCAGACGACGTTCATGTTGTTTATTTCGTTTTATTATTTAAAAGTAGAACTGCCGACCACATGATATAATCAACTATTTGTTTTTATAAAGAAAGCCTTAAAAGCAAGTAAAGTTCCACATGTGTTTCAACCATCACTTTAGTGTAGCTTCAGTATTCGTTGAATGGTCTGTCACTGTCATATCCTCAAAAAAAAAAAAAAACTCATGAGCAGCACCATATCATCATCATCATCATCAGAGTATAATGTTCCCACTGCTGGGACACGGCCTCCTCTCAATGAGAGGGAATGGGCTATAATCCCCAAGCGGGCCCAGTGCGGATTGGTAGATGTCACATGTCTTCGAATTTTTGGTTCTAGGACATGCCGGTTTCCTAACGATGTTTTCCTTCACCGTTTTGAGAGCAGTGGAGATGATATAAATTACACAAAGTAATGCGCCTGTCTGGGTTCGAACCCACGACTTACTGTTCGTAAGTCGGGGCCGCCACCACTGGGCCACCGCTGCTCTCCAGCACCATATGAGTACACTCATATATACATCAACTTACGCCTGTATTCCAATGGGGGTAGGCAGAAACCACAGAACGCCACCTGCTACGATCCTTACTATTGAGAACAGTATCCCAAACAGTTATAATTTGTTCCGTTGACCCCACCAGTGGGACGAACCAGTGGGGTCAGCGGGAATACACCCAACTATTGAGTAGTTCAAGTTCACTCTTTATTTAAATAAAATCAATTAATTTGCTTTTTAATTAATTTGCAATCAATTTACAGCCTGTTTAAGCTGGAAAATAGGACATACGATTATAACGCAGAAATATGCTTGGAGAGGCCTATTGTTTGCCACGCTATCGTTCCAAAAGACATACCAAAATATTACTTTCCAATTCTAAAACAATCACGTCACAATCAATGTTAATAAATATTTAGTTACGGGAGGTATCGGAGGATATTTTTGTTCTGGACCATACGGTCCAGAACAAAAAAAAATATCGCAATGACGGGGAGAACAAGTGCCTTTCGGCTTCGTTAAGGGTCTATTTACACCATATAACTGGCCATCTAGTTTTTGTCAACACCTCTATGAGAAAAAGGCGTGAGATTATGTATGTAGAAGGTACAATTGAAATGTATGCTTCAACTGTACTGAAGATTTGTGAAAGATTGTGTATATTTCAGACACTGAGATTATAACAGATTTGCTAATGCCTAAGGATGTCAAGAACTACATATATAAGTGGAAACATCTAGTCTATAAAGTTAATTTTTATTTTATTTTATCAGTATTTTTTTATGAATGTCATCTTGCAGTTTAGTCTAGAGAGACTGGCTTCTGCTTAATCGGGCTAGTTCTGTGAATGCCTGAATTTAAGGCCTCCACTCACGGGATTATTTTATCATTTGTTAATTTTCCTATCTTATACTTGTATTGAAAAAACGAAGGTGACACGTGTTCTTTCTGTTTGTTTTCTACTTGAAACTTGCGCTTTTAAGATAACCTGTTTAACCTCGTGATCGTCATGTGACGCAAAATCATGAATGGGCTTCTAATAGGTGTACATAATTAGAAGATTAGAATTTTATAACGTTAGTGCGTCATAGGCTTTTCTACTTTAGGCTTATGATGTTTATTTGTTTAATGTAATTAATTGAAGTTACGAGTACACGGAGTACATGTGTGTGGCAAAAGTCGAGAAATAAACATAGTCATATGTAGACTAGCTGGTTTTTTTTCTAGAATTTTAAGGATTTATGGTCCGAAAATCATATAATAGGCTGGAGGATGAAACAAACTGTCATTAAGTCAATAATATTTTTTTCACTACTTAATTTAACTGCTGTATCGGTGTGACAGGTAGCCCTGTACAAGTTTACCGTGAATGATTATCGAGCAACCTTACATACTTGTACAAGGACGGCGGGTGGGGAGGTGGTGTAGCGTTACAAATCTGCTGAGACAAGTGACGACGCTTTACCGGGGTCGAGTTGAGTCATCGTGAGGTCATAACTGGCGCACCTACCCTTTACCAATGAGCATTTTTGGTGGCTTTTTTTAAAGTTCTAGATTGTGTTCAGTAAAGCTGATAAATTCTGGCTACAATTATTCAGTATTTAATTCAATTTATGTACAGACGTTTAGATAGGAATAGAAAAAAAACGTAGCGAAGTGTCGATTTGTGAATATACAGGGATAAATTAATTAGTTAGCCAAACTCTGCCGATGTGACGGGAGTAAATTTATATAACATAATCACGCCTGTACTCTCCGAAGGGTTAGGTAGAAGTGTAGGTACCTCATAGTACACGCACTTCGCTAGTTATGTTTAACTCCTATGTATTAGAGAGCGAGATTATTGCCAACATCTAGGCACAAATCCAGACTCCGTGGCTGCTACTGAGAAATTCCAGAAGGAATAATAATAATGCTTAAAGGATAATGGTTGTTGCCTAACAAACAGTATTGTAAGCTACAGGACGGTCTAGGTAGGTAGGTCCATTGAACATTGCAATTTTTAACACGAACATTGTACGGTTTACGTACATAACGTCAGGCTGCAAACGCAGCAACCTACTTTTCTCTTTGGTATTTAAAACCTTGTTTAATATAATTTTAAGTTAGTTGACAAATTACATACTTACGCGAACACCGCGGATTAGCATCCAACCCACTTTTACTTAGTTGTGATCGGTACTCTAATAAACTTTTAGTGTTACCAAATCTGTGTGTGTTTACGTCAACTCACCTAACTCCAAGTACTTACTTACTTGCCACTTCTTACTTAAACTACCAGTGTAAGGTGCCGACTACTACGGGATCTTACATTTAATGGTCCTTCGAGCCGGATATGAACCAGCGACCTATGGATCACGTTACTAGTGTCAAAGACTAGGGTGGTGCATCACTTCTAAAATTAGTCCAATACTAAATTAATTACAGCCAAAACAACTAAATTGATTGATATATTATCCTTACAGCTACGTCTATCATTCGCGGGTTAGCTAAGGACTATAAAATTCAATAACCACACTAATATTTATAGAACACCGTTTTAAAAAACTCGAATGGCTTTAAAAAGAGCTATATTTCTAATACAAGCAATGTTGCCTGATATATAAAGGTAAATTTAAATTGTTACAACCTAGTTGCGAACTTCTTTGATGTTTCGAATAACTGTAGCTTGTAAAGTTTTGGGCCATTAAATAAGCGGTAGAGCGAGGAGCGGTAACCAGCGAAATTGGAAAAGTGAAATTGGATGTTAAAAGTTGCGTATTCGGGCTTCTAATTGCTTTTGTTTATGTAGTAGTTACTTTGTAATTTTGTTGCAACATGTAATTTATGTGTACAATAAAGAATAAAAGTAGTAAGTACTGGCTAATTAGTGTGAAACTAATAACATTATCTGCCAATAAACATTTGCTGAAATATTAAAAGAAGTCAAGCTCAAAGATTAATGTTCTCATAGAAGAACTAGATAAAAGCTCTTGCTCAAGTCTGTTACTTACCTACTTACAAGTATGTTGCTATTATATTAAATGAAGTGTCAATCACAATGATGAATGATAAAACGTGTATCTAATTTTAGCATATCAGTAAATAACTGGGCCGGAAAATAAAGAGGATTCTTGTAAATTGTCCAATTCAGAAAATTACTGTGACTTATATGAAATGGCCTTTCCAGAATGTAAATACATAACTATAATCAGCCTTTAACATTCCCAGTGCTGGGAGAAGGCCTCGTCCATGAGAGGGGCTGGATGTAATCCAGAGCGATTTTCACGTGTCTCAGTTTTTTTTAGTTTTATAGCATGTGTCCAAAGGAAAAGATATTACTTTTGTGGTTTCGTGTAGCCACTTATGGTTTTCTGTTTTTATTGGATCTTGGCTCGTGAGCTTGTGGTGCTAGCTAGTTTCGTGGCCCCAATCTTGTGCATAATTTTTCAATTTGACACATTAAACATTATGTTAGTATGTGCTATACGTGGAACGAAACGTTAATTGCTGTAATGTGGTACATCTATTGATGATGTTCACTCATTTTAATTTTATTTAATAAAGTAACAATTTACAAATTTATTAAAATAAACTAAACTAACTAACTTAACTAAAATACTTAAAAAATGGCGTCAAAAAACTCCTCCTCGACACTGTCAACTGGTAATGTCCCCAAGATTTCATTTGCATTTAGTTCAAAGAGAGTAAATTATGTAGTGTCTCTACAAATGTACTTTTGTTTAGAAACTGTTGAACTAAGAAATAAAAAGTCCTAAAGAAAGGTAGATACTGATAATCTAAAACTGAGTAAATATAACCACTTAATTGAGACTTATTTGTTTGAACCGTTTATATCTAAAATCGTTATTTTCTTAATTATGTATAGTCAATTAAAAAAAATACGATTTTCTTATTTTAAGAATCTCCCATGAGGTGTTTATTTAACATTTCTATCTAGTAATTAATTATTAAGGAATCTCATTCTCTGTTGACTAATAACAATTGAACAGTAAATAAGAGAGTTTTATAGATTCCATGAATACGCAATATTATTGAATCCCGGAGCGAAAACATGTTTTTTTAATGGATGATTCTTCAAAAATATTAAAATGTTTATTTTAATTGTCATTATTACCTAAAACATTACATACCTGTCCATTACATGAATAGGCAAGCTCAAGCTAGAAAGTTCTGCTTATTTTTATCAGCACTAAGCCTCACCGAAAGGGCCCTTAGGTGACTTAATAGACAAATACATTGAGAAATTTAAATAAATTATTATCTGCCTACCCTTCTCCCATCTATGTTGGGGTCGGCTTTCAGTCTAACCGGGCATAGCTGAATACTAGTATTTTACATGGAGCGACTGCCTATCTGATCTCCACAACCCAGTTAGTACTGGGTAGTACGAGCGGTGTCGTGTTAGAATCACCTTAGAAACAACAAAACTAAAGAAAAATACTAATAAACAATCAAGATTACGACTTGAGACAGTCATTATAGCCAATTGACAACTTTAAACTAAGATTAAAGTAGATTACCCCGTCATTTGGCGACCTTTACGAGATTACTGTTATTGAAACTCGTTACATCTATAATGACAGCTGTATCATAGTTGAAAACAAGTTAACTTACTTGCAGCTTCAATTATATTGTTCGCAAGAGATGCAATTTGACATGTCATGTATGTGTTTTATTCTTAAAGACATGTTGTGTAAGGACTACTGACTTACTTACCGTCACGAGTACGACTTGGGTAGCATGTACCAAAGTATAAACTAGCTAGAAACTTGCTCCTTACACGTCATATAAACACAAGGCATTAAAACATAATGGAACATACATGGAACAGTTGTATGGTTTAACAATTTACTGACACAGACAGAACAATAAAATAATATATATCTAGTGTTGATGCAGAAGTAAGTTTTACGCAATGCTTAACATACAGTGACTTCTGGCAGATACGCTGGGATGAAACTGCTCTTTCCAGACAATTTATATTGGTTTTGTTGTATAAAATCCTACTTCAACTACTACGTAAGAAACATGAAATGTTTAAGGCAATAATTTAGATTTCTTACGATCATTAACTCCGCTTGTGCAAAAGACCTGAATTAGTCTGTGTCTAAAACAAATGATTTCATTTCATGCTTTTAGACTGCGGAAAAAATAAAATAATGTTTCTAGTCGGACGAGACAAATTTATCATGGAATAACTAAGAATATGAATGAGAAATCAGCGAATAAGGTTGGAGGACTGCAAGCATGTGACAGTACCTATGTGTATGTCTGCCTCTCTGTTACCTTTTCCGGCTAAACGAAAGTAGATCAAACTAGAGGGCCCGGGTAACCCTTATCCAGGTTCAGATAGGGTTATTTTTATCCCAGTAGTACGGTCCTTGAAGACAATTTCTGACTCCAACGTGCCTCGAAACCGCAGGTGCCGGCTACTATGGTTTGTTTGGCTATCGCTGAATTCAGTACTAGAAGCTGCGTTCAATATTTTAGAAACTTTTTATAGAAAATACAAACAGCAACTGGTTTCACAACTTCAATCATCTAATTTTGACTGTAGAATGTACTTTGATACATGCTTGTAGCTTCTCTGCCTCTAGCTTCGAGGCAAACTGATCTTGAAGATGGAAGACATAAAATCTCCCACATTAGTCATTGTTTCCAGATTCCCATTATTAACGATAACGATGTCTATTGTGAAAGCGGGTAATAGTTAATTGCTTCTATTAATCTTTACAACATGATCCGCATAACATAAATCTTTCTTTAGAAGTAAGAGTAGTGGTTTTTTTGAAGTCTCGTAATTTCTCAGGATGATCTGAATAACGGGAGTTTTAACAGGTGTGAATAAGTTTTTAGATGCATGCTTGCATGCATGGTGATAGTTCCTTGGTGTGGTTGGAAATGTTTCAGTGAGTGCACTCTTTAGATAATGGCACATTGTAAAAGCTGCCTTATAAAACCACAGATATGTATAAAATATGAGAATTTCGAAGCTTACATTTTGTAGATAAATGAATATTGAAACGCGAATGGTTGCTTGCTTAGTTAGGGGATCTGAAAAAGTAGCTCTAGACTAGACGTTGTTTCTAGACATTAGTGAAAGGGCATTAAATTCTGATCTAAAACACTGTCGAAAAGCTATGATTTGTTTTTTTTTTTTTAATTGTAATTATTAGGTTTTCATTCTGGTCAATAAAATAATCAGAAGACAAAGGAACTTTACAGTGACATATTGGCAGAAGTTCAACTCTGTGTTGAGATTTCCCCGAGAAAAATGCTTTATTTTCTCGATTCCTACAGCATAATATTTTCTTTACCTATAACCAAAGCTTTTTATTTATGCACCAAAGCTCAATGAAATAGAGGAGAGCCTACGCATACAGCCCGGCAACAAAAAGTGCACAGACCAGCCATTTTTTTTGTTTTCCTTTCGTGGTCCCACGGTCGGGTGGACGCAATAAAAAGCCTGAATATTAAACCATGGCCTAGGCCGGTGTCGGGAATTGTACCCCGTTTTATGGCCGATTGGGTACACTGGAGTGCAAGAAAACGAGGGCAGTTTGTAGGGGAGAATTTATTTAGATATTTTTATTAGAATTTATGAAGGAATTATTTGAAAGAATGAGAAGTAAATGACAGAATTGACGGCTGATATAGGAGTATGGAAGGAAAAAATGTGTTGCGCCGACCCCAAACAACATTGGATTACCAAGGGCAGCAAAGTGTTACTGCATTACATAAGAACTGTATAGGCAATACACTGGCGGACACAAATATTAATATTGACAACTTACACATATACCTACATTTGTTACTTAAAATCTAAACTAACTTTCCCTGAGTAAACTTTAAGTGCCAGTCTATTCAGCAAGCAGCAGCAGTGTTCAGCAGTTTTGACCTTTCTAAAAACCCATGTGCTGGCATCCATTATTGCAAACCTTTTACAGAACACAGGGTTTCACCTTAAGGTGCTCGTGGCTAAATAATAACAGCCGCTCGGGTCGATTGTTAGGTTAAGCCGTGCTAGCCTAGGTTGGTCTATGGATAGGTGACCACCCATTACATACCGAGTTTCCTCCGTGCCTCGGAAAGCACGTTAAGCTGTTGGTCCCGGCTGTCATTTGTAGATCAAGTCAGAGGCTCAAAAAGTCTGACAACCAGTCTTACCAAGGGGTATCGTATTACACGGTACTAACTGGGTTTTAGAGGTCAGATAAGCAGTCGCTCCATGTGAAATACTGGTATTCAGCTGCATCCGGTAAATCTGGATGCCGACCCCAACATAGTTGGGAAAAGGCTAGGCACATGATGATATATATTTATTTTTTATTATATGTATGTATTTATTCTTATATGTTTTAGTTATAAATTTATAAATACAGGGTGTAAAAGACCTCATCACGAAGCCGTCAACTAAGCATTCTGTACATCAAACTAAGTAACTTTACGCAAAAAATATTGCTAGGAAACTACTTTTTTTTTTGGGGTGAAAATCATGTTTTGTCTTAGAACTCAATGTAACGCACTCAAAACATTGTGCTGATGGATAGATTGAATAGTACGGGGATCGTGGAGGTGTTTAAAGTAATAATCTTACATTAAAAACTTGTATTAAAAAAAAAACTTGTCAAAAAGTTGGAACTTTGACCCCCAATATCTCCGTAACTAGAGGGTTCCCAGGTATGGTGTAGAACAAAAAAATGATCGCAATGACGAAGAAAACAAGTGTCTTTCGGCTTCGTTAAGAGGTGTAGTACACCCTTTATTTTCTAGTCTTTTTTTTTTATTGCACCTACTGTGTAATATCTCTGCATCACCCTAAAGTAGACTGGTAGAAAATGCCCAAGGCATTAAGTCCGCCTTTGTACAGTTTTTTTTTACTTGTGCATAAAGTTTTAATAAATAAATTAATGATGAGGGATTCACCTTAAGTGGTGATAATGTAGTGTTTAGGAAAGTTAGGGGAACAATATTTATGTAGTGTACCTAAGTACCACACTGAGTACTATCGGTAATTAACAGCAAACATTTACCTAACGAAAGCCGGCCTTACATTCTTTAGAGAAATTTTACGAGAAAGCTTTGTCGCTTTATTAACACTAAGCTAATGACTTCTGTTAAAAATCGTATAGGAGAACTTATGACTTTTCGATAATGAGAGAAAAACAGAAGCAAACTTTTGCATTGTAAATATGAAACGTTTGATTTTAAAAGGACCACACTACACATCTACTTTATACAATAACTGCCTTCTTAATTGCTACTGGTGCTTGATTGGTGCCTCATTTTCTGATTACGGAGAGTGCAAAAATACATTTACATAACAATTCAATCAAAATACCAAATTAGCATTGCGTCTCAAAAACATAACCGTAACAAAACCCATAGGCGTAATACGCATTAAAAACCAAGTAGTACTTAGGAGTATTTACCGATTTTTTCCACAACGTGCAATTTATCCACTCTGTGCAATTTTTCTCGGCCTGACGTGCAACCGTAGTGCTATTAAAGATTTTATTGGTAGATGTAATGATGAGTACCTCGATAGCAGCATTATTCAATAGCCGATCGCAGAACGCCATTACACCGTCAAAATATATGTATAAGTGCTACATTGCTCTTTTATGGGACTCCGGCAGTAAAGATTCGCAGCAAAAAATGACATGGATCGTGAAATATGGTAATGGTTGCTGTGATGTAGACGGGAGATGATGTGGTTTGAAATTGTTTTAGTGTCGATCACGTAGTAATACAATATTGAACGCCTCGTATGCGTATTGTGTGACTTTGGTATTTTGAATAACCATATCGGTTGGCATTAGTAGTATCCGGCATAAATTGCAAAAAATGTTGTTTTTGGTTATGTTATAAAGTATTGTTCGGTCTATAAAGGGGTTTTCGTACCGATCACGATATAAAAATAAATAGATAGAACATTGAAAACATCTCTTGATCAATGATTGTCAAATGGAAATTGAAAACGGCGAATGTAGGGGCACTGGCATACCTCTGTCTAATCTCTCGGGGTTTACAGGTGTGATATTATGTATTGTTGTTATGCTTAAAGAATACCTTTCTCTTTAATTTTAACAGAAATATTACATAAGTTATAGGATAATTAAAATAAACTAAACTAACTAACTCAAACTATAAACTTAAAAAATGACGAATAAATATATGTATAAATTATTATTCCGTATTTTTATTTATTATTTTTTTAATTCTTTAAAGAATTAAAAAAGATTTAAATCTGAAATAAAGTATTATTGCTCGACGCATTTGAACAACAGCTACTCGTAAATATTTAAAAATGTTTTTCAAGTAACAAAACACGTATAGACGTAGGTACCTATAGACCATGCGAGTCAAGCCTTATTCTAAGATGTAAAATGTAGAAAATAAAACAATGCGCAGACACGGGTATGTCTGCATCAGATACTGGGCCCCCGATCTCTGCCCCGCGCTGTCGATGCGCACTTTCTCATTTTATTCAAAACGACATAAAAGGGATAGTGGATATTATTTTCTAAGACGTTTCATCTTTTCTGATAGGTTAGGTAGGTACCTATTCTGAAAGTTTTACACGAACAACAAAGTACTACAATACTAATACTTTTCAGATTGTCCAGTATCAGTATTTACTTTTATAGGTTTTTTAGCCTATTTTAATCAAACCTGGGACAAACGGTCCAGTTAGGTAGATCTAACTTTGAGAAAGAGGTCAATCGTCGAATCCGATTTGGCTGGGCAGCGTTCGGGAAGCTGCGCGGTATCGTCTCGTCCAACTTACCGCAGTGTCTCAAGAGGAAAGTCTCTGACCAGTGTGTGTTGCCAGTGATTACATACGTGACCGAAACGTGGTCGCTCACCATGGTCCTTATCAGAAGGCTTAAAGTCACCCAAAGGGCAATGGAGAGGGCTATGCTCAGAGTTTCTTTGTGTGATCGAATCAGAAATGAAGATATCCGCAAAAGAACCAGGGTCTCCGACGTAGCCCGAAGAATTGCCAAACTTAAGTGGCAGTGGGCAGGACACATTGCTGGCAGAACGGATGGCCGATGGGGCCGAAAAGTTCTGGAGTGGCGACCGCGAACCGGAAGACGATGCGTTGGAAGACCTCCCACTAGGTGGACCGATGACCTGGTGAAGGTTGCGGGAATCCATTGGATGCGAGTCGCACGGGACGGGTCAATGTGGCGACACTTGGGGGAGGCCTATATCCAGCAGTGGACGTCTTTCGGCTGAAATGATAATGATGATGATAATTTTAATCCAACCGCTTAGGCAGACAGAGGTTTTCTAACACCTCATCTGCCTAGTCTTTGTCCCAACTTTATTGAGATTGGCTTTCAGTATTTTACCGGATGCAGCTGAATACTAGTATTTTACATAGAGCTGCTGTCTATCTGACCTCCACAACCCAGCTAGTACTGGGTAATACTGTATCCGTTGGTAAGATAAGACTGGCTTTCACACACTTTCGGGCCACTGACTACCTGCAACGACTGTCAACGATCTACAAATGACAGCCAGGACTGACGTGCTTGTGCAGGAAACTGGGTTTGTAATGATAGTCAGCCATCTACAGATCAAGTTTGGCAGGCGCGGCTTAACTGTGAAAATCGACCCGTGCGCCAGTTATTATTTAGCCACGAGTTCTTTTAACACATCTATACTACCTAGTGAATGAGGATTTCAGGCTGCCGTCTAATCCGAATGCATCTTGCTTCATATTAGTGAAGCTTAGATCAGCAGTCGCATGGTTAAGGGCAGATGTTAATGACGATGATATTGAATCGTAATAATCGAATATACTTAAAAAAATATGGACGATAACGACATAATATGTAGTAATTATTTTGTAGTTATATTGTTACGCCAAAGATCTTTAGTGAACTTTGTCCCATTACTTATAACTTTTTATACCCTCTACAAATTATTACCGATTCATTTTATGTCGTGTACACGGTTAATAAAATTTTAGCTCTAAGCTGAATACTACTTTTAAATTTATTATAATTTTTTTTTTCGTGTTTTTTTTTTTTTTTTTTTTAAATTTATCGTATTTTTTTTATTGTTATTTTTGAAAAAAAGCAGTCCCAATCGTTCCGAGTTTGATGATCGAGTATATGGCTTTTGGTTCCAGAACGACCTAAAAATAATGGTATAATGACGTCACCAAATTATTAGACCTATCGCACACTTCTTGATTTTTTATTGGCATTTGTCCATTATTACCATTGGCAGTACCTACTTAAACTGCTTGTTGCCAGAAGTGTGGGAACACCAGCTACAGGGAATTATATAGAAATCTTCCAAGTAAGTAGGCAAATCGTTTCGTATTTCTGCAATGACCTTCCACAGGATTGCCCAAAGCTTTTTGGTGGCTTAAATCAAATCATTACAAATATTTGACTTCTCTATTATCAAACACTGTTTTAAGCTTTCATGGTTTATACTAAACTTAAACTGTCACTATGGGATAATTATCACACAACGAACGATCGGGATAGAACAATCACGGATGATATCCCGTAACGTAAGTGACAGTTTAAGTTCTCTATTAACGTTAGGCCCTCCGGTGTTGACAGTTGACAGCAGTATAAAGTTTTTCGCAGACATTTTACTTTGTCAGTTTATGATAATATGATTAAATCCTTTTTAATATAAGAATATACAAATAATAAAACCACTGTGATAATAAACTACAGCAGATAAGTAGTCACGCATATGTCTTTCAGCTAACATTATAATGAAAATGGTAAGTAAAAAATAATGGCTCTTCAGAACTACGATTACTGCAAATTACGTACGATTACGTCTTAATAGTAATTATTGTATACTTGGCCCAATTACACACATTGCGTGGATAATTGTGGGCCTACATAGTTTCACTAGTTATGGGCATGCAATACTTAGAAGCAAACTTATGTGCGAAGAGCTAGATGATCGTTGAATTGATATTTAGTGAAGGCAGTGTACCAGGGGGCCTAGTCTAGTTAAGTTCTGCATATCTCTATGAGAAAAAGGATGCTTATGAAAGTATGTATTACATGTATTTACTAGAAGTTAGTTAATTTTTTGGTTAAACCAGAATCGTGTGAATCGTTCTATGTGTGAAACGAGTGTTGGCTGATTTATTATGACCCCCATGATCTCATTCAAATTTCTCAGCCATCAATTATTGTCAAATTCTCGTCAGTTTTTCCGTATTTTCTGCGCTCTAAGTTATCGTTCTTATTTGAAGAATACCAAACTATTCAAATGACATTGTTTTTCAATTCCATTGTTCGTCTATGACTTACGGTATTTCTTTGTCTCATTTAATTCAAAGATAATAAAATAAAAACGTCTAAAGTTTTTGTTCGATAAAATAATAATTCTGGAAATAGTTAGCTGGTGAGTCAGGTTTTACAAATAATGATCCGAGTTACTGACTGTCCGGTGGTCGCAAGCAGGACTGCTGAGCATGAGGTCCTGGGTTTGATTCCCGGGTCGGGCAATGTGCTATTGTGTTTTGCCATCAGGAATTTCTGAGTAGCAGCCACGGAGTCTGGATTTGTGCCCGGTCCATGGCAATGGGCTCACCCACTAATTACATGGGACTTAAACCTAACTGGCGAATGGTAGGTGTACTATTAGGTACACTTATGCCTAACCCTTACAGGCGTGATGTTACTAAGTATAACGTCTCAGATTTTAACGAACCGCGGTGGAGCCCAAAATCATAAAGAATATTTTTTTGGATTTTTAATAATTTGATAGTTTTATCCTAGTTCGTTACAGTTAAAATTAGAAAACGAAAGCTAAAAATAATTAATACCTTTGATAAGTTATTTTTTGGTGATTTCATAGACACGGTCATAGGTCAATTCAAACATTTTTATGTTAGAATAGGTAAGTCCATAACTAGTGCTAAATTAATTTTGCATGTAATTGTTTACATAGCAGCTTCACTTATGCAAAAGCTATTAGGTAAAGGATTTCGGTGGGCAAATATTGAAGTATGCTAAAAAAAGTGTGATTGCTCAGTTTTTTTTAGAAAAAAAAAAAGAAATTCTAACTCATAGTCACTTTATGCTGGAGAAATATTGCAAATACTTATAAAACTAGACAAATATTAAATAAATGAATGTTCACGTAATGTTGATATGTTTAACCACTCTTAACTCTATATTTCAAGCCCATTGAAAATGTCCGCTCGTCGGCTTGAACTCAGACAGGCACTTTACTGGAAATTAGCGTGCTCTTAGAACCAAAAACTAGACGACGTTGTGACATCTACCGATCCGCACTGGGCTCGCGCAGTGGATTATAGCATATTTCACAACGAAGGGCATACCTACTACATAGTTGGCACGTCAGAAGTGCTGAGAGAGGAATTTATGAAAGTGTGAACCTTTACTTTGTTATTTTGTATATTATATTTTTTTTGTTTTGTTTTATTGTTACATGAACACACACCGCCATCTAGTGCCACACTAAGCAACGAGGCTTATGTCGTGGACACCAGATAGTTCATATACTACACATAGATACTTTTTGTTTGTAAATACATACTTATTATACATATAAACTAAACATCCATGACTCGGAAACAAATGTCCATGCTCATCACACAAATATTTGCTCCAACCGGGCCGTCTTTACCTAGTGTGCAGGGTGTGCGTTGCACACGGGCGCAGCGGTCCTAGGGGCTGCCGAGCGCCGCTCGCTACGGAGCCCCACTCGGCGCGCGCGTTGGCCGGCCGCGGCACTTTCAATGACCAACGTAAAAAGAGCTCCGATTTACATACATTTTGTTAAGCTCTTCTTATATTTGTCGAATTACACCATTGAAGCAAGCCGCGGGCTTTTACATTATTAACTTTTTTTCAACATGAAATAAATCTTATTACTTACACATTATAAAATATTATATTTGGTGTAGTAGTGAGTGTCGCATCGCTCGGCGGCACCTATTTCAATGATTCGTTTGAAAACACGCCGACAATTATATTGCGAATAATGCGAATTTAAATTGCCATGGACGAACGTCAAGCGCGCGGCATTTCTCAAAAGCGTGAGTACGCGTAGCGCTTGCGCACTTTGTGTTCTATCTACCGCTCGATACACGTAATTTTGCGAAAGCTTTACCCCTTAGCACACCATGGTATCCAAAACCGACGAATTTCTTCTTCATCTCCGAACAATAGAGTTTATTATCCATTGCAGGGGAAATTTTACAGTTTGTGGTAACTTGATGTGGTGTTACTTGTACTTTGTACCCATTCCATTTTGACCGCGCGCTTACTAGGGGGCGCTTGGGTAATGTTTGCACACGGGCGCTACATGGGCTGGAGACGGCTCTAGCCTTATCCAACTCCTATTTTCAATTTCCAAAATCTACTTGGCAGTGAACAATTAGCAATACATGACTACTTTTGTTACCTGACTTGGGTCTTATCTGTTAAAACAAATGTGTGTTAATCAATAAAATAAATAGATAAATAAAATCGATTTTGCCTGTTATATGTGGTACAGCAACTTATAACATAACATAACAGATACCAAGACCTACCAGAGCACCAGCAAGGTATATATACCCGCTATTTGCCATGTTTATAGTTAGGTATTAAAAGCTCGGTTGTTTACTATACCAATTAATGGTAGGTACTTCGCTTTTATGTTCCTTCCTTAGAAGTAATTGTTTGTGCTGTTAAAGTAGATGCATCTAAATTACAAGAATCAGGACATCACGTCCATGTAATAAGGAATACCAGCCTGTAACTGGCTGGTTATTCCTCATGCAGAGAAGGTATGAGCGCCATGTTTACTCAGGGCGAATTGGCTGATTTAAAATCATCTATTAAGTCAGGTTTTCAAACGATGTTTTCCTTCACCGTTGTTTGAGATATCATAACATAACATCACGCTTCTTATACCTGAAGTTTTAGGCAGAGGTATACCAAATAGTACACCCACATTCCGACAGCTATGTTAAAGTCCCACTTAATAGGGAGCGAACCTATTGCCATCAACCGGGCACAGATCTAAACTCCGTAGCTGTTACCGAGAAATTCCTGATTGAAAAACTCAATAACACTTTGCCCGACCCGGAAATCGAACACAGGACCTCTTGCTCAGCAGTAGCGCTTGCGATTGCAACCACTAAACCAACGAGGCAGTCACATCATCTCAGTCATGTCAGAGATGTCTAATAAAAATGCATGAAAGGCGAGGTCGGTTAGTTTCAAATTTCATTACTTATAGCCCAATTTAACCATTGGGCTCTATTGGGAAAGTTGAAAATAAGATCCAAATATAAAAGAATCACGTCCATCTAATTACTAAGAAAAAATACTTAAAGTCCCAGGATGTGAGTTGGACAACTCTACCGCGGAGTTCGTCGCCATTGTAATACAAAGTGTCCCTTGGTCTTCATATTTGTATGCAGCTTATGAGCAGGTAATAATCGTAATTAGCATGAGCTATGCAATGCGCATGCTCATTACGAATGAAGCGCGTCGGAAGCGTTCGGGTGAAGTCGCCCGGTGGCGGTCCAGGGTAGGTGTTGCCAGTTTGAAATGGTCCTCTAAGTCCTCTTGATCCCGTGCGCAGTTACACGCTCAGACCGAATAAAAACGTTAAGATGAAACTTTGCAAACAGAGAAGTGAGGCCGGTTTCGTAAATATGTGTGCATTAACTGAGACAAGTGTGCTTTTTTTAAAATAAATTATTATTCTATTCTATTCGATTTATTTAATAATTCAATTATATCATAAAAAATGAAAAAAAAAACAAATAATTCAAATTTAAAATAATTCAATTAATTTATATTTTATTTTATTGTAGTTTGATGTAAATGTGTGCGTGTGAGCGTGTATGCACAGAGCGAGATGCTGGCGCTGGCCTCACTTTATTGTTCGCAGCGCTATGTCTTGGTTTATTATTTGGTCTGAGGTTACACGGTTTTTCCAGAACCTAAAGCACGCACAACCTCAAGCTTGGTCAGAACATTGATAAGAATGTTCGGACGAAATTATTTATTCGGTACCTACCTATATCTTACTAATATTATAAACGGAAAAACAACTGAACGGATTTAAATGTAATTTTGCACACAGTTAATAACCTGGATTAACACATAGAATACTTTTTATCCCGGTAGTTTGATTCCGTGGGACAATTATCGAACTCCACGGATGAAATCTTGCACCTTCCACTTGTACACTTTTTTTTCATTTTAAATGCTAGATTGTGTCGAGTATGTAGATACCCGACACAATCTAGCATTTAAAAAGGGAAGAAGTTTCCTTGCCCCTGTTTATTTACAACAAGAACCTGCCGTGCAAGTACGTAGGAATCGATTCGATAAATCTGACAGTCATTCTCGACAAAATGAGTTTATAACAAAGATAAAAAGTCGTTTTGTCGAGAATAACTGTCAGATTTATCGAATCGATTCCTACGTACTTGCACTGCTGGAGCTATAAATATCACGGAGCTTTACTCAACCAGCTCTGGCAACACTGTAGGCGCAGTCGTTTGGAACGATATGAATTAATTATATTTATTTTACCGGCTAGATTATAATTAACGTCCGTTCACTGTGGGTCAGACGCGGAAGCAATACATGGAAATATTGCATCTCGGTCTGGAAATAATACCACCAATGGCTAGTTTTTCATTGACTACTACTCTAAATTCGTGTGACAATCATTCCATAATCTGTTTGAAGGATCCAATTTTGGAAACGCTTCATAACTTATGCTTTCTATGTTAGTAAAGGACTAAAGGAAATCCGGAATGTAGTCCGGTTGGCATTTATAGATCTTTGAAAGTCGTTACAGGTAGTCAGTGGCCCGAAAATCTGACAACCTGTGTTACCACGGAGTATTTTATTACCGTGTGCTAACTGGGTTGTGGAGGTCAGATAGGCAGTCGCTTCATGTAAAATACTGGTATTTATTTGCATCCGGTAAGACTGGACTTGGCCGACCACATAGTTGGGATAACGCTAGCTAATTACTTTTGTCAAGTCGTAAGTATTGATGGCACTTTTCAAAAAAAGAAAAGTCATCCAATAAATCACGAAGCATTTGTCTTTTTCTTTGGCTTCAACAATAATCACAAAAACAACGAGTTTTTATTTTACAAACCTGATGCTTATTACAGACTGCGTAGATACAGTTTTTGTTAAGTTCAAAGTTGAGTCAGTAAAAAAGACGTCAAACTGACGTCATGGCAAAACCTAAAGCGACGTGTTATGTTATGTGTTTAGTTAGAATATGTTCTTTGAAAATAAAGAAGAGGATACGGGACGGTTGGCAGAATCATCGGTTACTAATAATGCCGACCGATCACATCGGTCTTTTGGTCTAGATCTCAAATTATTGTTTTGACATTATGTACACATGATGACATTATGTATCTACAGTATGTTTGTTTCAACTTTGAGTTCAATTTTTTGGGGATTTGCAATAAAACTGTCTTTGAATACCTACATTTGAAGTTGCCAAAACCAGAACAGAACCGGGAAGTGTGGCAGAAAAAGGAGGGGAGGCCTATACCCAGCAGTGGGTGAGATGTAAGTGTTCACAGTTCCTAAAATTAAACTGTAAATCCTTCAAAATAACGTAAAGGTTGGGTAAGTACCCTATGGTTTGTGCCAGATAAGTAGGAATTAAAGGTCTTTGCTCTTCCCTTAATTTCTCTGCGTAGTTAATACAATACATTTTAAATCGTTTTTTATTACTAGAAAAAGTCAAGGATCACGATAAAGGTAGTTTCAGGACAAGTTTATGTCATTATTTCTGTTTTCGGAATTATGTATTTGAATAAATGTATGCGGGTTAATGACCTTTATTTCCTCTTCTGGCGCAGACTATAGACGACATACCAAAAAGTAGGCACGTTTATTAATTGTTTTGCTTACTTTACTATTAAATATCCTCAGTATCATTTCAAAGGTGAACGACACAGCAGGCCCAAAAAAGTTGTTGACCCATTCGTCGAACAGAAATCAAACATCTAAGTTATTGTACAATTTCCGCTAAACATTGGCTATAATTTGAGCTATGATTGGTTTAATCATTTGCCGAGATGGTTTAGGTACGTTATTATTTCATTACAAGCCGTGTGCTTGATGGTATTTCCTAAATGCAAAAATAACGAATTTCCATACAAACTTACAAACCCTCCTTCCGTTGTGTTCGCTTTTGTCGTATATGGAACTGGTAAATTTTATGCTTCTAGAGATCCAGCTGATCCAGCTGTGTGGAGTCTGTTCGTTAATTTAAAGTTTATTATAGTAGTACGTGTTGTTTTAAAGTTTTTTTTTGTGAAATAGGTGACGCGTTGATGTCTTTTCCAGGGTCACTATCAATCCTGTGTGTCTTACAAAAAATATTTGGACCACAGCGTACTTTATTGCTATTGGCACATTGAACGCATGACTTAACTTGTTGAAATAAAAGAAAATTCACATAAATGGCAACACACACACAACTCACTGGCAAACACGAGAAAATGTTATTAAGCGCCTAGAGTTTTAATGTTTAACGTAAAACGTAGATAAAACTTAAAACATAATAACTTACGTAGGCGTTCTCATGCCACACGGATTTCTTTCAAAATAAACGATGAAAAACAATGATGCCGTTAAATGATGAATGATTATTTTTCATTAAACAATTTCAAAATAAAAACAAAGCCAAACATCATGAGAATACTATTTATGCCAATAATAGTAAATCTTTAAAACGCCAGTAACACTCCAGTGCAGTTGCGCAGATCTTTTTTCAGGCGTTGTTACTACAAATTGCAAAAAAATATGGAGCATGCAAGTGCAATACAAGTAAATGCTTTTTTATTGGTGACATATCAGTCGTCAAACACACATCTTACACCTACATGCAACACGCTCCGAAGATGTTTTGTAAGATAATTTAGAAGAAGGCAAGACATTTTTAAAGATTGGCCAGAGAGGGCCACACCTAGGAAGAAGTAGAAGAGCTATAGAGGAGACCTCTGTTCAGAAGTGGTAAAACACAGGTTGCTTAAGAAAATTAGAAGAGATTTTCACACATAAAAACTGGCACGCAAGAAGTAAGTAGGTATATCAGTAGTATGTGCGTCTTATTTGTGCAGAAAATCATTTTTTCGCTTCAAGTTAATGTCACAGTGCATGCTATTCTTTATCGCTAGCTTACGTGTGAGCGCGTCTCGTAGCGCGATCGCAAGCGATGTCAGGGCGCTGCGCAGGCGCGCGTGGAGGCGCTCGAACATGCCAATATCTACGCAGGGTCATAGCAACGCTAGATATACTTAACATGCACAAAAATATCGAGAAGGTAGAATAAATAGGAACACCTAAAATGAAATAATGTTGCATTATATCATTGTTCACATGTATCACTAATTGCAATAATTTATATTGAAAACATTAAATTTACAATGTAATTTATAGGGCTAGTGAAGAACTAGGCATGCTAAAATATATTGCTCTAATGATAAACTTTTGTTTATCACGCAAACTAATTTATGAACTAATTATTCAAAGCGTCATTACATATTTTAAAACTCAATGAAGTATTCACATCGATTGTATCAACTCGTCATAATAATAAACTTCTCTTACAAAATGAAGCACATAACGCCATCTATGAACAACAACAGCAAAAACAAACAGCGCCATCTATGATTTAAAGTAAGAAGTACTAAGTACTTACAGGCTGGATGGTCGTACAGCGGTGCGACTCGGGTGCCCTCTAGCGGACCGCCGGCTAACTTCGCAGAAATGGTCTCCAGGAATTCTCTGATCTTCTTGAGCTCCCCACGGGTGGCATCACTGGGACCTGGGACATCGTAGTCGTCGCATTCCTCCTCTGAAAGCGTAAAGAGACAAAAGTTAATAATTAGGGTAAAGGGTAAATACCAGGATAAAAATTATGACTACCACACCTGTAATCACTGAAGGCACAGATAATATAATACTTCTGAAGGGTAAGGCAGGGGAAGTTATGGTCTAATAGTTAACACCCACAATTTACTAGTTATTTTAAAGTCTCCTTATAGTCCCTACTGCCACCAAACGGGCACCAATCCCGACTCAACTCTCGGCTACTGAAAAAATCCCAATTTCCCAACAAGTCTGAACAAAACCCGGGAATCGAACCTATAAGACCTAATACTCAGCAGTTGCGCTTACGATAACTAGACCAAAGATAAAGTAAAGGCAATAGAATGCAATAAAATGTCCACCATGCCTAGTAAAAGTCTATTGGATTGCAGCAAGTTTACTCCACTCGTAAAAAATATTGTTGCAGTCTGTTGGGCATTAGTGACGACATGTGCATGGTCGGCCACAGGTAGGAAGTACGCAACAAGTCTAAGAAATTGTAGAAAGACAACTTGTATGTCCACATACAGCAACTAAACCTACGTTTAGTAATGTTTCGTTAACTATAAGAAGTAATGAAGTTGGGAAACCTAGCCTTATAGCGCTGGACAGCTTAAAGATAAATTTTGTGCATTACAAGATTTTTTGCGAAATGCGTAAGTATCTGCAAATTTAGCGCGAATCTGGTACTGTATAGTACCTTCAGAGATTTACATAACATCACGCCTGTGAACCCCGAAAAGTTAGGTAGAGGTGAACCTTATTGTACACCCACATATCGCCAGTTATGTTTCAAGTCCCACGTAATATAGGGCGCGCCTATTGCCATCATCCGGGAATGAGTTCAGACTCCGTGGCTGCTACTGAGAAAAAAAAAACTTTTCAGACTCGGGAATCGAACCCAGGACTTTAATGCGTCCCCGCGTGGGCAGAGCACCGCCGTGTCCTCGAAGCGGCGATTGGCGGCGGCGACCTCTCGCGTCCGGCCCTGGTGCAAGCCATGGTCCGGAGCGAGACGGAATGGGACGCCGTCACCTCCTTCTGCGAAGCAGTAATGCTAGAGAAGGAGGTGGCGGAACGTGAGAGGGAGAGAACCTCACAGCGTCCCGGCCGCCGCGGGAGACGCCCCGGGCGTCGGGGGCCACCACGTGGCCCCCGGCCACCGTAGGCGCGGGCCTGTGGACGGTGGGCTATGGGCTAGCTCGCCGTCCGTCCGTCTGATGACGACAGGCCGTGTCGACGGCGCGTTCGTGTTCCACGCGCGCCTCAAAGAGAGTCAGCAAAAAGGAAGGGGTCCGCAAGGACCGATGCCTGCCGGGGTTGCGGGACTGTTCGAAAGAGATACCGCGGCCCCGGAACACAAAGGGCGATGAAGGAACATGGATGGGTTTTAGTCAGTAAAAGTCTGACACTCCCTCCTGCTCCGCCCAGAGCGGGAGAAGTCATTTGATGATTTCCCATCCGAAAAAAAAAAAAAAAAAAAAAAGGACTTTAATGCGTAGCAGTCGCGCTTGCGACCACTCGACCAACGAAGCAGGCTAATATCATGTTTATTAATATCAATTAAAGCAAGAGCAGATGGTAAGTTATTTTTTCCTACTGCTCTCAAAACCATCGAACAAAAACAATGTGGCGGAACCAGCTTGTCTTAGAACGAAATGTTTAAAGACATGTGCCCGCATGGGTTCGATAACGTCTCGCTTCGTCTGGGGGAGAGGAGATCTGGGTCCCAGCGTAGTAGGAACCTCTTGGATCCAGTTAACAGGGGAGAATTCAAGAAGAAAACGTCAAATCACACAGGAAAAGCCAAGACAGTGATGATGGCTACTGACCTATCTGCTCGAGCTTGTCGGTGGAGACACTCCAGGGCATGATGCTGAATGCTCTTTGCGCCTGGTGTAGGAACCACGCGCCTGACTCGAACTTGACCGGCCTGGAATTTACAAAAGAACAAAATTAGAACAGGAATCATTCATATTGTGTAACTTAGTTGTGATGGCATAATGCCATCAGTCTAATCGGATGCAGATGAATTTAATAACGAATGGTTAATTCAAAGAAAGTGCTGTGCTATTTAGGTTTATTTATGAGCAGTAACAATCTTCCGAGATACATCATTCCAGAGATACTCAAAGGACGGTCCTTTGAGTATCTCTGGGAATGCTGCTTGAGTGCTTGAGTGTTGGGTTTTTTTTTTCAAAAATTATGAATTACTAGACTTCACAGATTATAAACTCACAGATTATCTCGCTAATGAGATTTCATTGGCGAGATAATTTGTGAGTTTATAAAAGTGACGTTTCACTACAGCATCCCCAATAAAGCTCCGTACCAATAAGCAGATAAAAATAGGTATTCTGTGAAAATCTCTACCAAGGTTACGTATTACACGGTAGATCGAACTCACGCAAATAATTACTATTGATAAACGATGTTAATATGATTAATTAATGCACCTACAAACGAGTTCATGATGACCATCTAAACAATGTTGACCCGATTGGTAAAACAGTTCAGCTAAGATGCATAACGAGTTCAGAATAATTATGTTTGCATTGTACCAACAGCTCTACGAGATAATGTACTTAAATTACCATTTTTAGGGTTCCGTACCCAAAGGGTAAAAACGGGACCCTATTACTAAGACTCCGCTGTCCGTCCGTCTGTCTGTAACTAGGCTGTATCTAATGCAACCGTGATAGCTAGACAGTTGAAATTTTCACAGATGATGTATTTCTGTTGCCGCAATAACAACAAATACTTAAAACAGAATAAATATTTTTTTTTTTTATTTTTTTTTATGAAATTCCATGCGGGATACTCGCGGGCTTAGGCTAGTAATGTCAATATACTTACTCGTGCGGGTAACAGATGCAGGGTAGAGATCCACCGTGCTTGTCTCCCCCGCAGCTACGACACACGCCGTCGTCCTGTGATGACGTGATGCATCTTCTAGGCTCGTTCCTGTAAGATAACAGGAGTTTATTATTATATCATCATAAAGGCGGTATGTACACCCACACTCCGCGAGATATATTTAGGTACCTTCCTAAATAATTATGGGGCCAGCCCATTTCTTTTAAACCGGCACAAATTTAGATTACGGACTACTATTGAGAAATTCCTGATCGATAAACCCAAAATCACTTAGCTCGACTTGAGAATCGAACCATCCTCATACTCCGTAGTAGCGCTTGCGACCAGCTATACGCATTTTAGACCGAGAGTCATCAATATTATATATACGTAGGCAAATAATAAGAAACCATAATTATTTGAGGAGTAAGATCGTTCGCATGTTCCTATACAGTAGTACAGTGTCTTTCAGTGTCTAACAAATTATTTCTTGTCTTATTTTCTTTAAATGACAAGATTTGACAAACGAGCTGCAGTAGTGCTTTATAGGTTATCAATACCCTTTTAAGTCAATCTATATTTTTCATAAATAGCGTTGTCAGTAATTTTAGCTAAAGTGTATTTCATGTTTCCTCAGAACTATTCAATTGTCTCAATGAGCACATCATTCATTAGTTATACAATCGTGGATGTATCTAAGATGCAGTAAGGAAGCCGGTCATTACAATAGACGTTCGTAGCGGTCATGATGCCCTGCATAAATATAAGCATAACCTAACTTCCCCACTGCTGGGACACATGTCACCTCTCTGCAAGACAGAGTGGACAGAGAACTGAGTCCCTGACAACGGTTTATTTAGTTGGAAACTGGTAAAAACAGGTCAGCAGACCTTTTGATAAGCTGCATGAAGGGTCAGGCAACGTAACGGCCCAGAAGGAGCTGACAGGGCAACAGAACAGCTGTAGAGGGACAAGTGGAAGTAGGGAAGAGTAGCCTTTGCCCTGCAGTGGGACACAAATGGCTGGATGGTGGAACTGGCCTCGAAGTCAGCGGCGCGGGAAGCGGGCGGCGAGCGGCGTACGAGCGGCGAGCGGCGAACGAGGCGGTGCCCGCGCGTCTGCATTGACGTAGGAATTTACATCTTCTTTTGCCCACAATAAATCAAACTTTAGGAAGGAATTAGTATCAAAAACTGTTTTAAGCTTTCACGGTTTAAAACTAAACTTATATTATTAAAAGTATTTTTTTTTTTTTTACTTCATTTTACATTATTTTATGTGACATGTATTGTATGATTTGACATGAATACTTATTTTGTTAAGTATTTTACTTTTTTATTTTTATTGTGACATTTAATGTTTATTTTTACTTTATTTATTTTTTTGACATTCGTTTTGTAAATTATTGTTATTTTTACTTAATTATTGTGAATGTGAGGACCATGTGGGTCACATATTCATTTTTTATTTTTTCCCCTAGACTGTCTGGCAGTTTGAGTACTATAAGCGACCTACCCAAATGTCCTTTCTTTGGTATTGTTCGTCGTTTCGTTGAGCTCCTTGAGTTATAAGTCGAGCTACACGATAACTGAGAAATGCTTGCACTGACTGGACAGGTCCACTCAAATCTGTGTGGTTCTTTCTTCAAAAGACCATCTCAGACACTAATCTGCATAGTCCTCATCTGAATTGAACAAGATTATGTCTGGACTTCAAAAGAAACTATGACCTCTGAGTTTGTTTCGGCTGTTTCTTCTCAGAGTAGTCAGGTACGAAACACCGGCCCCATCTAGTTTTAAAAAATGACGTGTAAAAGTGTTTGTAAGAACCTACTTGCAAAAATAAACATCATTTCATTTCATTTCATCATTTCATATATCGTCACTTACGGGATATCTTCCGTGATATCCCAGTTATTTCACGGAAGATATCCCGTAAGTAACAATATAAGTTTAGTATCAAAAAGATGTTGTCGTCGCTGCTGTTTAGACACTTCTTTCGCGAATACAGATATTAATTTCTGCCGCTCTAGCGCCGCGCGATCTGCCCGCCCGCTGACTTCGTGACCGGGTACATGAGTGTCGCCGCCGCCGCCCCGCTCCCGCTGACTTCGTATCCGAGGCCTAACCCAGTACTAACTGGGTTGTGAAAGCTAGTGGTAGGCAGTCGTTCCATGTAAACTACTGGTATTCAGCTGCATCCGGTGAGACTGGTAGTGGACCCCAACATAGTTGGGAAAAGACTAGTTAGGTAGAAGTGTACTTCTAACCTAACCTAACCCTTCGGGGACTAGAGGCGTTATGTTATGTTATGAAGATACATTCTAATATTAGTACCTTAAAGAGCCGGTGCCTAGGTACATTCAATAGGCACAATTGTTACAAAATTAAACATGTGTGTTATGTGTAACTTTAGCTGTTCATTCTCTGTTGTTGCTCAAATAAGGTAATTACGTTGCCACATCCCGGCACTATAACAGAAAGCATTTTTTACTTTTATTATTCAACTACATGAATAATGTGGGAGGATTTGCATATAATGATATTGCTAACTTCTGAATTTGCTATTTTGCGAAATGTGGACTTAAAAAAAAAACCGTGTTTTTTTATAAATAAGAATCCGTCCATTACTCCATTCCGACTACAGTTTGGAAATGTAAATCTGTATTTTCGTTTCGTTGTATTTTTTTTCTATGAGCAAAAAAAAAAAAGTCGAGATGTAGGTAAGGTAAAAAAAAACCGGTCAGGTGCGAGTCGGAGTCGCGCATGTAAGGTTCCGTACCATCGTAGTAGGGGAGCCCTCTTTAATTTGTAATTTATTTTTAATATTTGTTGTTATACCGGCCACAGAAATACACATTCTGTGAAAATTTCAACTGTCTACCTATTACGGATCACGAGATACAGCCCTCTGACAGACAGACAGAGGGACGGACGAACGGACAGCGGAGGCTTAGTAATAGGGTCGTGCTGGTTACCCTTTGGTTACGGAACCCTAAAAACGATGGCAGTTCCACTAACAGCCTTCTACAATTCATTTCTTCCAAAGATCAGCTTTGCTTAACATTAATTAAACGACTGCCCAAAGGCACTAAAACATTATCTACGCATTACTTTGACTTTATGAAAATTAGTTAATTTATTATTTCAAGCATTTAATAATGTCAACACCATCACCACTCCCTTATGACATTTAGCACGCACGATATGTGCAATAGATAAATAAATCTTTCATTACTATTTTACTTGCAAATGATCGTTGGTACTTAATTGGGAAATGCGTTGAGTCATACCAAGGCTCCTCCCGGCTACGGAAAACTACTAATGTCTTGTGGGGGCTACCTTTGCCATAAAGTTACGAAAATGTTGCCACATATGGACGGTAACTTAGATTTTGTTGGTAAAAGTCATAAATTTATAACATTAAGTAAAAAGAGATATTTATATTTCCTTTCGTCGTTGTTACTTCCTTCTTATATATCCACCATAAAAAAGTAATTAAAGTAGAGTAATAAGTACGAGTTTATATTCTATATTACCCGTGTGGTATCCGGCAGATAGAATAGAACCAACCCATTACACTCACGGGTGTCGTATAAGGCGACTAATGTCTGAGGCAGAACACCTTGCGCCTCCGTAGACCAGAGAATGGGCAGCAGCGTTTTCTGTTAGTCTTTCATCACTGCGATCTCCAATCCGCCTGCCAAGCGTGGAGATTACGGCAAATTCCTCCCATCATGGGTGAGACTTATGTCCAGCAGTGGACGTTATGGGCTGTTGTTGTTGTTGCTGTTGTTGTTGTATATTCTATTATGCTAGTCTCACATAATGTACAATCCCAAAATTGAATGAAGTAACCAAGATTTTGTAACAATCTGATTTAAAAGTGTCTTCATGGAGTTTCCTGCCCGTTCTTCTCCATAGAGATCTACGATTCCTACTGAAGCAGGATCGGTAAGTACTTCTTGATTCTTCAATTATATTAATTACAATTATGATCTCCAGGTTTTTGCCTACTACGTTATTTAGCAGATTTCTTACAGTGAAAAAGACGTCCGTTAACACCGCAACCAGTAGAGGTTCTTTTACTGCATCCCGATCCATAAGGCTGTTTTGAATTCATATCATGGTACACAATAGTTGGGAACTGAACTTACAACTTCTGTAACCAATCCGATTTCTTAACCGCTGATATATCTCCGTGATAGTACTTTCGATTGCACACACTCGCGAATGACTCAGCAAATTACCGACAAGGTCACTTACCAAATATAACTCACACTGACTACCTACACAGTGACCAAAAGGAGGATTTTACGATTCACTAAACGATTATCCCGTCATAGCAGTTCATAAAGCTCAAAACGGTGGAACTAAGTGGTAGGACTATTTGGGAAGAAAATAATCAGCTACGCCATATAATTTGATGGTCTGCATTACCCTTTTACTTACACGCTGTATACTTAGGTGCACCTTAAGGCAATTTGAATGCACCATCTATAATGATGATGATGTTGGATGTTGATGACGTGTAGGTAATGATCGACACATTTCCTGACACTGTTTGATTACTGCAACGAAAGTAATCCTACACAGGAGTTTTGTACCCCAGTATCTTATAGATTTCGATTCGATGCCGATTTCCTCACGATGTTTCTTCATCGTTTTGAGAGCAGAATTATTGATAACACCTGAATGTTATTATTAACCTTTAAAGTAAACAAAAGAATATATGAATAAAATAAAGCAAACTACCCAAGCATACACATACATACATACATACACAAATGCAGTCTGAGGAAAGCCGAAACAGTTCAGAAAATTAGCTTCCTTCCTCCGCAATGTCTACAATCCCTTTCACATCGTGTCGAGTATGCAGATTTTGCACAAGAACTGCAACTGGTTGCGAGTTGTGACCACCAGTTGCAGCGGCCAGTTGCCACACAGTTGCTCAACGGTCGCAGATCAACTTAGCTCAGGTTTTGACATACTGGGCGCCAGGCTTGGCTAATCTACCTTCGGATAGCGAGCGAGCAATACATTTCACTTGGGCAATTTGTAACTCTCTGGTATTTCATGTTATTTATTTTTACGCACTTTTAATTGCGTATTAAGGTTAACGCACGCAGGTACTGCATGGTTACAGAATCGCCTCGGCTTGTTTTTAGGGCTGTGTACTTCAAAACGGAACCCTAAAAACGGACCACGATCTAGATTAAGACATAGGACTCTTTTGATCCAGGCAGGACGTTCCCGTGACGTTAACTTCCAAAAACCACGCAGGCGAAACCGCGTGCCAAAGCTAGTGACTGTGTGATAAGTATAAAGTAGTGACTGATAGAAAAAGATAATGATTCAAAAAAAATGCATCAGGTAGTGAATTAAGATAACAGTTTTATGAATATTTATAAAATAACTGGTTTCATCTCGAAATCAAGGTCGAGCCAAGGTCGATAAAATTGCATCAAGATTGTAATATTTTTTAGCCGCGGAAAAGTCTTAGGTCATCGTGAGATGAGATGACTGCATCGAGATGGCACTGATAACAACATTGTTTTCTGTAATTAGTAAGTATAATTAAATATCTACGTCAGAAGAAACGTTGTCAGTTATATTTCTCATAATGCTGAAATACTTGGTACGGTGGCGACTATGATGTTGGCTTTGAGGAGAAAGATGAAACAAATGATAATATTCTGTTTGAATCAGGTCAACGTACGATTAGGAACCACACCGTACCACTTGGGTGGGTCCAGCAAGGGCCAGTGGAGTGGGTCCAGCAAGGGACAGTGGATGTTAGATCTGTTCGTAATATTAGTTATAAGAAATCCTGGTTTCTTTACGTGGTTTTCCTTCGAATTTTTGAGAACAGTGATGATGAGATGAATTACATATATTAAATCCCCTAATTATCTGGGTTTATGTTCAAATCATGATTTAATGTCAGGATCTTTTGTCTGATTAATAAGATGTTTAACATTCAATGATTTTAGTAACATCTGCGTGAACAATTACGTAATATCGAACAAGGATTTTTGAATATTATATCGACATCCGCTAGCGTGTTGGATTTAACACAGCTGAATGCAAAATTTCCGACTACATTAGTATTTCATTACGACTATGCTCAAGTAATGTGTATTGCCATGTTTCGTTGTAAATTACGGAAGAAACTGTTTCCAAATATTAAAACGACATCAGTTTAGATAGGTACATGAGTAAAATGATTAATATGACGTATTTGTTACCGTTTATTCTTTTGTTTATTTTGGTCCTTCGAGCCGGATACCTTTTTACACATAACAATCTTATTGAATAACTTTTTCTTTCAATAAATAGGTTTGCATTTGATGTGAATTGATGATGTGACCTTTTGTGAAATACGCTTGCATAGAAGAATCCTCGAACTTTAACGTACTACATAATAGAAAATAATATAACATCTACCTAAAGTATACTCATACACTAGTTATATCAAAGTTTAATGTACGAGTAATAGGGGGCGAGCCTATTGCCATCAACCGACAACTAAATTCAGACTAAAGACTGCTACTAAGAAATTCTTAAAGCGCAAATCCCTAGAACGCTCTATCTGACTCAAACCCAGGACCTCTCTGCATCAATAAATAGTAGATCAGACTTGTAGCACCCACTGAAGAGTCTGTTTTCCTTTGACAGACGAATGTCGGGAAGTTTAGACGTCTGATTTCCTGTTGCGTCGCGTTTGCGTGTCATCGTCGCGATGTTGTTTTTGCTGTATCAGTCTGATTGCCGTCTTAGACTGATTTTGTTTGTCTTACAATGTCCCACTGCGTGGTTTTTCTGTAATGAACTAAATTGCTAATGTGGGATCATTGGCAAAATAGGTTCGAAACATGTGCAATATTATCTATCTGGAATTTCTCAGTAGCAAACAGTCTGGATTTGTGCCCCGTTGATGGCAAAAGGCCCACCTCCTATTACATGGGACTTAAACATAACTGGTGAAATATGGGTGTGCCTACTATTAGGTTCACCTTTGCCTTACTCTTTGGGGATTATAGGCGTGATTATATGTTTATGTAACAGTAAGGTCAGACTGAGATTAGAAAAAAACTTAAGTTAAATGTCATTGTCACATGAAGTTCAGTAGAACTTGCAAATCTAGCTCGCAATATCTCCCTCGATACGGACTACGGACTTCACGGACCCCACTACCCATAACTTGTATTGTAAGTCGGGACCGTTACCGCTGCGTCACCACTGATCGTCATTAGGGGCCATCCTTTAATCACGTATGGTTTTAAGGCCTCTTTTATTACCCCCTCTCCCTTTTCCCAGATTCTATACTCATTATATTGAAATGATCAGATAGTTTTATAATCTGTTTTTATAAAATCACCTAGCCACACTCGGTGATAATGTAGCTTCCCATTTCGGAATCGGATCAGTAGTTCTGAAGATTAACCCTACATGTAAACTTACATAATTATGGTATTCTTTTATAAGTATATTATATTAGTGATAATAATTTGTGTATTAATTTATAAACAGTTTATTCAAAATGTAAATCAAACACGTAATGTTGCAGTCGAGGTGAGGGGTCAGTGTTGTTGATATAATTGCGGCGATGCCAGCACGTGGGGATGTACCCTTATAAGTACCCTCTTGTTTACAATATTATGCACATGATTAGTGCAGTCTGGTTTACAATATAATGCACATGATAAGTGCAGTCTGGTTTACAATATAATGCACATGATTAATGCAGTCTGGTTTACAATATATTGCACATGATTAGTGCAGTCTGGTTTACAATATATTGCACATGATTAGTGCAGTCTGGTTTACAATATATTGCACATGATTAGTGCAGTCTGGTTTACTATATAAAGCATATTATTGATTTTATATTCTACTAGCGTTGGAAGTCGACGGTAAAACCTGCGACTTCCCTCGCGTAATGATAATTAATTATACCATGATAACGTTTTAAATATAGCCTGTGACAGTCGGGGATAATGTAGCTTCCCGTTAGAAATGAAAATTTCCCCTACATCAAGTTGCTATTTCTTCTTTAAATAGTATAAAATAAAACAAAGTCGCTCCCGCTATTAGTACGTTTAGATCTTTTAAGCTACGCAACTGATTTTAATGCCGTTTTCAACAATAGATAGAGTGATTCAAGACGAAGATATATATGTATTTGCTACATTGCACCCGTGCGAAGCCGGGGCGGAACGATAGTTATAATTTATAGAAGACTAGGCACTTTTTCTTTATTTAACTGTCTACAAGACGTGAATAGCGTCTTAATCAGCCTATAACGTTCCCACTGCTAGGACACCAGTCTCCTCTCTGTCATGGGGCCAAAGTCGATAAATCGATTTTACATGTCTCTGAATTTTCAATGGTTTAATTTTACAATACCGTTGGCCCTAAAATTAGCAAAATTGAATATAAAATCATTCGTCCTAACAAATTAGGTCCTGCTTCTTAAAAACTTTAAGTGCTATTTAATCAAGAATCGCTCAATCAAAAATTACTTTACGTCAAGTTCAGTTAAATAACCTTTATGCTGGCTATTTTATAAACAAGCGTAAATAAATGGACTTTAGTATTATAATTGATTTATTAATATAATTAGAGGAGACCTGCATAAGAGACCAACAAAGAGGAAGACTAGAAATAAAATAAACCCTTCTGGAAAATACTATTAATCGTTTTCAGTTTTTTGCCAGCACTATAACTGGTGAGGTTTCCAATCATATTGTCTATCAAACGTTTGGACATTTTAATTAGGTTTACAGGTTTTATACCAGCCGGTTCAAAATCGTATGAAAATGTAAATATTTAAAATGTAACATGGGAAATTGATTGCTTTTAAAGATAAATGATGAATGCCTTACGAAAAGTTGAATTCAGTCAAATGGATGTCAATTTCATATTTCCCTAAGTTTATCAATTAAGTTATCTAAAGAAACAAACAAAAGCACTTTACATTAAAATTTTATTTAAGCATTATAAAAAACTAGTCGATGTTGGCACAGGAATTCTGCTTTGCTGTATCACGAAATACATTTTAACATACAGATACGCAAAGAGGCACATAACTTATAAGAGAGCTACAATTCTACTAGAAACTTGAACAATTATTACAAACAAAACTATCCTTATTCAGCTCAAACAAAAAACTAGATACATTGTACAACAATCTTAAGTTTACCCCGTATTAATAACTAGAACACTGTAGTCACTTCACTATTTGTCAACATTTTTGGCCTTTCACTCGTCGTCCAAGTCAAACCACATGGATGTCACACTCCTCGATCCTTGCTCCCTCGCCTGCTCCTCGGTTATGATCCTGAGGACCACGACCTCCATCATGCAGAGAGCGAAGAGTATAAGGAAGACAGCAAAGTTCGACCCTTGGTGGTGGAACTGAAAGGAGGCCGGTAATGGCCCTGGTGGTGGCCACGCTGCCACCCCAAAACTCACTAAACTGGACACACTTGATAAACTCATACTCCCGTTTCACATCACTATCGAAAGAGTTTTTTTTCTTCGTTATTCGAATTTGAAGTTCTTTTTTTGCAGTTCGAATATTTGAATTTGACAGTTCTATCGTCACATCATTTTTAATATCGAATCGATTTAGTATTCGCGTCTCGATTACGCGTTGTTTGTTTACAAAAGCGTGCAAATCTCCCGCGTGCCGGAACGACTATGGTCGTTATCGTCGCGGGCCGCGAATGCATCGGCCGCGGCGCCTCCAGCCGCTGTTGCAACTCTCTTAAGAAATATGAATCGCTTTAGTTAGATTCTTAGTTGAGAAACGGTTGAAATGCGAGTGAGCGCAACTGTTTTGCGGTCAAGGCTGCGGGTCCAGTGCCCGATGACCTTTAGTGTGACGTAGAGTATTGTAATGGGCTAGTGTACGTCGGTCCTACGATGTAGGGCGGGCTAGTTGCGATACGCCTGTTAATTTTTATTGTTTGACGCCTTCATTGATTTTAGACTTAATTAGACTGCCCAAATAGGTCATGGGTAAGCAGTGAAGTAAACGTTGTAAATTATTGTGTTTAATATGGATGCGTTTCAAGTTTGGCTGTCGTGTCGTAGCCTCGTAGGTAAGATTTACAAACTAAAAAAATACTGGTTTTATTTACATGCTTATTACTCCTAAGCAAAAAACTTCCTAGTTAGTATTTCTGTCTGATGAGAAATGACAATCTGGGGCGCGGCAGTACCTATCCAGATAAACTTATGTAGGTAGCCAGGTACAAACTTTCAAACAAATACGATGTAATTTTATCGGTCAAACCCCGTTTGTGATTCCGACCGATTTATCTACCTACCTACATAACCTGGAAATGGGCTATCTATTGAGGTCGCGCTCTGTGTAAATATTGATAACAGCTTACTGTACTAAAAAAAAAAAACGTCCAAGAGCGAGTCAGTCGGACTCGCGCACCGAGGGTTCCGTACAAACTTTTCAAAGGACAAACTTAACTTTGCTGCTCGATCCCTAGAAACGGCTATTGCACAGACCGCAAATAATAAGTTTGTAATAGTTTTTTTTTTATTAAACTACATATTTACGGTTTTCATACTTCTCCCTTTACATGTGCTGTAAGACCTTGCTTTTTGGCAAATTTCGTGATTTTAGGTCAACGGGAACTACCATATAGGTTTTCGACCCAAAACCTATGGACACTTCCGGTTGACCTAAAATTGACAATTTTGGTTAAAAGCAAGGCCTTACAGTATAAGTAAAAAGAAAAGTCCGAAAAATAAAAAGTTGAAAATTAAGGTAAACTTTGGTACTTACAAGTTTTCGCTAAAATCTAAATTTGCCCATATCTTTTTATCGTGTTGACTCAGGACCTTCATATTTTTACCTATTAGGGACTATAGACCTCAGTACATGGTATAAATTTCAACTTGCTAGGTCTACCCGTTCCTGAGAAAATCGGTGGTGACAGACGGACAGACAGACGGACAGACGGACAAGAAAGTGATCTTATAAGGGTTCCGTTTTTTCCTTTTGAGGTACGGAACCCTGTAAAGGTATAGGTACTTCACGA
This sequence comes from Xestia sexstrigata, assembly GCA_941918905.2. Lineage (NCBI taxonomy): Eukaryota > Metazoa > Arthropoda > Insecta > Lepidoptera > Noctuidae > Xestia > Xestia sexstrigata. The sequence goes on along the minus strand of OW799201.2, from coordinate 2,421,010 downwards.
AATGTGTGTAGGTACTATACAGGGTGTAAACAGACAATTCACGAAGCCGTCAACCAAGCATTCTGTACATCAAAATAATAACGGATGAATTTTTTATCACTTTCCAAAAAAAATAGTATATTGTGTGAACGGCTTATACCATTACCTAGTTTATTCTTTTTCTTTTTTCCACAGCTTAGAAAAAAATTATCCATCATCAAAAAACGCTACAAATTTCAAGTAAACTTTTCATATTAGAACAAAGAAAGAGAATTTTTGAAAAAATATGTTTTTTTTTTTCTAAGCTGTAGAAAAAAGAAAAAAAAAACTAAATATGCCATTTGCTTCTATTCCGTTCACCTATAGGAGGAAAGTGGGAAAGTGAGATAGGAGGAAAGTGATAAAAAAGTCATCCTGTAGGTACCTACCTATAAGTAACTTTACGCAAAAATTATTGCTTGGAAACGACCCTTTTTTTGGGGTGAAAAATCAAAAACTCCATGTAACGCACTTAAAACATTGTGCTGATGGATGGATTGAATAGTACGGGGGTCGTGGAGGTGTTTAAAGTAAAAATCTTACATTAAAAACATGTATTTAAAAAAAAAAGTTGGAACTTTGACCCCAAATATCTCCGTAACTAGAAGGTTCCCAGGTATAGTTTAAAACCAAAAAAAAAACAATGGCGGGAAGCACAAGTGCCTTTTGGCTTCGTCAAGAGTCTATTTACAGCCTTTACTTACATCTCTGCCTATCCCATTTAGAAATACAGACGTGATAATAAATGTTTTAACAAAATCAGATAACTAACGCTGTTGAAACTGACTCAACGTGTCTTGCGATATGTGATTAAGGTGAATGCTCCAGGGAAGCCCGCGAAATTCAAATTATCTTATGATTATAATTTTGTAACTACATACGTCTTACAGCCGCGAATAATATTCTAATTAACATTCAACCCAGCACTGGCCTGCAAATTTCAAAAAACGTAATTTTTTCGGATGGTAAATCATCAAATTACTTCTTCCGCTCTGGGCGGAGCAGAAGGGAGTGTCAGAATTTTACTGACTAAACCCCATCCATGTTCCTTCATCGCCCTTTGTGTTCCGGGGTCACGGTATCTCTTTCGAACAGTCCCGCAACCCCGGCAGGCATCGGGCCTTACCCCTTCCAATAGGAAGGGGTCACCCTTCCTATTGCTGACTCTCTTTGAGGCGCGCGTGGAACACGAACGCGCCGTCGACACGGCCTGTCGTCATGAGACAGACGGACGGCGAGCTAGCCCATAGCCCACCGTCCACAGGCCCGCGCCTACGGTGGCCGGGGGCCACGTGGTGGCCCGCGCGGGGCACACCTCCACCGTGTGCTCCACCGTGTCCTCCGGTCGATCCTCGCAATGGAAACACCCGGGCGTTTCCTCCCGCCCGATTCGGTGCAGGAACCTCCCGAAAACACCGTGTCCGGTGAGGACCTGCGTCAGGCGGAAGGTGAGGACGCCGTGGCGTCTCTCCAGCCACTCCTCAAAGAGGGGACTTATCGCCACTATCGTGGCGTGTCCTGCACGGAGTTGCGACAGTCGCTCTCTCCATGTCGCCATGAAGCATTCACCTTATGTTAAGAAATGATCGACGCGTGCAATAAGGTAACAAATCATGAAGCAATAAGAAATTCCGTCAGATTCTGATGTCCGTCTACTTGCAGTTACCAAACTAATATAAATTATGATTGATGATACCTGTCTTCCACGTATATAATATCCTTACCCTTTAATCTTCCTCCTTCCTTTCCTTTCCTTCTTCCTTCCTTATCCTTTTAACTTAAAACAATTCGGGGAAAAACTTAAGTTATATTATACAGATCAACGTAGATCTTTTGGCGCTTTATAGTCAGCAAAGATTGTTGGGTAAAGACTTGTGAAAGGGAAGTTCCGAATTTGACCAAAAATCGTGACAAAAGATCAACTGTAACTATAAATCTGTGTTAAAAACTACTCTCTCAAAACTTGACGTCTAAATACACCAACCTTTTTTTACGTCCAAAAAAAAACATTTATAACCGCACTTTTCAACTGTCAACTCTACTCTTTGCTGTCAACTCTTTTGTCATTATACTTGTGAATACGCCACAGAGCCCAAAAACAAACAATGTTCATTTACGTAACATACAAGGATGCCCCCGAACTATCAATGCGCCGTTCTTCCTTAGAACTAGTCGATACATCCGTGGAGAAATCCCTGCTGGTAAATCCACACTGCCCAGTTCGTATCATGCTGGAATACATTCGGAAGAAGTGCCACCTGGGTACCTTCACCCAGTTTGATTTGTGCGATGAGACCGGCCACCTGATGGGATTGTTCGCTTTGAACACTTATGCGTACGCGACTGAGCGGTTTGAGCACAAGAAAATTTATTATGTGATTGTGTTGAAGACGGTAAGGATCATTTTGTGGATAACACAAGAGTGAATGAACTTGTCGACACTTAATTGCCTTGAGCCGATCAGAAAGAGTACATTTCCATGCAGTAAGGCTGCGTTTCCACCGGAGATGAGCGTGGATCCGTAGCAAGGGATCTGTGTGGAACTAACCAATCACATAGCTATATAGACTACCTCAAGCTGTGAAAAAGACGCTGCGCATGGTGGAATCGCAGTCTAAAAGCGAATAGTACGACGTGATCAAATGGGGAGGCTCCCTGTGGAAGTAATGGCGCTAGCATAGTTGGTACCCAAACATCGTCATTGGTTGAAAATGTGGTAATGTCATTTTATATTTCAAAATAGCTGAACCTAATTGGTCAAATTGAGACCAACTATGGTGGCGCCATCTGAGATTTACTTTGCCTTAGCCACCGCATTAGCATGGACCGGTTAAAGCGCTCTATGTTATAACGGATTGTCCAATGTGGCATCAAGTCCCATTCCGCCCCAGAAAGAGGTAAAAGACGTATTTTTAACTGACTTCTGAAAAAGAGGAGGTTCTCAATTCAGCTGTATTTTTAAATAACTTAAAGCTTCAGATAATCGGTGGCAAAAAAGTCAATGAAACAAACAAAAGTCACCTGACTTTTTAGTGTTTATTTTATTAGTTGGTAAAAAAGTTTTTAGCGTTTTTTTGTTTGGACATAACTTACGATGCCTACACGGTCGTGTAATCGCTACCGAATGCACCTTTCTATCATGTTATAGCTTTAACATAACTGGTGAAGTGTAGGGTGTGCTAGGCACACCTCTGCCTAACTCTCCCAAGGTTTCGAGCTTGATGTTACGCATACATGTATGGTTCCCTGTCTTTCCCAGGAAATGGACAAACAAATAACAGTTCTGCCGCAACTGAACCAAGAGAACAAGCTGTACCAAGAGTTGCAGCAGAAGGTCACGACCTTCATGTCACTCTGCGATCACAGCGCCGCCGCCGGGGCTTTCGTGTCGAGGAAGTCGATAATCACCCTCCCGACGGTGTCGCCCCCCGCCAAGGATGCATCAATAAAAAGCGGGGTCAAGAAGAAGACAAGAATTGGAACAAAAAACTGAAAATGAGATAGCGCAGTTGAAATTTCAGCTCTCGGCATAAAGCCAAGCGTTGGAAATCGAGCAGACCGCTTACAAAATAATAGACCCCGCGCGACCGATGATTATAAGACTATAACTTCCCTATTTGAATCGGATTTTGTTGACAATTTCAAGGGTTGCACGGAACCCTTATTCTTTTTTTAAAATAAGTTACTTCTTATAACATCAGCTATGCCAGTAAAAGTCCCGTCAAAATCGGTCCAGATGTTTCGGAGATTAGCCGGAACAAACAGACAGCCAAAATGTTAAATATTGTGTTATGGTTATATGTTACCGTATAGGTATACTTTCATAATTATGACATTGTATTCTATTTTTTGTATTAAATAATGTGTAATTGTTGGTTCATCCGAATAAATTAAATTAAAAAAATAAAAACATCACGGTTGTAATCCCCGAAGGGTTAGGCAGAGGTACCTATACTTAATAGTATCTAATAATACAGCCAGTTATGCATAGGTCCCACGTAATAGGGGGTAAGCCTATTGCCATTAACCGAGCTCAAAACCAAACTTCGTGGCTGCTACTGAGAAATACCTGATGGAAGAAACAAAAAAAAAAAAGGAAAAAAAAAGAATATCTCTTTCCACTTTCACTCCGACACTTTCATATGCATTCAGTAAAAAGCTGATAATTGATAAATTACAAACATACACTTCAACAACAAGTTTTTATTTATATGTATAGATTAATGTGGTGTTGCCAAGTGAAGGTGGATGTGGGCATTAAAGTTCATCAACTACCTCATTCTTTCCAATGTTGGGGTCGGTTTCCAGTTCAATACCAGTATTTTAAATGGAGCGGCTGCCTAACTGACCTCCACAACCCGTTAAGGCTCCAGGGTAGCCCGCGAAATTCAAATTTTCAAAAAACGTAAGAAAATTTGAATTTCGCGGTCTGGTTGGAGCATTCACCTTAACTGAGTACAAGACCACTTGGAAAGTAAAAAAAAACTGTCTGTCTGTAAAGTCCCGACGTACCGTATGCACCATTGACCTGCACCATCAATGGTGCAGATGAGACTAATTAGTTTTGTTTGCACCATTATTAAGAATACAACTTACTTCACAATAGATGCAGATATTGAGTCTATATTTATTCTGCAGAAAAGAGCCATCAGGGCCATATATAATCTTCGTAAGCGCGATTCTCTAAGGGAACTGTTTAAGGATATTGGCATCATGACGGTACATTGTCAATACATCTACGAAAACATAATGTACGTCAGAAAAAATCTGCACCTTTTTGGTAAAAGGGGTGACAGACATAATTACAGTACTAGAAATAGGGACCAACTAGTTCAGCCAGGTTTCCGACTCGCTAAAGTAGACTCATCTTTCATGGGGTACTGTTTGAGATGCTATAATAAAATTCCACAAAGTATTCTTGAACTGAATGAGACGAAATTTAAAACATGCATTAAACGAACACTATGTAAGCAAGCATATTACAAGTTGAGCGATTATATCGCTGATAAAAATGCTTGGCTCAATGCTGGTCCTGCTCCACAAGGACAGGGGCGCATAAATTGATAGCATTAAAATGTATTGTTGGAGCTGCTGAAGATTGTACAACTATCTTTGCATTGTATAGATTCAATCTCCTTAGTATTATATAAATGCATAGCCCATATTGTGTGAGTACTATGTACTAGAAAGCTATCATTCACTGGAAACCTACGTTTTTCTTGACTTGAATGTGCCCTGGCGGCTTAGAGTATGTCATGCTCACTCAAATGTCTCGCTGATGGTGGCGCATGTGTCGGATCATTTAGTTCCCTTCAAAATGGTTGAGTTGAATGGTGCTGATCCATGCGTCATGTCCGTGAACGGGCGCTGTCAGTTGTGACTGGTCATCTCTTAGTTGCCATGGCTTATTTGAATGAATTATTTTGAATTGTATTTTTTTTGTTTGTGTGTTTTTGCTGTGGACACTTTTAACGTGCACATCTTGCTACATTGTTCTCACATAATATACCATCTCAACATGAATGATGTAACCAAGATTTTGTAACAATATTCTGATTTAAAAGAGTGTCCATGGAGTTTCTTGCCCGTTCTTCTCCATAGAGATCTACGCTAGGGAATGGGCAACTACAGTACTTTCACAGTTTTTATGTCTTGTGACTGGGACTGTAGCTACATTTAATTTTCATCTTTGTTTCGACAATTCAAAAGTGCCTGTAACTGGCTTACTTGAAATAAATGCTTTGATTTTGATTTTGATACTTTCCTTGTCATCGAGTCGGTTTACGGACGATAATTTTACGTGATAACGTTATTTTTCATGACATTAGTGATTTTAAATTAAAAAACAAAATTTCATCCCCCTTTTGACCCCCTTAAGGATTGAAATTCTAACAAAACCGTTGCGTTAGCTTCCGACCATACGCCTAGATAATAAATTTTTGTGATTTTGACTTCGAAAATTAAGGACTTTCCATACACAACTTCAAAAACGCTGAGACACGTATAAATAAATTTTCAATCGTCAGCCTAAACACAACATTTTAAGATCCTAACTTTAAAATGGACGGACTTTCATACAAACTTTCATCCTCTATTTAACTCCCTAAGGGGTTGAATTTCGAAAAATCCTTCCTTATTCCTTGTCTACATTATAAAGAAAACCTCTGTGCAAAATTTCAATTTTCTAGGTCCAAGGGTTTGGGCTGGGCGTTAATCGCGGCGCGTGTACCGGTGTGACACTTTTTCGTGCATGCAGCCGGTGTTCATCGATTTATAAGACGTTATCACGTCAAAAGTATTAATATGTAAAATATTTGATAGGCCTGCCCTTATTCCGATTTATTTGGGGTCGTCGCAGCACGTCTTCTTCTTCCATACGTCTCTATTACTCGTCATCTCAGTTGTCACCTCCTTTCCCGCCATATCATCCTTCACACAGTCCATCCATCGTGTCTTTGGTCTTCCTCTACTCTTATAGCCATCTACATCAATACTCAACATTTTCCTCATTCCTCCACATCACATACCACCATAACCAATAACCGCACAATTTTTCAGTCATCGGCGCCACTTTCAGACTTCCTCTTACTTGGTATCGAGTTGTTGTTGAGCTTTAATTGAAATTTTTAATCATGAATAATTTTTTGTTTGTATTAATTTTATTCTTCATTATTTGTTCTACGATATAATAAATAAAAAGGTAGAAGACAAAACAAAATCTAATTAGTCCGTCAGATAGATTTCTAAAAAATATTGGACTCATATTTTTTATTTTGTCTCGTAAACAAAAAATGAAGACGATACAGTGCGTCGAAAACTCTTGTGACGTCACATTTGAGTACATTTTTCACTCAAATATGACGTCACAAGCCCCGACTTATGATCTTGTACACGTTTTATCTTCGTAAATGTTTATTAATTTGATAAAACAAAAAACACGTAGGTATCCAATATTTTCCGATAATTTAGCTGACGGACTAAACAGAATCATATTTTTTTTAGCCAGTCATACTTCCTATTGTTCTAGCGTCCCTGAACGGATTTTTATTTAATGTTAAATGAGTTTTGTGTGTATGAGTTTGTGTTAAGTGTTGTGGTGTTGTCACGATATGAAGCTAAGGACGCCTACTTAGAAATAAACTTATTTTCATTGTGAATGTTTTTGCTATTGCTTATTCAACAGGCGACAGACTTCATTGAAATCTTACAACTTGTAGCTTCATACAGCTTGTAATGTAGTGTGCTTTTTCACACCGCATTGATTAAAAATAAGGTATTTTTAAATATTCTTATGTTTTCGGTACAGAGCACCTAACTGGTTTCGTTACAGTCATTCTATGAAATCAGACCATGAAATCTTTTAGTTAAGACCCTTCTAACCCTAAAATTAGCAACTCTATTTGTGGTGCTTCAAACTTCGTTTGAAATACCGTTAAAATAAAGTTCTAATCAGCTTGCACTACAAAGCGGTTGTTACGTCAGTCACTGCGGCCGATTAGTGCGAAATGAGTGGTTTTTTGCGATTTACAAAAAATCTATTGATTGGACAAAAAAAAACAACTAAATGCTTTACAGTTAGTTCAGTTAGTATGCAAAGTTTCATGATCTAATTTCAAGTACTTTTTGAATACCAGCGGCTTATTGTTCGATTTTTTTTCTATCGAGAAAATTTTATGGAATCGTGTTTTCGTCACACATAGGACTTAACATTAATCCTCAACTTTACCATATATTTATTTCAAAATTAATGCTGCAGTATTTTAGGAGTAACGGAGGATCATGCTAAGCCATTTGAGGGATATATAGCCCTTAAAGTTACAAATTTGCTGTTTATCGCAGTCTAAAGACTTAATAACCTACAGTATAATAACATACAATACGTCTGTAATCCGTCTAATCAATTCGATTTTTATGTTTAAATCCCATGTAAAAAAAAGCTTAGTCTATTGCAATTAACCGGGTGCCTATAAAGGGTGTAAATCCTGACTTGCTGGCTGATGCTGGTAAATTTCAGATGGAAAAATCACCACGGCACCAAATCTTCAAACTTTTTTTTTTTTTTTGGATGGGAAAACATCAAATGACTTCTCCCGCTCTGGGCGGAGCAGGAGGGAGTGTCAGACTTTTACTGACTAAAACCCATCCATGTTCCTTCATCGCCCTTTGTGTTCCGGGGCCACGGTATCCTTTTCGAACAGTCTAGCAACCCCGACAGGGCCACATCGCCAACCCTCGGAATCGAATCCAGGGCAGCACGCTCAGCAGTCGCGCTTGCAACCTCTAGACCAACAATACATTGTGTGAAATAGTATTTTGCTCAATTTTAATAGTGACTATAATATCGAGTACCTCCACAATAATAATGAGCTGTCCTCAATACACACGAACACACATAAATACGAATCACACAGTGTTATAGTTTGTCCACCTTCCGGTATGCGCTCTATACTGTGGCAGAGTCGATTGCTCGTAACCGAATATAGTACGACAGGTGACATGTGGCGGGAATTAATTGGTAGAGTTAGGGTTAGGGTAGAGTTTCGTCTCTTCATTTGTTTATAGACCTATTTCACTTATGCATAATAAGTCATAATGTTAGTAGTTACTTTGTTAGTATGTATTGGTCAAATCTAGCAACTGAATTTCAAACCAGCCGTGCAAGTACGTAGGAATCGATTCGATAAATCTGACAGTTATTCTCGACAAAATGAGTTTTTATCTTCTGCAGTTTCCCCTCAATCGATTGCGCTGAAATTTTGCACACATCTTTGGTTCTGGTGACAATGTATTTCTATGGCAGACATGGATTGATCCTGCAGCCACGATCGCCTCCTCAACAGAGAAATCCTCAACTGTTAATAACACGGTCACGAAAGTTTGGCATAATTATGCGTTCAATGTTGATAAAGGTATTTTCGGATCATTTTCATAAAATATTGTTATTTTTAGATTTATCGACGGCATGTCAAGCCAAGTCAGAGGCCCATGGGCGGAATAAAAACTCTGACACCAGCAGTGCAAGTACGTAGGAATCGATTCGATAAATCTGACAGTTATTCTCGACAAAATGAGTTTTTATTTTTGTTCTAAACTCATTTTGTCGAGAATGACTGTCAGATTTATCGAACCGATTCCTACGTACTTGCACGGCTGGATAGGCACTAACCACACGATAAAGTAAAAATTGCTTTTTTTCTAATTTTTTTTTTATTCCCTGATAGGTACCTGCAACGTAAACTTGAATTATTCCTATAGTCTATTGTTTGCCCACTTTAGGTAGGTACTTTCAATTTTTATTCAATCCTGCCAGTCCCTGTCTCTACGGAAGTCTGTCGCACGTACGCAGGAAATTCAGCGAACACTACACGAATAACAAGTGGGATTATGTTATAACAATACTTAAGGTCCTATTCCTATTTCTTATGTCCTCTGGATACAAAAACGTTAATTTTAGCTGACTATTTTACCTGCTTCTATCAAATCATTTATTTCTTTGCAAACATGGGTATACAAATTGGTACATAGATGCTGTCATAGAAGTTAGTTCTCCATAATCTGCCTTCACATGGGCATGCAAATCATAATCAATTAATATAATTTTAAATAACAAATAAATAATATTAATTTTTATTAATATTATTTATTTGTTATTTAAAATTATATTAATTGATTGACATTTCACAAATAAATGTCAAATCATTTAAAATCACACTGAATACAACATTCTTTGGTTACAATATTAAGTATGTCAATGGATACAATACAAGCATGTCAATATCCTGTCCTGAGTTCATTTCGCAGGTTGGCTAAAGTGATATTGGCTTTTTCATCAGTAGCAGTCTGGAATCGGAATATAATAGACTTACTCGTACTTCTCCGTCTCACCCTTCGGGGGTTACGGAATGTAGTTCGTATAACTCAACTATATCAATATCGTTTTCGAAACGGCTAAAAAGAACAGAAGAAGACTAACCAATATTGTTGCAACTTTTTAGGAAGTATGGCTCCATTAAAGTATTCAGTGGTAACATTACCAACTATTCAATATCTGGCACACCACTCTTATTTATTACAATTTCTATAACCTCGAACTGATCCAAAGAATAGAAACATTTAATTGCCTCTCTCACCAAAAAAAACCGCGGCATTCCATAAAACCATAGAGAAACAAAATAAATTCCAATTTCGAACAACGGAGTGTGCGTGCAACGGACCGTGTTCATACGCTTTTGGCGCGTCAAAACAGTTGACAACCGGCCAAATTCAAACGTCACTGTTACTCTCAAATTAAGATAATTGGGCACCTACGTCACAAATTAGCAGGTTTATACAAGATAACAGTTTTCCAACAGTGACACTGTATTTTAATTCTCACCAAAGTTTTCTTTATTTTTTAATACGGTGTTTTTCTGTGTTTCAAGTTAAAAGCGAGAACGTTGCCAAACTTGCGGTTGACATCGATTACGTATTAATTACATGGCTTTTTATATTTTATTTGGGCTAAGCATTGTCTGTTAGGCTATTGTTACAAAATTTCGTTGAACTGTATTCAGAATCTCCTTGTAATAACGATACGCCACTATTAAAATGAGATTAACCGCCATTTTTGAATGGGAAGGTTCTATTTTGTAATATATCTGTTTTTATTCGTTATGATTGCTATTTTAGATTGTTATTAGTAGGGTCGTGTTAATGTTACTGGAATCTATCCTGTGGATGGCAAGGGATGTTTTCACCATATACAGCCTTTTGGCATATTATATCTTAGGCTGCCTCTCGGGTTTAGTGGTTCTAAAAGCTACTATAACGTATCTGGCGAATAGGCGATGGGACTATATGATAGATACGCGACAAAACCGCCATCCAGTCATCATTATGATCGCCGTTGTAACCATAAAATAAGCAATATTATTAATATTATACACAAAGTCTAGACTCCTAGAGTCATCATCATTTACCTAGCCTTTTCTCAATAACGTTGGGGTCGGCTTCCAGTCTAACCGGATGCATCTGAAAACCATTTTTTTTCATAGAAGGACCGCCTATTTGACCTCCATAACCGAGTTAGTACTGGGTCATACCGATACCACAAAGCCTAGAGTCACTGACTGATAATAGAAAAAATCATTGAAGCCTCATTTTTTTAAATGAAAATTATCTAATCACGACTCCGACGGAATCACGAGTGTTTTGTTAATAAGTAATATGACCTCCACGGTGTGGACAATGGCCGACGTTTTGGCAAGTTTCAAAGGTTTTATAATGTTCTTTGTGGAAACAATTAGCCATTGGCTTCGTAAAGGTCGACTCAGAGGTTCTAATACTTATAAGCATTGTTGAGTTGCATCAGGTAATCACTTTGTTTGTGTGCCATTTAAGGTTGTTTTCTGACATGAGAACTTGGGTTCCTTACATAATCATAATCTCCTGCCCATAGCTTAATTTATTTGGCGTTGCATGTTTTCTTCCTCCATATTTCTCTATTACTCGTCATCTCATCAGACACCTCCCTTCTTGCTATATCATCCTTCACAAAGTCCATCCATCGTTTCTTTGGTCTTCCTCTTGGGTGACTTACATGAGTCCGAAATATTCTAATATTGACCTGCATCAAAATGTTATAGCATAGGACAAATGAGAAACAGCCATCTTGCTGAATGAGTTGTGGGCTCGTCACGGCAACCTACATAAAAGATGACATTATAAATAGTATCGTTCGCTATAGATGGAAGTATTGGGGAGACTTGCCCAGGGGTGGAAGGTTGAATAGCATCATGTGTAAAGCCTGCATGAGACTGGCACAGATGCCTAAAGATCTGCACAAACAGGGTAGGCCTATGTCCGCCAATGGGTTAATTCCTTGTGGAGGATGGTGAAAATGAGGTAAAACCTTTTGCGTATCTACCTCCAACATTGTCTATGCTTTCTCACAGATTTGGGCATAGATTGCGCACGAGCATTGCGTTGTGCGTGAAAATTGATTGGCTCGCTGTTACCGCAGTTTACGTACGTGATAGGTTATCAAACTCACAGAGCTTTCACTCTTACCATTATTTTATTAATGCCCTTGCCAAAGCCATGAACGTACTCTTCCTTGTGAGTTTGTTAAAAGACATTGTTTCAGTGGTTTACACGAATTCTAGCTCTATGACTTTTTTAACTTGAAGCATGTAATCTTACTACTAGTATAAGTGCGGAATTTTGGATGGATGGATATTTATTACTTAATCACACCAGAATGGCTGAACGGATCTGGGTGAAATTCGGCACAGAGATAGATTATAATCTAGAATAGCACATAGGTGGACAATTCCCAAACTCCACACAGGTAAAGCCAGGTACATAAGCTAGTTAATCATAAACAGAAAAAGGCCAGGCCATCCCGAATTTAAGAGGTAAGGCAGGTCTGTTGCAGAACTGTGAATCTTACCTACTTGGACTTTTATCATAGTGCACCCATGCACTATAGGACTTCAGTAGAGTCCGGAGTTCGGTATCACGGAGAAGCAATTGGGTATTGTTTTTCCACTTGATTGGCGATACCCCTCAATTTTTAATTTACTAGCTATAGGGACCTGTGTGTGACATGCATTACCCTCCAAGGTATCTCTGGCGTGACCGCTGTGACATTGTTTTGTTTAGAGTTGGATATGACTCACACTTTTCACGAAATATTACAACTACTAAAACATAATACTTCAAAAAGAGATTCCTCCTCTTGTCCGGCTGTAATTACCACGAAAAAAGTAACAATTAAAAGTATGAAGAGAAAGTCTTTGCAATACCTAGATTTATGCATTGATACACTAATTATCTCTTTGTGAGAGACTACCTACGTCTGTTCTCTGTGCATTTTGGACCTATGTATACAACATTCGTCACGTTTATTGTTTTTGTAATTACAAACTTAGGTTAATAATCTAAGTGGTAGAATACAATTTTAAATAACTACCCACCTTTATGAAATTTTTCCAATAATCCACAATGATTCACTATTCCACAGACACACGCACACAACACAACACCGATTCACAAAACTCAAAATTCAAATGTGACGGAAGCAGCCGATCGTTTCCGAGCTTCCGTTCGACCGCATCAGCGCGGAGTGAGTGAACGAGTGAACGGAATGAATGAATGGAGTGAACTGAATGTGGCGTATGGCGCGGGTGACGACATGCTCAATAAATTTTCGATATGCAACCTCCCCTTTTGAACTTGAAGTTTCGGAGTTCCTTATTTAAATGGTTTCATTGAGAAATGGTGAACCATGGTGCATGGTTTAAAGTTACTCTTTTGGTTAAGCTCATGGTAGCATGCTTCAAAGTAATCACTTACAGTCATAGTCATGTTAATAATATTACTAGCCTAACATATTAGTACCTACGATTGGTTGTCTAGGTTTGTGATTGAAGGAACCTTAAATCTCGATTGTCCAATAATTATCAATGATGCTCAGTTTTTTTTTTTAAAAACTTCAAGTTTTTAAACCGAAATAAAAATGTCAGTAGGTACGTGGTTTTAGTGAAGGAATTTTTGATAGAAAATCTCGAGTTATAAGCTTACTACGATTGCGTAGCGTGTAGCCGCAGTACGAACCACGGCTACGTGCTAGTATTTAGGGCTAAGCACACATAAGATTTACATGAAAACTGAGTAAGCAATTATGTACTTACCATGTCTTTGAATGATAAATAACAAATAACATGAAGTGAAAGCAGAACAAGGTATTTTCTTTAATATTTTTGTGTTACAAATTACAAAGCCACACTTTAATTTAAACAACACGTCCAAATTGTACAGAACCCGCCGCTTGTCAAACGCAGTTTGACCCGAACGGTTATTCATTGTACCGTGAAATGTAATATGGTCAATAGGTGCTCGACTATAACTGACGCGTCCCATAACGGAGACAGCTGGCGAATTGACTTGTAATAAACAACTAACAACAAACAACACACTTACTCAACACACACACACACAACAACACACACACTTAACAATTTTTTTATACAAATTTAGAGAAACATTAAAATAAATGTACATAACATCACGCTTGTAATACCTGAAGGGTTAGGTAGACGTGTAGGTACCCATTAGTAATGGGTAAACCTGCCTAAAATTAATTTCATCATAGTCGTTTATGTAATATGGGGCAAGCCTATTGCCATCAACCGGGTACAAATCCAGACTCTGTGGCTGCTACTGAGAAATTACTGATGGAAAAACGCAATAACACTTTGCTCGACCTGGGAATCGAACCCAGATAAAAAAATACTACAACTTCACACAAAAAAGACTTTTGTCTAAAACTCAGGAAGCTTCCAGAATGCACTGAATTGATCAGCATCTTTAGTGACCTTGTAAGTGAAAAGCTATCGAAGAAGTACCTAGTGGTTTTAAAATATTAACAGTTATATATTATTTTCAGATTTACTCCTGCTACTGTTTGTCTCTGATGCATTATGGCTTGACTGGTAGAAAATGTTTATGGCATTAAGTCTGCCTCTGTACTTTGTGCTTGAAGTGTTAAATAAATAAGCAGTTTAATTCAAAATCACAACGTGAACGAAAACGATGTTATCTTCTTTTTAACCGACTTCAAAAAAGGAGGACGTTATAATTATGTTCGTGTGTATATATTTTTTTAATATTTTTTTTATGTATGTTACCCGATTTCTCCCCCATTTGTACACCGATTCTCAAAATTATTTTTTTATTTGAAAGAGTGTACTCCTGACGTTGTTCCATTTAATTTAGTTGAAGATCTGATGGTGATCTTCGGAGATATACAATGGACTCTTCAAAAATAGACGGCAAATCTGTCGTCATTGCTGCAATCGCTTGGATGTTTATTGTTACAATGATGTAACATTACACCTGTATGCTCTGAGGGGGTACGCAGATGTGTACAATACACCCAGATTTCGAAAGTTAGGTATGTTTGCGGATGGATGTACAAAGATTTTATTGGCATGTCAGAAGTATTGTGAGAGTAATTTATGAAAGTGTGAACCTTTACTTTGTTATTTTGTATAATTATTTTAATTTTATGTTATCTCTTACTCTTTTAGTTCTAGTTTTAGTTACAGTAATTGGTTTAAATACAACCGTTGTAATTAATTAAATAAATAAATAAATGTTAAGTTCCATTTATTAGGAATAAGCCTACTAATATGACATGTGTTGTTAATAATGTAAAATAAATTCATGGCGACTTGTTTGGGAACAACTAAAAATGGAAAATTAATAAGGTTCCGACTTCTGAAGCTTGACTTTTGTTTGATTGATTTGGTGTTTTTGTCACCGGCTTCTGAAGCTAAAGTTACTTTTTTTGTTTGTGTTTTTTCAAGTCAGTTTTTTTTTTTTGCAGAAAAGTTTTATTTTTTTCATAGTAAATGTATTTATGAAACCTAGAAGCTACGTAACGTTACTATACGAAGCGCAATATTGTGCAGTTTGCAGTTCAATCACGATTCTATAAGTATTTATTTTCCTGGATTGCTTAACGATGACTGCAGTTGATTTATACTTATTTAATTTTCTACTTGATTAATTTCGTTTACTTAATGATAGATTAACATTTACAGTGCAGTCAGTGTTTTGAAAGATATTGCAAAAAAAAAACATTTACAAAATAGAAATGGCGTTTATAAACAATTACCTACAAGTATGATGTTGCTTTAAAATGTTAATAATTTTACAATCTATCACGCTAAACGCTTTTGCACTCTCATGGCCACACACGAAGGCTGTCCATGACGTAAGTATTTCACACGTCGGTACCTTTACCTACTCACCATAGATAATACACTATAATATACTAATATAGGTTCCTTCACTCACCCATGGCTCGGGTTTAAACAGCTGCCCAGAAATCCGCAAAAATGATTGCTGGGAAACGGTTTTTTATTGCGTGAAAATTTGCTGTTTGCGCTAGTGCGCAATGTAACGCATGCTAAACATTATCATTTGTGCTTATGGGTTCCTGCAACAGCATAGGGGTCGTAGGGGTGTTTAAAATTAAGTAATAATATTTAAAACTGCGAGTCGCACGGGACCGGTCAATGTGGCGACACTTGGGGGAGGCCTATGTCCAGCAGTGGACGTCTTTCGGCTGAAATGATGATGATTTAAAACTGGTGTTCGTTAAAAACGTGTGAAAAAGTTGGAACCAATATCTCTGTAACCAGAAGGTTTCTAGTCCTACATACGGTACAGAACAAAAAAATATCGTATTGACGGCAAAAACAAGTACTTCTCGGCTTCGTTACGGGTGTTTTTATTATTAACTGACTACGAACTAGAACGCGCCAAACCTATTCCTAACGGACGCGAACGTCGCGTCTCTTTGGTTACGGTTTGCGCGCAACGTCGCACCTTTTGTTGTCGCATGGCTAGTTGCGGACTGTGCTTGTGACGAAATTAACGCGAGACCTGATGTTATCGCACTTTTGAAATGCATAATTGAATAAATTATAATTAAAATAGGCGTTTCTCAAGGTCGTTAACCTATCAAACAATGATTAGTTTGGTAATATTTTATATGGACCGATTTTGCAAATATTTCACCTTGTAGTTTCTATGTTTCGTTTTTTATCTGCTTGCATAATAAAACTATAAAAAAAATAAAGTAAAAAGAAATCATTAAATAAATAAACTATACAGCGCCATCTATGCGTAAGATCGCAAACTACAGCTTCGTAAAATGGCATTGATGAATCGCTACAGCGGTAATAGATACCGCTGTCGAACGAAAATTTGCATGTGTTTCCGGCGCTTTTCCACTCGGTCTAATGAAGGCAACGAAGAGTCTATGTTATGTGTGCTGCCATCTAGAGGTAACTTGAACTATGAAAATGTACTTTCTACAGTGCTTTTATTTTTACCTAGAATTTAATTTGCGGAAAATAATAAAATAGACTGGAACATAGGTCTCAGATCAATAGCTACCTCTTGCAGGGGTTTGTGATATTATTTGCCTTTATCTCGCCTAAGAGGCGGGAAAATCCAAAACTTAAGAGCAAAATCAGCGGCACTTAATGTTATATCCTACTATGGTCTCACTGCTGAAATATAGCAGGTCGTCTTGTAGTATTCACCTGGTATCGCCCTTTTGTTATTTTATGCATTGTTTTCTTTCTGTTTTCCTAATTTTAAGGTGTTTTGTCTTAAACGCGTTTTTTCATAATTTCATCACTTTTGTGGATTTATTCCCGTCTACTCCCAGCTCCTAGGTGGCACTTGCTACTATTTTTCTCATCTACCATCACTGATTGATGGTGGTTGCGTCTGACTCAGTGGCATTTGCTCCTACCTCTCTGTGACCACTGGTGACAAATGCCACTTGAATTGGTGGAATCTTCCACCAGTGACTCGATAATCAAGTAGCTGTCTGCCACCACCAAATATATCGGTCAACAAATAAAGGGTGTAAATAGACTTTAACGAATCCGGAAGGCACTTGTTCTCCCCGTCATTGAGATCATTTTTTTTGTTCTGGACCATACCTGGGAACCTACTAGTTATAGAGACTTTTTCACAAGTTTTTTTTCAAATACTAGTTTTTAAGGTCATAACTTTACTAAAACTTGATTAAAACATGATTTTTCGCCCCAAAAAAGAAGTAGTTTTCCAGCAATATTTTTTGCGGTGAGTTACTTAGTTTGATGTACAGAATGCTTGGTTGACGGCTTCGTGAAGGGTCTGTTTACACCCTGTAGACAGGGTTTGTAGCGGTTCATAGAAGACACCTACTCCCCAAATAACTGCCAACAGTCCTAAAGTCTCCGAGTATAATGGCTGTGACATACGGACGGACAGGCAGACAGATACGGACAGAAGGAATTGTGAAGGCATTTAGTTACGGAACCCTAAAACATTAGCGTTTTAAGTAAATGCTACTTACTTAGGCCATGACATCCCATTGGCGACGAGGTAGCATACTCCTGACACGATACCAGCCAGCAGTCCAAGGCTGACCCCGGCTGATAGCGACAATGTGTCTGGCATTCTGTCTCTTTCTAACCTTCACTGATCAATATGTGCTGTCACTGTCACTCTTGTCACGCTCAACACTTGGTTTTTAGTCCTACCATGATTGTGGTGTTAATTGAGTACCTGTAAAGAGATGGATATATTATTACACCTTCCGCATTACCTACATATTTTTAAGGCAAATGAGCGTTGCCACCAAACCTGGATATTACAAATAAAATAAAATTAAATACTAAAATAGTATAAAATACTGTTTCCTATAGATTTTTGCCTTAACTCATATTTATATCAGTTATTTTGCAATCATTAAGTGATGCATTTTGCTTGCTAATTTAAATTTTTCACAACCCATTTAGGCAGTTTTAGTTTATAATCGAATCAGCTAAAACTTACAAACTTTAAAGTTTAAACGCACTCTCTTTAGGAAGACAATTCATTTCCGTCAACTCATTCCATGGTCAGACTTTTAAAGGGTCGGAATTCCCTACAAGTAGTCCGTCATGATGATTGTTTTATACAAAAGGGTTGCCCCCACTAAATTCTTCGAATTCCTAGATGTGGGATAGCTTTGTCAGCAATTTTGGGGTCTAAAGAATTTGTACTATGTAGGTATGTAACGTAGGCAGTACATTGTAAATCTATTGTTGAAAATGTTGATAAGTACTTTAAGCAAGCTTGATTTGATTTTCAGAAATAGAACTATGATATGAACTATGATTTTTAAATAAAAACCACAACATCAAGACAAAAAGATCCTAGCCAAAATTTATCGACAACATAGAAAAAGATGTCACCTACTTTCCACCTTACTTTGGAGAAAATATTTACGAGAAAACAAAGCAACAATCGTACAGACAACCTCAAAAGCACAGATCTTGAAAAGCACAACAATTATAACAGTAACGATGCACTTATCACTGCACTCGCAACACACTAACCTAGCAAAACAGACCCCAAAGAAACAAACAATACTAATGAACTGCATTAAACCACAGTTAGCCAACCCAATAAGAGCAGGCTGAGCTTCACACACTATCAGATGCAGCCAGTGATGTGGCAACAATGAAGTTCCCAGAGTAACAACGGGATGGCACAATGCGAGTCAAAAGTCATGGGAGCTTCCCAATGCTAGTGCAGCGCGGGAACACTTTCTGGAAACTTCGAAAGTGTTTCAAGATGCTTGTTTTCGTGACGGAAGAGCAGGTGGTGGCCCAGTTCAAATCCAGACTGGCAATTTACTTTGTTTAAATTACTTATAATATAATATTATCATCTTCATTTCTCTCAAAAAGGTATGGAATAACATCGTACTAAGACATGAAGTACTTGAATAACTGAAATATTCAAGATTCATCGGGTTGTTTTTTTGCTTGATTACTTTTACAAACTAAAACCCTAGAAGGTAGTATAGGATAATCGTTTTGAAGAGTGTCTTGTGTAATTTTTTCGTTCAAAAGCGCTAGGTGTACTGCTACTATAGGTACACTTTTGCCGAATCCTTCAGGGATTACAGGCCTTGTGTAGTGTAAAAAGATCCACAAGAATTTTTATGTAAAGGGCGTCGAAGTGATTCAACCGGATTGATATCACCCACTCATGCTCATTTTGTACCCTTTCACTATGTTTTCCTATATAACCCAAAGGTTGACTGGTAGAGAATGCCTTGTGGCATTAAATTCGCATATGTACCACTATTGTACATGAAGTTTAAATAAATAAAAAATATCAATAGTATGTTCCAATCCCGTTTATTTTCTACACAGGCAACGCAACAGTACCCGTAGCTAACTATAGTAATTATTTCTAATAAACCTTATTGAATTTTATGGAGCTAGAGTTATTGTAAGTAATAAAATTATTAGCACAATAATTAAAATAATTAAATCTTTGACGTACAATACAATATATAATATGACAATATACAATATGACGTACAATATACACTTAGAATTATTACCCCATTGCAGCTTAGAGTTATTTATCGAAGTACTTGAAACTACATACTAGCAAGACTTATTTGTTCGGGTAATTGCAAACTGCCTACGTGCTTACAATATTATATCTTTCACGATGAATACTTCCCTCTGCTTTTATCATTATTTATTTGAGGCCGGTAGAATTACTGATTTTTCATCTGTCATGTTACAAGTGTTGACTTCTTTCTATTTCATATTATTTTACCTAGAATCGAGAAGTCTGACTTCTTTAAAGAAATCATCCACATTGAAACTAAGATTACATTTTAAGTGGTCCTTGTAGAGCAGCGGTGGCCCAGTGGTGGCGGCCCCGACTAGAGCAGCGGTGGCCCAGTGGTGGCGGCCCCAACTTACGAACAGTAAGTCGTGAGTTCGAACCCAGACAGGCGCATTACTTTGTGTAATTTATTTCATCACCACTGCTCTCAAAACGGTGAAGGAAAACATCGTGAGGAAACCGGCATGTTCTAGAACCAAAAATTCGAAGACATGTGACATCTACCAACCCGCACTGGGCCCGCGTGGGGATTTATAGCCTATTCCCTCTCATTGAGAGGAGGCCGTGTCCTAGCAGTGTGAACATTATAGGCTGATGATGATGATGATGATGATTGTATTGCGTGTCGGTGTGTCTGTCTGTTTTTACTTTACTTTTCGTGATAACTTGTTCATAATAGTTCCTAATACCTTCTTCAAAAAAAAGTGTTTCATATGCGTAACTCTTTTCCTACTCTTTTCTTTTCTTTTCCTCTTTTCTTTTCTTTTTCTTTTCCTCATTTAATGAATCCCACATCTCTACAAAGCTCAACAATTTAATTAAGCTTTTTATCTTAAAAGCAATCAACACCCAATTCACATTCACACATTTGTTTAGTGCCATTCGAGTTATGCAAGCAATTAGTGTTGATGTGGGGCTGCAATGTGTACGGTGTTAAAATTGACACGTCTATGAGTGAGGTAACTGCGATGTTTCTCAAGATATTATGTTAGAGATAGCGGTCACAGGTATGTGTGAAGTGTAGACGGAGGCTCATGTCCGATCAATAACTGTAAGTTTCGAGTTTGTAGATGAAAGAAAATCTGTGTTTATGTTTTCTTAGTGCAGAAGTCTGTTGACTTATTAATTTTGCACAGTAAAAGATCTTCTTTCTATATCAGTTGGTAAGTGCCTAAACTAGTGTCAGAATTTTTATGCTACCCATGGACCCCTGACTTGGCTTTACATGCCGTCGAGAAATATCTCTCATGCACGGTTTCCTCACGATGTTTTCCTTCACCGAAGCAAGTGATAATTGTACAATAGGCACATAATGTAAAAAATCAGAGGTGCATGTCTTGGGTTCGAACTTGAGACATATGTCCCTCCTAGTCCGAACGGTCACACGGCACACCACTAGGTTATCACTACTATGATGCTACAGAAAAAGATGTAAATGATAGATAAATGTAGTCTTGAACATTACACCGGTATGTTGTGGAACGCTATAAAAATAAAGGAAGAACAAAGAAACAAGTGACGAACTGCGTGAAAGATCATAATTAAGACTAGTATCTTCCAATCGAGCTGTTTTTGGTAGAGTCTTAAAGCTAAGGTATGAAGTAGTACTTAGTTGTTTTAACCCAGAAAAAATAAATGTTGTTGTTCATGAACTGTTCTTGATTATTATAAGGCTCAAAACACTATAGTTATTACTTCTCTCGATCATAAAAAACATGCAAAGATAGGTAAGTTTATGACTATTTGTCAAGTTTTAATTAAAGATCACTATAAATTAAAAAGAGTACACTTAAAAATAAGAAATTACACTATCTACATTATTCTGAGGTTACTTTAAAAAAATATGTATTACTAGCTGTTGCCCGCGGCTTCGCCTGCGTGAAGTTCGGTAACTGCCCCACTGGATCATACTAAAGGGATAAATAGTGTCCTACATGTTAATCCAGGTTATAAACTATCTATGTGCTAAATTTCATAATCATCACAATTACTATAAAACATATGGAAACGGGTGTTTATCGCGAATTTTACCTTTAATATAAGCCCGACGTTTCGACCGGATAGCACCAGCTGTGGTCGCGGAAAGACTGAAGTTTTGGAGGTACCGCCACAGCAAAGAGGTGTTTGTTTAATCACAATCACCACCACTATCACCATCACTATCACCATCACTATCACCATCACCATTACTATGACCATCACTATCACAACCACCATCATTATAACAATCATTATCACAATCACCATCACAATCACTATCACAATCAACATCATCATTATCACTATCATTATCATCGTAATCACAACCATTACCATCGTAATCACAATCATCATCATCACAATCTCCATCTTCGCTATCACAATCATTATCATCGTAATAACAATCATCATCATCACAATCACCATCATCGTTATCACACTCATTATCATCTTAATCACAATCATCATCATTAAGTATCACAATCATCATCATCGTTATCACAATCATCACAATAAATCAACAATAACCCTGTATAGAAGTCAAATCCGCCGTCTTCTGGATCTCAAAATAAATGGCATTTTCGTAATCAGCCAGCACCCCTGATAATCTCATTTTTGACATTTGAACCCCATCGCACCCCAACAGGGAATGATGGTATTTCAGGTCCACATTAAATCTTAAAATAGTTGTTTTTGTAATACACCCGACCCGATGCACCATACAAAAAATATCCATGTTGATTTTCAGACTCTGTTACCTCATTTCC
Source organism: Xestia sexstrigata (assembly GCA_941918905.2). Lineage (NCBI taxonomy): Eukaryota > Metazoa > Arthropoda > Insecta > Lepidoptera > Noctuidae > Xestia > Xestia sexstrigata. Next base: position 2,398,277 of record OW799201.2, on the reverse strand, counting down.
CCCTTTAGGGGTTGAATTCTCTGCCGGGGTTGCGGGACTGTTCGAAAGAGATACCGTGGCCCCGGAACATAAAGGGCGATGAAGGAACATGGATGGGTTTTAGTCAGTAAAAGTCTGACACTCCCTCCTGCTCCGCCCAGAGCGGGAGGAGTCATTTGATGATGATTAGAATTCAATCCATTTTTTTTTTTTTGGATGGGAAGTCCCATCCGAAAAAAAAAAAATGGATTGAATTCTGAAAAAACCCGAAACACAAATGTTTACTCATTTATCGATAGGACTGTTCTTGTTAAGTTTCGAATAAAATAGTCTTATTTCCCCATGTAATCTTTGGACCCCGTTTCAACCCCTTTTTTATTTTATTTTTTTCTTAGGGAAACTTTGCACCAGGGCCGGACGCGAGAGGTCGCCGCCGCCAATCGCCGCTTCCAGCATACCTCCACCGTGTGCTCCACCGTGTCCTCCACCGTGTCCTCCAATCGATCCTCGCACCCCGTTTCAACCCCATAAGGGGTGAATTCATTTATCGATAGGAGTACTCCTGTGAAGTTTCGAATAAAACAGTCTTACATAATCTTGTTTCCCCATACTAACTTTTGACTTCCGTTTCATCCCCTTAGGGGGTACATTTTGAAAAATCCTGTCTTAGTGCATCCCTAAACCTCATAAGGAACCTATGTGCCAATTTTGGAATCTGTAGACCCAGCGATTTAGGCTGTGCATTGATTTTTAGACTTTGTCACCCCATTTCCGCCGGCGCAGCCGCTTAAGGGGTTGAATTTAGAAAAAACCTGAAACCCGTTTCTACTCATTTATCAATAGAAGCCCTCTTGTGAAGTTTCGAATAAAATAGTCTAACTAATCTTGTTTCCCCATATTATTATTTTTTTTACTTTTTTATTTTATTTTATGTTACATTTACCTACTGACTTGACAGGAATATTTACGTATCTTACTTTTTTATTATTATTGACATATGATTTTTGTGATTTTTATTGACATTGATTTTGTAAATTATTATTAATTTTATTTGATTATTGTGAATGTGGGGACCATGTGGGTTTCATTTTTATATATTTTTGTTTGTTTTCTTTTTTTTTTCTCCCACAACTGTCTGGCAGTTTGAGTACTATAAGCGACCTACCCAAATGTCCTTTCTTTGGTATTGTTCGTCATTTCGTTGAGCTCCTTGAGTTATAAGTCGAGCTACACGATAACTGACAAATGCTTGCACTGACTGGACAGGTCCACTCAAATCTGTGTGGTTCTTTCTTCAAAAGACCATCTCAGACACTATTCTGCATAGTCCTCATGTGAATTAAGCAAAATTATGTCTGGACTTCAAAAGAGACTATGACCTCTGAGTTTGTTTCGGCTGTTTCTTCTCAGAGTAGTCAGGTACGAAACACCGGCCCCATCTAGTTAAAAAAAAAAAAATGACGTGTAAAAGTGTTTGTAAAAACCTACTTGCAAAATAAACATCATTTATCATTTATCATAGAAACTTTGGAGCCCCGCTTCGCCCCCCTTTTTTTTTTTTTTTTTTTTTTTTTTTTCGGATGGGAAATCATCAAATGACTTCTCCCGCTCTGGGCGGAGCAGGAGGGAGTGTCAGACTTTTACTGACTAAAACCCATCCATGTTCCTTCATCGCCCTTTGTGTTCCGGGGCCACGGTATCTCTTTCGAACAGTCCCGCAACCCCGGCAGGCATCGGTCTTTGCGGACCCCTTCCTTTTTGCTGACTCTCTTTGAGGCGCGCGTGGAACACGAACGCGCCGTCGACACGGCCTGTCGTCATGAGACGGACGGACGGCGAGCTAGCCCATAGCCCACCGTCCACAGGCCCGCGCCTACGGTGGCCCCCGACGCCCGGGGCGTCTCCCGCGGCGGCCGGGACGCTGTGAGGTTCTCTCCCTCTCACGTTCCGCCATCTCCTTCTCTAGCATTACTGCTTCGCAGAAGGAGGTGACGGCGTCCCATTCCGTCTCGCTCCGGACCATGGCTTGCACCAGGCCCGGACGCGAGAGGTCGCCACCGCCAATCGCCGCTTCGAAGACACGGCGGTGCTCCGCCCACGCGGGGCACACCTCCACCGTGTGCTCCACCGTGTCCTCCGGTCGATCCTCGCAGTGGAAACACCCGGGCGTTTCCTCCCGCCCGATTCGGTGCAGGAACCTCCCGAAAACACCGTGTCCGGTGAGGACCTGCGTCAGGCGGAAGGTGAGGACGCCGTGGCGTCTCTCCAGCCACTCCTCAAAGAGGGGACTTATCGCCACTACCGTGGCGTGCCCTGCACGGGGTTGCGACAGTCGCTCTCTCCATGTCGCCATGAGATCCCGCCGGAAGTCTGTCCGCTGAGCGACAATTTGTCGCGGCAGCGGAGTTTCCCCCCGGCGAAGCGCCTCCGCGCGCCATTCATGCAGGCGCGCGAGGACTATCGCCTCCAGATCCCATGGCGGCAATCCGGCAAGGAGGCACGCCGCCTCGCGGGCGATCGTGCGGTACCCACGGGCCAGCCTTACGGCTACCACCTCTTGGGGCGCGTTCAGGTAGTGGGCTGCACGCAGCCTCAAGGAACGCGCCCACACCGGGGCCCCGTAAAGGGCCATGGACCGCACGACTCCCGCGTAGAGCCTCCGGCAGGAGGCGTTCGGCCCCCCCAGGTTGGGCAGGAGCCGCCTGAAGGCAGCCCCAGTCCGTTCCAGTTTGGGGGCCAAACGTCGGAAGTGCTCCACGAAGTTGTCCAACCCCGCGTGTCATGATTTCGGCCGCCGCCTCGTGCGACCCCCCCTGTGCCAGCACCAGCGTGTCGTCTGCATAGCAGACCACGCTGACGCCGCTAGGGAGGTCGGCGCGCAGCACCCAGTCGTACCCGATGTTCCACAAGGACGGCCCTAGGACCGATCCCTGCGGAACACCGCACGACATCTCTCGCCGGTTCCATTCTCCGCTGCGACCGGGGTAGATGACGGCTCTATCCGTCAGGTAGTCCCCGACCACACGACGAAGGTAGGTCGGCACCCGGTAATACCGGAGTGCCTCCCTAATGCAGCTCCAGGGCATGGAGTTGAAGGCATTGGCGATGTCGAGAGACACCGCCAAGACAACCCCACCCCGGGACACTGCATCCCCCGTCGTGAGGGCTCTCACGCGCATGATGGCGTCCACCGTAGAGCGCCCCTTGCGGAAACCAAACTGGTGTTCCGCAAGATCCGGCCCCGTCCCCGCAAGGTGCTCGGCGAGGCGGTTTGCAATGACTCTTTCAAAGAGCTTGCCCACCTCGTCGAGCAACACTATGGGCCGGTATGCGGACGGAGAGTCCGCAGGGCGCCCCGGCTTCCGAATGAGGACCAGCTTCCCCGTCTTCCAACGAAGCGGGAACTGGCCTCTCTCCAAGCATGCGCTTAGGAACCCCTCCAGTCGGGGCCCGAGAGCCTCCGAGGCCAGGACCCAGGCCTTGCCAGGCAAGCCGTCGGGTCCCGGGGCGGTATTTTTGGCACTGAGCCTGCGTACCGCCACTCTCAGGTCTACCCCAGTCACTTCCGGAGTGTCGTCGTCGTCGTCCTGATGGTCAACTTCCACCACCGCAGGTGGCGGAGCCATAGGCAAGGGGGGGATGTTCCCCCCGCGTAGGGAACAGAGTGCTCACTACGTCCTCCACGAGCTCAGGCCGGAGACTCTGCGTCAGTGGGGGGGCCCAGGTGCGGAGTTTATCCCGCACCATCTTGTAAGGGCGCCCCCACGGATCTCTGTCGAGAGTCCCCAGCATCTCCTCGCGGGCCAGATCCCTGGCCCGCAGGACAGCCTCGCGGAGGGCGGTCTTCGCCGCTCTGTACCCCTCATATAGCTCCGCCTCAATGGCTGCCGCATCCGGTGGGCGGATGCGGAGCCTGCGATGCCTGGCGTACAGGTGTCGCGCAGCTACGCACGCCTCGCGCAGAGACGTCAGCTCTCGCGACCACCAGTACACCTGACGCCGGGCGCTTCCTGGCCGGACTCGGGGCATTGCCACGTCACATATGTCGGACATGGCCTCCTGGAACCACCCTGCCTCATTGTTAATGTCGGCAGGCCTGTCCGGTGATGTCACCCAGGCCTGCACGATCGAGGCTTCCAGGAGGAGCTCCCGGTCTAGCTGCTTCAGCGCCCAACGTGGACCACTCGGGGCCTGTTGGACCGGCGCGCTTGAGCTCTGGGTGGAGACGTCAAACCGGATGTACCGGTGGTCGGAATAGGTCTCCACCTCCTCCATGACACGCCAGTCAACGACACGCGGCGACAGAACGGGGCTAGCGAACGAAATGTCCACCACCGACTCGCCCCGCATCCGCACACACGTGGGGACAGAACCCCGATTTAGGACGACCAGGCCCTTCTCCAGAGCCCAGTCCTCCACCATCCTTCCCCGCACGTCTGTGCAACAAAACCCCAAGCCAAGTTCTTGGCATTGAAGTCCCCGAGGACAAGCACGGGGAGGGAATGGTTTCCGACGACGACACTCAACTCTGCGAGAGAGTTGTGGAAATCGGCGAGAGTTCGGCTCGGGGAAAAGTAGACTCCCACCACTACAATCTCCCCGAACCGTGCTGCTACGCACCCCCGACCCCTCCTGACACCTTCAAGGGTCGGAGTACCGGCGGCGGCCGACGACACTATGGTCACTGAGCCGTTAAGGTCCGCCACCCAGTCTTCCCTGGGCAGGACAGAATACGGCTCAGCGACCACAGCGATATTAATCGACCACTGCGCCATGCTCTGGAGCAACAGATCGCGCCTGCGCTGCACTGCGCCTGCGCTCACGCAGGCGCAGTGGTTTATATTCGCTTGGAGGAAGCGTAACGAAACCGTTATTGGCATTCCATTACCGCTTCCTCCACTCGGGCCCCCTGTAAGGGCCCCTCTGCAGGCGCAATTGTCACAGTGGCGGTGGCGGCGACAGCGGCAGCGGCTGCGGCTGTGGCGACGGTGGTGGTGGTGGCGGTGGAGGGCCCTCCTCTTCCTCTGGCCTTGGCTTTGGCGGGTGCAGCGCAGGCCTTGCTCCCAGACCGGTGATCAGCCGGCTTGCCAGCCGCCGCACATGCGGCGCAGTGCAACGTGGCGCAGCAAGTCGCGGATGTGTGACCGGGCTGACTGCAACGGAAGCAGAGGCCGCTGCGGTCGACCTCCGAAGCGCATTGCACCGACACATGGTGTCCCACGTGGCATCGGTAGCACCTCAGAGGTCTGGGCTCCAGCAGCTTCATCTGCGCTGAAACCCAGCCCACCAGTAGCCTACGGCCCTCCACAATAGTCTTGGCCGCCGTCACAGGGCAGCTTACCGTGACGGTTCGCATGCCCGTGGAGTCCGGGCGTAGGGCGCCTGCCCTGACCTGATCGGCAGGGCACCCTCCCGACCTGGCGACGGCGGCCACCACCTCCTTCTCGGTCACCGAGTCGTCCAGACCCAGGATGCGCAGGTCTGCGCATCTGACGGGCCTGGACACTCGGGCCTCGTCCGCGTTTAGGGACGCTCTGAGCTTTTCAACCAGAGCGTCAGCGGACGAGCCACTGGTTTCACCGGGGATCTCCAGCAACCGAGCTCCCGTCGCGGTGACTTTAAGCCGGAGGCCCCCGGTGATCCCAAGCTCCCCGAGATCCACCGTCTCCTTAGCCTTCGCCAGCAGGTCGCGGTAGGACACGCCCCTTTGTTCCGCTTCCGGCTGTAGTGTAGTCACTACGGCTGCGGTCTTCGGGGCGCGGAGCCTAGCCGCGATCTTTCGCGCTCTGTGCTGCCGTTGCCGCTCCTCACTTCTGGCCTTTTTGGCCGCCTTTCGCCCCTTCCTCTTCTCGCCGACCACCTGCCACCCGGCTTCAGCCGCGGGAGGTGTAGGGAGCTGGGGGCGTGGTGGCGGCGGCGGCAGCTGCTGTGCCGCAGGTGCTGGCCCACTCGCCGCTGGCACTGGCACCGGCACAGTCACCGCCTGTGGGGCTGCCTTGCCCTTCCTCCTCCTGGACGCCTTCTTAGCCGGCGCCGGTGTCGCCGGAGCCGGCTTTCCAGGAGAGGGCGCCATTGCTCTGCCGGAGGACTGAATCGATGGCCCAGGTCCGGGCGCGGCAGCCACAGCAGCCGCGTACGACACCGTGGTCGGCATCGTGCTCGGGCCAGCGGCAGTCTTATTTGAACTCAGGGCGGGGCGCAGAACAATTCCCTCCAGGACGGAAAACCGCGCCTGGAAGGAAGCCAGCTCCCGCCGCACCAGGTTCAGAACCTGATTTTCTACCGGCACCGGCTCGGTTTGTCGCTGCTGCTGGTGGCCCCCATTTGGTGGCGCCACGCGGGTGCGAGCCTCACGCAGACTGGCCAGGTCTGCGTGGAGCTTGGCGTTCTCCCTTTGGAGAGCCTCCATCGCAGCCGTCAGGCGGGCCAACTCCGCCCGCAGTTTGGCCACCTCCTCTCCATCAATTGGAGGAGGAGGAGAAGCAGCAGGAGGCCCCGCAAAGTTGGCCTCCGCTGCCGCCATGATGGAGGCGGAAGCCGCGGGTATGGCCTTGAGTTTAGACGATGTCTTTATCTTCAAGGCCACGCCCCTTATCGCGGCTTCCACTTCCTTTGCAAACCTGGCCTTACGCTCCACCTCTAAGCCACCAGTTGCATCCGCCTCGTCGCCAGACCCGTGAGCATTCGTGCCCGGGTGGCGCCCCTCCTCGGCTGGTCTCGCCGACCTCTCGGAGGTAACAGGCCCCCCCCTCTTGCCTCGGATCCCACCGCGCTTGCTAGTGGGCATCTTACGGGCCGAGGCCATCTCTCCCTCGGATGACGAGACTTGGTCGCCATCATTGGTTGGCTGCGCTTGCGGAAGAACTTACCGTTCTCCGCTGCAGTCCCGGCCCTCACGCAGCGAAAGCTCTCCGAGCCTCCCGCACTCACATCGCTGGATGCGGCGTCGGACTCCGACCCCGCATCTCTCCTCTCCTCTGTTTTGCCGTTGCCGGCGGTGTTGGTTTTGGTTTTTGTTAAATTATCCATATTTGAACCCACGAGTATGGGGGAAATAAACGTCAATCTGGGCAGAGACCCCTGTACCCAAGATAAGCAGATTTTAGCATTTATTACTCGCCAGGGGGTCTGCAGGTACCCTGGCGAGGGTGAGCACTAGCGACTGATTCGTTCCATGGGAACACCCGTCAGCCATACATCCCCTCGCGGTGCGCCGCCTCTTGGGATTCGGGGTGACTTTTTATAGAGGTTTTCTACCTCGCAGTCCGGGCGGTTAAGCCAAGACCCTCGGTCCCTATCGAAGCCGCGAGACGTGATCCACAGCACTTCGACAATGGGATTACGAGACTGACGGTGACAAAGAAGGACGCATCCTGCTCTGTCTGCTCGGAGGCAGGGTGAGTGCACACCGAGCCCGCCCTCACTCCTCTGCTATGCCCTCTGCTTTACAGAGGGACACGCAGAGGAACGCACCGTTGGTCCTGGATGGACCCCACCCATGTCAGAATAATTAGCCGCGGCAGTAACACTCCCCGAGGGATAAAAGGAAATTCTCATTTCCTCTCATTCCCCGGAGAAGGATACTGCCGCGCCCAGGGTGCACCTGCCCAGCAGCTGCTCTTCCCTCCAGACGTATCGAGAGGGACCAGCAACCGCCAGACACACGTGGAGGACTTCTGACACCGCACCCCCCCGTTTCGCCCCCTTAGGGGGTGAATTTTGAAAAATCTTTTCTTAGTGCACCCCTAGACCACTTATGGAACCTACTTGTCAAATTTGGAATCTGTACACCCAGCGGTTTGGGCTGTGCGTTGATATGTGAGTCAGTCAGTCAGTCAGTTTCTTCTTTTATATACAGTTTCTTCTTTTATATATTTAGAATTTAATTATAATAAATTAAAAACCACTCATGCGCACTACTCGGCCCGCAGTGACCGACGTAACAACCACTTTGTAGTGCAAGCTGATTAGAACTTTGTTCTAACAGTATTTCAAACGAAGTTTGAACCACCACAAATAGAGTCGCTAATTTTAGAAGATCCTGGCCTGAAGTGAAGTATGGAGTCACTTACGGGATATCTTCCCGCGCTTAACCCACGATCATGGCGCTTGCAACAACGTCGAAATATCGGGACCTCAAAATAAATATTAATCACGGAATATATGCCTTAAGCGACATTTTAAGTTTCTTTGTTCACTACAAGAATTGATGGACGTTACCAAAAGCGCCAAACTAGTCGCTCAGTTCTGGGCCGACACAATTTAGATTGCCATCGACACGCTAAGAAGATAGAAGAAATTCTATAAACTATAGATATTGCTAAAGAGGATAGTGTATGTTTAGTAATAAAGTGCGAATGGACATCGTCGGTAAAGGTAGTTGCAAAACTCGAGGTTAATAAGCTAAGTCCCTATATTGAGAGAAGTGGTAATACTCGGGTCACGACGGACTAGCAGATTACTTCAGATCCTTGAAACATAAAGTGTTTACTTTCGTCTAATTGTACACAAATCACAGATTTTGGTTACTCATGTGTGCATATAAGAGGAGCAAATAAACTTTAGTTTGCATAAACTTGGCTAACCTAACGCAAAGTGCTAACTTTACATAACTGAAAAAAAATATTAGGATGTTGCAATACTGGTTGTTAAAATATAATATCTAAGTAGTATTATCCGTTTACTAAATATTATAGTAAGCGACATCCAACCAAACCAACAAATAATGTCAAAATATTTGCATTATTGGAATTTTGAGATGAGAGCATAACACAGCTTTGAAAATTTGGTTTTATTTCCACATCCATTTTTGTGTCGGCTCATATGAATAAAAATGGCCATTTTATGTAAAAGAATGTACAGATCTAATTAACCGATTATGTACAATTTGGTACCGATGAACTTTTATTTTAGTAAGCCCAAAGACACTACGAAACTATCGGTTTTAGGATAACTGCTGCTGTGCAGAATTTAATTTTAACATAGCAGTTTGGCATTTTTTTCGGTTTAGGCTTATGACATGGTACTATGCAGGGAGTTACAGTTGCAATTCTATCGCAGCCGCAAAGCAATAACGGGCTCGCATCTTGGCCTGGGTCTATCTATAGATCACATTGTTGGATTACGGTATAATGCTGTTTATCACTATCACTAAATAGTATAAAACAAAGTCGCTTCCCGCTGTCTGTCTGTCCCTATGTATGCTAAGATCTTTAAAACTCCGAAACGGACTTTGATGCGGATTTTTTTAATAGATAGAATGATTCAAGATGAAGTTTTATATTTAAATAAATAAATAAATGTATATATCATGCATAATATGAGAAACGCTGATAAGTTTAGAGACTTCTAATGTGATGCCGTAGATAAATACATTATTTGCGCTTACATTGAAAACTCTGGCTGAACCCTACGAGATAGATCAAAATAATGTACTACAGTATTGTGCACCTTAAAAAGATCTACAAAAAAGTCCGTAATGATGTAAATCATGAACTGTCCACCCGACCGATTCGGTCGGGATGCCATTGTTTAACTATTGTGTCTACTTCGTGGACAGATCACATGGGATAAAGGGTGTAAAAAACCTTTTAACGAAGCCGAAACTTGTTCTCCCAGTCATTGCGATGATTTTTGGTTCTACTGCATACCTGGGAACCGTCTAGTTGATATTGGAGGTTAAAGTTCCAACTTTTTGCCTTTTTTTTTCTTAATACAAGTTTTTAATCTAAGATTTTCACTGTGACTTTAAGCACCTCCACAACCTCCGTACTATGCAATCCATCCATCAGAACAATGTTTTGAGTGCGTTACATTGAGTTCTACCACAAAACATTATTTTTCACCCCAAAAAAAAAGTCGTTTCCCAGCAATAATTTTTGCGTTTAGATACTTAGTTTGATGTACAGAATGCTTTCACCCAAAGCGCAACAGAATATGTCTAAGGCCTCAGCAATGAGGTTGAGAGTGCGGAGCGCCTCTCGCAGCAAGTTAGTTCGCGCGCGTGGGTCTACCAGCAACTGCGGCTGACGACGACGACCCACATACCCGTCTGGCACAGCTAGCTCCACTCTTCGCAATATATCCGCATTGTGTATCTTCCCTCTAATTACCTTAAAGATATAAGTCACTAGTGTGAGTTGCCTCCTGACCCTTAGTTCATTATATCCGACCATTCCCAAGACAAATAGAGTTGGATACATCAATGGATAAAATGGATATACCCCGTATTCCCTCATATATTTTAAATACCGCGTAGTTAGCAGTCTAGAGATTACTAATTTGGCGAATAGGTTCCTTATGAGGTTTAGGCACTAAGAAATAATTTTTCAAAATTCACCTCATACGGGGTTGAAACGGGGGTCCAAAGTTTACATGGGGAAATAAGATTAGTTAGACTATTTTATTCGAATCTTAACAGGAGTACTCCTATCGATAAATGAGTAAACATTTGTATTTCAGGTTTTTTCAGAATTCAACCACTATGATTAAAATGGCGTGACAAAGTCTGAAAATCAACACATAGCCACTGGGTCTAGAGATTCTAAATTTAGCATGCGTAGGTTTCTTATGAGGTCTAATGGTGCAGTAAGAAAGGATTTTTCAAAAAGTACCCTCTAAGGGGGTGAAACGGGAGTCGGAAAGTTTGTATGGGGAAACAAGATTAGTTAGACTGTTTTATTCGAAACTTCACAGGAGCAATCCTATCGATAAATGAGTTAACATTTGTGTTCCAGGTTTGTTCAGAATTAAACCTGTTTTTTTTTCCGCTCTGGGCGGAGCAGGAGGGAGTGTCAGACTTTTACTGACTAAAACCCATCCATGTTCTTCATCGCCCTTTATGTTCCGGGGCCAAGGTATCTTTTTCGAACAGTCCCGCAACCCCAGCAGAGAATTAAACCCATAAAGGGGGAAATGGGGTAACAAAGTCTGAAAATCAACATGGGTATTGTTTGTATGGTGTATCGGGTCGGGTGTATTGTCATAGCCCAAGCCACTGGGTCTAGAGAGTCTAAATTTAGCACGCGTGGGTTTCTTATAATGTCTATAAAAAAGGTATAGAAATATAAATATGATGATGATGATTGTGATAACGATAATGATGATTGTGATTGTGACAGTGATTGTGACAGTGATTGTGACAGTGATTGTGACAGTGATTGTGTCAGTGATTGTGATAGTGATTGTGATTGTGATTGTGATAGTGATAGTGATTGTGATAGTGATTGTGATTGTAATAGTGATTGTAATAGTGATTGTGATAGTGATTGTGATTGTGATAGTGATCGTGATTGTGACAGTGATTGTGAGAGTGATTGTGATCGTAATAGTGATTGTAATAGTGATCGTAATAGTGATTGTAATAGTGATTGTGATAGTGATTGTGATTGTGATAGTGATCGTGATTGTGACAGTGATTGTGACAGTGATTGTGACAGTGATTGTGACAGTGATTGTGACAGTGATTGTGACAGTGATTGTGACAGTGATTGTGACAGTGATTGTGACAGTGATTGTGACAGTGATTGTGACAGTGATTGTGACAGTGATTGTGACAGTGATTGTGACAGTGATTGTGACAGTGATTGTGACAGTGATTGTGACAGTGATTGTGACAGTGATTGTGACAGTGATTGTGACAGTGATTGTGACAGTGATTGTGACAGTGATTGTGACAGTGATTGTGACAGTGATTGTGACAGTGATTGTGACAGTGATAGTGATTGTGATTGTGATAGTGATAGTGATTGTGATAGTGATTGTGATAGTGATTGTGATAGTGATTGTGATAGTGATTGTGATAGTGATTGTGATAGTGATCGTGATTGTGACAGTGATTGTGACAGTGATTGTGACAGTGATTGTGACAGTGATTGTGACAGTGATTGTGATAGTGATTGTGATAGTGATTGTGATAGTGATTGTGATAGTGATTGTGATAGTGATCGTGATTGTGACAGTGATTGTGACAGTGATTGTGACAGTGATTGTGACAGTGATTGTGACAGTGATTGTGACAGTGATTGTGACAGCGATTGTGACAGTGATTGTGATAGTGATTGTGATTGTGATAGTGATAGTGATAGTGATAGTGATTGTGATTGTGATTGTGATTGTGATTGTGATGGTGATTTTGATAGTGATTGTGATAGTGATTGTGATAGTGATTGTGAGAGTGATAGTGATTGTGAGAGTGATAGTGATAGTGATTGTAATAGTGATTGTAATAGTGTTGTGATTGTGATTGAGATAGTGATACTGATTGTGATAGTGATTGTGATAGTGATTTTGATAGTGATTGTGATAGTGATTGTGATAGTGATTGTGAGAGTGATTGTGATAGTGATTGTGATTGTAATAGTGATTGTGATAGTGATTGTGATTGTGATTGTGATAGTGATCGTGATTGTGACAGTGATTGAGACAGTGATTGTGACAGTGATTGTGACAGTGATTGTGTCAGTGATTGTGATAGTGATTGTGATTGTGATTGTGATAGTGATAGTGATAGTGATTGTGATAGTGATAGTGATAGTGATAGTGATAGTGATTGTGATTGTGATGGTGATTTTGATAGTGATTGTGATAGTGATTGTGAGAGTGATAGTGATTGTGATTGTAATAGTGATTGTAATAGTGATTGTGATAGTGATAGTGATTGTGATTGTGATTGTGATAGTGATCGTGATCGTGATAGTGATTGTGATAGTGATTGTGATAGTAATTGTGATAGTGATTGAGATAGTGATTGTGATAGTGATTGAGATAGTCATTGAGATAGTGATTGTGATGGTGATAGTGATTGTGATAGTGATTTTGATAGTGATAGTGATTGTGATAGTGATAGTGATAGTGATAGTGATAGTGATAGTGATAGTGATAGTGATAGTGATAGTGATAGTGATAGTGATAGTGATAGTGATTGTGATAGTGATTGTGATAGTGATTGTGTTAGTTAAGTTAAGTTGGCGCGTTCGTGTTCCACGCGCGCCTCAAAAGGAAGCGGTCCGCTAGGTCTCCGATGCCTGCCGGGGCTGCGGGACTGTTCGAAAGGGATACCGCGACCCTGGAACACAAAGGGCTAAGAAGGAACATGGATGGGTTTTAGTCAGTAAAAATCTGACACTGCCCTTACGGTCCGCCCAGAGCGGGAATGACCCCTTCATTTGATAATTTCCCATCCGAAAAAAAAGGTATGTTAAGTTCTATTTATTGAGGATAAGCCTATTACCATGACATGTATTGTTAACAATGTAAAATATGTAAAATAAATTATGGCAAACATTTGTTTGGGAAGAACTAAACTACATTAACATTGTTTTCTTTTGTTTTTTTTAATTGGTTTTAGTTTTTGCAAAAAAGTATTTATGTAAGGCTAAACTAGTGTTTACACTGTTTAAGCTTGCACTTGTAGAACCTAAATAAATTCCTAAACTGATGCTGTTGGATTTATAATGCCGCACTGGAGTTGAAAATAAAAAGTCGAGAAAACAAAAAATATCTTTTCTCGAAGTTCACTTCTTCTGGTTTCTATCAGATTGAAAGCTTCTCAGAATCAGAAATTATTTTCACTAGCAAATATTGCCTGTTTGATCACAAAACTCTAGATATCAATGTCCTCGTCTATATGTCACTATTTACTTTTGCAGTTATACGTCAATGTCAACGTGGTTTTGAAGTTTCCACAAACATATTATTATATTTTTTACTTCCTTTTCATGTAATTTGTGATTGCAGCTCATAACGATGCTCAAAAAGACGCATTCTAATCTTTCCCTTGAATGTCTGGTGGGCATGCAATGTAAATACTTCGCCATTATAGCCGCAGATCAGACAAACACTCGTCATGAAATAGGGTACTTTACATAGCCTTATTTACTTGTTTTGTTATGTATTAGATGATAGTACTTCGTACTTTACTCGTGTATTTTCTTAGGTATTATTATATTTAGTAGAAATTTAAATAATCGGTAGATTCTGCAGATCTATGATTGGTACGAGATAACCGTACTTCTCGGTTAACATCCTGAGATTCATGAAATTTTAGCTACTAAGAATTTAAATAGCCTCTAGACGAGATTTATCATCTAAACGAAATAAAGAATGCTTTTTCTATCACTTTAGAAGTTTAGAAAGACTAGCTGGTCTCCGCAATTTCGTTCGCTTAGAAATTTTGATGTGTATTGTATGTGTAAGAAAAAAAGAGCCCATGTGCTATTCCATACTATAATCCCATCACCAAAATAAGTAATCTCTGTGCCAAATTTCATCAAGATCCGTCGAGCTGTTCTGCGTGATTGAGTAACAAACATCCATCCATCCATTAACACTTTCGCATTTATAATAATAGTAAGAAACTGAAAATATAAGACAACTTGCTCAGATTAAACTGAAAATATGATACTCAAAGCATAAACATTATTGCAGCTATGATGCATATATACGGGAAGTTAACAAAATAAAATCTTTAAAAAATATGACACATTTTCTTTGGAATGCCATGTTTTGACCACGACTCATTCTACATTTTAAAAACTAGATTCTTAAAGTTCCAGCGAATTTTTCCATTGTCTTCTATTCATAACATTAAATGTTATGAATCACCTCACTGTAATAGTATTTGTTTTTATTACAAATTTTGTGATGAAAACAATGACTATTACAGTGAGGTTACTGGTTTTTCATTGTAAACTTTTCCAATTGTTAACATTGGCACTGGTAGAAACGGATCACGTGTAAAAAAAGTTCAGATCGAAATAATTAGAAGTGATTATTGTTTTACAATGAATGGATGAACATTGACAAAGCAAAAGTCATCTGTCAGCTACCGAATAAAACCACTGTTGCGATTGGATTGGATGCTAGTTTATTACTGTCATAGCAACACAAACATACCTAATGGTGCAGGCACGCACACATGTGCACACACATACTCGTGCACATCAAAAATAACACCGTAGTAGACCAATAGTGAAAGATTGTTAAACACCCTGTCAATTATATATTTTCGTAATTCCACCACGCCATTGTTTAGCGTTGCATTATACTGCAAAACATTATATATTTCCAAATAAAAACGAAAAACACAGAGGTTCTACCAGTAAATACATTGTACTTGAATGAAGTTTTCAGTAATGAAAACTATATCCATGGCACATTGTTCACTTCCAACCAATCTGCACTGCTCTTGTAAACTTGAACACCATTAGTTATAGGTACGGGCTTTGTAATTACGTACCTACATGGTAAAGTAACGACACGCAATGAGGGATTTTCTTTTCAACTCTTCCCTAGTCCCTAGATAGATGGCGCTGAACTTGGTAAGTTACTGCAAGGAACGGAACGTAAAAATACTGATTTTAACAAAGCACGAGAAAACTATGTTATATTCGGAAGCATAAACAAACGGAAAGTGTCAGGGTGCTTGCATAGAGAATGCATTTTTAAAGTACGTATCGGTATAAGTACAGGGTGTATGCATAGAGAAACAGGTTTGGGTGCTTACATTTTTAAAGTACTGACTTATCGGTACGGGTCAGTACCTATAAGTACAGGGTGTATGCATAGAGAAACAGGTTTGAGTGCTTACATTTTTAAAGTACTGACTTATCGGTACGGGTCAGTACCTATAAGTACAGGGTGTATGCATAGAGAAACAGGTTTGGGTGCTTACATTTTTAAAGTACTGACTTATCGGTACGGGTCAGTACCTATAAGTACAGGGTGTATGCATAGAGAAACAGGTTCGGGTGCTTACATTTATTAAAGTACTGACTTATCGGTACGGGTCAGTACCTATAAGTACAGGGTGTATGCATAGAGAAACAGGTTCGGGTGCTTACATTTATTAAAGTACTGACTTATCGGTACGGGTCAGTACCTATAAGTACAGGGTGTATGCATAGAGAAACAGGTTCGGGTGCTTACATTTATTAAAGTACTGACTTATCGGTACGGGTCAGTACCTATAAGTACAGGGTGTATGCATAGAGAAACAGGTTTGGGTGCTTACATTTTTAAAGTACTGACTTATCGGTACGGGTCAGTACCTATAAGTACAGGGTGTATGCATAGAGAAACAAGTTCGGGTGCTTACATTTATTAAAGTACTGACTTATCGGTACGGGTCAGTACCTATAAGTACAGGGTGTATGCATAGAGAAACAGGTTCGGGTGCTTACATTTATTAAAGTACTGACTTATCGGTACGGGTCAGTACCTATAAGTACAGGGTGTATGCATAGAGAAACAGGTTCGGGTGCTTACATTTATTAAAGTACTGACTTATCGGTACGGGTCAGTACCTATAAGTACAGGGTGTATGCATAGAGAAACAGGTTCGGGTGCTTACATTTATTAAAGTACTGACTTATCGGTACGGGTCAGTACCTATAAGTACAGGGTGTATGCATAGAGAAACAGGTTCGGGTGCTTACATTTATTAAAGTACTGACTTATCGGTACGGGTCAGTACCTATAAGTACAGGGTGTATGCATAGAGAAACAGGTTCGGGTGCTTACATTTATTAAAGTACTGACTTATCGGTACGGGTCAGTACCTATAAGTACAGGCTGTATGCATAGAGAAACAGGTTCGGGTGCTTACATTTATTAAAGTACTGACTTATCGGTACGGGTCAGTACCTATAAGTACAGGGTGTATGCATAGAGAAACAGGTTCGGGTGCTTACATTTATTAAAGTACTGACTTATCGGTACGGGTCAGTACCTATAAGTACAGGGTGTATGCATAGAGAAACAGGTTCGGGTGCTTACATTTATTAAAGTACTGACTTATCGGTACGGGTCAGTACCTATAAGTAGGGTTTATGCATAAATAAACAGGTAAATCTGTTCAGAGTGACCATGATGTCTTCGAGTTCGTCGGACGATGAGCTTTTTCTCCTCGAAAGTGTTTGTAATAAAATAAAAAAAGGACAGTCGGTGTTTCTAGTGTCAACAGTAAAAGAAAGAAATATAGATCGTTTTATCAATTATTTTTACAAGATATATAAAGTTTCATGAACCCAAGTTTCATGATTATACTAGGATGGCACCAGAAACATTTAACTACATTTTGAGTAAAATAAAACATTGGTGTAAATGGCATCTACAACCTATTAAACCCAAAGAAAGACTAATTGTTACCTACTTTAAGGTAAGTAAATAATAGGTATATAAATAGGTTAATCACATTTTTATTTTGTCAAATTATAAAAAAGTACTACAATTTCTTATATATGTAATTGATACAGTAACAACAAATCAATAGGCTAGTTTCCACCATCAATAAATTGCAAATCTATTTAGTCCGTCAGTTAGAGTTTTAGAAAATAATAGACACGAATTTTTTGTTTTTGTAAATCAATGAATATTGACAAAGATAAAACGAATGAAAACTCGGCAGTGGGGGCTTGTGACGTCACAACGCACTAACAATTATAGCACGGCGTGACGTTAAGCGTTGTATCTTCGTCAATTTTGGTTTACGTAACAAAAGAAAAAATACGTGTCTTTTATTTTTAGATAATCTAACTGACGGACTAATTAGATTTTTTCAGGACACAAGCCTATTGGTCAAATTGCCAGAATTCGCATTAATATAACCATTATGTTTGATTAAGGTGGATGCTCCAGGGTAGCCCGCGAAATTCAAATTTTCGAAATTATTTAGCAATTTGCAGGTCAGTGCAAATGTTGATTAAAATATCAATTCATTTCAAAAATCCATTTTTATGACGACAGAAGGGACACCCTACACAGGCAAATGCTTAAACTTTGAAATATTTGAAAATTCATATCTCCGAAACGGTAAACATTTTACAAATATTTTTTTTTAAAGCAAATCGTTTTTTTAATTCAACAGTTTACCGATAAAACTTATGTACCTAAGTATAGTTATCGAAATAAAAAATTATAACTGAAAAATTGAGGACGTTTCCATGCTAAACTCTCAAACTTATGGGACGATTTTAAAATTTATGACAACCATTTTTCAGCTGTAAAACCATCATCCTCCCGTTAATTAACGATTTTAAACATGAACAAAAAAATTTGTGTGGTAGCGGATTAAAAATCTACCTCCTCTTGAGGCTTGCCGAAGGGATTTTTTCTTTTGAAATTGTAAATGGATGTTCTCGGCCTTGGGACTGGCGAAGGGGTCTGTTAGAATCCTACTGGATAAAATCACACTATGTTCCTCTCCGTCACTTTTGATTGGAGTGCGGGGACACGATTGCATTCTCCACAATCACCCCACCAGATGCCAACCTAACCCGGGTCATCGAAATCTGTTCAGCCGTGATAACGGTAATAGACAGTCATACTTTTGCACTATCGCAGTCATAAATAAATTATTCCACTGGATAAATTAAGATGAAAGGGATATAAATCGAGTGACATTTTAACATAAATGCTATACATCACTATAGTTTCCAGACGACAACAAGCTGTACGAGATACAGAACAGGCTGGTGATGGGCGCTGTCGGGGACCCGGCAGACAGGGTGCAGTTCGCGCAGTTGATCGAAAAGAACGTCCAGCTCTACAAGGAGGACGACGAGGGACGAGGACGACTATGATGAAGGCCATGAAGGTAAGTTTGCCAGATGTCCGAAAAATAACAATAAATGACACGGCTAGGCGGCAGGCAGCGAGCGAATTTGCTTCACTCCCTCCGACTCCCGCCGAGTCATGTCATCCCTCTCTCTCTTGCTCGCTTGCCTATCGCACTATCGCGCGTGACTGTCCGGCCACCCGCCCGCTCGGTCACTCGTGTGTTGTATATAGTGATGAAGGGCGGGGTAGGTACTCTTACGGCTACTGCTATCCCACAGCGGGGCAAAATCCTCTTGCCATGACTTCAGGTACAGTAGGCCGCAAATACGGTGCAACAAATGGCATCGAAATTACATCTTCGATAAGAGTATTACCTCTCGTGATGAAGATGTAGAGTTACACCTACAGCGATGAATTTCATGTGTCTTAGTCCAAGAGTGGTCAATATTTTTGTTAAATAGCTGCAGCTGCCAGCTGATTTAAAAAAATCATAACACGTGAGAAGAAAACTAACACTGACGAAATTGAAATATTTAAAAAAAAATATCTCAACAATAATCATCAGACTCAAAACATTTTCGAGAATTTATATGAAAATGATAAACTTCTTACCGTCTTAGATTTTCCTAATGTTAGTGTCTATTTCGTAATCAGAGCTCTAATGATCTTACAATTACAGCTGGAGTTCCCTAAATGTTTTAACTAATTTAGTTTATCTAGTTTCATAGTATTTGATAAGACTAGTCGCTGCATCTAGCGCACCTGCACACGTGCTTGATGAAGCGCGTCAGCGGCTGCATTATCAAATATCTCCGCGACGCTAAAATTATTTACGTATGATCTAACCACACGTTCCGTTCTGCCCTTATCATTGACTAATACAATTTAATTTACTATACGGAGTTAATGAGTTTTGTAATTGTTAAGTAATTTGTTTTTATCTTGCCGCTCATTTTATTTCCCGACTGCTTGACAGCAAAGACAGGGTTTTGCTGAAACATACACAATATTTTATGAATTTTATTTATGAATTTGGTGCACTGTACATACTGCTGCTGTGGCATCATCATCTGCGCAGACTTTTTCCCAACTATAGGGGCTGTTATTATTTAGCCCCTCATGAGCCCCCCAATAAGCCCCTCCCCTATTTAAGGCCCTTCTAACTCTAAAATTAGCAACTCTATTTGTGGTGGTTCAAACTTCGTTTGAAATACTGTAAGAATAAAGTTCGAGTCAGCTTGCACCACAAAGCGGTTGTTACGTCAGTCACTGCGGCCGAATAGTGCGAAATGAGTGGCTTTTTGCGATTTACAAAAAATCTATTGATTGGACTAAAAAAGTAAAACACATAAGACCTGCTTTATAGTTAGTTCAATTAGTTTGCAAAGTTTCATGATCTAATTTGAAGTACCTTTTGAATACCAGCGGTTTAATGTTCGATTTGGAGGTAACTTTGGATTTTTTTTCCATCGAGAAAAGTTTATGGAATCGTGTTTTCGTCACACATAGTACTTAGCATTAATCCTCAACTTTACCATATATTTATTTCAAAATTAATGCTGCAGTATTTGATGCGTAACGGAAGATCATACTAAGCCATTTGAGGGGGAGTATAGGCCCTTAATATAATCCACAATTCTACGAACTAACGCATCGTGGCTAAATGAACATGCAAAGCACTTTCGTTTATGAATAGTAATCACGTTTTGAGTAACACTTTCCTCCAAACGAATGTTAATGTCAGCGCTAATTACTTTGAAGCCATCTAATTAACTTTTCAAGAAATAATCACATTTTTATTTTAATTAAATGTCAGTTTTTAAAATTATTGTGCCAGCATTGTGTGTGTGTCTTGTAATGTTTAAAGAAGTGATGATTTTTGTATCGTCTGGTTGGTTTGAAGTTTGACGGATGATTTTGATGTATGTGAAAGAGTTATTTACTTGTGGATTAAGGAGAACGTACACTTATCCACGCGGAAAGAACCGACCGCGCCAAAAGAAACATTTTCTCATCCATATTAACGTTATCTATTCGCCCGATTCGACGCGGATAAGTGTGCGAGGTTTTAAGTAATTCTAAAATTCGATTCTTTCGGCTGTTCGGCTTCCTTCGGCTCTGATAAGTGTGCGTTTACCTTTACGCTATCAGATCCTGCTCGAAGTTTCTTAATGCTGGATATTAAGATTCTGTATTTTCTTTTCTCCCCAGTTAGTTACCCTTCCAGGTGTTACTCTTATTCTCTTAGTCTACTGTTTCATTCGTCAATCAAGCCAAATCAAGAGGTACCTAACCCAGTAAATGTTTTGTCTTTTATGTTAAATATTGATATTTATTTATGTTGTTTTCCCATAGGAACACGCGTGAGTAATTGTTTAAATCCCATGTAATTTATTTTAAGTAAGAAATACTACTATTACAAATTTACAATGTGGAGCCCTCACACAGCCAGAATGCGACGCGGTAGACCTCGCAGGAGATGGCGGGACGAGCTGGACAAAACCAACGACCAGTGGTCCACATTGGCCTTGAATCGAAGAATTTGGAAGTTATGGGGGATGCATTTGCCCAGCAGTGGGATGATACAGGCTAACAGTAACAATAACTAATGTAACTCTTCCCCAGATCCCATCAAAGGTGAACATGCTGGTCGCGGGCTACGACGATGTGGCTGGGGGACAGCTGTGCACCATCGACTTCCTGGCATTGTCGTTGAGGGTGCCTTTCGGGGTCCACGGTTTTGGAGGCCTCCTCAGTATGAGCATACTTGATAGATTTCATAAGGCTGGTAAGTTTTAGCACTCTGCGAGATTATCACTGACGGCTTTTCTTGGAGAACTGTAAGTCTAATGATCAACTCTCCTATCCATATGTATCATCCCAATCAGCGTAGCCCAATAGGCGCGGGTGAATTTTATACCTTTCCTTAATTTTCTCAAAATTATTTCTTTTAGATTATTATATTTTACTCCAACTGAATTTTTTACCACTACTGTCCTGTTGTTTTACTTTCTCCGTGTATTTTTTTTTGTGGTGTTTTTGAAGACACGCAGGATTTCCTTTGTAGGTGGTTTGTGCTCTAAAAATACTTGATATTCTTGTAATCTTTCACCTCTTTCCCAGAATTGAGTTTGAAGCTTACGAGGTGATAAAGCGATGTGTCCACGAGATCCACGAGAGGTCTTTCGTCAGCCTGCACAACTTCATGGTGAAGGTGGTCGACAAGCATGGCATCAAAGAGATGCCAGTCATCACTCCAGCCACGTACTTACGGGACCACCCGGAATAATATTAGGATCGTTTGACGGATAGAGAATCATTCCCCTTTTATAAACAAGTGTAGGAACTAAGAATCTAGAACCTTGGGTATGGTTCCATGCTCCATCTGTTTTTTTAACAGTACAGTAACAAAACCAGTATAAGGTGGACTCTTGGTCTATTGAAGCTTCTTACTATGCGCTGCCAACTCCAGGTGCGTGCGTTCTTACTGTGTCATATCGTGCTTTATCAATTTGGATGTGATGTTGAGATAAGATGTTTTTTTTTTTTTGAAAAATGAGGTTTTTTTCTCTTGTATTCTGTTTTATTAATTTTAGATGAGTATTTTAAAAAAGTTTTAATAGTTTTTGTCTTGTTTCTTTCTATGACAAAAATCTCCAAACAATTTAAACGTTTTCTAGGAAACCTGATAAATTTATTCACAACAACACATACTCGTAATTTTACAAGAAAATGGTTTAAAGATAAACAAAAAAGGATTAACAGAAGCTCCCAAGACGTTACAAGACAATTAATTGCAAATAATCCAGTTCACAGCCAAGTCTGTGGCAGTGTGACCAGATGGCTCGACATCAGATAACGTCACGACAATTGGACCGTGGCGTTGCTACTCAGACTTACGTCACACTACAATATTGACTCATCTGTAACGAACCGTGGGATTTCTAATCACATACCTGCTGAGGTACAGCACCCGGGGCTTTAATGGGTCAAATCGAGGTCTTATGGACATGTGATGCGGAGGAACGTGGAAAATGTTGAGTACGAATGTAGAAGGGTATAAAAGAGGAAGACCAAAGAAACGAAGGATGGATGTGTGAAGGGTGATATGGCTAGAAAGGAGGTGACTGCTGAGATGACGAGCAAAGTAAGTTGTTCTAAAAACCAGGCCACGTGTTTGGGTTCACCGAACATAATTAGCGTCACGGTTGCGTGTTTGCAGGGCGGTCGCTATTTGGTTAGGACGCGGCCTGACTCTGTGTATCAGTGAAAAAGACAAAACTCCACAAAATCGACCATTTTTTTCTATTATTTAAGTGCTAAATACCTATATGGATAGTAAATTAACAACCCAACACCGCAGGTCAGTCATTTTTGATTATTATTAAATTATGGGCCTGCTCTTGATCTCGATCATGCCTGATGGAAAGCGATGGATGAGATCTATGATGGAACGAGCGTGCCCAGAAGATGCCTGTTCAGTCTTGCTTTGATGTCAGGCGGGTTAAATGTGGGTGGGAACACAAATGTAGGCAGAGAGTTCCACACTTTGGCTGTGCGCATAATAAAAGTGGAGGAGAAGCGCTTAGTACGACACGTCGGGATATCAATCAAATGCGGATGGTACGCCGCAGTACGTCTGCTAGTCCGGTGGTAAAACGGTGATGGTGGGATCAGGTCGTGGAGCTCCTGCGCACACTCTCCGAAGTACAGAGTGTAGAAGACCGACATGCAGGCAACATTACGTCGATGAGCCAGGCTGTGAAGCGAAGCTACCAACGTCTCGTCACTTATAAGCCTTTTGGCTCTGCCTTCCACCGAGTCAAGTGCAGCAAGCTGGTATTTTGCTGAGCCATCCCACAAGTGACTGCAACACTCCCTACAGGAACGAACTTGTGCTTTGATGGAAAACTCCAATAATACTGCCCGACTTGGAAATCGAGCCTAGGACCTCGTGCTCAACAGTTGTGCTTGCAACCCCTACACCAACGAGGTAGTCAAGCGCGAAGTTTTTCAAAACAATTCTGCCAACAACAAAATCCAAACCACTATCCACTGAGTAGGGTTCATACAACTAAACGACGAGGAAACAAGTTTATTGTATCCATTAGTTGCCACTTTCGAAAAGGAAATTGACAGCTTCTGCTCTCAGAAAAAAATCAGGTCACATAATGGTTTTAAAAATACTCTTAACGAAGCCGAAAGGCACTAAGTCCTCCCCAATTTTTTTTTATTTTTATATACAAGTTTTTAATGTAAGAACTTTACTTTAAACACCTTCACGATCTCCACACTATTCAATCCATCCACTAACACAATGTCTTGAGTGCGTTACATTGAGTTTTACTGTAAATCGAGATTTTTCACCTGAAAAAAAAAGTCATTTCCCAGCAATAATTTTTGCGTAGGGTTACTTAGTTTGATATACAATACAGAATGCTTCTGTATAAAGTGGAAGGTTATTTTCTATCTCTAGCACTTTATTTATTTTCATCGTTTTGGTTCTTTTATTTCCGTACTCTGTTTAAAAGGTTTATTTAGTACCTCTCGTGTAAACCAGGATTTTCATATCAAGTTTTTTTAATACCCGTCACATTGCAGCGGTTAAAAAAAAACGTTATATTTTAGGTCCGTATAGAAACATCCATTTTAATTTCGTCAACATTACAGCTTCGCATGGGGAAACCAGGAACATTTGATGGAATTTATGTTCAACGCTACATACGAACTAAAATACCTGACGTCAGCCATAGTTCTGCATGGCGCAAGTCGAATTATCCGCGTAAATAACATATTTCACATTATACAGAAACCCGACAACAACCATCAGGAGGAATACGTCCCCGGTCTAGTCGTAGGATCCTCCTTTTTCTATAAAATACAAGAAACTGTCACTAATGTCTATCTACTACACTTTTCATTTCTAAAATCTGACATTTTCGACTAAACCGTTTGTTGGTTTCTTGTTTTAACTCTGTTGACAGCCCCAGTATAATACGAGTATGTTAAAATTAAATAAAAACAAAACATAACAAAACAAATAAAAAATCTATATCTCTCTATCTACACACATCAAAAGTATCTAGGGATCAACATATATTTTTGCAATAACTTTTCTCCTGATTGATATTAATTAAAATTTTCTTTAAGGATTCATCAAATAAAGTGTTTTCGTTTGTCACAGTAACGATAAACCAAGTCACCTTTGCATTAATAAAGAAATTTGCCATTTTCCTAATAAAGGGATTTTTGACATTTGAACCACTAACATTAAAGTTCGAAAAAAAGACTGAAATAACAGTTTTCTTTAAAATTTTATTGGGTAACTTAAACAATTAATAATCCGTGTTTCTACCGCGAACACTAACAACACAAGAACATCGGTTTGGCATACTCAAAATGAGTTCATCCAAATCACGCTGTGGAATGGCCGCCCATGTTCGTTGCAACAACAAAAAAAGGTCTTCTTGCGACTGGATACCCTCCATATTCGGCAGAGCTCTTCTCTGTAGCATATCCCATGCATGCTCAATCGGGTTCAAGTCTGGCGACTGAGCAGGCCAGGGCAGGACATTGATGTTAGCTGCGGCGAGAGTCTGTCTTACAACTCTTGCGGTGTGCGGTCGTGCATTATCATGCATTAACTGAAATAAGGGACCGATTTGCACTTGTAGAGGAACGATGACGTCTGATACAATCGTCTCAGCATAAATTTGAGCGTTGAGGTTGCCTCTGATCCAAATCAACTCAGTTCTTCCGCCGATCCAAATACCCGCCCATACCATGATGGTTCCACCACTATAAGGATGGACTTCCTGGCAGGATTTTAATCGCTGTTGGCGTCCAGGGGTTCTCCAGTGTCGTATACGTCTTGTATCCGGTCTCATACCAAAACGAGACTCATCAGAAAAGCACACGAAACGCCATTGTTCTTCTGCCCAATTTCTGTGTTCAAGAGTCCATTGATATCGAATCCTACGATTGTGCATTGCTATAGGTGGTACCCGTAGCGGTCTTCGGGAATGAAGGTTCACTTCATGCAAGCGGTTTCTGACTGTTTGGTCGCTAATTAAGTTCCCTGAAGAGTGATGAAGCCTCACGGCTAACATCATGGCGGTTATTGTTGGAGCTCTTCGAGTTAAGATTTGAATGTATCGGTCTTGTCTCCGTGTGGTGCAGCGATACCGTCCTCCATGGCGCTCAGCCACGGTACCAGTGCTTCGGTAACGTGTCCAAAGTCGACTGATAACACTCTGACTTGTATTCAGAGCTAAAGCTACAGTACGTTGCCGGGAACCAGCTTCTATCATTCCCACGGCTCTGAGCATTTCTTCCCTGCTTAAATGACGTCGCCGCTCCATAATAACGTTGGTTTTAATCAGTAGTAGGGAAACAGTAGCACTAATAATGTCTTCAATGCGTTGTATGTTTTTATAGGGAAAATATTGACAGCTTATTTTCATCTTTTACTCGAATTTGATTGAGAGTTCCTGATTCAAATTATGAAATGCACCAAAAAGGATCCATATAAATTTATAAAATCATAAATTTATTACAAAGCCACATCTCAATCTCAAGAAATCCGCATAAAAATGCTTGATCCCTAGACATTTTTGATGTGTGTATATTAAATCATAACAAATAGTGTGCACCCTGCACACTATTTGTTATGATTTGATTACAGTATTATTGTTTTGATTTCTCTTCGCTGACTTATTGTTCCAAACAAATCACAGATTATCCCGCGTCTCTGTTCGTCAGTGTTGCCTGTGAAAGTCATGGTGGGTCGTGGGGTGTAGATGTAATTATTATTTTCTTCTTATTTATTCTTAACATATTTGTATTGTTTTTTCGTTTACACTGTATGTATTTATTATTTTATCCGTATCTGACAGTGGCATCGCTCTGCTCTGGGCCCTATCAGAATACATGCTGAGATAGGGGCATTTTGGCCTCGTACAGGACCAATTTCGTTTCTTTTTTTTTCTCTTTGTGTAATATTTATTAGTTGTAGTATACTGTTAATTTCAAGATTCTAATTTGTGTTTTTGTCCTGTGTGGGCTAATAAATGCGTTTTCACGCCCGAAAATTTCGATGTAGAAATCAGGATCCACCCACAGCTTTACAGATAAGTGAGCTCCATCCAGGAAGGTTTCATCATCAAACCTTTGTTCCACATTCACCAGATTAACACAGCTTACCCAAAATCTCAACACTCCTGATAACACTATCACCTAATTACATAACGCCATCATTCACGTTGGAACTTCCCTAATTACGTTAGTTGGCCCTAACAATCTGAGGCCACTGTGTACACAGCGCAGATAGACGTGGCCCATGTGTAAACATGTCACGCCATTGTTGATAATGTTGAACACACGACGCGCTCATTATCACCTGTTGTGCGGTAAGTATTTATATCTTGGAGTTCTAGTTGTTCAGAATGCAGATGTTCGAGGTGTGATGTATGGTGATACAATGGAGGTTGAGAATCAAGGTGATATGGTTTTTTGCATTGGTAACGAGCATGTAGCAGGAAGGTTGACACATATGCATGTATAATCAGCCTATTATGAAGCCTCAGTGTGGCAACGACACACGAGAAATTTTTCATCGTCAATTTAAAAAAAACCGACCAAGTGCGAGTCGGACTCGCGCACGAAGGGTTCCGTACCATTATATGTATAGACAACATTAGACATCGGCAAAAAAAATCACGTTTGTTGTATCGGAGCCACTTAAATATTAATTTTATTCTGTTTTCTAACCGACTTCAAAAAAAGGAGGAGGTGTCTCAATTCGACCGTATATATTTTTTTATGATTGTAGTACCTACCTATTTGTGGTTATAGCGGAACAGATATATATCATCTGTGAAAATTTCAACTGTCTAGCTATCACGGTTCATGAAATACAGCCTGGTGACAGACAGACAGACAGACGGACAGTACAGTCTTATTAATAGGGTTCCGTACCCAAAGGATAAACCTTTGGGTATGGAACCCTAAAAAAACAGCTGTTTCCTATAAAAGTGCCTTGTAAAATTGTATGGAACAGCAGATTTTATTTTGCTCGCGGATTCACTCCCGTTGCACAGAAATTAACCTACGGGGACGTTTTAAATGTAAGCTATTGCACTCGGGGATAATGCAGCTTACCGTTTGTGAAAGAATTTTCGGAATCGGATCAGTAGTTTCGAAGATTACCCCATACAAGCTTACAAACAATTTTATTAAATAAAACTACAAACAAAATTAGGATTAACAAAATTATTAACAAAATTATTATTATTAAAATTAATTAAATTAAATTATTATTGTTTTCTGTTAGTCTTTCATCACTGCGATCTCCAATCCGCCTGCCAAGCGTGGAGATTACGGCAAATTCCTCCCATCATGGGAGAGGCTTATGTCCAGCAGTGGACGTTATGGGCTGTTGTAGTACAAACAAAATATCTTAAATTATATCTGCCTCGGTTCGAACCCTCGACTTGCAAGTCGTGTTATTAAGGTCTTTAAAAGGCTCTTTCTAAAAGAAAAAGATAAAGGTCCCCTAAATACCAACTATGAAGACATCACTGACAGTAAACACATGAAAATTGGACGCTTTAATTACAATTTAGCTGACCTTTTAAATCACGCATTAAATCAACTGAAATAATAATTATTATACGGTAATGTCAAATTATTTCCCAAATCGCATGAGAATCTGGCATTTACGTTGTTATTTTGAATGTGCTTTAGAACCCACAAACAAACAATAAAAGTTACCTAATTTCATTTTAACTGCTAATTAAATTGCTGTGTTGAATCAATTTTCAAATGTTAATTAACCATTTTATTTTGAGCATAACTTCAAACGCCACCATCTGGTTTTATCATCATTATCTTATCCTTATCCCAATTTGTTGTGATTTGGCGCATCTTGCATGTCTTCCTGTAAAAGGAGTCGCCCTCTTTTCAGCCATATCATCTTTCACACATTCCATCTATCAAGTTTTTGTATTCCCTCTACTCTTATAACCATTTATATTCAAATTAGCTCAGCTCGCGGCTTCGCTCCCGTTATGTACGGCAATCAACCCACAGGAATATTTTAAAGGTATTTCAAATATGACACTCGGAGATAATGCTATAGCTTGCCGTTAGTGAAAGAATTTTTGTAATCGGATCACTAAATTGGAGATTACCCCCTACATACAAACAAATACCTCTTTATAGATGAAAACTTTCCTCACGATATTTTCAAATTGATTTTTTCGCATCACACATTTTTATCTAATTTCATAGGCACATCTATGAACATAATCTAGAAATACGTATACATTCATAGTTTATGTTGCAAATTCTGTACAAGAATAATACTCTACCTCTTAAGCTAGGGTATACCTGTATTATAAGAGGTAGTTCACGGTCACTTATCAACAAAAACTTATATCTCAAGTGGACTGGTCATTCTGCTGTATGGTATAAAAGAGTAGAATTGTATGTTGTGTGTTTGTGTGTTGGGTGGTGTGTGTGTGTGTAGGTGTGAGTGTATGTATGTGTGTAGGTGTAGGTGTGTGTGTGTGTGTGTGAGTGTATTATACAAGATTGGTAAGTAAAGACTCCGTGTAAGAGTAATCCTTAAGGAGCAGCCACTCTGTTACTTTAGATTTTAGTGCATGTGAGTTTAAATGATAAATGATAAATGATGTTTATTTTGCAAGTAGGTTTTTACAAACACTTTTACACGTCACTTTTTAAAACTAGATGGGGCCGGTGTTTCGTACCTGACTACTCTGAGAAGAAACAGCCGAAACAAACTCAGAGGTCATAGTCTCTTTTGAAGTCCAGACATAATCTTGCTCAATTCACATGAGGACTATGCAGATTAGTGTCTGAGATTATTTAGAGACTTTTAGACTTTTAGATTATTTTGAGATTATTATTTAGATTTATGATATTGAGATGTTTGTTAAGGTTTTTATAGATATGAGTACTTAGTATATAATATTGATGTTTGGCGAAGGAGGTTTTGTGTTGTATATTTGGCGGAACGTACGTGCGTTTGTTTGTAATAAGAGGAGATAGGCCTGCGTGCTTTCTAAGGGTGGATTTAAGTACATAAAGCTGACGAACCGTGAGTACTTTACAGTCAGAGAACAGTTCAGTTGTTGGATACCGGTAGGGCTTTTTCGTCATGACTTTAAGTATAGCTCGCTGTGCTCTTTCCACCCTCAGAAATCTAGTCTTAGCAGCACCGCCCCACGTAATTATGCAATAACCAATCACTGATTGGCATAGTGCAAGGTACACCATCTTAAGAGTTTTTAGGTCGGCGGATGCTCTAAGAGACTTAAATATATGTATAAGACGTAAAGTTCTTGTGGTGACGGCGTCAATTTGTTGGTCCCATCTCAGTCCGTCGTCTATGTGTACTCCGAGGTATTTAACGCTTTCGGATCTAGCAAGCGGAGGACAAGTGCAGGGGGTGGACGAGTTAGTGCAGGAATGAGGGGTTATACTAAAAGAAGATCTGCGATCTGATTTAGCGTTACGTCGTATAGCAACGGTGATATAAGTAGTTTTTTGAAGGTTTAGTGTAAGAAGGTTCGAGTTTAACCACACCATAACTTTAGCCATGGCCGCCTCCGCATTTGCTTTCACAATGTCCCAAGTGACTCCGTCTACAAGAATTGCAGTGTCATCTGCGTAAGCGTAAATTCTACCATTTGGGAGACTCAATCTGCAGAGGTCATTAACGTAGATCTGGAAAAGAGTCGGGGAAAGGATCCCTCCCTGAGGAACACCATAGGACACGAGGAACTCATCACTTAGGTGAGTATCAATTTTAATGCATTGCTTACGGTTTTTTAGGTAATCCTTAAATATTTCTAGCGGCATTCCACGCACACCGATACTTTCCAGCTTCATGATGAGTTTGGGAACAGAGACCGTGTCAAAAGCCTTCGAAAGGTCCAGGAATTTACCTAGGCATTTCGATTTTTTATCTAGATTTGAGGCAACCTGTTGCGTAAAGTCCAGTACTGCATCATCTGTAGATAGGCTTGTCCGAAATCCGTATTGGTTATCAGCAATGAGTTGGTGTTTGTCGAGAAATTTTCGTAGAGAGTTATTGAGGATTTTTTCGAGAACTTTAGAGAGTGCAGGTAGGACCGATATCGGTCTGTAGTTATTAACACAGTCTCTGTTCCCTCCCTTGTATATTGGATGGACCACAGCTTTTTTAAAGGCCTCCGGAAAGACACCCTCCTGTAGGCAACGATTAAAAAGGTAAGTAATTGGTGGGACCAGTACATGTCGACAGCTTTTCAATATAAGCGATGATATGACTGCACAGTCAGAACGTAGTTGTAGGATTAGGGACTCAACATCAGCTTGGTCTACTTCCAGGATGGTAAGAGAGTTCACAGGTGAGTTTCGGGTGTCCGTAGGTGAGGGTGAGGGATGGCCACCGGCAGGTGATGATACAGTGTCATTCATTATTTTTGAAGCCAAGTTTTTGCCAATGTTGGCAAAAAATTGGCCTACCTCATTAATCGCCGATTTTGGGTTGTCCCGTATTGTGAGTAGCTCCACTGGGCTAAGTTTTGATTTATGGGTATTGGTTATTTGTTTGATTGTTTCCATAGGACTTTGGGATTATTTTTGGCTTTTTCAAGCTGACCGGTTTCATAAGACTTTTTTAGTTTTCTGAGTAAGTTATTGCAAAAATTTCGATATCGAGTATATGTAGTTTTTAGAATAATATTATCTGGTGATTTTTTAGATTTTATGTGCATTTTGTCTCTATTCTTTATACATTTTAAAAGACCAGGGGTTATCCAGGGTTTAATGATTCTCTTTTGTCTTGGGATTTTAACTTCTTTTGAATGATTTGAAATTACTGATTTAATAATACTGATGAATTTATTCATTGCCTCATTTATGTTTTCGACCTCATATAATACCGTAAAATCGAAAATTTCTAACTCTTCCACAATAGCTTTGTGGTTTAGGGTGGTAGTTGTATATATTTTGTGGGAGGGATTGGCATTTTTAAAATTTAATAGTAAAGGTTTGTGGTCCGTTACGTGTGCCTCCAAAACTAGTGTAGTAGTAGTAAGATAAGATTTCAAAAATATATGATCCAAACAGTTCTCATCTCGAGTGGGGAATAAGTGTGTTGGCATAAGACCATGAAATGCATTTAGCGTGAGATAGCCCAATGTTCTTTCATTCATATTATTTTGTTTTATGTCTATGTTTAGGTCACCTACAAGCGCGATATTAGGACATTTAGATTTAATATTGTCGTAAACATTTATCAGACTAGTTGAGAAATTGTATGTACGTGACCAGTTTATGTAGAGGGCCATAACCCACGATGGTGTATAAGTACATATTAATTATTAGAGTAATGTCCAAAGCATTAACACGAAGTTTAGGCTCTAACCCAAAGACCACGACTGGGTTAACTATAATCCTTCATGTTATCCAATATTTACTTTAACTCTTAGGGCCTCCGCAGACATGCTACTTTTCCTTGGTCAAAACCAAAAGGCCCTGAGAAAGCTTATGCTATGCTTTGAGATCGGCGATTTTTAATTTTTTTTTTTTAAGTTGCATCGCATTGCGTTTTAATGTCCTCATTATGTATGTTGATTATTGTTAAGTTGTACGTTTTTGGGATTATTTGATGCTGTATAGCGTTTAAGCAAATTTAAGTCAATTTGATACGTTTTCAATCGATGCTGCGTCGTGATAGGGCGACGACAATGTTGCCATCGCTGATAAAACCCGGATAAGGCTGGCGCAGGAACGTGAACATTGGCACAAGCAGAGAGATAGGATATCTCAGTATACGACTGTGGCTATGAATTATTAAGATACATCGATTTTAAAAGTAGCATGTCTGCCTAAGCCCTTAGTGCAAAATTTGCGTGAGAACGAAGTGTGCTTAGAACAAACTTAATTTTCTTATTGTTGACACGACGACGGTCCATACAAAGTATTATAATTTACGACACATTGCGTGTCTCCTTGACACAGAAAACAAAATGCATACATTTGCAGTAACCAAGTTATTGCTTTACGCGGTTTGTGGTTGCAAGACAATATTTTTGTAAAGTTTCAGTTATATTTTTTACCCACGACGGAACGGAGACGGTGTATGCGTTTGGGGTGAGAGGATGTTTGTTTGTGCAAATACATGTTGCCACATTTCTCCAAAACTACTAACCCGATTTTGATGCTCTCTAAAAAGTTTAAAATAAAAAGCAAAATTTTTTTTTTTTAAAAACCCACGACGCGACGTTTAAAATGTAATTGAATTGAATTATTTATAAAACCCAACTTACCAACGGATATTTGTGGGTTTTTTATTAAGTTGGGTTTTTTTAAATTATTTTATCCTTTTTCAATTACATTTTAACCGTCGTAGTTTTTTTTTGTATTATTTATATATTACATTTAGTACAAGTACAGCTTAAGCCACTAAATACGCACAAAATTAAGTAAAGTAATCCTTTTACTGGGCTTTCTCGCAGAACCAAAAACAATTCTAACATCATTATCGTTTTCCATTCATCAGCCAATCCAGGGGTGGTCTCCACGAGCGCGATTCAATCAAATCGCCTGTTTGGAGGTCAAAAATTAAGCCACAGGATTTGTACTACCTGGAAATAAAGTCTTATGTCCTAACTCAGATGATGTTCTATCGGTATACCGTAAATCAGGATCATTCCTACTAGTTCTACTACACAGTTCCACGGTAGAAATAGTGGGTTTTTTTCCCACTAGTTCTTCATTTTTGTAACACGACGTTATATCGTAGGTCTAGTGGGAAAAAAATACCTACTAGTTCTACCGTAGAACGGCTTATTCCACAAATCCCCCCTAAGAGAATCCCTCCACGGGGGAAAACTGGACTTTAATGTAAAAGTAATCCAGAAAGTCTCCTTTTCATCTTGAGTTATTCCACTATTCCCCCCTGAGAGAATCTTCCTCAAAAACTGAACTACTGTGTAGTAGAACTAGTGGGAATGATCCGATAATGGACGGATCTAAATCCGTCCGGCCGTTAGTTCGTGAAAAGGAATCATTCTATGTTTAAGTCGATTCCCGCTTTGTAGACTCGTAAAACAAATGACATCTGTTTTAAAAAGTTTACACTTGACCTCTAGGTTGGAGAAGTTTGACGGTAACAAACAGATAGTTATTTTGGAAGTAAGGATGTAGGTACTGAATCCACATACTTAGGATAATTATTTTGACCTTTCGCATCGTTAGTCCAGAACTTTCCGCTTTTGGAATCGGGTCTTCAATGTCGAATCCCTTTTATTTCGCATTGTTTTCTATTTGTCATCTGAAACCCAATTACTGAGGGTTCTGAAAGGTTGAGCTAAATGTCAAACTTTCTGGATTTAGCCTAAAATGGAATAAAAAGGATTTATAATGGACAACTGAGCATATTTTATTTAGATTTCACACTTTTCAACATTCTATGGATTTACTGTGTGTGTGTGTGTGTGCGTGTGTGTGTCATGTCATCTACAGTAATTCATTACCATCTCCAAAGGAATCTATGCTACGATTATGTTTTCTACCAACTTCATGACAATTCAAAATCATCTTCATTGATCTACCCTATTTATTGAAAAACCAACCTCAAAATATGGTGTTGTTTGCTGATGACACTTCCCTAATTTTTAAGATAAATATACGGGCCCAAAATCTAGATGACGTGAATAATGTCCTACTTCAGGTCCTTAATTGGTTCACAGCTAACAATTTGGTATTAAATAAAAAAAAAACGAAATGCATAAGATTTGCTTTACCCAATGTTAAAAGTAGTGATTGTGAAATAATATTGAATAAAGAGAAACTTGAATTCGTAGATAAAACGGTTTTCCTGGGGATTACGCTTGATTCAAGGCTACAATAGGGTTCTCATTTAACATCCCTTGCGGGGCGGCTAAGTTCAGCAGCATACGCTATTAGAAAAATCCGTCAATTTACTGATGTAGATACCGCTAGACTGGTCTATTTTAGTTACTTTCATAGTATAATGTCTTATGGCATTTTGCTATGGGGACGGGCTGCAGATATTGAGTCTATATTTATTCTGCAAAAAAGAGCCATCAGAGCCATATATAATCTTCGTAGATGCGATTCTCTAAGGGAACTGTTTAAATATATTGGCATCATGACGGTACATTGTCAGTACATCTACGAAAACATAATGTACGTCAGAAAAAATCTGCATCTTTTTGGTAAAAGAGGTGACAGACATAATTACAGTACTAGAAATAGGGACCAACTAGTTCAGCCAGGCTTCAGACTCTCTAAAGTAGACTCATCTTTCATGGGGTACTGTTTGAGATGCTATAATAAAATTCCACAAAGTATTCTTGAACTGAATGAGACGAAATTTAAAACATGCATCAAACGCACACTATGTAAGCAAGCTTATTACAAGTTGGGCGATTATATCGCTGATAAAAATGCGTGGCTCAATGCTGGTCCTGCTCCACAAGGACAGGGGCGCATAAATAGATAGCATTAAAATTAAATATAATTGTTGGAGCTGCTGAAGATTGTACAAATATCTTTGTGCCTGCAACTGGCCTACTTAAAATAAATGCTTTGATTTTGATTTTGATTTTGACTCCGCTCACAACGGAGTAATTCAAATAACCGATTCAACAAACACTATTAACACCCAACCACACCAAACTCATAACCACCCTCATATGGTCGTATGCCCCTGGTACACCAACACAAGAAGACGGCTTAACGAACACCTAAATAAAAGTGCGCTGTAGAATTTTCAACTCTCGTGTCAACGGCGATAGTTTAAATTCCAACAGGGCTAGCGAAAACGAGCATGAGTGTATTAAAAATCGCGTCCGTATTAGTATTGAGAGATTGTAAACTCATTATCTCCGTGATTACAGATAATTCGCAGCTTCCTTCCACATGGTAAGTACCTCCTACTGCCGTACGTGATATCGTATCCACCTGTTACAATGTAAATTGTTATGTTCTTATTGATTACATAATATGTATCAAAATCACTTTCTTTTATATTGGAAATGTATTTTGTATTATAACTTAATGATATGCCTGGTTAATGCGCAATAGATAAGGAATTTAATTCTAAGAGAACTTCAAAAATACTAGGCGATTCTCACACGACAACGCTGGTCCGCGCGGTCGAGCGATGAAGCGGATCTCACGTCTCATTGGCTTGTAAGAATCCGTTGATATCAATAACACTCGACACCGCCCGAACGGGCGGACAAGCGGCGCTTCCCGCCTTTCGGATCGCCTTCCATACATCACTATGCAATATCATTGGTGTAATTAGGATGAGACAGGCACAAGAACGTGGAGCTTGGCCAGGCAAAGAGAGGCCCGTACCCAGCAGTGCGTAAAGTCGGACTGTAGATAATGATGAATGAGATGAACATCACATTTTATAGAGTAAAATTCTAAGACCGGGCCATCAATAACAACATAAAGTCACGCCTGTGTCCCAAGGGATATTTAATAATTATTTTTTTAATTCATTTTTGACCGCTGTCATCCGAAATGTAGATCTCATCGAGACCTATCACTTGTCCCTCACACGACTAGTCTAAGATCGATAGTTTCCGAGATAACGCCGTTTTAATTTTGACAGCTGTCATCCGAAATCCCTCCCCTCCCCACCCCTCCCCTTCCATTGACTAAGAAGGCATTGAAAAAGTGTTCATTTTGGTAAACTAGACTATGTGCCTAAAGGAGAGGTTTATCTACAAGCATCCTCAGTTGGCCTGTTATGTGTAAGTTCTAAGTAGTATGAAGCAAGTCTATTGCTATCAACCGGATAAAAATCCAATCTCCAGGCCTCTACTGTAGAAACCTAATAACACCTCGCACCATCTAGCACCTCAACCTGACTTCTGGTGCTAACGATGAGTCAAAGTCTATACAGGAAAATTATATGAGGAAAAAAAACTACAGAATACCCCAAGCTGCAGGAAAAATCTTTAAGAAAATAACATAGCCTTGTTTAAACTTGGCAATGAATCGAAGATTATGAGAATTAAATGAGTTATGAATAGCCCATCGAAGTCATTGTTGATATCACTTTCTGTTTCTAATAAAGACACTAAAACAGCAATGTCATCTTGAAAGAAACTTACACAAAATAAATAAAATATGCATAAAATGAGCGATGACTCAGCATTATCTTGTAGATCTCATGACTTTAAATAAAGATCTTATTTAAGAAATAATTTATTGCAAAACGAATTGCATAAATTTTGAAACAATGAAGAATGAATCATTTTGCGCTTTGAAGTATCAATAGAACCAATCAAGAAATTAAGTGAAGTGGATAAATGGTGACGTTGGACGGAATGATGGAAAATAAGATTGTTTCTCATCGTTTCCCATTTTCATCGTATACCTATCGTAAGCATGTGTAGGTGTTAAACATAAGTATCCTAAGAATCAATGACGTATCGTAAATGATCACGACGGCACGTCTGGAGCAGTGGCTGACCGATTGACTGCTGCGATGCGTGTCGTGGGTTCGAATACCGCACAGAACAAATATTTGTTTGACCTACTACAGGTAGTTGTTGAGGGTTTGATGTTCTTAAACGCACCCACGATACATGACAATTTTATAGTGTGGGGTTTCATAGTATCGGGCAAAAAAAACACAAATAACAAACAGCGATGCGCAAACTTAATCCTCTGGACATTAGAATTCTGTTCTGAATATGATAGGTCTAGCACTGAGACACTACGTAAACCCGTAACGTGAAGACTACGATGAATGACCCATCTGATAGTTTTCATTCACGTTACCACTAGGGGATAACAATAGAGGATTCACATGCGCAAAACGATTCATTCAAATAAAGAATACGTACACCCAGAAGAAAACTTCAGAATAGACGAGGAACTCTTGTATTCCTTCCTTCCTATTATTCCTATGTTATTTTTTGACTATTTTGTAGTTGAGACCTTTACACAATCATCAAGAGAATCATGAATTCATTTGGGGTAGGCACAGCATGTCTTTTTTTTCTATACTTCTCTATTACTCGCCATCTCATCAGACACCTCCTTTTAAGTACAATCGTGAATAGAAAATTACTACGCCGAACAATACATACATAGACTTATTTGAACAACATTTCGTACAACAATAAGAGGAAATACAATTTTGTGGTTAACCAACTGCATGCATTTCGATTACCGTAGTCTCTCAAATATGTTCCTGGTTCAGCGTTAACTGAGAACTTATAGTGCAAGATTTACCTAACTACATTTTTACAGTCTAGTATTTCGATATTGGAAAACCATTTCAAGCGAAACGAAGTACGTAATTTTCTTGCCATAATTTGTGATGTTCAATTGATTTGATATGCTAGCAACACTCCTGCGTACCTATCTAAATTGATTTGTGCTTTTTCGGATGGGAAATCATCAAATGACTCCTCCCGCTCTGGGCGGAGCAGGAGGGAGTGTCAGACTTTTACTGACCTAAACCCATCCATGTTCCTTCATCGCCCTTTGTGTTCCGGGGCCACGGTATCTCTTTTGAACATTCCCGCAGCCCCGGCAGGCATCGGCCCTTGCGGACCGCCACACGGTGGGCTGGAAATCGGCTTTCATAGACTTAGGGATTTCAATTTGCAAGTGCCTGATTTTTTGCCGGATATCGCTTCTATTAGTCATTACTATGTACAAAAATGACACCCGAGTTAATTCTGCCCAAAAACGAAGGAAATATATGTTTTATACGAAAAATTTGTATGAAGCTAGTATGAAAAATCGAATTATCTCCTAAACGGCATGTTTAACCGTAATATCCTTGAAGGTGGTCATAGTGCTAATTATTTATGATTTTTTGGTTGCCGATTTGACAAAAAATTTAATGCCGTTTTTTTAAAAAAAATCGTCAAAATATTTTTATTTATTTTTACATGTAAAACGATCCCTTTTAGTGTCCAAGTTAAAAAGTTCGATATGTTATTAACCCAAATATTAAGAACACACAAAACAAGAAAAATTAAATTAAAAAATTTGCTGTTTTTTGACACATTTTTATTAATTTAAATAAAAAAAGATTATCAAACTCTTATTTAAGTAACATATAAAGTTATGGATGAAGAAATTGAGGCCCTTATCCCCACAGAGTGCAATAATAATAATAGGGTGACTCATGAACTAATGATGACGATGATTGACGCTAAAGTTTGCACTTACCTTTCTGAAGCTAGATCAAATACATCCTGCTACCTGTGTTTAGCAAAGCCTACAGAAATGAACCGCTTAGATGCTGTAACATCAAAAATTGTGTGTTCTGACCTGTATGAATTTGGCTTGTCATCCCTACACGCCCGTATAAATTGTATGGAATATCTGTTACACATTGCATACAGGCTCGACTTCAAACGGTGGGCAGCGAGAAGTGATGAGCACAAAGAAATGCTACAGACAAGGAAAAAAATAATTCAAAATAAATTCAAAGATGAGCTCAATCTGTTGATTGATATAGTAAAACAAGGCTCGGGAACCACCAATGCCGGGAATACTGCAAGAAAATTCTTTGAGTTTCCTAATAAAACCGCAGCTATAACCGGTTTGGATGAAGACCTCATCAAAAGATTTGCTGTAATTTTACAAGCAATTACATCTGGAGAGCAGGTCGATATAATAAAATTTAGAGATTATATACGACTGGTACTACATGTCGTCAACCGTTCATAAATTATTAATCCATGGGGCTGACATAATCGAGAAAAATAATATTGTGCCGATTGGGACTCTCTCGGAAGAAGCCTCAGAGTCTCGAAACAAAGATTTTAGGAGGTTTCGAGAACATCATTCGCGGAAAAGAAGTAGGCAGGATTCCAATCAAGACATTTTAAATATGCTTGTTGATTCTTCGGATCCTTTGCTAAGTGCACAAAGGCCTAAGTTAGATGCCAAGAAAAAGCAGAGCTTTTTTGCTGAAACTCTCGACTTAATTCAATTTCAGGAAACTGAGTTCGAGTTTTTGGATATACCCAATCTGGATGCTGACTCAGAATTGGAGTCTGACAACGAGAGTGATAAGGAAAATTTGTAAAAAAATTATATATGTACATATTTGTAAATTTGTATTTGAGTGTGTTTGGGTTTTTTTTTGTAATATTTAATGATATGTTGTCTTTTTTTTTAATTTATTTTACTTTATTTTACAAATGCTTAGTATTAATTCCTTAAATTATTATTTTTTTGTATATAATATAACTTTATATGTTACTTAAATAAGAGTTTGATAATCTTTTTTTATTTAAATTAATAAAAATGTGTCAAAAAACAGCATTTTTTTTATTTAATTTTTCTTGTTTTGTGTGTTCTTAATATTTGGGTTAATAACATGTCGAACTTTTTAACTTGGACACTAAAAGGGATCGTTTAACATGTAAAAATAAATAAAAATATTTTGACAATTTAAAAAAAAAAAACGGCATTCAATTTTTCGTCAAATCGGTAACCCCAAAAATCATGAATAATTAGCAATATGACCACCTTTAAGAATATTACGGTTAAACATGCCGTTTAGGAGATAATTCGATTTTTCATACTAGCTTCATACAAATTTTTCGTAAAAAAATTATATTTTTCGTTCGTTTTTGGGCAGAATTAACTCGGGTGTCATTTTTGTACACAGTAATGACTAATAGAAGCGATATCCGGCAAAAAAACAGGCACTTGCAAATTGAAATCCTTAAGTCTATGAAAGCCGATTTCCAGCCCGCCGTGCGCCACCTCCTTCGTTAGCATGACTGCTTCGCAGAAGGAGGTGACGGCGTCCCATTCCGTATAGGTCGCCGCTGCCGATCGCAAATTGATTTGTGCTCAGGTTACAATTTATGACAGTTAGGTACCTATGATTATTTAGAACCGATCATTATCACATAAATTCATCACATTAAGCAGGTTAATCAAGTTTCCAAAAAACATCATAGGTCAGGATATGACGTAAAATTGCTTGGCTACCAGATAAAAGGTCGATTTGTCTCCGTCGTTATAATGCGCTAATATTATTGGATCTCGGAAAAAATGGATCCTTATAATCTACAAAGATTGAGTTATCTGAATTTGCAATGTAATCTGCTTCTTCATCAGAAATGATTATTAGGCGACTATAAAACGAAATCAAATTTAAGAAGGAATGTTTGGGTGTAAAAATAAGATACTCCAGAAGCTTCACAAATGAATTTAAATATCAAAACGTGGTTTATAGAGCTCACTATCACAATATTATGAATACCGGTACTAGCTCCACCGAGAATTCTGAGTGTCTCAATCGATTTGACACTTACCATTTTATCATTAGGTACTTGAGAAGTATGCCACTTCAGTAGTGCATTTCAGGACCTACTAAAACGGTAACCGCCAAACACAAATTCACATAATGTTGAGGAAAAGATTTAAGATTAATTAATCGATGTTTGTTATGGAAAACTAAATAATTTGCACTATGGAAATAGCAGAACACTGAGTAGAATTTCATATTATTTGTAAGGAACTAATTAACTACGAGTACTTGCCCTCACATGTGGCGGACGACAGATGGTGCAGCTCGATAGAGGCCTTTATCCTGCAGTGGACTGCAATAAGCATTAGACTTGTTAAACTATTTAAAAGTAAACTCTAGTAAAAATATTTCTTTTTTTTTTCAGATTTATAAATACCTTCCACTGTTTGTCTTTGCATCACCCAAAGGTTGATTGGTAGAAAATACCTATGGCATAGTCCGCTTCTGAACTCTGTACTCAGACAAAATAAAAAGGTAAAGACGGAACTCTGAGAACAGAAAAGTGTGGCCGGTTTCGTAAACATGTTGTGTATTTATTTAGGCATAGTTTGATGTAAATGTGTGCGTGTGAACAGAACAAGACGTAATTTGCGCAGGCCTCACTTAATTGTTTGCAGCGCTGTCTTGGTATTTTACTTGGTCTGAGACCCTGTACTTGTCTTTGCTATAAAGTTGCTTATTCACTAAAGTAACGAGTGTACTCTTAGGATTTACAGAATAGCTTACTACTATACTCGTAGCAAGCACTCGCCTATTTCGGCAATCAGTCTTAGATTATTTTCAGTTCATGCAAACTAATTATGGCACATTTAAATAAACAAAGCAGACAGAACCTAATTGATGTCCTAATGAAGTTATTGCAAAAACAAAATAACCACAGACAACAGAGGCACTAGACCAAAACGGTAAGAGGAAACGGAGATGATCGGCAAAAAACATTGTTTCAATAGTAAACTAACTGAAGATCTATGAGGCGATAAAATTCCCTATTCAGTACGGGAATCGTAGCTTACTGTTTATCGCTTAAAGTAAGCGCCACTTCCAAACTTTTGGCTTCAACATTCAAACAAACTATACGCTAGGGATGACCAACGTTTTCCGTTCGGGTTTTATGTGTTTTTAGGTTAGGAACGATGTCATTTAATGCAAGCTGACGCTAAATCATACTATTTCATGACGACATTGATGCTAATTTGATTACATAACTAATTTGATACCTAATTTCAAGCCATCGGAAATTCATTCTCCGGCCGTTATCCCAATTCATTTGGGGTTGGTGCAGCGTATCTTCTACTTCCATACTTCTCTATTACTCGACATCTCATCAGCCACCTCTTTTCATCATTATCATCTTTCACACAGTCTATCCATCGTTTCTTTGGTCTTCCTCTGCTCTTATATCCATCCATAAACGTTCCTAATATTCAGGAAATGAATGTCCGATAAAATTATATCTCATGTAAACAACAAAGATTGTAGTCTACACCTAACACAGGTAGGTTGTAACTAGGACGTGATTCTGTCATCCTTTTTGATATGACAATCGAACCCAATGTGAGTCATATCGTAGACTGCTCGATTTTTCACCCTATCTAATTTTTCTACATTTACATTTGTGTAACATTTATACAAAAAATACATTCTATTCTATCCCGTTTAAACGTAAGTTTGACAGCCCTTCCTAAAGCAGGCGAAACTTGAGCACATAGAGAAAATGTTTGTTCAAAATGAGCGCGGGATCTCCGATGAAGACGAGTGACTTCGCTGAACTAGTGTCCAGTTTTAAAAGTTTATATCGAGCTAGGTATTTCAGTATCGATATGTGTCGTACAGAATAAGTAGAGAAGATGGGGAGAATATTGGGGATACCTTTGCCCAGTACACATCACAGGTTAATGAAAAAATCGTGTATCAACATGTGGGCGAAAATCTTGAAATTTTCGTAAACATAAATGTATAACATTATAAAGAGGTATTTTGTTGTATTAGTGGGTAATCTCCGGAACTGAGGATCCAATTCCAAAAATTCTTTTACTGGCAGAAATCTACATGATTCGTAGCTAAGCTATAAATTATAATACCATGCATATTAGCCGAGCTATCACAGATTTTGAGAAAGAAGTCGCGGGCGAAGTGCTGTTTGCAGAGATAAGTAGATACGACACAGTGAAACCTATCTGAGATAAATGATACAGACGATTTTAGTGTTTACGAGTATTTGTTTAGTAAATATTACAATGCGGGAATGAGTTGCTGTTTAAGAGGAAGGTCAAATATTGGCCTAGACGGAGAAGAAAGATTTTTCCTTACGAGATGGAAGCGATATGATGTAAGCAGGATTGAGGAAAAGTGCTGGTTCAACTGAGAAAAGTGCTGGTTCAACTGAGAAAAGACTTGATGAAGATATGAAAAAGAACACAGTAAAGGAATTCAAGATTATTTTTTCCTATGCAAAAAACCTCGTAGCACCGGTTAGTTAAACTAGCCTACTACTACTACTGTAAATGTTACAAAAACTTGACTCAAAGTAATCGTAAATTATGTGTGTGAAGTATTTTAATTAAATAAATTATTCTATAATTTATAAAATCTTACACAAAAAGTTCATTGTTATGTAACCACACAATAAAATATAATAAATTGCGCATTCACAGAAGTATTCATGCGATTGTTTCGAACATAACGACTTCATAGTTTTACAAAATCGTTGTAGGTTGTAACAATTTCCGCGGTTTTCAATTTTCAAACAAGAATTTACGTAACTTTGCAAACAAACAAACTACAATAATTTTGACAAACAATACATAATTATAGTGATTAAAGAAAGCTTACCAGTTGTTTAAAAAAGACGAAAAAAGTGAGAACTCACAGCACTAATTTCACGAAACGAAATTATTTTTGTTCACTCACTATCACTTCAGATTTTTTCCTTATCACTTCTGTTGTTATTCTAATTTTATCTTTATCGTGGGTGGGTAGGGTGTGGTATTGTTTGTGGTGGCGACAGTGGCGGCAAGACGCGGGTACGCAAGGCCGGTGCGCTTGCGCGGATGACTTAGTTCTTATCACGAGGTTCTGCGCCCGCGCAGTGTGTAAGGTGACCACACTCAAGGTAATGGGAAATTACAAATTACTTTTCATTTAAATTGTAATAACGTTTTTGTAACTGTGAAAAGATTTAGTAATGGATAC
This sequence comes from Xestia sexstrigata, assembly GCA_941918905.2. Lineage (NCBI taxonomy): Eukaryota > Metazoa > Arthropoda > Insecta > Lepidoptera > Noctuidae > Xestia > Xestia sexstrigata. The sequence goes on along the minus strand of OW799201.2, from coordinate 2,354,191 downwards.
TTTAATTTATGCTAAAAGAGCAATTAAAGATGACTTCTGTTGTTGTTGTTAATGTTTATAAATCACGTGTTTTTCATTTAAAGTCTTTTTAGAGCAGATTACCTAGACTCAACACCATCACGCATGTATTATTTCCCCTAAGTGAATAGGCAGACAAAGATGTACCTGCCCATAGAACACTCTCATTTCTAGTAATATTTAACTCCGATGTAAAAGGGGGTGAGCCTTTTGCCATCTACCGGGCACACATCCAGACTGAGCTACAGATGCATACACAGGTACAAAACAAACAAACACACCTACTAAACAAAATGCAAAGAAAGCATCAACTATACATATTTTTATTACATTTTCTACAAACTTTTATTTTCAGGATTTTTATTACAGATTCAACAAAAATCGTATCCATGAGAAAATTATAACTTGCACAACAGTAGCGTGGTCACCATAGTAGAAAGATGAATGAAAGTACATTCTAATATGTGAACAACGCTTGCGTCGCCACCTGGCGGCCGAGAGAGAAAACAATTATACACACATTCACGTGCGCACGTATAATTATGTGTATTAACGTAGTTTTTATAATCATTACCTCTAGTCGGATGTTGAGGCACAGTTTAAATACGATTTTGATTTTACTTTTAATGGTAATGAAGATCGATTCGATCGATCGATTTTAATGGTGTACATAATAAAGAGTATTCTATTCTATTCTATTCTATTCTATGAAGATCGATGTGACATAGATTGCAGTTATCATCATATTCTTATCCTGTGCCATGTTACTTAACGTGGATGCTCCAGGGTAGCCCGCGAAATTCAAATTTTCTTACGTTTTTGCAATTTGCAGGCCAGTACTAGGGTTAATGTTGATAACAATATTATTTGCGGCTGCAAGACGTATGTAGTTACAGAATTATAATCATCAATACAACCCTCCAAGTTCATAAAGGTGTAGAAATGACTTTTTCTGCTTTTTTTTGTTTCCTACACCTTTATGAAGTTGGAGGGTTGTATTGATGATTTTGATGATAATAATTCTATAACTACATACGTCTTACAGCCGCGAATAATATTTTAATCAACATACAACCTAGCACTGGCCTGAAAATTGCAAAAAACGTAAGAAATTTTGAATTTCGCGGGCTACCCTGGAGCATCAGTGTTAAGGTTGGCGTAACACGTATTTTTTTCTTTCTTGCTTCCAAGTCAGTCGTTAAAGTTTAATTCACTTCTTTCTGTTTCATATCATTTCATATCATTCCTCAAACAATCCATCCATCTTAAGGTAATATGGTGTGACTCTCCCTCATTATCCATTAACATTCATGACTCTTTTATTTACATTCATTTCATCCCTAGTCATCAGTTTTCTAATTGAGCATGTGATGAGATTGCTCTTTCAACTTTTCTGTAACTGGTACTACTTCAAAACATAGTAGTTTCATAGTATAGTTCCAGAGGAACCTATTATTAGTTCAATCGATAAGGTCGCTGCTTGATTGGAAGCATAAATTATGTCGTGATATCGTGCCGCGTGCGCATCTTTCAGTACTAAGTACTTATTTTAAATGGGCGTGGATGGCCAAATCTTCGGATTTGGCCATCCACGCCCATTTAAAATAAGTGTATTTTTTGCTATTAGGAATAGCAAAAAATACACAAAGGAGTCCCGAGCCCAATTTTGATGAAAACCAAAACAGCATAATTGGAGTTTTTAAAAAAATAATATGAGAAATTTGATTTTTCAAAGCCAGGAATGAAACCCGCTGAATTTGAAAAAAAAAACACATCATTGGATAGCGTTTCTGGGAAGAAATGTATAAGGTAGGGAGAAATGTTACCAAACCTTGTTTCACGATGAAGGTTTCATTGCAACCTTTAAGCTGGCTCATATACACTTTTTTTTTTTTTAGGGAAAATATTGTGTGTATAACCACCACCAACCAAGCTGCAAATATGGCACATTCTGTATAAAATGTAACAACCATATTATATCTAAATATATAAAAGAAGAAACTGACTGACTGACTGACTGACTGACTGACTCATCTATCAATGCACAGCCCAAACCGCTGGGTCTACAGATTCCAAATTTGGCAAGTAGGTTCTTTATGTGGTCTAGGGGTGCACTAGGAAAGAATTTTTCAAAATTCACCCCCTAAGGGGGTTAAACGGGGCTCCAAAGTTTGTATGGGGAAACAAGTTTAGTTAGACTATTTTATTCGAAACTTCACAGGAGCGCTCCTTTTGATAAATGAGTTGAAACGGGTTTCAGGGTTTTTCAGAATTCAACCCCTAAGAGGGGAAAATGGGGTGACAAAGTCTAAAAATCAATGCACAGCCTAAACCGCTGAGTCTAGAGATTCCAAATTTGGCGCATATGTTCCTTAAGTGGTCTAGGGGTACACTAAGAAAGGGTTTTTAAAAGTCACCCCTAAGGGAGTGAAACGGGGCTCTAAAGTTTGTAGGGGAAACAAGATTAATTAGACTATTTTATTAAAAACTTCACAGGAGTACTTTTATTGATAAATGAGTAGAAATGAGTTTCAGGTTTTTTCAGAATTCAACCCCTAAAGGGGGAAATGGAGTTACAAAGTCTGAAAATCAACATCGGTATTGTTTGTATGGTGTATCGGGTCGGGTGTGTTACAAAAACAACGATTTTAAGATTTAATGTGGGGGACCTGAAATACCATCATCATCCCCTGTTGGGGTGCGATGGGGTTGAAATGTCTAAAAATCAATATGGGTGTCGATACCGAGATTATCAGGGGTGCTGATTACGAATATGGCATTTATCTTGAGATCCAGAAGACGACGGATTTGACTTTTGTACAGGGTTATTGTTGATTTATTGTGATGATTGTGATAACGATGATGATGATTGTGATAATGATGATGATGGTGATGATTGTGATTACGATGATAATTATTGTGATTACGATGATGATGATTGTGATAATGATGATGATGATTGTGATAACGATGATGATGATTGTGATAATGATGATGATTGTGACAACGATGATGATGATTGTGATGGTGATGGTTATTGTGATGGTGATGGTGATGGTGATGGTGATGGTGATGGTGATGGTGATTGTGATAGTGATAGTGATAGTGATGGTGTTTGTGATGGTGATAGCGATGGTAATGATTGTTTTTGTGATGGTGATTGTGACAGTGATTGTGATGTTGATCGTGATAGTGATTGTGATAGTGATGGTGATGGTGATGGTGATAGTGATAGTGATGGTGATGGTGATAGTGATATTGATGGTGATGGATATGGTGATAGTGATTGTGATAGTGATGGTGAATGTGATGGTGATGGTGATTATGACAGGGATAGTGATTGTGATAACGATGATGGTGATTGTGATGGTAATGGTGATTGTGATAGTGATTGTGATGGTGATGCTGATGGTGATTGTGATAGTGATTGTGATGGTGATTGTGATTATAATGGTTGTGATAATGATGATAGTGATTGTGACTGTGATAGTGATGGTGATTATGATGGTGATTGTGATAATGATGATCACGATTGTGATTACGATGATAATGATTGTGATTACCATGATAATGAGTGTGATAACGATGATGGTGATTGTGATTACGATGATAATCATTATGATTACGATAATTAAGATTATGATAACGATAATGGTGATTGTAATAGTGATTGTGATGGTAATTGTGATGGTGATTGTGATAGTGGCGGTGATTGTGATGGTGTAGCGATGGTGGCGGTTATTGTGATGGTGATAGTGATTGTGACTTTGATAGTGATGGTGAATGTGAAAGTGATCGTGATTGTGACACTGATGGTGACTGTGATAATGATGATGATTGTGATAATGATAATGATGATTGTGATAACGTGGATGGAGATTGTGATGATGGTGATTGTGATGGTGATAGTGATGGTGATTGTGATTGTGATTGTGATGGTGATTGTGATAATGATTGTGATAAGGATGGCGGTTGTGATAGTGATGGTGATTGTAATGGTGATTGTCATAATGATAGTGATTGTGATAGTGATGGTAATTGTGATAATGATTGTGATAATAATGGTGGTTGTGATGATAATAATTGTGATGATTATGAAATTTGGCACATAGATAGTTCATAACCTGGATTAACACGTAGGACACTATTTATCCTTTTATCCAGTGGGACGGTTACCGAACTTTAAGCGGGCGAAGCCGCGGGCAACAGCTAGTCCTATATAAATAGATGACAAAAAGGCTACTAAAAAATGAAATGACTAAGCAAGTTTTGAAAACAAGGGCTTAGCAGCTTATAAGAGGAGAAAACCAGGTTGAAATGACTGAATTAGTTTATGAAAACAGAATTACATAGGCGTCACCGATAGATTAAGTCATTGCTAGACATGATTACACGAACACAAAATATGCAAGAAATTCAAAACTTTTTTTTATTCCTTAGAAATGCCTTTGAAAACATTGTGGTACACTTGTTTAACTTTCTACTAAACACTTATTTTACAATTCAAAATTTTGTAGCGTGTTTTTGGTGAAACAGAACGCCAATTCAAAACGCATCGTCGCCGCGTCGTCGGTAGAATACCATCTAGTGAGTAGTGACGTCAAACGCTGTGTCAAAGAAACACTTTTATTTGAAAACTACTAAAGTTTCACAAAGACGTTATTATAATATTTTTATTGCAATGTTTGCTTGAACAAAGCACATACATTTAGTAAAATTATTATATTAAGGGTAAAAAATTTGATGTAAACAAGGCAGATAGAGGGAAATGACGTCAACCGCTATCACAAGAATGGCTGCGACAGTCATGGACGTTTGAACTGTCGTAGAAAATTGTAGAAGTTTAATTTTTTTTTGAGCGACAAGCAGTAGTTGAACTTAGTTTTTAATTATTTTCTTGGGTTGTTAGTACTGAACTTTATTGAATTAAGTGAAGAAAAATATACATGCGTATTCCCTATTAAGTAGGTACTATACAAGGTGGAAGGAACATCGACGCACAAAAGATTACCACACGTGTTCAGTACATCACTGGGGTGCATGAAAGGAGCCTCCCCAAGAGACATTAAACATAGTTATCCAAACCGTCAAAAGTCGCACCCTGGACACCTAGCACTCGGTAACGTCTAGGTGACTAATACTTTCACCACGATGGTATCGAAACGGGAGTACGGTCGAACAAGCTATTTAGTTAACAGTTTAACCAACAAATTACATTGTAGAATGTATACCAAATAGCTTGTTCGACCGTACATCATTCTGAACCCTAAAATAAAAAAATAAAAACTGCTGCTTCCTTCAAAAGTGATCAAAGTGGTCAAAATGTATCCATGGAACGTGTATTTTTTTTAAAATTGCGGGTGAAAAATTCCTATGTATGTATGAATATGTACTATACTGAATACGCATTACCTTACTTTGACGAAGTCCGCAGCTGGACTTATAAATCCATTTTCCCTGTTCTGCCTACTAAGGTTCTAGTCTTTGAGTTTTTAACAGTAATCCCGTATCTGTGGCCAGGATAGCTAAGCTATTGCACAGGAAGAAAGTTTCAGCATAACAGTTTGCTACATAATAGGCATGACGACAGTATCAAAAAATAGCAAATCTATATAGTCCGTCAGTTAGAGTATTGGAATTTAATGGACACGTATTTTTTGTTTTTGTAAATCAATGAATATTGACAAAGATAAAACACATCAAAACTCGGGAGTGGGGGCTCGTGACGTCACAGCGCACTAAAAATTATAGCACGGCGCGGCGTGACGTATTGAGAATTTTAAAAGCGTCGTATTTTCGTCAATTTCGTCATCATCATCATCATCATCATCAGCCTATTAATGTTCCCACTGCTGGGACACGGCCTCCTCTCAATGAAAGGGAATGGCGAATGCGAAATCCACCACGCGGGCCCAGTGCGAATTGGTAGATGTCACATATCTTCGAAATTTTGATTCTAGAACATGAACAAAAGAAAAAACACGGGTCAAATATTTTTTGATAATCTAACTGACGGACTAATTAGTTTTTTTTGTCGTCTCGCCTATTCGTTAAACAAATAAGCATGGTCACAATACGCGAAAGTAAATGGAATTTAAATTCTGATGTCTAACGCAATCATAAATACTCTTATAAGTTCATATTTTCTATTCCACATAATACCACTCTGAAGCCCTTTTCTCTTGCACAAACATCATGCGCCTACGCATTTACACCGTCATGTATTAGTAACATGATACCTACGCATACTACCTATTGTGCATTCGAGTGAGTACCTACCTATACTGTTACGACATATGTAATGTACTCGCAGAAACATGATAAGCAAATCATGTAATGTCATGGTGTTGGTACTTCCGGGCACTCAGATGTGTTTAGGTATTCTTTGTTTTATTATTGATTTACCGTTGTTGAATTTGTAAAGAAAGGTAACTAAGTGTAAAGGCCTGGGGGCCTACTATCACCTATGATAGCAGTATTACTTTAATTTTGCTATTCAGTGTGATTTAATCTTCAGGTTAAGCAGCGCTTGCCTAAGTTAATCTGTGGATGGGTGACCACCTATTACATACCGAGTTTCTTCCCTGCCTCGGAAAGCACTAAGCCCAAAGAGTATAATAATAATAAGGGAGATAATAATAAGGGAGAAGAGAGCCCTCTTGTGCCATTTTGAAGCATCCGATTTGAAGCGCCATCTGAATTTCTTAACGAGAACTAAGGCTCTATAGGTAGTTATAGGTAGATAGGAATGTATGTATACCTTCTTACGTATAGGTCAATATTTGTTTACATAAAGGTGATCATTCAGATTTTCTTGATTTTTTTGCAAATAACAGCTGTTTTGTTTATGTCGTATGTTGATCATAATGAAATTTGCGAATACATAACATAATGATGATACATTATAATACGAGCCATCATTCTATTCGCGAATTGCATTTTGATCAACTATACGATGTAAACACAGCTTCTATTTGCAAAAAACAAGAAAGAATTTCGTCGGCTACATTCATATTTGAATAGAATTGACAGTTACACAGAGAATTTGTAAATAATTAAACATAAGATGGACTAACGGAACACATTCAAGCGCAAGCGCAAGTTGCGGCGGCCATAATATGATGTTGCCAGTTTATGTTACACAAAAAGGATTTTCGAGACAAGGTTGTGGTATAATTGATAATACGAAACAGCCATGAAATATAAAAACGTGATAATTTTGATGAAAAATGTAACAATTATTCTTTAAAAAACTACTTAAATTAAATTACAGAACTTAATTATTGATTTTCATAATTGAACAGAGACATCTATCGTTAATTATGAAATATAGTACATAGTTTATTGGTTAAGTAAAGTAGATGGCGACTCTTTCTTTACTGAAGTTGTGCATGTTTTAACTGTCTCCCCCCTGATTAAGCCGTTAGTCCCGGCTGTCATTTGTAGATCTTTGACAGTCGTCAGTGGCCCAAAAGTTTGACAACCAGTCAAGGGGTAAAAAATAATTTGTGAGATTTCGAAATAAGTACTACTATTTGTTATTTGAAGTCTTTTAAATGCCAGTGTGGCCATGCCTACTGTATTTTATGACCACTATCAAAAAATGAAGTAAATATCCTTTAAAGTTGATTACTTAAATACCTCTAATTACTTACTCAAATAGGCGCTCAGCAGCACTGAAATCATCATTACCCTTTACAAATCTAAACAAAAGCCTGAACACAGCACAATAAAACAAGATAAACAAGCAAGATTTACATTCGAATGTTACTGACAGGCGACAGTCGTCACGATGTCACGCTGTGGGGTTACTGCGCTATTTATATCAATGTCTTCATATACCACTGAAGGGGACTGGAAGGCTGTATCTGTAAAATAAATGTTGATACTCGTATAACGTGAAACTCGCGATACTCTTGCAAGAGGGACAAATCGTATGGCAGAAGAAAAGGATTGTGTATAGTGTATACCCAGCAGTGGGTGATTCTGGACTGAAATGATAACACTTTAACAACAAAGTCAGGGGGAGTTGAACAACGCTTCGGGAATGACACGTCTAATTCAAAACTCCACCTACAGACAGACCACCATACTTGATTTGATGTATTTGTTAATTCAAAAATCGAATTATAAAATATGGGGAGCATCATAATCTGCCTAGCCTTTTCCCAACTATATTGGGGTCGGAGACCAGATGACATAATAACCGGATGTAGCTGAATACCAGTTTTTCACATGGAGCTACTGCCTATAGGTATGACCCCCATACCTTGGTAAGACTGATTGTCAGACTTTCAGGTACTGAAAACTGACTGACTTCCTGTACGGAAGAAACTGTCAAAGAATATTGAGATCCATTTTCGGAAAAGTTTATTGAATATTATGAACTATGATTGTTTCGTTCCTATCAAAACTCTTTTCAAAACCCATACGACGTTCACATTTTGTATCTGGGCTTACCAGCAGTAAGTACCAGCAGTAACGAGACGCCAACTTTTCGGTTGTCATGCATTGTACGCAAACGTCAAAGCTCAGTGACAGTTCGATCGGAACGCACAGGCAACTTCGGTACCGGCTTTATAGCGTTCAAAAATCTAACCGACTCCGCGTGTGATGAATGATCATCATCTCATCTCATCTATACTCCTGAACCCTGACCCCATCGTCAGCTCATGGACATTCGAAAGGTGGAAGTTCAAAGAGTGTCAGTTTGCAGTCTGAGGTACGTACTTTGCACATATCCTTACTGTTGGCTGCCTAGATCAAAGTGAACATCTTATTTTTATAGTGTAACTCGTCAGACCTCTCATCCAGGTCTTCCCTGTGTAGCAGACAGCCATCACAATTTTGGCATGGCGCGAATGCTACAATGATAATTATGATTGTCAGCTTTTAAAATGTTGCCGTCTTCAATAACTAGACCTAAGGATGACACTTCCGGGCCTTCGGCGGAATATTCGACTATACCATTCCAAAAAAAAAAAAAGGTCAGCTACTTCTAAACACGTGGTTCTCTGATTTTTGTTAATTATCTTTTTGACAGTCGAATGTCATCTAAAAACAGCTAAAAGATATGAATCAATTGACAAACCGTTTAACAATTTTTCCATTGTCTCAATAAGGCAGTAATAGCAGATATTTTTACTCGCCTATCCACTTTGAAGAGGTAATTCTCTTGAAGTGGCTGATAACGTAGATAACGATAGCTCAAAGATAGACCTATTGTTTGCTTAATACCTTTTTATGTAAATAAATTAACTTGGCTTTGAGAACTCGCAATGTTGAAATAGTAAACAGGTACTGGGAATTATCGTATTGATGTGCTGAGTATTTGGGTACTTTATAATTCCGTATAACCTCGACGAGGTGCAAAGAGATACTTCTTCTTTATAGTATGGTCAGAGTTTTTATGCCTCTGATTTGGCTTTACATTGACCGATAAGCTGCTGGTTGATAAGATGCTGGTTTTCAAAGGGATAATAATATATCTTTAATAAAAGGCTGTTTCGTAATACCAGCAATCATCACGCGAATCATTATTATCATCATCGTCATTTCAGGCGAAAGACGTCCACTGCTGGACATAGGCCTCCTCCAATTGTCGCCACATTGAACGGTCCCGTGCGACTCGCATCCAGTGGATCCCAGCAACCTTTACCAGGTCATCAATCCAGCTAGTGGGAGCTCGTTCCAACGCAACGTCTTCCGGTTCGCTTAGTAAATACACTTGAGAGCAATAAAATCGTACACCTTGACTTTTTTTTGTTAAGGCAGTTTTTTTTCATGAATATGAATAAATATTAAAAAAAACACACACTAATTGAAAGTCTACCTCATTACCTTTCTAATGATATCAAATACAATACCCATAGGAGGTTTTACGGCACAAAACCCAACAAACGGGTAAAATTACGTAATATAGCTTAAGAAATAATGAAAATCAAACTCAAAATTCTTGATCAAATTGTTTATTAATAAGGTGTATTCCCTCCCCTAGCCTTAATTACAGCTCTTAGTCGGTTTTTCATGGACCGTATTAATTTTACCATGAAATCTTGTGGTATAGCGTTCCACTCCTCTTAAATGGCAAGTTGAAGCTCTCGGAGGCGCGTAGGAGCAGGGCTTCTTGCTCGAACTCTTCTTTTTAGCTCATCCCAGACATGCTCAATCGGATTGAGATCAGGACTACGAGTTGGCCACTCCATCGCGGTGATTCCAACGTCTTCCATGTAGTCTCAAACTGTTCTAGCGACATGCGGTCTCGCGTTGTCGTGCATTAGGAGAAAATCTTCTCCCATAAGCCACGCAAGCGGCCTCACATGTCCTTCGAGCACTTCTTCGACGTATCGTGCAGCCGTCAACCACTCGATCTCGAGCCGGTATTCGCTCCAGTGATGAATACAATGACAGTTTTAGTGTCCAACATTATGCCACCCCATAACATACACGATCCACCGCCAAAAGCCACACGTTCGCTTATGCAGCATTGTGAAAATCGCTCTGATGACCTTCTGTAGACCCTAGAGCGTCCATCATGACCACGTAATGTCATTCAGCACTCATCAGAGAACATAACAGACCGCCATTGGTCATACGTCCAATTTAAATGTTCCCTGGCAAATTGTAGTCGGGCTTGTCGGTGAGCTGTGGTCAATTTGGGACCATTTGCTGGGCGATGTGAAGTCAGTCCTGCTTCACCAAGTCTTCTTCTGACTGTCCACCGACTTATACTGACATTGCGAACTTCTCGAAGCTTTTGTCCCAGTTGAGCCGCATTCAGTTGCCGATTTCTTAAAGACCTCGACACAAGAAAGCGGTCATCACGCTCTGATGTTCTTCGTCGCCGGCCAGATCCTGGTCGCCGAATGTAGCCACCGGTCTCTTGAAACCTCTGGTACACACAGAGTAGCGGCTCAAATTTAGTCGTCGAGCAACTTCACTTTGATTAAGGCCTGCTTCGAGCAAGGCAATAACTTGAGCGGCTTCTGCGGGCGTGGTATCCATATTTTTCCGTATGCTTTCAGTAGAGATGTTATCACGTTGACCTTCGGTATGCAACTGATTAGAATTCCAAAAAAAACGACCCTTTTATACCTGCGGGTAAGGGGTGCAAGTAGTGACAATGCTAACGGGTGAATTTGGGGAATTTGGTGTACGGCTGGTTTCTGTAAGTTACGTGAAGGTCAATAATTTTAATTTTGTGTTTTTTTAAAGCTAAGCTTGTATTCTTTAATTTTGCCTAATGATTTGTACCCAATATCTTTTGATTTAAGAAAATAAACAGTTATAAACCAAATTACAAGAGGTGTGCGATTTTATTGCGTTCAAGTGTATATGACTCGAATAGCCGATAATTTTCTTTCTAGATACCAGAAGAAACCCAATTAGCTAGCACTACGAAACGTTCGGGTTCGCCAAACAAATTATTCGCGACGATTGCGTATTCTTGAAACGATTGATTTCTGTTAGAGTACGGGGTAAAGCAGCTAAGGTACGTAGTCTAAAAAGTATACTCGATTTCCACGAAATGACTGCATTATAGCCCTAGTATTCTATCTTTGAAGTAACGTTAAAAAAAACCTTTTCCATTGTAATGCCTTGCTTCAGACAGAAAGCTGTATGATAATAATGACTCTCTGTGGTTTAGTGACACACATCCATCATTGAATTCGTCTGCGAATGTAGTCAGTCATTATAACTTTCTGCAGCTGTGGTTAAGAATACTGAATTTACCCGCTGGTGCATGGCAGTGGCCGTCTGAAGACTGACGTCCATAGTATGTTGATCATAGAATAAGAATAATATATTCAAAAAATATTACAAAAGTGTACATTTAGGCGCAGTAGTACAATGTTTTGACATTGTGACATTGAGTTCTACCACAAAACATGATTTTTCACCCCAAAAAAATAAGTCGTTTCCCAGCAATAATTTTTGCGTAAAGTTACTTAGTTTGATGTACAGAATGCTTGGTTGACGGCTTCGTGATGAGGTTGTTTACATCCTGTATAGTGAACTATTATTAAAATATTTTTACCAGCTGAAAGTAATGATAACGTGGAATTCAAATGTTTTGTACCGACCTGCACGATCTCAGTAGTGACAAGTCGGACATAACTCGTTCAACGCTTAACCTGTGTTTCTTCAGGCCGTAAATAAAATGCCATTCAGCTGTATTCGGTTAGACTGAAAGCCGACCCCAACGTAATAGAAAAAGCCACAAAGTTTCAGTATCTCTGTAAGATTTTCATGTCAAAGCATATTAATTTATTGGTTAGGAAAAACTTTTTCAAAACTAATCTTGCTTAACCATAAGTTTAGGAAGGTCTCATTGATAATTTTATCCGCTCTCCTGAAAATATCGAAATTAATCCTATGTGGGATCACGATACCGTAAATCAAATGAACCAAACATCCCTGATTTCTAGATCTAGTTTCCGCACGGCATACAGATATAACATACACTACAACACTGGTGGAATATTCAGAACATGCCGTACGACGGATGCACGTCCGTCATCGTCGTGTCGGTCGCTTCGCTCGTACCGCTCAAATCGCTTGCGTCGCTCATGTCGCTCATATCGCTTGCTTCGCCTATGTCGTGTGTGGACGACCGCAAACACGTAGGCAATAGGTATCCAATATTCCCGGACACGGATGATCTCCATATTCTCGGATGGTAGGTTCACTGTAAGTAGGTGTATTGGGAGTATGGTTCTGATTCGAGTGGAATGGGGAATTAATTCCGACATGACGAATACTGTCATTCGTTTCTCGAAAAAGGAGACATCATAGGTAGTCATCGAACCACCATAATCTGCTGCAACCTGTGGTTGTTGGTTGGTTGGTATGGTAGTTGGGCATCGGGGATTTTCAGTTTTCTTCACATTTTTAAGCTGGCTCAGTTTAATAGGGCGTCGTTTTTGCGACACCTACCTAAATGAATGCCTGAATAATGATTGTATCGTTGGAATTTCCACACTCGTGCTGACCCAATTGTTGCTAATATTGTCAGTGAAACAGGACATTAGTTGGATAAGACAAGCACTCAGAGAATCGGGACGCTGGATGCCTTTTCACAGTTTTTTCTGGGTCATCCATCAGCCGTTCCTAATAGATTCTGAAAGTTTACTCAAGTTCTCATTTAAAGTAAGTAACAAAAGCGAAATGCTAAAGTAAACTTAGAAGGAGGTTTAGGCATACGAAACTACAAAGATTGGTAAAGAAAGATAAATCGGTTGTCGATTAGTTTTCCGATTAAATAGACTCGGTAAAAGCTCTTTCCGATTTATTTGCAATTCGTTCGCAAGTCTCGCTGGAGTGGTGAATCTTGGATTCGATTCTGTAGTGTTTTGTTTTATTAGCACTGTATTGAAAATCGAATGTATGAACTTTACTGTGCTAGTGTGCTGTATGGCAGAAATTGAAATAATGTGGATACACCCGGAGGAGACTCACTAGAAAGACATTATACTGATCTTTTTGGTAATGTTCTTCAGAAAGGTCAGGTAGTACTCGCAACCGGCGTGCGTGTATCACCATGAACGTGGAGGAAAGATGAGTACGTAAGGATCATAGCAGACGCAAGGGCCGATGCCTACCGGGGCTGCGGGACTGTTCGAAACAGATACCGTGGCCCCGGAACACAGAGCGAAGAAGGAACATGGATAGGTTTTAGTCAGTAAAAGTCTGACACTCTCTGAGCGGGAGAAGTCATTTGATGACTTCCCATCCGAAAAAAAAAGGATCATAGCAGAACAGGTGTCATTCTGTAGTATCTAACGACCCTTGGGGAAAATATGAGACAGAGTTCATGTGATGTAAGCATACCTAGCTTTGTTGTTAGTTGAAACCATAGATATATAATATGTTACACATTGAAAGAACCTACATATTAATATGTAAATTCTTCAACTTATACTGTCACTTACGGCATATCTTCCGGACTTCCGACATTGTTCGTTATTTTGATCTCCCGATATTTCGACGTTATTGCAACCGCCATGATCGCGGGGGAAGTTTAGATTCAAACCGTGAAACCTGAAAACAGTGTACATATGTAAATTCTTTTTGCCCGAAATAAACAAAAACCGGCCAAGTCTGACTTGCGCACGAAGGGTTCCGTACCATTATTTAAACAACATTAGACAAAACGGCAAAAAAAAACACGTTTTGTATGAGTTTTATTCTGTTTTTAGTACCTATTTGTTGATAGAGCGGCAACAGAAATACATCATCTGTGAAAATGTCAACTGTCTAGCTATCACGTTCACGGTTCATGAGAAACAGCCTGGTGACAGACAGACGGACAGACGGACAGTGAAGTCTTAGTAATAGGGTCCCAATGAAGGTACAATGACCGTTGAGCTCGTGGCTAAATAATAACAGCCGCTCGGCTCGATCTTTAGGTTTATCCGTGCTTGCCTAAGTTGGTCTGTGCATGGACTCATTACATACCGAGTTTCCTCCGTGCCTCGGACAGCACGTTAAGCTGTTGGTCCCGGCTGTCATTTGTAGATCTTTGACAGTTGTTAGGTAGTCAGAGGCCCAAAAAGTCTGACAACCAGTCTTACCAAGGGGTATCTTATTACCCGGTACTAACTGGATTGTGGAGGTCAGATAGGCAGTCGCTCCATGTAAAATACTGGTATTCAGCTGCATCCGGTTAGACTGGAAGCCAACCCCAATAAAACTTGGGAAAGGGCTAGGCAGATGATGATGACTTCTCATGCTCTTAAAGTACGCCAATATAGCTCTACTATGCGGGCCTAAAGTGGCCCTTTTAGGCCCTAGGACGTAAAGTAAATCTCGTACTCGTGACTTGTTAAGCCACGAGTACCTCGACGTGCTCTCCCCCGGCTGCCGCGACCTGCGGCTGCGTGATGCGCACATTTAGCTTCAAGTAAAAAAATCTGACGTGATTTTTATTTATTAAGTAATATTTAATAAATGTTTTTGTACTAAATTGACTATTTTTCTCACACTCAAAGTGAAAAGTACAGTGTAACACACGGCGCAAAAATCCCATTATAACTCGGTTCCTATTTACTACCTCGCTAAAGCTCGGTAGTAAAACGCCTCGTATATAGTGGGTCATTTTAGCCCCTTGTATTACAATGTACTATTTTCAAACGGTTTATGATCCATGAAAGTAGGTAAATTGATTCTTCTTAACACTGTGCCAGATAAAAATTATAAAACGAATGTTTGATGAAAATAATGGTTTTGACGTTAAGAGAATGGTACTTTTACCATTGTTAACACTTTTCTAAGACTATTGTGTTTGAAACCCTTCACTGAGCGCGGTTCAAGAGTTTTCAAAATGTCAGTATCTAACACTTTTAATGAGCACCGTAGCTGTTTTTAGTTATACCTAGTGCTTTTATGTCCTTTAATGAGTACCTCTTTCAATAAGATTTTTCATCCTGACCTAATTGCGTTAGCAATGCAACGAAGCAAAGCGTTATAGCAGCAATATTGAATAAATCTAAAACTATTTTATTAAAGGCACTTTTTAGAGGTACCGATATAATTCATGCGCTGAAAAAGCTTGACCTAGTTTCAGGTGCTATTCCATATCTGTGGCTAGCGTAAATCATGAATTCGCTGAGAGATATTAGCTACCTATCTACTTGGATGTGGTAAATGTTGCTAAGATATCTTTTGTAGGCGCTTAAACAAACAAAGAGGAAAAGTTAATACTAATAAAATTCTTCATTTCAATACATTGGTGCCGATTCCCTTGTTCACAAACTAAACTAAATTTAAGTTGAATGCATCTTTTTCTTTCTATTTCATTATGAAAAGGACAGAAGATAAAATTAGTTTAATCCTGTCAAATTAGTCAGCACCTGACGTAATTTGATGTAATTTTAGTAGTCAACTTTTTAATCGCGTCTAAAAGTTGTATGGCGCTGATTAATTTGACAGAACGTAACTAAAATTTATCTTCTGTCCTTTTCTTAATGAAATAAAAAGAAAAAGATGCACTGAACTTAAATTTGGTTTAGTTTGTAAACAAGGGAATCGGCACCATTGACAACATTGTTACAGACAACAAGATAAAGTCAAACTTTGTTTTCCAACTCTAACTTATTTGGCACTTTGGCACAATTTATTTATTATTGAAGCGTATACCACTTACTTAATTTTCCTAAGAGTATAAACTTGCCCACATTTGGTTTGCTCGCACTGGACCCGCGTGGTCGATAATGGCCCATTTCCGTAAAAGAGGAGGCATATGACCCCACAGAGAGAAATTTATAAGTTTATTGTGCTGGCTGAGCTTATTGGAATAATTAGGGAATAATTAGTTACCTTACAATATTATTATTGGACTGACTCGTTGGTCGCAAGCGCGACTGCTGAGCACAAGGTTCTGGGTTCGATTCCCAGGTCGGACAAAGTGATATTGGGTTTTTCATCATGAATTTCTCAGTTGCAGCCACGGAGTATGAATATGTAACAGATAAACAAGCAACCAGAGGTACTTTCGTACATTCATACCCAAATTATTCAGCAGTGATCTATGAAAAACTCTCTCAAAATTCATCTTTTATATTTCCTCGCAGTATAGTTTACATTTCCAACTTTAATTTACATATTCATTGAGCCGAACCTGAAAAGGGTGGAGAGAGAGCGTCCTTGAGTTTTTAAAGAGCGCGCGAACGTTCCGGCTGGTATGGTATTTAATTTAGTTGAAAGCTGGTGCCTGATAAAGTATGGGCTTTCGAAGCTGAATAAAAGCTATTTGGAAAAGCAAAGTGTTGCTTTTGTCACAACATTTTTAAAGTGAAAGAGTTGGTTTTAAACTTTGACGTCACTATTTGATAGGTCAGTGATTAATATAAACGTTGACGGATGGAGAGGGAGAGGAAGACTAAAGAAAAGATGGATGGATTGTGTGAGGAACGAAATGAATTATAAAAAAGGAGTGAATGATTGCGTGACGATTGACAGGGGCGTCCCCAAATAACATGGGACAAGGTCAGGGAGATGGTGATGGGGACAAGTTGGTAGGTAGGTAAACTAAAGTGTTTTATTTTGTTATTGGTGTCGATTCTGTTGTGCACAAACTAAACTTAATTTAGACTTTTGCTATCTTTTTCTCTCTAATAAAACGAGAACGAGACGGTCGTAATTTAGAGCTGTCAAATTTAGTTGGAACTAATATTTCTATACAAATGAAGGGTGCACGTAAAAACATGTCGATTAAAAACACGGTGAAGTGCAAGGCATAAACTAGTTTGACATCTGTAACTTAGTAAAAGATAGCAATAGCCTAAATTAAGTTTAGTTTGTGCACAACAGAATCGACATCAATGTCTCCTAGATAATCAAAGCTGGAGGAGTACTTAGACGCCTTAGTGTCCTGTTGTTTATTAAGTCAGTATTTTTAAATGGTTTATTAAGTTTGTTTATATTTTTACTTAGTAAGTTTATTGTAAATAAATTAGTCCTTTTTTGTAAATATTTAGTTTAATTACTCTATATGAAGCTTAAGAGCTGGTTTTTTCTTGGAACTTGTTGTTGATGTATTAATCATGCCAAAAATCATAGCTAAGTATTTAAAAGATTATGCATTCTTTTAAATGCATGATCTGCAGGCCGTTTACTTAACAATATTAGTTTCTGTACTACGGAACCCTTCTTTGGTACAAAAATTAAATGCACGAATACATCAACAATAACACATCTGCCACAGCAATCGTACCGATATGGCGGAAGATGGATCGCGAATATAATAGGGACCAGTCTGGAGCACAGCTTATCAATAGAAAACCGGTTTCTTCCCCTCGACTGGCCTTCAAGGATTTAGGGACAAAAGGACCTGGTTTAGAATGAACCAAATCGAGTCTGGTTGCCGTAACAACAAATGCAAAAGTAGCTTTGATAAAGTTGACCGAATTTTTTTCAAGGTTTTATTAATAAGCGGTTTCTAGTGAGGATTGCAAAGGACGATAAGAAAATATTTTTATGAATGATATAAATAAAATTTTGGTCTGTTTTACTATTTTACGATGGGTAGAGATAAAATGCCCTGTCGTGTCGTCCTCGGTGTTCCCGGTTTTCCGGTGTGGCCTTTACAGTCTTCTTCAACCACCAGCCCGAGTAGCATGACCACCGTAGAAACTCGGTTTTTTCAAAGAAAGAATCGACAAATTATGTTGTCCATCTGTCATTTTGTCGATTCAATGACAGATGAACAAAAGAATTGTCGATTCTTTCTTCGAAGAAACCCGTTTCTACGGTGGTCATGCTACGCAGGCAGCAAGTACCTTGCTTCATAATCTTGATCATTTCGTTCGCAATAAGTATTAATAGGTACATATTGGTCTTAAAGTCAGTTGAGGTTCCTAATACATAAGTCAGATAATTATATAGAGGACATGTTGTGTGTGTGGGCATATTCTATGTAACATTTCTGTAAAAGTAGAAAGTGCGAAGGTTAAACAAGACCTGTCTCCTGGGTACTTTGGTTTCCTGGTAGGTACATTGTAGTAGACTCGAGTGGACTCGACATGTGTTTATTAATAAATACAATTCGCCGTAATCAATAATGGACGACATATCGATTGATTTTCATCAACGCCACGGACTCGCGCCTCATGCTTGCCCAGTTAAAAGCGTCCTGTGTAATTCAAGTTGCAATTTAGACCTTATTTAAATGAGTTAAGGTCGGTTTCAATAGAAGGGTTAGTTCAGCTTTCAATTAGTTGAAATCGATTGTGTCGTAGGTGATGATGCAAAGGATATTATTTCAAATGAGTTTTATTCAAAATGTAATAAGTTTTTATTTAAGGACTTTAAATACATTGAGCTATTAGTACTAGATACGTATAGAGAAGGCAGCGCGAACAAAATTTGTGCAACAAGCGCGGCAGTGAGGGGCGCGCGGGGGGCGGCTAACCCCGTATATATATAGATGCTGTGGCGAGCAAGCGACTGACGGGCCCTCCCCGTCCCTTGCTCGTGCAAGCCCTCGTTGCTGAGCCTGTAGTCCAAAATCAGTCCCTAATTAATGACACCACTCAGATCCAGCCTGTCTTCTTGCTGTCCTCTCCCAGCGACGCCCTAAGCCGAGGCCCTTACCCCGCAGGGGGTGCCCTTAGCGTGTAGTCGTTTAGTTTGTAAGTTTTTTATGCCCTGGCTAGAGGCCTTATATTTAAGGCACCCACAGGATTGTCCGGTTAAGCAGACGACAACCTCTCAAGGTTGAACTGCGAGATGCCATTTCGAAAAAAAAAAAAAGAACACGCGACTGACCATTGTCCGGTTAAGCAGTCGACAACCTCTCTAGGTTAAACTGCGAGATAACATTTCGAAAAAAAGCAAGCGACTGAGTGAACTGCGGCCGGCTGACCGCAGTTGAACGGAGCACAGATTTTGTTTGACTGTCTTCTCTATACGTAGTAGTAATAGCTCAATGATTAAATATCCTTAAAATTGTGTACATAATTTAAAATTTACTGAGACATAACACAACATTTAACATTTTAACAATTAATATTTAACATTTTTTGAGATTTCACAAAAATTATCTTCTTCCTACGCGTATTCCATTTACTTGGAGTCGGTACACGTCACGCTATAATTTGTTCCTTTCTTAGGGATCCGTACCCAAAGGAACCCGTCCCCTCTAAGACTCCACTGTCCGTCTATGATGAAACGGAACCCTTCATGCGTGAGTCCGACTCGTACTTGACTGGTTTCTCTTTCCTAATTATGTCTTACTCACAAAATCCATCCACCTATTCTTTGGTCAAAAACCATCACCAATTACGAGTACCTATACGTACATTAAATAGAAATTGCTAACGCCGACCGTACTATAATGATAGGCCTCCCCCATAAAATGCCATGGCAAAATAAATGGTAATTGCCACCCCACCTGGCAGTTGTATATTGATGCCCACAGTCCGTCCTACTCCAGTATGATGTCATTCAGTACGGTATTACGACATATCAAGACGACTCCGCTAAAAACATCTCTCTAAAAAGTTTTAATGAATGAAAGTTAGGCAATTTTCTATTCTCATCGCGAAAAACGCGCCAAAATTATCTCAAGTTCGCGCCACAGATTAAAAAGCAATTCTTTATCGAAACTTTTTCTTTCCACCTTATTTATTTTTAACGCCGCGCCGCCGGGTAGACAGACGTGAAATACGCAATACGCATGCGCGGGCTTTTCACCCTGTCACCGCACATAACCTAAAAGGGATCAATTCATAAACATTATTTTGTGTAGAGTAATTTTTAAATGGACTGGCGTGTGTGTGTCGGTCTTTCCTATTGGCTGTCTGACATCGTACCATTGCCTCAAATGAAGAACAGTCAATGAATAAGACGGCTTGCGAATCAGTGACCGTTTGTTGATGAAAGAAGAACATTATAGAAATATGATTCATACAGTGATTATTGTGATAAAAACTAAGTGTAAATAAACAAACAGTGTTTTCTAAGTGATTTTGTGTATAATATTGAAGTTTTACAGTGAAAAGTTTGAACAATATTGCGGCAGATTTTAAGGTTATGTTGTGTCGCTTTCAAGCTGTTTGTGACGGTCAGCAAAATCAGCAAAACAAATTGGCATTAGTTTTGCTGATTTCAATAAAAAAGTTTAAATATTAAATTAGGTAAGTAGGTAGGTACGTTGATAGTAGTTTCGTAAGACACGATTATTTTATCATAATACAGGCATTAACAAATAATAAATCATAAGTACAAATCATTTTCGTAATAATTTCCGTAGATTTTTATTCTATCGATGCTACCATACTCATGTCAAACGTAGTTCGTCTCACTTTTGCCCTTTTTAAGTAGGTACCTACCTACACTAAACTTTTAAGAGCGGCCAATCCGCCATACTTTTCGCGAGAATTTTGACAAACGCTCGTGCGTGATTATGCCGTTGTTACACATGGTATATCATTTTTTTTTTGAACTGTTACATATCTAGGCTTCTATCGAAGCAAAAATAAAAAAAATTGTAGGAACAAATTCAGTACTTATAAGCCTCCAAAAATTGCTGTTTTGCACAAATTTTACCTCGACATTGGCCGTTCATAATGTACTCATAAATTGTAAAAATAAAGAAAATATCCTGATAGAAGCCTTGCAAATGTAGTGGAGATTCTAAATAACAAATATTTATTTCACAAACTTGTAAGACTCATTCAAAAACACGTATTTCCTGGAACAAGTTTTATAAATTTTCGAACACTATTTTTCGTTCAATGTCCTCGCGTTAGTCGGTATGAGATGCGCGGGTGACGAGTACTGCGGGGGCTAGGTGAGAGTTGAAAAAATATCGCCGCGATGGCTCTGGATGAAACAACAAGCTTTTCGACGATGCTCGCGTTGACGACAGACGAGCCGGGAAGGGCCCTCTTAAGTCAATTTTTCCCTTAATTCCCGTCGTCCCCGTACGCAGTAACGGTACTTCAATTAAATATTTAAAAATACTTCCCGTTGTCCCCGTACACTATCCCCGTTAATATAGTTGAATAAAATAAGTAAAAATTATTGCCCACAGTCTCCGTTTTTTCTTCTTGCTGTAGTAGGTATTATGTGTTAATCGGCATCTTTTACCCAACAAACAAAGTGTATGGAATATTGGCATATTATTATAGTCTTGGTACCCGGTAGATTAATATATAAAGGATTTAGACCTTGTTTTCAAGTAGGATTTTTTATATAATGAATTTGATCGAAATAGTAGAAGTAGTCCCGTTATGGGGACGTTATGGGGACAACGGGAAATAAATTTAATCACGTCCCGCTGTCCCCGTGACGTGGATATGGCTTACGGGGACAACGGGAATAAATGCATTTTTCGGCTTGCAACTTAACTTTTCAATTAAGTAAAATAGCTGTTTTCGTATACTCTAATAGTATAGGTTCCCCTTATCATCAAGCTGCTGTTAACATTCAATCATGAGCAGTCATTGACTCCCAGGCCTCCGGATTCATTTGTATGCTTCGTAAGATAGTTTACTTACGGTACTTCCGTTTTTTATGTTTTGCTCTTCAAAGACGTTTTTTTATACTTATGAACAAACGTAACAGTATAAAAATTGTACAAGTAGGTATTATTTTAACGGTGTTTATCCTGTATGTTTGATTTATACCATTATTTACAAACTATAAAAATTCTTCGCAACTTTGCCAGCGGGAAAAGTCAATAGCTATAATAAATAATAGGTACCTACATAAAGACCTATTGTACTGACTCTACTCCATTAGGAATAGGCTCCTTCCCTTTTAACTTCTTAGTTTATTCTGTCCACCCACTTCTAATAACCAGCTAGACGAGACATTGTCCTAGTGGTCTGTTACTACTCCATACTGGGTGACTGTCCCACTACTAAGCAAAAACCTCTTTCCATACCGAAAAGGCACGATATTCCAATCACTACGCTAAAAATAAATTTAAATGGCCTGAAAGTGATTTCATTTCATGCATAATAAAAATCCATCGACGAGGTTAGGCCAGTGTGGGCCTCAATCCCAACTGAGGAATTATTCTCGTCTATTATAACAACGCATAACATAACATGACGCCTGTTATCCTCGAAGAGTTAGGCAGAGCTGTACCTAATAGTATACCCACATTTGACCATTTATGTTTTAATTCCCATGTAGTAGGGGACGACCCTATTGCCACCAACCGAGGAATTCCTGATGGAAAAGGCCAATAACTCTTTGCCCGACCCGGGCATCGAACCCAGGACCTCATGCTCGGCAGTCGCGCTTGTAACCACTCGACAAACGAGTCTATTAAACCAAATACACGTAATCTAGAACCCTCGTCGTGTACAATGAGTCATCGCGAGACTAGTCTCAGTTTCTGAGCTAAGAATGCTAGATCAACAATGTCTACGTTTGTAGTGTATGACGTCAATTTATCGTGATCGCGTTGCCTAATGATGATTAAGTGTTTATGTAGCTGTGCTGGCAGGAATAGCGCCACCAGAAGTTCGCAGAACAGTGGCAAGCTCTAGCGAAAGACCCAAAATGGTTTCAGATACACGCTCACACCCTTTACATCTGAATACCCTCGTCTCGCAGAGGCTGAAAAGCCGAAACAGCTTTCTGAAGTGTGTCACCCCTCTCAGTGGCGAGCGCTCCACGGAAAGACTAAAGCTGTGGCGAAGTAGTGCATCCTTACCAATTCCATTCGTTCCACCTGCTGAAAATCTCCTACCTGGACATAAGTTGCCATAGCTGACCTGGAAGTCTTTAAATAGACTCCGGACCCAGGACTCAGGTTGGTCGCAAGAAAAACCTGCTCAGGTGGAGAATCATTAATGACTCTGCCCTGGAGTGTAAATGTGGTGCTGTTCCACAAACAATGGAGCACTTATTATCGTGTCCTGCGTGTCCTGTTGTTTGTTCTACAGAAACTAATGGACGCTACGGAAAGCGTCAAACTAGTAGCTCAGTTCTGGGCTGACTCAATTTAGATTGCCATCGACACGTTAAGAAGAAGAAGTGTTTATTTAGGTAGTTCTATGGTAATTAAATAATCGCCACCTGTTGATTATGGTTGTGAGTTTATCCTCAGTGTTTATTTGAAGTCAATTGAGATAAAATAAAATTGTTTAAATATAATGTTTCCAATAAAATAATACAAACCTGTGCACTTTATAACTACACGGTGCAATTAAAAAGTTGGAAACATTGGAAATAACTGATTGTTGTATTTTATTATCATAGGAACGTTATTGTAGTTTTCCTCGGGAGCATTACTTTATTTGGGATGAAAGAAACCCTACGTCCGTTTCTGTACACCTGACAACGTATATGCAAATGACATTTCAGAATGATCGGTTCAGTAGTTTAGGCGTGAAAAGGTAAGACAAACAAATTTGCAAGCAGTGTTTGTGAAAATTTATACTTTAATAAAATAGTATTAAATTTAGTCATATTCTTTGTTATTATGTTATGCTTAGTTATTAGTTTGTACAACAATGGTTTATTGCCAACTGTGGAGGCTTGTAAATAGCTTTTCGTGGTTTGTATCACTACAATTGTTTGTATTGTTAGCTGTAAGCCACCAAAATACAATAAAATAAAATAAATTTACTTTCGCATTTATTAGTACCTATTAGTTAGGATTTTATTTCATGAGTCATCGTAATTATCATCTATTTTGCGCCAAACTGCTCGCTTAATTTAATTGTAGGGCACTACAGAGCAAAATTTACTTTAGTAACATTGATGAATCAATCAAATCAACGAAATATTCGTGTATTTGCGACGTTGGTAACTTCCTGGTAAATATATTGAAGTTAAATTCAAACTTGAAAGTACTAAAGCTTTTCTTATTTAGATTGAAATCTATTTCAACAACTATTCTAATTTACGTAATTGGCCAGGAATATTTACTTGATGGGTAGATAAAAATCAACAAGAGTACTTCTAAGGCTATCTCTATAAACTGAATGGCTGATCGATGAAGTTGTCACGCTATGCTAAAAACATAACGTTATCACTTATTCATTTAAAACCGAAAATATCAGGTTTTATTCACCTCGTTGGTCTAGTAATCCCAAGCGCACCTGCTAAGCACGAAGTGTTGGGTTCGTGCAAAGTGTTATTGGGTTTTTCAATCAGGAATTTGTCCGTAGCAGCCACGGAGTCTGGATTAGTTCCCGGTTGATGGCAACAGGCTCGCCCCCTATTACACTGTACATAAATGTAACGTGCGATATGTAGGTGTACTATTCGATACATGAAAGAGTGATGTAATGTTATGTTTATGTGTCGTTTTTCGGGGAATTATAAATTTGTATACTAACACCTATTTTGCCCACGTGCATGGGCACGTGGTCAAAATAGTGTGGTTTTCAATGATTATTTTCAATCTTTTTGCTAATAAATACCCTTGTCTAATAGAAGTACTCGCAATGTCATAATCTTCAGTCTACCTCTGATAAGGACTTGGAGATTAAGAAACGAATAGTCTAAACAATAAAATAAAACAAAAAAAATTTGCAAGATCAACATAATTTAGTCCTACTAACTTCAAATAGCAATATAAAATAATTTTAATTCTAAACGATTGCTATTTTAAGTTAGTAGGTACTAAATTATGTTGATCTTGCAATATTTTTTTTATGTTCATTATTTTTAATTACTTTTTGTGGATTTATTTTTTTAATTTTTTACGGGTTCCTTTATCGATACTGAACTCATCCTTATGCTATGACACGCGACTACTTTAACACCCTGTATATAAATGTTACCTAGTAATATTACCCATTTCGTTTACGAAACTTAAAATAACAAAAGACCAAAGTGTCTAAACTTTCCAGCATTAGAAGTCGAATATAAATAAAGGTATTTCCTAAACGATATCACCAAGTTCTTCAGCTAATGAAGCGGGACTAATTTCCATTATCTTTCCATTCAATTGCTTATTTGCGGCTTTTCCAAAAGGATTGTTATTATAAGAATACTTACAATGTATTTGCTTCGTTTGACTGCCGCGAAGTTCCAGTGATTCCAAGTACAACTGGTGAGAATGTGATCCTATAGGTTCGATTGTGAGGTCGGGTATTTGGACTTAGGTTTTTCTGTTAGGGATTTCATAGTTTGTTACTTTAAAATTCCTGGTGGTGTCAATTCCCGTGCCTCAAAGAGCACGTAAAACCGTAGCTCCTGCATTCGTTTTCTCCCGGTCGTGCCCGATTACCGTCCGATTGTATTAATAGAGTTGTGGCGACATCTACAACGCCACATAGGAACTAACACCACCACCAGCGCCGGTGGGTTGGCATTTGGCACCATCTTGACGAAACAGAAAACCCTGCGCAGCACAATCAAAGTTGTCCGCGAAATTAGGAATGTATCTTTACGTATTTCAGAATGATGTACGTGGTAGGTAACTGTTTTAGCATCGGTGTCACTTCCACGTTTAATACAACAACCTGACGACAACCTTCGTCGGACAGTAGCCCATCGGACACAACACCCGTATCATCATCATCATCATCATTTCAGCCGAAAGACGTCCACTGCTGGACATAGGCCTCCCCCATGTGTCGCCACATTGACTGGTCCCGTGCGACTCGCAACCATCACCAGGCCATCGGTCCACCTAGTGGGAAGTCTTCTAACGCAACGTCTTCCGGTTCGCGGTCACTACTCTAGAACTTTTCGGCCCCATCGGCCATCCTTTCTGCGAACACCCGTATAGTCGAAGGAATTTCCTTTTTTTATTTGGAGAAAGAAAAACTTTCCACATACAAAAGAATGTGTCTATAGTACAGTCGCCAGCGCATCATGTTACCACAAACTGTAAAATTTTCTCATTCAATTTTGAACTAAACCGTCAACATTTTATGGTTTCAAATCATTTGGAGAAAGACAGACTGTAGTGCACATCATTAGTCTCCGTTGAGATTGGTCACCGTGACTGAAACTCTGTGTTTAAAATAATTATTGCAACAGGTATTTATTTTGTTTGTAAATGCTATGTCTACGCTGAAGATAAGGGGTGACGTCACCAAGATAGTTCGATATAAGTACGTCAGTATTAAAAGGGGTACACTTGGTTGGTGGCAAGGTCGTGTTTCCACTGCATGATTTAGTCATAGCACGGACAGACTAGAAATTCAACAAGTCCTTGGCTTGGCTTCATACAGTCTTGTAGCTTCTTGTCTGTGGGTCATCATCAAGTCACATAATACTGTTCCAAAACTATTTGATAAAATTGTAACAGTTTGTTTACACTTTTATCGTTCCGTTAACGTTCAAGATGAATTCTTGCTTAATCACTTACATTACACAAAGGAATTATTAAACACATTCATCTGTGAATTTTAGAAAGACTGTCTTAGACATTTCCAACAATAACTAGTTGAATAACGTGTGTCATTGTAAATGTGAAATGTGAATTTCCATTGCCAAATGAAAACCAACTTTACTGAGTTGAATTAAAATACAAAAATCGGGTTTAAAGGTATCCAAAATTATTTTATCAAAGCACTCGATTTGTAACTGGCACTACGTTTTATAATCAATTTGTTTAAATTTGGTAAAGAGTGAAGTCAAAAACCATGAACGATGATTCATTTACCGTTGCTGGCCAAACATTCTTATCTTCAATTTTCCTTCCCAGTTCTGATTCTGTGGTATTTCTTTGATTTCCGTTTACAAAGCTGAGTGATGACATGAATGAAACGAGAAGTACCTATAGAAAAACTAGACATGTTTTAAACCTCAAATAGATTTGGGTAAAGGCAGAAGAGAGAGATAATGAGTGAAAGTCATTTGAAACAATAAATATTCAAATAGTGTGACGTTATCAGGGGTGCCACACACTTTAGACGCTCCGATTCGATTCGACAATATTTTTTGAACGACAAAGCCGAATCGAAGTAATACCTATCTAATTGACTACACTTGTTTTGTAGACCACAAATCCTGGCCTACACCCGTATATCTCAAGAGGTGAGACTCGTAGGGTTGGCGACATTTAGGTAGTGATTCAGTACCACATAGAATATAACTATACATAGTGTAAACCCTGCACGAAACCGTCAACCAAGCATTCTGTACAAACTAAGTACTTACTTAATTCTATGCAAAAAATATTGCTGGAAAACGACTTTTCTTTTGGGGTAAAAAATCACGTTTTACGGTAGAACTCAACGTAACGCATTCAAAACATTGTGTTGATTAAATAGTTTAGGGGTCACGGTCGTGGAGGTATTTAAAGTAAAGGTAAGGCGCCTCTCCGAGCAAATGACCTTGAACGAGCAGTTTTTTGGAGCCTACACCTCTTTATCCAAAAGAAATACCAACTAATAAAAAATACATTAAATTACTACATATTCTTGACTCCAAAATTGTCGTTTCTTTTTTTTTTTTTAAGCAGCTTAATTTTTAATAAATCCCCTCACAACGAAACCACAGAAATGAGAAAAAATGATTTATAAAATGCTACTCATCGTAAAGTAACCATTATTTTGATTTGCTACTTATACTAATGGATAGACAATTTAATAATGAACATAATAGGCATGACGACAGTATCAAAAAATTGCAAATCTATTTAGTCCGTCAGTTGGAGTATTGGAAATTAATGGACACGTATTTTTTGTTTTTGTAAATCAATGAATATTGACAAAGATAAAACGCATCAAAACTCGGGAGTGGGGGCTCGTGACGTCAGAACTAGCTAAAAATTATACCTAGGTGTGACGTATTGAGAATTTTAAAAGCGTCATATCTTCGTCAATTTTGGTTTATTAAAAAAGACGGGTCAAATATTTTTTGATCATCCAACTGACGGACTAATTAGTTTGTTTTTGTCGTCTCGCCTATTGTCGTTTTATTTTTTCCAAAAGACGTAAATTTGATTTTATGAAGAATAAAAACCACGCATTTCGCACTATTCGGCCTGCAGTGACTGACGTAACAATCACTTTGTAGTGCAAGCTGATTAGAACTTTATTCTAACAGTATTTCAAACGAAGTTTGAACCACCACAAATAGAGTTGCTAATTTTGCTCGGGGAACCGCCTAAAGACATTATCGGCACAATCACATGTGCCTATTCAATTTCATCAGTCTACTATGGTGAATCATGCGTAGCATCCCTGATACTTCTATCAATGAACGTCTGCATATTCGCGGAGATGTTTACAATATCAATGTCATTGCTAAGAGATGTAAGCCCTGCGGTCCCTGCCTCTGCTACTGTTATCATTTTTATCGTCGCAATGCTAACCAACCAGTTATAATCGCCATTTGTTCTGTTTGAGAATAATTAAGTCTTGTGTTTTTCCGCCATTTCAGTTTATATTAGCTACTGGTTAAAGTGTGACGTGATTTTATCGTTATTTTATGAACAGGGTTATAAATGTGAGATTTTATTTTGATTTGCGAGTGAATGCAGTTTGTAAGTGTTGTTTATGGTGTTTCAACAGGAGTTCATACGTAATATTTGATGGTAGTAATTGAGAATTGTACGGAGAATGCTTATAAGATAACCTAAGTAAACACCGGTAATAAATACAGATTCTTCGGAAGTATTTAATCGTTATGAAGAAGATTCTGTAGCCAAACCATCTGTATTCCAACCTGGTAATTTGTATATATGTTACCGGAAATGTATGAAATACAGGAATTGTACTCAATTCCTAGGAAATGTATATAATTCCGAGCCTACTTAGGATATGTGTAAAATAATGTTTCAGGATTTTTTTAATACATACATTTCCTTGGAAATGTATGGCATGTAGGCATGTGTATTGCTTACTAATCCTCTCATCAATCAATATTATGTTACTGTTTTAATTCGCATACTTAATCCTAGTTTAAGTCGAATCGCAAATAATGCAATATTTATCCAATTAAAAACGAATTTGAATCGCTGATAATAGGGAAATGCAAGCAATAAATAAATTCTTATTTGTTTGAGTTATTTCCTGAAACTACACATACATAAACTCACGCCTTTTTCACGTGGGGGGTAAGCAGACGCAGGGGTAACAGAATCGCCTGCTACGATCCCTAAATACTTCTTTCGCTTGAAACTACGTTTGGCAAAAGTATGGTTTGTGGGACTTAGTTCATAAGTCCAAGAATTTTGTACATTCTAGCTTAAAGCTTTGTTACCAAAACCCTAAAATATTAGACAAAATTAAAGCAGTCAAATAAGTAGACATATAACCCCAGGTTCTTAACTTTCCAAAGGAAAACTAACTTAATATCATCTTCGATTATCTAAAAAGGTAGTACAACAGCGGTATCATAAAAGACTGATAACACTAATCTAGCATAGGATGACCTGAATAGAAAGTTATATTACGCTGCCAACGAACTTGGGACCAAATGATGTGATAATCAAAATCCTAACAACAAAAGTGTCTTATATTGATAAAGGAGAGTATAAATTCTGAAGATGACTAAGAAAAGCATGTCACAAGCCGCTGGCTTGTTACAAGTAGATGACCCTGATACTCAAGGTCCGAAGATTATTTTCAATGATGAAGATTTAAGAAGAAGTTCTATAACAGGCAGCGTAATGGATGACCTTCCGATGGATTCTCTTACGGAGTACCATGTGCTTACAAGAAGATGGTTTATTCTCGCGATATTTGTGGTATACTCAGCCTCCAACTCTCTGCAGTGGATACAGTACACCATCATCCAGGATATTGTGATGAAGTATTATAACGTGTCGGCGAACCTGGTGTCTTGGACTTCCATGATCTTCATGATCACTTACATTCCTTTGATACTTGTTGGGAGCTGGTTTCTGGATAAAACGGTGAGTGAATTTGGATTTGTTCTACGTTGTATTATGTTCAGAATGTTACCCTGTCAAAGTATTTTGATAGTGATCTAGCTTGTCATGTTATTGTAAATACAGGTTGTAATCTGTACGTAAATGTTACAATTTTACTAATTACTGTAGTATAATAACAAACTAAGTTTCTATCAAATAATTGTTAACACTAGCGTGTCCTTTGTATCTTTTAATACGCTTGAGAATTTTAACAACGCTAAATGTTTGTAGGTGCTCTAGCAGGCTCTGAAGTTTAAATCGAATATTCTTAATGTATTCATCTCCATTTTACGGTTTGATCTATTTATCAACTAAATTGGAGCTTTCATTAACCCTTTTACCAACTACGTTGGGGTCTTCTTCAAGTCTAATCGGCTGCAGCTGACTATCAGTATTTTATATGGAGCAACTTTACTGCATATCTGAGTTCTACGACCCGTACCGTCGTGTATCACTGTCGTGATATCGAATCGCGATATCCTTTAGTACAACTAGTTACAGAATTTCGACTTTCTGACGACCTGTAACACCATCGCAATTGGACCAAATCTTCTGTAAAACAACCTTAAAATAACCCGGTGTCTACTAAATGTTTATAAAGGCAGTTTAATGGCAATAATGCTGTGTTTTAGTGCTAAAACCAACACAATAACTTGCGTATAGTATGACAACTTTATGTGTGCAGTTCAAGAAAATTTGCATCAGATTTAATTTAGGTGTTTTATTTTTTTATGTTGTACAAGATTAGGAGTTTATACTGTGATAGTTGCTGGATGATCTTCTAATTCTAAATTGAATTTGATAATGCAATATTAACTTGTTTTTATACGTTTCATTTTTTATTACCTTTTATTATCTTAATTTTAATCTTTATATTTCTATTTTGGATTTAATTGGAATATAATTCAATTTTATCATTAACAGTGGTACCAAGTTTGACATATCAATTAAACCATATAGAGGTACTAGGTATTTGGTTTCAATTGATATGTCAAACTTGGTACATTATATAAGTTCTGTGTTTTCCCGCCTGCACAGTTAAGTTGGTGGAAGAGTACTTGCTGCTTATAAACGACAGCTTTCATTCAATTAGGTCCCATTCCACGCAACGTTAAATGCTCATGGTTGTTTAACGAGCACAATGAAAAGCTTTTACCTTTTAAAAGGTTTGTTATTGAGTTATTTAAAATGATACCTTCCGTGCATGTACTTACGTTTGGTTATTTTGTACCATGGCTGAAAAATACGAGCTTCTACGTATCGGTTTAGTTGATCGGAGTGGAAAACGAGGTAGAACTATGATGAGCATTATATAAATTATACTTAGGACTGCCTTGTTGGTCGAGTGGTTGCAAGCGCGACTGCTGAGCATGAGGTACTGGGTTCGATTCCCGGGTTGGGCAAAATGTACCTAGTTTATTTTCTATTAGGAATTTCTTAGTAGCAGCCTCTGGATGTGTTGCCCGGTTGCTGGCAATAGGCTCGCCCCCTATTACATGGGACTTCAACATAGTAAAATGTGGGTGTACTATTAGGTACACCTCAGCCTAACTTTTCGAGGATTTACCTCATAGGATATTGTATTTACTTATTAAACGGTATTCTTTATGTAGGTCAAACTAAAAAAAAACTCAAACTCAAAGCATTTAAGTATTTCTAAATTGTAAATGTTTGTAAGAAGTCATACAGAAGTCTGGGTTTCGTTCTTCGACGGGCATCGGGTTTTACAAATATACAAGCAGTTGCAGCATTGTATAATGCGCTTATAAGATCTCAGTTTGAGTATAATTCTGTCATATGGGCTCCGCATGAGACTAAATATAGTCTCATGCTGGAGCGGATACAAAACAAATTCACCAGATTTTTGTATAAGAAACTTTACGGTGTCTGTCCCTTCTATCCGTTAATGTACCCGACCTTATTCGTTATCGGTATGGTCGGGTACAACAAACTCGAGACAAGGAGGGACCTAGCAAAGACCTACAATTCCGGTGTTTTGAAGGAGATATGTCTTAATGTGCCTGACAATTTTGTAATGCGGTGCCGCACGGTGGGCTGGAAATCGGCTTTCATAGACTTAGGGATTCCAATTTGCAAGTGCCTGATTTTTTGCCGGATATCGCTTCTATTAGTCATTACTATGTACAAAAATGACACCCGAGTTAATTCTGCCCAAAAACGAAGGAAATATATTTTTTTTACGAAAAATTTGTATGAAGCTAGTATGAAAAATCGAATTATCTCCTAAACGGCATGTTTAACCGTAATATCCTTGGAGGTGGTCATAGTGCTAATTATTTATGATTTGTTGGTTGCCGATTTGAAGAAAAATTTAATACCGTTTTTTTAAAAAAATCGTCAAAATATTTTTTTTTATTTTTACATGTAAAACGATCCCTTTTAGTGTCCAAGTTAAAAAGTTCGATATGTTATTAACCCAAATATTAAGAACACACAAAACAAGAAAAATTAAAAAAAAAAATTGCTTTTTTTGACACATTTTTATTAATTTAAATAAAAAAAGATTATCAAACTCATATTTAAGTAACATATAAAGTTATGGATGAAGAAATTGAGGCCCTTATCCCCACAGAGTGCAATAATAATAATAGGGTGACTCATGAACTAATGATGACGATGATCGACGCTAAAGTTTGCACTTACCTTTCTGAAGCTAGATCAAATGCATCGTGCTACCTGTGCTTAGCAAAGCCTACAGAAATGAACCGCTTAGATGCTGTAACATCAAAAATTGTGTGTTCTGACCTGTATGAATTTGGCTTGTCAACCCTACACGCCCGTATAAATTGTATGGAATGTCTGTTACACATTGCATACAGGCTCGACTTCAAACGGTGGGCAGCGAGAAGTGATGAACACAAAGAATGTCTGTAGCATTACAGACAAGGAAAAAAATAATTCAAAATAAATTCGATCGTTTCGTTCCTTCGTTTTTGGGCAGAATTAACTCGGGTGTCATTTTTGTACATAGTAATGACTAATAGAAGCGATATCCGGCAAAAAATCAGGCACTTGCAAATTGAAATCCCTAAGTCTATGAAAGCCGATTTCTAGCCCACCGTGCGCCGGAAGCCACGGTTACTAGCGGTGCCTCACGCACGAACCAACTTGCTCAGCAAAGCGCCACTGACGCGCGCCTTGCACGCACTGAATGACACTGCTGAAAGGATCGATCTATTTATCTGCTCTCTGAATGAATTCACAAAAACAAGGTTGTATGTGTCATGTTATTTATAATAGTTATTAAGAAGATAGTTTAATTAAGGACCACGCTAACGCATTAGGATTTCCCTGTAATGTTAGTAGTGTTTACTGTAGTGTACACTCGGCGACACATAAAGCTATACATTTCCAGTAAAACATAGTCTCGCTTTATATAGATTTCCTGTACAATGAGAAATTCGCATAAACTGGTTTAGTAAAGCTTACTTAATTGGTCGTTGTGAGTACCATGTCTAATCCTACAGCAAATCGGCTTCCAGTTAATAGAGTCGGAGGCTTAATATTTATAAGTCACTCTTTATCTAGCTAATATCCTATAAGTACCAATTATAGTGGACTTATAAGTACTTTCATTCCAATACATGAATGTAATCCTATCCGTGCACGATAATAACTACGTCAATCTTTATTATTTTTATCAGTCATTTTGGCAGCCTTGAAGAGTTCTCAAGTAATCGATAAACAGTAGTGCTATTTACATTTATTGATTTACGATCGATAATGATATCGATTACGATTAATATGCGTAATGTGGTGTGGTAGATTTGTAATCGATAAGTTTTCACATCGTATTAAAACTCTTCTTCTTCTTAGCGTGTCGATGAAAATTTAAATTGAGCCAGCCCAAAATTTGGCGACAAGTTTGGCACTTTCAGTGGCGTCCATCAAAATCTAATTTAGCATTACTTAACTCGGCATTTAGCGTGACTTTTAAAATGGAGGTAGCCCATGAACTTCAAATTTTTTTTTTTTGCGTAAAGGACAGTTTATAGAGCATTCAGCTTGAAATTCTTAACACAAAAACATGTGTCTGTCGTAGAGACACCTACATTTCATTATCATCTCAACTTTTATTGCTGTTCATAAATTTGCCTCCCTCCTCCCCAAGTAATAATATCAAGTCTTCCTCACAAAAATATTAAAATTTCCGTGTACCCAAAACCGAAAATTTTGGCCATGTATCAAACGTGGCATATCGCATTCACACAGTCGTGTAGCTTAGCAATGCACGCTATCATCATTTTCGGCTTTTATTTCACGGGAAAATGTATGAAAATGTGAAAATACGAGTAGCACGCACGAGTAAACACCAGCTTAGCTTGCAATTTTGGACCGCAATTCGAGAGCACATATCTAAAAAAAAAATGAATTCATATTCAGTTTTATATTATCCTCCTAGCCGGGCGTTATTGGGGTTGGTTTCAGGGGTGCAGCTGAATTGCTGAATACCAGTATTTTAGATAGACCGACTGGCCCATATTTATACTGTGGACTGGCTATGTGACAGTCGTAACAGGTAGGTATGGCCCGAAAATCAGACAACCGGTCTTATCGAGGTGTAGGTATTGTATTACCCAGCACTAACTGGGTTTTGGAATTCAGATAGGCAGTCGCTCCATGTAAAATTCAGATATTCAGCCGCATTGGAAGTCGAAAAAGGAAAAGGCTAGGCAGATGATGACTTCCTACCTGACTTCCACGACCCAGTTGTTGGGAAACACAATGAACCTTGGCGAAACTGGTTGTGAGACCTTACATGCATGTCTTTTGCATGGAGCGAGTCTCAGTATTTAATGGAGGGTCACACATCCAATGACCGACCTTGCAAGCGTGGAAGATCAATCTGACCGGCTTTTATTATTTAGCCACGATATTCATGCTTTCCTAATACACGAATATCAGAATTATTCTTATTTCATGTTATTATACTAATAAATAAAAATATTAAATGGAAATTCCGTATTATTTGGTGCTGAACTGCTGACCAAAACTGACCGAGGGAGATTATGTAAAGTATTGGTTATTGTTATTAGTATTCGAAAACTCTGGTTTGTGTGAACAGGCGCTGTTCAGCAAACACTAATGTTTGTATTTTGTTTGGCTGAAAACTTCTAATAGCAAAATTATAATAATAATTCTGGTACAGTTTTAGTAAAACATAATTAGGTACTATATACTCTTAATAATGCTACAGACGCTGCCGCGGTCAACGTGGCAACTCATAGGGCCCAAGGATAAGTCATGCACTCGATACGAAAGAAGACGAAGAAGTAGACCGCACATCGTCGACACCGAGGGTGACCTTCTCGACCTTTTGCTGACATACCTTAATAGATACGGTGGTTTACGAGGTCAACTTTATAGATATATTGTTGTTTTATTACGGGTGCCAATTAAACAGACTTTTTTTTTAATAGCAGTATTCGCCTCTAAAAATCTACATTGCTTTCTAAATTACTAAGTCAGCCACAATTAACGAGCGTCTGCATGATAATATCTTAGCCCCTAGTTATTGTAAGCCACTCTAAATACAACTCAGTATCATCATCACATTTCTTAGCATCTAAATTTG
This sequence comes from Xestia sexstrigata, assembly GCA_941918905.2. Lineage (NCBI taxonomy): Eukaryota > Metazoa > Arthropoda > Insecta > Lepidoptera > Noctuidae > Xestia > Xestia sexstrigata. Next base: position 2,318,273 of record OW799201.2, on the reverse strand, counting down.
TATCATGCATTCAAGCAGTAAACTTCTAAAATATTAATTTAAGACATCAAAAAAGGTATTATTATAGCTTCAAATTTTTTAACTCAGTACGTTTAAAATGTAACTCGTCCCAAATTAATTGATCGTCAAAATTTAGCAAAAATTATCATCAACTAATGAATTATGGCCACTACTAGTACGTAGAAACTATTGATAATACAAAACATTAAAAATACGAATCCGTTATTTTTTACCTATATGTTGAGAATTACGCGGCAGCGGGGTTGTAATTGTAATTGTATAACGGGCTGGTGTCCGCAACTCCACGTCAAAGCGCGTATTTTGCGTATGGGCTATAATCCACCACGCGGGCCCAGTGCGGATTGGTAGATGTCACATGTCTTCGAATTTTTGGTCCTAGGACATGCCGGTTTCCTCACGATGTTTTCCTTCACCGTTTTGAGAGCAGTGGTGATGAAATAAATTACACAAAGTAATGCCGCCTGCCTGGGTTTGAACCCACGACTTACTGTTCGTAAGTCGGGGCCGCCACCACTGGGCCACCGCTGCTCTCCGGCAGCGGGGTTATTGAGGAGGCAAATTTTTCATTATTTTTGCGATAGGACGCACCGTTTTCGAGATATAACAAAATTTAGAACCTGCTTCGACTCCATGACGCACGCTTGCTACGCTAACATTTTACATTACACACCCACTTTCTGTCACAAATGTCGTCGTCGCTCCGCCGGCCTTCGGCCTACGCTCCTCATGCCACCAGCTAGCAAGACTTTTAGGACAATAGGCTTGTGTCCTGAAAAAATCTAATTAGTCTCTCAGTTAGATTATCAAAATATATTTGACAGGTATTTTTTCTTTTGTTACGTAAACCAAAATTGACGGAGATGCGACGCTTTTAAAATTCTCAATACGTCACGCTGTGCTATAATTTTTAGTGCGTTGTGACGTCACGAGCCCCCACTCCCGAATTTTTATGCGTTTTATCTTGGTCAATATTCATTGATTTACAAAAACAAAAAATACGTCCATTATTCTCCAATACTTTAACTGACGGACTAAATAGATTTGCAATTTATTGATGGTGGAAACTAGCCTAGTTGTAGTTTCTACTTTCACGAAAAAATAATATATTTCATTTTACATGCTAAGTTATAATAAATGATGTTGTATAAGGAAGCTTGAATTATATATATTTTTTGAAGACGTTTTTTGTTGAAGCTGTAAAACGTAAAATGGTGATGAGATATAAATTCCGTGGCTGAATTAGCAAATTAAGTGGCAATGTATAAATAAGAAGGACAAGTTAAGATGATTGTTGATCTATATTTGACGCTTTCTATTCTTTAAATTGTAGAATTTGTCAAATATAGAATCTGTCGATTGTAGAATCTGTCAAATATAGAATCTGTCAAATGTAGAATATGATGTCATAAGTAGAATCTGTCAAATGTAGACTAAACGTATATTTAGTTGGCGTTGTAAAAAGACGAATTAGTTTATTAGAGCCTATATCATTTTCCCGTTGCTTAGTTACAAAATGAGAAGTTTGATCGCGTGTCCAATAAATAAAATTGTGGCTTGACTTATAATTATTTTTCTTTTATTACTGCTGTGCGGCCTAATCTGCACCTCATAGTAGGTTTGAACAACTATATCAATGAAGATGCAGATTTGCAGGTCTATTATATTAACATAATTAGCTTGGGTTCGAGTCTGGTAGAAGGTAATAGGTTCGCCACGATTTACAACAAGCCAGCTGGTCTCGGGCCACAGAGCGCTGGGTTACAATCTCGTGACTTCGAGTTCGATCCCAGCATAAGGATTTTCTTTTTGTGAATCGAGTCATTTTGTTTTTATTTTATTTGTTTTTTTTTTTTTTTATGTTGACTCTTTTTCAAAGCATATTACTTGTACAAAATAATTTCGATATTTCATTTCTGCCATTGCCCCGTATCTTTATAGTTTTTGCCTACACCCATCGCAAAAAACATATTCTGGACTTGTTTAACAGTTCCATACATAATGACGCCAAAAGTGACGTCGACGATGAAATATGTGTTTGCTATATTCAAAACACACATTTCACGTCAACCCTTTCCCTGGTGTCATCTCATTAAACACCCGGACTAGGCATGTGAGAGGGTTAACAAAATGTAAATTATGCTCACGTCTGTCCTAAAATGCGCATAATTTCGTTAGGACAGGTCGCATCTGCATTTGTTTCTGTATGCAATTATATGGTGATACACGGGACATGATAAACTTGGCTAAATGAAGTGACGCTAATTTATTTGTTCAGTGATTTAGGAGCAGTGCTATCTGGGACTATGTCTAATTTACTACTCACTAGTTAGGTACTACTTCCTCTGTTGCTTTCGTCGTCTTCAACAATGAAGCATTGTTCGTCCCTCTTTCAGGGTAGGCTGTGCCTTAGAGTGTATGTGGTGCTTTTCCACGAACGCGTGTCCTGTTGTTTGTTCACTATAGGAACTGATGGACGCTACCGCCTTCAACACGCAAGAAAGAAGGTCTGGTCTATGTCAATAATAATCTTGTCTTTTCCAAAATACAAAATTTTCATTTTTACTTGCTTTGTTGAACAAGGAAGATGATGATCCCAGGGCCAGTTGTCTCGCATACACAGACATTTTATTTTCTAATAAACCTACTCTTGACCTCGACCCCGCCTGATTGAAAGCGATAGCCGCCTACGCCATGATCCTTGACGATTCAACTATCGAAGGGTCATAGTCCTGAAGTAATTATGATGACAAGTTCAAGGCAGTTAGTTCTTCAATAAAAAAGTGTGGAGAAAAAAGTTTTATTTGGTCTTAGTTTCGGGAAATGCGGGTAGTTGATGCTATCTACTTTGATTCTGGTAAAACGTGGATAACGCAACACAATACTGCTCAAATAAAATCATTTCACCGCCAAGATGTACTCCAGGCCCGAAGGCACCTAAAATGCCGATTCCGGCCGGGTTCCCGGAACAAAGCACTGTAAGTAGTGTCTACTGTAGTCATATAGTATTTAGACACACATCTGTGGGAATCACATCACAGTACAGCCATTGAATACATCATAATAAATAATAATAAATGTCGCTGGATATTACACACAGCGCCATCTAGTGCCACACTAAGTTGGAGGCTTGTGTCGTAAGATTTCAAACATTACAAAAATACCAACTTTTTTATGTCAACAAAATAAGCAACAGTAGCTGATAACGAAAATAGAATACGGATACGAAAATAAAAAGAAAAATCTTCAGCATTCCCTTACACAAATTTGACCCATCGCCACTGATGTACTCCACTTTAAAACATACATTATCGATGTCATCTAACCAGACACCGACCGCTGGCTACATTTCACCCTTTGTTGACTCTCCGCCTTCATCCATCTTGCAACCCCACTCTAAGATGACCCTGATATCACGCCGCTCTGAATACAAACACAAGAGTTACAAAGAACGATAGTTCACCAGAGAGCTCAAATTATAGTGGACGCATCAGTAAGCTTATGTAATTAAGTTTCCCGGAACCGTTTGTGTTGCAAAGTTAAGTAAACATGAATTTTCTTGAGAATATGTCAAGTGCAATGTTGGTTTTCTCGAGGGGTGGAAATGCGAGATAAGTACCTAAATTAAGTAAAGTAAAGTAAATTTCTTTGCATAGATTGCATAAAATAAGATGTTATACTTAATAAGATGGGTGAGCCTTGTACAATAAACCTTATATTAGGCATGCAAACATTAATTAAATTGTTAAATACTGAATATTGAAAATAAAATTATGGTTTACAGTTAAAAACAATAGTCAAACAATAGTCGGCGGCACATTACATTCATAATAAGTATAAAAAAAATTAAATCTACTTTCATTTGAAAAATCCGAGCTTCAAAGTTTCTTTGACGTGTCATAATAGGCGAAGCGCTGTGTGGGTATATATAGGTACCTGGTTATTTTGATCATGCAGTACTTAGATGAACTCGAATAAGCTTTAATAATTGAACGTAATAATTGCTTTAATGATTGAGAGCAGCGGTGGCCCAGTGGTGGCGGCCCCGACTTACGAACAGTCGTGGGTTCGAACCCAGATAGGCGCATTACTTTGTGTAATTTATTTCATCACCATTGCTCTCAAAACGGTGAAGGAAAACATCGTGAGGAAACCGGCATGTCCTAGAGCCAAAAATTCGAAGACATGTGACATCTACCAATCCGCACTGGGCCCGCGTGGTGGATTTATAGCCCATTCCCTCTCATTGAGAGGAGGCCGTGTCCCAGCAGTGGGAACAATATAGGCTGATGATGAATTGACCGCTCAACGTTATTAAAAACATTTAACTATTGAGATATCATCAATTCACCCCCGTTTGTTCCAATGTTATAATTATTCTCTTATAGATTACCGGTCTTTTGAATTATGAATATCCACAGTCTCCTTCTTTTCGTAATATCCCAGACTGTTAACTATCCGGGGTCGCGGGACTGTTCGAAAGAGATACCGTGACCCCGGAACATAAAGGGCGATGAAGGAACATGGATGGGTTTTAGTCAGTAAAAGTCTGACACTCCCTCCTGCTCCGCCCAGAGCGGGAGGAGTCATTTGATGATTTCCCATCCGAAAAAAAAAAGCCTGTTAACTATAGCTTACCACACTACGCCCCCATTCACAACACTACTCGTAGAAAGAAAATTAATGAAAACTCGTCATCTTCTTTTGCAAAGTTTTTCAATATAGCATTTTTAACATAGTTTGTTTACTTTTATGTCAGCATCTTTCTTAAAAAATGTTCAATATATTTCTCGTGATCTAAATGCATTAAACATGCTGGGAATAAATCAATAGCGTTCGAAGAGGCTATTAACTGTCGTTGATGATAAACGCTGAATCAGGGTCTGCTCATTAAACAATGGAATTACCACAGATGTGGAAAAGATGGAAGGGGCTTTATGATCTTAAGAGGAAAAGCTGGGAAGTCATGTAGGATAAAATAAACGACTGGGAAAAATAGCTCGTTATACAATGTACCTATTCGGAGTAAGTTTTATAGAATGATGTCATGAAATCATACTTGACAAAAGTACTTAACATAAAATATTATTCTGAAATTCAAATTTAGTTTGTACAGGATGTAAACAGACTCATGACGAAGCCGTCAACCAAGCATCTGTACTAAACTGTAACTTTACACAAAAATTATTGCTGGGAAACGACTTTTTTTTTGGGGGTGAAAAATCATGTTTTGTGGTAGAACTCAATGTAACTCAAAACATTGTGCTGATGGATGGATTGCATAGTACGGGGGTCGTGGAGGTGTTGAATGTTAATCTCTTACATTAAAAATTTGTATAAAAAAAAAAAATACTTGTCTAATAGTTGGAACTTTGACTTCCAATATCTCCGTAACTAGAAGGTTCCCAGGTATGGTGTAGGACAAAAAAATGATCGCAATGACGAGGAAAACCAGTACCTTTCGGCTTCGTCAAGAGGTTTTTTTACACCCTCCAATAAGTCAGTCATATAAAAACCGCATCTGATTTTTCAAATCGGATCTAATACGTAATTAGTTTTATTTCCTCTCTTAGATCGTAACTAAAGAGAATTCTAAAGTAACAAAATAAAGACATCAGCGAATAGGTACAGTCCATAACGGCTTCTGGAAGTATAAACACAACACAGCATAATAAACCTTAAACGTTACCATAACAACCACTGACAAGAAATCCTCTCTGTAATAATAAATGCGAAAATATAATGGCAATAATAAAAACTCTGTGATCCATCGATCTATCCCACATTACTCCAATCAAGACGGAAGTCCCCAATTCAACCCGTAGACCTACGCCACTTCTAGATAACCGCGCATCAAGCATCAGGAGAGCGAGTGACCTAATTCTCTGCGTAAGTGCGCTCTAAGACAAACGACGGTCACATCATACCGGCGAGCTTCGCTCCAGAGCTCTCAGATACGGGATGTATCCTTTTAGTATTGTCTATTGATATTATCGTTTGTTTCAGAAGAGGTTGTTTGTGTTTGTTCAACTGTTTCTTGTATGGATGGCGGGATTTTTCTTTTGAAGAGCGTAGGTATCTTTTCGATTTATGCTGTCAAATATTTTTTGAACTGTGCATGTGTGAAGATTGCTGGGCTGACATTTTGTAGATTTTTGGATTCGGTCATATATCAAGTCGTGTGGGAGCGGGCGGTCACTCATAACTATAATTATTGTCAAGCCGCACTTTTTTTAGACGTAACTAGTTAACCATATGTATTTTTAATTATATAGTAGGCCTCGGCAGTGGCGTAGCTAGTCCTAGTAGGGCTCTGTATCAATATTTTTAGGGGGTCCTTTGAACCCGAATGCGGCGAAGCCCAAAAAAAAAACAAAATCACAAATTACCTATTTTTGCAAAACTAAGAAAATAACACCCTGACTTGCATCGATTTCGCTGTTGTTCATTTTACTATGAGAATGTGTGAGCGAGCAAAGTTATGAAAAGCTAAAATAGAAAATTACAGCATCCTGAAAGGATTTAAATTTTCATCGAAAAGCGAGCTCGAAACATTGGTGCTTTCTAGACCTTGATTGGTGAAGCGTTCATCAAAGAGCGAGCTCAAAAAATTGGAGCTTTCTGAACCGCGATAAGTTATATTTCATTTTATCTTTTATCAAGAAGAATATTTGAGGTTGGGAAAAGGTTTTGTGTTTTTTTTCCTCATCAGGGGTCCTCGTTACTCGGGGGCTCCGAATCATTGATACGGCTGCTAGGGCTGTGCCCCTGGGCCTCGGTGAATTGATATCCGGGTCCAAAACTTTAGAAATTATCAAAAAACGTTAATAACATGAAAAACCTTTATTCAGTACTTTCAAGGATATAAGTCTAAACAAGATTGTTGACAATACAATGTTATATTTATTTTCGTAAATATCACAAAAAATATCAAATTATTTATTCTATGATTTAGGTACCATACATCTATAATTTTTCTTGCAAACGTAGTAAATAATGCACAAAAAATATTCATTGAAATTCACTGAAGCGAAACCAAACATGTAATAAAACGTGAATGCGTAAAATATTGTTAGATTTAAAAATAACTCGATACTTACATGATATTTACTAAATACGGCTTACAACATTTTTATAAAACTGATAGATTCATGGCACTAATTAATGCAGGCTTCATTCAAACTTTTTTTATAGTTTGTTAAGGGCCTAACCTGATGAATATTGTATTATGTTTGTTTCATTCCGCTACTCGTTATGCTCTAGGCAAGCCATGCGTGCCTGTCAATGCGTACGTACGCGCTATAAAAAAGCAAAGCGCAGTCTGGAAACAGTATTCAAATAAAAAAATCTTTACTGTCTCCATTGGTCCTTGTCCTTTCATCCGCAAGTGGCTATCTTAAGGTTGAACTGCGCAACATATTTTCCATACAAATTTCGGGGGGCTATTACTCCACTGTTTGACATGGTACATCTAAAGTTAAACATAATATCGTTTTGTCTCATTATTAATTGTGTCTGTGCGGAATCAGAATAGTAAAATAAAAAGCCATTCAAAAGTTACGAGCTACCAAAGATTCATTTTTATAGCCAATTTTAACGTAACTTTGGGCGTAAATTAGTAATAAAAGAAGTGTCAAATTTCCAAAACAAAGTCCGTACCGACACAGCACAATTATCGAAGAATTCAATCAATTTTATTTGATAATGATTTATGCAGTGGTTTTTTCATAAAATTCGATTTCCCAAAAGCCTTTTCATATTTTTTTACGCGCGCCTTTTACTATGAATTTTCGTGCATCTCACTGAATAATGTTTCCCCCGGTGCGGTGCGGGAGGGGGACACGCGATATTGACATGTCCTTCGTTTGATAGAAGAACAAGACCTATATTTCTGTCCTTGTCATTTCATGCATGACGTCAGTGACGTGTCATTTGTTTTTCGCTGAAGTTGAAGGGCCTGTGCATTTTTATTGCACTCCTATAATGTGTGTGTTTCGATGGCGCGACCACGGCATTATTTTTTTTTTAAACTATGGCAAGATTTTGTTAAAAAAATAATTTAAAATTAAATTAATTAATTAATTTCAATTTTAAATTTCACATTCAGAACATTTTGAAGGTTATAAGCGATACCGTACGTATGCTCCTGAAATATAAACCTAGGATTTTTTTATATTTTTTTTTACAAATTCAATCTGTTATTTAAGTACCTAAATTTCAGGTCTCTGCAACGCTTAGTTTTTAAGATTTCCGTGGCCGCGCGGTTCTCCGCGTTTCGATGGCGTAGCCACGTTCAAACCCTTATAACTTTTTAACCATAACTTTGACAAATTTAAGGTTTTGGGAAATTTGAACCACATACATACATATTTTTACAAAATCATAGCATAGTTATTTAAAAACAAAACGCCGTGGTCGCGCCATCGAAACGCACACCCTATAATATGGTGTAGCGACCTACTTATTTAGAAACTTTATATACATAAAACCTTCACGATATAATTTTTACTTTTCTTCTGATCTGTCACTTCTCTGTCTTGTATTGATTAAATTTATATAGAATTATGAATTTTTTTAATTTAATTTAGATAGTGTACATCAACCACTAAATTGGTGACCCCGACTTGATACGCCCTGAAAAGGAAATCCTAAACTTTATCAGGCCAAGGAAATCCACAGTACCACGATGACAATATAAAGCAGTCGTCTGCCGACCAACGTCCAGACTCTGCTGGCTTCACAGCCATTTATTTCTCTCGAGGGATTAGCAGACCTGGCGGAAAGCGTCCAGGACATCGTGACCCCAGGCCAACAATAACAAACAATATATAGTTATACAATATTATTGTTGCCACTAATCTCGCGAATTGTGTAGTGACGATGACGTTATAAGTTGATAGTAAAAGTTTTAAAGAAAAAGTTTATTTTATTCTTTTTAGCGCATTTAAATAAAAGGTCAGACGAAAGTATTATATAACTTCGTTTTTGTTCGGAACGGTTCGGAACGCTGAGTGCGTGCGTACGAACTAGACGCGCGTGAAGACTAGCGCCTAACTGCTCATTACTGATACTATCTCTGTCGGGCACGATGCCAGGTGAGACAGCGTGCTTTTTGGCCACGCCCACCAATGAGTTCGAGCCCGTGTGATGTGTCACCTTAAAGAACAATTTTCAGATTTTGTCCATTGTCGTCCGGCTTAAACTGCAACATTCAAACATGACATGACAATAAAACTAATCAGTTTAATGTCAAGTTCAAGTGCCACTAACTAAACTAGTCCAAATAAAGGCCATACCTTGACAGTGACAGTGAATAAACATTTTTAAAGCATCGAGTATCAGTGGCATAATACTCGATGAATTACATCACATTAAATGTTTTTTCACTGATAACAATCAGTAGTGTGTTTATTATCTGTACACGTGTATATCATCGATTTGTAGTATGAATGGCAATAAAAAAATAAAAAATGGAAGTAAAATAGCCCAGTATGTCCCCAGCCGTTCCCGAAAGGGAACAGAACATTTTTATTTTGTCTGTAATTGCGGGTTACTACAGGTTAAAAGATTCATAAGCCGTAAAAGAATCATCTCTGACAGATTGCATATTGAATTACCCACTGAGTTGCCTTGGGTTGAGCACATCATACAAGCTCTTTGTACGAGAAGGTAGGTATACTACCTACGGCACAACCCAGTGATAATCAAAATCTACTAGGAATTTAAGTTCATGCTTCTCGTCTAATTGGCACGATATAAACCACACATCATTTTTTTTCTGCCTTCATATTCGAGTCTTTTATCTTGGGTAGATACCTTTTGTCGGTTATCAGTGTAGGTACTGCTACTACATATATGAGTGAAGGCACGACAGACAAAAAAGTTTATCACGATAATCGTGCACTTTTAGGCTCTTCGCAGACTTGAGTCACGACAGTTTTAAGACTATTGCTAACTAGTGCGAGCGAGACAGACTATTTATTCCCTTTAGCAATAGTCTGTCTTAAAACTGTCGTGACTCAAGTCTGCGCTCAGCCTTATTCGTCTGGAATAGTGAGGTGGTCGCGTGGATCGAGCGTGCGCCTTGTAAAAAAATAGTGTTTTGGTGGATTTCATTTAATACTGTATGTTTGCCGAAGCCCAGAATCAAACTCAAACTCAATACAAAAATTCGTTTCATAACCGTTTCCAGAGACAAAACCAGGCACTTTTGAATTATCAAGGAGTCGATCAGTCAAAGCCAAAATTATGAAACTGCCCACTCCAAAGCGATCTCTATGAAGAAGAACGGGCACAAAACTCCGTAGGTAGACAATTTTTAAAGTCAAAATATTGTAAGGTACCAATTTGTGTTACTACAAACAAAACTTTGACCCTGCTAACAGCTAACAACTCTACTCTTAGCATCATCATCATGATGATGCTAAGAGTAGAGTTGTTAGCTTTCATCATCATGATGATGATGATGCTAAGAGTAGAGTTGTCATCATCTTCCTACCCTCACCCCATGTTACTTGTGGTCGGCGCAACACGTTTTTTTCTTCCGTTCTCCTCTGTCAACCGTCACACTATCATTTACACCTTTTTCCCTCATATCATTCCATTCCATCGTTTCCTTGCTCTTCCTCTCCCTCTTCATCCATCCACATTTATATTCATCACTCTTTTAGTCACATGCGATTCTTCCCGCCGCATCATCACTGGTGTGAATTTCTGCTCCTCTCACCATAGTTAGAAACATCAAAAAGGTACATAAATACTAAAGTAGTTTTTCCAAAGTCCCATTCAATAGCAAGTCACGTTGTGTTACCCGTAGTAAAAACTTTTTGCTCAGAAATCGTTCACGAACTATTGTCAACCTTTTTTTATGCCCGCCTGTTTGAATTCAGAATTTACAAACTTTTTTTTATATATCAGCCATGAGTACAAACATTGAACGAAGGCGATGCGTGCTAGATTCGCGTGAAATGAACTGTGAAGACTAATGACCTGAAACAGATAGAATGTATAATGCAAAAATGTAGCTAATATATTATATTTAGATTTACCGTTCAAGAACATTGAATACCTATAATAAGAATAAATTATTTGTACTGCTCTCAAAATGGTGCAGGAAATGAGGAATAACTAATGTACACTGGGCCCGCCGCGTAGTGAATTACATCCCTTCTCCCTCTCGAACAGAAGAGAAAATTATAGGCTAATTACCAATTCGATTTTTGCGCATCGTAGCAAATGAGGTTCCTTTAGAAAACACATAGCAATATTTGCATAATTATTATTGCTAATAGGCGCATACAATATCAACTCCTAGAATCAAAATCAAAATATTTTATTTCACATAGGCCTACATGGGCACTTAAAAAATTTCGAAAAGGTGCACGGTTTGGGTTGGTCGTTTCCATGGAGAAGATCCGGCAAGAAACTCTATGGTTATTCTTTTAATGAATGAATAAGATGATGTTCTAAATCCTTTTTATAGCCATTCTAAGAATATCAAATTCTTCATTGAAGTTCATCCAAATTTTACTTTCTAGCAGAATAAAAATCTTTCTCATCGCTGGAACCTGCTTATAGAGCAAGATATACTCCACCTTGACAGCGTTTTCCTCATAAATTGTCCTTACTCAACATCGAAAAACTAATTAATAGTATTATGCCAATAAATCGACTGTCCCGTACCGAAGGACCACAAATTAGTACCTTAACGATAACTAGATGGCGTTAGTATTGACTACACTTGTGAGAGTTGGGAAGTTCCCTCGGAGGTTGGCTATAAAAGAATTGATGGTCATCGTGAATGCAATGGACGTCGGGTGTATCTAAACAGTCCCATCCAATTAGACCGAGGGAGTTATGGTCAAGTTTACCCTGGAAGGCAATCGATTTGCGGTTCGGCCGCATTAATCACGGCACCCTTAGAATAAAGGGTCAGGTACAATGTTTGGAATGTGAAGCGGATGCTGGTTTTCGTAATGCGATATCAAATAAGCAGGGTGTTTGCTATGGGGATTCTTTGTCTAATTAGAGTGGTTGCACACTTTGGAGTCCAAATTGTACATAGTTAGGACGTCCTTTTTAAAGAAACTAAACGATTTCAACCATTTTCACCAGGAAAAAAAACTCTCATGAATTACGATGCTTAGACAATAAATATTCACATGCAGCAATTGAATGCAGAAAATAATACCAATTTTCCGAAGTTCATTGACTCTCGAATGCTCATCTAGATTTTAAGATATAATTGTTTGTTTTCAGTTGTGTCTAATCGTTTCCACGCATTCATTCCTGCTGGTCATCTTGAGATGGTCTTTGTGATTTAGTCTAGACGTGTGCTTGTGTACCTAATCTATGATTGGACCTACGGCTTCAGTTTCTATGATTGATTACTATCTATAGGTACTTAAACTCGAGATAGGGCCTGTCATATGTGCACGCAAGGGTCTGATATCTGTATCAGCAATCATTCGCGAACGTTGTTCAGAAATGAAGGTACTTCTTTTTAAACACTGCCGACAACGTTCGGCGTGCTAAAAAAAAGAAACACTGGACTGCACAAATTTTGTCTGATTTTGTTTGTTGTATTTTTTCTGACCTAATAATTATTATAAAGGGTGTAAAAGTCTCTTAACGAAGCCAAAAGGTACTTGTTCTCCCCGTCATTGCGATCATTTTTTTTGTTCTAGACCATACCTGGGAACCTTCTAGTTACGGAGATATTGGGGGTCAAAGTTCCAACTTTTTTACATTTTTTTTAAAATGCATGATTTTAGTGTACGTTTTTACTTTAAACACCTACAGGTTCCTCGTACTATTCAATCCATCCATCAGCACAATGTTTTAAGTGCGTTACACTGAGTCCCACAAAAAAAGTGATATTTCACCAAAAAAAAAAACATTTCCCTTTAATTTGCTAAAATTTTGCGTAGAGTTACTTAGTTTGATGGACAGAATGCTTGGTTGACGGCTTCGTGATGACGTTGTTAACACTCTGTATTATATTTAATTTCATTAAAATCTATGTTATCAATAAGATGTAATCTTATAGTATCATGCTTCAAAGATAAATTATGTGGTAACGATGACTACGCGTCTTCGCAAACTCTAGGTGGTACCTACTACTATCTACTAAACGTGTTGGCAATCTTGTTGCCTAGTCGACTGTTGTGTCTATTATCATGTAGCAAACAACCGTAGTTGTTTAGAATAGCAAGAATTTGTATGGTACGAGTATACTACAACTAAAAGTCCAGACTACTGAAAAATCATGCTCTAATTATATTCGGGGTTTACATGGTAAAATCGACTTTTCCTATTGTTGAAGTCGGTTAAAATGTAGCTAAAGTTACTCGGGCCATAATAAACAATCGATAAACACCTTATTAATCAAAATCGGATGAATAGTTTAGGCGCTACGGAGGAACAGACGTAAATACAAACATACATACATTTATACATAGACTGCTAAAATCAATCTTTTGGTCTTCTAAATTATTTACGTCTGCTTAACTCATTGGAACATAGCTCGCTGTCGTTACAGATACAAAATGGGAAAAAAACGGCCGTTTTTAGCAATTTTTCTAACTAAAACTACAGTGAAGTATATTTAATGAATTAAATAGACGTCAATAATCTAGAACTCCAAAGCATTGATTTTGTCAATCAGATTTTATATTAATTGTGTATATAACGAGTTCTGATTTTTTTACTAAAGTGGCGCTAGTGTGCACGCCGAAAATTCGGGGAGCCCCTTAATAAGGCAATTAAAACTTAAAGAGTTGCATCTGTTGCTCTCATAATGTAAACGAAACTTGAATTCTTACTGTATTTAGGTTTCAGAATAAGAAGGTCGTATTAAACGAGATAATTTACAGCTAACAAATAATACAAAAACTGTATTCATATTCAAAAGGGTTGGTTGTCCAGCGTCCAGCAGTAATTCGCGAATTAATCATATTGTCCTCCAAACAAATTTGTGCCAGGAGGACCGAAAACGTCCGGAGTTTTGATGGAAACAAAACAAAGCGAACTTTGGTTATTAATAGCGAAAGCTTTGGACAAAGGGTGCGACGATATTTTAATATTATATTTTCAATTATTCATTTAATACCGTTTTGTCTGTGTAGTGGATGGTTAAAGGCTTTACAGTTCGAAGCGTTCGGCTCTTCCGCAGTATAGAAATAACCAGTATACCAAGCTAGCGCTAACTAGACGTCCGCAGAATAATTATATTTTTAAAGATTACAGTTGGGATAGAGGTCTTGTTGAGTGGAGGCGGCGAATCGGCAAACATAATGTAGGAAGCATTCATATCTGGCTAGGTTGAGCGATTATCATCATAGGGTGCTGGTAGCACATGCATGATAGTTGCCGAGAATCGAGTTATATGCCGTGATGAAACCAACGTTAAGTCAACTGAAGTTTTTGGTAGGTTTGTTACTCTAAGCACGTAACTAATTGTCTCAATACGAAAGCTTCGGTTTACTCAGGAAATATGTATTTGTAAACTAAAACATACTTATTAGAATTATTTTTTTAATTTTAACTTTCTTTGCGTGTGTGAGCCGATTCAAACCACTTGCTCCAAGTTGAAATACTGAGTATTGGCTATTGCTACTAGTATGTGCGTTTATTTTAAAAACGTTCAATGGCTGTCGGGTCTTGTGCGGACACCTACAGGATTAAATCTAGGGGGGTAAATCTTTAACTCAAAAATTGAATTAAGATAAGATACAAAAACGATCGAAGTGAGCTCGAAAAATTAGCAATCATTCATACGGAAATAGGAATAAGTTAGTAGATTCTCAAAAAAATATAATAAAATATAATAAACACAGTAAGAATTCAAGTTTCGTGTAAATTATGAGAGCAACAGATGCAACTCTCTAAGTTTTAATTGCCCTATTAAATGACTACTTCATGATATCGTGACATTTGAGTGGCCAAGTGTAATTTATAGATCAATTGAGATAAATAATACATTCAATTCATTTGTTAGGTCGCGAATCATACTTTGGTCAACATACAACCTGATGCCAATTGAAAAAAATGTAAAAATATTTTAGTGTCACGGGCTACCTTAGCGCATCCCCCTTTTACCAGACTACGGCAAAGCCAAAAGAAAGGCTTATGATTTTAGCAGTCTATGTATAAATGTATGTATGTTTGTATTTACGTCTGTTCCTCCGTAGCGCCTAAACTATTCATCCGATTTTGATTAATAAGGTGTTTATCGAATGGTTATTATGGCCCGAGTAATTGAAGCTACATTTAAACCTATTGCGGACTATGTTCGAGGGTCTTGCGGACCACCGGTGGTCCGCGAACCAATGCCGTAAACGGTCAAGAGGGCTATTAATATCCGAAACAACACCGCAAAGTACTAAGTCTGCCACTCAAACTACTGGTAACAGAGCCACTTTGATCCCAAAAATCACGCAATTTACGAACTAAGGGTCCCTCGGAATAGCTTTGTATTCATAACCTAATGCCGGCGTCAAAGGTCGGAGGTCAAGGTTGGTATGCGGTTGAGGCCAGTCCCTTTTCCTCAAGGGACCTGGAGTTTACATAAATAAACACTGTGGTCTTTGTAAGTAAATTGGATGCAGAAGTTCTGATAAAAAGTAGTCTACGTGTCCATTTGTGTGTTGAGGATTTTAGGTCATGCAGGATGCAGGTAATCTTTCATACTGGTGCAGTGGTGGTAACTGCCCTGACCCTCGGGTTGTAGGTTGTATGGTTGAACCCAAGCAGATATAGACGCCAGAACATCAAGCTACTACAAACTGTCAATTAATGTCTTTATAGTTTTTCAACTTTATCGCTAAAGCATTAGGTTGAAGGTTGATTGGGAAAATTTGTCAGTTTCGGGTTGCTTGATGTGCTGGCGTCTGTACTTTCCTTTGTGTAGGTAATTTATTTAATCACCATTGATTTCAAAGCAGTGAAGAAACCGGCGTGATGAAATCTGCATATCATAAAACCAAACACTCGAACGCATGTGACATCCACCAACCTAGACCCGCGTGGTGGTTCATGGCCCACTCCCTGCCACAGAAGGCCTGTGTCGTCGTTATAGGCTTACCATCTTTATATTGGAAAATTTGGAAACTGTTTTATTTCATCCGTCCCAAACCCTGCCAAGAATAATCTAATTTAAATCTTCTGTTATCTCGTTCCGTGATTTTTTCATTCTTACCCAAAAGGCCAAAGGGCCCATCCATCCGGGATTTATAGCGGGCCAACGTCATAGATTTCCGTGAGCAGTCCCGAATCAAGTTCGTGTAACGCATGTTAATGTACGAAATCCTTGAATCACTTCAGAATTCCCGACTGACTCGTTAGTCTAGTGGCGGCAAGCGCTATTACTGCTTAGCGTGACGACCTGGGTTTTATTCCTGAGTTATTAAATCGACTAAATAAAAGTATAAAGTCGTTTTAATATAAGAGATATCATGTTGCTTTTTAAGTGAGATTTCTAAAGGCTTGATTATAATAGACAATTTATGCAATCCTGTAATCGCAGAACACATTAGTTTAGTAAAATTGGGTCTGACGACGACGAAGTGACTGAAGTTTGGATTTTTATTAAACTTAGAAGGTATACAATATACAAAACTGTCGAACCAATTCTAATTTAAATAGCACCAGAGTGTACTCGTTACATTATTTGTTGAGATCAACATCTTTTGTTGCTCAATACTATTTAGTTTCGGATTGTCAATGTCAAGCGCATTGATGTTCTCTGTTTATTTCTTGTTCTGATCTAGGAAATGCAAATCTGTCGTGACAAACAAAAACCTTTGAATCGGATCTATTTACATTTATTTGTATTTTTTTTTATGTTTCTACAGAAGTAAAAACTTCTCAATGTGAATCTGGAACTTATCAAACAGAATTGAAATACAATTGCCATGGAGGCTTTATTTACTACTGGAAGTTTCAATAAAAACATCATAACATCACGCCTGTAATCCGCGAAGGGTTGGGTAGAGGTGTACCTAATAGTACACCGACAGGGGGCGAGCCTATTCCCATCAGCCGGGGACAGACTCCAGACTCCGTAGCTGGTACTGAGAAATTTCTGATGGAGAAACCCAATAACTTTACCCGACCTGGGAATTGAACCCAGGACTTCATGTCAGCAGTCGCGCTTAGGACCACTAGACTAACGAGGCAGTCTAAATAAAAATATTTGTCTCTAATGAAACAAACTTTGGTTGACATGTTTGTCAACCAAAGTTTGTTTCATTCGATTTTTGATTCATTATTCTCCTCAAGTATGACCATGACTATTGTGTATTTTTCCTTCTTTACTCAAATTAACCACTGACAGTCATCACGGACCCCAAATTTCTGAATCTAGAAGCATGTTTGCACAAGTCTTTAATTTAATAATTTATGTAAACAGTAAAAGGAAGATTTTTTGAAAATTAATTGTCTCCTGGTTTCCTCCTTTTCTCCATGCAATTTTGATAGAGAAAAGGAGGAATAGAAAAAGGGAGGAGGGATGAAGGGGAATACGTGATGAACACAGCGCTTGTCCAATCAGAAAACCTAACACTGAAACACAATTCGCAGCACAACTCAATTTCGATTTCATTTAACACAGAACCCTTTTAAAACAAAGAACTAGTGCTAAACCTGATCTACGTAAGTAATTAGGCAGACGAAGGCAATCACATTCAATTCCTTACCGCCCCTTTCACTAATATCCTCTAACACCTTTTGCCATTATCACGTCGTGATTGTGCTTCTTAAAATATGCAAAGTGCCTGCCAAAGGCAGAGCGCACAAATAGCTAAGCGACGTGTAGCGAGAATGAGGAATCTAGTCGTAAGGACCAGATTCCTATACCCACAAGAAACAGTAGGTAAGCTTGAATTCCGAAGTAACGTGACATTGTGCATGTAAACAGTTTAGGCCGAGGTGTATCTTGAACTAGTACGCCCACATTAGGCCAGTTATGTTTAAATCTTACGCATTATGGGACTGCATCAACTCTGACTACTGACATGAAAATCGTAACCGAACACACGCACACTACTTGGGAATCAAAGCCAGGACCTCATACTCGGCAGTTATAGCGCTTTCGACTGCACTGGACTAACCAGGCAGTTGAGAATTTCGACGTGAATCAAGATAAGGGGATTCCGTACTCATTAACATGCGTTACACACACTTGATTCGGGGCTGCACACGGAAATATATGGCGTTGGCCCACTATAAACCCCGGATGGATCGGACCCTTTGTTTGGAAGAATTTTAACTCATAAATCCATTCATTTATTCTTCGCGGACAGAGAACGCACGGTCTAACTGCTGCTTGGACATTTTGCACTAATCTGCTTTCATAATGGTAGTGAATACTTAGAGGAGTTAAATAGGGCATAAAAGTTTGTATGGGTGTTCGTTATTTTTGCCGATAAAAAATCTCTTCGGGCACCCTGCATCCGTAACATAACATCACGCCCGTAATCCCCGAAGCGTTAGGCAGAGGTGTACCTAATAGAACACCCACGTTTCGCCATAAAGTTTCATGTGGTATTACATTTCGCTAAGAACTTTCGCTTTCGAAGCAGACTCGCTAGTCATGCATCTTAAAAGAAAAAGGTTGTCTTTAAAAGATCGCTTTTAGCGATAAGACCGCCCATTGTGTCACCCCTTGTATGTTTTACTTTATTTTGTATCTGTAATTTTAATGGTGTACATAATAAAGAGTATTCTATTCTATTCTATTCTATTCTTAAGAAATAGAATAACAAATACAAAAGAAAGGTGCGCTAATCAACTTCTAGATTTCCATTTCCTCTTTAGTTCTCAAGATTGATGTTCGTTCCGTCTCTCTGGAGTCCAAGGACCAAGGATGGAGGTGCTCTCCTCTAAGTAATAAGGTTTCCACTTTATCAAATGTGCAGTTGTTTAGTGTTCTCTCAGGATTTTGTAATTCTCAACTTGATTTAAAAGAGTTTCCATGGTTTCCATGGCTGTATTCTTTGCTATGAATAGATGTCAAATTGTAAATCCTTAATTGGCTGTAGGATTAGTTAAAATAGTTTAGGTTAAGATTGTAAAGAGCTGTGGATTTTGTGATAAATAAATAAATTTCCTGTTCGTTGTTATCCATGAAAATCTATGTTTTGGAACGGGCAACTAACTAAATTCAACTTTCTGACTGACTGATTTCTTGACAATTTAAATATGCTTGTGGTTTAAAATTTAAATAAATGCTTTGTGTTTGATTCTGTCATTCTGTTTTGTACACATAAAAAGTACACAGGTAAATATCTACCTATCTACTTGAAAAATATTTGTTATAATCTTTCTACTTCGGGATCAGACATCAAAATTCGTCTTTCTCATTTGTCTCGAAAATCCACAAAGCAAACTCTCTCAGAATTTTTCTTACGCTTCCAAATCAACATAGAAATGTGAATGGAAATACCTTTCAGATTGTTTCCCTTCTTAAACAGTTAGGGTCAACGTTCATTAGTGACTTAAGTATATAACATTAACTGTAGCACCGACTCATCGTCTATTAGAATCCCTAATTACAAAAGAGACAAAGAAAGCTTGTCTCATTTCGTTCTACATTGCCTTTTTGGTAATTTACCTCACTAACGATGTTACAGGAATGACGCAATGTAAATCGAATATAAACTTGTTTATTCAGATGGCAGCAGGCTGTATGATCAAGTAGGGTTTCCATCAATAAATGTTGAAATTGTATTTACCAAACCTTTCTTGTCTTGAGAGCTCTAAAAGACAAATATGTAGACCGTGTACAGTCGTGGTCTTTTCACCTGATCAGTTAAAAATTTTTTCGCTTAAATCATGCGGAGGCGCCAAGCCACGCCCCTCTTAGAGCTTAGGCCTATTAGGAAAGCGCTGACTTTGGCGCGCAAAATATTAATAACTCTCGCTTGGCGTGCGTCGTCAGTGCACTCGGCTGATCGGTATCTTTTCATTCATTATTTCTGTACAAAGTCAACGGGGGGTCCTCGATAGTACATACGATTGTACTTTAACTTATAGAATAACTGAAAATGAAACTAAAAAAAATACCATGATATTATTAAAAAACCATCACCGTTAACCAAGCCAACATAACCCTACAAATCAGGCATCCACATTTGAAACGTTTCCGCGAGAAAGTCCAGCAGGACCAGAAATCGCTGGTTACCGATCACAACAGTTTCAACAGGCTGCGTCGCTAACGAGCGGCAATCTGCTGAGATTGCCGACTACTCATTAACAGCACAGTTATAATTACTTATCTATTATACCTTCCTTTTACTTGAGCCATTAGCCGAGGAAGTGGCTGACTAGGGAAGTAAGCGGTAATCTTGGAGCAGCTTTAGGGAATGTTACCTTTTAATTCGCGTTTAATGTTGATGATCTCTGCTTTAGGAAGTGGGTTGTCTCTTGTTTAGCTTAGTAAGGTTATAATGGGTTCAATTCCTAGGTAGAGCGAAGAGTTTATTAGATTTTTCCATTAGGATTTCCTCAATAGTAGCCTGGAGTTTGAAAGTTAACGGTATGACCCCCATGACTTGGAAAGTATGTTAAACCGTTGGTTCCACACCTGCAGTCTCTGAGGGAAGAGCGAGTGCACTGTTTATGAATACTAGTGAAAAAATCTAGATTTTTCCCCGTCTACAGCAAAGCCAAAAGGAAGGGTGAAGAAAATAGGAGAAGTCTATTTTACCTTGTAAACCCCAATTTTAATTAGAGCGTGATTTTTCAGTAGTCGGGTTTTTTAGTTGTAGTATACCACAGAATTATTTGTTATATTTTTATGACAGCTGTGTTGTTGGGGAATTTGTTCTATCTACCTAAAATACTATAAGAAGTATTTAAGGGCGACGTTTTAACTTAAGCATTTTGGTCACACACAATATTTTCTGCGTCGACTGTATTTATTAATAATACTTTCTGTCTAAGAATACAATAGTGGTGTCTGCAATGCGTTATTTTCTTTAATTTATGTGGCATAGATTACGCTGCAAGGCTAATATCAGGGCTGACAGTCAAGGGTGCATAATGTTGACAATACAACCTTTAGCAACAAAATTGCGTAACGTACTTTTAATCACAAACAAAGGATAATGAAGTACATTCCTAATCCATTGCTATACAATATTTGAAACATTCATCAGCTCGTAAACGTAAACAACGCAATAAATGTTGAGCTGACAAAATGAAAGGCATTATTTACGATTTCTACAGGCGAGTCGCAAGAAAAAGATAGTTTTGGAGACGTAGATTTAATTAGACAAACTTTACATGAATATTAAACATAAAAATTAAGTTATACAAGTGACCATGATCGAAGTTTGATTCATAATGAGAATCACACAGGTGTTCCTCAATTCGGAGAGGTGACCGTGAGAAGATGTCGCCGTGAAGAGCTGACGTTGCGTTGCCGGGTGGTCCATATGCACAGCCGCGCTGGGTACAGTGCAAGCGATGCGATGCGATAGTTAGCTTAGCGTAACACATTTCCATGATGTTGAGTTGGATGAGTTTGTTACTCAATTACCCCTGAGTTATGTTACACACGTATGTCGTCTCCCCTATAGTTAGTCGTAAAAACTCATGATCATTTCAAATTGGTGTCAGCATCATTCTCCGGCCCTTATCCTTTATTTGGTGTATTCCCGCTGACCCCACTGGTGGGGCCAACGGGAAAAGTCAAAACCATCGTGTCGTTGGCCCCACTACCTTGAGATCAAGATTCTTAAGAAAAATGGAAGGAAGGAAGGAATTAAATAAATCTTAATGATGTCAATGGGAAATAAAAGACATTCCGATCCATACAGTACGACAACTCTGATCACGGTCTTGTATATTGTCCCTGGTGACAAATTGGAAAAAAGTTCCTGTCACAGTCCATCCATCGTTTCTTTGGTCTTCCTCTACTCGTACACCATCCAAATGGTGCGACTTCAACAACATTTCCGTCCATTTGACCCCCAATATCTCGGTAACTAGAAGGTTCCCAGGTATAGTCTATCGATATGATCGCAATGACGGAGAGAATAAAGACCTTATTACCTTTCGGCTCCGTTAAGGGTATTGTTACACCCACATACCAAAGGTGTTGAAGTGTAGTGTGTGTGCTTCCACACTTTTGTACCCTAAAAAAATGTACTTTAGGTAAATTCACTAGCTATCAAACATAAAAGCAAAATACTCTCTCAGAATCTCGATGATGAACATTCTGAATAGCGTAATTCGTCATAGCGTACTTTCGGAGTAACGTACTTCGCGATGACGAACATTCTGAATAGCGTAATTCGTCTTAGCGTACTTTCGGAGTAACGTACTTCGCGATGACGAACATTCTGAATAACGTATATCGGAGTTTTAAACTTCGGAGTTCCGTAATACAGTCCTATTCTATCACTAATTGCATTGTCACATATAAGTATAAGTACCGATCTTGGCGCCAACAAAATTTACTTGTCAAGCTGTTTGTTGTCCATCTGTGAAACCTGTCAAATTTAGCATTAATATCATCTCTTCACATTTTCTTCATCTTCTGCTTCTCTATAATATGTATCTTAAATCTCTTGGGTACACTCTACCTCTAATTTATAATTTATACCTATGCTATTATATAGGTAGGTATGCTATTATATTAATATTATTATTATATATTACCTATGTAGACAACAATATTGGCACATGACGTAACCACCATTGTGGATCCCCGGACATGACGGTTATATTTAATCATCAACATGCGGGCTGCCTCATGATCCTCATTCATCGCTGAACGCCGTATTTTGATCGTGAATATTACCAATATAAATTACAGCTGATACATGAAGCTTTGTCGGGAAATGAAATTAATTTGTTTAACGAAAGTTATTTATTACAGTCATGATTTATGCTTGCAATCAACTTGCAATAGTGAGGACCCGCACTATTTTTTTTTTGTTCACTATGTTTTTAAGGTTGGTTGGTGGGTGGTTTGTGCTTGGTTGATGGCAATAGGCTCGCTCCCTATTACATGGGACTTAAACATAACTGGCGAAATGTGTGTGTGTCCTATTAGGTACACCTCTGCCTAACCCTTCGGGAATTACAGGCGTGATGTTATGTAGGAAAATTTTGTTGATAAAAACTGTTTCTTCAATGTGTCGGCTTGTGTCCTGAAAAAATCTAATTAGTCCGTCAGTTAGATTATCCAAAAATATTTGACACGTATTTTTTCTTTTGTTACGTACTCGTAAATCAAAATTGACGAAGATACGACGCTTTTAAAATTCTCAATACGTCACGCCGTGCTGTAATTTTTAGTGCGTTCTGACGTCACGAGCCCCACTCTCGAGTTTTGATGCATTTTATCTTTGTCAATATTCATTGATTTACAAAAACAAAAAATACGCATTATTTTCCAATACTCTAACTGACGGACTAAATAGATTTGCAATTTATTGATGGTGGAAACTAGCCTATGGTTTGCATTCTTCTGTTTAATAAAGACTGATTTTGATAGCAATCTGTCTGTGAACCTGCTAGCTCTGACATCCATTACTATTAATAGTAATATAATTAATTTGGTAATTAAATCTTTGTGATTAATGAACTCGTAATTGCTTCTTATTACCACTGGTAGTCATTTGTAAGAGTTTTAAACAAAATGTTATCATAGAAAAACATTTCAGAGTGCCTTGACCTATAATTTTCAATGTTATAAAAATACTGAAACTAAATAAATACCAAACACTGTTTTATGCTATCACGGAAGATACATCTCGTAAGTCACATTTTAAGTTGAAATAAATTCCCCTAAAAACGTTATTCTAATTAATGTAGACAGTTAAAACTAGAGTAAGAATAGATTTTTCCGGAGGCTGGGCTTGTACCCGGTTACGTCTACATAAACATTGATGTGTTATCAACATCGTCATCACAATCAGCTTGCAATGTCCCCACTGCTGCGAAAATCCTATCTATGAGGGGGAGTGAAAGAAGAAATAAATAAAAAATATTAGTTTTTTGGAGTGGGCTATATATTATGTAATCCACCACGCGGGCCCAGTGCGGGTTGGTAGATCATGTCTTCGATAGTTTGGTTCTAGCCTCTAGGACTCTAGGTCATGCCGGGTTCGCCACGATGATTTCCGTTGCGGTTTTGAAAGCAATGGTTATGAAATAAATTACGCAAAGTAATGTGCCTGCTGGAACAATAAAAGAGAGGCCTATATCAGGGGTGAATTCAAGCTGTGGATGATGAATGTGCCTACCGGGGTTTGAACTCACTACCGATCGCTGGGCCACCACGGCTCCTTGTTATGTTATGATGTCTTTTAATTATTAGTAAATAGTATGACAGCAGGACGACTAACATCCCAGCTATGTTGACACAAGCGTGGGAAGCGAGGTCATACCGCCGCACTGTTTTGGGTTCGAATTCGTGTTTTAAATAAATATTTTCATTACTGAAGTTACAGGCGTGTTTTGATGTAAAATTATCTACGTTAGTAGATATTAAAATATACATATTATTATATCCTTTATTAACAATCATTCATACTTCAAAATCATCGTCATCATTAGCCTACAGTAGTACACTACTTGAAATAAAGGCCGCTTTAATCGCACACCACATAACTAGATTCTTGGCAACTCCCATCCCGCTACTACCGAGACAGAGGTCGTCCCACCTTGTGCCCCGCGTGGGCGGAGCACCGCCGTGTCCTCGAAGCGGCGATTGGCGGCGGCGACCTCTCGCAAGGTGCAAGCCATGGTCCGGAGCGAGACTGAATGGGACGCCGTCACCTGCTTCTGCGAATCAGTAATGCTAGAGAAGGGGGTGGCGGAACGTGAGAGGTAGAGAACCTCACAGCGTCCCGGCCGCCGCGGGAGACGCCCCGGGCGTCGGTGGCCACCACGTGGAACCCGGCCACCTTTCACACAAGGACCGATGCCTGCCGGGGTTGCGGGACTGTTCGAAAGAGATACCGTGACCCCGGAACACAAAGGGTGATGAAGGAACATGGATGGGTTTTAGTCAGTAAAAGTCTGACACTCCCTCCTGCTCCGCCCAGAGCGGGAGAAGTCATTTGATGATTTCCCATCCGAAAAAAAAAAGAACACGTTTACCCCAACGGTTTTCGGTTCTACGGCTAATATGGCCGGCGCATTGCCACTTGAGCTTATTTATTCTGTGAGCCATGTCGACAACTTTGGGTGATCCGCCGACCATTCATACGTACAAAAACATTTAAAAACAAAAAAAAAATGTTTTCGGCCGGGCGCTGTCGGGAGCAAGGTCAATTAAGCCATTGGCTGTAACGATTATCGGCACATCATTATTATTATATGCCTTATAGGCATATAATCTTACATTAAAAACTTGTAGGTATAATTAAAAAAAAAACTTGTCAAAATGTTGGAACTTTGACCCCCAATATCTCCGTAACTACTTCTAGTTACGGAACCTTCGTTCCCAGGTATGGTGTAGAACAAAAAAATTATCGCAATGGCAGGGAGAACAAGTGCCTTTCGGCTTTGTTTAGAGGTTTTTTACACCCTAGAGGCCTAGAGGTCGTATTTTGGACTGGGAACTAATCTTTTTCCGATGCCTCTAATTATCTTGATTGACTGTTTACGCGCCATTTTCAGTGTCCTCATTATACAAGAAAAAAAGAAAAAGCTAACAGAAGTCAAATTTTAATCATGTAGGTTTAAAGTACCTACCTTGCTATTCTTAAATAGGTTAAAATATTAGGTAGGTATTGGTGTCGATTCTGTTGGGCACAAATTAAACTTAATTTAGGCTATTGCTATCTTTTTCTCTCTAAAAAAACGAGAAAGAGACGGACGTAATTTAGAGCTGTCAAATTATTTGGAACTAATATTTATATAAATGAATATTTCCATACAAATGAAGGGTGCACGTAAAAACATGTCGACTAAAAACACGGTGAAACGCAAGGCATAAACTAGTTTGACATCTCTAATTTAATTCATAGCTATAGGTCGTCCTTTTCGCGCACTGCCTTTTAGTAAAAGTAGTGTTGCCCAAATGCAAGACCAAGACGAGACCTTAGCCAGTCTTGGTCTTGGTCTTGCGTCAATACACCTGGTCTTGGTCTTGGTCTTGGTATTGCGCTCTCAGTCTTGGTCTTGGTCTTGCAGCAAGAGTCTCGCGAGTCTCGCAAGTCTTGCGAGACTCTACTACTTAGACTAGACTACTTTCAAATACCTATTAGCCTATTGCTATATAATAAACACGTTAGTTTAGATCTTAGAACAACGTAATGTAGGTACATGTTGAGCTTAAATTGACACAGGCATAGTGTAGTAACCACCAAATAAATAAAATTAACTTGACAATAATTAAAAAAAATTACGCAATTTAGTACCTAAACGTAATTACTAACTCTATGTAGGTACCTTTAATGATTTTCTGTACGTGTACTGGCTATTATTATCCCGCCCGCTGTAGTGATCGGATTCGAGTGATTGTGAGAATGTATCTTCTATAACTCATTCAATTTATACCTACTGCTGACATCTTCAAGGTCATTTAATTTTATCCTCTTGTGCCAACCCTACCATAAAAATAGGTAACAGTTTTGTATGCTTCTGTCCATACTCTGTGGCGGCGAATGCGGCGCTCAAACAGTGTCAAATGCTGTGATACACTTATTGCACAGTCTTTGATACACCGCGGCGTTTTTGTCGGTAAATTATCAAATAAGTAGGTACGTAATGCACCGACCGACCAACGGTTTATTCGCGCAACGTCAAATTTTCCCAATCAACCATGAACCTTAATGATTTAGCGAAAAAGTTGAAAATATGTTAAAGAAATTTGGCAGATTGTAGTAACTTGATGTGCTGGCGTCTGTACCATAACACGGCTGGCTTAAAAACTGCTACTAGTACTAGACCTACTCGACTCGCTGTTAGTTTTAAATTTTGCTGAATAGAAGGATAATATAAACTTTGAAACATAAGTACCTACATAATGATTACCAATCTACTAACGTTAGATCTGCACATTAGACTTATACAAGTATAACATAATACTATAGGTAAATACAAGAACCGTACAAGCCTCCTAGGAAGCCTACAAGGTATGAACTTTGCTAGAAAGTTATGCTAGATACATTTTTATCACATGGGAACATATTTGTAAGTAACAGGCTACCTACTTAATAAATAGTACGTCAGAAAAAATCTGCATCTTTTTGGTAAAAGAGGTGATAGACATAATTACAGTACTAGAAATAGGGACCAACTAGTTCAGCCAGGCTTCAGACTCGCTAAAGTGGACTCATCTTTCATGGGGTACTGTTTGAGATGCTATAATAAAATTCCACAAAGTATTCTTGAACTGAATGAGACGAAATTTAAAACATGCATCAAACGCACACTATGTAAGCAAGCTTATTACAAGTTGGGCGATTATATCGCAGATAAAAATGCGTGGCTCAATGCTGGTCCTGCTCCACATGGACAGGGGCGCATAAATTGATAGTATTAAATAGAATTGTTGGAGCCGCTGAAGATTGTACAACTGTCTTTGCATTGTATAGAATCAATCTCTAGTATTATATAATCGCACAGCCCATATTGTGTGAGTACTATGTACTAGAAAGCTATCATTCACTGAAATCCTACGTCTTTTCTTGACTTGAATGTGCCCTGGCGGTTGAGAGTATGTCACGCTCACTCTAATGTCTCGCTGATGGTGGCGCGTGTGTCGGATCATTCAGTTCCCTTCAAAATGGTTGAGTTGAATGGTGCTGATCCATGCGTCATGTTCGTGAACGGGCGCTGTCAGTTGTGACTGGTCAACTCTTAGTTGCCATGGCTTATTTGTATGTTTATTTTAGAATTGTATTTTTTGTTTTTACTATGGACACTTTTAACGTGCACATCTTGCTACATTGTTCTCACATAATATACCATCTCAACATGAATGATGTAACCAAGATTTTGTAACAATATTTTGATTTAAAAGAGTGTCCATGGAGTTTCTTGCCCGTTCTTCTCCATAGAGATCTACGCTAGGGAATGGGCAACTACAGTACTTTCACAGTTTTTATGTCTTGTGACTGGGACTGTAGCTACATTTAACTTTGTTTCGACAATTCAAAAGTGCCTGTAACTGGCCTACTTGAAATAAATGCTTTGATTTTGATTTTGATTTTGATAGTCGAAATATATAATAATCAGTACATTACCTTTTAGTGTTATGACAATACGGTTTTAAAACTGGGGAACGTCTATCAAAATCGGGATTGAAACCAAATACCTACTATAACGCCCAAATCTCAGTTTGACTTAACTGCGAGACGCAAGAGTCTTGCAGGCTTAGTCTTGTTCTTGCTCAAGTCTTGCAGGGTTCAGTCTTGGTCTTGGTCTTGCTACAATAAGTCGGTCTTGGTCTTGCAAAAATGCAAGAACAAGAACAAGACTGCAAGACCAAGACCGATTTTGGGCAACACTAAGTAAACTAAAGCAATAGCCTTAATTAAGTTTAGCTTGTGCACAACAGAATTACATTAGAACAGCACTATTTTGTTTTTTTTGGATAAGTATACCCGCCACTCTATTCCCAAACCACTGCAACTCCTGAAAGCTAGAATCCACATTGGCGACCACCGGAAAAGCGCCGAGACAATGACGCTCGACGAATTCCCAGAGAAACAATAATACTGTCTTGGATCCCTTTCTTGTCCCACTCTAGAGGAAAGGATTGCCTTTAAAAATAAGTCCAGCTCATCCCACCATCTCCCTCAGAGAACTTATCTTACTACCTACTACTATACCTAAACGTGAAAGTTTATGAGGATGTATGGATGGATCTTTCTTATTCTTTCACGCAAACACGAACGAATTTTGATAAAACTTTACAGCAATGTCAGTCTTAGAATTACAAATCAAGAGCGGCGTCGGCGTCGGGACCTAGTCGTTCATGATTTAAAACACTTTTTATTTATTTTATTTTATTAACATACTTAGGTTTCTTCAATTTTATTCAAATATACATCTGTTTAGATAATGAATCTTTTATGTAAATGTGCACTTAAATAAATGTCACACTTCAATATACTTTACAGATTACCTATAACGTGAATATTAATATTATCAAAACATTTTGATATCAGCTACTAAAGTGTTTTATTATTATATTACACATCTAAACAGTCGCCCGTTAGGCATATTATTTTATCCATAAATATCTTACGCGTTAAGATAAAACCAACACGCATCTACATACTTTACAAACAAATATTGAAATCGTTAGATTCGGTCTGCCGCGTCAAAGAATGTGAAGTATCCGTTTGGTTGACGCTGACTTGAATAGGTATCCTCTTTCTCAGCACATCGTAAGTATAAGTACATCCTTCAATACGTGATGTGCAACTTCACTCTTATTTATTTTTATTTTACTATTTGTTAACACACAGTAAACAACACAGAAAAAGAACTCGTAATATTTGAGTACAAAGGTACTGCTTTTTTCTATCACCAGACCTACGAAATGAGAAAAAAAGAAATGTAGTAGGTAAGTACTTAATTAATTACTTCTTCAGTGTGCACACATATTAGCGCGACCTCAGTACGGCACATCTACTGATTTAAATCTTCATATATTATTATCACAACCAAAGTTTATTCAATAAAAACTGTTTCTGCCTATAGTTATCTATATCCTATTTACGATGGCAATCATTTTGATTGTGCTGTTGACAGACAGCTGGTCTAGTAATCTTTGTGATCGTCACGCTACGGACGGAGGGTGCACGGGTAGCAGTCATTCAGCCTCTGGTTGCAGGAAAATAGAAAACACAGTCGACGGCCGGCAGCCGCGCGAGTAACACGCTTGCGACTGGCACGAAAAAAAAAACACGCGCGCGGGAAAACTGACAATAAATAAAATAATTAATTATTCCTATTTCAAATGTTATTTAATGTAGATGTAGTGTAATTCAGATGCCAAACTTCCGACAATAAATAAAAAGATTCTATTTTATAATAATATATTCAGAAATATATAAAATATGACTGATCAGAAGAATATGGAAGTTTGTGGGAGTGTTATGGACGGGATTGCTGAAAAGGGAGGTGTTTTAGAATCTCCTACTAAGAAAGGAGCAACGGAATACCTGGTGTTTCCTATACGATGGCTGGTTTTATTCGTGTTTGTCTTCAACTCGGCCTCTAACTCGATGCAATGGATACAGTACACTATCATTCAGGATGCTATCGTGAAGTATTACGGGGTGTCGAGTATCCAAGTGTACTGGACCTCGATGATCTTCATGATTACATACATCCCTCTCATATTTCCCGCTAGCTGGCTCTTGGATAAAACGGTAAGAAAATTGTTACTTTTGTTTGTTTATAATGATACTGAAATTGAATTCGTGCAGCCCGGATTTGACCATTTTACCATTGTTTTTGGACCATTGTTACACCTCTGGCCAACCCTTCGGGCGCATACAAGCGTGATGTTATGTTATGAATTCAGCATTGTGTTTTTTTTTTAAGTCTTGAAACGTAAAAGGAAAGATTTGCAAACAAATAACAAAACCGGTATACGCATACGCAATCAAAACACGTAGCCAACAGCCAAACTGTACGTAACTGTATACTACCTTTAAAAGGAAAAAGGAGCAAAAAAAACTATCGCAAAAGATATAAATATACAGTTTCAAAACGATGCCACCAAAAGAGAAACATTTTTGGATGCATGATTGTTGTACAATCATGCATCCAAAAATATATATATACAAAACCATATTTGATATAAATAAAATATCAAATATGGTTGTTTGCAATCATGCATCCTGATGTGGATACAACTGCAAACCGCTAAACTGTTTATTTGGGGACAAAAATATTCAGAAATAAATTACTTTAAGTATACTTATACTCACGTTTTTTTCCTATAAGGGTAGGCAGTTACTACAGGACACCAACTGCTCAATCATTTAGAATGGCGTTAAAAAGAGTCAAAATATTTAATTAATAATTTAAGGAATGAGCATAAATATTAGAATCCATAATCACGTCATCAAATATTCTTTTAAATGCTTACCAGTTTTGTACAAATTTCTTTATCCTAAAAGATTCCTACTGCTATGAGTTGAAATGATTGCATTCCCATTTGACCATTTATATAAGTACATACTATATGCTCGGGCCCGTTGTTGCCAGAAATTCCCTTACGGGAACCTACTACCGTCATAAAAACCTCGACCAGGTCATCTGTATGCCAAGTATCATCGGATGTCCGTACAGGCCTCAAGGTGTGAAAAGATAATAGATACACAGAGTTTTGCTCGCATTTATACTACATATTAACTAGCTGTTACCCGCGACTTCGTTCGCGTGGAAATTTGATGTGTATGTGTGAGACTAATAAAAATCGGTCAAGCCGTTCCGGAGGTATTCGATAACAAGAAGATTACTGCTACCTATTATATTATGTGAATCGGAATTTGTTAACAATTTCAAGGGTTTTAATTTTTGCACGGAACCCTAATCCTTTTAATGAAATAAAAGTAGCCTAAGTTACTCCTCATAACACCAAATATCTGCTAATAAAAGCCCCGTAAAAATCGGTCCAGCCGTTACGGAGATTAGTCAAAACAAAGCCGGAAGAACGGCAGACAAAAAATAATAAAATGTTTTTTTTTTTTGTTATAAGTAGGTACCGTTATACTTTCATAATAGGGTAGATGACAAAAAAAAAAACAATTAGTCCGTCAGATAGTTTTCTTAAAAATATTGGACACATATTTTTTCTTTTTTCACGTAAACAAAAAATGAAGACGATACAGTGCGTCGAAAACTTGTGTGACGTCACATTTGATTACATTGTGACTCAAATGTGACGTCACAAGCCCCTACTCATGATCTTTGACACGTTTTATCTTCGTCAATTTTTATTAATTTGATAAAACAAAAAACACGTAACATCCAATATTTTTCGATACTTAATCTAACTGACGGACTAAACAGAATCATATTTTTTTAGTCAGTCATCTTCCATAATAAGCATTTAGTAAAAAGCTGTTATTTTGAAATCACAAACAGACACTTAAATGTTATTGATTTGTATAGATATGGAATGTGCACGACCGCGTAGCAGCCCCATTACTCAGAAGTAAATTATCAGCAAAACCACATGACAGGTGTTTTTCCTACCTGTTCTTAATACACTGCTCTTAATTAATTGCAGAATTTATGGAAATGT
This sequence comes from Xestia sexstrigata, assembly GCA_941918905.2. Lineage (NCBI taxonomy): Eukaryota > Metazoa > Arthropoda > Insecta > Lepidoptera > Noctuidae > Xestia > Xestia sexstrigata. Next base: position 2,286,019 of record OW799201.2, on the reverse strand, counting down.
TGTTTTTATTGTTATTGTCCAAATCCGTCGTCTATTTGTAGTTTTTACGTCATCTTTAGTTTTAGGTTTCTCAATGTTTAAAAGCCGTATAATAAGCTGACGTTAGAATAAGTGTTACACCTTCTTTAACATAACTACTTTTAAGACTAGATGTAGATTGCCATCTACCTCCACCGAGTGTGTTTACAGTTCACTGTTGATCCTAATACTTCTACCAATTTTCATTTGAGGTTTTTGGTTCAGATAAATAACCAGTAAACACGTACATAGATAATTCTGGGATTCAGCACCATATAGTTAGACTACAAGCCGACTGGAAAGAGACTAAACAAATTATGGTAATCAGATAAGTCAATAATGTTATCAATAATAATCATGTCTAAATTTTCATCCAGAAAAAAATCTTGCTCACTAAGTACTACAAGGATATTATGGACTGTAAATTCTTTTACATTCTTAAAGCCCGTCAGAAATTCATTACAAATACAAAAGAACAACTGCAAATAAGATAAATGGAAACAAGTAAAGTCTAATTACTTACTCGCATATTCGTATCTTTCTAATCTGACTTCCACTGGCGTATCTCTTTAATCTGATCCTCATTGTTAAACTCACTTGCAGATTCACGGAAACCCTGTTTATTTGAATGTGAGATTATGGGTAGGCATCGTCTATGTTTAGGTTTCGTGCTAGTCCTAACATTATTCTGGGTAGTCTTGTAAATTCCAATCATTCGTTGAATAGAGCTTGATCGTAAGCCCTCTGCATCGTCAATACGTATTAGGTTTTGGCTCAATGCTGTTGCATGTAGGTATTTCTTGTTACTCATGTACTGTCTTAATTCTATTCGAAGAAAAACTAGTACCGTTTGAATGTCTCATTAGGTTAGGTCAGCTCACGCACAATGGTCCACTTCAAGGACTAAGTGCGGAAACCTAAACCCTATGATAGATAGGTTAGGTCATAATACTGTAACATGTATTCCTCGTTACGCATATCAGTGAATACAATATTATGTTAGGTTGATTGTACCGTCCTAATCCTAACCGAAAGGGACGTAGTGCCTTTTGAACGTCGCGTTAGATAACTTTGAGTAGGTATGTCAACATCATTATTTAGTTTGATATTGTAGACCTGACTTTATAAACTGGAGCCACTATGTGGTGCCCTGACACAGCCAGAAGGCGTTGCGACAGACCTCGTACAAGATGCCATGGTGGGATAAAACCAACGACCATTGGTCCATATTAGCTCTGGATCAAAACATCTAGAAGTTTTGGGGGGAGGCGTTGTCCCACTAGTTATTAGTTGGCGAGAAGTTACGCAATCGAGGTCGTAAAAGACAACCCAAAAAATCTAATCTAAAGAAAACCCTGAAGTTTTCTTTTTCAATTAAAAATCTTAGTCTCAACAATGACCCTTTCGAACCCTTACTTTTTCAAATGATTAGATTGTTGTGACTCTTCTGGAATCAGAAAAATTAAGTGTTTTTCTTACGTAATTTTTAACTAACTTAATCGTTTTCTAGTTCGTTAGTAGGATTTTAAAGGTTATCGATGTCCAATTTGTACTCTCATTTATTCAAGTCTAATATTTTCTCTTTCAAAGTGTCGTCATTAATCTTAATAATCAAATGATACGATTTATTATTGACTATATATACAGGGTGTAAAAAACCTCATCACGAAGGCGTCAACCAAGCTTTCTGTACATCAAACTATAAGTAACTTTACCCAAAAATTATTGCTGGGAAACTACTTTTTTTTTGGGGTGAAATATCATGTTTTGTGGTAGAAGAAGAGGTTTTTTTACACCCTTTATGTATTATGATGAGGACTAGAGGACCCGTGTGAACTTGGCACCCGACTTTGAAAAATCAGTTTTTTTTAAGGTTTTTCGAAAGATTTCGGTTTGTAGTGGATTGTAGTGAAGCTATTTTCGTTTGTAGTAATGCCAAAAAAATTGTAAAAAAATGTAACAGAAATTAAATTTAATCATGTAGGTTTAAAGTACCTACCTATCTACGATTGTGTGGGAAGATTTGCTATTCTTAGATAGGTTAAAATATTAGGTATTGGTGTCGATTCTGTTGTGCACAAACTAAACTTAATTTAGGCTATTGCTATCTTTTTCTCTCTAATAAAACGAGAAAGAGATGGACGTAATTTAGAGCTGTCAAATTTAGGTGGCACTAATATTTCTATACAAACATGTCGACTAAAAACACGGTGAAGAGCAAGGCATAAACTAGTTTGACATCTCTAACTTAGTTCATAGCTATAGCCGTCCTTTTCTCGAACTGCCTTTTAGTAAAAGATAGCAATAGCATAAATTAAGTTAAGTTTGTGCACAACAGAATCGACACCATTATGTATCACGTTATGCACCATAACGTACTCGTATATTAAAATGGTGGTATTGTACAAGTAATAATTTTAATTAAGAACATGTTGGTGCTTTAGTATGATTTAGGGGCAATATATTTTGCAGATAATTTTCCCAATATAATGACACAGCATGATAAAGTTTTATCATGATAATTTATGTACTATTTTTACGTTTTGGATATTTGCACTTATACATTAGGCGATTAACACACTGCCACGCACCACGCAGCGTAGCGCGTGAATGCGTGTTTTAGGCGATTAACACACTGCCACGCACCACGCAGCGTAGCGCGTGAATGCGTGTTTTAAGGCGATTCTCACACTGCCCTGCATGATGCAGCGTAGCGCGTGGATGCGTGTTCTGTGTGTTGGACTGTGCGTGTTTTCTATACAAACGGAAATACTTACAAGCAACGTTAAAACACGCATTCACGCGCTACGCTGCGTGGTGCGTGGCAGTGTGTTAATCGCCTAACTGTTCTAATTTCATACCCTGTTAATCTTTTATTATAAATTTGCTGTATTTAAATTTGTAAAATTCGCACTCCCGAGCCACAAGATACATGCGATGCTTAGTTTGTGGCTCACCAAATCACCATTTGTATGACACAAGTGTTTGTTTCTTTGATGAATAATAAACTCTTACTACAGCTACTATAAAAACAAGTATTAATTTGACGAATAAAAAAAATTTACCAATAATATGATGACATTCAAATCCAGCCCTATAAAACTATCTGGCTAAATGTCGCGTAACCTTGAGATCAAACCTAGGCGGAACAAGGCTTATAAACCTTGGTAGTTAAGTAAGGAATTCAAATTAATACAAGCATAAACGCAATCTACATTTAGTTTGGAGTTTATTTTCCTCCTTTAAATACTTTACCGTGAAACGAGTCAGCGATATGACGGATGAAGGAATGGTCACAATTTCCGACGTGGCAGTAATTATTCTTCAAGACGTAGTATTTGTGAGACCTTTTGAAGATATATCTTCTTTATTTCAGCAGTGCTTCCGTTAATAATTTATTTCATAAACTGGTAAATTGTTTGCGATTTTTTTTTAAACATGGCCCCACACTAGGAATTTCTCCTGTATGTGCCATACAGCCAGACCCAGAACCTGCAGGCTATACAAATATTTGCCCGTGCGGGAATCGATCCCACGACACGCAGCGCAGTTGCCAATCGCTTAACCACTGCGTTAATTGTGTCGTTGCCGTGTCGATATCAGTCAGAAATGCCTTTGTCTGTTATTCAATGATTATTTTGTAGTGAACTGATAAAATAAGTTTACACTACTGTTTTAACCCTACTACGCAATTACAAAGACAGGATTATATTTGCGTGTGTTTTTTCGTACAGAATAACATTTCAATTATATTAGGTTTATCTTGACGGCACGGTTGGCGCAGTGGCTGAGCGATTGACTGCTGCGCTGCGTGTCGTGAGTTCGATTCCCGCACGGAACAAATATTTGAATGTCCTGCAGGTAGTTGTTCCGGGTCTAGCTGTTTGTGATGTGAGTTTTAATGTTTGTATACGCACCAACGATACAGGAGAAATTCCTAGTGTGGGGCAACGTTTAAAAAAAAAAAAGAAAAAACTACATATTTATATCTCTGTAAAGACAATGGGCGAAAGCGATCCAAATGTCCACCACCAAAACAGTTACTGTCTTGTGGTGACCATCGAGCTGGTTATGTATAAAAATAATAGTTATTAGTTTTTAAGGGTTTTTTGAGTGATTTATTTAGAGGAGTCATAAGCATAACAAAAAGGCCATTTAATAAACAATCCAGTAACATGGATCTCATCAATGATATTTGGACTGAACTCCACACATTTTTGCCCAATATTCTTCGTTTTACATTGCTATAATGCTCATGTAAATTATTATACAGGTGTTGCTTATTCCAAAACCGATCGACCGACATTTCCTTTGCTGAGGCTTAAAAGGTATGCCAAAATGATTCGCATTCTAAATTGCATTCGAAATGTAAGGCGACGGAGAGCTATGGGCTAGCTCGCCGTCCGTCCGTCTCATGACGACAGGCCGTGTCGACGGCGCAGGAGTGTTCCACGCGTGCCTCAAAGAGAGTCAGCAAAAGGAAAGGGTCGATGCCTGCCGGGGCTGCGGGACTGTTCGAAAGAGATACTGTGGCCCCGGAACACAAAGGGCAATGGAACATGGATGGGTTTTAGTCAGTAAAAGTCTGACACTCCATCCTGATCCGCCCAGAGTCATTTGATGATTTCCCATCCCAAAAAAAAAAGCGATTAACAAAGTTTAATAAAATCAAAGTTGAATGGTGGCGTTGACTTGAAAGATTTGCCAATCAAGTCAAGATATGAAACCTCTAAGGAAGATTAGAAAAAAATAAAATTTCTTTTTTTTTTCTTCATTCTGAAAGGACTATTTTTCTTGTCATTGGCAATTTTCCTCATGGTTTTTTCCATCCAATTTGTTTTCATTGCTGTCCCACATAGGAACAATGATTTAAATTAAAAGGAACTAAAAAGGAGAAGGTCAACTTTGCATGAACGTCTTTGCTCCCGCCCTGTATGGATTTGGGTGTGCAACCTAAACAGGATTATTCCTTGCATTACAAGGAATCTATTGGTACGTAGCTTGTTCGTTTCGATTACTGGGTTGAAAATGCCACCATATCCTGTAATAATGTTATGTTCTCTTATAAAAGTTGTGTGTGATTTACCCAACTTCTCGAAAGAAGTAACATTGTTTTACGCAGTTACTGTCCAGTTTACAAAATTATCGGTTTAGAAGTTTCTTAGTGTTTGCGAAAACGAGGATCAGAAATTGGTCCTTTAAAACTAATTAACTTTCATTTGAACGAATACTTCTCAAACTTGTGAAATCGCAATCTGTATCGGGAAGAAAATTAAAATTAGTTTCTATCCAATATCGATGCTTACGTTCGAGACTTGGGTTTCCCGTAAGCATCGTTATTGAAACCGAAGTTTTTCATTGTTATTTTAGTGACTGAAAGTTAACGATAATCGTTCCCATGTTAAGACTGCAGTGCCGGCCCAAGCTGCTAAAGAATGCAAATAAAAGCAATTCTTATCCATTTTCCTTAACGAATTTCGCTTGGCATATAAAATCAAAAGATGAGGATAAATGACGTAAATACAGGGCAATTGACACACAAACAGTTACCACGATTTCAGTACATCATTCCGAACCCCACTTATACATTTTTCATACAGTTTGTGCCCGGCCAGACTGGCAGCGCGGTGCGGGGTGCGGTGCGGGTGCGGACACGTGGCCACGAGGCCACGTGTCCACAGGCCACCATAGGCGCGGGCCTGTGGACGGGGAGCTATGGGCTAGCTCGCCGTCCGTCCGTCCGTCTTATGACGACAAGCCGTGTCGACGGTGCGTTCGTATTCCACGCTCGTCAAAGAAATGTCTGCAAAAGGAAGGGGTCTGCAAGGGCCGATGCCCACCAGGGCTGCGGGTTGTTCGAAAGAGTTACCGCGGCCCTGGAACACAAAAGGCAAAGAAGGAACTTGGATGGGTTTTAGTCAGTAAGAGCCAGAGCGGGAGGGGTCATTTGATGATTTCACACCCAAAAAAAAAGAGGATTTTCAAGTAATTGTGGAGATTTTTACTTAGCTTGAGGGGTAAAAATTTTTGGGAGCTGGTAACCCTGGCTCCCGCACTTGCCGCCCGTGCCCTCACTGCGGCCACTTGTATGAACGAGCTATGGCTTGAGCTGCCCGCGCGCGATTCGCGTGCGGCCCGCGCCGACTAGCCCGCGCCGCAGCCCGCACCCGCGTGCCCACTATGGACACTCCAATGAAGTTCATATGTTTGAGCTCGTCGCACCGCGCCCGCACCGCACCGCGTTTGCAGTCTGGCCGAGCACTTTGACGTGTATTAGTTGGTGGATTTCACATGTCATCGAATTTTTTACTCTCAATGAAGCTATAGAATGCGGAGTTTCTACTAAATTATCGATGTTTATGAATATTTTATGGCAATCTTAGTACATTGTAATACAGTTTTGCACATTTTAATGTGAAAATGACCAAGGCCTTCACTCATATCTGAAGTGTTTTGTCTCATTAGTCTTGAGGAAATTCTTTGTAGGGTTTTTTTTAACAATACCTACTTTTTTGCATTGTAAACACATGTCAAGAAACGATTTACCGATTTACGATTAGTACATTGTTAGTTTAACACGTATTTTCTCTTGAAAAAGTAAACGACGACGAGTGACGCGTGACGTTGAGTTTATAAGTAGGTACCTACCAATGAGAGTTTTCATCTTGTGATTTCATCGTCATCTGCCTAGCCTTTTCCTAACTATGTTCGGGTCTCGCCGAATGCAGCTGAATATCAGTATTTCACTTGCGGCGACTATTGACATTGAAATTCAGTTGCATTCAAGCAGTTCACGCTCCAACGATCCAACTACTGGGTAACACGATACCCTTTGAAAAGCCTAACTACCATTGGTGATGTTAAATCAAAATGGTCATCTTATGGTACAAATTGCCGTTATCATTATTTTCGTGTGGTTAGTGTCTAACCTGGTGTCAGAGATTTTATTCCGCCCGTGGGTCTCTGACTTGGCTTGACAATGCGCACATGAATCCGAAAAATCAGAGGTGCGTGTCTTAGGTTCAAACTGGAGACCTATGACTTGTCAGTCCGATGGTCACACCACTAGGCTATCACTGCTTACCTACGCAACATCTATAGATAAAAGGTCGGACGATGCGATTAAAAGATTTTTTTGGAGATATAGTTGGTATTTTAGTGGCTTATCATTGATGTTATTGTCATCAAAATCTACCTTAATTGTGCGTTGAGGGCTGATTATGATAGAATTAATATTTTGTCATACGTAAGTACCCAGTATTTGATTTAACATATTATTATGTACACTATTATGAAGTCAATAACCGTACATAGTACGTACGTACACGCCTCGTTGGGAATTTAATCATGTATTTTTAGATGTCCATCCTTTACAAACGTGTCCACGTTTGGAACATTTCAGCCGCACATTGAATGGAAATTGAAATTCTATGAATAGTATTTCATGTAAGTATTCGAATTAATAATGATCGAAACTGTCGGCTTAATATTAATTTTGGAGTCTCACTCGTACATGTTGTTGTTTAAATCCCTTTTTATCTGTGAACAAATAACGTGGTAGCCTGTTCTTTTTTCTTTATGGAATTCTGCTTTTGGTGAAAGTTTTCCGAAAACATCCTACAGCCACTCATATGTTTCTGTATCAGGTGTTATGGCCCGCTTTCATTAACACTACCTGGGGCACCTGAATATAATGCTTAAATATTTTTGTAATGTTGGGCAGTGCACCTTTATTTAGGCATTGTATTTAGGCGACGCTTCGGGTACAAGTTACAAGTTAGTAAAATCGAGCACAACATTCTAAAGATTTTCATTCGTAACATAACATCATCACGCCTGTTATCCCCAAAGAGTTAGGCAGAGGTGTACCTAATACGCCCACATTTCGCCAGTTATGTTTAAGTCCCACGTAATAGAGGACAAGCTTATTACCATCAACCGGGCACAAATCCAGACTCCGTGGCTGCTACTGAGAAATTCTTTGCCCAACCCGGGAATCGAACCCAGGACCTCAAGCTCATGTAGTCTCACTTCAGACCATACTAGACTAACGAGGCAGTCAGTTATTCCTAACAATTAACTAATGAACTACCTGTGCGCTAATTAATCAGTCGATAGAGTAAAACAGATTCATTAAATCAGTACAATGCGAAGCCGTTACGATCTGTTTAATTTATGATGCTTTCAATATCGTCATTGTTATGATAATTAACGAACGAAAATTATAAAATATTAACAGTTTTTGATAATTGCATTAAAATTGTTTCTTTAGCGTCTGATAACATTTCTTGATTAATTAATAAGACGGCCTATCGTTGGAATCTTCAGTATTTTGATTCGCAAAGATTTGGTACATTTTTGGTGAGGTTCTTCAGATAAATCAGGTGCGGTATTCGCAACCGGCGTGCGTGGATGAACAGATGTATTAACGTGGACGAGACATAAGGACTATGTGTGGATTGTAGCAGGTGGTGTTCTATAGGTTCCCATGGAAGAAGGCGTGAGTTTATATACATATGTATGTCAATAGATATTTTCCCTTGATAACAATTCAATTACTAATAAAACCTTTTATTTACCATCTCTTCTCAGACAACGTCCCAAGGATAGATTGATCAAAATATAAACTAAAAGACATTTCAACATCCGAAAAATCTCCTAGAGTACCTACTACTCGTTACAATTTTCCTAAAATGGTATTTAAGTAATTTTCCTTCTTAAAAATTTGCGTGGGAAGTCGTTTGGTTTTTGGCTATAAAAACAAAGAAACTTCTTAATTAGTTTGAAAGACAGTCGTTACTAACAAGGTTTTAGCTAATATTAAAGTCTCTTTAACGAGACGTCTTCATTCTTTGAAAATGACCGTCCAGCTTCATAATTTGCATAGTAAATTAACAATAAAGCATATTCAAGAAGATTCTTAATATGCTTTATTTATTATTCTCTTCCTTTGTTTTAAATTATTATTTAAACAGTATACTTATCTCTCTCTTCAGGCCGTCCGTTAAAACTCGCGCGGGTGCTCGCTCGCATGTCTGTATTGAAAGTTTGTAACATGAGCCGCGCTAAAAGGCGCAGGTGAGCACGGTCGCGTGTGTCCGATTTTAAAAGGGTATTTTCACAGCGGTCACGAATTTTAGCGCATGCACTTAATCCTCGAATAAAGAAGCCTCCTGTTTGAAAAGAATAAGGTGACTCTCAGGAATTATTAGCAAAATTCTCATTTTTTCGTGGGAAAATTCTCATGCGTTCCGCTTGGAAAATGGTGGGTTATATCGATTCCTACCGACTAAAACCCCACTGTTCTTACTATTACCGTGAGTCAGGGTTGGGGGATATACTTGCCAATGCCATGCCTTGCGGGCACTATCACCAAGTGCGTCGATCCCACCGCACGTCCTCCCATAAAGACGCACACAGAAAAATAATTCATAACACAACTAAGGTATATTATTATCTCCATCATCTCAGCGTAAAGTCGTCTACTACAGAATCAGGCATCCCCAAGCTCAAATAATCAAATCAAAATTACTGTCTCATTTCCGACCTTTCACTCCGTGTAAGGAAGGGGAATCTAATGTGTTCTCATCTGCATGTCCTTGAGAACGCACCTGTCGGGGAAACGCGTCATAAGATTTAAGCGTGAACACGGTACCATTGTGTGACTCTGAGCGTTGCTTGTTAGAGACACACCCGGTAGATATGCGTAATTTAGTGTAAATCCGTAGGATCGTGAGACTGATCAGATTGAGGATCCAATTTATTTTCTTTCTGTAACTACTTTACCTTTAAAAATTATTTATTATGAGACCAACTTGACGACAATTTGGGGAGGCCTATGACCAGTAATGGACGTATTTCGGCTGAAATGATGATGATGAGACCAAAAGGACCAGAGAGAGGAAGATAATTTCACACAGTAAAAATTGGTGCTTCTAGCATGCAGTGCAAATAATTGTACGACCATAAATTAGTACAACTATGTACCTGCATACTTTGTCATTAAACTAGGTCGGCAATAAATGCATCAAAACTGGCATTTATCTACGTGGCAATTGCTCAGTTTTCAAGGACTAGACTACTTATATTGTAAGTCTGCACTTCCAATCAGACCATTTATAAATTAAATGGTTGTTTGGAAGCCAACGCTCAACGTTAGGAGAAAGCAGTTGAACAGTCAGGGTAAGTACTTGTCAAACAAATTGGCACACTACATCAATTACTTTAGAACAATGACAGATCGTATTTGCACATAGGGTACGGATTTTGGAAGTTTAACATTAACTCCACCTAGATATGACAACTAATTATTACTGTGTATAGCTACTTAGTTGAAAAGCGTTCTCGTTTCCCATCCGGATATTCTATAACATCCATAATAACATTCTCACAAAGAGGATAGTAATGCAATATAAACTTACTACTTCCACTAAGTTACGTAGAGAATTTATAGCTTTTAAACAACAATCAACATCTGTTGGTGACATTAGTGTTAAGTGTGTTTATGTTACTTACGACTTACGCGGCAATATGGAGGATGTGTAAGTGAAATGTTTTAGCGACATCTTAAGGATTCAGTCGTGCATATAGTGGAGAGAATTGTTGGAAATTGTTTTAGTTTGTAATTTAGTAACCCCGTATTCTGGTATTTCCTAATACTGAAAATTCGTAGATATGAAATGAATTGATGGATTTGTGCCCGGTTGATGGCAATAGGCTCATTTCAGTCCCATGTAGGAACACCTCTTCCTAACCCTTCTGGGATTACAGGCGTGTTGTTATATGTTATATGAAATAACTGCTACATGCGGTAAGACTGGAAGCCAACCACAACATAGTTGGGAAAAGGCTAGATAGATAGATGATGATGATGATATCCACCATCACACTGGGTTTTGCGGTGGTTTATGGCTCCTTCTCACAGAGTGAAGCCTTGTTCCTCAGCTGTGGGAACGCAATACGCTGATAATCCATTTAGTTAGGTAGACTTCTGGAAGTAACTAAGCAGTATTTCGCTGGTAAAAAATTGATTGAGTTCAACGTTTTGTTTTACAATGTAAAAATCTTTTCATATCTACACTGATTTTAAGAGCCAGGATCTCATACCCAAGTGGTCCTTTCGTCATAAAAACCGCAGATTACTGACTGACCGCCATAAAATCCTCCAAATCACACCGTACTTAGCCCCCAAGGCCCCATAACTCGTTAGAACGATCTCTCATACTTTCTGTAACTTTCTCTCAGTATGTCGGTCATAAACTTACACATAATAAGTGTTATATTCTGCCCTCGTAAAACAAATAGTGATATCTCAAAATTTGGAAAAATCTTTTCTGTTTTTCAACGAACAACTTGAAATATGTAATAAACAAACAAATGAGATAGATACCTTTTATTTAATAAAGATATTTACTTTAACATAAAAATTACACAAAAAACATATAATTTCATGTTTGGATTTAATGTGACAATACACAGATCATACACATATTCAGCCAGTCAGTCTCTATGAAAGAGCCGGTTGATAGATGTCATATTATGTCTTCGAAATTTAGGTTCTAGGACTAGTTACCACACGATGTTTTCCTTCACCGTTTTGAGATGGAGATAGATTTTCAAATAATTTCCTGCTGTCTCGAAAAATACATTTGTTGAGTTACCGCTACTTTGCTTACGGAACAAAAGTAATAAACGCTTCCTGCACTAATATATCCTTATAAACACACAAAATATACCTACCTACCGATTTTTCTCCATTTTCCTGCGGGAAGTATTCCCGAGATTGGTGCCGTGTATCGTTTCTATAAATATTGATGGTGGCGGAAAACACTATCAGTATTGAGACCTACTATTGAACTGAGTTTATGTACTGGGGTTAAGTAACTGATATGAACAGCGTCGAATTGGATGGGGGAAGTTGTATATAGTTTCATAAGCTCCCGGTAGTAAACGATTGGAATGAATACAAAGTAAAACCTTTTTTTTTTTTGGATGGGAAATCATCAAATGACTTTTCCCGCTCTGGGCGGAGCAGGAGGGAGTATCAGACTTTTACTGACTAAAACCCATCCATGTTCCATCGCCCTTTGTGTTCCGGGGCCACGGTATCTCTTTCGAACAGTCCCGCAACCCTGGACAAACAAAGTAATAACCTTGATTTTCAAACGATGAGACACCTGATATCTTGTCTTGCATGCATTGAGAGCAGTTAAGGCCGAATGGTAACGGCCCCGACACACGACTGGTAAGTTGTGGGTTCGATACCTCGTTACTTTGTGTTGTTATTTATTTCAATACTACTGCTCCCAAACACCACTAACAACAGTTCTAGAACCAATAACTCGGTGCCACGGGCTCGCTCCACCTCACACAAAGGCCTATTAGTGTCCCACTTTAGGTCACGAGAAGTGTTTAAGAAACTTATAATAAACATTTTGGATATAGTTATGATTTTCTCTCAATGGAATTAGATAACTTTACGTGCTCTTGATAGTATCTAAGTTTAAAATGCTCGACTAGAGAGTGGCCTATTCTAGCACGGGTGGAATGCACTTAATGGCGAGAGGAAGGCACCAAAAATGCGCTCAGAAATTCCGTAGCGAAGGTATTGGCTTCGGTATTTCTCTTATACGTCAAACAGTAACCCGAAATATCTTACGGACAGGTAGGTACAGCCTATTTACACTGACTCCTAAAACAGGAGGCGGTTATTTTATTCTAACGCTTTATCTCAGTGATTATAGTACTGGACTGATTCACGTGGTTTTTTTTTATCTAGTAGAGAAAGCCTGCACTGTGGTCCTACATAATTGTATTTACTTTTGCTTAGGTAGTTTGGTGTAAAAATGCGTATTAATGGTGCTTACTCATAAGTTAGCTCCTTTGAAATGTTACTTTTTTTTTCGTAATTTATATTCTTTCTTCGTACAGCCTTAGTTGACAAGATAATTTGATTGAGTCAGATTTAGACGGGTTGCCGGAAGTTGTCTGAACAAAAAATTGCTCAAGCAAAATAAGTAAGCCAAAATATAATCCCGAATTGTCCAAGCATCCTTTGCCAGAAATAAGATATTTTACTCACACAAACAGACAACGTTTGTGTATCATATTTCTGCGTTCTTTCCCGGTTCATTCCGGAATTTCTCAAGGTCGGATTTGGTTTTCTTCACACACGCTTTCATCTTATTTGTGACAGCTTGTGACACTTTGGGCATCTGTAGCCACCCTACTGTGAAAATGATAATGGAAGGGAAGTTTTAAGGACACGACTTTTGGTCACAAAATCTGATTATTTACTCAAGAAGCTCTTTGTCAAATAATAATCACATACGTAGTGTGTTGGGTTATACTTCAAGGAAGTGTAGACTCATGAAAATATACAGCTTAATTTTTATTATACCTGTTTTTGCCCTATGAAGTGCAATACCTAGGGTAAGCTATCAAAATGTAAGGAACAGTTGATATTTGAGTTGGTCAAATCGAGAAAGTGGTTTATTTTCATTAGTAACTCTGTCCCTCGTTTACATTTACCATGTAGCTGAATTAATATTATGTTAATATAGGTCTTATAGGAATTAGGATTTACGACTATATTGACACTAAGCGGCCATTCATCTTCGTGCCATTCATACCATTAATGACGTTCTGGCATCTATATAATCCGGGATTTAACTACGTTAGACATCACAGAGGAATGCTTTCATACAATTCAAACTATCTCGCACTGACATACAGTGTTGGAGTCTAAACTGGCCTGAATAGAGCTGGTAAAAGCCTCGCTCCTTATGCCCACGACCTTCACGTTCAAGCGTGTTGCGAGAGTGAGTGCGGAGGAAACTAATGAAAGAAGTTGCTTACTAGACGCGACGCGAAGGGAGCAAATTGACATAACAATAAAGTTTTTTTTTTCACACTACTTAGAACTTTTTTCCTGTATCGTGGGTGCCTTTACAAACATTTAAACTCATATACATAAACACACAAACAAAAAAAAAAGCTTTGTTATTAACTCATCAAGAGCAAACATCAAAGTAACACTAAAAACAAATTACACTTTACTACTCTGTCAAGAAAGTACCGGGAAAAGATCAATAATACACAAAATGTCTGTTATTCATCCAAATTTATTTTATCACCTTCAAAGTATGCTCCTTTAGAAACGATACACTTGCGCCAACGAATAATCCATTCATCAAAACATTTTTTAAACGCTGCTTCCGGAATTGAGTTCAGTTCTCGCCGCGAATTCTCCTTTATGTCTTCTATCGATTGAAAACGGGTGCCACGAAGTGGTAATTTGAGTATATGAAAAAGAAAAAAGTCAGCAGGAGCCATATCTGGTGAATATGGTGGTTGCTGGATGGTATTTGTTGAGTGTTTGGTCAAAAATTCGTTCACAATGATAGCCTTGTGCGAAGGCGCATTGTCGTGGTGCAAAATCCAAGAATTTTCTTTCCACAAATCTGGCCTTTTTCGTCGAATTTGCTCTCTTAAACGCCGCATAACGCTCAAATAATATTCTTTATTTACCGTTAGACCTTCCGGTAAGAATTCAGAGTGCACAACACCGCGATAGTCAAAGAAAACAGTCAACATGACTTTGACTTTTGATCGACTTTGGCGTGGTTTTTTCGGTTTCGGTTCAGTTGGAAGGCGCCACTCCGAAGCTTGTTGACTAGTTTGCATGTCAAACTCGTAAACCCACGTCTCGTCACCAGTAACAATGCGTTTCATGAATGTTGGGTGCGAACTGACTCGTTCTAGCATGTCCTCAGCGACTTTCATGCGATTGAGTTTTTGGAGAAAATTCAGATCTTTTGGGACTAGCCGAGCAGCAACATGTTTCATACCCAAATGATTAGTTAAAATGGTACGGATCGACTCGTGAGATACAGAAAGTTCGGCGGCTATCTCTCTCAGAGTTGAATGGGGATTTTCAGTCACTATTTTCTTCACTTTTGCGATGTTAACTTCAGTTGCAGACGTTGACGGCCTACCAGAGCGAGGCAAATCTTCCATCACATCTCGACCGCTTTTGAACGCTTTGAACCACTCATAAGCACGAGTTTTTGATAAAGTCGATTCACCGTAAGCCTTCTGTAACATTTTCAGTGACTCCGAACACGAAATTCCATTGGCGATGCAAAATTTAAGACAAACTCTTTGTTCGATATTTTTGTCCATTATGAAATTCGCAATACACACTATATATGATATTACTAAAACCAGCACTGTATTTAATATAAATAACAGATGCAACTCAAACTCCGCGCCAAAATGGAAAACAGTTGTGCCAATCTAACAACTACAAAAAAACAAAAATTTGAATTCGGAACCATAAACAAATCCATTCCCGATACTTTTTTGACTGAATGTATGTTACTAACAAATTACTTTGTAAACCTTAATTCTGCAAGAAATAAAAGGCTTTTTATTTTATTTTATTTACATAAACACAACTACCTGTAGGCCATACAAATATTTGTATCGTGCGGAAATCGTAACCGAGACACGCAGCGCGACAGCAAATCGCTCAGATACTTCGTAAACCGTGCCGTCGAAATGATGGATCCTCAGGTTGCATCACCTGAGGACGTGAGAGGGGCGTCGTTGTTCGCTACATTCACGGAATGCTTGAACGGATATCCTCAGACGCTTTGTGTGTCTGAGGAAATGCATCTCATGTGTAGCTTTCAGCTGACGGCCTTTCTTTTTCTTTCAAACTGTTTCCGTAGATCGGTCAGGTACTCGTATGAATGGATATGTTTTAAATGTTTTGTGCAAACATCAAACTATAGTCGTTTATTTGGACTTGATTTAAAAACATGTCTGAGGTGGTACGCTTAAAATAGATTTGCTTATACCTGAATTGAATCAATGACCTTAACTAGATTAACTTGTGCTATTATATCTTTGTTATCTACTATTTGAGTAAAGTAAATTAATAAGTAAGTTCTTCAGTAGTAGAAGAGATAGAGAGAGCTAGATACATCTCTCCCTAATTCTTCGGGGAAAACTGGAGTGATGTTCTGTAAGTACCTCGATTATTTTCATTCGAGATCAAAAGATCGCCAGGCCGTAAAATTCTCTTTGTCAAACCACAAATTCTTTTGGCCAGATTCTTTTCCAAACTCCTAAAACCATACAAAAGCAATCAGGGACAAAAATTAGTCCAACATAATGTAGATTATGAAGTTGACGAGGTCGTGTCAGCCTTTCATACAAGTTACTGTGAACTTACAGATTGTGTGAGTTTGTAAGGGACTTATATGAATGCAAATGCTTTGAATACTGCTTTCCCGTCGGATGGATGTTCGCGGGAATTTGAAATGTCTGATTTTGGTTCATGTCAATTCTATATGATATTGTAAATTAATGTTTGTATGTGTCACCGCCGTTGTTTTTTCAAACTGCGCAACTGATTTTGATGATCGTCATTAAGATAATTCATTCCGGTAGGTTTCATGGGCTTTTAGTAAATATTAAACTTAAAGAAATTAAAGAAAAAAAAACAAGAGAAGAGGTGTCAGATGAGATGACGAGCAATAGAGAAGTAAGTATGGAAGAAAAAGTTATGCTGCGCCGAACCTAAATGAATAAAAAAAGATAATGATGATGAATTCTATAAAAAAAAAAAAAAAAAAAGATATTGTCAGGCATCAAGGCCCATAGGGTGTTAGTATTACATCTTCCTTAAAGACTATATTAGTAACATGCAGGAAAAATAAAAGAGAAAGAAAAGTCACAACCACAGGAAGATTAAAGAAATCTTGATGATTTATCAAAATGAAAATATTATTTATTTTGATTTTCATCAACCCGTCCCAAATGGGCCGTAGGCATGTGGGACCAGTTGATGAATTACTCAATCGTAAAAACCAGGATGAAGGGGGCGTACTTGTTTCAAATAATAATTACGATGCCAGTCATCATTATCATCTGCCTAGCCTTTTCCCAACTATGTTGGGGTCGGCTTCCAGTCTACCGGATGCAGCTAAATACCTGTATTTTACATGGAGCGACTGCCTATCTGACCTCCACAACCCAATTAGTACTGGGTAATACCGTATCTCATGGTAAGACTGGTTGTCAGACTATTTGGGCCACTTACTATCTGTGTAACGACTGTCAAAGATCTACAAATGACAGCCGGGACCAACAGCTTAACGTACTTTCTGTGGTACGGAGGAAACTCGGTATGTAAGGGTGGTCACCCATCCACAGACCAACCTAGGCAAACACGGCTTAACCTAAAGATCGACCCGAGTGGCTGTTGGCGAGCCCCTCCAAGTTTACTTAATGTAGTAACATATTTGCAAACATTAATTCCGTAGTTGTTTTTATAGTCATTTACAATATTTCCTGCTGATAAACGTGCTGTGTTGTTTTTCCTTTTTATTATTTATTTTTTTCGTGTTGTATTTAGATGACATGTGTTTGTATGGAACTCGGTAGTTATTGCTTGCTGTTTTTCCTTATCGGCAGCTTTGTAGTTACTTAATACTTACCCACTTACTTTATCTTGTATTTAATATCTAAATATAGCAGTTATTTAAAATCTGTAGCTATCAACGTTTTTAGAGCTACTATGCACAAACGTAATATGTTTTTGTGTTCCTTCCTTCTATTCGCTAAAGACTTAGGACAATCATCATTCTCTTTCCCTTATCCCAATTCATTTGGGGTCAGCGCAGCATGCACATCTTCCATACTTTTCCATCTTATCAGACACTTCAAAGAGTTGGACAATATTATCTCAAAAATTTGTCCCCATCATTTTGTGTGCAATAATATTTCAACAATAACATTTTTTATTTTGTTACACGCTAAAATAAGAATCTTAATATTCTTTACTAAGCCAAGCCTCTTGCAGAGCACAGAAATAATAAGGATCGTGAGAAGATAATCATCTCAAAATATGAAACCACAAAAACCTAAGAACAGTAGAGTATCCGCATTGTATAGGTATTAGGCATTTTGGCTTACCCATTTACATGTTATAGCCGTCGTAATGAGACATAATAACAGCTAACACACACATAGAAACCAATACATGCAAGGATAATGTCGGGGTTTGCAAATAAATTGATACAAAAACAACAGTGGACAAACCGGGCAATTGGTGAAAACAAAACAATCCCAAAATAAAAGGTACTACTGATACCTACACCTACAGGATATTTTGGTACTAAATGACGCAGAAAGGGGGACGCTGTTGGTAATCAATTCTGCAATTGTGAATACTATCCACTACAATTTTATAAATGGATGTTTGTTACCCTGTTACGCAAAAACTACAGATCGGGTTTGGATATAATTTGGCACACAGATAGAGTTTATAACCTGGATTAACACATAGGATACTTTTTATCCTGGTACGTTCCTGTGGGACAATTACAAAACTCCACGCGGGCGAAGCCGCGGATAAAGGCTAGTTATGTATAAACAAAGACTGTGACGGTAGTTAAAATTTTGGCTGCGTCTCAAAAGATCCTTGAATATCTATAGTCACGTTACGTTACCCATGCGTATAATGATACTATGATACTATGCACCATCTGCTGGTGTGTCCCAGGTGTCCGTTTACCTGCACTTCTGACGACCTGAATAGCGCCTCTGCCGCTGCAATAAACGTGGCCACCTAATATAGAAGTCATATCACATCGATACGACAAGAAGAAGAATGATACAAGAGTTGAAGGGACTGTCATTCGGCGGAACGTGAGAGGGAGAGAACCTCACAGCGTCCCGGCCGCCGCGGGAGACGCCCCGGGCGGCCGGCCACCGTAGGCGCGGGCCTGTGGACGGTGGGCTATGGGCTAGCTCGCCGTCCGTCCGTCTCATGACGACAGGCCGTGTCGACGGCGCGTTCGTGTTCCACGCGCGCCTCAAAGAGAGTCAGCAAAAGGAAGGGGTCCGCAAGGACCGATGCCTGCCGGGGTTGCGGGACTGTTCGAAAGAGATACCGTGGCCCCGGAACACAAAGAGCGATGAAGGAACATGGATGGGTTTTAGTCAGTAAAAGTCTGACACTCCCTCCTGCTCCGCCCAGAGCGGGAGAAGTAATTTGATGATTTCCCATCCGAAAAAAAGGCTAGGCTTTTTCAGGGCCTAGTTTCTTATTTCTCTGGAACACTTGCCCACCCCATGATTAACCCGCAAACTGTATTACACGTCCTAAATAGATTTGATCCAATTGGATTCGACCTCAGCTCAGCTCGCAGATTGGAGTTCGTATTAGTACCAGACAATTACCTCTGGAACGCCGAGATTCCTGCGATCCGTGACCCGGAACAACTTTAATCTATTAGCAACTATAGCTTTTATCGGAGACTCCAATCGTATTGTCGGCGTTGGGAAAAATTGCTTCTATCTTAAGTTATTTCCCAGACTGGTCTTCGATTTTAAAGTGCTACAATATGAGGTCCTAGGACGATTTGAGGCGTGGTGTTTTTTGGTTTTTGCATCAGGAATTTCTTAGTAACAGCCCAGGATTTGTGCCCGATGGCAATAGACTCGACCCGTTTTACAATGACTTGGTAGTTTCGGGGGTCAAGAAATATTATATGTACATTTACACCTATCATTGAACAACATTTTCCAAACAGAACATCAGTTTTCCTCGAAGGATGTTGAATTCCCCTGTAATAAAGGTGATATTTCCTCAATTCATTAAAAAGCCTTGTGTTTTCAACAACGTTCGTGATTCATTGTTGTGATCCCATATCATTATAAGTCTGGTTGACAACACGACTGATGCCAAAGACAGGTATAAAGAAAGGCCAGCCATTAAAAGGAAATTAAGTCCTCTCTAATAGGATCATAAAATACAAAATCACCCTACAAATTAAACCCGACCCCAACTTTGCAAGTATATCTTCGGTGTTTCGAGACCGTCAACAAAATAGTTAGCCCTTGCTACATGAGTTTCCGATACACTCGGGAGCGTGGTCATGAACTATGTAAAGTCAGGTGGGTGCTTATAATGCTTAAATTCACTCTTGCGGTTCGTGCTTGCTCTTCCTAGTTTCATAATGTTATTAACTTAATTTAAACTGACTTAACTTAGTAAACTTGTTTCGATACAAGTTTTGTTAGCATCTTTGTTTTGTTTCGTAATGTCGATGTTTTGAAAGTTACGTTCTATTACTTCCATAAGTGGCGAAATATGAGAACCCTATAGATCAGCCTTTCCCAAAGTGGGCGATAACTCCTCCTTGTGGGCGCTGCAGGCCTAAAGGGGGGCAGTAAGAGACCCAGAACACAAATGGGGGCGTTGTGTAGAGGCTTAGGGGGCGATTTGTAATTTCATCTAGGAGAACTCCTAAACACCGACTGAGCTCTCAGCTCTCGACTACAACTTGTGAACAGCATCAGATTCATCCGTCACATTAGTTTTTATATAAGAATCGATTATGTTTGTTTTATTTTGAATAAAAGATACTCTGTCTGAATACTATAAAGTTGCGTTTCAATAATCATTCTCATTGGCAGGTGTAGCCTGTAAGAGTTAACTTGAGGCCTGAGCGCCGTTGTGCTACCTACTGCGCTCAGGTTTCAAGTTAACTCTTGCTAGAGTAAAAGTCTCGTTTAGAATGAATGTGTAATCTCCGCTAATATAGCTCACAAAAATTAATTTAATTTGACGTTTGGTTTTTAGGTAGGTGAAAAAATGGGGGTGCTAAAAAATAATTTATTCTCAAAGTGGGCAGTAGACAAAATAAGTTTGGAAACCCCTGGTGTAGATACACCTCTGCCTAATCATTTAGGGATTCTAGGGGTTATGTTGCAGCCGTGCTATGGCGTTATGTTGGTTTACGTAATTCGTTCTATAATAAATTAACATCTAAAATGAATGGCTTTGAATGTCTTTGGTTTAGATTTGAACCACAGTTCCTTAATAATTTTTACACTAACGACGCACAACGGTTAGGTCAGTACAGGTTAACAGGAACGTTAAAAACAAACAAATGATGTGAATTCAAAGTTAAATAGCGGAAAATCAGTTAAGAGAACCACAATGCATTGTTAAATGTTTAAATTCTAACAAACGCTATACACCTACATAAGTGAATTATCGGAGGCTATTAGCGCTTCCTACGACGCTTCTCAGAAAATACGAGGATTCTTCATCTCGAGAGACGATGTTATTAATTCCTTGAAAAATGTTTTCAACGTACTTCGCAAGGATTCTAGAGGTGGAATGAAATTGTCCAGTTAGAAGCTGAGCTTTAGAAATATTATCGCAGAAGTTTTCTAACTTTAATTTATTTTTAATATATCTATGTTTTCTACTAGATTTTAATAGCACTGATGCTAATGCCGATAATCTAGCCCCAAATTGAGAAATCTCTTGCCAAATTGAATAGACTCGCTTTCTACATGACATAACATCACGCCTTCAATTCCCGAAGGCTTAGGCAGACCTGTACACCCACATTTCGCCAGTTATGTTTAATTATTGGGGTGAGCCTACTGCCATCAACCGGGCACAAATCCAGACTCCGTGGCTCTTACTACAAAGTTCCTGATTGGAAACCACAATAACACTTCTCCCGACCTGGGAATCGAACCCAGGACCTCATTCTCAGCAGTCGCAACAACGACCACAAGACCAACGAGACAGTTATAGATTGATTATCATGATGACTTCCATACAAACTTTCATCCTCTCAAGGTCTCATTGTGAAAAATGACACGTGTGTTTTTAGATCCAGTTGTCTGTCGGTGGAGTAGATTTTTGTTCGACAAAACCAATGTTCTAGCAGAATTCAATTTCCGATAAATCCTTCACTAGCATGACGTGTGACTGGTACATCCTGTTCGCTGTATGTCCCCCGGTCCATAAATCTAAATGTGACACCGATCTGCTGGTACCAGCGGATATGCATCAATTTGATATTGTTTAGCCTTCAGCTTTTCTTTTGGAGATGTATGATAACTTAGCATCACGCCTGTAAGTAATCCACGACGGGATGACACCCATATTTCGCTAGTTATGTTGAAGTCCCATGTAGCAGGGGGTGAGCTTTTTCCCATCAACAGGGCACAGATCTTCACTCCTCAGTCATCATCTACCTAGACTTTTCCCAACTATATTGGGGTCGGCTCCTACTAATCTAACCGGATGCAGCTGAGTACCAGTAATTTACATGGAACGACTGCCTATCTGACCTCCAAAACCCAGTTAGTATAACGGGGTAATTCGATACCCTTTGGTAAGACTGATTGTCAGACTTTCTTCACTCCTTATTGCTGCTGGAAAACCAAATAACACTTTAACCCAACCAGGGAATCGAACTCACGGCCTCATGCTTAACAGTAGCGTTTGCGACCACTCGACCAATTACATTTAGTGTCAAGAGACATTTATAATAAATTGTCCAGGAGTTTTGCATTACCTACGTAATAGTTTAAACTGGATTCAGGAACGGAGTTCACGGAAGGCTTTAATCCAAGCTACCGGAACTCACGTTCATAAAATCCTATATTCAAATTAAATTAATTCTCTCGTCGCGTCGGGTCGAGGACCGAAAGCTTAGTACATTTTCATAAAACAGGGAAAGCTTAGTACAAGAGACCATTCACTGGGATATTTAGGAGCTCACTGAAATTACGTTCACAATATTACAGAGTTCGCGGAGATTTTCATAAAGATTCAGGATAAAGAGAAAATTCTATACACAATCATTTATACCAAGATTTATTTCTGGTCGCCTTTTTAGGGCAGAATGCGTGTTGAATACTTTATTCGCTACACTTTCCCTGAACAACAATTTATTATTTAGACCCCTGCTTTTCCAGTATAGGTACCTAATGGCATATTGTGACATGGCCTGATATACGATTGATTGACAAAAAATACGTTTATTTATTAAAACTTCATTTACAATAGTGGTACTAGTGAGTTCAATGACGGTCAAAAACTATTCATCTTTTTGCCCTGAGTTATAAATCTTCTTCTCAATATAACACTAAGTATAAATTACGTAAAGCCTGATCTATGCCTGATCTCTGATATCGTCTAAGCAGTTAACTCCATATTCCATGTAAACTATCAAACTCACGCGCATAATTTACCTCGAACATGTGCTAGTAATCTCCGTACAATTAAGTCCGACATGACATCATGATATGGGCCACTGAGCATCCGTCTACAACATACATATCTCACGTTCAATCTAAAGGATTAATGGATTGGTTTTGCTGATTTGACAAGGGATGGATTCTGGATTGACAGAGAGTTTGACGTTTGATCTAATAGGGATTATATCAATCTTGGTTAGAGGAAAATTACTTTTTGGCCTGTGGAAATCCCCATGGAAGTCCTCTGTCCTGGGCAGGTTGCGTTCTGTCCGACTTTTGCTGGCTAAAACCACTACGTTTGGCCGGGGCACTGGAGCTCTTGCGCAGGTCGCCACACTGAAAACTGCCTTAACATTTCACCGTGTTGAAAATATTAAAATATTTCTGTAAGATAGTTTTAAAAAGACGTCATCTAGATGAGATCGGTGTTGCCTATATCTAACTACTCCGAGAAAATAAGTATCTTTTTTATGACAGGTAAGAAGAAAAAAAAGTTTTTTTGCTTTGAGAGCTGCATTATTAGTAAGTACCTATCTGACGCAAATACTGACTGCTACGTACATTATCCTCAAATTACACAGTAACATCAAAAGCATGATTTAAGTGAGTGAGAAATTAATTAATCCCTTCAGGCGTATCTTCAGCAATTTGAACTCCTAACTATTCTTCGTTGGAGACCATTCAAAGATAATATGCTATTAGACTAGTAATATCATTCGCGAGGTATATCACAGGTATTGGCCACCGTTCTCATCGCTAGCGATTAGCGTGAAGCGAGCCGAGCTAGTGACTTAAGGTAGCCATAGACGCTAAGGTGTACCTGACAGGTTGAACTGTACAGATACAGGCAAACAGGAGCGTGTGGATGGCAAAACTGTGCAGGTTTCCTCACTAAGCAGCTCAAGCTTACCTGACGGGTGCACCTTTACAGGTAACAACCTTGAAAGGAGTGTTTTGTTTGACAATATTCTCACTGGCTATTTTAACAGTCAGCGATCAACTATTAAATCTATTCCGGTATCTCTTATAGATGCTCGTGGCTAAATAATAACAGCCGCTGGTTAAACAACTCTTACTGAGGTTCATTACATATAAGTTCCGTCCGCGTTTCAGAATGCACGCTAACTCTTTGGTCCAGGCTGTCATTAGGATATCTTTGACAGTCGTTACAAGATGTCAGAAGCCCGGAAGTCTGACAGCCAGTCTTACCAAGGGGTAGGCCTAGGTGTAGGTATTTCTCACAGTAAATGGGTTGTAATGGTCAGATAGGCAGTCGCTCTATATAAACGCTGGTATTCAGCTGCAACCGCTGAGACTGGGAGCCAGTCGGCAGTCCGGTTAGAAGGAAGAAACTTGTGGGTAGCTAGTCGCTCCCTCGTGTTCAGTGACACAGGTGCCTTCAAAAGGATGTTTGCCCTTGTGCCACAACCTCACACGTTTAATTAAAGCATATGACGATGTTTGCTATACGTTTTGCGGGGGTAGTTGTGTTTTTGTTCGCCGAGTTCAGTGTTGGAAACCGCATTTTAATTAAAATAAGTTTTTTCTGAAGTAACTGCTGTGCTTCGTCTCTGAGAGCATCTGCGTTCGTAATGAATTTGCAATGCATAACAGTTCATGTTTTTAGGATCCAATGTTTGGTCTACATTTGAAAGTCAATATTTCATCTTCTTATTTTTGATTTAGTTTCACTTAATTTTGGTGAATGACATTTCGATGATGTTCAAAAATTTTATGAGTGCATATTGTAAACTATTATTTCTTCTTCTTTAACTTCATTAAGTATAGAGACGTATAAATACCAATACTTACTTACAATAGTAAAAAATGAACCGACAATTACAGTACTTTCTCAAGTTAAATTATGCCTTGTGACTGGGACTGTAGCTTTAATTTTCTTTTTTGTATTTTTGACATTCAAAAGTGCCGTAATGGTCTAATTGAAATAAATGCTTTGAGTTTGAGTTTAAACGACATTGTACGTTACTTGCACTATCCTTTTCGACACCAACTAGTTGAAAAAGAGTAACGCCTCAAACTTGTATTTGCTGAATGATCTCACTAAGACAGGTCACGGTTTTTCCATGAGAATACATTTGATGACGGAGAGGTTCTATAGTAGGTATCTAACAATCTCTTTAGTTCATCAAGTTCACGAGCACCAAACGAACCTAAGCTACCTATCAGGGTAAATCCACAATACTGGACAATATTGTCAATAATCATAAAATGTTCCGTTCATTATAACGAAGCAACCTTTTGGTTCAAAGGCTATCAGTGTGATAAGAATTCGTTTAGAAAAGGTTATCATAAGTTCATAACATGGGATGCGAAGTGAATGAGCTGGTGATCGATTAGTAATTATAAAGTGAATTCACGTTTGTAATTATTATCGTGTTATGCAATATAGAAAGAGAAGTACTCATGGTTAAATCTACAGGGGTCGTTCATCTTTAAGTTCAGTACTTATTACTTTCTGAGGTCGGGCCGTGCATGGGTTATTCGTTACATACCAAGATAACTCCTCCGTGTGTCGGAAAGCACTATAAGTCGATGGCTCACATTTGTAGATCCTTGACAGTCAATACGAGGAATCAGAATCCTCAAATCCTGACAACCCGTCTTACCAAGGGCTATTGTGTTACTTGTATCTGGGTTTATGGAAGTTAGACAGGCAGTCGTTCCATGTAAAATATTGATATTTAACTGTATCCGATTAGAGTGGAAGCCGATCCAGAACCTAGTTGGAAAAACCTACGCAGATTTTATAAAGTACTAGCTGTTGCCCGCGGCTTCGCCCGCGTTATGTTCGGTAACCGTCCCACTGGATCATATTGAAGGGATAAATAGTGTCCTACGTGTTAATCCAGGTTATGAACTATCTATGTGCCAAATTTCATAATCATCACAATTATTCCACACAACCACCACCACCACAATCACCATCACCACAACATCACCACAACAATCACACCACCATCCACCATCACAATCACCATCATTATCACAATCACCATCACATTCACCATCACTATCACAACCACCATCATTATCACAATCATTATCACAATCACCATCACTATCACAATCACCATCACAATCACAATCACAATCACAATCACAATCACATTCACCATCACTATCACCATCACAATCACCATCACAATCACCATCATCATTATCATCGTAATCACAATCATCATCATCACAATCTCCATCCTCGTTATAACAATCATCACTATCGTTATCACAATCATCATCATCATTATCACAATCACCATCACTGTCACAATCACCATCACAATCACAATCACAATCACAATCACAATCACAATCACAATCACTATCACAATCACCATCACTATCAAAGTCACTATCACAATCACCATCACTATCAAAGTCACAGTCACTATCACCATCACAATAACCATCACCATCGCTATCACCATCACAATCACCGCCACTATCACAATCACCATCATCGTAATCACAATCATTATCATCGTAATCACAATCATCATCATCGTTATCACAAACACCATCACTGTCACAATCACAATCACAATCACCATCACCATCACTATCACAGTCACTATATCCATCACAATCACCATCACCATCACAATCACAATCACAATCACAATCACTGTCACAATCACCATCACTATCAAAGTCACAATCACTATCACCATCACAATAACCATCACCATCGCTATCACCATCACCATCAATCATCATCATCGTTGTCACAATCATCATCATCATTATCACAATTATCATCATCGTTATCACAATCATCACAATAAATCAACAATAACCCTGTATAGAAGTCGAATCCGTCGTCTTCTGGATCTCAAAATAAATGCCATATTCGTAATCAGCACTCCTGATAATCTCGGTATCGACACCTATTCTGATTTTTAGACATTTCAACGCCATCGCACCCCAATGATATTTCAGGTTCGCCACATTAAATCTTAAAATCGTTGTTTTTGTAACACACCTGAACCGATACACCATACAAACAATACCGATGTTGATTTTCAGACTTTGTTACCCTATTTCCCCCTTTAGGGGTTGAATTCTGAAAAAACCTGAAAATCATTTCTACTCATTTATCAATAGGAGTACTCCCCTTAGGGGGTGACTTTTGAAAAACCCTTTCTTAGTGTTCCCCTAGACCACTTCAGACCCATATGTGCCAAATTTGGGATCTCTAGACTCAGCGGTTTAGGCTGTGCATTGATTTTTAGACTTTGTCACCCCATTTCCCCCTCTTAGGGCTTGAATTCTGAAAAACCCTGAAACCCGGTTCTACTCATTTATCAAAAGGATCTACTAATCATATTTCCCCATACAAACTTTGGAGCCCCGTTTAACCCCCTCAGGGGGTGAATTTTGAAAAATCCTTTCTTAGTGCACCCCTAGACCACATAAGGAACCTACTTGCCAAATTTGGAATCTGTAGACCCAGCGGTTTGGGCTGTGCGTTGATAGATGAGTCAGTCAGTCAGTCAGTCAGTTTCTTCTTTTATATATTTAGATTTTTGTAAAATAAAACAAGAGGTGATGAATTGTATTAAAAAAGGCCCTACAAGTGAAGTACGGAGTCATTCCCGCTAAAAACGAATTATGGCAAGATAAATTTAAATACAGCCAGATAAGTTACAGTCAATCTTTTCTCTACGATACAAAATAAAAAGACTATGTTTAGATATATATATATATATCGTATATTGTCAGGCGATAAAATAAGAAACAAGCTTCCGTTTATATATCAGTAAATTGTTGACATAACAGTTTGTAAACAGAGCCGCTTTGATCACCAAAGATAAATTGGCCAACTGAGACCCTCGTCCTGAAGTTTCCTTCTGATAAGCTGCTTAACGCGAACTAAACTAACAAAATATAAAGAGTGGGAAGCTCCGAATTCTAATTGAAAACTTTTATCAATGAATTATATCAAGCTTATTATAGCTGACGGGATGATACATTTTCATTTAACGATGAAACTTCTGGAATTAAGTAGTTCAAAATGAGGCTTTTTTAGGTGCATCTTTCTTAACTTTAAATTCCACTTTAGGGTTCTTGCATTGTGGCATACATATATAACATTACGCGCCCAATAGGGGTGAGCCTATTGCCATCAACCGAGCACAAATCCAGGCTCCGTGGCTGCTACTGACAAATTTCTGATGGAAAAACCCAATAACACTTTGCCCGACCTGGGTATCGGACCCAGGACCTCATTGTCAGCAGTCGCGCTTGCGGCCACTAGACCAACCGAACGAGACAGTCAACATTGTTTATAATAGCTTACTTTACTAATAATGCCCGTGCCAGACTGTTGTTAACAAGCCCTCCACACACCTCCACATGCACAGAAGACTCTCGTAACTGTTCTAACAGACAATAAGTTATCCGTGATGAAGAAAACAGTTTTACGACCAATTATCAGAAGTGCAATCTCTAGTAGAAAATAATGTTATTAACACGATAAAAACAATGTTGCAGATGGCATCGTGATGTAGTAGCGACTTTGCTAGTAAATCAACAGATAATGACGATGAAAAACAATGTAGGAAAAAGCAAATAAATACGAATAGCACAGACATTATAAATAATCTTCGTGACATACACACAAAGGTTAGTTTCGTATTATGTATGAGCACTATGACCAGTCGCGATCAAATATGACGTCATTGGTTGTCATCGTGGCTGATAGTCACCGTAACTCATTTTGACAGACGCTTTCGTATCGATACTTATATTAATTTGATTATGTAAGCATAGTGGACAACAAATTGATGACAACTGAGTTTGAAGTGGCTTTCGTGAAAGGCGTTACACCGTACCCGGCTGTTAGTCACCGTAAAGTGATATTCTCAGTGCATTACGTAATACCAATATTATGACATTTTCGGTTGTCATCAAAGTTCGGTGTACAACCGAAGCTTGATAGTCACTGGATATCAGAAAGAAACGTAATAGGCCTACAGGTCACCATGACGAAAATCAAAGAAAAGCAAAGGATATACAACCCTATATATTTTGCTTTAGTCTGATTATCGTCATCTAAAACCAATATAGTTTAATAAGCTTATTCATTTAATTAGCCTACAAATTTTCCACTACTGGGACCAGAATTCTTATCTGTCAGCCCAATACGGGCTGGTGATGTCACACGTCTATGATTTTTTGGAAAATCCGTTTGTTTTTTGTTATCATGCAACTGTAAATCTAATTATGCAACTTTAATACACGTGCAATTACGTCAATTTTAACTTTATAGGACTATCACCTTAGTTACTAATATAATTTCAGATTAAAAAATCCGGATTACTATACCAACACTAACGGCCTTGACTGAAGAATATTTACTTTACCTCCTACTAAATGATGTAGTTAATGGACGTACTTAAACAGAAACGTTCCAGTCCACAGTGACTTCAATTTGAGATAAATGCTTATATATTATATATTGAGCTAAATATACTAATTAATTTGACACACTGATAAAGCAGATCTTCAAATTTAAATAGACCTCCTTTTTTGGACTGAGAATAAAATTAGCATAGATCACGCTTACGTCACGTTTTAATGGCGATAATGTTACAATTTTGGCAGTCGTTAGGGGTCCGTAGTCAGGCAGCTCGACAGTCTGATAACCAGACTTACTAAGCGGTATCGTATCATGCAATAACTGGTTTGTGGAAATAGGCAGTCCCACTATGTAAAATACTTGGTATTCAGCTGCATTGGTTAGATTGGAGGCTAACTTTGACGTAGTTGGAAAAAGGCTATTTCAACTTTAATTTATTTACCTAATGTAATGTTTTTACGAATCTATTTTTTCTATTAGAACGTCACCTGTATGGAAAGCGGAAAGTTTTTGTATTGACATAATTCTATTTCTGGTTTCTTTAATGGTTGTATCGCGACTGTTACATCTACATTGAATTTCTGTTTTCTTCAGAATATTGGGTTGCTACATTTACTCTATTTGACTAATTTACTAGTTGTGCCCGGCGTTATCTTCCCTGAAGTATGTAGAACAACTGTCCAAAATTTCATCAAAATCGGTTCAGTAGTGTAGGAATCTATATGGTATGAACAGATATCACTCTAGATACTTCTTGTCTAACCTGTTATATTGAGTAGGTTACAAAAACGCAAAACATGTTATTTCGGACAACCTTGCGAATTTTTTTACAGTACTTATGACGGTGTCAAACCTGTTCTATGTCCACGTTTTGCAAAATTATAATGCCATCATAAAGTGTTACGGATTTGATAGGGATTTAAAATATAACACTCAGCATAATATTCATGGTGATCAGTGTATTGTTATTTTGTTCAAATGTGATATTAAAAGATATTCAACCTGTGCTACCTTTGTACCTTAGCTTTGAACACAACGGCCAAAGTTTTTTTTTTTTTTAAGAAAACAATTTAACTCTTTCTAATGTCTCTCAAGCTGACATGATTAAAATATAAGTAACTTATTTAAACTTATATTAGTTCAATCCCGACCCTCTAACATTCTGGTATTCGTCAAATCAGTGCACAATGTTATAAAAGAGTCTTTATTCAAAACAGTTCCATTTCTGTCCTGTCAAAGCCGAATCGTTTATTTTAATTGGACCGTTTACAGGTAGTTTCGAACTGTCAGCACGGTAAAAAAGGACGTCCAATTAATTTATTCTCTTATCCTCGCGTTTCCACGGTCTAGTTTAAAATGCTGTTTAATTCAGTTGACAAGAGCCCTAAGGTCGTATTTGCCATTGTCTTTGGTGGCAGATTAATTTATCGTTATCTGAAAGACCACAGAGGCAATATCTTATCGCTACATATTACGCTCTTTGGGATCTTAACGATCCTTCGTGGGACTTGAGTAATCGAATAGGTAGTTAGGTAAACTGGATTAAAGGTCAATAATATCACTCTATAAACACACATATTTCTAGGTATATTAACTGATCTTGAGCTTTTTTTTAAAGATAAAGATACTTTATTTGTTAAAAACATGCGTTTACACACAAATCGAGCAAGATCTTAGTAAAGTAGGGTACCTAGTGAGGTGTACAAATTTGTTTTTTATTTTGAGATTTTTTTTTTTTAGAGTATGCGGATTATATTTTAGGATTTATTTATTCTTTCTCTAGTACACTCATAATAACTAATTATTTTCTTTGAATTACATAATACAAATACAAATAAATAAAAATACACATTGTCCAATTTTCATGAAGATATAACTGAAATAATGATGTGCAAAGGTAAAATATGTCAAAAGGTACAAAATCATAATTTATATCAGATGGTAATATATGTCAAAAAGTAAAAAAAAGCTTACCTGATGTCTAGCTTACTAAGGAGTTTAAAAAGATTAAGAAACCAAACGTATACAGGTTTCTTCACCTCAGGTGCGGTGGCGTACCTTTCGTTTTTCTTGCCAGGAGATTACCCACTAGCGCAGCGTCTACTGCCTTTCGTTAGTGACAAATGACTTACGTAATGCAGCAGAATTATTTTTGTAAGTTCCCGAGATAATCCCCTTGGGATGATATAATGCTCTCAACCTAATGAAATGTTAGTGTGTATTGGTTTTTAGGGTTCCGTAGCCAAATGGCAAAAAACGGAACCCTTATGGATTCGTCATGTCTGTCTGTCTGTCCGTCCGTATGTCACAGCCATTTTTTTTCCGAAACTATAAGAACTATGCTGTTGAAACTTGGTAAGTAGATGTATTCTGTGAAACGCAATAAGATTTTCACACAAAATAGAAAAAAAAAAACAATGTATTTTAGGGGTTCCCCATACTTAGAACTGAAACTCATTTTTTTTTTTTCATCAAACCCATACGTATTCCCATACGTATGGGTTTATCTGTTTGGTTTATTTATCTATAGATAGGTCTTCAAAAATGATATTGAGGTTTTTAGTATATTTTTTTTCTAAACTGAATAGTTTGCGCGAGAGACACTTCCAAAGTGGTAAAATGTGCCCCACCCCCCCTGTAACTTCTAAAATAAGAGAATTATAAAACTAACAAAATATATGATGTACATGTAAACTTCCACCGAAAATTGGTTTGAACGAGATCTAGTAAGTAGTTTTTTTTAATACGTCATAAATCGTAAACCGCAATTTACCTTTCATTCAATAAAGTTTGTGCGGAACCGTCGGTGTGTGAGTCCGACTTGCTCTTGGCCGATTTTTTTCAGGAAAGTCAGTGCGGCTTGTTGGTTTGAAAATATTGCAGTTCATTTCTAGATTAAACTACAAACATATGTGTTTTGACAACGGTACTTATATTTAATTGAAGTTTTACGCTACAGCAAAGGCTGTAGCGTAAAACTTCAATTAAATTGCACCGCTTGTTCGACCGTTCCAAGATAAAACCATAAGTAAAGACTTATGGTTTTATCTTGGAACGGTCGAACAAGCTATTTGGTTTACATTTTTCATTTTATGTAATTTGTTGGTTAAACTGTAAACCAAATACCTAGCTTGTTCGAGCGTACATTAAAGATTTTTGTAAAGTCTTCATGCATAAATTGGGGTCGACTTCCAAAATAAAAAATGTATCCGAATAACAAAATGTTACTAACTGCCTTATTTGTCGATGATCACTCTTAGCACCTACCGTTGGTACACTACATATACCTAAAATCCGCCAAAGGTGGTGTGAGACCTGTGCATTGACTCGATGCGTCATCCATTCTGCGCTTATTTAACTGCGCGTGAGTTTGTAATAGTCTTAACAGTAGTCACACAAATGTTATATTCGCTATGTCATTTTTTTGTGTTAATAAACCATCATAACCACCATTTATCATAAGGTTTCTAAATGGTTGATCAAGACTCTATTAAAAATAGGTTTCTGCTTTTCGAAAAATCATAACTTAGTATTAAGATTGATCTGTTGAATAATGACAACAATTTAATAAAAATAAGAAAAATAATCATATCAGGAAATGGGGAAATGTACAATAATTATTTTATTTTCCTGAAAGAATAAAATAATTAATTTTCTCCATCACTCTGAACTGAAAATATTCACTGCGGAAGAGGTCTTCCTCGCCATATCTAACCCAATCGCCTGTTGTACCCATGAGCTGGGTTTTATCGTCTCCTATTTTTCCTTCCAAAGAATAGCAGTAAGTGGCGACTAAGGGACTTACCAGAGAATGGCCAGCAGCGTTCTCTGTGCTTGTATAACAAACGTACTGCGATCGCCAACCCGCCTGCCAAGCGTGGCGATTATGGCAAAACCCCCCTTTGGGGGAGGCCCATGTCCAGCAGTGGACGTCTTTCGGCTGAGATGATGATGATGATTTTTCCTTCCTGGTTATGTACGTCACTTGCAGACGTACCTACCTAACTGCCAACTTAGTGTTTTTTATTAATATTCATATTTGCATTCCATGATATTTGAAGATAAGATCTTCAATGGCTTAAAGCTAAGGTAGGTACAAACACGGGCCCTGTAGGGCAAAATTTATTAAGTTAATGTTTAACATAAACTCACAACTCAATCAATCAATAGTTTTAAAACATCTTCTTAATTAACTATACAGGTGACTTTTTTATCACTTTCCAAAAAAGTGGGTATAATAGGTGAACGGAGTAGAAGCAAATGGCAAATCTAGGTTTTTTTTTAAAGTCCAAAAAAATTCGAAATTCATATCATACGCGTATTGTGTATGATTTGAAATTTGATATATTTTTTTTTTTTTTTCAAAACATTTCTTTGTTCTTTACTTGACATTTGTAGCGTTTTTTGATGATTGGTCAATTTTGGATTTTGGTTTTTTTTTTTCTTTTTTTTTTCTTTTTTTTTATGGCAGTGGAACAAATTAAAAAAAAAGTAGGTATGCCATAAGCTTCTACTCTGTTCACTTAATATACCCATTTTTTTTTGAAAGTGATAAAAAGTCATCCGGTATAACAACATCTGGGGGCACTCCCGTGCCCCCGATGAGACGAGTCAAGCGAAGCGCAACCTACCTTTTCTCGAAGCGGCGGACTTATTAAAAATATAAAGCTTCAATTGCATCGCTCATACACTTTAGATTTTATCGATATCTAAAAACCCTGATTTCGTCACTGACTCACTGATTGATCATCAAAATTCTTAAGGTATTTCCTAATGTCCTAGAAAGCTGAAATTTGGTATGTAAGCTATTAATAGTACACAAACAACAAAAAAATATAAAACTTGTAACTTATATCCCCCAACCCCTTAAACTAGGGGATGGAAGTTTGTATGAGACTTCCGCAATTTTGACGCTAGAGGTCTGAAAATTGATATAGGGACTTCTGGCGCCCAAAAAATCAAATAAGAATAAGAATAAGAATAAATTTATTGAATCATTGTTACAATCATTTTCTTAAACTAACTTAGCACTTTGACAAAATCGTAACGAGTAAAATTTTAACATTAATATTTAGAAAACAGAGGTCCCCAAACTAGGCTGCGCCGGTCTCTTGGGGGAAATAAAAATAAATTGTCACAAGCAACTTACAAAAAGAAATGAAATCCCACCAAAAACATTTTCATGTAAAATGTTGCCAAGACGAGACCATATGACTCGAACTTTCAAAAAGTTATCAGATCTCATGTAGAGCCAAGCTTCTAAGTTTATACGCCCTAGCCCCTACCTTAGTCAAAATATGTGGTTTGGCCGTTTCGTTACTACAAGAACTATTGTATAACAGAAAAGTAATGAACAGTGGATAAATTTGTCACCTTACGGCCATGTGAATGTAGTGAAATGGCTAAGCCACATATTTTATAATAATAATATATCATTTAATTTTGGTAACAAAAGACCCATGTCATATATACCTACCTTACAGATTAACATACATATTTATAAAAACCACAAAAACCTAATTAAACTATTGAACACGAAGAGACGGCGTCATGTTACGATACATGACACCCGTCGGCCAAAACTCTTCCTTGAGGAAGGTCTCAATATGATGAGCCGGAACTCGCACCACGAACGACTTAAAATTCGTGTTGTGGCGCGACTCCAACTTCTCAACCCTCAAGGTCCAGCTGGTCTTCGCTCGGACATACTCCACGATTCCCTCAACCTTCGTGGTGTTATGTAGCCGGGACACATAGAGCGTCGTTGGTATCGCCGGACGCAGCATATTGGGTCCTGCCAGCGCGGTCCCGGACTGATTCCGACTAGGAGGCTTCTTCCTTTTCTTTCTCTCCACCTCCACGAAGCCATCCTTGTCACACGTGGCCGTTGCTGGGCCATGCTGCTTCGAACCCTTGTAGGCAGATTCACAGCAGCTCTTATTTTCTCCTTCTTCATTTGCGATACTGGTTTGTGTATTTTGACTAAGGTGTAGAATTTGTGAAGTTAGACCTTGTAGAGTTAGAGCGTGTAGAGTTAGAAGCTTGGCTCTACATGAGATCTGATAACTTTTTGACAGTGCGAGTCATATTATGGTTCTCATCTTGGCAACATTTTACATGAAAATGTTTTAGGTGGGATTTATTTTTACAATTTGGTAAAATTAAATTAAATAAAAGTATGAAATAAAGTATGAATGTGAATTATTATTTAAATAATTTTTTGTTTCCTTCCTCTAACAAAAGTTATTTTGTTCTCATTAAAATACAACCAATCTAAACGCTCTCTCCTTTTTCCAGAATCTTCGTGTGACGACTATCATCGGCTCCTTCGGGACATGTTTGGGCGCATGGCTGAAGGTGTTCTCCGTGCCCCAAGACATGTTCTGGCTTGGCTTCATGGGGCAGTCCGTGGTGGCCATCGCACAGGTCTTCATCCTCAACGTGCCGCCCAGGCTGGCTGCCGTGTGGTTCGGAGCCGACCAAGTGTCTTCTGCCTGCAGTATTGGCGTGTTTGGGAATCAGGTATGTAAGACGTTCCTTAAAGCTCGACGTGTTATAGTGAAATCGTGTCTTTATCCGTGTCTGACCGTGGCATCACTCTGGGCCCTATCAGAATACCAGCGCTGTGACGTTTTTTTTTTTTAAATGTTAGTAGCTTAGTACAGGACCAATTTTGTTTCATGTTTTTTTTTTCATTTTTCTCTTTGTTTAATTTTTTTTTATTAGTTGTACTGTTAATTTAACCTTTTTAATTTGTGTTTGGTCCTGTGCGGGCTAATAATGCTTTTTCTTTCTTTCTTTAAATTAGTGAATACCTATTTGCCTAGACCTGTACTATAGTCCTACTAGGGAATCGTATACCTACCAAGTACCAACAGAATTCATGGAAACAGTTTCCACGTCGGTTTGTTTTAATCCTTATATGTATTAGATGCTGACGCTGAAGAAAAATACGTTTACCTACCTATTCTATTGAATACTAGGTCGTATCTCTAGCTGTCGAAAAAGAAGGAGATCATAGTTCTCCTGCCCTTATCGAGTCGGTGCAGCATGTCTTCCATAATTCTCTATTAGTCGTCATCTCATCAGACACGGGACACCTCCTTTCTAGCCATATCACCCTTCACACAGTCAATCCATCGTGTCTCTGGTCTTCCTCTACTCATACACCATCCACAATCATACTCAAAACTTTCCTACGACATTTCCCTCATTTCTCCGCATCACATGCGCATACCAAGCCAACCGATTACCACAAAACTAAGTAGTAACGAAAAGTATTTTGATGATGAAAAGTGGCATAAGGTACCTATATTCATTACGGCACAAAGTTGTGGAAACCCGAAAGGGTCGTTTATCTACGGGATCCTAACTAGAACAAAGCACATAAAAACTCTGGTCATTAAACAAATAAATCAGATTTAATATGACGTGTTATTAGAACTCTCGCTCTTTTTATCCACGAATGATGAAAAGCCGTTAATTTTTAGTTAAATCAGAGTTTGTTTATCCCAAAACTTTTTATTTCGAGCCTGATTCGGGACTGAAATTAATAGCAACCTTTTTTTTTATTTAAAAGTAAAATTTATAATTAGAAGAACAATAAAACGAATTGTAAAACTAATAACTAAGGCAAATAATAGACACTATAATTGATTTCTATCTACTTCCGTGTGTGTTAACTGTCGTCATAATAATGTAACTGAAAACTGCAACATCATCTAATTACCAGTTTTCAGTTATGCGTTTCATAATGACAGATTCTCAAGTACCTCTAAATCTTGTGTGACGTCATAATAACAGCTGTCAATACTAACTTGCACTTGACCATCATTAAGGAAATCTTCTCAATACAAAACGAAAGGTACAAAATTTTATCCCAATAATACATGGGATCCTTTCCACATTTCTGATTCGTTTTCTCCAATAGTTTAATAATCCTTAACGTTTTCTCGACAGGATTCGAGAAGGCAAATGTTCGCTGGGATGGATAGGATATCGCATGATATCCATTCCAGCGGAATGCGAATACTTCATAGCAATCGGAAATCCTCGGAGCTATTGGCTCATAAAATATTCGATGTGTGATATCTATGGATAGCTGTGCCGGGAACAGACTTATTACACGACATGCCACGCACCGTAAATGTTGCGTGTTCATTGGTTAGGTACATTTCATATTGCGAAGCCACGTTTTGTCATTTGACAAATTAAATTCTGGGGAGTTTGTTCCGCCCAGTTCTTCTTCCCGGCTAAAAGACTTGGAAGTGAAGGTCGGGCGTTTTTGGGACTGTCGAATGTAATTTTGTCGTTCAAAAAATGCTGATTCTCAACCCAATTTGAATACCTAAGTATTCAAATTGGGTTGAGAATCAGCATTTTTTTTTATTTTGAACGCTTTGGGTGGCGTTTAGTCTTGTCTTCATGTGGCCTTAATTGTGTACATACTTATGTCACACAGTTTATAGAATAAACAGTACTTTTCAGAAGAGGTATCCACTTATGATTGGAAGTACTTGAGCATATAAGCGCTAGTAATCTTTCTCCAAGTATTAGTGTTGTATGATAACAAAGTGAAGGTGAAGATATACAATGCATTTAGACAAAGGATGTTTTGGAACCTTTGTAAAGAAACAAGTTAGACATTTCGTCCGTGATAATTACCTATATTGGGTGTTTTACTGCAACTTTTTTGTCGTCTCAAAGTCAATAGGATGAATGAATAACGACTATGACTGTATTCTTATGATATAATTTACTATGCATGTTCTGCCTCGTTGGTCTACTGGCCACAAGCGCTACTACTGTATAAAGTCTTCGTTTTCGATTCCAGGTCGGTCAAATTCATCGTCATCATTTGCCTAGCCTTTCCCCCAACTTGTTGTATTGTAGCCTGTACCAGTATATTTCATGGAGCACCTGCCTATCTACCTCCACCACCCAGTTAGCACTGGGTAATACGATACCTCTTGGTAAGATTGGTCGGGCAAAGTGATAGAAGAAATTTCTCAGTAGTACAGCGGAGTCTTGATCTGAGCCTGGATGTTGATCCTAGGCTCGCCCCGCTCAAAATGGACTTGCATTTTTATTAAAGAAGCGGTTCTTAATAATTTAATAAAAATGCAATGAGCCCAATTCATTAGCAGGTAAAATTGAGCCGAAACGGTTAACAAAGCAATTATCGTTAATCCTTGCAATTAATTAAGAACCGCTTCTTAAATAAAAATGCAATGAGCCCAATTCATTAGCAGGTAAAATTGAGCCGAAACGGTTAACAAAGCAATTATCGTTAATCCTTGCAATTAACAATAAAAGGTTATCTTAACTGAGATACTATCCTTCACAATGAGCGGTTTTCCTTTTAACTTTATCCAATACTAAGGCTAAAAACCGGATGCTTAACTTCAGTTGAGAGCTTCATCGTCGGCTAATAAGCCGATAATGGAATTTATAATGGAGGATCCTTCTGAGACAGAGTGCAAAAAAACTTTGTTTTAAAAATACAAAAATTCTGTTGATAGTATAAAAAGATATGCATATTAGAGTGACTGCAGGCTGAGATGACGAATAATAGAGAAGTATGGAAGAAGAAGATGATTGGGATAAGTGCAGGAGAACAATGTTAATGATGGTGGCTATTTCGAAATTTGAATGAATACTCCATAACACAGAAAAATGCGGAAAAATGCATAGCCTGGACGAGGAGCTAAAATGCTAAGCAAGGCAGATAAATGCGGGGCGATGGAAAACTAAACTTAACGAGAATCAAATAGCGGCTCCACCTCAGAGGTCTTTGAACCTAAGTGGTGGAGGAACTGACATTGAGTAGTTTAAATAAGAACGAGACTAAAGAGTTCAACCAACTTCAATTAATAGAACCTCTTTAAGGAAGAAAGGTTCTATTAATTGAATTTGGTTGAACTTTTCTTTTGAAATAACTAAAGGTAGGTAACCTACGTAAAAAAACTAATGATTGAGACCAGGTGGCCTACCATGACGTTTTAAAGCAGGATTGTTTTAATCTTGTTCGAGTGTGGTCTCTCCGTCTCTTACCCACACTGGAACAAGATTAAAACGATCCTGCTTTAAGACGTCATGGTAGGCCACCTGAGAATTCAAGCATCAGCTGTTAAAGATGATGGCCAAAATTAATTTCATCATAAGATCATGCCTAGAACCCCCGAAGGAATTGGCAGGTCCCATGTGATGTATGAATTTCTAATGCTAAAATTGGTCAAACAAAATATTGAAAGAAAATACCAATACACACCAAGCACAAGTACCTACTCGAGTTAAGTAAAGGTGATAACGATTTCATAGCTATTGTAGTTATATCAGTAAGTATTGGGTACCTAAGGGTAACATTTTCATGAGTCGGCTACCATTTTACATAAGTGTTATTATGTTTTAACAATTTAATTACCTGTATGTATTCCAAGTACCTACTTAGGCACTAGGTATTTGACACGTGGCAATGTTTAAAGCACATCTTGCACTTATTTAATTTTTTATGAGTCTGTGCAGTCATCTTTGTCGTGCCCGTCCATTCGCCTGCATCAACTGTCATCTTAGGGTTAACTTTCTTCTTGCGTAGCCAGCATTCATCATCCTTTCAGTCTTTGAATATTTTGTTCCGTAGGACAACTTAAACCGTATCTGATCTTTTCTTTGGTCTGCCGATTTTCAAAGGATTCTAATTCTAGTTTGTCATTAAAGTTGATTGATAAAATCGAGCGTGTTCGAAACTTTGATTTCATAATTCTTTGTCAAAACCGGCTATTCTGGAACTGAGATGATGATTTATTTATTCAAAAATTACACTCTAAGCTTACTGCTACTGCTTACTACTAAGTAAGCAGTATGTATGTAATTTTTTATTTTAACCAACACATCGATGCTATGAAAAGAATAATATGTAACTGTGTACGTTACATATTATTCTTTCTCAAGCCAATTTATATTTTCACAATCCCGAATATTCAATCCTTATTTAATATTCAATCTAACGAAGCCTTAAAAGTAAAACGACATCATTTTGGAGACGAAGAACTTTTTGTGAATCTCTGAATAAATTCATTATAACTTGCGAAAGATTTTTATGGGACAAACTTGATAACGGTCTACAAGGAAAATCGTAAAAAAGCGGCCAACCTTGAAAACGAGTTCTCCGTTGTAAGGATTTAATCGAAATGGTAATAAAAACTGCATATTGGAAACTCAGCACTTTGAAAACCGGTCTTCTGACCGGACGTACGCAATACGAATGTTTTGGTGCAAATTCGGCCATACCTACGCGAACCAGTGCTCTCTGTTTGGAACCAAATATGAACGGATATTCAAAAAGACAAAAAAAACAACGTTCAACTGGAATCAACCTTCGTATACAATTGCATTTTATGTTGTTGCTGGGATAATACTTTAAATCTGGGACGACATAGAAAGAAACTGAGACACAGTTTCCTGGTCATTCTTAACCAAATTATTAGGAACAAACACATTAATCCTAATAAAGAAGAAGGAAATGTCAATAGAAATAATACAACGCAAGGTCTAAAGCCCTAATAGACCTCGACTGGAGGAAGTCGGTCAATTATAAACTTTAACCCAAGGCAATAAGAGTTTCTTTAATGAAAGCTGATGGCCAATTCCCATCTTAAATTCTACGCCTGACTGGTTTGATAAGAGAGAGCCAAGTATTTTAGAAGCTGAGAGGACCTTACTTAAACTTTATTGGGCATCAAAGAAATGGCCTGCGTAATTTATATTGGGTTATAAAGTGGAAACGTAAACGTAAAACGTTTACGATTCGGAATGTTGAAGAGTTTTTAAATATTTTGAAGCTTTAACTTTTTACTTTCGCTGTCATCCAGGTGATAAAGGCCTAGAATTTCCTATAAGGGAAAATCTCGCATGCAAGTTGTAAACGTACCTTTCAAGAAGCCGTCAATCAAGGATTCTGTATATCAAACTAAGTAATTCCACGCATAAAATATTGCTGGGAAACTACTTTCTTTTTGTCGAGGACAACAAGTGCCTTTCAGCTTCGTTAGGTGTCTTTTTAAGACCCATTTTTATCTTCGTCCACATAATTATTTGAGTCGAATTTGATAAGAGCAAGAGCTCTTACCATGGTTGTGGTTCTAAGAAGAACCACAACCATGGTAGCTAATAACGTCATTAATTGTATTCTTGACTCTACTTGTGTTCTTGACTTGACTCATAACAAAATTTAACAAAAGTAAAGGAGGGACTTAAATACTTTCTTCCTTTGTGCAATCTTGAAAACAATCACTCAACCGTGTATCCAGAATGATTCAGAGATTGTTGATCACGTTTTGTTTTAGATGTAACTATAATGTGTATTTTTCTTATTTATTTTTGTTGTACTCTATCACAATGCTATCCTATTTGACCGAAAGGCTGACTGGTAGAGAATGCCTTGTGGCATTAAGTCCGCCAATGTACCACCCTTGTACATGAAGTTTAAATAAATAAATAAAATCATATGTTTTCCCCGCACAGGTGCAGTAGGACGTGTTTGGATAGTAGGCAACTATTAATATTTCTATGCAACTGTAGTTCTAGTAAAATAGTAGGTATATGCAAAACAGCTCGTTACAAATGCAAAACATATGTTGCCTCTCAACTATGATTAAAATTCACTTATTAGAGATACACACTTAAGAATCAGCACATTATTCTAGACTACGAAGGTGAATTTTTTTTGGTGCTCCATATTAAATTGTAACATCTATTCGGTCAAAATGTATGGAATAGCTGTTTTGATGTGAAAAATTCATCCCCTAAAAGTTTGAATCAGGAGGATGTCTGTTACACCGTGTCGATGAAACAGCTATGCAGTAGCGATGTACTGTACCAGAAAAGCAGTAAATAGTACCTGTGGTAAAGAAAAGTAACTATACAAAATAATTATGTTTACGATTCCATCTGTGTCAAAACATTCGACATTTACAATCTTCGGTAATGGAATAATCTTCACGCTGTTTCGGAACAAATTGGCCGCCTTGTTACCGGGTACGAGGTTGACAACCTGACGTCTTTGGCTTACTATAGCCAATACTTCCCTCCTTCGAGTCTTGACCTGAATGCCAAGTTGCCATTCATGCCAATTGGTCCTTTTTTTAATTTTGTTTTCCTCGAGATAAATGCAGGAGCCAATCCGCCTATCTGCATTGAGCAAGTGTGTTCATGCTTCGCTGCTACGCATGTTAGGTATTAAGAACCAAAAGGCCTATAATTTTGCATCCAACACTGTAGTTTTATAGATTTTAAGTAATGTCAATTTAGACGAATTTCACCAATGAACTCGATTAGCCAAACCTTCTGATCCTCGTTCGTCTGGCAGTTCTTTAGGTATACTGGGCGCGTTCAGTTTCATTGCTGGTATTCCCTTCTTGTTTACCTAGCAGTCTCCTAGGGTAGAGTCGATGACTGTAACAAAAATAATAAATGATGAATGATCTAGAATTCTAGTTAGATACCCAACTAGATACTCGCCGTATTAGTGATGCAAACAAAATTTCGCGGTCGTCGTACTGTACTGTACATGGCAATCAAAAAGATCTTAATTGGGCTTTTAATATTGCAATAAAACCAATTGCCGCTATCTTTAGGCAACTCAAATCCGTATCAATGTTTTATGTGTTGATCTTTATGCAATGTCTGTGAGAAAGATTATTCCGTTGAGTATTGGCTTTTATTGGACTTTTATGGATGTTGGCGATTGCTTTTTTCGTGATATAGCTCTTCTATGTTGCAGATAAATTATTGTGTTGTTTAAGATTCATTATTTTGAATCTTGATGGCTGGAAAGGGAGAAGACTATGAAAGAAAAGATGAATAGATTGTGAGGAATATTAGAAAGGAATGAATAAAAACGACGGATCACAAGGAAGAATCGAAGAATAAAACGTGTTTCACCGACCCCAAAGTACCCACCTAACATAGGGGAAAGGGCATGTAGATGATGATACTATTCAGTCGTTTGGACGTCATCGGGTAATTAGAATGACGTACCTTTCCGACGATATTAATGACCAGTAGGAGAACAGGAAACTTCGGTTTACCACAAACGTGACTGTCAATAAAAGTCAACGCACACCTGTACATACTGCACGGAATCATCACCGCCTCAAGTCTAGCCTTTTAGGAATCTGCTCTCTGAATCTCCTTCACCAGCCACCCAGTCTTAATTGGGGTGGCAGCTCGGAGGTGAGCCTGTTGAGGTGCTGATGAGACGAGGTGACCCCGATTCCATGCAGTGTGCGTTCCCACTGGTGAGACATTCACAAGAAAACATGTTGGAATTTGTACTTCTCTCATCGGAAAACATTTTGTGGGATTGTTTCGCCCGTCGACCTTATGACGTGTCTGTGTGACACTGCATGTAATGCATTTAACCCGTAATCCTACAATTCATACGTGTCACTATCGACACTTCAGGTGTTTGATGAATCCATACAACTTGTATAATATCTCTGATAACCTTCTAACACTTACACTAACACCGCGTGATGATGTAATGGTCCACGGTCGTGATTGCGCTGGGAAGCGATCATCCAATTTGTCCGCGAGGGGGCTCACTGTACAAGTACCTAATGCACGATTTGTATCATTGATCAAATTGAATGTAACTGTGCAATTGTACGGATCACTGCTGTTATGTAAGCTGGATCTCTGATGTTAGGTACATGCAGTGTTTTTGTTTTGATTCTATTGAAGTGGGTGGTGGAGTAGAAATAGGACACTTCCAGGTTGTACACAGTACTAGAAATAGGGACCAACTAGTTCAGCCAGATTTCAGACTCGCTAAAGTAGACTCATCTTTCATGGGGTACTGTTTGAGATGCTATAATAAAATTCCACAAAGTTTTCTTGAACTGAATGAGACGAAATTTAAAACATGCATTAAACGCACACTATAAAATAAATAAATAAATTAATTTCATTTAATTCAGATAACATGATCCATACAGTGAAATTAAAAATTAGTATTAAAAAATGAAATAAATTATCACAAAAACAATGAAAT
The DNA here is from genome assembly GCA_941918905.2 of Xestia sexstrigata. Lineage (NCBI taxonomy): Eukaryota > Metazoa > Arthropoda > Insecta > Lepidoptera > Noctuidae > Xestia > Xestia sexstrigata. Next base: position 2,241,482 of record OW799201.2, on the reverse strand, counting down.
TATAAAATAAATTACATCAATTATTAAAATCAATTAAATAATCAGTTAATAAAATAATCAGAATCAAAACAAGATAAATTTAAAATCCATTCCAAATTAAAAAAAGATAAATAAAACATTCAAATTTAAAATACAATAAAATGAAAATGAAAACCTTCAAAATACAATAAGATAAAATTAAAATTAAAGCATTCAAATTACCCGCTTAATAAAAGACACCCATATCGGAGAAGAGATCCTATCTGCAACAGTCTTCAGAATTCCGTTGCAGCTGCCACGCATTCTGCAGATCAGGGAAACAGTTTTCTTGCGAATGACGGCATGAAAGCCATCAGTTCGATACAGCGCAAACATCCCCGATGCACTACAGAAGCGAGGAAGCCCCAACATCATCCTGAAGATGTTGTTATACTGGACGCGCAGGACATCCAGCGATCTTTTGGTGTGCTTGACCCACAGATTTCCCGTATAAAAGCTTTGACAATAGGCTAACACCACACACACACACACACACACACACACACACACACACTACACTGTTACACTATGTAAGTAAGCATATTATAAGTTGAGCGATTATATCGCTGCTAAAAATGCTTGGCTCAATGCTGGTCCTGCTCCACAAGGACGGGCGCATAAATTGATAGCATTAAATTGTATTGTTGGAGCTGCTGAAGATTGGACAACTATCTTTGCATTGTATAGATTCAATCTTTTTAGTATTATATAAATGCATAGCCCATATTGTGTGAGTACTATGAACTAGAAAGCTATCATTCACTGGAAACCTACGTCTTTTCTTGACTTGAATGTGCCCTGGCGGTTTAGAGTATGTCATGCGCACTCAAATGTCTCGCTGATGGTGGCGCATGTGTCGGATCATTTAGTTCCCTTCAAAATGGTTGAGTTGAATGGTGCTGATCCATGCGTCATGTCCGTGAACGGGCGCTGTCAGTTGTGACTGGTCATCTCTTAGTTGCCATGGCTTATTTGAATGAATTATTTTGAATTGTATTTTTTTTTGTTTTTGTGTTTTTGCTGTGGACACTTTTAACGTGCACATCTTGCTACATTGCTCTCACATAATATACCATCTCAACATGAATGATGTAACCAAGATTTTGTAACAATATTCTGATTTAAAAGAGTGTCCATGGAGTTTCTTGCCCGTTCTTCTCCATAGAGATCTACGCTAGGAAATGGGCAACTACAGTACTTTCACAGTTTTTATGTCTTGTGACTGGGACTGTAGCTACATTTAATTTTCATCTTTGTTTCGACAATTCAAAAGTGCCTGTAACTGGCCTACTTGAAATAAATGCTTTGATTTTGATGATTTTGATTTGTCTGCCGTCTTCTTTTGGAACAAGTTTGAAATGCATTTTTTTATCTAAGTACCTATTATGTCTCCTATTGCAATGGCAGCTTCATTGAGGTCCGTCCTGGTGCAATTTGAGAGTGTATGGTGAGCCTTTGCCCAGATTGGCGACACCACACTCACTCTGGGTTTATGTTCGGAGAGCTAAATTTATGGCTGCTGGCCTCCTCATGCATTTAAGTTCTGGCCATGTCAGATACCAGAGAGCTTATATCAATGCAATATATTTCGGTCCCATTCATAAAATTCTATATATTTTTTGCAACATATTCAGACCGCGGAGTGCCTATTGTCGTGGCGGTTATTTAAAACCGTCTGCAGTCCCCTCTATATACGATATTCACAGATACACACAAATGAAATGTTTCACTCTGCACGATTTTCCTCTTTCAAACTCGCTTTGGTAAAAGGTTTAGCGCACAGGGTTTAGCGTTTAACTGAATTTACTTCGAATAATATTTAAAATAGTTTGATGCACAGTTTTAAATCGAGCTAATTCCATTTCGCTAGGAATTTTCGGGTTTTAAGTTATTCCAAACATTTAAAGGGTTTGCTTTTAAATTTGATCAAGCTAATTATTGTACGTTGGGCTAAAACGGGTTAAAACTGGCCTTGTTCAACTTGTCAAGGTACTTATGATGTCAGATCTTCGTCAGGATCTGAGCCTTTTTGGAATGTATTTGTGCAAGCTTAGAATTGATGGTTGGCTTACCTCCTTTGAGCCAAAAGGACGAAACACTACGAACATCATGCAAAGAGTGTCCATGGAGTTTCTTGTCTGTTCTTTGCCATAGAGATCTACGCTTTGGAAAGGGCAACTACAGTACCTACTTTCACAGTTATTATACCTTGCGACTAGGACTGCAGCTTAGTTTTTTTTTTTTATTTTGGATTAGAAATTTCAAAAGTACCTACCTTGAACTGACCTACTTGAAGTAAAAGTCTCATTTAAAAATCCTGCTAAACACAACCTACCAAGGAAAATCCGTCATACAAAAACACACAAAGTACCTCCAACATTTATATAACTGATGAAAAAATGAACAACAGCCGCGCATATTTCAGTAGCAATAAAAAAGTAATGGTCCCACAGTTGTTAGTAATGTCGGACTGTCGGACAGCGCGACGCGATGGTGGATGGTGGACAAACAGGCGCTTTATTGAATGCTACATTTTATCAGACGTGACAGCGGGAAAGGGGAACTCGGTTTATTCGGAACACTCTTCACTGTTAAATGTTAAGGCATTTACCTAGTTCAGGTTATGGTGTTTGAAAAGCAAGTGAAATCTCCGGATTCGAAGCATTAAGCAAGGTGCATTATTTTTCCACTGTTATCTGTCTTGTTACAAAACCTTGTCTTCGAAACTAAAGATTTGCAACACACACACACAAACTCACGCCTTATTCCTATCGGGATAAGCAAAAACTACAGAACGCAATCTGCTACGCTCCTTAGATACTCCTAATTATTCCTCGTCCACGTTCATACATCATGACGTCATTCACGTACGCCGGTTGCGAGTACTACGCACCAGCTGTTACCTCCAACATTGATAGACACTATCTACGTATTTTGTTATGAATGTTTCGATTCGATACAGAGTTTTCCGACCATGATTTTCCGGAACATGAAGTTAGAAATTCGATCATGTAAATAACTTCAAACTTGGAGTTCTTGATGATCATCATCCGAAAAGATGAATCTTTCTCTCTAGTTGCGGAAAGTTAATTTATCGGTCTTTTTACTCCCCAGAATCATTCCTGCATCAGAAAAGTACAAGAAAGGTAAGCACCAAAAACTTGTAGCAAACCTGACTCGGTCAGCCATTTTTCAATAGGAAAATCTACGTTTGTGTGCATCGACATTTTAAAATGTCAGTCAACATCTACATAATTAGGTAATGTCATCGACACACGAGTGAAAATTTTAATTTTCGCACACAAGCTGTGACAAAACGGTTATAAATCATATATCTAGATATAAAAATATCCGTTGTCCAAGTACCTACGTATACTTACTGTATGCAATGATAAACGATCTACAACGGCTGACAATATTAAAATTCTCTGACATTATGTACCTAAACTTATTCAGGGTTTAGAAGGAAAATACCGTCTTTATACGAATTCCGCTCATCCCAAATGAACATGAATCATTTACACGAATTTTATTTTATATTATAATATCTTCACGGTCGCCAAAATTGACGAATTCCTATTAAAAAAAAAAAAGAAAGAAAAAACATTCATGCGCAAAAGCATGACGCATAAAATAATAAAATCAGATCACAAAAATGATATTAGAGGGGAAAAACATATATATTTTTACTTACAGAAGAACTAGCCCAATCTTTATAAATAACCCGAAAACAAAGGCAGACTCAAAATAGGCTTAGCTTTTAACCCCAATTAGTCGAGCCCTAATGAGTAGTCGAACAGCAAACAGAAAAAGCCGACAAAAGTGGCTGTATTAGTAGGCACGTGTATTAAGTACCACAGCACATACACACATTTGTCTAATCTTTTTATACTTTCCAGAAAGGATTTGCAGATTTTCGCGATAGCAACGACTATTTAGTCTTTAGTCGTAAAAGTATTAAACGAAACCTTGCTAAGATTACGAACCATTTACGTAATACAGCTAAATGTTTATTGCTGAGCAAACTTCGTGTCACAGATTACTACATGATTCCGAGATTATCGTGATTCTTTTGTTTGAATACAATTTGTGACGTCCGCGTCCGCTTGTTTTTCAGCCGGTAGGATTGAGCCTTCATAAAAATTAAAACGTGATCGGATTAGAATCATAAATGTATAGGAAAAAATACCTGGCTATATCAATTGAATATCGACATAAAATAAAATAAAATAAAATTTGTCTGATTTAATTAACAATCTCCATAATACCGTGTTTTAAACTTAACGTAGGTACATGATTGATGCCTGAAGTATAATTTGGTTCTTCCACAGATATAATTATTAGCCCTATAAAAAAACGAACTCCCGAACCTAACTACCTGCGCGAGTCCGAGTCGCACATGGCCGGTTTTTTTTTTTTTGTCATGCGTATTATTTTTAAGGCGTACAAAATAAAAAGTCTACTAGCAATAAGTACTCCTAAAACTTTGGGTGAACACAAGTAGGTAATGACTTGTAACCGACTGTATAGGTTCAAATACACACATCAACACGGTCTAGGGATATTTTAAAAAAAGCGAATTACTATCAATGTGTTAATTATTTATATGACATGTATATATTTAAAAGATACGTTATTTAATATTCTACCATTTTTTAATAATGGAATGGTATAGATTAAAATTTCAGGATTTTATGGAAAAAAATGAAGCATAGACGGAAACCGTATATGAATGAACTTTTAATTTGTGAGTAAAAACTGAAAAAAATAGAAAAATCATTTAATTTGTGTTTATAAACTTGAAGTTAGTAGTCTGAGAAAGCGCCCATGATGTTCATAACACATCGGCAACGATTCGGCATGCTCAGAACAAGGTTGTCAATGTCTTGCTGCGGAATATTGTCCCATGCTCTTCTGAGGTGCGCAAAAAGTTGATCTTCTGTAGCCAGATTTTCAGGAACTTCCTTCAGAGCTCTTCTTTGCAGCATATCCCACGCATGCTCAATGGGATTTAGATCTGGCGATTGAGCAGGCCAGTCTAAGGCCCTAACATTATGTGTATGTAACCAAGCTGCTACCGTTCTCGCCGTGTGTGCCCGGGCATTGCCGTGCATGAGCAGGAAATCTTGCCCCATTTGTGTTCTGTGGGGCAAGATTACGGGCCCCAGCACCTGTTGGACGTATCGTTCTGCCGTCATATTGCCCCGCACCCAAACGATATCCGTCCGTCCTCCAAGACGAATTCCTGCCCAAACCATAATTGTTCCTCCTTGGTATGGGTGAACTTCCTGAGGGTTCTGGAGACGGCTCCATCGTCCAGGAACTCGCCAAACACGCGTCCTTCGTGAATCTGGATGGAAGCCGAACCTGGATTCATCCGTGAACAGCACATTGGACCATTGGTCACGGCCCCAGTCCACGTGGTTCCGAACCCATTCTAATCGTCGTCCACGATTGCCTCTCCGTAAAGGTGGGACCCGGAGTGGTCTACGAGAGCGTAGATTGCTTTCATGCAGTCGCCTTCTTACAGTTTGGTCACTCACAAGCACTTGGTGTTCCACTCGCAGCCTTTGGACCAATTGAGTCGCCGTTGCATTTGGTTGTGCTCGCGCAGTAATTTGCAAAAATCGGTCTTGTCTGGGGGTAGTGATGCGACTTGGCCCCCGGTGCCTCTCCGCTACTTCACCTGTGGCACGATAGCGTGTCCACAATCTTGAAATTACATTTTGATGGGTCCCTATGGCCTCAGCAACATTACGCTGAACAGATCCAGCTTCCAGCATTCCCACAGCTCGTAACATCTCCGCCCTCGTCAAATGTCGGCGTTGCATGGCTACAACCTACAATACCTCAATTTTAACTTTTCGTATTGTTTTCTAAATTTCGCACAAATGAAAATTCCCTCCTATACATCAAGACATTTTTATGCCACCGAAACAAAAGAATTTTCAAAAATTTGAATTTGGAATTAGTCTGAGATAAATTACAAACAAATCGGTGTATAAAAGATTCCAATGCGGCCAGTACTTTTCGAGTTATTTAATTGAGTATGAAATATCCCTAGACCGTGTTGATGTGTGTATGTCAGTGATTATTGTATTATACTGTAGGTACCTACTGTGAGTGATACGCAACTTAAAGTTATGAATTTATACGTTACTTTTTGAGGTAAACAGATGCCTCGAAAATGGGCCGTGGGCCGCGCTTGTGGGACGAGTTGATGAATTACTCGATAGAAGGATACTTTATAAAAAAATAAAATAAAATCATTTATTTCAGGTCCGAGACCCATATAAAACAAAAATAGAAACTTTCCTGCCGGGGCTGCGGGACTGTTCGAACGATGAAGGAACATGAATGGGTTTTAGTCAGTATAAATTTAACACTCCCTCCCGCTCCTCCGCCCAGAGCGGGAGGAGTCATTTGACAATTTCCCATCCGAAAAAAAAAAGGAAATTTTGATGACGTTAGCGGTTGACAACGACTCATCCTTGAAAATGGCTACGCTGTGTAGCCAAGACTATGCTTTGTAGCTGCTACTACGCGACGTAGGTTACGTACGGCTATACACAGCTAGCTACGAAGTTATAGAAATACAATGCACCTGAAATAAAATACATAATAACACAGGCAAGTATATCTGCGGGCCTAAAATGGCCGCTTTAGAAGAATCGTAATATGAATCACGTTAAAAATTTAAAATTCTTAAAATGGAGTTTATGGTTATGACCACAAAGTCCATTTTAAGAATTTAATTTTTTTAACGTGACTTGATTTCTGATATTATTTGATTTCAGGGCTTGTACTTAAAATACTTAATTCACTCAAAAATGTTTCGCTTTCATAATACTCATAGCAAAAATACACATAATATCCTCCTGAACCTCCAAAATAAACACATCATTAATTTATTTTCGTACGAAATATACCTTCTTAACAAAATTACACAGACTCGCACTAAAATCCACATGGTAAGAGGATTAGTCGGGAAACTCTTCAGCTTGACTATCATTAAATTAGTTCCGACATAGAAACATTTTCGCGTTTTCCACTAAAAGATTATGTTGTGTTTCTATATTAGTTGTGCTGTGCACATCCAAATGTCCTACAAGAGCTGTTACAAATTTTTTGAACACGGTGTAACGTTGGCACTAGTCTTGGTGGCGTGTTTATCCATTATTTATTTTGTATTATTATTATTTTGAAGCAGCCAAAAGATTTGAAGTGACTAATTGTCTCATTTATCTAAGTATCTAGTGGACATAAGCGCTAGGTAGCTACGTCACTGCTGATCATGACGTCTTGGATTCATTGGGTTCTTCTCTTTTACTCTTCGTACCTCTAATATCCACTTTCCTTGTTCCACAGTTGGGCGTGGCGGTGGGCTTCGTGCTTCCTCCGTTGCTGGTCCGTGCTTCGGGCACCATCCCAGAGATAGCAAGCGACCTGCACCTCATGTTCTACCTCATCGCTGGCTTCACTAGTGTGCTGTTCGTCTTTATTCTGCTGTGTAAGTATGGATAGCAGCGATTTATTAGCTGTAGTACCTATAATCTCTTCGGTAATGATGGGTAACCGGCGAAATAACGGGAATAATTATGAAAATAACAAATAACACAAATAAGTCTTTAAATTTTGGCGCTCGAATCACATTTACAGTGGGGTTTTGGTAAACATCTGTGAAGTCGTTTTGCAAAATGGATTGAAAAGACAAGATGGCGGATAGTTCGGATTTTGGCCACAAGCCACACGATCCTTGTAGGTACCTAGACGGCTATATACTTGTCTATTCGGCAACGTATCAGCAACCTCCTTGGCGTTGGAAATTGGCATAGGTAGGTAGCTGCCATTTCCCATCAGGGTGTATAAAATTGTATGACCACATCACCACAGATGATAATGATGATTGAATAGTTTAAGACAAGTTTATCCTAATATCAGACATACACTACAGCGCAGGCCACACCGCCAGCAATAGCGAGAGAGTGAGCGACGTGGGCGAGCCTTTTCATACTTCGATTCGGCTCTTTTGGTAGTTTACGGTGTGAACCAAAGTATGAAAAGAGGCCTCGCCCGGCTCGCCCGCTCGCTAGCTAACGGTGTGGCCTGCGCTTAATGCTAGAATTTAAGAATAAAACATGTATAAATAATAGGACGTAGAAGGATTTCGACGTATTTTTCCAAATGAATTGAAATTAGGAAAGAGTAGTAACACCTGAATATATTGGATAAAATTACATTAATCAAGCGAATTCAAGCGATAAGGTATTGTTCGTTCACGGGTGTTCTCTACACTATGTATCTCAATTACATTTAATTTATGGATAGTTCCTCAGGGATGTCCGGGACCGGCTGTGATAAATCAGATTATTGAAGGTAGAAGCTCCTTTTATAATTCTTTAGTTAAACCGTAAACTGTTTTTCTGTTTACATATCTTATGGGATTCAATATTATTTTAACTTCAGGCGAGTCGGGCTATTGCAGTCCACAGCTGGACATAGGCCTCTCCCAAACTGCACCACAATAACCTGTCCTCTGCCTCCACATCCAGTCTGACCAGGCTCCATTCAAATGTCATTCCATCAACCTGGGCACACTATGCTTAAACTTAACATCGTTTAATAACATCAAAGTACGTTTATTACAAAGTTCTTAAACCCGTAGCTCGCATTGAAAGTTGGTTATAAAGTTACATAAGTCATAAATGGGGACAGTTTGCAACGACTACGAGTTACCTACTGCAGCGCATGAACAAGTAATAACTAAACCAATTTCCCGTGTCAACTCCTACGGTGGATAACTCGCACTTTGTGTTATAAACTGCTCGACACCTAGTTCCTTAATCAGCAACGCCATCATGTCTAATGAAACTTTTAATTAAAAGCTTCGGTAGTTTTTATTTATTTATTTAAACTTCAAGTACAATAGTGGTACATAGGCGGACTTAATGCCGCAAGGCATTCTCTACGCAGACGAAGACTTCGGACTGCGCTTTCTCTACGAAGGCTTTCTCTTTTCTTCTGGTTTTTGATGTCATCTCTGTTGCGTAAAGAGTAGGGCGCATGTCAGTAGTAACGAAGCTAGTATGAGCTGGTCTCGCTTTCTATGGCAACTCCGTACTAGGCTTGATCTGCTCAAGGTCAAAGTTTTACCACCAACTTTCCCAACCCCTAAATAGTCCCTTTCACTCTCCCCCTCTTCAGGTCCTAGTTATTTTAGTTTTTACTACCTATGTCTCTAGGCCTATGTGCAGAAAACAATTATCTAACGACTCATCAATTAAGAAAAACCTGAGAGCAAGAGCTTCATAATGGCCTCATGGGTTCTTGGGTTTTCCCTGCCTACACAACGGTAGCAGGAAATTGTAACAACTGATCGATATGTTACAATCCTCGTATCGTGATACTAACATCTTCAATCAACAATAGTGTAGGGACAATCTAATTATAGGTACCTACACAATTCAAACAGTTTGAATATCAAACTTGTCATTTTTAACCCTACATTAATGCATAGTGGTGGAGCAACTAACAGTTTACTTTTTTCAGTCTTTAAAGCCGCTCCCCCCACGCCGCCGTCAGCCGCCGCCGACCTGGGCAACAGCCTGGACTCCAACTTCCTGCTGTCCCTGAAGAAGCTGATGACCAACCGCAACTACGTACTGCTACTCATCTCCTACGGCCTCAACGTCGGCGCCTTCTACGCTATCTCCACTCTGCTCAACCAAGTCATACTCACTTACTATCCGGTAAGGGATGTAATATATTGGAGACAAATACCTACTTACTTTTTCTGATTTCCAAAAATGTTAACAATTACACCCGTGTTTTTGGAAAAAACACATAAGGTTTAGTTTGCTCTTCAACTTTAAACACTACTAATTCATCATAATTATGTAATTAACGTCATGTTTCATCAGCCAACTTAACTTACACTTGAAAATTTTTAAAAGTCCTAATCCTAATCTAGGTGCTCACCTAATTGACCCAAAGGTTGGCTGGTAGAGAATGCCTTGTGGCATTAAGTCCATCTATGTACCACTATTGTACATGAAGTTTAAATAAATAAAAGTACAGTCGCTAGTCACCGTCAAATGCATGATTCAGATTCCAGTTCAGAAGATAGGCCGTATCTAGAATTTTATAACATAGGAACTGTGATCAATCCAATTGTTCAATTCTTTTGCGAGATATCCCTTGGGCATAGACGATCGAAGTTCCTTAAATACAAAACTTGACATGTTGTACATCACACCCACTCGTATTAATTTATCTGTCTGACTGCAGCTTCGAGTTTGTAGGTGTAGAATTTAATATTTGGCTTTTTATGGTGCAATATACACGAACTAAATTAAGGAAACGTTGGTTAACGTGCAGAAAGTAAATGGTTAATGATTGAATGTACTTATTTTATTGTTTTCGCTTTTGTTTATTTTATAAAAAAAAAAAAACAACAAAATGTGGGGTTGTTAGAATATATTTAAGTAAGTATAGAGAAATAATAAAAATGGTCGTAACTGAAAAATATTGAAATGCTATATTTACTCACTGTTCGTTCGCTAACAAGTTCGTTACGCATTTCTTCCAAAAAAAAAACGGGTTTGAACAACCGTTTGACGATTTGATTTATTTAGTTTGCGCCCTTAAAAAACGTCGTCTACGGCACTGCTTGCACGATTTCTGCCTTGCCCTCGCCTGCGCACGTAAAATCCTGTCTGTATCGTTGCACATTACGGAGGATCACGGCTACTGATACACCCAACGTTCGACTGACTGTACCCATAAGTTTAAAAAAAGTAACTTTTTTTATTTTGTTCCCCTAATTTTGTCCGTGTATAGGTAGTTTAATATAGGAGCTGATTACCCCAATCATTCTTGCATCTCTGTTTATTCAAAATTTCTGTCTCATTCCTTTCAGGGTGCTAACATAGACGCAGGCCGCATCGGGCTGGTGATCGTGGTATCAGGCATGGTGGGTTCCGTGGTCTGTGGCCTCATCCTCGACAAGACACACCGCTTCAAGGAAACCACCCTTTCTGTCTATGTCGCATCGGTAGTGGGCATGCTGATCTTTACCTTCACTCTGGACTGTGGATACATTGCCGTTGTATACTTGAGTAGCATTTTACTTGGGTAAGTTCCGTTTGTTTATAGTTTTGTTCTGATTTAAAACACGTTTTATACAGTGATGCGACCGTTGGACTGCCAAGTCATAGGTCTCAAGTTCGAAACCATGACACGCACCTCTGAGTTCGATACATCGAGAGGAAACCAGCATGCCTGAGATATATTGCTCGAATAAACGTAAAACAAAGTCAGAAGCCAGCCCATGGGCGGCACGAAACTATGACTCCATGTTAGGCACTAACCACACAATGAAGAAGAGAAGAGGTCTCCTATCTTTAGGGTTTAAGAAGTTTATTATTCCTCATCAAGAGTTAAATCTTTAGACCACAATGTTTCGCTAGACCAAGAAAGTATCTGTAACAAGAGCTGTCGTGCATCACGAGGCTACGTCCACGGCTTGACGTACGACCGGTCAACAACAACAACAGCCCATAACGTCCACTGCTGGACATAAGCCTCTCCCATGTTGGGAGAAATTTGCCGTAATCTCCACGCTTGGCAGGCGGATTGGAGATCGCAGTGATGAAAGACTAACAGAAAACGCTGCTGCCCATTCTCTGGTCTACGGAGGCGCAAGGTGTTCTGCCTCAGACATTAGTCGCCTTATACGACACCCGTGAGTGTAATGGGTTGGTTCTACTCTACTCTGCCGGATACCACACGGCTATACGACCGGTCGTTCGGGGAGTTTTGTTCCAGATGGTACTGTATATTAGTATGGCAATGTTTATTTAGTGATGGTAATGTTTATTAGTATATTAAACTATTACTCCTGACATTTGCAGGTTCTTCATGACAGGATACTTGCCGGTGGGCTTCGAGTTCGCTTCAGAGGTGACATACCCAGAACCGGAGGGCACCACATCTGGAATACTGAACGCTGTGGTTCAGGTAAGAATATAAACCCCTAACGTATCTGCGGGCACGCGAGTGCCCCCAGCAAGACGAGCCAAGTGAAGCGCAAGGGCACTAACTACCTACCTACCTTTTCTCGAAGCTCTTTTTAAGGTTCCGAAGCCAAATGGCAAAAAACGGAACCCTTATGGATTCGTCATGTCTGTCTGTCCGTCCGTATGTCACAGGCACTTTTTTCCGAAACCATAAGAACTACGCTGTTGAAACTTGTTAAGTAGATGTATTCTGTAAACCGCATTAAGATTTTCACACAAAAATAGAAAAAAAAAAAAACAATAAATTTTGGGAGTTTCCTATACTTAGAACTGAAACTCAAAAAAATGTTTTCATCAAACCCATACGTGTGGGGTATTGCTGGACACAAGGCTCTTCCACGCTGCACCAAAACACCGTGCGCCCCGCTTTCGACATTCAGTCTGTCCCAGCCATAATTTTAAGGTCGTCCATCTAGCTAGACGATACTTACCTACTTACATAAATAAATAAATTATAATAGTGCGATTTAGTGCCACACTAGCGAGGCTCGTGTCGCGGTCGTGGACACCAGATAGTTGATATAATACTACATAGATACCTACTTTTTGTTAGTAAATACATACTTATCATAGGTAGGTATATATCGTCTCTCCCGTAGGTAATCTTTAACCCAATGATGAGTTCAACCCAACCTTCATTCCAGATCTTCGGCATCGTAACAACGCTCCTCTACGAGTGGCTGCTGGGCAGCGCGGGCGACCGCTGGGCCAACCTCGCGCTGTGCGCGCTGCTGGCGGGCGGCGCCGCCGTCACCGCCGCCATACGGCCCGACCTGCGGCGGCAGGCTGCACAGAACAACTACAAACAATAAGCGGATGACGTTACTTGTTAACAAAATACAGAGGCAATTTTAATTACCTACAGAAACTGTGCATACTTGACGGTTATCGATATCTAAGGGTGACTACACACTGTAACATAACATGCTGTCAAACATGGTTATTTAAAATAATTTCAGTGGAGAAATTAGTAATTTAAAATTATAACGTTGTCCACGTGTTAAATAACACGTGTAAATAACAAAAGTTTCATAAAATGTTGTTAGGTAAAAGTCGCAGGGTACGTCCAAAAAAAACACGTCAAAGCAGAAAAGATTTTAAGTTTTTTTTTGGGTCAACGATCACTGTTTATGTATTACTTGTCTTATACTTACTAGAATCTCGCGAGGCAATTAAATTTGACGTTGTAGAATGAAAAGGTGTGAAGAGCTGTGAACGTGAGCTCGTGACGTCATAAGTACCTAGCAATGTTCAGCAACTGGTAGATATTATTAGATAAGATTACTTCTCGCTCAACATCTTATGTTAATATGGGTTTATGTTAAGAACTTTAGAACGATTTAATTGACTTGTGACGTCACAGCTTAGTAATTTTATATGGTATATTTTATGGTATACCTAATCAATTTAACGATTGATTAGGTATACCACAAGCTATGATAATATTTACACCAAATTAAATGAATACCTGCAGCTATTTGATTGTAAAGAATAAGTAGCTTTGCTCGAGGCTATGAATAAAACGGTAAAAACCAAAGAAACATTCGACTAATTTCGAAGTGTTGACTTTTCGAACTATATCGAGGCACACGCTTGTGTATGAGACCAGCCTGTACCGTCAGCCTCGAAAATATGTTGATAGGTACTTAGGCAGTTGATAAAAAGTCGAATGTGAACTTTTGTGCGGGTAATGTTACAATTTGTTAAACCAGAAAAATTTTGTGCCTCGGTAATCTTCATTTCTCACAAAGTTATTGTTCGGTCGTATTTCCGGAGATAGACGATAATTGTTGAAATGCATAGTTTTTCTGGTGTATCTTTACCTATTGACACAAACTATGGACGCCTCGACTAAAGTTAAAGTTGAGAATCCTATTAAATCGACTACGAGTAAGCCGGCAGCTAGGCCTACGATCAACATTGGTGAAAAAATTTCTTCGAAAACAACAGTTAAATAGCGATTCAAAAGAATACCCAGTTTAAACGAATTTTAAAACGGTTGACTTTTATATTTATTTTTGTTTTTAAATATCAAGTTAAGAATTTTTCTTAAATAAGTAATGTTTTTGCTCTCATAGTTCAGTAACATTTCAAATAAGACAAATATATTTAATTGAATATTATACGTACCTATGATAAAAATACACCCACACCACCTAGACACTTGATTTCAATGTCAGGTGTAACAGTGTCTCAACTTCAGTAACAGCGACGTCAGCACTAACTCAGTGCCAGTGGTTCTTCGAAACGTAGCTTACGTTTCGAAGAACCACTGGCACTGAGTTAGTGCTGACGTCGCTGTTACTGAAGTGAGAGCAAGCGTGTTGAGTGAGTGCAACTAACGTTTTTTTCGATTGACTTTTTCCAAAAGACCTACTTAAAAACCTAACGAAGTAAGGTCCGTAGGTCCTCCCTAGGATTATAATATAGAGCTAGAAACTTGGAAATCACGACAATAATTGTGTGACTGTAACTATACGGTAGTTTTTGCCACAAACTAGAGTAGATTGAGATGTATCTTACGGAATGATATTATATTGATGTTGTAGATTGATGGAATATTTATGAAAAAAAACTTTTGGATGGAAATTGAGAATGAATATTTTAAATATCTACTTACATACACTACTGTACATGTAACGTAGCTAAATGTTACCTATATATCGAATTCTAACTATGATGTAGAAATACGTTGTTTTGTATAAAAATTTTGCAAAACCTATTTATGATGGCGAATTGGCTTGTAGGTATTTTTCCTTTACGTATGAACAGATGAATTCTGTGCTTAGAAATAATATTTGGACATATTCTTGAAAACTGACAATGTTCACATTGCATTAAATCATTAAATATTTATAAACAATCATGAATGTTTGGTATCGTCAACTGATGAATTAGGTACCTAATAGGGTTATGCATGATTTGTCTTTTTTATCACTCTTAACAAAGCGTACTAACATCAGAAATAGCAAAGTGAAATATTTTTTTAATATATATAAAAAATACTAAGATATAAGCATTTGATACAGCGAATGACGTCATTCGCTGCATCGATGTACAAAATCAACACTAAATTCAGTTTATCTAGAAAGAGATAGAAACAAAAGTTTAAATGGTTATAACTTTTGTGTTGTTTGTCCGATTTATGTCTTGTTTTCGGTTTTTGTCATTATTTTTTATAATACTTTAACATTCCGTATCGAAATAAAAAAAAGAAAATTTATGCGTATTCCCTATTGCAATATATGCCTTTTTTTTAAACAAAGGTGAAACATTGTCACTAGAAAAAAATATTGCCTAAAAGTTGCAACTGCTTTATGCGAGGCAGCAATAATTTAATGGCATTCGCGTTTTGTATTAAAGAAACATGTGCCCAAAGAAATACCTAAAATATTCGGCCTAAAAGATCGAATGATAAATAAAACTACCTAAGTATAATGAGCATTTAGAACAGTAGATGGTAATATTATTACATTGCATGATATAAATATTTCTTAAGTTTAATATTCAACCGTACGCCATTGCTATTAATAATTGAACTACGAAAACGGCTTCTTACTGCAACAAAATAAACACTGTGCTGTCAAAGTCAAAATGTTACAATGGCGTGCGGTCGACTGTACGTATTATATTTTAAGGCAGACACAATGGGGAGTTGCGATAAAGTCCGACATCGGACTGAAAAATATACTCATTAGGGGGCATTAATTACGTGAGGCTCTTAGGGGGGAGAGGGGGTCGAGACAAATCTCACCCAATCTCACGAGGGAGAGAGGGGGTCTCTTTCCCGCCAGAGACGGTGAACAATTACGTGAAAATGAAGTTATTCATTAAATAAATATGTTTCTCCACCAAAATTCGGCTAAATCCTACACAACAATATTTAAAAAATATATATTCAATGGAAATAAAATTATGTTTTTTAAAATAAATCCAACACAATCAAGCACAGATAAACATATTTACACTTCACTACGAATTTTGATATCTCACGTGAGATTAGCGGAGACTTCCCGAGACTCTTCCCGAGACGACCCCCTCACCCCCGTGAGGGGGATCGATAAATCGTCAAAATGGTCTCACGTGATTAATGGACGCTCCATGCTCTGCCTGCAAATATTAGTTTTAATAAAATAAAATCTTAGTAGGTAGGTATGCCTAATTTATTTGGGATTTTGAATCCTATTTGTGATCTATTAAGGATTTATTTTCGGTTTAATTGTGTAATCTCTTCGTGTTAATAGTTAATTAGTACCTAACTGTATACCTAGATGATAAATAAAGGTGTGTAGAGATTTTGTTTTGTAGTGCAAGTAAACTTTTAATTAAAAAAAACACGAGAACGCGAAATATGTTCCAGTTTTTGAACTAACTTTATTGCCCGTACCTAGTACCTACCCAAATCATCAAATGATGATGATAATGTTTTGTCTCTTGCAGTATCTTTGACGACCCGAATGGCGTAGCGGTAGTGAGGCTGCCTTACGTTCTTACGGGCCCCGGGTTCAAATCCCGGTAGGGATAAATGTTTGTGTGATGAGCATGGACATTTATTTAGGGCCTATACCCACCAGTGGGTGAGTTCGGGCTGTGGATGATGATGGTGTACTTTACAAAAAAAAAAGTATTTATGTAGTATATATATCAACTATATGGTGTCCAAGACACAAGCCTCGTTGCTTAATGTCTAGCGATATTTATATTTATTTATTAGCGGATAGATAGCTGTTCTTGGCAAATCCCTTTTTGTTAGCTTTACATCGTGGTTCATAATATTGACTACGCCTCAGCTCGAGGCACGCGCAAGTTACTAGCGCCTCAATATCAGGCGTTTAGCGTGACTCGGTATGTGTGAACGCTCCCTTAGAGTTTACTTGCATTTTAAAACATAAAAGTATATGTATGCGTGCCAATTCATGGGTAATGTAGTTTTCCGTGATATCTATGTGATTATGTTGTGAGTTATGCAGTATTAATTATTTAAATTGACTTGTGTAATTATTGTAAAAGATCCTTTTATACTTATGGATTATTTTAGGTCGTAAGATGTACGATTACCACACGGTCATTCGGTCACGGCCACGGTCCTACGGTCATTTTATAGAGAAGCTATAGCATTTGTTTATAAAGTACCTTGGTGCATAAGCACCACAAGTGATAAACCAAGCTTTTGAATTTGTCAACCTAGTTGAGTATTTTACTGAAAGCATTAATTTCTTACGAAAGCCCCGTGATTTCTGAATGCTCCAGGGTAGCCTGCGATATTAAAATTTTCTTACGTTTTTAAAACGGAAAAATGTCTTTTTTAAGGTCAAAGTCATTCCTGCACCTTTATGAACTTTGATGGGTTGTATTGACTATTTTGATGATTATAATTCTGTAACTGCATACGTCTTACAGCCGCGAATAATATTCTAATCAACATACAACCTAGCACTCGCCTGCAAATTGCAAAAAACGTAAGAAAATTTGAATTTCGCAGGCTGGTTGGAGCATTCACTGCAACCCTAGGTAGGCACATTCGGGACAAAAAGTCGATGTAACTCCCGACCACTCGTGACTACTAGTTAAGTAGGTATCTGCTAAGCCATAGTACCTACCTTACCTACCAAAAAGCTAGTCTTACAACAACCTTTTTACGCTCGAATGATAAAATCAGAGTTGATTTGTGAATATTTGGTACTTATTTGAAAATTTTGAAATATCGGTGGGCTTAAAAAATATTAATAATAATAACCAAAGTTAATAATTTTTGAAAAACGTTAATCCTGCATAAAAAAATATTTTACTGTCATTCCATATGATTCTGATACTTACCCTAAGTTTGTTTTAAGTATTATTTTCTAAGTAGGTATCTTCACTAATAAATTGATGTGCTATATATAAAAAAAATGATAATGTTAGGTAATTAATTGTTCATTAAAATCTGTTGATGGATTACTAAGTTCATTTTATTTCACACTTCCCAATCAACATCATCTTTACGTAAACACACACACCTACACCATCTTACTATCTCTCACACCACACAACACCGTCCACACGATATCTTCCAAATGAAATTTAGCTAATATCTACAATAATATTGTGATAAATATTATTATTGAATCATAGGTTAACTTTTGGTTTCGGAGCGTGAGAAACCTTTTAACAATAAAGTAACTACTCAGGATTTTTACTGAGGATAAAAATGAGAACACGTACTGCCGATTTGGAGGCGAGTTTTATTCTGAATTCCAAAGCATACATATTATGGCTCATCCAACAGGCATAGACCGCTGAACTTACAAACGATATCTAGGTACTAGCATGGAGACAGACATATATGTACTTAGCTTAGTCTAGAGCAGACGGGCGAGGTGTATCCATAACTCCTCTCCTCCTACCCTAAGAGCGAAATTATCGGAAGGTTCGATTTGAGAGTCATTCCGATCATTTTGCCAGAACAATAAACATTTCGGCGATTTTAGCCAGGTTATATAAACTAAAAACGTAAGAAAAGTAAATATAACTAAACCTAAGCTGACTTATCCTAAATTTTCACCAGAAGTTAGAAGTTTTTCCTTTTATTCAAAACACTTTCGATCACTTCACTATGTTTTAACGAAAACGAAATATTTCACTTCGTCTAAACTGATTCCTTCTATATTAACTGCACTTGATTTGGAATGAGTTGCATTCACGTGCAACTGGGGTAGTGTGACAGTGGGAATCTTCTCTACAACTTCCAACTCAACTGAAATCCGACGGTGAATATGAATTCCATAGATTTGCAGGTCACAAGGCTCGTCTATTGTCACCAGGTAAGTGCCGAATACAAGTTGGTTACTGATCTCTTCTCCGCATTGCTTAGTCAGTGTTGTTCTCAATGTACTATAAAGGAGCCAGCTAGCTGCGTTGACTTGCTGGACCCTGACTTTCTCAATTTGGATTTGTCGTTGTTTACAGGGAGTATGGTTGTCTTCACATTTCATCAACTGTTCTGCACAGGTAAGTTCATAGTATAAGGCTTGATTGTCTGCAGTGCATAAAAACTGATCGCCAGCAGAGAGTGGTCGAGATGGTTTTATTAGCGGCAAGTATTTCATTCCTTTCGCCAGAAGATTAGGATATTTGGGAATAATAGCTAAGGTTTTATTTTCGGATTTATGGAACATTGGTAAGGAATAAATCTTAAAATTGTTATATGATGAGTTATCTGTAAGTGGAATTTCCGTAATAAATGTTATCTGATTATCTTTAATAATTGACTTTACACAAATGGTCTCGTCTGTTTTCAATAAATTTGTTTCTAGTGCACACTAAGTTCCCAGGAACTTAGTGTATCCTGAACTCTAAAGAATTATTGTAGAATTATTGTGTAATAATTCTGTAGAGTTCACTAGTGATTGATGTATCACAGATAGTTTACTTAACGCTAATGCTGTTTCAATTTCACTTAGCCTAGCAAAGACAGTACGAAAACTACTCGTGAATACAGAAAATAATCCCGTAAGGTAAGTTAGGAAAATCCAATGGTTTTGTTTAACAGATAAATCTTTCAGAAGCAGTTCCATCTTTGTTTGGCGATTATGAAAGTATACAGTTTTCTGATTTATTGTTTCGGTTACAAAACTATAAAACATCTTGGACACAATTGTTAATTTTTTTTAAAGCAATTATTTGATTATGATTTAATTTGGAAATAAGTTCTTCGTACCTAACGGCGTCATCGTAATCTAGGTTACTAGTTATTAATTTTATAATAGAACCTAATGGATTTATAGGGCCTCTTTTAGAACGTTTCTGCGGAACAAGTTGTCGATATTTTTCTATAGTTATATCGCGTATAAACTCTGTGTGTGTTTTCATACTTGTGATACTTGTGAATTCTTGAGAATATGATGCATTCCAATCGATAAGTTTACATATTTGTTGGTAGTTGCTGGATATGTAACTTAAATCATTATAAATCTTTTCTAAACTAATGAGCTTAACTATTGTCCAGTAATCAGTTTGAATGTGTACCAGACCTTCTTTTACCGGGAATACACATGGGTTTCCTTCAAGATTTGGTAGATGAAGGGCCAGCGAAGGCATCACTACCGACAGGATGCCACACCACCTGCGGAGGGCGTTTTACATTTTTAATACTTAGGGGTTTTAGTAATTCTTTCTCCTATTTGAATATTTTTGATTGGTAAAATATTTCTTTCAGCCTGATCTATAACTTTTGCTTTTACGTATCTTGGTTTGTCTTTACTTTTACGCTTGTTCACGTCTTTCGCAAAAATAACCTCACCTTCATTAAACTCAATTTCAACTTCATCGCTCTTTCTTTCCCAACATTTTTCTTTGATTGCTACCATTTTTTTTCCTTTGGGAAATCATCAAATGACTTCTCCCGCTCTGGGCGGAGCAGGAGGGAGTGTCAGACTTTTACTGACTAAAACCCATCCATGTTCCTTCATCGCCCTTTGTGTTCCGGGGCCACGGTATCTCTTTCGAACAGTCCCGCAACCCCGGCAGGCATCGGTCCTTGCGGACCCCTTCCTTTTTGCTGACTCTCTTTGAGGCGCGCGTGGAACGAACGCGCCGTCGACCGGCCTGTCGTCATGAGACGGACGGACGGCGAGCTAGCCCATAACCCACCGTCCACAGGCCCGCGCCTACGGTGGCCGGGGGCCACGTGGTGGCCCCCGACGCCCGGGGCGTCTCCCGCGACGGCCGGGACGCTGTGATAAGGTTCTCTCCCTCTCACGTTCCGCCACCTCCTTCTCTAGCATTACTGCTTCGCAGAAGGAGGTGACGGCGTCCCATTCCGTCTCGCTCCGGACCATGGCTTGCACCAGGGCCGGACGCGAGAGGTCGCCGCCGCCAATCGCCGCTTCGAGGACACGGCGGTGCTCTGCCCACGCGGGGCATACCTCCACCGTGTGCTCCACCGTGTCCTCCGGTCGATCCTCGCAGTGGAGTGTGAAGTTCAACCTTATGTAAGCTTAAAAATCTTTCATCAATTCGTTATTCAACTCAGACCCTGGGTCGGAACTTATCCTTTTAGGAACGCCGTAGTATGAAAATTACTTCATTAGAGCACGGACAACTATTGGGGTAGATTTGTTCTGAATTTCGATAGCCTGACCTAGTTTACTAAAAGCATCTATATGGGTTAGGTAAGTTTTACCTTCAATACTAAAGAGATCTATAAATAATTCCTGAAACGGAGCATTCTGTGTTTGTGTCAGCTGTAGGATAGGTTTAATGGGCTTTCTATCATATTTAATTTTCTGACATGCCTCGCAAGTATTTATAACTGCCGCTACTGTCTCCTGCATTCTATCTCAATAATAATTCCTACGAAGCATAACCAATGTCTCTTTGATGCCGCGATGGCATGTGTGTCCTTCATGATGCTTAACTATTATAGCTCTCTGTTCTCTTTCATCTTCTTTTTCATCAATTAATCAAATCTTTTCTAAAAAGCTGAATTATTATATTACCGAATAATTTGCGTTTTTCATTTTCTTCAAAATAAATGAAGTAAGTAAAATAGATTATCTGTTGGTAAGAAAACTTCTTATACTTTCTGTTTGTCACGTGAGAGATCCTTCACTTTCGCATTTTATTTTTGAGCCATGAGAACACTAAAATTTGATTCGGTTTGGTGTCTATGGCTTCTTGTAAAATTGGTATTCCATTAAACTCGTTTAAAGCTGAATGAATTGTATCAGATTTACTAACTTCTAACGGAACAGGGTATTCATTAATGTTTTTGTCGGGAAACTCTATAGAACTAGCAATCGCGGTTCTACTTGTGTCGGATATTGTTATAGTTAATGAATTGCTGCGTTCTCTTTTCTTTTTAACCGTGGACTTTTCTGTAGCTACTCTATCTAGGTATTCTGTCCCTTTAACTGCAAGTGATTCGTTATCATCGTCAGATTGTAAAGCATTAATTTTAATTCTAGAAAAGGCATCGACATTGGTATTTTGTTTGGCATTTTTGTAAATCAATTCGGTCATAGTCTTGCAAACGGAGTCCCCAACGTGTAAGTTTACTACTTGGATTTTTCAGAGATCGGAGCCATACTAAAGGACGCTGGGTCAGTGTATATGTAAAGCTTTCGACCATATAAGTATGGTCTGAAATGTTATACTGCCCTAATTATAGCAAGCAATTCCCGCTCGATTGTACTATCTATCGATTGTACGATTCTACGTATCGCTAAGAGTGCGACTAGCGTAAGCAATATGTTTGTCACTGCCAATTTGTCCTTGTGACAAAACTGCGCCCAGAGAAATATTTGACGCATCAGTCGTAAGAATGAAGGGTTTGTCATAGTCGGGGTATTGTAAAAGAGGGGCGTGTGTCAAGAGTTCTTTTACATTTGTTAAATGCATCAATGTAGTTCTGGTCGATTATAATTTTGTTTCGCTTTTTCAAACAAGATGTCAATGGTTGTGTAATTGTTGCAAAGTCCTTGATGAAACGTCGGTAGTATCCTACTAGTCCAAGAAAACTTTTAATCTCAGTCGTGGTTTTTGGTAGGGATAATTAAGTTCAGCCGTAATTTTGTCGTTATTAGGTTTTGGTCCGTCTTTGGTAATTGTGTTTCCAAGGTAAAGTACTTCTTTGCGTAGAAACTCTGATTTATCTAGTTGAATTTTCATGTTAGTGGCCCTGATTCTGTCAAACAGTCCGTAAATTCTGTATCATATTATCAAGGCTATTTCCATAGACTGTAATGTCATCTAAGTATACCATACAGTGTAGTCCTTGCAATCCACGTAAAACCTAATCCATTGTCCTTTGGAATGTAGCTGGCGCGGTTTTTAGACATTTTTTAGCATTCTGAGAAACTCAAAATGACCGTTTTGAGTGGAAAAAGCTGTCTTCTGCCTGTCCCTTTCGTCTAACTCTATCTGATGATATCCACTGGCTAAATCAAGCGTAGTGTAATAGGTGCTCTTTCCTAACTTGTCAAAAAGGTCATGAATGTTCGGTCTACCCACTCAGCAGCGTGAAACGCGCAAAAATCGTGACCTTGATGCGTCCAACCGCGTTTAATTCGCGAATTAATTTGCGAAAAGCGAGTGGTGTGAGGTGCGATGCGCCGAGGTTTAGAAATCTTACAACTATACACCTTGCTTCGTGGATCTAGAGGTCAACGAAGAGGTCAAAGCCTACGACTCATTACGTCACCTTATGCAGACAAGGCTTATGCTGCCCTAACCTTTTGCGTATTAAAACAAAGGGATGCACTCCAGAGCAGTCTGCGAGAGTTGCTGATTTGGTCCCGTGATCAGAACAAGTTGAATCTTGAAGGTATGCACGAAAAATTATTAGAATTGTTTGCTAAAGGTGAGTATTCAAAAGTTTCGTCTGATTTATTGCAAATGGTTTGTCGTCACCGCGCCGAAGTGTTTCAAATGCATTTACCAACATGGTTGTGACCCTATCGTCAAACCTGCCTTAAGAAAAGTGCCGCCTTCTAGTAGACATCTGTTTAGTCAAGAGGCTTTCACGACGGCTTTGGAGAAAGCAGGAGGGGTTAAAAAAGCCTTTTTGCCCCTGAAGTCTAACAGCGGACCTGTTTCGCAAACAGGAACTTACAAGACTTCGCGCGACCCCCCGCAGGGGTCGGCTATTTATGCTGGTCCATCGCAGAGTCCTAATCATGGATGTTGCGCCCAAGTGCCTCATCATTCACGCCAGCAAAACTATCAACCCTCGCAGCGTTGTCACAATAACCGACCCTCGCAGGGTTACGGTCAGAACAACTCGGACCGTCGCACGGTTCACAATTCAAGAGGAAAGAACTTTTCGTTCCCGAGGTGGTCGTCAGGGCAACAGACCCTCGGAACAAGGTAAAGGAAACCGAAAACGCCCAGGAAATGCCTCGGAAAACAATTCCAACAAAAAACGTAAATATTGACTCAAAGACTTGCAAAGCGGGCCGGTTCCTTTCCTTTGGAGAAAAATGGGAGCTCCAAGATTTTTGTTGAAAATAATAAAGGGGTATCACATACCTTTTTGACAAAAGCCCCCTCTAGTCATCCCCAACTTGGCGATGACAAATATGTTTCACACGGAGAAATCCGCATCAATGTCTGCAATAGTCACGCAAATGAAGGAGCAGGGAGTCTTGGAGAATGCCTCGCGATCTCCAAGTTTTCTGTCAAAAATGTTCCTTGTGCCCAAAAACGATGGCTCGAACCGGCCCATATTCAATCTAAAAGCACTAAACGAATATGTCTTAACCGAACCGTTCAAGCTAACAAATGTATTCAGAGTGCCAGAATTCCTGCAACTAAACGATTGGCTCTGCAAAGTGGACCTCTTGTAGGCTTACTTTAACCTGCCAATAGCTCAAGGTTGCAAGCGGTTTTTGCGTCTGGTATACGACGGAGAATTACTCCAAATGACTTGTCTTCCCTTTGGCCTCAGCACAGCACCGAGAGTCTTTGCCTCGTTGACCAATTGGGTGGCTCGCACACTAAGGGAACAAGGCCTGCGGATAATCGTTTATCTGGACGATTTTCTGCTTGTACACCAGGACCGACGCATTCTGCAGATTCATGTCCAAATTTTATTAGACCGGTTGCAACATCTGGGTTGGCAAGTCAATCACGAAAAGTCTCTAGTGACTCCTCAAAAAAACATAATTTTTTTGGGTATTCATTGGGACCCGTGGACAAACGAATAGTCTTTACCAGACGATAAAATTGTCGGACTGATGGACAAAATAACGTCAATGGCCTAGAAAGGCAAGACCTGCCTGAAGGAACTACAGAGTCTGGTTGGTCTTATGAATTTTGCAAGTTTTGTGATATCCCAGGGCAGGCTACATTTTCGAAATCTTCTTTTATTTCTAAACTCTCTTCTCGATGCGCCCCCGATAAAGGAATTTTGTCTCCCAAAAAAGGCTCACGAGGAGCTGGCATGGTGGCAGCAAAATTGTCACCTGTGCTCGCCGATCTACTTTGCGTCGCCAACTCATTTTCTCACCACGGCTGCGTCCGATATAGCCTAGAGTACTCAGCTAGACGGCAAGTCGATGTCCGAACTTGGGACGGTCACGAAAAGAGCCTACATTGCAGTGCCAAAGAAATGATAGCCGTCTTGAAGGTTCTCCAGATTCATGGCGGTCTCATGCATCAATCCACAGTACTAGTACAGTGCGACAATCGCACGGCCGTGGCTTACCTGAGAAACGAGAGTGGAACCAGTCTCTCTCTATGCTGGAAATAACAATCCAAATTTTCGATCTCCTGTACAGACAGACATCAGATACATCTGGCTCCCTTTTATATGCCCGGCAAATACAACAGCCACGCAGACCATCTGTCGCGTCACAACATTCCACCAGAGTGGCATCTGCTACCAGCGGGTACAGAGAAGGTTTTCAGGAAGTTCGGAACTCCCATGATCGACTTCTTCGCATCAGAAAGATCGCATGTAGTTCACGACTATGTGTCGTTAGATCTGAACGACCATCAAGCTCTGTATCACAATGGGTTCTCCCGAGTGTGGGACTACCCACTGACATGGGTTTTTCCTCCATCTTATCTAATTCCCAAGGTGCTTTCCCATCTAAACTGTGCGATCGGAATTTACATGGTAGTAGTTCCCAGATGGGATCGCGTATTCTGGGGCGCAGATCCGAAAACTCGAGTGACAGCAGCCCCTTTCACTCTCCACAGTCTGAATCGCAAGCTGATCGATCTAGCGACGGGCCACCCACCACCTCGTGTTCAAAAAATGACACTGTAAGTAAGGAAAGTTGGGGGTGGTCAGGGAGTTTAATGGGATGGAATGTGAAATGAATGAAGCTCAGCTAGAGTTGTTACGATCTGCTATAGTATTTATGCTATACTTACACTTTATATTCATCATTCATAATACTATTTATCATCCTTTTTTATTAGGGTTCCGTAGTCACATAGGAACCCTTATAGTTTCGCCATGTCTGTCCGTCCGTCCGTCCCTCTGTCCGTCCTCGCTTAATCTCTGTGACCGTTAGCACTAGAAAGCTGAAATTTGGTACCAATATGTATATCAATCACGCCGACAAAGTGGTAAAATAAAAATTGGAAAAAAATGTTTTATTAGGGTAGCCCCCCATATGTAAAGTAGGAAGTAATTTTTTTTTAATTTCAACCCTAACGTGCGATATAATATTGGAAAGGTATTTAAAAATGAATAGGGGTTTCCTAAAATCATTTTTTGATAATGTCAATTATTTCGGAAATAATCGCTCCAAAAGTAAAAAACAATGTGTCCCCCCCTCCTCTAACTTTTGAACCATAAGTTTAGAAAATATGAAAAAAATCTGAAAAGTAGAACTTTATAAGGACTTTCTAGGAAAATCATTTTGAACTTGATGGAAACAACAGTTTTTGTACAAAAAAGACAAAAAGTTGTACAAAAGTTGGGTAACCACTATGTTCGCGCTCCAGCAGCGCTCCGCGCTCCTGCAACTGCTCCAATGGATACGTCGCGCGCACTTCTACATACGCTCCCCTTTGACGAACTTCGCTCCCCTTTGTGTTCGCGCTAAAAACCATCACGAGTCGGAGCGCCTGCCGCGGAGCGTGCAATGTTGCACGCTCCGTGTTCGCGCACGTACCCACTACCGGGAGCAGTTGCAGGAGCGCGGAGCGCTGCTGGAGCGCGAACATAATGGATACCCACCTTTAAACTCATAAGTGGGAACACTTATTGTGACGGACGGGAAACTAGGGAACCCTACACTGAGCGTGGCCCGACACGCTCTTGGCCGGTTTTTTTATTTGTTTCTATGTTTACACTCGGCAAATCGATCTAAATACGATTATAAATAACTGAAATAAAATATTAACACTTTTTTTTTCTCCTTTGCCTTAAAAGGGCAGGCATAAAATATTATTACTCATAAAATTTTCATGTGACACGTCAAATTGTCAAACTGTCAGTAACTTTTTTTTATTTTTCTTTCTGGATTAGTCTATGATGGTTACTTTTGGGTTTAGATCATTTAAATTATTTTTATCAATATGTGCAGCTAAAATATTGTAATTTATAGATTATTACGATTGTTTACTAAATAACTTAATTTTAAATTATATTTATACAATTTTTTACGTACTCATGTATATGTCCTGGCCGACTACATTTGTCATGTAAGATGATGGCCACAAGAAGAAAAACTAATATTTGAAAATTGGAAAAGAAGACTACTTTGAAAACGAGCTTACGAACCGCTGGAAGCCTGAAAGCAGTCTACTATGGGATCTGAGATGAGAGGCTTGAGAAAGCAGCTTGGTTTTTGCTGTCACGTACATATACTTCCCAGAGGAACCAACTAACGATTCACCTGGGTCCGATCTTCAGAAGCTGTCTTCGTGCCTGCCACTAGCGCTTGTCTCGGAGAGCTACCATGACGTCTGGCCATAAGAACTATACTGGTGCCTTCCTACAGAGCTGGCCTGGTGCGTGACTCTGAAAACCGCACGACGCCCTTCCAGCAGAATTGTCCCTGAAGCTTGATACTGTTCCTGTCTCTCCTACAGTGCTGAACGGATTTATCACCATCTAAGTGCGTGATCTATAAACTTCCACCTTCATACTTTCCATAGTGCGTGCTAGGTAGGTATTTTTATAATTCGCTGTTTTTTATCTCATCTGTAAATTATTTATCTCTTTCGCTTATTAAATTTCAAGTCTGTTTATATTCTTTTGTTTTAATAGGATCAAGTAGATTTGTTACACTGCATGGCGGCCATCTACTCGTAAGGTGTATAAAGTAGCTTGGAATAGGTGTCGAAAGCTTCGAAAGGTCCCGAACGCATAACATTGATCCATGTAGGCCTACCGTCTCAATAGTAGCTAGGTTTCTTGCAGACTTGCACTTACTGTACAAATTGTCACACAACACAGTTTTACTACATAAGTCGGTAGTTGCCACCTTATCTAATGTTGAGAATGCTGGACTATTAAGCTCACATACACTGGTTAAAAACGTATTAAAATCTATTTCCATTAAAAAGCCTGTAGCTCATAAGCCTCCCATTTGGAATATAGATGTTTTGTCATCCTTCTTGGAGCAAAGAAACGTTAACGAGTTAATAGTTTTGCAACGTGTAGTCATACAGCAGCACATTTGCACTTAAGAAGAGTGCATGACTTGACACTATTAGACATAGATCCAGACCACTTTACTGACTCTAATGATTCTATTGTTTTATGGCCTATCTTGGGTTCGAAAACAGATAGTGCTACGTATAGGCAGTCTGGGTGGAAATTACTTTCCAATAATAATAAGAATCTGGACCCGGTTTACTGGATACGGCAGACGATTTTGGTTTTAGATTCTAGACGCAAATTAGCCAAATGTCATAATTTGTTTGTAAACATGAGCGGTCAGAACAAGGCCGCGTCACGCACTGTAATTGCTGGATGGGTCAAGGCTGTCCTGTCAGAAGTTGGTATTTTTTCTTCAGCCGGCAGTTTACCTTCTGCAGTAGCAAAAAATTGGGACAATAACTATCCTTTAGACGGAATTTTAGCCAGAGGTAATTAGCGTTTTATCAACACCTTTTCGCGATTTTATAAACGAGTTATGCCAGCTTCTGTCAGCAATAGCATTACAAGGTTGTTCAATCCAATTAATTGATAAGTACCCATAGTAGCACTCTTAGAAATCTACTAATTATCTATTTGTGCTATAAAATTATTTGATTAGTCCATTCTGACAATGTTGTTTCTTTGATGAAAATTTTTCTATGTACAATACGCATTAATAGTGCTACCGTATATATTACATTCCTATGTATTTTGTCACAATATTGTATGACTATTTACTTGATTATAATATACACACATCAACATGGTCTAGGGATATTTCATACTCAATTAAGTAACTCGAAAAGTACTGGCCGCATTGGAATCTTTTATACACCGATTTGTTTGTAATTTATCTCAGACTAATTCCAAATTCAAATTTTTGAAAATTCTTTTGTTTCGGTGGCATAAAAATGTCTTGATGTATAGGAGAGGGAATTTTCATTTGTGCGAAATTTAGAAAACAATACGAATTACGTTTAGTTACAGTTTTTTTTCATTTTTAAACGAAAGATAAAGTTAAAATTGAGGTATTGTAGGTTGTAGCCATGCAACGCCGACATTTGACGAGGGCGGAGATGTTACGAGCTGTGGGAATGCTGGAAGCTGGATCTGTTCAGCGTAATGTTGCTGAGGCCATAGGGACCCATCAAAATGTAATTTCAAGATTGTGGACACGCTATCGTGCCACAGGTGAAGTAGCGGAGAGGCACCGGGGGCCAAGTCGCATCACTACCCCCAGACAAGACCGATTTTTGCAAATTACTGCGCGAGCACAACCAAATGCAACGGCGACTCAATTGCTCCAAAGGCTGCGAGTGGAATACCAAGTGCTTGTGAGTGACCAAACTGTAACAAGGCGACTGCATGAAAGCAATCTACGCTCTCGTAGACCACTCCGGGTCCCACCTTTACGGAGAGGCAATCGTGGACGACGATTAGAATGGGTTCGGAACCACGTGGACTGGGGCCGTGACCAATGGTCACGGATGAATCCAGGTTCGGCTTCCATCCAGATTCACGAAGGACGCGTGTTTGGCGAGTTCCTGGACGATGGAGCCGTCTCCAGAACCCTCAGGAAGTTCACCCATACCAAGGAGGAACAATTATGGTTTGGGCAGGAATTCGTCTTGGAGGACGGACGGATCTCGTTTGGGTGCGGGGCAATATGACGGCAGAACGATACGTCCAACAGGTGCTGGGGCCCGTAATCTTGCCCCACAGAACACAAATGGGGCAAGATTTCCTGCTCATGCACGACAATGCCCGGGCACACACGGCGAGAACGGTAGCAGCTTGGTTACATACACATAATGTTAGGGCCTTAGACTGGCCTGCACAATCGCCAGATCTAAATCCCATTGAGCATGCGTGGGATATGCTGCAAAGAAGAGCTCTGAAGGAAGTTCCTGAAAATCTGGCTACAGAAGATCAACTTTTTGCGCACCTCAGAAGGACATGGGACAATATTCCGCAGCAAGACATTGACAACCTTGTTCTGAGCATGCCGAATCGTTGCCGATGTGTTATGAACATCATGGGCGCTTTCTCAGACTACTAACTTCAAGTTTATAAACACAAATTAAATGATTTTTCTATTTTTTTCAGTTTTTACTCACAAATTAAAAGTTCATTCATATACGGTTTCCGTCTATGCTTCATTTTTTTTCCATAAAATCCTGAAATTTTAATCTATACCTTAACCATTATTAAAAAATGGTAGAATATTAAATAACGTATCTTTTAAATATATACATGTCATATAAATAATTAACACATTGATAGTAATTCGCTTTTTTAAAAATATCCCTAGACCGTGTTGATGTGTGTACTTACTCTTTTGTAACCTTTATAGATTATGTCTTATTGGTACTTACCTTGTCATGCAACCCGTAGTACATAGATACTTACTTATGCTTTTCCTATAAATACTTCTTACCATAATTATGATCCTAAGCATAGTGGACAAAAAATTGATGACAACTGAGTTAGAAGTGGCTTTCGTGAAAGACGGTACACCGTACCCGGGCTGTTAGTCACCGTAAAGTGTCAGTGATACGTAATACCAATATTATGACATTCTCGGTTGTCATCAAAGTTCGGTGTACAACCGAAGCTTGATAGTCACTGGTTATCAGAAAGATACGTAATAGGACTACAGAAGTACACTTCAGAAAATTAAAATAAATAAGTACCAATTTTTTTTACTATTACCTATGCATCGTTCTTATTGCTCGCTACTAGTCGTTCTGTCTTTAAATGAAATAAATATTTAAAACATATTATGTACAAAATCTTTAAAAGATATAACCTATAATTATCTTGTTTTCTTCTTTTGTTTAATTGGTCTTCAGCTATGGTTAGAACCCTACCAAAATAGGTAACAATTTTGCACGTTCCTAAGAAGCTTATACTCTGTTCCGTTTACTTACTCATGTGTTAGCAGGGAGATATAGGAGGGTCAACAGTCCTCTAACTTTAGCAGAGCCTTGATCGACTGATTATCGTTAACAGACGTTTATGAATCATGTTTTTTAGCTTCGGGCCTTCAAGAAGCCTTCAAGGGGGCTCTAACTTTTTATGAATAAGGCTGTTATAGTCTGATAAAGCGGCCATTTTAGACCCCTTGGAGCACTTTGCATTATGGGTGTTGAAAAATTATCGATTTTTATCTAAGTTAATCGATTAGGTATATAGATTACGCGTTTAATCGCTTTTCTTAAACAGCGCTGTTTAATACTAGTCAAATATAAAATAGGACTGGCCATTTGTAACAATAATTATTTTTTATTGTTTATGGTGAATGCTCCAACCAGCCCGCGAAATTCAAATTTTCTTACGTATTTTTGCAATTTGCAGGCCAGTGCTAGGTTGTATGTTGATTAAAATATTATTCGCGGCTGTAAGACGTATGTGGTTACAGAATTATAATCATCAAAATCATTAATACAACCCCTCAAGTTCGAGGTGTAGGAACCAAAAAAAAAACAACCAAAAAATTATCGTTTTCAATATTTTAATTTCAAACTAGTCAAATGTAAAATACTTATTACTGGACATTTATGGCAATTTTTTTTATGTATACTTGTATTTTAGTTTTTGAGACAATAAGGTTGTCTTTTTGTTGGGATGCCCATCATTTCATTTTTATTTTACTATAACGTTAATGGTACTGAAAATGTTTATATTTGGTTTCCTTATTCCTTACCTACCTACCTTGAAAGTTTCAAGTTTTCAAGTTTGTTTATTTATTTCATTTTAATTGATTTTTAATCTGATAGATTGTTGATATGAATCTCTTAGGTTTTTAGAATATGAAAAGCATGTAGATTTTTAAATAGTAGAAAAAATCGTTTTTCGCAGAAATCGATTATTTACTTTTACTAAAATCGATTTAAGACAAATCGATAAATCTTGAATAAAGAAAAATCGATTTTTATTTAATCGATTCTTTTCCATTAATCCCGCATCCCTACGTAGCAGTTACATAATATACACTTTACATACCACTTAGTTTGGATTCCTGACTCCCACAAACTTCAGTACCACATAAGTTTAATAATTTCACATAAAAAAGTACGTAGGTGACGTAGTCGCTTTTTAAGCTCTTGAGTCTCGGTTATATAAAATGTACTCTGTGCTCTAGAGCCTAGAGTAAAATCTTCGTCGAAGACCAAGGCAATCGGTCCAACAGCCACACAAACAACTTCAACTTCATAGAATAACCTCTTTTTTTTTTAATTCGTTTCGTTATTATTATAAGAAGGAGGCAAGGATACCAACAGCCAAAGTACACAATAAAACTTCATAAAATAATCCTAGTTTTTTTTCGTCCATTTTATAAATAGGTATTGCTGTTTCATTTCCTCGTAATCGAAGTGAAAAGTAGAGTGTACAACACTCGATGATGATGTGGTTATTTACTATAGCTTTCTCAGGTCTGGTCAGGCAATAACAGCAGATGTTTACTGTGCCGAACTTCGAACAATAATGGTGAAACTATACGTCATCCTCCGTACTCACCAGACCTTGCTACAACGGAATACTATTTGTTTCGTGATTTGGACAATTTTCTACGTGATAAAAATTTTCTTCCCAGGAGGAGGAAGTACAAAATGTTTAGACAAAGTTTGTTGAATCTAGATCGTAAAGGCATAAATGAACTTTCGTTTAGATGGCAGCAATGTATAGATAATAAGGGTAAATATTATGATTAAATAAATATGATAAAAAACGAGTTTCACTTTTTCAGTACAAATCGTCAATTTCATACTTTATCCCCTAATATTTATACCTTTAGGGAATTGTTAAAATGATTGAATATTTAAGTTGTTGCTTTAATCATTTTAAATGTGCCATTCGCAGCTATGAGCAATTATTTGTGTTTTCCTTTGTGGTAGCTTTATTTTAGCTTGAGCTTTGAATTGTGTACCGTTTGTTGTGTTTACTGGTAAAATTATAACGTTCCATGTCATTTCAAATGCCATCATATTAAACTGCTTGTATGTACCTAATTGAGGAAAATAAATACATGCCCTACAGGAGAAATTCCTGGTGTGGGGCAACGTTTTTTTTTTTTTAATTATATAAAATAATAAAAATACTGTCATTTTATTGTACTTTGTGTTTGAAAAGAAATCGTTATTTATACTTTTTTTTGTTAGTCATACGAGAACGGTTGCTGAATCAGCCTAAAATGTTAGCTTAATCAAAAACCGGGAAGTGGGTCAAAAATAACTTCTAAGATTTGTTTGTAGTTAGATAATTTGTTAGTTCTAAACAAGTGAAGCCAAGAAAAGTGTGTTAAAAATACTTACCCGTTGATATTGGACCGTGACAACGTGAAAACATTCTCACAAACTTTTATCGATGTTATTGTAGAGAAATATCGATATGGGCTACCCTATTAGCCACCATTTTATTTTCTCACTCTAGTGTAGGTATGCCAAGTCCATAGGATTTATACGTCAGTGAAATGCCCCGTATCTAAAACGTCGTTTAGAAAAGCAAAACTTGCTTGTCTATGATAGTCTGTACTTCTTTCGGTTGAGTGTTAACTGATGATAAGGCAGCATGGTATCAGACCTTAGCCTGTTCCTTCAGGAACTAATTAAAAAAAAATCGGTTAAGTGTGCTGTCTGCAACACAAACAAAAATATACTTTAAGTCTGGGGAAGAAAACATAGTTTACAAAATCCGCGTGTTGTATACTGACAGTCTGACAGTTGCCATGTTGACATTGCGGCAACAGTTGCTATGGCGGTTTTTTCATTTTATCGGTGAAGAATTTTGCATTGAAGTGAAATTTAATCACTATCCATGATATTAGCGGACTAAAATTATGTGGCGTATATATATTTTGTGTAGATATGAAATCGTGGGTGGCCGTCACTTAACTTTACTTGCGATGTTCCCTTAGGCCAAGAAAACCGGGATTATTTTTGATTGTGAATAAATGCAAGTGCAAGTTTAATCATGAGTTGTTGCAGTAAAGAGAAAATGGAAAGAAATGATTGCGTTAACAGTATCAAGAGTAACTTAGCTAGATTAGAACGAGGTAAGAAATACTTTATTACTATAGTGATTACCAGGGTCCAAGTTTACAGTGACTTTTATTTTTAATACAGTTTTATTTCTGTGTCGACCCTCTGACTATGTAATCACACAGTCAGAGGGTCAACACAGAAATAAAACTGTATTAAAAATAAAAATCGACATTATTAAAACAAAATTGAATCATTAATTAAAAACGTTTTTTGTTTTGAGTGTAGGTAGGTACTAGGGCATTCATAACCGGTTCTGGTTCCCTAGTAGGAACCGGGAGAACCGGTTCTTAGTACTTAACCTGAACCGGTTCTGCATGACCTACTAGGTACCTACTGATAAAGTTTTACGAGTAGGTACCTACCTGATAGTGTTGAAGTTGTTTTGTTTTTTTTGATGTGCTTAAAATGAAACATTATTTTTGTCCTTTCACTTGTTATTATAAAAATTGGTACGCAAATGAGCTACAGCTGAGGTGAAGAAAATATTGTGCCTAACCAGCTTGTCCTAGGAGCAATCATTCTAAGCAATGTGACATCCACCAACCTGCACTGGACCTGCGTGGTTGACTATATAAGACCCACTCATTCCTGCTCACAGAGCACCAGTGCAGCCGGTGCTGTGGTATTATTATAGGCTTGTTAACTTTGTTAATTATGTAAAGTAAGCAATCTTACTGGTGGGCTTACACTGACCTCCAATACTTAAGTAGGTACTAATGTGTAACTTAATAGCATTGTAAAACCAAATATTTTTAAAGTAGCCATGGAGTTCCTAGCCGGTTCTTCTCCATAGGAAACAACCAACCTGAACCATTCTCGACGTTTTATAAGTGCCCAAGTAGGCCTATGTGAAATAAAAAATTTTGAATCATTTGCTGCTTAGTTAGAAAATAATATTTTTCGCCTTTCCAGAGATGATTCGAGTATGTCCATCAAAATTAAGTAAACGGGAATTAGAAGATCTATACTTTACTCTCCTAGAAAATAACATGGAGCTCAAGAAGACTATCCATAAGCAGCAGGATAAAATCAAAGTGCTGTCCACGCAGGTGCAGCGGATGACCAACAATCAGGAGAAGCTTGTGAATAAAGAGATGAAAGAATGCTGCACTGGAACTAAAGCTTTTGTTAATGAACAGAAAGTTTTGTAAGTATTTTACATTGAACTGGTCAACTTTTATTACCCACGATGGAACGGAGACGGTATATGCGTTTGGGGTGAGAGGATGTTTGTTGGTTTGTGCAAATCCATGTTGCCATTTTTCTCCAACTACTAGTCCGATTTTGATGCAGTTTTCAGTTATGGGTTCGGGTTTGATTGGTGCATGTTCTTAGATAGGTGTTACGGTGACAACACACCGGGGGCACTGCAGCAAACATTTGTTTGTGCAAAACCAAAAATAATAGTCCGGTTTTGATGCAGTTTGTGGTTGATAAGTGAGGGTTCTTAAATAAATAGATGTTACGGTAGTAACTCACTGGAGGGCGCTGCAGTAAAAAAAACTGTAGCAGAGGAGTACCCATCTTCCATAGGGTCATTTGGGTGAACGGCCCGGGCTGTACATAATATCTATGCTCTCTAAAAAGTTTTAAAAAATAATTGAAAAAGGATAAAATAATTTAAAAAACCCAAGAATATCCGACGGGGGCTGCCATCACTATTTTAAATTTCATCGTAAATAAAAATAAGTCTTGTATCATCATCAACTTCTAGGCTTCGGCTGTAGGGGCACGGCCTACCCATTAAGGTTGTTAGTTTAGCACTAAAAAATCTCCAATAGGCATGACGACAGTATCAAAAAATTGCAAATCTATTTAGTCCGTCAGTTAGAGTATTGGTAATTAATGGACACGTAGTTTTTGTTTTTGTAAATCAATGAATATTGGCAAAGATAAAACGCATCAAAACTCGGGAGTGGGGGCTTGTGACGTCAGAACTAGGTAAAAATTATACCTAGGCGTCACGTATTGAGAATTTTAAAAGCGTCATATCTTCGTCAATTTTGGTTTACGTAACAAAAGAAAAAACACGGCTCAAATATTTTTTGATAATCTAACTGATGGACTAATTAGTTTTTTTTGTCGTCTCGCCTATTATTCATGTTACTTTAAAACTGCAAAACTAGTCCATTTAATTGCAGCCCCCGACGAATGTTCTTGGGTTTCTAGGTTTACATACCTCAAAAGGTAAAAAAAGGAACCCTTATAAGATCACTTTCTTGCCCATCTGTCCATCTGTCACCACCGATTCTCTCGAACTGGTGGACCTAGCAAGTTGAAATTTATACCAGATACCGAGGTCTATAGTCCCTATTAGGTATATAAAAATCAAGGTCCTGAGTCAACACGATAAAAAGATAAATGGGCAAATTTAGATTTAAAAAATTGTAAGTACCTACCAAAATGTACCTTAATTTTCACCTCTCTTATTTTTTAGAATTTTCCCTTTAATTGTGCAGTAAAACCTTCCTTTTAACAAAAATTGTCAATTTTGGTTCAACCGAAAGTACCCATAAAGGTTTTGGGTCGAAAACCTCTAAGGTACCTAGTTCTCGTTGACCTAGAATCACGAAATTTAGCAAAAAGCAAGGTCTTACAGCACATGTAAAGGGAAAAATCTGAAAACCGTAAATATGTAGTTAAATAACAAAAAAAAGCGATTATAGTAAAATCGCTTTATAAGGTACCTAGTTCCCGTTGACCACGTATTGAGACTCACTTATTGAGCGCAGACATGGTCACTAACCAACCGTCAAAAGTCCGCACTCGGGGTCTGTCAGCGAGCAATGGAGCGTAGGATCTGGAGCTAAGCTTACTGACCGTATAAGGAACTCGATACTGCGTTCCAAAACTCAAATTGTCGATGTAGGTCACACGGCTACCAAGCTCAAGTGGAACTGGGCTGGCCACATCTGTCGCATGCCGGAGCTATGGGCTAAAATTACTACACAATGAGTCCCAACCGCAGCAAACGGTAACGCGGCAGGCCCAGAAGGAGATGGCGGGACGAACTCGACTCTTTCCACAAGGATTGGCGGACAACGGCACTGGATAGGAAAGTGGAAAGAGGGAAGGGAGGCATTTTTCCTTCAGTGGGACTCAAATGGCTAATAATAATAAAATAATGACCGCTATTGACATCTTAACTGGCAGCAACTATACCTAAGCATCCACTCTATTCCACACGGTAATTATATTAATGAGAGCTTATAGTTCACCTTTGACACAAATTGCTCCGATATTTACACTAGGCGTATGGTTTGTAATTTTGATAAGTAAATAATCATCTTATTCTTACTACGTATACCTACTACAGTAAAACTTGGTTAACTGGGACCTGTGTAAGTGAGAAACCTCCAAAGCTGGAACTCATATTGAGGTCCCGACACTTTAGCACTGAATTACCTTTGTTAGTGGGGGACAAAGCAAACATCTCTATCTGGGATTCGTTTTTTCGATTTAATCGTCATATTTACTTCTATAATTGAGACAGCGAGTGTATTTTACCTCTTTTACTGAGACTATATTTTAAAGAATACTTTTTCAATTATTTTTTCTTTGAATTTTATAGGCATTGACCACTTGATCTGAGATAACATCAATTTATTACCTCTAACTCCCACTATATTGCATATTTTCCGTTTTGTTTACTAATTCTTAGTCTACCCAAAAGTTGGCTTATTTTGTGCCTCAAATACCTCCAGTTTTAGTTTTGTTTTGCTATCAGCCGAATGTTCATTTGGAAAATGCCGAAACGAAGGCTCAAACCTTTATCAGTAGGTACCTGAAAAATTAAACTTAATATCCGTTTATGAAAGTGGCAAGACACGCGTTGTAGTCTGTGTCCAATTTAATGTGCCAAAATCTACTTGTTGTAAAATCATTTAGATAATAAAGATAAAATTTTGTTGCAATGTTCAGAAGGACAAGGAAAACTAAAACGTTACTTTATTTAATAATCGCCCCTCTATAACTGAAATAACCTCTATTCTCACCTCTATTAATAGAACCCTCTGTAAATGAGACAGATATTTATTTATACTTGGATATCTGAGTCTGGGTAAGTGGAATACCTCTTTAAGTGAGACAAATTTGCAGGTCCCTTGATGTCCCAGTTATTCCGGTTTCACTGGATTATTAATGCAAATGTTTATGAGGATGGATGGATGGATGGATGTTTCTTACTCTTTCACGCATAAACTATCAAGCAGATTTGGATAAATTGGCACATAGATAGTTTTGTAACTTGGATTAAGGGATAGGATACTTTTTATCCTGATAGAACGATCCCGTGGGACGCTTACCGACTCGTCGCGGGCGAAGCCATGTGTATAAACTAGTTCATCATACAATGTGAACTTGCAGAATAACGGAACTGAAGGAAACCAACCAGCGCATGGCTGAACGGATTCAGCAACTGACATTAAGACTGAGCTCGGCTAAGCAGTTCTCGAAGACATCTCCACCGCAGCCACCTGCGGCACGGCTCACCCCTTTCCGTCTGGCCAATTTGACACCAAAGAAGTAATAATTTTTTTATTATCTTACAACTGTTACAAATGCCAAAGTTTGAGAGGATGGATGGACGTATGGATGGATGCTTGTTAATCTTACACGCAAAAACATGGGACAATTACCGAACACGAAAGGCATCTTGGTGACCTACGCCCGCGAAACCGCGAGCATATGCTAGTTACTTATAGTTTAAGGCCAGAGCAGAACAAATCCGTGCATGTGGCACGTGCGTGCACAGACCGCTCGTAGTGTATGAAACTCTATGAAAGATGTCGGACTGACAGCCGTTCTGACATCGTTCGTAGCATGACCCATGCGTGCTCGCTGCCAGATGCGTGCGGCAAAGTGTCCGTTCTGCCCTTTGCTGCCTGCAATGCGTCTCTTTGTTGACCGCCTCGTTAAGTTCTTGTGGCTACAATCACTAATGCTAAGCACGGGTTTCTGGGTTCGATTTATCAGGAATTTCTCAGTAGCAGCCCGAAGTTAAGATATGTCCCCGATTGATGGCAATTGGCCCCTTATTACATGGAGCTTAAAGATAACTGGCGCAATGTGGTAGCACTAACAGGTAAACCTCTGCTTGTTGTATCACGTTAGTTAAAGACTATTATTAAATCAGCTCATATTGTACTACTGCAGGGCAAAAGCCTAGTTCGAGACGCCATCTTCGCTTTTTAATTTTCTTTTGCGTAGACATAAAACAATGAAAAGGGCTAATGCAAAAAAATATCTTATAGGCACGATTGTCTCACGAAGGTCCAAGAAGCTCCTCCACAGACCAGTCACGATGAGCCCCGCAAATTTTCCACCTTCAGCCAATGGGAAGATGAGTATGTTGATTAAAATGAATGATTTTCTCTCGATCTCTTCTCCCACCGCCGCCGGGAAGAAGCGGTTAGGAAGCGGCTTTTCAAAAAAAGAGGAGGTTCTCAATTCGGATGTTAATATTTTTTTATGTATGTTCGGGCATAACTTTGTGATATACAGGGTGTAAAAGACGAAGCCGTCAACCAAGCATTCTGTACATCAAACTAAGTAACTTTACGCAAAAATTATTGCTGGGAAACGACTATTTTTTTTTGGAGTGAAAAATTATGTTTTGTGGTAGAACTCAATATAACGCACTCAAAACATTGTGCTGATGGATAGATTGAATAGTAAGGGGGTCGTGGAGGTGTTTAAAGTAAAAATCTTACATTAAAAACTTGTATTTAAAAAAAAACTTGTCAAAAAGTTGGAACTTTGACCCCCAATATCTCCTTAACTAGAAGGTATGGTGTAGAACAAAAAAATGATCGCAATGACGAGGAGAACAAGTGCCTTTTGGCTTCGTTAAGAGGTGTTTTACACCCTTTATAGACGGATTTGCAAAATTCTTTTTTGTTCGAAAGGGGTTTATTACGAAATGGTCCCATATAAATATTGTCCTGATCTGATCATGAACTTCGGAGATATGAAACTCAAATATTCAATAATAGACAGCAAATCTGTCGTTGATTGATGATTGCTGCAGTCGCTTGGATGTTTATTGTCTGCTCTGAGGGGGTACGCAGATATGTACAGTACACACATTTTGACAGTTATTTTATTGGGGAATAACTTTAGCTCCAGAAGTCGGTGACAAAAAAAAACGAAGTCAAACAAACAAAAGTCACCGACTTCTGAAGCTAAAGTTATTTTTCACTTTTATGTGTTTTGAAGTCCGTTTTTTTTTTCTCGCTCAAGAAACGAATAATATACCTACTGTAGGTCCCGAGTCAGTGAAGAGATACACTTAAAAGTGTGGTTGTATAGACCAACAGGTCTGTACCCTATACAACATTAGCTTTAGTACCTATATGCGAAACCTGAAACACGTGTCTAGTATTTTATGTAAAGAATCTATCTACGAAATTTCAAAACTGTATTATGAAAAATCAAAAAGTTATAAGCTTCTTCTGTTACCTAGTTGTCCGTAAAAAAACGTGGTCTTCGCGCGGCTCAACCCCCCTTACCGCGCGCCTAGTGCCGCTATGACCTGTCAGTTGTGCGCGTATAATAGCGGATAGGTAATGGGGAAGGAAACTGTGGAACTAATGGCGCTAGCATAGCTGGTTCCCAACATCGTCATTGGTTGAAAATGTGGTAATGTCATTTTATATTTCAAAATAGCTTAAACTCATTGGTCAGACTGAGACCAACTATGGTGGCGCTATCTGAGATTTACTTTGCCTTCGCCACCCCATTAGTGTCGCGCGGTGTCCAACTTGCATCCTTTTTTTTAAATATTTTTGGGACAACATATAACATGGTGTAAAAATTATTAATTTGATCGATTCAGTTGCTTATTCTGAACAAACTGTATTCAGGTTTCGCATATATTAAAAATAATGTTGTACACTTCATGGAAAGTCATTCAATAGGGTTAAATTAACTTAAGAGGGTTGTATTGATGATTTTAATGATTATAAATCTGTAACTACATATGAGTGACTTGCGCGAATCATATTTTCATCAACATACAACCTTAAGAGAATTTGATTTTCTTGGGCTACCCTGCCGCTGTTACAGATTGCATTGTGTTGATATAATAAGTATAATTTCCAGATTGACAAATAAAGCGACCCAAACCAAGAAGCCAATTGAGAAGTAAGTGTTTTTTTTTCAACTCAAAAGACAAATAACTTTCATTGGCATTTATTGAACTATCTACTTTAGCGTTGTGTATTCAAAGTTCATTTTTGACAATTAACAAAAAGGTCCTATATTTTTTTTTTGTTTTACAAGGGATTTTAAACTCTATCGTGTATGACATAGAGAGTGTGTGTCTACTTCTGAATGGTTTATAAAAAAAAACCAAGAAGGTGCTCAATTGACTAAATTTGGTGATCAATTGATATTATTAGATGGTAGATGTTAGTGGTCACAAAGTTATTTTTGGTGGTCATTATATTTTCCCCTAAAAAAAAATATCGTTACTCTGTTGAAATAAATGTTTTACAATAAAATCAAAATCAAAGCATTTATTTCAATTAATCCAGTTACAGGCACTTTTGAATTGTCGAAACAAAGATGAAAATTAAATATTTATTACTACATAAAGATGATTATAAAATTCATTTTGATCACTTCAGGTCTCCAAAATCAGAGCAACCATGTGACGCGAATAAATGTAGAACTCTCATGGAAGAGTTAAAACTTGAAATTTTCACTTTACAAGAGGTAAGCGTCTTTCATAGTTAAGATAATTATTTGCTCAGCAAGAAAAGTGCAAAGTGCCTGTTGGTATCGTTATTGCAAAACTTTGTCTAATAAACTCTTAGCATTATTATTTTATTACTAATAAGTTTTCTATACTATATACTATATGATAAAAATACCCTGTCCGATCCGTGAGGGTATTATTGGTATCGAGATTAGATTCTATTTATTTATATAATTCTTTTTGACAAACAAGTTAAAAAAATACCCCGACAAAAACTAGATAAAATGTACTAAAATTAGGCAACTTACAACACAGGGGCGCGGGCGGCAACCGTCCGGTCGCTTTTCGGGAACGTGAGGATACCGGCATGGCCGAGAAAATTCTAAGACATAAATAGCATCTAGTTACCCGCACTGGCCCTGCGTTGGCCCTGGATTCCTTCTCATAGAGAGGAGGCCTGTGTCCCAGCAGTGACAATATTATACGCTGCTGATGCTGTATCTTTTTTAGGAACTCACCATCGTGCACTACGAGTACTCGACCCGCATCGGTCGCCTTGAGACCGAAGTGGCGGAGGTTCGCAAGGAGAACGTTCGCGTCAGCAGCGAACGTACGGCGAGCCAACACGAACTGCAGAACACTCTCAAGATGAACAGCGATATACTGGCGAGGTTTAGGAAAAGCGAAGCTAAATGTGGCAAGTAAAATATTACTATCCCACTGCAGGGTAAGGCCTCCTCATACTGAGAAGGCACAACCATGAATCAGCACGCTTGCTCAAGACGAATGGCGATTTTAGACTTCGACTTCTTTCTGATCATCGATGGCAGAGATATCTAAGCACAGGGGCTCTACTCCCAAACGCTTCGTCCGTATATTCGGATCTATCTGTCTCTCCATCTGCAGACGTGCGCGAGAGACGGATAGATTCGAATATACGGACGGAGCGTTAGGGAGTAGGGCCCCGGGACCGGTCGACGTGGTGAAACTTGGGAGAGGCCTATGTTGACCAGTGGATGGCTTTAGGCTGATTTGACGCTAATGAGAGCGACATTAAAGGGGACCTAGCACACTACACGACCACGACTTTTGGCCGGAAAAGCGACTTTTGGTCGAAACCAAGAAGAAAGCTTGGCCGCACAACAGACCTGACTGGCTGGCGTCCAACCAGTTTTGTTCAAGATTGCCGCCAGTCATGCGACAAGTCGTAGTCGAGGCCGCGTAGTGCGCGAGGTCCTTATGTGTATGCGTCAATGTTCAATTATAAACACAACTTTCTACTCTATGGCACTCGTGAGAGAGAAGAGTGTCCATGGAGTTTCTTGCCCATTCTTCTCCATAGATATCTACGCTTTGGAATGGGCAACTACATTACTTTCAAAAGTTATTTTGCCTTGTGACTGTAGCCTCGCTTTCTTTGTTTTTCTGACATTCAAAAGTGCCTGTATTTTTCTAATTTAAATAAATGCTTTGAGTTCGTATACCTAATTCAAATGTAAATGCCTTAATAATATTGCACTGTCGGAATTTAAACTATCGACGCTGAGCCGAGCGATGAAAATCCAAGAGAGCACTTTTATTGGAAACTGGCGTTATTCTTTATTCCGAAATTACCTTACCCATTACATTGCCTTACGTTCTTAGGGTTCCGGGTTCGAATCCCGGTTGGAACAAATGTTTGTGTGATGAGCATGGACATTTGTGTCCGAGTCATGGATGTTTATATGATAATAAGTATGTATTTGCAAACAAAAAGTATCTGTACAGGGTGTAAAAGACCTCATCACGAAGTCGTCAACCAAGCATTCTGTTCATCAAACTAAATAACTTTTTTTGGGCTGAAAAATCAGGTTTTGTGGTAGAACTCAATGTAACGCACTCAAAACATTGTGCTGATGGATGGATTGAATAGTACGGGGGTCGTGAAGGTGCTTAAAGTAAAAGCTTACATTAAAAACTTGTATTAAAAAAAAAACTTGTCAAAAAGTTGGAACTTTGACCCCCATTATCTCCGTAACTAGAAGGTTCCCGGGGAGAACAAGTGCCTTTCGGCTTCGTTAAGAGGTGTTTTACACCCTTTATAGTATATCAACTATCTGGTGTCCACGACACAAGCCTCGTTGCTAAGTGTAGCACTAGTTGGCGCTGTGTGTTAATTGTAATGTAACGTTGTAATGTGTCCAGCGATATTTTTTCATTGCAGTTGAACTTGCTGCTGAACTATCAATAGAAAAGAGAAAGGTGGCTGAACTAGACACACTGCTGAAAGCTGCCAACTTGACGGACAGACTCAACAAGACCATGGAAGAACATTTGATAACCCTAACGGTAAGTTAATTATCAATATTGTTCTATTTCCTACGATCAAGCTTCAAGCTCAGACCAAATAAAAAGGTAAAGACGAAATTCTGCGAACTGCAAAATGAGGCCCGTCAAATTACGTCTCCCTCTGTTCATACACGCTCACACGCACACATTTACATCAAACTGCAATTAAATTATGCCTCAATAAATGCACAACGTGTTTACGAAACCGGCCTCACTTCTCTGTTCGCAGAGTTCCGTCTTAACTTTTTTTTAGGTCTGAGTGTACACGGCGAGACGTAACTTGACGGGCCTCACTTTGCTGTTTGCAGAGTTCCGTCTTTACCTTTTTTATTTGGTCTGAGGCTTCTAGACATAAAAATTATACATGCTCTCAGTAAGATTGGTAAGAGGCTGACTGTCCATGGTACACCAGATAGGCAGTCAAAATCACTAATACGTAACCATAGCTACTTTAAAAAGTGATTTTCTGCTACTTTACCTATTGATTGCAATTTCATGATCATCACCATCATCAGCCTATTAATGTTCCCACTGTTGGGACACAGGCCTCC
This sequence comes from Xestia sexstrigata, assembly GCA_941918905.2. Classification (NCBI taxonomy): domain Eukaryota; kingdom Metazoa; phylum Arthropoda; class Insecta; order Lepidoptera; family Noctuidae; genus Xestia; species Xestia sexstrigata. Next base: position 2,196,681 of record OW799201.2, on the reverse strand, counting down.
TCTCTATGAGAGGGAACAATTTCATGGTGATTGTAACGAATATATTTTGTATTTCGGAAATTAATAATATTGTGGAACCCGTTGTATTATTGCAATAATTATTCCATTAGTAAATTAAACGTAAAGTGTGGTGCTGCCTGTACGTACGTGTATAACAGACGTATTTTAATTTCCACTCGTGAAGGCCATTTATGCAGTCATGGTGTGCGCATGCCGTTGTTATAAAGAGTGTAAATTGACCCATAACGAGGCCGAAAGGCACTTGTTCTCCCCGTCATTGCGATCGTTTTTTTTGTTCTGGACCATACCTGGGAACCTAATAGTTACGGGAGCTTTTGGAGGTCAAAATTCCAACTTTTTTACAAGTTTTTTAAGGTGTGTTTTACTTTGAACACCTCCACGACCCGCGTACTATTCTATACATCCACCAGCACAATGTGTTGAGTGCATTACATTGAGTTTTATCGTAAAAGGTGATTTTTCACCCCTAAAAAAGTCGTTTTCGAGTCGTTTTGCGTAGACTTACTTAGTTCGATGTACAGAATGCTTGGTTGACAGCTTCGTGATGGGGCCGTTAATACCCTGTATGTTATAAAACTTGTGTTGTTATTTTTCGTCTCGAATTATGTGACACTAGGGAGACGTTAATAATCACCAAAATTATATTTAAATAATATGGAATTTGAAAAAACAACGAGGTAACACTAACAGACGTGAAAAGTAACTTAGTTTTATATACAGGGTCAGTTTTCAATAACCGGCCAAATTTTCAGAGATGGTTTAGAATCGAAAATATGAAAAAAAATTAAAAAAAAAAATTTTTTTTTTCATATAATTGCTATTATTTAATTTTTTTTCGACAATAATACTTAAAATGCACTTTTGGTTTGATATCTAGATCTTAAGGTGACACAACTCACGGGTTCGAACTCATTGGTGGGCGTGGCCAAAAAGCACGCTGTCTCACATCGTGGCATCGTGCCCGACAGAGATAGTATCAGTGATGAGCAGTTAGACACTAGTCTTCACGCACGTCAAGTTCATACGCACACACACAGCGTTCCGAACCGTTCCTAACTTCCGAACAAGAACGAAGTTACACCATGCACACATAATGCTATTCGACGCCGCTCAACACTCGCCATCAATATCTTTACAATATAATAAAATAACGTTTTCTTATAATACTTTCGTCTGACCTTTTATTTAAATGCGCTAAAAAGAATAAACTTTTCCTTAAAAACTTTTACTATCAACAAATAACGTTATTAACTTATTACACAATTCGCGAAATTAGTGGCAACAATAGTATTATATAATTATATTCTTTTCACTTCTCATGCTCTAAAGTTCGCCTTTATGTCGTGCGTAGGCGACATAAAGTCGCTTTTTATGCTCTAGAGCATAAAGTAAAATGAAGACCAAGGCAATCGGTTCAACAGTTACACGAACAACTTTAACTCCATAGAATAACCTCTTTGTTTTAATTCGTTTCGTTGGTATTGTCTGTCTGTCTATCCGACTGTATGTCCGCCTGTCCGGCCCTCTGTCTGTTCGTGTATATCCGTCTGTCTGTCTGTCCGTCTGTCTGTCTGTCCGTTTGACTAAATTGACTATTTTTCTCGCACACAAAGTGAAAAGTACAGTGTAACACATGGCGCTAAAATCCCATTATAACTCGGTTCCTATTTACTACCTCGATAAAGCTCGGTAGTAAAACTACCTCGTATATAATGGGTCATTTTAGCCCCTTGTATTACTCTGTACTATTGTTATTGTTGGCCTGGGGTCACGATGTTCTGGACCATGTCCGCCAGGTCTGCTAATCCCTCGAGAGAAGTAAGTGGCTGTGAAGCTAGCAGAGTCTGGACGTTGCTCGGCAGAGCGTCGGGGTCACCAATTTAGTTGTTGTTGTACACTAATTAAAATAAATTAAAATTTTTCATCATTCATAATATTTAGTCAACACAAATAATACAGAGAAGTGACAGATCAAAAGAAAAGTAAAATATCTTGAAGGTTTTATGTACATAAAGTTTCTAAATAAGTAGGTCGCTACACCATATTATAGGATTGCAATAAAAAATTACCAGGCATCCTTCAACTTCAGCAAAAAAACAAATGACACGTCACTGACGTCATGCATGAAATGAAAAGGACAGAAATATAGTTCTTGTTCTTCTATCAAACAAAGTTATATGTGACATATGGGGCGGGGTGAAACATTATTCAATGAGATGCACGAAAATTCATAGTAATAGGCGCGCGCAAAAAAATACGAAAAGGCTTTTGAGAAATCAAATTTTATGAAAAAACCACTGCATAAATCAATTACAAATAAAATTTATTAAATTCTTCGATAATTGTGCTGTGTCGGTACGGACTTTGTCCTCCGGAATTTGACCCTTCTTTTATTACTAATTTACGCCCAAAGTTGCGTTATAATTGGCATTAAAAACGAATCTTTGGTAGCTCGTAACTTTTGAATGGCTTTTTATTTTACTATTCTGTTTCCACACTGACATAATTAATAATGAGACAAAACGAAATCATGTTTAACTTTAGATGTAAGTACCATGTCAAACAGTGGAGTAATACCCCCCGAAATTTGTATGGAAAACATGTCGAGTAGTTCAACCTTAATTTTAAATTATGGCTGGTCATTAAAAACTAACCCTGTATAGATATCAATACTAATATTATAAAGAGGTAAAGTCTGTATTTGTTAGTTTGGATTTAGAGGTAATCTTCGGAACTTCTGATCCGATTACGAAAATTCTTGCACTAATGGGAAGCTGCATTAACCCAAAGTCTACGTAAGTGCAGGAGACTTATCCCAATTTATTAGTGGTCGACGCAGCATGTCTTCTTCTATACTTCTCCACTTACTATCTCAGCAGTCACCAATTCTTTCTAGCCACATCATCTTTTACACAGTCCATCCATCGCTTCTTCGGTTTTCCTCTACTCTTATAGCCATCTACATTCGTACTCAACAGTCTACTCATTCCTCCGTATCACATATCCATATTACGATAATTGATTACCACGCAACTTTTCAGTTACCGGCTCCACTTTCAGATTTCCTCTTATGAGTACATACGAAAAGTCTGACGTCCTTATTTTACCCATTCGCGTTCCACCACACATCCCCCTTATCATTCTCATCTCAGTCACATGCCTTTCATTCATCCCTTTTTTTCTGCATCAACCCAAAGGGTGTTTAAAACGTTCCTATGGAATAACTTCTTACCATAACGCTAGCAAAGCCGCCGGCATAAGCTAGAAACAGATATAGATAACACCGTCTTCCTTCAGGAGACACTTCAAGGCACACTCGTAGCACAGAAAAAAGAAACAGATGAAAACCCTCTAAAATGTAGATGCGGTTGTCCACCTCCTCCGAAGGTTACAGACGGAATGGCTGCTGATAAAGTATGATCATTTTATTTATGAGTACCTGAGTGAAAGAATAAAAAAAGAGTTTTGGTAATAAACGAGCTGTTTAAGTACCTAGTGTCCTTTTCCAGTTATAGTACTGCTCATTAAAAAGTTGCCGACCTAAAATTAAATTCCTGCCCTGAAATCGTCTGGTCGGAAGATTTCCCTTTTCAACAGGGGATGACAAACTCAAAACGCCCTGTTGTTCCTCACATCCCTTAACCTTCATCCTTAGCTAGGTATTCAATTTGTCTTCGTAGTCTTCATAAAGTATGAACTTACAGAACTGGCTCCCTGAAATCACAAAACAGAAAGAAGAACCGGAAGATCGTGCTGGCAAAAGTTCTCCAACTAAATATATTATGCCGAGTAAAAGTAATTCGAGTGCCAGTAAAGCCATAAAAGTCGAACACGAGACTCCAAATAAAACAATGTCTAAAGTATGAATCGTTTTTTTTTTAATGCTTTTAAGTGAAAATGTGATAGGTATCACAGGAAAACCAAAAAATCGTACCAAATATTTAAAAAAGTATTTCCTTACAGGACTTATTTTGCAATTCATGTGGTTGTGAATCCCAAATAATGAGCAATACCCCTTCCACTGCTGAAGCTGCTGCAGCGGGTCAAGTAGTAGTATGATACAAATACTTAAATATCTATTTAACCAAATAAGTTTAATATCAAGGGGTTTATTCAAAAACACTGATTTAAGTTAAGTAGGATAAGATTAGGCTTGTGTACTAAAAAAATCTAATGAGTCCGTCAGTTAAGGCTGTTTTACGCTGGGGCAACACTGCGGAAGGCCGCATGCTACAATAATCTAAAATGTTGCACATTGTGGTAAGAATCGTGCGGCATGGCAACACCTTGCGTCAGCCAGTCGCAGCTTCTATCCAAACACAATGGATTCCATGCTACATTTTTGGTGCGTCATACAGTTAAAATTATATTATATACAGGGTGGAATTTTGTAATGCCACCTGGAGGGAAAGTACTCTTAATACTGCAGGTAGAAAATTTTACTCAAAGGAAACATTCCTTTATTTTTGAATAGAAAGCAAACTGCATTCAAAATTCTCTTCTCCCACACCCGGGAATCGAACCGGCTAAAATCTGAAAAAATTATACCCTGTACTTTTATTACATCGATCGTTAGGGTCAATTATAAGGACTAAATCTCTCTAACAAACATGATAAATTAAATGAAAGGAAAACCAGGAAATCTTAAATTAATTTAATTATTTACAAAAAATGGTAAACTAACTAATTAGTTGCTCGAAATGGGCTCCATTCTTTTGGATACACAAATTTATTATTTTAACGAATTCATTTCTAGTAACCTTTAATAAAGTGTTGTGGTGAATATTATAAATCGTATTCTGAACTTCAACTCTCAACTCGTTGTCATTCGCATAAGATTTCATGGAAATTTGATTTTTTACATATCCCCACAAAAAAAAATCTAATGGGGTGAGATCTGGCGATCTCGCAGGCCATCTGATTGTGCCGTTTGTATCAATCCAGGTATTAAAATGGTTATTAATGTAGGCAGTAGTGATTCTGCTGTTATGTGCTGGAGCACAATCTTGCTGTAGAATTATTTGGTTTCGCTCTTCCTCGGGGAAACCATTTAACCCGTTTCTTAAGAGATCCAGTATTTTAATATACTTGACAGTGTTTAAATGACCTTCGTACACGTGGACTAACACTACATTATTTCTCATAATTCCGTTGAAAGAAAATCTTACTTGATTGTTAGTTCCATGAACACGAACAGGATTCACTCGAGACCAATAATGGTTATTGCGGCGATTGTACATGCCATTTGTGCTGAAGTTGGTTTCGTCAGACCATACAATGTTACTCAAAAAATTAGGGTTTCGGTCAATTTCTCCAAGCATGTTTTCACAAAATTGTAATCGTCTCTCACGATCCGCAATATGCAATTTTTGCACCAACCGACCTTCACGATAGCATTTATACTTATACTTTTTCAGCACTTTAAGTACGCGAGTGTGGGTTGTTCCTAATTCATCGGCAGCATCTCTACTTGAAGCCTTCGGAAATGATTCAAAGTATGTTAAAACATCTAGTTCAAAATCGAAATAGTTTTGCTGAATAGTTTGCCGTCTCTTCTTGAAACCACCCGTATTCTTTAAATTTTCTACCATTCTTTTCAATACGAACCGAGTTGGTGCCTGTCGGTCTTGATATCTCTCTCCACCGCAGAGCTAGATTTACGTTTTTGTTATTTAAAAAATAAGCTTCCATTAAATCAAACTGTTCTTGATAAGCCATTTTCACCGTGAGACAAAATGTGAAAACAATCAAATTTGAATAACAACTGTGACAATCTAATTTTCAAATTATAATCTAACATTCCATATTTAAATTACCTCATACACGCAGCTACGAGTATGTCGCAAAGGAGTCTGCATTAAAAAAGATGGATGTTAGTTAAAGAGCTTTAACTTGACTCATTGAATTTGTAACTTCAAATTTCCTGGTTTTCCTTTCATTTAATTTATCATGTTTGTTAGAGAGATTTCATCCTTAGAATTGACCCTAACGATCGATGCAATAAAAGTACAGGGTATAATTTTTTCAGATTTTTCGGTTCGATTCCCGGGTGTGGGAGAAGAGAATTTTCGAAAATCTTTGAATGCAGTTTGCTTTCTATTCAAAAATAAAGGAATGTTTCCTTTGAGTAAAATTTTCTATCTGCAGTATTAAGAGTACTTTCCCTCCAGGTGGCATTACAAAATTCCAACCTGTATAATAATTTAAAATTATCTAGGCACGATGTTGCCTTAGCGTAAAATAGGCTGCCCCATACCGCAATTGCCGCATATGTTGGTTATTTGTAGCATACCACAAGATGACGCACGCCACAATATGTAGCATGCAGCAATGCCGCAGTGTTGCCCCGGCGTAAAACAGCCTTAGATTATCAAAAAATATTTGACCCGTATTTTTTCTTTTGTTACGTAAACCAAAATTGACGAAGATACGATGCTATTAAAATTCTCAATACGTCACGCCGGTGGTATAATTTTTAGCGCGTTCTAACGTCACGAGCCCCTAAACACCGAGTTTTGATGCGTTTTATCTTTGTCAAAACTGGCGGACTAAATAGATTTGCAATTTATTGATCTTGGAAACTAGCCTTTTATTATCATTATCCCCCTCTGTTGACTTGTTGTCTGCAAGGATCATTTCATTTCACGTTAACAGGGAGCGCATGAGGTTTCGATGTTGGCCACGCGACACAAGATCCACACAGACTACAGCTTTATATTGCATCACTGTCAAAATTATCGGGGTTTCTATTGACATTGATATCAGGTTGCTGCGAAAGGACTATATTTGTTGCAACCTAGTTTCGTCACTGATGATACATTTATATGAAGTTGAAGAAACAGAATTCATTTTGGCATAAGCTATGTGTTCAATGGAATTTCAAATCGCCAAAAACGGTGGACTTCCATGATGAACTAATCCCCTATGTAACCTTTTTTTCAAAAATATTTCCGAAACTTTTATAACCTCGTATAGAAATTGCGAAATGCTAGAGGGTTAAGGCGTCTTCGTCTTGGGCAAGCCTGATTCCCTCACTGCACCCGTTTCAACTACAGTAACTCCTGAACGAAGCGAGGGAGCTAACTCAACGCTCACTCACTGCGCTGAGGAGTTCTAGCTTTTTTTTGCGTTCGGTGTCCAATGTAGCGCTCATAACAAAACAGAAAATACACGACTTCTTTCCCTTGGTGAATAATCTACTATTATTTATTTAATCTGTGTATTTTCAGGGTCGCAAAAACCAGGAACACCCTTATCCGCCAGAAGTATGACTTTTTTTATCCATACCTACCTTCGAATACCTACTTACTTTACTATCATTCTTTGTTATTTATTTAGTTTGTATAATACGTTTTCAGAAGCGACAAAAACATGTATATCCGCCCCCTAAAGATTTCTCGACACGGCCCGAAGTATGACTTTTTATATTCTCACTACTAGTAACATTAGGTGAAGGCTGTTGTAGTATTGTAGTAGTTTATTGGCTAATTTAATTGTGGAGATTACCTGCTAGTACTGGTTGTTAGTGGATTTGATATTGCAATATGAGTCACGGACCCTTCCTACGCAAGTTTAGAAGAGCTTCTAAAAGTACTAAGCACGGAGTTTAGAATTTTATGGAGTAGTATTATATAGTTTCTGGCATGGCTTCTTCAATGTGTTTTTTTTTTTAAGTGGATTCATACGGGTCGATTCGAACGCAGAACACGTCAGATAATTTAAACTGGGTATTATGTCAGTCTACCTACTTATGTTCTACCATTTTTTTTTTAAATATTCTATCCATACCTCATCATCATCAGTATCAACAACTTGATTTCACCTACTGCTGGGTATAGGCCTATCATTGCTTGTGCTAAGCTCCACGTTCTTGTGCCAGCCTCCAGGATCCAGGATATTCCTGCGATGAGAACAATGTCGTCTGCCCATCTCGCCGCCGGACCACCTACACGTCTTTTTCCAGTCCTGACACCATTCGGTCACAGCTTTACTCCACCTGCCGTCACAGCGCCTTGCTAGGTGTCGTGCTCAACTCCATTTGAGTTCTATAACGCGATTTCCAAGAACGAAAACCTTTGTACGTCTCTAGATTTCGATGTTTAGAACTCGGTCGAGTAATTTTTTACCAAGCATAAAACGCTCCATGGCTCTCTGTGCTTCCCTAAGTCTGAACAAAGCCTCCTGTGTGAGCATTCATGTCTCTGCACCGTACGTCATGGTGGGCAGAACACTCAGATAGTAGAGACGGGCCTTCAGGCAGCGTGGAATTTCAGCTGATTTTAGAAACTCGTCCAATTTGATGAAGCCACTCCAATCAAACTACACTGTACCGCAAAGGAAAAGGGTCGGTTAGAAAATCTTCAATATCTTCAAAAATACCTGACCTAGCTTTATGAAATAAAGACTAAATTAAAGAATATTTAAATGTGCTTAAATGAAAAAAAAAAAAAAAAAAATTCAAGCATTTAATTTTTATTAAATGTAAAATAAATAAACATGCGTAGTTTTTCCAGTATTTTCGTTAATCTAGATTGGTTACAGATGTGCAGTTTTCACGCATTTTAGTACTTTGTGTTGCCTCGGCGAGCTCGCAATACTGCTGTATGCGATCTGATATACTTTCTACTAGGTTTTTGAGGCGAAGCTGCGGAATATTCTGCCATTCCTCTATTAGAGCTTATTTCATTTTACGTAGCGTGATTGGCGGCGGATTCAGCTGACGTACACTTCGTCCCAGTTCTTCCCATGCATGCTCAATGGGGTTTAAGTCGGGGCTGCGTGCTTGCCACTCCATGTGTGTGATACCGATGAGATACAATGTGTTTTCATGCGATGGCCAAGTCAATCTATTTATTACTTGGTATAAGATGGTTCTCACTACTTTTTACGGTAGAAGAACTGAGTTGCGAGACTTTGTTTTTTTTACAAGTTATGTTTTTGATGGCGTCTTAAATATTCTTTAATTTAATCTTTATTGCATAAAGCTAGGTCAGGCAATTTTGAAGATATTGAAAAATTTTAACCGGCCCTTTTTCTATGCGGTCCAGTGTAGATTCTTCTCGATATCTCCGTTGTTTGATACTCTTTGCCAAAGAAAAGAATATGGCCAAGATAAACATAACAGTCAACCCAACCTATCCATACCACTATTTTTTTTTTCGGATGGGAAGTCATCAAATGACTCCTCCAGTTCTAGGCGGAGCAGGAGGGAGTGTCAGACTTTTACTGACTAAAACCCATCCATATTCCTTCATCGCCCTGTATGTTCCGGGGCCACGGTATCTCTTTCGAACAGTCCCGCAACCCCGGCAGGCATTGGCCCCTTCCTTTTTGCTGACTCTCTTTGAGGTGCGCGTGGAACACGAACGCACCTTCGATACGGCCTGTCGTCATGAGACGGACGGACGGCGAGCTAGACCATAGCCCACCGTCCACAGGCCCGCGCCTACGGTGGCCGGGGGGCCACGTGGTGGCCCCGGCCTCTGTGTGCTCCACCGTGTCCTCCGGTTGATCCTCGCAGTGAAAACACCCACCCTCCTCCACCTCCCGCCCGATTCGGTGCAGGAACCTCCCGAAACAACCGTGTCCGGTGAGGACCTGCGTCAGGCGGAATGTGAGGACGCCGTGGCGTGTCTCGAGCCACTCCTCAAAAAGGGGACTTACCGCCCTTTGAGGAGTGGCTTGAGGGCGGGCATTTTCAGCATTTATAATACTAATTCTATGTTTTCAGGATCGCATAAACCTTGGGAACCCCCCCCATCTGTCTCTTAAAGAATTATCTACACGGCTCGAAGTACGATTTTTTTATTATATTCACTTTACTGCGTTAGGTGAAAGCTGTGGCCATTCAATGATTTTCTGGTGCCTTTAATCAAGCGGTTGTAATTAAGCGGGTAATAATGACTGTCCGTGGATTTTATCTAGTCACTAAAAGGTCACGAATTATATAAATAACTCTTACACAGAATTCTATGCTTCTAGAGACACCGGTTTATTCTTGTAAGTCGTCATCAGAAAGAGAATGGCAAAATTTAGCATAAGGCTAGTGTCATAAACTTTTCAAGTGGGGTCAACCAACCCTGTTACCTATAAGACCTCGTAGGGAAACTCTTTTAATCGCAAAACACGACAGTTTTGTCGAATTGGACTCGTCCTTAGCATCAGCTATCATTATATTATTATATCATTCGTTTTTGTTTATTTAGCTCATATAATTTATTTTCAGGATCGCAAATACCAGGAATACACCTATCCACCTCCTAAAGATTTGTCTCCGCGGCCAGAAGTATGACTTTCTTATCTAAACCCACTTATTTTCTATCATTTCTTGTTATTTATTTAGTTTGTAGAATGCGTTTTCAGGAGCGACAAAAACATGTATATCCGCCTCCTAAAGATTTGTCGACACGGCCCGAAGTATGACTTTTTATTATTCTCACTACTAATAACATAAGGTGAAGGCAGTGGCCATTCATTGGCTAATTTTATTGTGGGCATTGCCTGCTAGTAATATGTAGTTGTTAGTGGATTTGATATTGCAATATGATTGTGTCAGGAGACCTTTCTAAGCAAGTTTAGAAGAGCCTCTTAACGTACCCAGCACGTAGTTGAGAATTTTAAATTAATATTATGTAGTTTTCGTCATGTCTTCTTCAATGTGGTTTTTTTTTATCCATACCTCATGATCATCCCCACCCCGTCTTCACCCACTGCTGGGTATAGGCCTCTCATTGCTTGTGCTAAGCTCCACGCTCTTGTGCCAGCCTCATCCAGGATATTCCTGCGATGACAACAATGTCGTCTGCCCATCTCGCCGCCGACCACCTACTCGTCTCTTCCCAGTCCTGACACCACTCGGTCACAGCTTTACTCCACCTGCCATCACTGCGCCTTGCTAGGTGTCCTGCTCAACTCCATTTGAGTTCTATAACGTGATTTCTAATATCGAAGACCTTTGTACGTCTCCGGATTTCGTTTGGAACTCGGTCTAGTAGTTTTATGCTGAGCATGGAACGTTCCATGGCTCTCTGTGCTACTTTGAGTCTGAACAAAGCCTCCTGTGTGAGCGTCCATGTCTCAGCACCGTACGTCATGGTGGGGAGAACTAGAGATGGGTCTTTAGGCAGTGTGGAATTTGGGCTGATTTTAGAATGTCGTCCAATTAATGCTGATTGCAGTCCACCTAAGGTGGATATCTCTTTGCCAAAGGAAAGAATGTGGCCAAGATAAACGGTCAACCCAACCTATCCATACCTACTAACGTACCTTCTGTTATCTTTTTTTTACATTTAGTATTTATAATACGATAATAATGTTTTCAGGATCGCAAAAGCCTTGGTAACTCCCCCTACCCGCCTCCTAAAGATTTATCTACACGGCTCGAAGTACGGTTTTTAATTATCATTTACACTTTACAAATTATCTTATATAAAATAGTGTATGAAACTACACAATCATAGCTATTCCCCGGTAATTTCAGTAAATTAGTTATTTATCAAGCCTGTGCATTTTCAGGATCGCAAAACCCAGGAATACCTCTCTACTCCTTCTAAAGATTTAACGACTCTGTCCGAAGTATGACTTTTTATAATACAAAAAAATACGAAATGGTTTATTGCTTCTTAAGTTTACAAAAAGTTTAGTATTTGGAGCTTCCCTTTAAGCAAGTAATGCCTGTGTTGGGAAGCCTCGCTCTTTCATAACAAAGCAATACAAATTTAGCCAACTGGTTATTTACAAAAAACAATAGGTAAAGATTTGGCTACATGGCCTGCAGTAAGATTTTTTCTTGTTCTCACTTCGAGTTCTACTTCATTAGGTGAAGGCCACAGATATAGATATACCTAGATAACGCAAGTATCACGAACCGTATGAAAACCAGGCGTGCCATTTTTTGAGTAGCTGCTATGACATCAATTGACATCATAAGCACTATTTAGTTACTATACAAACAAGTTACTACACAAAATAGACTACGTTTTTGTTCTTAAAATGTCTAGAATTAAGTTCTTGAGTTTTAAAGCTGTAACGTTGAAAATACTTAAGCTGGCTAGGTGCACATGCTCTTGCGTTATCTAGGTATATCTATATCTGTGGTAAAGGCTTTATCAGTGGTCAGTGTCTGTCAAGTGAAGAGGCCTGGACAGAGAAAGGGACCTTTGTCCAGACAAGATAAGCTCTGTTTAAAAGAAGATTCATTTGTATGACTCAATCATGTGTAGTTTTCATCATGACTAATTTTAAAGTTAAACAAACGAACCGATTGTAAAAGTAAACTTTAGTAATCGCAAAACCGTTATTTTTTCAAATTTAACCTGTCGACGCACGTCTGCTTCATTGATATTTCATCTGCAACATTTTTTTCGTTTTATTTAGCTATTATAATATGCTTTCAGGGTTGTAAATGCTGCACTAATGCTGACTGTAGCCTTGCAAAAAAACGGATTAGTCGACTCAAAGTATAACTTCTCTTATTATTCTCTCTTTAGAGCTCTGGCCAAATTCTGGGTAGAATGCGGGACGACGCTGATTGTGTCAAGTAATTTGGATGGAGGTGTTCAAGAAAAGATATATATTTATTTCAAAAGTCAAGTGACAATCGCAGTCGCGTCCCGCATTCGTCGTGTCATCAGTCTGTCGTGTTTAGCGGCCAAATACACTACATAGTAAACTCATATCTGACGTGTTATTTAAAAATGGAACGATCTTTTACTCAAACATGGCAACCAAGGCGGTAACTTATTAAAGGTTTTATTTAAATTTCGAATTGGCATGCAAATAGAAATCGGTGTATTAAAAAAAAAACAAATGAACTCTTCAACGCGAGAGTTTTAATTTCCTCGCATTATTTGAGAAAAGTACCTACTATACAAGCCTTGGCCACAACTAGGCATTGATGGACTTACGTATGTGTTTACACGTTCGTCAATCAATGCCTCTGTTGCTGGCCACTGCAGTAATGTACTAATTTTAGTTTCATTTATTTCAGGCTGATACTGTTGAATGCAGCTGTCTTCCTGCTCCCTACGTATGATCTCTTACTCTTAATTTTATAATCTATATTTTTCGGCTAATAGGCGAAGTGCGGCTACACCTAGTTTTAGCCGGCTACAACTAGGTGTAGCCGGCCACATGCGGTAAACTTAGATGTATTCTCTTATCTTCGGTTAGAACTAGGTTTAGCCTTCATCATAGCGGCCAGAATTAGGTGCAGCTGCCAACCACCGGTTGCTGCTGTTCAACCACCGGTGTGCGCACCGGTGGTTAAACTTAGGTGCATCCTATTTATCATCGGCTAGAACTAGGTTTTCAACACACTTGCTCGTAAAGTGAGCCTTATTACATCGTTCTTATGGCCATAAACCGAACTATAACTCACACGTGCATAATAATATTACACACTAGTGCATAATAGAATTATCCCTTTAAAGTTAAGTTGGTACCTAACTGCAAATTATATGCGACTAAACAGAGCATTTTCAATTTAACCGGGTAATACTTACATTTTATTTTTTGTAACAACAAAGAGGTTTTCTTTATGCCGCTGAAAATCCATTTACATTTTTGGTATAAATAAATGTGTCCTCTCTATCGCGACGGACCACACTTGTTGCACGCGGTGTTCTTCAATAGAGCGCGGGAGACCACATGTGTTGCTAGCGTCTGTTTGAAGATATTTAAAAAAAAAAAACGAATAAAACGTGTGGTGTCAGTCTGTGTTAGGGTTTATTTCCAATGTCTATAACATTTCCAAACGAAATACCAAAAGTCCCAGCTCTATTCCATTGACAATGTCAAATAATATAAACAAACATTCCGCGCCATTTCCTGCGTCATCGTGTTATCGTTAGCGTCACATTTCAAGTGATTGCGAGCTACGGATTTGTTATTGTAATATAGTGTTATACCTTTAAATGTTCGTGAGAAGTTGTACTATCGTGTTATGATAACGTAAATTAGGTTTCGAATCGCAAAGTTGCAGTATTTCGCCTGTGAAAACGCGTAGGTATAAATACCTATAGTGATTGTGAAGTGTGAAGAAATACGTGATTTAGTGATTAAAACGTGTGTGAAAGCTTACAGTGAGTGTTTAATTAGTGTGGTGATTAGATAGTTTAACTATTTACACCAAAAAAACAAGTGATTTTGTGTTTTTTTTCAACCGACCGCAGCTGAGTCGTCGGATCACCCAGATGTAAACAAACAGTGAGTATCTAGGTTGTAATGAATGTTTTGATATGATGCTAATAAGATATTAATGAGATTGTGGTCTTATTTGAAAGGTAATATAATCTAGTTTATTTTAAAATAATAAAAAATGGTAAAAATGTTAATAGTTTTTGATAAAATTAATATTTTAATAGCAACATATCCGTTTTTATCGCTGTTTTTCAAGTTCTACATTATGTTCGGAGTATCAAATTATAATTGTAAGTCTTGATATTTAGTTTAATAGTTTCCTTATCTATTCTGCTATTCACTGTAAATTTTATAGAGCTATAACTCTTGTAGTTTGCGATCGACAAGTGTTTTTATAAAAAGTGTCAAATTATGTGCAAATTTTTGCGGACCTCCGCGGTTGTGCGCGATTGGGGGTAAAACGGAGCGCGGACAGCGCGACAGAGAGGACGAAAAAACATTTATTATTATCAAATTATTTATAATTCACAGTAATTTGTTATAAAATATTTGCATTTTATCACTAAAATGATAATTTTGAAGTAGGCTGTATGATTATAATTTGTGATCAATCACCTTACATAAAGAGTGTAAAACACCTCTTAACGAAGCCGAAAGGCACTTGTTCTCCTCGTCATTGCGATATTTTTTTTATTCCACACCATACCTGGGAACCTTCTAGTTGGAGATATTGGGGGTCAAAGTTCCATCTTTTTGACAACTTTATTTTTAAATACAAGTTTTTAATGTAAGATTTTTACTTTAAATACCTCCACGACCCCCGTACTATTCAATCCATTCATCAGCACAATCTTTTGAGTGCGTTACATTGAGTTCTACAACAAAACATGATTTTTTACCCCAAAAAAAAAAGTCGTTTCCCAGCAATAATTTCAGCGTAAAGTTACTTAGTTTGATGTACAGAACGCTTGGTTGACGGCTTCGTGATGAGGTGGTTTACACCCTGTATAGCGCGTGCAGAAAAAAAACTTGCGCGCCATTTCTCATAATTTTCATATTTTGTTTGTAGGTATCGTATTTGTTGCTGTGTGGTAAAACGATTTATGAAATACATGTTTAAGTAGATTTCGTCAGAAAAAATCTACCTATTGATCTTGCACCTAAAGTCGAGTTTTTCGAAAATTTCACCATAGGGGGTCTAGTTATGACCCTTAGAGCCCAAATCAACCGTTGTTTAAAAGTTTATAAATATATATAAGTATACGTATGTATGTGGGGCGCCAAGCAAATTTTGTCACACTCTACAGGGCGCAATTATGCACCGAATGCTTTCAAACTTGGCCCAAAAATCGAAAGGGTCAACTTAGGTTAAGTTCGTAAATGGGCGGAATTCGTCCATGGGGGGCGGCGAGGGGGCGGTTTTTCGAAAATCTGTTGTTTGGCCGTAACTTTTTCCTTTGGAAAAATTTTGAACCGTTTAACATTTTTATCATTCAGAGTAAGAATACGGACATTTTAAAATTTAAACTTTTTTGATGCAACTCCTAACTTGGGGAGGGGGTTGAAATTTTCAAAATTTTTAGAAACAAAATTAATGTCTTCAAAACGGTTAACATTTTAAGTGTCGCAATTTTTTTTTATTTTTTAAATCAAATTTTTTATTCTGCAATTTAATTACATTTACAGTTTAGCGATAAAACTTATAGTTTTCGAAATAAATACTAATAACTGAAAAATTAAGAGCGTTTTCATGCTAAACTCCTATGGGAGGATTTTAAAATTGATGATAACCATTCATAACCATTAAGACGTTTAATTGTCAAACGTCAACAAAGTCGTTCTGCTATGACGACCAAGTCTTTAGGCATCTGACGTATTCATAAAGGAGGTACTGCAAACAAAAACAAAAAAATACTGACAAAAAATCGGCCAGCGCAGCTGTGGCTAGCTATATTTAGCCTCTGAATTTCCAGAATAAATATGGGTGGAATCTTCTTCGAAATCCTGCAGCTTGCCGATGGGGTTTTTTCCTCGCAAGTGTGTCGAAAAAGTGCGTATGCAACTCGTGAGCAACTTGCTCACTAGACACTCGGCTGATTTACGCCCTCGCCTACGGCTCAGGCTGCAACCCACAGCCTCGTGTATAATGAGCAACTTTGCTCACTTGTATCATAATATACTATTTCAGTTCAGCAGTAATAGAAAGTGCCTCTGTAAAGCAGCCAATTTTGAGTAACTATAATAAAGTTTATCTGGCTCTAATATGTGATAGACATAATATTCTTACAACTTATTATCACATTAAGAGTTTGTTGATTGTTATTTTGTTAATAAAACTGAGTCAAAAAGTTATCTTATTTGTTATAACATAGAAATATAAGAAAACAGTACAAAGAGTTGGTTGATCTTTTCATAGAAATGAAGTCAAAATTTATTGTTTAAGTTTAATTTTTTTATCTTTGCGCCTAAGATGTCTAGTTATTTTACTTCTGAAGAGAAGATTTATGATATTTTGAGTTTCATTAATTACAGTAAACCAAAACCCAAACTCCCCCTCAACAGCAACTACCAAAACTATCTAGCAATCAGATATCAGCAACCGGAGACGGAACAACCCCAAGCCGGCTGGTCACCGTGGGGTTGATAGACCACTACCCTCTATAATTACTCCAACTACCCAGAATAATAAAGTCACATTAAAGACAAATCTTAATATATATAAATCTCGTGTCACAATGTTTGTCCTCAATGGACTCCTAAACCACTTAACCGATTATAATAAAATTCGCACACCATGTGCAGTTCGATCCAACTTGAGAGATAGGATAGAATAGAAAAAAATAAAAAGTCCACCCGTGCGAAGCCGGGACGGGCAGCTAGTAAATTATATATTGCAACTCTAAATACAAGAACGTTAAGAACCGATGACAGACTAATGGAACTCGAAGAAGCACTGATGAAGATTAAATGGGATATAATCGGGCTCAGTGAAGTTAGAAGATTGGGAGAAGAAATAAGAGAATTCAAAGACTTTATATTCTACTTCAAAGGAGAAATACAAGGAAAATTTGGAATAGGTTTTATAGTTAGAAAAGAACTTAAGAAATATATAGAAGAATTCATCGGAGTAACAGATAGGATTGGAATTTTAAATATTAATTTACCGGGTTTCAAAAATTCATTCTCAATTTTCCAGATATATGCTCCGACAGAGCAAGCAACGAAAAAAGAAAAAGACACATTTTATAAAAATCTTACAGAAGCAATGCGGGAAGCAAATAAAAATGTAATAGTAATGGGAGACTTAAACGGTCAAGTAGGAACGAAATCTGATGTAGCAGATTATGTTATAGGAAACCATGGCAAAGGGAAAAGAAGCGAAAATGGACAACGATTTACAAATTTCTGTTTCGAGCACAACTTCAGAATAATGAATACCTTCTTCCCCAAGAAAGAGGGTAAAAAGTGGACCTGGATCTCTCCAAATGGTAAAAATAGAAACGAGATAGACTACATAGCTACTAACATGCCAAAAATATTCAATGATATTGGCGTAATAAATGACCTTAACTTCAACACAGACCACAGACTGGTAAGGGGCACTATTGTATGTAAGGAACTAAAAATACAAAGAAGAAAATTCAATGAAACTAGTTGCATCCCAAAACACCAGCAAATACCAGACCAAAACTTAGACGAATTGAAACAAGCCCTAGAAGAAATTCCATATCAAACCAACATACAACATAAATACAATATTCTAGAAGAATCGCTATCAAAAATAAATAAATGTATAAAGAAAAAATTAAAAGATAAAATTGGTGTAGAAGCCAGAACAAAACTTAAAGAGAGACAGGAAATGATTAATAACAGGAAAGAAAATCGTAAACAAATAACAGAGATTAGCAAGGAAATTTCAAAATCAATAAAAAAACATAGGAAAAAACAACGGCTTGATACAATAAGAGACCAAATTGTTAAAACGGGTGGTATTAAAAAAGCCCTTAAACAGCTAAAGGAACATTCAACATGGATACCGAAAGCAATAGCTAAAGATAAAAATCAGAAAGTCTACACCACAAATAAACGCCAACAGATTTTAAATATTGCAACAGACTTCTATAAAAATTTGTACACCGATACAAATACGGACACGGACAGAACAACTGATAAACGTGATACCAACCAAGAACCAGTACCATATATAATGTAAAGTGAAGTAAGGAAAGCTATTGAAACACAGAAAGCAGGGAAAGCACCTGGCGATGATAAAATAACTAACGAACTACTCAAAAATACCATAAACCAGATAATAGAACCGTTTACGAACTTATGCAACGAAATCTTGGAAACAGAGCAAATCCCGACTCAATGGACAACGTCCACTATAATACTTCTGCACAAAAAGGGAGATAGAAACAATATGAACAACTATAGACCCATTAGTCTTATGGCAAATATGTACAAAGTTTTCATAAAAATAATATTGGAAAGATTGACTAAAGGACTAGACAGTAACCAGCCAAAAGAACAAGCGGGATTTCGCTCAGATTATTCGACAATCGATCACATTCACGTCGTCAAACAAATAATTCAAAAATGCAACGAATACGACCGCCCGTTCTATTTGGCGTTCGTGGACTATAACAAGGCGTTT
Organism: Xestia sexstrigata; assembly: GCA_941918905.2. NCBI lineage: Eukaryota > Metazoa > Arthropoda > Insecta > Lepidoptera > Noctuidae > Xestia > Xestia sexstrigata. The sequence continues at coordinate 2,177,864 of OW799201.2, read as the reverse complement.
GACTCTTTAAAGCATAGCTACATTTGGATGTCACTAAAGAACCAGGGAGTAGAAAACAAATATATTAACATAATACGACAGATATATGCTTATAGCACAGCAAAAGTACAGCTCGAAAGAATTGGAGATCATTTTAAAATCCAGAAAGGAGTTAGACAAGGAGACCCGTTGTCACCAAAAATATTCAATGCTGTTTTGGAAAACGTCTTTAGACAATTGAACTGGGATGAATTTGGCATTAATATAAACGGGGAAAACTTACACCACCTTAGATTTGCAGACGATCTCATTCTTTTTGCAGAGGACCCCACCACACTTCAAACCATGCTTCAACAACTAGCATCGGAAAGCAAAAAAGCAGGGCTAACAATGAATACGAGCAAGACCAAATTGATGTCAAATATGGCAAAAGTCAAAATAGAAGTGGAAGAAGAAGAGATTGAATATGTAGACGAGTATATATATCTCGGACAGATTATAGCTGTAAAAGATTTGTCCACTAAAGAAGTTAACCGAAGAGTAAATAACACTTGGCAAAGATACTGGTCTCTTAAAGAAATAATGAAAAATAAAACTGTACCCGCTTCAGAAAAAAGGAAGCTATACAACACCTGCATTCTTCCATGTCTCACGTACGGCTGCCAGACCTGGCCATTATCACGAAAAATCGAACATACGCTATGTGTATGTCAAAGAGGAATGGAGAGGAGCATGCTGAACCTAAGACTTCAAGACAAATGGAAAGCTACGAAAATAAGGAACATCACTAAAGTGGCAGACGTTAGAGTAAAAACCAGAACACTCAAATGGAAATGGACAGGTCATATGATTTTTTTTATTTTTTTTTTATTTATTTATTTATGTACACACAAAATACTTTATAGGACAATATATTTACATAGAAGAGCACAAAGGTACTGCTTATTTCTTAAGAAATTTCTTCCAGCAGACCTGCGAGAGGAAAGTTGGATAAGTATATAAATGGAGTTTAGGTCAGATATGGTAGCTCGCATGGACAGTCAGGCAGAAGCAATGAAACTATTGTTGAATCAGTTTTCACAAACGAAAACAGAGTTGGACAACATAGTTCAGATCATGAGGGTACTCGAAGAAAAAGTGGATGCAAAGCTGTACCAGGATAGCCAAACCCGAAACACCATCATACCTGAGGTACCTGACAACCCTCCTTCTACTTCTACTTCTGCATTTCCTCTTGCAGAAGTTGCTGTTCAACAAAGTGGTTCTTCCAAGAATACCTACGCTAAAAAGGTAAACAAAAGTAGGGCCACGAAGTCTGCGGCATTAGCGGAAAACACTACGGGCATTACCAACATACTAGCAGCGGATGAAGTAAAGAAGGTAGAGATTGAAGAAAGCGAATCGGGGTGGATGACTGTACGTAATAAAAAATCTAACAGACAACCCAAAGATGTGAAAGTAGGTTCTAATAAGGAATTGAAGGCCATCCAAGCTACCGAACGGAAAAAATACCTGCACGTATGGCGATTGCATCCGGACACCACTCTGGAAGCCGTAACTGAACATGTGAAAAGTGTGTGTGGCCCTGATTCAGTTCTTAAAGTAGACAAAATCAAGCACAAAACGGAGCGAGATTACTCATCGTTTGTTATTGGAGTGTCTGAACACTGTTTTGCTAAATTAAATCAGGCGGAGTTCTGGCCGATCAACGCAGAATTCAATGAGTGGATTTGGTTTCGCAAATCAACAAAAAGAACGCCAAATGAATAGTATCGAGATATACTATCAAAACGTACGTGGTCTTCGCACAAAGCTGGACGAGTTCAGAAATAACATTGACTCTCTGAATTTTGACGTTTATGCAATCACGGAATCTGGTTGCAATGATTCCATTGAAGATCTCGAAATAATCCCTCCTGGGTATCAAATACTGCGTTGTGATCGAGCGGATGGTCGAAAACAGGGAGGCGCGTTTTTAGTGGCCACACACCGGTTCGAGCTGCGGCAAGTACAAGTTACGGACGTGTCGATAAACAGCTGTGTTTTTGAAATGGTTTGTGCGACGGTACACTTAAATAACAGATTTTTGTTTTTGTGTTCGGTAATTTATATTCCGCCCGGTAGTTCAGAGAATGACTACATGATTTTGTTTAGTATAATAGAAAACCTGTGCGCTAGATATAAGCAAATTGTTGTGATAGGTGATTTTAATTTACATTCGTGTCCTTTGAATGTAACTAATTATTATGAATGTTTCGTGTCATTTTGTGAATTCACTCAAAGTAATAAGGTGTCCAATTGTTTAAATAGGCAGCTGGATTTGGTTTTAAGTTCTGGTTTTTACGGTGAGGTGTCGGTAGTAGCGGTGGACGAGCCGCTCGTGCCGGTCGACGCGTATCACCCGCCACTCGCGGTCCGCGTGCCGCCCGCGAGCGCGGCTGTCCCCGCCGCCCCCGAACCCGCTGCTTCCCCCGCTGGCGTGCCCGGCTTATGTGCACGTAATATTAGACCGCAGTGGAACTTTCACAAAGCGGATTATCAATTACTGTATTCAAAGTTAGGGTCGGTGGATTGGAGAAGCCTGTATGAGATGAGCGATTTGGAAGAAATTTTGGATTTATTTTACTGTACTCTTTATAACATTTTGGATGACTGTGTTCCCAGGAAAAAACCTAGTCCAAAGTCACGGTACATTTATCCGGAATGGTACACGAATGAAATAATAAGAGACTTGAGAACTAAAGCTAGACTTCACAAGAAATTTAAATCAACTAAACATAGGAGGGATTATGTAGAATATTCTAAATGCAGAGCGCTAATTAAAAAATCTATAGAAACTGCTCACAAACTGCATCAACATAAAATCCAGTGTCAGTTTGCTAAAGATCCTAAGTCGTTCTGGCAATACATCCGATCAAAGAAAAGTGCGGTAACCAAAAAGACTATTATAAAAGAGGGTGAGCATTTATCGGATGACGAGTGTGCTAAGCAGTTCGCGAATTTTTTCGAATCGGTTTACAGCGATCAGCCGCCGCGGTTAGACGCTCAAGCGGCAGCGGTGGCGGGAGCGGCGAGCAGTGCGCGGGTGCAACTTGACGCACTTAGTCTGAAGGACGTCAGATGTGCACTCGAGCGCCTGAAACCGAAGCATTCGGCGGGCCCGGACGGTATACCGGCATTTCTTTTTAGAGATTGTGGTAGGGTGCTCGCAGAACCACTACTTTTTATTTTTAATATGTGTCTTCAGTCAATGACGTTCCCCGCCCAATGGAAGATCACGCGGGTCATTCCGGTACCCAAAGGTAAGGCGGGATCGGATATAACTGGATATCGGCCAGTGGCAGTACTATCAACGCCGGCCAAGGTATTCGAGTCAGCTATACAGCGATGTATGCAGGAGCAGGTGCGCGGACAACTGGCTGACGCACAGCATGGGTTCCGGCCGGCGCGCAGCACAGCAACTAATCTACTGGATTTTATGGCGCAGGTGGTGCCGGCGGTAGATGCTGGTGGGCAGGTCGATGCTGCTTATTTTGATTTTAAAAAAGCTTTCGACACCGTCGACAATGACATCCTACTAACGAAGCTCGCAGAAATCGGCTGTACACCACATCTATTGTGCTTCTTCGCCAGTTATATGCAGGATAGACAGCAGTACGTTGATTATAATGGGTGTGTATCCGATCCGTATTACACCTGGTCCGATGTGAGCCAAGGCAGCAATTTAGGGCCTCTCGGATTCATCATAATGATAAACGATTTGCCGAAAGTTGTCAAGCATGGCTCTTGTTTATTATTTGCGGATGACCTTAAGTTGCTGCTCGAGGTTAATAATAAATCCGACTGCGAACGATTGCAGGATGATATAGATAGGATAGTCGAATGGAGTCAGCACAACAAGCTTTTCTTCAACGTGCTAAAGTGCTCGGTGATGAGTTTTACGCGCGCGCGTGCTCCTCTGGTACACGAGTACGTAGTGGGTGCCGCGCCTATGCAACGTGTCTCCGAGGTGCGGGATTTGGGGGTCACTGTCACTCCTGAACTCTCATTTCGCGACCATATTACGAGGATATGTAAAAGAGCGTTTAGAAACCTGGGATTTGTTCTGAGGCAGACACGACACTTTACTAACATCGCTTCAGTAAGAGTCCTATATGAAGCACTAGTAAGGAGTCATTTGGAACATAGTGCTGTCATATGGGCTCCTCATGAGGCCAAGTACGTGGTAATGCTGGAACGCGTACAGAACAAGTTCACACGCCACTTATACAGGAAGCTATATGGGGTATATCCGTTTTACCCGTTGATGTACCCCACTCTGTTTGTGCTAGGCATGGTCGGGTACAACCAACTGAGGGTGCGACGGGAATTCACGCTTGTTTCGTATTTAGTTAGGTTACTTCGTGGCATTGAGCATAACCCAGGAGTGCTGCAGCGCCTGAGTTTATGTGTACCGGACCGCTATGTGTGGAGGCGGCGTCGCCCGCCGCTGCTGGCCGTGCCGGTTGCCAGGACCAACCTCCTCGCTAAAACACCGTTGACCCGCGCAATTAGGGTTATTAACGATCTTCACGTCAAGATCGATGTATTTACATGTTATTTGAGTGAATTCGCTAAAATACTCTTGTTTATTTTATGTTATAATGTAGACTAAATGTTGTTGTTTTATTGTATAAATATAGTGTTTTTTTTAGTTAGGTAGCGATGTACAGAAGCTATGATTATAAATTATTACTTAGATGTTAAGATTTGTAACTAGTGCTAATTCTTTTTCTTTTTAGTTTTACCATAGTTTTTATATTGTAAATAGTAAATTTAATTTTGAGACCGAGCTATCGCATTAGGAACATTCTTGTAATGATAGTTGTAAGGGAGATTTGAATAATTAAATAAATAAATGTAGACACAGTGTGTAAAAAAGTTAGACAAAAAAAAATTAAATTTAAACTTAAAACAAAACTATAATTATAATAATAAACATACATACAAATACATACACATATAATAAAATAAGAATATATTGTAAATATTTACCCATATACATACATATATATATGAAGAATATTACTGAGAAGAGAGGTAATGCTCTTTGACTTGTTTTTTAAAGAGAAATATTGTTTTAGAATCTCGAATGTTAGGCGGAAGTGAGTTCCACAAACGTACAGCGTGAACAGAGAAGGAGTATGAATACAGTTCGGTTTTATGGGATGGGAAATTAAGATGATGCCTGAGGTGATGATGATGAGAGCTAAGATGGAAAAATGGACCAAAAAAGTCACAGAGTGGTACCCAAGAAATGGAAAAAGACGTAGAGGAAGACAGATGAAAAGGTGGGAGGATGATCTGCCAAAGGGCTGGCGAAGAACTGCTCTGGATAGAAATAATTGGAGGGAAATAGAGGAGGCCTATGTCGCAAGACAGCCTGACCTGGTAGCTGATTAGTTTTAAGTTAAAGTATTACTAGTTTATGTATTAAGAAGGTCAGAGTAAAATAAAGGCTATTTTTATTTTTATTTATTTATTTAATTACAGTAAACAGACTCATCACGAAGCCGTCAACCAAGCATTCTGTACATCAAACTTTACGCAATAATAACTGCTGGAAAACTTCTTTTTTTGGGGTGATAAATCATGTTTGGGGTAGAACTCAATGTAATGAACTCAAAACATTGTGCTGATTCATGGTTTGAATAGGACGGGGGTGGTGGAGGTGTTTAAAGTAAATATCTTACATTAAAGACATATAATAAAAAAAAAAAATTGGTCATAAAATTGGAACTTTGATCCTCAATATCTCTGTAAGTAGAAGGTTCCCAGGTACAGTCTGGAACAAAAAAAATATCGCAATGACGGGGAAATCAAGTGCGTTTCAGCTTCGTTAAGTCTTGTTGTACCCTTTATTATCTATCTAAATATAATAAAAGAAGAAACTGACTGACTGGGTGATATATCAACGCACAGCCCAAACCGCTGGGTCTACAGATTCCAAATTTGGCAAGTAGGTTCCTTATGCGGTCTAGGGGTGCACTAAGAGAGTATTTTTCAAAATTTACCCCATATGGGGGTTAAACGGGGCTCCAAAGTTTGTATGGGGAAACAAGATTAGTTAGACTGTTTTCGATACTTCACAGGAGTACTCCTATCGATAAATGGGCAAACATTTTTGTTTCAGGATTTTTCAGAATTCAACCCCTAAAGGGGGAAATGGGGTCACAAAGTCTGAAAATCAACATGGGTATTGTTTGTATGGTGTATCGGGTCGGGTGTATTACAAAAACAACGATTCTAAGATTTAATGTGGCGGACCTGAAATACCCTGGTTGGGGTGCGATAGGGTTGAAATGTCTAAAAATCAATTTGGGTGTCGCTACCGAGATTATCAGGGGTGCTGATTACTAATATGGCTTTTTTTTTGAGACCTAGAAGATGGCGGATTCGACTTCTATACAGGGTTACTGTTGATTTATTGTGATGATTGTGATAACGATGATGATGATTGTGATAATGACGATGATAATTGTGATTACGATAATGATGATTGTGATTACGATGATGATGATTGTGATTACGATGATAATGATTGTGATGACGATGAAGATTGTTATTGATTTTGGTAAGTAATTAATGATTGTGATAATGATGATGATGATTGTGTGATAACGATGATGATGATAGTGATAATGTTGATGATAATTGTGATAATGATGATGATGATGATAGTGATAATGATGATGTTGAAAAACAAAACGCTTGGAAAAAAAAAACGTTGCGTCACGTTACATACGCTCGTTGACTGACACTATCGTTTGCTTAACCTTCCGAATATAACCTAGTTTTTTCGCGATTTGTTAAAATCAGTTTTTTTTGGTTCCGTTCCTTGCATTAACGTACTAAGTTCAGCGCCATCTATCTAGCGACTAGGGAAGAGCTAAAAAGAAAATCCCTCATTGGAAACGCACCCTTTTATTTGTCCCTGATCTATGTATACTTGTTTGTAATTGTGTAGTTTATGTTGGATATCCAATAAATAAATAATGCAGATGGTGATTGAGGTAGTGATTGTAATGGTGATGGTGATTGTGATAGTGATGGTGATTGTGATAATGATGGTGATTGTGATAGTGATGGTAATTGTAATAATGATTGTGATAATGATGGTGGTTGTGATAGTGATGGTGATTGTGAAAATGATGGTGATGGTGATAGTAATGGTGATTGTGATGGATGATAATACATAATTGTGATCATTATGAAATTTGGCACATAGATAGTTTATAACCCGGATTAACATGTAGGACACTATTTATCCCTATATTATGATCCAGTGGTGCACTTACCGAACTTTACGAGGGCGAAGCCGCGGGCAACAGCTAGTAAAATTATAAATGTGTGTTCTAGTCGCTATGATGAAGGCTAAACCTAGTTCTAACCGAAGATAAGTAGGATACATCTAAGTTTAAACGCATGTGGCCGGCTACACCTAGTTGTAGCCGGCTAAAACTTGGCGTAGCCTAATAAATAAAAAGCTTGATCAGTAAAAAGCTGTTTTAAAAAAAAATAACATACGTAATATGTTATGGATAGTCCCAGACTCTGATTCATCTAAATTTTGATCCACTCCCTCTCACTGAGCGGAGACTGGGAATGTTATGGGCTGATTATGTTAAAAAATACCCCATTTTAGAAAACTAAAGATTACCCCTGGGAAATGATGATAAGTTTATAGAAAACCTCACACATAAAATTAATTTCAGGCTAAAAAGGAAGAATTTGTCTGCCGTTGCCCCACCTGGGTGCCATTGCCAAATACACCATCTCAAGTATGATCATTGTTTCCTTTAATTTATTCCCTAAGAGATCCGGGGACCGTTATGAACGGTCCCCGGATCTCTTAGGGAATAAAGTGGTGGACTTCGTGTCCTTACAAATTGAGAGGCACATAGTATAATATTTAATAATCAAAGCAAAAAGCGACTTACAAAATCTGATCTTTACAAGCTTTTGAGCGTTGTTCTTACAAAGAAAACTTTTATTTATTAATCAAAGTATTGTTCTATATAATCTCTCTTAAATAAAAACTTGAAAATACTGTTAAATCAACATCATCATCATTTCAGCCGAAAGACGTCCGCTGGACATAGGTCTCCCCCAAGTGTCGCTCGCTACATTGACCGGTCCCGTGCGTGCGACTCGCATCCAGCGGATTACCGCAACCTTCACCAGGTCATCGGTCCACTTAGTTGGAGGTCTTCCGACGCAACGTCTTCCGGTTCGCGGTGGCCACTCCAGAGTGAAATGGGTCTATAATTCTTCAGCCGGGAATTGTCGCCCTTCTTGAAGAAGAGTACCACCACACCCCTGCACCATGCTTGTGGCGTTTTCCCCTCGAGTATGACGGAATTAAACAGCTTCTGAATTGCCTTAAGTACCGGTTTTCCACCCGCCTTCAGGAGTTCGGCCGTAATTCCGTCATCACTTGGTGCCTTGTTGTTTTTAAGCTGTATTCGGAGCCAACCTAATCTCGCACAGGCTGACGTCCGGGATGTCTTAAGTATAGTGTCGGGTTAGTCTAGCTATCGGTGCAACATTAGTTATTTCAGAGAGTGCACAGTAATTTGGGTCGGCAACAGAATCATCTGATGAAAAGTCAAAACCTAATTCACTTAGATTAATATCACTTAGATTATTCAGTGCATAACATCCTCTTTAGAAACATTAGATACCAAATTACTAGTCGAAGTCACAGTCAGACCAGAAACTTTGTCGTGATCATTAATTTCCAGCAGATTTTCTAAGCAGGAAGCACTAAAAGTGGTTGTGGCACAATAAGCTAAAGCTTCAGATTCTTTAGCAAGCTGTTCTTGATTCTCCGAATTAACAATTAGGTAAGTTTTTGGGGAATTCTTTGGTATTTTCGTCAGGTGCCGTTTGTCTACGCAAAATATATTTTTTTAAGCTCCAACAATATTTTGCGCCTTTTTTTAAATCGATTAATGTTGTGACGTGAAGTGTTTCATCTTTGCTACATGACTCATTCACCATTTTAATGCTAAAAAAATAAAAATCCACATTTAATCAAACGCATCAGTATAACACGTCAGTTACGCGGTTTCACTGTTCATTAAAGTAAAATCACTTTAATGAACAACAAAACCGCGTAACTACATAACATGGCGAATTCTTGCTTTTTATTGGTCGAACGAAAGTCACGTCAGCGAGAAGGCTACCAATCGGGATCTTAGATGGAATGCCCGCGAAATTAAAAATTGGCTACATTAGTCAGATACGCGGAATTATCTAATGCTAGTTATGCGGATTTGCACTATCCCCGACGATATGCTCATCTTTGATATTGTAGAAAGACGACAACTTAAATTCTCCATCCCCACTGCAGCATTCAGTGATAGATCATGGAATATTATTGTCTAGAAGGTCGTTAGCGTTACTAAAGCGTCGAAAATAGCTATATCACCAAGCATAAGTACCTAATTCTAGTATTTCATAACAATTATAATAAGTATTATGGAGAAGCGAAGGAAGTAGATTAATAAGCCTATTATTATAACTAAATTCTCTTCATAGCGTCTCGATGTACAGACGCTAGCACGTCAAGCTACCCTAAACTGTCAAATTTTCCCAATCAACCTTGAACCTTTAATGGCGTTGTTTTGTTTCAGGACAAAGATACAGAAAGCAAGATTTGCTGTTACCGTCCTCCTCTTCCTTCTGTAGCTGACGTAAGATTATTTTGCTAACAACTATTAATAAGCAAATGACTATAGGTACATACACTCATTTGCTTATAAATCTTGTATACCTATTACTCAAAGATGATCCAAGCGAGCTAAGTGGTGTACCACTGTAGTTTAATCTTAATCCGATCCAGCCTATCCCTTTTCGATGGTCTTATCCGAGGTGTTGGCCACAGGGGGTCCCCCTAACGTGTAGTCGCTTTGATTATTAGTTTTTGCCCTGACTGAACTGTGCCTTTGTATCAAGTTACCCATAGAATTGCCCGGTTAAGCAAATGATAACCTCCGCTTTTTTTAAATATTTGTATACATAATTCTCACGGATGTTACCAATTTTTAAAGATTCATGCGAGTGTCGTACGAAAAGAGTCGACTTTTTATCTGTTCTAAAGCCATCGTGTCGGTTTTTATACATGTGGTCCTTCGAGCCAGATCATGTATAAAAACTGAAGGAACTTCGCAGGAATTTTGGGAATTAAAAAACTCAGGATGTAGCACGCAGTAAGCCAACTTTGATTTATTTAGTTTTGACATTGAACAAGAAAGCAAGGACATTGAAGCCCGCCCCGCCCTGGTAAAATACTTATAGCTAAAATCTTATTATCTACGAGTTGCGCCGAATTAACTGTAGCCAACGGTGGGACTGATGCCTTAACAGACCCTGTCAAGGCACATCAATAAACAAGATTAACATTAAATTTAAAGTAGTTAATAATAGATATTATTAACAAAAAGGGTCTTTTGCCGGTTGTTTTAGGTCAACAAATCTCCAGAAGGTAAAATAACGAGACGTACTTCCGTGGATTCTCCGCCTTTGATCGAACACTTTGCAGAGGTAGGTTCGCGGAATCGGACCAGTTTTTGTGTCAATAAAGAGGACTTTGGTGTACCGATCCTACTGCATCATTCAGTGATAGATCTCTAATTCCAGTTACCAATAACACTATCCAACATCTACATGTATGCATGGCACTGTTGGATTTTATTTATTTATTTAAACTTCTTGTACAACAGTGGTACATAGGCGAACTTAATGCTTCAAGGCATTATCTACAAGTCAACCTTTGGGTCAAATAGAACACAGAGAACACGACCGACTTGCCAGGGTAAAGTGGGGAAAGCCCAACACCTACACTTTAAGAGGACTTAATAATCGCTACTGAAGCTACGATTAACGTAGCCGCCTACGGAACTAATTAGATAACACGTAGTTGAGTAAGAGAAAGAAGAAGCAGAATTTTACCTTATTGGTTATTTAATGGTGTGGTTCTGTTTTAGGACGGGCTAACTTGCAAGAAAGATGAATCTGGACTAACCGAGTGTCCTCCACGCAGAGTAGGATTAGTTTATTATTACTTACTAGCTTATGCTTGCAGCTTTAGCGTAGCCAGAAAGTACGTAGGATTTTCAACCTTCGACTCAGCGTCTTGTGTTGAAATTCCAACAGTGCCATTATATTTAGGCGTTCATTTAAAGTTGCTTAATATTAGCAAAGATGGAAATATATTTATCTAATTATTAAGATTGTTTCAGCATGTAGTGTAGTGAAACAGAATTATTTTCCAGAACGACAAGGGTCTGTCCGCTAGGGCCGCCCAGACCAGATTCTCACCGACCAAGGACAAAGACGACACTAAATCAACTAATACAGCTGATGATTCTGGATACCAGGAGTCCGATGAAATGGTCAGCATGAATACTTTTATTTCCCTGCGTCGTATTCCTCAATTCTGAGGGTCGTGACCTCCCTTCTGTATCACCTTCTCTCGGATGATCTTTCTCCATCTGTTTCTGTCTCTGGCTGTGTGAAGAGTACTTTTATTTATTTCTACGTAAATCCCAAAAACAACTTATTTTTTTTGTGGTTTCACCAGCTAGTTAAGTACAGGGTTAAGGACCATCGAGTTACCCAGTAACTAAACTAAGACTGGTTGTGAGACTCTCGGACTGGAACCCTCCGTAACGACAGCGGTGATCATACCTAGAATGGTAAAATAATTATGATCTAGCGAAATTGGAAATGGCTTCATTTAAAAAAAAAATGTTAAAACTTCAGTGTATGAAAGGAATAGGTACTGTTTTTTTTTCAGGGTTTACTTAAAATGAACAAAGAATTGTTATTAAAAATATCGGAACTCCAAAACCAGATCGACTGTATGAAAATAGGGGTACGTAATAAATGATTTATTTTTATTGCTATGCTTATATTATAACGTAAGTGGTAATTAGTCACTTTTTTGTTTCTTTAAATCTTTTAAAATATGCAATTTCCATGACTTTTCTCAGCTACATACTGCTACGCTCTCTATTGTACATTAAATCTATTATTATTTACCAATAAATGTGTAAACCTAACGTTTGTTATAGGTGTCTCAAATGTCCGAAGCTCAATCAGGCAAACTTAGGGAACGTCAAGAAACACATCTAAAATCTACGAATCCTACTCTCACTACTGCACCAATTAAATCCCCACCGTCGCTTGCAGAGTTGACAAAGGTAGGCACTTTCTTCTCGTGGGGTAGGTAGAAACTACAGAACCCCACCTGCTACCATGCAATGGGCTAACGCTCTAAAGACACTGCTAAACCCTCGATTTTAAATGCGCTGATTTCAAGTTGCACATTCAGCATATTATAATGGATGTAAAAGACCTTTAACGAAGACAACAGGCACTTGTTATCCCCTTCATTGCTATTTTTTTTGGTGTACGTTACCGCAGCAGGAAAGTGTCTCCTAGAGTTATATGAGTGGAACGTTTAATTAGTGCCTTATCTGCTGTGAATGTGCCCCCACATAAAAAATGTGTGCCCCCTGTCGTTTTGGAAAAAAAACGGAAAAAACGATTCCTGCTGGGGTAACGTTTTTCCAGCAGGAAAATTCTAAACGAACGATCGGAGAGAGAAACATTGTGCATGGTCTTGTAGCTTATGTTAGTGCCACAATGTGCCCCCAAAAACAAAATGTGTGCCCCTTCAGGTTTTCGAGATATTGCGTTTCCTGCTGGAGTAACGTTTTGCAGAATCGCATATCTCTGAAACCATTGCATGTGCCCCTGTAGAATAAACATACACGAGTAGCTCTTATTGTGTGCCCCTTAGTTCCCCAATTAGATTTAAGAAAATATTTATAATTTCCAAGTTATCGCGGTTTTATGAAAACTCGAAAAAACATCGCAGCGCCTAAACGAGATAAGGTATAAGCTCGCTGAAAACTGTATTTGGTCCGTCTTGACACTAATAATAACCATACAAAGTTTCAAAACTGTTCATGCATTCGTTTTTGAATTATCGTGTCATAAGTCAAAACGATGGTGACATAACTTTGACGGCAAAATACAAGGAACCAGCTCAATCCCAGATGTGTAGGTGTAAACCAATAATGTGTGCCTTTAGTCAAAAATATATGGTGAAAATATTCAGCTTGGAATGTTTCGCATTAAGTAAATCTAAACAAAAAACAAAACATGTAAAAAACGGCTGGTTATCCGACCAAATTCGAATAACTACTAAAAAGCGACGGATTCATACCTATCGATGACCTTCTTTACTTTACTCACTAACCGGTTCACACGTGTTGTGCCTGAGTACACTGAAGTAGAAAAGTAATATGTAATAAAATAAAGTTGTTATTGGATTATATTCTATTAGCTGTTTCTGTGACTTTGCACATGATTATTTACATTATAAATAGTAGCATGTGCTACTCCAAGGTAAGCTATCTTCTTCATTCAAAATTTCATTAAAATACATCCAGTAATATATGTGTGAACGAAAGACATAGGTACATCCAAATATTTGCCAGGCCTTTGACCCAAAATTATAGGGGATGTTTTAAAATTCATGTTCATGAAATGTGTGATGAATACCTACTACGAAAAAGAGGTAGCTCTTTTTTGTATATAAATAAAAAACCAATTAACACAACAGTAATAAAAAAAGACAAATACGTATGTATTTGTCTTTTTGTTTAAATATTAATTGATAAGCCGTCGGTTAGATAAAGTAACATTCAAGTTTATCATCAAGAAGATTCCCTTTTTTCGCCTCCCCACCGCTGCATATCTCTGGCCGCGCTCCATCCGCTGACGTCGTGTCGCAAGGAGTCGCTTTGTCTAGCTTGGAGAAAGTGAGACAGCTAGTACGCACACGGTATTAGTGGGACAGAGACAGTTACCTACCTAAACGTCGCTCCATATGAATAATACGAATTGTTTTTGACTAGGAAGTGCGTTTGGATTATTACTTGGTATTGGTAAACAGTTGCAGTAGTTTACAGTTTTAGTATATAATAATGGCAGGTCGAAAAGGAACTTTTCCTAAAGAATAAAGACAGTGATTAGTAAATATAAAGATAAATTCCAAGCTGCAATTCCTTCTAAAAGCAATAATGTTTATATTTACATACAACAGGAACTGCGTGAAAAAATTAATCACAATATGGCCATTATGGCCATGCAAATATCTATTATAAGAAATAAAACATATTTTTTTGATTTCGATGATTGTTTAGACCTATTTGAAGAAAACTAAGAAACTGACCCCTATATACATTTCAAATAAGCCTTGCAGAATATTCGAACATCGTACCCCAAAATTCAATTAACCGTCTCCTACCAAAAAAATTGTCTAACGAAATTCAAGACCAAATATTTTTTTAAAGTAATATAGTGTGTACATTTGCTTTCAGTAATAGCTATGTACCTGCTGATCTTAACTTTAATTAAATCAAATGTACTGGCAGGTGTACCCAGTGTGACGCGCTACTGTCATTGAATATCTCTCCCCAATCTAAACATTGCGTAAAGGTTACTTGTAAATTAAATAACTACAACAAAAATTATCCTCATGACTCACTAATTAAAAACAGACTTACTTCTGATAGAGTAAACCGAATCAAAGAAAAGTTAAAATACCAACCAAAAAAGCCAACAACTTTTCCTAAATTACCCAATTTAAGAAAATTGCGTCATGAAGCCAGAAGTGCACTACAGTTTGACAAAAATACAATAGTGTATTTGTACGCTATGGCGCACTGCATTCCTTACGATAATTTTATTCGTAAAATCAGTCTTGTTCCCTTTTTCACATATTTTTGGACGAATGAACAAAACCAATATTACAATGAAACTTTAAAAATAGACCGAAAATACTTTCTGTTGATGCTACTGGCTCCCTATTTCAGCCAATTGAGCCACCACCTTCTAATGATTTATTAAAATATCGCACTCCTAAACATTTATTTTTATATGCAGTGGTTGCCTACGCTGTGGATACCAGTGTACCAAGGTGCTACATGGCCTCCGAATCCCATACAATGGAGACGTCAGTTCGTCGACGTCAGAGCCACATGGATAAATACGTGGCAAATCGGAAAAGTTTTGCCTGATGAAATAATTAGTGACGACAGTTCTGCCCTCTTAGGAGCAATAACTAAAGTGTTTTTAAAAACCGAATTCAATTATTATTTAAAACAGTGTTTTGATGTGCTTGAAGGAAATACCGTAGCAATACCCTCTGTTATGTTCGCATGGAGAAATCCCATTTTATTAAAAATCTTTATAAACAATCCTGTTTTGATAAAACATCCGAAAAAGTAAAGTTCTTTTATATTCGCTGCTTGAAACATTCAACAGCTCCGTTGCTATGAAGAACTTAAAACAGTTTTAAGAGACATAATCACGTTATCGCTCCATGAATTCAGGAGTGCGGACTTGAATGATTCACAGCCCAAATGTATTAAAGCTTTTGAAAACTTAAAGCTCCAAATTGTAAATCACACGAATCACGAAAATTTAGATGAGTCAAACAAACATCGAATTACTTCACAACGAAAATGATAAAGATGTTTCTTTACCTTTAATAAACTTTTATGATTTTAATTAGCCCCCAAAACTTTTGAACGCGACTGTACGGACAACAGCTTAGGTATAATACGTCCAAAAAAGATGGTCATCGATATGTATGAATCCGTCGCTTTTTAGTAGTTATTCGAATTTGGTCGGATAACCAGCCGTTATTTACATGTTTTGTTTTTTGTTTAGATTTACTTAATGCGAAACATTCCAAGCTGAATATTTTCACCATATATTTTTGACTAAAGGCACACATTATTGGTTTACACCTACACATCTGGGATTGAGCTGGTTCCTTGTATTTTGCCGTCAAAGTTATGTCACCATCGTTTTGACTTATAACAAGATAATTCAAAAACGAATGCATGAACAGTTTTGAAACTTTGTATGGTTATTATTAGTGTTAAGACGGACCAAATACAGTTTTCAGCGAGCTTATACCTTATCTCGTTTAGGCGCTGCGATGTTTTTTCGAGTTTTCATAAAACCGCGATAACTTGGAAATTATAAATATTTTCTTAAATCTAATTGGGGCACTAAGGGGCACACAATAAGAGCTACTCGTGTATGTTTATTCTACAGGAGGACATGCAATGGTTTCAGAGATATGCGATTCTGCAAAACGTTACTCCAGCAGGAAACGCAATATCTCGAAAACCTGAAGGGGCACACATTTTGTTTTTGGGGGCACATTGTGGCACTAACATAAGCTACAAGACCATGCACAATGTTTCTCTCTCCGATGGTTCGTTTAGAATTTTCCTGCTGGAAAAACGTTACCCCAGCAGGAATCGTTTTTTCCGTTTTTTTCCAAAACGATAGGGGGCACACATTTTTTATGTGGGGGCACATTCACAGCAGATAAGGCACTAATTAAACGTTCCACTCATATAACTCTAGGAGACACTTTCCTGCTGGGGTAACGTACACTTTTTTTTGTTCTGGATCATACCTGGAACAGTGGGAACCAGTTCTAGTTATTGAGATATTGGAAGTTTTTTTTTTAACACAAGTTTTTAATGTTATAACTGTTAAATACCTCTATGATGTGGACGCCAAACGTTGTTTGTGGAAACGATTTGCACTTGTAAGCCGGGCTTTAGATTGAGATTCGTTTGTTTCTAGTATTTTTTAACCTAAGTGCTTTTTTTTTTGCTACAATCACAGCCTTCCTTGTTTTAGGCCAGTAAATCGTCGGAAACCGAACTAGTCAGACATGCTTCCGTGGATTCTACAACAGCACGCATTGACTCTCCCCCTTCGCTAAAGGCAGAGGTACATCTCGTACTGTTTACTAAATAACATTATACAGGGTGTAAGTGTAAACAACGTTGTCACTCAAACCATGGGTAGTTGACATAAATAAAAAAATATAGAACCAAACTAAATAACCTGTGATGCAAGTTTTCCTGGCTTAGGACAGGCAAAAACACCTACTTTAGGTGTTGCGTGGCGAGTCTAAATATAAAGAAGAACGGTCATAACTCATGGTAAAATTTACCCAGGCCCGACACTAAAGGAACATCTCAGTTATTTTGAAATATTAAATATAACAGAAATATATTAACACAATTCTGCATACATCCTACGATCCTCGTTCTGGTTAGCACCCGCGATGGCGTAAAGCCGTACCATTTCGATCCACTGTTCATTTGTGTAAGACAGAGCACTTAGTACACTCAATTTACGTACGAGAAAAAAGCGGCGCAGCGCGCAGCGCTAGGACGTGCAACGTGCGCTCGCTAACGCGACAGCAGACAGATTGAGGTTATGACTCATTCGTTCGATGCGCGTGAGGCGCGGCGTAGCGTAGGTATGACCACGAATGACCCGGCCGGGCCGTCAGCTGTTTGCCCGCGCGCATCAGGGTGAAATGATCTTGA
This sequence comes from Xestia sexstrigata, assembly GCA_941918905.2. NCBI lineage: Eukaryota > Metazoa > Arthropoda > Insecta > Lepidoptera > Noctuidae > Xestia > Xestia sexstrigata. Next base: position 2,160,399 of record OW799201.2, on the reverse strand, counting down.
TGAAAATAGTGGATTTTCTTCAAAAAAAAAGGTTGCTTTTTTTCATTGGTTTTAGATTCTAATAATGACACCAAACCACTGGTTTCAAGGATAACGGTGTTTACACTAACACCCTGTATAATCATAATGTCCATGCCTTTGTCCTAGATGTTATTAGGGGTCGGTACGGTACGTGTCAAAGTGTGACAACGTAGAATCCATTCTTCTTTTCTTTTGCCTTCCCCTCCTTCATCCATTAACAATTTTATTGTTCCCTAAAAATTAAACCATGACTGATGCAGATACAATTTTGGTCGAGAAAAGAACATTTGAACCTCACGAGCAAGCTACCTAAGAGCAATAATTCCGTTTCCCAGTCCGAAAGAAAAATCGAAAAAACTTTGCCGTTTCCACCTAAGGCGTCTGAAGAGCATGTGAATCCACAACGACAAAGACTTAGAGTAGAAGTCTTAGGCGACCCTAAAGACTCAAAGTCGAGCCAGATAGTTGCACAGTTGTCCGACGAAACGAGGGCGAAGACTGTACAGTGCTATGATGGGACGCTACAGATCCCAGAAGACCGCTCCACGAGCACCTCTTACGATAGTACAACAGAATACAAGACTCCCAAGCTTACCATCACAGAAAAGAAAAAGCTTAAAGTTATTGATAGTAACCAACCGGATATGGTTAGTATCAAGTCCGGGATAGGACCAAGTTTTGCATTTAACCCAGAAAAGTTAAAATATTTAGAGAATGAAAGGATCATAGCAGAGGCGGATTTAGAAAATCACCAGACAAATTTGGAAGAAGATTTGGGATCCATCACTGAAAGTGTACCGAGTAATCCAGAGTTAGGATTTGGCATTCCCAGGTTAGCTAGTAAGGAAAAAAAAGTTGAAATAGATTCTGGACAGGCAAAGACGTCACCAGCTGCAGGTCAAAGTCCACAGAGAGTACGCAATGACAACTTGGAGATTTTTCCCGGCAAGTTGAAGTTACCCATGACTGAAACGTTAGCAGGTAACTATCCTACAACAACGGAACAAACAGATGAGACGAAGAAAGAGGACTGCGAGTATTGTGCCGCGTAAGTGTTTACTATTTATGTAAAACATATTGGGTAGTAATCATAAATGTTACATAACAATATGACATGACAATGACATGTCATGTAGCATAACTGCGGCTAACGGCTAAACGTGGGAGTACTTTTAGATATACCTCTATCTCCTAACCCTTCGGGAATTACTGGAGTGATGTTACGTTACGTAATCATAAATGTCAGGTCTCTTGCAACTTTAAAAAAATATATTAATCACGGAATAAATGTATCTTAAGAGATGACGCAAACATGCTTGAGTCTGCATAATTCGACAATGCCGGGCGGTAAAATGGTTACGGATTAGCCGTTCGGCTTTTCACACATAATTCAGCGATTGTAGATGCCGAACGGAGCTCGCCTATCCAACGCAATACAAACAAACAAACAAACAAACCAAAAAACTGAAGCCAAAAATGAGTAGTAATTCTTTTGGGAGGGCTTTGTTTTTCACAAATGCTACCAAATCGATTGCACCGACCAGAACAAGCGTGATTAAAATTCTTTATCTTAGTTCTCACTTAATAATATTGTGTTGTTAGGTATTTTTCATAAACCACCACTTTTCAGATGCTCTTTTGATAAAGAGTGCGAATTAAACCATGAAAATGCACTCAACACTATAAAGACTAAACTTGCACATGGGATGCAAAAGGACCAGATTGAGAACCACGATCTACTTAATGCTTTACAAATACCAGATGCCCTACCAACATTAGATGACAACAAAAAAGATAAGAAGAAAAACATGTTTTGCCACTTAATGAAAGATAAGAATCGTAAACAGAAGACAAGAAGCCTAACCAAAGACGAAATGTTCGCAAGTCAAAAGGTACAGGCACAAAAAACAAGCATTACGACAGTTCACCCTGTAAATCAGGCCGACGCGTCAATCCTTGACCAAAGAGAAAACTGCAAAACCAATAGTTTCTTACAGCGCCAGGATTCCATAACAGTCGCAAAAAAAACTATGTTGAAAAAAGACAAGTGTGTACAAAAACAAAAAAAAGAAGACGATTTCATCGAGGGTCCGATATTACTCGCAAAACATACAAGCGACACTGCAGTTGGACCGGTAGTTCTACCCACACTTCTTGGAAATAGAGAAAATAGAAAGCTTAGCAATGATACTCGTACTACCGATATCGAGAAAAGCTATAACCAGGAGATTCCGGTGTTTGAAATAAAAACGCCTACAGAAGAAACCGGGCTAGTTGAGCGCACGGCAGATGTGTTTCAGAGCCCAGAGCATAAGCTTCCCGAGAAAGCAAGTCAAGCCATAACGACCACCACTAATAAAGGTGAGTTTTGATTTTACATTTAACATCTGATTTTACTGATCGGAGACTAGGATTTAAATAATGACACTCGAGTACAGATCACGCCTTGAGTATAGATTTAAAGCGATTATTTTGATTGGTTGAGTCGAGCTTTAAAAAGAATTTAAATGTGAGAATGTATGTGTGTTCATAAATTCTTATTCTCGAGCCTACGTTAAATAAATTTAAAGAGTACAAAATGTTAGCTCGTAAAGGTCTGAAGGACTGGTCTGGTCTGATCTGGAGTCTGCCTTCTGGTATGGGAAAAAAGCCGTGACTTTATTTAAATTTTGTTTTGTAGCAGAAGCACCGCGCGTCGGTATCAGAGAGTCGGCTCGCCAGCGCGACTTGTCTATATACCGGCGTGCCAGCGGTACGATCTGCTGCCGATCTGTGCATGTGAGCCAAGATCAGCCCGCCTGTGACTGTCCCGGACAGGTGGACGGATACTGCACTGACCATTCCAAGAATAAAGGTTTGGGAGGCTGTAGCAAATTGCACAATCGCGCGCACTAATAATCTAATATGTATATTATCTTACAGGCCAAACTAGTTTACTGGTCACATCAAATAGGCTACAACCTCATTTTGTTACAATCAACCGATTCGAAACACAAAATACGTCTATCTGCTATGGAAAGTGGGCGGGGACCGAGGGCAGCCACATACATTCGCTTTGTTTTGCTCGGCTGCGCTGTCTGGTTTTCGTCCAAACATGCACATTCCCATGGCTGCCGCAGCTAGACATTGCGCCCAGCACGCGCCCAGGTTCTGATATACTTACCATCATACATCAGAGTATGGTCTACCTACTGTTGGGGCCCTATCATTGTCCTTATATTTGCCATCATGATGCAGCCAGGTACCTACTTAACTTCACTTAACACACCGAGGACGGGTTTGAGACTAAGAAAGTGACGGGGTCAGTATTCTGGACTTGTCGGCGCTGACTCCACAGTCAGGTTGGTCACTTTCCATAACACGCGTTTTCAAATTTCCCCGAATTCTTCGAGAACTGCTCAGTAACCGACGATTTCAGATGAACCTCCTTAAATGGACAAAGATGGCAAGCCTTAAAAATATGAACTACCTCAGGGTAGTGTACTAGCCCCACTAATATTCAACATCTACACTTACGACCAACCAGTTAAACCCAAACACAACCCGCTTTCTATACGCTGACGACCTTTCACTTACTGGCTAAAATACCAATTTTGAGGATATTGAAGCCGTACTTTCCACGGCTCTTAGTGATCTCCGCCACTTTTATGCCAAAAAAGCTTTGAAAGCAAACCCGAAACCGCACACGTTGCAGCATATATACATGTTGCAGCTTTCAAAAGACTTTCTCCTACTGAATTTATTAATTGTAGTTATATGGTGTTTTACGTAATTAATTATGATGAGGCGTGTACATAACCTGCACCTTTGAGAAGGTTGTTTTTAAGAACAAACCAACAATTTTAATTAAGAACCTACGATAAAGGTGTGATAATGGCGGACCGGGCCTCAAAATAAAACCAATTTCCCTATTGATGAATCCTCGAGAAACCAATATCAATTAATTCATAGCAGCAAAACTTGCCCACGTACCACGGCAATCAAGAGATCCCACTCAGACCCAGGGAGACGGAAAGCTGACTGGTTCATGCACGCGTGATGGCTTGTAGGTATGCACTGCCGGCCGGCGAGCTAAATCTTAAATCCACCGGTAAAATGGTTAAAACTCCAAAAATCAACACTGCACTATAAGTTCTCAGTCAAGCACAGATGCAGAACCATTTATTTTACAAATATCTTCAAGGTTTCACCAAAATGGAATTTTTAGAAGGCGGAGCGAGTCAGCGGTCCCTTGCTACCGCTAATGCCATCTATCGACATGTTTAGAGAATACTCAAGAAAGTTCAATACATAGGCTCTGCGGTAACAAATATTGGTGCGGGGATTCATCAATTGAGAAACTAAAATATTTAATTTGAAATAATAACTTATATATTCTATGGGAGAATCCTAAAATATTTTTATTTTTTTATATTGAACAAAAAAGCATTGACGCTTCACCAAATTAGGTGTTATCTAAAAGATGAAAACAATATTTCAAGGGAAAATTGGTTTCGAATTTTCTTTAGCGTATACAAAATAGTGCTTGTACACTTATCAAAACAAACCAAAGCATATTATACGCTTCTCCGAATCACCTTGCTGAAATCACGCCTTGTAATTCAGTGCAAAAAAGTACGCTCTGCCTTTGTCCGACTGTTGCTGGTAATTTAAAAAAAACGCAGTGATTCGCATCAGTAATTACCACCACGGCGAAAACTCCTAATATCGATGGCTGTGGTTTTTTTGTACTATTCTGGTCAATCTGCAATACACGTCACGCCAACTATTCTCAAACTGCTGTAAACAAAGAGATTATTTATTCCTCAGGTGTTCACGGCACTGAAGCGAAGAAGCTCGGATCCCCGAGGGATCGGCACGCGCAAACGACGACGGAGCGCGGGACATACACGGTGGACTCACATCGGGCTGAGACACCTGACACCGACTTTGAGATGTCTTACCTCCCAGATCTACCCTTGGAGAATGAAAGTAAGTTTACTCGTTCATTGCACCAGTGATGTCTTATGGGTGAGACACGGTCGAGTTCGTCTTTGGAATTGAAAAAACGTGAATGAAGTCTCGCTTTGATTGCATGGGGTTAAAGCTCTTTGTGTCCAGTTTAAGCTGATTCTGCGTTGATAAGTCTGGTCATTTCTTGAAACGCCGTGGTGCACATCTACAGTCAACGTAAACTGCATTATGAACTTTTAAACTATAGTGAGATCTTCTAAAAGTCCATATCAGCATATTCTTCAAAGCATACTTATAGACCCACTTTATATTGAAAGCATAACATAACACTAGCCACCACGCCTGATATCTCCGTTCAGTGAGGCAGAGGTACCCAAATTTCGTTCTCGTCAAAAGTCAAAAAGAGACGGTGCCGCCCCAGAAAAGTTAAAAGGTCAATGATTTCTCCTACGACCTATTAAAAAAAGCTACAAAACCTGTCTATTACAGAAAAAAGTCCCGGCAAGTTGCGACCGTTGTCCCCGGGTGAGGACAGGACGACAATTCACTCTACCAGTACGCAGTCCGATAACTCGCATCCCACTACTGCGAGATACTCACTGAGCGAAGGCGAGATGCCCCCTTTTACCAAAAGTAAGTACTTAGTACTCCTTGGTAAGACTTTTATTGTTACGTGTTAAATGTAATTTTTTATCTCTGTTGCAGGACGGTCCTCTGTTGGCATAGACAAGCCATATTTGAATCCGTAAGTGTAAAGTTGCCTTTCCTTTTACTAGACATACCTTTATACTGGGTGTAAAAATACCGTTTGGTCAAGATAACTTAGTCACATAAGCATTCTGGGCAAGAAACAGCAGAAATTATTGCTGGGAAACGACTTATTTTTGGTGTGAAAAATCTCAGCTTTCATGAACGCAATGTAACGCACACAAAACAACATTATGTTCATGAATGCATGCAATGATACAGGGGTCGGGGGGGTTTAAATTCCGTTATAACATTTCAAACTTGCATTTGTTGAAACCCCTTCGGCCGCCATCGAAACTGCTGGTTCGTAACTAGTTGAGAAGGAGAAAAAAAATCTTTGTTCGAAACCAGTTTCGACCCAAGAATTTATATTAAGGGGATACAAATTGTAATTTTGACCTTTAATATTTTCGTAACCAAAATATGCCCCGACATGGTCAAGTAAGAAAACATTCATAATTATCGTAATGACCGGAAGGTGAGTTTCAGCTTAAGGGTCTGCAAAAATAAGTTTAGGCACCCAAACCAATACTCGACATGTCATACTTATACCTATGTGTCTCATCTTCACGGGGAATTCTAATGATTACTCGTCGACCGCTCGGGCGCGTCGGGCTTGCCTTTAATTCCCTCTAACATAAGGTACAATTTCCAGCACGCTAGCACACAAGCTGGAGACGCCGCCGTCGTACCAGATGGAGGCGGCGCTGAATGCCATCACCGACGAGCTGCAGCGCTGCAAGATCTTGCTGCACCCCAATCGATATGACGAGGTGACGCCACGCTCCACTGTCATACTGTAGTCGGGCTTCAAAGTGCTTTAGCACCCTAAAGTTCTGTGCTATTCTAGTTTTCACTACGGCAATTAGTGCCGATGTCAAGAATTCTGAGAATGTCAGATGTATGAGACCCGACTTGGAAGGCAAGAAAATAATATTTATAGATGTTTGAAATTGGATTCAATGTGAAACTTGTTGAGCGGTAGGTACCTATCACCCTAAAGTTAAATATCAGATTATAATTTTATATTACGGCAAAGGAAAACCGAATACGGATTGTATAAAAAATAATATAATTATCATTTGGATTATGTGTCGCAGTTAAAATGTGTAAGTCAAGTATATATAAATCTGCTGCTCCATAAATTTTGTCCATAGTTTTGCGTTTTTTGTAGGAAACAGCTGTTTTAAATAACCCTATTTAAAACATGTATGCATGTTTTTTATCACTAAACAGACGTATTAACATTACAAATAGCTAAGTGAAATTATCTTTATAATATCTATAAAATATACTAAGTTATAAGCATTTGAAACTGCTGATTAGACAGAGAGATCCGATACAGCGAATGACGTCATTCGCTGCATCGACGTACAAAATCCATACTGAATTCCGTTTATCTAGAAAGATATAGAAACAAAAGTTTAAATGGAACTTTTGTGTTGTTTGGCCGATTTATGTTTTGTTTTCGCTTTTTGTCATTATTTTTATAGTACTTTAACATTCCGTATAGAAGTAAAAAAAAGAAAATTTATCAATATTCCCTATTACCGATGAAAAATTCTGTTTGGAGGTGTTCGGAATGATGAATTGAATATGTGGTTTTCGATTGTTTGTTGTTGTCCTTTCCATTCTGTATATTATTATATTTACGTGTGTGGTTTGTTATGTAGTGTAGTTATATGAGAATATTTTGTGATAGCGAATAGCGAAAACAGAAACTTATTTTAATGTAATAGAACACTAATTTGTTTGTAATCGTAGATAGAATAAAACAGTTGGTGGTTGGTTTTTACCTTTTTTATTATAGTTTTTACAGATTCAATAAACTCTTCGATATTTATTCCTTCCGGTAATTCACTTATCTCACTTATTTTTTGCATTTCAAATATTCCAACCTGGTCAGGAGCATTTTTGGTTATTATTTGTAACCATGTTCCTTCATTTCGAATCATATTATTTTTGATATTACTGTGTAAAGATTGAAATCGTTAGATGTGCCATCACTGGTTGCGCGAAGAAGAGGCTACACTGAGACGAGTGAACTCAGACATCCCGCATGGAACGATAGATACGACTTTCAGTATGAGTGAACCAGACAATCCTTTTCAAATGTTTTTGCTAAGGAAACAGAAAAGATAAGTTCATTTGGCGTGTTTGGGCGAATCTAACGATTTGAATCTTTGTGATAGCGTAGTTAGTTACTTACAGTGCAAGTACAATAGACAAAATGTTGGGAGTGTATTAAAAAAATAAAATAAAATAAGCCTTTATTGCTGTTAACATAATTGACCAAACATTACCTACTTAAAAAAATTATAACAATAGAGGTAAGAAAACTATAAATTAACTTAAAATAAAACATATTCTCGGCATTCGGCTTACCTCCCCTCTTAACAGCTTGTCTTTCGACAAAGGCCTCCTCTAAGGATTTCCACTTGTTTCTGTCCTTTGCTGTACGTAACCATTCTGGCCCAGCTACTTGCTTCAAATCGTCTTCCCATCTCTTTGGCTGTCTTCCTCTACTTCTTCTGCTTTCTCTAGGGTACCATTCCGTTATTAATCTGGTCCATTTCTCTTTCTTTTCCCTCAACATATGTCCTGTCCAACGCCATTTCAATTTTCTGCATACTGATTGTACTTTTCCAAATTTAGTCTTTCCTTTGATATTTTTTAATTGTATTTTATCTCTTCTTCTTACTCCCAATACGCTTCTCTCTATCCCATTCTGACATATATTTAATTTATTTTGTTGTTGTTCAGTTAAGGCCCAAGTTTGGCATCCGTATGTAAGACATGGCAGTATGCAAGCATTAAAGACTTTTCGTTTCTCCGCCATAGGCATTTCTTTATTTTTCATTACTTCGCTCAACGACCAGAATCTCTTCCAAGTGTTTGCTATTCTTCTTTCAATTTCTTTCTGCATGCTCTCTGTCGGTGATACTAATTGTCCTAAATAAATGTATTCGCTTACATATTCTAACTGCTGATTATTAATTGTAATAGCCTTCTTTTGTGAGGAATTGCTCATAACTTTAGTCTTTGTTATATTCATTGTGAGCCCTGCATTTGCACTTTCATCTGATAATTGTTGTAGCATTTTTTCCAAAGGAAAAAGGGAGTGTATTAGCTTAGTTTAAATTAAATATTTTCAAACAATATTGGGTTTTGTATTATTATTTTCCATACTTTTCCTCAACGATTGGTGTACAAAAGGTGTGTTGGTAATTTTACATAATATGTATATCGTACACTCACGAGCTCAATACACTTAGCAAACATTGATTGCTGTCTGTCTGTCTGACTGTCTTCAAGGTAAAGCCGCCATTGCCGAGGCCGTGGTGGTAAGGCAAGATCCGTGGATGGGTGACCATCCATTACGTTACTTACGTTATCCATATCGTTTACTTCGTGCCTGGAAAGCACGTTAAGCCGTTGGTCCCAACGCTTTCGGAAGTGTACGTTGGGACACATCGCGCACTACGCGCCATCTTGGCCTCATAGTGACGATCAAGATGCATGTTCGTACTAACGTTCACAACGTTTAGCCGCAAGTCCGCAACTGTTCGGATGGTCGGTCTAGCGATCACTTTTTCATTGCGGCCAAGTGCACGTTGCGCATTCGGCTAAATCTGCCAGTGGGTGAACCACACTTATCGACGTGCTCTTTGCTGGAATTTGTTTCCGCGGCCATTAAGGGCCTGCGCAGACGACGGACGTTTTGTGCGATCGAGTCTGTGGCGCACAAAATGTCTGCATGGCATACAAAAAGTCCGTCGCGGATCTTATGCAGACTCAACGCACACGACGCACATCTTCATTGTACATTACGTCCCCCACTAACGAGTGCAGATTGCATACTAAAAGTGTGCGCCGTCTGCGTTAAGCACGTGTAGCAAACGTTCTATTTTTTCGCGCACCTTTTGTGCGGCGCGGCGCGGCGCGATCTGCCAGAATGAGACGGAATTTTTGGCTGCTGGACTTTTTGCGCGTCGTATGCGTTATCAGATACCTATAAATGCTTAGGTTCTATTTTCACAGACTAAAAAGTGCGTCACGGATAGTCGTCTGCGCAGGCCCTAAATGTGGTAGTTTAATCTCTTCTCTGCAGCTCCCACCCCGCGCCTCACAGTCGCCGGCGCCAGCCGAGCCGCGTGCCATCGTACTGAAGCCCGCGCTCGCCACGCAAGGCATCGGCAACACACACACGCCCATATCCATATTCACGCTGCATATCGGAACCGTTGTCTTGAGTGACGAGGTTATTACTTCTTTGATATTGGTACATTATAGACTTTATAATCGGCATATGTTCATCGAGATCAGCATAATTATGCATAAATGTCTTGGAAGAAGAATTGCATGAACAGACTAAAGTTCCCACTGCTCTCTCGGCCTTCTCAAATATTAGTAGGTCAGGCCATCTTGCAAGTCGTGGTAATGACATGTAGCGTAAGCTTCGATTATGTCGCGTACAAGAACTTGATGGGCGGACAGAATTGTTGTAATCAAAATAGTACCTGAGGGGTGAGACAAGTACGGCGTCAGCGTGGTCTGCTATGCAGACGACACGCTGGTGCTGGCACAGGGGGGGTCGCACGAGGCGGCGGCCGAAATCATGACACGCGGGGTTGCGATAGTCGTTGAGAGGATCCGGCAACTGGGTCTCGAGGTGGCATTGCACAAGTCCGAGGCCATGTGCTTTCATGGGCCTCGGAATGCGCCACCTCCGGGATCCTTACTCACGGTAGGAGGGGTATCCATCGGTGTCGAGTCGACTTTGAAGTACCTAGGACTCGTCCTCGACAGCCGGTGGAACTTCGTGGAGCACTTCCGACGTTTGGCCCCCAAACTGGAACGGACTGGGGCTGCCTTCAGGCGGCTCCTGCCCAACCTGGGGGGGCCGAACGCCTCCTGCCGGAGGCTCTACGCGGGAGTCGTGCGGTCCATGGCCTTTTACGGGGCCCCGGTGTGGGCGCGTTCCTTGAGGCTGCGTGCAGCCCACTACCTGAACGCGCCCCAAAAGGTGGTAGCCGTAAGGCTGGCCCGTGGGTACCGCACGATCGCCCGCGAGGCGGCGTGCCTCCTTGCCGGATTGCCGCCATGGGATCTGGAGGCGATAGTCCTCGCGCGCCTGCATGAATGGCGCGCGGAGGCGCTTCGCCGGGGGGAAACTCCGCTGCCGCGACAAATTGTCGCTCAGCGGACAGACTTCCGGCGGGATCTCATGGCGACATGGAGAGAGCGACTGTCGCAACCCCGTGCAGGGCACGCCACGATAGTGGCGATAAGTCCCCTCTTTGAGGAGTGGCTGGAGAGACGCCACGGCGTCCTCACCTTCCGCCTGACGCAGGTCCTCACCGGACACGGTGTTTTCGGGAGGTTCCTGCACCGAATTGGGCGGGAGGAAACGCCCGGGTGTTTCCACTGCGAGGATCGACCGGAGGACACGGTGGAGCACACGGTGGAGGTGTGCCCCGCGTGGGCGGAGCACCGCCGTGTCCTCGAAGCGGCGATTGGCGGCGGCGACCTCTCGCGTCCGGCCCTGGTGCAAGCCATGGTCCGGAGCGAGACGGAATGGGACGCCGTCACCTCCTTCTGCGAAGCAGTAATGCTAGAGAAGGAGGTGGCGGAACGTGAGAGGGAGAGAACCTCACAGCGTCCCGGCCGCCGCGGGAGACGCCCCGGGCGTCGGGGGCCACCACGTGGCCCCCGGCCACCGTAGGCGCGGGCCTATGGACGGTGGGCTATGGGCTAGCTCGCCGTCCGTCCGTCTCATGACGACAGGCCGTGTCGACGGCGCGTTCGTGTTCCACGCGCGCCTCAAAGAGAGTCAGCAAAAAGGAAGGGGTCCGCAAGGACCGATGCCTGCTGGGGTTGCGGGACTATTCGAAAGAGATACCGTGGCCCCGGAACACAAAGGGCGATGAAGGAACATGGATGGGTTTTAGTCAGTAAAAGTCTGACACTCCATCCTGCTCCGCCCAGAGCGGGAGAAGTCATTTGATGACTTCCCATCCGAAAAAAAAAAAAAAAAAAAAAAAAGGGGTGAGACAAGTAGCACATGAGCATGGAGACTAGTACAAACACAAATAACGTAGGCTTATGTTCAAAAGCCGTCACCACTAAGTATTGTCGCCGGGAATAGTGCACGACTCTATTAGCCAACGTAGGTAGGTAATTGCATTTTTTTTCTGCGGAAAAGTAAGTTTAATTTTATTTTGAGGGTCTCCTAGAATCCGTTTTTTTGTTGTTTGTACCCTTCTCTCTTCACAATACAGGCTGTTCTATACTCTCGCAACAAGAACCTGGTCCTCAAGTGGAAGTTCTACAACCAACCTGTGACCATGGCACGCATGCGCGCCGGTCGTGTGATCGTGTTCGACTTCTCCACGCAATACGACATCGAGGTCACCGAGGACTTCTTGAATTATTTGAAACATGTGAGTTAGCATGATAATTTTATGAGCTTTGTGAGTATCAATGGTTTGAAGATAAAGTTTGGCTAGATGCTACCTTCCCTAGTGGGCTTAAGTAGCAAAAAAAAGAACATGTTCTGGCACAGAAATGGCTATTTGTACATCCGTTACAAAGACAAATATGTATGGTTCAAGTGTTACTGACATCATAAAGCGTCAATTCAGGATGAGAAGGAATTTCAGATCTGGATCACTCTGCAAGAAATAATTATGTACATTTAGTTTCCGAACGAGCTTGTTTACAAAGAGCTCTGCTACGAATAAATCTTCATTAATAAGTTTTTCAACACTAGGAGGAGATGCCAATCATCATCTGCGAGTTGGACCGGGAGGAGCAGCCCTTCGCGACCGCCACCTTACCGCTGCGAGACTCTCTGCTACTCGCCAACACGAGGGCCGACAAGTCTGTGGCGTTGGTACGTTTACTTCATTTTTCAATCAACCAACTGAGCCTCTTGTAAACCACTGCTGGACAAACGCCTCTCCTAAACCACAGCACCCTGTTTTCTGGCGTCGAGTTTAGACTCGACGCCGCGTTGAATCGTCCTTGCTTTAAATTTAAATTAGGTTCTGAATGTGTGCGTACGCGCAGCGGAATGTTGTTGAATTTAAAGATTTTAATTATGCAGATATTTAGTGTATGACGTCGTATAATTGTGTATGGTAAAAAAAAAATTGTGCACGCAACCATTGTGGAGAAATTCACCAAAAACTGATTCCGCTGGGCGAACGTTGTCCTGGCGGAACTTTTTTTAATCCATAGACTTTAGAAGAAAAGAGATGTGTCCAAAAATTAGTGTGTATTTGTGTGTAATTGTGTATGTATGAATAAAACTAGTGCATGCATAAACTTCGGAGAAATTCAAGTTTCCGCTACGCGAACGTTTGGCCATTAGCTAGTTTTCATATAAAGCGCTTACATAGAGAGCTGTAGATTTTTACATACGTTGTTTTGAATTTGTTTATATTTGTTTAAAAAACAAATTTAGAAAAAATCGTAGGGCTTAAAAGATAAAAATATAAACGTAAAATACGCTTATTAGGTCTTAGTTCTTAAAGTATGCACTTTGGGGTCTAGATTTTCACGTTTATACAAACCTTGTAAGTGTCTGCAACATGTTGCCAAGTATCAATGATGTTCCGTTAGTAACTAAAGAGTTATAGGACAAATTTACCATGAACAGATCACTGTTTACAAAGCAGTCAAATATCACGACGTTCTGAAGGAATTGCATGGTAATATGTATGTCAATAATTAGTGTATTCATTCAACTATTCTTATGCAAAATTTCATGTCATTAAATTCAGTAATTAAAGAAAAACAATTATAATACTGACGAAGCATCGAAAACCTACATAACCCGACCAAGTTCGGATGGCTACAAAAAAGCGGCCGTGCAATATATTTAGGTAACATCCCAAAATTTACAGTATAATACCGGTATTGAATTGGTATAGGTGATAACACAATTGTTGTTTCGATATAATTTATAGGTCATTTATTTTTGTACACCTACTTTTTTAAATGTATTTGACTATGACAGAAAGTAGGTACTATTTACGTAGGTACTTTATTTAAGTATGCGCTTGAGACTTGAGATATAATCTAAATATATTATTTAAGACAAATAAAATTCATACAGCTAATTTCTATTGAAGATTTCACGGATCAGGATTCTAACTATAGACCCCTTAGGGAAATTAAATATTTACCACATGTAAGTATGTACTACTGTTTAGGTAAATATTTATCATATTGTAGCTTATTACACTATTTAACCAATAGACTAGGCATGCACGAGCGTTCCCCTTTGCAACTTTAGTGGATCAAACAATCTAATAACTTAAAAAAAACTACTTCTTGAATCGATTTTTTTTTCTTATGTATGTGAGCGTGTTCCCCCGCACCCCACCAAAATATGCAGAATTATTTTGTTCGAAGTTCGGTACGCTTAATCCTTTAGTTAAATAGTCTAAGTATTGTAGTTATGAATTGATCAAAAATATTCTTGTGTGAAAAAATAGACAACGCGCTGCGCGCAACGAGCGATAGGCGGCTTCCCGCTTGAAACGGTACTGTCATCCTTGAAGAAAAGAGAGGGCAATATGTTTTCGCGCGTATTCGTTTGCTGTTGAACTTGAACCTGATTTTGTTTCATCCCCAGTCACAAACAAATAAATGTGCAGTCAAGGACAATGTGCGTATGCGCTGTTGTTTTGCTATGCATCGCCAATTCTCTGTAATAATAATATTGACAAAGTGTGTTATTAATGTTATAGTGTAACAGTGAAGCATAACATAATTATGTAGTAGGAATATTGAGCGAATGATAGTGAGAAGCTGATAACAGATATAAGGTAAGATTTTATAATAAATTAATAGCTATAGACTTATTCATTTACGTAGGTAGTTTATTAGGCAGATAAATTATAATAATTGTTGTTGCAGCAGCGGTGAAGGCTTTTTCAGGCAAGCAAACTGATTGATGAGATGCAATGAATTTTCGAAGAATTGTTAGGTAAAAATAAAAGATGCGTATGGTGCAAAAGCAAAATTGAATATTATATTGATGTCGTGTACAAGAGTCAAGGAGAGGGGTCATCGGGAACAACATTTTAACCAATTGCGCGAGTGAAAGGCGTGTGACGTGTTATGACGTAGATCGTTAGGTTTATTTCTTGACACCGAGATGTCGCCCTCAGTCTTGAATGTATAAAATTAAACATGATTTGGAACATGCCCCCGGCCTTGGAAGCTTTGGAGGCTTTCAATGGTCTTCAGTAGCAGCATCCTGGTCCACGTCCTGTAGTAAGGGACAAATCTTGGCGAATGCTCGTCTTACCACACCCGATGACGTCTGTATGTCGGCCACACGGGATATACCATCCGTCCCTGGGATAGTACGAAGGATACGGCCCAAATGCCACTTCAACGGCGGGAGGTTGTTATCCTTAATAACCACTAAGGAGTCTGGTTGAAGCTCGCCCTTATTCGCCGTCCATTTTGTCCGCACCTGCAGTTCAGAAATGTATTCTTTCGCCCACCGACTCCAGAAGTGTTGGCGAAGTTGTTCCACCCTCTGGTACCGCTGGAGACGACTGGCAGGCACATCACATAGGTCATCACAAGCTGGCGCAGTCAGTGGTCGGCCAATTAAGAAATGGCCGGGAGTGAGCGGAGAAAAATCCTGTGGATCGGGAGAGAGAGGAGACAGAGGTCGGGAATTCAGTACGGCTTCTATTTGTGCTAGTACTGTGCTATACTCTTCGAAGGTAAGGTGCGCGTTACCTATTACACGTCGAAGATGGTATTTACTTGACTTTACTCCTGCCTCCCACAGACCACCAAAATGCGGGGAATAAGGGGGAATGAAATGGAATTTAATATTTTGACTAATTGCAAACTCTAAAATATCTGAACTACATTTGTTTAAGAAATTGGAAAAATCGTTCATTACACCTACGAAGTTGCGACCGTTATCAGAATAAATTTCTGCAGGTTTACCGCGGCGTGAGATAAATCGCTTTAAGGTTAGTAAATATGCATCACTGGAGAGGTCACTGACTAGCTCAAGGTGGATCGCGCGTGTTGCGAAGCATATAAATAAACAGATGTACCCCTTGATAAGCCTAGCGCCCCTACCTTTGCGGTTCAGAACAAGCACCGGCCCAGCGTAATCCACCCCACACCGAACGAATGGAAGACTAGGTGTAACTCGCTCCATAGGTAAGTTACCCATCATAGGGGTAAGCGTCTTACCGCGAATACGCGTACAGGTGACACAGCTATGTACTACCTGACGAGCTAAATTCCTGCCTCCTACAGGCCACCAAGATTCGCGTAGGTAAACAGTAATGCCTGAGGAGCAGCGTGGAGAAGCTGGATGTGCTCATGACGAAACAACAAAGTTGCAAAGTAATGTTTACTAGAAATTACAATAGGATGTTTTTTACCGTAAATAAATTCATCTGAATTAACTAGACGACCACCCACACGCAATATTTTATAGTCGTCTATAAATAAGTTCAATTTAGACAAACAACTTTTATTTTTAATAGTCCCATGATGAAACAGTGCCTTATATTCTATTGGATAAGATTCAATTTGGCATAATCGAGCCAATGTTTTATCAGCAAAATCTAACTCGTCAAGACTAAGACTGCCTACATGTCTTTCTTTTTTATATCTGATATTATGAATGAAACGCAACATAAAGGCTGCTGCACGCCTAATACGTTTGAATTGGGAAAACCGATGGAACGGAAACAAAGACGATTCACAAGAATCTTGGGCTACAACCGCGGTGACAGATGATTTGACCTCAGGTAACTCGACATGTTTGAATGAATCTGAACTTCTGTGATCGTCTATTGAAAAGTTAGGATCTCGAAGAAATTCAGGACCCTCCCACCAAAGGGTAGAAGATGGAAGTTCTTCCAACCGGATGCCCCGCGACGCCAGATCAGCAGGATTGTTTTCACTCCTGACGTGACGCCACGGGACCACTAGTAAGGTCATGAATTTCCGCGACCCTGTTTTGAACGAACGTCTTCAGTTGGTTCGGCCTCATGTGTAGCCAACCTAAGACGATCGTGGAATCGGTCCAAAATACGATTTTATTGAACTTACAACGTAATGAGTCGCGTACCTTGTCATAAAGCCGGGCGCCTAACAAAGCCCCACAAAGTTCGAGACGAGGGACACTAATAGGTTTTAACGGCGCGACCTTAGATTTAGAAAATAATAATCTAACCGTTACCGTCAGATCAGAATTAACTGTGCGAACATAAATGCACGCGCCGTAAGCCGTTTGAGACGCATCGTTAAAAACATGAAGCTCAATATACATAGGCTGTGTACCTATAACATGACGAGGAATGCGAATTGTGTTTAGCGCTTGCAGTGAGATAACAAACCGGTTCCACACGTGCGCCACGTTATCGGAAACGGTGTCATCCCAACCTATTTTTAATAGCCATAATTGTTGCAAAAGAACTTTGACCACAATTATAGCAGGACTTAACAAGCCGAGGGGGTCAAAAATTTGAGAAACTTTAGATAAAATAGCTCGTTTAGTAATCGGTTTGTTATTGTCAATTTGAATTTGCGAATTAAAATAAAAGTTGTCACTTGTATTGTGCCAACTTATACCTAATGTTTTAGAACAAATATTGTCATCTAAATTTAGTGGTTTAAACAGACTAGATGAATGACTATCATCATCGCGCCTAAAATTAAATACCCATTTCCTAAGTGGAAAACAGCCTGACTGCAATGATTTCTGGGTTTTTTCGCATAAATCTAGTAAATTTAATTTATTATCTGGACCCGTAATAAAATCATCAACATAAAAGTCTTCTTTTATTGCTCGGGCAACATTAGCATCAGGAGACTCGATAGCTAATTGTTTTAGATACCTGACACTAAGAAAGGGTGCGGAGGTAGTTCCGTACGTTACGGTATTCAGTTTGAAAATACCTAAAGGCTTCGACGGATGGTCACGCCACAGAATCATTTGCAAGCTACGCTTACCCTCATCCACTAGGCACTGCCGATACATCTTCTCCACATCGGCGCATGCAACGTACTTATGCTGCCGAAATCGGAGAAGAATGGCAATAAGGTCACCCTGTATAGGAGGGCCAACTAGCTGCAAATCATTCAGGGACTTACCGGAGCTCGATGGCGCGCTTGCATCAAACACCACGCGCAACTTGGTGGTGGTGCTGAGCTCGCGGAACACGCCATGATGTGGCATAAAATAACATGGGCATTCGTAGGAATCTACCTGTGTCATATGGCCTAAGCTGAGGTATTCCTGCATAAAATTAGTGTAAAGACTTTTATATTCTGACGAACGCTGCAAGCGTTTTTCTAATGCTAGAAATCTACGCTCTGCCTGGATATAAGAGTCTCCCAAGGTTTCAGGTGACTGACGAAGTGGAATGTGCACGCAGAATCTCCCTTCACTATTGCGCGTGGTTGTGCGAACAAAGTGATTCTCGCATTCCCGTTCCTCCTCAGTCTGCGCGTCTCTGACCTTGGGCAGTTCCTCAATCTCCCAGAACAGTCGAAGTTGCGTATCTAATGAATTAGTAATATTGCAATGAATTGGTGCAGTTTTGCGCGTTTTAGTGACGATAGGCCCAGAAATAATCCAGCCTAGTTTGGTATTATGTAAAAACGGACCACTAGGCAATCGAATTTTTCCCTCTTCTAACAAATCCCAAAACCTATCTGCACCAATTAAAATATCAATAGTTTTGTAGTCCAAGAAATCTGGATCGGCCAACCGTATGTTATCTGGAATACAGATCTTTGCGCTTAATTTACATACGGCAGGCATCGAAGCTGTGATCCTAGACAATACAAAACAATGTATGCGAGTAGTAAATGAATTATCGACGCAGGATTTGATAACGATATTACAAGCTTGTGAACAATGTATTACCGAATCACCTACGCCTCGAACTTCGTTAGTGGACTGTATAAGTGGTGAATTTAGTAATTGGCATAATGTTTTAGAAATAAAACAACGCTGGCTGCCATTGTCTAGCAGCGCCCGCGCTTTATGGTATGTACCATGGGCATCGGCTACCTCCACGATAGCTGTTGACAATAACACAGATTGCACATCTACAGACTTAATACATTCCGTTTGCATGTGTGCCTTGTTTACTTGAATTGAATGGGCGGAGTTCGAGGTGACCGGTGCGGCCGCGGGGAGTGCGGCCGCGGGGATATGCGCCGGCGCACTACTCGTACTTAACGCCTCAGTGTTTGTTGAAGAATGGCAAGCGACTGAACTATTAGCATCATTATGCAATAATGAGTTATGTTTTTGGTTACAGTATCTACAAGGGCCAAACTTACAATCGATTACCAAGTGCCCCGAATTTAAACAATTCTCGCATAAGTTGTGATCGCGTACAAGTTTAAGTTTACTGTCTAAATTACTTTCGATAAACTTTTTGCACGTATACAGGCGACGTTTTGCATTACATTTAAAACATAATCTAACGTGTTTCTCGCTCGTTTTCTTCGGCTCGCTGGAAACATTGCAGTGTGACGTGCTGTGAGATTTTGTGTGTTGTTTTTTATTATCAGTGTTTTGTACGTCTTTACCATGTGAACGCTGCAATGCTTCCAGCACGTCTGCTTTGTTACGAAGAAAATTAATTATATCAGCAACTTTTAATTGCGTTTTAGAATTGTTTTCTTTCGGCTTTGGTGACACTGACAATGTGTATTTGTGAGTTTCCCATTCTCTTTCGGTAACTTGGTCCAATTTAGAAACTATAATATAAATAATTAAAGTATCCCAGGTGTCTGTACATTCCCCTAGGATTTTAAGTGCGCGTAAATTTTTCAAAATTGTATCCATTAAGTTCCTAATCAAAGAAGCGGACTCTTTAGTTAATGGGGATATAGTAAACAAAGCTTTGACATGATTGTGAACTAAAAGATGGCAATTATTGTATCGGTTGAGCAATAAGTCCCACGCAACCTGATAATTATTAGATGAAAATTCTATTGAATGTATGACTAGTTCTGCGTCACCTTTTAGAGAAGATTTGAGATAGTGGAACTTTTGAATGGTAGAAATATCTTTTGAATCATGAACGAGTGAGGTAAATGTATCTCTGAACTCCAGCCAGCGCTCATAGGAACCGTCAAATGTGGGCATGGAGATAACAGGCAATTTGATAGACTTTGTGTTATTGCTATTATGACTATGATTATGACATGACCCGGAGCAGTCAGCGATCTCACCAGTGTTCAGCATAAATTCAGCACGAGATATTGAATCGTAGTAACTATCTTCAAATAATTCTCGTTGCGTTAATTGAGCATTTAACTCACTATCTTCAACTTTTTCTTCTATTTTAGTTTGGATAACATTAAATTCAGCAAATAAACTAGCACATCCTTGAATTCTTAACCTCAAATCAATGCGTTGTTGATTTGAAAGGTCATCATCTTTTAAAGAATCTAAATAAGTACTGAATTTGGTAAGCCTACCTTTCACTATTCCACGCTTCCTAACTAAATCACGAAATACATCACTACTATCTACACTAAGCAAAATAGGAGATTCATCACGGGATCTAGTAGAGTCGGTAGACATTTTGGTGATCAGTGAAAGGAGGAGTACTCACGGTTTTACAGTCTTCAGCCCAATCACACGACACTGATGCAAGCAACGTCACCAGATTTGTACCGGACTAGAAATCGCAATATTCCGAGAATACACTGCAGCAATTCCACTGAAATTTTAATACAGACACAGTATAGCACCCATAGAATAGGAGGTGAAGGAAAAAAGTAAGGATTGGCCTCACCGATTTGCGTATGATTTTCGATGAAACTCAATTAACACTTTAGTTCCAATGTGCGCTTGGCCTCCAAACTGTTCTTATGGTTGCAGTTGTCCGTTAGGCAGGCTTTTTCTTCGAAATCTCGTCCCAATTGTTGAAAATCAGTGTTTTCTTCGATCCGCCACGTACTAGGCGTCTACAGTCCAAAGGTCGCTCGTCGATCTTGTTCTAACGATTTGGCGTAGATGGCTCAAATTATTTATTGGATCCGGCTCGAAGGACCAAATTATGTTGCAGCAGCGGTGAAGGCTTTTTCAGGCAAGCAAACTGATTGATGAGATGCAATGAATTTTCGAAGAATTGTTAGGTAAAAATAAAAGATGCGTATGGTGCAAAAGCAAAATTGAATGTTATATTGATGTCGTGTACAAGAGTCAAGGAGAGGGGTCATCGGGAACAACATTTTAACCAATTGCGCGAGTGAAAGGCGTGTGACGTGTTATGACGTAGATCGTTAGGTTTATTTCTTGACACCGAGATGTCGCCCTCAGTCTTGAATGTATAATATTAAACATGATTTGGAACAATTGTGTTAAGTTAACATTGGACAGACACCATAAACCCAAGTTAATATCTACTGATTGATCTAATTCTATATCTATTTACTTAAATTTATAATAATAAATTATACTAGACATATATTATAATATAATCGTAACAAAGTAGATGTTTTTCCTGGTTAAAGACAAACTACTGAATAGATCTAAACTACTAAACGACCGACCAGATTATAACGAAATGTTGAAAAGAAATATTGTTATTAAATAATCACCTTATGTTTATTACCTACATGTAATGATATACGTATGTGGGCCTCTCACAGATCGTCAACTCCTCGGCAACCTGGAACAACTTCCAGAACAAGATCACCACCTTCCTGGGTAAGGATAAACCGAGTAACAGGAACTTGCTCGAGCTTGCTAGAGTACATTATACTTAGAAATGTTGAGGTTATTTTCAGTATTTGCTACTCATTTAATAATTGGTATTGAATTGAAAATACCTTTTTTATACCAATGTTTTATTTTATAAGTACTTTTTAAATGTTGATTTATTTTTATATTAGGCAGACTCTCAAACCTAAACAACTAAATAGTCTAGTTATGTGATCTGTGATTGTTAATCTGTGATTTTATTATTGAAACTAGAAAATATTAGGTATACCTACTTAGAAATGTTGAGGTTATTTACAGTATTTGCTACTCATTTAAGAATATTTTCTTGAAAATACCTTTTTTATACCAATGTTTTAGTTTATAAGCACTTTTTTAATGTTGATCAAATCTAAACAACTGAATAGGTTAGTTATGTGATGTGATTTTAATTTTTATTGAAGCTCGAAATATTATACTTACCCTAAGTTTCGTCATCCACGCGAACGAAGTCGCGGGCAAAAGCTAGTTCATAATCTATTTTAGTTAAAACACATTTAAGTCTATTGCTGTCATTGCAAGCGTTTGTTAACGTTATTATAATTACATAATTAAGTATTATATGTAATTAAAAATATTTTCGTACGCGGATATTTAAATAGAGAAGTACTTGTTAATTGAAGATTTGTTTTTATCGTAGATAGTGGCGTTATTATTAAAAAAATATTTTTCATTCAAGAAATGCAATTGTTTTATTTTTTCCTAACGCTTGTGTACGCAACTGTACCATATTAATAAATACTATATTGGAAGGTTAAGAACGTTTCTAAGATATATGGCACGGCCGCTTTTTGGTAGCCATCCGAATTTGGTCGGGTTATGTAGGTTTTCGATGCTTCGTCAGTATTATAATTGTTTTTCTTTAATTACTGAATTTAATGACATGAAATTTTGCATAAGAATAGTTGAATGAATACACTAATTATTGACATACATATTACCATGCAATTCCTTCAGAACGTCGTGATATTTGACTGCTTTGTAAACAGTGATCTGTTCATGGTAAATTTGTCCTATAACTCTTTAGTTACTAACGGAACATCATTGATACTTGGCAACATGTTGCAGACACTTACAAGGTTTGTATAAACGTGAAAATCTAGACCCCAAAGTGCATACTTTAAGAACTAAGACCTAATAAGCGTATTTTACGTTTATATTTTTATCTTTTAAGCCCTACGATTTTTTCTAAATCTGTTTTTTAAACAAATATAAACAAATTCAAAACAACGTATGTAAAAATCTACAGTTCTCTATGTAAGCGCTTTATATGAAAACTAGCTAATGGCCAAACGTTCGCGTAGCGGAAACTTGAATTTCTCCGAAGTTTATGCGTGCACTAGTTTTATTCATACATACACAATTACACACAAATACACACTAATTTTTGGACACATCTCTTTTCTTCTAAAGTCTATGGATTAAAAAAAGTTCCGCCAGGACAACGTTCGCCCAGCGGAATCAGTTTTTGGTGAATTTCTCCACAATGGTTGCGTGCACAAATTTTTTTTTACTATACACAATTATACGACGTCATACACTAAATATCTGCAAAATTAAAATCTTTAAATTCAACAACATTCCGCTGCGCGTACGCACACGTTCTGAATAAGCATTTTTAAACGTAAAATATTACATACGGCAGTCCCCCAAATTACCGCACTTCACCTTTGGCTTTAGCTGGTGAGAAGAAGTGGCCGAACAAACTCCCTATCAACATATTTGTCTGTGAACTTATAAGAACTTGGTTCTTCAGCACATGTGCTTAATTTCTTATAAATTTTTGTGTGTCGATGTTTTCACCCCTTACAAATAGTAGAGGGTAGAGATTATGAGCTTGGAAGCCCATTACTGAAATAAGCCGGTTATGTGCAGCTGGCGGGACCTCAGCTGCGTGACGCGCGGGCCCCCAGCGGCGTGGCGGACGCCAGCTGGTCGGGGGGGGCGCGGGACGAGGTGGGCGTCATCGACCTGTGGTGCCTGCTGCGCGCTGACGCCAGCGCGGTGCCCGGCATCAACCTCGCCATCGCACAGGTACATACACACATACATACACATACCCTACGAGTATGCAAAAGCGAAAATTTTATTATTGCAATCAACTTTAATTTGTCTCAAATACACTTCACAACTACACTGGCCTGCAAAAATAAGTATCACACTTTTAAAATTGCGATAACTTTTTAAGTACGCAAGATATACTTTCGAAACATAAAGGCCTCGAAAAAAGAGTTTAATTTTGTACTTATAAACTAATAAAGCTGATAAAAATTTCTATAAAACGTTTTTATTTTAAATCTCTAACTTTTATAGTTTACTAGTTAGTAGTTAGTTACTATTAGTAGTTAGTTACTAGTAGTAGTTAGTTACTATTTAGTAGTTTTTATAGTTAGTGTACTTTAATAGTTTGGAAAACATTGAAATTTTAAAAGTGTAATTCTTAGTTTTGCAAGCCATTGTATGATTCTTTGTTAGTCATGTGGCGGTATCTATCACGCCACATACGACCTGTTCACGAGACCTGATTCCACTTAAATCCTACATCTTGCAATCAGACATTCCGCTCGTTTGTCATGTACTACCGCTCTCACCGAATGACACCCACTTTTCACCCTTATGCCCTGAGTAATAAGGTTGAAAAGTGGTCGACTGTCAGTGAGCTTGGTAGTATGTACAGAAACCCGACAGCAACCGTCGGGCAGTAGCCCATCCGACACAACACCCGACTGGTTAGAGTCTCCCTCTGGTTGTAGCCGGCTGCTTATGCGATGCAGGATTTTGCGTAACATAAGGATGGTGCGTAATTCCTATGTGGAGTTGTAGATACACTTACACTTTTTTTGTTTTAATGCAGTGCTGTGTTGTTTTACTTTGTCTACTCTGTCCCACTCCTGGGCAACAAACTCCATTTTTCTTTGTTTTTTTCCTTTACAAAGATTAATGAATACCTTTGTTTCCACCAGCCCGGGGCCGCACCTAAGACGCAGCAGCAGCCGGACGTCATACAGCAAGTGCTGCACGACTACAACGAGCTGGACATCGCGATGGACAGCTTGAAGCCCGCTGCCTCGCACGAGCCCACCGGCAAGAACGAGACCTATGCGGATGTGGTGAGTACAGATCGACTAAGCTCTAGGTGAGCAGTGGTGACCTATCAATCGCAAATTGAGTTCGAACCCAAGTTTGTGCTTTACTTTGTGTGTTTATTGAAGTATCGCTGTTCTAAAAACGGAAAAGAAAATATTGTGAGGAAACCAGCGTGTCCTTGAACTAGAAATTGCCCTGTGGCATCCCTTTTTATATAAAGATTACGATCAAGGAAAAGGTGCTTGTGTTTCAGCAGTGGGACCATTGTAGGCTAATATGGACGGTGAGAGTTAAGGATGCCGTAAGAGACATTGAGCGTACTTTTGATTTTCGACTTTCGTTGCTCAGCTAAACGTTGAAAATCCAACAGTATCGATACGTCTTTGTTGCGCAGGAGTACAATCGCACATCAAACCCGTGGCAGCAAGAAAAAAAGTCGCGGACGAAGCAGGGCACAGAAACAGAAACCACGCAGACTGTCTCCACCAACACAGAACAACACACGTATGATGTAAGTAACAACATCACGGCTGTATTCTGCGAAGGAGTAAGCAGTGGTTGAAAGTAGCACCCTCATAATTTGTTAGTTCCCTGTACGCTCGGTACCGAATAAAATACGTATAGTCTAAGAATCATTTTTTAATCGTCAAAAGTTACATTAGACAGTCCTCTAAATTGCCCGCCCTTCATCACCTCTCAATTATTGAGAAATTCGAATGGCAATACTCAAATCTTCCAATTCTTTGTTCTACCTGGAAATCAAACCAGGCTCGCATGTCTGTTCTTCGACTTTTGGACTTTGATTTTATCGTATGTGAGAGAAGAGAGAAACAAAGGAACCTGCGTGTCTACGATTATGTCATGCGGGACTAGACTGGCGGGTTTTTTTAATTCGCTGAACTAGGGATTCACAACTCTTAATGGAGAGGAATCGGCTGATCAGAAAGAGCCTTCCAGCCAGAAGGATCTCGACGTCATTCGCCTCGTTTCGGTTCGGACGACGCGACTCGGTACCGCGCCGAACTAAATTCGACAAATGTGGTGATACTTTGCTATCTCAAGGGACTTTGAAGTTGCACTATAAACCTAAATCAGATAAATTTTCAATTTCCTCTAAAATTAGATTTTTATTTACTTCGAAATCAATAAATAGGTCGAGTCATTGACTTGGTAAATTAGTGACGTCGCCATTGCCATACAAAATGTAGGGGGAGTCGCGTTTTGGCAGCTGAAAAAAAAAGTCAATTGATTGGTGGTGCAACTACCGTATTTCTTGACCCTTCAGGTTTTCATCCTCCGTGTTCCTCAGACAAATTTCTTACCGGATTCCTCCACATAAAAAGTGATGTAATGCTAATATCGCAGCTCAGCGCGTACCCGGCCCTGCGCTCGCGCACGCCGGTGCCGCCGCGTGCGTCCAGCTTGCAGTCCACATTGCACGAGGCAGCACCAGATAGGGTAAGTTCTATCGTAGTATTTCTACTTTACATACTATAAAACAAAATCACTCCCGCTGTTTACTTACATCTTTTAAACTCCGCAACGGATTTTAATGCAGTTTTCAGCAATAGATAGAGTGATTCAAGAGGAAGGTTTCTATTTACATTGTACCCGTGCGAAGCCGAGGCAAGACTGGGACTGTAGCTACATTTAATGTTCATCTTTGTTTCGACAATTCAAAAGTGTCTTTAACTGGCCTACTTGAAATAATTGCTTTGATTTTTTATGTTATCTTGTTAGTGGAGTAGGTAGGGGATGATAAGAGAACGCTACTGCTAAAACTATATTTGAAAAGTTTGAACCCTTCGAACAGGGATCCACATTCAGTTTTCAAAAAGGGCCAAAAACTTACAACGGCCTTTTCGATAACGTTTATGTTCATCTTATCGTACGGGGCCTGAAACAAAATGTCCTCTCGAAGATATTTTATGTGGATGTTACGCATATTTTTGGGTGCTGAGTTAAGTTAGAATTAATTTTAACCAGATCTGATTGTAAGTCTTTGTATTTTCAGCATCAAGAGTCCGAAATGATAATGAGAGAAGTGGTAAGAGTTTTATTTGCACAAGTTTTGTTATCAGGATTTACTTTAGCATTTTAATAAATTGCGACGTGTTGGAAAACGAGCTTGTCTATTGCCATGAACCGAACATAATTCAGAGGAGAATTTCCTTACGGAAAAGCCCAATAGCACGACCGACCGTAATGGATGTTAAACTAGTGACATTCCTCTGTAATCCCTGAAGGATTAGGCGTTAGGGTTACAGCCACTCGACAAACGAACCAACTAAATCAATGCCTTTTTTCATGTTTTTAGAACACTAGGATCAAGACACCCGACGACATGGTATTAGCGGCGGGAGTAAGTGTCCCAATTTGTATCATGCACCATTACAGCTTGAGTTAGCGATCAGCAATAACACGGCCCATAACATACCGAGACACCGCCTTGCCTTGAAAGCAAGTAAAGCATTTGGTCCCGGCTGTCATTCGTATATTATTTGTTCTTCATAGTATTAATTGTTCTAAGAGTTTTATGTGTATAACACATTAATGTTTAAGTACCTGGGCGTAAATTCAAGCGAATTTCCCCAAATATAAGACCTAGCTAGGTCGATTTTTCGGCCCCGTAAACACCTATATTGCAACTTTCATCAAAATCGTTAGAGCCGTTTTCGATAACGTGATTAAAAATAAATGTACATATTCATATACCAATATTGCATTTAAAAGTATAGGATACTCGTATAGGACAGAAATCACGATGTTTTGATTTGTCGATTGCACTCGTGCAAAACTGGGAAGGTCTGCTAGTGCTAGTTCCAAAATGATTTCTTCTTTTGCAGAGACGACGCAGCGATTCTAGGTCTCGGATACTTAAAATTGATGATGTAAGTTATAGTTTTACAACTATTTGATGTAGGAATTTACGTGATAATTACCTTATAAAATTCTGTATAGTTATGGATATTTTACAAAATATTTTTTGGTTGTCGACAGGATTCAACATCGCAGGCGCAACGCAGCAGTCATAGCTCTCTGGTAAGTATATTATATCTGACTACAACGATAGATACAAGTAGGATTCTATTCGATTATTATGCTTTTCTGGAAATAAGCACAAGTTTTACATACAACTTTGTTATGCCTGTTCTGTCCCACTGCTGTGCAAAGGCCCCCATTCCTTTCCAACTCTCTCGGTGTTTTGCCTTCTCTGGCCAATCAGTCAGGAACGAGTCCAAATAGTCACGCCAGCGTCTCGTGGGCCTGAATCGGTGACGACGACCGTCTTCAGGCACACACTGTGTGAAGATTCTGGCCCATCTGTCCTGACACACTTTGGAAATGTGACCCCCGTTACCTAAACTAATAAAGTTTATTAAAGAAAAACGCAAATCCTAACAGGACGCATTGATATTTACTTTCTCAAACTGCAATCTTTTCTTTTAGAGGAGCATATTAAACCGGTTACATAAAAGAGGCAGTCGAGTTACCGTAAGTACATTTTCATCGACGCACGCTTTTAGTATTTTTACGAGCTGGGTGTGGAATGAATTGGAACATCACCGATAAATAAACACTACAATAGGCTAGTTTCCACCATCAATAAATTGCAAGTCTATTTAGGGTCATGTTCACCGAAAAGATAACGGTCTGATTATCTAAAAACAGCTGTTTAAAACACATTTTCATGTTCACTAAAGCAAATCAACTGATTAAACACGCTAATCATCTGTTTTTTCTAACCGAGGTGGGAGAGGTTGTCTAAAGTCCCGGTTAGTAGTTAATCGGTGTATTTTGACGTTTGTAAATTGCAAATATAACAAATTTTAAGGTTATATCCAGTTATTATTGTGAGAATTTAACATGCAGTCTGCTTTGAATTATATTTTGGAAGAGGATGACGTTTGGACGAGTTTGAAACCGTTGAAAGACTTTTGCGAACTCCTCGTTTGTATTCCACCAGACGACACTACTTCACGGATTTCGGTGCGTTTGTTTTTAATTACGCTTTGGTGCTTTCACTAAATTAGTGACGTTTTTTTTTACTTCATGCGTAAGATTAGCTTCTTATCCATTGTATTTAATTTAAAAACTGTTTCAAACGAACAAAACTTCAAACAACAGATAATTTGATGGTTATAAAGAACTGTCATCTCAGGTATAATGCAACCATTTTAAGATGTTTCTCATTTGTACGGTTTTTTACGTGTTAGTTACTCACCCTATTTGACTGTATTATAATCATTCGGTCTTTCATTCCTAAAACGCTCGTTTACTTAACCGAGCTAGAATAAGTTGTGAACACCAAAATTCCCACTTCATGTTTAAACAACTGTTTACGTTAAGCGGGCCGATTACGAAACAGTCGGTTATTTTACTGTTGGTGAACATGGCCCTTAGTCCGTCAGTTAGAGTATTGGAAAATAATGTAAATCAATGAATATTGACAAAGATAAAACGCATCAAAACTCGGGAGTGGGGGCTCGTGACATCAGAACGCACTAAAAATTATACACATTCGAGTTTTTCAGTTGACAAGCTTATTATTTATTTATAATTTATTAAAACTTTATGCACAAGTAGTAGGGTGATGCAGAGACAATACACGGTAGGTATGCAATAACAGAAAAAAAAAATAGAAAATATTGATAACGGCTCGAATTACGTGTGAAGTTCGGTAATAGCCCCACGGCACGGGATAGTAGTACCGGGATAAAGAAAGTATTCTATGTGTTAATCTAGGTTATAAACTATCCGTGTACCAAATTTCATCTAAATCCGTTCAGCAGTTTTTGCATGAAAGAGTAACAAACATCCATCCATCCATCCATCCCAGCTATATGATATGCTATTACCACTATTCTCAAAATAATGAAGGAAAACATCGATCGTGAGGGCCAGTCCTATAACCAAAATTCGAAAATATACCCAGTAGTAATATGAACCTTTTAAATTGTTTTTGTTTATTTTTATAGCTTAATACACATACCGGTGAAAAGAGGAATTTTATTGAAAGACTAAAAAAAGCCGGTGAGTTACCCAAATCTTTCAATTGTTGACAAAGTATTATCTCGGATGCTTGAATCTCAGATCTAGCGTGTCCACTTGCTGCCCCCCCAGCTTACTCCTAAGCAACCTTACTTTATAGGTTTGATGCCCCTGGCTGGAGGTTTTACTCTCAAGGCACCCACAGGATAGTCCGGTTAAGCAGAAGTCAGCCTTCATAGGACGTGATCGCGGTGAGGGTGGCTTCTCATTTGAGCCATTCATAAAAAAAAAAACTCAGATGCTAAGTATCAAGTTTTGGGAACACAAAGTTAAAACTCCATTGCAATCAAAAGAAAATGGGCATATTTTGTCAGTGTAGAAAAATAAATGTACTTATTGCAAATAATAAAAATAAAAAGTTTACATTTTGGAAAATCATGAATTGATTAAAGTACACATGGCGACACGTCGAGCTATACATTCCCACTATAACATGGCCTCGCTTTGTATAGGTTTCCTATACAATGAGAACTCTGCATAAACTAGTTTTGTACAGCTTGATTGGTTGTCGTGCGTACTATAGCAGACGCTGAAAAATACTCATAATAAAAAAAAGTTAATTCACTTGAAGAACAGAACAGGAAAAGATAGTAATTAAACTCATAGCAGGTCTAAAAAGTAAAATATTCGTCATTTTTCGATATATGGATCGATTTGTTTGATATATGGATGAGAAAACATAAAAACATACTGATATAATTACATTTTAAGTTATTAAAATATAATTATATCACTATGTTTTTTATGTTTTCTCATCCATATATCGAACTATTTATTATTTCATTAATACCTAGTTCAAAATAATCGGCCACACTATCGCTAAAGTAGCCTGCAGTTTATTAAGAGCAATACATGTAAATTATAATATTTTATTGTTTGTTCAGGTGTATTAAAGTGGGTTAATTTTAATGGTATTTGTTTAAAAAAAAACTTTTGATATTTTGTATGCCTTTTGGCGGGACACCTCATAACATAACATCTTCTGTATGTATCCTGTGTTCTCGAAATAAATGAATTTGAATGATTAATTGTACCAAATATACATGAATCTTACTTTACATGAAACAGGCAGGACTGGTGATGGGCCATCGAAGAACACATACAAAGACCTCAATCACATGGAAATATACAAGAAATACGAAAATATTGGCAAAATAGGTACTATTTATAAAATTGTTTTTTAATAACTTTACTGAGATTTTCTTAGAGAACTGGCTGATATAAGTTAGAAAAGAGGTTTAACCATACACTTGTATAACGTGTAGCATGCTTCTTTTGGCGTTTGAGTGACATTGTCAGGAGCGCGGCAGCTGTTGGTGAACCATGTGAAATAGTCTGTGGAAATTGTATTGGCGGCGTTACACTTCAACCAACTTATCTGTGCAGTCGGGAAAATTAAAAATAAATGTACCAAGTTTGACATTTCGATGGAAATTTTCTTGACAAGCAACGCCACCTCAATTGCACACTTATAGTGGTCATACTATAGTTCCGACTAAAACACACGCCAATACTCGTAGGCATAGCGAAGTGTCATGCAATTGTGTACCTTATAGTAAGTGCTACAAGGATCTTTATACCTACTTTTAAATTCTTTTAGCAACATTTTCAGTCTTTTGTCCTATTTTAGGCCCCAATAGAGCAGAGCAGTCTAAAAAGGTAACAATACAGAATGAACATAATGTTGATGATAACAATATGGAGACTGAACAACCGCAAAGGGTGAGTACGACGTAAAAATAGAATTATTGGAGATGTCGTTCAGCTCATCACAAATGTCCACAAAGTGAGCAGTATTGAACTAGTAGAAAATAGCCTCGACTTCGAGTTGTGGATCGTTGTTTCGATTCCGGACCGACAATTTACTAAGTTCTTTTAATTTACTAACATCTTGAAAAACTGCTATATCCTACAACAACCAAAAAACTACGAATAGTGACACCTACCAACGCGCACTAGGTCTGTTGGTGGATCACGAGCCACTCGGCGTGTCTCAGCATATTCGGAACATTGGACTGATTATGTATTTTTTTTATTATATATTATACTTACTTATTTTTGGAAACTACTCGTATTTGTATAATTCAAGAAAAGGGCTTTTCCCTTGGCATCTCTCTTGCAACATTCGGTGCTGAGCAGAGCATTGGAAATCCAATAGCCCAACTGTTATTTAGGCATTGATTTAGGTGTTACCTAATGTTAGTGTAAACAGGACCTCTCCTACTCGCCTCATATTCGTCATTAGTGATGGTCGAGGTTTCCCCGACCTGAAGACATCTTCTGCTTGACGATGTTTAGCCATCTGTGCCTATCCTTGGCATTGAGAAGCGCGTCCTGGAGTTTTGAGTCCAGCGATGAGTGAATTTGATCTGTCCGTCACTAGGAATTTCACTTGTATCATGGGTGCGTTTACACACATTTATACTCACATACACAAACAGCCAGACTCGGAACATCTACATGTTATAGATCATACAAATATTTTTTCCCTGCAGGGATCGAACCTGCGACACATAGCGTAGCAGCCAATCAATCTCTACATCTCAGGCAAAATACTTATTAAGTGTGCCCATCATTTGAATCCATTGACTTTTAGATCACTATTCGATCATAGAAATCATCCCAATTCTCAGGAAGTTGTTCAAGAGCCAAAACAAAGGAAAATTTATCTGCCAAGCACCCAAAAGGTGGACGTCACAGTTCTCTGGCTAGCGTTAAACGAGGAGTGTGAAGCCATGGTAAACCCCTACGTGCAGCGCTTGTACGTCGCGTATACCTTCCTGGGTAGGACTGGCGCGGAGCTCGAGACCCCGGTCAGCTTGCCCAAGCCTAAGCATTATGTGGAGAAGTGCTATTTCAACTTTAAGAAGAGTAAGTTTTAATTCTTGGTATTTTTGTAGTAGCCCGGAATTTGAGTATGTGATACCCCCGCTCCTCGGAAACCATGTCAAGTAACTTTTATCGGTCCCATCGGACGAAGTTATAGTGAGGGGAGAAAAAGTACCTGCCGGGGTTGAGGGACTGTTCGAAAGAGATACCGTCAACCCGGAACACAAAGGGCGTTGAAGGAACATGGATGGGTTTTGGTCAGTAAAAGTCTGACACTCCCTCCTGCTCCGCCCAGAGCGAGAGAAGTCATTTGATGATTTGCCAACCGAAAAAAAAAAGGGGACAAAGAGTACACCTGTGTTGGCGCACATACATGCAGTATAATATCTCGTGTGTACTTCAGCTAGTGTCTGTTGAGCTGGCCTCATAATCGAAGACGGTTAAGTGCTGCAAGTCTCATATTGAGACAGGGCCTTTTCAACTCGAAGCGTTGTTCGTGTTGTAATTTTTTTGTTTTATGTCCTGTCTAAGTCCAATAAATATTTTTATTTCTTTCTTAAGAGGACTATTTACACTTTGGCACCATGTTCTAGCATTCGAGCTGGACGAGACGGATATTCCGAAGATAGGTCACATGGCTCGGTGTCGTCAAAGCAGCGCGGTCGCCAACGACAAAAACTGCATCATCTTCTCCGTCGTCAGTGAACCGCCTGAGGACCCACTGGGGATTGAGAGCTGTGAAGATATTGGGTGCGTTTATTACTAAGCTCAGTTTTGGTTTAGAGTAAAATATTCAGTTTTTTTAACCCTTACACATTCTTTCTCTACTAGGTGTCGCTGGCACGAAAGCTTTTTAATTCGCTTCATAGCCTGAACTATTTGACCTGGGCACTGGTTACGAATTCACCTGCTTTCATGTCAACCCGTTCCAATATTATTTCCCTGATTTTTTGACCCAAACTCCATATCCACAATTTCGTCGGTGTTAGTACAGAATAAATTTTATACACCAACGAAGATAAGTTATGAGGTGGAATATAGTATGTGATGCAGTTTCGCATTCACACTCTGCTGCCGTTCCACAGAACACCCTAATTTACAAGTAAGGTTAGGAGGAGACGATTCAGGGACTTCCCAGTGGACCACAGAAGGTTAGATTGTGCAGGAAGTTCCTCGCTTGGTGGTTGATAGTGTGTGACTGAAGGTATCCAACCATGGATTTCAGCAGACTACTGGTGATAGGGTCAATGCTGATTTAATGCAACTAGCCCAAACATTAAATAGCGGGTGCTTTAGGGTACGGAGTTGTGTCATTTTTATCAGACTTCAAAAAGGAGGAGGTTCTCAAATCGTCGGAACCTTTTTTATTTATGTATGTTCCCCGATTACTCGAAAATGGCTGGACCGATTTGGATTTTTTTTTTTGTTTTAAAGGGTATACTTCCCGGGTGGTCCCATGATCATCAAGTCAGGATCTGATGATGGGATCCTAGAGAAATAGAGAGAACTCTTCAAATTTTATAGGCACACTTGAAACGATTTGGGTAGCTTTTTGAAGAGTACTTTCTCGAAGTGGTCCCATTCCAATTTGGTGAAGATCTGATGAAGAACTTCGGTAATAGGCAACGGAACTCCTCAATAAATGATAGCAAATGGACTGGGATTGCTGAAATCTCATGTCTGTCTATTGTTTACACTAGTTCATAACATAACATCAAGCCGGTATGCTGTGAAGGGGTAAGCACATGTGAACCACTAAAAAGTGAAAAATAAAAACTTTTTTGCAAACAAAACCGACTTCAAAAAACACAAAAAGTGAAAAATAACTTTAGCTTCAGAAGTCGGTGACCTTTGTTTGATTGATTTAGTTTTTTTGTCACCGACTTCTGAAGCTAAAGTAATTTTTTCCTTTTTTGCGTTTCTTAACGTTCAAAAAGTTGCGTTTCGCAGCCTAATATGAAGGATTTTAATTTTGAATGGTTGTAAGTGTAACTGCTTAAAAAGACATCACAAATTCGGCCTGTACATATTATTCGAGGGCACCCTCTGCGCACGATTCCGCCGAAAACCATGCCCAGCTGCCGCGCACTTGATGACCTCATGACATCATCGGAATTCGCTCGTAGCTGAATTTTGGGCCAAATATATATTTTTTTTTCTATCGATACATTAAGAAGAAAGGAAATACCTACCTTTTATGAATAGCTTGTTTGTTTGGGCAGGTACGCGTACCTGTACCTGGGTGACTTGCTAGCGTACAGCGCGGGCAGCCCGGGCTACACCGAGGTGATCCCGGTGCGGGCGGCGCGCGGCGCGGCCGCCGTGTGCGGCGTGCTGGCCGTGTGCTTCGGCGGGCTGGACGTCGTGCGACGCTGTCAGCAACTATGACGCCTATCGAGGTATGTAAACACAGTATCCGGTACGAGCCGCGCAGAAAGCGCTTCATGTCCATGCAATTAAGGACGTCATTCGCCTCGTTTCGGTTTCTCGAAACCGCGTCGGACTAAATGTGACACCTAATCGGCTCAAGCCGCGACGATAGGGGTGCTCTCTCCCTTAGTTTGGAAACCACGTCGACAACGCAACTGGCAAAAACTGTTATAACTTAATAAGATACAGCATCAGTGATACTTCCGCGACAGATCATGTCATGTGGGTTCCAATTTTTCCGAAAACTGTCTTTCGCCTTCAATCAATATTTCATCGTTACGAAATCCGATTATAAACATATTGCTTACAACACAACTATTATTCGAAAAGATTAAACTCTTGTAATATTTATTCGTTGCTATTTGGCTCAGCCAGACAGAATTACAGCAGACATGTGCGTCCGGATTCCGTAATGTTGCGTCTTTACGTATCCGGGTTTCGTTAGCAATAGTAATACTTGCACTACGAAAATCACCCTTACCGCTACGACATAAAGGCGCTATCAGTCGCAGTCAATTTGTTACCACTGATGTGCAGTTGACTGTTCATAGACTAAAACTTTTGTTTTTTGTTTTCAGAGAAAACGTTCTTCGTAACTGTCTTTTGTCAACAAATATCTCTGTTGCTTTTGTATCCTGTTATACGTATTTATGTAAATTAAAATTGTTTATTTATTAATGCCGTTTTCTTATTGTTTTTTTATATATCTGTTTCGATTTGTCCGAACTGAAAACCTGTATGCAAGCGCCCATAGGCAGAAGTCTTCATCGCCACTCATTTGTCACTAGCTGTGTCAATAACGCTTGGCACCTGACGCCCAGACGGGTATTGTACACTATGCGGGCCCAAGATGGCGATACATAGTTCACATACCACATGAAAATAAAACTTATTAAAGCGCATCAGGAATGTGTAGTCGTAATTATCTAAGTTTATGGTACAGACCATTTAACTAAACGTCTTTCTTCATATGACCAACATTGTAATCCCGAAAAAACCATCTGCTGTGCCATACAAAACATCAATGCTTACCTGACCCAAGTGTATCCAGCTGATGATTATGTTTTTCGCCATTGTAATGATGGTCCTATGGAGAAACTTGTTTAGTTTGATGACGTGTACCCGTGGACCCTAATATACCCGTATATTCACAAATTCCTGGTACAGACTATATCTCAATTGATGCAAAAACATTCCGCGTTCGATTCAAGTGGATTCCAATACAAACGCGATAGGATATTGGGAGTTAGGAACGTAGATCGAAATACTTGCGAGTGTACGCAGTCACGGGTGTGTTTAGACGAGAGACGCACGCGCGCGCGTCGACACCAATCGTTCGGCGATCGAACCGTTTCGTAATACTCCTGTAATAGTCGCTGCTGACCCCATTGACACGACCTCTCATGTGTACATACCCACATCCCGACCATGTGTGTGAAGTGAAGTGAACGATAACAACGATTGTCTCTACACCAAACGAACACAGGATTTTTGTATAAAAACAAAAAAAATTACCAAAAAAAAAACATACTTACAAAATCGAAATACCAACAAACCATGTAAAACACTTCAGGTATTGTACATAACATGCTGAATAAATAAAAACTTACACTAGCATCGCAATGTAAATATAAATATCTATGAAAACAACGTTATAAATGTACAGCCACAACATTCAAGACAGAGCTGTCAACAAAATGAAAAGGATTCATGATAAACATATTACTCGGAATTATGAAATATATACTGAAATATATGAAGAAGTCGCCTTTACTTAGCGAATATAAATTATAGCAGTTAGTGTAGAATACAATACAGGCCTAGAAATTTACATTGATGAAATTACAGATAGGTGTCGCGTTCTTTGACAATAATTGATTATATATACATTGATTATGTAGCCATAAATAGTTCTCATCTAAAACAAGAAAATGTGAACAGCATTCATCGATTTTTGGTAAATTAGCTAGATATTACTTTAACTTTATTTATTCTACGATTGACTATTAGATTTTTGGTTAACTAACTAGCTAGCAAGCACTGTACACAGTAAACCGTCAAGCTGTTGTTGCTAAGTGCACATTACAGCTGTTAACTGTCGTTGTACCTTCACCATTGCCAACAGCTATCTACTATCAAACATCAGTATCACTGCACTATTTAGTGTCTTGGGAATGTGTGAGCCTCTGTAGGTATCTTACGTCTATCGTCACCAAAAACTTTTATTTCTTTCTTTTCATCTTGTATACAAACGATCGGGAGCACTGGCATACATTTAT
This sequence comes from Xestia sexstrigata, assembly GCA_941918905.2. Classification (NCBI taxonomy): domain Eukaryota; kingdom Metazoa; phylum Arthropoda; class Insecta; order Lepidoptera; family Noctuidae; genus Xestia; species Xestia sexstrigata. The sequence goes on along the minus strand of OW799201.2, from coordinate 2,123,211 downwards.
TGCTGTTTCCGTTCAGAATTAATTCTGTCTTTCATCTAAATTGTCGTTGGAAATAAAAAGCGTCCCACATAGAAACTCCACGTAATAAGATCGATAATATTTCATTTTCCCAGTCTTGTCTCTCTAAGATTAATCGGTCAATCAATCTGCCGACTGCATAGGCGCTTCGCGTCCTTGCCCCAGTGCCGTGCCAAAGACGCGGACGCATTTAGACCGGCCTACCGGGCCTGTATTTCTCCCACAAACTTTCTTCGTACACCAAACAATGTATAACGGACCTTACTACCCCTTGATACGAGCTTCGACATTCGCAAAGTTTAATTCGCAGTCTTTTTCTTTGACAAACTTTTTCTCGTCGTTAATCAAGGAATTGTAGGTCTTATTGCTTCGGTGTAGGAGTGATTGGAAGTGTAGTGGTAAAATTGTGGAGTAGTAAACAGAGAGGAACGCGGAGCTTATTGGCGCGCCGTACACTGACATTTGGACGTCGAACAGTTCTTTCGTTCTTAGTATCAACTTTTAGAACTGTCGTTTGAATGACATCATCTGTAATCAATAGTTTCTTATTTGTTATTTTTTTTTTCTTATAATTTTTGGGTAGTTGTTATTTCTTAATTTTCTTTCACCTTCGATCTTCTGACGAGGTGTTTACTCTGGTTGTCATGCTGTTTCTATAGTGATGTCTAAATCGACTAAGTCTTTGTCTACTCATTCCACGCCGGGTTTAATGATCAGGAAACTAGGTCAATGCGGTTCTCGTAAATAGGCCATCTGTCAATCACTGCCCATGGGCACAGCCCTCATGACATTTTGTCATAATCTTTATGAAATCTGTTTCCGATTCACAATAGAAAAAAATAGGTTGTACCTAAATTGTATTTATGGGTAGGGCGTTTTTATTTCTTACTAGTTTGTGCCCGCGTCTCGTAGGAAATTATTTCGCGGGAATTTAGGTACTACCAGGATAAAAAATATCCTAGGTCTTAACCCGGCTCATGGTCTATCTGCCTGCTAAATTACATCCATTTCTCTTCAGTCATTAAAGCTAACAAACATACCAAAAGACGAACATTGTTACTTTCGCATTTGTAATAGGAACAATATCCGAACATGTTTTTAAACGAATTATGCTAATTCAATTTCCATTCATGAAATTTGCAATAAAACACAATTTGCTTACAAAATCGTAGCCATGTTTATTCTATAACATGCCTATACAACACTAGACTAAACAAATTGTGAAAATAATTTGTAAGATCTATGTAGCAGGAAGTTTCAAAGGTAATCTTTTTAAATAATAAGACGTTTCCTGCACTGAAAAAGTGGAGCAAATGAAGGAATATGTAGATAATTTATACTAGAAATTAACAAGCCAATACTTTATCTGAATCAGTTCGAATCCCACTTTATATGAAAGTTCCCAACTCTGTCTTAGAAGTTGTTTTAAAAAAGCTTCAAAACTATAATTATAACACTATCTTTTGGCCAGAGGCTTCGCTCGTGTTAATTTATAATTTGACGCTCAATTCGGGTTGCACACTGCTTGTAGTAATATAATTCAATCATGATTCGAAAGACATGTGGCGCCATCTATTATTATAAGAACGTAATTGTTTTCACCGGGAACAGAGGCCCTACTCTCTTACGTTTCGTCCGAATATTCGGATCTATCCGTCTCTCTCACTCGCACTCATCTGCAGACGTGCGCGAGAGGGAGGGATAGATCCGAATATTCGGACGAAACGTTAGAGAGTAGGGCCTCTGTACTGTTTTTCGCAATGAAAGGTACCCTATGTCCGTGTCTGTACACGTGACAACGTATATCCTCAATTTCAGGATGATCAGTTCTGTGGTTTAGGGGTGAAAAGGTATAACAAACTAACTTTCACATTTATACTATTAGTAAGGAAGTAAGGATGACGGTAAATTATAAACAACTGATAATAATGTATTCGTAATATCCGCATAACTGTGCGATCCCACTAGCGACACATTCACAGTTGTCTGATGAGATACAAGACTTCAAACTAGAAGAAGAGACAGAGAGAGATTTAAACATGTTTCTTGTGAATCTTTTGTCAATATAAACGCACATTTAGAATCAACTCCTAGCAAATCAACTCCAGTCACTGGAGGACATGAATGAGTCTATTATAACTAGTAGATATGACGAAGAGGCAATGAGACAGGCTATCAGGCATGCTAGTGTCATCCGCGGGTCTCAGCATGATGCTTGGTTTATAATTAACTGTGCAGCGTGACATTTCCGGCTGGGACTGTGCTCTGAGTGATCGTGATGTATCGAACGATATCTCATTAATGACGTGGTTGTTCTAGCCAGTAGAGTGCGGTGGTACATGGTTGTTTTGGCGTTTGAATGACATTGACAGGTGTCTGTTGGTACAGTTGTGAAATTGTCTGTGGTAGTTGTTTTGAAAAACTACGATGGCTGTGATGCGATTAAGCCCGCGAAAAGAGCCATGCAGTACTGTACGTCTTGTTTACGTCACCGTCTTATGCTGGTTCATGTGATATCGGTTAGATAAGGATCCATGCTGTTCCCCCTCGGGACGAGGCCCGCAGATTCAGCGGTCCGGCACTAGTCCAAGGCAGCAGAAGTCGCATTAGATCCCGCTGCTCCCCGACGTAAGTGTGCGAGGGAACACCGGTGTAGTTTTATTCAGTACGAGTCTAACAGCCCAGACAGACTGGAGGACAGCCATTGAGAATTCCCACATCGAGAAAAAAAAAGGATCGATACTGTTTTTTTTTGTTTGTTTTAATCTGATCGATTTTTTTATTTGATCTGGCTAAATAGTTCTTTATTACAAGTTTGGAGCTTGTCATTCCTTTTTCAAAATCAATGTTTCTTGCAATCTGAAGAGCATTGCCGAGTTTTCTGTTTCCTAGAATATGTACATTTTAAACAGTCTGAATATTGTCTGATTTAAGAATCATTAAGTATAATTATCAATAAGTCTATTCAGTAGGATAGTAACCTTCTGCGATGAAGAAACCCAACAAAGCTCTATTCCAATAATCAAGTAGTTTTTCTAAAATATTTGGTCGTTTAAACTGTCTGTTAAATTATCACCACGGCCCGGTGACCAGTGATTTGTGTTTTGTTGAAAATGGTGATTTGTCACATTTAGTCTGATTTCGAAACTAGTGAATGAAATCTTGACTATGACAAGTTTTTCTTTTATTTTTATCGAGTGCTGAGGTCTCTTAAAGACTCATAAAAACTAAACATTCAATCGTATCAAACAGCCATGTCATGATAGAAGAGTTTCGATTATAAAAGTGATCGGTGGACTCATAACTAGGAATAACGATAAGTACATTGGTGGCCCAGTGCTACCAGCTGCAGCCCCGACAAAACCAGGCAGACACTTCGTAATTTATTTCATCACTCTCTCAAACAGTGGAGGTAAACTTCGCTGGGAAACAAACCCTTCTTATTAGAACTAAAAATTCGAAGACGAGTGACATCTACCAACCCGCACTATAGGCCCGCATAATTGTTCATGGCCTACTCTATCTCTCTTTAACAGAAACGAAACTGCGAACGCAGATGAAAAATGATGATATTGATGATGCATCCGAATTTCATAATTCCATTCAACCTGGTTGCCGTCACTTTCGTAGTGACTCAGTAACTCGGGAGTGTATTTACACATATTTAGAGTTGCGCTTGCGTCGTAGGCGGCGCTAAGAATAACCACAGCTATTTCAAGTTCATTATATTTATTATGTCGCACCGATCCGTTATTGAATAAAGAAATGGTGATTTTGCGTGATTTTGTACGAACTAGTGTTCATTTTCGTTTGTATTATAAGGAACTCGGGTGAAAGAATTCATGACATGTCCGTGAATGACTTTCCGGGAATAGATTTTTATTAAGTATAATAATTCTCCTCCTTCCTATTATTATTATAAATGTGGAAGTTTGTGAGGATGTCTAGATGTTTGTCACGCAAAAACTACTGACCGGATTTGGATGAAATTTGGCACATAGATATAACTTGAACTAACTCATAGGTTACTTTTTATCCCGGTAGTACGATCCCGTGGGTTAATTACCGAACTCCTCGCGGGCAAAGCCGCGGGCATTAGGTAGTAATCTATACTCAAACAAAATCTTCTCCTGTCCTAATTTACTTGTCTATTAGAATCCAGCATAGTTATTAAAAATATCTATGCGCTTGAGACAGATTGATGATTTGTTATGTACGAGTAGTTAGGTTGGCGTTGGCGGTGTATATGTTTTATTTTTTCTGTTTATTGCACCAGTGTTTTGAAACAAAACATTCTCCGGATGTTTTCTTCCTCCAAAATATTGATAACAGCTTTTATAAAAATAGGCTTCGTATTTGTTGGATAATCTAAAAACAGGATGATTACTCCCAACATCTTCAAATCGCAGATGTCAGAACTAAGCCCCTCAAACATTTTAATCAACAGTGATCTTTCCCAACTGTTCTGTAACTGTTCAGTCTCTCTCCGCCCGTCTAATCCCAACATTCCAGTGCCAATCTAACCCTGACGTCCAAGCTCGTCGTATAAGGCTCCTGTCTCACTGAAAAAGAAGCGACTAGCTATCGATATTTTAAACGTCCAAACGATTGTAGGTCTCATTTCAGCAAAAGTAAAACATATTAATAGTAGATCTCTGTTTGATTAGCAGAGGTGAACAGGATCTGAACAGTGGTGTCCAGTGGTAACGGCCTGAACGTACTATAGTGGGTTCGAACCCAGCCAGGCGCATAACTTTGTGTAATTTATTTCATCACATGTTACTGCTATTATACTGCTCTGAAAACGTCGAAAGAATTATTACATACTAGTTCGTGAGGAAACTGGCATGTCCAAGAACTAATAATTCGAACATAAATGATATCTACCAACCCGGACTGGACCTACGTAGTGGAACACAAGCCATTATCTATCATAGAGAGAACCTCTGTGTCAATTATTTTAGTAGCTCTCTCTACCCGCTTCTCGCTAATCGCTGGCTGTGATACAGGTGCCATATTCCGATAAACCGAATGTCACTGAATAGCTATCATGTGTGACGTGACTCCAGCCGCCATGCGGTGGAAGTGCAGCCGACCTTGCAGCTATTTGTGGAAGGTCATAGATTGCACATTAGCATTTTTATTAGGTATCTCTGTCAGATTTTGTGATTGACGTAATCTGAGCTGCGACGGACAAGATTAATGATTAAGGAAATGATGTGTGCAGAGATGGTTGTGTGTCTCATAAAAATGTAGAAATAAGAACAGTTTGTGTTCACAATTTGATTCTATCAATTTGGGTAAAACGATTCTTCTAAATACAATTCCAAAACTGGATTGATAGATTCCTCTGCTTGATTTCTTGTTAATTTGATTTTGTAAACAAATACACTCTTCCTACATGTATCCGAACGTTTACTATGGAGATACAATGTGTGTCAGAATATATACAACGTGTGATGCCGGAGTTCAGGCGTTACGATGTATTAATTAAGATGTTGATAGCTACAATCTTTGCCAGGCACCTTCAAGAATGTTTTGATCCAAGAATGAAGTAGATAAATAGCCGTTCGCAAGGTAAACAAAGATAAGAATCAGTCATCGTGATAGATGGTCAAGGATATTGTAAACACTGCTATACAGACATACAGAGTTACGACTGACTGACGGGTGTATAATTAATTTTATTAACTGTACAATGACTGACGATAAACTATTGATACGCAATGGTATGTAACCTCGTTTAAGACGATTTATGCGCAATGCAGTTCATTTTTGTGGTCATAACTTGAAAATGAAGTGAGCTACGCAGCTGCTACGAGATTACAGGCCTACAGCCTCGCGTAGCGCTGTAGCTATTTTGTCGTAAACGTCGTAGAGGACCTACGGTGCTACGAGACGTCTACGCAGCTCGTAGCACTCTCGTTGGTCAACGATTTTGCAAATACAAATGTATTGAATGCGCGTTAACCTAGCTCAAAAATTTAAGCCTTGAGATTTTTATCCACGCCCTTGCCTTCGAGCAAGTCGGTTTACGTCGCGACTTTCCTCGTGACCTGTCCTCGATCGACCGTGCTATTTCCTTTCAACCTTCACAATTTCAAGAAATTGCCAATAATCTATCGAATAAAACAAGCAAGTTCGAGTATAGTCTACTATTTGGCAATGTCCGCTGGCACTCCGCTCCGCTTGCGCCACACGCGGGCGCAACCGACCGCAGTGCATTCGTATCATTCTTCACGAATTAACTACGTGCAGGTGTGAAGGGGATATTGCCAAAGTGCATGAGACTATGTCGATGAGTCAGGGGGAAGTGGAAATTTTCGCGAGATAAAAGATAGTGGTTTTAAAGTAGTTGTTTGGGAAGCTTTGTGTAAGTAGGTATTGGCTTGCAGCAGACGCGCGTGTTCTGTATGGTGTCGGACGTAAAGAACAGCACCATCCCATATCTTCCCGTGGGTGTCGTAAGAGGCGACTAAGGGACTTACCAGAGAATGGGCAGCAGCGTTCTCTGTGCTTTTGTTACAACCGCACTGCGATCGCCAACCCGCCTGCCAAGCGTGGCGATTATGGCAAAAACCCTCCTTTGGGGGAGGCCCATGTCCAGCAGTGGACGACTTTCGGCTGAAATGATGAAGATGATGAGACGCGCGTGTATGACAGAGTGTGTGAACGTGGACGTAGTAGAAGTATGTAAGGATAGTAGCTGGTGGCGTTCTGTAATTTCGCCTACCTCCATCGGAAAAAGCAGTTAGTTTATGTACGACTATTTTGTACGGTACGGATCAGCTACTCTATCCATCTATGTTTCTCTTAACTTCTTAAGTCTATCCATAGGTTGTTAAAATTGGCTTTGAACGATAAGACCACGCTTTGTGACACCGTACGCAATTTTCTATCCTTCCATGTTACAAGATGTTCCATGCTTTTTGTAATGTTATCTTGTAGGTATTTAAGGGTAAAGATATCGATATTTCATAGACCTAATTGTACTTGTTTTCATACGGTTTAGCTAGATCAAGAGAAATTCTACTACAGTAAATTGTCTATTCAATGTTTGAAGTTTGTGTCTCTTATCGATTATACAATTAACGATCTATATTTATGTGTACATAAATTGAACTGTCTCCTAAATCTTAAAACGTAAGTATTTATAATGAGGCGCTCACACATTCCCGAGACTGTCACAGATTCTGATGAGATCACATCTATTCCCAACAGTGTAACAACGATCAGCTGTTACATTAAATAGACGAGACAGGTTCAATATTCTCGTCTGTCTTACTTTTTATACGAGTCTTATTTATAATCGCTGAAATCTCAATGACGTCAAACACAAGCGGTTTGTTTAAAAAATGATAGGATAGAATTTAAACAAGATTTATAAACGTCTATAAATTAAATAAACTGAGATTTCCTGCCGCTAAAGCCCTTTAAAAATGTTAAAAAGAAAACGGAAAACTAAATTTGCTAAAGCTGAGGTGACAAAAATGAATGAAGAATAAAACTAAATACCTATTGCAATTGCAACTTTGAGTTTATTTGCAGATAATGGAAATTAGTTTAGAGAAATACTTAAACAAAACGAACTGCCTAACGAAACGCATGCTCACGAAGCGAACACAGTGAAACAAGTAACAAAACAAGTGACAAGCGAAACAGTGACCGTGTTACAGTGAATACACACATATACACACTATAAATATTGTATAGCAATAGTGCACACACACATACACCATGGAACACGACACTCACGACATTTTGACCGCGGAAGCGATAGGTCAGTGGAAATTTGAGATGAACAATGATAGCAACCTAGTTAATGTAGAAAACTTAACAGTCTTCAGTAGTACAATCTTAGATTTTGATGTAGAAGTAATATTTGTGGAACTGGCAGATGCGTTACAGAAATCTAAATCAATAGACAAATTTATCTAAGGTCATAGTAAAGATAATTATGATGCCATCTGAAAACATAATGAGTATGTCAACTACACGTCGTTTCCACAAATGTTACACTAAACTACCAAACCATTTACTTTAAACCAATCTTCAACTATAGCCTAAGTATTTTCCTTTCACTTTTCATAAGTAACTTCAACAGGACAATAATTTTATTGAAATCATTGTTCCTTATAAAAGTATTGATTGGACTTAAACTGTAATGTATGGTTTCTTTTCTAACAAAATTAGTACTCAACGCTGACCGACTGTTAACACTATTTTCTTTCCTTATCTTTTCTTTTCTACATAAAGACTATACAAAACTAGTCTACTATAAGTTTTAAGATCAATAGATAAACTGACTTTTATCTTACTCTAGAAAAGATTTTAAGTGACTAAATTTATTTTATATTATATTAGTCATGTTTGTCTTCAAACAATATTAATACATTTCTTACAGGACTTATTCACAATGTAAGATTCACTCGATCCAGAAGTGAGAACAATACTTCCAAACAAGCAATGTTAACTTGGAAATCTTTTGTTTTTTATTACTTGCTCACAACACAATCAATACTAAGATCATTGGCGAAAATATTCATAGGATTGATCATGCCTATCAATTTAGACTATACTGTAACACTAAAAACTGTTTACGAATCTGTCAATTTATCTATCGACATGTCACGAATGATGTAGTACAATTAGAATTAACTACAGCACTATTATAACACGAACGATTTTCTTAGATTTCAATACTTACACTCTACACCAACTACACTTTCACCTTTATGTCTAACTTCTACGCTAACGGCCATTTTAACTGTTCTCTCATAATAATAAGGATGTGGATTAATCTTACTTGTGTTTACTATAAATGCATTTTCACTGTTTTTTTTTTGCTGGTACGCATATGTTGCAAAAATCACTTGATTTGTTTTGCGAATGTCGAGAAGCAAGTTGTGAAACATGTTTTAATGTCTATGATCCACAAGTGCGAACTTACAGTAAGGGTTTCAGTAAAACTCCTTATTTTCAAGAGACACAGCTTTTCTACATCCTTGCGTGTCGGTATAAAGATGCCTAGTGACTTTGCAACTTGCCTCTGTTTTCTTGTAAAAAGTATAAATTCTATGTCTTCCTTCTGTCTAATAACTACGCTTCTTCTGTTTAATAAATACGCCTACGTCTACTACTACTACTTTCTCTTCCTATTGTTTTAATGTTTTGGGCCTGTTCATTGCCTTAAATACACTGTGATTGGAATCAAGATGATTTAGGACTCGCAAACCAATACTTGGTGCTAAAGCTTAGCTAGCTTGGTTAGCTTAGCTTTGTAAATCTTGCTTAAGTAAGTACTTTTAATCTTTTCATACGTAGAACGTATTAAATTAATATTTTAATATGGTAATTGTCTTTGTGAACACAAACGATTGTTAATAGGGATCCCTTCGTCTACTCTCAGATACTCGTAACAGAATCAGAGAAATAACTACACTTTGAATCTATTTCGAAACTCAGGCCCTCAACATTACCCACTCATTCCTCTAACTCTTCCTGCACTTTCTACTAACCACGTGAATTCAAGTACCAGTGTGTGATGGTGTTGTGTGCACAGCGTTCGGCGAGTGGTTGTCGCGGGAAGCGGTCCCGGCACTGAGACCGCGCACACTCAGCGAGACCAGGGCACGGGCGCGGACGCTGCGACTGAACATGGATGTGAGTATGCCAAGAGTATATTTTTTTAAATTTGCATGTTGAATCTCTGAAGTTTTACAAACTTAATTGATGGAATATTGATTCTACAATTCATCTTCTTCTTCGTCGTCTTCTTCATTGCTGAAGGCCATGGCAAATATTCATAGGTGGGTTGAAAATATATTAGGTCAGTAAGGGACCTAGAGTGGACCCTGTGGAATCCCTGTTAGTAATTTGATGGGACATGCGAGTGATGAATTCTATGAGATCAAATATTCATAGGAAGGGGTTGAAAGTTAGTAGGTTAGTATGAGACCTAGAATAGGACCCTGTGAAAGCCCTGTCCTGATTTGGGTACGATATAGGTACGAACAAATGCGTAATTTTTTCATCGTAAAGTCTTTATTGCCAAACACATTTACCATTTAGATATGTTATTAGAAATCATATGATTTAAGTTTATGTTGTACAAAGATCTGGCTGATAAAAAAGCAAAATAGGCTTTCAAACGCTGATTCTCGTACCGTTTTGATATAGCACAGACAAGTGTGTAGATGTACTGTCTATTGTTAGAGCTAGAGCTGTATGACAGATCGATGATTAACAAATTATTATCAATGGATAGTGTCGTCATATAACCCACGAATAAACTATCCGCGACAATCCAGGTTGCAACGGATGCCAAATCCATGCCATTCATAAATTCTTGGGATTAGATTCCAATGCTACGTTTGCCAATGATTCAAGGAATGCATGTGTGTTAGCATCAATGTTTATTAGGAAAGCATCGGCGGGCGTCGTAAATGATTAATAGATACAAATTTAAATATCGCACGTTACTGATAAGTCTGTAGAAGCTTCTGAATCAAAGGGTGTGTGTCAGGCCGAATTAAGATGGGTAGCTACGACCCAAAAATTTTCAAATACAGTGTAAGTAAAGTTATACTAAACAAACCTCGAAAAATAGTTTCATTCGAAAGGTGAATGATTGTAACTTTTGGGGACGCCTTCTGTAACTTTGGTCCTTCGAATGAAACAGTCAAACTCAAAGAAAATACACTCTTACTACAAAAAAACGGTACACCTAAGGAAATTTAGGTTATAAGGTCGATGTGAGTTACTTAAATAAAATTTAATTGTTTGATGTAATCATGTAAATTAACAAGATAAGATTTTTTAGAGAGAAGATTTTTTTACTTTTTAATTAAATAAAGTTACAAATGGAAAAACCTAATAACGAGTGTGACCTCCTCTTGCCTCGATGTTTTTATCACCGTTTTGAGAAATACGTTCCCACTCTTCTGCAACTGACTCTTTTTAGCTCCCTGGTGTTTCGTGGAGCAGGTTGCACTGATCTTACCCGTCTCTTTAGAACATTCCAGACATTGGATTGAGGTCAGGACTTCGAGCTGGCCAATCTAAACGACGGATCCCAACTTCTTGCATGTACGCTTCCACGTCGCCAGAACGGTGCGGGCGAGCATTGTCGTCCATAAAAATGGAACCTTCCCCAAGTGCAGTCAATGCGGGTTGTGCATATGGAATTAGGACTCCCATTATGTACCGGTAAGCATTTAATGTTCCATTTTCTATGAAAACTAACTCCATACGCTCCGTCGAATTAATTGCTGCCCAAAACATAACGGAGCCTTCGCCATAAGGAGTGATTTTTTCGAAACACACTTCCGCATACCGTTCCCGTGGTCTTCGCAGCACTCGCCGGCGTCGGTCCTCCACACAAAGAGATTCTAGCTTCATCAGAAAAAAATACTTTATTCCAGTCCTCCAGAGTCCATGAAGCACAGTTTCGAGCAAACTGAAGTCGAGCAACACGGTGCTCACGGAGTAATTTAGGGCCCCGAGCCGGGCGGTAACTCCTGATATTGGCAGCCAAAAGCCTCCTCCTGACCGCCCCACAAGGTAACTTCTACTCCTCTTACTTCTTCAAGGCTTTTCTTAAGGTCTACACTTGAAGCCTTACGATTCGGCAACGCCTGACTCACCAAAAAGCGGTCATCTCTTGGATCTGTGCATCGTTTTCTTCCCGAACCGGGTTTTCTTTTGACCGAACCCGTCTTTTAATACCGTTGCCAAGTCCTCTGGACAGTAGAACGACTCACATTTAGCCGCTGAGACACATAAGTTTGCGAACAACCTTCTTCAAGTAGGGCTATAAGGCTAGGGCAGGGCTGTAGGGCTATTTTTCCGGCCCATAAAGCTTTATCACTCATATCAAAAAGTGGTATTTAATGTGCGAACTTTAAAAAAAAATGACGAATTGACGACCTCTTCTCCTTTTGGAATTCAATTAAAAACTACATTGTAATATAACCTACCTATAAATATTTGTTAAAAACTTAAAACAAAAAAGTTCAAAAGTGAATAAACTTATTACAAAAAAATAAAACACATAAAAAAATGACTCTATTGAATAAGAACAGGGTCATTTATATTACGCGAATAAAATAAAAGAAAGCTGTAATGCATCGTTCTTACACTGACAAAGCGGCCATTGAAATTTGCCGACTTACACTTGGACCGTTGAGTGAAGTTTTCAGACAAATTAAATCAAAAACACATATTGCTTTCTATTATATATTTTATTAAGTGATAAAAACAACAAAAACAAATCAATAAACTCTTTTACTTACTGAAAATACGATATCCGATCCTTTTTTAACGTTTTTGACGTTATATTTTTACAATTTCTTATCGAACACTTCGGCATTTTTAACCAGCGGGTAGTTACGCGAGCGACGTGAAACTAATTGAAACAGACGCATAGTAATTGTATTGTATATATTGTATTTTATGCGGACGATTTTGAGACACTGAATGTGTATCTTGGGTTTTTTAAATATCAATGTTTGGAACGTAAAGAATAATGCATTTGAAACATCCTGTGCTTTAAATAACATGCCAATACATCGTCAAATTAATAAAACCTCTTTCTTGTTCTGCTTCATTGAAGTAGAGAAAAAAATCTAAAGTGCCCGTTTCTTTTGCAAAAAAGTTTACTTCAATGAGACACCACAAGCACTTTTGAATGTAAAAGAAAGCGAAGCTACAGTCCTGGTCACAAGGCATCATAACTTATGAAAGTACTGTAGTTACCGATTCCAAAGCTTGGAGCTATGGAGTCATGACTATCATCACTTTTTGTAGGATAAAACTTTTTGAAGCCTTAGAATAAAGTACCTACTCATTCATTTACCTTTATGAAGGTAGAAAAAAAAATATAATACAACGAGTATTATATTTTTTTTTGAATACTTAGTAATACTAAATAAGGACCTAATGCGCACAGCTTTTATCAAATAAACAACTTATGCAGTCATATTGTTGCCAAGAACCAGGATTTGTCGTACAAGTCGTATTTCTATCAGCGAAACAGTTAAAAGCGATACGAATAATGATACACTACCGGATGTGCTCGTGTGTTGCCCGTCCTAAATTCTAATAACAGGTCTTAAACGTGCGTAAAACAACAACAACAATGACGAAAATTAAGAATTACTAGTTTTATAAACGACTTCCAAAAAGAGGAGGTTATCAATTCGTCTGATTTTTTTTTTGTGTGTATGTTGAGCCTTTTTTTCACCAATTGTGAACCGATTTCGATGATTCTATTCTAATTTTTGTTTGGAAGAAATTGACTTCGCGGTGGTCCCGTTTAAATTTGGTGAAAATCGGATGGTGATCTTCGGAGAAATACAATGGAACTCTTTAATTATAGACAGCAAATCGGTCGTGATTGCTGCAATCGCTTAGATGTTTGTTGTTTTCACAACATATCATCACGCCTGTATGCTCTGAGGGGGTATTCAGATTTATTTATTTATTTAACACTTCAAGCACAAAGTACAGAGGCGGATTTAATGCCATAGGCATTTTCTACCAGTCAACCTTTGGGTAATGCAGAGACAAGCAGTGGTAGGTGTACATCTGAAAATAATTTAATTAATATTATGGTAAACTACAAGGATATATAAAATACTATAAATATATATAAATACTATAAATATATATCAAACTATTTATTACTGTAAATAGATATTAACAACATGGATTAAAATAAAAAGACAAACAGATGTGTACAGTACATCCACATTTCGACAGTTAGGTATGTTAGGTTCCATATTTATTGGGGATAAGCCTATTACCATGACATGTATTGTTAACAGTATGAAATAAATGACTGCCTCGTTGGTCTAGTGGTGGCGACTACTCAGCATGAGGTCCTGGGTTCGATTCCCAGGTCGGGCAAAGTGTTATTGGGTTTTTCCATCACGAATTTCTCAGTAGCAGCCACGGAGTCTGGATTTGCGCCAGCGCTCGCCCCCTATTACATGGAACTTAAACATAACTGGCGAAATGTGGGTGTAGGTACCTACTATTGGGAACACCTCAGCCCAACTCTTCGGGGATTGCGTGATGTTGTTATGTTAAAATAAATGTATAGCTAATATTTGAATAGGATATTACAACTAAAAATTGAAGAATAAAAACCTTTTTTGCAAATAATAAAACCGACTTCAAAAACACAACGAAGTGAAAAATAACTTTAACTTCAGAAGTCGGTGGCAAAGAAACTGAATCAAACACACAGAAGTCACCGACTTCTGAAGCTAAAGTTATTTTCACTTTGTTGTGTTTTTGAAGTCGGTTTTATTATTTGCATAAAAGTTTTTATTTACTACTTTTCTTATTTCATCTTCAAAATTGTCTCCAACAATGTTCTTGTGAACTGATTCAAAGTACCTACTGTAAAATAGAATTCTGTAATTTTTGCAAATGTTTACGCAAACTGCAATGGCCAATAGTAATGAAGCTCGTAAAAGTAGTAAAATGTGTTTTTTTAACCACTTTTTAGGCAAAAAATTCTGGTTGGGGCATTCCGGGCACTGTTCCTAGTTAATATGATATTCAAACAATTACGTATTAAAATGTCGATGAATAGTTTTGAAAAGAGAGAAGAATTCGCTCGTAACTAACATTTCTCTAGGTCATCATGATGGATATCTAAAATAGCTGGGTCAACCGTTGTCAATGTCGAAATATTTTTAGTTAACCCAGAATACTCTGCGAATACACATTTGTACAGGAATGCCGATAGCATGGCTTTCACTATGTTTAATTACCATTTAATTTTACACGTAATTTAGGCATTGACAAATTTATTGGTGAAGGTTAAGGTGAAATCAGAATTAAAATAGAAGACTCTCAAGACGCATCTTTGAAATATACGTTCGTTTTAAATTTCAAGCTTTCATTATCAAATGCAGTTAATGGATTTTCAACTTGATGCAAGTTTCTAGTATCATGGAAAGCAGGAGTCTGCTTGTTTTTATATTATTCACCAGGGTGTTGACAGTTTGCTTGTTTAATAGTTTTTACCCCATCGTATGTTACAGTTTTAAAACCAGAGTTTCTCACAGCTGTTTTGCGATTCATTGTTTTCATATTGTTTCAAGTTTATGATTTGAAATCTTTGTCTGTCTCTCTATGTTTTGATTCTCTTTTATAACAGCCCACTTGTGATAGTGTGAACCGAGTGCTGTTTTACTATCATCTCTTTTTACTCAATCATAAAATTGTTTATGGTGAATTTGATAGCTAATAATATTTCCAATACCTCAACGTAGCGAAGTTTTTCACAATAGGTAAGTATCATAACTTAGTTTTTTTTGCAAGTTGACAATTTATTTAGTTTTTAGATCCTGTGAAATAATCATATCTTTATCATACAATATGTAAAAATTAACATTCACATACGTTCAGAATAACTGTTCTGAACGTCTGTTGTTTTGTTTACCTGCTACTGCGGTTAATTGTGTGTCATGGTAACTCAGAAATCTTCATGAAGCCTTGACCGACATCCGTGACTAGTTGACTATGTATGTAGGCTAGAGCTGCCCTAGCCGACCGGGAAATTTGTCATAGACGTAGGGTAAACCATGTATTTATATGACAAGAGGATCCGGGCAAGATACATATTTGAGGACTTCTCTGTCTATGAAGGTATTTTTTTCTATTTTATTACTTTCTTAGAGGCGAAGTCAAGTTGTATTTGGGGAATGAATTATGTCAGCCTGACGCCTGATGGGTAGCAGAACAACCACGTTTTAAATCTCCACGGCCAAAGCGGTTGCGAAATAACTCCGTCCACATACACATCGCGAAACTTCATGATTCTGTTCTGATAGATCAACCAACTGAACCAGGACAAATTACTTCATAATCACTTTGTTATCAGGCAACTAAGGCCCATAGGTAATATGCGCACAACAATCTTAAAAAATAATAAACTAATACATATTAAAAAACTACGTTGGGTGGTTGAGTGAATGACCGGGACGCAATGTTTCAATCAAACCGGGATATGTCCCTGTATACCTGAACGTACGGCAGCCCTACTGTGGGCGAATACTCTAATTCAAAATTAAAGTCGCAGCATTCATAATTTTAGTTTCACCTTGGTCAGGGCCACTTAAAACTTGTAGTTCGTAAAATTAATTAAATGCTTAACCTTCAATCAAATAAGACAATGATTTATTCTAACTAAACGTGATCATTAAACCAATAGCTGTAGCAAAGCTCATAAAAACCGTTGAACATAACAAATAGTAGTTATTAAATCTGGCAACGTTAGATATTATGAAGTCGTTCGTCTCAGTGTCATCGAATCTATTAATTTTATAAAATCATCTAACAATGACGATAAATAAAATTTTATCACATGCAGGCGGTGTATGTCGTCGAATCAGCCGGTGACTGCCAAAACGATCTTTACAATGCAACAAGTAATTTTAGACTGTATTTCTATTTTTATACGTCTGAATTAAGAGCGCATCAATTATGGTGAGAAAGCTTTTTCTGTAGGACGGATGACGAATCAATAAATATAGGTGACTGCGGGAGAATTAGTTGCGTGTCCAACTTTTAAAAATAGAGACACCAACACAGTAACACCATAGAGTTACACCATACTTATAGTAGGTATGCGAAAGTTTATGATAGTTGATTGTTTAGTTTATGTTATATTAGATATGGCGAAACCGTTAAATAACACAAAGTGAAAAAATGACTTGGATTGGCATAAGTTATCGGAAAGCTTAGGCATGGCAAAGCTTAGGCATGGCAATCGATTGTCTCAATTTCTATGTCTAAGATATCCGCTTACCAATGCTATGGTGATAATGTAGGTAATTTCTGAATTTCATGCCTACCAAATTAAGACGTTCGAGATATAAGCCACACATTGGCTTATATTTCAAACGTATGGGAAATTCTAAATAGGTTCAGTCTGTCTACACTAGATGGCGTAAGAGACAATTTGACGAAAACACTGCGCATGAGTTGATCTCAAACAGCGGCATCTAGCGCAAATTGTACGAAGTATCAGTGAAGCATGAATCGCACATTTCAGTCGTAAAACAGTTTATGAAACTTGGCAGAAGTCCAATGTGTTTTCGGTAGATGGCGCTACTACGATGTTTCAGTGAATAACAGGACTTGTACAATGAAAATCAGAATCGTCTGAAATAGTTTGAAAGAAAGAGAAGTGGCATACAAAGGAAGACGTTTATGTCACCCCAGGAATAGGCAGAAGTGTATTCTCACATTATTTTGCCACTTGACTTCGTTTTGAAGTCGCCTGTTTGTATCTACCTACCTTGCAACTTTTAGCACATCCTTCATAGTAACTCTAAGAAATCAAAGCCCTGACTAATCTTCGGCTGAAATACTGTCTGTAAAATCAAACGTGATTTGTGGGCTTCATCATCATCTGTATGCAGTTCAAAATGATAAGTAGTTTTGGCAAACACCAACAGACAGATGGCAGGGCGAGCGTATCTGCCAACCTAAATATTTACCACCCCAGGCCAACGGCGACGGGCAGCTGCGTCATCGGTCTGCGGTCAGCAACCCGGTTGCCTAGCGAGGTATCTTCGGGAAAATGGTCCTTTTGGAAAGAAAACTTTATCCCGCTGCTAGCTGTAGATTAGCTCCGACAATTGTCAATGACTCGTTAGCAGTTTTTCGTTACTTGGAGTTGGTTTAAAGGTCAAACTCTACGTATAAATACTATCGGGTCGAGATTGGGTGATCAGCATTGCTTTTGTGAAATGCCATAGGCACTGCAATGCACAGCATCGTAACGGTATGGCGTTGGATCGGGATTAGTTAGTAGATAGCTAAATGAAGTAAGGAGATACCAGATCCTGTGCAGGGCTTATAAGCTTATAAGTAGCAGCATGGAAATTCATACAAAAATTGGTTAAAAGCTCGAGTTAAGGCTATGCTCATTTGGTGTAAATATTATCCATGTACTACCGAGTTCACTGACGGACGACCACTTTCAACCTTATGACTAGGGCATAAGGGTGAAAAGTGTCAGACCGTGACTGAACTTGGTAGTATTTCTGTCCTTTTATCGGCTAGTTATCTCTACTTAGTATAGTGTGGTGTAAAACAAATACACTGTAAAAATAGTTGTATACCTTAGCCTCTAATACGAATACCTACTTTTGTAAAATGATGTTAAACATCCAACGTTAAACAGTTACAAGTAAGAAGACATATTGATTGATGTATTACGGTACCAACCAGAGTACTTGTCATATTTTCATATATTCTGAAGTAAAGATATTTCCTGCCACTCCCAAGGGTTCTATTTTGAAGTGCAGGCTATTTCTGTATACATTGTTGTGGCTTGTCCGACAGTTGACAGATGTCCACGTAATTAGTTGCTCGTACGATTATATTTTATGTGAATTTTCGTTCTTTATGACGAGAACAATCTGGAGTTGTTTATTAGGTTGCTAAGACCTAATTTACAGATGTAATTATCAACTCAAAGTAAGTGTTAATACCTAAGATTAATGAAAAAAATCATAAGCCATTATGAACGAATTAAATAAAATAAAAAACCATGGAGACGCTACTGCTGGGTGATCTTCCCATCTCTCTGAAGTACAAGTTCATCGACATGTGCATTGTGCATACCAGCTCGGTCAAACAGCACAATGGGTGCCAAAAGATGGACACCGCCGCCAGGGAGCGGTGCCGAGACAACTTAGATGCGTGAGAGCTGGTTTGTATAATTTCCGAACCCTACACGGGTGAAGCCGCTAGCAAAAACCCAATTAGTTGTAAAGCAATTACAACCCTGCCTTCTCACAAACATTTAGCAATTTAGGATACACTTTTTATAAGATTTTAAGGCTATCTCCAGAAAGTACATTAAGAGCCTGTACTACCTCAAATCAGCAACTCTATATTTGGTAGTTCAAACTTCGTTTGAAATACTGTTAGAATAAAGATCTAATCAGCTTGCACTCCAAAGTGGTTGTCGTAACAACCACTAAAACCACTAATTTCGCACTATAATTCGCGCAGTGACTGACGTATCAGTCACTGCGGGCCCAATAGTGCGAAATTAGTGGTTTTTTGCGATTTACAAAAAATCTATCTAAAAAAATAGTGTCCGTTACCCAGGCCAGATGTTGTCAAAAATGGTCATTTGAATCTTATAGATAATTAGTTTTGCGGCTTCTGTAATTGTTGCGCACATTTTTAAATTTGTTGCGCTTATAGTTTTTTAATTATTTCACAAAAACATTTCCTGCTGGGGTAACGTTACCCCAGCCAGACCTTTTTCTTTCTAATGGGAATATTTAAATAAATACTAGCTATAAAATTAGTTGTCTAGTTGAAGTAAATGTTGTGCCTTATTTTGTATTTGTTCTTTCATCGGTTGCGAAGTTATTCGAGATTTTGCTGGGGTAACGTTTTTGGTTTTGCTAGATCTTTGAAATGGTTAAGCGGATTCTTATCATATTTTGTACATGACTTCTTAGGAATTAGTTTAAATTTGTTCTGCATTAAAAAAAAACAAAATAATACATAGCTTAAAGGTTATTTAATTAAATAGAAAAACACTTCAATTGGTCCCAGCACTCTCAATAAGAAGTCTAAAGACTTACTTTAAACGTTATTTTAAAGCTTGTAACTGCCTTCAAATGTATGTGAAGTTTCATTAGTATCCTGTAAGTATTTAGCAAGTTATGATGATATTCAGTTCTTCACGAGCATGGTCTTGATGCGCGCGGTGTTATTTGGCCACTGGATTGGATATATGAACTGAATGTTATGTCAATTATTAGTTTTTTAGTTCAGTTGTATATCAGTAAAATTTCAGCGTAGTACATTGGATAATTAATGAGATAATACGATTAAAGTCATTAGGAAGTGAATGGCCGTGGTAACCCGACCAAGTTTAGGTGGTTACGAAAAAGCGAAAACGCAGAACATTATGGTACCTTCTAAAATATGTAGGATAGTGTTACAAATATAGTACAGACATGTAATTTAATATTACCATTGATCTGTGATTTTAATTGATATAAATAGGTATTAGTAGACATACGTAAGTTTAGTGTTAACTGAAAAAAACCATTGTATATTATTTATTGTCTGTGATCATTACACATTCCAATATGTGTATATTTAAATAAAAACTGTAACTGTGTACTGTTTATACTGAAATCTATAATTTAAATAAAAAATAATAGAAAATTTCAAAAAAGCAAAATTACTATCTGTAATTGTTTTTAAGTATAAGTTTATTAATACTTTAAAAGTTCAATTGAAATGATTATTTTACCTGTCAATAAAAATTCTTTAATAATCATGTAGTTTTTTTTAGAACTTGTGTACATGTCTGTACTAAATTTTTAACACTATCCTACATATTTTAGAAGGTACCATAATGTTCTGCGTTTTCGCTTTTTCGTAACCACCTAAACTTGGTCGGGTTACCACGGTCATTCACTTCCTAATAACTTTAATCGTATTATCTCATTAATTATCCAATGTACTGAGCTGAAATTTTACTGATATACAACTGAACTAAAAAACTAATAATTGACATAACATTCAGTTCATATATCCAATCCAATGGCCAAATAACACCGCGCGCATCAAGACCGTGCTCGTGAAGAATTGAATATCATCATAACTTGTTAAATACTTACAGGATACTAATGAAACTTCACATACATTTGAAGGCAGTTACAAGCTTTAAAATAACGTTTAAAGTAAGTCTTTAGACTTCTTATTGAGAGTGCTGGGACCAATTGAAGTGCGAACTGTCATTATATAATGTTCCATATCATGGAAATGGCATGGAAATTTACCGTCATAAAGATACCACAAACTGAGCTCATCCGAACACCATCAACAAATGACCAAGCGTCTGCCGTGCAATCATTGCCAGACACAAGTGCGCCATATTGATCCAGCATCATAAACGTAGAGTCACGCCACATTAAACTAAACCATTTCGCTTAATAAACAAAGTGATGATCACTTTCAAGGCCTATTTCACATGATTCGTGGCCCGAAGTCGTGAACATCTCTGATTTAAAAATAATCGTTGCCAAAAGAATTAAACTTAATTATCTCCGGACACGGCGCCACTATTTCGTGAATAAGCTCATTCGACTTATAAGTTATTGGCCTTTCTTTGGCCTCTTTCATTTGGAGAAAGTTCAATGAGTAGGTACCCAAGTCAGTATGAAGTCTAATTAAAATACTGAACTGACTCATCAACTGGCTGCGTCCCATAACATTATGTTATGTGTAATGGAAGTTGAGCGTACACCAATCAAAAAGTGACTTAGTCATTGCCAGACAAGGCACAAATGCACCTTATTGAGCTAGCATCATACACGTACAGTCACGCCACATTACAGTACAGTGATCTCACTTTCAAGCACTATTTCATCTGATATAGCACCCGCAATCATGCATAGAACAACAGTTTGGAAAACACGATGGTCGCCAAAGATATAAACCTACTCCAGTTGTAATGGCTAAGAATAGGTTGATCTCATGCTTACTCCTTTAAACTGAATTTGTGTTTAGTGCTCTTTCTAATGTTTTTCGTAAGAATTGAATCACTTTTATGTACGTGAGAGCACAAAACAACAATGATGCGTTCTAGAAATTTATGCAGGCGTATTGAAATGCGTTAGGGAAAACCTGTGGGGAAACCCATGAAAAGTTGGATGGACGCAGGTTCCTAATAAATTGGGATAAGGGCAGGACGATGATCTCGTAGTACTTAAATGTGGTACGGTAAGCACCTGCGTAATACGAAAGCGCTCATAACTGAAAAACCACCTACAATAATAGGATTCGCACCCTCCAGGACTTGAATGAGGCTAATGAGAAGGACCTGTCCAGGTTGTCACGTACTGATTGGACAAAATCTGAGTCATCGATTCGAGAAGAAGAAGAATGATAGGATATTCTTGTTCACAATTTCCACGTGAATACAGTGAGGTGCGAATCTAGTCAATCAAAGGAGCACCGACGAAACTATTCTGGCATAAATCAATGCACACGTAGTCATCGTGGGAGGTATCAGAACTTTCAGACTATTTAAAACTTCGCCCATTTTATTTTAGTAAAATGCCGCATTCCAATGGCACCTCGTTTATGTAATAATTCGTATCTTTATTAAACGATAGGCCGTGACCGCGAATTTATTTGCACAACTTTGCGTGATACTGGAAATTTCTTCATAATTGAATGAGCTGAGGCTAATCTTTTTTTTTTACTAGATCGCAAACTCGGGGCTAGTTTTTATTTTATTTTAAGCGAGGTAGTTCTCCTGCACGTTTTTAACACCTATGTGGTCGGCCGCAATGAAAGTGTTCAACGAACAATAGATAAGAAAAGGCGTAGGTAGGTACATAGAAACGCTGATGAGGGTGCAGGGACCAACGGATGTCAATTAGATTTTTTTTCTAGGGTCCCTTGACTAGAAATGAAGTTCTGGCTCACACAAAAGCGTGAGCTATCAGAACCGGCACAACCTAGCTACTACAATCGATTCTAATACAACACCTACTAAAGACAGGTTAAAACTGTAAAGATTTTTCATTTATATTGCTAATCAATACAGACTAAACAAACGACGACATCTCATTACATCGATGTCAACAACATTTGGCATCGTCTGCAGGGGTTCCCAGAACTCCAGCCAGTCTGAACAAGCGCACAACCACGACGGCCCTGAACCAGTTACCGAACGAGACTGACATCTTACGTCACGGAAAACTAAAACTGATATCCGACGCTTCACTTTTCTTTTATTTCTTTCATTTGTTTAATCGTTTAAGTAGGTACCTACACAAATATAAGTTTTAAAATTGACATGATCAGTAGTCCCTAACATTATCATTAAAACTAACGAGAATTTGTGTGGTATACTAGTACACTAAAAACCTGACTACCGAAAAATCACGCTCTAATTAAATTCGGAGTTTACAAGATGAAATCGACTGTTGTTGAAGTCGGTTAAAATTTAGCCTATGTTACCCGGGCCATAATAACGAATCGCTTGACACCTTATTCATCAAAATCTGATGAATAGTTTAGGCGCTACGGAGGAACATACGTAAATACAAGCATATATACTTACATAGACTGCTAAAATCATAACCCTTCCTTTTGGCTTCGCCGTAGTCGGGTAGACACATACTATAGCCATACTTAGTAAACATGGTAAAGTCCCGTGTTAGGCAGACCTACATTATGCCGTAGGCATTTTCTAACAGTCAACCTTTCGCTATATTTTTGCCAGCCATCCCATCGCAGTGATACGCCTGAACACAAAATTAATTCAGTAGTGAACCGATCCAACTATGTTCGATTTAGGCACTCGTCATCTTTTATTCGCTTATCAAATGAAATTGGCAGAGGAACGTTCATTCCTGTGCAATTTTATCGGTATTGTGTGAACGTAGAATATCACAAAAATTAAGTATCCCGATAGAAGCGTCTGGTAACGGCATAACGGACATAGGAAAAGTCGGACTGTTTGTGTTTTGTTTTGAGTGGAATGGAAAAACCTGTGCAGGTAAAATTAGGTGTTGTTGTTTGTTAAAATCTTGGAAAATTTGTTTTAAAATTGTAAAGTAAACTAGCATTTTCTAACAATATACTCGACGTATACTATTCGATTTGTTTTTCGCAACCCATAACCACTATTTTTGTCGAATTTCATGCTAACTAATAAAAAATGCTATTAGTTTGATAAAGAACAATTCCGAATAAAGAACAATCGGTCGCCTTTAGAGTTTTCATTGCCTTGCCCATCGCAAAGAAGAAATAATACTTTTAACACTGCTAGTTTAGCTTCACTTCACACAGTTTTCCAAAGCTTCAAACTCAACCATGAACCCAGCAATATAATTAGGTAAACCCGTGTTTCACAAGCTGCCGCGCTTGCCAACCGACGTAGGGATCCACATTAATCAGCGGTTTAATCGTCTCGACGAACAGACGAACTAATGGGATTATTAACAGTTAAGATTCATAGTGAACCGAGCCTATTTGACGTTATTTGTGGCTTTCGAACTACTTAACTATTGGTGTGTTTTAACAAGAGGAACTTCAGAGTATTTCTGTACGTCTTCAGTTAAATGTTTTGATAAAAGTGGCTATTAGTAGAACAGATTGCATAAGCTCAAATTAAAATACGTTCTCTTAGTCTACGGTGGAAGCATAGGTTTACGTGGTACAATTAAGCCCATGTCTTGGATCAATATGGTTATGGTCAAAATCTTCCATCTGCAATCTTCTAACTTTCGACGTGGAAAGCTAAACGCGAGTAAGTGTTAATTTTCTGACTATCGTATAAACCACGTCTTGCTATAAATAATCTAAGAGTAATATGTAAGCAAAATATAAGAGTTATCAGTGAAATAAGGAGTTTATAAAGTGAGAACTCTTTGCGTTCCAAACGTTTAACTTTCAAGAAGCTTTTGAAATATCGCTCACTTAATCCGTTTTTTTATTTGCATTACCGGCATGCAAACTAGGTCCCAAGAGGCGCAACAAATAAAAATCACGGCCATATTTCAACGTCGTTTTAATAAACGTCTGCTAATTTAAAGCGTGTAATAAATCCATCAGATTCAAAGGTAATTCGGACAATGTTCTTTGGGATGCACGCAATTTGTTTTATCCTGCCTCTTCTTATTTAAAATATTGGCCTTAACGCTCGTTGAGCGACCAGCAGGCACAGGGAACATTCGGAATATGTTTTGTATAATACATAATGATGCGGTAAACAATTTTGAGTAGCGCCGAGTGATATGCGAACCAGGATGCCACGTTTTCACCAAGTGATTCTTTAAACAGAAATAACGTTTACGACTGCTAAGTGTCCGAATGATTTTGGAAAGCTTTTGATTATGATCACGACACAGCTTAATCTTTCGTTACATAAAATACAAAAGTACCACAGCCCTCTGAGAGTTACTATTGGACATAGAAAAGGCAGCTTCTAGATCTAGTCAATCTTAGCACCTGGTAAAGTCAGTTGCCAGTAACAAGAAACACAACTCAATTTTCTTGCAATTTGTACTGAAAACAACACCATCTTTTCTCCAATCCTAAATCAGGAAATGCCAGTCCCTGCCACATCGTAAGTCCCGCATAAATTAATTTACCTAACAGCACGGCACATTAACAACATTTGCACATATTTGTCACCCGACTTCCCTTGTAACGTCCAAGCTCAAATTAATGCGCTGTGTTTCGAAGGGCCGCGTGAAGTATGGCGGCACTCTCAAATTTACGGGCTTATAATTAGTTTGGAGGCGTCCCAATTCGGTGCAGTGTTTGTAAATGTATCATGTTTGTTGATATAAATAATAAGCTTTGTGTTTTGGATGTTGGCGAACGAGTTTTTGGATGCCTACTCATATAAAACTTAAAAAGTAAAACATTATTTTTTCTGAATGTCATCATAATTTTCTTGACCATATCCCAATTTATTTAAGGACTGCGTATCATGTCTTCTTTTTCTATACCTATCTATTAGACGTCAATTCAGTAGTAATTCTTACATCTTTGATACAGTTCATCCATCGTTTCTTTGGTCTTCCCCTACTCTCAATCCACATTCATACCGAAACTAATAGTCTATTTGATTAAAAGTGTTTTCATATGTTTGGTTAGTAAGGTAGAAGTATAGTAAGTAATAACTGGTTTTAAGGTACATGAAACTATGTTTCAGTTCAAATTGATTAATGTGTTGATTGTAACGCGTTACTAACCACCTCACTTTGCTGCAGTGCTGACTTAAGCTAAAACGAAGTAGTCATTTTGTTCTCGTGTTGTGTCACAGCAAAAAAAAACCTTAGTTCAAGTGTTTCTGAAGAGACGTCTGTTGTTGGTGGTAACACTGACATTGAGCTGACCCAGCGTATAGTAGGTACCTACAGGGGTTTAATAGAAAAAGAGTCCAGCTTGAACTGCCATATTACCACTGATGTGATTTCAGAGTCCCATGGTCGGCATAAAAACTCTGACACCAGATTAGGCACTAACCACACGATAAAGAAGAAGACCACTGATGTTTTGCTGTTCGTCCTACACCCATTAAATAAACATTTATTTTATCCACCCAATGAGTTACTACCAATCTCTTTTACCCTCTTAAACCCCAATTTTAGGGCAATAACAATCTCGAACATTACTCAAACTCTCCAGACTGGGAGATTGGCCAACTTCTCAAGCATATTGTGTTACTTTTGAACCTGAACTACAGCTAACTCAGACGGTTATAAATATAAAAAATCTTGGCTTTAGTCGATGCTTTTTATTTTTTACTAATCGATGTCTTGACAGTGTTCTCAGCGTGATCTTTTTGTTTTGCTTTGTTCTGAAAGGTCTCTTGAACAATAAATAATTGCTTTCAGCAAATTTTACGTAGGTATGTGGGTATCATGGTGATATTTTTGGTCATCATGTTCATGCATGTTTCGAAGTAACGTCACTTTCGTGATTGTTAACTCATTTCTATTCTGTCGATGTTTCGGATGTTTTGCTTATGAACCTACTATATGGTCCTCTTTCTCAAGCTCAACCGATTTCAAATGATGATACGATCTTGCAATTAAGACTGCTTCACAAACAAGAATAAAAAAAAACAACCCATCACATAGCCGTCAACGTCCTTGCGAAGCAGGGGGTTGCTAGGCTGTAGTAAATTAAAAATGGCAATTAACGTGGTATTTGAAATTGCATAACATTATGCAAAGGTGTTTCAAACTTACCTGCTTGTTTGTTGCGTGAAAAACATTACCCTCTTTTTCGCCCCGTGGGAGTCGAATGGAAAATAACACTAGGTAATGTGGCCTTTTTTTATCGCTTCAGTCGCAGCAGTCGATTGGAACCGTCATTACTTCATGTTTTTAAATGTCTCTCCAGAGATAATGTCAGTGACGTTTTTCAGTGCCTGTAAAGGACGCAATGACCTAAAAAGATGGTATACCTGTCCTACAATTTTATCATTCAAATTAATACAAAATTCAAATAAAACTAAGAGTCTCATGCTAGTTAAGTATGCCGACTCGCTCCGGCTCTGTTATTTCAGTCTCATTTCTGTTATTTCATCCCGCAAATGTCACAAGTTTACAGTTCTCGGTTGTCACCTACCTTTCTAGGAATAACCTGCACAATACACATCCCAGAACACAATTATTAAAGCCAACATATTCGTTTTCCAAAAAGCCATTACATTCAGCACTTTCACAAAGGAGATTATTGCGCACTTAAGTCTGTCAGTACAGTAAAGTTGGTGCAGTCAACCGCACAAAAGTGATAACAGTTTGTCAATGAGAGCGCTTTTATTTCGTGGCAGTAAGGGCGAATTTCGTAGCGTAATTGTTGCCACTGTTGTGCGGTTGGTTGTACTTAGTTTATAGCAAAACGAAAGTTGACACGATAGAGTTTTGTTGTGGTTTTAACAGGTATAAATTTTTGACAACAAAGAGACGTCGTGCAGTGAAAGATTGAAATATGACATGAAGGAGAGACGTGCTCTCGCGCATGTTGGTACAACATCTCGGCTTGATTTTATGCGTTATAAACTTTGAATTCAATTTCGTAATCAATTGCGTCCATAAGATTTCTTCTATCAAAATTAGGAATATATCCATACCTATCGTGCTATTTTATAACCAGTAGGTAAGGTCATATAGCGGAGCTATCTGTCCAAGTAGCCCAAAACATATCTACTTCTCGACACCTGTGAAAGCTCTTTTACTGCACTATGTTTTGTCTACAAAAACAAGACTAATTTCAGTCATACCCTACATTTCTGAGCTCCTAGTTCAAAGATATTTTTCCAAATAGCACAACAGCTCTCAAAAATCTGTCGTCTGCCAATAGATGGATATTTTAGCGCCTAAGTGACGTTCGGGTCACATCTTTCGCCACCAACACTGATGCAACGTTCTAATGTTTACCTACTGTAACGTTATTGCATGCTGTTTCATGTGTTTATGCAATCAGGCGCCCCT
Organism: Xestia sexstrigata; assembly: GCA_941918905.2. Taxonomy (NCBI): domain Eukaryota; kingdom Metazoa; phylum Arthropoda; class Insecta; order Lepidoptera; family Noctuidae; genus Xestia; species Xestia sexstrigata. Next base: position 2,095,162 of record OW799201.2, on the reverse strand, counting down.
CTAGCTGATGTCTGCTTCAGTATGCCGTAAATAGATAAATACTCTGCGTGCTTGAGGAAACTTGTAATATTTTTTTCATTTATATTAGTGTAAACTCTGTGTTTTTTATACCAATATCCTATAAGATGACTTAGATATAAACAACAACAGAATCCTTATTTAGGGTTTTGTAGTCCTGTTAAGGAACCCGTATAGTTTCGTCATGTCCGTATGTCCGACCGTCCGAGGTTTTGCTCAGAGACTGTTAGTACTAGAAAGCTGTAATTTTGTAGAGGTGTGTATATCAATTACGCCGACAAAATGTTAAAATAAAAGTTTTAAAAAAATATTTTGTGTAGTTCCCCTACATTTGAAGTGGGGATGAATTTTTTTATCATCGTCTACCCCATCGTGTAGGGTATTATTGAATAGGTATTTTAAAATGACTTAAAATCACAAATATTTGTTCCAGTGGGGCGCGTGTGTCCCCCCCCTCCAAAAGCTAAACTGCTGGCTTGAGACATCTGGAAACATTCATGATGATAGTACATTTCATGAACTTCAAAGGAAAATTATAGCAGTTAAGATAACTTGATTAGTTTCTTTTTGCTTTTCAACTGTTTTTTTATTTTTGGTAGCAAACACCACTGGGTGTCCAACTGCTGTTCAGTTTCAATAATTTATTTGTATTTATTAACACATACATTTGTTTTTTGAACTTGGGTTTTGGATAATTTTTTACCAAATACAAAATCCTTAGAAAAAAAATCCGTAAAAGTGACTAAAATTAAGTCCTTGCTTGTGATAACGGGCTACTACGGATCCCTACACTGCGCGTGGCCCAGCACACACTTGGCCGGTTTTATTATTCAGTAGGTACTTAGGAAAACATGCGCACTGTTTTGTGTCTGTCGCTATTAACTGGCTAAATATATCTCATTACAAAACTAGGTTTGAGTCAAGTCAAGATTTGATTCTAAACTAGATTCAAATCGAGATTTACGACTGACCGTCGTTCTAGAAAACAGTCCTAAACGTTACAATATCCTCCTTTAAACTAAATTCAAAATACAGTTATAAATTCAGTTAGATTATTTGCTTCTTCTTTTTGTTCATCCTTCCATACATCAACGTCGACTGCAAATAAGTAGGTAGCTTCTTCTACTCCCCTCGTAATATTTTTCTAGATTTTATCATAATCTTTATTTTACGACACTTTCTAATGAGTGGCCGGATCTATCTTGCCAAAATAATATATATTACATCAGATTAACCTAAATAATGTTACAGTTGTGAAATAAAACATGATTTTCAGCAGTGTAGATGTAACCGTACCTATAGATATTGCTTGTGAAACATTTTGCATCCTGTAATATCTTAGAAATGTTATAAGCTTTTGATCTAAATCACAATTCGTAACGTGTTCAATAACCTAAACAACTCGACGGGTTTTCCAATGTTATTGGAAGCTCAAATGTATCACCATACGGTTTCTCTTGTACAATAAATACATGAGCAGCAAAATTAAATGTTACGCTGCACAATGCGTTGGTAGCACCGCTATATTTAACACAAAGCACCGATACAATTTTAAAAATAAATTACTTATTGGAATAAGTTCTAGAAATAAGCACTAGAAACAGCGAAATAGAAACGATATTTTCTAAGAATCCTTTAAATACGCGCACTAGTTTTGTGTCTGTCTGCATTTGTTCGCGCAACTGGGTAGGTCTCTTTGAATCTCATCCAATAAGATAGATACTCCGCCCGAAGCTCTTGTCGCTTTAATTTAGCAAACTCAAAACATTGTCTAGTTTTATTTAATAAGTTCTTTCATCTCGCTTTTGAACTAATTCATTGATCAAAACGTCTCCGCAATTTTTATCGATGTTCTAAATCACGATGTAATTAGGCTGTAAGATTTACTTCCATTGCTCTTTACACTTATCTGTGCAAATTAAATGACAGATGTCACATTTTCCCGCCCACGGCTGGGGATTTCCTAAAAACGGATGACTTTGTGACAAGAAAAAGGAGAGATTTTTTTTCGTTATAAATGGCTTAAATAATTTTTCATGAAACGAGGACGCGTCCTCACGACAATTCGTATGATTTATAATTTCATAATTGCGAAAAAATGTGACAGAGCTTTGGCTTTGTGTGCAGGTATTAATTTATGTAAACAAAGTACCTAATTAATCACATAGCGAGCCTTTGAACAAGATAAATACCTATTAAAATTACGCTACTTACCAGAATAATACAGGCATAATCAAAGACAATTAGCATTTAGCCTCTTTACGTCTTCCGTAAACAAAAGGCTTAAATCAGAGAAATGAGGTTTTTATTTCAATCTCGCCGTGTCCCCAACAGTTATAATTTAGTGCCAAAATCACGGTCATTTTTCTGTGAAGATGGCGTCGTAAAGCGATTCAGGGAAACGGTTAATGACACGATGTCCATCATAGTTACGCGGGAAAAATTGTATGAGTAATAAAAGTTGTATTATTGTTGACGAAAATCTGCCGTGTGGAAAACTATACAGTTCTCGGTAAAGATTTTCCTCATATTATTGGGACGTTACTAAATGATTCTGATAAAATATGATGTAATAGTATGTACAAGGTATGCTACACACAGGTCAGCCTCATTAGGCATAGGTTGCGCGACAAAATCGGATGATATTTTGCCGCCTATCACGCCTAAAGTAATTCAGGAACGTTATCATTATGGTATTAGTACTTCAAAAAGTGCAGGTGTTGTCGTTCACTAAAACCTGAATGTAAATCGTTTAGACTAGTTTTTATTCAATCTGTAAGAGATCTCGCTAAGAGACGTGTTGGTAGTTACCTAATTATATTTTAGCTGAAGAATAACCTATACTAGTAGTTCTTAGTGCCAAAGGCTGTCATTTTGGCAAAATATTTAATTAGTACATTAATTAACGGTAGCGTAAATTAACAATAAATGAAGAAAAGCAATCACCTGTATGTCTAGGTATTTATTTCAAGTGCTAACATGTTTAATGATTCTGGTTGGACATTCGACGGTAGATTCCGCACGTGTGATGCCGTTGTAATTATGCAAATAGGTCCGTTGCATAAATGACATTAATTGCCAACACTAGATACACTTGCAGCGGATGAATCGCTTCAGTGGAAAGATCGGCCGGCCGATCGTTATGAGATCATAACGGTGAAGGAAACACCATGAAGTACCTAACCGACGTGTCTAAGAATCGAAAGTCGAAGATATGTGGCATCCACGAACCCGCTGTGGGCCCACATGATTGATTACGGCCCAGTCCCTTTCACAAAGAGGTCTGGGTCCCAGCAGTGGGAACGTTATAAGTTAATCACGTTATGAACGGGTAATTCAGACGAAAAACATTATATTTGCTACCTATACTTAAAATGTCACTTACGGGATATCTTCCGTGATTATTGTATCCCGTAAGTGACATTTTAAGTATAGTTATGAACCGTAAACAGTGATTATATTTGTTGTCTGTTTGTTTCGTTCTCTTCGTCGTCTTTTGAGGAGCTCGTGGCTACATAATAAGCCGCTCGAGTCGATTTTTAGCTTAAGCTTTGCTTGCCTAGGTTGGCCTGTGGATGGGTGACCACCCTTACGTACCTGATATATATACCTTACGTACCTATACGACTTTCCTCCGTGCCTCTGAAAGCACGTTAAGCTGTTGGTCGCGGCTGTCATTTATAGATCTTTGACAGTCGTTACAGGTAGTTAGTGGTCCAAAAAGTCTGACAACCAGTCTTACTAAGGGGTATCGTATTAGTTAGTACTGGCTAACTGGGTTGTGGAGGTCAGATAGGCAGTCGCTCCATGTAAAATACTGGTATTCAGCTGCAACCGGTTAGACTGGAAGCCGACCCCAACGTAGTTGGGAAAAGGCTAGGCAGATGATGACTCTTCGTCGTCTTTTCGTTTGATGGCTCTTAGTATTTCCTAACCTTTCTACAAGAGGCAAAAACGATTTTGGCAGCACACTCCACTTCTCACTACATTAAATCCAATAGTTTTTCGGAAAGACCATTATTTATTAGACATTTTGTGGAAACAAAAAGATACATTGCTCTCCCCCTTTAATTGCTTTTCTCTGAGTCAAAACTGTGACTCAATGATGCCAAAGAAAAATGACTTGGTCATTTAGTTGATAGGCACTATTCGTTTTATTACGTGATGTTTAATTTCGCGGTTCGTGAAAATCTAAGAAACCATTTTCATTCCGATACAATTTTCTCGGAACTTTTAAATTTTATAGCTTACCTACCTTTCGGGGCGGGGTGTTGATAACGTTAGGCGTGTTTTCCTGGGAAATCCCCAAACACGAAATTCTTTATTATATCTACAAAACGGGCGACCTTTTGCTGCTGGATTTTATTAGACGTTTGCTTAATTGGTTTTTTCATCGGCAAAAGTGACGAATATCCATACAAAATTGTCAATATGGCCAAGTCAGATGGACTCAACAATTTAAGCTGTGTTTTGTCTGTCAGTGAATTTAAGATTTTCCTGTAGGTCGTTATGTAGTAGCGGGTACAAAAATCAACATACCTACTTTATCACCTTTTCCCCATACATAAAAGTTCGAGCTTAAACATAAATTATAATTGTTTTTAATTTTCATGATTCATCCACTCAATTTGAGACGCAAATCCCCTTTCTAGATTGAACTTGATACCTACGTCCAGCAATGTCGTCTATTCTTACCTCTGCCGGCACCTGACGTCTCGCATCCGCCGGAAGTGGCGCACGCGCAGGTGTCGGCTACTTCGAGATCTCGACGTTTCCGCTTTCTCAATGGACGCTCGATGGCCGACACTTAGGCTCGGGTTAAAATAACAGTGAATTTCTAAGCTTTGTTCTTGGAAAAGTTCGTTTTTACGGTTTTATGAGAGGGCATAAAACATGTGTAGATCATATCACTCCAGTCTCAAAGATCACAGTCTATCATGTTTTCAGTTACAGAGCTATAAAAAAAATCTAGAAAGGTGACTAGTATCTATCCAGTTAACCCACTAAACGTAGAAACGTTTCTCATTTGATTTGCCAAGTTTACACGTAGTTCTGCAGCTTAAAAAGCTTACTCGCCAATCTTCAAGTTTTAGTTAACGATTTAAACGAAATATTTTGAATAATTTAAGATTTCTGATAAACGATCTTACTGGCAAACTGATATTTGCACAAAATAACAAATCTTAAAACCGCGTCCAGCCAAGTCCCGTACATTACAATAAGACACGCTGATGACAAATATCCCGGTAACAACTAAGGTCTCTCCGACCTTCCCCGTCCGCTAACCATCCAAGGTCGCTTGATCAAAGCGCTCGATACAGTACAGTATGGAAGCTTTCAAAAGGCTATCAATTTAAGTTCAATCGCCTGAAATATGGCCTTTATAGCCTGCTCTGGCTTTTGTGTCGGAGTTTATTGATTCAGTGAATCGGTGTGTAATGGGCTTTTAAAGGGAGCAAAAAGCTTTACGAGTTAAGGATAATGGTCTGACTATAGAAAGGTACCTACGTCACGAGCAGATGCAATGAAACCATTATGCAATAAGTGGGGCTCCTGAGATTGTTCTGGTTTTCGGATGCTCTCGTTTACTAACTAATTAGCATGTTTCAAACCGCCGTTGTTAAGCCGCCCAATCGTAATGACAAACCGTGATTGTGTTGTGTTTTTCCTACTCTTCTGCAATTTTTTTTTATTAATTCCGTTGCAGGATCCAACACAGTTAAATTGTTTGTCTGGGACTTCGTCGAGCTTCATTGTCTCACAATTATTGTTTCTGTCTTTCAGGAGTTCAGTAGTTTGGGAATAGTGTGGTGGGCATGTCCAAAACAACAAAAAAAAGAAACCATAGTACAGCGATATAACTGGCTTCCACGTACCTAACTCTATGAAAACGACCACACCCGGTAAAGTCGCTGTTAAAGCGTTTTATTATAGTTACTCGTACATATAAATCAGCCGTGTCGCTAGGGCCTGTTACAGGAGTACGCTTTGCCATTGAGTCTCGTTTACTTATATCAATAATTTTAAGGGTGGTTCTTCGAGGTGCCTCAAAATGCGGTCACACGGTCTTAATTCCTTACATATTAAACATTCCGTCTTAGGACCAAACACAGATTACTCTTTATTTATATATGTGTATAATTTTAACATTAAACACCTTAAGTTATTAATAATGTTTATAAAAATAAACATCTAATGTCGAAAACGGGAGCAAAATCGGTGTTCCGCGCGCGTCACACTCGTTTCGCGCTCACGGCAAACTTTGATAACTTTTGTGTTCAATCCATAGGCATATAATGTAATACATCAAATTAATCGTGTTTAACTATGCATCATAATTACTAAAGCACATTGATTTTATCTCTTATATTACAACACTTAATAGGCATTATGTCTCTGTCACACGATTTTTTTAGTTTCGCGAGCGCGCAACAAAACTGCACCTCTGTTCCAAAAGCGCCAATTTGTCTCTCCATTTTTAGCTGCACGGGTACTCTGTAGTATCCCGGCGTCAGTAGGGGAGACATGTACGTTCTTCGCTTCTAAACAATAATAATTAAAAAAAATAAAAAACCCAACTGCTTAAAAAATAACTAACTTTAAATAAAAAATGAGAAAAGAATAAAACAAGTTCAGGAGACAGGACATATTAACTGCAACAGTCGATACCCATATTGGATGTAAAGATTCTAGGTTATTTAACGGGTCCCGACTGTTCTGTGTGTGTTTATTTAAAGTTAGTTATTTTTTAAGCAGTCGGGTTTTTTTTTTTTTTTTTTTTCATTTTACACTTTTTAGTTACTATTATCTTATATTATACCATTTTATAATCCGCATGATGAGCCCTTAATCGAGCTGTTCAGGTTGCAGAGCGTGCCAAACACTCGAATTTGGCGCTAAAGATCCGCCATTTTGTTTTTTTATTATTTTGATACACCCAGTGTAACTCTCACAATAAATATAAATCTAACGACATCTCTGCCGCGTGTCAAACTTTTGAATTTTATTTAATTTTTTTTAAATATTATTTTTCATTTCGAATTACATTCAAACATGTATGTTGCATATATTTTTGTAATCACCTTTTAAAACCGTTCATTTTGATACCTCACTCGATAGTATTAGAAGAAAAAAATTTCGAACTCCACAATATGGCGGCCCAAATCCACGATTTTGATTATCATGTAGATGACACTCGCGCCATCGAGAAGAATCTAACAACATATAATCTATCCAAATGCCACCATCCGTACATACATACATACATACATAGAAACATACATACAGGTCAATCAAACACATTACCCTCATTTTGGGCGCAGTCGGGTAAAAAAATACGAGGCAAGTTATTCTTTGAATATTTTCAGGTAGCCATGGCACAGATAATATAATACTTGCCATGGTCAGGAAACTTTCATGCGTATATTTTGAAGGATACTTAATTGTTTAAAATTTTCCAAATCATTTTGAATTAAGGAATAAGATAGATCTTTGAGATTATTACCAAGTACTTTGTTTGTTAATTTACATATAACTACACACATCAACACGGTCTAGGGATATTTTTAAAAAAGCGAATTACTATCAATGTGTTAATTATTTATATGACATGTATATATTTAAAAGAAACGTTATTTAATATTCTACCATTTTTTAATAATGGTTAAGGTATAGATTAAAATTTTAAGATTTTATGGAAAAAAAATGAAGCATAGACGGAAACCGTATATGAATGAACTTTTAATTTGTGAGTAAAAACTGAAAAAATAGAAAAATCATTTAATTTGTGTTTATAAACTTGAAGTTAGTAGTCTGAGAAAGCGCCCATGATGTTCATAACACATCGGCAACGATTCGGCATGCTCAGAACAAGGTTGTCAATGTCTTGCTGCGGAATATTGTCCCATGTCCTTCTGAGGTGCGCAAAAAGTTGATCTTCTGTAGCCAGATTTTCAGGAACTTCCTTCAGAGCTCTTCTTTGCAGCATATCCCACGCATGCTCAATGGGATTTAGATCTGGCGATTGAGCAGGCCAGTCTAAGGCCCTAACATTATGTGTATGTAACCAAGCTGCTACCGTTCTCGCCGTGTGTGCCCGGGCATTGTCGTGCATGAGCAGGAAATCTTGCCCCATTTGTGTTCTGTGGGGCAAGATTACGGGCCCCAGCACCTGTTGGACGTATCGTTCTGCCGTCATATTGCCCCGCACCCAAACGAGATCCGTCCGTCCTCCAAGACGAATTCCTGCCCAAACCATAATTGTTCCTCCTTGGTATGGGTGAACTTCCTGAGGGTTCTGGAGACGGTTCCATCGTCCAGGAACTCGCCAAACACGCGTCCTTCGTGAATCTGGATGGAAGCCGAACCTGGATTAATCCGTGAACAGCACATTGGACCATTGGTCACGGCCCCAGTCCACGTGGTTCCGAACCCATTCTAATCGTCGTCCACGATTGCCTCTCCGTAAAGGTGGGACCCGGAGTGGTCTACGAGAGCGTAGATTGCTTTCATGCAGTCGCCTTCTTACAGTTTGGTCACTCACAAGCACTTGGTGTTCCACTCGCAGCCTTTGGACCAATTGAGTCGCCGTTGCATTTGGTTGTGCTCGCGCAGTAATTTGCAAAAATCGGTCTTATCTGGGGGTAGTGATGCGACTTGGCCCCCGGTGCCTCTCCGCTACTTCACCTGTGGCACGATAGCGTGTCCACAATCTTGAAATTACATTTTGATGGGTCCCTATGGCCTCAGCAACATTACGCTGAACAGATCCAGCTTCCAGCATTCCCACAGCTCGTAACATCTCCGCCCTCGTCAAATGTCGGCGTTGCATGGCTACAATACCTCAATTTTAACTTTATCTTTCGTTTAAAAATGAAAAAAAACTGTAACTAAACGTAATTCGTATTGTTTTCTAAATTTCGCACAAATGAAAATTTCCTCTCCTATACATCAAGACATTTTTATGCCACCGAAACAAAAGAATTTTCAAAAATTTGAATTTGGAATTAGTCTGAGTTAAATTACAAACAAATCGGTGTATAAAAGATTCCAATGCGGCCAGTACTTTTCGAGTTATTTAATTGAGTATGAAACATCCCTAGACCGTGTTGATGTGTGTATAATCGTAATTCACAAAAATGTAAAATTTTCATAACTTTCGTGGCACAAGTTTCGTGGTTATTTGTCCACGAAAGTCAGCTAGCGCACCACAAAAGCTATAAATCTCTATTAAATAATAACTATAGATTCGTTGTGAGCCGCAGATGCATTTACTCGATTGTTGGGAAGCTCAAAAGAAATGTGTTATGTACTTATTTGTGGTATTTTTATTATGATGTGTTTCAATTTTTTTGATTGTAACGACTCGTAGTATGTGTTTCTGTTTGTATGTTTTACATATAATATGAATTATATTTATTGCTTTTACAGCGTCTTAAATCTGTGTCTGTTTATTTGAAGATTACAAAAAAAAAAATTCGCCATGAAAGTTACGCAGAGAATACTTTACGAAGAACTACCCTTAAGTCACTTCTATTAGACAAAAGTACTAATTCATCGATCGTCCTTTAATCTCATTACCAAAAATCTTACGACATGTCGCTCGTAGTGACGTCGGAGAATCTTCTTATATTTACTGATCTCTTCGAAATCTAATGTTTTATTGAAACCACGATCTAACACATACTGCACCTGACCCAATTACATACACTGTTTCGCTATTTATTTTCATAATACTGAACATAAAATAAATTCAAGGTTCCACGTCAAAAGTTAGGTCACACAAATATAAACAGACTAGCTAAGTAGTTGTAATGTGCCTAACACATGGTTTGTAGCGGTTAGAAAATTGGAACAAACGAAATTTTCTCATTTTTTTTTTACTGCAAAATGGCCCTGCGCTTGACCACGATCACGCCTGATGGAAAGCGATGGATGAAGTCTATGATGGAATGAACGTGCCCAAAAGATGCCTTTATTTATTATTATTCCTATATTTTTTTGTATGTGCCACTTATGACGAAAATTTCGTTTCCCTCATTATCTTTATTGCACACAAAATAAATTAAAAATTTCAAGTTTCTTAACAAACGTAAAACCTCAGTTTTCAGCGAATTCTAAATCGAATGAGTCTCAAGCATGCTATCCACATCTTAGGTTCGGCAAATACGGCGCGATTTGGCATGGTTTGGCCGAAAAATAAACGTTCGATTTTGTCGCCCGATCGAAAAAGCCCGACTCGTATACACCGTCTCTAAAAATGGTAGTAGAAGCTCATGACGATGACGTATAATGTAAAGAATGACACTTAATCAAATCACTGTACGGAACCCACGCGCAGAAGGTGATGAAAACAAATTAATTTAATTAGGGCAGTAATAATTAGAAATGTACAAGTGAACACGATGAAAGCTTGGCACTGGCTGGTACAAATCATGCGGATGTATCAGGTCCAGCTGCTGCCGTGGTTACGGATGAATGGGCTAGAGTACATGCCCAGATTATAAAAGTATACAGGGTGGAATTTTGTAATGCCACCTGGAGGGAAAGTACTCTTAATACTGCAGATAGAAAATTTTACTCAAAGGAAACATTCCTTTATTTTTCAATAGAAAGCTGCATTCAAAGATTTTCGAAAATTCTCTTCTCCCACACCCGGGAATCGAACCGGCTAAAATCTGAAAAAATTATACCCTGTACTTTTATTGCATCGATCGTTAGGGTCAATTATAAGAATGAAATCTCTCTAACAAACATGATAAATTAAATGAAAGGAAAACCAGGAAATCTTAAATTAATTTAATTATTTACAAAAAATGGTAAACTAACTAATTAGTTGCTCGAAATGGGCTCCATTATCTTGGATACACAAATTTATTCTTTTAACAAATTCATTTCTAGTAACCTTTAATAAAGTGTTGTGGTGAATATTATAAATCGTATTCTGAACTTCAACTCTCAACTCGTTGTCATTCGCATAAGATTTCATGTAAATTTGATTTTTTACATATCCCCACAAAAAAAAAACCAAATGGGGTGAGATCTGGCGATCTCGCAGGCCATCTGATTGTGCCGTTTGTACCAATCCAGGTATTAAAATGGTTATTAATGTAGGCAGTAGTGATTCTGCTGTTATGTGCTGGAGCACCATCTTGCTGTAGAATTATTTGGTTTCGCTCTTCCTCGGGGAAACCATTTAACTCGTTTCTTAAGAGATCCAGTATTTCAATATACTTGACAGTGTTTAAATAACCTTCGTACACGTGGACATAATGTAGTGTTTACATTATTTCTTATAATTCCGCACCAAACGTTGAAAGAAAATCTTACTTGATTGTTAGTTCCATGAACACGAACAGGATTCACTCGAGACCAGTAATGGTTATTGCGGCGATTGAACATGCCATTATTGCTGAAGTTGGTTTCGTCAGACCATACAATGTTACTCAAAAAATTAGGGTTTCAGTCAATTTCTCCAAGCATGTTTTCACAAAATTGTAATCGTCTCTCACGATCCCCAATATGCAATTTTTGCACCAACCGACCTTCACGATAGCATTTATACTTATACTTTTTCAGCACTTTAAGTACGCGAGTGTGGGTTGTTCCTAATTCATCGGCAGCATCTCTACTTGAAGCCTTCGGAAATGATTCAAAGTATGTTAAAACATCTAGTTCAAAAACGAAATAGTTTTGCTGAATTGTTTGCCGTCTCTTCTTGAAACCACACGTATTCTTTAAATTTTCTACCATTCTTTTCAATACGAACCGAGTTGGTGCCTGTCGGTCTTGATATCTCTCTCCATACCACCGCAGAGCTAGATTCACGTTTATGTTATTTAAAAAATAAGCTTCCATTAAATCAAACTGTTCTTGATTAGCCATTTTCACCGTGAGACAATATGTGAAATGAGTTGTAAAAACAATCAAATGTGAATAACAACTGTGACAATCTAATTTTCAAATTATAATCTAACATTCCATATTTAAATTACCTCATACACGCAGCTACGAGTATGTCGCAAAGGAGTCTGCATTACAAAAGATGGATGTTAGTTATAGAGCTTTAACTTGACTCATTGAATTTGTAACTTCAAATTTCCTGGTTTTCCTTTCATTTAATTTATCATGTTTGTTAGAGAGATTTCATCCTTATAATTGACCCTAACGATCGATGCAATAAAAGTATAGGGTATAATTTTTTCAGATTTTAGCCGGTTCGATTCCCGGGTGTGGAAGAAGAGAATTTTCGAAAATCTTTGAATGCAGTTTGCTTTCTATTAAAAAATAAAGGAATGTTTCCTTTGAGTAAAATTTTCTATCTGCAGTATTAAGAGTACTTTCCCTCCAGGTGGCATTACAAAATTCCACCCTGTCTATTAGATTATACTTATTAGCTAGCTTTCGCCTGCTTTTAGTTCAGAAGGAATCCACTGGGTTTGTACTTCCGCGTCTGGGATAAAAGGATCCTTTGTTCCACCCAAAGTGAGGGTCTACCTGTTTGCCAATTTTATAGAAATCCAATCCATCAAGATAGACAGAGTTACTGTTTCAATTAAAACATTAATGTGGATTTAAAGGCCCTTTTGATATAAATTAATAATATTCTCGAAAAAAATAGAAATCAGTAACCAAAGTCTTTGATTTAACAAAGAAACTAATGAATTACCCAAGGACGAATTGAAGAAGAAACGCAAGAAGGCAAAGGCCAGTAGAATTTGTAAGCTTAATCCGGCAACAAGTCGTTACATGTAACTGTGGCCATTCCAGTTAAATACCTCTTGAAACGAGGTATATTACCGTTGCAACATTTTACCATTACTTCCTCATGTTAAATTCAGTTACTAAGAAATTGACGCAGTAGGATCTAAAGATAACATTACATCATCGTGTGCCTTTATTTCTCCGAAACGTTAGGCAGTGGGATACCATAGTACACGCACATTTTGCCAGTTATTTATAAGGAGTCGAGCCTGTTGCCAACAACCGGGCATAAATACAGACCTGGCCAACTAGCTAAGCTGCTATTGAAAACTTAAAAACATTCTGCCTGATCTGGGAATCGAACCTAGGACCTCATACTCAGTAAAAGCGCTTGTGATCACTAGATCAACGAGCCAGTGGAAATCTAAATCGTTTCAGAAATAAGAACGTTATACGTTTTATAGAACGTTACAGCATTTATCAAATACTCTTAACGAATCATATATAAGTGTTCAACATTTCTCCTCCATTATATTGGAGCAGAAAAATCGCAGGCGATTTGTCAGCCGTGCCATCGGAATCTGGTGTGAAATTATATAGGATTGTACACCCATCTGTTTACTGTCAACATTATTTTGCGACCCCATTTGCTAAACGGTTCGTGAAATGGCCGCCCACGTTGATATTATTATGCCCTTTTTAAAGTAGGATAAATGTTACGAAGATTCTCGATTCTGGGTTAACTGGGGAAGAAAAGGATTTTGGTGCCTTGAGTTACTAAGAGTTGATCACCAATAAAATTAAACGCGACCAACAACATCTGAACGTCTATTATAAGCTGCCAGTGTCAAATATTTCATTGGAATGATGTTGAAGCCTGCTGTTGCACACATTTAGATCGTCTGGTTGTGTTCAGTAACACCACTTCACACACTAAAAGGATAGCAAGGGTTAATGCGTTGAAACGCAATCAACAAATGGTTCAATGGTGATAAATAGGTAGGTACCACACTGAATTTTCATAAAAGTACTATGGTAAAAACCTACAAGGAGATCGAAGTATAACATTCACATGCAACTTCTTGGAGAGCGTTCAGAACCAATAATCATACGTAAATCATAACAAAAGAAAATCAGGTGAAAAGCGAAAAAGAACTAAGTGCTTACCAAAATAGTTTACTACAAACACATTACAGTTGCCGTAGTAAAAGATTACCGGTTTAAAATAGTTTGTTTTGTTTCAAAACATTGGCCAAACGTCTTTGAAGAGCAATACTTGCCTACGTGTGTTTTCAATAACTGTTTTAGACAGGAAACTGTATTATGCGTTATTATATCAAGGTGAAGTTATAATAACGGTTAGGTTATGAAATAAAGCTGGTCCTCTTCCAGAAATAGACTTCTTAGATTTGATCGCGATTGATCTGATGCGAAGTGGTGTCAATGTCATAGGGCTTGCGTAGGTAGGTGCATTTTTGGAAATCTTCCATCATCGACCGTCCTGCTGAAATATACAAATTGCGCTTTAGTTGAATGGTCTTCAAGATGCGGTGTTTTTAACTTTGCTTGTGCAGCTAGTAACTGGAAAAAGTTATCGAATTATCTGGTGATAGTTTTGATATAAATAAAAGGGTAAATGAGCTGTCGGCCAAAATAACCACTTTCTGGAGCCCTGACACAACCAGAAGGCGTCGCGGCAGACCTCGTAGAAGATGGCGGGACGAGCTGGATAAAACCAACGACCAGTGGTCCACATTGGCCCTGGATAGAAAAAACTGGAAGTCATGGGGAGAGGCCTTTGCCCAGCAGTGGGATGAAGCAGGCTAACAGTATCAGTATCAGTAGTTTTGACTTAAATAAAAGGGTAAATGATGTACATTTTCTAGATTACATAAGGTTTAAAATATAGTTTCTTGGTTTTTGATCTGTCTAGAAGCTTTGATATATATTAGCCGTCAGTTTAGTGTAGCAATAGTTTTTTTTTTCTAATTCTTAATAATTGTGTATGTAAAATCGTTGTGTATTTCTAAATCATTAACATTTGTACTTCACCTACATTTTGTTGTCGACTTTCTATTAATTTCTACTACAAAAATAAACAGTGGTTGTGACCGCGTCGGTTTGCAATCACCGCGAAGGTCTGCGTTTAGATTGGAAAATTAAAAATAACCGTTTGTTGACGAGGTTAACAACTGACTGAGGTGACAGGCAGACGACTCAATGAGATTTGGTTTATTAACTTGCTCAGTTTTTTGTGCAAATGACAAGGTTTACGTTATAAGTAGTTTTGTGAGTTAGGAAAATTTTATTTTTAATTTTGATCGTGTACGACCTTCGTTACATGGACCGGTTAACCAAAATACTAAACAAAGTAAGGCAACAGAAACTCGTACGAAAATAATCAGCAATATGTAACCGGCATAGCTACTCCTAAAACTAAGCTATTCAATTTGCCGTTTCGTTGTTTTTAACGTGAAAGTGTGTCATATATTTTGGCTTTAAGAATAAATTCATCTTTCTTTTGTTTATAAATAACCTGTAACCGGAACAAATATACGGCACACCGTCTGAGCCGAAGGTGCGAATCGATGCTCGGGCGCCTAAAGCTCCGCCACAGAAGTTCGCGGCGTTAGTCGCCCTGCACACTCCGCTCAGAGCACACGCGCCCCAACGCGCACGCGAATCTCCCGCCAGTTCGATCGCGATTATCAAACAAAAATAAACTTAACTTTTTAAATAATTTTATAAACAAATATGCCTGCCTGATCCATCAAGATGTCGTTCTGTAGAATAACTGGTCGCAGCCGAGGGCTGCCGAAGCCTAATTATTTCCCGCTACTCGCCCCTATCTCGCCGGCTGACGCTAAACGATGCTGCAGGATCACCGGAAAATCTTATGGGCTGCCTACACATCACTACATTCCAGTACTTCTAGCATCCCGCTCGTCGAAGACAAAATGTAAAATAACAAACGTTTCCGGCGAACTTGGACCGCATCACTACTCACCTGAAATTAATTACGGCAACCGAAAACACGAGATTCTTCCAGACTACAGGTATATTTTCCCTGTACTCGATGGCTCTACGGAAGCACAGAAAAGCTTAATGGAACTGTTATTGGGTAAACAAGTTGAATTAGAAGACAAGCGTTACGTGTATACAGTGCAAGAGAGAAGATGCAGCTTGGTGTTCTCCGCTCAGATGGAAGCGGCAGTGCGGGACGGTGACGTCAGAGACGTCATGCTGGCTAAGGACTCTGATACTGTGTTAATCAAAACAAAACATGGTCGTAGTGTATCTATGGACTTCAAGGATTTCACTGAAGACGTGGAAATGTTTGAAGGCGAAGGACCAAATGCTGAAGTATTAAAACAAAGAGAAATGGAAGAATTAGAAGAAAGAAAGAAGAAAAGGAAACGTGCTGCCGGACTGTCTTCTATGAAGAAAATATTTGAGACCAAAGAGAAATTAGCTGAAGTTCAAGAGTTAGAAGAAGAGAAGCAACGTGTTGAACGTAATGCGAAAAAGGCTAAATTTGAAGAAATCAAACATGAAAAGCACGACGTCAAAACATTTAATTATAATAACTTTGATGCGCAACATATGCGTTCAAAGTCAAGTATTATCGCGTGTTCTAGTGAATGGAGGGAACAAATGCACCCACTTATTGAGTCGTGGGACTGGGAAACATTTGAAAAAGATGTCACTGATGAACATATCGTACCTAAAGCAACTAAATTACCAACACCGGTAAAAATAACTCCACACCACTGTGATGCGGAAATTTATGAAGTCGACTGCAATGTCGGCGAAGTGTCCATACCTCTTGAAACCGTGCCTTGTGTGAATCCGTTAAAACCAATTAAAACACGTCCAACAGAAAGTATTTTAAGTGCCGTCAAAGAAATTCCTAAAGAACGTTTAACCGATACTGCAGATGTCATTGAAAAGCTAGTGGAATGTGATAAAGTTTATTTACTTCCTACGATGGAAAATCTGTCCGAAGTTGTTAAAAATATCAAAAAAGGCAAGAGAGAAAAAGTGTCTAAGATATCCGGATTGTCGTTGGACATAAATAAGGCGAAGACATTTATTCCTGGCCAAG
Organism: Xestia sexstrigata; assembly: GCA_941918905.2. NCBI lineage: Eukaryota > Metazoa > Arthropoda > Insecta > Lepidoptera > Noctuidae > Xestia > Xestia sexstrigata. The sequence continues at coordinate 2,078,337 of OW799201.2, read as the reverse complement.
TAGTTAATACGCCTCAAGGACCTGTTTTTGTACCTGGACAAACAGTGGATACGCCTATCGGCCCTGTGTTTGTTCCCGGTTTAAGCGTAAACACACCTGCGGGTCCGGGACTGATACCTGGGCACATTGTCACCAATGAAAATACAAATGAACCGTTCTTCCTTGCCGGTCAAGTGCTGCAAACATCACACGGAGAAGAATTTGTTTGTGGACAAACCATAAAAAACAAAGATGATACGTATCGCTTTACTGAAGGACAAACAGTGTTGTCTGAAGAGGGACTCAAATTCGTACCTGGAAAAATTATTAACACTGGACCAGAAGAAGTTTTTGTGCCCGGTCAAACTATAATGACACCGGAAGGAGTTCAATTTGTTCCTGGTCAAACGATAACAGAAAATGGTGGAATTACTTTTACCCCTGGACAAAACGCTAAAATGAACAATGAGTGGCAGTTTGTGCCCGGCCAAGTGCTGCATCAAGATGATGAGTTACATTTCGTCCCAGGAGCCACAATAGCTACACCGAATGGCCTTAAATTTGTTCCGGGTCAAACAGTTGCTATTGATGGTGAAACTTGTTTTATCCCTGGTATCTCGAAAACAGGAAGTAACAACAAACTGGAATTTGTTCCCGGTACTACTGTTGAAACTATCGACGGGCCAAAGTTTATTGAAGGACAAATAGTACACACTGATTGCGGTGAAAAATTCATGCCAGGAAAAACTATTGTTCAAGCAGACGGACACGTTGAGTTTTCTGTTGCCAAGTCAATAGAAGACATCACATTTAGCGAAGGTGTTCCGGTTGGTCTACCGATTGATATAAAGACATGCTCACTCTCTGAAGAATCATTATACGTGTTCGGACATATGCTGCAAACAGGAAAAGGAATTGAATTTTATCCTGGCCCAAGAATGCCAAAGCTCGAAGGCAAGGTTGTCCCTGGCAGACTTGTAAAGAATGAAGCAAACGAGTCTCGTTTTGTTCCAGGAATGATGGTAGAGGGCATTTTCGTACCAGGACAAATAGTGTTTACAGAAAATGGAGAGCAATTCGTACCAGGACAAGTAGTAGACACAGCTGAAGGTCCCAAGTTTGTTCCTGGTCAAGTGGTAAATACTAAATCCGGACCAAAGTTTGTTCCCGGTCAGACAATACACACAATTGATGGTCCACGTTTTGTACCTGGCCAAATCATTGAAACTAAGGCGGGTCCTACTTTTATTCCGGGCCAAGTAATCTTCACAGAAGATGAAGGATCGAGATTCGTGCCTGGTCAGGTGGTTGATACAGAAGAAGGTCCGAGATTTGTTCCCGGTAGAGTCATCGAGACAGACGACAACGGTGTAACATTTATCCCTGGACAAATCGTACAAACACCGGAAGGTTTGAAATTCGTGGCCCCCGACCTCACTGAGGGTGACGAGGGACTCGAGTTCTCTGTTCAAAGTTTCGTTGTTACTCCTGAAGAATTGAAATTATTAAAAGTGAAGACAAACCCAAACGACACTTCATCTACGAAAGGAGAACTGACAATTGATACAAAGATGCTGCGTCAACTTTCTGAAGCTGGAATGTCTATTGGCAGACAAGTACCCACTGAATTACCGGCTATCAATGTCGTATTGAATGAAACAAAAAATGCTGAGGCATTGAAAGCGTTTGTCACAGATTTCGGATTAAAAGATGAAGTCGCAAATCAATTAATGGACGTCATCACTTCTATTATTGAAATGAGTGCTCATTTGAAATCGGAAATTCGTGAAAACCACAAAGAAAATGGATCGACTAGTGATACGAAAAAGAAAAGCAAAAAACGAATGGATATGCAGGAGGTTGGTTTCTCTGGCGGCAACGGCCAATCTGCTCACCAAGAACATGTGAAGAACTCTATCGCTGCTGCTGTACTAGCTGCTTTAGTCACAGCTGAACAGTTCGAAGAAGTCAATAATAACAACAGTAAAGAAAAGTATCAGATGATTTTGAAATCTATTGATACCATCTTAGGAAAGACCATTGATGAAGATCTCGTATCTGCCATGTTTAACATTCTTCAAAAAGAAGAGGACAAAGAACTCCTTCGTGAAGAAATTCTTGAAAACTCCTCTCAGCCTAAGGTTGAATTGATCAAAATTGCCATAAACAGCGCCTTGCGCAAACATTCCTTTACTGAAGATGATATTATTGAGAAATTTGGAGACTACTTGAGCAGTGAAAATGAAGTGTTAGGCCCGGCGTTTAAAAACATTTCTAAGATTGACTCTAGTCTACTCCAGCATGTGCTTGGGCGCATTTCAGAGTCCATTTCATTCGTCAAATCTGACCGCGAAGTCACAGAAACTCTACAGAAAGCTATAGTTTGTGCAGTGCAAGAAGCAAGTAGCAAGGAATTGGAAGTACTATTCCAAGACAAAGATAAAGAAAACCTAAAAGAATTAATCATACAATCCGTTGGACTCGCTAGAATTCTCGGGATGAGAGATGTTGCCGCTAATTTGATGTCATTCATAAACGACGAAGAAAGCATGTCTAAAATAGCATCTGACCCCACAAGCCTAAACATTCTGAAGAGACTGACGGTCATGCGGAAACTTGCGGACAAGACGCCGAGCTTGCATTCAGCGTTACGCAAACTAGAGACTGACCCAGCACTGGCTCGCACAGATCCTAAACTAAGGGATTTAGTAAGAGAAAGTGCTGCGTTAATGATTGTGCCCGAAGAAACTCCTCTGATGACTTCTGAAGACGTTCCATTGAACTTGCTAGACCCGGAAAATTGCCTTGCAATGGAAGACTTTTTGTTCCAAAGAAGAAAACAGAAAGGCGCATTATTGATTATGAAGAAAGGTTTGCAAGCGGTTGTGCCTCGCGAAGCTAGTCGCGCTGTATTGACTGGTGAAGTCGCATACACAGTTCTTGATGAAAATGGCATCCGACACTTTGAACCCTTACACGTATTTTCAGCTTTAAACCTAAGTCAGCCGACAGCACACCGTTTCTCTATGTACAGTTGTCCAGTTGTTGACGATGATGACGAGGACTTACAGTCGTTCACCGGATACTGCAACATCAGTAATAACCAGAAGATCACTAGACTCGGTGGCTGGTCACGCAGATATAGCGGCGTATTATTGGACAGAGAAAATACAAGAAGTCAAATGAATAGCTTAGATTCGACACCAAGTTACAAACGATACCCATCTCGATCATCGTCAAATTCTAGATCTAGGTCTAGTTGTAGTAGAAGTCCGCCTAAGGTAATATTTTCGACATCCTTCGAAACAAAATGGCTATTTTAAGAACGTATTTTAATGTTTGTTTTCTTTTGTTACAGGTAGAAGATGTTGTGGTAGCATCAGCTGACTATTCAGCTGTGGCGGATGATGAAGTATCTCTAAAAGCCGGAGACATTGTCGAAGTTCTCGACACCAAGTCAGCCCTCGGATCAAAGTGAGTACATATTTATTATTGGCATGAGCTTTGCACAACTGTGCCCTCATTGATGTATTTCGTAAATAAACTGTACGGACATGCGCGCGATGTGAAACTGATCGTTACCCCAGCTCTAAACTCGGTTACCAGAATAATATTTTGTTAAATAGTTTCTGCATACACTAACTCATGGTTAACATTCATCTGAATTGAAATAACGAGATACAACCATTTGTAAACAGTTTTTCATTGTAATAATTGATAAACCTGTGTAATCCTTTTTTAAATAGCTGTCATAATAATACCGTCATCATTTATTTTTAAGAGTGCTCCCCGTTTTTAATAAGACTCTAAAACCATTTGTTGCCTGATGATCTACATTAATATTATGCTTTTCATACCCTCGATTCATGAATACTTGTAACACCCACCACATGTTACTCCTCCAAGTCATAAGCTACTGAAACTTTAACTGCGGTAACAACCGTAACACGATACACGCAAACTCCACATGTAAAACATAACAAGCCAAAGCTGACAGCTCCAAGTGGCAGTATCATATTCGCCAGTGGGAATGTGTTGCGGAAGGAGTAAATGTCAAGAATGCATTTTAATAGCTCCAATGCGTCCAGCATTCCTCCTGTGACTTCGATACTGTATAATTTTAGCAGCGGGTTCGTTGCACCGCCGTTTGCGCAACGCACTATAATATATCTTAATTTACACGTTTGTTTTTTTTTCTTCGCACGTTTACACGTACACATTAATCTCCATTATCATTTCGACGCCTTTGAATAACGGCTTCTGGATTTTATCGAAGGGACAGCTTGTTGCATTGCGAGATTTGGGTTACAGCTTAGAAGCTCATTTCGAAAGCTAAATAAGCTACCGTTGCAAACTACATACCATAGGGGTGAAAAATACATCTACCTGTAGCCAAAAGTATGCACTCAGCTGCCTAGTTTTAACACTTCAACCAAAAATCATGATCATAATTCTAACATCAACAATAATCAAACCACCTCATTCACCACCTCTAAACAATCACATCCATTGCAATCACAATCACCGCTGATGACGTAATAAAAGAAAACATTATTGATGCAGGTACAGAGGCCGCGTATATTGTTACGAGAATCATTTCTTCAAACACAGAGGTCCATACATGGACTATGTGTTTAGCGTTCCGACCTACAAAATGTACTATCATTGATTCTGAAGACAGAAGATCGAACTCATATTGCATTGTATATAATCTGCGCTTGCATATCGTCATTTATGTTGTATTTATCATTATATGTTGTGATCGACATATTACTGTATTGTGATAACTTGTATCATTATGCCGACACGGCTTTACACATTCATATGTTATATGTTAAACGTTTGTGTATCATTTAGGAACTTATTTAATAAAGGTAATAAAGTTCTCGGAGTTTCTTTTCAATATAGTTTGCTTTAGGTTATAGGTTAGTGTTTCATGATGTAAATATAATTCCAATATCATTATTATCTAGTTCATGTGCACATTTGTCAGTCCACTCGGACCACATTAACATTGCACACGACATTGATAATTTCAATTTATGATATAGCTCACTTGATGGTTAATGGTTGTCCTATATAAAACTAACGTAAATTAGGCAAATGTAATGTATCTTGTTATTAATAGCTCTGGTTATTGCTCTATCAACTAAATGTCAAATTGATGAACCAATGTTATTAATTAATGAGGTCTTGAAGAACTTGGCCTTAGATATTATCGAATAAAACATTTATTTGTGTATTAACGTAATACTTAACATATAATTATTTGCATTAGCATATTATTATTGTTGTAGCACCGTCATATATTATTATTTAAGGGTATACTGAGCACTTGTGATAGAGTATTAATAAAGTTTAGTATATCTATTATGATGTTATTATTATTCTTAGTTGTCATAGAAACACGCAGAAGCACCGTGTTCGTGTCTCCTCGCTAATATTTATGGGTGAATTTTCCGAGTAATATAGAATTCTCTGTTGGGATGAGTCACGTAGTAGGTACTGAAGAATATTATAAATTAATTCATATAGTCTTTCATCTATAAAAATACCTTCATACTATGTTCAACAGTGTTAAATCTAAGCTAACAATGCAAAGCAAGCAATCTTGTGATATTTATCTATTCCTACTCCGGTTTTACGTGACATAGGTGCACGTCTTACATTTATAGAAACCCGTAATCTTTCCAAACCCATAAAAACACTATAATTTCTTTCTCAGAATTCAGTCTGGGAATTCCAGCAGTCGTAATAAAACATAGATATGAAACATTTAATATAGAATATTAGAGAAAATATAGGAAAAACCCTGGACAAAGCCACAGGCAGGGCACTACGGGAGAATAGGACCTGGCTGTCTGCCAAACAGTCGTCCAGGTAACACGTTGGCAATGCCTCTTACATTTATAGTCTCATATCAAATAGTTTGTGCTTTAAACACATCACTTTAATGGACTTTCTGACGCTCTACTACTTCAGCGTCTACGTGAAAATTAATTACCACGATTATTAACCTTTTAATACACATTAATTTGTCGTGTGACGGTGGTAAGAATAAGAATCTCTATTCTTAGTTTCAAGAGACTGTATTATGGAGTTTTATTGGTACAATCATGTAACGGTCCAAAGTAGAAAACTTTTTGCATTAAAAGCCCTTTGGGGTATTAGGGTAGACATTTATCTATATTGTCTTTGTACCTTTATTTTGATCAGAAAAAATAATCTTCTTACACAAATTACTTAAACGATAACTCAGACAAGGCACAAATACCCATAAGTTGTGTGTCCAATAAAGGCTAATACCTAAATAAAAGTTTTTGCTCAGCTCGGCATCGATATTTGAAATCCCAACAGCGTGCTTTTATTAAACCTTTCCTGAAAGCACTACTTTTGTGTCAGTAAAAACGGGCATTAGACTATAATGTACACAATTATGAACTTCTTTTTTTCCATCCATCAACACCCGACGCAAACAGCAACACATTCCTTAGTGGCTCAGTAGGTGTTCAGGCCAATAAACAGACCATTGAGGAACTAACCTCACCCAACTGGATCAGTCAAGCAAAACACACCACATCCTTAATAACTGGTGTTAGTAAACTTCCTATGAACAAGTTTCCCACATTATTGAAGTGTCTACTAGTACTCCGGTTTACTGCTGTATTGATATATTTACTGTACTGATTTATAAGATTCGGCGGTTCTGTTATTTGTAATAAGACTGAAGGTTTTAGATTAGTCAGTAAAAGACTGTTAAAGAACTAACCTAACTCAGCCAGGATCAGTTAAACTAAACACCCATGACCTCGATAACTAAAGTTAGTACACTTCCTCTGGGCATCCATATGATTGATTGAGTAACTACTAGTTCTCTGATTAAGTGTTCAACTGATTTACAGGAGTCGGTTTTGATATTGCTAACATAGAAGGTGGTTTAGATGATGATGATACAAAGATCTATCAACACCTGAAACAAAAAGCCAACACTTATGTTTCTATTAAGGTGGATAGGACAGTAGGTCATTGAGGAACTAACCTAACCCAACCGGATCTGTCAAACTAAACATACCATGTCCTCGATAACTGAAGTTAGTAAACTTCCTCAGAACGAGGTTCTCGCATGATTGAGTGTCTACTAGTTCTCTGATTTACTAGTCGAGTGATTTAAAGAAGTCCGTGCTGTTATTGCAAACATACAAGGTCTGGTAAATACTGATGACGCATAAGAGGGAGTGATTTTGGGATAGTTCACAAAATCATTCCTTCTGTTGCGTCAGGTCTATTATGGTTAAGTGGTAAGAACTGGTCGAAAGCATAGATAATATTGCGGAAGGCTCAGTGAAATCTGTGCACATATTGGATGCAAAAAGAGACAGAGATAATACAGTAGAAGTACATAAAAAGGAATTAGATTTTGAACGATCATACGTAGTTCCAACAATGACTTGATTACCTAAATAGCTATTGGATTTGACGAAGCGTAACTAAAACATATATTAAACTCACGCCTTATCCCACGGGTTTAGTCGAAAGCAACAACGCCATCTGCTGCGATCGTTACATACCTACACCTTAACTAGCTGAACTAGTTAATAGCTTCTAAACACAAAGTAGTAAAAACAAAACAACCTCAATTAATATTATATTGTGTAAGTTTATTAAGGGGGGCGGTGGTCCAGAACCAACAGTTATGACTTAACCCCGTTCGGAACTGTGCCGTATTGACGTCACGTCGTTTCTGGGCCAGCCCGAAATAACCGCACACGCCAACTTAGAATGTACGCTGTGCCTTAAATGACTGCTTACACTGTTTGACGTGTTGCTGGCGTGAAGACGAAATTAAAATGAAAATGTGTCAGCTACCTTTTGACCCGAAACTGGAAGAAAACTTGCCAGGAGATCAGTAATAGACTGAAAAGATTAATGATGAAATTTGTGTCAACGCAATTTTTTGCTTAATTAGCTGAGGAAAATCAGATTTTTTTTACCTACTTTTTCCGCCTGTAGAACTGACTTTATTAGGCTCAAGCTCAAATGTAAGGATAGTTTTGGAAATAAAGATGATAAACTTTTTTTTAGCAAACAAAGACTGGATGTCACCAATGGAACTGATGAACGTGATCGGAACATCTATACGGAGTCCAGTCTCATTAGTGATATTCGCCTTGAGACTATAAAGATTATGAAATTCGCTAACGAAACGATTTATAGGGTTTTATTAATCTGGAACCCATGACCCAGTTGGTTGGTCTATAATCATAACTATAGTGTTATTTATAGCTGGTATCGGCTGGTATTTAAAAACAATATTTTTGCATTACTGGAATAGACCAAAGGATGCATCTCATCTTCTGAAAGACCTTGATGATTGTCACCGCTCTTTCCCGCATGAAGGATGTATACATCTGCCTAAACGTTGTCTACGAGCTCACAGACATTAGCCGAGTAGGTAATGAGTTGAATATAGCCACGACTCTCATCTCAATTAGACACAATACAGAATATTTTAAAGAACACTTTTTGATTTACGGCATTATGAAGACATTTAGCACAACGATCTCTAAAGAGTTCATTACTTATAAATAGCCACGGATCAATGTCCGTCAAGTCGAGATGATCGTCTATATCATTACGCCCTTAATAACTACATCAATGAAGAATTTACTAGAGCGAGCAACTAGGAAAAATAATGTTCATGAGCTAACAAATATAAAATGGTATGGAAAGTTTATTAAAACAACATGACCAGCTTAACCAAGGCGCCCACATCTTTGTGGAAAATATGAATAAGTAGATAGGGATCTACGTAGTCTGATCTTCGCTTTTCCTTAATTTTGTTCAGATCGACATACTCGCGACCCACGCCCGCCTTGAGAGTGCCTTGTTCCCGAATGAAATAAAAGTCGGCAGGAATCGGCTTCTTAGGTGCATTCGGGCCTGATGGTAGAAACCATACCAAAATCTGTGACGCATTTGAAAAGAACAACGTAAACAGACGAAAAGCGACTTCAGTTACTACTATCATGTACCTATAGCTAAAGATTATCTATTTGGTGTTTACGCAAACATCAAGTATCCATGTAAAAAATAAAGATATAAGTGCGCAATTTCTTCTGCCAAGAAATAAGATTGAGTGTGTGTCTCGTCATGATGCAACCTGATCTAGCAGAACCCTGACAGTGAAATGTGCCACAGCTCCGTGACTTCTACTTTTAACCAATCTTTGAAACGAGACGACAGTTTCGACCTTGACTGTCACACGATGGGCATTATTTATGATAAAATATTGCCCGTATTGTTTGTCAAAAAGGGGGCCGTTAATCACAATGGTTTATGAGTATCTGTGGATGTTGGTACGACCCACCGTGATGCTGTCCTCGGTAAAGATTTAGTGCATTTTCCTTCTTATAACTAAGGAAATAAGTAGTATATTAAGTATAGTTTTATTTAAGTAATTGTTTGTCGATTTCGATAATGGCGACCCCTACATTTACTAAAACTATTTCCTGTTGTGTAATCGCTACGACCTACGAAACCAGAATTGTGGACAACACTTTTTACTACAACATTTTTACATTTAATATCGATGAACCGTTAAGCTCGACAAATAAAACAATACACACTTAATTCATTTATCTTTTATAATAAATAGATTTGCGTTTGGACGCAACTTGCCTGGTGTGAAGCGATGATGCGGCCTATGGTGGAGTACGCTTGCTTATAAGTAGAAGAAACCAATTCACTCGGACTTTGAATAGATCCAAATTATAATGAAGCCAGCAGTGATTTTATGTGAGAAACATTCAGACAGGAAAAGAAATTAGACACATATCTAGAAGTAAAACAACATTTGTAGCGTGGTTAATATTAGCATTCATATGAAACCTCAATAGATTTCTATTCAAAAAAATGGTACGAAAAATCTCTTTCTATAAGTACCTAAGTAGAAAAGTCGAGATGATATCGATAATGTTAAGATTCCAGGAATAAGTAAGCAAAAACCATGATTTCAAGGAAGAGTGGTCTAAATCGCCCAGAGATAGTAAATAAATACACAAAAGTTCAAAGTAAATAAATATACATACCCAGGTACCTAAATGCGTAAAGAATTTTCCTGAAACTCATTTGGCATGCGTATCGAATTTTTCCTCAACAATAACTGTTTTGAAGGATTTTTCTTCTTATTTGTTGAATGCGTGAATCAGCTGATGAAGTGCACACGTTACCTATTGGTCAGTCTGTGTGCAATGCACTTGTGATGCCTAGTCGTCATTCTAGTGAAATGTGGGAGATAATATTGTTGGCATAATAAATACTGAGAGAAAAGGAGGAAAATTAATTTAGAATTAGTCACGCCTGACTTGAGGTAAGTACTATCGCACAACATAGCTAAAATGATCTTTGGGTAAGACCTACGGATGAGGCAGTACATTGGCATGCCTTGGTTAGTTTGAAAGTATTGATAAATACTCGTAAGAGTAGGTATTTAATTTGTAGATATGTCTGAATCTGAAGACGAAGCTCAAACTTTAGCTCGAAAAAGCTAAAGTAATATCTATAGACATTTTTAAATACACAAAGAAGAAGTAGGTACAGCAACCATTTACCATCAAGTTATTCCCTTATAAAACACTGATCTATATTTCAATTTTAATCTTACGACAAAACATGACTGCAACGTTCTAGTGATTAACTCTTCAAATACCGCAAACTATTCAAAACAGACAAACCAACTACACGATCTCCAAATCTCTCTCTATGTATATCCCCTCTTGCGAGTAAACTAACCACCATTTCATCCATTAACATAATCCCTACCCCTCCAGGAAGCCCCGGCTGGACCCTGACCTGGACATCGCCTTGGCGTCAGAACTCTTGGACGCCAGCGCTGCTAAGCACAAACTAGCTGTACGACCCAAGAAGAACCATCCCAGGAAAAAGACTGTTACTACCAAGACTGATGTGGAAGGGAGGTAAGGATATGGCATAAGTATGGCAGAATAGATAAAGATATAATGAATCTTTTTGCTACTGTACTCGTAATTGTTCAAACTAAACCACAGACGACGTCTATCGAAAAATTTGTCATAAGTATGTAACCTGTGGTTTAGTATTAACAACTATCCGAAAAGATACATCAAGATCGACTAGGATTGTTGTCTGTAGTTTGTAGACCAGGTTTTTTTTTGGCAAATGCGTCCTACACTTCACAAAGAATATACCTACAAAAATACTACAATACGTCAAATTCTTGTGTCCTTGAAATACTTTTACTCCATAGAACACTAATTCACTAATTTCAAAAGGTACTGAGAATAATATTACCTATTCTCGACTGCGTAAATGGAATCGCTTTTTCTTGTTTTCAACTCTTTCTATATTTAGCTCGTTTTTCGTCGAACCAATTAGGAACTAACCTACCACACTGTAAAAGTTCCCATGGGGCTCTCCAACCAATTAAACTCGAAATTAATTCATAATGGCGTGACCGTGTTAACAGCTGGACGTGTGTTTTTTCAGTATATAATTGAGTACATAATGTAGTCCGGCTATTACATAACAATGATGTATATTAGTGCTGCGGTTAAAAGCTACGCGACCTCATTACTCGCTGTTACGAAATACGTGATTTGCGAAAAGGCGCGCTTAGTTGAGACGCGCGATGTCTCCTGGGTTTTTTTTATTTTGTTCAAAAAGAATTGTCGGCGGTTGAAATGTATTAATTATTAACAATAAATGTTAGTAGGTAGCAAGAAATAGCGATTCAAAAGCTCATGAAGGCGAATCGTATTATTTCTCTCTAATACGAAAGAGAGCTTTGAATTTTGAACTCTCAAACCAGATACCTACTCGTATTACCAGTTGGGCTGAGGCGTATATATTGTATGCTTAAAGCAAATTACTTATTGATCTACACATTATCTGAAAAGAGTCAAGAGCTGAAGAGTAGATAATAAAATAAAACTATAACTAAACATAGGCATGAAGAGGATACGACTAGAATAAATAATGTGACGAAGTAAAATACACCAACACCTATAATTAATTTTAAAACCAACTTAAACGAAGTAAAATATCCACCCATTTTCATATAGTGAAGCAGCGTCTAGCCATCATTGACAACCTAGTAATGATTTCCGCTCGAAACTGTTTGACATAAAATTATGAGTACACGAGTAACCACTCCAGTATATCGGTCAAGATGATAGCCTGAGCGGCCATGCCCGATGCAGTTTTTAATAGTTTGTCCCCAATTACGAATACTTGAATATATAAAATTTTGATTCTAGCTTTGATCTTATTTATTTGATTGCTAACAAGTTTTGCAGCTTGTTAAATATTTATGTCTGTCGTCTTCTTGAGTTTTAGCATCAATATCTGCAGTATCCAGATCTCCTAAAATAGGAGGGTCAACTTCAGTTACCAAGAACTTAACATCTATTAATACAACTTGTAGTCGATTGTGATTTTCTTGACCTGCCTGTCTATCTTGGCACTTGATTGGCATATTTGACTCTTGCGCATTTTTGTTTGCTTCTATCAATCCTACTTAGACGTGTATCTACGTCAACGGCTATACGGTCTACGGTCAAATGGCTCTGACTAGTTAGGTTGTTCAAGTTCATTCATCCAATCAGTTTGGATTATTTTAAAATTGCAGCATCTCACATTCCGGTCTGTCCTTTTTGTGCGGCAGATTCATTGTTTCTAAGTTGCTTTTTCTGTTGCAAGAATTACTTCTGTTGGTGATCCAGATTTGAAACTTAAGTTAAAGCAAACATGAATTTGAATCAATTGTTGAGGGAATACAAAGTAGTCTTTTACATTCTAAGAAGCAGTAACTCAAGTAGCAGTAACGTTCTATTTACGTTGGTACGTTCTAGTTAGTTAACCGTCTACTTATACCAGTTTTAATTGTAAACTTTAACGCGGTTTAATCTTGTCATTCATTACCTTTTTAATTCTTAGAAGTTAAAAGATAACACAGATTTTAAAGACATCTATTGCTATCTTTAACTAAAAGGCAGTGCAAGAAAAGGACGGCTATACTCGTAGCTATGAACTAAGTTAGAGATGTCAAACTAGTCTATGCCTTGCTCTTCACCGTGTTTTTAGTCGACATGTTTTTACGTGCACCCTTCATTTGTATGGAAATATTAGTTCCAACTAAATTTGACAACTCTAAATAACGTCCGTCTCTTTCTCGTTTTATTAGAGAGAAAAAGATAGCAATAGCATAAATTAAGTTTAGTTTGTGCACAACAGAATCGACACCAATAACGTCTTGTCCGCTTATAACATCAAACTTAGATTATGAATCTATTGCCAATTTCTTTCTCGTTTATCATATCGATGGTTGCTCCCAATCTTTAGAGACGAATCTGCATTTACATCACAGACAGACACAGTTGAGAGTTAAAACGTTGAAGTACTACATAAAGATAAAGACCCAGACGCGTATTCTCCCATAACACGCTGCGTAATGTTAGCTGATAAAAACCAGACGTCCAGTCGCCTCGTGCGTAACGGCTGGAAAACCTGGATTTCAATGAGGAAAGGATACTCACATACCTCTTCTGCAATGCAGGGCATGGTGGCCACCTAAATACGTAGTTATATGTATATTTGAGCAGTTGTACAGATACAAGCTAGTGATCTTTCTTTTTCAATCCTAAGATTAATGTCAAAAAAGTGAATAAAAGCAAATATCAAAAATGAAAATGAACGCGATCAGAACATCTGAACTATGTTAAAGATCGAACGGTTTCATAATTGCTATGGAATATTACACTGTTAGCTCTTGTACGCCCATTTGGTGAACTGATCGTGTTCAGTTTCTGTGGTGAAACCCGCTCTAATTCGTTTTATTTCGTCGTCTTGTGAAAGTGCCAACCAGGTGCGTTGGCGAGCGAGCCCTCGTAAATGTAATCAACATGCCTTGCCATTGATTGTGACAAATATCACCTTCCATTAGTCAACAATTTCAGAGAGCAGCTAAAGGGCTAACAAAAAGTTTATCAGTTACAAAAATCGATGTTACTAGTTGCACGAATTGCACCTTCCAGGATTTAAACGAAGCATCAAACTAGCCGGTCGAAATTTGAGTCAAATTGACACGTAATAAACAATTTTACTTGCTAAGTCAAACTCTTTACGAAATTGTTATCTTCCTTTTAATACAGAAGAAGCTATTTATCAAGCCATATTGTTTATTGCTTAATGTATAAATTGTTCACGATTTTAATAACCATAGTTGCAACATTATTAAACAACACTTCACTCAGGTAATATTTAGGTCGGTACGCTTTCATACAAGTTTCTTGACCAAGGTGAATAATCTTTATATGTATCTACTTCACATAAGTTCATAGTAATTTCTGTATCATAGTGATGATCTGGCAGCATGCCAGTATCTACTTCCCGTTTATGTTCTATTTGCCCAATTTTGTTCATGTTGCTTGCAGTTTTCCAGTCGTAAAAATTTAAAAGATGTTTAAAAAGATAAGATGTATTGGAAAAATTTGATTACTGCTTTTCTTCTTCTTCTATTGGCTCTCCAATTACTGCAGATTGACCGTCAACTTCGACTATTTCTCCTTGTAGGAATACTCGTAACTCATGCTGTTTTTGGTCTTACATGAATGAATATGAAAATAAATCCTTCTGATAGCTTCAATAATAGGAAGATATGAACAGCAAAGTATCGTGTCAATAACCCCTTACTTGAACCACTGGAAACTCTATTCGACCTACATTCAAATTCGATTAACGATTACAACAACATACACATTCCATGTATAAGTCAATGTATCATAAACAACTCATGCGCGTAAATCTTTAAAACTAAACGAAACATGAAATGCATTTTGGTATTGCATAAATAATCTCATTATTTCGATAATTTATATCAGGTCAACGGCCTCCGTGCGGGAGAAAAAAACTCGTAACTACATAATAATTTCGCGGATATGTGAGGATCGACCAGTTTCAGGCGACCTGCCAAATCTCATCTGAAACTACTTTGGTAGAAAACTTCAAAGGAGAAGACACAGTTCTACGTAAAGTGGTTTAAAAAATTGGCGTGGTCGCCGCTCTTAAAATATTCCCGGTGCGTTATTAAGATGGCTTGCGCACCCACTCGCGGACAAGCTCTGTAATATACAGTTTCACTATTCTCTTATCGTCTGCCCCAGTTACTGTCCACCTATGCGTCTAATTTGGGAACTCTGGAGAAGGCCTAATTTCAAGTTTGGACGCTCCAACATCTTGAATGTCATGTTTATAATTGGCAGTTCATTTCGTGTTGTCGTGCCCTATTTCTTTCTCTTTTGTTTATAATGCAGTTCGTGATTTCCGGATGTTGTTTCTATGTTTGTTTTCTCATTTTTATTGTTGCTTTATGCGTTTTGTAAATGCGAATGAATTTGATTATGAAAGTCTGTGTTTAATTTTCATGCGATTAGAATTTGGGGTTTTTTATTTGCATTGGATGGAATATTTTTGATTTGTGGGTTGTGTATTGATAGATGTTTTTAAACATACGCTATTTTTCCATCTTCAAATCTGCATTCAATCTATGCCCTTCAAAATTCATTTTAACTCTTAAAACTCCTTGGTGGATCTTTATCCTCTGGTCTTCTTATAGATTCAACCAGTCCAAATAATTCTCTAAGATCTCTTTTTAAGGTTAAATATGCATTTTATTTAAATCACACTGAAAACATTGTAATTTTGTTCTAAAAGTCAGTCCTTGGAGTTTTTTGCGCTTTCTTCTCCGTAGTGATCTACGCTTTGTAATGAGTAACAAAGCTTAATAATATTTATTTAGCCGAATGAGTCCTTGACAATTCAAAAGTGCCTGTAACTAATTTCTCCTGCCTGCGTCTTCGCCCGCATGAAGTTTCTTGTGTTAACATAAAATATACCCTAAGGCACTTGACAAACGTGTAACTTTCAATGAGTGATAGTGATTTTCGAAATCGGATGATAAGTCTCAAAGGTTTCCACCTCCTACATCCAAAAACTTACAAACTGAACCCTTGTATATTTTTATATATTAGTGTAGATAAATTGTGAGTTTGAAATACATAGTATAACTTTAGTGAACAAAGCCACCTGTCCACTATTAGCACGGTGGCTACTAAATTCGAGTAACGTTGTATGTGATTTCGAAAGAGCGCGTTCAAATAATGGCATCGTTATCTTTTATCGTTTTGTTAAACTCAGATCTGGTATCACTGGTGTGCGGTTTAATGCGTGTACCTAGGAATTTATATTATGCTTTATATTATTGGTCAAGTTTCCTGCTTTCATGACACATGTTCAGATTTTCGTCTTACACACTTGAAAGATTGGTTTAATTAGTGTTTGTTCTTTTTCTCTTAATTGTTTGATGAAATGAATATTAATAACCATGTCAGCCATATAAGTATACGTCGTGTGCACTAAGAACATCAGGTTTTTTTGCAAAAGATTCTTAAACAAACAAAACCAATGCGATGGGTGAACGGGAAAACTGAGTGGCATGCATTATGCAAATAGAAAGAAAAATGAAAGAAGTGCATACAAAATATAAACAAAAAATTATATCCAATAAACATTATGACATGACTCCTTGCAGATAAACACATTTCATCACCCACATTTTGCAAGTAGGTTTAAGTCCCATGGACTAGAGCAGTGTGTTTGTAGTTAAAATAATACATAATCTTTCTTTTATGATTAGAAAACGTTTCAGTAGTAATAAAATAGAGACACTTAAACTTAAAACTAGCTACGCGTGATTTTTCCAAAAGAAATGGGGGCAAGAGGCCAACCGCCTACAAGACGAAATTTCTAGCCAAAAAAAAAATGGTGTGATTTTAAGTTGTTACAAAAGTGCTAGAAAATGCGCTGATAGTTCGTGCTATGGCACCAGAACTCGCGTGATTACAGACTACAGTGCAGTGGGAACGATTCCTTATTGGGAGAGGTCCATGTTCTGGAATGAATTACAATAGTTTGATGAATCAATGGGTTTTTATTCGTGCTTTATTTGTTTCGGCTAAGTCACGGGAATGTATTTACATATAACAAATTTTGAATAGAACTCGTACAAGTTCTGGAATTGGAATTTTTAAAAGAAAAGATCGCGAACAGTCTGACAAGACCTGTATGACAAGAAATAAAAAAATATCACACTTTCCTAATTTTGTCAGCGGGTCGGTAGCATAGATTGTGTGAGCCTAGATCTAGAGCTACAATTTTAGAATAATCAGTAAGATCCATAAGCTCCTGCAACGTGTAGATATAAGGGTGCACAGAACATTAAAATATATTTCTTATTTGTATTAAACAATGTTTTCAGACATGAACCAACCAAGAAATTACACAGTAACTGGCTTGTGGAGGTCAGGTTACTTCCTGCGTATAAATTATTGGTATTCAGCTACATCCGGTTAGACGGGAAGCCGACTCCAACATAGTTGATATTGTCTGGGCAGATGATGAATGTTTTCAATCATGAAGATCTTGGTCAACGAACTGTGTCACAAACAACTCATAAAACTCGAAAATTGAAAATCAAACAGATCTAATTCACTCAACAAATGCAAGTGAACATTATAAAAACAGATTTTGATCAACATAACCCAGAATTTTGCATACTAGCACACGTCTTCCGTCTTATTTCATACTAATATTATACATGTGAAAGTTACTCTGTCTGTCTGCTACTTTATCACGCTTCACTGGCTGATCAGATTTAGATGAGCTGCATAAAGATAGACCATGACAGGGGTTAGAGCATCATTGTTATCCCAATTTATTTGTGGTCGGCGCAACATGTCTTCTTCTTCCATAGTTTTCTATTAGTCGGCAACTCATGAGTCAACCTCTTTCTAGACTTGGGTTTAGAGCACTACTAAATACACTTCACTACTACTACGGATACCTAATATACTTCATTATCATCACTCTCCTGCCCTTATCCCAATTTATTTGTGGTCGGTGCGTCATGTCTTCTTCGTCCATACTATTACTTGTCATCTCATCAGACATCTCTTTTCTTGCCATTTCTGGCCATCTATCGTTTCTTTGGTCTTCCTCTACTCTTCCTTTGGTAAACTTAATATACTTCTTATTCCGATATTACGTTCCCGTAGCGTTCTTTCTTCAATCCGTGCGGGTGAAGCCACGGGAAATAGCTAGTAAGTTAAATTATCGTTCGGAGAGATTTATAGCCGTTTTCTTTAGATGAGCATTACGTGGGCTCGTGGGAGATTGTGTTTGGAGGTTATTTTCTTAACCCTGTGCCATGAACCCAAATGAGAGGAGTGTATGATGAATGTGGAACGAGATGAGATGTGTTATTTATAAAGGAATGGTGTTTCGTAAACAGTAGGGTAATTGGGAACGTTTTAATTAGAGTTTAGTTTCCGATTTACGTTTTTGATGTGTATTGTTTTGGCGTTAACTTGTTTTATATTTTCACATATTTAAAATGTGCTATTTCTGTAAATTTCCTCAATCATATGTTGTTTTTGTCCATTTGTTTACTTCTTAGGTTTTAGCTTTTTAAAATATGAGAAGAATAAAAAAAGTTTAAAATGGTACACTAGGTATTTATAATTTTGATTGTGCTCAAACTTCGATTTCATCCAAGATGAAGATTTTCCACCCAGCTGGTAGGTAAAGCAAAAATTTTATATTTTCTTCAAAAAATTAGAAATAGGGCAAAATATTTATGATTGGCGTAAATGTCACGAACGGATGCGCAGTTCAGTTTTACAAAATAAAGGTATATTTAGTGGACATCATAAGTTGTCATAAGAACAAGTGGACTAGACATGTGCTTGTCCACTGGAAACAGACAGACAGACAGTTTGGACATTTCCGGATTTTTGCCAATTACAAGTGCATAAACAAATTATTGTTATTTTCTACTTCCAAAAAATCAGTCATATTACGTATGACTGATTTTTTGGAAGTATAAAATTATTGAGAAGATTCTTTATTATTGAGAAGATTCATTACTGCTGAAAGTACCTAAGAATCAGTCACCTTTATTTTTGGTCTTACTCAAGATAAAACAATGTCATAGTGATACAGCTCAAATTATGTTAAAACTGTAGAAAAAATTGCACTGTAGGTATTTTAGTACCTAAACAGTCAATCAAAATAATAAACTCAGATTTTCAAACTTATGTTGAAGTGTTGTTAAAAGTTGACTGAAAAAATATGTGTAGGCCACAAAACAAAAAAAAACTAATAATTCCCATAAAAACAAAGCTCTTGTGGCGTAAACTAATAATTTTCGTTTGAATTCACTTTGTGCTCGTTATTTCTTTCAAGCTTGAATTATTTGGTATAATATTTTATCCTGGGGGATTAACGAAAGTAGGATGCGTCTACATACTCCGCAAGATTTCGAAACTCACTCACAAACTCGTGATATATGGACGCTTTTGTTTTAGTTGGCAAAATCTTATTGATGACATAATAACTCTTCCATATTCTGAAACACAACCGTCTCTTTGTTAGCTCTTTTAAAATTTGAGAAACGTTCAGTCGAATGATGTGATTTTGTGTTGTGGTTTAATTCTTAGATATATTTTCTGGTGAGGTTTTAGTATAGGTAAGAAGTAAATAGATAGGTCCACACTGACGGAGTTGGGACACACAAAACTTCCAAAAAAATTACTTGTCTAAAATTATTTCATCTACTGACTTTTCCAGTTTCATTGACTTTTTTGACAAATGAATGAATTACCAAATGAATAAAAATAATCACGCTATCGACCCAGTAATCATGGAGTAGGTAATCGGTGCACATACATAACCTCCTTCTTTTTTAAAAGTCGGTTAAAAATGTACCTATATTTTACGTTTCACAGATTATAAACCGATTAAGTTAAGCGTTTCAAATGGTAAGTGGTCCACAGTTTTATAGGTCAGTTTATTTTTGACTAAGTACCTACTAATATTACTATTCAACTTCACTAAAACAATCGTATCTATCAATAAATCATTTGAACTGTTGTCGTTAAAGCGTCACAGAACATGCGTCTAAAATAAAAAAGCTAAAAAAAAACTAAACTCAACCCAGTAACAGAGAAATTAAAACTAAATTTAGCTTAGAAAAAAGTAGGTGAGTGAAATCATTTACTTAGATTGTTAAAAAAGACTCTTCCGATACCGGGAATCGAACCCGAGCCTCCTGGGTGAGAGCCAGGTATCCTAGCCACTAGACCATATCGGATGTTGAAGTGCTAGTCGAATTTATGGAGCATAATAATGGCGAGTTCTGGAAATTTCATTATTTTATCTGTAATTGCTTTATTTATCCATTTTATAATATCATTAATATGATTTATGACAATTATTATAATAACAGATGATACCAATATTTTTTATTAAAGACCGTGTTTTCGGGTTATTAGATTTTTTTACGGTGTTGTTAACGTTAAAATGACAACCCGCTATAAATTAACCTAGAATTTGAAATAAATATTAACATTTTTCTTATTTTTTCATCAGGTTAATGTCACTATACCTACTACTCTGTATGGGTTAACCACTGACCTACTTCATTGATAATTTGGCGAATGAAATAGGTGAAAATAGAAGATGTAAGAGGCTTTCTATTAGACCTTCTCCTCATACATATAAAAAGTCTGTGAACCTAACAAATCTTTTTCATGATCTGTTTTGTTCGATATTGATTTGATATTCAATCGCGCTCATGGCGTTTAAATTCCTCATTATCATTACTTGCAACTTTTAGGTAAATATATTTTAGTTATAGTTCACTACCCTATAACGGTTAACTATAATATATTTAAGAGATTATTTAAGATTACTAATTTTACTATTGATGAGAAGTAATGCTACTGCGCCTAAATGTACAATTTTTAATTGGTAGTACTTTTAATTATTCTCTCATATTTATATAGTCCTCTTTTGAGACCTTAACAGACAGTAATTAGAGAAGACCTGGCCAGCTTAGGTTAGCTCTATATGCGTAGATCTCGCTCTTCGCCCTTAAAAAACATTGAAACAGAAACCGCAAAAATACGCATAAAAGGGTCATTTAATATTGTTACCAAGTTGTTTGAAACAGGCATCCTAAATCTCAAGTATAGGTACCAATCAGCAGTCCTGTACCTAATTAGGTCTCGCGGCAGCCACATCAGTGCTTTCATCACATTAAACATTTGTTTACACTTTATTCGTGTCGCTCCACATTACTGCCGAGTAGCCAGCTACAGTGTGGGTAGCAGGGTGAGCAGTAACATTACTCCAATATGTTTCTCTTCCCTGATATTAAAATTAATCAGTGTCCTGAAAACTTTTTTTTCCTGAATATCTTTTTTTGCTTGTTGCTTAAATATTAGTAAGATCTGTCTATATACTGGCTGATCTGCTAGTCCCACCACTAACCATGCCGCGCTTGTTTTTCACCATTTCATCGATCAAATACTTTTTTGATTTTCTTGTTCTTATAAAAAACTTTTTTTGCAAAAAATCAAACCGACTTCAAAAAACACAAAAAAGTGAAAAATAACTTTAGCTTCAGAAGTCGGCGGTTTGTTTTATTAATTTAGTTTTTTTGTCACCGACCCTTTTTTTTTTTTTTTTTTTTTTCGGATGGGAAATCATCAAATGACTTCTCCCGCTCTGGGCGGAGCAGAAGGGAGTGGTGACGACGTAAGGTTGATTGTGAGGTTTTGGGGTATTTTTGCAATTTTTGAATAAAATGACACGACTGTTTTGTAGCTCTGTACTGAGGCAACTAAAGTACATAATACGATCAAACATACCGCCCACCAAAAGGACCCTATGTCCTTTTACAAATACAATTAATTGGGCTTAATAACTAACTTATTGTTTCTAAACTTAACAATTTTTCAAAGTAAATCTAACAAATTCTTAAAGTGGACTGTAATGTAAAAAAAATGAATAACAGGTTTTCAAATATTTAATAAGTGCCTACATGTCTGTTTACTACACATAATAGTACAGTACCAAGTATTAAGTATGACTCATTAAGGTAAGTAGGAACCTATCTGTTTCACAATAGAATTAGTTATTAGTTGTAAGTATACATAGTTTTAAGTAGTAAGGAAGGTGAGTACATCATTGTTATTGCAATACAGTTTAGCAACTTCAATCATCGAATGGTAAGTATGTGTACATAGGTACATAATTATCTCAGTAGTAAATATGTAGTATAAATAGATACATAGTTAGTTTTATTTAGACCTAAGTACATACCTTTAATAATGTAATGAACAATGATATGTAATATCATACAGACTTAAATTCATAAGGTAAGTAGAATACATAAAGATAAGCAAGTATATAAACAAAACTTGATTCATTTATCTAACAATTACTTAAACGTCTTTAGGTAGGAATATTAACTTAGATAAAGGTCTTTTTAATTCACTTTGTCCTTTACACTGTACTGTAACCACTCTCACTAAATTGTCTTTTCCAGGATGCAGCGTTATAATTTTTCCCAGGAGCCATTTCGTAGGAGGCAGACCCTCCTCCTTGATGACCACAATGTCTCCCACGGTAGGTGACTGGATAGCCGATTGCCACTTGGTCCGTTGTTGCAGAGTGTTTAAGTATTCTGAATGCCACCTTCGCCAGAAGTCTTGTGTCATTCGCTGTACTAACTGCCATCTAGTCAATAGACTGATTTTTGAGTTTTCATATTCATAATCAGGAACACTGAGTAAGGGCTCACCTATTAAAAAGTGCCCAGGAGTGAGTGGTGACATCGTCTCAACAGTATTGTCCAGCTGGCATAATGGGCGGGAGTTGAGACAAGCTTCTATTTGTGTTAGCAATGTTGCCATCTCTTCATAGGTAAGTTTTGTGTCTTTGCTAACTCTTGCTAGATGTCTTTTTGCAGCTTGCACTCCAGCTTCCCAGAGGCCTCCACAATTTGGCATTCGAGGCGGGATAAAATGCCACGTAGTTCCATCGGTTGCTAAGTGTTCGGAAATTTCTTTGGAAATGCTGTTTTCCCCTACTTTGAAAAGGTCTTTGAGCTCCCGTGCAGCACCAACGAAATTAGTGCCGTTGTCGCTAAACAGATGAAGACATCGCCCTCGACGTGCGACGAATCTCCGAAATGCAGCCAGGAATGCTTGAGAAGTTAAGTCGGTTACGGCTTCCAAGTGTATGGCACGTGTAGCCATACACACAAATAAACAGATGTACCCTTTAGTAGCATGATGGCCTCGCCCTTTCGATGTTCTCATTAATACAGGACCTGCATAGTCAACTCCACTGTTTAGAAATGCCCGCTGTGGACTCACCCTAACAGCTGGCAATTCACCCATTAACTGGTGGTTTATCTTGCCTTTATTCACAAGGCAAACCTTGCAACTTCTTATGCATTTTCTTACAGCTGATTTTAAGTGAATTATCCAATAATTACTTCTTATGTATGTCATCATAACCTGTATACCACCATGTAAAGTTTGTTTGTGTGCTTCGTTAATCAACAATGTAGTGATATGTTGATTACTCGGTATAATTATAGGATGTTTGGTTGTGGCTGGCAAATTAGCGTTTTGTAAACGACCTCCAACTCTCAGCAAGTTGTTTTTATCTAAAAATGGTGTCAAGCTAATTAGTGAACTTGATTTTCTCACCCTACCATTTTTCTTAATGGATTCTATATCTCTTTCGTAAATTAATTGCTGATAGTATATTATGCACCTTTGCAAAATTGTGCTCATTTCATTTGTAGTTATATACTTCTCTTTGTTTTTATTGTTTAATCTTCTGCAATAAGCAAGTACTCTCTTCATTCTAGTCAGATTTGAAAATCTTTCCCAAATTGGGTTTTCTTCCTTTTCTTGGGTTTTACTTGTAATAATAGTACAACAGGTAATTTTTAACTCTAACTCTGTCTCTGTATTTTCTGACCTTCTCAAATGAACTTCTTTTTCTGATAGCCATTCTGGCCCCTTCCACCACATCTTCTCTTTTTTCAGATCTGTTAGTAACATTCCTCTGGATGCTATGTCAGCAGGATTTTCTTGTGACACGTCATGATGCCACTGTATGTTGTTTGTATTGTCTTTGATTTCCACCACACGATTCGCAACAAAGGTCTTCCATTTTTGAGGTTCACCATGAAGCCACGCCAGTACTATCGTTGAGTCTGTCCAGCAGTAGGTTTGGTTATATGGAATTTTCATGGCTAATGTGACTTGTTTTAGAAGCCTTGACAACAAAACAGCTCCACACAGCTCAAGCCGAGGCAGTGATACTGTTTTCAACGGAGCAACTTTGGTTCTTGATGCAATTAAACTTGTGTAAACAGTACCATCCTGTTGTTTTACTCTGCAGTATACAACAGCTGCATAGGCTCGAGTGGAAGCATCGCTGAAGCCATGCAATTGTATTGCTTTTATATTGCTGCTATACGAGCGTAACCATCGGTTTAGAGAAATTTTGTTGACATTCTTGAAATCGTTTCTTATCCTCAACCAATCTGCGGTTAATTCATCTGATAATGGTTGATCCCATTGTGTGCCAACTAACCATAGTTTTTGAATGAGCATCTTAGCCAGCACAATGCTTGGCGATATCCATCCTAATGGATCGTAGAGCTTCTGTACATCGGACAAAACATTTCTCTTTGTTATGGTAGATGGGGGTGAAGAGAGACTGATTTTGTAGAGAAATTGATCAGTACCAAGATTCCAGGTGATACCTAACGCCTTTACAGTACCATCTAGGTTTATATCAAGTTGGATGTTTGAAGAAATGTTGCTTGGATCCATCGACTTCATCAATTCGATGTTGTTTGATGACCATTTCTTCAACTCAAAACCTCCCTTGCTTAACATAGCTCTGAGTTGATTGCTAGCTTCTATGGCTTCCTTTACAGTGTCACAACCCGACATGACGTCATCGACATAGAAATCTGACAATGTAATGTCAGCAGCTACTGGATAGCTATCTCGTTCTTCGTGTGCAAGTTGGATCAAGGTCTTCACTGCTAGATAAGGAGCGGAAGTAGTCCCAAAGGTCACGGTAAGTAATCTAAAATCTTTTATTTCTTCATTGCTATTGTTTCTCCACAGGATTCTCTGAAAATCAGCATCTTCCTTGTATAACATGACCATTCTGTACATTTTTTGTATGTCCGCAGCGAAACAAACGGCGTGCATTCTACAGCGCATGATTATGCTTCGTAGGTCTTCTTGGAGCACTGGACCAGGTAAGAGTTCATCATTTAATGATATGCCATTTGTTCCCTTACAGGATGCGTCGAAAACTATGCGGGTTTGCGTGGTTTCTTTATCTTCACGCAGGACTGGATGATGGGGTAAGTATACTGATTTTCTTGTATATATTTCCTTTTCAGGTACTTCTTCTATATGACCTAAGTTTTTGTAGTCTTCTATGACCTTTTTGTATTCCTCCTTTAACTTAGGCTGATTATTAAACCTTCTCTCTAAATGTATCAATCTTGATTTAGCTATATCTCTTGAATTTCCTTCGGTTGATTGAATACAATTTGTTTTAAATGGTAGTTTCACTATAAATCTTCCTTGTTCATTTCTTGTGTATGTTTTGTGATAAATATCTTCACATAATTGTTCCTCCTTTGTATTTTTTCGCCTTGTAGTTGTGTCTATCTCCCAAAGAACCTTTAACATGTTCTCAACGTCTACTTGGTGATGCATGACAAGAAATGAATGTTTCTGTTGTGTTGTATCTATTTCTCCAAACAATATCCATCCTAGGGTTGTTTTCTGTGCACACGGAGACCCTGGCGGACCCTTAATTAATTTGTGTTCGACTATTCGTGCATATTCCTTCACACCAAGCAGCATATCTATCGGGCCTGGTATGTTGTACTCTGGATCAGCAAGATCAAGACCCTCCAGGTGCTGCCAGTTGTGAACAGTCATTGTATGATGTGGTATTCTCGTGGTCAGTTGCTTGGTCATGACGTAAGCTTCGACGTGCATGTTGAATTCTGGTTTCCCTCTCGATAATATGTTTAGCTGAACCACGTGTTTAATAGGTGCCTGCATAGAACCCACACCAGTCACAGTGCCTTCAATTGATTTTCTTTGAAGCTTCAATAATTGAGTTGCCTTTTCACTTATGAAGCTCGCTTGTGAGCCTTGATCTACAAGAACCCTTAACAGTGTCGTATGTCCATTTTCTCCTTTTACTTTGACTAGTGCAGTTGCTAATAATGCTCTTCCAGATACTCCAACACCAACATGAAGACTTGTTATAGCCTCCTTATTGTCTTCTTGTTGAGACGTCGATGGTTGTATAGGTTGGTTAGGTGTGGCCTCTGTGGGACCCTTCGAAGCCTCTGATTTGTGGAGCAAGGAATGGTGACGTCTTTTACATACGCGGCAAGTAATTGGTACCTTGCATTTATAAACTGAGTGACCCGGAAGCAAGCAGTTGAAACAAAGTTGTTTTTCTTTTACATAGTTGTTACGTTGAGTAAGGTCCATTTTAATAAATTGTTTGCAATGACATAAGGTATGCTTTTCACTACAAAGTATACAGCTTTTTTCTTTAACAGCACTCACGGCATGATAGGATCGCTCCTTGACTGTACGGTCTTTATTTGTTACGGGTTGTATCATTTCCAGAGTTCTAAATTTCGATTCTAAAAATCTTTTTAAATCTGCCCAAGGTGGTATCTCTTCTGACCCGTCCTTATAGGCATAAGTTTCCCACTCTTTATGTGATTCCTGGTCCAGCTTCTGAATCACCAGAAAAATAATTAATGGATCCCAGGAATCGGTGTTAATTTTCAAGTTTTTTAGGTTATTTATGCACTCTGTTGTAGTATCTAATAAAGTCTTCACACTGTTAGCGGTTTGCGTTGTGATTTTCTTTTGATAAAAAAGTCTTTGTAAAACAGAAAACACAATAACACGTTTATTTCCGTATCGGTCTTTTAACAATTGCCATGCTTGATTGTAATTATTGTCCGTAACTTGGATGTGCCGTAATATTATTTCTGCCTCACCGGTAACACTAGATTTTAGGTAATGTAGTTTTTGAACGTCACTGATTGAATGATTATTGTGCACAAGTGATATGAACATGTCCTGGTATGTAGGCCACTCCTCGTATTTTCCCGAAAAGGTTGGTAATTGAATCCGAGGCAGTTTTACGATCGAACATTGCCCTTGACCACCAAGTAACGATGTGTTTGATGTCTCCATTGATGTTTGCTGCATTTTGCTCAACATGTCTGTCATGTCTGCTTGTAAGCAAAGGTACAGGTCTTCAACGACGAAAAAGTCTTCATTGAGGAAGTACGGGATATCTCCACGCTTGTCTCTCGGAGTACATTGTGTCAACATCTCATGAGCTTGCTTAAAGGAACACCAATACTCTTCAATGCACTTCAATCTAGCCTTTATGTAGCCGTCTGTAAGTCTCACTTTAGAGCACTTCTTTAAGTTCACTTGAGTTTTTTGTATCAAATTTGCCACGTCTTCTAGTGTATTCAAATACTTTTGTTGCTCCGAAGTTAACGTAGCCATTATAACGTTCTATTATGTACGTATTGTAATCTCATTACACTTGTGTTATGAATAGTCAACCACACTTGTATATAATAATCTATGTTCATATAAAAACTTCACAATTTTGCGTAAACAAGTCGTCTTCTTATCTCTGGAATGCGGCCTTTTGTTCTCAGCTCGCTCGGCTACCGATTCACTAATGACCCACAGGTGTGCCGGGTACTGATTATGCGGCTCGATTTGCGACCATATGGTGACGACGTAAGGTTGATTGTGAGGTTTTGGGGTATTTTTGCAATTTTTGAATAAAATGACACGACTGTTTTGTAGCTCTGTACTGAGGCAACTAAAGTACATAATACGATCAAACAGGGAGTGTCAGACTTTTACTGACTAAAACCCATCCATGTTCCTTCATCGCCCTTTGTGTTCCGGGGCCACGGTATCTCTTTCGAACAGTCCCGCAACCCCGGCAGGCTTCGGTCCTTGCGGACCCCTTCCTATTGCTGACTCTCTTTGATTGTCACCGACCCTGTGTCTTAATCTGGAACGTGGTACTGCACCTTTTAACGTTACGCCATAGACGTCACAGTGGGCCAGAAATACTAACACAGTTACCCGACTGCGCGGAGTTGTGTAAGACCCTGCATCATAACATTGCATCCGGTGTATTGAAGCCGCCTTGTGGATTCGTAAACGGTGACGTCATTGGTTAAGAGTCTTTGAACTTTCAGGGTAAGGGTTTTTAGTTTGGGAAAAATCTTTGCGGAGAGTCGGTGCGTTTTGCGGGAAAATCACAGGAAATAGAAGCTTTTCTCACACATTTGTAGAGATATTTGTATGTATTTAGTTTATAATTCTCTCGACATTAGTTAGCTTTTGTAGAGCTCTAGTGTGAGCGCTAACATAACTGCCCTCTCTGTTCCTTTACTCTCATAGCCCGATGTACAGCAACCCGACACGAGAGGGGGGACTTCAGGAATGGTACTGACAAAATTATTTCTAACTGAAAAACACAAAAGGTCTATGTCGGTGCACGTGTGATTCCAGACTCTCTTCTTCCGACTCGGAATCGAACCCAGGACTAACTCAGCAGTCGCTGTTGTTACCACGAAACCAATTTGTATATAAGTGAGACCTACATTTATGTACAAAATAATGTCATCTTTTTATTAGATGTAATGTTTTCATAAATCGTTACCCACCTCTTTTGTTGTTGTTACACCTAAATCTAACCTAAGCAAGGTTTAAAGAAACAAGTGCCATAACGATGAAATATTCACTGTTATAACTCTATTATTGCTAACATTCTCATTAAATGACACATCTTTTAATCCCAATCTATTCTGCAAACATGCACGACCCACTAAAGCACACATCTAGACGTTTGTACAATAGTTATGATGAAGCGAGTTGGCTGTACTCCACCGTTTAGATAAATGGGTGAATTTCTGAAATTATTCCAAATGTAATAGATTAGTACTGCTTTATTATAAACTCTTTTATGTTTATCTCCTTTGAAATGTTTGAAAATGTATTGTGGTTCATACAAAAATATTGTTAGGAAGGTTTTATATTATGAAAACAACACTGCTTGTCATTATACTTATAAGGAGTACTTTTTAGGGACGTAGTGTTCAAAGGACTTCACTTTGTGTAATTTATTTCATCACCACTACTCTCAAAATGTAGAAGACAAATGTCTTGAGGAAACTGCATGTAAACCAAAAATTTGCCATGTTAAACGAGCTCAGCCAGTTATGTCAAACATCCCAAGTTTAACATTAAGACGACTTTCTTATTTTTTATTTTACACAAAATAAAAATAAACATCCACATTGCAATAATATTACGTACAATGGCAAGGTTAACACAGAATTGGGTTTTCTTACAGCAAACCTAATTTTGATTGCGATATTTGCAGAAGAATAAAATTATATTGGACTTTGTCGTAGTATATTTTATTTTTCACGTACCTATGTACAAACTAAAGCAATTTTCTTATATTTTTACGACCGGCGTAAATGTCATCTCTGCAGTCACAACACTCACACCTGTGTTTTAGGTTTTACTGTGTTTTAATGAACCTAAAGATTGCGGAATGAGTTTAACAGTGATTCTCCATTTAAAAATAACAACTCAAGTAACAAAATAATCAAAATGGTTTTATTAATTAATAAAATACAGTAATCATTGCTTGAAAACACTTTATTACGACTTTTACAAAATAATAAAATGTCTATAAAAACATTTATAAACTTACTTTTGCCCCGGAAATTAACAAACAGCAACGTCCTACCGAGAAAAAAGTATGTAGGTGACTTGTAGACCAGGGTTACTGGTCTATCCGTAGGTATACAAATGGGCTTGAAATATTTTTGTATAGAGCCTAACTTCCGCCATTTCAATCTTTTTTCAAAGTTGCCAACCACCTACATTAATCGATAGCTGGTATAAATAGTTCAATACAAACAAGTTTTGTATGAGACCAAATGTTCTAAAGTGTCACGTTTCCGACCTATGAGCTATCAAAGTTATAGTCTATTCACTGATGGCATCTTCAGCACAACTTTAGTTTGATGAGTCACGCATAAAACGCGTATCAATCGATAGCTGACATCAATATAAACAAGT
Organism: Xestia sexstrigata; assembly: GCA_941918905.2. Taxonomy (NCBI): domain Eukaryota; kingdom Metazoa; phylum Arthropoda; class Insecta; order Lepidoptera; family Noctuidae; genus Xestia; species Xestia sexstrigata. The sequence goes on along the minus strand of OW799201.2, from coordinate 2,048,197 downwards.
TTTGTCTGAGACGAAATGTTCTAAAGCCAGCCAAAAAATTCAACCCCTTTCATCAAAATCCATTTAGCCGTTAAGGTATAAAAGCGTGGCAAACAAAATTATCACATGTTTAATGTTAGTTAGAATGCACAATTTTCAAATACCCCGAAGCGTAGCTACAAGTTCACCGTCCGAGAAATAGACAACAAATCATTCGAATTATCTTTTAAGAACTCAGAAACAAATGAGGCACAGATTCCTCCGATATGATCCGGATGACATATTCATGCATTAGTAACCTCAAATAAGGTAACCTACTTTCTCCTAACGCTTTTTTTTCTTAGAAAACATCGAGTTCAATCATTATGAATACTAAAGTAACAAATGTTCCAAATTATTATCGCAATAATCTCTTCAGAATAAAGAATGGCTTGTAAAAATAAACCTACGTTTTATAGATATGTAAATACGTAATAAAAATGTAGAGGAAACTGTTGAATTCGTGAAGTTTTTTGTTGTAATATTTGTGCCTCGCTTAACAAGATGTTGAAAGAGGTTCTTGTCCATCTGTCTGATCAAACATTAAATCTAGTATTTAAATGTATTTTTATAGTGGACTGTCAGTATCATCTGAATGCGTTAATAATGATAAATGAGATCATTTATCTGAATTTTAAAAGACTTCAATCAGCCTCTAATGTTCCAACTGTTGGTACACAGGCCTCCTCCTCTGTGAGACAGGGCAGACCATAATCCACCAAGCAGGCCTTTCACGGATTGGTATATGTCAGTCATGTCTTTGAACTTTTCGTTCTACGTCTTCATCATCATATCAGCCCAGCAGTGGTTTATTATCCACTGCTGGGTATAGGCCTCCCCTTTTTTCTGCCACACTTCCCGGTTCTGTGCGTTCCTTTTCCAGGTGTTTCCCGCGACTATGACGGGTCTACGCCATGCTGGGTTCAAATGTTCTTTCACCGTTTTGAGAGCAATTGGAGATGCAATTATTTTTTTTATGTTCGAACCTACGACCTGCCTCGTAAGTCACTGCTGTTACGACTAGGTTACTATATGTACCCGGTATGTTTAGGTCAACGACCTATCAGACTGACGAAATGAGAAACTTATCACATAAATGTCACTCAAACTAGTAGACAAAATTCTATATCCCTGTGTCACGGTACGACTACAATTTAGGCTATGAACATTTAGATTTTAGACAAAGACTGAATCTAGACTGGGTTAACGAACCTCAGGTCAATGGCCGAGAGCCGTCATTATAAGATTGACAGGAGAAAGCTTCCGGGTAAATTTCAGTTAACATTTTCTTCTATTTTTAAGTTTAATTTTCTTTTAGGTGTAATTAATATTTTCTTACAATCTGTCAATGTTTGTAGCGTGAAACTACTGGGAAAATAACGATGAAATTGAGACCTATTTTTTTTTTTGGTATTTATCGCCATAATTAAGATCTTTTAATATCATCAACTCATCACTCGGTGGACTCATTACTGATAGTCGGTTATCCTCCTTAAAGATTCTTGAGACCTCTTTGGATTTGATTTGGTCGTTAGTTAGCAAAAACGGAGTAAATGATGATGATGAACGGAGTGAACGATGAAACGGAGTCTGACAGAATGGAACAAGAAAACGTGTTGCGCCGACCCTAAATAGAATGGGACAAGGGAAGATGATGACGATGATTAAGCAAATAAGGCACTTACATCACAAGGCTTTCAAAAATAGAATAGAGATTTACGAGTCTATAGTTTTGTCATATCATGAACATGTGGAGCGTTAACTTTAATTTATTGTTACAAGAGACAGATAAATTTACGAAGGTAATAGTTACAGTTCTCTGAAGGGATACATAAGGAAGGCAGATGCGTCTCCCGCCTCCTACATTAATATATTTAAATGCCACGTTATTAATAGTTGAAAATGGAGAGAGTACTAGCTCGTGCCTAAATGTCAACCGTGGCCGCCGCTCCAGGTGTCGTCCTGTTTAGAATGCGTCACGTTTTGAATATATTGTTCCGTGTGGTTTTCCTGTGCTTGACGACAATGTAAATTATATTTTTACGAGTGAAAAACTTATGGTACTTACATGTTCAGGTGACGTGCAAAGACTAACACAATTCAAACAACAATTGTTATTTATGTTGTGTGAAAATACAGTTTACAGACCCCAGAATAAGTTGTTTGTTACATTTTCAAATTATACTACTCTATAATCTCTTATTACTTACGCAACAAAACAGCTTGTGACTCAATATGCATAAAAACAAGGTGAAACTAAATTAGTTAGCGAAACATCACACATGAAACAAAAAAAAATAATGATGATAAAATATGAAATCGGTTTTTTTTTTATCGTGTTTAGATATCGATAGTAAGTCTGTAGTTACGCCAGCCAATTAAATTTGACATATTTTCCAGGGAAAAACGTGTATTTTCCATTAATTTCAACTAAATTATTAGGCTCATTTTCATACAATATTTCTGTACAGCTCTCACTGTGTTCTTCCCCTATTTCCAGATGGCTGGTCCGAGTGATAGAGGACGTGCAGGGCGGCGAACTGCGCACGCGCCAGGGCTATGTGCCAGCCGACGTTCTGAATGAAAAGCAGACCGCGGAGAGGGACCAGACCGCCATGGCGGCGAGACGACAGTAAGTTGACACCTTTACTTTATGGTACAAGACGATATTTATGTAAAAATTGATCTTTGTAAATATACAAGTTTATAACTTGCGGTTAATCCGTTAAATACCTACCATATCCCGGAACCGGACGACATCGAACCGTTTGTATAGATCGACTCCAAACATAATCGATGCATCACAATCAACGTTCCTCGGTCGATTAACGAAATCTAGCTATCAGTCTCGACAGATAAAATCGCTAACTTTTGATTGCTAATTACTTACGAATAAATCGTTTGCAATAATAATGATGCTTGCGAGAAACGCATCTTGGATGTAGAGACTTGCGTTACTGGCAAGCATCATTATTGCAACCGAATTTATTAGTTAGTAATTAGCAATCCAAAGTTAGCGATGTTGTCGTTATCTCTGTCGAGACTGCCGGCCATGTCGATCTGACAGGCCAGCTACAATCTAGTGAAATATTATATATTCACCACGGTTCCGATTGGTCACCAATTTTTTTTCCATACAAGAAGTCTCGACTCATCATCATGTTACATCGGACGTAAAGTAAGTGAATATTTAGCACACGGAACTCCCATCTTTGCAAAGCAAAGTTCTTCTGCGTTATCATTGTTGTTTCAGCTTTGGTTGCTCTCAGGATTTCCTGAAAACAGCTAGCATACAATCTTATGATTGATTTGCTTATCAGTCACTTGATCAGATTCCTAGCAACCTGATGCTAATTCCATACACAATTAGCCCAATAAGACAGCTTTCAGCTCTCAGTTCATATTCCAAATCGTGACGTAATTTCTTGGATACCCGAAATCCAAAAACGTCTTCAATGGGGGCTATCGTTTTTAAGCTCACCAGATGGCGCACTGTCGAGTAAGGTCCTGTCATTAATTATATTGAATACTATAAAGTACCAATAACTTCATAAAAAGTTTATTTTATTACTATAGCAACATAGTGTAAGCTTTAGATATACACACACAATTCACACACACACAATTCATAAATATAAAAAAAAAATGATTAAAAAAATGACAAATGATTTATACAATATTCTTCCTAAAATTAGCAAGCACATTTAAAAATCATTTTACCTCCAAGTATTAACAATTATGATCCTAAGTTGCTACTTAAAATCTTCAAGTCATAATTAATCAGGAATGGCTCAATCTAGAACACAATCGTGAGTATTAGTATAAATACGTGATAAAAAGGCACGCAACGCGCGAACACTCTATGACATCTGACATTTTGGAAGACCTTTGTCTACACAAGCGCCTCTAGTGGCAAATTCACACGCGATAGCCCCCATTGACGTAAGCAACACACCGAACAACATGTGCATCATCAAAGAGTACCTGAAGCGTTTGAAAGGAGTTCCACATCGGGGTTTTATTGTCGCTTAAGTCGGTGTTTGAAATTGGATCGTCGACTTTCAAGCCAATGTGGTACAGTCATTCATAAGTCGTTGACCAATGTGTCACTGCAAATCTTTGTGTTTATGATCGTTAGCATTTGGGACACGTAATTTTATACAACGTCAATGTCTAAATAAAAATAATACTCTACTTATGCAAATATTCATAAAACTGTACTCTCCAACGTCAAAGATATACTACTGATCCTTTCCCAAAGGGAGATCAAATCGGAGACAAAAAGCTTTTAAAAGGGCAATCGCTTTTATACAATCTCTGTAACAACTTTCAACAAACTTGACACAAGCTAATTTTGAATAGGATTTCCTAGGTTTATACTTATTATACTTTTTCTAGGCCCCTTGGATTATGATCCAATCCTGAGCCAATGTATGCATTGGCTCTGTCATTTATTTACTATCCCAAGGCTTCCTGGCAATTCCTGGGCATTTGCATGTGCATCCTTGCCTTGTAGAAATTGTTGATGTGTTGTGATAGCTCTTCCGTTTACACAATAAATTGTGTGCATATTCAACCTTGTCCTTTCTTCTATTGTTACCGCAAAGGTCAGTTTGCCGGAATTAAGCGTTTCCAGAAACCTTGCACTTGAAAAAAGCATGTGTACGTATAATATTCTGAAGAATTTCACACCTGTAACATTGTTGCGATCTATTTTTATGCCGGACTTGAAACAAGCACGAGAATGTTGTATCATTGAAAATGTTGAAAGTCTTATTGGATTTCCTTGTCAATTCTCTGTGGGTGAGGGTCTACCTGTCCAAAATCCAGTAATTAAAAAGTAAAAGTACCTAATTACGTAACACACTAACTTACAGTCAAATGTTGTTGTTAGGAAACAATATTAAAGCAACAATATTATGATATGAGTGCTAAGAGGGGTTTTCAACAAGCATATTTAGACCTAGATTATGCTCGCGGCTTCGGTCTCCTTATGTACGGAATGTACTCACGAGAACGTTTTGAAACGTCCTATAACACTCGGGGATAATGAAGCTTCCCTTATGTGAAAGAATTTCGGAATTTGATCAGTAGTTCCGAAGAGTACCCCTTTTTTTTTCGGATGGGAAATCATCAAATGACTTCTCCCGCTCTGGGCGGAGCAGGAGGGAATGTCAGACTTTTACTGACTAAAACCCATCCATGTTCCTTCATCGCCCTTTATGTTCCGGGGCCACGGTATCTCTTTCGAACAGTCCCGCAACCCCGGCAGGCATCGGTCCTTGCGCGCGCGTGGAACACGAACGCGCCGTCGACACGGCCTGTCGTCATGAGACGGACGGACGGCGAGCTAGCCCATAGCCCACCGTCCACAGGCCCGCGCGAAGAGTACCCCTTACATGTAAACTTACAGACAAATTTTACCTCTCTGTAATATTAGTATAGAGTATAGGTACTTGATAAATGACGGAAAGGCGCGATGATAACATAACAACAATCGTTTGTTTCGACGTTGATTTTCATCTCGATTCGTACGGGGCCTGAATCACAACTACAAACAATCAAATCTGACGAAGAGAAGAGAATATTGCCGAGATGTATACCTAAACAAACATGCTTAGGTATTTCTCTTCAAGTGGTACTTTCCATGGAGACGATTATAATTTCTCGGCATCATTTTAGGAGCAACTTTCGCCATATTTACACGTGTTGCTCCTAAATCCACATTTCTACTTTATGACCGGTCTTACTTCTTGGCAAGTCACTAGGAGAGTCCTATTAAATTCTTGTTAAATCTAGTGGGTGTGCGTGAAACTGTAACAAATCCTGTAGGTAATAACAATCAAAATGTTTATGGTTTTTGGATGGATTTCGATGTTAAATTGTGATATGGCTGTTGTTGGTGGACGTAATAATGGATGGACAGTTTTATTGGTGAAAGCTACCGATGTTATGGATTAGGGTATGATGAATTGCTTTCGTATCATTATCTGCCTAGCCTTTGGGGTCGGCTTCCAGTCTAACCGGATTCAGCTGAATACCAGTATTTTACATGAATAAAGCGACTGCCTATCTGACCTTTCATTCAAAATCCGGTCAGTAGTTTTTGCGTTAAAGAATAACAAACATCCATCCATCCTCACAAACTTTAACATTATTAGTAAGTATTAGTGGGATTAATCACAAAAGTCAGGTAACAAACACTGACTGGTACGATAATACGGGTGGAAACAATATAAAGAAAGAAAGAAAAAGCATTTATTAGCCCGCACAGGACAAAACACAAATTAAAAAACACAAACACAAATTAATTTTCTTAATATCACTAAGAAGCTGACCGACCGGAGTGACCGATCAACTTCTGATCTCGAAAAATGTAAACGTACAATATTTACGCCCACGATACAGCAAAGTATGTAAACATGTGCGGAATCAGAAGTTTTAGAGAGCATAAGTACAGAGCGCGGTAAGGTAACGAAACCACAGCTAGATCAAATTTTTCCTGTGCTGCCATCTATCGAGCACTGATGTCCACTTTACGGTATATGAACATTATTATGATGATTCTTGGGTAGTCTAGATGCTAGAAATGGTTGTAATATTTTTAGCTCACTATTCGAATACGTTTTAAACGAATATCTACGATAAATTTACCTACTATACTGATTTGTAGACCCACAGTAAAGCTTAGAAATACAAGATGACTTTTTTATCACTTTCCAAAAAAATGGGTATAATAGGTGAACGGATTAAAAGCAAATGGCATAATTAGTTTTTTTTTTTTTTCGAAAAAAAAAAAACCAAAAGAAATTCGATACGATTTCTAAGCTTTACTGTGCCTCTACAAATCAGTAGTAATTTTATGGTAGATATTGAGCAATCATGACTATTTTTTATACTTAATGTCAATAATTTTCGCAGCGCACTAAAAATAATGACTTTTATTGGCAACATTTTGATTCCTTGGGTTAGGTTGTTCCAATTTAGGAAGGGATCACTATTTTTTTTTTAAATATGTTGTAGCCTATGTTACTCGGTCAAGGTGTAGCTTTATAATGGTAAAAGAATTTTTAAAATCGGCCTATTAATTTTTGATTTAAATCGTAACAAACCAACAAAAAATCAAATCTTTTCTCTTTATAATATTAGTTTTCCTAGCGTTTTAATTTATTTGCATGGGACCGTAATAACTTTTTTAAATAATAAAAAACAGTTTTTCCTCATAATATCAACTATCTGCCAGTAAAATCCCAACAAAATCGGGCCAGCCGTTTCGGAGACTAGCCGAAACAAACAGACAGCCTGACAGACGAAAATCGTATATACTTTCATATATATGCGTTCAGTAAAAAGCTGTTATTTGGAAATTACAGACATTTCAATTTGATTTATTTGTAGAGCTCGTAAACACAATGTCAATGATTTCATAAGATCGAAAGGACCAGATTATTCCGTTTGATTTAAATTTGCGTCCATACGATTCACTACACCAAAAACTCAATTAAAAGTATATCTCTCATAAAAGAAACCACACATTATAATGTGCATTAGCATCCTTCATTTTATCCAAACAACCTCGGTTGTCAAAACTTCGTCGAGACACAAACTTAACAAAAATATGACAGCAGCCCGAGGATATGACCGACTCCTCTCACAGTTATTTCACACCTTGGAGGAGCAACCCAACGACAACCTTATTTTTACAGAAGTAAAGATCACTTTGATTTTGCCATACTTGTCTGTGGGGACAACCTAAAGGCAACCTTATCTTAATGAACATAAAGATCACTGTGATATAAATTCAAAAGTAAACTGTGAAACTGTGCCCTGTTTTCAGGACGATGCATTAAGTTATCATCAGCAATATAATTTGGCAAGAGTTTTCTTCATACTTCTCTTCCGTGTCAACAAACTGTCTTCGAAATCTTCGCTCATCTTTTGTTTTTTGGATGTGCTACCGAGTTCAGTGACGATCAACCATTTTTCACCCTTATGACCTCAGTGATAAGGTTGAAATTACCTCAGGATAATGTTTGCTTAATTTTACAGAATTCCATATTTAGAAGTTTTGGCTTTTGCTTTTGGCATTTTTGGAAATGTATTCAGAGTTCATTGGTTGTGCTTTTATGGATCTTATTTTTAGATGATTGGAAAGTGGCTGTCTGATTCATTGGATTTCCATGAGTTACATTTGTTTTATTCTTCTTTTGTGGAAACATTGACACTTGCTGTTATTCAAGGGACTACATTTTTTCCGCGGCTTCACGTGAACGTGGCTTCGCGTGTTTTTCGGCAAATATCCCACAAGGAAAATTTCTATCCAACACCGAAAAAAAGTAACAGATAGACAGACAGATTTTCAATTTCTTTTGAGCCAAAGACTTTTTGCGAAAATACTCTTTTTTTATAAAAGTACCTGTCGACGTAGCTATTTAAGTTGTCACACTTCAAAGCTCCTGCTAATATTAATAACTTGGAATGTTGCCGATCTTTTAACGCCAGAATTGTATCTGATAAATGGTAACTGTTCGTCGAACAAACTTGAGATATGAAATCAATAAATATCCATCGAATCTGAGCCAAATTGTCACTATAAACTTTTCTTAATTACTCTCCTGCCGTTATCCCAATTTATGTGTAGTCGGCGCAGCATATCTTCATCCACACTTGTATAAGTCGTTATCTCAATACTGTTATTTTATTAACATGGTCTTCGGCAGATAGCCTTGGCACAAGCGTATATAGCAAACAAACAAAACAATCACATACGTCCTATGAGTCTTTTCTTTTATTTTTATAAGCCCTTCCTGTCCAAATGCCTTCAGGTATGACCTCTTTGTTTTATTGAGGTTACCTGAAATTGGCAGCCATCTATTTCTAAATCAGAACTTAGTAATTTAGACATGACAAAGTGATGTTGGGTTTTTCCATCAAGGTTTTCTCAGTGGCAACCCTTTTTTTTTTTTTTTTCGGATGGGAAATCATCAAATGACTTCTCCCGCTCTGGGCGGAGCAGGAGGGAGTGTCAGACTTTTACTGACTAAAACCCATCCATGTTCCTTCATCGCCCTTTGTGTTCCGGGGCCACGGTATCTCTTTCGAATAGTCCCGCAACCCCGGCAGGCATCGGTCCTTGCGGACCCCTCCTTTTTGCTGACTCTCTTTGAGGCGCGCGTGGAACACGAACGCGCCGTCGACACGGCCTGTCGTCATGAGACGGACGGACGGCGAGCTAGCCCATAGCCCACCGTCCACAGGCCCGCGCCTACGGTGGCCGGGGGCCACGTGGTGGCCCCCGACGCCCGGGGCGTCTCCCGCGGCGGCCGGGACGCTGTGAGGTTCTCTCCCTCTCACGTTCCGCCACCTCCTTCTCTAGCATTACTGCTTCGCAGAAGGAGGTGACGGCGTCCCATTCCGTCTCGCTCCGGACCATGGCTTGCACCAGGGCCGGACGCGAGAGGTCGCCGCCGCCAATCGCCGCTTCGAGGACACGGCGGTACTCCGCCCACGCGGGGCACACCTCCACCGTGTGCTCCACCGTGTCCTCCGGTCGATCCTCGCAGTGGAAACACCCGGGCGTTTCCTCCCGCCCGATTCGGTGCAGGAACCTCCCGAAAACACCGTGTCCGGTGAGGACCTGCGTCAGGCGGAAGGTGAGGACGCCGTGGCGTCTCTCCAGCCACTCCTCAAAGAGGGGACTTATCGCCACTATCGTGGCGTGCCCTGCACGGGGTTGCGACAGTCGCTCTCTCCATGTCGCCATGAGATCCCGCCGGAAGTCTGTCCGCTGAGCGACAATTTGTCGCGGCAGCGGAGTTTCCCCCCGGCGAAGCGCCTCCGCGCGCCATTCATGCAGGCGCGCGAGGACTATCGCCTCCAGATCCCATGGCGGCAATCCGGCAAGGAGGCACGCCGCCTCGCGGGCGATCGTGCGGTACCCACGGGCCAGCCTTACGGCTACCACCTTTTGGGGCGCGTTCAGGTAGTGGGCTGCACGCAGCCTCAAGGAACGCGCCCACACCGGGGCCCCGTAAAGGGCCATGGACCGCACGACCCCCGCGTAGAGCCTCCGGCAGGAGGCGTTCGGCCCCCCCAGGTTGGGCAGGAGCCGCCTGAAGGCAGCCCCAGTCCGTTCCAGTTTGGGGGCCAAACGTCGGAAGTGCTCCACGAAGTTCCACCGGCTGTCGAGGACGAGTCCTAGGTACTTCAAAGTCGACTCGACACCGATGGATACCCCTCCTACCGTGAGTAAGGATCCCGGAGGTGGCGCATTCCGAGGCCCATGAAAGCACATGGCCTCGGACTTGTGCAATGCCACCTCGAGACCCAGTTGCCGGATCCTCTCAACGACTATCGCAACCCCGCGTGTCATAGCTTCGGCCGCCGCCTCGTGCGACCCCCCCTGTGCCAGCACCAGCGTGTCGTCTGCATAGCAGACCACACTGACGCCGCTAGGGAGGTCGGCGCGCAGCACCCAGTCGTACCCGATGTTCCACAAGGACGGCCCTAGGACCGATCCCTGCGGGACACCGCACGACATCTCTCGCCGGTTCCATTCTCCGCTGCGACCGGGGTAGATGACGGCTCTATCCGTCAGGTAGTCCCCGACCACACGACGAAGGTAGGTCGGCACCCGGTGATACCGGAGTGCCTCCCTAATGCAGCTCCAGGGCATGGAGTTGAAGGCATTGGCGATGTCTACAGACACCGCCAAGACAACCCCACCCCGGGACACTGCATCCCCCGTCGTGAGTGCTCTCACGCGCATGATGGCGTCCACCGTAGAGCGCCCCTTGCGGAAACCAAACTGGTGCTCCGCAAGATCCGGCCCCGTCCCCGCAAGGTGCTCGGCGAGGCGGTTTGCAATGACTCTTTCGAAGAGCTTGCCCACCTCGTCGAGCAACACTATGGGCCGGTATGCGGACGGAGAGTCCGCAGGGCGCCCCGGCTTCCGAATGAGGACCAGCTTCCCCGTCTTCCAACGAAGCGGGAACTGGCCTCTCTCCAAACATGCGCTTAAGAGCCCCTCCAGTCGGGGCTTAAGAGCCCCTCCAGTCGGGGCTCTCAGTGGCAACCCGGAGTCTGGATTTGCGTCCGTTGATGTCAATAGGTTCGCCCCTATTACATAACTGAAAAATGAAGATACACCTGTGGCTAATTACAATGTGTGTATGTGTGTGTGTGGTATATTAAACAATTTAAATATCTCACAACTTCATAGTATTTCAAGCCCACGAGTAAATCATATGCTCGTCCCGTCTACGTCTATTTTTCATAATTTATCAGCTTTTCAATACGCATCAGCTTTATTGAAATACATTTCTTCACCTACTATTAGCATCATATTAAAGTGCGCTGTAAACACATAATATAATATCTCATTGTGGAAGTGCATTTCAGCAACAAGCAATATATCAAGATCTTGTCCAATTATTCCCACATGTCTGACCGGAGCATCATGCCAGAACAATATTGTTAGGTGTTTAGTCAGAACTGCCAACAGCTTGTCCAGGTAGATTTGGCAGGATTTAGGGCCTAACGTTGATTAGTTGTAAATGTAGTGACAAGTTGGCTGTCGTCTATTCTTGGTCGTCTAATATATCGATCATATTCAACTCAACTTGTATCTATTTATAAGAGGTAAAATTTCCATCAAGTATTTGACTTCTTCAACGTGGTCCTTTGCAGATTTTTAAAAAGGAGGAGGTAGATTTAGTCAGTGGTTTTAGTGGATTGTCATCCCAAAGCACAAAGGGGAAGGGGTGCCAGTAGGCACGACGGTATTTCAAATTTTGATGGCTGGTTTGCAAGAAGTGCAAATGTGGTTTTTAATGCTCTGTCATATCACTTATTATTTTTCAAATGGTTTGGTAGACGTTGTTTCCGCGCTTAGTGTTCGTTTTTGTATATATGATAAAGACATGAGACATCCACAACACCGCACTGGGTCCGTGTGTTGGATTACGGCCCACTCCTCACAGACAGGAGCCCTGCATTCCATCCATCCATTTTCTATTTCCTATTGGTTACATTATAGTCTAATCATGATTATGCTAAGTTTCCTACCTTGAATATCAGCAAATAATGTCTTCCAAACCTCGTGTTACCTCTCCATTCACCATTATAGATGCTCCCACGCTCTCACCTCTTGGCAACCTTACCGCGCGCTCTCTCACTGAGTCAGGAGCTAGGAAAACGCTCTCTGATTTATTATAATGTTTATCATCTGAACCCTAGCTGTGACGTCATAATCGCACGTCGAGTGCTGATCGAAATATGTGTCTATTGATCTTGACAGCTTCGGTTGTTTCATTTGGGCTCATACAGAAGGAGTATTTAATTCTGTTACGTGATATTTTTCGTCATTCTATTTCTTCTCTTGCAAAGTTGCTTCTGGCTCCTTTAATCTTTCGTTTTGATACTTCAGGTAATTAATCAAATCTAAAAGACACTAAACCCGTCCTCAAAAGTCTTAATTATACCCATTTAATAAAATGACATCGTTTAGTAATTTACAGTTTCCGCCCGAAAACTGAATTCTCGAAGAGTTGTCATTACGACCCATATCTAATGTAAAACTAGAAATGGACTGAAATAAATAACTTTCAAGTGATCTGTGGTGGCCCAGTAGTAACGGCTCTAACTCTGCTCTTTACTTCCTGTTTTTATTTACACACTGCTCTTAAAACGGTGAGGATCCAATAACTCGAAGACCTGCGACAGTGACTAACCCGCTCTCAGCTTGGTGGATTACGGCTAGTGCCCACTCACAGGCATAAGAGTTGCAGCAGTTAGAACCAACATTGTCTAGGCTGATAATTAATTATTGAAAACCATATTTATAAAGGCCGAAAACCATATTTATTAAACCCACACAGGATAAAACAAAAAAAATGGTTGAGTTAAAAATAAAACAAAACTATACACAAAAGTAAACAAGAGAAAGATTTAAAAACAAATGAAATTGGTCCTGTACGAGGCCTATCACTGTAACATTAAAAAAAAACACACAGCGCTGGTATTCTGATAGGGCCTAGAGTGATGCCACAGTCAGAAACGAACATAAATTTATAATAAAAGATAAAGTGTACAACGAATAAACAAATATAAATATGCAATGTATAATAAATACAAACTTAAGAGGAATAAAAGTAAAATAATTATTTCTACACCCAACGTAACCACAATTGAAAAAAACTGCATTTGTAGGATAAAAATGCGAGCCTAAGAAAAAATGCTACGTCCGGACTAACAGACACCTTCAACCCTCAGGGCCGTGGTACGGGAACTGGTGGAGACCGAGGAGGAGTTCGGTCGCGACATGCAGCAGGTGGTGTCCCGGTACATGAAGCCCACCGACAAGGCTACCACGCCCAAGCCCGTGTTCGACAACCGAGAGCTGCTGTTCTCCAACTTCAGGCAGATCTGCGAATTTCATAATACGTGAGTACTAATAGAATTATTATTCACACAGCAGTACTAAAATATGGTACTTGCTAAGGTAGCTAGATTTGAATTGAATTTAGCTAGATTTGAATTACCGATAAGCCGATTATAGGCTAGGATTTCTGATGTGATAGACCTTAAGACGATGAAGACGCACTAACAAAAGTAGCTCCAATTGGGGTCTGTTTCATAATTCGTATCGCTCACCAGGGTAGAAATAACCTTTCTTTTTTCAATATTTAATTAAACTGCAAATAAAGACTATCTTTATGTCCCACTTAACTCTACAACATATTTCCAGGGTCCTCCTAGAAGGTATCAAATACTACGCCGGCGAACCGAAGATGCTCGGACGAGCATTGTTACGAATGGAGCGCGAATTCGACAAGCACGTGTGCTACTGCCGCGACGAGCCAAGAGCACAGCATATGATCGCCACCGACCCTGCGGTCAACAAGTACTTCCAGGTTAGAGCATTTTGATACTAGGGTTGTTTTCGAACATATTTACTAAGAAAATGTCTGGGCTGCCTTTTGAAGCACACAGAGAAAGCTAGGTGCATCATAGTCTCCGAATACAAGTTGAAAAGTGTAACTCTATTTACTTCTACTACAGGCTACTTCCACAAAACCTTAGCAGGCTTGTTGAATGTGGAGCTGTATCGCAAACTTTGCCCCTAAGTTAAGCGGAAATTGCTGCATACTTTTGAATACGTAGCGATTTCCACTTAACTTTAGGCTTACACATTTTTTTGGACTGGTTTTATTTTATCGATCGTACTAGTGTTAAATTGTATCGATTTTATCAGCGACCTCTGTTTTTACTTTGTGGAACTAAGTCCAAAGCCTTGCGTTCCACGCCATCTAGTTTGCTTTAAAAACACTACTTGTACCTACAATCAGCGCTTTCTATTGGCAAGTTTTAGAAACAACGCCAAAAGTCGCCGCCATGTTTGATTTCAGTAGGAGTTATTTTGAAAAATCTACAGCAGATGGCAGTGATAGTTACATCAGATCGTTCACCAATCTAATTATAATTATTTTTGTTGATTCAGACCGTTTCATCGTTAACCTATTGATTGACCAATACAGAACATCGAATTAAGATGAAAACAGTCACCAAAGTCAACAAAGTAACTTTTTAACTTTTATTTTCGTATCTCCAATGTAATCCGCTTATAAAATCAGTTCCCAAATTATCTAAATTCCGACTCCGCCTAAACAATTGATCTGTTAGCCCCAGTGTTTAATGGCGTGAGGATAGCCGGGCGCCGGCAGGCTCGGGAGTTAGGCAATCGGCCAAGAACTAGAATAGTTCGGATGCCACGTCGGGCCGCAGTATGAGTGCTGTCAATTCGACCACTCATATCGAGGGCAATCACACTATTTCGCCTTTAAACACGATAATATTAGAAGACTGGCTCGGAAAATGATAAATAGATAGAATAAATCAGCTGACTGCTTTGCGGTTGCGTAAGGTTTCCAGATAGATCTACTTGAAAAGTGGGGGCTTCAAATAGGGACGATTACCTACTAATTACCAATTTGTAAAGATCATGTTGTAAGTAATTTTGGTAACACCGACAGTCTATTAGTCGAGAGATTTTATTTATCTCTGACTTTTTATTCCCATCAGTGCGAGGATGTACTATTCTTAACCGATACTCAAACTCAAAGCATTTATTTCAATTAGACCATTACGGCACTTTTGAATGTCAAAAATGCAAAAAAAAAAACAAAGCTACAGTCACAAGGCATAATAACTTGAGACAGTACTGTAGTTGCCCATTCCCTAGCGTAGATCTCTATGGAGAAGAACGGGCAAGAAACTCCATGGACACTCTTTTAAATCAAAATATTGTTACAAAATCTTGGTTACATCATTCATGTTGAGATTATACGTACCTATATGTGAGAACGATGTAGAAAGACCATCATTGAACCTATTGTTATGATCCGTAGTGCACCGTCCCGATCTGCGGGCTTATGCCAATAAACAATTTTGTCGATAGTGCATGTCACCGGACCATTCCAATAAAATGAGTAGGTATTCCTAGTCCAATAGAAGTAGGAATCTTTCAAGTCGAACCTATCAGCCTTCTGTTCAGAGTTCATCACCCTACCAGACAGAAGAAAAGAGAAAATAATGGTAAGAAGTCAGGGTTACAATCAACCCTGCCTTTTTTCCTAATCTTTTAAGGCCATCAAAGTTCATACTCATGTCATACCTAACCCGAAATAACATTATTTTAAATTTCTATTATGGAAAATGGAAAAACAAAGCGAAAGAAAAAACAACTTACACGTTCTTAGCGGTAGCGGTGGAGGTGCAAAATGACAAGACTCAACAAACTACGTAACGATTACGTACGCAAACGTAAAATATGTTGTTAAAAACTTTTAAATGTATTTTAAACTGTTGACATGAAGTACCTACCTATTATTTCCAACGAAAATGGAATCTGTTCAAATCATGGAAAGAGCCTTTGTACGAGAATTCCAAGAGTACGCAACTTTTCCAGCTATCACAAGTCTGTTTTCTAGATGATATGGTGATTAGAGAAAGACAGAGGATAGACGCATTCCAAATATGGTGTTGAAGGCGGCTGAACTGAAATCCATGGACAAGACCAAGATCCATGATCCAGACCCGATTGTCTACAGAATACCTACAGCGCATTTTGACCTATTTCGGCCACACAATGCGAAGCGGAGACAGCTGCGGAGACAGCTGCTATGAAAAGCTGGTCATTGTTGGCAATACCAACGGCAAGAGAGCACGAGGCCGGTCGGCAACACGATGGTCCGACCAAGTAAAAGAAGCTACGTCCTCAACAAATTTCAGCAGGTAGTGGTGTCAACTTTGGACTGGAGTACGTTTATGGAGGCAGGTTGTCCGTTTAAAGGGGTCCAGTCACGATCATAAGGGACCGATTGAAGAAGAAGATGGTGATTATAACAATGTTGCTTCACGATATTTCTTGTTAGTAGCAGTCTCCCATGATTAGCAGTTTCATGACCTAACGTTGCTACCATAACTACCTTCCAAGTAGCAGGATTTTCATTTATGTTTTTCATTCTTATATTCTCAACTGCTAATCAGAGTATTTTGATATAGAAAATTAACTTTAATCTCTCAAAATCATGCTAAAATCGTACCAATCAACAAACAATTTAAAAGAACAAACATACATTCAGGATAGTAAAGAAATATTTACGACAGCAGATGACACATTGGATTTGAGGGAACGTATATCAAATGCCAAGAGATGACCCTGCTAAGACTTATTTAAACTGAAAGAGAACGGAGCGTGATGTTTTAAAAATGTTTTTTTTTTAAATAATATCAGGCGGTTTCAGACAAGCAGATATAAACCTACGGACTGTAAGGTTTTAGATCTTGCATAACACACAACATGACGCCTGTAATCCGCGAAGGGTTCGGCAGAGGTGTACCTAATAGTGCACCCACATTACGCCACTTATGTTTAAGTCCCATGTACTAGGGGCCGTGCCCATTGCACACAACCGTACATTAATCATGGGGTGCTACTTAGAAATTCCTGATGGAAAAACCCAATGACATTTTGCCCGACCTGGGAATCGAACTAAGACCTGACCTCATGCTCAGTAGTCACACTAGACCAACAAGGCAATTAGGTATACCTTACAACCAACCTAAAATCATGTAGGCTGTCTATTTTGTAGGTCTGGCTGGATTCAGGGTCTTAGGAAGGATAAGATAGTAGTTTTTTCTCGGTGATGTCAGATTTGTCTTAATCATGTTAGACATTTAGCTAAAGTCCATCCAGTTATGCAAGTCCTTTTATTTAAAAGAAGTAGTGCACCAGCTCATGTACTACATAGTACTACATGATAGATTTATCTGACAGTAGTTGCAAAAATCTGTTTATGTTAACAGTATAATGTAAACGGATCGCAAATACTTATTTTACTAATAACTAGCTGACCCAACAGATGTTGTCCTGTCGAAAAATACACTTTCAGATTTTTCATTTTTTTCTGTTTTTTTTTACTAAAAGTTCGTTATAAAGATTAATTCATAATTACGATCTTAATAATGGTATTACCCGCGATCATGGCGCTTGCAACAGCGTCGAAATATCGGGAGCTCAAGACAACAGTCTTCTGAGTGTTGTTGCTAGTAAGACTGAGGGCCACCTTATGGGGCACCTGTGCGCAATGCATGTTCTATTGCCAGGTGTCTCCGTGAGGTGGCGTAATTAAGTATTATTAGTTAGTGGTTGTTTTAGTCTATTATACTAACATAGGTTAAGGAATACTAACACATTTATGGGTTCTACCTGAAATAAAGATAAATAAATAAAAACAATCAACAATCACGAAAGATATCCCGTAAGTGACAATATAAGTTTAGTTTTAAACCGTGAAAGCTTAAAACAGTGTTTAACTTAACAATCCTAAATAACAATGGCACCAATCTGTACGACAAAATTAACCACCAGCCATAACTTTTCAGAGCCATTCTGAACAACTTTGAACCGTTTAAAACAATATACGGTTTTCTGCGCTCGTTAAATCATAGATGACCGCTGCCAAGTACGTAATCAGTGAGGTAAACTGCACTGTTTACCGAAGCCGGTGGATTTATGCCAACTGTGGAACTGTGTTAGCATAGCTACGTCCCTCTTTGACTTTTTCTATGCGTATTTATAATGTTGGACAGAATTTGCGAGTATTTTTGGCGGAATTAGAGTGTTTGGTTTACGTATTTTGAATTTAAATTTGTGTACAAATATTAGATACATAATGAGATGCCAGTGTCAGTCCTTAGTTATATTGATAAATATCTACATTATCTATATAAACAGATGCGGCAACGGAATCCTTTGTGTTTCCATATGGGCCAACCAACATTCGGTCTTAGGACGTTCAGGGGGGTGTTCACGGGGGAGTTCCACTGATTGAACAAATCATTGAAGAAGTCAACATCCGTCACTTGTCCTTCACTACCTAAATCAGTTGGTCATGGTTCCCATCAAAGAATTCTCTTCTGTAAGATCGCCCAGTTCACAGTTACTTGATTAGTGTGACTGGGCACCCTTATATCACTCTGACTGATTCTGCAAGCTTCCTCAAAGACTGCAATGTTTGTGCTGGTTAATCTCGATAGGCACGTAACTTTTTAAGAAAAAAATGTCTTAGGAAACACTGTATCGATCTTCATTTCTGTTTTCAAATCTACTACAAAACAAGATCAAAGCTATACTTCTTACTTCTCCATAACTATATATAGCCACATGTTCAACGTTAATAGACGGGCAGACTCAAATATACTATCAGCTGACATGTGTACTTTACAGTTCACTCCTCCAATAAGTATTTTAACATAATCAGGATATGAGGGGGTGGCGAATACGTCACAAATATTCCACCAATATTACTCTGTATTTAAAAAACCACTCATATCGCAATCAATACCACAAAACGAAACATTTGAAATGCTCCACGTATGACTATTTAGTCAAAATAAGCGGCTTCGTATAATATAAAATCCTACGCAACTCAAATTCGTCATGATTGAGTCAAGCCCAGAAATAATGTAACAGTTGTATTTATTCTCATTTGTCTATGCTTCCTTTGTGCGAATTTTATGCCAGCCATAGTCATCGTTACAAATGACGTATGGTTCCCAGTTATAGCATCTAATGGATTTGCAAACAGATGATGCAAGAGCCAATTTTTGGATTTCAAAATGAAATTTGGTATCTTCATATTATCTTATTTGTATGTTCCAACGCATTCCAGTGAAATGTTTCAGGCATTATTCGTATTCAATCCAGATGTATCCAGCATTAGGCTGCGTTTCCACCGGAGCTACCAATCACATAGCTGTGAAAAAGGTAATTTCACACACATCCCTCGCTACGCATCCTCGCTAGTCTCTGGTGCAAACGCCATAAAGAAAGCCTTACAGGGTTTCTTTATGGTTGTTGACGATAGATAACAGATTCTTCCAGAGGCCGTAAGCTCTTCTTTTTTAACAATTGGTCCTACAAAAGTTATCTATTAACAACTTTTTATACAACTCACTAAGGCCCTGTTTACGGGCTTCTGGCGATGCAACTTGCAACGGACGCCGCAAGTTGTATGAGGGCCAGTGCTCCATAAATCTGCTCTTTAACATCCTTGTTGTAGCAAGAATTTTGTTGCTCGAGCGTGTAGCTCGTGAACCACAGGCATAACCTAATCTTTCATTCGACTATTATCTACCAGGTGTACTGATTCCACGACCGTGGGACAAAATCAAACTGGACATTCTTTAGTTTCATTACTTGTGTCTCAATTAGCTGAACGTTGAAATCTAGTCAACGTAACCACAGCAGCTTTAACACTGAAAGCTTCCAAAAGCCAGCCACCAATAATGTAGACATGTTATCTAAGCACGTGATTATTCATAGTTTCTAATTCAGTGCCCTTGCCTGCATCGCAAAGTAATTGTCTCGACTACAAATAGACGGTTCCACTGCTTTCCGTGGGTGTTGGGGCAGATGACAACTGTTCTGTTACTGCAGTGATCAGGAAAACTGACAGCTACATCTGTCCACCCAGTCTGAATAATTAGCGTCTTACTGCTATCACTTAAAGCGTAGGAGGGAAGTCACTGCTCCCAGAACGATCAGCTGTAGAGATTTTTGGGAAAATGAAACTATGACAATGAAAATGTCCCTAGTGGATGCATCAAAATTGTAATAAGACAGAAAATATACGAATCTGAAAAACCAAAACTACCGCGTTCACACCAAACGCTGTGTCAGCCATCAACTGTTAGTTTACTGCCTTTCGATACATAAGAATTAAACTTTTCGTTCGCGCCGAACCCGACGATACGCTTATAGGACAACAACAGCGTATTAGCATACGCTGTTGCTGAGCCTACTTGCAATCGGTGGCTGGCTTTACGTTCTTTGTGAACCGGTCTACTATTGGTCAGTCGATCATTATATGTCGTTGTGTGTTTCGGTACGTATTGGTCATCATAAAGACGGTAACTCAACTGTCTAAATGATGCAGAAATTCTTATCCCACGTAAGGTTTTGAATATTCCAGAACGACGCGTATTCTGGAATTGCTTTGCGTTGGACATTCTATTCCCACGCAGCTTATAGGGCCTCGGATTAAAAAATAACAGTAATCTTTCAGCCAGTCCCAATCTAATTAAAGAGAAAGGGTCAGTAACAGTTGTCCAAAACAAACCGTAGCTGATTTAAATGCATCACAGTTTATAAACAGACTTCGACTTGGCATCTCGATCTCATTCGTATCAATTCAATTAATTTGCTCGTCTTCTCCTGTTGTTGTTAACCTGCGACATTCAAATAATGCTCGTATGCTTTTCATTTTCATAACAAAGGGGACACTGCTAACACCGCCCACGTCTCGAAGTTGTCTTATCAAGGATGTTTCAAGGTTTGTTTGTCGACCTTGCGACGAGAGCTGTCCCGTGTTCCCCGGTAGATAACACACCACGTCACCGGTGAAATGGCGTTATCCTCTAAAAATCATCGTGTGTGCGGGTGTTCTATGTTTAGCGGGCGGAGAGTACAGGGCCAGGAGAACAGCAGTCGCTTGGAAGACGCGGACGCGACCACCTCGCTCGCTCCAGCGCATGTACGACCTTCGACCACTCGCCCGAGTGAAGTGTGTGACTGTGATTGTGTTCTCGTGATACCTTTACCGACCGCCTCGCGCTCAGGTACGACTTAACATCGCAATTAGCATTGGACGCTTTATAATTAGACCGGCTGTGGGCTGTAGCTAAAATATCGTGATTTTTCCCCCTCGTTTCAATGTTACGGGTGTAGTGTTACCAGCAACGCGTCTGGTTTATTTCTAGTGCGGCGTGGGTGGATGAGTTTCGCGGCAATGTTATATTTTCTTCTTGGGCACCGCGCTGTGTGCACGGCGCGTGCGAGCGGCGCGCGCGCAGGATCTGTGCTAAAGCCGCGTGGGATGACCTTGACCCAATTTTTGCATATGTCTTTAGGGATTAGTGGAGCTAATTATATCTTGGGGTTGCATCTCTAACGATGCATACACGTGTAGTACTCTAGCTGACAACAACAATGTACACTGGCAGTTCTTACTGAAAATCTTGTTTGCTGGATAGTGGAGTTTATGGTTTATATTATATCTTGTCTGTTAACATGTTCATGACGTTTTCTTCAATAGTGTCTAAGAAAGATCCGATCAAAATAAACTTGTTGTTAGGCAAGCTTTTTCTTGCATAGTGTTGTGCAAAACAGTTCCATGCTCTGTTACACGTTGTTTTGTTTTTGTTTCTGGCTTCCATAAACGCTGAACATGGAAGACTAACAGTAATAATGCTAGAAGAAAAACGACTTCGATTTTCATCTAGCAATACTTCTTTGATCATGATAATATAATATCACTGACATAAGAAAAGACCAATTAATAAGAGATCAATCAGTCAAAAGGTTTTACTTAAAGCTTTGATTCCGCCTTCAATTAGAGCTTTTTTCTTTCATGTTTACTAGATTGACGTTCAGTTTGTTTAACGCCAATATATTTTTGGCATTTTATCAGATTTTTTATTAGAATTTACAATTTCAATTTCAATTTCAATTTATTCACAAACAATTTACATTGTGTTTGAAATAACAAAATAACAAAATAAAATAAAATAATAATAAAAAATAAAAAGAAACACATTCATTCATACAAGTAACACAATTATAAATTAACAACATAATTATTCTTAAATCCAATCAATCCAAAAACAGCATCATATTAAAAAATAAATAAAGTTTAAAAATACAATAAAAATATTCAATGTCAACTAACTTTAAAGTTAACAATAAAGAAAAATAGTTCAATGTCAAAGTTCAATAATTCAATGTCAAAGAAAAATAGTTCAATGTCAGCTTATATATAAATAATATTAGGTACACCAGTCATTTTGTTAAATTAAAGTCTACGACATATAATGCAAAAGGCCATCATAATATATACACATCATAATATCAATCACATTGTTTTTAATTTAAAGCAATTTAAGTCGAATATATTCATAGACAGATATGACAGACAGGCAGGAGGCTTCCTATAACATATTCATTGCCTTTTTACCTCAAACTTCCATGATAAACCTCTCATCCGGCTAGTAGGACCACCTAATTTTTATAAAAATCTTGTGTCATATATTTCAATACTGAAAGTTTCACGTAGTTTTTTTTTTAAATGTCAAGACAAAGCTTAACACAATTCATTTCACATCATTATTTTACTGACGGAACGTCTCAAAGGCTGTCGGGACGACTGGCAAAAAAAAAAATCTTTTCAAATATTTTCTTCTAGCTTTGGATCACAACTTTTATTTTCACACCGATTTTAAACTCTACTACATTTACATAAAGCGTATAATGGTTCATCATTAGATCAATGAACAGGCGTAAATGTAATACAGTCATTGCCCTAATTATTTATAGAGGTTACAACATCGCGATTCTTACACTAATCCCGTACAATTCATTTTATTTTGATTACACTTCAAAATATCAGCTTGATAGTTCTACATACTAGAGAAGTAAAGCAAAGAGGAAAGTTGTTTTCAAATTGTAACTGTATTTTACTATTATTGGCCGCTGGTTTATTCTCACTACTGACCTTACACTCCTTTCACATCTAGTTCTCTCTTAATCTCTCTTGCCTCTTCTTCAAGAAGGAATTTTGACTTTAGGAATTTCAGCTGTTGTAGAAAAATTTAATCTTTACACTATTTTATCAGAAACGGACAAAGATCCGAACCCTATCATAGCAATTATCATTTAGTTAAAGGTAATGAAAATCGAGGGCGAAATAAAGAAAAATGTTATGATAAAAATCAAGTTGCAAAATGGATATTGGTATTTGCAATCTGGAAAAACAAATATCATTGCAACGTGCTCTCTGCAGTTATTTTGCTATGACAAAGTTTGAAATACCACATCACCTGCCACAGCTGTTTATCAAGCATTAATCCCTTGGAATGAGGAAGGCGAATCTATTTAATATGAATTTGATTGACTTCTTTCATTATTATCTTTGACTAATAACAAGCAGAGAGAGCCTACGTCTATCAGTGGTGAAGTTGACGTAAACGATGATGATACATATAAAGATATTTCCACAAAATAAACACCGAAAATTGTTCAACGGAAACTGGTCTTGCAAATATTTAGTCAATATTTCTGCTGAAATGTTTTCAGCTTCCATCTTGGTTTTCGCTTTTGTTTTTTCAGTAACAAATATTGCAGTAGCAGCTTGCTATTAGCGAAACAGGGTAACGCCAGCTCAATATGTCAAGGTGCCTTAAATATATTCTCGACTGAGCGCTGCTTTTGATTTATCGTTCGCTTCCATTTTACTTGAAATACTGAATTTTCAGTGCATTCTAACAGAGTAACGTCTGCTTTGTAATGTTGGGATCTGTTGTTATTTTTGAAAATCATAGTCCATAACAAAGTAGAGAAATCCCAAAAAAGCTTTGTTTGTTGAAGCCGTGACGTCTGACAGGGGAGAACGGAACAAGAAAACGTATTGCGCCGACCACAAATAGAATGGGACAAGGGCAGGAAGATGATGATGATGATGTTGAAATACTATTCAAGATTACCTATTTCTAACTGTCAAGGTATAAAGATTCCTCACTGCCACGAATTTTACTTTGTTGGTTCATATTCATAACGTTTTATCGAAAAGCGTATGTTTGATTGCGGGGCGGTTAAGTTAAGTTCAGCAGCATATGCCATTAGAAAAATCCGTCAATATACTGATGTAGATACCGCTAGACTGGTCTATTTTAGTTACTTTCATAGTATAATGTCTTATGGCATTTTGCTATGGGGACGGGCTGCAGATATTGAGTCTATATTTATTCTGCAGAAAAGAGCCATCAGAGCCATATATAATCTTCGTAGGCGCGATTCTCCAAGGGAACTGTTTAAGGATATTGGCATCATGACGGTGCATTGTCAACACATCTACGAAAACATAATGTACGTCAGAAAAAATCTGCATCTTTTTGGTAAAAGAGGTGACAAACATAATTACAGTACTAGAAATAGGGACCAACTAGTTCAGCCAGGCTTTAGACTCGCTAAAGTAGACTCATCTTTCATGGGGTACTGTTTGAGATGCTATAATAAAATTCCACAAAGTATTCTTGAACTGAATGAGACGAAATTTAAAACATGCATTAAACGCACACTATCTAAGCAAGCATATTACAAGTTGAGCGATTATATAGCTGATAAAAATGCTTGGCTCAATGCTGGTCCTGCTCCACAAGGACAGCGCGCATAAATTGATAGCATTAAATGGAGGTTGGAGCTGCTGAAGATTGTACATACAACTATCTTTGCATTGTATAGATTCAATCTGTTTAGTATTATATAATCGCATAGCCCATATTGTGTGAGTATTATGTACTAGAAAGCTATCATTCACTGGAAACCTACGTCTTTTCTTGACTTGAATGTACCCTGGCGGTTGAGAGTATGTCATGCTCACTCTAATGTCTCGCTGATGGTGGCGCGTGTGTCGGATCATTTAGTTCCCTTCAAAATGGTTGAGTTGAATGGTGCTGATCCATGCGTCATGTTCGTGAACGGGCGCTGTCAGTTGTGACTGGTCATCTCTTAGTTGCCATGGCTTATTTGAATGAATTATTTTCTTTTTTGAATTGTATTTTTTTTGTTTTGTTTTTACTGTGGACACTTTTAACGTGCATTTCTTGCTACATTGTTCTCACGTAATATACCATCTCAACATGAATGATGTAACCAAGATTTTGTAACAATATGATCTACGCTATCTAAATCTAACTAAAAACTGTGAAAGTACTGTAGTTGTCCATTCCCTAATGGGCAACTACAGTACTTTCACAGTTTTTATGTCTTGTGACTGGGACTGTAGCTACACTTAATTTTAATCTTTGTTTCGACAATTCTAAAGTGCCTCTAACTGGCCTACTTGAAATAAATGCTAATTGATTTTGATGTTCTCTGAATGAATAGACTATCTTCTTTGGCTTATAAGTGTAATCTGTTTTAATTCTTGGAGAGAGCTTCTTCCGCGATTTTGTCTTGTTTTCTCTATCTACGCGGTATTTTATTTGCTGTCATAAACTCACTGAAGTAAGCTTTTCTTTACCTCGACCATTTACTAAGACCTTGAGAACTACTTATGATGTTACCTAATCTTTCATGCATTAGCATCTCTCAATACTGTTGATCTTCACTTTCGTAATTGACGTCACCAAAGACCATAGACAGACGAACTGTTTACTGAAAAACTTAAGCGAAAATCGATCTATTTACGATACATTTCTTATTACATGGTCGATATCATAATGACGTTGTTATGAGTTTGCTGAAAGTGGCTTTTATTTAGACGTTCTTCAAAAAGATGTGGAATCATTCCTCGTTACAAGATCATTTGAACAAAATCTCGTGTCATCATCATAATGAGACGAGAGCTTTTCTTCTTGTCATGTAATGATCTAGTAGGTAACAAACTATCATTCATAAACTTAACTAGGTAATCAATGAAATAGAAGTTAATAGCGTTCATATATATGTATGTACCCATAACAAAACATGGATGTATGTTTACGTGAAAGCTTTGATCTGCCACAAAAGTTGTAACTTTCTCCTACCCCCTTTCTCCTAACCCTCTTCCTCCTTGTAACTTCATGAAGCTCTAAGATCATAAACCGCATATTGTATGGTACGAAACAGGCGTAAAAGCTACTCCTAAAGATTGAACCAAAACCTGTTTGCACTGAGTGCACTGAAGCGATTTCAGAATACAGTACTTGAGCTAATCGATGAGTCAGAGGAATTGTATCTTGATCGTGTCTGGTACACAGACGCTACATTATATTGTGAAATTTCAACGTGGTTAGTTGTATGCTTTCGATTGGATTTACTCTACTGTTTTTAATTTTAGTCTCGTCTACGTCTGATATTGTTTGCTCAGGGTTTTTCAGTTCTTCTTCTTTGCGGGTCAATGGACTCGAAATTATTTCCGACCAGTATTTAGCAACCTGTACAGCTCTATCATTGAGCTTCGTTTAAATACTGTAAGATGCAGGTGGTTGTGCAGGATAAGCAGGAAAGGAGATGGAGCATATCCTGCAGAGGGGCTCTCCATACTGGCAGCGTAATTAGGATGTCTCGTGGATACCGCTTTGGGGTAGTTGATGCCCGTACAGTTAATGATCATGGAGGAGGTTGTTTCTATGTGTCTCTGTGTTTAGCTTTTGCTGAAAGAAAATATACGTCTGCCCTCATATTGTCTTCTAATGGCAACGTAATTAGGTATTACATGCAAAATAATCATCTGTTTCACCTTTGCGATTTTTATAGGTACTTAGTTTTTATTGGTGAAGATATAGTTACTCTGTATTTAATTTATTACAAGCAAAATTATTATCATTCTAGTTTGCTCTTGCTACAGTGTGTAGTTTTCAATTGTCATTATTTCTAATGAGAGGTGTTGTTATTAGCACCAATACAATTAAAAAACTATAATTAGGCGATTTCTACAGCCAAATTGACTAAACGTTTAATACCTAGGCCTAATATCGTACGAATTATTGCATGTTAAAATACTTCAATAAACCTAAACCTTTTACAACGTAGCAACAATTCGTTTACCAAGGCAATAAAATTGCAACGGTGTCAATATTCTCGAATATTGCTTTTGAGCTAGTGCCAACATCGACGGGCAATTAGTGCGACATCCGATGAATGTTTCAGACGCGTGTCGTACCTATTAATTATGCAAGTTCGATTTGAGTTGACAGGCAATATGCTGATAGTTGTAGTTCGAGAGATTTTTGTGGTAGGCCATTTAGTACCTAAATTAGATGAATCTTAAATTCGTCGTTGTGTTTTGTTTAAAGCTCACCAAACACCATCAACCTGTCTCACACCATCATTATTCTCCTCCCCTTTTCCCCAATTGATTTGAAGTCGTTACAGCTTGTCTTCTCTTCAATAGGTACCTCTCTATTAAACATCATCTCTGTTTGACTTAGTTGTGATTGTGATTATACGGGGTGTAAACAGACTGATCTCGAAGCCGTCAACCAAGCATTCTGTACATCAAACTAAGTAACTTTACGCAAAAATTATTGCTGGGAAACGACTTTTTTTTTGGGGTGAAAAATCATGTTTTGTTGTAGAACTCAATGTAACGCACTCAAAACATTGTGCTGGTGGATGGATTGAATAGTATGGCGGTCGTGGAGGTACTTAAAGCAAAAATCTTACATTAAAATCTTGTATTTAAAAAAAACTTGCCAAAGGTTTGAACTTTGACCCCCAATATCTCTGAAACTAGAAGGTTCCCAGGTATGATGTAGAACATAAAAATGATCGCAATGACGGGGAGAACAAATGCCTTTAGGCTTTGTTAAGAGTCTTGTAACACCCTTTATTAATCATCCGTTGATACCTTTTGACTACATACACAGAAGCTTCTACATGCGGCTAATCTTCAGCAAGTACATATCTACCAGTTAAGTAATAAAAAGACCCACTTCGCTATAAACTAGCTGATGACTTTTCAAAATACACTAAAATCATAAAACCCAGAACCAAGCGACAAAATAATATTGATACTCCATTATCTTTAAATTATGCTTGATGACGACATTAATAACAGCTGTTATTCTACAAATGACAACGCATCAGACGGAACGATAGACAAACTCCTCCATAACACACTAGCACTAGCTTTGATAGCTTGTTTTTATAGCTAGCTTTATAGCAAAATCATCACTATCACTTCTAGAACAGTCAACATGATTCGACAGTAACACTGCAACCCACAAAAATGTTATTAATTTTGTAAATCAGATGTCGTCACAAGGCCAATGGTGGGAACGGTTTTAAATAAACTTTTATATTTAATTTTATCGTCCGCACGAGATTCATGGAGAAATGGAATAGCGATCTTAAAATAACGCTAACGTGATCATCAGCAACTCTATTGTTTTGTTTTGTATTATTTGGTGTGAATTGTTTATTCAATACTTCGGCTACAATGATTAAATCTTTGTTATAATTATTATTGATCTAAAGCTCCAATAAGCTGTCCATCTGTTTATCTAAGTGAGTTTTAGAACGTATAGGATCAGCTATATCAATTTTTAATCTTTCGATTTTGATCAAACGCACGGACACAAATTCTTCACCTACATTTTTGAAATCATAATAATAATTTGTGATCTCTGAAAAGATAGAAATATCTTCGTTGTCTCTGTTATTAAAGTAATACGAGTTTTGCTATGTCTGGTATATCTCCACAAGCTCTTTTGGCAGACATCTTGATGTTTTTATTGTTCTCTGCCATGTCGCCAAAATGCGGCTGTTTAATAGCTTTAAAGAATTCTTAGGATTTAATTGTCTTTTCATGATAGAATATTTTCGTGTTCTTATTGATTTATTTTCTTCTTAGGATTTAGCAGACAAACTCAAGGACGACAAAGGTATCGCTGAACATCTCAAGCTTCCTATTCAAAGAATCAACGACTACCAACTTCTTCTTAAGGTATGTAACAAAATTAATTGTGTTTGGCTGCTAGACATACTCGTAGACATCTTACAACACCTTATCCTTCTGGTCCTTAGCCTCTTTGTTTGACTTTAACATTTTCTTATACAGGAACTAGTAAAATACTCCAAAAGGTTAGGCGAAGACTGCACTGACCTCCAGAAAGCCCTAGAACTCTTCCTAAGCGTTCCGAACCGCGCTACCGACAACAAGTTTATCGCGAGCATCGAAGGCTTCCGTGGGAACATCTACAAGCTTGGACGCCTCCTCACCCACGACTGGTTCACTGTCACCGACGCCGAAGGGAGGTCTCGAGAGAGATACGTCTTTCTCTTCAAGGCTAGAGTTCTCATCTGTAAAGTCCAGAGGGTTTCGGATGATCGCTCTGTTTTTGTGCTAAGGGATATTGTCAAGGTTTGTATTATTTTCTTCTATAACATGATCTTTACTGTTTTATCAAAACTGAACTAGAACGTTCTGCACGCGTAGCATGACTACTTTTATTTCTTCTCTACGATAAATAGACTATCCTTTATTTTAAAAGTGACATTTCTTTTCTTCATTTTTGACCTCGCGTCGTAGTATAGAATCCGTCATTTTATCTTTAATTTCTAGGGTGGTTATGCTTCGTGTGCCAGTTAAAAGCATATGTTCTAAATCTTATTCCCATTTTCTTAACCTAGAATATTAAAGACGATATTAAAGAAGATATTTAACATAAAATTGATTTGTACTTCCTTCCATTAACAAATGTTGTAACAACCCATACACTAACCATTTCCCAGAAACGGCCTACACATTCTAACTATATCCCCATTCATTACCAACTCGCACGATCTTGAATACAACTCCACAAATAGGTTAATTCAAAAAATAACTGCTTGGAAATGCTCCAAAATAACGTCTGGAATGTAGGAGTATTATGTAGTTCCTTTATCATTGCGAATGAAACTTGCTACATTGTTAGTGAGCATTTTCATTAATTTTTTTCACACATTGGATCTACAAGACATTGACACCGTGTCATTGAAATAGCAGCTTCTGACGACATTGAAGTCGCTATTTTAGAGCAAGGCAAGCTCACGATATATTATGAAATTTATATACTATGTTTCTACTATGTTGAATATTTTTGATGGGATAAGAAAACTGCTTATAATAAAGGCACTAGTATGCACTTGTATTACCAAACGTTTACATCGGGTTCGTGTTAACTAATTGTTGTTTTAAAACTTTACTCTTACTAGTTCGTAATACCGTATCACATATTCGATTTTTCTCTATTTTCTGCTGATATTTCAGGTTCTGTGAGATCTTAATGTAAATCTTCGTTTCTTGGGAAATAATCTATCTACCTATACAGGGTGTAAAAGACTTCATCACGAAGCCGGCAACCAAGCATTCTGTACATCAAACTAAGTAACTTTACGCAAAAATTATTGCTGGGAAACGATTTTTTTGGGGTGATAAATCATGTTTTGTGGTAGAACTCAATGTACCGCACTCAAAACATTGTGCTGATGGATGGATTGAATAGTACGGGGGTCGTGGAGGTGTTTAAGTAAAAATATTACATTAAAAACTCGTATTAAAAAAAAAACAACCCGTTTGACCCCCAATATCTCGTAACTAGAAGGTTCCCAGGTATGGTGTAGAACAAATAATGATCGCAATGACGAGGAGAACAAGTGCCTTTCGGCTTCGTTAAGAGGTGTTTTACACCCTTTATATTAAAGCAAATAAATTGGCTCTATGTAATACGTCTCGACTTTCAACGTCTAAATAAGTAAAAAAAACCACCTAATTTTTCTTCCCTAGCTACCGTTGGTCGAAATCAAGGAAAACCCTGGCGAGCCGAACAAGTTCGAACTCTGCCAGAAGGACCCGCCGCTCAGTGTAACGCTTGCTGCCCATAAGGAGCAGACCAAGACCAATTGGCTCACCGAGATCAGGAAACACGCCAGTGACGTCGGTAAGACATTTTTGTGTTTCCTAAAACCTGGTTTATAAATACAAACGGAAACATTAATGTCTACGTAAAACGGTTTCTCGTTCTCATTTCAGTTGCTTTAGCCGAACACGCTGCTGATGATCTTCAAATAGAAGTAGAACCTGAAGCTGCCCCAGCAGAACCAGAGGAGAATAAAAAGAAGAGAGAGCACGCAGAAGTTGCGCAAGAAGAAGTAGATACCAAGGAAAAACGCTCCCGCATAGAAGAGACTACGCAAGTAGCAACAACAGAGGAAGCGCAACTAAAAACTAAAAGAAAAGCGTCCATAGAAAGTGAGGTTGCGACTAAAATCTCCAAGTCTGAAGTAACTGAAGTTTCTTCAGTCAGCGAGGCACAAGAATCCGTAAAAGTTAGCTCAGTCAGTGCTGCAAAGAGTGAAGTCAGTTCTGAAACGAAATCATCAGTAACTGTTGAAAGCTCTAAGGTCACTGAGAAGACCGCGTCTGCTTCTGAGCAAACCAGCCAAGTTACTGTAGTAGCAGCTGCATCAGAAGTAAAGGTTGCGCTAGCGACATCTGTGCAATCAACCCAACAGACCTCTGTTCAAAGTACAACTGTTGAACAGTCGTCTCAAGAGACAAAAGTACAAGCAAGCTCTCAAAAGACATCAGTCTCTGAACAGTCTGCAGTACTAGCATCTGTTGAGAGCACAACACAAGTTGCTCAAAAAGCATCTACTGCTCAACAGAAAAGTAGTGTAGAATCAGTTGAACAAAAGTCGGTAGAAACCAAACAAGCAACAGCTAAAGAGGTTAAAACACAAGCTTCTGTTACAGAGACAACAGTTCAAGAAACTGTTGTAGCGTCACAACAGTCTACTAATGTTCAAGAGGTAACTACACAACAATCAGTAGTAGAGGAAAATAAGGAGAAAACTGAAGAGAAGGTCAGTTCCAGTGGCGCCGAGTCTAAGCAACAAGGAGCTGGTAACGGTCAAACTGTAACCGCAGAGAAAGCTGGTGAAGACGAGATGTCTAGGTATAGCCGCAGTTCGCGGCTCTCTGGAGGTAAGACATTCTTAGTTGAAATACCCAACCAAATCAGATTTTTATGTTATAGTGGAAAAACAACATAACAAGAAAATTCCGATTTGGTTACTACAATTTCAAAGACTCCTGAATTTATTATATCTTTTCTTCTCGAAGGTTAAAAAGACCGTTGCCAATAGTGCCATGACAAGAGTAACAAATGATCCTGTTCTAGAAATAACATTTTTATTGTTTTATCATAGAGTACTCCAGTAGTAGCCGAAAAGCATCAAGTGGCGGTCGCTACGAGTCATCATCTACATACGATGGCAGTGGCCTGACGTCGTCCTACTCACGACGTGAAAGCGGATCGCGATTGGAAGGCTCGAAGTACGAATCGGGAACAGGCATTGAAGGAACTGCGTCCTCCCGTTACGAGTCCAAGTATTCGTCGAAAACCGACGGAGGATCCAAGTATGGAATTGAGTCCAGCTATGAAAGTAAATCTGAAACCGGATCCAAGTATGGAGTTGAATACGATGCTGCCAGCAAGATAGACAGCATTGCCTCAAAATACGGCATCGAATCTAACATTGAGAGCAAATCTGAAAGGTCTGATTATGCCATTGAAGGTGACTCTGTCAGCAAAATTGACAGCATTGCTTCGAAGTACGCCTCGAAAAGAAACAGTATCAAATCTAGCGCCGCTGGTGGCGTTGAAGCCAGTATTGAAGCCAAATTTGAAAGTAAAACTGAAAGCTCTGCCTACGGACTCGAGTCTGACTCAGTTAGCAAAATTGATAGCATTGCGTCCAAGTACGCTTCCAAGAGAAACAGCATCAAAACAAACATTGATGGTGACAAGGTCGAATCTATTTCGTCTAAGACCGAAAGTAGCTATGAGACCGTTAAAAATGGAGACGCCTCTTATGAGAGCAAGTATTCATCTTCAAAGAAATCCAGAGCTAACGGCTCAGTGAGCACTGGCTACGAAACTGCTAGGTCCATCTCCAAATCTGAATCTCAAGATGGAAAACCAATGTTTTCTAAAACTTTAGAAGGCCAGAACATTGAGCGTAAGTACTTGCACCCGAACGTAGAATACACCACATAGCAGTAGACACACTATTAGTGCTTGTACATAATGCTTTTAGTTACCTAACTTACACTACACATTACTTTAACAACGCTTCGTTCATTAAAACATTATTTTCTTTCTACCTATGTAAGAGTTTGTACGGCAAACTTATTCATGAAACAATAAAAGGCATCTTTTAATTTAAATCCAAGAACATCATTACCAACTTATTTTACCAAAACATCGGTACTTATAATACCAATTTGGAAAAAATAAGTCTTCTCGTTCCATTTAATACTATCATTAATACTAGCATATCATCGAGGTAAACAAATCCGTACGAACTCTCTCGTAACCTCGCTCTGAATCCCCAGCTGGTGAGAACGCTATCTTCGAATGCCTTCTACGTGACGCTGCTGATGTCAAGGTTACTTGGCTGAAGGACAACAAGCCATTGGCCGATCGCCTCATGGACCGTTGCTCCATCTCCTATGAGAATGATGGCAGCTTCAAGATGGAACTGAAACACTGCAGGGAGTCCGATGCAGGAGTTTACACAGCTATTGCTGAAAACCCGAAGGCAAAGGCCCATTGTACCGCTCAGTTAGTTGTGCAGGAGTGTGAGTGACGTTTTTCTATTTGTTTTATAACTTTGAGAGAAATAGGGATCTGGTGGAATCCTGCAGCAAACTCCATAGTAAAGTATTACAATACAAAATGTAATGTTTCAAATCAAAACTATGACTGACGTATAAAAATTGCAATTTGATTAAAATTTTTGCCATTGTGAAACCTATTATTCTCAAACTCAATCGTCAACTTAAACACACAAAATTTTATAATGACTCAAATTATTATATTATTTTCAATTTATTATCTGAAACTACTGTATGCATGTTCATCGCGATCACTGATTAAGACATTGTAAGGCGTATAACACGTAGTTTGAAATCTGATCAGTTTACTCTACTTAATTTTCCTGTATTTTTGCACTATCAGTATTGTTGTACACCTATTTACTTACAAAATAAATAACATTGAACATATTATTAATTTCACATTTGAGGCAAGATTTCTAGAAAAATATGTAATTATATATTTGAAAGATTCAACCGAACATCGTTTAGCAACATTCCAAATTTTTTAAGAAATTTTTGGCGCGTTCTAATATACAGGGTGGAATTTTTCAATGCCACCTGGAGGGAAAGTACTCGAAATACTGGAGATAGCAAATTTTACTCAAACAAAACATTCCTTTATTTTTAAAAAGAAACAAATCTGCCTTATCAGATTTTCGAAAATTCGC
Source organism: Xestia sexstrigata (assembly GCA_941918905.2). Classification (NCBI taxonomy): domain Eukaryota; kingdom Metazoa; phylum Arthropoda; class Insecta; order Lepidoptera; family Noctuidae; genus Xestia; species Xestia sexstrigata. The sequence continues at coordinate 2,013,765 of OW799201.2, read as the reverse complement.
TTGCCACTCTCGGGAATCGAACCGACTAAAGTTCGAAAAAATAACATCGTGTACTTTTTTTACATCAATCGATAGGAACAATCATATGGATCAAATCTCTCTAATAAACATGATAAATTTAATGAAGGGAAAACCATGAAATATAAAGAACAGCTATAAATTCAATAAGATTGGCACTTTTATTCATGATTTTCCTTTCATTTAATTTATCATGTTTCATAGAGAGATTTGATCCATATTGATTGATGTCAAAAAGATACAGAATATTATTTTTTCGAACTTTAGTCGATTCATCCTGGGTTCGATGCCCCATTGTGGCAAGCGAATTTTCGAAAATCTGTGAATACAGATTATTTTCTTTTTAAAAATTTAGGAATGTTTTCTTTGAGTAAAATTTGCTATCTCCAGTATTTATAGTACTTTCCCTCAAGGTAGCATTGAAAAATTCCACCCTGTATATTATTTAATAATTATTATTTTGAAGATGATTTATCCAAAGACAAAAAAAATACATTACGAACCGATTTTGCAAAATTATTTCAGCTGCCTCAAATGCCCCTACCTTTTCAAACGTTAAACTAATTTCCGATATTATGTACGAATTATAGTGACTTCTGAAGAACGCAAGGAGAGGAACGCTCTCAAGGCCCCGTACTTCTTAGTGGCGTTGAAGGACACTGAGATCATGGAAAACACCTACTTACGCTTCATGGTCAATGTCAAGGGCGACCCTAATCCAGAAGTCAAGTTGTAAGTACATATTACATGATAAAAGTATTTCTATTCAGATTTTAACGCACAGCTGGGCGTCCGACCAGTTTTGTTCAAGATAGCAGCCGGTTCGGCCAAAAGTCGTGGTCGAGGTTACGTAGTGTGCGAGGTCTCTTATCGCTATAAGAGACCTCGCACACAGAAACGCTTTTCTGATTGTGATACTTTACCAAGGCGACAACTTTTTTAAGCCAGTCTCGCTGGTTGTTTTTTCACTTCAGAACAGCCAGCAACACCAACAAGTTGGATGCGTAGTTCATACAAGCGTAATACCAAAATAATTTGTATATCTCGTCTTTATATCATTGTTCTTTCAAAATATATATTTGGGAACATAGATATTCTGTAATCGTAATAAACACACACTACCTTAAGAATATGTTTGATTTACAAATTATTTTGGTATTAAGTATGTATGAACTCTACGCATGCTCCCGCCGGCCCCTTAACTGATTTGTCTATCTTAACTTTTATCACTTAACTGATTCCGGTGACAATCAATGCAAGGCGCGTGTAACCTCAAAATTACATTTTTCTACTTAAAAAACTACCATAATCATTGAACAACTAGAATCAATTCTATTTCCTTGTAAAGTTTGATATTCAAAAGTGCTTAATTAAAATTAATGGCTTGATTTTGAGCAACTTTTCTTCCCCAGCTACCGCGACGACAAGGAGATCCTCACCACCTCCGAGTCAGACCGCGTGTCCATCATACGCACGCGAGCGGAGCGCGGCTGCTACGAGCTGGTCATCGCAGACGTGCAGCCCGGCGATGCCGGGAAGTACTCCTGCAGGGCCATCAACATCTACGGCGAGGTCACTTCCGAAGCTACTGTCACTGTTGTTGGTGAGTTTTCTGATATAACTACGAAAGATTTAATGCAAACACAGGCAATACGATGAAGTAGATTTCATTTTCGTTTCCAAATAGGTTCTCATGTAGTAAGTGACCACAGATATCGGTGCAGAATCGACTTTAGCCGATCTTAGAGCCTATATCCATGCATAAAAGTTAATAGAGTTCGATAAGACTTCGAGTGGCGTCGTTATACAACTGTTTATAATCCTTTTGTATTAAATACATTATGCAATATACATTCGCTGCATCCGCTAAAGATTACATCAAATTATGCGTTGCTTTGGAATTTTGCCATCACCTGAAACTGTCAAATTTTCCCAATCAACCTTGAACCTAATATTTTAGCGATAAAGTAGGTACTGGCGTATTGACAAATTCTAGTACTTGGCGTCTGTACCAGCAAAATCAATACACAAATAAATTAATAGTACAAATAATAATTAATGTCTATGTTATTAGCATAAAATCTCTCCAGAAATTAACAGTTTAAGCATAATTTAACAATATTACCAATAAAATTAACACCATCAATAATGTCACAATAAATGAAGAATTTGTGTGAAGGTTTATAAATATAAACGTAACATTTTTGTAAACAGTTGGACATCCTCCAGCACTTGCATATGGATCACTGTACTATTAATATCGTTTAATAGAATTAGACTGAACTTGTAATAGATTTGGATCGTTGTTGACTTACATTCTTCATGTCTTGTTTGTTAGGTCAGCTCTTGGTCAGATTATGCTATTTTGAAAGGCCTTGGACTGTTTAAGAGATTTGAGATGTTAATCTCAAAATGCGGGGGGGTGGTTTGGGTGTTAATCTCAATAGTTGGGTTGCTTCAGAGATATTATTTACAATCTCATTTGTCAAATCAGTTAGATCCAAAATACTTTCGTTTGTGCAAAGTCCAAACGAAAATATACAGCAAATGCTGATTGAGTATAAACCCAAAGGGATCTCCTTTGGCTGCAAATGCTGATTGAGTATGTAGCCAAGGGAGATCACTCCTACCCTCCTCCAGATCCTGTCGGATGAACATATTTAGTTCTAGAAGTAGAATATATAATTATACATCCTTTACTGCTGCTTTCTGAATTGTACCATAAAATGAGTATGGTCTTTTAATTATAGATGATAAGAACATATTCGGCGAGCTCCTACCCGGTGGTGAAGGTCTGCTGCAGAAGGGAGAGAAGGCTTCGTTCACATGGAAGCGAGATGGACAGACTTTCGACCCTGAAGAGAGATTTAAGGTAAAAACAATCGAAATTCAAGAGCAGAGGTGGCCTAGTAGTGGTGAGTACACACCTAGACAGGCGCATTTCTTTGTGTAATTTTTTACAGCACCACTGCTCTCAATTTTAGATTTGTTCTATTTAGCCTATTCTGCACCACTGCTGGGCAATGGCCTCCCCCAATTCCTTCCACGAACCGTATTCTCGCGCCACTTTGAACCAGCCAAAATTTAAAAGATTTTATTTATAAGAGAAATTTCCGATTTTTTTTCTTTTACTTTTTTTGTTTACCGAGGTTCAAAACAAGTGAAAATCGCTTTCAAAGCATTTCCCGACGTAAAATTCGGTAGAACATGCTTCACCATCTATTTCGCTGATTTTGTTGTTTGGGTTGTCAAGGTCGTTTAAGTTTATTTTTTTCAAATCAGCGGATCAGCTTAAATGTTTTTGTCAGTTTTTTTTCAAGATTTTTCGTCGTATTTTTTCAGGATTGTGATTCTTGTTTTCTTGCTAATTGAACCTAACCATTTTATCCAGGTGCTCCTGGGTGACGACGAGGACTCCTTAGCGCTGGTGTTCCAGCATGTGAAGCCTGAAGACGCGGGCATCTACACCTGCGTGGCCAAGACCAGCACCGGCAACATCTCCTGTTCTGCTGAACTTACTGTGCAAGGTACTGGCGTGAATCAAAAGGATTTTGATCTGTATTCATAGAATTTTCGCACATATTATTTTCCTGTAAATATTTTGATTTACAAAATTGGAAGTAAAAAGAGACTGTTGTTATAGGCCGAGAAATTTTTAAATTCCAAATGCCAGATTGTCAAGTTACACATTCTGGATGCAAAATTCTAATGATTGTCATCAACTTGTAACGTGTCTTTTTTATTTTTTTTAATAAATATGTTTTTATTCTGCCAAATCCATCAAAGTGCATATGTTGACTGTCAAACTACATCTTTTCAACACATTTAGCATTCTCAAAATGTCCTATATTCTTCAAGGTGCGGTCCACGAACTTCACCGTGAGCCTGAGAAGCCGACCCTAGTGATAGAGCACCGCGAGGCCATCGTATCAGCTGGCGGCTCCGCTATGTTGGAGCTGACCTGCAAGGGCTTCCCCAAGCCTACCGTCGTGTTCAAGCATAACGGGCAGGACGTGGAGCCTGATGCTAGGCACAAGTGAGTATTGTAATGTAAGAAACTAATGTGAGGGATAGGCAATTGTGTAAACGGCGCCTCCGCCATGTTGGAACACACCTGCAAGGACTTACCGAAGCCTATTGTTCAAGCATAGGTCGGGATGTTGAGGCTGATACTAGGCTTATGTGAGTAACACAATGTTGGAAACCAACATTAGGGAACAAGTGATTATAAGCGGCGTGAAGCGATGAACAAAATAATCCACTTAATCTCTGCCCGCTGTTGGCAAAGATATCTCTGGCAAATAAAGTTAGAAGATTTTACGAGTATATGATACAGCCCTGAAGTTTGACCTCATAACAATAACCAGTTCTACATTTCTGTTGCGCTGGTTGGGCGAGATAGTGTTAATAGAAACTACTCCTAATAAACTGAAAATTGGATAAATCTATCCATGTAAGTACGATAGATTCAGCCAATTTAGTCATATATCACAGAATTTGCCCGAAATGAATTCTGGAACATTAGAAAATCAAAATCAAAATCAAAGCATTTATTTCAAGTAGGCCAGTTACAGGCACTTTTGAATTGTCGAAACAAAGATGAAAATTAAATGTAGCTACAGTCCCAGTCAGAAGACATAAAAACTGTGAAAGTACTGTAGTTGCCCATTCCCTAGCGTAGATCTCTATGGAGAAGAACGGGCAAGAAACTCCATGGACACTCTATTAAATCAAAATATTGTTACAAAATCTTGGTTACATCATTCATGTTGAGATGGTATATTATGTGAGAATAATGTAGCAAGATGTGCACGTTAAAAGTGTCCACAGTAAAAACAAAAAATACAATTCAAAAATAAACATTTAAATAAGCCATGGCAACTAAGAGCTGACCAGTCACAACGGACAGCGCCCGTTCACGAACATGACGCATGGATCAGCTCGCATGGATCACCATTCAACTCAACCATTTTGAAGGGAACTGAATGATCCGACACACGCGCCACCATCAGCGAGACATTAGTTTATCTGTACCCACTAAGCAACACATTTAACTTAATTCCACCTCAACATAAACCATCTTCCGTCCAGGTTCCTGTACGAGGACGAGGAGACCATGTCGCTGATCATCAAGAACGTGTCGCAAGCAGACGCGGGCGACTACCACGTGACCGCCGCCAACGAGCTGGGCCAGGACACCACCACGCTGCACCTCGTGGTCAAGGCGGCGCCCAAGATCAGGAAGAAGATTGAGAACCAGACCTGCATGGTGACTGATGATATGAGTAGTAACATGGGGATTAGGGGTTCAGGAACTGCAAGAATCAACTAAAATCTACAAATACGCATTCGCGGTTACTCATTACTATCTTTTAACACAATACGTTCATATGGCTTGGACAAGTGCAACTTCAAATAAATTATCATTTGTCCTTTTTTATAGCTTACGTCAGTTTTTGACATTTCTATCATCGTTATTGCTAAAAGTGCTCCATTCGCATGTCATGTAACAGTTCAGATTCACTTCTTTCTGTACAAAATCGCTTACATTACAGGCGATTGCACCGGGGTATGGAGCGCCTTAATAAAATGTCTCTTTGTATCTCCAATCCGCCTGCCAAGCGTGGACATTACGGCAAATTCCTCCCATCATGGGAGAGGCTTATGTCCAGCAGTGGACGTTATGGGCTATTGTTGTTGTTGTTATTTGGCCTCTGGTGATCAACCGTTGATAAAAGTATTTGCTGTCCTTTTGTCTGTTGGTACCGTGTTTCAATGAATAATGAATCTACCAACTGAGATTATAAATTAGATGAAGCTGAAAAAAACCCCATACACCAGCGAAATTGAATAGGCTGATCATTCGGTACTAAATTAACAAAGTTTTTGAGTTCTAAATTGAACTATTTTGCAGTAAATTTACAGGAAACGTACTAAATATCAAACGTCTGTTTTGATTATTTCCAGGTGTCGTCCACCCACACAGTAACAATCGAGATCGAGGGCACCCCCGCCCCCGACGTGACGTTCTACAAGGACGGGAACGAGCTCAAGAGTTCGGACCGCGTCGTCATCGTCAAGGAGTCCGACGAGATCTACAAGATCACCATCAAGGATGCCAAGCTTACTGATACCGGCTCCTACTCTGTTGTTGCCAAGTAAGTTATTAAATGTACCTATTTATAATCAACCTATACCGTTCCAACTGCTAGCACACAGACTGTGGATCCGCTGTGTGTAATCCACCCGAGCCCAGTCCTGGTTGGTGGAGGTTCGAATATTTCATTCTTGGTGACGCAGCACGAAGATTCTTGGTGATGAAATAATTCGCGCAAAGTAACACGCCTGCCTGAGTTTCCACATTCCAGTTTCCACAATTCTGTATAACACTGTTCTATCAAAATTGCTTATGATTTTTTATGATGACAACCAAACGATTCCTATTCTAACTTCTCTCTTCGCCTCTTTCAGGAACGAAGTGAACCAATGCTCCGACTTCTGGCAGTGGCACGTGACGTCACCTCCCAAGGTGCTGAAGAAGATGGGAGAGAGCAAGGTGTGCGAGCAGAAGGAGACTGTCACCTTCAAGGTCGAGACCGAGTCGGAACCTGCGCCCACTGTGGCTTGGTAAGTGGACTTAGAGCATATGGAGGGGTAGGATTGAGGAACGTTCCATTCCACCCTATTCCGCATGACTCCAATACTATTTTTTATCTTTAACATTAACATTATTTGACTTATTTACCTAATAATGGATTCGTATTTAAATATTTTGCCGTTATTGTGACAAAAAACAGTTAAAAAAGTTTTTTTATAATCTATTACGGTGACATTTTCTAGTTAGATATAGACAAACATAATATTATCTATTGATATTGAAATGAGCCATAATTTTTGTGGGCAGGTTCAAGAACAAAGTGGAACTGTCAGAGTCGTCTGCCGTGAAGATCTCGTCATCAGGTCAGGCACACTCGCTCGTCATCACGTCAGCTGCGCGCGCTGATGCAGGAGAGTACTCCTGTGAGGTAAGTCTTCTTCTTATCTTGTCAATAATGAGTCGTCAAAAACCGACACTAGTCCAACGAGAATAATTGTTGCTTACCCAAATCTGCTCTAGAACTCAAAAAGCGAAAATGTTTTGACGTGACGAGTTTCGCATCTCCACGTAAACCTATTCAAAATGGTCTGCAAAGCAAGTTTTTTTTTAGTTAGCCCCTATTGTCTCACACCTGCATAAGTAAAGGTCTTCAACCATCTCTTCCACGATGGTGTGCTTTTTCGCGCGGAAGCTATTCAAGGCGTCCCACCATCTTCTCGTCGCTCTGCCGCGACCCCGACTAGCTGTCTCAGGGCTCCAGGTGTCCGGCAGACATGGCCTGCCCAGTCCCATTTTAGTCTCGCAGCTTTACAAGCTACGTCGGCAATTTGCGTTTTGGAGCGCAGTGTGGTGTTCCACACTGCGCTCCAAAACGCAAATTGCCGCAAGGAACACCTTATCCCGTCAGTTATCAGTGCTTGCATCGCTTCTTGGCAAACCTTGAGTTTGGACTTCTAGATGCTAGTGAAATACCAAGTCTGTTCATCATATGTCAGGATGGGGAGAATACATGCATGCATGCATGTACAGAATGTTTATCTGTAATATAAGTCGTGTATCTCCCCGGTCAGATCCGCAACATCCACGGCAGCGCGTCAGACTCGTGCGCGCTGAAGGTGCGAGGAGGCCCGCAGTTCACGCACAAGCTGAAGGATACGTCTGCCAGCGAGGGAGATACTAACGTGGAGTTTACCGTCGCTGTGGAAGCCTTCCCTGATCCCACTGTTAAATGGTAAGATATATGAATTGTATAATGTGAATAGTCTACCTACAAGAAACTAATAGGTATCTTATGCACACTATATCTAGGTTTCTAACAAAGCAAAAAATAAAAATTCGTAGAAACAAATTCAGTATAAGCTTCCAAAAATTGCTGTTGTGCACAAATTTTACCTCAACTTTGACCTGTCCTAATGTACTCATAAATTGCAAAAGTAAAGAAAACATTGATAGAAGCCTTGCACATGTGGAGATTCTAAATGACAAATATATATTCCACAAATTCGTAAGACTTATTCAAAAACACGTATTTCCTGGAACAAGTTTAAGCAATTTTCGAACACTATTTTTCGTTCAATGTTATCGTGTTAGATGGAATGAGGTGCGTGGGAGACGGGTAGTGCGGGGTTCAGGCTACGTGACACAGGGCAGTTGAAAGAATATCGCCGCTGTAGCTCTGGATGAAACTACAAGCTTTTTGACCTTGCTCGCGTTGACGACAGACGAGCCGGGAAGGGCCATCTTTATGGCCTTATATTGCTACATTTATCTGGTTATTCTCAATACTACTTGTACTCGTATATTGTAGATCGTCCGAAGTCTATTCTGTCTTCTCCGAATAGGGAATATGCATGAATTTTTTTCTTCACTTAAATTAATAAAATACAGTATTATCAACCCAAAAAAGTTAAGTTCAACTACTGCTTGCCCCTCATAAATAATATTAAACTCCTGCAATTTTCTATGACAGTTCAAACGTCCGTGACTGTCGCGGCCATGATGTGACGTCATTTACCTCAATCTGCCTTGTTTACATCTAATGTTTTGGCCTTATTGCAGTAATTTTACTAATTGTATGTGCATTTTTCAAGCAAAAATTGCGATAACGATACTATAATAAAATCTTAGTGAAACTTTAACTACTTTTCAAATAAAAGTGTTTTTTTGACACATAGACTTTGACGTCACTACCGGCGTTATCGAGGACGACGCGTTTTGAGAGTGCGTTCCGTTTAACCAAAAACATGCTACATAAAACAATAAATTGTAAAATAAGTGATGTTTTAGAAACTTAAACAAGTGTACCACAATGTTTTTATGCGCCTATACAAGGCATTTTTAATAAGTAAAACGAGTTTTGTATTTCTTGCATATTCCCTATTCTGAAGAAAGATGAGAACCCACCTCCGTATAATGTATTTGATTTTCCCAGGTACCTCGGCGACGTAGAGATAACCGAGAAGAAGTCAGTCTTCACCCGCGTAGACAGCGGCAACACTCACAAGCTGATCCTCAAGGAGGTGTCGGCAGAGTACTCCGGGAAATACTCCTGCAAGGTGTCCAATGTGCTGGGAGAGGACTCCTGTTCCGCTACCTTCACTGTCAACAGTAAGTTATCATGAACTCTGTTGTCACAGTTATAAGGCTGATGTCCATTTGTCATTCTTATTATATTCCAAACATCGCTTTGAAATTCGAACGGGTTTCAACGAGTCCTTACCAGAATGCCTGAGGATATTTCTCGACGGTATGTAAAGCCAAGTCAGAGACCCATGGGCGGCATAAAAACTCTGACACCAGGTTAAGCACTAACCATACGATAAAAAAAAATGTCCTTTTTCAAAAAGTGTGCAATAACATGCCAAGAACGACATTTGAAGGTGCTCGCATATCTGACGAAAGATCGACCATATCATCGGTAACATAAATTCGGTTGAATTTGAATCAGCACCACTATACATCTAGTCAGTTAGTGCGCTCGACAAACAAACGCATCATCGGTTATGTGTGTTAGCTCGACGATGCGAAGCGCATCTTCCGTCGGATCTGAATCCACCCTGAAACTTACAGAATAGTATTTAAAGCATAGCTATGTTTCAAGATTTTACTCGAACCCAGTAAATTCCAAAACCCGTCGTGTGACTCTATTAAAAGCCCATTTTTCTACACCATTATTTATATCCTACCACGTACCTACTACCAGTTCCTAAAATGCTACTTCTTAATTTCTAGGGAAACCTCGCTTCACCAAGAGCCTGATCGACATGACGGTGGACGCCGGACAGACCCTGAAGCTGGACGTGGAGGTGGAGGGCTGCCCAGAGCCCAGGGTCAAGTGGTACAAGGACGGGAAGGAGGTCACCACGGATGCCAGGATCAAGATCGAGCGGGATACCAAGAGGTAAGGGTAACATCAGCGGTTGGAAGACGTCTACTGTTTGATGTAGACCATCCCCTAAACATCGTCATCTTTTGTGTAAGACGGAAGAAAGAGCTCTCATGTCTGTGCTCAAAAATTAACGAAATATTTGTTAACTAAGCTTAAAAATCGCGACATTTTAATAAACCACGTAAGAAAATAGGTACCTACATTAATCAAACAGGGATGAGTAAGTTCAGTAAAATTTTTGGATAAAATATGTTTACATCAATTATTATTTAATTATCATGAAAATATGTTTTTCCCGTAAATATACCGCATAGAAATGTGTAGGCATTGTATTATTTTGATCGATTTAATAACTATTTGTAGAAATCTAATACGTATTGTCTTACTCCAGATTGGAAAACTACCACCTCACAGTGACTCTTGTAAAGGAAGAAGATGGCGGCGAATACGAAGTTAGAGCCGAAAACGAGTTTGGTAGTGTCTCTTCTAAGAGCACGGTCACCGTTCACAGTAAGTATTCGCAAACACGCCAACATCAATCTTATGTACAAGTCTTAGGGACCATTTTGAAAATCACCGTCTGAAGACGTATCACAAAATTTTTGATTAGAAAATTATCCTTCCGCACCAAAAAATAAGGTTGAAATTCAACCTCAACTTAGCACAAATGAATGATTTGATCACGAGTCAGAGTTCCAGCGAATACTTCACAGAATGACTCAAACACACACACAGACAAACACTACTCAAGTACATGGTAAGCCCACAAGAAACCCGTCGAAACGAATCTGTCGGCAAACGACAGAATTGGCACCTCGATGGAAAACTCACGGGTAAAGTAGTTTGCATTAACGTAGATACTGAATCCTAGATTACTAGTACTACCATAAATTATCCGCACGTTAGTTTTGTTTTTGGTGTCCCTAGATACCGACCATTAGGATATGGTATAAAACATTGAAGCATTCAATAGACTGGAATGCTGACGTAGTCACTCACGACCATTTAGCACTTTGTTTGTCCTGCACAAACCTTTACTACCATTTGTGACGTCTATAATTTAATACATTTGCCCATTTTTAATAAATCATGTTTTATTGTTACCATTTTTTTCATTGTGTTCAATAGCGCGAGAGATTCATTCGACATTGAATAAAGAAGCCATTATAGAAAGTGAGGTTGATGAAGAAGGTAATAAAGCGAAGACACCGGTCGAAGATGAAGTTAAGACGAAAGGGAAATCAGCTAAGTTAGTCAAGGCGGAGACTATAGAAGAGAAAAATATACACGATGATGATCAAGATGGCAAAGCAAAGAAGTCAAGCGTTGATGACGTAGACGCACCATCATCCCGCAAAGCTAAGAAATCAGTAACAGAGCCTGAGGTAGCTGAAGAAATATCTTTCTGGGATGACGCGGAAGATGACAAGAAATCCAAAAAGGTCTCAATCGAAGAAGTAGATACCAAACCTGGCAAAGGAAAGAAATCCATCACTGAACCAGAGATTGTAGAGGAAAAATCTTTCTGGGATGACGCTGACGATGGCCAGACTAAGCAACCCATTGTAGAAGAACCAGAGACACCAATCAGTAACAAAGGAAGGAAGTCCGTCACTGAACCTGAAGTGGCTGAAGAGAAATCATTCTGGGACGATAATGACAAACAGAGTAAACCAACAATAGAGGAAATCGATTCAACACCGACAGACACAGGAAAGAAGTCCTTCTCTGAACCCGAGACGGCCGAAGACAAGTCTTTCTGGGATGAAAATCACAACGAACAAAACAAGAAGCCTGTAGTAGAAGAGGTTGTTACTAAGAAAGAGGCCGGAGAAAAGAGTGCCACTAAACCTGAGGTCATCGAAGAAGTGCCTATTCCCGAAGATCTCAAGTCTCCTAAACGTAAATCGGTTAAAAAACAACCCGTCGAAGAACCGTTAAGTGCTGAAACTGAAGGTATACACATTAAACGCTTCGACGCTTTCTCTTCAATTCAGCAAACAGCTTCTAGTATGCGAGAATTTCACGTTTTCGCGCACACTATGCATGCTTTTAACACTGTGTTTATAACATCCCAAGTGTGATTTGTTATGTTTAGGCCGAGTTTTCGAAACAGTAACCACGTTCAAGACAGGCGACAACGGAGCTATTGTAATGTCTAAAGTCAGCAGCACTAAGTCCCACGGCGCTATCATCACAGGTCAGTATCCAGCTTCCTACCTTCTCTTCCTAGTTCTAAAATCCATCGATCATCAACTAACTTTCAACCATTAAACGAGATTGCTTGTAAAACTTCTAAATAAAGATATAACGCATTAGTTTCATATTTGCTAATCCTACCTTCTAAACGTTGTATGACCTAAAATCAACATAATACTATTTTAACTGGTAGGTCCGGCCGAAACGCGCACTTTACACAAAATGACGTCAACATCACTTTATTATGATGACGATGACTTTTTCGGAGGCAGACGGTTGATCCAACCGAACAAACCACATACAACTTCTTTGGAAGTTGAAGAAATAGCTAGTCATAGCTATTTCTTGACGGAGATGGGCCATTATACCATACCTGATCATGTAAGGAGAGGTGTTTACGGCATCATTGAAGAGCCGCAAACGGACTCCGATGCTGATACTGGATCTAGATGTGGTCAGCAAGGAGCGAACCGTACTGTGTCCATCATGTCAGTCTCGGAAGACGAGATGAGCTGGCAGAACGAACCCCTTTCCAGAGAGATATCTATCGAAGATCTCTCTAAATCCATATTCGAAATTGACGAAACGAGGAAAGTATTCAGTAAAGATTCCTACGTCCGCCAATCGTCTTTCAAAGAAGACTACATCATAGGTGAGGACGAAGAAGAATCTTTAATCGTAAAAGAAAAGTCGCAAAAGGTATTCGAGAACGACATCACAGAAAAACTCATACACATTTCGAAGGAATTCGACGAAAACGAGTACAAATCCGTCGACAAAAAAATAGATAATGTTAAAAATAGAATTATAGAAGAACTAGTTTTAGGCCCTATGAAAAACTTTGATAATATTACAAAAGATGTAACAGAGACAACCGTTGAGAGAAAGAGAAAGAATGATGCTAAGTTGTTTAAACTTGAAGAGGAAGTGGATGACGAGTTGGAAGCCCTTCTCAAACGAAGCCAGAGACAAAGGAGCATACTAGATGATATTCTTAATGTGGAAGACGAAAAAGGTAATTGTTAAATCAAAATATTAAACACACGGGGAACGTTGTACGATGAAAGAGGCTGGCATTTGATGATGTAACGCTACGCAGTGTATTTCAGGGGAGAATAACATGAAAGTAAACGCTTTAAATCCGATATCGGAAATTGCTGATGTTGACTCCATTCAATCTGTCATTTTCTTCTTTACTTCAAACTAAACTGATTCTTTATTAATTTCTTTGGACTATTCATCCTCTAAGAAAATGGCAGATTCTTTCCAAATAATTGTCCTCTAAATGTCTGTCCACATTTGACTAATGCTGTCGTATGTTTGTTTTAGCACGCATGCGTAATAACATTCCCTTCTGGCATACTAATCCTTGGGGCCAGGTGCGTCAGAGGTACTAGTCCTTCCAAACCAATCATCATATCATCAAGGTAAGCAAAATATTTTTCAAAATGTAGTGCGTCGCTTGCATGGTACTTACGCTTCTAATGTTTATGGGTCATATTTGTAAGCCAAACATCGTTACATGGTAAGTATACAAACACTACAGAACATCAAAACACGAATATTTCTGTGTCGTCCTAGATACCAGTATATGTAAGTATCCACAAGCTAAGTCGAGTAAAATACTTTAACAGCTCTGTATATACTGCGGAGTTATTGAGCAATATTTCTATGTAAATACACAAATCTTTTATTAAACGGGCTTCCTTTTCTAGGCTTAAGAATGTAATGTAAATTTCTGTCAAGATCTTTTCTGTACATAGAAAAAGTTACAACATTAGATTTGTTCCTAAAGTCACTTCCACTGTTTGATCCTTGCACTTCCTAGCCTATTGCTAAAAAATAAATAATTAAAAAAAACTTCTCAATTATGCAACTAGTCTTTAGTATGAAAAATTTCCTAAACAATGCTTCCATCCTTAATTTATTTCAGAAAACAAAGAGAGTATTAATTTTTTTTTTTTGGAAACAAACAAATCTACTGTAACTTAAATTTTACGCACCTCGTCTGTATCCTGTTATTCTCCCAGCCTATTGCTATGCTGTTCTCTAGCTTTAAAAACACCTAGTCGGGTGTCCCTGACAGCCCGACCATACACAACCAAATCTAACACAACGCCTTTAATCTTACAGCACCACCCGCAGTCAAAGGCAGCAGTATGAAAGACGGCCATGCCTTCGAGTCCCTACCTCTAGTTTACTCAGTAGAAGTTTCCGGAACCCCCAAGCCGACCATCCGTTGGCTGCACGACGGTAAAGAAGTCAAGCCATGCGGCAGGGTCCACATCACCAATGATGGAGACTTGTTTAAGCTGGAGATTGACAGCGTCCTGATGAAGGATGCTGGTAAATGGCAGTGCGAGATCGTTAATGATCTTGGAAAGCAGATGCAGACTGCTGAACTTTCTGTGTCGCGTAAGTATTTTCATGAGTCTTTAAGAAATCAAGGAACCTTTTCTGAAACCTTGATAAGGTGACTAAAAGCCACGTATTGAAGAATTATAACCCAATTAAGGCAAATATTTTTTCAGAAACAGATAAAGTAATGTGCAACTTGCGTTTAAGGCTGATGCTCTAGGGTAGCCCGCGAAATTTAAAATTTCTTACGTTTTTTGCAATTTGCAGGCCAGTGCGAGATTGTATGTTGATTAAAATATTGTTTCCGACTAAGTCGTGTGTAGTTACAGAATTGTAATTATCAAAATCATCAATACAACCCTCCAAGTTCATAAAGGTCTAGGAATGACTTTTTCAAGGTCAAAGTCATTGCTAGAAATTAATTATTAGCACTTAGCCGTTTTTGAATATATCCAGCGCAACATTTTGCCAGAAATGATTTCTCTATTCATCCATAAATCCTCCAACAGCCGAATCCGAGCTCCGCAAGCCCAAGTTCACCAGCCCGCTGGAGGCCCAGCGAGTCCTGCAGAAGGAGCCGGTGATGCTGCAGGCGGTGTGCTCGGCAGACCCGCAGCCGCACGTGTCGTGGCTGCTCGACGGCGTGGAGCTGCAGCCCAGCGCCACCATCCTCACTGAGGCTAGCGCCAAGGATCTGGAACACGGATTGAAGGAGTGCACCTTTACGCTGTCTATTCCTACTGGTATGTTGATGTTTCGATTGTCTTATATCGATAAACGTTCTGTGATTGCTTTTGAATATATCTGGCATCATACAGGTAAACTCACGAGCTCCAATATATCTACACTACTTCTATATACTGTATTGATTGCAATTTCATGTCGTTTCAATTCAAATGTACGGTCGAACAAGCTATTTATTTTACATTTTACAATGTAGTTTGCGGGTTAAACTGTAAACCAAATAGCTTGTTCGATCGTACATTCATATTGATACTGGTAACTATAGTTGCCGGGTTGAATTTACTCATCACCTTTTACTCTGATTTTTACCAACTTTATTAGAGCCGTTGAATGAAAACAAATGAAAGAAGTTTTTTAATCACAAAACACCACGACGCAACTTGCGAAGCGACTATACTCCTACGAGCTTTAATCTAGTCACCTTAAATCATAGTATTTATTCATAGTAATCCAGCAAACTCTTTCATTATCACTTTCTTTCGTCCCCAGGTCGCCATACCGACACCGGCGAATACACCATCCAAGCCAAGAACAAGTATGGCGTCGGCGAGAGCTCGGCTCGGCTGGACATACTGCTGCGGCCCGAGATCGAGGGGCTGCATGACGTCACCGCGGTACCCTTCGAGGAGACCACCTTCATCGCCAACGTTAGAGCCAACCCCATTGCTGAAGTCAAGTGGTGAGTCCATTTGAACCTAGATGTAAAGATGAAGTGTGTAAAACGCTTTCAGTGACATCTTGATGTAAGTATAGAGGTTTGTGTGTGTATGTGTGTAGGTGTATTAATGTGATGTTGTATTTTTAAACTGTATTGAGCGTGTGAAAGTGGCAACGTATTTACATTTTCCATGCAAGCATCGTTAGGACGCTTATATAGCACAAACTCCACCAGAGTTTGTGCGAGACTGCACTGTTAATGTGTCATTTAAAAAAGCTGTAAAAATTATAAGATGCCGTGTTTTTTTTTTTGTAAAAGCAAATCAGGATGAATATAGTAAGATAGTGAATCACACAGATTATTATTTAGTAACAGGCTAACAGTTAATAATGATTTTAAACCAATGAGTTATCGACTATTACATGTTCTTTTCTTCACAGTGACATCAATTAATGAAGTAATAAAAAACAATTATTATATATCTTTAATTAATGTAATAATTTTAGATCTACTATGACATTGAATTAATTGAAATATTACTATTATTAAATAAATAACTAATCTGTATGACATTGCATTAATTTAATATCTTAAAATATTTTATGATTGTTTTTATTTATTTTTATTTATTGTACATTTAATTAGCTGACCTTATATTTGCTATTTGTATTCCATGACTGTATAGATTTTGCATGCCTTACGGTAGAAACACTTGAAACATGTAAATTTTTAATAAGACCATTGTAACAGTGTTGTCGGCAAAAATAAATGATTTGATTTGATTTTTTTTTATTTGATTTTTCCTATTTCTCAGGCACAAAGATGGCTACGCAATCCAGCCATCCTCTCGCCACGAGATCGTAGAAGACTTAGGTAGCGAGACATACAAGCTCACTGTGAAGAAGGTTGGCGTCGACGACGGCGGAGTGTATACCATCACGGCCAAGAACGAGGTCGGAGAGACCTCGCAGCAGGCCAAGCTTAGCGTGCACAGTGAGTAGTAGCTGATCTCTATGTGGTTCTTGAAAACTTTATAACATTCGAAAAAAAGTTAGGAGGAAATCAGTCAAGTGAAGATGAATAACTTGAACAACAAGCAATAAAGGTGAATTTACTGACAGACTCTAATCAGCCAAATTAATAAAAAAACATGCAAAGGCAAAATTCGCGTGATTTTTTTCCCATCTAAGTGCATATGACTTATGATGGATTTAAATTGTGTTTAAAGGCTGTCAGTATCCCGCCGCGGGAGACGCCCCGGGCGTCGGGGGCCACCACGTGGCCCCCGGCCACCGTAGGCGCGGGCCTGTGGACGGTGGGCTATGGGCTAGCTCGCCGTCCGTCCGTCTCATGACGACAGGCCGTGTCGACGGCGCAGGAGTGTTCCACGCGCGCCTCAAAGAGAGTCAGCAAAAAGGAAGGGGTCCGAAAGGACCGATGCCTGCCGGGGTTGCGGGACTATTCGAAAGAGATACCGTGGCCCCGGAACACAAAGGGCGATGAAGGAACATGGATGGGTTTTAGTCAGTAAAAGTCTGACACTCCCTCCTGCTCCGCCCAGAGCGGGAGAAGTCATTTGATGATTTCCCATCCGAAAAAAAAAAAAAAAAAAAAAAAAAAAAAAAAGGCTGTCAGTATCAATATTCCGTAGCGAACATGATACTGACGCGATTTCTTTGCGAAATCCAATCCTATTATCTCTCTTTTAAACAGTTTTCTTTATACTTCTCGATCTTACCATGTATATAACGCAACATCCCTTCCACAGCCGGCGTCCCCGTCTTCACGAAGCCCCTCCAAAAGCAAGCAGTGAAGGACTACGACGACGTGACGCTGAAGGTGCGCTGTGACGGCGTGCCCAAGCCTGACGTGCTGTGGTACCGGGACGGACAGGAGATCCTCAATGATGAGCGGCATAAGGTCACCACCGAGGTGGGGGGACAGGTCGACAGTGAGCTCGAGATCAAGCACTTTGAAACTAGTGATGCTGGCAAGGTAAGACTTTTTATACTGGTTGATAAAAAAAAATATCCACAATTTTTTTCCCGTTGGTGTCCACTAACACTTGGGCTCCATAAAAAGTAACAAATGTATTAATGCGATGTAGGAACGTTGCATTTTTATATTCACGTTTGTGTCTGGCTTCTTTGTGTTGGAATTTTTGCTATTTCCCCGATTTATTTCGGGACTCACTAAGAACAAACTTATTTCAACTTTATGACTGACCGATTCCTTGAAAATTAAAAAAGTCGAAGATAAATACAAATATTGAATAACTAATTCTGTTTCTCCCACAGTACAAGGTCCGCGCCGTCAGCTTAGCCGGCGAGGCAGTCTGCGAAGCGGCCATCACTCTGGAACAGAAGACACCCGGCTTCACTCACAAGCTGGAGCGGCAGAAGGATGTGGATGAAGGGGAGCCGCTGGAACTGAAGGCCAAGCTGGATGGCAGTCCCATTCCCACTGCCAAGTGGCGAGTATCCTCAGATTGGTCTTAATCTACACAATAATAATTAATACATATTAAACTATAAAATATGTCTATCTCACGATCTCCTGAATGCAGATGAACTTGTATTCAGGAGACGCAATACAACTAATCATGCTCAAAGAATTTTGGCTATTATCGATGGTAACTTAGCGTAAGTCGACAATATGAATTCAACCTTAACAGATAAACGATGAATTGAGAAAAATCCTTTTATGTTAATTACTGTACGATGAGGGCTCTTGATCACGACCGGTTTCAACCCGGCACGGCGCCGGTCGATAGTTATGTACGAAGACTTTGCGACTTTGATGGGATCATCAAAGTCGCACTTATTTTCGGTTAGAAACCGGGTTCGTGAACAAGCGTAACGAGTTAGCAGGGTCAAAATCGGTCATGAACAAGAGCTCTGACAGTGCTAATATTTTGGCACTAAACTTTTATCAACTTGTAAATACTGCCAAAGCTCAAATACTACTTCTCCCCAGGTTTAAGGACGGCGTCCCTCTGGGCGCGGAGGACTCCCGCGTGGTGCAGTCTGCCCTCCCGGACGGCACGGTCAGACTGAACATCGCGCACGTCACGCCGGCAGACTGCGGCGCCTACAAGCTGGTCATCTCCAACCCGCACGGAGACAGCTCCGCGCTCTGTGCTGTCGCTGTTAACCGTGAGTACCATCTATGGCAGAGAAGTGCGGTTTTCAGGTGTCAAAAACGAATCGGGAGAGGTGTCAAAATCACTTGAAGTCGACTGCTAGACATATGTCTCTCTCCCAGCCCCCAGGCTACGCTACAACACCCTGTTCTGCTCTCAGTCTGTCCCAGTGACATTTTTAGATCGTCCGTCGGTCTAGTTGGGCTAATCTTTTTTGAGGATGATTCATCCAAAGCGATGAGAGACATCACTATTTTGTTCTGTAAAGCTATACCGATTTTAGCACTAGAACAATAATGACCTTGACACTTCTTTCTGTGCCCTCTGTGCTTCAAATATTTGCTGAATGGTACCTACGGGCACGGTGTCCTTCAAAATAGAAGGCTGTTGGAAACCAGCAATGCTAGTCCAAACGAATGTTGTTAGCGGATTTGCAAATAAGCTTGATTGCCTTGTTCAATAAAACAAGGTAAGCAATCCCATTAGTTTTTGTGAACTCCCAATACGTTATCGATTACTTTTTCCACAGCCACACCAAGGAAGCCATCCTTCAGCCAGGAGCTAGAAGACGTGAAGGCGGTGGTAGGGCAGCCCCTGAAGCTGGAGGCCAGGGTCATGGCCTTCCCCGCGCCTGAGGTCAAGTGGTTCAAGGATGGTGAGTAGCACACAGGGATAACGCCACCTCCAAGCGATAATAATACTAGTTTTTTTTTTCATTTTCATTTATTATCAATCACACCCAAAAAATAGGAAAGTTAACCAAAAAGGTTTTACCAACATGACTCGATTTTCGTTCTGCTACCCCGACTTTGATATAATGCTATGCGAACAAATTATTATCTAAATAAACGTCATCGGTTGCATATGCAGCCTCTTTCTCGCCGCTTTAAAGTGTTTTCTACGAGTATGAGAATGCACTAATTCTCTGACTGAAAGAACCATCTCTGAAATGGAGCTTAAAATACAATGTGGAGTAAGCTGAATAGCTAGTGAACAAAAGATAGAATATTTTCGTTTTCCCCGCAGGTCTCCCGGTCCGCCCGTCTCAAGCCGTGAACTTCATCAACCAGCCGGGCGGCGTCATCGGGCTCAGTATGGACAGCTGCAAGCCGGAGGACGCGGGAGTGTACTCGCTCACCGTTACCAACAGATTGGGAGAGGTACATCATTGTTACTATACTTGTGTTTATGAACAGAAGATATAGTTTGTTTACAAATGAGTCGCAATTTATCTGCTGCAACATTCAATAAACCTTGATTTTCAGTGACTGTTTTGCAGTAGGTCAGTACGGCCAACACTGTTGACATTGATGTCAATTAAATTACTGGGTTCTTTTTAAGGGTTAAATTCATTCTCTGAGACTTCGTCGAGCTTTGTCTCGGCGTTTTTCTGGTGGTCGCCACTGTTGATTCTGGATTTCAGGAGGTAACTCCTGAAAGCCAGAATCAACAGTGGCGAGTTGTTTGGGAAAAGTGTGGTGGGCTTGCACCAAAAAAAAAATACTTCATATAGAGTCTACATTCCAACAAGATTCCTCTTAATTTAACTAATTTTTTTCGAATGTTTAAGAAGGCTTGATGTCTTGCGGTCTTTTATTTTGTAGCAAAATGTTTTAAATACTTACCCTTATTAAATACTTACATCTTTGTAGGTCGGCTCTAAAGCAAAGGTCGAAGTAGAGCAGAAGGAGCGCAAGCCAGCGTTCATCGCTGAGCTGCAGCCCACCAAGGTCATTGAAGGCTTCCCCGTCAAATTGGAAATCAAGATTCTGGGTCACCCACAACCTACGCTGAAATGGTAAGTTTCATAGATATGTTATATCATTGTATATATGTTAAATATGGTATGTTATTAATACTTATTAATGCAATGGAACTGTCATTCTATAAGTGACAGAAATTCCGCGAACTTATACATCAGCAAATTCGTCAATTTAACTTCACAGACGTGCACGTACGTCGATATTAAATCACGCTTAATTACATACAATCAATAAAGATGATTTTCTGAAGATCACGAGATCAAGTTTCTCCTTCGAAATCATCCCGTAATGACATAAACTCTATCTCCACCAGGACCCACAACGGCGTGGAAATAGTCCCGGACGGCCAACGCGTCAAAGTGGTCTCTCAGCCGGACGGCACGCACGCGCTGCTCATAGACAAGGCGAGCGCGGGGGACGCCGGACAGTACGGCGTTGTCGCCGTCAACGGGAAGGGAGAGACGGCCAGCAAGGCTGAGCTCACTGTGGCTAGTGAGTATTGGAGATCAAAGCTCTAGAAATTGTGTTTCAGTAGAACCATTTAGTTTTTTACGTAAAATATGGAGAACATTTTTAGGCGAATTTAAAAAAAAACGGGATATGAATAGGCATGACGACAGTATCAAAAAATTGCAAATCTATTTAGTCCGTCAGTTACAGTATTGGAAATTAATGGACACGTATTTTTGGTTTTTGTAAATGAATGAATATTGACAAAGATAAAACGCATCAAAACTCGGGAGTGGGGGCTCGTGACGTCAGAACTAGGTAAAAATGATCTTCGTCAATTTTGGTTTACGTAACAAAAGAAAAAACACGGGTCAAATATTTTTTGATAATCTAACTGACGGACTAATTCGTTTTTTTTTTGTCATCTCGCCTATTATGAAAAACAATGGGGGACTGGATTATGTGATTTCCTTCGTCTTAGTTTTTCTTAGCCGTGTGGTATCCGGCAGAGTACAATAGAACCAACCCATTACACTCACGGGTGTCGTATAAGGCGACTAATGTCTGAGGCAGAACACGTTGCGCCTCCGTAGACCAGAGAATGGGCAGCAGCGTTTTCTGTTAGTCTTTCATCACTGCGATCTCCAATCCGCCTGCCAAGCTTGGAGATTACGGCAAATTCCTCCCATCATGGGAGAGGCTTATGTCCAGCAGTGGACGTTATGGGCTGTTGCAGTGTAGTAGTAGTGTAGTTTTTGGTTATTTATTGGCTTGTAATATTTTCCATCAATATCGTTCGTTTGGTAACTGATGTTCGCTCCTCACTACGACATAATTTGTTATATTTACTTGAACATTTTGTTAACGCCTCACGGCTAAGCTACAGGCTGATGCTTGATATAACATTTTTTGCCAGAAAGAAGTCACACAACAATCATGTATCAAGACTTGAATAAGGCTGCTAATGGGGGAAGGCAAATGGGAATCAAATGCTTATACAGGGTGTAAACAGAATCTTCACGAAACCATTAACCAAGCATTCTGTATATCAAACTAAGTAACCCTATAAAAATTATATTATTGCTGGGAAATGACTTTTACGGTAGGACTCAATGTAACGCACTCAAAACATTGTGCTGGTGGATGGATTGAATAGGTAGTGTCGTGGGTCATGAAGGGGTTTAAAGTAAAGTTCTGACACTAAAATCATGTATTAAAAAAAAACTTGTGTAAAAAATGGAACTTTGACCCCCAATATCTCCGTAACTACAAGGAACAAAAAAAATGATCGCAATGATGGGTAGAACAAGTGCCTTTCGGCTTCGTTAATAGTAGATTGTATGACAAGGGAGCAAAATAATATTTTTACGGCGAGGGCGCTATTTTGAATCCTGACCGTAGCGTTTACTTTTAAATATTTAATGAATACGATTAATTTAAAAAAATACATGAATGTAAAAAGGTCATTACAAATTTATATTTATATTTGTCACACTGGCGCAATTTTGATTTATTGTCACTGTCTTATTATATATAAGGAATTGATATAGCTGTGGATTTATTTATATGTTGAGTGTTTTTAATCTCAGTATCTGGTAAAAGTAACTCTTTTCTCCACTAGAATTTTTAGCATACGGACTTTAAAGTATTTTGTAAAAAAATGAGTTCTACGTCGAGTTTGAAAGTGATAGTGCATTAACTCCTGAAACAATAAAAATAGAATCTAATAATGTCATACAAAACTTAATACCTGCGCCCGGGAGAAATATTTAAAGGCCTATGACAATTTCATAATATGGTAAAATAGAAAATGAGCGAAGACATTTTCGGAAAGTGTATTTGTAATCGACCTTTTTACATTCATGTATTTTTTATATTAAACTTATTCATGAAATACTTAAAAGTGCCTCTTATTCATTTTCTCATAGAAGGAGATAAAAATTAGAGTATATGACTCGAGGGCAAAAATATTTTTCCCTCAAGAGATGTACTTTAAATCCCTCGCTACTCTCAGGATTCTATTTTAGAATCCCTCACTATGCTCGGGATTCTATTCTAGAATCCTTCGCTATGCTCTGGATTCAAAATAACGCCTTCGCCGTAAAAATATTAATTTGCTCCCTTGCATACTTGCATACAATCTACTATTTTACACCCTTTATGGTTAGTTCGAAGCATCGTTATTGTTCTGCTAATGTAGACTGTTGGGACTTACTTGGAGCTATGGTCGCGCCGTCTACAGTGAGCTTTTACAGGTTTTCCCCTGTACCTCCTTCTTTTCCGATAACAATGAAGTAAGTTCCACCACTCGTCAGGCCGCACGGACGACTCCCTCCCACAAGAGCGGCCGCGCTTCATCCACGGTCTGCGCGAGCTCACGGCTGAGGAGGGGCAGCCCCTGGCCGTGTCGGCGCCCTTCGTGGGCAACCCGGTGCCCGACGTCAGCTGGACCAAGGACGGACTGCCCGTACAGCCCAACGAGAAGATCAGGCTCACGTGTGATGGAAAAAGGGTGAGTATTTAACCTTTAGCATAACAAGGATTGACTTACGACAGAAATTACGTCTAGAAATCTAAATTTTCCTAATTTTGTAACCGATACTTACCTTTGAATTGTTTTACAGTTTAACCAACAAATTACATTGTAAACTCTAAATCAAATAGCTTGTTTGACCGCACTTTATCATTACGCAAACAACTTTTGTTAGGGGGCCAATTGTTAAACCGAAAAAAAACTGCTGTTCTATAATTTTCTTATAGTACTGAATAGCTGATTTTTTCACGGTTCCAGAGTTGGTTGGTGCCGTAGTTAAAATTAATACCGATACATTTTTGTACTGAAACGTAACCTACGTCATAAAAAAAATGACTGAGCTGATTTGTATGCTCGATCCAGGTGGGTCTAGAGATCAACCCGGTGGAGCTGCCGGACGCGGGCGTGTACACCATTAAGCTAGTGAACCCTCTGGGCGAGGACTCGTCGGAAGGCAAGATCAACGTGCGCAAGGTGTACTCTGCACCCACGTTCTCCCAGAAGTTCACTGATCTGCAGCAGGTAAGGAATTCATGACAGAATAATGTGCGTTTCACTTTTCAACATGTATTTCATAATATTTAGGTTATGTTTCATCGATGTACCGTCAAGACAAAAATCGGGCATTTTATGGACGAGAGTTCGTGAACAATGTGTTTTTGTTCATCATCGTGACAGAATACGCAAACAACGCAATGAAAGTTTTCGAACATTGTGCCAGACTTCGCAAGCATTGTGTCAGTATTCGCAAATACTGTGACTGAGTTCACGAACATTGAGTCAAAATTCATGAACATTACTACAAAAATAAGTTAATACATTCAAAAACCTTTCGCAGCTACCAACATTCGACGCGAAATTCCCGGCCCGGGTATTCGGCATCCCATTCCCGGACATCACGTGGTACAAGGACGGCTCCCCTCTGCGTCACAGCGACAAGTACAACCTGAAGCGCGACGGGGACGCCTGCTGCCTGTACGTGCGGGACCTGACCCTGGGCGACGCCGGCAGCTACAAGTGTGTCGCCAAGAACAGGGAGGGAGAGGCCACCTGTGAGGCTACTCTGGAGGTCGTGGACAAGATGTGAGTACGACTATGTTACAGGTAACATTTTGTTCGCTGAGCATCGAACCCAAAGTCCCTGGCGAAATTTCGGTGTATGCTAGTACACCTTTGCCTTTTTCCCTTATCTCTGTAAATCTCTTCAGGGTATAAAGAGCGCCTAATTATTGAGAAAATCTTAATTAAAAGTCGTTTATTTATTATAATAAGGCTGAGAATTTGCAGTTTTTGAACGTAACAAAATAACATAAAACAATCCCGCCTTTTACTACTTCTAAAAAACCTTTCTAGAGAGAGAAGTAGTGGTGGAAAGTAGTGGTGGAACAAACTTTTTTGAAAATCAGTAGAGCATGACAGTAATCCTACTTCCATCTTAAAATACCAACTGATCATCGTGTGTACTCCCAGTGCCCGCAAGCAGAAGGTGGAACCTCCGGAGTTCCTGAAGAAGATCGGCGACATCGAGGTGTTCCGCGGTATGAGCGCCAAGTTCACCGCCTGCGCTACCGGCACACCGGAACCGGATGTGGAGTGGTATGACTTACTTATAGTGTATCTGATGAAGAGATGAGACTGGACATCTACAAAATGATGAGGATATACAGGGTTAGTTTTCAATGACCGGCCAAATTTACAGAGATGGTTTAGAATCGATAATATTTTCGATATAATGAAAAAAAAACAACATTTTTTTAAATACAATTTCATTCCTGTCCACCACTAAGCTAGCGAACGTGTGGATATTGCAACAGCACAATTCAGTTCAATAGCCTAGGTATAGGTAGCAGTTAGCACACACATACATTTGTCGGTGCATGCACGCACACAAGTGCATTGATTCCCACTAGATTTATGATTTAGGACATTTTCAAATGAATGCTATTATTTTATTTTATATTTTTCGACAATAATATTTAAATTGCTTTTTTGGTTTGATTTCTAGATCTTAATTTTAAATTTTGGCTGGTCATTGAAAACTAACCCTGTAGAACCGTCAGCAATAACCCATCATGGGCTGGTCGGTCTTGTCTAGTCGGAAGACCCTCTGATTTTCCAAATACCTCTATGACAATGGTACGCTGAAACGTTTGCGGTGTTATAGATGCGTAAATCTGCTAAAGCAAGCTTTTGACGCCTTCATCCTTTCTCTCTTTAGAGTTTAAAGAGTCAGAGCGAGCGATATCCGACGAAATTGCAAGTATTCTATGAGAAGTCAAAACCAGCACTGACCAACAGTCAGATCCGTATTCTTTTACACTCCAGACAAAATATAATGCTATGTTTAGCCAGGAAATTTAAAATTTATTGTTCTTATCAGGTTCCGCAACGACGAGAGGCTGTTCCCTTGCGAGAGGATCCGCATGGACAAAGAGACCACCGGTCTTTTACGTCTGACCATCAGCGGAGTAGACCCTACTGATGTAGGCACCTACCGCTGCAGGATCTACAACCCGCACGGAGAGGATACGTGCAGCGCGCAGCTTACTTATGATAGTGAGTATACCTTGGTGCATATGAGTAGACCACGGTCTACTGACATCAGTCCAGTAGACCCCACAGATGAAGGCACCTACCGCTACGGGATATATTATTTGACGGTGTTCATTACAATAAATAACGAATATACTTTGGGGGAAGAAAATATTTATGCTTACACATGCCAATATTGAACCTGAAGAACTAAAAAAAAATATCCAATAAGGTCAATCATAGACTGTACGACACGACCAGTGCCCACATAAGAAATAAATATTAAGAAGAAATTAAGATTAAAAACATAATTTTCCTGTCCAGCCCTGGAACCCCACACCAGCAAGCGCCCCATCGGCGACCAGTACTCGGACTTCGACAAAATGAAGAAGACCGGCATTCCCATGCCGCTGGCCGACCGGCCCATCATCAGGAGCATGGCTGACAGGCATTTGACCCTGGGCTGGAAGCCTTCCATCCCGCACGGACCGAGGTTCCCGGTCACCTATCAGGTAAAGTTCTTAATGACTTAGAAAGTTTTGTAAGTTTGAGTAAGGATTAAAAAAGTAACACTAACCAGGTCTTAAGCACATAAATACACCCTGCTCGATAAAGACGAGATTGTATTCTATTTTTTTTTCTTTCACGATCAAAGTGAACTTTTTTCATGCTATTTTAAAATCAAAGAAGCTAGAAAATTTTAATATAGTAGGTGATATCTTCAGTATCTGTTTGGTTATTTCACAAAGTTTGCTCATATTGTATCCAGGTGGAGATGTGCGAAGTCCCCGACGGCGACTGGTTCACGGCCCGCACAGGCCTGCGCTCCTGCGTGTGCGACATCCGCAACCTGGAGCCCTTCCGCGACTACAAGTTCCGCATCCGCGTCGAAAACAAATATGGCGTCAGCGATCCTTCACCCTTCGCTATCACGCACAGATCCAAGCTAGAACCTGACCCTCCCAAGTTCATCCCTTACTTAGAACCTGGTATAGACTTCAGACCAGAAACTTCTCCCTACTTCCCTAAGGACTTCGATATTGAAAGGCCTCCCCATGATGGGTATGCCCAAGCTCCGAAGTTCCTTCGCCAAGAGTATGACTCTCAGTACGGAGTGAAGGGCCACAATGTGAACCTGTTCTGGTTCGTCTACGGGTACCCGAAGCCCAAGATGACGTACTTCTTCAATGATGAGCCTATTGATATTGGAGGGCGGTATGATTGGAGTTATACCAGGAATGGACAGGCTACGCTGTTTATCAACAAGTTAGTATTTTCAGCTTATTATTTTTTTGATCTGTCAAAAAGAAAAAGTTTTAAAAAATAAGTCGTCTATATAGTTAATAAAACTTTTAATTTCAAAATTCCCCCATTTTTTGACATTAGACTCCAAGAACAAAATATACTGGTCTTTTTTTTTCATTTTAAACTTAAAGACTAAATTTTTTCCTACCACCTTCTTCACTCTGCAGGATGTTAGAACGCGACGCGGGCTGGTACGAAGCCGTAGCTACCAACGAGCATGGGCAGGCGCGACAACGAGTGCGGCTGGAGGTGGCGGAGTACCCCACGTTCATCCGGCGCCCTGAGGAGGTGGTGGTGCTGCAGCGGCAGGTGGCGAGGCTGGGCGCCAGGGTCACCGGGGTGCCCTACCCGGACATCAAGTGGTACAAGGACTGGCAGCCGCTCGCGCCTAGCAGCAGGACTAAGGTACGTTGGAAAAATAATCAACTAAACGTTTAAAGCATTTTTTATATCTGTTATTACTATTGTGAAATTGGCCAATAAAATAAATAAATATCGATGGACATTACACACAGCGCCATCTAGTGCCACACTAAGCAACGAGGCTTGTGTCGTGGACACCAGATAGTTGATATACTACATAGATACTTTTTGTTTGTAAATACATACTTATTATACACTAGCGACCCGTCCCGGCTTCGCACGGGTGTAGACACCGTGTTACTCAGGGATAATTCTAATGGTGAAAGAATTTTTGGAATCGGTCCAGTAGTTTTTGAGTTTATTCATTACAAACATACAAAAATACAAATCTTTCTTCTTTATAATATTATCATAGAAATAAACATCCATGACTCGGAAACAAATGCCCATGCTTATCACACAAACATTTGCTCCTACCGGGATTCGAACCCGGGACCCTAAGAACGTAAGGCAACCTCACTACCGCTGCGCCATTCGGGTCGTCAAACCAATGTCAACGAATTACAGCAGAAAGCATTTATCTTGTGATACATGCCACTGGACCACATCAAATGCACGTTGAAAGTGAATTCTTTATCAACATATCTATAAAAAATGTTCGTGTATTTGGAAATAAAATATGATCAATTTTCATTCCCTAACCACAATTCAAACCCCTGAAATCTTCTAAGCCCAAAATTTTGACGTCCATAAAATGACATCTTCTCATTGTCTCCTTGTATACCCAGATCCAGTTCATCGAGCCGGACACTTGCTTGCTGATAATCCACGACGCGATCCTGAAGGATGAGGGTCTGTACTCCATCTCCGCGCGGAACGTGGCCGGCAGCGTCAGCACATCCGCCATGCTGCACGTCGAGGAGTCCGAGCAAGAGTACTCTTACAGGTCAGTACATAGCGAGGGGTCCATCTCTATGATGAAAACGAATACTCTGATAGATCAGTTCTCAGATAATGACGCATCCGGAATTCAGTTAAAACATGCCTATTGTCAGTAACGGGACAAGTATTCATACATCATCCCTAGTGAATCGAATCGAAGTCCGGACTACTGACCAAGCTGTTGACAACGACACTGATGAGGTACTCAGTCCCCTTGATCTCACTTTGGTCGTATCAGATGTGGGAGCGAAGAGATCTTTCACCTGTGCCTGTGCATACACAACAACAACAACAGCCCATAACGTCCACTGCTGGACATGAGCCTCTCCCATGATGGGAGGAATTTGCCGTAATCTCCACGCTTGGCAGGCGGATTGGAGATCGCAGTGATGAAAGACTAACAGAAAACGCTGCTGCCCATTCTCTGGTCTACGGAGGCGCAAGGTGTTCTGCCTCAGACATTAGTCGCCTTATACGACACCCGTGAGTGTAATGGGTTGGTTCTATTCTACTCTGACGGATACCACACGGCATGTGCATACACGAGTGCAATATAATATTTCCCGCAGCGGTGCCTAGTTTTTTTCTGATATTGGACGCAATGACCGAAAACAGTCACAGGGAACAATGTGCTATCGTGGTCATTCGTGGTACGCCGAATCTGGTAGAGAAGAAACAGCTCTAGTGTCACACGTGGAATCATTTTATTTTATTCCCGTATTTAATCGTATTTTATGTTTATCTCAGAATCCGCGAACATCCACCACGTATAAAGCCGAGCACGAAGCCGTTCGGCGACTTCTACGACCTCGGAGACGAACTGGGCCGCGGTGTGCAAGGAGTCGTGTACCATGCTGCTGAGAGACTTAATGGTAAGTCAACTAAGGCTATTTAGTGACAGCTTTCCTAGGAAAGATAAATGCGCTTCGTAAATCATCGTCTATCTTCGGAAATACGAGCGCGAGATGAGGAGATCTAATATTATAGAGCTACTACAACTATTACCTGGTTAACCTGTAATTGGCGACTGTGTAAGTCCTAGACTGTGAAACCCGGGTGAAACCTATGTATACTTATATGTTGTACACAGAAGCTGTTATTGAACACTGTGTACACCATAATTATGTAAGCTGGAGCCGGAGGATGCAGAGAAAGCCAATTTGCTTAAAATAATTTTAAATATAAAATAATTACATTATGGACTACATTCTAAAGAGGTGATAATTGGCCGATGTATGTACCAAGAATGAATATTTCTATGAGATGATTAACTACGCGGATGCATGAAAACTATTGCGAAATTAGGGTGGCATGATTCAGTGACGTATTTGCTGAGTCGCGTCTCATGTCAGCGAAGGTTGCGGTGCGCGGAATGGAGGTCAGTTGCAGTCAGCGTTTCTGCTATTTCCTTCTATTACATCAATGCGTAATAATCGATCACCCTGTTACACCAATATGTAACACCTCCCCTCGAAGAACAGCAACTATTTGAACGAAGTCGAAAATATTGCTGCTAGATGATTTGAGTCGATTCTGACTTCCTTTGGTCGGATATTTCTTCTAGGTTCAGCTTCAGCGTGGATTTGTCGGGCAGTTTCTGGTTGCGCAGAGCAAGCTTACTGAACCCTTTTTCTCGCATATCGTCGGTGCATTAACATACTTCCGAGTACACTTGCACCTAATAGTAGTGAGTGTATAGATAGGTATGATGGTGGTGTGATAGATGCTCTCGAAGTTGGTATGAGTGAGCTTTACTAGAGGTTGTACTGGGTTTTTTTTTCGGGGTCTGTTGTGCAGGTTTTCAAGTTTAATCGAGTTCAGTTTTATAATGTTTCTTCATTCTTCGGTAAGTCGTTTTGGTTTAAAAGTAATAGAATTATTTTCAGTTTGATCTGATTGTCAATGTTCGGTGTCGTAAATTCCGAAGATTTGATAAAGCAGTTCTGAGGTATGGCTAGGTAGCTTCCTGTTCCTTGCATAGTTATAAGTTGTTCTTGTCCGCAGGACGTCTAGATTTATGTTGGGATCGGGAAGCCGAAGGTGTAATGCATTACGTCCAGATTTCCATGGTTTCTTTGTTCAGGCTGACCGGTGTTATTTTACATGAGCTGGTGTTCTGTTGCGTGATTAGCTGTTGAGTGCAATCCGGCTTATCTTGAATGTTGTAGTAGACCTTTTCCTCGCAGAGGTACCATGAATCAGTCTTCGGACATTCTGTCTCTATGTACATAGAATACGGTCCCTGGGTTGCTATGTAAGGTAGGGTAGGCATTAGGGCTAGGTTATATTTATTGGGTACTTTGGAAAGTTTATATAAGGTGTAGGTTCTAGGTAAGGCAATTGGAACTTCATGACTATGGCTATATTTTTATAGCTATAATATGATCTAACTTTTATAATGTTATAATAATCTCAAATTTCGAGGTCTATAATTTAATCTGTATCTGATTGGCTAATAATCCGGAATAATCTTTTAACACTGTATGTTGATAAAACTAAATACATTTCATTTACAATGAGTAATACTAGCACACCGCTTACTACGAGTAACCTAATAATTTGCGCGCACACCTGTAGCGCGTATGCTGACACTGCATGTTCTTGCCTTACTTAGAACAGCTGACCATTTGACATTTCTCGGTGTCACTATTGACTCCAATTTAAATATCCGTAAACATATCGAATTACTATGTACTGGAATGCGCAAACGAATATATCTTTTAAGTATTTACGTAATGTGGCCGATATAAATTAATAAAACAAGTTTATTTAGAGTTGTGTCAGTC
This sequence comes from Xestia sexstrigata, assembly GCA_941918905.2. Taxonomy (NCBI): domain Eukaryota; kingdom Metazoa; phylum Arthropoda; class Insecta; order Lepidoptera; family Noctuidae; genus Xestia; species Xestia sexstrigata. Next base: position 1,981,986 of record OW799201.2, on the reverse strand, counting down.
TATTCTAACTTCTGACTGTAATTAATCTTCGTTACCTTGTAAAACTCGGATGGCATTGTTATATTTTAACACGTCTGTATAATCCAAATTACCTGAGATCCTCTTGATGTCTGAACCTAATCCGGCTATGAGACCACGTTTATTGCGACTTGGCTCAAAACTTCCTAGTTGAAGAGATATTTTTTTCCTAATTTATTTTGGAGATAGAGTATTATGAGATATGTTAGAGTAGTATGGAGGTAGTATCCTACAACAATTTGCCGGTGTCAAGTGTCCTTTTAAGACGTGATTTGGCGAGATTTGTGTATATATGTATGGGTAGGTCGGGTAATACTGTGTCATGGGTATAACGCGGGGCAAGTTTTAGGCGGCTCACGAGGGGGATTCTTAACAAATACCTGTTGGTTTGGCTCGTATTTCTTTTCAGGCTCTCTATCCTTGTTTCTATTCTCAGTTAATTCAGTACGATTATGCAGGGATGTTTCATTGATAACCTCATAAACTTTAGCCATTTTTGTTCTTGTGCTCTTGCACGTATTGCTGAAGCAAATGCACAGATAAATCTATATATCTAAAGGGGTCTCGAGGATCTGTATGACCCGTGATTATGTCAGTGGTCTGCATTTTGTGAAGCTATGTCTGCTGCTACTAAATGCTATTATAGCGTAGGACATAAGATTAACGATGGTTCAAGGCAATTTTCCGGTCTAAGTAATCTAAGATGTTCTAATAGGGTATCGCGTAAACGTTCTATCATTCCGTTATCATTGGGAGTATGGGCTAAAGTTGATGTAGTAGATGTTGAATTTTGTGGACTTGCGTAAATTCGTTAGTCTGTAACTAATAGTCGTTGGTCTGTAACTACGGATAACGACACACCGTGGTGAGAGCGATACCTTAGAATGGCTTGAATGACACTAGCTACTGTACCGTCTCTAAGATAATACGCCTGAGCATATTTAGAAAATGAATCGATAATTGTTGGACGGTGGTGGAACAATACAGAATCTTTGTTTAATGGGATTTCTATCACATTTAGCCTGGCCACATAAATGTTACATTCTTAAACATATATACATTCAGTCAAAAAAGTATCGGGAATGGATGATTTGTTTATGGTTCCAAATTTTTTTTTGTTTCTTTTTGTTGTTGTTAGATTAGCACAACTGTTTTCCATTTTGGCGCGGAGTTTGAGTTACATCTGTTAATTAGATTAAACACTATACTGATTTTAGTTATATCATATCTAGTGTGTATTGCGAATTTCTTAATGGACAAAAATATCGGACAAAAAGTTTGTCTTAAATTTTGCATCGCCAATGGAATTTCGAGTTCGGAGTCTCTGAAAATGTTACAGAAGGCTTACAGTGAATCGACTTTATCAAAAACACGCGCTTATGAGTGGTACAAAGCGTTCAAAAGCAGTCAAGGTGTGATGGAAGATTTGCCTCGTTCTGGTAGGCCATCAACGTCTGCAACTGAAGTTAACATCGCAAAAGTGAAGGAAATAGTGACTGACAATCTTGCCGGAAGGTCAAACGGTAAATAAAAAATATTATTCGGACGTTATGCAGCGTTTAAGAGAGCAAATTAGATAAAAGGGCCAGATTTATGGAAAGAAAATTCTTGTATTTTGCACCACGATAATGCGCCTTCGCACAGTTGTGAACGATTTTTTGACCAAAACTCAACAAATACCATCGAGCAACCACCTTATTCACCAGATATGGCTCCAGCCGACTTCTTTATTTTTCCTAAACTCAAATTACCACTTCGTGGCACCCGTTTTCATTCAGTAGAAGACATAAAAGAAGAATTCGCGGCGAGAACTGAACTCAATTCTGGAATAAGCATTTAAAAAATATTTTTATGATTGGATTATTAGTTGGCGTAAGTGTGTCGGTTCTGAAGGAACATACTTTGAAGGTGATCAAATAAATTTGGATAAATAACTAATATTTTGTGTTTTATTGATCTTTTCCCGGTACTTTCTTGACAGAGTAGTATTCTGCGATATGATCCATCATTTTAGCCCAATAGTATTTATCTGGTAAGGAAAGATGGCACTCGCTAATGCCTCTGTGGTTAGTTTTGCCTTCGTGGTATTTTTGAATGGTCTCTTGCTGTCGAAGATATTCTTCGACATTTTCAGGTTCGGTTTTGATTAAAACAAGATTCATTTCGGAGCTTTTGAATTTTTCTTGAATGATGGGAGTTATTTCGTACATGGCCGATGTGGGATGAATTCTAATGTTCTGACTCTGGGGTTTATGAATTATTTTACAGAGTTAATTGCGTCTTCTTCGAGATTACTTTCCGATAATTGAATGGAAATACGAGTGCGGGTCTCAAATGGTTTGGAAACAATTGGTCGTTAGTTTTTTTTTTTTATTTTTTTATGTCGCCAATTAAAAGCAAATCTGTTTATTGAATTTATTTAAAGGCTCGTCTGGTATGGGTATTTCCAACATTGGATGTTCAGCGCTAACATGGGCTGTCAGCGTGGTTGATTTCGCTGAGGCGTTTGGCTTTATGGATACATTTACTGTTAGAGAACTAGTTTCTTCTTCGTTTAAGTGGTCTGTCCGTAACCGGGACGATGGCGGTTTATCACTCGTGAACAATTAAAACTTCCGCTTTAACGGGTTCGTCATAGAAAAGATTAAGTTATTTGACATTATGTTAAGAACTTCTAGGTAACCGCGGCTATTGTGAACGATAGTAATACATTTGTTTACGTTACAGTTCGAAATACTTTGTGTGAGGATTAGTGCATCACCGTTTGCTAGATTAACTGGGACTCTTGCTAATTTAGAGGTTTTTGCCGAAATTATAACCTCATATAAATTGTAGTTACGTGAATTTTACATAGCAATAGGGTCAGCCGCGTTTTTTTTTTGTAACTAAGTAGTCCATTATTTTTAAGATCAATATTAGATTCCCAGTTAAAAGATCAAAATTAAAAAGCTCATCAAAAAATCATGAAAGTTGCAATAAATGAAAAATGTTAAATAATTTTGATCATTAAATTCCTGAAAGCATGGCAAGTTGATAGAGTAATCGTTACGACTAGTAGCATGCACATTAGTGATGGAGTAATCATTACAACTAGTAGCATGCACATTAGTGACTTCAAAGGGATCGTAATTTCAGGGCAAGTGTGGATAATATTTTTTTATAGTTTCGGGACTAATAAACAATTGATTGGACCCAGTATAAGTAATTTTAAAGGTGTTTCTAAGATTTGAATATAAGGTAAGTAACGCTGTGTCTGCGAATAGACTTCTATTTTCGTTCGTTGTAGTCGAACTGTTTCGAGATTACCGTAAGGCTGATAAAGATAATCAGAGCATGCATCGAAATTCGTCTCCCTGGATTCGATGGGGTGGATTTCCTTGTGTGAACCAATCGTGGCTACGAGATGGCATTGGCCTCGACACGTAATTTATATTAGGTCTCCATGGCAGCGGCGGGCGCTGAGGGTGTATTACAAAACCTGGTCGAGAAGGACCACATTCAAATTAAACGGCCTAGATGTAGACATTAGTAGGGTACGGGTTGCGACGGGGGAACGCCCCACGTGCGATAAACTACTGGTATTAGCACTGTGAATGCGTTTTTTTTTTTCGGTATTGGATCATTACGTTGTTGTAGATAAAGAGTGTTCATTTCTTCCTGAACAAACTCTAGAGCGTTTTTCATTGTTTCAAGATGAATAGATTTATATACGTAAAGCGAGTGGATTGCGAAGGCCCCTTGGATAAGACTGAAAGGGTTAATTTTTGGGGTGCGTTTGGATTCTATTGTAGTTTGCACTGTTTGGTGCAAGCTTACAAAGGTCATAGTAGTTCCGAATAGATTTTGACAAGTTCCGTTCTCTTGGGGTGTATAGGACCCCTGAGTCAAAAGTGCCATGTCGTTATAAAGCGAGGTCTCATCGCGTTGGTCGGAAAAGTTATTAACTGGAGCCTTACGAATGCCTTCCCACTTTTAAGGTATACCGTTGGTGTTAATTAGCCTAGCGGCGGGACCCGTGACTTTATTAAGAATACCGTTTATTAAAGCCAAATTGGTAAATTCGTTTCCTGCCACTTGCGATACGTGAGTTGCAACTAACTGATAGTTAATAGTTAAATGAATCTAGTGAGACGTTCGTATATTTATCGAATTCGGGCACCATGCGCAGGGCCTTATATTTCATCTATTCCTGACATATTTTATAAATGATCCGAACTTTCTAAGTCACTAAAACCTAGACTTCTAATCGAATCTAATAACTCTAACCTCGGCTATTTCTACTATCTATCTACTCTATCTAACCTAGGGTTCCGCGATTGCCTGGGATGGAAAATCTTGGGGGATTATAACATAAAATAGAGAGGAAGCAACTCAAGAATGATTCTAGAATACTTACATAATTATGCATGACTGGTCTCTCTGCGGTATCGATGTCTGGATACACCTCTGGCTGCAACTCTTGTAGATTCGGATACTCGTTGATGGTCCTTGGAAGTCACCCGGATGACTCGTGAATCGCGTTTATAAAGACGTTATCTAGTCATCGCGCTCGCGAACCGGCCCGCGAGTATCCTACCGACTGCGCCAATTATGAAAGCTGGAGCCGGAGGATGCAGAGAAAGCCAATTTGCTTAAAATAATTTTAATTATAAAATAATTACATTATGGACTACATTCTAAAGAGGTGATAATTGGCCGATGTATGTACCAAGAATGAATATTTCTATGAGATGATTAACTACGCGGATGCATGAAAACTATTGCGAAATTATGGTGGCATGATTCAGTGACGTATTTGCTGAGTCGTCGCGTCTCATGCCGGCGAAGGTTGCGGTGCGCGGAATGGAGGTCAGTTGCAGTCAGCGTTTCTGCTATTTCCTTCTATTACATCAATGCGTAATCGATCACCCTGTTACACCAATATGTAGGTAACACCATAGTTATTTATTTATTTATATAGATAAATAAATAAATAACTATGGAAGAACCTGGTATGATGTACCTACCGTTGTTACGCTAACATTCTAAGAAAATTATGTCTAAATTCTAAATCTGTCCAAATCAGAAAACTTTACCGACTTGAATGTATTGTTGATGAATTTATGAATCGTCAATTTCAGTCTTCGCCAAAATGATTACATAAATGATCTCTAAAAGAAAAATGTCAACGAATTAATCTAACAGGGCTAATACTAATACTCTATCTTAATTTCACAGGCCGAAACTACGCCGCCAAAATAATGCACGGCCATTCGGTCCTGAAACCTTTCATGAAGAACGAGCTCGATATCATGAACCTCCTGAACGACCGTCACCTGATCCGCCTGTACGACGCCTACGAGCACGAGCACACCCTGGCGCTGGTGCTGGAGCTGGCCGGCGGCGGGGAGCTGGTGCGGGACCGGCTGCTGAGGAGTGCGGGCTACACCGAGCGGGACATCGCGGGGTACGTGCGCCAGCTGCTGAGGGGGGTCAAGTACATGCACGATAATAGTGTCGCGCATTTGGGCTTGACGGTGAGTTACATTTTTTTTTGTGTTTTATGTAATATTTGTCGAATTTTAAATTCTTGAGATACGTAGTTGTCTCATTGGTATTCTGATTCTCATAAAACTCACGGCATTTTAAATTAAACCGAACGGTACTCAGTTTTTTAGAACTTCGAGTCGTTTAGTTCCCTTGTAATTTGTTGAATCAGCTCCGGATGAATCCTGGTTAACCTATCAAGCAGATAATTCCAAATATACCTACCCTGTTTTTTAATTCATTTAGTAGAAGGTCCCTATCCACACACTCTGAAACAGGTTCTGGTTCATTACCAACAGATTTATATTTTTCAATACACTTCCACGAAAACTGGTCAATGGTGTCGATTCTGTTGTGCACAAGCTAAACTTAATTAAGGCTATTGCTATCTTTTACTAAAAGGCAATGCGAGAAAAGGACGGCTATAGCTATGAACTAAAGTGAAAAACGTCGTTTGATACACGTGGACATTTGTTATTGCAGTTCTCGGCTCAAAAACACCCTCGCATACGGCTCGGGAGTTAATTCCGCCTCGTACGCAACAAGAAACTTTCTCCACTTGTGTCAAAATGTACTATTATTTTAATCTATTTTGTTTTTCAACCAATCCTTTAAAAACGTTTCAAACCTTCCCCAGATCGGTGAGCTCCTCCTGTCGCACGCCGGCAGCGACGAGCTGAAGCTGTGCGACTTCGGTCTGTCGCGCCGCATCCAGTTCAACAAGTACGCGTCGCTGGACTACGGCATGCCGGAGTTCGTGGCGCCCGAGGTGGCCGCCGGGGAGGGAGTCTCCTTCGCCGCCGACATGTGGAGCATCGGCATCATCACCTACATCCTGCTCAGCGGACACTCGCCCTTCCGCGGCCACAACGACCGCGAGACCCTCTTCCGGATCCGCGAGGGCAGATGGGAGTGGCACGATGAGGAGTGGTGGTCCCGACTCAGCACTGAGAGCCGGGACTTCATCTCGAAGCTGCTGACCTTCAACTGGCATGAGCGTATTGATGTCAACACTGCTCTGTCTCATCCCTGGTTGGGATTGGCTGATAAGATCTATCAGGAGGAGTACCAGATTACTACGGATAGGTTGAGGAATTACTATAACTTGTATAGGTGAGTTTGCAAACATTTTAGTTTTAGCTTGTTAGGAAAGAGGCCTCCCTACTCGCTTAAAACAATTGAAAGAAGTTTCATACAGCATTCACGACGCGACGGTACTCACGCGAAGGAAACAAGTGACGGTCGCGTGACGTAAATATGACATGTGACCTAATGTCAGTGGCATAAAACTACTGACATAAGGTTCATATTGCAAAGACAAATGCGCACCCGTGAAATGCATCAACTGTACTAAATAATTATGTGATTAAGGGCCTGCGCAGACGACAAACTTTTTGTGCGGAGGAGTCTGTGGCGCAGGCAATACAAAAATTCCGTCGCGGATTTTACGCAGACTCAACGCACACGACGCACATCTTCGATCATCTATTCTAGTGCTGATTGCATACTAAAAGTGTGCGCCGTCTGCGTTAGCGTGCGTTGAAGCAAACGTTCTATTGTTTTCGCGCACTTTTTGCGCGTCGTATGCGTTACTGCATATAATTGCTTAGGTTCTATTTTCACAGATTAAAAAGTGCGTCACGGATAGTCTGTCGTCTGCGCAGACCCTAAAAGTGACATCACGGCTACCATTTGTCTCATAAAAACCAAACACAATCTTGAGGTTGACACGTCTTGAAGTTGTATCCTATCAAGCCATAAATGGCTACCTAAACTTCAATGACATGGCTACAACAGAATTTCTTTTTCAAATAACTGTAGCTACAAAAATAGCCTGGATGCTGTCAAAGTCTTCCAAATCCGAATCAGATGATGACATTTCTGGCCTCAAAAAATATGTCGCAAACATTTTGCATGTGTCGAGATTCCTGTCTAAACTCGTGGGCGGACGATTTACTATCAATTAAATCTTGATGCAGTAATTAAGGTGTGCACACATTGCATTTGCATGCTGAACGCGTGATTTTTTAACGCGCAAGAATCTGGCTAGTGTTTGAACAGTACAATGTACCCTTTCATTTGGTATATGATTCATCCTTGGCGACGCTTGGACCACATTAGCCTACTATCCTTTGCTGGTGAAGCACCTCAAACGAGGATGGGTTTCGATATCTAATAAATGATGATAAAGCAAAAAAAGGGAATTCAAAAAAGATTTAAATCCCTGTAGGTACAAATAGGGCATAAAAACCGCACCTATCCGCGTTCGACGATGAAACATCATCAGGTACACACCCTAACCCAATCCGGAAAATCACAATGATTCAATGCATTATGTCACAGATATATCTGGCACTGTCCTCAATCAATCAATTCGAGCCAATAAATAAATTAAGAGTTGGCACCAACCACCACACTTGTCACAAACGTTGGTAAACATTTTTATCAATGACCATGTGATGTACACCCAACGTATTGGACGTGGCTTTGAGAGGAAGCCAAACAGTAGTATGTAACCTCTTGATGGAAAATTAAGTGGAAAAAGAACATAAAAAAATTCCTTCCTTCCTTCGTTAATTCCTGTGCCATTTCTTTAAAAATCCAAATAAACATATTTTTTTCTACCTCTTCGTCCAAAAAGTGTAAAAATCTGTGTGTTAAACAATGAAGGCTATAAAAGGGGTTATTGATTGGATCAGGGACTGGACCAGCAATGCACAATGCCGCAATTGGTTCCGTCGCAAGCCGCTCAGCGGAGCCTACGAGCATCCATCCAAGATGGTGTACCCGCCCGGGGAGACTTACACTCCTGAAGGTTAGTCTAGTGTCCATATGTTTTCAGCTTGATCTCAATCTAGAATGACCATACTTATCGACGCTTGAACATGCCAGAAAGCTTTATGTCAATGCAATAAAAGTGAGATCTGAGGAAAATCGTACCATGTGCATGTATCTGTGTCAGATCTACCTGGGGGATTTATTTGTTGACATTAATTCCATCACATGTGTGCCTGTGAGCACTTTGTTCTAGTGCTGTATTTTTCAGCAATCTATTGATATCTCAATAGAAACTTAGAGGAACTCGCTCACATAACATTTGAGAGTTCCTTGACCTCTTCAAGACACTTTCTCATTTATCTGTGTGATCTATCTCTTTAAGGACATGACTTGGATTTAACCCATCTAAACGAAAAACTCCGAAGTGACTTATCTCCATGCAATGTTTTTTTAATAAGCTTTTATTCAACTTGCCTTGTTAGTTAGTATGTATTGGTCAAATATTGCAACTGAATTTTGTTTGAGCAAGATTATGTCTGGACTTAAAAAGAGACTATGACCTCTAAGTTTGTTTCGGCTGTTACTTCTCAGAGTAGTCAAGTATGAAACATCGGCCCCATCCAGTTTAAAAAAAAAATTACTTGACTTTATTTCCATTTTTAACAAACTTCTTCATCATTTTTCTTTTCATCCTGAATATCAGTAAATATGATATAACAGGGTGTAAACAACCTTACAACTTCAACACGAAGCCGTCAACCAAGCATTCTGTACATCAAACTAAGTAACTTTACGCAAAAATTATTGCTGGGAAACGACTTTTTTTTGGGGTGAAAAATCATGTTTAGTGGTAAACTCAATGTAACGCACTCAAAACATTGTGCAGATGGATGGATTAAATAGTACGGGGGTCGTGGAGGTGTTTAAAGTAAAAATCTTACAATAAAAACTTGTATTTAAAAAAAAAACTTAAGAAAAAAGTAACTTTAACCCCCAATAGCTCCGTAACTAGAAGGTTCCCAGGTATGGCGTAGAATAAAAAAAAAATGATCGCAAAGACGGAGAGAACAAGTGCCTTTCGGCTTCGTTAAGAGATCTTTTACACCCTTTATATGGTTTAAACGCCTTGTGTATCCAGCGACCCCAGACCGCGGTCCGCACGAGCGCGAGCCGGGCGAGCACGAGCTCAACTTCAAGCAGTGGGACCATCCCGACTGGGAGGTGTCCGCCAACTCCGAGAGCCAGTGAGTCACGCATTCATACATTACATCGTCAGTTAGGGAGACACCGCAGTTATACACGGTGTCATCATCTGCCTAGCCATTTCCCGACTATGTTGGGGTCGGCTTCCAGTCTAACCGGATGCAGCTGAATACCAGTATTTTATATGGAGCGACTGCTTATCTGACCTCCACAACGCAGTTAGTACTGGGTAATACAATACCCCTTGGTAAGACTGGTTGCCAGACTTTTTGGGCCACAGACTACCTGTAACACTGTCAAAGATCTACAAATGACAGCCGGGACCAACGGCTTAACGTGCTTTCCGAGGCACGGAGGAAACTCGGTATGTAATGGGTAGTCCATCCACAGACCAACCTAGGCAAGCAAGGCTTAACCTAAAGATCGACCAGAGCGGCTGTTATTATTTAGCCACGAGCTCTAGTTATACACGGTGTAAGGAACATTACCAAGCAAATTAATGTTACCATAACTTTGGCACATGACGCTAGACCCTCATGCAGATAAATGTTGTGTCGGATTTTTTAAGACTATCGAAAACATTTTGTATCATTTACAAATCCTCACCTCCTCTCTCGTGCTCCTAGCTACCAGAACGGCCCCGACACGTACCTGCTCCAACTCCGTGACACGCAGTTCCCGGTGCGCCTGCGCGAGTACATGAAGGTGGCCTGCAACCGCTCGCCAGGGTACAGCCTTAACGTCTTCGATACTTATGATCCCAGGGTAAGTCAAGTCATTCAAACCTATGAGTCTACAAAATACGACGAGATTGAAAAATATTTAACGGTTTCTGTCATTTTCCGAGGTGTCTTAAAGATAACAGCGCTGTTATCTTCACGACACCTCGGCGGTAGTGCCTTTACGATTAATGGAAGTCATAATCTCTGAATATTTCTTCCTGTCCATTGCGCAATGGAACAGATCAGCAGCACTTGCGGCTCTGTGACTAAGCTGATTCTAAAGTCAAATAATAAATATGGGAAACGGAAATATGGGACGGCAAACTCATAATCTGCAGAAGATGATGATATATGATATATTTTATGTTATTTTGTAATCCCCAGACCCCGATTATCCGCGAGCGTCGTCGCTTCACGGACATAATGGACGAGGAGATCGACGACGAGCGGCGCGAGCGCATCAACAACTACGGCAGCGAGTCCTACACCATCCGCCGCCTGCGACACGAGCTCGGCACACGCCTGGACTCCTACGCAGAGGCGCAGGCCTTCATGGAGTCCAAGAAGGACGGACAGCTTCCCTTCTTCCGCGAGAAACCTCAACTTCTCCCCGTCCGGGAAGGAGAGAGTGCCCACCTGTCCTGCTTCGCCGTAGGAGACCCCAAACCTGCCGTCACCTGGTTCAAAAATGACATGCCTATTGCTGAAGGTCAGCGCATTACCATCGTTGAAGACGAAGACGGCAGGTCTACCCTAAAATTCGAGCCCGCTAAACACCATGATATCGGCTTCTACAAGGTCGTAGCCAGGAATAAAGTCGGACAGACTGTTGCTAGGACAAGGATTGTGGAGGCAACCACTCCGGATGCTCCCGACAGTCCTACTGCCGCCGAAGTATCCGATACAGAGGTTCTACTAAGATGGAAGCAGCCTAAATACGACGGTAACTCCACCGTCATCTGCTACAGTCTCCAATACAAGGCAGGAGACAGCATAGAGTGGCGCGACGTCGCCAAGAACATAGACCACGAATTCTTCGTCGTCCGCAACCTTTCCCCTGACACCAGCTACCAGTTCCGACTCTCCTCTTGTAACAGGATCGGATGGAGCGACAAAGGCATCCCCACACACTTAGTCAAGACCAAAACTTCCGGCGGACCCAAAATAGAAGTTACCAAAGCCATGAGACATCTTCAACAGATCACGGAATCTGGACAAGAAGTCTCTTTAGACGAGAATAAACCCAAACTGGACTATTCAATCGAAGATAGACCAGTGGAATGGGTGTCTTCTCAACAGTTCACTGAACGCTACAGCTTCGTTTCTGAACTCTGGCGTGGAAAGTTCTCGATGGTCGTCAAAGGCATCGACAAGAACACTGACAATGTAGTCGTTTCAAAAATTCTGGAACAGCGACCGGAGACGGAAGTACAGATTCAGAGAGAGTTCGAATGCTTGAGAAGGCTGAGACACGAAAGGATATCTAACCTTTTAGCTGCCTACCAAGGCCCTGGGTCTTCAGTTTCTGCCTTGATCTTAGAGAAGCTGCAAGGTGCTGATATAATGACCTACCTGTCCAGTCGTCACGACTACACTGAACAGATGGTAGCGACCATTGTCACCCAGATCCTGGACGGTCTTCAGTACCTGCACTGGCGAGGATACTGCCACCTAGACCTGCAACCCGATAACGTGGTGATGGCTTCTGTCAGGTCTATCCAGGTTAAGCTGGTGGACTTCGGATCTGCGCATAAAGTTACTAAGTTGGGCACCAGTGTACCGCAAGTGGGTGATTTGGAATACAAAGGTGAGAAATTGAACAAGATGATATTATTTTGTGATATGACACTCGCACCACAAATTACTTAATAAATGTAACGCTTAACATTATTCTGCCTGTCATTTTCAAACGATTTTTAAAACATAATGATGATTTAAATCCTTTTAGCGCGTGGTGCAAGCGGTTATTAATCTTGAGCTTGCTAAGTAAATTAGGTTAAAAACCGTTTATTATATAAAATAATGTGTCGCGAACAATTTTTTATTGATAACAATTTTCTTCGCGGAATACAATATTTTGTTTTTGGCCCATTCTGATTTTCAAAGTACAAAATTGCATAGAGATATAATTTCAAAATTATTTCCCTTTAAATCTCAACTAAAACCTCTCTTTTCTCACCCTCAGCACCAGAAATAATAAACGACGAGCCAGCATACCCGCAGACGGACATCTGGGGAGTCGGAGTGCTGACGTACATCATGCTGTCCGGCGTGTCGCCCTTCAGGGGCAGCGACGACGCCGACACCAAGCAGAACATCTCCTTCGTGCGCTACCGGTTCGAGCATCTCTATAAGGAGATCACACAGGTATCAACTACGGGTGCGACTGTTGCGGTTTGGGTCATCATCATTATCAGCCTATTTAATGTTCCCACTGCTGGGACACAGGCCTCCTCTCTATGAGAGGGAATGGGCTATAAACCACCACGCGGGCCCAGGCGAATTGGTAGATGTCATATGTCATCGAATTTTTGGTTCTAGGACATACCGGTTTCCTCACGATGTTTTCCTTCACCGTTTTGAGAGCAGTGATGAAATAAATTACACAAAGTAATGTGTCTGCCTGGGTTCGAACACGACTAACTGATCGTAAGTCGGGGCCGCTACCACTGGGCCACCGCCGCTCTCGGTTTGGGTGGTTTAAAAACTTTAGGTCGGTCCGTGCCTCAGAAGTCTGACGGCCAATCTTAACCCTTAAAAATCAATATAAATCTATGGGTCATCAAGGTCCAAAAGGCGCATCTAGTAAGGCTTACTATTCTCAGATCGCACCCCTTTTACTTACAGAGCCAGAAATATTTACCATGTATCAACCGTTTCAGTCACACAAACGATTCCAAGCCAACTTGAACTAAAATAAAACATCAGTCCAATAAAATTGCTAATTTAAAATCATCATCTACCTAACCTTTTGGAGTTGACTTCCGGTCCAACTAAACTAAATACCAGTATTTTACATGGAGCGATTGTCTATCTGACCACCACAACCGAGATACTGGGTAACACGATACTCCTTGTTAAGACTGGTAGTCAGACTTGAGGGCTTCTAACGACCTGTAACGACTGTCGACAACAACTGTTTGTTCAAAATATTGACAAGAAACCAAAATACCATCGTTTCTTCCCAGGAGGCGACCAGGTTCGTGATGTTCCTGTTCAAGAAGGTCCCTCTGAAGCGGCCGCTGGCGGAGGAGTGCTACGAGCACCGCTGGCTCACACAGAGCGACTTCATGAACAAGAAGCGCGAGAGGGCGCGCTTCCTTGGCAACAGACTGAAGGTACACACACGTTCTTTACCTTTCTAGACTAAATTGGTACAGTTGTTGGTTGACGCTGAAAATACGCCAGAATCATTAGTTACTGAACAAGATTGTCCCTACATATAGTACAAAAGTATTCGTCCGTGGAAACAATACCATACCTAGGTACTTAATTCTTTACTAAATTCATCGAAGTCTTCTGAGGATACCCATTTCGTACCAATACTGTGGAACATTGTCAATGTAATGATGATCAATCTTCCCTTGAATCAATGATAGACAGTAGAATCCAGGCGATCACTTGAGTAGAATTAGCCTAGCTTGTGCACAGATATTTCAGCAGGATCGATTTGTCATCGTCATTATATCAGCCGTAAGGCGTCCACTTCTGGATATAGGCTTTCCCCAAACGTCACACTTCGAGCGGTCCAGTGCTTCTCACTAGAGTGATTTAGACTAAAATAAGTAAGTAATATTATACGTTTTTTCCGCAGGAGTTCTCGGACTCGTACCACGAGCGTAAGGCCCGCGAGGCTTCCCAGGCGGACACCGTGTCGGCAGCCTTCGGCGGCGTTCGGCAGCTGGCGCGCTCCAACAGCATCCAGGACGAACTGCTCACTACCTTCTCCACGCATTGAGTTACACGACACCGCTACACGCACACGAGCTCTCTTAGGCTATGACAATACAGTCGGTATTGCTGTCTAGAGATTAATGGGACGCGTTACTTTCTTTCTTTTTTGTTTAATGAAAATGGTGTTTTTTTAAAACAATCAATAATATCTCGCCTGTAATCCCCGAAGGTATAAAGTTTCTTTCTAACTAAAAAAAAAGTTCTATTTCTCTTTTTGTTCAAAGTCGATTATAAGTTTATAAAACATCGTTAGGTATTAGCTCAATTTAAAACCTAAAATACAAACAAAACCCTAAAACGGTCAAATTTGAGCCCCATAGATTTTTTACTTTCTATTTATTTAATATTTAGTAATCTGGACTTCGATTTGACAGTAAAGGGTTAACCGACTGTATTTTCATCAAACTAAAATTCCAAGTGTGTTTACAAAATACATTTTTCACACAATTCATGTACATTTACGCGTCATCCAAACGAAAATCTAGTCATAATGGAAAAAATGTTACGACGGTTTTGTTACTGTTAAGCTTATTTATTGTATACAAATTTTTACTATTTATTTATTAAATTATTTAAAACTAATTGGTATATTGATGCTCCAGTATTAATTGATCTTAATAAAGAGCATTGATTTGATATTGGTTCATTTTTTTTTTTTTTCAAGAACACTACGAAGATACAGTGAACCACCAGTACTGCGTGGCTGCTTTTAGGGCGGGACTAAGGCCGCCATCTTTTTTTTCACAGATAATTTCACTTTTTTTCCCAACACAGACAAGTGCCAAAATAACCTTGCTGCACTGTACCGTGAGCTAAAGGGACAGACGATTGCCTGTCCAAATAGTTATACAATTTTCCGGGCAACTTCGGGCATTCACAATTTCCTTTCCCCGCAAATCTAAATAATAACTGTGTGTCTTCATCAAACGTACATAAATAATAATTATTGCAGCTTTTACAGCATGTAGTTCCACAATCGCATGAAATAGAATCACTATGGATACAAACAGCAATAAAATAACGAGTTATCATAGTAAAATTGATTTAATTAAAAACCTATTCAGTGTACATGCAAATTACACATAATTTTTAAACTCCATCAATTTTCTATGGTATAATATTTGCTGGTGTACTTTTTGTGGCAAATCTTTAGTTAGAATATATGGATACTAAATATAAATAATGTTAGGAAGACTTGATTATACAGGGTGTAAACAACCTCATCGCGAAGCCGTCAACCAAGCATTCTGTACATCAAACTAAGTAATTTTACGCAAAAATTATTGCTGGGAAACGACTTTTTTTTTGGGTGAAAAAAATGACATGTTTTGTGGTAGAACTCAATGTATGTAACGCAACCCGAAACATTGTGCTGATTGATGGATTGAATAGTACGGGGGTCGTGGAGGTGTTTAAAGTAAAAATCTTAAATTAAAAACTAGTATTTAAAAAAAAACTTGTCAAAAAGTTGGAACTTTGACCCCCAATATCTACGTAATTAGAAGGTTCCCAGGTATGGTGTAGAACAAAAAATGATCGCAATGGCAGGGTGAACAAGTGCCTTTCGGCTTCGTTAAGAGGTGTTTTACACCCTTTATTTTGACCGCTCTCTAAAGATCTGAAGAAGAAAGTGATTGCACAGGGCGTAAAAAGACGCATCACATATTCTGCACGACAAATAGAATAGAATAATATTGTACAAAAATAATTGCTGGGAATTTTCTTTGGCGTGAAAAATCACTGTAGGTATATGATATCGTCCAATATAACGCACGCCAAACATTGTGCTCATGCATACAACAATGAAGGAGTCATGGTTGTATTTTAAGATAACTACAACAGCTAATAAATATTAGAAGTTTGACCTTCAATGTCTCCTTAACCAGAACATTCGCAAGTATGGCCCTGTAAAAAAAATACAGGAAAAGTAAGTGCCTACCGGCTGCGTTGAGCGTCCTTTTACATCCATTATTACATCAAGTATCTAATTGCTTTACACTTTGACTAATAGTGTGTTATTCTGAAATTGTGGTCAATGAGCTACTGAGATCGTGACCGTGGAAAAAAACAAGCATGTAAGAATTTCGCTAAGAATACAAAGTTAAAATAAAAGAAGAACGATATCACTAATCCCTGTTAGATCATCAAAGATCTTTTGAGAACTTTCCAATTTTAACTACATTCGAGCACATTATTATAAATGACCACCATAGTTGAGCTTTTTAAAATAATTTAAGTCAGTCCATAAAAAATACACCAGTTTCCCAAAAACAAATACATTACATAATTATCACTGCTTTTTGGAGTATTTATTACAATAATATAATTTACTGCGATTGGGAAATTTAGCACAGGAGATAGGATAAGTTTTATTTTATCGTTACAGTGGCGAAGGCGAACGCAGCGGCAAAGCCAGATTTGACAGACCACAGAGTTACAGTTGTCTCAGTTATTTTACCTCTGACGGCATTACTAACAAGTTACAGGAATCTTGAGGCTACGTCCACACTGACAGGTGCCTTGCTTAGCACCTAATGACTGAACATCTGGTAACTTGCTAGGATACACGGTCTCCTGTCAGTGTGCAGTAGTGATTTAACCCTTATTCTCGTTAAAGCAAGGTCGGGGACGATTAGCACCTACTGACAAGTCTGGCAGAATTACAGTAAGCTTTATTTCCGTCACAATAAGATTGCCTTGGGTTGCTGCTGTCAGAGGTGAAATAACTTGATAAAAGGACTGTACATAGAAACCAGTCCAGCCCCCATATTCACAAACGCTTCGATTCTATTTGGATTCGACAAGTTGTATGTCTATCTTTATTTGGCATAACGAAAGCGAGCGAGACAGACATACGACTTTCTGAATTAAAATCGAATCGAAGCGTTTGTGAATAGGGGGGCTGGCGCTGCTGCTGCGTGCTTCGCAATTGTAGGTTACTGAATTGTTACTATCTTTTTATAACGGCAGCTCAAAATCTAAAAAAATACATTGCATTATTATTTTTTCATTTTATTTCTACTATTGCTCTTTTTCTTCTTTATTAAATTTACATATTTTATATTATTTAATATTTTTTTTACTATACAATTATTCCAACTATGATTTAACTATCATTTAATGGTTGTTTCGTTAGTTAACTATAAAATACTTCTAGAAAATGTCTAAATATTTTTTCTGCTATAGTGTACTTAGTTTAGAATTCTATAAACACTAATATTGCTTGCTGTGATGACGCTTTATAAAAAATTGTCTTTCATACTAGCGGATGTCACGCGGTTTCACCCGCGTAGTTCCCGTTCCCGTGGGAGTACGGGGATAAAATAGCTTAAAATACTCAGTAAAGACGTGGCTTTCTAATGGTAAAAGAATTTTAAAATCGGACGAGTAGTTTTAGAGTTAAATCGTAACAAACACACAAACAAACAAAAAATCAAATCTTTCCTCTTTATAATATTAGTATAGATTATACAATAAATTTATCTGTTAAACTTTACGCACATTTTTTAACTAGCATGATTTTAATTATGATAATTTACAACTGACCACAGAATATGAAAATATCATTCTCGTTAACAAGTTTGTATATTCCTGACAAGGACTGACAAAATTGATTTAATACAGTTCTTCTAAAATTACATTGGAAGCACATAAAAGCAGCTATTACTTGTAATATTTCCCATGCTAAATTTCTCATTTTCATAAAAACCATTGCATCATTTATAAAGTTTCCTAGCAATACATTAGTGGCTTGGTAAAACAAGTTTCATCTTTTGCCTTTAGTGATGTATTCTTGAACTTTAGCCTGGAATTCCGTTTTGTTTTTGTTGTACATTTCAGCTGCTTCTATGTTTAATGGGTCTTCGAAATTTAAGAGATCCTGGAATGAGAAAAATCTGTTTTAATAACTAACTTTCAGCAGCAGAGCATAAATGGAGAAATATGGGTATACTTTATGGTACACCCACATTTTTTTACTGCCAGAGCATAAACGCACGCTTCCTTGACATGTCTATGTGACTATGGTGGTCAAAAGGTTAAATCCCATGGAATAAAAGGCACTGTTTGTATGGGGTTTATCTGTGTGGACATGTGGACATTCAGTTAGTCATAGCATTTTCTTTTATCCATACTTAATGCTATCAGATTGTAGATAATCAGACAACAACAGCAAGGATGTATTTTTATTAAGGAAAATGTTGTTAATTGTTGTATGTGTTGTTGTTAAACTAGACTTGTCATTGATTAACTACAAGTTACTACAGAAGCACCTGTTTTAGCACTGATAATAGATCAGTGTAAGTAATGTATAAGAAACAAAAAAAAAAACGAGACAGTGGAATTTTTAAACATTGTAAGGGAAATCATGTTTTACTTAATGTCATTGAATAGGACTATAAAATATATGAAAAATTCTTTGTTTTTATAATAACACTCACAGTAAATAAAGCATTAAGTCCCCACACAACATCCTTCAATCTCCGAGTAGGTGCCCAGCCGTGCTCGTCGATTGACGTCTGTCGTAGTAGTGATAAACATACATCACCATCCACGTTAATGTTGGGGTGCCACAATCGTGTTAGGCATTTTACTCGTGGTGGCTGGAAACAAAGAAAATAATTAGGCATTTACGGAGATCAGAACACACTCCCCAGCTGTGGCAGCAGCCGGGTGGCCCTCATTGAACAATGATTTTCGAAAGGTCACTAGAATGCAGAAGGCGCAACTTGGGAAAGGTCTATGGCCCAACAATGGACTGGAATAGGCTGAATGGATGAGAAACATAATGAGCCATTATCAGTATCAAAATAGTTCTTAAATTGGAACTAGTAAAGGAAGCCATTTGTAATTAAGTGCCTTATTTTGATGGAATATTTATGAATGACATTATTAATTGATGAACATTCATTGAATAACAGTAAAATCAACATATCCAGTTTTACTGTATATTATCATACAGTAAAACTGTAAATGTTAATTTTATTGAAGGTGGATATAATTATGACATCATTGCAAAAGAAATTAAGTGGAACAAATAAACAACACTCTAATTGAGGTCATTTTTTTAAATAGAAAACCATAGGAGAGAGCTATTAATGCAACTATGGTTAGGCAAAGGAAATACAATTGAAGACTCACTACAGAAGGGAACTATAGAAAAGGTCTACAATAACTTATAACAGAAGTAACTAGAATGTATTTTATTTCCATGTAAATTTTGACATTGAAATGAACCCTACGATAACCAATTCAAATAAATAGTTCAACTAAATAAATCAACATGAAACAAGTTTGACATGAAATTGAAAAAAAAAAACAGCTATTTAATCAATCACAAAACATGCCAAAACATCACATATTTCCAGAAAATATCAGCTCTATTTAAACCTAATTAGCATACCTAGTCATTATATTTACACATGACTAGGTACTTATTTTAAACAGTATCTTTTGGCAAAAAGATAAGGTATTGTTGATTTTACTGATCTTGGTAACAAAATATTTAAGGTTTATGCCAGAATTGCTAAAAGAAGACAAAAAAAAAATGGTTGTTTATCTAAAACAAAACCAAAATTTAAGTCATTTAAAAAATATATAGGGCTTAGAATTTGAATGGTGGTCTTTATTATAACTCAATAATTAACAGCTCGCCCCTAAGACGACCCACTGACCGGTTGTATTGAAGGCAAACTAAAATACAAACAAAAAGGATTGAAAAAGATACTTACAGCCATATTATAGTCGTCTGTAACAACAACACTGAATTTGAACCTGCCTCCCTGCCAATACCCTTCGTCAGGCGTAACAGTCAATATGAACTCACTCAACACGTTAGGGTCTTCGAAATGAACACTACTCGTCACAGGGAGATTCTCATTCATCTCCTGCACTTCTTTTATCAACAATTTATCCCTCACTGATATTCTTTTCACAACTAACTCGTTGGTACTTAACCCATTCGACATATTCGTAGGCTCAGGGGCTATAGGCTCCTTCTTCAATTTCCTATTAAGCGTAATCATTATTTAAATCTATAAAGTATTTAGTTTGAGACAAACTCAAACATAGCAAAGGTAAAATAAATTAGAAATACTTTTTTTTGCAGCAAAGCAAATCGCAGTCGCAAATTTTGATCGCGTTTGTCAAAATGTGACAGCTTACTTTTTAATTTTCGAGTGAAATAAGGAAAATACTATTTTGAATATTCACCTTTTAGCCAAATCCAGCATTTTTGTCTGATATCCAACAAAACAAGACTCTGGAACGCGCTTTTGTTCTATTTAGTTCGTTCATTTTATGCTATCTGTGTTCTGATGATGTTGTCTGACATCGGCGGACCAGCTGACAAATTGTAATTTTTCATTCATTCATTAATATACGTCAAAAACGATTAATCAGCCGCGAGTCGTAAAGTGTAAAATAAATAATTGCTTTGATAATCGACTTTTAATTAGTAAAGTGCTCTAAATATTAGTGTATCGTGATGGCAGATATCACATGGCCCTGGCAGTACAACTTTCCCCCCTTTTTTACGTAAGTAAAACTTGATTATTTGTACTGTAACTCAAACTTCATAATTTGGACCAGAAAACATGAAGTTATTAGGCAAATCTTGGAAATATATAAACGAAGGGAACGCCCACATCGTTGTCCAAATATTGGATACCGGTTACGTACTACGACTCATTAAAGAAGATGAGAAAACGGCGCAACAGAAGAATGTTTATGACTCCGTTAATTTCGTGAACTTGATCATGGTGCCTTTGCTGGAGAACAAATTCTATGGCTGCGAAGAACCAATAGAAATACCTGAAAATGATTTACAAGAATTAAGCAAAATTCTGCTGCTGTTTCGTCCAGCAAATAGAATATTCAAGTCGGTACTCAGGCAGATTGCCATAAAAGCCAATAACTTGTCTTTAGTCAGTCCTGAATGCGAATCTAACTACTGTGTAGAGATCAAACCTAAAGAAGGTTTCATATCATCTAGTCTTAGAAAGTATTCCAAGTGCTATTATTGCTTGAAACAACATTTAAAACTACAAACTGGAGCTATACCAAAGACCAGCCGCTACTGTCCTTTAGATTTCTTTTCTGGAGACAAAGAGAGATTGAAGCATTCCCTGTTGAATATGGTTGACAATCCTCAGAATAACTTTAAACTTTTCAAAGATGGGCAATTGATCTTTCATGAGAAATCATCTCAAAGTGATTTAGATGGTGTTGTAAAAAATATGAACTATTTTAGTGATCCAAACTTATTTTTGGATTTCATAGTAGATATTTTATTGAGTGATAGAAATGCATATTTCATTGAACTAGATCAATCTAAAGCAATAACAATAAAAAATACATCTACTCAATGCCTTGAAAGCAATAATCTAAAATGCAACACTTTTCTTTACAAGTTGTTGCAATTACAAAAATTATCAGAAAAAAATACTTTTGACTTAAAAGATGTCAAAAATAAATATACTGACTATGTTCCTAAACTAATAGAAGAACTAAACTCAAAGAATTTAGATATAAACATGCAAAATGATAGAGAAGAATTCCTCAAAACTGCAGATCCAATACATTTGGCCTTAATATCGGCTGTAGCAAAAGACTGTTCAATAATGATAAGCTTTTCAACCAGCTATGTTGAAAATTTCCCATACGTTGAAGTTGGAGAATCAAAGATATTTTATAAATTGGCTCTGACTGACTTAGAACCAAAATCTCCCGCAACATTATCTAAAAGAAAGGATACTGAGAAGAAGTTGATAAACATTTATGAGAAATACATTGAATCTTGAAAAAAGGAAGAAGAATGTAAGTATTTGAACAGATCTCGAAGATATTTGATTATTTAAAAAAATGTGTTAATATTTATCATTTGTCTGCTATGTCATGCAATTTTTAATTAATTTTAGACTACAACAGACTGCCCTATTTCTCTCCTCCCTATAAGCACAAAATCAATCACCATCAAATGGATACAGAAAAGCAATTACAATAACTATCATTCCTTGTTCCAGAATTCAACCGCACATAGAAACAAGAGCAAAGCAACTCGAAGCATGGGAGCAACTAATCACAGAGTTCCTAAAAACCACAAAACAATCAACCATAGATATAAGAGAATCACAGAATAGTCCACTTTTTAATAACACAGAAATTAACAGAAAGTTGTCTCAGGAAGCCATTCTCACTATCCTAGACGATATGGCAAAGACTGGGCGAGCGGCACCCATGGATAAAAGCAAAAATGTATGGGAGGTGTACTGGCATTCTCTGGATGAATGGGGCAATTTGATTTACAACTGGGCATGTAATAACGGAATGAATAACTCAGTTTGTACTCTGTTTGAACTAAGAGAAGGCGATAATACTGTTGACCAAGGTAACGCCATTTCTTTTGGGAACAAAAATCTTTTTAGATGCATACATGTAATAATCTTTTTTCCTCATAAGTAAGATATTTCTGTGTAGGCAACACACATTTTTGGCTCAGGTTATTCTGCCTTAAAGTATACTATACTGCTACTACTATGGTGAGGTCCAAATAAGTTAATATTTTCGGATCTTCTTGTCGTATCGATGGTACTTCCATTATACATTTTATGCAATGCAAAGGTGCTATTCAGGTCTTCAAGACTGCAGGTAAACGGACACCTGGGACACTCCAGCAGATGGGCCATACTTTGGTCCGGAGCGCCGCACTCGCGCTCGGTTTTTGGATAAAACTTAATTAAAACCAGTACAGATTTTAAAATAAGGTTTCTTTGTTCCAATTAGCCTACTGTCAGTTACAATTTGAGCATGCAATTTTCTTGAAAGTAATTGTCCCCTCCTTACCCTATTCAAGTTTATTTGCTTGTATGTAAAAAAAAACTGTAATAATCAGTTTTATTAAATTTTCAGAGTTCCACGGCCTCGACATGAGCGTGCTACTAAAGGCGTTAAAGCAATTAGAATTGAAAGGCAGGTGTGAACTGATGGAATTTGACGATAGCCAAGGCGTTAAGTTTTTCTGAGACTACTAAGAGATACAGTGGTGCATGATTATTTTGTCTTGTGAATGTCGTGGACAAAAAAGCGCTGTTGGAAACAATTAGGTATGTGAAATTGTATTGAAACAAAATGGCGCTGTTAGTTCTGTTTAAGACCACGCCACAAAAGAGCCATGTTCCACTATAGCTACCTCTGTTTCTATGTTATTATAATAAGTACACAATTTTTAATACAAATATGAAAGTGTTCTAATGCATTTTGTTAAGTTATAAGCATTTTTTAATGTTTGAATATATATTTAATTCGTATTTTTAATGTGTTGTTTTGATTTTGTCATGTTTATTATTTAAACAATGGATAAGTTGATAATAGCTTGAACCCTCAAGCTCTAATCAACTACAATATTCTTATTGGAACCATTATTGTTGCAAGGGGGATACTGAAATCGGAGATCTAGCTCAGGAAGTCATGCATCCATATTTTGTATATATTTTAAATCTGGGATCCGTTTATCTAATTGTGGGCCCATAGGGGACGTCTGGGATCCTATTCCCCATTTCGAAGTCATGAGATCCATAAACTGCAATTTAGGATCTATTTTTATTATTTATCTTGGATCCAAATGCGAATACTATGGGAGGTGATGAGGTGATAAAACAAATAATTGACACATTGTTTTATTATTTTTATTTCAATCAATCCGTGTAAAATTGTACAATTTCAAAATTGATCACCTACATTATATGATACACAAATTACATTAGAAAAAATTGTAAAGATTTTACAAATTGTATTTTATAAAAATCTAATTACTTTTTGCATATTTTCACATTTTTATGGTAGTTGATCCTTTGAGTTTGCTGGAATTTGATTTGATAGTTGGAATTTGATTACGAAATTGATCGAAAGTCGAAGGTTGACATTTTAGGCCAAGTGCTCATCAATTGTTTTTCTATAATCCAGAGTTTTACTCCCTACAACCTTATTTATGTATCCAGTAAAACATCCAGCAGGTATATATCCGATCTTTCTAGAATTAAAGGATAGTAAGAATCAAGCCTTTGCCCAGGAGTGGGACAGAGCAGGATAGGAAAAAAAAAGTTTGTCAAATTTACCTTGATGCTCATTGATTTTGCAAAATACTTTTGTAAGTATATTTAATTTAGTTAGAACTTTGAATCTTATAGTTTACCACTCGTCAGAGTAATTTTAGTCACAATCCTTTAATTCAATAAAAGTACAGTCACATACAGAAATATGTTACACATACACTTAATATTTAGTTTAATTATTACTAGTAAACAATCAGTCTTCAACCAAAATACAATTTTAACAACTATTGATTCTGCATTAACAAGAAATAAGTTAAACTATGTACAAGTGTACCTACCTTAACCGTTATATTGGTGATGTTCAATATTGTAAAAACAAACTATTTTTATTTTAAAATTGTGCCTTCCCGAATTGTACTCTACTTAATTTTATACATTTATACTACAATGGGGTACGTACGTTTTGCAAAATTATCAAGTAATTTTTCATAGTTTTCGCGGGTCCAATCAGTGTTGCCAATACTGAAAATAAACTTATTCCAAGAAATTACAGTAAATGACATGATTCTTTTGACGCTAGAATGATTTAGACCTTTATAATCATCTTTTGTGAAAATCTTGCTGACAAAACAAAATCATTGGTTCCATTCAAGGCCCGAAAAGAATCATGAAACACTACCTCGTAGAACTCATTTGTTTGTTACACTACTCGTAGTTTTGCGAAACAATAGTAGGTTTAGCTACCCCATTTTAATACTTAAATAGGTGTACAGATCTACACACCATACACCTTAGTATAGGAGGACCTCACATCGGCGATATACTTACAAATAGCTACAAACTATAACATCACAGATATTTTACAACAGAACTATTTATATTATTATTATTTTGGAATGTAAACAATCATTTCATTGGTGTCGATTATGTTGTGCACAAACTAAACTTAAATTATTAAATTTTTAATAAAAAAAAAATTTAGGCTATTGCTATCTTTTTCTCATAATAAAACGAGAAAGAGACTGACGTAAAGTAAAGCTGTCAAATTTAATTGAAACTAATATTTCCATACAAATGAAGGATGCACGTCAAAACATGTCGACTAAAAACGGGTAAGTAATATATGATATAATTACAAAATCTCTAATATTTACAAGATACAACAACTGAATCTATAATTTTATTCGATATATGGATCAGTTAATTTAGTAAACGAAAAATTATATCAAATAATTTTAAAGTTACTAATTTTTATGAGCATATCCTACTAAATATAAAATCGTTTGATATACCACTCAGAAGACATAAAAACTTATTTAGTCTAATATGATAAAACGCGTGGGTTTTTATTTCCCTGTAAAAAACATGCAAACAAGCATACACCATGCATGCAGCAGGCATGCAAACAAGCATAGACCATGAAACGATAGGTCTAATGATTTTCGATTAAATAAACGTTATATCCAATAACGTTATAGGTACGAAATAAGTATTAGAGTATAGATATGTTATATCTGAAGAAATGATATCAACAGTTGGTAAAACTTACTTTTAATATATCTTGTGAACGTTATTGAAATGAAAATATACCAAATAACTTTATATGTTATGAGACGCACCCACTAAAAACACGGTGAAGAGCAAGGCAAACTAGTTAGACATCTCTAACTTAGTTCATAGCTATAGCCGTCCTTTTCTCGCACTGCCTTTTAGTAAAAGATAGCAATAGCCTAAATTAAGTTTAGTCTGTGCACAACAGTATCGACACCAATATTTATATAGTGTGTGTACCTATACTATGCACACAATTCATAATTATAATCAACAAATTAATTATATGAAATTGGAAATGAGCGTTTTGAGCTAGCCTTCTCAGTTAGCTAGGATTCGAACACTTCGAACTGTACCATAATATTAGTTCTTATCAAATTGTTCGTTCAGTTACTTTAATGATTGTGATCGTCAACAATCAATATTTTAAATACCTCGAAAATTCGAGACTGTCCCCAATAATTATTTGACATCTCATTCTCAACCTTATGGCCTCAACATTAGCCTCTACTTTTTTGCAACCGGCCTTACTGCTAAACCAGTTATTGTGTACCAGTAAGCCAGAGCTTACACGGGTGCTTTTTTACCGCGCATTCGATTTTTAACGCTTGACTTAGGGCCGAGAATTAAAAATCCAACATCGCACTTTATTAAGGTACTGGGATTTGTTCTGGCAGATTCTCGTTGACTGCTCCAGTCTCGTTGAAAATCCAGTGCACGGTAAAGAAACCCCGTGCGGCAATAGGCTAGTTCTGAAATACATCAGGCTATTTAAATCCTCAACGCTGGCTTCATCCTGCATCTAAATCTTAAACTATCTTACAAATGATCGCTACACTCTAAAGCAGCGTTACAGTATCCGTTGCTTCCCCTTTCGACAGTCCCATTGGCTACATTCGTGACGTTCCCATTGGTCTTCTCGGCGCAGACTACCAGGTCTACTGAAGGAACTATGGCGTTCCCGTTCTTGCTTCCTGGCGGGCGGTAGAACCACCACGCTAGGAAGAAGAAGAGGACAGAACAGAGCTTGCCTACCAGTGCGATGCCTAGCATGTACCTGGAAGAAAATAACACAAGATTATTAGGTGACCTAGAGAAAAATAACAAGGAAACAAATATAGCATTCCAATATCCCAGAGATCCTGTCCCGGATCTCGTTATTATTGTAAATGCTCAGTTGTCAGTGTTGTCACGAAGTATGCTGTGAGTGATTTATAGAGTCAAGAATAGGGTATTTCAATCTATATGAGAAAAAATCTAAAAATATATTATTGAGAGAGCTTAGGCATAAAGCAGTCGGAAAACGTTAGTTTTAGGTCGTAAAATAGCAAACTCATTTGTTTACACAGCCCACTGACTTCATGACCACAGAGCAATATGGCGTCCATTGCGTCCAGCGTTTTCGTTAAATACGCGCAAAATTTGAAAATGCTAAATTTAAATGCATTTATAATGCACTTAACGATTGAATAAAATGTTTGTGAATTTTTAGTAGTTCATTAGCACTCTAGGCACTTTTCAAAAATGGGTTGTAATGCCCTATTCATTGACCCTTATAGGATTGGCAACTCTTAAAACTTAGCATCATGTCTTCAAGGCAATTGAATAAAAATCAAGCTAAGAGCTATTTTGGAATTTAATGTACCCCTAGCAAAGCTTCGACCCTCAGAAACCACAGGTTTATAAGTAGGTCACGTCTAGCCATATTGAAATGCAGCAGATGTCCTTACCTGCTCATATTAATGTTATCATACTGCAGACAGGCGCCAGTCTTGTTGCAGGACGTGGACCACAGCGAGCAGGACAGGTCGATGAGGAAGCCGAACAGTAGGGGAGCCGGGATCGTGCCCAGCAGACGGACCTTGATCCATTGGATGCCTAGAGCGAAGGAGCGCTGGTCTTCTCGGACACATCTGTTGGGGATAACAACAATAAATGTAAATTGGTGAAGCAAATATTAATGATAGAAGCAGTCTCCAGGGAAGAAATTACAACATATTTTTGCCGCTCTTTTACAAGCAGGAACAGAAACGCTGCTGGGGTTTCTGCCAGTTTCTGTTCATATCTACGGCTACCAACTCATCGGCAAGTCCCTTGGGTTGGATTATGAAACGCCTAGAGGCGAACCACTTTCCATTAATCGGGTCGCAGCAGTCAACAGTGGGTGAAATATTGACTCAGTTTTTTTTGGCCCCGTTTTAGGATTTTACATCAGGTTTTAAGATTTGCATAGCTCACCATCACATGATTTTACTATAATATCAGGCCTCCAGATTCAACTTTATCATTCTGACACTTACCTCAAAGTAGCTGACAGCGCAGGCATTGTAGCCAAGAACGTGAACAGCATGACTCCGAAGGACAAGCAGACGAACACCCACAGGAATGGACAGTCTGTCGTGCAGATACTGTTGATGGCTTCATACGAGATCGACGAGTTTGATGCTGGAAGAAATGACACCAGATTATTGTTACTTATTATCATCTGGAAGATGGTCGTCACCCGGAGAAGTAAATAAGTGATTAGTGGTCTGCTGGTAGCTAAAAAAGAGTCTTTGAACATTCGAAAACTAACATCCACGTCATTCATTTTACATGGAACTACTTAATGCAGCCATTGCAATTTATAAAGAAACAGAATAATGAAACAGTTAAGTCCAAAATCGTCAAACGTCTGCGTCGTTCACCACGATATACATCTGCCGTAGCACTTCCTGAAATCGAGGTTTTAGCTAATGTCGCACTTGACTAACGACTGGCCAATGAGTCGAAGCTAACGATTCTAATCCAGTGCTTATCCGTAGTTGACCTTTACACACCTCCTTCAAGCTCATAAGCAGGCAGCGTTATATTGTCCCGCGCCATGACGCAGGAGCACTGGTGGAACAGCTGCGCGGCGCCCGCCAGCGTGCGGCGCGTGCAGCCCGCGTGGCACGCCGAGTAGTACACCGCGCCGTCCGCGCCGCACACCGGGGCGTACGGCGCCTTCGCGCAGGAGCACTCCGTGTTGCACATCGCCGTTAGACGGTCGGCGCTGGAAGGAACACAGCAGAAATAAAGCAATGATCGGAAATTGGTTGTCGGGTTAACAATAATGAGGATTTTAGGATTATAGGTCTCTGGTTGAGGACGACCTCATTACTTGGGAGATACCTAAAAGCTGAATAATAATATCTATCTTTGTCTCTGCCTTGTGATGTGGCGAGCAGTAACAGCACCTACTGTAGGTACCTACTGTGCCAGCTAATAGATCTGACTGCGAGAACGTTTATTGTCTTAATTAAACGGCATATCAAAAACTTAAGAGGGCCCTTCCCGGCCCGTCTATCGTCAACGCGAGCATGGTCAAAAAGCTTTTTGTTTCATCCAGAGCCATCGCGGCGATATTTTTTCAACTGCCCTGTCTTACCTAGCCCCGACCCCGCACTACTCGTCACCCGCGCACCTCATACCGACTAACGCGAGGACATTGAACGAAAGATGGTGTTCGAAAATTTATAAAACTTTTTCCAGGAAATACGTGTTTTTGAATAAGTCTTACAAGTTTGTGAAATAAATATTTGTTATTTAGAATCTCCACTACAATTGCAAGGCTTCTATCAGGATATTTTCTTTACTTTTACTATTTACAAGTACATTATGAACGGCCAAAGTTGAAATAAAATTTGTGCAAAACTTTTGGAGGCTTATACTGAATTTGTTCCTACAAATTTTATTTATTTTTAAAAAAGCCTAGATATAGTGCACAAGATTCCTATCAGTTCAAAAAAAATAAAGATATATGTGAAACAACGGCATATTCACGCACGAGCGTTTGTCAAAATTATCGCGAGAAGTATGGCGGGTTGGCCGCTCTTAAGTCAGATATTAGCTATGGACAGCAAAATGATTTGCGTAACATTACGAAAAATTTTACTCAACCAGAGCATCTACTCATTAGGAGCTAATAGACGCTTCACTTACCCCGGTATCGACGGACTGTTATACATTGTAGTGACCCCGGCGAAGGGGTAGTCGTCACACGTGAGCACGAAGCTGAAGGTGAAGGCGGCGGCGACCACGGTAGCGGCTACGCACAGCTTGATGATGCCGGCGCACGTCAGCTGCCAGCGCTTCACCAGCCAGCCGCCTAGGAATGTGCCGCCGCCCCCAGCTGGGACTGTGATCACTCCTGGAAGATGTGTGTTGTGTCAAATTTGTACTGGGTATAAGAAATGATTTTGGAACCTCTGCAGTCTGCACATATATAGGACCACCTTTATGTAAATGTACCGACGACTTATGAGTTGTAATTTGAGGGTTCAAACCCAGGCAGGCTCATAACTTGGTGTAGGTACCTAATTAATTCAATCACCGCTGCTCTTAAAACGGTTGAAGAAAACATGAGGAAATCAACAAGTTCCAGAAACAAATAATCGAAGACTACCTATTGTGACATTCCTTTTGGGCTCAAGTGGTAGATCATCATTTTAGGCTGATAATGCTATCCAGTTACAAAATATACCTACTCCGGGTTTACGTAGGTACTTAGACTGTCCAATGCAAAAGTTGTTTGTTATAGCTATACTGTTGAACTTTTCCTGTGTTACTCAAACTGCTCAAACTATCAAAGACCAGAAGGACCAGAAAAAAACCTTTACTCACCCAAAAGCAAAGCCGCTTCTGAAGCGTTAACAGCAAACTGGTTCTCAATGAGCTTCGGCAAGAATGCAGCGAACCCGGAGATGAGCATGCCTTCACTGGCTCCAGCCAGGTTCAGGAACAAGAAGGTCGGGTTCCGGAGGAGTGCTGCCGCGGCTTGGGGCAGCTCGTGCAGCGCACTGAAGGCTGCAGACTTGGAGGCTGCGCCCTCGTGCGCTTCCGATACTTTCGATGCTCGGATTTCGGCTGCACCTGAAAGATGATGTTATTTTTTGTCACACAGTCATAGTACCAACTACTAAGTACACAGGTACAGGTTTTCTCTAAGACTAGCATCCATAATTTCGAGCTTGTCCAGCATTGAATTGTATGAAAAAGCCTCATGCGTTTAAAAAGTAATTGATGACTATTGGTTCTAACTGGATGCTGTATTTGTTGTAGCTGGATGCTTTATTTTTATTTTTTATTAGTTTTTTACATAGAGCCACTGTCAGTCAGACTATCACGACTCACTTGGTAACGCGATTTCCCTAGTTATGTCTGGTTGTCAGGCCATAAAGTAATATAATACCTACTTATGCAAACGCTCAATGTTGAATGAAATTGTTTTTTTTTTAAGACTACCTGGACAACCAGGGTACTTACCAGGCAGCTCATGAGGGAAAGCCATGAGCGGTATCGCCACGATGAGGCACAGTAGGGCAGACAGGATGAACCCGATCCACCACGCGCCGATCCACATCGAGCTGACGGGAGTCACACCTAACCTGGACGGACAAAAAACCATTTTAGCCAGATTGGCTCAGCATAAATATAATTAGCCTCTATCGTTCCCATAGCTAGGACACAGTTCTCCTCTCCGTGACAAGGAGAGGCCATAATTCACCACAGTTCGTAAATATCAGCTGTCTTCAAATTTTTGCTTCTAGGACATCTTAGTTTTCACACGATGTTTTCGTCACCTTCTAGAGACCCATTTTATACACATTTCATTTTGGAAAGGACAATCCACAGATTGAATCCAAAGTTGTATCTAACCTCTAAACTTTGTGCTAATAAATTTCCTACCTATGTGTCTTGAAGTACCTGTACAGGGAACATTGTCCTAAGCAGAGATCAAGAGAAGGCTGTTAACAACGCACCCACAGTCCCACACATATACTTGACCAATGCAAATAAATTTACCTACAACACATTCGCTGGTACATGAATCGAGATAAAAGGTACCTACTTGTATTGTACATATTATACCTACGGTTTAACTTAAGGCAGAGACGTTTAACGTTTCATAATTAAACTCCACATAAAGCCATTTTTCTGTGCAAAAATGAAGTACCCACGGGACCCATTTTCTGCCATATTAACTCCCAAAACGTTGCAGCTAATTTTTATACCCTTACACACAAAGAAAATAACTCAACTGCTTAAAACCTACCTCGAAACGCATTAAAAGTCAAATAAAAACTCCATAATATCGCTTTCATACTCGCTTAACTCGCGTTACCCTTTTTTTAAATATGTCCCTAGACAAAAAACGAGCAACAGATCTGAAAACTCCGTTATTGCTATAATAACTTTTGTAGGCGCTATTTTTGCAGGGGCTATTAGGTGTGTACACAGAGCTGAGGGGTATACCGTGTTGTGCTTAGAGGTATAGGTATGGTATTAGGTAGCGATACCCAATTGTTTTCTTATGCAAATCGGACGTTTACCTACTCAACAATCTAACGTTGCTCTGCGGTTCGCACCGACAGGCTTGAGTAGCCAGGGCCGGATTCAGGGGTAGATTGAAACTTAACGTAGATTTAGTATACCTACTTACCTAATTATGTAGTTTTATTGATTAGGACTTTCTTTTGTTAGATTAGACAGTAGATAGTATGTCATAGTACCTATAAGCTTTTAAATTCTCTTTGTAGGTAACTATATCCAATGCTACAACTTTTAAAACGAATTCAAGCACCGAATGACAGATGGGATTATAAAATCGTTCAGAAAAGTTTTGAGAACCTTAGACGCTAATAAACTTATAGGGTATCCTGAATAGGCATGACGACAGTATCAAAAAATTGCAAATCTATTTAGTCCGTCAGTTAGAGTATTGGAAATTAATGGACACGTATTTTTTGTTTTTGTAAATCAATGAATATTGACAAAAATAAAACGCATCAAAACTCGGTAGTGGGGGCTCGTGACGTCAGAACTAGGTAAAAATTATACCTAGGCGTGACGTATTGAGAATTTTAAAAGCGTCATATCTTCGTCAATTTTGGTTTACGTAACTCTAACTGAGAGAATAATTAGTTTTTTTTTGTCGTCTCGCCTATTATACGCAAATACGGCTTTGCACCCCTTGCACCTCTTTGCACACACGAATCCCCGAATCCCTGTGCTAACACAACGAGAGGCTTCAAAAAGGCATGCTTCTCTTAAAATGAATTAGAATAACCGCTCTTACTGCCTGCCTTTTGATTGAATTAAAATTTCAATGTACTGTTCTCTTATTCTCTGACGTACTTGAATGTGCTGTTTTTATGTAGTAACTATTATACTTGGTTCAAAAGTACGGAGTTGAAAAACACACGGTATGTATTTATTTTTACCACAGATACTGAACGTATATAACAAATACTGACTGACCGTTAGCTATAGCGAATCTCATTATGATTACTAGACAATGGTGTCGATTCTGTTGTGCACATACTAAACTTAATTTAGGCTATTGCTATCTTTTTCTCTCTAATAAAACGAGAAAGAGACGGACGTAATTTAGACCTGTCAAATTTAGTTGGAACTAATATTTCCATGCAAATGAAGTGTGCACGTAAAAACATGTCGACTAAAAACACGGTGAAGCGCAAAGCATAAACTAGTTTGACATCTCTAACTTAGTTTATAGGTATAGCCGTCCTTTTCTCGCACTGCCTTTTAGTAAAAGACAGCAATAGTCTAAATTAATTTTAGTTTGTGCACAACAGAATCGACACCACTGTGTTTTACAGGATATAAACGTGGGTAAATAAAACCTAGATAATGAAACAAATTAATAACACCAATATTAAGGCTTTTTTTAATAGACCTAATCATAATGCTTTTCAATAATGATTTACGAAACATCAATTCTCCTAAAGGCGTAATCAATAATTCAAGTTTTAAGAATATATGGATTCCCTTCGGTTATATTTAAATCAGCAAACGAGTGAACTCATAAATTAAAAGGCAAAAGCCAAGCAATGAGTTCATTCAAAACTCGTCCGCGGAAAATCATATTTCGTTTCAGAAGCCATGAAAATACAAAATGCGGAATTAATTTGGCTGAAAAGTTGCCTGAGCACCTACGTGTTTCACAATGAGATGAAAGCGAGAGGGCAAGTTGGCTGAATGAAGCCGTGTCGGTGCCACGAGATGAAATATTAAAAAAATGTGAACAAGACGCGCCGTGTGACGTGGAAAGCGCGGGAAAGCGAGGAAACGCACAGCTGAGGTTATTGTCGTTTGCTTAGGAAAGGAATACGGAATATTTGATTAGTGCGCATCTTACACGGAAAACGGAATACAGTCAATGCAGTCATACAAATGAATAGAAATGAGTTTATGGAAATTATCAATTACCATCAAGGTAGATGGACACCGACGCTAAAACAGTTACCATGTACAGTCGTAGTCTTTTCCGCCTGACCAGTTAAATTTTTTTTCGCTTAAATCATGCGCAGGCGACGAGCCACGCCCCCTTAAAGTTTAGGCCTATTATGAAAGCATCAACTTTGGCGCGTAAAATAACAATAACTCTCGTTTGCCGTGCGTCGTCAGTGCGCTCGGCCAATCGGTATTTTTCATTCATTATTTCTATATAAAGTCTGATAATCAGTCTAATGTATGGAACAGATGTTTTTATGGTTCCGTACCTCAAAAGGTAAAAGAGGATCCCTTATAAGATCACTTTCTTGTCCGTCTGTCCGTCTGTCACCACCCATTTTTACAGGAACGGGTGGACCTAGCAAGTTGAAATTTATACCAGATACTGAGGTCTATACTATAGTCGATAAAAAGTAGTTCTGACAGCTGCTTCAAGTGTTTCAGTTCAGTATCTGTCAGTCCAGACTTCCAAGCAGTGTCCGGAGCCGCGTCCTCAATTTGTCCAGACTGATGGTTTTAGCGAACCTTAAATGGACTTTAAAAAAAAAATACATGAGTATTCAGTATCGAGGTAATTATGGATTTTGATAAAACCACAATTAAAAAGAAGTTTATACAAGTAGCTTTACTCACGTTTCTGAGTCGACACTGAGGAAGTCTGTGTAGATGGTGAGCATCTGGCCTCCGATCACGTAGCCCATCGCTGGCCCCACCACCGCCATCGTGTAGTATACACCTGGAATCAAAGAGGTAAGTCAAAACAAGCTTATTAAGGGGACTACAGGAGCTAAACACGAGTTTTATAATGCAAAAAAGCATATAATAATAAGTTTATTTAAAGAAATCTTAAACACAGATTACAAAATGTTTTAACAGGCTAATATATGTCGGTATAAGTGGTGTAGTCATCTGTAGCCGAACTAGGCAGAGCCTGTATTTCGTTTATTAGCGCCAAACCCCTCGAGTATTAAACATATAAAATTGCCAGTACTGTTTAATGTTTAGTTTCTTTACAAAATCATTTTAACAACTTTTGATTCACTGCAATAAACAAAACCAGAAAAATATATGATATTCTTCAGGATATGTGGTACTATGATAGTGTTTTGAAAACATAATACACTAATTTTACTCGATAAAAAAACAATCACGACTTGTCTAATAATTTCATTTAACGAGTAAAAACCATACTAAATAAAATACATGCGATCATTCTGATTTTTTGGCAAATAATTCTACAAGCAACATATTAGCATGATAGTGTTTTTTTTAGTCCAATCAATAGATTTTTTGTAAATCGCAAAAAAAACACTCATTTCACACTATTCGGCCCGCAGTGACTGACGTAACAACCACTTTGTAGTGCAAGCTGATTAGAACTTTATTCTGACAGCATTTCAAACGAAGTTTGAACCACCACAAATAGAGTTGCTAATTTAGCTCTTGTAGTCCGTATTAAGAAACTAAATACCTAAGTATTACGGACCTTTTTAACCGACCTCTAATATAGGAGGAGGTTATTGTCATGATTGTCTGCCATGGCTTTTCTTAACTAGTTGTGGTCGAATACCATAAATTTAAGTGTCAAGTGGTCGCAAGCGCGACTGCTGAGCAAGAGGTCTTAGATTCGATTCCCGGGTCGGGCAGTGATATTGAGTTTATCCATCAGGAATTTCTCAGTAAAATGCCACAGAGTCTGGATTCGTGCCCAGTTGATGGTAATAGGCACGCCCCCTATTACTTGGGACTTAAACATAACTGGCGCAAAATGGGTGTACTATTACTATTAGATACACCGCTGCCTATCTTTTCGAGGATAACAAGTGCGATGTTATAATAAACGACTGCCTATCTAACCTCCAAAACCCAGCTAACGGGTAATACGATAGCCATCGGTTTGACTCAAAATCAGACGGAATTTGTCACTTTCAAGCTTCCTAACAACATGAAAATATTTTGACTGCAAACGGCCAAAGAAACTGACCTCAGCCGGACTCAGCAAAAACCACTAAACAACCGTTAAGGACACTCAACAACAACAACTTGTCTTCGCCATTAAAATTCTCAAGAACAAAACCTCTTTTGTCTCGATATTCTCAAAAAAAAGAAACTATTTAACCTCTCACCCTCTCGATCGGTAGAACACACACATCGATGCCTCCATTACACTTACAACACATTACGCCACGGACAAACACAAGAAAATAACCCGTGGAGTGTAAAAAGTATAAGTATCGCATTTCTTAGCGGGCGCCCTGTTTTCACAGTTAAAAGCTGCGACTTCGAAGTGGTTAGGGAGAGGACGTAATGGAAGA
Source organism: Xestia sexstrigata (assembly GCA_941918905.2). Classification (NCBI taxonomy): domain Eukaryota; kingdom Metazoa; phylum Arthropoda; class Insecta; order Lepidoptera; family Noctuidae; genus Xestia; species Xestia sexstrigata. Next base: position 1,945,593 of record OW799201.2, on the reverse strand, counting down.
TTTATGTAGCTTGCCATCGCTTTACAGGTAAGAAAAAGTAGCAAGAACTAGGGATCAATAAATTTGATTGAAAGTTGATTTTACAAGGATTTGTGGTTTCTTAAAAACGATGGCTGTTTCATAATTATCTACCCATAAACGTCTCAAGGTATCCTCTGAACTTCACTCAGCGGACAGACTTCCGGCGTGATCTCATGGCGACATGGAGAGAGCGACTGGCGCAACCCCGTGCAGGGCACGCCACAACAGTGGCGATAAGTCCCCTCTTTGAGGAGTGGCTTGAGAGACGCCACGGCGTCCTCACCTTCCGCCTGACGCAGGTCCTCACCGGACACTGTTGTTTCGGGAGGTTCCTGCACCGAATCGGGCTGGAGGAAACGCCCGGGTGTTTCCACTGCGAGGATCGACCGGAGGACACGGTGGAGCACACGGTGGAGGTGTGCCTCGCGTGGGCGGAGCACCGCCGTGTCCTCGAAGCGGCGATTGGCGGCGCGGCGGCGACCTCTCGCGTCCGGCCCTGGTGCAGGCCATGGTCCGGAGCGAGACGGAATGGGACGCCGTCACCTCCTCCTGCGAAGCAGTAATGCTAGAGAAGGAGGTGGCGGAACGTGAGAGGGAGAGAACCTCACAGCGTCCCGGCCGCCGCGGGAGACACCCCGGGCGTCGGGGGCCACCACGTGGCCCCGGCCACCGTAGGCGCGAGCCTGTGGACGGTGGGCTATGGGCTAGCTCGCCATCTGTCCGTCTCATGACGACAGGCCGTGTCGACGGCGCGTTCGTGTTCCACGCGCGCCTCAAAGAGAGTCAGCAATAGGAAGGGGTCCGCAAGGACCGATGCCTGCCGGGGTTGCGGGACTGTTCGAAAGAGATACCGTGACCCCGGAACACAAAGGGCGATGAAGGGACATGGATGGGTTTTAGTCAGTAAAAGTCTGACACTCCCTCCTGCTCCGCCCAGAGCGGAAGAAGTCATTTAATGATTTCCCATCCGAAAAAAAAAAAAAAAAAAAAAAAAGGAGTGGCTTGATAGACGCCACGGCGTCCTCACCTTCCGCCTGACGCAGGTCCTCACCGGACACTGTTGTTTCGGGAGGTTCCTGCACCGAATCGGGCCGGAAGAAACGCCCGGGTGTTTCCACTGCGAGGATCGACCGGAGGACACGGTGGAGCACACGGTGGAGGTGTGCCCCGCGTGGGCAGAACACCGCCGTGTCCTCGTAGCGGCGATCGGCGGCGGCGACCTCTCGCGTCCGGCCCTGGTTCAATTGATGGTCCGGAGCGAGGCTGAATGGGACGCCGTCACCTCCTTCCGCGAAGCAGTAATGCTAGAGAAGGAGGTGGCGGAACGTGAGAGGGAGAGAACCTCATGCCCAGCCGCCGCGAGAGACGCCCCGGGCGTCGGGGGCCACGTGGTGGCCCCCGGCCACCGTAGGCGCGGGCCTGTGGACGGAGAGCTATGGGCTAGCTCGCCGTCCGTTCGTCTTATGACGAGAGGCCGTGTCGATGGCGCGTTAGTGTACAAAGCGCGCCTCAAAGAGAGTCAGCAAAAAGGAAGGGGTCTGCAAGGGCCGATGCCTGCCGGGGTTGCGGGACTGTTCGAAAGAGATACCGTGGCCCCGGAACATAAAGGGCGATGAAGGAACATGGATAGGTTTTAGTCAGTAAAAGTCTGACACTCCCTCCTGCTCCGCCCAGAGCGGGAGGAGTCAATTGATGATTTCAGATAAAAAAAAAAAAAAAAGGTATCCTCTGAACAAACGGTTTGGCAAAATTGATGTTAAGTGAGAGCTATAATCTAGAATATCTGTAAAGAACCAATTAAGTATCATCCTTACGGGCTAATCGTCAGAACAGAGAATACGACGATACTTTTCCCAATATTAAAGTTTTACAAAAGTCTTCATTGCAGACACTCGCTAAGTTTGGCAACCAACATTTCCATGTAGTATAATTAACCTATCAACACAGTTCTCCAAACAAACCTAGTCATACAAATTCAATTCATTCACACAAATCACGTAATATAGCCTCAAAATCTCTCCTCAACATCCCAGATCTCGTTGTATGCCCAGCCCTAACCCTCGATACCTCTAGTGGGGCACACATCGCGCCATCTAACGGCACTCTGAATACGTTTCCTTGTCCTCCGAGACTCTCTGGAGAGCAGAGAGTAGAGGATCGACGCCAGATTCATTCCCTGTGTTTGTCATACGAGATTGGAGGGAAAAATTACTTTTTTTCAAGTGGTTAACGGTTTAAGATTGAAAATTTTGGAGCGGCAGCGGCGGTCTGTTTCAATTTTGGAGGGTTGATGGAGAGTCTTGAAGTCTTGATGCTTGGAAATGATGATAACACTTTATTTATAAGACAGACACTTGAAATGTCCTTAGCAATAAGGGTGTGTCCCTAAAAAAACAAGGAGGAAGGGGAAAACTTCAAAATATGTCTTTTTCTCTTTTTTTGTGATTGCTAATGCCATGAAGTGAGTAAAGTAAGTTTTTGTCCAACACAGCAACAAACTACTGCGATCTAGATCCTTCAAACTTTAGTTTGAAGGATCTAGAAGGCTCCACTGTAAAAAAGTTCGAATAACTTGCTCTTAAAAGCAAACCGAGTAAACATCCAAATCCAAGATTTCGCCAACCACAGTACATATCGATCACCAACATCCCATGACATCTGAACAAACATCCCATCGCACTACTCAACAGAATCCCATTAAAGATGAAGTGTCTGGCAAATAATCGCAGCTTCCAAAAGCCTACCGAGTGTAATTAATAGAGCCAGACCACAGAAATGCATTAATACGTTTCCGACGCAGGTGTACTTGGAGAAGCGAAAGCTAGATAAGGCTTGGTCTCGATGGTAATAGCGACAAGCGGAAGCAAAATCAAACCAAAAGACAACAAAGGCTGACGCAGTATTTTTAAACATCTAAATTACATAATCCTTTAATAGTCTTTTAGCTTAGGGGTCGTCCATTTATCACGTGAGTAATGGACGGCCCCTAAGAAGAAGTGGCGCTACAAAATATCACATCAGTCAACTATTAGTTGGCTGCAATTACATTCCCACAAACAATTTCAATACTGACCCGCTCTGGTGGAAGGAGACCTGACGGGTCAATCAGTGTGCTTTTGCCATGGTAGGCAATGACCTCTTATAACAGTATTGTTTTTGTTACTTCAGTTTGGGAAAGAGATGGAGGTAGACGGCCTGTATAAATCTGAACTGTGGGCAAGAAAAGGATTTCTTGCCCAGAGTTTAGATTTATCCGCTATTTTCGAAACCCCAGCCGTATGTGAGTTGGACTAGACAATGAGCTATTTGCTTAGTTTTCTCATGAGATAAACTTTGTTATGATGGTTCTATTAGGCAAAAAGAATTCCCCATTGTTTAGATAATTAGTTGTAGTTATGATTTCAGAAAAGATAAAGTTCAACAGTTGACTCAAGATAATGTGGCATACATGACCTGAATTACTTGAGTCTTTTGTCTTTTGACAGAAGAACGGTGCTGTCTTCTCTTCTAAAAACGGTGCTAACAGTTAAATAGCTGTTTAACCAAATAGTTTTCATATTCAAACAGCATCTACGATTAGTCCCGTTGGTATGTATACCGACGTTGAAACTACTTAAAGACATACGGTATAAAATATACACCCAAATGGAAACAATTTGCACCCCCTCCAAAGCCTGTCTTCCCCCAAACAAATAGCTTAACTTAACCCTAACATAACCCAATAAACTGCATCAAACTAAAACAGTTTTTCTCAACACTAAACTTCCGAGCGATGGGGTCGACCCATACGATTATTATAACGCGCTATACCGGCGAGTGCTTTCTTGTGTTTATTGCTGGCAACCCCGCGCGGTGCGTGAGGGTTAATAACTTTGAATATAGAGCCGTTTAGAAAGCTTTTGTGATAATATTTTATTATAATATGAAGGGATGTCGGTATGATTTTATTTTAAGTCGTGTAAGTAGTTTAAAAATTGCAAAAAAAAACACGTACATAATATTTATAGTTTTTTATTTATTTTTAACTAAATCCTATTAAAGATAATGAATCCTCGAGTTTTTCATTAGTCCACAAGAGCAATATTTATGCTTTCATCATCAGTCTCTTGCCCTTATCCCAATTCAATTGGGGTCGGCGTAGCATGTCGTCTTCTATACTTCTCTATTACTCGTCATCTCATCAGACACACATTCTTGCCATAATAGCATCCTTTACACAGTCCGATCCATCGTTTCTTTGGTCTTCCCCTACCCTTATACCCATTTTTATGCTTTCAAAAAGTAGGTAGGTACTTCTTTTTTTTCCAACACTGTTACAATACTTCCATAGTTCCGTTTACTCTAGTTTTCAAATTAAGCCTCACAGTTCATTCTGAATTTCAGCAAACATGTTTAAACTAGCTTTTCTTATGAAAACTTCCTCTCATGCTACTGACGGTACTTATTACTTCTGGGAATTTACTAATCACGCCAATTAACCGAGTTAAATACGCCATTTCTTACAACTGAAACGGAATTACTGATGCGATTCGAATGTATGACCAATTTCAGTTAGTACCTAGTCAATTTCCCTTAATAAAATTACAAGCTACATACTAAAGAAACTTTCATCGAGGTCTACCACAAATTTTCCCGTTACCACTTAGTTGAATGGCGAACCAAAGTTACGGTTTCAAATGACGGTTCGGCGGGAAATTGATATCATTAGCTATGGTTGGTTTCATACAGCCTTGTTATAGAGAGAAATGTCATGAGAAATATGTGATATGATTCCAATTCGTAAGTAATTCAATGCCAGTCAACTGACTGAAACGGGGACCATATCTTTATTCGAAGCACATGTTTTTTTTTTCATTTTGACTTACTTATGCTGTTTTTGAAGTTCGAATGTTGGATGCGTTGCTTGTGTGAAAGAGCAATGTCTCGGTGTGTTAAACTTTAGAGACAGAAAAATCTTTGTGACCTGATTTTTGTGACCTCTCTAAAGCGTTTGATTGCGTAAATCACGACACATTACTTTTGTAACTTGAGCATTACGGACTGGGTAAACTTGCACTTAGTTTGGTAAATCTTATTCGAATGATAGACAACAACACGTTCAAATAAATGGTGTTAATATTGAATAAAAAATCCTTGAATTTATAGATAAAACGGTTTGCCTGGGGATTATGCTTGATTCAAGGCTACAATGGGGTTCTCATTTAACATCTCTTGCGGGGCGGTGAGTTCAGCAGCATATGCCATTAGAAAAATCCGACAATAATACTGATGTAGATACCCCTAGACTGGTCTATTTTAGTTACTTTCATAGTATAATGTCTTATGGCATTTTGCTATGGGGACGGGCTGCAGATATTGAGTTTATATTTATTTTGCAGAAAAGGGCCATCAGACCCATATATAATTTTCGTAGACGCGATTGTCTAATTCGGAACTGTTTAAGGATATTGGCACCATGACGGTACATGGTCAATACATCTACGAAAACATAATGTACGTCAGAAAAAATCTGCACCTTTTTGGTAAAATAGGTGACAGACATAATTACAGTACTAGAAATAGGGACCAACTAGTTCAGCCAGACTTTAGACTCGCTAAAGTAGACTCATCTTTGAGATGCTATAATAAAATTCCACAAAGTATTCTTGAACTGAATGAGACGAAATTTAAGACATGCATTAAACGCACACTATGTAAGCAGGCATATTACAAGTTGAGCGATTTTATCGCTGATAAAAATGCTTGGCTCAATGCTGGTCCTGCTCCAAAAGGACAGCGCACATAAATTGATAGCATGAAATGGTATTTTTGGAACTGCTGAAGATTGTACAACTATCTTTGCATTCTATAGATTCAATCTCTCTAGTATTATATAATCGAATAGCTTGTTCGACCGTACTAGAAAGCTATCATTCACTGGAACCCTACGTCTTTTCTTGACTTGAATGTGCCCTGGCGGTTGAAAGTATGTCATGCACACTAATGTCTCGCTGATGGTGGCGCATTCAAAATGGTTGAGTTGAATGGTGCTGATCCATGCGTCATGTTCGTGAACGGGCGCTGTCAGTTGTGACTGGTCATCTCTTAGTTGCCATGGCTTATTTGAATGAACTATTTTCTTTTTTGAATTGTATTTTTTTGGTTTGTTTTTACTGTGGACACTTTTAACGTGCACATCTTGCTACATTGTTCTCACACAATAGGTATACCATCTCAACATAAATAACGTAACCAAGATTTTGTAACAATATTTTGATTTAAAAGAGTTTCCATTGAGTTTCTTGTCCGTTCTTCTCCATACAGATCTACGCTAGGGAATGGGCAACTACAGTACTTTCACAGTTTTATGTCTTGTGACCGGGACTATAGCTTCATTTAATTTTCATCTTTGTTTCGACAATTCAAAAGTGCCTGTAACTGGCCTACTTGAAATAAATGCTTTTATTTTGATTTTGAATGACAAAACCACTGTGTCAAATAGAGTCGCCATCAACTATAATAGACCGTTTAGTTGACTGATTCTGCAATCTGTTTCAATGACTGAATATTTTGTTTGACCATTACTCTAGTTAGTATTTCCACTTACCCAAATAAACAGAAGACATTTTCTTGGAGACGTTCTCGTCGATGTAGGTGACGCCGAGAGTGAAGAGCGGGGTTGCGCCGGCGCCGTGCAACAGTTGCGCGAACACGAACACTGCAACTGCCCACGCGCCGCCTTCTGAGGGCACGTTGCCGTCGCAGCTGTCTGTCAACTGGAATAAAACATGGCTTTAGGGAACTTATGTTCATGGAGTTTTTGGCGCGAGGCCTTAATCATAACCAATATAAAACAGGGCCGTCTTTACGAAGTGTGCAGGGTGTGCGTTGCACACGGGCGCAGTGGTCCTAGGGGGCGCCGAGCGCCGGTCGCTACGGAGCCCCACTCGGCGCGCGCGTTGGCCGGCCGCGGCACTTTACTACTATTTTACTACGTAATTTTGTGGCTAGGTTACGTACCCATTCCAAGCAATCACACTGATTAATCTCATCAAAGTCGGGTTCTAGATTGAGGTTAAAAGAAGTAAAGTACCTAAGACTACTTCTAAGAGAAACCGGAATCTAAGTTTATGCATTAAGTCCACTACCAACAGTTTAACGAACTTAAATAGAAGTACATAAGTACACGATTGCACGCATATATGCAAGTAAATCAGGGACAAATAAACTTGAATATCGGAAAATGCAATCAAACTGTATTTCTGTGTACGAGTATTGAAACCCGTCTGCAAGTTTGCTAATTAGAATACGTTATAGGGCTTTCATGTTCGATTAAGTATTTATTTTGCACCGACTGCTGGCAGAAATAATATCAGCCTGTATATTTCAATTAAATATTCAGCAAGAATGGCAGCCGAATTGTTGATTTTGGTTTACTATATTTTAAAAACTTTTTTTTCTCGGAAAGCAAGTAGCTGATGGTCCCGATGTCATTTGTTCTATCTTTGACAGTCGTTTCAGGTAGTCAGCGGCCCGAAAGTTTGACAACCAGTCTTACCTAGGGTTTTCGTAATACCCAGTTAAACTGGGTTGTGGGGATCAGGTAGGCAGCCACTCCATGTTAAATACTGGTATCAAGTTGCAGCCGGTTAGACTGGATGAGCCGACCCTAACATAGTTCAGAATAGGCTAGGCTGTGATGAGGATTTTTGGCCACTGTTTTATTTGATGATATTCTGTATTCATGTTTATTGCATAAGAACAACTAGATCACTATTCATTGAAAACAAACTATAATACTTAATCACAATTACTAGCTCCCATATTGGTCTACCCGTTGCCCCAACGATATTTTCAGGCAGATACGGATGCTGATTCAATCCGATTAATCACAGAGATCGCTCGCATTGTGTGACGAAGGCCGCATATTGTCTGCAGCCTGGCTGAATGCACCGTGCCTGTGCCCACATTGAAGTTCATACAGTCAGATTTGGAACCATAGACAAGAGACTAAAGTTTGAACGGTGAACGAAAATTGAATGAACATTTGAGCAGTAAAGTTTTGATTGGAAATGGACTGTTATTAGTTAGTTATGATCTTAATTAATTTGAAGTTTTGGTTCTCGTGGATTGTTGGTCTGTGAATCAAGTAGTTAAGGGTTATGTTTTGAATGGCCCTTTATTAACTTAAACTTTACCATAAGATTGGTTGTTTTAACCACAGATAAATAAGAGCCTTTAACCAAGAATATAACACAGATTTCGAAACAAGTTAACGCTTTCAAAAACCAGACCTTCATTTTAGAAATGCTGACGTTTTTAGTTAAATGAAAAAGTTTTCTTTTGTTTTGGTATATAAACTGTCTCAAAAAACATTTTTGCAAAAAATAAAACCGACTTGACAACACACAAGTAGAGAAAAATAACTTTAGCTTCAGAAGTCGGTGACTTGTTTGTTTGATTCGGTTTTTTTTGCCACCGACTTCTGAATCGGTTTTATATTTTATCGGCTTCTGGTCGGTTTTATTTTTTGCAAAAAAGTTTTTTATTTTGCCATTTTTAGTTGTTCCAAAACAAATATTTCCATGAATTTATTTTACATTGTTAACAATACACGTCATGGTAATAGGCTTATCCCCAATAAATGGAACTTAACGTACCTAAACCTGTCGAAACCTGGGTGTATTGTACACATCTGCGTACCCCCTCAGAGCATACAGGCGTGATGTTACGTCATGATGTTGCATAAACAATAAACATCCAAGCGATTCCAGCAATCACTGCAGATTTGCCGTCTATTTTTTAAGAGTTTTATTGTATATCTCCGAAGATCAGCATCAGATCTTCACCAAATCACACGGGAAGCACCAGCTTTCAAATAAAAAAAGAATCATCAAAATCGGTTCACCCAGTCGGAAGTTCTAAGGTAACAAAAACAAAAAAAACACAATCTAATTGAGAACCTCCACTTTTTGGAAGTCGGTGAAAAATCCACAACAATGTACTGTCTAGTAACTTAGTACCAATTGACTTGAAGGTCTAATGTACAAACTTAGAGAGAGCTTTAGACACAAAGACCTAGATAAAAAGTGAAGGTGCATCCTCACCAAGATTTTTGTAAAGCAAAACTTTTGCGGTCTTTTATTTAACTTTGGAACAACTTTTTGTAGTTCGTTGTTGCCAACTTATACTTGCAAACGTTCCTTTACAAAAATTAACACGGTGTGGATGCCCCCTTAGACATCTAAAACCACTTACTGTCCGATTAGGAGTGCAAAGATCAGCGGCCTCATTGCCGGCTATCTTATAGTTAGGCACCAGGAAGTGTGGCAGCGCGAACAGCAAGGAACCGGTCCCCATGAGAAGTACTCCCAGACCTAGCCAGCGGGGCTTGGAGGAGCCGGTGCGGCCACCCAGGTACGTCACTGGGGCTAGGCACGCGAACGATGCCATGTCGTAACTGGAAGAAAAATTATCGTTAAATTAGGCTTACCATTTCGGAATTTGAAAAGTCCTGTGAAAGAAGTAGGAATATTTCACTTTTATTAATATTTTATTTTCTTTTAAGAATATTTTTTTTTCGTGCCATTATCTTCAATTCAAAAAAAGAACTTTTATTTCGAGAGGTCCGGCCTGCTGCGGCTGTGCTGTATGGCACAGGTGGTAACCCTGGGTTAAATGGACTGCTGTGCTTAACCCTTCTGACTGAAGATCCTTGATCCTTGATCCTTGTGGCATTAAGTCCGCCTATGTACCATCCTTGTACATGAAGTTTAAATAAATAAATAAGATCCTGGTAACTCTACATAGCAGTACAATGCGTTTCAAAGTCTCTCTCTCCTATTTCATGCGGTAACCGCGGCTCGGTTACCGCACTCGTTTTTAGCTCGGTTTCACCATCTCATGAACGCCTAGGAGTGAGTCTGTATAATAATATCCCATTCGAATTCCTCGATCTACTGACTGTTTTTTTTAAATGATTGATGATTGAGTTATGAGAGCGTCCCCAAAAAATGGTTTGGATGCAACCTACATTAATGTGGGGTATGTAAACAAACTCATCACGAAGCCGTCAACCAAGCATTCTGTAAATCAAACTAAGTAACTTTACGCAAAAATTATTGCTAGGAAACGACTTTTTTTTTTAGGGTCAAAAATCATGTTTTGTGGTAGAACTGAATGTAACGCACTTAAAACATTGTGCTGATGGATGGATTGAATAGTACGGGGGTCGTGGAGGTGTTTAAAGTAAAAATCTTAAAATGAAAACTTATATAAAAACTTGTCAAAAAGTTGAAACTTAGACCCCCAATATCTCCGTAACTAGAAGGTTCCCAGGTACGGTGTAAAACAAAAAAATGATCGCATTAACGGGGGGAACAAGCGCTTTTCGGCTTCGTTAAGAGGTTTTTTACACCCTTTACATTTGCAGCCCGGAACCTCCAAGGATTTTAAACTAATGAAACATAAAGAATAACTTACCCTCCAGCAATGACTCCCGTCTGCATGGACCGCAGACCGAATCTCTTTTCTATGGTAGTGATCACCACGTTCACGAACCCATTCACCACCATACCTGATGACAAATAAACATACTTGTTATGACGTCGTGATACCAACACTCATGTTTACCTACTCAAATGCAGATTTTGAGTAAAAAAAAGGGTATTCTTCTTTAGAACACATTTAAATAGCGTCTGGAAAATAACAACACATTACCTATATTGTTATGGCTTTAAGGATGATGCATAATTTTCTCAGAGGTGTCGATGTTTTGCAGACAACATCGTCATAACTCTTGGACACTTGTGCAGAAACAATGAAACCTGTAGCAAGTAGGTATCATTTATTTAATTTGCATCTGAAAGAGAACTCGAATTTGCGTTTGGCGTGAGAGACCTCTGAACGCCTTATTTACCCAACAAAAGCGAGCTTTAAAAAAATCGTAGTTATTAGGCATTAACGAATATTAGTGCGTATACACGTAGAACGCTGGCTACCGGCGCGGGCAGCGCCAATAAGCGCCGAGCGTCGCCGATAAGCGCCGAGCGTCGCCGACAAGTTCAGACCTGCTTACGCCGTCAGAAATTGTCGACGCTTATCGGTGCTTGGGTCGACACAAAGTATAGAGACTGCCTGCGCCGACTACCTGCGCGAACCGGTGCCGATAAGTGCTGGCAGGTCGGCGCCGGCGCCACAAAAATAACTGCACTACAACAATAACTTTAGTAAAAAAAAAAGTAGACCTGCGCGAATATATCGACGGGCTGTCAATTTTCTTGAAATAGTCCCTTAATAAACAATACTTTTTGGAGTTTTCAGTGCACGTGAATGAGTCGTTCCGAACACCAATCATTATGTCAAATAAAACGTTTACTTGAACCAAGAAGAAAATTGGTGTTTCAGTGCAAATATGCACTGAAATTGTATCGTTGCAGTTTTCTGTAACAAGGCTCAAGGGTGACGTCTGTCGTTCGTTTATCAATAACAATTTCACAACAATACAAAATCATAATATGCACATATTAAAATGAAATCAATTTTCTGTTACCAATATGCCAATTTTCAAAAATAGTCGTACAGAAATAACCGGTGGAGCTAGCCGTCGATTAAAGTTTCACGTCCCGGTTCGTATCCGGCGCCGGCCGGTGACGGACGGTTCGTATTAACCGGAATAGACACACGTCGTTTTCCATTAAGTTCCTATTTGTTTTATTAGGCCAATCTAGATTTGATTCAGTTTATTTTAATGCAGTCGTCGTAAGGCGGTCGGAAGGTAAATATAGAAATCTATCTTAGTTCATTTATTTTTGTCTATAACGTAGTCAGTTTGTCAGTCCAAAAGCCTGACTACCAGTCTTACCGAAGGGTATCGACTATCTTAGGAACTGGGTTGTGACTGCTTAATCATCACAACCCACGCCCAAACCTGCTCCATTTAATTTCATTTAATTTAGATTGGAAACCGACCCTAACGTTAGTAAGTCGGGAAAAGTTTAGGCATTGTGATGTTAACGATGAAGAATATAGGAAACGAGTAAAATATTTTGTTAAAATATTTTCAGTACTTGCAAACCTTATCTACATCAAGTTCAAAACACCATGGCAATTACTAAATTTCAGCCTTGAACATTATACATGTAACATGAGAGATACAAATCTAAGTATTTATCTTTCTCTTATCGAAACTACCATCACTGAAAAGATCATACAGATCACATTATAATATCTAGATAATTATAGGTAATTTTCATCCTGAAAACAGGAAAATTCTAGGCCAATGTACCGTAAAATAGTTTCCTGTAATTTGACACATGACCTTTATATGTATAAGTATTATTGCCTGGTGCTCTGTTTTCAGGTTATTTCAGTAAATTGTATAAGTTTTCCAATTTTTTGATGGTCGGTCAAGATAAGGTCCGCTACATTGAAAGTTGAGCGATCAATGTCAGACGCATTGGGGACATTTTGGAATGTTTTGGTGTCAGCAAAAGTAGATATAAGTTTTGTTTTGTTTTACATAGGGTGAATACAATTATTGAAACTGATCTCTGAACGCGATCACGTGCCAGCGTCAATACAATATCCATAGCAATTAAGACACCGACAGCTCCTGAACAGGGTTTAAAGATTGCCGATCTAGTTTAGTTTTATTTGTGAAATTCGTCCTCAATTACTTAAAACCTATGTTTTTTTTTTGTTAAATGATTACGTAACCGGTAAACTAGCATAGTACTGTAACAATATTCTGTGTTCTTTCAGTTAGTTTCTTTCACCCTTAATTAACAGGATTTAACATTCCTAGAAAAAAAATTGTTGAAACTTTATAGGTGCATGGACTTTTCGTAGAATAAGCAGTCAATGTATTAAGAAGAGAATTAAAATAGCTATGCAAAATAAATTAGGTATTGTTTATACAAAATAATGGCAATTTTTTTGGAAAAGATTTTAGCCAGTAACCACTTTTTTTAAGGTAGTGAACTTTATTTCCATCAATGCTGAAAAAAAAGTAGTTTTTCCTGTGTACCAGAACATTCCGTTTCAAATATTGTCGTTTACAAGAAAACTATACAAAAACTGTCCTTCATGTCATTCAAATAACTAGGTACCATGTCAAGGTACTTATAACGTCAGTGTGGTACTAAAAACTCTAAAGTATTTGTTTGTAATAAAATTAAATAGAAGACATGCTGCGCCGACCCGAAATGAATTGGGATAAGGGCAAGAAAAAAGCTCAGTCGTTAAGATTTAAACTCAAACTTTTTATTTAAACACAATTTGAGGATATGATGAAAATATTTACCTGCAGTAACAAATTTGTGGTAGATAATGCTTAATTTTCTTGAAGCATACACTTTCCATAGAGCTTTTAACAATAATTACGGAATTTTCTCATTATTTTCTTCAAAAATTCATTAAAAAGGCCGTTTAGGTACAAAAGTATGTTAATAGAATTTATTATAACGCTAAATCGCGAAGGGTATGCACAAACAGAGGGTACAAAACGTTTAGATGCGCCACTTTGATGCGACGTCACGTGCCGAGCCTAAAATATTGTGGAGGCGGCGGTACACCGAGATATTAATAATATTTAATACTACATATAATGGGGTATTAGCGAAGTACTTTAAAGTGTCATCAAATTAGTTGTGGTGAAAAGTTTGAATAGGATTCATCCTATTCACCAGTAGCGAAGAGTAAATTTTTGTAAGAGGTAAGCCAGAGTACATATCTTTAATGTGATTATATTATTTGTCTATAGAAAACTGACTGTGCCATTTTTCAAAGGGAACCCGGTAGGAATCAAGTTGTATGGATCCTTCGCCACTGCTATTCACACAGATAATCGTACCCTGCGCTATTATGATATTACAAGTAGCGCAGGGTAGGGTTATCTGTACGGATTTGTCCGGATAGTCCGATTTTTTTTCCGTTTGTCCGGATCTTTTTACTTGACAAGTTTTTCAAGAAATATGAAATAAGGCTATTAATACTGAAATAATGAAAATTAAGAAGTAAAACGTCTGTCGGGTTTTCTGCAAGTAGCCAGCTTTTTGAGCAGACTTTAAAAAACGTTAAATTGATGAAAAGAAAATTTTGTATACATTAGCGAATAAACTCAAACTCAAAGCATATATTTCAATTATTCAATTAGACCATTACATACATACCTACATTACACCTACGTCTCTGCTAGTATGGTGTAACAAAACATCTCTTCGTTGCAATGTGCGTTCAGTTTAAAGCGGAAAACCATCAAGATCATAACTAAATTATCTATTTGTATTAATTTCCCTGCTATTAATCAAGTATTTTATTTACAAAACATGCAAACAAGACATTGAAGAAAAAAGTACTTATAAAAACGAGTTTTATGTTTCCGATCCCAATTAAATACTCAAAAAAAGAAAGAACTATTAAAAACCAGTTTACATGTAAATTATTTACTACTGGATGTACAGAAGTAGTGAAAATTTGCATTAAATTATAGGTGCAAAGTGAGGTGAATGACATTATCACATGATTACTGTTGAGAATTACGTAGAATCGCGAAACTAATGAGTGGCTGATACCGTTATTCATATTGGAAATGTAAATGTTTCAATCATTATACAAGTATTTTGCACTGTTAAGTGGGTTTGACTTTAAAGTAGAAAAGTACTTTTTTTTTTTTTTTTTTTTGGATGGGAAATCATCAAATGACTTCTCCCGCTCTGGGCGGAGCAGGAGGGAGTGTCAGACTTTTACTGACTAAAACCCATCCATGTTCCTTCATCGCCCTTTGTGTTCCGGGGCCACGGTATCTCTTTCGAACAGTCCCGCAACCCCGGCAGGCATCGGTCCTTGCGGACCCCTTCCTATTGCTGACTCTCTTTGAGGCGCGCGTGGAACACGAACGCGCCGTCGACACGGCCTGTCGTCATGAGACGGACGGACGGCGAGCTAGCCCATAGCCCACCGTCCACAGGCTCGCGCCTACGGTGGCCGGGGGCCACGTGGTGGCCCCCGACGCCCGGGGCGTCTCCCGCGGCGGCCGGGACGCTGTGAGGTTCTCTCCCTCTCACGTTCCGCCACCTCCTTCTCTAGCATTACTGCTTCGCAGAAGGAGGTGACCGCGTCCCATTCCGTCTCGCTCCGGACCATGGCTTGCACCAGGGCCGGACGCGAGAGGTCGCCGCCGCCAATCGCCGCTTCGAGGACACGGCGGTGCCGCGCCCACGCGGGGCACACCTCCACCGTGTGCTCCACCGTGTCCTCCGGTCGATCCTCGCAATGGAAACACCCGGGCGTTTCCTCCCGCCCGATTCGGTGCAGGAACCTCCCGAAAACACCGTGTCCGGTGAGGACCTGCGTCAGGCGGAAGGTGAGGACGCCGTGGCGTCTCTCCAGCGACTCCTCAAAGAGGGGACTTATCGCCACTATCGTGGCGTGCCCTAAGTAGAAAAGTACTCAAAAGAAAAAAAAACGGCGCCTATACAATGAGTAAAATTCTTATCTCCTTTATCACGTAATACATACATACATTATGATATAAGTGCGGTAAGTTGAAAATTACAGCCGAGGCGATATTGCTAGCCCGAACCGTAGGCGAGGGCTACAAGAAAGCAGAGGCTGTAATTATCAAAGCGCACGTATGTCATACGACGTTTTATAACATATTTGCGAGGAAATAAATAAAACTCGGACTTTCCTGAAGGAATACTTAAATCTTTTACTTGTTTACAAATTGGCGATGCGCGCGCATCAGCGCTTTTTTTAGTCAAAGACACAAAAAACAGCCAGTATTACTAATAAAGTAAATTAATATTTTTGTGTATTTGTTACAGATAAATGGTTGTAATTTATTGTCAAAATTAATTAAATTAAATAATTAAATGTTAATCTATTATATTTCATCTCCCAAATTAATTTTATTCAAAAAAAATTGACCACTTCTCTGACATAAAAACTCTTGCATCTTGATAAACCGTGCGTTTTACATTACATTACTGCACAAGTACGTAATGAGATACAATAAGATATTGAAATGGGTGAAATAAGAGACCCTTTACGAGCAAATGTGTTATAAAATATATTATTGATAGTCTCAAAGGAGAGAATTCCTGAGAAAAAACTGTCGACAAAGCATATTATGTTTTGTTACGGAGGGCTAAATTACCCACCATTTAATTTTTCAATCTGTATGTTAGTTCTACAAAGGGTATACAAATTTTTAACATATACAAATACATACTCGTATCTATAGTTGCCGTTGGTCCCGGCTGTCACTTGTAGATCTTTGACATTCGTTACAAGTATTCAGTGTCCCGAAAGTCTGACAACCAGTTTTACCAAGGGGTATCGTATTACCCAGTACTAACTGGGTTGTGGAGACCAGATAGACACTGGCTCCATATAAAATACTGGTATTAGCAGCTGCATCTGGTTAGTCTGGAAGCCGACCCCAACATATTTGGGAAATGGCTAGGCGATGATGACATACATAATTACAAACGTATAGTATTCAAGATACAACACATAGATGGAGATAACAAGCTTCAAATAAGATACCTACTATGTTGCCCTTGTCGGAAAGTCCAGTGTCGCCCCAACTTTAGCCATTTTACAAAGTTTCCCAAATGAATGCCTAACAACAGTGTGCCTACGCCGCGCGCCGAGCCATCTAGTTGGCGTGATTAATAGGTTCCATTGAGAAGAAGTGCAGCATCATCCTAACTAGTCTTCACAGGGGGTTTTAATTAAACGAGAGCTTTTATTAATAAGATTTATGTTGTAGAACAAGTCGTGCCCGGTGAGATGTATCATCGGCAAAAATGACGAACTTCTGTACAAACATTCCCTATGATGAATTGGCAAAAATCCGTCAGCGAGAGACCAGACAGAATTAGAAACGAATAGCGCAGAATTGTGACCGTTTTCGAAGGAATGGATAAAGCATTTGCCCAGCAGAGGGACAGTACGGGCTAGCAATAATGATAGTGTTCACCATTGTAACCTATACAAGGTGTCGCTTGCAACCTGGTCAAATTCAAGGAGGTATAGTCTAGTCTATGCTTATTATTCTCGAACCGAATCAATAATAAAAATGGGTAGTTTTTTTTCTTAATTACGGAAATCGGTAAGGGCTACCGCACACTTGAGACAAAACTGTCTTGAGACAGACGATTTCCCTACTAGCGCGAGCGAGAGATAAATAGCCTGTCTCGTTCGCACTCGTAGGGAAATAGTCTGTCTCAAGACAGTTTTGTCTCAAGTGTGCGGTAGCCCTAAGTGTAAACCACCCTTACCTATTTAATCGCAGCCCGTCTGTTACTAGCCCTATATTAACCGCGCCTTTACACACAAATCAAGGCACACAGCGACATGTCGCGCGATGGGTGGTTCTGTTTATTTTTTCGTGTTATTCAGAAATACTGTCAAAGTTTAACAATTTATTGAATTATTAATTATTGGCCAGGTATCGTTATTTAAATTGATTATTCATGTGCTTTGTGCCAAGCTCCTGAATTTTGACTAGGATGTAAAACTACTCCTTGTATAATACCTATAGGAAACTATTGTGCAAAATTTCATGCTTCTAGACCCAGCAGTTAGTGTGCGTTGTGGTTGAGGGAGAAAGTTTGTATAAAAGTGTGTAATTTTTGTCAAATGGGAATTTGCTATCTTAATTTCCGAATTGTAGACAACAGATTTAGCCCTGGTTAAGTCTAACAGAGTGTCATGAAAGGTAAATTCTTTTATTCAAGAGAGAAAAACCCATACGTGAGTTTATTTTACGGAGACTTATTTTCTAACAGTTTCCTTCAAGTAGAAGCGTGTAGACATAACAATGGCCATATGTAGGTACAAACATACAGTTCAATAACTTTTTTCAATGTCATTTATAAATATTGTTTGAATACTATTCAAATGCATACACTACTGTTTTAGCATTGTTTTACAATAAATTAAAAATGTTTTTCCAGCCAGACAAACTTAAACAAGTGCCCATATATCATGGTCCGTCTAAGCTGTGTATATTTTATAGACAGCTTAGTCGGACCATGATAATGATTGATTACTCATAGAATATAAAAAATCTATACAAGCGACTTAATCTTGTTTTAAAGCATTTTTCAAGGCGCGAAGGCATTCAAGGTATCCAGGGCTCCTAGGGGACATCCAAATCTGGTGGTCCGAAGACCGACGCAAACAAAACAACTATTCCATTATCTAAGTGGGTATTTAGTCTGAACGGCCCAAAATGAATGGACCGCGGGCCGTTCGGACGTATACAAATATGGATATTCTTTAAAAAGTAGACTAATCTTTAATAAGTAGTGTGTCTCTTTCATCCTTGCATAACAATGATCTCTTCCGATCACAGAGCACAGTTTAATATTGAATACATTGTGCAGTCCACTAAAATATCAAAATGCATCTTTTCAACGGCGCGTAATCCTCTGTAAGCCGATTATGTGGGATGACATGCGTGGTCTGCCTCGACGGTATTGTGCGAATTTATTGGAAAATGAATGGAAAGTGCATGATTCAGTTATAATATTAAAATCTGAATCAATCATTTTACTCAGATAATCAAAAAAAACAACAATCGCTCCATGTAAAATGCTGGTATTCAGCTGCATCCAGTTAAACTGGAAGTCGACCCCAACATACCTAACTGAGAAAAAGCTATTCTTATTCTTTATTGCACACAAAATTAAAAAATATAGCTTACGTTACGCTATAAGGTAAACGTACCAATACTCGTCGGATTTCGGAAATCACTGACTTTGAAGCGCTACTGTGTGTTAAATATTTAATAGACAGTGACAATTTTTGCATGACGTGATAGAGAATTTATTCGTTATTCTAAGTAACAATTTTTTTTAAATCATTTTGATGGGTATAAATATTTATTAAGGCAAAAGTAAAAAAAGGGCGATTTGTACCAATAGTCGTCTGATTTGTACGGATACTCGTCAAATATTCCCAGTACTCGTCAACTTTTAATGCTAATATAAACTCTCTGCTCTTGAACATAAAGTTCAAGATAAGTACAATTTTTTGTGCTTGAATTTGTTAAGCATGCTTGTGCCTTTGAAACATTAGGTAGATAGATAGAAAACCAAATCCCTATTTAGAATAGCAGGTTATAATCTTTTAGAAGAGCAGGTATTCAATAAAACAGATGGTTGCATTTTAATTTATATTCCTAAAATCAAACGCTTGGAATCACAATGCTTCGCTTGCTCAATGGTAGCGTCGTATGAGAGCAGTGGCCATCCAAATAAAATATTATCGGCAGCTGAATGCCACTTCTTGTAACCCAAGGGTAGAACACATTTGCTATATATTCATAGAAAGCTTCGCCAGTCATCCAGCCTCTTTTTGTGTGCCCTAATCCCCAATCATTGGGTGCTGAAGTCGAAATTTTGTAAGGGATTGACTTAAGCTTAAAAAGAACCATCGGCGGTGCCAATTCACCTGATGCATTAGCTGTTAGGAGAACTGTTACGCACTCTTTTTCTCCACTTGGTATTATATTGTAAACATTTTTAGACCCACGTTTCGCTAAGACTCGGTTGTCAGCGGGGGACAAGAAAAAGGCGCTCTCATCGCAGTTAAAAATTCTCCGCGGGTCTTCAGAAGTTGCCTGTTGCTGAGCAGTACAAAAATAATCCTGAACTTCTTTGAACCACGTACGAACATCACCTTCCGTGACTAATGCTCGAGATTGTGTCAAATTTTGGGACACCCTCCGACCCACTTCAGGGTGACGCTTTATGAATGACTCGAACCAATGTCGACCTGGTCTATTGTTAGTAAATGGGTTACTACGTTTGAATTTGGTAACTAATAATTTGACGCTATCTAATAACTGATCTGATGTTACAGGAAAACCACTTTCTGCCATGAAAATTAACCAGTTCTTTAAATGTTCTTCTTCTTCTGGAGTTAAAACAGTCGTTGGTCCTTTAGAGCAGCCGACTAAACTACGCCCTTTAATCTTGTCATTTAATGTGGTCCTTGGCACTTTAAATTTTCTTGCTGCATCTGATGTTGTGGCCCCTTGATTTACAGCTTCTATGGCTTTTAAAAGGTCCTCTTGCTTGTAGTTTCTTTCAGTCATGATCTGTAATTAAAATTACGATCATGCAATCACTAGGTACATACAATCAAATAAAAAAATCTTACTTAAGATTACTCTTTACCCATCAATATCGAATACGACAAGCAACGAAGTGGCAGCGATAGAATCTATGTCATCATAGTTTTAAAACTGATTTTAATAATGTTTACGTCAAAACTAGTTGAATGACATAATTTTTATACAGGCGCTATTAAGAGACGTTAGGAAGACGCGGTACAATACACGTGACGACATGCAGTTATTTCGAACAAAAAGCATAGTGTAATGCGTCGCAAGCAAAAATTGACTGTTCTTAACAGTCAATTTTGCTTGCGACGTATTGTAATCCAAGCGTAGTAGAAGCAAAGGCAAGTGGTAGACCTACTTGTACCCAAAGCGCGTAGATATGTATCGCGTGTCCTTAATCGAATGGCGGAGGCCTACAGCGGCCAATATTTACCTAACAAAAAACGCACGTAGAAAGTGCATATAGAAAACAGGGGGTTTAAACCATTAAGAAACAAAATAATTGAATCGAATAACATGACTGTGTGTACGTGCATCTAGAACCAGCAGAGTAAAATATACCCCTAAGAAAAAGATTAAAAGAAACGCAGTTTTATCAACAAATGTAGTCTAAACCTTAAATATGTTTGTACAAGAGAGTTAACAATTTTGTAAAAGTCCCGATATTATCTATTTATTCGCATTTTGTACTGTAAAACACAAAATATCTTCATTATGACGAGTTTAGGTGCAACTTTTGAGTATGTCCCAGTAGTCGTCATAATAATTCTAAAAATAACGGGTTTTGGGTCAAATGGGAGTTTTAAAGTACCAATAGATGTCTCATTAAAAAAATATATCTTCTATGTTAAAAGTATTCCAAATTGCATATTACATCGTTAGCAAATAAACTTAACTAACTCATTAAACAAAGAAACTTACCGCAGACCCCACTGGAGTTATGTAAATCAAAACACAAAACCACGTGCTGAGTTTCACGTTTGACAGCTGAACTTCACGAAAAAACGATTTTGTTAGGGCACACACGTTTCGACTAACATATCTCCGACGCCATATCTGTTAAAACTCAGTGTTGTCATTTCAATTGTGCAATATGTTACCAACAATATGTTTCCATATAAACCGGCCCATTTTAAGTTCAGTAGAAAAAAATATACAAGTTTTTAGATTAATTGTCGACTATTGGGGGCATGACGACTTCACCCGCGTTTACCTTACAGATGATGACAATCAAAAGAAACAATAGTGTAGAAGAAAATGTATACGTTAACTCCACTTATCATCAGAAATTCCATATTATAAGTACTCTATACATATTCGACTCCAACATAGTTAGGAAAAGGCTAGGCAGATGATGACTCCATACAATTACGTTCGCCTAACCGTCAGAATGTAGGGAACAGCCGCATCGATTGTTGATGATTGCCAATGCTAATAACCGCAATACTTCCTAATCATTAAGATTAGGAAGTATTGCGGTTATTAGCATTGGCACCAGTTTAAACACCTCTATATAGGTAATGGGTATAAAAGTACCCGAAAAGCACTTGTTCTCCCCGTCAATTAAATATTTATTTTATTACCTGACATATGTCATACCATACCTGACAACCTTCTAGTTCCGGAGATATTGGGGGGTCAAAGTTCCAACCTTTTTGCAAGTTTTTTTTTAGTTTTGTTTTTTTTTTGGTCATAACTTTACTTTAAATACCTTCGCAACCTCCGTACTAGGTATTTATTCAATGCATCCATCAGCACAATGTGTGGAGTGCGTTACATTGAAGACAACCGAAAAACGTGATTTTGCACCCCAAAAAAAAAACGGCCAGTAAATTTTTTTGCGTAAAGTTACTTAGTTTAATGTAGAGAATGCTTGGTTGTGGGCTTTGTGAATATTCTGTTTACAACCTGTAACATACCTACTTGGACAATCGACGTGAGCTAATTGACCCCGCATCCCGCGCTCAAAGTTTCTTGTAGACCTATGTATGTGAAGCTAATTGCTCTTTTCTACAAAAAAGTACAGCAAACGGTCACGATCCAATCGCACGGCTATATTATCAAACACTGATGATTGCGCAAGAACAGTAACAGTTGTAGGAAATGTGTCATTATGGTGTGCTAGCTGGTTTAATAACCCATTATTAGATGTGTGTTGCATACTCGACAACAGATAGGTACGTGGCCATGGTGTTTATACACTAGGTACAATGGGCACCGATGTATCTATGATTCAATGGAGTTACTATGCAGTTGCTGCATGGACATCTTTATTATTGCGAAGCGCGCTCGTAGCATTTGAAGATGCTGGGTGAGGGGCGACGCGAAATATGTTGGCCTTTTTCTGTACCTTCCTAGCTTGAGATTGATTTGTACCCAAAGGTTGACTGGTAGAAAATGCGTATGGCATTAAATTAAGGTCGCCTCTGTACTTTGTGAAGCTTGAAGTCTTCAATTTTTTTATATTTTTTATCTCGTTTAAATATAACATAACTAGCTATTGCCTACGGCTTCGTGTCCGTGTATTAATATCCTGAATGTAAACCTCTCCTCTCCTTCTCCAGGTCGAATATAACCACGCATGTCTGATACACGCTTCAGAAACTCAAAGGCTACAAAGGTCTCACCTCGGTCAAGTAAAATAAAAAACTAATTTAAAAAACACGTACAGCATTTCATTGTTGTAATTAGAAACCAAACAGGCATAACAAATGCGCTAGCGAACCTGCTTTTAAACCTAAAAAACATAAAATTCATTACCTATCTTAATCAAATCCCTAGACCTCAACCAACAGCTCATATCATCTGCAATCACCCTTTTACCTGACTGCACGGTTTAAAAAACAAAAAGTATTGGCCACGATCCCTGATGGCAGTGATGCGGAGGAGTACTTGAACGCCTAAGTGTCCCATTAGGAACTCACTTTAGTCTTAATTTTTTTTAGCTAGCCTAGTGGTGTGACCGTTGAACTGTTAAGTAGGTCTCAAGTTCGAACCCAAGACACGCAACTCTCGGATTCATGTGCGTATTGTATAATCACGAGTATCACCTGTGGTGAAGGAAAACATCGTGAGGAAACCGGTATAACCGGCCTGGGAGATATTTGTCGACGACATGTAAAGCCAAGTCAGAGGCCCAAGGGCGACATCAAAATTCTGCCACCAGGTAATTTAGATCTATTTTTAGCTTGAATAAAATGTACATACATAGTAATTTGTTATTTGAGGATAATTAAATTGTTAAATTACCTTTTAAAATATAAAAGTAATTTATTCAAATTAGGTTGAGAATCAGTACTCGCTAGACGTCACATTATCATAAGGCTCCATACCCGATATTCTCTATCTTCCTGATATTTGAGCTAGGGAGAAGAGGTGGCTTCAAACTTTCCATAAATTTTCAAATACCACCATCTATTCCACCTCAAGGGAAGCAATTAGTCACACACATTAATACTAATAGTAGGAATTACAAAGAAAAGTCCCAAAGTACAGTAATATGTCCGTTTGGAATCCAAACTAATGTTGGGTATTACCGGGACTCGGCGGAAATCCCGGAAAACAATGGGACTGTCCCGAAGAGGTCCCGGACGGTACGTGATGTATGTCCGCGATGGCCAAAGGATTTGCCAGTCTTCTTTATAATTGGAACTATAAAGTATCATAGCTTAGAAAGCTGAACAGGATATGAGTCATTTCGTAATATTCGTGATGAATAATGGGTCTACCGACTCTCGAAGAGATTTCTTTTCTGCTCATAATTTTTTACTTATAAGTGAGGAAGTCTGAAAGTCTGACAATCAGTCTTACCAAATACCAAGCCAAGGGGTAACTCAGTTACTGTGCTGTGGAGCTCAGATAAACTGTAGTTCTATTTAAAATAGGTACTGGTCTGGTGACACACTGGCCAAAAATATTTAGATACGAAAGTTTTGGTACTGCTAATAATTGTAAAATTAACCGGAACAAATGAACGAAAGAAAAAGTATTAATTTTATAGACAAATAAATACTTTTTGTTTGCACCGGACAAATTAAAATGATTTCAATTAGGAAACAAAAAATTATACAAAAATAAACATAAGAAAAACCGAAAAATAAGACATAGGTACATTAAACTAAAATTGGTCCTGTACGAGGCCAAAAGGCCCTATCTCAGCATGAAGCAGCTATAGGTACATTAAAAAAAAACACAGCCTATTCTGATAGGGCCCAAATAAACACGAGATGCCACTGAAAACTCTGTAAAAAGTAAACAAGCCGTACCTAATAACGCGTAACAAACTTCGTACCCAAGTGACATATTTACCAACGCATAATTTTACCCACTTTTACTTTACCCCACCCGTCGCCAAGTTTGCCCGGTATTATTCAGGAGTAAAGCAAACTTGGAATTAGTTTGAACATGATGTACTCCGTAATAGAGTCGCTGACGATGTTTTGACGCAAGTCGTTTAGAATTTTTACGCTCAAGTTAGTGTAAAAAGTTTTATTTGCAAGTGAAGTTACTGGTTCCTTTTTGTCTGCTTTTGGTTGAGATGCTCATAAAATAGAAGAGCTTCGAAGAAATGAGAAACTGGAACTTAGGTAATTCTTCTAGTTTAACATTTCTTTCAGACACCTTCGAGACCAAAACCCTTGACTTCTTCCTTATATCTTCATCAGGCATGAAGCTGCATCAGTCTTTGCTCGGTTTTATCTATGTTGTAGTTAAAGTCATTAAGTTTTTTAATGTTATAAACAGAGTAAGTAGGCCAAAGTTTATAAACGTTACTTAGCACGTGACTGCACGTGCTTTGACTTATACATAATATTAATGTGCTCCTCTGTATCTTGCACTTGCGGTTGAAAGTGACAGGAAAAGCGCTCAGCCAAAGTACGAGTACGTGCTACTACTTAGTACGAGTAGCGTTTATGGATCACAATCTCATAAATCGAGCTTTTTCACCTTCAGACTTTTACTAACTTTATTAATGACTAAAACATCATAAGTTTCGGTACCCGTGAGGTCGTTGTCACTCAATTCAGAAAGTTATATACATATTATATCCGACAACTAACGCTCCCCTAGTAGTTACGAGAATATTAAAAAGAAGTAAAGTTAATCAGAACAAATTATGAAGTAAGTTCACGGTTGAAGTGTCTTAGTTCAGTTTGCACGGCCACTGAGCACGGTAAGCACGGTACGCACGGTGAGCACGAGATCGAGATGCTATTAATGCTCGCGAGCTAATTTACCTGATATTTGGGGCTCTTAAACCAGTGGAAATAGTTTGTATGAAGTACCCACAAAGTATTTTACAAAAAGTTTGTGCTCATACCTTTCCTACGGCATATTATTTCCTACTGGGGTTAAAATAGTCAGGCAAACGAAATTTTTAAAATAAGGAACAATGTTAACCAAAAGGCAGTCGGAGAATGGCCCAAAACTGATGTTCTTTAGGATCGCTATTTAAATGCCTAATTTTAGCCGTTCAGATCAACATAGAATCTTCAGCTTCATCCGATGAGCCTTTTCCCGACTTTATTAGAGCTGACTTCCTTGCGAACCAGTTGCAGCTAAATACCAGTATTTCACACAGAGCAACTGTCTATCTGACCTCTACAACCGATTTACTGGTTAGCGATTTGCTGGTGGCGCGTGTTTTATAGGCTTGCCGCCGTATGTTTATAATCGGTGCTGAGGGAGTGTCGCTGATTGCGGAGTAAATAACATGTAATTAGCTTTAAAGGATCAAGATCATTCACTTGCCTAAATAACAGTAACACAATTGTAAGTATAGATTTTGGTTCAAGTTGCGGTTGTTACGGCTCGTTTGTTGGGCACATGACACAATTAAGTAGTTTTATAAAAACACGTATTTTTTTAAACAAGAAAAGGTCGATGTTTTCTATCTGATTCTGGGAAGCAACACCGAAACAAAATCAGAGGTCACAGACATAATCTTGGTCAATTCATACGAAGACCTCGCAGATTAGCAGCACAGAAAGAGCCATACAGATTGGAGTTGTTTGGAGTGGTCCTGTCCAGTCAGTGCTAGCATTTGTCATAATCGTGTAGCTCAACACTGATTCGACGAACAATACCGAAGAAAGTATGGTCGAACAAGGTATTTGGTTCACGTTTTACCTTCCTGAGCGAACGCCGCATAAAGTTCTCTCAGGAAGGTAAACGTGACTTCTTGCAAAACATGCGATGTTTGGGTTTGGGACGCGGACGTAACGCTTCGGATGATCCATTTGTTTTCTGGGGTTCAGGATAACTACGTAGATGGGATTCCTCGAGTAACTTCATCGTCGTTTTTGACTGTTATGAAATTGCGATGTGTCTGCAGTCAACATAATATGGTATGATCAGACTTACGCAGCATTATACATAGTATAATCACTGTGTGACTTTCACACTGCTTGATATACAGTCCTCCTATCCGTGAATAGGAGTGTGCTAAAATCCACCACGCGGGCCCAGTGCGGGTTGGTGGATGTCAGATAACTTCAAATACAGAGGTGTCCAATACAGAGGTGTTAGGCTCTACCTAATTTGAATTAAATTTGAATTTACAATTAACGTAACTCCTAACATTGAATTAAAGATGGAATTTCAATCACAGTTTACTATGTGACAATATTAAATAGTAAGTTCCTACACCTACTCAGATACCCGGAATATAAAAATACACAACTCCTTGAACTTATGCTAGCTTAGTACTTTTTGGTGGGTTATCAATGTATTATTTAAAATACGGATCACGTGATGAGCAAAATAACTTAGCCGTATTTCGTGGGACCAGTTGATGAAAGACTCCGTTTTTAATGTGACTGTACTCTGTGACAGCTATGTCGAGGCGAAACAAAAGACAGTGCATTAAAACCAAGAAAAATCACGAGTCGACGTAAAGGGACTTGACGCAGGGGGAATGATTCATAATAACTGACCTTGGCCTTGCTAAATTTTATCTTCAACCCACTTTTATTATTATCTACTGGATCAGTTCCAAACTTATGAAACTTAAAGTAATCAGTTTTTTAGCCATTTCGTTTCGAAAATCTCCCCGCTAACTACAAATCGTAACAGCCCAAGTTCACCTCAAGTTGCAATAAATTGTATTACGGCTGTATCGCAATGAATAGTCTTTCAATCTGTGGTCGTTCGCCGTCTACTCTCGATAGCCCGGTACAGCCTGTCGTCCTGTATAGCCTGTGGTCCGTGGCCCGCAGTACGATACCGCACAATATTAGCTGCCAGACCCAGTCGCGTGTGGCCGACACTTTTAAACTGTTTGTGTCGCCAACTCGATACACTCCATTGAGAGCGATTGAGTTGCGGTTACACTGAGGACAAAAATCATGATGTGACTAGGACAGTTTTCTAGTTTGATCTAAACTTAAAATACAACACACACACACTTACATGCTAATTTGACATTTATGTAGTTTGGCGTTTCCTTATCTCGGACTTGTTTTGCACTATCTTTCGTCTCAATCCTTCCCACCCTGTGTTTGTCTCGTAGGCACATCATCATTCATGATAATTATTTCTTTAAATTGGTTTAAAAAACACTTGAAAACTAGATGACGTCTGAGTTTCTTCGGGGTTTCTTCTTTCGGGGCAAAACACAGATTTGAGAACTACGAATGAATCATACTTTCCACCTGTCATAAGCAATATTTTTAGCTCGTTTCCCCTCGGTGTATCCCCAGCGCACACGGTTCGCTGCTCTCATACAAACACAGCCGTCTTGTAGCTCGTATGAACGTGCTAGGTTCAAACTCATGTGTTTAGTGCACAATACTATTAGTTGATGACTCTTTAGCGCCTTTACATGACCTTGGCCAGGCCAAGTTTTATGGTCTGGCGCGACAACGCGTCATCATAATAAAGGAGCTTATTCAAGGAAATTACGGTAAAGTTTTTCCTCTCGTTGTTTGTTTGTCACCCTAGTTGGCTAAATGTATTACCTACGTTATGACACTTATCTTTTCGGGAAAAGATTTCCCTTGGATGACGTGTAAATAAACACAGATACTTCAGAAAGTCGTTAAACGGAAAAGATTGAAACTACTTTCGATCGCCCAGGCAATAGTCAGGTGCATCTTGGCCATTTTTTTTTCAGTAATCCACACCGTAAATGTATCTTATTTTCTTCATAATTCTTGAATTCTTGTTTCGAATTTTTTTCGAAAATAACTATCATTAGGACTAAGTTTGGTACTCTGGTGTTTGCTTGGTTGGTGATTAGCTACTAAATACTCTTGTTTTTTGTTGTTGTTGTTTGCTTACCCTCATATTTGTTATTTTTTTACAATAGGCGAGACGACAAAAAAAAACTAATTAGTCCGTCAGTTAGATTATCCGAAAATATTTGACCTGTGTTTTTTCTTTTGTTACGTAAATCAAAATTGACGAAGATATGACGGTATACCGCCGTTTACCCGAATTTTATTTGCCCTAATATCATTTGCCATAATAGTCAACAGCCATAATATCATACGACATAATACTCATTTGCCCTACTCTCATTTGCCATATTAGTCACGTGCCAGAATCATTGTTTCCCATAAAGTCACTTACCATAACATCATTTGTCATAATCATTGTAAGCCCTAATTATCTCATGCCCTAATTATCACATGCCATAATTATGAAATGCCATAACATAATTTGCCATCGACATCGGGTGTGTAACGGTTGTTTATATCAAGAGAAATTGGATGCAATTGGGACTTTAGGGCACCCCGACTCGGACAGGTTAGGTTAGAAGGGGATGGCGGGGTCGTGTGAGCGAGCGAAGCGAGCGAATAGACCCCGCCATCCCCTTCGTGGTTATTTTTTTATAAACCACACAGAAGTAGGAGCCCCGCGAAGCGGGGCTCCGTCGACCTAACCCACCATCAACCATGCACAGAAAAAAAAACCATGCACAGAATAAATAAGTTTATTCTTATTTTAATTTTCTGCGTAATTCACAGACCCAGTAACACTTCAACTTCACTTTTTTGTTCTGCTCGTACGTATAACCGTTTACATTGAGTTTCACACCACCTTTTGTTGTTTGAAATAACTGGCAAATATTATTTAAATCCATTTTAAAACACAAATACAACAGCGAACTACTTTATGCCATTTAAATATTACTTTACTTTTTATCATACTTGTTATGCCATTTAAATATTATGCCATTTAAATATTATGTCTAATAATTATTATGACACATAAAAATAAGGCAAACAATACTTATGGCATTCGTATCTTATGGTATCTAAAATTCGGGCAATTAAAAGTATGTCATATGTCTTTTAGGGCAAATGAAACATTCGGGCAAATGAAATTCGGGTAAATGAAATTCGGGAAAATGATGATTATGGCATATAATCTTCGGGCAAACAATAGACAACCAGATATGACGCTTTTAAAATTCTCAAAACGTCACGCCTAGGTATAATTTTTAGCTAGTCCTGACGTCACGAGCCCCCATTCCCGAGTTTTGATGCGTTTTATCTTTGTCAACATTCATTGATTTACAAAAACAAAAAATTCGTGTCCATTAATTTCCAATACTCTAACTGACGGACTAAATAGATTTGCAATTTTTTGATATTGTCGTAATGCATATTAACGTAGATTCTGTACGCTCGTAGATATTGTATTTAAATTAAGTTTCTCAGTTAGTGAATTATTGTTAATTCTTGATGTGGAATAATAAAGTTCTTAAACCATACCTAAGTACTC
This sequence comes from Xestia sexstrigata, assembly GCA_941918905.2. Lineage (NCBI taxonomy): Eukaryota > Metazoa > Arthropoda > Insecta > Lepidoptera > Noctuidae > Xestia > Xestia sexstrigata. The sequence goes on along the minus strand of OW799201.2, from coordinate 1,915,724 downwards.
AATTACCTACCCCAAGTTAGAAGACAGTAAGGAACCTCGCACATTATGCCCACGCGGCCACGATGCTCACAACTTGTCACTAGACCGGCTGCTATCTTGAACATAACTGGTAGTTTCGACCAAAAGTCGCTTCTGCGGCCAAAAGTCGTGGTCAAAAGTCGCGTCGTGCGTGAGGTCCCTTATATCTAAATTAAAATAAAGCTAGCACATATCAATAACATTTTTTTTTGTCGAACAACTTAATTCAGAACACACTTATTCATGCCTGAACAAGCACTATCACGAAACACCCCTACAACTCGCAACACGGCCCACTGAACACAATCACAGCGAGAACTACTCGACTCGTGTGTACAGCACTTTATTAGACTAAATCAGATATCATGGTTATTGGATCGTTCAATATCCAGGGTTTATTACTTTTGCGAAGAGTGAGTTGAGTTTGTTTACCTGAGGGCTTAGTGTGAGTGTTTATACTTATTCGGTCGTCAATTTGTACTGAAACTAAACGCAGGTGCATGGTCTGGTAACAAACATTATTTAGTGGTCTAATTATTAAATAAATAAATAAATATCGCTAAGCAACGAGGCTTGTGTCGTGGACACCAGATCGTTGATATAATACATAGATACTTTTTTTTTTTTGTAATACATACTTATTATACACATGTTGTGTCCTGACTCTGCTACCCAGAGAAACAATCTATACAAATAAAATAAAGTTTAAGTGTTTGTTTGTAATTTCAAAATTACAGCTTTTTACAGAATGCATAATAAAAACATAATAAGGTTTTTCTACAAAAAAAAAACCTTTTTGGAAAACCAAAAACCTGTCGGTCTGGCTGTTTGTTCCGACTAATCTCCGAAACGGCTGGACCGATTTTAACGGGACAGATAGCTGATGCTATAATAACTTAGGCTAGGTACTTTTATTTCAGAAAAAAATCTAGGGTTCCGTGCTAAAAAAAATAAAACCCTCGAAATAGTTTACAAAATCAATTATGGAAATAATACTTTTATAATAATTTTACGCGGTCGAAGGTCGCGGTGCACTGATAGTCTCTGAACAAAAAAGAAAATGACATAGTTTGGATTTCAGTATTTCGAGAGAATAAATTGTTTATCGTGTTATTGATTCATCATGTTATTCATCGAAACTTCAGACTCGACACGAACGTCTGCACAGGCTAATAAAAAAGTGTTATAAATATTATGTTTAGATATCATCTACATGACTATAAATAAAGACTAAATATAGACAGACAGACGAGCGTGTAAGAAAGATAAATGTCATAAAAGTGTTAGATTGAACTATTAAGAGATGGCAGTAATTAATAGCATTCCGCTGGCGGTCGTGCGTACCACAATATAAAAGAAAATTGTGCATTTTCCACAGCTACTTACTGTCTGAATCTACTATGTTTGCCCCGAAGTACCTAGGTCGTCTAATGTTTCGGAAATCGTACTTTGTATTACCAAAATTGCATTCCATCACTACGTACATAGCCGAACTTCCCCGAAATTCTCCGAAGATAAGTTTTCGGCTCATGCTAAAAGTTGGGGCTAAGTTGAGCGCTACATTAGCCGCCAACACCTGTCGCTTGATAAATTGCTCGGTTTAACTTACACCTAACTTGACGCAACTTATGCTGTTAGCATGCAACTTAATATTTAGTGCATATTTCGCATGCTTGCTGGAGGTAATTGTGAATTTAATTATTTAACGAGAACCGCTAGAGTAGCCGGAGAAAATATGATGTTCTTAGTTTTTACTTAAGAATTGCCAAAATACTTAAGAAGTTTTGAATTTCGTTGGCTACCTTAGCGTATCACATGTTTTGCTCTTCTTTCTGAAAATGCAGTAAAACTTCGCTTTTCAAATTCGTTTCAAGATTTCATATTTTCTTTAAGCTACTAAATAATAAATATTATTATGTTTGTATGGTTTAGATTATTAACTTAACAAATTATTTTGCAAAAGTAAGTATAAATCCCACGTTTAGAAATATTTAAGATTTTATATATTTTTTAAATTGGTCCGTATTGCGATAATAATAATAATATTTAGTCCGATAACGGCTGGTTTTCAACCTTTTTGTAGCATCACAGTCTGTTAAAGCTAACTCATGTTTTATTGGTTAACAAAGGTCATCGGACTAGCGCGTTCGTGTTCCACGCGCGCCTCAAAGAGAGTCACCAAAAAGGAAGGGGTCCGCAAGGACCGATGCCTGCCGGGGTTGCGGGTCTGTTCGAAAGAGATACCGTGACCCCGGAACACAAAGGGCGATGAAGGAACATGGATGGGTTTTAGTCAGTAAAAGTCTGACACTCCCTCCTGCTCCGCCCAGAGCGGGAGAAGTCATTTGATGACTTCCCATCCGAAAAAAATAAAATAAAAGGTCATCGGACTAAAAATTAAGAAACAAACCACCAAATCATGTACAACACAACCCACGTCAAAACTTATAACAAAATGATTAATTCCACAATACAATACATTACCTCAACTTAACCCACCTACCGATGACTTGCGTCCAACATTCTCGTCAAACTCCGAACACGGGTGAATAATACAAGTTATTAATCATAACTTGTGCGCACATTTACACGACGTGATTATTTCGCTCCTAACTGACCTAACTTAGGTACCTTAGCCCGAATTAATTAAAAAAGTTCGTATATACACCCCCTTCCCCTCCTGTCACATCATGTTTAAGGGATTTTGGAGGATTTTTCTGATGTTCCTAAAGTTTAATTTGAAACAAGTTAACAGGGCTTAGCGGGTTTTTGGTAGCATAATTGAGTTTTTTGAGGTCTCTCTTTTTGGGTCGGAGTTGTCATGTTACGATTAATTGTGTTGATGAACATTAATTTTATTGCTGCAGTATAAAAACCTTCTCGCTGCGTATTATTCGCAATTTATTTTTCTAATCATATTGTACCAGGTCTAAATGATATACAGGCTGTTATGGACATCAATGTCCATACAATGACCACAAATTAAGTATCAATAACAGACGAAAAGTGTCTATGCTGGACATGCTGGTCTTGAATAATGTGCTCAATTTTGGTAACAGTTTGCGCAGCGATGTCCTTTGCAAAGTAAGTCAAAATGGAAAGGACTACAAATATTTTAGTTTTTGCAATGATTAAAAAAAAAAAACCAACCCAAGTTAGGTATCTTATTTTGTAGGTATCCCGCAGCTAACTGAATGTTTTAAGAAAACTTGCAGTTTATTTTTCTACTAACCGCTTTCCACAACAAAAATGAAGCTAACAAGTCTATCTACAATCAAATCTAAGAAAACAAAAGAAATCTAGACAGAAGTTTCTCGAGACTGGCTCTAACATGAAGTTGTTCTAAGTTGGCTTCACCATAGCAGGGTTAGTAGGGTTACCATTTCAAAAGGGGTATTGTTTCTGAAACCTACAGTTTCATTTAATAAATACCCTTGGTACGAACCAAGGGTAATATTTTATCATGATTTTTTATGCACACTCCAGACAAAAAGCAAGACTTTTTTCCATTAAGCGACACGCGGGTTCTCTGAACGGTTTGACAAAAAAAAAAGAAAAATCACTCTAAATATTACTTAAAACCGCATCAAAATCTATTAGAATAAAGAAATAAGCGCCAGCGACCACACAAACAAATAGGATGTATATTGTGTACCTAGATAATAATAGACACAGGTTGAAAAGTCCACTCTGTGAAATAACACCAGACGTGTCCGGACGAATCCGTACGGATGGTAAACTCTACGTCCAAGTTAGTACGACAACAGGTGTGCAACGTGGCTCATTTAACTTCAGACATTTTTATAGCTTTCTAGTTTTAAACTTTGGCTTAACATCGGAGAAAAGATCTATATTTATTGCCTCTGCTGATTAAAAGTACTTTATAAGTGTTATTTATTGTTTCTAATTAGGCTCTTGCTTTAGTTTGTTGTGTGTAAGTTGCAAATGCAGTTTTTATGCACTAGTAAAGAAATTATTGTAGCTTTTGATATGGGTATTGTGTTGTTTATAAATATGAATGTGAGGCCCATCTCGTAACTTTCCCATTTCGACAACTAAACAAAAGACATGCAAAACAAGTAAAAAAGTGTGCCAACTCGTAACTATTTTAATCTTCATACATTGAATCCCATTTCGTCAACCATAAATTTAAATGAAGTTATGCTTATATCTATTAGGATAGATTTACAAGTTTTTTTTTTTGATATTTAAATAAAATAGACGGCATCAATGGGGATTAGGAAAAGAGTACGAATTAAAAGGGGAATATCCTGTGCAGTGTCAGGACATTTTAATTTTGCCCATTTTTTTTTCAAGCCTCTTTACAAATATCAACGGCGGAAATATCAAATATCTCGTTAAACATTTAATTTAAATGTCAAAGAGGGCGTCGGATTCAAATGTTGACTTACAAAACCACCATCGCGTCGACAATTTACTTAATACGCTAGAAATGAATGATACAAGCCATTTGACACAGTGAAAAGGCAACAAAATATGCAAATAATGTAATAATCACAAACAGCAGCTATGGATATCGTGAAACATTATAAGTTGCTCCCCCAATGGGGTGTGGCCACAAATCATGGGTTCATAAAATTTACGCGGTGAGCCGCGAGCCCCCAACGCATTTGATGCCGCGTTTACATCTTGCATCGATCGAGCTAGTTGTCTAGCACAAGTACAGTATTTTCAGTGCATCAAAAGTTGTCCCAGTGTTTATGCAAATTACGTCTATTGTAGTTTGAGTAACCAGCCGGTAACTTGGCTAAAGCTATTATTCTAAAGCTTGTATTGTTCGTGCGTAAAGAAGTAGTGGACATTTTCCTTGCGTAAATTATAGGAAATGCCTAGGGTTCAAAAGTAATTAAAGAGTTACTCAATAAGTGCATTTATGACTGGCATTGGCTGCCTAGTAAGTATAATATGTAGTAATGGTGTAGTTTGGACCTACAGCGATGATAAGTGTAAGTTGTCGTCTTACGGCTCTTTTACAATAATAAAATACTTCAGTTATGTTATGACACTTTTTTTTATTTGTCTATACTTTCCCAATGCTAGGCAAAGGCCTCTCCTTCCATTTTTCCGTTATAACACTACTAAGCATTATTTCTCTACCACTAGCATAAAACCCTTAAATTGGAAGAACATTTAGGCAAGAACTTTTCTACACTATTGACCCAATGTAAACGCACCCTAACAACAGATAAGTATTTCAATATAGGGGGAGGGTGTATTATTGCATTCACTTAATTTGATTACATTGTGCAATGGTTTCATATTGAGGTGGAAATTATTACTAAAATTGATTAATTTTTAAGGAAGACAAATTATGGCTTATGTTTAAAATAATTGGTTATAATTATTTTTGTGTCAAGCAATTAAATACAGAATATCATCATCTGCCTAGCTTTTTCCCAACTGTGTTGGGGTCGGCTTCCAGTCTTACCGGATGCAGCTGAATACCAGTATTTTACATGGAGCGACTGCCTATCTGACCTCCACAACCCAGTTAGTACCGGGTAATACGATACCCTTTGGTAAGACTGGTAGTCAGACTTTTTGGGCCTCTGACTACCTAACGACTGTCAAAGATCTACATACGACAGCCGGGACCAACGGCTTAACGTGCTTTCCGAGGCACGGAGGAAACTCGGTATGTAATGGGTGGTCACCCATCCACAGACCAATCTAGGCAAGCACGGCTTAACCTAACGATCGACCCGAGCGGCTGTTATTATTTAGCCACGAGCTCCTCAAATACAGAAAATAAATACAGAAGCTCTTAAATACAGAATATCATTAAATAATATTTGTTTTATTTCTCAGTTAAATAGAAGAAATTTCGTGTTACCCAGTAATTGGGTTGTAAAGGTCAGTTAGGCAGTCGACCTCAATGATGTTAATACTGAGGGTCGAACTTCTTGTCATATACAAGTATTCCGCTGCCGCCAGTAAGACTGGGAGCAACATAGTTGAGAAAGAGGATACATGATAGGATAGAAACAAAAAGAATGAGCTTTAGAGAAAGACCGTGAAGCCATGAGTGACAGGGACGAAGCTCGACGTGCCAAATATTCTTGCCCAATAAACTAGATATTATACTATTAACTTCAGCTCATGCAGGACCACGAACTCAAGATCCACAAACACACATCATGAAAAAAGCTGCGTGTTTTAATAAAAGCAGCAATGTACACCTGTTGGCGATACTGGCGCGCAATAACTCCCCGCGCACACCGCCACGCAAAACTTAATGCAGATTTATGAGGAACAAAGTTTCTTACAAGGATTCGGGTTTACTGGATGTGGTGAATGTGAACGTACATAATGCTGGGGAAACCAGAATAAAGATGAAGACAATGACGAGAATAAATGCACTGGAATGGGTGGTACAAATAGTTAACCATGATCAACCGCATCGAAGTATGTTTATCATATAAGGAGCAACGATGTCTCAGGCAAAAATACACCAAATCGACTGTAGAGTTCAAATGTTCACGTTTTAGTGCTTTGAAGATTCATTAATTTGTAATGATTATAATATAATTATAAGAAACATTTATTTCGAAACTCAAAAATTGTTTTGTTTTTGTTTTCAAAGAGTGTCATACTAACAGGTTCTGTATATCGAATAATAAAAAAGCTCATGCATAAAAACAGTTTCAGACAACTGACCTGTCAAAAACAATAGCAGATCCAGTTGCCCCAACATCCACGGTGCCATGGCACGGCGGGATGGTGTCGTGTTCCACCACGTAATGGCTTTTGAATGTCGCCATGCCCGGCCACTGTTGCTTTTGTTTATACCAACTTTTTACCCACTATAATGCGCTATATTTTATTTCATATATGCAGTGTATCCTCATGTTTGTACAGTGAGCAGGGCTTACTATGTGGACACGGGACGTATGTTATAATTTTCTGTTCATAAGTTTTCCAACTTCAACATCCACGAAAACACATTAAGAGGAAGCCACGAGCACCAATAATTGTTATGGTCATGTCATGAGACAAACTGGCATCATCATAATCTTCCCAGCCTTGTCCCATTCTACTTGTGGTCGGCGCAACACGTTCTCTTCTCCAATGCGGGGAGCATTGGAGAAGAGAACGTGTTGCGCAGTAACGCAGAGCAGAGAACGAGTGCGTAGACAGACGTCACTGCATCATTTTCTCCTTCCCCTTTCATATCATTCCTCACACAAAATTGTAGTGTAAAATTTGAAATATTATTTAAAATAAAAGTTTAAATATTGTAAATTATATTGTGGTAAAATTGCTTTGCTTCCACTCGGACTAGACGTCAGAGTCTACCCACTGTCAGGAGACCTCAAGTTTGACCAATTGCAACACAGCTCGAGCCACAGAAACGAGAAAGCGAAAAGGACGATGGGGCTATTATTTTTTTTATAAATAAATATCGCTGGACATTAACACAAAGCGCCATCTAGTGCCACACTAAGCAACGAGGCTTGTATCGTGGACACCAGATAGTTGATATATACTACATAGATACTTTTTGTTTGTAAATACGTACATCGACAGAAACAAATGTCCATGCTCATCATACAAACATTTGCTCCAACCGGGATTCGAACCCGGGACCCTAAGAACGTAAGGCAGCCGCTGCGCTATTCGGGTCGTCGATTTACCTGAAAGGTATAACTTGACGTAAGATTTTACAAGAGATTATTTAAATCTCTTGTAAAATCTTACGTCAAGTTATTTTATTGGCTTGTACGAGTATACCACTCGACTAACTTGATGTGAGATACGACAGTATTAGCCATTCGATTAGAATTAGAACATTCGTGTCGAATGCCTCGAATACAGTCAAATAGTACCTTCACCATTAATTTTCCGATATTATCAGTGTTTGTACACCTCAGCCCACTAATTGTGCAGTAAACGCGCTGCAGTCACATGATCGTCATTAAGTACTCGATATCTTCACGGATCGATAGCTGCCTATGCAATACGGAATTGACGCGTTGAAAGTGTTTTAGTAGACATGTTTATGTAAGTTAATTTCCGATGGTTATGTAAACATTATAGGGTTATTCACGAAAGTTTTTAATAACACCACTTGCACCACAAATCGCTATGTGAGTTTAGCTTTGAACATGTTAATTTGAAACGCCAATCTGTGAATGTTATCTTTTAACTTTTGATAGAAACAGATGTAAACTTCATTTTGCGTTGTGCTACGTTCAATAATTTAATCTTTAAACGATTCACAGAAACAATGTGATGACTTAAAGGCTTTTGGTATTATATGTGACCTTTTAAGTAATTTGTTGTACAAAAGGAGACAGCTATCATTATCATTAGTATCATACTAAGATCTGAAGCAAAAGTAAATGGTACTCTCTTTTAATCTCTATTACTATCTAAATACTTATCTAAATACTACATCGACGGGGTTGAAGTACAGAAACTGAGTAGTGTTCGCGACCTCGGAGTTCAACTCGACCAGGCACTGAAGTTCGATGTGCATATCCTTAATATTGTGTCTAGGTCCTTTAAGGTACTGGGATTCGTTTTGCGAAACTGTAAAGAATTTAAGAGACCATCTACAAAAATTAAGCTCTTCAACACTATAGTCCGTCCAATCTTAGAGTATAGCTCAGTGGTATGGAATCCGCATTACGATGTTTATACCAAGCGATTAGAGAGTGTCCAAAAGCGGTTCCTTTACCATCTGTGCTACGGAGATCACTTGGCTAAACAACTGACTAGCTACTCCGATAGGTTAAAACATTATCATTTGGATACACTAGCCAGTCGTAGAAGGAAACTGGACTTCACTATCCTTCACAAAATATTTAGTGGAACAATAGATTGTGGTGAACTTTTGAGCTCATTAGAGATTAAGATTCCATCTCGGACTCCCAGGCATAATACATATGAGTTATTCTACATTCCTGGCTCGAAAACCAACTTAGGTCATTTCGCCGCTGTGCCAAGACTTTGTAGGCAATATAACATATTATCTAAGAACACCAATTTTGACATCTGTGATTCTCTTGCAAATTATAAAAAATGCCTCAAAAAATTGTCTAGTTGTTGATTATTTTATTATATTTTTTATTATTTATAATTTTCTGTGACCAATTTTAATTTATTTTGATTTTAATTTTAATTTTAATTTCTCAATTGGCATGACGTTGTTAATTTTATTTCATTCTTTATTTTATTTTTCCAATTTTGTTACGTGTGTTTGACTTTGATTTTGACTTTAATTTCCCAATTGCTACTACGACATTGTTAATTTTATTTTATTTTTAATTTTATTTCTCCAGTTTTGTGGTTTGATTTTGATTTTAATTTAGATTTTGTTTTTAATGCGACTAATTCTTTGTTAACTTAGTTATACATTTTATTGTGCATGCTGTGGTCTCCTGTAAGTGAAGGAGTACACCTACGAGATACTTTTATCGTCCATAACTCATTTATTGTGTTTGTGTACATCCTTTGTTGGAGATCCTAAATAAATAAATAAAATAAATAAATCTTCAAAAACGTAAACTTCTTCCTTTCCTGAAAAAAGCTTCCGTACACGCACGCACGAGTTATTTTTTCCTCAATTTAAAGCGAAAAAAAAAATCACGCTACGCACGCTATTCTTTCAAAATCAAAATCAAAGTATTTTATTTCACATAGGCTTAGATGGCCACTTATGAAACGTCGAAAACGGTGCACAGTTCGCGCTGGTCGTTTCCATGGAGAAGAACCGGCAAGAAACTCCATGGTTACTCTTTTCAAATCATTAGGTAGGTATTACATTATTTTGTTACAGCATTAGTACTTAAGTATGGGGGGACAGCGTAGGCCCGAAAATAGGCCGTTGCTTACTATACATAAAACGTGGAAATTAGGCGGTTTTTTCCTACTCCTCCACTATACTTTTCTGATTAATTTCGTTGCGGGATCCAAGACAGTTAAATTCATTCTCTGGGACTTCGTCGAGCTTCATTGTCTCGGCGCTTTTCTGGTGGTCGCCACTGTTGATTCTGACTTTCAGGAGTTACAGTGGTTTGGGAACAGTGTGGCGGGCTATACATAAAACGTATAAGAAGAATAAGAAGGAACTAAATCCAAACTGCTTTAACTTCAACGTGGTCCTTGATTTTGTAATATGCTTTTTTATAAGGACACGTTTAATATAGTTTTTGAACTTTCCATCGGTCAGTTCTATAACTGACTTTGGCAACTTGTTATAAAAGCGTATACCGTTTATAAAAAAAAACTTGCTAGTTTTTGTTAATCTGTATTACAATTTCATGTTTACTGCGTGTATTTTTATTATGGAAGTCGCTTCTAGTTTTGGAAAGCCTTCGATTTTAGCGGACATATTAAATACATTCAAGCTTAGATAGTGAAGGCAGTCATTATATCGATCTCTTTAAATTTTTCTTGAGTGACTCGCGAGTACCCATTTTATAGATCGCACAGACTGCCTCTTTTTTGTAGAATGAAAATTGAGTCAACGTCAGCTGATGCTGATCCCCACAGCAGAATGCCATAGGACATGACATAATACTGTGGAAATAAGCGTAGTATACACTAACCTAGCTGTGGCTACATCAGTTAACTGCCTTATTTTCCTTACTGCATATGCAGCTGAGCTTTTAAAAACGTAAACAAAGAAAAAACAGGCAAAATAATAATGCATTCCCATTTGTATCATTTAAGAAGCCGCCTACAGCTAGCCGGGCGCGGGCCCGAAGCAACAATATTAACACTTTGCAGGTATTTCCGCAAGGCTTTTAACCTTTTTTTCTGCGAAATGACTATAGAGTGTTTTTGCATTGTATTATAGGTGTAAGGCATAAGCGATGGCGGGGATTATATTTTGTGAGACATCCATTTATAGAGTAAAGACGTGCGAGCGGGGTAATAGCGTAACACACTTTCAACGATAACTCCATTCATTTTGTGCAACTATTTCAAACATAATATAAAACTATGGATACAAAATTTCTTTAAAAATCCTTCGGATTGTGACTAAAAACTCTTGACTACAACGCAATAGGGAATATGAAAGAAATTCAAAACTTTTTTATTCCTTAACAATGCCTATTGACCCATATAAACACTGTGGTACACTTGTTTAACTTGCTAATTCAACACATATTTTACAATTTAATATTTTATGTAGCGTGTTTTTGATGAAACGGAACGCAAATTCAAAACGCATCGTCGCCGTAGTGATCTCAAACGCTTTGTGTCAAAGAAACACAGTTTATTTGAAAACTACTTAAAGTTTCACAAATAATTATGTTACTTTAATATTGTTATTACAATGTTTGCTTGAATAAAGCACATACATTTAGTAAAATTATTATATTAAGGTGGATGCTCCAGGGTAGCCCGCGAAATTCAAATTTTCTTACGTTATTTGCAATTTGCAGGCCAGTGCTAGGTTGTATGTTGATTAAAATATTATATATAATAAACAAAGTAGATAGAGGGAAATGACGTCAACCGCTTTGACAGGAATGGCCGCGACAGTCACGGACGTTTGAACTGTCGTAGAAAATTGTAGAACTTTTTATTTTTTTGAGCGACAAGCTCTCGTTGAGCTTAACTTTTATTATTTTCTTGGGTTGATAGTACTGTACTTTATTGATTTAGGTGAAGAAAGAAAAAAAGGAATATTCCCTATTATTTCGAAAATGACAATTGATTTAAGTTAATCATCGTTTCTGAGGTAGTGCCGTAATTACGAAGTAATATGTGAACGTATGCTCAAAATTAAAACTTACATTTTATTTTTGAAAAGATATCTGGTGAAACACAGATTGGAAAAAGTAAATAGCTTTTTTGACCCTCCAAAATACAACAAATGAAAATAATCATTCAGATAAACAAAGAGGTATCTTTATCTTGTTATTCAGTAACTGTGTTGTGGAGGTCAGATTGGCATGTAGAATACTGGTATTTAGCTGCATCCGGTTAGACTGGCAGCTGACCCTAACATATTGTGAAAAGGCTAGGCGAGATGATGATAAATCAACATTTAAGTAAACCACCTTGTGATGCAATTTCACAGTTTGAAAACGCTACATCTTTCAACTTGGGACCTCCAAGTTAATTTTGTGGGCGAATCGCCGTGTAAATCTAGTTATCCGGCCCCAGTGGGCCGAGTTGCTGTTTTTTTTATATTAATTAATGTATTTTATTATTTCATTAACCTCTTTCCGTATTTGTTTGGGGTTTAACAACTGCTTCCTGTGGAACTAAAGTGTTTTTGTTAGAAGTCGACGAACTGACTAATTCGATTATGGTTTCGTGTTATGCTCTCTCAGTAATTTATTGTGTTTACGATGTTTCGTTGGTAATGTGGTTTATTTAACTATCTTTTTACTAACTTTTAGACAAATAAATTACTAGTTACCAACTTACCATCCGACAAAATTGCTATGAAAATTATAGCCGTTTGATAGAGCTATGAATGATAGTAATGATTTTAAATATTTTATGGACTAATAAAATTGGTAGGTAATCAAATTGTGAATTACATTCACTGCAGTATATTCAGAGTAAGAACGAGAATTAAATCATCACGCTTACAATTGCAAACTGCGTGTTAAGTTGACGATTTCTAATGTAACAACCATAAGTTAGTATGTAAATATAAAACAATAAATAACATTTCAGCGCACAATGTGTGACTCAGAATTTCACTGAATATTTTAGAAATATCAATATGTGAGGAAAATATTTTAGATTTTGATTGATAGCCAGGTGACTTTATTTAATTCAGGCAAAAAGCTCCTATTAAGGGGCTTCCCCATGCACACTAGCGCCACTTTAGTAAAAAAATCAGAACTCGTTAAATACACAATTAATATAAAATCTGATTGACATAATCAATCTTTTAGTTTTCTAAATTATTTACGTCTGCTTAACACATTGAAACATAGCTCGCTGTCGTTACAGATACAAAATCGAAAAAACGGCCGTTTTTAGCATTTTTTCTAACTGTAACTACCAGTGAAGTATATTTTAATGAATTAAATAGACGTCAATAATCTAGAACTCTAAAGCATTGATTTTGTCAATCAGATTTTATATTAATTGTGTATTTAACGAGTTCTGATTTTTTTACTAAAGTGACGCTAGTGTGCATGGGGGAGCCCCTACTGACTAAAACCCATCCATGTTCCTTCATCGCCCTTCCATTAAGCTAAGTTTATTTTTCTCGGGGTTTGAATTTTTTGAATTTATCTCTTTACTCGCTTTTTATGAAACCAACGTAAATTGGCATATCTGTTCCTATTAAAAAATATATGATGAACATGAAATGTATGAACATATAACATGAACCTGTTTGTTAGGTATATTATGTTCAGTCTGAACATAAACGTTCAGTAGCCGTATTCAGGTCCTTCACAGTTCAAGCCTGAACTGAGTAAATTATATTTCACAAATTGTGTTCACACTCCTAATAAAATTAAGTTCTAATACATTTAGTAATCGCTTACTGGCAGCGTGTTACCCGTTCTACTCAATTAATCGTTACAATTAGACCCACGTGGCGACAAGGCAGTGGGTAGGGCTACTATACGTGTTGCCACTGCTGGGAAACATGACTCGTCTCTGTGAGAGGGAGTGGGCTGTAATCCACCATCAGACCCAGGGCACAGTTCAGGTTGGTGGTTATTTACATGTCTGAATATTCTGCTTTAGGATATGCAGTTTTCCTCACGATGTTACAGTTCACCGTTTTGAGAGCAGTGATGGTGATGAATTTACTTACAGAAAGAAAGTTGCCTGTTAAAGTAAGTCTGGGTTCAACCTACAACTTTCCACTCGTAAGTAAAAAAACTCCGGACATTTTACATTTCAAGTGTTTTTTCAAAAGGCTAAAAGCTTTTGTACTTTAAAAAAATCCACTTCAGTCAAAAAGTCCGGGTAAAGTCTGAGCGGAGGACCAAAAAGCCGCGCATATCCGGACAAATCAAAACGTTTTGATGACGAGGGATGGTAACCCTAGGCACGGGTATGTTTAATTAATTTAATTATTGCTTCATAATGGACTCTCCCGGCTTCATAGGCAACCCCTATTACGGCGTGAGATATCATAATTGCATCCATAAGGGGAACTGCTCTTCCCCACATTTTAAAATTCAGTAAGGTAATACCGCTTTTTAAATCCGGGGACAGTAAGGACACCAATAACTATAGGCCCGTATCCGTGTTGCCGGTTTTCAGCAAAGTGTTTGAAAAGATAATGCTCAATCAAATGCTTAACCATTTCAACACCAATAAAATATTACACGAGCAACAGTATGGTTTCACCAAAGGACGTTGTACAACTGACGCCGGTGTCACTTTATTAAAACACATATTTACTGCGTGGGAAGAGGCACAAGATGCCATAGGAATCTTCTGTGACCTTTCGAAGGCATTTGATTGTGTAAATCACGAAACCCTGATCTTGAAACTTGAGCATTACGGATTAGGTAAACTTGCGCTCAGTTTAATAAAATCGTATTTGAATGATAGACAGCAGCAGGTACAAATAAATGGAGTCAACTCAATGGGTTTAAAAGTAAAAATGGGTGTACCACAAGGTTCGATATTGGGTCCCTTCCTCTTTTTAGTGTATATTAATGACCTACCCCATTTATTTAACAACCATCCGCATATGGTGTTGTTTGCTGACGATACTTCTTTAATATTTAGGATAAACAGACGTGCCACTAATCATGACGACGTAAATAACGCCCTACTGCAGGTCCACAATTGGTTTACCGCCAATAATTTAGTACTAAATGGAAAAAAGACTAAGTGCATTAGATTTGCTCTACCAAATGTCAAAAGTAGTGATTGTGACATAATATTGAATCAAGAGAAACTAGAATTTGTCGATAAAACGGTTTTCTTGGGAATCACGCTCGATTCAAGGTTACAATGGGGTCCTCATTTAACATCTCTTGCAGGACGGCTGAGCTCAGCAGCATATGCTGTTAGAAAAATCCGTCAATTCACTGATATTGATACCGCGAGGCTAGTCTATTTTAGTTATTTTCATAGTATTATGTCATACGGTATTTTACTATGGGGACGGGCTGCAGACATCGAGTCTATATTTATTCTGCAGAAAAGAGCCATCAGAGCCATTTATGAATTACGTAGACGCGATTCTCTAAGAGAACTGTTTAAGGAAATTAATATCATGACAGTACCTTGTCAATACATCTATGAAAACATCATGTACGTTAGGAAAAATCGGCATTTATTCAGTAGAAGAGGTGACAGACACCACTATAACACTAGAAATAGGGACCAACTAGTTCAGCCAGGTTTCAGGCTTGCTAAAGTAGATTCATCTTTCATGGGGTACTGTTTGAAATGTTACAATAAAATACCTCCCCACATTCTTCAACTGAACGAGACGAAATTTAAATCTTGTATAAAACGCACACTATGTAGGCAAGCATATTATAAGTTGGGGGATTACATTGATGATAAAAATGCTTGGCTAAATGCTGGTCCTGCTCCACAACCATAGGGGGGGGGGGGGGGGGGCAAATTAATTGATTGTTTGGGTCGGGCATTATTTGAGTCCATCGACACGTAAAGAAGAAGATGAAGAATTGATTCCCATGTTAATGTTTTGTGGGAGCTGCAGAAGATTGTAAAAATATACTTGCATTATATAGATTCCAGTTCATAATATTATATAATTGCATAGCACATGTGTGAGTACTTTGTACTGTTCAGCCACCATTTACATTTATTTATATTTCATTGACTTGAATATGCCTTGGTGGCTGAGAGAATGTCATGCTCACTTAAATGTCTCGCTGATGGTGGCGGGTGTGTCGGGTCATTTAGTTCCCTTCAATATGGTTGAGTTGAATGGCGCCGGTACATGCGTCATGTTCGTGAACGGGCGCTGTCAGTTGGGACTGGTCATCTCTTAGCTGCCAAGGTTCATTTTAATTACTTTATTCGTAAACTGTTGATCTAATCTTTTACTCTGGACGCTCTTAGTGTGCACGTCTTTCTACATCGTTCTCACATATATGTATAATCTCAAAATTAAAGATGTAACCAAGATTTTGTAACAATATTTTGTTTTTAAAAGAGTGTCCATGGAGTTTCTTGCCCGTTCTTCTCCATAGAGATCTACGCTAGGGAATGGGCAACTACAGTACTTTCTCAAGTTATTATGCCTTGTGACTGGGACTGTAGCTTTGATTTTCTTTTTTGTATTTTTGACATTCAAAAGTGCCGTAATGGTCTAATTGAAATAAATGCTTTGAGTTTGAGTTGAATGTCTTCACCTGCCCTCTGTATTGGACCGATGAGGATTGAAAAAGTTCATGGATCTGTCTAACTAATGTTTTAGACGTGTTTTTCGCTTGTCAGGTTATATACTTAGACAAGTTTACAACGCAAAGCAATCATGGATATTAGAAGATGAGCCGAGTTGCGATCACCATCACCAATGACCAACTTCATGGTCACTTATAACCGACACGGCAAGTAGTTTTGACCCCTCTTAAATACATTTTCTCTCTCCGGTGTAAGTTACATTACAATACAAGACACAAACTATTACCTACCATAGATTTTGAACGCGGTTTTACCCACCAGTTTTCGAGCAGTGATAGTCTAGTGGTCTGACCGTTGGACTGCTAAGTCATAGGTCTCCAATTCGAACCCAAGACACGCCCCTCTGATTTTTCGGATTCATTTGCGTATTGTATAATCATCACCTGCTTCGGTGAAGAAAAACATCGTGAGGAAACCAGCATGCCGGAGAGATGTGTCTCGTCGACATGTAAAGCCAACTCAGAGGCCCTTGCACTAACCACACGATAAAGAAAGAAGATTGAAAGTTTTTGAAGGTGTCTAGAATCATGTACTATAACTGAATCCATGGTTAAGGGTATTCTAGATTGTTCCGACACACAGTGCGAATGCGGTGCTGCCGACCTAATGTTGTCCCACTTGCTGGAACTTCCGACGTGTCCCAACACCTGCACTTTATAGGACCTAAAAACACCACAGATCTCGCGATTAACGTGGCCACTGGGCCCAAGAAAGTAATATAAACAAGTCGTACCATCGAAACGAAAGAAGAAGTCTGATACACCATGTATATTGTATAGCAATATTTCACAAAAACGAAATAAAAGAATTTCCTACGGAACCACAGAAACAATACTGATTGTTCTAGAAGCGATATAAAACCGGCCCAGTTTCATGTCGGAAGCCAATTTCATATGGAAAGTGTGTGATCCGTGATCGTAAGTACGTAGTAGCACAGTTTCTCACACTCACAATATGCGTGTAGGTACTTTCTAGTCAATATTGTCTCTAGATCATTGGTTATGCTCATTTGCATAGATTAATATCTGATCATGTGGAATTGTGGAGGTGTCGTGCGTGGCTAATGGAAGATGGTTAAACAAACATGTAAATTGGTTGTTATGATAATATGATAAATCTTCTCGGCCCTGGATACAACTGCTGGTAACACTCTTACATTGGCAATGCCTTTCATGTTGATAGGGTATCAAATCAACATTCATTACGTTTTTACAGTTGTTGAACAGACGACTTTTTTAATGCAATAGATTAGCAAGTTTCTATAAAATCCTTAATGAAAAAGAGTGTCAGTGTTTTAGATGTGTTTAAAAGACTTGATTAACAACTCACGGACTGACTCCAGTAACCAAAGGTACAAAGGAATATGGAACTATGTGTATGTGTCGCAGCCAATTCGTATAACACGCCGTTTTACAAAATGGCGCGCCGGATTGAAAAACGCCGCCGTTCGATGGAAAATTACAAACACATGTTTATCCTCTTTTGCCGATGGAAAACCCCATCGTGTGTATTCACGGCTTATATGTATAAAAATAATGGAAGTGTTTTTTAACAACTGGAGAGTTGTTCTAAATTACCTGTATCCCTGACTCTTTCTTAAAACTTGCACATGTTTTGTATAAGTAAACCTAATTTAATTACTTTTGTCTTAATGCTCTACTCTCATTACATTAATTACATCACACCTAATTAGATTCAGAACAAAAGATTGATCGTCATATATCAGACGAATGGCACGTGTTGTTGTATCAAACAATGAGGAACATCGCCCTGCCCTATCCATATCTTGTACCACAGCTTGTACCTTGCTACTATGATGTCATTGTCTTATCATTTGGACTTTAGGAGGAATTCCGATTTATCTAACCGGATGCAGCTGAATATCAGTACCTATTTTAGGTGGAACGACTGCCTATCCGATCTGCA
Source organism: Xestia sexstrigata (assembly GCA_941918905.2). Classification (NCBI taxonomy): domain Eukaryota; kingdom Metazoa; phylum Arthropoda; class Insecta; order Lepidoptera; family Noctuidae; genus Xestia; species Xestia sexstrigata. The sequence continues at coordinate 1,897,424 of OW799201.2, read as the reverse complement.
CATCCCATTATGAGGGTCTGGAGGAATGCCGTTTGCTGTGATAAAGGTTCTTCGAGGCCAGAGAATTCTTCTAAACATGAGGCGTCGTCAAAACGGTTCGTATTTTTATAGGACTTTCAATGGGATTAACTTAATTGGTGTAATAAAAATACACTTAACGAAGTCGATAGGCACTTGTTCTCCCCGTCATTGCGATTTTTTTTTGTTCAAGTCAAAGTTCTAACTTTTTCAAGTTATTTTTTTTATTACAATTTTTTAATGTAAAATTACTTTACTTTTAAATACTTCCTTGACCCATTTCAATAATAATAATTAACAATCGTTATAATTTTCTAATGCATTCTTCAGCGCAACGTTTTAAGTGCGTCCTGTTGGCCCCACAGTGGGTATAATAGGCTAGTGGGGTCAAAGAAACTACGGTTTTGATTTTTCCCGTTGTCCCCACCAATGGGGCGAAGCAGTGGGGTCAGCAGGAATACACCCGTTACATTGGGGCCTACCGTAAATTGTGATTTTTAATTTGATATACAGAATGCTTGGTTGATGGCTTCGTGAAGGGTCCGTTTACACCCTGTAGTATTTTCAGTAGTTTAAGTCAATCCAATGCATTTTCCCGTCACCGATATTGCTGATAGAATGTCACTAATTAGGCCCTAAGGTTAATGAACTTGTTTGATGGACATTAGGAGATGATCTTGCACAGCAACAGTTCAGCTTCGTCTAAAGCCGCCATTGCTGTTCCGGTTTGACTTGTATGTAGGTACACGTCGTGTCGATGACTTTAAACTTTTCCGATCATTTTGACCCAGGGTAATTCTGTGCCTTGGCATTTCTTAGAAGCTAGAACTGCTTCAGGCCAAGCTATAACTGGTCATTTAACACAGCCACTTTCATGTTAAACCAGCTTGACTTATCAAAACAGCACACAAAAAAAAGGAGTCAAATGAAACTGTTCTCTTCACATAAAAGGTCACAAACTGAAAAAAAAACCCTTTTTAAAACCCACAATTAAATATGACTCACCCTGTATGGCCCCCGCCCAGCACAGCCAGAAGAGCGCCCACTTGGCAGTGCGGAACCGCTGTAGCCACAAGGGGCGGAACATGCCCCAGCCGCACTTGAGCGATTGCTCCTCATCGTGGGCGGTTCTCTTCGGAGATGCTGGTGCTACTTCTGTTGTGGCCTGGTGGAGGAACAGGAACGTTTTAAAAATTAAAAGGAGAACTGGGATTGCGAAAGTTTTAAACATTTGTGATGCCTGTCTCTTTTAAGGATCGTCGAAAAGGAAACTTATTTTTTACGCAGTGGTCCAATAAGCACCATTATCTTTAAAGAAATTCCATCAAAGTATTTTGTTTAGGAAACTCATAGAACTGACCCCAAACAAAAGTAAATGAGGTGGTAGGTTGCTTGCGAGTAGTTTGACTGATTCTTCATTAAACTTATCACAATTTGTTTTTATTAGAGATAGACCTAATAATAGTAGATAGAGCCTAAGAAAGAAGGTGGCTGTTGAGATGCCGAGTTGAGTTGACGAAATTGGGAAAAGGGCAGAATAACGATTAGTAGATAGAGCTATGATTGAACTCTACTGGTCGTACCGAACCCGCAGTATCAGTTACCTAAGTGAAACATCCATACTTCAAATTCAAATAAGACAATCACAAACCGAATCATTCGACAGTTAAACAAAGAGAAATCAAGATAATTTATGTGCACGAGAATTGAGACGAGACAGTGGGTGTTTCCGACTTAAAGGATTTAGATCTAACCAAGAGTTATGTGCTTGTATTAATATAAAAGTGATTTATTGGATGGCTCCTTAATAACTCATAATTTAAAAAGATAAATAATGTAGCAGTTGCTGTACCTACTTCCTTCCTTTCCCATAGGGTCAAGCCAGATACATTTTGAACTGATCCTCGAAATTGAGATCGTGTCGAAATAATTTTAACTGTCGAAGTTCAGGATGACGGTCGTAGTTAGGAGTGATGGGAGGGATTTCTATGAAAATCTTGCGAAAGTCTGTGAGGATGGATCTCTTTCGCAAAACAAACCTACTGACCGGATTAGAATGAAATTTGGCACTAGATAGTTTATAACCTAGATCAACACATAGGATTCTTTTTATCCCGGTATCTCGAGGGACAATAACAGAACTCCACGGCATGAGCTAATTGTAAATAATGTTAGTGCTTTAGGGTCAATCAATTATGTACTTACAGATATTAATTAAATTCTGTCTGTATAAAAAACCCATATCGAAGCCGAAAGGCGCTTGTTCTCCCTGTTATTGCGATTTTTTTTTGTTCGGGAACATACCACGGGTGACGGGAACGGTTGGAGTAACGGCCACCATGGCTCACGCATAATGGTCCACTCTAGGGGCTAAGTGCGAAAACCATAACCCCATAATAGATAGATACCACGGACGGGAATGAAGGTTCCCAATCGTCTAGTTACGGAGATATTGGAGGATGCACCCGAAAAATAAGTCGTTTCCCAACAACATTTTTTGCGTAGGATTTGATAAACAGAACGTTTTGTTGTCGGCTTCCTGAAGGGTCTGTTTACACCTTGTATGTAGATATAATTATGTTACTTCTACCAAATGTCAACGTTAACAAATTAGTGCGGGCATTTACATTGACACATGAAAACTTTGCAATCGGACATTCACTTTTGCAAGAATTTACAAATTGTCATGCTTTATTGCTAATTTCGCTTCTAATAAATTCTAGTAGGTCATAGAAGTTGCAGTGGTTCTAACTGGGGCAATATGGGGGCAATGCGAGGGCAATACGGGGGCAATTCGAGGGCAATGCACAATCGTGTCTATAAACTTAAACACACGTTTCACGAACCTTTGACCTGGATGTCGTAATGCCGTGCTTTTTTATCAGAAGTTACATACCTACCATATTTTTAAATTCCATATTTATATAGTGCTGCACAGCCGCACAGGTTACATAGTTATGTGAATTACGTTTGGGGTCAAAATATAATTATGGGACAGAACATATTTTTTTAAATAACTGAACGTAAAATTCTCGCTGAGGGGTCCCTATGTCCATACAGGCGGATATACAGAATTCATGGAAACAGGTTGCGCATGATTACAACCTGTATTTCGTTCAGTACTGTTTGCTTTTCACTATGAACCCGATGTTCAAGTTCAAGTGTCAAAAAAATAAAAACAACTAAATCACTAAGACCAAAACGGGACGCTGTGGGCGTTTCCGACTTATGGTAGCGAGTCCAGCTTGAATCATACCTCCGTTGATACGGTAAAGTCATTTATTAAATTAGATAATTTTTCTTAAGTTCATTCACTCCTGGAGTCTTGGATGCGTCTTGGTTCAAACGAATTGATTGTTGTTTAATTCATGAGGCCCTATCGCTATTCAGTTGAGTAAAGTGTGGCCACTTTAATTCGACTTTTTAAAATGTCTAAAATACCTTGCCTTGGAGACCTGCCTTGAAGGGCTCATAATTGTTACGATTTTCAATATCAATGGCACAAAATTTGTGTATTTCGCCCAGGAAACGTCTCTCATAACATTCTACCAAAATCAATCAGCTCTGGCTTCGATTGTCTTAATTCCTCAATAATATTTAACGGTATACCACAATGGCTATTATATCTTTATTTATACATATTAATATAGTAGATGAAGCAGTGATAACCACGTGTTCATTGTTCCAAAATATGATCATGGTAATATCGAATAAATTAGTTGACCCTTCCCGTGACTCATGCGTTGGCTGTTACCTTGGCCAGAGGTTTAAGGGGGTGGTATCTGCTAACGAGAGGTTTTCTCCATGTAACTCCTCTTTGATGATTTTTTTGAACATAAATGTGCAAAAAAAATATATGTTGCTTAATAGCTCTTAACTTTAATTGGTACAATTGAAATAATTCTAACTATACTACTCTGTCAAGAAAGTACCGGGAAAAGATCAATAATACACAAAATGTCTGTTATTCATCCAAATTTATTTTATCACCTTCAAAGTATGCTCCTTTAGAAACGATACACTTGCGCCAATGAATAATCCATTCATCAAAACATTTTTTAAACGCTGCTTCCGGAATTGAGTTCAGTTCTCGCCGCGAATTCTCCTTTATGTCATCTATCGATTGAAAACGGGTGCCACGAAGTGGTAATTTGAGTTTAAAAAAAGAAAAAAGTCAGCAGGAGCCATATCTGGTGAATATGGTGGTTGCTGGATGGTATTTGTTGAGTGTTTGGTCAAAAATTCGTTCACAATGATAGCCTTGTGCGAAGGCGCATTGTCGTGGTGCAAAATCCAAGAATTTTCTTTCCACAAATCTGGCCTTTTTCGTCGAATTTGCTCTCTTAAACGCCGCATAACGCTCAAATAATATTCTTTATTTACCGTTAGACCTTCCGGTAAGAATTCAGAGTGCACAACACCGCGATAGTCAAAGAAAACAGTCAACATGACTTTGACTTTTGATCGACTTTGGCGTGGTTTTTTCGGTTTCGGTTCAGTTGGAAGGCGCCACTCCGAAGTTTGTTGACTAGTTTGCATGTCAAACTCGTAAACCCACGTCTCGTCACCAGTAACAATGCGTTTCATGAATGTTGGGTCCGAACTGACTCTTTCTAGCATGTCCTCAGCGACTTTCATGCGATTGAGTTTTTGGAGAAAATTCAGATCTTTTGGGACTAGCCGAGCAGCAACGTGTTTCATACCCAAATGATTAGTTAAAATGGTACGGATCGACTCGTGAGATACAGAAAGTTCGGCGGCTATCTCTCTCAGTGTTGAATGGGGATTTTCAGTCACTATTTTCTTCACTTTTGCGATGTTAACTTCAGTTGCAGACGTTGACGGCCTACCAGAGCGAGGCAAATCTTCCATCACATCTCGACCACTTTTGAACGCTTTGAACCACTCATAAGCACGAGTTTTTGATAAAGTCGATTCACCGTAAGCCTTCTGTAACATTTTCAGTGACTCCGAACACGAAATTCCATTGGCGATGCAAAATTTAAGACAAACTCTTTGTTCGATATTTTTGTCCATTATGAAATTCGCAATACACACTATATATGATATTACTAAAACCAGCACTGTATTTAATATAAATAACAGATGCAACTCAAACTCCGCGCCAAAATGGAAAACAGTTGTGCCAATCTAACAACTACAAAAAAACAAAAATTTGAATTTGGAACCATAAACAAATCATCCATTCCCGATACTTTTTTGACTGAATATTATTACTATATGAAAAAAAAATCCAAAGTGAAGCATTTTTTCTTTGAAATTTCGTAACTACTCCTAAACGGCATTAAATTTTAGTTTTTTTTTTTTACACAAATATTTGTCAGTTTTTTCTTCACAAAGTGTACAATAATTGGCATTTTGATCCAATGATTTATTAGGCTACAATTAATTAAAAACCACTAATTTCACACTATTCGGGCCGCAGTGACTGACGTAACAACCACTTTGTAGTGCAAGCTGATTAGAACTTTAGTCTAACAGTGTTTCAAACGAAGTTTGAACCACCACAAATAGAGTTGCTAATTTAGCAGATACCCCAGCCTTAAGCAGTGCCATACAACGTGGCGATGCCGCCAGTATTTTTCCTCTCACACCACTAAGTGCATGCAATATCATTTTCATTCAAGTCAAAAGCCGAATCTAACACAGATCAAAATCTCTTCTCCCTATTAGGCCGTCACGTGCGTGCCATGAATGGCTGTAAATGGGCCATACAGGCTACACAATGGCTTCGTAGACCAACAATATGTCATAACAGCTTGTATCCTGTGCTTTGTGCTCAAGTACCGACTTCATACTTCGCTACCACTGCTGCCAGGGTAGCGGGTACTTCTACTGCTAATGACTGAAGAATGGGCCTGAATGAGCTCGTTGAGTGAATATCGTTGGTTTTAATAAGGAAGTTTTATGAGCATTGTTGGTTGCTTGGTGATAACTGATAAGTCGAGAAGTTGCTACGGAAGAGTTGCTAACCAAAAGTTTCGCGTTCGTTTATTACAGGTTCTAGAGGAAATAATAGTCCGTGACCTGTGCAAGATGCTTCGATTTTTTATGAACTTTGAGTTTCAGAGAGCCTTTGCTTTGCTTTGCTTGAGCCTTGAAGGCTCAGACCAAATAAAAAGGTAAAGACGGAACTGTGCGAACAGCAAAGTGAGGCCCGTCAAAATACGTCTCGCTCTGTTCATACACGCTCACACGCACACATTTACATCCAACTTCAATTAAACTATGCCTCATTAAATGCACAACATGTTTACGAAACCGGCCTCACTTCTCTGTTCGCAGAGTCCCGTCTTAACTTTTTTTTTTGTCCGAGTGTACATGGCGAGACGTAATTTGACAGGCCTCACTTTACAGTTCGCAGAATTCAGTCTTTACTTTTTTATTTGGTCAGAGCTTGAAAGATGCAGGTAACTTAATTGCCTGCCTGAAAATGCTTTAGGTGCAAAGTGATGAGCATGGACATTTGTTTCCGAGTCATGGATGTTTATATGTACAATAAGTATGTATATACAAACGAAAAGTATCTATGCAGTATATCAACGATCTGGTGTCCACGACACAAGTCGTTTTGCGGCACGGCACGGCTGTTTCTTCTCAGAGTAGTCAGGTACAAAAGACCGGCCCCATCCAGTTTAAAAAAAAATGACGTGTAAAAGTGTTTGTAAGAACCTACTTGCAAAAATAAACATCAATTCATTTCAAGCCTCGTTGCTGTGGCACTAGAAGGCGATGTGTATATTGTCCAGCGATATTTATTAATTAAAAAGTCCGATTTACTGTTACAGTTTATTAACACATAAGGTGGTGCGAAAGACCACTGGGGTATTATTGTAATAAACCTGTCGTAATAAATCAAAGCTCTTCCTAACCGAAATAACCCCAATTAACAAACCATAACCAAAATAGCCTAATCACAAGTCAAGTTGACAGCTAGATTACACCATAGCCTTTTGAGCCTAGGTCGTTGACGTCAGGTTTCAAGGTCTTAAGTTCAAAACACCCTGTATATGCTACGTTGTCGGTAGACTACCTTATTAATTTTGTTGAGTTCAATGGTTTTGATAGTACCTAATTAACTTACGAAAAAATGAAGTGCGTGTTGTCTACACGCAATCAATTTTGTAGTTTCAGTATAGGGCCGCCAAAAATCTATAATTCTGTAAATATTTTTGCTCGCAAAACTGTTACCATGAATTCTGTATCTGATTCGAGAGCTTCGAGGCAGACCAGGGGGCCTAGTCTGCTATTAAAATAGTGTCACAATGATCTATCATTGATTTCATAATTGTTGATTTTGACAAGTTTGGTAATCTACTATATAATGGCGTCGTTACGGCTTTCCAATGATCAACCACTGACACTCCATTGAAAGAAATAGCGTAGAATGGTAATCTCGTACACAATGACAAATGTATGACCGACTTACGCGGTAATCTGCAAAAATGTTGACAGTTCCAGCCGAAATTTGCTCAATTAAAAAAAATAAAAATTAAACAAATAAAGCAAAACACCGGCCGCTATAAATAAAAACAGATACAATTTCAGTAAGCAGTAATGTCACATTAGACATTGACAGTTAAACAGATAAAATGTTATTGAATTGTATGGTTTTAAATTAATCCGCGTTACACATAACTTAATGTTTTTTGCTTTTTACAAACTTCTTACTACTTCAGATTGCATAGAACACTAATAAATAATATGTAAAAATATATCTAAATGAAATCTGGCATGATTAGATGTTCAAATGTAATTCTAGTTTTTCGAAAATCATTTCCATTAACAGGTTTTATAATAATGGCAGTACAACAATGTCATTGTAACACAATTCTATTACGAGACCATTGACCGACCAATGATCGACCATTATGAAGTTAGCAGATTACGAACTTTTAACAAAATGACAATAGCATCGTTCAACAATTATGAAATCAATGATAGATCATTGTGACACTATTGTAATAGCAGACTAGGCCCCCAGATTGAATTTAAAAAATATTCATACAAAGTAGTACTTTTGTCCTCCAAGGTCATAATGATCCATGCTGATTTTATCAACCGACTTCCAAAAAGAGGAGGTTCTCAATTCGACTGTTTTTTTTTTGTGTTTGTTACCTTAGAACTTTCGACTGGGTGGACTGATTTTGATGATTATTTTTTTAATTGAAAGCTGGTGCTTCCCTTGTGGTCCGTGTGTGTGTGGTTTTAATTTGGCGAAGATCTGATGCTGATCTTCGTTCTTCGGAGATATACAATGGAACTCTTCAGAAATAGACTGCAAATCTGCAGTGATTGCTGGAATCGCTTGGATGTTTATTGTTTATACAACATCATGAAGTAACATCACGCCTGTATGCTTTGAGGGGGTACGCAGATGTGTACAATACACCCAGATTTCGACAGGTTTAAGTATGTTAAGTTCCATTTAATGGGGGTAAGCCTATTATTACCGTGACATGTATTTTTTTTTTTAATTTGAAGGGATGTACTTCAAGGGTAGTTTGATGAGAGTTTGGTTCTTATAGGCTATCCGGATATTTAAGTCACCTACCGTAACGTCGTTATGGTCAAGTTATTGTCGTAGTCGAATATGATGATCAATGGAACTCCTTAAAACGGCTTACAGTGCGATCTGTCGCAGAATTTCTGTCTTAAACTGCAATGCGCTTACGTTCGTTGATATTTAATGTAAAATAAATTCATAGCAAATATTTGTTTGGGAACAACTAAAAATAGAAAAATAAAAAACTTTTTTGCAAAAAATAAAACCGTCTTCAAAAAACACAAAAAAGTGAAAAATAACTTTAGCTTCAGAAGTCGGTGACCTTTGATTGAGTCAGTTTTTTATTTATAACCGACGACAATTGTATAGAAAATCATCCACGAGTTCAAGCTGTTTCATGCCTTGCTTAAAATGATTTAGGTAATATTTTTACTTGCAACCGAACGCCTTCATTTGTACGTTCATTGGAGTAAATTACATTGCCAAACATGATACCTCTCACTAGAATATTAACAAAGCCTACAAAATATGATTAAAATTTACATTTACACACGGCGAAGAGAACCATAATAATCCCTTTAATTGCAGCGTTTAAGATAGGGGAGATAACGAAGATTATTTGTTTTTCACGTCGGTGTAATTGCTGTCTTTGTTTCAAGCTGGCGAAAGATATTCAAACTCTTTGGTTAAATATTAGCTATTTTAAGAGGGCAATGTACATTCTTATAACAGGTGTTATGGAGCTATGATAAAAACATATAATAAAATATCAAGCCTGTAATCCCAAAAAGCATAGTCAGCGGTGTACCTAATAGTGCACCCACATGATACAAACACAGGAATGTATTGCCAGTTCTAGGCCTGATGAAAGATTAAGTACTGCTCTTGTAACCATCAGAGATTCATGCAGATTTCGTGCACTTCTTAGAGCTTACCTTACACAGGCATTCAAAGACTTCAGTTTCAAAGAATGTCGTATTCCTAACATCGACTTTCTCTACAGAATTCAAATTTCACACAAGCATCTCGGTAGCTTATGTCAATTCTAGCGAAAAGTAGAAGATTGAGAAAAATAGTTTCACAGAAATTACGGTAACGAAACTATTAGTATTTTTAAACTATTACACCGTAGTAGAGCCACCTAGATGCCTGGGTATTAATCTGTTCATATTTGTGCAAGATGGTCAATAATGTTTAAGAAATTGTAGCTTGTCTAGTGTATTTCATGCAACTTTAGATTTCTACAGCATAAAGATTGTCTCTTGACAAACTCCTTTGCAATTTGAATAAGTTTAAGACCCCTTTTACATTTCGGCGTTACGCTAATTGTACAAATTAATTTAAAAAAGCATTTATCGAAAAAGTATTCTATTACTAATAAGGATCTAAGGATATTTTGTGATATGAAAAAAAAATTTAATGGTCTATATTCAATAGAATCTATAAATTATAGGTCCCAAATCAGGTCTCCGTGAGTTTTTGCCTAAAAAGCATCGGGAGAATGATAAATAAATAAGTTATCTAAAAATCGCTTTATTATTATTGAATTATAGAAAACTAAATATTTGTATCAAAAAGTAATCGTTATTTCAAGCAACGAACGAAAAAAATACAATTTCAACGGATAAACCTCGCAATTTCGCGTTTTTTGTAATACGCCTCATAAGTTATGTATCGCTTGAACTTTATCACTAGACATTCCTAAAGCTTTTCGAAGAATCTACTTCATAATAAACTATGATAGGTAGGTACTTGCAAACCCTATTATGTTGTAAAAAGACATGCTGCGCCGACCCCAAACACTTGGGATAAGGGTAGGAGAATGGTGATATTGTGTGAATCATGGAAGACCAAAAAAAAAGTCGACTTAGGTCTAATTTCAAAATGTGGGTTCATCTAGGACGAATTAATTTCTAGGACCAATGAAAATCATTTAATATTTATGCAATGTGGGCAGATAATATATTCTGTTTTTATATTTAGTTGTTATTATTTATAATGTATTTATAGTAGTTTTTAGTTTTAAGTAGTTTTTATATTTATTATGTATTTATTTAGTACAATGTGTAGGAGGTAACCAATCCTTATGACAGTGCTTAAGATATGAGGTTTAATATAAAAAGTGTAGGAATATTTAACAGAACGTGTGTGGGGTAGTTATGACGAGTATTATTTTTAATTCTATACGTGGTTCTGTACACCATATTTCTAGATAAGATTATTGTGTTTTTTTCGATATAAATTATAATTTAATCTTCTTTAGCACAAAGTAAGGAAATACAAATTTTCATAAAATATAAACACCGAGCATAAAATCGTTAATAGGAAATAGCATGTTATTTATCGGTTTACGTATGAATACGTTTTTCCAAGGTTAAGGGCAAAGGAAGCACGCAACTGAAAATATGGTAACAGGTATCCATATTTTAGGAGCCTCCAATTTATTCAGATTTTATTTCGTGTTTTCTAAACTTGACACATATTTTATTACGAGTTAAATAAACATGCTAAAGGTATAATTAGTTCATACTGTTAAATATTGTTTTGTTATGTCTTTCATACATTAGATAGGTCAGTTAAAAAAAAAATTGGTTGATGATTACTTTAAGAAAACCTCTGAATATCTGTATCTCAATTTTAATTTTCAAACTCCAAAAAAATATCTCACTCACACACATCCCTAAAAGCAATTTAAAAAAAATCAAACCATTACCATTTTCAAAACAACAACCGAATTCCACGTTCACTCCTAATTTCAAACCATTCCGTGTTCAAAATCAAACTTCGTAGGTTTTCGTAAGTCGTCGTAAAAGTTTCGTGCCGGAGCGACGCGTGATCGCGATGGGCGGGCGGGACGGACCCTCGAGGGCGACTGAGGACTACACCGGCACACCACCGGTTATAAACAGGGAATGTAGTATATGCTTGGTTCGGCGATACAGGAAGATTATGTGTGAAAGGTGTAAAGGGTGGTTATTTTTTGGGGGTGATGTGGGAAAAATGAAACGTACTGCTGTCTAAAGTGCGACTGATGATAATTGTCTAGTTTTGTGAAATTTTCAATTCTCGATTGAATTCATAATGCTATCTTGAATATTCCACGGACTACAAACATGAAGATAATGTCCAGTGATTTGAGTTCATAACAATAAAATTTACCGGTTTTCATAACTTCATAGATCAAGACAGGACTCCTGGCTCGGCAACTTCACTGAACCCAAAGTCATGGTTTAACTTCACACCGCTTACCACGTATTCAGCGCATCATTCTGAACCCCGCCACATAGAAATTTTTATTTTTCTTCGGCAATTGTACTGAATACGAGTTTTTTTTTACTTAACCCGTACTGCCCCACTCTTAGGTAAAAGCTTCTTCCCAAGCGTTTACTTTACATCAATTTATAACGGTTTTAGTCACTATTAATAACATTACAGTTAAATCTATCTCCTTTAATACCGAACGGAAGTCTACACTAACGAATTAATATAACCTCCTAGAGTTTGGAGAGCACTCTAGTTTTTAATCTGCACTCCGCCGTAATACTGCGCACGTGCGAACTTGACGTGACTTTAATTTGAATTTGGAACATAATGAAATTCGCGCCATATTTATGACTTAGGAGGGAAATCAAGAATGAAAGAGAGTACCCACTTACTTTTCTACACGTCTTCTCCTAAAGTACTTTAAGAATTTTAATTTTCTAAGAAGAATTGTTTATTATTATTTTATGGAGAAACTAATGAAGGAGGTCCTTCTTACTTAGAAACTGTTTGCAACAGTGTTGAAAGACGACGTCCGAAACTGCGTCTATTATTTAGAGTTTAAGATTAAAATAATAACTTTAAGCGTATATTATAATATGTAATTAAGAAGAAACGAAGACAGCTAAACAATGAGACGGAAAGCAAGCATTGTGGAACAAAAACACTAATTTAAGACGACTAGTGCTGGAATATTGGTTTATTTAAAGTAACAATCATATACTTACGAGATTTTTAAAAACATTGATAACTCTTAGGAAAACTAAAGAGCAATTTTCTGATAATTCTTCTGTTACAATTTTGCGACGGCAATCTTACCTGTGGTCTCGTCTGATCGTCTTCCCTCCTGCCAGTCCGCAGGTCTATGGTGTGGAAGCCATCCTCAGCGCCTTCGAACGCCTTGTTCACACACCCGCCGTTGGTGGCTGTCGACATCGTTTTCTGGAACAACGACACACAATGACATTAATACTATGTCCTTATAGGTAGGTACATTATAGTTAATCGATTGTAATGATGGAAATAGATACCTACTGAAGAAATCGATTTAACATTAAAATTTGACCAAGTAGCATTTTTGTTTAATGGTGCTTAGTGCTTACCCATTATGGACTTTTGTGTGATTAATTGTTGTTTTTGTGTGTGTTTGAATAAAATATTGGTTGTTGTATTGTTGATTCGTTATTGATGCTCCACTGTTCTGTTCATAGACCTTTTGGTTTCGCTATACTGTACATCTGGTACTACTGAAATGTATACGTATCCTGGGTCCCTGGTCGGTCAGTCTCGTTACAACTTTGCTGACTGGCTAAAACCTTTACAACGCCATGTGATGAGGTTGTATTCTCATTTAGTTCGTGCTGCATTCAAAAAAAAACACCACAAAATGGATCTTTTCCAGGCCCAAGCGTTTTCAAGAAATCTTTCTTGGTGTCATTTACAACCATGGATAGACAAGAAAAAAATCCCAATGTATCCATCTGCTTTTAATTCAAGTTTAAAAGCAATTATGACCCCAATATTAAAACATTAATAACCACCAATAATAATCACCACGTCACACGTCCGAACATCAACAATACGAGGACTTACAATGAAGCGCTCCATAAAAAGTGTCATTTGGAAATTTTGCCCACAGGACACAATGCAACAATAGAAGCGTCATGGGAATCGACATTCCATGAGAGCCATGTCGCACGATCAGGGCTGACATGTAAAGCTGACTGCCTCGTTGGTCTAGTGATCGCAAGCGCGACTGCTGAACATGAGGTCCTGGGTTCGATTCCCGGGTCGGGCAAACTGTCATTGGGTTTTCCATTAGGAATTTCTTAGTAACAACCACGGAGTCTAGATTTGTACCCGGTTGATAACAATAAGCTTTCCCTATGGACCCCTTATATGGAATTTAAAAATACCTGGCAAAATGTAGGTGTTATTATAAAGCTCTGCCTTCTGGGATTACAAACGTGATGTTATGTTATATAAATAAAAAGCTGGTTGTAAGTGTAACTAACTATTGTATGCTCACTTGCTGCCGTTCCAATATAATGATGAAATAATATATCTATGAAAAACAATACGAATAATACGTTTTTGAACCGCCCATGGGCCCCTTTTTTTTTTTTTTTTTATTTTCGGATGGGAAATCATCAAATTACTTCTCCCGCTCTGGGCGGAGCAGGAGGGAGTGTCAGACTTTTACTGACTAAAACCCATCCATGTTCCTTCATCGCCCTTTGTGTTCCGGGGCCACGGTATCTCTTTCGAACAGTCCCGCAACCCCGGCAGGCATCGGTCCTTGCGGACCCCTTCCTTTTGCTGACTCTCTTTGAGGCGCGCGTGGAACACGAACGCGCCGTCGACACGGCCTGTCGTCATGAGCCGGACGGACGGCGAGCTAGCCCATAGCCCACCGTCCACAGGCCCGCGCCTACGGTGGCCGGGGGCCAGTTGGTGGCCCCCGACGCCCGGGGCGTCTCCCGCGGCGGCCGGGACGCTGTGAGGTTCTCTCCCTCTCACGTTCCGCCACCTCCTTCTCTAGCATTACTGCTTCGGAGGTGACGGCGTCCCATTCCGTCTCGCTCCGGACCATGGCTTGCACCAGGGCCGGACGCGAGAGGTCGCCGCCGCCAATCGCCGCTTCGAGGACACGGCGGTGCTCCGCCCACGCGGGGCGTGTCCTCCGGTCGATCCTCGCAGTGGAAACACCCGGGCGTTTCCTCCCGCCCGATTCGGTGCAGGAACCTCCCGAAAACACCGTGTCCGGTGAGGACCTGCGTCAGGCGGAAGGTGAGGACGCCGTGGCGTCTCTCAAGCCACTCCTCAAAGAGGGGACTTACCGCCACTATTGTGGCGTGCCCTGCACGGGGTTGCGACAGTCGCTCTCTCCATGTCGCCATGAGATCACGCCGGAAGTCTGTCCGCTGCGCGACAATTTGTCGCGGCAGCGGAGTTTCCCCCCGGCGTAGCACCTCCGCGCGCCATTCATGTAGGCGCGCGAGGACTATCGCCTCCAGATCCCATGGCGGCAATCCGGCAAGGAGGCACGCCGCCTCACGGGAGATCGTGCGGTACCCACGGGCCAGCCTTACGGCTACCACCTTTTGGGGCGCGTTCAGGTAATGGGCTGCACGCAGCCTCAAGGAACGCGCCCACACCGGGGCTCCGTAAAGGGCCATGGACCGCACGACTCCCGCGTAAAGCCTCCGGCAGGAGGCGTTTGGCCCCCCAAAGTTGGGCAGGAGCCGCCTGAAGGCAGCCCCGGTCCGTTCCCGTTTGGAGGCCAAACGTCGGAAATGCTCCACGAAGTTCCATCGGCTGTCGAGGACGAGTCCCAGGTACTTCAGCGTCGACTCGACGCCGACGGATACCCCTCCTACCGTCAGTGAGGATCCCGGAGGTGGCGCATTCCGAGGCCCATGAAAGCACATGGCCTCGGACTTGTGCAATGCCACCTCGAGACCCAGTTGCCGGATCCTCTCGACGACTATCGCAACCCCGCGTGTCATTATTTCGGCCGCCGCCTCGTGCGACCCCCCTTGTGCCAGCACCAGCGTGTCGTCTGCATAGCAGACCACGCTGACGCCGCTAGGGAGGTCGGCGCGCAGCACCCAGTCGTACCCGATGTTCCACAAGGAAGGCCCTAGGACCGATCCCTGTGGAACACCGCACGACATCTCTCGCCGGTTCCATTCTCCGCTGCGACCGGGGTAGATTACGGCTCTATCCGTTAGGTAGTCCCCGACCACACGACGAAGGTAGGTCGGCACCCGGTGATACCGTAGTGCCTCCCTAATGCAGCTCCAGGGCATGGAGTTGAAGGCGTTGGCGATGTAAAGAGACACCGCCAAGACAACCCCCCCCCCGGGACACTGCATCCCCCGTCGTGAGCCCATGGGCCCCTGACTTGGCTTTATTTTGATGAAATATGGTAGATAATTACGATATGGAAGCAAAAACGTTGTTTGCACAGAGAAGATTTTTATTGCAAGTATATGACACAAGTCATTATCAAAAAAACATGTTCGAATATCAATTTGAAAATGTTGTCTCAACTAAAAAGTTTCCACATTTCCCCTCAAACAACATCCATCATCAGATATACTATCACACCACACCAGACACCCTCAAACTCAGATCGCGAACACATTTATTAAATGCCATACGACCCAATGGTTTTGTCAGCACATCTGCTGGGTTATCTTCCGTACACACATAGTCCAGACGTACAACATTCTTAGCAATGCAATCTCTGACATAGTGCGCCCTTATGTCTATATGTTTCGTCCTTCTATGCGCTACAGGATTGTAGGCAAGTTTAATAGCACTCTGATTATCTACGAAAATGCAAATAGCCCCAAGATATTCACCTCTTATAAATGCATTCAACTGCCGCAAGTGAACTGCCTCCTTGGTTGCCTCCGAAAGAGCAATATACTCGGCTTCCGTTGACGACAGTGCCACACAAGCTTGTTTCCGGCATTCCCAGTTAATCAACGAGTTTCCGCATCTAAAAATAAACCCAGAATATGATTTCCTATCTTTGATGTTCCCTCCCCAGTCAGCATCTACGAATCCCGTGATGTCCTGCACCGGCGACTTGGGAAATGTCAAACATAGATCCCTTGTACCCTTAAGGTATCTCAAGATATGTTTAGCAGCTTTCCAATGACGTTCCTCACAACATGAGTTATACTGTGCTAAAAAATTTACCGCAGCCGCAATATCCGGGCGTGTGTTACAGGCCAAATAGTTCAGCGAACCTATAAGCGCCTGATAACTACGAGAGTCTTGGCAGGATAAGAACTTACCTCCTTCCCCTTCCGCCAAGGCTTTATGGAAATCCATTTCCGTCGGAGTTTTCACTGGTTTGCAGTCAGACATACCATATTCATCCAAGATCTTCGAAATAAGCCTCTTTTGATTCAAATATATTCCAGTATCCGTCTTAAACAAAAGCATACCCAAAACTTGTCTCGCTTCCCCTAAATCCTTTATCTTGAACTGTTTAGAAAGATTGTCTAATAAAACTTCCTTTTGCTGTTTGTCTTTGTAAAATAATAAAAAATCGTCAACGTACAAAGCGATATAAAAATTATTATTTTTGTAAAGACAGCTATCAAAGTCACAGCGTTTGAAATTCAAAGACAATAACACTTCATTTACTTTTTCATTCCAAGACCGTGAAGCTTGTTTAAGGCCGTATATCGCTTTTTCTAATAAGCAAACTTTTTCCTTCGAGTTTTCGTCTATGCAACCCTCCGGCTGTTGCATATAAACTCTTTCATGCAAATCACCGTTCAGAAAGGCGGTGTTCACATCGA
This sequence comes from Xestia sexstrigata, assembly GCA_941918905.2. Classification (NCBI taxonomy): domain Eukaryota; kingdom Metazoa; phylum Arthropoda; class Insecta; order Lepidoptera; family Noctuidae; genus Xestia; species Xestia sexstrigata. The sequence goes on along the minus strand of OW799201.2, from coordinate 1,880,294 downwards.
AGTGACTGATGAAGAAATCCTTTTCAATAGCCAACGATAGCAGCAATCTAACTGTCGATCTTCTCACGACCGGTGAATAAGTTTCGAAGTAGTCGACCCCGTAGGACTTAGTGAAACCCTTCGCCACAAGTCGAGCTTTATAGGTCTTATTACCATCTGCATCAAACTTGTACTTGAAGATCCACTTGTTTCCCACGACTTTAGCTTCAGATGGCCTTTTAACGAGCTTCCAGACCTTGTTCTCGTACATCGAATCCAACTCTTTTTTCATGGCTTCCTTCCAGTTATCCTTATCTTCCCGATTTAAGGCTTCCTTAACTGGCAAAGGCTCCTGGTCTTCTGTATAGCATGCAAGTCCATGAAGATTTCCTTTTCGGATTCTACTACGTAGAGGATAACGACATTCACCTTCGTTTGACTCTCCTCTGTTAATGGTCTCTTCAACTTCAACGTTTTCCACCACGACATTTTCTGCTCCGCTATCGCCCGTTTTTCCTACCTCCATCTCCGCGTCTTCATATACTTCAGCCCCATCTGTGGAACTAGGCTCTTGAGAAGCTTCTGCACTACCAGGTGACGAGCCTGACTGGCCTTCTACCTTTGCAAATTCCCAGATTACTTCAGCACCTTTGTCACCGCTGACTACGAGCTGACTAGGATCCTCTGAAACTATTGCTGTAGGGTCCTCCAAGAAAACTACATCCCTTGCTCTAACAATGACGCGAGGATTACTGGGATTTATGAAACGATATCCCTTGGTTTCTTCACAGTAACCAACAAAGATAAGTTCTACCGCTTTAGGGCTCCATTTCTTCCGAGTTTCCTTGGGTACGTGCACAAACGCTTTCGTTCCAAAAACTCTGAAATGACCGAACGACTGAGCCTTCCCTGTCCACAACTCCTCAGGAATCTTACCACTATTGCCACTGTGAGGCAGCCTGTTCTTGGTATAAACAGCTGTATTACATGCCTCTCCCCACAGTCTCGCACACAGACCCTTTTCCGCCAACATAGCACGAGCCATCTCCACGATAGTGCGGTTTGCTCGCTCCACTACGCCGTTCTGCTCCGGAGTGTAGGGAACAGTTAACTGATGGTTTATACCCTTTTGCTGTAGAAACCCATCAAACTTCCTGTTCACAAATTCTGTTCCATTGTCCGTGCGTATGCACTTTACCTTCAACCCGGTTTCAACCTCTACACTAGCTACAAAAACTTTAAAATGATCAAAAACCTGATCTTTTGTTTTAAGGAAAAATACAAAAGATTTACGTGTAAAATCATCTAAAATAACTAGCACATACCGAGATCCACCATACGTGGGTTCAGACATTGGACCACAGATATCTGCGTGAACCAGTTGCAGTCTCTCGACTGCCCTCTCAGCCTCACCAACTGGAAAAGGTAAACGATGTGCCTTCCCCTTAATACAGGCGACACAAGGCTCCATTACGCTCTTTCCAAAATCCATACCCGGAAGCTTACGTAAATCTCGCTCATTTACGTGTCCAAGCCGCCGGTGCCACAACATCAAAGGATTACCTGCTTTCACTGACGCCAACGCAGTCCCATCTACAACCGCCTGACAACCTTCAAGCTTGTAGATCCCTGAGACTTCACTTGCAGTAGCCAGAAGCTTTCCCTTGAAATGGCCTGGAACCAAATGGTGAATTAGCTTGCATCCATCTCTGTCAAAACTAACCTTCCATCCTTTCTCTACTAATTTAGACACTGATAACAGATTAACACGCAAACCGGGTACATACATGACATCCCTCACAGCAAGCATTCGTCCTTTCAAACTCACCATGATATCACCCTTACCCTTGCATTCAATCTTATCATTATTCGCACATGTCACGTTACTCATACCAACATTCATAACCAAATCTTTAAACCAATGTTTCTGGAAAGACATATGTGAAGATGCCCCGCTGTCGATGTACCACTCCGTCAGATTGAAGGAGTCCCCGGCACTGAATGAAGACAGGCTCACGATCGCGACGTCACTCAGTTTGGAGATCGAACCCACTTTCCTTCCTTCAGGACAGTCCGGCTTCTTATGTCCACTCTTTCCACATTTAAAACATTTAATTTTGGTCATATTAATATCTTTGTTCCCATTCCGCTTCTTACTCTTACTCACAGCCAATGCCGAGTCCGCTGAAGACAATGTACTACAACCTTGACGTGAATCCTCCTGTAGTAACTTCTGCCGTACGTTCTCTGAAGTCAACTTCATCCCAGAGTGTTCCAGCGCCATTCGCATAGGCCTGTACTCTTCAGGTAGTCCTCTCAGTAACACGACAGCTACAAGATCATCGTCAAATCCGGTGGCAATATCCTTCAACTTTTGAGAAAGAGACATAACTGCAGCAACATATTCATGCATCGACGAGTGTCTCTCTAGCTTCTCATCCAACAACGCGTTCATGAGGGTGATCCTGCGATTTACGCCTTTGTCCTCAAACGCTTTCGCTAAGCTATCCCAAGCATCTTTAGCATTATTTGAATCTTGTACATACGCATAAAGTGTAGGTTCCACGTGTAGGCAAATCAAAGCTAGTGCGTCTTGGTCCTTCTCGATGGCGGTGGAGTCTTTGGAATCCGGGTACGTTGACGTATACATGAACAACTTTTCTCTTGTGAGAATCATTTTTATCGCGAATTTCCACGTAGAGTAGTCATCTAAGCCGCAGAGGTTCTTGATGGCAAATTTAGTGACTGGGCCCATAACCTTTTGATGAAATATGGTAGATAATTACGATATGGAAGCAAAAACGTTGTTTGCACAGAGAAGATTTTTATTGCAAGTATATGACACAAGTCATTATCAAAAAAACATGTTCGAATATCAATTTGAAAATGTTGTCTCAACTAAAAAGTTTCCACACTTTACATGCCATTAAGAAATATCTGTCAGGCATGCTGGTTTCCTCACGATCTATTCTTTCACCGAAGCAAGACTTGATGACTTGAGCACTTGATTAATGAAAAAGCGATTGCTAGAAAGTGTAAACGTATTCTTGATGAAGCCGTCAACCGAGCATTCTGTTCTGTTCATCAAACTAAGTACGAGTGCGCAAAATTTATTGCTGGGAATCGGGTTTTTTTCTTGGGGTGAAATATCACGTTTTACGGTAGGACTCAATCTAACGCACTCAAAACATTGTATTGATGCATTGAATAGTGCGGGGCTTGTGGAGGTATTTGAAGTAAAGTTAGTTAAAAACACATAAATATAAATGTTTGAAAAATTTAGAACCTTGACCTTCAATATCACCGTAACTAGAACCTTCTAGATACGTTTTCGTAATTGGTTAAATATTTTTTTTGTTCTTCTTGGCCAAACCTGGGAAGTTCCCAGGTTTGGCCAAGAAGAACAAAAAAAAAGGCCACCAAAGGATGTGGTATTTTCATCTTAGTAGGTAAGTACATCACTGGTTTAATAACATTTTTATGTCTGCAGAATCATATCTATTTTTAATAACATTTTTATGTCTGCAGAATCATATCTATTTTTAATAACATTTTTATGTCTGCAGAATCATATCTATTTTTAATAACATTTTTATGTCTGCAGAATCATATCTATTTTTAATAACATTTTTATGTCTGCAGAATCATATCTATTTTTAATAACATTTTTATGTCTGCAGAATCATATCTATTTTTAATAACATTTTTATGTCTGCAGAATCATATCTATTTTTAATAACATTTTTATGTCTGCAGAATCAAATCTATTTTTAATAACATTTTTATGTCTGCAGAATCATATCTATTTTTAATAACATTTTTATGTCTGCAGAATCATATCTATTTTTAATAACATTTTTATGTCTGCAGAATCATATCTATTTTTAATAACATTTTTATGTCTGCAGAATCATATCTATTTTTAGCTATTCTAAGAGCGGAATTAACAAGCAAACCGAAGAAAGTGAAATCTCTAGAAAAAACAAAATAATGAGATCGCTTCCTCATTGATCAGATATTTGCGATGATAATAACCGCGGCACACTTTCTATCCGCGGAACAGAATTAAGTGTTGTAAATACTAATGACTGGCTATCTGTAAATACTTAGTATCTACTTTAGAGCAACTATAGATATTGCATATTGCTCGCTGTTCATTTGTATGAATATTCGAAGAAAGGTTGTATTCGAGTTTGCATAGTATCCGCCTTAATAAATAAATAAAATAAAAACAAAAAATAAAAAAACTTTTTATTCCATGCATTTATAAAATAATTTTACAATATTGAATTAAAATTGCATGTTTGATTATTATTATCATCCTTTGGAATATTACAAAAAACAGAAAAAGAATAAAAATATATCGATTCAGATATATGTATCAAATAGAAAAATTTAAACAATCAAATATATCGTAATAAAGGTAAATTATTATTATTTTAGGATATTCAAGTTATTATTATTTTTTATTTTTGCATGGACCCCTCTCAGGTGAAGGCCTCCTCCAAGGATTTCCATTTGCCTCTGTCTCTGGCGACATAAATCCAGTGCGCTCCAGCGACTTTTCTAATGTCGTCCTCCCAGCGCGTGTACGGTCTACCGACGCGCCGCTTGCCCCGTGGACCGTCCCATGTACATTAGATGTCCATCTCTTATCTTTAAGTCGTGCTACATGTCTAACACATCGCTAACGTTTGCATGTATAACGCGAGTGCAAGTTACAATTTTGACAGTTTTGACATCTCGAATACGAAACGCAGCCACTTGCGAGCGTGAAAATTTATCACTTAAGATTTTGTGGTGAGAGCATCGTGAGAGTGGTGAAATATCAAAATAATTTGATTTAATTTCATATCGTGAATAAAACTTACAATGGAATCTCGTACTATTTCGTTTGGAGAATGTTTGAGACCGCAAAAGCACAAGATAATTTCAATAATTTCGTAATTTTATCGCACAAATAATTTCGTAATTTAACGCCACAAAAACGTAAACACGGTCACGTAAACACAGATAGAGTGCTGCACTGCAAGGCACTCGGGCATTATTAGATCATTTGCTTAGATCTCCATGCCTAAAAAGTAACAAACTTAGTTTTACAAACTTCACAGATGGATCAAGGTCACTTGTGGTCACTTGGTGTGTACACCAAAAGATATAAATTACACTAACTGCTCCATTTATGTCACCAGCATTTCAAATTGGGATGGGCTAGTCTTTATTTTTAACAATAATATTCAAAACTGTATGCAAATCACAACACAAACTTTCGTAAATACAAACAAAACTAATGACCATTGACCACAGATAAGTAATGTCGCCTAACTTCGTTGTATAACCACCACTAATTGAATAGACAGTCGCTTCTAATAAGAACACAAAATACGAATGTCAATTTATTTCGGCCATACTAATGTACGCAACCCTTCTCACGGTGAATTAACACGAAACGAATGAATGTATTATTATATCTCACACTCGCTAGTAAACGATAGTCGATGCGTTTAAAAATATCACTCACAATATGTAGTTCTCACGTATTACGCTAGGTGCCGCTTACCCAGCGCCATACAAATTTGCGTAAACGTTAACGCGGTCGATACGTAAAAAACACCCGCACTAAGCGCTCTGCTTCGCCGCTACCGTCCGACCGCGCGGATGAGCAGTGTTGTATGAGAATCGCCGTACACTGACTACAAAACTTAACTCCCCTTTGCATTAATAACGTCAATTAATACAAAATACATTAATCACCGCGTGTCGCCAACCCTACAGCCGCATCCGAGTGGGTGCGCACGCGCCGAGCGCACGCCTTTCTACGCGTGACGTCACATCGATCCGGTTCTGTGTCACTGCGCCGCGGCCGGTGCATCACACCTGTTACATTGTTGTTTAGTGTCTGTTACCTGCGTTATGTAAGGTGAGGCAGTGCCGACTCACTTTCGGCTCAAAAGAGAGGCGTTTTATTATTTAGCGGATTTATTAGTTACCGGTTCATTTTAGGAAAATTTCACCATACGGGGTCTAGTTATGACCCCTAGAGCCCAAATGAACCGCTGGTTAAAAAGTTTATATATATATGTATACGTATGTATGTGGGGCGCCAAGCAAAATTTAGCCACACTCTACATCGTAAACGGTCGCAATTACCGATAGCACCGATTGCTTTCAAACTTAGCCCAAAAATCGAAAGGGTCAAAACTTAGGTTAAGTTCGTGAATGTGCGGAATTCGTCCATGGGGGGCGGCGAGAGGGCGGTTTTCCAAAAATCTGTTTTTTGGCCATAACTTTTTTCCTTTGGAAAATTTTTGAACCGTTTAACATTTTTATCATTCAGAGTAAGAATACAGACAATTTAAAATTTAAACTTTTTTGATGCAACCCCTAACTTGGGGAGGGGTTTGAAATTTTCAAAATTTTTAGAAAAAAAAAATTATATCTCCGAATCGGTAAACATGTTAACTAACAGTCGCAAATATTTTTTTTTAAAGCAAATTGTTTATTCTACAATTTTTTTACTTTTAAAGTTTAGCTATAAAACATATAGTTTTCAAAATAACAAAATAATAACTAAAAAATTAAGGGCGTTTCCATGCTAAACTCTTGTGGGAGAATTTTAAAATTTATGATAACCATTCATAACTATTAAGACGTTAATTGTCAACAAAATCGTTACTATGACGACCAAGTCTTTTGGCATCTGACGTATTCTTATAAAGGAGGTACTGCAAACAAAAACAAAAAAATACTGACAAAAAATCGGCCAGCGCAGCTGTGGCTAGCTATATATAGCCTCTGAATTTCCAGAATAAATATGGGTGGAACCTACTTCGAAATCTACCTCCTCCTGCGGCTTGCCGAAGGGATTTTTGAAGTAGTGTTTGGAGCAGATTGTGAATAGCGCATTGTACGTATTCATGATGGGTGACAATTTAAGATGCCCAAAAGTGCATTACAGTTAATAGCAGATAATTTCTGTTGCAAGTTTTTGGAGATGGTTGTAAATTGTGAGGCATTGTTGCCAGGTTTTTGAGTAATCTTTACTGTTACCCATAAGCCTATGTTTTTTTCTTCTTTGTCCTTTAATGGGTCAAGGAACAGGTGGGATGGGGATCTGCTGTTTAATGCGTATTTTTGAGTCCTGTTCTTCAAATCATTATCGATAGCATTCTCCTGCCAGGATCTATTTTTTTGGTTTTGACAATGTCTTCTCTCATACTTCTCTATGAGTCACCATTTCAGCAGTCACCCAGGGTTCTACCCATAAAACTGACAGGCAGTCAAAACGGTTTTTTCGTACCACTTGCTCAAAAAAGTGACATTCCTTGCCACAAAAAGCGAACATAACAATAGTCATTTTTAATCTGTTAAAAACAGGAAAAGAAAATTGTACTGAATTTCATTCATCCTCTAGGGGGAGAATGTGATTTAAATTTGGAATACTTACCGAAATTTATACTGAACTACATCTGTGTTTACACCATTCAGTTTGTATATAAAGCATTATACATCTTTTTGAAAAAGGAATACGCATTTATTATGCAGTTAAGATTATTATAATTACGAAAACCGACGAGGCCGTATGAGCTTGATGCCTTTGCTTTTCCGACAAAAAAATATTAGTCTAGGAATTTACCGCATTTTTGTTTTCTTCAAATACATAAACGATAAGTTTATTTTAATTTATTTTTATAAATAAGTTAATGTTCTAAAATGCTTATCTCATATTATTATTGTGTTAATTTTTTCGCAAATGGTACGAAAAGTAGAGTATTTTCCTCGGTGATAAAGCTGTCTTAGTCTTGGGTGAACTTAAATCGTCACCCGCGACAGAAGACACTGCTTTATCCCCTTGGTTAATAATCTATTATTTTCTTCTTTAAATATTTCGGTAACAGTTTCCGAACCCTAGGCCTAAATGCCAGCCAGTATTTTGTCTTGTAGCTCTTTTTTGTCTTCTTTTGTATCAGCACAAACTACTACTGCTACTGCGCTAGTAAATACGTAATTTACTAGCTACTCATAACCGGAAGCCGATCCCATTCCGATAGAAGACTCCAACTCGCACCCTGTCAACCAGAACGGTGTCACTACACAAAGCCGACTACAGTCCTTCCACACTTATTTTACTTTTGACAGCAATAACCGAATACCAACCTTATTTACCCGGAATAAAGATCTAATTACGTTGCCTCTGATTTTGAGAGACTGTCGAAATCACAATGATCTTCGCACTCGTTACAGTAACGGTATTGGTGGTGTGCTACCACTGACAGGTCAGTTAAATCACAATGATCTTTATCAGGGTCAAAAGGAGGTTGCTTTTTGGTTGCTGGTGTAAGAGGTAAAATGACTGGACTGTGTCAATGACTTGCTATCGGTTTTCGCAGTCGCCGGCTTGCCCTGAAGTGATGCGTGGCATCGATTCTCAACACTCAGCTATACATTGTCGTTACTTATCGTCGATTGTTCACGCTTTCTCGGTGAAGGATCAAGGCACATATCGATTTGTGTGAAAAAGAACGAGCTAACTGAAAAACAAAGAGCTATATCCTAAAGCCCTGAGACTGAATTTTCGCCCGGTTGATGGCTCGTCGCCCCCTATTTCATAGGACTTACAATATAAATAACCAGCGAATTTGGGTGTACCGTGGAGGAGGTGTACCTTACACCACTGCGTAACCCTTCAGGTATTAGAGGCGTGTTGTTACGGTAGAATTAAAAAAAAATCCTTTGATTTCTGAAAACTTAATATGGTTCTCGTAAAACAGAAAACTACAAACAATTCACAACATTATTAACGAAAAAATTTTTGGATCATCATTTCAGCCGAAAGACGTCCACTGCTGGATTCCTGCAACCTTCACCAGGTCATCAGTTCACCTTACAACGCAACGTCTTCCGGTTCGCGGTCGCCACTCCAGAACTTTTGGGATCCCTACTTTTTGCATAATGTTCTTTTTCATAATATACTTTGGCATAACTATTTATGCAGATTTTTTTTTGTCCATAATAATACTTTGCCATAAATTTTTTTTGGCATACAATTTATGTTGGCATAATTATCTTGCAGGCTATTTTGTTTCGGCATAAATTTGAGTTCGCATAATGTTACTAGGCATAATGACTATTAGCATAATAGTATTTAGGCATAACATTAATAGAAATACCGGAATCAAATTTGAGTTATTTTACGTATTTATTTTGAATTGAAAATTCATTAAGTTGTGCTAGAAAAGTTAGTGACAGAAACAAATCGCTGCAAAACCGACTCCATGTAGTCTTGTCTGCCCTACCCCTGAGTGAGTGTAATCTAGACCCGCGTAGGCGCGGAGGGCCAAGGCGGCCCGCGATTTGAGGAGCAGGTGGTAAAACACATCTGCGACGATAAGATCGCGTGGGACCGCCCGCGCCTGAGCCCCGCAGCGCCGGTGTCGTGACAGAAACCATACCTGTTGCATGTTGCATGCATGCTTGCTTGCTGCATGCTTGCTTGCATGCTGCATGCATGGTGTATGCTTGTTTACATGTTTGCATGCATGGTGTGTGCTTGTTTACATGTTTGCATTATTTACGTGGTTGCTTCTTTCAGGGAAAAAAACCCAATGTTCACAATCAACTATGTTCAAAACAAATATGTTATGTATTACCTGTTTCAGGAGATATGGTTTTTTTCAACTGTCGAAATAAATTGGTATATCCAATTAAGGTATGTCTAACATTTTAGGAGTTAATTATAATGCTTCTTTGTTATGCCTATAAAAATATGTTTTAATATCATTATGCTTAAGAATGTTATGCTTAATCATTATTATGATTACAAAAATTATGCTTATTTTTTTTTTGCGTAAGCTGTCATGCGTTAATAATGTTATGCGAAAATATAATTAGAAGTAACAAAAGTATGCCAAGTTATATTAGGTCTTAAAATTTTATGCAAATGGATAGGGAACCAGTACCGGCCCCATCGGCCATCCATTCTGCGAGCAATGTGCCCTGCCCACATATAAAATAATTCTAAAATTAGCAACGCAACTTCAAGGTTGTCGAAGGCCGAATGGAAAAAAATATACTTACAAGTTTTTAATAACATACAGCTTCTTTTAAATAAACAACAATCTCTATTATTTAACGCATGCGCACTAAACCACGATGATACAGATTCTCCAAAAACGACTATCAACATTAATTAAAATAATACATAAAAATATTCATAGGAACACACATTTTCACATAAATTAGCAACATAATAACATACATTGCTAACTACGTAAGGCAGGTGTACAAGAGCGTATTTTACATGACTCTGTGTGCCCCATGCATATTCATGGTCTCTCAAGTCGGTAAAAAATAACTTTGTAATATTATGATGTTTTTATTTTAGGTGATTCTCAGACGACACCCGTTCGTCCGCGCGGCTTAGCGGAGACGGCGAATCGGATGCATGGGCATTGCGTCGCGCGGAGTGTCGGTGAGTGCCGCTCGTCCGCGCAGAGAGTCGGTGAGTGCCGCTCGTCCGCGCGGTCGTGCGGTATACGGATTTCATACAAGCCTACGCTTACTCGCTCACTTCCCTCCGCGCACTCGCTCGGGTTGGATGCAATCTATTTCGCTGTTGATTTTAATTACGATTTTCGTGTTCCGTGATCGATTCCCGGCTCGTGAGTTGTTACTAATTGTGTGCTATTGTGCTAAGTGCTGGTATCGTAAGTTTTTTAGTGTTTTTACGTCGGTTTTACTGGTATTTTAGTTAATTTCGTTTACTTTCGGTGAGTACATTTACTTTCTTTGGTGTGTGTACCTCTAAATAATTTTATCGTCCGTTAATTCTGTTACTTTGCTTACGTTCTAATAGTTTATTTGAATTTCATAATTTATAATATGTTGTCCATTAATGATGACCCGCCTGACCGTGGCAGAGATGCATTCCATACACCCGGGTCGCCGACGACCTCCGCTAGCTCAACAAAACGTTTGTTTCGCGAAATGTCTCCTTCGTACATCTCGCCCGAGGATAGGTCAAAACGGCTACACACATCCAACTCAATTGAGAAGCCTTCGCCAATATTAAACGCCAGTACTGCGAGCAATGACAACTATTGCGATTTAGTTTCATCGGCGTCTGCATATCTCTCAAAAATTAACGACCTTGTTAATGATCAAGGGTCCCGCATTAATGTCGCAAATAAATCAGCCATCATGGACATGACTCAGCGCGTAACGGCCATTGTTTCTTTGTTAGCCATAAAATCATCCTCCAACGAAACCAAATTAGCCAATGCGAAACGCGAATTGGATAAAATTAAATTAAATCCTACTAACGTCAATACTAGTGATTATAACAAATCTTCGTATGCGGATTCTTTGAAACTTCGTCTACCTAAAGTTGGGCCTGCTGTTGAGTCGCGCGCCCCCCTTCCGTGCGTCGTCGCCTACCCTACCGCTGAGCGGTTAGCCGATTACTCGTCATCGTCCGCGACTAAACAAGCGCTAATGAAAGCGATTAAGCCTAGTGATGACGGATTTCAAATAGTAGGCGTTAAGAAAACCGCGAAATCTGGCGTTGTATTACGTGTCGCTAATGACAACCAAATAAAAAAGTTGCAATCGGTCGATGCTATTAGGTCCGCCGGCTTAAGACTTGAAAAACCGAAAGGCCGAAGGCCTCGTATATTAGTTAAGGACGTCCCATCCTCAATGGAAGACAATGCTTTTCTGCACGCGCTATACCGTCAAAACATTAAAGACGAGGTGCCAATAAATGAGGATGATTTTATTAAGTCAACTAAAATTATTCGTAGGCGTTCCTTAGATAATGGTCGCAAGTGGATAGGCATTGAAATCGAGTCCACAGTTCGTAAACATTTAGTGTCCACCAAAGATAAATTATTTATTGATTGGGCGACTTGCCGTTTCATCGATGATGTCGAAGTAGTTCGTTGTTTACATTGCCAACAGTTTGGTCACGTTAAGAAACACTGCGTTAATAAATCACCTACCTGTGCTAACTGCTCCGAAGTACATGAAACAAATAACTGCCCGCACAAGGATAATTTAAATTTTATACCGACTTGCGTGGCGTGTAAACGTTTTAAAAAACCGTTTGACCATCGTTGCGGGTCTCCCGAGTGTACCACGTACAAACTTAAGCTCGAACAGTTAATCCTCAACACCAACTACTAAAATAATGGATAGTTTAACTATAGGACAATTAAATCTCCACAACGATAGGGTGGCGACCTCTGAATTAGACAAATTAATTATCGATTATAACTTAGACATAGTACTTGTTCAAGAACAATACCAGAACGCTCGCTTACGTCACAAAGTAGTTCAGCTGGACAGCAAAGCACGAGCCGGAATTTACGTGGCGCGTTCTTCTAACTTTACAGTAACGTCTTTGCGTAACCTCATGACGCCCCACTGTGCCGTTGCGGAAGTCTCATCAGCTTCTTTTAAAGTTTACGTTGTGAGCTGTTACTTTCAATACTCAGACCCTGTTGCTCCTCATATACATAACCTCCGTCATGTCTTACAGTCACTCGCGGGCTGTAAAGTTATCGTTGGCGCTGATGTTAACGCGTCATCGTCTCTGTGGTATGGCAAGGTTAGGTCTACGGATTTCGACCGACGTTGTGCTGTTGAAGATTTTATTGCTGAAATGAACTTATCAATTCATAATACCCCAGATGCACCACCTACTTTTTGCAGCCCAATGGGCGAATCTTGTATTGACGTCACACTTTCTAGTGCAGACGTACGCTTGGATAGGTGGCGTGTCCTACCAGATGCGTCTTGTAGTGATCATCGCCTGATCGTGTACGAATTTGTTCCGGTGTCTTCTCAAGGTCCATCTCATATCACTGGTAATTTTAGATATAAAAGTAAAAGCGCGAATTGGGAATTCTTTAGCTCGCTTTTTGCGTGTCACGCCAAAGACTTCACTCGTGATGGGCTGTCAGCTGAAGAAAGTGCTGAAATTATGTCAGACACCTTCACTTACTGTGCTGACATCGCCATTGGTCGCGCATCTATGACCAACATCCATAGATGTGATTGGTGGTGTGACTACTTAATTGAACAACGTAAAAGCTATCGCCGAGCGCGTAGGCATTTAAACAAGCTTAAAAAACAAAAGGTCACCGGAGACCCACTCAACTTTGCTTTAAATGCGTTTAGAGTTGCCAAGTCCCGCTACAGAGCATCGGTGGAAAAATCCAAGGGTAATTTACTGCGAAAAATAGTAGAAAAATTAGATAAAGAAGGTCCGTGGTCTCCTTTGTATCACGAATTCAAAGCTAATCGATCAGTCGACCTGGCGTTTGTCCAGAACATTAAAGTCAATAATAAACACACCACCGGTATTGAGGAAACAACCGAAGTTCTATTAAATAGTCTGATACCTGATGATTCGCCGGTAAATGACAATGACTACCATCAACAGATCAGAGCGTGGGCTGCTGTGCCACCTGAATCACCAGCGTCAGACCTTCCATCCATTGACGAATTCATTAATGTTGTCAGGAAACTGCCTCTTAACAAATCATCAGGTGAAGATAAAATATCTAATCGGATGATAATAGAAGCGTGTAAAACAGCGGGCGACGCCATTCTATCTGTTTTCAACCGATGTATTGCGGACGGCGTTTTCCCTCGCGTATGGCGACGTGGCTTTATACGAATAATTCCAAAAAGTGGTGATAAGCCACCGGACGACCCTAAGTCGTACAGGCCCATAACCCTACTGCCATCTTTAGGAAAACTCCTGGAGCGCCTTATCGTTCCACGTTTGCTGCCAGACGGGCCAAAGTTTCATAACAACCAATTTGGTTTCACTGTGGGAAAATCTACCGTAGACGCGGCACTTTCTGTTAGAAAAATTGTTAATAACTCGGAACACAAGTACGTGGTTGGAATCTTTTTAGATATTTCCGGGGCCTTTGATAACGCATGGTGGCCGATGCTACTACTTAAACTGAAGAATCGTGGCTGCTATAAAAACATATATAATCTTGTTTATTCTTACTTTTTAAATGGTTCCGCGAAACTCAAACTCGGTCATTATTCTATGTCAAAGCCCCTTACCATGGGATGTCCTCAGGGGTCGGTAATCGCTCCGTATGTATGGAATTTAGGTTTTGATGATTTTCTCGCGATTCCCCTTCCTCCCGGCTGTTCATTAACCGGTTACGCGGACGACGGCCTGCTGCTCATTCAGTCGAGTACTCGGGCTGGTCTCGAGAATTTAGCTGACACTTGCCTACGATTAATATCTCAGTGGGGCGATCGAAACCGTCTGACCTTTGCACCGCAAAAAACTTATCAACTAATTTTAAAAGGTAATCTTAAATCGTGGCCTAGTATTAAATTTAATAACGTTCCCGTGAAAAGAAAGCAATCCGTGTGCTACCTTGGTTTGGTCTTAGAGAGAAATTTTTCATTCATAGATCATATAAAAACTGTCGGTGAAAAAGCTAAAAAGAACTTTTATGCCTTAACGAGAATATCAAAATCTACGTGGGGTCTGTCATTTATAACTTTAAAGACCATTTATGGGGCTACTTACTTGGGGTGTGTGTGCTACGGGGCACCTGTCTGGGCCGATAGGGCCACCATAGGAGCGGCACGACGTAAATTGCTTCAAAGCCAGCGTTTGGCTTTGATATTCTTATGCAAAGCGTATAGGACGGTTAGTACTGAAGCCTTACCGGTACTTGCAGGTGTACTTCCAGTTGATCTTGAAGTGCAGCGACGGGCTGCAATGTACTATAACGCACGTGAGACCGCGGACGCAGACTTTTTAACCCTACGTGACCGTGTTAAGATTGCTAGATTATTCAAACCACAGACCGACGTCTGGGAGGAACTTTTGTCTGAATGGCAAGGTAGGTGGGATAATTCCATCAAGGGCCGACACCTCCACCAGTTCTTTCCATCCGTTCGTGAACGGCTGGCCAGGACATGGTTGGAGGTTGATCACTGTGTTGCCCAATTTCTCACCGGTCATGGTAACTTTAAGAGTAAATTATTTTCCTTCAAGCTTGTTGACTCGCCTTTTTGTCAATGTTCCACATCTGACTGCGAATATGAACAATCAGCACATCACATTTTATGGGAGTGCAGTCTTTGGCAGAATGAACGCAACATTATGTTGGATAGTGTACAGGTTACATCCGGAGTTATTTACTATACAGACCTTGTGGAAACTAGAACAAATTTCCGTGCGTTCAAGCGTTTTTGCCATACCTATTATTGGAATCAAATATAACAACTCACAACTTAGGACCCATTAATGTTAATATTTATCCGTGGTGCTAGGCAACTGGGCCTATCCCAGTTGTAAACGTCCCTTTGTGCCTATTGGCCTTGTTTCGTTCTGTCTCCTGCTGAAATGGAGGGAAGTGGAAATTACGGATTTTTCCTACTCCTCCACTATACTTTTCTGATTAATTTCGTTGCGGGATCCAAGACAGTTAAATTCATTCTCTGGGACTTCGTCGAGCTTCATTGTCTCGGCGCTTTTCTGGTGGTCGCCACTGTTGATTCTGGCTTTCAGGAGTTACAGTGGTTTGGGAACTGTGTGGCGGGCTTGTCCCAAATAAAAAAAAAAAAAAGCCTACGCTTAACCTGGTGTCAGAAACCGTCGAGAAATATCTCTCAGGCATGCTAACGATGTTTTCCTTCACCGAAGCAGGTGATAATTATACGCACATGAATCTGAAAAATCAGAGGTGCGTGTCTTGGGTTCAAACTGGAGACCTTCCGACGGTCACACCACTAGGCTATCACTGCCTAGCCAATGCTACGTGAGATCCGCTTCACACGCTTGTGTCATGTGATACCCGCCTTATCTGCTACCTGACATGTTGGTTTTTTGTGATATCAAAAGGCTTTGGTACAGAGAAATCTCATTACGCGTTGGCTTGGGTTTTGGCTACGTTAATCGAGACAGGAAAGTAATTTTAGTGCCTGGTTTGGTTTGGTTCGGTAAGTTTAACAATAATTGGACTGTGTCACTTGACAGAGCCATCTACCGGCTCTAAAGCGAAATTACAAAAACACTGAAAAACTACGCACATAAATAACACTGGCAATCGCAATAATAATCAATTTGAAAATGGAATAACCTCTCAGGGCTATAAAAAGCAAGATTTTTAAACTTCGTATTAGTTTATTACATAGATGTGCTGACAAAGTGCGATGCAACGAACTAAGACTTCACAGACAATTTCCTTAATTTAAATGCTTATTTTAATTAATTGTACTCTATCTTTAACTTCTTATGTTCAATGTCTACCACTTTTATTAGACTGTTAAGTGATAAGGGGAGCCAAAGAACTCATCAAGAATAATTACTCTATGATTAGGAGTTATTTATGTTAAACTACTTGGGAAAGGCGTCATTTATTTGTTCTTTTTTTTATAATTATTTATTTTATTTGTTTAAGGTTGTAAATGCTTACCTTGGGAAAAGCTACACAATTATCTTTGTTATTAATTGGCGAAGGTATAGCTCTACAGTAGATAATAAATTAATTATTGTGGCTGTCAAAAATTCGCTTGAAAAACAGTCAAGTTCATAACATCACGCCTATAATCCCCAATGAGTTAGGCAGAGGTCTACCTAATAGTACACCCACATTTTGCTAGTTATGTTAAAGCCCCATGTAGTAGGGGGCGACACTATTGTCATTAACCGGGCACAAATCCAAACAACGTGATGGCTGCTACTGAGAAATTCGTGATGGAAAAACCCAATATCGCTTTTCCCGACCCGGAAAGGAAACCCAGGACCTCTTGTTCAGCAGTCACGCTCGCGACCAGACCAACGAGGCAGTCAAATTCCCATATAAGTATTTGTGAAAGTTTCATTTGCACGAGACTAGAGCACTGTAATTTTGTCAATTGAAGTATACCGAGTTCACCGACGGTCGACCACAGTTTTCAACCTTATTACTTAGGGCAGAGATTCCCAAAGTGGTCCAAGTGGACCCCCAGAAGTCTACGTTGGTGTGAAAAAAATTGGGGGTTCACTAGTTCCAAGTGACGGGTCCACGTAAAGTTATCTGGTTTCGATACTAAAGAACGTTGGCTTGACTCTATCAATGTAGGCAGATAAATAGGCTACTCAAAAAATATCAAACAACTACATATTTACCACACATGTATTATCATCAAAAAAATTCTTACCAAAACTATTCACACGAACATAACACTTACCCAATATAAACAAGTCAGGCAACGTAGCACACGGCGAGCTAGCTTGGTAGTTTTACCCAAAACTAGAAGTAACTACGGCAAAAAAATGCTTACTTTTGAAGGAGCACAGCTTTTTAATAGAATAGGTACCCTCTAGTATAAGAAATCTGCACTCTTTCAATGCATTCAAAACTCAACTAAGTCAGTTTATTATGGCGGATCGAGCACTTCTAGAGAAATGAAGGCATTGATTGCGTGTAGTCTAGTTTGTAACTGATGGCGACGAACTTTATGTAATTTTAAATTCTAGTATTGTTCTCAAGTGAGTGACATTTGTCTTTATTGAGAATAAAGTTTCTTTAAACCTAAAAAGTAAAATAAAACCATGTTTCGGTGATTTATGACAGGTTTTATTTCGGTAAAGATGGTCGTATTGATACTTAAAAAAAACATTTCAAAGCTAATTTAGCAATTTTTTTTTTAAATCTAAGCAGGTAGCGGTCCTCATGCAATCCTAACAGATAGCGCGAACAAATAATTTTGATTTTGAAAAAAATGCAGCACCACCGAAACCAGAAAATTTTGAAAGGGGTCTATCAGAAAAAAAGGTTTGGGAACCTCTGACTTAGGGCATAAGGGTGAAAGTGGCAGACCCTCAGTGAACTCGGTAGAACAGACGCCAGCACATCAAGCCACTACAATCTGTCAAATCTCTATAAGAGATTTTAACTTTATTTCTAAAGCATTAGGTCCAAGGTTGTTTGGGAAAATTTGACATTTTCGGGTAGTTTGATGTGCTTGAGAAA
Source organism: Xestia sexstrigata (assembly GCA_941918905.2). NCBI lineage: Eukaryota > Metazoa > Arthropoda > Insecta > Lepidoptera > Noctuidae > Xestia > Xestia sexstrigata. The sequence continues at coordinate 1,862,310 of OW799201.2, read as the reverse complement.
CGAAAGTGGTTGATTACGAGTGCGTTATACAATCAGGTTGAAGGACCTTTAGCATCGAAGTTTAAACTTCAATGACCAATCGCGGCCACCTTGCTACTACTTGGAATCGTGCCCATTTCCTATCGTATAAAATGCACGCGTCGGTATCTGCTTATACAGCAAGTTTATAAACTTTATCAAACGACATGTGTTGTGTATTCGGCACGTTTACCTACTGATAACAGAATGCAGTGTCTATGCAATTATAATAATGATTGTTAACATTAATTGACAAAGTAGGTGCAACTGTTCTTTGTACTTAGGTACTTTTAATTGAATCCAATATTGAATCAGTAAACTACTATATTTTTAACCATGGTTTGGGCGACTGCCTGCCTTACGCGACTATCAAAGATCCACAAATGACAGCCGGGCTTGAAGTGTTTTCCGATGCATGAAGTTGGAGGAGTCTCGATATAAAATGAATCGTCACCCATCCATGGACTGACCTCGCGATAAACGTAGCTAAACTTCGGATAAAACCGTGGGGCTACAAGAATTCCATTGGTTAGCAGATGATTTACCAGAAATTGCAGTCAAATACTAATATTGTGCTTTTAATAACGTTTTATCTAAAGTAATGTGAAGTTGAAATGTCCTATGTACCTACTCAATAAATATCTTAAGTGTTGTTTTGTTGACCAGGTACTGGATAAAACTGGGCTATTGACACGTTTTTTTCTCTTCCTATAATTATGGAAAGGGACACTAACGCTACGATACAACGGTTACCACATATTAAGTACATGATTCTGAAATATCATGTATTTTTCGTCGGTTATTAAAAAAATCAGCTGTTTTTTTATAAAACTGCAATACCTGCCCAATCAAAATGTATGGAACAGCTGATTTTTTTTAATTACATTACATCAGCTTTCGAATTTGCTTACCAGATGCGTGTGAGTAATTGTACTGGTTTTCAACATCCATTGCATCTAGTATGGTATAGTTGGATTTTGAACACAATTGGTTATAACAACAACCATTACGAAGATTCTATACAATAACTGCTATAAATATTAATGTGCCATATTGTAATTGCCTCCACGTTCGAATAACTTCCTGCAATAACATCTTATAGTAATTTCTCTCTATTAATAAATCTTCCGCATTTGCCTTGCGCAAGCGCTTCTTACGCTCCGTGCACGACCTCATGTTCTCTCGCTATCGCTGTCACATCATGTGTAGTTCGTGGCCACGCGGTCACTAAACAACACACGCCTCTAAAAGAAAGCACGTGAGAATTGTTTATAACATCTCTATCTGCCTCTATAACTGTGTCGTTGGTCGAGTGGTCGAAAACGCGACTGTTGAGCATGAGGCAGGACCACGCATCTTCGATTCCCGGGTCGGGGAATGTGTTATCGGGTTTTCCATCAGGAATTTCTCAATAGCAGCCACGGAGCCACGGATTTGTGCCCGGTTGATGGCTCGGCTCAAGGCTCGCCCCGTATTACATGGGACTTAAACATAACTGACGAAATACGGGTTTACTATTAGGTACCTGGTACACCTCTGCCTAAGCCTTCGAGGATTACATGCATGATGTTATGTAGGTATATATAACTGACACAGAATATTTAATTAGTATTTACTTTTACTTAAAACTTCTCCTTTCTGTTTTCTCTATCTATTTGACACTCTGGGCACGGAGTTCATTAAACTGTGCTCAACTGTCATACAAATTATGCTTTAGAAAAGTTTTAGATACTGTTTTGAATGAAGATGCAACTGCTCGTAGTACACGATGTTATTCTAATGAAGGGAATTCATTATTTTTGCTTTGTGCTGCATCTATTTCTAATCTAACTTTGAGAAACTGCCAGAACTCATTCTGATCCGTTTTTCTGCCCTAGAAGTCAGAGCCCTAGAAGGTTGTCGGCTTATACATGCTGTATATCTTTATTTTCAATGTTCTTCTGGGATACAATAATATGAAGTCTCATAATATTCAAATAAGCGCTGTGAAAATATAAATTCTTTGTGCCAGCTACACAAACAAGCCCTGGCTGGAGGCCTGATGAGATGCCATTACGAAAAAAAAATACGAATAAGAAAAAGCGCTGAGAAGAGAAATGTTCCGAAGAAACGGACTGTTTTTATTGCATAGGTGACCTGCTAACCTGCCACCCACATAGAAGCCTTGTGAAACTACAGCTGAACATACATTCCGTGTTCTCGCAACAAAATTGCCAAAGTTGAAACAGTTAAACAAAACGGTATTTTTGCAATGTTTTGCAACGTGACTTTACACAGTTTATGTTATAATTACCTACTGCAATGGTTAATAAATAAAGATTAGAATGTATTAACCCACATTAGTGATAATTTCATCGTAGATGACTACAGTTTATTTTAGAGATCACGTTTTGAATAGAGTCGTGACAGTCGCTTTTGATGAGCGAATGGGTGTAGAACTGTAGATATTAGTCATGAGCTGAGCTGGAATACGAGCAAAAAACGTAAATTATGAACAAATAAAATTGTAATTCAATGATATTTGTAAAACTTTCGACAGAGAACATCTTTACCCTCCAGTTTAATCGAATGCAGCAGAATACCAGTATTTTTCATGGAGCCACAGACCATCAGACTAACACAACCCATATCGGTAACTCAAAACAAACATTATACATGATAAATATCTCGTTCCTTGTGTTAATAATAATGTTAGTAACCATGACAGTTTAAAAACTTAAAGCACAATCCATGCAGTTGCCGATTAACTCGCTAAGATAGAACCTTTGAAAAGACGTGTTGCCAGACATTCTGACTACTCTAACTGCCAAATTTTATGACAACCGGCAGCAACGGCTTAACGTGCTCTTCAAGAATTTAAATAGTACTGACCATACCGATATCTAGCCAGTTCGAACTCTGTTTATGTCATGATTTCATGAAGGATGTATGATGCCGTAATAATAATATCAAACAAAAATTGTCTACAAAAGGGTCGTGTTGACGACACGTAATCAGCGATTCGAAAGGCACTTGAAGGCTGCAAAATAATCGCATGTTGTGATGTCCACGACACGATTGTGAAGGTAATACATACGTGAATATTACCTATATGGTATCGGTCTGTGAAAGGATTTCATAAGAATCGTGACCCAGAGATAATTATGAATATCAATGTTATTTTACTTTGGGTTGTCTTATTGTTCTTTTCTTTTTCGATGGACCTATATTACGCCTCTCAGGAGTAGAGGTAGACTGGTGGAAACGGTTAAACCAAGACACTTTACTTTGTGTATCACCAGTTCACTACAGCTCTCTAACCGTTACGAAAAACATCATGATGAAACGGGCATGTCCTAGCACGATCAAAGACAAGTGACATACACCAACCCGCGTTGGACCCACCGGCCCACTGCCTCTCATAAACAAGAGGACTTTTTCTCAGAAGTGGAGACCTACCGGCAAGATGGTCAGAAGGGTTCTAGAAAGCTGTTGGAGGCAGCCTGAACCAGGCGATCCACACTGCAGAAATCTCTCAATAGCGAGGGAAGTACGAAGTAGAAAAATGGCTTCTTAAATACAAATTCAGATAGAAATGCTGTTTTCCGTAACCGGTTAAAAAAATGTTGCTGGGGCAGTAATCGACCAGGCCACCGGATTATGTCACAAGAACCCTTCTTATTGTGTATTTGGTAAGGCAATCGCAATTATTTTCACTTCAATTTTAATGTAATTTGGTACAACATAATTAAATTGCGTCAAATTTCAAATATTTTTACAAACTATCCTATAGTTTATTGTAAAATATTTTATTGTAGGTAATGAAAAATGAATTGGACCCGACTTGGGAATCGAACCCGGGACCTTATCCAATCATTCACCATTAATTTAACAATACACATTGCGTTGTTTGACGAATTCTTCAAACGTAAGACAATCCTCTTGATAACAGGCTTGTGTCCTGAAAAAATCTAATTAGTCCAAGTAGTCTAAGTAGTTAGATTCAATAAATATTTGACACGTATTTTTTCTCTTGTTACGTAAACCAAAATTGACGAAGATATGACGCTTTTAAAATTCTCAATACGTCACGCCGTGCTATAATTTTTAGTGCGTTGTGACGACACGAGCCCCAGTCTCGAGTTTCGAAGCGTTTTATCTTTGTCAATATTCATTGATTTCCAAAAACAAAAAATACGTGTCCATTATTTTCCAATACTCTCAACTGACGGACTAGATAGATTTGAAATTCATTGATGGTGGAAACTAGACTATTATGGGGTCTGTGTGTGAGTGAGGTAACTACCTCCTCAAATAGGTTCCTAATTAGGGTAATGCTCAGTTGAATACGTACATAGATAATTAAGAAGGCATATAGGATATAGGTGTTTGTAATCTTTGACAGTCGTCGTTGCAGGTGGTCAGTGACCCGAAAGACTGACAACCAGTCTTAGCAAGGGGTAGGTATCGTATTAACCAGTACTAACTGGGTTGTGGAGGTCAGATTGGCAGTCACTCCATTTAAAATACTGGTATTCAGCTGAATACCAATATTTTACATAGTTGATAAAAGACTAAGCAGATGATGATAGGACAAGAAGTCTAGTTAAGTTTAGTGGAAGGCCTTGGTTCTTGATCCTTTCCACCGCCCTGACATCATAAAAACAACTATTGCAAATTAAATACTTTTATCGACAACGCTCCTAAACTGGTTTTTAATTTGCGAATTATCAACTACAGTTTATTTATGGTAGGTTCTGTTCAAATGACAGGTGATTTAAGTGCTGGCAAATTAACTTGGAAGTAAATTAATATTTCTTAGCCCGACATGTAAGTAAATAAAACAGCTTGTATAATATAAGGTCCCACTAAAATAGATGGACAAATGTTAACACACCGTTCAGTACGTCTAACCAAAGATATCCTAAGTATCCAAGTTCACTAAACGTGGTGATTTAAAGTCACACTCAAGTTAACAGCTGTTAATGAAGTAGAGCGGAGCCGGTAAAACAAACCAGCGCGGCATGCTCAATTTTTGACCTTATCATGAATGAATAAAAATTCAAATGACCAAATTAAACTTTTCTCCTGTAAGCTTACATTACTAGCACTTACATTTTCTTTCCAACTCAAACTCCAGCCAATCACAATTCCATTTTAGAACTCACAAAAAACTAAAAAAAGGAAGCACTTCACTTGCACTAAAGCACTCGTTGCGTCAGAACCACCGGCGATTACTAAGCGTAACACGTCTGTGACGTAATATTAAAAAAAAAGAAAGTAAAAGTTATCGTGCGCGGGATTCGCGATGCGAATTTTGAATTTGAATTTGGAAACGTTCGTAGCGTGCGCGCGCTTACCTGGCGCACGGCAGACTGCGCGCGCATACAAGTGTTGCCAGTTATAGGATTGTTTATTACCATGGAATGATATTCTAATCTGTTTAATTAAATCTCCAAATAATTTACATACACTGATTGTAGTATTTTATGACTTAATTGTTTTGAAATGTTAACGCTTCGGAAAATACTGTTACTCATTATATGGTTGCTTAACCATTGAATAATCTTAGAAAATTCTAAGACAAACAATTATTTTATTATTCCAAAAGTCCTCATTTGTGTGGATGTGTCATCTTCAACTCTTATTTACTCGTTCTATTGACAAATTAAACTATCTCTAATTACTCTATAATTGTCTTATAATCTATCAGTAAATTATACCTACAAAATACATTGTCAAGTAACTTTTTGCGTTAGCTAGGGAGTGTTTCCCAAGCCAGTAGCCAGCGGTCAAGGACCCAGCAACCAGCCCAGCAAGCTCACCGGACGCCATACATGTCGGGTTGCCAAAGGGAAATTATGGGTGGTTAGGTTGCCACGCTCCACCACCCAAAAATGGTGGAATAGTGTGAGTTAATTAATTCCGTGCGATCGAGCTTGACTTGTGAAGTTTTAATGTTGATAGGGGTCGTTATCTATGTTCTATAATTATGTTTTTATAGTTGTTACTTACAGACGTCCAAAGAAATAAAAACTAACACCACATTTTGTACGTTGTGTGAAATCATATCTGTTATACGTAAGTAATAAATGATCATGGACAAATAGACCAAAGGTCTTCTGAAACGGCAGTGTAACGAAACAAATGTTGACCACTTCAACTTCATATCTTTCATCTCAGTAGTCACCACAATTTTGCCCATTTCACGTAGGTTCTGTAAAGTCACTTGTGAAAAGCGTATCTAACAACATTTTGCACCCATTTCTTGCCACCAAGCGTACAACATAGTAAAAACCAACATTAAAAAAAACACAACGTCACCCTACAACAGAAATAAGATATTTTACAGTTTAAGAACTGCCGGCCTACTCGGTAATATGACACTAATCACCCAAAATAAACGATGATAATATTTTACACAATCTGTTTAACATAAACAGTGTTGATGTCTATTAGAACTCCCATCTTACCGCTCAGCACCTAACGGCAGTATTAATGTCACTAATTAATAACTGTAAAACATAGAAGACCGCTACTCGATGGCTTAGGGCGTGGTTTGGTAGCACACATCAAGCAGTAGCACTGCACTAAAATAAAAACATCCACAACCGAAAATAAAAAGGCCACGCTCGCCAGCCATGAAGAAAAAAAAAGGATGCTGGCCAAAAAGAGAAGAAAAAAACGAAGTATTTAAATATTTCAAGTTTCAGAACAGTAATTCACAAACCAACACCGCGTGGTCATAGCTCACTCCCTCACACAGAGAAGGCCTGTATCCCAGCAGTGGGAACTACATGAATCAATCCTATTATACCTTGTAAAGTTTGACGTTCAAAAGAGCCTAGGAATCTCTTCTCTAGGAATCTCGTATCTTGGGTGTTTTTACAAACTCATACACAAATAGCCAGATCCAGAATTACAACCACCAATAGGCCCTACAAATATTTGATCCGTGCGGGGATCGCAGCGCAGCAACCAGTCGCTCAGCCACTGCGCCAACCGTGTCGTGTTAATGGCATTATCGAAATAAGTGATTGACTTTTTTGGACACACCTTTTTATTTACTTTCGGTGTTGGAGAAACGGGCTCACCTAGTATCTGGCCTCACATAATATCTATCTCTACAAACTCACACTTTTACAAAAAGTTATCTCATTGTTAACAAATCATTTGAATTCTGTTTAGTATCGTATGTGTGTAGTAATACTTAACATTATAGTGGCATGCTAAATTGTGAACGTGCTCATATTTACGATGCTATTCAGATTCGATTTCATTTTAGGCTTCGAACGTGCTTTCCGTTACCTACTTAATTTGTGTGAGGCTTTCTGATTCATTCAGATCCTAAATATCTTTTCACTAGCTATCTGTTCGTGACTTCGTCTGCGTGACTGTCATCCGGTCAACTACTACTTACTAAAAAACTTATTTACTACTACACAACTTACACCAACTACAACAACAACAACAACTTACTACAACAACAACTTACTACAACAACAACTTACTTACTTACTATAAAATAAAAATAAATTAAATAAAACTACTATCTTGTAATACTTACTAGTACTATAATTTAAGTATGCGAAAGTTTGTGAGGTTGTATTAATGTGTATAAATTACTCTTCCACGTAAAAACTACCAAACTGATTTAGATGAAATTTGGCACCTAGGTAGTTTATTAGCTGTGTTAACACTTAGGATACTTTTTATCCCGGTATTCCTACGAAAATTACCGAACTCTACGTGAATAGCTTCAGCTTCTTACTACTATTCTAAATGCGAATGTTTGGATGGGTGGATTTTATTACTCATTCACGCCAAAACGGCTGAATCTGGAGAGATAGATTATAGTCTAGAATACCACATAGGGTACTTTTTATCTTGGAAGTACGATCCCGTAGGCAATGCCCAAACTCCACCTAGACGAAGCCGCGTGAAAGGTGAAATGAAAGGTTTTTTAAAACTCAATCAATCAATACTTATGTAGGCGCAGCATGTCTTCTTCTTCCATACTTCTTCTCAAACAAACGAAAAATTTACGTTAATGCTAGTTTCGATTTCTGCTTACATCGTATACATATTAATTAAACTCTGTCAAAAGTCTACTGACCTATGCTAAATAGATATTCTCAACAATCATTAATGTAACCACATGTAGACTGATTTCACCAAATTAGAAATAAAAAACAACTTTGAATACTGAATATATCTTCTAGAAAAAAAAAAGTTTAACGCATCATCATTTAGATGTCAAGTTCTCATCGCTTGAGATCCGGTTCCATTCCCGCGCCGAGCAAAACTGGTTGTTTCGCGGCGAGCGCCGGAAATTGCTCAACAATGAGCTAGCCTGAGAAATGAGAGAAGCCTCCGCTCTACTCGTGCTTTTATCCAATTAATTGTTTTAAAAACTGGTTATAACAATATAGGTACGGTGTATTTTTATACCTACGTTGTGTTTTTTTAGGGTTCCGTACCCGAAGAGTAACCAACACGACCTTATTACTAAGCCTCCACTGTCCGTCGCGTCGTCGTCGGTCCGTCTGTCTGTCAGCTGTATCTCATGATACGTAATAGGTAAAATTTTTGAAATTTTCACGGAAAGCGTTTTTCTGTTGCCGCTATAAAAACCAAAAGTAAATTCATAATAAAGGCGGACCCTTCATACGCGAGTCCGACTCGTACTTGTCCGGTTTTTTTTTATTTCTTTAAGAGGTCTCTTTTCTCGGAAAAAGTCGTAATTAGGAAGTACTATATTTCCACAATTTCAACTAGAGAATTCTCTGTTGTTAGTAAGCAGCCTCTAGTGTTATGTTTTTCATACTCCTCCGCTATTATTTTCTGATTAATTTCGCTGCGGGAACCAAGACAGCTAAATTGTATCTCTAGTACTTCTTCGACATTCATTGCTCGACGCTTTTCTGGTGGTCGCCACTGTTGATTCTGGCTTTCAGGAGTTACAGTGGTTTGGGAATGGTGTAGCGGGCTTGTCCCAATGGAAGGCCCCTAGTGTATGTGGATTACTGCCCGATACATGGCAAATTTGCGATCCCCGTATGGCTTGGACTTTTTACCTACTTGTCTGGTCAAATGTCGGTGTTTCTTGTACATCTCTGTATACCCCTTATTAAATATACGCGAGGTATAATGTAGCAGCTGAGGTATGTAGATCGATTACTATTTGCTTAAATTAGCGACCTGCCCCGGCCTCGCACGGACCCGGCTTCGAGCGCTATAATGCAAAAACAAAATAATTAATCATCTTTTATGCGTACATCTATCAGTGACTTCAGACGTCTAATTCCGCAAAAATAAAGCTTATCTGCGTTTCAGTTTTCCAACCTTAACCCTTAAAGAAAGGCATCCGCCATCCACAGAGTGAAGACTACTGCTTACATTCTCGAACGCTAGACAAATATGTCACATGACATGAAAGCGGCCCATCCCTCCATCTCGCAGCCTTTTCATAGCTTTGTGTGCCCGTATATGGGCCACCTGGCCTTTGTTCCCCTAGCCGGCTAATATACCGAGCTGTGTGCTGAATGTGAGGATATTTTGAAATGATTTGTTGATGATTGTCAGGTTTTCTTGAGTGATTGTTGGTTTAGGTTTTTTCTGTTTTTGCTCTAACAGCAGACAACAAAAATCAAAGCCAAAACAAAAGCGATCCGAGACTGGAAATTTAACAGAGCGATAATATTGAGGCATTCATTTAGGTATCGCGTATAGTAAAGTGTGGGCCAGACTGTTGTAAACAAGCCCTCCACACACCTCCACATCGGTCTCCACCGGCGCCGGCGGTTTACAACAGTGCGTGTTATCAACAGTCTGGCACTAGCCTTACTACCTCAAATTAGCAACTCTATATTTGGTAGTTCAAACTTTGTTTGAAACACTATTGGAATAAAGTTCTAATCAGCTTGCACTACAAAGTGGTTGTTACGTCAGTCACTGCGGGCCGAATAGTGCGAAATTAGTGTTTTTTTGCGATTTACAAAAAATCTACTGATTGGACTAAAAAAATAAATAATACAAGAATTGCTTTATAGTTAGTTCAGTTAGTAAAGAAAGTTTCATGATCTAATTTGAAGTATTTTACGATTGCCAGCGGTTTATTGTTCAGTTTAGAGGTAAGTTTGGGATTTTTTTCTATCGAGATTTTTTTTTGGAATCGTGTTTATTTCAAAATGAATGCTGCAGTATTTTAGGCGTAACGGAGGATCATGCTAAGCCATTTGAGGTAGTATAGGCCCTTAAAACGATTATTAGTTGGCAGTACCAAACATATTGTAAAACGAGTAGAGTTTACTTAGATACCCATTTTGTTTTATTGTCCTTATATGATCTAAGTCATCGCAAAATCATTGAACTCGGTCTATTGCAGCTCACGGCATATTCATTAGCCTCTCCCATGCTTAGGTATGTGACACAATAATATCACTCGATTCTGAATGGATTTCCTGCTTTTTGTTGTATCGATGAGTCTATTTTTACCACAGTTGAAGCTGGGTGCAGCTACGTTTGTACAGTCAGAGACTATATATAGGTGCTGCAGATTGCAAACTGTAATGTTACATTGAATGGTAAAAATACTACATCTGCACTGTAAAGTACGTGCACCCGGTACAACACCACTTACCGGGAACAGTGTTATCAGGAAACTCAAGGTTTATTCATATTTGAATTATAAACATAATTCATGACAATCCACCCACCAAAAACATTTTCATGTGAAAATGTTGCCAAGACGAGACCATATGACTCGCACTGTCAAAAAGTTATCAGATCTCATGTAGAGCCAAGCTTCTAACTCTACACGCCTTAACTCTAAAAGTTCTAACTTCACAAACTCTACACCTTAGTCAAAATATGTGGCTATACGTGGACAGACGGACAAGAAAGTGATCTTATAAGGGTTCCTTTTTTACCTTTGGAGGTACGGAACCCTAAAAAAGGAGTAAATGATAGCGAGACGGTTGACAGAGGAGAATGGAAGAAAAAAACGTGTTGCGCCGACCACAAGTAACATGGGACTAGGGCAGGAAGATGGTGAGTGTCCCTCAATACAAAATAATAGAAATGCAGATAATACAGAGAAACGTTTAAAATACACTACAGACTAAAATACCCTGAGGTGTGAGTAAGAAACGATTTTCTATATTCGCAATTCCTTCTTACCATTGTATGTTTTGTTTTTAATTATTGCTGTGTTTTATATTATTGCATGTCTATTCTATTCTATTTTTATTTATGGCAAATGCTGTCGATGCTAATGTCGACAATTCTGCCAATGTCAGAAGTGAATGAGAAAGCAAGTGATGTTTAGAGAACAGAAAAAAAAAGGAGAGAAGTAATATAACAATTAAATAGCTGAACTCATTGCAGAACTTGTTGTTGGGTTAGTAGGACAGCACTGAAACAAACAAGAATATATTATTATATAAATTAAAATGGTTAGTAACATGAACATTTTAAAAACATGTACCACACCAAATTTAGATAATTTCTATGGAATAAAAACATTTTTACAATTTAATATTATTAAGACGGATAAAAACCATCAGCATCTGGAGCAGTTCTGGGGAGGAGTATGTTAAAAGGGAAGAGAAATTAATTGGCACAGGAATCTTTAATTTGGGGAGACGACTATATAAGTCGTAGGATGGATCATTGTTGATGCAGTCAAAAAAGATGTGATCCAAGCTACCCTCATCCAATCCGCATTCGCATAGGGACGAGTCCTGCACACGAATTTTACGAAGGAAAACTGGAGAACAGCAAAAGCCTAGGCGAATTCTACAAAGGACCGATACGACACTTTTAGGTACCTTCTTGTATTGGTAGAACCATGGTTTCGGTTTTATCAGCGGTTGGACCGCGTAGTAAAAACTACCTTTCTTTTTGCTCGAGCTGTTCCACAGTTCCTGCCACGAGCTTTCCAAATCCGACTTGGGAAGGTTTAGTAGATCATAGCCTTGGTGATTAAGGTGTTTAAGGTCTGCAGTTGGGGAGGTGCATGCGTCCTTAGCCAATGTATCAGCACATTCATTGCCTTTAATGCCACAGTGGCTGGGTATCCAAACTAGATGAATGTTTTTTTGCTGATTGGCACAGGATAGGAGTGTCTTTTTAATATTTAAAATTAGTGGGCTATGTAATTTACTTTTGAAGGGATTCTGGGATAGGGATTGAAGAGAGCTGAGGGAATCTGTAAAAATGACACCAGAGTTAATATTATGGGATTCTATGAAAAGGCATGCTTCCAATAAAGCCACACTCTCGCCTGTAAATACAGAAGATTCCTTTGGACATTTGAATTGCAGGATAATTTTAGAATTTTGGTAATAAACAGCAGCACCCGTATAACTGTTACTTACTAACTTAGAGGCATCCGTGAAAAACCTTTGAAACCCATTCCATCGCTCACACACCACCTCATTAAAGATCGAGTTTGCCGAAGGGGACTTTTTGGAAATACCAATGTTGTAAAATATTTGGGGTTTGAAGCAGAGTACTTCATACGGGAAGTTAAACAATGGTAATCTGGGATATTGGACAATAGGACAATCTAAATTTTGGAGCTGGCAAAACGCTTTTAATATTAGCGGAGATTCCTTGCATTTCCAATATTTTGAATTTCTGTACAGAGTATCTAATTCTTTCAATTTTGGAATAAGAGGATGTAGAGTTTTGGGGATAACCCTAGACAGGAACCGGGACGCCAGATACTGCCTCCTCAGGGCTAAGGGAGGGAGAGGACTTCATGCAACCTGAGATGATCCGAAGGCATTGAGACTGAACCCTATCTAATCCAACTAAATCGCCTTTGTTACATGGAATCAACAAAAATGAGCCAAAATCTATAATACTACGAACTAAAGCATTATAGATTAATTTCATAGTGTAAGGATGGGCACCCCACCAGACACCAGCAAGCATGGGCGTGCGCCCCTAAGAGGCAATTAGGCAAAGCCTACCCTACCAACTGGGCATTCATTATAACGAACTAACTATGTAATAAAATATCACATTATGTACAAAATATAAAAAAAAAAGTTCAAACTCCTGTTAGAATACTTATAGCAATTTGTCGCTCCCGTGTCACGCAACTAACACTTTACTGGAAGTTACTACAAAGGTTGGAGCTCCGGAGGGCAGGCAAGCACTGGACTTGCCTTAAACCCATTGATAATTTTACGCACACATTGGCACATTGGTGCATATTTTCGTGTGTATGAACTGCACACATGTATAGATTGCAGTAATTTTAGGGCGGTAACTCCTGCGAGTGTAGCTGGGCTGCTGGGCTGTGATTGGCTGCTACAACACAAGGCCAGGATTCAAGGTGGATGTTCTTTAGCCCGCGAAATTCAAATTTCCTTACGTTTTTTGCAATTTGCAGGCCAGTGCTAGGGTGTCTCAGCAATGGAGCAAGCCAAGGGCTTGTACTCATTCAGGAGGGATATGAAGTCGTGCTTTTTATGCCACACGCTCCTCACATTCCACTAAAGGAATACTTGGCGACCCGCCATTTTTAATGTCTAGAAGAAGAGTAACAAGTTGGTGGGCAACGTTGGACGGTATTTGTGAATTAGAAGAAGACATTACAGTGGTTAGGAGTTTTACGAGAATTTCAATGGTAGAGGAAATATTATTACGGTCGACGTAGGGGTTATTAAGTGTGCAGCCATTAGGCTGTGAAGATTGGGGAGAACTAGTTGTTTGCTCATGAGCAACTCTATCGTATGATGGGGAAAGGGGGGCATGGGTCTTAGGCTTTAGAAAAACTGTTTTGCGATATGATTGGGGTTGGGATTTTGTTATATTGGCATAGTTACGGGAAGCAGCTGGGACAGTTTTGCTTACTTCAGCATAGGACAAGGATTTCTCAGCCATGATAGTCTTTATAGCTTTCTGTCTACCAAACTCCGGGCATGACCTGCTATTAGCAAAATGATTCCCTGAGCATAGTACACAGAAAGCTTCAGCCTCAGAAATGCTGCAACCATCACCAGGGTAATCATTGCCACATTTACTGCAGCGTGGTTTTGACCTACAGATTGATGCAATATGTCAAAATCTGCAGCATTTACGGCACTGAATTGTAGGGAAGACATATTGCTGTACTGGGAGAGATGTGTAGCAACAGTAAATTCTGTTTGGTAAAACCTGTCCGTCAAACGTGATCACGCAAGTTTCTGTGGGTTTCCATTCTATAGCCCCGTCATGAAAATTCTTTTTGTTTATACGTCTGACCTTAAGAATTTGTCCACAGCCAGATGGAACGGATAAATAACTTTTACACTCCTCTTCCGACATGTCGTGGGGAATTCCTTTTACAACACCCATACGGGTAATGTTAAATGTGGGGATACTAGCGATATAACCATTTTTTGACAAAATACTGTTTATGATAAAGGCATTCGCATCCTGAGGGGAAGTAAATTCCACAGAAACTCGGTTACGACCAACGCGTTTAACTCCGTCACGAACTACGTTACCAATGTTATTATTGAAAAGAAACATGCCGAATGTAACGGGATGGAGTGTTGTATTAGCATTCGGTTGGGATTCCGTGCGGGATACGTGGACTAGGAAAGGCGCTTTATCTGTCGCTGAGTACTTAGTACGACCAACTTGAGCTCTTTGTTGCTTCGTAGGAGGGCTTGTCATATTAACATCGTCAACTGGGCGTTTGCGTGACGGATTGGTTGAAATTTGCGTGTCTGCTATGCTGCAAGCAACATTGGCGAGTTGGGATAGCGGGGAGTTCGGTGATAGAGGAGCATAATCGGAAATTGAGGAAGAAGACATGTCAGGTGGATCAGGGTCGGGAGGTTTATTTCGCTCCATTATTACAGTAAAAACTACTATAACAAAAAATAAACAATACAAACCCGATTAACGACACAAGGACAACACAAAAATACAAAAACAAGTCACAACAAATCACTTTTTCACTGAAAACAACTTAAAATTCAGGACACACGTGCTAACCAAATACACTCTGTGGCGAGAATCCCTATCAACCATTATTGCATGTCACTTTAGCATTTATATTATTATTATTAATTATGATGTATGCAATGTATCAAACACAATTTAAATTGTTCCTGATAAATATATAAAATTAACAAGGCAATTCAATCACTGTGCAAGTAACGCTCTTATTAATTAAATTCTATACAGTTTCAAAACTCCGCCTTTCCTGATACGATTTAATTTTCCTAACAATTGGATGTTGACCAACCGGACGGGTGTGAATTTCACATGTTTGTAAATGAAACGGCTGAAACTGACTGACTGACCGGGGGTTAGGCAATGTGGTGGCGAGGAACACGGGTATAGTGCGATGTCGCAAAACAACTGACGAACGATCATTTATCGCCTTGGTAATGTAGCTGCAAGAAAGTGTAGTACAAATTTAGTATATACAAATTTTCTGCATGAAATCAAATTTAATAATGGGTGTAACAATATCCTTAACGAAGCCAAAAGGCACTTGTTCTCCCCGTCATTGCGAGTTTTTTTTTGTTCTGTGCCTTACCTAGGAACCTTCTTTCTTGTTACGAAAATATTGGAGGGCAAAGTTCTAACTTTGTCACAAGATTTTTTTTTTAATAATTTTTAAGGTTATAACTTTAGTTTAAATACTTCCATAACCCGTTTACTATACAATGCATACATCAGCACAATGTTTTGAGTGCGTTACATTGAGTTTTACTGTAAAACGTGACTTTCCACACAAAAAAAAAGTTGTTTTCCTGCATATTTTTTTGCGTAGAGTTACTTAATTTGATGTACAGATTACTTGGTGGACGGTTTCGTAAGGGGTCCGTTTACAACTTATATAATATGTATATTGCTGTGCCCTAACAGGGCCCATAATATTTTTCTTAACTATACATTTTTAAGTACCCCCTTTTTAACTACAAATGGATGATATGAATATGAACTGTTTCTACGCAGTAACGCGGAAGCAAAGCGAATCCTGGGTACGTAGCTACATAGGGTGTGGGTCAGCAGTAAAAGCATCTTGATTAGGCTGGCTGCGCCTGCGACTTTGCCCTAGTAGCTGTTGTTGTAAGTATGGTAGTGCTGACATAGTTTGGTAAAGATTTTTTCTTTTTCGTTTTAGGTTCAAATAGCCAAGTCTTATCCACCTCCCATAATGACTGTTATTTATAAGGCAGTTGTTCCAATGGGGAAGACAATTGTGAAACTAATGGCGTTAACATAGCTGGTTCCAAGCATCGCCATTGGTTGAAAATCTGGTAACGTCAATTTCTTCAATGCACTCATTGGTCAAATTGCGACCTAGCTATGGTTCCGCCATTTACAATTAGCTTTCAACGGTCTTCCCTATTACCATAAAACAGAAGAAGTGGTACTCTTGAATCGCTTCATAACTTTCAATTACTGCAGAATTCCAGAAGCTTACTGATCTTACGTTTTATAAATTTCATTAATTTTTTAAGTGGTGACCGGTACCACATAATATTCTGCAATAGGTTGGTACACTTTTTATGCAACCTTCACATCAGCCTTTCCTGACCCTATAACCTCAATCCTCTTTGCTTTGATCTCTTTGTTATTTCAATAAAACATTTATCCCGGTTGCCATGGAAACTCTATTATTGACAAATTTCGACAGTTAACATTTTACTCCGTAAAAAGAATCACACAAAAAAAATGATTTTCTAAGTGTACATTTACTTGTTTAATTATGAAGTTGCTGAAATTTCATCTGAGATATCACCCTCCCGGCATCACATTGGAGTATTTGTCAAAGGGTGTCGTGAAAAAAAGAGACATTGATTTATTGGATCTGAACTCTGAGTAAGTTTTTCATGAGGTATTTTCGAATGATATTAAGGTACCTAAGTAGCTGGATTTTCGCCATCTGTTCATTAAGTACACTTAATAATCATCATCATCATCATCATTTCATTCATCATTCATCATTACTCATTTTAATTGTGTTGTTGATTTTGTTATTTGTAATTCTGTTTAATTGTACCTATGATCCACAGTTGATTGAATTAAATAAATAATAATAATAATAATTTGCTGTACATCTTACAGATTTTCATAAAATGAGCGGAAAAACCTGGATAAAGGACGCACAGAACCGGGAAGTGTGGCAAAAAAAAAGGGGAAGCCTATACCCAGCAGTGGGTGATACCGGCCTGACATGGTGATGATGATGAGCGAGGCGGCAATACTATTGAAATGTCATTGTCAAGGAATCAGAAATGCGAGATAGGGCGATGTAAATCTTTGGTGTTTTCCAACAGGTCGGACATCAAAGCCATAGCTATGCGTCTGGTCCAAAAGGAACTCCTCATCACCGATGAGGTCCAAAATCAGCTGATGCAATGCCTGGACATCTTGAAGAAGAGGATCGAGCACGAAGGTCCCACAGGCAAGAGGTTCTACATCTACAAGACGTTGATGACGCATGTCCTGCCCCTCACGAATGTTGCTTTTGACAAAACTGGGGACCGGTAAGTGGTTTTTCAAGATCTTAGAAATACTATGTTCGTGGTTATTTCAAAACATAACACAATATCATGCTGTTTTTCCCAAAATATGAGGCAGAGGTTTACGTACTTTGTACAGTTATGTTTAAGGTCCTGTAATAGGATGCAAGCCTATTGCCAACAACCGTACATTAATCCTGACTCCGGGCTCCTACTTAAAAATACCTGATGGAACAACCCAATAACACTTTTGCTGACCTGGGAATCGAACCCAGGACCTCATACTCAGCAGTAGCGCTTTCAACTAGTAGCCAACTAGGCAGCCGAGTTGCTGAAACGTGATCAGTTTGCGTAGATTTCGGCTTTGTAATGTCGTTCACAACCTGTAATCCACAGATAAATTGTATGCCATAACCTGGGTGATATATAAATTCACTAGCGACCCGCCCTTTCTTTGCACGGGTGCAATGTAGATATAAAACTTCCTCTTGAATCCCTCTATCTAATAAGAAAACACGCATCAAAATCCGTTGCATAGTTGTAAAGATCTAAGCATACATAGGAACAGGCAGACAGCGGGAAGCGACTTTGTTTTATACTATGTAATGATTTTCATTCTTTTTTTCTAGATGTTTATCCGGGAGCTACGACCGCACCTGCAAGGTCTGGGACGTGGAGTCCGGCAATGAGATGCAGACGCTAACAGGACACCAGAACGTCGTGTACTCTGTTGGCTTCAACTTCCCCGCTTGGTGAGTGTTGCCAGAGCTAAAACCTATACAAATAAATAAAATTGAAGGGTCTGTTTGTAATTTCCAAATAACAGCTTTACTGGATGCATAATGAAAGTGTTTACGGTACATAAAAAAAACATTGTTTCTAATTTTTGTCTGTCTATATGTTTGTTCCGGCGATTCTGCGAAATCCTCAATGGATGTCCTCCACCGTGGGGCCGGCGAGCGGTCTGTCAGACTTCTACTGACTAAAACCACACGGTGTTCCTCCTCGTCACTTCTGGTTGGGGTGCGAGTACTCAATTGTATCCTGGCGCAAGTCCTCATGCATGCATTAACAGCATCCCAGGTCTCATCTTGGAGTCTCCCTGAGAGATCGCATCCGGAACGAGGTGACCGACAGAGAACAAGAGTTATCGACATAGCTCACAGAATAAGTAAGCTGAAGTGCAATGAGCCGGTCGTATTAGCCGTAGAACCGATGACCGTTGGGGTAGACGTGTTCTTGAGTGGAGACCGCAAATTGGCAAACGTAAAGTATGCCCTCAGGCTCGGTGGAGTGACGACGTTCGCAGGGTGGCTGGGTACCAACTGGATGAGACTTGCTGGGAATCGAGTTGAATGGCGTGCGATTGAGGAGGCCTATGTCTAGCAGTGGACTGCTGTAGGCTGATGATAATGATGATGAAGTCACAAAATCTGCAAGATAAACACAGATACACGGAAAAAACATAGTTCTCTTTCACTATAAACAAAATTCTATTTCCTCAGCAACCGCGTCCTGACTGGTTCCTTCGATAAATCAGCGAGGATATGGGACCCGGAGACAGGTGAATGCCTGGCAACGTTGCTGGGCCACCGTGGGGAAGTGGTGGCTTGTCAGTTCAGTTCCAAGGGAGACCTGGTAGCAACTGGATCCATGGACCATTCCGCCAAGCTGTTTGATGTTGCCACTGGTATTAACGTCTTTTCTCTTGTCGACTAAGTAAGAAAAGAAGCTATAGTATGAGAAATAGGGTGTTATGTTCCTCATTGAAAAGGGAATTTCGCTCGCCTGTATCCAGAATTCCAGACGGGACTGTGTCTCGTGGGATACGGCTCTACTCTACCTGCCATCACCACGTCTAGCTAAACCGGGTCCTGCCCGCCTCCATTGAAGAGAATATCACTAATCAAAAAAACTTGATTCAAAAATCATTAAAACTTTCATCAATTTGTACCTGTTGTTAGGAAACGAGATCCACACTTACACCGGTCACACTGCCGAGGTCATCGCACTGCAGTTCGACCCTAACGAGGGTCAGAGGCTCATCACAGGCTCCTTCGACGGCACGATATCCTTGTGGGACACCAGAGCTGAGGAGTAAGTTACCATCGACAACATGTCATCGTAATTGCTGAAATTACCCTCATGTTTAGCTGAAAGCGGTCCCTATTTTCATCAAAATGAGTTCAGAACGGGTATTTCCGTAGATCATTTATCTGACTGGTTTACCTAGCTGCTTCAGCTTAGTGCTTAATAGTTACCAGCTTACTATTTATCATAGTACGTACCGCAAATAAACGGACAGCCTAGGTTATGGCCAAAAAATAACCACAAGACCGGTGGTCCTCTAAAAAGGTAAATATATAAGAATTAACAAACATGTTCTGGATCTCTTCAAAGTTCGAGTGAATCGGTTTCATCTAGGCAAGTGACCCTAGGCCGCATCATCGCCTCACATCAGGTGAATGCCGGGCAATCGCAAGCCTATTTAAAAAGATTAGCAGTATTAAAATTTCAACAAAAGTGCGTCAAATTCTGAAGCGCCTACAGTAAATATGTGCATAATTTACCCGCTGAGTATGCGTTGCTATATAACATTGAGCAGGCTCTTTGTAGGAAGAGGAGGTCAAAATATAGTACCTACAGGTTACATTTAAAATACTGGTATTCAGCTACATCCAGTTAGACTTGATGCCGACCCCAACATACATGAGAAAAGGCTTGGTAAATGGTGCTCAATGCTGAGGGCTTAGGTATCTGACGAGGTCCGAATAACCACTACTTACCGAATAAATTCAAAACTGGAATACAAGTCGTATTAAATTACTTGCCAATTTAACGACGACCGCCGCTTGCCGATTTAACGGGGACTTAATCGTAGGTGGTGAAACAGGCCCTCAGTCTCTTTTGTAAATAAAATAATTTTGACTAGAATACGTTTACTTACTGACCTATTTCATCATCTAGTCGTGTATCAGTGCTCCGAGGCCACGATGGCGAGATCTCCAACGTGCAGTTCAACTGGGACAGTTCCCTCGTGGGCTCGTCCTCACTGGACGGCAGTGCCAAGCTGTGGGACGCGAGGCAGAGCTCCTGTCTGGCCACCGTGTCAGGGCATACTGATGAAGTAAGTAGACCTCCAGGGTCCTAGTACCTAGACTAGAGGTAACCCTGAAAATTGTTCTTCTGTTATGCACAGTGATGGCATTTCGGTAACGGCGCCGACTAACCAATCGTAGGTCGTAGGTTCAAACCCGGGCAGGAACTTTACGTCGTGTTATTGTTTTGCGCCGGATTTCTGTCCGGCCGTCCCATCGGAGTTCGGACAATGAGAGTGCCTTAAGAAAGAGAGAGCGCACCTGTGTTTGTGTAATATTATAGAATAGAATGAAATAAAGCAAATGTGTGTGTGTTCATTTGGCACATGCCACAAGTACCTACTCACAATACAACAATATTACATAGTATTTATAAAACCAAAACAAACGATTGTGTGGCGTCTACTATAGGTACACCTCTGCTTACCTCGGGGTGTACAGGCGTGATGTTATGTTAAGCTTTTCCATTGCAAGGTGCTAGACATCTGCTTCGACTGGGCCGGCCAGCGCATGGCCACGGCATCCAGCGACTGTTCCGCGAGGATCTATGACGTCAAGTCCGACTTCAAGGAGCTGGCTGTCATGAAGGGGCATCGCGGCGAGGTCTCCAAGGTTTGCTGTCCTATCCTACTAGTATATTATGATATAGTGTGTTTGTTGGTTGGTCCTTCTTTGATGCCGCGATGAAGCAGGGGGCCTAAAATGGCTGCTTTATCAGGATCATAACATGTAACACGTTAAAAATTTAAAATTCTTAAAATCGACTCTATGAGTTACATAGAGTCCATTTTAAGAATTTTTTATTTTATTTTACTACGTGTTTCAGAAAGGTGCAGTCATATTTAAGGACGAGGTTGATGACACAGGTGACACGTCCGCGATGTATTGCTTATGACATGTTTGTGTGCGCAAGCGCAACAAATTATTGCCGACAAAAATGCTTTCTGTACTTACGGTGAGATATCGAATCTACTGTCGAGAAAGACCTTTTCCACGTTTTCGTGAATGCAAACTTCTGCAATCATAATATGTAATGAGAAAAATATTATTCTATGCATTTATTTTTTATTGTTTGTGTAAACAGGTTTGCTTCAGCCCAGCTGGCGGGTGCCTGCTAACCGCATCGGCTGACAGGAGTTCTAGAATATGGAACACTACCACTGGAAACTGCATTCAGGTATTTTATTGGGATTATCCATTAACCCGCACAGGGCTCACGTGGTGATTGTAGTCCGCTCACTCTTAGCGAGAGGGGGCCTGTATCCCAGCTGTGGGAACGTTATAACAAACGCTATGCCATGCACATGCCTTTGCCTATTAAGAAGGCTATCACAATTTTTCTTGTTTTTGGGTGTTTTAAGAGTCTAACACTCAAATAGGTCAACTAGGTTGGTCTGGGATGGGTGATCAGAGGCCTTAAAAGTCTGACAAGTAGTCTTACCAAAGGGTACCGTATTACCCAGTACTAATTGGGTTGTGGAGGTCGGATAGGCAGTCGCTCCATGTAAAATACTGGTATTCAGCTGCATCCGGTTAGACTGGAAGCCGACCGCAACCCCGCAACATAGTTGGGAAAAGCCTAGATGATGATGAGTTGTAAAAGATATCGTGAAGACTAGGAAAGAAAAACGTATTAGACCTCAAATACCTAACATGGCAAAAAGGAAGGAGCAGGAAGGTGCGGTGATTAACTTTTCCTAGAATTGTAGATCTTTAATACAACCTACGCGTATATTAAATGCACCCAATACATCGCTTACAAAAATGTTACATCCTTGAGAAGTAATTGTGTCAATTATTCGTTGTTGTTTCGTAGTTCTCCTCGACGTTTGGTTTAAAGATGCTAGACAAAATTACTCACGACGATTTTTTTGTATCAACTAACTTGTTTATATAAATGTTCAAACTGATCGTCTATCCAAAAATGTTAAACCCGAATGACAAAGTCCTGTCACTCTTCCATTTGTAAAAACTTACACCTATTTCTGCTCACAGGTCCTGTCAGGTCACCAAGGCGAGATCTTCTCCTGTGCTTTCTCTTACGCAGGAGATGCAATCATCACAGCATCCAAGGACAACACCTGCAGGATCTGGAGGTGATTGGACTGGTGGATGTAGACCATCCCCCAGGAAAAATAACATCTCCAAATAACAACTACTCCCTTTAGAAAAAAGACTTTGAAAAAGCAACACCTGATTTAGGATGGTGATATATGTATAGTAGATTGTAGATCTAATAACACCTAGGTCACACAATCACAAACAAAATCTGCCAAAAACACTCAAACAACAATGACTTAATAATATTTAATTAATTAGTTATCATTTTATATTTTCTTAAACTTTGAGAAGTCTTTTGTAACTCCTCCAAATCATGTCACTTTTTATTTATTTAATCTTTATCATTAGCTAGAAAACCAGGTCGATAACGATTGACAAATTCCAGCTTACTGGACCATCATAATCTTATTTGGTGTCTGTCACAATCAACTCTGCCTACTGCTGGACACAGGCCTATCCCAAGTTGCACTTCTGTACCCTGTTCTCTCGTTCTGTATCCAGTCTATCCCAGCCGCCACGCTACACCGATACGAGATCTCCACTCTGTCTTGTCTGCTATCCCGGCTGACGGTTCTTCGACAAACATGGCCGGCCCACTGCCACTTCAGCTTGCTTACCTTGCATGCTTCATCAGTGACTCCGGATTCGGATAGCCACATTTCGGATCTTATTGGTATATCCCTGTCTAGCCTTATGCCATTATTTAGGGTAGGTCTATTCGTCATACTTCGACAAGTGCGTCTGTACTGGATCGTCAAAACATCATCGATGCTACGAATCACGAACTTCAGTCTTCTTCAACTCCATTCCTTTTCATTTTCCCTGGACTTTGATTTTAGCCTGTCAGAGCACGTTCAATCATACTAGACAGGACATGACAAAACATTGACCAAGACCAACCATTGTATTCCTCCCGATTAGAATACGGTAATGATGCGATAAACACAGGATTTAAATGCACATAATATGAAAGGCTTTTGTGGTAGACGAGAGGAATAACAATGGCTTAATCATCATGATGACGTCACCGGCTGAGTCACAGGACAGTGTGGTCGAGAGAATCAAGGACGGAACGTTGATTGTATCAATGGAGACGGGAAGGTGGGAGATGCAATTAAAAGCTTTTGCTAGAATGTTTCGTTAGGCTGCACTTTAGTGGTAACAAAACGGCATTTTTGGAACTCTGTACCATGGTAGGCCAGATCACGGTCAAAGTATTACCATCTGTGTGCTGTATTGACTGTACTACTTGGCCAAGATAATATGACAACTCGGTGGAATATAGGTCATCTGCCCGCTAAGCGCCTCAGGTCCTCTAAGGACCGGAAAGTCAATCAAATACTTCCTGATCATTCGGGTTTCATCCTTTCAACACGGTTGGATGTTGTTGTATCTTTACCGACCAAAATCCTTTCATGTTGGAATTATTTCAAAGGTCTGCGTTGCTAACTATCAAACTACTAGTCTGATCATTATAAATATGTAACTACCCTGTAGGCCCTGCAGTAATTTTACTGAGGTAACGTTAACATACCTCTTCAGAGATTTTAAGAGCTAGCCAAGAGTCTTCTGCCATTGTTAGGCCAAATTAAAACTTATGAAACCCTTCTTCCCCTACATCCCAGCATATTATTAGCTATTCTATTTGGTTCATCCTGTTTCCATTATCAAAAACAAATATCATTTTGAGTCATTTCCGTTAAGTACAGTCAGCAACAACACTTGTCACTTTGGTTTTTTGTCAAAATATTACGCTATTTAAAAAAAATATTGTAATAGCGTGATTTGAATGACGTGCTGTACTAAAATGTATTGTATGGGAATGGTATCGTGTCAATAAAATTTAGATGGCATGTAAAATGTTAATCGCCTTTCGATGCCGATTGTAAATGACGCCCATTGGTTTTTCGATCACAACTTTTACACGGTCATTGCTTTTGCATAGGTACTTACTTAAATAAGTATCTTTTAATAAAAACATGCAAACAAATTGATCTCAATTTAAGTTAGATATAACATAATTTGATCAGATAATGTTAACTAGATTAATAAAATAAAAAAAAACCCTATTTATTTATTTACCTTTGTTATTTATTAAATTATAATCAAAATTCGAACTACTATAATGTACTAGTTATCTACTTACGTAGACTTCTTTTCTTAGAATTATTTATTCTATTTAATCAGCTGTTAATTACATAAAAATTTTCCTACCTACTTATAAAATGTGTGTTATTTACTGTTTATGTAGGTACAGACAGTTGCATTAATTAGGTATCTGTCACGCATAAAACACTCAATAGAGGGTAACAATTAATGCAGCCTTCTGTACCTACCACCAACCTACCTTTTGATCACAAATATCTACATGAATTTTAAAACATTAAGTACACTTAAAAGAACTGCACGGGATGAACATCGCCTTGGCTCATCGGGTCGCCATCTACCAGGCCTCCGCCGCAAGACCACTGTCTAACTTCATGATGAGCAATGGGTGGCAATGGATCACGCTTGCCAACACCTAAGTTGCATTATCTACAATAATTCATGACATTTAAAAACAGGTAATTACGTGAATGTATTTGTTATACTTAACCACAAACCACATTAATAAAAACATGTTAGTGTTTTCCTCGTATGATAAGCTAAAACTGAAACCCGATAAAGGGTCCGCTTTAGTGAAACAGTCATGTACAGTCAACCACATATTCCTGTGAACAATTTGATGTTGACAGCGTCGTTTTGTAGAGTGCTGCATGATTCTTTTGATACAATCTCAATCTAAACCAACGCGGCCATTTTGTTTTTGTTTTATTAGAATTTCCACACACAATGTTTACCAACGCCCTCCTAACATCATCATTTATGCACCAGAAGATGACTACCAATAGGTATAAAAGCCTAAAGGTTACCTAAAGGTTTTCGTAGCTGATGTTTCTTAGATAATGTATACGGTTGGTTGACCGTAGGTACCTAATGTACTGGGAGCACCTAGTGGTATGTTCAGTGAGTAGGCTAGGTAGGTACATCCTGCCGGCTGCGACGGGGGTCAAATGAACTCAGATAATGACGACGATATGGGATCAACGCGAGCAGAAGTGCTACGAATATTGACAGAAACAAAACTATTATGTACAAAATTAAATGTACCTACAATTATCTTACCGAAGTAACTAGTTTTTTTTGTGTACCTACCTCGTAAGTATTGAAAAATGTAGGTCTAAACTAGCCTATTGAAATAGCTAAATAAACAACAAAATCGACTAAAAACTAAAGTAAAATATTCTTAATTAGTAAGTTACACTGTTGCGAGCCAAATTACAATAGCTTAGTAATTTAGTTTAATGGTGTTTCTAGCAAACAATATGTAGGTATAATGTAACTCAAAATTGTTATTAACACAACTGCAACATGCATTCTACTAGTTAATGAGAAAACTATCATCAGTCTTTAAAATGAAAGAACATGACGAATGACAAAAGTAATAAGTGGTGTCTAATAAGTGGATACAAACTAAGTACCTATAACAACTTCAATTACAGAAACAAATAGCTCATTCTACTTGCATTAAAATTCTAAACACGGAATAGAAAACTTATTATAGTCTGCGCCAGATAAGTAGGAATTGAAAGGTTATTGCTCTTTCCTTAATTTCTTTGCGTAGGTACCCCGACAATACAAATTATGAATCGTTTCTTATTACTAGAAAAAGTCAAGGATCACGATATAAAGGTCGTTTTGCGACAAGTTTAAGTATGTCATTATTTCTGTTTTCAGAATTATGTGTTTGAATAAAGGTATGCGGGTTAATGACCTTTAATTCCTACTTATCTGGCGCAGACTATAAGTAATTCTAAACAATCGCATAATCAATCAACTCATCAGAAAAAAACATATATAACGATGAAAACAAACACAACTACACGACTTTTCCCCACAACTGTACATCACATTGCATAACCGAGTAAACGCTTGGCCGGCGAGCGAGATCACTCATTATCACATTGGAAACCAAACAGAATGAACGTGTCCTTATAATCTAAATAATACATAAGTTAATACAACATGTTACGAATAATATTTTATACCATAGTGACGCTAACTTTAGTGCAAGCAGAATACAAGTATGTAACAAAATGGTTTCGAGTTCCCCTTGACCATTTCGGATTTCAGCGGAATGAAACGTTTCAAATCAAGTATTTGGAAAATGAAGACAACTGGGACCAGGGTAGTGGTCCAATCTTCTTTTATACGGGGAATGAGGTGAGTTCTGGAAATACCCTCTTACTTTTTTTCATTTTCTGTAGTATTTTCAGCTGTGTTTTAGAATTTCCGAGTTTTGTTACTAAACAAACCTTAGTAATTCTAATAATTAATGTCTTTGTACTTGTTTAGTGGTTTGATGTATGATCACAATAACAGTACTTAACCTACATATCATTATTGTATAATATATATATACTT
The DNA here is from genome assembly GCA_941918905.2 of Xestia sexstrigata. Taxonomy (NCBI): domain Eukaryota; kingdom Metazoa; phylum Arthropoda; class Insecta; order Lepidoptera; family Noctuidae; genus Xestia; species Xestia sexstrigata. The sequence continues at coordinate 1,835,204 of OW799201.2, read as the reverse complement.
GGTAATATTGTTTTGAATTGATATCATCATATCAATACTAATAAAACATGAGCAATATTTGTAATCACGTTCTCGAAAATGCCTCTAACGATTTCGATGAAAATTGCAATGTAGGAATTTACGGGGGCGAAAAATCGATCTAGCAAGGTTATCTGGGAAAATTCGATATATCTATTTTGACCCGAGCAGGGCTCGGTCGCCCAGGAACTAATTAACAGTATGTAGTTGCGATTAATAGAATAGTAAGCGAAAATAAGTCGGTTATTGAACAATAATTATCTAACGATATCGTGTTGGGTAATTTATTACGGGCTGCTGCAGCTTTGGAAAAAAGAAAACGCTGTTTTGATTGTGCTGATTTTCAGTCTAATTTAAATAAAAAGCTATGTCAGATGATAGACGTTTTTATTACTTCAAGAACTTCAAGAAATACTTATTAGTATAAGTATTGCCAATCTGTGCCATTTACTAGATATTTAAACCAAACAATACCCTTAAGACTGGCAGAATGATTTCATTCTCCAAAGCAACGTTATCTAGTAATCCAGAGTAATTTAGCGTCAAACGTGACCATATCACTTCGAATACTGTGTTATCGGAGTCTGTTTACATTTTAGTGAAATAGGACGTTAGCTCAGTCGATTACTCTGACCCCTTGTAAAAAGTTCTCTCCGGTCGAGTAGTAGACAATGCTCCATTAATCTCAGGTTCGATGCCCGGAAAAAAATACAGCAACTGTAGTGTTCAGTTCTTTGTGCTTTCAAGGTTTAAATTGCCGTTTGTTAGGTGCATCGCTCTTAGTGGTTTTTTGCATTCTTCTATCTTTATCATGTGGTTAGTGCCTAAGCCGGTGTCGGAGTTTGTATGTCGCCCATTGGCCTCTGACTATGCTTTACATGCCATCGAGAAGTATCTCTCAGGCATGCTTGTTTGCTCAAGATGTTTGTTTGTTTTGATGATTTTCGCATGATCAAGCGGTATAGACAGAAGCTGAAATAAATTAGGAGCCCCTTGCCCCGAGGCCTTAATAGGCAATTATGGCATACTCACCTACATAAACAAGGTCGCAAATGGAGCATTATGGACATTATGATCTCAAATTACATTTTATTATCTGTGTTTATTCGAGACAGCATGCATCAGGTCATCAGCTGCATCCGTAAACTGTAAACTCCCTTCTGGCTCAAAAGCTGACGTCTGGCGACGCCTTTGGTTAGGCCTATGTGTGTACTTAATGTAAGTTTCTTTATTTTAACAGACGGGATAAATAAAAGGTTCTCAGTAGTTATTCATAATTTTATTAAAACAAGCACCAATATTGTAACTACTGCTAATAGGGACTTCCTCTAACCACGTAAATATGTAGGTATAGGTAGATAAGGTACCTAGCTAACATCTAAATGCAACTTATTTAAACATAAAAATAGTCATTCTTTATTAAATCAAGATAACAAATCTCGGGTTTATATTAGACTCTTCAGTATTTACCAAAATATTGATTTTTTCTCTAATCTAATCTATAGATTCGCAAGTCATTGCATTTTTCTGTGTTAGGTAGGTAATATTATTGATAAGTCGATATAATATAGTTTATTGTAACTGGAACAGCATTTTTATGTCAAAAACTTCCTTCCTAAGCCTACTTTCTCATGTGTTTGCAAGACTTAAGGGTTCTTCCAGACGAGCGGCACGTTGCCAACTGCAGATAAACTGCAGCCGTCGCCACCTGTCGACAGCTGCCGTCTGCCGCCCGTCGCGTCGACGGCAGCCCTCGACAGGTGGCGACGGCTGCAGTTTATCTGCCGTTGGCAACGTGCCGCTCGTCTGTAAGAACCCTAACGCAGGATAATTGATTGTATTAATGATTTAAAGGTGTACAGTAAAGTACCTAACTGAATAGGTACCGGCTTAACCGGCTACCTACCTATACAAAATCAACAGGTAGGTACCTACAATTAGTAATTATACCACAATGTCTAGGTATGTCATCAATAAGTAAAAAATAACACGTGCATAACTTAAAACAATAATGAAGCGATTAAGACAGTTGTTTAGCTTCATATTGTACTCGAACAAGTCAAGTTTACCTAACTCATAATAACAAGAATTCAAGTAACTTACACTATAGGTATTGCATTATCAGTAGGTAGCACTTTGATATGTTATTAGTTCAGATTTTTAACATAATTATAAAAATGGGAAGTACCTAAGTACTTATTTTTTTATACCTAACTACCAACATACCTCTTTAATACCTACTAGTGCATAGGTATATTAGGTAACAATTAAGGCTTCGTGTCCAATTTCTCCGGTGAAACAGTAGAAAAAAACATCTATGAAGATTGCTATTTCATTTGAAAAATTGCAAATACGACGTTGAAAGTACGAAAATAAAGAAAGTCACTGAGCCATAAAGAATCTGATAACAATATTATTTTAAACGTTATAAGGCAGCTCAGCAAAATAACCACAACACTCCCTACTCATACTAGCTAGCTACTCATGCTATTTCTAGCGAAATATCTCGTCTTACTTGATTGTGTATGTGTTACGGGTTACGGCTATTAGCCAAAGTGCGGCTACACCTAGTTTTAGCCGGCTACATCTAGGTGTAGCCGGCCACATGCGGTTAAACTTAGATTTATCCGTTATCCTCTTATCTTCGGTCAGGTTAGGTTAGGTTAGCACATGCGGGTAAACTTATATGTATCCTCTTATCTTCGGTTAGAACTAGGTTTAGCCTTCATCATAGCGGCTAGAACTAGGTGCAGCTGCACACCGGTAGTTAGAGTAGAGTAGAGTAGGGACTCCATTTTCCGCACTTAGACTCTCATTCGGTCCGTTGTGCGTGGCTAAGTTAGCCAGCCTAACTCCGCCCAGAAACACAGAAGTTTCCTGGGAGCTTCACAGGCTTCGCGGAGCGACCTCACCGTTCCGAGGATTTGTTTGCGTTGGGTAGCCACGGCCTTGCATTCCAGAATGACGTGAGCGGCTGATTCTTCGGCGTCAAAGCAGCCCCTGCAGAGTGGGCTATGTTATGCGTGGCGCCTATGTTATAGAGATGTTTGTTTAGGGGAAAATGGCCCGTTTTTGTCCCTATTATTATTCTGAGGTTATTTCTACTTAGGCTGAGCAGTCGTTTTGTTAGTCGCGGATGTAGACTTGGCATCGCCATTTTTTACTGCCTGCAGTCTGTAGACCGCGACCATTTGTTGTTATGAAGTTCAGTTGATCTCTGGCGAATCCATGTACGAGATTGTGAGAAAGGTAGAGGAAGGAGTGGGTATGGGCCTAACACTGCCATCTCGGAACCTCTCTTCCCAGAGAGTGTGATGCGCGTTGGAATTGGTTGCGATGATAAGTTCCAGTTTCTCCCTTTTGGAGTACTCCACGAGCCACGAGCTCTGGTAATGGCACGTCTTCGTCGCCTGGCAGGTAGGCCGAGGCGAGGACGATATCCGGAAGATCCTGTTCTGTTCTGGAGAGCCTCGTTGCTGTCAGGTCTCTTGAACAGAATTCGTTGATCCTTGATATCCCAAAACATATACCTAACCTATTAAAGGTTAGGTATATGTTTTAAGATAAAAATGCAGGTTCGTGGGTTGCTTACGGAGGTGTCTAGCAGCAACTTACCTCCGATGTTCGCAAGACCACATATTCTGCCGCCCCTAATCCACGGCTCTTGGATAAGGGCAATGGTCTTTTGGTGTTGGTTGTTCAGCACTCTGCGCAAAGTAGCCGACGCAGATTGGCTGTGCTGGAGATTGGATTGGGTTGTCCCGCAAAGAGCAGAGGCTGCTGTCCTCTCTCTCCTCCCCTGCCGGAAAGCAGCCCTCGTCCGAAGTTAGTCCGGGCGAGGATGGATCCTGTGTAGGTACTTTCGTAAGTTGTTCCCCCACCCCCTCTACGGTCTCCATCGCGAGTGGCGACGAGGACCGCCTAGGTGGTGGCGGATCAAGCTTCGGCCCAGGCACTACGGGGGCCGTTGCCGTTGAAGGCGTGGTGACCCCCTCACTGGCTACACCCTCCTCCAGGAAACGGATGTACATGCTGCCCATGAAGTGCCTATTTTGGTCTTTAATTGTTTTGACCATGGACTTTGGCACACGGAAGAAGAGACAGGTACTCGGGGGCTCCTGTTTTACCCTCTCGTGTGTCAGGGTCTAGGTATTTATTTTTAGGTTAGAGTTTTGTCGGGTAAGGAGCTTGAGTAGTGCCGGAGTGTCCTCAGTGTTTTCCGGAACAAACAGCGTACACAGCGCCTTTTTTGGTATTTCGGCTTGAGGCCGAACGGTTAGACTAGTCCCCGGTAACGGGGACGTCATGTTGGTAGTGATCCGCTTGACCCAGGCCAGCGTAAAAGCGTCCTCGCACCAGGTTTTCAGAACGCCTTCGGCGAAGTGGGCCTTCCCTCGAAGGTGGATCGCTGTGTTTACGGTTGGGTTGGAGGGGTTGAGATCTGCCATAAGCAGCGCCCGCAGCTCTTTTTCAATGTTTAGGCGGATCCCCTCCGCCTGTTCTTGCGTCATGTCCTCAAAAGGCTCCATCATGATGGCGACGCACAGCTCATTGTTCCTGTACGACGCGGCCGCTTCGGCGTGGCTCACCAAGGAACCGTCTACCATGTGGGAGCGAGCAGGCTTGCTCCTCTTGCCTATCCCAGTCGGAGTGATGGTATCCTCGGGTCGCTCACGCTTCTGCGCCCTAGCAGGAGTTCCCCGCCGGTGGGTTTTTTACGTCCCCTCGGTCTGGAGCTGCGTTTACTCTTGGTTGCCGTGGTAGCCGCACCAGCCGGTGTCGATGTACTTACCGACACTCCGGCAGTGGCCGCCACAGTGTCTTGCTGCGCGGGCTTTACCGGTGCAGGCAGACGCTTCTTGGAAGACGTTGCTGGATACGGTGGTCCAGGTTTGTTTGACTGGAGACTGAATGGCGTCCCTAAGAGACGACATGTCGATCCCGGTCGTGTTGGCTGTCCCTGCCGGTATGGCTTCGGTCAGACTCGTAAGGTCCCTCTCCGAGGCATCAGAGGACGCAGCCTTAGGCGGTTTTCGCTTAGGCGCATCCTGCGACGCCCCTCTAGTTTTTGGTGTGATTGGCGCATCAAGAGACGCAGCCTTAGGTTGTTGGTTGGTAGCTAACTTTGGCACATCAGAGGACGCAGCCTGAGTGTTGGTTACACACCGGTGGTTAAAATTAGGTGTATCCTATTTATCATCGGCTAGAACTAGGTTTTCAGTTCAGTTAAGCATTTTGGTTTTGTTTTGAGATTGTTATCTTGCGTTAGTTAATCCTAATTATTTACTTCTAATTTTCAGGGCCAAATAGAAGTGTTTGCCAAGCACACAGGCTTCATGTGGGAGATCGCACAAGAATTCAGAGCGAAACTTGTGTTTGCTGAGCATAGGTAAGTGCATATTGTAACTTGACTTGATATCTATACCCCTCCCCCTCTTTACCCCTAATACCGCTCCCTCCCTTCCATCATACCGAGAAGGTCATTCACTAACCGCCTGACTAAGGATTTTCGTCCATTGTGACCCACGGGCCCACGGCCAAGCAACATAGATGCGTGACTGGCAGACAAAGGAACCGAAGAAAAGACGAACGGAGTGGAGAATTGACCAATCACATAGGCAATCTACATCGCGTCTCTCGTTCTCTCCTGGGATTGGACTGTTCTCGAAATTCTCTGTACTGCACCGGTCCAGTTGTCTTCGCTGTGGTGAAAACTGGGTCTAACGTGGCTGACCTCTCCGTTCACGTTCCGTTCGGTTTTGTGCATTAAAAAGTGCTAGATGATCTTGATTTCCACCATCCATGAACCTATGTGTGACCTCATAACTCACTAAAATATTTAAAAAAACCAGATACTATGGAGAATCAATGCCTTTCGGCAACAAGTCCCTGGACAACGAGCACATCGGGTACCTGTCGTCGGCGCAAGCACTGGCTGATTACGCAGATCTCATCAACTACCTCCAAGGCAACAACATCAAGCCTAGATACCCGGTGATCGCGTTTGGGGGTGAGTTTAAAACTACATTTTCGACCGTCCGGTCCTAAATAATGTGGAAAGACATACTTAATTAATAAATAATGTCAGCCATATATACATATACAGGGTGGAATTTTGTAATGCCACCTGGAGGGAAAGTACTCTTAATACTGCAGATAGAAAATTTTACTCAAAGGAAACACTCCTTTATTTTTGAATAGAAAGCAAACTGCATTCAAAGATTTTCGAAAATTCTCTTCTCCCACACCCGGGAATCGAACCGGCTAAAATCTGAAAAATTATACCCTGTACTTTTATTGCATCGATCGTTAGGGTCAATTATAAGGATGAAATCTCTCTAACAAACATGATAAATTAAATGAAAGGAAAACCAGGAAATTTGAAGTTACAAATTCAATGAGTCAAGTTAAAGCTCTTTAACTAACATCCATCTTTTGTAATGCAGACTCCTTTGCGACATACTCGTAGCTGCGTGTATGAGGTAATTTAAATATGGAATGTTAGATTATAATTTGAAAATTAGATTGTCACAGTTGTTATTCACATTTGATTGTTTTTACAACTCATTTCACATTTTGTCTCACGGTGAAAATGGCTTATCAAGAACAGTTTGATTTAATGGAAGCTTATTTTTTAAATAACAAAAACGTGAATCTAGCTCTGCGGTGGTATGGAGAGATATATCAAGACCGACAGGCACCAACTCGGTTCGTATTGAAAAGAATGGTAGAAAATTTAAAGAATACGGGTGGTTTCAAGAAGAGACGGCAAACTATTCAACAAAACTATTTTGATTTTGAACTAGATGTTTTAACATACTTTGAATCATTTCCGAAGGCTTCAAGTAGAGAAGCTGCCGATGAATTAGGAACAACCCACACTCGCGTACTTAAAGTGCTGAAAAAGTATAAGTATAAATGCTATCGTGAAGGTCGGTTGGTGCAAAAATTGCATATTGGGGATCGTGAGAGACGATTACAATTTTGTGAAAACATGCTTGGAGAAATTGACCGAAACCCTAATTTTTTGAGTAACACTGTATGGTCTGACGAAACCAACTTCAGCAATAATGGCATGTACAATCGCCGCAATAACCATTATTGGTCTCGAGTGAATCCTGTTCGTGTTCATGGAACTAACAATCAAGTAAGATTTTCTTTCAACGTTTGGTGCGGAATTATGAGAAATAATGTAGTGTTAGTCCACGTGTACGAAGGTCATTTAAACACTGTCAAGTATATTGAACGAGTTACTTAAATGGTTTCCCCGAGGAAGAGCGAAACCAAATAATTCTACAGCAAGATGGTGCTCCAGCACATAACAGCAGAATCACTACTGCCTACATTAATAACCATTTTAATACCTGGATTGGTACAAACGGCACAATCAGATGGCCTGCGAGATCGCCAGATCTCACCCCATTAGATTTTTTTTTTTTGTGAGGATATGTAAAAAATCAAATTTACATGAAATCTTATGCGAATGACAACGAGTTGAGAATTGAAGTTCAGAATACGATTTATAATATTCACCACAACACTTTATTAAAGGTTACTAGAAATGAATTTGTTAAAAGAATAAATTTATGTATCCAAGAGAATGGAGCCCATTTCGAGCAACTAATTAGTTAGTTTACCATTTTTTGTAAATAATTAAATTAATTTAAGATTTCCTGGTTTTTCTTTCATTTAATTTATCATCTTTGTTAGAGAGATTTCATCCTTATAATTGACCCTAACGATCGATGCAATAAAAGTACAGATTATAATTTTTTCGGATTTTAGCCGGATCGATTCCCGGGTGTGGGAGAAGAGAATTTTCGAAAATCTTTGAATGCAGTTTGCTTTCTATTCAAAAATAAAGGAATGTTTCCTTTGAGTAAAATTTTCTATCTGCAGTATTAAGAGTACTTTCCCTCCAGGTGGCATTACAAAATTCCACCCTGTATATGTATGACTGGCTTTATTAATTAAGTATAATGATTTCAAAATCCGGGGTTTTTTCAGTTTTAGTTAAAGATCGAGGGCCTAGACCACACCTAGACAAAGCGTTATTCTATCAACAATAACGATAATGGAAAAGACGAAAATATATTTAACCTAGCAACAGCTTTCGAGAATTAGGTTATTATGAGCACGTAACTAACGTATGACTTGACGATTACAGGTTATACGCTATTGTAAGAAAACAATAGTTTCCCTATTCTCTTTTATTATCATTCATATACATACATTATCTGTTGGAAAAATAACAATAAGCCCATCACATAGCTCTATCATTAACTATAGTAGGTTATAAAAGTCTTTCATTTTGATTTTGCTAAATTTTCAGTCAATGTAATATTTTGTCGTATTGATTATGACTTTTGCCTTAGATTATGATAGATCAGATGTGTCATCGTATCAGCAATGCAGCATAGAATATTTTAAACCCGTGTTCGACCTATATTGGGTAAGGTTCTTACATTCCCTCTTCAGCCAGCCAGCCATCGCGCAACGCCAAAATCGTCAGAACCACTTACTTAGTTACTAATACTCATAGTTCAATGTTTTTTGTGACACCTTCCCTGGTTTATTCTTCTTTGCCAGCCAAAACTGATACTGCAGTCTTCCTACATCTTAATTTTCTCGTCCAGGCTCCTACGGTGGCATGTTAGCAGCCTACTTCCGCCTGAAGTACCCTCACATCATCAACGGCGCCATCGCGGCCTCCGCCCCAGTCCACATGTTTTCCGGCATGGCGCCCTGCGGAGTGTTCAAAAGGCTCGTGACTTCCAGCTTCAAGACTGTGAACACCAACTGTTCTAGCAACATCAGGAACTCATGGGGTGTTATTAGGTAAGAATTTAGAATAATATATTACTTTGGCAGTTGCAACAGGGTTCTACAGCCTTTTCTCTCTCTTCAGTCATTGTATGAAACCAGATGGACAGAAATGATATCAATAAGATGTCATGAATGACTACCTAAGTAACAAAAATTGGTACTATAAAACTCCTGAGAACGTTTTGGAGCGTGCTATAAGGCTGCATTTTCAGTACTATAATGGTGTTGTAAACGTTTACAAAACCCCAAATAGGCCCGAGTTTTGTCACTGATTTATTCTATAAACATTACATAAGTGCTGTCTGCAAAGTTTATGTCACGAATTTGCACTATAAAAGTAACCAAAACATGTCTAAAGTGCTATTTTGCACTGTAAACGTTTTGAGTGATCTTTCTATCACACTTATATTGTTCACCATTTTTTGTTCGTGTTGTGTCAGTCGTGTTCCTCAAGAAAACAAAAAATATCGGAAAGTTATGCTATAGGTCATTTGCCATTCTTGCTTAACATATCATTGTAATAAAAAGGACATATCGTCCCCGTAGCGCAAAAAGTCACTAAGTCCGAAAATGGCCAAAACGAGTTATCTATGTCATTAAAATCACATTTTTTTTCTCGCTCTCGTTTTTGATTTAAGTAATGTGAAAAGTAAGCAAGTCTACCCTTTGGACCCCAGAGCGTAATGGAAGAATTAACTAATTTAGTTAATTATTTCATATTTATCTTAATTGTACAAAATACGAAACTAAAGCGACTTAATTACTTTTTCATTTGAATTGTTAATGCATGCAAACGCCTTTTTAGGTATCGAAAACATCACTAAAATGATTTAGTGAGTTTTTAACATACAACTCGACATAGTGATTCCTTAATTATTATTTTTAAATGATTTGTACAATACTCCGAAAGCGAAAAGTCATCATCTCATTTTAATGTTTTTTTTTTGTATTGAAGTGGCACATAAGATCTATTGAGAATACAAATTAAAGAGTTTTAATTAACCTTCGACGTGCATTTTAAGTATTAAGTTAATTTCGCTCGCGAGTTAGTGAGTTTGTCGCGGCGAGAGCGACGTGCGCGGCACGTGGTGACTTTCATCAATTCGCGGCATTGACGTCAACCGACGTACAATACATGCATGCCTATGTCTCAGAGACTGACGAAGTCCTAAAAAGTTTGTCAGGTAATAATTATAGTCCTCCTGGCCGTTTTCGGTCACGGCGGCCAATCTTAGCCAAGATTAACCATCGGTGCAGGAGATATTATAGTGCACAAGTGTACGCACAGGCACAGGTGCACTCTCTGTTCCTTTTCTCTCATAGTCCGATGGGACGGTCCGACACGACCGGGGAGGGATCAAGCACAGGACCAACGGCTTATCGTGCTTTCCGAGGCACGGGGTATCTAACCGACAACTTCCAAACTCCGGGCTACTACTGAGAAATATCTAATGGAAAAACCCAATAGCACTTTTTGTCCGACCCGGGAATCGAACCCAGGACCCCACGCGCAGTAGTCGCGCTTGCGACCACGAGACCAACGGGGCAGTTCAGTGTCAGGTATCACAGGGCCAGAAATCCTCTTATAATTATATGCTTTTATTGCATTAACATCGATTTCTGAAATAATTTAGGGCAGACCAAAAGAAAAGAAGGTTGCTCCACTCATTGGCCGAGTTGGCCGATTGGGAGTTCATGTGGTGTCATGCGGCTATTAGACCTATAGACCACCGCTCAGTTCCTATAGTATAGTAACGAACTTCCTGTCACGCATAGGTACTGCGAAGGAAGGGCAAGAGTCCTAATGAACGGATACTTCTCATCAGAAACTGGTTAGGCAGTAATTAGCAGCCCAAAAGAAGTCTTCAGAGAATATGTGAAAAATGTAGTTTAAAAGGAATAAATAAATGAGGGACACCACCCCTCACTATCAGCCATTAGTAGTCCATTGTTGGACACAACTCTCTAATTGCACGCCATTCAGCTCGGACACGATCTCTAGCGCTCCTGAATCTAAATGTTGAGGTTAGCAGATTAGCTGAACATTACTCTGTCAGTGATTTACCTCCCGGGGAGGTTTGAATGGAGGTTTGGAGGAGAGAATGTCATGCTCACTTAAATGTCTCGCTGATGGTGGCGGGTGTGTCGGGTCATTTAGTTCCCTTCAATATGGTTGAGTTGAATAGCGCCGGTACATGCGTCATGTTTGTGAACTGGCGCTGTCAGTTGGGACTGGTCATCTCTTAGCTGCCAAGGTTCATTTTAATTACTTTATTCGTAAATTGTTGATCTAATCTTTTACTCTGGACGCTCTTAGTGTGCACGTCTTTCTACATCGTTCTCACATATATGTATAATCTCAAAATTAATGATGTAATCAAGATTTTGTACCAATATTTTGATTTTAAAAGAGTGTCCATGGAGTTTCTTGCCCGTTCTTCTCCATAGAGATCTACGCTAGGGAATGGGCAACTACAGTACTTTCTCAAGTTAATATGCCTTGTGACTGGGACTGTAGCTTTGATTTTCTTTTTTGTATTTTTGACATTCAAAAGTGCCGTAATGGTCTAATTGAAATAAATGCTTTGAGTTTGAGTTTGAGTTTGTTTAAAGTATTATATCGGTTTAGCGGATTCCTGCACCGGTATTCCTTCACTTTTAGGGACCTGTCCGTGGCCACCATCGACGCCGTCGAGGTGGCAGAGTTCTGGTTAAAACTAAGTTTATTTGAAAAAAGGGAATCATCGACACGAAGAAGAAGCTAACCGCTTATCTAAGAAAAGACTAGCCAGATTAGCACCTGTTGCCTGAAGCCCCAGGCCTTTTAGATCATGTTTTCAAAGTGGTCGCCTACGAAACTACTCCTTGATTGGCAGAGATTTCTTCTTCACAGTCGCTCACTCACTGCTAAGAATGGTGACTCCGTTTCAATGCCAACTTTTCTTTATCTGTTACGATCAAGATAGATAAAGAAAAGTTGGGTTTATCGAGTTGTTCAGACATTTGATCAGACCGACATTTTGGGCTTAGGCCTCTTAGTTTTTTGCCCTCAATTTTTTCCTGTTAGCGTAAGCCGTTCCATGTTGTTGTACCTTTGCGGACAATGTGACCAAATGTCACGACACGTTGCAATTTAGTTCGCAGCTGCCCTTATTGGTTACAGAGCCAATATTCTGAAACTGGTTGACTATTTCGTTTTTTGCTAAGAGGTCCTTACGCTTGATGGTTTTGAAGCGATCAATTACGAGAAGCTTGGTCTTAGTCTTGTTTATCGCGAGACTCATTCTAAGGCTAACAGCTTCCAACCAATGCGGTAACTCCGCTATTTCAGCTTTTATAATTCTAAAAGGTTACGTAATGGTTGTGTAAGGTACTTTTATAGTGCAAATTGATCCTGTAATAGTGTTTTCCACACTGCTACAAACCTAGTACTGTAAAAATTAATTTGACGCGTTATTAGAGTAAAATAGATACATAAAAGTGTTAGAAAGGTTGTCTATAGTACTAAATAGTACCAAAATCATTTTTCTCATTTCTATTACAGTGCAACACTTTAAAGATTCTTTTGTATGGTCCTGTAAGCATTCTAAGAGCTAAATTATAGAACTTAAATGCTCTTTAATCTTATAGAACTAAAACGCTTTGTTACAAACCTTTATAGTACAAGCAGTCACAATGGTTACCGTTAAAAGCCTACTATATCACTCTTTGGTGATTGGTTGGCCCGGCCACGATGCCAAACAAGGTCATGGTTATGGCAGGAAACTGTACGGATATGTACCTTTTGGTACCAGAAAGAGAAATAAGAGTACCACATTATTTCATGACTTATACACCATTTTCAGTGACCGGGCTACACCGTATCCGTCCTTTTTCACGCATTGCCCCTTTATATGAATCTGAAATAAATAGGTTCCAAGTCTCTTACCTTCCGAGATCCGTCTCAAGGGGCGGAGAAGGGGGGCAAGGGGGGCAACTTTGAAAACTGGTTTTTACTTTTCCGAGCATCCTCTATATGAATCCGTAAAAAAAACAAAACACGGGTCTCTTAGTTTCCGAGATACGATAGGGAGAGGCAGGGCAGGAAGGGGCTCAATAAGGGGATGTTTGGCACTTTTCCCCTACTCGTGAGAGTTACTTGTTTACGAATCTGTCAAAATATACCCCCCATCCACCATCTGGGAGAACAATTATGACAGTGAGTGAGTGGTAATCGAGCTTTATACAGGGTGGAATTTTGTAATGCCACCTGGAGGGAAAGTACTCTTAATACTGCAGGTAGAAAATTTTACTCAAAGGAAACATTCCTTTATTTTTGAATAGAAAGCAAACTGCATTCAAAGATTTTCGAAAATTCTCTTCTCCCACACCCGGGAATCGAACCGGCTAAAATCTGAAAAAATTATACCCTGTACTTTTATTGCATCGATCGTTAGGGTCAATTTTAAATGAAAGGAAAACCAGGAAATCTTAAATAAATTTAATTATTTACAAAAAAATGGTAAACTAACTAATTAGTTGCTCGAAATGGGCTCCATTCTCTTGGATACACAAATTTATTCTTTTAACGGATTCATTTCTAGTAACCTTTAATAAAGTGTTGTGGTGAATATTATAAATCGTATTCTGAACTTCAACTCTCAACTCGTTGTCATTCGCATAAGATTTCATGTAAATTTGATTTTTTATTTATCCCCACAAAAAAAATCTAATGGGGTGAGATCTGGCGATCTCGCAGGCCATCTGATTGTGCCGTTTGTACCAATCCAGGTATTAAAATGGTTATTAATGTAGGCAGTAGTGATTCTGCTGTTATGTGCTGGAGCACCATCTTGCTGTAGAATTATTTGGTTTCGCTCTTCCTCGGGGAAACCATTTAACTCGTTTCTTAAGAGATCCAGTATTTCAATATACTTGACAGTGTTTAAATGACCTTCGTACACGTGGACTAACACTACATTATTTCTCATAATTCCGCACCAAACGTTGAAAGAAAATCTTACTTGATTGTTAGTTCCATGAACACGAACAGGATTCACTCGAGACCAATAATGGTTATTGCGGCGATTGTACATGCCATTATTGCTGAAGTTGGTTTCGTCAGACCATACAGTGTTACTCAAAAAATTAGGGTTTCGGTCAATTTCTTCAAGCATGTTTTCACAAAATTGTAATCGTCTCTCACGATCCCCAATATGCAATTTTTGCACCAACCGACCTTCACGATAGCATTTATACTTATACTTTTTCAGCACTTTAAGTACGCGAGTGTGGGTTGTTCCTAATTCATCGGCAGCATCTCTACTTGAAGCCTTCGGAAATGATTCAAAGTATGTTAAAACATCTAGTTCAAAATCGAAATAGTTTTGCTGAATAGTTTGCCGTCTCTTCTTGAAACCACCCGTATTCTTTAAATTTTCTACCATTCTTTTCAATACGAACCGAGTTGGTGCCTGTCGGTCTTGATATCTCTCTCCATACCACCGCATAGCTAGATTCACGTTTTTGTTATTTAAAAAATAAGCTTCCATTAAATCAAACTGTTCTTGATAAGCCATTTTCACCGTGAGACAAAATGTGAAATGAGTTGTAAAAACAATCAAATGTGAATAACAACTGTGACAATCTAATTTTCAAATTATAATCTGACATTCCATATTTAAATTACCTCATACACGCAGCTACGAGTATGTCGCAAAGGAGTCTGCATTACAAAAGATGGATGTTAGTTAAAGAGCTTAACTTGACTCATTGAATTTGTAACTTCAAATTTCCTGGTTTTCCTTTCATTTAATTTATCATGTTTGTTAGAGAGATTTCATCCTTATAATTGACCCTAACGATCGATGCAATAAAAGCACAGGGTATAATTTTTTCAGATTTTAGCCGGTTCGATTCCCGGGTGTGGGAGAAGAGAATTTTCGAAAATCTTTGAATGCAGTTTGCTTTCTATTCAAAAATAAAGGAATGTTTCCTTTGAGTAAAATTTTCTATCTGCAGTATTAAGAGTACTTTACCTCCAGGTGGCATTACAAAATTCCAGCCTGTATAGAACTAGCGGACGTCACGCGGTTTCACCCGCGTATTTCCCGTTCTCGTGGGAGTACGGGGATAAAATATAGCCAATGTTACTCAGGGTGAATGTAGCTTTCTAATGGTGAAAGAATTTTTGAAATCGGCGCAGTGGTGTTTGGGTTTATTCATTACAAACATACACACACACAAAAATACAAATCTTTCCTCTTTATATTATTAGTGTAGATAATAATGCTATAAGGAGCTAGCTAATTGCAACATAAGCTTCCACAGCATATGCATTACATTCAATTTTTTTTCAGAAATTACACCTCAACTGCCAACGGCTCAGAGTTCCTGCAAAAAACCTTCAACCTCTGTACACCCATAAAGAACTCAACAGACCTGAACGTGCTGCTAGAATTCCTGGAGTCCATGTACTCTACGCTGGCCATGGTGAACTACCCGTTTGCCTCAGACTTCCTGACTCCGCTGCCTGCTGAACCCGTGAGGGTTGTCTGCGAGTATCTGAAAGAGTCTTTGACTGGCGACAAACTATTACAGGTACACACATCTTAATCATCATACAATGTCTCCACTCCTGGGACACAAACCACCAATCAGTGAGAGTGATTTAGCCTAAATAAATAAGAACATCTCGCGGACCGGATGCGCGTTAGTGGATGTCACATATTTTCGAATTTGTGGCTGGCGGCGTTGCTGGATTCCACACGATGTTATCCTTCACTGTGTTTGTACCCTGCACAAAGTCTGTTATATATGTGGCCTCTTTGCTATAACTTCATTCATTCTCTCATATATTTCTTTTTATACATTGTCATTGTCAGTTGTCACTGCGACTTATACTAATTAAAATATTGAGTCTACTATGAACAGAATTTCTTAATTAGTAAATACATAATAAAGTCTTTGTAAGCGCTCATTGTTGTGTACTACATTCACGAAACTTGACGTTTTCTAATGATCTATCTTCGATTTCAGGCCATTTCACAAGTGATAGATGTATTTACAAATTATGAGAAGAAAAATAAATGCGTTGATTATCAGAAAGGAGATGACTACGGCAACCTCGACGCCAGTGGGTGGGACTATCAGGTAACGATCATAATTAAAACAATAATTAAATTCCAAGAAGTTCCAAGACTAAACTGGCAATTGCGTACACTGGCTGAACAGGTCCTGTCAAATCTGTTTGGACCTCAAAAGACCATCTCTGAAACTAATCTACATGGTTCTCATTATGAACAGACCATTTTTTTTAATATCTGAGTGTTACGGTGTTTCTTTTCGTAGTGGTCGGATAGTAAACAACGACCTCACTTATTTTATTGACACGTGTTAACGTATTTTTTTAAATTAATTCATTCATAAAACCTGTAATTATACTTCCTTTTCAAAGGCTTGCACAGAGATGGTGATGCCGATGTGTGCCAACGGCAAGAACGACTTGTTTGAACCAGAGACCTGGAACTTCACGACGTACGCCGAGGACTGCCATAAGAAATACAACGTTTACCCACGAGAAAATATGGCTAGGCTGGAGTATGGAGGCAACAGGCTCCAGGCAGCTTCGAATATTGTATTCAGTAATGGACTTCGAGATCCCTGGACAGGAGGTAGAATTATACTATTTTACTGTTAACCCGCTCAGCCTTTAGAACTAGTCTAGACAAAGATATGGAGCTTTATAACCTAATGGAAGCTCAAACAAACCTGGTGAAGAAAACTGTTCTTTAGATGTCTAAGCTCCCGGAAATCAAGCCGTGATGTTATGTGCCGAGTCGATTTTAAACGCATTATTATGTTTCTTCTTACAGGTGGAATCCTCGACAGTTTAAGTGAGTCAGTAAAAGCAGTGGTGATTGTAGACGCTGCTCATCACCTGGACCTGATGCCTAGCAACCCCAGTGACCCCGAACCGGTGAAGGCGGCCCGGAACATTCACAAAGAACACATCGGCAGGTGGATCCAGCAGTACCGGGAACAAATGGCCAATACGCGTAGAACTTGATGCTGGGTTTTTTGACTGTTAATATTACCTGACCTAAATATATGATTGTTAAATCATTAATGTTATTATTTGTTGATAGTGTTTTCATAAATAAAAACCAGATCCAATTAGCTTTCCTCTTCCACATCTTAATCCATGCCATCCATGAGCGTCGCCAGGGGGAGGAGCACGAACATTGCTCTTGCAGCATTACATTGTTCTCAGAAAGTAGACCTTCAGTTTCTGAATAGAAGGTCAAAAGAGAAACTAATTTATCCAGAGTCAAATTATCGAGCTCCCTTCGCTCACTCTCATGGTGAAGGATCTTTTAATTTGACGACACGGTTGCGCAGTGGCTGACCTTGTTCCGGGTCTGGCTGTTTCCTTGTGTGAGTTTAAATGTTTGGAAACGCACCCACGATACAGGAGAAATTCGTAGTGTTAAGGGCAGGTAGTGCCAATTTTCCCAATTTTACATAACTTTGATTCAATAGTAAACAAACAAATAGTGATTTTTTAAATCCAAAAAAAATATAGATTATAGTTGACTATTTCTACTTTGATAATTTGTGGTTCAAAACATGATATCGAAAACTTCACTCGATAAAAAAAATCCGAACAGGAGCCTAATTCGAATATTTTTTTTATGTTTTCCTTAATTTTCTTGAAGAATATGAAAGTTTTACTTCAAAAAAAAATATTTAAGGAAAGTAAATAACATATAGAACAATAATTTGTGGTTACATTTTGCAAAAGAGTTTAATCCTTTTAATAATAAATGATTATATAATAAAGTGGCTTGCGTACGTGGATTCAGTCGCCCGCCAGTTTTTATTACTGAATACATACCCCGCCAGTGGAAATCGTCAACCATAATACCTTTACACAAGAAAGGAAAGAAAAACGACATATCAAATTATAGACCTATTAGCCTCATGTCTAACGTGTATAAATTTTTGATCCAAAATCCTACTAAACCGCGTAACAAAGATACTGGACGAAAATCAACCAAGGGAACAGGCGGGATTTCGGAGTGATTTAATAATAATTTTGTTTCTCCTAGTATTCATGATTGTAATCATTCAGTTATGTTCTCTGACAGTATAGGTAGGGGGCTAGGTAAATTAATTAGTAATAACCTGAGTTATTGTACCCAAAACAATTGTAAGTCAGGGTCAACCTACAAACAGATTATGGCTTCAGTAATAAAGACTGTTTGTGATCCTAGTACCACCATTACAATATGTGTTGGTAATAGTTCAAAGATTAAAAAGGAAGACATCACTGACTGTGTTTAAGAGTTGTTGAAGTTAAAGTGTAATAAAATAATATTTTATTCTTTTCCATATTTTGAAAGTTTATGTAACAGAAAAAACAATTATATTCACATGTTAAATATACATTTATATTTTTTAGCAGGTCATTATAGTGACAAACTTACTACTCTGTCAAGAAAGTACCGGGAAAAGATCAATAAAACACAAAATATTAGTTATTTATCCAAATTTATTTTATCACCTTCAAAGTATGCTCCTTCAGAACCGACACACTTACGCCAACTAATAATCCAATCATAAAAATATTTTTTAAATGCTTATTTCAGAATTGAGTTCAGTTCTCGCCGCGAATTCTCCTTTATGTCTTCTACTGAATGAAAGCGGGTGCCACGAAGTGGTAATTTGAGTTTAGGAAAAATAAAGAAGTCGGCTGGAGCCATATCTGGTGAATAAGGTGGTTGCTCGATGGTATTTGTTGAGTTTTGGTCAAAAAATCATTCACAACTGTGCGAAGGCGCATTATCGTGGTGCAAAATCCAAGAATTTTCTTTCCACAAATCTGGCCCTTTTATCTAATTTGCTCTCTTAAACGCTGCATAACGTCCGAATAATATTTTTTATTTACCGTTTGACCTTCCGGCAAGATTGTCAGTCACTATTTCCTTCACTTTTGCGATGTTAACTTCAGTTGCAGACGTTGATGGCATACCAGAACGAGGCAAATCTTCCATCACACCTTGACCGCTTTTGAACGCTTTGTACCACTCATAAGCGCGTGTTTTTGATAAAGTCGATTCACTGTAAGCCTTCTGTAACATTTTCAGAGACTCCGAACTCGAAATTCCATTGGCGATGCAAAATTTAAGACAAACTTTTTGTCCGATATTTTTGTCCATTAAGAAATTCGCAATACACACTAGATATGATATAACTAAAATCAGCACTGTATTTAATCTAATTAACAGATGTAACTCAAACTCCGCGCCAAAATGGAAAACAGTTGTGCTAATCTAACAACAACAAAAAAAAACAAAAATAAAATTTGGAACCATAAACAAATCATCCATTCCCGATACTTTTTTGACTGAATGTATATATCTTGATATCAACACTTTTGTTGATAAACTTAGATCGACTCGGGGTAAAGTGTACACAAAATAGCTCGGCTATTAGCTTATAATATTCACACAGACATAAATAGTATGTCTAAGTTTAGTTATATTATTAACACTGCGACTATTAGTAATAATACTAATGTACAGGTGACTTTAAATGAAGATAGCATTAGTGCTATACATGTATACAAACATTCTTTGGAGGATCCATGCATCACCGTGGAAAATCCTCAATTAAGCTCTATTAGTGATAGGGTCTTGTTGTCTGAGGATGGCACGGGAGTCTCCGGCCTTACTCCAAATATTATTATTAATTTAAACTAGAAAGTGAGACAACAGAAGGTACCATTAACAAAATTGTTAATCCTTCCAACAGCAAGGTATCTTCTTGCACTCAGACAGTTAGTAAAAAAGGGCCTCAGCAGAACACCTTAAAATTATTCCACCAAAATATCCAAGGCATTTCTTCCAAATTATTAGAAATTGAATTGTTTTTAGAGAATAGTAAGTTTGACATTATTTGTTTTACTGAACATTGGCTAAAGGATTACCAAATGCTTATTAATTATGAAAACTATATGGTGGGTAGCTGCTTTAACCGTAAAACTATGCTTTGTGGAGGTTCCCTAATATTAATAAAAAAAGGTTTTAAATATAAGCAACGAAATGACATAGTAGGTCTCTCGGTTGAACATTGCGTCGAACTGTCCTGTGTTGAGCTAGATAAGCATGTAATTGTGTGCGTGTACAAACCCCCAAACTATCAAAACTTTTCCTTATTTGAATCAATAATGGAAGATGTTCTGGCAAAACTTGCAGCCAGTAATAAATCTACAATTATTTGTGGTGATTTCAATATCAATATTTTAGAAGAAAGTTCAAATAGCAGTCGGTTATTAAATCTTTTTAAGTCATTTGACTTGACCAACACTTTTATAGAACGTACTAGAGTCACTCCATCTTCTGCTACTTGTATAGATAATGTTTTCTGCGATTGTGATTACTTAGATAAAGCCATAGTAAATTGTCTGCCGTCTGACCATAGCAGACAAACTGTAACTTTTAGGTGTAATACACCTTTGCAAAAAGTTCAGATCAAATTTAGACCTTCTAGCAAATTAAATAGGTATAATATTTCCCTACAGAACAAGTTAGGTGTTATGGGCCATGACGATATTAATATAAATCAATTGTATGATCGTTTCTTTTCAATAGATCACACGGAATTCAACAAAGCTTTGGAAAAGGAGACAAAAAGTATTAGCCCTAAATTCATATTTAGTGATTGGGCAACTAGAGGTATCAGAAAAAGTAGGGAAAGACTATTTGAGCTTTATGGCCGTAAGCCTTATATAAACACCGAAACTTTTAACCGGTATGTTGCTAAGTATTCAAAATTTTTTAGAAATACACGCAAGGTTGCTAAAGCCCTGCACATTAGCAACAAAATCAAAACAGCAGAAAACAAAATAAAGACAGTCTGGAAAGTCGTAAATAATGAGACTAACAGGAAGAAAATACGTAACACTAGCTACACATTAGTTTCAGCATGTGGTCCTAAAAGCTCTAATCTGGAAGTAGCTCAAGAATTTGTAAATTTCTTTACCGATATACCATTAAAAACAACGGAAGCTCTTA
This sequence comes from Xestia sexstrigata, assembly GCA_941918905.2. NCBI lineage: Eukaryota > Metazoa > Arthropoda > Insecta > Lepidoptera > Noctuidae > Xestia > Xestia sexstrigata. The sequence continues at coordinate 1,814,304 of OW799201.2, read as the reverse complement.
ATTCCTCAACTGAAGTCTCAATTGGTTTATTAAAGGCGAATGTATCTGGCTGCACGGTTGAATTTAAATTTAAACACATAAACCCTATGATAGTTAATAAAGCTTTCCGGCAAATAAAAATCAAACTGACCGAAGATCTATGGGGAATGTCTATCAAAGTTTGTGCATCCATACTTGAGACTATAGCCCCATACTTAGCTTTAATTTTTAATTTGTGTGTAGACCAAGGAATTTTCCCTGATCTAATGAAATACAGTAAAATCATACCTCTTTTCAAATCCGGGGACAGTAAAGATACTAATAATTATAGACCTGTATCCATGTTGCCAGTTTTTAGCATGGTTTTTGAAAAGGTAATGCTTAATCAAATGCTCAATCATTTTAACACCAACAAAATTTTACACGATCAACAGTATGGTTTCACCAAGGGACGTTGTACGACTGACGCCGGTGTAACCTTATTAAAGCACATATTTACTGCGTGGGAAGAGTCTCAAGACGCCATAGGAATATTTTGTGACCTTTCCAAAGCATTTGATTGCGTAAATCACGACACATTACTTTTGAAACTTGAGCATTACGGATTAGGTCAACTTGCTAAGTGCAAGTTGACCTAATCCGTAATGCTCAAGTTTGGTAAAATCATATTTGAGTGATAGACAACAACGTGTTCAAATAAATGGTGTTAATTCACAGGGTTTAAAAGTAAAAATGGGGGTTCCGCAAGGCTCAATATTGGGTCCTTTCCTCTTTCTCGTGTATATAAATGATCTACCCTATTTATTGAAAAACTAACATCAAAATTTATGGTGTTTGCTGATGACACTTCCCTTATTTTTAAGATAAATAGACGGGTCCAAAATCTAGATGACGTGAATAATGCCCTACTTCAGGTCCATAATTGGTTCACAGCAAACAATTTAGTATTAACTGAAAAAAAAAAACTAAATGCATAAGATTTGCTTTACCCAATGTTAAAAGTAGTGATTGTGAAATAATATTAAATAAAGAGAAACTTGAATTCGTAGATAAAACGGTTTTCCTGGGATCTGGGGATTACGCTTGATTCAAGACTACAATGGGGTTCTCATTTAACATCCCTTGCGGCACGTCTAAGTTCAGCAGCATATGCTATTAGAAAAATTCGTCAATTTACTGATGTACATACCGCTAGACTGGTCTATTTTAGTTACTTTCATAGTATAATGTCTTATGGCATTTTGCTATGGGGACGGGCTGCAGATATTGAGTCTATATTTATTCTGCAAAAAATAGCCATCAGAGCCATATATAATCTTCGTAGGCGTGATTCTCTAACGGAACTGTTTAAGGATATTGGCATCATGACGGTACATTGTCAGTACATCTACGAAAACATAATGTACGTCAGAAAAAATCTGCATCTTTTTGGTAAAAGAGGTGACAGACATAATTACAATACTAGAAATAGGGACCAACTAGTTCAGCCAGGCTTCAGACTCGCTAAAGTGGACTCGAATCATCTTTCATGGGGTACTGTTTGCGATGCTATAATAAAATTCCACAAAGTATTCTTGAACTGAATGAGACGAAATTTAAAACATACATCAAACGCACACTATGTAAGCAAGTTTATTACAAGTTGGGCGATTATATCGCTGATAAAAATGCGTGGCTCAATGCTGGTCCTGCTCCACATGGACAGGGGCGCATAAATTAATAGCATTAAATAGAATTGTTGGAGCTGCTGAAGATTGTCCAACTGTCTTTGCATTGTATAGAATCAATCTCTAGTATTATATAATCGCATAGCCCATATTGTGTGAGTACTATGTACTAGAAAGCTATCATTCACTGAAATCCTACGTCTTTTCTTGACTTGAATGTGCCCTGGCGGTTGAGAGTATGTCACGCTCACTCTAATGTCTCGCTGATGGTGGGGCGTGTGTCGGATCATTCAGTTCCCTTCAAAATGGTTGAGTTGAATGGTGCTGATCCATTCGTCATGTTCGTGAACGGGCGCTGTCAGTTGTGACTGGTCATCTTTTAGTTGCCATGGCTTATTTTGAATGTTTATTTTTGAATTGTATTTTTTGTTTTTATTAGGGACACTTATAACGTGCACATCTTGCTACATTGTTCTCACATAATATACCATCTCAACATGAATGATGTAACCAAGATTTTGTAACAATATTTTGATTTAAAAGAGTGTCCATTTAGTTTCTTGCCCGTTCTTCTCCATAGATGTTACATATGTGTGCGTGCGGCACACACCCGCCATGTTATTTTACGAATACACGTGAGTACGCTAACAGCAAGCAGTGGTTTCACTTGTCCCCATCCCACGTATCTATCAGTGGCGACGAGTACCTACATTTAAAAAAAAAAAAAACCAGTAACGGAAAATGTCCGGTGCAATATTCGGGATTTTGACATCGTTTGACCATAATACCCAGTCTTGGCAAACGTACAAGGCTCGGATTACACAGTGGTTCATCGCGAATGACATAAATCCAACGAAAGATACGGCAGAATAAGGCATCAGGAGGCCAAAATAAACAGTGTTTCTCACAGGGAGACCACGTAATTTTTAAGAAATATACAACAAACGGAAAATTTACATGGTGTCGGGGTACAATTGTAAAGAAAGTTGGCAAAATCGTGTATAGTAAGAGACAATATCACGTCAATGACTGTTAAAAAACATAAAAATCAAATAGTGGCGTACAAAGGCTACGATAGCGCGCGTTATGACTATGCGCATATAGACACGGAGATCCAGTGCAATGACTCATCACCCGATGTCGGTCGTGCGCTGACGGAGGACACACAACCTATCACGGAGGAGGAAAGGAGAGATGACCCTGTTATTGAGCTACATGACAGCCATAACCAGGCACTGCCAGGTGGAGATTCGCATGAGTCATCGATCATACCAGGGCCGGACCGGTCGGATGATGACGAATTCCAAGAGGCTTTGCCTGACCTAGAACCAACCGTACAATCAGCAGCGCCCACACAAGGGTCCAGCAGTAGAACCCTGGCAACCACTCCTCGGTCTAAACGCACTCGTCCAAACGTTAATTATAAGCAATACTTTTAGGTTAAGACAATTGTTATTGTGTTCTGTAATGACGTGTATCTAGCTAAGGGGAGGAATGTTACATATGTGTGCGTGCGGCACACACCCGCCATGTTATTTTACGAATACACGTGAGTACGCTAACAGCAAGCAGTGGTTTCACTCACTTGTCCCCATCCCACGTATCTATCAGAGATCTACGCTAGTGAATGGGCAACTACAGTACTTTCACAGTTATCTATGGGTTACTTATTGGGGTGTTCCCGATGACCTAGAGTCATGAATTCATGACAACATTGTAAAGGACAAGTATACAAGTTTCTGAACTAGGCACAAATATGAACCACCACCACCACCACACACCCCGTTAGACAAAAAAAACAATGATGACATTGACAATGACAGTTGGTTGTCATTGTTGTAACTTCAGTTTTGGTTGTTTTGTTTGTTTTGAGGTTATGTTATTATTGCTTTACCATGGCGGCCGAAAGCGATGTTTGTTTACAAGAAGCAACGATGGGTACTACATGTAAATATTGTAACGAACCAGAGAACAAGCAAGAACGGCCAGGCCTTATATGCGAGAACTGCATTTGTTTCGTCCATCTGAACTGCCTCCGAAGGTCTGGGACCCCTGGCGACTTTGCCTGCGATGTTTTCTTCGATTTCACCTGCGAAGACTGCTCTCCAAGTAATAAAGAGATATTTGCAAGGAATAGATTTCCCTGGTAAGCATATATTAATGTTTAAGGCCCATTTTTTTGGAGTAGGTACAACAGAGGTAAAAAATATTTATCCTTGTTTAAATTTTCATTGATGGTGCACACTGATATAGTTATTCATTGAATCGAACATGCGCAGTACTACTACAGGGAAAATAGTTCATTTATTTGTATGATTTTAGCCACTTTTACATTCTTTCAATTAATATTTAATTTACGTTTTAAATACAAAACGATCTTCTGACATAGCGAGGTCAGTGGGTCGTCTTAGGGACGGATGCTGCCGAATAAAGGCTCTCCTATTCAAATATAAGTATAGAAGTTCAATAAAAAAAAAGAGAGAGATATTGATACTTTCCAGTTTAGTGACCATCACGCATCATATAATTATTTATGATGCTCTATGGACCATTATTTCAAAATGTCAGTGTTTCTTTGAATCTTCTACTTATTTGTAGGGTGAATGTAATCCACCTGACCCTACACCATCTGAACATCCAGTCGTACGGCATCAGCAACCACGGCTACTTCCACTACAAGACACACATCTGCTCCTTCATTGACCGGTACTGGCAGTCACTATTCGGGGCACAGACGTAAGTACAATAAGCACTAATACATGTAAGATAACTTCAGTTCTGAATTCTAGTTGTCAGTTTGGCAAAGATATAGCTGAACAAACAAACTAAAAAAAGAACATTTAATTGAATTGAGAACATTCCTTTGTGAAGTTGTTTGGGAACTGGCTCTCTTTTTTTTATTAAAGCCTTCCTGACCAACTATTTTTGACTAAGTTTATGAATCTCACTGGCTTTTCATGCAGGAACATAAGTTTGTTTTCATTTGTAAAGTGAACTACTGAACCAACTATATTACTAAAATATGTCCCCAAAACAGATATGTTTCAACAAGTCATCTAACTTTTATGGTACCTTAGTTATTTGCATTGTAATTATTGCATCTGCGCTTGCATATTTTGCAGGCAGGAGTCAGTCTGTGTCAAGGATTTACAAAAAGTAATGCCTAATTCCATAACATACTTTAAGGTTTCAGTACTTTCATCAGCCATATTGGCAAGAGGTTGTGTAATAAATGCCTCAATCACATTCCCATGATTACAGCAAACAGAAGAAGAACTGGGTAGGCACAATAGCAGGAGTGCTCTCAGTGTACAACAAGCTGTTCTTCAAGTCAGGGTCAGCAGTGCTCGGGGAGACAGGCTGGTGGAAACTGCTGCACAACTTCTCACCTGCTGTTGCTGCTCATATTAGTAAGAAATCTTTATAAACGTGCTTGTGGATTGGACTTGTTTGCTGATGATTGGAACACGATCATGTTAGAATGTTTGTGGTTCTGTGAGAAGACCGATTAAAAATATTATTTAATTTAGTGTTACTGGTTGCTGTAGGTACTAAATAAATAATAAAACAAATGTATTATGTAACTAAACTAGGAATTACTGTAGCCGTTTCATTTGAGTTGATACTTCTTACAAACAATAAATGAATAATATGAGGAGCTTCGTGGCTAAATAACAACAGCCGCTCGGGTCGATCTTTAGGTTTGCCTAGGTTGGTCTGTGGATGGGTCATTACCCGTGGACCCGGTGGGTCGACCCATTACCGGGTCCATGGGTAATTTACATTACCTGTGGTCCCATGGCATTACACTGCTGTTGCTGCTACATGGTTTCGTATCGTTTAATGGATGCACGTTGGTGACACTATTACGCTACAATATGAATACGTCGAATTTGAAGTTATTCATAAATAAATAAAAAAATCAAAGGAAAAAAAAATAAAAATAAGGATTTTTTTTTTTTTTAACTTTCTTTTCTACTCCTCTAGGAACTCAATAAAAAAAGTCCCATGAAAATCCGAACAATATAAACTTCGTTCCACCTTATTGTCTAATTGCACTCGACTAATGTGCAATGTAGAAAATACTTCTTCATGATTCTGGCGCCCTGGAAAGTTTGTTAGACTTCACTATCCTTGTTTCTCATCTCATACTTGTCTTTGCTTTCTTTTAGATACGCGATGGGATAATCTTTGCATTAAGTCTGGGTGTATTTCAACAATAATTTAAATAAAAAAGGTGTTTTTTACGGGAATACAGCGATTTGTTGAGTTACAGTGTTAATTAATGGGCAAAAAAATGTGGCATTGAGTTACAGTGTTACTTGTCGGGATATTTTCTTCCAATACAGTGTAACAAAACATGGTGTAACTGAACGGGAACAAACGTAAACAAGGATAGTAAAGTCTCACAAACTAGCAGGACGTCAGAATCATGAAGAAGTATTTTCTACATTGCATACTACATGATAATCGAAATGTACACGGATTGATTGAGACTCCTATTATAAATATAAAATACCTCCTTTATGGTTCTGCCCTCCTGGTAGTTGGTAGATAAATAAAAAACCAATAAACCCGTAGTCATATTATGCAATCACTCGTTACCCGTGGTCCCGGTTAAATATGATATGCTGTTATTATGGATTTGTATTTTCTATCGACATATCCAGAAGTCCAGGAAATAATCCTTAATGCTATGGAACCACGGGTAATTAAAATTACCCATGGACACGGTAATGGGTCGACCTACCGGGACCACGGGTAACGACTCCTGTGGATGGGTAGCCACTAATAGGCTTGTGTCCTGAAAAAATCTAATTAGTCCGTCAGTTACATTTTCAAAAAATATTTGACACGTATTTTTTCTTTTGTTACATAGACCAAAATTGACGAAGATACGACGCTTTTAAAATTCTCAATACGTCACGCCGTGCTATAATTTAAGCACGTTGTGACGTCACGAGCCCCACTCCTGAGTTTTGATGCGTTCTAACTTTGTCAATATTCATTGATTTACAAAAACAAAAAATACGTGTCCATTATTTTCTAATACTCTAAATGACGGACTACATAGTTTCGCAATTGATTGATGGTGGAAACTAGCCTATTACATACCGAGTATCCTCCGCGCCTCGAAAAGCACGTTATGCCGTTGGTCCCGGCTGTCATTTGTAGATCTTTGACAGTCGTTAGGTAGTCAGTGGCCCAAAAAGTCTGACAACCAGTCTTACCAAGGGGTATCGTATTACCCGGTACTAACTGGGTTGTGGAGGTCAGATAGGCAGTCGCTCCATGTAAAATACTGGTATTCAGCTGCATCCGGTAAGACTGGAAGCCGAGCCCAACATAGTTTAGAAAAGGCTAGGAAGATGATGACTTCTTATAAACAAACTTAATTATTTATTGTGATGTTACAGTACAAGAGATTGCAAGAGACAAACCGAAAGTTCGACCAAGAAATCAGTTGTCCATTGACAAAAACCTCTTCCTGGCTAAAGTCACAGAAATGGGTATGTATTACAAATGAAATGACAAAAATACATGGTGTCATGTCTTGACACTCACTTGTACCATGAATTCGGTTCACGATTCCAGAAGTGCTAACTGTTCCACCTGATTATTTAAAATAAATTATAGAGAAAATGCAATAGGCTCCCCCCTAATACAGGGGATTTAAAGTAACTGGAAAAATTTGGGTGTACTATTAGGTAAACCTCTGCATAACCCTTCGGGGATAGGCAGGAGTGATGTTATGTGTTTTTTCAAAGAAAGTGTCATAAATTTTGACCATGCAGGTAGGTATTGCACTTCTGTATGAAACAGCACATTTTTTTTTAATTATTGATGAAATATTTCAATTTTTGACCCCCACATGTACACCATAGAGAACTTCACTTACTTAGGTTTCAAACTTTAATCCTAGAATTCTCGCCTTTCAGGATACAAGGACTTGATCAACAATGATAGCAGTTCCTTCACCGTGGCGTCAGATCCAGTACCCTGCAAAAAGAGGCGGGTTGACTCTGACGAACTCAGTGGTGTATCCAGCACTTCATTCTATGACCAGCCGGATTCTGATAGCAGGTAAACATGTTTTTCTAATACTCCTGTGTTAGGAGATGAGACTCCACAACTGACAAATAGTACTATATTATTAAAATTTTGTTAGTTATAATGTCTCATCTCGCTTGGGTCGGTCTTCAGGTTAAGCCGCGTTTGCCTAGGTTGGTCCGTGGATGGGTGACCAATTACATACCAAGTTTCCTCCATGCCTCAGAAAGCATGTTAAGCTTTTGATCCCAGCTGCCATTTGTAGAGCGGCAGTCATTAACATTGCAGTGACCCAAAAGTCTGACAACCAGTCTTACCAAGGGGTATCGTATTACCCAGTACTAACCCAATGTAGTAGGGAAAACGCTAGGCAGATAATGATGAGTGAGTGGTTCATCTTCTTAGAGAAAAATAGTAAACAAGAAACTCATACATACCTTTTTCCCATGAAGGTGGGCAGAAACTACAGAACGCCACCTTCTACGACCCTACATACATGATCAATGACATTAGGGTAATGTAAATTACATGTTCGGTGTATGGCCAGCTTTCAGTTAATATTTTGCCGAGTTTTACAGGTGAATAACTCCATTTCTCTGATGAACAGAGGGAGTAAAATTTAAAATACTCGTTTCCTATTGTTACGAGCTGGGTATGGGATAAATTAATTACTACCGAAGAAACAACAAATAACTTTAATAATCACAAATACACTACTGATTACTATTCGCATAGATATCGCACATCTAGTTCACTTCGATTCGCTTCGTTGTGTAGCCAAAATCAGACTGCCTGCTCCCGCAAACACGTCGTCTATTTATATGGCGATCGAACGTTCGAGAAATATCCACGACTTCCTAGAACCTTCTAGACAATTCCATAGTGGGTCATTGTCCTTCGAGAAACTTCCAAAGCTTGTATAAAGGAAAGAAATAGGTAATTTATGCCCTCGGCGTACGGTCGAAATTACAATGATTCCTGATATTCTTTTGTAGGTAGTTTGCGAATTTGTACCTACATTATTCGAGACTCGTTCTACCTACTACTACCTACCTACCTACTTGTAGGTACCTACTTGTAGGTACCTACAAGTAGGTACCTAGGATCATACTGATTGAGCTTGTTGCAAACAATTTAACTAAAGGATAATTATATTTTCGTTTCAAAAATCGACGTATTTACGTGTGGCAGTTTCGTCATAGCCAATTATTTCTAGATGATTCTGTAGTTAACGAAACATTCTAACACCCTGAACATGTTAAACACAGAAATGAATTGGGAGACGAGAGCACCTTAGACGACTCTCTCAACATGTTGGCACACCGAGACTCGTACTCCGACATGGAGTTCCGAGGGTTCGACTTTACGCCCGCCAATCGCATAATGCCCGTACAAGTAAGTAACCAAAATCTATAAAGTAGTAACCACACACGTCAGAAAGAGCATTTTATCCATGTTGTAGCAACTGTCAGCTGCTACTCACTCACATATGAGTTTCAACAAGAATCTGTTATTGTCTGTTGAAGAACCTCCTGAGTTGAGAATTTCACTAGCATTAAATATGTCTTCTATTCTTTCCTACCAGAGCGACTCCTCAAGCATCCACTCGTTCCAACAATCAATGCTATACTACGACTCAGACTCCCGCAGTGGCTCAGAACACGACAACAGAAAACTGGTCTTCGACAGACCCAAGAAACAGGTCCCAGAAGAAAAACCAATCAGACGAGAATCCCTCTTTTCCACCGAATTGAACTCCGTAGACACACCCTGGGAGGATCCTCTCCCGAAATCTCAACCAGATCTGGTTGAGATGTCTCCGTATGAAGAGATACAGCTTCTGAAGAAAGTTGAGGGTTTGATCCCGAAGGTTCGGGATCCCAACAAGAAGGCATACTTGTGCCGGCTGAAGGCTAAGCTGGCGTTGAGACGGCTGAAGAGGCATAAGCACCTGCCAATATTTGATTTGGACAAGTGAGTATAAGAAACCTTAATTTGTGTTAATTCCTTTAACGAAACCGAGAGGCACTTATTCTTCGCGTTATTGCGATCATATATGTCTTGGTTGACGGCTTTGTGAACGGACCTGTCCACCCTGTTGATAATATCGAATCGAACGTACTCCGAATCCATAATTTCACCTGCCATATTTATTTTTTACAGGGAGGTAAAACTGCTTGGTGGGTTTATGACTGAAGATCCGAGGGTAGTTATCAATGCTGAAAGAGTTCTAGATCGATTCCAGAGATCGGTAAGTTTTAGAGCAACAAAAATCTATGATATAAGCGGTAAACAATATTAGAAGGCTCCTTTTGGCGACCATGCATTCTGGTTCTCGTCACCCGAAGTTTTATCTAAAGCGATCGGTCCTGCGAATATGCCATGTCAAAATTCATTCATTTGGCCGGAAGGCGTCCTCGCACGCATTAAGATTCGTCGAACACAATAGCCGTCGCGTGTTCTCGCGACTATCGCTTTGCTATGAACGCGGCCTGATTTTAATTTATTCCCAATTATTTTCTTCATTCTAATATACATTTTTTTTTCTAAAATTTCAGTACCTAATAGACAACCTATGCGGCACTATAGCGAGTACCAACTACGGTACCCTCCTACTGTCGAACATAGAGCCGACGCCCTTCCGGTCCCTGTACTCCGGGGCTACGCTGAAGCCCTACATCCGGCGAGACGGAAACTCCGCCCCCACATGGCTGAAGCTTACTGACGAGCTGCTTAGGAAAACCAACAGGTGATTATCGAAATTAAAGGAAGATTATCATGATTAAGATTTAATGAAAATAACGAAACCGATTTCACCTGTATGTTAGAAACCAGTCTACAATATCAGTGTAAAAACTTCCGAAAAAACATTTATGCACATACAACATATATTATTAACATATATTATTTATATATTTTTTATTTCTGTGCAGACACATAAAAGACTACGAGCCTCCGCCGCGCGCGACCATAGACTACTCGTACGTGAGGCCGCAACACATCGCTGCCGTCAACAATCTCTGCGCACAATTCTTCTGGCCCGGGGTTGATTGTAAGTGCTTTGTAATTCTCGTATCTAATAATGAGGAAAATGTCGTGAGGAAAGTTGTGACCAAAGAAACTATGGAATCGGCTTGAGCCTGTCACATAACACGGTTGCAGTCATCGTTTCAGCCCGAAATCACCCACTGTTGGGTATAGACCTCTTTTTTTCTACCACTTCTCTGTTCTGTGCGTCCCTTGATTCATCCGTTTCCCGCGTTGCACGGGTTGCAGTGATGATTCGATCTTCCGAACCAAAATCATGGATATTAAGTTCTTTCTGATCGTCTTAAGCCAATTCCTCGTGGATAACTCATAAAATAAATACCTTATCACTAAAATAATTATGTATTTTGTTGCCCTCTGCTTTCTGTTGTTGTATTACATCTATAACATTGATAACAAACTCTGCAACAGTGACAGAAGCCCTCCAATATCCCGAGTTCAGCTGCGTGGTGACGTACAAGAAGCTGGTGATCGGCTGTGCGTTCCTGGTGCCGGACGTGGGACACAACGAGGCGTACATCTCCTTCGTGCTGACTAGACCTGAGTGGAGGAACGCCAAGATCGCCACCTTCATGCTTTATCATTTGTTACAGGTGTGTATGTAATCAAATCAAATCAAATATTTATTTATTGCGAACAACGAGGACCATATTAGCAGTGAGAAATTAGGTGATTTAGTTACATTCATTAAAATTCAGATCATTCTTCAATAAATAAATAAATTAATAATTCTATCATTTCGTGTTGTTCATTTTTGTCAGTACCCTAATGTGATGACATAAAATAGGGCAGTCAAATTTGTCCGCAATGACCGCCAGAATGCCATTGCCGCTAGCACGAACTCTGCTCAATAATGAAGCGACTTTTTTGCGCAGTATCGCTGCGAAGTTTTAATATGAGAATATTGAATAAATTCGTTTTTGTAATTATTCTGCTTTTATCAAGATTCAAGACCATATTTTATCTTAAAAATTATAAAAAATTGTGGTATATTTTAAAGACACTTGTTTATTTTACAGACTTGTACAGGCAAAGATGTCACGCTGCATGTATCGCCAACAAATTCTGCCATATTTCTGTATCAGAAGTTTGGTTTCAAAGTAAGTATCCCATCCCACAATATCCCATCATATTTAGTCCTACATAATACTGATCATCCTAGAAAATTTGGTCCATGGATTAATTTCAATGTATTTTGTAACTGTAAAATATCTTGGACAGAATTGACAAAACCTTGGTCAGAATTAGTAAAACCTCGGACGGAATTGGCAAAACCTTGGACAAAATTGACAAAACTTTGTCAACTGAGTAGTCCTACAAGTATAAAATAAGCAACAGTAAGATAATCATCATGAAAATAAAACAAAGAGTTGTACAAAAATTCAACTTATATATTTACTGTGGCTTAGTTATAAACCCTTCATATAACAAGTAATCATAGATCTTTCTAGTTTTGTTCACATCTATTTTCACAATCCTCCTTGCATCTAGCAGACGGAGGAAGCCCATTTTACTGTTCTGGCTTATCAGTTGCTGCTTAATTTCTAAGTAATTCTCTGGCACCAGCCTTAAGTTAGAACATAGGACTTTCTCAGGTTCTGTGAGGCGGTTGAACCCTGGTAGATCAACAATTTCTAAAGGCATTGATGTTCTCTTGTACTTGAGCAACTGATTGTTCTTACCAAACATCAATGTATTCTTCACAGGTGACTGACTCTCGTACTTCTTTGACATAACTGTTGTAGCATGTTTCTGCTCTTTAACAACTAGGTCATTCTCCTTCTTCAACTGTTTATACAACTTTGCTGCATATAACGTTTTGATACCGTTCCTCCGGTATTCGGACAGTCTTGATATTCTCTGTGTCAGTTCATGTTCTAAGTTCACTGACTCCATGAATGCATCAAATTGTATACCGGTCATGAACTGCATGAAAGATAAAAGTCTCTCACACGTGTGCCTTGTCAGTGTCTTGTCATACTTCTGAAGCCAGGACATCAATTTGTTTGGTATTATTAAACCATGATGTTGTAAAATCATGTATCTTCTTCGCCTCTCTCTTAGTCTGGTGTTCAATGCGCTGACTAGTGACACCTTTAGTGAGTCCATACATTCATCGTCATCCTCATTGTCATCATCAGAGTAACTGTCTTCTATGTTAAAAATGCTCTCTGCATTGTGGTCATAACTGAGTTCAAACTCCGACCTGTACGCATTATATCCAGCCAGGTGTTGATCTGCATTATTGTTTCTTGGTGGGTTAGTGCACACCTCTGTACTGTACAAATAAGGGATCACAGGTTTTGGAAACAAAGATTGTTCTGTCTCAGGTAACAGCTGCAATTCTTTGTACTGTACATTTTCTATGTAATACTTTTTGTAATGCTCTTGGCATTCGAGTTTTGAACGTGTGTGTACACTCTTCGATATTTCTTCCCAATTTCCGAAGCCGTATGTCGATAATGCAGAGAGTAGCTTGCATTCTTCTTTAGCCGACCAATTGCAGTTGTCGAACAAAGGGAAGTCATTCCGTCGCACGGCGTATTTGTGATCGTTCTTGTGAGCACGAACTTCCTGGCCGGAGGCGAAGCATGCGGTGCACAGATTCACCTCACATTCTACACATTCTATGAACGGTTCATGGGCGATCTCGCCACACGAGTCACATTTACTTTGTAATGTTGTATCGTTTGACATTGTTTTCAGGTGGAAGAACTAGTACAAGACTTCTACGAGAAATACTACGACATGGATTTCAAAGGCTGTCGGCACGCGTTGTTTTTAAGACTTGTTAGATAAATAGAGAGGTTTAAAATAACAGGGTTCGTTTTATTTATACATAACATGAATCCCGTCAATCCTGAATGAAAACATGAAACATTTTTTCTTTACACACTTACACAAAGTACAAACACTATTTTTTTGACATTAGGTTGACATAACAAGTTAACAGCTGTCAAAGCACAAAAATGTTGCTATTCGTAAAAAGTTTCACTTTCGCGCGAATATTGTTCTAATCTTAAAGTACAACCAACGAAAAATTGTAACTGCATCAGGAGGTCAGATGAGTTAAAAAAGATAGACCGTAGGAAATTAGTAAACCCATAAACCGACAGGATCGAGAGCACTCGAAGAGAGGTTTCAGAGCTGCTCTCCCTGTTAAGCAGGCCATACACGCTAGGGTGTACCTGACAGGTTTGCCTGCACAGTTCAACCGTACAGGTAAAGGCCTGTGTCACACAACTGTGCAGGTTTCCACGCCTGTAGGTACAGGCAAGAAAAGCAGGCTATATACGCTAGGGTGTACCTGACAGGTTTGCCTGTACATTTTAACTGTACCTACAGGCAAACGGGGCGTGTATGTCACACAACTGTGCAGGTTTCCACGCCTGTACAGGCAAGTAAAAAAATATGAATTTTGATATTTTTTGCCTGTGGGGTATACTTGTACACTATAACGGTGCAAGTAAAACTGAGCGTGTGTATCGGTCGCCTGCGCAGGCGTCAGTCAGCAGTCTCCCTTATTATTATTATACTCATTGGCGTCAGTTGTCCGATGATTGTGCTAGAGGGGAAGGAATAAGTTGACATGAGAAAACTATTTTCTTTGCAGTAACCTAGCTTTGCCCCATTTTGACGGTGTTTTCGTTTATATTTCCTTTTCTTTAAAACAAACAATAAACCTATTGTGTCGAGATCAAGCGCCGCTGGCGGGGCCAGGGTTTCAACTAAGTTTTTGTACAGGTTTACCGCTATGTGTATGGTCTCTACCCAGCTTAAGTTTACCTGTACGGTTGAACTGTACAGGCAAACCTGTCAGGCACACCGTATACCCTAGCGTGAATGGCCTGTTATAAAGGACAAAAAACATTTACTTCAAACTTTGATGACCAACCGACGTCATCATGTTCCTGACCTTGTCCCGTTCTTCCTATTTAATCAATGTACTCTGTGTCGTCCTTTTCGGGGTCGACGTTGGCACAACACGTTTTCTTTTTCCATTTTCCCCCGTCAAACGTCATGGCCCACGGCATCATTTACTCTTTTCTCTTTCACTTAATTCCTCACACAATCCATCCATATTTCTTTGGCCTTCCTCTCCCTCTTCATCCATCAACATTTAACCGACGTCCGGTATTTTAAATATTATAAAATACTGTATTCAATTATCGTACATTGTATACCACATTAATCGTCCCATGGATTATGGCAAACCCAAGCCCAGCTACAACGACTGTGCTCATATCCTCATAACTGTTTGCTGCTTTGCTGCTGTATTGTAGACACGATAAACAAATCATATTATCTAATTACTTGCGTCTCTTGAAAAGTCATACATTTTATTAATACTATCAATAGTAGATTTTTTTGAATAATACGAGGTTTCAAACACAACATACAAACATCATTGTTGTACTATGTAAACGAGAACAAACTCAAAACATCTAGAACAGTCGTACTGTCATAGAGAACGAACTGCTCTCCCCAATCGAAACGTGATAAAATGACGTGAGCTCCATTGCTTTCGTGTATTCTGAACAATGAAATTTATATTCATCTCTTTCTAACCTACGCGCACCCGATGAACATTTTTCATATTTTGTCCCGTTTCCGCAGAGGTTGAAGGCCCTAGAACGTTCTAGACGTTTTAATGTATATATTTTGGCGCAACGAAGGCGTAGCGTTTCATTCAAATGTGAAGTTGCTACTGTAAGGTGTAAAGAAGTGTTGTGTGTGAATATTTCTAAAAATTCGCTTATTTTAACAATTTGGACTATACTTGGAGCTTTTAGTGACTAGGTAAGTGTTCTATAATATCTGCCTTTATTTTCAGAACGATAATTGAGTCGATAACGCTTGGATTTATAAAAAAAAAACATATTCTGTGTTGCACGTATCATCGCTCCACATCTCCAAAAATGGTGTCAGGCGTTAAGGTTAACGGGAATCGTTTTTGTTCTAGGATAAGGATTCACAATGGGTAAAGATTACTATAAAATATTGGGACTGTCGAAAGGAGCGTCTGATGATGACATAAAGAAAGCATACCGTAAGCTGGCGCTGAAGTACCACCCGGACAAGAACAAGGCAGCTGGCGCCGAGGAGAGGTTCAAGGAGGTGGCCGAGGCTTACGAGGTTCTGTCAGACAAGAAGAAACGTGAGATCTATGATACGCACGGCGAGGAAGGGCTCAAGGGAGGAATGGGATCACACAATGGACCCGGTGGCGGCCAGTCGTTCTCGTACACGTTCCACGGGGACCCGAGGGCGACGTTCGCGCAGTTCTTTGGCTCGGCCAGCCCCTTCCAAGCGTTCTTCGACCTGAATGGAGGCTCGGGAGGCACCACGATGTTCTTCGACCGCGACATGGACGTGGACATGGACCCGTTCGCCAACATGGGCATGGGCACGGCGCGGCCTGGCGGCCCTGGCGGCGCCTTCCGCAGCCACAGCTTTAACTTCCACGGATCGCCGAACCGAAAGGAAAAGACCCAGGACCCGCCGATCGAACACGACTTGTACGTTTCCCTGGAGGATATCGCGCGTGGGTGTGTGAAGAAAATGAAGATCTCGCGGCGTGTGCTGCAGCCTGACGGCACTTCCAAGAAGGAGGACAAGGTTCTGACCATCCATGTGAAGCCAGGCTGGAAGGCTGGCACTAAGATCACGTTCCAGAAGGAAGGAGATCAGGGGCGCAACAAGATCCCAGCAGATATTGTGTTCATCATCAGAGACAAGCCTAACCCACTGTTCAAGAGGGAAGGCAGTGACATCAGATATGCAGCCAAGGTCTCACTAAAACAGGTAGGCATCACTGAGTTATTAGTTTATTGACATTGATTGCATATTGTTGTGCATGTGTTGTCTACAAACTGTTGATAAACATGTAACCATTTTGCCAACACACTGCATTCTAGAATGGTCTAGTAGTTATGAGTAATAAATATATTACTTTCATAGTTATTAAGAGCTTTCCAAAGTTCATTGTGCCCATTAAGTGTGCCATTTACAATTAATTAATGATTGTTAATGTTATTCTTATTATTCATGTCCTACATTACACTTTTTAGTGGAAATACTCTCCGACTATTAATCAAAGAGATAAGTATAGCTCTTCAAAAGGTAACCATTCCCCTATAAATTATGACTCACTGTGATATCTCAATAACCATGTTTTCTGTTTGTTGCAGGCTCTATGTGGCACTATCATCGAAGTACCAACCATGTCGGGAGAGAAGCTGACAGTCAACCTTCAAGCTGAGGTTGTGAAGCCACACACAGTGAAAAGATTCCCAGGTTATGGGCTACCATTACCCAAAGAACCGACGCGGAAAGGAGACTTGCTAGTTGCATTTGACATCAAATTCCCCGACCGCCTCTCATCAGGAGTGAAGGAGATTCTCATGGACACTCTACCCAATTAATAGCAGACTGGATATCTCATTAATATGGATTTCAGTGTATAACGAAGTTGGTTTTGACAGAAATGACTTGTTCCGCAACTTGGAGTCTGAGAAAGTCATACTGAAAAGGCCTTTGGTATGATTTTGTTGGACACAATCATTATATTGAGTTAGTTTTTTGTTTTAGATCTTGACACTAGTCATCTTTAGTTTACCAGTGACCTGTTTATTCTCACTGTTTATCATCTATTCTTGTAAAAGCTTTCATTTCATAACAGGAACAAGTTACATCTGTTAGAATTTCTTGGTTTATATGCTCAAAACTAGTGATGGGACATTCTTACTTGTGTTGTAGGGACTTACTCATTTATGTTGCCTAATTACGTTACTGATTGTAATTGTTTTCTGAATGGCTAGCCAAAATAGTTTGAGTGGGGGACTCCATGCGTTTTAGTACGGAGCTAAGCGAGACTGACAAAGTGTGTTTATTTGTAATTAATGCTGATTAAGTTGTAAATATTTTTGTATTGTAAATATTTTGACGGCAGTGATTGTAAGTTTTAAGTTTCAATGGAAACTTAGAATTAGCAATTGGATGGAAATGTTTATGAAATGTATGTTATTGTGGATCAGATAAAATGCTTTTTTTCTGAACAAAGGAAGGCTAGAGTATTAGTTTTGTAGTGACATGGGAAGTGACATTTTACTTATCACTTATAATTGCTGTTAAAACTGACTAATAAACAAAATACTACTTTACTTCTTTGTTTAATTTAACACTCCAGTATTATGTATGTAGATGTTGGTGTTATGTAATGTAACTTGTAAATGTCAAGTTTATGATAGCTCACGTGCTGTCGTGGTTACGACACCGAATCTCACGTGTAGTCGTGGTTACGACACCGAATCTCACGTGTAACTCGGACCTTAAACATTGGTCGTAAGATAACATTCACATCACACGCGAGTCTACATCTACACAGCTGTAGATGCCTACATACATACAAAATCTGATAAATATTCAATTCATGGAAATGTTTGATCTCTCTTTGGAAAGATTTATGATTTTTATATTGCATCAAGATTAATCTGCATCGAATATACAAATCTAAGTAAACCCGTGCTGAAATGATTAATCTTCTGAGGTTGATTCCAACATTACACTACTCGTGCTCTGAAAGTGCTTATTTGTGCAGGCTAAAAGGCCTTATTATGTTACACGATTTATCGGGCCCTGTCGATCGTGTGCCCTGCCCCGATCAGGCCCCTTATTCACAACGCTTCGATTCGATTATCGATTCGGAAAGTCGTATGTCTATCTCGCTCGTTTTCTTAATGTCAAAAAAAGATAGACATACGACTTTCCGAATCGAAGCGTTGTGAATAGCTATGCAGGTGTACGTTACCCCAGCAGAAAAGTGTCTCCTAGAGTTATATGAGTGAAACGTTTAATTAGTGCCTTATCTGCTGTAAATGTGCCTCCACATAAAAATTGGAAAAAAACGGAAAAAACGATTCCTGCTGGGGTAACGTTTTTCCAGCAGGAAAATTCTAAACGAATGATCGGAGAGAGAAACATTGTGCATGGCCTTGTAGCTTATGTTAGTACCACAATGTCCCAAAAAATAAAATTTGTGCCTTTTCAGGTTTTCGACTTATTAAAAAAAAAAAAAAAACCTTTATTTCAGGTCCGAGAGCCATATAAAACAAAAATAGAAACCAAATATAAACACATAAATTGAGAGCAGCGGTGGCCCAGTGGTGGCGGCCCCGACTTACCAACAGTAAGTCGTGGGTTCAAACCCAGACAGGCGCATTACTTTGTGTAATTTATTTCATCACCACTGCTCTCAAAAACGGTGAAGGAAAACATCGTGAGGAAACCGGCATGTCCTAGAACCAAAAATTCGAAGACATGTGACATCTGCCAATCCGCACTGGGCCCGCGTGGTGGATTATAGCCCATACGCAAAATAAGCGCTTGACGTGGAGTTGCGGACACCAGCCCTTTATACAAACACATAAATTATTGAAATATCAGAATTAAGTACCTACATTAAAAACATTATTGAATTAAACTAGATTAATTACCATTTCCATTACCATTTCCCTCTCATTGAGAGGAGGCCGTGTCTAAGCAGTGGGATTATAGGCTGATGGTGTTGAAATCATTAAAAGATTAATTACAAAATGTGAATATTGCATTTCCTGCTGGAGTAACGTTTTGCAGAATCGTATATATCTAAAACCGTGTACCTACGTTACCCCAGCAGGAAAGTGTCTCCTAGAGTTATATTAGTGGAACGTTTAATTAGTGCCTTATCTGCTGTGAATGTGCCCCCACATAAAAAATGTGTGACCCTGTCGTTTTGAAAAAAAAACAGAAAATACGATTCCTGCTAGGGTAACGTTTTTCCAGCAGGAAAATTCTAAACGGACGATCGGAGAGAGAAACATTGTGCATGGCCTTGTAGCTTATGTTAGTGCCACAATGTGCCCCCAAAAATAAAATGTGTGCCCCTTCAGGTTTTCGAGATATTGCGTTTCCTGCTGGAGTAACGTTTTGCAGAATCGTATATCTCTGAAACCATTGCATGTGCCCCTGTAGAATAAACATACACGAGTAGCTCTTATTGTGTGCCCCTTAATGCCCCAATTAGATTTAAGAAAATATTTATGATTTCCAAGTTATCGCGGCTGTATGAAAACTCGAAAAAACATCGCAGCGCCTAAACGAGATAAGGTCGCTGAAAACTGTATTTGGTCCGTCTTGCTTGACACTAATAATAACCATACAAAGTTTCAAAACTGTTCATGCATGCGTTTTTGAATTATCTTGTTATAAGTCAAAACGATGGTGACATAACTTTGACGGCAAAATACAAGGAACCAGCTCAATCCCCGATGTGTAGGTGTAAACCAATTATGTGTGCCTTTAGTCAAAAATATATGGTGAAAATATTCAGCTTGGAATGTTTCGCATTAAGTACCTACCTAAATATAAACAAAAACAAAACATGTAACTAACGGCTGGTTATCCGACCAAATTCGAATGACTACTAAAAAGCGACGGATTCATACATATCGATGACCATCTTTATTGGACGTATTATACCTAAGCTGTTGTCCGTACAGTCGCGTTCAGAAGTTTTGGGGGCTAATTAAAAAATATATTAAATACACCTTGTGACCATTTAAATGAAACAGCTTATAGATGTAGAAATTATTATTTTTATTCCCTTAATATTAATTCTTGAAGTAATTATAGCATCAAATCACAGATCAAATTTCCATTTCAAAAATAAAAGTCGAACATCATCATCAAACATCGTACCCCAAAATTCAATTAATTAAGGAACGATGTTCGAATATTCTGCAAGGACTGCAAGGTTCATTTTAAATGTTATAATATAAAGGTCAGTTTCTTCTTTTTCTTCAAATAGGTCTAAACAATCATCGAAATCAAAAAAAATATGTTTCATTTCTTCTAATAGATATTTGAATGGCTTTAATGGCCATATTGTGATTAAATTTTTCACGCAATTCCTGCTGTATGTAAATATAAATATTATTGCTTTTAGGAGGAATTGCAGCTTGGAATTTATCTTTATATTTGCTAATCACCGTCTTTAAATATTCTTTAGGAAAAGTTCCTTTTACGACCTGACATTATTATGTACTATATACGTAAGTGACTAAAATAATGGGTGTGTTGAAAAAACTAACATAAAATAATTAAATAAATACTATTTTATAGGATGGAAGTGTGTATATCCGTCTATCCAAAATTTGTGCTCAATTTTATCCAGAAGTAGGTACCTACTCGAGCAATTAAGTTGAATTTTATATAATAATATATTTATACGGTTGTGATAAAACTTAGTCCTGATTATATACAGATAAATTCAGCCTGATCGGTTCAAAACTTTTTTAGATACATACCGGATGACATTTTTATCACTTTTCAAAAAAAAGGGTAAATTAGGTGAAAGCAGTAGAAGCTTATGGCATACCTAGTTTTTTTTCCACAGCTTAGAAAAAAAAATCTATCATCAAAAAACGTTACAAAGTTCAAGTAAACTTTTCATATTAGCACAAAGAAAAAGAAATTTTGAAAAAAAATGAAAAATATCATATTTCAAATCCATCAAAAATCGACAAAATTATTACTTACATCATTTAGATTAACAATGGGAAGTTTTTGCAACTTGCTAATAGGCAAAATGCCAGCCCTCACTGCTTGGTTTATATTATTGTTGGTATAGCTTCCATAGAACACTCTGTGAAAATCAAATCAAGTATTTAGCTATTTCGGCTAAAAAGATACAGCCCTGTGACATGTTGACGGATTGTGGTCGAGTCTTAGTTTTGGAGTCTTGTGAATTCTTGTTATGTATTATTTTTTTACATTATAACTAGAAGTTATTAGGGGATTTATAAAGGGTGTAAAACACCTCTTAACGAAGCCGAAAGGCACTTGTTCTCCTCGTCAGTGCGATAATTTTTTTGTTCTACACCATACCTGGGAACCTTCTAGTTACGGAGATATTGGGAGTCAAAGTTCCAACTTTATGACAAGTTTTTTTTTTTAATACAAGTTTTTAATGGAAGATTTTTACTTTAAATACCTCCACGACACCCGTACTATTCAATCCATCCATCAATACAATGTTTTGTGTGCGTTACATTGAGTTCTACCACAAAACATGATTTTTCACCCAAAAAAAAAGCGTCGTTTCCCAGCAACAATTTTTGCGTAAAGTTACATAATTTGATGTACAGAATGCTTGGTTGACGGCTTCGTTATGAGGTCTTTTACACCCTGTATGTCATCAACGTAGCACAAGAAGAGAAAATACGAATTAAACAAAAAAAAAACAAATGAATGAATCGATTTTGATGAAATTTCTATTGGACCAATCAAGTACCAATTATGTATCTCTTTTCCGATGAAAACAAAACAAACATGATTTAAAACATTTTGTAAAAAAAAAAGTAATGAAAAAAATCCAAGTAAGTAGGTATATAAATATATTTTAATGAAATTTTGAATGAAGAAGATAGCTTACCTTGGAATAGCACAATGCTACTATTTATAATGTACCTAATCATGTGCAAAGTTACAGAAACAGCTAACAGAATATAATCCAATAACAACTTTATTTTATTACTTACATTTATTATTACTTTTCTACTCAGTGTACTCAGGCACAACACGTGTGAACCGGTTAGTGAGTAAAGTAAAGAAGGTCATCGATATGTATGAATCCGTCGCTTTTTAGTAGTCATTCGAATTTGGTCGGACAACCAGCCGTTATTTACATGTTTTGTTTTTTGTTTATATTTACTTAATGCGAAACATTCCAAGCTGAATATTTTCACCATATATTTTTGACTAAAGGTACGAGTGGCACAATGTTTCTCTCTCCGATCATTCGTTTAGAATTTTCCTGCTGGAAAAACGTTACCCGAGCAGGAATCGTTTTTTTCCAAAACGACAGGGGGCACACATTTTTATGTGGGGGCACATTGACAGCAGATAAGGCACTAATTAAACGTTCCACTCATATAACTCTAAGAGACACTTTCCTGCTGGGGTAACGTACACAAAAGTCTCGGATAAAAATGTTTTGTGCACTTGTTGTAAAGTCTACTATTGACGTCATGCATATCAATAAAACAGCAGGTTACTTACTTCCTAGGTATCTCCCACGGCGTAATCTGGATGACTTAAGTACATAAATATTTGCTTTGGTAATGTTTGGTAAAGTACTCAAAAAACGGGTAGTAGAGATGGGATGGGCAAGTGAAAAAAAATTATCGATATTTATCGTATCGACATTTTTTAAAGTATTGTTAGGTGTCGATAACTATCAAATGAAAAATATCGATCAATAGTCAGTTTTCGTTTGATTATTCATACATATTCCCAATGCATTCAAAATTCGTGAAAAAGACTAGACATGAAGAAAACAGTATTTTTTATTTATTTGTTATTTATTTCAATCAACTTTGGAACAATTAACAGAATTAAAAAAATATAAAAACAACAACTAAAATCAAAATCACAAAATAAACGAAATTAATACGAATTCGATACTCTAAAATAAATATCGAATATATCGCGATTAAAAATATCGACGATATAATATCGATAATTGAGTGGATAAAATATCAATATTTTGTGCCCATGCCTAGATAATAGTGTTCGACTGTTCGCTAGTTTGTAAGGATGGATAGCTCTTGTAGGTATGGATCCACGCACACCTGTGCGAAATATGCGGAAATAGAAACAAATTATTGGAATTCCTTCATATTTTGACGAAATTGATTATAAAAATATTTATTTAATAGGATAGTGTTGGTACTCTCGGCTTATAAATACGTTTTTCTTTGTATTAACAGCTGCGATGCGGCAATCTGTTGACATGGCCACCACAGTGGACCTTGAAAACGGGTGTGGCCACTCAACCAGCGATCCGCCCGTTGTCGTTACAATTCAGTCTCTTATGCACTACTTTCCTACCTTATTTTTTTTTTCTCAGCTCTACATAGTTTTATCTTTTATTAATTACATGAATGGGACATGACAGCGGTTGTCCTGCTTTGCTGACGGCACGCTTAAATTCAAATCTAACAGGAAATTATGATGTTGTAAGTGCAACTACACACATCAAAAATGTCTAGGGATCAAGCATTTTTATGCGGATTTCTTGAGATTGAGATGTGGCTTTGTAATAAATTTATGATTTTATAAATTTATATGGATCCTTTTTGGTGCATTTCATAATTTGAATCAGGAACTCTCAATCAAATTCGAGTAAAAGATGAAAATAAGCTGTCAATATTTTCCCTATAAAAACATACAACGCATTGAAGACATTATTAGTGCTACTGTTTCCCTACTACTGATTAAAACCAACGTTATTATGGAGCGGCGACGTCATTTAAGCAGGGAAGAAATGCTCAGAGCCGTGGGAATGATAGAAGCTGGTTCCCGGCAACGTACTGTAGCTTTAGCTCTGAATACAAGTCAGAGTGTTATCAGTCGACTTTGGACACGTTACCGAAGCACTGGTACCGTGGCTGAGCGCCATGGAGGACGGTATCGCTGCACCACACGGAGACAAGACCGATACATTCAAATCTTAACTCGAAGAGCTCCAACAATAACCGCCATGATGTTAGCCGTGAGGCTTCATCACTCTTCAGGGAACTTAATTAGCGACCAAACAGTCAGAAACCGCTTGCATGAAGTGAACCTTCATTCCCGAAGACCGCTACGGGTACCACCTATAGCAATGCACAATCGTAGGATTCGATATCAATGGGCTCTTGAACACAGAAATTGGGCAGAAGAACAATGGCGTTTCGTGTGCTTTTCTGATGAGTCTCGTTTTGGTATGAGACCGGATACAAGACGTATACGACACTGGAGAACCCCTGGACGCCAACAGCGATTAAAATCCTGCCAGGAAGTCCATCCTTATAGTGGTGGAACCATCATGGTATGGGCGGGTATTTGGATCGGCGGAAGAACTGAGTTGATTTGGATCAGAGGCAACCTCAACGCTCAAATTTATGCTGAGACGATTGTATCAGACGTCATCGTTCCTCTACAAGTGCAAATCGGTCCCTTATTTCAGTTAATGCATGATAATGCACGACCGCACACCGCAAGAGTTGTAAGACAGACTCTCGCCGCAGCTAACATCAATGTCCTGCCCTGGCCTGCTCAGTCGCCAGACTTGAACCCGATTGAGCATGCATGGGATATGCTACAGAGAAGAGCTCTGCCGAATATGGAGGGTATCCAGTCGCAAGAAGACCTTTTTTTGTTGTTGCAACGAACATGGGCGGCCATTCCACAGCGTGATTTGGATGAACTCATTTTGAGTATGCCAAACCGATGTTCTTGTGTTGTTAGTGTTCGCGGTAGAAACACGGATTATTAATTGTTTAAGTTACCCAATAAAATTTTAAAGAAAACTGTTATTTCAGTCTTTTTTTCGAACTTTAATGTTAGTGGTTCAAATGTCAAA
The DNA here is from genome assembly GCA_941918905.2 of Xestia sexstrigata. Classification (NCBI taxonomy): domain Eukaryota; kingdom Metazoa; phylum Arthropoda; class Insecta; order Lepidoptera; family Noctuidae; genus Xestia; species Xestia sexstrigata. The sequence goes on along the minus strand of OW799201.2, from coordinate 1,789,113 downwards.
AATCCCTTTATTAGGAAAATGGCAAATTTCTTTATTAATGCAAAGGTGACTTGGTTTATCGTTACTGTGACAAACGAAAACACTTTATTTGATGAATCCTTAAAGAAAATTTTAATTAATATCAATCAGGAGAAAAGTTATTGCAAAAATATATGTTGATCCCTAGATACTTTTGATGTGTGTATTTACGTAGGTACATTCTATTTTGAATCGATCGAAAAGCAAAACAGTCCCTTTTCCGCGTAGTCTACGGTTCTGTTCATAACCACACGACATGCGGAGGCCGACTTCTGACGTCACTGAGTAAAAATACGCGCGGCGGCGGCGCGAGCGCCCCGCCCCGGGCTCTCACGCTGGAGAAATGCACATAGGTACAACGTGATTGATTACTGGTGCTTCCACGAGATTATCACTGTACGTAGGTACGTGTGATCGTGTGAGGTATTACGACCGGAAGACAGGTCCATGAGATCTCATACCTAGGTACCTACCTACGTAGTGCGTAAGCAACTTTTGGCGGAAATCTGTTTGACGCCATGACGCTGTCTAATGGTGTCGAGTCCTAATTTAGGCCAAACCTAATTTAGGCTATTGCTATCTTTTACTCAAAGGCAGTGCGAGAAACAGACGGCTATAGCTATGAACTAAGTTAGAGGTGTCAAACTAGTTTATGCCTTGCGCTTCACAATGTTTTTAGTCGACATGTTTTACGTGCATCCTGCATTTGTATAGAAATATTAGTTCCAACTAAATTTGACAGCTCTAAATTACGTCCGTCTCTTTCTCGTTTTATTAGAGAGAAAAAGATAACAATAGCCTAAATTAAGTTTAGTTTGTGCACAACAGAATCGACACCATACCATAGTCAAGGTTTACGGGCTACCTAGATCCTGTCACTCTCTTTTGTGTTACCTAGTCAATTTTACGATCTCCTGTCTCCGAACCAAAATAACCGAAAATTCAGAAGGTCGTTAGTCAAATAACATTAATCCTGTAAATTATTTCATGTGCTCAGACGTCCACGTCCCTCCCACGCCTACAAGAGTTTATTTATAATAAGAATTTATATTTTTGATGGAGCTGAGCACAGTTTTTGGAAAATAAATAGGTTAAGGTGGATGCTCCAACCAGCCCGCGAAATTCCAAGCTCATAAAGGTGCAGGAATTACTTTTTCAAGGTCAAAGTAATTCCTTCACCTTAATAATAAATATTATTTGCGGCTGCGAGACGTATGTAGTTACAGAATTATAATCATCAAAATCATCAATACAACCCTCCAAGTTCATAAAGGTGTAGAAATGACTTTTTCTGCTTTTTTTTTGTTTCCTACACCTTTATGAACTTGGAGGGTTGTATTGATGATTTTGATGATAATAATTCTATAACTACATACTTACGTCTTACAGCCGCGAATAATATTTTAATCAACATACAACCTAGCACTGGCCTGAAAATTGCAAAAATCGTAGGAAAATTTGAATTTCGCGGGCTACCCTGGAGCATCAGAGGATCGACAGGGTGCCATTTTTCTGCTCGTTACCTATGATGTGGTTCTTAAAATGATCACTTAAAAAAAGATATTGTAATTTGGAAGAAAATTAGTGTCATTGACTCATCATATCCATACACTGCATGTATTTAAGAGGGAGTTAGGCATCGAGCGAGAATGAATGTTACTTTTACTTTGTCATTACTCATTCATTACCTACAACAAAGTAGGTACCGTAGTAGACTAGAACTCGAACTATCTTTTGTACTTATCATGTTACAATCTATTGCCCAATCAAAGATTTCACAACTGGATATAAATCATACCTACCTAAGTACCTACCCACCTAGGCCGTTGAACGCCGCCGCACCACAATTGATGAAAAGAGTAAGGATTTAGGATATGCATCAAAAAATATTTAATTAACTAAAAGTTATAAGCCGAAAATGATAATGCCAAGAAAATTATCCAGAAATAGGTACCTACATTGAGGTCAATATGTCAATTTTATTGTTTATTTTCAGTAAAGATACGATGCCGTTGACATGACCGTAGACTCCTGCTGACAGAAATGTCAGACCAACAATCTCGATCTAAATCACCAAAAGAGAAGAAACTGTAAACCAACTTACTTAACTACTATCTGGAATAACTTGTAAAGATCGGGAATTTTGAATTGGCTCCAATGCCTATACCGCGGCCGCCGATTTATGCATGTTTACGCATTAAAAAAAGCGAAAAAACTTTTTTATTTGCTTTTCTTGGCATGCCGCCAATTTACGACAACTCTAGTGCCTATCTAGGTTTTGTAAGAAATTAATGTAAACAGTGAATTCGGAAACCGACCTTCGCGACTAGTCAGCGGATCTAAAGACCTTCTACGTTTATGTGATTTGGAATTAAAATATCGTTAACATTTAGGTCGATTAGCGAGTATATTGTAGGTACCGGTCTGCCAAACGGTACGGTACGTAGGTCTCTACATTTTAAGTTTTTAATATTCTAGACATTCTAGTCTAGTACGAATAACAGTCTGTTGCCATATCTTTGGCTGCTGTTCTAGAACAGACGAAACCGGAAATTTTGTAGCTAATAATGTTACTCGAGGTCAAACAAATGTTTATTTTCTATGATTGAATTCGCAGCTATCCCGTTCCTTAAGCTCGTTTAGCTCTGCTGATATCCTACAGTATATTTGTATGAGTTATACATTGAAATAGATAGCTCCACTTATTATTTGAGATTTCACAGGTGTGTACCTAAGTGTAAGAGAGTGATCAATTTATTGTTCGGTTCTCGTTACGCATGCGCGTCGCGTCACCCACGTCGTGTTTTCCTGATCATTACTCCGAAGAGCTAATGATATAATAAAAGAAAATAATCGATTGTTTTTTAACGTTAGCTCGTGCTTAGTCATGGATTCATTAATGGGGCTAGAAACTGCGCTAGGCTAACAATTACAGGAACTTAGCAGTTATGCGTTCTTATTTCAATAGGGGAGACGACAAAAAAAACTAATTAGTCCGTCAGTTAGATTATCAAAAAATATTTGACCCGTGTTTTTTCTTTTGTAAACCAAAATTGACGAAGATATGACGCTTTTAAAATTCTCAATAAGTCACGCCTAGGTACCTATAATTTTTAGCTAGTTCTGACGTCACGAGCCCCCACTCCCGAGTTTTGATGCGTTATCTTTGTCAATATTCATTGATTTACCAAAACAAAAAATACGTGTCCATTAATTTCCAATAGGTACTTTAACTGACGGACTAAATAGATTTGCAATTTTTTGATACTGTCGTCATGGCTATTATTATGGAGCGGCTACATGTTCTGTGGAAGCGATTCATATGGGTGGAACATAGGTGTCGGTACTAATGACCTTTACATGATTGACGTCATTCAAAATCAGGGATTGTTCCAAACCTTTGCCTAAGTTACCAAATTTTTAATTATTATTTTATGTAGTTGTAAGGAGAGAAATGATAGTCTTTTAATCTTTTGATAGTCGTAATCGTGATCGTCATAATTTAGTACCTACCTACTCCGCGCTCGCGCGAACTAAATTATGAAATCATCTAAGAAAACCATTTTTTTTCACAACCTTCCATTTAGGGTTGTTTGTGTCCGTAGAGCTAGAGACCGTAGAACATTCCATAGATTAGGGAAAGTTCGAGATACCAGCTACCAATTCATTTTTTGTCCGTTATCTTTACAATAATAGCAGACATGCAAAAAATACGTTAGGTATGTTATCTTTTTATTGCATTGTAATTGCAAATGGTCATTAATGGCCCTATTAGGTTAGCATTAAAGTTTATTTTTATTTGTCGAATCTTGTTAACGGTACACCGGGCCGAGGCCCCGTCGGCGTCGTCGGCAGAACAGGCTGTATATACTAGAACAGATCCAGGCACTAGGTATTTAACAAGACTAGGTTGCACCTATTGCAACTTTTAAAATACTTGATCCACCTAGTCTCACTGCCTACGCGGCGTCCGGCATCCGCGCGCGACCCGCTCGTATCGAAGTCCGAAGTACCGGGCGGCGCGGTCGCGGCGAAGCGAGATGGCATTTTGTTGCCATATTTACTGGTCTGCTATGCCGCTCACTCGTGTTTGCCTAAAATCATTCGTGTGCCAGTCATTTGAATTTGAACCATATTTCAATGCACATAAAAGTAACGCGACGCGTACTCGTGTTGTGTAAGAATACATTCTGTCCTTTTTTAACTACATTATTCCACAGTCTTCTAGGTACTTGTAACTTGTAAAAACTGGATGTGAATGAAGACTATAAGATCAACTTGCACTAGTTGCACTAGTCATGATCTGACCCAGCCTGTTGTCCCTTGCTGCCCTCTCATCAATGACGCACTAAGCCGAGGCCCGAACCCCACAGGGGGTGCCCTTAGTGACTGTTCATTTAATTTAAATCTTTAGTTTGTAAGCCCTGGCTGGGGGCCTTAAAGTAATTTTTGGCCACCACAGGATTGTCCGGTTAAGCAGTAAAGCAACCTTAGCGCGTTGCAACTGCGAGTGGTCCTTCCTAAAAAAAAAAATACGGACTCGTGCGGATATGATCTCGGTGGCTGCCGGCTCGCCATATCGATACCTACTTGACGTCTCGTATTCGGATACGCGTATCGGACTTAACGCAAACATTTTTCGTAATGAAGTTTTGTGTGTTTAGAGAACTTTTGATTTTAGTTTTATTAAGACTTTAATTATAGTAAGGCTGATTTTGTATAATTATATAAAAACAATGATTGTAAAAAGTGATGGTGAGGTGGGAAGATTACAATTCAATACCACCTACATACGTACCCTGTACCTGCACTAGAGATGGGTAACTCAGGAGTGATAGATACAAAAGATATGAATCATTCCGTTTCAATCAATCTCTCTTCATATCATTTCGTATCCGCCGAATGTATCAGTATATCTTTCTTTACACTTTACTCACTCGTCGGTCATCGCGTCGGATAGCTTCGTTGCGCGTCTTTGGTTGAACGTCAAGCAAGCCTACCTATGTTAAATTTAATTATTATTTTAAACTATACAAACAAGTTCATTTTTCGAGTGCTTTTTTATCATTCATCCATCATATCAAATAGATCCGATACATATCTAGAAAGAAACCGGAACAGCAACCAAATAAATCAGGAAGATACATAATTATAACGATCAAGCAAAGTGCCTACTTATCTATCACTCTTACTGATTTATTGAATTGAGTTGAGCGAAGCGAGCCTGAGCAGCGCAGTGCAATGCGCTCAATGCGCTGCGTGTCGTACGCGCCAGCGTGAGCTACTGATACATAAGGATATAAAGATATAAAAGAGTGATACATATCCCAGTGATCGAAAGATGCATATCAATCTTTTTTTTTTAGTGATACATTTTGCCCATGTCTAACCTGCACGCATCGGTGGTACGCAAAGACTAAGCAGTAGCATACTTTATTGTATGCGTACTTAATGGACTAGGTGGAACAGGTATTTTTATCGAGTATTTGTACGGAATCGGACTAGATGCACTTAGTACAAAATTTACCTATTATAGTACGACTCATCTCTGCAAGCTCTGGCTTGGTAACCATAACCACAGTCGAGAAATGTCGAGAATATCAATACACGAAGCTTCCCGAACTTGTTCCGAGCGATCTCTAGACAAGATTGGTTAATGTGTTGCCAGTATCATGCTCTGATTTCCCCTTCCTTGAGGTAAATTAAACGTACGTATTCAATAAGGAGGTAAATAGCTTCACCGTATGGCCTTTGTTTTTAGGGTTCCGTAGCCGAATGGCAAAGAACGGAACCTTTATGGATTCGTCATGTCTGTCTGTCCGTCCGTATGTCACAGCCACTTTTTTTTTTCGAAACTATAACAACTATGCTGTTGAAACTTGGAATGTAGATGTATTCTGTGAACCGCATTAAGATTTACACACAAAAATAGAAAAAAAACAAAAAAAAATTGGGGGTTCCCCATACTTAGAACTGAAACTTAATTTTTTTTTTCTTCAAAGCCATACGTGTGGGGTATATATGGATAGGTCTTCAAAAAATATATTGAGGTTTCTAATATCATTTTTTTCTAAACTGAATGGTTTGCGCGGGAGACACTTCCAAAGTGGTAAAATGTGCCCCTTGTCGCTTCTAAAATAAGAGAATGATAAAACTAAAAAAAATATATGATGTACGGTCAAACAAGCTATTTGGTTTACATTTTACAATGTAATTTGGTGGTTAAACTGTAAACCAAACAGCTTGTTCGACCGTACAATACCATGTAAACTTCCACCGAAAATTGGTTTGAGCGAGATCTAGTTAGTAGTTCTTTTTAATACGTCATAAATCGTAAACCGCAATTTACCTTTCATTCTATAAACTTTGTGCGGAACCCTCGGTGTGCGAGTCCGACTCGCTCTTGGCCGGTTTTTTATAAATTATTATCATGCATTTTATTCCTTTTTATTGTTATAAAAATCTACAAAACGTAAAATAAATTAATAAACTAATACACTGTACTGATACTGATTCATAAATAATTATAAATGATAACCAATACAAATAAAACTATAAACTAAATTGAAACAATTTACGCAAACAAAAACTAGCTGAGATTTTCCACGCATGATAACAATATTATTAGGTACCTACACGTGTTTGCCCAACGGCAACATTCGTAGCTATTACCGAACAACTTGAAAGTTGTAGAAGTTTCCCGAACAGTCTGGTAGCCGTCTGGAAGTGACCACACAGTGCAATAGCACAACACGTGCGCTGGAACGTCACGTGTTTGAAAAACGTGACCGGCGACCTGCGTTATGCGAGATACGCTTTCGCGCCAACCTCCGCTTAGCTCGACCGAATTAAAAATACTCCGCCTGCGTACTTTACATAGTACAGTGATGAGTTTTTGTTTTGGCCAAGTTATATTATAATAAATTATCTTCGTTGATTCGGTGCAGGGCGCGGCGCGGCGCGGCGTGTTCCAAATATCATTGTCCTTATCGTTTTTTTATTTTACAATAGACTATGTACAGAACAGAGTGATAAGTAGCGAAATTATCTCATTATTCTAGAGATTTAAGTATTTTGGTGGTTGTTGATATTATTTTGTTAGTTCTGCACGCGTAAGTAGGTACGCGGAGGTATTTGGCAAGTTTATTTACAGAAAAAAGTACCTACCTAGGTATTTATTATTTATGATAAGTAGGTGATTTTAAAGTGATTGTCTGTTTGAATTTTGTTTTGCAAACAATTGTTAAGTATTGTTTGTGTTGTAAATTATTGTAACCTGAACCGGCTTAATAGGTCAATTGTATTTGTAAAATTTTGCATAAATTAATTCACTAGTTTGTTGAGGAATGAAAATGACTAGATTCTATTTCATCAGCATCTTCCTGCCCTCGTCCTTCCTAGATTAGATATAAGTCAGTCATTTACAAATTCGACAAGGGTTTAATTGTTTTTTCTTGTCTTACTCAGTTTTTGTGCGTGCGTAACTCATGATAGCGCATTGGCTTTGCGCATTACGTACATTTGCCAAAACGCATAGTGTCGTGGTTCATTCCGTCGAAGCGCCAAGCTTTGAGTGGCAACTACTATTTTTACATGCAAACAAAATAACAATCTTTATTTTTAACAAAAATAAACTTCAAAATTAAGTAGCTGTAGGTTTTTTTTTTACTGCAAACGGCTTTGTTACGATAAGATACAATATCTCACGTGGGACAGATAATAATGTGGAATATTCTGGATCCCCTATTTATTGCAGTGTTGACAAGCAATGATGTACGGCTGTCGATGCTTGTCGATGCTTCGAGAAAATATATCTATAATTGTTGCCAGTTAAGATCGCAATAGCGGTCATTGACTCACCTACATTTATTAAAGTTCTTACTACTTACTCGTTCGTTCGTACTTTGAAATCCAAAAATAAGCCTGTTCAAGTCTTGAATCGTCATCTATCGTGATCTTCAACATTTTTTTCTAATGAAAAACGATACATGGTTCATTTGTTTTGGTTCGTACGAAGTGATATTAGGAAAAGGGCAATGACCTTATTGCGATCTTAACTGGCAGCAAGTATACTGCAACGTATTCGTAGGGGAACGGGAAAGAAGAAGGGTGAATTAACAACAGTAAGAATAATACATCTTTGAATACAAGGGTAAAATGGGATGAATAGGGACGCAATGGTGAATCGGCAAACCTTTGAAAGGGATATTACATTATATGGACTTTTATTAAGTATTTTATTGAATTAACATAAAAACAGAACACTCCTTTTTGAGGCAGTCGGTGAAATTAACAGTTCTAATCAGCTTTGCACTACAAAGTGGTTGTTACGTCAGTCACTGCGGGCCGAATAGTGCGAAAAGAGTGGTTTTTATTTAATTGTAGCCTATTAAATCATTAGATCAAAATGCCAATTGTACACTTTGTGAAGAAAAAAGTGACAAATATATGTGAAAAAAATACTAAAACTTAATTTTGTTTAGAGGAGTAGTTATGAAATTTTAAAGAAAAAATGCTTCACTTTGAATATTTTTTCATAATTAAAGTTAGAATTATTTCAATTGTACCAATTAAAGTTTAGAGTCTATTAGGCAACATATTTTTTTTTTCACAATTATATTCATCCATAGATGAGTACCTAGTTACATGGAGAAAACCTCTCGTTAGCAGATACCCCAGCCTTAATTCGAAGTTTATTCATTCAGTTCATCTTTTCTCTTTCAAACTCTAAGTGTACCTAACGACAATTTGACTGGATTCTATTCATGAACATCTTTTTAAAAGGATCTGTAAAGGTCAACAGGTTCTGCACAGAAACAGATAGCACATGCAAAAAACCCACCTATTCTCTGCTTTTTACGTGGCAACTCATAAATTGAATGTCACGTTCTAATGTATGGTATGTGTGTCTAATCGGCAACGTTTTCTATGCAAACCTATAAACAATATAACACCACGCCCTTAATTCTCGAAGGGTTACATAAGTAAGATAGATTATATTTTGTGTTGCAAGTCCCATGTAATGGGGGGCGAGCATAGAGCAACACAGGCCACCGGCGGCATGGGGGCGATCGTATTGCTATCAAATGGGCACAAATTCAGACTCTGGACTGTTCCTGAAAAACTCCTGAAAGTACCTCACCTATTTTTTTTTTTTTAAATTTAGGTACATGGCAGAGTATGTCAGGTCATTGTGTGTAAGAAATCAGTGGAAGACATAGAAGGGTCTATGATAAACACTACTCATTAGTTTCCACACGCTATAGTGCACGTGAACACAAACAAACACGTCATGTTGTGCTATGTGAACCTGTGTCTAGAGTAGAGACGGACTTATCTATGGATAGTGTATTTACAAATAAATGGCTATCTATTAGATATGCTAATTCTAGAAGAGGTGTGGTGTGGTGATTATGGTTGCTGACGCTTTATCCTCCTAATTTCGTTCGTAATACAATTTATTTACAGGGAAACCCCGTGTAGGTTGACTTGACTCACAGACCTCACAGTGGGGTAATCCAAAAAATATAAAATTTTCATGGCAACACTAATTAAAGTAAATGTCACTTTCACCTCCCTTATTATTATTATACTCTTTGCTTTCACCTTTCTGATTTGGCGGTAAAAATATTGATAAAAGCATATTAATATCAGAAAAAACCATACGATTCATAGACGGTAGGTAGGTACCTAAGTACCTACTGCTAAGTTTTCTTTTTTGTCATCCTTAGGAATAATACTCCAATTTTTCATCTTATCTACGTGGAAACTCGTGAAGTTAGCGTTAAGCTTCTATAATATTCTATTAGGCGGCTCCTTAATTTGTTTATATTGTGTAGCTGCTTTAAATATCTTGTCCGTATTCTGACTTGACAGATTGTCAGAAGGTGTTACTTAGTAAAAACAGCTCCTGTTCCTGTCAACCAACTCACAGAGTTTGTGATTATTCTGATGGTTTGTGTGTTCTTTAAGTCATAAGTACCTACTTACAAACCTTTCTTTTTAATTTTTTTTTTTAAACTGAAAAAAATAGTACATTATGGTACAAGTGTGTAATGTTGGTGATTACCGCTGAGGCGCGATGGAGACCCAAACCGTCAGGCGAGGGTCTTAAGAGAGCCGAGGACGGTAATCATCAATACACACGTGTGTCATACGACGTTTTTCAACACACTTGTGAAGAAAATGATACTAAAAAAAATTATTTACCTAGTAGAAAATAGATATTTTTGTCCTTGGAGTTTTCAGGTAGTAAACTTTCCATAACGTTTCACATCGTATATCGGGCAGTGGACAATATAAATCATTTTCTTCATAACTAGTACTTGTAGACATTTTTTATTCTTAAATAACTATAATTTCAACAGTGAAAACGAGTAATGAAAAGTTTTTCGCAATGGCGGGAAAATTTTATCAGTTTTCCTATGCGCGCGCATCTAACAATGGCGATCGGCATAGACTAAAATAATGAGGTTCGGTTTTTTGGCTTTTCGTGGATAGCGAATCCACGTACAAAATGGGGAATTCAGTTTTCTTTTATAAAGAGAAAACAAAAGTTACATTTCAGTGAAATGAGCAAGCAATAGGTACAATAATTTATTTGTACTATTGTACACGATTTTTTTTATATAGAAACTTTTGTAGGAACAAAGCAACAAGCACCTCAACCAAAAAAAAAACCCTATAACTCACTTGTGAATAATAGTAATGAAAAAGTCACAGTTTGATTATAGGTGTCATTATGTGCCTAATTGCGGTGAAATTAGAGCCATTTTATGAGCAAGTGTGTTGAAAAAATATTTAAGAGGTTTGCAGAAGTTACAAATTGATTACCTATCTAAACCATCCTATTCTAGTACTAGGTGATCTTTTATAGTTATAGGTACCTACCGATCATTTAGAATTTCTGTGCAGATACCGAGGTATCAAGTTACTTATCGTGAGAAAGTATGTGCACTGTCATTATCTCAGATTAGTTCATTGAGTGCAGTATTATGAATGTATGCGACGCTTTCACACCCACTCTTTGTTTGCAAACCATTTTGAACGTTAAACGCGCGCCAATTCGCCATCTTCGATTCCAATCGGGGATGTTACACCCCGACCTTCAAACAACGATGAAATTGGGTACTGATCATTGACCTTAGTGTTGATACATTTTTTTGCGAATAGTTGATAAAAACACGCTATTTTTAAAATAAACAAAAATAAATCCTAAAGTATATGTTTATGTTGCTGTTTCGTATTTCTCTGGAGGAGCTCGTGGTTAAATAATAACAGCCGCTCGGGTCGATCTTTAGGTTAAGCCGTGCTTGCCTAGGTTGGTCTGTGGATGGGTGACCACCCATTACATACCGAGTTTCCTCCGTGCCTCGGAAAGCACGTTAACTGTTGGTCCCGGCTGTCATTTGTGATCTTTGACAGTCGTTACAGGTAGTCAGTGGCCCAAAAAGTCTGACAGCCAGTCTTACCAAGGGGTATCGAATTACCCAGTACTAACTGGGTTGTGGAGGTCAGATGGGCAGTCGCTCCATGTAAAATACTGGTATTCAGCTGCATCCGGTTAGACTGGAAGCCGACCCCAATAAAACTTGGGAAAAGGCTAGGCAGATGATTTCGTATTTCTCTGGCTTCAAATGAGAGAGAAAGTTATACCTATAAATAAGTAACCTCCTAAAAAAATGTTTGTGGTGCCCTAGACATACCTAGTAGTTTGTGTGATAATCGCGATACTAGAAACCAGCACGTAAGTAAAGTGGATAATTTTATTGTTAAAGGATTAGTTAACGTATAAATTACTTATCTTTGTAATTCCCCGCGTTATCTTTGCAAATCTAGAATTTACTCGCTTTGATTTAGGTAGTTCCCACCCAATAGGTACCTAGTCTAAATAGGTACACACTCCCGAGATCATAGGATTTAATTTTCCGTTCTAGTGCGGGCCACTTCGGGCACTGGCCCCACGTGGTGGATAAAGCCCCACTCCTCACAGGCAGGGGGCCTGTGACCCAGCTGTGGTGACCTTAAAAGCTGATTGCTCGTTCTAGTTCTAGTCACAACATCAAATAAAATGCCCCATCAGCAAATCTAGAAACCTAGGCTATTTCCTAGGATTCCTCTGAATGAGATTACATAACAAGATACTACGATAGTAACATTCTCGAAGAACCAATAAATAAGGAAATACTTTTCAATGGAATTGGGCTAAAAATAGCGCCTTTATCTGTACTAGAGGACGGGCAGCGCCATCTATGATAACATTTGATAACAACACACGCGACTGACGCGACCTTACAAAAAAATCATTGATTTTGAATGTCGAGCATTCTATAAACGCTTGTGTGGTCAGTATGCCGATTTTATATTACACATACTTATCGGAATAAATATGTTTTACGATATTATGCTTATTTTTATTCGTTCACAATCACATCCATATTGTTATCTCAGTCTGTACCTAGCCTGTTTACGTTTTAACGGCTGAGCTGGGTGGCAGATGCTTCTTATCCCGGACATCCTGGTAGACCTTTCCTGTGGGATTATTTCATATAGGTACTTAAGTCTATTTAAGTATCGATAAAATATGTATTATCAAAGGCGTAAACATACCTTTCATGTCAAAAAATATACCTAATTATATAAGTACCTACCTAGATACCATTTTTTATTACTCTTCTGGCCTCCGGCTTCGCCTGCTTGTAGGTCGGGAGGGAATTATCCCACGAAAACGGTCATGAGTACCTATCCCATGTCCCAAACCAGGTGATGGGCTATCCGTGTTCTAAATCTGTTCAACCGTTGAGGCGTGAAAAGGTAACAGACAGTCAGGCCGACCGACAGACAGTTTCTTTTGCATTTTTTATTTTTTTTAAAGGACCTCATGGCTAAATAATAACAGCCGCTCGGGTCGATCTTCAGGTTAAGCGGCGCTTGCCTAGGTGGCTCCGTAGATGGGTGATCATCCATTCCACAGCGAATCTCTTCCCTGGCTCGGAAAGCACGTTATATTATGACCACAGTATGTAGTTCAAGGTGGCGTTGCTTGTCAAGAAAAATTGCATCGGTATGTCAAGTTTGGTAGGTACCTACATTTATTTCTGTGTTTTCCCGTCTGCACAAATAAGTTGGTTGAAGTGTGAGCGGTCCCGGTTGTCATTTATGGATATTTGACAGTCGATACGGGTAGTCTGTGGCCCGAAAGTCTGACAACCAGTCTTATCAAGGGTTATCGTATTACCCAGTACGGTATTTTTCACAAATATTTAAAAAGCCGGCAACATTTCATAGTTGTGCTTATTATTTAATATTAAGACAAATTTTGATTATGTCCCTGGCAATATAACGTAACGGACTCTGCCTAATGTCACTTAAGTCGGCTGTAAAACCGTGTCAAAATTGGTAGTCTAATTTGCGGGCCAAAACTCGTGTGAAAAACTTTCATCAATACTCGATTTCTAATTACAGCAGAAAATTGAATTTTAAACCACTGATAGTTTGCAATAAATACACAAGGAAGATTGAATAAACAAAGCGAAATTTCTCTCAACTTCGAATATATGATGGTGGGCAATGTTATATTAGTTTTTCAGAAGTAGTTGTTACATCTTTGCCCACCAAAATATTACCGTTAGGGTTGTCACCTCAACATCAAATTGCATCACAGATAAGTAGGTACTTTTAATTATGTAAATTTAGCAACAGAGTTATAAGAAAAAAGAAAAACATTTGGATCGAAAGCATTTAGTTTAGTATTAAGGTCCTATGATAGATTGATTATTTTTCTATAATGATCCCTAAACTATATGTTCTTAGGGTAGAAAATACCGAAGTTACAAAAGTTTCTGCAAAATGGGCAAACTTGTAAAAAGTACAAAAAATTTGGCCCGCGCTGTACAAATTGAGCTTTTTAGCACATACACACTTATTTTCTTGAAATTTTTATAAATCCTATGCAAAGAACAGTACCTACATTTAAATATCGTGTAGCACAATCACACATTAATATATATTTTTTTTATGTTTAAAGTTTAATCAAAAAATTTAATAAATTTGGCAAAGTTGTACGGTTTGACGGTAGGTACCCAGTAAGTAGGTACTAACGGGTTGTGGAGGTTACATAGGCAGTTGTCCATATAAAATACTGGTGTTCAGCTGCATCTGGTTAGACTGCAGGAAGCCGACCTCGGCAGCAGATGGTCGATAATGTCCGAATTAGGTACAGTCGTGGTCTTTTCCGCCTGACCAGTTAAATTTTTTTTCGCTTAAATCATGCTGACGTGCCGAGCCAAGCCCCCTTAAAGTTTGGGCCTATTAGGAAAGCATCAACTTTGGCGCGCAAAATAACAATAACTCTCGTTTCGTCGTCAGTGCGCTCGGCCGATTCGGTAGGTATCTTTTCATTCATTATTTCTATACAAAGTCAACGGGGCGGGGCTAGAGAGCGTTTCTATGTTGCGAGTGCAAGCAAAAATTAGCTTAGTGGTGATCAGGCGGTAGTGTCCTCGTTATTACATAGGTAATTGATTTTGTATGCCTATCCGCACTTTCCAAATCCATAGCTTAACTTAAATAAACAAAACATCATTCACCGAAACATTGCTTATATTTTTCCATCAGGAGTTATATCTATTTCCAACTGAAGTCTTGCCCTTGACCATACCCGTGGCGTCGCAAACGTCGACAGAATAAATAAATAAACAGATTCATTATTGCAGTAATACGTCAATACGATCCGTAAGACCGAACGTGGGTAGTAATGACATAATGGCGTCTAGTGCATGTGATTGTGCCAATCATTCTGTTTGTCTAGTTTTATTGCTGACGGAGAACTGAGGCCTTAATTAATGCAGAAATTAATTTACGAGGATACGAGGCTGACTCCTAACGCAAGGTTTGGACGGGCAAGACATAATTGTGAGAATAAAAGAGATCCCGAGGGCTTTGCCTAGCTGTGGGACAATGCAGGCAAAGATAGCTATTTAATTAATTGTTCAAAGTTTGGGTTTTGGTTAGTGACTGGCCGAAGGTTCGGTTACGGTTGAAGAAACGAGGGATATGTGGAGTAGGGTACTGAGCAGACGTCCACAAGTACGCACTGGGCCTGCGAAGATAAAGATTATGGCCCAGCTAGTCTACATCACCGAGAAGAGAGGCCTTTGTCCAGCTGTGGGAATGTTTATGTAATGAATATTTAATGCATAACGGGCTGGTGTCCGTAACTCCCCTCACAAAAATCGTAATTTGTGAATGGTTTTAAGCTGATTATACTTCTACACCTTTTCAGAATTAATTTCAGTAGTTACACATTCACAGAATATACATTTCTACATGCCATTGTAACATAATGAGACCCATGGATGGAATGACTCAGATCCTCCATGGTGTTCTACATCGCAGTTTGTTAACCCTTCGCCCACTCGCCCACTGGATGCCCACTGACACCATAACAGTTGACTGCTTGGCATTTACACCTTGTATCAAATGAGACGAGAGTGATTCACACACATTTTCCTTCAGTGTGTCGGGAAAATGAATTCCAAAATAAAAAGTTACAGAGATAACATCAAATTATCGTGTTGGAACTTTTTACTATCGTTTTCCATTTGTTAATACGTTGTTCGAAACAATTCATCATTATCCTTTTTCCCACTATGTTGGTGGTAAAGCTGAATACCAGCATTTTACGTGGAGCGACTGCTAAGGTATCTGACCTTTACAATCCGGGGTCTTGGTAACACAATAGTCACGATACCCTTTGACTAGACTGGTTCCCAGACTTACCGGCTTCTGACTACACGTAACGACTGTTATAGGTAGGTGCCTACATCTAAGAATGGCAGCTGGAATAATTAATGGTGTAAAACGAAATGTCATTTAATTTTAAGTTTTATTTTTCCAGTGTGAACAAAGTCAAAAGCTCATCTTTTATTTTTAGGCACGCCGTCATCTTGTCATGTCTTACAGTCTAACTAACATTTGGGATGAAGTCCTGATTATTAGAATGACCTCAATGTGAGTACCTACCGAGATCGTCTAAGCACATGTGTTTTTGCTTCATACACACATAATATGTAGATAGATCTTGTTGATAACATACTTATGTGAATTGCTGCGTGGATAAGGAAACCTAATAAAAAGACGAAAAACACTGCATTTTTGGAAAATACATGAGTTATCAATCAGGTGAAGATTTGAGTATGTAACGAACTTGGTGACTTTGGTGTGGATGAATTCACCATGTTATGAAAGTCATCATAAATCATATTGCTTTCCAGGAAGTAAGTGATTGACTTGAGTTGTCAGTAAACACTTAAGATGACTCAATCGTGCTCAATCTAATACATTACAAAAAAAAACGGAGTGTTTTCTTTGTTGTACGAGTAACCTCCTTAAGTAAATTGATTCCAAATATATTTAACACGCTTCGAAAATAGCTCAAATAGCGATAAAAGATCCGAAATGAAAGCAGTGTGAACTAAAATAACTTTTTCACGCCCGTATTGCAACGTCACGGCTATATTGAGCAGCGATTTACTATGAGGATCAGTGCCAATAATGCCATAACATTCTTCAGGAGCGGGCAGTCTTCATGACCACCTGCCAATTTTTCTAACAAAGAAATGGGATAGGTACCTACCTACGTAACTATGACGTGGCATAGAATAAGTCAACGTAAAAGGCAAGACGTTTTCGCTTCAGTAAGTAGGTACAATATTGAAGAAAATATTGATCTAATACCAGTGCCGCTAAAAATAACCAATAGCGTGGCGCCTTTGTATGCTTGCCGCCTAGGCGCTGGGCGACAGTGACCTTGACATTGACGTGAAGAATTACCTACGTAATGTAAAAGCCTTACTGAAAGAAAAATAAGTGGCATAGAATAACTTTTTACTATTTTATTTTTTATTAGTCAGTCAGTCAGCTATCGACAAACTTTTTATGTTCAATATTGTTAGAATTTTATCTTTTGTAGTTTTTAATGATAAATCATAGCTTCAATAACACTTTAGTCATATTATTAAAGGTAAATAGGTACTTAAAACTAAACTTCACATAATTGTCAGCTCCTTAGATTGTTAAGACATATATAATCTGTTTAGGACCAGGGAGTGAGTGAGACCCAGTGGGATGTTCTTGTATCATTGTATTATTTACGATGGAACACGTGGCAGAGGCGCCTCGTGGCTATAAACTGCTACTCATTGTAGACAGATATGGCTGAAATATATCTGAACTCCACAACCCAATTAGTACTGGGTAATACGATACCCCTTGGTAAAATTGGTTGTCAGACTTTTTGACCTCTGACTACCTATCGACGTCATAGATCTACAAATGACAGCCAGGACCAACGGCTTAACGTGCTTTCCGAGGCACGGAGGAAACTCGGTATGTAATGGGTTGGTCACCCATCCACAGACCAACCTAGGCAAGCACGGCTTAACCTAACGATCGACCCTAGCGGCTGTTATTATTTAGCCACGAGCTGTGTGTACCGAACTTCTAAATTAAGTTGTGAAATGAGCTTCACTGTTTATACACTCCAATCATATGACAGCTATTACAAAAGAAAAGAGCTCATTTTGATGTACCATAACCATCATCATAAAACCTGAACGTTCTCACATCTAGGACATAGGCCTCCTCTCTGGTATAGTGAATGGGCCGCTATTCACCTTGTAGGCACATTGCGGATTGGTGGTTGTCACCCTGTTTTTGAAGTTTTGGTCTCTCTATGACATGACAATGTCCTCACTATGTTTTCCTTCGAGCCGTGCTGATGAAATCTTTGTCTTCGTAAGTTTTTGAAAGAATACTTAATGTAACTTTAAATAAAGCTGATGTGTCACTTAGGCCTGTTAATTTAAGGTCGTTGGTCATGCATTACGTTATCTAGGTCCTGTTAAACTCTAGCAGATGTTCGTCATTTGTAACATGTGTCTGTTGAGGTCGATAGTCTTAAGTAAGTGCTATGTGCACTATTCTATATTCTTATTGTGTGTATCTGGGATCCTTGCTTCATATCTTTTCATAGGTATTTAACAACTGACTTAGATTCGTGTAGGTATACGAACTACATTGCTTAACGGGGTGGTGCATTCATATCATGACATCATCACAAATAGAAAGACTGCTAATATGTATTATTTGACTTTTCACGTACACAGTCACTGTCTGAAATAAGCGTGGCGCCGAACATCGAGCCAATGCAGCGTTCATTTAGATGTCGCTTTTAATTTTCGTGAACATAGGCTTGAGTATTAGTACTATTAGTTAACATAATAACTATACATTTTATATGTTTTTTTTTGTCACCAACTAAGTTGTCAACAACATAGTTTAACACACTACCCGGTGTTGTTTACTAGAATAAGGATTGCGTGAGATGAATCAAGTCTAGATGCATCTCCACGAGGCACGCAGCAATAAAACGAACATCTGCTGTTTATTAGGTATGCCACGAACATTAAAGTCACCATCTATAGTTAGAAACTGTAGTTTTGTACTACCATATTATTACATTTTAAAAGAGGTACTTAAAGTTTGTTTGTTTGTTTAGATGTAGGAGGTAATCTCCTGAACTACTTATCCGATTCCTACAAATCCTTTCACTGTTAGAAATCATACACTATTTCCGAGTATAAGAAGTTCTCGTAGGCGTAGTCGCTATCAGAATCTAGCGATAATTAATCAAATGGGAGATTACCATACGATGCATAACAGATAATTGCTTCTATGTAATTTATTGAAGTAGTTGTCACTATATGAGGACATAACTGGAGGAAACTCAACATTTAATTTATTTAAGCGAGGAAATCCACGTAACCTGCAGACCCTAACGAGAAACACAATGCGACTGCAGGTAAAACAATTACTAATAGTGTTCCGAGTACAAACAAAATGAGGCATAAATTAAAACAAAGCGGTCTGTGCTAATTTGACGAAGTTAATGATCGCTAAACTTGAGGAAAGAAAGGCACTTTTGAGGCCGACGACATTGTCTTTCCTTACTAACCCTACCTTGAAGGAGTTATAGCTCGTAAGTCACTGGATAATAGCCAATTATAAGCCAAAGACAGGTGGACTCAAGGTCCTGGGAAACGCACAGGACACACTAACAAGTCCTGACATCAGCCGGCCTTCAACATTACAAAACCACGCTGTTTTATCATCGCCAAAATCTCTCTCATCGTTGTAGCTGGTGATTAAAGTTCAGGATGCTGTAGCAAGTGAGTAGTTTAGGTGTAAGTGTAAGTTTGTCGACAGGCTCAAAGTTGGTTGAGGCCGCAAGGCCATCGTCCTCCTACGGTCACCCATATAACGATGCTAATCGTTTCTGACTCATTTTTGCATAGTGATGTGAAGTTTCCAAGATTGCAAGGATGTTTATTTTGCAGGACAATGGAAAAACTTTTATATTTCCTGGAAAATAGGAATAACAGACCCTTTTTCCGTGGGCTTTAAGTGATTGGAAGACATTCGAGGAGATGCAAAATAGGAACTGCTTAAACTTATTCAGGAAACGTGATTAAGGAAACGTGAGTTATTGTGCGTAGCAATGGTCATTGATGAATCAAAACATCTTTGGAAACTGAAAACTCTACAAATACAGTTCGTATTTGTAGAGTTTTCAGTTCCGATTTCTATAAGGAAAACTTTGGGAAGGAAAGATGAGATCATAATCAACACGTCGGCGTCGTCATTTTGTCTGTTGAGGTAACGGTTTTCCTCCGATGCTGTTTGACGAAGGAGATAAAAAAAAATGATAAGATGACTCATTAATTCACGTTGACTAATTCCTAGTATTCTTACAGAATTTTGCGTTAAAATGAATATCGTCACAATTCTAAAAAAAAAAGCTTGTTAAACCAGTGAGATTTGTAGACATACTCCTTCTTGCGGCATTTCAGATTCCTTGCCCATTTTCGGGAAAATACATTTCGTAGACACATTCTACAGCTAGTATGTTCACGTTACCTTTCTTTAATTTTTCGATCACTTTGTAAACTACCAAAAGGTGCTGAAATCCATTTATTTTTTCATTTTTGGCTTGTTTTACAATGAACTGAGTTTCAGACGTTTCACTTCTAGTGAAAGTTACTGAATCAAAGTAAATAATTAAGAAAAAGTGTCTGAAAACGTCTGAAATCTGTGTCGAGAAAAAGTATTACTTATGACAAGAATTTTGTACGTTCAAGGCTCTATTCTATATCCCCACAATCTTGTAAAATATTTAGAAACAATGAGCATCACTAAAGCTAATCATACCGAGATGGTAACCGGCGTATTTTACATACCTTACTCTTTTTTATCACTGACTGTGGGTGGTAATGGATTTCCTCTCGGTTACATTAATACATTTGGTTAATTTGTTATGATTCCGAAGTTATATTGGGCGTGATTGAAATCATGCTAGTCTAACCTTAGATACAGAGCACAACTTTTTCTCTAATTTGGTTCTAATTAAAAGTTAATGCTTCTCGATATAATTTATAATTAGGCTAGCCTATTTTGAAATAAGTTGATAGATGGAGAGGGAAAGGAAGACCCAAGAACACATGGTAAAGGAGTAAATTATAGCGTGACGGTTGACAGAGGAGAATGGAAGAAAAAAACGTGTCAAAGGGGAAGAAGATGACGATGATATTGAAATAAGTAAGGATATAGTTATGTTTGTCTCTGGGATAATAAGTTAGGATATAGTTATGTTTGTCTCTGGGATTATAAGTAAGGATATAGTTATGTTTGTCTCTGGGATAATAAGTAACGATATAGTTATGTTTGTCTCTGGGATAATAAGTAAGGATATAGTTATGTTTGTCTCTGGGATAATAAGTAACGATATAGTTATGTTTGTCTCTGGGATAATAAGTAAGGATATAGTTATGTTTGTCTCTGGGATTATAAGTAAGGATATAGTTACGTTTGTCTCTGGGATAATAAGTAAGGATATAGTTATGATTGTCTCTGGGATAAGGGCACTAACGAGAACTATACACAATCTATAGCCGGTACACGGGTACAGGATGACTGCTCCACATTTTAATCGTTCCCGATGAGGACAATGTAATGAGTCGTCTACCAGTTCGTCTGTTCCAGTATCTGTACCAATAATTTATGAATTATTATTGTGTTATTTATGGCCCGTTTTCTAGAATTCTTATTCTTTATTGCACAAAAGTTTAAAAAAATATACACACAAAATTAAAATATATAGCTTAATATGTGCAACGGCGAGCTTAACCCAGAATTGGGTTTTCAGCAAACCTTACTTCTGTTGCGAGATTTGCAGAAGAGGATATCTTACTTACGTATAACTGTCAGTTGATCGGTGGTTCTATAAGCAAAGTTGGCTTGAAATATCCTATCCGCATGACCTACCTGAGACCAGCGGTGGCCCAGTGGTGGTGGCCCCGACTTACGAACAGTAAATCGTGGGTTCGAACCCAGGCAGGCGCATTACTTTGTGTAATTTATTTCATCACCAGTGCTCTCAAAACGGTGAAGGAAAACATCGTGAGGAAACCGGCATGTCCTAGAACTAAAAAATTCGAAGACATGTGACATCTACCAACCCGCACTGGGCCCGCGTGTTGGATTATAGCCCATTCACTCTCATAGAGAGGAGGCCTGTGTCCCAGCAGTGGGAACATTAATAGGCTGATGATGATGATGATGATGACCTACCTGTCACTTGATTCATTGAAAAATCCAAGAAACGTTTCTGTGACGTTTTGTTTCTAACCGTCCAGTAAGCAAAATGTCAGACAGAGAGAGATATAGCAACCTATACCGAAACCGAACAGTACGTTGAAAATGACCGTAAGTGGTACAGACCACTAAATTATTTTCAACGTACTGTTCGGTTTCGGTAAGTTGCCACCACTATTGGTAATCCTCGTTCGTCTCTTGGACGCAAGCACTACTGCTCAGCATGAGGACCAAGGTTCGATTCTTAGGTTGGACAGTTTTTCCATTATGAATTTCTCAGTTAGTCCGGAGTCTGAAAGTTGTGCCCAGTTGACTAAACCATTACTGGTGATATGTGGGTGTACCATAGCTGCACCTCTACATAACCGTTTGCAAATTAGGTTTTAATATGTGGCCGTTTTCCTTGAGTTTAATTCATAAACCAATTTTCCCAAACTCATTGAGATTTTCATCATTATTAGGTTTTTCATTGAGTGTGATCGTAATGGTGATGATAAGTAATATCAATTAGCGAATGGTGCGTAGAGGAATGTGTTCATACAATTTGGAGTAGGTAGTGCCATCTGTTATCATGAACGTAAACTGTCGATAAACATGATATAACTGAGATAAAAAAAACTATCATTTTTTGTTACTTTACTCTTATTTTCTATAACTATCAAAGTCACAGTGATCTTTACGAATTCCTAAGGTTGATGTAGCGAATAAAATAGCGGACAGTTTCAGTAAAATTACATATTATGAATAATTTGGTGACATAGATATAGGTTAGGTCCATAATAGGCAATTAAACTTTTTACAATGTTTAATTGCCTATTTAGGCAATTAAATTTGCACTTGAAAGAAAGAAAGAAAAAGCATCGATTAGCCCGCACGGGACAAAACACACAAATAAAAATGTACTTCATAACATAACGTATGTAGTTCCTGAAAGGAGAGATGTACCTAATAGTTAGTAGTAATAATCAAACGTTTATTTCAGATATCTAAGATCCAATTTGTTAGTAGTACAATAACTTATAACTAGTGTTAGTAAAACAAACTTAATCTACTCGCCCCCTGCCTGACCCATGAATCGATGTATCAATACTCATGTGAGCATTAAAACATTTTAGTCAAGTACACCCATATTTAAGTCCCATGTTAAAAGGCGAGTTTATCGGGCACAAATCCAGACTCCATGGCTATTGAGATATTCCTGATGCAAAAACTTAGTAACACTTTGCAGGAGGTGGAACAAGGGGAAATAATACCAAAAATATATATTGAAATGAATTTAATTACAGTGGATGGACCAAACAATCATTACACGTGTGAACTGTACCTAAATATGTAACTATTTGATATTCCTTCAATATAAACTTACAATCAAAGCCTGAACACACTTTACATTAATTATGTAATAAACTAATTAACATGGCAGAAATAAACTACTTTTGTATGCAATAGTAAATGTAAGTGAACAATAATCAAAGTATTGAATTATCTACAGCCAGCTATTAATACTCTTTTAATATTAAATACAAAAAGAAATCGTAACACAATATGATAATATTATGATAAAGCAATTATTTCTTTACAAAAAGCTGCCATGTTCTTAAAATCCTAGTGATACTTATTTGCAATTTAAGTATGTAAAAATTAAAACAGTATACAGGGCGTCCCACGGATATGCCACATGGAGGGAAAGTACCTTGAATATTGTAGATGGAACATTTTACTGAAAGAAGACATTATTTTAATTTAAAAAACAATTTAAACTGCATTCATAGATATTTAAATAATTACATGGTTGAACCGGGAATCGAACCCGCTACACAAGAAAAGTAATCAACCTGTAGCTTTATCATACCGATTGAAAGGCTGTATCATTAGGGTTATTTTTTGCTGAATAACATAGTGTCAAAAATAAAAGGAAGACCATGAATTTTAACATTTTAATACAAAATTAATCAATTTATCAAATGCTCAAAATGAGTCCCTTCCTACCCCCAAATAAGTATGAAAGTGTCCACGACTACAAGCAGAAGTTAGACGTATTATTTCAAATATCCACCACAACAAGATCAAAAAATCGACAGGGAGCGAAATAATCAAAAGACTGCGACTTTGTATTCAACAGGAAGGGACTCATTTTGAGCATTTTGATAAATTGATTAATTTTATATTAAAAATTTTAAAACTCATGGTCTTCCTTTTATTTCTGACATTATGTT
The DNA here is from genome assembly GCA_941918905.2 of Xestia sexstrigata. Taxonomy (NCBI): domain Eukaryota; kingdom Metazoa; phylum Arthropoda; class Insecta; order Lepidoptera; family Noctuidae; genus Xestia; species Xestia sexstrigata. The sequence continues at coordinate 1,765,168 of OW799201.2, read as the reverse complement.
ATTTAGCAAAAAATAATCCTTATGATGAAGCCTTTCGATCTGTATGATAAAGCTACAGGATGATTATTTTTCTCGTGTAACGGGTTCGATTCCCGGTTCAACCATGTAATTATTTAAATATCTATGAATGCAGTTTAAATTGTTTTTTAAATTAAAATAATGTCTTCTTTCAGTAAAATGTTCCATCTACAATATTCAAGGTACTTTCCCTCCATGTGGCATATCCGTGGGACGCCCTGTATAATATCTAATGGTTTGTCCAGCACGCACGTCCAGCAGGAATGTTTAGGAAATATGATAGGTTTATGACAGTATTAAAAGTGGCCAGGAGTGACTGCGATAGAGGATGCGGAAGTGGTGGTGAGGAGGGTCTTGTGGTGCAGCTAGGCCTATGCCCAACAATGGACTGTGACACGCTGAGTTTGAAGTTATTGATACCACTATCTTGAAACTAATAGTTCCAGTTTCAAGTTTTACCGTTGTAATAGCATTCTCGTGTTAATACAGCAAAACAACGCTAATGAAGTTATTAAAATATTTCCCTAAAATAATGAAGAAACGGAACCGGTCAAAGCTTTTAATAAAACCTTGAACAACACAGCAAAATTCAAAATGTGTGAATTTTTTTATCTTGAAGATGATACATAAACAAAAGAAAAAGGAGTAAATGATAACGTTACGGTTGTCCAGGCAGAACAAATGTTGCGCCAACCACAACAAACATAATATCACAAGGACAGGTGACGATGCACATGAGGCACTCATCTTATTGACAAAGATTCAAAAGGTGTCAGACCTCACGAATGCTGGGCTGTAGAATACAAATCACCGATCAATATTTATTTATACAGTTATGTGGCTTGACTCACACTTATTGCTTCGAGCATCTCTTTTAAAAGGTTTCACTGTTGACTGTTGTGCTAATATTTGCACGAAACTTGCAAATATTTGCACAAATAAGTAAAGTAATTTGTTCGGGTTCTTTGTTCTTATTGGCCGGATATTTTTCTTAGCTTAAGTAAGATTGTTGTTTATTTATTTTTAAAGCAACACCAGCCGTATTATCTGCCTATGCTACGATGTTATACATATTATAGTACTCGTTTCTCGTTTATTTTTCTTCTCTCCAAAGAAGCATGCACTGCGGAAAGAAGCAAATCTTACAGGCTAGCAACTCTATTGGTTGATAGGTACTATTTCAAATACACAAGATTCAAATAACAGGCAATGTTATGGCATTTATAACTAAACTTATTACTAATCTAGGCAAGAAAATGAGTATTATTATTACTATAAGATATATTGATAAGTATAAAACACTACAATTAAGATTACTAAACCACGACAGGCCCAATTAAAAAGCTAACACACCAAAACCCGTTTAATATCAAAATTTATTATTTTGAAAACATATTTCGTCAACGTTTGAAGAAAGACAGTAATTATTTATATTTGGTCCCTTTATTACTTTCTTTACAAACAGTGTGTGAATCTGTGTTCATTATCTTTATTTACAACTAGTATCAGTTTATAAGTATGTTTGAACCTAATCAGGCTTTTGACAAAGGGTAGGAAATGAATGATAGATAAAATATTCGAATCCAGTCTTAAAATCTTGATATATTGAATGTATAGATTCCTTTAAGTGATTAGCTATAACAAAGTCATTTTATAATGGATTAATTAGGTACGCCTAGTATCAAATACAAAAGGGATTCCCACAAGGGCGCATCTTAGGACCAATACTGAAGTTATAAAAAGAAATAATAATTCGCAGATTTCTGTTCAAAACTTTATGAAGATTCACAATCAGGGATACCTACATCTAATTTAAGCCAGGTCAGGTTCAAACATCCACCTAGTATGCTGTACGCGACCGTTAATTTTTCACATAGAGATATAAGAAGAAATCCACAGGGAGCGTCGCTACGTCTCTATCGTTATTCCTTAGCCTAAATACGCGCTTTGGATGTGTTGGAAAAAATGTATTGGATTGAAATAGCCTACCGAAAAGTCGAAAAGCCTATGTGAATCGTGTTGAAAGTCCTTGTAGAAATACGAAACGCATTGAAAGTAACTGCCACTTGTTTAGAATTTAGGCCCTCTGAGTGATTGCCACTTTCTAAATCTCGCTGTACAATATTAACCACTGGGGGCTTACTACTACCCCTCATAGCAGCATTATTTAAACCTTAATTAATTGTTGGAAAGGGATGCAGCTCTATCGGGATCCCTTCTTTTTGCATAATGTTCTTTTTCCTAATATACTTTGGCATAACTTGTTTTACTATAATAATACTTTGCCAAATTTTTATTTGGCATACAGTTTATGTTGGCATAATCATCTTGAAGCCTAATTTGCTTTGTCAAAAATTGAATTCGCATAATGTTACTAGGCGTAATGACTTTTAGCATTATAGGATTTATACATACAATTAATAGAAATAACGGAATCAAATTTGAGTTATTTTTTCGTATTTATTGTTTATTTGTAAGTTGTGCAACAAAAGTTAGTGACAGAAACGAATCGCTGCAAAACTGACTCCACGTAGTGTTGTCTGCCCTACACCTAGAGTGTAATCTAAGCCCGCGTAGGCGCGGAGGGGCAGGTGGTTGTCTGTTCAGAGAAATTATGCTTAAAAAAATATGCGTAAGCTGTTATGCGTAAATAATGTTATGCGAAAATATAATTAGGAGTAACAAAACTATGCCAAGTTATATTATGTCTTAAAATTTTATGCAAATGGATAGGGAACCGCTCTATCCTGTGCAGCTTCATCTCTTTTTCACGCTTAAGAAAGTAATATCAAAATATGACAGCTATAAGAGGTGACAGTACAGTCCCTGGTACTGTATGAGACTAGCTATTACTACCTTAACCTTTTCAGTCGTTAGACCTTCCCCTTAGGCTTGCCCCAGGCCTTGAGATTGGCCTGTGGCAGCTCCTTACAGTCCACTAATGGGTTGGTGGCGCTAACTGCTTCCATGACCCTTGGCTGAGCCTGGTCTAATAGATCTTCATTGGCGCAGATTACTCCGGCAAGGGTGGTCTTGCGAATTTCTGCGAGTTGTTCTGTGGAAGAAAATTATATGTATAACTAGCAACCTTATTAATACAAATGTGATATAAGCAACTGATTATTGATTTGAGACCTTAAAAAGTACATGCAATACTAAATATTGTAACCAAAATATCTTTACAAATTCTTACCCAAAGTAAATCCAATGGTTTCATCCGATGTCTCATACCAGAACCGGTCGCCGACCTTGAGCCTCAGGAACTGATCAGCGATGAGGCAGCTGAGGGTCGGGCCCAGGAGACGACCCTTAGGGTCCTCGGCCAACGCACCCGTGTACAGGTCGATGTCGTCTACTGAACTGAAATCGGTAGAGGTTACATTAGTGGCAAGTTTATAGAATGATAAATTGATGTTGATGATTCGATTAAACGACCAGATGATAGCATTTGATAAAATAAAGCCTTAATGAAAAGTTTTGGAAAGCTTTTGTTATAAGTAGCTAGAACATAAAAAGCCAAGACGCGTTGCATGGCTACCGTAGAAACGAAAGAAATAAAAGAAAGAATGAGAGACTAGAAAGATTTCGTGGATGTAAAGGTAAACTTGAAGAAAGGAAATATCACTTTAAAGTAATTCACTTTGCAGAGTGAGAAACAGAAACAGAAGAAGTAGTAAGACCAAAATGATAGAATAGGTACAGAAGCCTCATTCCATCGCACACTTACTTGTAAATCTTACAAATTCTAGTAAGCGAAGACTCATCGAAAATCTCGTTGAGGTCGGTGAAGTTGGTGGGTCGCGACAGGCCGCAGTGTTCGCGCCACTGCGGGTAGGACGGCAGGCCGTGGTCGCGGCCGCGCTGGATGTTCAGCGACACCAGGTCCAGCCCGCACGGCTGCGGCGGGGTGAAGGAGCTGTTCGCGTCCGTGGGCTTCTCGAACAAGTGGTTGCTGAGCTGGGAATTGAGGATATGCTATTTTTTTTAACAGATCTCGCGAACACCGAAATTGGTTTGTGAACGTCGTCATAAAAACCAACAATTTACTTGTACTTGCTTTGAATGACGGCCATGTACATGGCAGACGTACTGGTGAGCTCGACAAACTTATGGCGCCACGATTTATGTCAGAACTGCCGTCTCCAGGTGCTGACGGCACGGCTATTCCTTGTTATGTTCGCTCATTAAGACTAAAATTTGCCAAGGTTTTATATCCAAAAATACTAACCCAAAATCAGATCTCATTAATGATGCTAATGTTATGTCACATTATGTGAATTGGGATAATTCCATAAATTGCAATAGTTATTACAAGCCACTGCTAAAAAGTGTGTATTCTTACCTCAGTAGTGACATGTGGGTCCACAGCATGCACGAGGGTATCCATGGCGGAGGTGACGGCGTCCTTGGGTCCCTTGCGGGTGTACAGCGTGAACGGGTTGAACAGCATCTGGTGTAAGTGCGTGTACTGGATCGTGCCCGTGCTCTTGTCTGTGCTGTGCATCAGGCCCTGGGGCGAACACAGGGATATTATTGATTTTTGAAAGGATGATATGGAGCGAAGAGTAATTGAATAAAAGTGTGCAATCATGAAGAGCCAAAACAAAGAAAGACCATGAGGTAAAGTATGATTACGTAGCATTCGGATCTAGTTTAGAGAAGTAGAAAGACAGGTATCATGGCAGTTGCTAGATATTCCTTCCCAGGTATCTCGGAACTTGCAAGGTTTCAAGACCGTAACGGTCTTCAAAACCAGTAGTTGCGTATCAAGAGGATTTTGGGCTGACGTGAATACAATAAACTATAATTCATGTTACCGGTAGCAAGGTGTGAGCAAATCTGAATACGGCGGAAGCGAAGTGGTTAGCGATGGAGGGGTCCACGGCCGGGTCGTACACGTCGGCGTAGCCGGACTCCTGCACCGTCAGGTTCAGCGACCACATCACGTCCGTACCTGACAAACACATTACGATCAATGTCCAGTGCATAGTGTCATGATCGTCAGATTTTATGCCCAAATCTATGCAAACCTTTGCCATTGACAAACATAAAGCCATCAGTACTGTTGTAAACTTTTGTAAGAACTAGAGGCTGGTAAGTGCTGTATCTGGGACTGCATTGGTTACAAATTTTTGGAAACCTGTTGCATCACCCTACTTAACAAAAACTTTACTTACTTTAAGGATGTGTTGTTATTTCGTGTCTGAATAATATTTTTTGTCTCTTTTGTTTACCTACTATATTTTGTCTCAGCAGTCAGTCGTTCAGAATGTTCAGATCAGTTGATCGAGCTGATTGTTCGATATTAGTGTAGAGTGATTGTTACCAAGTATACTGGGCAGGAACTCGGAGTAGGTGATGTGCTGCATCTGCGCGGCCACGATCTTCCGTGCCTCCTGGAACACGGCAGCGTCCCCCCACAGCGGGTTGTGCCGGCGCAGGCTGGCGGCCAGCCGGTTGTGCTGGCGCGCCCACAGCAGGTGCATCGTGGTCAGGTGCAGGTTCTCGTTGGCGCGGTCGTCGCCTGGGGAGAGGACGAAAAACAAGGCTTGTCAAATTGAATTATATTGGAACATAAGTTCGTTCAGTCTTCCAAAATTCATCGCTGGAACGGGACAGATTATGAGGCTATTTTTATTAAAGAATAAGAAATAAAATGTTGTTTAAAGAAATTTATATTTGAGAAGTCAAAACTAGAAGAAGAATAACAACCCATAGCAACGTAAATAAAGCAACTGGATGCGCTCTATTCTAGAAGTGCTTCCTTAACATTCCCTCTTCTTCACAGAGCCTTACCAGTCTCGGTTTATAAACAGGCTTCGTAAAAATGTCAGCAAGTTGTTCTGCAGTCGGTACTTGCTCTATGGTTATATCCTTCTCGGATACACACTGTCGCACATAGAAGTGTATCAGTTTTATATGTTTAGTCTTGCGGTGCTGCTCGTATGGAGGGTTATATGCGAGCTTAATTGCAGACTCATTATCGATTCGCAAAGTAGGCGTATCTAGATTAGTTTTTAGATCTTGGAACAATCTCCTCAACCAAACCATTTCACGACTAGCCTCACTGGCTGCAACTATCTCCGCTTCTGTGGATGATAGGAAAACCATGGATTGCTTCGAACTTCGCCAGGATATTGCTGAGCCAGCATACAGGCATACAATCCCGCTCGTTGAGCATCCGCTCGCTTCGTCTTCGCCGTGATCTGCATCACTATAACAGATGAGACGCTTTTCACCTTTCTTGTACTCAAGTGCAGTATCAATAGTCCCTTTCAAATATCTAAATTTCCTCTTCACCTGTTAAATATTGCCTTTGGTAGGTTTATCTAGGTTTCGAGATACTACTCCAACCGCATACGCAATGTCAGGTCGAGTTCCAACCATCAGATAGGACAAAGATCCAACAGCTTCCCGATAAGGAAAAACTTGCATTTCTGGATTTTCTTGTTCCTCATCTCCTTTCCCGGATTTTATTATTGGTGTCCCAACCGTCTTGCAATTGCTCATTCCAAACTTTTCTATCAAATTTCTAGTGTAAGCAGTTTGGTGAACTTTTATAGTACAATCTTTGTGTTGTTCTATCTCCAGGCCAAGAAAATAGGACGGTACTTTCGTGGTGATTTTAAATCGCCGTTTTAATTCATTTTCAATGAAATCGTCAGCCTCTTTCTCATCTGACGCGGCCACCAGTCCATCATCTACATAAAGCACGAGTATTATCTTCTTTTGTCCACGTTCTCTGATGTAGACACAGGGGTCCGCTTCGCTCCGGATGAAACCTATCTCCATAAGAAAGTCGTGGATACACTCATTCCAACATTTAGGTGCCTGCTTCAACCCATACAAGCTTCTTTTCAGTTTGCATACGCGACCAGTCCCGTCATCGTATCCTTCCGGTTGTCTCATAAAGATTTCCTCTTTGACCGTGCCATATAAGAAGGCTGTAGAGACGTCAAACTGTCTGAGTGCTAAATTCTCATTGGCAGCAATATTTAGTAGTATTCGGATTGTGCTCATTTTAGCGACAGGGCTAAATGTCTGGTCATAATCAATTCCCTTCTTCTGAGAGTATCCAACAGCAACTAATCGTGCTTTGTACTAATCGACAGTGCCGTCAGGGTTCTTTTTTATTTTAAATACCCATTTGCATCTTAGTGCTTTTCTATTCTTAGGTAGGTTCGTCAATTCTCAGGTCTGATTATCTTGTAAAGATTTGACTTCATTGTTCATCGCTTCGATCCATTTATCTTTTTCAGAGCTTCGCAAGACGTCTTGATATGTAGTCGGTTCAGGAATAGATACAGCTTCGCTAACAAACTGCTCAAATCTTTGTGGAGGTCTGATCTGGCTTCGATCACGCAGTTGTCGTGTCATAGGTTCCGTATTTACAGGTTCATAATTTACAGGCTCATCTTCCTCTAAGGACTCATAATTTTCTTCGAACCTTTCATTCGCTTCTGAAGGTGGACGAGAGTGACTCTCTTCGTAAACAGTTTTAGAATCTGTAAGAGGCATTGGCAGCTCGTAGGTGTTTATTTTAGGTTCAGGTATTGCAGAAGTTGTGTCAATCTTAGTTTTCTCAAGTGAAGGTAACACATCAAACACAACATCTCGAGATCTGATCAGTTTCAATCCCTTTACATTGAAAATCGATATCCTTCATCACCGTCGTACCCAATAAGAATGCCTTTCACTTTCTCTCTTTTGTTTTGGGACATGCACATAGCAATCGCTTCCAATGATTTTCAAATGATTAATCTTGTGCTTCTTGCCGCACCAGAGCTCATGCGGTGACTTTTCTTCTATAAGAGTAGGTCCCGTTCTGTTTAATATGTAAACAGAGGCTTTGGCTATCTCTGCCCATAAACCCTCTGGTATCTTTTCATGAGCGTGCATTAGTGCTCTTGTCATCTCCACGATTGTACGGTTCTCTCTTTCTGAGGATCCGTTTTGTTCGGGAGTGTATGGCATCGTAAATCTTTGTTTTATACCATATTTTCTCAAAGTCTTACGTACCTGTTCGTTATAGAACTCCCCTCCATTATCGCTTAGCATCTCCATCACGACGTGTCCGGAAGTTTTTGCTTCTGCTAGAAAGTCCTTTAAGCGAGCGTGAACTTCAGACTTCTGTCTCAGGAAGTAGATCCATCGATATTTTGAGAAGGAGTCTTTGAACAAAACATAATATCTGAATTTAGAGATTGAGTAAGGGAATGGACCACATACGTCTGTACTGATTAGCTCTCCAGGTTTGTTTGCTCTTTATCTCTCTCTAAACTTCTGCCTATGGCTCTTGCCGAAGACGCAGCCTTCACAGATATCAGCAGAACTTGAGTCCAGCTTCACTCCAAGCTCCCTTTGTATCAGTTTTGCTACATGTCTCTTGTTCTGATGTCCAAGGCGTTCATGGTAGAGTTGAAGATTCTGTGACGTCGTTAGTTGGTTTATCTCAAGCTCGGGCATCAGTACTGTTACTTTAAGTTTGTACAGACCACCATACTTGTGACGCGATTCCCGACTAAAATGACTTTGTCATCGTTCTTCACATAACATGACTGAGCAGTTGACTGAAAGATGCTATTCTTTAGCGTATCTTGTGTAGCTAGCACAGAAAATAGATTGCGTTCAATGCTTGGAACATACCATACGTTTGTTAAGACCAGTAAATCTTTGTGGCCGTTTATATCAGCTTCAAGTTGAATAGAGCCTTTTCCTATGGCTTCAATCACCTCTCCATTGGCTGTCATAACTGTATGAGGCTCGTCAAAAACTTCGAAGGTGCGAAATACATCTCTTCTATTAGTGACGTGGCTTGTCGCGCCATTGTCCACATACCACAAGTCTTTATCTGTTTTCTTACTATCGCAGGCTAGAGTTAGGCCTGTCAGCATCTCAATATTTGAAGATTGCTTTGGAGGTTTTGGAGGTCTACCGTCCGCCGTGGTAGACGCTCTTTCCACATCTCACATGACGTTTCACATCGCATTACCTTTTGTAAAGTTTCTTCAGTCATATTCGTAGTAAGAATTAGAAGTGCTTGACTGTCACATTTTTGAAACATATCCATTTCATTCTTAAACTTTTGTAATTCTTCAGTTTTAGCCGTTTGTCCTGGATCTTTCGGCTTAATTAACTTGCCTTCAATTGCTTCTAGCGTACCTGGAGTACTCTTCAGTAATAATTTCACCTTGTATCTCCATGTTTGCCAGTTAGTGATACCATCGAGTCGACCAATCTCGATTTTTACGCCGGACGATTGCATATTTGAGAACCCGTTGGTTTTTCACTATTGCAACTAAACAATGTTAATTGTTAACGCTCTGCTACCATATTAAAGAATAAGAAATAAAATGTTGTTTAAAGAAATGTATATTTGAGAAGTCAAAACTAGAAGAAGAATAACAACCCATAGCAAGTAAATAAAGCAACTGGATGCGCTCTATTCTAGAAGTGCTTCCTTAACAATTTTGTTTGTTTCGGTTGTTTCGCCACTTTGCAGTTTCTGATAAAAAATTGTAAAGGCTTTACATTCTGGAGGCTACATTTGGTAACTTTTGATATTTCTCTCACTCAATGTAGATACAGTGACTGACTCGAAATTTAACTTATAAAGATTTGCTCTAAATAAAGTTTATGTTTTGGCAGGAATTGGATGTTTCCTATCTTCAGCGTGCATCTGTTACTGTAACATACCTGACTCGAAGCAGTACTGTCCCTTAGCGTTCATCTCGACGGTGTTACAGCTGTCGTTGGGGTCAGTGGAGGGCGGCAACAGTTGGGTGGTTCCTATCTTCAGCATGCGCAGCTGTCCGCCCAAGAAGGAGCGCAGAGCGTTACTGCGCGTCTCCGCGAACCCGTACACGTTGGAGGCGTCGATGAAGGCTGTGGCTTGGTTCAGCTGTTCGCGAGGACCTGGAACCAGACATAGTTAATAGGGATGACAAATGACTAAAAAAATATATGATTCTGTTTAGTCCGTCTGTTAGATTTTCGAATAATATTGGATACGTGTTTTTTAACCGACTTCCAAAAAGAGGAGGTTATCAACTCGATTTTTTTGTCTTTATGTTTAGCCTTTTTTTCGCCAATTGTGAACCGATTTTGATGATTCTTTTTTTGTTTGGAAGAAAGTTACTTCGCGGTGGTCCCGTTTTAATTTGGTGAAGATTTGATGGTGATCTTCGGAGATAAGCAATGAAACTCTTCAATTGTAGACAGCAAATCGGTCGTGCTTGCTGCAATCGCTTGGATGTTTGTTGTTTTCACAACATTAGAACATATAATCACGCCTGTATGCTCTGAGGGGGTATGCAGATGTGTACAGTACACCCACATTTCGACAGTTAGGTATGTAAGGTTCCATTTTATTAGGGATGAGCCTAGCTATTACCATGACATGTGTATATGATATAAATGACTGCCTCGTTGGTCTAGTGGTAGCTACCACTCAGCATGAGGTCCTGGGTTCGATTCCCAGGTCGGGCAAAGTGTTATTGGGTTTTTCCATCACGAATTTCTCAGTAGCAGCCACGGAGTCTGGATTTGCGCCAGCGCTCGCCCCCTATTACATGGAACTTAAACATAACTGGCGAAATGTGGGTGTAGGTACCTACTATTGGGAACACCTCAGCCCAACTCTTCGGAATTACAGGCGTGATGTGATGTTATGTTAAAATAAATGTATAGCTAATATTTGTATAAGATATTACAACTAAAAATGGTAAAATAAAAAACTTTTTTGCAAAGTCGGTGGCAAAGAAACTGAATCAAACACACAGAAGTCACCGACTTCTGCAGCTAAAGTTATTTTTCAATTTGTTGTGTTTTTGAAGTCGATTTTAATTTTGCAAAAAAGTTTTTATTGTTTTATCAAATTAATAAAAAATGACGAAGATAAAACGCATCAAATATCATGAGTACCGAAATGTGACGTAACACGAGTTTTCGACGAACTGTATCGTCTTCAATTTTTGTTTACTTGAAAAAAGAACAAATAATAATTATATTGTGTCCAATATTTTTTGGAAATACATATAACTGACAGACTGTCGTCTTCTCTATTATATATGAGGATCATTTCTTTCGAAAGTAATCAGGATGGCTCAGGCTACATGTAATGAATAATAATTATTTTGTAAGCAAAATATTGACTGTAGTTACGGGACGGCCAGTCAGAACTCCGAAAGTCTGATGACCAGTTTTACTGGATTCAGTATAGAGATGCATTGTGGTGAGTTTTCAAAACTCTGATGAAGAGGATAAATACATCACGAATAGATAACATCATATCGCGTTCTGTAGTTTCAAAAAAACGTAAATTAAACTTACCAAAATGGCACGTAGGAGCTGGGGCAGACCTGACGAACTCCATACAGGTGATGTTGTAGTCCTGGTAGAAGGGATCGTCCTCGTCCAGGCGCACCGGGAAGCACTCCGGGTGCGGGATCTGGGACGGGTCGCAGCACGATAGCGCTGTGCCGTTCTGACCTGAGGGGAAAGAGAGAGACGGGAATATCATTATGAGGATAAACTTAAATATTAGCAAGTTCTGGATACATTAGTGGAGAGAAGTCGAAGGAACAGTTGGGCTACCAGATAGCCAGGTTGGGTACCAAATCATGAATAGGTGGTAAATTAGATAACTTGCTTTGGTACAGTTAAACGTATGTCAGAAAACAGTATTTACCACTTCAAAAGTTAAACTATTGACGTGCTGTTGGCTGTTAAGTGCACAGTGTGGTAGGTTTCTTACATAGGGTTTCGCCGTTGTATACGCGAGTGCTTTTGGACAGCCCCAGGATACAAAGGGTGAGGGAAGAGAAAGTGCACCTGTGTCTGTGCACTAGAATGTTTCCTGACTCGATGGCTAGTTATGAAGGACTATGTTACAAACCTTTGCTAAGCGCAGTAGCAGTGATGTCGTGGTCCAGGAACTGTCCCCACACGGCCAGCATGACGGTGAAGGTGGAGTCGTGCGCGTAGCTCGGGCGGTGCACCGTGACGCTCACGGCGCGCGCACTGGGCAGCGTGCCGGCGCGAGGGGAGCTCACACCTGGGAATTATTGGTAAACGATGATCCAGGCAGACTCACTTGACAGACATCCACTGAATTTTAAATTAAATAAAAAAAAAAAAAAAAACGTTTATTTCAAGTAGGCATTTCGATACATATTATTGGAGATGACCTTTTAAGCAAGGAATTGCTTGTATTAGGAGACTCCGCACTTCCACTTGTCATTTTTATGCAATTGAAATGTAGACAGTGTTAACATGAAAGACTAAACAAAAGTAAAAAAAAAAAAAAAATGGTAAATGGATAACTTAAAAATAAAAAAATTACACAAACAGCTCTGCAGATAAATGAGCGTTATGTAGAAAAAGGCCAGATCGCGCGTGTGTGGTATGTGTATCATGAGTAAGTGTGTGAGGGAGTGTGGGTGTGAGTGTGAAAGTGGGGTTGTGTGGCGTGTGAGATACTGAGCAATGGTTAGTTCACTCTTCCCAATCAATATCCTGTCTGTTTGTTTATAGTCACGCTTTCACACCTAGACGAAGCGTAGGTCCAAGCGTAGTCGCAACTTTTTTACAGTCCCGGAGCTTCATGGAATATATTCGTAATTCTTTATTCAGCAAGTTGTATAGAGAAGATGATTGCCTTGAGTATTGCCTTTTAGCGAAAACAGATCTAACCTTGACCGTTGGAGCGACTAAGTAGCTCCTTCTACTTTTTGGCTTAGAGGGGTCATACGGAAGGGATGTGTGTTTTTTTATTGTAATTACGAAAATGAATGAAGCAAATAAAGCTTTCTTACAGACAAAAGGTCAGATAATAGGTAGAGGCTATGGGTGGGGTACCTATAGGGTTTAAAGAACATGACCTTAAGTAAGGTTCTCTGCGCCCTCTCAAGTTCCAAAAATTTTTGTTTCGTAGTCCCTACCCAGCAAGACAGACAGTATATGAGGATAGATTGGGCCAGTGAAATGTATACTTGCTTCAGAAGTTGCTTTAAAGCCACATGTCGCAGTATTTTAAAAGTCCAAATCAGTTTCCTAACTCTTTTCATAACAAGTTCGGTGTACAAGTGCCAGAACAGGCGCTGGTCAATTGTAACACCTAGATATTTGGTATGCTGTAGCCTGCCAATTTTTAAGCAAGAGCAGCCGGGGGTTGGGGGTTTGGGACAGTTATGTATTTTTATTTGGAAATCTTGAGATGGTTGCGAGTTATTATACTTACCCCCGAATACTGAAACGTCACTCAAAATTTAAGGGCTGCTTAACATTTGAGTTAAATTTCGTATGGCCAAACCTCACTTTTGAGTATCTGTTAAATATAAGTGCTGCTTAAATTTTGAGTGACATTTCAGTATTCAGGGGTTAGTAAAGCAGATGTAGTTGGATTTGGAGGCATTTAGTGTGAGGAGACTATGGTTTAGCCAGGCTGCTATGTTTGCAAGGCCACGCTCGGCCAACCTATGAGCACTATCCCAAGTCTTAGCAGTGAAGACAATGGCAGTATCGTCGGCGTATGAGAAAATATGTCCGTCATCAATCTTCACGTTGCAGAGATTATTAATGTAGTGGAGGAATAAGGTCGGCCCAAAAACACTGCCCTGGGGGACTCCGAAAGTGACGGTTGAGTTGCGAGTTTTCCGCAGTTTTAACTGTTTGTTTGCGATTGTTGAGGTAGGATTTAAAAAGATCAAGAGCTGGACCCCTTATGCCGATGCGTTCAAGCCTCTGTAAAAGTAAGGGGACAGAAACTTTGTCAAACGCCTTTTTGAGGTCAAGAAAAAACAGCTAGACACTTGGCTTCATCATCTACACCGTCTACCAGCGCAGAAGTTAGTGACAGAACTGCATCCTCAGTAGACTATCCCTGTCTAAACCCAAACTGAGAAGGCGACAGTATTTCATATTTCGATAGGAATTTAATTAGGCGTGAGTTAATAAGCCTCTCAAGGATTTTTGAAATGGACGGTAGGACCGATATTGGTCTATAGTTCGACGGGTCAGACTTATCACCAGACTTATACACAGGCGTTATGAGGGCTACTTTCAAAGCATCCGGGAAAAGTCCCTGCTTGAAGCATATGTTAATTAAGTGGGTTATGACTGGTACAATTAGTTCGTGTGCCGATTTTAGAAAGTTGACTTGTATTTTGTCCCAACCGGATAGCGACCCGCTATCCGATTTCAAGCTCATTAGAGTGGCTCGAACTTCGTCGGGGTCTGTGTCGAGAAGAACAAAAGATGTGGCCAAAGGACTGTCTGCCGGGAATGAGTCAGGGTTGATATTATTTCCTGCTGAGGACTGAGAAGTTGTGATGTTTTCAGCAAGAAGTTTGCCTATGTTAAAGAAGTAGTCATTAACCCTATCAACAGAGTTTTGTGGGGTAGTGGGTATATCTAGCAGTTCCGAATTAGTTGTTTTTTTGGTTTACGTTGTATGATGTTGTTAATGATAGCCCATGTTTTTATAAGATTTTTGTGTGCTTTAGAAAGTTGATCTCTGTCATGTTACGTTTTTGTTTTCGAATAATGGTACAACAGTAATTACGATACCTTTTGTATGTGATTTTTAGCACATCGTTGTATGGGTCAAGCCTAAGTCTCTTTTGCATTCGATTTCTATTTAAAATACAGCGCAACAAGCCAATTGTCATCCATGGTTTTAAGGTTCTATTTTTCAAAGGTATATTCATAGTAATTACAAAATTGTGTCACACTCGGTAGAGTGTGACACAATTTTGTAGTATTTCGATTAGGTTATTAGTAAGGGTGTTAGGGTTATCTAATTTTAATAGATCCGATAGGTTACTGTCTTTGAGTAGCTCAAACGCCTTTTCCGAATTAGAAGCTGTTTTTGTTTTTGGGCATCTTAAGTTACTATGGTTTGAGATTTTTAAGAAAGTCATGAAATGGTCGTGTGAATAACTGCAATGGTTGCAGTTTGGTTACCAGGTTTGAGTTTTATAATAAAGTGGTCAAGACAGGTTTTGTCTCTCGTGGGAAGCGAGTGACCAGGGAGTAGACCATGCAGTTGGATTTTGCTGTACAAACATAGCTACTTCGAAAATATAAATACAAGAAAGGATCAAGATATTATATTGCTTAAAATAGGGCATGCAACTGTCTGTAGTTTTAAGTTTAAACAATGATCGGATACATCTTTTTTGGGCCTTAAATGCTATGTCTCTATCAGTTGAGTTCCCCCAGAAAATGATGCCGTAGCGCAAGTGAGATTCAACTATGCCGTAGTAAGCCTATATAAAACATATGCAGATGAACTCAATTTTTTACACATCATTTCGATATGTGCTTTCCAATTTAAGCTATAGTCTATTTGTAAACCTAAAAATTCTTTCTGCGCTTAATTCGCTTCCATAATATTGTCGTTTTTGTAATGTATGTGAAGATTAGTTACGCCAGGAGTAAGCTGTCTAAAGTGCATTATTTTTGTCTTACCTAAATTTATATTTAAATTATTTTTGTCCAGCCTTTGCGTTTATACAAGGGATCGTTACTGTGTCGTCTATCGTCTGCAAACATTGTCAGAGGTTGTTCAAGGGACATGGGCATATCATTGACATACAATATGAACAAGAAAGGGCCCATAACGGTTCTTTGTGGTACACCGTATGAGATTTTACGTTCTTGTGATCTTGCTATCTCTTCATGTTTAGTAACTAAATTAATGCGGCTAATTTCCGTTATTTGTGTTCTATTTTCTAAACACGATTTTATAAGTTCAAGCACATTACCTCTAATACCGTAGGCTTCTAGTTTCTATTCAGTAAAGTATTGTAATGGACATAATCAAACGCCTGCGTCATATTGCAAAATATTGCACATATGGGGGATCGTTTGTCCATGTTTCTCATAACAGTAAACAAAAAGTCATAAATTGCCATATTAATGGTTCTGTGCTGTCTGAATCCTTTTTGTTCTTCACAAATTATATTATTTTTTTCCATGAAGTTATATAATTCTCTGTAGATGTATTTCTCAAATATCTTTGAAATAACCGGTATGAGTGAAATTGGTCTATAATATTCCATCTTCATCATCATCATCTTCTTTCTTAAATAAAGGTTTAATTATAGATGTTTTTAAAGCATCTGGATATTTACCAGCACAAACAATGAGGTTGAGTATGTGACTTAGATGACCGCATACCTCGGCTGACACTGACTTTAGTACCTTTGTGGCGATTCCATCAAAGCCCACACTGCTAGTGTTTTTTAGGGATATTATTATTTTATATAAATCGTGTGGTGTGCTAGGTGCCATAAACACTGAATTATTTGTCATGGATGACACGCATGATTTTGGTTTACATTCAGAGTCTATTTTTGGATGTTTTTGTCAACGAAAAAGTCATTAAAAGCACCAGCGATATCCAAAGGTTTGTATATAATTAGATTGTTAACTTTAAGTTTCTCAATTTGTTGTTTAGGGATATTGAATTTAGTCTGGTTAGTAACTTGCCATGTAGTCTTCGATTTATTTTTGGATTGCTGTATTTTGTAGTTATTTTGAGCTTTTTGTGTTAAGTTAATAATTTTATTATATAGTCTAGAATAAGCAGTGAATTTCCTTTTATTTCCGTGGTTAGGCTTCAACCTGGATTGCCACAAAAGTTCCCTTTTTTTCTACTGCATAGTTTAAACTCAAACTTTTGAATGTCAAAATTACAAATAAAAAACAAAGCTACAGTCCCAGTCACAAGGCATAATAAATTGAGAAAGTACTGTAGTTGCCCATTCCCTAGCGTAGATCTCTATGGAGAAGAACGGGCAAGAAACTCCATGGACACTCTTTTGAATCAAAATATTGTTACAAAATCTTGGTTACATCATTAATTTTGGAAATTATACATATATGTGAGAACGATGTAGAAAGACGTGCACATTAAGAGCGTCCAGAGTAGAAAAGACAACAATTGAACAACAAACGAATTAAAATGAACCCTGGCAGCCAAGAGATGACCAGTCGGCATGTGATAGCCATGTGTAGCCATGTGTGTGTGTGGTGTGTGGTGTGTGTGTGTGATGGGTGTGATGGGTGTGATGGTTTATGTATTATGTTGATTTTTATTTCTTTATATGGGAAGCATAAGTCGTAAAATAATTTAAAAGTGCTGATAAATTCATTGTAAGCTACGTTGGGATCATCAGTAAGATAGATCTCTGAAAATGTATGACCTTTTATGCTATTTTTAAATTTTACTATATTTTCATTGTTGTAATCTCTTCTAGTTATATACCAGTATTTTATATTACATACTTTGGGAACTGGACATTGAAGTAGCTGTGCTGTATGGTCTGATAATGCGAATTCTAATACATCTCCTTTACAAGCCCTCTTAAAATTATGCGCAAAATTATCTATGCATGTCATACTGGCCATCCGAGTTGGTTGTTTAAGAGCAAGTTTTAGGTTGAAACTCAGTAGAAGACACTCCAGTGTAGCTGAAATATTATTTGTTTTTAAAATATCTATATTAAAATCACCTGCAATTACAACATTTTTGGAACGCCTCACAGATCAGATATAGCTTTGAGCAAATTTTCAAGTTTATTAAAACAATCATTTAAATTCTTAGTATTTGGTACTCTATAGATACATTAATTTATAATTAATAAGCTCTACAGCACATCACTCGAAAACCCCAACAACACTGTTGACAACTTCGATATTTGAGGAAATTCCTTCCACTGGTGACAATTATTAACAATAATACATGCTCCTCCTCTCTTCTTTTCCTGTCTACTATAACATGCAGCCAAACTGTCATTTGGTATGCATAAGTAGTTGTTTTTCGTGACCCTTCATAATGAAATGTTCTGTAATACATATAATATCCACATTTATATTTATACCAGATAGTTCATTTAAAGCATACCGTCCCAGTCACCATTTGCTTTATTTATCAATCCTGCAATATTTTGGTGTAAAATGGTTAGGTGAACAGTGCGTGTTTATTTTGCTCGAACCGCTAATGTCTAGGTACAGTAATTGGCTTAAATTTTCAAAGATGTTGTTCATACCGTTGTTATTAAGAGATCCATTTGTCTTCAAAAACATATTAAAGTCATATGATAAATCTAGGTTTGAATCGAATAAGTAAGCGTATTTATGAGTAGGTACACACATCCAAATAAAGCATATTACTAAATAATTCTATTCTACAGTTGAACATGAGAGAATGTTTAATTTTGAAAGTAGGTAGATAAAGTATGATATTTGTATGTTGTATTTTTGATAAAGTTTCGCGGATATTAATAACTAGGTCATAGTAGTCGTTTGTGCGCCGAAAATTTTCTTCACCGATGAAAATCAGACAGTAGTCATCCAATGTGTAGTTTTTAACTTTTACCTCAATGCCAGTAATAAGCTTCTTAACTCCACAGTTCGGTGTTAAGTAGTGACATATTTGATAGTTTGGGAATGTTTTTGCTTGTTGATGTTATTAGTTTTATTACTACTTATAATGCATAGGTTATGCTTTTCCGGTTTTATTTTATGATGAGGAACAAGTTCACTCTTCGAAACAGTGTTTAGTGGTGCAGAATGAGCAGGACATGGTTTTGACGGTGAGCCTTTGCCTAATATCTCTTCGTACGAACCAAAAAAATAAACCATGAATCGTTTTTCATTACAAAAAATGTTGAAGATCACAATAGATGACGATTCCAGACTTGAACAGGCTTATTTTTGGTTTTCAAAGTTAAGAAGTTTAATAAATGTAAGTGGGTACCACTATTCTCATCTTAACTGGCACCAACTACCTATATCCATTAATGTAGTAAAAATTACTTGCCACAGGGGTTTGTCCTAAAATAACCGTTAATCTCTGTTTAATAATAAAATACAACAGCACTTACCATCACCATAATCAGCC
This sequence comes from Xestia sexstrigata, assembly GCA_941918905.2. NCBI lineage: Eukaryota > Metazoa > Arthropoda > Insecta > Lepidoptera > Noctuidae > Xestia > Xestia sexstrigata. The sequence continues at coordinate 1,746,240 of OW799201.2, read as the reverse complement.
GCCAGCACCCTTCTGAACGGAGTCTTGGAGACTCCATACCGCAGGGGGTACTCCAGGTTGTTACAGGTTCCGTCCATAGTCCTGTACCTGGACAGCACGCATGGTGGAGGGTCGTCCAGGCAGTATGGCATCTCAGGGAACGAGCCGTTCAGTCGGGGCCCCTGACCAGACCCGCCGGGGCGCAAGGATATGTCCGTGCTGGAAGAATAGAAATTAATAAAATTAAGAAACAGGAAAAGCATACCCGAGGTAAAGTACAAAACTCCAGACATTAAACGTATAAAATAAATCGTGAAACAAAAAGCAGCAAACCCGTACAGGTCTTTTGAGGAAACCACCAGACAGTTTTGAGCAAACCTATTCCAGCAGATATCGTGCGCTTAAGAGGGAGGGAGTGGCGGTTAAGGTTCGAATTGCGAAGAGCCAAATAGCAGGGCAATAGCAAAATGTTCCAACTTTGTAATTGACATAAAACTCGCAATCATCAGGCGTTTTCTACATTTTTAGAAAATAATTAATTCGTCTCCCTACATAATAGTAACACATCTGTAATAAATGATATAGTACTCCAGGAAACAATATTGCTTACACATTATGGAAACCGGGTGAAAACTGATATTTTCCTACAGCGCATATCAAATGAAGTGTGAATAGTGTCACACATTCTAGTCAGCTGATACCTTCGTACGCAACTTTGTTGTTTTCTCTTGTGGATAGAAATAGTTAGAAAAGATGTTTAAACGTATGATAATTTTCGTTCGTTTTATTTGAATACATTACCTAAATCTTGTTGTACTTAATTGGCATAGCGCCTTAATGCTATAACAGCAACCAAATTACTTTGACTTGATTATGTAATTATGGGAGATCATACTATTCAACCTGTACCTACCCATAGGCCTATATTTAGCCTTAAATCACGAAGACCTTCACTTCTAAGTTCCAGATCATTCTATTGATCGATATATTTTGGCGGAGGTTGGTAACCCGCGGCCAGTGAGGCGTCGCGGTGAAGCCAAACCAACGCAAGGATAGTGTTACGTGGTTTTATAACAACATAGATCAACGTATTATGTTACCAAGACCGGCAATCGTCGTAATTCCATCAGACATACGATATTTTTGTCTATTATATTATAATGCAAAGAATCCAAAAGTATTTTGGTTATGTTAATGACGCAATTTAGGCAACTGGTATTTTTTTATTTGAATTCTTATGCGTCACGTCATAGATACTTCTAAAATTGGCAAATTACCTACACGTGCCGTATGTATTCTTCCGAGATGAGATGAGACCATCTGGAGATTTAAGGTAGCAAGAAAATGATTTGATGTTTTGCAATAAGAAGCAACAAGCAGAAATAAGCCGAGCAGTTATATCTTAAACCGGACGTTTTTTTAGCGATAGTTAATTGTGGTGATAGAACAATAAAAACAATATAGGACTGATAAAAATTTATAAGCTACCGAAAAGATGTAGGTACCTATATGTTTTTTCCATCTTACCTGCTGACTGAATCAAATTTATCGACTTTATGAAGATTGTGGGGCTTATCAGTAGTCACAACTTTAATACGTTTCAAATTACTAATCGAAAGTCTTAGCAAGTGAAGCTTCGATCAATATTGATCGAAGAAGTGAAGTGACGAAAAGCCAATTATAGAGGCGTAGGGATATTGCCAGTTGATTGCGCCTGAATAAAGGCTCAAATAGACACAGCCGACACAGACTAGGACAATCCTGGAGCAAATATTACAACAATAACAACATAAACTGCACAAAGAAAGATAATATCAAAACAGCATAGGTATTCCTCCTAAGAAGGATATAGTAAGCTTGTGATTTAAGCAGCTCTAAGTAAAAGTTACTTAGCTAAGCAAACTTTAGAAACAACAGTTTTGCCTTTCTGAAGTAGGATAATTTTCATATAATTTTGTCCTAACTCGTTCATGTACCGTCCATCTCCTAATTTTCCTAAGTAATTCCTCTAATTCTCAAATATAGTCAGTATCGTTACATCAATGTACAATGTACATGTCCCCAATGCACATTTATAACCTGATAGTATTAGAATGAGGCCTAGTACGTCAGTACATGCATCGATGCAGCGACCGCGGGATGCCAATTGAACGAATGTAGGTGACCGGATGACTAGCCAGCAATTGAAGACTGGCCAATCTATTGGACTAGATGGATTTATGAGTAACGATTATGTATTGTAAATAAGGAATTATGTGTGGAGGGTTGGAAGTGGGGACTTTCCATTATCAGTACGTGGACAAATAAGCGTGACTCAACAGGGTCTTTTATTGATCCGATAATCTAGTCACAGAAAAGTAAGATTTTTAAGCAGTGGGCTAAGGATGATTCCTCTAATTCAAAGCATTTATATAAATTAAACCAATTACAGGCACTTTTGAATTGTCAGGGAGTCAGTTATGTAAAAAAATGAAGAAGAGCGGAAACTCCATGGACACTTTTTTAAAAGGTCGTAAATAAATGTGAGGATTCCGTCTAGTCATAATTCACATATCCAATGAGTAAGACTGCTAAAGTAGGTTTAGATTTGTCGAGGACACTACCGAAACTACTCGGTTGGAATATTGTGACAAATTCACAGCGTATCTAATGTCGGAATTTGATCTGAATCGGTTATATTCTTTGAAGTAGAATCCATAATGGTAAACTAAGACGCGTATCAGCTCTAGAATTTAGCCGATATACAATTCTAACCAACATTAAAATTTTCCAATGATCAGATCAAGACAGAAAAGAAACGATTGGATGGACTGTGTTAAGAATGATATGGCAAGAAAAGAAGTGTCTGATGAGATGACGAAAACTAGAGAAGTATGGAAGAAGAAGACATGCTGCGCCGACCACAAATGAAATGGGATAAGGGCAAAGATGATGATGATGATGATCAGTTTCAAGACATATCAGTTCTGATTGTGTAATGCTTTTATATGAAACAGCAATTTTTTTTTTACAAATCTTGAACAGCAGTTTTTTTTTTTACTTTCTTCGTTGGGCTCTTTGTGGCCTTTCACTGTGGATCACGGTGAAAGACCACGAAGAGCCCAACAGCCACGGGATACAGATCTTCTAGTATAGGTACCAAAAATACAGGAGTTTCGTAGAAATGTTAAACGCTCATGATCCTGGGGCCACATTATCGGAATGTCGCGATAAAACCCTTTGATGCGCGTCATAACACCGCGACAGGCATTGCAATGCAACTTTTAGGCCAGACATGTCGCGGTAACCTAAATTCTTCGCCGAATCTGCAAATATGGCTAGCATCACAAAATCTACTGGTCGTCTTGGAAGTTGTGTAGTGGTTCCTCAATAAATTATTATTAACTACGAATTAAATGCGAACTTGACATTTTGCGTCGTTATTTATAGGTAGGTAATCTAATATTTGCAATGCGTATTAGAATTTCGGTTGCAACGCTATATCCTAGAGATAATCAAAACACACGAGTGAAAGGACTCTTCAATTATTTATTTACCGTAAGATGAGACAGATATGTAAGCAGTGATGGGAGTATGGGCGATCAGTCATCTAGGTATTCAGTACCACCTATTGAGTAACCTATTTATTATATTGTTATTAAGCCGTTAGATTCATACTGCTGGGCATCATCATTCTATTCTATTCTATTCATCTATTCATTCAGCAGTGCAAGTACGTATGAATCGATTCGATAAATCTGACAGTTATTCTCGACAAAATGAGTTTTTATCTTTATTATAAACAGTTTCGATAGAGATAACGACAAAATCGCTAACTTTTGATTACTAATTACTAACGAACAAATTCGGTTGCAATAATGACGCTTGCCAGTAACGCAAGTCTCTACATCCAAGATGCGTTTCTCTTCTGCGTTTCTCTCAGAAATAATGACATAAACTTGTCCCGAAACTACCTTTATCGTGATCCTTGACTTTTTCTAGTAATAAAAGAGATTCATAATGTATTGTCGGGGTACCTACGCAAAGAAATTAAGGAAAGAGCAATGAACTTTAATTCCTACTTATCTGGCGCAGACTATAATTATCCCACGGGATCTTACTATACTACCGAGATAAAAAGTATCCTATGTGTTAATCCAGGTTATAAACTATATGTGTGCAAAATTTCATCAAAATCCGTTCATAGTTTTGGCGTGAAAGAGTAACAAAAATCCATACATCTACACATCCATACTTCACACATCCAAATTTTCGTATTTATACTTAACATTAGTAGGATTTAAGACTACACATTTCGCATAACGTATGTATATTAGCACCAAGAACTTACCCATTCATGAGCGCCTTGGTAGCCATTTCAGCAGCATACGCAGCATCAGCTAACGGCTTCACATCAGCCGAAGTAGCCGCCGCTCTCTGCGCCCTGTTCGCTGGAGTGTCCATGTCCAGAGGTCTTCGCTTCCATTCTACCTTCGTCAGCTCTTTCAAGGCAGCCTTCCCTTCTAGTAAAGCTGATGCTATTTGAGCCTTGGTTGGGCTGGCGTTCGCCCAGGCCGCTGCTGGCTGGGCTAAATATAAGAGACAAATATAAAGTTGAGATAGAAGATTTTAGTGCTATGCTGAATGGACTACTCTAGCACCACAGAAATATGCAAGCTGCGTTGGGAAGGTAAACTCATTCTCAAAGATAAAATGTACACACATCAAAAGTATCTAGGGATCAACATATATTTTTGCATTAACTTTTCTCCTGATTGATATTAATTAAAATTTTCTTTAAGGATTCATCAAATAAAGTGTTTTCGTTTGTCACAGTAACGATAAACCAAGTCACCTTTGCATTAATAAAGAAATTTGCCATTTTCCTAATAAAGGGATTTTTGACATTTGAACCACTAACATTAAAGTTCGAAAAAAAGACTGAAATAACAGTTTTCTTTAAAATTTTATTGGGTAACTTAAACAATTAATAATCCGTGTTTCTACCGCGAACACTAACAACACAAGAACATCGGTTTGGCATACTCAAAATGAGTTCATCCAAATCACGCTGTGGAATGGCCGCCCATGTTCGTTGCAACAACAAAAAAAGGTCTTCTTGCGACTGGATATCCTCCATATTCGGCAGAGCTCTTCTCTGTAGCATATCCCATGCATGCTCAATCGGGTTCAAGTCTGGCGACTGAGCAGGCCAGGGCAGGACATTGATGTTAGCTGCGGCGAGAGTCTGTCTTACAACTCTTGCGGTGTGCGGTCGTGCATTATCATGCATTAACTGAAATAAGGGACCGATTTGCACTTGTAGAGGAACGATGACGTCTGATACAATCGTCTCAGCATAAATTTGAGCGTTGAGGTTGCCTCTGATCCAAATCAACTCAGTTCTTCCGCCGATCCAAATACCCGCCCATACCATGATGGTTCCACCACTATAAGGATGGACTTCCTGGCAGGATTTTAATCGCTGTTGGCGTCCAGGGGTTCTCCAGTGTCGTATACGTCTTGTATCCGGTCTCATACCAAAACGAGACTCATCAGAAAAGCACACGAAACGCCATTGTTCTTCTGCCCAATTTCTGTGTTCAAGAGCCCATTGATATCGAATCCTACGATTGTGCATTGCTATAGGTGGTACCCGTAGCGGTCTTCGGGAATGAAGGTTCACTTCATGCAAGCGGTTTCTGACTGTTTGGTCGCTAATTAAGTTCCCTGAAGAGTGATGAAGCCTCACGGCTAACATCATGGCGGTTATTGTTGGAGCTCTTCGAGTTAAGATTTGAATGTATCGGTCTTGTCTCCGTGTGGTGCAGCGATACCGTCCTCCATGGCGCTCAGCCACGGTACCAGTGCTTCGGTAACGTGTCCAAAGTCGACTGATAACACTCTGACTTGTATTCAGAGCTAAAGCTACAGTACGTTGCCGGGAACCAGCTTCTATCATTCCCACGGCTCTGAGCATTTCTTCCCTGCTTAAATGACGTCGCCGCTCCATAATAACGTTGGTTTTAATCAGTAGTAGGGAAACAGTAGCACTAATAATGTCTTCAATGCGTTGTATGTTTTTATAGGGAAAATATTGACAGCTTATTTTCATCTTTTACTCGAATTTGATTGAGAGTTCCTGATTCAAATTATGAAATGCACCAAAAAGGATCCATATAAATTTATAAAATCATAAATTTATTACAAAGCCACATCTCAATCTCAAGAAATCCGCATAAAAATGCTTGATCCCTAGACATTTTTGATGTGTGTATGTTTCAAAGCGGTGCAACGCTGTATCGCTGAAAAGTTAACCGAATCCAGGCTGAGATAGTACGAGCTACCGCAAGACGCGTGTCGCTTGAACATGTAGGTCGTGGCCAAAGGGGTTGTTTGGACCTAGTTGCCTTACTAAAGAGCATGAATCGTGGCATGAGTACCATATTTTATGAGATCATCTAAGTGCAGTTATATGTTATTTAAGGTGTCCAGATGCAAAATATTAATTTATGTAAAAAATGTTTTCTTAACAGCATTGTTATTATGAAACACGAGTAGGTTATAAGTTTAAACTAAGTTTAAAATATTCTTTTTACCATCGCCACTCGAAAAAGGGCATTTATTTTATTTATCTTTAACAGTGAATAAAACTCTCTTTTACTCACTGACGATAACAGTGAAGAAAACGCTCTTTTACTCACTGAGTGAATAAAACATTTTGAATTTGGAACAATAAAACGTGCCGACAAGAATACTTGAATTTCGAAAATTGCTTTGAGAGATTGACCAAGGGCATTACGTACTTTCCGACGCACGGAGGAAACTCGGTATGTAATGAATTATTGGTCACCCATCCACAGACCGACCTTGTTAAGCGTGGCTTAACCTTGAAGATCGACCCGATTGGCTGTTATTATTAACCCACGACCACGAGTAATATGAAAACTATACTTTTGTTTATTTTCTCGCAGTCAATGGTAAAAAGTAGAGTAAAAAAAATCATCTCGGTTCTTGTATCCCTCGTTCCGCTCAGGATTCTACTCTAGAATCCCTTGCTGCGCTCGGGATGATTCTACTCTAGAATCCTTCGCTGCTCTCAGGATCCAGGTTAAAACCTCGAATTGAATTCCCTTTTTTTTCACTTGTTTTATCTACTATTGCGTATCTAATGGATTTTATTTTCACAAATTAATTCAACGGGTTATAAATTAAATGAGAATTAATTTCGCTTAGATAAAAGATTAGTCTATATTTGACCCTGATCTTGAATTAGCTGTTACGTTGCGTCAAGGTTCTATCACAGCTTGATTTCATTAACTTTTTGCGACATCGAACAAGTTTCGCCAACTGCTGAGTGACTTGATTCATAAACATTGGTTAATTTATGTAAAAATATAGTAAATTATGTTAAAAATACAGGATGTAAACAACCTCATCACGAAGCCGTCAACCAAGCATTCTGTACATCAAACTAAGTAACTTTACGCAAAAATCGTTGCTGGGATGGCATTTTTATTGTAAGATTATTATTTTGTACTATTCAATCCATCCATCAACACAATGTTTTGAGTGCGTTACATTGAGTTCTACCAAAAAACATGATTTTTCACCAAAAAAAAAAGTCGTTTCCCATCAATAATTTTTGCATAAAGTTACTTAGTTTGATGTACAGAATGCTTGGTTGACGGCTTCGTGATGAGGTCTTTTACACCCTGTATAGAGTTAAGTATCTGATGTAAATGTATTATATGGAAATGATTTCAAGTCCTGATTTAAGGTGGGTAATCAATTTAAAAGTTCGCATTACTTTCTTTTGCCTGTGTAGAATTTATTTTGTCCTAAGTAATTGATAACACGACAGGTATTCAATCAATAAATGGAAATATAGCAAGATGACATTTACAACTTCAGCCTGGCGATAATAGATACTGCCTCTCACGTCGCCTGCAAGACATCACGCAGCGAGAAGAGGCCGCACAAGGCAAAATAGTCATCACCAGGGTTACTTTATATTTTCTCCTAGCAGAATGTGGCACGAGCACAACATGTCACTAAGGTATTTTTTTGCATTAATTATGACACCTTCCGTGGTCAAAAAACCATCATCTCCACTCCATCTTCTGAATTATAAAGACAGAGCGCAAATTTTGTTAGTTTGTATGATGCGGAAAGTAATCTCCGGAAGCACGGCCGCCTATTTGAAAAACTCTTTCACAATTTGAAAGGTTCATTATTCCTGATGGAAGAACCCAATATCTGTCACTTTGTCTGACCTGGGAATCAAACCTATGACTTCATTATCAGCAGTACATAACACTCGTGACCACTAAACCAACCAGAGGGAGGTCATAAATATGTAATTGAGAATTCCATAAATTAACTCTTAAAAGCCTAATAGGTTCTATTTTGACGTCTTTATCTACGTGTTTGACGTCAATCCATGCACGCACATGCACCAAAATATATCAACACCGAGTATGAGGAAGTAGAATTTGTTCTTGGTTTCATGGCCGTAGTTCCTGGTGATTTTGGACACGGAGAATCCGTGATCTGATGCATAAGTGGCAGGGCTTAGACATGATCGTAACATTCTACCTACGATAGTGGAGACACCTTGCTGCGACGACTCCAAATAAATTGGGATAAGGGATAACAAGATAAGAATGATGATGTTAATAACTGATGGAAAACGTAAAATTTATTTAGAGATATGAAACGCTTTCTGAGCGATTGTCGCTTGTGTGACCTTGGCCTTGCGGCTGAGATGATCATTAGAATCTGTATCAATTATCCAATCATTTGTTTTTATGTGGGTTCCACTACCACGCCCTACCTTACTGTAGCTTTTCATTCTGTTTTTGTTATTTAACTAAAGATAACACATGGTCTGCTGGCAGAAATTTCTTAAGAAATAAGCAGTTCCTATGTACTCATATTTTTAATGTAGTTTCCTGTGTTGTATACTGTGTGTACATAAATAGTAAAATAAATAAATAAATAACCCATAAAGATATCACACAAACAAATATGAAAATAAGATTCATGTTTAAACCAAAATAAAATTATCATTTTTCTGGCCCGAGTTATTTTTAAATTTTTACATTGAAATTCTATCCATAATCTTATCATTACGTCAAGATCATTGTAATGACGTCAAACTATTTAATTTAACAAAAGATTTAAGTGCGGAAATTGTCTTAAATTCGGTTATGGGGCTAAAAATATAATTAATATACGATCACTTGTCTTATGTGCAACTATTAGATTAGGTGTTGGTATTTTGGTTTTAAATTACACACCGAAGCTTGTAATACTATATTCCGTTTAGACTTTTTAATCGGATAATGACCAAAAACACGAGGAAACTTGTTCGTCAAAAAAGTCCTTAGAAACAATTAGTCCCCGATAATAATAAAAGTTATAATTCAGGAAATCTTGTACACAAAATTGATATTTTTAGAAACTGTTTTTAAAGTTTTTTTCGAAACGAACTTAGTTGTTGTGAATTTCTACATGAATTCATGTTCCGACAAATATTTACTATCCTTTCCCTGATAACTAGAATATCAAGTTTTCAACCTGTTTATTATATGTAGTAATAGCCAAAACCAACAAAAAATGTGAGACAGGAAATAGGAATGCACGTGCTAAATAAGTTGTTTTTCTGTTCGATATTAATCTAGCAGCTGTTCATGCTACTCTCGTTTTACAAATGAATAAATAACAATAAATAAAACTGGATTAGTGAAGTTTACTGTTCGAATTTTATCGGGGTAATCACCTTTTATACAATAGAGCAAGCACATCTTAATGTCTTGAATCCGAAAATCTTGGTAAATCTAAATTAAAATATAACAAATGTCGTTTGAAGTTTTCTTTCTTCTACTTCAATATGTAGCTTTATTATATCTCGCTTTTTACTCCCACAACGAAAACTGTAAGGATTGCATTAACTTACCTTCCAAAGGCCACTTCAGATCCAGCAGCGGCAGCAAGGCCGGTGGCATTGCCATTAACGTCACGTTTTCTTTATAACCAGCAGGACGTGGTTTCATGCCAGGGGACATTTGCAACAGCGTCAGGTTGTTTTCTGGTAGGGGCAGCGGCGGTGTACTTGGTTCTGTTGTGTCGTCGTCATCAAACGGGTCCTGGCTCAGGTTGTAGGAGATTGTCACCAGTAGAGAAACTCCTAGGACCGCGCTGGAGGAAAATAAATTCATCATCGTAACATCTGTTATTCTCGATTGATTAGACAGGTATAGTATACAGGGTGTAAAAGACCTCATCACGAAGCCGTCAACCAAGCATTCTGTACATCAAACTAAGTAACTTTACGCAAAATTATTGCTGGGAAACGACTTTTTTTTTTGGGGTTAAAAATCATGTTTTGTGGTAGAACTCAATGTAACGCACTCAAAACATTGTGCTGATGGATGGATTGAATAGTACGGGGGTCGTGGAGGTGTTAAAAGTAAAAATCTTCAATTAAAAACTTGTATTAAAAAAAAAACTTGTCAAAATTTTGGAACTTTGACCCCCAATATCTCCGTAACTAGAAGGTTCCCAGGTATGATGTATAAAAAAAAATGATCGCAATAACGAGGAGAATCAATTCCTTTCAGATTCGTGAAGAGGTGTTTTACACCCTTTATAGTACGTAAGTACACCCACATTTCGACAGTTATGTTCAACGTCGTCTAATGTATTATCCCGTCTAATACCTTTGACCGGGATCAAATCTAGACCCCGAGCTGTTACTGAAGAAATCCAATACCTAGCACTTTGCCCGACCCGGGAATTGAGCCCAGAACTTTTTTTCTCCGTAGTAGTGCTTGCAAATACTAGACAAACGAGGTACAACAATAATTAAGACGTTTAGAAACAAAGCTTTCAGGAAAGGTCAGATTTATTCGGCAGTCCTATTTCGAGCTGGAATGCTCTCAAATAACTATGTACGTCATTAGCATAATGCTTTTGTGGTCATAAGCTCATACATATTTAAAAGTTTTTTTAAATAGAAATCCATAATGCTTAGTTTTGGGGTGTGTATCGTCAGGTGATACGTGACTGTGAGATCTTGTTTAGCCTGTGTTTCCACGTTCACTTCAGACAACTTATCCTGCATGTGATGCAAAAGGCATAATTGGCCCCTTTACAGTAGCAACGGAGGCTGTGAGTACCACTGCCTTGGACTGGTGCTACCGAGAAGACCTCTCCGAGCCTCAATTCCTAGAGCTGTTTAACTCCCTCTGTTACGTCTTAGAGATGCGTGCGTGGCGCACTACTCGCTATTACCGCATGTGGATAAGAAGCGCCTGATATGTCACCGAGTCCGTCACCCCTGGACCCGTTTGTCTCCAGAGGCATAGTCCATATACTTATTATCTAAAACCAGCTTCTACTTACATAATAAACACACAGATTGCGCACTGCGTGTGGTGTAGGCGCTTCTGGTAGCGACGCGCCAGGCTTGACTCGAACACATACGTGGGCTGCTGCACCAGCGGCGTGCGCTCACTGCTCGAAGACGCCTGCATCTTCACCTGGACACAAAAACACAGAATTTATCACTTGATTACATGTGCCAAGCTCTGGCCAAAGAGCCTACACAAAGTGCATTCGAGTCGAGTGCACTGTTTCTGTTCTGTCATGCACGGTACTCGAAACGTGTAAAATCATCTTCCTATTATCCCATATGGCTATGTCAAACTGTTAGCTGTGCTTAGACAATTAACTGACAGTCGTTACAGGTAGTCAGTGGCCAGTGGTAAAAGTCTGACCCCTTGGTAAGACTGGGTGTCTTACCAAGGGGTATCGTATTACCCAGTACTAACTGGGTTGTGGAGGTCAGATAGGCAGTCGCTTCATGTAAAATACAGGTATTCAGCTGCATCCGGCTAGACTCGAAGCCGACCCCAACATTATTGGGAAAAGGCTAGGCAGATGATGGTTGATTTGTTCTCGTCAAAACTCGGATAACCAAAACATTTTGGAAATAAATTTGTCTTTTTTAGGCATGTGTATCATCGCCGCCGACGAAGCGACAGCTATCGACAATTTTTTCACTCAAAACGAATAAAAGATATAGTTTCCACCCGTGTCAGTACAAGAGATATTAATAGATGATCGCACACTGTTTACACTGTATGTTCTAGAAAAGATTCTAGTTGCTAGCTCTATGATTTTTGCAAATCGTCAGTGTCGTGACTTCCGATCATTTAATTATTAAATTCTCCCCACATGCAAATCAAATTGAATTAATATTCATTTATTCAAATTGGGCTGAAAATCAGCACTTCTTGGACGTCATTGATAATTACATAAGCTACCCCCTAAAACGCCTGCCCTTCACTTTCTAATGCGTCATCTGTTTTATTAGCTTCCAATATTATTGTTTTGTTTATATTGTACACTGTTTTACAACTAAATAGTATTAGCCTGTGGGTTTAGCCCACCACTTCGTTCACTTGAAACAGTCCTGTGCCATAAATTGGAGGAAACAGGACTTTGTCCTATTTCTTCAGTATTCTTAACAAACAAAAATTTACAATAATTGAAAAATAATTCTTCTCTCACAACTAGTTACCAAACAGCGAAAGAAAAATCTTCTCTTGTAACTGGTTAGGTAACTTTAGTTACCAAAGTGGACGAAGGGAACATATTCTATGACACTTCGCAATAGTGTAGTTTTTTATCCGTGACAGTATAATAGTTTCGAGGTTAGGTACCTGCTACATCCAAGTTATGCGAATAAATTAAGTATTTGATTTGATACATCCAAATTTTCAATCTTTACCTGTTTATAAGTAGGTAATATTATTGTAGATTTAATGAAAAAGTCGACATTAACCTGTTGGTTAATGTCGACTTTTTCATTGAATCTACAATAACGTAGCGTATTTACTGTGTTCTCAGTATCGGCTACTACATAATATCTATATCATCGTCAGTAGTTCGTGGTGCAGTATCTAATGAGATAGTAGGAACACCATCGAACTCACTCCAGACACACGGTATTTACACTAATCATTTTATCTGTTACTAAACACATGTTATCTTGCATGCATGTGTATTAACATGGTCTTATCTATATATTTGCTATATTTACTAGCTTCCATGCCCTATGGTTGAGCCGAGGAGGGTACAAGTTGATGACATCAAAGTAATATCATCTCTTTCTACTGTAGCCTCATCTTTTTTATTATTTACTGAATGACTCCTTGACAATTCAAAAGTCCGAGTTCTGATATCACAAAAACCTGTAGATTGTACGACAATAACAGAATACCCTTACCTTCTATTAACACGCCAAATCCTATTCATCAAATAGATAGACGCACTCTTGGATCAACTGTCTTTGTAGGTATCTATCATAAAACTATCACGGGCAGTTTTAACTGTCTGACAAACCGACTCTGTGAACAAACTCCTTGGCAGTTGAAAAGTGCCTGTTTATGGTAAATGCTTTAAGTTTATCGCGATGCAAGATTATCACACACGAGAATTAACTCATATTAAACCTTTGATTTCACTGGACTATATCCCGAACTTCACTTTGGATTCATCTCTGGCGTTTGACACTGATGGCGGTTACAAGCAGACTGGTAGATTAGACCCATCGATCGAAGAAGTCCTATATGAAAGGTGTGTCATGTCTTTCTATACTTTTTTAGGCAGTCATTAATGTAATGTCTCATTTCTTTATGAATTCATTAATTAGCAATTTGTAGACAAATAATGGATTGTTTCTAGACTTTTTGGTCATTAGAATTCTTTTTAAGAAAACGGTATTTAGTCATTATTATTTGTTAATCACTTTGGATCAGTTTTGTAAATAAATTACTTTTTACTTACTAACACTGAGGGAGCCAGTTCCATTTCAACTATGTATGATGATGCGTCATATATACCTAATATTAATTGTTGTCATCAACGATTGGATTGATTAGGGCGTTTCCAACGTTCTTGTATTAATTAATTATTACTGTTTGATCATAACTAAAAAATAAAAATACTGGTATTCAGCTGCATCCGGTTAGACTGGAAGCCGACCCCAACGTAGTTGGGAAAAGGCTAGGCAGATGATGATGACTGCTTGATCATAACTAACACAACACAGAGAAACCAGGACCTCTGTGGTGAGACAGTTAGACACAGAACTAATCTTAGAATTCGCGAAGTGCAGTCCGTAAGACTGCAGCACTGCAGCTGCTAACTGCAATGCAGAAAGTTTGATGCATTTTGACAGAAGAAGAATTAAATTATGTATCATCCAACAATCATATTAATTACGTCTAAGATATATAATTGTATAATGTTTCTCCATTACTAGACGACTAAAGCCCAAAGATGCGATTCTAGAAACTGAAGGCTGATGAAAACTAAGTACCTAGACCAAAACACATGCTTACGATACCTAAGCCTTAATTAAGTTCAAGTTAGTTTTTTTTCATGCAGAAAGCCGTATTATCGATGGCTTGGGACATTGCACTCATGTCAGAACCTTGATACCACCTACGTAATGTGAAAAGTTTCCATGTTGTGAGTTGTGAAATATGCTTTTTTTAACGGGGTTAATTGGAGAGATTATTTTCAGATCAATTTGAAAGAAAGTTCTCTAGTCTCAACATCATGTATACATCTGCTTAATAAAATCTTAAACTCACTCTCTCTCTCAAACACTGCCAGATAACTCACAGGCTAAACAGCTGTTTATGAACATTAAACATATAATTATGGATAGTACACTACAGACTTTGAAAGACATAGAGAATCATGAAATAGCCCAAGTATTCGACTGTGAACTCAACGACTTTCCTAACCATTTTAGACCAAACCCTCCCGGCATTACCATTGTGTCACAAAATATTAGGTTTATTTATTCTAACTTCGACGACCTTCAACTAAACATAGCTAATCTTAAAACGGATATCGACCTGATAATCTTAACTGAATGTAGACTAAACCCAAATAAACAGATACCTCAAATGGCCAACTATAATTTACACCAATCTACAAATCATCTTAACAAAGCTGATGGAGTGGTCTCCTATATTAAAAACATGCATACGTGTAAAATAATGCTTGGTGGTCCATATCTTACCTGACCTAACAGTTATCGCTATTTATCGGTCCCCCTCAATCGCCAATGCTGACGAATTCATTGATTCCTTAAATTATCACCTAACTACCATTGCATCAATTAAAAAATTAAATCTTGTATAAAACGCACACTATGTAGGCAAGCATATTATAAGTTGGTGGATTACATTGATGATAAAAATGCTTGGCTAAATGCTGGTCCTGCTCCACAACCATAGGGGGGGGGGGGGGGGAAATTTATTGATTGTTCGGGTCGGGCATTATTTGAGTCCATCGACACGTAAAGAAGAAGATGAAGAATTGATTCCCATGTTAATGTATTGTGGAAGCTGCAGAAGATTGTAAAAATATACTTGCATTATATAGATTCCAGTTCTTAGTATTATATAATTGCATAGCACATGTGTGAGTACTTTGTACTGTTCAGCCACCATTTACATATCTTTCATTGACTTGAATATGCCTTGGTGGCTGAGAGAATGTCATGCTCACTTAAATGTCTCGCTGATGGTGGCGGGTGTGTCGGGTCATTTAGTTCCCTTCAATATGGTTGAGTTGAATGGCGCCGGTACATGCGTCATGTTTGTGAACGGGCGCTGTCAGTTGGGACTGGTCATCTCTTAGCTGCCAAGGTTCATTTTAATTACTTTATTCGTAAATTGTTGATCTAATCTTTTACTCTGGACGCTCTTAGTGTGCACGTCTTTCTACATCGTTCTCACATATATGTATAATCTCAAAATTAATGATGTAATCAAGATTTTGTACCAATATTTTGATTTTAAAAGAGTGTCCATGGAGTTTCTTGCCCGTTCTTCTCCATAGAGATCTACGCTAGGGAATGGGCAACTATAGTACTTTCTCAAGTTATTATGCCTTGTGACTGGGACTGTAGCTTTGATTTTCTTTTTTGTATTTTTGACATTCAAAAGTGCCGTAATGGTCTAATTGAAATAAATGCTTTGAGTTTGAGTTTGAGTTTGAAAAAATGTAATTGTCCCTGGCGACATTAACATTAATCTTATTTTAAATCAAGGCGAGCAATCACATGAACGCACAAATAGGCCTAAGTATCTCAACATGCTGGCAATGCATGGACTTCTCCCGGGTCACTCGCTTCCCACGAGAGACAAAACCTGCCTAGACCATTTCATATTAAAGCTCAAACCTGCTAGTAAAACCGCGTCCATTGCAATTATTCACACTACAATCACAGATCACTTCATGACTTTTCTAAAAATTACAACCCATACAAATATTATAAAACCTGCTAAAATAAAATATAAGTTTTAATTTTGAAAAAAATATCGCCTATTTAAAAGATAGTGACAGAGCTGCTTAAACTAACTAACCCTAACTAACACACTTACTGATAATTTAATCAAAATTCTTCACACTTAGTACTATCAGCATGATGATACCATTAAAAAGTAGAACCCTGAAAAATGGAGACTGAGACTTGACCCGTCCAATGAGGTACTAAAAATTACCTTCAAAAGGTACCGAAACTACTGCACCCATATCATCAAAAAAACAAAAACGAAAACATGATAGAGACCAATTTGCGATAGCGCTCAAAAACCCTAAAAAAACGTGGGAGATCATTAACAACATTACACAGCGGAAACCTAAAAAAACAAGTAACTTGATCTAAGTTACTTGTTTTTTCCTAGAACTATCCAAAACTCCTCAGAACTCTGTTAACAGGGTAAACAGCTTCTTTTCTAACATAGGAAACTTCTTGCGAATGACATCACACCATCTCCGTCTTCTAAAGTCAATAATAACGACCCTCACCCTTCTTTATCTGCCTTTGGATCGTCCTCATTTTTTGTTCTTCTCGACAAAGACCCTTGCGAAGTTCATGCTACACTAATGGGTTTTAAACTAGAGAGTGCCCCTGGTTGGGACAACATTCCCGTTAAATTTCTTAAAGCAGCACACGAGCAAATTATCCCCATCTTGACTTATTTGACAAACCTTTGCTTTGAGCAGGGAGTTTTCCCGGAAGCCCTGAAAATAGCCCTAATAACGCCCGTGTATAAGTGTGGGGACGGGTCAGAACCGTCAAATTACAGGCCAAATTCCGTGCTACCATCTATATCTATCGAAAATCCTAAAAAGACTCCTAAACTCATGCTTAATTAAATACCTCTCTAAGCACAACATTCTGTCGCCGTCTCAGTTTGGGATTCGGCAGGGAAGGTCTACTGAGGATGCAGTTTTGGCACTGACAACTTCTATAGTTGACAAGGTGGATAAGGGTAGCAAATGTCTGGCAGTCTTCCTTGACCTCAAAAAAGCCTTCGACACGGTATCTGTCCCCGTACTACTGCACAGGCTCGAAAACATCGGCATAAGGGGGCCCCCTCTCGAGCTTTTCAAATCCTACCTGTACAAACGCCAGCAAATAGTAAAAATAGGAGAATTTACTAGCTCAGAGGAAACAATTTCGTACGGTGTCGGGCAGGATAGTGTCCTGGCTCCGATATTGTTCCTTATTTATATCAATAATCTATGCAATATGAATATTGACGGAGGTCACATCTTCTCATACGCGGATGATACCGCCATAGTCTTTGCTGATAAGACTTGGGCAAAAGTTAGAAGGTCAGCCGAAACTGGCCTGTGAAATATTGCAGATTGGCTTCACCCAGTATACAAACACGCAACCACCTCTCGAATTCCAAATTAAGATCCACTGCTGTGCCAACCCCCCAAATCCTGACTGCTCATGTACAAAGATTGACAGGTTACATTATCATCATCTGCCTAGCCTTTTCCCAACTACGTTGGGGTCGGCTTCCAGTCTAACCGGATGCAGCTGAATACCAGTATTTTACATGAAGCGACTGCCTATCTGACCTCCACAACCCAGTTAGTACTGGGTAATACGATACCCCTTGGTAAGACTGGTTGTCAGACTTTTTGGGCCACTGACTACCTGTAACGACTGTCAAAGATCTACAAATGACAGCCGGGACCAACAGCTTAACGTGCTTTCCGAGGCACGGAGGAAACTCGGTATGTAAGGGTGGTCACCCATCCACAGAACAACCTAGGTAAGCACGGCTTAACCTAAAGATCGACAAGAAAAAAATCGAAAGATTGACAGGTGACATTGCACTAAATATCTGGGCATCATGATTGACCAACGCCTATCCTGGCACATGCATACTGAACTAATCATGAAAAGAGTCAGGAAATTAATATGGACCTTTAAAACTCTAAGAATCTTCTGCAGAAAGTCGACGTATCATTGGCCCAATCGATTCTTACGTACTGTTTGCCATGCTGGGGTGGGACAACAAAAATGAAATTTGAGAAAACACAAATCCCTTCCGTATGATCCCAAGAAGCCGAGTATGAGGAGTAGAAGAAGCTACTTAGACGCTCCAACTGTCCCAGTTAAATCAGTTTTTGCCAAGACGCAGTATGCAAGGCAATCTTCCCACTTATACAACCTGTTAAACAAAGAGCTGCTTATCCATCCACTAAAACTCCGTGACTGTAAATTAGCTGTGGCTGACTGGCTCAAGAATAAATCCTACGACGACATTGAGGCTATGATATTGTCGCTTCCATAACTTGTCTAATAAGTTAATATGACTGCACACACATGCACTCTCTCTCTCTCACACACACACATTAACCCACTCACATACATCTCACAAATGCGCTCCTCTTTAACTTTACTTTGATTTAATGTTTAACACCAATCTTTGAGTTTTTTTATCTTCTTTTTTTATGTTGTGTTCAATTGCATTATAATCAAGTCAAAGTCAAAATTATTTATTTGCAGTAAATGTGGTACAAAAGATAGTAAAAATAATATGTAGTGCAATGACACATTTCGCCATAAAATTGGCATGCAAACATTAAAGAATTAGATGCTAATTTCAAAACAATAACTGAATGTGAAATAAATATTAAATTAGGTAACTAAGCGTGTTCGAAGTTACTCAATACAAAACAAAATTTTGCTGTTAAACACTAAAACCAAACAAAGAAATTGTTAACAGAAGGAAAATAATAGGAAAATAAAATATTTTCTAATATACAAACACAACAACATATTATTATAATTTAGGTAATTCTCTGCAATACATTCCGGTAATGATTAGATTGACAATTAGATTTTTTGAGAAATTTAGTTAAGGAATAAAAGCTATGTGAAATAAGCCATTTTTTCAGAATTTTTTGTACGGAAGATCAGTAATAAAATTAGGTAGAGAGTTATAGATGAGTGGAGCCTTATATACACAATTACGTCTAAATAATTCAATCCTAGGTATAGGCATGGTAAGTAGATACTGTGTAACTGTACGTTTGTTAATATTATTTTTCAGTTCAAAAAGTGAAGAGTTAGTTTTGACAAATTTTGCAATTTCATAAATATAAATACAAGGAACTGTGAGAACGTTGTGTGATTTATACACTGGTCTGCAAGAATCAGTCCAGTCCATATTGAAGATTGAGCGCACCAACAGCACCCTAGTAACTTCAGAAGAGTTTCCCCAGACAATAATTCCATACCTGATGATGGAGGAAACATAGGCCTGATATACCATTAACGCAGTTTGTCTGGAGGTCTCATCTTTAACTTTTTTCAAAGCGAAAACAAATCTATTTATTTTAATACATATTTCATCAATATGATCCTTCCAGGTGAAATGTTCATCAATTGTAATACCAAGAAATTTTGTTTTATGAATTTGTTCAACTATTTGGTCCCTATGTGATATTTTAAGGTGTACATATCTGGTGGTGGTGTGTCTCTTCTGTGTTTTAAAATTTAATACTTTAGTTTTTTCTATATTTATTTTTAAGGCGTTTATATCTAACTATGTAATAATTCTATTTAAGGTGTTGTTTATATTACACTCATGCGATTCACCATCTTTATCGTCTAAAATAACTGTTGTGTCATCAGCAAACAGAACACAATCTTGGTCTATCGCTTGTGGAAGATCATTTACGTATATAAGGAATAACGGTGGCCCTAAAATGCTTCCCTGCGGAACACCAAAGTAATTGATCCGGGGTTGAGAATCAAAGTGCGTAATACTATTAATTTTGTCGTCGATTTTAGTGATTCTCGTTATCTGTGTACGATTTGAGAGATATGATTTGAACCACTCTAAGGCTGGGCCTCGAATACCAATTTTATTTAGTTTATTAGTAAGAATTGAATCTAAAAATAAAGCTGAAGTGGTAAATTTCGAGTTTATGATATTTAAAACCGATTTAACTAAATTAAAAGCTGCAAGTGATGTGGATTTCTTTTTTCTAAATCCATACTGTTCTTTTGCAAGGATATTATATTTATCTAAGAAAGAGAGGGTTCTCTTATACATAACTCTTTCAAAGACCTTTGACAGAATCGGAATCAGAGCAACGGGGCGGTAATTGTTTTTGTCTGTTTTAGAGCCTTTTTTATGCAATGGTTTTATTACAGACATTTTGAGTTTATCCGGAAAGCAGCCCTGTTCTAAAGATAAATTGATTATATAAGAAAGAGGTTCTGCAATATAAGGAGATATTTGTTTTAGAAGGTCCGTAGAAATATCATCAAGCCGGCCGATTCAGTGTTTTTTAGCGTCTTTAATATGCTGAAGATTTCAGAGGGATCAGAAGGATTTAAAAATATGCTATTGTCGTTAGTTTTTATATTTGAGTTAGTCGTTTTGAGTGAAGGATGTTGTAAGTTAGCGCTGCTTTCAACAACGTCAATAAAGAAATTATTAAATTTATTTGCGATATCCAAGCCTGATGTTGTTGTAACATCATCGTCAATTAGACTATTAAATATTCTCGAGACCTTTCGTTACCTGTACAACGTTTAACAATATCCCATGAAGCTTTACCCTTATTTTTTGAATACGCAATGTGCTTTAGATTACATAAAGATTGTAGATTATGAATACATTTTCTTAATACACACATCAAAAGTATCTAGGGATCAACATATATTTTTGCAATAACTTTTCTCCTGATTGATATTAATTAAAATTTTCTTTATGGATTCATCAAATAAAGTGTTTTCGTTTGTCACAGTAACGATAAACCAAGTCACCTTTGCATTAATAAAGAAATTTGCCATTTTCCTAATAAAGGGATTTTTGACATTTGAACCACTAACATTAAAGTTCGAAAAAAAGACTGAAATAACAGTTTTCTTTAAAATTTTATTGGGTAACTTAAACAATTAATAATCCGTGTTTCTACCGCGAACACTAACAACACAAGAACATCGGTTTGGCATACTCAAAATGAGTTCATCCAAATCACGCTGTGGAATGGCCGCCCATGTTCGTTGCAACAACAAAAAAAGGTCTTCTTGCGACTGGATACCCTCCATATTCGGCAGAGCTCTTCTCTGTAGCATATCCCATGCATGCTCAATCGGGTTCAAGTCTGGCGACTGAGCAGGCCAGGGCAGGACATTGATGTTAGCTGCGGCGAGAGTCTGTCTTACAACTCTTGCGGTGTGCGGTCGTGCATTATCATGCATTAACTGAAATAAGGGACCGATTTGCACTTGTAGAGGAACGATGACGTCTGATACAATCGTCTCAGCATAAATTTGAGCGTTGAGGTTGCCTCTGATCCAAATCAACTCAGTTCTTCCGCCGATCCAAATACCCGCCCATACCATGATGGTTCCACCACTATAAGGATGGACTTCCTGGCAGGATTTTAATCGCTGTTGGCGTCCAGGGGTTCTCCAGTGTCGTATACGTCTTGTATCCGGTCTCATACCAAAACGAGACTCATCAGAAAAGCACACGAAACGCCATTGTTCTTCTGCCCAATTTCTGTGTTCAAGAGCCCATTGATATCGAATCCTACGATTGTGCATTGCTATAGGTGGTACCCGTAGCGGTCTTCGGGAATGAAGGTTCACTTCATGCAAGCGGTTTCTGACTGTTTGGTCGCTAATTAAGTTCCCTGAAGAGTGATGAAGCCTCACGGCTAACATCATGGCGGTTATTGTTGGAGCTCTTCGAGTTAAGATTTGAATGTATCGGTCTTGTCTCCGTGTGGTGCAGCGATACCGTCCTCCATGGCGCTCAGCCACGGTACCAGTGCTTCGGTAACGTGTCCAAAGTCGACTGATAACACTCTGACTTGTATTCAGAGCTAAAGCTACAGTACGTTGCCGGGAACCAGCTTCTATCATTCCCACGGCTCTGAGCATTTCTTCCCTGCTTAAATGACGTCGCCGCTCCATAATAACGTTGGTTTTAATCAGTAGTAGGGAAACAGTAGCACTAATAATGTCTTCAATGCGTTGTATATTTTTATAGGGAAAATATTGACAGCTTATTTTCATCTTTTACTCGAATTTGATTGAGAGTTCCTGATTCAAATTATGAAATGCACCAAAAAGGATCCATATAAATTTATAAAATCATAAATTTATTACAAAGCCACATCTCAATCTCAAGAAATCCGCATAAAAATGCTTGATCCCTAGACATTTTTGATGTGTATATTGGAGTACACCTAAAATTTAGTTTTATTATCACTTGTTTTGTTTAAGTAATATTTATATCTTAGTGTTCGTTTAGTAAGACTACTCGTTTTAACTCCTTTTGTAATCCATTTTAATGTACCATATTTGAACTGTTTTTTGACTCCTAGGAGAGGGAAACATAATTTATAAAATAAAGTTAAAGTGTCATGAAAGTAATCGAAAGCATTATTCGTATCGGAAATGTTGTAGATTTCGGAAAAGGATAATTGGCTTATATGTTCGATGAATTTGCTGACATTTTCTTTACTCAGGTCATTTATGGTCATGAAGTAGTAACTTGATATAGGTTTTTGCTCATATTCAAATTTAACAACCTGTGCTGTGAAATGATCAGATAAACAAACATTGTGCGTGGAACCTACTATATTTGGAATATTATATTATATATTATCCATACAAGTGTTTAACCTGGTGGCCTCTTTAATATGGCACCGCATACAATAGTTTGAGAGGAGTTCTTTGAATTTTGTACTATTACTGTCATTACTTATTAGGTTAATATTGAAATCACCAACTATTATTATTTTACTTTTTTTATATTTTAGGTTTCGTAGGGTTTTGATCAAGTTTTCAAAAAAAATATTTACGTCAGACGAGGGTGTTCTGTATATACATAATATGATCGCTTGTATTGATTTAATTTCAAGCCCACAAATCTCATATTGCTTAACAATGCAGAATTCATTGACTTCTTTCAATTCGGTACTTTGCAGATGATTTTTACAGAGTATGCATGTACCACCTCGCCGCTGATCAGGCCGTGAGTACATCGCACCAACATAAAAATTATTTAGATTGAGGTATTTTTCTTCCGCTCTTATATCAAAATGTTCGCTGAGGCATAAAACATCTATATTAGTATCAGATTCACGCATCTCATTAACAATTAAATCAATCTCTGGCAGTTTGTTTAAAGCTCCTGCAATGTTTTGGTGCAGGACTGAAAAACAACTTCTGCTGGCTTTTTTATTACTATGTTTTTTTTACTATTGTTTCTTTGTTTTTTAAAGAACCGGCCAGATTAGTGTGAAATAGCGTAGTGTTACATGGTGTGGTCTCGAAAAAATGTTTTCTTTGGGGTGTTATTTATTTTGATTTTAGGAAAATAATAAGGAATTGTGCCTTTCATTGGTATAGCTTCCTGAAAATTATTTGGAATAGTTTTCTGATTAGTTTTAGTAGTGGTGTTTACAGCGAATGGTGTGTTTGTGTCAGTATTTGAAAGGACTGACTCTATGTATGATAAAAAAGTGTGGTTGTAGTATGTTGAAGTGGACGTTTTGAGGGCGGGCTGTCGTAATGGGAAGTGGATTTTTTGGGCATTGTAGATTTGTGGTCGTTTCAGGAAAGTGGACGAAATAGGAAATAGACATTTAGCGAATTGCCATTTTGGGAAGTGGACATTTTGGGAGAGTGGACGTTTTGGGAGGGTGGACGTTTTGAACCTAAAGGGTTGTGTCTATGAAGAAGTTATTTTTTTTACAAGTATCAAGGAAATAACGTTTTTTGCTATAGGAATGTCGGCCAGTTTCCAGAAAGGTACACATACTTTTTAACAGATTATTTAGTAACATTTCATTCAAATGACTGTTATGCAATACATTTAAAATTATAACATTTGTGTTTTTAATACATTTTAAAAAAGAAGCTAGTTCTATAATTATTTTGTTCGGATTACAGTCATTTTCACCAATACATAAAACTAAAAAGCTGTCTTTAAAATCACCTAACTTACAACTTGGTGATAATATTTCCTCAGTCTTCGCGTGAGGCTTTATCGTCGAGGTAATTCGGTATTTTTGATAACCGGTGTTGCTTCTAGAGTGAATTAGATTATGGTGAATTAGAATTATAATGTTAATGTTAATGCGGAAGAGCAGAGTCACCTAACACAAGCATCTCCTTGCTTAAAAAGTGATCTCCAAATCCTGTTTCTTTAAGCCTTATGTGAATGAAATAAACATTTTATTTATTTATTAAATGCACAGTACTTCCTCATACAGCGTGTATCGGAAAAGTGTGGCCTATTTATGATTACACTTTTTTATACGGACTATATAACGAAGGTGAGCCTTAAGGATCATCATCTGCCTAGCCTTTTCCCAACTATGTTGGGCTCGGCTTCCAGTCTAACCGGATGCAGCTGAATACCAGTATTTTACATGGAGCGACTGGCTATCTGACCTCCACAACCCAGTTAGTACTGGGTAATATGATACCCTTGGTAAGACTGGTTGTCAGACTTTTTGGGTCACTGACTTCCTGTTACGACTGTCAAAGATCTACAAATGACAGCCGGACCAACTGTTTAAGGTGGTTTCCAAGGCACGGAGGAAACTCGGTATGTAATGAGTGGTCACCCATCCACAGACCAACCTAGGCAAGCACGGCTTAACCTAAAGATCGACCCGAGTGGCTGTTATTTTTTAGCCACAAGCTCCATGAGCATTACGGATATTCAGTATTATGGCAGTTCGTCATAATTACCGATGGGAGATCTCATTGGAAACGTGGCTCATTGAAAGGTACCTAACGCTATAAAATGATTCATCGGCAACTCATTAAAACATAGGTTCACCTTTAAGTTACCTTTTTTAAAGACAAACAATTGTAATCCGGCTGTAGGCTGCTGTGATCAATTGCTACAATTTAGTTGTGTGACATGTGTGGTCAACGCGAGCATGGTCGAAAAGCTTGTTGTTTCATCCAGAGCCATCGCGGCGATATTTTTTCAACTGCCCTGTCTTACCTAGCCCCGACCCCGCACTACTCGTCACCCGCGCACCTCATACCGACTAACGCGAGGACATTGAACGAAAAATTGTGTTCGAAAATTTATAAAACTTGTTCCAGGAAATACGTGTTTTTGAATAAGTCTTACAAGTTTGTGAAATAAATGTTTGTTATTTAAAATCTCCACTATATTTGCAAGGCTTCTATCAGGCTATTTTCTTTAGTTTTACAATTTATGAGTGCATTATGAACGGCCAAAGTTGAGGTAAAATTTGAGAAAAACAGTAATTTTTGGAGGCTTATACTGAATTTGTTCCTACAAATTTTTATTTTTTGCTTTGATAGAAGCCTAGATATAGTGCACAAGATACCTATCAGTTTAAGTTGTTGTTGTAGTAAAATTTCAAGATATATGTGTACCAACTTCATAATCACGCACGAGCGTTTGTCAAAATTCTCGCAAAAAGTATGGCGGGTTGGCCGCTCTTAAAACTATTTGACCCATTAACTAACAAAAAAGTTTACGACTTGATTACCATAATTAACTATCGAAAACCGGTATTGTTACACCACATTTTTCTATGGTGGTTTTATCGTGTCTCGGTCTCGTATTGTTATAAATAAACTAATGCATAATAAAAAAAGCCTTATATGCTAGCCAGGTTATTAGACAAACACTGAAAATATCAATGTGGTGTAGGTATATGAGAATAGGCGAGACGAAAAAAAAAACTAATTAGTCCGTCAGTTAGATTATCAGAAAATATTTGACCCGTGTTTTTTCTTTTGTTACGTAAATCAAAATTGACGAAGATATGACGCTTTTAAAATTCTCAATACGTCACGCCTAGGTATAATTTTTAGCTAGTTCTGACGTCACGAGCCCCCACTCCCGAGTTTTGATGCGTTTTATCTTTGTCAATATTCATTGATTTACAAAAACAAAAAATACGTGTCCATTAATTTCCAATACTCTAACTGATGGACTAAATAGATTTGCAATTTTTTGATACTGTCGTCATGCCTATTAACTATCGAAAACCGGTATTGTTACACCACATTTTTCTATGGTGGTTTTATCGTATCTCGGTCTCGTATTGTTATAAATAAACTAATGCATAATAAAAAAAGTCTTGTATGCTAGCCAGGTTATTAGACAAACACTGAAAATATCAATGTGGTGTAGGTATATGGTCTATGAGAATTTATAGGTGGATGTCTGAAAGATGATATGGCTAGAAAGATGGTGACTTCTGAGGTGACGACTAATAGACAGGTATGGAAGAAGAAAGCATTTTTCAGTGACCCCAAATAAATTAGGTTAATAAGGAGTATCATGATAATATGGTATTACGGTCTAAAGAGATTTGGTCTTACTTTTTTGTTCATAGAGGAGTTGAACACCATCTTGTAGGCTTCAGAGCAATAAGTGTACAATAGTAAAATTTCAGTTTCGAGCATTTTTATTAATAATAATAATGTCACAAATTATAAATGGCGCGCGGCTGCGGTGCCGTGCTTCGCACAAATGTGGGTAACGAACGATAATTATGCATCCTTGAGTGTGATATGACTGTTGACGAGTTTTTTGGCTGTGAGTTTATTTCCCTCTATAGATAGGTGATCATCACCAGTCCCCCCTAACAATCCAATCACAAACTTATATTACAAATTGATATATAAAAAAGTGTGTTGGTTTGTTTGTCATGCCATAACGGCACACACTACTATTTCCTAATTCAGGTTGGGTTAGGAAATGGTATAATTTTCATCCTAGTATCTACTGGTTGATTTCTGACCTGCAAGAGATCGAAGGCACGTGTAAAAAAAAGTAAATACCAAATATAATTATAACACATTCCATTCTATGTTAAATTAACATAGAATGGAATGTGTTATAATTATCGGGTACCTTTTAACTGACCATTTATTTCTATAGCTCCAATCAAATTAGATATTTATTGTCAAAAATTTATAACATAACTGAAGCCCTTACGTTGTTGTCAATAGTGGACTATGGGTTCCCTAAACTGGACAGCGGATATTGTCATTAGGTGTCATCGTCGAGTTACCTACGGGACAAACAAGGGGTCCCACACGGGAGACTGTTTCTTAACGCTTTGGTTGACAGTGATACACGTGCTCCGTATTGATAGATCTCATATAGCTCTACCGCACAGAGCAGGTACCGTAGTGATAATCTTTCCACAGTCGTAACTTGCGACGCGCAGCATCATTGATAGAAGTGGAAGGATGAAGGATGCCTTTGCCAAGAACTGGAACAGTTTAGGCTGGTTAAAAAAGGTAGTGCCAATTAGATGTTTCATTGAAGAAATTATTTCACTTTAGAAATTGTTGCAGCTTGTATACGTGGGAGTAAAGCAGATTTCTAAATTGAGAATTGAATATTGAGAACTTTTCAAACTACTTTAGCCACACGAAACTCCATTTCAGTGTTTTGCGTAAAGGAACTACCTATACGGCAGTAGTGCTAAAGCAGAGTTTGAAAAGTTCACTATTCTCCTGGCACTACCTATCTCAATTTATTTTGAGGTTGATGCAGCATGTCCACCACCTTTCTAGCCATATTATCCTTCACACAGTCTATCTATCATTTCTTTGGTCTTCCTCTAGTCTTAAATAGGCATCCACATTTATATTAAAGCCTTTTTAATTACGACATTTTCCTCATTTCTCCGCATCACATAGGTACAATGTATATATTTATGTGTGCAATGTATGTAAATCTGAGTTGTTTCTACACAATACCGTTTATTTACATTAAATCGATTCCGTCACATAGGTACCCATACCGTGACAACCGATTACCATACAAATTTTCAGTCACCAGCGCTACTTTCAGACTTCCTTTTATGTATTTATTTCTAATTTTATCCATTCGCGTTACCACACAGTTACAGACACGGGGTGTGTTAGGATTTTCATCGAAGTCACATGCAATTTAACTTTTATTAATCCATTTTGTGACCCAACATTCTGATCTATACTACACAGCAGGTATAATTATGGTTTCATAAATCTTATGCGGCAGTTTAAAAAGTTATGAGGTTCGAACCCTCGATTAAGAAACTAGGTGTAAGGCGCTGTTCTTAAGACTTTCAGGTAGATCTCTTTATGATCTTGTTGATTCTGCTATGGGTTGTGATTATATACCTATTCATAATTAGCCATGATAAGCAAAGGGTTCGATTACTACCAACGGGTTGGCTATGTAGTTATGCATATTACTTATGCGTGTATCCAGTTCAAAATACCTGCTATCATTCACGTGTCATAAAAAACAAGGTATTTAATTTGTATTAATTAAATTGGTAAGTGGGCTATGAAGGTATTTTCGGTTTCAAGGTTTTGTCACTTTTTCTATCATAATATTAAAGGTATTCACTAAGGACTTAGATTTCGCTTAGTGTTAGTGAAACCCGGCATTATTTTTCTAGATAGGTACATGTGGAACGAAGAAGGCTAAAGTAAAAATGGGTTTCTTCGAATGGCTTCCATGGGTTTTTTAATGGTAGCCTACTTGATTGGATCATACGAGATTTACAAACTCTATCGTAAATCAATAGGTATTTTTTCTGAACATTCTGATTTAATTTAATTAATCAGAGCTTTGGTTCAATATCTAGCTATTCGTTATGAGCGCCATGAGCGGTACTCCCTTACTTCTCCTAATTTTTTTTTGTCCGAAAATCATTATCCATAACACGTGTGCTATATAAACTTCAGTAATGTTCAAAATCCCGAAATATTGTACATAATTATCTTTGGTTCTAAAAGTATTCTGTTATAATTTCGAGTACTATAATAATTGAATCTTCTAATTTTACAAGACCTAAAGTCATATGTCCTAAGTATTGTGTTATATAATGTGTATTATTCCGAATGTTCATTTACGATAAAATTTTTGGTGTTAAAAATTTGCAAAAAATTACGTTTTATTGAGAGAAACGAATCGCTGTAAATCTGACTCCACGCAGTCTTGTCTGCCCTACCCCTAGAGTCATCATCATCATCATCATTTCAGCCGAAAGACGTCCACTGCTGAACATAGGCGTTCCCCAAGTGTCGCCACATTGACCGGTCCCGTGCGACTCGCCTCCAGCGGATTCCCGCAGCCTTCACCAGGTCATCGGTCTACCTAGTGGGAGGCCTTCCAACGCAACGTCTTCCAGTTCTCGGCTGCCACTCCAGAACTTTTCCTCCCCATCGGCCATCCGTTCTGCGAGCAATGTGCCCTGCCCACTGCCATTTAAGTTTGGCAATTCTTCGGGCTACGTCGGTAACCTTGGTTCTCTTGCGGATGTCTTCATTCCTAATTCGCTAGTATTCCTAATGTCCTAGATTGTAATTTTAAAATCGCGTAGGCGCGGCGCCGCGCCGAAGCCTTGACAGAAACTATGCCTGCTGCATGTTGCATGCTTGCTTGCATGCTGCATGCTTGCTTGCTAACAAGCAAGTTTAAAAAAATATTTTATTAACATTGCAATTAAGGGGTGTCATTTTTACTTGGGTCAAATAATCTATAAACAAATACAAAACCGCGGATTTCAGACATTAAGAATTAATTAAAATTGTGCAGAAGCTTGGCGTAGTAGAATAAATCTTCTCGTGAATAAGCCTAAACCAGGCTTCTATCATTTGTCAAATAATCGTATGATTGAGTTAAAATATTCAATATAAAAAAAATATTAACGTCTCCAAGCATGCAAGCAAGCATGCTGCATGGTGTATGCTTGTTTGCATGCTCCTTACGGGGAAATAAAAACCACATGTTCACAATCAACTGATTTATTGAGTACATGTACATGTGTTTATTGTGTCATGTTATTTATGTATTGTATGTATATAAAAAATGATAATGCAAAATCAGATAATTTTTAATTATAAAAAAAGATACTTAAACGTAGATACAATAATTATTAAATAATTTAGTCGCAATTATAATGACTAATTTTAATTTGTAGGCAAATTCCAAGCAAGTTTTATACTAGCTGCGATTGCCTTAAAAAAATCACATGTTGTATATAAAGGGTGTAAAACACCTCTTAACGAAGCCGAAAGGCACTTGTTCTCCCCGTCATTGCGATAATTTTTTTGTTCTACACCATACCTGGGAACCTTTTAGTCACGGAGATATTGGGGGTCAAAGTTCCAACTTTTTGACAAGTTTTTTTTTAAATACAAGTTTTTAATGTAAGATTTTTACTTTAAACATCTCCACGGCCCCCGTACTATTCAATCCATCCATCAGCACAATGTTTTGAGTGCGTTACATTGAGTTCTACCACAAAACATGACTTTTCACTCCAAAAAAAAAAGTTGTTTCCCAGCAAGAATTTTTGCGTAAAGTTACTTAGTTTGATGTACAGAATGCTTGGTTGACGGCTTCGTGATGAGGTCTTTTACACCCTGTATTCTGATTGTTATTTTTAAATGTTATCAATTCTTGCTGTTTTGTCAATTATTTTTTTCTTTTTATTTGGAATGGGAACGCCGTTCAATTTTTTTTTCAATTTCTGATATTGAATATTTTAATTAAATTACATTAAATAATTTGAATTTAGGACGTGTATATTATTGATTGTAATATTTATGACAAACGGGTTTTATATTATATTTAGGATTTCAATTTTATGGCATGTGATATTATGTGATATTAAGTTCGAGTAAGTTATCATTCGGACAAATGATGTATGATGTATTAGGACAAAATAAGTTATGGCACTTTAATTTATGAATAAAAAAGTTAGGTAATACAATAGAGAACCATTATGAGCTCGTGACAACGAAAAGCACTTGATGGGTATGAATGTTTTAATCAGCCTGGATCTCTGAATATGGGAATACTCATTAATTAATTCTCTCAAGAAAAGGAAATGATAAGAAAGAAGCGTTTTTCACTCATTTAAATCACAGATTTTGTTGTTTTTTCATACTATAAATAAAAAATAAAAAAAATATTTCAGGTCCGAGACCCTTAAAAAACAAAAATAGAAACCAAATATAAACACATAAATTATTGAAATATCAGAATTAAGTACCTACTTAAAATTACATTATATACATTATTGAATTAAACTAGATTAAATTACCATTTCCATTACCATTTCCCTCTCATTGAGAGGAGGCCGTGTCTAATCACTATGTCAGTTAGGAAACAACAGCTTAAATATGTAATAAAAAAATAAAAGCTTTTAATACTTAAGTGTTATTTTTTTTTAATAAATAGGTATCATTGATACATTTCATGATAATTATGGCGACTAGAACTAGAACTTGTTTTTTTACTGTAAGCCCTAGAGGACTTTCAGTAAAAAAACAAATTTAATTAAAAGTAAGTAAGTTTTCCGAGCGGAAAATTAGGCTTCATCTTTGGCTGCAATCGGTGCCATATGTGTTGCTATAACTATATTTTAGCGGGATATTAAATAATTTTGTCTTACTTAAGTATTTATTTTACATAGCCTAATTTAAATGAAAACTCGCATAGGGCTAAGATATTTATTAAAAGCTTAATTGTTCAACTTACTTGAATTCTCTCTTCCTCTTATTTAACGAAAAAAAAAACACAATCTTCACTGAGTCATCATTTATCATCATTCATAATCTAATAAATTCTCCAAAAATGCCGCTCACTATTTAAAAATAACAAAAGAATAGACAATAAAGTGGAACCGATATTTTTTAAACAACCGCGCGCACTCGCTTGCATCCGCACAGCCAACAGTATCGCCTATCACTAAAGTAACGAACAGCCTTTTCATAACCCAGCTAATTCAAATTAACGCTATCAATTTGATCTCGGGGATTGTAGGTATGACTTTTTATTTCTGTCGTGTTATATGGCCCTTTTTATAACGTGTTTTGTAACTGGGCTTATTATTGTGAAATATGAGCAACATCAAAAAAATTGTTGTTGAGAAATAGGTGAGAAAAAAAATGGGATAAAGTAGTTGTCTAGTTAGGTATTGGCGATGGTTGTAAAAGCCGGAAGTGAAACAATGTGGGTCTATTATTAAATCGAAAATAGATGTACAGACAGTTATTTTCTTGAATTATACTGAAATATAATGTTGGTACGTAGAGCTTCTAGGTGAGCTCGATGCTCAATGGCTCAATGCAATGTGATGTGACGCATTTAAAATTTATGACTTAGATCATTTCCATATCTACTTAAATCTTTTCAAGTATATCTACTTACTTATTGAGATCCGCCCACAAATGTTAACCTTTTAAAGCCTAAAAATAACCTATTTCGATAGCCACCTATTATAGTTAGCTAAATGTTACACGTTGACTAAGTAGGTATGATGTTTTGTATTAATTAATTTAATATTTTTAGATACCTAATTAGCACATGTATAGTTGGCCTGCCTTCACCTGAAGAGATAGACATCTGAAAAAGAAATACACAAAGATCAGTTTATAATTTTTACTCGACTGACCCAAAAGGACAGTTAGTAGGTAGTGTATTTTAGACAGCGACAGCTGCGACAGCGATCCATTGGGGAAATTTGTCAGTTTGTGGTAACTTGATGTGGTGTTACTTGTACTTTGTACCCATTCCATTTTGACCGCGCGCTTACTAGGGGGCGCTTGGGTAATGTTTGCACACGGGCGCTACATGGGCTATAGAGACGGCTCTGATAACACTAGATCGAATCGTAAGAAGTCTCTTAGGTAGATCTAAGCGACTTCTTACGATTCGATCTAGTGCTATCACTGACAAATTTCCCCAATGGATCGCTGGACATTAACACACAGCGCCATCTAGTGCCACACTAAGCGAGGCTTGTGTCGTGGACGCCAGATAGTTAATATATACTACCTTCATACTTTTTGTTTGTGGTCTATACCTACTTACTCTATTGTTTGAAGATTAAATTTGAAGAAGAAATTCATGATGTGCTGTCTGTGTTTAGAATTATACAGGATGTTCTGGTGTTTACCTTAACAAGCCAAAACGTACCCATGTTAACATGCCTTGCTTTGCTGTAATACGACAAATATAAGAAGAGCCCCAGATGCTTTACAAAATATATGCAAAGCGGAGCTCTTTTTACCTTGGTCACTGGTCGTGCCGCGGCTGGCCAACGCACGCGCCTCGTAGGGCTCCGTAGCGAGCGGTGTGCTGCGCCCCCTAGGACCGCTGCGCCCGTGTGCAACGCACATCCTGCCACTCGGTAAAGACGGCCCTGAGAGTTAATTAATTAAGTCGAGAGAGACCTACCAAGGTACTTTTACGTAATATAGTACATTGTTCACCGAGAGGAGAAAGTGACCGATTACCGTCGAGGGTGTCGTTTGAAGCCCGAGCCGTAGGCGAGGGCTTTAAAACACCCGAGATCGGGAATCGCACTTTCTCTCGAGTGATACATATAGTGCTTTATACTACACCTACGAGGAAAATCTTCATCATCACTATCACTACTTATCATTTTGATAGTTTTATTTTACTTTCTACGAAAACTGAATCCTCAAACAACACACAAATTGGAAATGGCGCCAATGGCGTCTGCAATTTTGACATGTTCTTTTTTCAAATTGTTTATCCTGCCGCCGCAGGGTCGCACTGCCAGCCCGACACCATCCAACACACAGCTAGTGGCCAGTGTCATTTTGCGAACTTGGAGATAAAAACTCACTGTAAAAACTTTTTGGCTTTTGATATTTAGGTTACCGGCGCATAGTCTTACCCAAAATTAAAAAAGAAAAACCACGTAAGAAATGGATTTTCATACACTTTTCTCTCCCGCTCAGATGCGTTTTCTCCCCGCATATTTGTTCGATATGCAATGACGTACTTTCTACCGTAAATTTGATAAAGTATCAAGGTACTTTCCAAGCAGGTGTAGTATAAAAGATTTTTCTTCCTCAATTAATCAATCACTCGGCCTTTCGCAGTCCATTGCTGGGCATTTTTTTTTACCTCGTCATTACGAAATATTCTGTTCAATAAAAAGAAAGAAGAAAATTATGTTTAATTGGCTGTTAAGTGTCTAATTAAAAACATCTAAAAAATAAAATAAACCAACAAAACTAATAATACCAAAAGGGCAAAATTAAATAGACTGCTCTATTATGGCTCTATTGGTCTAGTGACGTTACTAGCTACGGTCGAACAAGCTAATTAGTTACAGTTACAGTTTAACCCACAAATTACGTTGTAAAATGTAAACCCAATAGCTTGTTCGGCCGTACTGAGCATAGCTCTGGATTCGACTCCCGGGTCGGGCAAAGCGTTATTGGTTTTTTTTCTAATGTAAATAGACTCGCCCGGTATTACATAGAACAAAAAATCCAGACAATCATTTCAGTCACAACGGTTGTTTTGATTTTTGGTGAAAAGGAATTAGTTAGTTGACCTAATGAGATAAAAATGAGTTACGAAACAAAACTTGCCACAGCTTTGAATACCGTTTGGAATGTTTGCTTCAAATGTACCTAAGTACATTGAACCTACTGATGAAGACGTTTGGTATTAGAAATAGTAACTTATGAATTCGTTTTGTTTTTGTCTAATTAAAGTAACGTTGAGGACGGGTTCTGTAGACTCAACTATAGGCTGTTTTGGCAGTAGTTTGTGCCAGTACCCAGGCCATCCAAAGGGTTGGAATTGTAATGGGATAAACTATCCAATACAGGACAACGATTTCGAACTTCATATTTTTATTTGTAGATAGTTTATTTATATTATAGAAAGCTTTTTACATATTTTCAATAAGCGGACGCCCACGGTTTACGAGATTTAATTCTTTAAAGTTTCTATACAGATTGGAAAATAGCACTTTTGCACATTTTTAGATTGGCTAGATTGTCATGGTAGACGTCAAAGTTTTCCATTTCACGTTCTCGTATTTTATTCAATTTTATGTAATGTTTTTTTACTTAAATATAATTTTATTTTTACATAATTATTCACATACTTTTGGTGACTATTAAATGTGCAAATTAATAATATCATTGATTGCTGTATTGAGCAATTACATTGACTTTTTTACACATCCTAATTAGTCACATCATAGGTAGTTTCATCTATAGTGCAAAATATAGTGCTTGGGGCACCCTGGTGTTAGGTTAGTTAGGTTCCTATAAACCCTGCAGACAGAAATAAAAGTCGACTACGCTTTTTAGGCAAATATATAGTGTTTTGAGGTTAGGTTACTATAATTGTTTTTTTTCAAGAACGGTGCGTCGCTTTTACATGGCAGTGGTGCCAGGGCACAAGGGGCACCTGCCCCCTCCCTCCTTCTGCCAAACGATACAAATTTTTTAGCTCTTTTCATTCTATTAAATCTACTAAAGCGCTATTCTAACCTCTAAACTTTAACCATGGATATCTCCATAACCATGGGGCTCCATGGGGTGGGGGTGGTATCCCCTCCCCCTCCCCCCTTCCCGCCCCTTATATCGTTGTCCTGTAATGGATACTTTAACCTAAGAAAAAACGCAAAAAAAATAGTAAAATGGCATAACATCACTTCCGATACGTAAAACGGAACGCGTCCTACGTCGTGGCATGAAAGTTTCGAAACGTCACTTTGATTGACATTGACATTTAAAAGCGAGAGTGAAATTGCCCGTGGTCAAGGTGCAGTGACTCGATACGGTTTTTGTGAAAATTTATGTGAAAATGTCTACCGTTGAAGAGTTGCAGAAAAAAGTGAAGGAGTTGGAGGCTCAACTTTCTGCCGCTCAGGGGAATGTGGGCCCAGTACGCCAGAAAATCGATGTCATGTCGTCCGAAGTTGTCGATTCTAATCCTTACAGGTATTTTACGATCTTCCTCTGAGTATGCTACAAAATCTATAGATTTTCTGTTCGTTTTAAATAAAGTTCTACTTCTTTCGAATAAATCTCCTTAAAATATAGTTATGCATTGCGTAAAACACAGTTAAAATTTAGTCAATATGTTGCCGTTACAATGTGCTGTAGAAATCAACATCGGAGTGATGTGGTTCTGTCCACAGTAAAGGTTTTTGTGTCTTCTACCACACAACACACAATATACAATTATTTCTTCGATAACAAATTCCTGTGGCCCTAAAAATCGATGATAATAATAAAGCCTATTCCCGAACAAATGAAGTCTGCACACACAAAGAGATTGGGATGCTCCTGCTTAATGCTAAACTAATATTGAATGCAATGAACAATAAGTTGAATTGCTTGCAGTCGTCTGATGGCACTGAAGAGGATGGGCATTGTGGACAACTATGAGAAGATTCGGGAGTTGTCTGTAGCCATAGTGGGGGTGGGTGGAGTGGGCAGTGTAACTGCTGAGATGCTCACTAGATGCGGGATTGGAAAGGTAACACTATATTTGATTAGTCCATGTTAGTAGTTTTTCCATCTGGATTTTCCCAATAATAGCCCTAAGTGTAGTTTTGCGCCTGTTGATGGCAATAGGCCTGGTGCCTATAGCAGGGGGCTTAGGGACCTTGCGCCCTATCCGGCCAATACCAAGTTTTGGCCAAAGAAGAAACTGGTCGTACAACCGGGCGCAGGTATGCCTGTATTTAAATTGTTGAAAAACACAGGGGTGATATCATGTTATGTTTGTCTGATATTAATAGGTGGAAGAAGAATTTAACAATGTAAAATATCTGAAGCATTTTTATTTGTTTATTAAAATTTTATCTAAATAGTGTTGTGACAATAGTTTTGTCTCAACTGACTTATTCTTGGACTATTCAAGTGTCTATAAATGGCTGTTTTTATTAGCCTATAAATGCTAAGATTTTGTCGCTTATATTTTATAACAGCTGTTCTATCTCTCTCCAGTTGATCCTCTTCGACTATGACAAGGTGGAGCTGGCCAACATGAACCGTCTGTTCTTCCAGCCGCACCAGGCCGGTCTCAGCAAGGTGGATGCAGCGGCTGCTACACTCCAGAACATCAACCCCGATGTCTCTATTGATGCGTACAACTACAACATTACCACCGTTGATAACTTTCAGCACTTTTGTGATACTATTAGGTGAGGTTTTTGAATGAGATGCATCCTATCGATCGTGGGGTTTAGGTTTCTGCACTTAGTCCTTGAAGTGGACCATTGTGCGTGAGCCATGGTGGCCGATTACTCCAACCAGCCCACCTCCCTCCAGAAGTAGATCAGACTTCCCTGTCTCCTCAGGGCATCCACAAGGGATCTTGGTGCTCCCAGGGTCTCCTCGCGAATCTTGGTAACGCCTGTGCACTCAAGGAGCACATGCGCCACCGTGAAAAAAAAATGAGAGAGAGAAATGAAAAGAATGAGATGCATGTTAATTATTTGTTTTAAGACAATAATAATATATGATAATACGAAGAAAAAAAACTACTTGATAACACTTTCCGTTCTTATTGCTCAGGGTTAGTTGAATTTAATTGGGGTTTTTGAAAGTGGGTAATTTTCCTAGCACATATTGTTTTGTTTTTTAGTTGCAGCAGTGGTATGACCGGATGACACAGGCTAACAGTAATAAATTGTTGATGTGCCCTTACCATACTTAGGTTGCATGCATGGAATGGAAGATGCAATTTGCATAATTAAATAATACCCTTGCAAAAAGTTCAATAGCAATCTATCACACTTGTTCACAGGACTGGCAGTCTTACAGGCGGCCCCGTAGAATTAGTCCTGAGCTGCGTGGACAACTTCGAGGCGCGCATGGCTATCAACACGGCCTGCAATGAGCTCAACCAGAAGTGGTTTGAGTCTGGAGTCAGTGAGAATGCAGTGTCAGGACACATACAGTTCATTGTGCCCGGAGAGACAGCGTGTTTTGCTGTAAGTCTGCGTAGTAACCATAACTTCTCAAATAATATTAAAAATGAGAAAGTGAGTTTGATTGTTTCTCACGCCTTCACAACTTTTATGCAGGTTACTCCTACAATTCCTAAAAGGGGAAATTTAACAGAAAGACAGAAGATAGAGTGTTACGTACCATACTTGGTGGTTTGTGTATTAAATAAAGCGCCGTTACAGTACTAAGAGTTTATTTGAGGGAAGCGCAAGGTACACATGACTTAACTAAACGAACTTAACTATAGACAACCAAAGACCTAAACTACTTATATCTAACTATAACTAAGAGGGCGCCAGGTAGGTTTTTGGCTGGTGTTACGCGCATGGAACCTTCCAATCCAAGGAGGAACAGCCGGCTGGCGTGGGTTCTCACCATCAATGTGGTGGCAACATAAAGTCAATTAAACAAGGTCTACATACGGTTCGGCATGTGCACTTAGGATAATTTCCATAAATCCCCAACAACTAAAGGGCGTGACGGTAGGCTGTAACAAGTAATAAATCGCCGTTTAAGTAAAAGAGGTAACTAACTAAAATTGGACTAGTAAGCAACTATTACTAGTGGAATTAAGTGGTAACTCACCCCTTTATTGTTGAATATTTCACTAAAACAATATTACTTGGTCTCAACCAATTTATAATTTGAGATGGCGGTATGTGGACAACGATTGCTCATCGAGCGACACACGTCTGTCCCTGATTACTGTTTGCGCTGCTATGTGTCCTTCAAACCCACGGTCGCCGTTATAACTATTCCTTTATGATTGAGTCTTATGTTTAAAACTTACAAAAAGACATGCAGTCGGCGGAGTTTGAACGCGCGACACACAACGCTGCAGTCCGCAACCAATATTCATTGCTACTTCTAATGTTAATTCCACTATTGAAATTTAGAATCCCATCAGGCCGCTAGACATGACGTCATTACAAATATCCCCCTTCCAAAAGAAAATAAAAAAACATTTTTTTATTTTTATCTTTTTAAATCGTTTGCATGCCAAATACCAATGGTTTTGCCCTGCAAGTTTTGCAGTCGATACACATTACCAGATAGTTTCTGTACGATTTTGACTTTTTCAAATTTTGGTGCAAGTTTGGCCATGAATTTATTGCTTTCTTTAGATAAATATTTGGTTTTCTTCCACGCATATTCCCCTTCCATAAATGTCGCTGGTCTATAATTCTTGTTATAGTATTTGCTGCTATTGTTGTGAGATTTCTTAAGTTTCAACTGAACCTCTTTGTACAAATTTTGTCGAGTTGTGTAATCTTTAGCAACGTTATCGAGATTACACTTTAAGTCTTTGCTCAAGTCTAAAGGGTCCGACTCTAGTGCCGAAATATCAAGAGGTGAAATTGAAACTTCCCTTCCAAGGAATAGGTATGAGGGCGTATAGCCTGTAGTCTCGTGAACAGCTGTATTTATGGAATGTGCGATGCCTTGTAAGTGAACATCCCATTCGTTATGTTTTTTAACACTCGAATAAGCTGCTATTTGAGTCCCTACTACCCTGTTTACCCGTTCGGTTGGATTGCTCTGGGGATGATAAAGAGGTGTGTACCACAGCTTCGTCTGATACTTCGTGGCTACGTCTTTGAACAGTTGTGACTCAAATTGTTTACCGTTATCGCAAATGATTGCCGTAGGTGCCCCAAACAATAATATTTGACGTTCTAAAATTTCACAAATTTTGTCTGCTTTTCCCGTTCTCAGAGGAAACAGTAAAACAAACTTACTAAACCAACATGACATAACTAAGAGCATTGTATTTCCTGCTTTGCTTCGGGGGAACGGACCCATTAAGTCTAAGGAAATCACCTGCCACGGTCGCGATACATCTCTATGTTGGCCCATCAGTCCAAAGGGATGTTGCTGTGATACTTTATATTTTGCACAAGTTTCACAATTACTAACATAATTCTTTACGTCCTTTAGCATGTTAAACCAAAAAAAATCCTTTTTTATTCTGTAGAATGTTTTACGTACACCTAAATGCCCAGAATTTATATCATCATGACTCTTTTTTAACACCTCGTCTTTAAGTTTGTCCGGTATGAATAATTTCCAGTTACAGCTATCGCTTGGATACTGTTTTAGATTAACTTTTCTAAAGAGCAAACCTTTAAACA
Source organism: Xestia sexstrigata (assembly GCA_941918905.2). Classification (NCBI taxonomy): domain Eukaryota; kingdom Metazoa; phylum Arthropoda; class Insecta; order Lepidoptera; family Noctuidae; genus Xestia; species Xestia sexstrigata. Next base: position 1,705,962 of record OW799201.2, on the reverse strand, counting down.
CAACCCACTTGGTATTTTTGTTAGGATTGTCGTCAATTTTATTCACCTTATCTACATACCACTCATCTTTATGTTTCTCTAATACTTTTATGAAATTTGACTCCAATATATTGATATCCACTGATCTAGACAGGGCATCAGGCACTACGTTGAGTTTGCCTGGTCTATGAATGATGTCAAAAGAAAATTGCTGAAGTTTCATAGCCCATCTAGCTAATCTTCCATGAGGATCTTTCATTTTATGAAGCCATAATAATGCCCTATGGTCAGTAATGACTGTAAAATGAACTCCATCAACGTAAGGTCGAAATTTCTCGACTGCATAGACCACACTCAAGAGTTCCTTCTCGGATGCCGAATAACGTTTTTCACAATCATTGAGCTTCCTACTAAGGTAAGCCACAGGTTGATCAGAGTCTTCTGTTGTCTGACATAAGACTGCTCCAATACCTTCATTTGATGCGTCACATTGTATGGTAAACGGCTTAGTATAATCCGGACATGACACTACCGGAGCCGAAGTGAGTAAGGTTTTGAGGTTTAAAAATGCTTGTTCCGCAGTTTGCGACCACACGAATTTTGTTTTCTTATTTCCCTTAGTAAGATTATGTAATGGAGCGGCAATTAGAGAAAAGTTTTGTACAAATCGCCTATACCAACTGGCTAAGCCAATAAATCTTTTGAGTTCCGTATAATTATTAGGTCTCGGAAAATTTAATATTGCAGTAACTTTCTCAGGGTCAGTTCTAAGGCCTTCCCTATCAACTATGTACCCCAAAAATTTTAAGCTAGGTCTAGCAAATTTGCACTTTTCGACGTTGACACTCAGGTTTGCTTCTTTCAAAATGGCCATAACTTTCCTCAATACCTCTAAATGTTCATCAAAGGTAGAAGTGCAAATGATGATATCGTCTAAATATGCCCAAACTTTGTCATTCTGTGCTTGAAATAAAATGTCCATCAACCTTTGTTGTGTCTGGGAAGCATTAACCAAACCAAACGGCATCACCTTGAACTGAAATAAACCTCTACCAGGCACAGCAAAGGTAGTTTTTTCTTTACTCGTTTCTTCTAACGGTATTTGCCAAAACGCCGATTTTAAGTCTAACGTGCTTAAAAATTTCGCACTGCGTAGATTATCAATGATAGTTGTGACCCTAGGTAAAGGATACGTGTCCCTTTTTGTAATTTTGTTTAATTGCCTGCTGTCCAAACAGAGTCTATTATCCCCATTTGGTTTTTTAACTAACAGAACAGGGGAACACCAAGGACTAATAGATGGTTCTATCACATCATACTCGAGCATTACATCAATCTCTTTTTCTATTTGTTTCCTTATGGTTGGCGAAAAGTTATACTGTTTTTGGTAAGCAGGTTTATGGTTTTGTGTGTCAATGTTATGTTTCAGTATATGAGTTCTACCTAACCCTGCTCCGATGCTATTTCTCATATCTGAAACCAACACACCCAATTCCTGTTTTTGCCTGATACTTAAATCTTCGACTGGTACGATTGATGTATTAGTCGTTTGTAACAGCGAACTTTCTTTGTTTATTAATGCGCAATCGCTTTTCAACTTCACTTGAATGCCAAATACATCAAAAAAGTCCTTCCCGAGTAATAAATTTTGAGATAACCCAATGGCATGACCAACATTGCCATGATATGAAATTGGTCATCAAATGACACCGGCACATCAAATGCCTCAGTTATGGTATGATTCGTTCCATCAGCTGTGGACAGCCTAGCTCCCGGTAAAACATACGAACGCAAGCCTAATGAGGTCAAAATTGTGGCAAACTTAGTACTAATCACTGATAAGTTAGCTCCACTGTCTAATAAACCTATACAGTCTCGCTCCATCACCTTGAACTTAATATAATTACGATTATCATTTTCGTTGTGGAACATCTTACATATTTCATTGTGTTTGAAGAAATGCTGTAATGTTTGTAACCAATCCTGCCACTCTTTGCTTTGTTTTTCTAGGGGAAGCACTACTTGGCAGGTTTTGTACCTTCCCCTGAAGCGTTTCCCTTGCACGGACAGTTTTTGGAGGTGACCCCAAAACGACCGCACTTATAACAAAATTGGCGTTGCTTAATTGCAGTGCAGGCTCTAAATAGATGTCCTGTTTCTCTGCAGTTCCAGCAGCGACTGCCTATGGCTTTTTTATCCGTTATTTCTGCAACTACAGCCGTTTCTTTAATCTCGTGAGTGATACTATATGTGCTTGGTTTGTAAGCCAGATCTGGTTCTAATTTAAATTTATGACCTTGTGGCTCCTGAAAGTTGTCACAATTACGTTTAGTTCTTTCCAATAACTGCAATATGTTAACCAGATCCTCAATCGAACTGAAAGTGTCCCTGCAAACCGCTTTTTGAAAATATGGCTGTAGATTTCTCATTATTATCTGTATTTTTTCATATTCTGAAATTTTATTTGGTAACCTATTAAACATATTTTGTATTACAAAAATATAAATAACTGCTGACTCATCTTTACCCTGTGTTCTGGCTTTAATCTCTTCCAACAGTTCTTCCTGGTAATAAGAAGATTGGAATGTGCGTTTGAGAAGAAATACCAGCTCCTCCCAATCACTAACTCTGTCCTTATTCGCCCTATACCATATGAGTGCATCGTCTTCAAAGAAATCAATTGCATATCTCCACAAATCAACGTCCCTAGCATTACGAGCTTCTTTTATTTCTTCTACTCTTTCTATAAAAGCATTAACACTTAAATTGCTTCTACCGGAAAACTTTATTCCCCAAGTACTGACAGGAACTAACTTACGATTAGTTGCCCCGTCCTCCATAGTGGAGCACCGAAATAATTTTTGAGCTTTAATTTTGTCATCAAAGCAATCCTCAAAAGTACAAATCTTTCTTTCGATTTTCGGATGATTTATATCCTTGGATGTGGTTGCTGCCATAGCGTTGTTACTCTCTTCTAACTTTTTAATAATTTTGTTACCAATCTCACCTAAAGTTTCCACTAAGTTATGTTTATCCTCAGCTGATAAATCACCTTCTACTGATGGTTCATCTCGCTCTTCTAACAATGCCAATAAGCTGTCTCCCTTATGTTTTAGTTCCGATATCTGTTTTATTTCCCTATCTGATTTCGGTGAGATAAAAGCTAATCTGTTTTGGACGTGAATTAATCTAGATACCAATCTCCTGAATAATGGTTTATCCGGCCTGTCTGCCAATTCCGTAATGTATTGAGTCAATACCTTCAATTTTGACGCGCATGTTTCAAGTTCCTCAGAAGATGAATCTAAACTTTGTTTCGGGGCTTTTATCTCATGACTGTATTCCCCAGTTTGTTCACTGATGAAAACTTCCTTTAAAAGTTTCCGTAATACTGAAACAACTGCCCTCACACCTACACCACGACACGCAAGTTCAAATTCTAATTCATCCTTTAGTAAGTAGTGAGGATCCATTTTATGTTCTTACCAGGTAATATTTTTGACTTAAAGTGATATACACAACTGCACGGTACGATGTCGCAATCAGTTTTTTTTTTTTTTTTTTTTTAGCCAAACTTGCGCCAACAAATGTTACATGATATCTCAACGATCTATATTAAACGTACATTATAAATTGCGTGAAAAAAAAAACAGTCACCCTGTATACAAAAAAAAAACGGTTACCCTGTATACCATCAATTAAAAAATCAACTTAACCAGGAAAACAGCACATAAAGTAAGTATAACTAAACCAAAATGAGTTGGATACCACCTTAAAAGAAAACAGTACCCATTTAACTCCTAAAGGTACTTATCAGTGTAAACACTCAATCAACCCGCTTACGGTAAATATCAGGCAACAAAAAAAAAACACCTGCGCTTCCTAGATATTACGCAAAACTAAGTTAAGTAAACTCACAAATAACCCTTTTCACAGAACATTACTAGACAAACCACTAATTTGTAATTTTAACGTTACGTCCCATACTTGGTGGTTTGTGTATTAAATAAAGCGCCGTTACAGTACTAAGAGTTTATTTGAGGGAAGCGCAAGGTACACATGACTTAACTAAACGAACTTAACTATAGACAACCAAAGACCTAAACTACTTATATCTAACTATAACTAAGAGGGCGCCAGGTAGGTTTTTGGCTGGTGTTACGCGCATGGAACCTTCCAATCCAAGGAGGAACAGCCGGCTGGCGTGGGTTCTCACCATCAATGTGGTGGCAACATAAAGTCAATTAAACAAGGTCTACATACGGTTCGGCATGTGCACTTAGGATAATTTCCATAAATCCCCAACAACTAAAGGGCGTGACGGTAGGCTGTAACAAGTAATAAATCGCCGTTTAAGTAAAAGAGGTAACTAACTAAAATTGGACTAGTAAGCAACTATTACTAGTGGAATTAAGTGGTAACTCACCCCTTTATTGTTGAATATTTCACTAAAACAATATTACTTGGTCTCAACCAATTTATAATTTGAGATGGCGGTATGTGGACAACGATTGCTCATCGAGCGACACACGTCTGTCCCTGATTACTGTTTGCGCTGCTATGTGTCCTTCAAACCCACGGTCGCCGTTATAACTATTACTTTATGATTGAGTCTTATGTTTAAAACTTACAAAAAGACATGCAGTCGGCGGGGTTTGAACGCGCGACACACAACGCTGCAGTCCGCAACCAATATTCATTGCTACTTCTAATATTAATTCCACTATTGAAATTTAGAATCTCATCAGGCCGCTAGACATGACGTCATTACAAGAGTTACCTTTGCATGTATCGTATTTGTATAGAGTATGGATTTTATTTTTACTGATGTTGTTTTATGATTTCCTTTCAGTGTGCACCACCATTAGTGGTTGCATCAAAAATCGACGAGAGGACATTGAAGAGAGAAGGTGTGTGTGCAGCGAGTCTGCCCACTACCATGGGTATTGTGGCGGGTTTCTTAGGTAAGTTATAGCTATTGGCCGTGTGGTATCCGGCAGAGTAGAATAGAACCAACCCATTACACTCACGGGTGTCGTATAAGGCGACTTATGTCTGAGGCAGAACACCTTGCGCCTCCGTAGACCAGAGAATGGGCAGCAGCGTTTTCTGTTAGTCTTTCATCACTGCGATCTCCAATCCGCCTGCCAAGCGTGGAGATTACGGCAAATTCCTCCCATCATGGGAGAGGCTTATGTCCAGCAGTGGACGTTATGGGCTGTTGTAGTAGTAGTTGTAGTATAGCTATTACTTCATTTGAAATTGGATTTAATGTCATGGGAAATAGGACTTATTTTTAAATGTAAGTAACTTTTCTGTTACAGTGCAAAACACATTGAAATACTTGCTCGAGTTTGGACAAGTCAGCCATTACTTAGGATATAGTGCATTAACGGATTTCTTTCCTATGATGGCATTAAAGGTAAGCATTATTTAACTAATGATATGATTACCTTGAAAACCCTGAGAGGAATCAGTAAATCAAATAATTTTCTGAAAATTATTAATTTAGTTGCTTTCTTTCCGACCTAAGAGAATATCACTGCAAACAGCCTAGACTGCCTTCCATAGCATAGTATAACATAGCATAGTTTTACTATAAATTGATAAATCTTTATCATTCACACTGCTAAGACACACGCGTTTCAGAGCCAATCTCGTTACTCTTTCAGCCGAACTCACAATGCGACGACAGTTTCTGCCGCTCGCGCCAGGCGGAGTTCAGAGCCAAGCCCGTGGTCGAGCTCGCGACTGAGGTGACCGAGGACCTCGCACCCGTGCATGCTGACAACGAATGGGGTATGGTTCCTTGTTTATAGAAAACACTTCCCATACATTAAGAAAGAGAGAAAACGAGGATAAAAAACAAACAAACAATAAATAAAAAAAAAACAAGAATCATCAAAAAAACAACAAATCTTATCAAGATGAAATCATAATCATCTCAATTATCTCATTAAGATGAGTTTTGACGACACATTTCAAACTTACCTAAACTCAAAGACATTTAAATATACTTACGATACATAGGACAGGGACCGGACAATGTGGCGACACTTGGGGGAGGCCTATGTCCAGCAGTGGACGTCTTTCGGCTGAAATGATGATGATGATGATGATGATGATGATGACATTGTGACGTCAAACTTGGCAGTAATGTCTTAGCTATTAACTGAATGCTTGTTTACAGGAATCAGCCTAGTTGATGAGAATACACCAGAAGATGACGACTGCTCGCACCTCAAACTAGTGGATGGAGTTCAGGTATGGACATACATATTTATGCAAGTTTACCATTTAAGTGTTTTATCAAAAAGGCTTTTTGAATATCAAAATTAAGGGTTAGGCAAAGGTGTACCTATAAAAGAACACCCACATTTCGCCAGCTATGTTTAAGTCCCATGTAATATGGGGCGAGCCATCGACCGGGCTATTGAAATGATTTTAAATTCTTAAATTTTTGTTTAGGTGGCCTACAGCGTCCCCGTAGACAACAGCACGCCGGAATCAAGTACGGGCGGCGCCGTCGCAGCTTCCGAGCTATCTCTCGAAGAACTAATGCAGCAGATGAAGTCCATGTAATCGTGCTTACAGCTGGGCAATAATGCAGTGGCCATTCCATATCATTTGAGGATGAGTTTGTTAAGTGAGCATTTAAATTTGGTTGTTAAAAGGAGCGTTTGTGTTAGTGAATATTTCAAAGAAATGTTAAGTTTTAAATGATTTATTTTGTAAGAAGAATTTAAAAAATGCTGCCATTCCATTTACTTAATTTAGATTGGCTTCAGATTTTAATGTATGGAAAAATGTGGTTATAATGCTCAAAATGAAATTCTTATTATGTTTACATGACAGTAAATATATGATAATGATATATTTATAATGTATGTAAGATTTTATACAAGTGCAAAACGATGGAAAACTTCCAAAAGAAAAATAAGTGTTACGAAAATTACCGAAATAATATTTTTATTTATGTGTTGGTTGCTTCTTTTTGTTAATAAATGTGTTAGATAAAGCATTTGTGATCAAGTGCTATGTGTGACTAACGTCACAAATAACGGATCTAATATTTGTTAAGGCCATTGCTATCTTAATAAGAATGTATCGAAATGTAACGAAAAGCTTCGTGACAATGCATTGAAACATTCCAGCTTTATCGTATAAATTAATGCACATTTTCCCTAACACTAAGCCTTAAATGAATGCCTTGTATTGTTGGAATTTGAACTCTCTGCGCTGAACCGAGCATTCAAAATCCAACTGCGATTTTATTTCAGTATTCATTTAATTGTTGCCTAGTGCTAGTGAACATGGGTATAAATACTATTTATTGAAGAGTCAATGAATAGCATAAGTAGTAGTTAATTTATTTTTTTGATGTGTTTAAAATTTTATATCAATATTGTTGTTAGCTATGCTGAGCTGGATATCATTATACATATTATTGTATTGTAACAAATTTTATTATGATTAAATATCGTCTGTGAGTAGTTTGTTCTTTATTTTTTCTACGCAGGCGTTCAGCTTGGTTGTGATGCGCTTGTTTTCAGATGGCAGGGAGTTGTTCTGAAAACAAATTGTAGACTTCTCGATAAAAAAGAACTGTAAGAGAAGCATATTACGAAAAATACTTAAGATAAAATCAATTCCAGTTACCAAGAACGCCGCCAGTTGCCAAATTACAGTATGTACCAAATATGAAAAACACCACTGGGCCTAAGAGGCTGCCTTGTGAAATTCTGACTTAATTTTTTATTTGGACTTGTCCAACTACAGAGCTTTAACAAAAAAAAACAACTAAAAAAGAAAACAAAAATTAGTATTATTTTACCTCAACAGCAGCAACCGAACAGCTGTTGTGATGAGGTAACCAATTTTTCTTCTTCAATAGCCACCTTATTGTAAAGATCACTGACATTTCGTCAGATGCAAAGACAAGTCAAATAACTGAAGGAACATTTTTTTTAATGATTGTTCTTCATTTTGTCCCTTTTACCATAACCGATTCTCCAATACACAGTTCTAGTTCAAAATACACAGAACAGCAATGGTCCTAAAATTCAGCCTTGTAGAACGCCAAATTCGTTTTCGTGTCTAATTTATTTGATGTTCATTTCCCCTCTTGGCTCTTACCATAACAGAGTCCATGAGCAGCTTAGCCCTAGCGAGTGTGCGCGGCAGGAGTCCCGTCGCGGCGGCCACTTGCAGCGCGAAGCTGGTCTCCGCGCCGCCCTCGCACACACGGAACAGGAACACTGGCGACCCGTCTTGGAGGACGAACTCGAACCGCTAACGGAATACAAAATCGAAATATTAAGGTATGCAGAAAAACTCGTTATTTAGAATATGGAAAAGCAAAAGGCTACAATTTTAGTTGAACATGCTGTTTTCTCTTGCAGATAGTGGTTCAAAAAGTTTTTTGCAAATCATTTACAAGTTGCTACTGTACATAAAAAAGAGTAGTACCCGTACAGTACAGTGAGAGGAGATCAGTTATTATATTTAAGACCTGCTGCCTACCGGTAAGAAAATTTCTAAAAGTCTCACCAAAAACCTAACAATAGGCGTATCCACGATGTACTCCTTGATATTCAGGTAGTGTGTAGCCAACAACACATGCGGACAGTTGTCTGCTCTGAACAGTAACGTGTTGAGACACGCTGCCAGTAGCGCCAGCCCGTCGGTCGCGGAGGTGCCCTTGCCGAACTCGTCTACCAAGAGGAGGGAGTTGGAGGTAGACTCTTGGAGGGCTAGGGCCATCTGGAAGGGAAAATATATGTTTATAAGATGCTGCTGATCTTCTGTGCCTCAGAAAGCATGTTAGGCAGTTGGTCCCAGCTGTCATTTGTAGATCTTTTACAGACGTTACGGGTTGCAGAAGCTTGAAATTTTGTCAACAATCCTTACCGAGGGGTATCGTATACCCCAGTTACTAGGTTATGGAGGTCAAATAGCAAGTCGCTCAATGTAAAATACTGGTATTCAGCTGCCTTCGGATACATTGGAAGCCGTCCCTGACATAGTTGGAAAAATATCTAATTTCTATTTTGTTTGAATCGACTCTTAGGACCAATTTGCGAAAATCTCCTGAATGTCCTCATGGCTAAGAACCTGTAACATTAGTACTAATACTTTGTTAAATATTCTTTTGGTATAGAAAGTATCCTATATCCTTACGCACCTGTCTCAAGTCTATGAGGAAGGCGGACATGTGCGCGGCGACGCACTCCGTGCTCTGTATGCGCGTGTGTATGTGACGCACGACGCCGATTGTTGCCGATTCTGCTGGTACGAAGCTACCGATGTGGGCCAGATATACTATCAGACCTAGACATAATAATTCCCGGGTTATCCAGGGTTTTAAATAGGCACATCATGTTTTGTTAGTTGGGTGGAATTTTAGAGGGCACATAAGAATCTAAAATTTAGAAAACAATTTAAAACATACGTCGACCGTAGGTTCAATTGAGGTAAGGGACAAAATACCCAAAATGAGTTGAGTATACAGTTTTGTTCAGTATTTTTCGCTCTATCGAATGGTGAATATGAAAAAATTCTAGCTTAAGAAAAATGTCCCTTACCCTAATGATTTTTGGATCCAAATTTCGAATCAGCCCCATAATAACAATGTATCTGAAAAACTATGCAATATAAGAACTTAAAATAGTGTAATTATCGCCGCCAATCCACTTCAAATAAGGTAAGGGTCTTCCCAATCAACGAATTACCATTACATGGTTTATTTTTGAAGAAACAATAATAAAACTGTCCTTACACTAACGTCTTTGTTATCTCAAAAAATAAATATCATCCATACTTTAAATGGATTGCACGAGTTTTGACATAGTTGTCCCTTACCCCAATTTGCATTGTCATACTTTAAGCAGTGTCAACGTTACACCTATTTGAATCGAATTATATTTAGGTTCGGTGTCCGTTACACTAATTTGCTCGTGAGAAGTAATGAATATTTAGCCCTGTTACCTTTATTTACACACACTTCTAACTTCATAACACAAGATTGCACGTACTTGCACTATTACCATCCTTTTCTATCTCACAACGTCTTTCTGTGTGCGAAAGAGAGGATGATACCAATGCGAAAGCAGCGCGCGGGCATCAAAAAGTCGCTATCAGTGCGAGTTCATCTGTCGTTTGGTCGGGCATTATTTGGTAGGCATTCAAGCAATAGGCTGTATTTACCACAAGAATACAAAACGTTGACAAACTTATACCGACTATACCGAAAATCATGCGAACAGAAAAAGATAAATTACCTGAGCGAACGTGTTTTCATTAATCTGTTCCATAAGGAATACATCAATATAACTATTCACGTTCCGAAGAAGGATAAGTGCAACATTTACGCTAAACATGAAAACAATCCAAAGGAAGCAGAAAAGGACAAGGAAAAGATTACAGATCACATGGAAGAAAAATATGCTACTTATGAAAGATTTACTAGTCATCAAAACTATTCTGTAAACAAGGACACTCTAGTGGCAAGCTTTGATTTACAAAAGATTTTAAATACGCCTCATGGTGACAATATTTTGTTATTCTATGGCAGAAAATACACTGTGTATAACTTTACAATTTATGAAAGCTCTACTCAAAACGGGTTTTGCTATGTTTGGGGTGAATGCGACGGAAAACGAGGGTCAAAAGAGATAGGGTCCTGCCTTTTCATGTATCTGAAAGATGTTGATGATAGAGGAATAAGAAAAGTTATCCTGTATTGCGATGCTTGCACTGGACAAAATCGTAATAGGACAATGCTGGCAATGTTGCATTATTTTTTGTCAATTTCCAAGAATGTAGAAACGATTCAGATTAACTTCTTATTGACCGGTCATAGTTACATGCCAGTTGACGGCATGCACTCTGTTATTGAATGAGAAGTGCGAAAATTGACTGTTTGGAGTTACACACAATTCTCAAACTCAAACTCAAACTCAAAGCATTTATTTCAATTAGACCATTATGGCACTTTTGAAAGTCAAAAATACAAAAAAACAAAACAAAGCTACAGTCCCAGACACAAGACATAATAACTTGAGAAAGTACTGTAGTTGCCCATTCCCTAGCGTAGATCTCTATGGAGAAGAACGGGCAAGAAACTCCATGGACACTCTTTTAAATCAAAATATTGTTACAAAATCTTGGTTACATCATTCATGTTGAGATTATAGATATATGTGAGAACGATGTAGGAAGACGTGCACATTATGAGCGTCCAGAGTAAAACATTAAATCAAAAAATTAAAAATAAAGTAATTAAAATAAACCGTGGCAGCTAAGAGATGACCAGTCCCAACTGACAGCGCCCGATCACGAACAAGACGCGTGTATCGGCGCCATTCAACTCAACCATATTGAAGGGAACTAAATGACCCGACACACCCGCCACCATCAGCGAGACATTTGAGTGAGCATGACTTTCTCTCAGCCACCAAGGCATATTCAAGTCAATGAAAAATAACTAAATGCAAATGGTAGCTTAACAATACATGGTACTCACATGTGCTATGCAATTATACAATATTATGAGATGGAATCTATACAAAGCAAAGATACTTTTACAATCTTCTGCAGCTAGAACAATAATTTGCCCAATTAGTTTTCCCCTATGGTTGTGGAGCAGAACCAGCATTGAGCCAAGCATTTTTATCATCAATGTAATCCACCAACTTATAATATGCTTGCCTACATAGTGTGCGTTTTATACAAGATTTAAATTTCGTCTCATTCAGTTGTAGAATGTGGGGAGGTATTTTATTGTAACATTTTAAACAGTACCCCATGAAAGATGAATCTACTTTAGCAAGCCTGAAACCTGGCTGAACTAGTTGGTCCCTATTTCTAGTAGTATAGTGGTGTCTGTCACCTCTTTTACTGAATAAATGCAGATTTTTCCTAACGTACATGATATTTTCATAGATGTATTGACAATGGCCTAGTTACATGGAATCTGCTAGAAAGAATCCTCGTCCCTACGTCGTAACCGTTATGGAGCACAAGGATTTCATTGACTGGGACCCCGTTACAGAAAAACTGTTTCCACAAAAGACGAAGGACTTGCAAGTTACGAAAATTAGAATAGCTACGATAAAGAAAAAAGACCTTAAAACCATTTGGATTAAACACTCTATGAAGGAGGAAGCGGTTGTTTATGTCATTAAAATAAATGGAGAATTGGCAGCCAAAAAGATAGGGAGTAATCCAGAACGTAAAACGACAAGTGGGAAGGGAAAAGGAAAAAGGACGGGAAAGGGTAAGGTTACGAGTAAAACATCTATTAGTGTGCCATCACAACTAGCAGACTCGCCTGATTTATCAGTGGACAATAATTTCATAGAGCTAAGACCTTTGTATAACACCAGGCTGCCAATATCGTTTGCAAAATACAAAGATTTAAAAAAATTGTGCGTGAATGCTATGCCCAGTAGATTTCATCAAGATTATTTGAAGCTACCATATTCCGCTAAAGTGATTGACAATTTGAATGAAACGGACGAAGAAGATAATGTTGATGAAAAAAACCTCTAATTCTGAAATGTTTATTGATGTCAATTTTATTAATATATTTTTTTTAATGATTGTAATGATTAAACATTGATCTCATGTTGAAGACTGATTAAGCGGTAGAAGTAAAATTGTTTATTTTAATTTGATTAACAATGCCTTTATAGGCTCTATTATGATTATTTGCAGCTACTCTTTTATTTGAATAAGAATTCAAGGTAAGTATAGGTAAAATTGTTACCATTTTTTTTAAATAATTTGATTATAATAAACATCTTCAATAAAATAAAAATTGTTTTATTCAAACTAATACAAATTGGCTATTACAATGTACACGTAAACATTGCATGTAAGCGATACACAAAAAACACACACACGGTTCTAATACATTTTCATGTCTTTTAAATGATTTCATAAAACGATTTCCAAATTTAAAATATCCGTACGTCAAAAGTGTGTACTTCATTTTCTGTCAAAAATCTCTTTACATTGTATTTTTTTCATAAATATTTTCAACAAGTCCTTTACACTATTTTTTCATTAATAGATTGGATCCAACGTAGAGGTCAATTTAATGTAAGGGACGGGACTACAAGATACTTGGTCAGTAAGGGACATTACTAACAAAATACGTTGTTGTAAGGGACATCTATTTTCTTAAATAGCTAACTTATTTAAATAAATGTTACACATGTAGATAGAGCACAAAAATATAAGTTTATGTGTGAAATCAGACCCGAAAAAGGTTAATAACAAAAAAAGTTATGGGCGATTTAGTCCGAAAAAAAACTTTGTCGGCCTCTCCTGAAAAATCGTATTTTGTCCCTTACCTCAATTGAACCTACGGTCGACGTATAATGTGTGCAGCATGATCAAAAATATTGTCTCACTTGAACCACGGTTTGAACATATTCACATCGAATTTTTAACTGTTGTACTCATCATTTTTTCGTTTTATTTTAACCAATATTTTTGTCTTCAGAGACTACCTTTTTTCAGCTAAGCAAAGTGCAGGTACCTATTCAAAACCTATAAATTCAAAAACCTCTCACCAATCTGCTTCATATAAACCGACTTCCCACTGGAGTTGGGTCCAGTCAGTATCTTGACACAGCCAGCCTCCAGACTGGACTCCACATCGTTCGGGACGAAGTTGTCACACGTCAGCATGTACAGAGGGTGACGGCCTTGCTTGATGCTGATGATCTTCTCGGGAGTTAGCGTTGGACGGACGTAGTTGAACTCTTTGCAGACTTTTGATATGGCTATTAGGCTGGAGATTTCAATTACTTTAAATTAATTCGATGTGATTGACATACAGCTAACTAAATAACTAGCCTGTATTGACAAAGGCCACTCTACTCCATTTCCACACAATTCAGTCTAGACCTTTCGAAAGGAATCAGGCTCGTCCCATCTCCATCTCGGTAGTTCTTAAGCTAGTTTGAAGTTGGCTCTTCCTGAGCTTGTTTTACGGATGTCCAGGTCGAATACTTCAAGGTCTTTTACGGCGTGCTTCATGCCTTGTCCGTATTATCTTTCCCGATTTATTCCAAAACAACGTTTACCAGTCGAGCTCAGCGCACTTGTCCACGACGGCGGCGAGGGTGTGCAGATGCTGCAGCATGACGCTGGTGAGACGCATCATGATGCGCGTCTCGTGCGCCACTATCTCAGGGTACGTGTCGCCTATCATCACGTCCAGCTCTGAGGAGATACACCAGCATTCAACCAAATTAGCATATCAGTTGAATTATCTTTCAACATGCTCTTCATGAACGTTGATATGAAACTAAAACTACTAACAGGTTAATAATTCCTGGAAATAAATCTTACCTTCACATCCCTTACTTTTGTAATGAATGTAGTCATTATTTTGGAACTGAAACACAAAGTTAAAGTAGCTGAACATTTAAATGGAAACAGCATCGAGCATCGCGAAGTGGTGCTAAAAATAGCTCAAAAGTCCATTCATCAGACTTACCATAAACTTCATATCCGGCAGTTCCTTATCGTCTGCGCTCAGGTTATCAGCCCAGACCTTCACACCGAGCAAATACCCGAGATGTGGCATATACAGCATGCTGCACTCTTGGATGTAGGTCGGAAGACGGTCCATCTCCACCTTCGCTGTCTCTGACATTAGGCCGTGGAGGCTCGCCATTGTTTGTTTTTCTGGGAAACATGAGTGTTACTGATTATAATACAGCACCGTCCGTCTAATATTTTTGAATAACATTTATAGTGATAGTCAATTGTAGTGAAATAAAATATGTACTCATGTCAAGTTCGGCGTCAACTCCAGGTTTCACGGTAAACTTGCCTTCAGTTTTGGACAGATCGAAGTCTATGATCCTGTTCATGTATAAAGCCATCTGGAAACCAAAAGTTATTCTCAAATAACTCTCCAAGTTGATGAGGATAAAGGTATATTCCGTTTGCTTTTGGCTCTTTAGTGTGTCATTTTGATACGGATAGTCTACTTACCTCATACAGCTTTGTGTTGTCGAAGCAGGCGAGCTGTTCCAGGAACTCGCTAGTTTTGCCAGTAGACTCGCACATCTCGCAAATCAACACCGCGTTGTATAGCGTCTGGCAATGGTTCAACATCAAACATACTATTATTATAATTATGGTAGTTTCGTACTGGTACTATCAAGCTTCACAGCTTTTCTTTTATGGAATCGTGTGCGAAATATGCGCAAAACCTAGGTAGGACCTAGCGTGGCTGATCGGACAAAATGCGCCGAAAGGAAGACTCTGATTTGATTTGAGTGACTTACATTATAAAGCGATTTCCACTGATACGGTTTTGCAGACAACGCTTTTATTTTCGTCAAGATTCCCTGCAACAAACATTAAAATTCGGACAGGTATATTCTCATTACCTCAAGATTCTTTTTCTCTCCTACAGAAGAACACGATTCTGTACTCACGTGAACATTCTTGATGAACCGCATGGAGGAGCTGATGTTCCTCATCAGGGCATCGTTTTGTGGCTTCATGAAGTATGCCACAACGTCTTGACGAGTCTTTAGAATTGCCAGGTCTGAGGTTGGATGTTGTAGTAAGACCCTGCAATCCAAAAGTAGTTTGTCGTATTTATTATTAATAATATTTTTTCTGCCTATGATCTATGCTTACCTGCGACTATGCTCATGCGACTCTGCCCCATCTTAGAGCTGTACCTGCTGAACACTTGGATCAAAGAGTCCCTCACGACCGGATCCTCTAACTCCTGGCTAGAACGCGCTGGGGTGTGTCCCTCACGACCGGATCCTCTAACTCCTGGCTAGAACGCGCTGGGGTGTGTCCCTCACGACCGGATCCTCTAACTCCTGGCTAGAACGCGCTGGGGTGTGGTACCGGACTGAACACTTGAAGACTACGGGTTATGCCTCATCTAATAGATATATAATAAGATAGCGAAGCATTTGATACTCCTATCTCTACTTACCTCATCCGACTCTGTCCCATCTTAGAGCTGCACCGACTGAACACTTGGAACAGCGAGAGTCCCTCGCGACTAGAACCTCTCACTCCTCGCTTGAACGCGCTGGGGTGAGCCACTGCGCTGAATACTTGGAGGCCGCGGTATGTGTCTTCGTCTACTGTTACTATGTCTGCACTGAAGAACGTAGAGACAGAATTAATAAGAATTTATCAAAATATAGCTGAATCGGGTAAGAACCTTATCTCGGGATACCTAATCGCAATCATTGTCCGCTACAGTTGACGATAGAAATTAGGCATCCCGCACCGTTGGAGATAGGCGACTCATTCATTGTGCTTCTTTGTTGTCTCCGCGCCCCTTCGCCATGATACCTTATTCTAAATTGGAGGTTTAGAATTGCTTTGTTTGT
Organism: Xestia sexstrigata; assembly: GCA_941918905.2. Taxonomy (NCBI): domain Eukaryota; kingdom Metazoa; phylum Arthropoda; class Insecta; order Lepidoptera; family Noctuidae; genus Xestia; species Xestia sexstrigata. Next base: position 1,689,592 of record OW799201.2, on the reverse strand, counting down.
AAAAATTTATAGGTACTATTATTTGGTATATCCAACTAACAGTTTTTTTTTTCAAGGCCCTTCTAACCCTAAAATTAGCAACTCTATTTGTGGTGGTTCAAACTTCGTTTGAAAAACTGTTAGAATAAAGTTCTAATCAGCTTGCACTACAAAGCGGTTGTTACGTCAGTCACTGCGGCCGAATAGTGCGAAATGAGTGGTTTTTGCGATTTACAAAAAATCTATTGATTAGACTAAAAAATAAAACACATACACGAATGCTGCAGTATTTTAGGAGTAACGGAGGATCATGCTAAGCCGTTTGAGGGATATATAGCCCTTAATAAGAAATCGTTTCTCGTTCTTCTCGCGATTAAGTAGGTAATAGTTCGGCAGCTTACAGTGAAATTATCCTCAAGCTTAGAAACTGCGGTTTCCCATGAAGGTCCATGCTCAACTTGGCCCAGTTGAGGTCCAGGTATCTGAGCAATGATCCTAGAGCATGTACACTCTGGGTCTGGGAGAAGTCTAGCACTGTTCGAAGGTATAGGGACCTCTCTTCGTCAGAGGCGTTTGGCGGCTCGGTGGGGAGAGATAGAGTAAATATACGTCGTTTGCATGCTTCGAAACCTAGGAGAAAAATATTTTGGATTTGGGAAAAGCGGGTAAAATTTTTATTCGTTGGTGGGCTGACAAAACCATGCAAATATTGCTTCCGCTCGCATTCCGGTGTCTGCTATGTCCCGCCATTGAGGCATACACAATTCTTGTCACAAGTTCGTTAAAAAATACAATACTAAAAAATAATTACATTAAAATTAAATTTAGATTATATAACAATAAAATTAAAATACAATACATCCAATTTGTTAAAATGTAAGTATTCATTATGGTTAAATTATCAAAATTATAAAATACGAACAAATTATTAATTCAATGGATTTGCTTCAATGTATTGTCATCTAGAAAATCTCTTTTAAAGTAATAACATTTACTTATCAATAATTAGTGTAGTTTTTTTTAAGGTATTTATATCGCTCATAGTTCTGAGAAATGGTGGAAGATTATTAAAGATACGTGGGCCCATACAAAAGATGCTTTAGTGCAAAAGCACTTTGTCTTTGTGTCTGGCTCTAGTGCAAAATTCAAACAAATTTAGATTTGATTTTATGAACAGATTCATATATGTATACCTACACAAGGGAGAGTTGAGTCGAATTGCTTATCCTCTGTGCTGTTTGAACTATGATCAAAAGGTTCCTTCTAGCAAAGAAATCAATACCTTCCTATGTACTCAGTAGGCGCTGGTAGCCCTACCACATAATAACTACTACTAATAATTACTTACTGTACTCCTTAGCAGACAAGAACACGAGCTTGCATCTCCCCTCATCATTGGCATCACTGTCGAAGACCGTCTTCCTGACAGTCTGCACGAATGCGCCTTGGTTCTTGCCGTCCAGTAGGATGCAAATAGGTTCCACTTGGCGAAAGAGACTTGCAAACATTTGGTACTCTGGCGGGCGGTCTACTATCTCTTCTAAGATGAAGAGCTGGGAAAGAACATAAGTTGATAGGGTTTTTTGTATATTGATTGCGTTGTTCGTAACTTTTTAATTATGGATTGCCAAGTAGTAAAATTAAATTGAATATGACAATTTTACTCTTTTTCACTAAACAACACGCACATACTCACTCACACACACACATACATACGCATATACACACACCAACATGCATGCATAGAATAAGTTCATAGAAACTATAAGAATCACATATTTCTACTGGCTTTATTTCTTAGCTGGGTATTGTTTTTGTTTTGTTTATTTTATTTTGTATTATTTTCTAATAGTTTAGTCTCAATATTGTATTAACTAAGGGAAATAGCGAGTCAACCCCAACAGAAGTGTTTCTGATTACTTACTGGGGCTGTCTCAACACATGTATAGTATGTAAGCATTTGAGACACAATAAACATATTTTTTTTTTTTTTTAATTTTAAAAATATGGGGTATAATATCGTAAAGTCGTGATGCCCTTTCTAATAAATTCTACATAATCATAATTAATACCTATTGAGAAATTACAAAACATTGTCGGTGAAATCACGAAAATTAATGGCAAACAGGACGAAATGCTTTTATGAACATTTTTTTTTAAAGGGACAATCCCGACACACTGTTCCCAAACCACTGTAACTCCTGAAAGCCAGAATCAACAGTGGCGACCACCAGAAAAGCGCCGAGACAATGAAACTCGACGAAGTCCCAGAGAATAAATTTAACTGTCTTGGATCCCGCAACGAAATTAATCAGAAAAGTATAGTGGAGGAGTAGGAAAAAACCGTAATTTCCAACCGCTTTTATGAACATGTAAGTAGAAATATAATGACCCAAATGGGGGGTATATGTGAAAGCCCATAAAAGCTGAACTATAAATATTTAGATAATAAATGGGACCCACCTCGCCAGTGTGTAGGGTGCAGTAGGCCGCTCCCAGTCTCCCTGAGCGACAGTATGCCACTAACACCCTCTGTGACATTTTAATATTAAGGGCATTATTTCCGTTGTAAGTTTTTTAATGCATGAATGAATAAGGTCACCTAATTTCTTCCGGGTAAAGTCAGTTAAGTTAAGTTAAAGGTGCCTAAAGTCTCGTCTTCATTGAATGAGGTTCCGAGAGAGGCTAAGTTGTGAACAAAGACCAAAAATAATGAAAAATAAAGAAAATGTTTAAAAATTGCCTAGCGCAAGATATAAATTAATTAGGTAGATCATATATCTAGAGGAGCTTGTGGCCAAATAATAACAGCCGCTCGGGTCGATCTTTAGGTTAAGCCTAGCCTAGGTTGATCTGTGGATGGGTGACCACCCTTACATACCGAATTTCCTTCGTGTCTCGGAAAGCGCGTTAAGCAGTTGGTCCCGGCTGTCATTTGTAGATCTTTGACAGTCGTTACAGGTAGTCAGTGGCTTAAAAAAGTCTGACAACCAGTCTTACCAAGAGATAATCGTATTACCCAGTACTAACTGGGTTGTTGAGGTCAGATAAGCAGTCGATCCATGTAAAATACTGGTATTTCAGCTGCATAGACTGGAAGCCGACCACAACATAATTGGGAAAAGGCTAGGCAGATGATGAGGTAGATCATATCGTATCATATCGCAGCTTGTTATCATTGCCATGGCTTATTTGAATGTTTATTTTTGAATTTAATATTTTGTTTTTACCATGAACACTTTTAACGTGCACATCTTGCTACATTGTTCTCACATAATATACAAGAAGTATAAAAGCATCACCCTCTTAGTCATAAATTAATATTGTGCTGGCACAACATCGGTTAATAAAATAGGGATTTGTTTACGTTACATGACACGCGGGAATTTAATGCGTGTCGGTTATGTTATAACGTGTGTTTTTCCTAAAGGTAAACGCTAAACAGTACTTAGGTAGGTAGATACTTTCAGAACTTGTGTGAGAAGTCACGAGTTGCTTTACATCAAAACTAAAAATTAATCCATCAATCTAAACTAAACTATCTAAACTATCTGGTGTCCACGACACAAGCCTCGTTGCTTAGTGTGGCACTTGATGGCGCTGTGTGCAATGTCCAGCGATATTTATTTTATTTTATTTATTTTAATCTTAGAAGCCTACCTATTCAAATTCAAAATTCAATAGGTGTAATAAAATAAATCGGTGAAATACGTAGAAACATTTTACATAATTAAGTAGGTACCTCTTCTGTCTCAGATTCTTCACTAGTTTCCTGTTGACCATTTGTAGTTTGGCCATCATTCCTAAAATAAAACGTTGTGTAAATCAAAAGATCTTAGTTCAATTTATAAATAGGTACCGGTACTAAATTGTTAAATACTTATTGTTTTTAACAAACCTTCGGCATTGCGCTATGACGAAACGATTTTCAGATCGGTCGGAATTCAAGTTATTTGTATTGCTGGTTGTTGGTCGCAGCACCGGCATTGAAGTCCCATCCGAAGTAGTTTCCTCCAACATAACTTTACTTGCAAAATAAAATTCGTAAAAACTTTGCTTTCGCTTTTCCCGCGCGCTCTTTTTCTTGTCTATGAAGTTTAATTATAGGCTAAGGAAACTAGCATACAGCCTCGCAGAAGAAGAGAATGCCAGCTTTTTTTTTGTACAAAAGAAAATAATTGTCTGTAAAGACTTTTCAGTTATTTTTTTTCATTTGATTTTATATAAATATTTCTTATTGTGACCATCGAAACCACAAATAAAACATATCTACAATTTAAAGAATAAATAACTTTGGAAATGTGGGTAGATATCTCTATAACCAAGCAATTTTTTTTTGCAAGCTGTGTTGTTGGTATACCTATTTACCTAAACTAGGATACCTCTACAAGCACTTTGATATTGTTGCGCGATAGTTTGTTGCTCATGAAATATTCAGCGGTTACATACAAATACAAGTAATTGAAATATGGCGTGACGTTATACATTGGACTCTCACGGCTCACGGCTTGTTATGACTTTATGCGGTCACTACCCTACTTTGTTTGGGTTTACGCTAATCACAATCACCATGCCATAGGGTTATAATGGCCAGTGTAATATTTAGGAGCAAGTGTACTTTATTATGTATATCAATCGCCCTGCTTTTTTTTTTTAATTACCGATGTCATTTTTAGGCTGATTTCACGTCAGTCTTTGGCAACAGAACTGGCTGGGTTGACCTGGGCCAGCCAGTGTGTAAAAGCTGCAGAAGTGCAGTTACGTGTTCTTCTTTTGAAATTAAATTAAACAAAAACTAGATTTTTTTTATAAATGGCATTTATTTAGAAAATACTTTTCACACCACACTTTTCACACACAAAAAAAACTGTAACTACATTGATGTGTGTATATAGATATACACACATCAACACGGTCTAGGGATATTTCATACTCAATTAAATAACTCGAAAAGTACTGGCCGCATTGAAATCTTTTATACACCGATTTGTTTGTAATTTATCTCAGACTAATTCCAAATTCAAATTTTTGAAAATTCTTTTGTTTCGGTGGCATAAAAATGTCTTGATGTATAGGAGAGGGAATTTTCATTTGTGCGAAATTTAGAAAACAATACGAATTACGTTTAGTTACAGTTTTTTTTCATTTTTAAACGAAAGATAAAGTTAAAATTGAGGTATTGTAGCCATGCAACGCCGACATTTGACGAGGGCGGAGATGTTACGAGCTGTGGGAATGCTGGAAGCTGGATCTGTTCAGCGTAATGTTGCTGAGGCCATAGGGACCCATCAAAATGTAATTTCAAGATTGTGGACACGCTATCGTGCCACAGGTGAAGTAGCGGAGTGGCACCGGGGGCCAAGTCGCATCACTACCCCCAGACAAGACCGATTTTTGCAAATTACTGCGCGAGCACAACCAAATGCAACGGCGACTCAATTGGTCCAAAAGCTGCGAGTGGAACACCAAGTGCTTGTGGGTAACCAAACTGTAAGAAGGCGACTGCATGAAAGCAATCTACGCTCTCGTAGACCACTCCGGGTCTCACCTTTACGGAGAGGCAACCGTGGACGACGATTAGAATGGGTTCGGAACCACGTGGACTGGGGCCGTGACCAATGGTCCAATGTGCTGTTCACGGATGAATCCAGGTTCGGCTTCCATCCAGATTCACAAAGGACGCGTGTTTGGCGAGTTCCTGGACGATGGAGCCGTCTCCAGAACCCTCAGGAAGTTCACCCATACCAAGGAGGAACAATTATGGTTTGGGCAGGAATTCGTCTTGGAGGACGGACGGATCTCGTTTGGGTGCGGGGCAATATGACGGCAGAACGATACGTCCAACAGGTGCTGGGGCCCGTAATCTTGCCCCACAGAACACAAATGGGGCAAGATTTCCTGCTCATGCACGACAATGCCCGGGCACACACGGCGAGAACGGTAGCAGCTTGGTTACATACACATAATGTTAGGGCCTTAGACTGGCCTGCTCAATCACCAGATCTAAATCCCATTAAGCATGCGTGGGATATGCTGCAAAGAAGAGCTCTGAAGGAAGTTCCTGAAAATCTGGCTACAGAAGATCAACTTTTTGCGCACCTCAGAAGGACATGGGACAATATTCCGCAGCAAGACATTGACAACCTTGTTCTGAGCATGCCGAATCGTTGCCGATGTGTTATGAACATCATGGGCGCTTTCTCAGACTACTAACTTCAAGTTTATAAACACAAATTAAATGATTTTTCTATTTTTTTTCAGTTTTTACTAACAAATTAAAAGTTCATTCATATACGGTTTCCGTCTATGCTTCATTTTTTTTCCATAAAATCCTGAAATTTTAATCTATACCTTAACCATTATTAAAAAATGGTAGAATATTAAATAACGTATCTTTTAAATATATACATGTCATATAAATAATTAACACATTGATAGTAATTCGCTTTTTTTAAAATATCCCTAGACCGTGTTGATGTGTGTATTATAAAATCATCATAACATTATCGCTATAAATATTTGTAAAACTATGAATCTTAATAATTAGTTATACGTAGGTAAATCATTTGTTGTAATTTGTTTGTGTTAAGTTACAGTGCAGAAACGGCTGCGGCTCATCTCGTAAATTTCCCATTTCGACAACTAAACAAAATATAGCATCACAAAAGTCCCATTTCGTCATCGTACATAAACTTTTGAAACTTATGTTTGTCTTCATAAAAGGCACTTACGGCATATTTAAGGCTATTTTTTACCTATAATCATAGTATTATTTTCTCTAAAACTATAATCAATAATAATTCGAAGTGTTTTGAATTCCAATTCAAGAAGTCCCAAGTTCGTTCACGAGGGATTTCGAAGTCATGGTAGCTAGGTAACTATGTAGATATGTATACGAGTATTCAGCAGGCCATACACGCTAGGGTGTATCTGACCGGTTTGCCTGTACAGTTCAACCGTACAGGAAACTGGGTAGGGTTTATTGTTTGTTTTATTTAAGAAAAGAAAATAAAAACGAAAACACCGTGAACAATGGTGCAAAGCATGGTTACTGCAAAGAAAATAGTTCTCTCATGTCAACTTATTCCTTCCCCTCTAGCACATCACCGGACAACTGACGCCTGCGCAGGCGACCGCCACACACGCTCAGTTTTACTTGGACCGTTAAACTGTACAAGTATACCCACAGTATACACAAAATTCATATTTTCTGACTTGCCTGTACAGGCGTGGAAACCTGCACAGTTGTGTGACATACACGCTCCGGTTTGCCTGCACAGTTAAAATGTACAGGCAAACCTGTCAGGTACACCCTAGCGTGTATGGCCTGCTTTAGCCGCACCGCAGTCGCCGCATTCGAATTCTTCTATGGAATCTCGCACACAGCCATAGACAAAGATTGCATACAGGCATAGATTGCATAGAACTATACGAAGAATGCGAATGCGGCGACTGCTGCGGTGCGGCTAAGTCTGCGTTCACCTACTGAACATGTATAACCACAGGCAAAAAATATCATAATTCATATTTTTTTACTTGCTTGTACAGGCGTGGAAACCTGCACAGTAGTGTGACATACACGCTCCGTTTGCCTGTGCAGTTAAAATGTACAGTCAAACCTGTCAGGTACCAGGTACACCCTAGCGTATATAGCCTGCTTTACTTGCCTGTACCTACAGGCGTGGAAACCTGCACAGTTGTGTGACACAGGCCTTTACCTGAACGGTTGAACTGTGCAGGCAAACCTGTCAGGTACACCCTAGCGTGTATGGCCTGCTTACAGACAAAAGCTACTTCGTTGTTTAGTACCGAGTTACATGCCAAGTAAGAGTCGCCATCATTATGAATATGACACAGTAAACCAGCACCTCAATAACATTAAGATAATGGTGTCGATCCTGTTGTGCACAAACTACACTTAATTTAGGCTATTGCTATCTTTTACCAAAAAACAGTGCGAGAAAAGGACGGCTATAGCTATGAACTAAGTTAGAGATGTCAAACTAGTTTATGCCTTGCTCTTTACCGTGTTTTTAGTCGACATGTTTTTACGTGCACCCTTCATTTGTATATAAATATTAGTTCCAACTAAATTTGACAGCTCTAAATTACGTCCGTCTCTTTCTCGTTTTATTAGAGAGAAAAAAAAAAGCAATAGCCTAAATTAAGTTTAGTTTGTGTACAACAGAATCGACACCACTATCAATAATCCAAAACATTTAAATGAAATTCCCTTTTTTTTAATTTTGTTATTTATTAATTTAAATTTATTTTATTAATTAATTTAAATTTATTTTATTTTATAAATTTAATTTATTTAAATTTAGTTATTTTGTACAATTATACCTCGCAAGCCAAGTAGTTACAGTAAACACATTGGTCGACAAGACTACTCCTTGTCACTTCAACGTATTCGATTCCACACACAAATACACATTTTTAAATGACCAACATATCCTTATCCTCAGGCGCATCCTTCCTGAAGTTGACCCTGATGTGTCTGCAGACGTGGCCGATGGCGTTGGCCGCGGGGACCACTATGGCGGCCATGCATGACGTCACCATCGTCCGGAGAGACGCGAAGTAGATCTTCACGCAGCGCAGGCAGGGCGCGGTGCACCAGATTTGCTGTAACGAAGAAGTAGGTGATAGGAGCAGAGAGAAAATTGAGTGGTTTCATAAAAGCTGTCGTGATGGCCCAGAGGTTAACGCCTCACCTCTCATGCATGAGGTTGTGGGTTCAAATCCGGACAAGTACCAATGTGACTTTTTCAATTCATACGTACCTACATTCTAAGTTTATCTTGGACATCACAGATATCGGTGAAGGAAAACAGCGTGAGAAAACCTGAACTTATAATTATATAAGTCTGAAATCACCAACCCGTCTTAAGCAAGCGTGGTGATCAATGCTCGTGCCTTCTCTGTTCAGAAGAGGCCTTTGCCCAGCAGTGGGACAGTAATAGGCTGCTATTATTTACTTTTTATATAAAAGCTGAGAGAGCAGCGTCTTCAACTCTTCACTATATAGTCTATTTGTGAATCGTGATTTTTTGTTTTAATGACGAGTAGGAATAGTGACGAGTCTGGCATTACTCATAAAACGTCAAAACGTTGCGATTCGATTGTTTTCTGAAATAACAACCCTCAAATCTTATTTTGGCTGTTGGTTGACCAAACTACAAAATATTAGTCTTTTGCTAGTTGACATGAGATGCGAAAACAAATAATATTATTGAAAAGGCTAATAGAATTTGTTATCATCGTTTCTGCTGTAGTTTTACCTCGAAGGCGAGACAGGCGAACCCGCAGCCGAGCAGCAGCGCGCAGGGCGGCGCCAGCAGCACGGTGAGCACGGTGTAGCACCAGTTGCGCGCGTGGCGGAAGCACGCGTGGCTGAGCCGCCAGGCGCACTCCGGGCTGCGCGCGCCTTCAGGCTCGCCGATTATGTCGTCCCATACTATCTGCGAGGGATATGAGAAGCAGTTTAATGTTTCTTCTTCTTTTGGGTCAAAGGAACACAGTATTTTTTCTAAGCGAATGTGGTCTGTATCAGGTTTATGTTGATCAAATAACATTAATGACAAATGCCACCGTAACAAAATGTATTTATGGAATTAAAGTCATCAATAAATCGGGTCTTATAATAATCACTACATAGTATAAAACAAAGTCACTTCTCGCTGTCTGTCCCTATGTATGCTTAGATCTTTAAAACTACGCAACGGATTTTGATGCGTTTTTAATAGATAGAGTGATTCAAGAGGAAGGTTTATATGTATATAACATGCATAATATAGTAGAGAAACACTGATAATTTTAGAGGTTTCTAATGTGATGTAGTAAATAAACACATTTTTTTGCGCTTACATTGCAAACGCTGCCTGAACCCTATACGAGATAGATCAAAATAATGTACAACAGTATTGTTACTAACCCTAAGGAGTACGGTCTGAAATAAAAACTTTCTATTCTATTCTATTGTACACCTTAAAAAGATCTATAAAAAAGCCCGCGATGGTATATGTCTATCTCTTAGAGATAACCCACAATAACCATTTTTATCCTTTGCTTTTTACGAGAAATAATGGCTTATTTACGAAGCGATTTTAAGCAATATAGCAATAATCCTTATCCAATTCAGTACCTTAAATACATAGTGCATTTAATATAGATCAATATGGCCGATCAGTATAGCATTTAAATGAATAATTTAGAAGATATCACAGAATTAAAATTACGCGCGACTGAAAATATCATTTTTAGCGAAACAAATGGGGTTGCAGTTGGTCACTTTTACCATTTTAATCTTTTAAGTTTTGCGTAAAAACTAATGCATTATTTTAGAAGCTTATCTAGGGTGTATGTGTAAATCTACATAGATTCTCTTCAATATCTATTTTAGAACGTATTTACCCTAAACACTATTCAATTTAAATGAATATATTAGGAGTTATATTGTTAAAGTTGACAACTCGCGATCATGGCGCTTGCAACAGCGTCGAAATATCGGGAGCTCAGAACAAATAATTATCACGGAAGATATCCCGTAAGTTTAGTTTTAAACCATCACGGTTTAAAACTAAACTTTTCAGCTTAAAACACTATCTTAGGAGTTATCGCAACTGCCGGGGTCGCGGAACTGTCTAAAGCGGTCCCTGGAACGCAAAGGCCAACCGAAAGAACACGGTGTCTTAGTCAGTGTGTTTTAGTCAGTAAGTCTGACAGTCCCTTCCACTCCTCCCAGGGCGGGAGGACTCATTTAATGATTTTACCACCCAAAAAAAAATTTAATTGTTGGAAAATAAAGGCAGTGCATTACAATAGTACATTATGATATAAGTGCGGTAAGTTGAAAATTACAGCCGAGGCGGTATTGCTAATGATAATTATCAAAGCGCACGTATGTCATACGACGTTTTATAACATATTTGCGAGGAAATAAATAAAACTCGGACTTTCTTAAACGAATAAATCTTTTACTTGTTGACAAATAGCGATGCGCGCGCATCTGCGCTTTTTTTTAAGGCAAAGACACAAAAAACAGCCAGTATTACTAATAAAGTAAATTAATATTTTTGTGTTTTTGTAACAAATAAATGGTTGTAATTTATTGTCAAAATTAATTAAATTAAAGAATTAAATGTGTATTTATTATATTTCATCTCCCAAAGTTAATTTTATTCATAAAATGTTGACCACTTCTCTGACATAAAACTCTTTGCTAAGATTTAAAAAAGTACCGTTCGTTTTAGACGGAACATCTTGATAAACCGTGATTTTTACATTACATTACTGCACAAGTACGTAATGAGATACATTACGATATTGAAATGGGTGAAATAAGAGGCCCTTTACGAGCAAATGTGTTATAAAATAATTTTACAGTAAGTACACTTCTTTTTTTGTTCTAAATTGGTCCCGAGCGAAGCCGGGGCGGGTCGCTAGTAATACAATAAATCCGTGCGCTATGAACCTACAGCGATGATTCAAGTCCATTTTATTGGCACATTTGGCAACTTTCATGGCATTTCTAGTGAGTTAAATCAAATAAGTATAGCTGGCTTTCGCAGATGCCTGTAAGAAATGGTCAAGTAAGCAGCCACTACAGACATAAAAAAAAAGTTATTTTCAGCGCCGCTAATTTATGCGTATACTCTTGTAGAAACTCCTAGAACTCCTTGTAGAAACTCTTCTGCGGTTTTTTACTTTGTAATTTGTCTTTTTATTGCCTGAATTTGAATGAAAGATACCTCATCAACTAAAGTAAAAAAATGATTGTAGAGTGGAATGAACTTATAAATAGCTTGAAAATCAATCACAAATGGAATCGAATCGTCCGCCTATTGTGAACATGACATAGTTTAAGCAATTCCCTTGTATTCAATTTGCTGTAAGCCAGTATGTCAATGTTAGTAGCTCAAGAACTCTCATATTACAATAACACTGACGGCCGGGGCTTATTATGTGAACATATTTTTATGTGAACATTATGACGTTAGACCTCTCTATTTGTGTAGCTTGTGATATTAATTATTTGTCATTTTCTAATCTATAATTTAACTACAGCAAGCACTGTCCACATCATGTATTGCATTGTATATATCGCGTATATAAAAGCGCGTATTCTGCTTACGTCCCTACGTACAGCTACGTCTACTGAATTCGTAGTTGAACTTACTAAAAAATGTCTCCCTAGACAAGCAGCGATTCATGCGAGAGCTTTATTTTTCCCTTTTTTCCTTTCAAGGGTGAAAGTACAGAAAGTTAATTACCTAGCGGAGAACAATTAAATAGTACAGGAGCTAGTGACCCGTAGTTCGTAGAGTATAGTCACAGTATAAAGATAACCAGTAAAGCAACTAGGCCCTTTTTTAATCAAACGCAAAGCTTGGGATTGTCATAAAAACTTTTTGTTATGTTGCACTACACGCATAAAATGTAATTACTTGTCTCGATGCTCCGATTTTTTCACGAGTTACATGTTACCTCAAGTGGGCTTTGAATTCGTTTTTGCATGTTTGTGTAGCATATTCTAAACTCTTGTTCTCAGTTGAAATTCTGTGCTGGACGTGGTATACTCGAGGAGCTAGGTACTTGGGTCACGCAAACGTCTCGAGTTCTTTGTCCGGCGGTGGTAGGCTGGTTTTTAATTAAACCTTTCGTTTTTGTAAGAATTTGCATTTTTGATAACATTGTGGTTAGGTGTAAAGGTTTCTTCGTGATTTGGTAACACGAAACTTGAATTATTTTATGTAGTTTGGGATTTATGGCAAACTTATTTCTGTTTAAGTTCAATAGCTCAGGTTCTTAGGGACCGAAATGATTACACAGCTATTTTACAATGTTGTTAAATCAATCGGTGTAGTGGCGGTCTTTCCGCTAAAAGCGATATGTTCCAGACAACTTTTAAAATATAGTTTTTATGAAGGTAATCTTGAAAGTGCATTCGGGGCATACTGCGCTCCAAAACAAATACTGACGTTGCTCAAAAACTACTAAGCTGAAGGGGGAATGGATTGGCCACGTCCGCCGCTTGCAAAATGAGCCGTGAGCCATAATAGCCACTTTCTGGAGCTCTGATACAGCCAGAAGGCGTCATGGCAGACCTCGTAGACGATGGTGGGACCCGCCGGACAAAACCGACGACCACAGTGGCCCACGTTTTCCCGGGATCGGAAAAACTGTAGGTTATGGAGACAGGCCATTGCCCAGCAGTGAGATGACGGGAGGCTAACAGTATCAGTATCAGCATTTTTGAAATTCGAGGACTCGAATGGAAGTTCCGAATGCCTGTATTAAAAACTGCCAGATTTTAGAAAATGACATGCACAGGCTCGTAACTTTTTGTAGCAACAACGTACAACGTACTGAAACATCAATGTCATCAAGAGTGGACTTTGTTCACCAACTTCTTCAATAATTTATTATGAAATAACCCTAAAGAAATCCTTAGAGGCTTTCGGGTTTACCCAGTAAACTGTTGTCCCAATTTCCTTCCACTCGGAACTAATGGCTGTTTGTGTGCATAATGAAGTTGATTTTTCCCCTGACACTGATTTATGAACGGAAAAGAAACGGACTTTAATATCGTGGTGTAGTTGTGTATCTAGATCGAAAGATAAAGTTATGGTTATGGTTTTATTTGTCAAAAATGTATTATGATTGGCATGTGACGTAGAGGAATGTGGGAAATGGAGTGGAAAAGTTTTGACTGAATTTTGATGGCTATAAGTGTAGAGGAAGGCTAAAGAAACGATGGGTGGACTGTGTGCAAGATGATATGGCGGGAAAGAGGGTGACTACTGAGATGACGATTAATAGAGAACTATGGAAAAAGAAGACACGTTGCGCCGCGTCAAATGAATTAGAGGAAAAGACCAATATCAAGCTTTCTTACTGGCAAGCTCATTTTAATCTTGTGTGTAGTCGAACGCAATTTATTTTCAAGTGTAGGTAAGATTTCGCCACAAATGTACTCGTATATATGAATATACCTACCTAACCGGAAATTTACAATTGCTTATTTATTATATTATTTGCGATTCATGTGGACGTAGGTTTGTATCAACATTGCATTATTCATACAATATGAGAAGTCAAGTGAGTAGGTTTGTTTTTCTGTACGTCTGCGACGTTTTCATGGCCTATATCTACGGAGCCGATTTTTATCTTTGTACGTACGTACTTGTACTATACATTACAGTTAATACATTGTAACGTCACATATCTAGTGTAAAACACTTAACATAAGTTGTAGGCGCTACAAGGTTTTACATTTAATAGGCACTCTAAACTTCAAGGCATCCGTTGTTTCTATAAATAACCCCATAGTACATGGTTTTCCCTTATTGTATTACACGTCACTCAATTTTAACAACCCTCTGTAAATGGTAGAAATGGTAATGTGTTTCCGTTGCGAAAGTATTCATAGTTTTTGTTCTATTTTAAAAGTTTCATGAATATTCTTTTGGATTAGCAACAGCCTTTGTTATGAGGGCAAAAACACATCTTCAGGTCGGAATACTTCGATAAGATTGAAATGATTGAATAATGGTAGGTGCTGCACAGAGTTTGCGGTTCGGCGCGAGCCATATGAAAGCCGAATAGTGATTGCTAGTGGTCGGCTTTCATGCTCAACAGATATTGCCGAATCGAACGTGCCGACCGAACAATTACAATGTAGTTTGCTGTCATCTTTTTAATTTTTTGATATATTTTCAAAACCTTCTCCACATTTTCATGATTCTGCAAGCGTATTCCGACAATCGTTTCTACTTTGGACTGATCACCGACAGGGATTCGTGTGAAGTATGTCCAACAGATAGCTACGATATCCCCTAATCATAGCTTTCTATAACAATAAATTCAACTGATTATTACTATACTGTGTAACTCGACAAACTATCTATATAATTATGTCCTAGCTCTACTTAGGTGTATGTATCTATTTTGTGTAATTGTTTACCTTTTGAAATTGTAGGCATAAGTACCTATTTCATTGACAAGGTCAATGCAAATATCGATCCTCAATTGTTTACACCACCTGAAAAATTCACAACGTGCTTGTCCACCTACTTGTTAACTGTCAAGGTTGTTTTAAACGTCTTCATACAAACCTGCACATGTTGGTTCAGACTGTTAGGGTCCCTGTCCTCTAGGGCTTCGTGCATGTTCTCCGGTTTCGCCGTCATTAAGGTACCACGGGTCGTGAAGACCGGTTGTTCACGGGTTGTGAAAACCGGTTGTTCCCGGATTACGGGAACTGGAGTTGGTACCAGTATCGGGGGAGCCGATACCGGCTCGGGAATGTCGGGCTGCAGCTTGGCTTTGTGTTCGCAGGCTAGACACTGTCGGGAAGTTGTCCGTGTGAGGTTCGGGACGGCAGCGCCGCCGGACCCAAGCGGGACGTTTTCAAAGGCCACGGTCGAAGATAGTAGACAAACTCCTTTAGGATATTTCGAGGGAAACAGTTTGTACGACTTTTATGAATCTTTTCAGATGTTTGTATTTTAAAGTTTTGTAGGCGAATGAAAAGGCTGCCTAGTTACAGTTGTTAAAACGATAAAGTTATTAGGTTTATTTTTGTAGGTTGATTTTAATCGTAAGTAGTTTTACCACAAAATTTAATCGGCTAAGTAATTAGGTATGGTCAATTTAGTTGATTACACTTTTGGGTCAATTTTGTGATATTTAATTTTATACAGATAAATAATTTTCGTATTTAATATTTATGTACTACGTGTACTACCGCTAATTTTCAACAAGTTTATTTGGAAAACGTCCAAAACAGTATCTCGTATTGTGTGCACTTTACTGAAAGCTCGCGCTATAACTGAAAACTTTTCACCAAGCTTTACTTCTGAAACCCCTTTGCGCATGTCTACCTTTAACATTTGTAAATATCAAACAGCACGACATCCAATGCCACTTATATACGACCAGAAACACCGCGGGTCATGCTAAAGCAGCGTTGAGTACGTTCTATAAGGTTAGTATAGTCGTTTTTCTTTTGTTTTTATGAAGTTTTCAGCCGGCCACCGAGAGCGTTGACCGATAATTGGCTTCTTTGAGCATGCTCCCACATGTCATATATATTTTGAAAGGTAATGATTTCCGGAGCTCATAGGGCGAGGAAGAGTAATTGGGGGGGTGTCAGACAATACTTAGGCAATTACTCTGATAATATTATTAACGATGTTACGAACTGTTGGAATTGTAATTAAAACCATCAAGTCAGTCCTACAAGATTTATAAATTAGCTGCACATGATTGGTCTGGTGGTCGCAGAGCGTGACTGCTAAGCATGAGTTCCTGGATCCGGTTCCAGGTCGGTTAAATTGATATTGGGTTTATCCAGCAGGATTTTTTCAGTAACCACGGAGTCTAGA
This sequence comes from Xestia sexstrigata, assembly GCA_941918905.2. Classification (NCBI taxonomy): domain Eukaryota; kingdom Metazoa; phylum Arthropoda; class Insecta; order Lepidoptera; family Noctuidae; genus Xestia; species Xestia sexstrigata. The sequence continues at coordinate 1,673,222 of OW799201.2, read as the reverse complement.
ATTGTGCCTTCTTCTTGAACCTTTGTCCAGTCAATGCCGAGTGTAGGTCTCTTCCAAATCTCTCCATTTTTGGCGGTTTTGTGTTGTATCTGGTAGCAATTGGCTCACTCCTATGACCGCCTATGACTGGGTATGGACGGTGAACGAAAAAAACAGGTATGGGTCTAAAACATAACTTTCAAAATGTGCTTGGACTATTAGGTATACCTCGGTCTTACCTAACGGGGATTGTGTTTGTTTATGTATTCAAGGGTTAAACATAACGAATCGATATGACGAATCGTCAAACTTAACACGGATGTACCAATATATGAACGCCTATCTATCTGCATGTGCCGAAACTTTATCGCAAAATAAAAGACTGGGATTGCGGTGATAAAGTTAATGGCTTGATAAATCTCCTTGTTTTTATCTTTTTCACATTGTTTGTTTAGAAAGCTTTACTGTGATTCACATATTAATGCATGTTGTTAAGGATAACGTGACCATGATTTCTGATAAAGGGAAACGTGATACAATCACGGCTAAAAATCGTTTTTTTTTTTAACATAACTCCATGTGTTACAGAACAATACTGTTATTAGTTATTAATTCTCTCAAAAAGGTGAAAACTGGGATCTGAAGTATCATGTGTTTGACTGAGTTTGGGAGTCAACTACGTGTGGATAAGTGTATGTTAGGGCCTTTTTATACTAGAGGATTGCGAGCGTCTTGAAAGCGGAGCGAGCGCGCAGCGAATAGCAGCGTGAAAGTTAGTTTTAGTTTTCAACGTTAGGCTGCAAAGCCTAGCGTTGAAAATTCAGTTTGCGTTGCGTAGAGTCCGTACGCCCGTAACGTATTAGTTGCGTGCCTGCTCCGCTTTAAAGACGCTCGCTGTAGTAGTAGTCGAAGTATGATAAGGCCCATAGGATCAAATACCGAAATGCTCATTGAGTGTCTATTTCATGTGTTTCGGAATTGCATATTTTTGACACCAGATCCAAGTAATGGATTTTGTAGATTTGTCAAAAACTGTCAACTATAATGACAATGAAAGGTTTAAGGGTGATAATAAAAAAAAAACAGAAATAAATCGTTATACAAAATCTTTATTACTCGTAGATAAACGGTTTACATTCTACACTATATACATGCTCCGAACTTTAGCTAATGTTATATACAGAAGTAATCTATGTTTTATATTTATCTTACAAGTTTTAAGTCTAAATTATGACGGGCAATCGATAGTAAACTTTTTCAGTCTTTTCTATTTAGATAATTATTCAGATATTTTTCGTAAAGGTGGTAAGAAAATCGTGAACTGTAAAAATGTTTACCATCAATGTTTCCGCCAACTTAAAGTATATTTTGAATAAAGATTACACAAAATTAATATGAATATGATATTAATAATGCTTATTCATTAAGTTATATACAATTGAGCCGTTTTATATTAGATTTATATTTTTACTCTTACATATAAAATACTTCTTGTGTTGTGTATTATATTAATCGTATTTATTTTATAAATTGAAATAAATTTACTAGAAATATGATTTTAACATGTATTTGCGTTATAATCGGACTTCAAGATGAAATAAGCTTAATTTTGTGAGTTTCTTAAATGTTTATTAACTTTTAGTCATGATCAAGTAATCCCAATAGTCCGACTTTATTTTTATAAAGGGTGTAAAACACCTCTTAACGAAGCCGAAAGGCACTTGTTCTCCCCGTCATTGCGATCATTTTTTTGTTCTACACCATACCTGGGAACCTTCTAGTTACGGAGATATTGGGAGTCATAGTTCCAACTTTTTGACAAGTTTTTTTTTTAATACAAGTTTTTAAGGGAAGATTTTTACTTTAAATACCTCCACGACCCCCGTACTATTTAATCCATCCATTAAGTACATTGTTTTGAGTGCGTTACATTTAGTTTTACCATTAAACATGATATTTCACCAAAAAAAAAAGTCGTTTCCCAGCAATAATTTTTGCGTAAAGTTACATAATTTGATGTACAGAATGCTTGGTTGACGGCTTCGTGATGAGGTCTTTTACACCCTGTATTTGGCTTTCATTATATGGACAATACTTTCTATTCCGCTCTCTGCGTTACCAAAGCTCAAAGAATGCTATAATATGGACACACCATTCAAAAGTCACTTGTAAATCTATACTCTCAACTAACAAAGTTTTGAAACCCATAATATGGCTTTGCTTGCGAAGTTCGAATCCTGCGAATCAATAGCACCCTGACCTTAACAGTTAACACCTATGAAAACCATGTTTCATACCAGGCCATTAACAGTAATAAAATTATAACAACACCCGCCCAATATTACTTTACACGTCATAAAAACAGTGTGCGACAATCGATCAGCTGACCGCGTGGCTGCTTTCGGGTAACCCGGTCACGCCACACCTACCCGGTCCATCCTACCCGGAACTACCCGGGTGTAGGGAAATTATTGATAGTTCCTAAAGGTTGACGAGGGGAAGTTTCAATTAGGAGACACAATACAGATGGTGGGTAGGAATTGGGCTTGACTGTTGATGAATTGACTGCGAGCTTGCCAGACACTTTAGAAATAGCAGTAGCTTTGCACTTTAGAATAAATAATTAGGTACTTATATATCGCTCTGAATTTTATTTGGTTTTGTGGTTTACATAAAAATAAAAATGAAGTATAATCCAAATGTTGTTAAGTCTACATAGATAATACATAAAATCGGTATATTACAGCACCTAACAGTAAAGCGTCAAGCTGTAGCGACTGACGCTGACATTGTAGCGTCAGCGCTACACTCTGACGCTTATAGCACCTCTATAAGTCTATATTAAAGCTTCAGTATTTAGCTTACAATGGAAGACCATAACTATTAGAATTATAAACTAAGTATTTCTAGAGATAGCTGTTTTCACAAATATAAGTTCAGAAGAAAAAATTTACTTTTCCGAAAACATTGTTATTATTCTCAAAAAATGTATTGTTACAACAAAAATATTCTGCCGTTTTCATACTGATTTTGTGAAAACAGCTAAAAGTAAGTCTAAACTTGATTAAATACAATACAAAGTTTTACATAGCTTAAGTACATAGCAGATACGAATTAAAGCACTCTTCGGAGTCAATAACTTCACATTATGTGTTCGTTATTATACTAACGCTAGGAGCACTCTACGCTCGTTTTCATAAATGTTTTTAATAATAATCCTCATTATGAAACCCTCTGGTAAACTGAAAATTCGGAGTTATTCATTTAAAAACACAACAAACAATACAAAAAAAAATAAGTACAGAATTTAATTTGCTAAAAAGGAGTACAAAGTTATTATGTATGTAAATCACGCGAACCAGCTGATTTGAAATCAAAAGCAGAAATTTCTAAAGAAAACAGTGAATTAAAATAAATGTTTACAGAACAAGACAGGCCTAAAATAACAGTCCGAAAAAAAAAACTAGACAGTTTGACCTCTCAAGCTTTAGGTCAAGACAAGAAACGTAAAAGGTAAATAAAAATAGCAAACTACAATGGTTGCCGACCCAAATTTCAACAGCAGCGGTTCGCGTGACGAGCTTACATACAGATCACTAACACTCCCATTCCGGCTTCCACCGGACATTTGCCTGCCTTTGTGGCAATAATGAGTTCCAAAACTAATTTATAAAAAAGGGTTTCTTTCATTCTAAAAGTTATGTTTCAGTATCTTACATTTAAATGTTATTTTTTGGATTGGCACTTATGCTGGCCATCTTTGCGAAGTCTCTAAATACTCCAAACCAATAATATATCAGGTAACAAACTCCTATCAAGAATTTAAAGTAAATAAATAGAAGTTTACATAGATTACAATTCAATATTACAAGTTTTTATTTTATGCTTATGTTCTTAATTAAATCGCGATCGGCATGAGTCAGGTGTTGGTCAGTGAGTGTCAACTCAGATTCGGTCGGTGTATCAGTGACTATGTAACTCAGTGTCAATGACTCAGTGAGTGACGGTGACCCAGTGAAAGTCACCCTATGAGTGTTAGTGTCTTAATGAATGTCGGTTACCCTGTGTTTGTAGTTACAAACACTCACAGGGTACCGACATTCCACCGACATCCGAGAGATCGCCTTCACTCAACTGAGTGAAGGTGATCTCTTGAATGTCAGTAACTCAGTGAAGGTGAACCTATGAGTGTTGAAAACTCAATGTCAGTGACCCTGTGAGTGATGACTTAGTGTATACGACCCTATGAGTGTCAGTTGCTCAGTGTCTCAGTGTCAGTGGGTCAGCAGAGCGGTGCGCGCAGGTCCAGCCGGTCGCAGCGTCGGTACTATGGCGGGCTCGTCTGGTTCCGGTTCTTCCTTCGTTGGCTCACTGTTGGCGCGAGTGAAGTGGTAAGAACAATTATTTTTCTTAATAATTTTTTTGTGTGCGAGAAAATGCTGTGTTATAAGAGAGTTAAAATCGTAAGGGTAAATGATTGGGGTAAATTAAAAGCATGGCACAATTAATTATGTATTTATTATTTTAGTAAAACGTTGGTTATGTATGGACGTTTGTTTACTGAGGACATGCAGCAGTCTACTACTATTGGAATCTACAAGCATTAGATCTAGGTTTTTAAAGGCAAAAATAATCAGAAATAATGGAAGGAGTAAAACAAACTAAGACACCATTTTTTAAAGGATTCTACTTTTTGAAAATTCCCGACCGAAGTGTTCAAGGATATTTTTGGCTACGTTTGGACTTGAGTAAAGGATGTAAGCGTACGGCAAGCACTCACCTTGTATGCGCGCGCGCAGGGTTAGTGTTAGGTAATAGCGCTACTCTCACACATCACCACCTTCGGAAACACCATACAACAACATTATTACACCGACTGTACTTCATTAAACATACTTATACTAAAATATTTGCACAGAGCTATATCATTGACTGCAGTAATTGAAGTCACAAAGGATATTGTAAAATCGCAGAAACTAATTGTACAGTAAATTAAATAATAATTTATGTAGTCCGCTTATACAAATCACAACTCTAGTTTTTTTACCGTTGTGTTATTCAGCAAATTGGCGTACCCGTTAATCTATCAATTTCATTGCTCTGTGCAAATGGCCATTAAAATGTTTACTTATTTCATTTAAAAAGCTAATTAAATTGCTTTAAATTAGACAGTGAAATCGTCATTTAATTAAAGCATTTGATTTTTTCCGCATGCTTTATAGAATACCAAAATGTTACATGCACCAAAACATAAGTCTAAAGATTTTGTTATCTTAAAAGTTCGCCAAGCAACTGACTTGCATAGCCAAGAAAAAAATCTGTATAAAAAATCATTCAATTTATTTCAATTCATCGGTTACCTCGTAGGAGAGGTCTACCGACGCTGCGCCTTCGTTTCTGAGAGAGGGAGTATGTCTTGATCTAACGCGCGTCGTAGTCCGTGTTGGAATAGGCAACTACAGTACTTTCAGTTATTATGCCTGTGACTGGGACTGTTGCTTCCTATTTTAATTTCTTTTCTACCGACAATTTAAAAGTAACTGGCCTACTTGCTTTGACTTTGCCCTATGTAGGTAAATGGATGGTGTTCGAAATAATTTAGTCATACCTGATCTTAATAGGTTGTCTGAGCGACAGGTCGGAGCCGGACGTGGAGGGCTCGCGCGCGGCGGACAGGACGCGCGGCGCGCGCGGCGTGCGCGGGGAGGGGGAGGGGCGGCCGCGCGCGAACTCCAGCCGGTAGTTGTCCGAGCGCGGGCTGCCGCTGAACGCCTCCGCCTCCACGCCGCCTGGGGGGAAGTACATAGGTATAGACTTGTTATAGTTACGAGTAGGTTTGTTAATTATTCTGAATGCATTTTGATATACTTAAATGGGGAAACTTGGTTATTTCCATTTTCCCGCACGTGTGCGGGAATGAAAATTGCCACTGATCAGTCCAAATTGGTTCAATGCCTATAGTCTGAGGTAAATGTTTTTTTTTTTAATTTCGGCAAAGCACTAAGCGTCTTAACGGCATAAATATTTTTTGAATATTCAAATTGTGTTTATAAATAGGATATCGTATATAAACATGATAATTAAAAACTAATAGTTACTTTTAAACACAAATTAATATTTATTTGTATTCTAAATTAAAAAAAAATATATATATATATATATATATGAGGCTGTTTAGCGGCTGTGCTTCTCCTTCACCTGGCGAAAGTAAAGCGCGGAAAAAAAGAAAATTAAAATCATAGTTTCATAGTAATCCATGACAAAAATATTTTTCGTTCTTATAATTTATTTCTTCAAAAGTGTATTGAAAAACGTCGTTTGATACACGTGGACATTTGTTATTGCAGTTCTCGGCTCAAAAACACCCTCGCCTACGGCTCGAGAGTTAATTCCGCCTGGTACGCAATAACAAACATTCTCCACTTGTATCAAAATGTACTATTGTCATAAATTAATAGGAAACTATGATTTAATTTGCGTTTTTTCCGCGCTTTGCTTTCACCAGATTGAAGTAGAAACAAAGGTATGAAGCCGCTAAATAGCCTAATATGAAATATATATATATATATTTTATAATTTAGAACACAAATAAATTTTAATTGGTTCATAAAAAAAAAAGATTTTCTTAAGTAATCATGTTATTTATAATATTCTATTTATAAACACAATTTAAATATAATATTCACAAAATATTTACGCCGTAAAGACGCACGTCCCTTTACCGAGATTAAAAAAATAATTCTCCGCCGACTATAGGAATAGAACCAATTTGGACTTAGTATGAGTATAGTCATTTATGCGTGGAAACTTTTATTTCCGCACACGTGATAAATGAAAAAAAAACAAGGGTGTCAAATACATTGCATGTGGAACTTAATGGTAGTGCGATAAGAGCCAGTTTTCGAGGAATTGTATTGAAAAATAAATCCTGGCCTATACTTTGAGCTACGTCGTAGCATAGGCTAGCTACGCCGTAGCGCCGTAGCACAGGAATTCCTGTAACGTTTCTGTTTGGTTAACTCCCACCCATTAATCAATTAGTTTTAGTTGAACTATAAATCCATCATTATGTTATTACAGTGTACCGAGTTCTGTTGAAAAAAATGATAAACTAAACCTATTACTAATCTATATTGAATGTTTGACAAAGTAACCAATACGCCTACATAAATACACAGGAAACATTCAAAGTTACCGACACGTCCCCACTGTCAGGCGCCACAGCACTATGTAGATAGTTCCGATGGCCCTGACCTCACTATTACTCACTCACTAAGTTACCACTTATCAATAACCTGGATTATTCCATGTGTTTTGTAAGAATACACTGTACGTGTCTTTTTGAAGAAATAGTAAAAACACATTGTCATTGTTTTTTTTTTTTAAACATTAAATAACATCGACACTTGGGGAATACATACTAAGTTGCTTTTTGTGGTTATTTTTAGTAAAAAATAGTAAGGACACTCATAAATTATTCAGTTTTTTTTTCCACAAACTATATAACTTGACCAAAGTTAGAGCGTATCTATTATGTTTCGCCTGTTTTTCCCCACAGCTGGGCAAAGATCTTCCCTATATTCCGTGGCCTCTCTTTTTTACCCGACTGCGGCGAAGTCAAAAGGAAGGGTTAAGATTTTAGCAGTTAAGCATGTTTGTTTGTATTTACGTATGTTCCTCCGTAGCGCCTAAACTGTTCATCCGATTTTGATAAATAAGGTGTCAATCGATACGTCATCATAGCTCGGGTAACATAGGCTACATTTTTACCGACTTCAAATAGGAGGTGTAGATTTTACCTTGTAGACACCGATTTTAATTAGGTCGTGGTATTTCAGTAGTCGGGTTTTATACTTTTTATACGGTAGTATACAATACAAATTCTTGTTCCACAAACGACTGTCCTATGCTATTTCCAAATATGGCGATTATATGTTTTTAAGAGTAGCGGTGGCCCCGTAGTGGCGGCCCCGACTTACGAACAGTAAGTCGTGGGTTCGAACCCAGAGAGGCGCATTACTTTGTGTAATTTATTTCATCACCACTGCTCTCAAAACGGTGAAGGAAAACATCGTGAGGAAACCGGCATGTCCTAGAACCAAAAATTCGAAGACATGTGACATCAGACAGCTACCAATCCGCACTGGGCCCGCGTGGTGGATTATAGCCCATTCCCTCTCATTGAGAGGAGGCCGTGTCCCAGCAGTGGGAACATTATAGGCTGATGATGATGATGTTTTTTTATAAGTGAAGACTCACGATCTATAATATCGGTTGTGTTAGCTGTAATTCTTCCATAGATGATAAATAAACAATGCCCTAATTGGTTATTAGTTTTGCTGATGCATGGAGTTTCAATGTTTTCTTCACAATGGAGCAGGCACCAGGCACCCATAACTTTTACAAAGTATATGTCTATTGCAACAATGATGTTCGAGTACTTCGTGCTGAGAGTTCAAGTACATTCACAGCCCACAGTTGGCAGTTATGGCGCGAGTGTCCCAGATCTGAATACATTGGGGACGAGCAAGGCGTGCATTTGATTACCCATATAGGAAGGTGGCTCTACTTTCTAAAGTGACATAATAACAAATCGATGTTATAAGTTATGGATCAGAAGTTCCTGTTTGTTTTCCTGGTTTTAGTATGTCTAGTTATGTAACGGTATGTTTATTTAAATAAAGAATAGTTTGTCTAGGCAACAGATTATCTATGACGACCCGATTGGCGCTGCGGTAGTGAGGCTGCCTTACGTTTTTAGGGTCCTGGGTTCGAATCCCGGTAGAGGCAAATGTTTGTGAGATGATATTTGTTTCTGGGTCATGGATGTTTAAATTAAGTATGTTTTTACAAAAGAATAGTATTTATGTAGTATATCAACTATCTGGTGTCCACGACACAAGCCTCGTTGCTTATAGTGTGGCACTAGACGGCGCTGTGTGTAAAAATGTCCAGCGATATATCTAATGATGAATTTGAATCTGAATAAATTGTCAACTTAGTCATTTCTTCTCCATTTCAATTTTGGACGTCCGTGAACTTGAAAATATGTATTAGTAAATCAATGAAAATATTATGTACTTATACAAACTATAACTAATGGCAATTGTTGACTGGCTTTGCGATAACCATAATTAGCTCTACAGCTTGTGCAATGTTTAGCAGAGTTACAATTATATTGTGTTTTATCAAAATAAGACCTGTAACTACTTTGAGCGTCAACACTGATTAATAAAATATTTCTTGTCTAAATGTTAAAGTTTTAAATAAAATTCTGTTATTTGTCAGTTAACAACTGAACACGTATTTTCTTTATAATTATGATTATCATTAAAAAAAATCTTACCGTTGTACATGGTATGTGAGGCGATAGGCATGCGCGCGCAGGCCGCGGGGTGCGCATGCGCAGCGCTCCAGTCGCGGTACACGCGCGCGCCTCCGCTAGTGCGCCACGCTGATAATTCCACACTACGGATCTGGTCATACAATTTTGACTTTAGTACTTAGTTAGACTTGAGTACTTACTTAATACTCTATAAGTGTACAGTACATGAGCTAAGATAAGTCAACTAATTATCATCGTTATAATCATCTTCCAACCGAACATAGACCAGTGCTGGACATAAGCTCCAAGCAACGCTACAACAAGGACTGGCACAGGGTATTCACCAAGTTCACCTAGTGAGGGATCTACGCACACTACGCCAGATGTGGTGAACAATGTGCCTTACCCTCTTCCACTTAAAAGTAAGAAGTAATTACTGTTATACTCTTATTGTTATATACATACAGGTGTGGTACTCTTGCTGCGTGCGCTGATGTCGGAGGAGGCGTTGCTGTGTCGCTGCGACTCGCGCGACCGCGCCGGCGCCGGCGACTCGCGACACGATCCGTCCGGGGAGTCGCGCGGCTGGAAAGTGAATAAAACATAATAAAGAAAGTGCTAAGCTCAATCTCAATCGCGACCTGATTTAAATATGTTCAAAAACTCAAAATGAAATAGACAAGGCTTATTTTTTTAATCCTCGGTAATCGAAGTGCTAGTATTCTTTAAGCCTGTAACGTTCCCTGAGAACATATCACTATGAAAGGGACCTGGATGTCAATGCTGTCATTTAAAACGAGGGCCCAGTGCGGGTTGGTATATTACTGTATTAGTGAACAAGAATTACAATGACTGGGTTTTAATTGCGATTTTAAAGATCAATCTCTGTGACAGAAGGACAGGCCGAGGCAATAAAAGGGTACCGTTTGTATCTTTTATGTAACTATAGAGAATCTTTTAAATGTAATTGATATTGATATTTCTCAGTTATGAGAATTGTCGTCATAAAGGGGTAAACCTCTCAAATTAAAGATAATTCTAATTCTAGGACAATAATTACATGGTAACACAAAAATAAACTTAGATCGATGAAGGTCACACATACACATACTAGTTCACACACTATTTAGTTGCAAGGTGACCCTCAATGGAGCCGTACTCATTTTTATACAAACAGTAATTACATCATTTATGTCGCTCGTTATGTTCTTATAATACGTCTGATGTAGAGGCATGTCGCCTTGGTTCAAGGCAAGGTAAGGACGTGTGACAGAAATGATTGATGCGTCATTAATAGTCTGGATGTTGGGCTCATCATTATATCAGTGGTTTAATATAAGTAATCAAGTGCGATTACACCTGTTACATTGAGATAAGCAATTACAATCGTTTTATACAGGGTTAGTTTTCAACGACCAGCCCAACTTTAAAATTAAGATCTGGATATCAAACCAAAAGTGCATTTTAAATATTATTGTCAAAAAATATAAAATAAAATAATAGCATTCGTTTGAAAATGTCCTAAAAATTTCATATCATAAACCTAGTGGGAATTAATGCACTTGTGTACGTGCATGCACCGCCAAATTTATGTGTGCGCTAACTGCTACCTATATAAGTAGGTTGTTAAACTGAATTGTGCTGTTGCAATATCCACACGTTCGGTTTGTAGCGGTGGACAGGAATTAAATTTGATTTAAAAAAAATGTTGTTTTTGTTTCGTTATATCGAAAATATTATCGAGTCTAAACCATCTCTGATAATTTGGCCGGTCATTGAAAACTAACCCTGTATATTGTTTTTTATTTATGGACGAATTAATAGACTCATTCAACTAAAAGTATACCTAATAAATACGGTGAACGGTGTGAATCTAATTATTTTTGTTCTATGTTGATTGTGAGCAGGAATAAATCTAAAACTGTGAATTAAAAATGAAACTCGTTGTTAATGAAATTCAGAATACATACAAGATAACTTTTTTATTACTTTCGAAAAAAAATGGGTGTAATAGGTGAACGGATTAGAAGCAAATGGAAAACTTAGTTTAAAAAAAAAAACTCAAAAAAATTCGAGTTCAAAAATAATCATACACGTATGATTTGAAATTCGATAAATTTTATTTAATTTTTCAAAATTTCTCTTTCTTTGCTCTAATATGAAAAGTTTACTTGAAATGTGTAGCGTTTTTTCGAATCAGATGATTTATTTCTGTTGTGTAAAGTTTTGATGGCGAGTTCCCGGCACTGTAGAGGTAGATAAGGACGTATATCGTTTGTTGATGTTTCGCAGGCTATTTTTATCTCCGAATCGGGCATTGTTATAAATTTAAATTTCTGTTTGTCATGTTTGCGTAGATTTTTAATTCCGGATCGCTTTTTTGTAGTTCGGCTAACTTTTGATAAATAATCTACTACTGATGGCATGATAATCTCATCGATTCGGGATAATGCGACTGTATTTTTGTCACCTTCTATGTCCATGATGTTATCGGCAAAGTGGTGACACTCGACGTGTCCGCGCACGTATCGACTTCCAAGTTCGTAACAAAGACTATACGTATATTATCGCGCGTAAAAATGAACGACCCACGCTACCAGGCCGCATCTCTCCAACAACCTGCAGCCATGTAAACCCAGGACCAGCCACAACCGCAACAGATGACGGCAGTTGCCATGATACCAAGGATACCGGACTTCTGGCGAGATCGACCAAAACTCTATTTTCATCAATTCAACGCCATCGTGGATGCAAGTGACCTGCACAAAGGTCAACTTCTAATAGCTATCACGTCGTGGTGCCACTTTGCTGATAAGGTGGTTGTATGTTTGTGATCAGAAGGTTTGGCAAATAAAAGAGCGTGTTCTAAGTTGAAGGTTTTCTGAACGACTGAAGTTGTGTACTACAGAGGTTGACCGCTTAGAGTTAACTTACGAGCTACGTCATACATGGCCTAAGACTAAAGATATTTAATATGCCTAAGCGCTACATATATTTTTGGTGCATTTTTATAATGAACTATGTAGTTCTTTAACATTCAATTGATTATATATCTATGTAAAATAATTTAATTCGTAAAACTAAGAAAAAATCTATTTTTGGCGCCTATCCGATTTGAAATTGGAACGTTCTGTCAAAAACACATTGTTTTTTTAACGAGTTCTTATACGGGGCAACGCAGACGACAGACTTTTTGGCGATCAGTAGGATTCTTTCCATCAGTAGATCCTTATAGTAAACAAAAAAGTAGTCAAACATATCAATCACGCAAAATTTGTCGCAGAGTTTTTGTGTGTCGCAGACTTGTACACATAAAAAGTCTGTCGTCTGCGTTGCCTCTAAGTGTGCAGTTATGGAGTTCTGGTTACTATAGTGTTACCTTGTGGTGATGTGCGGAGGGTGTGGGCATGCTGTTGGCGCCGCTGCTGACGAGCCGCAGCTGGGATATGATAGTGTTACCTTGTGGTGATGTGCGGAGGGTGTGGGCATGCTGTTGGCGCCGCTGCTGACGAGCCGCAGCTGGGATATGATAGTGTTACCTTGTGGTGATGTGCGGAGGGTGTGGGCATGCTGTTGGCGCCGCTGCTGACGAGCCGCAGCTGGGATATGATAGTGTTACCTTGTGGTGATGTGCGGAGGGTGTGGGCATGCTGTTGGCGCCGCTGCTGACGAGCCGCAGCTGGGATATGATAGTGTTACCTTGTGGTGATGTGCGGAGGGTGTGGGCATGCTGTTGGCGCCGCTGCTGACGAGCCGCAGCTGGGATATGATAGTGTTACCTTGTGGTGATGTGCGGAGGGTGTGGGCATGCTGTTGGCGCCGCTGCTGACGAGCCGCAGCTGGGATATGATAGTGTTACCTTGTGGTGATGTGCGGAGGGTGTGGGCATGCTGTTGGCGCCGCTGCTGACGAGCCGCAGCTGGGATATGATAGTGTTACCTTGTGGTGATGTGCGGAGGGTGTGGGCATGCTGTTGGCGCCGCTGCTGACGAGCCGCAGCTGGGATATGATAGTGTTACCTTGTGGTGATGTGCGGAGGGTGTGGGCATGCTGTTGGCGCCGCTGCTGACGAGCCGCAGCTGCTGGCGGATGCTCGCCTTCTCCCGAGCGCGCTTGCGCTGGAACTCCTCCTCGACTCTGTGGATATAACGTTCTGGTTGAATATCTTAGTGTATGTTTGTATAGGACCACAATGATATGGTAACTAGGCCAGGACTAGGTCATAGTTCTATTTTTAAGATGTGGTAAAGTAAGACATTGTATCAGAATCTAACATTTTAACTAAAACACCTACATTGTTGAATGTAGGTAGAAGCTATAGAAAGCCACTTGTTACGATCCTAACATTCTCACTCTTTTTGTTTGCTTACGTTCGTACATTGGTCAGAAACGCATGCTGGTTGCGAGTACCACGCACCTGGGAGGCTATTAGAAGCTACCCACGACTTTGTATCCTTGTGTGCACGTACCTCCTCATGGCCTCCAGCTCGGTGCGTCTCTGTTGCTCCTTCAGATCTGCCTCCTTGGACAGCTTCTCAGCCAGGCGCCGCCGCTCCAGCTGTCTGACGGTGGACTGGAAGGTGAAGCGCTTGCCGCGACCTGCTGCGTTCGAGGAGCGCTGCAACAAAATATAAGGCATCGTCAGTATTATGCATAAGTCCAATTTAATTATTCGACTCGAATGTCGCAGTGACTGAGTAATTTATATGAAAATAATATTAAATGGCACCAATGGTGACGTAAGAAATAAAAGCAAATAAAACATAAAAGAACATCTCATCTGCCTAGCCTTTTCGGTCGGCTTCCAGTCTAACCGGATGCAGCTGAATACCAGTATTTTACATGGAGCGACTGCCTATCTGACTTCCATAACCCAGTTAGTACTGGGTAATACGATACCCTTGGTAAGACTGGTTGTCAGACTTTTTGGGCCACTCACTACCTGTAACGACTGTCAAAGATCTACAAATGACAGCCGGGACCAACTGCTTAACGTGCTTTCCGAGGCACGGAGGAAACTCGGTATGTAATGGGTGGTCACCCATCCACAGACAAACCTAGGCAAGCACGGCTTAACCTAAAGATCGACCAGAGCGGCTGTTATTATTTAGCCACGAACTCTCTCTTTTAAAACATAAAAGAACAAGTGCGTGAAAAAAGGTATCACATTCACGCTAACGGCTGTCAGATAAAGACACTTGTCTTGTTTTGACATTTGTTTTCATCAACGCTGCCTTGTGTCTGCACTTTGTGTTTGATTCGACTCCCACATGGACGAATATTTGATGCCCTTTATAATAATTAGTTCCTGTGGGGTGGATTTAAAAAAAAAACTTATTTTGCAAAACTAAAGAGACCTCGACAATACGGCCGGATTAAACTTTAAAATATTTTCATTTCCTCCCCAAAACATTATTTGATTTCGCTACATTACGTGTCCTCTCTAACGTTACAATGTCACTCATTACGGTAACCATCTCACATATCTATCCATGCAACTATGTGACCCGTGGCCTGTTATCAGCCGGTACATCAAGATAGCACGGTTGCCAGTAGCGATGCCCCGAGTCACAAGTACTGCCACGACCGCGCCCCGGTCACATACCGACCTTGTAAAACATAAGCATTAACTTAGAATTAACGTTTTCATTCATTGTTACACGAAAATCACGTTTTAGATAGTAAATCGAGTAAATCTTCTTTGTTTTTGGTTGTTCTTTCTCCTGAGATTTTTATTTTGGGAAAGAAGTAGAATGAGCATTATAATCAGGCTTTGATGTTGCCATTGCTGGAACATATATCTCCTCTTTAAGAAGCAGGCAGTGGTCCATAATCCATCACGCGGGCCCAATGCGGGTTGGTGGATGTCTACGAATTTTTAGTTCGTTGTCATGACGTGTTATCCCAGGTATCGGAATTGTTCCGGATATTAAATAGATCTTTAAACATTGCATTGTGCTCTTCCCTTTCTAAAAGCACAGTGAAATTATTCCTGGTGATTTGTGATCCAATAGTAGTAATGATAAGAAAAGTTCAGTACAGTTAAATTTTACAACAACAGATATTGTGGTACATATTTAATTTATTAGACCAGTCATTTCGAAATGGCGCCAACTTTTATCTCAGTAGATTTACCTGTAACTGTTGCCTACTTTTTATCTATGAAAAGGTGATAATTTAGATACAATCTTAATGTTAAAATAGTTTAGAGAATCAATTGTGTGTCTGTTTCCGCATCACAAAGGAGCAACTTATCAGATGAGGTTATTCAAACCACAAAGGTCGGTTAGCAACCGGTGGTTATGGATAGAAAGGGAAAGAAAGAAGGTCGAAAAACTAACATATAACTCGAAGAATTTGCGCAAAGGTCGTATATTAGGTAAAGTGGAATTTTAGAAAAGTTTTCAAAATCAACTTGCTTTTCCTCCTGGGTATTGAAATTTAAATTAATAAGCTAAACATGTTGTTTGTGTAGCAGCTGGATGAGTTTGGCCGAGAATGGAGTGGAATGGTGAGTGTTGGGAGAGGTCTTAGTCCAGCAGTGGACTGTACATAAACTTGTAACTATAAGACTTCTTTCTTCTCATTGTCATTCTCCTACCATTATTTTAATTTATTTGGGGTCGGCACATCATGTATTTTTTTTTTATACGTGTTTGTAGCTTGTCATCTCAGTAGTCTTTCTAACCATATCATCCTTAACACAGGCCATCAATCGTTTCTTTGGTCTTTCCCTACTCTTATGCCATCCAGATTCAAACTCAATACTTTCCTCAAACATTTTCAGCATTCCTTATTCTTTGGTCTAAAAACAATGGTGTCAATGTAGTGAATCAGTTTTTGTGCTCTCCTAGCTCGAACTTCTTTTTCTTATCCATCTAACGTTAAGTCCAACGAAAGTAAAAGGTGTGAATATTAGTGCGATTGCTCAGTTAGACGCTGTATTCAGAGCGTGTGACCCGCGATCTGCGCCGGCGCAGTGAGTAGGAAGTCTCGTAGACTCGCCTATTTGCTAATGTGTTTTGTAATTAGATGGATTGAGACAGAAATCGCAATTTAGATTATGTTTGATACTGGATTGGGTGTTGGTAAAGCTCGTTTTTAAGGTTGGCAAACAGATTTTCCAAACGTAAAATTATTCCTGAGGCCTGTGATAGCTGCAACCATCTACTTGCAACATAAATAAAAAGGAAAAATTTTAAAGACAAAGATACCTTTTAAACACGGAGACAGCAATGTCTCTATAGACTTGCCTTAATGCCTACTGAGTGAGACTTGTCTACTTCGCCAGAAAAAAAAACTTTAACTAGGAGAGCAACTTCGGCAATTTGGAACGAAAAATTTAACTACACCTTCAGTAACTCATCCTTGTGTTATGGGATTTTAGACGAAACATCACTGACCAAATTGTAGAGCCGGGGCGCTGATATCCCATTAAAAATAAATCGAGTTTTTACAGGTACTGAAAAAACATACCGCAATATCTATGAGTGGGTAATTTCGATGGTGTGCCTCCAAACAATAACCGTATAGGAAGTGCACGTCACAGATAGCACCGCGAGGATGCCTCGCTATGATGCGCTAATTCATACGAGTAGATCGCTATCGGCGCGGGCGCATCCTCGGCGCGGTGCGCTTGCGCAACTGACCTTTGTGCTACACTAGTTGGAGCTGCTAGTGCAACTGTTTGAGTTGGGTTTTGAATGAATCATATTTTTTGTGTGGAGTAAAATTAATTAGGGAAGGCTATTGGGGAGGACTATGACCATCAAACTAGATGAAGTTTCAGGGTGCTAGCCATGTATTATGTAGGACCGACGGCCGATAGAGCAAAGGAGCTATTCACAACGCTTCGATTCGATTTCGATTCGACAAGTCGTATGTCTGTCTTTTTTTGGCATTACGAAAGCGACCGAGATAGACATACGACTTTCCGAATCGAAGCGTTGTGAATAGCTATGCTGGAGTGGAGACCTTCCAGCTAAATGGACCAACGATGATAAAAATGGGGCTGGGTCAGACTGGGTGTTGTGGCGGCACTTGAGAGAGGCCTGTACACAGCAAGCTAAATACCTGTATATTAGATGGAGAATCTACCAGTTTGACCTCAACGACCCGGTTAATGGGTAAAACGATACTGAATAAGACTACAACTGTTATGGAATATCAAAAAGAGGTTTTCAATAATGATAGAAAAGTAAACAGAATTAGTTCCCGTCGTATTACTATGTAAGTATGAATAACAAAACCTACATTCTACTAAACTACACGATTTACTCGTAAAAAGAACATAACAAATCCGTAGTTAATGTTAACAGGTAAATATTCCATGTAAATATTTATGTTCAAAGCTATACTAATTACGATATTGTCCCCATTCGGGCTCGACACGGTTTCAGTTAATATTGACTGGTGTGCTGCTTGAGGGCAAACATAGGAGTGCTTACATTAGATCAGCAATGACGCGTACTAAATATTTTACTGTTTTATGACTTTCCAAATGATCACCTTAAAACTGGGCCTTGTAGATAAACAAAGATTCTGACTTGGTGTATTTTATGATGACTTTGCATGTCATAAGCATCAAAAAGCGAACTTTTCTCCAGTTTGTGCCTAGTTAACACCATTTTAACGATGACTATAATAATCTCTTACTCTCTCAACATAATTATGTACGTTGCAACTTGACGTGCTGGGGCAAAGTCATGTTTGTGTCTGTCAACTATTTTGATATTATTTAATCGTTATTTAGAACAGTCTCAATTGCTCATGGAGCTGTGAAATAAGGATTCTGAGTGACCTGCAAATATTCTTGAAACTGTATTAATATAAATCATACATCAGCATCAAAATTTACTCGTCTTGCTAACAAGACTCCAACGGACAAAAACAAAAACGTACATCATCGGAAACGTCTCAAGCAGTTAACAAAGCATCTACCACGATTGAGATCTCAAGTTTAAGAGCTAGTACCTAACCCATGCGGTTGTACGTAAACGCTGTCACGTGCATCAAGATTGGGCACGCAAAATACATCTGTGCGGTCGTGGGCATTGGCAGCGTGATCTGATGGCTGTTGGCGTGACAGGTGGGGGGAGGGCACGCTGGGAATGAATGTGTACTTGAGAAAGGACAAAGAGGTTGTCTTTGGCGCGAGAATTTATTTCTGAAGGTTTTCTTTGTGACCTGAACTTGAAGGTTTTTAATTTTATTTTGGTGCATGGAAAAGTTATGCACTTCCCTGCATTTTGTTGAGTTATGCGAATATGAATGGAACAGATGTTTTTTAGGAGGGTACAGGCTACCCTGTCTCATAGTAAAGGTTGTTCATAATGATGGTTAGGTACAATAACCTCTGATTAGGTTTTCAGTTATTTCAGTTACACCTGGTACCGCACATAAATAGTGAATCAAAACAGTTAACTTAGGCTTTGAGTTGTATGATAGCAGTAATGTCAATGTGAACAGTTTTAGCAAATCTCGGCCTTGTTACAATGTAGCAAGAGTCAAGCAACGAAACCCATGAAGGGTTTCGTTGCTTGACTCTGCAAGCAGTGAGGTAAGTAGACTAGTACTTCTTCCACAAGACTATTCCTTACAACTAAAACCATAGTCATGTTGCTAAACTTTATGAAGCCACAAACAATACACAGTTAAGTGCGTATTAAGTAATTCTAATTTATACACTTAGGGGACAATAGCTTAATGTACCTACTCAATTTAAAGTGGAACGCTTAAGTAACGCGTTGTGAAAGCTAGACCGCTGCCTACCCGAACAAATGTACTGCAGTAATATGGCTGACAATGGTAGATGGGACTGACCAAGTTATCTTGAACTTTAGTTAGATACTTCCTCTTACAGTAATATTAGTAAGAAATGCAGCCAGGTTAAGTTGGTTTATGTTGACACCTTGTCAAGTTTCGTATGCTTAGAAATGGTGTCGTTATGTTTACACAATATTAGTGGAATACAGAGAATTTTTCGTTGTAAAGGATTTAAGTTTATTTCCTCAAATATTTTCGCGTTTATGATCCATAACTGGGTAAGTAAAGTAGGTAAGTAATGTTTGACGTAACTTGGTAATTATCAACTTATTAAGTGCCTTTTAAATATTTTGGAGATAGTATTTTTTTCGAAATCCAGGCTTAACATTGGGTACCGTGTAACTCAGTTTAACTGTGTAACAGAGTTCAGATAGGCAGTAATCAATAAAAATTACTGGTTTTCAGTTATGTCCGGTTCAACTGGAAGCCAGCCCCAGCATAGTTCAGAACGGCTGCTAGGCAAATGATGAACCTATTTTCGCGAAATCAAATCATACTTTACAAATCTTTTAAATTTCATTGGTGCATGAGCATATTTTATTATCAGCGTATTAAATGATTTGCATTGTTGAACTCAATCGAGTTCACATTTTCCTCTAAGCATTCAATGCTCAAGGTCTAAAGAACAAATGCAATTAACGAATGATCGTTAATTTTAATACTTATAGGTGCTAGTTAATATTATTGTTATTGTACTAGATCTTACATGGATAATTAAATGCACTTATGATACGGATTCTTTAATTAAACACACTGTAGGTACAACGATAAGCATCTGAATACGTACTCGGGTACCTGTACGCAGTTCTTGAAAATATTTAGCTCGATATGATTGGCTCACAGAGCATAGAGACTACTCGGTGGCCGATGCTAGAGGCGCTACTGTCAACGTGTCAACAATTATCATACCAACCAAACGTCCTACCGTTGACTAGCATTACGGCATTAATAACATATTGAATGGCAAAGATGACAGAAGTTGTTCGTTCAGCGCATTTTGGGTGGTCGGTGCCACGAGTTATTAGTACTGGCAGCTCAATGATTTCGTTCTCTTATTAGTAAGATAGGAAACTGACTGAAAGTAAAGTCGATAAGGCAGAATTTGGTGGAAAATTGAGAGGGAGGCATTTGTCCCTAGTGAGAAAATACAGGCTAGTTAGTAGTTATAAGAATAATATTTATCCCGCATGTCACCTTGTCTAGTAAAGTAAACATAATTTCAATGATAAATAAGTAAACAACAACGACACCGCATCTAATGGGACAACAAACACTCACGTCAAGTTTTCCGTGACATCAATACTCAATAGTTATTCTATAGCTGTCCCACAATTATTATCATGGCGACTATTTGTATCGTATCGAATACAGGACGCGCCAAGGACACTCCTTTGTGGGACACAATAGTATGACAAACGGGCCGACAGCGGACAGTCCGACCCTGCTACTAACATGGTAACGTTTGAAATATTTGAGTGGAGGACCAATGACCTGGGGTGTGAAGGATAGGTGTTGAAGGTGAACTTTCTTGTCTTAGTGATTTGATAAAGACTGGAATCTTCTTCTTTTAGAAATATACAGGATATATTGAAATCCGGTTTTGCTGTCAGTTTAATGATATCTAATCACAGGTCGGCAATACACTTGATACTAACTGGGGACTACAGAGGAACCAAGACAAACCTTATCTGGTTTTCGACAATTTTTTTGGTAGTCTACTCTATCTATTGGTAGTTTTTGCAATGATAATTTGATTGCAGATTGACTGACCAGAAACTGGATTGAGATATAAATACTGAAAAAGTAAGAAGAAGACAAATCATATGTGATTTTGCTGATATTAATTTTGGTTTGATGCTTTACTGCGAGTGAAGATGTGCTTTAAGAAGTAGTTGTATTAACATTAAATAAACGAACAACTTCAGTTAAACCATTGAGGCCTCTTCAAACAGCCGAAGGTAACACATGTTACACATTTCCCAATACGAATGCCACCGAATTCCAAGTACACTCCGAGCATTGTCACCGTCACAGCGAATCGGTATGCAAATATGTGTGCTTGTTCAGCTGTGTCCTGCAGACCACACTGTTGGAGCAGGCAAGTGTAGCGAGGAAAATTGTTTTGTTACGAAATTCCAATAATACTAACTGGTTGTTTTCGAATTTTCAATGAGTTGTTACGTGAAGGAGATGGTGATACGATATTGGATAGGATCCGTCCAAGCAGAAAACATGTGAGCTCGCGAAACCTGCAAGAATTAAAAGGTGACATTTGCCCAGGAGCAAGGCAGAGTAGGATTATAAAAAAAAACAGATAGTTTTGTGGAAATGTAGAAGTTATGAGATGTCGAGTGTGAGACACTTATAGATTCCAGGTGTCTTTGCAACATTTGGTAGTTTCGGTAGATCAACAAAATGTGATAGTTATAATAAAGTGAAATAATAAGCTCCTGGTCGACATTTTCATCGACAAGCTTTGAGGATTGTTTAGATTGATTGGATAGGTAATTTTTATTGTAAACAGAAAATGTCTCACAGCTCTTTTACATGATTGGTGCAATCGTCTATCGTTTATCGACCACTAGCAATATAGATGTGAGTAAATCCTAATAAATTAAAATCCTAAGTCGTAAAATGAAATAACGCCACCAGCTACAAAATAGATATCTGACTCATATGCAATGTCAATAATAAATAGTAAATTAATTCAAAGGTTAAAAATGCAGCATCAACTGCATTACTGGACGACGATTAACCTTTATGTCAGGAAGCTGCGATTATGTATATCTTAGTATACTAATTTAAGGATACTGATGTTCTAAACTTAGCTAGAGGATAGTTTAAATAAATCGCAGATTTTTCTTTGAAAACCAGACATATTTTAGTAGCAGTTTTTCCCAAAAAAAAGTGATCTGATATCTTCCTTTAAAAAAAAACTTTTTTTTAACAGTTCTTCTTTTAAGTTTACGGCAGACAAATCTGCGTAAAATACAGACAGAGATTTGTCTGCCGTTTTGAAAAAACACTGATGAAGTTCGATAACAATAAATGGCCCGAACATATTTCTCTTCCGTTCGTTATCATACGGTCGGTCGGAGTCGGTGTCGGTCTACTGATTTACCTCATAGTTATCCGTAGTTACTCTTAATCTGAAACTTTCCATTTCCCGGCGTTTAGTAAGCCGGTAGCCATTCGATTGGTTCCCACACCATCCTTTACAACGTCCGAATATTGTCAATTTGTCAACAAATCGACAACATCAATTTTCAACAGTAAACTGTTAGAAACTTCATGTCGATAGAAGTTAGAAGGTGCTCACATACGGTTAGATTAGCTTAATTAAGCGGAGATCTACTTGATTAGGTATAGTCATTAAGAAAGTATATTCAGTGGATTGACCTATGGACCCATGAATTACAATTAGTTGTTAGGCCACTGCCTGAAGTAAATGCGTCATTTCTTCTTCCCAATCCTAAATACCCTAGAGGGGTGAAAAGTAACGTTTTGAAGCTGCTGAATCACAAAAAGTTGCGGACCTCATTTGCAAAAGTAACTTATGAACCAAACCTTTTGGCTCTATGACGTTAGGGCCATCAACCATGTTCAAGACCGTTATAACACAGCACCCGTCTCGTGCTACAAATCTATCATGTAATCTGAATCAGATCGTCACCCCGTGGTAACGAACAGTTAACAATTAACCATTTACCGGGAGTAAGGCGCCGGCCACAACCTCGAGCAGTGCGAATTGCGCCAAGCAACACGCGCGCCTTTTCAGAATTCAGGTATGAATCTAAGCACGCGCGTTACTTTGTGTAATTCATTTCATCGTCACTGCTCTAAAAACGGTGAGGAATAACGTGAGGACACAGGCATGTCCTTAGACCCAAACATTCCAAGATGTGTTTGCATACGTAATACATAAATCAGTCTATTATACTGTTCCAACTGCCAGAACACAGGCCTTCTCAGGCTCTTCTTTCTTCTCTCTTTGAGCGGGAGTGATCTACTACCGACTAGCACAGGGTCTGTATGGTAGATTACACCCAACTCGTTGCGTCACGGAGGCTCTTGAACTTCTTTCATTCGTGTTCTCCGCAGCAGCTGTCGGAAGTCGCGTGTCGCCTAAACTTGCAGCTCGTGGCCAAGCTTTACAGGTACGCCGCTAATTGTAACGAATGTGCGTTAAAATAACTGTTCACTATACCAATCTTAGGTAATTGGGAGTCGGATTGGATTGCAATTATAGCACATCAATTCACATAACATGATTATCGTAAACTGTTATATCGGAGTTCACGTCACTATTATCATTAGTTGTTGAAGTTTTTAAATTGTTTAAATGGGTAAATGATGGGAATTTAGTGATTGAGAAAGTTACATCAGACCCAACAAGCTGCTGAGGAGATTGAAAATCTAAATGGGAAAGACTTAGCTACTGTTAGGTTGCCTTTAGGCAAATGATGTACCTACCATCAGCAATAACGATGATGGAAACGTATACAAGGGATTGGATTGGCATGGTCTACCAAAACATAGGATAATCCGATTGAATACCGTTGTAGAACTACGAAACGCTTCGAAAACGATTGGGGCTTGCCTAGGCT
The DNA here is from genome assembly GCA_941918905.2 of Xestia sexstrigata. NCBI lineage: Eukaryota > Metazoa > Arthropoda > Insecta > Lepidoptera > Noctuidae > Xestia > Xestia sexstrigata. Next base: position 1,649,486 of record OW799201.2, on the reverse strand, counting down.
CTTTGGATGCTGCAAGGAATACTAAACTATTACAGGTTAAACAGAGACAGAGAAAATAAATTTACACGTTTTTATCTTTCAGACTTTAGTTTTAATCTGATCACTTGATTTGTTTAACTTCCTTTTACAATGGAAGGTGTCCTAAAGGATACACAAACACAAATTGATATGACTTTCACAAATTTTGATTCACAACTTATTTCCTTATAGAATTAAGGTGACTAGAACATCACACTTCAAATCCTTAATTGCGACCTTCCAATCATAAATAATAAAAAAAACATCGATTTTTATGGCCCTAACCAAATATAAGTATCTGTTTAGAACTGAGGTGTGAATGGGCACCTACATGGTAGGAATGTTAATTCATAGGCCGGTCTCTACTCCCTTGGTGAGTTGGTATTCATAGTGCAGTGAAATGAAACCGTAAACCCCACATTTACGATTAGTGTGTTTACGTTGTAAATTATACGGTTTTTGTTGAGATATTTTTGATGTAACGGTTTGTGGTGACATTCTTGTACTTATTAGAGGTTATGTTTGTGTGCAGTTTATGCAACAAAAAGGCTCTTTCAAGGTACATGTTCTATCTACATATTCTCTCTGGTAAATAGTGACTACATTAGTAAAGTTTTTATAAATCTGGAAAAGCTTCCTAATGCCTAGGAAATATAACGTATATCCATACGTGTTGGATTTTTATGTGATAATAATGCCCGATATTTCCGAGTTTCGATTAGGAATTCAAGTTAGTTTCAAGTTTGGTTACTTGATAGGAACCTTATACGACACCGAAATTATAAATGAAAAGCCTCTTAGGTAATCACAAGCCCATCATCAAACACTCGCCTTGTGTTAGGTAAACATCTACTTATGTACTAATTAACATAGTTACTAAATGTAAGGGAGAACTAAAACGTGATTATTACGTAACTCACTGCGTCTCATCTTGTACATAAATAAGCTATGAAATCATCGACGTCGAGTATGTCACACAAAAACTTAGAATTATAATTGTAACTACCTATGTAGATATTAGATATGAAATAATAACATATCATCAAGCCTGTTTTACTGAGAGGTTAGGCAGAAGTGAACCTATAGTATACCCACATTTCTCTAGTTATGTTAAAGTATCATGTAATAGGGGCGAGCTTATTGCCATCAACCGGGTAAAACGACTCCAGGCTGTGCTACTTTTTACCAGACCCGGGAATCGAATCTTGGACCTCATGCATAGCAGTAGCGCAATCGAACACCATGGACATGCGTTGTTAGTCTACAACGCACTAAATAACACTGATAGATATTAGATACGACATAATGTTGTTTTTATACACTCGTGTTGCAAGAGTTATTAATATGTGATGCAGAGCGTTTTATTATTGCTTATTGCTGAAATCAATTTTAGGTTTAGAAGTCTATTGCTTGTGACCTGGAAATATGTTTGTAATACCTGTCTGTAGGGTCAAATCAAAAAATGTCTGAATAACCTAGATAATAGGACTAATTTGAGCTTTTTATTTTGTACTTAGCAAGAGATAGAATTTTCTACGAGTTGGCTACCTCCATCAGTGTGGCAAATAAGCGTATAGACAAAGTTCAGACAAGAAGTCGGCCAATGCCTTCGAAACAGAGCAATTGATTTGACAACAGCCTAGCCTTTTCTCAACTATGTTGGGGTCGGCTTCCAGTTGTAGCTGAATACTAGTATTTTGCGACTGCCTATCTGACCTCCACAACCCAGTTAGTTGTTTTTGACTGTTGTCAAAAACAACTAACTGGGTTGGCTTACATTAAAATACTGTTGTATTTTATTTGTAAGACTTTGTAGTCCATTTTTCAAAAAGTAAAAAAGACTTAGCCTATAAGTTTCATGAAGTCGTTCCAGAATTGTCACGCATTCCGGCCAAACGAGTTGTATTCTAAGTAGCAAGCAAGTAAGTAAAGTGCTGGGGTATTAGCATTACATAGCATTTAACATTATTACACGTACAATAAGTTTTCGTAAGTGTTTGTAAATAGACGACAACGGTAGCCCTTCATTAGAATTACAATTCTACATACACGACGCTTGCGATTGTCAAAAGGTTTGGTGGAGTAAGCAGGAATCACATAAACATACATGCATGTCATATTATAATCGAGTCATACTTACTTATTTATTGATATCAACGGCCTAGGTAGATCAGAATGTTAAAGTTTGTCGGAAAGACATAGAACTCAATTAAGATTGGCAAAAGGCGCAGAAGATAAGAGTAGGATGGAGTAGGCTTACATTCTGCAGGGAATAGAAGGTTTTGGATTATAAAGACATAGCCCAAGATATTGATTACTTCTCTATTGTTTTCTAGGGCTTAAAAAAAAGATACCACGACGAGACGACCGAGGGACGTGAGAAAAACTCTCTGACAAAAAATGTTACGTTTAACAAAATATACTTTTGTAAGGTAAACATTTTGTCTCTACTTTGAGCACCTCTATAGGAATTCGTAAAACTTTTTATTTGTTAAAGAAATCATATTAAACCTCTTTATAAATTTAAACATGTGCCACAAAATTACACTTAAAAAAATAGGTTGAAGTAGTAGCACGAGTATCATGTTTTATAAATGACGGAAATATGTTAATCAGTAGGCCTTTTGGTCATTTTAGTAGCATTTATATAACTATACTTAACCCAGAGAGCCATATACTTAATCACATAACGATTTAAGATATTTGTTAACTCAAAAAACGAAATATGAATTTTATGATTTATTGTATAATTCTTCCCACATAAATTACAATTCCAAACATCAATATGTGTCATATTAATTGGTATTGCATCGTTGACACTATGATATTAATCAAGAATGTCCAACTGCTAAGAAAAATGTTTTACAACAAAAAAAACTAACTAAACAAATGTTTTCGCTACAAAAAGTTGACAGACATTAATGATTGCATTTGTTTAGATTACATTTATCAATAGTCTCTCTAAAGTTGATTTTGTTTTGTTATGTTTTTTGTATTAGGTAATTCGTCTTTTGCGGTTTTTGTATTAGCGCAGTATGTGCTCATTCAACCAGATTAGTAGAAAAACTATACTCGTGTCGTATGACTTCCTTTATTTTAAACACGATACCTATCTGAGGCTAAAATTGTATTAAAAATCCTGATCTTTAATAACCACGGACTCTGACCATAACCTCAGGTTCATTTTAATTTTAATAACATTTATAAGTTTTTTAAAATATGTCACGATTATCAACATAATAATAGGTTACAAGCTACAACATTAAAACAATAATAACGATCAATAAAATCGACTTTGTAAATAAAGAATATTGCATAAATTAGCATGGTACCACCTACGCGGCTAACAAGTTTGCATTGTTAGGACAACAGGTACAGTCAGCAACAATATGGACGTAACTAAATTGAAACTTTTCCATCTACTTCTCAAGATTTCCCGATAAACTACTCGTAATAATTGAAACTTTGAAACGGAACCTCTTTCATATGACTAGGAAGGTATTAAAGAATGTACTTTCCTGGAGTTTTTAGTCTGTTCTCGATAGGAAACGACTAACCCGCGTCGTGCACGTATCTTTTGACGTTTCTTAGGAGCAAAATGTCAAATGTGCGATAAAATATTTTGATTTGGAACGTGTTCCAGAATGAAAACTATAGGAAAATTTTGTTTATAATATGCACATTAACGGTCGTGACTGCACTGCATACTACATAGTGCATCTTCTTATGACGTCACAAACAAGTCAAGGACAACAGTCTCCTTTAACTTGTTTGATTAACGTCTTCTGTCAAAAACAACTGACGGTACCTTTTTATGAATAAAGTGGCTTATGCCCTCGGCTTCGCCCGCGTGAAGTTCTATAATTGTCCCACGGGATCCTACTACCCAGTGGTAGCGGCCCCCACTTACGAACAGTAAGTCGTCGGTTCGAATCCAGGCTGGCGCATTACTTTGTGTAATTTATTTCATCACCGCTGCTCTCAAAAGGGTGAAGGAAAACATCGTAAGGAAACCGGCATGTCCTAGAACCAAAAATTCGAAGACATGTGACATCTACCAATCCTCACTGGGCCCGCGTGGTGGATTTATATATAGCCCATTCCCTCTTATTGAGAGGAGGCCGTGTCCCAGCAGTGGGATTGTGGCATTGTGGATAGAAAATAATTGGTAATTAAGTATTATTCAATAATTAGTGAGAATAGGTATAATTATAATTTAAAGCAAAATATTTCTTGGTTGTTGTTTTAAAACCCTTTATCCGTTTTATTTTCAATTTATTATTTTTATTTAATTATTTCTCTTAAGTTAGAGATAAACTGACGAAGATTTAGTATTCTTTGTCACTACTATTTTAAATTTATCACAAGAGTTTTTTTGTAAAAGGACGAACTTGTTTTTATTTATTTGTCATTGATAAATATTTTCAACTGTTTAGTAAACATGCTGCTCAAAACAAAAACAAGATAATAATAAGCAAAATAAAGTATGGACATTGCAATGTCATTTCAGGAGCAGGTCGTATTGATCAACAGTTTATAAAGAACTGAAAGAAACACTCAAAGAAAGATCCTACAAACAAAGAAAGGAAGTAAAGAAAGAAAGAAATGCGCAATAAAGTGATGATGTTAAGATTAGTGCGCACTCCGCTACGCTTTCATTATGCAAATGGGATGAGCAGAGGTAACACTTTGATATTTATTGAAAATAATTGCGCGGAAGTGCGCATGCACAAGTCTTCCTCGAGACTCGTCGAGTGCATCCGACTGTGGGATTATATTAGTTTGCACATCAGATTAGATGATTTTGATAGGATTATGTATAAGTTTAAAGTACATAATAAATATACATGTCCACACTTTCGCTTGATTTTTAATTGTGTTTTCATTTGTTTATTGCCGTTTGATGTTATTTTATTGCAATGATTATGGTTTAATTGTTTGATGTTATTTTTTTGGGAATAACTGAACTGGCTGTTTTTTTTGTGGCTGTGTGGTAGTTTAATAATGGTCAGCATGAACTAAATGTACCAATTCAAATTCTAAATGTACCTTTTTTTTTTTAAATAAATACCAATATCCAATAATAAAAAATAAACTAACAAACAAAAAACAAAAAATGAATATTAAAATCAAAGCAATTCAAATTAATAATCACTGACCTTAAAAGTGTTACAACTCGCTCCAAATCACACCAACTAACAATGTAGTGCAGTACGCTCTACGTGTATTCGCAACAAGTACGGTGATATAATAACAACAATATAATAATCGCACAGGTTCGCGGGACAGGTGCGCGCGCGCCGGCCCACGTGCGCATCAATGCGCAGACGACGCGGCGCGCGCGCATCCTCCCACTACGCGTGCTACGTCATACACGCATCGTAAAGGCTGATGCACATTTAGTGATTTTTCTAGGGTATGCAAACTGGAGCCGATATTTCCATCGCAAAGTCTCTCTCGACTGCTAAGGCTGGTTGTTTAGATTAACCAATCGAGATTCTACCCGGCCTTACACCGGGACTGCATGAGATTAGAATGAGATTTTGTCTTCTTTTTTAACAAAGGCGTAAAAATGATACTATTTAATAAAAAATAATACTTTTAGGGAATTTTGTAAATAAAGCATAAGTTTTGAAGAAGAAGAAGAATTTGATACAAAAAAGACCTTAGTAAAGTTTGTTTGAATTATCACAAAGTGCGTGCACGATGCGCGCTGGCTGTAATGTGCGCTTAGCTTTACAGGTTACACTGCATGTCAATAAAACGAGTTTATTGCAACTTCACGCTTCTTATCGGCAATAAATCGCACGAGTTACAGAAATTAAAGAAAAACTGACACATTGATAAATTAATTGATTTATGAATGAGAAAAAAATGTTTATTGATTAAAACGTTACGAAGTTGCGACACAAAGGATGTTGACCATAAAGGTTCGGCTGTTAAATTTTAATTATTGTAAAATTTGGGTAACTTATTAGTTGTTTTCCAGGTCAAACACATACTGACCAAAACATAACATCACGCCTGAAGGCATTAGCAGAGCTGTGTAGTAGGTACACCCACCTCTAGCTAGCTAACCCATGTACCTATGTAATAGAGGGTGAACCTAATGTAATTAATCGGACACAAAGACCCGCTTTTGATTTAAAATCTAGGCCAAACTGCTATTGAAAGCTGAAAAAAAAACTTTAATAGCCACCTTTTTTCGGTATTCCTATTTGGCGATAATTATGTAAAACATGGTCATTAAGAAAAATAATAATGTCGCTTTGCAGATACCATAGGAACTGGTTAAATTAATTTATATTATGTCTATGTTTATTCATCTTTTCCAGTCTAACTAGTTTGGAAAGGCGGCGAATAGTGATTTAGTACAATATGACAAAAAAATATCTACGCATTTGCCTCTATCTACGATTATAGTTGTGTTGTTGTTGTTAGTTTTTAGATTCATATTGTATTTTACCTTCTCGAGTTTCTGAATAAAGATTTATGTATTTATTTATTTTATTTTTATAGTTGGATATTACTAGACAATTAATATCATAAATAGAAGCTTCAAGTGTACCTACAGTGTTCTTTTTTTAATACGCCGCAAAATAATGTAATCTGTTACCAGATTACATTATTTTGCGGCTACATATAGATTCATAGAAATACTTGGTTTTATTAATCTATTCTTACGTTTCAATAAGAAATTGCTGGATCGCAATTTGTTAATGTGACCTTACTACTTTTGACCATTTAACATTACCTAGATCTCTATCTTGATAAAGTTTATCTATCATCCATCATAATTAACATTTATCACGAAATCAAGATAGTCACCCATTTCCTATTCGCGTTGGTTGGTTTAAGCGCTGTCTTGACTCAATCGTTTTGGCTTGCACTAACCATAGTTACCATAACCTAACCTCGGACCAAATAAAAAACCAGGACAGCGCTGCGAACAATAAAGTGATGCCAGTTTCGTAAACATGTGTGCATTTTTTGAGCTTAGTTTAATTGTAGTTTGATGTAAATGTATGCGTGTGAGCGTGTACGCACAGAGCGGAGCTTAGTTTTGCGCTGGCTTCACATTATTGCTCGCAGCGCTATGTTTTGGTTTTTTATTTGGTCTCAGAACCTAACACATAACTTATTTATCATTCTATTTGGCACCTCTCTCTCCAACATGAACCGTTTAGAAAGAACGGATTCCCAATCGATTCGCTATGATCTTCGTGTGTACAGAATACTAACTAGGAACACAGAATAGATAATAACACAGTAGACCGCACACTGTTGGCAACAATTTAACCTTGAGCTGATCTAGTATAGTTCGGAGTTTTAATAGAACAAGAGGCCAGGTTATACTGGTGTTTTACCATAGATGTGCGTCCTACAGGTTTGCTAGGAGTCTGGAATTCGCGTGGTACCGACAACAATGGTGCTAAAGGCATGTTTCGATCAATCATTAAAGATGTTTCTACTTATTTATATGTACTTAGTAAACCTGTTTATGTAGGCTATGTCATGGATGATTGTTTGGGTTAAGATGATGCTAATTATTTGTGTATGGAGTGGGTTTTTATTAATGATGTGCATGCTGCACGCTTAGTCGCTGCTCGCTGCTCAGTAGGAGGTGCTTAAATACGAAATGTTTTTGTTTGGGTAAACGTTATGGAAATGTCGTTAAACCTTCTATTCACCAAAGACGGAATCCTCAGTAAAGCATAACGCATAACCTATGCTATGACGTCATTTGTGATCAGTGATGATTTGTGATCACAAGGTACTATTACGTTTCTAGAAGGTTCTAAGTTATCATGTAAGCACGTGTTTCTATAACAAATAAATTTGTTTTCTTTTGTTTTCTATCCTCAGCAGACAAAACACTAAAAAAAATACGAGTTTTACACACATCATCATCTGCCTAGCTTTTTCCCAAGTTTTATTGGGGTCGGCTTCCAGTCTAACCGGATGCAGCTGAATACCAGTTACGAGTTTTACACACGAGACGTGAAAAAAAGTGAATGCTAAAACACGGCGCCATTCTAGTATTCGTATTTATCTATGAACGTAGTAAAATTTAAGCGATAGAGCAAATAAAAATTAATTATGGCAATAAAATCTTAAAATGTATACGTATTTTAAGTATTTATTTAGTTTTGTTGTAGTTAAAATTAGATGTGGTTCGAGTTGTGCTGTGATAATGGTTTTACGTCTAGGTCATATTTTGTTTCGCGCCTTTTACGACTACATTTCTGTTGTTCTCCTTATACCTACTTCTGTTTTATTTTTATCTTAAAGTAGGTGTCAATTTTATCACTTGAATTTCATTATTTGTGTATTACACGCGTTATGGCCTCATGCGAATAAATTAAAAGCATCTGACAAAAAGGTAAACAAATGGATCACGAAACGTACCTATGGGCTGTGGACCTACAAAAGAAAATGGGCATCTAATAGCTTAATGCATTTTCCGACACTGTTTTCTACACCCCTTCTAAACCAATTTAAAATAAACGATACCTTATTGGGCCAGATTCCCTTTCCAAACCTAGACTAAGGATGTAGACTAGACGAGCAACACAATGTCTGAGAAAAATGTCCTTACATCCACAAGAAGTCATAAATATCGAGTGACAAGTAAACATCGACATCTCCATTGTTTTCTACGATATTCCTCACTCCCAAAGTCACGACTAAGTAACAGGAGCAGAGCGTGAGCGGTATTAGCCACTCGCAACATGTTTGACGTGTCCCTAGCCTGCGCAGGCGCATACAAAGTGAGCTAGTTTGAATTATTTTTACATTTACATACAATTTCTGGCGGATTGGCGACTATCGTGTTTTGATCGATGGTAATGAGATCATAGATCAATAAACTTTGGTTAGAGATCCGTGAGTGAGCTAAGAAAACGGTTTACTAAGTCAACCTTGAGTAAAATAAAATAATCAGCCTGTTACGTTCGCACTGCTGGGACATGTCTGTCAGAGAGAATAGGCAGTTATTCAACACACGGACCGTTTTAGCTCTAAGGATGTTGTGCTTTACCGTTTTGGCAGCAATGGTGACGGAATAAATTACACAAAGTAAATTATCTAATATTATAAATCTATTGAAAAGCCTAGCATTTCAGCCTACCAAATATTTTGAGGTCACTACGAATACGAGAAAACAGGTCCACTAGAAGACGTAAGTATCTCGCAATATTACGCCAACCAAGCTAGATCTGTAATCTAATAAAAGACAACAATGTAACACCTACTTAATCTCTAGACACAATTACATAACAATTACAAGTAGATGTAACACCCACAACTAGATCTTCAAATTACGGAAGGTAACAAGGCCATGCGATATCTCCAACTCTCAACATCTCGTCTTACAATTCACAGACAGGCAGACAGACGCGGAAAACATGCGACTGGTCGTGGGAACATGCGACGACCAAACTACGCGACACAATAGTCTTGCGACCAAAAATAGGTTAATTTTTATAACCGTTTCTGAACGTATTCTATAGGAAGTGGCTCAGTAATGCGCTCAATGAAGTTGTGGATGTGAGGAACTAGGACAGGGGAACAATGGTATGAAGTTAAATGATGATCATTACATTGAGAGCGGATTTAAATAAAATACGAGTAAGTGCTGGTCAAAGAGTAGAGGTCATTATCAATGTTTATGGTAGAAGAAAGCGGTCAAAGATACGGTGAATAAAAAACTTAAGCTTGTTTATGCATAGTTACTCATTACTTGCATTTTGAAGGGCTGAGATTCCATTGACCATAGACTGACGTTAACTATGAATTTCACTGACTTTTTCTGCCATTCAAAAACTGAAACAAATCTAATCTAGAATCCCTTGCTACGCTCGGGATTTTACTCTAGAATCTTTCGCTGCTCTCGGGATTCAACTTAGTACCTCGAACTACATTCCTGTTCAACCGTGAACATACCATAGTTACACGCACCAACAACAGCATCACAGCGTCAGCATTAAGAGCGACATACATACGTTTGACGCGCCGGCAACACCGGCACACCGTCAGCGCTAAGAGGTGGCCTACTGAGATCTTCGCTTCATCGGCTCGATACACACACGACACAAATATTAATAGGTATCAATGTGTATTTACCACAAAAATTGTATATAATTAAGTTCATTATTGTAATAAATTAGTCATCAAGCTGGAGTCGAGTGTGATTTATCTCCTATACCTCCTCTTACTGCGGGCCAAGACACCTTTAGCCATCATCGGTCCTATGAGTCTGTGGGATCGGCAGTGAGAAAACCATTTCCTGTGTTCATTGCACGACGTACACAAAACCCTCTTCCTACCCAAATACCGTCTGTTACCGTAGGTCTCCTTGTAACAGACTTCCCTCTCGTATAACCAAGTAACCTACGTTTGGTGTGGATTGTATGGTAGGCTAGGGCGTTAGGATAACTTTTACTAGGGTGCTACGTAGGTAATTACTATAGGGCTAGGATAACTCGGGTGCTAGGTAGTTACTGTCGGGCTAGGTTTGGCGTCAGTTGGGTTTTAGGTACTGATCCAGGCTCAATTGTCTCAAACGTAGTCACATCGTACGCACTTGGAATAACGGCCGTACTAAGCTGTAAGTCCCGGTGCGTACAATTCCTTGTTGTTGGTGAGATTGTTGTAGTTTAGTCACAGCCAAAAGGGCTCCGTATCGAAACGGCCTATTAGCAAATGCTCTTATTAGGAAAATGACCTATTATAAAAACGGTACTTTAGCAAAATGTCCAATCGTCCTACGAGCAAATGGTCGTAAAACAAAGGAATAGGAATTGGGATCCAAACCATTACAATAGGCGAGACAACTAAAAAAAAAACTAATTAGTCCGTCAGTTACATTATCAAAAAATATTTGAACCGTGTTTTTTCTTTTGTTACGTTAACCAAAATTGACGAAGATATGACACTTTAAAAATTCTCAATACGTCACGCCTAGGTATAATTTTTAGCTAGTTCTGACGTCACGAGCCCCCACTCCCGAGTTTTGATGCGTTTTATCTTTGTCAAGTTTCATTGATTCGCAAAAACAAAAAATACGTGTCCATTAATTTAAAATACTCTAACTGACGGAATAAATAGATTTGCAATTTTTTGATACTGTCGTCATGCCTATTCAATCAAACACTCGAATCATTGATTCATCCCGCCTCACCTTGTTCTCAATAATCCAGTTGATAATAAATACATCACAACAATAATTAACTGTTTGCAATTGTAAACAAAATCAACGTTATTGTCTTATATACGTATGTATGTATGTAGGTAATAAGCATATACGGAGCTCTTAAAATCAATGTTAATTAGTATGGACCGATAGACCTTCGTCTCAACAATTTACAGATTGTTTATTTTTCCTGTACATTGTGGGAATATTGTGATTCAATTGTTGAAGGATTTCTGTATTTAAATAATGTAAGGTTTGTTATGATTATGGCGATAAACGCTTTTAGATTCGAAGCACGTGTAAGAACTATTGCAAGTTTGCAACAGCTGATGGTAGGAGATGGATTCGAAGAATCTTTGAAAGTTATTAACTCGATAGTTTATTGACGTGAAAAGTAAGATATCAGGTATAAAAAAAAAAAAAAAAAAAAAAATATCGCTGGACATTGCACACAGCGCCATCTAGTGCCACACTAAGCAACGAGGCTTGTGTCGTGGACACTAGATAGTTGATATACTACATAGATACTTTTTTGTTTGTAAATACATACTTATTATACATATAAACATCCATGACTCGGAAACCAATGTTCATGCTCATCACACAAACATTTGCTTCTACTGGAATTTGAACCCGGGACCCTAAGAACGTAAGGCTGCCTCACTACCGCTGCGCCATTCGAGTCGTCAAATGAATATAAATATTGCTCTTAAAATTTAAATCACAGCGCCGGTTTGTTATTGATGCGGAAAATAAATGATGAAGTCATCGTGGTTTGAACTTACGATGGACATCTTCCTTGAGAAGCATTAAATAAAAAAAAACTGAAGTGATAAAAATGACTTGTAGCGCAAAAAAAAACAACTTCCAGTAAACTCTATAAACGTTGGTGGACAAAATTGGTAGTATTGGCTAGTGCTTGGAATAAACTGCGGCTTGCGAAATACTAATTGTTATACTCAGTTTCAATTGATCCTGGTACGGCAATTAGTAAGGTGTGTTGTGAGTTGTTAGCTCTGAGTGAGTTGGTTTGGTCGGGTAGCTTACAGACATTTACAGGTAACTTTAAAACGTACATGTACCTTTTATACATACATCTTACGTTGGATTTTATTTTATAAGTTATGCAAGTTAAAATAAGTAAGTTTTCAAGTTCTTGAGCATATTTAAAAAAACTTATATAACTGTTGAACCTAAATGATAGGTTGGATCGTTAATGCCAATACTCAACTCAATGTTTTTTTTTTGACGTAGATAAATAAAGAATATCTGATAAGATCACTAACTTAAATAATTCCAATAACTACAATTTCCATGACATAACTCCAAAACTTTTCCACCAGAAACGTTAAACATGATTTACGTCATTTCCTACAAACTTTAAATTAAATAAATAATTAACTAATACTCACGTTATTGCTGGGCAGGACTCTGGCTGGCAATGCCCGGGCTATGTCAGGTGAAGCAGATCGTTCTCTCTCGCGCATCTCCGCGCCCAGCGCCGCACGCGCAGCCCGCGCTGACGCTTCAAGACAACCGCTGGATTTGCTCCTAAGGGGAAAGACCAAGTATTTTGATCCCGAGGCTACATTAGAGTGCTAAAAGTGTGGTCAAATTTTACGGACAGGTTGCAGACCGGCTGCGGAAAATAAAAAGCACGGCGACACACGCGCGGGAGTCTGTCAGATATTTCAGTACATTATTGACCAGCGTCCGGAATTTGCCTGCCACTTTGACCAAACCTTTAGGACTCCTAATTATTTAACTTTAAGAATTTAAAAATTCTGATTGAAATTCTCATCTTGTGGACGCGAAATAAGATTGAAACTTTCTGTTGAAACTATGCGTTGAAGTCTTTTACACCAAAGTGTTTCTGTCGTTTTTCAAAGATCGACTAAACTTGGTTCTTGCCAATTGATAAATCAAAAGAGAACAGAGATACGAACCTGATAGGTCTGTCGATGGGCCCCAGCATGGAGAGCGGCTGGTCGGCGGCGGGGGCGGGGGGGAGGTACATGACGTGCCCCCCCCACGACAGGTACGACGTGCCCGGCCGCCACGTGCCCAGCTCCTCCTGGGGGACACAACTAGTTACATGTGTATGTGACACAGAGCTTGAGCTGTCTGTGGTGTATGAATTATGTGTGAATATAACTTTAAAGTAAGTAAGTAAGTAATGGACGGCATAACTCTCAAATTATGCACGATGCCAAAGAACGTAGGATTCATAGAGTCCTCACACCAGATAAGCAAACTCGCAGCTTCGACGTACCAGTGCAGTATGATAAACCAAAGGCATTTTCTTAAATATTACCTAAACTAAACGCTTACTGCTTTTTGTTTATGTAAAAGTATGTTTTTAAATTAATTATGTTTTTGTCATTTCCTATTTGCTTTCCATTTGAAATCCATTGAAATGAATTTCCATATATTTTCTGGGTAAAATACGGAAGTCAAAATATTATGTCCCATTATTTAACGTAAGTTTATTTGCAACCACATCGGTAGCTGGCATAAAGAAACAGTCACTAAACAACACAGCATAACATAAAAGAGTTGTAAAACAAATTGTCCATGCTCGATGTTCATGGGAATTAAGTAAGTATTTATGATAAACTTCCGTTTTCCGCTGCCTGGAGGTTTATTGTAAAATGTCGAATAAGTACTGAAGCTTCATACTTCCTCAAACAGTTGTTGGTAGAAACAATAGATTATTATTATAAGTGCCTGCGTTAAGGTTGTTTCCAATAAAATAAAGTTTGTTGAAGAATGGGGTAGATGACACACTAATATATTGATATACTTTTTAAGAGCTGTCAAAACGCGGTTCTCTCATAGATTTTGTGTGGCAATAGCCAACTGTAATGTCACTGTTTATTCAACTCAATAACTCAATTATTTATTGATTTCAAAGAAATTAAAAATCGAATTTGGTAATTAATTGAAAATAAATCGGGTTTTTTAAGCCCAAAATAAAGTGTAGTTTTTAGAGATAGGTGTCTAGGAATTATTTATTGATGGTGTCATCATAGACATGATGATGTCATAATGGTGTAAAAATATTATTTGTAGCCTACATGTTAGAAATGTGTGCAGCGATATCCTTTAGTGGGTCTAGTACCATTTGTAACTTTCAGGACGCACATTTCCTGTCTTGTAACAATAGAAAATTACTTTGGTAGTTTTACGGTGTGAATCCTTATTTTATATGATGAGTCACTCTTGAAGTTAAAGATGGTAAATAAAATTCACTGACAGACAATGCACTGCTAAAACCACTGTCTATGAGTTTAAAAGCATGTTTGCGCAGGAGTTCCTTATAGTATACAACGAACAACTATGAAAAGCTAAAGGAGATGATATTTTGCGATGGAAATTGCTGGCGCTTTTAGAAGATATTACTAAATAACCTCTCCATTTCTCACCTTTTCCGACGGCGGCAAAGACTCCTCTTCCTTAATAGCGTCCTCCTCCGCTCCCTTCGCTCTCGCCGGCTGCTGGAACATGAGCGGGTTGCTCAGCGAGTTGGGCGCAGACTTCGTCAGGAACCAGTTCTGTTCCGGCTCCTCCAGCATCGGCTCATGTTCTATATCGAACCTTCTGGAACCTAGGGCTGCTCCCAAAGCCCCCGAAACTGACTTCCGAAGTTTCTGGAGACTGTTGAAGCCTTGAGTCAGTTGCTTGCCCTGGAAGCATTCGTAGAAACACGACATCGCTTTAAACTACGAGAAGAGTGTTGTGTTGTGTTGGTACTTTGAGAGCTGATGAGGAATAAAGGTGTTCATACGAAGAGGAAGTCGCAAAGAGATTCAAAGGCAAAGATTGGAATTTACAGGAAAATCATAGGAAGCTGAGATCATTTGGAAAAGAAAATTGTGGCTGAGAAGGGGTCATTATTTTTTCTGTTGAAGATACTTACTGACTGTAATTTATATCCGCATTAAGGAACATGTTTAAAATAGAGTAGAATATAAATTAATACATCTAAAGCTACACAAATACCCCATGCAAGCATATTAAAGACATAGGAATTCAATTACGTTCTCTTTGAGCTTAATAAAAACTACTAATCGATCTATTTTGTGATTACTATTACCGTCATATTAGATGTCAATTTTAGTGTGTTATATTTATTTTTAAGTCTGTTAAGAAAATACCATCACCACAGCTACTGCCCAGCACCATACAAAGGTTAAGAACATGTGAGTACCTTTAGTCCTCGTCAGCGGCCGCGGGAGGTTAGGAGACCGATTAGTTTGTTAGTTACCACAATTCATATCTAGAATCACTAATACTACTACTACATTAATTTAGTGATTTGTGAAGCCAGATCTAGACGTACCACGATCTAAAGGTAACTTTATATCATAAAGCTGAAATTACAAAATCGTTCAGAAGCAAATGGAATTCAAGCCATGCTATTCAAATCCGCTGCATGCACCGTTGCCTATTTTTTGCCATAAGCGAGGTGTTACTCTGCCATACAACATAATTTAAAGTAATCCTAGGTTTCGAAAAAGACTGATAATTTCAATTTGATGTCCTTTTCTTTCAGGGTTATTGGTCGTTTATTTGTGATTTGTAACCACGTTCGATACGTCTAAATCCAGGCTCCCAAATCCGCTACTCGTCCCCTAAGACCCCGCGGCTCCCAGCGCGGTCCACTCACTCGGTCCTGCTGCTCTCTCGGCAGCGACAGGCTGAAGGGCTGGTGGCCGGGGCTGTAGGTGGCCAGTCCAGCGGCCAGGAGGGCAACTCCTCCGCCTGCCCCATCCGAGCTGCTGTCACCCAGGTCTTGTTGCGGCGTCCAGGCGGCTGGACTTGAGTCTTGTGCCTGAGGAAGGAGAAAAAGTTCAAAGGTATTCTTCTTTTTGGACGATACTTTTGGACTCTTTATATTGAACAGCCATTTTGAAAAGTATGACTGTATGCTACACTTAACTGTCCTGATGCAATTGAACCTGTTAAGGAAGTGCATGCAGACCGTAAAAATAAAATGGTGAAGAAAGCTATAGTTGCTGCCAGTTAAGATGACAATAGCGGTCATTTGCTTTTTCCCTAATATCTCTTGTCTCATCTCTTCTCTAAAAACAAATGTACCATGTATCGTTTTTCATTAGAAAAAATGTTGAAGATCACGATAGATGACAATTCAAGACTTGAACAGGCTTTTTTTTGGTTTTCAAAGTTAAGAGAACTATAATAAATGTAGGTGGGTCAATAACCGCTATTGTCATCTTAATTGGCAGCAACTATAGGTCCGTTGCCACCCCGAATTTTGGCCCGTAGGTATACGAAGTGTTGGAATACGGGTTTTTGATACTTATTTGTCTTTTCTTTATATTCTAATTCCCTACTATCCTTACGTGGTGTCTTGAAGGTGAGTCTATTCTGTTGTCAGAATGTGCGTGATCGCCCGAGATGCCGGAGTCTCCAGACTTATCAGCCGACTGATCTGAGCGAGGTGAAGACTCCGCCGACATATCGCCCGACATCTTCGTTTCGACTGCTAGTGGTTGGGTTTCTGTTTAGGAAAAATAATAATGATCATAAGCCGAGAATCAATTATTTGGTTGGTTTGGAACAAGAATCTGCAGGGGGAATTTCATACAGCATACAACAATGAAATTCTTCCAGATTTAAAACATCAGAGGCAAAATGGCTAGCAGCAATCCTGCAGACTGGAAAATCTGTCATCTGAATTAAGTTATAAGCAGCAAAAGCAGTTCAACAGAAGGACGCTCAAACACCAAAGCCAAAAAGAAAATGTCAAAACTACCGAGTAGGTGAATTGAGTTTTTTTTTGGCGCATAGAATCATGGCATAAGTTGTAAGCAATAGTTACCAGCAGCAAGATGATCATCCAAGGACTGGAGCTGTCTCCAGGCGGCGGCGGGAGAGAAGCGCGGCACGGCGCGCTGCTTCTTGGGCAGCGTGGGGCGCAGGCGCAGCGCTATGCCCAGCGAGCCGTCCGAGCACGAGCCGTCCGACGCGCCCGACGAGAGCGCTGACTCGGACGATACTGCAGGAGGACATCCATTATTTAAATTTACCACAAAATAGCAATGAAGGTAATTGGCTGGTTATTGCTCTAAGGAGTCACGGATCAATGGGGCATATTTAGGAAATCCCTTTCCTAGCACTGAATAGCAAAGAAAGACCTAATGATAATTATTATATTTATCTATCAACTCAATTTGTCGTCAGTACAAAGATTACAGAATGAGAGTGACGTAAGAAAACTTGTTTCAGCAACATTACTTACAATTCTTAATCTTGCACTCTTCTTTCATCTTAGCATTGAACTTGTCGAACTCGGCATCTTCCTCGTGGTAGTTGAGCAGCTTCTGTTCGATCAGGTGGAAGTTGGAGATCTCTTCGATGATGGGACTGCCCAGGCCGGGGAAATCCTTCAGGTGCTGTGTGTTTGTCTGCTTGCTCTCGACCATGCCGAAGTAGAACTGTTTCGATGGAGGTTGCTGCTTTTGTCTGGAAATAAAGAAATGTTAAGTATTAAGCAAAATATAGAATTATTTGGATGCTAGACCCTATCGGCAGAAGGCAGAATAAAACTGTCCTTAATATGGATGAGACAATATTTTAGTAGAAGCTAAAAATCTAGAATAATATCGTTTATAAACTTACTTGTCTTGTGAAGAATGGTTTAACAACGATTCCAACTTCCTAGTGGGTGAGTGTTCAGGCGTGGACTCCTTCCCGGAAGCCTGCCCTCTGTCCGGCATCGGGCGGCTGTTCTCCTTGCTACTCATCTTATACTTATTGTCGGATATCTTAGCGTTAGCACTGTTACTAGTCTGTCTAGCTTTGTCCTCGTTCGCTCGACTCAAAGGCCTCCTACTGATCACCTTCGCTTCTGGCTTGTTGGCAGCACTCTGCGGACTAGACTTTTTGACTTTACTCGGTATTTTCGATGGGCTCCTCAACTCTTTCTTCTCTTGACTAGTTTTGGTTTCACTATCATTAACTTTACTGCCTAATTGGTTTCTAATTCTACTCGTAGCCTTCTTGAGTTCAGCTTGAAATTCATCTTTTTCTTCATTATTTTTCAACAATAGTGAAGGAAGAGATTTTCTCAATGGTTTGCTGGTCTCCGCCAGGGGGCTCAGTTTGCCCACTCTGACTTGTTCTGCGATGGCTTTCATCCTGCTCTCGTGTGCCACTCTGGAGGATTCGCTTTCTCTCTCGCTCGCGATCAAGGTTTCGTCGAATGTCCTCTCTCTTCTGAGCGCGGGCAGTTCGTTGTCATCTTTCTTGAACCTCTCGGAGTACCTAAAATTCCTGTTCAATAGTGGAGTCTTCCACGCTTCGCTGTGTTCGTTTTTGGACGTCTTGGCTCGACAGCCACTCATTCTGTCGATCCTCGTCTTCCTGTAGTCTTGTTTCGTTTGAATGAGTCGTTCTTCTCTCTTGAGCGAGGCGGTACTCTGCACCATGTCCTGGTTGTCAGGGTACTTGAAGTGTTGCTCCTTGTCCTTGCAAGGAGATCTGTATCGTCTCTCAAATGCTGCGTTGTCAGTCATGTCTAATGACTTGTATTCGTGGTATGAGTTTCTGAACTGCAAGTTATCTTGACCGTTCAGTTTTTTGGTTTCGTTTCTCGTTTTGAACAGTCTTAGTTTCCTCTGGGGTTCAGCTCTCGCGTTCCCTTCGCTGGAATCTGGCGATGAACCCTCGAAGTTCTGTAACAACATGTAAATTTATGAACCTTCTATCTACTCATCCTCAAGTGGACTATCTCAATATGATCACTACTTACGTCATTGGTGGGGGGTGGGGGTGCTCTGTATTTTTTTCGAAAGTGTTTGTTTCCATTTCTCGTTTTCTGTTCTTCTTCTATTCTAAGATCTGGTTCGGATCCAAATCTCTTGTTTATACTGCTGCCTGCAATCATTCGATTATTAAAATCAGTAAGCCGGATGGCGATGGCGGTATGAGCTGGACTCCAGTAGAGTGACTGGTCTTTGGCAGCTGTAGCTAGGTAATCTTCAGACAGAAAATATTTGGAAACTTTTGCCCTGCACCCTGGGCCTGCAGTGGGTAAATTCAGGCTGAGATAAAATTCTCGAACAGCAGACGACAGATTCTAGTTGCAGCTTGTTGGGTTATTCTTAAACCTAACTTTGGTCTTAAAGTTTATGGATGTACTCACTGTCATGTCGTAGCTCCAGGTTGGTGTGTGACCTGTGCAGGGGGTCTCTCTCCCGTGACCTTATCTCGCTGCTCTCTCCCCCCGAGGTTCCCGCTGACCGCGACCGGTACACGTTAGCGTGCTGGAAAAATAAAACAAATTGTTTCAATGACAATGAGTTTGGATAATTAATTAGGAAAATTGGAAATCTAAAGCCGGTAGCTTTAGCATCAGAGTGGTAATTGGTGAGGTTGGTAATTTTGTTCCAGACGATTACTTATAATGCTCCTAATCTTCTGTAGTAAAGGCAGGATCCTCCTGACCCGACGGGCCTGGTGTCTGGTGGGTTGTTGTGTTTCTGTATGTTCATCTTCATAGGTACTTATTAATTGTCCCTTTAGTTTTGCGTATGTGGGTATAGATACAACAGAGAGAACTTCAGAAGACGGTCTGTCTACTGTATTTTTAAAATATATTTGAAGAATCTATCTATCATTTCGCATCTCTTTCATCATACGTTACGCATGTAGCATTATAGTACGTACATTACTTTAGAATCCAGTAAGTAAGCCTTCCTGGGTGAGGTCCGGTTATATACGAGGCCAGGATGGCTTTCTTACTGGTTGAGGTTTGTATAATGCTTTTCTCAAAAATGAAAGAAAGTTTAACAACGAATTCCTCCAAAACTCCTTGGATTTTGGCGGAAGTAAATTGTTTTTTGCTAATTTGGCCTCAGCTTTTAAATCAGGAGGAGTGCCATCTATTTCCGAATCAGATTCGCTTGAACTCATTTTTTGGGAATATTTATGTTCACGCGGTAAATTAAAACACAATTGTCGCAATTGAATGTGAAATCCCGCCAGTCGTTGCTTTTTTTGATACAAAGTTTGCGTTTAGTTTTGAACATTGTTCTATTTTTATATTACATTCATGTTTTAGTAAAAAAATGAAAATTATTGTTTTTGACACTCCATGTTAATTTTAGAATGGAAAGTTTTAATCCAACATGATTTATAAACTGAAATTACTAAATACAAACATTAAATCCCACATTATACTCTACAACATTACTAATTACAAAACGCAACGTGCATACTTTTTCTGCGTCGCGTTAAGTGTCACAGACTATAAAATGGCTGTTTAACGCTCCAAAAATATATGTATCTCATAACATGTCATACCAAAAAGAGAGATCGATATATATTTGTAGCCTCCCTCCTATAACCATGTTATAATGGCTAAACTCTAATCTGTGTCTGGTATTATGTTTTTTTTTTCTAAGCAGATCTAAAGAGGATGACCTACTTACTGTCCAGTAAGTAAATTACATACTTACTTACTGGACAGTAGGAGATTCCAAATTTAAAATCTCGCTTCTTACTGGACAGTTGTGAATAAGTATCCGGTAGAGTTTACTTTCTGGATATTTTTCAGAGATGTTATGGCAACATACATACCATTTTTGAGAAAAAGTTATTTCCTTACCACATGTCCGTGCGGCACATTATCGTGCATGTTGTTGGGTCGCCTGCCGCTGATGGTGCCGCCCGAGTGCAGGATCGCGCCATTGTCCGTACTGCGCAGGCGCGGCGACTCGCATAGAGTTGGTAGCACCTGTGCAAAGGAACGCTACTATGTAGCTGTAGCAAATCTTTTTCGCAGTTGTAGCAAATTTTTGTCCCCGAAGATCAGAAATGCCATAAATTGAAGATGAAGTCTCATAGAGCGCCAGCTTGTTGCATCATACAGATCCAGACTGAGACTCCGTGGCTGCTACTGAGAAATTTCTGATGGAAAAACCCAACAACTGTTTGTCCGACCCGGGAATCGACCCTTGCGCTTGCGAACATTCGACCAATGAGACATTATTTCTATTAAAAAAAAATTACACCTTTCTGATAATTCTCTAGTCGGCAACCTAAACAGTCTGAAGTTATTTATAGTATTTGTGACGTCGTTGATGTGTGTTAAGATGACCATAATAATTACAGTGAGTATTATATTTTATAAGACGCAGTGAAAGTTAATAAATGTTGCGGTTGACAGGACACCAGCGTATAATTATTATGGTATTATAAAATAAATAACGATTACCACAATATAAATAATAATTATTATCGCGTGACTATTCATTTATGGTATAAACACTCCACTCGATTAAATTCTCCATTTATCTAATAGTTATGCATTCTTAGCGGAAAGAATGATAACGGAAAACTGATCCTATTGAGAAAGGCTAAATAAGTACTTTAGAGTTTAGATCTCTTGAGGGATTGTAATCGAGAGGTATCCGATAACAAGATTAAGATCTCAGGGGCATGTCGTCGGACTACTAAAAGAATAGCACAGCAGTTTTACTAAGAAATACTTAGTGCTTTTTTCCCCTCATGTTTCCTAAAGCACCGTAGAAAACTGTCTACAATCGGTCATTTTGTATTTCGTGCAGCAGTGGCCTGTGATGATTAGGTACTGTGTGATGATACCTTGGGCGCGAGTCTCGGCGGGTCGTGCGGCAGCGTGTTAGCGCGGCGCCCGCGCTGCGGCGGCGGCGCGTGGCTGCCAGCCTGGCCCATGCCGCGCCACTCCGCACCACGCCTCTACACACACATCTGAAACAACAGTAAAGAACATTGTTAATATAAAATGATAGTTTAAAGTAAAACTAAAACAACAGGCTTAATATTATGTTGTCAAAATATCTATACTTTTTTGTCATTTGCGGGTTATCTTCCGAGATCTCGCAATGTGTTAGTGGGGTAACAAAAGTATGCGTCGGAAATTCATGTATGAACACAGGCATACATGAATACCTCAAACATTTTCACTTTACCTTCCAAAACATTGTGTCTGATTGCCCGCACACACACGAGGTAGTAAACCTAGTGTTCATACGCCAACCAATTATTGTTTTACACCTTTTACTACGATATTAAAGTTTAGCAGGGAAAGTTATTACATAATCCAACAATACTAGCAATAATAACGTCTTCCTTATTGGAAAAGCTAGTTATCGATAACAAAACGCAATTATTTTTACTCTGTGGTCGACCTACGCCTTTGGAAGGTTATGATGGCTTTAAGTCTTCAACGTATTCAGCCTGTCATTCGAAACTTTATAATTATTTATTTTCAATCGTAGGTATTCAACCTTAAATCTTGTAATAAAGTTTAATCAACACTAATAGCATGTTACTGTCGAACTCACACCAATATTTCACAATAATCCTTTGACAGGGCAATTAGTTCGTGCTCAACTTTCTATAATTACCTGGTCACCCGGAGCTTAAACACATTTGATTATAGTTTATTATATTCTAAATTGTTATGGCTCCCGAACACGAAGATCATTTTGGACAAATATCATCAATTTGTAGATGAAGACCTTTTGCCTGCGGCATCGCCTGCGTGGAGTTGGGTCAATATCCTACAGGGACGTACTGCTGGGATCAAAAGTATCTCAGTCCACCTGTGCCTAAACATCGAGATAAGGTCAACCGTTAAGGTGTGAAACGTTAACAGACATAAAGAAGTATTATTTAATGAGGGAGTAGCTGGGATCAACAATGAACCAGAGAGGTTTTAATAGTTCTTCACTGACGTTCAACTTACTTAATGACTTCGGTACATCCAATTTGTCCATTCTTCCACTACCGAAGACTAATTCATATCTATTACCGCTAGAAATACCCGGGGTCCCTGTTTAATAAGGACCCGGGGGCCCCATATCTCAGGGCCGGTCAGGACAGGCCCCCGAGCGCGGTGTGCGGGCCGCACCGACAATTTAGGTAATTTATGGTAACCAGTACAGCTTAGATTTATGGGAATGGAAAGCTGTCGAAGCTTCTAATGAGAGATTTAAAAATAACTGCGTTGCTCTTTCGTTAGTGTAGTCCTTAGGTCAATGGAGTGAATTTGTTGGATTACATTCGGATTCCTTTTAGAACCAGGAGATTAATTGAGTGCGGTCAAAGGGTATCTATTTGGTGTGTTACGTGACACATTATCTGGATCGTTAGATGCTTTTACAAATGTACTTCCACTTCTACCAACGAGGCCGTGGAAGTGGCGAAGTTATGGGCCCATAACATTATGATGTCGTGCAACACGAAGTAGAGGATGGATGCGGATGCTCACATTGTTCATTTGTATGGAAGCAACTTCACAACAACCAGTGGAAAGTAAAGGGGTCAAACCTTTTAATGATTACATAAGTTGGCTGGAAGGCTGTTGGAAGGCCTCCCACTGGGTGGACCGATGACCTGGTGAAGGTTGCAAGGATCCACTGGATGCGAGCCGCACGGGACCGGTAAATGTGACGCGCTTGGGGGAGGCCTATGTCCAGCAGTGGACGTCTTTCGGCTGAAACGATGATGATGATGACATAATTTGGTTTTGCGAATAGGTGTATGACCCCCTCGTTACCACAAGTCCATAAATTCAGGGACAATTTTACTTCATTCTCAAGGCATAACTTTAATAACTTTAAAAATAAATTCTTAATTTAAAGTGAAACGTTTACAAGTAAGGAACAACCTCCAAGGTCTTTACCTATTTACGATTCATCTGCTGTTTGAGTTTACCTAATGGAAATTGAAATACACAATTTAATTTAAACAAACCTAGGGTGAGAACATAAAATTTAATTGCAAGATAAATGTCGATCAACCTAAATATCACGAGTTCACGCACAAGATGGACGGTGCTATTGCAAGGCACCAAAGTACACACAAACATAGGTTTACCACAAGATTCCCACGATAATTCGCGCTCAACTATTAATTTATTCAGCCCTTTGATTCTTACTTGTAAAGTAAACGATCTAACGGATCTATAATAAACTAACAATTAACAAACAGCGTTGATACTGCTATGAATATGTAGTAGTTAGTGTAGTCTGGCTGATCAGGATCGTGACACCGATAGTCGTAGCTAACGCAAATCTGAGCCATAATTATCCGCGTTCAATTCAATGTCGATTAAAACGTTTTACGCATAATTACAGCACTTGTAATATAGTATGCAGTGTAAATAGCACTTATGAGGATTTGTTCAAGTGTATAGTTAGTCTAAATTAAACGCAGAGGAAGGAAACAATCACTATAAGTGCTTCTCAATGATTCTAAGAAAAGGTCATAAGTGATAGAATCCTAACCGTCACGAGGTTTTTAAACGAATGAATAGATGCTTGCTGAAACACAGTACCGTTATGGCTATGCCTGAGGGAGACCTGTGTCCAGCAAAGGGCATATTTCAGTAAAACTTAATTGATGTAAAAGGTCCTAGGCGAAGATGAGATTTACGTTCATTGCGTGAGATTTACTCGGACCAAATTACCGGGAAAGATGAAACACTAAAGCCTTGTCTACTTGTAGCTAAGACCTATACAGGTTATTTTAAGCAATGGGCAAAATACTTGTTCCACCAACCCTGCTCATCGAAGGCAAAAGTGCTAGTCTGTTAGTTTTCTCGCGGATGCGCGCGCGGCCCCACTTTCTTTATGATAATCTGCGCGTGCGCAAGACAAACACTCTGACAGATTAGTCATATGGCTCCGATGTGGTTCAAGGGTTAATTTACTGACGACTTGTTTTATACCATTATGGATTTTGTGAGGGATCGTCTTTGCTTTCTCTTTTATTGGTTTGTGACATAGGTGGAATAATGTAGGGCTGTGCTTATGATCCAACAGCGTCTGCGAGATGTTTGTCTAATGTAAAATTGTTTATGTGAGCAAGGAATTTTAGATTTCAAATTACAATAATAGTCTCAGATTATAAATTATGAAGTGGTCAAGGTAGATACTAACTAGGTATTATTAGTAAGACCCGACTTATTTTTCCATGATCCTGGGTGCCTAGTGTAGTGGCAATTGTTCTGAAAGCGTTTCGTACTTCCACAATGACTTATCAACAGGATTGAAATGAGCTTTTCAATACACTTTCCGAAAACTGGCTCTTATCGCACTAAGATTAGGTTCAACATGCAATGTACACACACAACGTGTGCGGAAATTTAACGTTCTGTCAGCCCCATAAATTACTAACTGGCCCCATTAATTACTAACTTTACTATCACTTTTCACTGAAGTGATGTAATTTTGTCTTCTCCCTCTTTTACTTGCAGTGTTCTCGGTAACCATCATCATGTCTCGGGCAGGTCTCAACTATGCATGGCTCGGCTTCCAGTCTAACCGGATGCAATTGAATAAGACTATTTTGTATGTAGGGATTGCATCTGATCTACACAACAGAGGTGGTTTTCAGTAACCACCATTAATTTATTTCGTAGACTGTAACTTGTACTATTTCGCTGTACAAGCCGTACTACCGCACTTTGCTTCACACGCGACTCCGGCGCATCTCTTCCTAGAATCTCAGGAATTCTTAGTGAGATCACCGCGATATTTACACGTTTCTCATGTAATAACTAGCCTAGTTGCTTGTGGAAAATTATTTAGCTACAGACTGCTTCAGCTGATATCAGACGCTTCACTGGAGTGACTGTTCATTTTTGTTTCATTCCATGTTCACACGAGAACGATAAAATTAGCTACGAATAAACGTTCGTCTGCTTCTTTCATTTCATTTTCGTTCATTCGGTAAACGAGTGAAAGACGCCGGCCGAGTGCCGAATTCTAACATCGTTGGACCAGTTAAATATAATAATCATTTCATTTTTAGTTTTGATTACATTTTAGTTCAGATGTTTAATTTCGGGTGAAAGGAACCGAATGAAAGGCAAAAATGATCATAAAGTGAAGCGTCTGATATCGATTTAAGAAACATCCGTTTAATACACGATTAGTAGGTAGGCAGTAAACGATCCCCTATGTACTAACATAGACTAGATGCATGTAATCAGTGTGGTTTAGATTCATGCCTATTTCTGTCATCCTTGATAGTTACTTAAACAAGCCTCTAAGCAGATATTCTAGTTTTCCGCACTACGATTTGGTCTCATTGACAGGCAGTTAAAGATTATGAGGAGTAAGTAATTATGGTGTTTACCTATGCAAATGGAAATCGTCACTTAGAACTGAACAAGTTAGTCCGGAACACGCCAAAGGTGAAAATAGCTCGATTAAGTAGCTGGAACGCGTCTACCCAACTCTTTTCGGGATTATGTAAATATTTCCCACATTTGCTAAATCGTCTAAAAACTTATTGGTCTTGTAATAACGATCGCCGTTTTTAATAAACTACCCTCTTTTAAATTAGCGGCATTTTCTCAAAGTTTGTAGCAGTTTACTGCGCCAAAAACACGCTCTAGTAGGTATGAGAACAGATAATATGTATGAGCTTATAGATTTGGAGATCTTAAAGACTGTTATTTTTACCCGCTACGGCGTAGCCAAAAGGAAGGGTTATGATTTTAGCAGTATATGTATGTCTGTGTGTTTGTATTTACGTATGGTCCTCCGTAGTGCCTAAACTATTTACCCGATCTTGATGAATACCTAAGGTGTCAATAGATACGTCATTATAGCCCGGGGGCCCGGGTAACATGGCTACATTTTTATTTAGTAGTCGGGTTTTTTGTTGTAGTATACCACGCAAATTCTTGTTGAATATATAAATGGAAAGAGGACATTACATTTTGTATTAAATTTCCTTGAATATAAATCCATGACCCTTTTGACCTTCTGCCACATCTGTTCCCCACATTATCTCCACCGTTCCATAATCGTAGATCGGTGGACAATTATCGCGTATGATTTACGAGAGGGCTGGCAGAAGGAATGCTATAAATAACGATTAATGATCCAGTATCGGCGTCCGCTAGTTATTTATCGAGCTGCGTTGAATCAGACGGAGCGTCCTTGTGCTAACAGTTTTTAGAACCACTGTTACATTCTTGTTGAAAGTTTATTATCAGTAATGTACTGTTAAGTATCTATCACAGCTAGTCTGAAAGTGGGGAGGTGTTGTGTTCCGAAAATGGGCAAGAATTTAAAGGATTTAGTTGTATTCAAAACAGGAAAGGTCTGGCGAAAGTAATGTGTTTTCAAAATCTCAGACGAAACTTAACATGTCAACTATTTGGATATGGTTTTCTAACATAAACTTTCTATTGTTTTTCCGATAGAGCTTTTACATATTCATTATAGCTACATATAATAGCGTAACCTTGTGGAGAAGCTGATTCTGGAACCAGAAACGTGACCTCCACCAAACCGCACTGTGCCCGCGTTCTGGGTTATGAATCTCTTCTTCTCAATGAGAGTATAAGCCTGTGGCCCAGTAGTGGGAACAACAGGCTGATCATACTATAAAATAGCAAGCTCATATGGTGCAGCTTACAGATTTCGAATAAACTGCTAAAGGTTCGTACGCATAAATTAATGTTTGAATATTTACCATGTAACTAACCACCATTTACCATTAACAACGGCCACTGCCGCATAGATAAACTGCCCAATAAGTACGTGTAAACGGTTAACTGTAATAAGTTAATAACATATCGAATTTAACTAGGTGTAGGTACTAACTGTTGTAGAGTGCGTTAATTGGTTGTCTCGGTAACAGCACGTTACTGGTAACTATTTACTAGTAATTCGCAGCTCCATGTAATTGCGAATGATATGATAATCAGCATTATGATTCATAACAAGATAACTGAGTTACTGTTAGTGCTAAACGCAAGTTAAATCTTGAGGTTATGTTATGTTAGAAGTCAAAGTGCCTACAAAAATGGATATATAGCAATAATGGTAATCAAAGCAGAGGAAGCAGTTAGCAATATCGTATAATTCGGTGTTGCTAGTCTACGGTTTCAAAATATGCTATACACAGTTAATATGCTAGCCACTTGAGAGCACATGAAAGAGCAGCACATCAAAGCTCTCCGAAACCACACCAGAAAGCCGTCGAATGAAGTCTCTGTGGTCGAAGTCAGCTAGATGGCATCATACATCATCATACACATGATTAAAGCAAGCAAGCGAACGAAAACATAGTCTTCATATTTTTCTAAATAAAATGTAATGTTGCTGTAATGCTGATGCATGCCATCAACCGGGCACAAATTTCAATTGCTTTTGATAAATTTCGAATGCTGGTACTGTTGTCCACACACAGAGTTCGCGAGCGTATAGATAGAGAGATAAAGTTGACCTTGGTCCTGAGGTCAGAGTATGTTGCATTAACATTTATTGTTTATCCTATAAAAGATTAAGGCACATTAACATCTGTACTACCAAGATCAACATTAAATGATAGTTATTATAAAATGAATATAAAACTAAATGTTTTAGAAACGCGATAGTTGTCTAAATGAAAGTTTGTAAGTGGTAGGTAGTCTGAAATTGTAGATATGTATGTAGTTTTGAATAATTTAGTCGTTTAATTATTTTAACGGTTTGAAATAACAAAAGATCTAGAGCTATAATATTATTATTCAAAACTGTGGATTACAATGTTTTACATAAAGATACATAAAATCCTAGAATTATCTACATAAATGTAGCTACAAGTAGACTGTATAAAATAGATTTCTTTATTGAACATAGTTGAGAGCAGAATTTCAAGTTTTGCAGTCTGAATGAAAACGTAATTTCTATTTTAAATTAGTGAAAGTATTTTTTCAAGAATCATCCAGAAAACTCCTGATACAGTTATCTTGAAAGAAATCTTTATATTTTTATAACTATCAAAATGTTAGAGACTTATTAATCATTTTATTTAGCCGTGTGGTATCCGGCAGAGTAGAATAGAACCAACATTACACTCACGGGTGTCATATAAGGCGACTAATGTCTGAGGCAGAACACCTTGCGCCTCCGTAGACCAGAGAATGGGCAGCAGCGTTTTCCGTTAGTCTTTCATCACTGCGATCTCCAATCCGCCTGCCAAGCGTGGAGATTACGGCAAATTCCTCCCATTATGGGACAGGCTTATGTCCAGCAGTGGACGTTATGGGCTGTTGTAGTAATCATTTTATCGATCAAAGTTTTACAAAGACTTTATAATTTACCTTCTTATACAGAATTAACCGATTACGATGAAACAGAAACTAAATAATACCTCAAGATACGCACAATGTATATGTATATAAAAAAAATAAAACAGACTTCAAAAAAAAAACACAAAAAACTGAAAAATAACTTTAGGTAGGTACAGATTTTGTCACCAGCTGAACCTAAAGTTATTTTTAACTTTTTTTTTAAGTCTTATTTATTTAGTCGTTTTATTTTTTGCAAAAAAGTTTTTTATTTATTTTTCCATTTTTAGTTGTCCCCAAACAAGTCGCCATGAATTTATTTATTTATTTAATGCACAATGTACGCAACTAATTTTACATGCTAATCTTACGCTATACCTTTTCAAATAAAAAAAGAATTTTGAGAATCGATCCACAAATGGGGAGAAATCAGGTAACATACATAAAAAAAAAAACAAAATACATACACACGAACATATAACCTCCTCCTTTTTTGAAGTCGGTTAAAAAGTTATCTACATTGGTTTCGTAAATTTTACGTGATGCTTGATCATCGAAAGTTCGAAACAGACAAATAGATAAACAGACAAACAGATAAACAGAGAAAAATTCCAAAAATGCTAGAAATGAGTTCTGTTAATTATCCTTTAACACCCTGGCAATTATCGAAATATTTTCGATGTACAAAAACGATTTTTCTACAGATTTATTATATGTATAGATGACAGTCTCCGTAGGTTAGGTATGAAATGAAAACTTCAATAACACATTGTCCTACACTAGAATTTTCACTCTTGGGCACACAAATCTCACTAGTACAAATACACAGACCCGGAACTATAATGTGTAGGTCGAACAAATATTTGTTCAGTGCGGAAATCTAGCATGCGACCGAGAGTACACACAGCGCACTCTACTGTTCGCTAATCGAACTACGAATCTTTAAACCCTTGGGAAAATGGGTTTCAAGAATACTATGTATTATAATAATCAAGAGCTTGTGCCGACGTAATTCAAGGAGATGAAAAATTCTATAGTACTTGGCTATAGTGTCGCTCTCTATTGGTGAAAGATTTTTTGTTAAAAAACATTCAAATAGTTTACCTCTATATAAAGGGTGTAAAACACCTCTTAACGAAGCCGAAAAGCACTTGTTGTCCTTGTCATTATGATCATTTTTTTGTTCTACACCATACCCTGGGCACCTTCTAGTTACGGAGATATTGGGGGTCAAAGTTCCAACTTTTTGACAAGTTTTTTTTTAAATACAAGTTTATAATGTTAGATTTTTAAACACCTCCACGACCCCCGTACTATTAAATCCATCAATCAGCACAATGTTTTGAGTGCGTTACTTTGAGTTCTACCACAAAACATGATTTTTCAAACCCAAAAAAAAAGTCGTTTCCCAGCAATTATTTTTGCGTCAAGTTACTTAGTTTGATGTACAGAATGCTTGGTTGACGGCTTCGTGATGAGGTCTTTTACACCCTGTAATATTGGAGCAGCGGTGGCCAAGTGGTGGCGGCCCCGACTTACGAACAGTAAGTCGTGGGTTCGAACCCAGACAGGCGCATTACTTTGTGTAATTTATCTCATCACCGCTGCTCTCGAAACGGTGAAGGAAAACATCGTGAGGAAACCGGCATGTCCTAGAACCAAAAAAATCGAAGACATCTGACATCTACCAATCCGCACTGGGCCCGCGTGGTGGATTATAGCCCATTCCCTCTCATTGAGAGGAGGCCGTGTCCCAGCAGTGGGAACATTAGTAGGCCGATGATGATGACCTCTATATAAACATTATTTTAGATTTAGCTCATGCCTATATTTGTTTAAATTAATTCAGTACCTGTGTGTTCTGTCAAGTAGTGTCAAACTTGATCACACTCTTAAGGAAAAGCGTGGGAGCCAACACGCAAGCGCAAACACGGGAAAATTATGACATTATTAGTAACGATACCAATTAATAACAACGGTTTAATTGTTCATTAAC
This sequence comes from Xestia sexstrigata, assembly GCA_941918905.2. Lineage (NCBI taxonomy): Eukaryota > Metazoa > Arthropoda > Insecta > Lepidoptera > Noctuidae > Xestia > Xestia sexstrigata. Next base: position 1,618,190 of record OW799201.2, on the reverse strand, counting down.
AACCGATGTACAAGTGACGGAACTGTCGAAGGTGACACGAACGTAACCGATCATTACAGCTGATTTGTCATGTTACATCATTTTTAATTAGGTTTTTATTTTCAATTACCATGATGTATAAGAGAGAAAGGGGCCTCCTGTTGAGAGTTACTATTGTACAAGAATTTAAACTCAAGATTGGCGAAAGTATTGGCCAAGGTAATAAGGACTAGTCGAAAGCTACCGTTTGTTTATTAAATTGTGCAGTATTTTTTCTTTGGAATTTCAAGACCAAGCAAGTCCCTCACGGTGACCCTCTTCAGTGCAAAGGATACCAGTGGGACTTACCAGCTATTAGTACATCGAAATCGAAGCACCTCGGAAGTATATCGTTCATGAATTCTAATGTAACTCGTGGAGGTTACACACCACAATTTGCAACACTTGTGTCATTTGATGCAATGAAGCAATTTCTGATCAACAAGCCAGAGCCATATGGCTCTGGCTTGTTGATCAGAAATGCATGAAGCGTGAGTATATACTCACACTTCATGTGTTAATCATAGCTATTGCCTAGATCACAGCGCAGTACCTAACTATTGCAGCTAGTCGTTGCATCAGTGATCAGTCGCAGGCGCATTTACACAAGCAAGTATTTTTCTTTCGGATCGTCCCAGCAATTGAACCGGAAAGTAATCGGTTGGAGACGTTTGACCCCAGACGGCACTGCAATGTTTGTCGTATTGTTTTTTTTACAGATTACAATATAATTTGGTCTAGTTCACTAAATGTATCTAGACCGTTTTTTTGCACTTTTCATCCTTCCCGTGTGCCAAATTCCATCGAAATTTATTTAGCCGTTATGGCCAGTATTTCTGTATTTAAATTCTTTAGCATTTATAGTATTGGTATGGTTAAAATGGACCATTTGTTCTAAATAAACTTAAACTATTCTATCTTTGTTCTCAATAAGATTATCAGCTTGATCTCGATATGATCAGTTTCAAGATCAGTACGATCTCGGTGCGTAGGCCACAATTATCCATTATCTATAAAGCTGGGCATTAATAGCAATGAGCAGACCCCGCCCACCCCCGCAGGCCGGAGGGGATCATTATAACGTTAACAGTTATGCGCAAGAGCACGGACGTGGAAAATTATTCGCCGAGGTGCGCGCTTCCGTGCGCTGCGTCTGCAAATAAGAGGCTGGAGAAGTACCATTCGAGAAATACGCGTGACTGAGAAACTAAGTGGTGGTTGGGGAGTTTTGCAGCAATATTCCTAGTTTGAACAATTTAAAGTGGTAAGTAAGGATGGGCTTTATTTGAATGATATCTCGAAAATCGAATGAAATCGTCATTTTGATGTCTTGGCTCATTTCGAATTGAACTCGCAGTCGGAAGACGAGGGCATCAAAATATTGTTAAGACTACTACATCTGTGGGACTTGGATACTTCCTCAACAATCCGCGTGTAAAGAGCTGCTGCCAAAACAGTTTTTATCTTCTTTCCTGTAACTTCTCTACAAACCGCAATAAAAACTGGTGCAGCCTTCAAGTAGCCATGAGCCAGAAGCTCAAAGTACTCCAGAGTGTAGTAACGGCCCTGCTTGTATAATTATGCTAATGAGTCCCAGTTCCCTCTCACACGGAAGTGGGCCTTCTGTCAGCCTTTGTGATGCGCATGCGCCTGTACAACGCGAGAACCTCGTCGCATCTCCGATGGTACTGCGCAGATGGAGATAGCGTCGCTCCCGTGCGCAGGTTAGTGTCGCACAAGACGACAGGTCGTTGGCTTAGCGTAAGTTCTAGGAGGCTAGGCTATCTTTATTATTACAAAGTTTAAATATCAATTTCTTCAATAATTTACTTCTATTTGCTTCTTATCTTTTCAAACCGAGATGTCGAAAAAGGAGCAGAAACTGATTTGTGCAGTTATGCATGTAGACACTTTCCTAGGCCCTCAGTGAGGTTACTTTCAGGTGAGTGATAAAGTGATCTAGCATGATTTGAACAAAATCGAAGTGAAGTTGATGACAGCTCGTACCTACTTATTTTTAATTGATTGGAATAAAAATCAGCCTATTATTTAAAAGAACCATACGATGAAATTAGACGAAAGTAGAGTATTTTTTAGAGCGATGATTATGATCATGGTAGATTACCCACAACAACAAGTTGACTGAAGCATTATTTTTTTAAACATGCTTGGAAATTTGAGCATTATTTTGACAACCTTCTTCAAGATAAATCAAAATTGCTGTACTGGCCAGATATATGCGACCAGCAAAAGTTGTATGAAAATCCATATCTGTCATGGTGTAGCGGCCAAATAAATTACATAGTAAACTCATATCTGTCGTGTTATTTAAAAATGGAACGATCTTTCACTCTGAAACATGGCAACCAAGGAGGTAACTTATCGAAGATTTTATTTAAATTTCGAATTGGCTTATTGCAAATAGAATGCGGTGTAGTGAAAAAAAAATAATTCTTCAACGCGATAAAAATTATTGTTGTTTGTGTGTAAATATATGTGCACAATAAACAATTACACGAGTGCAAAAAAAAACTAACAAATTGGATAAAGACACTAAATTACGCAGATACTGAGGCACTATTGCAACACACAAAATGTAACACCCATCCATACACACACACACACACTAACACACACATACAAACACACATACACACAAACACTGTTTATATCTAAGGTACTAAATAAATTGTATATTGCTGTGGAAGAGCGGAGTCTCCTAACACAGGCATTACTTGCTTAAAAGGAGGCTCCAATCACCAACTAATGTAAAAGTTTTTGGTTAAGAAATAAAGATTTTGTTTTTTTTTTTTTTTTTTTTTTTAATAGTATTTGTATTAATTTCCTTGCATTACTTGAGAAAGGTACTATACAAGCCATAGTATTCTTAGCAAGTATTCTTATAACTTTTTACCAAGATAACATTAAAGAAAATTCTGAAAACTAAAAAGTCTGACAACCAGTCTTACCAAGGGGTATCGTATTACCCAGTACTAACTGGGTTGTGGAGGTCAGATAGGCAGTCGCTCCATGTAAAAAACTGGTATTCAGGTGCATCCGTTTAGACTGGAGGCCGACCCCAACATAGCTGGGAAAAGGCTATGCAGCTAATGATAACATTAAAGAAAATTCTCTAATTAAAATTAGCAGTAGCACAAAAAGCCGGTATTGTCGCCGGCCAGACTGCGCGTCGCGTGCGCACCGGTTCATCGACTCGAGCAGTGCAGTGGCCATCACTGGCCCATTCACTGCCAGCGGCCACGACGCCACTACTGTACGTTATCAGTACTCGTAAAACAAAAGGTTGATGGACTGCGCTTGGGTCGTTTCTGGAATATTGGGTTGTTCGTTTTAATAGTTGGTGATTAGTAGGTAAGTGTTGCCGCTAGTAATTACCTAATTACTTCTAAGCTATTATAATTACAGTCCTGGAAAATATGGTGATTTAAGTAATCATGTAGATGGTTTTAACTTCTAAAATCTATATTCAAATGAATAAGCAAATCCTGCCTTTTGCCATTCCCACCGCTAGGTCGTGGTTTATAATTTCTTGATGGATTTCACTTGGCGACGATTTCTCATCTCACGATGTAGGCATTAAACGCAGTTCTCTGGATAATCATTTTTGTTACTATGAAAACTATCTCCTAATCTCGGCATGGTCTATCACAGGTTATTTTGAAATTGAACTTTTTTATCGTTCGTATTGAACTAAAACGTTTCCAATTTGCTTTGCGTCTTGCATTCTCCGGCCAATCAGTCAGGAACTTCTCCTACAAAAGCTAAATGTAAAAACCTAACTGAAGGAACATGTTGTTTCCACTATTCCTAGATACCATCTCAATGAAGACATCAGCAACATCAGTGTGTATCTACTTACTAAGATTCAGTGTAGCGAGCGGTGGTCGCGTGCCGCGCACCTGTTGCTCACATGCATGCGTAAGCGCAGCCCAACACGCAGGAAACATCAGAAGTGTTAGGTACTGTGCCATGTGCATTCCCTCTGAAGAAACATTCACATAAACCATGTTGTATAAAAAAAGATTTCAAATGAGAGAAGAGAGAGAGAAGTAGAGATTTTAAAATGGCACAGTTGTTGAAAAACACGCATAATCGACCTAACCCGAGATAAGTTATCCATCTCACCAAAATAATTACTATCTAGGGTGGATACAGGATACTTTTGTAGGGTCACCGACTATACACCCTCTCCATCAGCTTACTATTCAGTTAGTTTGCCAGATACAGATAACTATTTATGACTTTACCCGTTGTACAAGACCAGAGCATGGCGACAAGTGATTAGCATGGGAAGCTTGAAACTAGATCACTTAATGAGAACTAGCAGTTTCCGTGTTAACTAGATAAAGTGTGGGAGGTAATTTGTATTGTGAGAAAGGGTGGGATGGAACAAACCTGCGTAGAGGATAGGCACTAGAAGCTACTTCGTAAATTGCAAAAAAGGTATCACACAATTTTCGGAAATGCCCAGCCATAGTGAAATGCAAGGCAATGCAACCAATTAATTATACTCACCTGGTTTGTAATTTGTTTTTTTTTTTTTATATTGATGGTACTCGTTTTGATAACCCCAAAATAAACAGTTTTAGTAAACGTGATTTCGTCATCCAATCTATCGATAGTAGATTCAGTCGGTTAGGCCCGACAGCTCGGCACGCAAAAAATGTGCATAGAACTGCTGAGAAAACGGTATTTTTAATGCGCCAGACATTGCAGTTGCAATCTCTAAAATGTCTGAAATGATTCCAGCTAGACTAGATCACTATCGATAGAGACTTCAATCAGTCAGACTACATTTAGATCTATCTAGTTTCCTTTGTTCACCACAAAAATATTTTATTTCCTTCAGGTTTCACATAGTTGAACTCAAATTACTTAGCGGTAGAAACAGCCTAGTAACAGTTTTATTAGATAAGTTTTTGTACCGATCAGGTAATGTAATATCGGACCGTTAGCGCCAGCGGTACCGATGTGCTATCTCGGAGATCAGGAGTTACGTGTTCCTATTACTAACGGCTGGTTAAGCGTTGGTTGGCGATCAGTATGCTGTGGAGGTGATCACTTGGAGGCAATCATTGAGTCGTATGGCTTTATAATTGTTATGGGAATCGTTCTTGTTGAACGGTGTTTTGTGGATGTTTTGAAGTGGTGAAGTGGTGTAGGTTGAATTGATTATGGGATATTTATACTTAGCTTCATTCTTCATCTATGTCTTATGATGATGTTGTCATATTGCAATGTGACGATGTTGTTTGTTAAAATCAATAATTTATTTAACTGTGTGTGTTTCATTATTTTAATAACCTTATAAGCCGTGTACCCGATGAGATTTTCCATCGTTAAACTATTGAATTAACTTACAAACATGTATTGAACCCGTTCAGGTGATGAATTAAAAAAAAACATTTTTTTGGTCACCTTCTTTAAATAAGGAACTCTTGCTTTTGGTTTAGGCTGTGCGTCTGTCCATTATTTTAAGAAGATTCAGCTCAAACAAACAACGCATTTACAATTAGGATATTATTTTTTTGCCCCAAATCTTTTGAAAACCTTCTCAGTAATCAGAACAAATCCCTATTCTGATAAGCAATTGTCCAAATCTATTCTACTGTCTCTGCCCTGCTTGGTGTCACATTTACATACAAATCTATGCATCTGGACTGGTTCGCACTGCGCCAATCAGAGCGTAGGGACGCTCTCAAAACGCTCAGCTTTTCATTCGCAACACGGTTGTTTGGGTGCTGTACCGCTTTTTGGTTAAAAGTGAAAGCTTTCCAAAGAATTTTGTAGTTCTCTATATAATTATGGTGATTGAAAAGTTTTGTCCCAATTATAAACAATACATTAGATAGTCCGATTAATAAAAACTGCCTTGTGGGTAGAAATAAAAGTGAAGTCTTGAAATTAAGCTAACGTTTAGTTCCGATGATTTACTCGGGTATTTTTTCCCTCAAAATAATCGTCACTACTACGTCATCATCAGTCTTTTGCCCTTATCCCAATTCCCCGGCGCAGCATGTCTTCTTCCATACTTCTCTATTACTCGTCATCTCATAGTTTACTCTAGTCATAGGACTAGATTAGCGATCAGGAATTGGGCAGATATACCTGCGAACGAGTGCAGAATGAACAGCATCTGATCTTGCCAATGAGAATATTACGACAGTTATGTTACTGCTTTCTCCACATTATAAATGCTGCACATTTCACCAAAACCTATTATAATGCCAAAAGGGCTGACTATGTCCATATCTCAAAGCCACAAATTGGTTGTTCTTCTTTAAGACATGTTTATAGTGTAGCGTAGAGCTTTCACGTAACTTAATATTTTAATTAAACTCATTTCCATCTCCACATAACCTAAAGTGACGTGTGAAGGGCCCGTTATCAGTTACTATGTTAGTGTGTCGGTGTGTCGAAGGGCTGGGCCGGTCGCTGCCGGTGCTAATGACTTCGGGTCCCGAATGTTTACCAAATACCGGACGGCAGAGTGATGGCGCAAACTGGTTAGGTGCTTTTGGGTCAAATATTGGACAAACCTAGATATTTGAGCATGGTACTTTAAGTTGACCACGATTAACATAATATAGCTTTTAAACTCAACGTTAAAGTTTAGGGTTGGTTATCTCGTAAGCCCCTACAGACTAAATCGAGACATCTATAGACGATTTTAAGCAAAACTGCCCTTTTGTCCTAATCATGATGTCATCAATCACAAAGGATATGGTTACTAATCCTCTTCAATATGCCTTATGCGCCTTTTATCTTGTGTTGCAAATAAGCACCAACCTTTTCGACCTTCGTTTTGACAAGACCGTAAGACAAAGATGACTGCAATCTGTACAAACAGTTATAGCAAATCCCGAAGACGACCTTGCAGAGATGCAAAGGTGCCACTTGACAGTCTTACCATGCAACGTTCCCAAAATACTTAATGACGAGTAAAGCCGAAGGTTTCCTAACTGATTACCATACCGGCCCTGCGACCTTGTGGCACAGTACCGACTGGTTCTGTCTGTTTGTTCGTGTGTCTGTGTGCTCGTCATGTTTGTCGTTAAACACTATGTTTTATTGATTTACACAATCGTTTGCCTTCAAGTATTGTTTGTACTTTGTAGTCTCTCGCGGATTGAACGAGGACGTAGATTCGTAAATGTGTTTTTTTTTGTAAATGGTTTTAGAAAATCATCACTGTTTGTGTGGACATTGATGATTTCCAAAACAACGATTCTAATAAGAATAAATATTTACATAATAATGATAGTACGAGCCGTGCCCCAAATAGAATTACCCAGCGGCAAAGCAAAGCTCACCATTGACGAACTTATAAACAAAGCTCACCATTGACGAACTTATAAACAAAGCTCACCATTGACGAACTTATAAACAAAGCTCACCATTGACGACCTTATAAACAAAGCTCACCATTGATGAACTTATAAACAAAGCTCACCATTGACGAACTTATAAACAAAGCTCACCATTGACGAACTTATAAACAAAGCTCAGCATTGACGAACTTTTACAGAAACTCTCATCACCTTTTTTAACCCAGTAACTTCCCAGCCGGTGACAAAAACACTGAATAATAATAATAATAGTTCTTTATTTCTTCTCACAATGACAAACTTAGTCTAGGTTTCACATTATTATTTGTTTTTTTACCAATGTGAGGATGTGGTGTCTGAGTTAGGCGTAAAATGCCTGTATTACAAATCACCAGGTCCCCACCCCACAGAAGAACAGAAAGTTTTACTTAACAAAATATGATAATAGAATACAATGTTATAGATAAGGAGATTTATGAACAAAAACTTATTATAATTTTGGGGGGTAGAAGTTAAAAAGAAACTATTAACAAAAAGTTAATCAAGGCGCCTGTGTTGTGTGTATTGTGTGTCTATGAGAGTGTATAATGCTAATGTGTAGTGTTGAGTGTCAGGTGTAGTGTGTCGATGTGTACCTGAGAGGGTTTTGGTGCACGTTATAAACGTATGTCGTACTAATTTAATTTGAATGAAGTAGACTTTCTGTAAAATTATAATCCAAATTTATTAACCAGTCCGAAACCAAAGACTTACATTTGGTTTTTGGCAAGGGATATAGCGCTAAGGTTCGATTTACTTTATTGTATAAATTTGAACCCTGGTAGCAGAAAAACCGATGTGCAAACTTGTTTTTGAATGACGATGAAGAACAGACTACGTATTTGCGACGTTTGTTTCTGATTCTTTCTGGTTCAAAAGCTGTTAGGGCATGTTGTTTCATAACCGTTCTCAGGATGAATAGCTGCCTCACAGTAAGTACCTCCCATTTCGAATAGAGATCAGTGGTTGGGTGATAAAAAGTTAGAAACAAACTAAACCTTTAGGAGTGCTCTTTGTGCTCTCTCAACTTTTAAAAGATGGGTTTTACATGTGCCACCCCATGTGGTGATACAGTATTCAAGCTGAGACTGACAGAGAGCATAGTAGACCGATTTTATAACAGATTTTGGTGCAGTGTTTCTTAAGGCTTTAAATATTACCATAAGTCTACGCACTCTCGCTGATAAAAGATTAACATGATCATGAAATTTAAGATTTCTGTCAATAATTACTCCTAAGTACTTTGTAGATTCAGTGTTTTTAAGGTTGGGACACTGACAAATTGTGTCGTTTGCATTTAGGCATGAATGGGAGACAATTTTCAAAGAGGGATCCGGTTTGTCGTTAGTTTGGATGGAAAACGTGATGAGGTTCGTTTTTCTATATTTAATGTGAGTAAATTCTTATTTAACCAACTGATCACAGTGTTCATGCCTATCTGAGCTTTGTCAAAAACTTCATGCCAGGAGCTCCCACTAAAAAGTAAAGCCGTATCATCAGCAAACGCAACAGTTTTCGAATCTGGACACATGTGACATATGTCATTTATATAGACTAGGAACAGCGTCGGTCCAAGAATACTGCCCTTTGGAACTTCAAATGTCACTGGGACCTCTTCACTAGTTACGTTACCGATTTTAACATACTGTGTTCTGTCGGTTAGGTAATCTTTAAAAAGTTTTGATTGAAGATCCCGGATACCCAGGCTTTCGAGTTTTGTTAACAGAATAGGAACAGAGACTGTGTCAAAGGCCTTTGCTAAATCTAAGAATATTCCAATCGTTTTCCTCTTTAAAACTATGTTGTTAACTATATAATTTGTTGTTAGCGTTAGTCTAGGTCTAGGCTTATCCCCAATGGATGGAACTTAACGGTTGTATTTAATTAAACTAATTACTGTAACTAAAACTAGAACTAAAAGAGTAAAAGATAACATAAAATGAAAATCTACAAATGTGTGAACCTTTAGTTCACATATTCATAAATTCCTCTCACAATACTTCTGACAGGCCAACAAAATCTTTGTCCATCTATCCGCAAACATACCTAACTTTCAAAATCTGGGTATATTGTACACACACACACACACATACACACACACATCTGCGTACCCCCTCAGAGCATACAGGCGTGATGTTACGTCATGATGTTGTATAAACAATAAACATCCAAGCGATTGCAGCAATGACGACAGATTTGCCGTCTATTTTTGAAGAGTTCCATTGTATATCTCCGAAGATCAGCATCAGATTTTCACCAAATGGGACCACCTCAGGAGTATACTCTTTTAAATAAAAAAAGAATTTTGAGAATCGGTCCACAAATGGGGGAGAAATCAGGTAACATACATAAAAGAAATAAAAAATACATACACACGAACATATAACCTCCTCCTTTTTTGAAGTCGGTTTAAAAGACATGTATTTCTTAATCCAGAAGGTGGAGCTTTGGAATGGATTTCATTATCTCTATATCTACTGCGACAGTTATATTTCCGTTCGACATTCTAATCGCACAATTTTAACGAAAAATATTTATAGCCGTTTGGGTTTCTCAGTACATGGTTGCTTAATTCAGTATCCTTTACTTTTACTGAACCTAATTGGACACACTGTTACGATGTCTCATGTCGCTTAAAACAATACAATTACCATTTCTATCTAAAGGAAAGTGCTAAAGAAACATACATAAATTGATATTTATGTTTTTTCTCTCGCCGAATTAAAATCAAGTTAGTCAACAAGTATTTCTTTAAGGAAAATATTTTATTACCATTCATTAGATACGTCACGTCCACTACGGATGAGAGAAAACCGAAAGCAGGTTTGCATCCTTGGACAAATGACGGACATACAAACTAAAATTAGCGTTAAGCCCGCTTTTACGAAGACTAAGCAAGCCCTTAAATGAATATCTAAATGCTGTATAGCTGTTGGAATTCCAACTCTATCCGCTGGGAAAATTGTTGCAAATGTAACAGTACTTATGCTTTTGTTTAAGCATCTATTGAAGTCTCGCCTAGTGTTCGTGAAAACAGAGACATATTTTGTTTGGCAGATTCCCTGTTAGAAAAGTGAATGTGTGAGCCTAGCCCTGTGGTTCCGGTGAATGTAGTCAAGTTAGCGTATTCATCAATGTTATTGGCTGTTTGTGGGTACTTCCTTTCCTCGACTTCTCTCCGGAATAAGCAGAAATAAACACGCACACTTTGTGTCAGTTTTTGTTCTTCCCGGCAGTTGAGCACTTTCATACTTTCGTGAGTTGGTTTACCTTCTTGGGTATTAGTTGTGCCGTTTCTATACCTCAAAATGTTGCCAGCTGACAATTAATGACAACTACGTTTTTGCAGACTTAACGCTTCAACTATCTTGTGTTTTATTAGTGTTTAGCACTCACAACTACGATTTGTTAACACACGCGTGATAGTACACGGAATTTATGACCTCCTTGAGTTTAACCGCCCCTTGCGGGAAAGGTGTCGAATCACTACATCACCGCGGTACTAACCTCTTATAAGTTACCACCCCTAAGGGTTAGGTACATCTCAATGATCGTCAATTAAAAATATCATGTTATTTTTTTTTTTAATTGAATAATGTCCTGCAATGTGAGTTTTAAGGCAATTCACTCATTGGAAATCTTAAACTCATCGACACATACAGAACACGGACGACCTGAACTGCTGTGTCACAAAAGTTACGCAAAAAAAATGGTTTCTGAAGGGGTTAATTTTGTGATGAAAGTTTTACGGAAGTTTGTCATTTTATCCGATAAGAAATCTCGGTAAACTCACCGATAGTTAAATACATAAAACAAGTAAAAAATTTTTCAAATCTACTCTACTACGTCATCAACAAAACATCCCAAATCACAGTTTCTCACAAATTACCAACGAAATTAACCCGATACAAAAACATAACGAGGTAATTAACTAATTACTCAAACCTAACTAGTGATTATCACGCACCCACTCAACAGGCGCTGGTCATCAACAAATGACTGACAAACATACGCAACAGTAACAAATGATCTAACAACGAATTAGATCGCGGAGTGTAGGTACCTGTCAAGACGGCTTGACGGGTGATGGACTGACGAGAACTAATTAGGAGGTTTGAGCGATGACAATTATTATTAAACGGATATTAAATTTGGGTGTTTAGATCAATGAAATAAGGAAACAAAAATGGGAATGCGTATTTAGAGTATTGTTACTACTAATCGGTTTGATGAAGGAAAACATCGTGAGGAATCCGCATATCTTAGAACCCGAAGGCATACATTCATTAACCCGCACTGGGCCCGCGTGGTGGATTACAGCCCACTTCCTCTCATAGAGAGGTCTGTGTCCCAGCAGTGGGAACGTCTTAATCGGCCTATGCCAATTATGTTGAAAATAATAATAACAGTACTTAATACGTTTTGCCTTGGTTCGTTTGTCTAGACTTCGGTAATAAGGTTGCTATTTTTGTCCACATTCTGTAGGTCAAACGAGTTATAATATTTATTGTATTACATCATACTCATACTTACATGATTTCGCCATGTTCACATGACAAATACTTAGGGAATCTTGTAAAATAAAATATTTGCACAATGTCGTGAAGACCAAAACATTTTTACTGAGTAAACATCTTAGCGTTGGAATGGGGACGCATAACAACGCCTTTAGTGTGATTTCATATCCAGTTTTAACAAATCTAAGATAAACATACAACAAAATTGTTTGGATTGTATAATTTATTTTTTACATAAATGATCGATGTTTAAGCTATTACGGTAACTATGGTTTAATAATAGAAGACAAGCTTTTTAACTTACTACATGATACGTTATAATTACGGTTATAATTACGATCTATACGACACAGGCTAGTAAGTAGGTATCTATGTCTGACGTCGGACCAATTATGACTATGACTAAGTGTCTAAGATTTAAATATCTTCCTCAGGGACTCGGACAAGTAGATTTTTTGTACGTATGTTTCTGGTTAAGCTACAGGCCATTACTACTGTATCTTCTTATTAAAAAAAATAACATTAACTTACTAATTCAGCAATACCTTCACAGGTTTCAGTATATTTTCTAATATTAAAGGCCGCAGACAACAACAGCGGCTCCTAAAAACCCCTACTAGCGTAATGTCGTGCGCCCGCGCCTACGACAACCGCACAGCAATGTATCATTTATCTCGCGTGACAACCAGCCAGGGCTTGTCGCTGAAGATTGTAGCTACGAACCCTTTGGGGGATTCTTAGTGATTATCAAACTTTGGACACGCAAGAATTTCGGAGCTTATCCAGTCATTTACATGAGAAAGCTGGAAAGTCCAATCATGTCGAAACGGCTGAACAGATTTAAATGTGATAGAATGCGACCTGAGCACCTGAACCAGTGACATTCCATCACCTACTTATAACGAAACTGGAAAATGTATTGGATTGACATCAGCACCGAAAAGTTTATGTTGTCACCTTCACGAGGCCCTCTGGAGAAATTTTAGATTAATGTTTTTGAGATAATTTCTCTATAGTCTGAGGGACTGCAGTTTCATGATGATGTGGTTTCTTGGAGATAAGTTGAAGTTCTTTTAGTTGTAAAAAAATATCAGTAAACAAAACAAAGAAATTAATATAATGAACAAACCATAATTTTTGAGAACTTTCACATTAAAAACAAGTTCATGTTCGCAGCATGACTTATAGCAGGCAAGGTGGCTCTGAAATCCATTGACTCAATACTTTAATTTTATGTAACAAATCTGGTAAGTATCTTTCTTTTCTCTGTAATCTTTTACAAGGTCGGTTATTGATATAATTTTCTCATTCCTCCCATCTCGAAAGCTTACCGTTTTAAAAGTATCTAGATACTTTTACAGCTAACTTATAAAATACAACTGCAATAACAAACATAACAGTTGTTGACGGGCACGTTATTATGCCACGACTGATTACTCCACAGTTACAGAACTTACAGAACAATTACGAGCCTATTATGTTTTCTAATTAAAAACTTCATTAGTTTATATTTACGTATAATTACTCACTGTAATTAGAAGACGGACCACCCACCTGTAACAAAACAATGCACACATTAATCATTTGCTGTGCTAAAAGAATGAAAGATGTGAAATTATTTTGACAAGCCAATGTCATAGGTTTTGCCATCAATAAAACTGGCCACAAATAAAATAGATGACAAAACAAAAAAAAACAATGACTGGTCTCTATTTTTCTCGAAAAAATCTGACATATTATTATTTGTTTTTTTTTTATATCTATTTTATTATTTTGTAACCGGTAGTATTGATTTGTATTTTAATTTACATTCAAACTTTTTGGCGCAATCTTATTTTCTGTTGTGTTTATTTTAGGTTTTCTACGAGTTCTTCAGCAGTTGGCACCAGTGCGTGTTTTATTAGTGAAGTTTATTGTATTAACACCTCTTTGAAAAATGCAATGATTTATTTATTGATTATTATAGGTTCAGCAACAGCTTCTGTGTACAGCATTTAAGTATACATAGGTTTTACTGACTTAGACTTACACAGTGAATGATACATGAATAGTAAAAATTTAATTAATAAAATCTTTTTTTGAAAGATTTTGTGTTAGAAACACATTTTACAAACCGTGGTTTAATAAATATCGTTAATTGTCATTTACCAATTCAGATAACGTAAGGCTTGTTTTTCTCAATTGACCGAGGTGGCCATGACATTATAACTAAGCTTCATTTAACAGCGGGTACTAGGAAGCGCATTCAGCCATTGTGTACTGTGTAATGAGCAGAGCTGTCATCTGCTAGATTACTGTATGCTTGTACCCATGTTAATCTGTTTAAGAGGTACAGATTGTAGGCTTTTTTTAGTTTAATTTGTCTTTGATTTAATTTTTACCTCGTTTTCGATTTTTGGCGTATTCTGCTGTGTTAACTTATTCCTTCTTTCAGTTTTTTTAAAGTAAATTAGACATTTAATGGGTCATTGTAGTGTTTAATTTAAAAATAGGTACTTCAATCTATGGCCAATGTTGACTAATTCACACTAAAATAAAAGTTTACAATCGTTGCTAATGATTAACTTACATCAATAAAGAAAATGTAACCTTACGACAGTATTCAAGAAAATCAATAAACCTACTGCAATCTACAAAATAGAAACCCTATAATCACAACTTTCATTCCCACATAACTCTCAAACAATCCCACACACCATAACATTTGAAACATTTGCAAATAGCCATATCGATCAACCTTCCAGCCATCAATATCGCCCAATTACGTTCAAACTTACCCGGCGATAAGGCTGAGTCCGGGGCACAGTATAGAGACCAGTAAATCAACTAGGCCTTTTTTGTGAAAACAAACGAAGGTGTTAGGTAGGTCAACTAAACCACCTGTCTCGACCCGATAACCCCGACTTACTCACGTGTCACCTGAAGCATGCTTAGAATTCGTGTAAAAGCTTTGCACGTGTGTGTGAACAGATTCCGAAATTTCATTAAAAACCAAAGTTCTCTGTTAAAATCATCAGTATCATCACCCGCAGCACGACTTCACCCATTGCTGGGTATAGACCCCTGTTTGTGCCAAGCTCAAGGAGTGTGGTGCCAGCCATATGCAGGTTTTACCCGCATTGAAATCTGTTGGGGTCGACTTCCAGTCTAACCAGATGCATCTGAATACTAGTATTTTATATGGAGGTCTGTCTAGCTGAACTCAGTTACTGGGTAATACGAGACCCCTCGCTAAGACAGCACTATACTTCGTTAGTACCAAGTAAAGTGCTGTCTTAGCGAGGGGTCTGTAACCTGTTACCTTAAGCATACTTAGAATTCGAGTAAACGCTTTGCATAAAATATGATTATGTGTGAGCCGATTCCGACCATTATTTTGTTCCTAGTTGACATACTGTATACAGGGCGTAAACAACCTCATCACGAAGCCGTCAACCAAGCATTCTGTACATCAAACTAAGTGACTTTACGCAAAAAATATTGCTGGAAAACTACTTTTTTTTTTGGGGTGAAAAATCATGTTTTGAGGTAGAACTCAATGTAACGCACTCAAAACATTGTGCTGATGGATGGATTGAATAGTACGGGGGTCGTGGGGGTGTTTAAAAAATCTTACATTCAAAACTTGTATTTAAAAAAAAAACTTGTCAAAACGTTCGAACTTTGACCCCCAATATCTCTGTAACTAGAAGGTCCCCGGTATGGTGTAGAACAAAAAAATTATCGCAATGACAACAAGAAGTGGGAGAACAAGTGCTGATCGGCTTCGTTAAGAGGTTTTTTACACCCTATATTATTTCTAATAAGTTTACTGTGGCAGCGATAAGGCTGTGTCCAACCGGGGTCAGTAATAGGTTAGTGGGCGAGCCAGTGCTGGCGTGATGTGGGAACCGCGGACAAGTGCGCGTGAGTCGGACGGCCTTGCGCCTGCGCACTCAGCCACGCCCACCTCTCTAGTGTTGTGACTGTTGTGATTTTGAGGTAGATGATGTGGTTTGTAGTTGGGGCTTGAAGGATGGTGAACGATGTTTGAGGAGGAGTAGATTCCTGTACAGGTAGCTATGCAAGATGATTTTATCTAGCACAAAAGACATGCGTAAATCCGCTAGCTATTTAGTGCGAAATATTTGTTTAGTTTCTTGACAAATTCCCGGGGTGTACCTACTTAAAATCTTGCTGTTTTTACCAAGAAAGAGGAAACTGTCTACTTAATGCTTAACGCAATCCTTGTCAACTAGGCTATGCTTTATAAATAGTTAACTTTTTTTTTATACTTGCCTGTATTTATTTATTAATATAGGTTCACCAACTTCTTCACCAGCTTCTATGTACAGCATCTAAGTATACATAGGTTTTACAGTCTTGGACTTACACAGTCGCCAATTACAGTTGAAATAAAGATATAGAAAGTCTTTGTATCAATAAAGATGGATCACCATCTCGTAACTAAGAGACAGGCAGCTTCAATTCGTTACTTATAGTTAGCATTATGATCGGCCATAACCTCCGACCCACCACGTGGTGGAGTCAATAAACCTGGCCTCCTGCATACGTATTAAGTGAACAGGCGTGAAGGTCAAACGGGGCTGAAAGTGTTCTGTGGTGCCGTCGCACGTCGGTAAGAAATAGATAAAATAGGTATTAGGTATGCTAAGTTTATTGACTTTATGATCATTTGAATGGTGTTGATGTTTTTATGATGAGATTTTCTGAACTGGCGAAATCTATATGCACCGGTGAGTATACACCTCTCCGGAAAAGCTGTTTAAAAACTTAGGTGTTGAAAATTTCATTAAAAGTAGGTACTATTTCTCATTATTTGAACTATAGAAATGGATTCCGTGGCCGAATCATGCTGATTTAAAACAAAATCTATAGGTGAAAAGTGCAATATGAACGTCTTCGTAAAGTTTCAGTTATTTCTAACCAATAGTACGGTAGGCTGCTCGTCAGTAGGACTATGAGCTGGCCTAGCTTAGTACCGAGTTTCTATAGAATAAGAGACCAGCTTATACTGGTTTTACCACCAATGCCTGCGGCCTATTATACCTAGTGTTCAAAGTTTACGCACTAAAATAACAAGCTGGTTACTCTAAATGTCAGCTATAATGAAAACCACTTGATTCAAATAGCCACAATTGAGCCCGTCGGCTACCTAATATAAATAATTAGTAGTAAATGAAATGAATTACATTACGAATGGCCGAAAGGCGGGCTAGCCGCGCCCAGCGACCGTGGGTTAGCAGGTTCTATGCTTGAGCAATGCCAACACCAACGATGATTTAGTACGGGAGTTAGTGAACTTTAACTTAAATACTTTGGGTGTTTTCGAAATTGAATAAGTTACAATATGTAGTACTGTCGTAGAACCGTGATCATATCTTACTTCGATGTTGTATCATTTCGATCATAGTACCCTAACGGTTACGCAGCGTTTTAACTAAAGTAAATCCAGATCTCGCCAATTATTCTTAAGTCGCATGTGATAGGAGGTCGAGTCTATTGCCATGGAGGAATTCTTGATGAAAAAGCCTAATAACACTTTGACCAAACTATGGATCGAACCCAAAACTTCGTGTTCAGCAGTCGCGCTTGTGATCAACCAACCAACGAGGCAGTCATACGAGAACCTCCTCCTTTTTGAAGTCAGTTAAAAATATGTATCATTTCGAAATGTAATAAAACTGAATCGAGTTCAATAATAGACACATTTGGGTTTATTGTCTGGTTCAATCGTTTTTGTAATGTCTTAACTTCGAAATTTAACCGTTCTAACAGAAGTTTGAACTGTGAAGGTTAAATGGTGAGCGATTACCCTTGATATGCAAGCAATGGGAAGTACATCGTAAAAATGTGGTACTGTGCATGTTTTGTTGCGTAAGATGAGGCCCTGTACCAACATGTTTAAGTATCTACAAAATTTTGAAGATACTCTTAGCCTGTGTCATCCGGTCATCCCCTGCGATCACCCTACTGCTGAGCAATAGACTCAGTTTATTCGACCCAGGGCTTATGTATGGCAACTGGTTTCTGGTTTTGTCCAGCTCATACCGCCATATTTTACGAGTCGGCCACGATGCCTTCTGGTTAGGCCAGGGATCCCCAAAATGGTTAAAAATGAAAGTACTAGGTACAAAACTGTTGGGAAAATTGTACAAAATAGTAATGTATCTATAGCAAATTAATACGGACCATCCATAGCAGACACACGCATTACGCAAGCATTACTTCAAACTATGTAGATTCAAGCCATTTGATTGGTTGAAACTGGTCTTAAGTAATGCTTAAGTTTTGTGTGGCATTCTGTAATACGGGACCTAAGGTTTATAATGAAGATTTTTTAGTTAGTGTTAAAACAGTGTGCAAATGCAGATTTAAGATTAAACTGTGTGGATTTACATAAACGACAAAAAACAATAACCATCAATGGTTTTATTCACTTAAAGCGCAACTTCAGTTAACGATAACATTGTATACAAAGCAGCTGAAGTTAAATCTACTGTGTGTAAAGATTCACACAATGATGAGCTGACGCAACATCCGCTGATGCTACCTGATGTCCAAACTATACGCGGTGTTATAAGAGGTAGGCTTGTGTTCAAATGTTCGGAGCTAATTTTACTGGTGGAGTTTTTAATGATGTTTATATTTTTAGAGAAATACTCACCAACCACCACCGACATTAATTTTGTTAACATAAGTAATAAAATATAATGTGAAGAAGAATTCTCAAAAAACTGGATTATTTTTACTAAATTTCGTACACGGACGGACATAGATAAAATATTTTCGCTGAATCTTATTCCCGAACAAAGCCAGGTTAGTATTGGCCAGGATTATTACATTTAGAGCTAATTAGCTAGAGTTAATTTAAGTTTTTAACTGTAGGTATTGCTTGTGCACAAAAGTATATCCTCTTCTGCAAATCTCGCAACAGATATAAGGTTTCCTGTAAGAAAACCCAATTCTGGGTTAAGCTCGCCGTTGTACATAAGTTATATAGTTTGATTTGTGTGTATATTTTTTGATTTTGTGTGCAATAAAGAATAAGAATAAGATAGAGGAACACCTTTGTGTTCCTCTAGCACTTACTACTACTATGTGGTTGGTTGGAATTTATTGACCTTAAACACAAGTAAATATACAAGTGGTTTATCGCAACCTCGACCAGACAAAATCAACAAGAACGTCGTAAAACTGCAAAGGCTTTATCAGAAGCTTCATAATGTAGTTTTTACATACAATAAGCATTTACGCTACCAAAACTAATATAATAAATATTTACTATGTCATGCATGAGTGAGCATTGGTCAGCTGATTTCCCCAAAAGACCAAATACTGGTCACTCTAGTAAATCACGAAATCACAGGAAAAGAAAAACCTTTAACACATGCCTCCTTCCATGCCACCTCCGGGTGTGAAACAAAGGCGCTTACCAAATCCCTCAGAGACAAGCTTGCCAAATGCCAAAGAGCAATGGAGTGCAGTATTACATGGTTCAAAGGTCAGGACAGAATCAGAAATACCGACCTTAGGACGAAAACAAAGTTAACTGTACACCGACATCCTTACACGAATAGACCAGCATAAGTGGAGATTTACCGGCCATATGATGCACGGTAACCATGTGAAATAAAGCAAGGCAGTGGCAGACTGGTATTCAAGAGATAGGAAAAAAGTTGTGGAAGACAATGTCTGACATGAGAGGAAGTCCAAGGTGACGACTAGCTCAGGACAGACCTCAGTGGAAACTGTTAGAAGAGGCCAAGAGTCACACTGAGACTGGGGAGATTTATAAGTTGTGATGATATGTTATTTGTCTATGTAGTTATCTCTAATTTCAGAATAAACGGCTTTTTATTTATTTATTTATGTCATGAGAACAAAAATAACTTCATTCCTTTTGATCGGCTTTAAAGCCTTTCCTAATTAACATGTCGGCTAACTTATGTAGTACGCTACATAAGTAAATACCGAACAGCCGTTAAATTCCTTCGAATAAATAAACTGTAGGAAACTAGTTGCCACAGCTATAAGCAATAAATAAATAGAGCAACTTATTCATGCAATACCTTTAAAAATGTCTAGGGTGTTAATCAGCACAATGATAGAGCTGCCCCAGGCTATAAATCAAGAAACCGGTTCGTTTAACTTCAACGTAGGTGATATAGCTATCTGAGTTAAATGTTTATCTAGTATTCCAAAAGACAAACTTATACTCGTATGTATTTCTTGCATCAACTTTTTAAGAGGCTCCTGAGTCTTTTAAACTAGAACCTTTTGTAACCAAATCATCTTATATTATATGAACCTGAAGATCTAGACGAGACTACGATAATGAGGGAAAAGTAAACACATGTATTGGATTATCATAAGCTCTAGAAAACCTTAGGTTCTCACTGTTCCTGTTGAAACCATCGATCTACCACACTAAATCCAAACCATGACACAGTCTTCTTTCCAAACAATGACTGACCTTGAAAACTAAATTGGCTATCTTTAAAGACCCCTTCAGACAAAGCTTCAATTAATTTCCCAACTGTGTGAGCTGTATTGTGAGGCAAAGGTCGCGACGTGTGCAGCCTACTGCCTAAAGTGCGGCGCGCGCGCAGGTGCCGATCTAATCGTGAGATATGGCGTGGGATATCGCTGACTGGGTCTGTAGTGTTTAGTAATGGTTACGTACTATGTTGTTATGTCTTGTTGTGTAATTACTTGGTCTTTAGCATATCGATATACTTAAGGTAGGCAAATAGGTATATAATGTATGAAAGAACTCGAGCAGATGATTCTATAGGAATACGTATTTACCTAAAAAAAGTTTTGTCGGTAAAAGGTTAGGATCTAGATTTGTTTCCGAATATTGATAATGTGGAAAGTTGGAAACTCACCAAGTGAAGTTATATTTATTAATTGTTAGTTAATTATCACTTGCTTCGGTGAAGGAAAACATCGTGGGGAAACCAGCATGCATGAGAGATATTTCCCGACGGCATGTTAAGCCAAGTCAGAGGCCCATGGGCGGCTGAAAAACTGACACCAGGTTAGGCACTAACCACACGATAAAGAAGAAAGAAGAATTGTTGGTTCTGCTTTATTTATGGTGTATAATAGGCATGAAGACAGTATCAAAAAAATGCAAATCTATTTAGTCCGTCAGTTAGAGTATTGGAAATTAATGGACACGTATTTTTTGTTTTTGTAAATCAATGAATATTGACAAAGATAAAACGCATCAAAACTCGGGAGTGGGGGCTCGTGACGTCAGAACTAGCTAAAAATTATACCTAGGCGTGACGTATTGAGAATTTTAAAAGCGTCATATGTTCGTCAATTTTGATTTACGTAACAAAAGAAAAAACACGGGTCAAATATTTTCTGATAATCTTACAGACGGGCTAATTAGTTTTTTTTGTTGTCTCGCCCATTACTATGTTTAAAAGTTTCAGTCAAACGTAAAAGAGAGAGGTTTTAATAAATGAAGGTCCCTTTATGATTCTACTACTATTTCATTTTCATTATGATCTCTATGTTCAAGGTTGGTTGTTTTATGGTTCTTTATTAGACATACCTAATTACACTATTCACCCTTTAATTAACCATTAGTAATTTATTATTTCCATCATCTATAACATACCTTGCCATGGCGGAGGTGGTGACTACCAATACATCCATCATCATACATCTTACACTCATTCCAATCTGGCATAAAGCAACAATTAAATAACTCAATACGAGTACTTAGCACAACGCTGTACCTAAGACGAGTACGGTATTTATACTAGGTACTAACTACCTACCTAGAAGGTGCAAGGCGTCAGCTTACGTCAATTCATCATTTAATATTGCTATAATATACTAATTGCCCTCTTAGACTCGTAATGGTACATAATTGATATTGATGTCTACAAACAGCCCGCTTTTGATTAAAACATTAAACAATTAATTATAGATCAGGCTAGATTCTGAGTGATGCAAATAAAACCAGCAAACGAACCTGCATATACCTGTTATTTTAATAGTTTCATCAATTTTTATAATCCATTGACAATAATTAAGGAAACAAATCTTTTTTATAATAATTCTAAACGAGCAATTAAGGACAATAAAAACAAAACCAAGCAACATCTTAATTTAAATAAATATCGCTGCACTTCACTTGTAATTCTTGTAAACAGATTCACTTAATTACATCTTAAAATACGCGCAAAAATACCTAAAAATCACTGCGACGACATGTTAAAGGGTGATTACCACAAGAAAATAGAGCAAGCCAACTAATGATAGTTAAATGAGGCCAGATTTACTGTATTATTGTCCGCGATGTGGGGAAAAAATAATTACAAGCACTTTTTATGAGGCGACAAGTTAATACTGGTCTAAAAAGTGGACCCTGGGGTATTATCGTGTCATTCCGGGGATAATTTGTGGGCAAAGCGGTGATGATCCCGAGGTATGCAGTATTTGCCGACCGATTTCCCACACGACTGTGATTGTTTACAGATTATGTTGTGTGCTGGACCGCTGGGCTGCTGGTGAAATGTGGAGGAAAAAATAAATGGGATCGGATTTAAGTGGGTTGTGTAAATTATGTGTAAGTGTGATGATGAACGTTCAGAGAAACCGTTGATGGAGATTTGAATGTCGCACGTGTCTGGAGGTTTATTTGGGGCCTTAATTTTTGAGGTTTAGGTTTTCGATTCAAAATATCGATTGGTTGAAATTGAGAAAATGTCTGCGGCATTAGATACGCGTACGTACTTTTTTGTACGTAAAATGATAATTAAATTACAGTGTTTTAGGAGAATCACCTGCACTTCAAGGGACCTGTCTGAAGCCACTACCAACGCCGTCGATGTTAATTGAAATATTATATAAACTATGGGAAACATCGTCACAAAGAAGAACACGTGTTATAGCTTCTATCGTTTGAGAAAGTTAATAAAGAGTATTGATGCGGCAACTAATACGTAACAAAGACAAATAGTAAATGATCGATTTGCAAACAATAACACTCAATAATTAGTGGTGACTTTAAGTGGCCTTACATTACGGTGATGCGCAAATACTCTTACTCAATGACTTGGATATAATTTCTCCAAACAAAAACCAGGAATTCTTGCATTGTATAATACTTGTTCTCGTCAACTCATCATTGACGTAAGATGTTGATAGTGGGTGCGTCCGCAAAGTGCCGTACATGTCCGATTGTCTGAGGTGCGCCGAAACTGTAAGTTACGTAAACTTATTTAATGTATTGCTTTCTTGATACAACGTACACGGTATGATTCTGTCGACACAGGTGCAAATAATTACAAGAAAAGAGAAGCCTTGGTCAGAAACCAAAGACAAAAATACATGCTATTAGTGATATGAATGACGAAAGTCGAAATACATACACAAGAACATACCCCCTCCTCCTTGCCTCCTCGATTGACATAATCTATCGAAAAGCTTTTGTCCTGATGAAACTCGATTTAGCTGTTTTTGAAAGCGATTTCAAATAGTTTAGGCTGTCTGGTGGTTATTCAAGTTTACAGGAATACAATTTCAGTCTAACCATGTAACAACCTCAAAATAGCAGAACACAATTCACGTTTATTACCATTTACCATGTATTGGGGTCGGCTTCCAGTCTAACCGGATGCAGCTGTATACTAGTATTTTACATAGAGCGACTGCCTGTCTGACCTTCAAAAACCAGTTACTACCGGATAATACGATACTGCTTGGTAAGACTGGTTGTCAAACTTTCAGGTCACTGACTACCTGTAACGACCTCGAAGCAGCCTCGAAGTCTGGATTTGCGCCCGGTTGATAGCAATAGGATCGCCCCCATTACATGGGACTTAAACATAACTAGCGAAATGTGGGTGTACTATTAGGTAACTGCCTAACCCTTCGGGAATTACAAGTGTGTTGTTATGAGTGATATTACACACTACCTGTAAATATCTAATACATTTGTGGGCCCTAAAAGCGGAGCTTGTGTTCCTTCAGTGCCAAGGACTTTTTAACCCATTGTCAAAAATAAATTGTTTTGCCGTTGATAGACTACAAAGACAAGCCACAACAAAACATAAATGATAGATCAGTCAAAAGCTTCCAACATCGCCATAAAGGATGGAATTTTAATAAAGCTACTTGGAAAGCTCTCACAATACTCTCGCTTGATTCACGTAAGCTTATGTCCGAATGCTGCCCATCCCGCAAGGTGTGGCAGTGGCGCAATGTTATGTGATAGCTTTCGCCGAGGTAGGGCTGTCCGACATCCGGAATTTTACTTTTTATTGACAGTTTCCGCTGTCCGGTTTAGTAATGGGTTGTGGATTTAGGTACAATTTAACTGGAGTTTTATATTGAATGTAAACTTGGTAACTACTGGTACATGCATTTTAAGCACAAACTGTTTGTTTTTTTATGTACTGAAACTGTTATGCTTGGAAAATTCAGACGCCTTTCAGTTTTCCACGACAACGCTTAAATATTATCATTTTATAAAAATCATAATATTTAATTAGGTCATAAATCTTAACGAGAGTTCAATTGACTTTAGGAGTATTTTGAATCAATTCAAGCTAAGTGGAGAAATAAGTAAATAGCTAGGGAAAGCAATAAGGTAAATAGACGAAAACCGAATTAATCCACCTTTTTTATTTCAGTGGCAACACTAGCAACCCTGGCAACCCTAACCTACAAAATGACGCGTAAACCTCGTCACGGATTCTGGTACAAATGCGTCACGGAGACATGGTGTTGACCGTGTGGTTGACAGGTTCAGGGAGGGCGGATGTGGGCACCTGTCCCGTAACCAGCGATTAGCGAGAAGAGCTACCAACTCAGAGTACTCACCAGCAAGGCAGCGATGTGTAACAGTCAGTCATCAACTACTTACACGAGACCTACAACTTTTTTACGGTTCTACATAACATAACATCACGCCTGTAATCCCCGAAGAGTCACTCACAGTTGCCTTATAGTACATCCATATTTCGACAGTAATATGTTTAAATTCCATGTAATAGGGAGCGAGTCTATTGCCAATAATCGGGCATAAATCCAGCATCATTCCTTGTCAGCTACTGAGAAATTTCTGATTGAAAAAGGCAATAACACTTTTCCCGAGCTTGGAATCAAACCCAGGGTATCGCGCTCCACAGTAGCGCTTGTGTTGCGACCATTAAACCAAGAAAATCGTCTGTAATGTCCCTTCCTCTTCACCGGTGGGACCTGCACCTTATCGCCATGACATATTACGTGCAGACGATGTAACCTCGGGCAAAAACAATTTACGCCTGTTAAGGTACTAAGTATTGCTTTTTATGTTTTCCGACAGTGATGTAACCTTACTTAGCTTGAACGAAGTACGGTCGAACAAGCTATTTGGTTTACATTTTACAATGTAATTTGTTGGTTAAACTGTATACCAAATAGCTTGTTCGACCGTACGTGTGTCACGTCACGGAAGAAAAGCTTTAAGGTGAATGCTCCAGGGTAGCCCGCGAAATTCAAATTTTCTTACGTTTTTTGCAATTTGCAGGCCAGTGCTAGGTTGTATGTTGATTCAAATATTATTCGCGGTCGTAAGACGTATGTAGTTACTGAATTATATTCATCAAAATCATCAATACAACCCTCCAAGTTCACAAAGGTGGAAAAATTACTTTTTCAAGGTCAAAGTTATTCTTGCACCTTTATGAACTTGGAGGGTTGTCCTGGTGGGCTACCCTGGAGCATCCGCCTTAACGAAGTTTTATGCTTTCTGTGTCACGGAAGAAAAGGCACGCGCGACTGAGTAAAGTCGATAGGTCATAACAATTGTGTAACGTGTTTGTTACATGACATAATTGGTGTGTTGCACCTATGAACAAGACATGAAGCTTGAAATAAGAGAATGAGAAGGGCAGTCAGTCTTGTCACATCAGTCATTTATAATAATGGTTTTGGGAAATTCGTAGAGCTTTATCTTACAGTAAAATCGGATGCACCTCTTATTACCTTAAGGAAAATAATGTTGAGCGAGTAGATTTTAGGAACCAAGGTAATAAATAGTTAGATTCGATCAACAGCGTCAAAATACGATTAGGTAGGTAATGTTTGGCTCATTGACAGTGACAATCTCACTTACTCTTACTCAAACTCAAAAACTCAAACTCAAAGCATTTATTTCAATTAGACCATTACGGCACTTTTGAATGTCAAAAATAAAAAAAAAAAAACATGCTACATTCCCAGACACAAGACATAATAACTTGAGAAAGTACTGTAGTTGCCACTGGAAATCGTATGCATCTTACCGTGAGGGATGTGCAAAGTCACTCTTCTCAGTGTGATCACTTTTTGCGCGATGAAAATAGGTACGGGAAGGGTGAGCACATCTAACGACTTAAATAATTGCTAAGATCTACATCCTATATCCTAAACTCAAGGTCGATGGCTAAACAAAGGTAAATTGTAGCCATTAAAAATGTATATTATACCAAAAAAAAAAATTACACCACACCAAAGTGCAAATTAATCTTAATCGCATATCAATAACATTTATAAGTCTTATCTTGACACCATCTGCGCACACGCACAAACACACACACGTAAACAGACGCATTCTAATATCGACACGACACCTGTTGTTTTGCAACAACGGACAACACCAGTTGTATCAACACAACCGGTCTTTGACGAAAGCTCGGACACTGCGAACATTATATCATTTGCATAGGAATTCGAATAAACACTCGGGTACCTGTAGGTTTCGATTTCGTTTTTGGTTGAATCATAAATTACATTTATTTCTGTGAATTGGTTCTACAAATATGTTTACACGTCTAAAATAAAATTTTGTTTTGAAACTAGATAATTCGTGGTCGGTTTTTCCTATTCGACTGCGAAAAAAACATCAAAACAAACTCGGAGATCAGTCTCTTTAAAGTCCAGATATGAACTTGATAAGTTCATTATTATGCTAATGGTTTGTTTGTATCAAAATTCCAATCAAAAAGCTTCATTCAAAATTATTTATTTTGGTCTGTTTGCTATTTTTATTGATTGGCACAAACATAATTTGTACTAAAATTGACCTATAACAAAATTGTTATGTTTACACCCTAGATCGATATTATGTTCGTTTTTTCGTATTACCATAGATATTTAGGCCCAAAATAAAGGTGTGGAGGGCAAATTACGATAGGTACCAATTACATGAATAAAGTTCAACAAAATAAACAAAATGCAAAACAACCGTTAACCATTCCATTCACACACATAAACATACAAAATTGCGCTCGATCTCATTCAATTCCACTCCAAACGCTGGCAACACCATCAAACGCCATTAAACTGGCCAAATGCCATCCATTACATGGAGAATGTGGCCATTACCCGTTTATTTTCGAGGTATGCGAGCAGATCGGGCCGTATGGGCCGTAATTTGGCCAAGGTGACCCAGAGCCATATGAATGATGAAGGTACTACTACTTAACTTCATTCATTCAGCTGACCGAGATTTTTCATAATCGTTCACCGACAAGTTTTTTTTAATTGGTGATAAATCGCACGTGCGGTTTTTTTGACGCTGCCATTACATTAATTACTTGTAATAAATATTATTTTGATTGTAGTGATTATTCATTATTATTTTATGCTTTTGCAATGAAGCTTTTTAGGGTTCCGTGTCTCAAAAGGTAAACAACCCTTATAACCCTTATAAGATCACTTAGTTGTCCGTCTGTCCGTCCGTCTCTCACCGCCGATTTTCTCAGGAACGGGTGGCCCTAGCAAGTTGAAATTTATACCAGATACTGAGGTCTATAGTCCCTATTAGATGTATCAAGTAAATCAAGGTCCTGAGCCAACATGTTAAAAAGATATGGGCAAATTTAGATTTTCGCGAAAACTTGTAAGTACCAAAATTTACCTTAATTTTCAACTTTTTTTTTCGGAATTTTCCCTTTACTTGTGCTGTAAGACCTTGCTTTTAACCAAAATTTACAGTTCTAGGTCAACCGGAAGTACCCTATAGGTTTTGGGTCGAAAACCTATATGGTAGTTCCCGTGGACCTAGTATCGCGAAATTTGGCGAGAAGCAATGTCTTACAGCACATCATGTCAAGGGAAAAATCTGAAAACCGTAAATATGATTGTAGTTTAATAACAAAGAAAAGCGATTTAACTATTACAAACTTATTATTGGCAGTTAGAGCAATAGCCGTTTCATGGGATCGAACAACAAAGTTAAGTTTGTCCTTTAAAAAGTTTGTATGGAATCCTCGGTACGCGAGTCCGACTCGCTCTTGGCCGTTTTTTTATATATTGAAAACTGTGTTGATGCAGAAAATCATACTTATATAACTTTATAAATATGATTTCCTGTTTCTTTTAAGTGACATTTCAAATATTTATTTTTTATTTAGGTCAAGTTAGTGTGTTTAGAAAATAATGTGAGAAACAGCTATGAGGTTGATTCATGGTATTCGTAGTACAAAGCGAAAGGAGCAAAACAATTAAAAGACAAGGTGCCATAACTTCTTCTCTACGATTTTGGTTAAGTAAGATTTTGTATTAGTTAGTCATTTACTAGACATGGGTCATGGAAATACTGTTGACAAGTAACCAGCTGGACTTTCCACAAATAAATATTACATAACATCACGCCTGTAATCCCCGAAGTGTTAGGCAGAGGTGTACCTAATAGTGAACCCACATTTCGCCAGTTATCTTTAAGTCCCAAGTAATAAGGGGCGGACCTATTGCCATCAACCGGTCACAAATCTCGTCTCCGTGACTGCTACTGACAAATTCCTGGTGGAAAAATCCAAAACCATTTTGCCCGACCTGGGAATCGAACTAATAAAGCAAAATAAATAACTGAATAATTTATATACACACATCAACACGGTCTAGGGATATTTTTAAAAAAGCGAATTACTATCAATGTGTTAATTATTTATATGACGTGTATATATTTAAAAGATACGTTATTTAATATTCTACCATTTTTTAATAATGGTTAAGGTATAGATTAAAATTTCAGGATTTTATGGAAAAAAAATGAAGCATAGACGGAAACCGTATATGAATGAACTTTTAATTTGTGAGTAAAAACTGAAAAAAATAGAAAAATCATTTAATTTGTGTTTATAAACTTGAAGTTAGTAGTCTGAGAAAGCGCCCATGATGTTCATAACACATCGGCAACGATTCGGCATGCTCAGAACAAGGTTGTCAATGTCTTGCTGCGGAATATTGTCCCATGTCCTGAGGTGCGCAAAAAGTTGATCTTCTGTATCCAGATTTTCAGGAACTTCCTTCAGAGCTCTTCTTTGCAGCATATCCCACGCATGCTCAATGGGATTTAGATCTGGCGATTGAGCAGGCCAGTCTAAGGCCCTAACATTATGTGTATGTAACCAAGCTGCTACCGTTCTCGCCGTGTGTGCCCGGGCATTGTCGTGCATGAGCAGGAAATCTTGCCCCATTTGTGTTCTGTGGGGCAAGATTACGGGCCCCAGCACCTGTTGGACGTATCGTTCTGCCGTCATATTGCCCCGCACCCAAACGAGATCCGTCCGTCCTCCAAGACGAATTCCTGCCCAAACCATAATTGTTCCTCCTTGGTATGGGTGAACTTCCTGAGGGTTCTGGAGACGGCTCCATCGTCCAGGAACTCGCCAAACACGCGTCCTTCGTGAATCTGGATGGAAGCCGAACCTGGATTCATCCGTGAACAGCACATTGGACCATTGGTCACGGCCCCAGTCCACGTGGTTCCGAACCCATTCTAATCGTCGTCCACGATTGCCTCTCCGTAAAGGTGGGACCCGGAGTGGTCTACGAGAGCGTAGATTGCTTTCATGCAGTCGCCTTCTTACAGTTTGGTCACTCACAAGCACTTGGTGTTCCACTCGCAGCCTGTGGACCAATTGAGTCGCCGTTGCATTTGGTTGTGCTCGCGCAGTAATTTGCAAAAATCGGTCTTGTCTGGGGGTAGTGATGCGACTTGGCCCCCGGTGCCTCTCCTCTACTTCACCTGTGGCACGATAGCGTGTCCACAATCTTGAAATTACATTTTGATGGGTCCCTATGGCCTCAGCAACATTACGCTGAACAGATCCAGCTTCCAGCATTCCCACAGCTCGTAACATCTCCGCCCTCGTCAAATGTCGGCGTTGCATGGCTACAATACCTCAATTTTAACTTTATCTTTCGTTTAAAAATGAAAAAAAACTGTAACTAAACGTAATTCGTATTGTTTTCTAAATTTCGCACAAATGAAAATTCCCTCTCCTATACATCAAGACATTTTTATGCCACCGAAACAAAAGAATTTTCAAAAATTTGAATTTGGAATTAGTCTGAGATAAATTACAAACAAATCGGTGTATAAAAGATTCCAATGCGGCCAGTACTTTTCGAGTTATTTAATTGAGTATGAAATATCCCTAGACCGTGTTGATGTGTGTATTATTGCACATAACTGGTACATAAAATGTCAATGAAACAAAAATGGTAATGCGCCAATAAACATACGCTCACCTTTTAAAGGCAACCAGTACATTCACAGCTCTACTTATGCCAATACTGATTAAGTACTAAGCTAGCTTGAATGTAAACCTAGGTCCTACGTAAACCAATCTGATTTGGTTTGAATGCGAATTATTTAACTAATTCTTGAATCTATTCTATGAGCTTTTTTGGAAAATATGGATCAGTCATGTTTGGTAATTGAGCCTGAATTGTTTAGCCTTTCTTGTTATATGCCATATACTTAAATAATGCATTTACAGCCTTATTCTTAAAAAGTTAGAGCCTCCTTGAAGGCTTCTTGAAGGCCCGATGCTAAAAAACATGATTCATAAACGTCTATTAACGCTAATCAGTCCATCAAGGCTCTGCTAAAGTTAGACAGCCTTATTCATAAAAAGTTAGAGCCTCCTTGAAGGCTCCTTGAAGACCCGATGCTAAAAAACATGATTCATAAACGTCTGTTAACGCTATCAGTCCATCAAGGCTCTGCTAACGTTAGTGGACCGTTGACCATCCTTTATCTCCCTGCTAAGTCACAAAATGGCCGCCGGAAATTTGAACAGCTGACTTTGACAAGAGCAAAAAACCATACCGAAGATAATTTTAGTGAAGGGAGGGTTACGCAGATTAAAAAAAAATCCAGGAAAATTTATTTTCAGAAATTTGTATTTAAAAATCCTCTTAATTAGGTTTTTAAGATGATACGTGTACTAACAATAAATATGAAAAAAATGAAATTACCATGATTAACATAGTTACAGTTTTTTGCACTTAGGTACAACATAAACATGCGGATCGGAAATGGCGGGAAAACAAACATCTCGCTTTTTATAAAAGTTGATCTTGGGGTTGTATCGTTAAATTTTATCTTTTCTTATTGGTTTATCATTTCTTTTTTTGTTCCTTTTCTTTTTTCTTTTTTCTCGTGTGTATTTGTAAAAAAATGCGTTTCCCGCTAATTTGCTGTCACTGCTGTCATATTTTTTTTTAAATTGTCGATGAGGCCTTTTTTAGGGTTCCGTAGCCAAATAGCAAAAACGGAACCCTTATGAATTCGTCATGTCTGTCTGTCCGTCCGTATGTCACAGCCACTTTTTTCGAAATTGTTTGGTAAGTAGATGTATTCTGTGAACCGCATTAAGATTTTCACACAAAAATAGAAAAAAAAACAATAAATTTTGGTGGTTCCCCATACTTAAAACTGAAACTAAACTATTTTTTTCATCAAACCCATACGTGTGTATCTAGGTTTCTATGGATAGGTCTTCAAAAATGATATTTAGGTTTCTGATATAATTTTTTTCTAAACTGAATAGTTTGCCCGAGAGACACCTCCAAAGTGGTAAAATGTGTCCCCCCCCCCATGTAACTTCTAAAATAATAGAATGATAAAACTAAAAAAATATATGATGTACATTACCATGTAAACTTCCACCGAAAACTGGTTTTAACTTAATTAAAAAAAAAACACTATTATTAAAACATCGATCAAAGTTACAACGAACTACAAGAACTTTTATATTATGTTAGTTGCTGCTACGGAACTTTTTTGTCATTTGATTTGTCAAGATGGCCAACATAACGCGTCAGTCTGCTAGCTAACAGACCCATCAACAGTCTGCTAGCTGACTGCTAGCAGACCCATCAAACCTCAATTAAGGATTTTTTATGAATAAGGCTGTAATCTATAGCATATAACAAGAAATATTTTAAATTAATAATAAACAACTTATTATATTTCCATAACCGTCATAATATCTAATAGTCACCCCGTTTTCAAATCTGGGGGCACGGAAGTGCCCCCGCCAAGACGAGCCAAGCGAAGCGCAAGGACACTACACCTACCTTTTCTCGAAGCACTTCGTCGTTTTTTTGAACCCTTATAACTTGGGTTTGGATTATACCAGATAAACAAAATTCTCGGGATATGTTTTCAATAGCGGACTTAACCATACAAAGTTTTAATTGCATAGCTTTTAAACTTTAGATTTTATTAAAATCTAAAAAACCCTGATTTCGTCACTGACTGATGATCATCAAAATACAGGTATTTCCTAATGTCCTAGAAAGCTGAAATTTGGTATGTAAGCTATTACAAGTACACAAATAACAAAAAAATTTTCAAAGTTGTAACTTTTATCCCCCAAGCCCTTAAACTAGGTCATGGAATTTTGTATGAGATTTCCGCAATTTTGACGCTAGAGGTCTGAAAATTGATACAGGGACTCCTGGCGTCTCTGATGTACAAGAAATACCACAAGCCACATATTTTGACTAAGGTGTGAGTTTGTGAAGTTAGACCTTGTAGAGTTAGGGCGTTAGAGTTAGCTTGCTCTACGTGAGATCTGATAACTTTTTGACAGTGCGAGTCATATGGTCTCGTCTTGGCAACATTTTACATGAAAATGTTTTTGGTGGGATAGTCATTTACAAAATTCATCCATTCTTTCTTGAGTTTCTCTGCTACTTTTAACAGACCGTTATTATGAGAATCATAATTTTCACCCACGATTTTTTCAATATTGTCTATCCCACACACCCACATTCGATCAACAACAATAGAAAAGCGTTGCCTATAACCCAATTTGTATTGAACAATATGGCGCCTGGTTTATTTCAAGAGTATAGCACCTAAGTGATAATGCCACAGAACATCGCAGTCACGTTAGCGGCGCGTTAGATCACCTGTGGGAACTCACACTTGATGTGTTAAGGCCATGTTGTCCACTTAAAAATTTAACGAAGGGCATCAAACTTCATTCATGATAGATTTTGAGTAATACTCGTGAGATCATAGAATATTTATTTTTATTGCTGCCATAAATCGTTCAAGGAAAGGATTTATGGCAGCTCTTGGAACTTTGAATAAGTTATGCTGCCAACATTCTGAATATTTAGGAAATACTAGCCGTTTTAATGTTCTATATTTAGGGTGCAGCCATCATCAGAATGACAATAAACAACACTAGGATAAATGTGACAAATAATTTCTATAACTTGAAATCACAGTTAAGAAAAAGTACAGATTATAAGTAAACGTAATCTTAATAATGTAATTAATGTTTTAATAACAAAGCCTGAGTAATAATATTTCTGAATTAAAACAACAAACACGATTCACTTTCATTCCCTATGAAGGTTTTTAGCTAGGCTGTTTCTAATTCCCACATTTATTTCCCCCTTAAATAAAAATTCAATCGGCGGCGCTAGCATCGGTCAACAAAATTCGGCGCGGGCGCATATAATTGTAATGATTACGTGCATTACCGCTCCTCCCCACGCCGTGTCGTGCTGACCGACACATTCCTTCGCTGCTGGTCGGAGTCTTGCGACACACCCTGGGAACTGGCAGGTTCTCACCTCGGAGCTTCTTGAAGAAATAACTGTCATTGCTTAATAGGTGCATTTTTGTGATGAAAATTCGTGGTGTTCGAAAGTCTGGTGGTTTTGTAAGGCAGTATTTACTTTGAAACAATAGATATTTTGTTATTCTTAGGTTAGCCTTAGAGATAAGATTATTTTTGTTGCTACAATTGAGGAAGATAACTTCTACATGTGTACAATTTAACCATTAAAACTGAACACAACCAGTTAGTCTCTTGTGGTGCTTAGTCGCTTAAATAGGGTATAGGTACTTCACTAGAAAATCTTCCAGCTAATTCATTCACTTTAGCTAAATATGAATGTGTTTCAAGAGGAACAAGTAACTAATGAATTTCTATCAACAACTATCTATATTTCGCCTCCAAACCTTACTCGCCATTGTGCAAAGTCAGTGTATTTACCTATTCATATAGCGCCACAAGAATTTGATCTCATTAGCAATCTTTATGTTTAAACTATGCAAAGCTACAAGCTTGAGGAGACATAAATAACCGTAACCTATTTATTAACGGCATATTTACGACCTATTTGTTATTCGTATTGAGCTGCTCCATCATTCATGTCGCTAATTATTATTCAACTTTTAATTTGCTTATGTCATAAATAATTTACACATTTTCGTGTCTGAGAACGCAAAGAAGTAGATCAAGCGTGAGCATTTCGTCCTTAATTTTGTAACCAAATTGCACGTCATTATTGAATGATTTAGCTTACATCTTGAAAAGGACATGTGCATTTAGATAAATTCTTTTATTTATCCTTCTAATGCCGTAAAAGGTTATATTGATGTGTTTAGAGATGATAATACACGGTCTATCAATTTGGATTCATGTATTATTTTGCATGCCCAAATAAGTTATTAGACACCTACGCTATTTTAAAAATCGTGATACGCCATTTAATAATTGCTTTGATTTTTTGGTTTCCGGAATACGAATCTCAATTAAGTGGACCACATTTTTTATGTTTCCTGATACATGACCACTAACACACTTGTAAAATGACTCAGGGTAGACACAACATTGAAACAAATTTCGATAATTCTAATCTTGTTGGGTCTGGGTTGCACCATAATGCACTGGGCATTTGTTGTTACCTCTCCTGCTTCTGGAACCTTCATGTGAAACACTCTTGAATCAAATTAAAATCTATCTTTATCTGGAAGGAACGGGCGCTCTAAGCATAATTAGGACCTTTTGATAAAAACAAAAGCTACTAAACAAAAAATGCACATCTAACCTTACTTTTCCCCTTTTCTTCTTTTCCTCAGATTCGTTCCTTTTACTTACAATATCAAAACAGTTCCAGACAAAAATGTCCATAATCCCACTCAAAAGCAGTCAAGACCAGTGAAAGTCCCACGTCCCGCCATAAACCAAAAACCCCAACTTTAAACAATAAGTCGGCACTCTGAGTATGACTGTATGCTAATCCAGCCACTGGGAGCTCATAAAGTGATAGAACATAACAATAGCTTCTGCCGACTTTCTCGTGGCAGGTACACATGGCGGTGTCACAGCACAATGGATGCAGTAGGGTCAGTTGAATATGTTGGTGAGTTTTGGGAAATGAGAACGTAGGATGAATTACGCCTCTTTGATGTTAGGTTGTCTATTGTAAAATATCTATTGTATTGATTGATAGTTGTGACTTTCCAATATTAGCATCCAATGAAACACTTGGGACGGTATTTAGTTTTAATCCGACCGTGGTAATTTTATTTGATCTTAAGGGTAAAATAATTGCCGGGGTTGCGGGACTGTTCGAAAGAGATACCGTGACTCCGGAACACAAAGGGCGATGAAGGAACATGGATGGGTTTTAGTCATTAAAAGTCTGACACTCCCTCCTGCTCCGCCCAGAGCGGGAGAAGTCATTTGATGATTTCCCATCCGAAAAGAAAATAAAAAAGGGCAAAATAATTATCATTGAAATAAGAAAAAGTTACTATATGTGTAAGTTATTATAAAACTAAGTTTCATAATAAAATGACAAAAATCAAGCGTCACATGGCTTTAATACATACATTTGATAGTGTATAGAACGAGTTTCAATTGTTTATCGACTTTATTGATAAACTTGACACAATGTCCGACGGATTTGAGCGTGGAGAGTTTTTGCTCACTTTTCACTATCAATACATGTTATGAAACTTAGTTGTTTAAACCAGTTTTGTGGTTTGGTTTTATGCGCAACTGATATCTAATGTTTAGAGTTTATTGACATCTATATTAAAATTTTTTTTTTGTGGCTTTTGCTTTGCAAAATATCACAATAAACTCGATTTTATATGTTTAGTCTGAAAAGAATCATAATTATTTAACATTACACCTGCCTTATGAATCATAAAAAGGAATCAATGGAAAAAAAAAAATGTAAGCAATAGGTACTAGACAAAAACAGTTTCTTTTTCCCTATTTCGTTTCTTCCTTAATAATAAATTAATTCTCAGATTTGATAACCATTTTCCTGCAGTTTCCTAGTATTGGTATAGTTGTAAGATTGAAACTTCATTAGAAACGTCACGACCGATTGGTGTGCTGTCTCTCTTAGTCTGTGACACGGGCGCTGCTCACGAGTGGGTGCGACACAACACATTGGCGTATTAATATGTCCCTGTTATGATAATAAACCAGTTTAGAACCACTCCTCTTTCATTCTCTTTTCATTTTAACTTGCAACCTCCTTTTCACTTACAAGTTTACAACTGGCAACTATGAATTGGAAAAATAATACTCGATTCCATTCCTTATTCCAGCTACCCGATTGTGACGTGTTGAATGACAAATTCAACCAAATCATGTTACTGTGTTCGAGATTTTATGAAAGATGTGTGTCCAGTATGTCTTAAAAATTTGTAACCAAAATGGTTTTTAATGTATATTCATGCTGTACCTATCGGGATGAAGTTGTAGCTTATATAATACATAAGAAATTATTAATTACTGTTACTGGTGTATAACTGTCGCGGGCCTGTGGACGGTGGGCTATGGGCTAGCTCGCCGTCCGTCCGTCTCATGACGACAGGCCGTGTCGACGGCGCAGGAGTGTTCCACGCGCGCCTCAAAGAGAGTCAGCAAAAGGAAGGGGTCCGTAAGGACCGATGCCTGCCGGGGTTGCGGGACTGTTCGAAAGAGATACCGTGGCCCCGGAACACAAAGGGCGATGAAGGAACATGGATGGGTTTTAGTCAGTAAAAGTCTGACACTCCCTTCTGCTCCGCCCAGAGCGGGAGAAGTCATTATTTGATAATTTCCCAACCGAAAAAAAAAATGCTGTATAACTGTTGTAATAAATAAATAAAGTTTAGTGTATCTGCTTACATTTATTAGATTATTGTTTATTATGTACTTTGTTACTGCTAGATGACAATTTTAATCTGTTGTTTATTTTATTGAAAGCCTTCAATTTGACTATCTTGAAAACTTTCCAACACGGTACCTATGTCTAGAGTTTCGAACGCTAAGAATTTATT
Organism: Xestia sexstrigata; assembly: GCA_941918905.2. NCBI lineage: Eukaryota > Metazoa > Arthropoda > Insecta > Lepidoptera > Noctuidae > Xestia > Xestia sexstrigata. Next base: position 1,580,886 of record OW799201.2, on the reverse strand, counting down.
TTCTCATTATTTGGGGGTACAGAATAAGGGTTTGTGTCATATTTTCTATTCCTGGAATCCTAGATTAAGTAAATGTCTATCGGCCAATGTTTCATAGGTCTCTATCACACTACATCTGCCGCTAGTTACTATTATGGACCATTTAGACGCACCATTAAATGTTCAAATAATTCCATTCAACCAGCAGCCTTGATGTGATCTCACATCTCAGCAGACAAATTGAAAATTTTGAATATTACATAATTAGACGCACGTAGTCCTCAAGGCAAGTTCCCGACCATTTTGGGGCAATCTAAAAACAAAAGACGGCACCCATTACCTTCACGCAATGTTCAAGCAATGTCCAAACGAAAATCTTGGTTATTTTTTAATAATTACACAGTGGTGTGATTAAACGGGCATTCTTCCACATAGTAATTCGAGCAGTGGCAACAATGAGAATCTTTAGAAAAACTCTTGAGCAATTATTTTAAAATGTCACATTATTTGTACCGCTGACGGACGGACAAACCGTCTTTTGTATACGTTAATACGGCTTTGTTTCGTGAGAATGTTTGTATAAGTATATTAAGATTTATTTTTAATCTGTTCTCGGTGTAATACAGAGAGTACGGGGAATTATCTACATGCGTGAGCCTGCTGAAATGTCAGGTGATAAACATGGAGTAATAAGCAAGATGGTGGCAGAAGGGTGAATTTCACGGTGGCATCTTTATAGCTTCTTTGTCTTTTTGTTAAGTTGAGTTTAATGAGCCCTTTAATGTGGCGATGTGGACACGTCGGTAAAGATATCAGATTTTTTTTTAAACTTGAGGAATCTGTGTTGCTTCTTTTATAAAGTAAAATACTATTATGCCTATATCTTTCACAGGTTTAGGTAGAAGTGTACTTATAGTAAATCTACATTTCACCTGTTATCAACTCAAATCAAAAATCTTTATTGCAAAAAAGTCCTTATGGGTTAGTAGCGAGTACTTAGGAGCTATGTGAGTACGACATTAAGAGAAAAAAAAAACAACACCACACAACAGCCCAATTGAACAGTTTAAATTAATTAATTTATACAATTTAATCTAATGGATTAGATTAAATTGTATAAATTAATTAATTTAATTATTCATTTAATTAAATTTAATCTAATATCATTTAATCTAAATTAAATTTACCCTAAACTTAACTACTACAGAACAGAAAACAAAAAACAAACTAATTCAAATATCTTTCCTCAGTACCAGGCCCGCAGCTATGCCTACGGGAACAGTGCATCAGAAAAGGGCAGTCTGGCCTCTCCAAAATAACCTTCAGGATGCTGTTGGAGCCTCCACGTATCCTACGCATTAGGGATGCCGTTCTTTTGCGCATGACAGCCTCGAAACTCCATGCGAGTGCAAACGTGCCCGACGCACTATAGAACCGCGGAAGCCCCACCTGCACCCGGAAAGCATTGTTGTACTCCGGCGTTGTAGGCCATCTGCGTATATCTGACCCACAGGCTGCAGGTGTAAAACGTCTGGCAGTATGCCTTAAACAGCATAATTTTCACGTATTTAGTACACCTTGCAAACAAACTGTTATGTGAAGACTAGCCCCGTATGGCGTCCCATGCCATACGGGGCTAGTCGTCTAATGCCATCAATCGGACACAAAGCCAAACTCTCGGCTGCTACTGAAAATTTCTGTCAGAAAAACTAAATAGCACTTCACCCGACCTGGGAATCGAATCCAAGACCTCGCGCTCACAAGAGTCACTAGGCAGTTTTACGAAATACTTATCTACATGTACAATGCTCAAAGTATTATTTTTATCTAAGGAACATTTTCTGACTACTATTTAGAGATTCTAAACTCTTTCATAATTTATCTCGTTTTTAGTTCTATGCATTATTATTTAATACTCATTAATTTCCGTCTCCTCATAAGTCCTTAGTCACCACTTTAAACATCCATGGGCCTGAGAAACGTTGAGGTGGTCCTATCCGCACCCAAGCTCCACACGGCACGACTATTAAAGATACAATCTAAACCAATGTACCAACCAAAAGTGTTATTATTCTCCCTTTGAAAGGTCCACACAATACGCTGAACAAAATTCACCCACATGTATAATCGATAAATAAAATGATCCCTGATTTCTCGATACAAAAGATCCCAAAATCGATTACTCATTCTCATAAAGACTTGGCGATAATCTCCGAATTAAAACAACAATTTATGATGCTAACAATAAATTAAACCCTGATCCAACAACGATAAGGTTTAATATTAAGGATCTAAATCAATATTAAGACTTCAATGACGATGCAAGTAGTGGTGATTAAAAATACCACACAAAAGGGTTGGAGATAAAAGTAACTAAATTAGTTATACCTGTAAGGATAGTTGCTTATGTTCATAGTTAGTATGAAATAAAAGGGTCAAGGTAAAATGGATATGTCAGGGCTGTCGATAACAGACAATAGGACCCGACTGATGAAAGTGTAAGAGAAAATTAACATGTTACAGTGCAACCCAGTGTAATTTTAGCAATTATCTTTTTGTACGATTTTATCTGCATCTTGCTCCTTTATAAGACGTTATTATCAGAGGTCTAGATTTCCAATCTTCTATTGTGGCAGTGTCAGTAGCGATGGATGTCTCTGCTGTCCCAATTGGACAGGTTCCTTGTATAATATACCTAGGAATCCTAATTGATGAAAATCTGACATGGAAACATCAAATTGATGGTACTTGTGAAACGTACTAGAAAACTCTCGCACATATTTAAAAAAATTAAAGTAAATCGCAAAACCCGAGCTGATTCGCATTGTGTACTTAACCCAGTGCCAGTCAATATTAGCTTACTGTGTATCGGTCTGGGGAGCAACAAACAAAACCCTCTTTCAACGGCTAGAACGAGCTCAACGAGCTATTCTAAAAATAGCTCACGAAAAATCGTGGCGTTACTCTACTGATGCTTTGTACTCAGAGTGTAGTGCCTTCGTGTGAGGCAGTTGTTTGTCGTTTCCACATTGCTACGTTTCCATTTCCATAGGTATGCTAGAGAATTGGCTATTCACTCATCCAGAACATTAAAATGGTATCGACCAAGAGTACACTTATCTTTTTCATTTCTTGGGCCCTACCTCTTTTCTAAATCCTACTCTTACAATAAAACTATACTCACCCTAACGTACAGCTCTTGTAAAAATGTTATATTTAAATGACTGCATCCCAAAAACTATGACCAAACAGAACACCTTTTGTATACAGTCGTAATATTGTAACAAAAAAAAATACATACCCTAGCACCCACCACACCTCACCTACCCCACACACGCATACACACAAACTTCCAAAAACATTAAACCTGTTGTCCTTAAAATTTTCGTTTTAAAAATATTGTTATATTTATAATAGTTTTTAGTTTGTTAATTTAATCATCTTGGTTAACCTATCTTTTTTTTCTATTTCCTTTGTAATTAAGTTGTTCAGTTAAAGCTTACATGTTACCTTTACTTGGGAAGAGCCTGGACCCCACGATACAGGGTATCCTAGTGTGGAGTCTAGGGAATTTGTAAAAATCTAGCGCTTAAGGATCATTGTTTTTTTTTTGTTACTAGCTTTTTAATATTGTACCTTGTTATGCGAACTGAATAAAAATGTTGTTATTATTTATTGTTATTATAATTAAAGATAAGTCTTTTCAATTAATCTTCTCTGTACATGTCCAATCTAAAATCTTGCAACAATAACCCACGCCACTGGAAGGCGACCCGAGGTTTCCTATAAAATCGCCAGCCGCAGGTAACTTGAGCCGCGCTATCTGCACACGTCGCTTCCTGCTCGCACATCAATCCCTGCGCGTGTGACTCTCAGGTTACCGTATACCCTTGCTCCTCAACAGCTTCTAAGACCGGATTGCCGACTTTGACAATATTTTGAAGAATTCCTAGGGTAAGATTAGGAAAAGGAAGTTTTTACATAATATAATTTTTTGTACCGCTACTAGAATTATGGTTTTAATGAAGATTAAGATCTATCTCTCATCTCCTTAACTGCTAAATAAAGGCATCACACTGAACGGTAAACAGCTGAAAAACAAACATATCAACTTCTTTAAAATAGATGCTTTAAAAGAAAATTATAAAACACAACTAAAAATCTAACTACGCGACCGGTAAGTCTAAAACATACCTACCTCCAACCTGATCAAGTTAAAATAAGTCCGATTAGTTCTGTTACCCGACAACCCTAAGGATAAGCTCCATATCTATTTGTCAATCAGGAAACCAGGAAACGTGGACAGGAAATTTTAGAAGTTTGAATTAGTACCGACAGATGTTGCAGAGATTTTTCCTAAGATTAGCGGGTCTTGGACTAATCTAATGAATGATCTGCAGCTTAAAGCACCAGGTGGATTCAGTGAAGATGTAATGGACTTTCAATGGAGGGAATTGGTATAGACGGATTGAGCAGGCATTTCCTAACATGCGGTAGTTAACTTAAGGGGTCGCTGTAAGTGGCAGTTAGTCTGAACATTCAGATTGAACGTGATTTTGTCGGCAATTAATGCTGATTTGTCTATAACATTTTCTATATCTACTGCTATATATCTATATCTATCTTTGGTTACAATTTCATGTTTGTTCAAGGGTTAAATATTCAGGTTTTATTTCTCTTTTGTCGTTAACTGAATTTTTTCGAACACTGTCAAACTGTCACATTGTTTTAATTGCCAGCACGATGTTTCTAGCGCCATAGCTATTTGCAAGTACCCGAGGTTGCATTCCCGAACTACAATGGGCAGGAATGTTACAACTACTATACATGGTGTTCTCTAGTGACCCACAGCTCGGTGTGGTCCTGCGCCGGCGCGGCGCTGCGTGGTCGTTTTGCCGCCAGCAGCCAGCAGGCGACGTCGGAACAATGGACGCAATCTAACATCTCTCATATTGTCTACCAAACGCTCTAATAGCTAGCCCGCAACCAATTGAGCTAGGAGTGAACGTTGATGCGGCAAAAGGGACCTAACTAGGAATTTTCAGCAAGGATTCAAAGGTACTTAGGCTCCCTTCGTAGTTTTGATTAGTGTTTTCTCCACGAAATTCAACACAAATTCGTGGTGGAAATAAAATGTATCCAAAATAAAAAATAAAAAACTATTTGTACCTTTCTTCTCTTCTTGAAATCAGAGCAAGAATATTCGTTCTGTTTTTTTAGAAAAACCATCGGTTGATTCTCTCCTTGCATTTTTAGGTACCTCAGAGCTTTGTGTTTTCCGAAATTCCTTTTTAGTACTCTCATTACTTTCAACTCTTTCAGATTCCAACTGATCTATTCCTTCACTATTCAAGATGCCATCTCCACGGCCTCGCAGTGTGGTCAGATGGTGGGCACCACCTCTGCCCGCGGCACTCCTCGCGCATTGTTCGCTCGGCCGGCCTGCGCGGGCGCAACTATTGTTTCACACAACTTTTTCGCCACTTCGCCACTTTACTAATGGCGCATTCAACTTGCGTAGGCTATTATGCAATTATATTTCGCTCTATTCAAGGGTAACTCTATATGTATGCATGAGTCTGTATGTATCTATATTCTGAATGTAATGTATAGTCTAAGAAACTTCGCTTGTTTCCGAATGTTCTGCGATTCAATGACTGGCACTTACAAGCCAATTTGTATGTAAATTGTATTTGAATGTAACTGGTATGTTACATACAACTTACAAGGTGTTATTTTTATGTCTTGTTTATTAGTTGTTGCGTCGATTGCGACAGTAATCGTTGGTTTGAAATTATGAACTAACCTCCGCAGTTTTGCGTGTAAATTTTCTAAGAAAACCACGAATGTTACAAAATTCCGTGACACACGGGGCAATTAATAGCGGCAATTGATAATTACAAAACGTTGGACATATGTATGCGACTGTGGGTAATCAGAAAGGCTTGTGTTGCAAGCACACGCGCTGGGCCCGCCCTAGTGGCTGCTGTATACAGGAAGTTGCAGAAGGCACACTTTTTAGGTGATGGTATAGGAAAACGGAACGCAGCAAGTGGCCGGTACTGATGATGACTGAACGTTAAATTATTACAATTGAAAACGGAACGTCAGAAAATTCCTTAAAAAGTCCCAAAGTTTCAACACCAAACGTTCGTTCAAAGTTTCCACAAAGGTTACTATAATTATTTACACCGCTTGAGGTACTGCGCAGCCGCAGCGGCAGCGCCTGAGCAGCACGGAAACAAAGATATAATCCTTATTCTCAATTGAAAGAAAACAAATTCAAAATGGCATGTGACTAAAGATCCTATGTCAAGCAGTGGACTTCTATAGACTGATGATAATGGTGATGGTATAGTTTGGTCGAAATGGGACTTCTAACCCGTATATGTTCAGTCGCATGCAACTATGACTGCTCGGTAAAGGTAACCATCTTACTCAATACCTTGTCGCAGGAATTATAAATTGATATTTCATGGCATTTTATTTTAAATCGTACAGACACGGTCGACCCACTTTGGCCATTCATTGATTTTATTATTTTTCTACTTTTCGTTGCAAAACTTGCCGCGTTATGGTGTATGTTTATGAGTGATTACGACTATGTTATTGACAAAAGATCATTTTTAAAACAAGAAACATTATTAAATTCTAAACTTTCAAAATGAATTCTAACTCAGGTATGTTGACTGTATAGCCAATACAGGACTAGCCCAAGCACACTACCTTGTGGTACTCCTTTTTATCCTCTTTTAGTCACAAAGGAAGGCACTTTAATCTGCTGTTAAACACCAAAAAAATAAATGAGATGTTAACATTGATTACTACAAATAAAATTCAGCAAAAACATTCAGTAAAACATAAATTATACTTTACAATTACATACAACCAACACATACTAAGAAAACTTCATTCAATATAAAACCAGTTGATCATAAAAGGAGAAGTAGCCGCGACAGATAACACGCGGCTAATATTAAAAGGTGGAAGATGAGATAGCACAGGCACGCGGCCAGATGGCGTGCCACCGGACAGAGCGTCCGGACAGACCCCGGACAGCGGACAGGTGCGGGTGATCAATTAACATGGATCGATGGCTGAGATTACGCGGAGCGCGTGCGCCGGCCCGGACGGTTTATAGTGAGTGGGTTGAGATAAAAGCGACAGCGACTTGAGCTTCATGCATTTAATAATACACCATTGGGTCTTTGTTACCTGAAATAGGTAACAAAGACCCATAGATAAATACCTTACCCTAAATATACAACATATTAATACAGTTTTTGTTAGTATATGTAACTTAAAACTATGTTAGTAACACTTCACTTCACCTCACTTGTCGTATTACTTGCTATAGTTTAGGTTTTGTAAAAAAAAAACAAACGGAACTGGCAGTTCTGCAAGGCAATGGTCTGTAGGTAAATTCCAGCCATCTTTGATGTTACTTGAGACGATCGCTTTAGATTACAGTAATAATAGCTGACTAGGTACTTTATCCTTACAGACTAATCTATGCTGTGCTGTGAGTGATGGTGGACTAACATTTCTTGGAATCAAAATCAAACAAGGAGGTAACAATATAGTTACTAGTTGCTTGTGTATCTATACCACACATAACTACAAACTAGAACCTTCATCCAAGTATACTAGTTTATCTAATTCCCAACATTCCCAACACTTATCCCACACTCAGTGTTACAGATATTGGCGGCCATTCCAATCACTCGCCGGCCACAGATGCGTGGTGGTGATAACACGTAAAAACTCCGGTGCAGTCTGTGGGAACCCAATACATCTCTAGGTTGACTATCTCTGGTATTCCGAGAGCGAAATGAAGCCTTAATTAATATGCAGAGGCTTTGCGACGAGAATGTCGAGCTCTCTAAGCTTTGATGTTGTGAATGGAGAGATTGGAACAGGAAAATTTAATGTGAAGCGTTCTAGCGAAATTTTTAGCCGCAGTATAAGGCCATCAAGTTAAAGTACTATAAACTTGAAAGAAAATGGGAAAGTCGATAAACGAAAAAATTAAAATGTTAATAATAATTAACCAAATAGCAAAAAGGAGTTGAGATTAACTATTGTTTGGCCCAGTGCAGACACATAAATTGTACGATTATTTTGACATTAATCTCGATTAGCAAAAAATCTGATATTGACATTAATCAAACGTGTTCCACAATGGCAAGCATTTTACGCAGATCAAATCCAAAGCCTCGTAAATTATCCGGAACTTAAAATATTACAATCATGATATTATACAATTTGAAATTCTCGGTTCAAGCTTAATTTAGGAGTCGTAAATCATTTGCGAAACAGGCCTTAAAGACTTGTTCATTGAAATTTTGACTGTTCCCTTATTGTCCGGTGGTTATTTGACAAGTAATTGATTAATGTTCTTGTGTGAAATATGTTATTATTTGCCGTTTAAGTTAAAGTAAATTTAGGTTTTGTATTGTTTTTAGGCGTTACTTCGTTTGCATTAGCAATATCGACATGACAATTATTTGTTTCGTTACCAAAAACATTATCTTCTCGCGGATCTTGGGATTTCCTGATAGATAAGTATATTTTTAAATGCATTTAAATCATTGTTTGATTCTGAGTCAGATTTAAATATACCTTTATAATTTGTGTCTTCATTTTCAAGCCTGATTCAAGGTTCTTTCAAGAACAGTTAATAGGTATAATAACAAGCACATTTTCCAACAATTACCGTCTTACAGATCGGTGGTGGCAGCCGGATCTGGCACCAGATAAGCCAAAGAACAGGCTTCAACAATGCAGTTCACATTACGATCAACCACGAACATGTCAGGTGTAACGCAAACTGCTATTGTGTCTCTGTACCCACGACCTGGTATACAACCTACTTCTACTTCAAAAGAATGATTATCTTCACTGAATTCTTTATTGACACTGATTATTTTAATTGTTGTATGGAAAAACTCGACAGTAATCAATCAACTTGTAACATTACACTGTTTTAAGCTTTCACGGTTTAAAACTAAAGTTATACTAACAGTAAGTAACAAATCGCACACATACGAACGTAACTCGCAGTACGTAAGTGACAGTACAAGTTTAAATTGTATTATTTTAGTTAGATGTTAGGCGGTAGTGCAACCCTATTGTGTATATTATAGTTTGTTTAGTTTAAGTCCTATTAGGACCCCTTAGGGTTCCTTTTATGTTGTGTTCGTTTAAGTCCTATTAGTACTCGTTAGGGTTCCTTTTATGTTAGGGTGAGCCTATTGCCATCAACTGGGCAAAATTCACTATAGATTCTGGGCTGCTACTAAGAAATTCTTGGTAGGAAAACCCAATTACACTTTTTCGAACCTGGAAATCGAACCCAGGATCTTATTCTAAGCTGTACCGCATGCGACCATTAGAATCTAACGAGATTTAATAGCAATCTATCAACATTTTCGATTTTATGATTTTTCTTTGTCGGCTTTATAATTTAGTTTCCGATACAACTTCTTCCGTACATTCAAGTTAATAACATTAATTACCCATACCACGATGTTTTCACGGTTTTCTCCACCATTTACTGTGTCTAACAAGGAAGGATTCGGTAAATTATTTAATTACTACCGCAGGCTGTTGCAAGCGGCATTATCGATAGGTCTCTCATATAATTGGCGGAACTTAAAAAATAATACAACAGTCAATTTCTAAATTTAAGCATCAGAAATGAAATGCCATTGAATTAAGATCAAATTCTGCCTTAATAGAAACGAAAAGAAATCTCTAGTACCTAACTACTTTTTTCTTTTTAATGATTCTTCTTGACAAATCAACTTTGATCTGTAACAAATTGGTATCATCTCACCCGCCTCGCTTTACTACTACTTGTACTTACCGGGTGGTTGGTTTCCAGTGTAACCAGATGCAGCTCTCTTTAGTTAATGGCGACTGTCTATCTGATCTCCGCCACCCAGTTGGCAACACTTGACAGACGTGTGGGGCTTCTGACAACCCATGACGACTGTCAAAAATCTACAAGTGACAGCTGGGACTGCCTGGGACCCAACTGCTAAACGTGGACTTCCGAGGCACTCAAGGATCTTGGTATGTAACTGAAGCTTACACACAGATCGACCTAGGCTGAACTTTGAAAATTGTCAGCTTTGGCTGTTATTTGTATTTAAGCTGGGATCGTAACAACAGAGACTTTAAACCAACTTCCTAATACACCTTAACGTATTATGTCGTGTTACAATGTAAGTAAATAGTTGAAGTTAAACTCCGGTTACCTTTAACGAGTCGTGTTTGGTCACGTAGGGAGCGCGTGGCGGCCGTAACCCGATGCTTGGCACCTGTGGAAGGAAATATACTGTAAGTCATATTGGAATTAACATTGCATTATGTTTAGAAATGGTTCGATTTTTTTTTCGAGTTTTTATAAATTAAAATAAACTTAACTAACTCATCATCATCGGCCTATTAATGTTCCCACTGCTGGGACAGGCCTCCTCTCTATGAGAGGGAATGGGCTATAATCCACCACGCGGACCCAGTGCGGATTGGTAGATGTCACATATCTTTGAATTTTTTGGTTCTAGGACATGCCGGTTTCCTTACGGTGTTTTTCTTCACCGTTATGAGAGCAGCGGTGATGAAATAAATTACACAAAGTAATGCGCCTGCCTGGATTCGAACCCACGACTTACTGTTCGTAAGTCGGGGCCGCTACCGCTGCTCGCGGTGGCCCAAACTAACTAACTTAAAAAATGGCGTCAAAAAACTCCTCCTCAACGCTGTCAACTGGTAATCTCTCCAGGAGACTTGCGGCGTTACTACGCTGTATAGCAACGCTAAGCCTTTGGCTTAAGTAAAAGCCCTAGGGGGTCACGAGAAGTGTCAACTAAACGTTTTGAATTTCCTTGAAAAGGCTGTGAGCACTCAGACCCCACGGTCCTAGAGTTTCAACCCCAAACGGCTCAAAAATATAGTTACCAATAAGGGTACTATATTTTCGCCGCTTGAGGTTCTCCGCAGCCGCAGCGGCAGCTCCTGCACAGCACGATGAACTAGGAAGATGACAAGGCGCAAGAGTATCGACCATTCCGCACTGGGCCCGCGCGGTGGATTATAGCCCATTCTATCTCATAGAGAGGAGGCCTATGTCCCAGCAGTGGGAACATTAATAGGCTGATGATGATGATGATGATGATGAAGAGTATCGACACATGTTCCGTTCCACACTAAAGGCCTGTTTAAAACACTTGCTTGACGAATTGCTGATTCAGTTACTGGAAATGTAGAGCATGGAACATGTTGAAATTGGAGGATAGTTTATGTCATTTTGTGTGAGAAAGGATTGTAATAATGATTCTAATTTTGTAAACATAATGTGTGTTACATCGCGAATCATGCTTTGATCTACAAACAATAAATAACATATAAATTGCAAGAACGTAATATAGTTAGAATTTTCCCGGTTTTTCTTGCACGTGCGTTGAAAATGCGTGTGCGTGTGATTTTTCTTTGCGCTCTTTATTCCACCTCCAAAACAATGATAAACTTTACACACTTGGCTTCAAAGCTACTACACAGGCTACTGTTTTCTACTTCATAAGGTAGGTACGAGTATGTTATCATATCGCAACGATCAAAGCTGCGACAAAGCTTAAAAAACGCATCGTCCACACGCAACCACTGGACAGCTGATCGAACTGGGTCATCGCAACGTGTTCGGTGTTATGCACCGAAATGAAACGCACCCGAACGTGTGACTTAACAGCACTTGACCCCTGTCCTGCGTGTGCGCATGTTTGCACAACGCTCGCTTTCGATACGCATCGCTGCTCAGTTACGGATATTTTACTGGGGCTATGCTTCGTAAAGAAAACAAGAGAAACACAGCTTGAAAGGAAATTGGTAGACGTTTTATGAAAATATTATAGCATATATATAACAAAAATGCAATAGAAAATTCAGCGTCATCTGTGGTCATAATTATCAGCTTATCTCGAATCGCACGGCATTCGACTCGATGCTCGGAAAATTTCATCCTGCAACCACTCTGTGAAGATTATTGTCTGTAGTATAAAGTGACGATCTTGTGCCTGGTAACTGGATGAGGGCATCCTACCCTACGTTTGCTAATTTGCGTACACGTCTACCACAATAGCGGTAGTCGGATTTTTACGGCTAATAATTATGGCCGGTCACTACAATTGGCGTACACTGTCGCTCTGTCGGCAATTTTTAACCCTGGTCACCCTGGTATATTCTCTTGTTCCGAATATAAAATTAGATACTCGGTATTCCTTTAATATCTAATTACTATTTTTAAATTAGGAAAGGTCTGAAGAATTTTGTCGCAAATGATTACAGTGTAGAACAAAGATTACCAATGATGATTTTGCGCCATAAAGCAAAAATTGCAACCGATAATGTAAACATATTTAGCAACAAAGCTATACTTAAATAATATTGACCAACTTTATTACATTTTAAATTGCAATAAAAGGTGAGGGTAAGAAATAAAATGAAATCCATTCCACGCTAATATTGAAATAAATAACATAATAAACGCTATCAGGTACTTATCACACTTGGGAATGACTTTAAACTTTATAATAATGACTATAAAATATAAAGTACCTTCTGTGTTGTTTTGCAGATGCTATCAAGCGTGGTCATTCGTAGTTTTCCTGGAACGTAAAAATGCGGGAAATTGCAAAACAGAAACTCCCTTACTCGAAACTTTAGCTGTATGTTATGAATATTGACGAAAGTTTAGAGAATAATAATATCCACTATATGAGTAAACGAAGCCAATGGATGGACTGTGTGAAAGATGCAAAGACGGCTAGGTAGGCAAATAGTAAGAAGATACTAGTCTGTCGTATGATAAAAGTGTTTAAAAGTGTAATGTCTACACAGTCACACGAGCTACCAAATAATCTGATCCGTCTTGTCTGTCAACTGATCATCAAGTCACGCATTGCCTGATGTATCTTTCTTCAAATAAAACCTAGACTTAAAGTCAAATACTGCACATAGATTTAAAAACCATTAGTATGAGAAGTCTCCGATTTAGAAAGTACGGATAGCAAAACATTCGGATAATTAATTAACGGCATTCCTTCGTAAGTTGCCAACCGTATAGGGCTGTCAACATTATCTGTGCTTTGATATCTATCTTCCTCACTTCGGGTAACTTTCATAGTAAATATATTTCTTGATTGATTGTATTTAAAGAGATAAATACAATCAATCAACTGTTTATATCTGGCTGAAAGCTTTAAGGCTGCCACCACCATCACAATCACCCTGTACCCGATAACGCATCCACTACCCACCTCTGGGCCCACGATAAATGAATTTGCAAATATCCCATGTCTCAGAATATTTGGTTCCTCGACATTATCGTGACAGGTTTCCTCGTGATGTTTTCTTCAGTGTTGATGATATTAATCACACAGAGTAACGCAAGTGCCTGGATTGCAAATTACGACCTACTCTCTTTTATTTTTGAGAACTGTCGTCGTCTACGTTCATCACCATAATTCTCCTGCCCTTATTTGGGTTCGGTGCAGCATGTCTTCTTCTTTTATACTTCTCGCACATATCGGTCGCAATCTACGTTATAAAAAGGAAATGCAGAAACCCCCTTTATCTCTCTGCGCGGTAACCCTACTACCGATGCGACTTCGGTCAAGACGAAGCGATCGAAAGTGAAATTTCAGAGCGCAGCACATCGGCCGATGACCCCGACCACACATAGGTACATAGGATATAGCCGCTATGTAACACATTATATCGTATAATAAAACCTGTTCGCACTGACAGGTTTGGAAATTGATTTATTTTTTAAGCTTTATTAATAGTAATTTCAGTTTATGTAACGTGGTTACGATGCAATTTTTTTTTTCCTTTGCCCTGGTATTTTCCTGACCGGACATTCGTGTGTTGGAATTTTTGTTACATGTTCTAAAATAAACGACAGCGTGTTTGTCTTTGAACATGTAAACAACAAATTATTGTCACCTTTATTTGGTTATGTAAGTATTTCCAAAGTGGGACAAAGTGAACATACATTCCGCTTGGCCTTATTAGTGGGACAACTTGGCGCTAAGTGAAATTATCCGTTTTGCCAGAGCTTTTGCGAAAAGCTCTGAAAATGGCTTGGTTATTATTTATTTATCGTAGCTCTTGATATAATTAATGTAGGTAACAGAGGTTATTGTTAATTCTGTCATTAGTATTCATTGTACTATTGAACAATGAATGACAGGTGTAACAACGTGTCATTACTTGCTAATAAGGTGCCACCGAACTGATTAGATCGTCCACGCCCATTTGTATAGTGAAAATGGTAATGAATAATTGTAAGACCTTGCGATGCAAATAAGATTGAAATCTCTGAAGTCATAAATATACATTGTGATGGAGTTGTCTCTGAAAAATTTTTGAGACTTTCTTACACATGGCCTGAAAAATAAATTACTACAAAATCATTGGCACCAAAACCAGTAACCAATATTGAAATGGATGCTGCGTCCACATGTTTGAAGTCGGCATGATTCAGTAAAGTCGAATTATTATCTGTAGTACCAAATTACTTCGGGTCGCTTTTCCTGTTTAACAAATGCTACCTAGTCAAGTGGCCCAATCTGAAAAAGAACACCCCTAATAGCCACAATATTAAATAAAAAGTGCAAAGTTTACAAACTAAACTAAAAACAACAAAGAAACAAAAACAAAACACTAACAAGCCCAGACGTCACAACCTTACTTCTTGCAAGGTCATCAACTAACATTATGGCGGTAATCTATTAACAAGATATTAACATATTTCGTGTTATAACATCGTGATATAGAAATGAACGTGCGGCGCAATCGATACGACTGTAGTACCGACTATTTGTAATCCGGTCATTCGATATCGGAGATGAAGAAAATAATTATGCAGTATTTTTTGTATTGGTATAAAATCTACTTAAATAAAAGTAAAGAAGGCCCGCTGCCCACTTCCTCGCTCAGAGAACAGATCTGTGTCCCAGCAATGGGAATGTTATAGGTTGACTACGATAAGGGTAATATAAACAGTTTTGATTTTTTCCATTTTATTCACAGGATTAACTATTATATACCAAATAGTTGCTCCATGTAAAATACTGGTACTCAGCTGCATCCGGTTAGACTGGAAGCCGAACGATAGTTGGGAAAAGGCTAGGCAGATTGATTGAATTCTGAATAGTTACGACCCACACAAAGCTGTAATTTGGACTGGTGTTTATGAAACAGACCCAAGACACCTCAATGGATACATTTATAGGTCGATTAAGCTAAAGTGACCTATTATTTATTTATTCATTCGTCTGGACACGAATTCCAAAAAAATTAAGTGAGAAACAGGTACAAGTTGTAATCTAATTGCCACAAAAAATAATCAGACAATATAATCAAATACCTAACTGAGTTGTGTGTAAAAACTAAAGTGTCTAGTTGTCTAGATTAGAAAGAAACACCTGTTGAGTACTACAATCGTAAATCCGTGACACACACTGCACGATCTGCCGATTGATCTCATTCCTCTATTATTGCACCGATTATTAGTTTTTTTTGTAACAACAGTTTAAAAAACAATGATTTATACTTATGAATTTAACAATAAAGGGTGTAAAACACCTCTTAACGAAGCCGAAAGGCACTTGTTTTCCCCGTCATTGCGATCATTTTTTTTGTTCTACACCATACCTGGGAACCTTTTAATTACGGAGATATTGGGGGTCAAAGTTCCAACTTTTTGACAAGTTTTTTTTTAAATACAAGTTTTTAATGTAAGATTTTTACTTTAAACATCTCCACGACCCCCATACTATTCAATCCACCCATCAGCACAATGTTTTGAGTGCGTTACATTGAGTTCTACCACAAAACATGATTTTTCACAGCAAAAAAAAAAATGTTTCCCAGCAAAAATTTTTGCGTTAAGTTACTTAGTTTGATGTACAGAATGCTTGGTTGACGGCTTCGTGATGAGGTCTTTTACACCCTGTGTGTTCAATACAAATCACCTTGTGGTTATTTCATATATCTTATAAGAAAATGCCCAAATTAAGATATGGTGTCTTAACAAAGATTAAAAAAGTAAAAAAACTTAGTTACGCCTTTATTCACGACCTACTGTACGAAAGCGTAATCGACTATTGGTTGATGTAAGCATTAGTAATCATTACTGATTTGTATTGCAATCTTAACTTATTGAATCCGGATCAAACTGCAAGTTAACTTCGTCATATCTGAATAATCTCAAGTTTCGATCAAATTCCAATAAAACAATATTACAACATCATAAAAAGTCGATCACGTGTTAATCTTCATGACTCGCGTTTGTTTAGATATTAAAGTTAATGTAGCGTGCAGTATACCCGATTGTATTTATTTACACATTGGCTCTCATAACATCACGACAGTTTATTGATCTGGAGGTGAGCACAGACGTGAGACGGTTTCACGCTCTCTACGTCGGTAGTTTCCTTTCACGATCGGCACTTGTTTTTTAAACAGACTTCTGTTTAGGATGTGTATACTTCTACAGCTTTTTTCACACTATCACACGATGTTTTGTTTCTGTTTCTGTGTGAAAATCTAGTATTCCGGATTGTAATATGGTTATTAGTAGATCCTAATGAAAGCCTTTTTTTAATAACACCACGAAGTTGAGTCCCAAAGCATTAGGCAGAGGTGCACCAACATTTCATCAGTTACTTAAATATAACCTCGCCCAACAACAACGTTAAGCGAAGCATGAACAATTATCGTCAAGTCCTGTTGATACCAAAGAAGCAATTGCATGAAATATCTTCCTATTTTTCTAACTTTCCTCTATCTGATATATAAGTGACAATCTAAACCTTACAGGCCCTTGTACAAATAAACAATTTCGTCTAACTTTCTCCACGTCGGAATGCAAAACTTCTGTTATTGAAATAACCTCTAGAAGCTCACGTAGCACCCACAATAGAATCACGTCCCTGCTGACTACCTATTGATAAGAAGACACAGTAAAGAGAGAAAGTCACAAAAAATATTCTATCATTGTATACAGAAGCTGTCACACCTGTGTAACTTTCATTGATTGGGCGCATGAAGTGGCTATCATAGTGTGTTTGATTGGTCATTATTTTCTTATTTATGGTTTCATGAGTCCATTGTTTTGTATGGGACATGCTTGTGTAGGTACCATGATGGTGATGATCGAGATAATCGTCTGACTTTGTAGGTGGTGTTTTTTAAAGGATTATTAATTGCACCCCAATTTTTCCAGTTATTGTGACGCCCCAATATGAGCAAGAAAACCTTCCCCAACATTTTTTAGGACCAGTACGTGGAACGTCAAGCTTCAAAACGGCCGCTAAAACGCCGTTATGACTAAATGAAAATAATTCTACCCGATAGTAAACCCAGCGAAAGACCACTGAGATAATTTACAAATGATTGTATTGTAAGCTTGTAAGGTTAAGTGCGCTGACTGACGCTATACGGCGAGTTATTGAGACATCGCATGCAAACAATCTTAATAATTGAGCCTCGAATCTGCAGTGCATAAACGTGAATCAAATGCTTGTCAACATTACATGCATGTGCTATTAATATTACGTTACTGTAAATCATTATTTTATTTAGAAATTATAATGTATGTATACTCTGATGGATAACATCACTCCTGTTATCCCGAAGGGGATAGGCAAAGGTAGACCTACCTATAAGTAAACCCACTTGCGCCATTTTTTTAAAAGTGGGCGAGTCTATTGCTGGGCACAAATTCAGACCCAATAACTCTACTACGCCCGGGGACCGAACCTAGAAGTATGAGGTACTTAGGAGTACCGCTATCAACCACTGGATCAATGAGGTAATAAGAAGTTTTTGTTTCGAAAAATCATTATTTACTCCTTTTTCACTACGGGTACAATCGTTCTTAATTCTCCACTTTATTTACGCAAATATAAATAAACAGAAAAAAAAAACATTTTATTAGGACCAAACATTTTGTACATTTTATGCACCCACCAAACTGCATAACAGAAGAAACCATCGCGCAAGGTGCCAGTCATTACATCACCATCGTCATCGACCATGGTGTTCCACGGCCTGGGACCAACCAGTGTGACACCATGGTTCGTTCCATACCATCGGAGGCTATGCTTGTCAACGACGCAACAATTCTTCTTACCAAAATGAAAAGATTCCCACGTTTTCACTTTTACGGAACACTGTTTTGGCAGGATGGTAGGTACCTTTATTTAATCGGCAAAAATATGTTACCGATTACGACATGACTATCAAGCATGTAATGTGAAAAACAAGACTAACGAGTATTTTAGGAGGCAATTATTTTGTAATCAATCGTTTAATCAGGAAAATAACTACGGTTAAATCCAAGTAATCAATTTCGAGATGAGTTTTATTAAAAATATTTGTGCATAACAAAGCAACAGCAGAAGGCATTTACAAAGGGAAGTTTTATCGGCGATATACTTAGATGATGAAAAAGGCAAAAATTTAATGCAGTGACATAAGCTAACGAAAAGCTTACGTCAATCCTGTTGACAGTCGCTGTAGAAATACCTAGAATAATACTTTGGAAGTGACTTTCATATTTTGTCTTAGGCCCTAAGACGTGTTTTATTTCACAAATATGGCAACACTGCTATCCTCTTGGACATGATTTGATTTACGACATTGTTTTGAAATTTTTTCTCTCTCTTAACCGTGTCTAATTCAGCGACGTTGCTAGAACAATTAACAAGGAAACCCAGGGCTTCCCATTCGGAACTGAAACAATAACTAACAGCTATTTATAGCAAGAAAACAACTTCAATGAATTACCCAGAAATAGAACTGATTGAAAAGCAAGAAAAAGTTCAATGACCTTGTAGAAAAGTACGAAGTATACGATATATGGAGAGAAAATACTTTACATACTTTTATTTTTAATTAGGTTGTAAACACAATCTCTGACAGACTTTTTGCTTTACGAAGTTCTGTTAATCCCGTTAGGTTAAATTAAAAGACACCCATTGTACATCTACTTGGCGTGTCCATGGCAATGTAAATTGTGTCGGCCCAAAACTGAGCCTCTAGTTTGGCGCCTTCAGTAGCGTCCATCAGTTCCTGTAATGAACAAACAACATGACAGGTACCCTGCGACACGATATTAAGTGCTCAATAATTTGTGGAACAGCACCCCATTTACACTCCAGGGCAGATTTTTCAATGACCTGTCCCCCGAAGCACGGCAACGCAGTATTTGCTGCTCCCAACGTAAGCATACTATCCGCCAAGTGTTCAAACCCATTGTACGGACATAAGCAAATTCCAGTCTGATTACCAAAATGGATTACCGGATGCACCACATCATCAAAGGATCAAAAGAAATTTAAATTGAACTAACACAAATTTTATTCTATTCTATTCACAAAGTAAATTGGAATAGAAAAGTTGAATTCATTAACAATACAGTTATATCTAGGTCCTTAACATTTTAAACTTAACACTTCATCCGTCAACATCTATTCTACATTCACACCACGTATCAACTATTAAGTAATCCGTGTAATCTAACTGTCTCCCTGTTTAGTACTCAAGAGACCCGTAGGCACAGTGGTTGGCAGGCTCACACACGGCGGCTGCCAACAGACGCGGTCCCACACTGACGGAACTGCTCGCTGGATTGAATACTGACCAAGTTGACAGTCAGTGAACTTTGGATCTTACTGTTTTTAATGTTTTAAAGATTTCGTGTGAATTACACTGAGTGTGAGTAGTTTTGTAAGGAACACGTCAGTAATCCCCGAAGTGTATGTGTAATAAGTTACACTTTACGTAACTAATTGCACACTAACCCCATTTAGTATGGGGCTAGCCTCTTGTTATTAACCGGACATAAATCCCCTAACACAGGACTACTACTAACAGATTCATATGAAAATTCAGACAAGACACAACCAAACTAAAACGTTAAAGACTTCGTATCACACTCTTAAAACTAACACTCATACCGCAGGAAATGACAAATTCACACCAATAATTTTACCACATCATATAACATTAAATTACAACCAGCAATTAATTGCAAATCAAACCCACAAAACGTTCACCCCGCCTCGCCTCCATGACTTGCAACTCATTACATAAGACTGACCGACGCATGGGCAGACACCCTTGCAGGAAACCCACGTAACAATTAGCTCACAGCTGCGACCGGTTGCTATTAATCAATAGTTGTGCAATGAAGATTACATGTGGAAGTGGTGAGGACTGGTCTTCCGTTTCGCATGATACTCATGACATAGGTACATAATTTAATAACTGGTATGAAAAACCCTGAGGGCGCTGATGACAAATCGATTGGCACTCACAGTTGATTGCATAGCCCTTTTTAATCGCGAGACACGTTGTCATCTCATGATTAAGGTCTCCAAAATGATGGCCAAGCAGTCATTAAATTCCTGCTGAGACATGATGATGTTATCGCAGAAGCCATGGTGCATCAGTACATGGTGTATCTTGGAAAAAATATTGATTTCAGAAGACACCTAATACTGCCTACAGTGTCTGAGTAAGGGGGAAAGCTGTTATGATGCTATGGGATTGCGCAGGCCATGTATTTTAATGGCAGACGATCGCTAGTATCAGAATTGACGCTTGAAGACCACTTATTGAAAGACTGACCACAACAGCAAAAAGTCCTGACTTCCTGAGTGATGGAGAGAATAGATGAAAGACACCAGGGCTGTTAGGTTCATAGTAATTAATAGGTTCCCAGATGGTAGACACAAGGCAGGCAACTCTTTTCTGGGTCATAGCAAATGTATTCAGTGGCTGTGACATTCACGACTCGTAATACAACTCCCTTTCAATTGATTACCACAAGCAGTGTCAGGAACACGTGTAAAGTTAAATACAATGGTCTACACTAATTGGACTTACAATTAGAACTAATAAATATTACGACTTGACCTACATTTGTATTGAACGTCTATGTTAAATTAATGATGTTTTAATGAGTGTTGACGCCTCATTTTGTTTATTGGGAAGCCGATTAAGGTTTAGGAAGATTTATGATTTGATAGCGGGTCGTCTTAGATGTGGTGACGTCTTTAAAGGGCATTCGAACTTCAGTAAATACTTAATTTATACAAATAATGGAAGAATCCATGTTTGAAAACAGGACGACAAATAAACCTGATTAGAAGTTGATTAGATCCTTTTCAGCTTTTAAATCTAACCGACAGAGACGATCAACAAAGGCGACCATGTTTAGAAATCAAGACTGACCAGTGATATCAATGATACCATACCAAAGAACTTTAATGCTTTCAATACAATCTAGATGAAATCACCCCATAACAAGTTCGTGCGGATCCTTCTGCAACAATGATCTCAGGTAAAATAAGCATCAAAATAACTAAAACTCTAACATTTCCTGTAATAAGCAATACTATAATTAAGCACTGTTAACCAACTGTTGGTAACTTACAGGGATACGAACCTAGCACTACATCGCACCGCGGTACAAACATGTGATATATTGATTTCCTTTCACCGCGATAATAGGCGGCTACTTTGCGTACATACCGCAAGTTTGCGCAGGCGCAAGGTATGACCTTTATTTTGTTCACAAGTTTATCAAACTTCAGCATGATTTTTTTTGCTTTCCGTAGAATGATTTTTAATCAAGAGAAATATAATTGTCCCTAAAACTTCACCCCTACTCTATTGAAAGTGTTTAGATGATAAATGAACGATAAATTATGGTTATTTTGCAAATAGGTTTTTACAAACACTTTTACACGTCGTTTTTTTTTAACTAGATGTGGCCGGGGTTTCGTACCTGACTACTCTCTACTACTCTCTCTTTAAAAGAGACTATGACCTCTGAGTTTGTTTCGGCTCCAGACATAATCATGCTCAACTCACATGAGAACTATGCAGATTAGTGTAAAAATGAGTAAAATTAGTAAATGAGTAAAAATGATTATGGCTGCGTATTGAACACACCTTTTAACAATAATTTAGTTAAAAGTTTGTTTTAGGCCAACAAAATTTGAAAATCTATCGTGCTATCAACACGAAGAAGAATATAAATTATTTCTAACGGGCCGATTTCCTTATACAGAATTTAAGATCGCGATCTTAAATTTTTGTCAAACGACAACAAATTGTTCATCCTTCAGTTGCTCACTTGCACCGATTGCACCTCGTTACCCAGTATTGCATAACGCTGGTTTGGGACACACACGTGCGCTCGCTCACTTATATGTTTCCAATACAGTTTTGTTTGTGTTCATTCAGGTTTACAGTTTAATTCCTAGAATTTATCCTGTTTACACAAGGAAAGAGGAGATTTATATATAAACATGACAGTAGCAGGCTGTCCACGAATATCATCTAGATATAGTTGCCTGGTACAATCCACTATTGACATTTGACCTATTTTTCACAAAAAGATGGGCCAGGTAAGGCACTGGGGACAACAAGACACATACGGGACTGACCATAAAGTGCCATATTTTTTTTGTCCAGATTGCACATCATTTCATATACTCTAAGCATGCTTAAGAAATATTACGTATCAAATAGTTTAAAAAAGTGAATTTTCTACGTCGTAATATAAATCTTCTACTTTTAAACAGTCATACAAACTTACGCTTATCATAAACATATTAAACAAAACTAAGATAGCAATCAAAACATTACTCCAAAAACGTTTTTACACAACTTTAATTTAATAAATAACAAAATAAACACTAAACACAAAATAAACGACCAGTTGTTTCAACGTCACAATCACGATCTTCGCAATAACAACTGTGTCTACAAACGCCGTTCACTATAAAATTATCGCTAACAGATAAACCTCATTTTGTAACTGAAACAAAAAAACTATGAATGAAACAGTAGCGAATAGTCGCACGTTCCGAAACTGAATGTGTAACTATGTTGGGAAATATGGCAACGACTGCGACTGGCAACCTGTCAGTAATTATAAATGCTGGTTGCTTTTGCGTTGTAATGTCAGCCGTGGATAATTTTTGACAGGTGTCACTAATATTCTTCAATTGGTTTACACAAAGATGTAAGCAAATTAATTGTATTGAGTGTGCGTTGACACCGTTTTGACACTATGTTGACACCATGTTGTCAATTACTTGACATTATGTATCCGCTTAGTAATTGTGACAGATATTTGTTAAAGTCTTTTTCCTTATTTGATCTTCATCAAAAGCTTTTTAGGATACACAGAATGAGATTTGCGTTCCGAATTTACAAGGTGGATCATTAAACAAAAACACAAACGTTTTAGTTTTCAAGGTGAATCTAAATAAAACGTATTTAATTTAAAACAAAAGTTAATTAAAAGTATTAATTTGTAAATTAAACTGCTGCCACTTTTTTACATAAAAAGTGTAAATGCTTAATTCCAAAACTAACTTCAAATAAATGGTAGGTAACCTAACCTAACCTTGAAGTATAACAGCCGGGAGTTGTAAATGTGCCCGGTCGATTACAATAGGCTCGCCCCTTACTACATGGGGACTTAAACATAACTGGTGAAGGGTCACCACACAAACCGCCCAAACCAGCAACCAACCAGACACCAACCTGACCTGAGGTCCACCTCTGCCTAACTCTTTGGGGATTATTATCTGTGTTTTTTAAATTATGTTTTATTTAGAAAAGAAGCTTTTGAAAAATTACATTACTAAAAAAAAAACAAAACAACTATGCTGCATACCAGAACTGGTCCCTAAAGAACCTACGGAACACGTGTCAAAATAACAAAGCGTATCGTCTTTTTTTGTGTTAGACATCGATAATAATCCATAGTACTACGATTACGATTACGGCGTCAATTACGCGATTGCCTCATAATTACGCGATGCCGATGCATTCCTGACAGGTCTATGACTTGCTCGCATACGCTTGACGTAAACAGACAGTTACTTGGAGATATTGAACATTGAAGCTATGATCGACTGTTGATTTGTAGGTTTACGATGCGGTTGATGTAGATTAAGTTCAGGTAACGGAGAAAGGTGAGAAAGATCTTGAATTTACATGGGTGATTGTCACGTAACAACTCATGTTAACATTACCACACGCAGAATTTTTCAATGAATCTAGAATATTAGATCCTTGATGATTTTATCAAAGCACAATGTCTAGTCTAGTACTAGAAGAAGTACTTCTTCTTCTTCTTTCGTGGCGTCAGAAGCGAGTTATCATCATCTGCCTAGCCTTTTCTTTGGAAGTAGCGAGTTATAAGTCCTTAAAAGTTCAGGTGGAACATTTGGAAAGTCTGGTTAGTGGAGCACGCTCTGATCGGGAACACTGCACTGTTAGAAATCTCTTTATTTCCCCATTTTGGCAAAATTGTTTGGAGTGGTAAACTTACCACTTTTTGTCATTTTGATTCATTACACTCGCAAATCTACATTGCAATCTGCATCTATTTAAATTCACATAAAAGCGAACACATTGATTGATCGAATCATTCATCGGCTCAACAAAAAACCGTCGCGCGTAATCTGAGTAGTGGCGTAAAATCTATAGCTTTACATCGATATAGTTTTTATCGATGTTTTTGTGCTCGTTACCGAGTGAGGTCAGCGCATCCTTGGGTGTGGGTCAGCTGCCAACGATGCTGACTGGTCTGTTGTTGGGCAGTGGAGTGTAAGAAAAGTGCTCAAAAATACTTTAGCGACGTTATTTAATATTGATTTTACTGTCGCTTGAGTATTTTTTGCACTTTTTTCCTTTATAATTCATGTTCATGCCTTAATGTTGGTAAGACAGATACTTGTCTAGTTTGCTAAAACTTATAATTTTCAAGTTTGAACATTACAGACTGAAACTGGGCATTACTGTTGAGATATTCCTTGCTATTGCTGCAAGATTGGTAGTTCATACATATACCTAGATTGTTTTGTGCGAATCTTTGCAAGAATTCACAAATCTTTTTAAAAAACCTACCCAGACACCGATTATGCGATATCTTAACATTTACGAAAAAGATCGTGACATTCAAAAGTAAACCAAACACTATCTTGTATTTATATTTTTACGACTCACAGTGTCACAGTTCACACGCTGCATATCTCTAACTTAAATCTACTATCAAGTACTATCAACTTACTAAACTTGTGACAAGGTAAATAAGAAAAATATCGTAAATCATCGCGACTTTCTTCATAAATCTGGTTTCCTAATACATTGGTTCTGGAGAAAGTCTTTCTGTTTGTGAGTCATCTTAAAGTAAAATTATACAACTCATTTACATAAGTCTGCTAACGTTCATGCTTGAATTCTAATGGTATAACTTTTGATACTGGTTTTTCTAGTTTGAATCGGATATGATTTAATTTTTCTAGATTATTTGACATGTCCGGTTCACTCACTGGTCAACCAAATCAATTTTTCTGCAGTAGCTACAAATTTTTTTTTTCTATTTATGACACTAATATCTTGTTATAGGGCATCGTCATATACAAGCAAACCTGAGGACAGGACAGTTAGTGTTGTCAAAAGCCATCGGTAGCTTATGACAATGAATCTTTGACGTTCCCAAACACGTTTTCGCGGATAGAATGTCACGTTATCTAAGTTCTCAGAGGACTGTGTGGCAACAGATAGTGAACACTGAGAGAGTTTCGAGCAATGAACGTGCCTTCTCTGTACGAAAAGAGGCATCTTGCAGGTTCTCAAGGTTTTTTTTTTCAGAAATAGTTTTACCTATTATTTAAGAAATAACACCATTTGCATTCGCAAACCAAGAACCTTGATATTCTTATTACTACAAATTCACACGACTTTTTTTACGACCATGTTTTTGCTCCCCAATCCACCAAACTTGATAAAATTTGCTCTGTCATCTATATCATTGATCTGGACCAATTCCACAGCATCAGGTTTCACCTTCCCGTTCCATTGTTAGTTCACGCTCGGGCTGCGCCATCCATCTGATTGGAGCCAGTGGCTTGGTGCCTTGATGTGTAGTGATAGGCCTTCGACAAGGTTCGGTTCACTTTGGTGAGGCGAAAATGAATGGAAATATAATTATTTAGCTAGCAGTAAATTATGCGGTTGCTGTTTGCTTGTCATCGGTGTTGGATAATTGAAGATATTACTGAAAACGTATAATTTGTAAACAATTTACTGTTGTCTCGTTATTTAGTCCAATAATTGTCATGACTAAGTGTTGAAAAAGTAAGTAAGTTATTAGGTACAAATACGTTATATTTTCTGAAACTTAGGTAGAAAAAAGCGAAAATATAGAGTGAATAGTTATTGTGTAATAGTGTGTATTCTTGATTGAAGGTAGTGGTAAATTACGACTACGGTGACGTTTCTTGTCATTGAAGTCGTGTAAATCAACCCAACGTTTTGACCATAGGAGGTGTTGATAAAAGAAGTAATAGGTTTCTAAACATTGTATTTTCCGTAATCATCATCATCTGCCTAGCTTTTTCCCAACTATGTCGTGGTCGGCTTCCAGTCTAACCGGATGCAGCTAAATACTAGTATTTTACATGGAGCGACTGCCTATCTGACCTCCACAACCCAGTTAATACTGGGTAATGCGATACCCATTGGTAAGACTGGTTGTCAGACTTTCGGATTACTGACTACCTGTAACGACTGTCAAAGATCTACAAATGTCCGCCGGGACCAACAGCTTAACGTGCTTTCCGAGGCACTGAGGAAACTCAGTATGTAAGGGTGGTTACCCATCCACAGACCAACCTAGGTAACCTAACGATCGACCCGAGCGGCTGTTATTATTTAGCCACGAGCTCCACCATTCCATTTATGTACTTTCCGTAATATTTTTACCAAAAGTGACTGAGTTATTGAAGCTACCGTTACATTTTATGGGTAAATAGTTCAACGAGCTTTAAACTGGCACGTGAAGACTCACTTACCTCGCAAGCTACCACTAATCCACAATAATGCCATTCCAAACAAACAATTTTTTTCTGAGCCGGTTGGTATTTACAGGCGGTGTAACGTAAATGTGAAGGTTTGGTCAACATTTCACGAACCACGCGCCAAGGGCCGCGCCTTCGACGACCACGAGCGAATAAGGGCTGCCACTTACGAGTTACAAACAGTTGACTGATCGGATTTCAGATTATTAGTTTATTTTCTAAAAAACTGAACTATTATTTAGTTTATTTCCTATAAACTAAATAATATATACTACCAAAAGACGGTAGAAGAAATGTTGGTAGACCACCAGCCATATGGGTGGATGGCCTTCAGAAGATTGCGATTAAGAAAGACCTGGTCGAGACTCACGCATACCAGGAAAGCTACACATGAGAAAGGAGACCTATTCTCAGCAGTGGCTGGAGGACTGGTGACTGTATAGATACTTAAGGTACTGCCTTTTTATAGTTACATAGTTATTTTTATGCGTTAAAATAAATAAAACTAATGAAAGCTTTAAAAGAGTTTTCAGCAGTCGTAGTTTTTCAGTAGAATATTTGCTGATACTGCTGGTTGGGTATTTTTTTGTAAGAAGCACCTCGGTTTTCTAGTCTGAAGAGTTCAATAATTCTTTACAAACATTGGCAAATTAATACAATAATTTGGCAATGTCTTCCTATTCTAAACTTTTTATTTAAATTTTAAGTGTCAACCCTAAAAAGGTATGAGAAGGTGTCATATTAACAGATATTTGGCTTGTGGTTTATCGATAGTGTTAAATTTTGGACGACGAGCGCTGTTTGGTTAGGATTTCTTGAAATCGAGGACAAAGGTATTAGTTCGAATTCTATTTAAATGATAACAATCAATACAGCACTTTCTAGATAAGATTTAAAAAGGTCCAATATTGGTTTCAGTTGAGTGCTGATATGAACCATTAGAAGGAAAAACTGTGGTGTATAATTTTAAAGCTCTGTGATTATCGTAATATTTAAACAGAAGGTTGTATTGTATAGAAAAAACGGTTTAATTCTGAACCTACCATAAATTCAGTGAATTCAATATGTAACTTTTCAAACATAAAAACTTTAACTTGCTATAACTGTTTCTGGTCATTGGAGGGATGATGGACTTTCCTAACTGTCTCATACCTCTATACAACCATAAATTCACAATATACATACACATTTAACTCACAATTGCACTAATTTCCATGAGAATACAAGCACCCGACTTTCTTCCTCCACTAGTCATAGTCCACCATGGTCCACGATGGTCCACCATGGTCCATCGTGGGAACAGGTGTGCACGTGAAAGCAGACGCGCCCATCTGCGAGAAAGTCATCGCCGACCTCTGTATCGTGGATCACCCACGGCTTTAATGATTGTTATGTAAATTAAATGTTATGACTTCTTAACCTGTTAGGAATGATTTCATTAGAGGTGTTTGTGTCTTGGTGTGCGCTTTTAATCTTTGATAAGTATATGACTTCAGTCATACTTTAAAGTTCAACAACATTTCAGTTCATTAGTGGTAAGGAGCCATGGTAGTGGTTACAACTCGTATTGAGCGAGTTGGAGGTTGTAGGTTCGAACCCGAGCAGGTACTTTACTATGTGTAAATGAATTCATCACCACCTCTTTAAAAACAGTAAAAATAAGCATACTGATGAAAGCAACATGTCCATGCATGTAAATATTAAAAATCGAAGACATTTGTGACATCCACTAACCCGCTCAAGGCCGCGTGATGGATGGGGATCGTTCACTCTCAGACACAACAGGCCTGTGCCTCATCTTTATGAAACTCCTACCAAACACACTCTCTCGTTCATATTACTTTACTTAATTTCGATGCTGTTAAAGCAAACATTTTCTCACCTCACTCCACATCTTAACCACACATAGTACAGCACTGCTGCTACCCCACAATTAAACACCACAGTTACTCATTTAAATTCTATTTACCATCTAACTTAGTATTCATCGTTGAGTTCTGCTCTGTTATACTCTTATTTTCCCGACATATGCCATGACAAATTGCTAGATAACTGTAATCATCTCCCGCGCACGCAAGCGCGTGATTTGTGCCTCGTGCTTATGAATGCATTTGATTTTCAATTAGATGATAGTTAATTATTATAATTAAGCATTCTTGGTTTTATGATCTTGGTTGCTTGTTGTGATTTGCTTTGAAAATTGTAGTTTCGAAATTGAATGGAGGCCAAGAAAAGTGTCAAGATAATCAGGGGCCGCTGGTATTCTACATCGTCCGATAATTATAATTGTGGATCTCAAAATAAAAGTGCAAGATCTCTTAATTACTTACTATATGCTTTTAGACTGTTTAAGACTCTTCTTCTTACTCTTCAATACCATTACCAATACGTTTGACCAGTTCTTTTATTCATAATAGATGAAACTTAGGAGCCTTGCTGGTCTATCAAAGATGCAAAGTTATTTATGCTTGAAGACCTTTTCATGCGTAAGATAATTCCTTTTTCATCCTTTTCCACCTGGGAAGGTTGACCATATATTCCACTACTTGGCTGTTGTTTCACATCGAGATTCCCAGCTCATAATACTTACTGTCATCACTTAAGAGTAGTGGAGCGTGACCTTGTTCATATGGTTAGCTTACCTACCTCAAACAAACTTAAAGTCAACGATCGCCACTTTCCTTCAGCTCGTGTATTAACATTATAGCATACACTTTCTCGATACAATTTTAAGTAAACACAGACAAATAACATGGCTGTTACGATTTCTCTTTGTATTGAAATTGTTGTTTGGTACGGTAATTTGTAATGTTGATTAAGCTGGTTTCTAAGTGGTAGGCAGTGTTAGTAAGTTAGGAAATGTTGGTTTAAGGTGAATAAGTGGTTGCCCCCTGCCCGCAAGTGTGCGAGGGAACACCGGTGTAGTTTAAGTCGTTAGGAGTCGGATAGACCTCTCCGCTCTCCCCAGGGCGGAGGACAACCATTGAGGATTTACACATCGAGAAAAAAACAGGTAAATAAATGGCTGGAAGATAAATTGTTACTTTCATCTCGTGTCTTGTAGATTTTCTGAGGAAGTTTAGGAAAGGTATAGGTCCCATTAAAATTGGTCAAAAATATTGCAGATTTGGTATGGTTTGCCAAAATTAGCTCCGCTCGATCTTAAAAAGGAAACTCCGCAAGTTAGTGGTGATAAAACCAGTTTAAGTTGGCATCTTGTTCTACAGAAACTCCGTTTTATGCTCGGCTAATCAGTGTTACCACTGACGTTCGGTCGACTGTATCTACGTCAGACATTGTTTATTATAAACACTATTAGACGTCGAGAACTTTATAGCTAAGCGGACGTTCGCGGTACTTAACTTTAAGAAGCGTTTCTGTATTAACTCCTATATTACCACATTTTATCGCATTTAATATGACTAACGTCCAATAAATAACTCTTTATAATTAGTTATATGATTGGTTATTTAATGTGTTACATAAAACTTACTCTTCCAAGGCCGACCAACTGTAACACGCAATGTTTTTTTTAATCCATATAAAAGACATCAACGCGCTTACAAGATAAGGTGCAAAATGGTTGCTTCTAGATAAACTAAATATTGAACACTTTTACGAGTACCAAATATATTTGTAATATTAAGTAGGTAAGTACGCATGACGACCAATCCATCTACATAAAAATAATATACGCAAATCTCTCATTGTACGAAAAATCTATACAAAGCGAGTCAATGTTATACTGGAAATGTTGATGTGTGAAAGCTTGATGTGTCGCTGTGTTTACTACCGCGTGCAGTGACGGTCAATTACTTTTAACCCTTATGCCCTGAGTTATAAGATTAAAAATTGGTCGACCGTCATCGTCAGTGAGCGTGGCAGTACGTTGGCATATAAGCGACTGTCAGCACTTTGCTGATGAGAATACTCGTATCCCACAAGACGCAATTGTTCAATAACTAACTAGAATCAAAAATGTTTCATGGCAACAAATGCGATGAAACAAATTGGATCAATCGTCAGGTACTAGCCTTTACTAATATCTAGCCGATATAGTGCATGCTCCCTGAAGCTATTAACCAACAGTATTAGCTATATCTTAACCACCAGGATGAGGATGACCAGACAGTTTCCAGCGCCACAGTGAAACTCGTATAACTTTCATAGACTAATAGGCTCAGTTACGGCGAGCTTTATGGCTGTAAGCTTTTCTCTTCAACATTGTTGGTTAGACCGCAACATATAAGCGACAACATGTGGTGCTTAGTTGATGGGAAAATGAGGTGCTAAACGGACATGGAGGACTTTAGTGCTTATCTGCTGCAGTAAGTAAAAGGGGGTGCTTCTGACTTAAGAAATGCTAAAAATTGAGCCGTGTTTTCAATTGATGTAATTTTCATTTAAGTAAAGGTTAACTTTATGTCAGAGTAAATGAAGTTGATTTGAAAATGAATAGTAATTTTGAAACAGTCTTAAGTTGAAGTCGCAGGGCAAACCGACCCTTATCTGTAAGAATTAAAGTTTTATTTTCCAAGTACAGATATCCAGATCCTTCAAATCTCTCATCTTACTTTACCATCAATTCATACAAAATAAATTCATGAATCACGAGCAAGTATTTATCGCAATATAAAAAGAAAAACGCACCGGTTAGCATTGTCTTACTGGGTCAAACCTTTTACATATGTAAATCATAATATATAAACCGAGGCTGAGCATATGGCCATACTAGTTAGTACATTATCATAGCAAAGATGGACGCCATACACAATAGAGGACGATAGCAACACGATTTGTTTGAAAAAATTGATGAATTTGAATGACTAATTGACTTGTTAATTGTGTGATTAATCGCGCCTCTTAATTGTTGCTGACATTTTGTTGGATAACATCGCGATTTATTTGTCTGTCCAAAAGTGTTTTAGTGCCGAAAAGTGTTACATCTAAACAGTTCACACGCTTCAAATTCCGTGATATTTCAATGTCTTCTTTGAACCGTAATAGATTTTATCTAGTTCATAATGAAAACAAACAAACTAAACCCATCTTTATACAAAAGAACTTCTGAAAACAACCGCACAAAACTATAGTTTCACTTTTCAAAGTTGTGCTACAAAACGTGATGATAGCGCCATGTTCTGATAAACTAACAATGAGCACAATGTAGTATTACAATAAAACGGCGACGCACTGGAGATCAATGCAGCCATTACACTACAGTTACCAAACAAAAACAACGACGGCATTGAACACAAGAAGCCGCAAAACAACTGTCACTATCTACGAAATTACACACACAAACATACACTTACCACTCCACAAAACAACCTATAAACCTTCTAACAACAATAATAAAACCTGTTTTCCAATAGCATAACACTTTATAACCGCAAACGTAATTTCGCACCACATACTCCCATTTGATAAGACACCAAACCACTTTCGAACTTAGTTAACTTTCTAAGTTAATAAAAATACTATAACAGGTGCTTATAAGGTAAGTAAAGGTAATATCATCAGTTATTAATAACTTGGTTTCACTTGGTGTTTCTAATAAATATAATTGCTATTCGCTTTTATGTGACTAATAGATTGTATCTCCGTCGACAGATCGCGATGAAAACCGGGAGAGAGCCTCTTTAAATGAAAATGGCAATAATACTGGACTTCTAATTACAGTTTATTTCTAATGTCGGCGTAAGCATCTAGAGAGAAATTGTAGATGCCGAGAAAACGGGACTCAATGAGAAATATTTGCAAAATGTGCCGCTTTTACCGAGCGAAGAATTCCATCTAGCAAGATGTATCATCGTTTAGTCTCCTTCTATCTGATAGGTCCTAAGTTGAATGTTTTGTCGACCACCTTCAATTTTTTTGCTGGTCAGCCAGAAATATCCAAAAAACCAGCAACTGTAGTTTTGGTCACACTGAGGCGATCTCAGCATGAGACGAGGGAATCATTGATGATTAGGATGACAGGTGACTCTTCGTCAAGAATACCTGAATACCTCCATTCAAGTACACTATCAAGTGAATTTGTTTATCCCGCGCGGGATTGAAGCGCTTCAGTTTAACCAGAGCTTAGCTTGCATACAAAATATTTTTCACTGTTTAGCAACTTAACGTACTTCAGGGACAGTAGCTGCACCACTGAATAAGTAATCCCATCTTTGGTATTGATTGCTTTGTAAATCTGGGACACATCGGATTCCTAAACGGCATTAATTGAGTTGATGCAATTGCACTTTAGTTGAATCATGTCCTTAGCCAGTACTTCTGACTATTGCAGCAGTTGTACCTATTTATTTTATATCACATTATAAGCCAAACTGCAAACACATTATAGACTTTTATTAACGCCCTCTTCCCTTTAACGTAGTGTCTGTAAGGGTTAGTCTAAAAGCCCGACCACTGATTGACCTTTAATTGAGGTTTTCCAGCCTCCAAAGTAACTTGGAATATTTTTCTAGCTTTCTATATATACTATATTTGAGACGGTCTCACTAGGTGCAGATGAATACCTATATTTTACACGGATTGCCCATTAGACCTCCACAGCCAAGTTTATGACTATACGGTTATCGGACATCGCACTACTCGTAAAAAAATGCAACCAGTAAATGCTTTTATGTATTTAAACTTGCACATGCATTTGTTTACCCAAAGTCCATGTTACATTTGAAAGTGAAACGTGTCACTTTCTCGTTTAGTCCGCTGGGAGCCAGTACTGTCTGCTAGTCTAGCCAGTTATGCCTCGTTTGGATTGATGATATGAAGGAGCGTGAGTCATGTACCAGTATGATATCTACTTGAATTCTGAAATACATGCTGGGGTCATTAATAGTGAGGTATGGTGAAACAAGTTGTGGTTGCAAGTTTCTAAGGAAGTCATAGTCTAGGCGCTTAGGTATTGGAGTCTCATTAATAATCTCTATTATTCTTTATGCGTCACACACAATAATTATGTCCAATGGGATTTCCCAAGAGCAGAAAAGACGAACTTCTACATCAGCTTTTACACCTATACGAACGAACTGTCAAAAATCCTTTCTTGTAGCAAACTTTCTTCGCTTTCGTTTCATCAAAAAGCTAGACCTTGAACAAATACTGAATCGAACCCGCGACACGCAGTGCAGCAGCCAGTCGCTCAGCCACTGCGCCAACCGTGCCATCAGTAAATTTAAATGTAATTAACATGACATATCCTGAAACACTAGCCTTAATATAAATACCAATGATTTAAAAGCTGATGAAGCTCCTCGTGATGACAATTTACCATTCAAATGCTTACGTCTAGCAAATACCTCAGTTGCACAGGTGTCTCAGTACCTGTAGCCCGGATGCTGGGTACAACTTTACGACGATAATAAATTGAATCGCATTCCTGTCTACATATCGTACATATTATGATGCAAAACAAATACTGTTTATCTGTTTGTAAATAGGAAATAGCATAAACAAATCTTTTACATTCTTTTCTACTTAGTTGGTTTGAGAACTGAGTGAAAACAATGCAAATTACTATAAATATAAATAACTTTAGTCACCTTTGAATAGGTTTCTTCTAGGCAAGCGTGCTCCATCCAAGGCCGCATCATCGCTTCACTTCAGGCGTTAGCGACTACACGTAAGCCTACTTAGTATTTAAAAAACTCTTTTCAGTAGACGGCAAACGATTGATTAATTTTTTTTGACGTTTAAATTCTAATGACGTTTTTATTCTGCAAAATTAAAACAGACTCAAATTGAAAACTCAAAATGCTCGACAGCATAAATCGGCTCTGACCTGACATGTGTAAGCCACCTGCCTATCCATTATTAAATAGAAGATTAAAAAACAACGAGCAAGGCCTATAATATTAATGGATAATGTTAAATCGCTACATATTCTCAACCCAGAAGCTTTCCCAAGCAATATTTTATAACAGTTCTGAATGCTTTCAATACAATACAATTCAATACTCCATATAATGGCTATCTAACGGGGCGGTCAGGTCATAATCCATATCCATTGTCATAGTGATATTCAAACAATGCCCGCAAGTAGGTAAGCAGGAGCACAGTACCTAATACACACAGTATTTCAACTAGGAACAAATGTTCAGAATAGGCTCACAGACAGGTGTAAAGAAAGCGTTTACTTACACGGATTCTAAGCATACTTCAGATGCTAAGATGTTAAAGCTAGGTAAGACGTTCCTCATGAGCAGTTACGTTTTATGTTTGTAGTTCAACATTACAAAAACTTTAACTAACATCAAGCGTTTGATTTCATAAAAAGGGCCTAGTTTTATTTGTTCACCTAGGAGGTTGACGTTTGCTTTCCCTTGAGCCTTGACTATCAGGCCTCCAGCCATTGGCGAAGGGCTCATATGGTTTACTGGTTATCTTTACGGTGTGGCAGGGGTGTTCACATGTGCAGTGCGCAGGAGCGCCATTGTCCGGCTTGTGCAACGCTGTGCGCGGGCGCAGGAAATGGAGCGCGTCGCAGAAGCTGTGGCGTCGCGCGCCGCTACACACGCACACATGCTCAACTGTGCACAGATGATACATGCGTACAGTCGCGAAAAGATTTAGGTATTATTAGTATTTAGTATTTGGATTCCAATATTATTTTGTATTGTGAACGTAACAGCTTCTTAAACTTGCTTCAAATCATCCATCAGTTTTGCTGCAACCCCTCGTGACATTTAGGACATTCATGGCATTTTTTTTTTTAGCTGGATGACGCCGTCTCCCATCGTATCCGCCGTCATCTTAAAAGTAAATAATATAAAAGAATTGACTTCTCAATAAATATACTCAACATGTTTAAATATCATTGCAAGCAGGTAACCCATCTCTTTATGTGACTGTACTTGTGTAGGTGGATCACACATAATAAAAACTGTTTTTTACAAGACCACACATAGACTCACACATTGATAAACTGTGTGTTTATTACACACGCACACTTCCGTGATTCTTAATAGTGCAGATCTTTCATACAAGGTGTGATGACTGTGATAGAAAAAACGTTTTACAAAACAAATGGACTATCTTACTATTAATCATTCTTACCGAGAGATCGATTTTCCAAATCAAAATGCAATTCACATCATGACTCTTTGCATAAGATATTATATGATTCCTTTAATCTCTTTATCTAAAGTATTTAACAAACAGATGAGTGATATATAAAAATGTTGTTTAGTCACTCTGTACACCATCTAGACCACAGAGTAGGAGCGTGTCAGGTGTTTACAGGTCAAGTTATTATAGAACGTTTCTACTGTCTTAATGATACGGACTAGTATTGAATTCTGAAGAAAAAAAAACATTCTTTGCGCAACACATCATCAAAAACATTGGGGCATCTTTAAGATAGTTAATTAGTTTTTCATATTTACCATCTTTTTCATTTAACTGATGATGATGATGAGATAACTGTTTTTCAAATCAAATCCAACGAAGTTTTAACTCAATTGCGATCCAATTTCCTTGTCATCTCTGAAAAAATCAGCTGACATCCACACGCGATCTTGTTAAAAGTTAAATTAATAAAAGTTATGATGATTTCATATGACTTCTAGCTATCTTCAGACATTGAGCGGGCTGATGGTTTTCAACGTTCGGCTTAGGGCTGGAAGTAGGAAATTCAACAGCCCAATTCAATATCCCTTACAACATTTCAAACGACATAGTTACAGCACATTCGTGGGAACTCCCGCGCATGTACACGGCAGACGAGATCGCCTGCGCACGCGTCCCCGTCGCCGCCCGGCCGGCTGTTACACCGGAATGTGTTATCGATCTCGCTCGGTGTGATAACGGAAGATGTGCCGTACCAATAGAGCGGAACTGTTGCTAATTCGACCAGATCTTGGGGTAAAAACTTGGCTTATTTATTGATATATTGGTGAAAAAAATGTTGGTGTATTTATTGTGTCTGTATCGTATGTCTTGTCCGTGTTTTTTGCTTTTTGCAGGTACTGCAGACAGCCTACTGTGCGGTGGACTTGTATCAAGAAGAGCAGCGGTGGTTCAGTAATAATGTTGAGGTCGTAGGTCGTGGATTGGAACCCAAGCAGGTACTTTGATTTTTATAAATTCCTACATCAGCACTGCTCTTGGCGCTGAATGAAAACTGAAGGAAATCGGCATGTCCTAGATGTGTGGAGAATTACTTTCACATAGAGGACTACTTTGTATTCTTCTACAGTAAATCAGTTTCTCTCCTGATTTTTAAAGTTCTGCCAAATTAAGCAACTTTTCTGCCCTAAATATTATGATAATACTACAAAACTCTAGCTAGACATAGATTAAGTTAAATCCAGCTTAAATCGCAAGTAAAACAAACACTAAACTACATGTTTACTGTGTGAAGCAGACAGTTAAAATGGTCACGTTTCTAAAACCACAAATCGGTAAAAAATGGGGTCAATGAGTGCGGAGTGAAGTAAATGAGATTACTTACGACTTATGAGCAAGTCTCTTGGCTTAGTATTAAAAGAGTAACATTGGTGTTATATTGTGGTAATGAAGCAATAAAGCATGACGCAAGAAAAAAAAAAAAAAAGGCCTGTAGTGGTGACTACAGATTCATTTTCATTTTGCAAAAATATTCTGACAATCCTGCATGTATTCAGGATTGCGACTTTCTGAAGACTTTGGTATGTATAATTATTATAATCATTGTTATTATTGCTCTCCCTCTCTCTGATTGAAAGATTGGCACGCAAACTAGTAAAGTCTAATAAAGCCTCCCTGCCATCCAAGTCGTCTTTTCTTTAAGGTTTACTGAGGGATGGAGATGTTGCAACACTTTTTGTTGCAACAACCAATTCATTGCAATGATAAATCGATCTGTATTGAATCTCTTCATTAATACGAGATTTCATGAATAAACAAGACTTTAAAAACCTACTTTCCTCTACAAAATAACTCTACGAACAATTCAATCTATACAATTTAAGAAATAAACAAACAAAGTTGCTCGTTCGTCGACCCATTCCCTGAAGTACACTCGCGCATATTAGTGATGGTCACTGAGTTCTCTGACCATTAAAACGGCATCTGTGTCGTCAGCAGCGGAAGCTAAGCGCCCGTTCAGCGCGCTTCCCGCCATTACCGATCGCCACGCTCAATTGGCCCCAACGCCATCTATTGGCGACATTACCGAATTAGAGGTAGGGAAATGTTTTCAGGAGTGAATCGGGAAATTAGCAAATCTGCCGTTGGCGCGATAATAAAGTAATCACGATGTAGCCTGAGAGCATTCTAAGTGTAAGATGAGCTATATGGAAGCTGCACATTGATTAAATTTGATTAGATGTAATAATAACGTTCTCACAGAAGGAGGAGTGACTGAACTGACAGAATGTCATAATGTTTTCGAATGTTTGGTTATAGGACATGGCGGTTCCCGGTGTCCTTCTTCACCGTTTAGAGCAGTGGTGATGAAATATATCACACAAAAAACAGAGTCTGCTTGGGTTTTAAGCCCACGACCCTTGACTCATAAGTCAGGGCTGGTACCACTGGGTTTTTTTTGCTTAGGTACATAGGCTAGTACGAATCTCTTTTAGAGCAATTCCAAAGGCTTGCCTAGACAGCTTAAAGTTCCCGGTGTTAAATTTGCATTCTTGCCTTCAAAAACTATAAAATAAATCATTGATTTCCGCAACACTGTTTCCCAATATGAAATAATATCACATTGTCATTCAAAACATATGATATTGAAGTTAGACACGATCGCGAAAATATTGCTAGGTTGTTTAAATTCAATACACGAAATATTATGGCTGTATGTACATACGTACTTGCAGTATTTACTACGGAAGACGACTATGTTTTGTTAGAATAAATTACTTTACTTATTATTAGATTACGATTTGAATATGCGATAGCGGAAGCTACTGTGGCTGAATTTAGATGTGACCAAGGAATAAATCAGTTTGGTTGAAAACATATTCTGTTTTACTTATATGCATGCAGATGGCTATAGAAAATACACTCGGCAAAGAAAATACCAATGGATGGATTGTCTAAAAGACGATATAGCTAGGAAGGAATTAATAAATAAACACATAGGTTAAGGCTGGATAAAGAGTAGCTACAGAAGAGATGGACGATGGACGACTCCTAATGCTTTAAAAATTGGTATAGGAGCAGGATCATTAAGAGTAGCTACAGAAGAGATGGACGATGGGCGACTCCAAATGCTTTAAAAATTGGTATAGGAGCAGGATCGTAAAGGCTCTTGTTAATTTGTTCATCATCATCATCAGCAGTGGAACCTCATCATCGAAGGTTTAACTTGATATAACTGTAACTCTGTTCTGTTTCACCATGATAGGGCAACACTTAACGAAGGAACGATTAACATTTATGCATAAAGACTTTATATCAGCAGTCATTGAAGTCAGTATGTCGTTACAGAAGTCGGCACCAACAAAAACGGATCATATACAAGTCTGATCAAGTGCTGCGGTCTGTATGTCTATTGACATAGATGCTCTTTGATAGGATCCGGGTGAAATGTCTTAATGAGAGGAAAGTTCCGCTCGTCTTATTGTTTTTATGCTGCGGCTTCATTTTAATAGTGATGTGGGAAGAAAATTAAATGGAGATCGGTGTCTTGTGACGTGTCAAGCTGGTCTAGATTTATAGTATATCTACGTGAGCGTAGCACTATGCCGGTACCCCGGATTTTGGAGGTATTCATAGTCGCTTACTCAGCTCAAGTCAAGCTCGACACGCCCTAAATCCACCCCATTAGGCACATTGTCACCTAATTGAATAGTTTTCATAAGAAAACATCTGTTCAATTTGAGGGCCCGCCAATTGCGGTTGAGAATACGATTTAGTTGGTGTTTTGAACCGTAGTCATGAAGACTGACTCTAATTAAGCTGAGCAATTGACTTAAGATGGGTTTTGGAATACCAGTGATAGTCTATTTCGCCAGTTATTTTTAAGGACCATGTAAACCTGCAATCTTTTATTTTAGAAAAAAAAATCGCTTTGATTCAGCTCGTGCTGGCAAACACCCAAAAAAATAAAATGTATAATGACATAAGAACAATCCAATGGTAATCAACGACGTTAAACAAAAGGCAATTAATAATAGATAATGGAAAATAAAACAAACTTACAATTCACTGCACACCTTTGTAATTCCGACTCCAATGAAAATCACCTGTAAAGAGAAAATAAACTTATTAGTAAAATTCAGAACACACGTTTAATAGAAAAAATCCAAAGGGATTCTGGGTAGTAGGTCCTAGTACATGGGGTAGGGTAATTGTAACACTTTGTTATTACACCTTTATTACATAAATCGTAGGTGACTTTGAAAGTGCTTGAAAAAACATTGGGTCTATCTATAAAAAATTTAATCCTAGCACAAGAGCACGGTATAAGCGGAGCGCTAAATACGTCGATTTTAGAATAATTAAAAATACTCGTTTCACAAATATTATCAAAATGTTAATATGTAGTATAATCATATCTATGGAAGAGATTGATTGTGCTAGCTG
Source organism: Xestia sexstrigata (assembly GCA_941918905.2). Classification (NCBI taxonomy): domain Eukaryota; kingdom Metazoa; phylum Arthropoda; class Insecta; order Lepidoptera; family Noctuidae; genus Xestia; species Xestia sexstrigata. The sequence continues at coordinate 1,540,423 of OW799201.2, read as the reverse complement.
CAAATAATTTAACTAATATTCTCTAGAATAATTGTATTTTCGAATTAAAAATCGACGTTACGTTTCCACCACGATTCTTCTCACAGATGAGACGTGAGATTCCAACATTCCTCAATGCCTAAAGCCCAGAGCCTAAAGCAGAGAGCCATAATCATTTACGCTGACGCCTAATCGTGTTGACATCGAAACGATCAAGTTAACACGACACCTGTGCCATTAAATCTACGCTCTACAAAAACAGGCCGGGGTACAAATAGCCCCGGTCGGAAATAGGACGGCATTCTTAACCCTATTACTGTGCCGTGACATGGTGGCGCTACTGGAAGGTTACCAGTATAACTTGACCTATTCAAGTGATGCGGGGCGCAAAACAAATGAACGGCGAAAAAATATGAAAGTAAACTGCAACTCTTGGTTCAATTCAATGATATTATTGGATATTGAAATATCCCTAAGTCATTCTTTGTCTTTTACACCATTTCTTCTGTGATATTTTTATTAAAGGTCTGCAAACGGGTACTAAAAAATGCAGACCCGCTGAACACCTGACACTGGCTGATACGTGACCGGAGCCGGGTCCCCAATTGTTCAGTACTGGTTGGTCTTAAGAGAGCACAATTTTCCAAATTAAGGCAAAAAGTACCGGCATGATTTCGTCAAAGCCAACAAAAATATATAAAAGAGACATATACATTAAAACCAAGAAAAATCACGAGTCTACGTAAAAGGAATCGACATAATTAGGAATGATTCATACTGATCACGTAATATATGTATTGAATATGGCGAACAATGCAGTAATCTTCATATCGTCTCTCAAACTTAGAAGGCACATCGACACCTAATAGGTTGGTATGTACCCTTGATACCCTATTTCCCCGAGTGCCAGGTGCCAGGAAACGCTGGTCTCTGTGTTAGTTCTTGTATACGGTAATGTGGTGGCTCTTTGTGTGCGCCTGCGCCGCCCGCACATTAGTGACACGGTCATCAACTAGCAGGTTTGCTTCCACACCAGGAATGACCAACCTTTGGATCACGTGCTAACGTTGTACTAACGACGCGAAGTTCATAGTTATTTAGTTTCTTGCTGGATCATTTGGATACTGTCAGCTTCCTGTTTCTACTAAACCATATGTATATATAAAACTAGCATTTGCTCGTGGCTTTGCTCCCGTTACGTACGGAAATTAAACCATAGGAACGCTTTACACTTGAGGATAAAGTAGCTTCCTGTTACTGAAAGAATTTTATGAATAGGTTCAGTAGTTCCGAAGATTACCCCCTACATAGAAACTTACAAACTTTTCCCTCTATGGAATATTAAGTATAGATGAAGAGAATATTTAAATGAGTTCAATTTTCCAAGCTCAGGAGAGATAGCGTTACCACTGTTGTTGCAAAATAAAACATCACTACATTTACTCGATAATAATCTTATTAAAAACTTCCATAACATTAGAAGTATTATTTGAAGCTATTGGACACCAAAACTGTTAGTTTTTATCATTAATTGTTAGCAAAAGGCCACCAAAACATTACGTGAAGAAACTTCATAATATCAAAAAGTTAACCATCCCTGTTACAAAGGTATGATTGGGTAATCAGTACAGGTTTGAGACCTGAAGATTAAGAGTACTGATCCAGATTACCGTCATCATTCAGACGACCCTGTAACTAAGGTTTAGAATACAAATTATTGCAGATTATCTCATCTTAACCTCCATGAGTCTGTAAAACGTACTAATAATGTTTGGCAGTAAATTCTTAACAAGAAATTGCGTTAAATTTAAAGTGACAGATATTATTTAAAAAATCCAGTTATGCGATTATCACGACACCTCATGATCAAACATGAAGAAATTTTTTCTGAAAACCTATCAATTCAATTTAAAGATAGTTGCTTCGACAGCTAATCGATAGACTTTTTCGCATAACGAAATCACAGACAAAAACTTTCAGTGTCTTTAATATTTAAATTCCGCTACCGTACTTCTCATTGCCCTTTAAAACCCAACCACAAATCATAGACAAACACACTTGCATAACCAACCACACCTGTCAGTTAGTATTGTATTTTTAAGACAATGTTGACACAAGCAATCTTCACATAATATAAATAAGTAGTTTTTTTTAACACTTATAGATGCAACGGCCAACGTGCTTTCACTGACATTAAAGCTCCCATTCACTACGCGACAACCTGGGGCTTGCATAACAATAATCGCATGGTAATATGTCGGAATTCGGCACCTGAAATGAATAATATAGTCAATTTACAATTTCACGTTATTTAGAAATGTCAAACGATTTCGTTGTTTATTTGATTGGAATAAATGAGTGGAACGAATTATGACAAAATTATGAGATTGTGTTATTGTGAGAGACCTAGATGTTATGACTAATTTAGTCGTATCATTTTAGACGAAATACTGTACTGTTGGGTATCAATTTGTCAATTCGTTTATTTTAGTGACAGTTCTAAAGTTTTTTTGATTTAATTTGACTGGAGGAAACAAAACAGACAAAGTCCTAGTAAGTATCAAATAAAAGTATTCAAAATCAAGTAAAGACTCTTCAAAATGAAGTAAAAGGTTTATTTTTTGGCAAGTAAAGTTTCAGTCAAACGAGTTCAGACAGTATTAAGCATAAACGAGACTTCGGACACCGGACTGTCAGATTCTGAACAATAGTGAAATGTTTGCCGATGTTCGGTGTCCGCCGTAAGCTTGGGTTCTTAGCTCATCTTCCTACTTTCTCAAAAATATTGTATAGATTGTAAGCGACTCTCGCGACTTCATCCTTATACGCGTTATTTTTAGGAACGCTTACCCGACAATTAAACGCACGTTGAATGTACCTTTAATATCATAAGTACATTAAGTTAAGATGGCCGGGTCAGATTTAATCGATAACTTTAACTTATCTAAGTTACGTAACGGCGTAGGATACTTTGTAAACCAATTAGTTTCATAGAGAGAAAGTTGTAATTTATTATAGAAATTATTATATCTTAGGTTAGATTACAGCGTGGGTGCGGTGTGAGTGTGAAATGTGTTTGCAATGTTTCTGAGAATATATAAAAAACAATAGAATTTAGAAAATTATTTATTCATTTAAATTAGTTTGATCCGTTTCTGCCTACCCACCCACATGGGAGAACGGCTTGAGTTTAATGTATGTATGTAATTAAAAAAGGTGCTTTTGAAATGTCACCCTCGCACATCTGCCTAGCTTTCCAGTCTAACCCGATGCAGCTGAATACCAGTATTTTACATGGAGCGACAGTCCATCTGACCTCCACAACCCAGTAAGTACTGGGTAATACGATACCCTTTGGTAAGACTGGTTGTCAGACTTTCAGGCCACTGACTACCTGTAACGCCTGTCAAAGATCTACAAATAACAGCTGCGACAAACGGATAAAATGAAATGTTTTCGGAAGCACTGATGATACCTTCTCTGTAATATTGAGCAGGAATTCCATTCCTTCCCTTTTCAGTAAAATTAAGTTCAGCAGTTGTTTTTGTTTTAAGTATCTACCAATTTATTTTCTTTCTCATTAAAAGCAATCACTACTATAAGTTTGAATGAATAGAATGTTAACTTGTTAACTAACTGTCTACATATCATAGGGGGATCTCATAACTCAGCTTACGGATAATATGCTTTATGGATAGACCATTAGCCACTTGCCGCTAACATAGTGCCATTTCTAATTCCTACGATTCACACACAAGCATAATGCGAGAAAGCCATTTACAAACGATATATCGAGAGATCTACATCGTTCATTTGTGAGTAATAAACTCTCTGTTTGCGTCCACATAGAAAACGTATTAGCGAGGTTTCTAATACAAACGTTTAACGATGACAGGCGGCGACTAATGATATAGTAATGTGCTAGCTTATAGATCGACAGACTATTAAGGCCCATTTACACGGGGATGTTTTCTCTACCGTCTAGAATAGGGATGATGACTGACTAAAAAAAATATGATTCTGTTTAGTCCGTCAGTTAGATTATCGAAAAATATTGGATATGTGTGTTTTGTTATATTAAATTAATAAAAATTGACGAAGATAAAACGTGTCAAAGATCATGAGAGGGGGCTTGTGACGTCACGAGTTTTCGACGCACTGTATCGTTTTAATGTTTTGTTAACCTGAAAAATGAAAAAATACGTATCCAATATTTTTTGGAAATCTATCTGACGGACTAATTAGATTTTTATCATCTACCCTATTCGAGATGCAAGAATAGTGAGACTCAACCGGTATGAGATTAGAATCTCGTACTGGTTCCGCGTGGTGCATAACAGTGCCCCTCCCCCCTCCCCACAAAGGCCCTCGGTCCAGCAGTGGGAACGATATAGGCTGATTATGAACAACATGTACTATATCCATGCAAAGGTATCGAGGCAGAAAATTTTCTCATTCTGTGATTCGAAAACATTTATACGCGGTTGATTCCAATTTTAAAAGGAGAGACGATTCTTGCCTTTCGACATGCCAGGATCAGGGATTATTATAAGAAAAGTTTACTCGTGTTTAGACCACACCACCAAGCATCGAACCAAAATTTTCTTCTAATGTAGTAGAGTAGAGTAGTATAAATGAACCTTTACAGTATTTAACATGGCTATGAAAGCTGTCATTTATATGTAGTTAGTGGGTGGGCCAGGCCATTTTAATGGTCTTTAGACAATAAACTTAATATTATGATAACTTCAATAGTATGTCGTTTAGGTAGTGTGTGGATGGATTAACGGTATTCGCTAGTAGGTCGTTATTTGAAAACATCCTTTTGTTTTTAAGCCTCTTCGTTGAGTTGGAAAATCGCACCGCCGCACGGTGGGCTGGAAATCGGCTTTCATAGACTTAGGGATTTCAATTTGCAAGTGCTTGTTTTTATGTCGGATATCGCTTCTATTAGTCATTACTATGTACAAAAATGACACCCGAGTTAATTCTGCCCAAAAACGAAGGAAATATAATTTTTTTACGAAAAATTTGTATGAAGCTAGTATGAAAAATCGAATTATCTCCTAAACGGCATGTTTAACCGTAATATCCTTGGAGGTGGTCATAGTGCTAATTATTTATGATTTTTTGGTTGCCGATTTGACTTAGCTAATGAGGAGATAACTAATGAGGGTAGTTACCTAATTATTGGCGTTTTGCAATAAAAGGGCTAAAGTTTTGTTTTATAATTTAGTTTGTTCACAACTGTGTAACTGCTAACACTAAATCTGCGAATATAAAATCTTAGAATGGAAAGTTTAATCACCAATTTAGACTTGTTTGTTCTTCTACGAAGTGAGAGTACTTCATTTGATCATGAAGTATTGTTCAGTGCAGTTGTATCCCGCATAGGCGCTTGCCTGTCTGACGAAGATCGTGTTGTTCTCAAAGAATTTTGTCGGAGATTTACGCGAGCCGCTTTACAAAGGTGGCAGAAATCCAACCGATTCCTTGATAATTTCAGGAGAAAGTACGAGAATTGGTTGGGAGCAAATATTGATTGGCCGAGTTTTGTGCAAACTTTAGTTAATCAAGAACCAAGTGTTGATGAGATACCAAGAGCGCCCTCAGTCTCTCCAGAACCGTCGACATCAACGTCCATTGGAACAATGACGAAAAGATCCCGTAAACCATTCGAAGATCTGGGAAGTAAACGAAAAAAGAGAAGATCTGATGAACACACATGCGAAGATTCCAGTGAATTGGCATATGCAGCTGCAGCACGTTTAAAAGAAGAAGGGCATGGAGATATCGCCTCTGTCATCGAATACATGATGAAAAATCCTGAAGCAGCCGCTATATTATATGAAATGCTTAAGAAACCAGCGAAAACCATCATATTTACGCCAGAAAAGGCGCTTGGATTGCTTCTTTCGCTAAAACTCTCAAAGTGGCAATATATTACGTTGCGAGAGGCTGCCATTCGGGAAGGTGCTAAGGATATTTATCCATCTTACTATAAAGTGCAACAAACTAAGCTTGATTGCTACCCTCCGAAGCAATCAGTGACAGTTACTGATTCATCGGCTAGGATTACACTTCAAGCTTTACTTGATATCACAGTTACAAGAATCCTTCAAAGCCTTTCTAACGAAGAGCATAACAAGCAGTTGAAGCTGATATCCAAGTGGGGATTTGATGGTGCTTCTAACCAAAGCCGATACAAGCAGAAAATGGAGGGTGAGGAAGATGACTCGAGCATTTTCATGACCTCCTTGGTGCCACTAAAACTGACAGATGGAGACAACATCTTATGGACGAACCCAAAACCATGCTCATTTTGTATTGTCGTCCAGTTCAGTTTACTTTCGTAAAGGAGAGTGAAGCAGTTGTCTTTGAGCTGAAAAAACAAATGGATGAAGAAATTGAGGCCCTTATCCCCACAGAGTGCAATAATAATAATAGGGTGACTGATGAACTAATGATGACGATGATCGACGCTAAAGTTTGCACTTACCTTTCTGAAGCTAGATCAAATGCATCGTGCTACCTGTGCTTAGCAAAGCCTACAGAAATGAACCGCTTAGATGCTGTAACATCAAAAATTGTGTGTTCTGACCTATATGAATTTGGCTTGTCAATTCAATTCAATTCAAGTCTTTATTGCATATCACATGTGTTATAAAAGATCTTATTATTAAAATAAAGTTCACATGGACCCTGTCGGGCACAACAATTTATAATATTAGAGTAAGTAGCATTTAAAAAAAAAATCTTCATTAATTAAAAATTTGTAAGTTCATTAATTCCTCGGTAAAGTTTAAAAGAGAATAAAAAAGAAAAAAACGAATAAATTAGAATTATAGTTAATCGAGATAAAATCATGTCAATAAGATAACAATCAAAAACAAAATGTCAATAAAATAAAATAAAATTAAAGTCAAATAAATCGTGTCACTGAAAAATAATGAACAAAATACAATCATGTCAAAGCTAATAAAAAAAAATCTTAAAAATCTTGTCATCCCTACACGCCCGTATAAATTGTATGGAATATCTGTTACACATTGCATACAGGCTCGACTTCAAACGGTGGGCAGCGAGAAATGATGAGCACAAAGAAATGCTACAGACAAGGAAAAAAATAATTCAAAATAAATTCAAAGATGAGCTCAATCTGTTGATTGATATAGTAAAACAAGGCTAGGGAACCACCAATGACGGGAATACTGCAAGAAAATTCTTTGAGTTTCCTAGTAAAACCGCAGCTATAACCGGTTTGGATGAAGACCTCATCAAAAGATTTGCTGTAATTTTACAAGCAATCTCTCCAGATTGCATAATCTCTAAATTTTATTATATCGACCTGCTCTCCAGCAGGTCGATATAATAAAATTTAGAGATTATGCCCGAAAAACAGCAGAAAAGTACGTATTATTATACGACTGGTACTACATGTCGTCAACCGTTCATAAATTATTAATCCATGGGGCTGACATAATCGAGAAAAATAATATTGTGCCGATTGGGACTCTCTCGGAAGAAGCCTCAGAGTCTCGAAACAAAGATTTTAGGAGGTTTCGAGAACATCATTCGCGGAAAAGAAGTAGGCAGGATTCCAATCAAGACATTTTAAATATGCTAGTTGTTTCTTCGGATCCTTTGCTAAGTGCACAAAGGCCTAAGTTAGATGCCAAGAAAAAGCAGAGCTTTTTTGCTGAAACTCTCGACTTAATTCAATTTCAGGAAACTGAGTTCGAGTTTTTGGATATATCCAATCTGGATGTTGACTCAGAATTGGAGTCTGACAACGAGAGTGATAAGGAAAATTTGTAAAAAAAATATATATGTACATATTTGTAAATTTGTATTTGAGTGTGTTTGGGTTTTTTTTTGTAATATTTAATGATATTTTGTCTTTTATTTATTTATATTACTTTATTTACAAATGCTTAGTATTAATTCCTTAAATTAAATTATTTTGTATATTATATAACTTTATATGTTACTTAAATAAGAGTTTGATAATCTTTTTTTATTTAAATTAATAAAAATGTGTCAAAAAACAGTTTTTTTTTTGTAATATTTCTTGTTTTGTGTGTTCTTAATATTTGGGTTAATAACATATCGAACAATTTAACTTGGACACTAAAAGGGATCGTTTTACATGTAAAAATAAATAAAAATATTTTGACGATTTTTTTAAAAATAACTACATTAAATTTTTCGTCAAATCGGCAACCAAAAAATCATAAATAATTAGCACTATGACCACCTCCAAGGATATTACGGTTAAACATGCCGTTTAGGAGATAATTCGATTTTTCATACTAGCTTCATACAAATTTTTCGTAAAGAAAATATATTTCCTTCGTTTTTGGGCAGAATTAACTCGGGTGTCATTTTTGTACATAGTAATGACTAATAGAAGCGATATCCGGCCAAAAATCAGGCACTTGCAAATTGAAATCCCTAAGTCTATGAAAGCCGATTTCCAGCCCACCGTGCGCCGCGCTGCAAAGCGCGCGCGCGCTGTACAGTTTTTATCAGCTTATACCTTTCATATGAAAACATATTGGTTTACCTAACAATATTTGGCTAAATATCCAAATGTTGTTGGGTAAACCAATATGTATTGGTTGTACGCTCGGAAACATAATATCACGCCTGTAATCCCCGAAGGGATAGACACCCACATTTCGCCAGTTATGTTTAAGTACTAGACATCGTTTCATTACATTTAATTTTAATTTTACATTTACGATTTATTTTTAATTTAATTTGATTTGTTTAATTTATTCTGATTTATTAATTTGTTGACTTAGATTTTGGATTTAATTTGATTGCATTTGTTTTGTTATAATTCTATTATTTAATTTAATTGTAGTTGATTGAGTCTGTTTTTCTTTTTTTTTGTAATGATGTTTTTATCTTTTATTATTTTTTATTTGGCAATGGGTGTTGAAATAAATGGATTTATCATTATTATTTAATAGGGGGCTAGCCTATCGCCATCAACTGCCACTCTGGGCTGCTACTGAGAAGATTCAAACCAAATTCAAATAAATTGTCATCAATATCAACAATCCTTCCTTAAAATTTCAGAAAATCCCGATTTTTTCGAATAAAAATCTTCTTCACAAGATAAGGGAGCTATCATAACAGCCCAGAACAGATCATTAGATACAACAGAGCAAGTGAGATAGCCGCCGTATCGCCTGATCTAGGTGAGAAGAAGCGGCGTGCGTGGGCGCAGCCGAGCGTGCCCAAAACTCATGGTTGCCAGCGGGAACACGGAGAAAGTTCTATGTGTGATGTTTTTTGTGAAATATCACATACTTGTATTTTCTGGAAAATTCTGGGAAATAGGACGTTAACTTTAATTTTGCGAGATCTTTCTCAGCTGCATTTCTGTGGAGAACACTGGCTATTGAACTAAGTTACATTTGTAGCTTAATTCCTTATTTTAGCCCCAGGCTAAGGTTTTAAAAACAATCGATGTTAAAGTCGTTATCAATTCTCTTTTTTTTAAACGATTGCTTTCATCTACAAAATTCCATCATATAGTTCCCCAAATCGCTCACTCTTCACCAGATCCTATTCTCAACTTGCCCAAAAAAAAAGACCTGAAAATCCTTCTGATCCTGACCATTTATAGCCCTAAGTTAAGCTAAAGTCCCACGCTCTCCAGATCTACTCCTCTGCCAACCCTGGAAACAAATAGATATGTGTAATTGGCGTCGTGTCCTTCCGATATTTATGCGATATACGGCGATAAGGGAACGTGGCCCCAACTCCAGCGGGGATTACTTGCGGATCTTATGGCCACGCGGGGCCACGCAGGCGGCGACGCGGCTGATAACCCCGTGCTGGGACATAAACTTATGTAATTATTGGGATTCAGGAACTGTTCGATGACTTTGGGAGTGAGTCATGATTATCTTGGTTGTAAAATCAGAAATGATGCGTGAAGTGGGTTGGGTCGTATTTGACGAAATTCATCACATGAGAGACAAAGACAGAGGTGTTGTCTCCGCTTTTTGGTTCAAAAGGTATCTTATCGGTAAATGCAAGGATTTCAATATAATAACGAGAAAGGTTCATGCAAGACCAAGTAGTAGGTGTCTACATATAACTTAGGTAATGTATTAAGATATTATTTGCTTCGATAATTATCATGATACTTACCCGATAATTAATTTGGATAATCTTCTGCTTTCAAGCATTATACTATCCGAACTTTAAATGTATGAAACCTCAAGTTTTGCAAAGATACTATTTTATACATAGAATTAACGATAGTCTCTTTTTATAAATAGATATGCGAAAAGTAAATAAGCCAGCGAAATTCAGCAGATGCTATGTTTATTAATATGTAATGACGTTAAAACAAACAGGTAATAAAGAAACGCTCTGAAGTTTCCCTTCGCGACTTTACCCACATCAAGTTAATTACACGTCATCATCAATTAAAAGCCTTTCATTCTAAAACAAACAAATTACATAACCCCCTATAATAAGCTCAATTAACCTTAACGTAAAAGTACAGACAAACAAACTAAAAAACAATCAGTAATAATTAAAGAGAATACGTCTGTACATGACGTAACAGTAATATAATTGTATATAATTACATATTCCGAGCAGATCTCCCATAGGTCATTATATACCTATTATGTATATAACGTACTTGAGGCCGTAACCTTAGCGCGAGTTATTTCACGCTGACCGTGTGGAAGGAATGTAGAAGCAAGCAAACAATACTACGTCTAATAACACGTCTTTATAATATACTTCACAGGGCGTTTAGTCCTTAAATATAATTTTAGCGGGGTTGCCAGTTGACGTTATAATGATTAGTAAATACAAATACTAACCTTAGATTTGGGAGTTATGCTTACTGCAAGATACAGGGACGCTGCATGCCAAAATCAAAATGAACTACTGTAGTTTGGTCACCAAGAAAACAGTTAAACGATGAGAAATGGGCTGAAAGAACCACCCAGTACTCCCATTAAACGTCAAACGAGCGACATCGCGGCAGACAAAGCAATGATGATACGAGCTATAATCCTACTGAAAAGACTGACTAAAGACAGCATTGCATGCACAAGGGAGAGGGATGGCTGCGCACACCAGTAGGAGAACACTGAAAAATTAGCTAGTTCCACAATAAAATTATGGACTAGGATAAAGCCTATGTTTTAGAAATGAGACAAGCAAGAGCTAGTCTCATTTACATACTTTTTAATACTACATGACAGTACATTTACTCTTTAATTCACTACCTCTGTTACTCAATCACTGGTTCAGGCCTAAACACTTTCTTTTTTGACCACATAGCCTCAGGGTATAACAGAAACTTCCTACTTAGATAATAATAGCTTGATCATACTCTTCAGTAGTAGATATGTAACCATAAACAAGTAGCAATACTAAGGTCGCGATCTATAAACGTTACTTAGCAGGTGCTTTGGCTGCTGTTTGGCTGACATGATCCCGTCCGTATCTTGCACTTGTAGTTTCACAGTTGCGCGACATTGATAGGAATATCACATAGCCAAAGTCCATGCTAAAAAAGTATAATTACAAATCTCGGCCTAAACTCTTTACCAGTAGTACTCAGGTCTCTGACCTCAACATGAATCTCATAAAGCTCATCTCGTGAATGTTGAAACAAAAAAAATGACTCATGGGTTCGTGAATCAGTATGCCTATCATTAGCGAACTTCTGGTCCAAACCTCTAATTTACTAAAATGGATACTTTCGGCAAGCAGAAGTAATTTAAAAGAAAACTACAGACTTGCTCCTTGTATATATTATTATTGATTATATTGGCACTTAAAAATTAAGGAAATAAGGGAGGCTAGTAAAAGGTTCCTGATAACAACAGTCCGAAAAAAAATCCGCGAGAAAATATAGGTTGGTAACTTGGACCTTTTAAGATTGAGTAAGTAAATAAAACACTGTGGTCAATCCTTAAGTTTCAGTAAGAACATTCTTCAATTGAAACCAATGCTCAAACTTCGATTTTGACAACTGGAAGTTATAAACCGTGAAAGCTTAAAACAGTGAACTGAAAGTAATATTCTTTTTCAGTCTCGTCCTTACACTTATTTAAGTATAGGTTAAAATATGTTGGTATCTAGTTAAAATCTCAATGAAGAAGTACGCACTAATTTCCTTGTTAAGTTCAATCTTTAACCAATCGTTCTGTCCACCAGCCCTGCTATCATCTGGATCCTTGGCAGCAGACCTGGCACACTGTGGCAGCAGGTTGCAACACAATTGGCTAATTGTGGCAATTGTTACTGCAGCCCAAGGTGAGTCCGCCATTTCTCGACTGCCGTGGGAGAATTCGGTAGGGCGGGTGGAGCGAGACAGCGGAGGAAGCGATTTTATGGTGTTTACAATAACAGCTTGGGAAAATATTGTTTTAGGAGAAAGTTAATGTATGCTCAAATGTTATTCAAACTATGTTAATGCTACAGCTATGAGACACCCCATTCTGGGATTTCTTAAGTATCTTGGATTATATCTAACGTGAATTTCTTGCTAAAAGACACTATGACAGTAATTAAAAAAAAAAAAATTAAAGCTTGATTTCATGAGAAACTTTTCCACGCAAGCTGACAACAACCAGCAGGCCATGTTAGCGTAAAACTTTGATTTTGAGCTAGTCTTGTTTAAAACAGAGTTTCAACGAATTCCTAATATCCCATTGATCCAACTCTACCTCTTCTTTCTTGCACTGTCTGCACCTTACGCAAGTGCACGCTATACCGCGCGTGCGCGCCGAACGCCCGCGTCGGTAAACAAGCACCCACCGATCGCCGGCCGCTCAGACCGCTGGTAGCTAAGATACAGTAGACAATCATACTCGTATTAGTAAACAGTATTTCAACTAGAGAGGCGGAAGAAGAAGTGTTGACAGACCAACCGCCAGATAGATGGATGGATGACATTCAGAAGATCGCGGGTAAGACTCGCGCTAACCAGGGGATCATGAGAAGAGCCAATACTCAGCAGTGGGTGATAGTGATGATTATATCGATAAATTTCGACTGGTCAATGTACTCATCATTATGAACAACTTTTGCTATGGGACCAAACCCTGAATCGCGAAAAACAAACAGCTGTTCCTTACAACTAGAAACAAATTGTCGTAATCAGCTCTCACACACATTTTAAGCGTTTACATGAATAAGCATGTTTCAGGCGGGTTACTTGTGATTAACTCAGGGCTGTCACATAGCGTTTACATGAATAAGCATGTTTCAGGCGGGTTACTTGTGATTAACTCAGGGCTGTCACATTAAGAAAAATAGTACAGTTTTATGTGTTTAACGCAACATCACATAAAATTTAAAAAAACCGCGTTTGATTTCACAATTTAAGTTAGTTTACGGGCTAAGTTTATACTGTGGCTGATACCGTCAACAATTACCACGCTCCAATATTGTGGCGGTGATTTATTGCAGATTCAAACGGCCATAGTGAACGTTATTACAGTGGTCAACGGAGATTGTTTGTGTTTTGAATCAATTTAGATACAGGTTCTAGTAGTTAATATTTATGCAATGTATTTCCTATCTTATTTGTAGGTACGTATGTAAATGTAGTGTTGCATTGTGTAAAATACTTATAATCGCAATTTTTGTGGTAAGAATTGCAAGAAGAATCGAGTTGACAACAAAATAGGGGTAGATGGTAAAAAAAGTATGATACAAATGATATCAGCTGACATATCATTGATTGGAAAGAGGTGAAAATATGATGGTGATATATGACACAAAAAACATTGAAAGTTGAAAAAAATGTCTATTTATGTACGTCAGATAGGCAGATACCAGATCCAAAAAAATACAGGGTGGCCTTATATCCTTCAAGGAAGTAGGTCGACATATAAACAACTTTCCCAAAAAAACTCATATCTGATTCATGAAAAGTCACCCTGTATGGGCTCTACGAGTTCGTCCATTCTCTAAAATCACAAGTTGAATGAAGCGTACGTAACTTAAACAAATATACAAAGAAAGTGAATGACGGACGTGAGAACTCCACGATCTTCTATAAAATACAACAATTGATTACAGCAAACAGTAGGTAAATAAACTCTTATATAACCGTTTACCTATCACTTTAAATCACTATTTACTTGACCATAGAGATTTCACGACATACACAGATGTTTGCTAATATTACACAATTCACATATTTACCGTCGCACGGGTAATTTAATTAGAATATGCGCGACAAAAAGAGAAAGACTTTGTTTTCTTTGTACCTGAAGCTTGGGAACTTGGAAGTCGATTTGTTATTGATAGCGTTAGGATCAGATCACACTGTGCTTTCTTTTTGTTACATATAAGAAAATTTGTTGTGTTTGACTTTCAGTCACTTTTTGAGGCTAAAACAACTTAACGTTGTACCCATTCAGAGTGCACTTTTAGGTTACTTTAGGAACGCTTGTATATAGTCTTTTATTGGCTATAGCTCCCAAGTCTCCAGTTGGAGAAGTATACTTCAAATCAAATCAAATCATCTTTATTTGTGAACACAGGTATTGAAATAAAGGTCTTATTCTGGTCTTGGCCTGGTCTTGGTCTTGGTCTTGGTCTTGGTCTTGGTCTTGTTGTCTTAAGGTCTTACTTATCACCGTATAGCGTCATCTGATCTCTCAAATGTTGCTGCTTGACAGGCACTGAGATGCTTGGATTAGGTGGTAGTCTCTCAGTGTCAGAGCGTTGTCAATTAATTATAAATGGTCTTGTAAAAGCGTGGCACCATTGCTCGACTCTTGTGCAAAAGCAGTAGTAAAGCTTCAATAATGAGTACCAACAGTACATCGCATGTTTGCATGAAGACAACCACCACGTCGTGAGAGCTTCTATTCTTCACATCACATCATTAATAGACTCACCCTTACGTCACACTGTCGTCAGTAGAAAGCCAGCTATAATAGGGTGCATTGTTACGCACACCCAAGCATCCAGTGAGAAAAACGCATGTGTGACTATTACTTCATAATCTAACGTTTTTTGTTGAAAAAGTCGCACGATTTGCATGCGACATGCCGTATTAAGGATGTAATTGTCGTTACAATAAAACGATAAATATAGTCAGTGAAGTTGTTTTGTTAACGGTAGCGAAATTAAAATGTATTGTGCTTAGTGGATAATTATTGGATCGTTTAGACGTGTCGTAAGTTTTTAGTGTCAAGTATAATTAGCTTCAAAGGTTTCCACTGTTGGAACACATGCCTCCTCTCTCTGAAGAGTTCACTATCACCAGGCGGGTCCAGTGCGGGTTAGTGAATGTCATCATTGTCTTTGGATTTGAGTCTACTGAGTTGTAATAGCTAGTTTAATTAAAGGGATTAATCCACAAATTAATTGATTGAATAATCGTGTAAGCGTGCAAATATTTACGATAGAAATCGGAGATCGTAAGACCAAAATTAGTCCGTGTTTGTGTGTCTAGCTAGAGAGAGTAGAATTTGGTGAAATGCATGTGAGTTGCACTTATATATTAACGGATTTATCATCATCATTATTATTAATGACTCTTGGAGACTCTTGGAGTGTAAATGTGGTACTGTTCTATAAACGATGGGGCACTTATTATCGTGTCCTGCATATCCTGTTGTTTGTTCACTACAGGAACTAATGGACTCTACGGAAAGCGCCAAACTAGTAGCTCAGTTCTCGGCCGACACAATTTAGATTACCATCGACATGCTAAGAAGAAGAACGGATTTATGTCGATACTTTCTGGAAAAAATTATCGATTTGACCAAATCAAATTCAGAATATGCTTCAGGAATAAAATACAAACCATTTAATGATTGAATATTAGTTAATGACTTCCTCGTTGGCTAGAGCATGGTCGCAAGCACTACTGCTGAGCATGGGTTCGATTCTCGGATCGGGCAAAGTGAAGTGGTTTTCCGATCAAGAATTACTCAGTAGCATCCCAGTACTAAACTGCCTATAACTTCGAAGATTGAAGAAGAATTATATTAAAGAAGATTTATTTGTACGGTATAATATAATGGTTTAAAGCAGTAGATAGAATAGCAGAGTATACAAAACAACACATTAAACATGTCTACAGCCAAACAGAATTACCCCGTAAACCAAAATACCGGTGAAATTACGGGCACACGAACCAATCTAAATCATTTTAATACAAGAAGAGATAACCCCGATAAGTTCTGTACCACACTCAAGCATTACCCATGCATAACTTACACACAGTAGAGAATTGCTCGACTTTAGACATTAAACACATCACGAAATCTAAACTTAATGTATTTCTCACGAATCAGTTACAAAACCTGGCTTTATAGATGTTTCGTATAAGGCTGGATAGATCGCAGTTGCGTCATAATGTAGATAGAGGTGCCATAAGATCAGGCTCACGTCGAATATGGCACCTAATGATAGCCAGTGACGCTAATAGTTCAGGTATCTTGATTTGCATATAGTTTTGGAAAGAAGCCAAATGTTGGTGCTTCCTATCGAAAAATGTAACAAGTAGAAGAGTTCATTGCTTTGCGGTGGATTATGAGGTAATCTCACGATTTAATATCCTTTTGTTTCCGTGGTTTTTCTCTAAGGTTCTGATTACGAACCATGTGGTAGATGGTTTTTGAGAAGAGAGTCAATGTTTCAATATTAGGTGAACAGAGTAGAAGAGAGAGAGAGAGAGAGTAGTGATGGCATACCTAGGCTTTTTTTTCCTTGTTCCACAGCGTAGAAAAAAAATGATCCATCATCAAAAAACGCTACAACTTTCAAGTAAACTTTTAATATTAGAACAAAGAAAGACAAATTTTGAAAAAAATATGAAAACTATTAAATTTCAAATCATACGCAATACGCGTGTATGATATGATTTTTTTTTCGAAAAAAAAAACTAAGTGTGCCATTTGCTTCTACTCCGTTCACCTATTATACCCATTTTTTTTGCAAAGTGATAAAAAAGTCATCCTGTATAAGGTATTCCTGTATGTAGAGGTATACATAATAGTATACCCACAATTGTTATCTTTCAAGTCCCAATTAATAGGGGGCGAACCTATTGCCATCATTCGGGCATAAAACCAGACTTCGTGGATGCTACTGAGAAATTACAGATGGAAAAACCCAATAACAATTTGCCCGAACTTACACGTAAAAAAGTGTCAACAGTCTCATAGTTCATTCCGTCACGGAAGAAAACCTAGGTTTTGTCATCGCAAATGTTCACATCAAACTAATAATAAGACCAATAAATAATAACTAAGTTAGCAAGTATAATCAGTTTACATAAAACGCATATTTATCAATAGACCTTGCACAGCACATTCCTGCCTATGCTGACGCAAGTACATAACACACAAGCAGCAATCGTCACGTTTCTGTAATGTTGACAACCCACTGGTACAGTTATTGTAATTACGTTGTGAAATATAAACTAATAGGTAATATTACTATTTACCTATGTTACGATATAGTTTAGTAGGAAAGTGTGATATGTGGAGTATTCGTTTTGAAATAACTATCTATTACAAGTTGAACAGCTTCTAAGTTGCAGGTCATGTTTATTTCGGACGTGTCTTGTGTTATTAACTTATTACACCTGTTAGTCTAGACAACGTGACAGTTTCATCAGCGATTATGGAGAATCCAAAAAGGTCTGCACTGACATAGCTACCGAAAGCTCGAGCCGATCCTGTTGAAAGCGATTGCTTCTTGTCTTGGTCCTCTGTTTATTCTATGCTCTTTGGAATTCTCAATATTCTTCTTATTAAAAACCATAGTCATCGAGTATAGTGGTCGCAAGGGCGACTGCTGAGCATGGGGTCCTGGGTTCGATTCCCGGGTCGGGCAAAGTGGTTTTCCATGAGAAATTTCTCAGTAGCCGGAGTCTGGATTTGCGCCCGGTTGATGGCAATAGGCTCGCCCCCTACTACATGGGACTTAAACATAACTGGCGAACTGTGGGTGTACTATTAGGTACACCTTGCCTAACTAAAGTGTAAAATATTGTAATGTAGAGAGTAGTACCTTACTGCATTTTATCATGCAATTTGTTACTGAAAAAAGTGTCATATTAAATGTCCATTCTACAAAAAAATCTAGCGCAAATGGCAATAGCCTGCATGACTTATATAATCGATTAGTGATCAATTTACAGAAGGTACCTAAATAATGTTTTGTTGGCATTCATCTAACACATATTTCCTTATTTACAATACATAGTTTACATAAAACATTGCGCTCTAATGTTACAATTTATGAAAAAGGAAAAGTGTCGAAATGTAACAGGCACTCGATGGTATGCAATTATGTAATATTCTGCTCTGTTTTGCAAATAGCGTAACGACATATTTATAGACCCTTTACAAGTTCATTTTTAGATTTAGTCCAACTTCCTAAAATGCTAATGAACCATGATCAGACGCTTGCATAAATTCAGTGAATAAGAAATCAGCGTCGGACCGTTGCTTTGCCACTAACTAACTCTGTAATTTACTACCTCAGACAAAATGCCACTGACTTCACCCATAGAACCTCACATTCCAACCATCGCGCTTCCAATCACTAACGGGGTAATCCAACTAAAGATTAACTCAAACCGAATCGAATCGGTGAACATGACTGCTCGGTACATCTCGATTGTCGGCTAATCGCGAGTGATACAATGATACCAACAATAACGGCATCGATCGTTCATTTCAACTGTGTCAGTTGGATGCGCGGGAGTCGATGCGACGACCCACTGCGCAAGAGTCGCCGCCGCTACGCTACGGCAAACCATCGGAAGATTGTTTTTATGTTTTTTTTTTGTGATGGTGTAGAATAATTTCTGTAGTAATAAGCACGAAGTGGATCTAATGAGGAAGCAGCAATTAAGTTTCAGATTTGTGACGATGTAAACCAATACAAGTAAAGGTACCGACCATTCTGAAAAAAATGTCGTTGTTATCAATATCAAAGCGTGAGCGTAAGCGCAGTTAGCTGATACCTACTCTTTGGTCGGCACAAGAGTTTTCGACAGATTAAATCCCTCAGCAGTAAGTTTAAAGGCTGAAATGATAACGAGCACTTCTTCATCAACGAAGGCAACGGAAATCAGTAGATGTAGCAAGATGTAGCTTGATTACTGTAAAAATGGGAGAAACGTCATCATCTGCCTAGCCTTTTCCCAACTACGAGTATGTTGGTCTCGGCTTCCAGATGAACAAAAATGAGAGAACCGAAAGCCAAAAATAAATGTTCAGTGAGTTTAACGTTTAAAGCAGGGCTGGTTTGAAATATTCCTTATAGCTTCCACGTAGCTCGTAAATTTTCGCAGTCGCTACATCTCAAGCTTCAATGAGAACAGTTAGTTGTTCGGCGACAGTACTACAGCGCAGTTAATATAGCGACAAGCGGCGTACGCGCAGGTCCAACGGCTACACGTGTCGCCCAATGAAACCGAGTCTTGTTTGATAGGTCCGTGGGACTATTGTATCAGCAGTATGGGACGATGATGACGATGGAACTTCAGAAAGTACATGACGATGTAAGAGACACCTCGCACAATGTTACCATGAATTAAGTACGCAAGTACATGATTCAAGATGACTTTAAGCCGTTGGCCCCGGCTGCCATTCGTCTTCGTCAAGGACCGAAAGTCTGGCTACCAGTCTTACCAAAGGGTATCTTATTATGGACAATACGATACCTCACGAAAAAAAGTGCCATGATGCATTCTAGCCTCGTAGTTTAAACAGATTAAGAGCAATATAGATCTCGCATAACTACGTCACAGAAGTCGACCAAAAGATCTATCACAGCAGATAACAGCAACCACCACTGATAACATCATCCAACAAAACGAATAGCTCCTCATCCTAAATTGTTGCAATCATATTCCCACACGGCCTAACCTCACACAAAGACGGGCCATCATTCACACTATTGTACACGCTGGTTGACAATAGTTGGCCATCTAATCTGTCGCTAGTCTGATGTTTCATACAAGTATACGACTGATCGACTTTAAAGGATCGGATTACGAAGTCTAGTCTCTGTTTAGATATGGCCTTGAAAGTTGTAGCCAAAATTAGATCACGATACAGTTTTCAGTGTGCCTTTGTTGAGTAGGTAGATTAAGCTCCATCCTGTATGGACGTTCTGGTTGAAATGAAGAGCACAAGCGAACTGAGCCTATCGCCATTCATTCGTGATCATCCCCAGTTTAAAATAGCTTCATCACTGATTATCATTTCATGGTTATCATTTTAGATTGTTTTTGGAGTCGGCGAAGTATGTCTCTAAATTATCTTTATCTGTCAGTCATTTCGGTGCATTTCTTTATATCCTATGAAATCATCCACACCGTCTCACTATTATTCCATTCTATTATATTTCTGGTTGGTTGTATGTAGCCCGCCAATGCCCCCCCCCCTACTTAGTCCGCAGTCTAGAAGGACCGCTAAACGCCACTGCCGCACGCAACGCGTTCGTGAGAGTTCTCCAATTTTAACAAAAACTTCGCGTATAGCTGCAGGAAGTCGCCCAGACATACAACTATGTTGTTAGACACAGACAGAAACCTGGTGTTTCTATAAAATGGACCTTGAATTAAGACGTTGTTTGAAATGTGTGAGAATTCACTCGATGATCGTTGTAGATTCTGGCTTGCAAGTTTCAGGCGTTGATAATATTAATATGCTTATCCAAATGGAAAAAAGTAAGTAAGTCCATGTCGACATTATATTACGGAGAAAAAACATTTAGAGAAAAGCTGAGCACCTAGCAGACCTAGAACTAGATAGCATCCTATCAGGGACATCGATGAAATATCAAACATGTACCTATTGTATTGGATTGACATCGGCTACCGAAACGCTTATGTCAATTCTGTTGAAAGATATTGCAAAAAGTACGAATCAGTCGATAGAACCGATCATAGCTGTTTTATGTTGGTTGACGACCCGAATGACGTAGCGGTGGTGAGGCTGCCTTACGTTCTTAGGGTCCTGGGTTCGAGTCCCGGTTGGAGCACATGTTTGTGTGATGAGCATGGACATTTGTTTCCGAGTCATGGATGTTTATATGTATAATAAGTATGTATTTACAAACAAAAAAGTATCTATGTAGTATATCAACTATCTGGTGTCCACGACACAAGCCTCGTTGCTTAATGTGGCACTAGATGGCGCTGTGTGTTCATGTCCAGCGATATTTATTTATGTAGTTTCAGGCAAGGGAAGAGAAGACGTCTTTATCCCAAGATTTTACCACATAAACCATTTTCTTCCAAAACATTCACTACCGATTCTAAACCAACGCTAGAAAGATACTCATCATAGTTAACGAAACAATCTTCATAAAGACACAATTTCAAACGCCAGCTTTTCCCTCACTGTGCAATTTATAATAATAGAAGTTTATAATAACTTGTAATAACTTCGTTGATTGCTGATCTGAACTAAGATTAATTGCTGGAGGCTCTCCATCAGATATGGTGTGACTATGGCGTCATTTAAGAAACATCTCAGCATTGTACTGCAACTGCAGTGGCACAAGATACAGCCCAAGATGGAAATCTGTAGTCGTCAAGATTTAAATGTGCTCACAAATATGTGTGTTGTTATAGCATTACTACTGAGAATTCTCGTAAAATTATAACAGGTTTGGCATTTAAAGCAAATCCTTGTTTTAAATCAGGCCCTTTGTGTCATTTAGATATCACAAACAGACTTATTCAAAAACATTTTGACTGAGAAATTCGCTTTATAATTTACGCTTGAACATCACGTAGGCTACGAATTTACCACTCAGCATAAATAACCGCTGTTAAAAGCTGCTAACAGCCAATAAGCTGCTCCAATGAGGAAGCCAATCTGCTAAGTTCATAAAAATCAAAGATAGTCTCACACGAAGTTATCAGCAGAATCGAAGCGTTAATGATTCATAAAATATTATTCTTCCTTGTCCTTTCCGTAAGCAAGTAATGAATTTAGCAGACACCTAACCGAAGAATTACCGCAGGAAGGATTGCAACCCAAAGCCGAGTTAAATACGACTGACTGAATGTGGGTGTACCTCAAAAGGTTGGAAAAGTCTATCAACTCTAGATTCAAGCCAACACTTCGGTGAAAAACAGATGTGTTGTTGCCGTTAGATGCAGATTTACATTTTTCTCTGGCGGCCAAATTGATAAGAAACTTTTACAACAGAGCCCTACACAACTAAATAGCAGAGTCAAATAAATAGACTTTCGTTGCCCAACTTACCATGTTCCCACGTGGCTGTGCCACTGTTCATCCCTTCGCACGCTCCGCTTACATGCGATCATCCAGCTTGCGCCTGCGTCGTGTCTGCGCAACTTTTACTAGACAACCGTCAAGCCTATTGTTGCTAAGTTAATGTATTTAGCAAGTGTAAGACTTAACTACAAGCAATAATGAATTGATTACACGTTGCAATTCAACCAGCTGTACCTCCCAAGCAATAGACCAAGTTTTTTTGTCTTGGCTCTGACTCGCTATTGTACTTGGGCCATGTAATCAACGCAAAAGTATTCCAATTTTGAATTCTTGATAGAACCTTACCCAAAAATTAAAGTTGCCTCTAGACAGGCTTAGGTTTGTCCTTCTCTAGTTTGATGGTAACTCACACATGTGGTGCATAAGATAATCTGACATCAACAATTCTCAATCTGAACTCCCCTTTACAAAAGAATGAGAATCAGAAATTGATTCAGTGCACTAAAAGAACACCAGTAATTTTATAATAGAAGAAATTAAAATGTAAACGATGCAATATAAGAAAACGATAAAGAACTCAAAAATAAGTTTTTGAAGTAGCCAATAAAACGAGAGGATCAGTAACATAAAGTAAAATGCCGCCTAACAAAAGATTAACAATCCCTAACTACTAATTACGAATCAAATTATGAACAGTGTAATCATAATTCCGCGTTTAAATAAATTACTGCATAATATCGCTAAGCATTTCCTATAACTTTATTGTACGTGGATAATTGTTGAACATAGCCTTAACATTTACCTAATAAACTACAGTTACGGAAATATATAATCTGTTTTGGTTAAATTATAACTCAGACGAGTAGATCGTCGAATCCGACTCGGCTGGGCAGCGTTCGGGAAGTTGCGCGGTATCTCCTCGTCCAACTTACCACAGTGTCTCAAGACGAAAGTCTATGACTAGTGTGTGTTGCCAGTGATTACATATGGGACCGAAACGTGGTCGCTCACAATGGGCCTCATCAGAAGGCTTAAAGTCACCCAAAGGGCAATGGAGAGGGCTATGCTCGGAGTTTCCTTGCACGATCGAATCAGAAATGAAGACATTCGCAAGAGAACCAAGGTTACTGACGTGGCCCGGAGAATTGCCAAACTTAAGTGGCAGTGGGCAGAGCACATTGCTCGCAGAACGGATGGCCGATGGGGCCGAAAAGAAAAGGAAGACGTTGCGTTGGAAGGCCTCCCACTAGGTGGACCGATGACTTGGTGAAGGTTGCGGGAATCCGCTGGATGCGAGTAGCACGGAACCGGTCAATGTGGCGATACTTGGGGGAGGCCTATGTCCAGCAGTGGACGTCTTTCGGCTGAAATGATGATGATGATAACTCAGAAAATGTTGTTGTTTGAGAAGCTGAGAAAACAAACTAAAAGCACCACGGATTCTGTATACCGTAAGACTCAGGACCAAGACAAAGTCACATTCTATCACCGACAACGATATTGGAATAGTCAAAATGCTTTGGATTGTCATAAGCTACGGAAAAGCTGTGTCAGTCCTGGTGCACGTCGATGTAGAAAGACAATAGCAATTGCCGTCCACAGGAGGCAACATTCCTGGCTACCTTCGTGCTGTCACCTATTGCATCATCAGCATTCTATCCTTAAGTTAGTTTATTTATAGGCTCAATACCATTTGTTTCTTCCAGTAATCTTATTTTTAACAAAACCTATTCACCGTTTCCTCGCTCTCCCTACTACTCCCATCTACCATCGACTTCTATGATATAAATCAGAATCCTGCACCATCACATAACAACAAAGCAAGCGGTAATTACCGCATGCACTACATACACCACAGGTACCGCGCAGTACGGAGAACTAACGTTACCCAACGCGGCTCGGTTTTTGTCGACACCAGCCCGTCGCGCGTCGCGCTCGGCAGTATGCGGCTATGATGCAACCAACACCTGGTTCAATAATAACTGTTTCAACTGAGCTACTGTTTTTGTCTGTTCAGTTACAGGTATATTTTTCAAGATTAATTAATTAAGGGTGACTTATTTTGATAGAGAATGAAAATATGGATTGACTAAAAACTCATCCATGCGACAATTTTTACCCGGTCGTGGGTCTCCTGCAAGTAACTTTGAGTTTCCTTGATCAGATTGTCAGTCCACTTGGCTTGGGGCTTACCTATGGGTAACACATTGGCTTGGGAATGAGGGCTGAAGAAGAAGAAGACTGTCCATTTTTGGGGGTGCTATGCTTGGCCGGTGTAGAGTCCCCAAACATAACGGGTGAGATACTGTCCAAAGCGTACATAAATAGGTCAAAACCCTGCCATGAACATCCAGATAAATGTTTTAGTCAATGATGTGTACTAAAAGTTCTAGGCTACACAGCCACAACACGAACTTTTTGCATAGGCCAGTACCAAAAAACAGAATTATCTTTAACTTTTTATCTGACCCAGATATTAAAGAAACGATTACTATAACACGATGAGGTTTAAGAAGGAAAGTTGGAAAAAAAAACTTCATCTATTTAGGTAAAAGATGATTTTGATTAGCGTGAGAAATAAAGTATTAGATTTATAATTCAAAGTTAATGGCTCTAAACGATTTCTTCTTATTATGGTACTGTCACTTTTTGTCACTATTGTGGTTGTTCCACATAGATTATAACGAATCATCTTTGGAGTGTGGTCTTGAAAACATTAAGGTCGGTGGCATCGATTAAGAACGTCTGCGGTTTTATAATAACCTGATAAGCTTATGTTGGAAAACTCGTGCGAATCAGGGACAGATATAGATGTTTCTTATATATTAGAACTGCTATACTTTTAATTTAACTTTTAGTAGGTATTCACTATTCCAAAATCAAAGTCAAATTACTCAGGCCATATTGTGACCACTGGGTTTGCGAAAAAAGGTATGATTAAAAGAAAATCTGTTTAAAACCTGCCTTATGTTTTATATATCCTGTTTTTGGTCCAAGTTAGGATTTGGTTAGTTACGAGTTTTAGGAACAAACCAAAACGGTTGGATTAATTTCAAAGTACCGAAAAACTAAACAAGATATGAACTAATAATCCACCCAAAGGCGCAAAATGACCTCTGAACCTTACAAAAACGAGTGCAACCTGTATGAGAAGTCATATTGTTACCAATACCCCACAATGCCTATCATTGTTCCACGAGAAACTACACGCTGGTAAGAAACAAGCGAATATCTATTGTTGTGTGTGTATTACATATTTTGTACAGATATATGAGCTGTTATGTACTCGCGCATGTTACGGTTTTTGTTTTAAGAACTCCGAATTGTTCTTGATGTATTTGAATTCTGTTGATAAGGTTACGACATTTCTCATGGATGCAAAGAATGGACTCTTGGGCCCTTGATAAGTGGTTTTTGTGTGGTTATTAGGTGACTGACTTACATTAGTTGATTGTCAGAAGCTTGTAAAAGAATCTATTGCCCTGAAACACTCACAATACTGTTATCTGGATCTTTTTTTTGCAGAACTTAAAAAAAAAGTATGTTAATACTTAGAATTCTAAAAGTTATGGAACTGGATTATTTATAGTCCAACATTAGGGATCATATTCTCAGTGGGCTTTGAACTGAGCAATGTTACAACTTTGTTTCACCCAGGGAATGATCAAAGAATGAATGAAAATGTTCAAAAGCGAATCACAATCGTAAGGAAACCTGAACCTACATTCTATGTTACTACTTAGAGAGCAATCGTGCTACTAAACGCTTTCCTCGGTAAGAAAACTATCCTAACTTGACTAAAGAGGCTATACAATTGACAATCGCGTTCATTTCTAAATCGACATTCAACAGCAGCGTAATAAGCATAATCAGCCTATAATATAATGTTCCCACTTTCAACTGACATTATATTTTCAGTACCTTTGACACAAGGTCTATTTTTGAGATTTTCATCATCGGTATTGCCGATAGAATATGTAATTTAGTCAAAGCCCTTTCATACCGATTTCCTTAGTAAGAAAACTAGGTATACCAACTCGACCTACTATCTGCATCAATCGATTAAACACTGCTCGCTGTAGTCGTGTGTCAATCATTAGTGCGCTGACAGTCAATGTATCAATACAGGCAATTTATCTGTCGTTTCGTAAACACTGCACTACAGTCTAACTAGGAACTAAGAACATACAGCGTGGTCCAATAATTTCCACACTTTCATACCGAATCGTTGCATTGCGACAAATATTGACTATTGCAACAAGATCTCTTGTTTTTAGTAACTTGCAGTTGTTATGGTCGGTAAAATCAATTTGAGAGGTAATTGAGATAAGATAATTATTAATAAATAATATTGTTAGTGTTGAATTTGTGGACCTTCTAAATCCTTATGCAACTTCCGTGTTGTAGTTTTGTGTTATAATAATCTAGATAATTTAGTTATAGTACAAACTAACAGTGTGGATTACTAGAAAAGCTACACAATAGGTTTGTGATTTACCCTTAAGTAATATTAAAATCTTAACCTTAAAATTAAAAAAATGTCGCAGAAACCGTTAGAAATTTTGAATTTTGGAATTTTATCCTCCTTATGGGTGTTAAATCTAGAGTGTGACAAGTTCCCAACCTAAAACTCAAATTCAGATACCGTGTGCAGGTAAATTAAGTAACAGTAACACCATAGTTGCTCTTGAAAGAAAGAAACAAGCGTAGAAACTGTGTAAGTGTTCCAGCGGAAACTAGAAACAGTGGAATGTTAAAAACAGACAATTTATGAGATTGGCCGATGGTTGGCTAGACATCGAGGTAAATAATGCAACTGTAAGACGCCGGAAATATGTGAAACGTAGTCTTCGTCGACAATCATGACATGTCTATCCTTACACGTGGCATACTAGATGGGGTATTGAGACAGAAATGTATGTAGTACGGAGGGCATTTAAAGTGTTTTATGCCGCCAAAAGTCACTGATTCACCAAAGGACCCTAGATGTTGGTAACATACATAACCAGGCAAAAATACAGCCGGAAACCTTTTAAAACAAAGTTAGAAGGAATAAAATCTTCGATCTATGATCACCAATATCGTAAATTCACCCAAAATCCAAAGACTACTCTAGGTTCCAGCACCATTTAAAAATTCACTGCAAGAATGGGATAAACGTTTGTCTTGCAATAGCCTCAGTTGATTAATATATAGAAGTGCTTCCACATAGGTACCTCTGTGTGCAATGTTTTTTCTTGTGAATGGTTGTGCAAGTAAATGTGTAAACCTGGTAAGTCGCTACTAGTAGGCCGTTGTGCTTGCGACAAATATTGGGTATTGCAACAAAGTATCTGGTTTGATATCCGCGGGCAACTGGTGTTGCCGCAGTGGGGCTTGGTGTGGTAGCTATTAGCGAAAACTTGAAACTATATACTAACTACTAACTTGATACTTTAGCGTACATAATGAATTAAATAGAGTTTTCTAATTCAGAAAATACTTTATGATAGGACGACATCCTTAGTGAAGTTAAGGAATTAACAATTTTAATCGTATCTAATTTGTAGTTATAAATTTGGTAACGAAGCATTAATTTGTTAAAATCAGCAGATCCACTTGTTACAGACGTGAATCACGAAACCTACCAAAACATGCTTAACGTGATGAAACATTTGAACATGGAATCATGCATAGCATGTAGATCAGTAACCACAACAAAATCTGTTGTGCTTACTTTTTGCATTTCCAAGTTCGAAATTATGACGAGAAGTTAAATAAAATTAAAATTCACATCTTATGAAAATAATTTATACCAACTTTAAGTTTCATGATTGCTATAGTCTGCTACGCGACAAATCCACACATCAAAACTCGATGGTACTTTCTCATACTCCCAGTCTTCCAGCTAAAACACTACTTATATCCTAAGCTGTTAGTACAGCTAAGAAACCGTAAGGTGTAACTAACCCTCCAAGCCGGCCACTTAGCACATACGGTACGGCCATACGGCATACACTTCCGGAGAGTTTGTTCTAACTAGTACTACAGCGAGTAACTGCCTCTAAATTGTTTTTTTACTTACAATTAAACACTAAGCAAGTTAAACTTGTTTTAACAAATTGATTGATCACGGTATGTTTTGGAATTTATTTTGGAAACTTTTTGCTATTTTCTAATTTTGATATAAAACTTACGATGTTGATCTAATAATTATGAAGATTTATTGAAGATAAAAGCATTTACATTAGTATGAACTTTACTAAAAAATTTTATGAACTAAAATGTCCCTCAGTAGTCATTTTGGGAAATCAGCATGCGATGATACACATCCTACAAACAGTTGCATTACGGTTTCATTACAGCAGAATAAGTGCACAAAAGTTGTGTCGAAATCTTCCTCGAATCCATTGAAACTGTAATGAAAACTGCAACCATCATAGTTGTTTAGAAACAATTGCCATTTCTTTGTAAAAAACTATGATAGGTGCAGTTGAAGAACTGTTAAAATGACATTCCTTAGAAGACGTTAGGGTTTTACAACTCATCGCCTCTAAGAATCGAAATCTTAGACATCGTTAAGGTATTATTCAAGAATGTTTTAGGACATCGCTAAGATATATACTAAGATAATTCTTACACTGTTTTAAGCTTTTACGGTTTAAAACTAAACTTATATTGTCACTTACGGGATATCTTTCGTGATTGTTCGTTTTTTTTTTTCAATATCGGGAGCTCAAAATAATGGACAATCATAGAAGATATGCAGTTACCACCATCTTCAAAGATTAATCATAATTTTACTCCTCGATAACAGCATCTTCACATCCGACCTAAGTACAAGATAATCCCAGATCAATTTACTTGCTTTCTCTAATTAAGATATCTTAGCCACTAGCCAGTATTACCCAGTAAGGTCTCAGGTGTACATGCCGCCTTTATGTACTAATTGTATGTAATTGCGAATGTTTCAGCTCATATGGAGCGTGGAAAGCGATACAAGTCTACTTTTTGAAGTACTTTGGTAATATCACGGTGGTATTAACAAGGGGATTAGTAGTGTGTCATTAACATTTCAGTAAAACACTGCTTGTAAAAAGTAACATCGAAAAGCGAACCGCGCAATTTGGATTTTCAGAGAAGAAAACGACTCTAAAACTTATGCTATAAATGTAAAAGAGTGTCATCTCTGCAGGGAAGATAATAGGCTACTTTTTTCCGGGGAAACTACCGCACGCACAGATGCGGTACACGGGAGTGCAGTCCTGGAGAAAACAAGTTTAATATTGTATGATAAACTAAGATATTTTTGGTTCCATATTGAAAAGGGCAGATAAAAACAACAAGCTAAAGTCTAAAATAATTACAGTATTATCTCATTCCACCTAAAGACAGTGAGGCCCATGGGCGGCAAAAAAGGCAGGCACCATACACACGATAAAGAAAAAGAAAGACCAAAAGACTAACAATTTTCGCAACAAATTCTATACTTCCTTTTCTATGCCTTGAATATCATCAACTCGGAAGTCTTAAAAGTTTATTTTATTTACAGCGGTAATTGTCGTCATTGTTTTATGTATTTCCGAAGATAAACTCTTTCCCATTGTGTTTGTGATTCTTGCGGAAATATACTAAATAGTTTGTTACTGATAAGTTTTAAATGCACAATGACATACTCTGGAAAATTCATTTTTACGTTAAAAGAAATTTTGTCAGGTGTGGTGGATGAAAATAAAATAAGTTTGATTTAAAACTGCATTCCGGCGGGCTTATACAAGCGGCATTGGTATTCAATGCGCTTCATATTCCTACTGCATTCCTTTACAGGATTGATTTATATAAGGTTTTTGATAGCTTATGTCAGTTCAATATAGTTTTCAGTTTTCGGTCATCGTTTTCGCTAATAGAAAAAGCTCAAAAGCTCTAAGTTCCTCGGATACAGGAAAATTCCAGATCTCTTTTACGTGCTGTTACAACCTGACTCATCTGGACAAGAAAAACGTCACCCCTTGAAGGTCGAAGACAAAAGGAGGATTCCTATCAATTATGGAATAAAAATGCTAATTTTCTTTTCGAAGAACCATAACTAATCATAAGGTTCCATGTGAATAAAGTGTGTATAATAATTATAACATAATTTTAACGTTAAATGTTGTATTCACGTATCAAGGTTAACGTTCATATGTTTTGGTAATTTTTATACTGAATGTAATTAACACGGTAAATTAGATATTTTTGATTATTGTGGTTTTAGCTATCTTGAACTGTAAATAGGGAAGGATATTTCAATAATTTATCGTTTAGGAATAATCCAGTATTCTTCGGGTTTCTAGTTTCACTTGAGTAAGACTGATATTGCACTTTGACTTGCTCCGCACCTAAATTCGCAACGGGTACTCATCGCGTTGTGGATTCAGGACTACTCCTCACAAAGAGGCCTGTATCCCAGCAGTTGGAACGTTACGATTATAAAATACTATGCCTAGCTGTTTTCAAGCTCTTTCAATCTCACCCAAATCAATCCCCAGGAGAACCGGCAGAAAACTCATAGAAACATAATTTCTGGCAATAAAACACAGAATAAGTGTGTATAGTAAATTAGGCATCGCATGAGACATTAGCCTACATTCCGTATGTGCACAGGTGCGCGCGTCGATCTCACTGCGCCGGCACAGAGCGCACAACCAATATTGTCGTTTGACAGATTTCCACACCCACACATGTTACTAATACAATGTTGAATGAGGTGATGTTAGAGGCTTGGTTTAGATCTTTAAAGGAACTGCCTAAATTCATTGAGATAATTTATTCTAGAGCACTTCGTGAGTGTTGACTGTGTGGGAGGGTTACACTTTTTAGCAATAGGAACGTCGTAAGTTAGAACGGGTGCTATGTCTGTCATCAAATGAAGAACGGGGAACTTCACAAATTCCTCGAAACAATTTATTTAAGAGGTTGTTGGTTAGGAACAGGTATTTTCTAAACGGGTAGACATTGATACATTTCCTCAAAGAAAACACGGTGATGTAGAAGTTTTCTTAAAAGATCAATCATAATTACGATATCGCTAAGATCACATGATGTCTTCTGAAATGATAAATGGATTGCCAAATATGTTGTAAAATCAAATTGAGTATAAAACAACTTTTACCCATTATAAGTCGACCTTGCGGTGCCAAATGCGGGTAGTCGGATAATTAATGTGCAAACTTCATGCGTATTGATCAACAAACTACAATATAAAAAAAAACTGATACAGAAAATGCTGTAGGTATTAGAATTGAGAAGGAACAACAGAACAAGAAGAAAGTAATTAAGTTTTAAAAGCTACTGTAACAAGATAATCAAGTGAGCTTCACAAACTACAGCAAATAGAAAACACAACAAAACGAGGCTATGTTAATGCGATGTGAATAATTCACAAAATGTATAAATCAACATATTTAAACACAATTAGAAAGTCAATAATACTTAATAACATTCCGCAGAACAATTCCTGCAGCTTCAAAGAGACCGAATCATTGGAAAATGGCACGCGAAATTGTGGGTACTTACCCAGAGATGATGGTTGGAGAGCACTACAGACACACTGGGTAACAGAACCTCAAAAAATTGATGATTCGTTTGTTGATTCACAGGCACAGTCACTTTATCGTAAGTATATGTTCACACGCGTGTTTCACTCGCGGGATGTGCGCGTGCGCGGTCGTGGTACGTGCGCGCGTCGTCGGCTCTCGCGCCGTTATGTCGGGAGCGCGCGCGCGCACCGTGGAAAGCGGTCGCGGTTAGATGCGCAAAGATTAAAACGTACTACCGTAGAATGGACTAACAAGAAAAAAATATCATTAAATTCCACACAGATCCCGGATCTTATAGCGTACATTTTAATTTCTTTCGACACTTTGTCACAAAAAAGTAATAACATTTCGCAATCGCAAGATTAATTAACGGGAATCTAATAAATTGCATAGACGTCTCGCTAAGGTTTCATATTAATTTGGCAAGGCAAAGTTATACCTGAAAAATCGTTGATTGAGTTTTAGGTCATAGACATCACGTCTGGGTTAGTCACCCGCATGACCGCACTGAACTCAGTGATCTTCGGGATTTCGATTTCGTTTCCTATATTTGCAAATGAATGGTATTGCGAGTTGAATGATTTATGTTTGGTGTTGCGTCGACTAGTTTATTAGACCCGAATATGCTCCAAATCTATAGGTTGGGTCCCGAGTAATAGAAACCGTCGACGCAGTAGGCTCTGAAGGAAGTGAAGTGAAGATTTAGACTCTTGGGTACTCAAAGGATTGAGCTCAAACCACAGAAGGGAGGCCTTGCAATGAGACACAACAGGCTTATAATTATAGAATCACAAGACCAACTCCAATTCTGCTTGGTTTTCCAAATTGCAATTTTCCAGATATTCACAAAAAAACCATCCTCACATATTCTGCCTAGCTCCACATTTGCACCTCTTACTCTATGCGCCATCAAGTTATCAATGAAGATGGTCGATGTTATCTGCGAGCTGTCGATCGGAGGGAAAGTGGCCGGCACGACCACATCAAGGGAACCTAGGTTATGGTTGACGCAAAGATCCCGATCTTTCCAATGCGATAGATGACATGATAAGTCCACATCCAACGGACTCTTTGTTGGGGTCTTGGAGATCAAGCGATGTGGTTGTGGATGCCAATCGATCAATGTTGGATGTAGACTTAAGCTTAGCTTCACCTCAATTAAATATAGATTTAGATTACAGAACTTGAAATGAAGAAGGATACAAAATTTTACAGTGTTCGTGTCTAGTCAATGTTCCCACCGCTGGGACACAGGTCTCTCTGTGTGAGTTCCCAGGGTTATAATTCACCATGTAGATATGACCATGTCTTCGAATAATTAGTTCCTGAATATGCCTTTACAGTTTTGAGAGCAGTGATGATGAAATATTTTAAAAAGTAAAGTGCCCGCGGTTGGGGGTCGATCCTACGATGTAAAATTCACAAGTAGCAGTCATGCCACCGCTGCTCTAAAATATGTTAGGGAATTATTCCAGTAATATTAACAATAAAATAATGAACTAGAAGCAAAGAGTTTGATACCAACAAAGACAATAATGGAATACGACCCTTTCCCCCAAGCCCTCAATCAGCTGGACCGACACTGCGGTTAAGATTCCGCGAAAAGAATGCAAACCTCCGTCAATTTCCATAACTGTAAGTAAATCACAGCATTGATAGATAAACAATCAGTTGACCGGTACTTCCGCCTACCTACCTTCACAATTACCCTAATTACATGGGGTTCCCTACTTCTTCAGACTTTCCACACGGTTCCGGCAATAGGTAATTGATCCAGTACTCAGTACTTAGGAAAATTCTCGCCACTTTTTAAAAGGTCAGCTTCGCCTTTGCATTCCTGCAGTATCTCGTTTGAGATCATTTGTGTAAATATCTGTTATTTTGTGTAGCAATAGAAAAAGGTAAAGGTATTAATCGATCTTTAACGTTGTCATGTTACCGGATATAAAAGCTGATGAAAACAGAGGCAGATAAGAGTGGAAACGCTGTGATGGGACGCCTTAGGGACCTTGCGCACTACAAGGAAGAAGCTTTGACCAGTAAGAAAGTTTTGTTCAAGATAGCGACCGGTCATGCGACCATTCGTGGTCGTGGCAGCGTATTGCGCGAGGTCCCTTAAAAGGACATGCGCCAATCTTATTGGTATAATATCCATCAGAAAGGTCAGGTGCGTAGAACCCTCAACCAGTGTGCATGTATCGTTCTATGTCCTGATTTACGAAAATAATAAAATAATAATAATAAAAGTTTTAACTGTTTGATACAGTTCACAATGTTGAGACATAATTTAAAAAGGTTATATTTTTAGGTTCAAGAATGTTACAAAATTATTGTAGCAAGTGCTGGTATGTGTAGTGTTTTCATTTGTGGTGTGTGAGTGTGCGGGTGTGAGTAGGTGTGTGTGTTAATGATTGATCGGTTTATGTATGTAAAAATTGGTAACAGGTTTTACTTTAGCAAATTCTGGTTAACAAAAGTTAGACAAAGATAAAGTATTTAGCATTCATACCGCAACATGGGGTAAATATTCAATATGAGGTCCAATTTATTATAAATATAAGGTAAAATGGAAGAAGTAAATAGAGTATATTAGAATAGTAGCAGTAAAAGTGCTGTAATTCCTGGCTCCTCTTCTCATCATCATCATTTCAGCCGAAAGACGTCCACTGCTGGACATAGGTCTCCCCCAAGTGTCGCCACATTGACCGGTCCTGTGCGACTCGCATCCAACGGATTCTCGCAACCTTCACCAGGTCATCGGTCCACCTAGTGGGTGGTATCTTCTACTTCTACTTATTTTATAATCATCGGCTCAGCTTTTTCTAATCCACTGCTACTTCCCGGTTTTTTTATTTATGATCTCTAATAAATCCATAAAGCTAAGATAGTTGTTATCATTATTAATTAAAATGTAAAAGCTAATTCCTATAACCAAATTACAGCAATCAAACCATTAAATAATGAACTACTTCTAACATTTATAAACACGACTCATTATAAAAACAGAATTCCCGTCACATTTAAAGAAAGAAAACCACACAAACTCTAAACATCAACCAGCACCCACTTATGACCAAAACACCTTCACTCAACAGACCCACCGCTCATCACAACCCAGCGCACGTCGCCCCCGGCCTTGAGCGCCCCGCAGCATACTAAGCGAGGGGAAACGTCTCCAACTCCTCACGCGTGCATACTGATCCCACATCAAGGTCAAAGAAACCGGCTGTTCAGGAGAAACGCGACTCATCAGGATGTGTCCGAAGAATGTTAGAGAAATTTTTGCAAAAGAGGTTTTATCTGATGCAGATTCATTGTGGGATGGTGTAGTAAGAGTCGCTTTTGGTAGATTTATGGAAGATGTCTCAGTGGTTAACTGAAAGTTGCCTAGAGTGTGCTGAGTCATCAGGTTGTAGCTACTTCACTTGGGGAATCTTCATGGGAGATGGTAACAAACTAAAAGCAAAATCGATCTAAATCAAAAGTCGTTTTTAGGGTTCCGTAGTCAACTAGGAACCCTTATAGTTTCGCTATGTCTGTCCGTCCGTCTGTCCGTCCTCGCTTAATCTCTGTGACCGTTAGCACTAGAAAGCTGAAATTTGGTACCAATATGTATATTGATCACGCCGACAAAGTGGTAAAATAAAAATTGGAAAAAAATGTTTTATTAGGGTAGCCCCCCTATATGTAAAGTGGGAAGTGTTTTTTTTTTTAATTTCAACCTTAACGCGTGATATATTGTTGGAAAGGTATTTAAAATTGAATAGGGGTTTTCTAAAATCATTTTTTGATAATGTCAATAATTTCGGAAATAATCGCTCCAAAAGTAAAAAACAATGTGTCCCCCCCTCTAACTTTTGAACCATAAGTTTAGAAAATATGAAAAAAATCTGAAAAGTAGAACTTTATAAGGACTTTCTAGGAAAATCATTTTGAACTTGATGGAAACAACAGTTTTTGTACAAAAAAGACAAAAAGTTGTACAAAATAATTTCGCGCGGAGCGCTGCTGGAGCGCGAACATAATGGATACCCACCTTTAAACTCATAAGTGGGAACACTTATTGTGACGGACGGGAAACTACGGAACCCTACACTGAGCGTGGCCCGACACGCTCTTGGCCGGTTTTTTCTACATTAAGCTGAGAATTGGCACTTTTAGCACCTCCACGCACGGGATGAAATCGTTGTGACGAAAAAGTTTGGACACCTCGTTTACAATCTTTCTGTATGTCGCTCTATTCCAATCCCCACTACACAGATTTCTAGTCCAAATGTATATGTTTTACGAGTAGGAATTTCATGGTAATGTTTAACCCTATTGTATTGTATTGTATAACTTGCCGGTGTCCGCAACTCCACGTCAAAGCGCGTATTTTGCGTAAGGGCTATAATGCACCACGCGGGCCCAGTGCGGATTGGTAGATGTCACATGTCTTCGAATTTTTGGTTCTAAGACATGCCGGTTTCCTCACGATGTTTTCCTTCACCGTTTTGAGAACAGTGGTGATGAAATAAATTACACAAAGTAATGCGCCTGTGAGGGTTCGAACCCACGACTTACTGTTCGTAAGTCGGGGCCGCCACCTCTGTGCCACCGCTGCTCTCATGTTTAACCCTATTATCGGAAAATGTTTAACAACTATTATTATCTATGTAGAATTTGTTGTAAGCGGTGTCCTTCGTTAGATTTTCTCTTGTATCGTGGGTGCCTAACCACGAAGCCTAGACCCGGAACAACTACTTATCTGTAAGCCATTTATAACATTTATGCAATAAACATACTTGTTAAATGAGTGAATCGAATCCAGATAGGGCAATATAGGCAAAATAATTATGATTTTCTGACTAAAACACAACTTACACATTGTATTCCTGAAACAAAACGATAATGGAAGTTCTGATGGCTCAGTAACCGTGCAACTTGATATCCAATCAAAATATCATGTCGGTTAGAAGATGCTATGCACCGCTAAGACAATTTACTACACCACAAAACTTTAATACTAGACGATCTGTTGTCCTCTAGTATTAAAGTTTATTTATTTCAGCAAGGTATAATAAAGATTTCATTCACCTCAAGATATCAGTGACGTCGGAAATTGAGTATTTCTTTGATTTATCTTTCCGTAGTTTCAGAAAACCTTATCAGCCTGTCCTGTTTTCCATTTCACATCTTCAGTAGATAACCCGACGGAGTGAGAGCTTTGAAGTCTTTCAAAACTGACACGACCACATACGACAGTAAATACAACAATTACAACTTTTCACTCTGAACTGATCTCACAAGACGTATAGATACAAATGCTCAAAAGGTTGCGCTATGATTCACTGATTAATATTATTATGTTTCCAATAACAAGTACAAGCTATTTAAGTTACGCCCAAACAAATAACATTGTACCTATCAGGACCACAGAAAACACCCTCCCACATACACACATCAAAAGTATCTAGGGATCAACATATATTTTTGCAATAACTTTTCTCCTGATTGATATTAATTAAAATTTTCTTTAAGGATTCATCAAATAAAGTGTTTTCGTTTGTCACAGTAACGATAAACCAAGTCACCTTTGCATTAATAAAGAAATTTGCCATTTTCCTAATAAAGGGATTTTTGACATTTGAACCACTAACATTAAAGTTCGAAAAAAAGACTGAAATAACAGTTTTCTTTAAAATTTTATTGGGTAACTTAAACAATTAATAATCCGTGTTTCTACCGCGAACACTAACAACACAAGAACATCGGTTTGGCATACTCAAAATGAGTTCATCCAAATCACCCTGTGGAATGGCCGCCCATGTTCGTTGCAACAACAAAAAAAGGTCTTCTTGCGACTGGATACCCTCCATATTCGGCAGAGCTCTTCTCTGTAGCATATCCCATGCATGCTCAATCGGGTTCAAGTCTGGCGACTGAGCAGGCCAGGGCAGGACATTGATGTTAGCTGCGGCGAGAGTCTGTCTTACAACTCTTGCGGTGTGCGGTCGTGCATTATCATGCATTAACTGAAATAAGGGACCGATTTGCACTTGTAGAGGAACGATGACGTCTGATACAATCGTCTCAGCATAAATTTGAGCGTTGAGGTTGCCTCTGATCCAAATCAACTCAGTTCTTCCGCCGATCCAAATACCCGCCCATACCATGATGGTTCCACCACTATAAGGATGGACTTCCTGGCAGGATTTTAATCGCTGTTGGCGTCCAGGGGTTCTCCAGTGTCGTATACGTCTTGTATCCGGTCTCATACCAAAACGAGACTCATCAGAAAAGCACACGAAACGCCATTGTTCTTCTGCCCAATTTCTGTGTTCAAGAGCCCATTGATATCGAATCCTACGATTGTGCATTGCTATAGGTGGTACCCGTAGCGGTCTTCGGGAATGAAGGTTCACTTCATGCAAGCGGTTTCTGACTGTTTGGTCGCTAATTAAGTTCCCTGAAGAGTGATGAAGCCTCACGGCTAACATCATGGCGGTTATTGTTGGAGCTCTTCGAGTTAAGATTTGAATGTATCGGTCTTGTCTCCGTGTGGTGCAGCGATACCGTCCTCCATGGCGCTCAGCCACGGTACCAGTGCTTCGGTAACGTGTCCAAAGTCGACTGATAACACTCTGACTTGTATTCAGAGCTAAAGCTACAGTACGTTGCCGGGAACCAGCTTCTATCATTCCCACGGCTCTGAGCATTTCTTCCCTGCTTAAATGACGTCGCCGCTCCATAATAACGTTGGTTTTAATCAGTAGTAGGGAAACAGTAGCACTAATAATGTCTTCAATGCGTTGTATGTTTTTATAGGGAAAATATTGACAGCTTATTTTCATCT
The DNA here is from genome assembly GCA_941918905.2 of Xestia sexstrigata. Lineage (NCBI taxonomy): Eukaryota > Metazoa > Arthropoda > Insecta > Lepidoptera > Noctuidae > Xestia > Xestia sexstrigata. Next base: position 1,501,820 of record OW799201.2, on the reverse strand, counting down.
TTTACTCGAATTTGATTGAGAGTTCCTGATTCAAATTATGAAATGCACCAAAAAGGATCCATATAAATTTATAAAATCATAAATTTATTACAAAGCCACATCTCAATCTCAAGAAATCCGCATAAAAATGCTTGATCCCTAGACATTTTTGATGTGTGTATTTAGAAAATAATCAACTGAACTTATCTAGCTGATACTCTAATGCTTTCGTATGAGATTATCTACTATAGGACCTCTATTATCAACATGTAAAGAACATTTGCATCGCATTACACAGAGATAAGCAACTATGTAGCACGGCTTACTTCATAAATACGGCCGATAGTGATATTTAGGGTAGTGAGACGCGTGGGACGAGGTTCAGTGCCTGACTCAGGCTAAAATGTTCACTTTGCATACTGGCACCTATACTTATAAAGAGATACAAGTTGAAAAACGGCATTTTTGAAGTAACGGGTTCTAAACAAGGATTCTGATAGAATTTCAAAGATAAATGGAGTTTCTTAGTTTTTCTCTAACCCATTTTCACTTCAAAGAATATAAAATATCACACATCTCATTACGAGTAATTGAATGGCTTAAACCGTCTCATAGTTAAATTAAAGCCTTTTTGTTACTGATTTTAGGAACATAATCATGTAAGATATAAATCCAAGGCGTGAAATATTCCTGACTTTCTGAACAATATTTTAATCCGATTACAATTTCTCACATCAACATTTCAGAATTACCACAAATTAGGAAAGTAATAAATACGGTTCATCATAACTGCAGTATAAGTGCGTTTAATAAAGGTCTTTTTACTTCAAAAGATAATAAACTATAGGATCACCTCAATAACCCTATAAGACTGTAACTAGTGAACTTACTTAAATGTTAATGTACAGGAGAAATATCTCAAGGTCGAGTCGTGAGTTTCCATAATAAATAATAAAAAAATGCACAACACTACTTACATTACATAGATGGAGGTACATTTTCTGGATTATATTGGTGAGTACATATACAATATGATTCATATTATCTGACAGGGGAGAATGGAAGAGTAAAAATGTGTTGCGCCGACAACAAGTAACGGTAAATAATGTACATGTAAAAAATATTATTGATGAAGTAGACATGGGGAAACGTGTGTCCGTAATCTTTTTCGATATGTCAAAAGCTTTTGATTTTGTGTCTCATAGATTATTGCTTTCAAAGTTGGAACGATATGGCATTCGAGGACCAGCCCTTAGCTGGCTTGAAACTTACCTAGTGGGCAGAAAGCAATGTGTTGAAATCTTAAGTATCAGTAGAAATACAGAACTACAGGGAATAAGATCCCTTTCAAAATTGCGACAACTCAGGTGTACCACAAGGAAGCGTTTTGGGTCCCCCTTTATTCTTGTTATATATTCATGATCTCCCTGAACACACACCCAATCCATGCACATTATTTGCAGATGACATTTCTATCATATTGTCATCACCAATTAAAATTTAATAAAAATTAAAGCTGACATAAATAATCACAGAATTGACATTAATAATACAATTGAATCAATAATTTCTTGGCTAAACTATAATAATTTGCATGTAAATATTAATAAAACAAAAATCGTTCAATTCAGGACATATGGTCGCAAACGGGATAAACTTGATATTATTTATAACGGACAACCTCTATTAGAGACAGAGGAAACCAGTTTTCTGGGAGTAGCACTGGATGGCCACTTCGCCTGGAAACCGCACGTAGAAAAAGTTTGCAACAAATTAAACAAATTCGTTTACGTTCTCTACACACTGCGAAAGACCTCGTCGCTAAGTACTATGTTGACTGCGTATCACGGCTGTGTTGCATCGACTTTACAATATGGCCTCATACTATGGGGTAACTCAAGAGATGTGGATAAAGCCTTCAGGGTACAAAAAAAATGCATCCGAGCCATTTGTGGCATTCCACCATGGGAATCCTGTAAACCACTATTCCAAAAATTAAAGCTTCTTACATTACCCAGTATGTACATTTTAGAATGCGATAAATTTGTTCGACTGCACTTTGACTTGTTTAAAAGGGCTGAAGACCGTTTCCCTCGAAAAGTAAGAGATCCAGATAGAATAGTTCTGCCTAAAGTGCCAAGGACTTCTCTATATAAAAAGAACTCTTTTAATATGTGTGGGCTAATTTATAATAAAATACCAAAGGACTTCAAAGAGCTAACTAATAATTTATTTTTTAAAAAGTTTAAATTATGGCTACTAGAGAAACGATTTTATTCTGTTAATGAATTTATAAATAATGTTTATATTGTGTATTAATCTATTCTTATTAAGGTAACTGTGATAAATGTTTTGTTGTAAAATGTTGCATGTCATCTATATCTGACTATGTATTAGGAACTTCAACTGACTTTAAGACCATAATGTACTACTATACTTATTGCAAATAAATGATTATGATTATGATTAACGGATAAGAATAGGAAGATGATGATAATGGATCACATGGTCATCAAATCACATGGCTTATACAAGCCTAAGCGGGGAGGTCTGTTTCCAGTTTCTAACATTAAGGTGAATGCTCCAACCAGCTCGCGAAATTCAAATTTTCTTACATTCTAGCAATGACTTTGACTTTGAAAAAATCGTTTCTCGACCTTTATGAACTTGGAGGGTTGTATTAATGATTTTGATGATTATAATTTTGTAACTACATACGTCTTACAATCGCAAACAATATTTTAATCAACATACAACCTAGCACTGGCCTGCAAATTGCAAAAAATGTAAGAAAATTTGAATTTCGCGGGCTACCCTGGAGCATCAGCCTTAAGGACACATGTTTTGAAACCCTGCAGACGTAATATTAACAAACTAACACCCTTTCTACCCTGTCTGTTGCTTGACCTGTCACATCCTTCAAAGTCAAAGTCAAAGTCAAAGTCATATTTATTTGCATAGATTGCAGGTACATAAAATAAGTTGTTACAGTAAAATGGGTGAGCCTTGTACAATCTACCTTTAGGCATGCAAACATTAATTAAATTGTTATATATTGAATATTAAAATTAAATTAAATTATGGTTTATAGTTTCATAATATAAAAAAAATAATCTACTACATACAATTTGAAAATAATCGGAGAAACATTACAAGAATAAGATCGTTAGGTATGTCAATATTAATTAAATTACATTAAATTATTCCATACATTAAATTATTAAATTACAAGTCAGTGTCATTTAAAAAGTCATTTACTGAATAATAGCATTTTGAAATTAGTAGTAATGTCAGTCTCTTTTTAAAATGTAGAATTGTGTCATTTTTAATAATATTGGGTACTTTATTAAAAATTATTGGTCCCATACTAATAACACTTTTTTTGAGCAAAGCAGTATTACATCTCTCAACATGTAGTACTGCTTTGTTCGTGTAGTTCAAGATCAACTTACGTTCTTAACTCGAGTCCTACGAGTAAAACAATCTCTCTCAATACTACTTTGTCTTCCAAACCATTAGGCTCTATAGTGTTAATTGGCATGGCACAAAAGTAATCGTTATTATAACATCGGCGCAAGAGTCGATTGCGTCACCGCAAGCCGTTTCCGCGAGATAGCTGCCAGGGTTGCTAGGTTCTTAATTAATAAAGGTACATTTGTTAAGATTAAAACATGGTATTAAAATAAGTACTGAATATTACGAGTACTTCTTGTATTAAAACAATGTAGTTTGGAACCGTCTCCCTCCCTTTGTTTCTATAAACGGTCTTATTGTCAGTGCGAATGTTGGTCAAAAGAAAAGAAAACTTAAATGAAAAATTCTTAAAAAAGCAAGTCTTCAGTTTTTGATGGGTAAAGTGGGTAAACATAATTATTAGTCACCGATGTCACAATAAAATAACTTGATCCCCCTAGATAATGTAGAAACTATCTTTTTTTTATTTTATTTTTCGGATGGGAAATCATAATATACTCCTCCCGCTCTGGGCGGAGCAGGAGGGAGTGTCAGACTTTTACTGACTAAAACCCATCCATGTTCCTTCATCGCCCTTTATGTTCCGGGACCACGGTATCTCTTTCGAACAGTCCCGAAGCCCCGGCAGGCATCGGCCCTTGCGGACCCCTTCCTTTTTGCTGACTCTCTTTAAGGCGGGATTTCAACGGCTGGTTCTGTTCCATCAATATCGCATGTAAAACCTATCTGCGATATTGATGGAACAGAACCTCCCGTTTAAATTCGTTTAAAAAAAAACTTTTTAACTAAGAGGTAACAAAGATTTAAACGAAAGAAGTCGGTTAAAAAAACGGAAACACTTCAAAAGCGTCAATTGTCTAGACATTCAGATGACTCATCGACAACATCAACGAAAACCTTGGAACTACTTTAGCTGAAGCACGCTGAAGTAATTCGTGCAACCATTACCCAACACTTTCAAAACGAGCTCCACATCCTTCCTCCGCGTTGTCAGCCCTGAGGCGGACAGCAGACACCCACGTTGTCGATAGCCTGTGGCCGCTCAGTCAGGCTGTCTAAATACGGGCAATAAGCACCGCTCCATACCGCTCACCAATAAAAATAAAATATCCTTCATTGAGCCGTTTGTTGGCAACTTGTAGGATACTGGATCTTCTCAATTTCTTGATCAGACGTTTCCTGACTGGATTGAGTGGATTATGTTGTGGGTCCTTGTCTTAATGTTAGGTGAGCCTTTGATTTGTTATTTAAAAACCGGCCAAGAGCGTGTCGGGCCACGCTCAGTGTAAGGCTCCGTAGTTTCCCGTCCGTCACAATAAGTGTTCCCACTTATGAGTTTAAAGGTGGGTATCCATTATGTTCGCGCTCCAGCAGCGCTCCGCGCGAAATTGTTTTGTACAACTTTTTGTCTTTTTTGTACAAAAACTGTTGTTTCCATCAAGTTCAAAATGATTTTCCTAGAAAGTCCTTATAAAGTTCTACTTTTCAGATTTTTTTCATATTTTCTAAACTTATGGTTCAAAAGTTAGAGGGGGGGGGACACATTGTTTTTTACTTTTGGAGCGATTATTTCCGAAATAATTGACATTATCAAAAAATGTTTAAAAATTTAATTTTCGGAAACCCCTATTCATTTTTAAATACCTTTCCAACAATATATCACACGTTAGGGTTGAAATTAAAAAAAAAAACACTTCCCACTTTACATATAGGGGGGCCCCCCATTTTACCACTTTGTCGGCGTGATTGATATACATATTGGTACAAATTCAATACAAATTTCAGCTTTCTAGTTCTAACGGTCACAGAGATTAAGCGAGGACGGACAGACGGACGGACGGACGGACAGACATGGCGAAACTATAAGGGTTCCTAGTTGACTACGGAACCCTAAAAAATGTAGTTCCGCCTTTTAGCTGATATAATAAATATGTCATTTAAATGTATGTGATGTATGTATGTGTATGTGATATAATAAGATTGTTGGTTAGGCAGAGCAGTATACATTTTTAAGTCTTTTGTAATTGGGGACGAGCCTATTGCCATCAACCGGGCATATATCCAGACTAATACAAAAACAGAATAACTACTACTAACTAATACCGAAAAATAATACTTTGCCCGACCAGGGAATCGAACCCAGGACAATCGTCCACGAGGTATCATACGAGGTTATAACCAGTTACAAGTTGCCCGACCTGGAAATCAAACCCAGGACCTCATGATCAGCGGTCGCGCACGCACAAGCATGCAAGTATATGCATACTTTTGTTTCTACCTATTCCTGGTTTTAACAGACGTCTGTGAAGAAACATTAAGATGGAATTAATTACAACTGTAAGTGTAAAACGCCACTCCAGTCGGCAATTAATACAGATTCTGTGCTCGATATTGACAATCAACACCTAAAAATGATTTATTTCCCAAAGTGATTTGTAAACATTTTATCTTAACACCCAAACTGCACTTTTATTACCACTATAATTGTTGTTATTACACTTTTATGAACACTATAACAACGTTGTGTAAAAATATTTTATGTTCATTGCGTTTTTGCATTTCAGGTATGATAAAATAATTAACGAAAATGTTACTAAACGTCTACCGAAAAAACCGAGCATAGAACAGTTTAGTAAGACAGTGCTTACTTTTTGCAACCGGTAGGATTCAGAAATGGAGGGATTCCTAAAGATAAAAGCCCTGACTTGACTACTTATGTAGCTACTGCTTAGCCCAAACAACATTCACATATCATTCTCCTCCCCTTATCCCAGTATATTTGGAGGTCGGCGCAGCATGTCTTCTTCTTACATAGGTACCTAGTTCTCGTAATCTCAGCAATCACTTCCTTTTTAGCCAAGTTTCTATCTTCCCATAAACAACCCATGATCTCCACAAGCCAGTTAGTACTGGGTAGGTAATACGATACCCCTTGGTAAGACTGGTTGTCAGACTTTTTGGGCCACTGACTACCTTTAACGACTGTCAAAGATCTACAAATAACAGCCAGGACCAACTGCTTAACGTGCTTTCCGCGGCACGGAGGAAACTCGCTATGTAATAAGCCATGTACAATTAACCCAAAAACTCTCTCAGGGCATTTTTGTCATTACTCCGCGCCTAAACAAACCCAGTACCTGAGCACCCCCCCTCTAATTGTTCTGTTTTCTATGTTACATATGTAATTTATTCAATATTATAAGAAAAGGTTCACCGGATCACCGAAAGGACCATGGGCATTTTTCTATGAACTCTGAGCGTAACACCAACCGAATTGTATCACCTTCAATTGGCTGTAGCTCCGGTCTCTGGTGACTTTGGTACCTACTTACCTAATAGTATGAATTGGAGAACATTTATACTGATGCCCACGATTTGAGATGATATTTCAATTCTGTGGAACTTACGCCTATTTTGACCAAGACTCTTTGTACATTACAACATTACCAATACCTCGTAATGCGCGCGATGCATTTCTTTGAAATTATGCATTACATACATGACAGGGCGTCCTTACGTCATATCGTTACACATACATAATAGAATGTATGTATGTTAGCACATTATGTTACCCGTCAGTGCTAATCAATCGTAACGTAAGTAATTATTTACTGGATTCTAACATGCATAGTATTATGCTGGTTACGATTAACGGATGTATGGTACAGTTGGGCAGTTGCTGCTCGCTGCACGCAACACATATTGAAAGATCTACATAAAGATAGATAATTTCACTGTTTGTTATTTTTGCTAGAACAAACATCGTCTTGGAAAGACGATGTTATTATTTTTCAGTTCATTTATGTGATGACGATCCAAACAATTTTGTACTAAATCAGACTCTCAAATGGATTTTAGCGGTGGCATAGTGGTCTACCGTCTAGCCCAAAGGAATAAAGTAGTATTCCCCATACTCTATAGATGGCGTTGTGCCCCCAGTCGTCGTCGGCTGAATCGCGCTATGGTTTCGTTACACGGCAGACTACTAAAGCCAAGGGTATGGTTTCACAAGTACCTAGCCCGGTTAAGCAGTAGCCAGTCTCCTGACTGAACTGCGAGATGCCATATATAAAAAAAAAACCCCAGGAAGTTACCCCGTCACATCCATAAGATGCAGACCTTGCAGAACCGTTTCCTCCGGAAAATCACCGGTGCGCCCCCTTATATCCGTAATGACAGTCTTCATTTAGACCTCCGTATCCCTGTACAGCAATTCATGAAACGTCTTGCAACAAAGCGTTTTTTAGAAACCCCCTGATCGCATCGGTCGCCCGATACAACCCATCGCGTATCAGTTCAGTCCGCCGTCCAAGGCCTACTATTAATTATCCAACCCCCAACGATGCTATCACTCTCTTAGAGGAATGTAGTAAAGACACCAGTACCGTTCGTAGACCATACAAATACAAACCGGCAATACTCCGACCTCGCCGCCTAGTTCCGGCGTGACGTCCCCGTTCAAACCCTCCCCCGACCCTTGCTTGAGCCAGCCCGCGATGCTGAGCCAGTAGAGTTAAATCAGCCCCTAAATAATCCAATTCAGATCCAGCCTGTCCCTTTGCTGCCCCCCCCCAGCGAACCCCTAAGCCGAGGTTTGTACCCCACAGGGGGTGCCCTTTGTGAGTGGTCGCTTAGTTTATAGTTTCATGCCCCTGGCTGGAGGCCTTAAATTCAAGGCATCCACAGGATTAGCCCGGTTAAGCAGTAGCCAGTCTTCGCAGACTGAAAAAAAATGACAATTAGTTACTTTGGGAGATGATCTTGATCTACCTCTCTTATCTATTGTTATTTTTGGCAAGTCAGTCTTAGTAGTTAAACTGTAAAAGGCTGACTTTATTATTTTCCTCAATCCAGACTCTGTTAAATATTAGGTTCAGTACATTCTTGTCGGTGTCCGGTGTCCGCAGTCTGTCCGTACCGGCTTGACGTCATCTTACACACTCGTACACTGTACTACTTCCTGTTTAGTATTTTTAAAGTAATTTAACTACAGTTTGAACGTACTATTATGTATATGACCCAGGCATGTGCGATATTTTGTGTTATTTATTTCATCACCATGCAGAGGAAACTGGCATGTCGTAGAAGCCAAAAAAATGAAAATGTGACATGCACTGTGTCCACGTCCGGCGCACTACCTCGTAGAGGTCTGTGATTCGCACTGGAAAAATTATAGATTAATCTTCTCTTAAATTAGCATAAAAATCACAATTTCTTAAATCAACAACCAGAACACATGAGCCAATTTCCTTACCAACCGTTCAACATACCTAACTGCCCACTAAACAACCGTAGTATTTTCAACAAAATGTTGAAATTCCTGCAAGTTAGAACACTAGAATTTTTCCCCTAACATCCATAATTCTGCCTCCACAATTATGTTTATGAAGGCTTCGAAACAAAGGGCCAGATTATCTGGCGGGCGTAAACGACCGAATTATATAGTTAAAGGACTTAGGAATGTGGAGAATGCAGCGCGTCGGGGCTGGTATGTGTGCACGGGCGATGTTACACTCCTGCTAGCCACGCCGGATTTGATGCACTATTTAAACGTTAATTTAAAAGTCATTGTCTCATAAAATACGAAGTCAAATTCAGTTCAACGTCATTTTTTGGGTTCCGTACCACAAAAGGTAAAAAAAGGAACCCTTATAAGATCACTTTCTTGTCTGTCTGTCTGTCCGAGTATTCGAAAACCTATTGGGTAGTTCCCGTTAACCTAGAATCACGAAATTTGGCAAAAAGCAAGGTCTTAGAGCACATTTAAAGGAAAAACATCTGAAAACCGTAAATATACAGTAGTTTAATAACAAAAAAAAAAGCGATTTTACTGTTACAAACTTATTATTTGCGGTTGGTGCAATAGCCGTTTCAAGGCATCGAAACGCAAAGTTAAGTTTGTCCTTTAAAAAGTTTGTACGGAACCCTCAGTGCGCGAGTCCAACTCGCATTTAGCCGGTTTTATTAAATGTGAAGAGGATTGTATTAGATTAGGCTGATTATATTATGGCTGTCCTATCAACATTGACTGACCTACATCAGGCATGGAACTTACCCAAAATAAGCTCTTTAGCACAATGAGGTCTTGCTCAACATTTCGAAGAAAGCTTCCAACCCATACTGGGGCCGCGTTGTGGACGACCCATCCCTCTTTTAGCGAGGAGGCTATGTGCCAGTGCAGTGAGATCATTATGGGGCTGATTATGTAGAAGGAACTGTAAGACTAGATCGTTAGTCTATCTCAGTAAATGTAGCAAGACTCATCATCATCAACATTATTCTGCCCTTATCTCAGTTTATTCGGGGTCGGCGCACCATGTCTTTTTATCCATATTTGTCTATTACTCGTCGTCGTCATCTCATCAGATGACGAGCAAGACGTCCTTCACACAGTCCATCCATCGTTTCGTCTAACTGCAGCAACTCTAGGCTAGCTATATTTCTTAGTTCATTAAGATCTTTGTTTAATTCTTAAATTGCGAAGATAATAATCACAGTAGATAAGTTTCGTTTGGGAATACACTTACTACATAATGGCAAAACGTAAGAACCATTACAGGTATTACGATACAATGCATTGGTTAATTCTGAACACGACTGCGTTTGCCAATAACTATGGCCTTATGGCAGCGTTACATTTACAATACACTACGCGTAAAATTTTGACAACTTTCCATTTGTACCGGGCCTATTAAAAAATAAGCTCTTCTTCTTCTTCTGGACCGAGTCAAGAGCTCATCAGAACTCCTATACAGAATCTATACTCTGAAACAAAGGTGTGTAGGATACTTGGCAAACCTTTACGATGGCAAATAGAGCAGTTCCCAGGGTTACTAAAAAACGGAAGAAGAAGTGTTGGCAGACCAACAACCAGATACATACACACATCAAAAGTATCTAGGGATCAACATATATTTTTGCAATAACTTTTCTCCTGATTGATATTAATTAAAATTTTCTTTAAGGATTCATCAAATAAAGTGTTTTCGTTTGTCACAGTAACGATAAACCAAGTCACCTTTGCATTAATAAAGAAATTTGCCATTTTCCTAATAAAGGGATTTTTGACATTTGAACCACTAACATTAAAGTTCGAAAAAAAGACTGAAATAACAGTTTTCTTTAAAATTTTATTGGGTAACTTAAACAATTAATAATCCGTGTTTCTACCGCGAACACTAACAACACAAGAACATCGGTTTGGCATACTCAAAATGAGTTCATCCAAATCACGCTGTGGAATGGCCGCCCATGTTCGTTGCAACAACAAAAAAAGGTCTTCTTGCGACTGGATACCCTCCATATTCGGCAGAGCTCTTCTCTGTAGCATATCCCATGCATGCTCAATCGGGTTCAAGTCTGGCGACTGAGCAGGCCAGGGCAGGACATTGATGTTAGCTGCGGCGAGAGTCTGTCTTACAACTCTTGCGGTGTGCGGTCGTGCATTATCATGCATTAACTGAAATAAGGGACCGATTTGCACTTGTAGAGGAACGATGACGTCTGATACAATCGTCTCAGCATAAATTTGAGCGTTGAGGTTGCCTCTGATCCAAATCAACTCAGTTCTTCCGCCGATCCAAATACCCGCCCATAACATGATGGTTCCACCACTATAAGGATGGACTTCCTGGCAGGATTTTAATCGCTGTTGGCGTCCAGGGGTTCTCCAGTGTCGTATACGTCTTGTATCCGGTCTCATACCAAAACGAGACTCATCAGAAAAGCACACGAAACGCCATTGTTCTTCTGCCCAATTTCTGTGTTCAAGAGCCCATTGATATCGAATCCTACGATTGTGCATTGCTATAGGTGGTACCCGTAGCGGTCTTCGGGAATGAAGGTTCACTTCATGCAAGCGGTTTCTGACTGTTTGGTCGCTAATTAAGTTCCCTGAAGAGTGATGAAGCCTCACGGCTAACATCATGGCGGTTATTGTTGGAGCTCTTCGAGTTAAGATTTGAATGTATCGGTCTTGTCTCCGTGTGGTGCAGCGATACCGTCCTCCATGGCGCTCAGCCACGGTACCAGTGCTTCGGTAACGTGTCCAAAGTCGACTGATAACACTCTGGACTTGTATTCAGAGCTAAAGCTACAGTACGTTGCCGGGAACCAGCTTCTATCATTCCCACGGCTCTGAGCATTTCTTCCCTGCTTAAATGACGTCGCCGCTCCATAATAACGTTGGTTTTAATCAGTAGTAGGGAAACAGTAGCACTAATAATGTCTTCAATGCGTTGTATGTTTTTATAGGGAAAATATTGACAGCTTATTTTCATCTTTTACTCGAATTTGATTGAGAGTTCCTGATTCAAATTATGAAATGCACCAAAAAGGATCCATATAAATTTATAAAATCATAAATTTATTACAAAGCCACATCTCAATCTCAAGAAATCCGCATAAAAATGCTTGATCCCTAGACATTTTTGATGTGTGTAGTTGGACGTCCTACAAACAAAAAACTGCCGGTAATACCTTTTTTTTTTTTTTTTTTTTTTTTCGGATGGGATATCATCAAATGACTTCTCCCGCTCTGGGCGGAGCAGGAGGGAGTGTCAGACTTTTACTGACTAAAACCCATCCATGTTCCTTCATCGCCCTTTGTGTTCCGGGGCCACGGTATCTCTTTCGAATAGTCCCGCAACCCCGGCATGCCGGTAATACCTGAATGTCACTCGGGCAGACCAGAAATGCAAGGCACAAAAGGATCGAAACTCGTTTTGGTTAAGTATTTTACTCTTTGGATAGAAACATCACACAGCAGTGGGAGGAACTAGGTTGTCAATGATCATGATGAAATCGTAAAAACTCATAAAATCACGATAAAAAGGCCTATTAGCCCAGTACCCGACTAAACTTGCCTTCGACATTACAATTTATAATTTTATAGGCACAACTTGCTAATGAAAGGTATTTAGATTATTATATCATTGCAGTCAACCGGTCTTGCCGTTTGTATGTCACAGTTCTCACACCAGGCTTTCACAATCCTGATATTTTTGTAGAACTATTATGTCATTAGTGTTTTAGTTAAACACTTACAAAATCGTCAATTAGCACGAGTTCAACATGCGGATGATCTCATCATTCCATCTCAGGTGTTGTTTTAATCCAATTATTATGAAACCCGAAGATTTATTATCCTATTCAAAGCTAAGACGAATGTTTTTATGCTGAGAATTTCTTTGTCACAATTTAACACTTTCGATGAATGAATCCGAATTGAAAATTCTATGGCTAGTGTTTGTGCTGGGGGTGCAAATTGAATGGCGTGTGGTCGAATACACAGGCGTTAATGAAAGGTGAAATTCCACGTGTGCGCAAGCGCGGTGTAGAGCGCGCTAAGTTACGTCGCGGCCGCCATTATCGCGATCTGCGCGGGAGTGTCGCAGATGGTCATTGTTCATCACACCATCACACATTTCATCGGCAACGCTAATTGGCACCACGGACCCCAATCGAATTTTTTAGATAGTTGAGATATTTTTTTCTGTTTTGCTCGTCGAGTAAACAAGGGTGTGCGGTGAAGTAAATTAGATTGCTTTATGACTTTGTTATTCGAAAATGTATTATCTGCTGTGAACCGAACACCTTTTCAGAAATAGCCTTACACAGTTAAAAGTAAATTGGCAGAAATAATTTCATTTTGCAAGTTCTTATTTTTCAAATTTGGCTATGTAAACTTGGATTTTCATTATTATTTCCATAATCTGGAATCGTTGGATAAAGAGCTAGACTCATAATATTATGAATCCCAAAGGATGGACGGCAACCACCAAGTCAGACCTATTCATCTAGGTTCAATCAAGTTACTTAAGCATCGACAAATTTCTTTATTTCTCCACTAGGTATAGCTTAGGAGGTAGGCTTCATAAAATCCCAACCATTCCTCAAGATTCCTAACGGCAACATAAAAGCCACACCACAAAACACAAGGATACACAAACAATCAGAAGATCAGACAAGCAATTCTAGCATGAGGTGAAACATGAAACAATGAATTTGAGCGAGGTATCGTCCGCTAATGCACGCGCGTCTTGTATCTGCGCTGTGGGAGGAACTGAACGCGACCAAAGATTTATTCGCCGCGATTTTCCATTAGCTGCTGCCCAGCTGCATCCATTTAATTAGGTGATCACACGGAAGGATGCAATGGCAACAGAACAAACTGATTTTTTCGGTTAGGTTGTGTTCAGCCTGGAGAGATAAGCAGGGTAAGCTTGGTGTTGAAAGGAGGATGATAATCGGAATTATAAGCTATCATTTTAGCGAATACGAGATGTCTACAAAGTTTGTTGGTGATTTGGGCACTGGGCAGGTGGTTTGATGAATCTAAATTTTATTTTTGTTGGGTCGGGAGTAGGTGGTTACTTACTGGTGGTGGAAATTGCAGGAACTGATTCCATAAAAGACCTGGGAGTCATATTCGACCGTAAGCTTACTTTTCACGACCACATCACATCCACTGCTAAGGAGTCCTTCAGACGCCTTGGCTTTGTATTAAGGAACTGTCGTGACTTCCACAACCCCCACGTTATCAAGCTTGTTTATGGGGCATTGGTTCGTAGTAAGCTTGAGTCTAGTGCGTGCGTATGGAATCCTTTTGAGAAGCAGTATTGCGTTAGCTTTAGAAAAAGTTCAAAAAGCATTCCTTAGATACCTTTACAAGCACTTGCACGGGTTTTATCCGTTCTTGTATCCCATTAAATTCCTGTTGGGTTGCTTAGGTTTCAATTCTCTAGAAGTAAGACGGTCGCGCGATCAGATGATTACAATATTTAAAATTCTTTGGGGTATTATTGATGTTCCTAATCTGCATAATGACATCTGCAAGCTATTTGTCCCAGGCAATTACTGTCGTGGCAGGAAACACCGCTTACTGGCTGTTCCAACTTGCCGTACTGTTGCACACTCCAAGTCACCTATTCCCCGTACATTCGCTCTGAACTCAAACACAGATTTTGATTTGTTTGCAAATGAATGGAAGGTGATACTGTTAGAATGTTTGATTTTTTGTGAGAAGAATGCATGGCTGTGTTTTAAATAAATTATATATATATGATAATTAAATAGTGTAATTGGCTTCGGCCGTTCTATTTAAATAAATAAATAAATAAAAAATAAAAAAATACTGAGAGGAAGGCTTGTACAGACGTAAATAAATAAATATAAATTTGGATCTAAATTCACACGGATATTCGAAAGTGTTACAAATTGGCTGATTTACCTACTTACTAATCAATCTTCTTCACAGGGCTAGTCTTTCAAAATGGATTTTCAGTCCACACTTAGCCGTTGCTACATATTAGAGGAAATAATTCATACTACGTGATTTTTATTATTAGGATCTTTCTGTTTTCATTCGTTGTGCAACTTTGATTTAGCTAAAATCAAAAGAGACTCCATTATATACGCCACTTTATCTAACAAACAACACACAGCATTACCTATGTTATCAGCTTACAAATGGTGCTTCTAAATTAATTGTCGGTCGTCGGCGCGGGCGCACCCGCCGAAAGCGATAGCCGCGCTGTATCGATCATCGCTCGTGCGCGCACCTGCGCCCGTGCCGCGCTGCAGCGCCGCAAATATAACGCGCACGATTCTTATAAATTAAACTGTGTAGTGTTAGATTTGTTCGTTGTTACATGCAATGGTATTAGATACTGTTATTGATATTGTTTTTTGTACAAAAGGGTTACAGGGTACACACAATTTAACTTAGGTGCTGCTTAGGTATTTAATTAATGCGTCTAATGTAGCACCCAAACCCTACTAGGTCCGTCCACGTTTATCATTTATCTGACAAAACTAAGGCAATTGCAGAACAGCACAGTAGCTGAGAAGTTGTCATTGCGTAACGGATTGCGGGCGCTCGTGGTTGTGATTCCCGCGTAAAAGAATATAAGACCGACTCGCCAACGTTGTACACAGATAAGCCAAAGGTTTGCGTGTATGCTAAAAATATTGTAAAATTAGAATAAGTATCGTGGAAATAATAAATTAAAAAAGACACCTACCTAGTAGCAAATTGTATTGCTAGAACAAAATGAAAAACTAGTTTTGAAAATAAGTATCTACTTATAGGCTTCCAGAGGCTTGCTAGAGGTTTATTGCAATTGCAGTATTTTGCAGTTAGGTATCGGACAGAAGATATCAAAGGCCAATTGTATTCTGAAGATGACTGCGATTTTGTAACTCATGTAACTGTATCACAATGTTTTCAAGACACACGTTTTCAATTCATTTTCGCAAACAATGAAATTCCTGAAAGCGATAAAGGACAAGGATTGCAATTTTAGTGTCGAAACTCGATACGACCTACAAATTGGTAATTCGGTAGCTGCAAGTTGACACAATGTTGTGACTTCATCATCAGCCGAGGTATTTGCGACTCGAGTGGCAATTACATCATTATTACCTTAATCGTCTTACTGAGAAATTATTATGGGAATTAATTAGGTAGCACATGAGCCGTGCAAGTGATTCCTACTTGGCTAATCGGTGTAATGGGACAAGCCCGCCACACTATTCCTAAACCACTGTAACTCCAGAAAGCCAGAATCAACAGTGGCGACCACCGGAAAAGCGCCGAGACAATGAAGCTCGACGAAGTCCCAGAGAATGAATTTAACTATCTTGGATCCCGCAACGAAATTATTCAGAAAAGTATAGCGGAGGAGTAGGAAAAAAGCGGCCAAGTGCGAGTCGGACTCGCCCTTGACGCCCT
The DNA here is from genome assembly GCA_941918905.2 of Xestia sexstrigata. Classification (NCBI taxonomy): domain Eukaryota; kingdom Metazoa; phylum Arthropoda; class Insecta; order Lepidoptera; family Noctuidae; genus Xestia; species Xestia sexstrigata. The sequence continues at coordinate 1,485,634 of OW799201.2, read as the reverse complement.
AGCAGCAAGTAACATGATATAAAAGTTCTTGTAGTTCGTTGTAACTTTAATCGATGTTTTAATAATAGTGTTTTTTTTTTTAAATTAACTTATTGATAAGTAAAATGAAAGGTAAATTGCGGTTTACGATTTATGACGTATTAAAAAACGGTATACCGCCGTTTACCCGAATTTTATTTGCCCTAATATCATTTGCCATAATAGTCAACAGCCATAATATCATACGACATAATACTCATTTGCCCTACTCTCATTTGCCATATTAGTCACGTGCCAGAATCATTGTTTCCCATAAAGTCACTTACCATAACATCATTTGTCATAATCATTGTAAGCCCTAATTATCTCATGCCCTAATTATCACATGCCATAATTATGAAATGCCATAACATAATTTGCCATCGACATCGGGTGTGTAACGGCTGTTTATATCAAGAGAAATTGGAAGCAATTGGGACTTTAGGGCACCCCAACTCGGACAGGTTAGGTTAGAAGGGGATGGCGGGGTCGTGTGAGCGAGCGAAGCGAGCGAATAGACCCCGCCATCCCCTTCGTGGTTATTTTTTTATAAACCACACAGAAGTAGGAGCCCCGCGAAGCGGGGCTCCGTCGACCTAACCCACCATCAACCATGCACAGAAAAAAAAACCATGCACAGAATAAATAAGTTTATTCTTATTATACCAAACATTGCGCACCCATCGACATCGACAGCCAGAAAGCTAATAAGTAGGTAAGTATTAGAATTAAAAACAAGTTTAATAATCAAACTATATAATTATAATTAGGTAGCTAGGCTTAGCGGGGCTTAAATATTTGTCTAATACTTGTTATGCCATTTAAATATTATGCCATTTAAATATTATGTCTAATAATTATTATGACACATAAAAATAAGGGAAACAATACTTATGGCATTAGTATCTTATGGTATCTAAAATTCGGGCAATTAAAAGTATGTCATATGTCTTTTAGGGCAAATGAAACATTCGGGCAAATGAAATTCGGGAAAATGATGATTATGGCATATAATCTTCGGGCAAACAATAGACAACCTTAAAAAACACTACTAACTAGATCTCGCTCAAACCAATTTTCGGTGGAAGTTTACATGGTAATGTGCATCATATATTTGTTTTAGTTCTAACATTCTCTTATTTTAGAAGTTACAGGGGGGGGGGGGGGGGGCAGACATTTAACCACTTTGCAAGTGTCTCTCGCGCAAACTATTTAGTTTAGAAAAAAAATTACATTATGATATTCGCAGTCAGATGTGGAACATTGACAAAAAGGCGAGTCAACAAGCTTGAAGAAAATAATTTTCTCTTGAAGTTACCATGACCGGTGAGAAATTCTAATAAGCTAATCAGTGTACCTACCTATGTGATTACGATTTCTGATCAGGAATATTTACATAGCTTAACGACCTCTAGTTAAACGATGCCTGAAACCAACCGGTTTAACTTTTGGTTAAAATGCAATAAGTTTATAATTATGCTGATATGCGATTGCGCCATCCCAATACCAGGGTATGTAAGTACCTACATTGATACCTAACCACAAAAAATCATCCATGGTCAGTAATGCCAGCAGACTTATAAACTTACAAAGAGAGTATTTTGCGCCAAATTCTTGATTATGAAATAGGCAGAGCCTATTAAAGACAACCTCTTGAGCATTTAGCCTACAAATTGCCCACCTTTTTAATAAATTATTATATAACCTTAAGTTTTACCTAGGTAACGGCATTTGACGACATTATTCAATATTCAACCGTTACTCAAAATCTATGCAAACAACTTGAGGCATCTAGGCAGAAATAATGTAGGTAGGTACTTACGTGATGTGTGCATTTGCTTAGATAAAGTGGCTAATTACGTAACTTATGTGTACCTAATTAAGTATAACTATACCTAATTGTCAATATACCGGTAGCTATTGCATATTTATGTGTTGATACAACGATAGGTCATCACTTTCTACACACAGTGACATGAGAGCCGATACACTGATATTTACTGAAGTTACTAGCGTGAAGGCGATGTTCTGCTATATAATAATGCCTATACAAAGGTTTTAGGTATGTGTGCCTGTTACTCAGTAATGATGAACCTAGCAAAAACTGTCTCCTTAGATAGGTACCTAAGTTTAAAGTTTGGTAAGGATTTGTAACTAGTAAGTAGATATATCTAGATGTTTTTAACGTATAACTTTGACAATCTTTTAGCATTTGTTTTCTTAAGGTGACGAGTCGGGACTTCTAGTATGGAAAAAGTTTTTTGGTGACCAATCAGCACAGTGACGAGTCGGGCATAACTCCGGGGCACTAGGTTTTTGAACAGTCCATTTCAAATCTTTGACAATCGTTTAGAATTTGTTTTCTTATGGTGACGAGTCGGGCATAACTCCGGGGCACTAGGTTTTTGAACAGTCCATTTCAAATCTTGGACAATCGTTTAGAATTTGTTTTCTTATGGTGACGAGTCGGGCATAACTCCGGGGCACTAGGTTTTTGAACAGTCCATTTCAAATCTTGGACAATCGTTTAGAATTTGTTTTCTTATGGTGACGAGTCGGGACTTACATTATGGAAAAAGTTTTTGGTGACCAATCGGCACAGTAACGAGTCGGGCATAACTCCGGGGCACTACGGGGTGTTTTAACAGTCCATTTCTAGTACCCGTCAGTACCCGATGCAAAGACAAATCGATTTTGTGTTTTTCTTTATTTCTTGTCTTGTTCCTCTACCTGCAAGGAACAAATAACAGGACAGGATTTTGTACTAATGAGATCTCGATAAAAACTTATCCATTGGTACCTTCCTATAGAATATCGAGTAAAGAAGTACCTACTACCTACCTACCTACCTACCATATCAACCTAATTATTTCCTCGCTATCCAAGAGTGCTAACATGTCATCATCTAACAATCTAAAGCAAGTACACTTTCCCTCTAATAATTGTGAGAATTCACGACAAAATATTGCTTTTTACGAGATTTAGTTAGCGTGACACCGCCGAGCTTCGCAGCCCGGGGGTTTCACAATGGAAATCGCCCAAATTCTCACTAATCGTAACCTCACTGATAAAAACTGTCGTTCTGAGAAAGTTACGCTAATTAGATATTAAATTAAGTTTGGTGTCAACGGGGCCATCAAATTAAATGTAAGTGGGTAGAAAAAAACTTGAAGCATGAGACTGGAGCAAAACTACATCTAATTTATGATTTTTATATTTCGTACCTACAGACAGAGATAGGTTTCGTAAACTAGGTACTTACCTCTTAATACAAGCTTGTACAAGTAGATAGAAGATGAAATTTGTTAAAATACTGGTGTAGATACGTACTTATAATAAATAAAACAATGTTCAATAAGTACTAGCTACTTTATTCTATTTATTTTGAACCAAAACATGATCCAGCAGGACTTGTACAGCAGCAATGCTGCACTTAATATTAATGAGAGGTCACAGTTGCCAATTGATTTAAAGCTCTGCTTATTCTTTCGCAATTTACTAGCGTGGCTATTTTCAGCTGTTCTCATTACGATATATTATTTCATAAATAGTTTAATGCTGAATTGCTCCGTAAATAAGTGTCCGCCACTACGCACTAATGACATAAAAGGGCATCGACCGAATGACATGCATAAATTAAACCATTGATTAATAGTAATCGAGAACGCACGGCTGAAGCGCGTTCCATCATCTGCTATTATCTCCGTCCTTGTCTAGTACATTCAGTTACGAACGAATCAAATTGTTATTTCGTTCTGATGCACAAGCGTTCTGTTTGTTTGGATATGTGTGTCTGGTCTGGAATGCATCTGTCACTTCTGTCAGTTGGCTAGGTAAATGTAATGGTTGTACTTAATTATGTATTTTGTTAAAACTCCTGATTTTAAGTTATACAACTATTAGTTAAAGTAGGTGTAGATTATTTAGGACAATCTACTAAACATGGATGACATAGAAAAATTAAGTTGCAGTGAGTAAAAACTCGAAAAAACCCGCCACGAACCTTGTCGCTAAAATCTTTACGATATTTTGTAGATGCCAAAGGTTGATGCTAACACAAATTCCTAATTTCACAGAGGAAGAATTGGAAGCAAGCGATATAGAACACTCTGCCGACGACCACAAGGAAATCGACGAGAAACCTAGTCGTAAAAGGAAGCGGAGACGCCGCGAAATTGACATGGTAAGGATCGATATTCCCGTACATTGAGACCATTTTGTGTTGGTCTTATTTTTCACTGCACTGAACACTGAGTAGGCACCGATAGATAATATTTTAAATTTGTTTCGCCAATGAAAGTAGTAACGTAGAATTTAAGCGTGCGCCTCTAAAAGTCGTGAAATCCACTTAGCACAAAAGTTATTTAACCATCGCCGAAACTTCGTGACTACAGTAATTCTAAGCGGTAATACCTGGTAGTGATACGACGCATACTATTCTGACCTAAAGCAGAAGCGTTCTTTTGTCAGTTAAATGGCTTCAATTTGGGCTAAGCATGAAGTATGACATTTATCCAATCAGCATTAAAAGATTATAGTTTTGTTTCGTTGTACTGGTCATCTTTCTGTGAAATCATTCACATACACTCCACTTGTCAAACACACAGTTTCTCCTTATAAAATAAGTCTTTCAGTAACCATTTTACTCTCATCATCAACTCTTCAGTCTCTCAAGTTGTTTGAAACGGATTGTTCCAGATTAAAATGTCAGATGATGATGATACAGATGACGAGGGCCTGACCAAGAAGCTCATTCGCCGGCTCAGTCCGGGCCCAGGACCCAACTCTCCTGCTTCTCACAGGGAACCTCGCACTTGTGTGCTAAAGGTAACTGTTGAAACTATCACAATTAAAAGCCTTTATTTACTTAAATGCACCATAATACAAAAATAAAATTTACCTATTGCACATCACTTTACATCATAGAATTTTGTCCTTGACATAGAAACCCCTCCTCTAGACTTCAACACCCTTGCCACAGTGGGCCAGCTGTTTTCTCAGTTTATCTGACCACCTCCTAAGTAGTCTACCACTCTTCCTCTTGGACCAGGATGACAATGTTCTATCACTGTTGAAACTATAAATTCAAAATATTTTACTTTATTTAACTTACATGGATACGTCTTATGAAATGCTAGGCATAGGTTGTTTTCTATTTTTCTACAGAGAAGAACAGGAACAAAATTAGAGGAAATTGTATGCTTAGACATGTTTTTAGAATCACTGTTGATGTTACTTCTTGCTTTTTAGGGTTTCGTACGTAAAATAAAAAAAGGAACCCTTATGGGATCACTTGAGCGTCTGTTTGTACGTCCGTCTGTCACAGCCAATTTGCTCCGAATCTACTGGACCAAATTAGGTGAAATTTGGTAGGATGGTGTAATCCTATGACCCAAACACAGATGTGAAAAGTAAATAAATATTTTAGTCATGCCCTCTTTTGTAGTTTCTATTATTTGTAGTTTGTCTGTTGTTGCGGCACTTGATAAGGATCAAGTATTTAATTGCTTGACCCTCCTTATCAGCATGCATGTATTAGGTTTCTAGGTATACAGACTGTCTGCAGTATTTACTTATGTATGCATTTTTCACAACTTTTTAATGTCTCTATTTTTCCAACATTTACTAAGGTGTAAATATTTGAGTTTTGGTGTCTTCATTTATTTGAGTGTCTTCCAGTATAGCCAAAAGTCTTTAAAACTATGTTCAATTAGTTTCCACAGCTGTCCATACTTTTAACTTTAGTTTTGTATGTGTGTCTAAATGTTTGTAACTTTGTAAACACATCCTGTCCACAATACATATAGTGTGTTAGTGAGACATTCTTACAAAATACACCTACATAATAACTTTCCTACTTTGCAGGCAAGCCAGAAGCGTCGTCCACTATCCCGCCTCCTGGAGCAGCTACTCCGTAACCTCGAGAAGCGCGACCCGAACCAGTTCTTTGCATGGCCAGTCAATGATAACTTTGCACCAGGATACTCAGACATTATTAGAAGACCCATGGACTTCTCCACTATAAAACAGAAGATTGATGATAATGAGTACAAGTCTCTTAATTGTTTTATTGTGAGTACATTTCCTAATTATATAACTTTTATCAATGCATGGTCTCAAATTGACTTGGCAGGTTGTTTCTTTGAAGCACAGTTCTGAATATAAAATTACTTTTGCTGTGGAGAAGAGACTTTTTGGTGCTAAAATTTGTCTGCATAGCTTACACAGACAAATTTATCATAAACTTATGCTTCAATCTGTCAAACTAAGTAGATCCGCAAATAAGACGACCCACTGACCATTTTGGAATTATTTTAACACATTGAAGTATAAGTTTTCCCAAAGTTTTGGTCCTGTATTTCATTGTAAATCTAAACGCACCACCTGAAAGTTGTTAACCTCGAAAGTTGCAGGCGCTAGTAGTTTTTCGAAAAAACCTAAATGACCTATCAAAATCGCCAACGAAACAATAAGGTCTCTACCAACATATTTATTAACCCTGTATCTTCTCTTACACAGAGCGACTTCAAACTAATGTGCAACAATGCAATGAAGTACAACAAACCCGGCACAGTGTACCACAAGGCAGCCCGTCGTCTCCTCCACGCCGGCCTCAAACAACTGACCCCACAGAAACTCCGGCCCCTCGGCAACATGCTCACCTACATGTATGAGATACCTATCAAGGAGCTTGGCTTCGATATTGGGAAAATGGATGTGGTGAGTACAACTTGTTTTTGTCATAAGGAGCCTCGCAAAACAAAGATGCAAGCGTAGAGTTAGGTTAGCATTTTGACTGAGTTACAACACATATTCTGGTGATTAAGTTGTCAAAGATTTAAGGGAGCATTTTATTAATGAAACTAAACGCGGGCAAAACTCCTAAACTGCGTTCAAGAACGGTTGGTGTCAATTTTTCACAATAATAAAGTCAGCAATCGTTCTTGAACGTGGTCAGGAAGTGCTGAACGCGGTCATTGGTAAAATTTCCTTTTAGGAAAAAAAGAGTAACAGAATAAATCAGAAATCAAATCACTAATCAATATTGATTTTGTTCTGTCCTGTTGAAATCCAGATGTGTGATTTTCCTTTTAGAAAACCAACAAAAGTACCTATACCAAGGTTTTTAAACTTTCGCGATGTGAACACTTTTACAAATTTTGGGCTAAAAACGTTTCATCTAAGTACTGAACTACTGCGAGGTAGATACGAATCTGTGTTCTACTCATTCAAATTCAGTATCAGTAATATCGCTTGTATCATAGAAGTAACTTCGATTATATTGTATTGCTTCAGAGCTTTTAAAACATGAAACATGTAAACCGTAGTGCAACTTTATTTTGCGAGGTCTACAAATTAGTGTTGTATTATGCCACAATCAAGACGCGCACTTTAAATCCCCTTCCCAATCACAAACACGCAAAAAAACCTTAACCAGCTTAGTGAATATTAAATAAAGATAAAAAAAAAACAAAACTACCTTCTTTTTTGTATTTATATTGAAGTTTGAACTAAACATGTTGATAAAATGACTTTTTGCATCGCAGCCTCTTAGGACGTACGGCAGAAAGGTGACACTTTGACTCTTTAATAGTTTAATCTCAGAATAGATAGTTACAGAAGGCTCCATACAACGAGCGAAAACTCACGCACACATAGACCCTTTACGTACAGTGATTGCAAGCGCACTTGTGACTATCATCTGTTCGATATGGCCGTACGTAAGTGCTGAAAGGATGTTTTGGCACTGGAATGACCTTGTCAGAAGGGCGACTTTTTGTGAAACTGGTTTGTTAAAATACAAGCTGGTGGTGTTCCGATTTTAGCAGCATCGATATAGTGCAGCATAGTTACTTTGGCGCAGAGCTGCAATAACATTGCGCTTTTAGTTGAAATCGCATTGAATTAAACAATATAGCGGTGTTAGTTTCCGACTATGGCAACGCGCCCAAACAACCATGCTGCCCTATATACAGCTATACGCGTCTATGTGTGCGTGCGCCGGTTTTCGCTCGTTTTATAGACCCGGTCTTCTGTACGTATCTACTCTGTGGTTTCATAGGGTAGTCGTGTTTAGAGGTTAGCGACATTTTGTTTGCTTCTGTCGGTTGACGCGTCTGTGTTGTGTGGGTAGGACGAGTTGACTACAGCCCCGGCGTTTGAGCATAATGCATGTAAACACGCGCGGCTGGTGAACGTTGAGCGGGATGGAGACTCATGTGAGTACTGTACTGATCGTTCAAGAAAATTGTCGTTTTGTGCCTTAGCCTGTGAAAAGTTTAAAGTGGTATGGCCTAAATTAACGAAAACGAGTTCTTTGTTATTTCTGTGCAAGATCATGGTGTAAGGTATTCAATTTAAGCTATAAAAGCCATAGTTTTCCTAATCACAACATTAAATGCACTGTGTTGGCCGCATTCTAACTTAATTACCATGGAGTTAAATTTAGAAAAAAATCTTTCATTTTATCCGCTCCTTTTTCCATGTGGCAATCCAAAGCGAAGAGGTGTGTCAGAAACTCAGAATCTTTCTGAATAAAACCACACGGTGCTCTTAAACTACTCTTTGTCGGGGCATTTGCGCAGTTCACCACGCTCCCCTGGCCTGGTATTAGCCCTCTTCTCTTACATGCGGACTGTATCCCGAACGCGTCATCCTCGTAGAGGCGCGCGTGATTCACGGTGCGTTTTTCTTTGATCGACTGGCTCAATGATTTCGATATATAATGTCATTGTATAAATTGACTAAAACTAACAGTAATATCGGCAAGGCGCACAATAAAATCCCATACCAAAGTCCGCCCGTGTCCAACATTCACCAACCGCGACGTAGCATAGAGCGCGTATCCCTCGCGGCGCTTGCACTGCAGTGTCCCTGTCCGTGTGTGGCAGCACAAGGTGCTGAAGCGCAGCAGCCCCATCAAGTCGGGCGGCTCCGAGGCCGAGGCGGCGTCCGACGGCGGCCTGGAGCTCGCCGGGGACGCCGTCAAGATACAGATGGAGGCCGCCAGGGAGCAGCACAGGCGGCGCCTCGCTAAGAAAGGTACGCATTCAACATCTGTTTTTTGTGTTATATTGGCAGTCTTGGAATGCCCAAACTAATCGACCTGACATCGGAAAGAGCTTTATGCCAATGAATAGCCGAAGCAGAAAAAAGACGACGTCTTTAATTTTCGCTCTAGTGTCTCATCGGCCTAAGCTGCGTCGATTAGTTAATATCACTCTCTACAAAGGGCTTTTTCAACAACTTGCTCGTAAAGTGAGCCTTATTACATCGTTCTTAGGGCCATAAACCGAACTATAACTCACACGTGCATAATAATATTACACACTAGTGCTTAATAGAATTATCCCTACAAAGTTAAGTTAGTACCTACTGCAAATTATATGCGAGTAAACAGAGCATTTTCAATTTAACCGGGTAATACTTAGTTTTTTTTTTTATAACATCAAAGATGTTTTATGCCGCTGAAAATCCATTTACATTTTTGGAATTCAGACGAAAAACATTCATTATTATCAAATTATAATTCACAATTATTTGTTATACCTAAAATATTTGCATTTTATCACTAAAATTATAATTTTGAAGTAGGCTGTATGACTATCAGCATACATTAGCAAAAAAAAAAAAAACTTGCTCGCTTTTCCCATATTTTGTTTGTATCGCATTTGTTGCTGTGTGGTAAAACGATTTATGCAATACATGTTTGTTTTTTCCTCCCAAGTGTGTTGAAAAAGTGCGTATGCTCGTGAGCAATTTGCCCACTAGACACTCGGCTGATTTACGCCCTCGCGTACGGCTCCGGCTGCAACCCACAGCCTCGTGTGTATGAAGCAACTTTGCTCACTTGTATCATAATATACTATTATGTGTGTATGTTTGGGGGTCTCGTACAACACTTTCAGCTTCTCATAGCACTATGATTTTTTACTCTTTAACTTATTTTATTGGCCATTTAAGATTTTTTATTCAACATTAATCAACTGTGCTAACGGGAACTTTGTAATTTTCACAACGCAAGTATATTTTTTCATATTTTGAACATTGGTAATATAGCACCCCCTAAACAGCTTTAATTTGGTTCTTCATAATTGTCTACGTTTTTCGTGCAGCATTCCCGCGCATGGACTCGGAAGGCAAGACCACACTATGTCTGGTCACCAACACGGTGGAAGGTTCCGGCGAGGACAAGCCGCTCACACTTGGGAAGTACATCGGCAAGCTCACACAGGGAAGCGGGACTTTGCACAGTGAGTACCTACGATATGCTGTTTGTTGTGGTCAAAATATTAATCAGTTAATAAGGTTGCTAGCCATGCTGACTCCAGGGTGCGCTAGACGTCCAAATAATGTTCTTCTGAAGTGCTAAGCAGATGATGGGGAATTTGTCCGCGGACAATAGGGTAGATGACACCATAAAACAATAATTCCCAGACACCTATCTCTAAAAATAACACTTAATTTGGGCCAGAAAACCCGATTTATTTTCAATTAATTGCCAAAATCGATTTCTAGTTGCTTTGAAATCAATAAATATTTGAGTCATTGATGTGTTGAATAAACAGTGACGTCACAGTTGGCTATTGCCATACAAAATCTATAAGAGAACCGCGTTTTGACAGCTCTTAAAAAGTATCTCAATTGATTGGTGTGTCATCTACCCCATTTGCAACAATCAATCGACAGGCATAATTTCAGCGGTCATTTCTGTATGACGTCGACGGACAAATAATTGATCGTCCACTCGGCGCTTTGGCGTTTCGAAGGCAATCTAAACTGAGTCGCCCCAGAATTTGGCTAGGAGGATCAACACTTGTGAATTCTACATAATGCATCTCCTTTATTCTGTCTAATTCTAAATCAAGCTAAGCTTAATTTTGTGTGTCCCTATAGTTCTAATGTGCGAATACACGGTAAGTACTGGAATAGCCATAAAAAGTAATTTGGTTTTCTTTGCAGCACCTCGCGAAGACCGTCGCAACGTAGCCAAAGGCGTGAAGCCACTAAACTACGGTCCGTTCAGCTCATACGCGCCTTCGTACGACGGCACCTTCGCTACGTTGAATAAGGAGGAATCACATCTACTGTATCACACGTTACGTAAGTAAATCCTTTATTTTGCCTCATTTTTATTGTGCTTGCTTTACAACATCAACAATTTTCTATCTTTTTATACAAATAATCGCGCCATAAAATTAATTTGAATGGAGTAATTGTGCTGTCCTTTTTTATCACCTGACTGCACAAGTTTAAATTCAATTGTTGACGCAAACTTCCATTCGTGATCATTCCTTCACAGCGTACGAGACAGGACAGAGCACGGAGGAGCCTCTCCGCTTCGCGCCGGACTCGCCGTGGGCGCTCATCTACGACATGGAGGCGCTGTTCCCGGACAAGAAGCCGCAGGAGACACCCAACACCACTGAGCCTGTAAGTGTTACAACAAATCGTACCTATAATGTGTGTATTGCAACTTCATGCCAATGCCAGAGCGGCCATTGTGTGGAGTAGCGCTTAGACCATGTCCTACTTGTAAAAGCTCTGGCTATAATGGGGCGATTGCCAGGTTGATTTCCCATCGTTTCAATGGCCAGTAGCTTCCCGCATTCCGCGCGAGATTTGCTTCAGTAAACTTCCGTAATACTTGAAAAGGAGGATCCTCCGACGAACTGGTGGGCCACTGCCCGCGTTTTTCCATACATTCTTAACTCGCGGAAAAGTCCAATATCACGATGCAGAATTTTGATTTTAGTCATAGATGTCGCTAGTGTTTTTTTGTCGACTTGATTATGTCCGGTTATCCAGTACAGTACGGAACACTTCCACAGGATCCGAGCAAAGTGAAGGTGGACATAGAGCAGCTGCGCACGCTGTCGGAGCTCGGCATCGACGTGGAGTACCTCGCCGACATCGAGGACGAGGTGGCGGCCTCGCAGCACGACTACGGCATCGGCGCGGCGCTGCGGCACACGCACGAGCTGCTCGCCAAGCTCGACAGGGAGCAGAGGGAGCGGTTAGTACTGCACAGCTCGACTGCCACGTGATGAGCGGATGACGGTTGAAAGTATTTTAACAGGAACTGGTAATACTTTACCAGTTCCTGTTTCCTTTCAACATAAAATAATTTGCAGTATTTTCAATAACCTTAATAAAATTTATCGATATCTATAGATTTTCGATATTCCATGTCTCTGTCCCATCACTAAGATCTTTGAAAATATTGAAACGGCCTTTTATAGTGAAACTATGTACGTCTCCACACCTCAAAGTTTTGATGAAATGATCAGAAGAAAATTTCCGCTATCTCTGTCGCAAGACGCGTGCAGCTGTTGCATATAAGAATGTCCCGCAGGCTGTCGGCGCCCCCGCCGCAGCACCTGGCGCTGGCCCCGCGCGCGCCCGCGGCCGAGCGCGAGCTGGCGCGCCTGGTGACGTCATGCCTGCGCGCCATGCTGGCGCGCGTGCCGCCCGCCCACGTGGCTCCCATACCCGCGCTCAGGAAGGCGATGGGAGTCACGCTGGACCATCTCGGTGAGTGAACAAACGACAATCATTTACTTACCAAGAAACACATTAGGAATAAGTAAGGCAAAAATATGCGACAGATCCGCACCGACCGGCTAGTGCGACATGCGCTGGCTTTGTTTCTGAAGAACCATCTTGATGCATTAAACGATGTTGTAGGGGAAACGTCAGTTTTATCACTTCGGCAATCATTACAAATAGAGCCACCATGGTGCATCCGCTTTAAGCTCAAAGCACACTTAAAGCATGTACCGAATTGACATCACTTCACCTTATATCTGCTATTACGATGCTTTTGTGCGTTGCAATATGGAGTCTACTCGGCACTGATCCAAATGTTGTAAATCTATCGGAGCGCTTTTGTTTAGGCGTTCATGTAGGTCTTACCTAATGTTTGAAAACAGCCTTTGAATTGTTTTACACATTTTGAAATTAACATTTTCTCTAATTACAGACACCCCCATGGCCGTGGATGACTTCGAGCTAGAAATGAATGAGCATCGCGACCTGGCTTCAGACCCTGACTCCAGATCGAGTCACGACAAATAACAGGGAGGAATAGTTACTGATTACAATATTAATGTTAACGTAGATAAGGAATATTAATAAATAATAAGAAATCTATGACGTTTTGTTTAAATTATTGTTAGCGTTCCTCTTGATTAAGTTATCCAAAGATGTAAATTCTGTTAATATTAGCAAAATTGCATATTTTCCCGGCTTAAAACCGGATACGTGTACTGGCGCCAGCCGGGCTGCAAGTGCCCAGCCACAGATAATATAATACTTCGTGCCCAGCTTTAAATCGGTGCTAAAGCTTTGTCAGTAGTGTCAGCTAGTTCTAAGAGCTGAAGCTAGAGGGCGTTATGGTCAATAGAACATTTGCAACTATTTAACAGATTTAACAACAGATGGCGTTACCAGTCGAGTCGTTCTGATTTCAAAAGCAAAAGGGCAAACTGATGAAACAATGTCATCCATAACAACTTGGGACGCCAGCCCGATATCGATTTCAATATTGAGTCAAAGGTGTAGAATTGGTAGCTTGACTCTTATCAGCACGAACTTTTCCGAAAATATCGTATGCAGTTTTAAAAATGTCAGGCGGAGAGCCCTTGCTCTCCGCCTGACATTTTTCCATACATCGACAGCGAAACTGATTGTCCAGACTACTTATTTAAGACGTTTGCAGCTACTTTTAGTGTAAACCCAGCGCTACTGGATCATGATCAGTCGCAGGACTATCGGCTTAACGGAATTTACAAAGCCCAGAGGTGTCACACCAAACAGCGAGCTATTACTAAGATAGTCTTAATGTTCGACCTGCGAATCGAACCCAGGACCCCACTTTCGGACTTTGAGATTGAGGTAAGAGAGAGTGAACCTCTAAGTATAATATAGTCTTTTCTGTGTCCATGGCTGGTCTGCTGAGATTAGTCGCCATGGCTGAAAAACCGACAGGAGTCCCCCAGCTGTAAATACTAACCTTAATTATTTCATAAATCTTCTTCGTAAATCTCACTGTAGGCATTTTATTTGTTTAAAAGCAAAAAACTAAAAGTAAATCCAATCCCTCCTATCAATCCCTCATCAAATCAAATCAAACCCAACTCCTGTAGCATTGAACTTGTATCTAGAACCGTGCGCGCGCATCATTTCCGAGCACTTCCGAACGCTTCCGATCAGGCGGCGCGTGCGACCGGCGGCGCGCGCCCGCTCACACGCGGCGCACGCGACGCTCACTTGACGCCTAGTGTATGCCGAGTGGGGGACCGGCATAGGTATACGATAGCGCTGTCATAATATTGAGTGGTTTTGAGTAATCGAGCAAGATATTGAACGAAATCAAAAAGTGGTTAAAATACAAAGGATATTACTGTTTGTGCGATGACACATTGACTTCCAAATCTCGCTGTCCTATGTCAAATTACCATTTAGGTCATAGCATTACGGCCGTGATATTATGCTTTATCACCGGTTATGTTTCAGTCCCACATGTAGAAAAGACATTTATTTATTTATTTAAACTTCATGTACAATAGTGGTACATAGGCGGACTTAATGCCACAAGGCATTCTCTACCAGTCAACCTTTGGGTTAAATAGGAAAACATAGTGATAGGGTACAAAGTAATGTCTAAAAAACCTTTTTGTTAGCGAGAGTTTAGATTTAGATTGATATTACACATTATACAGATAAAATAAACTAATAGATATTTTAACAAATACCAAAAATTAAAAAAAAAATAACAAGAAACCTAATAATTATTATTATGACGATTTCAAATTGAGAGCTATTTATTCTGACTTAAATAGTAGTTACGAACTTTTCTTTTGAAAGTGAATTTGCTTTCAGCTTTTTTAATGCCAAAAGGTAGCGCGTTCCAGAGCTTTATAAAGAGATAGCGTAAGAATTTGACATGAAGCCTGTACGGTGTGAAGGAATTTGGAGGAGTAGATTCTTTGAAGCTCGAAGGTTACGACTATGAGAACTGCCCAACACTTTGAAATGAGTCTTTAGATAATCGGGAGCACATGGATCGTTCATAATCGTGAAGAGCATGCAGAAAGATCTGAGGGACCTCCTGAGTCGAATAGGCAACCATTTAAGCTGAGGACGAAGGGAAGAAACGTGATCGTATTTACGAAGGCCAAAAACAAATCGAATACAATTGTTGAGAAGTCGATCCAATTTATTTAGAAGTTCTTGGGAATGATCAGAACAACAAACATCAGCATAGTCTATAATGGGAAGCACGAGTGACTGGACCAAAGTGAGTTTGGTGCTAGATGGGAGGAAATGCTTGAATCTATAGAGAGACCGCAGTGAGAACGAGACTTTCTGGCTCATCTGAGCCACGTGTTTATTCCAACTTAAACTGCCGTCAATGTACAGACCTAAGTCTTTTACGTGAGGTGAAAGAGAGATGACGGAGTTCTCGTACACCAGTGGCATAAGTTGGCTAGTGTTCACATTTCTCAGATAGTACGAACTACCAATAAGGATGGCCTGACATTTCCCGACGTTAACAGAAACCCCAAATTTACCAGACCGCTCTTCGATAGTTCGTAGATCAGCATTGAGCGATGAAATGCAATTGTCAAGGTTGGCAATGTCTGACTGAGCGTATAGTTGCAAGTCATCAGTGTACAGCAAACCAAAAAACAGACAACAAAAACATCGCCAACAACCAAATAGCAACAAATTTTGAATCCACCAGTACTTATCAATATTTAAAAAATAAGCTGAGGATTATTTAAAATTCAGCACCTGATTGAGTAACATACAAAGACTTGAAAAGTTCTTTAATAAAATTTGCTGTCTTAGAATGTTTTTAAACGACGTGATATTTGTTTTCAAAGTTTAATTACGCAAACTTTTAATACTAAGTTAAAATTCGGTAAGTTTCATCAAGTAAGTAAATTGAAAACTACGTGATACGTCTTAGCAGTACGTAAGATTGTACGTACCTATTTATTTCTTCACTCAAATCACGCATAACCAAGTCTTGTAGCAATTTTCTCCTAATTATTTTAAGAGTTTTGAAAAGATTTCGTTTAGTCAATAGGTACATATTCAGCTTCGGCTACCCAAAGCTGATAAGCTGTTAATTAATAAATTGGAGACGTGTAGGTATTCAATGTGTAGTAGGCGGACAGACAGACAGACAGAGTTCATTCATAATATTATGGATGACTCCACAAGAAACTTCCACGGTACATAGTGTAGGTATACCTACAGCTACCGCGAATGGTTATCTATTATTTCAAAATTCTAAGTGAACGACAAGATTAGCATCTATAAATAAACAGCTTAGTAGTTACAATCAAGGTTCCACACAAGTTCGATGTCTCAGTAGCCGTGCAAATTACATCAATGAATACCAAACATACTACAAACTTGACGACTTTGGAAGTTAAAGTGAGTCCCACGTTGGGCGCCAAACCCACCCCCAACCCCAAATTCACACGGGAACGAACTATAACACCAACTTACATTTACAATTCAAACAAGGGATATTGAACTTAAGTATTTCAAATTAGGGGTGTGTGACCTGTGTAGATAAGTTTGACGTAACAGAATACGACAAATAAGAAGTGCTTTTAACTGTGAATATTGTTTGCTTGGTAAAGTTTTATAATTGTATTGGGGTTGATTGATTGACGCAATGATAAGTAATCATTAAAATAATTGGTTGCTTCGTCATGCCCAGGACTTCTAGCGATTCTGTATACAAGAACAGAACAACAGAATCCGGCGACACATTTCAGTTTCTTCATTTGTCATAAACACAAACAAAGCACTTATCTTCAGTGGATGTATATATAATAACAGCCGTTTGGGTCGATCTTTAGCTTAAGCTGCGCATGCTTGGGTTGGTCTGTGGATGGGTGACCACTCTTGCATACCGAGTTTTCTCTGTCTCCGCCTCGGAAAGCACGTTAGGCTGTTGGTCCCGCCTGTCATTTGTAGATCTTTGACAGTCGTTACAGGGAGTTAGTGCCCCAATAAGTCTGACAACCAGTCTTACCAAGTGGTTTCGTATTACCCAGTAGGCTAACTAGGTTGTGGAGGTCAGATAGGCAGTCGCTCCATGTAAAATACTGATATTCAGCTGCGTCCGGTTAGACTGGAAGCCGACCCCAACGTAGTTGGGAAAAGGCTAGGCAGATGACATTATGTGTTTAATTGGAAATCTGATCAGTAAATGGAAAAGGATTCAGGAAGAGAAATTCAATATACAGAGTGGAGACGATAATACGACAATAAATGAAAACACGAACAATACTAGTTCATAGGAATAATTCTAAACCATCAAAAAATCCTAACTTCAAAATTAAAAAAAAAACAAACAAACTAAATGGCATAAAACTGGAAACAAAATAGAACACCAATTATAAAGATTTTAAGTAACTAGTTGGCAACGTGTCTCTATGAATTGATGTTAGCGATGCGGGGGTCGTTAACCTGTCAGTGCTTCCTTAATAACAGATACATCATGGAGCAAATGTTAAAAATTAAAAATAATCTCCTGTGACTAAACTACTGGATATTTTCAAATGAATTTTTGTATGTAGACTGGGAACGTCCTAAGGTATACGAAGTTTAATTTATTGTCGTATTGAAATCTCCACGCTGTATATTTATATTTAGTGCCAACTTACATAAAGTGTCTACGTAGGTATGTTAAAAGTGTGTCGTCGAACATATTTAAGATACTTGTTTTACAGGATATTCACCCCAGGTTTTCACTTCGCACTAAAATACTTAGAAATAGGTGTCTGGGTCAATAAGTCCCTGCAAAATATTTAGAAATTGATTAAGATACCTTCATGAGTACCTCTTCTTACACATAAAGGTATCTCAACCTTTGTAATGTAGTTACATTTATGTAGATTTTAACTAATGGTTAGGTACGATACATATCCACCTATCGTATGTACTTAGGTAGTGTCAACACTAAAAACACATGACAAAAATAAGAAGAATAAACAACTGCTATGAAAGAAGGATACCTAATCAAACTGCAATGAAAAAAGGATAATAATATCGCTTAGGATATTAGGAAATAATGTACCTACTTACCTTCGTAAAAACGAACCTAACCAAACAGCTTTCGATTCTAATCGCAGAATTAAGACGGTACCTAAATAAAATTTTCTTTTGTGTCTTCAAACAATTTAACCTAAGTAGGTAGCTATCCTGTTTTTAACAGAAAAAAAATTCAGTTTAGTAACAAACATTGTGAATCGTCTGCCAGCCAGACAGTTATGGTGGCCACCGATTTGACGATGACAGTCTAGGTTAGAGTGCACCCGTGCGCCGAACCTATTGACGACGTGTAAACGGACCCTTCACGAAGTCGACAACCTGTATTTTTTACAATTCTGTACACTAAACGACTCTTTTCGGTGTGAAAAATCACTGTTTACGTTAGGGCTCAATGTAACGAAAAAACGTTGTGCTTGAATAGAACTTGGGAAAAACTTGGAACTGTGATCTTCAATATCTCCGTGATCCGTGACTATGAGGTTCCCACCCAGGTATGATCCAAAACAAAAAGAGATCGCAATGTCAGGAAGAACAAGTGCCTCTCGTCATGGGTGTTTTTTTAAACAAAGTTATGCACAAGTTAGAACTTTATAGCTCGTGCCAGCTTACTGCCAATACGGCAGACAGTTCAATCTAAGTTTAAAACTAAAAAGAGTCTCAATAAAACTAGTAGGAAAAAAACGAAAGAAAGAACATTTTAGGTAGGTAAGTACATAAATTATTGTTATTTCAAATGCACTTCAATATCTTCTGTTTATTTTCTTTCTAAACAGCCATATTACATTTCATTGCAAATCCATTTGCTTGGGCTTTTCTTCTAGCAGTTTGTCCCCTGCGGGGATTGGCAGCTATTGTAGTCCTTAATGTCTTGACTCACGGAAGGTTAGACATCAATGAGTCTTTGATGTACTCAGCTTTATTATAACTAGCGCGGTTTGTTCATTTAGTTCTTTGTACCAGTTTTATTTGTTGTCAATATTTTTATAACCTCAGGGTTTGTCGCGCCGTGATACGATTTTTGCAGCGATGGCTTTGCAAATGTGTAATATTTTTATTTATAGGTACCTAACACACAAGAAAATACCCGGTTGACGTTCAAGCTCAAGTTCCAAACCAATGGATTATTTCCAGACACATTTGAACTGTCTCTCTATCGTTAACACATTGGAATGCCTCGTAACACCGTGTTAAGTACCTAGGTATTAGATATAAACCCATCTAGGCTATACCTACTTACGCCTCGATGTCAGTCAAAATTCCTTGTAGGTATAAATTGACCCTGATAATCAAGAACGGTTTTCAATGTTTTCAGCTTTTTCCTAGCTATGAATCGTCATGCTGATGCTGTAATAAATAAATAAAAGACAGCCCCGAACCACCCACCCTTAATCACTTCTAAGAATTAATTTCTGAGGCGTAATGTCCCAACATAGTCCCCAGACATTCGCTAAGGCTGATAAACATAAATATTGACTGAAACCCCAAAGTTATCGCAAACATGACAAAGTCAATAAGGTCTAGTTAAAATAAACCTGACTACATCTAAATCTCATTGACAAGCAGAGGCAGACTAACCTTCCGTGTTCCCCAACAATGGGATTACAACCCACTACCACCTGTCCAAAAGTCCCATGGACCCACGCCCACAAAAAACGGGTTAATACTCGAAAAACCGAAAAAAACGTCTCCCACAGTTTTTGCTTTGATTTTTTCGGTTTTAACAATGAATGAGACGGCCTTTTGAATTGTGGATACATGATCGACTTTGCGTGGGCGCACTCTAATAGAATGATTCTTTAAATAATGAAAAGCGTAGAATTTGATAGTTTTACTTTTATTTGGTTTGAATGTCCATTTGTCCCGTTATGATTTTGGGTGGTTAGAAAATGCTTTAATCTTTCAGATTTATTTTCTTTTAATGTATTTAGTCCCGTCCTCTCCTACTACGTTTAATAACAATACGCTCTGTGTAATCCATTCGTTAAACACCGTGATATTGCACTAAATAAATACCTACCTAACCTCTGACCTCCAAGGTCAAATAGTTTAAGTATTTAAAGAGTCATTTCCTATTGTAGCTTCATCATAAATGTTTTCCGGTTAACCATGATAATAATGTTTTAAATCTGAACTTTGAACCTAAAATACTTTAGTAAAGTTGACCTTTAACCCCTTCCTAATAAGCCAGTGCATGATTCAAAGTAGAATTTCTCCTTTTTAAAACCTAATAAAATGCACGCATACGAGTACAATGAACACGTGTTTCACCGGCGGTCAAACACGTGTTCATTGTACTCGCCATCTAACCCCACAAGGTCAAGTTCAACAATAATATTGATGCCGACACATTTACGTGCTCAACCTGCATTTGCCATCAACCGTTCGCAAAACCTGACTCCGAGTTGCAACTGAAAAATTCCTGCTAACACTATGCCCGACCTGGGAATCGAACCCAGCTCCTATGTTCAGTAATAGCGTTTCAACCACTAGACCAACAAGATATTTGCAAATTAATAAGCTCTGATAGCTACGTCACTACTGGCACTTGTACGTCACCAACACCTTTCCACCCAAGGTTAAGTTCAGCAATAAAACTTATTACCGTCACATTACCCCTTCGTGTTAAACTACATTATGGTAATTACTAGACGGAAAGACGTCACTGGTAATGATATTAGACGCTTGTAATGGTCAGAATGGTGTTTGTTCTGACGATGGTATGACACGCGTAATGGAAAGCGGTGCTGTTATTGCACTGATGATAGGGCATAAGTTATTGATTTGTAATGTGAAGGCCTTTTTGTTTCTTGAATTGTAAGGCAGGTGATCGATACCATGCTTATTTAATTTATAATGCACTGTCATATTTCCATGAACGTCAGACACGCAGTCACTCCTAGTTAAATACTGGTATTCCTCTGGTTAGAATGGAAGCCTATCCCAACATACATGGGAAAACGCTAGGCAGATGATTATGACTGTAATATGCGCATACACACCAAAATTAAATGATTTAACATTAACAGTATTATGTCATACGGCATTTTACTATGGGGACGGGCTGCAGACATCGAGCCTATATTTATTCTGCAGAAAAGAGCCATCAGAGCTATTTATGAACTACTGGGGGGTGTTTGAAATGTTACAATAAAATACCTCCCCACATTCTTCAACTGAACGAGACGAAATTTAAATCTTGTATAAAACGCACACTATGTAGGCAAGCATATTATAAGTTGGGGGATTACATTGATGATACAAATGCTTGGCTAAATGCTGGTCCTGCTGCACAACTATAGGGGCAAACTAAATTGATTGTACTGGTCGGGCATTATTTGAGTCTATCGACACATAAAAACTGTGAAAGTACTGTAGTTGCCCATTCCCTAGCGTAGATCTCTATGGAGAAGAACGGGCAAGAACCATGGACACTCTTTTAAATCAGAATATTGTTACAAAATCTTGGTTACATCATTCATGTTGAGATGGTATATTATGTGAGAACAATGTAGCAAGATGTGCACGTTAAAAGTGTCCACAGCAAAAACACACAAACAAAAAAAATACAATTTAAAATAATTCATTCAAACAAGCCATGGCAACTAAGAGATGACCAGTCACAACTGACAGCGACCGTTCACGGACATGACGCATGGATCAGCACCATTCAACTCAACCATTTTGAAGGGTACTAAATGATCCGACACATGGGCCACCATCAGCGAGACATTTGAGTGAGCATGACATACTCTAAACCGCCAGGGCACATTCAAGTCAAGAAAAGACGTAGATTTCCAGTGAATGATAGCTTTCTAGTACATAGTACTAGCACAATATGGGCTATGCATTTATATAATACTAAAGAGATTGAATATATACAATGCAAAGATAGTTGTACAAGATACTTCAGCAGCTCCAACAATACATTTTAATGCTATCAATTTATGCGCCCCTGTCCTTGTGGAGCAGGACCAGCATTGAGCCAAGCATTTTTATCAGCGATATAATCGCTCAACTTGTAATATACTTGCTTACATAGTGTGCGTTTCAAGAAGTTCAAGAATACTTTGTGGAATTTTATTATAGCATCTCAAACAGTACCCCATGAAAGATGAGTCTACTTTAGCGAGTCTGAAACCAGGCTGAACTAGTTGGTCCCTATTTCTAGTACTGTAATTATGTCTGTCACCCCTTTTACCAAAATGGTGCAGATTTTTTCTGACGTACATTATGTTTTCGTAGATGTATTGACAATGTACCGTCATGATGCCAATATCCTTAAACAGTTCCCTTAGAGAATCGCGCTTACGAAGATTATATATGGCTCTGATGGCTCTTTTCTGCAGAATAAATATAGACTCAATATCTGCAGCCCGTCCCCACAGTAAAATGCCATAAGACATTATACTATGAAAGTAATGGCATAGGCTGCTGAACTTAGCCGCCCCGCAAGAGAGAGATTTTTCATTTAATACCAAATTGTTTGCTGTGAACCAATTTTGGACCTGAAGTAGGGTAGTATTCACGTCATCTAAATTTTGGGCCCGCCTATTTATCTTAAAAATTAGGGAAGTGTCATCAGCAAATAACACCATATTTTGAGGTTGGTTTTTCAGTAAATAGGGTAGATCATTTATATATACTAGAAAGAGAAAAGGACCCAATATTGAGCCTTGTGGAACCCCCATTTTTACTTTTAAACCCTGTGAATTAACACCATTTATTTGAACATGTTGTTGTCTATCATTCAAATAAGATTTTACCAAACTAAGTGCAAGTTTACCCAGTCCGTAATGCTCAAGTTTCAAAAGTAATGTGTCGTGATTTACGCAATCAAACGCTTTGGAGAGGTCACAAAAAATTCCTATGGCGTCTTGAGACTCTTCCCACGCACTAAATATGTGCCTTAATAAGGTTACACCGGCGTCAGTTGTACAACGTCCCTTGGTGAAGCCATACTGTTGATCATGTAAGATTCTGTTGGTGTTAAAATGATAGAGCATTTGATTAAGCATTACTTTTTCGAAAACCTTGCTAAAAACTGGTAACACGGATACAGGTCTATAATTATTAGTATCTTTACTGTCTCCGGATTTGAAAAGAGGTATGACTTTACTGTATTTCATTAAATCAGGGAAAACTCCTTGGTCTACAGATAAATTAAAGCTAAGTAAGGGGCTATAGTCTCAAGTATGGATGTACAAACTTTGACAGACATTCCCCATAGATCTTCGGTTAGTTTGATTTTTATTTTCCGGAAAGTTTTAATAACTATCATAGGGTTAATGTGTTTAAATTTAAATTCAGCCAGGCAGCCAGACACATTCGCCTTTAATAAGCCAATTGAGAGTTCAGGTGAGGAAATAAGAGCCTCCGTTGTTTTTAGTGGTATATCGGTAAAGAAATTTACAAATTCTTGAGCTACTTCCTGATTAGAGCTTTTAGGACCACACGCTGTATCTAATGTGTAGCTAGTGTTACGTATTTTCTTCCTGTTAGTCTCGTTATTTATAACTTTCCAAACTGTCTTTATTTTATTTTCTACTGTTTTGATCTTGTTGCTAATGTGCAGTGCTTTAGCAACCTTGCACGTATTTCTAAAAAAAATTATATACTTAGCAACATACTTGTTAAAAGTTTCAGTGTTTATAAAAGGCTTAAGGCCATAAAGCTCAAATAGTCTTTACCTCCTTTTCTGATACCTCTAGTTGCCCAATCACTAAATATGAATTTAGGGCAAATACTTTTTGTCTTCTTTTCAAAAGTTTTATTAAATTCCGTGTGAACTATTGAAAAGAAACGATCATACAATTGATCTATATTAATATCATCAAGGCTCATAACACTTAACTTGTTCTGTAGCGAAATATTATACCTATTTAATCTGCTAGAAGTTATAGGTCTAAATTTAATTTGAACTTTTTGCAATGGGGGTGTATTACACCTAAAGGTTACAGTTTGTCCGCTATAGTCAGAAGGCAGACAATTTACTATTGCTTTATCTAAGTAATCACAATCGCAGAAAATATTATCTATACAAGTAGCAGAATATGGAGTGACTCTAGTAGGTTCTTTAAAAGTGTTGGTCAAGTCAAATGACTTAAAAAGATTTAATAAGCGACTGCTATTTGAGCATTCTTCTAAAATATTGATATTAAAATCACCACAAATAATTGTAGATTTATTACTGGCTGCAAGTTTTGCCATCACATCTTCCATTATTGATTCAAATAAGGAAAAGTTTTGATAGTTTGGGGGTCTGTACACACACAGAATTACATGCTTATCTAGCTCAACACAGGACAGTTCAACGCAATGTTCAACAGAGAGACCTACTATGTCTTTACGTTGCTTATATTTAAAACAATTTTTTATTAATATTAGGGAACCTCCACGAAGCATAGTTTTACGGTTAAAGCAGCTACCCACCATATAGTTCTCAAAATTGATAAGCATTTGGTAATCCTTTAGCCAATGTTCAGTAAAACAAATAATGTCAAACTTACTATTTTCTAAAAACAATTCAATTTCTAATAATTTGGAAGAAATCCCTTGGATATTTTGGTGGAATAATTTTAAAGTGTTCTGCTGATACCTACTTGCATTGTGTAGATTCCAGTTCTTAGTATTATATAATTGCATAGCACATATGTGAGTACTTTGTATTGTTCAGCCACCATTTACATTTAGTTATCTTTCATTGCATTCATTATATGCCTTGGTGGCTGAGAGAATGTCATGCTCACTCAAATGTCTCGCTGATGGTGGCGGGTGTGTCGGGTCATTTAATTCCCTTCAATATGGTTGATTTGAATGGCGCCGATGCGCGCGTCATGTTCGTGAGCGGGCGCTGTCTGTTGGGACTGGTCATCTCTTGGCTGCCAGGGTTCATTTTAATTCGTTTGTTGTTAAATTGTTGTCTATTTCTACTCTGGACGCTCTGAATGTGCACGTCTTTTTATATCGTTCTCACATATATGTATAATTTCAAAATTAATGATGTAACCAAGATTTTGTAAAAATATTTTGATTCAAAAGAGTGTCCATGGAGTTTCTTGCCCGTTCTTCTCCATAGAGATCTACGCTAGGGAATGGGCAACTACAGTACTTTCTCAAGTTATTATGCCTTGTGACTGGGACTGTAGCTTTGTTTTTTATTTGTAATTTTGACATTCAAAAGTGCCGTAATGGTCTAATTGAAATAAATGCTTTGAGTTTGAGTTTTGTTTTGAGTTTGAGTTTAAAACACTAGAAACTAGTGTCAATATAGTGACCAAATGATATGTTTCATAAAGTAGGTTACACTATCAGGTTATTTTATGAGGTCGGTATTTCCTACCACCACCGAAACAGACTCAGAGGCCACAGTCACTTTGAAGCCCAGGAATGTTCACATAACATCTAAAAATCCTACTCCAAATTGAAATGTAAACAACAATCACCGCGAAAATCGTTACACTAAATTATTGGAATAAGATATCTAAATATTTAATGACACAACATAACTTCGACAAACACCTTCCCAATTGGGAAAATTCCTTCCAAAATTCATCCCCTACGGTAAACAAACAACTACAGACATCCACAAGTCAAACACCACTATAATATTGACAATCTTCCACTAGCGGGCACGCATCCTTTTTATTTTTAGAAAGGAATCGATTCACCCTATCGCTCGTTCCTAGAACCTTTGATTTCATAGTTCACAGACTCACTGAGACTCCAAATACATACTTGAAAGCGAAAAACCTATAACAAAGGACCTTTTTATATGATCAGTAAACGGATTACTGTACAATGGAGTCCTTGTTGACTGGCTGACGTTGAATCTGATCAGTTTTGTGACTGAAATCGTGACACCCGAGGTTTGTTTCATAAAAAAATATAGAAAAAGTGAGTAAGGACAAAATGGTATTTGTGTTCCGTACAAGAAATGTAATTCAAGTCTGGGAAATAAGTTATCAATTTTAAAAAAAGATACCTTCAATTTAACCTTTCAGTGACAAACAGATTTATAAATTGCCACGAATTTCATAAAATCTGTGATGTGAAGGCCTAACCATCCCCAATACAATAAATACTATCTTTTAAGGTAGGCTCACACTCTCTCTAACTCTAAACCTCTCTCTCTCTCTCTTATGTGACGCAGACGAAGCTGCACGGGTCAGCTGGTACAAAAAATAAAATACACTTATCTTCAACAGAACCTAACAACATGTGCGACGCGCTAATTCCTTACTTCATTCTGTGACAGACAGACCGACATAGATAAGGGTTCCGTTTATCCTTGGGAGGAACCTTACCCAAAAAACCTATGTTGCAACTCCTTTGGCGGCTTTTCTCTTTAGCCGATTTTACAAGGCTATGTTTCATATCACGGATCCTATCTCGCTGCTCAAGCGTAGGAAGATAATACTCAAATCTTCTTTCCTGCTATGTGTTGCGTCAACAATCTGTTTGTAGTACCTACTTGATATCAATCTTGTTAGTAAAGATCAGCTCTCTCAACCATAATGTGTCAAGATCCTTGTTTGGAAGAAGTGGCGGTAATCTTGTTTTTTTTTTTAAGGAGACTGTAATCTGCTTTTTCTTAAGAAGTCTTTGGTGTTCGGAACAGTGACTAATCGGGCATAACTCGAGACGCGCAAAATACAGTCGCAGTCTATCCAAATGATGAATCAATGAATCTAATTTAGAAAGAAAGTAGAACAACGACTTCTGAATATATTATTGAAACCCTAATATAATTCTGTACCCACTTATGCTAACAAAACCGTTTTAAGCTGCTACAGTTTGACTCTACCTCTACTAGAAGGAGTCCTAGGCTAGATCAGCGCAAGGTCGAAGTGCTGCCACCAGCGGTCGACTGTAACTACTTTAAATGTGGTTTTTGATGTGGTCAGGTGTTTGTAAATTGAAGGTTTAAATCTGTATTATCTTGTTACTTAATTACCCTTGACTTACACATTATGACTCACTAGCACTTCGCCCGTAAAAATTGTGATAGCTCGGCTAACATGCATGATTTAAATATAATTTATAGTCCATAGAACCCACGAATAATGTAGCTTTCTGCCAGTGAAAGATTTTTCAGAATTGGATCATTAGTTCCAGAGATTACCCCCTACATACAAACTTACCTCTTTATAACATAAACAGTACATCAGAACTCAATAACTCAAGTAACACATGCCTAAATATAGAATTTATGAAGGAACAGTTAATGACATGACCACGACCATCAATAGATGCCATAATTTGGGTATATTATTAGCCACATAACATGTAGTACATAACAATAACGACCACATTCAGACCGACACTTACCGAGTTATGATGCTCGTAAGAATGTTCGTAGAATTAGTACGAGCAGATTAGATTGAGCAGTAATGGCTGTATTAAGGCTCCTAGCACACGGCGTATTTTAAACGCGCAGTTTCACGTCGATTTTTGTGTTTTTATATATTCAAACGCGCGTAAAACGCGATACAAACGCGCGTGTAAAGCGCGTTTGAAACCCGTAAAAAGGGTCAAAGCCAGCGTAAGCAGTGTTGTCTCAACCGACGCCATTGTACAACTGACAAGTAGTCTCTGACCAAAACGCAGAAGCTATATCGCTGTATCTGCGCGTATACGCGCAGTTGACGCGTGTTTCACGATCGCCCCGTGTGCTTAGGTTACAAGGTTGCGTTAAAATCTCGTTTGAAGCGCGTATACGCGCATCATCTACTCGTCGTTTAAAATACGCCGTGTGCTAGGGGCCTTATTTAGAATTGGCAATATATTGGCATTAGTTTGGTTGAAAATACAAGCTTTTATTTATTTCTTTCAAATAAAATCACGCCTGAAATCCCAGAAGGGTTAAGCAGAGGTGTACCTAATAGTGCCATTTCGCCAGTTATGAGCCACGGTCGCAGAAAGATACCTGTCCAGTGCAAGATCCAGCAGAGAGGATACTGCTTCTCTTAGAGACGCCAAGGTGGAGCGAATTAATTTGACCCTAAATCTAGTCTACAAGTGGGGTGACGTCAAACTGGTCAAATTCAATGCTCTGAAAACACAGGCGTGTCTCTTCAATGCAAAAAGGAGCCAGTTCCAGTTGTCTCCTACTTTCCGGGGTGCATCTGTAGCAGTTACTGACCGCCTACAACTTTTGGGCATGGAGTTGACATCGGATCTCAACTTTGGCGCAACCATCGAGTCAAAAAGCTCAGACCGCAGCTAAGAAGCTGGGCATCTTGAATAAGGTGAGGCGATACTTCACATCTGGACAGCTTTTATGTTTGTACAAAGCACAAGTCCGTTCCTATAAGGAATATTGCAGTCACTTGTGGGATGGCTCAGAAAAATACCAGCTTGCTGCACTTGACTCGGTGAAACGCAGAGCCAAAAGGCTTATAGGCGACGAGACGTTGGTAGCTTCGCTTCACAGCCTAGCTCATCAGCGTAATGTTGCCTGCCTGTCGGTCTTATAAAGACTGTACTTCGGCGAGTGTGCGCAGGAGCTCCACGACCTGATCCCACCATCAACCTTTTACCACCGGACTAACAGACGTACTGCGGCGTACCATCCGCATTTGGTTGATATCCCGACGTGTCGTACTAAGTCGCTTCTCCTCCACTTTTATTATGCGCACAGCCAAAGTATGGAACTCTCTGCCTGCGTCTGTGTTCCCACCCACATTTAACCCGCCTGCCTTCAAAGCAAGAGTGAACAGGCATCTTCTCGCTCGTTCCATCATAGATCTCATCAAGATCAAGAGCAGGCCCATATTGTAATAAATAATAAAAAAAAGTTATGTTTAAGCTTCATGAAATAGAGGGCGAGCCTATTACTATCAATCGGGCACAAATCCAGACTCCCTGGCTGAGAAATTCCTGATGGAAAAGTCCCAATTACACTTTGGGTCGGACAAAGTGTAATTGGGATTTTTCCATCAGGAATTTCTGGGAATCGAACCCAGGACCTTATTCTCAGCAGTGACGGTTGCGACCACTACACCAACGAGGCAAGGTAACGGTACTCCGAAGCTCGATAGTCTGACAATCAGTGTTACCAAGTTCATCATCAGCCTATTACTGTCATATCACTGCTGGGACACAGGCCTCGTCTCTACGAGAGGGAATGGGCTATAATCCACCACGCGAGCCTAGTAAGGATTGGTAGATGCTTCGATCAACCATAATTGTTGATCGAAGGGTAGATGTCACATGTCTTCGAATTTTTTGGTTCTGTTCAAGGACATGCCGGTTTCCTCACGATGTTTTCCTTCACCGTTTTGAGAGCAGTGGTGATGAAATAAATTACACAAAGTAATGCGCTTGTCTGGGTTCGAACCCACGACTTATTGTTCGTAAGTCGGGGCCGCCACCACTGGACCACCGCTGCTCTCAAGTTGCTGGGTTATAAAGGTCAGGTTAGTCGCTCCATGGAAAATACTGCTTAAATGCATCCGGTTACACTGGAAGCCGTTTCCAACAACTGTTTCAAAAGTATAGGCAGATGATGATGTAATTTCCATCTACAAAGTAAAATCCTGACTATCGGGACGTACGTGTCAAGTTTATCTTAGTACGTAGGTTACCATTGTGCCCTCACCAACTCCATACAAGATCTTCAAATCAATTATTATACATGACCACTAATATATTATTTTACCCACGGTGTTACAGACAGACAGTCAAACCCGCTGGTCGCGTGCCAGTGTGCCACCCGCCGTCCTATCACGTCCGAACTCCTCTAGTCTCGTGCCTGACCGTCCGCCGACCGTGCCGGGCCGTGGCGGCGGGCGGCGACGGCTGCCGTGACGTAGCCGGGTGATTACGTTACAATTAGGTGGATAACTGACCAGTGCTGTTGCTAATGAGTTTGGGATTGTTTTTGTAATTACGTGATTTCACGCTGAAAGTTGTAGGTAATTTGTAATTTTCAATCAGGGTAATTACATGTTTGTTTGTCGTTTGCGGATTAGAGCTACTAAGTTTATTTAATTTTCTTTTTTTGTTTTCCTAAGGCCAGAAAATTGCGAAATAAGCTCTATTTTGGCTTAGAAAATTAAAAACATTAACAGAATAAAGGATCTATGAAAAATAAACAATTTCAAGTGCAACTTAAACATTTTTTAATAAAAATATAACCCAAGTAGTACATGAGTGCTCTTAAATCTCAAATATTTTGATACACACTTTTCCTTTCATGCTGTAATCCTTCACTCCAGTGTAGTACCTAATGTTTTCCACTAGGTAATCCCCTACCCATCGTCCCACGCTCTCTGCTTACCCCGGAACCCTTCCCCTATGCTAGAAACACATTCACACAAATATCCGAGCGAATAAATTGCGTTACCTAATTGTTTGCTGTTTCCCACCGTGCGCCTGCCACGCGGCCTTATAATACACCCTTAAAAAATAACTAAGCTATTCTGAACCTTACACCTCAAACTCTAAGTTTATTTTCCGATAAGCAGTAACAAAGCTGAACTTGATAAATTTTAATATCGTTATGTGACCCCGAAACGCAGTTGCAACGTCCTTACTGCAACCACGTAACGCACAAAATTGCAAACGAAAAACGCATTTTTAAACTTAGCTGTCAAAAAAATTACCAACTTATTCAAGACAGTTTTTAAACCTCAATCCTTCACAAAATAAAGTTCTAAATCGCATATATTAGGAGTAAAAGTTAGTGGGTCATAGAAAAAGAGTATTCTCAATAGGGTGAGTCGCTTAGGGCGGCGGCACACGAGGCGACACGGGGCGCCACGCGGCCACACACTCCGCGCCTATCGCCCAGCGCGCGCGCACGTGACCGGCCTGCGCACACGCTCGCTCCAGACCAAGTTTCCGATGAAAACAAAGTGATAGCTGAGAAAATTAGGCCAAGAACATATCAGTGATTATTTTGACTGTGAAAATTAGGACAAATATAGTGATCCCATTTTTTTGTGACCATGGAGTATCATCACCGGCACATGGAGCAACCAGGTCCTCAGCTCCAGGGCCAGGGTGCTCAGTGGGGCTACGGCTGGGGCCCACCGGCGCCGGCCCCGGCCCCGCCAGCGCCGGCGCAGCGCTCCAAGAGGACTCGCTCTGAAAGCGAAGATGATGACTTTTCTGAGGAGAGCAGTAAAGATGCGACGTGAGTACGAAAAACCAAGTTTGTTAAGCCTTTCAGAGCAATTATATGTTGGGATACTGAGCATAATTGAAGCAATTTTCTTATAGAATAACCAAGGAGTACACAGTAACTGTGAGATAAGGCCTATTTCATAACAGTATTGATTCGAAAATACATTGTTTGTAACAAAATAAAACTACTTGACAATCGATTCGCTAGATTACAATCACTTTTAAAACTTGCAAGTGTAAATATGTTTGTATATTATTATAGCCCAAATACTGTCCAACTTCTTGGCAAAGGTTTTCTTAACATACATCAGTCTGTGTTGCTGTTTCTCGAAAATGTGGATTGAAAAAAGGAACTAACTAAGATTCTTTCAAGATGTATAATTTTAGTTTGTAGGTGTTTAATTGCTTGGCAAGAGCTTAGCAGAATCTGAGATTACTAACGATAAGTTGGGGATAATATTCCCTAGGTCTAAATTAAAAATTAAAAACACTAGTCCAGATAATTTAGGAGCAAATATAAATTATTTGCCTGGTAGGCGAAATAAATGAATTGTTTCTGAGAATTCTGTTATTATCCACGTAATATCTACTGAGGTAATTTACTTTTCTGTAATTGAGAGTTACATAACGTAATAAAAAAAAGGAAAATCACGACGCTTACTTATCCATTTGCAATTCTGCTTAACCTCTTTCGGGATATATGAGGTCATAAGCATTTGAAGCAAAAATAAATATCAAAAATCGTTTAAAAATAATTCCTTTCCTAATATCACAAGATTCCAATAAGAGCTCGTAAAGCTCGTAGCGCCTACATCGCGTAGCTCGCTACGCGCGTAGCAAACGCTACGCAATAACTGTGACTCAGTGTTACGCGTAGCAAGAACGTTTCTTTTGCAAAGTTTCTTTTTAAAGGTTTTCAGAGTTACGTAAAATGTCATAATACATATATTCTCTTACCTGTTTTGTTCAAGCTTTTGTTTACTTTTCTTGATGATGTAATTTTGAGATGTGGTTGGGAGAGGCCAAAATACAATGTAATTCGTACAAATCTTACGTTTGGCCACCTTTCATGAATCTTTAAGGCTCAAGCATGTAAAAATTCCACACACCTGACCCTTTTCATAACCACATATTAGATCCCACAAGACCGGATATGAAAAAAACATACCTCTTCTCTTATCTCTCTCTCTTCTTATTATCTCTGTAAAATATGTGAAGGAAGAAATACCTATCCAATTACGTTTACTTAAATCTAAATTAATGGCTTCAGGCCTATTTCCTCATTATTTAAGTAGGTTAATGAAACATGAAGACAAGCTGAGTGACACAAACATATCATAGAGGTATATATCCGTCCACTAATGTTCTTTGTTAACAAATATGTTTAAAAAGCTAAACATGTCATACTTTGACCGTGAGATTCTTAATAAAAAAACAGGCCAAGTGCGAGTTGGACTCGCGCACCGAGGGTTCCGTATAAACTTTTTAAAGGACAAACTTAGCTTAGCACCGCAAATAATAAGTTTGTAATAGTAAAATCGCTTTTATTTTTGTTATTCAATTACATATTTACGGTTTTCAGATTTTTCCCTTTACATGTGCTGTAAGACATTGCTTCTCGCCAAATTTTGCGATTTTAGATCAACGGGAACTACCATAACTATAGGTTTTCGACCCAAAACCTATTGGGTACTTCCGGTTGGCAATTTTGGTTTAAAGCAAAGTCTTACAGCACCAAGTAAAGGGAAAATTCCGAAAAATAAAAAAATAATTTTGTCCGTCGTATCTTTTTATTGTGTTGACTCAGGACCTTAATTTAACCTAATAGGGACTATAGACCTCAGTATCTGGTATAAATTTTAACTTGATGGTCCACCCGTTTTTGAGAAAATTGGTGGTGACAGACGGAATCACGGACAGACGGTCAAGAGAGTGATCTTATAAGGGTTCCTGTTTTACCTTTTGAGGTGCAGAACCCTAAAAACTAGGCCATCGGACAGTTTTACCAACAAAAAATGGTCAAAGGATTTTTCAATTCAGGATTAAAAACATAAAACCTGGACCGAAATCCAATTACGTAACGTTGTAAAAATCTGTTGAAAAACTATGCAACATGTCCGTACTGAGTTGTGTAATCAAAATATTCGACGAAAACTGAATGATACAAGGAGCTCGGATTTTTCGGATCCTCCTTTTGTAGATTTAAACCAATATCGAGGGTCCATATTGAAACCTAAATTCCATAGCCAGCCCGATAACAATATTTATTTTAAGCCGTGGAGCAATACTGCTATATATACCTAGTCAAAGCCATATTCAAAGGGGCTTCTGTCCGAGTCTGTCTTCTTCTTAGTGTGTCGATGGCAATCTAAATTGAGTCACCCAAGATTTGACAACGAGTTTGACACCTTGTTTGTTTGACCATCAGTTCCAGTAACGTTTAAACAAGAGTACACTTGAGACATGATGATAAATGTCCAATATTTTATGGTACAATGTCAGATGTACACTCCAGGGTTATCTATTTTCTACCGGAGCCGGCTTTTCTTAGTTCGGCCAACCTTGGTCAGGAGTTTGTGTAAATAATTCCAGGTCAGCTAAGGCAGCTTCAACTTAGAATGATGATAAAATCCACCATACTACAGGAATGCAGAACTAACACACCATCATCCAAACTTTCAGGTCTCCAGGCGGTGACTCTTGCCAGCTGATGACACGCAAGCGACGTCGCGGCGTCATCGAGAAGAAGCGCCGCGACCGCATCAACACCTCGCTGACTGAGCTCAAGAGGCTGGTACCAGCAGCCTGTGAGAAGCAAGGCAGTGCCAAACTGGAGAAGGCTGAGATTCTGCAGCTTACTGTGGATCATTTGAAGATGCTGCATGCTAAAGGTTGGTACAGTTCTTCTTAATTTGCCAATCCCTTCCGACTTTAGTGTTGCAACATAGCCTATAGGTATTGACTGGTTTAGTCTAAGGGTATCTTGAAGTTAGAACCTTACTACGATAGGTGACCGTCGGATTGTATGTCAACCTATTACATAGGTAGCTATACTACACTGGTTCAGTAAGTTACTATCTGGAAATATCTTTATTAATCTTAAAGCTCAAATAACATAACACAGGAACTCAAAGAAATTATTCAAGTAAAACAAAAATTAAAGTATAAAACGAAGCCTAGTAAACAAGTTTACGGTAAAAACTCCGTGTACAAGCGGAATCTGTAATGGCCGCCTGTTGTTCAGTAAAACAAAATAAAGTTCTGGCAAAAACAGAAAACAAGTTACGAGTAAATAAGCCTTGTAAACGCAGGAACAGAGAAAAGTTTTCAAACGCGAAAAAAAGAAGAACGTTAAAATTAAAAAGTAAAATGCGCAAAAACGGCCCGTCCGTTATACGCAACAATTAAATTATCAGAAACCTGTTCGGTTCATTTCCGTTTCCTGTAAATTAATAAAATATGGGACCGTAACGGTGATTCGCTAAAAAGTGGAATAAAAAAATGCTTAAAAGCTAAAGCTACACATTTGATTCGCTTTTCCTGTCTTTTGTGTGATATGCAACTGTTACATACAAAGCCTTGTTGAAATAGAATCTTGAAAACGGGACCTTACTTACTCTATTTGTTTAAGAAGACGACTAAAAAATTGATACCATAATAATTATGTTCTTATTGAGAAAAACAAAATGAAAGTGTCTTACACTATCGAACTTTTTAAAGAGCTACCTTATGGGTAGGTAATAATCCTGTCATCAGCGCGTCTATCTTTTGTTTTTTAGTTTAATTGTTTTTTTTCTTTTATTTTTGTCTGACCCTGTGCCACGGGTTGTACCAATAGGACAAATGACACTTAATCTTAACAAAATCATTCTAAAACACCTGCGAGGTAAAATAAATTTAATAATTTATTATATTGAATCTTGTATTTAGTTACCTATATAAAATCCTGAGAGAAATGATATTTACTAACCTTGATTTTTTAGACAAGAACAAAGTTAATTGGATCTAAATTACAGCCGTAATTGATTGATCATATTTCTCCAAAAGTAATAAAATATACAGATCAAGAGACTTTTTGATTTATCAAAGTCAACAGTTTTGTTTTTCCTGATTTTAACAAGGCCAATGGTTTCATTTCGTGACATTACTACCGAGTTGTTAACAACTTGTATACGATCATTATTTATTTAATCAAAGAGATACTTTGGAAGCAATTTAAAATAATGAAATAAAGACTGTGTCATCGGCCCTCTCTAAACCCAAATAATGATTTTGTTAGGTAGGATAAATGATGAGACAAATCTCTGCCAAGCCAATGTACGCCACGATTTTGAAGTTTATAATGTCACTCTATAAATATACTTACGATGAATTTTACCGATGAAAGTGAAGTGATCGTTAAAAACTTGTTCTTGACCCGTCAGTCAGGTCTTGAACGTAGTTTTGTTGTGCTGATCGCTTTCAGTTTGATATTAAAAATTCGCCCTAAATTGTTTTAAATTTGTCATTTCATACCATACTTTTTTTTTTCATCATAGTAACCTGACCAGTCATCCTCCATCCATCCACTATAAACAAAGTCAGCTGTTCCATAACATTGCTATCCTGCTCATCTTCGTGTGTTCCCACGCTATGCTTCCGGGTCCAGGGGCTCAGGGGCCCGGGGGCCGGGTCCCGGCGGCAGGTGGACCAACTGCGAGGTTTTTGTTACAGCACACGTAGTAAATGATCTTGTGAATGATAGAAAAAATGAGTTTGCATTGGGTTTGTGTAGGGAAGATTAGAAATTGAAACTGTTTCTTTGACGGAATTTTAATTGATTATCTGTGAAGTACTTACTTGTTAGACGGCCATTATAAGAAAAATAGCCATAAACTCACGCCTTTTCTAATGGGGTTAGGTAGAAAATAAAGAACGCCACCACTGCCACCTCTTTTAGCTTCGTTACGATTTGATTCAAAAATATTTTTGGGAAGGTCTCGAAATGATTTTTTTTAGGGTTCCGTACCCAATGAGTTAAAACGGACGGACAGTGGAATCTTAGTAATAAGGTTCCGCCCAATTACTAAGTTTCCACTGTTCATCCGTCAGTCTGTCTGTCACCAGACTGTATTTCATGAACCGTGATAGCTAGACAGTTGAAACTAAAAACCGAATAAAATAAATGTTCATGGGGACTCCCATAAAAAAGACGTGTTTTTTTTGCCGTTTTGTCTAATGTTGTACCGTTTTCGTTGCCTTTTCCGTTCAATAATGGTACGGAACCCTTCTTGCCCGAGTCCAACTCGCACTTGGCCGGTTTTGAATTAAATATTAGTAAGTAATATTATTTCAATAAATTGCACACGAAATAATAGTCTCATCCTTCCGTTATGAATTTTGAACCGTATCTGTGGTTTAAAATCAATTTGCGGTTACCATTTAACTTTTACAAAAGTAGTTCACGAATGTCGCTGGTTCAGTGTACGACAAACCGCATCCTCTATGGTTGGGAGTTAGTTTCCGGCCACGATAGCCGACTGCTGTACACAGTGGCCAAGTTTGGCCGTTTAAAGGTCAGTGTCACAACCGAGGGAATCCGGAAACTTGCATCACCAGATTTGTGGTCGAACTTTAGTATAACTGTTCATTTATTTTTAGAATTTTTACTGAGTCATTTCTGACGTACATACGTCGTAAAAAACCTTGAGGAAAACAAGAAATAATAACTTATTCGATTTTTTTGTTGTAAATTTTTGGCTCAAATCTTATTTGCGGTAGGAGACTGAGACGTAACTACCTTTTACAGTAACTTGACCTTTAACTTACTCAATTTATGTCGCAATAAATCGTGACATTTTCCTCTTTCTACCGTTTTAGAATCTAAATACCTTCAAAATTGTTGAGTTAAACTTCTTTTTAATAAACTTTATACGTAGGCTATAATATATTGTATATCTAACTTCATATCGATTTCATCATTGACACTTTAAACCCTATCAACTGTATCAATATTCCTTTAGTATGTCCATCCCTCTCACCCACGCACCGTGCGAGCGGGACAAAAACTGGATCAGCGCAATCCTGTTAGCGACTTCCTGAGTTTTTGTAGGCGCCAGGTGTGACGTGGCGATGCGTACGCGCCGACCTAGGGATCTCGGGCGCTTGGTCAACAGACAATATGCGATACACTGGCCATATGGGCTTTGTGTGGTTGGGTTAATGCGTTTTTAAATAAGTAACGTATCGGCTGGGGAAGATTGTAATTGCTAAGTAAATAATAAACTGAAAATGTTGTGAAAACGTTTCCTGTAGCCAAAGTAAGGTAGGATTTATGTTTTTGCTGTCTCGAAGCAAATAATCCTGACCAAAAAATCAACCAAAGTCGAAATTTGTTAACAGCGACTCAGTTAAAAAAAAATGCTTTACTCTATTTTGAATTTATTTAAACTTCAGCAACATAATAAGTAAATAATTAATTATTTACTTAGAGACATTTCATTATTTCATTATTTACAGAGATCATTTTCTTATCACATTTCTTATTTATCTTCCAAACACAGATCTTAAAAACACATTCACACGCACACCAACAGATTAGCAAAGATAAATCAATCAGTAAGCGAATCATGCGCAGAGGGTGCGTGGGAACACAACCCGGGGCCGCTCTCACCCTGCCGACCACTAAACGACACGGAGGGATAATGATACAGCCCTCCGTCAGTCGGGAATTAATCGCAACTATTCGCAACTTATGTTATAGTACGCTGATTGGGGATTTGAAATGTAAGGATTGTTTAATTCGTGATTATTGTGGGTGACTTAACAATTTTAAAAGTTTTGTGTGGGAATATGTTTTAGACTGGATATGAATTTGGATTGATAATTAGAAAAGGTTACGTAGCGATGCGAATGTTGCTAATATTTCAGTTTAATGTATTTACGACACACGTTATTTTAATTGTATTAGCACAATCAGCATGTTACATCCCACACTTAGAGAACACAGGCCTCGTCTCTGTGAGAGGTCAGGATAAGATGGAGATCGCAAACATAATCCACCACGCGGCCCCAGTTCCCTTTGACGGTTTTCCTAATAAGTACTTTAAATACTCGTAAATAGCTTTCTTTCAAGTGCAACGCAAACCTACCATGCAACTTGAAACCTAAATATTTGATATAAAGACATTTTCAATCTTTATCTGACAATATACCGGATTTGGTAATACACTCTACACACCATAATTACGATCGAAACCCCTTTTGAATAAAATTAAAACCTCTAAATCCACATTCTTTCGATCTAATCACGCGTCCATTGTGTCCCACGTGACAAGCGGAAGCGATTCTAACGCAAAGGGTTGTCGCACCTGCGCAAACGCAAAAAATGAGTTAAAAAACGTTGCGAGGAAGGAAGGAGGAAGCTAACACAATTGTATGCTACGTTAGGGTTAAGATGTCTGCTTACAAATATATTATTTAAGTAGAATGTGACATAGATTTCTAAAAAAAAACATTTTCCATTAATATTCGATCAGATTTATATTGTGGTAAAATAACAGAGCATTTTCAAAACAGTAGGTACCTTTCTCATTTTTTTCCATAAAACCATGGCTTTTGAAAGGAAAAATCACAGTAATGCAATCAATAATCTATCAAATAATCAAGTAAAATAATCCAAGAGTGATCGTAGGGGGCAGTCCGACATTGCCTAAACCTCTTCTTTTCCAACAAGATAATTAACAGAAAACATTACAATATTTTTCGCTTGCCTCTCGTCTATCCAATTAAGTACAAAACGAGTACTACAAAGAAACGGCGCATAAAAACATAAAAGAAGCGAAATGCAGACAAAGAAAAAAGTTTAAAAATAAATTAAACTGGTTCA
The DNA here is from genome assembly GCA_941918905.2 of Xestia sexstrigata. Lineage (NCBI taxonomy): Eukaryota > Metazoa > Arthropoda > Insecta > Lepidoptera > Noctuidae > Xestia > Xestia sexstrigata. The sequence continues at coordinate 1,446,540 of OW799201.2, read as the reverse complement.
GAGAGTACAAAAAACACTGCATAGATAGTTTCCTTCACCCTTCGGTCTCGTGGCCCGGTGGCACACTGACTGGAGCAAGTACCCTTGACCCTTCACCTATCAATGAATCATGTTTTTCTCGAACATTCTCTTAAAGCAATTTAGGGTCTGAGAGCTCATCTTACATTTGTCTCCTTCCCTATTCGGAAGACAGCCGGAAACTTGGGGTTTCCATTACCATTAGTACAATTCTCCATCCCTTACGCACTCGATCAAACAGCTATATCCCATCCCTTTCGACTTGTACAAGGGTAACTGGAGGGCCGTTTCCTGAATAAAACGAAGAACTGAACTTTTGTGTTCTTTATTCCGGCTTCCCGAGTATTTACATGCAATTTACTATTTACATTGTCTTATTTACATGCAAAACAACATCTGCATTCGGAGAGCTGACTTAAAAAGACCAAAGAAAATACGGAACAAAAATTCCCCAGTGTGAGCTTGAAACTTTGCAAAAACCTTTTGAAACGTCGTTAATTATTCCAACAGTAACTGGAACATGCCACTTTCGTTCACAGCGCTCCCCGTATTTAAATTTTTAACCAAACACGGTAGAACTGAATTAATGTTGTAGAAATGCGTCATAGAATTAATCAATATGATAAACGGTTCTAACCTTCGTTCTCCTTTGTTCCAGGATTGGACACGTTTGCTTACGACCCTCAAAGGTATGCGATGGACTACCACAGCATTGGCTTCAGAGAGTGTGCTGCTGAAGTGGCGAGGTATCTCGTCAGCTGTGAAGGTCTTGACATCCAAGATCCTTTACGCCTCCGTCTCATGAGCCACCTCCAATGCTTCGCTGCTCAGAGGGAGTTAGCGGCGAAGTCAACGAACTGGGGCTATCCTCAGTATCCTAGCACACCAGTGCCTCAGCCTCAACATGGTTACACGGACTTGGGAGGACCAAGGCAAGATATACCTGTGACATCAGCGGCGACGACGGTAGCTGTACCTACAGCCATGTCTGCGATTGCTGCACCTTTGTCTGCAGCTCCTAGTTACCCTCACTACCCCGCCCCGCCGGCACCCCCTGGACCCCCTGGACCCCACCCTGCGCCCCCAGCTCCTCACTACCCTACTCCATACCCCCATCATCCACCTCATCACCAGTACACACAGAACAGTTCGAAGCCCTACAGGCCGTGGGGTGCCGAGCTTGCCTATTAGAACTAAACTACATTAAAACTAATCAGAATTATTGTCTTGTGGCTTGACGATGGGGAACGTCGATGGGAATCAAACGGAATATTTTCTATAGTCCATTGAAATGATAACTGTAGTATTTCTGCCTTCTGGTATTGATTTAATCAAGTATTTCTTCAGAAAATGTATTGGAAGAAGTTTCAGGGACCCTCCATTGTCCATTGACGTTACATTTAAAATATTTTGGGCCGTCTTGTTTCTAAAATAGAGCAATGGACGCTCAAGTATGACCATCGTGGCCCATTGCATATTCGATTGTTTCTTTGTCGCCAAGCTACAGGACCCTGTTGTATCGATCTCAGAGTTTAAAAAATATCTAAATTATATTTTTGGAGACTGTACCTACTGTTGTAAAAATAGTTTTTATATCAAAATATTATTTTGTAAGTTGTGTGATAGTTAAATAGTATATTGTATAAGTTTATCGACAGTCACTAGATTTATTTCGGGACCAAAAAACTAAGCTTTAAATAACGTCGAATTGAATTATGTTGTGATACCATTTCGGTACAATATTTTGTTACTTTGATCTGAAAATTCAAAGAAAAATTTGACGTAATCATTAATAGAATTTACCTAAAAGTAACCTTAGTATATTACGATGTAATATCGGAAATAGGTTGTGAATTTACCAATAATTGTTTAGCCTTATTTCATGAAATGTGTGATTTGTATAGGTTATTGGCTAATTACAGGTGCACAAAACCGCCTAATTAACAATGAAGTAAGTCAGTTTTGTGCACCGCTAAACTGTATATATCATGTAAATAACCGTCGCTTGCGGACAAAAGAAAAGAAAATTAAATTATTTTCATACATAACACTCTCTTTAATTGCCCAACCCTAAATGCACCTGTAATTAACTAGTATTAAAACTAACAAAATCGCCATTTGTCGCATAAATTTGCGATAAACATCGCACAGGTGTCATTCACGGGTATTATAGACCCGAGTACGGACTACGGACATATGCACCGAAGGGTCACTATGCGCGTCCCACTTCAATGATCGTATGGGATATCGCTACCCCTGCGGTTCCCACGACTTCCCTCTCGCTCGCTCCCATGTGGTCAGTATCTCCGTCTCGCTCTGACTCGGTACTTCCGTAGGAAGACGCAGGGTGCAAAAACGTCACGTTTTTTAATGTTCGTGTGTGCGCCGTGTGGCGGTTTTAGGAAGTAGGTGTGGTGTGCCCTTTGTGTGGAGGTTTTCTTGTGTTCTCTTTTCGTTGTAAAATAATTACGATTCGAGAAAAAAAGGGGACGAAATCAAATAGATCCAAGAATTCGTTTTTTTTAGTAACAGCACTTGAGTAGGTAGTATTGTGCAATGTCGTTTTTTCTCTACAGTTTAGGGAATAATACATGATTTCACTAACAATTAAGCGACCTCTAAATTACTGACTAATTATAAGCAGAAAAATTTACTTAAAAGTTGGATTTTCCCCGGTTAGCCCCGCTGCCCCGCTTGCCCCGTTTCCCCGCGGACAGGCAGTTTGACCTTCTGACGGCACGGTGGGCGCAGTGGCTGAGCGATTGGCCGCTGCGCTGCGCGTCGCGAGTTCGAATCCCGCACGGAACCATTGAGCTATTACTAGTAATAGCAGGTCCAAAAAAGTTAAATGCAGGTAAGTAAGGTTTTCCCATTACAAAGGTCTTCAAGAAAACTTTCCACTAAGAAACAAGGACAATATTTCTAAAAACAATCACTTAAACTTGATATTTGGCAAAACAATCTAGTGAGATCGTTTTACAAAATGCCGAAGGCTATCAGAAATAATATCAGATAACGTCAATCAATCGCGAAGTACTATAGAAAAGAAATAGAATTCGTTATAAGAGGAACATGAATCCCTTTTTTTATCACGTGTCTTATCAAGTGAATTGAATAGTTATTTCGTGGTTCAGATAATAGAGGAGTTCGTGGATATAATAACTAACCTAACCTAACCTAACCGTGGATGGGTGACCACCTATTACATACCGAGTTCCCTCCGTGCAGTAGCGTGCAGTGGTATTCCACCAAGGTTAGGCCACGAATTTCGTCTGCGCCATCTTGGATTTTCATTTTGACCTCATTTTCATTAGACTCCAAAAACCACAAAAACGACACCCATGTAGAAAAAACCGAAAATTTTCATCGGCGCCATCTTGGATTTTCATTTTGACCTCATTTTCATTATCAGCGACCCCAAAAACCTCGAAAACGACACCCATGAAGAAAAAACTGAAAATTTTCATCGGCGCCATCTTGGATTTTCATTTTGACCTCATTTTCATTATCAGCGACGGGGCGACCCCAAAAACCATGAAAATGACACCCATGAAGAAAAAACTGAAAATTTTTGTCGGCGCCATCTTGAATTTTCATTTTGACCTCATTTTCATTATCAGCTACCCCAAAAACTTCGAAAACGACACCCATAATGAAAAAGCTGAAAATTTTCATCGGCGCCATCTTGGATTTACATTTTGACCTCATTTTCATTATCACCAACCCCAATAACCACGAAAACGACACCCATGTAGAAAAAACCGGAAATTTTCATCGGCGCCATCTTGGATTTTCATTTTGACCTCATTTTCATTATCACCAACCCCAAAAACCACGAAAACGACACCCATGAAGAAAAATATAATAACAATAATATTATTAATTATTATAATAATAATACGCGCCAATAACCCCCAGGAATAATTATTTTTATCAACATAACCCCTAGCACTGGCCTGCAAATTGCAAAAAACGTAAGGAAATTTGAATTTCGCGGGCTAAAGAACATCCACCTTGAATCCTGGCCTTGTGGTGTAGCAGCCAATCACAGCCCAGCAGCCCAGCTACACTCGCAGGAGTTACCGCCCTAAAATTACTGCAATCTATACATGTGTGCAGTTCAAACACACGAAAATATGCACCAATGTGCCAATGTGTGCGTAAAATTATCAATGGGTTTTAGGCAAGTCCTGCTTGCCTGTCCGGCGGAGCTCCAACCTTTGTAGTAACTTCCAGTAAAGTGTTAGTTACGTGACACGGGAGCGACAAATAGCTATTAGTATTCTAACAGGAGTTTAAACTTTTTTTTTTATATTTTGTACATAATTTGTTATTTTATTACATAGTTAGTTCGTTATAATGAATGCCCAGTTGGTAGGGTAGGCTTTGCCTAATTGCCTCTTAGGAGCGCACGCCCATGCACGTATGATATAATTATTATACTTATATAAATAAATAAATATCGCTGCAAATACATGGCGCTGTGTATTACACACATGTAATACACAGCGCCATGTAGGTGCCATACTAAGTAACGAGGCTTGTGTCGTGAACACCAGATAGTTGATATACTACATAGATACTTTTTGTTTGTAAAGACATACATTCAGTCAAAAAAGTATCGGGAATGGATGATTTGTTTATGGTTCCAAATTCAAATTTTTGTTTTTTTGTAGTTGTTAGATTGGCACAACTGTTTTCCATTTTGGCGCGGAGTTTGAGTTGCATCTGTTATTTATATTAAATACAGTGCTGGTTTTAGTAATATCATATATAGTGTGTATTGCGAATTTCATAATGGACAAAAATATCGAACAAAGAGTTTGTCTTAAATTTTGCATCGCTAATGGAATTTCGTGTTCGGAGTCACTGAAAATGTTACAGAAGGCTTACGGTGAATCGACTTTATCAAAAACTCGTGCTTATGAGTGGTTCAAAGCGTTCAAAAGCGGTCGAGATGTGATGGAAGATTTGCCTCGCTCTGGTAGGCCGTCAACGTCTGCAACTGAAGTTAACATCGCAAAAGTGAAGAAAATAGTGACTGAAAATCCCCATTCAACTCTGAGAGAGATAGCCGCCGAACTTTCTGTATCTCACGAGTCGATCCGTACCATTTTAACTAATCATTTGGGTATGAAACATGTTGCTTCTCGGCTAGTCCCAAAAGATCTGAATTTTCTCCAAAAACTCAATCGCATGAAAGTCGCTGAGGACATGCTAGACCGAGTCAGTTCGGACCCAACATTCATGAAACGCATTGTTACTGGTGACAAGACGTGGGTTTACGAGTTTGACATGCAAACTAGTCAACAAGCTTCGGAGTGGCGCCTTCCAACTGAACCGAAACCGAAAAAACCACGCCAAAGTCGATCAAAAGTCAAAGTCATGTTGACTGTTTTCTTTGACTATCGCGGTGTTGTGCACTCTGAATTCTTACCGGAAGGTCTAACGGTAAATAAAGAATATTGTTTAAGCGTTATGCGGCGTTTAAGAGAGCAAATTCGACGAAAAAGGCCAGATTTGTGGAAAGAAAATTCTTGGATTTTGCACCACGACAATGCGCCTTCGCACAAGGCTATCATTGTGAACGAATTTTTGACGAAACACTCAACAAATACCATCCAGCAACGACCATATTCACCAGATATGGCTCCTGCTGACTTTTTTCTTTTTCCTAAACTCAAATTACCACTTCGTGGCACCCGTTTTCAATCGATAGAAGACATAAAGGTGAATTCGCGGCGAGAACTGAACTCAATTCCGGAAGCAGCGTTTAAAAAATGTTTTGATGAATGGATTATTCGTTGGCGCAAGTGTATCGTTTCTAAAGGAGCATACTTTGAAGGTGATAAAATAAATTTGGATGAATAACAGACATTTTGTGTATTATTGATCTTTTCCCGGTACTTTCTTGACAGAGTAGTACTTATTATACATATAAACATCCATGACTCGGAAACAAATGTCCATGCTCATCACACAAACATTTGCTCCTACCGGGATTCGAACCCGGGACCCAAAGAACGTAAAGCAGCTTCACTACCGCTGCGCCATTCGGGTCGGTAGGTACACTACTTTCAAGTAAATGTTGAAAATTCTACCGCATGTAACACAGTGTAAAGCTCACATTTGTATGCTTTACTGTGAGTCAGCTCGAAACGGCTTCGAGTCTCTGTAATGTGCATAGACTTCATGTGAGCTCTGAGCTCAGGCTAAACAGCAAGGTTGGAAATTAGTTTACACGTGGAAGCTGTTTCAAGGCAGGACTAGACACTCGTCAATCCAGTATGCACTATGGAAACAGTTTGACGCGGATCAGCTGCTGTACCGTAGATTTTGACAGCAGAAAAATATGGTGCCATAAAGAATGGATTTTTGAAGAAAACACTAGTTTTACCTGAGAGATGGTTAATTTTGTATGATAACAAGCTTGTTTAAGGTCTTTAGGTAGTGAGCCTTTCGCCATCAACAGGGCTCAAATTCAGACTCCGGGCTACTACGAGTTTCTGGTGGAAACCCCAATAACGCTGGCGAAATGTGAGTGTAGGTGTATATTAGGGTACACCTCTGCCCAACCCTTCGGGGATATCCTACTGACGTGATGTCTGTGTGGTAACCACAAGTAACCATTAGATAAAAAAACTCACTGTTAGCCACTAGCTAAATTACCATCGTGAGAGCGTGTTCATGCGAAAACTTTTCGCAATATTAGTACCTCTTTCGTTTGCATTTCATTATACAAGCTGAACTGCTCCAACATTCCTCACAGAACAAATATTATGTAGGTCTATGATGACGTCACAACATGGCGTCAGGACCAGTGTCTCGTAAATATGTAAATAATCTACAACTGGGGCTACTACGACGTATTCTGACCGTATATAATTAACAGCAGAATTAACGCTAGTGCCTAGTTAAAGCTTTCAGGCTATAGATTCAGTGAAAAAAACACGTTTAAGATTGGTCACCGCTGCAGCACACAGCAATGCTATTTTTATACTCGTATTCATCTAGGAATTGGCATACTAAAGTAATATATTATAAAAAATATTAAGTGTGTCTGAAAAATATAAATATTCTTATCAAGAGTGACTATTGCTTCTCGACCTCTTGATGTCCTTCTGCTTCAAGTAAGAAAACCGGTCAAGTCACTGGCGCCAAGAGAATAAACAAAGCACTATCACACAATTTGTTAATGAGCGTAAATAAGGAGCGCGGCACAAATAGTGACATTAGTGGCAGATAGTGGCCGACTTACCGACTGGCACGTAAAGTGGCGAACGTTACGTGACACAGGTCATGCGTCGAGTGTCGATTTGTGACAAAAGTACCGTCACCAACCAGTACTAAATGATTATCTTCACTTCTCACGAGTTACACAATTTCGTGGTTTCCATGGTTGTTTGTTATTCAAAATCAAAATATTTTATTTCACATATGCCTACATGGGCACTTATAAAACGTCGAAAAGGTGCACGGTTCGGGTTGGTCGTTTCCATGGAGAAGAACCGGCAAGAAACTCACAAACTACTCAAACTCAAAGCATTTATTTCAATTAGACCATTACGGCAATTTTAAATGTCAAAATTACAAATAAAAAACAAAGCTACAGTCCCAGTCACAAGGCATAATACCTTGAGAAAGTACTGTAGTTGCCCATTCCCTAGCGTAGATCTCTATGGAGAAGAACGGGCAAGAAACTCTATGGACACTCCTTTAAATCAAAATGTTGTTACAAAATCATGGATACATCATTAATTTTGAGATTATTTATATGTGAGAACGATGTAGAAAGACGTGCACATTAAGAGCATCCAGAGTAAAAGATTAGATCGACAATTTAAAAATAAGGTAATTAAAATGAACCGTGGCAGCTAAGAGATGACTGGTCCCAACTGACAGCGCCCGTTCACAAACATAACGCATGTACCGGCGCCATTCAACTCAAGCATATTGAAGGGAACTAAATGACCCGACACACCCGCCACCATCAGCGAGACATTTGAGCGAGCATGAAATTCTCTCAGCTACCAAGGCATATTCAAGTCAATGAAAGATAACTAAATGTAAACGGTGGCTGAATAGTACAAAGTACTCACACATGTGCTATGCTATTATATAATACTAAGAAGTGCAATCTATACAATACAAGTATATTTTTACAATCTTCTGCAGCTTCCACAATACCTTAACATGGGAATCAATTCTTCTTCTTCTTTGCTTATCGATAGACTCAAATAATGCCCGACCAGTACAATCAATTAGTGTGCCCCTATGGTTGTGGAGCAGGAGCAGGACCAGCATTTAGCCAAGCATTTCATCATCAATGTAATCCCGCAACTTATAATATGCTTGCCTACATAGTGTGCGTTTTATACAAGATTTAAATTTCGTCTCATTCATTTGAGGAATGTGGGGAGATATTTCATTGTAACATTTCAAACAGTACCTCATGAAAGATGAATCTACTTTAGCAAGCCTGAAACCTGGCTGAACTAGCTGGTCCCTATTTCTAGTGTTATAGTGGTGTCTGTCACCTCTTTTACTGAATAAATACCCGATTTTTCCTAACGTACATGATGTTTTCATAGATATATTGACAAGGTACTGTCATGATGTTAATTTCCTTAACCAGTTCTCTTAGAGAATCGCGTCTACGTAATTCATAAATGGCTCTGATGGCTCTTTTCTGCAGAATAAATATAGACTCGATATCTGCAGCCCGTCCCCATAGTAAAATACCGTATGACATAATAATATGAAAATAACTAAAATAGACTAGCCTCGCGGTATCAATATCAGTAAATTGACGGATTTCTCTAACAGCATATGCTGTTGAGCTCAGCCGTCCTGCAAGAGATGTTAAATGAGGACTCCCAAGAAAACCGTTTTATCGACAAATTCTAGTTTCTCTTGATTCAATATTATGTCACAATCACTACTTTTGACATTTGGTAGAGCAAATCTAATGCACTTCGTCTTTTTCCCATTTAGTACTAAATTATTAGCGGTAAACCAAATCCGGACCTGCAGTAGGGCGTTATTTACGTCTTCAAGATTAGTGGCACGTCTGTTTGTCCTAAATATTAAAGAAGCATCGTCAGCAAACAACACCATATTATGCGGATGGTTGTTAAATAAATGGGGTAGGTCATTAATATACGTTAAAAAGAGGAAGGGACCCAATATCGAACCTTATGGTACACCCATTTTTACTTTTAAACCCATTGAGTTGACACCATTTATTTGTTTTTGATTTTACTAAACTGAGCGCAAGTTTACCTAAACCGTAATGCTCAAGTTTCAAGATCAGGGTTTCGTGATTTATGCAGTTTGATTCCCTTGAAAGGTCAGAGAAGATTCCTATGGCATATTGTGCCTCTTCCCACGTAGTAAATATGTGTTTTAATAAAGTGACACCGGCGTCAGTTGTGCAACGTCCTTTGGTGAAACCATGCTGTTGCTCGTGTAATATTTTGTTGGTGTTAAAATGGTTAAGCATTTGATTGAGCATTATCTTTTCAAACACCTTGCTGAAAACCGGCAACACGGATACGGGCCTATAGTTATTGGTGTCCTTACTGTCCCCGGATTTAAAAAGCGGTATCACCTTACTGAATTTCATTAGATCTGGGAAGACCCCTTGATCCACGCACAAATTAAATATTGAGGCTAAATACGGCGCTACAGTCTCAATAATTGAGGTACAAGCTTTGATAGACATACCCCATAGATCTTCCGTTAATTTGATCTTGATTTGCTTAAAACCTTTTATGACTGTTATGGGGTTTATTGGTCCGAGGAGGCACGGGGAAAGAGCAAATGGAAGGAATTGGGGGAGGCCTTTGCCCAGCAGTGGGACAGTACAGGCTAACAAAAAAAAAAATGGGGTTTATATGCTGAAATTTAAATTCATTTGGACAGGCTGAAACGTTCGCTTTCAATAAATCAATAGAGAGCAAGGGAGGGGATTTTAAGGTTTCTGTAGTTTTAAGTGGGATACTGGTAAAGAAATTTACAAATTCTTGAGCAACTTCATTGTTAGAGCTCACAAGACCACGTGATGTCTTTAGTGTGAAGTCATTACTTTGTTTTTTATTTCTATTTGTTTCACTGTTGATAATTTTCCAAACCGTCTTTATTTTGTTGTCGGCTGATTTAATCTTGTTGCTAATGAATAAGGATTTGGCTACCTTGCAAGTGTTTTTAAAGAAAATCGAGTAAGTAGCAACATATTTATTAAAAGATTTTGTGTTAATGTAAGGCCGTACAGCTCAAACAATCGTTCCCTACTTTTCCTAATACCCTGTGTTGCCCAGTCACTAAAAATAAACTTTGGGCTAATAGTTTTAGATTTCTTTTTTGAAGTATTATTCAATTCGGTGTGCACTACCGAAAATAATTCTTTATAAAAAACATTTACATTGTTACAAACAAGCATCTGGGAATCTAAAAAGTAGTTCACACATTTACAAATAAGAGGTAAAAAAGGAATCTATACAAAGGTAAGAAAATATTTTATAAAAAAAAAACTAAACAAGTGACACAATATTGTCATCATTGCTGTATATGTTCTGAACAAAAAAAAAATAAAAAAAAAGATTTGAAAACTTTTGTAAAAGTCTGAATGGAAAGAAAAGAAAAATGAGATTGAAAACAGTTAGAGACAGCCATTAAGGTATTACTATTTCATGTTTACTGCGTGTTTTTTTTTATTATGGAAATCGCTTCTAATTTTGAAAGGCCCTCGATTTTTGCGAACACATAACATACATTCAAAAATAAAAAGTGAAGGCAGAGTCAGTATATCGATCTCTTTAAATTTTTCTCTGAGAGACTCGCGAGGACCCATTTTATAGATAGCGCGGACTGCCCCCTTTTGCAGAATGAAAATTGAGAGAACGTCTGCTGCTGATCCCAACAACAGAATGCCATAAGACATAATACTGTGGAAATAAGCATATAGTATACTAACCTAGCTGTGCTACATCAGTTAACTGCTTTATTTTCGTTAATGCACCTGAGCTTAACCTACCCGAAAGAGTTCTAATATGCGCGCCCACTGCAGTTTTGAATCGATAGTAATCCCTAATATTAGATATATTATTTATTTGCATTTGTAATGTTATATTATATTGACATATTATAACAAACACCTACGCCTTCTTCCATAAAGGGAGGCGGAAACTACAGAACGCCGCGTGCTACGATATTTTTTTTTATAAAAAGGTCCTTTATAGGTACTATCTATTGTGCAATACTGGTTTTGCTCCGTCCATGTTCATTGACCTAGCTAGTCACACACACACGCCGGTTACAAGTACTCCGCACCTGAGTCCTGACCTTTCTGAAACACATTCAGGTCCTCCTCGGTCAAGTATGAAAGTACCAAGAATTTCGAAAGTTATACATTTTTTTGCAGTCGTCTGCTTAAGGATTCAGATTTTATATTAATTGTGTATTTAACGAGTTCTGATTTTTTTACTAAAGTGGCGCTAGTGTGCATGGGGGAGCCCCTTAATGCAAAAACATGATAAATGCATTTTACTAAATCGAGTTGAAAATGCAGGTAAATGTTATTTTTTACGCTCTATCTACTGGTAAAACCGAATAAGTGCTATCCATATCCAATGGCTGCAGAGATAATAAATTTGAAAAAGTGATATCTCCTAACATTTTGAAAATAAAATTACCCGTATAACATAATAAATAATCTTATGCCTTAAATCCATTTCAGTTTAAACAGTTAAACAACAATAAATACGGTTAAAGCTTTTAACATTTTATAATTTAAATAGTAAAAAATGGTAAGAATGATTCTGTTCTTATTATGTTATAAATCTTATAGTTTAAACAACATTTTACTAGCTAAATACTGTTACGTCGTACCCGTACTTACCTACAGTTACGGTAGTAGGTACCTAATAGTAGGTAGGTAGGTAATAGTAGGTAGGTAGGTAAAACGAGTCCCGAATGATGTAGGTACAAATTCGCAAACTACCTACAAAAGAACATCATTGTAATTTCGACCGTACGCCGAGGGCATAAAGTACTTACTTCTTTCCTCTGTACAAGTTGTGGAATTGTCTAGAAGATTTTAGGAAGTCGTGGATATTTCTCGAACGTTCGATCGCCATATAAATAGTCGACGTGTTTGCGGGAGCAGGCAGTCTGAGTTTGGCTACACCACGAAGCGAATCGAAGTGAACTAAAAGTGCGATATCTAAGCGAATAGTGATCAGTAGTGTACTTGTGATTGAGTGTTTTGTGTAAAGTTATTTGTTGTTTCTTCGGTAATAATTAATTTATCCCATACCCAGCTCGTAACAATACTTCTACTTGGTCTGCTAACGTCTCTGCAGAAAAAAACTAAATAAATGTCCAATTTACGTTTTTTTACCAGTAAGAACGAGAGCGATCGCTCGCAGTTGTCACATTGCGTACGCGCTAGGGCATCTAAAACTGGCCATTTTCCGGAACCGTTTTCGGGTTTTGTCCAAAACCCGAAAACGGTTCCCGAGTTTATCGGGTATTTTCGGTTCTTTGATTAATTTACAAAATACTTTTGCTCTATTTATTAATTAATATTTAGGTACCAGGCGCTCGACCAAATAATGGAAACCTTCAAGGAGGAAGGGACGCGTTTTTGCAAAATGCGGCGTACGGCCAGGAAGTCCAAACTGCGGAAGAGACTTAGGAGCTTGTGACGGAACGACGTGAAAACCTACCCATCACTTCGGTAGAACTACAGGTGTTCAACAAAACGATTAGAAAATTGGTACGACGCGACCTTCGATGCTCCAGCACAAGCTCAATAGGAAAAGCGATTGAGCAAATCCGAGGCTCGAAAGTGTTCGTTCAATCACTTGGGAGGAGCAACCTGACGGAGTTTACCAAATCTAGTAGAATATCGAAGCCGGAGATTCTTTCGGATGTTGAAAACTTCTACGGCCAGTTGTACGCATCTCGATCTGATCCCAGAAATGAGGATTCCAGAGCCATCTTAACCCACCATTTCACAGAAGGCCTAAAGTCAGCCAAGATGAAATCGAGGCGATTCTTAGACAACTTAAGAATGTACTAGCCCCTGATGAAGTTGGGATAATGACTGAGCTTCTGAAACCGAGAGGAGGTCCTCTATTAGGAGAGCTTCGGGAGCTTTTCAACTCGGTCCTGTTCTCTGAGAGAACTCCAGAAGCAAGGAACAAGACCCTATTTAAGAATCACAGACTCATATCGCTCCTTAGCCACGAGTTTAAGCTGTCTTCAAGAGTCGTCACGAATCGTCTAGCGTGAAAACTCGACGACTTCCAGCCACCGGGGTAAAACGAGTTTCGAGGAGGATACAGCACTCCACATAGTGCAGCACATACACACAGTGTGGCAGATTATACAGAAGTCCGAAGTTTATAATCGGCCTCTGTGTCTTGTCCATTTGTGGATATGAGAAGGCTTTTGACTCTATCGAGACCTGGTCAGTTCTGGAGTCTCTGCGCAGCGATGCCAAGTAGACTGGCGATACATCCAAGTGCTGAGGAGAATTATGATAGTTATGAAAACACTATAATGGCAGTCCAGACTCCAAAGTGTTTGATTGTTCTTCATTTTAGGGATACAAGTTTGATTACCAAAATTTTGTGATAAGTAATAAACATGTTTAGTGTAAGTGTAAGTAATAGACATATTTACACTAAAACTCTACAGGTAAAACAGGTTAAATGTAGCAAAAATATCAATATCTTAGGAAATTTCGTAAATAATAATCTTAGTAATTGATGTAAAATACAATAAGCTATTATAAAAAACTGAAATTAGCTTTTGAAATCAATGAATTCAGGAGATATAACATGTTTGTTATTTACAAGTAAAACAGCGACCCCCTTTCGATCTAAATGAAATTTTATACAGTTTTTACGTACATTAAATCTAAATATATAAAAGAAGAAACTGACTGACTGACTGACTGACTGACTGACTGACTGACTGACTGACTGACTGACTGACTGACTGACTGACTGACTGACTGACTCATCTATCAACGCACAGCCCAAACTACAAATACTACAACGCTGGGTCTACAAATTCCAAATTTGGCAAGTAGGTTCCTTAAGTGGTCTAGGGGTGCACTAAGAAAGGAAAATTCACCCCCTAAGGGGGTTAAACGGGGCTCCAAAGTTTGTATGGGGAAACAAGATTAGTTAGACTATTTTATTCGAAATTTCACAGTAGTGCTCCTTTCGATAAATGAGTAGAAACGGGTTTCAGGGTTTTTCAAAATTCAACCCCTAAGAGGAGGAAATGGGGTGACGAAAGTCTGAAAATCAATATCGGTGTTGTTTGTTTGGTGTATAGGGTCGGGTGTATTACAAAAACAACGATTTTAAGATTTAATGTGGCTGACCTGAAATGCCTTCATTCCCTGTTGGGGTGCGATGGGGTTGAAATGTCTAAAAATCAATATGGGTGTCGTACCGAGATTATCAGGTGTGCAGATTACGAAAATGGCATTTATTTTGAGATCCAGAAGATGGTGGATTCGACTTGCATACAGGGTTATTGTTGATTTATTGTGATGATTGTGATAGCGATGATGGTGATTGTGATAATGATGATGATAGTGATGATTGTGATTACGATGATAATAATTGTGATTACGATGATGATGATTGTGATTACGATGAAAATGATTGTGATTACGATGATGATTGTGATAATGATGATAATGATTGTGATAACGATGATGATGATTGTGATAATGATGATGATGATTGTGACAACGATGATGATGATTGTGATGACGATTGTGATAACGATGATGATGATTGTGACAACGATGATGATGATTGTGATGACTTTTGTGATAACGATGATGATGATTAAGATACTGATGATGATGATTGTGATGGTGATAGTGATTGTGATAGTAATGGTGATGGTGATAATGACGGTGATGGTGATTGTAATTGTGATAGTGATAGTGATTGTGACAGTGATGGTGTTTGTCATAATGATGATGATGATTGTGATTACGAGGATAATGATTGTGATAACGATGATGATTATTGTGATAACGATTATGGTGATTGGGATTGTGACAGTGATTGTGATGGTGATTGTGGTAGGGACGGTGATTGTGATGGTGTTAGCGATGGTGTTGGTTATTGTGATGGTGATAGTGATTGTGACTGTGATAGTGATGGTGTTTGTGGTAATGATGATGATTCGTGTGATAACGATAATGATGATTTTGATAACGAGGATGGATATTGTGATGATGATGATTGTGATTACGATGATAATGGTTGTGATTACGATGATAATGATTGTGATAATGATGATAGTGATTGTGATAACGATGATTGTGATTGTGATTGTGATTGTGATAGTGATTGTGATGGTGATTGTGATGGTGATTGTGATGGTGATTGTGATGATAATGGTTGTGATTACGATGATAATGATTGTGATGATGATGATAGTGATTGTGCTAACGATGATGCAGATTGTGATTGTGATGGTGATTATGATATAGATTGTGATGGTGATAGTGATAGTGACGGTGATTGTGATGGTGATAGCGATGGTGATGGTTATTGTAATGGTGATAGTGATGGTGATTGTGATGGTGATTGTGACAGTGATGATGATTGTGTATGTGACTGTGATTGTGACTGTGATAGTGATGGTGATTGTGATTGTGATAGTGATGGTGAATGTGATGGTGATTGTGATGGTGAAGGTGATTGTGATAGTGATTGTGATGGTGATTGTGATAGTGATTGTGATAGTGGCGGTGTTTGTGAAGGTGATAGCGATGGTGATAGTTATTGTGATGGTGATAGTGATTGTAACTTTTATAGTGATGGTGATTGTGATAGTGATTGTGATTGTGATACCAAGGATGGAGATTGTGATGATGATGATTGTGATTACGATGATAATGGTTGTGATTACGATGTTAATGATTGTGATAATGATGATAGTGATTGTGCTAACGATGATGGAGATTGTGATTGTGATGGTGATTGTGATGGTGATAGTGATAGTGACGATGATTGTGATGGTGATAGCGATGGTGATGGTTATTGTAATGTTGATAGTGATGGTGATTGTGATGGTGATTGTGACAGTGATGGTGATTGTGATTGTGACTGTGAATGTGATGGTGATTGTGATTGTGATGGTGAAGGTGATTGTGATAGTGATTGTGATGGTGATTGTGATGGTGATGGTTGTATTTACGATGATAATGATTGTGATAATGATGATAGTGATTGTGCTAACGATGATGGTGATTGTGATTGTGATGGTGATAGCGATGGTGATGGTGATTGTGATGGTGATGGTGATTGTGATGGTGATGATCATGATTGTGATTACGATGATAATGATTGTGATTACCATGATAATGAGTGTGATAACAATTGATGGTGATTGTGATGATGATGATTGTGATTACGATGATAATGGTTGTGATTACGATGATAATGATGATGGTGACAGTGATGGTGATTGTGATTGTGATTGTGATTGTGATTGTGATGGTGATTGTGATAGTGATGGTGATTGTGATGATTGTGATAATGATGGTGGTTGTGATAGTGATGGTGATTGTGATGAATAGGAAATTTGGCACATAGATAGTTCATAACCTGGATTAACACGTAGGACACTATTTATCCCTTTAATATGATCCAGTGGGACGGTTACCGAACTTTACGCGGGCGAAGCCGCGGGCAACAGCTAGTATTATATATGAGTAAATCTAAAAAGTAGGACAGTTAGTGCAACATTTTGTTTTAAAAGTTTTAAATTAAAGAGTTTGAATTAGATCAAATTAAATCGTAAATTTTCAAAGTCATTTACTCGAATTGACACTAACCGCACTTATTACTATTTACCCGTAAGCAGACGCAGTGCTTTTCAGTTAAAAAAATAATTAACTACCTTACATCACATTGTGTAAAACTATTCTCACACAGATGTAATTACTTGCGTGAATTACTAACATAAGGAATTTCTAATAATTCCATTTCTATTAAACGCCTGAAAGTATTTCCTTTGTGTTTAGATTCCTTTGAAGCTTGGAGGATGCTCCAAGCTCCAAGATCATAAGACAGTAGTGGCGAACCGAAGTGACAGTTGAGCGTTTTCAGTATTGTGGAGATAAATAACAAGCTCATTTGAAGGTCTTTAAGTTTAGGATGAATCGCGGTCCTTGGTTATATTCCCAGATCGAGTAGGTTATTGAGTTTTTTATTCGGGACCTAGTATCTCGCGGAGGCAATCGGCTCACTTCATATTACATAGGTCTTATCCGGCGGAATCTAGTTGTACCTACTATAATATCTGGCTTACCCTTCGGTTATTACAGGCGTAACGTTTGTGTTGCGCAATCAAACGATAATTTGTAAAAGATGCCAAAGTAACACTTACTTACTTCTGTATGTATCTTTCTAGACTACAGTCTTAGGAAAAAATTGTATTAGCGGTTGATTTTGAAAAATCGGGGCTCAATTCCCAATAATGGTAATCTTTTCTGTATTGTATTGTATTGTATTGTATAACGGGCTGGTGTCCGCAACTCCACGTCAAAGCGCGTATTTTGCGTATAGGCTATAATCCACCACGCGGGCTCAATGCGGATTGGTAGATGTCACATGTCTTCGAATTTTTGGTTCTAGGACATGCCGGTTTCTTCACGATGTTTTCCTTCACCGTTTTGAGAGCAGTGGTGATGAAATAAATTACACAAAGTAATGCCGCCTGCCTGGGTTTGAACCCACGACTTACTGTTCGTAAGTCGGGGCCGCCACCACTGGGCCACCGCTGCTCTTTTCTGTAATTTTATTTTTTTGTAACAAAGTATGTATCTAACAGAGATAAGGAAAATAGATTGCGGATTATGATCTACTTGACATTTCCTTAAGAATATAATTTACCTGTTATGCGAGACACATTACATAAATGTTTTTTTCTACTACACTCAAGCTTTCATAATTTAGGTTAAGTTATGAAAGCTTGAGGCATTTATAAATAAGGCTGGCTCGTCACAAAATACCGCACTGACTTGTTGCCTCGAGCAGTTTGCTTGCCAAAATTCATGTGTTAAACTGTACTAACAACAAAATTTAGATATATTTTCGGAAGCACAGAGCATATAATCACTTTGTTTGGAAATTCTGAGTCACTTCTGCATTCAGCTATAACACATGCCAGAAAATTGTTTTAATTTCAGTATACTGCTAAATTGTCCCCCTGAAATAAAATGTAAGCTCCTTTTAATTTACAATTACGGAAAGAAGTTGCAAAAATTAAAGAACAAACTGTTCGGGGTGCAAGGTCGTAGGGTATTAAAGCACAGTTTGGAATTGGTTGTAAAGAGTTTATTAAAGGCTCTTCAGGATTAATGTTAAAATGTCTTAAAGTAAAATGTTATGTTAAATGTTTTGAATGCACCCGGTCCGTTTGATGTCGCGTAATGCACTGATCTTAAAGTATTAATAAAATTGTCACTTAGCGACAAGTATAACGATTGTTGTAAATTGCTGCGTTAGCAAGTGTTCGGTTGCTTAGACCGAACATATTCCGGGCCGGCAAAGATGCAGTTGATGATAGTACAATCATGTTAGCTAAGATGATAGTAACCTAATGTTAGTAGTGATTCTTAAGATAAAAACAATAGCGTTTAGAGAAGCACTTAGGGTATAATCTTAATGTCTCTAGTTTTTGTTTAAGATTGGCGAACACGATTTATTTTGTTTTTTAACCACGCACACTTGCACTGCACTTTGGACACTGGGCTGATGATCAGCCATATGTAGTCGCGCACAAGCACTAGCACTCGCGTCGTTAACACTTTGTAGCTCGATGTCTGGGGAGAAGCGCACGCATCGCATGCGGCGTCGCCACCGCCACAGGAGCACGGCCGTGCCCGCAGCTGCCACCAGAACGAGGGTGTAGATTACCACGTAGTGATGGATGTCATGTGGTGACAACATCTCATCTAGTTCTACGTCGCTGTTTCTCATCTGCTTGATTTGTTTGTAGAGTTTGAGCAAGTCGTCATCTACTTCGTCTTGCTCAGTTTGGTTGCCGTGGGCCTTCTCCGTCGGTATGCTCACATTGATAATGTTGTTTAGTTGGTCAATCTTGGGTACGTAAATATTTGACTGAACCGTTATGTTGTTATCAAATTTTGTGTTTGCGTGCAAGGTAAAATCTTGCCCTTTGATAACACAACCTTTTCCGAGGTATATTAATCCTGCTTGGTTGAGTTGTTCGACTGTGATATGTTCTCCGCAAAGTATTGTAATGGAATAGTTGTTGCAGCAGTGATATAAATGCTCAGAAGGATTATTCAACGGTACCCACATGTTTGAACATAAAGTTTGTTCAACTTTACATTGGTTAGTCTCATGATCGATATTGCAGTAATTGTTGTTGTCACTGCCTAGGTGGTAAACAGTCTTCTTTAGTAGGCACATGTACGTCTCTTCCTGAGTGAGGCATGTTGAAAGCTCATCGTTGTTAATTGGTATGTATGAGTCCTTTTTTAGATTCACTGCCATGTATTGTGATTTTGGCAGGATGTTTGTCATATTCTTACCGAATTGTTTAGGAATCGGTATCACTCTGTATAATTTGTACCGATCTCTGCTGATTAATGGGAATGTTATTTGAAATATGAAATATTTTTCAGTGGTCCGTGCTTTTATTTGCAATAGATGATACAGTTTTTTCACATCAGTTTGTTCGACAGGTAGCATTAGATCATCCGTAAGTTGACCAGCAATGACGTTGAGTTCTTGTTGTAGTTGTTTAGGAGTTAATAAATGTATGTTGAACTGACCATGGCGAATGTCCGTCAAAGTGTCTAGTAAAGTATCTTGATTCCTCCTTAACGTTTGAAGCAAAGTATTTGCAGTCAATGCAGTTACGATCTGTCCTTGTACTGCACTCATGTTACTCATTGCTAGTTGTACTCCATTTGTTATTCTGTCCAATGTATCTAAATGTTGATTTATAGTTTTATGTTGCTTATGGATAATCCTTTCAGTTCGTTTCAGAATGTTGTATTCCGACTCTACAACTGATGTTTGATTTTTCCATAGTTTAGCCAAATGATTTTGATTTCGCTTTATAAGTTCTATGTCCTTAGTGTATTGTTCAGCGAAACGCTCATCCAATACGCCGAAGAGATAACTCGCCGCATAACCTATCCCATTGATAAGCCCACGACGCTGTCTGGAGTGTGTTATGAATTGTTGTGTCAGCAGGAGCGTGTTGTAGTATCTCAGTTCGAGGAACTCATGCTGTAATTGTGGCACTATCATGTTACAAACACCGCTGTTTATATTAGTACACGTGTTATTTAAATGAGTTAATAGTTTTTCTAGCGCCGTCGTGCCCTCCCAGTAGGGTGACATGTCGTAATAGACGACTAAAGTCCATTTGTCACGGATGATATTCATTTTGGCCACCGGATCAAAATATAAGGACTGATTATTCCTTAATTTTGTAATGTTATACATCATGCCATGCGCAGTGTTGATTGCAACTGACATGAATAATGTTAATGCTAGGGCCAAAGAAATGAAGTTGACATGGCCTAGTCTTACCGGCGGTGCCCGTTTTGTTTTGACTTCTGTTTGTTTTTCTTCCTTTTTATGTTCTTGTTCACTTGTTTCCGTCGAATTAATAGGTAATAGGGAAAGCTTTATGATAGGTCTCTTCAAGATTCCATTTTTAGTTTTTAATGACACCACCCGTACAAGTCCGTCTCTGCCCGGGTGTACATCTACCACTCTTCCCATAGCCCATTTTCCTGCAGGTATGTTGTTTTCTCGAATGATGACCAAATCACCAATTTTCAAGTTTTGTTGTGGTTTCAGCCATTTACTTCTCGCTGTTAGTTGACTTAGGTATTCTGACTTCCACCTTCTCCAAATGTCTTCGGATAGCTTCTGAATTAAATGCCAACGTGTCCTGGCATCCCTTTCTGTTTCAATAACTGTTAATCCTGTGCCTCCGGTTAAAAAGTGTGCCGGTGTTAAAAAGTCGAGGTCTTCTATGTTTTCTGTTATGGAGCACAGAGGTCTAGTGTTCAAGCAAGCCTCAAGTTGAGCAATAATAGTCGAGTATTCCTCAAATGTGAGTCTCTGTTCACCAATTACACGTTTAAGGTGGAACTTAAGGCTTCTTACAGCTCTCTCCCATAAGCCTCCGGCACTCGGCCATGATGGTGCATTAAAGTGCCATTCGATTTTCATTTCGGTCACTTCTGCTAAGAAACTATCGTGGAAAATTTGTTGTAATTGTTGGTATTCATTCTCCAAAATGTTGTTGGCGCCAACGAAATTGGTTCCTTGGTCGCTGTAAAGATGTCGTGGAGCTCCTCTTCTAGCTGCCATCCTCTTCAACGCAGCCAAGAAGGCAGAGCTTGTTAAGTCCGAGACCAGCTCCAAGTGCACGGCCTTAGTGACCATGCAAATGAAAACCGCCACGTATCCTTTAGTTGTTTTTACTCCGCGTCCTTTGTTTGTTTTAATTTCCACAAACCCCGTGTAATCGACGCCTGTGTGGTAGAAGGGTGGAGCGGGGTTGCATCGCTCCTCGGGAAGATCGCCCATTAGTTGATACTGTCTTCCTGATTCATGTTTTCGGCAAGACACGCATTTTCGTATCTGCTTCTTGGTAGCATTGTTCCCACTCGTTATCCAATAATAATGACGTAGTTTGGCGAGGGTCACACGTGGTCCGCCGTGAAATGTTAGTTGATGTGCTTCGTCGATAAGCATCTCCGCCAACCGACACTTATGTGGTATGATTATCGGGTGCCGCATCTCCTCACTTATGTTAGCGTTCTTCAATCGCCCCCCAACGCGTAACAATCCGTTAATTTTAATAATTGGCTTTTTAAGCCAACGCTACCATGTTTGCGCATGTTTTCTATTTCCTTCGCAAATTCCTTATTTTGCACATGTTTTATAACAATAGTTTTAGCTTTGCGCAACTCTTGTAATGTGAGATAGCTCGGAAAATGTTTACGGCAACGTGCAGGTGTTATCGCTCGATATATCCATGCTAATATATGTGTTATTTTCTTTATACTGTTGTATTTTTCTAAGAAGTGATCGATGATATTTGGGCAATCTTGCACTATGTTAACTTGTTCTTTAACTGTTTTGACCTCCTCGTTGATGATAAATATTTGTTTTTCAGTTTCATCTTCTGAAGTCCATGTTTTCAGCCATTGGGGGCCTTGCCACCACAATGTATGTTGTTTCAACTGCGACGCTAACATCCCACGGCTGGCACAATCCGCTGGATTATCCGTTGATTTTACATAACGCCAGCAGTCAGGAGGCATTGTTTCTGTGAGTTTGGCAACCCTATTTGCGACGAACGCCTTCCAACGGTTAGGCTCACTCTGTATCCAGCTGAGTGTTACCTTTGAATCCGTCCATCCAAATATTTCTAGTCTATTTGTTAAGGCATTCTGTATTTTATTTATTAGTCTAGAGAGTAAGTATGCGCCACTAAGTTCCAGTTTTGGCAACCTAAGGGCTTTCTTATGCGGCACGAGTTTAGATTTTGCGGCGATGAGTATCACGTCCGATTGATGTTTTATGCGCGCATAAACTACGCATGCATATGCTTTCATGGATGCGTCACAGAACCCATGAATTTCGATGATGTCATCACTGTTGTTCTTCAACCACCTTGGTACCTCGCAGCCTTTTATGTTGTCTAGGTCTGCTTTTATTTTGGCCCAATCGTTGTAGACGTCATCGGACACTTCCTCATCCCAATGAAAATTGTTTTCCCATAGTTTTTGGAACAGTAATTTTAGTTTAGTTGATAGTGGCGTTAACCAGCCTAACGGATCGAACAATTTCGATATTTCCGATAGTAGGTTGCGTTTTGTTGGCCTTGAAGACTGTTTAGAAAAATCGCAACGAAAGAAGAATCTATCTGTGTTTGTGTTCCAACACAGACCCAGTGTTTTCGAGGTTGCCTCCGATTTCGAATTGAATACAATGTTTGTGTCAGGATTTTGATGACTTGGTATGTCGTTGATTAGTGTTGGTTCGTTAGAGGCCTATTTACGCAAGTTAAAACCTCCTGAATGTAGTAAGGTCATCAAATCTGATATGAGTTTCTTACCCTGTTCAATAGAATGACACCCATGAACAAGGTCATCCATGTAAAAATTGTTGTTTAACACCTGAGCAACGCCAGGATAATGTTTCAGTTCGTCTGCTGCTAATTTCTTCAGTGTCATTAAAGCTAAAAATGGAGCAGCCTTTGTTCCATATGTTACTGTTGTCAGTTGATAAGATTGTATAGGACATTGAGCATTGTTGCGCCAAATTATTTTTTGTAGAGGTTGATCCAATTCATGTACTTGGATCTGCCTATACATCTTCTCGATGTCTGCTGTGTAAGCGTATTGGTATTGTCTCCATTTTAGCAATAACAGTTGCAGATCTTGTTGAAGGTTGGGTCCTTTATGCATCGAATCGTTAAGGCTGTATCCTGAAGTTGTTATCGCAGATGCATTAAACACAACCCTGTATTTTGTTGTAGTCGATTCCTCTCGTAGGACTCCGTGGTGAGGTAAGTAGCACTCCGGAGTCATGTTACTTTGCAAAGCTAGCTTCATATGTTTTAATTGTAAATATTCTTCCATGAACATTTTGTAATGTTGGGCTAGAGTCTCGTGTTTCTGGAACTTGCGCTCCAAATTTCGAAATTGAGCTAAAGCCATTTGTTTTGAGGAACTCAACTTGTTTTCTATGTTATCCTTTAACGGTAGCCTAACTTCGTAGTGCCCGTTTTCTTTTCTAGTTGTGGTATTTAAATAAAACGTAATGCATTTCTGATCCTCGACAGATAAATTGGGCTGTTCTGTTACGTCCTCTATTTCCCAAAATTTATGCATGTCTTCCAAGTTGTGCAGAACTACATTACATTGGAATGTTTTTGTTGAGCCTCCACACAATATCCACCCCAGGTGGGTTTGCTGAGCGATAGGCTGTGTTGTGTTAGCCCCCTTGATGATTCCCTCCATGATGATGTTAGCGTAAATTTCGGCTCCGAGCAGCAAGTCAACTGGCCTACTAATGTAATATTCCGGATCCGCCAAGGTAATGTTTTCTGTGAATGACCATGAAGGCTTCGAAAAAGTTTGGTTGGGGAGATTTTTAAGTAGATTGTTCATAATCATGGCCTCTGTTGAAAAAGTGTAGTCACTGTTTATAGACCTGCATGTTATGTGTACTAACCCTTTACAGTTGTTCTCCTTTGCGCCTACGCCTAGAACAACCCCTTTGCATTTTTGGCGTTTTATCTTCAACAACTGAGCGGCCTTTTCGGTTATTAAAGATATCTGCGAACCCTGATCGATAAGAGCACGCATGTTATGATAAGTCCCGTCGGCTGCCGTAACCTTCACGAGAGCAGTTGTCAGCAGAATTTCTGCAGTTCCGTCCTGTGACGCATTAGAAACTCTGACTGTCGGTTCAGTATGTTTAGGAACTTGAGAGGCCGTCGGCCCTACAAAGGCGTCATGTAATATCGTGCTATGGTTAGCTGTACATTTGCGGCATCGTTTTGTTGAAGTGCACTGGTTGCCGTTATGGCTAAACAAGCAATTCATGCACACTTGCAATTTTTGCGTAGTTGCAAGCTTTTGTTCAGTGGGCATTTCCAAGAATGTTTTGCAATTGTAGAGGCCATGTTCTCCACTTCATTGTGGACATTTGAACTTCGACACGTGTAGTGTCTTTTTCAAGGTTCCATTATTCCCACTGTTGTTATGTTTCTTGAAACTTGTTGAGGAATGTTGTTGGTTATTAGGCCCTTTTTGTTGGACGTTGTCCTGTTTGCGACGAGCTGACTCCAAACTGATGAATTTGGTCTCCAGGAAATTCAGAAATTCTTGGAGTACGGGTAGCTCCCGCGAATTTTTTAAAGACTCTATGTAATCGGTATACGTGTCAGAGTCTAGTTTTTGGGATAGAATGTGTACCACCATAGGATCCCACGATGTTATATCAATGTCTAAATTGCGGACAGCATTCAGACATTCTAATGTTGTGTCATGCAGTTTTTTGATTTGTTGTACGGACTGCTGTTGGATGAGCCGTTCTGCTTCGCCTTTGACTTTTCCTTTTAAAAACTGCATTTTTTGGGCACTTGAAATCGACGGATTGTTATGTATTGCTTCTTGAAACAAATCTTTGAAGCACGTCCACTGGTTATAATTACCACTAAAAACGGGTATTTCTAGTGTAGGTGTAGTTTTTTCTCTATGAGCCACAGACCACATTTTAGTATTAATCGCCTTCTTCAGATTGTTGTATTGTTTTTCATGGCTCAAGAATGTTTTTTCATACTCTCCATTTTCTTCGCTTAATTCAGAATCAATTTCCCAATGTAGAGTATCGACTGCTATCCACCTAGATTGCAGTGTTTTAAGGACGTCTTCAAATTCCCATTTGTCGGAAATAAGTTCCAAGTTGATGGTTGAGACCGTTCTACGGAAAGCCTTAAAATTGGCTACCTGCTTGCGAAGCATTTCGTCGAGTTTGCTGTTTGTACCCTGATTTACCATCCAAGCACGACGGACTTCTTAACCCAACTCCGAATGTTGACTATGTTCTCCCGGCTGCTGTTCCTCTGCTGACTCCTGTTCATCACTTTTAGATGGAGCTTCCAGCAGTTGTTGATGCATCTGGTTGATCAGCGTTTTTACGGCTTGGTACGACTTACTTGTTTTCTCGTACTCCTGTTTGGTAAAGTATGCATGCGACACACTTACTTCAGTTGAAAGGCGATCGTGGTTAAATTGATACTCTTTCCAGTATTTTTCTAAATTGCTTAAACAGTTTTTCAAGTATTCGAAGGTTCGTCTTTGTATACTGGTCTTCTTCAAATTAACCCCGATCTTTTCAATGTTGATGGCGAGCGCCAGTTGGACGTCGTAGAGCTCAGCCATTTCGCCCGTTGTTTAAGAATGTAAAATCTCCCAAGGTGTAGAAAATAATGGAAAGATCTTACTTGTTATCTGCTGTTATACCACCGTTGATGTTCTCCTTGGATCAGGAGCGTAATCCAGTCACCAAACAGTTCAGGATACCACCTTAGACCACAACACACCAAATTGTTGTTTACGCAACACTCGCGATTACTTTTCGAAACGCGCGCGATCCGGCTCGAAGGACCATTATGTTCGGGGTGCAAGGTCGTAGGTAGTATTAAAGCACAGTTTGGAATTGGTTGTAAAGAGTTTATTAAAGGCTCTTCAGGATTAATGTTAAAATGTCTTAAAGTAAAATGTTATGTTAAATGTTTTGAATGCACCCGGTCCGTTTGATGTCGCGTAATGCACTGATGTTAAAGTATTAATAAAATTGTCACTTAGCGACAAGTATAACGATTGTTGTAAATTGCTGCGTTAGCAAGTGTTCGGTTGCTTAGACCGAACAAAACAGTTCAGTAATTACCCGTGTAAGTTTATTAATTTCTACTTCATTAGCTTAGTTCAATCTTGATCACCGTTTATCATATTATTCTACTAACAAAAAGCTCTTTTATACAAAACAAAGCGCAATACAAAATCTGGTCCTTGTTCTGAACTGACCATTGCGCACCCCACTGATGACACATATTCTCCCAGCCATCCCTCTTACGCAAGTCCGAACAGGACCACAAAACAGGTATTACAGGTTTTCTTTCTTCAAAGCTACAATATTATCTGTCCTCTATACAAACTAACACATTTGTGGATTATATTTTGACAAACACAACAAAACTGAATGGTTTTTGTCAATACCTATTATGAAACGTATAAAGCTTGTTGGAACAAAACTGTTTAACGATGTTCGATGATTGTTAACAAATATATTTGTAGTAATATTTCCTGTTTGGCAACTTGGCTAAGCTGCAAACTGGTTCGACTTAGA
Organism: Xestia sexstrigata; assembly: GCA_941918905.2. Lineage (NCBI taxonomy): Eukaryota > Metazoa > Arthropoda > Insecta > Lepidoptera > Noctuidae > Xestia > Xestia sexstrigata. The sequence continues at coordinate 1,419,550 of OW799201.2, read as the reverse complement.
GCAATAAGTGAAAAAAGTGTTGAAAAATATCATAATTGCAAGATCGGACCCCCAAAAATATACGCTTTTCATGCTGACATTGCAATAAGCACGACCAGTCGACCACCTTCAGACTAGGCTCAATAAATCTAAAATGTACCTACAATCGTCTCGATAAGAAGACAAACTTAAAGTACTAACCTCCCAATTATTTGAACCTAAATAATTAAGGCCAAGCAAAATGATTAGCACAATATAGCCCAAACCCAGTTGATTGTTTCGTCCCAAATAGCAATGATCAATTACTTCGGCACTAAGTTCGCCCAGCGTTCTCACTGTGAGCCGAATAATAAGGGATTACAATCTAGTGAATAGACAGCTTTTACAAAGTCTCCATAGGGGCTGTTCAAGCTAAACGGTGGCCGATTAGCCCGAAACTTCACAATAACTTCAACAAACTAACTATGCAGACTTGAACTAGGACTTTAAAAGCTGAAGCACCCTTTCCAAGTTTAAAGGTTTACGCCCCTTCATAAAGCAGGTTACTGAACCTGACCTACCTTTTATAAATTGGCTCGTCAGCAACGATAATTATTCTTTTACCAAGAATCATTTATTAAAATTAGAATGATATTCAGCACTTTTTGAACGTCAAAGTTGATTTTTACAAAAGTGTTGCGGGGGTCAGATAGGCAGTCGCTCCTCGTAAAATACTAGTATATAGCTGCATTCAGTTAGATTGTAAACGGTATCTAACATAGTTGGGAAAAGGCTAGGTTAATGATGTTGATAAGTCATACATAGATATTCCTCATTTGCTTGGTTTAGGTATTCTTACTGAAAGAAAATGTTGACCAAGGTTCATCTGAGTTGGAAATGTCTGAGACTTTAGAAACGACTTTCATAATTATAGTAATCAATCACGTTTCATTCTATTACTCCCATTTTCTACTATCTAACAATGTCTTTAAAAACTTACTTTTTCTTAGAGTGTCGGTGACAAAACATAAACATTAAGTCAAACATAAGGTGCCAAATTAGTAACCATATTCTTTGCCGACAATGTACTTCTTTGCCGACATAAATTAAGCCGCCAAAGAATGTGGTTACAAGTTTGACACCTCAGAATCAAGCATCAATTCCTGTTGCGAGATTACTACAGATAAATATAATCGTTTGTGGAACAGGACTACATTCCACAGTAGCGCAATCGTCTATGAAACTCCAACGGTGCAGTTTTTCCTTGCCTTGGCTTGGCGACTTGACTTAAAGTTTAGCAATACGTTCACAAAGTCTAAACCACTCTTTACGTTATCAGTCTTCTCCTTCACAATTATTACTAACTTATAACCACGCTTCAATTGATCAATTCCCTACAGTCTCGCCCCCAACATGACTGGCGAAAATATCTGTAATTTAACTATTGGAACCTCATGCAGGTAGGTATATGTGTTTCAAGGTCAAAGTGTTACCGAAGTTGGATAACTTCGTATGACGTAACTCGTATGAATTTCGCAGACCACGGCGCAAAAGTTTTACTTAAAATTGCAACGAAAAGCCGCGCTGCGTAATTAATTTTTCTGGAAAATGAAACGCGGGGTTCATAATAGATGCTTCTTGTGTATCTTAGTGGTTTTAGGGATGAAAGTAAGTAAAGTTGGTAAATATTAATATGCTTTTCATGTTCCCTTTCTTTCGCCTGTTGATCTTGAGCACCCAAAATTAAGATAAAGTTCCGCAATCAGCAATGGGCAGCTTTTGCGATCATTCTAAAATAGACCTTTAGTGTCTTGATTTAGAATAGATTATAGACTTTACCATCAAAGATATGTGACATTACAATTATTTCTCTGAAACAGCTATCAGAAATCACATCATACTTTCCTTCGCCAAACAACACATACTTACCTAATACTTAATTATTAACCAAACACTAATGTGGCAGTATTTCCTCTTTCGCTAGGTGAAACTCAATCCGTCCATTAGTTCAGCTCCGAGCAGGTTTGTTGAGGCTATTAGCGGCACGTTGGGCCCATTGTGCGCCTTACCGGCCGCGCCATTGTGGCGGGAACCGACTATATCATAATTGGTGTTAGAATTGCTGGGAAACTAGATTTTATAGTTTTTGTAGAGCTATTTAATAAGTAGTATAGAATAATGTGAATTGTTTTGCTAGTTTGTTTGACAGGATTGGATTGGAGGTCAACTTTACTTATTGTTTTTTGAACAAAAATCGTACAAAGACAAGTGCTGGGTGTCTTTGTACGATTTTTGTTTTGCATTACCAATGGTGCATGTACTTTTGTTTTAGAACTTCATGACTATAAATAGTATACTGTTGGTTACATTGTTTATTTATTGTTGGATACCTATTGAAAACTTGCACAATTATCATTTTGTATGGCTAGCTAGTTGAACTTTTCTTGACATCGGTTTAAAGAAAAATGACGTAGTTTGAAGCGTTTCATCTCCAACGTCCTACAGTTTTATGTCTCACAAACTTATTGAACTATTCCCACTACTGGGCAAAACCTTACCCCCCATGACTCCTAGTTCTTTGGATCCATGGCTAATGTGGACCACTGGCCGTTGATTTTGACATTTTCAGTTTGGTCATGTTCTACGAGGTAGTTCAAAAAATACAGATTAAGTAAAGGCTTGAGATCTGATCCCGAAAGGTTAAGAAAAGCTTATAAATTCTTCTCAGAAAAATCACTTCAATCACTCAGTAATTGTTTTCTGACCGCTCTCACATTTCCGATCTGGGCGAAGTTCACCGAAAAGATAACAGTCTGATTATCAAAAAAACAGCTGTTTAAAGCACATTTTCATGTTCACCAAAGCAAATCAACCGATTAAACACGCTAATCAACTGTTTTCTCTAACCCACCTCGGAGAGGTTGTTTAAAGTCCCGGTTAGTAGTTAAACGGTGTATTTTGACGTTTGTAAACTGCAAATATAATACATTTTAAAGTTACATCCAGATTTTATTGTGAGAATTTAACATACAGTCTGCTTTGAATTATATTTCGGAAGAGAATGACGTTTTGGCCGAGTTTGAAACCGTTGAAAGACTTTTGCGAACTCCTCGTTTGTATTCCACCAGACGACACTACTTCACACTAAACTAATGACAATTTCCTTTTCGTCATGCGTAAAATTAGCATTGCGCTTCTTATCCATTGTATTTAATTTAAAAAAAACTATTACAAACGAAAATAAACAAAACTTCAAACAACAGATAATTTGATGGTTAGAGAACTGTCATCTCAGGTATAATGTACCTATTATCTATGGGTATAACGCAACTATTTTAAGATGTTTCGCATTTGTACGGTTTTTACGTGTTAAGTTACCCACCATAATTGACTGTATTATAATCATTCGGTCTTTCATTCCTAAAACGCTCGTTTACATAACCGAGCTAGAATAAGTTGTGGTGAACACCAAAATTCCCACGTCATGTTTAAACAACTGTTTACGTTTAGCGGGCCGATTACGAAACAGTCGGTTATTTTACTGTTAGTGAACTTTAATTATGAGTTAAAATCGAAGGAACAAAGCTATGATTTCCAGCTTCCCGGTACTCGAAGTAGGTTACCTGCTGGTTAAATGTAGGGCAATTCAGGATGGCAGCTTCATTCAGTATCGAGGACAGGTCAGTGGCAACTACGTCACGTGAGGTCAATGGCCTGTTTCCGCTAGTAATGCGCTACACTCTGCAGGTAGATACCTATCTATTAGAATCATTACCCCTGCGTCGAGTCCCTTTACGTCGACTCGTGATCTTTCTTTACTCGGTTTGAGTTCATTATTGTGCAGCGGACGTCAAGCTTTTTGTGGTAGCTGTCTGGTTCCTGCGGTCAGTTCTACCTTCTTATTTGTTATCATTACTTGGGCTTGGGCCAGTAGGTGGCCACCTTAATAGTTAATTTTATAGCTTCTATTGAATGGATCTCAATAATTAGTGAAGTATGTTAGGCACGTGTGTCATGCTAACTAGTTACTGTTAAAACTCATTAAAACAGCAAACGGCAATTATCTCCAACACATGAATTAAAAAGGTGAGAAAAAAAATAAAATGCCAGAATTAAAAATTTAAATTTGATTTATTTATAATTATGAAATGTAGGTATCTGTTAACATACAATCCACTACTCTGTGCGTCACGGCATCGGCAGTTCATCGAAACACGTTGCCTGCCTCTGATCTTAATCACTACTCTGCATAGCAAAGCAGCCTCTGACGCAAACTGACATTAAAATATACATGAGATCAAGTGACGTAATTATTACTAAATTATTTTAATATCTTAAACGTAGTTACATAATCTTATAGTATCACATTTACTTTGGTAAACACTTGAAGGAGACCTTTAACTGTTGGAAGGTACAGTAAGCCGCACGACAGTGGTAACAAACCCAGTATTAGCTAACCTCTTATTCTATGGAAACTCCGTACTATGCTAGGCGAGCTCAAGGTCAAAGTGTTGCCAATGACGTCCGGTGGACTGTGCAACTACTTTCTCATGTATCAAGAAAGATTTTGAAGACAATATATTCACGACATTTTAATTAAACACATTATAGCTTAGAATTATGTAAATCGAATTACCTAAATTAACAATCACTCGACCAGCGAGTGATTAAAACTCTAACTACACATTGCAAAATATTCGTAAACAACTACAAATATGAAAATATAAATGGTTGTCTACCTGCATTACCTACATTCGATAAGCTACCCTTTCAACAGAATTGATTTTAATAATTATACCTATAAGCCGATTGCTCGACATCCATTTTATAGCGTTCAATCCGCTTTCCAATCGGGTTAACTCATAGGATAAGCTTATGTCCACAGAAGGTCAGTAACAGACTTAAAAACGATATTTGATTATTAAGTGATCCTAAAGAGTATCTAAATACCTTTAGAACATAGATTATAAACGGTAAAAGTCTGTAAAGACTTCAAAATCAATCAAACATAGACTACAATTTTAATTTCATATTTGGAAACATGAAACTACAAATAAACACGACCAAAGTTAACACAATCGATAGTTTGCTCGATATCGCGATACATATTGACAATATAAGCAATATACAGTTTCAGAAACTTGGGTAAATATGTATTTCGTATATCTGAACCATTTATTTACAAAACCAAAAGGAACCATGATACGGGTTAAGTACTTATTTCATCAATTTACCGTTTAAATTATTTCACATTATTTTACTAAATTGAAATCGATCAACCTGAGTTTTCTGCGTGCCTGTTTTTTCCCCCATCTCCCATTTGGTTACATCATATTAATATTACAAACTGTCTTAACATATAAAGTCAAAATTAATTGAAAACACTACGCAACTAAATCAAAGAATCTTGAAACAAGATTATTAACTTCAGCCACTTCAATCAAAAGTTTTATTTTGTTTTGTTGAAGTTAATTTGAGGATCAACGGAAATTACCACAAAACTGGCTTGGCTGATAAGCTAGTTAATAGTACAAGAAGTTTAGTAATAAAGCGAATTACGATACTCAACCAGACTTGACAACCAAGTACCTAAAAAGTAATTTCCTTTGACAAAGTTCTCTTTCAAATAAAGGTAATTTATGTATCGCTGCTTGAAATAAAAGTATATAAGATATGATTTCAGAAATATATAGGTCAACTAGAAATCTAAAAGACTTCAAAACGCAATAAGAAGGGATTTTTTCCGCTTTCCAATATCATGTAGCGACGCGACGGGTCAGGGAGCAATATCGACTGAAGAATTTATTTCAATAAAATCTTCACGGAGCAAAGTGCTGGAGCGTGTCTCCGATTGGTCAATATAAGGGCTTTTAGTAAACGTTGATTGGTCAATTATGTCTGTGCTTTGGCTGTTATAAAAATTGCAAAGAATTTCTGTTGAGAAGAGCTTTGTTTTAGTTTCTGTTTTGTTTTCTATAAAGTGAAAAATCTGATGAAAATTCACAAAACTACTTATAATAAAACCTTAAGTTCTACAGGATAGATTACAGTTGCCAGATTATTAAAGATTATAAATATATAGTATACACGTGGAAGAAATCACTAGTTACGATTGTATTATTCATTCATAGTCCTCGCTATCATATAACTGAATAACTCCATCACACCTCGTCGACCACGCACCGAATATCACACACGCTTCCTAATTCGGAATAAAACGCTTCCCTACTAATTTAAAATAAGATTACGAACTCAAACATAGCCGTTCGCGTTCAGTTCATAACGTGCTAACCAGTTCGATGCTCTCGTTGATCAGGTTCTGTGTTCGTTCATCTTCGTCCATGTGTTCCATCTCGTCAAGATCAGCCATTCGGTCGGCTTCGGCGTCATCTAGGAGGGTGTACTCAGTTCGGATGCTGCTGCTATCTTCGCTGTCATTCACGTTGAAGTACGTGACGGTAGCATAGCAGACCCTGGCGTGTTCAGGACTGGACCTGGCTGAGTCATAAGCCGAGTCTGATCGAGTGCTGCCGCTGTTGGACTCATTAGTGCCGTAAGACTCCAAGCTGTCAATCCTCGAGCTATTATAACTGTTATAGCTGCTGTAGTAAGAAGTATTTTCGTATGATTCGTTGATGTGTAGCGGGGGGAGGGAGGCCCGACAGGCGCAGAAGCGTTGTATGTCGATGTCTGCACGTGCGTCGACGGTCCCGCTGTAGGACGGCGAGCGGGACAGCTCCGGGGAGATCCGGTTCCGTGTGTTTTTACGGCTCTTATTCCGCTTGAACAGTTTGAAGGCCTGCAAAGAGAGATATGGGGTTAATTGAGTATTCATTGGCATAATTGTGGGGATGATCAATTCAAAGGACGGATATGTAATGTTGGCTTAGGTTATGTCCTATTCCAACAGTAAAATTTTGGTGTATTGATACATGTAATGTGTGTGAATTATAATCAATTGATTATAATAATCCTTATCGAATTATTAGCAATTGACTCGCCCCCTATTACCCAATTACCGCCCCTTTAAATATATGATATGTTATGATAATATGTTGGTAGGACCCTTCGGGGACTACAAGCGTTTTGCTATTGTGTACTTTTGTGTTCATTAAATATTAATAGGTACTATTAATTTAATATCTATATATCTATCCTTATCCTTGAAACACGTGATCAACTTAGCTCATAAGTTTTACGACACCCAAAACCGTTCAAAGGCAGCCTAAGTACATAATCAAGCCAAAATATATCCGCCATTACGAGTACCAACGCGACCAAACGCGGCGACATGATACAATGCCGACGCTATAATATTATCGACTTATCATCTACTTATGGCGTATTAGTTTCCACTTCAAATTATGTCCTTGTGACTAAAAATATCTACACAAGGATCATATCATTAGCATTTAAGCATGTACTATGTCGGGGTCAACTCTGAGTAGGTACACATTGTGAAAATTTCAGGGTCATAATGTATCGTGTTACCCAGAGATATGATGTCAGTCAGATATGCAGTCGCTCCATGTAAAATATTGGGATCCAGCTGCATCCAGCCACACTGGAAGCCAACCCTAACATACCTAGTTGGGATGGTAATGACAGTATTACCTTCGAACCGAAATGGATTTCATGGTCTATGCTTGCCTTGTTCAGACTAGACCAGTGGGATCTACATGTCTACGAAAGCACTTTCCTAAATGACCTTATGACAAAACATAAACTGTGCGTCTGGCGTACCCTAAGGCTGGCCAATCATTCTTGCTATTTCTTTTTTTTGACTGATTATGTACCATGGCTTAAAGCTAATTTACACAATGCGAGTATTACGAGTGTCACCAATTTGGCGTTCTCACATTATTTTGTTGTATTAATCATTGGCTATTCTTAATTAGTCTAAGAGCGAAGGGTGAGAGCGGTCAGGCACCGATTAGATCGGTCTAGTGATTTACAGTTCAGTCGATATGCGGGTCCTGAGCTCACCAATATCATATAGGATGTTTACCTTAGTACTGTGAATTGGTTCAACAAAGCGTAGACACTCCTACTCGTATTTGTAAATGAAAAGTAGTGGTAGTAGTGAAAACTGTTTCATTGTTTCACTTTAGCTTATTTGACATGAATAACGTCTTACTGAACGTTGCTTGCTAACACTACTTGTCAATCAAATTTTTGTAGGTACCTAAACCAATATTTCAACGTTTCTTGAAAGGCTTTCATCCTTTCAAGAAAAATAGAGCTCTTTAAAGGTCAGACCCTTTTAAAATTGAACGATTGGCAACTAAAAAGAATCCTTTTTATTAAAACTATTAAAACAGGGCATAATTTAATGTCTGGCCAGTAACTAAGGCTATTGACATGACCTTCAATACTCCACCCTAGGCAGACCTAACTACTATGTTATGCTAATCACCACGGTCGTTTAGTCTGCAATTAGTAAGCTAAGTAATTCAAACATAACGACTACTCCGTCCCTTGGTAGAGCTTTTGAAGTTCTAAGCTCAAGCTCAAAAAACATTAAAAAAAAAATTCAGTGCGTAATTCAAGTTATCAAGCATACGAATTTTTCAGACAAATGAAAGAAAAGATTAGGAATTTCCTTCACGTTCAATCCTTCGGATCGTGATTGAAAATGTCTAACGCAATTGGGATTCCGGTCAGAAAATGCTATTATTAATCATCGATCCTAAAGACCTTTACTTAATATCTAAACTATACTCATATATCTATTACCCAATGTCACTATATTACCAAATAGATAATAACATCCAATAATTGGGCATCACTGGGCACGACTGATAACATTCCGCGTAAGTACCTACTGACTGACGTGTGTATTAGGTAATGTGTTATGTATTACGCAGGACAGCCATGGGGGGTGAATTCGCGTGTGATAAGACAATGATAGTCAACACGTGTTCGTAATAATTGGTCGATAGAGTCCTTTTTGTACGAACGTTTAGTGGAAAGGTTGCTTAACGTTTGTCGCTTACGGGACATCTTCCCTTATTAGTAAACCGTGAAAGCTTAAAGCAGTGTTTGAAAGGTTGCTCAGTTCTGAACTTTGATAAAAGGAAATGGTCTTTTGATCCTAACTTATTGGGATGGGGGACTTTGAAGGTGTCTGTTACTTTAATTATGTTTTTTTAATTGAAAAAGATGAAAGTCAAAGGGTAAAGTAAGCCTATTGGTTTTAGGATTGAAAGGTGGTGGATAACGTTTACCTTTTTCCTCAACAGTGAGATTTAATAAGTTAACAATTTATTATTCAGATACGAATGTAATCGATTTCGAGAGGAATGACGAAAATGTCGTGAGGAAAGTTTTAAATATGAATGTGATGCTGGATATAAGAGTAGAGGAAGACCAAAGAAACGATGGATGGACTGTGGGAAGGGTGATATGGCAAGGAACGAGGTGTCCAATTAGATAACGAGCAATAGAGAAGTATGGAGGAAGAAGACATGCTGCGCCGATTTGTGATGCAATAAATTAGGAATTATATTTCTAGAGCAGGTCAGAAATAACTAATCGTCAGATAGCCTGGAATGTAGCGCAATCATTAATAAATTATTCAATGCTCGTTGCAGATAGTTAAATTAGGGCAATCGGCTATCACTAAGAGTGCAGTTGCTTTAATATTTGCTCACGATAAGAGAACTGAGATAAAGGTACCGTTTAAAGAGATAAGTATAGTTATGGAAATTATGCTCAGGGCTTCGAGAATTTGAAGGTGATGAGCCTAATCAACCTTTGAAGTTCCCACAGCTGGGAAACAGGCATCCTCTGTGAGAAGAAGTGTCCCAGTGTGATTTTTTAGTTCTAGGAAATGCCTGTTTCCTATAGATGTCGTTTTCGTGGCCATGAGATAATTAGTGAGATAAAGAATCGCTGTAAATGTTTTCTTTCTTGAAGATTATGACATTTTGAGTTGATAAGCTTATCACATCTTCACAAGCATACCAGTAAATACGCCTTACTTTATTTAATTTAAACTACATTTTACCTGTTGTGTTAAAAATAATAATACGAAGAATGATTTGTCAACTGATGTTGCCACTGAATTAAATAGTATTGTTTTTGCAATACAATACTATTATATGAATGAAGTTTATTATTATTAACTAAGTACCTACTTAAGTGGATCTAATCCTCGAAATTATGTACCTAGTCGATGATTTTGGTGCACGGTAAAACTAATGAGTTTATGTTAGCACCAACTTTCAATGAATAAAATGTATGTGTACTAACGAATTATTAAATAAATATTACCTATCATTTACGGGTAAATTCACTAAATGACACACCTTGTTTGTTTAACTATCGGGGTAAATTAAAACCGATAATGATGTTTATGGTGACGAATTACAGACCGCAGTTTCCTGTAGTGATAAAAAGATAAACAAAACGAGAGTAGACATTTAATACTTTGTACAAAAAAACAGGGAACGTTAGTCGTATTGCTAGCTACATAGACAAATAAAAGAGCATTTTATATCAATGGTGCTACGGTTGTTATCGTAATAACAGGTAAATAATTATACTATTATCGGTAGTAACTAATCTTGTTATTTTTTTCGTTATTTTTCCTAGTATTACTCGTCCTGAGAAACTCAATGACATGCAACGCGATGAGTGAACAGTTTAATTTTCCTGACCATTTTTCTGTAATTATGTATCTACATACCTAATTAAAAACGTCATGCATTTGCCTCGAAAGTTAGTCAGTCAGGAGTGTAACAATGGTACACCCACACTTCGCCAAATCACCTACATACCTAATTTGTTTCCCAGAATCACTGCGTCCTTCTATAATAGTGATGTTGTGTTATGATAACACAGTCACCTTAGCCCTAATTAAAATATGGACTATCAGCTACCGCTGTTCGTGTGGTTCGCAAATATTTGTCATAATTTGCAAAGAAAACACTGTCGAATTTTCATTTGCCAACCTTGTAGGTTATAGTAGGATTACATACACGGTGGAAGGTGACACCTTTTAAAAATCTGCTGTTTCATACAAAAGTGACTTACTACATGGTCAAAATGTATGCAATAGCAGTTTTTTTTATTGTGTTATCTTGAATTATGCACTGAATCCACAGTAAAAGGCTGTATCATGATGGCCTTTTACCGGGTATACTTAAATCATTCACGGAGACTCGAATGAAAAAAGTTTTCAATCTAATGCAGAAGTTCTCAGAATAGTCTTTACCTTTCTGCATTTAAATGTAAAGGTACTTACTACAGGTAACCCTAAACTTATAGCCTTCCACGATGACATTTTTGCGATATTTTTATTTTTTATTTTACTTGCTCCTAGATGATGAAAATCCTAATGTAATATATAATTAAAGCCAATTTGAACCTCAAGCTTATAATTAAATGTATTATTTTAAGGAAGAGCGCTGTTGTCTGAGATACAGATATTCATTTATCTAGTTCAGACACAGATTTCTTGTCGAATTTCTGTTTATATACTTAAGCTTCCTTTAAAATAGTTTTTATGTAATGTATGCATCTCACTTGAATTGAATAAAATTATCTTATCTTATTTAACTACTTACTATGCACGTGCATATTGCAATACATTGCTATCAACTTTCATAGTGTTACAGTATCACTAGAGATATGAAACTTGTTCAGACGAAGTGCTTTACACGCGTGATTCAGCTCGCGCGATGGTGCAACATCCCGTAGATATCGTTAATGGAGAAGTGAGGCAATAACTATGTATTATTAATGGCTATATGACAAATGGTTTCCAACATAAGTTCACGCCTACGTAGAAACTCAAAAGTATATTATATTCCAGGTTGAGTTACCTATTAGGTGTGAACAGTCAATGGCGTTTGCAACTTACGTTTGAAAGCCTAGCTAACTTAGTATCCATACAATACATTGTCGGTTCATACACATCACACGCGTTGGAAGAGACACACGGACCCTTTGCATGAAACAGCAGATTGAATAAATAACAATCAATCAGTCAATTATTTATTTTGTTAAACATAGATATGGTTACACATATAAGTATTTAGTGTCTTAAATGTGCTCTGTTTTGCCAATATATGTCGTACAAAATTAACATAAATAAGCAATTATAATTAGGGTGACGTGTCAATAGATTACATTATAATTCAATTTATTTGTCAGTTAGGTAATCTGGTCATTACAAGCGGCAACAGTCGAAACAGTTCATGGCTTGTCTAGAATCATTATGTACTAATCCACGGTATAAGTGTTAAACACAGGTATAAGCTATATGCCGCACTCTCGCCTTTTAAAAGCTTTGTATCTTAAGTTTATATAGAAGTAGCAGCTATTCACCGCCGTCAAATCTAATGTCAGCATATGGAGCAAGTTCAAGAGGTTTTCGTTTTTCGCTAAGTGGTTTTCTTAGAGTAGATACATAATATCAATAATAACTCATGGTCTTTTCAAGTATTTTGCCATCACTAAATCTAATCATCTACGTAGACGAGTTGTTATCTAAGATAAGTTCAATGACCAATGATCATGAGATTTTCGCATAAAATTAAAAAAAAAACTATATAATAATCGAGCTTGAACGACAGACTTAAGGGCTATATATCCCTCAAATGGCTTAGCATGATCCTCCGTTACTCCTAAAATACTGCAGCAATAATTTTGAAATAAATATACGGTAAAGTTGAGGATTAATGCTAAGTCTTATGTGTGACGAAAACACGATTTCATAAACTTTTCTTGATAGAAAAAAAATCCAAAGTTACCTCCAAATCGAACAATAAACCGCTGGTATTCAAAAAGTACTTGAAATTAGACCATGAAACTTTGCATACTAACTGAACTAACTATAAAGCAGGTCTTAAGTGGTTTATTTTTGTAGTCCAATCAATAGATTTTTTGTAAATCGCAAAAATCCACTCATTTCGCACTATTCGGACTCATTTCGCACTATTCTGACAGTATTTCAAACGAAGTTTGAACCACCACAAATAGAGCTTCTAATTTTAGGGTTAGAAGGGCCTTAAGGAATGATAACACTTATCAACGCGGAATTGAATTCCAGTCAGAAAAAGCAATAGGTACAAATCATAAACACAATATAAGCGAAAAAGACATCAATCATCTCGTTTCGCTTATAATTATCATTCAAGAGCGTCATTAAAACTCGTACAAACAAACATAAATTCACAAGTAAAAGTGAAAAAGCAATAATTTAATAAGTCAACTATATCACGTAATAAAGTGCACATATGTAAACTGGCTGTATGCGCTTGCCGTACGCACGCTAACTGTGCGCGTGGGAACCGGGGGCAACGCGGGCGCACCTGCCCCACCAGCACTGGCGGAGTACGGTTATTTGCATATTGTGGTGCCAGTTTATAATGTTACGCTTCCAGCATTTTACTAAATGGTGGTTTAGCTAAGGATTAGTGTACCGTAAGGTATTAAGAAGCTGTTAAAATACGGTTTCTTTCAGTTCTTCATAGCATGTAAATTATAATTACTAAGGAGCCTTCCTGCCCTTGTCTATGTTACTTACCTAATACACAAACCACAAACCTAACAAATAAAAAATTATATTGTATAATCGCATCATCCATAATTGCATTTAGAATAATACCAATACACACGATCAACACGCTCCCCATTTTTTTCGTCACACGATCAAACCTAAAAAGACGATCTACCCTAAAAAAATGCAGGGGAAAGTCAAGCGTTAACCACTTTTACCAGCCCTTAATTCCTCGCCATACTGTTTATAAAACAGTAATACTATCGCGTAGTAATACTATTCCCATGTTGTCGACCACGTGTGCCACTGCGGCGGGCGTGGGAAAGAGGGGGCGGCGCATGCGCACCTGTCTGTTCTACAGTTATATTTGTGTACTATACGACTTTGCCCGACTGCGGGGTGAAAGGAGGTATGTGTTGGTATGTATCTTTGTTTTAGGATTGTGAATGTTTGAGCGTAAAATGAGGTCTTAAGTGCAATAACTTTGACAATACAATAATTGGTCCTTGCAGACGATTTTTATAATGGTGTCAAAATTCAAAATTATTCATCGAAACTATCCGATAAAAAAAAACTGTTTCACAGATGAAAGCTTCGGTAGGTACCTATTGCCGAGTGTCATAGGATTTAAATATATTTTATATCAAAACAAGAATCTTTACGCGACCATAGTCACAGGCAGACGCTACATAGTTCGTAATAATTTTGAGTAAACACTTTTTAAGTTCAATAATGCGGTTTTATTGAGTCACCTAAGCTTTCCATGATTGATTTAATTCCTTTCTTATGTTGTTTTTTCCTGACAGTGTGTCATGCGGTGAAATAAGCACACGGTTAACAATAGTATCTACTACTATGGCAGGTTTCCTTTCTATGAAACACGTAAACCAAGGATAAGTCGACATGAATAAAATTGTATGACAGAAAACCCCATACTATAAAACTCTCCACACCGCTAAATTATGTCTATTAATAATTTCCTAGAATATTATATTTATTTACTTAGTAATCACATACTCGTCATATACCTACATACGTCAGGTATACGTAATTACCATAGCATAACATCATCGATACCCGTTGACTAATTTTCCTTATTCACCGACAAGGAAATATACTTACGTAGTTGTCCTCTAATTACTAAACAATGGATTGATTGACGTTGCAAAATTTACCAGAAAATGCACATTTAGTCAGAGAGGAGCTTCCCACTGAGACCTCCTGATTCATAAACAAAATAAGTCTATGATGTTCCCGCGGCTGGGATGCAAGCCTATGTGTGAGGGAGTGTGCCGTAATCCACCACGCGGGCCCAGTGCGGGTTGTTGCGTGTCACATTTCTTCGAATGTGTGGTTCCAGGACATGCCAGTTTTGTCAGTATGTTTTCCTTCACCGTTTTGAGAACTGTGACTAAATAAATTACATAAGATAACACACCTGCTTAGTACCGAACCTACAACACGTATTTCAGAGACACCACTAGCCCACCAGCACCTAAGTCACGTGGTAACTAAATAACTTGGAGGTTCAATAACAACCTGGTACCAAGGACGAAGTTCGGAAGACTTACAAAACTTCATTGTTTTACCATTTCATTGTTTATTAATTAATGTTTAGCGAATACCTACTTACTCGAACGAAATTTCAAAGTTTGGAAAAGATGTTTTATTTTTGTGGGAAAAAAATTACCAGTCTTCGCTTTATGTTTTGAAAAGAAAAGTGAAGCAAATTAAAAAAATCATTAATGCAAATTAAACTAAAGTAATTTTGTTTGTCAACAAAACATTTTGTAAATACGTGAACAAGATTGAAATTTAAAACTGCCAACCATGATTAGATACAAATTAAGTTTTGATTTATCCGAATTTAATTCGCTATCGCCTCATAAGTATCCTACTTACCTTGTATCGACTAAAATGATTATGTATTTTGGTTTTTCCTACAAAAGTTCAATACCATAATATTGTTTGATGCACCAAAAATTAGAAACTAAATAAACCAAATCAAAAACTTAATTTACCTAAGTTATTGCCCTGAATCTATTATTGTATTAGTACAAATAAAAACTATTGAATGTTTTTACTTACTGAAAGCGTTTTCCAATAACATTTTAGTTCAAAAGCAAAAACTACAAAATAATCTGGTCCTCACAGCCGAGAATGAAATAATCTATTGCATGTGTAAATAATCTAGTATCCCCAAGATCTTTTAGAAATTTAAATTGAACAAATACTTTAGGGTAAATCCATTTTATACTACCAAGAAATTGTTGACGTACCTATATCGTTTCTAAGAGCCTCAGAAGATATTTGTTTAGGATTCAGTCCATTAGGCAATGTTTAACAAAAATTTTCTATTTTGGGAGATAATCCAGTTTTCTTACATATTATATTCTTATTAAACAAATTGAAATTAATATTTAATTCACGACCTTAAAAATTAGGGCGCACTTATTTTTACAATAATTTTGATCCTAGCACGAGTAACTCGGTTCCTTTACGGTACCTTTCCAAATATACTTCAATATCAAAAACTAAATATTTCATGAGACAAAACTAAAAGGTTTTCTTATTTTACTTTTAGTTAACATCTTCGTGTTTTAAATTAGTTTATTAAATATGAATAATTTAAAACATCAAAGCTCACGCTTTTAAGGTCGTATGTTCTGAGAAATATTTAAAATTAATGGAAGAATACAGAAATTCTAGGGAAGACGTCGTCGTGGAGAAAAACTTTCATTTTATTTTATTGGTTTGAGGAAACGTGAAATATGCTCAATTAACTTTGTGTGTGAAACGCGTAATATGGAAAGTTACGTAAATTAGGTCCTGTCTATCTACTATCTTATATATCTAAGAGATAAATTTCCATTTAACCAGGTACCTACATTTAACCTAAAAAGTTTTAAACAAGGTAAAATAATTAAAACACAAAAACTCAGTAATTGTAAATTGTTCCTGTAATATTAATACGCAGTTTACAACTTTATAGAGAAAAGGAAAATTTCGATCAATTTTTAACAATCCTTTAAAACATAGTCGGGGAAAATGTCGTAGAAAACTTTGCGTCGAAGCCATATGAAAGGTTCCTACCGTAAAAAGTTTTTAAAACGTGGTAAGTAAAGGTCAGAGTGCAAACGCGCGGCGCAAATACAGAAACTTTTCCTTTCATATAACGTTAGCTACATTTAAGGAACGCTATCAAGTTTCACCAACAAGCTTGTATACCTTGCTAAGGAACAAGCTGTTTTCTCCGTAATCCATTAACATCCATCTTCAAACGTAATTACTATCATCATTCCCAAACAAAACAAACACTCTTTATCTTAAAGACTTGACATTTGGCACACTCCCTTAACAATCATGGCGCACGGAACAAACGAATCTTTCCAATAATTTATTATTAACATTATTGTTTGCACAAAGTACATTAACATTGCCGACATATAATTAAATAATTTACACTTATATTTAACAGATAGTGAGCATAAATTATGTCCAGATAGTAACAAATGGTATTTAATAAGGTAGCCTACTCAACTTTGAACTGTGGACGTACTAGGCTCTCATGAGTAACTAGGAGACTGCTCGACCACTTAGGGTACATCTGAGCTAGTAAAATGCTTTCGGAGAATGTCCAACAGATGTCTAATTCGGAGAAGAGAAAGTTATCAAGATGTTATTGTTTCTAAGTTTGATTTGATTATGAGAATTAGAAGTTTGGAGCTTTTGAGTATGGTTTGAATTTATTTTATTACCAAGCTAATTATAAAAACTTTTCCTAATAAACTCGTATCGGATGAAGCGTCAACTTTGTCAAATTTCAAACCACAATACAAACAAGAGATTACTGTTCAGCCTACCCTATTCTAGTGTTTTGATAAAATCTCTTTATAGCGGTCTCAGAAGAAATCCTAAGATCTCAGATAACTCGAGGTGAAGTTTTTCTTTGTTTGCTCAACAAATTCCATGGAGAACTTGTTCAAATAGATCATTTTCACGATACGAGACGTCCTAGGTCTCGCAAGCCCGTCTTTTTGACGATGCAAAATTGATGTTTGTGGAAAACTTATGTGCGGGATATAACGGTTTTATTTAGTATGCCCGTAATTCGGTCTTTAACAGAAACCTAAACATTCTTGTTTTTAAGAACTTTGTTTTGGTAAGTACTTCACTATTGTCCCTTTCTCTTTAACCATATTTTAATTAGGTTAGTTTTTCTTAACTATTTAAATACTAAACAATATCATCATCATCTGCCTAGCCTTTTCCCAAGTATGTTGGGGTCGGCTTCCAGTCTAACCGGATGCAGCTGAATACCAGATAGAATAACATAACATAACTACTAAATAATATGTTTCGTCATAAATTAAAAAATAGTCGTCGTCCCCTACATAAACTTGTTTAGCGAGATGTGAGTGAACTACAGTTACACCTCAGCCTCAGCATTCGGGGCTTACAGGAGTGATGGTACACCGTAGTTAGAATTCACCTAATCAATTGACACGCCACCGTGCACCGCAATATTGACCAATAGATTAAAAGGTAAACACACCCGGCCCATCTTCTCCGAATCATAACTATGTACAATCAGTCAACAATGCCGGTCCGTACGCCGTAGTATCAACGCGACGGTTTCCATACTACGTCGAAGCACGTCTGCGTCGTTATCAGCTCGTTCGGTAATCATTTACATACATTATTATCACTGTACACCAGTACATAAGGCGCTATGTTTAGGTTACAACATAGTCTCCAATTTGGCAAGATGGGAAAGAATCCTAACAAGGATTGAGTTATGGTTTTTGCGTCTACACGTGTTGTCCTTTTAATTTATTTAATTGATTGATTTATAATAGCTGTCTCATGACAATGCAATTTAGACTTGACCTTATGTTTGGTGCAAATGTGTAGGCAGATAAAGGACTATGAATACTGTAATGGCCTGTCCCATAAAATGGAGACGGTGTGCAATCAGCTGATCACCATACCGCCCCGGTTAAGCTGGTTAGAGACGTATAGCTTGATCGAGCGTAATCAGTTGTTCTGCTTAAGTCTATAAAACCTAAAGTAGTAATTAATGATAACTTGGTTGCATAGAATTGTGACTTTGGAAGAAGAATGTATCCAACAAAGGACTGCAGAACGAGGGCTAAGTCGAATGGTAAATGGTTACTATTGTACAAGAGTCAAATACCTCCTAGGTCTTGTTTACGAAAACTGTTTACCGAACTCATTTGTGTGCGTAGCGTAGTAGTCTGTAGTGTAGTACATATGTAATGTACATAGATTGTGTCCATCGACACTGTTGTTTGACGAAATATCGTCGGTTTGTTTAGAGGAGCGGCATATGAAGTGTTTGCTTAGTTTCGTGCTAAATTCGACATGTCCGTGATGAATCTAGCAGTTTGTTCACTTGTTGCTAGACAATTTGTGTTGTCATTTGTATTATAAATAATGCGGATCATAAGAATATTTTCAGAAAAATACCGGTATGATAATATTTTAGACCGATTTACCAGATGGCCCTGACGGTATTTAGCCCTTGTTACAGTAAGTTTAAGAGGGAAATAAAAAGAATCCAATAGGAAACAAAACACCCGCGGCAAAAAAAAATATAAAGGTGCCGCCAAACTTCATGCATTAATATTGATTTCTTCTGTTAAATCGGCACTAACTCTATAGAATAGACATATCATTCCTAACAATCATCCTTTACTTGTAAGTAGAGATTGTTTACAGACAGCAAAACTAAAACGTAGATAATTCACTCAGTACTAGAGCTGTGTGATAATGATATCCACAATATTTTTCAGCCGTTATCTTTAAGGCACACGCTATAAACAGTGAAAGTGTAATAATATACAGTATCAACAATTCCTTTACATAGAGTGAGAGTAAACACCAACTGTCTGATAAGAACAACGCATTTGCTAATAATTTATGTAACATCACATAGCACAGGGTAGGTTTATGCTGCCGATTTAATAATATTATGTATACTGTTTAAATGTACCGATAACCACAAAAAATTAGTCATTATCTTACTAGATTCATATTGATACTAGCTTAATTGGAAGAACACTACTTAAAAGGAAGTTTGATTAAAAAAAGTAACTAACATAAAAATACTAAACAAAAATATTACCAGTTTGGCAAACTACGCAAATAAAAAAAAAACAAAACACAAAACTATAAAAGCTCACCTTAAGCCATCGCCTTCTGGTCTCCGTCAAGAAATCGGAAAGCACCATCTTCAACACTGATAACAATTGATAACGTTTATTTATGAGTTAAACAATTAGTTACGAGACCGCGTGCGAGCTAACTTGGCGTTGCGTGCGACGTGCGAGCTGGGCCGCGGACACTGAGGGAATGTCGGAGGGCCGCGCGACGCCGTCCTATGTCCGCTCTGCCGCACTCCCCCGCACCTCTTCTCACCCTAGTTCTGCTGGCTAATGTATAGGTTGGGGTAACTTTTTTTGCATTTTTGGGAAAGAATCGTTATTGGAGAAAATCGTACGTAGCTCTTCAATATTTTTTTTGGAAAATTTAATAGACCTGAAAATGTTGCAAAAACAGTATCTCTGATAACGTCTCGGTGCATTTTTTACATCCACAATTCAGTTTAAATATTCATGGACGTATTACTACAATGTATCGTACGTATCGTATTTTGAAACAACATAGAATTTTTTCCATTTAAGTACCTATTTCATTTATAGTTTGAAAAACAGAATGGAGAAAAGTTTAACAAAACGTATCATGATGTAAAAAAAAATGGAAAATTCAGAAACATGACCCTAGAAACATAATCCTGGTCCTGTCAGCCACCGCCCCTCCGTTTTGGTCCTCTGGTCTTAAGGGACGCGTCTGCGGTTATGATTGCTTAATAATCGAATTAAAAAGGGCGAAAAATACAATCAACTAAATGGATGCCGAAAGGGGTGGTACACAAAAGGTTTTTTATTGTGAGAAATGTCTGTTCTAATGAAATTAGCGAGACAGTAAAATAAAATGTTAATTGATTAAGTTTTTGCAATTCTCTTGGAAGAGCTGATGTTTTTCCATTAATAATTTAGATTCAACTGGACATTAGAAATTGTAGTCCCAGTGCGGCGGTTGTCTCTCTTTATAGGATTAGATAAATTACGAATAATACGGTCTAACACGCTTACTCAAATTGAAAAAGTCTCGATGGTAAATTTTTTTCCAATACAAGTTTTTACTAGAATGAAATAAAAATTACCTGCAGTCTAAAAATTGTCTTCAAAAACTCAATCCAACTTTAACCATAAAAAAGTTTTGATCGTGTATCGGTAATACAATCATTTGTGCAGCAATAAAGCTAAAGTCTAATTCTCTAGCTAATCATTACAGCTAGCTAGCGCTCTTATCATTCTTATCTACTGTCAACTGTCAACTATGCTGATTTAATTCACCTTATACAAAAAAAACATAGAAATACTTACTATAAATAAAATGGTATGCCATTTAGTAATGGTATATGTTGACAAACAGACACAGTTACAGCCCTAATGTATCGTGGCAAACGTCACATAATTATGTACATGAGTTGTACCTAGGGAAATGCCTATGTTTAGCTGACCTTAGGACGAAAGTCCCATGAGCCCTTAATTTCATCGGCACACCTATAAAACTTCAAGGCTGCTTGCTTTCGAACGAACTCTTTAACATGCAACCGGATAATAAATATGGTATGCGAAACTTTATGATTTTGAGTTCTTTAGAGGTGAGAGCCAGAGGTGCACTATAGTATTTCCTCATTTCACTGGTAATGATACGTCCCCCATGTAATAACCGCATCAATCAAGAACAAATCCAGACTACGGGCGTCAATTGAAAAAACCCGACGACACTTTTTCCGACCTCGGAATCGAATTTAGGACCATATGCTTGTAGTTCTAGCACTTGCGACTAATAGATCCAGACAGGCCTTAGATCTTATCAGTAATAACGCAAGGTAGACAACACTACATAAATAGGACCAAGCACGTAAGCACCACAATAGTTTACTCGTAGCAACCGTTACCCGAGGCGGAGTTATCGTGCCATCGACAAAACACAAGTTACAATTACTATTATGGTAATAATGTGGAGACGTTCGAGACAACACATGGTGTGGGGAGTTATTAACTTCGTTCTGGTCTTGTGACTCGGAATTTATTCTTATTATATGCCTTTTCCCATGGGGGTAGACAGAAAGTACAGCACGTCACCTGCTGCGAACCCAGCATACTCCTTGTGCTTCGTCCACGTTCATTTATTGCGCGATACACGAACGTCTGAACTATTTCAAGAACATCACTAGTAAGGTCAGGTTTCAGTACATAAATTATAATTATTATTTTTTTGTTTAAGAATGAAATCATCTGCCAAGCCTTTTCCCAACTTTGTTGGTGTCGGCTTCCACTCTTACCGGATTCAACTAAATACCAGTATTTTACATAGAGCGACTACCTGTCTGACCTCCACAACCCAGTCGTACTGGTTAATATAATACTACTCCTTGGTAAGAGTGGTTGACAGATTTTAAGAGTGAAATATGAGTGATGAAATGAAATATTTTTTTACTTATATTCATCAGTTACTTGATAGTTTATTGTTACAAAATCCGCATGTAATTGTCAGCCTTTTATTATTTATTTACAAACCTGTTGTTCCTCTGCTGAGCTGAGAAGAGCTTTTACCCACCAATGACAAAACCCGTATGAAAATCCATTACAACAGGATAATCACCTCAATATAATGGTTTTACCTAATATTCGCTGAATTACGTAAACGATTGGCCCGGGAATCGGTAAACAAGAAGAAACAAAACTTTTGTTACAAAAAGTTACACCTACTGGAATACACACCACTATAAGGAAAATCTTATTTATTAATGACCAGGTTACTGACCTCATAAGTCTTGGTTTACTGTGAATTTTAATCTGAGAGTGAAACATAAACAAATTAACTATATAAACAATTAAATTCAGTGGAAAACGGTGTATGACGCTTTGCGTGGCAATGAGTCGACGTCTTATAAAAAACTTGACTTATGTTGATTTATGCAAATCCAAGTGAGAAATACCTTCAAAGGTTTGTAAGCAAATATGTAAGTACATCAAGGGGTTTCTGTAAAAGTTGGCCACTTTCGATGGCCTGAAGAACGCCCGATCTGAACTCAAACAATACAACTGGTCAATCAATCAAAATATTTAGTGTTAATTCCGCGAAAAAGTAGCCAGGCTTGCCCCGGCTGGCACTGCCATCCCGCCCGCAAATATATTCACATGCAGGAAAAATAATATTAATTAGCATGTCATGGATCCAAACCTGGATTGTTTTCGCTGAATTAGCACAAAATATTTTGTTAACATTTAATGTCATGGATTTCCTCAAAATAACGTTTGATCCCTGATTGGCAAGACTGGTAGACTCACACAATATAAAGTAGGTAGTCAAAGTACCGTCGACACGGAAAGATGAAAAAGAATCATCCAGCGATGTCAATGTTCAATGTTTAGCACGCTTAGCAGTTTCCTAGAATTCTTCTTTAATAATGCGCCTCTACACCAAAAGGTAAGTTATTTTGTTCCCAAACTGGAGTTCTGGACTAACATTGACAAACCCAAGCATTCGCGGTGGCTTTGTTCCAAGCTTCCAGGCAAAATTGTGGAACTGCCCACGCTATATTATTTTTGGATTACTTTGTGTGAAAAGTTAATTTAGCCAATGTTATATAATAAGGCTTACTCATTAAAAGATATATTGATTAAAAGTGAGACTTCAGAGGGAAATTTTGACCCATTATTATAATTTGAAAGCTTAGAATCTACTTTGCAGATAAGTATTTACTCACATCAGTCAGAATCTGGAGAGTTCCTTTGAGTGTTTTCAGAATTATTAAAAATTGGCCCTTTTGGTACCATGTTTTAAATTTACTAAAGGAAACTACTTATCACTCTAACGCAATTGAACTTGTCAAGTTTTATACAATTAATTTAAAGCACAAATTAACAGTGATAATTTGTTATCAATTCATTGTACTTACACAACAATATAAAAATACCAAATCAGCAAGTTGCAGGCGTCGGCCATTTTGTTTTTATCAAAGTGAGCAAGTACAGCTTTATTATGTACGCACAATTTTTATTATTTATATTGACTAACTTACTTACTTAGGTTCTTTCTAACCACATTCATAACTCAGACTATTTTTCATTCATGAATCAGAGTGTAAAATGCGCTCACACGTATTATTTACTTATTCATGTATTTACCTATTTCATTCAGTACGTATGTAAATAGTAAAATGTGTAATAGGTTTAATGTATATTGATTAGTGACATAATTTCCTTTTATAATAATTAGGTAATAAATGAGGACAAAGGGATTGCCCCTAACGATAACCATAGCCTTTTTTGCCTAGTGTATTCTTATTCCCGAAGAAATGTTCATAAAATCAACGGAAGGAATAGTGTGTCCGATCTGACCCGCGATTTTTGGGACATTGCCTCTTCCAAGGCTTTATACGTTAAGCAATTTCGCTTAACGTATAAAGCCTTGGAAGAGGCAATGTCCAAAATACCGGTCACCCACGCAATACCCTAAACTGCCTTTGCCGTGGCGAAGCACCAATGCCGTGGGCCAAAGTTACGAACATTCCTCAAACATTCTGCTGTCGCTACAAACTTCTATAAATATTACACCTTTACCTTATTTTATGAAATTGGCTAAGGCATTTCATAACATGACAAACAAGTTCCTAATCTGGCAAATTTGACAAATTCCTCTTACGAAGTATAATTAGTAGATTTAAGGATCTCTGCTTTGCCCGCGGATTCTCCTACGTAATTTGTTTTCTTACATGAAAACTTGAGGTTATACCTTATACAGGGAATTAGGGTAATCTACAGACATACTTTAAAAGGCTCTATTCACCTAGTACCTATTCATGATCAGCTGTTCCCTAAATTTTTACGAGATTTTTTTTTCTCTCAGAGTTGATCCTACGGTACAAAATATTTTCATGAATATGTATTCCTTTAATTATGTATATCATTAGCCGACCCCAACATAGTTAGGAAAAGGCAGATGATAATGATGTTGTATATTATGAAATTAATCGTAAGTCTCATTAAAATTCATGATTATTTCAAGGATGCTTATTTTAATACTCAAGGAAAACTCCGCGTAAAACATTACAATTTAATCAATAATTGAACAAGGATAAATTCCTAATTATATAAAAATACCAATATGGCTTCAGTAACCTTCTCCTGCTTGGTAGCCCTTGGGCCCTGTGAACTGGGTCAAGGAGCGAGGTCCCCCAGTGACCCTTGGAACCTTAAACCAGTG
The DNA here is from genome assembly GCA_941918905.2 of Xestia sexstrigata. Classification (NCBI taxonomy): domain Eukaryota; kingdom Metazoa; phylum Arthropoda; class Insecta; order Lepidoptera; family Noctuidae; genus Xestia; species Xestia sexstrigata. The sequence continues at coordinate 1,394,718 of OW799201.2, read as the reverse complement.
ATCTCTCATATAAAACGTTCCTTGGTGTTAATTAAGGTATTTTTAGGGGTTTTTTCCAAGGTGAGAGTGGATGAATGAAAAGCTATAAATTTAAATTTGTTGGTGATTTGGAGGTGACTCAAGTTTGTTCATATGTTTGTTTATTAGGTTAAATCTTGCAACTGAATTTTAAAACAGTCATCCCCAACCGATTGAGCTAAAATTTTGCATACACGTTTAGTTTGTATAAATAATATATAGAACTATATATAATATTATATATTATTTAAATAAAAGCTGGTTTTTAAAAATGATTTTTTATTTATATTGCCCTTACGAAAGAATGATTGCTGTAATTTTTGTCTAGTAGTAAATTTTTTCCCCGACGTAGACAATCAATTTTGACCGAGGCTAGAGGTCAGTGTCCTGAGAATGGGAAACAGTTCGCCATCTTTCACAAGGTGCTCGAGTATGTTGGCAGCATGTGTGATCTACGGTCGACATCTAAAACGTTTTACCTTACCTTTAGATAAAATCGACTCGTCAAAGATATTTTAGAGTAGAAAGGAGCTGATTTTGTGAGAGGAAATATAGTTTATGTTAATCGGTTCAACAGTATGACACAAAATTTATTCTTCACTGTTTTATTTTTGCCCCCGATCAGGCGGCGAGAAATTATTTTATATTTTTTTAAATAATCCATAAAAACAGTGAAGAAAAACATCTTGAGGCATGTGAGATATACCAGCCCGCAACTAGCGTGGTGGAAAACACGCAGCTCACTCCTTTTCATGAAGAGGGGGCCTACATTTATATCCCAGCAGTGGGACCTTCATAGGCTGATTATGATTATGTTAATCCCTATCAAATAGATAGATACTAGATATCACGTTTCACTATTAATAGTTTCATAGAAAAACTTACGCTAGACTAACATCTTTCCTCTTACCTAGTAGAACTGAACGAAGGGAATACCCCTACACCAAAGCCGTGCTTGACTGACCGTACGTCATATAATAATATATGGACAAACATGATCATTGCTAACCACCAGTTTCCTGTCAGTGCGGCTAGGCCTGCGTCAGATAGGCGTGACTTATTAGTGAAACGGGATTCTGCTTTTGTACCATTTTACTTTTTAAATAGAATCACTGATTATTCACCATCATGCATGTTTTGTTATGACTAGATACATATAACCAGCAACCTAACAAACCAAATTATGCTGTAGGCGGCTAGGCCCTAGCCTAGTGGGTACGATGGGTAGTGATTTTGTACCAAAAATACAACTATCCGACTGCGGGCTCAAGATGGCCGCTGCAGATCCAATCTGGCCAAATGGGTTATCATCGATCCATACCAAAGTCAGTGTGGAGTTCTGCCACAACATCGCATCCATCGGGCACGACTATCTGCACCTTCAAAAACTTGAACGAGGCACTGTCGCTACGTGCTGGTCGGACCAAATTAAGATCATCGACAAGACTTAAAGAGTTATCCTAATAAAAGTGTGAATAGGGTGTTTGTAATGATAAAATCTTGCCCAGCCAACAGTCTCCCGAATGTCCTACGATCAGGACTAAACTGGGCTAATCTCGGACAGGCAATATTATTTAAATTTCTGGTTTTTGGATGAATGCGAAAGAGGAACCCTAATTTCAGGCTTAGGATGTAAAAAGGACCAACCTGGGCTTTCATTCTGTAGGAATCTAAAGGCAGGGTAGGCTTATTGAAAACGAAATTAATTTCATAGAAATAACGTTCTATAGAATTGACTGATGATTGAAAGTTGATGTATTAATAGAACACTACAAATTATTAGAGAATTGTCCCTATCCTTCTTTTGTTTGTCATGTGCTGCCCTCCCGCGGGAATGGACAGCGTCATCAACAGTTTATGTGCGACACTACCACACCGTGTAACTCATCTGGGACCATAGCATGACGGCAATGTTGTTCAATAATTAGTTAGTAAGACTTGGTTGACCCAAGGTTTTGCTTACTTAGTATCGAGGGATATTTTGAGCTATTACATAACAGCACACCTGTAATCCGTGAGGGTTAGGTTGACGTGTAGCCTGTAATATTCTAAGATGGAAGACAATAATAGCACAATATCAGAGATGTTCCTTATGGTGTTTGATTTTGGTTCGAGCATAGCACAGCAGAAATTGCTGCTAAAAGGTAATTTAATGGGAGTAATTTTTAATCGATCCATGTTCAGAAAAGGGTCAAACGAAAGCCTTCATTATGATAAAAGATACATAAAAAACAAGCTTAAATATAACCTCATCTACACGTCGATCTAAAACCCAGTCCAACCGTGAAAGTTTTATTATTAGCCAGGACGAACCTCGGCTCCTAACGAGTAGATTATAAAAAGGGCACTTTCAGACGATTCGCCGGTGAGGACAGGTGCCATGAATACTGATATTGTCGCCGACGTCTGAGAGGGCTTTGTGAATGCTAAACAATGAGTGTCAGCGACCAGCAGTTACAGGAATGAATACACATGTACGGGATGAACTAGGACCTGGGTGGTTTATATGAGATGACGTTAGTTTTGCTACGGTTTGCTACTGCTTCGTTTGAAACTCTTTTTGAGTTCTACTTTTAAGCTTGTCGATGGCAATGTATGATGAGTAGGCCTTTTTTATGTTCATGTTTAAAATCTTTAATTAACGGGCAGATGATGGTTTTACCACCTACTAACCTGGGTTAGTACCTGGGTTTTTAGGGTGGGTAGGGTCCCTTAGATCTCTATAGAACTAAGTAAAATATTATGTAGAATAATTCTGCCATTAGGCAGGTCATGCCTTCTAATAATCTAGTTTAAAATAATGAGAGATTGTTATATTGTTACCCATTAGCCAGTACTTAATGAAATATGTTATTCAGAAGTTGTCGTTTAGGTATAATAATCGCCATAAGCAAGTATTACTCAATCATACCGAACGGCTGAATTGATTTGGATGAAATTTGGTACAGAGATTGATCATAGTCTGGAATAGTACAAAGGCCACTTTTTTCATACTCTAACTCTAAGATTCACTAGTCAATAACCCAGCCTTTCGCTCTCCAGTGATGAAAACGTAATAAAAGACAACTCCTACTAACGACCTATCAGTGATTCCAAATGAACAAAACTGTTGTTAGCACCTGCTGATTCCCTCAGTTCACAAACCAATTACATAATTGGTTGAATCCAATAATAAATTATACCTTGAACGCAATGCCGCGCAAAACGTAAATTAACAAACTCTTCACCTCGAAACAATGACATTGTCTTCACACAGAATCCTGGCAAATATTATCTTAAATGCGGAAGATATAAAACTTGATGAGATTACGACAAATTGAGAGGAAATCTCTTCTAACTGTAGATTGCAGGTGAACACTCGTCTTCCTAGTGAAACGTCACTCAAGACCTTTGATAATACAAACTACGTCATAGACAACACATTTATCATAGATTGGTATGCAGCCTTCTTCCTAAAGTAGAAAATTAAAAATAGAAATTCGTTTTTGAACACGTTATGACGTAATTGCCTGGTTTTTTATAGTCCGTAATGCGGTAGCCTAGAAATAGTAGCGTCTGTACCTTCAAGGAACCGGTTGCTGCTGGCTCAAGACATTTAAAAATATATTTCGTTGTTTTGAAAAAGTAATATCAGCTTGGCTAAGGTCCAAAGATGGTCCTACAGTCCATTATGTAGAAATACATCTTTGGACCTTTAAATCCTACATTCTTTACGATTTTCCGTCATTTCAAAAAAGAATATGACAACCAAATCATGGTAATCAGGACAAATAGAAACCTCATAACATTTTCCCAACGGTCTGGATGTTGCTATGAAGAGAAAAAAACTAGGTCAACAGAATATCAGCCCATTACATTTTAGGTTCAGGGACCTCTTCTTATACAGAGAAGGTTTGGCATGCGCATTGACCACCACGCAGCACGCACAATTTTATACTTTTCAATTACATCTGATTTTTTCCTTCACCGATGTCAGGCAGTCGGCTTTAAGGTAGAACCTAAAATTCAAGCGAAGAAATTAAGAAGTAATGAGCATCTGTTTCTCCAACTGAACGAGTGTCATCTCAAGCATCCACATTAAAGTTAAAAAGTAGGACACACTAGTCTGAATAGCTTTAATTAAAAACGCCGCGAAAAGATAAAAGTGTTGGCACAATATGAAGGCGTATTGTTGATTATACATGTAAATAATTACTAGACTCACGTAATGCGCTCATTGCTGACGTCAAGGCATACTTAATGGAGATGTGTGTTAGTGTGACTAGGTAGTAAACCCGGTCACTCACATTAAAATCATAACATCACGACTTTAATCCTCGAAGAGTTAGGCAGAAATGTACCTGACAGTATATCCACCTTTCTCTATTTCGCTCGGTTCCATGTAATAGGGAGCAAGACTATTGCCATCAACCAAACACAAATTCAGGATTTGTGGCTGCTACTGAGAAGTTCATAATGGACAAACCCAACAAGACTTTGTCCGACCTGGGATTCGAACCCAGGACCAAAACCTCAAGCACAACAGTAGCGCTTGTGGCCTCTAGACCAACTTGTTGACGTCAAAGCAAAATTAAGAGAGGTGTGTGTTAGTGCGACTAGGTACCAAACACGGTCACTCACATGTGCACAAATACGTAAATCCTCTATTGTAGGACAGTGCGGCACTGACAGTGCTTGTTAAATGTATTCCTCATTTAACAAGCACATACTACGGATACTTTCGGGACAGGATTATTATATTTAGCACTTTAGAGAAGGCTACTGCGCGCACGATTGCGCATTTCTTCTGAAGAATTTTCTGTTTCAAAGGCTTGGGATTAAGACAATAGCACACACCAAAGCACATATGATGATGCTAAGCCCAGACAATGTCATAACAGTGCTTATAAGTGTGCTTTGCAGTACGAAGGTTCATAGAAAAAAAAATTAAAGGCTCTAGTTATGGTGACGCTGATTCCTTGCTGTGTTTTTGTACTAACCAAGCTGCAACTCACCTGAGGTGAAGAGAGAATGCGGCCTAGGATGGAGCACGCTTGCCTAGAAGAAACCGATTCAAATTCCATAGAAATAATTGTGAACGGCCCGAGTTGAAGCGATGCTGCTACAGTGCAGCGCTATACTTGTGCGTTTAACTTAACACCGTTGATTACTGCAACATTGACATACTGCAAGACGGTAGAGGGACTTATAGTAGTCGACTAGTCGTATAACCCATGGCGGTGCAAGGCTTACAGTCGGATACTAAAACAGGTTACAATGTTCTCAATGCTGCGACACAGGTCTCCTCGCTTTGAGAGAGAGTGCTTTGAACATTTTTGGTTTTAGGACATGTTGGTCTCACGAAAAACCAGAAACATTTCACCACAAAAAGCTTTCACCTGTAAACCACAACATGATTTGAATCGTATTGACATGCCGTCAGTAAATCGGTCAAGGCGAGGCGAACGGTCGGGGGATGTCCGCAGCACCTGTTATAATGTTCGTATGTAGATAACATCGTGTTATAGATACCTACGGATTAATGGACTGCCGTGCGTATTGCTTTGTAAATCGATTCTGCCGACGTTTCGGAAACGTAAAACAATAGTATTGCTTGACGAGATTTTTATTTTATTTTTTATTTATATTTATTTTTATTTACTCTAGAACTTTCTGGAGCCGTGACACAGCCACAAGGCATCGTGACAGACCTCGTAGAAGATGATGGGACGAGCTGTACAAAACCGTGGATGGAAACAACTGGAAGTCATGGGGAGAGGCCTTTGCCCAGCAGTGGGATGACGAGGTTAACAGTATCAGTATACTTTAAACAGGTCTAATTCCTTGATAGATTGACCTTAAAAAAGTCTGATTCAAAACTATGATTATACTGAACACTCTATATAGAGCTTAACTGGAATTATTCCTGAGCGCCATCGAAATTAATAATGGGGTTAATAAGTACATGAAGGGTTTAAGGCTTTCGAATTTATGAGGATTCTTACATTGATCAAACAAGAGAGTTTCCTTTAAACTTTTTTCAATGAAACTTATGGGAAAAACAAACTTAACTCTTACTGTATAACCCCAAATTGCGATTTTTTAATGGATCTCGTTTAATGATTACTGAAGCATTCACAAAAAACAACATTTTCATTTTCAATTCAAAACATGCTGCGGCGACCCCAAATAAATTGGGATAAGGGCTGGACATCGATGATGAACATTAGCACCAATAAAACTGCACTCATCAAATCTGAAAAAAAACATTTTCTTAATCTTTCACTAGAACCTCTTCACACATGCATCATGCCAATTTATTAGAACAAAGGTCGATCCATGAGGGTCGCATCAATAGTTAATAGAACCGCTGTGCCGTCGATACGTCACGTCCAATGTTCGTTCCCGGCTCGCTAATTATATACCGTATGTGTGCGATACACTACCTAGGTCACATAAATATAATAGAATGCACGGAATTGGATTGTAGTCTAACCTAAATGAATAAATAAACGCACTCTAAAATTGGAAATACGCTGCCATAATATCGTGGCAGTAGCTGTCATCGTAATAAATGTCAGAACTCGATTGTCTTTTGTCACTAAAGGATACAGACTAGACTAGTGTGTTTGCATCTAGTTGTCTGCCCACTACCTACACTGTAACATACCATGACCGTGCTATGAACATTTCAGGCACGGAAAGAAACATAACACGGACTACTATGGCCACTAGAACGTATCAGCCGCGCATCATACCCTTGCGTGACGGGTTAAGTGACATTTGCATCCGCGAGTCATATCGGTACGGTCTAGTAGCCATAGTCTCGTACTATTCAGTACAAAGAACATGTTTTTGCCTGATACGTTCATAGCACGGTCATGATATGATGCGCTGTAGTGGGCATATTCCATAAAAGCCAAACACATACTATATTACACTTATCATCACTCAAACTTAGTCAGACCGTGACACGTTGTAACGGTTTGTACATATGGAAAGCGTCGTGGAAATCTGCGACGTGCTTCGTAAAAATTAACGACACGATATCGTATCGCAGTACGATGCCCGGCTGAGTCTATCCATTTCTTTCCAAAATTGGCGCATGATTTCTACGTCATTTTTCGTAACACTTCGTACTTTATTGCGGTGCATGTCGCAGATCTCCAAGATACGACATCTCATCAATACACGACGTACTCAATAGTTACGTATCAAGGTAGGTAATGGAAAAGCAGGTGCACCACTAAATGAGCTTCGCTTCCACCTACGCAGGTCAAATCAAATCAAAGCATTTATCTCAAGTAGGCCAGTTACAGGCACTTTTGAATAGTCGAAACAAAGATAACAACAGGTCTCTTTTTCCATGCCTATGGCTATTGAGTATTTAGGTCAGATAGAGGTTGGACTTTAAATTATTTGGGTGAGTGATAACCAGGCTAATATTAAAGACTCGTCTCATTTAATTTTGTACCGAAGCATTATTAGGAGCTGAACAAAGCACTAATTAAAAATCTTTTAGATTATACCGAAACTGAGTGTATGGTAGGTACATACTCGTATCTGTTGAGTTTGTTTGTTCTTCAATATTTGAAATTGTTCTAGCATAAATTAAGGTTAGTAGCAAAGTAAATGACGACATAATACTCGTATAGTCAAAACGCAACATCATATTATAGCAGCATGTACTCGTAATATTATTCCACCTTCGATCATTTGGAAGGTTTAGGTATTGTATTGTAAATTCAATTGTAAATTGTCTAGTTCAGAACTATACGTTTTCAAGCTCATTATTAGAATAATTTCAGAATCGTCTTCTACGTTGATTTTCAGGGGAATGTCAAATAAGTTAAGTTGTAAACAACAACGATATTAAAAAGGGGTTCCTTCTATCTGGCAGAATCTTAATGCTCCGAAATTTATTTATAGAAATACTTGGCATAATCTTCATTAAACGAATATTTTTGAGGCATAAAAGTTATTTAATATAGTTTTGGTTTGGCCGAATGTTTGTATGTCCAAATTTACGATGGCCTACTTTTAAGATGGCAGAATTTTATTTGGCATAATTACCTTTGGCAATGTTCGAATTCCGCATAATTTCGTTTAGAATAACGTTAATTTAGAGCGACGATTATTTGGTACAATTTCACTTGGAATGAAGAAGGCAAAATTTCATTTGGAACAATTTTATTTGGCATTATTGCCATTTCTTTTAAATAGCATTTTTAACCTTAAATAAAAATTAAACTATTGTCTTAAAAGTCAATATGTTGTGCTACAAAAGCTAGTGACAGAAACGAATCGCTTCAAAACCGACTCCACGTAGTCTTGTCTGCCTTACCCCTAGAGTGTAATTTAAGCCCGCGTAGGCGCGGAGGGGTGAGGCGGCCCGCGAGGTGACGAGCAGGTGGTTTTAACCGCCGCCGTAGCTGAAGCCGAAGCTGCGGTGGTGAGCGTAAAACACATCTGCGATGGTAAACTCGCATGGGATCGCTGCGCGCCGGAACCCCGCAGCACCGGAGCCGTGACAAAAACCATGCTGCTACATGTTGCATGCTTGTTTGCATAATGCATGCTTGCTTGCATGCTGCATGCATGTTTCCATACTGCATGCTTGCTGCATGCATGATGTATGCTTGCCTGATCAGAAATATGCAGCATTAAACATTATCGTCGTATGTTTGAAGCGAAAAAAGATAATGTTCAATAAATTTTATTATTAAGGTAAGAAATTAAAAAATATTCTAACTATGAATTTTCTGTAATGTGATACATGAGATATTATGCATATGAAATGTATGTCAAAAGATGATTCTGACTGTGAACTTTCTGCTATAAGATGGTTCTACTTTTAATTTTTATGCACATGGAATTTATACCTAAAGATGATTCTGACAAACAAAATTATGAGTTTTGAATGCATGAAAAATGAGTATCTGACCAACGATTGTCTGCAAAATGAAGTTTATGCTATCCGCTGTTATCCAAAATAATATTATGACTTAAAAGGTTCTGCAATAGAGGGTAGATCTATTAAAAAGTGCTTCATTCATTAGGTCCGTTTCACTAAAACGCCGATTAAAAAAATTGGGTCACAACGCAAATGTAATGTATTGGGCTAATCATACCAAACATGCTATCATTGGTATTAAAATAAACTACCAATCCCTCTGACCTACTCCAGAAAACGATCATTATAAACACAATTCTGAATCTTGAAATTGATCTTATAAGAAAAGTTTTCCAATTGACCTGAATTCATTCGACAAAACAAATAAACAATGATTTTCATTACAGACAAAATTGAATACAACTTGTTTTCAAAGCGCGGCGTAGCAACTATCACCGAGTTGCGCTCGTGGCGTAGCGGTGTAGAGGCGCGCTACGTCAGTGCTACGAAACATTTTCATTACATCGTAATCTGTATGACGTAATATTTATTGATAAATCTTTTTATCACGAATACTTTGTGATTTTTCCGAAGAGAGAAGTAAGGCAGTTTTTATGATGTGAGGAAAATCATAAAAACTGCCTATACCCGTATTCATATTATACCCGTTTATATAACGGATTTAGAACGGTCATAATACACGGTTATTTCCTTCGTTGAGCTCCTTGAGTTATAAGTCGAGCTACACGATAACTGACAAATGCTTGCACTGACTGGACAGGTCCACTCAAATCTGTGTGGTTCTTTCTTCAAAAGACCATCTCAGACACTATTCTGCATAGTCCTCATGTGAATTGAGCAAAATTATGTCTGGACTTCAAAAGAGACTATGACCTCTGAGTTTGTTTCGGCTGTTTCTTCTCAGAGTAGTCAGGTACGAAACACCGGCCCCATCTAGTTTAAAAAAAAAAAAATGACGTGTAAAAGTGTTTGTAAAAACCTACTTGCAAAATAAACATCATTTATCATTTATAATCCCTATATTTAAATGTTAAAAATATGTTTTTGCCTGATACGTTCATAGCACGCCTATGGTATAGTACGGTGTAGTGCCAAACTCCTATAAGATGAACATTTAAATAAATTATAACAATGGTTTCTAACTACAATCGAAAAACCAAAAGTTCTAGTTAAAATGCAGTGAACACATTCACCTCTAAAAAGGTTATTCTAAGGTATTTTTTACTTTAGTGTTATTCCGACAAGAAAACTACTGTTCTAGGAAATATTTTACGGGTAAATGTTTCGAAGTATTTTTAGTTAAATCGTTCGTGGTGACAGTATAGTAATTTTATCCGTTTTACACGTTCCATATTACTTGATGTAGGCGACCCGGGTGACTGACGAGTTCATGGGTTCAAACCCAGCAGACGTTTACTTTGTGTAATTTATTTCATCACAACTGCTGTCAAAATGAAGGAAAACAGCGTTAAAACTCAAATCCAAAGCATTTATTCCAAACTAGCTTATGCCTGAGGCTTCTATGCTTTGCTTGAGTTCTGTAATTGTCCCACGGAATCTTACTACTGGGATAAAAAGTATCGTATGTGTTAATCAACTATCTGTGTGCCAAGTTTCATCCAAATCCGGTCAGTAGTTTTTGCGTGAAAGAGTGGCGTGGATACATCCTCACAAACTTTTTCATTTACAATATTGATTAGTAGCATAGACCCGTTACAGACACTTTTGAATGACACAAGATGGGTTATGAAGGCGTGTCCTAGAAGTTCTAGAACCAGGATTTTCAGAGAGCCGCGTACTGGGCTCCGACTTAGAGAGAATGCCCACGACCCAGCAGTGAACATAAAAGGCCTATTTTGCTATGAAGTGAAAGTAATTTGGAAAAAATAAGAAAAAAGTTGTAAACAAGTTGTTGACGTATTTTTCTCAACCTTTCAAGGAAAGCAAGCATCCTAACTACAATAAAAACTGGCTGACCGTCTAAGATGCCAACAGACACCGCAACCGGACCGGGAAGACACCGGTGCAAGTGACGTCTCTTAGCGGGAAAGAAGACGCGGGCACGCTGTCGGCCCCGTGGGTCACTACACGGCTTACCATATCGCGGAATCGGCTAGGAAAGGGTTTAGAAAATTCATTTACAAAAAAAAAACATCTACATTCATTCATTTTACATTCTATAGTAAACAGATTCTAGTCATAAGGCAAGATTGACAGCTGAGCTGACTGCCCAGTAGGTACTTCCAAGGATTTGCTGAAATGTATTGACTTCCATTGAAAAATACTAAAAATGTCATACAATCAATATACATATATCATCTCGTCTTTAATCCCCCCGTGTCAGACAGACGTGTACCAAACAGAACACCCACATTTCGCCAGTTAAGTTTTTTAAGTCCCATGTAACACGGGACGAACCTGTTCCCAACAATTCGTATAAGGTCTTTAAAAAAAACCCTTTAAAGCCATTTGAACTCTTCACAATCTTTGATAATTGTTATGATCTATGGTACATTGAAGTGGATATTAAACCTACAAACATGAACAAATAAAAAACATCACCAGAAAATCAAAAAGTCAGGGTCACCCAAGGCCACAAATACAAAATATTTACTATCCACTATCAAAACAAATACTCTCAAGTAAGCCTAGTCCCTTATCAGTCGTTATCAAGCCTCATCTAGTGCTCTATATAGGAGGAATTTTTCCATAAGGTTGTGGACACAGATGTCGACAGCGGGGACACAGTAACCGGGTCACTCAGATACAGGACTGCAGCGGAGATAATAGGGTTCAATAGTAGGGTTACATGTAAACAGACGGATTTACAAAACAGGGCCTAAAAGAGTAGACTGCTTTTTTTAAGAATAAGAATAAGAAATCTTCTGTTTCGAATGACTACTACGATTTTCAGTAGGATTGACAAAATGTTTTCGATGTATTTTCGACATTTCTATTATTGTTATCATTGATAAAATGTCACTGTGTCGAGGCCAATCAAATCAAATATTACGAGGCTATCAAATGTCATAGAAAATTTGAACCCACGTTTTTTTTCACGACACGAGCAATTTCTTCTGTATCGTGGGTGCGTTTACAAAGATTTTGAAAGAAAAGAAAGAAAGAAGAAAGAAAACGTATTTATTTGGATTTAGCCGCAAGTGCACACAACAAAATAAGAATAAAATAAGAAACTTAAAACTAAACAGAAAAAAAAAATAACTTAAAACAAAACAGTAAAAAAAATAAGATAAATAATATTGTGTGTCTCACGCGGTTGCGCCAAATAGGCCCAGTTCAGCAAACTGCCGAGCACCTAGTGCCCGACGCTGGTTTTTCAACTGGACCTGAGATGGTGATGTCACGGACATAAAACAGTTTTGTGGTGTGCGTGTTCTAATTATTTGTATGTATGAATAGATACTTAAATAGAATAAATGTGTGTAAAATAATAACAAATAAACTACATATGAATAGAGAGAAAAGTGCAAGACAGCAGAAACAACATAAGGTACATAAATAAATGAAATGGACGAAACCTGTTTCGCACGTTCCAACTTGTAAACTAACTGTGCCACAAACCGTAAAAAAAAACCGCATTTCGTCGCTCTTTTAAATTACTTACTCGTGCATACACAAACAGCCAGTCCCGGAACACGTAACTGTAGGTCATACAAATCTTTGTTCCGTGGGGATCGAACCCGCGACACGCAGCGCAGCAGTCAACCGCTCAGGCATTGCGCCAACCGTCCCGTTTCAGTGTGGCACTAGAACTAGATGAGCGAGCTGAATGGCCAGATGGCTCCTGCAAGGAGATTACTGTTATTTTGTTCGCGTCATCTATCGAGCGTCTAGGCCCTCTGAAAATGCATACTGGAAAAGATAATTAAGAATTAGTGTCTTATTTTGGCACTCAAGGGTGTCGATAGATTTTGGGATATCAGCGATGTATTGTGCCGATACTTGTTTTGGCAAATGGTCAAATACTCCCACTGAAACGTCTAATACTCCCATTTAAAACTTGAGATCCAGAAAGATGAAGGTACCGACATAAGGAGCGTATTGTAAGGAGATTCCTAATTTTATAAAATATAACTGGTGAAATGTAGGTTGCTTTACTAAACACCAACTTGGTGTCATGAATAATAAATTCCTAAGTGTCATGGACACTCGGCTATGCATTATATCTTAGTCTGCGCCCGGCTCAAGACAGCAGCTTTAATTAATGCCTTTAGTCCGAGGTCATAGGTCAGTTCGTTAGCAAGCGCAACATGTATCCGAATAGTATTACAGCGCTACGCAATATACAATAATGGTCATTAAAATAAAATGTTTCCATGCAATAAAATATTTTGCATTGTTAAAACAATCTGTGTTAAATTGTTGAGATCGCTCCGCGCCGGCCTTTGGCCTACGCTCCTTACGACAGCTAGCAAGACCCAATGCAGAAAAGCATTAAGCAATACTGAATTCTACTTTATTTCGGGTTGCAAGTCTGAAATTCGTCAAATCGGCAATTCGTCAAATTTGATATTGATCAAAGCTGTAGTAGTTCGTCAAATCGTCTGTTTGTCCAATTATGAAATTTGCCAAATACGCTATTGGTCAATTTTAGTACAATCAACTGTTAAAATGAAAGTACCTCATGATTTGTAAGTTTTTATGTATCAATAAAAAAAAAGGAAATACAACTAACACGCGCGCATGTTTCAACCGTAGGTGAGTCAACCGTAGATAAATGCTCCTTTATAGATTTCGTTCATTAGTTTTTAGAAAAATCTGTGAAACGATCTTTAGATATTTTAAACAGTAGGTCTTTGGACCGTAGTTATATCGAAAATAGTTAGGATAAACTTAGGTAATAATACGTACCCGTTTTGAACGAAACTTGGCAAAAGCAAAACGCGAAATCTACTTTTGTGTGTGAATTTGATAAAAATGGACATAAGTTAACATGAAAACATTAACAAAACATCACGCCCGTTATTCCTGAGGTGTACTGAGATATATAGTACACCGACATTTCGCCAGATTAGAGAGCATCCTTCTTACAAAATGCCGTTTCATTAGTCGCTCATCTTTCCTCGTGCAGAACCCACGTTATTTACGTAGTTTTATCCTTCTGACAACGTGCAATAAAACACGACAACTTTTTAGATACTTGTCTGAATGAACGTCATTTCTTTCATTCATGGAGGAAAACACGTGATAGACCACGAGCTTTGTAAAAATAATCGTTTCAGTCTGACGTTTTATTGAATGACTATAAAAGAGAGATCTTAGAAGCTTCGCCTTATAACTAACATCTAGCGATAATTTGTATAAACATAGCGATTAGCTTTCCCCCCATACTAAATTAGGTACTATAATCCATCATCAAAAAACGCTGTAATTTTTTTTTTTGTTTTTTAATTCCCAAAACTCGAAATGACTTTTTTTGGGGTGAAAAATCAGTCTTTTTGGTAGGACTCAATGTAAGGGTGCTTGCATAAAGAATGCATTTTTCATCGGTACAGGTCAGTACCTATAAGTACGGGTAAAGTATGCATTTTTAAAGTACTGACAATCGGTACGGGTCAGTACCTATCAGTACGGGTTTAAGCATTAGCCAGTGTAGGGTGTCCCTTCTGTCGTCGTAAAAATAATATTCTTCCAAACAAAAATGGATTTGGATTGCGAATCATTAATAGCATTGGTTTTTGCTAATCCACCACGGTGGGACAAAAGAAACTATTTACACCGGTAACAGAAATGTAGTTGACAAATATTGGAAAGAAATTAGTGTAGAAATGAAACATGATGGTAAGTAAGTACCTACCTGAATAGAATATTTTTTTATTCCATTATATTTTAATTATTGGTGTACAACAATCGGTTATGTGTGAAATAATGTTTCTGATGTTTGATTCGAAGGTTCTCAAAAATACGATCCATATTTTTTTCTTTTCTTTTGATATTAGAAACACTTTCGAGGAGAAAAAACTCATCGTCCGACGAACTCGAAGACATCATGGTCACTATAACCAGATTTACCTGTTTCTTTATGCATAAACCCTGTACTTATAGGTACTGACCCGTACCGATAAGTCAGTACTATAAAAATGCATTCTCTATGCAAGCACCCTAACGCACTTAAAACATTGTGCTGATGGATGGATTGAATAGTACGGGGGTCGTGAAGATGCTAAAAGTAGAAATCTTACATTAAAAACATGTAGGTATTAAAAAAAAAGTTGTAAAACGTTGGAACATTGACCCCCGATATCTCCGTAACTAGAAGGTTCCCAAGTATGGTCTAGAACAAAAATGCCTTTCGGCTTCGTTAAGAGTCTTTTTAATACCCTTTATTTTAAGATAAAAGCGAACAATTTTCTGGGTAATGAATTGAATACAATGTACCTATACGATAAAAATGCGAAACCCTTCCGACAATTCAATACCTTTCATACTTAAGTGCTTCTGACTTTCATTATCGTCATGAAAAACTTTTCCTTTCATTTGTAGATGGCCCAAAAACAAAAGGCTATCAGACAGAACATCTGGCTCACGATATGAAAACAAGTCGTCAATCATGCTGACCTGATCGAGTGGACGTTCCCGATCTGCCTATAATGTAGGTCTAGATCTGATCTGCCTACTGTATACCTAGTTATATATTGGGGATACAGAAATAAGGCATAGGTACATCTGAGTCATACTAATAAACCTCGGAATTAAAAATGTGCGGAACTTCAGGCAAATATTCTAATTTAATATCATCTGGTTGCTAACCCAAAAGCTTGAAGGTTTTCTTTATGAACAAAAGGAAAACATATTCATGATTTAATTTGTTGTTTACATAGGTACTGTGAAGGTGAAAAAAAAACCGTAGAAATGCAACTTACCAAGAAACATAACGGAGGTTGTAGATTTTAAGAATCTCTTATTTCTTAATTAAATGGGTTTCGGCACTGACGCGAAATTTACTAATAAAAATTCAAATCGTAAAACCTCAATGTCTTACCGCGCCATAATTAAATCATTTCCGTTTTTTATGTCTTAATGTTTCAGTTGACAATGGCATTTTAATAGTATTGTTTCGCTAACTCATGGTGAAAATCGTTGAGCTAATATCATACCATGTGAGCTCATTTTCTGTTCAGTAGCTTCAGTGTAGCCACTTTTTCGCGCGAGGTAATTGTGCACCAGCACGTCTAACGATATAAATGTATGAATTTGAATCATATCAAGCGAGTTTCTACCTGCAGGCGGACTCGTATCCAAGCAGGACTTGAGGGCTAAAACCTATCGTAATACGATTGTGCCCTACTACTGCCATACCAATTACACATTGCTTGCAACGTCAGCAAGCCCAGCCTAATTGGATTCCCTGCTATACCCATCATTCCCTTTCACAGGGAATCCAATAGAAATTGGATCTCCTAGATTTCCAGACCTCTGAATTCTGTCTGACGGTTTACTGAAATTGTAATTTTCTATAGAACTTTTGATCTGAAGCCAGTTTAATTTATGTTTCAATTGAAAACCTTCACGAAAATAAATAATGTAAGTAACTACTCATTTTGGTTTTATGGCCCTAACTTCAACATAAAAACAATAATATAAATAAACATTTAGGCTTCTGTCCCACATTGACATTTTCTTTCAGAAATAATAAAGTACCCAAAAATACTTTAATATTTTCTTGTGTGACCGTTTACATTAAAATCAAACGCTTCTAGAGTGATCGTGATGGGAATCTTTTATTAACGTTTAAATAATACTTATTATAAAGCTTGTTAAATTGATATTTGGAATGGAACCACCCACTGACAAATGAGAAGGTAAGGGTTTAGACAAAATCATTTTTTTTCGATATTGCTACCGAGCAAAGCCTACAATCAACATTTTGATTAACTTCAATTGATTTCGTAGCTTGATATAAGGAATGTCAAATTTTACGATAATCCAAACGGCTTTTTTGGGACTTTGCGGGTACCACTTACAAGATGCAAGAGAACAGATGGACCAGGATCATCCCATCGGGACTCGTTCTTGCGGAAGATAAAACAAAGCAAGGACTGGAGAAATATGGGGACACCTTTACCCAGCACTGATAACCTTGCTTAACAAAAAAAAACCTCACGATACTAATACTAACAGTTCCTATAAATAATGATCAACACATCTTTCCCGGCAAACCAGGACAACGACGCCTTCATCGCTAAAATGAATTGATAATTGGCGATCCGAATGCCGCAGCGGTAGTGAGGCTGCCTTACGTTCTTAGGTTCCCGGGTTCGAATTCTGGTAGGAGCAAATGTTTGTGTGATTGGCATGGACATATTTGTTTCCGAGTCATAGATGTTTATATGTATAATAAGTATGTATTTACAAACAAAAAGTATCTACGTATTTTCTCGTTGCCTAGTGTGGCACTAGATGGAGCTGTGTGTAATGTCCAGCGATAATTATTTATTTATTATTTTATTTTTCGTACCTTCGCGAAAACTAGTCTTGGGTCATTTAATAACTGTCTAACTCTGAATTTTCCTAAAGCCAGTTTTTCCCTGAAATGTTAGGCAGGGGTGTATCCATAGTACATCCACATTTTACCAGCTATGTTCAAGTACCGTGTAGTAGCGGGTGAGCTATTGCCTTCAGCCGAACGCAAATAATGACTCAAGCTGCTACCATGAAAACCTTACCAGGTTTTAATTTTAATTGTTGGTTTATTAAATTACAGGGGTGGTCTTATTTACGTGATGGATCTAACAACCACCCTCATTCTCGCCGCAACGCTAAACATATAGATGAAACAGTCCAGCTAATGTATTAAGAAGTTATCATCGCCGCTATGATAGATGACCCGACTACCCAGTGTACGAGTAATAGGTAACCTACTGCCGTCCAATGATTAGGTAATATCACATGCTCAGCGTGACTAGCAACTATAAGAACATTACATAGCTTCGCTTCTTTCTGTGACTTTGCTCGCGAAGAAAAAGATTTCTCGGATATCCTTTAATAGTTTAGCTGGTACTTGTAAGTACCTTTTACAAATAATCTCTCTTTTTTCAATTTAGAAGTTAATATAAGTAATCGAAGCGGTTGCCCAGGACTTGGTTCATACCGCTAAAGTCAAATTTCATGAAATACTTACTGATGCCAGGCAGAAATTGCTGTATATTAACGGCCATGATAAATTTATCCATTTTGATTAATATGATTTGCCTTTTAACAATGTATACTAATTAATTTCTTTATGTGCACTGCAACATCAACATTTTCTTTTCATGTTTTTCTCCCAGTAGTTATTGTCATTGTCATCTGTCTGTCAGTCACATAACTCCTACATAAATAGACCCATTTCCACATGCCATCACGACGTCACTCCATCAACAAATCGTTACTTCCCCATCGCGAGGGGTTCTTATATCTTTCTTATGATCCGCAGACCTTTCCTTGAACTTTGACATAACTGTATCGTCGTTTATATAAACGTGTTGTATCTGGGACTGTTTCAATATTTGACAACCTATCCGTTGGTCCTCCGAGCCGTGAAATTAAAATATCGTGTACTTGTAGGTCTGTTATTGTTTTGGCAAAATATTGAGACCATAGATATATATGTATTGAGACGGTTAGATAACTGGAAAACTATTTAGGAAGCTAAGTTGGTGTATCGATCTCAAATGATTACTCAAATGTATCTGTTAAATTATTTAGTACGTTTTAAGTTTTCTTTTGCCTAATTTGATAGTCAATTTATTTCTGGTAGGTACGAGTACATCAAGTTTTCAATACCTATTTTCCATTTCCTATTACTGAAAACAATACTTGTGTATGTTTTTTCATAAATTAAGCTCCTTGCTCTTACAGTTGGTTGGCAACAAAAGTAACGAGCTTTTTTCATCTATATGTAGGAACTTCTACTCCATTTGTAAACTGTTTTGAAAATTGAATTTATTTAATATTTTAGAAATCTATTTAGAAAGAAAGAAATGATTTTACTAATTAGACATTATTTGTTATGCGATTGCAACTTTATAATCATGATATGAATTAAATTATTTTTGTTATTTTATGCATGCACATAAAAGTAATAATAATTTTATGATATATTTCTTTTATAAGTCATTAATTATGGAAATAAAGAGGCTATAATAATAATAATAATGTAGGAACTTGACAAAGACGCAAAAATTATATAATTTCACAAATTAACAAAGAAACCAGTTTATTGTTCAGGAACCCATAGTCCTACTGCAATATTTATCGTTTAGCCTTAAATTGAATATAATACTAATTGGACATGTACGGCACAAACAAAGAAAACTTTCCCTCATTATTTCTGTTTTCGTCAACAACTAGGTACCAATTTACTCGTAGTTACATATAGGTACTACATACGGTACATAGGTAGGTACCTACGTATGTACCTACATACATAAATGTACTCAGGAAGGTATCTAGACGTTCCTTTTTCCTTAAGAAGCTTACAGGAAGCCTTTGCCTGCTATGTCGAGACTAAGCGTGACACCAAAAGGCTTTGGACCAAATATTTAAAGCCATGTTCTTTGACCTGGCAACACGACGTTTGAATTTCAAAGAGATTAAGTAGGTAAGAACATTTAACTTTGATGGGAACTTCGTCTTGTTTTTTCATCTACGATTATTGTTAAGTAGGAAGTTTATATAAGATACGTTCAATTCAATAATGTTCTTTTACGTTGAATAATTTTCTTCAATGTTCACCCTAAAAAAATTGCCCTTCAATGTCAGTTTTCAGTCTTTGGTTTTGACTTAGACTTTTATGCGTTCGTACTTAAAAATTGGCTTGACAGTCCAGGTAAGAAGTGATCAAACTTAGATACTACAATCCCACCAAGAAGTCACGTAACGCCATTCTTAAATAAGCACTCTATCCTCAAGATGAAGTCGCGACGTAAGTTGCACTTGGCGTGCTTACTTTTTGGAGTCATAAAGTACAGGCTGCCGACGTACCTGTACAATAAACTGAGTTGGATCGCTAGCAAAAGAAAGAGAATGCGCGAGTAGGCAGTGCTCGCAGCAACTCTCCACTCAATCGCACAAGACAGCTGCTTTCAGGGGAAGTTTTAGATACGCCGCATCCAAATGCTGGAACAATATTCCCCCGCCGATAAGAAATCTTAAATGTCTTGGTACCTTCAGAGTTCGACTGCGGCAGTTTCTTATCGAATCGCAAAAAAAGCTGGGTATCACTGTTTCGAACACGTCCATTATATAACTGGCTATTGTTTTCTTCCCGAGTCAACCTGTCTATCTGTTGCGCGACTCGTGTTCACATACCTGTGAACAAGGGGGTACTTAGTAATCGCATTGTTTGTGGATCTTTTTGTTGGTTAATTATAAGTATAATACCTTCACATGAACCTTTAGTTATCCATTGTAAACATAATTTAGTCTAGTCAAATCGCTTATTCTTATTCACACCTACGCTACTACAATATTAGTATTATAAGATTATTCATATAAGTAAGCAATATACATATTATAATAATATAACTTTATATATATATATATAAACACATCAACGAGCAAGAACGTTTCCAACACAGTTAAGTAAGTAAACTTACTGTAAAATACTTAATTTAAGTTGAGGGTATACTTACTAATTTCACTACGCGCATGAATAACACTTTATTACAACACCAATTTACCTCGTCTGCTCGACGTCCGTATGTCACTACAGGGATCCAGCAGAATATCAGCGTCAGGTGCATGCCTGACACATGCTGAGCTAGACTCCCATTTGGTGCAACCTTGAGACGCACACCGCACCTTGTATATTATCGTTATTTTATTTGAAGTATGTCATGGTGTTACTATACTTATTTCCTAAATATGTCCTTCTCTTTGTATATTGGCACCCTGTTTTTTATCATGTAAATTGTATCATTTAATTATTGTGCCTCTGTGTGTTGTGTTATGTCTTTTGTGTGCACTAAATAAATGTTTTATCTATCTTATCTATCTATCTATCTACTAATGAATGAAAAACAAAACGTTATTCGAATCATTTCGGTTCGGACGACATCGCGACGGATTATTCGCTTTTAATGCTTGGACATAAAGCTCTTTCTGAGCGGCTCAAACTTATTCCTCGACGATATATCGACGAGAACGAAAAAATGTTTTGGCTCAGATTTCCATCGGAAAGATTTTCTTACAATGAGGCATAAACACGGCTGGTGTATCCTTACATTTGAGAGCAAAATTTTCCTCTAATTGCTTTACAAGTGCGTAATTCACAGGTACGGTTTCATATAACACATGTCAATATCACCAATCAGCGGGATGACGGGCTCGATCGACAGTTGCCGCGTAGGCGTAGACTCGCAGGGCACAGAGGTGAGCCTCAACAGAGACACAACCCTACCTGTCACGTGGCTGCACGCGTTTAAAGAGGGGGAAGGGTTGACAATGATATCGCATGGTTTTCGTGACGTAGTTATTAAACTATGTAGGTAGTGGCAGACAACACGGAACACCATAATATCATATACTTTGGTGTATCGTGTTCCGTAACTGTTTCAAAGCTGAGTAGAAGCACGACTCATTTAAAGTACTAGGCAAAAATGCTTCAAGGGTATGTAAAGGAATAGACTCTTTATGCATTGAAATAGGTAGCTCCTGATCAAAAGTGATTTCGAAACACCAAGTTAGTGTGAAGCAACATTTTGTGCTAACGAAGCGGGGTGCGATGTGAAAAGGTCTACTTACTTACTACATGTTCTAAAATGATTTCACTATTGTTTGGATTACGTAAACGTTTATTCATGTACTTGAATTCCAAACCAAAAATATTATTCTTTTGTATGTGAAATACCAAACGTAATAGAGCGTTCTAAACCAAAGCAAATGTCCAATCAATACTCGTATGAAATCTCATTAAATTCAACAGATGAATCTCAGTTACGCAGAAACGTCTATTGGCAAACAGTCAGTTAGCAAATACTGCGGGCTACCGATAACGGAGATCCCCATCATGCATACTGCTTACTCAGGGGAGATCCCTGTGTATGCTAGTGTGTGCGGTTGTAAGTTGTAAGTCGTATGACGGCTTATTTGGGAGCTTCTGTATGATACACCACGACTGTGATAAGGTAACATTGTGATTTCAATATTTTTATTTAAAAGAGTGTCTATGGAGTTTCTTGCCCGTTCTTCTCCATAGAGATCTACGCTAGGGAATGCGCAACTGCACTTTCACAAGTTATTATGTCTTGTGTCTGGGACTGTAGCTTTTTTTTTTTGTTTTTTTGACATTCAAAAGTGCCGTAATGGTCTAACTGTAATAAATGCTTTGAGTTTTATATCAGAATAGATATTATCTTTTGCAGAAGACAGAGGAATGTCTTAAAGAAAAAGCTAACATCATTTCTTTGTTATATTCAAGACAGTTGACTCGTTCTGCTTCGGGACTCGTCGAGCTTTTTTGGTTGTCGCCTCGTCGAGTGGAGGACTTGGACCAACAAAATAAAATATTATAGTAAAAAAAAAAAACTAAAAAACGAAGCTTAAGAAATATTTAGGTAGATGTGAGTGATTCAAGGTAGAGTCAAAGGCACGAAACCACGTGGTCGAGCACGAACACGATGGACAGACTCCATCAAACCCTCACTTGATATCCATGTCATGGGAATGCATACAAAATTACTAGAACGACATATTAAATTTAGAATGATGTCACTTGACTAACCATGGTTATGTCATCAAAACTAAACATGTATGCAAAATGTCAGCTCAATTGGAAACCGGGAAGTGGGTCAAATCCAACTTCTAAGATTTTTAACCCCCTACGCAAAAAAGACGGGTGTTATAAGTTTGAAGTGTCTGTGTGTGTGTGTCTGTGGCATCGTAACTCCCGAACGGATGAACTGATTTTGATTTGGTTTTTTTATTTGAAAGGTGAATTAGTTGGGACTGTTCTTAGCTATGTTTGATGAAAATCGGTTAACGATGGCCGCCGCCACAAAATGGCGGATTACATATTTTTTTCAGAACTCCCTCAATATGGGTATCAAATGAAAGGAATTCAAGATGGCCGCCACCACAAAATTTCGAATTAAGTAAATTTTTTTTTTCACAGCTCCCTCAATAAGTCCCCATGGGTATCAAAAAAGGACTTGACTAGTAGCATAATGTACACTATATTGAAAGGGAATGAGGAATGTTAACTAACAAAATGAAAACTAAAAACTTTAAAATATTTTTTTTTGTCTTATCAATGCCCTAGATTGAGGAGGAAGTGGAGTAATGACTGGTACCTGATAAAACACCAAATTACCTGAATCTTAAAACGAAATTTAATAAAATAAAAAATAAGAAGTCCCTACAACAAGCATTATATAACAAAATTAATAAAAATATTAAAAAACCCCCGACACAAAAAACGTATAAACATGATACCCTTTAAAAAGAAAAAAATAACCTTGAAATTATTATGACCCTACGTCAGGGTTTTTTTTTAATTTTTTATTTAATGGAACTTGTTTACAGGTGAAGCTAATAAAAGCGTGTTACAAAATAAAAATAAACTGACAGTTATGCAGCACTGGAGAAGGCGCTAGCGGCTAGTGCATTTATGTCAGATGGCCTATTTAAAGTTCCCATAACATTTTAATACCGATTTTCTTTTAAAGACTTGTCTTATCTTATCTTAAAGAAAACAAAGCTGAATATGATTTCAAAGCTTTGTATCGTTATCATGTCGTATAGAAACAATTAAAGTTCGTTATAGCTCTGTCTGAGAACACTCGTGTCAGTAGGTTATTCACACTTCGACAAATAATTGGAAACACGAGACACTGATCAGAGTCAAACAGATTAGCATAATTAATGAAATAACTCAGCCTATACAGTTAGTAACAATCTATATTACAGATCTCATCAAGTGAAAATGGTGAATTTGTTTGGAATCTTTTATTTGTTTCATATTATGTTTTATTGTATTCTGTTGTGGTACAGACTTATTAGACGGAGCTTTTAGAAAACTCCGATTCTGTTTTGTTTGATTTTATTATTTTATTATTACACGTGTAAGTATGTATTGTACCATATACCTACATGTAACAGGTGCTGCCAGGAAAAGATTGGTACTTTCACATACGTGCCTAACCGCCTGGCCACAAGCCACATGCTTTTTTTTTTTTTCGGATGGGAAATCATCAAATGACTTCTCCCGCTCTGGGCGGAGCAGGAGGGAGTGTCAGACTTTTACTGACTAAAACCCATCCATGTTACTTCATCGCCCTTTTTGTTCCGGGGCCACGGTATCTCTTTCGAACAGTCCCGCAACCCCGGCAGGCATCGGTCCTTGCGGACCCCTTCCTTTTGCTGACTCTCTTTGAGGCGCGCGTGGAACTCGAACGCGCCGTCAACACGGACAAGCCACATGCTCAAGTAAACAAATGAAAAAAATTACTCGTAATTGCACACCACTACCACGAGTCGATGTGATGGGGTCGTAATACATTTTCAGTCCCTATTAGAACATAAAACGTCTAAAAGGGACAATTTTACGACTAGATCGTGAAAATAACAACCTGCAATACTTAAGGCGACTACAAGAGCTAAATTAGCAACTCTATTTGTGGTGGTTCAAACTTCGTTTTAATGCTGTAAGAATAAAGTTCTAATCAGCTTGCACTACAAAGTGGTTGTTACGTCAGTCACTGCGGGCCGAATAGTACAAAATGAGTGTTTTTTTGCGATTTACAAAAATCTATTGATTGGACTACAAAAATAAAAAACTATATCATGCTAATATGTTGCTTGTAGAATTATTTGCCAAAAAATCAGAATGATCGCATGTATTTTAGTATAGTTTTTACTCAATAAAAGAATTTTTTTTTTAGAGATATATTCGTAATTTTTTTATCGAGTAAAATTAGTTGTATTATGTTTTCAAAACACTATCATACTAGCATATATCCTGAAGAATATCATATATTTTTCTGGTTTTGTTTATTGCAGTGAATCATATGTTTTTTTGCATTATAAAACTCGCGTTTAGCTCCTGTAGTGCCCTTAATGACGAGGTCCCTCAATGAAACCACAAAACCATTCACTCCATTGTACAACAATAACACACAATAAAAGTCGATTTGCTAATATTTACTCAAAGCTCGGGGAAAAATGTCAATTTTCCCGCCACGACGTGGGAACGGGCGCCCGCGCTGATCCCACGGGGGGTGGCGCGTGCGCCGACCGTAATCACTATACTACGGGAATTATTCACCCCCTATGTTATTAACCCCTATGATTTTCAAGATTCAACTTTATGTCTACGTCATAAAGTGTAATATTCAATGGGGGATGTTGATAAATATTGTTTTAAAAAAATGAATCTTGTGGCAGGGAAGTTAAGGTGGGTTTTTGTATATATGCGGTTGAAAGTGGGATATTTAAAATCAAAATCTTATCGATGACTGATTAAATGATTGGAATGTGTGACAATAGCTGATATGTATTTATGATGGCGGTAGTTTATGTGTTCGCAATAAAATTATGTAGATTTATTTATTGTAGTGTGTTGGTGATCCAAATTGCTACTATGTAGATGTTAATATAGTCAGATTTACAGAGATATGGAGAACAGGGTGGAAAACATAGCAATTTCCAATAGCAATCCTCCATTTAAAAGGCGAGTCACCTCCGGTAGGCTACTTTCCAACTTTGTCAGACCGGCCCTCGAACTATATCTTGCGGGTAGCTCTGCTTGCGTGATGTGGGATCTTGCGTGACGTCACTCACGACGCGTAGATAATCTTCATATGAGGAGTTGCAGATAGACAGGTTTCATAAAAAAATATGGTAATTCGGAAAATTAGTCGGCAGAAAAACCACTAAACGTCCACACAATATGGTTATTTGTTTACATCTAGGCCTCTTCAATGGAAAGGCCTTTTTCAATTCGACCTACTTACATGAATAAAACAAACAAAGAGTTTTCTCCCGACTATGACAACAACACTACGTCACATTTTACAGTATTATTGAAATTTTGCAACCTCGTGTCTGCGA
The DNA here is from genome assembly GCA_941918905.2 of Xestia sexstrigata. Lineage (NCBI taxonomy): Eukaryota > Metazoa > Arthropoda > Insecta > Lepidoptera > Noctuidae > Xestia > Xestia sexstrigata. The sequence continues at coordinate 1,368,755 of OW799201.2, read as the reverse complement.
CGTAATGGCGATATGCACGTGAATCACATGTTACAGCACGAATAAATCACTGTTTTATTATGACGAACACTTTAATGCTCTGGAATTTCCACAAATCTGTTGTTAATGCTTTTGGAAATTGATTTTAGCAAATTGGGTTGAGGAAATCGTACTGGTCTACTTGGGTCTGGTCTGGACTGTCCGGCACTAGACTGGTGGACTCTGCAAGGCTGTGTCGGTCTAGTGGCCACAAGCGCGACTGCTGAGCATGAGGTTCTGGGTTCGATTCCCAAGTTGGGCGAAATGTTGTACAGTAGCAGCCACGGAGTTCGGATTTGTGCCCGGTTGATGGCAATAAGCTCGCCCCCTACATGTGATTTTAACATAACTGGTGAAGTGTGGGTGTACCTACTACCTAACCTACACGTCTGCCCAATTAACCCTTCTGACAATACAAAGCGTTATGTATGTTATTCGTCTACATCACTTTAGTAAGTTATGGGGACATACTAAACATACTGAATGAGATTGTGTAAGCTGAAAACATTTAATTAACACTTTTATTTTCTGTTTCAAAGTCACATTAATTAACACATTCACGCTACATTTAAGACCTTCTATAGAGGTCGCATGCTATGACCTCAGATGTACTAGCCCGTGAAAACGTCGTATTAAATTAAAAGTAATTTTAAGAACATCACTCAGGGGCTGTTTAAATTAAAAATATGCGTAGGGGTGTTGGCAACTTGGTCAAATAGTACTTGTATCGCCTTGAATAAATATGAAGACAGATAAATCGGAACAAAGTAAAACAATCTTCATCCTACATAGAAAATTGAGGATCCTTAGACTAGGCGGGTGTTTTTTTGGTGGCCTACTGCCTTTTTATATGGAGGATGAGGAATATAACGCCTTGTTCCTCCATACCGGTGATAATAAAACAAACAGTAATAACCACTACCAACTAATAAACAAAATGTTTGAACTTTAGCAACCCAAAACACCGACCCGATTTCTCATTCCCTGTTAAATTACAAAGAGGTGGAGCTGCAAGCCTCGTGTTACTACTTCAAACTAGTACACATAGCTCCAATTCCTGAAATCAGAAATTGTTGTCGTAACGCGAACGCCTCTTGCTGCTTTTAATTATTAGCCGTCTTTCGGTAAACAACTTCACTTTGGAGTAAACACGTCTGTAATAATCGTTATTACAAACGTGTTTACTCTCAGGTAGGTTCGCTGATATCAAAACGGTGAAGGAAAACTTATTGAGAAAACCGACATTTCCATGAACCAAAAGAATCGAATTTACCGTAAAAGTAAAGTGTGAAGTTAGTTTTAGACGGCAAGCGTTTGAAGCATCAAATATCTCAAAAAATCTTGATTCTTTGTTTTGTGATAATTGTTCTAATAAATCTAATATAAATAGTTAGCATGACTAACTACAGCAAATTCCCAACTAAATTGTTTTTGTTGCATGATCGTTTGAAGTTACTCTTAACTGCTTATAGTTAAACTATTCTAAGGACAACAAGACTCGAAATAGATGTTATTATTGTTTATGTTTACCCTAACTGTGTAAATGTACTCCTAACTTAGAACTCTTAACGGCACGTGGACTTAAATCGGTTTTAGAAGTAGGTAACACAGAAAACAACACCGTTTCCACAGATTGTTGGATACTTTGTTTATAGGTTTAATAATAGTAGCACAGTAACATTGATTTTAAATTAAAAGATAGGATAGGTCATCTTTGCAGTATGTTCAAATGTTCGCTTATGTTTACTTTGCTAAACAGTAATCTTTATCCCGAAGAAAGCTTTGTGGTGCTATAAACATCATAGAAGACGTCCACTGCTGGACATTAGGCCTCCCCCAAATGTCATGTCGCCACATTATTGACCTGTCCCGTGCGACTCGCATCCATAGGATACAAACTCAAAGTTGTTAACCAACAAATAACCTGGAAGTGCCAGTGTCATTGTCAATAGTTATGTTTTCTCTCCTACGTAGTTCGGAAAAGTCAATGTGTAAGGTGCTTCACAAACCAAGGGCGTCGTGGCGGCGCGGCGGCGGCGCGGCGGCGGCGTGGTACCGCGTACCCCGATTTAATATTCCTTTGTGACAAACCGAGAGTAATAGAGCTCTTTGTTAAGTTCGCCCTTCGTCTTTTTTCTGTCAATGAGCAGCGTTGCGGTGTTTCACTTTAAGGGATATGGATTCAGGAGTAATTATGGGCACGTGAAAGATTTCAGTTTTATCTTTATGATGTCAAGCGAACACACGTCCGGTGCTTCTGGTACAAGACAGAGGGCCTAGACAAATGAAAATCGCTTTCAAACCGTATTTCTGAACGGCTTTCAACGGGATTTGCATTATTAGCTTTTTAGTAGCAAACGCAGAAAATGTCAAAAAATTTCGTCTTTTCCATGTTGTTGATAGAATGTTACTTAGTTAAGGCCCTCAACGGGCCACATGCTTGTTCAGCATACATTAATCTCTCTCTGTGTGAAGATATCTTTATGTGAAGGTCGCGGTGGCTCAACATTAGTGCCCGTTATAGAAATCTGTGTACGGGTAGATAAGGGGTTGATATGTAGTTGCACGCGCGAAAAGGCTGGGCAGATAGCGTTGAACCAAGGATAGAAAAAAAATGGTTCGTGTGATGATGAAGGAAATTCTTTCTGTCGGCTGCATACCGAATGATTAACAAACGAACGGACTTCTCAATGAGGCAAATTGTAAAGTGCTAGTACTCGTCATTGTGTAGTAATAGTCCATGAAACCTAAACGAATAAAGCTGAAATGAGACTGACAGACAAGGAGTGATGCCAGTGCAATTAGTATTAAGCCAAAGCTCAGTTCATCTCATTTGGGACTGGGGAATCCAACTTGTAGCGAAATTGTCAAATCATACAAGGAATATGTCCTTCTATGATTTGACAATTTCGCTACAAGTTCGATTCCCCAGTTCTTTTTACCTACATAGGTAACTTAGCTAAAAAGGACATATTCCAGTTGAACATGTTCAAGTTAGAACATGTTCAAGTTGGACTGATCTTTCTAAATCTTGAAGACGTAAAACTGAAAAAGTAATAATATTACATTATAATTGACAATGCCAAATCCCTTTCATTTGATTGTCAACCCGTTACCAACAAAACCTGGTGCCAAAACCAAAAAGTTCATGGTCAAAACCACTGAAAAAACCACTGCTCTTTTTTTCCATTTACGCCGAAATATCAACATTTCCGAATAGTACGAAATAGTTACAAAATTAGTACCAAACAAAGCCTGGTGCCAAAACCAAAAAGTTCATGGTCAAAACCACTGAAAAAACCACTGCTCTTTTTTCCATTTACGCCGAAATATCAACATTTCCGAATAGTACGAAATAGTTACAAAATTAGTACCAATTGATGGTATTTCCCAAATTGTAATATGAGATTGAGCAAGCACTGACAAAATCAATACACATGTACTTAACAACGTTAACAAGCACTCTAGCAGATTACCGAGTTTCAGAGCACAATGCCTTCAAAGAGCAATTAGATATTTTTGCTCATTAAACCCAAAAAATAAATAAGCGCTCTATAGTCGCGTGCCGCGCGCGTAGCACGTGCGCGACGCGCGCCCGGCGTGCGTGCGGCGAAGATGAATCATAGTCATGCTTATATGGATTGTGGATATTATTTTTTAAATGGAGTTTGTATGTGCTTACCTACGTTAAACTTGAGCTTTATTTTCATGGCATTGCTAAAATTATTTATACGTCGCGTGCCATTTTGCCAAAATATGGATAGATATGCTGAGAAAAATGATGAAATCATTATAACGTTGCCAGAAAAGTCACAATTAAGCTTTATTTATAAAAAAAAGGGCAAAATCTTAGGTTCCACCGAGATTTGAACTCGGATCGCTGGATTCAGAGTCCAGAGTGCTAACCATTACACCATGGAACCGTTGATTCAGGCAGCTAAAATTCTGGATCTAGTTCTAGATGTGATTGTGTAAATATTGGATTAATATAAAGATCCTACAATCACATCTAGAACTAGATCCAGAATTAACGACTACTAAGTTTATCATAAAATAAAACACTGAAAACGGATTAATTTTTTGTTTCATTAAAATTTTAATTCCCTTTCCTTCCCATTTTAATTTCCTGATAAAAAATTAAAATCTTACAAACAATGCAAACCTATCAACGTCCTCTCCTGTGTAGAACCTGCAAGCAATTTTCGATTTGAGTTTTGACCCTAGAAAATAAAATTATTAATCCCTCACCAAAATACAAAATAAAAACTTCAAATTAGTGTATGACGGATGAGTCGTTATTGAGTTATGCCAATCGAATCGATTATGACAATCGGTTACCATCGATCATCGAATATGACAGACAATCGAATAGGAAGAGTTGAACATGTGCCGATTGCAAGTTGTAATTTTTATTGTTAAATTAAATTAACCCTCATGTAAGAATAGAAGAAATGTCAAAGATCTACAAATGACAGCCACGACCAACGGCTTAACGTGCTTTCCGAGGCACGGAGGAAACTTGGCGAGTCCGCGTAACACTGGTCAGTTTCCCTCACTCGTTATTTTATTTAATTCGACACTTTCGTTGATTCGTCACTTTCGCTGATTGGACGGTTATGTGAATTCGACAGTTGCGTCAACTCGACAGTTACCATAATTTGCCAATTTCGTTGACTCGTCACTTATTTACACTCGAAAGAAAAAATATAATAAACAATTAATGTGGACGTTTGAAAAAAAAAACTGACAAATCTATTGAAATAAATAAATACAATAAGTCAGTTTGACACATTTATAAAATGAGTTTGTATTACTTATATTTCATATCCATTGTTGGAAAATGTTAGTTGTCAAATAGGCCAACTTAAATCCCATCGTCATAGATCCAGCTATTTATTACTCTTATTCCTCTTTCCATGCTGTAAGGTTGGGAAACTCAATTCCACCTTTCCTTCATTCATTCGGGATTTTAGTGAAAGAGCATAAAAGTCGAATTCAAAACTGTCCAAACAGCGATTGTGTCGAATTAAATAAAATGACGAGTGAGAGAAACTGACCAGTGTTACGCGGACTCAACTCGGCATGAAATGGGTGGTCACCTATCCACAGACTAACCTAGGCAAGCACGGCTAAACCTAAAGATCGACTCCGAGCGGCTGTTATTATTTAGCCACGAGCTCCTCCACAATCCTCCAAATGTAATACACATTGCCCATGTATCAACCTAAATCTGAAAAAAGCTTTGTCCAACTATTAGGTTGGTAAGTAGGTACAAAATAAATTAAAAAGCACGCAATAGTGTTGTAGATGCACTTAATTATTTATCATACTATTGGCATTTGTGGTCCCCGTCCGCACACTACATTGACCACATGAATTATGTGCGCATACATTACGCACACCACATAAAAGTCCCGCTTTAATAATAATTATTATATTATTCATCTCTTATTGACATATCTGTGTGGACGACACACGGTCTTCGAATAATAGAGAGCGACCGAATCAGCTTGATATTATAATGGTCCTGTCATTTGCATACTGTGTACTTACTTATGGTTATGGGTAAGTTTTGGTCGTAGTAGAAAAGACACGTTTCTGAAGTGGGTCTTTATATTATTTTTAAAGTACCTATTACCTACTAAACACTAAGTAAAGTAAGCGCTTCTTTTTATGGATGTACAAAGTATCCAAACGAACTTACCAAAACAGAAAAATCCTGAGTATTAGGTACTTATTTTGAAACCGTTAGATTAACACACTCTAAGAATGCCTGAATAAGACAAAACACAATAGACAACTATCACCAAAACTACTGGAACCTGTTACAATGTAACAATCATTATTATTTAATAAAGTAGATTGCATCAAACGTTCCCCTGTCCTGTGAATGTAATACACTCCCGATCCCGACTGACCATGCCGTTTTATTGCTCAACAATTAGTTACCGAGATGGGGCGCAAATCCTATTGTAACATACGAATCTGCTGCGTGACTCTTATCACAAACGAATAGAACTCAATTTAAATCAATCTTTACTCTAAATTTGGGCGACAGCCGACAAAAGAATTGACCATACACTGACCTCTCACTTAGACAAGTGGTCAGAGAAAACAATGAGGATGTCTGTAGGTAACCAAAGTGCTCTATATTGTTTGGGTAATAAACACTTGAACAAATTTAATTAAACAGAGGCAATTTCAGTGGTCAGCCTTTAACAAATATTAATCAAAAAGAGGATTTGGGACTTATTATTTTAGTACGAAGCAATATTAATTGAGCTTGGTATAATTTACAAGATGAAAACAGCGTAAGAAAATATTTAGATGGAGCCCAGTTTTGTGCCTGTTCGCGATTTGCAATTCAATAACTTCAAAATCGATGCAATTAATGAAAAATGCATTATCATAACTGTAATCGTAAATATACCAGTTGGTAACTAAATAATAAATCAGAAACACAATAAAGTATGCAATAGTGGAATCGACGAAATTTATAACAGCCAACAAGTCGTAACTTTATAATCAGATTAATAATTGGAAAAGCATCGGTTTAATCGAATCGGGCGGCTATTCGATGAATGGGAGCTAATGATTGAACGTGTTTCCTGCATTATGCGAAACGCCCCATCACTAAGAGCGGGGTTCTAATTTCAAACTTTAATTTTGTTTTTTGGAGCCTGACACAATAGTACATATTGAGACAAGTGGAGAAAGTTTGTTATTGCATTCGAGGCGGCAAAAACACCCAAGCCGTAGGCGAGGGTGTTTTTGAGCCGAGAACTGCAATAACAAATGTCCACGTGTATCAAACTACGTTTTTCAATACACTTTTGAAGAAATAAAATAAAATAACGAATAAATTTCTGTCATTACTTAGGAACTATGATTTTAAAATCCGTGCTTTGCTTTCGCCAGGTCCCAGGTTGAAGAAGAGGCAAAGGTATGAAGCCATTAAACAGTCTAATTTCGGCAAAGCAATACCTATGCGTCTTTACGGCGTAAATATTATTGGAATATTGAAATTGTCTTTACAATATATAGAATATCATAGATAAACATGATTATTTAAATTAATATTTACTTTTATAAACAAATTAACATTTATTTGTGTTCTAAATTCAAAAATATTAAAAAAAAAATTGGCTGTTTAGCGGCTTCATACCTTTGCTTCTCCTTCAACCTGGCGAAAGCAAAGCGCGGAAAAAAAGAAAAGTAAAATCATAGTTTTATAGTAATTTCATGACAAAAATATTTTTCGTTCTTTTATTGTATTTCTTCAAAAGTGTATTGAAAAACGTCGTTTGATATACGTAGACATTTGTTATTGCAATTCTCGGCTCAAAAACACCCTCGCCTACGGCTCGGGAGTTAATTGGATGATTGGATCGGATGCAATAACAAACTTTCTCCACTTGTATCAAAATGTACTATTTATTTGAAAGTTTTGTTCTGTGTTAAAAAGTTAAACGCCGTACTTACCTACCTCTTGAAAATAAATAAGAAGGAGGTTGTCTCCATTAAGTTTGATTAAATTTCGGAGTTTAAAGAATTTTATTGATTTTTCTGAGATGAAATCTCATTAGTATTCACATGAAGTACCTACTTAACTGCGTAGAGTGGGGTCGCGAAATACCGATTACCTACCGAGGTCTATGATCTCTTAGGTATTTGCCCATCTAGAGGTAGGCAAATAGATCATAGACCTCGCTTCAATCTTATTTGGTCACCTCATTATTAAGACTGCTGTTCAAACAACAATACCGACAGATGCTGGGTAGGTATATCTAGGTACCTACAAACCTAAAAAACGAGACTAGGAATTACTAAGAGTTGGGTACCAAATTAAACTCTCATTTATTGTCTAGGAAAGTTTAATTTCGAAAATAACGACTTTTATGCCCAGATAAAATTTGTTTTTTTTTTCATTATTTACATAGGTTCTACTACTTACAATAAGATATTTTGAACTTTAGCATCTAATAGACAAGCTATTAAAATAATGCTTATAGAGCATAAAGATATTTTTATTTAAAAATATCTTGCAGAAGCAATTAATTAATATTCATTTGTGGCTTAGACAATCAAAATAAAAAGTTGCCCCATGCAAATGGGTTCGTGCCAAGTTCGTGCTATGATTGTTGACAGCCGTAGAAAAGCTTTCAAATGGTTTTAATTGCTTTTACACTTTCATTGTGACGAGTGCTGACATCTAGCGCGAATTGAAATTAATTCTGTTTTTATTGTGACGGTCATTTGATATTATTCAGCTGTAGAGTGGCCGAGTTACCCTATCCCTCCTCCAGACACTTGCAACATTTAGGTAATACAAATTTTGCTGCTTCTTCTCCTCTTCTTGTCGATGATTCCCATTTATGGTTATTTAAATTTGTCTCGACCTCAGCCACGTCGACCCATAAACATCGCTGTGGTCGCTGAGCCGTATTTTGTCCTGCCCAGGGAAGACTGGGTGGCGGACCTTAGCGACTCAGTGACCATAGTGTCGTCGGCCGCCGCCGGCACCCCGACCCTTGAAAGTGTCAGGAGGGGTCGGGGGTGCGTAGCAGCACGGTTCGGGGAGATTGTCGTGGTGGGAGTCTACTTCTCCCCGAGCCGAACTCTCGCCGAGTTCCACAACTCCCTTGCGGAGTTGAGTGTCGTCGTCGGAAACCATTCCCTCCCCGTACATGTCCTCGGGGACTTCAACGCCAAGAACTTGGCTTGGGGTTCCCGTTGCACAGACGTGCGGGGAAGAATGGTGGAGGACTGGGCCCTGGAGAAGGGCCTGGTCGTCCTAAATCGGGGTTCTGTCCCCACTTGTGTGCGGATGCGGGGCGAGTCGGTGGTGGCCATTTCGTTCGCTAGCCCCGCTCTGTCGCCGCGTGTCATTGACTGGCGTGTCTTGGAGGGGGTGGAGACCTATTCCGACCACCGGTACATCCGGTTCGACGTCTCCACCCAGACCTCAAGCGCGCCGGTCCAACAGGCCCCGAGTGGTCCGCGTTGGGCGCTAAAGCAGCTGGACCGGGAGCTCCTCCTGGAAGCCTCGATCGTGCAGGCCTGGGTGACATCACCGGACAGGCCTGCCGACATTAACCATGAGGCAGGGTGGTTCCAGGAGGCCATGTCCGATATATGCGACGTGGCAATGCCCCGAGTCCGGCCAGGAAGCGTCCGACGTCAGGTGTACTGGTGGTCGCGAGAGCTGACGTCTCTGCGTGAGGCGTGCGTGGCTGCGCGGCACTTGTACGCCAGGCATCGCAGGCTCCGCATCCGCCCACCGGATGCGGCAGCCATTGAGGCGGAGCTATATGAGGGGTATAGAGTGGCGAAGACCGCCCTCCGCGAAGCTGTCCTGCGGGCCAGGGATCAGGCCCGCGAGGAATTGCTGGGGACTCTCGACAGAGATCCGTGGGGGCGACCTTACAAGATTGTGCGGGATAAACTCCGCACCTGGGTCCCCCCACTGACGCAGAGTCTCCGGCCTGAGCTCGTGGAGGACGTAGTGAGCACTCTGTTCCCTACGCGGGGGGAACATCCCCCCCCGCCTATGGCTCCGCCACCTGCGGTGCTGGAAGCGGACCACCAGGACGACGACGACGACACTCCGGTAGTGACTGGGGTACACCTGAGAGTAGCGGTACGCAGGCTCAGTGCCAAAAATACCGCCCCGGGACCCGACGGCTTGCCTGGCAAAGCCTGGGTTCTGGCCTCGGAGGCTCTCGGGCCCCGACTGGAGGGGCTCCTAAGCGCATGCTTGGAGAGAGGCCAGTTCCCGCTTCACTGGAAGACGGGGAAGCTGGTCCTCATTCGTAAGCCGAGGCGCCCTGCGGACTCTCCGTCCGCATACCGGCCCATAGTGTTGCTCGACGAGGTGGGCAAGCTCTTTGAAAGACTCATTGCAAACCGCCTCGCCGAGCACCTTGCGGGGACGGGGCCGGATCTTGCGGAACACTAGTTTGGTTTCCGCAAGGGGCGCTCTACAGTGGACGCCATCATGCTCGTGAGAGCCCTCACGACGGGGGATGCAGTGTCCCGGGGTGGGGTTGTCTTGGCGGTGTCTCTCGAGATCGCCAATGCCTTCAACACCATGCCCTGGAGCTGCATTAGGGAGGCACTCCGGTATCACCGGGTGCCGACCTACCTTCGTCGTGTGGTCGGGGACTACCTGACGGATAGAGCCGTCATCTACCCCGGTCGCAGCGGAGAATGGAACCGGCGAGAGATGTCGTGCGGTGTTCCGCAGGGATCGGTCCTAGGGCCGTCCTTGTGGAACATCGGTTACGACTGGGTGCTGCGCGCCGACCTCCCTAGCGGCGTCAGCGTGGTTTGCTATGCAGACGACACGCTGGTGCTGGCACAGGGGGGGTCGCACGAGGCGGCTGCCGAAATCATGACACGCGGGGTTGCGATAGTCGTTGAGAGGATCCGGCAACTGGGTCTCGAGGTGGCATTGCACAAGTCCGAGGCCATGTGCTTTCATGGGCCTCGGAATGCGCCACCTCCGGGATCCTTACTCACGGTAGGAGGGGTATCCATCGGTGTCAAGTCGTCAACAACCGGTGGAACTTCGTGGAGCACTTCCGACGTTTGGCCCCCAAACTGGAACGGACTGGGGCTGCCTTCAGGCGGCTCCTGCCCAACCTGGGGGGGCCGAACGCCTCCTGCCGGAGGCTCTACGTAGGAGTCGTGCGGTCCATGGCCCTTTACGGGGCCCCGGTGTCGGCGCGTTCCTTTAGCTGCGTGCAGCCCACTACCTGAACGCGCCCCAAAAGGTGGTAGCCGTAAGGCTGGCCCGTGGGTACCGCACGATCGCCCGCGAGGCGGCGTGCCTCCTTGCCGGATTGCCGCCATGGGATCTGGAGGCGATAGTCCTCGCGCGCCTGCATGAATGGCGCGCGGAGGTGCTTCTCCGGGGGGAAACTCCGCTGTCGCGACAAATTGTCGCTCAGCGGACAGACTTCTGGCGGGATCTCATGGCGACATGGAGAGAGTGACTGTCGCAACCCCGTGCTATGCTAATGCAAGAGAAGGAGGTGGTGGAGCGTGAGAGGGAGAGAACCTCACAGCGTCCCGGCCACCGCGGGAGACGCCCCGGGCGTCGGGGGCCACCACGTTACATGACTATTTATGTAATCAATCACCTTACAAAAAAAAAAAAACTTGGTCGCCATTTCCCATAATTTTCATATTTTGTTTGTATCGCATTTGTTGTTGTGTGGTAAAACAATTTATGCAATAAGTACATGTTTGTTTTTTCCTCGCAAGTGGCTACTAGTGGATACTTGGCTGATTTACGCCCTCGCCTACGGCTCAAGCTGCAACCCACAGCCTCCTGTTTATTGAGCAACTTTGTTCACTTGTATCTTATTATACTATTGTAAAATACTGTAGGTATTCCCCGAAGCAGAAGACAAACGGATTGGAATACCCAACTTTCGCCTTTCATTATAAAGTAAAAGCTTTTTGGACAGAAAAAGTCTTTCTTCGGAATTTTAGTTCGGTTCAAGCTCCTCTACTACTATCAGTAGCGTCATCTATCTTCAGAACAAGAACAAAACGAAAATTTAAAACTCGAAAATCATAGATGGCAGTATGATACTTATCAATGCCGTATTATTTTATAATCATTTTGGGTGTTTCACATTGTATTACTTTAATAAATGCAACATCATTATGAGTGTGTATATGAGTATATTTATATTTCAACATTTTGTAAAAAAAAAAAATCTGCATTGGTAACCTTTTGCTGCTGTCAAAGTGACGTTTGGCCTGTTTTTGTTTTGACAGCAGCCAATTGTCATTATTTCATTGATAAATTGATCGTGTTGCAGGCAAGGTTATCGAGCGCGTAAATACGGACAACTTAAATAAAATTATTGATTTTCGCCAAAATATCGCATTTGTTACGATATTCAATGCAGTGAGTGTTTAGGTGTAAGTTTAGTTTCGTGTCTCGATGTCAACACAGTCTAAAACGATGCCGATGTTAGACCTTAAAATGTATGTGAGAGTTGTCGCTGCCGTGTTTTCTGTAAGTAAATATTATTTTACTTTTCGTAGTACACCAAAATACTGTTTATAAAAACCGGTTTCAAATCACGTAAATAAGATGTAACCCTGCCATAGAATAGGTGTTCGCAACTCATAAAATCTGATTATTACCCTCAAGTTTAATCGTAATAAATCTAAGTCCTCCGTTTAAAATGTTAGCTCATGCATTATGATTACTGAAAGTTGAAATAATAAATATCTAGAACAAGCAAACATAAGACAGGATACATTAATAAGTGTGCACAACAATATCTTATTCCATGATTGTCTAAATGACTATTGTTCATTATGTTTGTACCTTGTAATGAGACTGGCTTCTTTAATTACTTATCGTCTTCCAGTGTTCACAGTGTGTACTCGTAGTATCATTAGTTTATGAGTTGTTATTGTAACAAGGATTGTTAAAACATTTGTTGATTAGATAATATTATTGTATGCCTTTTTCGTCCTTTCTTAATTAAATTTTATAGCTAAAGTCAGCTGTTGGTTTTCAAGGTTTGTTGGGAACTGATTTATTAAATAGTTAAATAGTTCTAATGACCATAAATGAGAGGCTTACATGACCAGAGATCACAGGATTGACAGGAGAAAAAGGAAGCCTTTGGCCAGAACGCAATGAAGGCTGACAAAATAAAAAGAATGAATAGTTTTTATTAAATAATTAATAATATCTGTCAACAAAGGAGCGATAAACCAAGGCTCAACCACAAAGAAAGATAAAGGAGAAAGTGACGATTTCAAGATTGCAATGTTTTAGAGGTCAAGGAACTCTCAATGTAGAGAGTTGGACAATGCTGCACTGACAACAGCATTGCTGAAAAGAAAATACATAATAAGAAGTCCAGTGTGTTTAACTGAGATAATAAATATCGCTGGACATTGCACACAGTGCCATCTAGTGCCACACTAAGCAATGAGGCTTGTATCGTGGACACCAGATAGTTGATATACTACATAGATACTTTTTTGTTACATACTTATTATACATATAAACATCCATGACTCTGAAACAAATGTCCATGCTCATCACACAAGCATTTGTTTCTACCGGGATTCGAACCCGGGACCCTAAGAACGTAAGGCAGCCTAACTACCGCTGCACCATTCGGGTCGTCATAATAACATTGCTTTAAATTATCTTAAAAGATCCTGTCTTTGAGGGATAAGACAAAGCATGACCTTAATACTACAAAAAGAAAATATATAAATATGCATCAACTTAAAAAAATCCACAAAAAAAAAAAATATGAAAGACTTACGAGTTTTTATTTTCCAGATATCATCAGCAACAGCCTTTGTGTTGGCACTGATCCGCCTCCTCAACCCAGATCTGTTTTACCTAGATCCTTTAGAAGGAAATGAAATAGGTAATGCGTTAGGTATACTATACTTCTATCTACTATATATTTATATTGCTGTTGCATGCCCTTTCATCATTTCATCTTCGTCTTGCTGCTTCTTTATCTCTTAAATCTTTCCTACACAGAATTTACTACCTTTTTTCACATTTTTCTTTTAAATTATTTTGTTGGGAACTGGTTAACTTGGAAAAGCCCATGTCCAACTCTAATCTATTCTCAATGAAATCTACAGAAGCTAGAGAAATTCAAAATTCGCTGATGTGATGGGTATCAATATGTAATTTGCCTTCAAATTTAATTTGCGCTGTGAACTTGATGAATTTTAATATTATCATTGATATGGCAATCCATATAATCTATATTTATATCAAGTAACTACATATCACCGTTTCACGCCTTAACGGCTGAACGTTTAATAATATTGGCACATGGATTGACCATATTAGCCTAGGTTAGGAGATATGATTTTAAACCCGCGCGTAGCCGCGGTCCAAAGCGTTGTTATGAAAATTGCTCAAATGCTTCACACACTCCCATGCCTAGAATCCCTTTCTCAATAACATTGAGTGCAGAAGCTGTTCCCTCCGCAGGTATCCACTACTTCATTACAGGTCTAATGATAGTGACGAGTGGCATAGGTTTCCTGAACAGCGTCGTGGTGATGAACCGCAGCGCCAGCCACAACACGGGCAGGAACATCACCACGTGGTTACTGCTAGACTCGCTGTTTGAAACCACGCGGGTTGTCTACGTGTTCGTGTGTGAAATAGTGCTGAGAGGGAAGGGACCGTTGCAGTTGTATGACCTGTTGATCAGTGCTGCGCAGTACCGTGAGTATCTCTCATTATTTATTTAATTTTTTTATAGTCGTCCCTTTCCCATTGCTGGCCAAAGGCCTACATCAATTTTTTTCAAAAATCTTTTCCCTGAGTCAGCTTGAACTATTTCTCGTTACTTTTACTTATTAGCTCATTAGCTGATGCCCGCGGCTTCGCCCGCTTGACAAATTACAGAGGTACTAAAACCTTCCTCTTGAATCAATCTATCTATTATAAAAACCCGCATTAAAATCCGTTGCGTAGTTTTAAAGATCTAAGCATACATAGGGACAGACAGACACGGCGGGGGACTTTCTTTTAAAATATGTATAGTTCACACCTTCAAGTCGTTAGTCCCGGCTGCCGTTTGTAGAACTTTATAGGCAGACAGTGATTACGGGGAATCAAAAGCCCAAAATGTCAAAGCAACTGTCTTACGATAAAGATAAAGAGATAAAGATTCATTTATTTGCAAAAACATGTGTAGACAATATACATGGTATGATGTTTACTATAGGTGTTAAAAGGATATTCTTTGGCCCAACATGTTTGACCAATAGCTGGTGTACAAATTAGATCGGAAGACCATTAGGTTTAAAAAAAAAAAATAGAAATTATACAAAGTTAAATAATCAAAAAAACAAAAAAATATACTATTACCAAGAAATCATAATAATATTACCAAGAGGTATCGTAGGTACCTATTACCAGTGGGTACCTAATTTGCGGTCAGTTAGACCGTCGCTTCATGTAAAATAATGGTATTCAGTTGGCCTGGCTAGGCTAGAAGCCGACGCCAACATAGGAAGTAACATAGTTGACAAAGCAAATGATAAAGACCTAGCGCCATCCTTCTTCTCTTAACCCAATGTAGTGGAGGTCGGCGCACCAGCGCCACACCAAGTCGTTCGCACGGCCATCATCTCAGTATTCACCCCCTTTCTAGCTGTATCATCATTCACACAATCCTACCATAGTCCATTGTAGAAAATAATGTAAAAACCCACGTATTTTATGTCTTGTTTCCTGTGTTGTGCGCACAGACATGACTCCAATTCGTCGTTCCGTCCGGTAATCGAAGCCGCGCATAACGAAACCAATTGCTCAGTAACTGCGCAAATAAAGCCCTCCGTGACCAATCAACAGGCACGTAACTTGTGGGGGGCTTGTCCACTCACTACAGACCGCTGAGGAGATTGATTGTTGACCTAAAATAATGTATTGAAAAGGATTTCTATTTATATCCACTGCATACAGTAGGTATGGCGTCAACATTCTTGCCGGACACATAGTTGAGAAACTGCTGCTCAACTTAAGGTCACAAAAAAAAACTTAAGGTCACGGCTGCACGACCTCGGAGAGTCGGAGCATCGTGCATCATCGCAGAGCATTTCTCTCCAAGCATTGAAATACTTATTTAAGTTTCAGTCAATCCCGATTACGGACGCGGGCACTTCTATAACAAATACTTACTGAAGTAGGTATCTGTAGTGTAGGTCCGAAGTAGAGTCAGTCTAGAATTTGTGCATACCAGTTTGACGGTTGAACTGATCCCTTCGAGGCTCTAGCACTCAGAATGCGATCTAGTCACCTGATCTGATCCGAAGAGTAATACTCTGCGATCCAAGACCGGACCGTATAACATCCGACGATCGGATCACAGCCAATGCCATATCTGCTCTCAGTTACAAAATGATACACAACAACCTAACACGCCCTTCTATATTTGCGTCATCCACGTAAAATTACTATTCATAGTTGATTATGTAACTTTTCTATTTACCCGGCGCCCTACTGAAGAGTTCGTGCTCTTTATGGCACAAAAGATTAGTAGCTGTAGCCGCGAAAGGTCACACCATTAGCAAGCAGGTCAAGGTTTATGTGCTACACACAGCACACACACGCCTATGTTGCCTGAAAACATTACAATACTAGATGTTCAACAAACACCTTTTTTCTATAAGGTCTCTTTTATTTTGTACTAGCTGATGCCCGCGGCTTCGCCCGCCTCAAATTATATACTAAAACTTTCCTCTTTAATCACTCTATCTATTAAAAAAACCCGCATCAAAATCCGTTGCGTAGTTTTAAAGATCTAAGCATACATAGGGACAGATAGACGCGGGCGACTTTGTTTTATAATATGTAGTGATAGTAATTGGCTGACACATATTTTAGAAGAAAACAGGCCGTGCACCCTAGATGGGTACTTCCATAAAACCTGCCATGCTTAATTAACCACTTTACGGGCGAATATTCAAATATGCTTCTTGAGTGCTCCTTCGATATTGGGTGTACAAATAGGTAGGTACCCCTTGTTCTTCCCGTCATTGCGATCATTATTTTGTTCTAGACCAAACCTGGGAACCTTTTAGTTGGTCAAAGTTCCAACATTTTTACTTTTTTTTTTAAATATTAGTTTTTAATGTTATAACTTTCAACTTTAAATACCTTCACGACCGCTGTACTTTATTTATGGATATATTAATGCATCCATCACAATGTTATAAGTGCGTTAAATGTAACGCAACCGGGTCTACCGTATTGGGTCCTACCGTAAAACGAAATATTTCACCCCAAAAAGAGTCGTTTTCCTGCAATAATTTTAGCGTACTTAGTTTGATGTACAGAATGCTTGTTTGAAGGTTCTGTTTTGTGAATTTCATGCTTTTAGATCCAACCATGCGTTGCCTGTCAGGGTTTTTGCTTGAATTTGGTTTACCTAACTAGCCAAGTCCTTTCTTATATACATAGTTGGTGCCAGTTAAGATGAAAATAGCGGGTATTTTCCTGCAATAATTTTAGCGTACTTAGTTTGATGTACAGAATGCTTGGTTGAAGGTTCTGTTTTGTGAATTTCATGCTTTTAGATCCAACCATGCGTTGCCTGTCAGGGTTTTTGCTTGAATTTGGTTTACCCAACTAGCCAAGTCCTTTCTTATATACATAGTTGGTGCCAGTTAAGATGAAAATAGCGGGCATTTTCCTGCAATAATTTTAGCGTACTTAGTTTGATGTACAGAATGCTTGGTTGAAGGTTCTGTTTTGTGAATTTCATGCTTTTAGATCCAACCATGCGTTGCCTGCCAGAGTTTTTGCTTGAATTTGGTTTACCTAACTAGCCAAGTCCTTTCTTATATACATAGTTGGTGCCAGTTAAGATGAAAATAGCGGGCATTGCCCTTTCCCTAATATCTCTTCGTAAGAACCAAAACAAATAAACCATGTATCGTTTTTCATTACAAAAAATGTTTAAGATCACGATAGATGACGATTCTAGACTTGAACAGGCTTATTATTGGTTTTCAAAGTTAAGAAGTTTAATAAATGTAGGTGGGTCAATGACCGCTATTCTCATCTTAACTGGCACCAACTCGCTATAGTTGGTGCCAGTTAAGATGACTAGTCTACGACTGTGTTACTTCATAAAGTCAGTGTCAAACTCACTGCCTCCTCATCCATTATGGATATTAAAAACAAAATATCTACATTGTCCACAACGTTTACTACTAATGTCATATTAGTACATTTTGATACAAGTGGAGAAAGTTCGTTATTGCATCCGAGCGGAATTATTAACTCCCAAGCCGCAGGCGAGGGTGTTTTTGAGCCGAGAACTGCAATAACAAATGTCCACGTGTATCAAACGACGTTTTTCAATACACTTTTGAAGAAATAAAATAAAATAACGAAAAATATTATTGTCACGAAATATGAAACTATGATTTTAATTTTCTTTTTTCCGCGCTTTGCTTTCGCCAGGTTGAAGGAGAGGCAAAGGTATGAAGCCGATAAACAGCCTAATATAAAAAATAGATTTATTTCATATTTTTGAATACAGAACAAAAATAAAGTGTTAATTTGTTTATAAAAGTAAATATTAGTTTTAATAATCATGTTTATCTATGATATTATATTTATAAACAATTTGAATAATCAAAAAAATCTTTACGCCATAAGACGCATAGAGCTTTGCCGAAACTAAAAAAACATTCACCTCCGTCTATAGGTATTGAACCGATTTGAACTTCGTATAAGTATAGTTATCTGTGGAAATTTACTTTCCCGCGCGGGAAAATGAAAAAAAACGCACGGGTGTGAAATACATTGCATGTTGAACCTAATCGTAGTGCGATAAGAACCCGTTTTCGAGGAAGTGTTTTGAAAAATAATTTTCAACACACTTAAAGTGAGCCTTACCCGTAAAGTGAGCCTTATTACATCGTTCTAAGGGCCATAAACCGAACTATAAAACACGTGCATAATAATATTACACACTAGTGTGTAATAGAATTATCCCTACAAAGTTAAATTATTACCTAACTAACTGCAAATTAAATGTGAGTAAACAGAGCATTTTCAATTTAACCGGGTAATACAGTTTTTTTTTGTAACAATAAAGAGGTTTTATGCCGCTGAAAATCCAATTACATTTTTGGGATAAATAAATGTGTCCATAATTCAGACGAAAAAACATTTATTATTTTCAAATTATTTATAATTCACAATAATTTGTTATAAAATATTTGCATTTTATCACTAAAATTATAATTTTGAAGTAGGCTGTATGGCTATATGTAATCAATAACCTTACATTTGGCGCGTGCAAAAAAAAAATTGCGCGCCATTTCCCATAATTTTCATATTTTGTTTGTATTGCATTTGTTGCCGTGTGGTAAAACGATTTAGGCAATACATGTTTGTTTTTTCGTCGCAAGTGTGTTGAAAAAGTGCGTATGAAACTCCTAAGCAACTTGCTCACTAGACACTCGGCTGATTTACGCAACCCACAGCCTCGTGTATAATGAGAAACTTAGCTCACTTGTATCCTAATATACTATAAATATACTTGATTTTTTTTCAGTGTACATCCGTATTTTGTGGCCTTTATTAATATTGTTTTCTTTGTTTTCTAGTGTTGGACAGCTTCCTTTACTGCCAAATGATACTACGACACTAGTATTGGGCGAACTTCTGTAATTTAGGCGTTACTATAGAAGCCATCCATAGGATGTTTGTAACCATTGTCTGCCGTAGAGGCTGATAATTATGCAATTATGCAAGAACTTATAGCAATCTTGTAAAAAGGTTCAATGCATTTAAAAGGGGAAGTTGTCTTCTCCTTGTGTTAACGATAGGTTTTGTTGTGTATTTTATTGATAGTCGGCATTGCTTGGGATTTGTGGCCATATTTGTCAAAAATAACGGTTTTAAAGATTAAAATCTATAGATGAGCCCTCACTTGTCAGGTTGCGCGAAAAAGTGTAAACACTGTAACACTGAGATGAGTGAGTTCACGCATCCCGCATGGAAACGATAAACACGACTTTCAGTGTGAGTGAGCGTGGCCAATGTCTATAACGAAAAAAAAGGACCTGTTTTATGCGGTGAGGCGAATCTATTGATTTGAATCTTTAAGGCTAAGGGCTAAGGTTTTTGAATTTAGAGATTCCATCAAATCTTATTTGTAAATAGTCAAGTTGTACACTACCTATTTGCACTATATTGGTGTCGATTCTGTTGTGCACAAACTAAAATTGCTATCTTTTACTAAAAGGCAATGCGAGAAAAGGACGGCTATAGCTATGAACAAAGTTAGAGATGTCAAACTAGTTTATGCCTTGACGTGCGCTTCACCGTGTTTTTAGTCGACATGTTTTTACGTGCACCCTTCATTTGTATGGAAATATTAGTTCCAATTAAATTTGACAGCTCTAAATTATGTCCGTCTCTCTCTCGTTTTATTAGAGAGAAAAAGATAGCAATAGCCTAAATGAAGTTTAGTTTGTGCACAACAGAATCGACACCATTAGCTTCCAAGCAATGCTGACGTAGAGGACTTTGTCCAAAACATGTATTAGGTATGAAATATATGAACATTCCACTGTAGCTGTGATCGTCGAATATAACGAATCTACAAAAATCAGTTTAGATGTTAACTGATTGTTAGTCTATCAGGTTGTGCCTGTGTGTAAAGATCTTAGAAGCCTGATTTCTGAGGATTACTTTTCATAACTTGACACATCTCGTTTCTAAGCACTCAGTCACAAGTTGACAATAGTAAAGATAGCTATTGAGAGCTTAAATAAGGAAGCAAGAACCCAGGCAATAGGCAGCTAAGAATGTATGATTACGAAACTCAATTTCCAAATATGAAAGCCATTAATTTGATCTCACTGTCACTGTTAAATTTTCCACGCTATACGAACTCAAGGGGTTCTTATACCGGAGACAATAAACTAAAACTAATTCACACTGTATGATAGCTTTACTTGAACATTTATGTATCTCGTAAGTCTTGCCTTGCCGATGTTGTGTACATTCCTTTAACTTTCCCTAAGACTAAATGTAAGGTAGCGAGCAGATTAGTATTATCTAGTTTTAAGTGTTAGATAAATTATGTAGAGTCAGGAGCGGATCGTAAAATATAAACTCATAGTTTTTATCAAAAGGTTGTTGAGATTTTCCGATTAGTTTCGGACTCAGCCGAAAGCCTCATCACTTGGCCTTGCGGCTGCGGACACGAGTGACCGACTCAACGCGACACGACTCATGGAGCGAGCGTGTCTCGTGTCGCATCGCCGCAGGTCATAAACGGCGCCTTAAGGTTCCCAGAAAATCTGTTTTTGCAATAACTGGTTCTTCCAAAATATTCTCGTAGTTATAAGAAAAATGCCTTCCTGGTTGTAATATCCGCACCTGACTGCAATATTATCTTCCCACCGAATTTTAGATATTCGTACTCCTGCACTGAAATCCTCAAACTATTTTACTAATTTCGTATATTTGTATAAGTTTGTGAATCTTTTTCTTATCTGTGATTTTTCGGTTGTTTTATTATGTTTTGATTGTATGCAGAAAATGCTTCAAAAGGATTGATTTTTAAGATTCTAAAATACTAGTCAGAGTAAAGAGAGATTATTTAAAATAAAAAAATGTTAATTTGTTTTGAGGTTTAAAAACTAAAAGTTAATGAATTTTCATTGGCTAAGTAGTAATGTTTGTAAAGTTGTGTATAATTGTATAGATGCAGAGATCTTGACCGATTTGTAACTTCGTTGAACGAATAAAACCAAGTTTTTTATAATGAATTAATCTTTTTATTTCAGTGAGTTGTCTGTCCAAAAATATAATGCGTACGCAGCTATTCAACACTCGTCAACAGGCTACAGAATTACAAAGTGCACTTCCGTCGCGCGTCTTACTCTAACAAACTATTATACAAGGCATCAGGTTGGCTGCACACTTGGCGATACAACATAAAAAATAAATAGATCGCTGTTAAATAAAGCTAATTGACGTTGAGCTATTTTTAAGAAAGAAACATATACAGAGGTTACAAATGAGTTTTTACAAATAACAGACCGCCAACTTGTTATTATTAAGCAAATAATATGGATAACAGAGAATACACGTACCTACGATGGCAAATCCTAAATAGCACACGTTACATAACTTCTACTTTCCTTGGTTCAAATCTAGCTTTTTAGACGGTATCTTCTATGTATTTAGTATTTCCTTATCCATACTATTTCATAAAATAAACTGAAGCTCTGGCCACAATGAGGCAAATCCACTATTCGGACCTCTAAACAAATTAGATAGGTACATTCAGTTTGGCCAGAGCTGTAGAGGCTGAAAACTTGGTCAATGTATGTTATCGCTTGGTGGCAGCCGGTACATCACAAACCACACGCTGTATAATCAAAGCGGCGTCGTACTCCAACAACAAACTTACTAGAACGCATAACGAAACACTCGTCAACAACACTATACTGTTTTGTTCGATAATCAACCCTGTTGCTAATGCTTTACTGTCTATTTTTTTTTATTCTTTATTGCTCGGTGATTACAAGAAAAGGGTACAAAAATAGTTTGGAACTATGTATTAATGTTTTAGGACAAAGATTTGCAATAATATTTTCAGATAATTCTTACTCGATTTTGAACTGTAAGACATTACCAACAAGGTATCATTTACATTCGAATGTCAATAATAGCACATTGTACCAACAACACTAGTCGTAATTGCTATTTCGTCATCCACATTCAGCCTATGTTATCCTAAATTTGTAGTTACAGTACTTAAACTTAAATATATAATAACTTTTTCAAAAATTAGATTGATTACAATATTAATTTCCCAAAATTTCGAGTAAAAATCAAATTCATTCAAATTTTTCAAATTCATAAAAATCGAATGAATGTTCATAAATGTCGAACTGAGTGTACGAAGCATGTCAAAGCGAGTTTCGTAGTTAATATAATTTTACCCTGTACATTTTACACAGACGAATGTTCTTTTTTTCAATTATTTGATTATAGGCCGGTTGAATTGAGTCAGCAGGTTTTTTGTGAATACACTTCTGAATCATTAAATCTTTTACCAATCACTGGTCTATATTTTGAGTTGCTTGACGAAAAAATAATCTGTTTTGTCATTTTTGTGTTACCTGCTGACTCGCGTTTTAATTACTTGCAAATTATGATTTGATAAACCATGCCGTTTCAAAAAGTCAAAAAGACAATATTAGCACAAAATATGCGCGAGCAATCGATTGTTAAATTTTACAAAAGTAATACTGTCATAAAATCCTTTTGTTCGAATATTTAGAGTCCAAAAAATGTCACAAAAAGCTTGCCTGCTCCCAGATTTGTGGCAAACTTATATTCTACTACAATATTGCATTAAAAATATAATAAAATAACCTTTTACCTGAAAGCAGAGCATCAGCACACTAGTTCACTCTCCACGTTACCCAACAGCAGAATGCTTTCAACTTCAATGGCACAAAAATATATCGCCGATCTTTTATAATTCATTGACAAAAGATATAGATTTCTAATATATCTATTGCTTGTAGTACGAAAATACTATGTTTTTATTTATATTTAATGGCACTTCTAAAACTTTTGTATTACATTAATTTCAAATCGATGAAGTTGAACACTATTCGAAATACTCTATATTATGGCAGAAGAGAATCGAGACTTTTTTACATGAAAAAGAGCTATCTATGTCGAGCTCAAACAATCACTCGTTAACGCTAGTATTTCATAACATTTGCTAATTATTTTACATTATTATAATGTAGAAATGCATACAATCTTGTGAGAATAGAGTAAATATCCTTAGAGGATAAATATTGCTACGATCTGTACTATGAGAATCAGACGGCACGCGGGGAATATATGGGAGTGGAGCCCGGGACCAACAGTAATAGTGTACCAGGTAAGGACAACTGAGTGTGGGGAAATATTAAATATTACTAATATTGAATGAACGTAGAAAGCGTATCCACTACGTCCCCACACCCGATTGTCTCCACTTGAAAATCATTTGAATTCACAATGTAACTTTTATTATAATTATTTTTCAATAAATTCATCTCACAACCCACTACAAAGTCGTAAACAATGTACAAATTGAGTGAATAATTTAATCTAATTACAATATATACGTATATATAATACAGTTTGCGAGATACATCTGAGATCTAAAACATAAGGAACTTAATAATAACGTCCGAACGCAATACACCAAACAAAACGCAACGGTTCACGTTCAAATTATTTGTTACAATATAGTAATATCTACAAATAATATTGTCATGAATTTAATACAGTAATCTACAAGGCGGATGTGTATTTTATTTACCTTAGAATACGAGTACAAGTCTACACATTCTTGTTATTATCACACTATTAATTATTGACAGTGGATTTGGCAGGCGTACCAATTATTATCCTTATATAATTCGTCAGTCCACTGCCGTGACGGATCAAGGCCTTTCTAAATTTTTTCACACTTTACGATTCTAAAAGACAAAGAAAATACACTTGGCGCACCACATTACTCCAGGATGTTATAGAACAGTCGACAGTGGCGCCGCCTACCGCGGGATATGTTCCAGCGACCTGTCGTGTCCTTACGTTATCTATAGTTAGGGCTACTTTACACTACGATAACGATCTATATTAACAAGCTACGCTATCACTATGGGGAGGTCCCCAACTGTTCATTGTATTTGTGACACACATGGAGACGCGAGATTGAAGTTAACTTGTGACATAAGTCAGAAAGATCAGCCAAATAGCGTCCGTTCGAAGAAGCTTAAGAGACCGGCGACCGATGCGTAGTTCATACAAACGTAATGCCAAAATAATATTCTTAAGATAGTGTGTACTTATTACGATTGGATTACAGAATATCTATGTTCCCAAATATATATTTTGAAAGGAAAACGATATAAAGACGAGATATGAGGAATTTAAAATTTCTATAGAAACCTTATTTTTCTCATAAATCTTGTTTAAATCAGCGTCCATTCAAAATATATATTTGGGAACCTAGATATTCTGTATTCTAATCGGAATAAAGACAAATGTGTCTTTATTCCGATTGGAATACTTTAAGAATGTTTGATTTACAAATTATTTTGGTATTACGTTTGTATGAACTACGCATCGGTCGCCGGCCTCTTAAATTGCGCTACTATCTCTCATCAAGTCTGATTGAAATCAACTTTAAATAATCGTCTTCCGATCTACTTTCGGTCATGGCGGCCAATAAAAGCGCCAACTAGCCATGGACACAGTGTGCGCAAATCATTTTTCAGTAGTATTTTCATGATAAACAAAAAGCACCTTTTGGCAGTTCGCGTGTCTTGATCAATATTTTAGCGAATCTACTAACAAAATCCGCGATGTACGAACCAGTTTTATAAATATTTGATCAAAAATGAAACAGGTCAGTTCATCAACGTCAATCTCGTGTCAAATAGTACAAGTAGTGAGCACACAGCGAACATTCCACACAAATGCACGGTATTTGGCCAATAGCAAGAGACGGGAAAATTTTAAAAATATTAGGCCGAATCGTTTCCTAGTAAATGCTTCAAGAGATAATTTAGGAACATTCACACAGTCGTATCTCGAATTTTGGCACCTAATGAAAAGCACCTGTAGTGTTGTCCATGTATATTTTGGTGCGTGGTCTTAATTGGAACTAAACTTCGCCATCTTGTTTTTTCATTACACTTTCCACAGATAATGTCAAACGTTATACTAACGAAGCCTTCATGCCATTGTCATTTAAACACCAAAATAGCCATGTAACACTAATGAATGTCGACTAAAATGAGCGTGTTTGAAAGATGATTCATAAAAAACTAAGCTAACAATTTTGACTTTCGACGTACATTTTGTACAATTCGAAAACACATACAAGAAACATGTACAAGTGGAATTAATATCCTTAGTGAAGACCGGTCCGGTTAGAGGCCGGGTGGCGCTAGAAGTTCTGCTGACGCTTGCGCTTGAGGTGTATGGCGTCGAGGATGGGCTGCCGCTTGCGGTTGTAGCGCGCGCGCAGCTGATCGATCTCCGCCTCCATCTCCGCGTCCAGCGACGCCATGCGGGCCTCCAGCTCGCCCACCGACAGGTAGCCCAGCTGTGGGAGCGGCCCGACATTATGCGAACTAGGGGACTGGGCTCCTCCGAGTGAGGCAGAACGGGACATAATAGAGATGCCAACTATAAAACTAATGGCGCTAGCGCAGCTGGTTCCAAGCATCGTCATTGGTTGAAGATCTGTTAACGTGTTTATATTTTAAAATAGCATGACTTTATTGGTCAGATTGGAACTTAGCTATGGTCGCGCCATCTACAATGAGCTTTTAACGGTCTTCGTCTTCCCCATTAGAATAATATTGAAAATGTTGTAACCATTATTCCGGCGAGAAGCACCCACTGCTGGGCATAGGTCTTTTTGTAATATTCTACGCAAATTATTGAAGCACACACAAAATGTTAATCAATAGACTTATGCAACAAATATTGAACGCTAGCACAAAGAGAACTACATATGTCTAACACCAGTACACACAGAGGTAAGCGGTTAGTGACGCACGCGTTTCGTTATTCGCTCGTATTAGTATATCGACACCTCCAAACTAAAGAACGCGCTAAAACTACCAAACTATAATAATTCTGATAAGGTGGACATAGTATTTTTTAAGAACATAATGTAAGTAACAAAACAACTTAAGAGCCATTTCACATTTTCGCGCAATTTTCTAAGACTTTAGTCGCCTAATTTACTAACTTAGATAACACCCTGGCATTTTTGAATACATGTTAAAACTAGACTAGTCTTTCTTATTGACACTTCATGTACCACATTCAGTGCTCGGTTGTATGTTAATTAGAATATTATTCGCGGCTGTAAGACGTATGTAGTTACAGAATTATAATCATCAAAATTATCAATACAACCCTCCAAGTTCATAAAGGTGCATGAATTACTTTGACCTTGAAAAAGTCATTTTTGGAGCATTCAGCTAACGTGATCGATAACTGTATATATGAATTGCAAATAAAAATAATATCCATCTCGCTTCTGTTGCGTTCAGAATTTTTATTCTTTCCTTTTATTGACACAATGATAATACAACCCTTACGCCCCATTGCTAAAACTAATAAAACAGAAATATAACAAATATTCTACAAACTACTAAAATAATACTTTACTTGATAATAAACGAAATTCTAACCCAATGAAAAAAAATACAAAGCGGTTTAAAATGTTGTAGTCGTAGTATAACAATGCGTTTACGATAGATACGCTCGAAAATCGGGACGCGGAAAAAATTGCCACAGATCCTTCGTCGACGGGCGCTCGGGCCGTAGTAATCGGAGCTCGTTTTTTTTTTTTTTTTTTTTTTGGGAGGGACCACTCGCAGTTGCAACGCGCTAAGGTTGCTTAACTGCTTAACCGGACAACCAGGGCTTACAAACTAAGGATTTAAATTAAATGAACGGTCACTAAGGGCACCCCCTGTGGGGTTCGGGCCTCGGCTTAGTGCGTCATTGATGAGAGGGCAGCAAGGGACAACAGGCTGGGTCGGATCATTAATTGGGGAATCGGTCGTTTAATCGGAGCTCGCTTATGCGTTGCAATTTATTGTAATATAATGTGATGTTAAAAATTATATTATGTCTGATTAAATGAATTGATTTTAATAAAACTTTGGAAGTAGTTTAGTAAAAGATCATAGTTTATTTTTACATAATTTGTTTAATGTAATTACGCTTTATTCAAACCAAAAAATCATGATTAAATAGCGATATAAAACGTAAAAATTGACGTAAGACTTTGTTTGTTTGTTTTCTTACGTTTTTTGCAATTTGCAGTGCAAAAAACGTAAGAAAATTTGAATTTCGCGGGCTACCCTGGAGCATTAGCCTTAACATAATTATATCGACATGGAATATAGAACCGACCGAAAGATTAAAATTAAATGTAGCTACAGTCCCAGTCATAAGACATAAAAACTGTAAAAGTACTGTAGTATTTATATTCAGTATCATAGGTACCTACTATAATAAAAAGTATATATAAACTATAATAATATTATAAAGAGGAAAGATTTGATTTTTTGTTTGTTTGTTACGATTTAATTGAAAAACTACGCGACCGACATAAAAAAATTCTTTCAGCAATGGATAGCTACATTATCAGCGAGTAACATAGGCTATATTTTATCCACATACTCCCACGGGAACGGGAACTACGTGGGTGAAACCGCGCAACTTCAGCTAGTTATACATACAGGTTGAAATTTTTCAATGCTACCGGATGGAAAGTACTCTAAATACTGGAGATAGCAAATTTTACTCAAAGGAAACATTCCTAAATTTTTAAAAATAAAATAATCTGTATTCACAGATTTTCGAAAATTCGCTTGCCACAATCGGGCATCGAACCCAGGATGAATCGACTAAAGTTCGAAAAAATAATATTCTGTATCTTTTTGACATCAATCAATATGGATCAAATCTCTCTAAGAAACATGATAAATTAAATGAAAGGAAAATCATGAATAAAGGTGCCAATCTTATTGAATTTATAACTGTTCTTTATATTTCATGGTTTTCACTTCATTTAATTTATCATGTTTGTTAGAGAGATTTGATCCATTTGATTGTCCTTATCGATTGATGTAAAAAAAGTACACGATGTTATTTTTTCGAACTTTAGTCGGTTCGATTCCCGAGTGTGGCAAGCGAATTTTCGAAAACCTGTGAATGCAGATTTGTTTCTTTTTAAAAATAAAGGCATGTTTCCTTTGAGTAAACTTTGGTATATCCAGTATTTCGAGTATTTTCCCTCCAGGTGGCATTGAAAAATTCCACCCTGTATATGTAATAGAAACATACACATAAAATACATATTTACATAACATATATTTGTGTTTTATTAGTCTAGAAGGCTTTGATAGAATAAAGACTGAATAAATAAATTATCTTTTGCATAAATCTCAAACCAAGGTGCATTACGATTATAACGGCGACGGCCCAAGATTGTTTAGTCTGTCTCGACACTCGCGGTGGACTGTTTGCGTTGTGTATGTGTGGATTGCTACGCACACATACACAAAGCTGCGGTCTTTTACCTAAACTCGAGCGTTGTAATTTTGTGAAATGGCTCTTAAATATGTTATTTTCCGTCTTAAAACTTACGTTGCCTTGCCTAGTGGTGTTTATTACGGCTTTATTTTTATGCAAGCATACGTTCATCAAAATCTACCATACCAGCAACTCCAATTCACCAAGATGCTTGCTTAAACCTGCATTCACCCTTTTCCAAAAGAATCGTTTAAAAACCTCAAAATATTAGTCAAAAAGTGATTAGTAACAGTAAGATATAAAGGGTGTGAAAAGACTCTTAACGAAGCCAAAAGGCACTTTTCCTCCACGTCATTGCGATCATTTTTAGTTCTAGTCATTTGTAGTTCTACTCAAAAATCCAACTTTTTTTTTAAACACATGTTATTAATGTAAGATTTTTACTTCTAACACCTCCACGACCCCCGTACTATTCAATCCATCCATCAGCACAATGTTTTAAGTGCGTTACATTGAGTTCTATCGAAAAGTCTGATTTTCACCCCAAAAAAAAGTAATTTCCCAGCAAAAATTTTAGCGTAAAGTTGGTTAGTTAGATGTACAGAATGCTTGGTTGACGGGTTCGTGAAGAGTCTGTTTACACCGTGTATAAAGTGTGGAGGTGTCGACACATGTGGGCGGCCGCTTACGTCTGGGCAGCGGCAGCAGGGCCACCACGTGGAGCTGACTTACGAATTCGAAGTTCCCGTCCTCCAGCGGGCCGCGCTGCAGCGGACCGGCCGGGCCGCTGCGGGGATATCACACGGTTAGCTTTGTCTTCAAGCAGATGGAAATTGGAAACAAAATGCGGTTACATTTTGAAATACTAAAACTACTAATAGTATAATATACAATTAGTAGTTACGACGCTATATATTGTATAGCGTTAAATAAATATATATTTGACATATCAAAGTGTTTGTTAAACCAATTTACACACATTTGTAAATCTTTGAAAATCAATTTTCAGACTAATCAAACTAATCATTTACACACTAAACATCATTAAATATCTGATCTACACTTTTGACATTTTCATTAAGACTAAATTTTGAACGAAGAGTCTTCAAAAGATATGGACCTACGTGACCGTATAGTCCAGGAAAAATTACATGGATAGACGTGACAGTATCGTCCAATACCATGGACATTATTGAACATACCTAACAGTTTTATCTAGAAACCGATGACATAGACTTTCTTGACAGTATTGATCAGTAACATGTAGTGTTGCCATACCTGACGTGATCGTCGCTGGCGGGCCGTGCGTGCGGCGTGAGCGTCCCGTTGGTGGGCGCGCCGATGTTCAGGTGGTTCAGTAACATGTAGTGTTGCCATACCTGACGTGATCGTCGCTGGCGGGCCGTGCGTGCGGCGTGAGCGTCCCGTTGGTGGGCGCGCCGATGTTCAGGTGGTTCAGTAACATGTAGTGTTGCCATACCTGACGTGATCGTCGCTGGCGGGCCGTGCGTGCGGCGTGAGCGTCCCGTTGGTGGGCGCGCCGATGTTCAGGTGGTTCAGTAACATGTAGTGTTGCCATACCTGACGTGATCGTCGCTGGCGGGCCGTGCGTGCGGCGTGAGCGTCCCGTTGGTGGGCGCGCCGATGTTCAGGTGGTTCAGTAACATGTAGTGTTGCCATACCTGACGTGATCGTCGCTGGCGGGCCGTGCGTGCGGCGTGAGCGTCCCGTTGGTGGGCGCGCCGATGTTCAGGTGGTTCAGTAACATGTAGTGTTGCCATACCTGACGTGATCGTCGCTGGCGGGCCGTGCGTGCGGCGTGAGCGTCCCGTTGGTGGGCGCGCCGATGTTCAGGTGGTTCAGTAACATGTAGTGTTGCCATACCTGACGTGATCGTCGCTGGCGGGCCGTGCGTGCGGCGTGAGCGTCCCGTTGGTGGGCGCGCCGATGTTCAGGTGGTTCAGTAACATGTAGTGTTGCCATACCTGACGTGATCGTCGCTGGCGGGCCGTGCGTGCGGCGTGAGCGTCCCGTTGGTGGGCGCGCCGATGTTCCGGTGGTTCAGTAACATGTAGTGTTGCCATACCTGACGTGATCGTCGCTGGCGGGCCGTGCGTGCGGCGTGAGCGTCCCGTTGGTGGGCGCGCCGATGTTCAGGTGGTTCAGTAACATGTAGTGTTGCCATACCTGACGTGATCGTCGCTGGCGGGCCGTGCGTGCGGCGTGAGCGTCCCGTTGGTGGGCGCGCCGATGTTCCGGTGGTTCAGTAACATGTAGTGTTGCCATACCTGACGTGATCGTCGCTGGCGGGCCGTGCGTGCGGCGTGAGCGTCCCGTTGGTGGGCGCGCCGATGTTCCGGTGGTTCAGTAACATGTAGTGTTGCCATACCTGACGTGATCGTCGCTGGCGGGCCGTGCGTGCGGCGTGAGCGTCCCGTTGGTGGGCGCGCCGATGTTCCGGTGGTTCAGTAACATGTAGTGTTGCCATACCTGACGTGATCGTCGCTGGCGGGCCGTGCGTGCGGCGTGAGCGTCCCGTTGGTGGGCGCGCCGATGTTCAGGTGGTTCAGTAACATGTAGTGTTGCCATACCTGACGTGATCGTCGCTGGCGGGCCGTGCGTGCGGCGTGAGCGTCCCGTTGGTGGGCGCGCCGATGTTCAGGTGGTTCAGTAACATGTAGTGTTGCCATACCTGACGTGATCGTCGCTGGCGGGCCGTGCGTGCGGCGTGAGCGTCCCGTTGGTGGGCGCGCCGATGTTCAGGTGGTTCAGTAACATGTAGTGTTGCCATACCTGACGTGATCGTCGCTGGCGGGCCGTGCGTGCGGCGTGAGCGTCCCGTTGGTGGGCGCGCCGATGTTCAGGTGGTTCAGTAACATGTAGTGTTGCCATACCTGACGTGATCGTCGCTGGCGGGCCGTGCGTGCGGCGTGAGCGTCCCGTTGGTGGGCGCGCCGATGTTCAGGTGGTTCACTTCCTTCTTGTCGAAGTGCTCCAGGAACAGCGGGCGGTACTTAGGCCGGTTTGTGTCCATCGGGTCTGTGTCGTGACCTGGACAGATGGATACTCGTATTTGTTGGACCATTATAAGGGTTTTCATTATTCATGATTGTTAGCACAATTTTAAGTTCTATAAAGAGATGTAGTATGATTATTCCTTTATATTTCAATTTATTGATGAGGAAATTAATTATTTATATAATATATTTTGTATATTTTTTTTTGTATATTTGCTTCGTACAAAAGACAAAGATTTTTTTATTTTTTTTTTAAATATCGTTAAAAATTAGCGCCTTTGATTTGGTAGTTTTCTGGTTGGTCGTCTTTGCTTATTCAGGCGGGTCTCATCTAACGTCTAAATAACAAGTCATGACTTACGTTTCATAGTGGCGAGGTCTGCGTCTGGCTCGTTGATGACCATGGTGCCCAAGTCCGCCGCCAGCTCAGCCGTGGCGTCTCTGTTGGGGACCAGTGTGCCGTCTCCTCGCTGCTTCATGGTCGCCTCCTCGTAACCTTCACCCTGGAAGGGAAAATAATCATGTTGTTTTCCCATCATTAAATAGTGCTTGTAGAAGGTAGCCAACAAAATGGCACGCTTGATCTTCATACATATAGATGCAGGTGCATCTGATTCTGATCTGACATCTGATCTTTTATAAACGTCCTCTGCAAATGTCACAAAAAAGGCCCTACAAAATTGATCCGTTGAAAGTGAAACTAAGACAAAACGATCACCATTAAATAAAACCATTAAAAAATATGATATGTAGTACGTTGGGCGACGTGATCACGTGACCGGCCGGCGGCACTCGCTTCCTCGGAGCCCACCGCGACGGACGATACTCTCCAAACGTTTATTTAGATATATGTTTTGTCCGGAACAGTTATAATTGTAGACTTAATCGGCAATATACCAAGCCTACAGTCCACAATTTTTTATTTACCCCAACGAGCAAGTCAAACATAGTACGTACTAAGATTTGGACAAGTAATATAACGGAGAATATATTATCTCCACAATAGTAACTTACGGCAGCGAAAGCCTTAGCGTTGTTGGATGGATGCTGCGCGTTGCGGAACAGCTGCGTGTCGCGGATCTCGCGCGCCTCCGCTATCATGGCGCTCAGGGTACCGGGGTGCTTCGTGTTGCCCACGTCCGACGCTACCCAGGGGAAACACTAGCTAATACAGTGCTGCTACACGAATAATAAGATAACGCCAAGCTACGACCACTGCAACTCCTGTAGATTCTGGCTTTTTAGGAGTTGCAGTGTGACGGGATTGTCCGATAACGCATTCATTAACGAAAAGGTTTCAGCGGGTTTGACGCACAATATGCACAAAGCAAAATTTGCACTGTACGCAAAATGTGCACTTCGCAAAATGTGCATTTCGCAAAATGTGCACTTCTCAAAATAAGAACTTATCAAAATGAGCAATTTTTTATCATCGATCAATAAAAACCGTTTGCTTACTATATTTTATATTACTTTGCACGATTTTTAGCACGATACTATACAGGGCGT
Source organism: Xestia sexstrigata (assembly GCA_941918905.2). Taxonomy (NCBI): domain Eukaryota; kingdom Metazoa; phylum Arthropoda; class Insecta; order Lepidoptera; family Noctuidae; genus Xestia; species Xestia sexstrigata. Next base: position 1,335,569 of record OW799201.2, on the reverse strand, counting down.
CCCACGGATATGCCGGATATGGAACTTACTGAAAGAAGACATTATTTTAATTTAAAAAACAATTTAAACTGCATTCATAGATATTTAAATAATTACATGGTTGAATCGGGAATCGAACCCGCTACACGAGAAAAATAATCGAGAACAAATAATAGAGAAAGTAAAAGTGTCCATAGTAAAAACAAAGAAAAAAAAAACAATTAAAAAACATTCAAATAAGCCATGGCAGCTAAGAGCTGACCAGTCACAACCGCCCGTTCACGAACATGACGCATGGATCAGCACTATTCAACTCAACCATTTTGTAGGGAACTAAATGATCCGACACACGGGTCACCATCAGCGAGGCATTTGCGAAATGCACATTTTGCGTCAAGTGCACATTTTGCGTCAAGTGCATATTTTGCTTTGTGCACATTCTGCGTAAAACCCGTTCCAGCAGGCAAATTGAAGGATTAATAAATATTAATTGATTTATCGTGTTATCAAACTCTCAGATTCAATGATAAACATAACCCACCCAGAGAGTCAGAGCACACTCATTTTGTCGTAGTCGTGTCTCATTTTAGTCTTCGTCAGAGAGGCTAAAAGCAGAGACAATAAAATCCAAATAAATGTTGCTAGAATAATAAATTGTACTCAAACATATCACTATGACAGGGCAGGGTAACACAGTAATGGCTAATAGAGAAAATAAACTAAACTTTTTTTTTAAATGAAAAGAAGAAAATTAAGTTTATTTATCAACATTGAACGCGTACATACAAAATATCGTGTCCGTGCTATTAACCGTTGAGCAGTTCTCTCGTAAAGAGGCGATGCTGACTGCAGGATCAAGTCATGTCTGTCATATAAATGTGCAAGTAAATTAAAAACTTGTAAAAATAAAAGGCTTACCTATAAAGTCATGTGTTAAGAGGAACTCTGCGGTGGCCCGCTCCTCAGGGCTCTTCACGAGACACTGGCTCACGAAGTCTATGAACTCTGGCGACCATTGATCGGGCTCTCTACAAATACACAACATTCATACTTTATCAATGTATCCCCAAATATCCTGTCAAAAACAGATAAATAATACTAAATATCCTATTAGAAACACAAGGTAAAAATAGCTATTTATTTACCAAGGGGAGTAAGGCACAGATTACTAATTGAGTGTGAAGCGGAGGGCCTCAAATGCACACGAGTTTAGTACTCCACACGAGTTTAGTAATCTGTACTTACTCTCGAATGATATATACTGCTTTATACTACACTTAAGCACAAAGAAGTAAAAGACCTAATAGCAAAAAAAGCATAATATTAAAAAGTTATATTGACATTGTTACAAACATTACCAAGAAAATTGTGACTACAAAATACGTCAACCAGTTTTTATTTTTTGTTATTTTAGCGCGTCAAACAGTTTTCACGCCAAAAGACGTTAGAGAAGGTAAAAACGCCCCGTTTCGTAGGTTCCAACTTACGCGCGCGTTAAAGCGAGAGAGTGTTTTAAATCTTTCGCTCTACCGCATAGAGGTTTGAAGTTTGCCGGCCATGTCGGAATGTATGCTACCTGCTTTAAATGTGCTAGTGGCCAGTACTTTTTATGGTAAAATTAAATCGTTTGATTGCCAACGTCATCAAAACTTTAAAAAAAGAAACAAAACGCTTTAGTAATGGATTACTACCCTGATTTTCAGGGCAGTTATGAAATTCCATACAATTTAACTACCTATATTTTTGAGAAGGTTTAATGAACAGCTTTTAAGCCTTTTAGTGTGGTGGTAGTATTGGTTCACTTAAGCAAGTGTAGTATAAAAAAATATATATATTACCACCATACCATATTATAAGAAGATCGCTTCGAAGGACAGTTTCAATTTTCAAGCTTCATAGATTGAAGACCTACAAAAGTCTTAATGAAGCCGCTGAGCTGATTTTTTTGACGAGGCTCAATTCGGTAGGAGGACTGATCACATCGGTAGCATCGTCATGCCTCACCTGAAGGACGGCGGCGGCTTGGTCGGTATCATGAATATGGCGCGCATGGGGTGGATGTCGCCGTACGGCGGCTTGCCCTCCGCCATCTCCAGCGCCGTGATGCCGAGCGACCAGATGTCCGCCACGCAGTCGTAGCCGATCTCCTGGATCACCTCCGGCGCCATCCAGAACGGAGTGCCTATCACTGTGTTGCGTTTGGCCATTGTGTCCTGGAACACTCAATTGTTGAGAGGTGGTTACGGTTTCCTGGTTTGAACTCGACAAATGTCAAAAATGATTTGCAAGAAAAAAATATCATCAGAATTTGTTTACGGTGTTTAAGAAACTAATGTTCTTTTAAAGATAGCATAATAATGAATGGAATAATTGTCAAGAATTTTTATTTTAAACACACGTTAATATACTCGAAAAAATATAATTATTTTCTGGCCAGTAATCCAAGTGATCCTACGGACACTTATGGACATAGTTTGTAACGATGATGCATCGCACATGCGTTGCTAACCTGTTTGTACAAAGGTAAAATGTTTTGTGTAACCGATTATTGCTCTAGCACCCAAACTCCTAAAACACTTATATAATACACAAGGAATCCTCCACAAAAACAGAATACAAACATTCATCTCACCGTCAACTGTCCTGCTACTCCGAAGTCCGCCAGCTTGGCGTGTCCCTCCGTGTTGAGCAGTATGTTCCCTGCCTTGATGTCGCGGTGGATCTTCCGCCGCCTGTGCAGGTACTCCAGCCCCTTGAGCGTGTCGCAAAGGATCGTGGCGATCTCGTCCTCTGATAACGTCTTCTTGCGAAGCCGCATTATGTCTGATACGGAGCCGGCGCCGCAATATTCCATTACGATCTGGAATGTAACTGTTATGTGTGAGAATTGTAACGTTTCGGAGCACCCTCGTTATATTAATCGTCCACACGAGCCTTTTTTAACGTTATGTTGCCGCGCAGTGGATTTTAAACGCACATAATAATTGCTGAGAGTAGAAAATCCATCAGAGCGCTTTTTAAACGCGCTAGGAATATTGGATTCCGAAAGCTCGGCTTATTACTTAAAGTGAAAAATACAATGTGCAGTTAAAAATGCCGGTGCGGACGAAGACATACTTAATGATGGTAAGATGAGAAGCAAGCTTGACGATTTTACACCTTCACGAGGTCAAATTAAATTAACTAACCAAACTTCAGAGACGTGAGAGACACTACCAGCGGCCGTAGTCACCTTATTTGGCTTTGAAAGTTTCTCCTGATATATCATCATTTCATATTGATATTTCTGTCACGTCGTCTGTGAAGTTATGCCCAGTTAATTTGAACTAGTTTATTTAAAAAGCTACCCTAGACATTGCTTTGATCTATAAGCCGACATATTAATAGTACAAAATAATAGCTGAACCAAAAAAAATATTGTGCGTGTCTGGAGCTCCGACGCGTGACTGGAGTTTACTCTGGAGGGAGTAATCCTGGCGATACGATAGACGAAAGAAGTATCACCACTCGAGAAGGAATTGAAGATGACCTGAGACTTGTACAGAGCAGGAAAACCTGGCACAAAAGTAAGGTCTCTCAGCGGTGGGTGAAACAAGGCTGCCTATTATGGAGAAATCGAAGGCAGAAATGTAACTACTGCGCTGTTAACTGCCTGGGTTCATAGCTCAACAATAAAACAATTTTCCCACGTACGCCGTCCAACTGTACGTCTGGATTCAAAGGACGCAATAACAAACCCGAACTGTGCAATTTAGATCAAGTCGGTCAAGCCGACACTCTAGACCAGACCACTTTACAACCTAACTCCCCAGGTACACTTACGATACGTACGACCTATGTATGTTAGAATTAACAGGAATCGATTGCCTTAACCTTCAAGTTTCCCAATTAAAATGTCCGTCTGTCGTCTGTCTGCCGCCCAATTAGCGGCGACACTTGATAGATAGTTTACGACAATTGGTGTTCCTAAGTATTCAGGCTAGATACGGATCAACTGACTGCGTATTTAAGACCCGTGAACGACCTCAGGTGATGCGTGTTGCGTCAAGCGACATGTTTCCTTCGCATGAGTACCTTCGCGTCGCCACCATCAGCCAGTCGCGTTGTGGGAACACGTGACGTCAGGCTCTAATCGATGAGAACCTCACGTCCCAGCCGCGGCAGGAGACACCTCGGGAGTCGGGGTCCACGTGGTGGCCTTCGGCCGTAGGCGCGGGCGTAAGGACAGTGAGTAATGGGCTAGCTCGCCGTCCGTCCGTCTTATGACGACAGGGCGTATCGACGGCGCGTTCGTGTTCCACACGCGCCTCAAAGAGATGTCAGCAGAAAGGAAGGGGTCCGCAAGGGCCGATGCCTGCCAGGGCTGCGGGACTGTTCGAAAGAGATACCGTGGCCCCAGAACACAAAGAGCGAAGAAGGAACATGGATGGGTTTTAGTCAGTAAAAGTCTGACACTCCCACTCCGCCCAGAGCGGGAGTAGTCATTTGATGAATTCCCACCCGAAAAAAAAAAGGTTCTAACCGATTTCTTTCATGTGTATTCTACGCAGTCGCTGTCGCAACGTGTGAATAAGTAGCTCGTGGCCAAGCCATTATGACTCTCCAGGGGGTGCTGGTTGATAAAAACGAGTTATCGTTCGTCCGATTAACTTCTTGGAGTTATGACTAACACCTTGCACAGTTATGCTAGCGTTAGTTAGTCATATTTCCGCGTAAAAGAATGTCAGTGAAACAATTGCACAGCTGTGGGGACTATAAACTGTAACCGTAATAAACATTGTAGATTTCTTATCAAGAAGGATTCTTAGCATTGTTAAGACTGCAGAAGACTGACGATTCCAAAAACGTAAAAATCTCTAAGTTTTTTCGCCAGCCTCCCAATCTGCACAGATTCCTTCAACGATTTCTATGTCAACTCAAAACCATTACATTTTACGACAGTGTCATAACGACGATCGCTCTGTAGGGATTCAAATAAGATACAATAAAAAATCTGATCTGCTTCGTAGCTAAGGCAAATTTGGGCGCATGAAATTATCCATTACCTGGAAGGATATAGTCGAGACCTTGTGGCACATAAAGGCTTTAAAATAACAAAACACAAGCTAAACTACGACAAACCAAAATCGTAACTACTAGACTAGGCTCACTGTACAACAAACATCCGCACATACTCAAACATAGCAAGAAGATGAGCGTCCTTATCCACTTACTAAACATATCGTGACCTCTGAATGCCTCACCCATAGGTCTGTGTTCTTGAAATAACTGCCGTAGTACTTGACGACGTAGGGGCTGTCGCACTGCTGCATGATCGATATCTCCTTGATGATCTCTTGCAGGTCGGTGTCGACGGGGACCTGCTTGATAGCCAGGACCTGGCCGCTTTCTTTGTGTAATGCCTGGAAGGAGAAATAACGATTGAAAAATGGGTTTTGTAACTTGGCAGGAGTATACATGGATCGGAGCAGATGGCGTTCTGTTTGCCTAAACTAATGGGAAAAAACATTGAGTTTACGTGTGGTTGTGGTTATTTGCCGCATTTGCTGGTATCCTTAAAAAAGGGTTAGGTGCGTAGTACGGTCGAACAAGCTATTTGGTATACAGTTTAACCCACAAATTACATTGTAAAATGTAAACCAAATAGCTTGTTCGACCGTACTTACATACGAGTACTAGCGCATGTTTTTTATTGATGCTTGAATTATCGTGTGGTATATTATTATGTTTATGTAGGGATCGTATAGTGTACTGTTTTTGTATGTTCAGTTGGAGGAAGACTAAGTTATTCGGGTGCCCTGACTAGACTGTTCTTTAGATTAAACTAACTAACTTCTTTAACTGATCTGTAATCAAGTCGCGTATTGTACTAGTGACTCGAGCCTTTAGTATTCATTTACAATTTAGTAGAATTTAGGGAGTCTTGTAAGTGAGTGGATTGCGGTGTAGACGCTAGCGGGTTACTAATGAGCGATCCATTAATTGTATTTAATTAGATAAGGGTAGCCTTAAATCCCAATATATTTCATGTTACCGTCTACATGAAATATATTGGGATTTACTGACATTGCTTAGATGTAGTCTGGAGAGAATTGACGTACTCTGGAAATAAATGAGGTCTTCGAATTTATTTACTCATCAGGGGGTTTGAGCTAAGCAAGTGTAAATAGGTATATAATTTTAAATATTAGCAAAGGTATGAAATGTAACACATCATAACAGCTGAAAATTGTCCACTGCTCGAAGTGCTGGACATAGCCCTCTCCGAAGCCCCGTAAGCCCGTAACCACATCGACCGGTCCTAATATTTTAGTATGCAGTGGGTTCCCGCGGCCGCACCACGTACGTACGCATGTCTTTAAAATCAACCTTCTAAAAATACGTCTACAACCAGAAACTAAAGTCTCCATAGTTAGACCATGAAATTTTCTAGACAATAAGATTTTCACAGTCTAAGTCAACATAAAGATAGCATTGTTATCGTTCGTTGCTTCGAATATTGTTGCATTTTTCATGAATTGGTAAGGTTTCTTGGCTTCTTAACATGCTCTCAATAAATAACCTGTCAGTAATAGGATTACTTGTACAATGTTAAGTACATTAACTACTCGTATCTACATTCTCAATATCATTGTATAAGTTTCTTCTGAATTCGGTCAAAATGGACTATTGCGGACCAGCTGCGGAAACCAGCAGACACTGACAGATACTCGTACTTCAGTAAGTATTTGTATGGGCCTTTATTGGAACTAAATTACTTTAATTAACTTGAATAGGTTTAACGGGAAGAAAACAAGTGTCTAATTAGTTAAGCTTCAGTAAAGTCCAACTTAACTCGTAGAAACTTTCATTAGTTAAGTTTGTGGACATCATATCTTTACACAGAAACAGAATCTTTCTCTACACTAATGAAGGCGGAAAGATAGAATTAATACCCGTATACAAATTTTATCTTTTTAGAAAAGATTTTCCACAGGTATGCACGCTAAGCGCTGTTCATTGCTGAATCTCCTGAAGAAACTAGAGCAGCAATAGCATAAGCATTATCAGCCTATAATATTCCCACGTGTAACACAGGACTCCTCTCTACGAGAAAAAATGGACTCCACCACGCGTACTTAGGGCCCACATGTCTTCAAATTTGGTGGACAGCCGGCTTAAGAAGTGCCTGCTCACCTTATAAACGCTGCCATAGCTCCCCTCGCCGAGCTTGCAGATAATGTCAAACACCTCCTCCGGCTGCCGCGTCAGGCTCTCCTCTGAGAGCTTCTTAAGCTCGCTGTAACAAACAAACGTATACGTCAGCATCTTACCAATGTTTAAGTGATTAACATTCATTAGCTTATTCGTTCAACGTTATCTTCCTCAAAACAGTGTGATGATTTTAATACACTCTTATTCGCAATAGCATTAATTATAAAGTAGACCGATGTTGCTAGTTTCCTAAGCAAATATTTTGCTGCTAGATGCTGGCCACATTCCAGATGTTTTTTTAATTCTAGAAGAATCCAACAAAAACATGAAATAGTAGGAATCAGTAGCATTTACAGCTGTTACGTAGTTCATTATGCTCTGGCTCATCTCTGCTCTGTTCATTATGCTATTAAGGACCTTCACTGATTGCAACACAAAGGTCTATGTCGAACAGCCGTATGAAGAAACACTTTAAAAAATCCCATTCGAACGAACTTAATTAGTTTTAATTAAGTTCGTTAGATTGGGTTTCCAATTCAAATCTCATAACATCAACTTATACTAATACATCTTCAACAATCTAAGGCCAAAGTTCAACATATCAGAGACAGCATCGACAAATTATAGCCCGTTTGCTTACTCATATCTTTATCGAGTTACTCGCTTGTCAATAAACATGGCCGTCGGAGTAATAACTAAATAAAAACTATTGTGTATCAACAATCGACGCCGTGTTAACGAACTTTTATCAAATATGGGTGTGACCCCCTCACACGCAGTTGATCAGTCGTCCCTAAAACTATTACGTAGTATAACTGACGAGTTATTTTTCGTGCTAAAGAGTTTCTATTGCCACGTATCGTTCGGTTCTATTATAGGACATAAGAAAACTTTATACTTCTTGACGACAATCACTTCATCATCACCCACAGCCTCCACCGGTCGTACTGCTGGGTATAGTATAGGCCTAGCTCTCTTTGCTTGTGCCAACCTCCTGTCCTCGTTCAGGATTGACCCGAAATTAGTATTTAGCTTTAAAAGTTTCTTATGTTAGCAAATCAGCAGAAGTAAGATATTCGCAAAGTGATGCAATGAGTGCAAATGCCGTTATCGCAATTTAGCGCTTGTGACAGTCATGGAAAGGCAGAAGGATGGAGGTAAACTCAAACCGGTTCCAATACAGACATGACACATCAAAATGGAATGAAGTTACCCAGAAATAGAGGAAGAAAGGAAATTAATACCAATATTATGCAGAAAGCATGATCGATAAATAGAACGAGAATAATAAAGTAGCTTTTGCAGTAGATAGAAAAGAAGAAAAGTTTAAAAGCGAGAAGAAATAGCAAAGCAATCTAGAAACTGAAATAACTTGTTTATTTATTATTTAAAGGTCAATAGACCGTCTCGGTAATTTTGCCCTGTAATACCCGTCCAAGAATAGGTTTCCTGAGAATTTCGTTTCGCGTCCAAGCGGGCTCTAGGCAATTCTACGGATCTTGATGTAAATGTCAGGACATGTCGTATTTGTATGGGTCATTCAATGAATTATTCAGGAGAATTCAATATATTATTGTTTGTATCATTTCATGAAGTTTCCGGAAAACCACTGAAGCAATATTTTATATTTAACTATATACCTACGGCATTTAATTTAAATCAAAGATTCCTCGTGTACAGTTTCGGAAACGTGAACAAGCGGACATGTTACTGTAAATATTTTTACATACATAACATCATGTTTATCAAATGATTTTTCACAAATAGCAGGAGAAACTGCTGATTTTGAGAAGACGAGAGAGTTATGGCACAAATTCATACGTGGGTAAGTATCTTAGATCCAAGATCATATAGGCTGCCCTATTCATAGGGTCACCGTCACCGGTATCGGTTTCACATTTAACAACACTAATGATGAGACAGATCTCATCATCATCATCTGCCTAGCCTTTTCTCAACTAATTTGGGGTCGGCTTCCAGTCTAACCGGATGCAGCTAAATACATGAATACCAGTATTATATGTAAAGTGACTGCCACAACCCTAATACGATTCCCTTAGTAAGACTGATTGACAGACTTTCAGGCAACTGACTTTCCGTAATACACAGATCTCATCAATGAATATAATTTTTCACCAACGAGGACGGCTATTGAACTAATATCCCTTACAATACAACCCGAAAGATACAAGCAGACTTGTTATAAAAACTAAAACGTGGAATGCGACACACGATAATTACAAAGCACTGTGATGATTTAAAGGCAAATTAACGATTGGCATGCCGGCTTTATGACGCAGCATGTTGCCAACACCTGGATTACTAGTGTCAAATGTGAATAATGTTCTCGACATTATAATGTTATGGACGTAAGAAAAACAGGGTGTAGTCTCCGGTATGTAGTACTTAATTAATTTAGTTCGTATGATGCGAGAAAGATGTCTTAAGCCTGTTCCAAACACACCTGACTTCCTTCAATGTATGCATTTAAAAGTGAACTAATAATCACATTTCGAATGTGGACACCTCGAGTACGCCTGGATTCTGGACGAAAGTTGGTACGGGTTTATTTTTGTTCGGTGTCTCAAATAGTTTGATGACTTACGGACGGTAGCGTGGAGTCGTAGACAGAATACGTCAACACTAGAATATGGATCAATACATACGCAACGATCTGTCCACAGATTTGATTTATGTAACTGGGTTCGCAAGTTCTAGGTATTCTAAAGTCTGAGTCTGTTTGAAGAGAAAATCGAATCACTCACATATTCTAAAAACACATTGCTATCGAAGTAACAACACTAGTTACGTATCTAGGACTTGCAAAGACAACAAACACGGGAAGCACTCACGACGTAACATGAATAAGTATGCCAAGTATTTACTACGATGAGTAATACGTGATTAAGTAACTATAGCCGTCTACCCCATAAATGAATATAATACAATCGAGACTATTCCTTACTGCAAGACTATTTTGCATAGAGGTTACTTACTCGGTGTAGCCCATGGGCGTGCGCTACGAAGAGGCAATTAGACAAAGCCTACCCTACCAACTGGGGCAATTATTATAACTAATGAACTATGTAATAAAATAACACTTTGTACAAAATATTAAAAAAAGTTCAAACTCCTGTTCGAATACTTAGAGCAATTTTTCGCGCCCGTGTTACGTAACCAACACTGTACTGGAAGTTGCTACGAAGCTCGACGCTCACCCGCCGGACGCATCTTATAGGCAAATAGTCTGCTGGCCTTCAACCCATTGATAAATTTACGCACACAGCGGCAAATTGGTGCATATTTTCGTGTGTATGAACTGCACACATGTATAGATTGCAGCCATTTTTGGGCGGTAACTCCTGCGAGTGTAGCTGGGCTATGATTGGCTGCTACAACACAAGGCCAGGATTCAAGGTGAATGTTCTTTAGCCCGCGTAATTTAAATTTCCTTAGGTTTTTTGCAATTTGCAGGCCAGTGCTGGGTGTATGTTGATTAAAATAATGATTCCTGGGGGTTATTGGCGCGTATTATTATTATAATAATTAATAATATTATTGATATTATATTTTTCTTCATGGGTGTCGTTTCCGTGGTTTTTGAGTTCGTTATAATGAAAATGAGGTCAAAATGAAAATCCAAGATGGCGCCGATGAAAATTTTCAGGTTTTTTTTTCATGGGTGTCATTATCGTGGTTTTTGTGGCCGCTGATGATGAAAATGAGGTCAAAATGAAAATCCAAGATGGCGCCGATGACAATTTTCAGTTTTTTCTTCATGGGTGTCGTTTTCGAGGTTTTTGGGGTAGCTGATAATGAAAATGAGGTCAAAATGAAAATCCAAGATGGCGCCAACGAAAATTTTCAGTTTTTTCTTCATGGCTGTCATTTTCGTGGTTTTTGTGGTCGCTGATGATGAAAATGAGGTCAAAATGAAAATCCAAGATGGCACCGATGAAAATTTTCAGTTTTTTCTTCATGGGTGTCGTTTTCGAGGTTTTTGGGGTCGCTGATAATGAAAATGAAGTCAAAATGAAAATCCAAGATGGCGCCAACGAAAATTTTCAGCTTTTTCTTCATGGGTGTCATTTTCGTGGTTTTTGTGGTCGCTGATGATGAAAATGAGGTCAAAATGAAAATCCAAGATGGCGCCGACGAAAATTTTCAGTTTTTTCTTCATGGGTGTCGTTTTCGAGGTTTTTGGGGTCGCTGATAATAAAAAATGAGGTCAAAATAAATATCCAAAATGGCGCCGACGAAAATTTTCAGTTTTTTCTTCATGGGTGTCGTTTTCGAAAATCAAGATGGCGCAGACGAAATTTTTTTTGCTATCATTATTTCGTGGCCTACCCTTCGTGGAATACCGCTGCACGCCACTGGTGTAGCCCAGCCAATAAAACCGGGATTCAAGATTATATCACTGAGTTTAGATCCTCTGACCTAATTTAGGCACAATTTGTTGTTTTGGATCCTAGAGCTGAGAATACTATGCCACAAGGGAAATTAGAATCAGAAAATGACTTTACTCTCTCTCCCTCTCTTAGGTTCAACCAATGATATTATAATAAACAGATATTTTGTGAACGCGCAATCGTGAAGACTCGAAAACAGCCCAATTGGGTCGTATTGCCTTTATTCTGCGTCACTGCGTGTACGTGAGCTGCCGCTGCCGCGCGGAACACTTTTCTCGGTTGATTTGTAGGTGTATAACATATCTGTTTATTAGAATATCATTGGGTTCAACGAAGACTTCTCCGGCTGGTTTTAACCACTACGACTTAGGCCAGCCTGACCAGCTCAAGGAGCAAAGCACACATTCTTGATAAATGGTCTTTTAATAATATTCTAGTTGTGAAACATAAAATTCATTGAGTTTTGGCATATTTGTAACAGGACAACACAGCAAATTAAGTATGTTTTGTCTTATTCAACCAATTGCTGACCGCGATACCAATATTGGCGAAAAAACCTACTTTAAAAGTAAGTAGTAAACGAGACAGCTAATAAATTCAGTATAAATATAGCGTGCACGAATGCCAATATTAGAATTCAGAAAAGTATTGAAACATTTTACCGGCCAAAATACCAAAATTAGACTTGTGGGCAAGGCGAGTAATACCTACACGTATTTGTATGGTCATAATAAGTAAAGTGTTTACAATAACCTCCAGAGTTTTAAAAACCTCAAGACTAGAAGCTATTCAAAATGCCATTTGTGATAAATCTAGGTTTGACTGCTATAAAATCTGTGCGAAAATCTTGTGATCTTAAACCGCGACTTTGTCAGTCAGCCTGTAAAATTCAGGACAGCCTTTCAGTAAAAAATACTGGAAGACTATAATATTATTATAGATCATATTTTTTAGCATTTTCACAAAACATTTCGTTACTGAGGAAGCAAATAATCCCTATATTATGCATATAATATCATCTACATAAATAAAACATCACTCAAGTGACGATTCAGAATATTAGTACAGATGTAAGTACAAACTATGAATGTAGATACATTTATTGCTATGATTGATTACTAACTGTTACAGATGATGTCAGACAACAATGAACAGAGGGATGATTGGATAGACGAATTTCCAAAATTATTAGAAAGCCCAGAGAAAAATCTTCAGTATTTAGTTAGTTCGATCGTTATAATCACGTCCACGTTTTACAAGCCATTTATTACAATAAAAACTGCCTTCATCAATACTGCAAACCACAAGGATGATCAAACATTCATACCACTTCCTTAATAGCACGCAAGATTCTTTAATGGAGTGATTGAATGTAGAAATGCAAAAATACGCTATGCTGTGTCGACAAATTTTTGCATTACGAATGCAGAAAGGAAGTGACACTAGACTGGGAAACCACTTCATATGAACAGTAAGTTATAAAAAATAATATTTATCCATAATATTAACATTCCAAATCTCATCAAACACTTCGCTTATTTACCGAATTTAAGGTCAAACCTTCGCTCACTTGACAATGTCAAAACAAAGGGAGATAAATCGACGATCAGTCTTTGTTCCATTGTTCTCAATTAACAATATTAAACGAATAATAAGTCTACACATCCGTATCGTAAGTGCGATATTAAAAATTGGCTGCCGACCGCTTAAGGAAAACAGGTTCCGAAGTCCGGACCATTGCAAAGGAGCGGTGATTCATACAAATATTATTTTCCCTTATATGCAACAAGGCGAAAATAAGCACACAATGCTGAGAATTTGTTCAAAATAACGATCTATTTACGTTCAAACACTGTGCAGACTTGGTATTTCGAGTAACGCACTTTAATTGCCAGAGTTATGTTGCCTATTTGGGTTTTAGGCACGGAGAAATTGTGCGAGATTAAAGTCTGGCGAACAGAAGCTCTTTGTAAAGCGCGTTGTTAAAGAAACAAAAATTTCAAAATTAATTAAAATGTTGCCCAAATTCGCTCGGAGAATATCTTAGCATGTTAAATCTTCTTCGACCCCTGAATCAGAAGGTTTTCTACTCGCAAGTGACGTAAAAGGCAAATCTCAGGTAGATAGTCTGCACGCGCGGTAGTATGCCTGTGAAAACTTCTTCATTACAGCATTATGGAATGTAGCGAACAATGAAAGAACTCCATATACATACATTGGTTCTCTATCGTGTTACCTAACTTTTTTATCCTTAGTCTAAAGTGCCATAACTTATTTTGTCCTAATCATCATTTGTCCGAATGATAACTTGCCATGCCATAATATTGAAAACCCTAAAGCCGTTTGTCATAAATATAACAATCAATAATATACAAAACCCCTAAAACGGTTTTCAATAGTAGTTATAAATCCTAATGCAAATTATTTAATGTTTTGATCGTAATAATATTTTTAAAACAATTTTGTATTACTAAGCTTTTGCTAAAAACTTCTCCCAACACAACAAATTTTTATACAATATTGCTCTAATGAAATTTGCAAGAATTCAAAAGTGGAACCATTATATCGCAGAAAGTTCACAGTTAGAATCTTCTTATGGCATACATTTCATATCGATAGTCACTAAAAGGCAGAAAATCAATCAATCAAAGCGTCAATAATTATAAAACATTTGATTATGAACATTTATGTGGGTTTTATTTTCCTGTGAGAAGCATGCAAACAAGCATGCAGCAAGCATTCAGCAAGCATGCAGCAAGCATTCAGCAAGCATTCAGCAAGCATGCTGCATGCAAGCACATATTCAGTATGCAAGCATGCAGCATGCAAGCGAGCAAGCAACATGCAGCAGGCATGGTTTCTGTCACGGCTCCGGCGGTCCCAGGACTAACAATTTATAAATGAACATTCGGAATAATACACAACAACAACAACAACAACAGCCCATAACGTCCACTGCTGGACATAAGCCTCTCTCATGATGGGAGGTATTTGCCGTAATCTCCACGCTTAGCAGGCGGATTGGAGATCGCAGTGATGAAAGACTAAGAGAAAACGCTGCTGCCCATTCTCTGGTCTACGGAGGCGCAAGGTGTTCTGCCTCAGACATTAGTCGCCTTATACGACACCCGTGAGTGTAATGGGTTGGTTCTATTCTACTCTGCCGGATACCACACGGCTAATAATACACGTTATATTATAATACAATACTTAGGACATATGACTTTATGTCATGTAAAATTAGGAGATTTAATTATTATAGTATTCGATATTACACACACAGTTTTAGAAGTAAAGATAATTATGTAAAACGAAATTTCGGGATTTTGAACATTATGGTTACTGAAGTGCAAACGTGTTATGGATAATGATTTTCGGACAAAAAATTATAAGAAAGGGAGTACCACTCCATATACATACATTACATCTACAGAAAGTCCTCTACACAAAACGTTACTTATGAGCAATTAACGCAGTCTTAAGCAACAAAACTAGAAGCTATCTACACCCATATTTAGTTCCCTAAATCTGTACGGACTCGGGAGCCAAGTGAAGGAATGTTATTGTATGGGGACGTAGAATGCTTGCAATGTTTATTTTTGATTCCAATAATAAGCTTGAAAGGAGCGAATCGTGCAGACTGCATGGTGCTAGCGGATTTGTTTTGTACGCAAACAATGATTCGTACATACAGTACATACTTAAGTAGCCAAGAGTGCTTTTTATGACGTTTCACTTATGACAACCTTCATCAGTCAAGTTCTATCTTCTTAGCTAAGATGCAGAACTGCCGCGCGTGGGGTTTCAAGTGGTTCCCTGCCATAAAAAAATATTTAGATAAAGAGTCAAGCAACTGCTAAATTTCCATAAGGTGATAAAAAAATGTTGGCATTGCTTAGAGTTTTCCTCATTTCGTACTGCTATATTTAGTCGAAAAGTAATTAGTACTGTCTGGACAGCAACAGGTAATTTTCCGGAACATCCAGTGCGTGACTGTAATGTGTAGATTAGTAACAACTTTCATGCAAGATAGCATTCATTGAATGCAAAGTGAAAAATTTCACACCGCAGTTTTTACTCAGTTTTTCGTGACCAAAGATGGTGTAAACCCGGATACTCACCCTTGGGGGCGTTGCATTTCGTTGGCGCTCATTCTGTCAGCGCGTCGTTTCTTACAGGTGTTGCAGTTTAAAGTAGGGGCTCCCCCCTCCCATACACCGCTCTTCCAAAATACCAGTCTACCCTCACTATCCATGAGGGGCTTGCATATTTACCATAATCGAAGCATCTTTGGCAAATGTTACTTAATGTCTCGTTCAATTCACCTTTTGTCTGTATTAGACTTGTTAACAACTTATCTAAAATCCATGAATTTTAATGTATTTGTATTATGTCACTGTCTGTGTTCACAGAATCTTGAGTTACACGCCACACTTTCAGTAAAAACATCGATACACAAACACGACCGAAACTTTGTTTATCGTGTAAACAGTCACCACGTCTCTATCTATAAAATGAGGTTACGGCACATGTGGTGTACACTAGAGTTATCTTTTGAAATTGATCGCTGTTTAGACTCGAAACATCGGGGAGTAACTAAAACTTTAGTCCATTAAACTTGAGCTTTCATCGGTGAATCCGGAGCCAAGTACACACGCACTTCCCACAATTTACGTAACCGGCCAAGTCCACGGCAATCATCCAAAAGAGATGAACATGACTTTAGTCCCGAAATAAACACATACGTATCCTTTCAGGGCTAAAACCGGCAAGGAGGCGGGCGGCGGCGCGTCTGTCCACTGCGACAGCTTTTACGTGACTGCTTTTGATGTTCGACAACAACCCAGCGTTCCAAGTTCAACTGATTTTGCTCCAAGCGGTGAGACAGGACTCTGTACATATAAATCCGGATTTTGCAGGAATTCAAGCGGCAACACTACGGTTAGCCGTCGAACAAAAGACGTTTCACAAAGGTGAAAAAATCAGGTTACTTAACACCGACTTGTTTGTTCACTGCATACCTAATATCAAACGTTTCATTAGCAGTTTGTTACAATCGAGTTAACTAACTGGCCAAGACTTGCTAATTTGAAGCGGGCCATTCTCAGATTATTTTACACGAATGCGGGGACTGCGGGAGTGATTTATCCGGATAACAAGCAAATGCAGATGATAAATCAAAGCACGTTCTTGAAAAAAGCGGTCCTCGATAAAATAACGTAAACACATAAATCATATCGCAACATAAAGTTTTTTAAGACGGTAGTGTATGTCGCGTTTGGTCGACGGGCCCGCTTGGCCGGGTGGGCGGCTCTAGATAAATAAAACCGCGTGTTGGTCTGTCTATAAATAATACGCAGATCCTGCTCGTTACATCGACACTGTGACCTTTTTATTGGTATACAGTTAACGTTCATTGGTCAGAATTACAGTAACATGTACTGTTATTATTATTGCTGTAATTCTCTCATTCGTCTTCCTCCTTCGCACTAGATGATAATAGGCTCCCACGTTTGTTTGTTGCTTTAAAATGGACTGTATATTTACAAAGATCTTGAGGTTTTGTTGGTTCTTTTTTGATATTTCATCTGTTACTTCCTGTCCTGACATCTGCGTCTTTGTATACAGTTGGAGCATAACTAATCAAAACTCGTTATGATGATGCTAGATTTGGATCCCGCAGCGAAAGTCACACAAGCTCAACTTGAGCAAAAAGAACAAGGAAGTCAAACTTCTGAAAGGTGGAACCAAATATTTCGTATGCTCTAATTGGAATCTTCAAGTGTTCAAATGAAGAGTTTATATTTATTCCAAGATGTCACCGCATACCGCTTATGTTTGACACATTTAAGCTTCCGTTTGTGA
Organism: Xestia sexstrigata; assembly: GCA_941918905.2. Lineage (NCBI taxonomy): Eukaryota > Metazoa > Arthropoda > Insecta > Lepidoptera > Noctuidae > Xestia > Xestia sexstrigata. The sequence goes on along the minus strand of OW799201.2, from coordinate 1,318,119 downwards.
TATTTTTGCGTCCGCAATTCATCGTGCAATGAACTTGGTGAAGACAGACTGTCTACCGATACAGAGTATTACATAGAATCGTGCAGCGACCCTGAGGTTTTATTAATTTAATTGGCATCAGGACTATGCTATATGGAACTGCGATATTTTATTGCATTCAGCCCAATCAAATAGTTCAAATTGTGGGTCAGATGTGTGCCATGATACCAATTAAAAATATAGCCGCAAAGACATGAAACTCCATGTAAAAAGAACACTCACTTTCTCGTTGGCTCGAGACAGGTCAGCTAAGATCGACGACCCAGAAACTGAACAAATAAAGCCGTTCATAATCCCGCTTTTCGATATACCCCCACGCGATCCGCCAACTATTCGCACGTGAACCAGTTTTGCAAGCGAACCAGTAAAATAAACGTTTTAATGCATTTGATGAATGGTTCAGTATTTGGTACGCCTGAAAATAGATAAAACTGCATTATTGCTGAAATATTTCTTCGCTAAGATTCTTAATTTTGAGATTTAAGTTCTTATTCCATGAAGTTGTGATGACAAGTTCTCTATCCAGTATTTCCCAGTAATAAAGGAGTACCTACGTACGTTTATAGTTTTCTTGAAACATTATTTTTGCTAACGTTAGAGTCTAATGGTCGTCGTATGCGGCTGCGGGTATTATTAACCTTGTTTTTCAAGTCTTATTTGTAAAGAACTGTTGTTTAACACAGCTTCAGAACAAAGGTGCGTTCTGATCCACTTAGATTTTCATATGGAAGATATTTTTATCTGTGGGCTTGATGTGTTTTATTTCAAATTAAAATTAGTTTCCCTATTACTATAATGTGCGATATCAGCACTATCAAAGCAAGAATTTTTACTCAATTTCTCATCAGCTGTCAGGATTTCTGGATAAAATTTTTAGTCCATCTTTTGACGATTGACCCAAAAAAGTTGTTTTAGTGATAAATTGAATCAGCCCACGTAACAATGGGCAGTAATCTAGGCTATGGAGACACCGATGGTCGCTGACTCACTGAGCTCGACTGCCCAATAAAACAATACGAAGCGCCATTAATAATGCAGAATACCTGTGCGTAATCGATTGGACATGAAACAAGGGACGTTTAAATTATATACTCAATCGATATCATCATGTCTGTATTCCGAGAAGGGTTAGTAAGAGGTGTAACTATAGTACACCCAGATTTCTCCAGCTATGGTAAAGTCCCATGTAATAGGGCCTAGCCTATTGCTCTCAATTGAAAACAAGTTCAGATTCCGGGCTGCTACTGCTACTGACAAATTCCTGATGGCAAAACCCCATTTTATGCTCAATCGATATTTAGTGTAAAATTCCCGACATGCGTATGGTAAAGGTGTGATTAAGCTAGAAAACTGCATTGTGGTCGTGGCGCTTACGATAAGGGACTTCTTATCACTACACAAATAATGATTGTGATTACTTATGAATTTATCAGCTGATTGACTGTGTTTACATTTGCAGATTGCCACCTTGGCATTGAAAACGAACGATTTACTTATTCTGGGAGAAGTAGCAGAGAGAAAATATTCTGTTTCGGTAAAAAGAAACGAAAAAGTCATCCATAATAACGGTTTGTGGTCTGTAATGTTGTCGAGTAAACTTTTTACTGTGTTGAGGATATGACTAAATTAAAACAATTAAGTATTCAAGTTAGAGGCGAGTTTTAAATAAATCTGATTTAAATTCTGGGGAATTCGTGAAAACAAAAACTGAGAACAATGGCGATGAATGCCGGGTTTCCCGCGCTCGGAAATTCTCAAGCGTTATTCTGCAACACTTAAAAAAAACTGTATTACATAGGTTACATGGATACAGCCAATGCCAAAAGTGGAAAATCCAAACTGTTGAATCTCCGCAGCGTGTAATGTGATTATTTCAATTAGGTCATTTCCGCCTGATCAGTTAATTTTTTTTTTTTTTGCTTAAATCATGCGGAGGCGCCGAGCCACGCCCCCTTAAAGTTTTGGCCTATTAGAAAAGCGTCAACTTTGGCGCACAAAATAACAATAACTCTCGTTTGTCAGTTTCTCGGTTGTCGTGGGTCGTCAGTGCGCTCGGCCGATCGGTATCTTTTCTTTCATTATTTCTATACAAAGTCAACGGGGCGGGCCTAGAGAGCATTTCTATGTTGTAAGTGCAAGCAAAAATTATCTTAGTGGTGATCAGGCGGGAGTATCCTCGATAGTACTTCTCGTTTGCCTGATTTCCGAGCATTTCACTCTGTTAACTTGTTAAAAAGTTTTCCTGTTTCTGATCTCACAAAACAGTCAGTATTTAAAGGCGTACTCATGTACATATTGGTGTAATTTTCAGCCCTGCATTAACTTAGTCCCTGTTTCGCATAACTCTGATAAAACTATACAAAAGAACTGTTGCACTTGCCAGCACCCTGTCTGTCTGCACCGATTCATTAACGTACTGTATACTTAACTACAAACGTGTACAATGGGGTCCGCATACTCTAAAGTGTATTAAATACGGCAGAATAGTCCTGCAAGTAGGCGGTGGGTTGAGCGACCCCGTACCGAGCAAAATCAAAGCGATGCCTTTCCGATTCCGACTCATTCATTGGGCCAAATAAAACGAAAACAAACGCTCGGGTATAAAACTCCATATTTATTGTTACTTAGTGCAAAAACTGGTCTCGAGAATGAGCAGAGAAAGTAACTAATTAACCGGTACCTGCATAACTTGCACATGGGTGCAGTAAGTGCAGTTGCATTATGGGGACTTCGCAGACACGGGTCGGAATCTTTATCTTGTACCTATTCTCTTAGACCGAGTTTCTCTAGAGAAATACCTACAGGGAAATCTTGTGCTGTAAGGATAATTTCGCATTTTAGAACGACGGCGACGAAGTCTAATCGACGTGATTGTGTCCTCTCCTATTATAGCTGCTTGCGCGCATTCTGCCACTTAAGTGCGACTCAATCGAACGTTCAAAAACCGGCCAAGAGCGGGTGTGACACGGCGACGGCCGGCGCGGCCGCGACGTGGAGTAATACCTACCGTGTATTATAAAAAGATATTAATAAAATGTGTTTTTGCTTAATTAAACTCTCAAATGTAGGTATGGCATTTCTTGGGACGAACTATCGCGCGTTTCTGTCCGAAAAACAACCAGAAACTAGGTACTTTACAGTTTACAGAGAAGTACCTACTAGGAGCCCTGGAAACGGCAAGGCAACACCTGTTCACGATTCCTTACCTAACTGTAAATGCCACAAAACATATGAAGGATTTTGCCATTCGGCCGTATCGACGGAAGTGCGCGTGTCGGTATGCGTAGATAAAACCCATGGCCCTTGCCCTTTTCCCTACTGTTGAACATTCATCACAATGTTTCAATAACTATTTGTTTAGGTACTGTCACTGTTCTGATTCAAATTGAGGACAACTATGAGGATAATGTTTGGCTGTCAATTTGACTGTACACTTATGGACATCTAAGTAAGTTTTGTATAATTCATAGGAAATCATGTCTAGTGTATTTTTAAATAACTTCCCTATTAATCATAAAAACAAATATAGGGAACCAACATGTGAAAACTTCAATCTATCAGTGTTCAAAAAATATCTACTTGCTCAGTAACACTGATGGTGTTGGTTCTCCTGTGCTTTAATAAATAAACACTAGTCCAGCAGAATTACTGTAGGCCTTAATCAAATACTCTCAAAGTATGCAATCAACCAAGGATCCACTGCTAAAGTCAACACCAAAGCCATTCAAAATCATTGCAGGGCATTCAATATGGCCCACTATGTATGGGGTATGGGCCACTCCACTATTGTTTAACAATACCTCTGAATATGAATGAATTTCAAAATAATTATGATGAAGTCACTGTTATTGATACTGCTTAACCAATCAAATGATACCGGGTAATATAACTCCTAGAATTACTTCACGGCTTATTAAGTTACATCGGGTAATAATAAATGCAGTAGCATTGATTTACCATATTGAAACTAAGTTTGTATTAGTGTGCAACCTATTTGTTACCAAAAAGTTTTGATGACTTTTATGTTACACTGACTTTTTTAATGCGTTTGACACATTACCAGTTGTTGATAAATGAATGTCACCCAAATTGTAATTTTGTCAAATTAAATAATAATTTGCAGTATGTGCTGTGAGATTGTTTGATTACTTCAATTTAAGACTAGAAGAATTATAAAATGAACTTGTAAAGAATATAAAAGTTGAACATAATTGGAAGGACCCAATGATTAGCAGTTGTGTGAAACCAAGTAACAAGTAGGTAACCTGATATGATTTAGTCTGATCTTTTAAGGTTTAAATCTTAATATCCAGTAACTTTTAACACAAGAAAAGCTTACATTACCAATATTTACTGAACCAATTGCTAATAGTTTAGTAACAATTTGTTTATTGCTATAGCAGCATGTATAATTCCTGAAACATTCTCATATGTTTTGGATGTATCATCTAAAAATAACAAGGCACGAAAATAGTTCTCAATTTAAATAATGACAGAAGCCATAAACAAGTTTCAATAGTTTAGCATTACGAAAAGTTTATTTACACATGGTACATTAAATAATAATTATTAAGTAATTAACGTGAGACTTGTTAATAGCGAAGCTAATATAAAATAAGATTTTTTTTTAAATAAATTCCAATGTGCTCAATAACTTAATAATGGTGTAGGGGCAGCCAACTCGGCACCGAGGTTACTGATAAATAATTTGTTTCAACTTTGTCAGGTAATTATAGAAAACAATTAAAAAGTAGAGGAAGCGAGTATACTATATTTGAAGTATCTTACCTCTTGGACGACATTTCCGTCATTTTCGTTAAATCACTTACTGAAATCAACAACTAGATACACAAAGAAAAACGTTCATTATACTTGTATCAACACTCAGCAATAGTATCTCGGCACATTTTCTATAGAATAGTGAAATAAATTAGCGTATAATATATATTTTTGAAAAGAAATAAATACGCAAGCACTGCACATGCACCGATTGAGCTTTTTTTACTGCGACAAGCACAGATAAAATATTCGCAGCTGTCAATTTCAGAAGTACACTCCTTTTTACGAATTAATCCATGTAGAGATGTTTGGTTTTTGTTTTTTTATTTATTTTATGATTTTTAAAGCTTTCACCTCCATATGTTTGTCATGTTTCTTTTGTGTTATAAAAAAAAATACTTGAAGAAAAAGAAAATAAAAGGTTTCGGTTTGAACCAAAATACGTAAACTTAGTGGGCTTTTGAACCGGCGTTGTAGTAGAAACTACGTACAAGGGAACGAAGTTTTCCGTGTCGTTGCTATGGTAATCGTGTTGATAACAAACGCATGACCAATCAATGGCCATTTTCAAAATTCCCGTGTGTTTACTGTCAATGTGTCAAATTACAATGCAAACGCGAATGTGGGATAATTATTGATCAAACTGCTGTTGTTATTCGTCTGCTAAATGTAAGAGTACTCTTAGTGTTGTGGGCAAGCTCGAGCGAAATGTTCAAAAACACATTTCAGTCCGGTTTCCTTTCCATTCTTTACAGTATAGGCAGCAAACCTTTGCAAATTTGGGACAAAAAGGTGCGAAATGGGCACATCAAGAGGATCACGGACAACGATATACAAAGTCTAGTACTTGAAATTGTCGGTACCAATGTCAGCACGACGTACATTACGTGTCCCGCTGATCCAAAAAAGACGCTCGGTATCAAGCTGCCCTTTCTGGTTATGATAATAAAGAATCTGAAGAAGTACTTTACATTCGAAGTTCAGGTAAGCCTAACATTATTTTTCCATCTATATTTTCATACTTGTCATTCAGAAGATGAATCACCACTAAATGTTTGTACTTTTTACTCCTATGTTATAAAACTTATTCTAACCTCAAACTCTTGTAATTTCAGGTTTTGGATGATAAGAATGTACGAAGAAGATTCAGAGCCAGCAATTATCAGTCTACGACTCGAGTGAAGCCCTTTATTTGTACAATGCCTATGCGTCTTGATGAAGGTTGGAATCAAATCCAGTTCAACCTGGCCGATTTTACCCGAAGGGCATATGGAACAAACTATGTAGAAACTCTCAGGGTACAAATACATGCAAACTGCAGAATAAGAAGGGTATACTTCTCTGATAGACTGTATTCAGAAGATGAACTTCCAGCCGAGTTTAAATTATTCCTACCAATTCAGAATAAAACAAAAACTGCGGTGGCAACATAAAATTCATTAGTGTAAAGATACAATCCTGTAATGTTTTTAACTTAGTAAATGTATTTTTAAGTCTATTTCTTTGTTTTATAATGTATTTACATTAAAATGTACAATTCAACCACTCTACACTCCATATGTTTACATGTTACTATTTTATATGTATATCTATTTAGTATTCAATAAAATTGCACAAAACCAAAGCTGCATAACGTTTTCATACAAGGTACCTTCCTAAATCAATAACCTAGCTAAAAGTCGCGTGTTTGGAATTTAAACCAAAGGGTTTGGAATTTTTAAGGATAAATAGTATCATAAGCGATAACCCAGGTTATAAAATATCTTGTGTGCAAAATTTTAATTTTAATTCGTTCAGTCGTTTTTATATGAAAGAGTAACAAACATCAATACTAACAAACTTTCACATTTATAATATTACTAGCAGGAATCCTACTAGGATAGGTAGGATTGGCCCTCCCTGGCTGATTCTAGCTAATCCCTCTCAGAGATGAGACTCTCCCTCTCCCAGATGTCCCTCTTGGTCCAGCCAGCCCAGGCCCATCTCAAAGAATATACTAAGCTACCCAGAAATTCACTAGGTAAGGTAAGGGACCTCACGCACTACGCGACGCGATCACCATTGGTTTAAACCAGGAAGAAAGTGCGCGAGGTCCTTGGGGACCTTGGCAGTGTATCTTGGCCAACCCCAACAGAGAGCAAGTTATCTGTTTACAGGTTTCTTCGGTCGATGTATAATCTTGTCAAGCTTTTATTTAGCCCATAATAAACCGCTGCGCTGGGAGCAACCGTTCCCAATTCCCAGCAGTCCTATTACGTACCTCTGTTGACACTTGACAATATTACTATACTCTGCTTGACAGCTCGAAATGATAGTACCATTAGTACCTAACTGGGCTCAGTGTCTTTCAAATAGCTGTCAAAAGGCTCTGAACAATAGCTTTAGTTATTGTTCTGAGTCAAAAGTTAGTTTCATATTATGTACGACCAGTTGCGATCAAATATGACGTCATCGGTGCCCATCGTGGCTGATAGTCACCGTAACTCATTTTGACAGAGGCTTTCGTATCAATTCTTCTAATATTGCGACTATGTAAACAGCTGTTAGTCATAGTGATGACAGCTCTTAGCTGTCATAATCGTGATATCTAAATCGGAACGCAAATTGTAGATGTGAGCGCTGTGAGCGATTCTTTTCTAATACGGAATGCAACCATAGTTAGATGCGACTCGCTAAGTTCTTATCAAAACAACACAACCTGTCAACACAACTGTCATTTTTGACAGCGCTCACGGTGATATTTATTTGGGGCATGGTCGGTGTAATCCACTGACATAAAAACCTTTTTCCTACCTCAAAACGTTTTTCCTACCTCAATGGTGTAATCGCAAGATGGCGCATGTCATGACGTCATCTATGATGATTCAATGGACATCGATATCGCGCTCACGGTAATGGTTTATGCGGCCATAATATGCGAGCGAAGCGAGCGCCATTTACTCGTACTTAGCAGGTTAATAACTAAAAAAAACAGTTCTGCAAATACCGTTAACAGTATTATTTAATTAGATTTATTTAGTGTACGTAATTTGTGTGCAAGTCAATATTTTTGGTTTTAACTTTGAAACATTTTTTTCGGAAGGGGGGCAGACATCGATTTAATTACATGCCAATGTTAGGTATATGTTATATTACGATTTATTTGGAAATAATTTTCTTATAAGGCTGATGCTCCAAGGTAGCCCGCGAAATTCAAATTTTCTTAGGTTTTTTGCAATTTGCAGGCCAGTGCTAGATTGTATGTTGATTAAAATATTGTTCGTGATTGTAAGACGTGTGTAGTTACAGAATTATAATCATCAAAATCATCAATACAACCCTCCAAGTTCATAAAGGTCGAGGAACGATTTTTTCAAGGTCCAAGTTATTGCTAGACCTATAAGAACTTGTTCAGCGTCCGGCGATGTTATTGTTTGTTTACCACAAACAATAACATCGCCGGACGCTTTAACATTTTCTACTAATAACAGTGTTTTTCAGCTACCTTTTAATGTCTATGCAATCACAAATGTGAAGATTTCATGGTCTTAATTTAAAGATTCATTTATTCATCTTCAGATCTCCATCTGAAAAATTGTATGTCGTCATATAATATTTACGCACAAATACGTTTTTCCCATCACATTAATCGCAGAAAATTGTAAAAAGTAGGGTCAGAATAGGTACAATTTTAGGTAAATTTACAGCATATTTTATCCTAAAAATTATAATAAATTGCTGTATATATAGTCCTTTATGGGTGCAGCTAATTTTTTGTAGCAAAATTAACACATTTTCCAATTATTAGATAAAATAAAAACATCTTCATACATTTTGAACTCGCGGTTCATCATTCCGCGCCGCTAGGTTATTAGTGTTCTGTTCCGCGCTCAGAAGCGCTCATGAAAGGACGGGTGTATCGCGCTCTCGCATAAAATAAATACGATAAAATTACTAGAAAATATTGTAGTGTGAGTACCGTCGTCGTCGTATAACGTAATCGGAAGGAGTTAATACTTTTGCGAACTGAAATAAAAAATTAAGCGCGAGGTTCATACTTTTATTATTAGAATGAGATTTAGAAATTATGTTGGGTAAGATCCGGATTTGGATGGGTAAGGTTAAGCAGTTGTTGAAAAGGTTACAAAATGGATGAGTGGGGTTGAGCAGCTCTCTCTAAGTAAGGTTAGGATTTGGATGGATAAGGTCAAGCTGTTGGCGGTGAGGTTTGGAAGTGGATGGGCGGGAGGAGAGTTATGATTTTAACCGGTTTGTATGTATGTATGACAAATATGGATACAAAACCGAAATCCAAGATGGCGCTGATAAAAATTTGACAACTTTTTGTCATGGGTGTCATTTTTGTGGTTTTTGGGATCGCAGGTATCGGATGTATCATCATTACCAAAATCCAAGATGGCGCCGACGAAAATTCGGTAACTTTTGATCATGGATGTCTATTTCGGCAACACCCAAAAATTCTGAAATCTTACATTCCGAATTTCGATTTTCCGATTATCAAAAGTCCGAATGTCATAATACCGAAAAATTATAATGACTATTATTTAAAATTCTGGAAATCATAATTCTGAAAGTCGTAAATACGAATTTTTTGCTGTCCGATTTTCATATGTCCGAAGAATCATATGTTCGATTTATCGTTACACCGAAAAACATTCGAATTTTCAATACTTACTTCGAATAAACTGCAAAAATAGGCGAGACGACAAAAAAATACCAATTAGTCCATCAGTTAGATTATCAAAAAATATTTTACCCGTCTTTTTTCTTTTGTTACGTAAACCAAAATTGACGAAGATATGGCGCTTATAAAATTCTCAATACGTCACGCCTAGGTATAATTTTTACCTAGTTCTGACGTCACGAGTCCCCACTTCCGAGTTTTGATGCGTTTTATCTTTGTCAATATTCATTGATTTACAAAAACAAAAAATACGTATCCATTAATTTCCAATACTCTTAGCTGACAGACTAAATAGATTTGCAATTTTCTGATACTGTTGTTGGCATGAGGAGCGTAGGCCGAAGGCCGGCGGAGTGACGACGACACTTCTGACAGAAAGTGGGTGTGTGTAATGTAAAATGCGAGCGCAGCGAGCGCGCGTCATGGAGTCGTAGCAGGTTCTAAATTTGCTTATATCTTGAAAACGGTGCGTCCTATCGCAAAAATAATGAGAAATTCGCCCCCTATTAGAGACCCCGTGCCGCGTAATTCTCAAAACGTAGGTAAAAAAAAAAAGAAGAAAAAAATTGGATTCGTATTTTTTATGTTTCGTATTATCAGTTAATCGGACTCGGACTATTGGAATTCGGTATTTTGAGAATAGTTATTATGAACGTTCGGAATATTGAAATTTAGGAATTATGAAAATAGGATTAATGATAAATCGGAGCAATATTCCCTACAAGAGTCTCTCGCGAGTAATTTATGCTGCGTACAACCTCATTTCTTCATAATATTACGTAAAACTCCATTTCTTCCTATAATTACAATATTGTATGTTGCACACAGGTTTGATTGACAACCCTAAACCACAATTTTAAAAATTCAAAGTTAAATAATTTTTGGGTTTGTTGCATACGGGTTTTTGTGTGGCGAACATGTGGCGATAGTCACTACAGTAATCAAAAATTAGATTTTTAAAGAAAACACGACCATTAAGCCAGACAAAAATTAATTACTAAGTCATAGAAAAAAAAAACCCACATGGGTGAGCAAGATAAGTTAAAAAAAAATGGTTCCTAGTGAATTCCTATCATAACTTAAAACATTTAGTGTAAAAACCAAATCCAAAAACAAAATATTGTGTTTATATGGTTTTTAAGGATATTTATCAATTTTCTTATTTTCTCTTACTCTTAGTTAGAGTTGGCGGAGTTATAATAGGTGTTTTGTTTGGTTAACAATTTCCAAAAAAAAACCATAAAACTGGCATGTCCGCAACTAAGGCAAAATAACATACTATGCGACGCGACGGTACTAAGTAACAGAACTACCAAGTGCATTTTCAAAGGTCCATGTAATGTTCAGGAATCAATAGGGAATATGCATGAAATACAAAACTCTTTTTATTTATTAAAAATGCCTTGTATTGGTGCTTATGAACATTGTGGATCACTTGTTTAAGTGTCTAAAACATAACTTCTGCCGACCTACCACTGCTTGTGTCTGCATCACCCAAAGGTTGGCTGGTAGAAAATGCCTATGGCATTAAGTCCGCCTCTGTACTTTGCTTGAAGTGTTAAATAGATAAATAAACTTATTTTACAATTTAATGTTTTATGTAGCATGTTTCTAGTGAAACGGAACGCACTCTCAAAACACATCGTCCCTCGATAACGCCAGTGTGACGTCAAAGTCTATATGTCAAGAAAAACACTTTTATTTGAAAAATACTTAAAGTTTGACGAATATTTTATTACAATATTGTTATTGCAATTTATGCTTGACTAAAGCACATACAATTAGTAAAATTATTTTATTAAGGCCAAAAAATTAGATGTAAACAAGGCAGCTTTTCTTGGGTTGATATTAGTGTTTATTTTATTGATTTAAGTGAAGAAAAAATACATGCATATTATCTAACACAATAAAATTAAAAAAATAATATCAAAGACCAAGATTAAAAAATCGAACGCTCAGAGTAGTTCAATGTGTGCGTACGCGTGATGTTGCTGTGTGTTCATCGAAAACGTAACAGCGTCCTTAAGGTGAATGCTCCAGGGTAGCCCGCGAAATTCAAATTTTCTTACGTTTTTTGCAATTTGCTGGCCAGTGCTAGGTTGTATGTTGATTAAAATATTATTCGCGGCTGTAAGACGTATGTAGTTACAGAATTATATTCATCAAAATCATCAATACAAACCTCCAAGTTCATAAAGGTGGAAAAATAACTTTTTCAAGGTCAAAGTCATTCCTGCACCTTTATGTACTTCGAGGTTTGTATTGATGATTTTGATTAATACAATTCTGGAACTACATACGTCTTACAGCCGCGAATAATATTTTAATCAACATACAACCTAGCCTGGCCTGGCCTAGCTTGACCTGCAAATTGCAAAAAACGTAAGAAAATTTGAATTTCGCGGGCTTCAAAAACTAGTTTCCGTTTAGCTACTGTTTTGGTCGAAATTTCTGAAACCTGGAAAGGCACCGCAGGAAGCCTGTTATCTCTATCTACCTCACCGTCTCTCTATCTTACCGTCATATTAGCCTTCTACCGATACTATCTAAAGTAATGGAAAAGTTTTTCTTGAAACGCCTAAATTCGGTAATCAGAGGCAGACAAATTATTCCCGTTCATCAGTTTTGATTTAGGGAAAACCACGGCACTATTGAGCAAGTGTAAAGACTGGTTGAAGAAATACATAAAGTCTTCGAAAATAAAAAATATTGCTGTTCCGCTTTCTTGGATATATCACAGGCTTTCGACCGCGTGTGGCATGAGGGCCTATTATACAAGTTATAGACCCTGCTCCCAAAAAACTACTTTATCTTCCTCAAATCACACCTAACAGGTAGAATATATTAGGTCAAACAGGGAGAGGAAACGACAAACCTACATATAGTAAATGCTGGAGTGCCACAGGGAAGCGTCCTCGGTCCAACTTTGTATTTGATATTTACATCTGACCTACACATAACTGATGAGGTAGTAATAGGCACTTTTGCAGACGATACAGCAGCAATGGCTACCTATGAAAATCCAATACATTCAAGCAATATGCTACAACTAAGCCTAGACAACATCACACACTGATTAAAAACATGGCGTTTAAAAGCCAATGATGTGAAGTCGGTGCAAGTGACCTTTGCCACAAGACATGCTACATGCCCTGATGCCCTCTAATACTGAATGGAGTTCAAATACCTCAAGCAGATGAGGCTCGATATCTCGGTCTTTACTTAGATCGCCGTCTAACCTGGAAAATCCACATATTTACCAAGAGAAAGGCACTAAGCATTCAGATGAGAAAAATGTATAGGATTCTCAATAAAAAATCAGACCTATAACTGGAAAACAAACTTCTACTATACAAATGCATCCTAAAACCTATCTGGACATATGGTATCCAATTATGGGGAACTGCTTCCAATTCAATTATTGAGATATTACAGAGATTTCAATCCAAGATGCATAGACCAATCACAAAAGCTCCCAGTTATGTCACAAACCAACAGATACCTGACCTAAAAATCAGAACTGTCAAAGAAGAAATACAAAACTGTATGAAATCCTTTAGGAAAAGACTACTACTAAACATCCAAACATACTAGCAACTGTACTGATGAGAGATGACTCAAAATTCAGAAGATTGAAAAGAAAGGCTCCTGGTGACTTAAGAAAAGGAAAAATAATTAGGACTTTGTCACTGTGCCCTGTGTGGATGTCCACACGCCAACTAACCTACACCTAGAACAATTTGCTGAATGTCTGTAGGAAAGATGGCAAAAAAAAAATTAGATTCAAAAAATATTTATGCCGTAAAGACGCATTATTGCTTAGCCGAAATTAAAAAAAAAACATACGTCTCCGTCTATAGGCATTGAACCAATTTGGACTAAGTATAGGTATAGTTATCAGTGGTAATTTTCATTCCCGCACAAGTGTTGGAAAATGAAAAAAAAAACACAATGTGTGAAATACATTGCATGTATGACTCGACTGAACTGAACGTTCTGAAGTGCTCCTATTGATAAATGAGTAGTCTAAACAGGTTTCAGGTTTTTTCAGAATTCAACCCCTAAGAGGAGGAAATTGGGTGACAAAGTCCAAAAATCAATGCACAGCCTAAACCGCTGGGTCTACAGATTCCAAATTTGGCAAGTAGGTTCCATAAGTAGTATAAAGGTGCACTAAGAATGGATTTTTCAAAATTCACCCCCTAAGGGGGTGAAACGGGTCTCCAAAGTTTGTATGGGGAAATTAGATAGACTATTTTATTCGAAACTTCACAGGAGTGCTCCTAATTCAAAAACCCAAGAGGGGAAAATGGGGTGACAAAGTCTAAAAATCAATGCACAGCCTAAACCGCTGGGTCCACAGATTCCAAATTTGGCACATATAATGTGGTGGGGGAATAAGATGAGTTAGACTATTTTATTCGAAACTTAACAGGAGTACTCTATTGATAAATGAGTAAACATTTAAGTTATAGGTTTTTTCAGAATTCAACCCTTTTAATGGAGAAATGGGGTGACAAAGTCTGAAAATCAACTCATAGCCCAAACCACTGTCTAGAGATTCTAAATTTAGCACGCGTAGGTTTCTTATTAGGTATAAGGTTTAGGTTGCACTAAGAAAGGGTTTTTCAACATTTACCCACTAAGGAGGTGAAACGGGAGTCGAAAGTTTGTATGAGAAAACAAGATTAGTTAGACTGTTTTGTTCGAAACTTCACAGGAGTACTCCTATCATTAATGAGTAAATATTTGTGTTTTAGGTTTTTTCAGAATTCAACCCCTATGGGGAAAATGGGATGACAAAGCCTGAAAATCAACATGGTTATTGTTTGTATGGTGTATCGGGTCAGGTGTATTACGAAAACAACGATTTTAAGGTTTAATGTGGCGGTCCTGAAATACCATCATCCCCTGTTGGGGTGCGATGGGGTTAAAATGTCTAAAAATCAATATGGGTGTCGATTCCGTCCGAGATTATCAGGGGTGCTGATTACGAATATGGCATTTATTTTGAGATCCAGTAGATGGCGGATTCGACTTCTTTACTTAAAGGGTTATTGTTGATTTATTGTGATGATTGTGATAACGATGATTATGATTGTGATAATGGTGATGATGATTGTGATTACGATGATGATGATGTTGATTGTGATAACGATAATGATGATTGTGATTACGATGATAACGATTATGATTTCGATGATAATGATTGTGATAACGATGATAGTGATTGTGATAGTGATGGTGATTGTGATAGTGATGGTGATGGTTATGGTGATGGTGATTGTGATGGTGATTGTGATGGTGATTGTGATAGTGATTGTGATTGTGATAGTGATAGTGATAGTCAGTGTGTGTCACTCTTTTCTGTTTATTTTTGAACTCTACGGCGGAAAATTACCGGATTGGATCTTACTTTTTTGTTAACTCCTCCACAGGCTCGCGTTTGATTAAGGGTTAAACTTGCTACCGATGATTCAAGCTTATAGTTATTCGAGATTTTGATGCATCGAGGTAGTGAACTGTCGAGCTCACTTATTTTTCAATTTCAAGTACTATCGAGTTAACGTTTTCGAGCAAGTGTTATTCGATCTAACGTCATTCGATTTCTCGTAGGGAACCCTATAAAATATTTAGATTTGGTTTAAAGTTGTTGTTTCTGTCCTAGTGTGACATGACATTTAAAAATTATAAGTAATAGTTTATAACAACTCGCAAGAATATAAAGAATCCCAAACAAATGGGGATGGCAACTGTGGAACTAATGGCGCTAGCATCGCTTGTACCAAACATCGTCATATCTAAGCTATAGACGCGCCATCTACAATGAGCTTTGACCAAAGAGTGTAGTAATATACAGGGTGGAATTTTGTAATGCCACCTGGAGGGAAAGTACTCTTAATACTGCAGATAGAAAATTTTACTCAAAGGAAACATTCCTTTATTTTTGAATAGAAAGCAAACTGCATTCAAAGATTTTCGAAAATTCTCTTCTCCCACACCCGGGAATCGAACCGGCTAAAATCTGAAAAAATTATACCCTGTACTTTTATTGCATCGATCGTTAGGGTCAATTATAAGGATGAAATCTCTCTAACAAACATGATAAATTAAATGAAAGGAAAACCAGGAAATCTTAAATTAATTTAATTATTTACAAAAAATAGTAAACTAACTAATTAGTTGCTCGAAATGGGCTCCATTCTCTTGGATACACAAATTTATTCTTTTAACGAATTCATTTCTAGTAACCTTTAATAAAGTGTTGTGGTGAATATTATAAATCGTATTCTGAACTTCAGCTCTCAACTCGTTGTCATTCGCATAAGATTTCATGTAAATTTGATTTTTTACATATCCCCACAAAAGAAATCTAATGGGGTGAGATCTGGCGATCTCGCAGGCCATCTGATTGTGCCGTTTGTACCAATCCAGGTATTAAAATGGTTATTAATGTAGGCAGTAGTGATTCTGCTGTTATGTGCTGGAGCACCATCTTGCTGTACAATTATTTGGTTTCGCTCTTCCTCGGGGAAACCATTTAACTCGTTTCTTAAGAGATCCAGTATTTCAATATACTTGACAGTGTTTAAATGACCTTCGTACACGTGGACTAACACTACATTATTTCTCATAATTCCGCACCAAACGTTGAAAGAAAATCTTACTTGATTGTTAGTTCCATGAACACGAACAGGATTCACTCGAGACCAATAATGGTTATTGCGGCGATTGTACATGCCATTATTGCTGAAGTTGGTTTCGTCAGACCATACAATGTTACTCAAAAAATTAGGGTTTCGGTCAATTTCTCCAAGCATGTTTTCACAAAATTGTAATCGTCTCTCACGATCCCCAATATGCAGTTTTTGCACCAACCGACCTTCAAGATAGCATTTATACTTATACTTTTTCAGCACTCTAAGTACGCGAGTGTGGGTTGCTCCTAATTCATCAGCAGCATCTCTACTTGAAGCCTTCGGAAATGATTCAAAGTATGTTAAAACATCTAGTTCAAAATCGAAATAGTTTTGCTGAATAGTTTGCCGTCTCTTCTTGAAACCACCCGTATTCTTTAAATTTTCTACCATTCTTTTCAATACGTACCGAGTTGGTGCCTGTCGGTCTTGATATTTTTCTCCATACCACCGCAGAGCTAGATTCACGATTTTGTTATTTAAAAAATAAGCTTCCATTAAATCAAACTGTTCTTGATAAGCCATTTTCACCGTGAAATAAAATGTGAAATGAGTTGTAAAAACAATCAAATGTGAATAACAACTGTGACAATCTAATTTTCAAATTATAATCTAACATTCCCTAATTAAATTACCTCATACACGCAGCTACGAGTATGTCGCAAAGGAGTCTGCATTACAAAAGATGGATGTTAGTTAAAGAGCTTAAACTTGACTCATTGAATTTGTAACTTCAAATTTCTTGGTTTTCCTTTCATTTAATTTATCATGTTTGTTAGAGAGATTTCATCCTTAGAATTGACCCTAACGATCGATGCAATAAAAGTACAGGGTATAATTTTTTCAGATTTTAGCCGGTTCGATTCCCGGGTGTATGAGAAGAGAATTTTCGAAAATTTTTGAATGCAGTTTGCTTTCTATTCAAAAATAAAGGAATGTTTCCTTTGAGTAAAATTTTCTATCTGCAGTATTAAGAGTACTTCCCTCCAGGTGGCATTACAAAATTCCTTCCTGTTTAAGGAAGCTTTGACCAGCTTCCCCATTGCGAAAACAAAAGTGGGCAGCTCACAGCTACATTTCAGTCACATTTCAAATAAGTTTTCCTTGGTATCAACCATAGACTTAGTAAATATAGACCAACAAAGCGTGCGAGGGAGAAGAAAATCCCTTATGGAAATATAGCTAGATGAAAAAGGATCGCGAATCTAATATCATCACTGTGACCGGTTTTGAATGACAGGTCTGCACAAGTCGGCACGCGGGGAATCAACTCCTCAGTATTTTGGTTTTTTAGCGTACATCGTGGTTTATTTTCAGTGAATACAGTAGTATTAAACAATGGTTACTTGTTCTGTGCGTGAATGTGGTGTTTATCATAGAAATAAACCTGAAAATTGCACATTTCTTATGTAAATACTCAGGACCACTCACTGTTAAGACGTGTTTATTTTTGGTTAAAATTTGCCTTTTTAACTGTTTAAAATATAAAATAATATCAATGTTTTTGTTTACTTTCATATTATGTATAGCTAAAAGTCCATTTGTTGATAATTTACATGATTTTGGTGAATAGATTGTTCATCAATCTATTTTTACATGTACGCTAGGGATTGACTTCAATTTATCGATACTATCGCTATTTTATCTTGAATGTTAACTATGAAAATAAATGCTACCTTACGTTTACCGTCTGTTAACTGAACCATTTAATCAGGAAAAAGTTAATTAACTTTTAACAAATACATGAACCAATTGTTTTGTATAATTTGTACAACAGATTCCCTTTACGTATATATACTATACGTATAATTCGAGGAAAATGGTTGAGATTCATTGGGTGCGTTGGTTGGAATCCAAAGACGTGATACAACTTTGTTTACAGATTGAAAATTTTATTCGTGAAAATAATAAAATCAGTCAAGGTCAAAATCCACAAAACAACCACAAAATCGAAACGTTTCGTTGTTGAAATCTACAATTTGCCAAGCTGTACTTCTTATAATATACAGATAATTTCGGCTTATTTTTGAGTTTGGAGAGCCAAAATTTGGACCAAGATATTTTAAGTGGTCGTAGATTGTGACGTAGTAGATTGTGACGTAGTATTGAATCAAGAGAAACTAGAATTTGTCGATAAAACGGTTTTTTTGGGAATTACGCTCGACTCAAGGCTACAATGGGGTCCTCATTTAACATCTCTTGCAGGCTGGCTGAGCTCAGCAGCGTATGCTGTTAGGAAAATCCGTCAATTTACTGATGTTGATACGGCGAGGCTAGTCTATTTTAGTTATTTTCATAGTATTATGTCATACGGTATTTTACTATGGGGACGCGCTGCAGACATCGAGTCTATATTTATTCTGCAGAAAAGGGCTATCAGAGCCATTTATGAATTACGTAGACGCGATTCTCTAAGAGAACTGTTTAAGGAAATTAATATCATGACAGTACCTTGTCAATACATCTATGAAAATATCATGTACGTTAAGAAAAATCTGCATTTATTCAGTAAAAGAGGTGACAGACACCACTATACTACTAGAAATAGGGACCAACTAGTTCAGCCAGGTTTCAGGCTTGCTAAAGTAGATTCATCTTTCATGGGGTACTGTTTAAAATGTTACAATAAAATACCTCCCCACATTCTACAACTGAATGAGACGAAATTTAAATCTTGTATAAAACGCACACTATGTGGGCAAGCATATTATAAGTTGGTGGATTACATTGATGATAAAAATGCTTGGCTCAATGCTTGTCCTGCTCCACAACCATAGGGGAAAACTAATTGGGCAAATTATTGTGCCAGCTGCAGAAGATTGTAAAGTATCTTTGCTTTGTATAGATTCCATCTCCTAGTATTGTATAATTGCATAGCACATGTGAGGACCATGTATTGTTAAGCTACCATTTGCATTTAGTTATCTTTCATTGACTTGAATATGCCTTGGTGGCTGAGAGAAAGTCATGCTCACTCAAATGTCTCGCTGATGGTGGTGGGTCGTGTGTCAGGTCATTTAGTTCCCTTCAATATGGTTGAGTTGAATGGCGCCGATACACGCGTCTTGTTCGTGATCGGGCGCTGTCAGTTGGGACTGGTCATCTCTTAGCTGCCACGGCTCATTTTAATTACTTTATTTTTAATTTGTTGATTTAATGTTTTACTCTGGACGCTCATAATGTGCACGTCTTCCTACATCGTTCTCACATATATCTATAATCTCAACATGAATGATGTAACCAAGATTTTGTAACAATATTTTGATTTAAAAGAGTGTCCATGGAGTTTCTTGCCCGTTCTTCTCCATAGAGATCTACGCTAGGGAATGGGCAACTACAGTACTTTCTCAAGTTATTATGTCTTGTGTCTGTGACTGTAGCTTTGTTTTGTTTTTTTTTTGTATTTTTGACATTCAAAAGTGCCATAATGGTCTAATTGAAATAACTGCTTTGAGTTTGAGTTTGATATTTAACAATGGAACACATTATAGAAATTTACATGTATTTACACTTGTTTAACATAAAGTAAAAATTATAATCTAGACAAAGGCAGCCTATGGAACATCTTCCTCAAAGGGTCGAACTTCAACCACTTATCGATAGTCCTCCAAAGTAAAAGGTACATCGCTAACTAACGCACACACTGACAAATTAAAATTGGTCACGCTTTATCGAGCTGTCAGTTCGTCTCTAAGGCAGTATATACTAAGTCTATGGTATCAACTATCAGTATGTTTTCTTTTTTGATGAATTTTCGGTAAAAAGTTTAACTTTCATAAAATTCAGTACAATTTGATAGATGTTTAGACCATGCCAACGTAGCGACAGCTGTGTCGGGAAAAAAATAAAAACCATAAATTAGTCGAGAAATTGGAATTTTTACTTATCTCGACTCACCGTTTAGTTTGTCAAATTGTCAGTGTTGTTAAGAAAATGAAAACGCCCCATCACTATTTAAAAATGGCGATGATTGCTTACATCGGTAGAATATTTTTACCATTAATTTTACTAATAATAAGTACAAAATGTAGTGCAAACGATATCCTAGGGTGTGGTGGTTTCGTCAAGAGTCATGTTCCTTTGGATTTCTCTAAAATAGAAATTGGCCTGTAAGTTAACCTAAAACTTAAACTAATTTAATTTTCCCTGTGTATTCCTTAACAATTGCCTTGAAATCTTAGCTACGTGGCCTGAACTGATACTTACAATAGTAGTTATTTAATTGTGGGGTCACAATGAACTGTTTAATTCATAAAGTATATTTTCAGTTATACCAAAGAAGGAAGTTTGAAGGAGAAGACAGAGAGTGCTCCTACGAATGGCTATTACTTCCTGCCTCTTTACGAAAAAGGGGAGTACGTTTTAAAGGTTCATCCTCCAGCGGGATGGAGCTTTGAGCCGTCTGAAGTGAACTTGTCAGTAGACGGTACCACTGACCGCTGTTCCTCTGGTCAGGACATCAACTTCGCTTTCAATGGCTTCGGCATTACGGGGCAGGTGATCACTGCTGGTCAGAAGCAGGGTCCAAGTGGCATATCCATCCAACTAATCAATGATAAGGGAGAGGTGCGGAATACTGTGACCTCAGTTGGTGGTGACTTCCATTTCACTCCGGTTATCCCAGGGAAATACATTATGAAGGCTTCCCATGCAAAGTAAGTTACTACTGAAGACTACTTCACACAAGTTAATTATAAGATTGTTTTACGAGTGCTATTAAGAATCAAAGATAATAAGAATATAAGTTTAGACTTTTAGAAGATTCTTCTTTCTTAGTCTAAAGTACTGTAATTCACTTGTCCCAGTTTTTCATCTAGTTTTCTTTGTCATCGAGTTGAATTGCTGATTCTTTAACACTGTTTAGAGAGAATATTATCATAAATAAGAATACTTGTTTCAGATGGAAGCTTGACCCTGCTCAAGCCGTGGTTCTGGTGAAGGAAGGCAACACTGCTTTGCCATTTGGTGTGCTAGCCGTGAAAGGTTATGACGTGACAGGATCAGTTACCTCATTTGGCAGCCCTATTAGTGGCCTGTATGTGCTGCTGTATTCCAAAGAGGTACACATTCTACTTGTTTTTTGATTTTTGTGGAATTCAACCTGCAATTCAACCTAACACAAGAGGGATGAGAGACACTGTCACTTTCATGCAATGATTGGCTGATTCCGGTGCGTCTTCACTATTGTGGAAACTCAACTTTGATTCAGGCTCATTCTAAGAAAAGACTATAATAATTGAAATAATGTACAACTATACTATGCAATGCAATTGAAAACTACATACAAGCAAAATTAAATTTTTAGGAAAGTCCCAAATTTCGAGTGGAAGGTTGCAAGACAGCCCTCCTCCAGGGAGTACCCGATGCTCCCATCTGCCACTCTATTACTGACCAAAATGGAGAGTTCAGCTTTGGTCTAGTGCCAGCTGGGGAGTACAAACTCCTGGCACTGCCTACACCACCTGGACAGGTCACTGTCAGCTACAATGTGAGGCCAGAAGCTGTACCCTTCACTGTCAGACATGACAGTCTGTTCATCAAGAATGCTTTTGAGGTAAGTTTTGATAAATGATTAAAATAATTTTATTACAGGTTGTTTGTTATCTTTTCAGGTTATCTCAAAGTAAATATAAAAAATCACAAGGCCTATTTTATAATCTCCTCTGAAAATATCTAGTAACAAAGAGGAAACACATTTAAAGTGTAATCGCATGTTAGAGGTAACACATGTGAGCTGGCCTAGCTTTGTATGAAGTTTCAATAGGATATGATGAAAAGAGCGGTAATTTATACCACACTTTATACCTCTTTAGAAGCCCATGATCTACTAATTGGTATAAAATGTTACCAATACTAGAATTCTCTTGCTTACACAACTTTCTACTCTCTCCCCAGGTAACAGGGTTCACAATAGTAGGAAATGTAGTAAAGTCAATAGGCGGGCCGGGAATGGCGGGCGCCCGCGTCATAATGGATGGGAAACCGATCGGCAATACTGATGCCACCGGCAAGTTCACTCTGCCCAACCTGCAGCCATCTACTTACACACTCGGATTTAAACATGGTAATAAATAGTTGTAGAAACATATTTATTTATTGTCAATAATGCCAATATTTTTCTTAATAATGGTTTGTCACGCTTTGTGTATTTATATTTTCTTGCATTTCAATCCATTTAAAATCATTTTATTTTATAGGTTAGTTCATTAACTAAAGCAAATCACGTACCCAATAAAAACATTTTAAACACAATCATAATAATATATGTCCAGTACACTGCTGCAGGACATTAGGACTACTCAAGCAATGCCACTATCAAAATATTTTATTTCACATAGGCCTTCATGTGCACTTATAAAACACTGAGAAAAGTTGCTTGGTTTGTATTGGTTGTACCTATGGAGAAGAACTGGCAAGAAACTCCATGGTTACTCTTTATATCCGCCCACGGGCCCGATTATTTGACAGACTGCTACTGAAAAAGTAACTAACTGTTTACATTTCTTCCAGAACAAGCCCACTTCGACGACATTCAACTCGTAGTGACCCCCTCTGGTCCTCGTTCTTCTCCGAACGCGCGGGCATCTCGCTGGCGCGTCTGTGGAGCGGTGACCCCGGCCGGGTCTCGCAACGTGCTGCTGAGCCCGGAGCAGGGGGGCGTCGGCCAGGTGCGGGTGGCCGCGGACGGCGAACAGGGAGCTTGGTGCTCGTACCTGGCGCCTGGGGTGTATAGTGCTAAAGTGGAGGTCTCGGAGCAGGAACAGAGAGATGGCTTGCAGTGAGTATTATGAAGCAGGTAACGTGCGTTAGTTTCTGCCTCCCTCATGAAAGTCATTCTAACAAAATATCTCCTCCAACAGATACTATCCGCTAACGCAGAAGGTGTCCGTCGGCAACGCGCCCGTAACCGGCGTGACATTCTCCCAGTTGAAGGGCAAGCTGAGCGGGCGCGTGCGCTGCAAGCTGGCGGCGGCGTGCGCCAACATCGTGGTGACGCTGCGCCCGCTGTCGCCCGACGGCGGGTACGTCGGCACGCCTGTCACTACCGTAGCTAAGGGTATGTGTACACAGCTTGGTGGCGAGCTCAGGCAGACCGACAAAGGCAGAAATGTTCACGTTGTTGGGATGGCCTCATTACCTGTAGCTGCTTCTACCACACCTGAGGCCCTACTCCCTAACGCTTCGTCCGTATATTCGGATCTATCCGTCTCTCTCACTCGCACTTATCTGCAGACGTGCCCGAGAGAGACGGATAGACCCGAATATACGGACGAAGCATTAGAGAGTACCCCAGATACGACTTACGAGTATCTTTCCCAGATAAACTTTCTACCTATTCCTCATGCCCTTTTATAATAATACCGCCGCCGTCTAAGCTTTGGAGCCAAGTTGGTCGTCAATGAGACTGGTTTCTTTGTTAGTTGAATATAACTTGTAAGCAATTAGTTCATGCCAACAGCATGCAATAAAAGCGAAATGTAAGTCATCTGACTCGTTTCGTTTCAGATAATTTGCTTATGCATTATGCACATATAAAATTCTCCCTGACCTGCTCAATCCAATTTAGCATCGATCAACATGGTCACTCTCTTAATATTATAATATACAACATGCTATCAATGAACAGATGGCAAGTACACCTTCGAGGAAGTCCTACCGGGCAGTGTGGAGATCTCGGTAGAGAGCGACCCGCTGTGCTGGGCGGAGCCGAGACATAACGTAGCCGTCACACAGGACCATGCCAATGTGCCCACCTTCGAGCACACCGGCTATGTGCTTAGGGTACATTCTACACATGAGGTTGAGGTACGAATATATAAACGTACTATCACATTTTATAGGATGATGTTCTGGTTAGTTAGTTTTACATAATCGTGTCGTAATGGTGTTCTGACATGCATGGACCGACTGTAGTACAATTAGAAACACTGAGCCCATCATGTATTTGCAATTAAGGTTTGTTAAAGTTTTGGAGTCTAATTGTATTGTATTGTATAACGGGGGTTGTGGCGTTGCGGGGTGTCCGTAACTCGTACGTCAAAGCGCGTATTTTGCTAATAAAGCATATTCAATCGATCTATCTATGTAGTTAAAAAAATTAACTTTTTGATGTTTAAATGTCATGTTAAAACCAAACCACCTTTCAAACAAAAACAAAAAGCAAAATTGAATCGGTTCATCCGTTCGGGAGCTACGATGACACACACACACACGCGTCGGGGGTGATTACGAAATAAGCTTTCTTGACAATAGATCGTAATTCCCTGTTCCATCCGTGCAGGTGGAGTACAGCAGCAAGAGTGCGGACGGCGTGATGTCGGTCCCGTCCGGCGCGTCCCAGCAGTGCGTGCCTTCCGCGGAGCTGTACACGCTCACTCCGCGCGGCTGTCATCGCTTCCAGCCCGAACAGGCGCATGCCGACACTTCCACCTTAGTGCCCACTACGGTCTACTTCGTCGCGACGGCGCACTCCGTGGTGATCAAGGTGACGTCGCCCGTGGCGGTGCAGGACCTGGTGCTGCACGTGAGCTCGGACGGCCACGCCGCGCGGGACGTGGGCCCGCTGGAGCCGCAGCTGCAGCCCGCGGGCGGGTACGGCTTCGAGCACACGCTGTATATGGCTGATGTGAGTCTGAACATTTTGGGACCTAAATAAATTGGCACAAGTGAAAGAAGCACTTGAGTGTTTTCAGTGAAGTATTAAAAATACAAATTACTACTAGTAACAACAACAACAAGCCAAGTAGTACAAGCCTCGTTGCTTAGTGTGGCACTAGATGGCGCTGTGTGTTAATTAATGTCCAACGATATTTATTATTTATTTATTTGGGGTGATTTCTGATGGAATATGGTCTACTCCATCTAATAGACAGGAGTTTTGTGTCTTAAGATGATGAATCATTATAGAATGAATAATCATTCTATAATGGTTCAACTGAAAAACACCACAAGGATAACCTTGTGGTGTTTTTCAGTTCAGGCACATGTGAACTAGAATATTCATTGTGTTAAGGGCTCCTTTTCCCGGCAGTTTAGGCATTTTATGAGTCGAGACGGCTTGCGCCCGCGTTGCATAGGAGCCGTCGCGAAATGAACTCCGGTGACTTATGGCGGCGAGCGATCACGCCACAGTAAAAATAAATCAGTAGTTCAAATTTTATTGCTATTGGTAATAAGAGCTAGTTTGCAACAAACACGCATAGCTTGATGGACATATAACACTATGTAACACTAAAACACTTTATATTGTTATGAATGTATGACTGAGGCAGGCGATTATCATTCTATAGAATTTAAAGAATGGTGGTAGAAGATTTGGTGAGTACTATAATGAAAGACAAAAATGTGATCAATTATAATAAAATAAAATATATAGTTCTGTACTAGCATAAAACTTTTTCCTACCTAATAAACGCAGCGCGACCGTAAACCGTGCTCTAGGGTACCGATGTACCGGGGTTGCGGGACTCCGGAGTTGCGGGACTGTTCGAAAGAGATACCGCGGCCCCGGAACACAAAGGCCGATGAAGGAACATGGATGGGTTTTTGTCTGTAAAAGTCTGACACTCCCTCCTCATTTTGAAGCCATTTGATGATTGGCCATCCGAAAAAAAAAAACGGTACCGATGTAACCGATAGCCATGTTCAATGTCTTTAAAATTATTCAATTGAATCACCTACGTTATTATTGATAATTAACTCATTTTTGAGAATCATTACAATGCAGAAATCTTACTAATGTAAGTAGTAGGTACTAGTGACCCCAAATAAAGGTTCACGTAGGTATCTACTGTAAAAACGGTAGTTATCAGCTGATTAATAAAATGTTAGTTTTGCTTTATTACATCGTAATAAAAAAATTAAAAACTTTTTTGCAAAAAAATAAAATAGTCTCCAAAAAGTGACAAAGTGACGTTTTCACTGTGTTTTTGAAGTTTTTGTCGGTTTTATTTTTGCAAAAAGTTTTTTTTATTTCCAATTTTAGTTGTAATATCCGATACCAATATTAGCTATACATACTGTTACGAGCTGGGTATGGGTTAAATTAATTACTACCAATTAGACAATTAAATAACTTTATTAAACACGAAACACTTATAACTCAATCACAAATACACTACTGATCATTATTCGCTTAGATATCGCACTTCTAGTTGTCTTCGATTCGTTTCGTTGTGTAGCCAAAATCAGACTGCTTGCTCCCTCAAACACGTCGACTATTTATATGGCGACCGAACGTTCGAGAAAGATCCACGACTTCCTAGAATCTTCTAGACAATTCCATAGTGGGTCATTGTCCTTCGAGAAACTTCCACAACTTGTACAAAATAAAGTAGGTACTTTATGCCCTCGGCGTACGGTCGAAATTACAATGACAATTCCTGATGTTCTTTTATAGGTAGTTTGCGAATTTGTACCTACATCATTCGAGACTCGTACTACCTACCTACTTGTAGGTACCTACTACCGTAATTGTAGGTACGGGTACGACATAACACTGCCCCCTACTTAGACATGCTCGTCCCGAGCATCATTAGCCCCGTAGTATCGCGCCAATCGGTCTACATGGACAATCTTAGGCGCACCTCGTGGACCCTTCTGTATTCGGTAGGTGACATCGTTGATCCTAGTCACGACTCGGTATAAAAAAAGCCCTAGATACGTAACCTGTTGAACACTAAACTCACACTTCTCCCTGTTAAATCTAATTCCTACTTCCCGAGCCCTTTCTAGCAATTTGATCAATCTATCATCGTGTTCTTCCTTAGTCCTACCCCAAATAATTATGTCATCTACAAATGAGTCCCATAGAGATCTTCTAACAGCTGCCGTATTTTACCGTGAAATACCTCACTCGCACAGTTAATGCCGTAGGGTAATCGTAGAAATTGATACCTCCCCAATGGAGTTCCAAACGTACAAAGATCCGCACTGTCATCATCTAATTCAATCATCCAAAATCCGGACCGTGCATCAAGTTTACTGAAATACTTGGCATTTGTTAGTTTTGCGGCAATTTCAGTAAGCGTAGGTAGGGGGTAGTGTGCGCGGCGCACCGCTCGGTTCAGTGGCCGCGGGTCGAGGCAAACTCGCAGTACACAGTAATCTGTTACACTGCGTAGAGCATCAGGGGGAGTTCCAGTGATTCAATCTGCAGGCAATCGTAATTCCCTTCCAAAGTTCGCGAATTACTTTCGTGGACGGCGCTACGGTAGGACAGAAGAAATGGCTGTATGTGCTTGTCCCAATCCCTTTGTCTGCTTTCCACGACTTTTGCCAGATATCTTTCCAATGTTTGGATTAATCGTTCCACCATTTCATCAGATTGTGGGTGGTAAGAGGTGGTTCTGGTTTTGTACCCATTAATCGACAAGTCTCCTGAAATACTTGCGATTCAAAATTCCTTCCTTGATCGTTGTGTATTTCTAAGGGTACTCCAAAACGACAGAAGACTTACTGAACTAATTTATCTGCGACAGTAGCTTCTTGGTTAGGAGTGGCGAAGACTTCTGGCCCGCTCTCACTTTCTGGAAATGGTCCCGCAACGTCTAGTGCTATCCATTCCCAAGGGGCTCCAACGTTGTACACTTTTAATGCACCTCTGCTGCGTGTGTGGGGTCCTTTCACGGCCGCACAACTGGTACATTTACGACACCAGTCCTCCACATCATCTCGACAGTGGATCCAGTAAAAGCGTTCTCGAATTTTTAGTAAAGTCCTTTTTACCCCCATATGTCCTCCTGAACATCCATCATGGTAGAGCCGTAGAACATCCGGTACCTTAGCTTTAGGGACAACCATTTGTAGATGACAGCTGTCACCTCTAGTGTTTTCCCATTTACGGCACAAGACTCCATCCTGGATCACCAAGCTGTTCCATTGTGCCCAATAGCTCTTCGTGATGGAACTTATTGCAGCCACATCACTCCACTTGGGTTTAGGAGCACCAGCTTTGATCTACTCGAATATCGGTTTGCTGTCCGAGTCATTGTGCTGAGCTTGCTGTATGGTTACCTTCCATTCATCGCTGAGATCTGTTCTTAGCGTCCTCATGGGCACCACTTCCTTAGACTCCTGTCTGGAACTGTGCTTACAATCTTTAGGCAGAGGTCTTCTTGACAGTTTATTTGTGTTGCTGTGGTTTCTCCATTGTTGCTTGGCAGTCATTCCAGCCGCTTTTCCCTGCAGGGATTGATCTTCTCTCGGTGTGCTTCGCTTTCTACAGTTTGACCAAATTTGACCCCTTTCTCCACAAGTGTAACACCTAGGGCTGTACCCTTGCGAACGCTGGCGTACAGGCGATGCCACAACTTGCTTTGGAGAGCTTGACCGAAGATGATCCCTTTCTCTCCAGTGTAGCAGCTAGGGCTGTACCCTTGCGCACGGTCGCGTACAGGTGATGCCACAACCTCCCTGACGTGGTGTGTTCGATGGTCTTGCCTCGCTGCCTCTACTTCCAACTCTTCCAAGGCATCTTTCAGTGTCTCATGATGCCCAAGTCGCACAGCGGCTCTAACTTCCAAGTCGCGTATTCCATCAATGAACGCTTGTACCAGATTTCCATCGGAAAGTGCAGGGGCAGACTGGTATGCTTTCCGAACCAGCTTTTCAGCTTCCAGGGCCCACTGCTGTAGGTTCTCGGCACTACGTTGAACACGATCCTTCAACTTAGCACGAAATACGTGCTCCAGGTGCGCGTCGCCGTATCTGGACTCTAACGCCCCCAGCAGCTGCTCGTAGGTTACATCCTTGCCGAGCGCCTCAAGAATGTTTAGGGCCTGG
Organism: Xestia sexstrigata; assembly: GCA_941918905.2. Classification (NCBI taxonomy): domain Eukaryota; kingdom Metazoa; phylum Arthropoda; class Insecta; order Lepidoptera; family Noctuidae; genus Xestia; species Xestia sexstrigata. The sequence continues at coordinate 1,289,136 of OW799201.2, read as the reverse complement.
TCTCGGAGGCCCAAGGTGAGCGCGGTCATGACTTGCGGTTTTGTCTATCCATTCGCCTTCATAACGGCTTCAAATTGAATTTTATAAGCCGACCACAAAGATGTTCCATCGAATAGAGGCACCTTAAAGCCCCGCGCTGAAGGTGCAGCTACTACTGAAGCCACAGCCACGTCTCCATTCTTCAATTCTCCCAAAGCCTTCTTCACCCCAGCGATCTGAACTTCGGCGTCTGAAATGCGATTCTCGTGCTGGTGAACCTGATCCTTCATCACCTTGAGATCTTTGCCAAAAGTTGCATGAAGATCCTTTATGAGAAGCATCTGATCATCATCTTCTTGGCGGCGGACCTGCTCCTCTTTATCTCGCTGCAACTGCTCTTCCAACCGGCGAGCCTGCTCCTCTTGACGGCGAGCCTGCTCCTCTTGACGGCGAGCGTGCTCCTCTTGACGGCGAGCCTGTTCTTCTTGACGGCGAGCCTGCTCCTCTTGACGGCGAGTCTGCTCCTCTTGACGGCGAGCCTGCCCCTCTTGACGGCGAGCCTGCTCCTCTTGACGGCGAGCCTGCCCTTCTTGACGGCGAGCCTGCCCCTCTTGACGGCGAGCCTGCTCCTCCTTATCTCGTTGCAACTGCTCCTGTAACTGGCGAGCTTGGTCTTCTTGACGGCGAGCCTGCTCCTGCAGCAGCGCCATTAACGCTGACAAGTCTGGCACCACTGATGCTGGAGAAACTCCGGATGGGCCAGCGACTGGCACTGACAGGCTGGACACCACCCGGTGTCTGTGTCGGAGTATCTCCAAACCGCCTTTGGTCGATGTCCTGCTGTCGCTGACTCCTGGTTTGGATACCGTCCGTGTCGTCCTTTGGTAGATTTGGCATAATTTATTTTTACTTAAATTTTTACTTTAATTTTTTTGTCACTTCTGACACCAAATTGCTACCTATAACTCAATCACAAATACACTACTGATCACTATTCGCTTAGATATCGCACTTCTAGTTCACTTCGATTCGCTTCGTTGTGTAGCCAAAATCAGACTGCCTGCTCTACAACAATTGGAATTCGCTGCGCCCCCGCCAGGGGGCGCGGCAGGCGGTATCAGGGCTATGCCCTCTGACCGCGGCGGCCATATCTGGGTCCGCTACTACGGACGCGTCTCTTGGTCGGACCTGTGTCCTAGACCTGCTGGGCGCATGTAACATGCGCCCATGTGTGTGGCTGCTGTATGTGTCCTGTAGGCGTGCCACAGCGCTGTTACACAGCGCTGCTTTCTTCACAGTGCCCCGGCGGTCCGTCTCCGCCGGGTGAGACCCCCGGTTACCCGAGGGAGGCCCAGCGGGAGACAACCAGCGACAGAGGCACCTACTTACAGCGCGCCTACAGTGGATGTGTGATTCCCGCCCGCCCCACTAACCAGAGCTAGCCGGCAGTGGTTCGGGCTGCGGAAACGACGTGTGTGTGTGGGCGGTATTGTATGTGTAACACCGCCCATGTTTGCGTTTCCCGCGGGCTCGAGAGCCGCGTCCACGCGTGTGTCTACGTGAGTGTAGAGAATGCATGTGTGGTTATAGCTGCGCACCCTGTCTATATTAACTTAGAACAAGTCGCGCAGCTGGGTGTGAGTGATGTGTGTGGAGTCATATTGTGCAGGTAAGCTGCGTGTAGCGAGGAACAGCTCACCTGGGTCAATCCGGTGGTGAAGGCGGCGGAGGGGGGGCGACCATGCATTGCCGGTCGCGGACGCTCCTGAGTCATCCTTGACGGTCTATCCACTGTACAAGGAGAGTAACGCAGCTAGGCCGTCAAGGACGACCAGTTCCACGTCCTGACCCTGCCTGATGGCACCAATTAGGTCCATCAGCAGCTGGATGGCGCGGGCTGTGAACTCCTTCTTTTCGGCTTCCGAGCCGGCAGCTGGGCCGGCGCTGGCGGTGCCTTTATTGGCACGGGGTTTTTGTGGTTGGGCCGGGGGCCGCGCCATGCCGGCGTCAGCTGTCAACCCAACGGTCTTCTCTGTCTCGGGCTGCTTTGGAGCTGCAGCCGGAGTCACAGCCCGCTCCAGGGTCGGAGGCTGGTCGCCCGGTTGTTCTCCCTCAGGTGCGGTGGGGGGCGCGGGTGCTTTACCCTTGCCCCTCCGCTTCCTCTTCTTTCCCCTCCGCCGCTTCGAGGAGGGGGGAGCTTCTCCCCTGTCGGTGGGCCCGTTGGCCGCCGCCATCAGCGACTCACCTTGGGCCTCTGTGGTGGCCACGTCTGTTGGCCCTTCGGGGACCGTTGCCGGTCGGCGTGAGGCGGTAATGGCGGCGACTGTGCCCGCTCGCCTGTTTGCCCTTATCTCTGCCTGGAAAGAGGGGCACTTGATATTGTTGGCGGGATGCTCACCCCCGCAGTTGACGCACGTAGCTGGTGCGTCACGAGGGCGGGGGCAGTCCCGCGCTGGCTGCCCCTCTCCGCAGCGGACACAGGCGAGCGGCCGATGGCAGTGGTGTGACGAGTGCCTCCATTTCTGGCACCGGTAATACTGGGCGGGCCCACGTTTACCCCGCCAGGCTTCTATCTTGACACCCCGCATGTTTAAAAACACGGAGGTGCCGAAGATGCTGCGTACTTCAGGTGTCCTACTGAGTACGGCGTGGAACACGCAACCGGGACGTCCCTGACTCGCCTTAATTTGGCGAACGTATTCCGGTTGGTGCCCCAACGCGCGGAGCTCCTCCTCTATCTCCTGTGGAGTGGTGTCGACGGGCAGCCCCCTGATGGCCACCTTGCAGCTTCGCTCCGCCGGCAACGAGTAGGCAAACCATGAGGTGCCGTCCTCCTCCTCCAGGCCAGTCAAATAGCTCTGGACCACCCTATATTCGAGTTCACTCTCTGGAGTGAACCGAATTCCAGTGCCAAAAGGTTGGGCACTGGGGGGGTGGCGTAGCTTTTCTTTGAGGGCCCTGAAGTGGGCGGCCCATCCTGGCAGCTTATCCACCACCAGCGGGGGATACCTCGGCCGCTTCTGCGGCTTTGGCTTAGGCTGCGCGGCGGTCGTGTCCCGGGGGGCCGCAAGCTGTGAGGGAGAGACAACGTTGTCGACACTCACCCCATGCTGCGTCCCTGAGTTCCTCGGCGTCGGTAGTGGTGAGGGGGGAGGCGTGCGGCGGGTGGCCTCCGCAAAGGTAGGCGACCCGGCAGTGACCTGCCCTCTCCGCGGCGGCGCGTAGACGCGCCGCGACGGCGGGTCGAGGCAGTGTCGCTTCGCCTCCTCCTCGGACTCTTCCGTGCTGCGTCGGCGTCGCTGGGGCCGTGACTCCGATTGGGAGTCGGAGCCATAATCCCGCGACGGCGACGGTGCTACTCCTGTTGTTCGCCTCCCCAGTGTTCTCGGACCCGAGACCTCCGACCCTGCAGACTCGAGCGACATGCTCGAGCCGGCTCGTGACGAGCATGCCGACCGTTCTGCCGGTGAGTCGCGGGCCGAGGCACGGGGGGGCGCCGGCGAAGCGGGCACCTGTGGCGCCAAGAGAGCCTGGCGCGCTTCCGGTGCCAGCCTGGGGTCCCTGCTGGAAGCCCTCGCTGCGGACGCAGCCCCGGAGGGCGCGGTCGACGCGGCGGGGCGCGCAGCCGTGGCGGCATGGGTTTGCGCGGTGGGGCGCGTAGGTGGCGCTGTGGGCGCTGAGGCGCGGCTGGCGGCTGCTGAAGAGCGCAGTGGGCGCGCGCCACGGGATCGTGGCGGCTTGTCCCTGCGGCGCGGACGCGGACGCGGCGGCGCGCGTATGCGGCACGCGGACTGGTTTGGTGGCAGCAGGGGGCCCCGGGTCGTTCGTAGGGACCGGGCGGAGCGTGGACGGGCGCGCAGATGCGGCGCACGGTCGGCTCGGCGCAGGCACCGGCGCAGCGCGCGCGGACGCCGGTGACGTCGACGGGCCGCGCACACCAGCAGCTGCGCCCCGGCTCGCTCCGACCTCTTCCCTCTTCGCCCGGGCTTCAGGAGTCCTCTTGTTTTTCATAGCGGCGGAGGTTCTTGTCTTGGTGGTCCCCTTCCTCTCCTCACTCCGAGTGGGGGGGGGGGGGGGGGGGCAGGCGGCGCCGGCTCGGGCAGCACGAAGCCGATGTTCGGCATCGATGCCGTTCGTTCCAGCGCCCAGATACGAGCCTCGTAGTCAGCGACTCGAGCGTCGGGCTTCGGCATTCTTGTAACTTCTGGCTGGGACGTGGGCTCGCGATCGCAGACGCACTGGGCAGCGTCGGTGCCTCCCCCTGTGCTCGTACCAGTGCTAAGCACTTGCGCGAACACAGGGAAAGCAGAGGTGGTGGCGATCCGCGCGAGCGGAAGTTTTCGGCAAGTACCCCCAACTTGGTTCACTTTACCGAAAACTTCCTCTGGTAGCCGTGTGCAGCGCTGTAGGTGGCACTCGGCTACGGACCACTGGCGATCCCTGCCTGCTCTCTCAAATACGTCGACTATTTATATGGCGACCGAACGTTCGAGAAAGATCCGCGACTTCCTCGAATCTTCTAGACAATTCCATAGTGGGTCATTGTCCTTCGAGAAACTTCCACAACTTATACAAAGTAAAGAAGTAGGTACTTTATGCCCTCGGCGTACGGTCGAAATTACAATGAGTTAGTTATAAGTCGAGCTACACGATAACTGACAAATGCTTGCACTGACTGGACAGGTCCACTCAAATCTGTGTGGTTCTTTCTTCATAAGACCATCTCAGACACTAATCTGCATAGTCCTCATGTGAATTGAGCAAAATTTGTCTGGACTTCAAAAGAGACTATGACCCCTGAGTTTGTTTCGGCTGTTTCTTCTCAGAGTAGTCAGGTACAAAACACCGGCCCCATCTAGTTTAAAAAAAAAATGACGTGTAAAATTGTTTGTAAAAACCTACTTACAAAATAAACATCATTTATCATTTAATGACAATTCCTGATGTTCTTTTAGTTTGCGAATTTGTACCTACATTATTCGAGACTCGTACTCGTACCTACTTGTAGGTACCTACTACCGTAATTGTAGGTACGGACAGGACTCCTTCACTCGGCCGTACCTACAGCGATAAATGCCTACACTTACGCGTGGCCTCGTGGCCACTCCGCCAGTCGGTTGTCACCGCTCGCGCGCAGAGATCTTAGATTATCGTGATGACAAATAAAATTTGATACGTTTAACGTTTGTTAGGATAGTTTTTAAAAGAATTGTTACGCGTTTCATACATGTTGGATAATTTTCAACTTTTAAGATTTTTTTTGTTTGTTGAGATATCTTAACGATTTTGGTGTCAAATGAAAGGTCTAGGTCTAAAACCATTTTATCCAGATAATTAAGAATTAGTAAAATGAAAATGTAAACAACCACAATTTTTGATGTTTTTGTTCTGCGAACTTTTTAATTAATGCATAATGTGAAAATATTTATTACTAGCTGACCCGGCGAACGTCGTACCGCCTAACAGTCGATTCTTTAATATATATTTTTTTCAGGCAATTTTTTATTTTTTCTCTCCGTAAGAACCATCATCGTACTTCCAGGAATATTATAAAAAAGAATTAGCGAAATCGGTTCTTGTAAGGAAATGAGGAATGTTTAATAAAGAGGTATATAAGTAGCCTAAAGATTAGTTTGTTTTCATTTTTTTTAATTACGTACAAATGACGGACTTTCAATTCGTTGTCTATCTAACTAATTGACCGTGTAATTATACGCATCAAACATAAGATAGATTACGTGGTCAAGTACCTAGGTAGATGGACGATGAATAATAGCAGCAGTGGCAAGCCGACAACCAGACAAAGTTACGCGTTAGAAGAGAGCGGCAACGTTTAGGTTAATATCGCGATAGGCATTGAGCGCTTATGCGAGCTGAATTGCACTTTGTTGCTTAATAGCGAGAGTCGTTGTTCATATTAATTGTTGCGCGAAGTGCCGCTTCTGTACTTGTACTAGTTATTCTGAATCTGTGGTACGGGTACGACATAACAATACATATATTTTCGGACGGATCTCTAAATCCTTGAAGAGGGACCTCCGCCGCTTTAATACCGAGCGTATTATAGACGCGATTGAGTGGAATAAAGGCTCCAAAGTATTTGTAAGAGATCTGGCTATTGGGCAGAGCCAGCTCACGAAACTGAAGACCGACAATGGTAGGATATTATACGCCAAACCGGAGCTACTGAGGGAGATCGAGAGCTTCTATGGACAGTTGTACACGTCAACCAGTAAACCCGTCGTAGATCTAGCAAACGACCCAAGAGCTAGACTGACCCGACACTATACCAAAGACATCCCGGACGTCAGCCTGTACGAGATTAGGATGGCTCTGAAGCAGCTCAAAAACAACAACTCACCGGGTGATGATAGAATTACGGCCGAACTCCTGAAGGCGGGTGGAAAATCGGTACTTAAGGCCCTTCAGAAGCTGTTTAATTCCGTCATACTTGAGGGAAAAACGCCACACTACAAGTTGTTTTCACGAGTCATTACAAATCGTCTCGCGCGCTGTTTTGACGATTTCCAGCCTACCGAACAAGCCGGTTTCCGAAAAGGCACCGTGGACCACATACATACGCTGCGGCAGGTTATACAGAAGACCGAAGAGTATAACTTGCCCCTCTGTTTGGCGTTTGTGAACTACGAGAAAGCCTTCGATTCGATTGAGACCTGGGCTGTACTACAGTCTCTTCAACGGTGCCAAATCGACTATCGGTACATCGAGGTGTTGAAGTGTTTGTACAAAACCGCCACCATGTCAGTCCGACTTCAGGACCAAGCCTTGGAACCTATCCTCCTGCAGCGAGGTGTGAGACAGGGAGACCTCATATCCCCGAAACTGTTCACCGCTGCACTCGAGGATGTCTTCAAGGTTCTGGACTGGAGAGGGCTAGGCATTAACGTCAATGGCGAGTACATCACCCACCTTCGGTTTGCCGACGATATAGTGGTCATGGCTGAGACCATGGAGGACCTCAGTACAATGCTCGATGACCTCAGTAGAGTTTCCGGAAGAGTGGGTCTTAAAATGAACATGGACAAAACCAAAGTCATGTTGAATGCCCATGTCACACCCATTCCTATCAAGATCGGAGACTCTACACTCGAAGTTGTAGACGATTATGGGACAAACGGTCCAGTTAGGTAGGTCTAATTTCGAGAAAGAGGTCAATCGTCGAATCCGACTCGGCTGGGCAGCGTTCGGGAAGCTGCGCGGTATCTTCTCGTCCAACTTACGGCAGTGTGTCAAGACAAGTCTATGACCAGTGTGTGTTGCCAGTGATTACATACGGGACCGAAACGTGGTCGCTCACAATGGGCCTCATCAGAAGGCTTAAAGTCACCCAAAGGCCAATGGAGAGGGCTATGCTCGGACTTTCCTTGCACGATCGAATCAGAAATGAAGACATCCGCAAGAGAACCAAGGTTACCGACGTAGCCCGACGAATTGCCAAACTTAAGTGGCAGTGGGCAGGGCACATTGCTCGCAGAACGGATGGCCGATGGGGCCGAAAAGTTCTGGAGCGGCGACCGCGAACCGGAAGACGTTGCGTTGGTAGGCCTTCCACTAGGTGGACCGATGACCTGGTGAAGGTTGCGGGAGTCCGCTGGATGCGAGTCGCACGGGACCGGTCAATGTGGCGACACTTGGGGGAGGCCTATGTCCAGCAGTGGACGTCTTTCGGCTGAAATGATGATGACATATATTTCAACATAACGTAACATCACACCTGTAATCCCCGAAGGGTTGGGCTTAGGTGTACCCAATAGTACCTACACCCACATTTCACTAGTTATGTTTTAGTCCCATGTCCCTAATACGGGGCGAGCGCAGGTGCAGATCCAGACTCCGAGGCTGCTACTGAGAAAGTCCTGATGGAAAAACCCAACAACACTTTGCCCGACCTGGGAATCGAACCTAGGACCTCATACGCAGTAGTCACCACCAACGACGCAGTCATTAATTTTATATTATTAACAATACATGTCATGGTCATAGGCTTATCCCCAATAAAATGGAACCTAACATACATAACTGTCGAAATGTGGGTGTACTGTAGACTTCTGAACCCCCTCAAAGCATACAGGCGTGATGTTGTTATGATGTTGTGAAAACAATAAATATCCAAGCGATTTGCTGTCTATAATTGAAGAGTTCCATTATATATCTCCGAAGATCAGCATCAGATCTTCACCAAAGGGAAGCGAAGTAATTTTCTTCCAAACAAAAAAGAATCGTCGAAATCGGTTCACAATTGGCGAAGATATTAGTCATACTGACTTCGCTAGTCTTTGACTGTAGAGAAGGACAATAAAGTAGGTGGTAAAACTACGCGCGCGGCGACGATATTATTGCGGTCGCGAGCAAAAATTTGCATAGGTCCTCTCTCGATGACGTCCGGCAGGACAATGGCGCCCGCGCGCGATCTATTTTTCACGCATTTATTTAATATAAAAAAAATAAGTGCCATATTACAAATCTATCCAATAATATCACTGACAAACCCGATTAGTACCCAAATGAAATGTTAAATTTTCATAAAAATCGCGTTCCCCCAAGTCTCAATAAACTTAAAATACTTTCAAAATCGACGTTACTTCTGATTTTTTTTTATCGAGCAAAATGTTGTAAATATTGTGTTTTTAACCACAAAAGTCACTAGATCAACATGTATCTGTACTATAATTTTTTTTTCGAATTTAAATATGGTTATTTCTTTGGAAAAAACTCGATCTAGAAACGTAAATTTCAAACAAGGGCCCCTTAATTCGTGACACTTAATGCGCGACTCTTGTTACTTACTCTTCATACATACCATCACGCGTCCAAGCGCTTATAAGTAAAAAGTAAAGTACGTATATGTGAATTCGCTTATTGTTCTCTGTAGGGCGAAGTAGCAGTAGTATCGGCGTCGTCGTCGTCCCTGCTGATGTCGCCGCCCAGCCCGCAGCAGCTGGTGGGTCGCGCGCGCTGCCAGGCGCACGCGCTCACGCTGCGCGCGCGCCGGGCGCTGACGCTGCAGGGCCGGCTCGTGCCGCCGGTGGGTGACGTCACCGTCACGCTCTCCTCAGGTGACAGAGACTCATCGATGTTCTTATCTCCATGTCAACGAGACCCTTCGTTATTGCTCAGTATTTTTTTGAAAGTACTGCCTAGTTTTTGGGGCTCCATAATGTTTTGCAATAGAATTTCCACAGACAATTTCACAAAACCGACAGTGCTATCCTGACAACGTTATTTAAGCGCAAAAATTACAACAGTACCTTTCGTTATTTCTCGGTTCGTTAGCTAAAATTCCATGACGAGAGAACCGATAACATAATTCTCAAGTCACTCAATCAATCACAATATAAACATTTAGTAACGTACCTCTCCCCGTTTCAGACGACCTCAAGCTAACCCTAGTGACTACCCAGGACGGCACGTACCGCTTCGGTCCGCTGGACGCGTCCAAGCGCTACTCCGTGTCGGCGCACAAGGAGTCGTACGTATTCAGCGAGCCGGACCGCGACGGCAACATGGCGGCGCACAAGCTGGCCGAGATCTTTGTGGAGCTGCAGGATGATGCTGATGGCACGCCCTTGCAGGTCAGTATATTTACTATCTCGAAACGTATGGGTGGCGGGACGGGATTTGTACCATCTTATTAGTCATATTAGTCCATAGCATAGGGAATAATGGACCGGTCAATGTGGCGACACTTGGGGGAGGCCTATGTCCAGCAGTGGACGTCTTGCGGTTGAAATGATGATGATGATGTAGCAAGTGTTTGGTGAAACGGAACGCACTAACGCGTCGTCCTCGATAACGCCGGTAGTGACGTCAAAGTCTATGTGTCAAAAAAACACTTAATTTCACTAAGGTTTTATTGCTTGAATAAAGCACATGTACAATTTTATTAGTAAAATTACTGTAATAAGGCCCAAAAATTAGATGTAAACGAGGCAGATTGAGGTAAATGACGTAACATCATGGCCGCGACAGTCACGGACGTTTGAAGTGTCATAGAAAATTGCAGGAGCTTAATATTATTTTTTAACGACAAGAGACGCATTGTTGAACTTAACCTTTATAACTTTTCTTGGGTTGATAACACTGTATTTTATTGATGTACTAGCTGATGCCCGCGGCCTCGCCCGCCCGAAAATTATATACTAAAACCTTTCTCTTTAATTACTCTACCTAATAAAAAAACCCGTATCAAAATCCGTTGCGTAGTTAAGATCTAAGCATACATAGGGACAGACAGACGTGGCGGCGGACTAAAAAATGACATGCATATTCCCTATTGGTACATTTTGCCTTGTATCAAATAAGGAAGTTCTTTTTTTTTATGTGTTGGATGTAGCCGATGTAGGTGATAGAGAAGTTATGTCAAATCCAATTTTTCGACCTCCAAAACCCTCCGGATCATTGTAAAAGTTTTGAAAAACCATTAATTTTTCATATTTTTTTTAGTCTTTGTAATTTTTTTACACCGTCGCCATCGTGTCGTGTGTCGTAGTGTCGTGAGGCCTCGCGGCGTCGCGAGCAGCCGCACGTCTTCAAACAATACTATGTATTTCCCAATGGAGACAAAGCATAAAATGGTTTGACAGTGAAACTGCGCTGCCGACCGCTGCCATTTCGGTGTGAAATGACTGTTTTTTAACCTTGTACGTTCTGTCGCGGAATGAAAAAAGAGATATACAGAGTGGAGACGATAATACGACAATAAATAAAAACACGGACAATACTAGTTCCTAAACCATCAAAAAAATCCCAACTTAAAAAAAAAAAAAAAAAACAAACAAACTAAATGGCATAAAACTGGAAACAAAATAGAACACCATTTATAAATATTGGTTCATTACCCTGGGGAGAGGCCTTTGCCCAGCAGTGGGATGAAGCAGGCTAACAGTATCAGTATCATTAACCTGTGGTAAGAGCGGCAACTGCGCAATCCTGTAGCGACTTGATCTTTTGGCGCCATTATTATTATTAATGCTCAGTAAAAACAATAACACTGAATCACAGATTATTAACCGAATAATCAGGCACCTCTCACCCGCGTGTTATTTATTAATCAAATTATTAATCACAATCAGGATCATTCTTCAATCACTTCTCTAAGTAGGTATGGGATACGGGTAGGTAGTCACAAAATTTTTCGTTTTTCAAGCGTCCAATTTCGCACTTATATTAACCGTCTTAATTTACAAATTACAAACACGAGCGGCTGGCCGCGGGTACTTGAAAGGAGGCGCAGGCCGCGGCGCGGCGCGGCGCTTTAAGAAAGTACGTTCTGCGGCACTCGTGCGCTTACAAAGCGATGACGCGTGGATTGTCACAGGATTGCGGCGACACACTGACCAGTGACCGTGACCTAGTTGCAAGTTTCGACCATCAGCCCGCCCCACCATGAGGGGGTGACCATCAACTCGCCCCACCATCAGAGGGCGACCATCAGCCCGCCCCACCATGAGAGGGTGACCATCAGCCCGCCCCACCATGAGAGGGTGATCATTAACCCGGCCCACCTTGAGAGGGAGACCATCAACCCGGCCCACCATGAGAGGGAGACCATCAACTTGCCCCACCATCAGAGGGTGACCATCAGCCCGCCCCACCATGAGAGGGTGATCATCAACCCGGCCCACCATGAGAGGGTGACCATCAAGTCGCCCCACCATCAGAGGGTGATCATCAACCCGGCACACCATGAGAGGGTGACCATCAACTCGCCCCACCATCAGAGGGTGACCATCAGCCCGCCCCACCATGAGCGGGTGACCATCAGCCCGCCCCACCATGAGAGGGTGATCATCAACCCGGCCCACCATGAGAAGGTGACCATCAGCCCGCCCCATCATGAGAGGGTGATCATCAACCCGGCCCACCATGAGAAGGTGACCATCAACTCGCCCCACCATCAGAGGGTGACCATCAGCCCACCCCACCATGAGAGGGTGATCATCAACCCGGCACACCATGAGAGGGTGACCATCAACTCGCCCCACCATCAGAGGGTGACCATCAGCCCGCCCCACCATGAGCGGGTGATCATCAATCCGGCCCGCTGTGAAAGGGTGATCATCAGCCCGCCCCTCGATGAGCGGGTGATCATCAACCCGGCCCGCCATAAGAGGGTGATCATCATCCCGGCCCGACATGAGAGGGTGATCATCAACCCGGTTCACCATGAGAGGGTGATCATCAACCCGGCCCACCATGAGAGGGTGATCATCAACCCGGCCCACCATGAGAGGGTGACCATCAACTCGCCCCACCATCAGAGGGTGACCATCAGCCGGCCCCACCATGAGAGGGTGATCATCAACCCGGCCCACCATGAGACGACCATCAACCCGGCCCACCATGAGAGGGTGACCATCAACTCGCCCCACCATCAGAGGGTGACCATCAGCCCGCCCCACCATTAGAGGGTGACCATCAGCCCGCCCCTCCATGAGCGGGTGATCATCAACCCGGCCCGCCATGAGAGGGTGATCATCAACCCGGCCCGCCATGAGAGGACCCGATCATCAACCCGGTCCACCATGAGAGGGTGATCATCAACCCGGCCCACCATGAGAGGGTGACCATCAACTCGCCCCACCATCAGAGGGTGACCACCAACTCACCCCACCATGAGAGGACCATCACTATCAGAGGGTGTACATAGGCTATTTGCTGTTAAATAAGATTCTGAAAGACTCATTAGCGCCCAGTACATATTAGTATGAGATCCCTGTATATAAGGTGTTTCTGTTCATACACGAAATCTCTTAAGGGGTCATTGTACTCATCATTATGAACAACTTTTACTATGGGACCAAACCCAGAATCTAGACTATGAAAAGTCCGAATTTCATAATACCGAAGAATTATTATGTCCATTATTAAAAATCCCGAAATTTATTTTTCCCAAAGTCGTAATACGATTTGTTTGTTGTCCGATTTTCATATGTCTGAAGAATCAAATGTTCGATGGATAAACTGCTAAAATTAGGTTTTAGTGATAGAAACCAAACACCAAGGGCAATAGGGTACTATTTCTTAGTTTATAACACTGCATTTTATATAATTATATAATTTTATAATTGTAAAAATGTTACAATAAAATACCTCCCCACATTCTTCAACTGAATGAGACCAAATTTAAATCTTGTATAGAACGCACACTATGTAGGCAAGCATATTATAAGTTGGGGGATTACATTGATGATAAAAATGCTGTTGCTGCTCCACAACCATGGGGGCAAACTAATCGATTATACTGGTCGGGCATTATTTGAGTCTATCGACACGCAAAGAAGAAGAAGAAGAATTGATTCCCATGTTAATATATTGTGGAAGCTGCAGAAGACTGTAAAAATATACTTGCATTGTATAGATTCCAGTTCTTAGTATTATATAATTGCATAGCACATGTGTGAGTACTTTGTATTGTTCAGCCACCATTTACATTTAGTTATCTTTCATTGACTTGAATATGCCTTGGTGGCTGAGAGAATGTCTTGCTCACTCAAATGTCTCGCTGATGGTGGCTGGTGTGTCGGGTCATTTAATTCCCTTCAATATGGTTGAGTTGAATGGCGCCGGTACAGCGTCATGTTCGTGAACGGGCGCTGTCAGTTGGGACTGGTCATCTCTTAGCTGCCACGGTTCATTTTAATTACGATCTACGCTAGGGAATGGGCAACTACACTACTTTCTCAAGTTATTATGTCTTGTGACTGGGACTGTATTTTTGTTTTCTTTTTTTAGTTTCTGGACGCTCTTAATGTGCACGTCTTTCTACATCGTCCTCACATCATGTATAATTTCAAAATTAATTATGTAACCAAGATTTTGTATCAACATTTTGATTTAAAAGAGTGTCCGTGGAGTTTCTTGCCCGTTCTTCTCCATAGATATCTACGCTAGGGAATGGGCAACTACAGTACTTTCTCAAGTTATGCCTTGTGACTGTAGCTTTGTTTTTTTTTTTTGTATTTTTGACATTCAAAAGTGCCGTAATGGTCTAATTGAAATAAATAGTTTTGAGTTTGAATGTGTATTCTAAATAAACCTTTAGAATATATACTTGACACAAGAAAATAAAGTAGAACTCAGTATTGCTTAGTGCTTTTCTGCATTGGGTCTTGCTAGCTGGCGTGAGGAGCGTAGGCCGAAGGTCGGTGGAGCGACGACGATATTTGTGACAGAAAGTGGGTGTGTAATGTAAAATGCGTGCATAACGAGCGCGCGTTACATAGTCCAATTCTAAATAATCGGTGTTTTAAATATCGAGATTCATATTTTTTAATGTTTCGTATTGTTACGAGCTAGATATGGGATAAATTAATTACTACCGATTAAACAACATTTAACTTTATTAATTACAAAACACTTCAAACTTAATCACAAATACATTACTGATCACTATTCGCTTAGATATCGCACTTCTCGTTCACCTCGATTCGCTTCGTTCTGTAGCCAAAATCGGCCTGACTGTCGCGTGTCTGCGCTGTGCTTTTATACTGTCAACAGACACACAAAAAATATTCACGAATATTCTAGCGGCGTGTAGAACTGCTTCGTAAAAAACATTAACAAAAAAATAAAAAAGGAACTTTGTACAAAAGAAAGAAGTAGGTACTTTATGCCTTCGGCGTACGGTCGAAATTATAATGACAATTCCTGATGTTTTTTATAAGTAGGTTGAGAATTTGTACCTTTTTTATCTGATTTGAAATCATCAACTCGACTCCTCCCGCTCTGGGCGGAGCAGGAGGGAGTGTCAGACTTTTACTGACTAAAACCCATTCATTATCCTTCATCGCCCTTTATGTTCCGGGGCCACGGTATCTCTTTCGACCAGTCCCGCAACCTCGGCAGGCATCGGCCCTTGCCCTTGTCAGCAAATGGAAGGGGTCCCCCTTCCATTTGCTGACATCTCTTTGAGGCGCGCGTGGAACACGAACGCGCCTTCGACACGGCCCGTCGTCATGAGCCGGACGGACGGCGAGCTAGCCCATAGCTCTCCGTCCACAGGCCCGCGCCTACGGTGGCCGAACGCCCGGGGCGTCTCCCGCTGCGGCCGGAGAAACACAACTCGAAATGATGTTGGGCACGAAAGACCTGTATTTAACGCTTGATTTACCTAACATAATCCACTTAAATGAACTTAAAAAAAATAACTAGCTATTACTTATATTATGGTTACTTATGTGCAATTATAATATTTCGTGTTATTTCATCCGTTTGTTTAAAAAAAAATACTTTGTTGCGCAAATAATTCGCACCGAGTGAATTTTGCAAGACTGCAGCCTTAAAGTTAAAACTAAAACTAATATTTTACCATAAACACTGTTCACAAAATGGTTGACGCACAAACAACACCAAAATAATAAATAAAAATTATACACAATTTTGCCTCTTGTAAATTTTTAACAGGGACTCACAGCTAATAATCAGCCATTATGCTGCATAATAGGTAACAATCAGCCACTGACGATCCAGCCCACTGACTATCAGCCAATGTTCAGCTCTTGGGGTGACTGTTACCCTTATAAATGCTTAAATAATGCTAATAAAATGCAATTATTAAGAGTTATTCAGTAATATCTTTAGATTATATGGTAGACAGTGATTCAGCTGATATACAGGACTTCGGTGTTACTTGGGCGGTGTCGCCCGCGCCACCCATAGAAATTTTTCAAAGTCTGATGTTTCCTACAAAAGTGCCATACTTGCCTACACGGTCAATAGTGGCCAAATGTGGTCCAAGCGTCGCCAAGGATGAATCATATATACCAAATTAAAGGATTATATCCTTTAATTTCAATCTACTACACTACCACTACAACAGCCCATAACGTCCACTGCTGGACATAAGCCTCTCCCATGATGGGAGGAATTTGCCGTAATCTCCACGCTTGGCAGGCGGATTGGAGATCGCAGTGATGAAAGACTAACAGAAAACGCTGCTACCCATTCTCTGGTCTACGGAGGCGCAAGGTGTCTGCCTCAGACATTAGTCGCCTTATACGACACCCGTGACAATTTCAATCATTCAAGACAAAAATAAGCTATAATTTCTCGAAATCCCTCGAACAGATTTTGATGCTCTTCTGCATGTTTGAACAGTACATTGAACCTTTTCATTTGGTAATTATGATTCATCCTTGGCGACGCTTGGACCAACTCCCATACATTTTAGCCCACTGTCTTTTTTGGAACACATGTACTGACCACGTGGTCACCGTTTGTGCGTCAGTGCCCCTTCCATCCCGTATAGTGTATAGTACAATCGACAAAACCACAATGTGGTCAAACTAAAAAGAAATGGCGAAATATTTTTTTAACTTTTCGTCTCTGCAGGGTGCGCTAGTATCAGTGAGCGGCGGCACGTACCGGCGCAACGTGGCCAGCGGCTCGGACGGGCGCCTGCGCTTCGGCTCGCTGTCGCCGGCGCAGTATTACGTGAAGCCCAACATGAAGGAGTACCGCTTCCAGCCTCCACATCATATCGTGACGCTGGAGGAGGGACATACGCATCAAATTACACTCAAGTAAGAAAAAGTAGTCTTCGGCTCAGGTTTTTGGGACGAGTTTGAGTCCTTTCGATGAGTATAGGCCTGCAAAGCTTTTGGAGTTTAACAACCATCTAATCTCTTAATGTATAAGCTTAGTGTTTGTTAAGTCGTTGCATTGACTTGTGACAGAGGAGTCCGCGTAGCGTGGTCCTGCGTGGGCGCGCTGCAGTCGCTGGGCGGCTCGGGCTGGGCGGGAGCCACGCTGCAGGCCGCGCCGCAGCCGCGCTCTGCCGCTCACTGCGCCACGGAAGAGGCTACCACGGAGCCGAATGGCGCTTTCAGGTGACAAACGACGGTGTTCATATATGTTCATCGAATTTATACAACGTAACCCTGAAGCGATCGATGTGACACGTCTGTTGCTACAGCGCTAGCGGACTAAACAAATGATGGAATTGGTCAAAGCATCGATTGTATGTAAAAGTTGCGTCGCGGGTCGCTTGATGCTATTTGAGTGGCCTGAACCTTGTGTAAAGTGAAAATTTTAAGCGATCTCTTTGACATAATTATAATATTAAAATATCCTAGTTCTGTACTTGTTCTGATCTTCGATCAACAATTAGCAACTAGACATCGGGTCGGCGCAAAAAAACCATATCGTTAAATAACAGCTCATTTAAGAAATGAGATCTTATTTTGTTTAGTTGGCTTGAAACACAGCCAATGTAAACACGTCTCACAATGCCGCAGTGTGTTTTCAAAAGTTGCAAAAATAATGCCCGAAAAAGCAATTTAACGGCCGAAGTGTCTTACTTTCGGTAAGTACATGAAAAATAAATTATATTTTAAGCTTTAAACTAACAAATAACATTAAACTGAACAAAATTACCGATTTTAAACCACCGCTACAAATGTTGGCGCGTTTGTTGGCGAGCCTTGGCCACAGGCTCGCCAACATAAATCAATAAAATACTCTAATATCAACCCAAGAAAAGTATTAAAAGTAAAGTTCAACGATTGCTTGTCGCTCAAAAATAATATTAAACTTCTGCAATTTTCTATGAAAGTTGTGATGATGATGTGACGTAATTTACCTCAATCTGCCTTGTACATCTAATTTTTTGGCCTTAAGGTTGAACTACTTAACATATTTTTCATACAAATTTCGGGGGGCTATTACTCCACTGTAAAATAAAAAGCCATTCAAAAGTTACGATCTACCAAAGATTTGTTTATATTGCTAATTTTAGCGCAACTTTGGGCGTAAATTAGTAATAATAGAAGTGTCAAATTTCCTAAACAAAGCCCGTACCGACACAGTACAATTATCGAAGAATTCAATACATTTTATTTGTAAATGATTTATGCAGTGGTTTTTTCATAAAATTCGATTTCCCAATGGCCTTTTTGTATTTTTTTTACGCGCGCCTTTTACTATGAATTTTCGTTCATTTCACTGAATAATGTTCCCCCGGTGCGGTGCGGGGGAGGATGACGTTCACGCACACATGAACAATACACACATCAACTGAATCTAGGGATACCTTAATCCTAAATTATTTACGAATTTTTAGTTTAAAATCTTTTTAGTTTTCATAAAAAGTTTGTATACAGATTGAAACCTCATTTATTCTATTTTCAAAATTTAAAAAATAAATATAAAAAAAAAAGAAAAAACAAAATACGGCGGCAAAATTGTTAGTAATTCGTTGCGTTAAGGAAAATTAAAATTGTTTTATTAATATTAATTAATGAAAAGGGATTAGATTGTTATTCTTTTTTAATTTAACGTGCTGTGTGAGCTTTAGGAGTCATGTCACGTCGTCGTTGCTGAGGCCCTACACACCAGCCAAAACGTGATATCAAGGTTGTGGTCACGTTATCGCAGTATTGGGGGTGTAGCTGAACGGCACACGGGTAGATATCGCGTTACTACGCAAATGTAAGACAGGATCGATTTCTCCAAATGACCGCTAGAAGACAACCAAATATCACAGCGATGCAACTAGTACAAAGGCTCCAGGACGACCACCAGCTGCTGGTAAGCGACCAAACCGTGCGAAGGAGGTTGCATGAAGTTGGTCTTCATGCTCGAAGACCGCTACGTGTTCCAGCATTGCGACGTGGCAATCGCGGTCGGCGGCTTTCGTGGGCTCGGGAGCATTTACCATGGAGTGACGAACAATGGTCTTTGGTGCTGTTCACCGACGAGTCCTGGTTTGGGTTCCATCCGGATTCACGAAGAACACGCGTTTGGAGAACTCCAGGGAGAGTTAGCCGTCTACGGCACCCTCAGGAGGTCCACTCATACCAAGGCGGGACAATCATGGTGTGGGCAAGGATTCGTCTTGGCGGACGAACCCAGCTCATTTGGATCCAAGGTAGCATGACTGCACAAAAATACCACGAGGAGGTAGTAGAGCCTGTTATTGTCCCACACAGAATCCAAATGGGCCAGGAATTTCTACTCATGCACGATAATGCTTCTTCCCATACGGCGCGGCTGGTGTCGGCCGCTCTCCAAGACCACGATATTCAAGTTTTGGATTGGCCTGCACAGTCGCCCGACTTAAATCCTATCGAGCATGCCTGGGACACAACAAAAACCTTTGAGAGATTTCGCGCCAAATTTGACGACAGAACAACAACTTTACGAACACTTGCAAAGAACATGGGACCTCATACCGCAGCAAGACATTGACAATCTAATTATAGCATGAACAATCGATGTCGATGTGTAATTAATGTAAGAGGTGGCAACACTGATTATTAATAATTAGATTTTATAAGATTTTCATTAAAATTAATAGCTTTATAAGAAGAAATGAAGTTTTTTACCATATTAACTTGCTACGGCGATTAAAAAAATAAACATTTTATTTAAAACAAAAAAATCACGAAATGTTTTTTATTTTTTACTATACACCTTAAAATAACCTATCATTCTTCCATTTACTATATCAGAAAATTCTTCATAGATTTTTAGATATTTGATGAAATATAAAATATCCCTAGATTCGTTGTTGATGTGTGTATGTCAAACGCGATATTATTTACACATGTCAATAATATAGTTCTTGTTCTTTTTTTTTTTAAACTGGCAAGATTTTGTACAAATTTGAATTTAAAATTAAATCAACTAATTTAAATTTTAAATTTCACATTCAGAACGTCTTGAAGGTTATAAGCGATACCGTACTATAGCTCCTGAAATATAAACCTAGGATTTTTTGTGTATTTTGACAAATTCAAATCTACGTTTTACAAAAACTTCAGACCTCTGCGATGCTTTTTCAGCGAGATATCGGCGATAACGTGTTTTTCACCATTTCAATGGCGCGGCCATGGGGTTTTAGTCTCACAGCTCATAAAATTATAAACCTAAGATTTTTCATTTTTTTTTGCAAATTCAATCTGTTATTTTCCTAAATTTGAGGTCTCTGCAACGCTTAGTTTTTAAGATTTCCGTGGCCGCGCGGTTCTCCGCGTTTCGATGGCGTAGCCATGTTCAAACCCTTATAACTTTTTAACTATAACTTTGTCAAATTTAAGGTTTTGGGAAATTGAAAAAATGAAAAATGAAAAATGTTTATTTGTCCCAAAACAGTTACATGGATTATAAATGAGATATCCCCAGTAAGTAATTAATAATACTTGTGTTGGGGCTGTCTCGCTCTTTCCCTTAGTTGTTAACAATATTGAGACTATTTTACATTTTTAAATTGTAACCAAATTTTACATATTTTTACAAAATCATGAGTTATTTTAAAAAAAAAAACACCGTGGTCGCGCCATCGAAACGCACACCCTATAATATGGTGTCGCGACCTACTTATTTAGAAACTTTATATACATAAAACCTTCACGATATGATACTTTTCTTCTGATCTGTCACTTCTCTGTCTTGTGTTGCCTAATTTATATTGAATGATGAAAATTTTTAATTTAATTTAATTAGTGTACAACAACCACTAAATTGGTGACTCCGACGTGATACGCCTTGAAAAGGAAATCCTAAATTTTATCAGGCCAAGAAAATCCACAGTACCGCGATGACAATATAAAGCAGTCGTCTGCCGACCAACGTCCAGGCTCTGGTGGCTTTACAGCCATTTATTTCTCTCGAGGGGATTAGCAGACCTGGCGGAAAGCGTCCAGGACATCGTGACCCCAGGCCAACAATAACAAACAATATAGTAATACAATATTATTGTTGCCACTAATCTCGCGAATTGTGTAATGACGTTATAAGTTGATAGTAAAAGTTTTAAAGGAAGTGTTATATTATATTTTTTTTAGCGCATTTAAATAAAAGGTAAGATAATAAAAGAAAAAGTTATTTGTAAAGATATTATATTGTTGGCGAGTGTTGAGCGGCGTCGAATAGCATTATGTGTGCATGGTGTAACTTCGTTTTTGTTCGGAACGGTTCGGAACGCTGTGTGTGTGTGCGAACTAGACGTGCGTGAAGACTAGCGCCTAACTGCTCATCACTGATACTATCTCTGTCGGGCACGATGCCAGGTGAGATAGCGTGCTTTTTGGCCACACCCACCAATGAGTTCGAGCCCGTGACTTGTGTCACCTTAATAAAGTAATTCTTCGGTATTATGAAATTCGGACTTTTGATAATCGGAATGTCGAAATTCTACCAAGTGCATTTAATAATACCAAGTGCATTTTCAAAGGTCCAAGTAATGTTCAGGAATCAATAGGGAATATGCATGAAATACAAAACTCTTTTTATTTATTAAAACTGCCTTGTATTGGAGCATAAGAACATTTTAGAACACTTGTTTAAGTTTCTAAAACATAACTTCTGCCAAGTTTATTTTCTTAATTAAATTATTTTCAGATGTACACCTACCACTGCTTGTCTCTGCATCACACAAAGGTTGACTGGTAGAAAATGCCTATGGCATTAAGTCCGCCTCTGTACTTTGTGCTTGAAGTGTTAAATAAATAAATAAATAAACTTATTTTACAATTTATTGTTTTATGAAGCATGTTTCTAGTGAAACGGAACGCACTCTCAAAACACATCGTCCCTCGATAACGCCGGTAGTGACGTCAAAGTCTATATGTAAAAAAAAGTATCCTTACGTTACTATAGAAAAAATTTAATGCCGCAATCACATTCTACGAAATCTATGCAACAAACTGACTGCTCTTCAAACAGATACTAAATATCTATGTAGATTCAGAAAAAATTTGACAACAAAACGAATAATGATCCTAAGAAAGTCCATCCGAAAAATAATACGAGAACATAAAGCAGAAACAGAATCGGAAAGACGGACTAATATATAACCATTATATAAAAAACCAGTACAGTCGGACTTCTAATCATTGATAGAAGTCCGTCTGTACGTCTATTTTATGTTAGATCGGTGGTCGATTTGACGATCCAAAAAGAAGAGAGCAGAAGTCAGCATTGTCAATGCTGAATGCGTGTGTTGCACAATCAACAACAGCCTAAAATGAGACAATAGCGTCCAATTACCAATACCAGTATGGGCTATTATCTCGCTTAACAAACATAGGTAGTTACAACAGATATAACATTACGTGTAAACAAAATTGACTTGTACCCACTAACGTATAAAGAATGTTCAACGGCCAAGTCACACAACATTAACTATAATAATAAAGAAATCGCAGTAAGGAACCTTAGACTTGGCACGACTTTATCTAGATTTCATTACTTTTTAGAGATAAATAAGCAGCTCCATCGAGACTTGGCTAGTTTTTCACAGAATGTTTTTGGTAGGATTTCACTTCTTTTTGTAGAAACGTGGGCATATTGATTGATATTATTAGATTTTCTTATATGACACAGTTTTTTTTTCTTTTTAGGAGTAGTTTTTTTATTATTACAAATCTTTCCTTTCTTTTTTCTGGTTCTGATTCTTGTACAGTAGCAACAGTTTCGTATTTACTTTATTCATTCTCTGTACACGTATGCCCGGGGTATGATCTCAGATTACCAATAACCAATCCTTTGGTATTATCTCAGATTAATCAGTAATCCGTCACTAATCATAAAATTCCTAACCTATTCAAATCTTCGAATTGTTATAATAACAACCTGTTATTGTACCTTAGCAAACCTCACGAAATAATAAGCGAAATCAACGAAATGCAAATAATCCCTCCTAATCCCTAGCAAACGTTTTCAAGCGCAGTAGAAGAATGTCGTAAACGACTGTAACGCGGCCGGTTGCCACTTCGCCATATAAGGTTATCATAAAAACAAACGTAAGCGCGTTTTAAAATACAGTCAGCGCTATCTAGCGACGTGTGCGGGTATCACCGCCACTCTTAGTCAAATGCATTATATCCAGAGTTTTCCTTTAATTTTATTTATATGCGTATTAAAAGCAGAAGGGGAGGCATTCGCCCAGCAGTGGGACGCTATAGGCTAGACTATATTAGATTAGAAGATGTGTCCCACTACGCTGGATTTTTGTAATGACAGTCGATTTTTGTAATGACTGTCGATTTTTTTATGTACCAATAGTAGAAGGGGGCATTACCATATCTCTAATACAGCTGAGACCAGCTGAGGGTTCTTCATCAGATACTTCAGACCTTCGATTTTTGACATCAAATGAAGCGGCCCACCAAGTTGAATATTTTTTGTAAAGGCGGTATGTCGATCTCTAATAGTTTGGTTGGGCTCTTGTGTTTTCTAATCAGTGTCACCAGGTACTCAAGATCTTCGATTATCCTAGTTTTATAGTTTTCCCTTTATGTGGCCAGTAAACCTTAACTATGTACCAAATTTCAGCTCTCTGAGTTTATAGGAAGTACTAGTTCTATTCTGATGATAATGAGTGAGTGAGTAAGTGAGTGTCATAAATGCGAAACTTTGCTTTCGCTTAACTTCGGAACTAAATAACCTACAAACTTGAAATTTTGGTTTTTAAGTATGTGATTATAGCTTACTGGATGACGAAAATTTCTGCGTTCTGGTCTTATCCAGAGGTTCTCAAATAGGGGCCTGAAAATGCGGCGAAATGGTTCCAGTAAAGGATGGTACGGCAGTGTTTGCTTCGCGCTCGACTTGGCGGGGGCACTGCCGTGCCCCCCGATACTCGTACTGTACAAAGAAGATATATCTCATGTTCATTCAATAAAGCATGGAAAAGACAACGAAAAAAAATTACACCTTGTGGGCTTTTTATAGATGAAGTAGTCCAATATCTTGGAGCCACACCTGATGGCTTGATTGGAGACGACACCATCGTCGAAATCAAGTGCCCCATAACAGCATTTAATAAAAGCGTCAGGGAAGCTGTAGAAAATAAAAAAATACCATTCTACAAAGTAAATAATCAAGGAGAAATGGTCATAAACCAAACGCATGACTGGTATTTTCAAATACAGGGACAATTACATGTCACCAAAAGATCTCGTTGTTTGTTTGCCATTTTGACAGGAGAGGATCGACCTCTATGGAAAGAATTCATTTTCAAAGATGATAACTTTTGGGCAAACAAAATGGAGGAAAAATTATGTCAATTTTACAGAGAATGTTTGCTTCCTGAACTGGTCGATCCCAGGTACCCTCGAAATCAAAAAATAAGGGATCCTCAGTTCATTCAAGACGCGATCGATGACAAACAAAACAAGGGAAAACGGAAATGTGTCCAAAACCAAGATAAACTGAGCAAGACACAAAAGAAACACAAAACTGAGGATAAAGAAAATTTTGAAGATACACAGTCGCACTTTAAGGAAAGAGTAGCAGATGAAACTCTTGAGTTACCATCTATGCATGTCAAGGATTTGTATTTTAACGAGTTTTGAAAAGCAAAATAAAATTAGGTATGACAGTTAAATAACAAAAACTACCTCTGTTAAAAGCGGTAACTATAGTCATAATAAGTTAGTTTTATTTTTTTTGTAATTGTATTTTTATAATCTGTTTATTGTATAAACGTGTTTTATTGCTGTTATTATTTTTTTATTTGTCTCTAGGAACAACAAAACCAATGTTTCTTCATTTCATTCTAAAAATGTTATCCAATTTCTAGTTTCTTACGAGTATCTACAAAGCAAAGAATTATAATATGTAATTATATCTAATCTCAAGCAAAGAATAATGAGCAATTTCGCAAAACCTCATACTCACTACATAAATATTATACATATTCTCGATCTATCTGCTCTGCACTCAGCTCAGTAGGTAGCGTCATACTAGTAAAACTGCCTAAGACAAAATGCATCGCACGTCGCATCAGTGTTGCCAACAGCGCTTGCCCTAATGTCGCCGTTCTCGCCGTTCTCATGCATGAAGTAGCCTAATATCGCCGAATTTCAGTTGTAGTAGCCTAAAGTAGCCCAAACACCAAAATATCAATATGAATAAAATAAAATGTACTTTTTTATCAATTTATTCATCTGATAAATGGGCATAAGCCATCTTAAAACACGTTAAAATTAAAGTTAACACTTAAAAAACTACATAAACAATTCAACAAAAATTAGGATTATTCTGATTCGTCCTCTGCTAGCAATAATAAGGCATTACCAAGACTTTCGCCGTCTTCAGTAGTAGTTGATGTGCTAGTACTGGCGCAAAATCCACCGGAGACTAGGGTGACCATCCCAATATCAAATTGTACCAACATTACACACACGCACAGCCGTATGCCTGTTTGCCTACTAGGTAGTATAAAAAAAACTTGTCCCTAGAGTAGCCTAATTGGCGACCAGTCGCCTTTTAGATTTTTTCGTCGCCGTTTCTCGTTCTGAGTAGCCTAAATGGCGAAAAATCGCCTACGTTGGCAACACTGCGTCGCATCTGCATGCGCTACGCTACGACACTCGTTGACATCGGGGAGGTAAACGGGCGCGCGGGGCGAGGCACTGGGTTGGCCTATGCTCCGCCCAAACGCTCAAGGACATTCGAGGCTATAATCGTCTTAAAGTTTGACGAATATTTTATTATAATATTGTTATTGCAATTTATGCTTGATTAAAGCACATACAATTAGTAAAAAAGTTTTATTAAGGCCAAAAAATTAGATGTAAACAAGGCAGATTGAGGTAAATTACGTCACATCATCATCATCACAACTGTCATAGAAAATTGCAGAAGTTTAATATTATTTTTGACAAGCAATCGTTGAACTTAACTTTTAATACTTTTCTTGGGTTGATATTAGTGTATTTTATTGATTTAAGGGTAGAAAAAAATACATGCATATTCCCTAACACAATAAAATTAAAAAATAATATCAAGGACTAAGATTATATAAGTGAAGTAAAAAATCGAACGCTCAGAGTGGTTGAATGTGTGCGTACGCGTGATGTTGCTGTGTGCGCAGTCGCACACAGCAACATCACGCGTAAATACCAAAATTTGAGTTCATCGAAAACGTAACAGCGTCCTTACGCGACTCCATACCTCCTGTAGTAAAATTCGAAGAACCAACTTTGTTCTTTTTTCAAATTTTCTTTATACGAAACAATACGTGACAATACGATCTAGCTCGCAAGACAATATAACGGGAAAAAGTACTTTATTTGTTACCACTAAAGGTTGATTTCACAATAAATGTTGTTTAACTTACGTCTTTTCATTTCTAAGTGACAGGAGTAATTTATTGCTTTGCTCGTTTTTTGTGATGATCGTAAGTATCAGATAATATTTTTAAGATTTGTGAATTTAGGACTAGGTAACAGTTTTATTTACAACCAGGGCACTGGTTGTAAATAAAACTGTTTTAAAACTTTTGTCTCCGTATACGTATATATTCACGCGGACAGTATTTAGCTTTGATTTTGTACGTGACACGGTATCTAGTTGTTAATTGTTGATCGAAGTTTCTGATGGTTAACAAATAAAATAACAAAATTATGTTTATTTATTTTATGAATTATTCCTCGATCTGTTCTGGTTGTAAATCAGATTTAATTGTAATTAGTCCTAGCCGAATTTCATAAACATTTCTACAGAATCCGAGGCTTACTCCCGAACTGCGTGTACAACATTCAGCTGAAGGACTCGTCGGCTCCAGAACTGCTCGGACTTAAATTAGCTAAAGCACCCCCTGTGTTGGAGGTAAAATTCAGCGTCATATTTATTATACTGTTTTTATTTATTATATTTTTCCTTTTTTTTTTGATGATTCATTGATTAAGCCCATATCCAGCAGAAACTGTTACAGGGTGATGATGATCTATTGCTTTATATTTTCACGTTCAAGTTTAATTTTTGATGAATTAATAAACAATTTTTCATGTTCCAGGTGAAAGACAAGAAAGACATCGAGAACGTCCGCCTGATCGCGATCCAGCCCACGCAGCTGACGGACGCGGCCGTGCGCGTGCACGCGGCCAACCCCGAGCACTACAAGTGGCTGCGCCTGTCGCTGGCGCCGTCGGGCTACGTGTCGCGGCTGGACGCGGGCAGCTCGGCGCCGCGCGGCGCGGGGCTGCTGCTGCTGCTGCCGCGCCTGCCCCGCGACAACAACACCTACGTGCTGCAGCTCGACTCCACGCTGTCCAAGGCCACGCACGACTACGACGAGGAGGTGCATTATTTCAACTCGGATGGACGATTCAAGCATTTCACTATCGAGTTTGCGCCCAAGGTGAGCATCATTTTATTATAATGATTTTTGTCATTTTAACGATATAATGATTAAGGGCCGGCTTCGGAGTCGCGCCGCGCGAAGTTTAGGTTATAGCGCTACTCTCACAACGGTCGAGGCTCGTGCACCGCACACGTACACATGTACGTATGCACAGTCATGGATCGTCGGACTTTGACTCGCCAACTAAATTGTAAGTTTACTGTCACTGATTTTGACATGTTGTCAAATACGTAATAGCGTGATAGCGTGATTATTAGTGTATAAATTGTACTTGCTTATAACCATTTTAATATTTTAGTTGCACAATACAAAATGAAATTGTTAGTCCTAATTACAAAAATAATATATTGTACTGGGATCTGGGACTTTAGCGCGAAGGACACTTGCGCGAACCCACTTGCGCGAAAAGTCATGTGCGCGCATGGACTTTTGCGCCAATGGTCACTGCGCGAAAGGACCCTTGCGCGAATGGACACTTGCGCGACTGGACCTTCGACGTCGTTGATAACGAAAATGAGGTCGAAATGAAAATCCAAGATGGCGCCGATAAAATTTTTCGGTTTTTCTGTCATGGGTGTCGTTTATATGGTTTTTGGGGTCGCTCGTAACGAAAATAAGGTGAAAATGGAAATCCAAGATGGCGTCAAGGGGATTTTTTTGATTTTCCGTCATGGGTGTCGTTTTCATGGTTTTTGAGGTCGCTGGTAACGAAAATGAGGAGAAAATGAAAATCCAAGATGGCGCCGAGGGAAATCTTTCGGAAGGAGCTGCTCCTCATTGATATGGCCATTAGCCAACAGGTTCGCCGCTCCCGAAAGAATCTGTCTACATGTTGGATAGATTATACTAGATATAACTACTACTACTACTATAGTGCGCGCGGAACTAGTTGGCCGCGCCTTAGGTATGTGAGCGCTGGGACGGAGAGGGCGCGTGCTGTCATTACTCAGTGCGGCGCCGTACTCCGCGACGGCAACACGCGTTGAAAGTTCCGGCTAATTTAGACAAAACGCACATCACTCTCTCTGTTGAAGAAAGATGGTCAGGTCATTAATCACCTTCTATAGATGGATGATCTGAAACTCTTTGCCCCCAACAATTTGCAACTGATGAAGCTACTGAAGGTAACAGAAACTTTCAGTAGCGCCATCAGGATGGAATTTGGTGTGGACAAATGTGCAGTCATGCATGTGAAGTGAGGGGAGATTATGGAATCCGTGGGAACTCAACTCTCGGATTCCAAACACCTTAGATCCTTCTCCTCAGCAGAAACTTACAAGTATTTGGGTATGTCGGAAGCATTTGGTATCAATACTGCCGACATGAAACAATCGTTGAGGGAGCGCTTTTTTGGCCGCCTGAATTAGTCTTTTGTCAGGCGCGCCATACCAAAAGTTGGGTCATGCCGGTTTTGATGTATTCTTTCGGCATACTCAAATGGACTCAGACGGAACTTGATGCTCTGGATAGGAGGGTGGGTACGCACACTGCTGACTGCAATTCGAATGCATCACCCACGGCCGTCGGTGATGAGACTGTATATCCCTCAGAAGTGCGGGGGTCGTGGCTTCTTAAATGCTAAGACCCTACACAACCGTGAGGTATACAGACTCAGGGAATACTTCCTAGAAGCCGACGGGGAGATGCAACGAGATGTGGTCTCAGTGGACAAGGGCCTCACGCCGCTCTCCCTGGCTAACGAGAACTGGCGCAAACCTAAAGTATTAGAAACTAATGACCGCATGGAGGAATGGCAGGGCAAGGAGCTTCACGGACGTTTTTATCGGGCCCTATTTTGCCCCAATGTAGACTTCTTAGCGTCCGTATCCTAGCTGCGCTTTGGTGGTCTGTGCAATAATGGACGAAGTTATGATGACGGAAATATGACGACCGGAAATACATTGTGAAGGATGGCACGGTTGACATATGTCGGGCATGCCACCGTCCGGGAGAATCGATCCGACACATTATTTCTGGGTGTTCTAGTCTGGCTAACGGAGAGTACTTGCATAGACACAACCTCGTTGCCAGGATTATCCACCAGCAACTTGCTTTGAAATACAACCTTGTGGAATCAGAAGTGCCATACTATAAGTATGCGCCCGACCCAGTTCTCGATAATGGTAGTATCACGTTGTATTGGGATCGACCTATCACCACTGACAGGACTGTTGTTGCCAATAGGTCTGAC
Organism: Xestia sexstrigata; assembly: GCA_941918905.2. Taxonomy (NCBI): domain Eukaryota; kingdom Metazoa; phylum Arthropoda; class Insecta; order Lepidoptera; family Noctuidae; genus Xestia; species Xestia sexstrigata. Next base: position 1,259,851 of record OW799201.2, on the reverse strand, counting down.
ATTGTGGTGATAGATCGATTGGAGCGTCGCGCAATGATTGTTGATATAACGGTTCCGCATGACGAGAACCTCGTGAAAGCAGAGAAATAAGTGGGACATGGGTACAGCATTCATTGTGCCGATAGTCGTGTGGCTTAATAGCCAAGAGCCTCGACCAACATCTTAGGAGGCTCTTGCTTGGCAGCTGGATCAAGGGCTTGATTCAGAAAGCAGTACTTTTGGACACGACACGTATTGTTAGGAGGTTCCTCTTTCAAGAGTCTTGACCACCGGCAGCTCGGACCCTGTTCCCAGCGCTCTGGTGGGCTAATGTTTTTCATATTTTTAAATGTTTTTTTTTTATAATTTTTATTAAGAAATAATGAAAAATGTAAAAAAAAGGTGTTTAAATGAAAAAACAAAAACACACCGTGTAGTACCCTCTTCTTATTAAAAAAAAAGGATCATACAATAAAAAAAGGTCCTTGAAAAAGTAATAATCAAATAATTACTTACCTATTATACTCCTTGGGATAGTTAAAGTATGATATATTTTTATTTTTTAGGGTTCCGTAGCCAAATGGCAAAAAACGGAACCCGTATGGATTCGAAACTATAAGAACTATGCTGTTGAAACTTGGTAAGTAGATGTATTCTGTGAACCGCATTAAGATTTTCACACAAAAATAGAAAAAATAAACAAATTTTGGGGGTTCCCCATACTTAGAGCTGAAACTCGATTTTTTTTTTTCATCAAACCCATACCTGTTGTGTATCTATGAATATGTCTTCAAAAATGATTTTGTGGTTTCTAATATTTTTTTTTTCTAAACTGAATAGTTTGCGCGAGAGACACTTCCAAAGTGGTAAAATGTGTGTACCCCCCCTGTAACTTCTAAAATAAGAGAAACATAAAACTAAAAAAAATATATGATGTACTTTACCATGTAAACTTCCACCGAAAATTGGTTGGAATGAGATCTAGTAATTAGTTTTTTTTTAATACGTCATAAATCGTAAACCGCAAGTTACCTTTTTTCTAGTATTATTCATACACATAGTACAATAAACAACCATCACTGCATAGTATAAAACAAAGTCATTTCTGTCTGTCTGTCTGTCCCTATGTATGCTTAGATCTTTAAAACTACGCAACGGATTTTGATGCGGGTTTTTTTAATAGATAGAGTGATTCAAGAGGAAGGTTTATATGTATATAACATGCATAAATAGTAGAGAAACACTGATAATTTTAGAGGTTTCTAATGTGATGTCGTAAATCAACACATTTTTTTGCGCTTACATTGCAAACGCTGGCTTAACCTTACGAGATAGATCTAAATAATGTACTACAGTATTGTACACCTTAAAAAGGTCTACAAAAAAGTCCGCGATGGTATATGTCTATCTCTTAGGGATAACCCACAATAACCATTTTTATCCTTTACTTTATACGAGAAATAATGGCTTATTTACGAAGCGATTTTAAGCAATACAGCATTAATCCTTATCCAATTCAGTACCTTAAAAACATTGTGCATTTAATATAGATCAATATGGCCCTGTACAGTATATCATTTAAATGAATAATTTAGAAGACATCACAGAATTAAAATTACGCGCGACTGAAAATATTCTCAGCGAAACAAATGCGGTGGCAGTGTAACAGTTTTGCGTAAAAAGTAATGCATTATTTTAGGAGCTTATTTATGGTGTATGGCATAAATCTATATCGATTATCTTCAGTATCTATATTAGAACGTATTTACCCTAAAAACTATTTAATTTAAATGAACATCTTAGGAGTTATAGCAACTGCCGGGGTCGCAGAACTGTCTAAACAGGGTACTGGGGCCCTGGAACGCAAAGGGCAACCAAAAGAACATGGTGTCTTAGTCACTTCAATTTGTTTTAGTCAGTAAGTCTAACAGTCCCTTCCGCTCTTCCCAGGGCGGGAGGACTCATTTAATGATATTACCACCCAAAAAAAAATGGAATTGTTGGAAAATAAAGGCATTACAAAATAATTTTACAGTAAGCGCATTTCTTTTTTTGTTCTAAATTGGTCCCGGAGCGAAGCCGGGGCGGGTCGCTAGTTATTAATAAATACCACGTTTTTACATTAAAATATTCAAACTTGTCACAAAACAAACAATGTGTGTTGCCCTGACGACCCTGAGATTGTCAACTGGCTGTGACAGCGTAAACCGGTTTTTTCCACTCTCGCCGCGTACGCGACAAGCGGCCAGTGGTCACGCACACATGCCCCGCGTGCTTGTAGTAGTGCAATCGATTCGCGCGGTTGTATGAAGCTTATACTCTGTTCCGTTTACCTACTCATGTGCGACTGCGCCGCGAGTGCGCTCGGCGGCGATAGTTCATAGTAATTTGTATGAAGATTTTGAGCAAAAAACATGGGCAAATTTGTGATTTTCTTACACAAAATAAGAATAAGTTTATTAAGAAATGAAGCTTCCAAGAACTTTTTTAGAGTTTTAACTTTATTATTTGATAAAATTCATTTAAAAATTCTTGATAATTACGACTCAGGTGTTTGATTTACCCGTTTTTAGTGATTTTCTGTTTTTTTTACACTTATCCATAACCTTTATCTTAAATTTGAATGTTTCAAGAAAAAGTTACATTCATTGGCTAGCTGTGTGATTTATATCAAGGTTGTGGAGCATCGTTTTCTATCTATTTATCTTACATTCCCGACCTTCGATGGCCGAAGCCGGCCCTTAATAAGGTGACTCAATAATAACAACCGCACAGTTTGATTGAAGTTTAAGGTTAATCCATATTTTTCGAAGTCGGTCCCTTAAACGGAACGGTTATGTAACAAATGATTCTGTTACATACCCAAGCTTAAAAACTACCGACTGCAGTTTTTGAACATCTGACAATCAATCTTTTTGATAATGATACCCCTTAAGGTACTACTACCCATTCTAAGATTACCCAGCAACAACGCAACCCAATTACAGGGTCATCTCTGTAACGACTGAGGTTAGACAGGAAGCTGACCCAATCATAGTTGGGACAAAGTTTTAATATCTTTTTTTTAACCAAAGCAATTTCTTTCCACAGGTAAAATCCAGCGAACAAGAAGTCCGCCAGACGTCCCTACTAGTTATCCCTCTACTAGCGGCCCTAGTGTTCGCGTACATCCAGCGTGACAAGTTGCTGGCGTCGCTGTCGCAAGCGTACGCCGCGCGCACGTCGCGCGCACCCCGCGCGTCCCGCACCGAGCGAGCCGAGCGAGCAGAGCGGGCGGAGCGGGCGGACGCGCTGGACCGCGCCAGCATCGACCAGATCGTGTCGTCTCTCAACCCACCCGGGAAGAAGCCTAAGAAGAAACAACTGTAAGGTGGGATGAGAGTATTGACACAATCACTTCATAATTCACTCAACTCAACATTGGTTCTTAGTGAATTATGAAGTGATTGTGTGTGTGAGGAAGTGTATTTTATACTGGAGTGAAAAAATTATGTGAACAATTTTTCAAAATGAAATGTCAATCAATTTATATTTCATTCAAACATCGTGATAGCATTGAAACACACTGTTAGTACACATATGTACTAGACCAAAACTGTTTTATCACGTGTACCAACAGTGATTTAGAAATTAACCTGTTATTAAAAAAAATACATCAAAAGATCACGAATTTTTTGTTAATCTGTCTTATATGACTTCTTCAAACACAAATATACCAGTAACCACAATATTTACTTAATACAAGTATCTACATTCGAACAAATTCGTTAAGTAAACAAGATGTTGTATGGAATTGATTTTCTAAATTGTAATAATTTATAATACCAACAAAAAAGATTGAAACATCAACATTTTCATCATGAAATTTTAGATAATGAATTTAAAAATTATAAAATATTTAAAAGACTGAATTAATCATCCAAATATTGGTGAAAATGCAGTGAAGTTCCGATAATTAAAACACCAGAAACATATTCGTGTTATCTTAAGTGAAAAAGACTATTTTGACAAAAATGAAATGTCAGACCTGTAGTAAATCACACAGGAAATGAGAGCAGAATCAAAAGTCTCAATGTGAAGTAATCGATATTGGTTTTTTTAACCGACGTCAAAAAAGAGGTGCTGTTTTAAAGCACCTCAAAGCATAATAAAACACTTCTCCTAAACAGTTGAGTGAGTTATTAAAACGGGCTTTTGTTGTCTTATAAAAAAATCATCATTGAATTGTTTTCGCCTACGGACTGAACAAATGTCCCGGCTATCGTTGTATTCCAATTTATATAATTTATTAATATAAATATTTAAAGTTATCTTCGGTTAAGGTACAGTGAGTGAATTTATTTATATTTTGTTGTGCATTGTTTTAAACTTTAATGCATTTATGTGATGTATGTTCCAAATGTGGGTAAAATAAAATGGATTGTTTGTTTATGAAAGTGTTTTTATTTAAAAACTCTTGACTTATTCTGTGGTTTTTTCTTTTCTCAAACTCTTAATGTGATTAAGTTTCTAACACCAAATAAGAATCTACAATATGCGCTATTTTGATAGAGCTACATAAGGGTCATTTTTTTGTTCTACACCATACCTGGGAACCTTCTAGTTACGGAGATATTGAGGGTCAAAGTTCCAACTTTTTGACAAGTTTTTTTTTTTAATACAAGTTTCTAAAGTAAGATTTTTACTTTAAACACCTCCACGACCCCCATACTATTCTATTCATCCATCAGCAAAATGTTTTGAGTGCGTTACATTTTTCACCCCAAAAAAAAAAGTTGTTTCCCAGCAATAATTTTTGCGTAAAGTTACTTAGTTTGATGTACAGAATGCTTGGTTGACGGCTTCGTGATAAGGTCTTTTACACCCTGTATATAAAACACTAGAGAATATAACAAATTACTAAAAATGATTTTAAAATATTTTTTCTGCTAAGTATTCATACTGTTTCTATTTTAATCGCAGTAGACGTTAAAGCTTCGCCCAGTAGCAGAAATCATGCTAATTTAAATTTACAAAATTATTTATTCGTAACAGTCTCCATAGCGTTGTTGACAATCGGCGATGGATCTCGCGTGGTGGTCCCATAGCCGAGCGTTTTCTTTACTGTAAATAAGGAAGGTTATATAATACTGATACAGTACATTGTGACAAGATCGTGGATACCTTCACTCTTATAATATAAGGCAAAACAGTTATGTATTGCCAGACATCATCTGCCTAGCCTTTTCCCAACTATGTTCGGGTCGGCTTCCAGTCCAACCGGATGCAGCTGAATACCAGTATTTTACATGGAGCGACTGCCTATCTGACCTCCACAACCCAGTTAGTACCGAATAATACGATACCCTTTGGTAAGACTGGTTGTCAGACTTTTTGGGCTACTGACTACCTGTAACGACTGTCAAAGATCTACAAATGACAGCCGGGACCAACTGCTTAACGTGCTTTCCGAGGCACGGAGGAAACTCTGTACGTAATGGGTGGTCACCCATCCACAGAACAACCTAGGCAAGCACGGCTTAACCTAAAGATCGACCCGAGCGGCTGTTATTATTTAGCCACGAGCTCCTCAGTTATGTATTGCCAGACAGAATTATATTATTATTATAATACTGCGTATCAGAAGTAATTACACTTGGTCTTAGCCCGCATGCGGCTATCCGAAGGACTATCTAATTTGTAATATGTGACACGTAATATTGAAAATTAGAAAAACGAAAAGAAAAATTAAAAAGAAAAAAAATTAAAGTGAAAAAAAAAGTGAAAGTGAAATGAGCAAAGGTCGACTTCTATTAGTCGACCTTACCGTAAGTACCGACATTTCCGATTAGTGTGTATGACTCGAGTTGATATGGTATATATATATGTGTGTGCTATAGTATTTCCTTTAACTTGCAGTTTATGAACTTACTTGACAAAGTACAGTTGGAATGCAGCCATGAAGTTATTCTGTGATCTCGCGTGTAGTTTGCACAGAGCTAGTTTTTCACATTCTTCGGCTCTGTAACAAAGGCATGACATTAGTGCCTTCACGGATTGAGTGCTTAGTTCAAGCAATATTGTGCGAGCGTGCTTTTGGCTTCTCTATAGAGAAATATATCTTTTTTTATCCTAAATGGACAATTTGTAGCCTCTTGTAATTTTGTAACATTCCTCTCCTGGTTGACCAGGACTTACTGTCTCTTAGTCCTCATCTTGGAGACACCGCTGTCCGCCGCCCCTCCCAGCGCGAACATTGGGTTGATGAACCTCTTACTTAGGTGATGTTGTACCTCTTTTGACTCATCGTCTGGAACAAGTATGTTATACTTTTAAACATTAAGAAAAGAGAAGAATTTTCCTCAAATTCAAAGTATTTATTTGAATTACTGTTCCACAAAGGACGAACAAAATATTAAGTACCCCAGTACTTAATATTGTGTTCGGCATGTCCTGTTGTTTGTTCATTACAGGAACTGATGGACGCTACTGAGACGCCAAACCAGTGGTTTAGATACAATTTACAAGAAGAATGCAAATAAAGATCATTGTGATTTTAATGGAAATGCAAAATCAGAGACAGAGTGACAAAGTGTGAAAGGATTAACAGGATTATTTTGCTTCTCCATTCCAATGCGTAGACCTATCTGGAGTCCTTTTGTTGAATCGGAGTAACCAAATAATCCAGAGCTGAAACGGGATTGCATGTTTAAAGAAAACACATTCTCACCAGTTTTTTCTAAATCCAAAGGCTTGCACAAAACTGTACATAATAAAGCTGCAAATAAGAATATAATAATTTTCTGCATTTTCACAACACTTCAAAAAATCCTTTTTTCAATATCTCCCAACCCTCTGCCAAATTCTAACTGATGCATTTTTGGAAATGCTGGCATTATATAGAAGTTCTGCACGTTGTCGGAACGTACTGACGTGTATCGCAGCTTTAATGGGAATTATAAATAATACGGCCATAATGTGGTGTTAACTAGAACAAACCATTTGTTTCAACAAAGCGGCGAAGGTTCTGTACTAATGTACAATGCGGAAGGGTCGAAGTTCTAGATCTCGAAGATAGTCGAGTTATTTGCAAAAATATTTTAGCTGTGAAAACCACAAGTATCTTAAGGAACCCATGGTTTATACTATTCCTCCATTCTGGTGCCTCGCCGATTGCACTCCGGTTTGTGGTCAACTCCGAGTATGATATCTCCTCGTCCTTTGCGAAGTGAAAAACCCCAGCAGCATTCGTGATTCTGCTCAATTCTCGAATGTTCCAATTAGTCATTAGTCATTTATTCAAGAACAACAAATTGTATCTGAAATTACATGGGTTAAAATTAAATTACTTACATAAACAAAAACGAAACACACACGCCAAAATATTACAACAATGAAATACAACATATATATATGAATTTCGTTATAGACCTTCAACAGCATAAAGACACTTATTCAATAGGAAACTTTTAACCAATATCCAAGAAGTTTCCCCGCTTCGTTGCCCATCATGATTAGTTGCAGTAAGTCATAGGTCTCTTGCCCAAAAACGTGTCCGAGATTAGCAAACTTTGTTTGTTTGACGGTTTGTATGAACTTGCGATTTTGTCCCATTAGTTCCAAGAATATGTGATTTGTGAATTCCGTGTTTATCAACTATACCAAAATATGAAAGCCTGGTTTTTGTAGCAAGTTTGACCGCCAAGCTACCGCGACATCTGTTGTCCTAATCTATTTCCATTAGTGTTAACTGGCTGTGTGTGTTCTAATTTTAGGGTTTTTCAGTGGAATGCAATGCCACTTGCAATGCTCATTGTTGCCCAGTCCCTGCAGATAGTCAGTGTAAATGTCCCAATATTAAGAAGACTGATAAAATAAAATAAACCCTTTCCTTCAAACAACATATGGAAGCTCTAAATAATAGAATTCGTAAGCTGATATTCGTATTCAAAAAGCTACGTTTTTCCAAAAATACACCGGCAAGTATATTTTGCTCTTTGAAAGTCAATTCTGACTTACTGCATTACTTCATGGGGCGGGACGAGTAAACCTCTGTTACTGCCCATTGAAAGAGCTCAAAGCGCTATTCTCAAGGTGGCTACTTGCCGCCCTTTCCTTTGCCCCATTAACCTCCTGTATAAATTTTTATACTACACCTGCTTGGAAAGTACCTTGATACTTTATCAAATTTACGGTAGAAAGTACGTCATTGCATATCGAACAAATATGCGGGGAGAAAACGCATCTGAGCGGGAGAGAAAAGTGTATGAAAATCCATTTCTTACGTGGTTTTTCTTTTTTAATTTTGGGTAAGACTATGCGCCGGTAACCTAAATATCAAAAGCCAAAAAGTTTTTACAGTGAGTTTTTATCTCCAAGTTCGCAAAATGACACTGGCCACTAGCTGTGTGTTGGATGGTGTCGGGCTGGCAGTGCGACCTTGCGGCGGCCTGATAAACAATTTGAAAAAAGAACATGTGAAATTCCTCCTACATTGTCGCAAACATCTCAAACAAACATTAATGGGAAAAGTGTTACATTAAGCTTCACTAACTGCAACAATTTCAATATAAATTTCAATTAGTAAAGATTTCGTTTTTTATTTTCCTCGTAGGTGTAGTATAAAGCACTATGTATCACTCGAGAGAAAGTGCGATTCCCGATCTCGGGTGTTTTAAAGCCCTCGCCTACGGCTCGGGCTTCAAACGACACCCTCGACGGTAATCGGTCACTTTCTCCTCTCGGTGAACAATGTACTGTTTCGTACCACTTGCTCAAAAAAGTGACATTCTATGCCACAAAAAGCGAACATAACAAGTCATTTTTAATCTGTTAAAAACAGGGAAAGAAAATTGTACTGAATTTCATTCATCCTCTAGGGGGAGAATGTGATTTAAATTTGGAATACTTACCGAAATTTATACTGAACTACATCTGTGTTTACACCATTGAGTTTGTATATAAAGCATTATATATCTTTTTGAAAAAGGCATACGCATTTATTATGCAGTTATGATTATTAAATAAAATTACGAAAACCGACGAGGCCGTATGAGCTTGATGCCTTTGCTTTTCCGACAAAAAAATATTAGTCTAGGAATTTGCCGCGTTTTTGTTTTCTTCAAATACATAAACGTTAGGTTTATTTTACTTTTAATTGTCATTATTTTTAATAAATGCTTATCTCATATTATTACTGTGTTAATTTTTTCGCAAATGGTACGAAAAGTAGAGTATTTTCCTCGGTGATAAAGCTGTCTTAGTCTCGGGTGAACTTAAATCCCTCGCTACACTCAGGACTCGTCTTAAATCCCTCGCTCGCTCGTGATTTAAGTTTTTAACACCCTCGCTACGCTCGGGAGTAAACGTCGAGTCCTTCGTTACGCTCGCGATTTAAATCGTCACCCACGACAGAAGACACTGCTTTATCCCCTTGGTTAATAATCTACTATTCATCCCTTCTATTCGAAAAGTGTCGTTTTGTTCCCCTTTAAGCGGGAGCAAAGTAGCTCTTTTCTCCACTAGACTGTTCAGAGGGCAGTAATGAGATTTGAATTTGGAACATGAATCGTTCATTCATTCATTGAAATCGAACGAAAATTGTATAAATGACTGGGTGTAAGTGTTTGCTGTACGGTGCGGTGGTCAACAAACGCATTGTAGAAAATATTAAATTAAGAGCTCGCCCACACCATTGTCGCCACGCCCGCGCACATATACTGACATTACAGACAGGGTATATTAAGTGAACGGAGTAGAAGCTTAAGGCATACCTAGTTTTGTTTTTCTTTTTTCCACAGCTTAGAAAAGAATTGATCCATCATCAAAAAACGCTACAAATTTCAAGTAAACTTTTCATATTAGAACAGAGAGAGAAACTAAAAAAACCAAAAACTATAAAATATCGAATTTCAAATCATACGAAAAAAAAAACAAATTATGCCATTTGCTTCTACTCCGTTCACCTATTATACCCATTTTTTATTTGGAAAGTGATAAAAATGTCATTCTGTATAAATAAGTCCACAACTATATCAATCCCAAATAATACACACAGTGACAATAAATTTTCAAAATTTCGCCAGTGTACTAGATATAAATATAAATTTGTAATTGACCTTTTTTACATTCATGTCATTTTTTTAATTAAACTTATTCATTAATTACTTAAAAGTGTCTCTTAATATTTTCTCATAGAACGAGGTGAAAAGTGGAGTATATAAATAAAATAAATAATAAATAAATAAAATTTTTATTCAAAAATGTATGAGGTAAACGTTTACAGTTTTTCTTAAATCTATGTCAAGTTCACCCATGCTTTGAGCCTGAACTAGGTAATCCTATTATTTAATCAATTAATGTTACCTCAAATCGCCTGAAACAGGATTACCTAGTTCAGGCTCACAGCTTGGGTGAACTTGACATAGATTTAAGAAAAACTGTAAACGTTTACCTTATATATTTTTAAATAAATTTATTATTATTATTTATTATTACTTGTTTCCATCCTGTCTTCTGCCCGCCTGCCATGGAAGACCTGGGCCTCTTAGGTCATCATCGCCTTACTGCCCTTGTCCCATTTTACTTGGGGTCCACAAAACACGTTTTTTTTCTTCCTTTATACCTTGTCAACCGTCACGCTATCATTGCTCCTTATTTCATATCATTCCTCACGTAATCCATCCAACTTTATTTAGCTTTCTGATGCTGCTGCATCTGATTGGCCTAGCTGCCTCTAGGACATCGCTCTATCGCACGATATTGGGGGAAGAACATCTGCTCACGAACAAGGGTTAGTATTTGGACTACTTACCTATTAGGTAATAGTTAGAGAGCCCATGACACTAAACCTATTTCGATAAGACTCCCAGATGATAAAATATATAACTAGTCACGTTATTAATGGGGGAACGCGAAATGGCGATGCTGCAATCTTCGATCAATAATAGTATGCTGCAATCGAAAAAACCTGGAGGAGCTATAAAAAAACTATAAAACGATTTCTGTATGATAAGACCTTATGTAGACTTTCCTACGTGGAACTAGAATCCTGCTGCCGTTTTATTTACATATTTAATTTAATAAAATAAAGATAGTACCTAACTAGAGAGTCACGAGCGATTTAGCGAGAAACATGATCCGTAGACATATGTGCGCGTCCAGGAGACAAAAGAGCATTTAATTAGAAAAGTCACGCTTGTACTAGATCATTCTAGTGTATGTGAGAGAAAGAGAGGAAGTACACCTATACTTCCTCTCTGGCTGTGGTATTAGACGTTGCTGTTTATATAAGTACCTAAGGAAATTGTAAAACGATTTAAAATTAAATAAGTAACCATAATATGTACCTACGTTTCCGTTCCTGGTGTATAATTTCCTTCATCTTTCGTTTCGATGGTACGTCTTATTTTTTTTTGGGTAGAGTAGTCAAGTCAAGTCCTCTAATGTGATGGACACGTTGGAAATCCCAGCAAGTGGGCGTGGTCTGGTCGTGAGGACCGCATTCGAAAGGATATTTAATCCCTAATTTCCGGTTTCCCACATGCACCACACACTAGAATGTGGAAATTGAATTCCTCAGATCTATCACATCATAGAGAACGAGAGACACGTCATATTGTCTGGACAAAAGCTTATTGCATCCAATTTTCGAATAAAATCTTATATCACTCGACTTTGTTTTCCTAGGCAACTTATATAGAAGGTTATCAATGGTTGGAGTCTACATGTTTTTAGTCTGGCAGGCAGGACCCGCACGACGACACTATTGTTGAGTTACCTGAGGTGCAACTTTTATCACACAGTGAAATGTCTCTTTCAGATCTATTGCACCATTAGAAATTTCTAGATTTTAAGGTGTGCGTCTGTTCATTTGCACCTACGAATTAATTACAAATCAGTTGCTCACAAAACCTTTTCTATGCGATTTCCATATTCAGGGCCGGATTAAAAGATGTGGCCTCCACATCTTTTAATCGTAATAAATTCCGCGTCCTGGACGCGGAATTTATTTTTTGGAACAGACGAAAAAAAAATGTCTACAAGATGTAACATAGACGTAACCGTACAACCTCTCGTGTGGTGTCTCGGACCATGGACCTGGTCATGGACAATGGACACTAACAATGTATTTTTTCTTATGTACAAAAAAAAACAAATTTTGTAGGCCCCTCCCACACAGCACATGATATCTACTAGATGTTAAATAATAATCTACCTAGATCTTAGATATCAAAGACATGCAATTAATATCTAGTAGATATCTACACCTGGTCTTGAAATCGTCTCAATAAAAAGATATGATTTCATATCTAGCAGATATCTATAGCTGGTCTTACGATTGCCTCTTAGAAATAGTATTGTAATGTATCTATGTATTTTTTTTTTAATATTTTTTAGGAAAATCTATGAAAAAAAAAACGACATTTGAAAAATTCCCTCGATAAAAAATTAATAGATACCTGAAAAATATCTATTATTTCGCACACGTACCTACCTGTGCCTCGCTACTCCATACCTACTACCTCGTGTACCTACGTTGCACGTTGTGCCTCTAAATAGAAAGCAACGAGATCATTATTTTTATGAAGAATAAAACGATTCTAATTTATCCTATGAATTTCGCGCTATGCTACCTTGGACGTTTACGTTTCGTTTCATTCTTTACATTTTACAAGCAAATCATAGTTTGTCTGTGCTGATCATCGCGTTGTCTGTCAATCGACAGTATCGACACTATAAAATAAAGAAGGTGGTAATTTTAATGATTGTGTTGTGGCAGGCTTTGAGCAATACGGCCTCTGATATATCAAGCGTTTTCATGCATTTCCTTTCAACATGAACTCGAACGAAACGTGGCGTGGCGGTAAAGGAACGTAGAGTGTTGACACGCTAGAGTATAATAAAGTGTTCTGTGCGGAAAGAAGCCTGTGAAATGAAAGAAGGAAGGAAGGAAGCCTCTCCGTCTTGACTTGAACTTGATTGAAGATTATTTTCTTTCAATGGGCCAACGGCAACGGCGCCGGCGGCGTGCCCTGTGTTTAAATTTTTATTGTTGTTTGTTAGTGTAACAAGTGTTTTGAATGTGTTATGTTGTGTTCGAAGCCACCTATTTAGATTTTTTATCACCGAACATCACTATTAACAACCAAGAGTGTTCGTCGCCACATTCGTCGAGCAATATGATGACTAGCCACCAACATTTTTAGGAACACTACAGGTTAGGAACCCAGATTGTTCATCTAGGTACTCAAAACATAACCTTAAAAGCACAAAATCAGGACCTTCAGCCTCACCCCTCAGGAGTGGTTTGTATGCTGACATTATAATATTTACAGCATTCATGTGAGGCAGCTTTTTGTCCCATGTCTCCTAATAAAAGTTTGAATGTAGATGTTTAATAACATTATTTTTTTTTTCAGACCATCTGATGTTACGGAGAGATGTTTTGGACATTAAGTTTAAACTAAATTTAATGGAATCATTTGATGACCTGAAAGATAAAATACTAAATAGTGTCCTTAGTACTGGAGTAACTGAACAAGACGCTGAAGAATTTGAGGAGATAATCTCCATTACTAATAAATTCCCAATGTCTGAAGAAGATTTGGAGACAGTAGAAATTATTTTGGAAAATGCTAAGATCAAGAATAATTTGGTAAGACATTAAGTTATTGCTTATAAAGCCACTGTCTGGCACCCCAACATGCCCACCAACCCCTTCGCGTTATGATCCTTCATGCGCTACTCGCTAGCCAAAATTATAACTTGGTGTTAACACCAACTTATAATTTTGTCTAGTGAGTAGCCGTCAAATCAGAGCATGCACTGCTGGAATAGTTAACTATTCCAGCAGTGCATGCTTTGATATGACGGTATACCTACTATATTATACAGTAGCCACAGAATGTGACATTTAATATAATAGGTATCATGTAATTGAAGGAATATTATATTTCTACATTACTTTTGTTACTTTCCTAACAGTTATTTGAAGAAATGTGGTGGAAACAATGTAAAGGCAGCTACTTTTACTCTAATGAGAATGATGATTTCAGATGACACGGATCCAAATTCTCATGGGTTGGAGCTTAAAAAAAAAAGTTTTTTCCTCCTTGAGGGTTTTTGAGGCTATGTCAGGTACAGTACAATTATATACTAAACCCTATTTTTTTTTGTGATTGGAATACCTTACTATAATAGATTATCACCTGTAGGTATGACGATTTTATACTGACTGTGATTGACTGTGGTTTATTTTAATTTTAGATGCAATCTGGGCTTGCTTCGTAGAATCAACTGTACAAGAAATTTCCACACATGTGAAAACATGGCTGCGGAATGCTCCCATTATTCTGCTAAAACAGAAAAAGAATAATGGCCTACCTATGTAAATTTACTCCAGTTCTTTAAATTTTAAAGTCTGATACATGGTATGTATCAGACTAGTCTGACCATCAATCTAAACTTTGAGAAAAAAACGTTAATTACAACTATTTAGGGATATAGTGTGTGGACAATATAATATATTTTCCAATTTTTTTGTAATACTCGTACTTATCTCTTATTTATAACACATTTGCTCGTAAAGGGTCTCTTATTTCACCCATTTCAATATCGTAATGTATCTCATTACGTACTTGTGCAGTAATGTAAAACTCACGGTTTATCAAGATGTTCCATCTAAAACAAACGGTACTTATTTAAATCTTAGCAAAGAGTTTTTATGTCAGAGAAGTGGTCAACATTTTATGAATAAAATTAACTTTGGGAGATGAAATATAATAAATAAACATTTATTTCTTTAATTTAATTAATATTGTTAATAAATTACAACCATTTATCTGTAACAAACACATAAAAATATTAATTTACTTTATTAGTAATACTGGCTGTTTTTTGTGTATTTGCCTTAATTAAAAGCGCTGATGCGCGCGCATTTCTAATTTGTGAACAAGTAAAAGATTTATTCGTTTAGGAAAGTCCGAGTTTTATTTATTTCCTCGCAAATATGTTATGAAACGTATGACATACGTGCGCTTTGATAATTACAGCCTCTGGTTTTTTGTAGCCCTCGCCTACGGCTCGGGCAAGCAATATCGCATCGGCTGTAATTTTCAACTTACCGCACTTATATCATAATGTACTATTACCTATTTATCTATTTATTATTTAAATTTTACAATTTCCTAATTTTTGTTTACATTTTCTTCAGTTTGATTGAAATAGAATGTATCTTATAATTTCCACTTTTATGCCCGTGCCAGGCCTTTGTAAACAAGCCCTCCACACACCTCAACATCGGTCTCCACCGGCGGTTTACAACAGCGTTACAACTGCACGCACTGTTGTAAAAGACCGATGTGGAGGTGTATGGAAGGCTTGTTTACAACAGTCTGGCCCACGCTTTAATCACCTAGAAGACGTCTAGAAGGTATTCCACACACTTTCTAATAGACGTATAGCAGATAATCTACAAGATGTCTTCCAGACGCTTAGAATCGCCTAGCAGATATCTAGAAGATATTAGGATATGTTCATATAGAGGTTTAGCAGATAATCTAGAAGATATCTTCCATATGTTACTAGCAGACATCTAGAAAACATGTCTAGTAGATACGTAGTAGATATACATTTCCAATGTCTAGAAGATATTTAGGAGGCGGACATACAGTCATCTACAAGATGTCTATTATACTACTTGTAAATATTACAAGATATCTCGTAGATGTTTGCACAAATATTTAATAGATGTTTTTTAGATATTCTGTAGACATTATGTGCTGTGTGGGCTTGTGGAGGCCCGGGGCAAGTGTTGCTCTGCCCTAAATCCGGCGCTGTGCATATTGTTGATACTAATGGAGTCCTATTCGAATTTTCCACAGCTTGACGGCAATTCGTGTAAACCTATTATACCTACATAGTTTATTATTAGACATTTAGAGCCCAATTCATGCGTCAATTGTTACCAGTTCCATTCGGTGGTATTTGTGGAAGATATCAGCGACGTGTATCCACTGTGTGCTTGAGATAAACTGCACAAATTACTTGTGATAACAGAGCTGTTTCCTATGTATGCATCTCTCATGGGGCAACGTTGAAATCTGCTTAGGCTTCGTTTCTTGCGGTTTGCGATTTGCGATTTCTTATTGATCAAAATCAAATACATAACTCGTGTAACACAGAATCCTTGCCTGTAATCCCCGAAGGGCTAAGCAGAGGCGTAGGTACCTAATAGTACGCTCACATTTCGCCAGTTATGTTTAAGTCCCATGTAATAGGGGGCGAGTCTAATGCCACAGATTTAGACTACGTGGCTGCTACTGAGAAATTCCTGATTGAAAAACCAAACAACACTGCCTGATTTGGGAATCGAACCCAGGAGCTCATGCTGAGCAGTAGCGCTTGTGACCACTGCACCAACGAGGCTGGCAAACTGATTGATGTGAAATTTGATGAATCCACCACTACACCCACCCTTCAGTACTTCATAGAAGAATTGGAGAATTGGCAGAACAAACTTCCCAGCAAATAAGTACATCCAAAAGTATAGTATAGTACGAAGTATTATATTATATATTGGTTGGTAATTATCATCTGCAATTCATTTAAAAGTAATCCGCAATTGCAGAGGCATAGGTAGCATCGCAAATGATAATAGCTGATGAAATATCTACATTAAAATAATACGGGTAATATTTCATCATCTTGGATTGCACAACAATATTTTGATCTTACACCGAAACTACCCGATAGGTTACTTTACTCTATGACCGAAACTATGGGAAGAGTTGTAATTTGTTCGATTGGTTTTAGTTGCTATTGTATAGCTACTTCATAGATATTGTATACTCAACATAGTAATATTGATTTTCGAAAAACTTCTATTTTGGATACGCTCTTGAACTTTCTAGTAAAACCCATTTATGGTTTCACTACTTGCCAACAGATGTGGTGGTTATCAATTTTGTCTACAGTGACAACCTACTCCGAGCGCCATCTTGTGGTAAATAGTAGAATCTCTTTTGGATTAAACTTTAGTTTGGAGGGATCTTTTCATATTTGATGTTCATAATATATTCTCAACGTTACATGAAAACATAAAAATATTAAATTCGGATATGGTGCTGATATGTGATAAAAGTATAAATCAAAATTAGGTTAAATTATGTTTCGACTTCCAACGTTCCTAGAAGTTCAGCTACTCGGCGCTAGATGTCGCAAAGTTAAGTATACTAGCAACTTGCTCGAATTTTCTTGATTGTTGAAGATTGTTCAAGTGTATTCGTGCGGCCTCTCGTTGATAGATAGCGTTGTCAGCAAGGGTATATAAAGGGCGTCGGGCGGGAACTGCGCAGTATTCAAACTTTGGAAGCGACCGAGTTAAGAAGCGAAAGCGAAGAAAACAAGTATAAACAAAACTATCAAAATGTCACTTGCTCCGTACTGGTTTCGTCATCTGAGGAATCTGGCGTCTCGGGACCCCATCGCCAGAGCTTTTGAGGACCCCTTCGCAGTGTTTACAAGAGACCCATTCTTCAGGGACCCGGTGAAGTACATCAAGGCAGTCACGGCGCCCGTCGACCATGTCGAAGGCGTTTACTCCGACCACGAAGTCAAAGTCGACGGAAAGAAAGTGGAAGTGCACTTGGACGTCCAGAATTTCTCTCCTGAACAGATCGAGGTGAAAACTGTCGGGAATGAGATAATGGTGGAAGGCAAGAAGGAGATTAAGAAAGAAGATGGTTGGACGAGGAGTCACTTTGAGAGACGGTTCCTGCTGCCTGAAGGTTTCCCTCCAGAGCGTGTGGAATGTCACCTTGACAAAGGCAAGCTGGTGCTGGTGGCATTTAGATCTGAACCCCTGAATGAGCGAACCATCCGTATTCAGGAGAAATCTAACGGCAGCGAGGAAGGGGTCAAGGGCAGCGAGGAAGGGGTCAAGGGCAGCGAAGAAAAGTCGTGATGTGATTTTTCAATTCTTATGTTATTCCTACTGTAATAATTTGATAGACTGATTAGTTTAGTTGTTCCGACACTTCCTACCTACCTAACTGTATTATTGTGATTATTGGTTAATTTAATTCAATAAATTTAATCAAAAAATGTGTTGTTTTATTTACCTTGTATTGTATGTACATAATTGGTTTAGGAAGACAAATTAGACTGTTTCATAGTTGCATGGGTATTCGGGAAGCGTTTAATGTGTAGGTAATAAAACAATAATATTTTCTATCGAATAATTGAACAATACATAAATAGGATATTAGGAATGTTATAAAAATATACTACCATGATTGCCCGTTTATATCTATGTAATATAATGAACGAGCCTAATACCTATAACTATAAACGTGGTATATAATACATATAACTAGCGACTCGCCCCGCCCCCTCGCAGGGGTGCAATGTAGGATATAAACCTTTCTCTTAAATCACTCTATAGCACGGTTTCCACCGCGAAAGAGTAGTGACCCGGAAATGGCTAAGCGAAGCTGACTTCGTTTCCACAAAGAAAGCGCTTAGTCGACTGATTCCCACCGCAAAAAGAAATGAAACAAGAATGAGCAGAGCGAGCTCATTTTTACTCTTTTGCCCGCTGAATCATTTCCGCTCGACTCTTTGTTGGAAACACATGTAAGGAGTTTTCTCTTGCGAGGTAAACTAAGTCATTAATGGGTCCACTCCGCTTGCGGTAGAATCCGGGCTTATCTATTGCTGTTAAAATCCGTTGCGATAAAAGATCTAAGGCCCGTTTTCTATAGCTTACTTTCGTGTAAATGTCAGTTAATATGCCACGTCTCGTAGCTATCATCGGTGTTTCTATAAACGAAGTTAGTTTGAAATATCCTATCCGCGTCACCTACCATTTGATTCATAGGAAAATCAAAGAAAGCTTTTCTGTGACGTGTTGTTTCTATCGGTCCGTAAGCTAAATGTCAAACAGACACACAGTTAGCAACCTACCGATACCTGTGAGTACCTATTGAAAATGGCCGAGAGCGTACAAACAGCGGGAGCGACTTTGTTTTATAAGTATGTAAAGATAATACCTGTACCTACCTATCTATCTACCTCTTACCGGCTTGTCACTCAGAATTTTAAATTTCGCCTGAGGTTCGAACCCAGTACGGGCTTACGATGCTCAGCAGACACGCTTGCGACCACTATAGGTACCCACGGGGTAGCAGTCATTATAAAAAAAAAGACTTTGTGAACTGTTATAATTCATCATATATAAACATAGTTCATAAATTCTATAAGGTTGAAATATGTATGAATTTTTTTATCATGAGTAATTCAAGAATTCACATTATCCATTGGAACTGTTCCAGATTACACTTCCAGGTTGACGGAAGTTGCCAGACGTCTCCACACGACTGTTTTCTTAAGTTATTTCATACGTGAAGGTTACGAAACTTCTAAGAGCTCCTAATTTATGAAGACACTTGATGCAGTACGGCCAAATAAAATATACCTACCTACATATCTAAAACATCAATAACCTTGATTCCTTTAAACGTGATTTTTCTCAAAACATAATCCCATCTCACGAAAATTTACGAAATGTTTATGATATCTGAAAAGAATCAAACCTGCGACCACAGACACAGACGAGGGCAGGCGCCGCGCGCCGCGGTGCTACGTCATTTAGGTCGGTTAGGGCTGGTCAACGCCCTGGAAAACGACGTCATTGGCTTGCAATTTGGAAGTGGGTATGGGTGAATATACGAAATGTAGAAAAAAAAATAATTAAAAAAAAATAAAAACCCGACTTCAAAATCCTCATGATGAGCCCTTTATCGAAGCGTTCAGGATGCAGAGCGTGTATTTTTAATGCCTTAACGAGTAGTTGACCATTGCCATTAACGTTAACGCTAACCCAGATGTGGCAGTAGCAGAGCGACACTGGGTACATCCAAAAAAAAAAAATGACGGATTTTAGCGCCAAATTCAAATGTTTGGCACGCTCTGCAGCCTGAACGGCTCGATAAAGGGCTCATCATGAGGATTTTAAAGTATTAGAGTAATAACTGGCCCCCAAGGTGACCATGTAACCAAAATAAGGAGAAGAACAACTTAGAGAGACGAGCAGTGGGACTACAAATAGGTAGTTTAAGAACATTGCTTAACCTCCGTCACAGGTACTGTGCCTCTATGCAGTAAAACTTAATTTTATCTTGCTCTTGACCTTCACAAGTTTAGTGAGCACAGTCAACTCAATGGAGCCATGGTTTGTTATGCTCACGTCAATTGTTTTGCACCGGAATGATTATGAAGTGGGAATAGGTGGCCAATTGCCGGTTGCTGGGCTCATGGGGCCTGATAAAGTGTCAAATCACGTAACTAAATAAAATACCCACCTGGTCACTACTTACATAACAAACATAGCAGGGGTGTCAAACCTGTACCTTAACCTCTAGCTTAGAGTAAAACAAAGTTTGGTGGCAGTGGCACATCTGACACCGATTTGAATAATCGGTATCGAAATATCGATATCTAAACAAGATAAAACAAAAACATGATTCTCTTATATCTCTTACAGCTCATGATAATTCATCACCTACTTACTAATATCTTTAAAAACAATCCCGAGTATCGCATGTCGCTTTTCATCCGTGTCCGAGCCATATTATTATGTTTGCCACCCCTGTACACTATACCGTCATCAAGCATTGGAGTACGCTAGAGCTAAACTCAGTAGACTCTAGAATGCCAGTCAGACACAGAGCATCATAATACGTCAGACGTCTGGCCTTACCCAGTACAGTCGTGCTATCGTGTACAAATCCTCGAATAATAATAATTACCGATACATCGGTATATAACCTCGTTCGTGAATAATTTGTTTTATTGAACCCCTACTCTTTATTGTGCTATTTTGATCTAGAATTATCAATGTCATATACCTATGCATATTTTTGTTTTTATTAAACTAGTTTGACATTGTTAGTTGCATCGCGAGTTTTCGACAGTTAAATGTGTTTGTGACTCTATTTAAGTGAATTGTGCTAATCGTTTTTGAACGACTGTTGTCTGAATTGTGTGTTGATTGTAGATTTGTTTGATTGTCAACAATGGCCACTGCCTCCGGTAAGTTGCAGATAATAATAATAAAACAATGTGTGTCGGTGAATGATGAGTGTTAATCAATTAAACGTCATTTTCCTGTAAAATATAACTTAAATGAAGTAGTTAAGTGCTAATTTGAATTGAACTTTAATATGAATTATTTCGCTGGATGCGAGTCGGAGGCCTATGTCCAGCAGTGGACGTCTTTCGGCTAAAATGATGACGATGAATTAGAATAATTAGGTGAATAGGTAAGTAGCGTGTTTATTAAATCGCGGTAAGTATTTTAGTTTGTGCCATTGTACAGCAAGAGATTCGCGCATTGATTTGTTTTATTTTCTGATTCTGATTTTGTGCCATTGTATAGAAACAACACATTGATTTGTTTTATTTAGATGTCATCGAATTACACATTCTTATCATTTAAGTATGTAGGTAGGTACTTCGTTACTTTCACGGCAGCACTGGCTGCACAGAGGTGGCTTTGATTGCAGCTCTTCAGAAATAGGAACACCTACCTAGAGGTGAAATTCGTAGTCTGTCTGTGACAGATTTCCAAATCCTCATCATTTTTTGAGCGGAAACGCCGTACGTAGTGTAGGAAGCCTTCGGGCTAGGTGAAGCGACGATCTTCGCAAGGCGGCTGATAGCAGTTGGCTGAGAGTTGCCGTGAATCGAGTCGGATGGCGTGCGATATGAGGGGTACGAGTATATACCAAGTAGAGGACTGTTGTATGATGATGCTTTTACCGATACGACCACCCATTGTGTCACTCTATTGGCTGGATACTGAAACGTCACTCAAAAGTTTGGCCATACGAAATTTAAAGTTTAGGAGCTGCTCAAATGTTAAGCAGCCCTTAAATTTGATTGACGTTTCAGTATTCGGGGGTATGTAAAATGTTTTCTTTTATCAAAGTTACTTGTATGTAAATTATTTTGTTTCAATCCAAGTTGGACGAAGACACCCGGGTGCTATACCTACCTACCTAATTTATCTTAGACGAACCACTTGCTACTTGCGCAAACGAATGTGGAGTGCAGCCAGCTCAAAAATATTAATAATCATTGGCCAGCCAAGTCGAATTATTCCGAAAAAATAATATTATTACTTATCGTTATATTTTTTCAGTCGTATAAATATTTCCGTCGTTTTTATACGACATATACGAGTACCTATTTTAAGTGTCTGACCAGGAGTTTTTCCCAAACTGCGTTACAACACCCTGTCTTCCGTTTTCCTACCTACCTTTTTATGATGGTCACTTTCTGAAACAGTCTCCAAACCAGGACTAGTTTGTTCCATCGGTCCTTCGACAGATATTGCCGGCCCACAGCCTCTTAAAACCTAATGGTGAGAAGGTCCACCACTGATCTTTCATAACGCAAAACCATTTCAGTTTCAGGATCTTCAGGCCTAGAGCGCTTGACACGCCTGTCCAGTATCAACATCAGCCAGAAGGGGCGTGGGTTCAAGGGCAATAAGTACACGGTGTACAGCCAGGATGAGGTGCTGTTCAGCCTCAAAGAGGATGGCCACGCCCTGACGTTCCTCACTAGTGGATCTAAAAGGGGCTTACATATTGATGGAGTGGATAATACAGGGAGGACGGTAAGAATTAGAATTTTCCAGAGGTAGTGTAGTGATAGGGGGACTTCTGAGTGAGATCGAAATTTTCGCATAATCAGTACAGTTCCCATTGCTGAACAGAGACCTCCTTGCGGTGACGGGGGGTAGGCTGAAACAAACACGCCACGCGGGCCGGGGCGGGTTGGTAGATGTTACAACTCTTTGAATTTTCCGGTTCTAATGCCGGTTTCCTCACTTTTTTGAGCAGTGGTGTTGAAGCAAATTAAAGTGAGTACTTTGGTTCGAAACTACGAGCCCGTAAGTCAGCGTCTAAACCCCTGGGCCACCAATGCTCACTGTGTCTATAGATTTCAGGGAATATAAAACCTAGAATTTTAAGATGTCGGCCTCAGAGTTAATGACGGTGAACAAGAAATAAAAAAAGCAATTGAGTCTGTTTGTGGTTCTAGCTAATGTTTTTAAAAGGTCGGCCCAGACTTAGCATTTTAATGGAGTAAAGCGTACGTTGAAAACACGTAGCTCTCAAACAAACATTCGATGTTAGGCACACCTTGGACCATAAAACGGGTTATTTTCGTTACCCATGTGAGGGGTCGACAAACTACTGGCACCTGTGTCCTCCAGATTTTCTCTTTGGGCACCTATGAGCTATGGCGGGCTCTGTGACATTACGTCATGTCCGTTAATTGACAGTTTAAATTGCAATGAGTGTGGGCTCATGGCGTGCTCCCATAAAACAGGCTTGCTCAGTAATCGTATACGTGTATGTTGCCTAAAAGATTGTAATGGAATTTTGTGTGCATAGTGGGTAGTAACAGATACTGAGTGGGCTACTGAATCAACATCCTTTTAGTTCACACTAGCGCCCCGCACTCCCCCCCTGCTTAGCGCGTTCTTCACTACTTAACAAAACATGGAGATTCCTTTTGATATAATTATGTTAGTTAAATATTAATGAAACCTTTAAATAACCTTTCGGAATAAATTAAATTTAAAAAAAACGGGCTGCAAAAATAAAAAAATAACTTTAAATAAAAAAACTGGAAAGAATAAAACAAGTTCAGGTTCAACAAGTTAAATAATCTAGAATTCTGGACCAAAATCATTACATCCAATATGGGTCCCGACTGTTGCAGTCTGTTGTTGTCAGTCTCTTGAACTTGTTTTATTCTTTTCAGTTTTTTTTATTTAAAGTTATTAATTATTTTTACGCAGTCGGGTTTTTTAATTTTTATTTTTTTTACTCTTTTAGTTACTTAGATATTATACCATTTTAAAATCCTCATGGATTTAATGGAATAGCACTTTATCGCAGACAGAGCAGGCAGAGCAGAGCGTGCCAAACATTTAAATTTGGCGCTAAAAATCCGCCATTTTGTATTTTTATTATTTTGATATACCCCGTCACTTTCACAGTAAATAGGAATCTAACGATACCTCTCAAGCACAGACCACATAGAGCTTCTCTCAAGCAAAAATCCATCAAGCCGTTCAGGCTGCAGAGCGTGCCAAACATTTCAATTTTATTTTATTTTTTTTGTAATTTTACTTTCTAAATAAACTATTCTTATTTACTTTTATACTATTTGTCATTTCGAATTACATTCAAACATAATAATATAAGTTGCATATATTTTTGTAATCACCTTTTAAAATCCTTCATTTTGGTACCCCGCCCCATGGTACTAGAAGAAAAAACATTCGGATTCTACAGTATGGCACCTCAAATCCACTTTGATTATAATGTAGCCAGTGACACTCGCGCCATCAAGAAGAATCGAATGACAATCTATCCAAATCCCTCCATCCGTTGAGGAGTTACGAGGGAACAAAGAAATGGACATACATACATACATACAGGTTAAAACACATTACCATCCTTTTGGGCTTCGCCGCAGTTGGGTAAAAACCGCATCAAAACACACAAACATATTATATGCTTACTCTTTTTTTTTCTTATCTATATTTTGATGATCATAACAATGCTCTTAGTGCATAGAATCCACAAGGTAGTTGGTGTCATGTTATGTGGTAGTGCAGCTCTTTGTGTTTCGGCCACAAAGCAGCATTGATTCCAGTTAGCAAGAAATGGGAGTCGATAAAATGACAAGCACTCCATGTGTGTGAAACGCGTCGATTCACAGTAATTTAATAAGTCAAGTGGCTTGTTGTCCCATTTGCTACTGATCAAGTGCGAGTAGGTAGATTATAACAAAATGACGTTGTATTCTCGCTCCTAGACTGTTAACAGTAAGTACCTATCGTTAGTAGGACAAATAGCGGTGCATAAAAACATTTATTAAAACTTTGAATCACCGATTTTATTAATGCATGGTTTCTACACCTAATTACCTAATGTATTTATTAGGAAAAACGATTTTCACAGTAGATAGATCCCGACGCCTGCCCAGATGGATAGTTGGTATCTCTGTAAATTAAATATTGTACTTACTTGTCTACGCTACGACTGGAACTTACGTACCTACCTACTTAAATATACTTTGTTCATTGTATAAATGTTTGGGTAGGAACTAATTAGTTACTCTGCTTGCTGTGCTTTCGTTTTCAAGTTGCGTCATTTTAGGTGATTGAATAATTTGTATTTATAACTTACAATGTTTATCATACCCAAAATAACTTACGGAATCAGCAAAGCAACATTTTAGAACAAGAATGCCGTGACTAAGGTGCGTGTGGCACCTTAGTCGACTAAGCTTAGTTCTCCAAAATATAAGGAGGTTCGAATGTCGAGCCCTAAATTTTACTTCGTGCTTGTACATACCGCCGCGCCTTTGGCCAAGACTTACTAGTTACCTACTTACTTGACGTACACAGTGGCGTAGCTAGGTAACCAAGGGCCCTGGTGCAAATAAAAAAATGGGGCCCCAATACTATCTAAGTGTGTAGGTAGTTAGGTTTTATCAAGTAAAAATATTAAATATACAAATACACACATCAACACGGTCTAGGGATATTTCATACTCAATTAAATAACTCGAAAAGTACTGGCCGCATTGGAATCTTTTATACACCGATTTGTTTGTAATTTATCTCAGACTAATTCCAAATTCAAATTTTTGAAAATTCTTTTGTTTCGGTGGCATAAAAATGTCTTGATGTATAGGAGAGGGAATTTTCATTTGTGCGAAATTTAGAAAACAATACGAATTACGTTTAGTTACAGTTTTTTTTCATTTTTAAACGAAAGATAAAGTTAAAATTGAGGTATTGTAGCCATGCAACGCCGACATTTGACGAGGGCGGAGATGTTACGAGCTGTGGGAATGCTGGAAGCTGGATCTTTTCAGCGTAATGTTGCTGAGGCCATAGGGACCCATCAAAATGTAATTTCAAGATTGTGGACACGCTATCGTGCCACAGGTGAAGTAGCGGAGAGGCACCGGGGGCCAAGTCGCATCACTACCCCCAGACAAGACCGATTTTTGCAAATTACTGCGCGAGCACAACCAAATGCAACGGCGACTCAATTGGTCCAAAGGCTGCGAGTGGAACACCAAGTGCTTGTGAGTGACCAAACTGTAAGAAGGCGACTGCATGAAAGCAATCTACGCTCTCGTAGACCACTCCGGGTCCCACCTTTACGGAGAGGCAATCGTGGACGACGATTAAAATGGGTTCGGAACCACGTGGACTGGGGCCGTGACCAATGGTCCAATGTGCTGTTCACGGATGAATCCAGGTTCGGCTTCCATCCAGATTCACGAAGGACGCGTGTTTAGCGAGTTCCTGGACGATGGAGCCGTCTCCAGAACCCTCAGGAAGTTCACCTATACCAAGGAGGAACAATTATGGTTTGGGCAGGAATTCGTCTTGGAGGACGGACGGATCTCGTTTGGGTGCGGGGCAATATGACGGCAGAACGATACGTCCAACAGGTGCTGGGGCCCGTAATCTTGCCCCACAGAACACAAATGGGGCAAGATTTCCTGCTCATGCACGACAATGCCCGGGCACACACGGCGAGAACGGTAGCAGCTTGGTTACATACACATAATGTTAGGGCCTTAGACTGGCCTGCTCAATCGCCAGATTTAAATCCCATTGAGCATGCGTGGGATATGCTGCAAAGAAGAGCTCTGAAGGAAGTTCCTGAAAATCTGGCTACAGAAGATCAACTTTTTGCGCACCTCAGAAGGACATGGGACAATATTCCGCAGCAAGACATTGACAACCTTGTTCTGAGCATGCCGAATCGTTGCCGATGTGTTATGAACATCATGGGCGCTTTCTCAGACTACTAACTTCAAGTTTATGAACACAAATTAAATGATTTTTCTATTTTTTTCAGTTTTTACTCACAAATTAAAAGTTCATTCATATACGGTTTCCGTCTATGCTTCATTTTTTTTCCATAAAATCCTGAAATTTTAATCTATACCTTAACCATTATTAAAAAATGGTAGAATATTAAATAACGTATCTTTTAAATATATACATGTCATATAAATAATTAACACATTGATAGTAATTCGCTTTTTTTAAAATATCCCTAGACCGTGTTGATGTGTGTACTTTAAAAATGCTTAGCTACTTTGTTATCAGCTGTCAGTGTTTGGCAGGGCAGGTAATAAAAATATTAAACGCGATATTTTATTTAGTAATGACATAAATTACAATTAATACTTAGTATTGGGCAATAAAACAAAATAGCAAAAGAGTTTATTTTATAATGGATCTATCAACTGACAAAATGAAATTTTCGAAAGTTCAGTTCGATCGAGGTTTTCTGGTAAGGGTTTCAGGGCCCTCCGAGCTTGAAGGCCCCGGGGCACTGCACCGCCTAGCCCCTAGGTAGCTACGCCACTGGACGTACATAGGTTCGAACATAGACGGGCACTTTACTTCGTGTTGCTAAAATATTTTATCACCTGCCTCCAAAGCGGTAAAGGGAAAACACCATCAGGGAACAAGAACTAAAAATCACTCCTGTTAGTCATAGTCATATTTTGTGCCATCTGCAACTGTCGACTGTCACTTTGAGCTACCTTGCACATCACCTGCCTAGCGTATGGTGTAGTCAGTGCATTCTCGACAGACTTGACGGTAGTGATTGATGTGTGAACCGCTTAGTTATGCGGCGCTATCCCTTTCTGACTGCCGCTCCCTTCTTTTGTGTATGGTATGGCCAATAGCAACCCTGGTTTGGTCTGTGTATCGCATTGGAGATCTGCCGCGCGATCTAATGCCCCCAACTTGTCTCTGCACTACAATCGGTGGGGCCCAGAAGTGCTAATACTCAACTTTGTGCACCAGGTGTTCCACCTCCGTCGTCCAGGCGTGTTCGTATCGGATAAAGTGGAGCTTCACATGGACAAATCGCTGGTCTGCATCGTGCGCAAGGAGACCACCTTCATGACGCCCGTGTTCAGCATCAACGACTCACGCGATACCCCCGTACTCAGAATCAAGGGAGATATCACTGATTATGACTTTAAGGTAACTTATTCACATAGTTTTTAGGTCTTCCTTCAATAAAAGCAGCCTATAGATAAAAGGAAAAACCGGCCAAGAGCGAGTCGGACTCGCGCACCGAGGGTTCCGTACAAACTTTTTAAAGGACAAACTTAACTTTGCTGTTCGATCCCTAGAAACGGCTGTTGCACCAACCGCTAATAATAGGTAAGTTTGTAGTTAAGGGGCTCCCCCATGGCACACTAGCGCCACTTTAGTAAAAAAAACTGAAGTTCTGAACTCGTTAAATACACAATTGATATAAAATCTGATTGACAAAATCAATTCTTTATAGTTCTAGATTATTGACATCTATTTAATTCATTAAAATATACTTCACTGTAGTTACAGTTAGAAAAATTGCTAAAAACGGCCGTTTTTTTCCATTTTGTATCTGTAACGACAGCGAGCTATGTTTCAATGAGTTAAGCAGACGTAAATAATTTAGAAGACCAAATGATTGATTTTGTCAATCAGATTTTATATTAATTGTGTATTTAACGAGTTCTGATTTTTTTACTAAAGTGGCGCTAGTGTGCATGGGGGAGCCCCTTAATAGTAAAATCGTTTTTTTTGTTATTAAACTACATATTTATGGTTTTCAGATTTTTCCCTTTACATATGCTGTAAGACCTTGCTTTTTGTCAGATTTCGTGATTCTAGGTCAACAGGAACTACCATGTAGGTTTACGTCCCAAAACCTATAGGGGTGAATATCAGCAAAGTGTATTTTTTGACAATTTTGGTGGCGAAATTTATTCTTCAGTTTTTGTGAAAAATAAGGGTCTGGTATAACAATAGAAAGTCCAAACTCAAATAATCTTTAAGAGGCCCAAGAATATCTCAATAACTTTTTGAGATAATTAAGTTAAAGTGTAGTCTGGCCACCAAAATTGATAATCGCCCACCAAAATCGAAAGTGCCCACCAAAATTGAAAATCAGTGGCACCAAAAATTGAATTCTCTGTCACAAACCTCAATCTCAATAATAAAGCTCAATGTAACTATTCTCGCAATCATCGCATGTACTGTATGTCTTGATCTGATCCCGAAAATGAGGATTCCAGAACCACCTGTGCGGGATTGATACAGGTAAAATTTCGTGAATAATGAAAAATACGTTGCTTGATGTGTACGTGCAATTTTAATGAGTGAATAAATTACATATGTAGGTAACCGGTCGACGAAAGTTAAAAAATAAAATAATTAGCAATAATCTACGCAGCCTCAACTGTAGCTAAGCAAGTTTCTGTAGGCGCTTGCGGGAACACCACCTTAACCGTCATTTCACAGAAGACCTGTCAAAATTCAGCCAAGATGAAATTGAGGCGGCTTTTAGACAGCTTAAAAATGGAAAAGCCAAGCAAGGGAGTAAGTAAGTTAAGTATGGGATAACCACAGAACTTTGTTTTCTTTAAGAAGGGGAAAATTAAAGAATTACAGACCCATTTCGCTCCTTACCCACGTGTATATGCTGTTTTCAAGAGTCGTCACGAATCGTCTAGCGCAAAGACTCGACGACTTCCAGCTACCGGAGCAGACCAGGTTTTGAGGTGGATGCAGCACTATAGACCACATCCATACTCTGCGGCAGATCATACAGAAGTCCGAAGAGTATAATCAGCCGCTCTGTCTTGCATTTGTGGACTATGAGAAGGTTTTTGACTCTGTCTAGACCTGGTCAGTTCTAAACCTACTGTTATCAATGGCGGTCCTCTCGAGGGTGTTCGAGAATACGTTTATCTCGGGCAAACTCTGAAGTTTGGTAAGAACAACTTTGAGACTCACAGAAGAATTCAGCTGGGCTGGGCAGCATTTGAGAAACATCGTCCGGTCTTCTCGTCGTGTTTCCACAGTGCCTAAAGACGGAAGATCTTCAACCAGCCCGTCCTGCCTGTTATGACTTAAGGGACCGAAACGTCACGGCTTACGGTACGGCTGATTCATTCATTCAAAGTTGCTCTGGGAGCTATAGAACGGGCTGTGCTTGGCGTCTATCTGAGGTGGGGTGGATCTCTGGAACGAGGTGATCTGACAGAGAACCAGAGTTATCGACATAGCTCACAGAATAAGTAAGCTGAAGTGGCAATAGGCCGGTCATATTAGCCGCAGAACCAATGACCGTTGGGGTTGACGTGTTCTTGAGTGGAGACTGCGAATCGGCGGCAAACGTAAGATGGGATGCCCTTATAATAGACTCGAGTGACTGGAATGACGATCTTAGCAGGGTGGCTGGTAGCAACTGAATGAGAGTTGCTGAGAATCGAGTTGAGTGGCGTGCCATTGAGGAGGTCTAAGCTCAGCAGTGGTCTGTTGTAGGCTGATGATGAAACGTTATTCTTGCTTTTCTTCTTCATTCGTCCATTCTCTTTTTAAGCAGCCTCTTTTCATTGGTACAGACCAATGAAAAGACATTCTAAAAAGCAACAAAATAAAAACAAGAAACTTATTTACTCCCAAGTTCATAACTTTTATTAGTTTGCTAATGAAACTGTCTTGCAACGTAAAAACTTGCTATTTATGTACAAACAGTACGTGAAAACGCCACCAAAGCCACCGAAATTGAGCCATAAAAATTGGAACCAGGCATAAAAAAAAACTGTCAAAATAGGGCTTTTAAGTTATCACTAAATTAATATCACTGATTTATGCGTTACCCAAATCACTAACTATAACGTGTAGCTTAACTATTAAAACACGTTAAAATCAACAGCAAATTGATCCATCAAAAATTGAACAATTCTTGTGCCCCGTGCCACCCAGGATGAGTACTTATGGTTTTGGCGGGTAATCGCAGCACTAATCACACACCTGTTGCAAGCAAGCCCAGCGCACGACTGAGAGGTGCGAAATAAAAAAAACGCAATTGGTCGCACACGCACGAAACCTCATGTTATAGTGTAAGTTAAAAAAGTGCCACCAAAGATTGTGTTTTGCTTGGACAAACTTTGATCGAGTGTCCTGTGCTTTCAAATTAGTTTTTCTAATATGGTTTAATTGTTTTTAGATAATGTGTCCAATGCATAAACTAAGAAAATTGTTTATTTTTTATTGTACCTTAAATTGTTACTTTGGTGAATGCAATTATATTATATTAAAAAATGGAACTGGGACAAGCCATCAAACTTGAATTTTAGGGCTATTTTCATTTTTCCTGATTATTTATAAACACTTATAACAATAAAAAATGTGGCCCTAGTTGCACCAAGTAACGTAGTTTACTATAAAAAAAAGAAACAACGTGGACACGTAAAATTTGCTGCTTTGATATTCACCCATAGGGTACTTCCGGTTGACCTAGAATTGTCAATTTTGGTTAAAAGCAAGTTATTTTCATCTAATAGCACAAGAAAAGGGAAAATTCCGAAAAAAATAATAATTTTGAGGTAAATTTTGGTCTAAATTTGCCCATATCTTTGTATCGTGTAGACCTCCGGACCTTGATTTTTATACACCTAAAAGGGACTACAGATCTCAGTAGCTGGTATAAATTTCAACTTTGTAGATCCACCCATTCCTGAGAAAATCGTTGGTGACAGACGGACAGACGGACAAGAAAGTGATCTTATAAGGGTTCTTTTTTTTACCTTTAGAGGTACGGAACCCTAAAAACGGCTCCCATGCCATGAATGAATGGCTCAAATGCCATGGAGGATAAATGCATTTTTAAACTTTCACGATCAGAACACATTATAAAGCACATGTAAACGGGTATTTATCGCGAATTTCACCTTTAATATAGCCAGACGTTTCGACCGGATTGCACCAGCCGTGGTCGCGGGGAGACTGTAGTATTGGAGGTACCGCCACAGCAAAGCGAAGGTGTTAATTCAACTACCCTTACTTGATCTTCATAAATGTAAATTGGGGCCGGTTCACACTAGGACAGCAAACTACACTTACTGTGTCCGCATACTGAGATGATTTCACTTGACGAGTACACTTAGTGATCATTGGATTCCAAGCGGGAGACAGTCTGAAGCCGTCTTAACGATTGAAATTAGGATACTTCTTGACCTCAATCGCTTCCCGAACCATTCTCTTATAATAGTGCTTCTCATTGGCAAGGATTTCGGGGTTGTGTAACCAGTGTTTGGGTCCTGAGTCTACTACATGCTCCGCTATAGCGGACTTGTTTATTTGTCGATTTTTAACCGCTGCTTTGTGTTCCTTGACCCTTAAGTCACTGGCTCAACTTTACCTGTCAATTGACCTGCTCTTCCATTCCAGATCCAGGGAAAAAACAAACAGAGGATCGGCGGCATCAAGAAGCAGTTCGGCGGTCTGCTGAAGGAGATGTTCTCGCACAACGACGATTACGTCATCACCTTCCCCGCTGATCTCGACGTGCGCTTCAAGCTCGCCGTCATCGCAGCCTGTGTTCTCATTGTGAGTAAATGATTTTTGATTTTTATGATTTAACTGGTTAACTACATCATGGATTTATCGCTATTGTTTGTGTGTAAAGTCGTTAGTGTAGTTGTTGTTGATTTAAATTCCGATAAAGTCATTTGCATTGTATACCCAATTTGGAAAGGTCATCAGTATATTGTAAGAATTATTTATTAATTATCTTCATTTATCCAATGCAATATATTGCAATCGACGTCTTCTTGTTTCGTCGGCCGCAATCACATTAGTCTTGTCTAGGTAGGCCTGCTCCATCGCCGAAGCCAAATAACTTGGCTAATGGTTTAAATGTACACACATCAACACGGTCTAGGGATATTTCATACTCAATTAAATAACTCGAAAAGTACTGGCCGCATTGGAATCTTTTATACACCGATTTGTTTGTAATTTATCTCAGACTAATTCCAAATTCAAATTTTTGAAAATACTTTTGTTTCGGTGGCATAAAAATGTCTTGATGTATAGGAGAGGGAATTTTCATTTGTGCGAAATTTAGAAAACAATACGAATTACGTTTAGTTACAGTTTTTTTTCATTTTTAAACGAAAGATAAAGTTAAAATTGAGGTATTGTAGCCATGCAACGCCGACATTTGACGAGGGCGGAGATGTTACGAGCTGTGGGAATGCTGGAAGCTGGATCTGTTCAGCGTAATGTTGCTGAGGCCATAGGGACCCATCAAAATGTAATTTCAAGATTGTGGACACGCTATCGTGCCACAGGTGAAGTAGCGGAGAGGCACCGGGGGCCAAGTCGCATCACTACCCCCAGACAAGACCGATTTTTGCAAATTACTGCGCGAGCACAACCAAATGCAACGGCGACTCAATTGGTCCAAAGGCTGCGAGTGGAACACCAAGTGCTTGTGAGTGACCAAACTGTAAGAAGGCGACTGCATGAAAGCAATCTACGCTCTCGTAGACCACTCCGGGTCCCACCTTTACGGAGAGGCAATCGTGGACGACGATTAGAATGGGTTCGGAACCACGTGGACTGGGGCCGTGACCAACGGTCCAATGTGCTGTTCACGGATGAATCCAGGTTCGGCTTCCATCCAGATTCACGAAGGACGCGTGTTTAGCGAGTTCCTGGACGATGGAGCCGTCTCCAGAACCCTCAGGAAGTTCACCCATACCAAGGAGGAACAATTATGGTTTGGGCAGGAATTCGTCTTGGAGGACGGACGGATCTCGTTTGGGTGCGGGGCAACATGAAGGCAGAACGATACGTCCAACAGGTGCTGGGGCCCGTAATCTTGCCCCACAGAACACAAATGGGGCAAGATTTCCTGCTCATGCACGACAATGCCCGGGCACACACGGCGAGAACGGTAGCAGCTTGGTTACATACACATAATGTTAGGGCCTTAGACTGGCCTGCTCAATCGCCAGATCTAAATCCCATTGAGCATGCGTGGGATATGCTGCAAAGAAGAGCTCTGAAGGAAGTTCCTGAAAATCTGGCTACAGAAGATCAACTTTTTGCGCACCTCAGAAGGACATGGGACAATATTCCGCAGCAAGACATTGACAACCTTGTTCTGAGCATGCCGAATCGTTGCCGATGTGTTATGAACATCATGGGCGCTTTCTCAGACTACTAACTTCAAGTTTTTAAACACAAATTAAATGATTTTTCTATTTTTTTCAGTTTTTACTCACAAATTAAAAGTTCATTCATATACGGTTTCCGTCTATGCTTCATTTTTTTTCCATAAAATCCTGAAATTTTAATCTATACCTTAACCAGTATTAAAAAATGGTAGAATATTAAATAACGTATCTTTTAAATATATACGTCATATAAATAATTAACACATTGAGGGTAATTCGCTTTTTTAAAAATATCCCTAGACCGTGTTGATGTGTGTATAATGTCTTGTGCCGCGAATGCATATGCTAGTGCACGGATTATTGAGATGATGATTCTTGATCTTAACCAACCCATCACTACGTTAAAGGACCTGTCCAGCGGTCAGCGATTGCAGCTCCAAGATGTTTTACGAAAGTAGACATTTGTGGAGCGAAGACTTCGTCAACGAATGTAACAAGAGGGGTGAATGTAGCATGTCGCAATTTATTTTCAGTATATTATAAGTACCTGCGAGTAGTTAAATAACAAATATGTATAATAATGGGAGCTACATCTGCCTACAAACTGCTTCACAGTTTGGCAGAAATGACACTTTTTGTAATGCTTATGCTCAGACCAAATAAAAAGGAAAGACGGAACTCTGCGAACAGCAAAGTGAGGCCCGTCAAATTACGTCTCGCCGTGTACACTCAGACAAAAAAAACACATTTTGTTTGTTAAAAACGATTTGTCAAAGAATCTGAATGATAATAAACTATTGTTTTTCTTTTCAGGATTACAGATACCACGAGAGTTAGTAAAGGAGCTCTACACTCATTTAAAAGACAATATACATTTCAAGAGTTTTTATACGTTAAGAAGATTAAAATAAGTGTTTTTACTTAATATATGGCCGAATACTGAAACGTCACTCAAAATTTAAGTAGCACTTATATTTAACAGATACTCAAAAGTGACGTTTGGCCATACGAAATTTAAAGTTTAGGAGCTGTTCAAATGTTAAGCAGCCCTTAAATTTTGAGTGACGTTTTAATATTCGGGGGATAGTCTAATTGTGTCTAATTATGTTTATGTAGCTTAGGGTTAGTGAGAACGAGCATCGATATCGCACTAAAAAATAAATTAAAATAAAATACTTGTAACATAATACTGTTTTTGTTTATTATTAGAAAAATGTGCATTTATTTATGGCTGACAGTTGCACGGACACGTATAGAGATTTACAAAAACACCAAATGCGT
This sequence comes from Xestia sexstrigata, assembly GCA_941918905.2. NCBI lineage: Eukaryota > Metazoa > Arthropoda > Insecta > Lepidoptera > Noctuidae > Xestia > Xestia sexstrigata. The sequence continues at coordinate 1,224,511 of OW799201.2, read as the reverse complement.
TAAGTAATATAATTTATTGTTTTTGACATTTCATATTGTATGTATCGATTTTTGTAGCTATGAAAGAATAAATTTTACGTACTTATTCTTTAAATATATAAATAAACTAGTATTCACGTTGTGCGAGAGCTGCGCGCAGCTCGCGGGTTATGTGTTATTGAGAAGTATTCCTTACCATTATAAAATTTTAAGAATTCATATGAATCCTTAAATGATTTGGAAAATCCGTTAGAATCATCCGTTTGAAGTTTTTTAAGATTTCGATTGAAATCAGTATGAAAACCCTTAAAAACCCCTAAAACAAACCCCCCCAAAAAAACTAATTCAATAAAAAAATTAAAGTAAAAAAAAAGAGTACGCCAAAGATAGCTTATAGTCGCCCCTTTTTTTTTTTTTTTTTTTTTTTTTTTTTTTTTCGGATGGGAAATCATCAAATGACTTCTCCCGCTCTGGGCGGAGCGGGAGGGAGTGTCAGACTTTTACTGACTAAAACCCATCCATGTTCCTTCATCGCCCTTTGTGTTCCGGGGCCACGGTATCTCTTTCGAATAGTCCCGCAACCCCGGCAGGCATCGGTCCTTTCGGACCCCTTCCTTTTTGCTGACTCTCTTTGAGGCGCGCGTGGAACACGAACGCGCCGTCGACACGGCCTGTCGTCATGAGACGGACGGACGGCGAGCTAGCCCATAGCCCACCGTCCACAGGCCCGCGCCTACGGTGGCCGGGGGCCGTGGCCGGGGGCCGTGGCCCCCGACGCCCAGGGCGTCTCCCGCGGCGGCCGGGACGCTGTGAGGTTCTCTCCCTCTCACGTTCTGCCACCTCCTTCTCTAGCATTACTGCTTCGCAGAAGGAGGTGACGGCGTCCCATTCCGTCTCGCTCCGGACCATGGCTTGCACCAGGGCCGGACGCGAGAGGTCGCCGCCGCCAATCGCCGCTTCGAGGACACGGCGGTGCTCCGCCCACGCGGGGCACACCTCCACCGTGTGCTCCACCGTGTCCTCCGGTCGATCTTCGCAGTGGAAACATCCGGGCGTTTCCTCCCGCCCGATTCGGTGCAGGAACCTCCCGAAAACACCGTGTCCGGTGAGGACCTGCGTCAGGCGGAAGGTGAGGACGCCATGGCGTCTCTCCAGCCACTCCTCAAAGAGGGGACTTATCGCTACTATCGTGGCGTGCCCTGCACGGGGTTGCGACAGTCGCTCTTTCCATTGTCGTCGCCCCTGAGTTACGCTTCACCCACTCAACCTTCGTTACGCTACGGAGGTCGCCGGCACGCTTCGCTCGCCAGCTTCCCCCTTCGCTCCACTCGGTCTCGCAAGTTCGCTCCGCTCAGGACCTACCTACCACCAGACAGGTTTCGACACCTACTATAATATTTGTTCAAACACCTAATGGCTACCTCTAACCGTTACGAAGTTACAACCCTTTCAATTTTAGGGGAGGATGGAGCGGGGAGGGGAGCGTACAAAAATTTTAACGCCCCTCAATAATAAATTATAGTAAAAATCAAAAAGACGCTACGTGTCCTAGTTTCCGAAATACGATGGGGAGAGGGGTGAAGGGGGAGTGGTGGGAGTTTTGAAAAATGATTTTGACTAACGCATTGCCTCTTTATATGAATCTGAAAAAAAAATGTTTCAAGTCTCTCAACTTCCGAGATCCGCCTAAACGGGGGGAGAATGGGGGCAACTTTGAAAACTGGTTTTTACTTTTCCAAGCCTCCTCTATACGAATCCGTAAAAAAAAACAAAATGCGGGTCTCTTTGGTTCCGAGATACGATAGGGAGGGGGGAAGAAGGGGGCGAAAAGGGGAGGTTTGGCACTTTTCTTTTACTCGTGAGAGTTACTTGTTTATGAATCTGTCAAAATATACCCCCTCCCCCTCCACCATCTAGGAGAACAATTATGTCAATGAGTCAGTGAGTGGTAATCTAGCTTTATATAGTATAATATAACTAGTAGTTGCGTTGTGCGCGAGCTGCGCGCAGCTCACGGAGTCGTCGTGTTTTTGAGAAGTATTCCCCACCCTTATAAAATTATAAGAATCCTTAAATGAATTGGAAAATCTATTAGAGCCTTTAAAAGATTTTGTTAATTTAATCAAATCTTTTAAATATTTTTAAAACTCATAAAAACCCCGTAAACATTCTAAAAACTAATTAATAAAAGAGTAAAGAAAAATAAAAGTTACAAAAAATTCCACTAATACAATATAAACCTTTTCCCATTAAAAAAACATTACCCTAAAGTTTGCTTGTCGTCCTTCGTGTTCCGTGATTTCGAGATACGATGGGGGGAGGGGTTAAGGGGGGAGAAGGGGAGTTTTGAAAAATTATTTTGACTAACGCATTGCCCCTATAAATGAATCTGAAAAAAAAATATGTTCCAAGTCTCTCAACTTTCGAGATCCGCCTAAAGGGGGGAGAAGGGGGACATGGGGGGCAACTTTGAAAACTGGTTTTTAAGTTTTTCAAGCCTCCTTTATACGAATTCGTTAAAAAACTAAATACCATCTGGGAGAACAATTATGTCAGTGAGTGTCAGTGGTAATTGAGCTTTATATTATAGAATAATATATTTGTATGTACGAGCAAACCCGTACAATAGCATATGTATCAATTTTATGCTGACATCGACGCGCAGCGAATGAATAAAATATACAATTTTAAGTCAACGATCAGTAGTCGCATAGCACCGTTCGGGCTAACAACAAAAGGACTCATTCGCCGCGAGTCGATCAGTTATCAGTTTTGGGTGTTCTTTCAATACACGATTAATCATTATATCAGTCTATCATTTAAGTGTACCTTACCCGTACATTTTTGGTCCTTCGAGCCGGATGTCGCGTGTGTTCATTACAGTGTAGCAATCAAGTACTGTAAAGCTATCACTAGTGACATCAAGTGAACTATCAGTGAAGGTGTTTGTACTGCCAGCAATAGTGCAGTACATAGCAGCAGCAGCAGCAGCAGCAACAATCAGCAGGGGTCAACAGGGATCCGCCTTTGGTGAGCAACAAAGCTCCCGCTTGGACAATCAAGTAAGATCGTTCCATTTACTATCATTTCAACATGTCGTCTTTGGAAGACGTACTCGCCCAACAACAGCAACTACTCAATCAGATAGAGCAAAATTACTCAAACTTCAAAAAAGATGGCTCCGATCGCAAAACTTCAGACTATTTACGCCGCAGGTTAGAAAATTTGGATGCATGCTGGCAAGAGTATCAATCAAATCATATAAAATTGTGTAGCATCGAATATGCCAGATCGCATACTTATTTTACTTCGAATCAATTTGACACTGTGAAGGAGAGATATGAGAAAATCAGAGCAGTTGTTCAGAATCATCAGCCAACAGAGGAAAGACCATCAACACCGCTTCTAAAGCCTGCTACACCTCTAGCTACCTCAAGCACCGTACAGCAACTTTCAGGACAATCTTTAAAGAGTCAGGGATCAAACAGCAAGACGGATGAGATGATGAGGAAACAGATAAGCAACTTCAAGGCCTTTGAACATACTGTTTCAAGCATCAACATGGATGCAGTAGCGGAGAAATGGGAATTCGATCATCTGTTGAGTACGGTAAGGTCTCGCTGGTCTAAAATTGACGCCCAACATTGGGAATTAGACAGTGAGCTTGGCGACCGAAATCAAGAGTATCATCATATGTATCTCAAATACGAAAGCACATACAACGATGCTATCAAAGCAATCAATAAGAAGATGTCGTCCGTTTCACATAGAGAGCATACTACGCCAAAAATAGAAATACCTACATTCAGCGGCAGCTACCATCAGTGGACATCTTTTAAGGATCTCTTCACAGAAGCAGTTCATGGCAACCCGTCATTATCTGGGGCTCAGAAGATGCAGTTTCTCAAGTCGAAAGTGAAAGGTGAAGCAGAGCGCCTCATACAGCATCTCCCGATCAGTTCGGACAACTATATCATTAGTTGGGACATCTTAAGCCATCGTTACGACAACAAGAGGATGATATTTACCTCACAAATTAACATTTTATTAAATATACCAAATTTACAGCAAGCATCAATTAATCATATCAAACGAATTCATGATACTGCACTTGAAACGATGAACGCCATAAAAACTCTCGGTGTTAATGTGACTTCGTGGGACCCGTTGATCGTGCACATCTTGTGTCAGAAATTGGATTCGGACACATTCAGTGAATACAACGCAGCAATCAAACAACCTCGAGAATTACTCGAGTTAAATGAATTTCTAGCCTTTCTAGAGAGTAAGTTCACGAGCATGGAAGCAAGTAGAAGAAAACAGGAGATCAATAATCAAAAATCCTTTTCATCAAACAGCAATAAACCATCAGAATCAAGAAATTATCATACGAAACAATCATATTCAAGTAACAAGGCTATTTCGCAATCACCAAGTTACAGGAAATTGCAAAACTATCGGCCAAACTGTCCAGTCTGCAATGACGCACATGCTATATTTTTTTGCAAACAATTTGCTGACTTTTCCCCGATGAAGAAAAAGCAATGTGTTACTAACTTAAATTATTGCCAAAACTGCTTATATGACCATAAAGGCAAAGAATGCTTATCAAAGAAGCGTTGCGTCGAATGCAACGAATTTCACAACACATTACTTCATGAATCGTATTCTAAGGAATTGTCAAAACAAGGAGGTAGCTCGATACCTTCTACACAGCAAAACATCACCCGTTATAATCAAGAACGTGCAAATCAAGGCAACACGCACGTGACACAACAAAATATGATGCAAGAAACTATGCTTTCAACCGCACTGCTAAAGGTTCAGAAAGCAGATGGGACTTACCTGATCCTGCGGGCCCTTATTGATCAGGGCTCACAAATGTCTCTTATCACAGAGAACGCCGCTCAGCAATTAGGATTACAGCGATCCAGGTGTGACGGCATAATCACAGGCATAGGACAAAGGGAAAACAGTTGCAAAGGAATGCTGAACCTGAACTGTATGTCAAGCTCAAGAATCAAGCTGTATCAATTTAATATCGATGTTTACATTATGAACAACTTAACAAAATATTTACCATCATACTCATTCCCTAAAATAGCATGCCCATTTCTGGATAATCTAGAATTAGCAGATCCTGAGTACAACATCAGCCGACCCATTGACATACGGTTGGGTGCGGACGTATACTCGAATATTCTTTTAGCAGGCATGTGTAGATTAAGCGAATCACTTCCGCTTGTTCAAGAGACTCGTCTGGGTTGGATACTATGTGGAAATATGAAAACTAAATTAATGTGCAACGTGGTACAATTCGACTTAGACAAATTTCAGCAATTTTGGGAGATGGAAGATATTACAGAAGAAAAATCATTATCATCAGAAGATCATGAGTGCATTCAATACTATGAAGCAACCACAACTCGTTTGGATGACGGAAAATACGAAGTGAGACTTCCACTCGTACCAAAATTTGAGGAGAAATTGGGGCAGTCCAAAAATAAGGCTGTTGCTCAATTCATTCATTTAGAAAAGAAATTACATAAAAACAATTCTTTGTTCAACGCATATAAATCATTCATTACCGAATACAAAACCTTAGGTCACATGAAACCTTCACCTTGCAATCAGACACTGGAATGTTTCCTACCGCACCATTGCGTATTGCGCGAAGATAGTGCAACGACTGCATTACGAGTTGTTTACAATGCTTCGGCAAAAACATCAACAAATCAAAGTTTAAATGACCTAATGTACACGGGGCCCAATTTACAGCAAGACCTTCAGTCTCTTATCATTAAATGGAGACAATATCAGTACGCATTCACAGCTGATATAGAAAAAATGTTTAGGCAGATTTGGGTACACCCAGAAGATCAACCTTTACAAAAAATTGTGTGGAGAGATAACCCGTCTCAAACAATACAAGAATATCAATTAACAACCGTAACATACGGCACAAAAGCAGCTCCATTTCTTGCAATGATGACATTGAGACAGTTAGCCACTGATGAACGGGACAAATTCCCAGAAGCTGCTAAAGTCGTCGAAGAATCATTCTATATGGACGATCTAGTACATGGAGCCTGCTCTCTATCATCAGCACTACAGTTGCAGCAAGATTTGATGAATCTACTGAAATTAGGGGGCTTCAACTTGAGAAAGTGGATGTCAAACGATAGTCGTCTGCTGCAAATAGAAGATCAAGACTATTATAAACAAGAAAGCAAGAATTTTAGTCAAGCAGGATTAACTAAAACATTAGGGCTCCGCTGGAACCCTACACATGACAACTTCACATTTGTATCCAAAATTGAGCCATCAAGCACCAATATCACTAAAAGAATCATATTATCAGACATGTCTAAAATATTCGACCCATTAGGATGGATCGTGCCCGTAACAACAAAATTGAAGATTTTATTTCAAGAAACATGGTTATCTAATCTTCAATGGGATGAACACGTACCAGATAAAATCAGCAAAGAATGGATCAAAACCAAAGAGGAAATTGAAAGTATCAATCAATTTAAAATACCAAGATGGTACGGTACGGAATCAGCAAGCTGCGTAGAGTTACATGGCTTTTGTGACGCATCAACAAAAGCTTATGCTTGCGTCATTTACTGCAGAGTTGTAAATAGCAATAAATCAGCAATATTAGTAGCCGCTAAATCAAAATTGGTTCCTACGAAGAAGCAAATATCACTACCTCGATTAGAATTGTGTGGAGCACTGTTACTGGCCAAGCTCATGACTAAAGTCAAGCAAAGTCTAGCAGGTCATGACCTACATATATTTGGTTGGAGTGACTCTACTGCCGTATTGGGATGGCTTCAAGGAAACCCAAGTCGGTGGAAAACGTTCGTAGCAAATAGAACAACACAAATAACTAATATCATTCAACCACAATCTTGGAGATATGTGAAATCAAGTGAAAATCCCGCTGACTGTGGTAGCAGAGGACTCAGAGTGACTCAATTAATTGATTATCGTTTGTGGTGGCAAGGACCGACATGGTTACAATCTTTTGAAGCAACAAAAGGAAATCAAGCAATCTATACAACAAACGAGGAAATAAAGAAGCAAGAAGACGTTCATGTTGTGACAAAGAATGAATCAAGCATCATTACCGACCTGTTAAGCAAGTATCAATCAATCAGCAAAGTCACACGTATTCTAGCATTAGTGATGAAGATTACAACCTACAAAAGAAAAGCAAAAAAGCAATATTTATCATTATCAGAAATCAGTCAAGCAAGGCAAAACATAATCAAGCATATACAGCAAAATGAATTCGTGAAAGAAATAAAAGACTTAAAGCAAGAAGGCAAGTTAAATACAAAAAGCAAATTATCAAAATTAAATCCTTACCTGGATGAAAATAATATCTTAAGAGTTGGAGGGAGACTCAAAAAGGCACATATCAGCCATGACATGCAGCACCCTATTATTCTGCCGCACAGTGGACGTCTGACAGAATTAATAATAGAGGACGCTCATCAAACCATGTTACATGCCGGAGCCCGGCTGACATTGGGCTTTATCAGACAAAAATATTGGATTCTAGGAGGGAACGTGGCTACGAAGAGGCAGCTTCGTCGTTGCGTAATATGTAAAAAGCAAAATCCAGACAGCCAACAGCAAATCATGGGGCACCTGCCGGAGGCCAGAAGTAATCCATCACGTCCGTTTACACACACAGGCGTAGATTTTACTGGTCACATCTACGTCAAAGCAAGCAAAGGACGAGGCATTAAGAGCACAAAAGGATATGTGGCTGTTTTTGTGTGCATGGTCACCAAGGCAGTACACTTACAACTAGTTGGTGATCTAAGCACAACATCATTCATAGCAGCATTAAGAAGAATGGCAGCTCGCAGAGGGACGCCTAGTCACATTTATAGCGATAATGGTCGCAACTTTGTCGGTGCCAACAAGGTACTACAACAGGAATATCAAGCACTTATGAATATCATGCAAGACAAAGATCTAAAAGCAGAAATTTTAAATATGCAAATCGAATGGAGTTTTAATGCGCCCTCATGGCCATCCGCGGGAGGCCTATGGGAGGCGGCAGTTAAAAGCTTCAAATATCATTTCAAGAGGGTTATTGGAGACCAGATTCTTACATTTGAGGAACTTTATACGGTGCTTACACAGATTGAGGCCTGTCTCAACACGAGACCATTATGTGCTATATCAGAAGATCCAGACGATTTGGATTTTTTAACACCTGCCCACTTCCTAACAGGTGGATCAAAGGTTACCGTACACGAGACTGAAACGGATTTAAGAACGCGTTGGCAGTTGACACAAAAAATTTTACAAGACCTCTGGAAAAGATGGAAGAATGAGTACCTAGTACAACTTACAGAAAGAAGTAAGTGGAGACAAGCAAAAAGGAACCTCAATGTAAATGATATTGTCATGATTCATGATGACAATCTTCCACCGGGAAAATGGCTGATGGGCAGAATCATCGAGCTTCACCCCGGTTCCGATGGTCATGTTCGCGTGGTTACAGTAAAAACCAAAAACGGAACACTGAAACGTCCTATCACAAAATTATCAAAACTCCCAGTTAACAATGAATCCTCGCAAATCAAGCAAGCAAAAACGACGGATTCGGGAGATTCCAACACAAATAAGCAGTCTGAAATAAGAAAAGCAGGCAATCGTTACAATATAGCATCAGTTTTTACAGCAATCATGCTATTTTTTAGCATCATAGCAACTTCCCAATGCGCACTTAACGTCACACAATTTAGAAGTAATCAGCATATTTACTTCGATAAACTATCAAACATGCAAATCATAAGAGACAATTGGAAATTAATCATATACTACGACTTAGAGCCTTATTGGGAAGGAATTACCGCACTTAACAAAAGTATCATATCGCTAGAACAAACATGCAGCAACATTAAAGCACAATCATATTGTGACATAATATTATTGCAATTACGTCACGGGTACAATGAACTGGATTACAATAATCATTTGCTACTCAGTCAGCATTTTGCAAGGCCAGCGAACAGGTGGCGACGAGGTTTTATCGACGGTGTCGGTTACATAGCAAACGGGCTGTTTGGAATATTGGATGCTCGATTCGCGGAACAGTACGAGAAAGATATCACTCTACTTCGCAATAATCAAAAGCATATTGTCTCATTTTGGCAAAATCAAACCTCGGTTATAGAAGCAGAATTCAGTCTCTTAAAGAGGACGGAGGCTACAATGCACAAACAACATAAAATGATTCATCAACAGTTTTCAAACATCGAAAATACATTAGAAGTATTAAAGGCTGAAACTCAAAATCTTTCAAGAGCAAGTGAAGTTTCTATGGGAGCTATAGTCACAAGCAATCTACTACATGACTTGAAATATTTACAGAACGCTTTAGTGGATACAATTACAGACATCTATCATGGGCGATTTAACCCACATTTAATAACCGCCGAACAATTACAGGATCAGCTGAGCACTATAGCAAGTCATTTGTCTACTGACGTCACCTTACCTGTAGAAAATATTCATACGGATCTTGCACAACTTTTTAAACTTCTACGAGTCAAAGCAAGAATGCTTAAGAATTACTCAATATTTGAGGTACAAATACCTTTGATAAGCAGGGACACCTACGAAATATTCAAACTCATACCAATCCCTGCGAAGAAAAACAACAACACAATGTTATCAATAAAACCAGTGTCAGATTTCATAGCTGTAAACCTGAAAAAGGATGCCTACATAATCTTGACAGAAAATATCATCGATTCCTGCCTAGTGACAAACGTACACTTGTGCAACATTCATTCTCCTATTTACAAACTAAGCAGAGATAAAGACTTCTGCCTATCAAAGGCATCAGCATGTGAAGTTAACATTGATCCCTGTCAAAACCTTTGGATAGAAAGCCACTCTATCAACAATTATATTTATTTTTGCTGCGGTCAATGTAATCTACGAACAGTATGTGGAGATCAAGTTACCGCGCATCAACTGACTCACTCCGGACTTATAACTATAGACTACGGCTGCATAATCAAATCAGACAATTTTGAAGTAATTGCTCATCAACAAAGAACGAGCGATGTTAGTATTAGTGCTAACCTATACTCACCAGTCATTGCATCCATAAATCACGTAATTAACGTGTCTATTCCTCAAGATGTCATGAATGACTCCAGCATACAGAGCGATCGAGAGTTAAAAACAATTGAGGACAAAATCAAGATCATGAAAGAAAACGGATTGATAATTGACAGTCTGTCATCCCATGACATTCATCATTACACCGCGATCTACTGTATGGTCGCCGTGGTAGCAGCAGGTCTCGGAGTGTTCGCGTGGAGGCGCGCGCGCGCGCGCTGCGCCCCAGCGCTGTCGCCGGCGGCGGTGACGCCCGCAGCAAGCGGCGCACCCGGCAGTAGCGCGGGCCCGGCTACGCAACGTGCGTGTGTTGGGGACAGTGTAGTGTATCAGTGTGACAGTGAAAGGGCGAAGGTGGTAACTAGTGCGCGAGTGTTAGACAAAGCCACCTCCCCTATGTTAGGTTCTTATACAAGCATATCTAATTTGTGAACAGTGTGTTAACGATAAAGACACTAAGAAATTAGATTAACATCAAATCATGTATTATAATTATTTGTTTTTCATTTTAATCAATATTGTATTTTTATATCTTTTCCTAGGGGAGCATGTACGAGCAAACCCGTACAATAGCATATGTATCAATTTTATGCTGACATCGACGCGCAGCGAATGAATAAAATATACAATTTTAAGTCAACGATCAGTAGTCGCATAGCACCGTTCGGGCTAACAACAAAAGGACTCATTCGCCGCGAGTCGATCAGTTATCAGTTTTGGGTGTTCTTTCAAGACACGATTAATCATTATATCAGTCTATCATTTAAGTGTACCTTACCCGTACAATCTGTTTTGTTTCACATGTGGAGTAGTTGGCGATAGTTAGCCATTGTGAAGAGTTCGTTTCAACAACTCTTTGGATACATCTTTTCAATTTATTTGGTAATTTAGATGTTATGTAATTACTTTTTTCAGCATGTCTTTTGCCGCGATAGTTATTCTTCTTCGACAGTCTTTGTAGCAGTGTATCTTTATATGGGCTAATACGTCTTTTCATCAGATTTGATGGCATGCATTAGTATTCTATTTGATTCAAACGAAGTTTTATAACAGTCGCTGTAATTCATGGGGTCGGTGATACCTAAACCATCAAGTTTCACCGGTAGACTGAAGAGTTCATGTTCAAATGACGTTATTTCTGTCTAAGATTGATGGTATCAGCGTTGTCATGATGGTTTCTTTTAATGAGTGGAATTCCTCACATGTATTATCCATGACTGTTTGTTCGCATTGGAGGGATTTTGTAAAGGCTGTGTGTACAAGTTGTGGATGTTTTTTACTTGCTTTTGATAGTAGTCTTATACATTCAATCCATTCGTTAACTTTGCCTTTGATGTATTCTTTTCGTCAGTTCTCATTACCAATGACACCGCCCAAAAACCGATGTGAAAGTACAATCTTCACCCCAAAGTTTCCAAATATTCTGTTGGCTTCTTCAATTGATTTATTTTTGACCATGATATAGCTTTTAGAAGGTTCTGGGAAATAACCGTATTTCGGGCCTTGTGTCGCGAAAGCGAAGTAATATGGGTACCTACAAATATTAATTAGAAGACGTGGCGTGAGGTGAGAGGAGGGGGTTGCGCTCGGCGGTGGATGGCGCGCGCGCGCGCACCGCGGCAGTTGGGCCTGAGGGTCGGAGCTAGCAGTACACGGGTGAGCAAACTTTGTATTATTCAGTGCATGTGTGTGTGTCTTCAGATTGACCAGATATACAGTTTATATTGATTTCCAATGTTGTTGTGTGTGTATTGTTTACCAGCGATCAGATTCAGAAATGATACTAAATCATAAACCAGCCGCGAGGCTCGGGGTGGCTATAAGGGGAGGTTGGAGGCCACTTTGGGAGGACACCCAGAATATCATTGCGATGATAATTCAGTAACCGTTATTCAGTTGAAACCAGTTAACATGAATACAACGTTCGTTGGATTCAAATCATATCGTACCTGGGCTTATTTCAGAGACCTAAGGTACTTCAGGTTCAGATATTCGTCACTAAAGGGTACGTGGCGACACCTTGTTTCATCAGAATTTCTAACCATTCTTTTACGTGTAAGTTTACCAAAACAAGCAGAGTCGTCAGCATACCAGTTATGTATATATTTTCCAGGGTCTTTGCAGCTTTGGATTAAAAGTAGAGTTCCGACTGCATACATTAGCATTGCTAAAGGATCACCCTGTGTTGTTCCTTCTTTGCTTAAGATGAATTCATTTGAGCCTGATAGGCAAATGACTGCGAAGCCTCTATATGTGTTAAAAAGAAATATTGCACAGCGCGGCCAGTAGATTCTAGCATTCCAGAGAGCGATTGGGCGACTCAGCGCGTTGAAGACGTTCGCGGCATCTAATAGGAGGAGTCCTCATCTTCACCTTCATTAAAACAATTGGTCATGGCATGAACCACCTTCAATACCTGATTTCATGCTTGCGCATAGCAGATCAGAGCCGCGTGCTAGTTGAACATCTGAGCTTGTTGCGATCGCCATGGCTTTTGCAATAAGAATAAGAATAATTAAGAATAATTTATTTAAAAAAGTATTACAAAAATGTACATTTTGGAGCAGTAGTGTTATTTCTGAAACATATAATTAGTGCATAAAAGTAAACTATAGGTAACTAAAATATATTTAACAATTGCAAGAAACGATAATGTGGAATTCAAATGTTTGTTAGCGACCTACCCGATCTAGGTTTATTTAAACCTGTGTTTCAGGCCAACTATAAAAATAATCAAATTGGTACAAAAAACATTAAAACTAAATTAAGTAAATACATAATTATGTACAATTAGATACGAGGGAGTAACATAATCAAACCAGGACTTCTAGAAGTTTTTCTGTGTCCGTGTAATTAAGTATCGCTAAATAATCCGATATTACAAAACTACATTTCCTATAACTTAGACTATAGATGCAATGATGCGTGTATTTCACCAATGCCAATAGGTTGCATGCCCGGACATTTATCCAATGCTATACCTGTTCATGCTAATAGAGCTCTTTAGTGCAAACCATTATTTTTATAGTTCATTCAAATAATTTTAATGCTAAGCATATCTATAGTGGAAACCATTATTTTTATAAGTAGTTTATTAATTAATTTTTAAAGCTAAAAATTTTAAAATTTGAAACATTATTTTAAAGTGTTAATTTAAGTACCCATATTGTTTTAATTTTGCATTTAACTGCTATAGCCTATTTCGCTGTTTTCATATTTTGCTGCGTCGCAAGTCTACTTTGAGTTTTTTTTTGTTAGAAGGCTTTTTTGTTTTGATATCTATAATAATCTCTACTTTATTATAATTAAGAGAAATTTTGCCTTGATCTTATGGTAAGTATAAGTATACAATGTGTACATAATACCTAGTGTGGGTACTTAAACCAACTGTAAAATGGGAGGTATTTTATTAAGTATATAAAATGTGGGATATTTACAACTTGACGAATTTAGTTATAGAGAAAAAAAAATTATAGCGTTTTCTAACTAGTCATGATTGTGCCTATAATAGTTCTCGTAATCGTCACTAGATGTCACACTTACAAACAATGCAATGTTCAGAATGAAATTGCTACTGAATTTTACTTTTTACCCATACATGTTTTATATTGACATTTTTATGTAACGTTTTAAAAGGAATTCTATGTAATAAAACTGTTAAATATATAGTTGGTTTTATTTCACCGTTGTATATTTTTATGTAGGTAAGTACCTAGAAAATAATTATTAGGAATAAAGAATGGAAGGAACTACCAATTATTATTCGTATTATGAATAGCAGTGAGTTTACAACACACGATTAAATTAAAAACACGTTTTATTTAGCAAAACACATTTCCAAACCGCGTGATATCACAAAAATATTAAAAATCATGAAAACGAGCCGCATTGTCAAGGCCACAGTTTCAGTTTATTTAGTTGGATATTAGGAATTATATTATTAGATTGTTTGAAACAGACAATTTATTTATTATAATAACTTTAAGTGACATAAAACACCCATGCATAAACATAACCTTTTTAGCGTTACCACGGGTGGGGCTTGTGGGTCAGTCTAGCCGGATGCAGCTGAATACCATGCAGTACATTACATGGAGCCGTGAGTTATTTGATAACCCTAGACCCTAGTGTAAGTCGTTACGACTGTCAAGGATCTACGCATGACAGCCGGGGCCCGCGACCCACCGACGTCTTAAAACCGAGCGTAACACAACGCCCGCTTCCAAGAAACGCAAATGTAGTGGTTGTCTGCTGGCCTTTTGATAATATATTATTGTCTAATACTGAAAAATAATACTACACAGTCACACAGCAAACGAGGTGCTCGATGTTATTCTAAGAGGTACTCAATACTCAATACTTTATTGCATTCCACATGTCCAAGGCGTTGCAAGATAAAATGAAGTTCTTGACTAAAATTCAGTTGTTTATTATGCACTTGAACTTGATCTTCAGTTGTGTCTTTAGCTCTACATAGAGTCACACACAATGAACTCACGAGGCATTATACATTAATCGATTCATGCTTTGCTACGCCGCTTTGCCGCTAAGCTACATGTGGGTTAGTATTGTTACGACCAGGCTAGTAAAGACAATATTGAGTTCAGGCACTCACAGTGTTTCATGTTGTGCACTAAAAGGGGACACTATACTTACATAGGCAGTATATTTATGTAGCTAGGCGCCAACGCCAGTCAGACGTCTGGCCTTGGACGGTTCAAACGTGTCGCGAACATTTCGGTGCAAAAATACATCTTACTTAACATTTCGAGCGTCGTTTTCGTATTTTAACGTTGAACCCTACGGTTTCGCTCATAGAACTTATTTTGTTATTAACAGCTCAAATATGAAGCTTTAGGTACCTAATACCTCATCATTGCTTTGTTTTATATGAACTTTAGCATTGTTAATCGTTGCGATTTTAAAACAGCAAAATGTGTTTGTGATATAGTTTTTAGGGAGTAGGATTGACCTAATAGTTGTGTGGCAATTTTAGATTTGTTGTTTGTAAACAATGGCTGCCATAGAGATGGCTACGGTTGAAGACACAGGTGAGTTTTAGTCTATATCAATAAAATACTACAATAGGCGATGATACCCAAATAAAACAGATTAGGTACTGTCACAACTTACCCAAAAAAACTTGACGTAAGTTAAGTAGTATAGCTAGCTATGTACCCTATATTGTCAAATGCTATCTTCACTCGACTAAAGCCGAGTGGTCGGATTTAGTAGAGTGAATGAGTAGGTATATTCGAGTGATCTAATTGTAGGGTCAATGAGTTTAGTCGAGAAGACGGTCTACTATAACGGGATTTAATTGATACACACTAAAATATAAAATTAAATGCATAAGTAGATTAATTCATATTCTTAGTAAAACTAAAAATAATTTGTTCTTTACATAAGGTTTATCATGAATATTCTTGAAGCGTTTCAGTCGGACTTGGAGAACCGATTCGCGGCCGAGCAAACCACAAATGACGTTGGCCAGGCCTCGACCAACCTCGCTGAGGATTTCCTCTATTTGGTCGATTAACGTGTCATCACAAGTAAGTGACACGCTGGGCCATTTCAGTTCCAGGTCTCGAGCGCCTGGCACAGCTCGAAACCGTCATCCTTAACCAGTTGGTTTCTCACTGCAAGGGCAATAGCTACGCCATCCTCAATGAGGAGGCGGTTCTGTTCAACCTGGTCGAGGAAACTCAGAAGCAGGGCATTTTCTCAGGTGGAAACCGTAGGGGGTTTCACATGGACGGCGTGGATAACACGGGGAAGAAGGTAAGCAGACAAAAATTGTACGCTGGAGAATGTTTCACAATTAACAATTCTTAAGGGAGCGCTGGCTTGTACATAAACGTAACGTAGGCTATAATACTTAAACGTTATATTTTTTTCTTGTCACCCTGCTACATTTGCAGGTGTTCTCGCTCCGTCGTCCGGGCATGTCCTTATCGGATAAGATACAGATCTTCATGAACGACGAGCTGGCGAGCGTGGTCCGCATGGAGCGCACTTGCCTCACGCCGGTCTTCAGCATCAACGACGCACAGGACGTCCCCACCCTCAGGCTTAAGTGCAAGCTCTGCACTGTCCCTTCTACCTATAAGGTAATTGACTAACCCACAACCTGAAACCCGTTTGGAATTATCCAGAAAAAAAAGTAGTTTCCGACTTAGCTTGCAAACTAAACAAGTTGAAGTAGGAGTTTGCTGGCCTTGTTGGTCGAAGGAGCAAACGAACCTGGAGTGGAGACCGCGTGTCGCCAAGCGTAGTGTGGGACGCCACCCCACCCAGCTCGATGAAACGATGAGCCTAAAAAACCGTCTAGGACAGACTGGATACGGAGACTTGAGAGCCTTTGTCCAACAGTGGATTGGGCTGAGCTAATCACTAATCAGTAAACCCGAAGTAAAGGGAACTATCTTCAATTTCAGCTTAAGACAATGAGCAAGAGTCTCGTAGGCGGCGTCGTGAAGAGGAACCGCGGCTGGCGCCAGGAGATGTTGTCCCGCAACGATGACTACGTCGTCACGTTCCCCGCTGATCTCGCCGTGCACTTCAAGCTCGCTGTCATCGTAGCTGCCGTTCTCATTGTAAGTACTACTAGGAGTCGTAACCACACTTATCGCCTTCAATTGCATGGATATAAATAAAGCTTTTCTTGACCACCTCAATCCAAGTCCGCGAGAATAAGTTAGTGGCATGATCACTCACTTATACCCTGTAAGCAACTTAGCACTTAATTCTAACACCTTTACTATAAAAGAAGAAGGAAAACAAAATCATAAGAATATTAGCCATAACAATTAATAAATCGCAGTTTTTATTTCTCCAGGACTTCAGATTCCACGAGTACAGGACGAATTAGGGCAGAACAGGAGCGCTGCCGCAGTTGTTGTTCCTGAATTGAACCGACCAACGATGCAGGCAACGAGGCAGTTTTTAGTAATGTCTAAGTGGTGTCTAAATATACGGTATTAAAATATCATTTAAATAAAATGAATGTAATTATTTATGAAAATTAGCTAGAAGGTCCACCTGAAACTGAAAAGTGTGAGACTTAAGTAAATATAACATAACGTAACATCACGCCTGTAATTCCTGAAGGTTTATGCAGAGGTGTACCAGTAATAGTAATAATAATAATAGTACACCCTCTTTAAGTCAATATCCACTCGAATACCTATTGCATCTCTAATCGTCAAAGGGGCTTTTTTTTGGTAAGTACAATTGAGAATTAGATGAGTTCTAGCACTTCTAGCAGTTTCAACTCTATCAAACTCTATGCGACGGAAATAATTACTAATTTACTATTGCATTTGTTACTTATAATAGAAAAGGAACTAACTCTAAAGTCACTAGAATAATTATTATCTACTGTGTACCATTTAAACATTTCAAATCCACGAAGTGGAAACCATCTAATTGTATTGCATGTAATTACTTAAACTTCACGTAAGTACAATAGGTACATACTCGGCAATCGGTGATACATATTCGGCATTTATCAATAAAATGTTCAGTAATATCATTTTTCTCGAAAATGCAATGTTGCCATATCATCTCTAAAAAGTATTCAGAAAGTGAACTCTACCGGAGACTTATTCACGACTGTCCAGTAAGAAGCGAGATTTTAAATTTGGAATCTCCTACTGTCTAGTAAGTAAGTATGTAATTTACTTACGGACAGTAAGTCATCCTCTTTAGATCTGCTTAGAAAAAAAAAACATAGTACCAGACACAGATTAGAGTTTAGCTATTATAACATGGTTATAGGAGGGAGGCTCCAAATATATATCTATCTCTCGTTTTGGTACCACATTTTATGAAATACATATATTTTTGGAGCCTTGGACAGCCATTTTATAGTCTGTGACACTTAACGCGACGCAGAAAAAGTAGGCACGTTGCCTTTTTTATGTACTTAGTAATGTTGTAGAAGTATAGTGTGGGATTTTATGTTTTTATTTAGTAATTTCAGTTTATAAATCATATTGGATTAAAACTTTTCATTCTAAAATTAACATGGAGTTTCAAAAACAATAATATAAATGCCCCCGGTAAATCGATCACAATATCTATCAGTAATTGCCTAATATGAATGTAACCTTCAATATTAATTATACGAATTTGTTGTTAAACTTTCTTTAATTTTTGAGAAAATCATTATACAAACCTCGACCAGTAAGAAAGCCATCCTGGCATCGTATATAACCGGACCTCACCTGCGGTTCGGTCCGGTTAACTCATACTTGGCCAGGAAGGCATAAGTACTTACTGGATTCTGCAGTAATGTACTATTATCTGATTCTTCCTAATACTTATCTGTCAGAGTATACCTACTCTGACAGATAAGTATTAGGAAGAATGTTAGTCGTTGTCTATAACCATTACGGTTATCCAATATTATGCTTGCATCGTCTTTCGTAGCTTAATTTTATACTTATATACATAAATAAGCTGGTATTTTTATGCTGAACTACACACATCAAAAGTATCTAGGGATCAACATATATTTTTGCAATAACTTTTCTCCTGAATGATATTAATTAAAATTTTCTTTAAGGATTCATCAAATAAAGTGTTTTCGTTTGTCACAGTAACGATAAACCAAGTCACCTTTGCATTAATAAAGAAATTTGCCATTTTCCTAATAAAGGGATTTTTGACATTTGAACCACTAACATTAAAGTTCGAAAAAAAGACTGAAATAACAGTTTTCTTTAAAATTTTATTGGGTAACTTAAACAATTAATAATCCGTGTTTCTACCGCGAACACTAACAACACAAGAACATCGGTTTGGCATACTCAAAATGAGTTCATCCAAATCACGCTGTGGAATGGCCGCCCATGTTCGTTGCAACAACAAAAAAAGGTCTTCTTGCGACTGGATACCCTCCATATTCGGCAGAGCTCTTCTCTGTAGCATATCCCATGCATGCTCAATCGGGTTCAAGTCTGGCGACTGAGCAGGCCAGGGCAGGACATTGATGTTAGCTGCGGCGAGAGTCTGTCTTACAACTCTTGCGGTGTGCGGTCGTGCATTATCATGCATTAACTGAAATAAGGGACCGATTTGCACTTGTAGAGGAACGATGACGTCTGATACAATCGTCTCAGCATAAATTTGAGCGTTGAGGTTGCCTCTGATCCAAATCAACTCAGTTCTTCCGCCGATCCAAATACCCGCCCATACCATGATGGTTCCACCACTATAAGGATGGACTTCCTGGCAGGATTTTAATCGCTGTTGGCGTCCAGGGGTTCTCCAGTGTCGTATACGTCTTGTATCCGGTCTCATACCAAAACGAGACTCATCAGAAAAGCACACGAAACGCCATTGTTCTTCTGCCCAATTTCTGTGTTCAAGAGCCCATTGATATCGAATCCTACGATTGTGCATTGCTATAGGTGGTACCCGTAGCGGTCTTCGGGAATGAAGGTTCACTTCATGCAAGCGGTTTCTGACTGTTTGGTCGCTAATTAAGTTCCCTGAAGAGTGATGAAGCCTCACGGCTAACATCATGGCGGTTATTGTTGGAGCTCTTCGAGTTAAGATTTGAATGTATCGGTCTTGTCTCCGTGTGGTGCAGCGATACCGTCCTCCATGGCGCTCAGCCACGGTACCAGTGCTTCGGTAACGTGTCCAAAGTCGACTGATAACACTCTGACTTGTATTCAGAGCTAAAGCTACAGTACGTTGCCGGGAACCAGCTTCTATCATTCCCACGGCTCTGAGCATTTCTTCCCTGCTTAAATGACGTCGCCGCTCCATAATAACGTTGGTTTTAATCAGTAGTAGGGAAACAGTAGCACTAATAATGTCTTCAATGCGTTGTATGTTTTTATAGGGAAAATATTGACAGCTTATTTTCATCTTTTACTCGAATTTGATTGAGAGTTCCTGATTCAAATTATGAAATGCACCAAAAAGGATCCATATAAATTTATAAAATCATAAATTTATTACAAAGCCACATCTCAATCTCAAGAAATCCGCATAAAAATGCTTGATCCCTAGACATTTTTGATGTGTGTATATTGTATTGTGCTTTAATTAGTTTTCTAGGTCAACATTGGATGTCGTATTTGTAAAGAGGATACAAAATCAATTTGTTACTTTTTTACTTTGTTAAAATATATTAAAACTATACCTAGATTTTGTTTAATTTATTTCTGTACTTTGTAAGGCCTATACCCGGAAGCGAGAGGCTAGAATAAATAGAAGTTACCTACATTATGTTATTAAGTAGCTACATACATACGACATAATAAAATTAGTTAAACTTAAATAGAGATGATACAGTAAAACATGCCGTGAGTTATTTTTCTTGTGGACAACTTCGAAAAGAACTGAATGCAGCTGAGGTGACTTAAAGGTCAGGTGTGCGCGTTCACTTTTAAACGACTTCCAAGTCTTTTAAAAGGAAACGCGTAGCGACACAAAGTTGCACTCACGTGGTTAGCAACAAGCGACTAGACAGTGCAGTGCAAGGCAGCACTTAGCACTTCAGCAGGCACAAGATGAGTCACGTGCGTCGCCGCCGGGTGCGCCCGATGCTCACCAACACTCACCCAAGGCGACAATCTGACGAGCCCAAGAGCGCTGGAAAGTTAACAAAATTGTCAGACTCAAAAGAGTGCATCATATTGTATATAAAACAAGGGGCATTTCTTATGGGTGGTTTATACACCAAGAGTAACCCCATGAGAACTAAGTGGGAGTGAACCGTAATTTTGGAAATGTACCCAATGATAATTTTGTTATTATAAACTTTGATCTTTATAATTATTCACAATCAACTCGCTACTATACTATTTAAAACTAATAATAACAAATTGATTCATGTTAAAATGGGGTTAAGCCACGTAAACGTTTGTTGCGCCGAAATGCTTGAAAACTGGTTTACTGACCAACGGGACACAAAAATGAAGCAAAACTACATGCAAAACTACTTATTTTGGACACTTATAGGTTACGTTATGTACTAAAGTCTAGATTATATTTTTGGTAGATAGTCGCCAGTCAGGCGTCTGGCCTTGGACGGAACAGTCGTACTATTCGTGCAAAGAATAATATTACTTTCAATACGGCACATATTCGCGTAATCACACTGTTTTTGACCCCTATTATTGAGTCGTGATAAAAACTTACTATCATGTGCATTCGACAATTTGAAGTAGGTGATAATTTTGATACTTAATGTAAACAATTCTTTTTGCGACTTTTAATCAGCAGAGTGTGTTTGCGCCTGTGTCTTCTATAAGTAAGAATATAGTGTCTTTCAGTTTGTTGATAGGACTATTGCGTTGGTAGTCCTTGTTTGTAAACAATATGGCTGCTGCTCCGTCTGCTCCAGTCACGGGTGAGTTGAAGTACACATGATTAACCTAATAATTAGCACAGTGCTATTTTTAACCTGTTTTATGTAACAGACTCATTGGTCTGCTAGTCGCAAGCTCTGCATTGATGAGGACTATGTCCAGTGTTAAATTCTCAGGACGCATCCATCAACAATACTTTACTCATTGGGTTTTTCCATCATTAATTTCTCATTAGCCGCCCGTAGTCTGGATTGCGTGTGCCCGGTTAATTGCAAGAGGCTGCCCCTTAAACCACGGGACTTGAAGAAATAGGTACAGGTTATAACAAAAATATAATTTAAGAAGGCCCTTCCCGGCGCATCTATCGTCAACGCGAGCATGGTCGAAAAGCTTGTTGTTTCACCCAGAGCCATCGCGGCGAGCTTTTTTCAACTGGCCTGTCTTACCTAGCCCCGACCCCGCACTACTCGTTGTGTGTTGCGTAGTAGTGTTTGCTTTTATTAAAGGTTGGAGATGTAGATCCATTACGGGTGCAACAAAAGCGCTAGGTGATGACAGATGGACTATCCAAACCACGAGATGGACAGGACCACCGGGTAAAAGAAAGGTCGGGAGACCCTTACTGCTGGCTGAAACTGGCTAAATATTGCCAAGGACCGTGAGAAGTGGAAAAAGATGGAGGAGGCCTCTACCCTCTGAAAAAGCCTCAAGAAGCTATAATAATTATACTTTCAGCTCCAGGTCTGGAGAGCCTAATACGTCTGGCAACCGTCAACGTCCACCAGACCAGGTCGGGCTACCATGGCAACAACTACACTGTCCTCAACGAGGGCGAAGCCCTGTTCAGCATGAACGAGGATGTGCCTGACACCTTTTTCCGAGGTGGAGCTAAAAGAGCGTTTATCTTTGATGGCGTGGAGAACACAGGGAGAAAGGTAAGCAGACTTAGATACGCTAAGAACGTACCCACTAGACACGTGTGTGAGAAGACCTCCTGACCTTACCTTGGTTCCACCTATTTTTGGTTCTGTCTTGACTCAAAAATCTATGAAACAGACATCAGCTACCGAAAAACTTGTTTATTGTGTTGTATTGTGTAACGGACTGGTGTCCGCAACTCCTCCTGATCAAAATCGTTTTAGAAAAACGTTTTGAAAGTCGTGTCACTTGGAATGCTGCACACTAGGAAGGACCAAAACTAATAAGAAAATGGGGATGGATCTGTATTGGCGCTTCTGGCTTCAAAAAGAGTTTAAGTTTTTCGACATTCCTGAAATTAAACCGACCCATAAATATCGATATTTACGTAACCCGGCCATGGGGTCGACAGACCTGGCAAAATGGCATTTTATGTCCTCAATGTTTCCACTGAGGCATTATGTCATGTCGGCATTTGCGGACAATAGGACCATGAACAATTGGTTTTTACAGTTTTGTTAAGTTCATCGATTGGCTTTTGCTATTCTGTCAACCAACATTTTGTAGAGCTGCCTCATACAAGGTCAAACATGTTTACTAACAGCGCCCTTTTGATGATGTCATTCAAGCGTCAATACAAGTATGTTACTGTGTACCTATTGTGTGTCTGTTTAGGTGTTTGAAAACAATAATAGACTTGTATAATCTTACTGTAATTTTTCCCATATCCCTTGATACTATCAAGGAAGTTGCGATGGCCAGTATTTTTTAATTTATTTATTTTATAAAACCTAGGTTCACAGCTGACAGTACACATTAAGGACGCTTTTACATTTTTCTACAAATAACAATGTTTTTCAGGTACCATTTTAATGTATAAGAAGGATGTACCTATATGTGAAGATTTCATGGTCTTAATTTAAAGATAATAATATATTCCTCTCCAGATCTCCATCTGAAAAATTTTATGTCGTTGTATAAAATTTTCGCACAAATACGTTTTCCCATCACAATAATCGCAGAAAATTTTAAAAAATAGGATCAGAATAGGTATTTACAGCATATTTTATCTTAAAAATTATAATAAATTGCGGTATATATAGTCGTTTAAAGGTGCAGCTATTTTTTTTGTATCAAAATCAACATATTTTCCAATTATTAACTGAAATTAAAAAATTGCCGACTTCTTCATACATTTTGCACTCGCGGTTCATCATTCCGCGCTCAGAAGCGCTCGTGGAAGGACGTGTGTATCGCTCTCTCGCAAAAAATAAATACTATAAAATTACTAGAAAATATTGTAGTGTGCATGTGTGTGACTGTGTGAGTACCGTCGTCGTATATATAAAAAAATTAGGCGCGAGGTTCATACTTTTATTATTAGAATGTGATTTAGAAACAATGTTGGGTAAGATCGGGATTTGGATGGGTAAGGTTAAGCAATTGTTGACAAGGTTGCAAAATGGATGAGTGGCGTTAAGCAGCTCTAAGTAAGATCGGAATTTGGATGGGTAAGGTTAAGCTGTTGGCGATGAGGTTTGGAAGTGGATGGGCGGGAGGAGAGTTATAATTTTAACAGGTTTGTATGTATGTATGACAAATTTGGATACAAAACCGAAATCCAAGTTGGCGCTAATAAAAACTTGACAACTTTTTGTCATGGGTGTCTTTTTTGTACTTTTTGGGGTCGCAGGTATCGGATATAATTATGAAAATAACCAAAATCCAAGATGGCGCCGACGAAAATTCGGTCACTTTTCGTCATGGATGTCTGTTTCGGCAACACCCAAAAATTCCAATATATTTTATTCCGATTATCAAAAGTAAAATATTGTGTTTAGATGGTTTTTAAGGATGTTTCTCGATTATCTTATTTTCTCTTACTATAGTAGTTAGAGCTGGCGGAGTTATAATAGGTGTTTTGTTTGGTTAACAATTTCCAAAAAAACCTATAAAACTGCCATGTCCGCAACTAAGGCAAAATAACACACTGTGCGACGCGACGGTACTAAGTAACAGAACTACCTAGTGCATTTTCAAAGGTCCAAGTAATGTTCAGGAATCAATAGGGAATATGCATGAAATATAAAACTTTATTTATTTATTAAATGCCTTGTATTGGTGCTTAAAAACATTGTGGATCACTTGTTTAAGTTTTATGTAGCATGTTTTTAGTGAAACGGAACGCACTTTCAAAACACATCGTCTCTCGATAATGCCGGTAGTGACGTCAAAGTAAAAAAAAATTTTTTTTTTAAAAGTACTTAAAGTTTGACGAATATTTTATTATAATATTGTTATTGCAATTTATGCTTAAATAAAGGACATACAATTAGTAAAATTGTTTTATTAAGGCCAAAAAATTTGATGTAAACAAGACAGATTGAGGTAAATGCTGTCACATCATGGCCACGACAGTCACGGACGTTTGAACTGTCGTAGAAAATTGCAGAAGTTTAATATTATTTTAGAGCGACAAGCAGTCGTTGAAATTAACTTTTAATACATTTCTTGGGTTGATAATAGTGTATTTTATTGATTTAAGTGAAGAAAAAAATACATGCATATTCCCTATAACAATAAAATTAAAAATAATATCAAGAACCAAGATTATATAAGTGAAGTATAAAATCGAATGCTCAGAGTGGTTCAATGTGTGCGTACGCGTGATGATGCTGTGTGCGACTTTAGATACCTAAATTTGAGTTCGTCGAAAACGTAACAGCGTCCTTAAAAAAAAAAAAAACATTACACTAATTACGAAGTACACAGCAAAACCATTTGATTAGCCGAGATGACTCGAATTAATTGGCATTTTATTATTGTGGTGTGTGCCTGTGAGCATGTGGGTAACTGTACAGTGATTGTGAATGTGTGTGATGATGTGTGTTATGTATGTCTGTATACTTATGACTAACTGGCACTAGTGGCGGCAATAATAAAAATAATAATACTTTAAATAACATCACTGTGGATATTTGATTGTCACTAATCGGGTACAAATTTAAACTTTGGACTGGCACTGAATTTCAGGGTCTATTCATTTTCCTTAACCTGCTATATTTTCAGGTGTTCCGGTTCCTTCGTCCAGTAGGACGCATATTTATTTCGGACACAGTAGAACTGTACATAGACAACCAGCTGGCTAGCGTGATCCGTATGGAAAACACCTTCGTGACGCCCATCTTCAGCATCAACGACCCACTACAGCAGCCCATCATCAGGCTCAAAGGGAAGCTCTCTAAAACTAAGACCTTCGAGGTAATTTCATTACTTTGCTTCGACTCCTTATATGATTTTTTTAGATCCGTGACCACATGGTGCCGAGAAAAGTAAAGAAATGCCTCGACTTTATTCACCAAGCGGATAAAACAGTGTCTTATGTTGTCAACGGCGCTTTATTGAACCCCGACCGTAACGAATTGTCCAAGGGTTAACGTAAATTGTCAGTTAACTCCTTCGTTTCGCTCAGGAGTTAAGACTAGAATCCTGAGCGCAATGGGGGAATCCAGTTCGCTCAGGATACAGACACCTTTATCCCCGAGAAGAATACTCTACGATTCGCACCTCCCAGGTACTGAGCAATCAAAATATTAAATTTATAAGTGCTTTAATTTTCTGATTTTACTTTTCAATTTCGTTTATGTACGGTCGATCAAGCAATTTGGTTTACATTTTACAATGTTATTTGCGTGTTAAAATGTAAGCCAAATAGCTTGGTCGACCGTACTGTACTTAACCTATTTATGATCCTTTGTTGATCGAAATAAGGAGTAGCTCGTGGCTTAATAATAACAGCCGCTCGGGTCGATTTTTAGGTTAAGCCACGCTTGCCTAGGTTGTTCTGTGGATGGGACCCATTACATACCGAGTTTCCTCCGTGCCTCGGAAAGCACGTTAAGCAGTTGGTCCCGGCTGTCATTTGTAGATCTTTGACAGTCGTTACAGGTAGTCAGTGGTCCAAAAAGTCTGACAACCAGTCTTAGCAGAGGGTATCGTATTACCCAGTACTAACTGGGTTGTGGAGGTCAGATAGGCAGTCGCTCCATGTAAAATACTGGTATTCAGCTGCATCCGGTTAGACTGGAAGCCGACCCCAACATAGTTGGGAAAAGGATGGGCAGATAATGATGATGATCGAAATAAACATTTATATTATTATTCAAATTATTGTATTACAGCTTCAGACAAACGCCAAGGTTCCCATAGGCGGCATCCAAAAGATGTGGCGCGGGTGGAAGGAGGAGTTCTTCTCCTACAACGATGACTTTATCGTCAACTTCCCTGCTGACCTCGCCGTGCAGTACAAGCTAGCTGTCATCGTAGCCTGCGTTTACATTGTAAGTTTGTTACCAGATTTCTGACTTATACAACCTAGCATGGTACACTGACTGGATCCATTGTAACAAATCTACTTGATCCTATCAAAATAAATCCACCAGGTCAGCTCTGTAGTAAGGCAGTATAGATCTCAGGGCCAGACGTCAGATTAGCTTGGCGAGACAACTAGCAAGTCAGGCACGAAGACAGCTTCCAAAGATCGGGAGTAGAGGTCCCAGATCACGTAGATAGCTTCCGAAGATCGGGAGAAGAGGCACCAGGCGGAATCTTTAGTGGAATCCCCTGGGTAATATAGAAATGTAACAGCAAAAACCAAACTGTTTTCTGATGCTTCTTATATCAGATCCAAAGGTAGACTCCTCCAGCGGTTCGTCAGCTTGGTTTCAAAGTAGTCTTTCTTCGTAGTAAACTATCTGGTGTCCACGACACAAGCCTCGATGCTTAGTGTGGCACTAGATGGCGCTGTGTGCAATGTCCAGCGATATTTATATTTATTTAATAATAATAATAATAAATAATAATAAATTTATTCAAATAAAAATATTGTAGATTTACAGATTTCCAGATTTTACATTAATTGTAACAGCAGGTAACACAGAATTGTATTCTACAATACGGTGGGTGAAGCTCTGTCCTCCTAGCTAGGCTACAAAATAGCCTGTGTTTAGGAGCCACAGTTTCGATCCCCTAGGTAATAATTGGGTCTGAAAAAGAAAAAAAAAGAAAGTAAACATTTTTAAAAAACTAAATTGAAGCATGCAACTAAATGTGCGGGTGTTTCGTGTAAGTACGTGAGAGTGTGTTTTGTGTATGTGTGAGTGTGTGTGCGTGTTTATTTGTGTATAAGTGTGTATGTGTGTGTGTGTGTGTGTGTGTGTTCGTGCGGATGTGTGAGCCTACGTGCGTGTGTGTGAGCATCTAAGGGAGTAATTAGTGAATGTTGTCATTTTGTTAAGAATTTTTCGGTTTCGTCATAGCTTAGGTTTGTTAAGAATGAACGGACAGACTTTTTACAGTTAAAAAGGGACGAGCCGTAGACTGGTAAATGTGAATTGATTTTGTTATACAAAGATGGGCCCTGGTAGATGTTGAATTTTTTTATAAATGCGGTGTGTGCAGGTGGAATATTACAGATTAGGTCTTTGCGACGTTTATTTATTTCTACGGATGGTGTATTACGATGTTGAAGTAACACGGTGTGAAGAATAAATGTTGCCGTACATTAAGTACATCGCACACTTTGTATAACTCATTGGTTGGAAACAGAATCGGCCGAAAAGTAGAAACCTTCAATATAGCTCTGTGAGCAGTCTCAAGGGGCTTCAATATGGTTTTAGCAGCGCCTCCCCAGGAGGTGATACAATAGGTGAGAATTGACTGGCAAAGAGCGAAATACACAAACCGGATGATTGACGGGTTAGCAACGTGTCGTAAGTTTAAAAAAATATAAATTAGTTTCCGGACACGTCCTGCAAGAGCGTTAATATGTGATTTGAATTTGAGATTTAGAATAGAGATGATTTTCATCTAACACAATTCCGAGATATTTAATCTGATCAACTGGTGTGAGAGTAGGACATTGACAGTTTATATTGTCTTGCGTAGAACAAAAGTGAGCTTTTATGGTGAAGGGAGTGGTCGGTTGAGAAGCAGTGCTCACAGAAAAGTGAATGAAACATGTTTTTGTCGTATTAAGTGTTAGAGAGTGTGAGTCGAGCCAGTTTAGGGCACTGCTAAAACCATGTTGTGCCAATGTTTGTAGGTCCAACCACGAGTCCGCAGTGAATGTTAATGCGGTGTCATCTGCGAAACATGCGATTTTAGAATTCGTAATAACGAGGTTGCAGAGATCGTTAATAAATACTAGGAAAAGTAATGGGCCTAACACGCTGCCCTGTGGGACGCCATACTCGATAGGGAGCTCCGCGCTCCTGTGGTCACCTATAACAACGAATTGTTTACGATCAGTGAGGTAACTTCTGAAAAGTTCAAGTGGAAGCCCTCTGACACCTAGCTTTTCCAATTTATTTAAGAGGGTGGGGATGGAAACCGTATCAAAGGCTTTCTTAAGATCGAGGAAAATTGTTAGCACCTTTTTTCTGTTGTTTAGGCTACCAACTATATGGTTCACTAAGTCGTTAACTGCGTCACAAGTAGATTTATTTGAGCGAAAGCCGTACTGCTGTGGTGATAATAATTGAAATTGCTCAAGATAGCGTACGAGTCTCTTTTTCAGTAGACGTTCAAGTACCTTGGACAGTGCACTTAAAACAGCTATGGGTCGGTAGTTACTAGGTACGGCCCCATCCCCGCCCTTAAAGATAGGATGAATTATTGCAGTTTTAAAAGAATTAGGGAAGATAGCCGACTGGAAGCAAAGGTTAAACAAATAACTGAGCACAGGGGCAAGAGTCCGCGCATATCTTCTCAAGAAAAAAGAAGATATTCCGTCCCATCCAGTAGCAGCAGTTCAGTGAGTTTATAGTCGTTACGACTTCTTCCGGGTCGGTTTGTTCAAGCACAAATGACTTGTCACAGGTGATTGGGGGTGCCATACCTAATTGTGTCCGGTTTCCAGGAATTTTGTCTGCAAGGTTCTTTCCAACGCTGACGAAATATTGATTAACATTAGTGCAAGACTGAGTAGGTGAGAGTGAGTTAGAGATTAAATCAGTGGAAGTATTTCCAGTTTTAGTCATATTAGTTATGTTTTTTATAGTATCCCATAGTTTTTTCGTATTGTTTGTCGCCTTGCTTAGTTCCTGTGAATCATATATCCTTTTAACTTTCTCTAGGAGTATTGTACAGAAATTGTATCGAAACTGTATCGTTTGTAAGTGATGGATAGGGTTTCATTATCAGGTGTGAGTTTTAGCTTCCTATGCATAGAATCACGATTACGTATGCACCGCAGTAAGCCTGGAGTGATCCAGGGTTTAAGTATTTTTTTACTTGAAGGGATTTTTGTTATAGTTGTGTGTTCATTTATAATTGTGTTTAATATTTTGACAAGGTTTTCAGCAGCTGAATTAGGGTTTAATATAAATATATTTATATTTATTTATTTTCAATTTTCAAATATTAGTTTTCTTGTGGCCATCATCTCATCTGACAAGTGTAGTCGGCCAGGACATATCCATGAGTGCGTAAAGAATTTTATAAATATAATTTAAAATTAAGCTATTTAGTAAAAAATCGTAATATTTTTTTAAAATATAATAACTTAATACATATTGATAAAAATAATTTAAATTTTAGAAACCAAAAAAACATCATAGATTAAGGTAGGAAGAGAATTAAAAAGTAATTGACAGTTTGACAATTTGGCGTGTCACAACATGAAAATTATGATAATATTTTATTTCAGCAATTTTTAAGTTAATGAGTCGTACTAAGATCGATTTGTTGAATGTAAAAATATAAACAAATAAAAAGGATCATAAATAGTATTATTATTTATTATTTATAGTTAATTAAAACGGTAAACACCAATTACAATAATTAACATAGAAACACCAATTACAATAATTAACAAAACAATGGATTGAATTAACACGGAACAGTGGACACTCTTGCATACTTTCTCTCACAGAACATCAGACATATTCGCATAACCTTACTCCATTCATCCGCAAACACATCACATTCAGGGTTGGCAATCAGAAGGGCGTTGAGCGTCTTAAGAGTACGACATACCGGAGATTCAGCTCTGGCGACAGTTTTAGATGACGGTGGGGCGAACAGATTGTGCCGTCGGCACCGGCGGTGTCCGATATATTTGTCGGGAACAAATAGTCATAATTATAAATGATGAATATAATGTGTAAGTATAGCATAATACTATACCATGCAATAAAATAAATTGTAATGCATATTAGCTCTCTTAACATAGGATTGCCTGAAGTCGGGGATTTCCCGGACAAGTCCGGAAATTTAGCTCAGCATCCGGAATGCGAGGGAATTCTAAAACATTCAGAATTTTAAAAAATGAGAAGAGTTAAATAGTCCATATATTATTATGTTGAGTGGCGGTTACCGCACGGCTTGACTAACCGTGCGGTTAAATCTGAATGATTACTTAAATACGACGTTTAAAATTTCCGATTTCCGCTGTGCCTGAACACGAGCTTTTATTTTAAGCAATCGGCATTGTCATAAATTAAACAGAACAATTAAAAAAAAGAAAAATCCGGAATTGTCTTCCAATGTCAGGAATTTCCTCTGGAAACTTTTTTATACACCTGGGAACCCTAGCTGATCTATCACTCCAGAGTTATTTCCGTATG
This sequence comes from Xestia sexstrigata, assembly GCA_941918905.2. Classification (NCBI taxonomy): domain Eukaryota; kingdom Metazoa; phylum Arthropoda; class Insecta; order Lepidoptera; family Noctuidae; genus Xestia; species Xestia sexstrigata. Next base: position 1,193,496 of record OW799201.2, on the reverse strand, counting down.
CGATAGACCGACAGTGTTATTTCACAACGAATTATGTACTGGAATTAGCAACTAATTGCGAATTACATAATAACACAATGCGAATGCCTCGTGATTTTACTTATAGAGTACCTACCTAAGTACATCTGAATATATCCCGTCAAACAAGTTACGAGAAAAATTTTCATTACCTTAGTAAAATAATTTTACTTATTGTATGTGCTTTATTCGCGATTTAAAGCAGCGGTGCGGCCCAGTAGTGGCGGCCCAGACTTACGAACAGTAAGTCGTGGGTTCGAACCTAGACAGGCGCATTACTTTGTGTAATTTATTTCATCACCCCTGCTCTCAAAACGGTGAAGGAAAACATCGTGAGGAAACCGGCATGTCCTAGAACCAAAAATTCAAAGCCCACATGGCTTTGAATTTTTGGTTCCAACATCTACCAATCCGCACTGGGCCCGCGTGGTGGATTATAGCCCATTCCCTCTCATTGAGAGGAGGCCGTGTCCCAGCAGTGGGAACATTAAAGGCTGATGATGAAGTTACGAGATTATTGTGTTATGTGTACGGTCCTGATAAATGATATACATTAGATATAATTTGATAAATATACAGGGTTAGTTTTCAATGACCGGCCAAATTTTCAGAAATGGTTTAGAATCGAAAATATTTTCAGTATAAAGAAAAAAGAAAAAACATTTTTTTTATAAAATTTCATTCCTGTCCACCACTAAAAAGCAAAAGTGTCGATATTAAAACAGCACAATTCAGTCAAACAGCCTAGATAGCCTAGGTAGCAATTAGCACACAGATACATTTGGCGGTGTATGCACGCATACAAGTGCGTTGATTCCCACTAGGTTTATGATTTAAGATTTTTTCAGGACACCTTCAAATGAATGCTATTATTTTATTTAATATTTTTCGACAATAATATGTAAAATGCACTTTGGGTTTGATATCTAGATTTTATTTTTAGCTGGTCAGGATGCTGCTGCTGATGCTGGTCAGCTGGATAAGTTTTGGCTGGTCATTGAAAACTAACCCCGTATAATGAAGGTTCACAAATAATGCTCTCTAACTAATACACTAAATTAGTACGTGGAAGGGCGATGGTATGTTATGTAAGCGGCTGGCGGCCCCCGGCTATCAAAAGTGCAATTCAGCAATCACATCGCTAAGGTCGCTACATATTCTTATAAAAGATTGTTTTTTTTTTTTACAGGACTTCAGTTTCCACGAAGGCAAGTGAAGCGGGAAGACGACTGTCGCATAACTTAAACAATATTTATTTATTTATAAATGTATTTTTTTTTTAATTTTAAAGTTCTCTTTGTATCTTATCAACTGGTGCCCCCAAACTTAAGCAACCGTAGTTATCATCGCGAAAATATACGGAGTAGAAGGGATACCGACGCACCCCCTAGAAATTTATCATCGGTTATTTAAAAAAAAAAACTCGTATTATCGTTATACGAGGTAACCGTACGTGCGTCGGTAAAAAACTTGATAACAATTTAACTGCGCCACCTAGGCCGCATTCCGAATTAAGCTGTAATCAATTTGTGCGTTCATAAACCCGTTCCGAATTACCGTGAGCGCGATATCGATGTGCATCGTGATTGAATCGTCATAGATGACCTCATGACATGCGACATCTTGCGATTACACCGACCATGCCCCAAATAAATATCACCGTGAGCTCTTTAAAAAATTACAGTTGTGTTCATAGGTTGCGTTGTTTTATTATGAACTTAGGAGTCGCATTTAACTATACATTATATTTAATTATCGTTGCATGTAAGTAATTTGTAATTCGTGGTAGTTTTTTACGCCGCTAAATCTTTGCCGGGAGAAAAATACGCTAATATAAACATTTCGACATCATCCTATATCTATATTTTATATCTTATTATCACAAAATCTGAATTATCAGAGTCGATAGAGCCAACCAACTTAACTTCAATTTTCAAAAATAGGTCTTGTGAAAGGTTTTGGTTTGGGGTTATGTTCACTGCGAACGCGTTCAAGAGCGTACAGAATTGATGACAGTTCTTAGCTGTCATAATTATGATATCTAAATCGGAACGCAAAAAATAGATGTGAGCGCTGTGAGCGATTATTTTGTAATTCGGAATGCGGCCCTAGTTTTGAGTTTCGGAACTTAAATTATTCAATTGAGTTAGAACTTTATTCATAAAAGGGTTAATAAATGCATGGATATCGCATTAATAGAAAGAGTACAAAAATCATTTATTCGTTCAACTTTTAAACATTTGTGATTTACACGTTTTATACATTTACCTATTTAGAATGTTATCAAAATAATAATTAAAATAGGACTGTTAATTTTTTTATGGTTTTATTTTTTCTTAGGTCTAATTTTACTAGGAAGATCCAAGGTAAAGATGGAGGGCAATTTTTGACAAACAAAAGTCAAGCTTACGCACGATTATACTGGGTCATTAGCTCGTATTCGGGTGCTCGAAAGACTACTCGAATTCGGGCAACCGACGCATTTATTACACCACCTAGTGTGAATGAAGTCGAACCCTGAAACCGAACCTTCGATCCCTATCTTTTATACTTGGTCGTTTGTCTGAGTTCCAGAGGCTTAATGGCATTCGGGCAAACGACCAAGTAATAGAGTCATTAGAAAGTTCTCCTTGTGAAGGAGTGACCACACTTCTTGTTTCGGAATCGGCTTTAGTATGTATACATTCAGTCAAAAAAGTATCGGGAATGGATGATTTGTTTATGGTTCCAAATTCAAATTTTTGTTTTTTTGTAGTTGTTAGATTGGCACAACTGTTTTCCATTTTGGCGCGGAGTTTGAGTTGCATCTGTTATTTATATTAAATACAGTGCTGGTTTTAGTAATATCATATATAGTGTGTATTGCGAATTTCATAAAGGACAAAAATATCGAACAAAGAGTTTGTCTTAAATTTTGCATCGCCAATGGAATTTCGTGTTCGGAGTCACTGAAAATGTTACAGAAGGCTTACGGTGAATCGACAAAAACTCGTGCTTATGAGTGGTTCAAAGCGTTCAAAAGCGGTCGAGATGTGATGGAAGATTTGCCTCGCTCTGGTAGGCCGTCAACGTCTGCAACTGAAGTTAACATCGCAAAAGTGAAGAAAATAGTGACTGAAAATCCCCATTCAACTCTGAGAGAGATAGCCGCCGAACTTTCTGTATCTCACGAGTCGATCCGTACCATTTTAACTAATCATTTGGGTATGAAACATGTTGCTGCTCGGCTAGTCCCAAAAGATCTGAATTTTCTCCAAAAACTCAATCGCATGAAAGTCGCTGAGGACATGCTAGAACGAGTCAGTTCGGACCCAACATTCATGAAACGCATTGTTACTGGTGACGAGACGTGGGTTTACGAGTTTGACATGCAAACTAGTCAACAAGCTTCGGAGTGGCGCCTTCCAACTGAACCGAAACCGAAAAAACCACGCCAAAGTCGATCAAAAGTCAAAGCCATGTTGACTGTTTTCTTTGACTATCGATAGATAGATAGATAGATAGATAAAACATTTATTTAGTGCACACAAAAGACATAACACAACACACAGAGGCACAATAATTAAATGATACAATTTACATGATAAAAAACAGGGTGCCAATATACAAAGAGAAGGACATATTTAGGAAATAAGTATAGTAACACCATGACATACTTCAAATAAAATCTATCGCGGTGTTGTGCACTCTGAATTCTTACCGGAAGGTCTAACGGTAAATAAAGAATATTATTTGAGCGTTATGCGGCGTTTAAGAGAGCAAATTCGACGAAAAAGGCCAGATTTGTGGAAAGAAAATTCTTGGATTTTGCACCACGACAATGCGCCTTCGTACAAGGCTATCATTGTGAACGAATTTTTGACCAAACACTCAACAAATACCATCCAGCAACCACCATATTCACCAGATATGGCTCCTGCTGACTTTTTTCTTTTTCCTAAACTCAAATTACCACTTCGTGGCACCCGTTTTCAATCGATAGAAGACATAAAGGAGAATTCGCGGCGAGATCTGAACTCAATTCCGGAAGCAGCGTTTAAAAAATGTTTTGATGAATGGATTATTCGTTGGCGCAAGTGTCGCCTTGGTGGCTGAGAGAATGTCATGCTCACTTAAATGTCTCGCTGATGGTGGCGGGTGTGTCGGGTCATTTAGTTCCCTTCAATATGGTTGAGTTGAATGGCGCCGGTACATGCGTCATGTTCGTGAACGGGCGCTGTCAGTTGGGACTGGTCATCTCTTAGCTGCCAAGGTTCATTTTAATTACTTTATTCGTAAATTGGTGATCTAATCTTTTACTCTGGACGCTCTTAGTGTGCACGTCTTTCTACATCGTTCTCACATATATTATATGTATAATCTCAAAATTAAAGATGTAACCAAGATTTTGTAACAATATTTTGATTTTAAAAGAGTGTCCATGGAGTTTCTTGCCCGTTCTTTTCCATAGAGATCTACGCTAGGGAATGGGCAACTACAGTACTTTCTCAAGTTATTATGCCTTGTGACTGGGACTGTAGCTTTGATTTTCTTTTTTGTATTTTTGACATTCAAAAGTGCCGTAATGGTCTAATTGAAATAAATGCTTTGAGTTTGAGTTTGAGTTTATCGTTTCTAAAGGAGCATACTTTGAAGGTGATAAAATAAATTTGGATGAATAACAGACATTTTGTGTATTATTGATCTTTTCCCGGTACTTTCTTGACAGAGTAGTATTATTAAAAAAATCAGCTGCTCCATACATTTTGAAAGTGTAGCTGTTGCACTTTTGTAGGAAATGGCTGATGTAAAAAAACTGAACACGTGGTAACCATTTATGCGTCGATTATTTTTTTCCACCTCCTTATGGGAGAAATGCGGGAGATGCCTCGTCATTCTAAAAATCATTATCGATTACAATGAGGAAGGAAACTGTGGAACTAATGGCGCTAGCATAGCTGGTTCCCAACATCGTCATTGGTTGAAAATGTGGTAATGTCATTTTATATCGCTATCTTAGATTATCTTTTCCTGTGTCTCCCCATTCCGTTCAGCGTATTAAATAAATAAATATCGCTGGACATTATACACACAGCGCAATCTAGTGCCACACTAAGTAACGAGGTTATGTTAATGTATTATCCTGTAAAGTATTTTGGTGTGTACATAAATAAATACATCGATACTTTGTGTTTGTAAATACATACTTATTATAAATACATATAAAAATACATATAAACATCCAAGACGCTCGTAAATAAAATAATTCCATGCTCATCACACAAACTGCTCCTACCGGGATTCGAACCCGGGACCCTAAGAACGTAAGGCAGGCTCACTACCGCTGCGCCATTCGCGTCGTCAAAAGTCAAATTGTTCATATACCACGGAATATTGACCCCCTTCATAACTAAGGAGGCAGGAAAAGAAATCCCATAACAATAATAAATCGTCGTTTTCAATAAATATAATCGCCGTCAAAGGGTCATAACTTTGATAAATCTACCAAGTACCTACAATTTCCAATAAAAATACATTATCAGAATCAGATGAGTAGGTGTATAATATCAGTGTTAACTTTATTAAACAGACGGATAGACTTAAGTATATTTGACTATTTTTATTGTATTATTTTGTTACTAATGGAAGAAGAGCAACTCTGATAGATGTTCATGTCTAATTATTTACTGTTTATACCTTCTGATAAACCACAAACTGAAAACAAGCCTGACTTGTTGCTGTTGTTGTTTTATTAGTAAAATGTAGAGTGATCCGTGAGCTCTATTGTTTTTGATATTTAGGAGCTATCGATCCATTTCACCTCTTGATCCGTATTTCCTGATCATTGTGATCCTCGTGATCCTAGGCTACCATCATCAGCCTGCCCTGACCGGATTCAGCAGAATAATTTATATTTAATAAGGAGTGACTGCATATCTGACCTCCATGGCCCAGTTAGCACTGGGTAATACGATGCCGCTTGGTACAAAAATAGTTCACAGATTTTCGGGCCACTGACACTGACTACCTGCACTGTTAGGACTGCAAAGATATACAATTGACAGCCGGGACCAACGGCTTACCGTGCTATCCGAGGCACGGAGATTTATTATTCTATTACGGTTTATCAAAAGATATTAAAACTAAGTTGAATATAATATATTTGTTTTGTTTCACTACCTTGTCAGGCATTAACTTTTTTGCAAATTAAACTAATTTCTGTGAAAAATAACTTTAAGAACTGTCGGAAGTTGGTGACTTTGTTTGTTTCATTGACTTTTTTGCCACCAACTTCCGAAAGTAAGTACCTGTTAGTGGTGATTACTTGCAATAGGTACCTATTCCTCACACATTCTTGGTATATAAGAATTTTATATTGTAACTGAAAGTTATTATGATGTCATCAACATAGGTAAATAATAATAAAAGTCAAGTGTAGGTGGAGGGGGTAAAAAAAGGGTATTTCACTTGTATTGCCACGCGGGTTTCTATTAAATGTAAAAAGAATCAGGGAGAAATTGAAATTAATCTACGGCCCTAACCTACGGTGGTCAGACCTGGTCACTCATCGCATCGAATAAGTCCCGCTTATGAGTCTGCCAAAGACCAATGGAATGCAGCTTTCTGGGTGTAAAAAGATAAAATACGGACCTTTACGCTGTACTCAAAAACAAGAATTGCAGACGTAGGCTAATAGTTTGCCAGGCTCAAAAAGGATTGGGCGGGTCGCGTGAGCCGCATGCATGACGACCGCTGGGCAAAGGTCTCAAACACGATGGGTGCCTGAGGATGGACGGCACCGCCGAGGCCGGCCTAGAAAGAGGTGGCGAGATGAGGACTGGTCCGAGGTGGCGCTGGAGAAGAGTACCTTGAAGGATATGGGGAGGCCTTAACCCAGCAGTTGGACATACAAGGCTATTAAACGAAAAAAAACTCAAAATTAAGATAAGAACAATATGTAAATAAACAAGAAATGTGTGCTGGGACACATAGTAGAAGTGAAATTTCAACGGACAAGTGCAAAAAACGAATCGCAACGAACAAGTGGAAAAACGAATGGCAACGGACAAGTGACAAAATTTTAACTTGAAGTTTTGGGCAGATTGTTAATTTACTTGTACAATTTGAAAACCTGCCCGTAAAACTTCAATTTAAGGACGCCTTTACGTTTTCGATGAACTCAAATTTAGGAATCTAAAGTCGCACACAGCAACATCACGCGTACGCACACATTGAACCACTCTGAGCGTTCGATTTTATAATTCACTTGTATAATCAGTCCTTGATATTTTTATTTTATTTTATTGTAATAGGGAATATGCATGTATTTTTTTCTTCACTGAAATCAATAAAGTACACTAATATCAACCCAAGAAAAGTATTAAAAGTTAAGTTCAACGACTGCTTGTCGCTCAAAAATAATATTAAACTGTGACTGTCGTAGCCATGATGTGACGTCATTGACCTCAATCTGCCTTGTTTACATCAATGTTTTTTACCTTAGTAAAATAATTTTACTAATGTGCTTTATTCAAGCATAAATTGCAATAACTCGGTAACTGTCCCACTGGATCATACTAAAGGGAAAAATAGTGTCCTACATGTTAATCCAGGTTATAAACTATCTAGGTATGTGCCAAATTTTATAATTATCACAATCAGGTATTATCATCACAATCACTATCACAACCACCATCACTATCTGAATCACCATCACAATCACAATCACCATCATCATTATCACAATAATTATCATCGTAATCACAACCATTATCATCGTAATCACAATCATCATCATCGTTATCACAATCATCATCATCATTATCAGTATCATCATCATCGTTATCACAATCATCATAACTATCATCATCATCATTATCACAATCATTAATTACTTACTAAAAACTATAACAATCTTCATCGTAATCACAATCATTATCATCGTAATCACAATCATCATCATCGTAATCACAATCATTATCATCGTAATCACAATCATCATCATCGTAATCACAATCATTATTATCGTAATCTCAATTATCATCTTCATTATAACAATCATCATCATCGTTATCACAATAAATCAACAGTAACCCTGTATAGAAATCGAATCCGCCATCTTCTGCATCTCAAAATAAATGTCATATTCGTAATCATCACCCCTGATAATCTCGGTATCGACACCCATATTGATTTTTAGACATTAAACCCCATCGCACCCCAAACTTTAAGTACTTTTAAATAAAAGTGTTTTTTTGACATATAGACTTTGACGCATATATTATATACTCTTTGCTTTGACGTCACTACCGGCGTTATCGAGGGACGATGTGTTTTGAGAGTGCGTTCCGTTTCACTTAAAACATGCTACATAAAACAATAAATTGTAAAATAAGTTATGTTTTAGAAACTTAATGGCGTCAGGGTCAGGTTAGCCCGCGAAATTCAAATATTCTAACGTTTTTTGCAATTTGCAGGCGAGTGCTAGGTTAAAAAATAAATATATCGCTGGACATTGCACACAGCGCTATCTAGTGCCACACTAAGCAACGAGGCTTGTGTCGTGGACACCAGATAGTTGATATAGGTACTGCATAGATACTTTTTTGTTTGTAAATACATACTTAAAATACATATAAACATCCACGACTCGGAAACAAATGTCCATGCTCATCACACAAACATTTGCTTCTACCGGGATTCGGACCCGGGACCCAAAGAAGGTAAGGCAGCCTCAATACCGCTGCGCCATTCGGGTCGTCAAAATTCAAATTATTCATATACCACGGAATATTGACCCCCTTCATATAAATTACAGTTGTGTTCATAGGTTGCGTTGTTTTATTATGAACTTAGGAGTCGCATTTAACTATACATTATATTTAATTATCGTTGCATGTAAGTAATTTGTTTCGGGTTGTATGTTAATTAAAATATTGTTCGCGACTGTAAAACGTATGTTGTTACAGAATTATAATCATCAAAATCATCAATACACCAAGTTCATAAAGGTGTAGGAACCAAAAAAAAAAGACAGAAAAAGTAATTTCTACACCTTTATGAACTTGGAAGGTTGTCAATCAAACCTGTGTGCAACATACAATACTGTTAGGAAGAAATGAGGTTTTTTTTAGGGTTTTAGTATTATGAAGAAATGAGGTTGTACGCAGCATTGTTGGGAATATAGCTCAGATTTATCATTAATCCTATTTTTATAATTCCTAAATTTCAATGTTCCGAACGTTCATAATTACTATTCGCAAAATACCGAATTTCAATAGTCCGAGTCCGACTTATTGATAATACGAAACATTAAAAATACGATACCGTTTTTTTTTTTTACCTACGTTTTGAGAATTACGCAGCAGGGGACTCTATAAGGGGGCAAATTATTTTTCATTATTTTTGCGATAGGACGCCCCGTTTTTAAGATATAAGCAAATTTAGAGCCTGCTACGACTCCATGACGCGTGCTCGCTACGCTCGCATTTTACATTACACACACCCACTTTCTGTCACAAATGTCGTCGTCGCTCCGCTGGCCTTCGGCCTACGCTCTTCATGCCAGCTAGCATAACTTTTGTCGTAAAAGTCTTTTAGCAGTTTATTCGAAGTATTGAAAATTGGAATGTTTTTCGGACGAACGACCCATCGAACATTTGATTCTTCGGACATATGAAAATCGGATAGCAAAAAATTAGTATTTATGACTTTTAGAATTATGAACAGTTTGGAAAGTTATAAATAACGAGACTAACAGGAAGAAAATACGTAACACTAGCTACACATTAGATACAACATGTGGTCCTAAAAGCTCTAATCAGGAAGTAGCTCAAGAATTTGTAAACTTCTTTACCGATATACCACTAAAAACAACGGAGGCTCTTATTTCCTCACCTGAACTCTCAATTGGCTTATTAAAGGCGAATGTGTCTGGCTGCCTGGCTGAATTTAAATTTAAGCGCATTAACCCTATGATTGTTATTAAAACTTTCCGGCAAATAAAAATCAAACTAACTAAAGATCTATGGGGAATGTCTGTCAAAGTTTGTACATCCATACTTGAGACTATAGCCCCTTACTTAGCTTTAATTTTTAATTTATGTGTAGACCAAGGAGTTTTCCCTGATTTAAATCCGGAGACAGTAAAGATACTAATAATTATAGACCTGTATCCGTGTTACCAGTTTTTAGCAAGTTTTTGAAAAAGTAATGCTTAATCAAATGCTCTATCATTTTAACACCAACAGAATCTTACATGATCAACAGTATGGCTTCACCAAGGGACGGTGTACAACTGACGCCGGTGTAACCTTATTAAAGCACATATTTACTGCGTGGGAAGAGTCTCAAGACGCCATAGGATTTTTTTGTGACCTCTCCAAAGCGTTTGATTGCGTAAATCACGACACATTACTTTTGATACTTGAGCATTACGGACTGGGTAAAGTTGCACTTAGTTTGGTAAAATCTTATTTGAATAATAGACAACAACATGTTCAAATAAATGGTGTTAATTCACAGGGTTTAAAAGTAAAAATGGGGGTTCCACAAGGCTCAATATTGGGTCCTTTTCTCTTTCTAGTATATATAAATGATCTACCCTAATTACTGAAAAACCAACCTCAAAATATGGTGTTATTTGCTGATGACACTTCCCTAATTTTTAAGATAAATAGGCGGGCCCAAAATCTAGATGACGTGAATAATTCAATTCAATACAAATATTTTATTTCAGAATTACATCCATATATTATTAGTAGTAGTATAACTTAGCCTAATATTAGTATTAAATTAAATTTACAATAATAAACAATGAACTGTTCGTTCAATGGAACTACAGTTTATTTGGATAAGTGTGTCTGAACACTTATCCACCTTCGTAGGAGAGGAGAGTCCTACCGGTCTGAAAACACATTCAGGATGCCATTGGAGGAGGAGTGCAAGCGCGTCAACATGGAAGCGTATCTCTTCCGCATGATTGCGGCGAACCCGTCGATGCGCGCTTCCGCAAACATCCCTGACGCACTACATCGCCACGGCAACCCCAACAGCACCCTGAATGCTTTATTGTACTGTACGTGCAGGTCGCTGTATGCCCGCTGGGTATACTTGGTCCACAGGCTGCACGTGTAAAACGACTGGCAGTATGCCTTAAAAAGCGTTATCTTTATCGGTTCAGTACACCGTGCAAACCTGCGGGCCAGCATGTTGCAGCGGACAGCCAGCGACCTGCGCTCCCTGTCTATGTCTACATTGTCTTTTAAGTCCTCAGTGACCCAGTGGCCCAAATACTTAAACCTCGAAACCCGACCTAGAGGAGACCCAGAGAGTGAAAGTTCAGGCAGCTGTTCGTAGGTTAAAGTACCCAATTTAAAAACCAGCCATTCACTCTTATCGGTATTGTATTTGAGCCCATGAGCCACTGCATAACTTTCACAAATTTTAATTAGCCTTCTCATTGCACCGATAGATGGGCTCAGCAGCACCATATCATCAGCATAACTGATGTTGTTCACGCAAACACCGTCTACGTGACAACCGATTTTAGTGCTACTGAGCCTACCTATCAGTTTGTTTATATATAGGTTAAAAAGTCGGGGGGAGCTCAGCCCCCCCTGCCTCACCTCACAATCCAACCCATACATATCAGAATATGCGCCTGCCCACTTAACTGTATTCTTTTGACTACTGTACCAATATCTAAACAGTGATATCACATCAGCTGGGACAGTAGTGTCGTGAGTGAGCTTATGCCAGAGCAGGTCATAATTGACCAGATCGAAAGCCTTCGATAAATCCAGGAAACATGTCATTACAGGAGTCTTCCTGTCTGTATAATATTGGCCAGTCTGCTTAAGGCATAAAATTGCACTGTCCGTTGATAGGTTCGGTCTAAAACCAAACTGAGCATCCTCGAGAACAATATGCTTAGCTAGAATTTTATCAAGCAGACTATCCAACACCTTAGCACAGACAGTGGCAAGCGATATCGGCCTATAGTTGGAGATATCGGAGGCGTCACCAGTCTTATTCTTTATTACTGGCACTATAATGCCCTACTTCAGGTCCAAAATTGGTTCACAGCAAACAATTTAGTATTAAATGAAAAAAAAAAACCAAATGCATAAGATTTGCTTTACCGAATGTTAAAAGTGGTGATTGTGATATAATATTGAATAAGGGAAACTTGAATTCGTAGGTAAAACGGTTTTCCTGGGGATTACGCTTGATTCAAGGCTACAATGGGGTTCTCATTTGACATCTCTTGCGGGGCGGCTAAGTTCAGCAGCCTATGCCATTAGAAACATCCGTCAGTATACTGATGTAGATACCGATAGACTGGTTTATTTTAGTTTCTTTCATAGTTTAATGTGTTATGGCATTTTGCTGTGGGGACGGGCTGCAGATATTGAGTCTATATTTATTCTGCAGAAAGGAGCCATCAGAGCCATATATAATCTACGTAGGCGCGATTCTGTAAGGGAACTGTTTTAAAGATATTGGCATCATGACGGTACATTGTCAATACATCTACGAAAACATAATGTACGTCAGAAAAAATCTGCACCTTTTTGGTAAAAGGGATGACAGACAAAATTACAGTACTAGAAATAGGGACCAACTAGTTCAGCCAGGTTTCAGACTCGCTAAAGTAGACTCATCTTTCATGGGGTACTGTTTGAGATGCTATAATAAAATTCCACAAAGTATTCTTGAACTGAATGAGACGAAATTTTAAACATGCATTAAACGCACACTAAGCAAGTAAGCATATTACAAGTTGAGCAATCGCTCAACTTGTAATATGCTTGCTTACATAGCTATTCTATGATATTTTTATCAGCGATATAATCATATCGCTGATAAAAATGCTTGGCTCAATGCTGGTCCTGCTCTACAAAGACAGGAGCGCATAAATTGATAGCATTAAATTGTATTGTTGGAGCTGCTGAAGATTGTACAACTATCTTTGCATTGTATAGATTCAATCTCTTTAGTATTATATAAATGCATAGCCCATATTGTGTGAGTACTATGTACTAGAAAGCTATCATTCACTGGAAACCTACGTCTTTTCTTGACTTGAATGTGCCCTGGCGGTTTAGAGTATGTCATGCTCACTCAAATGTCTCGCTGATGTTCTTCGTATTTTACTACAGGAGGTATGGAGTCGCGTTAAATACTAAAATAATTTATAATATGAACGTCTAATCTTACGTCAATAAATTTTTCAACTACCAATTTGATCATCTCTTATTTCTTTGGCGACAATCGAGATCCATTCTGCACACGTAAACGGATGTCTTGGAAAGCTAAAATAAAAAAGTGACATATTAATATCTAATTCAACACACAGACACAAAAGTATCTTAAAACATTTTTAACCAACCAATTTTGAAGTCCTGATAACAAATTATTACAACACAAATCTAATCCATGCATTCTACTGTTCTGTTAAACAAAAGTTTGTGCCTATGTTGGCGAGCTTTTTTGGCCAAGGCACACGCGCCAACATTTGTAGCGGTGGTTTAAAATCGGTAAATTTGTTCAGTTTAATGTTATTTGTTAGTTAGCTTAAAATATGATTTATTCTTCATGTACTTACCGAAAGTAAGACACTCCGGCCGTTAAATTGCTTTTTCGGGCATTATTATTGCAACTGTTGAAAACACACTGCGGCATTGTGAGACGTGTTTACATTGCCTGTGTTTCAAGCCAACTAAACAAAATAAGATCTCACTCTCAAGTGAGCTGTTATTTACCGAGACGGTTTTTTTGCGCCGACCCGATATCTAGTTGCTAATTGTTGATCGAAGCCTGCAGCCCCAAAATCACAAAAATGACACCCATGACAAAAAGTTGTCAAATTTTTATCAGCGCCATCTTGGATTTCGGTTTTTTATCCATATTCGTCATACATACATTCAAACCGGTTAAAATCATAACTCTCCTCCCGCCCATCCACTTCCAAACCTCACCACCGACAGCTTGACCTTATCCATCCAAATCCTAACCTTACTTAGAGCTGCTTAACTCCACTCATCCGTTTTAAAACCTCGCGCATACTTTTTTATTTCAGTTCGCAAAAGTATCGGCTCCTTCCGATTACGGTATACGATGACGACGGTACTCACACGCATGCACACTACAATATTTTCTAGTAATTTTACTGTATTTATTTTTTGCGACAGACCGATACACCCGTCCTTCCACGAGCGAGAAAATTTTTAAAGCGTCCTTAAAATTTTGTTGCGATTCGTTTCTCCCCCCTCCACGCGGCCGTAATGCTTTTCCGTGACTGCCTATTTCCTAATACCCCGTCAGTCTACCTATATAGAAGTTTCACTTCAATAAATATAAATAATCGTGGGTTTGTATTTGTAGCTAAGTAAGGCAAGAAAAGAAAACGTATGAAGCCTGCCTGAAAGAATAATAATTACCTAATACTGGATCAATTATTAAAAACATTAAATCTGCTTAATTTTGCAATAATTCTGAAATGGGAACCACAGCATCTTTTTGTCAGTTGGGTTTGGAAAATTTATACCTACAAGTAAACGCGTAGAGCCACAAAGTTGCACTCGCGTAGTTAGCAACAAGCGTCCAAAGCGCCCAGACGGCCCAGTGCAGACGAATCGCAAGGTCGCACCCAAGGTGACGAGCTGACGCACCCAAGGTTGCCCAAGGTGACGAGCCCAAGGGCATTGTCTGGTTAATGTAATTGGCACGCTCACCTAAGCTTTATACTGCAAATTTATTAAGATGCATTCCATATTATAGTTAGCTCTTCAATTTACATATTACGTCACGTCATGTTAAAATACAGTTATCGCATCGTCCAAATTAGAAGAGCATCCTAGTGAATTGTCGAAACTGTACTGATAAAATGTGGTTATAATGCACTTGACCTTCATAAGTGCGCACAATAAACTCGCTCTGTATAATTACTACGCTGTATGTAATACAATATACTCGATTGATGTTTTGTTATCGGTTTTAGCACATCATGTTGGTTTCAGCGAAATGCATGGAAATTGGTTTGCTGGTCACAGGGGACCTGAAAATTAAGTAAAACTAATTATGGCTACTAGTTTTATAGTTTTGGACACTATGTTACTGAGTGACGTTGTATGTTATAGTCTCGATAGGATTTTAGGTAGATAGGCGCCAGACCGCCAGTCACGCGTCCGGCCTTGCACAAAACAGTCACGCGTTCCGTCCGCGAAAAGAATAACAATACTTGCATTTCCAGACTTATTTGTGTTGTTTTGTCATTAAGTTGTTTAATTGACTCCTATTGTTTCGAAGGTAATTTCGTCACAAATTGAGGTTTCCACCATTTTGTCTTAAGTTCGTTAATCTACTTAGGTAAATCATTGATTTGTGGTTTAAATTAGACACAGTGTGATTGAGAATGTCGCTATAAATAAGAATGAAGTAACTTTCAGTTTCTTGTTAGGATTATTATGTACCTACTGGAAGTTGTGAGTTGATTTTAGATTTGTTTGTTTGTAAACAATGGCTGCTGCTCTGCCTGCTCCAGTCACAGGTAAGTGAATGAAGTAGGTACAGATGAATTACCTAGCTCATAAATACCACAATCACAATGTTGTAAAGTGATAATGCTACGAGTATATGCAAGAAGTCCTGGGTTGGGAATTTAGGATCGGGCCAAGTGTTGTTGGGTTATTCTTCCAGGAATTTCTCAGTAGCAGCCCCACAGTCTGGATTAGTGCCCGGCTGATTGGAATAGGCTCGCCCCTTATTGTATGGCGCTTAAACATATGAATATTATTATTTATGCTACAGTAACTCAACTCTTCCTCTAAAACTTCAGTTCCAGGTCTGGAGCAGCTAATGCAACTGGCTACCGTCAACATTCACCAGACCAGTTGGGGCTACAATGGCAACAATTACACTGTCTTTAGTGGGGACGAAGTCCTGTTCACCATGAACGAGGAAGTGCCTGACACCTTCTGGAGAGGTGGAGCCAAAAGAGCGTTTATCTTTGACGGCGTGGAGAACACAGGGAGAACGGTGAGCAGACATAGATGTACGTAGAACGTACCCACCAGGCACGTGTGCTGAGAAGACCTAACCTTGGTTCCACCTATGTGTGTGGTTCTGTCTTGCCTCAAAAATCTAAGGAACAGACATCAGCTACTTAGAAGCTTGTGTAAATTCAGTTTAAAATCGTTTTAGAAATAACGCTTTGTAAATCATGCCACTTGGAAGGCTGCACACTAGGAAGGACCAAATCTAAGGAGAAAATGGGAATGAGTCTGTATTTTTTTTAATATTTTCTGTTGGTTCACAAATCTTTTTTGTTGGCGCATCTGGTATTAAAAAGATTTTCATGTAAGTAATTGAAACAAAACTCAAAGCATTTGTTTCAATTAGACCATTACGGCACTTTTGAATGTCAAAAATACAAAACAAAGCTACAGTTCCAGTCAAAAGACATTATAACTTGAGAAAGTACTGTAGATGCCCATTCCCTAGCGTAGATCTCTATGGAGAAGAACGGGCAAGAAACTCCATGGACAATCTTTTAAATCAAAATATTGTTACAAAATCTTGGTTAAGTACATCATTCATGTTAAGATTCTCTCAGCCACCAAGGCATATTCAAGTCACTGAAAGATAACTAAATGTAAATACTTTACAGTAGGTACATGGCACTCACACATGTGCATTTGTGCAATGCAATTATACAATACTAAGAAATGGAGTCTATACAAAGCAAGGATATTTTTACAATCTTCTGCAGCTAGCACAATAATTTGCCCAATTAGTTTTCCCCTATGGTTGTGGAGCAGGACCAGCATTGAGCCAAGCATTTTATCATCAATGTAATCTACCAACTTATAATATGCTTGCCTACATAGTGTGCGTTTTATACAAGATTTAAATTTCGTCACATTCAGTAGTAGAATGTGAGGAGGTATTTTATTGTAAAATTTTAAACAGTACCCCATGAGAGATGAATCTACTTTAGCAAGCCTGAAACCTGGCTGAACTAGTTGGTCCCTATTTCTAGTAGTATAGTGGTGTCTGTCACCTCTTTTACTGAATCAATGCAGAATTTTCCTAAAGTACATGATATTTTCATAGATGTATTGACAAGGTACTGTCATGATATTAACATTCAACATACAATTAACAAGCACTACTATAAGCTTTTAGTCAATCATGAAAGTAAAAAAATCGAAATCTTTTTTGTTACGGTAGATTTTATTATGATTTCTTCTTTTTAGATTCTTTTTAATAGTTAAATAATCTTATTTTTTAATTTCAAACTGGGTATTTCTATTTAAAGAAAACACACAACAATGATTTTTTCTTAATAAAGTTCAATTTTAAAAATAATATAATCAGCTTATATGCTAGTGATCACAAACTTTTTTTGATGTGTGTATTTAGGTATTTACGTCACGCGTCTCTGTTAGGTATAGGGTCGACCAAATGCAACGGCAAAATGGTAATGTATAGTTGTTCAATGTTTGCATGGTGGCGTTACCTGTGTCATGATGCCATCCTTTGCGCACCGCTCTATGAACAAGTTTTGGTGCAAATATAAATCATAGGCTGTCACTGTGCATTTCACACATTTTTGGTTTATTCATTTTCCCAATCTGCTATATTTTCAGGTGTTCCGGTTCCGTCGTCCCAGTGGACGCTTTTTGCTTTCGGAAATAGTAGAGCTGTTCATGAACGATGAGCTGGTTAGCGTGATCCGCATGGAGAGAACATGCTGCACACCCCTCTTCAGCATCAAGGATCCACAGGAACAGCCTGTCATCCGGCTCAAGGGGAAGATCACTGAAATTGCTACCTTCGAGGTAATTCCGTTACATTGCTTCAACCAATCGTATGCCTTTCTCAGATCCGGGAATGGTTCCGCAGAAGGTAAACAAAAACGTAGAATTATTCATCAAGGGGACAAAGTAGTGTCTTATGTTGTCACGGGTGCTACATTGAATCCCGACTGAAACGAGTCCTAGGGTCATCGAAGACCACACCGCAACCCGTTCAGATCAGAAGATGGATCAGGCCGCGGCCAAGCGAGCCCTCAACGAGACTTTAACACCTCGAGGAGAGCGCAAGCGGCCGCGTCTTGATAAATCCAAACGGGACGCAAAGCGTAGCTACGCCCAAGCTGTAAGCTCCGATCTTGATGTCGCAGTCGCCTGCGGCCGTACGGGGCACATCAGCAAGGAGGTGTCAAACCAGGTTCTCGCGGCTATCCAGAAGAAGATACTCGTCGAGGCCTCTTCTCCCATACAGGACTCACCTGCACCGGCCTTCAAAGCGAGGCCGGTGTTCAGCAGCGGGGTCCTCAGACTATGGTGCGGGAACGACCACACCTTAGCATGGCTAAGGAAACTGATCTCCGAGTTGCCTCCCCCCACTAGCACCTCGCTAGTGGTCAGGAGGCAGGCGGACCTCAAGCGCCGGGTAAGATGCGGCATCTTCATTCCTGATGAGCAAGGGATCTTCGCGGAGCCGTCCGACATCGGGCGTGCTCTGTGCTACCAGAACTCTTGGGTTGGCATCAAGGAGTGGGTGTTGCTGGGCGCCAACAAACAGGCCGAAGCGTGGTACGTGATGGTCGGGGTCCCTGAAGACCAAATTCCGACCCTGATGGAAGCCGAACGCCGTTTCTCATTTGGTTTTGGTTTGGTTTGGTTTCGTTTGGTTTAGGTTTGGTTTGGTCGTTAAGTTCCAGGGTCCGAACGGCAGATTTGTCGACGTCCCTCAGGGATATCCGGCCGCCGAAGCCAGCGCTGGGACACAGGTGGAGGAGGCAATTCCCCCCCCAACAAACACCGCGGAAACACCCGTGGTTGAGCCTGCAGTAGCAGCGCCAGCCGCCCCTACTGTCGCTAGCGTGGGCGCCGTCCTCTCGGGGGAGGAGCTCGAGGACATCATCCTGTCCTCGGCCTCTGACCTGGAGGGGGACGGCTTCGACGCGGGCGACCTGTTTGGCGGGCTGCGTCTGGCAGGTGACGAGGAAGGAACGTCCAGCGATGGCGTCCCCTTCGTCGACTTGTAATGTAAGGTCCTGCAGGCCAACCTCCACCACAGTCAGACCGCGACGGCTCAGCTGCGGAAGTGGCTGGAGGCACAACATACGGCCATTGCCTTGATCCAAGAACCGTGGCCCCGGAACACAAAGGGCGATGAAGGAACATGGATGGGTTTTAATCAGTAAAAGTCTGACACTCCCTCCTGCTCCGCCCAGAGCGGGAGAAGTCATTTGATGATTTCCCAACCGAAAAAAAAAAAAAAAAAAAAAAAGGGATGTCTCTGCAGCTAGGCTACTGATACAGCGGGGGGACACAGTAGCAACTGTGGTCTCGGACCACAGGTGGATCCGCTTCGATATTCAGGTTTGTGTAACACCAACACTGCCACGGCGAAACCCGCGAAACACTGACCGTGCTGCTTATACACGCATCCTCGAAACCAAACTTGCGTCAACAAACTACGGAATGACCTACGAGGACACGCAACAGATCGACGAGCGTGTAAGTCATCTCACGAAATCAATGCTAGACAGCTACCATTCATCCTGCCCGGAGACCACTCCGCCCACAACGCCAGGGAAGCAACCGTGGTGGGGAGCGGATCTGAAACGTAAGCGCGGGAAGGTAAGGTCAGCCCTAAACAGAGCCATGAACACCTGTGCTGATGAGAATTGGGACACGTAAAAAAAATCCTATAAAAAATGCATCAGATTCAGGAGCTCCACTGGATGGCGCAAATACTGTGGCAACATCGAATCCTGCCAACAAGCAAACAGGGTAAGGAAAATATTGGCACAGCAGAACCCGAATGGGCCTGCTGTCCTCCGTAAACCCGACAACACACTTACCACCTCACCAGAAGAGGCGACGTGCGTCCTTATTGAAACTCACTTCCCAGGCTGCGCTTTCACACAGGCTATCGACTGGACAGAGGTAACACAAACACCGTCAGAAAACGACTGGCGCTATGCACACAAAGTCATCACGCTGGAAAAACTCCAGTGGGCGATCCGGTGCTTCCATTCTTTCAAGGCGGCCGGTCCGGACGGGGTCTTTCCTGCCTTACTGCAATGGGGTGGGACCTCTGTCGCCAACAGACTGGTACCCATAATGAGAGTGTGCCTGGCCTTCAGATACGTTCCAAAAGGATGGAAGGAAGTGAAAGTCATATTCATTCCTAAGCCAGGTAAGAGTGACTATACCAACGCCAAACACCACCGACCAATCAGCCTGACCTCCTTTCTCCTTAAAACTTTGGAGAGAATTTGCGAGAGAGAGCTGAGGGACGGCGTTTTGAAAACTATCCCACTCCACACTAACCAACACGCATACAGCTCGGGCAAGTCCACTGAATCCGCCCTCCATCTAGTGGTCGGCCGGATAGAAGAGGAGATTCACCAGAAGGGCATCTGCCTGGGCACCTTCATAGACATCGAAGGAGCCTTCGATAAAACTAACTTCTCCAGCATCAACACCGCGCTCTCTCGTCACGGAATAGAACAGGTACTAACAGACTGGATCACCAATATGTTAAGCAAACGAGTGGTTCGACTTGAAGGGGAACAGCAGATTGCCTTGATAGCCAGAGGCTGCCCCCAAGGTGGATTACTATCCCCGCTCCTCTGGAATCTGGTGATAAATGATCTCATCACAAAACTCAACGCGAACCATTTCTACACAATAGGGTATGCCGACGACCTACTCGTAGCTATCCTCATTTCAGGGAAAGTGACGGGGACAATCTGCAACCTCACTCAACAAGCACTACGCATCGTTGAGCGGTGGTGCAGAGAGTTCGATCTTTCAGTGAACCCCACGAAAACTGAACTAATCATGTTTACCCAAAAACGAACACTAGGCCCTTATCGCCTACCCAAACTTTTCGATACAGAACTCCAGTTAGCTGACGAGGTCAAATATCTAGGAGTCATCCTGGACAGTAAGTTAAATTGGAGTAGTCACTTAGATAATAAAATTAACAGGGCCTGCATCACCTTTTGGCAATGCAGGAGGATGATAGGTAAGAAGTGGGGCCTATCCCCTAAAATTATAGTTAGGTTATACTGCGCGGTAATCCGACCTATGATCACTTACGGGGCAGTGGTCTGGTGGCTCCGCACCAAACTAACTACAGCCTCCATCAATGCAAAGGCTTGCCTGCATGGCGATCACAGGCTGCATGAGGACTACCCCGACCGCAGCTCTCGAAGCCATGCTGGGGCTCCCACCGCTTCATCTGTTCATACAGCAGGAAGCGACGATGACGGCTGTACGCCTTAATACACTTCAACTCTGGGGTAAGAAAGAAACACAGCACACCGCGGTACTGGAGGGAAACCACAACGATCGGATACCTAAACAATTCGTATTCGATAAGAAGTACAAAATCCAGCTCAACGAGGATCACCGCTGCAAGGGATTAAACCCCGCGGAACTACGGATCTTCACGGATGGATCTAAAACAGGTACTGGCACAGGTGCTGGAGTCTTCTCGGAGGATCTCAACATCCACATAACCAAACCTCTGGGGGCCCACAACACGGTATTTCAGGCAGAATGCATGGGCATTTCCCTGGCATCTGCTATCTTGGCCAGGAAGGTTGTGGACCACTCAATTCGTTACTCTCAGACAGCATGGCTGTACTGCTAGCACTAAACAACCACACAGTCAACTCTGGGTTAATACACGAGTGTCAGCAACGCCTGAACCAGGTTGGTAATCTCAATAATATAACCATCCAATGGATTAAGGGACACAGCGATTCCCGTGGCAATGATGCGGCGGACGAACTCGCTAGAAGGGGATCGAGCATGGCAGCGGTGGGACCCAAACCTATCGTACCACTCCCTTTCGGATACCTACGCACACTGGTAAGGAACCGAACTAATGAACAACACCACAAGCTATGGCTAGACCACGGCGAGTGCAGGCAGGCCAAGGAAGCACTTCCTACTATCGACGGCCGCCTCACCAAACGCGTGCTTCGGTTGACCAAATCGCAGCTGCGCACATTTACAGCCACCATTACTGGACACGGCTCTTTTAATAAACACCTCTTTGTCATAGGAGTCACGGACAGCCCCCTGTGCCGTGCCTGCATGGAGGAAGACGAGACAGCAGCCCACGTGCTTCTGCACTGCCCAGTGGTTGCAACATACAGGGCAAAGTACTTCGGTAACCCAGGTACTCTCCGCGAGATTGTCAGCAACACCAAGACGCTGCTGGCCTTTCTCGGGGAGTTAGGGTGGATCGAATAAATTTCCCACCCGTACGCAAAATACGCGCTTTGACGTGGAGTTGCGGACACCAGCCCGCTATACAATACAATACAATAGGTATATAGGGATATGACATATATGACAGTTGTAGGCAGATAACTTAAGTAGAGTGATTTAGAATGTTGGTGCTAGTCATTTTTGGTTTCATGTGTGTCATAGATGGCGCTGTAATAATTTTTGAAACATGTTGCTGTAATACTTTTTGTAGTGCCGCTACTCATACATATATACTACTCATACTATGTACCAACTGAGGTAAGCCTATCAGGATCCTTTGTTGGTTGACATAAACGTTTCATTATTATGTTACAGCTGCAGACAAAAGACAAAACTCCCATTGGTAGCATGCACAAACTGTGGCGCGGCTGGAAGAAGGAATTTTTCACTCGTAACAATGATTTCATCATCAACTTCCCTACTGACCTCGCCCTGCAGTACAAGCTAGGTGTCATCGTAGCCTGCGTTTTCATTGTAAGTTTATAACTAGTTTTTATACATTACGCCCGTTATACCTTCACTTCACGAGACACACCTCACAAGATGGGCCTGGAGTACCCCTCATATTACTAAAATATATTTGAGTTCTATGTCAATAAAAAAATACAATCATTTATTTCAGGTCGTTTACCCATATTAGATAAAAAAAAACAACATTAATATACGCTTTGGTCAATTTAACAAGCTTCACTATTCGTGCAATAAATAAAGTTAATTAGATGACATAAAAATATTAGAAACCAATACATGTCAGATCAAATAAATTTATGTCAAAAGTACAAAGCAAAACAAAATATTTCAAAAATTAAAATAAAATAATTAATATGACAATGACTCAAAGAAATTAATTATGACAGAAGCGACACTCATAATATAAAACATGAAAGCTATATAAAATGGCAAATCAAACACTAACAATAAATGTGCTACAACAATGCCCAACGTAGGGGCAATCCAATGACGGGAGGCTATTCACCTAACCGGGCAAAAATTCTGAATACCAGGTAGGTAATTAAACTTTCTGGTGGAAATATTTAATAATACTTTGCCCGACCAGGGAATCGAACCCAGGACCTCATGCTCAGCGTAAGCGCTAGCGGCTGCTTGACCAACCTTGTCGCCTCGGGTTATAGCACTCCCGCTCTGGTTCATCTATCTTGATGAAGTCCCAACATTAGATTATTTTTGATCTGATTAATTTTCTCTTAAGAATTCACTTGGAAAACAGAATAAGTTTTGTTTGTTATTATGCAAATAATTTTTTCTTATTCTCACTAGTTACAAGGTTTTATTATCTATTATAGCATTGTTTTTGCTTTCCAGGACTTCATGTACTTCGAGGGCAAATGACGGATTCCTGTAGCACAACTTTTTACAATAATTAATACATTTTTAAATGTATTCTTTATTCACATTTATTTTAATATCATTGTTATCGTCATGAAAATATGTATATGAATGGCGCTCTTGGTGAACTTGAATCCAGTTGTAGATTTTTACAATTATGAAAGTCTTGAATATTGAGGCGCGAACCGTTTAGAAGTGAAAATGTATCAAAGAAAAGACTTAATTTGCATTTGTTTTTGCATTTTTGTATATTGTACTATGTGAACTATTAAGAATGTTTTTATTTTGGAATAACATCACCTTCTTCAAGTATAAAAATATAAGTAGGTTCAAGGCCTTGTTGTAAAATAAACTTGATAAAATCTTATTCTCAGTTGACTAACTTTAAAATGTGTCTATGCTTATAAGAGACACTAGATGCCGCACTAATGGAGTCTATAGAATTAATTTAATAACTTTAAAACTATTTGATTTTTACAGTTTTTTGAATTAGTGAGTTAAAATTTTACAATGAGAATAAATTCTCACAACACCACACAACAACAAAAATATAATATTTACAGTGTTAAATAATATTTTCATTGTTTTATTTAATTCATAGCACGAATGGATGGATACCTTTGACAAATAAAAGTCGATCTAAGCAAAATCTATTTTATAAAAAACCCGACTGAAACTTTTCTGCTTTTTAGTTTAGTTAAATGTGAAAAGCGCGTAGCAAACGCGTAGCGCTGCAAAATGTGGTTAGCAACAAGCGTCGAGCCATTATTCGGCCCAGGCCCAGTGCAGCCGAGGTGACGATCTAACGAGCCTGTGGGCATTGTCAAGTTAACATCATTGGGAGATTCAAGTCAGCTTTATTTATACATTTATACTGGAAATGTACTAGGATACCTATACATTTCCTATGGCTGGCTTTTAAATTTTATATGACGTCATGTTCAAATTATTATAGGTATCGCAACATCCAATAGAAGCGCCAAGAGCAACCCACGAAATGGTCGAAACTGCGTTTAATGATGATAATTTTGTTATTGCTTAATGACTGAGTGATGTTTTACACTAGTCTCGATAAGATTTTAGTTACTCGCTAAGACAATATTATTATATTACTAGTTGATGCCCGCGGCTTCGCACGCTTGACAAATTACATATACTTATACCTTCCTCTTGAATCACTCTATCTATTCAAAAACCCGCACCAAAATCCGTTGCGTAGTTTTTAAGATCTCTAAGCATATATAGGGACAGACAAACGCGGCGGGAACTTTGTTTTATAATATGTAGTGATAGTGATGATACTGGCACGTGGGTACGTACCAAGCTAGGCGAGGCGCGCCAGGCGCCAGTCAGGCGTCTGGCCTTGGACGGAACGGTACAGTACAGACGCGCGTTCTACCATCGTTCTACGCAAAGAATATTATTAGTTGCTTTTCCGAACTTACTCGTATCGTTTTGTCATCAACTCGTTGTAAATGACTTGTGTTTAAAAGTTAATAATATCGTCACAAAATGCACTTCCAACCATTTTGTTTTAATTAAATGTAGTTTTGTGACTTTAACGGCACAGTGTTTGTGAATGTCGCTAATGACGTGAGTTTGTGAGTTGAATGAAGTGAGTTTTTAGTTTTTTGATAGAACTATGGACGAGTGGTTGTGAGTTGATTCTAGGTTTGTTTGTAAACAATGACTGCTGCTCTGCCTGCACCAGTTGGTGAGTGAAGTACCTACACATGCATTACCTACCTACCTTATTAATAGCCCAATCATAATGTTGTTGAGTGCAAATCAAATACTATACATAATGACAGAAGTCCTGGGTTGGGATTGGGAAAAGTGTTATTGGGTTTTTCTTAAAGGAATTCCCAGTAGCGCCCTGGATTTGTGCCCGGTTGATTGCAATATGCTCGCCTCTTATTACTACACCTCTGCCTTACAGGCGTGATGTTATACATACTATTTATGATACACAGATGCACCTCTCAAACGCTTTAATACTGCAAAATTTCAGTTCCAGGTCTGGAGCGTCTAATGAAACTGTCGGCTGTCAACATCCACCAGACCAGTTCTGGCTACCATGGCAACAATTACACTGTCTTTAATGAGGACGAAGTCCTGTTCACCATGAACGAGGAAGTGCCTGACACCTTCTGGAGAGGTGGAGCCAAAAGAGCGTTTATCTTTGACGGCGTGGAGAACACAGGGAGAAAGGTAAGCAGACTTAGATATGCGCTGTATAACGTATCCATTAGGCACGTGTGCTGAGAAAATCTTTTCCTTGGATCCACCTATCTGGTTCTGACTGGTCTCAAAAATCTATGAAACTGACATCAGCTACCTAAAAACTTGTGTAAATCCTGATGAAAATAGATTTAAAAATAACGTTTTGATAGTAATGCCTCTTGGAAGGCTGCACACTAGCAAGGACGAAAGCTAAGTAGAAAATGGGGATGAGTCTGTATTTTTTTGAATATTTTCTGTTAGTTCACATACCTCCTACCTAATGTTGGCGCTTCTGGCATCAAAAAGGGTTTCGCGCAATTGAAACAGGTACAGGTATGTTCTTTTTGTCACTTCTGAAAGTAGAATGACCTATAAATGAGAATATTTACGTAACACGTCTATAGGGTCTAATGTAGTTGTTATTGAACAACTACATTAGACCCACACTACATTAGCCTTGCCATTGCCATTCTTTGCGCACCGCTCTATGAACAAGTTTTGGTGCAAATATAAATCATAAAATCAGATCGGCTGTCACTGTGCATTTCACACATTTTTGGTTTATTCATTTTCCCAATCTGCTATATTTTCAGGTGTTCCGGTTCCGTCGTCCCAGTGGACGCTTTTTACTTTCGGAAATAGTAGAGCTGTTCATGAACGATGAGCTGGTTAGCGTGATCCGCATGGAGAGAACATGCTGCACACCCCTCTTCAGCATCAAGGATCCACAGGAACAGCCTGTCATCCGGCTCAAGGGGAAGATCACTGAAATTGCTATCTTCGAGGTAATTCCTTTACATTGCTTCAACCACTCGTATGCCTTGCTCAGATCCGGGAATGGTTCCGCGGAAGGTAAACAAAAACGTGGAATTATTTATCAAGGGGATAAAGTAGTGTCTTATGTTGTCACGGGTGCTACATTGAATCCCGACTGAAACGAGTCCTAGGGTTATCGAAGTTAATCCATTGCATAGGTATACAGGGATATGAAGAACAGGGTGTAAAGTTCTACATCCCTATAGAAAAGGGAGGATATTAATGCCTGGCAGTTCTGGGCAGAAAACTTTAGTGGAGTGATTTAGAATTTTGGCGCTAGTCATTTGTGGTTTCATTTGTGTCATAGATGGCGCTGTAATAATTTTTCAATACACTTCCTCGAAAACTGGTTCTGATCGCACTACGACAAATCAAAATCAAAGCATTTATTTCAAGTAGGCCAGTTACAAGCACTTTTGAGTTGTCGAAATAAAGATGAAAATTAAATGTAGCTACAGTCCCAGTGACAAGACATAAAAACTGTGAAAGTACTTTAGTTTCCCAATTCCCAAGCGTAGATCTCTATGGAGAAGAACGGGCAATGTTACATAGGTGGACACGGGAACGAGTGATACACAATGCTGCTAATAAGGCACTGCGTTTATTCGTAAAAGGTCCTTTTGCATGGCGCAGCACGCACACATATATAACAATTCCTCCCCTTTTAGTTAAGAGTCACAACAATGAAACTTATGTTATACAACTGTGGGATGATTCTAAGGTTTCGCTTGACTGAGGATAGAAGGGTCATCCCCATCAGAGGTTTCGTAGAACTCGTCATTATCGTCTGAAGAAGCGGCACGTCGAACTCCTCTGCTTGTCGTCACCCAGGCTGGTGACGGCGGCATGTCGTGCCGGCTGCCTTCGGCAGGCGATGGCGACACAGTGACGTCTACACCGTTGCCCCTTGCGAGGGTGGTTTGTCGCACACCTCTCGTACTAGTCACCCAGGATGGGTGCTCTTCCCGCGGCGTTGCCGAGTCAGTCTCGTTAGTAGAGAGCGTCGGCGGGGGTGCTGACGTTATGTCTCGTGCGCTTACATTTCCGTCAAGAGCTGTCATTAATTGCGTAACATCCCACAGTTGTGTATTGTCTTTTTTACTTTTACAATGAATAATTTGATTTTTATGTTTTTTTATTTCCACTGAAGTTTCACTGTCTTTAATTAGATACAAACGTTTCCCTATGTTTTTTATAATTATTCCTTTACACCAAGTGAATTTATCTTTATTGCTGTAACGTTTATACAATACATTTTGTCCAGGTTGAAACATTTCATCTTTTCCTCCGCGTGCTTTAACTTGCGAGCACTGTTTGAAACTAACAGAGTTAGCCAACGAGGTAGACGAGTGCGATGTAGTTGACTGGTGCATTATGTCTAGTCGGGATCTTAGTTTACGCCCAAATACTAATTGAGCCGGTGACGTGTTTGTTGTTGAATGCACGGAGTTGCGGTAGTCGAACAAATATTTTTGTAGGTTTAGCTTACTATCCGTTATATTTTTTGAATTTATAATACTCGACTTAATACCCTTTTTTACGACCTTTACAAATATTTCAGCTTGGCCGTTGCTAGCTGGGTGATATGGCGGTGATGTCACATGGGAAATGCCATTCAGAGCACAAAAGTTTTTAAAATCTTGTGAACAAAAAGCCGTGCCATTATCAGTCACTATTAATTTTGGTAATCCGAACCTTGACATAAACTCGTAAATTTTTTCGATAAGCGCCGCTGACGTGCAAGATTTCATTTCGTACGCTTCAATCCATTTCGAGTATGCGTCAACAATAACTAAAAACATGCGCCCGTTTAAAGGGCCAAGAAAATCGAGGTGAATTCTGTGAAAGGGATGTTTGGGATATGGCCAGGGCGACAACGATGCCCGCGGCGGCGACGGTCGCAACTGTATACACGTATCACATGAACTTATCATTTTTTCAAGTGCTTCGTCTATTCCCGGGAACTACAACCGGGAGCGGGCCTCTGATTTTGTTTTCACTATGCCCAAATGAGACGTGTGAAGCTCACCGAGAACTCGTTGATGATGAATGAATGATTCCGGTATTACTGCTTTATAGCCCCTCATTAAACACCCATTTTCATATGCTAGCTGCGATTTACATAAAAAAAATGGTTTCATTGTGTCATTGTCATTTTTCTTTGGCCAACCATTTAATACGTAGTTAATCACTCTTTTTAATATTGCATCTTTTGACGTCTCGTTCCTTAAATCTTGCGCTGTTATCGGCAACGCACCGTGTGTAACAAAATTTATGTAAGCAGCGCGATCACTTGGTGGCTCGTCATCGTCGACCGCCTTGCCCCCGCTCGCGCCGCTCGCGCACGGCCGTGGCTCGCTAGCCCGCGATAAATAGTCTGCACAGTTATCTTTACTTTTTACATATTCAATGACATAATTATAAGCACTTAGAAACAAGGCATACCTTTGTAATCGGTTCGCCGATATTTCAGGAACACCTTTGTTTGGTCCGAAAATGGATAGTAATGGTTTGTGGTCTGTATGCAATATAAACGGCGTGGACCTTCCATACAAATACTGATGGAAACGGCGAACGCCAAATATTATCGCCGTTGCCTCTTTTTGTATTTGTGAGTATCTTTTTTCCGCGCTCGTTAGTGTCCGCGATGCATAAGCAACCGGTTTCTCCAGCTGATCGCTATCAATTTGTGATAATATCGCCCCGAGCCCGCTAGGAGAAGCATCTACCGTTAAAATGATTTTTTTGTCCGGATTAAAATGAGTTAAAATTTGATCAGATGTTAATTTCTTTTTTATTTCCAGAAATGCATCGTTTTCATTTTTCGTCCAGTGCCATTTCGATCCCTTTTTTAATAATTCATACAAAGGTGAAAGAATAGTCGACGCGTCTGCCACAAAACATCTATAGTAATTGATTAGACCTAAAAAAGATTGTAACTGCGTTACGTTAGTTGGAATCGGCGCTTTTGCGATGGCTTTAATTTTTTCTGGGGATTTTTTCAATCCGTCCTTATTAATTACGTAACCTAGGTAACTTACTTCTTCTTTAAAGTATTCACATTTATCTTTCCTTAATATGAGCCCTGCATCTTGTATACGCTGTAATACCTGATGCAGCCTGACCATGTGTTCGGACCTAGTTCCCGCCGTGATTAACACGTCATCCAACAGGCACAGCACGCCGCTGATGCCCGCCAGCAGCCCCTCCATGACTCGCTGGAATATAGCTGGCGCGGGGGCGAGACCGAATACCTACTAGTCTTGTATACGCAAATAGGCCGCGGTGTGTATTAATGCATGTATACATTTGTGCTAATTTAATACTAATTGGTTGTATGCCATTGATAAATCCAGTTTCGTGAAGTGCTGCCCTCCATGAAGTTTTGCAAATAACTCATTTATTGTGGGCAACGGGTACTTGTCAACCACTAACTGTTTATTAATAGTGACTGAATAATCTACGCACAGACGTACTGACCCGTCGCGTTTCAGTACAGGTACAATTGGAGACGCATACTCGGAATGATCAACTGGTCTTAAAACACCTAGCTCGACCAGTCGATCGATTTCTTTGTCTACTTTATCTCTAAGTGCGAACGGCATGGCTCTCGCCTTCATAAATATCGGCTTAGCATTGTCTTTCAGTACAAGGTTTACTTCAAATTTTTTAAACCTGCCTAATTTCCCTGAAAAAAATTCTGGATATAGTGTATGCAAAGAATCAATGTCGTCATTGGACTGAACATTGCAATTATATATTGGCGTCAATTGTAACTTAAATGTAGCTATAAAATCGCGGCCTAAAAGTGGTGGGCCGCCACTGTATACTACGTATAGCTGTATTATATGCGTGCGGCCCCTCCACGTCAGAGGCAACCGTACGCATCCCGCGCATTTTAAAACCTCTCCTGCCTAGCCTATCAACCGTTTATTAGTTTTTGATAGTGGCACGCTATTGAAATTGGATCTATACATTTTATCAGATATTACTGACACCGCTGACCCGCTATCAATTTCGAATCGCAAACTCTTGCCGTTTATACACACCGTTTCAACTAAAGGCTCACCATTCATTGATCGAATGTTATAATTTGTATGTATAAACAACTCACCATCGTCATCATCGCCCTCGCTTACCTCGTCTTTTTGCACGTATTTTACCGATTTACACATTCGCCGTAAATGGCCTTTCACGTTACATTTTTTACAAGTGTAATTAGCGAAACGACACTCCCGAGTTTCGTGATTAGAGTACCCGCACACAGAACACTTCACTTTTTTCCTTTCGATTTTGTATAATTCTTGTTCGGCAGCGGCACCGGCGACGCTCGTGACAGCGGCCGCGCTTGCGGTCGCAGCGGCGCGGGCGCTCCGCAGATTCTCCACTAGTTCCACAGCCTTGGCCAAAGTTAGCCCGGCTAAATCCTGCACATACAGTTTCTCTTTCTCGACTCCCGGCTGCATCCCCATAATAAAACGGTCTCGCAGCGCCTCTTCGACGTTGTTAAACATACATCGCGCCGTAAGCCCGCGCAATCTTGCCGCCCATTGAGACGCCGTTTCGGTCGGCCATTGCGCAGCTGCATAAAAGTTGTGTCGTTCTCCAAACCCAACTTATTTCGGCGTAAAATGTGTATCCAAAAGCTGTACTATGTCTTCGTATGGCACTGCTTCCAACGTCTTCGGCTGCGCGAGGTCGGCGGCAAGCCTGTATGTACCTTCTGTGAGTGCGCTCAACAATATCGCCCGCCGTTTCACTCCCTCTGGATCTTTCACCGTATCTATCTCGTTGGCAATAAACCATTGCGTGATCCTGCCCTTGAATGTCCTCCAAGTCTGCTGAGTGTGATCAAAAGTTGAAATAATGCTGAACGTTAACGACATTTTAATATTTTTACTAGAGTGGGTACTCGTCGCCAATGTTACATAGGTGGACACGGGAACGAGTGATACACAAGGCTGCTAATAACGCACTGCGTTTATTCGTAAAAGGACCTTTTGCGTGGCGCAGCACGCACACATATATAACAGGCAAGAAACTCCATGGACACTCTTTTAAATCAAAATATTGTTACAAAATCTTGGTTACATCATTCATGTTGAGATGGTATATTATGTGAGAACAATGTAGCAAGATGTGCACGTTAAAAGTTTCCACAGTAAAAACAAAAAAAAATACTAATAAATATCAACAACCAAAAAATTCATTCAAATAAGCCATGGCAACTAAGAGATGACCAGTCACAAATGACAGCGCCCGTTAACGAACATGACGCATGGATCAGCACCACAACCAATTGAGCGAGTGTATGAGGCGCGAAATCTGGGTCTGGCGATGGACCAAGACCTTCGTTTTGAGAAGCACGTAGCAAGCTCTGTCAGAAATTGTTTTTATCGCCTAAAAGTTTTATATAAGATGAGGCCTTACTTATCAGAATCACTACGGGAACAGCTTGTGGAATCTTTGGTACTATCTAGGTTGAACTACGCCGACACAGTCGACTCAGTCCGTAATGCTCAAGTTCAAGTCAATCGTAGTGCAAATTATTATTAGTTTTAAATTGCACGCGTGCAATTTTTTTCATTTTCCAACACGTGTGCGGGAATAAAAATTGCCACTGATAACTATAAGAACCTATACTTGGTCTAAATTGGTTCAATGCCTATAGTCAGAGGTGTATGTTTTTTTTTTAATTTCGGCAAAGCAATAATGCGTCTTTACGGAGTAAATATTTTTTGAATATTTAAATTATGATTATAAATAGAACATCATAAATAAACATGATTATTTAAAACTAATATTTACTTTTAAAAACAAATTAACATTCATTTGTGTTCTCAATTCAAAAATATAAAAAAAAAACTATTTTTTAGATTAGGCTGTATAACGGCTTCATACCTTTGCTTCTCCTTCAACCTGGCGAAAGGAAAGCGCGGAAGAAAAGAAAATTAAAATCATAGTTTCCTAATAATGGGGAAGGAAACTGTGGAACTATGGCGCTGGCATAGCTCGTTCCCAACATCGTCATTGGTTGAAAATGAGGTAATGTCATTTTATATTTAAAAATAGCCTAACCTCATTGGTCAGATGGAGACCAGCTATGGTGGCGCCATCTTAGATTATCTTTGCCTGTGTCTTCCCATTTATGACTAAAATATTTTTCGTTCCTTTATTTTATTTCTTCAAAAGTGTTTTGAAAAACGTCGTTTGATACACGTGGACATTTGTTATTGCAGTTCTCGGCTCAAAAACACCTTCGCCTACGGCTCGGGAGATAATTCCGCCACGGATGCAATAACAAACTTTCTCCAATTGTATCAAAATGTACTATTTCAATACACTTCCTCGAAAACGGGTTCTTATCGCACTACGATTAGGTTCAACATGCAATGTATCACACGCATGTGTTTTTTTATTTTTCAAAATCCACAGATAAATTACGAAGTTCAAATCGGTTCAATGCCTATAGTCGGAGGTGAATTTTTATTTTTTTATTTTTGCAAAGCAAATTATTATGCGTCTTTACGGCGTAAATAGTTTTTGATTATTCAAATTGTGTAAATAAATAGAATATCATAGATAAACATGATTATTTAAAACTGATATTTACTTTTTTTAAACAAATTAACATTTATTTGTGTTCTGAATTAAAAAACATAATAAGAAACAATTTTTTATATTACACTGTATAACGGCTTCATACTACTACGGCTTCTCCTTCAACCTGGCGAAAGATTGATAGATTCATGACATTCACATTCATTCTCATTCGAGAAGACCGAGTAAAAGGATTAGGTATTTAATTTAGTGTTAATGGTTTTAAATACCGTACTAAATAAATGGATAAATAAATAAATAACAAAAATATGTTTCTATAATTATTTTATTTCTTCAAAAGTGTTTTGAAAAACGTCGTTTGATACACATACACATTTGTTATTGCAGTTCTCGCCTCAAATGCAATAACGAACTTTCTCCACTTTTATCAAAATGTACTATTATATATAATATGTATATATTTTTTTTAAGTTCCGCTACACGAACATACATACCTACAAGGTAAGCCTATCAGGATCCTTTGTTGGTTGACATAAACGTTTCATTATTATGTTACAGCTGCAGACAAAAGACAAGACTCCCATAGGCAGCATGCACAAGCTGTGGCGCGGCTGGAAGAAGGAGCTTTTCACTCGCAAAAATGATTTTATCATCAACTTCCCTGCTGACCTCGCCCTGCAATACAAGCTAGGTGTCATCGTAGCCTGCGTTTTCATTGTAAGTTTGTAACCAGTTTTATTACATCCGCCCGTAATCACTCCCGTCAGGGGTAGGCAGAGTAAACTTGTAGAACCCCTATATTATGAAAATTATGTTTTCACTTCTCATGCTCTACGCCAATATAGCCCTGGTGTCAGAGTGTTTATTTATGGCCCATAGGCCTCTGATTTGGCTTAACATGCCGTCAAGAAATATCTCGACATATAGGCCAACAAAGCGGGACTAAAGTGACCCTTTTAGTGTCTTAAAAGTAGTTCGTTTTTTTTAATTTCCTTCATGTAACATAGACAAACTCCAAAGGGTAAAACGGGACCCTATTACTAAGACTCCGCTGTCCATCCGTCTGTCTGTCCATCCATCTCTCTGTCTGTCTGTTTGTCCGTCGGTCCGTCTGTCTGTCCGGCTGTCTGTCCGTCTGTCTGTCCGTCTGTCTGTCCGTCTGATTAAAATGATTATTTTTAGTACAGTCTAACACATCACGGGCATCACGGCGCTAAAATCCCATTATAACTCGGTACCTATTTACTACCTCGTATATAATGGGTAATTTTAGCCCCTTGTATTACAATGTACTATTGAGTCCCATGTCAACGACGGTAGGCTATTCACCTAACTGGGCAAAAATTCTGAATCTGGCTGGTAGGTAGGTGGTTCTGGTGGAAATATTTATTTTTTTATCAGATTACGAATGCATTCAGAACACAATAAGTTTTAATGTAAATAAATTATTCTTATTTTCACTAGTTGCAAGGTTTATCTAATAAAGCATTGTTTTTTCTTTCCAGGACTTCAGGTACTTCGAAGGCAAATGATGCAGTCCTGTCGCACAACTTTTTAAAATAATTAATTCATTTATAAATGTATTCTTTAATCACATTTATTTTTGATCAGGTGGCCCAGAACTTAATTAATCATCGTTATACAGGGGGTGGAATTTTGTAATGCCACCTGGAGGGAAAGTACTCTTAATACTGCAGATAGAAAATTTTACTCAAAGGAAACATTCCTTTATTTTTGAATAGAAAGCAAACTGCATTCAAAGATTTTCGAAAATTCTCTTCTCCCACACCCGGAAATCGAACCGGCTAAAATCTGAAAAAAATATTCCCTGTACTTTTATTGCATCGATCGTTTATTATCGGCGATTTATTCTCAACCTACGGTTGAGAATAAATCGCCATCTTGAAACATTTGACAGTGTTGCCAGGTACAAAAAACTTAAAGTAACGTTCCTAAGTCCTTGGCCAGACTGCAAACGCGGGTGCGGTGCGGGCGCGGTGCGACGAGCTCACACATATGAACTTCATTGGAGTGTCCATAGTGAGCACGCGGGTGCGGGCTGCGGCGCGGGCTAGTTGGTGCGGGCCGCACGCGAATCGCGCGCGGGCATCTCGAGCCATAGCTCGTTCATACAAGTGGCCGCAGTGAGGGCGTGGGCGGCAAGTGCAGGAGTGTTAACCCTACCAACTCCCAAAAATATTTACCCACCAAGCTAAGTCAAAATTCCCACAATTACTTGAAACCCCCACCCCCCTTTTTTTTTTGGATGGGAAATCATCAAATGACCCCTCCCGCTCTGGCTCTTACTGACTAAAACCCATCCATGTTCCTTCTTTGCCTTTTGTGTTCCAGGGCCGCGGTAACTCTTTCGAACAACCCGCAGCCCTGTCAAGCATCGGCCCTTGCGGACCCCTTTCTTTCGCTGACATCTCTATGAGGCGCGCGTGGAACACGAACGCGCCGTCCGTCGACACGGCTTGTCGTCATTAGACGGACGGACGGCGACCTAGCCCATAGCTCCCCGTCCACAGGCCGTGGACGTGCCACGTGGCCGGGGTCCACGTGGTGGCTCCCGGCCATTTATTTTATTAAATCACATCCTTCTTATTTACCCATAAATTGGAGGTAAAACCCCTAAGTTGGTAACCCTGGCGGGAGCGGGGATCTCCGATCCCGCGCCGCTCGCCGCACCGCGCTACCAGTCTGGCCAGGCAAACAGCATGCGTTGCCGCACCCGCACCGCACCCCGCACCGCGCTGCCAGTCTGGCAGAGCACTAAATATCGTTCGATACGTTCAGACATAGAATATTCGTAATTCGATGAGGGAATGATTTTCTTGGCGGGACATATTTAAATTCGAATTATCGTTTTTATAAATTCGTCGTTGTATGATGAAAGTTTTTAAGGACAATAACACACATCTTTCTAATATATTCGCATAATTAAATTATTAAGAATGTTGATTTATTTGAGAATGAATAGGCATTTTATTAATGTTTTTGAAATAAGGGATAAGGTGAGGGAATGACTTTCAAGGTAACAAAGTAGCCATATCTTTTTTTTCTTTAGCGGTAATACGTTTTCCTTTTAAACAATAGTAGTATAGACAGCGTACATTGAAAAAAAAAATACTTACGTAGTTAATGCATATGATACGTAAGTTGGTACATAACAAACAAAGAGAAGACTTGATTTTGCATTAGTTTTTGCATCTACTATGTGAACGATTAAGATTATTTTGAAATAAAATCACTGTTTTCAAGTAGGAATGTAAGTACAGGGCGTTGTTGTAATAAACTTGTGAAAACTTATTCTCAGTTAACAGCGCCATCGAGTTTTGTGTTTCAGAACTAACATCGTGCCGTGGAGTTTAAAATGTGTCTTAATTCTTGTAAGAGTTACTAGATGTCGCACAAATGGAGAGTCTGTAAACTGAAACGTGGGAATTATTAAACTACTAGAAGTTAGCAAGAAAACTCACCAACACTTTCATAAAAATAATTTATTAAAGATAGGTCGTAGGTCTCCTAAGCCCGTCATAAATTTAATTCTGTTTACGGAGGTAGGCGCGTAAAGTACTGCCCTGGCTTGTGCGTAGCTGTATGGCCGCTGGAGCCGAGGAGCAAGATGCAGGACCCGCAGGGTAGGCGATAGTGGTGCCGGATGCCCAATGCCCGTATAGGCGTCGTCGGATGCCGGTTGCCGGAGAAGGCGACTCGTCGGGCTAGAGTTTCGCCACCAGGTGACGCGGCAACGGTCCACACGGGTTAAACTCGGTCAAAGAAAAGCCAGAACTTTGGTCCCCGATATGGGGAATTAAGCACTGAAGTTAATGATTTAATGTTCCTTAGTTAAACTTTTCAATAAAATAAAGTTATTAGGAAAAGTTTTGGAAGTTACTAGAAGTCCAAAAGTCTAATAGTGAGGCTGCGTATATGTCGTCTAGTATATGTGAAGAGTGCTCGAGCGCGGAGTTTGACTGACCTCTGCAGGTATGCGAGCGCAGTCGCCGCTCGCGGCGCGCGAAGACATGATGGAGTGGGAAAAACTAGTTTTAAGAACGTGAGCGAGTGAGACAAAAGTACAGGCGTGATCAGGTGATTTGGTAGGCCGGAAACGATATTAAAATGACTTCTTTTATTTGTTTACCTTTTATCTAATTAGTTAATTAACAACGTTACAAAACATATTTTTATTTTTACCTAACTACGGCGAAGCCAAAAGGAAGGGATATGATTTTAGCATTTTACGTATGATAATCGTAATATGTCTTTACGTATGTTCCTCCGTAGCGCCTAAACTATTCATCTGATTTTGATGAATAAGGTGTCAAACGATTAGTAATTATGGCCCGGGTAACATAGGCTACATTTTAACCGACTTCAACAATAGGAGAAGTCGATTTTACCTTGTAAACCCCGATTTTATTAAGAGCGTGGTTTTCTAGTGGTCGGGTTTTTTAGTTATAGTAAATTCTTGTTGCTTGAATTAGTCAGTTTAAAATATACAATGAGCATTTTGTAAAAATATACTAACGCTGTTAAAATTATATTTGTTTGTTTTATTTATCCACGACATACAGTCTATAGAAGAATGGACGGAAACCTTGATGACCTTTGACAAGTGAAAGTCGATATAACATCATTATTTTATGAGTACTATCTATAACCGAAGACATTCAATTTTAAATTAGGTTTCAGGTAACATAAAATCTAAATCAAAATATTGTATTTCACATAGGCCTAGATGGGCACTTATAAAACGTTGAAAAAGGTGCACGGTTCGGGCTGGTCGTTTCCTATGGAGAAGAACCGGCAAGAAAGTCCATGGTTAGGTTAGGTTACTCTTTTCATAAGATGGAGTAATCTTTAAAAAGTGGTTATATACAGGGTGTAAAAGACCTCATCACGAAGCCGTCAACCAAGCATTCTGTACATCAAACTGAGTAACTTTACGCAAAAATTATTGCTGGGATACAACTTTTTTTTTGGGGTAAAAAATTATGTTTTGTTGTGGAACTCAATGTACCGCACTCAAGACAAGATATTGTGCTGATGGATGGATTGAATAGTATGGGGGTCGTGGAGGCGTTTAAAGTAAAAATCTTACATTGAAAACTTGTATTTAAAAAAAAAACTTGTTGGAACCATTACCCCCAATATCTCCGTAACTAGAAGGTTCCCAGGTATGGTATAGAACAAAAAAAATATCACAATGACTGAGAGAACAAATGTCTTTAAGAGGTGTTTTACACCCTTTATACATTATTATATTATCGTTTATTTCAGGTATTAACCCATATAACTTGTAACATAAATTTCATTTAAATTGAATCACATTACATTCCATTAAAATCAAAATAAAAAAAAATACTTATAATCAAAATTACGTTCAAACATTATAAAATTAAAAATGTTTTTTTTTCTCGAATCGTTTCTGATTCAGTAGGAAGGGTTCTAATTAACAATCGATATGTGGTTAGTTTTTGGTATAAGAAAAATTGCTTGACGTAACATGTTCCGTAGGTTTTGCACATGGTATCGCAGCATCATGCCAAAAATTGTAGTTGTTGGTTGTGACTATTTGACAATTTATACGCATAGACATAATTCATACTTACGTATGTTATCGTCTATCTAACTCTTAAATGGTAAGTATGACTTTTATAAAATGGTAGACAGATTGATTCGATAGATATACTTCTAAGGAACTCTTGTACAAAATTTCATGTTTTTGGACATAGCCAATCAAATTGTGCGTGAGGACAGAGGTCTGTGCCCCATTAATGCGAGAAATAAAGGCTTATTATAAAGTCTGTCATCGAAACCAAGATTTTTGTTGAATGGGTTATTACGGTACCCCCGATTAACATGTTGGTTACAACCGCGGAACAATACCGAAGTTCTTTCGCATAAGAAGTGAATTAGCGCGAAAGTGTCGTTAGCGCCAACTATTAGTATAATTGTTCGTAAGACAATATGCTAAGCGTCACTGCGGAGGGCGGGTTACGATCCAAGTTGCCAAGTTATCGCTTTTGAACACATCACTAATTATGATACAGTTATGTGTGTGTAATCCCACACTGCGAACTGTAGGACAACTATATATGTGTCTGATGTTGCCGATGTTGGGTGACAGCAAATGTAGGTATTCCTATTTCTTTCCTATTCGGTCTATTTGTAGTTTCAGGTATAGCTGTGGTTGGTGGTAGGTACTACTCAGGTGGCTCTTCCACTGCTGGGTTCAGATTTAGCCTGACTAAAGGGGATCGTATTACTCAGTAGATTGATTGGGTTGTGGAGGTCAGACCGCATGGAACGAACTAACCCAAAAGAAGCCTATGACGATTTATTTACTTAATTAATTACGATGGTTGTTTATAACTAATTACAGTAACGAAATGAGTTATACGCATAAAATTAAAATATACAAAATAATTATATAAATATAAAAGCAAAGCAAAATTAAGGTTTATGTTGACGGTTTGTTCCGATTTAAGAAGTACTGAGCCGGAAATTCGAAACTTTATTCTTTATTCTATTCTTTCGAAGCAGTATTACAGTTATCGGTAGACGGCGATTATCACTTTCCATTAGCAGTTCCGTAGACCAGTTTTCGAACCTTTTTTTTTTGCAAAACACTTGGTTTCATTTAGCTCAACGTGATTTTTGTATCACAAGCTCATATCACGAATTCACAGCTGTAAGGTTTTTCATCGAACCAACTTAATAGATTCGCCGGGCGTAGTGCTGTTTTCTGTGGAAAACACTATTTGGGTAAATTAAATACGAATAATTAACGTAATTGGCGAAATCTGAGTTAAACCGAAAAACCTCTGCCTGCCTTTTCGGGGATCCAGGCGTGATGTTTCACCGTTCCAGATTGTTGGTGAAAGTTTTTATACATGGTATTTGTTTGTTTTAAAATAAAGTTGAATTTGCAATAAAACTGAATAAGTACCATTATTAACACTGAACACGGGATATTTACCATGTTTACTGTTTCTGTTTCAAAGTCAGATACGCTGCATCGGGTTAGACTGGAAGCCGACCGCAACATAGTTGGGAATATGCAGGTAGATGATGCATGACTCTTTCTGTTTCGTGTGTCGGGAACAGAATCGAGTTGTGAGTGACAATGGTGGCGGTAACGATTGCAAAAAACGAACAAGGAAGAGGGTAGACCGCTTTGTCTGCTCATAAACAATTAAACACCCACCCGCAATAACTTCAGTTAATTCGTGATCAAGGTGCTTGCAAGATCGCCGAAATATCGGGAACTCAAATCAAAGAGTAAACATGGTAAAACTTCCACTTTCAGGGTTAATAATGTTGCTGAGTAAGCACCGCTTGGTGACAATAATGGGATAAGTGTAACGCAATGAATATAGTATGTGCCGACATGGGAGTGTTGTGGAGGACACACTAGGCACTCTGTATATCCTCAGGTTGTCTGCCACAAATCGGAGCGATAAGATCGAATCAAACATCTATCTCACTTTTTGCAACAAAAAAACTCTTAAGTAAGACGGTATTAAATAGTTAGTCATGAATTTCCTCTCTAGTTTACTGCTTATTTAGAGTACTGAGGAGGTGGAGTCTCTCCACCCTGTCCGGTACTCAATGAGGTAATGTTAGAGCAACGTTCGTTTAATCAGCGGAGAAGCATTTCAGTCACGACGAGATTGCTTCCCTGCCTGGCTCATCTACTACTTAGGTAATCATAAGATGGCAGGAGTATGAAATTCTCTTGTAGCTTTACTTTTATGAAATGATCTAGTAGGGCTTTAAAAATGGACGCCTTTTCATCTGGATGTCGTATAAGTTCTATGTTATACTTAATGAAAACTATAATAATAATAAACGGACTACTATTAAAAAAAAAAAAAAATGTGTTTTTTTAAAGAAATATTTAAAAATGTAAATAATAAGATGTTAAGATGAACAGAGGAGATAATAATATAAGCTTCAAATTTGGAGTTTATTGTATGAGTTTGACATATGCAGAGATCAAGCTATCTTTTATATAATTAGTATAAAAACGGCAATAGTCGCTGACAGTTTGGCTGCGGGCAGTCTCTACGCTTTGCCGCTGCGGTCAGTTCCAGTATTGTATAGTTACTGTTATACACCCTGAATAGTTAACCGCGGTCGCATTACGCATTGTGCACTGCATTGTGATAAGAATATGACAACTAAACACGGATGAAAAGAATTTAATTATTTTTTATTGTTTAAATAACCTCTCTTAACTTCAAATAAACTTACTTATGCAACATACCTCCATTTCCACATAAGACTTGTTGCAAAAACAACAAAATGTTATGTTAACCCTATTCAGGTCAAATAATGAACCCGGGGCCGCAATAATAACCGGTGTAACAGCCCGCATACTATAAATTCATGGGAATTAGGCAGGCCCGTCAGATAAACTCCCCGTTTTTGCCTAAAATACACGATTCAGCTGTAATTTTTACCGACCGCTCCTGAAAAAGCTGAGCTATGAAAGTGTTAAATAGATTTCAACAACTTTGTGGGCTCTTCCGTTTTTACGATTGTATTTTTGGGTTAATTTCTGTGGGAAAGGGGCGGCGAGGCGGGTTGGGACTGTGATTGGATCTTCAAATTCTGCTCTGTTGAGAAGTAAATTGGTTTAGTTCTGGGGTTCTCAATTTTTTTTTAGTACGAGTTGGCACATTCGAAATTGTAGCTTTCTGAAATTTTTCGTCAGTGCAATGTCGGACCGATACTGTATTACTTTTATCACCTTTTATATCACCATTTAAATGGCACATTTAAACTGTCAACAACAAATCAAGCAACTTTACCTACCCCGCAGGACAATACTAGCGTGATGTGATATTAAATGTTGTGTGACACACCTAAACACGGTCTAGAGGCGTCGTGTCGACAATCGACCACTATGTGTACTATCGTTTTATGTGGCATATTCTATGTAAACCCCACATTTAACATTACAAAACACCAGCCTGAATGCAATCGGTAATTACAATAAAACAACATTCTTCCATAATCACAGTAATGCATAACTATACCGGCAGATTTTAATTATAAGGCTGTGCGCTCACTTGCGTGTGGGCCGTGGGCCGTGGGCCTTACAGCGCTGTGCAAGCGGAATCAGTGTATTTTATATTTTACGGCACGGAAAGCGTATAAAAGTGATTTTTATTTAGATGCCGTTATTATTTATGAGAGCCGAGGGTCGGCCTGATTTTAATATCTGATGGCGATATTCAGACCCTACCTCCATGTATGATGCGGAAAGATACGGTATCTTTTGTGTTTGTTTTTAATTTTGGTTGTGGCAACATGTTGTTGTTGCTGTTCTGCTGCGTGCCAGGATTTTGTAGGCTGCTCTCGGAGTGGGGACACAACAAATGAGATGTCAAGGGTAACTGTTATTTGTAAAAACAAGCAAGTTGCTTTCTATGAATTTAGAGGTAACCTTTCATCCCAAATGTGCCGTCAGGATAGCATGTATCTATTTATGTATCAGTGGTCTTTTGTGCTTTCTAATAACACAGTGATAAAGCGACCAATCTTAGAAACATGCAAATATTTATTTATTTATTTGCTAACATGTATTACATTGGTTAGTAGGCATGTATTAAAATTTCATGGCATTGCATGGCATGACAGTGTTAGGACATGCACCCTGTAAGGGCACTGCGAATTTTATATATCAAATTATTAAATAACATAATTATTAATTGATTCTAATTATTTATTACAAATATTGTTATTCTTAAGAAACATCACATTTAATTATCTACTATTTCATGTAC
Source organism: Xestia sexstrigata (assembly GCA_941918905.2). NCBI lineage: Eukaryota > Metazoa > Arthropoda > Insecta > Lepidoptera > Noctuidae > Xestia > Xestia sexstrigata. The sequence goes on along the minus strand of OW799201.2, from coordinate 1,150,436 downwards.
AATATGAATTATTCCAAGCTTTCGAAAGCTGTCGCATCCAATCTCTTCGTAATGCCTTCTCTACATTTTACGGTTGGTATGCACCGGCCCAGCGTGTACGTGTACATGTATGTACACGACTGGCGTGGGTTCACTAGTGTTACACGAATGGCATGTGTAGAATCAGCCTTACGACATTTTTCTTTTTTGCCGTTTTGCAGTGTAGTTGGTAGTAACGTAGTACCCATTGTAAATAGGTACTCGGTACACGTACTTACATATTGCATACATTTACATATGTATATACAGTACAACGGCCACTATCAGTATCAGTTATCTCATATCATTCATTAGAATTGTCTTATGATTGATACAACTTTTTTAGAAGATCATTCCAATATTACATCTTGCAGTATAAAGGTAAGTAATCAAATAGTATAGTGAATTACTGGCTAATTTCTTTTCATGTTAAACTCATTTACGTACTGTGGATGTGGGCGGGATGTCTGTAGGGTAGATTACCTATTTCAGAATTAAGTATATTTGAATAGGTCTCTCTCTTTTTCAGAGCTAATGGCATTAGGTAAGCGACTAGTAGCCTACTAAGAGGTATTCTACTGTTATTAGGCATGAATTCAGAAAAATGTTCTATAGCTGTTAATGAGTCATTAAAAGCTTTAAAGAATCTTTATATTTATTAGTGAAATAATTTTCGAATTCGGATCAGTAGTTCGGAAGATATAAGACATCCGAACTGTTATTAAAACTTTAGCTGTTTATAATATTAGTGTAGAAGTGTTTGTTCAGTGTAAATTCCCCCTAACAATGTATTGATAAAAACCGATAGATTCCGTGTAACGGCCCGTATAAGCCGGATTTATTAATTTTGATAACAAAATGTCCAATAGATGCGCGCGTGCGATGCGCTGATGATTCCATTTATTGCCCTGATGGGTTCCGTAATGATGGGTGGCGCCATTCCCAGGGTTATCGGATTAGCAGACGTGGAATTACGAATAAAGAGTAAATCTTATAAACTAAACTCGTACTCCTAGCTCGAACATTGTTGTGGGTTTATGTTAACTATGCCAAGTGATGAGCTTCTCCCTACATATTTGTCAACATGTTTGAATTTAAGTTAGGTTCTAGGAACTGTTTCTATTGCACTGATGTTTGTGGTTATTTTGAAGAGACAAAGCCATATTCACTCAGATGATGTTTCCAAAATTCCATTGATTTTGAGCTCTATAATTGATTTATAAACATGATGTAAAATGTATATTAAAATAACCGTCCTTTTGATTAATAACGCTTATTGGTTATTTAATGTCGGTACAAAAGTATTTAGGTAAAAGACCTTTATTAAGCTAAAAGTAATATCACGATAATAACTGAGAGACTTCTTACCAATATCCTACCTACTTCATAAAATAATCGCCATTTACTCAGAAAAATCAGGAATACGTGTTTCCAATAAGAATAGATCCTCTTGAATCGGCTGATTAGGCGATATTCCGCCCCAATTCGTCTGACAGACTAGCCCTGATACTTATATACCTTATTTGTATAAAGAATATAAGTATTATGGTTAGGTTAAATTAGGCATCTGATCAACTACCTCTTGTGGTAATTGAGGGGGGTGTACGTGACGCGGGGGTTCTAGACAAGGAGATTAAGTGGTGCTTGACCTTCAGCTGTGATCTTCAACTGTTTATGTACGATGTATGTTAGTTGTAGGTCTGTAGGGCTTGCGGATGTTTGGAGCTTAAGGTAGGTTTTACATACATAACTTAGTAGTACCAAGAAATGAGGTGTAGTTAGAGTCTGTGGGGTGATGATGATGGGTATTTATAGTGCCGTCAAGGGATTGTTAACACTTTCACTGCCGCTGATGCCTGATACTCTCAGTGTGTTTTGCGTTTTTAGTATCAGCTGTAGATATAATAGGTACTTGTAATTATGTAGTGTATTTGTCGCGATATGCAAGCAACTAAGCAGTACCCTAGAGGTCTTCGTTAAAAGAGAGGTGGCATCAAAAATCTTTAAGGGGTCTCACAATTTTTCGTATTGAAATATCCGTGCTTGAACTAGAAATATTCCTATTAAGAAACGATCACAAATGTGCGTTAATTCTAAACCGATTTAATTATTTTTGATAGGGTCATCAAACTCGGTAATTGGTTTTTACAGTTTACACAAGTCTATGATAATCTCGTGTAGCAGCCCAGTGGCCACTGCGCCCAGTTCTCAGTTACCTAGGGCTCTAATCTTATTTGGGTCTAAAGTGTTTGCGTAAAATTTTATGTTAATGTTCTCGTTATTATTATGTTCGTTCGGGAATAGGGTTTCCACTGAAAAGATTCTCTTTAGGAAATGTATTCTTATTAACTGATTTAAGTAGATAGGTTGTAGAATGTAAGCTGTAATCTTTGATTATATAATGTCGCTGTAATGTGTGTTTTTACATGTTTTTTTTCTTACATTTTTGGATATTATTAACCTGAAAATTTAAGCATTCGTCCTCTCTAGGTAGCTTCATGGTCATTTCCTGGAGGCTTAACATACCTTTTACTTTGTAATTCATGTTATTTAAGTTTTTCTCTAGATTTTTATTTCTCTTGAAATTTTGTTTACGTTTGTAATGTAAGTGAGTGACAGGCTTAGTTTTATTTTTAATTTATTGCTGAAGCTAGTTGTAGGTTTTATAGGTAAATCACATCGACCTCATTATCTTTTCTTTTTATTATGTTCTAGAAAATCTTTCTAAATTATAAAATGTCAATCATCTGGAGATGACAGGAGCCAGGTGGTGGATTTTTCAGTTTACGTTGGGAGCTCAGATCAGCAAAGTTTTATAAGAGCGAATTTAGAGGGCAGTTTCCCTCCTCTGAAGCTTTAATCCGGCCTCCCTTTGCCGCATTTAAAAAAATGAAGTCGCTATTAGCGACTTTAGATAGGCATGACATCGCACCGCGCGTCATCCACAACACCTCGACACCTGATGCCCGAGCTGCACGAGCCTGAGAAGAAGACTGATGACGGATGTCCCTGGGTCCTCCTCTACGGCCTGAAGACTGATGTTCCTCGGCTCTGCGCTGCCTGATGACTGATGTACCTCGGCCCTCCTCTACGGCCTGAGTGGATTTTACTTGGCTCTTCATTCCATCCTGTGCTCATCTTCAGTTCCATTCGCTGGTGGTTTCTCTGGCCTATTTAGTGGATAGGTAGCTCCAGCTCCATTTAAGTTAAGTTATTTATAATAAATTCTTATAACTCGTCCCCTTAACTATTTCTTTTAACCGTACTCTCCTCCAGACGAAAGTTAGGTAGGTGAGTGCTCTGTGTGACCTTACAGTTTTTTGGCTCCTACCGGGAAAATGTTAACGTTACAAAGCTTTGAAAAAAAGTTAAAAATGAAATTGGAATATAATATTAAGTATGTATCTATAATTAAGTTATCTTCAATGTCCATAGGGACTATAATTATTTACTATTTTTTTCCATGTAAGTTTGCATCATCGTCTAATATTAAGTTAAATGGCAATGTAATCTAATAAAGTATTAAATTTATGGTATGCTGGGCATTTGATGCAAAGGAATGAGGAAATTGTCGCAAGAATTTTTCGAGACACTGTGAATGACTATGAGAGTTGGAAAAGACCAAAGAAACGATGGATGGAAGGCCTGTGTGAAAGATGAACGGAAAGAAAGGAGGACTACTACGATAACGATTAATAGAGAAGTTTAAAGAAGAAGAAATACTTAACTCTCTCTAAATAAATTGAGATGAGACGAGAGGAGAATCATTAACAACGGTGAAACCCATGCATTTTTTATCACACATCTACAGACCCCGGTTTGGCGTAGAAACATCTGACGTATCCGGCCATCTTTATAAATACATGTCCCATGACAGCCCTGCATTGAAGTTCGTTGTCCCGGCTATAATGAGGGGTCTTTATGGCCACATTACACTTAGTAATAGCGTGTGTGCATACATTACCCGGCTGCATGTATAGACACAGCTCTAGTGGGTACGTCCGTCTATCAGCAGTTATTTTAATGACATGTTTTGAGCTAACTCTGGTGATTTGGTCTGTTACTATTTTGTGATATCGGTTTTCTTTCAATTGATCCATCGTTTTAATACCTAAATGTTGTGCATGAATGTGATTTTGACTTTTAAACTAAGTTTATGTAAAGCATATTAATCAGTACTGCAACTGCTTTTGGCGAATGATGTTGACAGAAGGGCGGCGCTGATGACAAATATTTATGAAAAATTATGTTGACATAGCAATTATGTTATTTGTAATGTTTGGAAGAAACAAAATGGCAGCGTTATTCCGCGTCAAAAGAACTTTCCTCGCTCCATACGTAACTAAACATTTGAGCTAGAAAGCTAACTATACAGTTTGAAGTTGCAAACATAGCTATGTGGAATTCAAAAGTTCAGATTCTATAGAGGTAGCCGTCTCCTGTCGTTCGCTCTCGTCTTCTCCCTTTTTTGTCTATTATTTTATTGTAGTTCTTTATAAGCATGTCTGAAACTAACTTAAATACTTATCAACAAATAGTAAGTCTTCAATACAGTCATCGAACTTGCTAGCCGAAGTGTCGAACGCTTAGCTTGTCTGACTACCCTCCACAATGACTACTTCTAAACTAGCCTAAGTTGACGGCTCTATGGCTAAAGTTGTTCCTTGAACTTAGCCCTATTTGAGAAGATTCAAGCATATTCATGGATATCTGTTAGATTATCAGTCAACCAATATATCGTGTATATTGGTTGACTTGTCTAACATGGGTTACATGGGCACAGCTACGCGCTTTTCTGATTCTGATCTGATGGGGATTTTTGTTACTTTTGGTCAAATATAAACAGCATTTTTTTTACAAAAATCGTTGGTGCTCTCTAGGAATTTCTCCTGTATCTTGGGTGCGTTTACAAACATTTAAACTCACGTACAAAAACAGCCTGTAGGCCACACAAATATTTGTTCCGTGCGGGAATCGAACCCGCGAGCGCAGCAGGCAATCTCCCAGCCACTGCGCCAACCACGCCGTTTTGTTTTTTTTTTGCCAAATGTTTGTCATGATACCTCTAAATAATTGAATTAATTGATTGACTGGTTTGTGTGTGTGTGCTAAGACGTGAGTGGAATTCCAAAAAGAAACTTATTTGTATGTTTGTTTGAGACGGTTTAGAGAATGTGACATTTTATCAGTGGTAATGTTTACATAGCTGCTGGAATGTATTGATTTTCTAAATAATTGACATAGGCTTGTACTGACATACAGTTTCAAATTAGAGTAGGAATGATCTCGCACCATATTGTGACGTCATAGCTATCAAATTAGAGTAGGAATGATCTCGCACCATATTGTGACGTCATAGCTATCAAATTAGAGTAGGAATGATCTCGCACCATATTGTGACGTCATAGCTATCAAATTAGAGTAGGAATGATCTCGCACCATATTGTGACGTCATAGCTATCAAATTAGAGTAGGAATGATCTCGCACCATATTGTGACGTCATAGCTATCAAATTAGAGTAGGAATGATCTCGCACCATATTGTGACGTCATAGCTATCAAATTAGAGTAGGAATGATCTCGCACCATATTGTGACGTCATAGCTATCAAATTAGAGTAGGAATGATCTCGCACCATATTGTGACGTCATAGCTATCAAATTAGAGTAGGAATGATCTCGCACCATATTGTGACGTCATAGCTATCAAATTAGAGTAGGAATGATCTCGCACCATATTGTGACGTCATAGCTATCAAATTAGAGTAGGAATGATCTCGCACCATATTGTGACGTCATAGCTATCAAATTAGAGTAGGAATGATCTCGCACCATATTGTGACGTCATAGCTATCAAATTAGAGTAGGAATGATCTCGCACCATATTGTGACGTCATAGCTATCAAATTAGAGTAGGAATGATCTCGCACCATATTGTGACGTCATAGCTATCAAATTAGAGTAGGAATGATCTCGCACCATATTGTGACGTCATAGCTATCAAATTAGAGTAGGAATGATCTCGCACCATATTGTGACGTCATAGCTATCAAATTAGAGTAGGAATGATCTCGCACCATATTGTGACGTCATAGCTATCAAATTAGAGTAGGAATGATCTCGCACCATATTGTGACGTCATAGCTATCAAATTAGAGTAGGAATGATCTCGCACCATATTGTGACGTCATAGCTATCAAATTAGAGTAGGAATGATCTCGCACCATATTGTGACGTCATAGCTATCAAATTAGAGTAGGAATGATCTCAATTCTCAATTCTCAATTCTCAATTCTCAATTCTTTATTGCATACCATAATGTTTATAAGGTGGAGGAAAATAAATAATGTTACAATTATGGACCCTGTCGGGCGCAGCATAGACTAAGTAGGAGAGAGGAGGAAGACTACTGGCTTACTTCAGTTATTATCTAATACGAATTTAATTTAAATTAACAATTATTGCTTTATAAATTACATAGATTTATTTATTAGACATTGTAAATTTAAAATAAAATTAAATAATATAATATCATAATATAATTTATTGCTTTATTGATTTCTTATTGTCTTTATTTATTACGTAATTAATTTTTATTATTCTTAATGTGTATCTGTTTTCCATATTATCATGGGTAGGTGTGCGTGGCTCTAACGAGTATTTGTAGAAACAATTCGATAGTGACGTACTCATAGTTTATCATTTAAGTATTCGCTTATACTATAGTAGCATTTGCCTAGAAGGAAAAGCTTTAATTTATTGATAAAAGTGTTATATTTATTTAAATTCTTTATTTCTTCGGGTAACTTATTGTAATTTTTTATGCACATGACCAAGGTACTATTGGAGTGCATTTTTAGTCGCGATGTTGGTAAGTTTAGCCTATTTTTGTGTCTTAAAACAATTTTTGATTGTATGTCCTCTCTTTTTGTAAAGAATTCTGGATACTTTCGCACGAACTTACAAACTTCAAATATGTAGAGACAGGGTAGGGATAAAAACTTTAATTCCTGGAAGTGGGATTTACAGCTATCGGTGACTTCAATATTTACTAAGATTCTAACTAGTTTTTTTTGTAGGGTAAATAGCGTGGGCGCGTCAGTGCTGTTGCCCCATAAAATGACACCGTATTTAAGCCATGCGTAGGCGTACGCGTAGTACGTTACTATTGCAGTTTTAAGGTCTGTTGTTTTTTTAATCTCGCGGAGGGCGTATGAGAATTTTGATAATTTTGCTCTTACTCTCTGAATGTGTGACTTCCAATTTATATGTGTATCAATATTTATGCCTAGTAGGGTGATCTCGCACCATATTGTGACGTCATAGCTATCAAATCGAAGAAGCTCGGTAGGATCAGCAAAAAAGATATCAAATTCAAATTACTTATTTGTAAAACATAGGTACAAATTACAATATAATAAGATCTAATTCGAATGACAGGATCGCTGGTTGGCTATGTTTTGTATTGCCAAAAATATAACAAAACCGGATTTAGATTGGCGTCAAACCGAGCAAAGTCTGCGCACCAATACAGGTTGAGAATTTGCCATCATGGCATAAAACTATAATGTGTATAAACCAGTCGCTTCTAAGATGTTGTTTGAATTAATACTTCAACGCTCTTCAAAAAACGATAATAATATAATAAAAGGAAGTATTTTCTTTTGGTAACCTTATTATTTAAGTGACAGTTGACAGATAGAAATCATTGACATTCCCATTCTTATTTGAAACGCATAATACACAGGTTTTGTTTCCAACTCTAAACAGAGAGCACCCTCGTAACAGAGAGAGTGAGAGAAAACTTTAGGGATAGAGATATTTCAAGGATGTCGACTGCTTAAACTCTCTGATTGACTTACAGCTACCTAAACAAGGAGATCATAGCTAATATGTTATGAACATCCTAGAGGCAGGGTACGTAACTTTAGGGTCATTTTCACACGTGGGAGCCTGCACAGTTAATATCATTAATCTTCGTTGAAAATTCATAACCAACTAAACTCAAGGTAGCTCCCGGGGGTATAGACAGGGATGTATTAAAGTGGTGCGTTCAAATAAATATGTAATGAATTTGTCCGTCCGGCCGTGCGGCTCGGGGGAAAACGATTTTGTTGTGACTAATAAGCCTGAATTGTTGAAGGGTTGTTTCTCATATTATGTGATGTATTGTGTTGTTGTTCAATTTAATGACGTTTTCTGTGAATATATGTAAACGTTTCGTTTTTATGCTGGTGAATTGAAATTTTCTTTTGACTGACAAATTCAAGAAAAATGTGCATGGCCTATTCACAGTGCCTTGGTTTCCAGGGGTACGGTTTTAAAGTTGAAATGTTTTTCTGACAGGAACATAAAGGGATGTCTCCAGCCTGGGCTGACAGGCAGGTTTGACACTGTCAGTGGCACGATATCTGCGTAATTAATGCATTATTGTATCATGTTTAAGTGATGTATGCTCTCTTTGAACCCGTCGTGTATGCAAAGGTGATTTCTATTCAAATCCTTGTTTATTATCTATGTAAGTTCCTGTTAAACGATTACTAACTTTATACTATTATGAAGAAGTTTATTCCGTAGTATGTTAGGTACTATTAAAGAAGTCATAAAGGAGTCGTATATTATGCATGTTTAATTACATTTGTTTGCATGTTTTGGAAATTAATCACAAACGCAGTATAATCATAGCTCACACTAGATGCCTCACCGTACTGGCGCAGCAACTTGCAGCCAGTAAGTACTTGCCAAAACAGATGAACGCAGAAGTTGAAGTTGATGCAAAGCGCAACATGTAGTTTGGCGCTTCAAGATCCATACAAATATATAAAGATAAGTCTTGACTCTCTCCCTGACTTACTCATCAACGCCTAGTCCAAACTCTGGGATTTAAGAAGCTGTGCAAAGAGATTCCTTTACGATGCGGACAACACCGGATTTTTCGAAATTCCCACGGGATAAAGAATAGGATGGATGAAGTCGCTAGCACAGTGTTAGCGATTTTAATACGTAAGAATTTAAATATGTGATAAATCAGCGATTCTAATCGCTGATCCTTTTACACAAAAATGTGAAAACAGTAATTAAAATATTTGGTAAGATTTCTCGATTTTTGCTTTTTGTAATAGGTTGCTACTTTAATTCCAGTCTTACACGGTTTTTGTTTTTTTAAACAAATTTTCAAGTGTGTGTTGGGTAATGTTTTGACGCGTTGGTAAGTTGTTTTATACGTGTTGCTGAATGAGCCTACTGCATCTCCTTGTACTAGTGCCCTAGTGGCGAGTACTCGCCCGTCAGCTGACTCGACAGTTTCGTTTAATTCAATTTCGCTCTACTTGTGTTAATTACTCGCCCGAGATGCTTAAGGCTCGCCGTTTTCATTTATTATATAAAATAATAAATTCGGTGTACTTACAATATTGAATAATTAATATTTATGATTAATGCTTGATAGCTTATTAAAGTTATAGCTTTGTTAAATGCGTAAATGCTAACTAGGTTTGCTACTAGTTATTTTTCTACAAGTTTTATTTCGATATTTTTGGGGATTATTCTATCATGGTTCTGCTTTCAAAAAAGTAACAGTTTTACGTTACGACAGCATTTTTTAATAAACAATTTGATTGGAGAATCGCTTGTTGTTGTTGATATCTACACCCGACAATCTGTTAATCAGGAATTTACGACGCCATGAAAATGTATTTTGAAATCGTGACAAACAATAATTAAAGTAAACCTTCATAAAGATAGCTTTCTGTACCTTCATTATTGTCGTTGAAAATTTTGCGGATATTGCGATCTATATACCTTTAATGACATTAATACCTTTTAAGATGTCACAACAAACAACATTCCTAACGTTTCATTAATTTTATAAGTTCCAAAGTCTTGGCGACAAGGCATTATGGAAATCTAGACCCTTAGGTGTCCTGCCCTATCTTCTGAAGTGGTCCAGTTTCCTAGCCCTGCGCCTTAACTCGAGAAAAATCTCATTTGCTTTAATATAAAATTTAAAATTGTCTATTTTTTCACGGCGGACGAGTGGAGTGTTCTTAATTATACGACTTCCAGTAAACGCTTACAATAGTTTTATTTTTTACTTTATTACTAACTTTATTGAAATACTTATTTGTTCCAACTTCCTCTTTGTTTTGTTTTACTTTTTCTTTTATAATAGTTGTGCTTTTTGTTTGTTTTTAAGACTTGCTTTTATTTTAGTTCTATTTTGAGTTAGGAATCCGATCAAGAGTTATTATAACTGTTCCAGTTCGGTATTAGGGCCGTACTATCGACTGGGAGTGCTGTTTACCTTGAAGCTAACCATCAAGATTACGATACCAGCTATATCATCCGAAAAAACACTGATTTACTCGTGTTTTCTAGGCCTATCGAAAGCCTGCCACATAGTTTACTTTGTGGGACAAACATAGATGGACAGGTATGCCAAAAGAGCTCATTGCTATCTTTGGGCATCATGAAAATTGAAAAGGATAAAATCTAACTGTTATGCCCGAAAATTTCCAAATAAAACAACGAACTACCTAATAATTTCCAAAAATATTCAATATCCCGTAGCGCCAAAATTCAATCCACAAGCTATAATGCAAAACAAAAACCGAATCGAAATGAGGCGTCTGTCAGTAATAATTAAGTGCGGCTCTGAATATGGGAGGTGTTCAGGAAAACAAGGCGGAAGTTTCATTTCCCGCGGCAAACACCGCCGCTATTCACTGCCTCAATTACCAATGAACAAAATAATATGTACTACCATTTAGTTGTGACTCGTTCAGTAAACATAATTTGTAGATTGTTGTGGATTTTTATGATTGTATCTTTTAAGACACGCTATCTGGGTATTACCGTGGTCCCTTGACCGTTGGAAGGAATGTAGGGAGGCCTTTGCCAGCAGTAGGACAATACGGGCTATACATATAATAATAAGAATATAATTACACCGAACCCTTTAAATCAGGTTTGCAACGGGTTGGATCTGAATTCTCGACACGACCTGACCTACCAACGAATTAACGGGCACTGATGACCACATTTTGCGAACTGTGCTTACCTTCCTATGTTGGCGATATCAGACTATCGAATGTATAGACCTCCTCATAATACTTTCCTTCAGCGAAAGTTGTCAGAGATAAACCTAACTTATCTATATTAGCATAATATTCTCTTACTATTGTTTGACTTCGTGCCTATTTTCGTGTTGTGGTCGGGCTCGACCTTCACGGCGCGACGTCTAGTGGGTAGGCAGTGCTTGCGGTCTTCGCGAGAAACACTAATTGGGTCAGGGTTAAGATTTCTAGCGCTATAGGAGATGGTTCAGTGAATCCAGTTTGTTGTCAAGCCCTTCAATTATAAATCTATTGAAGTGGTTATTATACTCTTTTCTCATTTAAAGTGATACATGTATCCAGAAACGATAAATTTCAGCGAGGCAAAATCAACTTTAGAGGAGTTTTTCAAAACTAGTAAAACAGGAAAGGAAGGAAGTCGGCCATTTTTACAATGTAAACCGCAGCAGTCTATTCAGTTGACAGTATATTACTGCATGTCCTATGCTTGAAATAAGCACGTTCTATAATTTAGTGTGCACTGTGAGGAAGTTTGCCTTCTCTTTGTTTCTGTGTTGTGTATGAGAAACAAGATAAAACGTGAGGCAGTTAAAGACACGTTCGTTCTTTCATTAGACGTATTTTATGACGCCTGTGTTCTTCTCAAGTGATGTAATGTTGATAGGTACGTTTGGATAATAATTTACATATAATTATTATGCAAACCTGATTATCCTTACCCATAAAGGATAAGGTGTTATAATAGTAAAGTAAGAAATCTAGTATAACTAATTAGCTTGTTTTGTCCTACTGCAGGGCAAAGATCTCCCTCTCAACTTTCCACATAATTCTGTCATTTCCTGATCCAGCTAGTGCTTTTGGTAGAATGCAAGCTCGTTCCACCATCTTCACCTTGGTCTGCCGTGATGTTGTTTAGCGTTTAGTGGTATAGTCGGCGGTGCTTTTAGCCCATTTCTCGTTTTGATACAATACACACGGATACACAGGATACGGTCCTAACTGAAATGCTTCTCGCACAATCTGTTCTACTTCATTTCAATAATTTAATTGGAATAATCAATCTATGCCGCATACATATTACTAATTATAATTAATACTAACCGTTGATTAAGCAGAGAGTATTTAGTTGTGTGGAGAGCTACTGTATAACACGGTAATGTATCAAACTGTGATATGTCATTGTTGATTCAAGCGGTGACTACAGGGTATACTCTTTCAGCTCTTGGCATACGTCTACGTGTCGTCTATACGTGTGCTAAGAGGTTAAGTAACTAAAGTTAAGTAAGCGAAACGAATCTAGATTCGAACGTCTTTGAGTTTTGAGTTTGAGTTTTGAATAGTCTTTAAATTCAGAAAACATTTATTTATAACAATCTTACCTACACTATCATTACAGATCTATGATCCAATGCGACGGAGTGGCCTTACTAATTAAATCCTAAATCTACACCTTATACCTAGTTAAAAAATATCTTAATCTAAATAACTTATTACATATAGTGTAACTTTTGCGAATTCACTCAAGTTGCACCACATTACATCAACCCTCCCGTGAACCTCATTCACCACACGTATGGCTCTAGTGAGAGGAGTTCTCGCCAGTAGGTTGGTCCTGGCTGCAGGCACAGCGAGCAGGGGCGGGCGGTGCCGCCTCCACACGTACCGGTCGGGCACGTACAGCTGTAGGTGTCGCAGCACTCCCGGGTTATGCGCCACGCCACGTAGTAGTTTCACTACATACGCTACGAGCGAAAACGTATTTTCGTTTTGTGTTGCGTTCTTCATCAACTAACCTCACTTTTACTAACTTATTTCGAGCTGAGGTGATGCCGTTACGACGCGTGAACTCGTAACTACATAGGTAGTTTGTTTCAATTTGCGGTGCCGTGGTAAAACGTGCATGATTAGCGGAGGGCGATAGTACTCTCTCTGCGAAACAGGTCTTTTGTGGCAACAATCCTGTCGCTTCTGTTTATACCGCTACACAGTATGCAGCAGCAGTAATTGATACGAGTGTCGGTGAAATTACAGGTATCTAGGTACTAGACGAATGTGAAATTCCTTTGGGGTTGCACGTCTGATAATCAAGTTCCATCAGGTCCCTGCATGTTTGCCAATTAATCAATAAAGTCGGTCAAATGCAATAGGTTTGTCTCTTGTTTCACGGGTGAACATCAACGACCTGATTATAAAACAAGGATCTTCTTTTGAAGGAAGTTAAAACTATCATCTAGCAATTCACTTGTGAATAACCAACTCTATTTCGGCAAAGCAAAAGTTCTAACTCCTAAGTCTGACTCTTTATCCGAGTCTCTATTAGTTGTCAGAACTTTACGGTAGTCGGAATAGAGTTCAAAATATGTAGACTTTCGCTTGTACTGAAGTTAGAACTAGCTACCGTTGAGGATCCCGCAACTGCCCACTTCCTAACCTAAAACAATTCCCAGAAATCAAAGTCCAGACATACACACATCTCGTCTATGGCAAAGTTGGCAACTGCTCACAAGAGCAGCTTACAACGTTCTCAAGATAAACATGCTCTCAGTGAAAGGTAAACTTGGAAGCAATCAGCTAAGTAACGCCTGAACATAGATCGAGCCGATATCTGACAGATAAGTGAATTCAAGGAGGAAAATATAGTAAGGAAATGTGGGAGGACTTGATTGAGTAAAATGCAATGAGTAAGTGTGCCAGACAGTGCTCCAGTTAACCTCTGCAGTGGAACCAATCATAAGCTGTTATTTGAAATTCGATCTTTGGACAGGTTTAAAAAGGAGGAGCTAAATAATAACAGCCACTCGGGTCGATCTTCAGGTTAAGCCGCGCTTGCCTAGGTTGGTCCGTGGATGACCCATTACATGCCGAGTTTCCTCCGTGCCTCGGAAAGCACGTTAAGCTGTTGGTCCCGGTTGTCATTTATAGATTTTTAACAGTTGTTACAGGTAGTCAGTGGTCCGAAAGTCTGACAACCAGTCTTAGCAATAAGTATCATTACCCCGTACTAACTGGGTTGTGGAGGTCAGATAGGCAGTCGCTCCATGTCAAATAAACTTGGAACTGTTTCTGTCAATTCAGCTGAATTCGGTAAGACTGGAAGCCAACCCCAACATAGTTGGGAAAAGGCTAGGCAGTTGATGATAACTACCTAGCCAGTGACTCTAAGCCTTCTGATGAGACCCATTGTAAGCGACCACGTTTCGGTCCCGTATGTAATCACTGGCAACACACACTGGTCATAGACTTTCGTCTTGAGACAATGCGGTAAGTTGGAAGAGAAGATACTGCGCAACTTCCCGAACGCTGCCCAGCCGAGTCGGATTCGACGATTGACCTCACCAAATTAAAGTCACCCAAAGGGCAATGGAGAGGGCTATGCTCGAAGTTTCCTTGCGCGATCGAATCAGAAATGAAGACATCCGCAAGAGAACCAAGGTTACCGACGTAGCCCGAAGAATTGCCAAACTTAAGTGGCAGTAGGCAGGGCACATTGCTCGCAGAACGGATGGCCGATGGGGCGGAAAAGTTCTGGAGTGGCGACCGCGAACCGGAAGACGTTGCGTTGGAAGGCCTCCCACTAGGTGGACCGATGACCTGGTGAAGGTTGCGGGAATCCGCTGGATGCGAGTCGCACGGGACTGGTCAATGTGGCGACACTTGGGGGTAGCCTATGTCCAGCAGTGGACGTCTTTCGGCTAAAATGATGATGATGATGAATGATGACCTAGCCAGTTAGTAAGTTGTTTCATGAGTTATGAATGACATCGGAACAATAAATTATGACTATGACTGAAACACCTAATCTTAAACCTATACCACCCTAGCACTGCATCTAGGGTAAGGCTTAGGCAAAGGCTAGGCAGACGACGATGGCATGTTCAAACAGAAAACAAGTTTTACGTCAACTTAACGCTCTGAAAAGAAACACCAAAAATAAACTTAATTGAAATGGTCAGATCATTATTATGAAGAGTATACGTTAGTGCATGTGGTGGTCCTTCGAGGAAAGTGCCACACAGAACTTGAACGTGAAAGGGACAGTCAGTTGCTTTAGCCCCGTTGGTGACATGAATAATGATGTCGAAAAGATTTCCCTGAGGTTGAAAGTTGCTAATGATAGACAGAATAGTGTTTGGCCATTCAGGATTAATGCATAGACGCATGATGCAATGCTTAATCTTTTTATTACGTATTATTGTAGTTCGAGACTCCATAAACAAAGTTTATAAATGATTTACGAGTCTCAATATTATTGTAAACCGTTATCTCTCGATTTTTATAGCTTTTGAATTTTAATACGTTTTACGTTTTTTATCTTGTTATTATTATATAGAACAAGCCATTGATGTTAATATTATTAAATATTGAAGTTAAGTATCAATTTAAATGTGTTTTGAAAACAACAAGTTATTGTAAACATCTTATGTCTCTTACATTCATATTATTAATATTCATGTCTTAATGTGTTTATTATTGATGTGTTCGAGTTTGAGAATGTTTGCAATTATTAAATTTTACGGTTATTATATTATTGTATATTGTATATTGATTAAAAGAGTAATAATAGCAATTGTTTTGTTTGTATTATTACGATTTAGTTTTGAAACATTGACTTGTACATAATAAACAATATAAGTACCTACGACGCATGATTATAATTTGTAGCACTATCCGTAGCGCTACGAACACATGCTACGATATTTGCCTTTGTAGTACTAACCTACACAACAACGCTACGAGAAATCGTATTTCGTAGTACAATTACCACGCGTTTCTGTATTGCCATTGTATAATTCGTCTAATTTCTGTCTAGTATATTGTCTCAAAAATTAATTGCAATACGGTCTACTATGGAAATAGAATACATTAATCTACATACGCCAAAACATGATCCAGATTCACTGCTGTGTTTTCGACAAAATTGAACCCTTCATTAATACTTTAAATACCACAGTTACCAAACACAATTTCACCATGCCCCATGGCCGTCGTGAAGTAGGACGGCCATGCATAACGTAATCCACCAATAGCAGCCAAGTTCCCACGCCGTCCTCGTCTGTAAAGGCAGCCGTACATCATTTACGTGTCCCATATATTTCGGATGCATTTCTGCCAAAATTCATTATTTTTAACGTTTACTCTCGAGCAACGTTCCCCGAAAGCTCTTTGTGTTAAATGTATGCTGTTGAAGTATGAACGAAATGCATAGGGAAGCACTTTTGATGCGAGATGTGGAGAACTTGCTTCTCGCTTTAGTGGATGTTTGGAATGTGAAGATTGGCTATAAAAGACTTTATTACTCGGAAAATGGTACTATGAAATCATAATAATATGATAAATTAGGAATGAATATGGAATAGCTATAATGATTAAAGATTTTAAATCAACTAGAAAGAAATGCCTTAAAGAAATTTACAGTATGCATTGTTCTAATAATTATAACGATGTGTTAAGTCCAGAATGATCAAAACGATCCACGATCCCCAAACTTGATCCAAGCCAAAAACGTTCCACACCATTTCACGGTACAAAGTAATAAATAAAGAAAAAACTTCGCTAACAGCACCGGCCATAAGCTCCGACACCTCATTCTAAAACTTCGCTTTTACAAGCTGATTAACGAGCATCGAGCGAGGAAATCTAAATTAAAAGAGTACGTTGGCGCAGCTCGCAGCTACAAACAAACGCTAAACAATAAAGGCCTGATAGCGCGGGGCGTGGGAGATGTGCGATAGCGGCGCGGCTCGTGTACCCAGCACTTACCATTTACCGAAGGCGGGGCCGCCACGCTACAACTTCTCTGTTATCTTGGTGTCTACAAGTTTTCTTTTCAGCTAAAAAGGCTACTTTGTGGACTAGCAAGGGAAATTTTTAATTAGATCACGTAGCGACTTTTGTTAGTTTTTTACGAAGCGGTAATGCGATAGTGAGTTTAACCTTGGGATCATGGAGTGGCTGGGGGACTGGGCGGGGGTCGTCGAGATCGAATGTCATTCCAATTTAGACTAGTTTTCAACAGATCAGTATATTTAAAGTTTTGTACTAAAAGCTCTGTTATACCAAGTTAAAAGAAAACTCTTGATTGTAAACTGCAGGTAAACTCAAACATCCTCATTATGAGCTGCAGTATCGCTATAGGATAAAAAAAGCGTGAGCTGTGGTGATTAAAAAAAACATTTTTACTGTAAATATCGCGCTGGTCACTGGAAAAACTATGTTCAAGACATTTCCAGGCTACTTACATATAGATATGGTACTGTTCTCTTTAATCGTTCCTTGTTATAATCTTTTTGTGAGAGCTAAGCGAAACTACGAAGTTTCGCTTAGCTCTTACGTAGCTAACAAAATATTGACGCCATGTGCTCAGGAATGCAGGAGACTTGAAGAGGTCATCGAGAATGCTACCAGCAGCGACTGCGAGGCACGCGGCTGCATACTTGGCAATATGCCTGCATACCTCCGATCTGAGTTCGATATTGTTGCACTGTTTTATGAGTTCCTAGTACTTCTGAGTACGCTGATTGAGAAAAGGTTTTATAGAGTTTGGTACTAAGGTTATGAATACCTCGTTGGTCTAGAGGTCGGATGCATTAACTATCGGCATTGGATTGCTGGGATGTTTCAACATGAATTTGCTAGTAGCAGCTCGAGTCTAGATTTGTGCTCGGTTGATGGTAATAGATCCCTATTAGAAATTTGAGTGTACCTATCATCTTTGCCTTACTTTTCGTGTCATGTTACGTATTCATTAAAAGAAAGGGCACAAGTACGGCCATTTTCAATAACTGACTATCAGGTAACGGAAGGTTGCTATCTCTAACTGTTTGACATTTAGCTTATGGACCGATAGAAACAAAACGTTTTAGAAAAGCTTACTATGTTTTTACTATGAATTACCGTCCCCCGAGTGACAGTTATGTGACGCTTAACTAACAGCTATACGAAAACGGCCGGAAGTCACTTATATATAGGTTTTAGGTTTTAAGAAAGCTATGGATTTTAGATTAAATAAAAAATCGCTAGGTTTACTGAAATCTAAAAAAAATATCTACCGATCTAAACAACATGGCATTTAAAAACAAAAACTTGTCGTCATTATGTCTGCGCACGCCTAAGCTTACTGCGTTAACTTTTAAATACATTCCGTCATTCTTTGACGGCTGTTATTCCAATTTAACTTTACTAAAAGAACTGGGCACCAAGCTAAGTAGGTAATGTCAACAAAACGGTTAAGTATGCGGGTAGCTAACGGATACAGCTGTTTATGCCGTGTTATGTCAAGTATTTGACATAGATTGGTTTTGTTCATATAATTTCAATAAACATGATAAAGACTGAAACCATACTGCCTCGTTGGTCTAATGGTCACACCCGCGACTGGTGAACCTGGGTTCTTATTTTTGACTCCCGGGACGGGCAAAATATTATTGAGTGTTTCCATGAGGAATTTCTCAGTACCAGCCACGGAGTGTCCAGTTGATGACATTGGGTCCCCTGTTACATGAGGCTTAAACATAGGCGAACTGTAGGTGTACAATTAGGTTCACCTCTGCCTAATCCTACGGGAAAAACAAGAGTGATGTTATGATATGACTGAAAATAAATGTCCATTTTCATAAGTGAAACTATTAAAGGCCGTTATAGTTGTCAATTGAATAAACTAAAAAAAAAAAAAAACAAAATCAGTTTATTAATCAATATAAAAATACAAGTGTGTCATAATAGTCGGTGAGCCACAAACTAAGCATAGCTTGTATCTTGTATATAGTATAGTTACTATATTATACAGTAAGGTATTCTATTGAAACTAAGTAGACATGCATACCAAACTGTTTCGTTGACAGTATACTTGTTGACGGCCCTAGAGTTGGGAGTAACATAATTTAATTAAAATTCGTCGCTCAGCTCCGCTCCGAGCGACGTGAGCTCTCTTTGTGCTGATACATTGTGATAAATTGTACTCCAAAGCTGTTTACCGAATGTTATTTGTGTTCGGGGAATTCATTTTGGTTGATCTGGGATTGATGCTGTTTGTGTCGTTGGTTTCGTTGGAAGCCATCATTACCAGTCGTGAAGTTATTGGATGTGGACTCATTCATTTGTTGTCTGATTACTGGATGATGTATAGCGAAAGTGACCTTGATTATGGAGGAAAAAAATTATAGTCAATTCAGGAAATCAACGAATTTTCAACTTATTAGCAAAATAGCTGAATGAACGTAATGCCTGTTGTATCTACTCGTACATACATAAAACTATACGAAGCATGTAGTCAATCTTCTGAAGTTAGGAAACAGCTGTTGGAAAAACAGGTATTTATTTTTTATTGAGGACTTCCTTGTTTCAGATTTTGGTTAGATGGAGACTACTTTAAGAACGAGACGAGATAGCGTTCTGAGATTAAACTACCATCAATTATTATTTATTCTATTAAGTATCATTACAACAGTTATTAGCACGGACAATACTTAGATTTATTCACTGACACAGGCAATGCGCGGTTAAGACAGATCAAAGTGACGGAGACCAAGAATTTAAAATTTATTCTCCAAAGGGAAAAAAGGGGATGAAAGTTGGTATGGGAGTTGGTCGTTTGTAGAGTAGTTAGATGGGCAATTCCATCGGGCACAGGGCTTGTTCCTGATCATTATTAATTATTATTGTCACATCTATGACTTAACGAGATAGGGTCGCGCCTCACTGGTACGCGGCTCACGTCGCCGCGACGCAATATGTGGCCTAATTACTGCGCCCTATTCAAATCATAACGACGCCGTAAACGACTTTCCAGATTTGCCCACCTGTGGGAGTGTGGAACTAATAGTGCTGTTTGAAGTTATAATGGTTGTGTAAAACTTCTTATTGTATTGTTAGTTTTAAAGTGGAAACTTTCGTTGAGTTACGAAACAAAATTAGTTGATTTTCAGTTGTAGTTGCACTCAGAAAGAGCTGGTACCTGCTTATAACTTGGTGAATGCTAGCGGAGTAATTGTGATCTTATTCATAACCTGGAATAAAATAGGACATATTTAATTAGTTACTAAATTCGCTCGAAGAAGCTATTAGATAAAGTTTTCTTCAATTTAGCGGTACTAGTATTGAAAATGTCGATCTCAGCTTCCTGGCAGGTTGCGTTGTACATACGACTCGCGATTATCGACCTAGCCTTTTAGCAACTATTCAGGGTTACAATCTAACCGTAAGCATCTGAGTAGCAGTTTTTTACAGGGAGCGACAGCGTATAAGACCTTCAAAACCCAGTTACTGGGCAGTACGATAATCCTTGGTAAGGCTGGTTGTGAGACTTTCGGGCTGATTTTTAACCATTAAGTCAGTTTACAAATGATGTGTATTTTCATTCGACTAAGAAATGATCACCTAAGTATGACGTTCATTTCTATAATTTTACCAGTGTAGGTACGTACTTACGGAGAAACGACTAGTTTTCACTCTCAAGTGTACTTTCAAAAGCCATACGCTATATTACCACTCACCTATGTTTACAAGAGCACATAATCCTCTCAATATCTTCGCCATGTTAACTAATTGAAGTGATTACCTCGTCGTGTAGTGCTGTGTTCTACTACACAATCATAGTGTTGTGTAGTACCACAACACAACCGTTGTTCCTGTGTTAGTGTCGAGCTGATCAAACTGTTGCAGCTGTTCTAATTTCTCACTTATAACTATGAGTTTGTCTCTGTTAATAAGGTGCTTGATTGGATGCAGAGGTAACGCCATAATTATGTATTGCCTGTCTATCCAATGTCCAATGATAACATTGAAGAACGTATCTACCATATTTGAAGCGTTATTCTGAAATGTAGTAATTACATGATAAAGTTCAGTCTGCATGGGACGTACTCTCAACAGATTTCATAGCATAGAATTGGTGTACAGTCACAAGCATTAATATGTATGTAGTGTGATCAGGTTGCTAGGTTGGAAGAGTTGAAATGATACGTCTGGTTGGTTACATGGTCGGGTTTAATGTGTCTTAAAGATACTTACAATTTATTGTAAATCAGTATTGCTGAAGAAGCACTTTAAATAAGGCTGTCTCTACTATTACTTAAACACTACATTTAAAAGGTGCTGCGTGTATACAATACATATTGATGCTCGTGACTGTACTTGAGTAAAACGATAACTGAGAGTTTACCTTAACGCTAAACGCATTTAAAACAAATCATTTTGCCTTTGTCGTCTTAAAACAGTTGGCAGAAACAGAACAATGTTTAAATACATATAGTGCTTTACACAATTAGTGGGTTGTAGTGCAAGCGGGCCTCACAGTACGCAGAAGTCGTGCAGTGATTCAATATCATCATGAGCTGCACTTAATGCACTCACGACTATTGGATCACTCACTCATCTGATCCCGACTGTCTCCCGTAAGGGACGACTACTTACAGACTAACTGATTAGGTGATCTATCATTGTTCTCGATGCTGCATTACCAAAGAAACGCTATCTATCTATCTACAAAACTCTGAGGAATATCAATTATATATTTGGCAGGTTATTCGTACGCCAAGTTTCTCCTCAACGAGTACTTAGTGAATTTCTCAGACAGCTAAAATCTGGGACTGAGCTGAGAATTTCCGAGAGCTCAGAATATGCGAGTCTATTTCATTTACTCGAAACGGACATGGGAATTTACGCTCCTTTAAATTTGCGACAGGGAATGTAAGTAAATCCAGCTATTCTACAGGTATTCCAGGAAGCGGTGTACTGAACTCGAATTATCTACCTACTCACTGCGTGCTACATGTTCAACACGTACCTAATCACCAAAACATCGAAAATTAAATCCCCGCTGTAAATTCAAATGTTCGTTAAAGACGATTGGGAGTGTAACGGATCGGATCGGCGCCGGCTGCCGGTCCGGCCCGTCGACCGGGATGAATCTCCCATTTCCTAGCGGTATTGATCACGGTGCGTCACATCGGTGCGTGCAGCCCCTGATTCATTGTCTGCTGGAGGGATATTACGGCTATTGTGGCTCGCAATTCGGGGGTTTGATGGTGTGATGTCAGATAATGTGTGAAGGGTGTCCCAGTGATGGATTTTAAGAGATTTCGTTACTCGAAAATAACTGAAATCCCGTTTTATGTGAGCGTGTTCGGAGCTGGTCACAATTTTACGTAAAAGGTTGGCTTTCACAAAGTTTCAAAGGTCAAATGGCATTCGTATTGTGTTGACCCAGAAAAAGATAGAGATTATGATCCACTCATTAGCAACTTTATGGGACGTTCCTTTATTATGTATGGCGGACGTTGACAGTAGGCTTTCAGCAAAAACCTGTAAACATTATCAAGAAAGTTTTAAGCTTGTAATATTACTCTTACCTTGTCATGTTATTAAGGTTCAAGTATCATCGAATATTGGATACAGTTATTTCTGCGTCGATATTTCTCTATCGAGTGTTATCAGAATAGTTCGACACTAGGTTCGACTGCGATTAGCACTTTGTTTGTTCACGTGTCTGTCTGAGCGCCAACCGCGCGGAAATTATCGTGCCGTGTCGCACCGGGCCGGGCCGTGCCGTACCGAGCCGTTTATCACTCTACGCGCGCTTTGATTTTAGTAAAAGCCTTTTTTGTTGTGTTAGGTTTCTGACGTGGTTGCTAGAATAAACAAGCTAAATATATTAGGTTTGAACCTGTGAGGCCTATGCTTAAAGTAGTGGTGCGGTTTGTAGACAGTGAGGATTTATTTTCAGGACTGTGGGTCATTTTAATGTTTCGTGTGACTAACAAATACCAAGCTCGTTTGTTACTAACCGCGTTCAAGACCTTCGAGTGTCGTAATTGCTTTGAAATTTTGACACTTTGAGATCGTGAACGCCGTTTACATGTCTTGATAGCGTTCACTTTCGTTGGTGAAATGTGCCTTAAATAGTTCCGAAAATAAAATATTATTTGATTTTATTATGTTTATGAATTTCAAAGCTGCGTGTTCAAATAACGTGGCTTAAATTGTTTTGCTCAGGCTATGCACTGGGTATAATTCAAGTCTATCACAAGTGAGTTCTTTATATTTCACTATTATAGATCTCAATTTTAAAAGACTACAACTTAATTTAAATTGAACGATACTACGAAGTTTCGTATTCCATAAAATGGAAATAATATTTTTTATTCCGTGCGTTGTTTACAAATGTGTAAAAAGATTTTTTTTATAAAGTAGGTAAACCGAAAGAGTGGTGACTGGAGTCACAATCAAAATTAATGTTTTTTCCCACAAGTTTAACTTTACAGACTGCAACTAATAATTGTATCTTGCTATCAATTCATTTTCTAACGGGGTTAGGCACTCTGGGCTAGGGTTAAGTTTGCCAAACATTCACCGCCCGAACTATTAACCTTCACTAAAATACTAATAAAAATAATGAGACGTAATAAAGATTGAAGATCACTAAATAAATCATAAAATACATTTTAAAATTAAAGGACAATGTCCCTCGCAATTGTCTGTAAAAATAATCTTCAATTGATATCTTTTATGCAATGATTTAAATCATTGGACTCGCCACGCAATAGAAGATGAAAACACCTCGAAATTGTTGTATATTATGGAAATCATCGAATGACTCCTCCCGCAACCCCGGCAGGCATCGGCCCTTGCATTTGTGACTCTCTTTGAGGCGCACGTGGAATACGAACTCGCCGTCGCCACGGCCTGTCGTCATGAGACGGACGGACGGCGAGTTAGCCCATAGCCTACCAACCTACCATCCACAGGCCCGCGCCTACGGTGGACGCCCCCGACGCCCGGGGCGTCTCCCGCGGCGGCCGCGACGTGAGGTTCTCTCCCTCTCACGTTACTCCGCCTCCTTCTCTAGCTTGACTGCTTCGCAGAAGGAGGTTTCTTCCCGCCCGATTCGATGCAGGAACCTCCCGAAACAACTGTGTCCGGTTAGGACCTGCGTCAGGCGGAAGGAGTGCAGCGGAGTTTCCCCCCGGCGTAGCGCCTCCGCACGCCATTCATGTAGGCGCGCGAGGACTATCGCCTCCAGATCCCATGGCGGCAATCCGGCAAGGAGGCTCGCCGCCTTTTGGGGCGCATTCAGGAAGTGGGCGACTCGCCACCTCAATGAACGCACCCACACTGGGGCCCCGTAAAGGGCCATGGACGCACGACTCCCGCGTAGAGCCTCCGGCAGGAGTCGTTTGCCCCCCCCAGGTTGAGCAGGAGCCACCTGAAGGCAGCCCCGGTCCGTTCCATTTTGGGGGCCAAACGTCGGCAGTGCTCCACGAAGTTCCTCCGGCTGTCGACGACGAGTCCTAGGTACTTCAAAGTCGACTCGACGCCGATGGATACCCCTCCTACCGTGATTAAGGATCCTGGAGGTGGCGCATTCCAAGGCCCATGAAAGCACATGGCCTCGGACTTGTGCAATGCCACCTCGAGACCCAGTTGCCGGATCCTCTCAACGACTATCGCAACCCCGCGTGTCATAGTTTTGCCGCCGCCTCGTGCGACCCCCTTGTGCCAGCATCAGCGTGTCGTCAGCGCAGCAAACTACGCTGACACCGCTAGGGAGATCGGCGCGCAGCACCCAGTCGTACCCGACGTTCCACAAGGACGGCCCTAGAACCGATCCCTGTGGAACACCGCACGACATCTCTCGCCGGTTCCATTCTCCGCTGCGGCCAGGGTAGATGACGGCCCTGTCCGTCAAGTAATCCCCGACCACACGACGGAGGTAGGTCGGCACCCGGTGATACCGGAGTGCCTCCCTAATGCAGCTCCAGGGCGTGGAGTTGAAGGCGTTGGCGATGTCGAGAGACACCGCCAAGACAACCCCACCCCGGGACACAGCAACCCCCGTCGTGAGGGCTCTCATGCGCATGATGGCGTCCACCGTAGAGCGCCCCTTGCGGAAACCATATTGGTGTTCCGCAAGATCCGGCCCCGTCCCCGATTTTCTGACAATCTGCACTTCAATGTAATTCTTTAATCAAAGAGTGGAAAACCCATTAATTAAAAAGCAATCTTATAAATTAAATAGTTTTTAGATAAATCATTGGATTAGAGGAGTGTATTTATTTAAAAGTAAACTCAATGCGAATATTAAACTCATAAATAAATTATTGCACAATAGTAGCAATTTCATTTCGAAATTGCGTTGCTTTCGTTATACAGATAATACTTAGAGTTAAACTCTTATGATTTATTAGGTAAAATAATTGAGAATTTGTAATTAATTAATTAATTTATTTTCTATTCATAGTTTCTCGCCTCCAGCGACGTCAAACGTTTGCTATCATTACACTGTTTACTCTATCTAATGCGTTCCTTCAAACTGATTGCCATTAAACAATCGACACCTTCTCACTACTCTGTATAGACTCATTTACATTAATCGAGCCATTGGGATTTAGTTTTCGAGTAAACAACGTATTGCGTTAATGGTTTTGGTTTTATGGACAGACGTTATAAAACCCCGTCATGAAGGTAATTAAATGATGTTGATGATAGCTACAAAGGCAAAACCACCGCATTGACCGACAGTCACGATGCGGTCACTCAATCTACAAAACCGACTCTTTGTACCTAAATGGCGACAATTCCGCATACTGCTACGGTCGAAAGGCGACCGCAAACGGCATACCTGTAGTCTGTCACTGACGGAGCAGAAAATCATTTATTTGTTTGTTTGAAGAATCATACCCCTCCTTTAGGCTTCGTGTGGTCGGGTAAAAACGACTTTCGCCAGTAAAAGGGTCGCTGCCGTTGAAGGTAAATAAATAATAAATAAATATCGCCGGACATTACACACACCGCCATCTAGTGCCACACTAAGCAACGAGGCTTGTGTCGTGGACACCAGATAGTTGATAATTATACTACATAGATACTAATTTTTTTTGTTGTAAATACATACTTATTATAAATACATATAAGTAAACATCGTCATGACTCGGAAACAAATGTGCTCATCACAAAAACATTTGCCCCTACCAGGATTCAAACCTGGGACCCTAGGAACGAAAGGAAGCCTAACTACCACTGCGTCGTTTGGGTCGTCAAGGTGTGACGTCGCGTTAGAAAATAAAACCGCAGCAGCAAATTCGCTTCCGATCATTGTCAACCGCAACGCTGCTGCCGTCTGCGGTCTGTGGTCTGCGCTGGTCTTCGGAATTGTATCTTAAGCTTCTTTTTGCGTCGAACAAAAGTGGGTGTGTGCGGATATGAATATGTTAGGTATTGACTCTGGTGCGTACACTTTACACTTTTATTAGCGAGGCTCATGGGTGTCAAAGATGGCTCGACCATTGTGTGGTGACGGAGTCAGCCTATCAGTCAGTTACTAGTGGCAATGTAAAATATGATGTGACCTGGTCTGACCACTTTCCCTTATTTATAAATTGTAATTTTAATTTTATTAATCCAATTTTAAAATCTATAAATAATAATAGCAACAGTAAAATAAATAAAATATTATGAGGTAATAGACATTTGCAACAGTTGACTTTCTATAATGAACTATGTAATAATGATTTAAAATTTATCGATTTTCCTGATGACTTCCGTAATTGTTTTGACATTAATTGTAATATACACATATATTAGAACATCGTTTAGTTATTGACAAAATATATAATAATTTAGTAATGATTCTGAGCAATGCTGCAGTTGCTTCTTTTGATGGGCCGCATTATAAAAGAAAAGGAGGTTATATTAAAGGGTGGGAATCGGCATGTTAGCGGGGCTCATCGGGAGGCCAGACTAAGTTTTCTGGTATGGGTGTCAGCGGGTAAACCCTCAAGCGGTGAATTATACAATAATACGGTTAAAGCTAGAAAGATGTTTAAAGCTAAAATTAAATGGTGCCAAGACAACCAGGATCAAATAGTTATGGATCGGATGGCCTCACTTTACGACAAAAATAACTTTCGGGATTTTTGGAAATGCACTAAAAACATGAATTATGCACCTGTCCTCCCGGTGAGTGTGGATGGACTGTCTGACGCCACTGATATTTCTTACTTGTTTAAAGATGTTTTTGTTATTGATCCACCGCTGGGACCTTCGCCGTCGTCGGGTGACGTTGAATTTAGTACTGCGTTGTCCCAACTGACAAATCTTACCACAAGATTTACAGCTAAAGAGGTAAGAAATGCTATTAGTTAGATGAAACGTGGTAAGTCACCCGGTCACGACGGGCTTAGTGTTGAACATTTAAGACACGCTGGTAAGCATCTGCCCCGAGTCTTGGCATTGCTGTATAATTGTTGTATCGCACATTCGTATCTGCCCAATGAAATGATGAAAACTGTAGTGGTGCCGATTATTAAAAATAAAACTGGTGACATGTCGGATAAGTCAAACTACAGACCCATCTCCCTGGCGACGATTATCGCAAAGGTTTTTGACAGTCTCTTAAACACCTTTCTACAGAAGAACATTAAGTTACATGATGCTCAGCACGGTTTCCGCCAGGGACTGTCAACAGAGACTGCCATCATGTGTCTAAAAAGGACAGTGAGGTATTACGTAGATAATCAGAATCCTGTCTTTTCTTGCTTCCTTGATATGTCGAAGGCCTTGGATATGATTAATTATGATATACTGTGGGGTAAATTACGCAAAGCAAATATGCCATTAGAGCTCATAAATATATTAAAGAAGTGGTATGGGCACCAAGTGAACTGTGCGCGTTGGGCGGATGCTAGTTCTGATGAGTATAAGTTGCAATGCGGGGTCAGACAGGGTGGTTTGACTTCTCCGATTTTGTTCAACTTGTACATAGACGGTCTCATTAGTGAGCTCAGTAGCTTGCAGGCCGGTTGTTATTTAGATGAAGTGGCTTTTAATAACATCAGTTACGCCGATGATATGGCTCTCTTGAGCCCTTCAATATCAGGCTTGAGAAAGCTGTTGGATGTTTGTGAGAGGTATGTTGAGGAGCACGGTTTAAGATATAATGCCAAAATAGTGAGGTTCTTATTTTTGGAGTAAAGTCCTCAGATAGGTTTCCTTCTGTCAAATCAAATCAAATCAAATCAAATCAAATCAAATCAAATCAAATCAAATCAAAGCATTTATTTCAAGTAAGCCAGTAACAGGCACTTTTGAATTGTCGAAACAAAGATGAAAATTAAATGTAGCTACAGTCCCAGTCACAAGACATAAAAACTGTGAAAGTACTGTAGTTGCCCATTCCCTAGCGTAGATCTCTATGGAGAAGAACGGGCAAGAAACTCCATGGACACTCTTTTAAATCAGAATATTGTTACAAAATCTTGGTTACATCATTCATGTTGAGATGGTATATTATGTGAGAACAATGTAGCAAGATGTGCACGTTAAAAGTGTCCACAGCAAAAACACACAAACAAAAAAAATACAATTCAAAATCATTCATTCAAATAAGCCATGGCAACTAAGAGATGACCAGTCACAACTGACAGCGCCCGTTCACGGACATGACGCATGGATCAGCACCATTCAACTCAACCATTTTGAAGGGAACTAAATGATCCGACACATGCGCCACCATCAGCGAGACATTTGAGTGAGCATGACATACTCTAAACCGCCAGGGCACATTCAAGTCAAGAAAAGACGTAGGTTTCCAGTGAATGATAGCTTTCTAGTACATAGTACTCACACAATATGGGCTATGCATTTATATAATACTAAGGAGATTGAATCTATACAATGCAAAGATAGTTGTACAATCTTCAGCAGCTCCAACAATACATTTTAATGCTATCAATTTATGCGCCCCTGTCCTTGTGGAGCAGGACCAGCATTGAGCCAAGCATTTTTATCAGCGATATAATCGCTCAACTTGTAATATGCTTGCTTACATAGTGTGCGTTTAATGCATGTTTTAAATTTCGTCTCATTCAGTTCAAGAATACTTTGTGGAATTTTATTATAGCATCTCAAACAGTACCCCATGAAAGATGAGTCTACTTTAGCGAGTCGGAAACCTGGCTGAACTAGTTGGTCCCTATTTCTAGTACTGTAATTATGTCTGTCACCCCTTTTACCAAAAAGGTGTAGATTTTTTCTGACGTACATTATGTTTTCGTAGATGTATTGACAATGTACCGTCATGATGCCAATATCCTTAAACAGTTCCCTTAGAGAATCGCGCTTACGAAGATTATATATGGCCCTGATGGCTCTTTTCTGCAGAATAAATATAGACTCAATATCTGCAGCCCGTCCCCACAGTAAAATGCCATAAGACATTATACTATGAAAGTAACTAAAATAAACCAGTCTAGCGGTATCTACATCAGTATACTGACGGATTTTTCTAATGGCATAGGCTGCTGAACTTAGCCGCCCCGCAAGAGAAGTCAAATGAGAACCCCATTGTAGCCTTGAATCAAGCGTAATCCCCAGGAAAACCGTTTTATCTACGAATTCAAGTTTCTCTTTATTCAATATTATATCACAATCACTACTTTTAACATTCGGTAAAGCAAATCTTATGCATTTGGTTTTTTTTTCATTTAATACCAAATTGTTTGCTGTGAACCAATTTTGGACCTGAAGTAGGGCATTATTCACGTCATCTAGATTTTGGGCCCGCCTATTTATCTTAAAAATTAGGGAAGTGTCATCAGCAAATAACACCATATTTTGCGGTTGGTTTTTCAGTAAATAGGGAAGATCATTTATATATACTAAAAAGAGAAAAGGACCCAATATTGAGCCTTGTGGAACCCCCATTTTTACTTTTAAACCCTGTGAATTAACACCATTTATTTGAACATGTTGTTGTCTATCATTCAAATAAGATTTTACCAAACTAAGTGCAAGTTTATTAGCTGTAAAGCTAGTTAGCCGTGTGGTATCCGGCAGAGTAGAATAGAACCAACCCATTACACTCACGGGTGTCGTATAAGGCGACTAATGTCTGAGGCAGAACACCTTGCGCCTCCGTAGACCAGAGAATGGGCAGCAGCGTTTTCTGTTAGTCTTTCATCACTGCGATCTCCAATCCGCCTGCCAAGCGTGGAGATTACGGCAAATTCCTCCCATCATGGGAGAGGCTTATGTCCAGCAGTGGACGTTATGGGCTGTTGTTGTTGTTTGTTGTTGTTGTGTAAAGCTAGCAGGTAGTGTCTTGAATCGTGTTCAACAATTTAAATACCTTGGCCATATTGTTACCGAAGACATCAAAGATGACCTGGATGTAGAAAGGGAGCGAAGAGCATTGGCGGTTCGATGCAACATGCTTGTCGGTAGGTTTGCTCGCTGTACGTGTAAAGTAAAAGTGACGCTTTTTAAAGCATATTGTCAGACACTGTATACGTGTAGCCTCTGGACAAGCTGTACGCAGAGAGCCATCAATGCTCTTCGAGTTCAGTATAACAATGCATTCAGGATGCTGCTGGGGCTGCCACGCTTCTGTAGTGCGTCCGGAATGTTTGCTGATGCGCACACTGATGGCTTCATAGCTATCAGACGTAAGCGTGCTGCGTCGCTACTGCAGAGGGTCCGGGGCAGCTCAAACAGTCTCCTGAATGTTATTGCGGGGAAATTTGATTGCCCGTTTATGCATTTCATGTCAAACCTACATGTTCTACTAACATAGTTTTTAAAGGTCATGTTTATTACCAATTATATGGATGTAAAATAATTTATCTGAAATAAAAACATTATTATTATTATATTATTAAGACTGGCCAAACACTGCTGCACCGCTTTCTCCCCTTCCACGAAAAGAAAAGTTAAACCTAATATTTTCACTGAAGACGGTTCATAAAAAAATATCTTATTTAGGGTTCTTACAGACGAGCGGCACGTTGCCAACGGCAGATGAACTGCAGCCGTCGCCAACTATCGACGGCTGCCGTTGACGCGCCGAGTGGCAGCCGTCGAAGCGTCAACGACTGACGTCGACGCTTGCAGTTGTGGCATGCCGCGTAAATGTATGTTGTGGCGGCGGCTGCCGCCCGGCGCGTCGACGGCAGCCGCCGACGCTACAACTGCAAGCGTCAACGGCAGCCGTCGACAGGTGGCGACGGCTGCAGTTTATCTGTAGTTGGCAACGTGCCGCTCGTCTGTAAGAACCCTTATGAACTATCAAGACAGCTTCTTGGTACAGCGTCTTAGAGAGTAAAAATCAACATAAATATAAAAAGTTGAATCCCAAAGTAGTTCCGTGCATTTTTAATTACATTAGTAAACAGGACTTAGCGCAGATAATCTAGTGCTATTGACACCGGGGCGCCCTCTCACGGCGTCAGCACAAACCAAGTGAGGGGAAAGTCAATTAAGAATATAATGGGGTAGATGACACACCAATCAATTGAGAAATTTTTTAAAGCTGTCAAAACGCGGTTCTCTCATAGATTTTGTATGGCAATAGCCAACTGTGACGTCACTGTTTATTCAACTCAATTATTAGACTCAACTATTTATTGATTTCAAAGCAACTAAAAATCGAATTTGGCAATTAATTGAAAATAAATCGGGTTTTCAGGTCCAAAATAAAGTGTTTTTTTAGAGATAGGTGTCTGGGAATTATTGTTTAATGCTGTCATCTACCCTACCTGTACTAATTTGATTTGTTTGCCGCAACCAGTTTGATCTGTGAGGTTTCTTTTGACTACTTTGCTAATCATCACGCCTGTAATCTCCAAAGGCTATGCAGAGGTGTACCTAATAGTGCACCCATATTTCGAGAGTTACGTTCAAGTCCCACGTAATAGGGGCGCGCCTTTTGCCATCAACCGGGTACGAATCCAGACTCGGTGGCTGGTATTGAGGAATTCCTCACGGAAAACCCCAATAGCACTTTGCCCTACCTGGGAATCAAACCCAGGAGCTCATGCTCATCAGTCGCGCTTGCGACCACTACACCAACGAGGCTACCTCACTTTCCTAATAATTTTGACAACGGAAAATATTATAGGTCTGTTTTACTGTTGAAATGTATTATTTCATTACCCAACTGGATTGTGGAGGTCGGTAAGACTGGAAACCGATGAAAACATACATAGTTATATTTTATACAGTTTTCCGCCATTGCACTAGCTTCGTGTAAACACTGGCGACTCGCAGTTTCTTACCTTTCTGCAAGTTAACTAAAGAAGCGACAATGTCCCGAACTAAAGTGAGCTGGTTGCCAAAAAACTTTCGTCCGCAGCATTCAGGCCGGTATGCAGATGAGCAGCTTATCCGAGGGTAGGGGCGGCGACCTTGGCGTCCTCGGATTTATCGTCGGAATTAATTCTTAATGAGTAGCGCTTACATTTCTTGCCCCTCTTGCTTAGGGTTGCCTGCTTTTAGTTTATAGTCGGTTTTATTCGGTATTTTTATCGCTGGGAATTGTTTTAATGCTTTGTAGAATGAGCTTTATGGCCTTTGCTGAATAGATTGTACGATAAAAATGTAATGTTTGTTCTCATTGTGTGAAATGCACGAGGGTATAATATGAGCTTATTTTTTATTTAAAGGTACTATAAGTTAGTTATATCTAGCCATAAAGGATTAGGAAAGTTCTTAAAGAAATAAGTTGAGAAAATTAAGTCCAATTTATTAAAGCAGAGTCTTATGAAAGCATAAATTTTTCCTCCGTTTTAGGGACTTTCAATTTGAGAAAATATAACTTTCAACATTTACAAAGACTCTCCCATAGCGTAAATAAATAACTCTACTTAAAGTTTGTAAAACCTGCGAAGTTAAAAAGTTGTGAAGTTTTTCAACGAAGTAAAAATATCATCTGTTCTGTCAGCCCTACTTAGCGCCCTCACACATCGACCGAACAAAATAAAAGTATGTAGGTAGGTACGTTAGCTTTAGCCAATAATGTTCCCATTGCTGGGAGTCTGGGACACAGCCACACAAGCCTTAACCGACCAAGCCTAGGCCTCCGGTGTGAGCTGGTGGAAGTCACATGTCTCTAATTTATATTTCGATGTATTTATATGATGCTTTCAGACTTTCGAGCAATGGCTTAAGCCTCTTGTGTATGAGAAGAGAGCCTCAATTTTATATTCACTCATTCGTAATAAACTTGAAATGGTTTGAACCTAGATTCCTAAGATAACTCCAACTGGAGGTAACAAAGCATAAATTACTAATTTAGCCGGACTTGACTGAGCAAGTTCGAATCACAGCCAGTACTAAGTTTTGTTTAACTAGTTTGTGTGGTGAGAGCAGCGTCGGCCCAGTGGTGGCGGCCCCGACTTACGAGCAGTAAGTCGTGGGTGCTAACCCAGGCAGGCGCATTACTTTGTGTAATTTATTTCATCACCACTGTTCTCAAAACGGTGAAGGAAAACATCGTGAGGAAACCGGCATGTCCTAAAACTAAAAAATTCGAAGACATGTGACATCTACCAATCCGCACTGGGTCCGCGTGGTAGATTATAGCCCATTCTCTCTCATAGAGAGGAGGCCTGTCCCAGCAGTGGGAACATTATAGGCTGATGATGATGAGTTTGTGTGGTTAGTGTCCACTGTTCAACCATATCATATATATCAACCATATCATAGAGTACACCTATACGAGCAAGTTTTTAGTTAATTAGGCGTTACTTTGCGGAAACCCATGACATTAAATGTCATGCAAAATATTTAGTTTTCATTCTGCGAAAAAGATCTAGGTCTGAATGCAGGATGCAGCATTAGATACTCTCGGGAGCCCAAGATTAAGATGATTAAGATTGAGTTTTACGCGAAACAAGATTTATGTACCCACTGGGTTTATCGTCAAGTTTGTTGTAGTGGTATTAAGAATGTGTAAGTAGGTGTACTACAGTTCATTTACATTTTACGTCTGACAGTAATCAAATAGAAAAAATACAAAAAAAATAGCTTGCGGCATTAAAAATTAAGATCTTCACTAAGGAAAATCAAGGTTAAATAGATACACTATACACATAGATACATAGACTGATAAAATCATAACCCCTTCTTATAGATTTGCAGTGGTTGGGTAAAAACTCAGACAAAACTTATAATCACACAATATTTGCTTGATTGCGAATATTAGGAATGATTGAGATCACGTTCGTTTACTTTTATGCTGGTTTCCTTATTATAATTAATGAACGATTACAAGAAACTAGCGACGAGAGAAAAAACTCTCGAACTATCTCAGTTTCCAGCAAAGTATAATTATTTTTTTAACTACTTTTTGACGGTATGTATGCTTTAAATAGTCAATGGATAAACTCACGATGAATAATAAAAATGGATTAAAATACAAAACATCTTCAATTGTTAAACAAGATTCATTGAATTTGCATGTACGATTTAAATGTGCCTATTTAGTATTAAATTATCTATTTTAGTTCAATACAACTCTCGCAATTCAAGTGCGTAAATATTTTGAGATAATTCTATTAAGCATTCATTAAACAAAGTCTACACAACTGTAAAATAATGGTTAGCCTTCTGTCTTATTTAATCAGTCTCGCGTAGTATTCTGCTGTACATTTGAATGGTTTGCTAGCCGTTCGCTACTCGGCGAGATGACGCTTGGAGGAGAACTCTGGTCTAGCTATATCCAGCTGTGGATGTCTTCCAGACGAAATGACGATGATGGCGATAATACAGCGATGCTAATTACAATTGGCAATTACAGTAAGGTAGAAGTGTTGGTAGATCGACATCCAGGTGACACCTGGATGAGGTTTGCACAGACGAGAGAAGCATAGCATACAAGGGAGTCTGGAGTATCTACAGTCGCTTTCAATAAACATATTTCCATTATTGACAGCAAAAGCTTTTACAAAAAAATATCTTATTGAAACGGGAGATCCAATTTGTCCAATTATTGTGAACGTTTAATTGGTAAAACAATGTAGAAATTGATATTGTGAAAGGTCAGTAAATTTTAATCAATTCTCCTTTTTTGTGTACGGTCTACGTTTTGTTTTCACAAATTGGTAAATCTTTTGTTCCACATTTTTATTCTATATATCGCTCTAAGAACGCTAACACGTTTATATTTTACTAAAATATATTCTAGATAGAATACCTAATAAGATAAAGTGTCGAGATGGCAACCGTTTTTATTACAATGGCGAAGCAAAATGTTTCCGTTCAAGGCTAAAATAGGAACGTTATATCCAGAATAGAATCCTAACACCGAGTCAGGGACAGCGAGGCTACAATAGCTTTAGAGTCGTGGCCACTAACAAACGGGCTGGAGTAGAGTCTGGCTCGCTGTATGCTTGAGTAAATGATAAATGAGCGCGGTCTGGTGTGGCGCCGCTGAGCTTAGCGCGTGTTGTCGACGAGCGACTGTCGTGCGACTGTTGCTGACATACCATCGCGCCTGTAGTCCTCGAAGGGTTAGGCAGAGATGTATCTCAGTAGCTGCTCCCACATTTCGCCAGTTATGTTTTAGTTCCGTTTGATAGGGGCAACTCTATTGCCATCAGCCAAGCACCATCCAAGCTTTGTTGTGCTACTAAGAAATTAAAATGTGAGTTTTTTTGAAATACATGTTTTTAATGTTACAACTTTACGTTAAATACCTCCATGACCCTTTTACTACTCAATGCACCCATCAGCACAATGTGTTGAATGCGTTACAGTGAGTTTTACCGTAAAATGTGAATTTTCACCCCAAAAAAAAGTAGGTTCCCAGATAAATTTTTGCGCAGAGTTACTCAGTTTGATGTACAAAATACTTGGGTGACGGCTTCGTGAAGAGTCTGTTTACACCCTATAATTTGATTAAATAAGAATTAACTCATAGCAATTGAGAACGATAATTAAATTTAATTACTGGGTAATACGATACCCCTTGTTAAGACTGGTTATCAGACTCTTGACAAATGTAGCAATGTGTTTACATATTTTTATTTTCATTCATTATTCTCAAAACTTGGCCACTATATCAGTAAAACGTTTTATTTAGAGCAGCAATAACAACACAGCCATTTAAAATTCCCAAAGTCCATAAACTAAAACGAAATTAAACGTGGCAACACTTCATTATAAAATTAGCACAAAATCTGATTAATGCCTCTTAAAGGGTTCAAATTAACTACAAAACAATCAAAATTATTATATGAGATTAACGTGAGGGCCTTTAAAACTAATTTATTTGAAGTTAGCGCTAGTTGGGCCCGTTTTATTGTTCACTAAATTATAAACGAGTGTAGTGGAATCAGGCCGTTTGTTTTACCTTCTAATAAAGGTTTAGGAGAACCCTTTCTAATAATAAAACTGCATAGTTGTGGGGTGTTTAATTTTAGATTTTAACGCTTGAATAGCTTGTTGGGTTTGGGATATGGGACTCATGTTCTGGCGTAAGTCTACATGCCACCTTTCAGAGGGTCAATCGTTACTGGCCGTTATTGGCCGATGATGCAAATTGGATTTCTTTGGTTTTACGAAGGAACACAGGGTGTAAATGACATATACGCACAAAATGTTACGGATTGACATGATTCTAGTTTAAAAACATATTGTACACCGGTTAACTTTACATACACGCAGTTGTGGTTACTATAATCGGTAATGTTGGCTCTGACAAAGTTGAGGTAAAAGCAACTGCTCCACAACGACAGCCACGGTTACATCATAAGCCAGCAAAACAACGCGAGTGTCGACAATAATTAGCCACTTCATGAATACCAAACTACTTCGTAGTCGCGGCTGAGCCCGTTATGATGCTGTTATTACTAAGTTATAGCCGCGTCTCTAACGAGTTACTGTACTGATTAATTCTCGTCAAAGTATGGATAGATTTTTGTGTGTTCATTTTCGTGTGTGATTTCCCAAAGGGTAGGGTTTGTTAGGTACAGGTATCCTAAGCTAGGTGTTGATAAAAAAGCCGCTGATTGGTTTTGCAGTTAAATTGCCTGGCCACCTCTGTCCCTAAAGCAAATAAGGAGTTTTTTAATCCGTAAAGGATGAGTGATGACTTATCGGCGTTTGTGAGAGATAGGCCGGAGAAAACCGCACGGAGAAAATAGTGCAAGTCGATGGAGGAGGCCTTTGCCCAGTAGTCCTTTGCCCAGCAGTGGGTCTATTGCTAGGGAGGAAGAAGAATAAAGGATGAGTAGATAGAATCATAGGATTGCATACCAGGTAGTTAAGGTGACTATACAAAAAATAAAAATAATAATTAATACAATCGGGCAGTGCAAACCTACGTACAAGCAACCTGTATAGTTTGACGTAATTTATCAACTCCATTTATACGGGCTCGTCGCTGATGTATTGTTATAGCCAGATCACCCGCAGCTTAATTAAAATTATTTCAAATGTAATCAAGTGTTAAATCATTCCATTCAGAATCATTACATATCGCTCGCTTTCAATTCGGATTACTTCTTCATCACATTGTGTATTGACAGGTAAAGCCTATTTCACTTTATTGGTACTTAACGTGCTTTTGTTTTAGCGTTTTTTATAGGATTTAGAACGAGTGAGTGGCTTGTTAAAATTAACGAGTTGTTTGCGTTCAAAGTATAAGGTCACGGTGCTTTGGATTTCTATGTTGTGGTCGGAAATCGTTGGCATACTACATGCTTGTTATTATTTATTCGGTCGTCAAAATAATATGTCATCTTTGTTTCCTTAGCACAAAACATTTGTAATCGTTTTCCAAATCAAAACGTGTTTCCCGATTTAATTGGGCTTACACGTGATTCTTATTTACACTGAATTTCGACGAATTTCCCGAAATTGATTAATTTAGATTTCCGTATTTCTCAAAGTATACGTACCACTTCAAAAAAGGGAAATGTTTGCTTTATACGTTCTTTTCTTCCTCTTTTCCCAGATCTGTAAAAGAACCCCCTACTACAAAACTTTCCATTTGCATAACCTGTTTAAAATTCAATACCTCAACACATTTTCGAAACCTTCAATTTCTCAACACGTTTCCACTGCATTTAATACAAACTCGGTTTCCACTGTGTTACGTAATACAACAGTAGGTACACAGATCGGCACTGTTTAATATTTGAGTGGCGCGAATGACTTCGCATAAACCGGCACATAACATCCTCCCTACCTCTGGATCCCTCCGTACTACGGACCGTAACGTTTCGACTACGAACGACGAACTACTATCCGGAAGGGCTCTTATTCACGATCGGTTTTGGCTTATAGCCGGTAAGAGATGCGATTACAACAACGTGAACAAGCGCTCATAGATTGTCATACTTTACCGTGCACCGGGCCTAACCACAGCCAAACCGGGCACGAGACGGAGATGAACCGGGGCTAGCGCCGGCGTCGTGAACAAACTTCCATTGTACAAGACTGTCGACCGGGCTGCGTCGTCCGGGTAAAACCGGTCGTGAACAAGAGCCCTGACCGTCCGTGCTACGCGCGGTAACTGGGCAAGTTATGAAACCCAAGTTATCCCGAAGTTACAGTTCATGTGGAAAACGATTATATTTTATTAGTTCCGGCCTTTGAAAGTATTATGCAAGGTTCGGTTGTATTAAATAGATTAAAGGCGGAATGAATGTCCAACTTTGAAGATGGTTTTTGTAGAAATAGCTTCATAATTGTGGTTCGCTTTTCAGCCTAACTTGATGACACTAGTTACCAATATATATGAAGCTTCTGCTATTTAACATGTGCAGCAGCATAATACCAATATCTAGACTGATTGATTACCTTACTGGAGTGCTTTAAGTGCTCTTCGTTCAATGTGTAAAGAATTGTCACCCATCCACAAACTGAACATGGTAGGAACAATTTAACTTTACTGGTTGATTATATTTTCTGTAGTAATTGTAGCCTCGTGTAACCTTGAACGCGCTTTCCCTCAAAATATTTGTTTTCGTGTTATTACAGAGAAGACAAAACATTTAATAAACTTGATTCTTTTATTATTTTCCTCCAATTCGTGTAAATAAAAGTGTCTTCTACGCAGTCTGAGACAAAGCTTCTTTAATTTATTCATTAATCACCTTAAAACTTCAACTTGAAACTGTTCTGCGCTCTGAATTATAAAAATGTAAAGACGGAATATTTTAACCGCAACTCTTTGATGGACTTGTGAACATCTAGGTAATATTTTAAACTTTTTGCTTTTTATGGAGTTTAAATTTCCTTATTTTGAGAACTTACGATGAGAATTTAGAATAATGTGGTAACTAGACATTAAATAATAAATCATCCTTCTAATTTCCAAATCAACCTGAATTCCAAAACCACTGAATTTGCGTAGTTACAAACCCCTTTTGAATTCCTCTACACCCCGTTACCAAAACACAGTGTAGAATAACTAATTCAAGATGAACTTAAAACTTTTGTAGTTATGCGAAATTACCCACCTTGGAAGTTACAGCCAAAGTTCTAACTACGCACTTACAAGCACTTGATGACGTCACCGCCGCCATGACGCATGACGCCTCCTGTCACTTTAGTTATGCCGCCAAATTGTTGGAATTTGTGATCTGTTGTTATTAATAACCCTGATAGTTGTAATTGGAAATTGCCTTAATATTGTGTTACGATTTGTGTAAGGGTTCTTACAGACGAGCTGCAGTTTATCTGCAGTTGGCAACGCGCCGCTCGTCTATAAGAACCCTAAATCAGTTATGTACGTATTTGATACGGTTATAAAACCCAGCCATAAACAACAATAATGATGTACATTCTTAGATCATTAAGTTCATCTTTCTTTACAATAATTATTGTAATTGATTTATTGAAAGCGAACGTTGCAGCCTGAAAGGTAATACCGCTTTTTAAATCCGGGGACAGTAAGTAAGTAACCAATAACTATAGGCCTGTATCCGTGTTGCCGGTTTTCAGCAAGGTGTTTGAAAAGATAATGCTCAATCAAATGCTTAACCATTTGAACACCAATAAAATATTACACGAGCAACAGTATGGTTTTACCAAAGGACGTTGTACAACTGACGCCGGTGTCACTTTATTAAAACACATATTTACTGCGTGGGAAGAGGCACAAGATGCCATAGGAATCTTCATAGTGACGTTTCGAAGGCATTTGATTGCGTTTAGGTAAACTTGCGCTCACTTTAGTAAAATAGTATTTGAATGATAGACAGCAGCAGGTACAAATAAATGGAGACAACTCAATGGGTTTAAAAGTAAAAATGGGTGTACCACAAGGTTCGATATTGGGTCCCTTCCTCTTTTTAGTGTATATTAATGACCTACCCCATTTATTTAAAAGCCATCCATATATGGTGTTGTTTGCTGACGATACTTCTTTAATATTTAGGATAAATAGACGTGCCACTAATATTGACGACGTAAATAACGCCATTTCATAGTATTATGTCGTACGGTATTTTACTATGGGGACGGGTTGCAGACATCGAGTCTATATTTATTCTGCAGAAAAGAGCCATCAGAGCCATTTATGAATTACGTAGACGCGATTCTCTAAGAGAACTGTTTAAGGAAATTAATATCATGTCAGTACCTTGTCAATAAATCTATGAAAACATGTACGTCATGTCATGTACGTTAGGGAAAATCAGCATTTATTCAATAGAAGAGGTGACAGACACCACTATATTAATAACACTAGAAATAGGGACCAACTAATTCAGCCAGGTTTCAGGCTTGCTAAAGTAGATTTATCTTTCATGGGGTACTGTTTGAAATGTTACAATAAAATACCTCCCCACATTTTTCCTTTTTTAATTGATTTCCATGTTGATGTATTGTGGAAGCTGCAGAAGATTGTAAAAATATACTTGCATTGTATAGATTCCAGTTCTTAGTATTATATAATTGCATAGCACATGTGTGTGTACTTTGTATTGTTCAGCCACCATTTACATTTAGTTATCTTTCATTGACTTGAATATGCCTTGGTGACTGAGAGAATGTCATGTTCACTCAAATGTCTCGCTGATGGTGGCGGGTGTGTCGGGTCATTTAGTTCCCTTCAATATGGTTGAGTTGAATGGCGCTGATACATGCGTCATGTTCGTGTACGGGCGCTGTCAGTTGGGACTCGGTTCACGACGGTCACGACGGTTCACGACTCAGTATTCGAGACTTTCATAATAGTCAAAATAAATATAAATGCTTTGACTTTTGAGTTTTAATTATTTTTGATTCCTAAAACCATGTCAAGTGGTCTAATTCGGTTGCCATGGCAACCGTAGCTTACCTCAAGGATTTCCTTGTTTACGGGAACTTTAATTAATTAGGATTACCTTTTCTTTTGTACTTTGGAAGGATGAATATTAATAAATCCAGATTGCCTTTTAAATTCTATCAACATTTAATTTAGATGCTAATTTTGTGTATTTTTTCTTTAAATAATATTATTTTGGTTTTGGTTATTTGAGTTTGAACGGTGGTGTATGGACGGTGTTTGCATACTAATTAAATGTGTTATTTTTCCCCTAGTATTATCCCTATTTATGGATACACGATGTTCAGGCCATTGTTCAGATTTAAGTTTGAACACTATGCCTATTATCCTTGAAGGTTATGTAGAAGCCTACCTATACTTAGTCCACCTTTCGGCAAATGGGTGGGTAATATGGGTTTAAAATTTAATTTGTTTTAATTTTAACTTTAACTTTTGTTTATCTAAACCAGGTACATAGTAGAATGTCCTAAAAACATAATAAGTTTGTATGTAAGAAGAGCGTTTACGACTGGCGCAGACAATCTCTCGGAGTCTCGGCTGATGTTTTTCCTGCAGATCAGGGTAGCTCCTAATTGGATCACGTAAGACGGGAACACTAAATTATTGCGTTTATCTACGTGTTTGTGGGAAAAGGTGGAGGTAGGTTTTTATATTGGGGCAATGTTACGTAGGTACCTGTGCAGGAATGTTCGTAGATATATATAGAAAGTAAGACAATCTTTAGATACTTCGCACGATATTTCTTTAAAAAAAATCCCTTGTGTAGCGGTTTATAGGACGGCTTGGTCACACAAGCAGATATGAAAAGCAGCTTTGTTTTATTCCATGTTAGGTGCAAAGAATAAAACAAAGCCGCTTTCCTAATGATAACCTCGACGAACATATGTCGAGTCTCGTCTTAGGCGGTTGGATCAAGAGCCTGATTCAGAAGGCAGTACTCCTCGATACGGCTTGCATTGTGAGGAGGTTCCTATGTCTGCAACCCTAACCACACCTTTGTATTAGGTATTAACCTTTGTGACAGAATTCGCAATACCACAATACGCTCAAAAACTGGAATCGCTGATGTGGGCAAATATGACTGCTGGGTTGGAGTAGGATTGGTCGGGCCATGTCTGTGTATGAATGCATCAGGACCGATTGGCCAGAGTCATTTCGCAGTGGGTGACAGAAGACGGGCGCCGTCGTCGACGGAAGCCTAGAAAACGCTGGCGTGACGACCTGGAGGCGTTTGAGGGAGATAGGGCAGAGAAAACCACACGGAGAGAAGAGTGGAAGGCCAGCAGTGGAACAATGATGAATGAAGGATGATGAATACAGTATTAATTTATGTATAAATTCATGATATAGTACATGAAATCGAAGATATCAAGTATGTATTATTTTGAGATTTAATGAAAGGATAAGGTATTCCAAAATAATTAAGATATATTTTTGTAATTTTCTATTTATTTATTTATGTACACACAAAACACGCACTTTTCTTCTTCACGGTAGGAAATATTGTCTTACCGATTAATATTTTGTGGCCGTATTTTTTGTTTACGAAGAAACTCATTAAAATATAGATGCCTTAATTAAAAGTTCTTGACTACCTCAAAATATTTTTGTTGAAACTTTTAATGTTAAAAAGTTTTCATACAATATTTTTTTTTAGAAGTCATATTTTGTCAAACTTTATAACCTAGCTAGCGAAGCCAAAAACTATAGCTAACTCATAAAATATGCTCAATAATAATAATATATAATAATTTGTGACTACTTATTATTTGAATTTATCTTCAAAGTTTATTATTACCTTCAGTATTCCATCCATTAAATCCAGAATTGATTACCTTTTTACAATTATTTGCTACTTATGGATAACGATGATATGATTCAACTTCAACGTTGGTAACGTTCAAAGCCGCGCTCAGTTTAATTACTTTCCGATTTAAATCGATGATTGATTACGATTTCCTCTCGATACCCAGTTATACTGGATTGTTAAACCTTTGCAGGGTTGTCAGTGTGATTGGTGGTTAATAGTTGTGCTAGTGATGTGTGTGGTTACAATTGGTTGCTGTGAGCTGTTAGTGTGCCACAAAGGCTTGAGGTTGGTTACCCAGGATGAATGCGTTAGTTGTCTGTGCTATTAATTCTGAGCTTGCTCTTAAAACGGTTTGTATGTCTCTGGTTGACGATAGTCTTTAGAGGTTTGTGTTTGATTTAAGACTTTGAAATTGAATATCTTCCTATGACTGTTTGGTATGTTTTACTTAGTAAGAACAAAGTTACTTTACAAAAAACTTATTATGTTAAAGTCATTGCAAAGGATCAAGGCGCAAAGAAATTACGCGCCCATTAGAGCGCTTTATGCTCTGCTACTCGTTTTAACAAACTTGGAATTACAAAAATACCTACGTCACCTTGACAACCCTTCAAAATCTCCTCAATACTAATATTCCGGCGGCCATCTAAAAATAACAATCGTCAAGGTATTCCGTGGAACATCCACAGTTTAACATCCAATTAGTGGAAGCAGATTCATCCTGCGACCATAACCTCCGGTTTGATCTCTTAATGACATCTCTGTTGTTAGAGCAAATACTTTGATACAATAGACCAATACAGTTAAATTCGGTTTTATTTGATCTTAGTCGCTACAAAAGTTACTATTTTACTTTCTTCACAAATACTTCTTTATGTAGGTACGTTCGGCCATTGACCTCGTTTCACAATTTAATTGTGTTGCTAAAATAATTGGCGCGGTTGCTTGTGTAGTATCTAGTATCCATTAAATGTCTCAATTTGGTGAGATTTATAGTTGTTTGTGGTTTATAGTATCACTCGATATGTTTTCCAATTTTAAGTTCGAAACCCGAGCTGTTTTATTATTTTACACATTTTGAATTATTTCTGTAATAGTTATCAGCCAGAAGGCAACGCGGCAGACCTCGTAGAAGATGGCGGCACGAGCTGGACAAAACCCACGACTAGTGGCCCTTATTAGTCCTGGATCGAAAGAACTAGAAGTTCTGGGGAGAGGTCTTTGACCAGCCGTGGGATGAAACTAACAGTAACAGCAACCTAGGTATCTAACATCTGTATCATATTCTCAAACATAAAAAACCAATTTAAAACTAACATTAATTCCAAAACCGTAGTATTCCTTAATTATATGTACGGCTGTAAGTTGGTACGTGCAATTTATTCTGCGTAGAGCGTAAGTTTCTTAGTGGCGCCCGCCTGGGACCGGTTGGCATATATCGTGGATGTTGTGCCGCGCCGTGCCGCTGAGCCGCCAAGCCAACTTGCGGGAATCACTTACGGTACATACGACTTTGTGAAGGTTCACTACTAAGGGTTTTACATTTCTTATGCGAAAAGGAAAAGGGAAAACGTAAGGCATACAAACTGTTTGACATAGGCATACAAACTCAATCTTATTTTTAACTTGTCTGAATAGTTAGGATTCAACTTATGAAGCGTAGCTCACAAAAATACGAACTCTCTGAATAATGATCTACTTTCCTCAATAAAATATTTA
Source organism: Xestia sexstrigata (assembly GCA_941918905.2). Taxonomy (NCBI): domain Eukaryota; kingdom Metazoa; phylum Arthropoda; class Insecta; order Lepidoptera; family Noctuidae; genus Xestia; species Xestia sexstrigata. The sequence goes on along the minus strand of OW799201.2, from coordinate 1,105,766 downwards.
TTTGAGCATCTAATTTTAATTTTAATTTTAATTTTAATTTAATTTTAATTTTAATTTTGTAGCGGGTATGATAAAAACGTAGGCTCAATATAAACAATGAGTTTATTCCACCAACAAAGTTGTTTACAAATAATAACCTAACTAGATACGACGATTTTAAAACTACACGATACGTTCCCAGCCAGTTCGTGACGCGAGGTGCGTCACGAAACAAGAAGGATACGTCACCGTGGGGCGCGAGGGGAGAGGGGCGTCTAGGCTAGGCGAGCTCTTCCAATGCGTGGAAACAGCGGCGCGCTAACTCAGACTGAGGGCTCGTGGCCGCGGCGTCCGTTTATATAGGCGAGGCGGCGGCCTAACGTTGTGTGCGTGAGTCACGTTCCGACACAGTAGTGTTGTGTGGCGCGTCGCTGTAGGCGTTCCGCGTTCGGTGGTGCTACAGGCTCCCCCTCTGGATGCGAAGTCGCCCCGACGAGTGGCCAGTCAAGATGGATGGTCCACCAACGAAGCTGGGCGAGACCCGCCTCGCCGTGGTCGTCCTCGTCTACGAGAGGGCGGAGTGGCGCCCTCAGGGTTAGGCCTAGGTTTAGGCGGACGCCCGCGTTTCTTCAGTGGGCGCACCGGCGCTGGAAGTGGGCTTGCCGCATGGCCTTGGAACGGTGTCAAGGCAGATGTATGATACACTCCAAGAGGTTTATCTGGAGCAGTGGGATCTGAAATCAGATAAGATGAAGCACCATGGCGTGCTAGGATTAGATAGGGACCATCCCTGCGAGGACAGAATTTAGCACTTATTCCTCGAGCAGCATTACTGATTGGATGGGTAGTTGCTAATACCAGGTCACCGGGAGTATAACCAGGATCTTCTCTACGTCCTTGGTCTGCCATCTTCTTCCTGCGTTCTTCTAGATTCTCTCTGACATCTCTAGCCTTGTCCAGCGTATTGGCGACTAGTAGTAACTTCGGCGTAATTTCAGGCACAAAGTTCTCAGACGGTAAAATCTGACGAAAATCGTGAGCATTGTCATCCGGAGTACGCAGTTCTCGTGCAAATGTCAAATACGCTGGCGTTTGTCCTGTAGTGAGGCAGGTTGCGGTATTCATCGCAAACCGTATGCTGGGTAACATATCACTCCAACTTCCATGTTCATCTCCTACTAAAATGGCCAGTTGTGTCTTCAAATCTCTGTTTTTCCTTTCCACCGGATTTGCTGCCGGGTGATACACTGGTGTGAATGTGTGCTTTATTCGCAGACAAAAGGTTAATTATTGCATTACAGCACTCACAAATTGGGGTCCATTGTCGCTTATCAGGCGTCTGGGCACACCATACCGAAGGAAAACCTCGTTCATCAAAACTGTCGCGCAATTTTCAGCGCTGGCAGTTTCCAAAGCAAATAATTCTATCCATCCAGTAGCAATATCTTCAGCTATCAGTATCCATGTCTTGCCGCTAGTCGTTGACGGCAAAGGTCCAAACAAGTCAAAGGCGAGGGTTTCGAAACGTTGGTTCACGGGCGTGGTTTGGAGCAAACCAGCTGGTTTCAGGTTGGACGGCTTAAATCTCTGGCATGCAACACAGTTCTTAACATATGCTTCGATATATTTTCTCATACCCTTCCAATGATATCGCTTCGAGATGCGTTGATATGTCTTATCAGCGCCGTAATGCCCCGCCAAAGGGTCATCGTGGTATACTGAAAGAACGTTTGCCCATTCATGTTGAGGAACTACGAGTTGAGCCTCATCTGAGTCATCCGACGGGTGGTATCGGTACAACAACCCGTTGTTCATGACGTACCCTTTGTTGCTCCAATACACGGCATTATCTTTACGATCTGCATCCTCTAAAGCAGTTACGATGCTAGTGATGTGTTCATCCTTTAGCTGTTCTGCCCTAATTTCAGATGTTGGTCTCTGCGGCATATTTACGGCTATGCTACACACTCCACAGGTGTTTTCGGTGCTTTCATCGCAAATAGGCCTGGACAGCGTGTCTGCGACCACATTCGTCCTACCGGGTGTATACTTGATAGTAATATCATACGCCTGTATCTGCAAAGCCCATCTAGCTAATCGACCAGTTGGAGACCGTAACGACATCAACCACCTCAAGGCTTGATGATCCGTAACCACTGTTACTGGGAGACCTTCAATGTATCCACGGAATTTTTTGATCGCCCAAACTACTGCGAGAGCCTCCCTCTCGGTTGTCGAATAATTGCGTTCTGCAGGGATCATCAGCCTACTGGCGTATTCGACGGGATGCTCGTCCTGTCCCTCCCCCTGCACTAGAACTGCTCCAAGTGCATAGTTGCTTGCATCACTTTTGATAATGTAGCCTCTCGTCTCGTCGGCTTGACGTAACACAGGGGTGGATGTAAGACGTATTTTGAGCTCTTGATAAGACTGCTCCTGTTCCGCTGACCAAGTCCATACCGCGTTTTTCTTAGTTAAACGGGAGAGTGGTTCACTGATTCCGGCAAAGTTTGGTATGAATCGCCTGTACCAGGAACAGGTCTGCAGGAACGTCATCAGATGCTTCAAATTCTTGGGTGCTGGATAGGCTAGTATTGCTGCTACCTTCTCAGGATCAGCCTTCAGACCCTCTGGAGTAATAATGTGCCCTAAATACTTAATTGTTGAGCAACAAAATCGGCACTTACTAAAATTTACTTGAAGGTTGCTCTCTTTCAGCTTGTTTAGCACCTTACCCAAATCCGTTAGGTGTGCTTGATAGGTAGACGAAAAAATAAGCAGATCGTCTAGGTACGCCAGCATCTTTACATTCTCCAAGCTAACTCGAATTCTGTCTATCAGACGCTGGAATGTAGAGGGTGCGTTGCGAAGTCCAAAGGGCATCCTCTTGAAACGGTACATACCGAATGGAGTTATAAATGACGTCTTGTCCTGATCTTCGAGCTTGACTTTCACTTGCCAGTAGCCAGCGCGTAAATCCAGGGTCGACATGAAAGGCGTTGGCTTAGCAGCATGAAGCAGATCATCTATGCGAGGAATAGGATACTTGTCGGGGACCGTTATGGCATTAAGTCTACGGTAATCAACGCAAACTCGAACTGAACCGTCCTTCTTTGGTACCATGACAACGGGTGCAGACCAGGGTGATGAGCATGCTTCAATTACTCCACTGTCCAACATCTTCTTTACCTCATTCTTTAACACAGCCATGCGCGGCGGCGAGAGGCGATATGGAGGTACAGAGACGGGGTTATGCTCACCTGTGTCGATGCAGTGTTCAGCGAGGGTGGTCGGTTCACCACCTTCACTGAAAACTTCTTGATAATCCCACAGCACTTCCATCAGCTGTGACTTTTGAGTTGCGTCCAGCGTATCCGATGAGACCTCTTCAACTTGCAAAGATCCAATTTCAACATCATTGCTGCTATTACTTTGATCGCTAGGAAAGAGTGCCTTGGAGTGTGGAGATAGTACACACGGAGCATCGTGAAGCTGCATTTGGGCATCACGGACCATAAAGTCGACGAACCTTGGAGAATACCCATCGAATAATGGTCGGGACCGCTTCCTTGGAATAGGAGACAGCTCAATTGGCACTACGCGATATGGCATCGTGTTTGTAGTGCAGGCACTCGTTGTCGGGAGTGCTGGTTCTCTGCTGGATAATGGACTGCCAGTTGTTGGGGTGCATGCACTGGATTGTGGCAGCGCCGGTTCCAGTACGCCTTCGTCTCGTGGAGTTATCGACAGAGGAGAGATAAATTCAGGCAGCTCGACATATTTTAACATAGTCCGTAACTGAGGGTCAAAATAAACGGGCGTAGCCTCTACTTTGGCCATTGATATCTCCTCATCATCTTCATCTTGGAGGTCGAAGATGTCATCAGGGTAATCCTCGAAATACCAAGTCTTCTGCGGAACGTTAAGTACCACCTTGGCATCTTCTATAAAGCCGACACCCAACAGAGTGCGAGACTCTCGAGCTTCCGGGAACACGATAAAATTCGTTTGCACAACACGGTAACAGACACTGACGGGTGCATTTACAGTCAAAACGTCTCTCGTCGTCTTCGTGCCGTCAGCCAGTTTCACCACAAACTGTTGTGTGTGGAATGCAAAACCGAGTCTTCGTAGGCATTTGTACAGCGAGTATGATGCAACGCTGGCCTTTGCGCAAGTATCCACGTAGGCGCTGCCGGTTATTTTGCCTATGGCAATACCAATAACCGGCCTAGGGCGTACATCTGCTTGAGGTTTAAAAGAACAAAAACTTACTTCAGTCTTTCCCTCTTTTGGCACAACCTTGGCGCAGGCGCACTTTGACCGGACCACTCCCGGTGTACCACATCCGTAACACGAAAACTTTGGTGTAGAAGGCGATGGCGCTTGGGTGCCTATAGCGGCATTTGCAGACGCAGGTTTCGTGGCGGAAGTGCCAGTACCTGAAGCGAGATCCTTCTTCTCTTTCTTTCGACATGTCTCAATTGAGTGCCCAGGCAATCGACAGTACGTGCAACGCTTCTTTTTGAATGACACCTTTTCTGTCTCGTTTCCCTTTTCTGTCTCTTTTTCTGGCATCTCCTTTTCAACGAGGAGCTCTTCCACTCCTCTGGCTGCCTTCACTAGACCATCAAGGGTATTGACAGTCTCACGTGGCAATTTTACCCTTATTTTGTACCTCAATTGCCCGTAGATCATGTCAATTTGTTGGGTCTCTGTGTGTGGCTCTGGCATTTGTGCAATAAGAGCCCTCTTCTTAGCCACAAACACTTCCGTTAGCTCATCCTCACCTTGCTTGATGTTGACAACGTTCTGGTACAGCTGGTAGGCAGGTCTTTTAGGAGCAAAGGCGTGGCGAACTCTTGAAACAAACTCGTCCCATGTTTTCACCTGTTCCTTGATCCCATTCCACCAGGTGGCAGCCTCTTCCCTCAAGATCAAGGGGATGCTCATGATCGCATCTTCGTCGGAGATCTGTTCTACGGACTTGAACACTGAAGCCGCAGCAAGAAACGATTCGACTTATTCAGTGTCTCTGGCACCATTAAAACTAACCTTGCAAGTGGTGAAAGAGCCTCGTCGCTGTTGGTTACCAATCACTGACAGTAACTTCTCGAATTGCTCAGTTGACAGATTCATGGTCGTTTGCGGTTCCTCCTTTATTCTTCTTCGTAATCTTGATATAGGGCTAGCCTGCTTCCGGGCCCCACGTTGGGCGCCAGATTGTAGCGGGTATGATAAAAACGTAGGCTCAATATAAACAATGAGTTTATTCCACCAACAAAGTTGTTTACAAATAGTAACCTAACTAGATACGACGATTTTAAAACTACACGATACGTTCCCAGCCAGTTCGTGACGCGAGGTGCGTCACGAAACAAGAAGGATACGTCACCGTGGGGCGCGAGGGGAGAGGGGCGTCTAGGCTAGGCGAGCTCTTCCAATGCGTGGAAACAGCGGCGCGCTAACTCAGACTGAGGGCTCGTGGCCGCGGCGTCCGTTTATATAGGCGAGGCGGCGGCCTAACGTTGTGTGCGTGAGTCACGTTCCGACACAGTAGTGTTGTGTGGCGCGTCGCTGTAGGCGTTCCGCGTTCGGTGGTGCTACAATTTTAATTTTAATTTTGAGTTAAATTAATTTTAATTTTATTTTGAACCTGTTTTTAATTTTTTTGTTTATTCTTTGTTTTTTTTTCTCTATTAATATTTTAATTATTCTTTGTTTGTTTAAGTTTCTACTGTCAATAATTTATAAATATGTTATGTTAAACCGTTTTTTGTGCATGTGGTGTTAACCTGTAATTAATTGTTGCACTTGTAAATGTTACTCTAGTCACTAAGGCAGAAATGTACATAGTGTAAACAATTATTGGTTAACCTAAATAAATAAATAAATATTTCTAATCCTGGTCCGGAAAACGTAGCACTTCCTATTAGTGTAATTTATACCTTAAAAACCGGCCAAGAGCGAGTCGGACTCGCGTACCGAGGGTTCCGTACAATCTTTTGGAAGGACAAGGACAAACTTAGCTTTGCTGTTTGATTCCATTAAACGGCTATTGCACCAACCGCAAATAATAAGTTTGTAATAGCATATTTACGGTTTTCAGAGTTTTTTTCCCTTTACATGTGCTGTAAAACATTGCTTCTCGCCAAATTTCGTGATTCTAGGTCAACGGGAACTACCATTTATTATAGGTTTTCGACCCAAAACCTATAGGGTATCTGGTTGACCTAGAATTGACAACTTTGGTTAAAGGTAAGGTCTTACAGCACAAGTAAAGGGAAAATTCTATTCTAATTATGGTAAATTTTGGTACTTACCTACAAGTTTTCGCGAAAATCTAAATTTGCCCACATCTTTTTATAGTGTTGACTCAGGGCCTTGATTTATATCTTATCTTATTTATACTCCTAAAAGGGGCTATAGACCTCAGTATCTGGTATAAATTTCAACATAACAACATATCTGGTATAAGGTCCACCCGTTCAAAATCAGTGGTGACAAACGGACAGACAGACAGACGGACAAGAAGAAGTGATCCTTTAAGGGTTCCTTTTTTTTACCTTTTGGGGTACGGAACCCTAAAAATGTAGAAAATATAATATTTTAGAGAAGTGAAACATTTTGTAAGTTTAAATTATTATAGGAACAGAAAAAAACACCAGTCACCTTTAATTCAGTGATCCTGACAGACGTAGATGGTGACTACTACAAACGAACTGGATTATACCGGACTACGAATGGCTTTAGACTTTTCGTGGAACAACGGATCAGGCCATAGCGGGTCTGCACAGAAAGGAAAAACAAACAGGATGTGGGTATAGGTCACCACTAAACGGACCCGAGGAATACTAGGCTCGAAAGTCGCGGTCAAACGGAATTCTGAAGAGATAGTGCTTTGATCATCTGGTCTAGATTTGCGGATACATGGATGTGAAAAGCGAACTGTCATTTAAGAGTTCGAAACACAGTGAATGTTTTGTGAACCAACTTCGTTTAGACAGCTATAAGATAAGAGAGTTCATTTCGCGGTAAAAGTCCGGAGTTTGGATTTGCGCACGGTTGATGTCAATAAGCTTATCCCTTGTAAACCTAAACATAACTGCCAAAATGTGGCTGTGCTATACGTAGTCCTGCTTAACCTTTTGGGGAAACAGACGCGATGTTGTGTGGGAACCTTCCGTGAGAAGGTTTAGGCGTTTCTCCAACTCCCCAAGGACGACCAACCTGATGACTGGCTGAAACCAATGAAAGAGCAAAGAATATTCTCTTATTTAGCCGCTCAGGTCGATCTTCAGGTTAAGCGGCGCTTGCCTAGGTTGGTCCGTGGATGGGTGACCGCCCTTTACATACCGAGTTTCGAGTGCCCTGAAAAGCACGTTAAGCCGTAGGTGCCGGCTGTCATTTGTAGATCATTGACAGTCGTTACAGGTAGTCAGTGGCCCGAAAGTCCATGACAACCAGTTTTACCAAGGGGTATCGTATTACCTGGGTACTAGTTGGGTTGTGGAGGTCAGATAGGCAGTCGCTCCAAGTAAAATACTGGTATTCAGCTGCATCCAGTTAGACTGGAAGACGACACCCAAAATAGCTGGGAAAAGGCTAGGCAGATGATGATGTTTATTTATTTTATTCACAGAGAGCATTCGTTTTCCGGGGTTGCGGGACTGTTCGAAAGAGATACCGTGGCCCCGGAACACAAAGGGCGATGAAAGAACATGGATGGGTTTTAGTCAGTAAAAGTCTGACACTCCCTCCTGCTCCGCCCAGAGCGGGAGAAGTCATTTGACGATAGCCCATCCGAAAAAAAAAAAAAGAGCATTTGTTTTTACACATTTCCTAGTTTCATCTCGGAATTTAATACACATACACATTACACACACACATTACTATTAACACACACACACACACACATTATTATTATTTTACACATTTCCTAAGTAGGCTCGGAATTGTGTTCATACATTTCCGGTAACTTAAATACAATTTGAAGTATGAGTGAGTGAGATTCAATGAAACAGTAACGTCATAACTTTTAACTCGGTAAGGCTAATCTAACGATTTAAATCTTTGGCTCAAATTATATTATTATAATGTCGATAATGCTTTACTTAAGGCCTTGTTTAACTCAAGAACCTCAACGTTAAGAAGATAATAGAATAGTAAGATAAACTCGTCTGAACGTGCTCAGCTTGAATACCTAACGTTGTGCTATTTTGTAAACATTTGCATAATTACTTGGTATTCCAGTGTGGCAAGTGTGATAGATTAGGATTTATGCTCCAGACACTGTTTAAATGAACGGGCTTTGTTTAACATAATCAAGCAGCTGTCGAAATATTATACTTAGGTAAAACATTTTTGTGTTACAAACTGGAGTGTGTTTTGCCCTGGGCAATAAAGTAAAAGGTTACATAGGTTGACGAAAAGCGGTTTCAGACGATTCCACACGTTGTCAACCAACATGGCTAGCGTTACTGCTGAGCATCATGCTCTGGATTTAATTCTCAGCTCTGACTAAGTGTTATTGTGGATTTTATATCGATAACTGATGGGTGCTTGGTTGCTCGAAAACACGACACACAAATGGTGAAACGTGGGGGTTCCAACTCTTACTTAATATAACTTTCCCTTCAGGGGAACAGACGTGATATGTAATGAGTTATGTAAATAAACTTTTAAAAAGAAAATACCGAAAAGAGAGAATTAGAATATCTTACTATTTACATACATCAATATTGATAAGCAACGTAGTCATAATTGGCTTGAGTTATACAGCTATTGCCGCAGTTTTCTTGCGTGATCACATCAGAAATAAAGACATCCGCAAGAGAACCAAGGTTACTGACGTAGCCCGAAGAATTGCTAAACTTAAGTGGCAGTGGGCAGAGCACATTGCACGCAGAACGAATGAGGCCGAAAAGTACTGGAGTGGCGACCGCAAACCGGAAGACGTTGCGTTGGAAGGCCTCCCACTAGGTGGACCTATGACCTGGTGAAGGTTACGGGGATACGCTGGATGCGAGTCGCACGAGACCGGTCAATGTGGCGACACTTGGGGGAGGCCTATGTCCAGAAGTGGACGTCTTTCGGCTGAAATGATGATGACACAGCTAGCGATATACACACCTTTACCGCCAGCATATATCTGAATATCTACCGTGTTTATGTAAAATATAATAAACGCACACCAACCATACCTGTGATAATTAAATTTTTCGCATAAATACCTCTGATATTCTCTGGTGAAGTTTTTCGATATAACTGAAAACAATACAAAAATGCAATATCGCAATAGTTCAACTCTCTCATATGAGATAGTTATTAAATAAATTATATTTATTGTAGCATAATTATCTCTTTGACCCTTGACGGGAATCTTATCAGAATAATATTAACAGTGAATAACTCAATTACTATTGAATTAAATAAGCTATAACGCTGGTTAATCTGGTGTTGTCATTTCATTTATACTTTTAGTACGATTATGGCCACGTTCCCACTATGTCGTGACAATTAATTATCGTTGGTTTTTAGTTGGCAAAAATAGTGGACGACAGTAATCGCGTCGTCCTATACGTTTAAATACACAAGCTATGACACTTCAAGCTACACGATTATCTGTCGTCACGACATAGTAGGAACGCGGCCTTTATGTATTCTGCTTACATTGAAAATAAATCCTCTTTGTATATCATAAACTTTATATTACATAAACTTTCAAAAGTTTATATTTAAGGTTAAACTCCATTTCAAAAACCTTTCCACTATACCTACACGAAAAGTTTTATGAAAAGCCGTCATTTTCTAACCCCGCTTTGATAGATAGATGAAACTTTTGTATTTTTATGATAACTGTACATTTTAATGAGGACTCTTTTATTTACTATGTATACCGTCATTCGTTCAGATAATAATATATTTAATGTCTTCTTTAGTCGATCCTACGGTACATATTTTTCTGGATTTATAATGAAAGAAACTAGCACTGGAAAAGTACTTTAATGTAGAATTCAATATAGATAAATTTGTAAGTACTTCGTCTTGTGAAGACTTTCATAGGTTTTTTTATAGCTATAAGGCCGAATACTGAAACGTCACTCAAAATTTAAGTAGCACTTATATTTAACAGATAATCAAAAGTGACGTTTGGACATACGAAATTTAAAGTTTAGGAGCTGCTCAAATAAATTTTGAGTGACGTTTCAGTATTCGGGGGTTAGAATAGGTATTATTATTAGCAAGTTGTAGTACTTTTACGCTCTATTTTAATGGTGATCCAATCAGGTAACAGACAAAAAGGTTTTCATCATAATAATGTGGGCTGTTATTGGAACATTGTGTAACGAAAAAGCCTATATTTTAATTGCAGTCAAGAGATGCAGATAGATAAAACGATAAATACAAACAAAACAGTTTGAAAATCGGTTCCGATGAAAAAAATAGAATGAGGATATATGAAATGTCACGCAACTTACTATTTGCTGGTTTGTGATTGGTTGCATCGTGTAAGAACCACTATTAAAGTACCACGCATGTGCTGTGACATTCTGGCTACTCATGGGTAATTGAAGATAGTTAACACCCATTCGTTTTGAGTAGCGTGCTCCACCTTAGGCCACATTATCGCTTCACATCAGGCGAGTTGCGGCCAAACGCAAGCCTAGTATTATAAAAAAGATGGCTCGCTAAACGACCCAGATTTGTTTAAAAACGTTTGACGGTCATTAACCTGCATCTCTTGTCTTGCCTCATATTTTCAGTTTAGTTACCCCTTTAACGGCTTTACTATAAAGTATCAAGTTAAGGTCTAGTTCTAAACAGAGGGCTATAAATGAAGCCTGACTGAGTACCTAACGACCTCCGAAACACGCTGCAACTATTTTAATTGCCACAATTAACGAAACTTTAGAATTTCTTCACAAAATATGTGAAGTTACGGTAACCTTTGAATTTGAAACATTTGACCTCTACGAAGAATGGCAGTTTAGGAAAGTAACACTTTAAACAGTTTTCAAATGATTGACTTTGGTTCTATGTGTAAAGAAGTAATTATTTTGTTCACCGGTCGGTTTGGTGTCATTTCAACTAATGCTTCTTTGACTTTGATGGCCTCAGTTTGATTAGTTTACTGAAACTCTCCTTCAGAGTACACAGTATATTTGGATATCGTCCGGATCTTCGTTGTGGCTTAGGATTGTTGTTGGTATTCGTTCAGGCCATCGAACCCAGCTTACAAAGTTTGTTTTCCCTAAATGTGTCTTTTGTGAATAGATAATATACATTTCATATTTGCCAGGTTTGAAATATGCAATTTAATGTAAATCGTATCAGCTGTTATAGAAACGTAAATAAGTCACTTTGTGTATACCTTTACACGTATACTTAACTGTTTTTAACTGCCTCCTTAGTCAAGTAGTCGCAAGCGCTATAAATGAGAATGGAGTTGATTGAGTTTGATTCCCCGGTAAAGCAAGGTGTTATTGTGTTTTAGTAGCAGTTTGGAGTCATAGGAGATGGCAATAGACTCGCCGCCATTACCTACGTGTCTCTTAAACCGAACTGCTGAATGTGGGTGTACTATTTGTACACCTCTGCTCGAACCTTCGGGGACTACTGGCGTGATGATATGTTATTAATGCTAGTTATTCCTATTTAACCAAATGAAAGAATGAGCACAACACCGTAAAAGGTGCCGTGTTAGCAGTTGCCTTGTGATTAAATTGCGCTCAGTTTTGCCAGCTGGGATGTTCAGTATTGCTTCATTTTTCGATAAACAACGAGGTTTTTCGTAGTTTTTATTTTTATTTAAATTACGTATTAAAATACAGATCAGAGGATCGTTTTACACAAGAGTACGCATATTTTTTAAATTATCATTTCCTTATTTATTTATTTAAACTTCATGTTCAATAGTGGTACATAGGCGGACTTAATGCCACAAAGCATTCTCTACCAGTCAACCTTTTTGGTTAATTAGGAAAACATAGTGATAGGGTACAAAGTAATGGCCAAAAAAAAACTTTTTGCTAACGAGAGTTCAGCTTTATCTTTATATACATTTTTATATATTTTGTATGTACATTTAAAGAAAACATAAAAATTCCACCGGTGGTGTCAGGAGCAGGTTCTAAGCTACCGCTGGGTAGCGCTCCAGAGACAGGAACCTTCTCACAATGCGAGCCGTATCGAGGAGTACTTCCTTCTGATTCAGGCCCTTGATCCAGCCGCCCAGTAAGAGCCTCGAAAGATTACGTCATAACACACAGCGAAGACACGGCGGTCTCAGTTCTCGGCTCAAGCAGTTAATTCACTTGTCTAGCTCGTTGCCCAACTGTCGCCACTGTCAAACCACGTTCAAAACAACCACTTAATTTAAATTTAAAAGCTCTTCTCCGAGGTTTTCACAAGACAGAATTCACTGATTTACTTATTAATTCAGTGGGTTAAAAGGCTATTGAATTTTTACAGCTTTCAAGCTTAGAATTTAGAATTCATTTTAGTCAAAGATTTTTCTAGTAATAGATGGAAGATAGAAGAGCTTTTTGAATATCATGTTTTGTAATGTGTTGTTTTAAAGAATTCAATAAAGCTTTCGTTTTATATGCAAACAAATTAAAATGAAATGAATACTAAAATGTAAAGAAGAAATGTGTTAAGTAAACAATAAGCAATAATCTACACGGATGTTTTACGTTTTGTGTATCAAGGGAAATATAATGAGAGCACATAATTTACTGAATATAGAATAATTTATACAACAGCATGAAAAAAACAGACAGGCCAATTTAGCCCCCGGTAGTAATAGCCATTGATTAATTTTAGAGTGTACTTGTAACATAATTTTTAATTTATTACAGGGCGAATTCAGCGAAACTTGCGCCTGAAAGGGATTTTCAGCCTCCGGCGGGGCGTGTGGCGCGGGGCGTGGGGCAGGCGGGGTGCTCAGGGCGCGGGCTCCGGCAGTGAGCGCTCGCCGTCCGCCGCGACCGCCCGTGTGTGTCCCGAGTCTCCCCGTCAGCGATCACCTCTGTACGTACACGACGACACGCGCCGTGCCTGTGTTATATTAAATATGCATATAATTGTGTGTGTGTGATGTGAGAATTGCCATCATATGTGCCCATCTATGTAGCCAGTATGTGGTCAGCCCGTCGCGCCGTCATCGGATGAGTATAAGACTACATGTTCATTATTTGGTCGTATGTTTACGTAAGGCGTTCGTGATTAGCAGTTATGAACTAATAAATATTATTGTAAATAACAAACGCAGATTTACGATACGTTCGCGTGATTTAGAATCCAATTAACGTCTCAAAGGAATGTATTTCAGGGTTGTGAGGTGCTGATGGAGTAAGAGGAAAATCGCTGTGATTTAGGTGGCGTGACACAGGAAACGTTACAGGAACTATTTGTCTAAACATAATTTCGCCTCAGTTGTATTGATGCTATGAGGGAACTTGCTAAGGGTGAAATAAGGGCAAAGTTAGTCTTCTTTTCGCGGAAATCGTATAACGATCCGTGTTGTATAATATTTTGACTGTTTACAAACCATATCATTATTTGTACTCTAAATGTAAAATGACAAATATGGTAACTAAATTCACATGAAATTCGTAATGATGTCGCGAAAATTTCACGGAATTTTAACTAGTGCTGACATACTGTCTAATATCTCCCGTCAACCGTCGGTTGCCAAGCGCCAACCCTGTGTAGAGCAAAGGTTTATTAGGTTTTTAGGAGGAATTAGTGGCAGAGTTGTGTCTGGCAGCGCGTGGCACCGGCCTCGACTGCGTGCCACACTTGCCAGCTCCCAGCAATGAGAAGCCATTTAACAAACGATTAGACAAACGAATATCGAAACAAAATCATAATTATCCTGATTATGAGTTATAAACTGTCCATAAAACGTAGGCAAGGTTCAAAGTTATTTAATGATAAGAATCTCCATAAAAGGGATGAGCTTTCCACCATTTTCCGGATAAAATCCGAAATTCAACTTCAACTACAAAATGCTGAGTAATAAAACGTGTGTTCCAAATGTCAATATCTGCCGAGTCAGCCCTATTAAAGTCGTTAGGTTTTTGAATAGGATCCTGGGCGGATTCCTATGCAGAGCAGGTATTCTATGTAAGGACGAGGGTTTCCTTTTCTTATCCCACGTAGATTGGATCTTTGTGTTTTTACTGTCGTCATTCAGTTAATTTTGGAGTGTTTTCAGGCTTCGTTGATGACGAGATTGTTGGTGTAGACAGATTGGAAATAAGAGTAATGTTGTTTTATGTGTTCATTTGTGGGATAGCCGTTTGACTAAACTAGCAACATGCTTGGATTACTGTGATACAGATTATAGGTTCAATCTCTCGAGAATAGGATGATAGTAATTATGTCTATTTTCAACAAATGTGTTTCTCAGATGACTAGGAAAACATTCCTGGCCTTTAGGCCCTAAGCCCTAATAGCCCTTTCAGTTAAATATGCTTTTTGATATGGTTCAACTCATAAGTTCTGCGCGTTAGCCATTCACCGTCATACTTTAACTAAAGTTAGTTCCACCACTATGATAACTTGAGGACATAGTAGACACAGTATATACCAAGTTATCTCGATTAACGGCTATAACTTAGCCTGGTTTCCCATAGCCCGCTAGGACGATCGATTTGCGAGATATCGTCGAGTTGACGCGCTTGAGAGGCTGTAGGTGATCGCAGTAAGACGTTACTATAACGCGGGCTATTCAAAAGGGTCGGGTAGAGGTGTTTTGGACATACATTTTAGTTTCTTGGTAATAGGATTTGGTGAGATTTGATGGGATTTCGGCAGGTGATTTCAGTTTGATGTTATTAATATTAAGGTGTCGATATAGCTATTTTCTTATAGCATAATATTTACCTGTAAACCTACGGAAAGGTCTAATGAGTTACCCTCATCTGTTTAATGTTTTCCCAACTATGTATTGATCAGCTTCCATTTTCAGCTTCTTGTATGCAGCTAAATATTAGTATTTTAAGAAAAGTCTTTTAATTCGTTCGTTCGTGTTATTCGTTCTTTTTTTTATTCGTTAATCAGATAAATTCTATCAATAATGTAGATGATAACAGATCTTGCAAAAATATTAGATCTGCGAGAGACGTCAGTTTACAAAGAACAAATCATCTCCGACGTATTCAGCAATGTCATAAAATGCGGAATTCACGTTATATTCAAGCGGTCAATTTTAACGTGTCACGTCAAATGATATTGTATTTAGAGTTCAGCATAATATTCTTGGGTTTAGTACGTATAAAACTATATGATAGCAAGTTAAAAATAGCTATCTTTTTGTTAGGGTGGAAAATTAAATCCCTGATTCATAAAAACGAGGCGAGAGCTAAAGCCAGACGTGATAACAAAAAGCTTTTCAGGACTTTTCAAATATCTACCTATCTTATTTGGTTTCGTAAGTTATTTTTCCAAGCGTTACCGCTTTTTTCACCACTTTCTGAGTTATTTATTTTAATGTTCCCACTGCTGGGACACAGGTTTACCTGTTAAGAGTGTCAGTTCTCATGTATTCGAATTTTGCTGAATGCGACATGCCGCTTATCTTACAAAATATCCCGTTCATCTTTTCAGACCTTCAAAGTAAAGTGTGTCTCTCTGGATCCGAACCTACGACCTGCAACTCGTAATCACTGCTTTAATGTACAATTATACAAATGTTGTTTCATAATATCTAAATATTTGCCCGTTTATATCTTTGCTAGCAATATTAAATGTTTAAGAAGCGTGCCGTCAAGCGGTCCGAACTCCTCGGCAAAGACTCTGATCTGGTACTGAGGAATTCTTGATAGAAAAACTCAATATCCCATTGCTCGACCTGAGAATTGAACCCAGGACCTTATGCTCAGTAGTAACGCTCGCGACCTCTAGACCAATGAGGCGGGTATTCAGGTACATTTCTGTTCTATTTGTGGTTACGGGACAAGGCACGGGCCCCACCAGGGTCTCGTGGTCTGCCGATACACGCATTTGTTCTAATTGATGATCACGCATGACGTCGACAGATGATCTGTCTTTTGTTTTCCTTTATTTTGTTTCTGTTAGTTTATAAATGTTGAAAAAAAAGGTCGTTTCTGTTCGTAAAAAGGATGATGTTACGGTATGGTCGTTCCTATTATGTCGTGACAATTAATTTTTCGTTGGTATTTAGTTGGCAAATGTCGTGGACGACAGTAAAGTTATGTCGTCGCGTCGTCCTGTATGTGAACACCTCCTTTTAAATACACAAGCCACAACACTTAAAACTACACGATTATCTGTCGTCACGACAAAGTGGGGAAGCGGCCTATCTCTACTTAATTGTTAGAGCATTCCTTGTCAGATAATATAACAATAATAATATGTCATGCAGGATCTTAAGAAAGACTCTGAAATAATGCCTTGCCATCCCCGAAGATGCTGAAAATTATTCTGTTCACTCGTATAGTGCGAAGAACTCTTGAAAATGTTTTAAATTTAATGCAAAAGATTTTTCTTCAACCGTGACACTACGAACTTTATCAGATTTGAGTAGCACTGACATTCTCGTTTCTGTGTTAATTTATTTTTTAAAGTAAATCTTCTTGCTGTACAGGTACACAGCGTACAAAGGGTTTCTCTAAGATGTAATCCTGCCGGGACAGACGACTGAGAATATTTGAAATGGACCTGTTTACTCAGGTGATAATTAAACGACTTTAGTACGCAAGAAGTTAATCCTTTCTTAGTAAATATGTATTTTGTAACAATTTACATTGAAGAAGTAATGTTCTTGTTCTTCTACTTTTCATGGTGTTTTGTAGGGTCCTTAGTAAAGTGAGTACACAAAGTTTAACAAGTTACAAAGGTATCTTCCTTTTTTTCTCGGAAAGTTTATCTTTTGATCGTCGATATCTTGACACGCCCTGTTCCTCGTCTCATGCGAATGTTTTTAATGGTAAACAAATAAGCAGATTATTGATTCTAGAAGTTAGAAAGTTTTTTCCAGTTGATTAAATTATCGACTATGCTTTTTTTTACGTGAACACATAGTTAGTTCTGAATAGTCTGGTATTGGTAGCGTAGTTTCACCCATCGCTGAGTATGAGCCTATCCCCTTTTGTGCCATGGTTCCCTGGTCTTCAACCCCTGACAAATGGCAATCGCTTGCCTAAACATAAAATGTACAAATAAGGCATTTCATCACCATTTTAAAGGGTAAATACTACAAGAGTAAGCCTTATAGGTCTTATTACCAATCTAGCATAAAATTATCTATTAGAAACTTCGTGGTTACGAATGTGAATATAAAACGATATCAATCACAATGTTATCTACATGATCAGGCATCCAGCATCGCTGTGCTCTGTCTAGGAACTTTCGGCAAATTCCTTCGTTACATATTACCTACTTACGTCAAAGTTAAGGTTTTACATTATGTATAGTAGTAAGTCTCTAATTCTACATTGCTTTGTTGGTAGACGTAGGTACTTACATACTTAGGTATATAAAGTTAGTGTTCTCGAAATGAATAACGGGAACGTGGATCTCTAATGAACGTTTTATAACGTTGGTGTAGACTGTAACATTACATAACATAACTTCCACATCGTCTTTCACATCGGTTTTCCCTGAAGATTACAGATGTGTACGCGCCCATGGTTCACATAGGTACATTTTAGTGAATTTTAAATAAAAATGTCACCACTAGCAGTGAAAATGATTGTATTAACGTTACATACATTATGACATTTAATAGCTGAAGCGCACTAGCTTCTGAGGGTCTAAAAGAGCCATGGTTAAAAAACTTATGGTAAAAAAACTTATAATATATTATATGAATGTTCCCAAGGGAACCTCTCGGGGGGGCCCTCTTTTTATACCTACAGAGAAGGGTTTCAATAATTTATTATTGGAAAGATATTTTATGTCTGAAAAGTGTCTTCTGCTCTCTAAGTACTATTACTGAACACAGAGTTATGTTTCTTTTTTACCTGTATCGGCTATAATTTGTCAGTGTCGGTCTAGAAACTTTGATAAAAAAGGTACTTAGAAAATAGCTCCCCATTCCAGTATTTTGCTATTACTATTTTGATCTATATAAAATCGGTACATCGGTACAACTCCTTGTTTTAAAAAAATAATTTTTAAAATAAAATGGTTTAAGAAAACGCCTGCAACAAACCGATGAGGCGGTTACCTCGAGAATCTGTGAGCCATTCAATCGATCAACTTTTGAAATACTTTCATATCTTCACTTCACAGACCATTTCTTAACCAATGATCATTTGAGTTTAACAAAAGGTTTACTTTTTATAACAATGGTAGGTACCGATTGATTTAGTGAGGGCGGGCGTACCGTCCAGGGTTTGATTTCAGATGTCTACTTAGTCCATAGTTTATTACCAGCATGATAATATTACAAACCAAAGTAACGTTTACTTTCTATTTTCTCCATGTGAATTTTAACAAATTTAATTTATTGAGTTTTTTTTACTAAGACCGTAAATCGTACTTCAAACATTTTTTTGGAAAAGCATTTTAACTTTTTTTAAAACAATCTCTTTTGCGTTCTTGTTAATTTGAAAATTAAAGAAAACGTAATTTATTGCTTTCGAAAATAATCTTGAGAAATTTATTTACTATTTACTTTAACATTCGTAACGTAAAATAATTTCTCAGCAAGTGACTTGTTGCATCACCAAAGTAATAAAACATATCGATGACAAAGTAATGAACATTACGAGTTTATTACCAAGTTATAATTTTCTTCTAGACACATTTTTATAATGTAATTAATGTAAGTTATACCAATATTGGCTTACACCTTTTCTTCAGAAAAGTCAGGTGCGTAGTACGTGCGAGCATGATGACCAGATATATCTATGAACGTTCAAAAGGACAAACTCATTTTGCTGCTCCGTAGGTATCGCAGCGGGTGTACTATGCCATATCGAATGCCAAATAATCGAATATGAATGAATATCAAGAGACTCTCGCTTGGCAGCTGGATCAATCAATGAACATGCGATGCGTTGAACGCTCGATCAAACAAACATTGGATATTTTGAACACTCGATGTATTGAATGTTCGATTTATTAACCATTCGATATTATAAACGTTCGAGTATTTAGACGTTCGATTCATGGTGGTCGATCAATTGATATTCAATTATTTGGCATTCAAAATGGCATAGTACACCCCTACAGTAGAGAGTAGCTATAAAATTTCAGTTTCATAAGTCGACTATCACCAGAATCTGTTGCAAAAAACCATCCACACCAAGCACATAATCTCCTCACAAAATAAAAATCTAACACCTTAAGTTGGGCAGCAATCTGCTATAAACATCAGCGACACACCGACCCAGCACACCTCGCTAAGCTTTCTCGCCATTTTCTATAAAATATGCATTTTTCCGCTGAACGTTATTGAAACCCGGTTACCTGCGTGGTTGCGTATAATAAGGCCTTGTACCCAACGTGCATAATTTAGCCCTCCCTGGACACTTGGGAGCGCTGTCAATAACTTATAACGTTACGAGGATGTTATGTTGTGGCCACTTAGCTAAGAGTATGTAGTCTTATAGCTGAGGTGTGTGAGTGTTCGGAGGCTTACAATATGTTATGAACTTGTCACCGCAACATTTCTGCCTTGTACTCGTATGTAAATGTTGGTATTCTCGGAATTTCGGCGATGATAGTTTTAGGTCTTGATAGGATTTCAGCAGTTTTGATTGAAATCCTATTAATACTGTTTTTAGTGAATTATTCGAATGATCCGTTTAATTTGTGTGGTTTACAGTTTTTGAGCTTGTATTTTGAATGTTGTCAGTGACTAGTACATGATTTAGATGTTGGCTTTTTGCAATTTTGAGCATAAATTATATAATTATGGATTACGATAGTGTATTTTATCAAGCAAAGTGTTCTTTAATTCAGCAGTTTTTTCAGGATGTCGGAAGGTACTGTATATCCGAAATTAAATATTTTACACCAGGCATTTACAACCAGTTTTTATGTAAAAATATTTGCTCAAATAGTTTACTACCGTAGCCGAGATTTAAAAGGCTAGCGACCGGGTTATGAACAAGGCTATGTTTATAACAAGTCAGTTACAATTAATAACAGGCTTCGCTGGAAATTATTACTCTAACCAAGTTACTATTATAACTAGAGTGAGTACCGTTAACAACGAAAGACGCAAAAAAAACTAATAGACAATAATGCAGCGTTTTTAGATCGAGTTTATCAAAATTCTGTGTTACCAGATTTGGAAAAAGGTTTTATATTAGGCTCTAGCTTTAATAAAGTCGACCATATTTATTGTAGTGGTTTAAACTTTGTAGACGATATTATTATTTTTGGTAAATTCAAACTCTAATTGCAGCCTGAGGGTTAATTTAAGACTAGTGTTGTAATAACGAAATATATTCAGACTTGTTTCGACTTTCTTTTATTGGGGATGAAGTAGAGTCTTGCTTATTATCCTAAGTAACTTGTGTCGCCGACTGTACCTATTTATATCGCTATAATTTATAGCCAAAGCCAAATGATTTTGTCACAGCTATATTTTATTAGCGTCTGAGTAATACTAGGTCTAACGCTTCTATTCTAATACTAGTCATTTATTAATTTATAAATAGCTTATTACGTGGGTATATTTATCTTATTGTGTAAATAGTTTTACTACTAAAGTAATTAATGTTGGTTGTAAATACATTCTCATTTTTAGAAAAACATTCTCTAATACTGCTGATGAAGTTTTTCCAGGGAAACTTTTTGTATGGGTTTTGGGTTTCAAAGGCAAAGCCAAGTATTAATTTAACTTGTTATGAAGTAATTAAATCTTTCTTCCGGATTTTCTTATGCGTCCATTTGCTTGCAAGATCAGGTTCTAAACTCCAAAGGTTTTATATAGGATAAACAAAGAAAAACTGCTGTATTTGTTAAAGGTTAAAGGCTCAATTTTTCCTAACCCAAAAAATACAGTATGTAAAACCCCAGCATAAAGAAATTCTTCAAGTAACTAAGTGTACGAACGCCTTTTATTATGTTAAGCAAGTAAATAGAATAAGAACTCGTAGCGTCGTAGCACGCGTAGGTTATGTCTACGCACGTAGCACCAGTGTTTGTAGGCTATATCTACGCTCGTGCTACGCCGTAGCGCTACGACGTAGCGCTACGTGTCATGTGTTCGACGTTCGTAGTTCCTAGGCTTTATTTAAAGAAGATGAATTTGATGAAAAATATTGTAAGTTTTCAAATCGGTCGTGTGTGGCTGTGCTTGTGATGTGAATGACATCGAATTGATTGGGAAATGCAGTTTTATATTTTGTTTCAGATTAGTTTTGTATCTTGTGAGTAACATCGAGGTTCTATGGTAATTTTCGCATTTAACTCCACAGTTTCGTACAATTGCAGTCCAAAAAACTTCCAACACGATTTAATTAAGTTGAACTAACGAAACAATGGTGCACAACAGACTGTAGGAAAATCTTGCAACGATGCACATGCAGATAAAGTTTTAAGTTAATAGCGTTAAGTAGGCGCTGCTAACCAGTCGCGCGCTGACCTCGGCCGCGCTTGGCAAGCTCCGCGCTTCTCGCGAGCGTTGCGGGCGCCATAAATCCTCGTGCGGACACTTTTTCTGCTTCCAGCACCCCCCCCCCGTGCCTCCTACATTCCCCCCCCCCCGCGCCTTCGACTTGTTTGTCGCCACCTCACGTTTTTGATTTAACTTTTTGTAAAGGTTCCGCGGGTGTCGCGCCTACACCAACTTATTGCGTCGATAATCTCCCTATATAAATCTGTTTCGGTGACACTTTTAGGGTTATGTTTCCTGTTTATTTTGCCACGTTGATTTGAAAGGGAAAATGCTTTTAATGTATAACGGTATTCGGTTTTATGCAAGTTTTCTTTTTATAGGTGGCGTGGTTTTATTTAAATTTTCTTTGTTTGCGAATGAGAATGGAACCACAGACTAAACAATGCCAAAGAGTGCAAAGCGTGGAGCATTCAGCTGTACGGACTTGTCCTTCTTTACTCAATGCAGTAATGAGTACATCTATAATCAGAGTTCATCGTTGGATCGGTGCGGCGCGACCTCAAATGCAAATCCAATATCAATGAATATACATTACATTTTCCTAACATTAATACGACGTAAAAATGTTAATAGATTGTAGAAAGGGGAAGGAACGAGGAACAAGTGTCCGTAGTGACTTGTACAACAACTGGGCCTGAACGTGAACCGTCGGGGGTTGATTAAAAAATGTCCGGTGTGTACGGCCGCTCCGAATCCGTATTATTTTGCATAAAAACTCTCAAATAAAATATGGCCGGTCCGCATTCATTGAATATTCAGCATCGGAGCTATGCCCGGATTAAAATAATATTTTATGACGAGGACAGGAAATTAAATCTTTTCTATTGTTTTTGTCACCTAAACGTTGAACAAAGGGCAGAGATAAAGCGCGTACAGCCGTACACTCGCGAATGAAAAGGTGGCGCCCCGCCGTAGTTTCGGAATTCTGAGAGTCTTTTCATCTGTGAATTTAAGATGTTTTAAAAGAAAAACAAAGGCGTCTTGACGCTTATTACAAAAGTTTTGTGTGGATTAGCATAGTTGGATTGGTGGGAGATATTTGATTATTTCTTGTGTTTGTGTTTCTCGGCAAGCGTTGTCGATGTGGGCCGACATTGGACACGTCGTCGGTCGTCGCGCACCGAGCAGGTCAACAGTCGCGCCGTCGAGCGTTAGCGACGAGTTAAGTGTGGGGCCCCGAGATCAGCGACCGGTAATGGTCGGGGATCGCTGATTGCGTCAGGTTTTCGAGATAGGAATCTTGAGCTTGATTTTGTGTACACGTAAACAAATTAGTTTTCATGTATCTGATGAAACAAAGCAAATGCGTCGATTATTGCTTTAATTATTTAGGTCTTGTTTCGTATGATTATGTTAAACATTTTAGTTATTGTTAAAACTAATATTCAAATTAAAATAAACAGCATAGGTTGATATTAAATTAAATCTTTTGATAATTAAAAAAATTAAATAAACTGAACAGTAGTTATTTATTAAATATATATTCTGCTTAAACATTATCCGTGATTAAAACCCAACTAATCCCAAATTAAATACTAGTAATTTTAGACGTATTGCGACCACACTATAATAATAACAGTGGGACCGTGTGTCGGCAACATGTTCATAAATAACGCTCATGTAACAATTTCAGGCGATACCATTTAATTTGTCCAATTACACTGGTTTGCACGACAAACGGTAAATAATTATTGTCACAAACGACAATTTATACATGTCATTTAATATTACAATGTTTAGAAACAATCACGTGAAATAGGATGGGATGAGGACATTGAATTGTGTTAATTAGGTATGTAAATCATCTACCATATCAGTATCAAAAGCATGCATGATTAGTTATTATTGTAAACATGCTTTTGCTCGTGGCTTGACTGGCGTGAGTGGCGGAAATTATCCCGCAACGAAATAATCCCGGTATAGAAATACTACCGGTATAGAAATACAACCGGTATTTAAATACTACCGGTATAGAAATTCGACCGGTATAGAAATACTACCGTTATAGAAGGTCTTAATTATAATCTAGGTCATGGTCCATCCCAGTGCCAAACACCTGTTATCTGTTAAGGCGTCAAAAGGTAACAGACCGACAGAGTTACTTTCGCGTTTATAGTTTTTCAAGTAACGATTGGGTTGGGTTTAGGTTTAGGTGCCTTTGGGTTTCAGACCAAAAACGGAACTTATGAATTATAAACTATAAAATATATAGTTTATAATTATGTATAAGTTATATGTGTAAGTTTACGCAAGCAAAGAGAATATATTATATTCTCTTTGCTAGCGTAAACTTACACCCCTACAAATACATCCCTCGTATCACTGTCAACTGTAACAGGCGTGACGCTTCGAGCACGGCTCGGTACACACTAGTCGATTCTTTGCGCACGCTGCTTCACTGAGTGATCACGCACCTGGGCCGCTGTCACGCGGATTATGATCGATCGAGACGAGATACCCGTGTGTTCTGTCACGCTGCTTTTAAGTATAAGCCTTGTTAGGTCGGTGAAGAATTTGTCAATAGCAGCTTGGAGCTTGGTCTGTGCCCGGTTGATGGCAATAGGGTCGCCCCTTGCGACTTAAACTTAACTGGTGAAATGTGAGTGTTCTACACTTTTACCAAATCATTCGGGAATTGAGAAAATATAGTGTGGTTACGAGCAGTGGTAATTATGGAACCCATAAGTATATAAGTATAAGAAGAAAATAAGGTACTGTCTTAGCAAGTTGTAAGCTGACTATGTTTTGCTGTTGACATTAATATCTTGAGCAGCAGTGGCCCAGTGGTGGCGGCCCCGACTTACGAACAGTACCTAAGTCGTGGGTGCGAACCCAGGCAGGCGCATTACTTTGTGTGATTTATTTCATCACCGCTGCTCTCAAAACGGTGAAGGAAAACTTCGTGAGGAAACCGGCATGTACGAGAACCAAAAAATTCGAAGACATGTGACTTCAACCAATCCGCACAAGGCCCGCGTGGTGGATGGGTGTTAGGTGGCCTATGTCCCGGCAGTGGAAACATTATTAGGCTGATGATGATGATTATTATTATTTTAAGGGGATAGTGATTGCGATTAATTCGCTCCAGAACCGTCGAGGGTTTGATATCGCTGTTAAACCTAAATATAAAAAACCCTTTATAAAAATAAATGTCCGATCACATTATTAGCAGTAGCTATTCAAATTAAGAGAGAAGCAGTATTCATTATTCGCAAACCCCACGTTTCTAGGTCACTTGTCATCTATAAGAATAATCTTTGTGATTCCTATTTTCACGTTGTTACCAAAATGTTTAATTTTTAATGTAAAACATTGAATTGTTTGCCAAAAGTCCCGTGAGATGTCCTGACACAAGTTTGTCACGCGTACGACGTGTTATGTTATTTTTTCCGCGATTCTTGACATTAAAAATGTACATTTCCCCGCTGTTTTCACGGTCACGCTGTCAGCATACCTATGTACCGTTACAAACGTAACGTTATATTCGAAAGCAGGTCACACCACGTCCCAATACTAGCATGGGGACAGTTTGGTAAACTGCGTAATTAGGTGCCCGTGTCCCGCTCCCGGGGCAAGCTTCTTACGCGGAGAGCGTGACAAATAAGTGTTTACAATGTTACCGGTTTGAGACATCCTTTGTATATCGATGAAAATGCTGGTGTTTGCATCGATATTACGCCGAACAACATATAGGTAAAGTCGTAGTTTAGAGAATTTAACTGTCCACAATAAGCTTCGTAATGGTCTGATTTTATCAAAAGGCTTACTTAAACTAGCCAATAGTGATCACTATTGGCTAAAAAGTTTAACTAAGAGATCAATTTCTTAGTTAAACTTTTTATCTCCTTTCCGACGTTTATCTTAATCTCTTAATGCATTTTAAAAGCTGGACTCTTAAGATATTAGACTTCTAATTGCAATTTCATTCCACACGACACAATCTTTTTCTCTCTAACTCTGAAAACTAAATTAAAAAATAATTAATTTCACCCCCTTTTGATGATTGAACGATAGTTTTTGAGACGAGCCATTAATATTCTGGAATTTACTTTTTGTACAAATTCAATCTAAAACTTCAATTCGTTCGTAAACGGTTCCAATTCAAAATTTCTATTTTCTATTAGTTGTTAGTTGTGAAATTGTTCAGTTGTAACTTTTGGTCGGAGAT
Source organism: Xestia sexstrigata (assembly GCA_941918905.2). NCBI lineage: Eukaryota > Metazoa > Arthropoda > Insecta > Lepidoptera > Noctuidae > Xestia > Xestia sexstrigata. The sequence goes on along the minus strand of OW799201.2, from coordinate 1,080,009 downwards.
GTGCAAGTTAAGCAACATTTTAACGCTCGACTTTACTATGTACTATGTACATTTAGAATTTGCAAGTAAAGGGCGAAGTTTTAATAAACTTACTTTTTAACTCGCAGCGTATAAAAATATTAGCATTACGAATTCAACTTTCATTTGAATAAGAGAAGAGGTTATTTTTCGAGATGAATAAAGTAACGTCGGATTTTCCGCAGACTTATTATGCGCTTTGGTACGTTCTTTCCGGAGTAAGCAGAAAATGTTGCACGAAAACATTAGAGGTACAATAGGCATGACGACAGTATCAAAAAATTGTAAATCTATTTTGTCCGTCAGTTAGAGTATTGGAAATTAATGGACACGTATTTTTTTGTTTTTGTAAATCAATGAATATTGACAAAGATAAATCGCATCAAAACTCGGGAGTGGGGGCTCGTGACGTCAGAACTAGGTAAAAATTATACCTAGGCGTGACGTATTGAGAATTTTAAAAGCGTCTTAACTTCGTCAATTTTGGTTTACGTAACAAAAGAAAAAACAAGGGTCATTTTTTTTTTGATAATCTAACTGACGGACTAATTAGTTTTTTTTTGTCATCTCGCCTATTCTAGTGGTTTAAAAGTATCAGAAAATGTTGCTGAGATGCTGATTGGTCTCGTACCCTAAAACACATTGCTACCACTAGACTCTAGTGGTAACCATGTGTTTTTGGGTTTTTCCATCAGGAACTTCTCAGTAGTAGCCCGAAATTTGAATTTATGCCCGCTTGACGGCAACAGACATGCTCGCTATAACATGGAAATTAATCATCTGGCGAAATGTGGGTGTAGGTTAACATTTACTACAGGCGTCACGTTATGTTTTCAGCACATCGATATGGCTTTACAGAAATTCTTATTCTCAAAAAAGAACTTATTCATTTTGTGTTTTCTCCGAATACACACTTTGTACATTGACTGTTTACCGATATATTTTCGCCAGTGACGTAGGTACATGATAAATGGGAGGCGATGCGACGCAGCGTGCGCGGATAAATCCGAACATTTGACTGGTGGATACAAATCGTGAGAGATTTGTCTCGGCGGCTCCCCTCTTGTGTGGTGCAGTGTTACGTCACGGGAGCTGATGGAGGAATTGTGGGAGTATGAGAAGGAGTTGATTGGAGTAACGATTGATTGAGTTTGAGACTGAATCGCACTTGTTTATGGACGTTAATTGAAACTGAGCTTCGATAATAAGTAGTGCAAAAAATATTTATGAAGTGTTTGGATTTCCGTAACGTAGATCATATCGCTCTGAATATGAGGCAGAATAGAAGCTTCTAATTTAACTTTGTGGGTTAAAATAAGGTCCTCAATATCTCGTCTGAAAGACACCTCTGCCTATTCTGTCACTTGCATTACTGTGTTATCTGTAGTCGCTTCAAAGGTTGCATTTCGTTTTTGCCATAACTAGTCAGGGTATCACATCAATTTACGCCTATAACCAGTACTAAGTACTGAAATATTGTCCTTATCCTCAATCTACACTGAACACTTAAAAATAAGTGCAAACTTTCGTCGTCTGCCCTTTCTAATTCTGAAGCGCCATTCTTTCATTAATATGCGTGCCTACTATTTACTAAGATCACGTTTCCAGAAACAGGAAGCCGGAGGGGTCCGGAATTCCAATATTGTAGCTTGCAAACTGAAGCAGGTAAATATTGCGTGCCAACACACTTAAGTCTTATCAGAAAGGGTTCTTCAGTTCGACTCGAGTCTTGTTCCCTTATGTACGGCTTTGTGGCTGTTATTCTGATTTTGTTACTCGAGCCTTTCCGAGTGGTTCCATGGCTTGTATCTGGGTTATTGTTAATTTCTTTGTGGTTTAGAGTATGCTTTTCCGGTATGATTGAAATAAATTTGTGATTTTTCGTTATTTTCCCCGTAATATGCGTAATCTTTTACGTTTTCTTAAATTGTCCTTGGTCCAATTCTTTTCTTGACTCATTGATTACGCCCAATTCAATTGATTCAAAATAATTTTACCACATTTGTTACATAATGGGTATCAGAGCAAAAAAAAATTTGTAAATTAAAATATAAACACTACTACTACAACAGCCCATAACGTCCACTTCTGGACATAAGCCTCTCCCATGATGGGAGGAATTTGCCGTAATCTCCACGCTTGGCAGGCGGATTGGAGATCGCAGTGATGAAAGACTAACAGAAAACGCTGCTGCCCATTCTCTGGTCTACGGAGGCGCAAGGTGTTCTGCCTCAGACATTAGTCGCCTTATACGACACCCGTGAGTGTAATGGGTTGGTTCTATTCTACTCTGCCGGATACCACACGGCTCAAATATAAACAAAAATAATATAATTTGAACCATACAATTTTTTTTAATGAACTTTAAAAGATATTCGAAGTCTCCAATATTTTTTTTAATCTTTTGGCGTTTGGATGACATTGTCAGGTGAGTGCAGTTGCTAAAGAAAATGTCTATAAAAAAATGAAAATTGAAATAGTATTGAAAAAACAAGATGGCGCAGTTAATTCCGATTAAGATCCATTTTGCATCTGTACAACGGTATTCCTCCTCACATTGACAACTTTTAGAACTCAATACTAATCAATCTCCTTCTTTGATGGTTTCTTTTTTCAAACCGGCAAGGGTTAGGGTACCGTCGCTACGTTATAAATTGCACGGTACGAACCTCTTTGTTCCTCGTCGGGGTTCAATGAATACTATATGAGTTCGAGCTGTGCCAGCCCTGGGATGTCAGGGCTTCTCAAGGTTTTTTCGGCGTTTCGTATTAACATTAGATATTAATATCAGAGGCATTTGTTGTGTGTTTGAAGAGTCTGTGTGCTGTGTCTGTGTGTTTTAGAGGTCGTGTATTTACTGTCAGTGAATGTTGTGTGTTGAGTTAAATGTGTGTCTTTCGATACCAAGAAATTCGGAGAAACGTAAACATACGCTGTAAATGTTTGCTGGAATTTTTCAATCCGGAGTGCGGATTTATGCTTGGTTGATAGAAATATGCTCACTATCATATGGGACTTAATATAACTGGTACTGTTGATACACTTTTAGAAGCCTTCCAAGAACCGGTGTTTAGTATGAAACAGATAACTAGTTGTTGAGCACAAACTATCAGATGACTGCTACCGAACCGATTAATAAAACTAGCAATTCCGTAGAACAAAAATACAAGTCATAACTGCCTTATCTGAACACTTTTTCCGACAGCAATCTGCCACCTACATCCCCAACACGACTAATTCCACCAACACATTGTAACATATCATTGAACAACAACAGAACAACACCAACAATGTAGCCAACACAATCAAACTTGATTACCGCCAACATTAAAAAGTTGCAACAAACGAGCGCCTCCCAGTTCCTGTCGCTTTGCGATGCCCAAATAAAACTGCTTCATTTTATATTTAAACTGTCTCATACACTGTTGTGTTATTCTGTCGGTTTTTGGGTTAACTTTGTACCCTTTTTTTGGGAGATAAGTACTAGGTTTTTTGTGTGTGGAATAAACTAGAATGTTTAAACTTTACCTGGATGGTGGATACTTTTATCTCGATCATATTATTACCCTGTAAACGTTATTGTTATGAACTACTTTGTTTTATTCCAACGTCGATTCAGGTAATGGTCAAAGCGTATGTCTATTAACCATCAAAGAAAAATCTTAGCTGTTAGTGATAAGGATAAAATTATTAATTAAACGCAGCATTATTGCCATCAGCTGACTTTCTCATCGTCAACTGTTGTATATGCACTTGATTATAATACTCTACGTTTCTGCAGTGCAGACGGTTGATAGAAAATGCATACAACCTTCTGCCAGTCCACGCAATCGATGAGAACAGTTGTGATCCATGTGAGAGTACCTCTAATGATCTCTGCTTGTTTTCAATGTAGCACCCTTCTGTATCACCGAAACATAACTGGTTCATGAATAAATGAAAATATTACTCACCATAATCACAGTTCTCACTGTTCAAAATAATGTTTAACGTGACCCATATTTTATTAAATAAAATTAAGTTGGTAATTTTTCCGAAACATTTACTAACGCACGGTATATTTTATTTAACCGAATACAGTCCTTAGTAATAAAACCGACATAATCTGTAGACTCAGGCATTTTCCATGATATATCTCTCTATTACCCACTTTATGACCTACCTTTATGAAAATGTTATTCAATAACAGTGACCTTAAAGCGAAAAGCGCTTCAGAACAAAGTATGAGAGTAATAACAAGCGCTGGATCGCTGCACGCCTCATTTTGATTGTACTCATTAAGCCTCTGCAACTGCACATATTACCTCGCAACCTCTCGACCTTATTTCGTGAACAATAAAAGCTGTTTTTGTGTGCTGCCACTGTGTAATTAAGTACCTTTGTGTTGAGTACGATGCAGTCAGCACAAGCTTTTGTTTTGCGAATTGTATTGAGAGTATTATCGAATGTTCAGTATGATGTTCTTCTGAATTCAAAGAGTAGTATGCGAGTTTTCATATCCACTGAAGAGAGCTTCCATTGACTTAATGATGTTGCTAGGAGGATTGTGGAACTGCTATGCTCAAAGCAAGACAAAAACGAAATTGAAAGATTAGGGAAGTTATATGAACATCGCTAGGAACTTTTCCTTCATTTTTTGTATTTATTTTTCTGATTTTTCTTCTTATTCTCGTACAAGTGATGCAGAAAACATTATAAACATCACAAGCATACTTCAAGCGTTTTTCATTTCGTGATCACTAGGTAACGAACTTGACAAGTACTTGTTGATACTCAGAGCCAGTTCAAAGGTTTTCACCAAACAAATAATATACTTGAAAAAAGCTTTTGTTTTCGAAAATACGATGGTCGATTGGCTAATATCAATCAGTGGGCGATGTCTGTTGGTAACTAAATAATTATTTGTAGAAATCACATTTTTTACTTATTGTAAGAACTTATTTCTTAAGAAATAAGCAGTACCTTTGTACTCAAATATTATATGCTATTTTCCTGTGTTGTCTACTGTGTGTACATAAATAAATAAACGTGTGACCTGGCATTTACCTGTTGTTTAACTTATATGTGAGTTGTTAAGTGTTTTATACACGATTTGTTTTTGTCCAGACCTTAATTTACTCAGTCTTACATCATACATGTTAGACAGGCTATTTTGTTTGCCTTTTTGAAAAGGCTTCTTCAATTTTCATTTCTGTTGTATGTTTATGACTAAGCTAAACACTTTTTAAAGTGTAAACTATAAACAAAGATAGATGACACAGCAAGTAGGGCACATGATTTATTACCTAGGTGTAAGGTACATTCGTTTTGCAAAGGTTTTATGAATGTTATTTTCACATAAATGAAAATCTGAAAAGCCTATAGGTTCGAAAAGCAACAAATGACAATGCACACACGCAAAGTGCGGAGTGCATGCGTGCGTGTGTGTGTTATTTATAAAGCAATTAAATGCGCGTGCGACGCAAATGAAGTGTTCGCGCGCAACAAGCGATGTGCGGTTAATAGTCGTCTTATTTTGAGGCGACATAAATACCTTCACCTCCAAGTGTTGGATGTTCTTGTTTATACTTGTATCTTTTGGGGTGATGGTAGTGTTAAGTCCAATAAGAACTGTTTTGTAGCCATATCACTAACCTGCTGGGTTTACAAAATAATTAAATTCTACGTCATTTGACTTGATCCTCAGCTATTCTTATTTAGCTACTAGTACACTATACGTTACTCCGTATCCATATTGTACAACATATTTACCATTATACCCCCTTTGAGCAGCAGTGGCCCAGTGGTGACGGCCCCGACTTACGAACAATAAGTCGTGGGTTCGAACCCAGACAGGCGCATTACTTTGTGTAGTTTATTTTATCATTACTGCTCTCAAAACGGCGAAGGAAAACATCGTGAGGAAACGGGCATTTTCTAGAACCAAAAATTCGAAGACATGTGACATCTACAGCCCATTCCCTCTCATTGAGAGGAGGCCGTGTCCCAGAAGTGGGAACATTATAGGCTGATGATGAACTACACCTCTCTGTTTTATGGTCTATGCATAATATCGAGAGCCCCTGGTCTTCCATCACTCACATATTCAGCACCTACACCAGAATGGCTCTAGTAAACACTGACAAACAACACTACATTACCTGAACATATTGTTCTAGCAGGACTTTTTCAGCTTTTCACTACATTTCTATAAATAATCTCCTGCGGATCGGCACTCTATATCTTCCTCATTCCATTAATTCACACCCGTATTGTCTGATCCTATAAAATCAGACGGTGTCCTAATTAAAAAGCTGCTTAATTTTATGTTATTACAGCTGCTCCATTATTCTGAGATTAGCGACGACTAAAAACGAGTTAAAAGTCATTAAGTTCACATTTTTAACTCAAAGGGGCGAGAGAGTTCAAGTTAAAATGACTGGGTTGCTTTTGAGATTATAACTTTGGGACTTTTGGCTTTATCCTATTATAATTACTATACATAACGTTTTATGGTTGGTAACGTGTAGTGTAACTAGTAGTCACTACGTTGCGTTGATAATATTATTAATATCTTTGCAATTAGTAAAATGTCGTGCCTATATTGCAGTAACTGAAACTTACTAGACATCTTTCATTTTGGTAATTAGTCATAAATTTATTTTCTAGTTAAACCTGTAAAGGATTCAGAATAGTTATAATATGTACGAATAGTTTATTAATAATATTAATTCGTGTCAAATAATAGTTTTTCTTTCAATGTTCTTGAGAGTGGAAACATTGTGGGTATGCGGTCTCTTTAAGTATTATTATTACATCTTTGTTTTCGGTCTAAGTCAGAAGTGAGATAAGGCTACTAGCGTTTTAATTAATTTCAATTTCAATTCTTTATTGCATATCACATGTGTGTTAAGATCTTATAATTAAAATAAAGTTCACATGGACCCTGTCGGGCACAGCAATTTATAATATTAGACAGTAAGTAGCAAAAACATCATTAATTAAAAAGTTCATTCAAAAAAGTAAATAATGTCAAACAATAAAATAAAAGATAAAATAGAGAATAAAAAATATAAAATCGCATAAAATAAAGTTATAGTCAAATCAAATACATCTCATTCATTCTCATCTCGGTCATTAGAATAATAATCGAAATACAATCATGTCAATAAGATAAATCAAAAACAAAATGACAATAAATTAAATAAAATTAAAGTCAAATACATCATGTCACTAAAATAATAATCAAAATACAATCATGGTAAAAAGTAATAATCAAAAACAAACTGTCAATAAAAATAAAAGCAAATTAATGTCAAACACATCATGTCATTAAAATAATAATCAGAATACAATCATGTTAAAAGATGTAAGAATCATATACAAAATGTCAATAAAATAAAAGGCAAAGTTAAATAAGTAAATGTAGTAAAGTCAATCCATTTTAAAGTCATCAATAAAAAAAATCATTCAATGAATACTCGTAGTAGCAATTTTGAATTAAAAGGTTTTTGACTCGTTTTAAAAATATTTTGTCATTCTCTTCTCTTCTGATGTCATTTGGAATCTTGTTATATATTTTTATTTATGTAACGTAAGGGCTAGTGCTGTGTAATTTTAGCTTTGATTGGGGTATTACGGGCGTGTTTTCGAATCGTGAACGCGGTATTATATTTGTCAGAGCGTATAAATATATACTTATCATACCAAATTCATTCAAGTCCCTTTGATATTACCAACGTGGAAACAACAATGGTTCTAATAATATCTTCATCTATCTACACCCACATATTACACATCTCTATTAATAAAGTTATTCGGTCCCCACTAGTTACTGCTGTATAAATCATTGTCGGTATTTCTGTACGTCCGTCACTGCGAAGCGTCGCCTGATTTATTAAGCTAATTACGACTGTGTTCGTCTTGTTGCCGCTTTCTCCAGAACCCAAAAGAATAATATTAAGCGAAGATTATTTTTAAAGATTTAATTAAGTTGTAATACTTTGACTTTGACTTTGAGGTTGTTAAAACGTATTTAAGTAAGAAAGCGATAATTTGGTTTGAATTGAGTTTGGAACTATCGGCTTTTGAAAGTGCGAGACGTCGTTTCTGAATGATAAATTACTGAGAAAGGTTAAAGATTTTTATTATAATATGTCGAGAGAAAGGACCTTTTTTCAGCTAAGCTTATATGGGCCTAATGCGATCAAGGCTGGACATAGGCCCTACCATATCATAGGTACATGTATATTATTTACATGCCCATGTTTTTAGAATACCGTCGTAAAAAAACCCAGTTTGACAAATTCTCTTCGAGACAATCATCTCTAACTACGAATTTATTTTCTTTGTATAAATTCTCAGGGGGTGACGCGACGTCTGAATCCAGCCAAATTGCAGGAAATTCCGTAGCAACGACACGGCAATTAACATTCACGCTGATTGCTCACTGTTGCTCATTGTTGCCCATTGTTGGCAATTGCCACTCTACTCGGCGATATATTACTATGGTTTCCAACGTCTTAGTGCTAATCTAAATTAAAACTAAGTTAAACATTTATAAAACTTCTTAGACATAGGTACCAGTGCACCATCTCGTTATATTAATATAACTCCTTAATTACAACATTTTAACACTTAATGTCATTTTCAAAAGTCTAATCCCCGTAGTAAACTTATTTGTAAAATCGCTCTAAATTATGAAAATCTAATTGGTGCTTCATAAAATTAAAAGTTATCACTTTAGGTTTACACTTAAATATTAATGGTTGTTATCGATTTCCGATATTTATGTGGTTTTAACAGAATGTCAACTGAAAGACAACACTTAAATAACCACAGATGTGGAGGTCGCGGTTTTTCGTTTAACTAGAGGATTAACTTTTAACATCCCTATTCATTTGTGCTAAGTAAGATATTTTCCTTTACCAACAATCCACTTTGTTGATTAGACGTATAAGTTAGGGTATTATACTGATGTTTACCTAGTGTGAACTGTGGGTATCTTTAGGCTGATGACTGAATTTTATTTCTAAAAAAAGGCACCCTCTGCTTAGTATAGTTCTTCTCCCTTACGTGGTTTCTCTGGTCTGTGCCAGTCTCACACAAGTGACAGGTATCCCCCATGATCTACTGTAGACCGGTATGGGTAGATTATAGGTGACCCACATAATTCTATTGTTTTTTTTCTCTCAACATTTTTTTATTACAGTGATTCAACTGCGCTACCTCCATTTGTACCCAACACACTCCGCTAATATTATTCCATACTACAAGCTTTAATTAAAGTGGCCAGTTACAAGTCCTCTTTCAAATCCATGTGTAAATCCGAGCAAGCAATTGTGGCCCTTATACCCTTAATTACAGCCGCCATGAATACTATTGTCATTAATTTGGCCGAGTGTGCATAGGGCGCGGTCTACACTCATGTTATTTTTATACCTACGTCCCTGTTAATGCTTTATGGCCTTTGGCGCTTTTAAATACATTAATGTGGTAGGTTATTTATTTAAAATGGTAATTTTGTGTCGGTTTAATTTTAGTTAGAGGTAATTTAGAGGTAAATGAGGTTGCTAGGGATAGAACCACCGCTATAATATTTTGCAAACCTATGCAGGAATACGGTTTCAGTAATGTAAACTGTAACGATTGGCTCATTTAAATCGGGTGTAATGCTGTCAGTGTATACCTAATATTGAATAATGACCCTGACATTTTATTTATTTATTAAAACTTTATGTACAGGTAAAAAAAAAACTGTACAAAGGCGGACATTTTCCCCCTTAGTGACAAATACTGTGAAGTTTTCTTTCTTTATCCGATACATCTAACTGCATTGTCATGTGGAAAAAATCTTTAGTAAATGGAATAAAGAATTGATACCTATTGAATATTGAAAACATGACCTACGAACTTTTGCAATACTGTTAATTAGTATTTAAACTCAGCGTACCATAAACCTTCACCTGTAGACACAATAGTTACACAATGGCGTCAGACCGATTTGGTCGGGCTTTACAGACGAAGGGAAGAGTGTGCTATCAACTAGTCATAAACATAACATAACATTATGCCTAGGAATACACGAAGGGCTAGGCAGAGGTGTGCCTAACAGTACACCTACAGTCTGCCAGTTTTGTTTCAGTGCCATGTAGGGGCGAGCCTATTGCCATCAACCGGTCACCAACTAGTTCCATAAATGACTATTGCTATACTAATAATATAAAGTAAGTTTGTCTGTCTATTTTGTCTGATACCTTTCTCTTAGATGAGTGAATTTTTATCCTGGATACTTGTTTTGAAAAAATCCGATAAAGTCGTGTACCTACAAACTAAAAGAATCAATTACAAGTCACTGAACTGTGCTCATAAACACGGAACAGCTCTCCCCCGCGATGTAGCAGTTAGTTTAATGGCGGTGATATGTAAAGCAAAGGGCCGCGACTACATAAGTAATGAGCGCTAGTCAGTCAATCGACCGCAGCCGCTGGAATTCATTATCCTCTACCCTCGCTCGCTGCAGTCACTGCTGCTGCTGGCTCTTAACAACTGGGTCTGTGGTATACTTAGACATGTTCAATATATGTCTTGCTGGGTTGTGAAGGGCAGATAGGCAGTCGCTCGAAACAACTTTATTTTACTGCCAAATAGTTATTGTCTCGGTCAATAGTTATAGTCAGTACAAGGATAGGTGGTCATCCGCTGGACCTGGCTGTCATTTGTAAACTTTTGACAGCCGTTACGGTCAGGTAATTATAAGGTGCCCGAAGTTCTAACAACCAGTTTTACTAACCAATAGGAAGTCAGATGCAGTCTGAACGGTGTATCCATTTCCTAACGAAATCCGACCCCAACGTAATTGGAAAAATTCAAGTCATGTCATGATGATGAGTTTTAGTACTGACAAGGGTCAAAATACTAAATATATTAATCCTTTGCGCAGTTCGTTGAAACCCTATTTCAACGGGCAGACGATTGATTACTGAAAAATGAATAATTTGCATACTTTAGTAATACTTGAGATATTCAATATCTGTTTACAAGATTAAAAAATAATGAAATATTGATTATGCGAGACTAGCGCAGACACGTTCTAGAGATATTTTTAAAGTGAATTATTAGTCACAAGTTATTAGGCGTGCTATGTGTTTTCTATAAAAACTTCAAACAAATGCGTCTGTTCGGGGCTCTACGGCTAATTTGTTTCTGTTCACAGCAATTTGTTTCGTGTAGTTTTTTGTTCGCATATTTTTACCGAACCCTAGCGACTAGGTGAGGTGTATGCTCGAGTTCGACTTCATATAGAATTAGCCACGTCCTTTACGAAGATTTATAATGGAATATTATTATAGCGGACCTAACTGGACAAAAAGTGCAAAGTTCCTGACTGAAATAAATACTTGCTTATATGCCTTACTGCTTCGTTAGTCTAGTGGTAACACGCGCTACTGCCGAGTATGAGTTTTGTGTCAGATTCCCAGATCGGGCAAAGTGTAATTCGGTTTTCCTATCAACAAATTCGGACTAGCAACCCGGAGCCTGATTGTGCCTTGTTGATGGCAGTTATAGATTCGCTCCCTTTTACGTAGGACTTAAATATAAACTCAAGGTACATACACCTCTGCCTGGCCCTTCAGGAAAAACTGTCGTGTTTTTATGAAATATACGTGAAGCATTATATGTTGGAAAGGCATGTGCACTGAAGCAATATTTATAAATTGACGGTCTGATTCGAAAAAGCTGTATTCAAAGTAAATAATAACATTTAAAATTGCTCTTTAGAATACGAATATTAAGTAGGTACGAGTTTGCACAAAGCTTTTTTGAAAAATGAGTGATCAATTTGATATTATGCTCTTCTAGACTTGTTCGCACTCGATAATGAGATTTTTCTTTTTGCATATTGGTTTGAATTTGAATACACATTATAAATACAAATTGGAAGAGTTAAATTGTATTTTTGATTTGTTGATGTATATACATATCTCGTTAAGAGTCGTAAATATTTTGTAAATGTGTTTATTTTAACAGGCTTTGTTTTTTAAATTAATTTTGGAGTGCAATAGTTAAGTAGTTTACTAGGAGTAAAACGAACAGCCAAATACAGACTATAGAAGTCTCTCTAACTACGTTCATTTATGTTGTACCTTAATTGTATTGATTTACGATTTATTTATTTATTGATTACGACAAACTTTGAAAACCATCCTTCTGTATGTACCTACTTGTGTGTTACTTGAAGTTTTCTTTAATCTTAAAAGAAAACTTTTCCTTGACGTTAGTCGAATATACACAAAAACACCAATTAGTTAGAATTGACCACCTGCATTTTTGCCCATCCTGCACAGCACACCTTCACCTTCCAAGATTTAACGAAGCCAACGAAAGGGCTGCATGTACTGGTCAGGAATTATTTGAGTCCATCGACACGCAAAGAAGAAGTTAGAAGATACCATGTGGGTAGGCAGAAACTACAGAATGCCAGCTACTACGATCGCAAAGGTGGCTGTACACTTTCGCCGGGACACTACGAGGTAGGGCGAGTGTTCGGTGTTCCTGGATTGGCTTTACACTCCCGCACCCGCCTTGTCTTGGAGAGTCTCGGCGAGAATGTGCAGCCACCTTTACATACTTTGCAACGTCCACGTCCATATATCTGGTCATACACGCACGCCGGTTGCAGATATTTGAAATATTCAGTTGGGTGATATCTAGGTATCTACGTACTATTAAAACGTGACGTCCTTCCCCTCGATCCATGATACCAGGGCATCATAAAGACCCGGTGACACAGTCAACTCCAAAATAAATTCAAATGGCACACAAAGTAAAGCGAGCCGAGTTGAATGTTTAGCAGCATCCCCTTTCAGCCTGTTATCTTTGTCACTGGATCAAGATACCGCCGAATAGACGGCACTTTCCTCAAACTCTGGCCCCCATAATTAAAATGCTTTAGTGTTTATGTTAAATTTTGTCGTAAAAGCTGATTTAATGTTGAGAGTTATTAGCTTAGGAGCGTGGAAGAGCGGCTTAACTTTTGTTGTGTGAAGGTGTAAGAAGTTTATAGCACGGAGTTAAAAGTTCTATTAAAATTGTGGATGATGCCGTTGTGCAAACGAAGATTACGATAGTTTCTGTAAATAAATTTTAATAAATACATTTATTTCGCAAAAAACTTAGTAATATTTTACAGAAAAATATTTTGGCAGTATTAATTTCTAATAAGTGGATGTGGCCACTGTAACCGACTAGGCAATGCCTGTATTTCGGTTTTCTAACTAGTTGGTGATTTATGTGGAGTTTGAGTGATGTGGGTGCGTCCGTGTGTTGGTGGATGTGATTATGTCAGGGTGAATGTGTGTGAGTGTGTGTGATTGAAGTGCATGAGCATGATTATTGGGATCTGGGACTTTTGCGCGAAAGATATTTGCGCGAAGGACACATTTTTTCGTAATCAGCGTCCCCGAAAACCATGAAAATGACACCCATAACGGAAAATCAAAAATTATCTTCGTCGCCATCTTGGATTTTCATTTTGACCACATTTTCGTAATCAGCAACCCCGAAACCCATGAAAACGACACCCATGATGGAAAAACCAAAAAAAAATCTCGGCGCCATCTTGGATTTTCATTTTGACCTCATTTTCGTAATCAGCAACCCCGAAAACCATGAAAACGACACCCATGATGGAAAAACCAAAAAAAATTCTCGGCGCCATCTTGGATTTTCATTTTGACCTCATTTTCGTAATCAGCAACCCCGAAAACCATGAAAATGACACCCATGATGGAAAAACCAAAAAAAATTCTCGGCGCCATCTTGGATTTTCATTTTGACCTCATTTTCGTAATCAGCAACCCCGAAAACCATGAAAATGACACCCATGATGGAAAAACCAAAAAAAATTCTCGGCGCCATCTTGGATTTTCATTTCGACCTCATTTTCGTAATCAGCAACCCCGAAAACCATGAAAATGACACCCATGACGGAAAAACAAAAATTTTCCTTGGCGTCGTCTTGGATTTTCATTTTGACCTCATTTTCGTAATCAGCGACCTCGAAAACCATGAAAACAACACCTATGACGGAAAATCGAAAATTTTCCTCGGCGCCATCTTGGATTTTTATTTAGACCACAATCTCGCAATCAGCAACCCCGAAAACCATGAAAATTACACCCATGACGGAAAATTAAAAATTACTTCGGCGCCGTCTTGGATTTTCATTTTGACCTCATTTTCGTAAACAGCGTCCCCGAAAACCATGAAAACGACACCCATGCTGGATAAACCAAAAAATTTCCTCGGCGCCATCTTGGATTTTCATTTTGACCACATTTTCGTAATCAGCGTCCCCGAAAACCATGAAAACGACACCCATGATGGATAAACCAAAAAATTTCCTCGGCGCCATCTTGGATTTTCATTTTGACCATATTTTCGTAATCAGCAACCCCGAAAACCTTGGAATTGACACCCATGACGGAAAATCTAAAATTTTCCTCGGCGCGGTCTTGGATTTTCATTTTGACCTCATTTTCGTAGCATTATCATCAACTACAACCTTGACGGAAAAACCAAAAAAAAGCGCAAGTGTCCTTTCGCGCAAAAGTCCATTCGCGCAAGTTTCCTGGCGCGCACAAGTCCGTTCGCGCAAAAGTCCAATCGCGCAAAAGTCCATGCGCGCATTTGTCTTTTCGCGCAAACGGGTTCGCGCAAGTGTCCTTCGCGGAAATGTCTTTCGCGCAAGTGTCTTGATACCTGATTATGGTCTAAGATTATGTTAACTAATTCGAAACTAACATTCTTACTAAACTACTAATTACTGTTCAACGCTTAGTAATAACTCCGTTTCTTCATCATTTATTTGTTGCAAATATTCACTTACTATTTGTTTACCTTAAGATTAATTATGCGGATAAATATTTAATTCTTTATTAATTTTGCTATAAAGGGACGGACCAAGAAATTCAATAAATCTTTCTGAAAGTTGTAGACTTTTTCAGCAGGGTGCTACACTAGACTTTGTAGACTGCAGACCATAGGTAGTTAACTTCAGGTTAACTTCAGGAATTCAGGATGATAAATAATAAGACGAATTTTCGTGATGAAAGCTGCGTGTGGAGTGTAGAGGGGCGGAACGTCTTCTTCTTCTAGTGTGTGGTCAGCAGCGGTCGCAATTAACAAATTATAAATTAATAAATAACAATTCCCAAAATTTGGGTGCCCGATATTTATAGAAAACGCTCTTAGCGCCGCGAGCGGCGGCGTCGAGCCAACATGGAAACTTTGTTTGGCCAATCAGAAATGAGTATTGGCGTTGTATATGTGTGTGTGAGACGTAATCGCATGTCTGTATGTGTGTGTAAAGCAACTTTATTTATTAATAACGTAAATCAGTTACATAATATGCAGTTATTTACTTGCTAATGGTAAAATCTATTACCAATTAGGTCGAAGCTTTACATGCTACGTATTATCTTCATATATTTACGTAAAATCTACACATATGACGACCCGAATGGCGCAGCGGTAGTGAGGCTGCCTTACGTTCTTAGGGTCCCGGGTTCGAATCCCGGTCGGAGCAAATGTTTGTGTGATGAACATGGGCATTTGTTTCCGAGTCATGGATGTTTATATGTATATTAAGTATGTATTTACAAACAAAAATTATCTATGTAGTATATCAACTATCTGGTGTCCACGACACAAGCCTCGTTGCTTAGTGTGGCATTGGATGGCGCTGTGTGTAATGTCCAGCGATATTTATTATTTATTTATTATACCTACGTAATATCTTTACCTAACGAGTTAAATCACAATAGCTTGTGTGTTAGATCCTAAATAAGAATGAAATGAGATTCTTATAAGTTAACAAATGAGCAACAAGATTCTAATTAGGTTAATAAAGGACTAATAAGAGTCTAGCAGGACTAACAACTAAAAATAACAAGTTTACATGGCTATTTTCTACATGTATCTAGCCCTATATCTAAGCTGTTATTTACACTTTTACTAAATTTAAATATTACTAAGAAATATGAAAAATTACTCCATCTGCCAACACCGCCGAAATAGTTACGAGTTGGCACAATTTTTCACTTGTTTCGCACGTCTTTTGTTTAGTTGTCGAAATGGGAAAGTTACGAGATGGGCCGGGGCCCAACAAAAAATTACATCTATTGAAAATTTATATTTGACATAAGTCTACTTATATACCTAAAGAACTGTAAAAAGATTCTCTGAATCTCATTCATTGATTCTCTGATAAACTAGTGTGTTCTTACACAGTAGTCTATCCAACTGATCTAATAATTAAGGTAATCGTTTTTAAACCAATAAACTGCACATGACCTAACCGCATAATTATTTATCTTAATTCATTTTACAGCTTGGAATGTAATATCCTGCTCCAAATGCTACCAAACGCAACATTAAATATCTTACCACGTGTATATTACTATTAACTATTTTAAAATCAAGACTTATGTAACAGAAGCTATCCCGTGGTTTGCGTTTCCGTTCGCTCACGTAAACGTATAAGTTTACGTTGTGGTTTATGAGCCGTAGTTACGGGTATTTAAGATCCTGTGGTTTACGGGGTACTTTAAGACCCCATGTTTATTATGAGATCCTTTGTGTGAAGATCGATCGCTGTGTGTTTAGGCTTCCGAAATATTCGTGACTTTCTGATTGACAGGGAGCTTGGATTACCGCTTGTAGATTGTAGCGTGATATAAATACTAATAGGTGTTAATTTAACGTTTCATTCACTACTACAAAATAAGTAATCACTCTTTCTATTATTATTAAATCGGACATTTACCTGACAACAAAGATTATGTCGTAAATACTTAATTTGGACTTGTGAACAAGCTTGTCTAAGCTTTATTTAGCGTCAAATAGAAAGGATCTTTCAACATTAAATAGCGCTTATAAGGAGTTCTTTATTTTATAAAATTTTGTCAATGTAGCACAAATATACAACTACAGTAAAAAACAAAGGTATATTTTCACCGCTCACCAAACCTAGAAACAAGCTACGCAGCCAAATTTTCCCCCAAAGACAAAATTAAAACATAAGGAGGTTTAACCTCGATCCCTCCCTGATTGAGTCCCATATTGAGGAGTGACGTCACATTATAATGGAAGGTTTTTATTGGCGCGTCTTCCTGTACCTCCGACTTTATGAGGTACCTTCCTTCATGATCGAGGTACAAGTGGAAATTGACTTTTCCGGATGAGGAGTTCAAATTAGATGCCAAGACTTGTTATTAGGGGAATGAGTGGAATATTACGTTATTTATTTCTTGATAAATTACGAAAATATACCGAGGTTACGAATTGGATAAGCCTTTTAAAAATTAGGTAAGGAAGGAGGCAGCAATTACTGTTTTGGATGATTTCAAGACCTAACTACTAATTTCACTTCAGCCAATACTGTATAATATGTTGTGTTGTGTTGTGTTGTGTACTCAGCTTTCTAATAAAAGTATTCCTGTGACACCACTGTTAATATAAAAGATTTTGTTTTACGAAGCTACCCTAAAAAGAAGCGGCTAAAACCAGTATTATTCGTGCGAATCTTTATTAATCTTCGATAGTAGGTATCCTGCTCTTTAATAAAAACAGATGTCACAAAGTCGCGAAACTAGATTAAATTCTATTGATACTTAGTCGCAGAAATTCTTATAAGCAAAACACAAGATCTGAAAAAATCTAGC
This sequence comes from Xestia sexstrigata, assembly GCA_941918905.2. Classification (NCBI taxonomy): domain Eukaryota; kingdom Metazoa; phylum Arthropoda; class Insecta; order Lepidoptera; family Noctuidae; genus Xestia; species Xestia sexstrigata. The sequence continues at coordinate 1,062,286 of OW799201.2, read as the reverse complement.
CCTATTTGAGGCCCGGCTTTAAAAGCTCACTGTTCTTGCTTTTACGGACGCCAATTTTATTCTGGAGGCTTTTATTTTGTGACGTAAGCACCCTTATCTCCAGCGGAATCAAGCCTCGAGTAATATCATGAGGATTTCTTATCTTGTCATTTTCAGCTCTAGGTTTAATTCAGGTTGTTTTACTCAGTTATTAAAGTCTCGACATCCGATGATCAATCATTATTGTTATGAGTGGAATAAAGGAGAAGTTTTTCTATCGTGTGCCCAAACTTGGACAAAGATTCATTGCCCGTTGTGTGCGTAAAACGATTCTGTGATGCGATCGACGCCACAAAAGATGGCGGGGTGAAACTTTTGAAAATTATCGTCTTGGGCGCAGTATCAGGGTTCGGGTCAGAGCTGCCGCGATAAATTATATACGAATCGATTCCGGGTGCATGCCAAATCGAATGGGATTCGATTAACGCGACGATTTCCGCGGCGTTTTGTCAATTTATTAATGATGTTCTCGGTGTGCTAGGAAATTGTGTTTAATTTATTCATGCTAATATTTAATTAGCGATTCCCAGATAATTATATGAATAGGTAAGTTAAAAATTTATTCCTTAATACATACCTACCTGCCATAATATTAGGGTTCCGTACAAAAAATGAAAAAAAAACGGAACCTTTATAGGATCACTCGTGCGTCTGTCTGTCTGTACGTCTGCCTGTCACAGCCAATTTGCTGCGAATCTACTGGACCAAATCAGGTGAAATTTAGTAGGATGGTGTAATCCTATGACCCAAACACAGATGTGCAAAGTGAATAAATAAAAAAAAGAAAGATACCTGTCCAGTTCAAGAGCCAGCAGAGAAGATACTGCTACTCTTAGAGAGGCCATGGTGAAGCGAATGAATTTGACCCTAAATCTCGTCTCCCAGTGGGGTGACGTCAATCTGGTCGAATTCAATGCTCTGAAAACACAGGCGTGTCTCTTCACTGCAAAAAGGAGCCAGTTCCAGTTGTCTCCCACTTTCCGGGGTGCATCTGTAGCAGTTACTGACCGCCTACAGCTTTTGGGCATGAAGTTGACATCGGATCTCAACTTTGGCGCAACCATCGAGTCAAAAGCTCAGACCGCAGCTAAGAAGCTGGGCATCTTGAATAAGGTGAGGCGATACTTCACATCGGGACAGCTTTTAAGTTTGTACAAAGCACAAGTCCGTTCCTGTATGGAGTATTGCAGTCACTTGTGGGATGGCTCAGCAAAATACCAGCTTGCTGCACTTGACTCGGTGGAACGCAGAGCTAAAAGGCTTATAGGCGACGAGACGTTGGCAGCTTAGCTTCACAGCCTATAGCTCATCGGCGTAATGTTGCCTGCCTGTCGGTCTTCTACAGAGTGTACTTCGGTGAGTGTGCGCAGGAGCTCCACGACCTGATCCCACCATCACCCTTTTACCACCGGACTAGCAGACGTACTGCGGCGTACCATCCGCACTTGGTTGACATCCCGATGTGTCGTACTAAGCGCTTCTCCTCCACTTTTATTATGCGCACAGCCAAAGTCTGGAACTCTCTGCTCCCACCCACATTTAACCCGCCTGCCTTCAAAGCAAGAGTGAACAGGCATCTTCTGGGAATGCTCGTGTTATCATAGATCTCATCCATCGCTTTCCATCAGGCGTGATCGAGGTCAGGCCCATATTGTAATAAAAAAAAGGGTCGTTATGAGGATCTCAAATATATTTTTGTTATTATTGTAAAATATATAGTTTTGATTTTATTCATGAAAGAAGACGAAAATTGACCATTAATTAGCCAGCCATTCATTTTTAATACTAGCCTAAAATTTTGAAAAAAATACAATATATCGTTCATTGCTTGTAGATTACAGGAAAACCCTGAATTCTATCAATTGAAAATAAAGTGGTAAACTCAATATAAGACTTTGGCATTGTACGGAGCCCTCTCCAGGCGAGTTCACCTCTCACTTGGCCGGTTTTTTTATACAGAGTAATCCAAGCCCACGTTGCCTGAAGAAACTCGATTGTACTCAACTCGCAACTCCCCTCTACTCACTTCATCCAAAGTCATCGATGTCCATTAGAAGTCCCAAAGTTTGGGGGTCGAACAGCCCCCGTGAGTTGTGTGCCGCGATGGGGTCTTTATAGGTATCGTAATAGGCCTGTAACAGCCACCTTTGTGAGAGCAAAGTTGTATGCACGGGTAATAAAAGAAAAAATTGAGCTCATAAAACGCAGGTTTCTAATATATTTGGAGAGAGTACCTACCATGTATCGATGTGTTATTGAGTTTTAGGGTTGCTACGAGCTTGTAACATATTCGGATCGGCATCGGCATAATTAGGCAAAGCCGAGCGTCCTAATCAAATATTTATGGACATACGAGTAATTATATATAGCAGGTAGCAGTCACATTGTGAAAATAATAAAATTAATATTCATAAATGTTCGGGAAAAAGCCATTTAGCTTAGATTGAATAGTGCCGTGCAGATCCGACCATGGTTCAAAGACAGTCACTCCGTTCGGTTTGTATGGCACAATCCGAATAGTGTGCTAAATGCTTCGGGCGGCCTATTATTCAACAAGTTTTTAATCTTGCTAAATCGAATCTGCCGAACCGAACAATAATGTCGACCGTGTAGCACCCCTTACTCGATACTTATATTTTTTCTTTTGTATTTTTGTTTTGACGTTAATGTTGTTTTGAAAAAGTACGAACTTTCATAATTTGGGACACTAATGAGGTGTCGGCAGTAATGTGTATGATTTTATGGCCTGTGTATTATTGAGTTTTGTGATAATGAAGCTGTGTTAGTGTTCTAACTTATTGAGAGATATTGTTAATGTTCATTTAGGACTAAGACCAGACATAATGATGAGTTTAAGGGATGGTCTAAACAAGTGTTTGCCTTTTAGGGGTGCCTAAGAGGAAGAGGTTATAAAGGGGTCGAAACTGTCGATCACCCTGTAATTAATCTGACTAACTACATAAATACAGGGGAGGGGTTGAAATGGTGCAGTGGTGGATGCATCTACAGAAAAACAGTCTCAGTAGACTGTCCAGTGTCCGTAGGTTTTTATGTACCTGCAAACTGCTTTCCCAGATTTGAAAAAAAATCTACAAACATCAAGAAAACGGAAAAAAACAAAAACATTTTTTTTGTTTCTAGTCGATCTTGTTTTTAAAAAGAAAAAAAATATGGACCAGTACTGCTTGGTTAAAGTTATTTCCTATGCATTACGTAGTTACCAAACATCTTCGCCATGATATTTTTCAACTTAATATGTTATTTATCACACAAGGCTTTTGCACACACTAATAAAGGTTGCAACAGACGTCCTCTTGGTATTACAGCCATTGTAGGTACCTATTACAGCAACCATTTCAACCATATTAACCAACCTACTAACATCTGATCTGCAAGACTTAAGAGGTAGCTCTGCTCACCCACATTTGTCAGTGGCAATCCTGCCGATCTTATCATCTTCACAATAAATCATGGAAACAAAATTTGTTAATAGGATGGAACATCCTCGATTGGAAACTTTGTGAAAAATCGTTATCTGCTAACTGGGCGACTCTGGCGACACCTGGTTTTTATCAAAGTTTCCTCCTGCTTCGAGTTGGCACGTTACAATTATTAGTTCAGTCTGGAACTCTGGAAGTTTCCTGTGATGTTCGTGCGGGCGCTTGCAGTAATTGGTGGCCACCTCTTCCTCAGGGATACTACTGCAATTAATATTCATATAGTTCTGTAGTAAGGTAAGTAAGTCCTGGGTTCCATTACAGTGCCGGGTAAAGTGCTGCTGGGTTCTTCCACAACGAATTTCTCAGTAGCAGTCCGGGGTCTAAATTTCTGCCCGGTAGATGGCAGTAGACTCGCCCCATATTACATCAAACTTACTTAACATAAATAGTGAAATGTGGGAGAAGAGGTTACCCTCTACCGAAACTTTCTTATGACAAGCATGATGGTATGCATGTTAAAATAATTTTCATACAGAATTGTTGACTTCTTCAAATAAAGTGTCCTGAAAAACGTAACATCACAAATACTTTGTCACCAAACACTCGTGGGTACATACATCAGGTATGCCACCCACATCCAATCCTTCGACACGCAGAGCAGATAAATTAAAAAAAAGAACCAGCACATCCGACTCCCCGAGTCTTTGTTTGGCCTCGATTCTCTGACGTCACATCCGCCACATCGAAAGATTAAAAACTTTATTTTGGTGCGCAACGAAATTGTTTAATCAAACCGTCGTTTGGAGGATGAAAGGAACGGACGAATGAGAGTGCGCCGTACCGCCGTACGTGCTGACGGACACAGTGCGCAACGTGTAGTGACTCAACTGTGTTGCAGGCGTTGAATTTACACCAGATCTAAAACGTACCATAATTTGTGGGTTAAGTAATAAACAGTAGGTAAAGCGATCCGGAACTGAGGTGTGGTCTTACTCAAGCTCGTTGATAGCTATAAATGCCAATCAAGTGAATAAAACATTTAAATCACATCACACTTTTATGCTCATGTCAACGTTGTTTATTTTTATTTTATGTTCATCTTAAAGAATCCGTTCGATAACAGTCGTTAACTAATTATAGTATCAAAATCTAAAAGAATTACTGGACAACCTTTTTAGTTTTAATTGCAGAGCTCTTAAAGAGTAAATCAGAATATATACTTATTTTCCTAAATCAATGTTTTACTTGATGGCACTTAAGCAGCGAAATAGTTTTCTCCTTGGATTTTATTTTCACGAATTGATAAATTAACGCTAAGGTATTTAGTTTGTAATTAGTAAAGTCAATAATGTAGTGTTTTTGTCGGAATTTTTCAAAAAGTTTTGACATGAAAACACATTTCGTGGAAAATATTCGATAAGTAATTTATATTAAGAATTCGTTTTGTTAATTAATTATTCCTATGATATAATGTATTTTCTATAAACGTTTTTCTATTATGTGAATAAAAATGATTAGATAATTCACAATCTTTTTTTCGTTGTCATTGAATTTCTATGGCCTCTTAAAATAGGTAAAGGTGGAAGAAAATAAGAATTGGCGAGCGCACAGCAGCGTAGCAATAAGCGCCGTATATCATGTCAGGGACGAGTCGAATGTGTTCCACTGCAACATTCTACACTGTGGCAAAAACTACTGTTTTATTTCAAACTTACATTCATACAATTCGAATATTTGAATTTATGCCGTGCGGTTATGACTGCTCGTAATATAATATACATAAATATGGGAATTGTCTTTGCGTCTAGTTTGCGTATTTCGTGTATTGAGAACTATAAAACAGGTCACGTGTTGTCTGGAATAATTCATAAGGCTATAACAGTTTTAAACTGTATGTAGTGATAAAACTTGCAGAATTGTATAATAGTTACATACGACTTAGGAGAAACCCAATAAGGAAACACACGAACAATCTTTACAAATCGGAACTCTTATAATCTCGGCAATTCCACACATCCATTGATCCCACTAATACTTGAGTTCTGTCGGAAACTAAAAGTTCGCCACACAGGACATGTTCGTTACTGCTATATTTAGCTGTAGCGTGTAGTTCACGAATTTTTCTTGCAAACTTTATTGGGTCATAGTTTGGGAGCTCACTTGACGAAGTTTCTGCATCTTTTATAGTTTCGTAGTAATCTCATTTTTTGTTGTTTTTGTTTTGGGATAAACTGGCCCGAGAGGAGGATATTAATACTTTTTTGACTTGTTTTCGAAAGGACCGGGCTCCTTTATTTGTTTGAATCAGTTGAAGAACATGTTGTGTAAGAGCTTGTCGTGTCAGATCTTATCAGTATTTCTGCTGAGAATGAGCGTCCTGTTGACCTTGGCACTGTGCTCGATAATTAGAGATAGCGTTGTTTCTAAGGCTGTTAGTGATCCTTGTAGTGGATATACATAGTAAGAACATTTCTACCTTGATAAATATCGACTTCTTCATTTAGCACAAGTTGTAGTAGTACAATGTCGCAAGATTATCAAGCCAGCTTAATTTGGTATACATACCTCTTACCTACATAAATATCGTCAGTCCAGATGCTCTTTTGTATAATAAGACATGGTCATGTGACATGTTCATGGACATGGACATGTTTGATAAGACATGGTCTTCTGGGCTAAATATAAATCACATCACTTTAAACCCTTTGCCAATAAAATTCGTACTACCCATATGTTTACACACTGGACACATGGGTACTGGCCATTCGCTATCCCGGATCAATATGGTTATTTTAACGATTGACGTCAGCCAACAGTGACCGACAGTGACCATCACTGGGCGCCACTGACAGTCACCGTGCCATAACCCTTCGCCACTGTGCGAACTTAATGGCCGCGCGAATGTACCCGAGGCTTTTAAGAGCGAGCGCTTTTAACGCAGAGTCCAGTGTCAGGTGACGGAGTAAAATAAATTAAAGTCCATTCGGATGTGTTATTACAAACTTTATCTGTCCTAAAAGTGAGACATCTGAGTACAGAAAGTCATGATTCATTTTGTTATTAAAAAAAAAACAAAACTGTACAGAAAAGAAAGAAACTTCTGTGAATAATCGTATAAAAGTTGTACAGTTGTTGTATAGTTAGTGTAGCTTCGTATCCGCACCAAACTATATTTTCGTTAAAAGAAAAAGGCTGTACCGTAATCTAGCTAATAGAGACCTCCTCTCGAACACACTCGATTTACCTACAAAACTGATTTATCTATAAACTGCTTACCTTTTCTCCGAAAAAGTTTGAGTAAAGGAAAAAGCTTATTACGTAGTAGGTAGGCACAAACTCGGTAACCTATCATCATTGGGAGGTTGCAATTTATACACATGGCTTCCTTATAGCAGAACCCTATGCCACAGTATGGGTTGATACAAAAGGCCAACTATTTTATTGGAGAACACTAGACGATCGATCACGAAAGGATCAGATGATTAAACAGGAAAGGACCCAGGATTGATAAAAATGGAAAAAAAATAGTATTTTTGTTAAGCTCTTTTTGTTATGTGCCAATGCTACAGTTTTATTGGATACTGACACATCAAGGCGTTGCTGTGATTTGATGTGTTAGTGTGCTCGTGCTTAAAGTGCGAGCCCCGATGAATTTTATTTCGTTGGTTTCATCTTTTCATTCAAATTGAACTGCATTGGAAGTGGAACTTACTGTGCTGTTATGGCCAAAAACAAAAGACGCCATAAAAACCCTGACGAGTACAGCAACACCGGTAGGTAGATGCTCCGAGCTGGCGTTCTATATGCATGTTTTAATAGTTCGCAACGGTGCCAAAGCCAATCCAAATTGCTGCGAGCAATAAAAACTAAACGAAACTGTTTCAGAGGACTGCCGTCGCAGTTTGCACTCGCTTTTGTTTCAGTTGGCGGCAATAGGTGTGGAGTTTTATTACGCGTGTAGTGGGCCTACTGTTCTCGGATAGACTGTAGCACTTCGGTACTATTCCGCCAGCTCACAAGGGATGGGCAAAACGTGGGGTCGGAATATGTGCAACGTTGCTACACTTGCTTTTGTTTATATTAAACTGTACAAAGGTGCTAGGTGTACAAGAATTTTGAAGAAATATCTATTATGAACATCAGATAAAACCATCTATTCAATTACACAGCAATTTCTTATCCAAAGGAAATGAGAACCTTGCTAGAAGTAGTAGTAGTTTGAATGTATGAATGCATCTATTTGAAAAGAAAACTTAACGAAAAAAGTGTTGAAATTCGAGGGTCTTAAGTTTATATAAAAAAATATCTGAAAAAGCGGTGTAAATCGTTAAAATTCTTGTGTTTACTTCTAGGAAAAAGTCTCGTTATAAGAGTCCTGAACCCGCGGTAATGGGACTTGTTTTACCGATAAAACTAAACTTTAAACATACGAGACGATAATATACCATTTTCACCTATTATCGATATCGTAGAAACTTTCTTCTACGGAGGTAGCACTCACTTCTATCAGCGGTAAGGTACCGGTCCCACCGCACGCCGCGCCGACGAGGAAGCGACTGACTATCGACTATTTTCTCTTTTAAGAAACGTACAAAAGTTTGTAACTCCTGTATCAGTAAAGAAAATACACACCTGTCGTATTATTATAAATTGATCGCTAACTTTTTACACCCCCGGTGATAGAGAGTCTCTTCATCTCTTGCCCTTTTTTATTGTCAGCCTGCTCTGTCCCACTGCTGGGCAAGGCCTACCCAAAGGCTTTCCAATTTTGTTTACTATTCGCCTTCTCTGACCAATCCGTTAAAAATGAGTCCAGATCTTCAGGCCAGCGTTTCTTGGGCCTGACTCAGTTGCCTCTGCTGCCTCTTGCCCTTATCTGAATTTGTTAGGCGTCGACGCAGATATATTTTCCAAACTTCACTCACTCGTCTTCTCAGTCACTCCCTGTCTAGCCACATCAGTTTTCATGCGCGAACTTTCAACTCGGTTTTCGGAGCTAGCTTTACTTGCTTCTCGCTGGCAGTGGTACAGGTGCTTGAAGGAGTGCTTATACCATTAGGAGCAGTTTATCGAGTAACTTGCACATCTAACAGTTTTATGATCGCGCACAGTTTGTATCGACGCTACACTTGCTAACTTTACTAAACTTTGTGGTATAAGAAAGTGTTTTATTTATTTAAGTTCGGTTTTGTACAGTCTTCTTTTTCTTATGTGTTGGCGAGAGCGGTTGTAATGTGTATGTCTTTTATATGGTTTTTTACTTACATTTTTGGATATTATTAACCTGAAAATTTAAGCATTCGTCCTCCCTAGGTAGCTTCATGGTCATTTCTTGGAGGCTTAGCAACGGCTTTGGCCTTTTTACCTTTTAATTCATGTTATATTAAATCTTTGTTTACTTTTGTGATGTCAGTTAGTGGCAACCCTAGTTTTATTTTTAATTTATTGCTGGAGCTAGTTGTAGGTTGTATAGGTAAATCACATCGACCTCATCCGATTTTCTTTTTAATAATTTTCTAATTTTAAAATGTAAATTATCTGGAGTTGACAGGAGCCTGGTGGTTGAATGGGCAGTCTACGTTCAGAGCTGAGAGCAGAAACATCTCTGGGAAGCTTCATAAAAGTTTATTTAAAGGGCAGTTCCCCTTATTCTTGAGTTTTAAGTCGGCCTCTCTCCGCGCCGCACCCTCACCTAGAACACCTGGAAACCTTGCTGCTTGAGCTGCACAAGCCTGATGAAGATTTGACGCTCCTCGGCCCTCCTCCACGGTCGGAAGACAGAAGTCCTCGGCCCTCCTCCTACGGCCTGAGGATTGACGGTCCTCGGCCGTCCACCACCGTCTGAAGACGGATGCCCTCGGCCCTTCTCTACGGCCTGAGAGTTAATGGTTCCTCGGTCTGAAGACGGACGTTCTTCAGTTTTTTTTATTCCATTCTGCGTTCATCTTCAGTATTTTTCCGCCAGCTTCACTGGCATTAGTGATTTGAGTAGCTCCAGTTTTAGGTTAGGATCTTTGTTAATAAATTCTTATAACTCGTCCCCTTGTCAATTTCTTTTAATAGTGCTCCCCTCCAGACTGAAAGTTAGGTAGGTGAGTGCTCAGAGTGACTTTACGGACGAGTCCGAGACGGAGTGACTTTGTGGATCCTACCCAGGAAATTGTAACGTTACACGGTTCAAGATTGTAACGTTACTGTTAGCGTGTATGGGGACTAAGGCCCGTTCATCAACGGAGCCCACGCAGCCACTCAAAAGTTACAAACTAACCAGACTATCGGGGATAGTATTTTATTGGCGGCCCGCACGCGAGTGACACGACATGTCTTACCAACACGGTATTAACTACATAGTTTACGAATTATTTGCCAGCTGTAAAATAATCTCATGGTCGACGAGCTTTAACGTTACTTATCAATCTTAACGATTTGTTTCAGCGTACCTACTCATTTATTGAAAAGTTGTTCTTCGCTAGTTTATCTTAAAATAATTTGAGCGAAAGTTAGTATTTTAGTTCAAGACCGTTTCCATAACGAGTAAAACTTTCCACTAGCTAGCAATAGTTCAAGAAAACAATGACAGCTGTTAGTTCGATGAAGCTGTAAACAAAGTGAATTATTTATTATTTGCGGCGGGTCAACGTGGTGTGGTTTTATAAATGGGTCAGATTTTTATAAGTAGGTAGTTGAGTTGTGTTCTTTGTTGTGATCTTTTCAGAGATGGTCGTTGATGGTATGTAACTAAACGCTACGCTATTGATCGCGAAAATTGTTTTACATTGCTCATTTTTGCAATATCTACTGTACATACGTCGTCTATGGTTAACATTGCAAACTACACAGATGAGAGTGGAGCTAGCTGGTATTCTCTCTGGTGGAATGTCATGGCGTTGCGAACAGCCATATTTATATAATGGGTTGTCAATGATGGTGCCACGTGATGGCGATGACGTCTGTTTGAATGTCTTTGGTTTCTAAATCTAATAAAATCTTCATAAATCATGTATCAAATTACGTTATCAGTGCTTCATCATCATCATCATCATCAGCCTATAATGTTCCCACTGCTGGGACACGGCCTCCTCTCAATGAGAGGGAAGGTTTATGAGTGCTTAATTGAATATAATTATTAACAAAATTTTTGTAACTGAATGATTTTCATAACAGATTTCAATTAAACGAAGATTTGTTTAATCCTAACATCAATCGTTGTAAGGTTACATAATATCATGGGTGATTCCGATGGAGGCGGTGGCGGCGGTGGGGCAAGAGCCTTCATATTCTTACATGGTTGTCATAAAATTAAAAAGCTTGGATATTGAAACAATTCTACGCCTAAGGGTTCTTACAGACGTTGCCAACGGCAGAAAAACTGTAGCCGTCGCCACCTGTCGACGGCTGCCGTCGACGGGTGGCGACGCTTGCAGTTGTGGCATTCTGCGTAAATGTGTGTCGACGGCTGCCGTCGACGCGCCAGCGGCAGCCGCCGACGCCACTGCAAGCGTCGACAGGTGGCGACGGCTGCAGTTTATCTGCAGTTGGCAGGTTGTCTGTAAGAACCGTAAGGAGTTTCTTGGAAAAGCCAAACTCTACTAAAAGCTTTTCAAGGCATTGTCCGAATTTTAATGAATACTAAAGATACAATGTCATGATATTGATCACAACAAGGCGTTACAGCAACAATGACTGTTAATTGGCGGAGTTCATCGTGAATACATAATCAGTTCATATTATTGTTTCCCGAAGTTATACCTTCGCAATTCATGGTCCGGCTGTTATTTCATTTAATGTTCGAGCGCGGCTCTGTTGGCTTTACTCTGGGATGATGAATAACATAGGCATAGGATAAACAAGACCTGAGATATGAACTTTACCTTGGGTAATTGAACTTTGAACATGTTAGATAACAGTAAACGGTAGGTATGGTAATGAGGTGTCTAGATAAATAAATCTTGTCGGGTTATTGATACTCTGATTTTTCTGTAAAGGAATAATGGGATCGTAATTCCCAGTGATAATCGGATCCAATAGTGTGGTCCTCAGTGATCAGTCATGTGATTGGGATGGATCGGATTCTTTCAACCGTATAGCAGTCTATGGTCAGCGTAGTCAAGTGTACCTTTAATTTTAATTGGTTACTGGTGAAGTTTGAACTGTGGATGTATTTTAGACTTGCATTTTTGCTTGCCCTCTTGGTCATTTTTCAGTTTAAGTATTTTCTCGTCTGCAAAGGTTTATTTAATTTGAAGCAACATGTAGGTACTTATTAGATTTGTACAGCAGCCTCTAACGGTCCCAGTCTAGACCTCTGGCCACCTCCCTATGAGAAGGAACAGGCTGTATCTTTGTAGTCGCTTTTTTTAAACCTCGGCAAAATTAAAAAAATAACCTAATTAAATGGTGAGCATTATATTATATGGTGAGCATTCTTCTTCATGATTGAATTAGGAACATACGACCAACTAATGTAAAGTTCAACAGGTACAATTATGCAGTGAATGACAATTCTCACAAATACATAGATACAATGATTATGATTTCGGAAGTTAATTTTCTTTTGAAGATTTTTTTCTGATGACAATTTGTCTTTTTCAGATATCCGGTGTACCACCAGTAAGTGCGAACTCAGTCATCAGTCAAGTGTAGTGCGCGAGTGAGAGTGCTAGTGATCTCTTGTTGCGCGGTGTGCGCGTGCGCGGGGTCGTGGCATGAGCAGCGAGAGCGCGCGGGGCCCGCCCCGCTAGCGACATGCGCGTACGCCACGCCGCGCACCTCGCCCTGCTGCTGCTGGCGCACCTAGTGCCGCCAGGTCAGTTTATTTTACTTGTGAAACCCTGTCTTCTCTACAATGTGAAACGTTAATAATGAGGACCTAACGGTCAATTTACTCAGCATATCGCAGTCCACGGGTGGACCAGTCATAGGCCTCTCCTTAGCTTCGCTGTAAAACCTTATCCTCTGTTTTCTGCATTCAGTCTGTCCCAGCCAGCTTTTTAAAGTCGTTGGTCCATCTATTTGAGTGGCGGTCCACAATACGCTTGCGGATACGCGATCTCCACTCTAGGAGTCGTTTGCTCCATCGGCCGTTCGTCGGTTGTTCGACAGGCATGTCTGACCCACTGCCACTTCAGCTTGCTTTGCACTGTAAGTTATGTATGTCGGTAAACATCAGTTCTTCTCCGAATAATTTCATTTAGGATGTACAACCGTGTTTTCATATACTAGGTACAGTGCAAAGCGTGAGTGCTGGGGTTTTAGAATTTAGACGAATGGTGTCATCGTTATCTCTGGAAGAATGGCACCTTGTATAGGCCCCACTGATAACTGATTACGAATTAGACGAATGATGTAATTTGGAGGATTTTCTTATTATTTTTATTTTATTTGGAATAGATCCACCTCAAAAAAAGGAAAACTTTGAAGCCTCTTGTAGTTGTTTCTCATAATAAAGAGATTTTGAATGTAATAGTAAACACACCGATATCATGACCCTCAAAGCCTCAGATGGGTAATCAATTACGCGGTTGATTGTTACAGACGTATCATAGAAGCGCCTTTGTTCTCTTCAATATTTTCTCTTGAAGAAAGCCCAAGGGGCCGCTTTTGTCAGCCCGTCATCTGTGGCTTTTTATTGATTGATTTTCCTGCCTTTTGACAATACGGCTCTCTTTCCTTATATGTTCATGTCGGGTTTCCTTTTGTTACATAAAGAAATAATTCACTAAGGAAAATTTTGTGTTTCTAAATAAAATCACAAGAAACCAGCAATATGCGAACAGTATAATAATCTCAGTAATCTATTCTACTGTTATGTAGAAGAGAATTATTGTCAGTGATAATATATTGAGCGCACGAAGTGTCCTTCGTGTCATCACATAATACATGAATATCCACAAAAATAAACGCACAAAAAATATTATTCAGCCTTTTCATATTCATCGGTTTTATTTGTCGTAACGACAAAACACTCGAGCTATAAGGGTTTCATGTTCAAATTGTGCCGAGCACGACTCTAAAATGGCCAATAAAACGCGGAATTGATGCTCAACCGGCCAAAAATTGTTTTATCTCCAAAGTTTCCTCACCGCGCCGATAGAAAGGGCGATCCTTGTTGAAATTGAAAAGCGTTTGCTAGTGGGGCGCGGGGGACCGGCTCTATGAATAAACTCGATAAAATTTACCTAATCGTAAAAAGTTGGGGACGCAGACCTTCAGATACGGACGAGACGAGCAGCGCCCCAGCGGCCAGCGCCCCGGGGCGAGCGCGCGCCCCAACTGCGGGACACTACCAAACTGGGGACAATAAAACTCAACTGATTACATCGGCAAAATTCGTTATACTCTAACTTTGAGAATATCATTTTAGCATTAAATCGTAAACGGGGAAGTGTGATGAAGCGGCTATAAAGGCGTTAAGGTGGCGCTAGCATCGTCGGTGTGACGTCAGCAAGGAGCTGCGGAGACAAACGCTTTGCCGCGTCAGTGCGCCGCTCGGGAATCTCCGCAGTTCCGAATACCGACGATGTTGATCAATTCTATGTAGAATTCTAATAAATAAGTTATGGGGAAGTTGTTCGACTAAAGCACTCGGCAGTTTGAAAGTTATGAGGGTTTTAATGATGCAGAATCCCATCAAACGTCACAACATCAAGTGCGCTGCTTGTTTATTAATGGCAAAAGTTTCCGTCACCGAACGCGAGCAAAGACACGTTTGTGTGATTTCACTGTGACCCTCCACGGGGGTCCGGTCACGGGGACCGGAGCTTTGATGTCCTTTTACTGAACAGTGAACACTCACTGACCGTAAACAAAACTGTCCATTTTATACATTCCCGAGCCATTTGTTATAAGATTATTAGTTTTATCGATTTACAGTTTCAACAGAATTGTGTCGTTCAATATTTTATGTCGTTGAAGTAAAAAGTTGACGTTTCATTCGTTTGATATTAAATAACTTCTTTAACGTCTTTAGCTTTTCATCTAATAATGGAATTCCTTAACCTTGTATCATTATTTTTTAAAGCTACAACTTCGTTGGTGTTATTCTGAGTTGTATCTGCAAACAGAATCTAAAATATTTTCCCTTTTATATTGCAAATGGTGTCAATGCATTTACAACGCTTGTAAAACAATAAAAACTTCTTTTATAAGGACAAAACACGAATTACTTCTAAAGTTGTTAAAACTAACGTCAATCATGTTTTTCTTCATTCTCAAAATGGGTGTGTATCATCTCCTTACTTTCTTATTCAGTTCTTGCACAAAACACAGACGAAGACCAAGTAAAACAGAAGGCCCATACTCCTTAAAATAGTGTAGTTGCCCACGACAGTTCACAGGCTTAGAAAATAAAAGATGTTACGGGAATTCCTAAATTCATACGACAAAAACAATTGGTTTAAGTAAATCGAAGTCTACTTAACCAGCAATAGATGGTCCCGTAACTGCATCATCAAGGAATGACACATTAATTAATAACGTTTCGGTGTAATAGTGTAGAATTATGAAATTGCCAATTGGCTGATTTTGCTTTTTTTTTGTGAAATAGTGGCCCAGTGAAATCGACCCCCACTTTTCAGTTGTGAGTTTGAATACAGGCCGCTGAGTTTTCTTCTGTAGTTTTCGTCAACATTGCTCTCAAAACGGTGAAGAAAAACATGGCAAGGAGAGAATGGATCCTTCAAAGACATTTGACATCTACCAACCCGCACTCGGCCCGCTGTCAGCCATCTTGCATCAAGTGTTTCTTCTGATCTTATTACCTACTTTGTCTCAGGACAAGAGAGCAAAACATGATTACGATTTACGATAAGCATTGTTATAGTGTTTGTGATGTTACCACTACACATAAATAAGACTTGTTGGGTGTTTTGGGGATCAGGATAAAACTCGAGATAAACGGTTGTGATAACATAGAAACTTGTATTCGAATGTAATGTTTGTGAAAAAAGTGAAGGGTTTTTTTTTGTTTTTTAAACAAAAGAAAAACAAATTAAAGTTTGCTTGACAGTTTGTAAGTTTTTGTGTTATTTTTATTAAAAAACAGAGTGGTATTCATTAGTTCCTAGCCATCCAAAAAACATATAATAAAATCTTTGAGTTTTTGCTTTGAGAACATCCTCCATTTCCCGAAGTAATCAAAGTTACCTTTTCCTTCAAGCTCTGTATCTCGAACCTCCAGCACCTTCAGTTAACACTGGACTGGAGCTATTTCATTACGTGCCTTGCCTTTCGGCTTTATTTAAATGAGACAAGGTGAAAGAATCTTATAAAACTTAGACGGCACTGACCTAACGCTGAAAATTAATAACCATTCATTTGTTTAGCTCTCATTTTAATTAAAATTTAAGAAGATCTTTTCGTAGTAAAATAAATCTTTGAAAAGTAATGAGCTTTAGTTGTATGGGCGAGGATTCTACCAGAAAATAAAGTTTACTTTGATTTTTTGTGATGTAAAAGTGAAAGTTATGGCTTTAACTTTTCTTGTATATTCTATTGAAAGCGATGATTCTAGGAAACAGAACATTGTAGGAAAATTCCAGTTAAAAGGAATTTGTGGTAGAACTCGCCTTTTTATTTATAAAAATAGTTTTCTATGTGGGCGACGAATCAAGGTCAAGAAAATGAGGGAAGCAGCGGCAAATAGAACAGATTTACACAATGTTAATACGTCTTAGTGACTGAACACTAACTGAATGGGACAGACACATCCAACCAACACTGACCATCAAATCAAACAGCTCCCGCTCATAACAAAGAAAATCTCGCTCAAACCGAACCATTCACCCTCAATTATTTGCACTACCCCACACAACGGAACCTCTCTCCAACAAAATACCTGTCCGCCATTGTACGACAGTTTGTCATTATTTGACATAAAAAGGATCGAAGCAAGTCCTTGGCCGTAATAGTCGAGCACAAATCACACGAGGCCGTTTTTCCGGAGAGAGTTACAATGAGACCGCCTGGACTTAGGGCTCCTTAGGAATTGACTAGGGTTTGATATGGTACGAGTTTGCTCGTATGTACGTAGGTGTGATGGCTTTGAAATGGATATTGAGTAGCGGTGACCTTCGGTAACGTTTGAGCTGATTTTGGGTGAAGATAAAGCTTTCAATATTTTGAGACGAAATTAGAAAACGAAATCAAAAATCAAAGAAAAACACAAGACGCAATAGGTGCAGTATAGGTAGATAACAGATAGCGCCTGGTAGAACTTAGAAATTCATTTTCGAAGCTAACTTTGTTTGCTAGTGGTTGCTTTAGCCAGCCTCAATTCCACTTAAAGCCTCATTAGTATAAAAAGACGATTCCTAAAGTTGATACAACACCAATTTGTGACTATGGAACTGTCTAAATTTGCCATTTGTATCAGTTTGTCCGTCATAAAGCAATAGATGAATACGATAGAAAGATAAGTGATAAACTTCACTCATAATTTGTCAACAAACTTTGCCTTCTTTGCATGATCCTTTCAAATCTTTTCCCTATAAAGAAAAAATCCGTACCCGCACTGATATCCTTAACAGGCCGTGTTACAATGGGCCCCGAGGGTAGCTCTGGGGACAGCCACACAATACTCTCGTTGGTCGAGCTGAGCGGCGCGCGGGGGCGGAGCGGGCCCTCGACGTGGGAGCTCCCGGCCATTCACTGCGAGTTTGCGAGTTTGTGTTGACTGATTGTGGAGCTTTTTCATCCAAATCTGCGAGGTTACGTAATCTGTCTGTCAATATTCGGTAGTTTTTGTGTATAATCGTTTGAGAAGAAAGGGATGCTGTTGTTGGTTGTTTGCCCGTTTCCTGAATATTCGCCGTAATTTTAGAGGGTAGAGTGATAACAGTTCAATATAGTTAGCAGTCCTGAATGTCACTTTTCTTTTACTATACCTCTTCTTTCTTATCGCTTCCGTTCCGTGGTAATTTTCCCATGTGCAATGCTTACAAACTTATCTAGTCAAACTGAAATATCGACCTTATTTAACTGAAACTCCACTTACAAAATACACGTGTAACTAAATGACGCCGCCGTTACATTTCCTGTTCACCTCGAAATGTCTATTATGTTGGAAAAACGATTAATATTATATTAGACCCGAAAAAATGTGTTAAACTAACTCTACAGCGATAAAAATGTACATACCATTGTCACTGAACTTAAACTAACAGCGGGGTCGATGGCACCATGACGGCTAACTATTAGTTAACGTTACACCAGTCACCGTTACCAGCACTATTAATTTTGTTAACCGCAGTTAGAACGGTGACGCGACACTTTGCAACACTAATCAATCTAGTTGATAAAAGTAATATTATTTTGTCAAATATGTCTAGTGTCAAACGCTGATTAAGATTTCGGTCGCTATAAGGCGTTAATTTCGTAGATTAAGGGGCGGTTGCACTATAAATTCACAAGTTAATCGACGCTTTCCATAATAATTATGACTTGTAATTGTCGACTGTTTAATGATGGCTTTCTATTGAAGATTACTTAACGATCGAATCGGAATAATTTCCGTTAGTCACCACTGGCCTTGAAGGTGTGGTTGTTATCAGAAACTCACCGATACTTAGCATGACCTTAAAAGATTCTCTTAGAACATTCAGAATGCATTCACCTACAATGGTCTATGAGAGCTATTGAAACTTGTAGGTTGGTACGTTTGCTGCCAACACAAGCATGAAGTAGGTCTCTGCCATCAGATCGATATTCAGTGCCATTCAACTCTCAGGTTCAAACGAAAGGGTCCAACTTGTGCCTCCGTTTGAAACCTTCATACAACTTTAATGAACCATGAATGTGGAAACTAACGAACCTTCCACCCTTTTCACACATGCTGAAGATATTCTGTGAATCTTTGCGCAACGTTTTCTTGAAGTACAATTTGAAATCCTCCAGATTTAAACAAAATTATTTTTAAAATTTTTGTTACTAAAATCTCAGATACAGAATTTTCTTGCAGCTGTTTACTTGAGATTTTTGTTGTATAAATTGTATTAAATGTTTTCCAGCAGATATCGTTTTGCTTTACTTTTCTTTTAATCCCCGTTAAATTATTGATTAACCTAAATATAATCACACTCACGTCTCTCATCATCCATAATTAGTAAACGAGGGAATGAATTACCGATTTAATTAGCAAGTTAATTGCACGGCCCGCTAATGTTGCCAACTTCATATTGAAATAACTTTGCCAGAGGAAAAAATACCGAAAAACTTTGTACTTCGTGTTAAGTCGCTTCTTTACTGCTTGTTTGAATATCTGGCTTTCTTTATCCGGTGACCGTGGGAGCTCGGGCGCTTAGGGGCTCTCCCCCAGTTAAGGGGGAGGTGTTAATTAAAGATATTTTTCGTTCGGTGTCAGTCTGTTTGTCTGTGTGCCAGCGGGCTGTACACACAAGATTTTTGGCCTGGACTTCTGTTGTTTGTTGTTCTAAATATAATTAGACGAATTAAATTGTTTGCTGCGCGCTCCGGTGATGTTGAGTTATTTGTTGAACTGAGGAAGTTGGTGCGTTCGTATTAAGGTGCGGCGGGGCATGTTTATTACTCGGGTTTGTTTCGTTAGTAAGTCAGAATTCTGATTTGTTATTTTACGAGGCCGCTCAATAATTCACGCAGGTGTTGCTGATAAAATATTGACAAATCTAATTTGCGATTCTCTAATACATAACAGAGTGCCAAAGTTTATAGCGATCCTCTCGCTTTACAACCTGTAGCAGTAATTAAAAACTGGACCTTGAACAGCGCCGCCGTAAAGGTATGTTCATGGTTTATTTATAATGTCGGCAACCCGTAAAACGGAATGCACAATCAGGTTAAGGCTGAATGGGAAACGGCTCGTTCAGCCGGCTCTTATTTCCATCCCTGTGAGCAACGAACAACAAAAAAAACTCGTTAATTAACGCTGTATACTTCCCCCCACTCCCCCTCGCAACTTTAACTCTTTAAAAACTCGCGTAAACACGGGAAAGTAAAATAAACAGAAATATTAACATCTGGCAACGGGAATAAAACCTCCTTAATGAGTGGCGCTGAGAGAGGCGGGATGGGAGGCACGGGGGGGAGAGAGGGGCGTAGGTCGGAAACGTTCACGCGTTTATTGCATACATACAGCAGGATTGTGTTACGACTGATATAAATTAGAGCGTTTTCAGTGCGGAGGTCATAAATTCAAAAACAGCCTTATCGGAAACAAGTTATGTTCAATAAGGGCCTAATGTTTTTGCGATCTCACATTCGCTTACATGTTTATGTTACATTGCAGTACCTACCATCTATAGTTATGTTTATCAGCTCCGACGGAGATATTTAAACATCACTGTATTTTTCGCAGTAATATAATTTCAAACGCCATTAATAAGTTTTATTTCCGTCAGTCACAAAATACCAAATTGCGGAAATAACGGTTTTAATATAACTGATACACAACATTATCAAAACTGCAATTAGCAAGATTAATTTCACGCTATAAGTAGCTTTTGCCGGCTTTTGCTTTAAATGCTTAATTTGGTTTAACATGACATAACTTCAAGCCTGTTTTCCGTAAAAGGTTAAGCAGAGAGGTATCTCGATAGTGTACACCTACATATAAATAGCTAGGTATAAATATATTTTAAGGCCTATGTAATAGGGGGCAGCTTATTGCCATCAATCGGTCATCGTCCAGATTCCAGGTTGTTACTGAGAAAATTTTTGATGGCAAAAGAAAACCTTGAAACAATTTAGCGCGACTGGAGAAGTCACGCTCAGCTGTAGCTCTTGCAACCACGAAACTATAATAAAGCTAATTTGGTTTTTTAATACTTAATAATTTGCCACGGTGAACCTTCAAGCTAGGTGTCAGCATCGTTCTCAGAGAGTAGTCACGTCCAGTAGTAAACCCTGAGGTTTAAACATCACATCTTGTGTAAAGTGCCAGCTTTAAACCGACTCCAGATTAAGAGGGTTGGAATTGAGATGAGTTGGCTTTATAGGATCACGGCTCAAGTTTGAAGTTTTTATTTTAAACGAGTTTTTAACATTCGTACCTAAACGTATTTACTGTCGTACGTGAGTTAAATAGAAGAGCTCCACAAAGTACTTCACTAAAACTTAGGCAGACTTAACATCGAACTAATTCTCAAAGTAAAATAAGAATTACTTCCAACGCTTTCCATCCCATTTCATTCTATTGACAGGATACGGGAGACTAGCCAAAGTGACAATCTTTAGCCAATAACAATGCATGCTACAAATGTCGAAAATGTATTTGCTACTGACATATAAGCAATCGAAAAGGTTATCGATCCTGTTGAAACTCGCTGTAGAAATACGAAACACATTGAAAGCTATTGTCACTTGCCATGGGCATTGGTCCTACTGTTCTGTTAACGTCCAGATTTAAAAAAATACGCCTCGCAGGGCCTTTTATTCTTAATTCTACGAAAAATGACAAGCATTATTTTTTTGCGAAGATTTCATAAACGTCGGCACTGTCTTAATGACATAATAAATGCTGAAAATGCAGCCGTGAAGTTATAACGACTTCATTTGTCTGCCTTTTCGTTTTTCAACTTTCTATCTCGTTTTTCCACTTTTTTTTTTGGTTAGTTGTAAATTGTTTATCATTATGATGATTAGTTTTGTAGCAAGAAGAATTCACTCTAGATTGCTTGTACCAAAGCTTGTCATGAACATTTTTTTTAATCATAAACTTGATGCCTGTCGTTCTCGAAAGGGCAGTGCTGCCTATAAGTACCTACACTCTCATTACGCTAGTTATGTTTTGAGTACCATTGAATAAAGGACGAGCCTATTGCCATTAACTGGGCACAGATCCAGCCTCTGGGCTGGTACAGGAATTACTAATGGAAAAATAAACTCCAAAACACATTACCTGACCTGGAAACCAGACACAAAACCAGTAATGTTTAGCAGTAGCGCTTTGCGATCAGCAAGACAGTTAAACCCATTTTTTTACTAGTTAACAAATATAAACGTCCTTGAACAATTTGTCCCTACCCACAACTCTACGTCCAATTAAAAAATACCGCCACGGAATTTTCACAGAAAAACCCTTGAAAATAACTAAAAAAGCCCACAGAGCAGCCGGCCGGCGGTTTCCGTTTGTCCAGTGCGCCAAACCCAATCAAATTCGGTTTAGCGGTTATAATACTGCAGTGGGATCTAACGGCTAACGGCACTTTTTCCACGGATTTGAAACTTTTTGTTCACTTCCGAAGTTTTACCGGATTCAATAGAGTTGGGTTTTTGTGTAGTTGTTCGTATTTTGTGTGTGGTGGTGGTGTTTCGATGGTTTAGTATTAAGCGATTTTACTTTGGAAATAGTCAATGTAGTAAAATTAACTTTTTCACACCATCGCTAGGCTGGGTCAATGTACGAGAAGAGCGCATAACAAATAAGCTGAAATGATTTAAATTAAAGCTTGTTCACTGCTATTATTATAAGTGACTATTTATATCATTTGACATAAACTCTGATACCGAGTAAAAGCATTTATCACTTGTCGTCACACATAGTCTTATCATTGACATAATTTAAAGTAATTATCGTTACTTATCACAAACAAATCTACGAAATCTACGTTGGTTTTCTATTATGTTAGAAGTGACTGACAAGTTTAACCTTGAATCACAGTAGTTCCTGACAAATTAGTAAAAAGCTTTAACAATCTAATAAATCAGAGACATGTCAGTATCCAAGGAAAACAGAACTAATTCAGGGCCAGTTCAGTGTCACGCTGTCAATTAGTAATTGAGCGTACGGTTCGGGTGTGATTTTACTTGACTTGCTTAAATCACGAGCTCTAGTCAGCGTGTTTATATTATCGCAGTGTCAACAAATAGGAAGTAAAATAATATTTTTTTGGAAAGACATAGTATACGTATTAAACACTGAACCAGACCTAAATCACCGCTTTTTACTAGCTAATCTCAGCAACTGGATGAGTCTTGACGAAAATCTAGTCACGTGGCGTGATATTGAAGAGACCTATGTCCAACAGTGGACTGGCTCATGATGAACTTGAAAATTCATAAAAAAATACTAGTTGAGGGTTGCTTTTCTAAATCATTTTAACAAACACAACAAACAAACCTTCTAAAAGTGTTTTATGCGAGGGATCTCCTATCCCTAACATGTGTTACTAAACACCATTTATCAGTGTTGTAGTAGTAAATAATGCTCTCAATAACAATTTATAAAATCGTGTAAAACACTAAGCTTTTCGGCCTCAATTTGTACAACAAATCGAAAGCTTAAAGTAACATTAATCTTTATGTTTCAAAAACAATCACTTGGGCATTGGACTGCCCTTTCAATAAATAAAAGAAAAAAGTAAGCAATGACTTTAAAAGGCTGATTCATAAATCTTTCAAAATAAATAGCTCTTCTGTGCTCTGAAATCGCTTGAGCTGCTTGGATCGCCAGCTTTTGAACAAATGTTGGTGGCCAATGTCACGCTGTTGGCTGTATGATGTGATTTGGTGACAAACACGCTGTGGATTAATGTATATTGACCTGTCCCAAAAAGATAATAAGGATATTCTACTCGTGTTTACGAGGTTGGATTTACTGAGACTGTTTTTTTTGAAGATGCTCTGCTCGTTTGTTTATGTCTTTTCTCATTAAGTCGGTTGTATAAATTAATGATCTAAACTATAAATAAAATATCAAACCGTCTTTTACAACAGGATAAGCAAAAAAAAAAGAAAGAAAAAGAAGTTGGCAAAGAAAACTCAGGGAAAATAGATTGGTAAAAGAATTTTCGTCAAAACTTGATTTAAAACCTTTTACCAAATAGAAGATCAAATCAAAACTGTGCCGTTTGTTTTGCTCAATTCTTCGTATAGAGTAGCAGTACGTCCATAAATCTTGGTAAATAAATAGCTCCACAGTTTGAGACCGCTCCAGTTGCTCGGTTGCTCGGTTGCTCTGTCTCGCGTGCAACTTTCCTAACAAATACTTGTGTGAGTTATTGCACGTCGGCGGCTCCAAGTGACACGCTGACACCAGCGTGTTAGGACTTCTGAACACGATCAATCGATTGTTTAGTGGTGTTTTATCGTTTCTTAATCTTTTATTGCAATTAATTTTTTTATTTATGTTTACTGCACACTATATTTTATTAATTTCTCAGAGTATTGACGAAACGGCGTGTGTGGCATCGCGTATTATAATTATGCGAAGATTTTCCAAGATTCACGTCGAATACAAAATGCATAAGTTTTTACAGGAAACCCATTTTTAACTATTCGTTCGGTAAGTTATGTTTATTGAGATTGAAAACAGAAATTTGTCTTATCAATTTAAATACATACAACCGTACAGGTCTAACTCAATGAACATAGACAAATTTTCTAACACTCGATTAACTACTAGATATTCCCAACTTCCGGTTCCGCTGCACAAAAATTGAAATCACACAGATAAGACGTCAGTTTTCTCACAAATTTTGTTAAAGTTATTCAATTTCACGTCGGTGGCTTCAAAAGACACGTGTGCCCGACATGCAGTGACGTGTTTCGGAGCACGCTAAGTCGACTTGCAAGTTGTATAAGAGGCTTTGTGAAGTTTCATGTGCAATAAGATGGCGGCGGTATACATGTTTCTTTAGTGGCTTTGGTTGCTCAACAGATTAGAGAAGACTTTGTATCGAGAGATTTGTGTTTTGTTTTGAGTAAGACTTGTGGGTGATTTTCTATGCTAAGGACCTAGAAAAAGTGGCTGTCGCTTCCAAAATATTGTACAATGTATGCGCGTGTTTTAAAGTATTTATACAATGGGTTTCGACTAGATTGATGCCGTATGTTAGTATTTCGGTAGCTTATGTCAATCCAATACATTTTTACTTTTCCTCGTGCTGAATGCCACTTTGTCCATGTTGGATAGAATTTTGGGGATTTCTTTAAGAAGACTCCTATTTGAGGTTAAATCAACGGCATTGTGGGTTGTTCTCCCAAGGGCCAATTGCTACCACTGCAAATATGTAAACGAAATTTTTAATTTCAGATTACTTCAACCAATTGTACTTCCAATTTACAACAGAATGTCGGATTTCTTGTACTTTTACTATTTAATACCTCTTTAGATTTCTCTCTACAAATAACTTATTGAAATATTTCAAAGAAGTGTTCCTCCGCGTCCTCTCTTCCCTCGCTCCCTCCTACAAACAGTAGTTCAATCTGCCACCGCTGGACAAGTTTTGTTTATTCGAATCACTGTGACGTCACGGCGGCCATTTTTCTAATGGTTTGATCAGAATCTTTTGATGTTCGTTCGTTTGGATGCTGAATCATAATACGGGGTATTCTTATTTTTAGATCATATTGTTCAATTTTGGTAGGTTTTGTTATTAATTTGTTCGCTTAAGTATATTAGACGACACCGAATTGTGTGCCTAAATAAAAGAGCTTAGTCAACACTTGAAAGGCGAAGGCGGAAGAGGCGCTGAGAACGAAAACGGGCAAGTCCATCGGTCTTATCAATGTGACAGGAGAATTACGTTAGGTACCTTTAAGATTTAAGAATTTATGGATCTCGTATTAGAATCTCTTCAAAATCTGTATTATTACTCCAAAATCCCATCTAAAGGGATTGACTTTAAACGGGCCAAGAATTTACACAAACAACATACAAGTCTGCGGTTTATCCTAGTTTCAGCTTGAAATCCTAATAAGAACATCATCAAAGTACAGCCCGAGCCCTGTCGGGTACCTCTAACCACTGTAGCCACATCTTAGTCTAGCAAGGCAGACGCCTGACTAATTGGCTGAAACTTTACAATACTCTCCTCGGATCTCTATAGCTCAATCCTGATTGGGAAACCGAGCTCTGACGAACGTTGCTGACTTAATCTGTCTAACGTAGGGCTGTCGAAGGACCTATGTCTTTGGAAATATTGGTAGATCAGGAGCTGAAACTTAAAAAATAACTTTTGTGTTAAAACTCGTTTGTCCACATTTTTGTTTTTGTCTTTTGCATTGTCAGTTTAAGAATAGGAAGCCTCGTTTTAATATACCTTGGAGACTGGATACCAATCAGGAAAATTCTTTTCGGAAATCCGGAAATTCGTCACAAAAATGCGATTGATAAAGTTTTCTCGGCACTCTAATGAGGAAACTTTTTCTAAGGTAACTTTCAAAATAAGTAAAAAAATACGTTACGAAGAGAAAGAACACTTCAGCAACAACAAAAAAAGTGTCCTTCGCGTATCGATCTAATATTAATTTGCAAATGGATCGTTTTTTTTTCTTAATGCAGTAGAACAGTTTCCTAATTAATCAGCAATTCGCAAAGTACTGTTTGGAATGAGCCCTGAAGAAACATAGGGATGCCTAGATCATTACGCAAAGGGTTCATCGATAAGCTTACGTTTGTATTGAAATAACAGGCGAATCTCGCGGCCCGATCATTAGACTCCCCTCCTCCGGCTGGTCGGGGAAGGGGGGGGGGGCGAATTAATTCTATCGTTTTCTAACTAGACAAGTTCGGCGTGATGGCTGGGCCACGGTTGACAGGTATTTTGCTCTGATTAGGGTCCCCCTTTAATATTTATGGTTATTTGTTATTGCTGATTCGATTTGTTGATGGTACCCCGTAAGGTCTCACGAAGGTCATGTCAATTTATACAAGTTTTTTGGTTCACGAAAGTCACTTTCTTTACCTACTTATTAAAATAAAGTGACCTTCGAGTTTTTTGTGTGGGCGTCGCGTCGTTAAGAAGGCTAATGGATTTTCTTAGGACAGAAGCATTGAATCCTTATTTAAAAACCTGTTTAATCAGCTTAGTGAAGTAGGTCACGTTACGTAGTGGCGTAGTATGCGCAGCGCCACGTAACTGATCCTTAAAAATAAGTCTATTTTAAGCTTTTATTTTAACGTTTTTCGTTATCGGTCTAACCTTTGCTCACTGGATATGTTGGGGTCGTCATTTTTCAAAGATACGTCGTCTTTTTGTCACGAAATGACTGCTATCCTGACCTTTCATTGCAGGTGAGAACATAATCAGCCTATTACATCTCCTTTGAAAGGCCACAGGCCTTTCTCTTAGTGAAAGGGAGACGTTTGTAATCCACCACGCGGGCTGCGCGTTGGTGGATATCACATGTCTTCGAATTTATTGGTTCAAGGCCATGCTGGTATCCTCTAGAGATGTTATTCTCAATGTTTTTTTGTCTGGTGATAGGTACCTTTTATTTCACATCAGATACTTTGACCCCGACACTTAGTAGTAGCGTAAGTGTCGTCTCACATACCCCATGGTAAATAATTCTGGTCCCAATTCCCGGAACATAACTGAATCTAACAAGTTCTCAAGACCCATTCAAATGGCCAAGAATTATCGAGTACCTATAATAATTCCACCGTTAATATGGTAGCTCTATGATTTATGGTAAGTGCCCATGTTCGGCAGCGCCGGAAATTGAATGGGGTTCATTATGGAAGCTCCTATAACCACGCAGTTTGCACCGGGTTGTTTCACGTGTGGGAGTGTTTGAACTGTTAATGATATCATGTGGGGGAATTGATGGTTTCAGAAAATTGCGCTGGTAAGAAGATAGCTCTTCCACTCTCAGTTAAGTTTAAATTTTTAGTGTTGGTCTGTTCTCAGTATTTATATTTTACCTCTGAAAAACATTTTTACGGTTATGGTCATAAAATACAAGCGTCAGACTAAAATCTAAAAATCTAGGCTACGGATGACTGATATCTCAGTAGTCTGGTTCCATAAGGAAAACCTAACTTTTGTCTGACCTGGGAATCGAAACCTCATGCTCAGCTGAAATGCTTGCTACCACTATTCCAATAAGGCAGTACCTGAATTTTGACCTGGAAACAATGTTATCGAGTAAACGAGTTATCTGACATTTGTCGATTTTAACTGGACGCAAAAGATATAAAATAAAGCTCTGCTTAATTATGTGCACTTTTATATCCAAATACCACAAAGAAATGTGGTAAGAACAATGAATAAATTCCTCATATTTTACCACTCAGGACCAAAATCTTGCATGCACCAAACGTCACCCAACTAAATGGCCCACATTAGTGGCTGTCCGGATAATTGCAGCTAAGCTGTGTCACGGCGCACAGGAGCGTCAGGAGCGTCAGGAGCCTGTCACAACTGGATTACACTAAGCACTATCTATGACGTATCAATCTCAATCGACGAGGGTGATTAGTAACCGGGTGATTCCGGTGATTAGACGGGGTGTACAGGGGGGTGAAAGGGGTGGTGTTGCTATAAGCTCAGTGATTCGCTAGTTTACGTCGAGTTTGGTTTTGATAATGAATTCGGTGGAAATTGGAAATGGAAGTCTAAGTTTGTGTTTGCGCAGAGAATCTGATAAATTATGTCCAGTCTGATGTTATTTTGTTTAAATATAAAAGCTTAGTATTTTAATATTATGCCCCGTTCATGACCTCACCAGATGGTCACCGAAAAACGACACGTGTGTGTGTCATTTATGTCCTTCGCATGGGTGTCGTCGCATCCCTTAAGTGCGCAATGTTCTGATAGTTTTCGCCAAGCAATTTATTCTGTAAAGTTTTCATGTCTCATGCTTATTTGATCATTGAACTCATGCACTCAACAAAACCGACCGAGCCGTTACCGCTTCCTTTGTTTCCAAATATTGCCAACACAGACAATGCAGAATGCGCTTGAATATTCCGCCGCGAAGTTTAGACAACGTGCTTAAAGCGGTGGAAATTCTGCGCACTTTGTAAAAACATAGCCTGCAGTTTAGCAGAACATTGACGAGTTTGGGAGCAGACCAAAATGTTTGAACTACGCAGAAGGAGATGTATTGCTAGGGAGTTTCTTGGGTCACTACTTCATGAAGGATAGGCTGTCTTTTGTAACTGTGACCTTAATAAAGTTAGAACATTAGAATTACTGACCCGCAAACTTAGATATTTCCAAGAATAACGTTAGCCGTTTGGACACGAGCTACACAACCTAGCAACACGAGTGTTGCGACGGCCGGTGGCGCGGAGAAAACCCGAGACAACGCGACGCGACAACGAAACAAGTAACACACGCAGGTCACAAGTCGCGTCACAAATCGAACCACTTAAGGTAATGAGCGAGTCCTCAGTAATTCAAGTCCCGTTGTCATAGCAACACTTGGAGAAGACGTTAATTACTCCTGGTTATGGCCAGTCAAGGGTTTGATCAGTGACGGGTCATATTGATATATTGCATCGCAATTAGGCACTAACAGTGACCACGGACTGAGCCTTTGATTAGCGTATCTAATTACTGATAGTGTTCGTTCGACGGATGGCTGATGTTTGCTATTTTAGAACACATGTAGGGAAATAGGGAATATGCATGAAATACAAAACTCTTTTTATTTATTAAAATGCCTTGTATTGGCCCATAAAAACATTGTGGTACACTTGTTTACGTTGCTAATACATCACTTATTTTACAATTTACTGTTTTATGTAGCATGTTTTTGGTGAAACGGAACGCACTCTCAAAACGCGTCGTCCTCGATAACGCCGGTAGTGACGTCAAAGTCTATGTGTCCAAAAAACACTCTTATTTGAAAAGTGCATAATGTTTCACTAAGATTTTATTATAATATTGTTAATGCCATTTTTACTTGATTAAAGCACATACAATTAGTAAAATTATTCTATTAAGGGCAAAAAATTAGATGTAAACAAGGCAGATTGTGGTAAATGACGTCACATCATGGCCGCGACAGCTACGGACGTTTAAACTGTCGTAGAAAATTGCAACAGTTTAATATTATTTTTGTGCGACAAGCAGTAGTTGAACTTAACTTTTAATACTTTTCTTTGGTTGATAGTACTGTATTTTATTGATTTAAATGAAGAAAAAATTACGTACATATTCCCTATTGTGTTTTGTCTTCAACTTTATAAGAGGCAAATGTTGCTTGCCTTTTTGTGTGAGATCGATATTATTTACCTTATAATTCGGAAATAACAGTCTGTCCGTTACCTCTTCATGCCTTAACGGCTCAACGGATTTTTTTAAATTTGCCATAATTACAGCTACATCCATGACCCCGGGAAACATAGAATATTTTTAACCCGATCGAGGTGCCAGAGTTTTAGACGGAGCTAATTTGAATGTAATAAAGAGAATCAACGACACGACGATGATGAACCCGATTTCTGACGCCAGGCTGCCACTAACTACACGAAAAATAAAAAAAGAACCCCCCACATACCTATCTACTTTCCCGAAGAATAATTTTCCAATTTAACGAACAAAAACTAGTCTTAAGTAATTAAATGGTTAGGCAACAATTTAATACACAATTTAATCAAATAATAATGACATAGTCACTCAAAAGTTATAATGTTGTTATTCTTATTATATACTTTTCTACTGTGTGTACTGTACTATACATACATAATAAGAGAAGTAAAAATCTGACAAATGAAACTTTTTTGCAAAATATAAAACCAACTTAAAACAACACACACAAAAAGAAAAATGCATGGCAAATATTTGTTTGGGAACAACTAAAAATGAAAAAATAAAAAAATAAACTTTTTTGAAAAAAAACAAATAGCCTTACAACAAAAAAACTTGAAAAATAACTTTAGCTTCAGAAGCCGGTGACAAAAACACATTTGGTGATTAGTTATTTATCAATTTTTGAGTTTTATTTTACTTGTTTTTATTTTTTTCAAAAATGATTATTTTTTTTAGTTGTTTTTATTTTTCCAAAAATGATTATTTTTTTAGTTTTCCATTTTTAGTTGTTCCCAAACAAATATTTGCCATGAATTTATTTTACTTTGTTAACAATACATGTCATGGTAATATATGCCCCAATAAATAGATCTTAAAATAAGATCCATTTATTGGGGATAAGCCTATTACACAACCACACCTACCTAACACAACCTAACTGTCGAAATCTGGGTGTATTGCTCACATTTGAGCACCCCTCAGAGCATACAGGGGTGATGTTACGTCATGATGTTGTTTATACAATAAACATCCAAGCGATTGCAGCAATCACGACAGATTTGCAGTCTATTTTTGAAGAGTTCCATTGTATAGCTCCGATGATCTGCATCAGATTTTCACCAAATTTCAATGGGACCAAATGGCAACTATTCCGCATCAAACTAAAGAAGAATCACGTAAATTGAATCATAAATCTCAGCGTAATCGGTGTACATACATTAAAAAAAAAAACAATCGAATTGAGAACCTACTCCTTTTTGAAGTCGGTTAGAAATACAAGTCTTCAAAGATTATTCGAGTGCTTTTTTATGATTTGTTTTTGTATCAAACGGCAACATGAATTATGGTTCCAGAAAAAGAAGTAAAACTACACTATTCTTTTATTTTCCTTATGTAGAATTATATGTAGACAGAGGAATATTAAATCACTTAAAGAGCGATGGATTCATCGCTGTGGTTATTCTTTGAGGAATAAAACATCTCTTGAATTCTGAATGTAAAATGTAAAAGGATATATGTATATGTCGCAGAAAAATTGGAAAATTGGTATTTTTTTTACGAAAATTCAAATTACGAACAACGACAATATGTATTCATCTTTCGCACTACCGGATGCGCTATTGGTTGAGTTTTACTTGAGCGATGTCATGACAAAGAACTTATTTATACAAACTGGAAGGATATTATAACGGCAACAGATATACACATTCTGTGAAAATTCCAACTGTCTACCTATTACGGATCATGAGATACAGCCCGTTGACAGACAGACGGACGCACGGATGGTCAGCACTCAGCGGAGGCTTAGTAGAGCCCGTTGGTTACCCTTACGGTATGGAATCCTAAAACATAGCTATCATCTACCTATGTAGGTATGTAAGCATCTATTTGTAATTCTCGTGATGAAAAAACGAAAACAAATAGCAATATTTATCCCGTATTTGACAATGGCAGACGTTGTTATGTTAACATCATTACGCTCCGAACAAACGTAAGTAATGACATATCATTATGATAATAATATGTTACATAGGAGCGCGTCAGTCGCCCTGATTACCTGCCGTTAGCCTGATTGCCAAGTAATTATTTGTTTTCATGAGGCGTCGTGTTTCAAGTCAGGCTATCGAAATCTGTTTGTGCCTTATTTTACAAATGATAGTACACCTTTTGATTAATGTATCTAACGATGGTTTCACAAACTTCAAAATACATACGTTCATTTTACTACGTTTATTGATAATATCATGAATGGAAATAGGTAGGTAAGGAAAGAATGACAGTTGAATTTAAATATATTGGCAATTTTAGTTTATGAATTTACTAATTCCCTGAATTTATTAATACAGCTTTTCAAAAAGTCACAGGTACCTATGGCATTTATAATGCTTTTTGGCACCAAATACATATGAGAATCATCATCATCTGCCTAGCCTTTTCCCAACCATGTTGGGGTCGGCTTCCAGTCTAACCGGATGCAGCTGAATACCAGAATTTTCATGAAGCGACTGCATAATTGACCTCTACAACCCAGTTAGTACTGAGTAATATGATACCCCTTGGTAAGACTGGTTGTCAGACTTTTTAAACCACGGACTACCTGTAAAACTGTCAAATATCTACAAATGACAGCCAGGACCAACTGTTTAACGTGCTTTCCGAGGCACGGAGGACACTCGGTATGTAATGGGGGGTCACCCATCCACAGACCAACCTAGGCAAGCACGGGTTAACCAAAAGATCGACCCGAGCGGCTGTTATTATTTAGCTACGAGCTCCTCAAATATGAAATAAATATGATAAATAATATTGTAAAAACCCTGTGCAGTAATTTTGGTGTACAATAAGGTATAAGGTACTCTATCTATGTGAGAAACTGCCTGAATTTTCCAAGTAAGCAGCCTTGATTGTAACATCTTTATCCTATAACTTCACGGCCATATTTGTTATGGTTAGGAGCCGCCGAAACTCCATACAAAAGTAATGCGTTAGGCTTACGTACCTGCCTCGCGGCTGACCTTGATACATTTGTGGAGCTCAGCGGCTCAGCGCGGTGCGAGAGCCATTAGTAAAGATTCCGACGTTCATGAGAATGCTTTACTAAAACATCATTATATTTGACATGGCGTGAAGTCCGGCCGATTTTGTGTTTAGTAATTTTAGGCGGTGTGACGCTTTAGAAGTTGTGGCGGCGACTTCGTTTAGAAATAGAAAAAAGGAAATAAAACGGAATGTTTATATGTAGAGGGTGCCTTGAAAGGCATACACTCTTTTATCATAAATTGTATACTTAGATCAAATAATTAATACATTTGAATAATACAGTCGTTTAATACGTTCAGACTTTCAGGTTTCTGAATACCCGTAATTCAGAAACCTGAATGTCTGACAGGCAGTATTATCAAGTATTACCAAGGGTTGCTGAGATTAGAATATAGTCAGTCAGTTGTATCCTATTTGACCAGGAGCCGATCCCACCATAAGATACTTAAGAGAAAAAGCTACACAGATGATGATGAAATCATACGTTTGTAATCCGTACTATAATAACGTTTGTAAATGAGTAATCTTTGGAACTACTGATCCTAGTACTAATATTTAAAACATTCCTGTGAGATATTTTCAGATCATAATGGGAGCGAAGCCGCAGGCTAAACCTAGTTATAGATACCTTTATTTTACTTACCCTTTCAAATATTTGTTCCAGAACTCACCTAGATATATAAAGTCACTCAAGACAGTAATGTTCTTACCCTTCCTGTAGATTACCATTCGGTAAAAGACTGAAGACATTAGTGTAGTAATGATTACGAGCTTTTGATGTCTTCATATCACGGCATTAAGTTAGACTTAAGTGCAGGAACAAACATTGCTTGATGTCAATATTTACTCAAGAAGGCACTCTTAAAGTAATCAAGTCATTTGTGTAGTATATCTAGGTCAATTATATATTGCCTGTCAACAAATTACTTAGCATAATCAACATAATAGTCGCTGCGCGTGCAAAAGTCAGTTTTATTCGTTATTAAATACGTAAACAGATAGATAAAATATTCTTTATTATGTACCTACACCATACGAATTTCAATTTACCTAAAACAACCCATTTCACATGCATACTGTAAAAACAGCTATGTTATAAAATGCAATAATAGAGAATTAAGAAATGTAGCTATGTTTCACACAGCTGTAATAAATGTACTAAAGCGGAAGCAAAAATTTATAGGGACGAGAAAATCTGTACATAAGTTACATTAAGTAAAATGGCTGATTGGCTTCTTCACATACAACTTGTGTGTCGGTCGTATACTTACGAAACCAATTACTTAACATAAATAATTGCCCTAGCTTTCCAATTTACTCGAAACTTTATCTGTTTCAATGATTCTCAATTACTTTCACCGAAATACTTCGTTTTCTCGTCTTTTTTATTCTAAGTCTATCTAAAGAGTTAATAATTTGATTTCATTTTCATGTAAAACTGCTCAAGCGACATAATAGTAGCTCAGAATAAAATTAAGATTTGAATTTGAACCGTTTTTATGTTTTCTATTAGGAGCCCGTTTATTACTCGATTTTGTAATAAAATGATCGTTCTGATTCAATTACATTTCGAAGAGTTTTGCCCAATCGGGTGGAAGCAATTGTTATGGCGGTGCCACGGGGTTCGACCACCCGAATGCTGATTGGGAGCTTTAATTATGAGAACTTAAAACAATTATTAAGGGTTTATAATTGCTAGTAGTATATTATATTTCATGTTTACTTAGCAAAACTTCGTCACAGCAATTCTGGAAGTTATCTGCTAATAAGGAGTCCTGCTCCTGAAAAACAGTATTTTACCGTTTTATCTGAGATTTTCAAAACGTGCACTGATGGATTGATATAAATTGAACTTGATGGAAAAGTAACATCTTTTTTTATAAAAAAGTAAGAAACCTATTGTCTCAAACGGGCGAACACCTGCCAGCACAGCCCGAGTTTAGTACTCAGGCGCAGGTGTTCACGTGTATTCGTGCAATTACACGCCCATGTCGTAAAACCTTAATACAGTACCTACTATAATTTATAGTCTGCTCCGTTTGTTTATTTACTGCAATTAACCAAAATTATATTAACAGATAGGAAGTTGCTCTCACTTACGAAAAAAGGTGACCTTCAGAAAGAGCACACTGGAAGGTGTCTCAAAATAATCAAACAAACTAGAATGAGAGCGACTTCTCTCAAACTCCCACTACGCGGGGCACATGTAACTCGGGCGCAGGTGTGCACTCGCGCAATTATCCGCACATGTCGTAAAACCTTACTACTGTACTGTAGGACGTAGGTACGAGTATGTGCTACTGCTCCGTTTGCTTTGTTTACTGCTAATAACATCGCGTTCCGTATGACGGTCTTGGACAAAAGTATAGTCTGGACAGGCGGGTACATGAGAATTTTAAACCTTTTTGTATAAATAGGCATTTAAAAGACTGCCTTGTTCGCTTGTCATGGTCGACAGCTATTGATGTGTATGAGGCCCTGTTCGATAGCCAACTCTGGCAGTGCTATTGGGTTTTTTCATCAGGAATGTCTTAGTAGCAGCGCGGGTTCTGGAATGGTGTCTGGTGAATGGCAATTAGCGCGCCCTGTATTATTTGGGAACCTAAATTTACTAAATGCGGGTGTACCTTAAATACACTTCTGCCATACTATTCGGGGGTTTCAGACGTTATGTTAGGTATTTAAAAACAAAACAGCATCGGATAATTTTGTACAAGCTCTCTATTTGTACGATTTCACTGTGTGGTTTTATTTAAGTTTTATAACGCTTTAAAATGGATTATAAATTCTGTAAAACTAATATTTTGGTTTGAAATAAAAGCGCTTGAAATAATTATAATATCTATCAATTTTCATTTTTGGCAATATTTTTCAGTACTAATCTTGGTTTGTGGCAAAAGTGAAAATTGTAAGCTTGAACAAAATTCAAGTACAAATGTGCGAAACTCACAACGTCATCACTTGCATGGCTTCTGTTACATAACGCTAACTTTAAAAGCACTTTTCTCGACAAACAATATTTTGGCAGAATGTCAATACGAAATGCGATATATTTTGGCACCCCCAAATAAAGTTTCAAACTCGATTTCCTGTATTATGAAGGTCAGTTTTCAAGGATTACTTTCTAAAGCACTTTGCTTATTTAGCTTTACGACAAACAAAGGGAAAATAAAACTAAAGTATTAAACAAGGACTTAGTGTTATTTCGATTTTATGTACAAAGTTTGTACAAACGAGTGCTCCGGAACCCTTCAGAGGATTGGGTTCACTGACCTTAGTGTACATAACAGAGTAGTTCAAATATGTACCTATTTACTTTTGGGTACTACACGTGGAACTGGAGACCCTACCTGCTAAGTATAAAGTGCTACATTACACGAGGACTGGTTATGACATGTCCATAATGTCCATTTAATAGTAATTGCTTGTTTTCCTCTTAATTGTTTCTTACTGAAAGTACATCATTAATTAATTAATGATATACCGTTTGCCAATAACTCATTGGCATAAATGGCGTAGATTCTCATACACCATACATACCCATAACACTTACAAAGTAGGCTTACATTTGGCCTCAAATCGCCCGATGTGAAGCGATAATGCGGCCTAGGATGATTCACCTCCGTTATAATGCGGATTAACCTTTACTCTAGGATAGGATACATAAATAGGCCACATCTTAATTGCATTAGCTATTATTGAAGGTATTTTTTTTAGGATTTTTCAACTAACCCTAAAAAATAACCCGATTTAATAACGGTAGTAACCTTTTCTGATCACGATAAATCAATCTTCTGTTTTTGTTCTTTGTACTGAAA
This sequence comes from Xestia sexstrigata, assembly GCA_941918905.2. Lineage (NCBI taxonomy): Eukaryota > Metazoa > Arthropoda > Insecta > Lepidoptera > Noctuidae > Xestia > Xestia sexstrigata. The sequence goes on along the minus strand of OW799201.2, from coordinate 1,025,989 downwards.
ACTGAAAAAAGGAAATCAAGACTTTTGAGTGAGAAACACCGCGCACTCATTTTATTTAGGCGCAAATCCCAAGGGTATCCGGGCAAGCTTTTGAGGTGATGTTGGCGGTATAGGTCACCTAGGGATGAAATTCAACAACTTCTTGACCTGTATTCCTAAATAAATGAAGCAGTATTTTTCCTTTCCTAAATTAAGACCTAAATACTTAGGTAGTCCACGCAACGTTAGATTCTGGTCAGCCAGCATTTTATGAGGATCTCTTATGAATTATAGATCTTGTACGGTTGTAACTACGGATCAGAGGTACGGTATGTGATAGTTATATACCTGTATATAACGGCATGTTCTGTGCTCAGAATAAATACACATAAACCTGGACGACACCGGAATATGTTATAATTGTGCTGGAGCACGATTGTTTTATCGACGGCTTATCCGGCCTTTGTTTTGTTTTCCTTCTTTACGCACCGACATCATATGATACGGGTGGAATTATTTTTTTCTGAAAATGCATACTTGAATTTGAGTTTACGAGGTGTTCGGTTCGAACCCAAGCAGGCTCTTCATTTCGTTATCATAACTTTCAAAATCGTGAAGGAAAACCGACATGTCCAAGAATAAAAAATCGATGAAATGTGGCATCTACACATTGTTTGACGACCCGAATGGCGTAGCGGCAGTGAGGCTGCCTTACGTTCTAAGGGTCCCGGGTTCGAATCTCGGTTGGAGCAAATGTTTGTGTGATGAGCATGGACATTTGTTTCCGAGTCATGGATGTTTTTATGTATAATAAGTATGTGTTTACAAACAAAAAAAGTATTTATATAGTATATCAACTATCTGGTGTTCACGACACAAGCCTCGTTGCTTAGTGTGGCACTAGATGGCGCTGTGTGTTAATGCCCAGCGATATTTAGCGATATTTATCTACAAACACACATTGGGCCCACTCCCTCAATACTCTCATTGAGAGGAGACCTGTGTCCCAACACTGGGAACAGCGTAGGTTGATTTTGTGCATATTTGAGTAAACTTATTTATAATCAGTAAACATAAATATAGCATGCTACATTCAGGAATCAAGACTGACTCATGTGAAGTTCACAGGCACTATTTACAACGTACTAACAAATCTCTAAACTTAGATTTCCCTTTTAGTACTTAAAATAACTTGAACTAAACGGTGCTTACTTTCCTAAAGCTATACATTTAAATCCTCCTTTGTTTTAGTTCTCCACAATGCACAAACACATTCTACGGCTACTTTTCTGCTTACCCTATTTTTAGACTCCTGGGGCTATGATATAAACGTACAATGAATGAAGTGTTAGAACTATAATTGTTCCGCTGAGCGAGAGAGAAGGCGATAGTCCGTCATATAGCGCGGTCTCGTTCTCGCATAAAACTGTGATAATATTTCATGTTGCGACCCCTATTTTAAAATAACTCTAACGTACGGTACGCTAGATTGTTTTAGAACTTTTCATGCAGTTTTTATTCAGGTTATTTTTATTTTTGATGAATGGCATCTAACAGAGTGCATCCAACCATATAGCCTTGCTCATTTCTGTGACGGGGCTCCAAGGTTTTAAATAGTTTTTTTCTCTAATAACATTGAATAGCTTGTAGTATTCTGATGAAAAACAGTATTTTAATGTGGCAGATTTACTTTTTTTCAGTTGGTATTTGTATGAATAGCAGAAGGCAGCAGCAGAAGATTATTATCCCGCCATACATTTCCATTCAGTATTACCATTACCATTACATTTTTATTCGTGAACAATTTACATTGTGTTGAATATACATGCAATACATAAAATTATAAGAACTGTGAATTATTAAATAACATTCCAAGAAATTTAAAATATAGTGCCCAACAGTTACAAATATATGTATTCTAGAGTTATTCAAGCACTAAACTCACACATAAACCCCCAACGGTTCACGGGAATGCGATCGCCAATAGAACAGCAAATACAACAGAATCTCATTCAACAGCAACATTAATTGCTGTTTGAAGTTATGCCTCTTGTCCGAGCAAGTTTGCCTTCCCTTTGTCTTGCACGGTGAAATAATTAGCCAACTATGCTCCCTAACTATGCTATCGTAACCTAGTCGTGGATTGTATTCTATTGTTTTTAGCTTGTTTACATTTTGGGCTAGCTTCAGGAATGTTGGAGTTGAATATTTGCCGTGAAGCGGCATTCTTGCTTATGTTAACTTAAATGTTTGTCATCTCTATGTCCATAATTTTTGCACTACGTATGACTTTAAGAAGTTTTCTTTAAAGAACGGAAGCTCCGTACAAGTGATAATCGTAGTAATAGTAGCATTTAATGGTGATATGTAAGACCTACAAACAGTGAGTGTGAGTCAGTCATACACCTGCTGCTACAGTTTGCAGTCTTGGTTTCCGTTACCAACCATGAAACGGTTCAATTCCATACAATTTACACCGAAACACAGCCACATGCATTGTATCGAGATCCTTTGTGAAACGCAGAAGGGATGTTTTACTTAGGTAGCACTAGCAGATTTGCGGAACCCCAGGCTTTAAAATGCATAGGAGATAGATTCCACCCAGACAAACCAATATCTTAGGATTTGGTCGATACGTTTCGTTTAGAGTTAGACCTAACAGTAAGATATATAGGGTGTAAAAAGACTCTTAACGAAGCCGAAACGCACTTATTCTCTCCATCATTGCGATCATTTTTTTGTTTTAGACCGTACCGTTCCGTAAAGTTCCAACTTTTTCATTTTTTTTTTAAATACATGTTTTTGAGTAACAACTTTACTTTAAACACCTCCCTGACCCCCACACTATTCAATCCATCCGCCAGCACAATGTTTTGAGTGCGTTACATTGAGTTTTACGGTGAAACGTGATTTTTTACCCCAAAAAAAAGTCATTTCCCAATCATTTTTGCGTAGGGTTACTTGGTTTGGTGTATAGAATGCTTGGTTTACGGCTTCGTGAAGAGTCTATTTACACCATGTTTCAGTTTTTTATAAAATTTAAAAGATCCATCATTAGGGCTTTTGTTAACAACTGATAAATATCAAGGTTAAAGTCGAGCATCGACAACAAAAAACGCGATAAACATAAGATATAGAACGTTTATTTAGCCTGAAGCACAACAATACATATTCCCATTTACTTATTCGCAAAATAATGTCCAATATTCTATAAGATATCGAACGGTTATTGCCAGTTGATAAACAGAAATAGGCAGACACAAATAACCTCACGGTCAGCCTGCGGTTCGGCCTGTGTTTCGGCCTGGATCGACTGAACTCGGAGATGCCTTCGTGCTATTTCAGCTAACTTATTCCTGGCTTACACTGTTGGATAAGTTCAGGGTCTGATCAATACTGAAATGTTTATGTTTTCAATTGCTTCGTAAAATTTTCAGGTTTTAGAAGTGCATTGAAAATGTATAAGAGTGAATTTGTTGATCGCATCTATTGTTTATTATAAACATACATTTATATAACCTGTACTTTATGCAAAATGTGGGTGAAGAGTGGTTTCAATGGGCTGCGGGACTGATCGAAAGCGCTTGAGAGCTTATCTGAGGAGTTTAGTAGATACCCTGATCTAATCCCTTGAATCTATATTGTTGCTGTATATACCCTGTAAAGTCCCACTGCAGCGTAAAGGTGTTCCTACTCTCTTTCTACTTCTCTCTATTTAAATCACCCAGACCACCAGAGGACCAGTCCCTCTTAACGGAGTCCAGCTCATCCTGCGATTTCTTTCTGTTAAATCTACTTAGTAAGATCTTGGAAGTCAGTCAGTCAGTCATGACAGACAACGCAACTGGCTTCCAGTCAAATCAGATGCAGCTGAATACTAGTATTTACCAAGAAGCGACTGCCTGTCCACCACACCATAACCCAGTAACTGGTTATTGCAATACCTGTTGTTGAGACTGGATGTTAGACTTTTGGCATCCGACTACTCGTAAAGACTGTTAATGATGACACATGACGTTCGGGACTAAGGGCTTAACGTGCTTTCCGAGGCAAGGATTAAATCATAAGGCAGGTATTTAGTTATGGAACACAGCCATCCACGGACCGACCTTGACAAGCACGGCTTAACCTTGAAAATCGACCCGTGCGGCTGTTATTATTTAGCCACAAGCTTTCTCCTCCTCCTCTACACTCTCGAACCCTAGATCCCTTCAGAACCTCTTAGTGTAGTAGCTTGAAATTTTCTAATGTCTTCTATGATATTATAGTGAGTATTATGGAAACATTTTTAAAAATTTATCGCCTACAAAAAAGGGGATGAAAGTTTGTAATTTTTTCCGATGGGAAACCCCATCGGCCGCATATTTGGACCCATGAGAAAAGGCGACAAGTATTTTACCCATGTTTATAACTTGTTAGCCAACTATAAATGTTACGGTCGCTGTTGACAGGTTTAAGTTAACCGTCGTCAGTATTTGCGCGACAATCTGCGATTGTTCTTAAGGTCGGCTAATCCCAACGTTACGAGTTTCTGACGAACGATTTATAGTTTGTTTTCTCTAGGAGAAATTATTACCTAGGTCGATGAAACATTATCAGCCTCTTCTAGTATATAGTTATTGCCAAGTAGCGTGATCTTGGCATGTTAAGGTGCTTTTCTCTTGGGCAGTCGAGATACTTGGATCATATTTTTTTAATTATCAACAGCCGATCAGGGTCGTTTAAATTCGTGGACCTTAATTTTCAAATAGTGTTTAATTATACTATGAACAAAAAAGTCGAAGACATGGTGCCATGTACCAACACGCACCGGGCCTGTCAGGTGGATTACAGTCCACTCCCTCTCATAAAGTAGAGGCTTATCCTGATGGGTGCCGATTTACCTATATGATATCCAGACTTCAGTTTTTTTTTTGCATTGAACTCTATTGATTGCCATTATTTCTTTCTTAGTTTTCAAGTTTTATTTACTGCTTGATTTACTTTTTCACAAACGGTATTTTCAGTCCTTATTTTTTTTTTTTCGGATGGGCTATCATCAAATGACTTCTCCCGCTCAGGAGGGAGTGTCAGACTTTTACTGACTAAAACCCACCCATGTTCCTTCATCGCCCTTTGTGTTCCGGGGCCACGGTATCTCTTTCGAATAGTCCCGCAACCCCGGCAGGCATCGGTCCTTGCGGACCTCTTCCTTATTATGTTTAATACCTGGGTTGTTAATGTCATTCGCTTACAGTACACATTACTCATACATACATTACTGTGTTATTACTATGTATTGCTCATAGCTCATACCTGTTCATTGTAAAGCCCACGTGTGTGTCGGTCCTGTTCCAGCATATTCACGGTTTAGCTAGCGGTTATCGCTTATATTACCTAGTAATTGATGAGGCAAGCTGCTCGGATACTGCAGGTGCTCGATGCTGTTTATTACTGCCATGTAATTACTAGTTTAATATAGTTTTATCAATGGATAATAAAACTATCTATTACACTTTTTTTTTTTCGGATGTGAAATCATCAAATGACTTCTCCCACTCTGGGCGGAGCAGGAGGGAGTGTCAGACTTTTACTGACTAAAACCCATCCATGTTCCTTCATCGCCCTTTGTGTTCCGGGGCCACGGTATCTCTTTCGAACAGTCCCGCAACCCCGGCAGGCATCGGTCCTTGCGGACCCCTTCCTTTTTGCAGACTCTCTTTGAGGCGCGCGTGGAACACTCTTGCGCCGTCGACACGGCCTGTCGTCATTAGACGGACGGACGGCGAGCTAGCCCATAGCCCACCGTCCACAAGCCCGCGCCTACAGTGGCCGGGGGCCACGTGGTGGCCCCCGACGCCCGGGGTGTCTCCCGCGGCGGCCGGGACGCTGTAAACTATTACACTTTAGTTAAACTTATATAAAGCAAATAAACAACTATATTCGTCGATTAGCTACACGTAATTGTAATCCTTCTGCGCTATAAAAAAAGAGCTCAAGACCACGCCATATAAATTAACAAAAAAATAATCTAATGAAAAAAAAAGCAAAAAAAATACTAAAACACCTGATTTGTATTGTCATCGACCTTAATTTCCGTGACACAAAACAAAAGTGAACAAAAAGTTGGACAGCCACCATAAGCCGCTATTGACGGCCGCGGCATGGCGACAAACACAGAATGTTTCAAACAAATTGCTTTATTTACGTTAAGTTCTGCTAATGAAGGGTGGAAATAGGAATCCAGATAAGTCAGCCAGAATGTTTGTGAAACAATTCATAATTTATAAGGAAGGCAATTTTGTAATTGGAACTTATTTAATTTTATGGTTTCGACAGTATTAGTATCTAGTCAAAAAATTGGGGACTTGGAGACCTGGAATTGGGGATTGGGCAGTGGCAACCCAACATTAAGTAATTATGTCAACTGTCATTGACGCCATAACCGTAAATGCGAGTTTTCTATGTTAATTTTATTTCACAAGCTATCAAAGTTTCCAGCACGATCTGAAAGAATCAAAGAAAGAAGAAAGAAAAAAAAGAAAAAGAAAGAAAAAAGAAGATCATCATGAGTGTAAAAGCAATATTGTGAATGTAAGAATCATTAAACGCATTACCTACTAATTTCAAAAGGAGATGCAAACGCTCCGTGAAGCCCATTAAACAATTAGCAACCCTCACATACCGCACCGCAAGCAATCATCAAATAACCGGCATAACCCTCGACTGCATACAATCACAAGTTCCCAAGTCTCAACCAAGATTACAGCGATCTCTGCTCGCACCGTACCAACACCAACTATTTGGAGATTGCAGAGTTCCCAAATGAACGGGCTGCGTGGTGCGGGGTGCGGGGTGGGGGTGGGGGGCGTCATCTCCGCATAGCAGGATATTAAAGTGAAACTGTGGCCGCGCTCAAATTTATTATCCTATAACTAATATTTACCTGTGTGCTGTGTGTGGAATGAGTTTACTGCTTATTGTTTTTGGCGAGAATTCCGTGCGGATGCGGAGATTTTTGTGGCGTGGCGCATTGTGACGTAGTGCTGTGGGGTGTTGCTTACAGGTTGTCGTGATACTGCACGGCTGGAGAGCACAATCAAATATAGATTTTATGTAGATATAAGTTCGGGAAACAGCTAGGCTTAGCTCGAATTGTGCCGAGCCGTAAGACGGAGTTTGCGATCGGCTGAATGAATGCCTAATATACTTTGTTGAACAATAAATACTGCCGCATCAGCTGTGCCGATATTCAATTTGCCGAACGAGTGTAACAGCAGCCCTTAGGGTGTTTATGGTGAAAAGTGTCGGTCTACTCATCAGTAAATTTTATTGTCGAAATATGCAAGAGCTCTGGGGATCGATTCAGGAATTTTCAATGTTTGACCTAGTCATCAACGGAATAAAAGAAACACGTATACTGCACTCGCTAGTGGTACCTTCAATTCCCCAATTTCAGGCACAATATTTCGCCTGCGCTTCGCTTGGATAAACATATTCGCATTCTGTAGTAAACGAAAGGTTAATAACAAAATATCTTAATTTTTTTCTGTCAGTTTCATGATTATATGCTGTGTTTTTAATTAATAACCTACTATATATTATATACTACTATATATGTACCTACTATATACTACTACGATATATTACACAATTAGAATAAAAAACTAGCCAAGTGCGAGTCGGACTCGCGCATGTTTGAAGGATTCCGTACCATCGTAGTAGGAGCCCCCTCTAATTTTTATGTAATGTTTATTATTTGTTGTTATGGCGGCAACAGAAATACATCATCTGTAAAAATTTCAACTGTCTAGCTATCACGCTTCATGAGATTCTGGTGACAGACAGACAGACGGACAGTGGAGTCTTAGTAATAGAGTCCCATTTTTACCCTTTGGGTACGGAACCCTAAAAAGATGAATACGGTGATTAGCTGTAACGTGCGTTAACATGATTTGAAATAAAAGGCAAAAAAAATCTTTAGTAAATGTGAAATTGCATAATTCTACACACAGCTTACTCACAGCTTAAACTGTTGAATCTAGACCCACGTGCACAAGAGTTTCTTGTACAGCTAAGTACATCAGCACTGAAGGGTTTTTGAAAAATATTAAAGGTCAATTATGGGAAGAAAGTTCGTCTTATTTGCCGATGAAAAACACCATCAGAGCGCACGGCTTGTAAAATATAACATGCAAATTTATAAAAAAGGTCATGAGAGCATGCACACACTGAGCCGGCCAACGGGTGGCGCACAGACGCTTGCGCCCGACACCTCCCCGACTATGATCGATGAGTCGCGCGCATTTGTTTATTTATCTTGTGGCGCGAGTCGGATCCGCCACGGACACGCCACATGATACGCGGCGGGTAATGATGCGCGCTAATTTAAACGTGTTGTTACGTGATGTAACTCAAAAATGTTTTTAAAAATAAACTTTTATTTAATCGTCACAATTTTGATAATTAATACTAAGATCTAGGAACTAGGCGAAATAGAATAAGAGAGTTTGAACAACGATGATGTCGGAAATAGAACTGCCTTTTCAATGAAAGGAACTGAGCTTATATACTAAGAATCCAATGGGATAAGTAAACATAACTAATGGTAACTAGTTAGTGAAAAAGATAACTAATATGGACCAATAACAAAGTCCTTAACTAATTAATGAATGACATTACTAGTATCTTATTTACAACAGAAGTATGTAATGGTTTGTTTACAATACAATTAGGATACTTGATAAAGAATGTAGAGACTCGACACATATGTACAACGATAGAGGGCTAATATGTAACACCTCCCCCCTTAGAACAAAGATTGGGCGTTAGCGCCTGATTTTTGAGGTTGAGGAGATGATGATGGCTGCTGGTCTTCGATGTCATCTTCGTCGTCGGAGATGCACGTGGTGGGATGATGCAAGTTGCTCATGGGGATGGCAACATGTACATTGCGGCGTCGGGAAGAATGATCAAAACAGTTGTTGAAGACTTGTATGCAGGTTCTAGAATTGTTGCGACGTATAAATCCGTTTGGACATCTATTACAAAGTTTGATGCTGATGTATATTAGCATTATCATGCCAATGGAAAGACATATCCATGAAAAGCTTGTTTGGTTCTTCTCCAAGAAGGATTGGGCTTTGGAGGCTTTCATATTTTGTAGTTCATCAGCATATCTTTCTAAATGAACCTTTATGCTTTTTAGAGAGTCAAGAGGCATGTCATTGATCGCAATGGGGATTAACTTTTGCGATTCTTCATTTTTGAATGTTTCGAAGCAATCTTCACTTCTAACATCTGGAACGATGATCGGAATGGTGATGTTTTCTTCTGAGGTCTGGAAGGCTGATAGAGTGCTATATCCAGTGTGTAACTTGCACCCTTGAGGTAAGGTGATTATTCCTGAGCCTTGTAGTTTTAAGTTGGAAATCTCGACGCTGCACTGAAGAACACAATTTGTCTCATTGTTCAGAATATATAACCAGTGGCTAGGGCCAATCGGCTGGAACGTGTTAATTTCTGCCGGGAAGGTTGTTGTGGTGCAAGTTGAAGGGATACTCGTTGTCTTGCTGAGTAGAATGTCCACTTCGCAGATTGGACGAACGGACGAGTCGTAGATGACGATATCCTTGCAGACACGTTTTCTTGGTGCGTAGATGATGCAGTTATCCAAGGAACTTGTAGCCGCATAATATTGTCCACTAGTGTCAGTGGCCAGGTAGGTATGCTCTGGGAGGATAGTGGTATGGAAGGAGGAATTGGGGTGTCTTATAGGAATAGAGTACATATGATACAAAGTAAAAGATTTATGTTGAACTAAGGGAAACTCTAGGACATATACTAAACGATTTGAGTACACGTATGCTGATAGAGAAGACGAATCCAAGAGACTATGGATGTTATCAATTGAGACAGAAGTTACTAACTGTCTATTACTTCTTATCTTATTAGAAATCAGTAATTGTTCGTAAAGCTTATTGAGAGATATGATTGAAGGATGTATAATGTTGGATTTCGCAAATAGGATGCTTGTCAAGCAGTCATCTATTTCATTTTCGAGACTAGTGACTAACTCAAGAATTTGTAATGAAATAGTTGATATGTCTTCGCTAATTTTTATGTCAAAAATAAGATTTTCGGTTTTATTAATGAAATTATTAATGCGATCTATATTTTCATTTATAATCTGCTCATCGTAAGAGATTTTGAAAATAGTATCGTTGAAATTTTTTAAGGTAGACGATGTGATCTGGATTTGTTTTTGCATGAGATCCGTCAAATCAAGTTCTTGTTTTTCTAATTTATCAATGCATTCTTCGTAACGCTTCGCGTCTTTTGCATCAGGTGTACCAATAAGCCATTTAAGAACAGAGCCTAAACCATCTAGCAATTCTCGTTTTGTACGTGCGTTTTTGCCGAGGTACATTTTGAGTTCCGAGAGTCGGTTTTCGATCTTATGAAGGTTAACGTTCAGATAGGATTTAGTTGATTGAGTTATCGGAAGTTTAATGAAATTGGTTGACATGGTTTGAAACTTTTCAGACAACCGAACTAGAGATTCATGGGATATAAAAAGAGGTTTTAAATCTTTATAGACTATGAGTTTCCACGAATCATCGGAAATTGATAGAGCTCCCTCTTCTTTATAAAAAATGCCTGCATGTGAGGTTAAGGGCTGAGAGATATTTAAATGGGCAAGGGTTCCTGATGTTGCCCTGCAACAAAAGGAAGTTTTTTGTTGAGTAACTTAGTTCTGATGTAGTCTCTGATAAAGGTGTACAATTTGTATATAATTATGCATAATAGGACCTTAATAATAGAGCAAATTATATAATTATAAATGTAGTTAGGATCACTAAAAACTTGAGTAAAGGATAGGGTGGAGTTTTGGGCTGTTGTATAACGACAGACCCTGTGAATAGAGGAAAAAAAAAATGACTTAAATAATTAATCATAGAATAAACCTATCTAACTTATTGTAATTTATAAATCTAATTTTTGTTATAAGGTCTAAGGCGATTTGCGTGAACTAACTGGTTCTTGCCGGCTTTTCTTATTATATAATTTTCATTGAATCCGACACGAACTACTTCGAATGGACCGTCCCATTTGGCGTCTAGGTTATTAGGTGTAGGTACTCGCAACATCACTTTATCACCTAAGGAAAAATCGGCTATATTTTTAATCTGAGCGTCATAACGTTCTTTTGCCTTTTCTTTAGTGACTTCGATGTTTCGTAGAGCGGCGTCTCTAGCTATCCTAAGACGTTCGTTTAAGTCTTTTAAATAGTCGGAAGCTGTATATTCCGGAATCGGCTTAAGTGCATAGAAAGGACGTGGTTTGTAACCGAAAAGTAACTCGTGAGGTGTAAACCCAGTTGAACTATTGACGGATGTATTGTGACACATAATAGCAAATGGAATTATTTTGTCCCAATTCTTCTGGCGACGGCTATTGTACATTCGTATATGATCACGGAGTGTAGCATGAAAACGTTCGAGTGCACCATTCGTTTGAGGGTGATATGCAGTATTGAAAGTTTGTGAAGAACCTAGGAATTTCATGAGCTGTTTCATAACACTGTTCATGAATTCTTTGCCTTGATCAGAGTGGAAACGTTTGGGAACACCGAAGTGTTGACAGAATTTGATCAAGCTTGATGCTACTGTAACTGCTTCTTTGTCAGGAATAGGGTATGCCTGAACGTACCTTGTTAGTTCATCTTGTAAAGTTAGGACATACTTGTTGTTGTTTTCACTGATTTCAGAGTAGGAAACGAGATCTATGGAAACGCGTTCGAAAGGCTCGGTGGATTGTGATGTGATAACCATAGGGGCCTGAAAGGATTTCCTTTGGATCTTATTTCTCTGACAGGTGACGCATGATTCAACGTAGTTTTTTATATCGTTTGTCATACCTTTCCAGAAATACTCCTCTCTTATTTTCCTTATGGTTTCTGCAATACCACGATGACCTGAGACAGGTTCGTCATGAAATGTTTTCAAAATTTCGGGGATTTCTTCTAGACTCGGATATTTAACTCTATTTTCACAAATAGTTATCTCGCAGTCATATAATTCAGCGAGATATGAAGAGATTTTTAATTGTTCGTTTCCTTGAAGTTTACAAGTTTGATCGTATCTGAGATCTGGCACATACAATTGATTTATCTCATTTCGCTGGAGGCAAGACAACAGGGATTTGAAATAGCTTTCTGAGTCCCAAGGATCGAAATGTGTTGGTCTAGTACAACAAAAGAATAGATTTTGATTATTATTAGATATAAGACGATCTACATCGTAGAGAGATTTAGGTTTATCTAAATAGGGATCAGTTTGTGAACATGATTTTAAAGCCTCATAAAAAAGGTTATTATTATTTGAGTATTGACTTGAGGTTGGAATGAATATTTGTTTGTGTCTGGTATCTAGAAGTCTATCTGGTATTACTCTGACTTTTAGAGGATTGATAGAACGGTCTTGTGAAAGATAGTGTTCATGTTCTTGGAGGCTGGATGCAAATACTACGATATCGTCGAGGTAGACGAAACAGCGTTCGCCTTGTAATCCATAAAGGACGCTATCCATTGCGCGTTGGAAGGTAGCGGGTGCATTTTTGAGACCGAAAGGCATTCTTAAAAATTCGAAATGACCATAAGGAGTACTAAAAGCGGTTTTTGGAATATCTTTTGGATCCAGTTCGATTTGATGAAAGCCAGACGCAAGATCTAAAGTAGTAAAGTAAATGGAATGACCTAATTTGTCAAGAATATCTGTGATGTTGGGTAAGGGGTAACTATCTCCGATAGTGATATCGTTAAGTTTGCGATAGTCTATTACCACTCTCCATTTCTGTTTGCCCGAAGCGTCCAACTTCTTAGGTACTACCCATATAGGACTGCTCCATGGTGAAGTACTAGGCCTAACGATGTTTTGTTTAAGCATTTTGTCGATTTGTGATTTTACCTCTTGTTGATGGATATAAGGGAACCTATAGGTTTTAGTATTGATCGGTGTATCTGATGTTGTCGGAATGGTATGTTTGGTGTGATTGGTAAATGTAAGAGGATCGCCTTCAACATAGAAAATGTCGGAGAATTCGTAAATTAGTTTATCGAGGGATTCACGCTCTTCCTTATTTAGATGGTCGCGTCTAACGAATTGACTTATGTCGTCTACTGAATGTAATTTATTATTAGATGTATTTACGGAATTAATAGGAAAACTGTCCGTCTCTAATGTTTCATCGAATGAGTTCACTTGGACTATAGGCATAGGGATGTGTTTGTCTTGATTGCTGGAATTTACACAAGTCACTAGAAATCGGTTATTCGTGATATTTACAAGGGCGTTGGGAATAGTGATATCTCCATGAAGTACCTGTTTATCGACGATCGCTGTACCATTTGCAATATCATTTGTATAACAACATATTACAGTTTCTGACCGTTGATTCACTAGTTGGTTATTGTGATGTGAATCATAGGAGTCTTCATTTAAATAGAATAGTTTATAGGTCCGATCACGGACGCGCATGGTTTTGGACTGAACGTAAATGTTAACATTGAATTTTGACATAAAATCGTTACCCAGTATGCCATCTGATGTAATATTGAGGTTAGCTATGTGAAAACTGTGTTTGGGTAATTGATCGAGGCTTAATTCCGAGGTACCGTAGGTCTTAATTGTTGAGTTGGAGTTGGATACACCTACGATAGACGCTTTGTTAGAAGAATTAATGTGATTATTTCCGATTTTGTCTTTTCGAATGACTGAGATAGCTGCGCCTGTGTCTACCAATAATGTTATTGGTTGACCGTCAATGTGGAATTTACAGTGCAGAAGGTTGTCGTGAGGTACGTTTAGCGAGGAAATGTTATATGATTTGATATCAGAGTTTTTAGTTTTGACCGATTTTTTATGCTTTGATTTAGTTTTGGAACTTGTATTTCTTTGATTTTTAGATTTAGTACGTTGCGTTGAAGTAGTAAGACTTTGTAAAATTGGAATTGAATTTGTAGATTCAGGATTTGGAGTTGAATTTGTAGGGTTAGAAGTTGGGATTGAATTTGTAGAAGTAGCATGATATGGTAGATCAGTTTGAGTGCAAACGTCACGATATTGTCTACGATAGACGGAGTGAATTTGTGTCGAAGCGTCGCACTTAATTTGAGAGGCAGAAACAATAGCCGTTTGTCCCCGATGGACTGGATTTAACGAGCTATCACTTATACCACTGGAAGTTGGAATATTGCGTGAAAAATTTGTTATTGGAGCTGCAGATGGTCTAAATTGATATGTGGGTCTTGAATTTGGGTTTCTGAGCAAAGGTCTAAAGCGGTTTCCGAGGAGTTGCTCATCTCTCCGGCCGCTTGTGAGTTTAAATTGTGAACACCGGCCGGGTTAGGAACATTCTGTTTAGAATAAACCGGACGTTGGTTGTGATTATTAGATCCAGTCTTCATTTGATTGTTATAAGCCCTTTTTCTACATTCAGCAATGTCATGTCCTGGGTTTTTACAATATCTACAAAATTTCTTCGGAGTTGAGTTCGGAATATTGGACTGTTGATAATTAGAATTTTTGGGTATGGGATTTCGCGGCTGTGATGCGTTTCTATGCAATTGTTGTCTAGCAGCATTCATGTTTCGAATTTTTTCCTCCTGAATCGCGAAGTTACCTGCGTCGCGTAAATGTTTAAACGAATGGACCCTTAACATAGTTCCTATGTCTGAGCTGAGCCCATTAACAAATACGTTTAGGGCGGCTTCTTCCGTATTTGCCTTACGACCTTCTAGGGTTATATCTTGCACTTCGGTTGATAACTTTTCTATTATTTTGCTGCGTAGCAAATCTACCCTGAGATAGTAATCGGTTATGCTTTCGTTAGACTTCTGGAACATGGATTGTAGTTCCAGGGATAAATGCGCTAGAGTCTTTGTTTGTGAAAATTTTTGGATGAGATATGTTTTAAGATCGGCCCATAACGGGAAGTCCTTGGCATGTAAATCAGATGCTCCAGGACCTAGAATTCTGTTTAGTGTGAATGTTAACAATATGCCTTGTTGTTGCAC
The DNA here is from genome assembly GCA_941918905.2 of Xestia sexstrigata. Taxonomy (NCBI): domain Eukaryota; kingdom Metazoa; phylum Arthropoda; class Insecta; order Lepidoptera; family Noctuidae; genus Xestia; species Xestia sexstrigata. The sequence continues at coordinate 1,010,955 of OW799201.2, read as the reverse complement.
TGATGCAATTTGAAACACGGAGTCGCATGATCTAACAAATCGATAAACTTGTGTTGGTTGAGCCGTATCAAAAACCGGAATGAACTTGATTAGCGTATCTATGCTTACTGCTAAGTTATCCGAAACAGGCGTGAATTTGGTGTCTGTGTTAGACATTGTGATTGATTTAGCACTTAGAAAAGAATTAGAAATATCAAAGTAGAAGATTCGGTTATGTTAGGAGATTTTGATTTAGGATTTAGAAGAGATTTGGTAACAAGGAATTGAATAAGGAATTAGAGGGAATCAGAGCATAACAATTTGAGCCACTTACCACAGTAACACGATCAAGCGGATAGACATCTTCAGGTTCGGCAGGGAAGATCAAAACCCTTCAGGTACCGCACTGTTGTCGCTGCTTTACAACCTAACAGGTACGTTATCCCTGTCTGACTGCCCTAGGCTATCCTACCGGCTGCGCCAAAATTGTTACGTGATGTAACTCAAAAATGTTTTTAAAAATAAACTTTTATTTAATCGTCACAATTTTGATAATTAATACTAAGATCTAGGAACTAGGCGAAATAGAATAAGAGAGTTTGAACAACGATGATGTCGGAAATAGAACTGCCTTTTCAATGAAAGGAACTGAGCTTATATACTAAGAATCCAATGGGATAAGTAAACATAACTAATGGTAACTAGTTAGTGAAAAAGATAACTAATATGGACCAATAACAAAGTCCTTAACTAATTAATGAATGACATTACTAGTATCTTATTTACAACAGAAGTATGTAATGGTTTGTTTACAATACAATTAGGATACTTGATAAAGAATGTAGAGACTCGACACATATGTACAACGATAGAGGGCTAATATGTAACAGTGTAATGTTATCTACTTAATTGAGGGTAGAAGGGTTGAGTTGTGATCATATAAAATTGAGGCGCAGTCATTTTAACATTTTTATTTTGTGAAAAAATGCGCTACAGACGCCGCTATTAACGTACCCCAAGTAATTTGATACAAAAGGAGAAGAAAACAAATAAATGGCTTTGTTCACATATTATCCGGGTGGTATGATTCGCGAGATACTTCAAACTAATTTCAGCTAGATTATTCAAAAAGCAGCAGATTGTTATCATTAAATTGTGCATAATACAAATGAACGTAAATATAATATTGTTTTAATCTACAAACTATTAAACTAAGCCACCTTAAAAAGTGTGCACAGTAGCATTTTTTTTTTTTTTTTTTTTCACCACCACTCGCAGACACAACACGTTAAGGTTGTCAAACTGCTTAACCGGACTATCCTGTGGTGGCCAAAAATCACTTTAAGGCCCCCAGCCAGGGCTTAAAAACTAGGATTTTCAGTTAAATGAACAACACTAAGGGCACTCCCTGCGTGCACAGTAGCATGAACACCCTAACTATTTATACATTGTTTACAAACATTTAAATTGTAAAACTAAAAAACACACTCGTCCACTACAGAATACATTGAAATCCGTCTTTCATCCCTTATTACGGCACTCAACAAACTGTAAACACATTCACAGACACTGAGCAGATAAACGGTTAACAAAAATATCCCGCGGGTTCGGCCGGGGCCCGGGGATGCCCAAATATAAATCACGCCTAAAACAACAGATACACAAGTTTTAAGTTACCCAGAGCTAGTTGGACGGAGTTGGAACACAAAGTGAAGCAGACGGCGGAATATACGGGCTTGCGGCCGGGGCGGACGCGCGGGGAATAATGTTAGCGAAGTTATTGCGTGTAGAGACTAGAACTAGAATGCTTGGTTTTTGAACCTTTCTATAAGTTGGTTGTAGTGTGTTGCTGGTGCGATATTTAAACCCCGCTTAAAAAATTAACATTAGCACGTTTTAAGTTGCAAAAATACTGAAGTGTTACTGACAAGAAAGTGTACAATGTTTTGGATTATTTATAATGTCGTAAATAGGTACATTTTTGAAACAAAACTAATAAAACTATTCTGATCTTTTCTCAAGTTCCTTATAGTTAATTTGTACGTTGAAATGCATCCGTCTTTACTTCCCACCCATATGTTTTCAATTTACAGAACAGTTAATAGTGACTCCATAGTGTCAGGGGTAGCGGCGACTCCTTTAATGACAAAAACAAGCGGTGCTGAACGCTCTGGGCGGAGACGGAGCTATTTTTATCTGTTATAAGCTATGCTTGCCTACTTGGCCTGTTTACTCAGAATAGAAAACATCTTCATAACACATGACTTTTAAAAAGGTATAATAAAAATAATAAAATGAACGACGATAAGTTAGTTTTACCTAAGTATTGTTCCTTGTTGGTCTAATGGTCGCAACAGTTGAACATGTGGTGCTGGATTCGGTTCCCGCGTCGGGAAAAGTGTTATTGAGTTTTCCCATCAGGAATTTCTCAGTCTGGAATTGTGCCCGGTTGATGGTAATCGGCTTGTCCGTATTGCATCGGACTCAAAAATAACTAGCCAGATGTGGGTTATCCTTTGGGGATTACAGGCCTGATGTTATTTTATGCAAAATTTTGCTACATCTTCCTGTAACTGAATCAATTAGCCCTGTGTTTTTATTTTTATTTTACTTTAACAAAATAGCAATTTTCAAAATAGCTTTGGTTATAACGTAACCCACAATGCTGTCCACAAGTAGACACAAAGTTTTAAGAAAATAGCTAATTGCTAGGAACATTGATACGAGTGGCAGTACGTGTAGCAATTACTTAATAAATTAAAATTAAATGGTAAAATAACAACTTTTAGAAAATTTGTTGAAGATGAAAGTATTAAGATAGATAACATAATTATATAGTATTACTTTAGTTAGGAGCACTTGTTATATTCAATAGGCGAACGGCGAATGAGGCATTTATATTTACTTATTGAGCAATTGAAGATGTCAATGTTTACAAAGGTTCAAGGGTCAAGGTTTTTTTTTGTGTGAAATATGTGTATGTTATATTTGTCAACCATACGGCGGACAGGTGAGCGCTGGCCTGCATTAGTACGGCTTCGGCAAGTGTTCAAAGCGAAAAGAGTACCTGCGCGTATCTGCCGCCTGTGAACGGTTCTAGGTACAGCGTAGCAAATCATACTGTTCAGATTAGTAAAGTTAAACTTATTTCTGTCAATTTTGTATAGTACTGTGGCTTCGAGGTAATTCCTTCGAGAGCTAAGAGGAAGGAGCTTGTACTTGCTGAGTAATTGAGGATATGTTAAGTAGGATTTTTGGCACTTGTAGTGCGTGTTGCAACATTTAATTTACTAAAGACAACTCAAAACCTTCCTTTGATATGCTATTAAAAACCTAAACATATTAAAATTATACATTTTCAAATCATAAATGAGAAACATCATAGTCGCAGTAATAACTAGAAAATCACTCATACCCTACATATTCCGCGTGTCGGCCCCTACTCTCTTCCCTTATGTTTCCATCCTACAGTATCGTGTAATGTCAGGGGCTCTGGTGATGAGTGTTAATGACGGTTGCAGGCGTTACCAACGGCGCAGGAGTCGCACACTGTTTCTATTTCCATGTCGTTCACGCGTTCAGTCGCCCGTCTGTCTTTTGTCTTATGTGACGCACTAATTGAACTAATCGTTTTGAGGATGTGTTTATTGAAAGCTCCTTAAGAGCTCCTTGATAGTAAATATGCGACGATGATGTCGTCAAAACGAGGATGTGCCGCTCTAAATAGTATCGTTTTTGTTCGTTTACAACTTTAAATGTTGCTCATTCACACAATATTTGTTGAATGAGTTTGTATAGAATTCGGCACGCAGTTAGATCCTGACATGGTTTAATTAAAATATAAAATAATGTTTATCCGGTTACGCACTCTAACGTCAGATGGTCTGCAAAAAAATTGTTAAATCGATTCTTAGTAAAGATGATTATCGTCTGTAAACATAGTATTAGAAATCATTAGTTTCCCTAGCAATAGGTAACCGTAATATTAGCCACTAATCCTTCCAACTAAGCGGGAACCGTACTTACTTGTGTCAGACGTCGCTTCACCTTCATCGTTCGAAGATTAAGATCTAACTTGACTCTAATCCCATTAGAACTTAATTGGCTTTTAATATAGCAGTCTCTATGACAAAGAAAATAAAATACTCAAAGAAAGGTTTACAAAGAATCCTGTTCCATTGCCATTTAAGACTAGTGAAGGAGGAGGATCATTACAAAAAAATGCTTACTTTTTATGATACAAAAGAAACTTTCAACTTCAAGGATTTCTCAGTAGTAACATGGAGACTGGATTAAGTGGTTGATGGCAAAAGGCTTGCTCCTTATAACATGAGACCGGCAAACTGTGAGTAAACCTCTGCCTAAACCCTCGTGGATAACAGGCATGATGTTACATTACGCTGCAAAAGAAACTACACAAAGAAGCAAGGTTATATCTAGCCGGGTATCCGCGGGGTATTTCCTCCCGGGTCAGCTTATTCCGGCTGGAGTCAAAATACACTTCACATAGTACCAGGACTTCTGCATCATCAAATATTTTGTTGATAGCCGTGTTTTTTCCTCGTCGTTTGCAAGTTCCTGGTTTGAATGCTATTGTGAAATAAGGATTTAAAGATTTTGTTTGATTATTATTTGTCAATAGATATGGTGGGATTACAGTTACATCGGGCCGTTATGGGTAAATAACACCATTACTAACCAAGTGGGCGTATCTGATAGTTCAGGCAAAAGCTGTATTTTGACAAAAAAAAAGAACCAATGTTTTATGATTTACATAAACGATCTATTTTGGATTTGAAAAAACAAGATCTCTAAATCTGTAACCTGTTGTCATGGCTGTATTAACATAACATATCATGATGCTGTCTAGAACCTACCTTCGGCTCAGTAGCGTAGTTGTGTATGTGCTTTGAAGTTATCTGTCAAAGGATCTGTTTGCAATACTGCTCTATATACCATATTCTATATATAGAGTGTATATTGTTGAGCTTAATATAATTATGTGTAAGCTCATTGAATTTCAGTCAATAAGTACCTTTATTAATTGAATTATTATCAATGCAATACCCAGAGTCATCAATGAAATGTGTTACCAATTTATATTCTAAACAGAATGATATACTATACATAGATAGATAATACGTACATAAAGGTTAATAGCTAGATAATATAAACATAGTGCCTGAATCTTAGTGTTCCACTAAAGGTTGTACCACCTGGATGTTTGTGTTGGAAAATATACGCAGACGACGTCACGGGCAACAGCTAGTAAACTTAAAGTCCAGTACCTCTACCATGAGTTTACACAGCCAAAAGTCGCTAGCGTCTCCGTAAATTGTTTGTATGAAATATTGTACAGCGCCCTTAGCGGTCACAAAAAGAATTAAAATTCGTACCATGAGCACTATAGATTACGATAGGTTAAAAACCTAACGTAATCTATTCGATAGTCACTGACGTTTTTCAGCTGTCACCATACAAAACGGTACCATGACTCACTAATTTCACTGAAGCTATCGAATAATACGCTTACGATAGTAGTTACGTAGCTCACTAGCATTTTGTCGTATGAAACATGTGTTTACATTAAAATTATATACGTTTTTGAGTCTAATACAGTCAAAATAATGTCCGCAAGAGCTTATTTAGCATAGAATATGACGTGAACAATGTGAATTCAAGCCAAAATGAGAATTCATGTCGGATACCAATTGGAAAATAAAAGTGAAAGAAAGTATAATAAACTTTAATAAACTTCGCAGACTCTATAAGTATAAGAATTAAGTAATATTAGAAAACGTAATTTCTTAAAACGTAAATAATTAATTAATTTATTTTTATTTATTTATTTATTTATAACAATCTTACCTACACTATCATTACAGATCTACGATCCAATGCGACAGAGTGGCCTTACTAACTAAATCCTAAATCTACACCTTATACCTAGTTAAAAAATATCTTAATCTAAATAACTTATTACATATAGTGTAACTTTTGCGAATTCACTCAAGTTGCACCACAATACATCAACCCTCCCGTGAACCTCATTCACCACACGTATGGCTCTAGTGAGAGGAGTTCTCGCCAGTAGGTTGGTCCTGGCTGCAGGCACAGCGAGCAGGGGCGGGCGGTGCCGCCTCCACACGTACCGGTCGGGCACGTACAGCTGTAGGTGTCGCAGCACTCCCGGGTTATGCGCCACGCCACGTAGTAGTTTCACTACATACGCTACGAGCGAAAACTCCCGTCGTACTCTTAGAGTGTTATACCCTACCATACCCAGAACAAATAGTGTAGGGTACATCAATGGGTATAATGGATATACCCCATACAGCTTGTAATACAAGTGTCGCGTGAACTTATTTTGGATACGTTCCAACATAACACTATATTTCGCCTCATGAGGAGCCCAAATGAATGCGCTATGTTCGAGGTGACTTCTGACTAATGCGTCATATAGTACCCTTAGTGTAGTGATGTTGGTGAATCCTTGGGACTGCCTGAGTACGAAACCTAGGTTTCTGTATGCCTTCTTAGATATCTTATTGATATGCTCACGGAATGTTAGTTCCTGAGAGAAGACTACCCCTAAGTCTCGTACCTGAGACACTCGTTGCATCGGCACATCCTCAACCTTGTACTGATAACTCAAGGGAGTTCGCGCGCGAGTGAACGACATCACCGAACATTTAGCAACATTAAAATGCAGCATTATTTATAACAATCCATTCAATAAATTAAATAGAACGTTGAAACATGCCTTTCCTTGAACTTCACCAACAATGGAAACTGTGAGACACTGGTCCTCAATTTATTCAATAATCTGTTTGAATCTATAATTGTAAACTTTTAAATCACACAACACAGCTCTGTGACACAACGTACAACGTAAACAAACCAAATTACAAATAAAATGGACGACCTTGACTTATTAGAAGGAATAAAAATTCAAAAACCACTAAATACCTTAAGTAGTCTACTAACCGTCAACTTTTCTATTTAGTCGGTTTATTTATGATATTGACTGTCTTAACATTTTTAGCATAGCGATAATAGTACATTTTGAGCTTAAGAGCCGTTCTCTCTTCTTATTAGTGGGTATGAAAGAAACAAAACATAAGTAGTAGTGAGTAGAGTGAAGTTAGCTAGACGAAACGATCTATCGAGCTTACCTTAGCGCCTGCGTAAGACTCCGTAAATCTCATGGTGCAAGCATTATCGAAATCTATTTGATCCACGTTAGCACGCTAGCGATTTCAACGCTAGCGAGTAATTTTTCGATGACAACTCATGGTAGAGGTACAGGTTTTCTCACAAAACGTGAGAGCGAGAGAACCTCACGTCCCGGCCGCCGCGGGAGACGCCCCGGGTGTTGGGGGCCACGTGGTGGCCCCCGCCCCAGGCACAGGTGTATGAAAACGTCACAAAAAGAACTGTTTACAACTTTACACAATAGCTCACTATTAGCTTAGCTATCGATCGCAACACATTGTCGTTCTATAAATAAACAAATGTCGTGCGCTCTTACCCCCTAATACTGACAGCTTTATAGTCGCCTGTTCATATCACACGTGTACACTTACTTCAATATAAAAATATTAAACAAACAAGACAAATGCGCATTATAACTGCGTGGCCACTAGCTACACAATCAAGCGACACCCGTATTGTGAAACCGACCGCGTAGACAACAAGTGAAAGAAGTCTTGGCCACGGGTCAATATCGCGATTTGGTTCAGTCTAACCTGTACGGAGAAGTTGCGTAGCGACTTTGGACACCGAGCTTTCGCAGATATTTCAGGTCGTTACAGGTAGTCAGTGGCCTGAAAGTCTATCAACCAGTCTTACCAACGGGTATAGTATGACCCTCTCTAACTGTGTTGTGGATGGTGGCTACATCGGTTCCAGTTTAAATTCCGTTGTCCAAAACTACGTCTGCAAATGAACCGCACCGATGACCGAACAACAATGGAGCAACGGCACTTATGTGTATGAAACATGTGATGCATCATGCAAGCTTGTGTCACTTGACGAAAATCGCGTCACGTGCCATCGTGTGAGGACGTGAACGGGGCGTTATTTGAGAAAAAACACAAACAGGAAGCCCGATGAAACTCTTTGTCTTCCCTTTCCTCTACAAGCAATTAATTAAAATTCCCTTTATAAGAAGACTTAGACAGGGTCCAATAATTTCAGGTTTGCTTGTAAATAAACAAGCTCACGGTATCAATTAATATTATTACTTTACAAAGTTAGACAAAGGGCTTCGGACCAGCTTCAATGTTCCCGGAAACGTTGTTCAGGAAATTTACGGAACTATATTATGGAAGAGTATAATACTATAGCTGACGGATGTTGATACAAAGCTTTTTAATAAAGCTTCCGTCCATTTCCTTTTCAGTGTTGATTTGATTATTTCAAACCAAGTGACCATATTTTTTAAAGAGTGTCGTGAAAAAAACATTAAGAATGTTGATAAAAATAAGACCATCTTGGTTTCATTTCATATTAGTGCCATTTTTCTTTTTCTGTTTAAAACGCTTTTAGCTATTGAGTGTTAAGTGAGTGTAGATGTGAGTGTCGTGTTTGATGCAATATCATATTTAATTTAATTTCAAATTGGTATGGTAATAAACGTAACATTTCGTAAACTTCCAGATATGCCAGAACTTCTACGATTCCTAGAAGGTTTTGAAAAGATATAAAATCTAGTATTTCCCGAAATAAAGGCAATTGAATGTGCATTGTTCCATAGACTAATCAAGTTTACAGTACGAATGAATCCCCCATAATAGTAAAGTAACAGGTGCTAATTAGTTAGTATTGTTTAGTCAAATTAGTTAGTATTGTTTAGTCAAATATTGACAGTGACGGCGGCTGGTTTACTTGGTCAGCGGTCGCTTTATCATTCTCATTGGCGCAGACGAGCCCACAATCTGTTCCTGAATTTACCGAATAATTTCACACAAACAACAGCTCTTATTACTCGAACAATAGAAGCCAAATTCGCTCGCCAACATTGCATACTGTTTCCACTAGCTTGTTGTTGAAACAGAGTTTATTTTGCGGTTGTTTTGTGTCTTGTTATAGAGTAGTAAGGTATGTTTTTGCTTGTCGGTTTTGCGTGTACTGTTATCTATTTTGTTGCTTAATTAAGGGTACATCCATCACGGCCGGCCATTGATGGCTCATTGATTAAGTTTGTGTTCCATTTTTTGGTGTAGTCCTGTGATTGATTGGTTTTGTTAGTGTCCATTGAAAAAAACGCCATTAATTAATATTTATTTATTGGGAACTACCGCGCCGCATACATTTTATATGCGGCTGAAACCGCACTTTCATTTAAATACAGTTGTGCATTGAATTTGAACGCGAGGGAAATATTTTTATTGACTTTCGAGAAAATCCACCGCTTGCCAGCTTGCAGGGGGTAACCCCATTGGTACACAACAAACAGTTTTTTAGTATTATTTGCCATATTTTGCAGTTTCAAAATTTAAAAAATCCACAAACAGCATGCACTTTGCTTATTTACACAATACTTTATCCAGTTTCGAAAGCTTTTAAGTTTATCAATGGCAACATAGAAGAATCCATACTTAATATTATAAATGCGAAAGTAAGTTTGTTTGTTTGTTTGTTACCTATTCACGCCTGACCCACTGAACCGATCATTCTGAAATTTTGCATATACATTTTCAGGTGTACTGTAACGGACATAGGGTACCTTTCATCCCGTCAAAAAAGTACTGTTCCCGAGGAAAACAACAATAACTTGCTTTTGGTAATAGGTGGCGCCACATGTCTTACGTAACACGATTGAATTAAATTATTATATAAAAACTTTTGTAGCGTGTTATAAGTTTTTTTTTACATTAAATGCGAAAGTTAGTTTGTTTTTTTTTGTTTATTACCTTTTTGTTTCGTTCTGAACCCATGACTGCAACGGCAACACACAGAGTACAACCCGAATTGATTGTCAAATTCTAAATTAACGCGAGCGAAGCCGCGGGCGAAACCTCAATCGAATCCTGCATTATGCAGAATCTATTGTTGTTATTCCCAAAATTTAAATAACTAATTGCATTAGACCGTAAAAAACAACAATAACGCAATAGTGATAATTAATTAAAATTATTAGAGGGATCATTAATACGGTCTTCTTAATATCGTTAGAACGCATATCAATCATGAAAATCACGCCCCAGCGGAGTTTCGGATCTATCCTGGAATTAGCCCGGATGTACAGTTCCATAACGACGCACAGAGTGTGTTAGAACAGAAGGATTACTATCAATAATTAAACATCATGCCTGTCATCAGAATTAATTTTAAAGAGTAACCATAGAGTTTCTTGCCGGTTATTTAAAATTTGAATTTAAGTCCCCGTCTAGAAATTTAGAAGGGTTAGACAGGGTTGTATCTATAGTTTAGCCATTTTTGTTGGCAATAGGCTCCCCCGAACTGAGAGCCTTCGGGCTGCGACTGCCGAAATTATTGCATGGAAAAACTCAACACTTTGTCCGGCCTGGAAATCGAAATTGTCTTATGTACAATTTCACGCTGAACAACAGCAACTAGACCAACGTACAAGTTACATTTGATGTGGAATGGTCACTTCTACCTGCCCGTTAGGACACGACCAATTAGCGTGTGTTTGACGTTGCATTTCGCGAGGGCTACAGACAACGTCAAATTGTCTTGTTCAACAGTAAATACTCATAAATTCATTGTTGAGTTTATATTAGAACCCAACAATACTTGGTTACTTCAGGCACACATACATATCTGTAGATGCGAACTCAATAACACAGCCATTTTTACATGTTAACCTTTTACTGATCGGAATTTTCCAAGGAGGACTCTGATGCTCTGAACAATCATATTATATTTTATTAAACTCGTCATGTTTTAAATTGAAAGAGCATGTGTAATTGGTGTGTTAGGAAATATGTCTACACGAGTAATGTTACGGCCCTTTAACCTTGTTTGCTTAATTAGGACTCACTAATTATGATGACGGGGTGACGTTATCCTTTCTTGTCACAATTAATCATTGGACGAGAGGACACAAGAATAAACGTAAGCTTTCTGTCTCCTACTTATTCTGTGGTATACAAATAGGTAGGTTATAGTGCGCATCAATCAAGTATTTAGCCGGCGCAGCGGCGGCGGGGATCTAAGCGGAATGATTTCCTCGTTGACATCCGTGCCCGTTCATGCCCGTTCAGTCTCCGATGCACAACGACGCTTGTGCCGAACTGACAATATCTTTGCTGGTTATTTGTCTCCTATAGGCTATTTCGGAACGTTTGTTTTAGCTTGACTGTTTGGAAACCAATTTTGTTGATAGATAGATAACCTATTTGGTTAAACAATACTGAATTCTAAAGTTCAGAGGGCATAGAATGCAGTGGCAATGTTTTCTACAGAATTGACATAAGTCTCATGCACTTTTTACTTTCTTATCATCGTAATGGGTGTTAGAATGTCACTTTATCTACAACCTCTGGATTTTCATAAAGATAAAGATAGACACTAAGAAAGTACATCATGAATTTACATAAATGAGATACGGTGCAAAAGGCGGTCTAATCGCTAAAAGCAATTTCTGCCAGACAAAGAATCACTTAGGAAAGTTTATAGTTCGCCCTTAATAGGAAAGATTAGGAATCTCAGCTGCTTTGATATATTATTATAGTCAGTATAAAAATGAATTTATTATAAATTCTATGAAGTTAAGCATAATACTTAACAGTAGACTGAGAGGACTTTTAGACACCCACACAGGTTGCTATTGTTACGTAAATAGAAAACCTTGATCCTCACGTATTACATTATTATTCTCATAAAACCGTCTGGAATGACTTAAGTACGGCGCACACGTAACCAAAATGATACTTAAGTAATGATGATATTTGACAGATCGATAGCCACAGTCGTCAGTCATCATCATTACCTTTGACTCTCATAATAGAGTCACCTCCTATATGTTCACATATTTGCTATCTACCTAAATGCATACTCAAAACTTTCCTTACGATTTTCACTGTAGTCGGCAGTCATTGTGTAGGAAAAAATAATCACTCACCTACACTGCCTGCCTTCACACACGAAAAAGCCAATAATGAAACACCAAATTAAAAAAGCAAATCCATTTTCCAATAATATTTTTCTTCCTTATAAAAATACTAAAATAAAATCACGCCAGAATAAAGGCAGATCGTCTGAACATAGTTTAATGAATGTGTAGTACAATGGGCGCCATCTTTGTCTCACACAAATACTCTTGTCACAATGGAGACGCACGGATTTTATTCGCTCGTAAACTTCACGGATGCTGGATGGGTTTATGATGATGTTACACGTGTTTCTATGGTGATAGTACACGAATGAAACGTTCAATAACCGTTGTGTAGTGTGGGTTATATCTAATACTTTAGATTTGAGATACCGTATGTTTGTTATTCCTTTTATATCCTTACTAGCGACCCTACTAGTGCTTCGCACGGCGCCACCTACCGGGTCCAAAACTATTTTATATTTTAAACTCATACACTTTCTTTAGAGGAAGAGGAAGAGGAGGAGGAGGAGGAGGTTTCGGAGATTAGCATGTACGAACATAGACATGACGTGATTTTTATATAATAACGGCGCCATTAAAATTAATCCACAGGTGTGTAGGTGAGAAATAAGAGTAAAATCTTATTTTAATCGTCCTCAGAGCTCCATGTAAATTTTTGGGATACAAAACTATTATTTATCACGTGCAAGGTTGTGGAGATTAGATATACTTAGTAGTTTCATGTAGAAGACATGTATTCTATTTAGCTGCATCCAGTTAGATTGGTAGACGACCCCGATATAGTGAGAAAAGGCTATGCAGATTAAGAATCAACACTTAATTAACCTAAAGATACACAAGATTCAATACTTTGTTTATTGTGATAATTGTCTTTAGTTCCTAAAACTCAAAGACTTTATTTTTTCCCCCAGGTGCATGCGACGTCGCGGGCGGGGCGGGGTCGGTAAACTCTCTGCCGGCTGGAGGCGCGGGCGCACGCCTGGCGCCGTCCTTCGACGCCGCCACTCCACGCAACGTCACCGCGCTTGTTGGCAAGTCCGCCTACCTCAGCTGCCGGGTCCGGAACCTGGGAAACAGAACGGTAAGTTTAGACTTAAGGATATTGTGAAGACTTCCACTCCTGGACATGGGCTTCTCCGAACATCTTCATAACGACCTGGCTTCCTGCATAAAGCCACTTCGCCAGATCTTCACTGAGGGCCTAGACTAGTGACAATCGCTTTCAATACGTATTCCTTTGACCTCCAACAAGATTGACAATTGACAACTTTTAGGTAGATTACGTCGATCCCTTACGCTTTTGAGGTTTTCACTATCGTTTTGGCTGACAGAATGTCACCTAGTCTCGGCCGTCGGGCCACGATTCCACGCGTGGAAGACCCACATCAACCCTCCGGTACTCGGTATTCACTCCAGTCCAGCACATTTCAATCCCATCCAATCATCAGTTCTGCGAATAATGTGCCCTTACCACATTAGTTTGGCAGAACTTGATTGTTCGTGACCTGTTTACGCTGAAATCCATACCTAAATCAGTATTACTTGTATTTGGGATTAGAGTTCCATGAATGTTCTATTTTAGAAAGTGAATTATCGCCTTCGTGAATATTAGAAGTTCCTGGAAAGTGCACGTGTAGCTGAAATGTCAATGACGATTACTAAATAATGCCCGAAATACATTCTAACTTTTTATTATCTCGTCTCAACTACTTATACATAGTTTTAGAGATACTCCAAAAGCAGTTTGTCTCTTTATTAAGAATTTCATCCTCTAGTTTTATTTGCCAAATACACACTAAGTATTTACTTTTAAAGATGAACACAGCGTATGTAATTATTCGTGTTCAAACTTGTACAACTATTCACAACAAGTTGTACATGAAACTTTCAAACATAGGTAAATGTTCAAAAATATGAGAAAGTTGCAAATTGTTGAGGTTACCGCCATTTCCATGATGCCGGTAACTTGGGTTTACCCAATCCAACACAATGTTACACTATCTGTTGTAAATTCACACGTAGATATTGTAGCGAGCTTGTTTTCAAACTCTACTTCTAATCCTGACCTGGAAAGTCTCTTATATCAGAGGTCAGGATTTTTATAGGATGTTGTTTAGCTTCGGATATAATTGACAATATCCTGTCCGAAACATTATTTTGGTGCGGTTGGTGAGGTCAGGTTTAATTCGATTTCCCTCTATCAAAACTGTGAGATGGACGGTTCCGATGTCCAAAAATAGATGTCAAAATGATTCGTTTCATAACTAGGGCTCTCATCATCATCAGCCTATTAACGTTCCCACTGCTGGGACACAGACCTCCTCTCTATGAGAGGGAAAGGCAAGGGCTATCATTGACCAGAAAAGTTCTTTTTCATTGGTAATTTTTTGGAATTATTATCTGTTTGATTAAAAACGTTTCATACATTAGGTTATGGTACATTATTTAGATTATAGATATTAATCGCGTGAACATTTGTAACTGCCATAAGTATAGATTTACGTATACATTTGTAGCAATACAGCAGGAGTACATCTGAAAAACTATTCTATTTCAAAGAGAATATCAGGGATTTCGCAAAGCGGGGCTCAATCACACTTCTCATGGAAAAAAAATGGAGTTTCTGATATTTTCCGTGATTTGTAGCGATTTCACGCAGATATCGTGATTTTTCTTTGACGAGAAACTATTATAAACTGAACTACAATATAATTAAATACTATATCTTCTTCTCTCAAATCGGCACAACATAATAAGTGTATAAATCTACTCACCACATGCAAAATCAGTATGAAATAGATTACCTGAATTCCACAATCCCACACTATTTCAAGTCACACATCCACCAGAATCCATCAAATATCCTTTAATAATGCTCTTGCAGAGTTGTGTAGCAGTTTGTCCTATATATTGCAAGTCAATTTCCTAAGATCGCCTGTTACCCGGCCAGTTAGTCAAAGGAGTCTGTGAGTTACGACTAGCTCAGTCGAGCTGTTTCATATTACTAATGGTTTATTTATGTCCTACTCCATGTTGAATTGATAGTCTGATTCATAGACTAAGAATTCTTTTGATATTGTAATGGAATTCGGATTAACAGTACCTTTGAGAGTGGGATTATTAAATTGAAATACCTAGAACAATTGAAAGAAAATACCTGACTAATTTCTATAAACATGATAAATTTGCTGTACAGGCTTTATTATCTGGTATTCAATGATTTTACTGTTCTCTGTAAAATTAAGATTTTTTGCTTTATTTCTGTAAAAAGCAGGAAACTCTGACGGGCAGATTGGCTTTTGACATTTTCAGCATTGCTCTAAAACATTCCCATTTTTATAATATTTTATACCTTATTAATCTATTTTTATCATCAAATTCTCAAAACCTTACGTTTTTGTCGTGTCTCAGCGATATCTATCGCAATTAAGCGTGAGGTCGTGTAATAACCGCACCGCGCACGACTAATTGTCGCGATAATTGCGCGACGGTTGCCTTCCGCTCGCTCGGCTCGCTCCGCTCCTTCCGCTCCTGACAGCGGCAGAGGAAAGAAAGGATGTGTTGGCGCTGCAAAGGGCAATGAGATATTTTGGTATAGGTATGCTTTTAGATGATGCTGACGAATTCGTGTAGGTTGGTGTTCTACTGAATCGCCAATGTTTGCAAGTTCAGCTCTTGGTTGGTTAAACATGGCAGATCCTCAAAAGAAACATAACAAAACATTACATCAGGCCTGTAATCTCCGAAGGATTAGGCAGAGGTGTACCTAACAGTACGCCAACATTTCTCCGGTTATGTTTAAGTCCCATGTAATAGGGGCGAGCCTATTGCCATCAACCGGGTACAAATCCAGACTCTATGGCTGTGCACTTTGCCCGACCTGGGAATCGTACCCAGGACTATATTTTATTTATTTATTTTATTTATTTATTCAGAAGTATACATACATTTTAAACATTTAAGTTGGTGCCAACATAAACTCATTAGAGTTTTACCGTGCACCAAGATCATCGACTACATAATTTAGAATTAGATCTACTTAGGTGTGGGTACTTAGTTAAAAATAAAGAAACGACTACAAAAGTTACAACGGGTATTTGGCGAAATAATATCTAATACATACCAACGAGCGAACTTCGGTGACCAATCCGACCGTTCGTTCACAAGAATCAGAAGTAGTGGAGGAAGTTTTAAACGATACAGGTTGTTCCCAATAGTATATTACTTAATAATATTTGTTTTTTTTTATGTTATGTTATAATTGCTATATATTACTATATTACTTTTGCTTTTAATTCAATATTATTAATATGCATCTTATCTAACTTCGGTATTAATATTTTGTAAAAAATGTTGCTTTAATTTGTATTTTATGTTTTTCTGAGTTAATTTATCCCTCAATGCTATAGGTATTTGATTAATAAGGTAAGGTATTATATACTTTAGCTTTGCTTATGATCAACAGTAGCGCTTGCGACCACTACACCAACGAGACAGTCGAACGAAACAGTTACTCGATAAACAAAAAAAGTACACGGCTCATAGTTGGTATCTATGTAGTTATTAAAGTTTTAGTACTTAATTAATGATGGACTAACTAATTTTATTGTTAAAAATTACAATGGTTCAAAATCGAGCACAATACCTACATAAAAAAATACCGTTAGATAAAAATTGTATTTTGTAGAAAAAATAAACAAACAAATATCGTTTTACAGGCAATTCTACAAATTCCCTCAATAAATTTCAATTACTTAGATGTATTTTTATTTTCCAATTCACAAAACTACATTTCGTGCTTTTATTATAATTAAAATATTGCTCAAAGTTAAAATAGACAAGTTTAAATTCATTTACAGATAGCGTCTACATTGCCATTTTTAATTTGTCAAAATTATAATTTACGGCCGTTCAGCCCTCGTAGCGAAATAAATTATTATAACATCTTAGCTAGCAGAGAGAATTTGAAGCAATATTTCTAAAGTGCTGCTATGTTGGTGAATAAATGTAAAGGAATAAGTCTGGTGTTAGTGGTCGTGCATAATTATTGTGTACCGCTAGTCGCTGAGCCGCCGAGCCTGCTCCTCCGTCGACCCGCAGCATTTTAGCGGTACACTACGCTTTCGAGAGATCTTTATGCATGCTTGAATATATTTTTGTCTTCATTATTTTTGGACAGGTTTTTCAAGATATCCTTTACCATTTTCTGTGTGAAATACTGTCTTAAGCAAAATAAAGCTATAACATTCCTTTGACCACTATTATAAAAACGTATTGATCCCAGAATAGAAAAGTCGTCCCAATTTAATCAGTTGTCCCCGTATCAAGCTTACTCTAATCGCCACAGACGGACGTTGACCAAGGCAAGTCGCGCCACGACACCCACTCTAGAGAACATAATATTCATGAACACTTGAACATTTATGCAAAATCCCCTTGTGCATCCCTTATTGACGCTTCATTAAGCATTACTAATCAGCAGAGTCTTCTGAATACCGCTATAAACACCCTTAACACCGCGACCCTGCCCTCGAAATATTTTTCCTATAGCGGGGCACACTGGGGACACTGGGGTACAGGAAAACAGGCAAAAACCCGGGGTATTTGCTTATGATAATGATCTGATGAATATTCAAGCACCCTGAAGCTTCACTTGCGTACCGCATTATAATTATGGGCGGCGCATTAATTTTGTTTTGTTTATTGTTACCGATTTAGTTGTTGGATGTGGAACAACTTGAATAAGCTTTTGTGTGCAGAGACATGATCTCGTGATTATGAGCTCTACTTTGTCACGTTCTCAAACACAAATAAGACAACAAGTAGCAAACACTCCACTCTCAAAAAGAGCGAAACATTTTGCTGACAAGCTTTTTCTTTCTGGTTGGACCATTCGCTTCTCTTTTGCTCAAAGTTAGGTAATCCGACGCGCCTGTAAAGTGATCATTTGCAGGAATAACGTACCACGTAACTTCCCATACCTTTTGGAAAAATATAATACAATTTTGCACGACCTCAAAATCGACCCTAGGACCACAGCAGTAGCTTGCGATTATGAAACGAAATACAGTTTCAGCAGCCAGAGTTTATTTGCACGTCGAGTGCTGTCTGGGTACAAAAATATATAATTTGAAACACTTTGTTAAAACGAAAGCTAGGAATGTTTAGTTAGTTGTTCAAATACTTCACTTAGGCCACGATCACTTAGACCGGCTGTGGTGAGACCGGCCAGAACGTTACTGCTAAATATACGACTAAATAATATTATGTGGTTAGCAGTTAAATAAATTGTATGTGTGAAGGTTTTGCTCATGATTCCCAGTAGAGTTCACAGTTAAATCACGTCAACCACTAATTATTTGAGGTTATCAATGTCATTATTATAAAAGCAAAATGTTTAATTATAATCATGTAAATCTAGATTTACATGATTATAATTAAACATTTTGCGGTGCAGTTTATGTAGAGATACGTATAACACATAAGTCTCTGTTATTATACCTAGGTATAATAACAGAGACTTGTGTAGCATTAGTTTATGTAGAGATACGTATAACACATAAGTCTCTGTTATTATACCTAGGTATAATAACA
This sequence comes from Xestia sexstrigata, assembly GCA_941918905.2. Lineage (NCBI taxonomy): Eukaryota > Metazoa > Arthropoda > Insecta > Lepidoptera > Noctuidae > Xestia > Xestia sexstrigata. Next base: position 992,294 of record OW799201.2, on the reverse strand, counting down.
GAGACTTGTGTAGCATTAGTTTATGTAGAGATACGTATAACACATAAGTCTCTGTTATTATACCTAGGTATAATAACAGAGACTTATGTAGTTATACGTATCTCTACATAAACTAATGCTATTTAATAATATAGTGGTTTCGAAGTATAATTAATATCGGTATAATATTAGTGATGAATAAAATAGCACACCGTTTAACATTCCTTCTTTTTCATGAAACTGAATACCGATTCAGTTCCACGAAAAAGGAGGTTATCGCTGCTTAACTGGCTAATTGCAACAATTTTGGGAATTTTCACGAAACCAACCACAAACAACTAACCTTTACCTGATATGGTAATCCAACCTGAAATATGATACTAAACGATCGTTTAGTATCATATTTCAGGTTGGATTACCAGATCAAATCAAAAGAAAAGAGAAATCGATCGATTTCTACACTTATTATTATCAAAATGAGAGCTCAGCATAGCTGTGTTATTTATCCCTCTCGCTTTCTGAAGAAGCAATATATGAAATTACACAATTTTGAAACAAAAGTTTATGTTATTCACAGAACCAAAACGGTACTGTTTCACAATAACAACAGTAGCTAGGTACAGTCATGAACTAATAAGTATACACTTATAAGTATACTTTTCTCCTTCTGTATTTATTTGATTTTCTCCTTATTCGTTACGAAAATATTATTTCGAAAACCTGCGACCACTATTGTGATTTTGGTCTAACTATTGTCATTCCCATAGAAAATTTGGCCGGGTGTATACACTACGAGTGTGTGTACTTACATGAAAAAATGCGTCATACTAACTTTTCGAGTACCAAGGCACTTACAAGTAGCAAACATTTCAGGATAGAACTGTTCCCATTAGGAGCATTTTAACGACGTTTCTTTTAAGATGATCACTCGTCGCTAGGAGCCGGAAGTTCTTGGTTTTTTTTCCAGGCTTCACCGAGAAAATAGGTTTTGAACTTGGACACTTACTGAAGACATTTAAAATTTCTTTGAAACTGTCGGAGAAAGATTAAATTCTAACTAGAATTTCTGTTTGTTAATCTACGTCCGTTTATCATGTAATTAATTATTATGTCTCGTAAGTTTAGTGGTCACAAGAACTTCTGCTGAGTGTGAAGTTTTGGATTATTTTCCCAGGTCGGGCGAAGTATTATAGGGTTTCCCATTTATCTGTAGCAGCCCAGATTCTGAATTTGTGTCCAGTTGACAGCAATGCTCCTATAACATGGGATTTATACTTGGCGAATTAAGGATAAACTAATGGTACACCTCTGCCTAACCTTCCGGGAATTACAGGCGTGATGTTATATTATGTAATTACTTTGACTGGTAATCTAGATAATTAACTTTCAGAAGTAGTTACTCAACTTGATTTTGGCTTGTGACATTTTATCTCTAAAGAATTATTGTCAGCAAAAATAAAACAATACCATTCGAACATGTTTTGGTCACGATTTAGACGCGCACGACTAAGTTTATGAGATTTATGTAACCCACTGTTTTCGTCACCAAGATTTATCGCAAGCACCGAACACATAAAGTCCTGACCTGGTATTTATTCCACCTAGAGCTAGACAAACAGTTCAGTTATGAAGCGATCTAACATTTGATACGCAGACGTGGAAAAATTACATTCCAGCTTTACACAATGAATCGCGCTAAATAAGTAAATATATTCCAGTCTTGTCAGGACTATGAATACGCGTTATTCTCGGCGGGCGAGGCTATGAATACGAGCTGGATTAGGGCGAGGCTGATAACTAGCTTTGTTGTTTTAGGTATTTGGAATATTAATGCTGTTTTTGTAAAGTTTTATTGCGATAAACTTTGTCTATTTCAACATTGTTATCTCTAACTGGTTGAGCAGTTAAAATTATTCTAGTTAAAAGTTGTTTCGAAAGTTGATATAATTAAACAGTTAATAAATTGACTATTACAAAGTTTCTAATATCGAAGTCACCGCTTCCTTTCTATGAGTTTTGTAACAAAATGGCGCGCTTGTTATCCTCGGATGAAATCTGATTTTTGGTCCTTTGAGACCCATTTACAATTTGTATCGAATTTCTGCACACAAACCTCGATAAGTACCTAATATAAAGTTCAATTATCTTTAATTTGTGAAAGCACAAGTTTTTTTCACATTTATTTCTTTTCTTCATGAAGGTCATATTACAAGTTATTTACTCCACTCAATAATCCCCAGCCATCCATACTGTTAGCCTGTGTTGGTGTACGTTAGTCGGTAACCTTTCAGCCGACAAGTGACAGATGTGGGAGATAAACCTCTCGGTCAGTGTTTGTGTTCCAGTGTGTTTGTCGAAGATATTTGCTCAATTGTTTGTTCAAACATCGAGCATGTCTGTTAGGTATTAGGAGATATTGCTGTTTTTGAGACGACGTATCTGTTGTTTGATTCAGTATTTACTGATGTATATGTATCTCTTTTGTTTTATTTTGTATCTTAGATATTGTGGAATAGTTTAATATTGAACAGTATATATTTGGCTTGTTGGTTGCCTTATCTTGGGTGACATTCATAGATCTTTGATAGTAGCTACGGGCAGTCGGACTCAGAAGTCTGAAAATGTGATAACCAGTCTTACTGAAGGTTATCGGGCTACTTCATAACTGGGTTGTAAAGATTAGATAGACAGTCGTTTCATGTTCAATACTGGTGTTTGGTTTGTATCGTTAGACTGGAATCTGACTCATACCTTATGATGTTGAAAAAGGGCATACGATTACGAAAACTTGATAATTATAGTTTATTGAGTTTCAGTATTTAATAAATATGTTTGCCTTTTCATTACTAGGGGTTATTGTCCTTCCTACCCAATAAACAATACAAGTGTTGTATCTTAAAAATGTGCCACAATATCGAATCTCTCCCTCCCACTTCCTTGACATTTAAATGACGAGGACAGCTAAAATTGATGGCGTTACAACAGCGTCGCTTTTTATTAATACGGAGAGTTATATTTTTTTTTTTTTTAGTCTATGTCTAAGCTTTTCACGACATATCGGGCTGAACCCTTCAAAATGTTGTCAATGCAACTCTACTTTATTACCAGCTAAAAATTAACGCCCCCCAAGTCGATTTCAATTATAATGCTTCGTTATACTTTATATCTGTTTGTTTGCACCCCTAGGAGTTGATAATTTGTGCTCCAGAACTTTAATTTGCGTAAAATTCCACGGGGTTGATTTAGGTATCAAGGGGTGAAGTTCTATAATTCGTAACGATGTTAATTCTATGGTTTATGGGTGGTGAGCACGTTTATTTGCTAGGTGGCAAGAGGGTGATAGAAACTGTCTAGCTATGGAAATTAAGAGTTGTTTCTTGCCCGCGGTTGCCTGCCTGTTACTGTTTCACTATATTATGTGTGGTTTAGAAAATGGCATGTTTTATGATTCCCAGTAGTATGTTCATGTAGAATAATATCTAACAGCGGGCGGAATCACGGGGAAAAGCGAGGTATTGTGTTTTTGCAATTACAAAAATCCATAAAATCAAAGTTTACATAAACTGTAAATGAATTGTCCAAAACCACGGTTTCACGTAGCAAATATTACGTAAATACAGTTCCCTTGTACGTCGGAGCCACACTAAATACACGGAAATGTCGAGTTAACTTTTTTCCGGAAATAAATACAAACAACACGTGTAAGCCTTTTATAAACAGAAACTTCCAATGCACGTTTTTAGGGTTCCGTACTCGAAGGGCAACCAACGGGACCCTATTACTAAGCCTTCACTGTCCGTCCGTCCGTCTGTCTGTCAGCGGTCTGTAACTCATGATCCTTACCTAATAGGTAGACAGTTGAAATATTCACAGAATGTGTATTTTTGTGGCCGCTTTAGCAAAAAATAAATAAAAAATTAAAGGTTATCCCCTACTACGATGGTACGAAACCCTTCATACGCGAGTCCAACACGCACTTGGCCGGTTTTTTAAATAAAAGACAAACCCATCCCTGTAACAGGCTACAATATTATAGAAGTATAAAGACACAACTGGACTGAACACTAATCTATACATACTAATTGTATAAATCGGACAGTAACCGTCCGTTACAGTTTCATGCTTCGGCTGAACGGATTTCAATGTTGGCACAAACATGAACCTGACCAGTGCAGTGTTACGAAATAAGAACTTAAACTCAAACTCAAAGCATTTATTTCAATTAGACCATTACGGCACTTTTGAATGTCAAAATTACAAATAAAAAACAAAGCTACTGTCCCAGTCACAAGGCATAATAACTTGAGAAAGTACTGTAGTTGCCCATTCCCTAGCGTAGATCTCTATGGAGAAGAACGGGCAAGAAACTCCATGGACACTCTTTTGAATCAAAATACACACATCAAAAGTATCTAGGGATCAACATATATTTTTGCAATAACTTTTCTCCTGATTGATATTAATTAAAATTTTCTTTAAGGATTCATCAAATAAAGTGTTTTCGTTTGTCACAGTAACGATAAACCAAGTCACCTTTGCATTAATAAAGAAATTTGCCATTTTCCTAATAAAGGGATTTTTGACATTTGAACCACTAACATTAAAGTTCGAAAAAAAGACTGAAATAACAGTTTTCTTTAAAATTTTATTGGGTAACTTAAACAATTAATAATCCGTGTTTCTACCGCGAACACTAACAACACAAGAACATCGGTTTGGCATACTCAAAATGAGTTCATCCAAATCACGCTGTGGAATGGCCGCCCATGTTCGTTGCAACAACAAAAAAAGGTCTTCTTGCGACTGGATACCCTCCATATTCGGCAGAGCTCTTCTCTGTAGCATATCCCATGCATGCTCAATCGGGTTCAAGTCTGGCGACTGAGCAGGCCAGGGCAGGACATTGATGTTAGCTGCGGCGAGAGTCTGTCTTACAACTCTTGCGGTGTGCGGTCGTGCATTATCATGCATTAACTGAAATAAGGGACCGATTTGCACTTGTAGAGGAACGATGACGTCTGATACAATCGTCTCAGCATAAATTTGAGCGTTGAGGTTGCCTCTGATCCAAATCAACTCAGTTCTTCCGCCGATCCAAATACCCGCCCATACCATGATGGTTCCACCACTATAAGGATGGACTTCCTGGCAGGATTTTAATCGCTGTTGGCGTCCAGGGGTTCTCCAGTGTCGTATACGTCTTGTATCCGGTCTCATACCAAAACGAGACTCATCAGAAAAGCACACGAAACGCCATTGTTCTTCTGCCCAATTTCTGTGTTCAAGAGCCCATTGATATCGAATCCTACGATTGTGCATTGCTATAGGTGGTACCCGTAGCGGTCTTCGGGAATGAAGGTTCACTTCATGCAAGCGGTTTCTGACTGTTTGGTCGCTAATTAAGTTCCCTGAAGAGTGATGAAGCCTCACGGCTAACATCATGGCGGTTATTGTTGGAGCTCTTCGAGTTAAGATTTGAATGTATCGGTCTTGTCTCCGTGTGGTGCAGCGATACCGTCCTCCATGGCGCTCAGCCACGGTACCAGTGCTTCGGTAACGTGTCCAAAGTCGACTGATAACACTCTGACTTGTATTCAGAGCTAAAGCTACAGTACGTTGCCGGGAACCAGCTTCTATCATTCCCACGGCTCTGAGCATTTCTTCCCTGCTTAAATGACGTCGCCGCTCCATAATAACGTTGGTTTTAATCAGTAGTAGGGAAACAGTAGCACTAATAATGTCTTCAATGCGTTGTATGTTTTTATAGGGAAAATATTGACAGCTTATTTTCATCTTTTACTCGAATTTGATTGTGAGTTCCTGATTCAAATTATGAAATGCACCAAAAAGGATCCATATAAATTTATAAAATCATAAATTTATTACAAAGCCACATCTCAATCTCAAGAAATCCGCATAAAAATGCTTGATCCCTAGACATTTTTGATGTGTGTATATTGTTACAAAATCTTGGATACATCATTAATTTTGAAATTATACATATATGTGAGAACGATGTAGAAAGACGTGCACATTAGGAGCGTCCAGAGTAGAAAAAGACAACAATTTAACAACAAACGATTTAAAATGAACCCTGGCAGCCAAGAGATGACCAGTCCCAACTGACAGCGCCCGCTCACGAACATGACGCGCACGATAAGATACTTTTTACCCCTGTAGCATTTTCTCCGTGAAATAATTTGCGACATTCACGCGAGAAAAACCCCGGGTAAAAGTACCTATTTATGTAAGTACATACACAATGTATGACCAGTGAAAACCTCTTCAAAATAACACATTTTCTTGTACTACTAAAACCCTTTACATCATAAGTCATGCTATATAACACACATAGGTAATTTGAGTAGGTACATTATTCTTCGTCTGAACACTAAACACTTAATATTTCAGTATCTCAGTACATTTCCCTACACGCTAACTGAGACACAATCAATTATTTCTGCCTACCCTCTGGGAAATTTTTTAACATCCCCCTAAAACGCTGGCCACCCCATCCACTAATATTATGTGTATCTAGAATAATTTACCGAATAATATGTTATTTTTGCTAAGTTTATCGAAGTAAATAAGAGTATTTACTCATGTTTACCTTCCTTGGGGTCTGTCGTCTTTACAGGCCCCTATAGGGTATGTTATCTATATAAATGTATGTATGTAACGTTTATCGCTTCCTTGTTGGGTAAACGAAGATATGAGGGAAAATAATTGGAGATAATTCTAGGGTAAATACAAATATATACAAATACATATAGAAACTATAATTGATTTAGATGATTGAGTTTAGTTAGTTAAGCCTTTTTTATCAGTCTATTCTTACAACATAACATAAAACACTCGATTAGAACTTAAACAGGGTCCCAGATATCCTTAATAACAACTGAGCAAGCGGCTCAGATGTTAGGTATCCAGAAACGACGGTGCAAAGCAGTCATCTTTGGAGTGGGGCAAAAAGAAAACAGTTGTAAGGGGATGATACATATACAGTGTGCTTTAACATAACAACTTTGAATTCGAATCTGATATGCTCATCATGAACGAACTTATTAAAAGTCTGCCGAATCAAACATTCGCTAAGCCCAATTGGACTTACGTAAGAAACATTAATTTAGCTGACCCGGAATTCTACAAAAGTTGACCAGTTGAAATGCTTTTCGGGGCAGATATTTATGCTAACATTATACTAGGCGGAATCATAAAAGGTAAACATGGCACAGCCGATGGCCCAACAAACACAGCTGGGATGGTTACTATGCGGTAACGTTAAAACATACCAATGTAATGTGGTTCTAAATAACTTAGAGGAGATCAAGAAATTTTGGGAAGTTGAAGAGATTGTAGAACCTTCAAACCTATCAGTAGAAGATCAGGAATGTATGGACTGCTACACAAAACAACAAGAAGAAACAGTGAGGGTCGCTATGAAGTCAGAATACCACTAAAAGAAGATTTAAAACAGCAATTAGGCTTTTCCAAACCTGTGGCTATTGCTCAGCTAAAGAATTTGGAAAAACGCTTAGAAAAACAACCAACTTTGGCTGAAAAGTACAAGGATTTTATGAAGGAATATGTCGTGTTGAACCACATGAAACCGGAACATAAAAACAATAGCATAACACTCAAATGCTTCTTGCCGCACCACGGCGTGCAGCGAGAAGATTCTTCAACAACTAAGCTTCGTGTGGTATTTAACGCATCCGCCAAAACATCCACCAAATACAGCTTAAATGCCGTCATGCTAAAAGGGCCCAATCTACAAAAGGATCTACAGGCAATACTGCAACGGAGACAATATCCCTTTGCCTTCACTGTGGACATAGAGAAGATGTACCGTCAAATCTTAGTTAACCCAATTGATCAACATTTACAAAAAATCGTTTGGCGTGAGTCATCAAAACAACCGATCCAAGTTTATCAACTGAACACGGTAACATACGGGTCAAAGGCCACACCGTTTTTGGCAATTATGACCTTGAAACAGCTGGCAGCAGATGAACGATCCAAGTTTCCAAAAGCGGTGGTTGTCCTGGAAAACAGTTTTTATATGGATGACCTGTTACACGGATGCTACAACATAGAACAGGGTAAACAATCAATAAATGATTTAATTCAGCTATTGCAATCAGGCTTTAATCTTCGAAAATGGTCGTCGAACAATCAGGAATTATTAGAGAACATATCAACAAGTCAGGGGGAGTGTTTACAGCTTCAAAAATGATGACATGTTGAAAACCATAGGGTTATGCTGGAACCCAAATGGAGATGATTTACATTCCGTTGCGAATTTTCCCAAATAACCACAAAACCAACTAAAAGGAGCTTACTATCGGAAATATCGAAGTTATATGACCCTCTTGGTTGGCTGACACCAACGAATACTATCTACGAAACTAAAACTATTATTTGTATGTATGGAAACATGATCTACAGTGGGATGATAAACTATCAGATGACATACATAACCCGGCCTACCTAACGCTACTAGAACTGCGAAAATCCAAATCAGCTATTATAAAACGAGTGCAAAGTACAGAATTTACGTCAGAGATTGAAATTTTTAAAATAAATGGGAATGTCGCAACAAACAGCAACTTTTTTAAATTTAAAGCCATACGTAGATTAAGGTGGATTTCTCCGAGTGGGAGGACGTTTAAGGAACGCGAATATGAGCAACAAAATGAAACATCTTAAAATAATCGCTGACAAGAGTCGATTGGCGGAGCTATACTCATAGAAGAAGCTGATCAGTTAACATTCCATGGGGGTCCTCGACTGACATTAGCTGCTCTCAGACAACAATACTGGATAACGAGCGGGTATAGTACGACCAAAAAACAGTTAAGAAATTGTGTAACTTGCCGGAAGTATAAAGCAAAGAAGCAATTTCAATTGATTGGTGACCTTCCCGCAGCTAGAGCCAACCCTGCCTCTCCATTCTACCAAACTGGAGTGGACTACACAGGTTTTGTAAACATCAAGGCAAACAAGGGGAGAGGGGTAAGAACACTGAAAGGCTACGTGGATGTATTCATATGCATGGACAGTTCATTTGGAATTGGTGTCTGACCTTACTTAGTTCAGCATTCTTAGCTGCACTTAAGAGAATGGCAGCCCGGAGAGGAACACCACATAACTTGTATAGTGACCAAGGAACCAATTTCATCGGAGCTAATAGGTTGCTGCAAGAGGAGTACAACCAATTACAACAAGTATTCGGGGATAGATGCCAGGCAGAAATCGCTGAAATGAACATCAAAAACTTTTGTCTGAATGGCAAGGTAGGTGGGATAATTCCATCAAGGGCCGACACCTCCACCAGTTCTTTCCATCCGTTCGTGAACGGCTGGCCAGGACATGGTTGGAGGTTGATCACTGTGTTGCCCAATTTCTCACCGGTCATGGTAACTTTAAGAGTAAATTATTTTCCTTCAAGCTTGTTGACTCGCCTTTTTGTCAATCTTCCACATCTGACTGCGAATATGAACAATCAGCACATCACAGTTTATGGGAGTGCAGTCTTTGGCAGAATGAACGCAACATTATGTTGGATAGTGTACAGGTTACATCCGGAGTTATTTACTATACAGACCTTGTGGAAACTAGAACAAATTTCCGTGCGTTCAAGCGTTTTTGCCATACCTATTATTGGAATCAAATATAACAGCTCACAACTTAGGACCCATTAATGTTAATATTTATCCGTGGTGCTAGGCAACTGGGCCTATCCCAGTTGTAAACGTCCCTTTGTGCCTATTGGCCTTGTTTCGTTCTGTCTCCTGCTGAAATGGAGGGAAGTGGAAATTACGGTTTTTTCCTACTCCTCCACTATACTTTTCTGATTAATTTCGTTGCGGGATCCAAGACAGTTAAATTCATTCTCTGGGACTTCGTCGAGCTTTATTGTCTCGGCGCTTTTCTGGTGGTCGCCACTGTTGATTCTGGCTTTCAGGAGTTACAGTGGTTTGGGAACAGTGTGGCGGGCTTGTCCCAAAAAAAAAAAAAAATCCAATGGCATTTCAATGTTCCATCTTGGCGGTGGCGGTGGCGGGCTGTGGGAAAGACCCGTCCGCAGTCTGAAGTTCTACCTGAAAAGTACTTAATACCGACTGACCCGCAGCTTCAGTGACCACACAGTGATCCAACCATCGCTGGCTACCGTGCGCATCACTAACAAATGATTACAAATGATATACCATCGCGGACTTTTTTGTAGACCATTTTAAGGTGTACAATACTGTAGTACATTATTTTGATCTATCTCGTAGGGTTCAGCCAGCGTTTGCAATGTAAGCGCAAAAAAATGTGTTTATTTAAGACATCACATTAGAAACCTCTTAAATTATCAGTGTTTCTCTACTATTTTATGCATGTTATATACATATAAACCTTTCTCTTGAATCACTCTATCTATTAAAAACACCCGCATCAAAATCCGTTGCGTAGTTTTAAAGATCTAAGCATACATAGGGACAGACAGACAGCGAGAAGTGACTTTGTTTTATACTATGTAGTGATAGTGAAATACTACACCGCTACAGCAAATTTACCTGCTATTAATATTCGCTGTATTATCTTTAATAAAATGTACATTAAACATTTTTCTTTTGAATTATACTAAACAATAAAAGTATTATATTATATGGCTAATAACAATCTTATGACCTATTTAGAGCTTGTAATTGGGGAATAAAAGTATTAGAATAAAAACATTAATTTTATTTAAATTTTCTTTTACGTATTTCAATATAATTTAAACGTCAAAAAATTATACGAAATATTAATGAAAATATTGGGCGTTAGCTCCGTACACGTAAAAATAATAAAATCGGTGTTGCCTGATTGAATGTCGCTAAATTGTCGCTTGTCATGGTAATTGTTGTCCCGCGGAAAAACGTCGTTCCTACAAAATTATTCATACACATGATTGATTTAAAGATTGTGGTCGGAATTATTTTAGTGATTGTGTGTGTTAAAATAATATTTGAGGTCGGTATTTTTTTAACAATATTTTTTACGTTTTGTAAACTGTATTTTATACCTTTGTCGTGTACCTACTAAAAGTTAGGTACATATATTAAAATCACCTAATTCTCATTAACCATTATTTACGCAACCCTGAAAGCAAATTTATATCTAGCATGAATCGTACTACGGCCTACGCTTGTAGGTCATGTTAATTTTACTAGTAAACAAACTACATCTGTATAATTCTAATGAAAATCACTTTAGAAAAGCTGTGTTTTAACCTCTTAGTCCCAAGTGTACCGAAAACGGTACCAAATCTCATTGCTGTCGAACCCCAGGGCACAGATAATATAATACTTCGTACCCGGGGTATCGTTCTCCCACACCTCGTAATAACTTAAACCTTATTTTTACGCAAAATGTGTCTCTAAGGCAGTGGTTCCCAACCTATGTTCCGCGGACTACCGGTGGTCCGTAGGAGCCTCGAATATGGTCCGCTTAAGGTTAACATCACAAATAGGTAGACTGAGCGACATTTCACATTTTATGTGTTTAAGTGAGTTTTACAAAAGTCTGAAATAGTAGGTATAGTAGGTGTAGGTATTCTTACCTTCTTTCAAGAATACAGGATGAAACTCAATAATCGCTTCAACGAACGCTATCTCCTTTTGAACACGATTACACAATTAGTGTCGGCGTAAAGTCTAAGCTCTTGATCCAGACTAAAGTTATTAAGCAGACTACGCAGATCTTAAGTCATGCATAAGTTAGAATGTACGTATGTTGCTAGGTAGGGGGATATGTGGAGGCGCTTGATATGATGAAACGTTTATTATATTTGGAGCTCGGAATTAATACCCACATATTGTGCTTATGAAATTATATTAAAGTAGTGAATTACAGAGCGTCGAAACTATGTATTTGACACGACAGATTTTTTTCTTAAATGATTTGTTTTCGTAACTTTATGTAGAACTGAACTAGAATGTTCATAACGTCTCTTGAGGTCACCCGTTACAGGTTGTCGACTTCTACTACTCGACGAAAAATATATGACACGGAGCTGGGGCAAGATATTGTAATCAAAAATTTTTTTTTCTCCTCTTTTTTCCATCGTTTTCTTGAGCAAAAACATCATTGTTATTCACCGGGCGTGCTAGACGAGTTATAGGAATAGTCGCCCTCGCGAATTGCTTTGCAACTGTAAGTTTGAATGTGACTTGCACGTCATTTAACAACAAGTTCTATTTGTCCATGTGGCAATTATACAATAATAAAATTGTAAAATAAGTTCAACGTCAGTTATAAGTTTCAATTTGCTAAGATTTTTTGTCAACAGTAATAAAACAATTAGAAAGAACAAAAAAGAATGAAAAACGAATTCTGCACAAATAAGACGCACATTATACATAACGCATTAAACTTAAACCAGTTATAAGTAGTAAAAAGTGACAGATAAAAAAACATTGTGTATTAATTACAATTAGGTACCGGTACTCCTTCCATTCATTATCTCCATACAAATTTTTGGCCGCAAGATGTGGTGTTCCGTCGCTTCCGCGAACTAATTCCACAAGAACGCACAAAACATCGTGCAAGTGTGAAGTGAACTAATATTTTGAACTTTTAAGTTACATAAACTAGCAAAAATTTTTATTAGTATGTATACATATTTATGTTAAGGTAGGTATTTATCTATGGGACTTTGTTACCTGAAATAAATAAAAGGATTATTATTAAATTAACTTAAACGTACTTAAAAAGTGTTTAACACACTAATTTCAAATTGGACAGCCTATTGTTAAACGATCAACGCGCCGAGGGCAATAACTTTGAAACCTTCAAATGTAAGTGTATAATTTTAATTAATTATAGTTTAATTTAGTAGCTTAATCAGCTATTTTAGGTTCGGCTTCTAATCTGAATGGTAGACCCATTTAATACGTACCAGCATTTTCTGCGGAGCGACTGTCCAAATAGACAACTGTTGCTGGGTTACGCAATATCAGTGATAAAGACTTGTAAGAATATGTTTCAGTACTAGATAAGTTTGATGATGATAATTTTCACTACTTGACCTGAAAACTATGTATTTGTCATGATAGATTTTTTATTAAATGATTTGTTATTGTAACTTTATGTAGAAAGAAGCACGCACAATCAAAGTTTGCGTTGCGTATTCATAACGTCCCTTGAGGTCACCCGTTACAGGTTGTCGACTTCTACTGCTCGACAAAAATATATGACACGGAGCTGGGGCAAGATATTGTCAGCAAGCATTAATTGTATTCTCCTCTTTTTCCCAACGTTTTCCTGAGCAAAAACATTTTCACTACTTGACCTTGGGCCCTAGACAACTGTAACATTAAGTATGAACTTTTCTTACGAAAACTAAACATTCAATACCATGCGAATCAACGAGAAAACCTGCGAGGAGGACAAAAAGAAAACATCTGCAATCTTATTGTTATCCGATATTGACCCGGAGCACTCTCGAGGTCGCCTTATAAATTGAATAATTCATAGGAAAACGCTTCCAAATTAATTTATAGAGTGGATAATTACACGCCTACGGGGAAAACTCCATTTGAATAATGTAATTATGACCGTATGCCGTAAGAATAAAGCCAAATTGTGATAAATTGTAGGAAATGGGCAAATGTATTAAATGGGCGTTTGTTATTAATGTTTTTTTCTGAGCTGGACTTTTATTTCCTAGATTAGGGCATTAATCAAAGAGGTTAGGACAATTAGTGCACAATAGCGGCGCGCGGCGGGGGCCGAATGCCAATGGAGCCGCGATTGTGCTCAGTGTGTATTGTGCTTCATTATGCTAGCCTCACAATCGTACCTGTTACTATTTCAGGGAGGTAGTTACTTTGGCATTGAACTTTACATTAATTAAATAAATGACTATTCCTTTATCCAAGTGGTGAACCAAAAGAAACATTTTATGTATAAATAACATTACTTACTATATATTTTTTCCTGTCATTTTGAATTGTTGAGATCGTTTTGCTACATTCATGATTTACTTATGTTGTTGAAAAACAGACAGTTATTAAAATTGAAACTAACCCAAAGTACTTGACTTATAAACTTTGCTTTAAAATCAGCAAAAGCCTAGTCCTAATAAGACTTAATTGTAGTGTATCACATATAAACTTGTGTTGCTCGGTTTTGTAAGCCCAGTTTAATGGGTCGAGATCAAAGGCCCTCCAGGCTGAAATCCCTTTGTTCGGCAGACGCAAACGCGTGCGTTCACGTCGGAGCTAACCACGAACGCGGCGGTTAGCGTTAAGCCGCCGCACAAAGCTCGCCACTTACATAATGTGAGGCAAAAAGTTGGACACTACGCCGTATTTATGAGAAGGTGTATTAATGTTCATAATAGATGAAGCTGGATAAATAATGGAGGAAGCATAAAAGGTAGGAATGATAAAAGTGGAGATCAAGGTTGGCCAGGACCAGACACATTGCCTGACGTGATTTGAAATAGGATGGATCGAAAATATTGTTCAAGTTCCTGTGAACACGCTTTCGCACTTATCTAGACGTCGTTTGACGTTAATGAACCGTTAACTAACTATTGTTTAAATTGGTACCTACGTAATGTTTACCAACAGAAAGGAGGTAAAGTTAAGAATTCACGAAATGGGCTAAATTGCCCAAAACATTTATATTCTTACTAGCTGTTGCTCTCGACGTCGTTCGCGTGGAGATTTTAATGTGTACGAAAAAAAAATAGGATATGACCTATTCTCAGACCTACCAAATATCCACAAAAAAAAACATAAAAATCGGTCAAGCCATTTCGGAGGAGTTCGATAACAAACACTGTGACACGAGATTTTTAAATGTTAGATTAGTTTTGACTAACTATTGTACTTGATCTGGTAGGTATTCGTGAGATAATAAATGTATCATCCACAAACGTAAACCTACTTACATAACCTACATGACAATAATACAGTACATGGCGCTTCTATTCTCCAAAAATGTATCAAACATTTTCACAATAGACCGTTGTACAAAAGACTTTTCTTAAAAATTACTGAATAGAGGTGTTTTGCCGTTTAATATAAATTAAAACGTAACACTTATTGTGAAAGAGAAAAAAAAAGAATCTTTTCTGAAGAAAATTTAAAATTGAGCAATTTTGTGTGAGTTTTATTTACAAAACGGCGGAGATTGTTCACCGTTGTGTCTTAGAAATTGTAGACACTGCAATATTGTTTGAGAACCTACCTTTATTAAATTACGCCTTTTTGTCATAAATGTGGACAGGTGCTCCAGATGGCCTAGTTTTAGAATGCTTACTTTCTCTTTTTTCCTTTCAAGATATTTATGTGACTTTACTTAAAGAGCGTGGCTTGTGAGAATTAATTATTCCACTTAAAGCGGCACATCTCTCAGCATTTCTTTTCCACCATCTCTCTGCTTCCCAAAACAAATTAATTTTCATTCATCGTCCAAAATTTAATTCCATAACTCCAAAATTTCCTTTCAGAAGCACAAAACCCCGAAACGCTATACATGGTGAAAAAAAAGAAGCGTAATTTTTTCGTGGAACATAATCACGTCATTAACTGTGAGGGGTGGTATTATGTAATTGGCTCTTTGTGCCGGAAAAGGCACTCGCTACGTACTTTGAAGTGTACTTATTTAGGACTCGGGCATTCTTCGGCGGTGAAGCCGCGGAATTTACATTAGCTATGGCCAAGGGGCTTTATCAAACAGCTGCTGCCCCAGGATTAACCTCTCCGTAATTTGACGGAATTTCGTTCAGTTTGCGAGATATTCTAGCTAGTCTGACGTCCTGGTAGTGCTGGCTTGGCTTGGTGTTAAGAGAGCTGTGGTTTTGTTCGCTGTATTATGTTGATTGTGTGTGGTACTTATCGACGTTGTGTTTCACCATATTGCTCATAACTTATCAAGCTCCATTAGCCTCGTTTCTATTTCACATGTCAAAAACGTTCGTGCCCATTTATAGTTAATGTTTACGATTGAAAGCTTGCGGTCCGCCATCGTAATGTTTTATTTAGTTCAATACTTCTATACTGGGCCGTTATCCTGTCCTTTGTGTAAATACCACAACAGTCACTGTTTTCTTTAGAAACAGTCGTAAAAGTTAACTTTTACGGCTTACTATTTGTGTGAAGAGATAAGATTCTAGTATTTCTTACTTTTGTTTGCTCACTATATTATTTTGCTCCTGGTTTATTACTTTGATAGTACTTTTTGTGACTGGTGAACTATTCAAATGTATCTTCTCAGCATAACATGTTAGTTTGCAAAATCTCATTGTCAAAGCTCTTTTTGGATTAGTATGACCAATTCTAAAACCAAACTAAAAATCTTTTCCAAGTAATCCCATTCGAATCCTCTCAGCCAATAACAATAAACACAAAAGGCCATCAGAATCACTGAGCAGCCCTTCAAACTGCGTGTAAAACAATATCTCCATCCAAACGACTCGCAGGAGTGTCGGTAAATCTGTGCGAGCTGGTCAGTTCCCTTGGAACCTGGCCAGAGGTCCTCCCTCCCGGAGATCGATACCTGCGCCCTCTCAGGCTCTATCGCTGAGTTATGGCCTCTCCTTCGTTTACACGGCGCACTGGATTGCCTCTTTTGTAAAGTTTATGTGAGGATGATATACTTACGTAGTTCGTGGAGTGAGAAATGTTGTGTGTATAGAAAATAATGTTACTGCAACTGGACTATGAGCTCTTGGTTTGTAGGATTTTTTTTAAACGTAGTAATTGTATATTATAACTAGAGATGTAACTACATCTAGGATTCAATTGTTACGTTTCATTTTCAATGGCCACATCAATAATCGTGAGTGTGGTGAAAGTACCGCAGAGCAGGTAAACGAGCCAGATAAACCAATTCGTTATGCATTCCTTTTAAGTTAAAGCTATCTCCCCTCCATAAAGTGAAATTTCAGCTGTAGCCTTGATAAATAGCCACACAACCTTGACATAAAATCCTTATTCAGAATTGTAAACGTTGGATTTAGTTTACTTATTTTATTTGCACGCCGCAGCGTTAAAGTTCAGGACAATTTTCACGCTTAAATGGTGTCAATTCAATGAATCACAATTTTACAAATATCATAAATCCTTATAGAACCAACCTACAAAAGTTTAAAAAAAAATTTATACGTTCGAACATATTTTCATGCGAGAAAAATAAAGTTGGGCTGAGTTCCAGGTCGATGACACGCGAGAGCCTGGCACTAAAAACTCTCTTAGCTTTGTGCGTAAACAAGCTTTAACATAAGTGCTGCTAAAGCTCTGGCATCCATATTTAAACGTGAAGTATGTTTATACACTAATATACGTGTGTATACGAGGGTGTGTACGCAGGCATATTTGTGTATGCCAATGTGTATATCACATTACAAAACAAATGTCGTAAGTGAGAAGACAAATTGAATGCTTCCAAATCCTCCAAATGGAAATATCGGATTCCTCGCTATGAGGAAGAATCTTCTATTGTTTAATATTTATTGTCTTATTTAGTATAAATTGCTGACGGTATTGAAAGCTAACATATATTTTTACTTTTAAAATACGAAGCGAAAACTGTTCTTGGAAATAAAACTAGCCGATAAAAAAATATGAATAATCCAGGTTATATAGTTTTTCGATAACTAAACATTTCGAATTTTATTATAATACTCATACTATTGAACTGTTTTATTAAAAGTTTTTTTAAAGCAAAAGGATTGAAGTTTTTCATTCAAAAACGTTACATTAAAATTTAGTACCGTATTGAATGAAGCTTTTTGGTACTTCTACCTAATGATTATCTTCTCTTCAATTCAATTGGCAAACCTTGTTCACATTTTTCAGAAGAAAAACCTTGCAGTTTTTTTTTAATGTTTCCTTCTCAAGCCTTATTTAGTTGACAAATCCTCCCGCACCCTCACAATGTTGTTTCTATGTGGAGCTAGAGTATACCTACGCGAATATTCGTAGACCCAAAAGTATCTTATAACTGTTTACTTACTGGAGTTTGTTTCGCATCTCGCTTGGAGGTTCCGGATTCAATTCCGCTAGTGTGTTTGTTTCCGCACATACTGTTCAAGTTTACTTTAAAACATTTGCCATATCAAGTTGTACCTTACCAAATTCCGGATTTCATTTAAGAGTTAATTTGTAATCAGAATGTAATATTCGACAATTAACAGAATGATTGGTTGAACTCAAATTGAAACTATTTCAATTTAAGTTGAAAACAAACTTAGATAAAATTTATTTTATCAAGAAACGTTTGTTTGGGAACCTGGTATATTAGGATGTTTTATTAAAAATGCTTAAGCACCTACATTAAAAATACTCTAGAACGGTACCTGAACAAGCACGTGAGTCGTGACTCTTAATTATTAATATTTCGTTTGACCGAGTAAAGGCGGTCGCTTGTATGAATTTTACAACATAATTGCCCAGAAGTACCCCTTCATATACAGGGTGTAAAATACCTCATCACAAAGTCGTCAACCAAGCATTCTGTACATCAAACTAAGTAACTTTACGCACCAATTATTGCTGGGAAACAACGTTTTTTTTTTGGGGTGAAAAATCATGTTTTGTGGTAGAACTCAATGTAATGCACTCAAAACATTGTGCTGATGGATGGATTGAATAGTACGGGGGTCGTGGAGGTGTTTAAAGTCAAACCAAAATATTAAAAAAAAACTTGTCATAAAGTTGGAACTTTGACCCACAACATCTCCGTAACTAGAAGGTTCCCAGGTATGGTGTAGAACAAAACATTGATCGCAATGACGGGCAGAACAAGTGCCTTTCGGCTTCGTTAAGAGGTGTTTTACAACCTTTATGTAGGTATAAAACATCGCATACTTTATGACTCAGCCTATACATGAATTGGTCAGTGACCTCTTGAAACACCGAAGAAACAAAAAACCCATACATAGTACTAGCCAATAGTTTGTAGTCATATAAACGAATAAATTCCTAAACAATATAAATAATAATAAGAGTTAAAGAGTTGGATTATTTATTTTTTATTTTCGACCACAATTAATCACGCTACAGAGGAAGTTAATACAAGATTAAACCAACAATTACAACTCTCGACAAATCCCCATTGTATTATTGTTTTTAATGGAAAAGTTGAAGTGTTTACGCGAACGTTAGTTGTTCCAACTTGCATGATTTACGTACGAAAGTTACGTAAGAGATTGCGGCATGCGTACGCTTTTATCTTGTACGACATTATCCTATTACTCTTGTCGTGTTATAATTCAATTGTCGGTGTTTGGCCAAGGACAGTTTTTGTGAGGCAGTGGAAGCGACGATGTGTTGGTAAACAGGGTGATGGGTTGCTTTTGTGAATATATTTGATGTTTCAAGTGTTTGTTGTGACGTCAATGGAAGATTATGTCATGGTATATTTTATTGCGTTGCGCGAGAATTCTGAGCTTTCTCTTCAGAAATACTACACACGAATACACGCACCGAATCATTCTTGTGATAGGTATGTATCACTACTGAAGTTACTTAAGATAAAATTATTTAAGAAAAATGTGTACCTAGTAATTTAATGTATTTTTATATTTTATTTAATAAAGTAACAATTTACAAATTTATTAAAATAAACTAAACTAACTAACTTAACTAAAAAACTTAAAAAATGGCGTCAAAAAACTCCTCCTCAACACTGTCAACTGGTAATGTCCCCAAGAGACTGGCGGCGTTACCACGCTGTATGGCAATGCTAAGCCTTTGGCCAAGGTAAAAGCCAGCCCTAGGGTCACGGGAAGTGTCAACTAAACGTTTTGAAATATCCTTGAAAAGGCTGTGAGCGCTCGGACCCCACGGTCCTAGAGTTTCAACCCCAAACGGCTCGAAAATATAGTTACCAATAAGGTTACTATATTTTCGCCGCTTGAGGTTCTCCGCAGCCAAAGCAGCAGCCCCTGCACAGCACGACGAATTAGGAAGATGGGAAGGCGCAAGAATATCGACACATGTAGCATCCCACACTAAAGGCCTACCCATCCTCCATGGAAACAAAGACATGCCGTCCGGTCTCTTGCCATCGTCGCGTGCCAAGCCATTGGGTTCTAATAAAGCTGGAACGCCGACGGTGACAAGAGACCGACGGATGATGTCATTTAAATTCGCGTGCCGTGCAAAACGGCCCACACTTCGGCTGCATGACAGGCCGTGGTGTCCAAGGCTGTTGACAACTTCACCACAGTGACAGTGATGAGGAGAGCAACATGGGGCGCCTAGGCGTAGAGCAACAGCGAGGCGGAAAGTGGTGTCGTCGAGCAACGTACCTGTGCTCGACGACGGTAGTGCGTGAAGCCAAAGACCCGACTCCCACTCACCCACAGCCAGCAGGCGTGCTCGCTCAGCAGTAGTAACAGACGTGTTTAGTAGATTGATCTGAACTACTCTGCAGAGCGGCTCGTCCCACCGTCTCTGGGAAAATGGGTAGTCGGGTTCTTCAGAATTCGGGCAAGCGAGTTTCCAGGCGTTGATAGCCTCGGAGAAACACGGCACATCAAAATCAATCAGTGTGGAAGCCAGGATTTTCCTGATTAATTTCTCAGTGCCGTGGACCGAGGATATGTAAGCCGGTAAACTAATACTAGAAATTTTGCGGACGCCGAGCCCTCCCATACGAATGGGAAGAGTAGCTTGGGTCCAGGCTCGGTCGTCCAAGGCCACATTTAAAATGGATGATAAAGTATTTCTGATAATTTGATCCATTTTGTCTAAAAGATGAGTGTGCTTCCATAAAGGAGAAGCACGTAGGAAATATGTTAATTTAGGGCCGAAACAGCAGTAACGGATAATGGTGATGGCCGAATGCATGTTAATTTGGAGTAACCTTTCCGAAATATCATTGAAATTTTGAATTTTTTCCTCGATGAAATCGGGAAAGGAATTTTCGAAGATTGGTGATCCAAGGAGACGAAGAGAACATTTTTCAATAATTTTGATGTTAGGGGCTATTGCGTTAAATTTAGGAATTGTCAGTTGTCTGTCGGTACAGTCTGCTAAATATAGTTCACATTTTGCAAGGTTTAGGTCAAGGCCAATGGAGTGAAGATTATTTTTTAAGAAAATTAAATCATCTAAAACTGTTTCTACATCGCCGCCCAAGGTTCCATCGTCAAGATACCAAACGTTAAATTTTGAATTTAGCTGTCTAACAATTGGGTGAATCGCTAAACTAAATATCACAGGCCCGAGGGGGTCACCTTGTTGACAGCCAACAGCAGATTCCAAAAGTTTGTCACGATACAGTAATTTAGACGGGTGTCTGTAGCACTGCCAAAGAAAACTATAAATTTGAGGTAATTCTTTTTTAATTTCTGTTAACAAGGTGTCCCTATTAACTGAATTGAAGGCATTCTTAATATCAACCTTCAGGATGACCTCACCTTTGCCAGAATTTAGGTAGGTCGACAAACCGTGTACGGCAGCCTCACAGCCCCCTTTAGAACCAAAACCTAGCTGCAGGGGCTGATTTTTTTTTTTTTTTTTTTTTTTTTGTTTCGAAACAGCCTCACCATAAAATTTACAACAAATCTTGGCTGCCATACGACGGTAAGTAGTACCCACAGCAATGGGACGAATGCCGCCATCCCTCTTGCGCAGGGCACATAAATTGGCCCCGTACAAGACACCGATGACGGCTTCGTTCACCTTGCCGGAGAGTAGAAGGTTAATCAGAGCCGTAAGCTCCTTCAAGAGCGACTCACCAGCCTCCCCGGCGCCTGAACAGATTAGGTCCTTTAAGTGCTGGGGACTTAGGCCGTCGAGGCCGCCGGCGGAGCCACTCCGGAAGGAGCAAACGGCTGTGACCACCTCACGACCTGTAATGGTGACGGAGTGAATGTCCGAATCAGGAGGGTCGGGAAAAGAAAGGCCATCCGCGGGGGCAGGGTGTTTAGTCTCCAGAGCTGCGAGTGTTTCTGGAGAACACGGAGCCACCACATCGCTACTGAAGAGAATCCTGGCTGCACCGCTTATGTCACCTTCCCCTAACTTTGATTCAACCAGGTGTGATATACCTCTCGAAGAGGAATATCCCTATATCTATAATAGAAAAATTAACGTTGTAGGAACTATTTTATTCGGAGTATATTAACTGAAAAGCTCTTAATTCGCAGTATTGATTTTAACGCCGATTGGTTCATAATTTACCTGTGAAATATAAGTAAAACTTGCAAATGAAGCCTAAAAGATGAGATCTCGAATCCTCTGATACTCAAGTCACCACCCACTTAAATCCCGTATAAGCTCATAAGCAACATCCACACTCAGCACACATATCCGAATATCCGCGTATCTTAACCGGTCCGGTAATAAATCTGCCAGACGCGGACACGCGGGTGCCGTCGTACGCACGGATAAGGCGCATAATACAAGAATTCATTATTCACTATTATACAAACAATACTCAATGCGTTCAATTGTTTACTTCGCAACGAAATAAGCTTGCCTTTTTGTTCACTGCTGTTATAAAAGAAACCGTTTAAGTATTTTTACGCCATAATTTTTAAGACAGCTCCGTATTCGTGTTAAAAAATGCACGGACGCTTTTGAATTTTGCTCTTTTGTGGTCTGGTGGGAAGTTTTGTAAATTCTTATCTTCTATGTAATTAGAGAAATAGTTAATTGTGTAGTAACGTGCAGTGGACGTAGTGACATCATTTGCAAGATGTTTAACAAAACAATAAACTGAAGCCATTAGAAAAATCACGTTTGAGCGAAATATAATATCATCTAATAAAATAGCAATGAGACGACGTAAGTGTAGACTAATGAAAAAAATGAGTATAATCAGACCATTACTGCTCATCCATTAGATAACGAGCTTGAGGACGTCAAAGCTGACATTCGTCCACTAATGGCGGCAAAGGCCGAAAACTTCAAATATTAAGATCTTATTTCCTTTTCGTGAGTCGTTTTGAAACGAGATTAACTTCAGTGTATCAGCCGACCATCGCGACTCATCAGAACTTTCAAATTATCTCGCTCGGAGCTAGTGGACATCGCCGATGTAGATGAACCAAAACTTCGGAATTCGATGGGATGTAACCTAGTTTACTTGCCAATAATTTATTTTCATATGGGTGGAATTACAATACATTATAGATATCAATATCGACCTTCTCTTAACTTAACCTAACTTAACTAACAACAAACTATAAAAGGGTAAAAAGAAACTCCTCAACGCTGGCAGCTGGTAATGTGTGTGGGGTGCCACGTTGTATGGCGACTTAACCTCTGGCCAAGGTAAAAGCCAGCCCTTGAGTCACTGGAAGCGCCAACTATATAGGCGTTTAGAAAAGGCTGTGAGCACTCGAACTCCACGGCCCCAGTTTTTCAACCCCTTTTCTTTTTTTTTTTCGGATGGGAAACATCAAATGACTTCTCCCGCTCTGGGCGGAGCAGAAGGGAGTGTCAGACTTTTACTGACTAAAACCCATCCATGTTTCTTCATCGCCCTTTGTGTTCCGGGGCCATGGTATCTCTTTCGAACAGTCCCGCAACCCCGGCAGGCATCGGTCCTTGCGGACCCCGGGGCGTCTCCCGCGGCGGCCGGGACGCTGTGAGGTTCTCTCCCTCTCACGTTCCGCCATTTCCTTCTCTAGCATTACTGCTTCGCAGAAGGAGGTGACGGCGTCCCATTCCGTCTCGCTCCGGACCATGGCTTGCACCAGGGCCGGACCGCGCGAGAGGTCGCCGCCGCCAATCGCCGTTTCGAGGACACGGCGGTGCTCCGCCCACGCGGGGCACACCTCCACCGTGTGCTCCACCGTGTCCTCCGGTCGATCCTCGCAGTGGAAACACCCGAGTTTTTCAACCCCTAACAGCTCGAAAATATAGTTTCCACAAAGGTTATTTATTTTTGAAAATGTGCGAATTAATTAATGTAATCATTAGACTACTATACGATTTTCCTGCTATCTTAAATATGATACTAATTCTATTTAAAACGATAAATTGCCTTGTACCTAACTCAAACTATGTATTTAAAGATTCACCTTTAACACTCGTAATTTAATTAAGCTTATATTAAAAAACTTTTAAGAGTGATCAAGAGATTACACGTGGATGAGAAAGCTTATTCTGGTTCATTAATATAAATTCTCTACACGTCTGATTCTGTGATTGAATCCATGATCTCTCACAAAGATGTATGACTCGTCAAACACATACGCCAGCTTTATGCACATCTCAGAATTAATGGAGAATCTCCGTTATATTAAATTTTCACTTAATTTACAGTATAATGATATCTTAGTCGATGCTTATCATTAGGCACTGAGATGAAAGAGCATGATTGATGATTGCGTGGCACCCCAAAAACACTGAATCACTGTTGTCTGTCGGTTTCACTTAAACCCTTTTCAGTTTCTAAAAGGGTTCATATTTTTTATCATGGAAAACATGACGTCATTTTGAGCCGCCATTTTATAGGTATAATTGAATGAATTTCGTTTTATTCTTTCGGTAAATAAATTAAGTTGGGTAAAGTTTGGTGAAATATAAAATTTCTCGGTAGTTGACGTTGAGTTAATATTTACTTAGGTAGGTTTTCTTGAAATGAACAAGCGCTGCTGTTTATTTGATTGTGTTGAATAGATCATTTATTATGAATAATATTAGGATCACCAAACTCACCAAGCTTGGGATTTTGTTAATTGTTTTGCGGACACCAGCCCGTTATACAATACAATACAAAGTAGTAGTATATTGTACTGATATGTTAAAAACCTTTGTTCCAAGTATATATTACACTGTATATTATTAGAGTTTTAATAGTTTTATGTTCACCAATATCTTTGTCTTAGCGAAAAAACATAAAAATCACTATATTTCATAGTATCGTGAGTCATATGAGTAGATTGACAAGGTTATGGCTCGCAGGATAAGTGTACGGCCTGAGTGCCCGCTCAAATCGAGCGTCCACCAGGGCGGGGCGTTCATGTCAAACAGATTAACAGATGCATTAATTAATACGTACGAGTAGGTGGCAGCCCGTGGAGCGGGCGCTGCAGCGTGCGGGTTTTCGTCGAGCGGGACGTCGCATGCGAGTTCAAACCAGTTTGTGTTTTGGAGCGGGCGGCGCGCGGCGAGACGAGCGTGCGCGCGATGTGGTTTGAAGAAATTATAACATCAATACAAAATAAACCTGAAATATGGTTACCTATTCATTTTTTTTATACAAAAATAGAATAGTTAGAACAAGAGTGTGGAGAGAACTAGCAATAAAACTGAGAAGTGAAGGTAAATATCAATTTATAAACAGTAGGTTACTTAACAAGGCTTCATCATAATATTATTTTCGCCACAAATTTTCTTCAGGACGCCATCGCCATGATGAAAACGTGACTGATTCACCCGAACGCTGATGGTGCACTCTATGGCCACTCAGTGTACGCGCTGTCGACCCCTCCTCACCCCAACAACGCCCCGCCGAACGCACATTCACTCACACCGTACACTAAGCATGTCCAAAGAATAGATTATAAAATATTTGTGATAGTTTAACCGTTATCACCCATCCATTAATAGAACGTCCCCAGATAAACAACCTTTGACACAAACAAAATTGTGACAGGCCATGTCACCTAGACAAGAATTGGATTTAAAAGAGAACCGTATTACTTGGAATCTAATAGGTAATGTGTAGCTAACAATTCTATGTTTAGCTACAAAAGATACTACTAAATGAACATAATTATTCATTGAAACATTTTACTAGGTAAGAAGTATCTAATGAAACCACATCCAAAACACAAATAAGGCAATTCCCTGAAAACCTGAAGGAGCAAATACATACATGTATGTTACGATCTCTCTCAGCTATGTGATTCCGTCATAAATGACAGGAGATGTAAGGGAACCGTCGCCGTCGTCGAACGGTCATTACCAGGAGTACTTGGAACATTAGGGCTCCCATGGCTTACTTAACCGACGGTATTTATTTGATAAAAGACGGCTACCTTCAAGAGATAATCATTTCGAAATTGAAATAAATACCATTTTTAGGGTTCCGTAGTCCTGACAAGGAACCCTTATAGTTTCGTCATGTCCGTCTGTCTGTCTGTCCGAGATTTTGCTAAGAGACCGTTAGTACTAGAAAGCTGTAATTTTGAAGAGATGTGAATATCAATAACGCCGACAGTGGTGAAATAAAATTTAGAAAAATATTTTTTTTCGGGTAGCTCCCCTACATGTGAACTGGAGATAATTTTTTTTTTCGTCGTTTAGCTGTTGCCGTCTATCGTTGAATCTAGGCCTTTTAAAATGACATAGTGGTTGCTATTACTACTTTTCGTTTTAATGCTCCATTTACGAAATGTACTACTAGCTACTAGTTTACTATAAAGTGCTTATTTTTGTTGCAGTAGGGCGCCCCCCCCCCCTCTAAAAGCTAAACTGCTGGCTTGAAAAATCTGGGAAAATTCATGGTGATAGTGTATTTTATGAACTTTAAAGGAAAACTATAGCGGTTAAGATAACTTTATTAGTTTAGCAGTAATAGTCGTTGACATTTGATGTTGGATAATTTTGTACCAAATACAAAGTTCCAGCGTGCAATGACCGCGAGATATCTAGTGACAAGTGGATCTCGCGTCTGGAGTCGTGTGGCTGGCCCGAGAGTGTGCAGAACGCGTTGCATACTGCGTGCATCGTGTCGCAGAATAAATCCTAAAAAGTGACTAAGATGAAGTAGTTGGTTGTTTATAACAGGTAAAGACTTGCATTGAAAAACAATCTAAATTAAAAAAACATAATAAATTATCATAATTTTATTAATTATATTTACACCCTAAGACGACCCACTGACTACCTCAACCCTCACTGGTTCTGGTAACTGCATCACCGACCGAAAAGTCGCGAGCGCGCGTGTTTTCACACGTCCGCCGCGTTTCTTTTGTACGTCCGCACGCGCGCACACGCACGACGACGTAAAAACAATCTAAATTAAAAAAACATAATAAATTATCATAATTTTATTAATTATATTTACACCCTAAGACGACCCACTGACTACCTTTTCTGTCATAACTTAATAACTAAGCTTTTCTCTGAAGTATTATGTACTCATTCATTATTTGTTGCACTTTATTGTTTCGGAAGTTTTTCTTGTTGTTTTCATAGGGTGATTCTCTAAAAACACCTTGAAATTGACAGCCAGTTGCCAAAATGCCAATGTATCATCTGCGCTCGCGTCCCTTCGCTTGTCATGGATCATAGACAATAGCGTTGACAAGCGAAGTCGGAACGTTCGGTGCGGCCGAGCCGATAATTATTAATATTTTCATTTATAGTTTTGTTTGTATACCTATAGTGTTTATTTTATTTAAGTGAGTATTATGTTTTATTTTTTGTGTCTGTAGTTGTGACCGTGATATACAGTGGGCCCTATCAGAATACCAGCGCTGTGGTATTTGTTTTTCATCTATCGCAGCATCATGCTGAGATAAGAGTCTTTTTGGCCTCGCACAGGTCTTCATTTTATTATTTAGTTTTAGATTCTTTTTTTATTATTTTTATTTTTGTAGTTCCTGTGCTTGTCCCAAATAAATATTTTTCTTTCTTCTTTCTTTCTTTCTATAAGTTTCACAAAGCTGCCGCTAGATGGCGCTGTACCAACGGGTTCGTTCTATATTGTGATAACGGGCTACTACGGAACCCTACACTGTGCGTGGCCCGACACACACTTGGCCGGTTTTTTATTTAATTATATTACCTGAAGCAAATACAATGTAAAAATTCGTCATTTCGCCACAAAAGACAGGAGATGTACGAGAACCGTTGACGCCGGGTCACTACTAGAAGGTTTCGTGCTCCGAACATTATGGCCACTTATCTTAACGGCCGACAGTACATACGACAAGCGTTCAACTTTCCACGAGTACTGTCTCTTGTTGTGTTGTGTTATGTTATGCTGAAATATCAACATCATTTACTTTTGTTACAGTGATAGATTCACTAAAGCGTTAGATAGACGATGAACAATTATTCCTCATACAATAAACACAGCCTGAAACACAGGTTTGAACAAACCTAAATCAGGCAGGTCGCTACTTAACATTTGAATTCGACATTATCGTTACTTGCAACTGTTATATATATTTTAGTCATAGTTTACTTATAAATAAGCACTAATTATACAATTGTTTAAGAACACTACTGTACCCAAATGTACACTTTTGTAATACCTTCTTTTTAAATAAATTATTCTTATTCTTTTCTAAATAGTTGCGAATTATTATCAACAACCAGGAATAAACAATGTAGCAACTATATAGCGGACAGAATCGGTTATTTCCGTCCGGCGAATAAATAGTCCATCGTCTACTCAATGACTAAACATTTCTCGTTGATAGAAGCTCGATGGGGTTCGAACTCGAAACGTTCTATAGGTTACCCAGCGCCAAAAATGAGGAACTTCTACATAAACTTTAATCTCTGTAATTCCTAAAATTGCTGTTAACTTTTTATGTTCCGTTCTTACGTTCCGAATTTTGTAATGCGTTGTACGTTTATTGTTATTTTTTTGTCTTTTTATGGTGCACGTCATCATGTCCCTGTGACAAATTAATATTTTTTTATTTATTTTTGTTGGAGACAAATTTTCTAAAATCTTTTCTTAGTGCATCTTCTAGTATAAGTACAAGGAAATCTTGTAGAGAATTAAAGATTTTTGTTAAGAGACTCATTATTAGAAACAAACCTCTAAATAAACCTTTTCAACTGTTTCTTAGAAAGTTAAGGAAAAAGATATCGTAACGGTTTCCTCTATTACCTCGAAATAGAAATATATAATATTTCCTGTGCAACTAAGGAATGTAAGAAGATTTTTATTATTTGAAGCCTGACCCGGATAAGTTATACTTATCCTTTTTCTTTTACGAGGAAGTCTTTGTAAAAGATTGTAACCATAACTGTCGAGTCCAAGAACAGAAGAGTCCATTACGTTGTGAAGGTGAAATGTTTAACTGCAATATAATGACAGCAGAACTAGTAGTATACTTGTCTTTTATTAAGTACTCGTAATAAAAAGGCTGTTGTGTAAATAAAGGTCAAATCTATTACGCCAACGCAAAACAGATAAAATATGATAATTAGATTGATTGACGCAAACAAAACTCCAGAATAAAATAAAGCAAGTAGAGGAATAATCCGAAGCTGCATGAAGCGTATCCAATAAGTAATACAAACGAGATGGTCCAGCCTGGCGGATCACGTTTTCAAATCAACACTTTAGACGGTGTAAACGTGTATGGAGAAATGAAAGGGGCAGTAACGCCGGCTCGGCTAAATTGGCGTAGATTGAATGTACAATAGTGCGGCTCGGAGTGAGCCCAGGGCTGCCCGAGACGAGCATGAGTAGCAGGAGGGCTCGGTTCGGACAGAGAAACATTTTTGGGAAGCGCGACAAGTATTTTGGTGGTCAAATGCAAACTTTACGGGGTAATACCGTTCAAAGCGAAGTTTGGATTGTGGAGTCCCAAATATGTTGGAGTGTTCGGGACTAACCGGATGGCACGGCAACCCTAAACGCACTCTAGGCTTTTTGTTGGGCACCTCATTATCTGGCGCGGACGTGGATAGCATCGGACGCGAGCCGCAGCGAATTTCTATCCGCATTTTTACAACCCAACAACCAATAAAAGGCCTCAAATGAAACAAAGGCCTCTCGAGATAAAACTGAACAATGGTCGAGTTTGACGCAGCGCTATCTCTCCCGTCAGCGGCTCGGCCCTTTTTAATTGAATGCTATTTTATTTCGGATGTGTGTTCATTTTCTGTAATGGAACATCGGCGCATCTTCATGCGGACGATATAAATAACGCGATCTTCGCCATGATGTACGGCCCTGTGTGTATCACTGGCTTTTTTAAAAGGGAAAACAGAATGATTTATAATGTGTTGATTGACTTGTAACATATAATATTCCAATGTATTGTTCGTTGAGGAAAATATGTGAGTTACTAATCCGGCCTGTTACGGCGAGGCGAGGGGGCGAGAGCGGCATATTGTTGTAAGATTTGGAATGAGATTCTGAGCGCGTAGAGGAGGCATAAATGTGGGATATTACACGCTCCGAGCAATTTACTGGCGTTAGTATACAATTCATAGGCTCTGTGTTGTGTCGGCCAATGAAAGTAAATCAGAAAAATAATGAATAAATCATAAAAAATAAATGAACTTGTGTCTTCACGCGCTTTTTTTGCCAAAAGAAGTCTGAAATGTCTGTGTTGCGCGTTGGGCGTATAAAAATGTTAAATGGTGTACAAAAATATGTTGATGGCTCATTATAATTTCCCTTACGACTTACGTTTTCGGATATTAGGTACTCTTACATCTGGAAGTTTCAATAAAATGTTTCGATATTTTAAAACCTTTAGTTTTTTCAGAAATATTATTTTGTGGCTAACATTTTATATGTTTCATTGCTCCTTTGTGCCACAGAACTAAGCTCTTGATACTAAATATCGCGTCTTAACCCATTTACCGTGAAGCCCATTAACCCCTCTAAAGCCGGTAACATATTAACCCAAGAATGCAATAATAACAACAGATTTGTCACTCAAAGCTTGTCACACAAATCACACCTGCAAATCGCTGACCGTCATAGATCAGGGCATATTCATGCGTCGGCAATAATCGGCGGTCCGGCGCGCGTAAATCAATTGTCGTGTGGCGAAGTCACGCAGCGGACGTGCGGAAGACGCGCGACAGTCGTGCGACAGTCGTACGTCAGTCGTGCGTCAGCCGCGCGGCATTAGCTGGGCAATGTGTTAGCGACATGTCCGATGACTTATTGAGGGTATTGTTTTGCTTACATGATTTTGAATGTGGAGAAGGTTTTGTTGTAAAAATATCGATAAGTTGGTGATTAAGCCATATCGGTCACGATCTTCAGAAAGATCAGCAGTGCATGTACGTAGCACTCGATTCGATACGATTCGATAAATCTGACAGTTATTCTCGATAAAATGAGTTTTTAACCAATCGAAAAGTCGGATTTATCGAATCGTATCGATTCGATCGTTATCGATTGCTACGTACTTGCAGTGCTGTTCATCAAGTGTAAGTGTAGAATTTGCAACCAGCGCCGCGTGCATGTCTGACCAGATGTATGAACGTGAACGTGGACGAATGAAAAGGTATACAAGAATCGTAGCAGTTGGCTTTTCGTGGAAAAGGTGTGAGTTTGTGAATGTACACACGTATAAGTCAAACTGTATTAGATGTTGTCGTAGACTACAAAGTTAATCCAAGAGTGTGTCGTTAAGAAAATAAACACGTACAACATTGAAAGCAGTCATATTCGGGACACTTATAGAACCTACAAGTCCTTTATGAATAAGAACTTCACCAGTAACTTGTTCGACTATTCTAAATTCACATAAACAAACGGACAATTTGTGTCAATAGCCACTTCAAAAACCCATTCCCGCTCAACTTTATATGAAAACAAATGAGGTCACTACCGAGATAGCCACACATACTGCTCTACATTGAAATTAAGCTCTTATTCGCGTTGCTAGCCGTATTACTCGCTACCCAGGAGCCGTCAAACATTGTAGTCAGAAATCTCAACGGAGTCGTAAATGCAAAGGCACCTATTAAGTTGTGCCGTTGTGCCGTAGTGCCGATATCTGCCGTAATGTTGCTACTTTGTGTAGAATGTTGGCTAGCAACAGTTATCGATCCTATCGTGTTGAACGTGGATAGGGTTTGTTTTAAGACTAGTCTTAAAGTTGTTAAGGTTATGATCAATCTTCACTATATTTGTTGGTTCTGTAACAGTCATTATCGCGTTTATCGATATGGCACCAAAATATAACTCCAAACCCATTTACTGTCAATGTCACACTATTTGCCAATGCCAATGTCTTCATCTTGTGTCAACAAATATCATGTTACCCCCTTCCCGTCCCTCCCGGGAGGTGGCCCCGGCCTGCCCGCAGTGTAAACTCTCAGCGCACACACATAATGAGTTCTAAATCGCTCCTCCCACCACTCCGCTAAGTAAACACTCCAGTGTATTGTCCAAAATGTTTACAGCAATTTCGTAGCTTTTAAACAAAAACATCTCTTCCCTAAACAATCCGCGGCCCATTTCACAGAGTGATAAATTTCTCACTTATCTGGGTTCGTTTAGCTTAATTGTACACATAGTAGACATTCTATTGTCCTTGTTTAAGGCGGAGCTTTTTTCCTTTTCAATGGATTTTTCAGGTGGCCCCCCTTCCGCGCAGCCTGCCCCTCGCCCAGATAATGTATTTCCTTTGTCTATTGTGTACAGTGATTCATCTAAATCACTTGGGTTTACGGTTCCCAGTGGCCCGGCCGGCGGCTCTGGCCTGCCGCCTGTCATAATGTCTTCAAATAAATCCCTTTGCAATTATTAGCTGAGAAACTCGATGTTATAATCCCATCTGCTTAAGTTCTGCTATTATACATTTGGGTACTTAAATGAAATAGATTTGAGTGTAAACCCACATTTGGTGTGGATGACATGTCATTTATATTCGTTGGTCGGTTGTGTTGCACATTCAGCTGTCGTTTCTGATATTGAACACTTCGCTTTTGTTAGATGATTTTTGGTTTAATACTAAATCAGCACCGATAATTTGGTAGACAAAAGAAATGATTAATTACTAAACGTTGTTTGTCTGTTTTATTAATTATCGATTGATTTGTCTACTTAGGCTTGTACTTCTGTAATTGTTTCTACATTTTACTGATTTTTCTAAGTTTCGTCGTCGTGACACCAGTTTTAATTTCTCGATGCTGCTCCCGCCCCATAAAGATGACAGCTACGAGTATGTTAAACATTTTAAGATACTTATACTTCTTATCTTAAACATAGATATCAAATAATTATAAACTATCGTTTTCTATTAGTAAGATTGTTTTTATTTTACTTTGCAATGTTCTTCACATTCATAATGAAATGAAGTAGCGTTTCAATATTAACTGCACAACTATTTTTGGACATTAATCAAATAATAATTATTTTACAAGGCATTGACATCAAAATTATTCATACTAGATAATTTCGAGATAGCCAAGTCACTGACTTGCATACATATCAGAAGATTAAAGTGACTGTGCAGAATCCATTTTAATGCACCGCAAAAAGATTACAACCATCATTGGCAATCCCTCTTCTAGAAGAGAAAATATTTACAACACATACATTTTCTGTTAGTCTTGCCAGCTTTAAGAACCGTCTTAGTTTAATACAAAGTGCTGAGATTTACAAACACACACACACACTCACATGCACGTAGTAAGCTGTGCAATAATTCCGCGTATATTTGTAGCAAACTGCAAGGTTTCCATGGCGTGTGCAGTAGGGCTGCGCCGCTGGCGTATATTTCACAAAACTTCGCCACTTGTGCTACGTTTAAATTATGCGGATGCACAAACTGTTCTCAAGCGTATTTTGCTGTTGGAAGCTTCAGCTAAGTCTTGGACTGAACACAAGACAATTTCTGAAGCCGGTTTTTGACGGTCGCGACATATCCCTTCATTCCTCATTTTCGTCTTCTTCTATACTCGTTCTATTGATCAAACTATGCCAAAGTCGTTGTTAATGTTACGCATTAGAGACATTGAAATATGAACTAATAAAAATAATTATTGTTGACTGCTTTGTCTGTTAACTTTGTTTACATTTGTGGAAGATCCCTTCCCTTTGTCTCTTCACTCGAACCCCTGACCTTGACTTTCAAACGACATCATTATGTCTACTCCCTTCAAGTCCACTTCTACAAACAAACGCTGCTAACCCACCTTCCTTTCAAATCTAAAGTCCAAATATTTGAGGCGTCCAATATTTCGGGATCAGCCCTGCAGGGGTCGTGTCAAGTGGTGGCGACCTCTCTCGGCAGTCCGCGGTAATTAAAACGAAGCTCGGCGCTCTCCACAAGTAGGTCAGGTATCAATCGGCCGCTGATGGTATAACAAGTGATACGGCCTACAACTCTGCCGGTGACTCTTCACTTCGAGAGCCGTAATTCTATTGTCTGACATGTTTTTGCTGCTGATGGTACTTGGGGGTGAGAATGAGGTGGACCCCTATTGTTACAGGTGTTTACTTTTATTTTGGGGTGATCTGTAATGGCACATAAAGTTTTCGTGCAAAAATATTCGTTGGTAATTGAAATATTTGATTCGTTCCTGTGTCCACAACTTTCCTTTACATTATTCTGACCTGCAATCTGAAACAGTTTTGGACTACTTTATCATTTAGTTCCGTTTCCTCGCCTGTCCGACCGCTTGCTTCATTGCACTGGAATAAGTGTACTGAAAATGCAATTAACTTATTCTTCCACACTTTACTTAAGACTGGCCACGTTCCAACTTAGTCTGCTAACTTGAGTTCCTTTAGTTAGTGGCCCAAAGTGGCTTGGAACTTCAATTACACATCAACTCTGACGTGTCCTTTGTAAGTCCTTCACTAGAGCACTATTTGTTCGAAGATTGAACGGCATCCTTCAGTGACAAATTAACTAGATTGAAAAGTCTAAAGTCTCTTGGTATTGTGTAGAATGGCGGTCATTGTGACTGCCACTCAACATTGATTTCAGAGATATATGAAACTCAAAGCGAATAGAATGCGTCTAGCAATTTGTCTAATAAAAATTTTCGACTTCTTTTCTGTCAGCAATCCAATTGGTTTCGAAGATTCAAAGTGGATTGAAAACAAAAACGAATTCTTATTTTTTTTTTCTCAATAATTCTTTTTATCTCTTGAATAATCCCAAATAATAAGTTAATAAACATATGGCATCTAATACATAAAACACAATAAGTAATCGGAAAAAGTCAAGGCCATAAAATTTATTCAACCAGAACACATAGTTCACCAATTAAGCCGTCAAAGAGAAGCAAAACTTAAAGTTAACATCACCAGTTAACTTAATGTTGCTTGTAACCCATACGTACGAGCAAACTGTTACAGTGCGAACTTTAAACTTAGTTATTTCTTACCAGGAAACCTCGCGAACAAAAAGTCTCGCTCCTTGGTAAAGAGAATGAGTTGCCGACTGTAATTATGGATAATTATTAAAGTTCTGTAATTCAGACGGGGTCTTTCTCAGGGTGTTTCTAGAACAATCGGCAATTGTCCAGCCGAGACAAACACGTCCTTTGGCGAACGTTTCTTTGGCGAAATTTCTAAAGAAAAAATTGTGTATTCATCATAACTAGTTTCTTTGAGGATTCATATTCTATCAAAAACACATTCATAAATAAAATCAAGTTTCAATAAAAATGCAAGAAGTAAATAAATTTAGAGTAGTGTCCTCCTGTTCTATAAAGGCGGGATTTATTGTGAACTTATTTCCATATCTGAGAAAACTCGATATTGGTTTACTGAGTGAAACTACACAAGTACACCAACTGGCAGAATGTGGGCGGCAATGGGTGATGCCTAGTTTTGAATGACGTCATTGGTCATCCTACATTTTTGTGGGTGTATTTAAATCTGGTTAATAGGTTTATTTTTACTGTGATATTCCAGAGGAAATTTTAGGTTTAATATACTTTACTCTCAAAAAGACAAAAGAGCCACTTACATGAGAACTTATGATAACAACTTATTCTAGATAACGGTCACCGATATTCTTAATCTTAAAATATTCTTAATTCTTAGTCTTAAAATTATATAATTTTTAATTTGGTTGGGATACACGTTCAACGGTTTTATTCTTAACTGACAGGCTAGTAACATTATTTGTGGGTGCTTTCAATAATATAATAATAATATTAAGAAAGAAAGAGATATATTTAGATAGTTTTGATTTAAATCCGAAACGACCCGAATGGCGCAGCGATACTGAGGCTCCCTTACGTTCTTAGGGTCCCGGGTTCAAATCCCGGTAGAAGCAAATGTTTGAGTGATGAGCATGGACATTTGTTTCCGAGTCATGGATATGTATATATGTATAATAAGTATGTATTTACAAACAAAAAGTATCTATGTAGTATATCAACTATCGGGTACGTATCAAAATCCCGAATTTTAATAGACCGAATTTTAAAATACCGATAGACGAAATCCCGATAATTGAAACGCCGAATGGTTGTTTGGTCGAAAGTTTTAAATCCCGAAAGTTCATTTGCCCGAAAGTTTAAAATCCCGAAGTACAAAATCCCGAAATTGCCAGCGTTTCCGAGAAAAACGATTTTTTGTAAACCAGGTTAGGTCAAAACACTTAAAAGTTGCCAAAAAAGCGTAGTCGGAGCCTACTGAAGTACTAGGGCTTTAGGGTTTACAAAAAAAATAACCACGAAGGGTGTGGCGGAGTCTGTGTTCGCTCGCTTCGCTCGCTCACTAGACTCCGCCACACCCTTCTAACCTAACCTGTCCGTGTCGGAGTGCCTTAAGGTCCCGAGATCGCTTCACTCGCTGATCCAAAGACTAAAATCTCTGAGACAATGACAAAAAAGGAGCTTAACATAATAGGTATATATCATAAGTTAAAACAAAAGTTTACATGATAATCATACGTATAATTAGGAAAAAAAGAATATTTCGACATGGGCCTTAAACAGAAAGTTCATCTTTATGATGAACCTGACATGTAGTGTAAACACATTGAAACAGATTTTCCTAACAACCTGTAAAAATAACATAAGATACAGAGTATTTAAATTTAAAGATTACTGGCGATACCACTTAAGAACTCCACATATGTATAGTCGGTTGTATTTTGTAAAATATTATGAATGTTCTCCATCTTCACTGTGTTTTTTTTTCTTTTCTTGGCAGGTGTTTCTCCGTTTAGTAATTTAGTTATAAGAATATCATTTACCTTTGTTTCCTTGATCAACTCCGCCACCAATCGGTAAAATCCAACATGTCTTTTAGAACACACCACGTTCATATGGTGGTGGAATGACTCAGCACTGTTTTGTGTGCGTGGAACCGAAGAATGTGCGTTACACCAAAACAAACACCAAAAGGTTGGACTGTACACAGGCTGTTGATTATTTTTTCCATTTACATAATACTCGTCGAACCAATTGGCAATTCTGCGTCATAACTGTGTTGCAGTGCCATCTATGAGTAATCGCGGGAACTACGTCGCTGCTCTTTGGGATTTCATCCATCGGTATTTCGTCCATTCGGGATTTCGTCCATTCGGGATTTCGTCCTTTCGGGCATTTGAACATCGGTATTTTGTGTTTCGATATAACGACTATCGGCATTTAAAACTTTCGGTATTTTGAATTTCGGTGTTTTGGACTTCGGTATTTCAATCATAGGTATTATTAGATTAACTATCTGGTGTCTACGACACAAGCCTCGTTGCTTAGTGTGGCACTAGATGGCGCTGTGTGTAATGTCCAGCGATATTTATTTTTTTATTTTTAAAACCGTTGAAAGAGCTTACATTTTTGTACAAAATGTTATTATTATGTTCATAAATTAAGTTATAAATGACCCCTGAAGTGCAAATGACCCGATGAACTGCTGCACGGTTGATATAATGTGTTGAGGTACATACTCGTATAAAAAGAAAAGTGTATTTTTTTTCTAGATTAAGCACATTTTCTGTGTGGGCTTCAGAGGCCACTCCACTCACTCCTACATTACAAAAAAATTCGTTAGAGATACCATGTTTGTCAGTTACTAACAATAGTAGTGGCAATTTATGTTGCCATCGTGACACACTTGGGTGCTTCAGCCTAATGCTCTCACCCACATTACACTGTGTCTTTGCAGTGACCTTCAACTAAAGGAATCCATAAAAAGCACAATAAAGAACACTAATAGCTCCCAAAAATTATGTTCGTTGGCGAAGGAAAGTCAGTGTGGCGGAGAAAGTCAGCGGCTGAAGATAATTGTGACGTCTAGACGATGTCTTTGCGAAGTCGGCGCTCTTTGACGAATACTAGGCACGAGTAATATTGTGTACGATTCACGAAACACTGGCTCAGTTCTTGACTATCGTAATAGTGGGACATTTTTGGTAAATATCTTGGTGGATCTGCTGTCAGTATTTTGGTGTGAAGAAAGTTGTATGCTTATCTTTTTACAGTGACGCACAGTTGGTAAGTGGCTGAGTGTCTAAGCTGCTGATGCTCTGCGTCAGGTTCGATCCCCGCAAAGAACAAATATGTGTATGACCGACAGGTAGTTGTTCCGGGTCTGGCTGTATGTGTATGTGAGTTTAAATGTTTGTAGACGCACCCACGACACAGGAAAAATACAAGTGTGGGCAAAGTTTAAAAACAATTGTGTGTACGGGTACAGGCTTTCTAACAATACAGAGAGGGTCTTACCAAGGCTTTGCGGTTTTTTGTAATCAATTTCATTTAACTATCTCTTTAATCATCGTAAGCTATTCAACGCATTGATGAGTACTTGATTACAATTCCCACATCTTTATGCCAGTAACTCTTGGTCATGATCAACGCTTTGCAGGAGATAGAGATGGGTGCAGGTGTACTTTGAGACATGTTTTGGCCTTTTTGCGCAGAGCTTTCAGAACGGTGAGCCTTTTCCAATCAGGGATTTGTAGCTACGTGTTAATTCGGGAGCGAGGAGTGCGCAAATATTGGCTCAACACCCCAAAGGAGAAAGGAGAAAGGAGAGCAGCGGTGGCCCAGTGGTGGCGGCCCCGACTTACGAACAGTAAGTCGTGGGTTCGAACCCAGACAGGCGCATTACATTTATTACATTTATTTCATCACCACTGCTCTCAAAACGGTGAAGGAAAACATCGTGAGGAAACCGGCATGTCCTAGAACCAAAAAATTCGAAGACATGTGACATCTACCAATCCGCACTGGGCCCGCGTGGTGGATTATAGCCCATTCCCTCTCATAGAGAGGAGGCCTGTGTCCCAGCAGTGGGAACATTAATAGGCTGATGATGATGATGATGACCCCAAAGGAAAAGGTATCAAATGGAAAAGAAATGTATTTTTTTTTATATTCTTTAACTCTTATTTATAACTCATAATTTTTTTAAAAATTTTATGCTGTTGTATTCTGTTAAATTCTTTTCATGACAGGTCCCTTATACATTGCTTTTATTGCAAAAGGAAAACGTGACCGGTAAGGCTCCTCAAAATTATTCTTTTGAAATATTTTCTTATAAACTTCACAATATAAAATAAAAGTTCCATGACCATGAGCAGCTATTTGAACAAATGGAAAATAAACAAATTAAAAAAATATAATATTCGAAGCTGAACCTTAAATAATGGAATCCTTTTTAAAACTGCTCAAATATTACAGTATTTGAAATCGATTTCGTAGCACATGCATTTTAAAATCTTTGTATAAAATAATGATATACTATCATATTCCAATTAACATATTGCAACCGCAGTCTATCATAAAACAATGTCACCATAACATTAATAATTAAATTATAATAAAAACAATGTACAACACATTAACAATTCCAAACTCACAACGATCCAAAACATTCCTAAAAACAAATAACATAAAAAAGAAAACATTTGACAACGTGAATTGCAGAGTTGCAGAGTCACGGCGTATGTCGGGGCGAGCGTGCCGCCGGCCACCATAGAGTACATAGTAACAGAGGGCCAGTTTCACTTCAACGAGCGAATACAAGCTTACACACACACAGACACGTATAGGTCCGGCGAGCGGCGGGCGCGGCGATCTCAAACAAATGACAGTTGCAAGTGCAAGTACACTCGCTGTACATAGACGCTTATCTATGTGTGCGTTCCATTTCGCTCGTTGCAGGAAGCTGGTCTTCTGTGCCCATGTATTCTG
Organism: Xestia sexstrigata; assembly: GCA_941918905.2. NCBI lineage: Eukaryota > Metazoa > Arthropoda > Insecta > Lepidoptera > Noctuidae > Xestia > Xestia sexstrigata. The sequence goes on along the minus strand of OW799201.2, from coordinate 952,530 downwards.
TGTGAGCTTGCCAGCGTCCCACCGTGGCACGTAATTGGCGAGCCGGTCACGTCCCTGCGAGGCCGCTTGGCACTAATTAAGCAAGCAACGGAGGACACTTTTTAAATGGCACACCTATCAATCCCATCTTACGCCTCCATTTTGGAGAAAAATTGGCCGCCGGGTGGCGCAGTTAGCCGCTAGATGGATGCACGCGCTTGGACGTGATCGCTTTTTGCTAGTTACTGGTTGTGTACTGAATTGTTTATAGTGTTCTGGGAAATGAAAATTGATTAGTTTTTGTGTTGCCTTCCACATACATGTGTGCCAAATAAATTGATTTTAAATTTTTTCTAGGTTCTCAAATAAAAATTCTGTTACTTTGCTCAGTATAACATTTGTAAATTACTTATTTATAGCTGAATCACAATATAAAACCACAATCTCTTCCATTGCAATAGCTTTAATTCCACACCTCATGAAGCTAAAACCACAAAATTCTTTCGCTTCACAGATTTAAACCGACCATTAATAACAATCACTTAAAAGCCGAAAGTTCCGATAAAGAGCGACCGTTGGCGTGGCGGCGAAAATTGTTATTAGTATCGACCACCGATATGAATTATTTTCTAGTAATTGGATTTCAGATTGTGCAATTTACGAAGCACATATTTCGTGATATTAATGTCTAGCCTCGCGTGAACCTTATAATAACTGTGATGAAATATATTCCACGAATCTAAATGGTGTCATATTTTATTGAAACTTCGTATTTGAGATTTTCGATGCGGTTTGAGGTGTCGCGTCGGTCGGGGAGTGATTCTGTGGTAATGTAAAGCGACAATCTGTACAAAATTATGATCTATGTTTTTAATGGGTTTACACCAACTGATTTGTAACAATAAACTCGGAGGGGTGGTTTTGTTTGAGAAATACCTTAAGTAAATGTAGCAGACACACAAAACTTAGTGATGACGTCACTAAAATGGCACGAGGATTCAATATCCAGCTATTCTACGCTAGGTTTATAAAGTGAAATACAATTTATTGTATTTATACTTTTGTTGAAATATTTGTACAATTTAAGCTCTTGCAGAATATCCTATAATATTACGTCAACATGATACCACAACTGTTTTGGTTCAGACCAGAATAAATTATTCATGTTTCACTGCTGTTGTTAGTGACAATAATTCATTGAAATAAAATAAAATGCACATTGGATTTTAATCCGTAGTTTGAAGGATTAAGGGTAAAATTAGCTTGTGGTTATTTGAATTATGGTCAAAGAGCAATATTTCTCGTTGAAAAGGGAGCCCGTTGACAGCTATCGACAGTTCTTTGTCGGAAGAGCGCTGAGCGTTGTTCTGATCAAAGGCGCTCGATCTCTGAATTACCGTTGATCAATCAACGTCACTTAAACTTGAAGTTATACAAGAGTAAAATACACTTGATTTACAGACGAAATGTAGCGGGATTAACACGGCATGTTTGTGAATTAATAGACATTAAGATGTGGCTGATTGTGAATCAAACACTCAATGAGTTACGAGAAGTGAAATCGGATTGTGTGCTATGTTGAGTAAATTGAAGTAGAGGGCTTAGTTCGGCATAAGGATTAAGATTGCAGAACACTGACATTACATAATCCAAAAAAAAGTGTGAAAACAAACATTTTATACAATTGTACGTAAACACATAAAACCCATCCCCCCAGCTCCTACACTTGGAACAAAGTTCGCATCTCACAAATAAACTCATTTCATCAGAATTGTCTTTCTTTAAAAGAATGAGACCTTCAACTCCATTCCCGTAAGAATACCTTTCGTTTTAACTTTTAAAAATTCAACGAACGGCTGAATAAAGTCTAAGATCTGTTACCTCATTTCACAGTAAGATTTTTAACTTGAGTTCGTGAGACAGTGTACCTGGTGCATCTCGGGAACTGGGAGCCAGGAGCTCTGAGTTCGGGTCCAACCAAGTTTCCTCGTAAATAACTGGAAGAAGTGCGGCCTGGATCCAGCATTGTTCGTTACAAACTTACAATTGCGATGGATCCGATCCAATTTGAACTTTAAACAGTACAGAATACTGTTCTCAGACCGGCAAAGCGTCTGCTCCGAGGTAATGGGATACATTTGTTATTGAATACACGTCTGCATTTGTTCGTTAGGTCTTACCGGAGTATCTACCCCCTGTACGTACTGCACTGAGATATATCTAACTAACTATTACTTTATTAGAGTTCAACTTTGTACACCGCCGCAATTTGCTGATACTAAGCTATTACTGTGAAATAAATGTGTACGGCAAGCAATTTCTCTTCTATGCAGTTATGATTATTTCCAACTTACACTTTGACGTTTTCATTAATTTTTACCATGAAAGTATACGGATATTTTTAATTGACCTGTCATGGAACTTTTAAAGGATTATTTCTCGTTCATTGTGCAGAATGTAGGTGAGTATTTTCCGACGCTTTTAACTTTTCACGCAGAAATGAATGCCGTTAAGTCAGTAGAATAAAGTTCAAACAGTGAATGCAAAATAATCTTTCAAGTTAGCTCCAATAACCCCTTTGTAAATAATTTCTGACATAAAATTGTCGGCTATTATGTGCGCCTTCAAGAATTCAGGTCAAGTCTAATCTTTTTAAGTTTTGCAGTCAGCTGTCTTTCAAGCTAGTTTACCCTGATTACTTTAATTTCTTTCATAGCACACCAACTTCCTTGAAAATATTATTTTAATGTTAGTTATACCTACCGTCTAATGCATTTTAAAACACGTTTAAAGGTAGCAATAATTGAGAACATTTTTCAGTCTAGTCATTCTGCAGCATTACTAGCCGAAATCACCAAAGTGAGTCAGCCCCGCGAAGGACCCAATTTCTTAAACCGTGGTCCTTCGAACCGGATATCACATAAACAGTTGTGCGCACGAACAAACATAAAGCAACAGTCAAATCAACGCATATGTACACCGATACGACGTACACGGGATACAATCGCGTCATGAACGCGTAACCAGCACGAATTTACTGAGTTTTATTATGAACATTGCGAGTTTATTACCGCCATCGATAACGTTAGAATGGGAGCCAATTTTCAGTTGCACCGTTTGCACGGAACCAGTTTTGAATGCACGCTAAATGTGCTCTCGATATCGCCGAGTGTTTAGACGAAAAGTGAATTTGTATCGGACGTATTTGTCTGTGTCGGACGAAAAATGGAACGGAATGATTGAGGGGCTTCCAGCCCCTGTGTGTTTTTTTTGTTTCTATGAAAAGTTGATATTAAATTCTACCCTAAAATTGAAGTTTGGTTTTGTGAAACATAGTGGGCTTTGAACTATGTTGGTTACCGGAGTATTGATTTTAGGAGTAGTTTTGAAGCAAATATTCTAGTCAGAAATATTGGAGTATTTTTTATTGAAATAGACAAAATGTGAGGTATTAAATTTAAAAGTGATACACTTAACGTAACTCCACCTCATACACTCTCTTCCGGAGAGCTAAGCAGGTAGATTGTGTGTTACGTCTCGCATAGTTTTTGGAAAGCGTCCAAATCGTCCGTGAATGTAGTAATGATGTACAGTTATACCGTGTACGCGGCTGCCAGCTTCAGCTGCTTAGGATAGGAACACCGCGGCACTGCCAGACTTATTCAACTTTCAGTTCTTAATGCATTGACATTTTTGTGATCAATAATAATTTCCCAAACTGTATAATTTTTTTATTTTAACCCAAAACTAACTGGTGAAATACATTCCTACTAAGAGTACCCTAAACCTTCGAAAAAATACATACGAAATAATTTATTAAATTACGTGTAGTAAAAAAGCAAAATAATTCCTATTTAGCTATACAAACGACCATTTTCAGAAAAACAATCAGCAAATCATCAAACTGGTACCTCTGTGGAAACGCAGTGAAACTTCTTGTTTTCTGTTCCATACTTTTAAAACAAAATATAAAATCTTTAGAAGCCTTTTCGAGAACATTCCGTGGCATCGTGAACATTTTTCCCAACATTTGTCGCAGAGACGCGACTACAAGCGGCTACTGGCGGTAAGGAGCAAACTACTCGTAAATATTCGTTTATAACCCTGCCGCACAACGAGCACACCCACACACCTCTAACACTGTCAGGGGTGCTACACACATATTTGGCTCCACACATTATATTCTGCAGTATTTGTTAAACAACAAAACCGCAAAACTTAAAACACTCATTTGGCTTTCATTCGGCTGGTGACAATCGGAAAACTTCGTTCAGCATCTACCATCACTGAACAGGTTCAGGTTGGCTCGGCACAATCCCAGCAAGTCGAGCGGTTTCTTCCCGAACGTATCTACTTAAGTATTTTGATTTTATTGCCTGGTAATGCTGAATGAAGCCGAGCCGAACTTGTTTGTAGCACCCCTCACACACACAGTGCACCTCTGTGCGTAAGTGTGTGTGCATTGGTGTCTCTGTGTGCATTTTCCAAAATCTTCACTTTTCGTGCACTTTTAACTCCCTGCCTCCATTTTACTATTTCATAGGCTGTGGAAATGGATCTAGATTTTATTATTTGTCCGAGTAAAGAAAGTAAGGAATTCTTGTTTTTGGCGATGTGAGGTGTTACGATAAGATTTTGTGAAACTTGATTGTTTTTATTTTTTCACAACTTATCATCTTGGTGAAATCCCTATTTGTGAAATTATGAAATCCGTATCCAAACCACTCAAACATAATCCAATCGTATTTTCTTTGACAATATTTCCGATACAAAAAAGGTAACTGTTTCCTATTTTCCCGATACTTAGTTAACGTGTTAGTTCGCAATACGACACTGAAGCGTCATCTTTGCGGCGCGGCCAGTAAGCGGATTGTGACAGCCGAGCGACGAGCGACGAGTATCAATGAAATCTACGCTCAAGTTGTTGCGTAGTTTCATGTAATTTGCTGCACTTCCCTGAACACTGCATATTCAAACGTGCTTACTCTCTGCTTACCGACGGATTGGTATTTAGTAGGCGTTACTGGTTTATTTTGCTTTAAAAATAAAATGTGTTTTTCTCTTTCTGTGTCCTGAAAGGGGTATTAACGAAAAAAGACAATAAGTAGATAGTACAAACCTTTCTTAAAAAAGCTTGAATTTTTTTAAATTATACATCTGAAAAAGCTGGGCATGGTAAAATACTCGTAGCTTTCAATTTATAATCATTTTCGTTGCTACAAAATAATTAAGTGAATTTATTTTGCTTAAAAAATAACTTTAATACACAGTTGTAGTGAAAACTAAATTTGCTGTCCTTCCAAATTGATATTTGTACGAGCATCTATATTGTAAACTAAAGTCACATAAAAGCAAAACTGTAATTAAAACCAAGTGCCAAGTAACAGCGTACAGAAAATTGCTGAACATGTACACAATTTGACGCTCGCATGTCTGTCGCGGTTGCGGTCGCAACTGAGCAACTTTGCTCGCAGTCGCAGTTGCATCTTATGTACTTTGCAACTGCTAACGCGAAAATGAAACGAAATACAACCTCTTAGTTGCAGAGTGTACAGAGAGAGAGCTTCATTCGAAGAATATTATATTTTGGAAATGTTTTCGTCGAAGTCTTTGACTGCACGTGTTGAATAGATAATCGAATTGCGTTTTCGTTTCTAGCTGAGAAGATTCAGTTCAATATTGAACATGCTGATCGTATAGGTTACCTGACATTGATGTAGGCTTAATGAGTATGGCTTTGGTTGTATTTTTGACACTCAAAAGTCTAATGGTGTAATTGAAATAAATGCTTTGAGTTTGAGTTTGAGTTTTGCATCAATATTACAAGCTTCAATTTAGTGAAAACCAAGTGCCTTTGACGGGCAATATAGACAGGTAGCAGCCCGAATATCTTGCTTAATAATATGACGGCCCTGGTGTAGCATTGCTACGAAGCTACGGCGTAGCGTCGCTACGAAACTACGACGTAGCTTTGCTAAGGTATATTTGTGTTTTTTTGTATTTCTCTATGGAATCATACACATATTATTTTCTGTAAATGCGTTCAATAAAGACGTAATTTTATCACAAAAATATGTCCATAATTTATTTATATTTATATATTTTTATTCCAATATAACATAGTTTACAACCTCAACTTGATTGACATTCTATTAAACTATTAAGCGAGTTATAAGTACAATTACTGGATGTAATATAACCAATCTGACGTCACATAGCCCTGCCCGCTGCCGTACGGGCAGGTATTCCTGCCCGTATCCACAGTACTAATGTAGCGTACAAATCAAACGCGGATGCTCGGGTTGTCAAATGAACTTTTTGTTAAGTTGCACTGTACACATAAAAAGTAACCACTTGTCTCGATATGACAGCCTTGACTTACTCAAAAGTATAAAGCATGCTTTGAATTCGCGTAAATGCTTCGCATGTGTAAGTGTGTGACGATTTTGATATTTTTTTTCTAGTTGTATTACTGTATGTTAAAACTTATAGTAGTGTAGTGTGCCGCTGCCGAAAGAGGCAGGTAGCAAGTTTTAATTAAACCACCTTCGTTAGCCGATAGTTTTTAATCTGGGCGATCGTTGCCGCAAACTTTTATAGGAAAAAAAGAAGTTGTCCGGTTCTGTGACCCCCCTTGGAAATCCGGAACTCCGGGTATTTGTATTGAGTTTTTTGGAGTTCTTTTTAAAATGCGATTTACGTGACTTTGTGCTCGCTGCTGAGTTTTGGAGATAGTTTTTAAGCTTTTAAATGTTGGTTCTACGAGTTTTATGCAGATGTTGAGTGGTCGTTTTTTTGTTGAGATGTTGTGGTTTGCCTAGTTCCGAATGTTAAAGAGGTTGGACTAAATACCTGCTGAACTGTGTTAATGATGACTATTGGGATACACGATTCTGAGCGTGGTGTCGGAGTGCACAGAGTGAACAGCCAAATCCTGAGGCATTGATCGCTCACAATATTTTAAAATTTAAGCAACATAGCTCTATGTATCTACCTACTAACATTAAATGGAACTGTATCAATTAATGTGACTGAAATAAATATTTTCAATTTAAATAACAATTTAGGGAGATTTTTGATGAATCTAAATGGTGGACTTCATGAAAATCAATGCGTTTGGTGAGCTATGGATGAGAACCAACTCAAGGGACTACAACATACATAATTCCAAATGAACAGTACAAAAAAAAAAGAAAACATCGTGACTTTCTTGTAGGTATTTACAGTAAAATAAGCTCCACTTGCGTATAATTATTATAACGTTTGCGAAAATACGACTTAAGGCTCTTAAACAAACGGAAAGGGTTCGAAAAGCAATTAAAAGCAATGACCCAAACAAAAGGGGCTTTTCATAATAAATCAATTTCAATCGGAGATTTTTTTCCACGAAAAATTTAAATGAATGTAAAATATAACTGTAGCCGCTTATCAGGGAAATAAAGAAAGGGAACGAATCATTTTAAAAGCAATGACCACGTTGTTTCATTTTATTTCATTTCGGGTTTTTTTTTGTAAAGGTATTCTTATTTCTGGCGCTGACTGAACTTTCGACTTGTTTATGAAAATACAGTGCGATGCTTCTAAGCAAAATGAACGCCAGTAATGTAAGGTACCCGTAAAACGTAGCGAATGAAATCCGTTTATAATTCCCCTCATTAGGTACAAAACAAAACACGTATTTTCAATAATGCCGTTTCCACAGAAACTGAAACCGTAAAATAACACAATTATTTAAAGTAAAAGCTAAAGTGTCCCTTCCTCGCTATATGAGCCTCGCTTTCCATAAAATCTCCACATTGTACACGGCCCATTTACTACTAAAATTCCATCCAGTCTGAATTAGGTTTTCGTTTTTGGTAAAGCCTGAGTGGTTTTATCCACGGCTAACGCACGTAGGTCCCGAAGGAAGCATATCTGCTCCTACACTGCGATAAATTCACTGCAAACAAAGAAAAAAGGCGGACTTGGCCCCAAATATATCATTTGAAGTGATATCAGGGCGGGCCGGGCGCCGGAGGGGGTGAGGCGCGGACGGGTGCGGGGGCGGGGGAGCGGATAATGCACCAGTATAAACTTTGGTCCTTCCACTCCATTATTATGTGGCGACAGTCGCCACACTTGCCGTACATTACGTGCCGCGTATGGTAATCGTATCGATGTTTTATTGGATAGCTTAGCGAGGCAGCAGTGTATGTGATACAATTGAGCGCCCCACGTTTTATTGAATATTTTATTGTGAAATTGTGCAAAACAATTTCATAATCCATTGAGTGACGCACAAACAGCTTCGGGAATTCGATTTTAAAAATAACCCGAAGCTTAAAAAATATGTTTTGTAAACTTAAAAAAATACTGCCGTGCTTTTAAAAAGGCTAGGCAAACATCCCGTTTGTGTAGGAGTTAGTGAACTATGGCTATTCGGGCTAATTTAAAACTCGATAAAGATCGCTGACATGAAAATCATGTTATATAAAAGCGTTGCATGCGCCATTTCTATTTACCGCACAATTTATCATCGGGCGCTTGCAATTTTACCTACATCGCCCCTAGGATTAACATAAGGTGGACACGAGGTGGGGCCGTAGGGCTGCCGCGAACATGTTGGACCGAGCTGCGAGGAAATGTTGGCGTGTATAAACTGCTCAACTTTCTGAGGAAGGATTTAAAGCATGGATGATTAATACTTACTCACACTTGTAACCTGTAACCTGAGTATCCTTAGAAAAAAACCAACAAATAAAGTGGTTGCTGATTTTCAATTCGACTAGTCACCCAGATGACACGACATGAGTCGACGACATATTTTTCATGACTGCTTCGTTGGACTTGGGTTCAATTCTCTGGTGAAAGTGTTCAGTATTGAGTTTTTCCATCAGGAATTTCTAAGTAGAGTCCGAATTGGTGCCCGGTTGGTGGTAATAGGGTTGCCCCCTATGACATGGGACTTAAACATAACTGGTAAAATGTGGACCTTACGCTACTTAAGCTCCACGGGGATTACAGGCGTGATGTTATGTTATGTTAATTTTCGAGTCTTGACCTTATTTTGATTATCTTATGTTGCCCACCTATTAACTATATTTTATTTTTTGTTTCATTTAACTGGACTCTTGAAACTCGTCACCTCATCCCACAGCCAGGCATTATGCCTGCCCTACCGGCCGCTGATTACGGCGCGGCCGGCAATTTCCACGGCGCGTCAAGAAGCTGATGTCAAAGGAACCTCCACGCCGGACTTTGAGCCGCCATCTTGTGGCTTGTTAAAATAATGCACCTCCCGACGCTGCGCCAGTTATGTTAATACACAGGCTTTTGGATTAGGTCTGCGGTGAATGGGAATAATTTAAAAAGAACTAAATCATCCAACAGTGGTTAAAAAAATGGCAATATCTCAACAACTACTGTACAGTACACTAAAATTTTGCCAGTTATACATTTTAGCCAGAGCAGTACTCATCATCTATTGTAGTTATTTTTGTCGTAATTATTTCATTACATCAAAACATGAAATGATTTGATTGTGTCACGCATGTGCTAGCGGAAACAAAGCCTATCCTTAAATTGGGAAAGAGTCTGAGGACATTTCGATCACATTCAACACATGCAGATCGGCTGTGTCAACAAATAGTTCTAGTTTGTCTAAATACCTGCATCGGTTACTGCTTCAATGGCATTGCCTGCTGAAGGCAGTGAGGTTCCTATCGATAGTTAAGATATGCCTACTAGCACAGGTACTGACCATCTTATAAGTATGCAGATGTTTTCATTTCTAGTCATATTTTGATTCTCACTAGAAGCCCGGAGTCCGAGTTCGTACCCGGTTGGTTGTGATAAGCTCGCTTCCTATTTCCTGGGGCTTGATCCTAACAGGAGAAATGTGAGTGTACCAAAGGTATATAAAGGGTTTAAAAAACCTCTTAACGAAGCCGAAAAGCACTTGTTCTCCCCGGCATTGCGATATTTTTTTGTTCTTCACCATACCTGGGAACCTTCTAGTTGCGGAGATATTGGAGGTCAAAGTTCCAACTTTAGTTTTTTTTTATACAAGTTTTTAATGTAAGATTTTTACTTCAAGCACCTCCACAACCCCCGTACTATTCAATCCATCCATCAGCACAATGTTTTGAGTGCGTTACATTGAGTTCTATACGTACCTACTACAAAACATGAATTTTCACCCCAAAAAAAAAAGTCCTTTCCCAGCAATAATTTTTGCGTAAAGTTACTTAGTTTGATGTACAGAATGCTTGGTTGAAGGCTTCGTGATTAGGTTGTTTATACCTTGTATAAACCTTTCTAGGAAATACAAGCTTGATATTATAAAATATTTGTGTTAAAATTTTACATATTCTTTTGATTATTTTACTGAGAATACACTGTACATAATTAATTCTTCGTTTAAAAAAAATAGAAGAAGAAAAAAAAAGTCTAAACCATAATCCAAGATTTATAACAATGTAGGTTACCTTTTCCAATCAGCTGTAATCAGTTCAAAGTACGTCAGTACAACTTTACGTTGAAGTATCAGTTCTCAGAATATAAATGGGTCATTTGCTTCTGATTAATCCGGGACTTTCATTAGAAATATTCTGAAATATTTTTACGATCCAAGGTTATGTTATTAACATTGACATTTTTACATCACTACGGAATATTTTTGGTCATTCAAAAATTGATAATTTTAAAACAGTTTGGACTTTGTTTATTTTCGTTTGCTTGGTAAAAAAATATGGTTTGCTACAATTTCTGGGTATACAAACGAGAACAATGAAGACCGTCACTTTATTGTATACGCTCAGTTACCTGCTGGTTTGGAACTCAATAATTTGCCTCGATGCATTGACCCAATTTTAACTCTATTTTCTACCCAAAGAGCTTTTTTTTTACCAAAAAGTCAACGGTGTTTGACTTTCAAACTTTCTCGCCCATAAACGAGATTCCTCAGGATTCCTTCATCAGCACTACACTATCAAATTACCAGTTTGAACCCTTCCACCGCGGTCCTCAATTACCCGAAGCCCACCGGTGCAGTGCAGCAGTCGTCACCCCATCCAAGTCGCCGAGGCATGCAATCAGAGCCGGCGCATTGAAACTAACGACGTGACGCTCCCGTCCTCCCGTCTTGTTTACTACAATCAGCCGGGTCCGACGTGCTCGGGTTAATTCAATCTCTATTCATTGGCATTCCATGTTTATAACTGATTATGATCAAAGGACTTGGAAAAGGGTGGGGGTTCATTCAGTTTTATTTCCTTTGTGATTATTTTATTGATGATGGCCGGTAGTTAGTTATTTTGGGTAGTATGGGTGGGATGCTGGTATTGCGCAGTACGTAAGTTTTTCGTATCTGAAAGATGAGGCGATCTGACTTTGCAGTTTGGTATAGATTCGTTGGTGAAGTAGTTTTATCTGTCTGATTCCATCGAACCCATAGTGGGTTGTTTTTACCTACCGTGACCTAGAAAGCGTTTTTAGGGTTCCGTACAAAAAACGGAACCCATAAAGGATCACTCGTGCGTCTGTCTGTCCGTCCGTCACCCACAGCTAATTTTCTCCGAATCTACTGGACCAAATCAAATGAAATTTGGTAGGATTGTATAATCCTATGACCCAAATACAGATGTGTAAAGTATTTTTTTTAAATAAAGGTTATTTTCGGGGGACAAATTAGGAATAAAAAAAAATGTTTTGCAAACCTTACTCTGTCATAATTATATCAAATGAAAGGGCTCGTTAAGAGGATCTCAAATATATTTTGTTATTATTGTAAAATAAATAGTTTTGATTTAATTCATGAAAGAAGACGAAAATTGACCACCCTCTGATCCCCGAAACTACTGAGCCTAACATTTGAAAAAAAAAAATACAAAATATAGTTAATTGCTTGTAGATTACAGGAAAACCTATAAGAATTATATCAATTGAAAATAAATTGAGTTTACCACTTTATTTTCAATTGATATAATTCTTATAGGTTTTCCTGTAATCTAAGTTTAATATAAGACTTTGACATTGTACGGAACCCACTCCACGCGAGTTCAAGTCGCACTTGGCCGGTTTTTGCTTTATAAAATGGTTACATTTATAGCTACGTATACTTTATTAAATTGTAGTACATAACTTTTTTTGCCATATTCATAAGTTCAGGTATAGTATGCCGCGTTAGCTAAACGCCTGTCTGCCCTTGAAATGTAAAAACATACAATACTAATGACATCATTAAAAATCTAAACGATACATATAATTAAAAAGCTGGCGGCATCGAAATACCAGACCGATTCACCTTTGGAGCGCGCCCATTATTTTTCCACGAAATTTTCGTAATGCCAGGAGATCGACGAGCGGTATTGTCGCGCGACAACGAAGCCAACGATAATTGCTTCAGGTGACGCGAGACAAATGTCGCATTTGTTTCAGCCAACCCTTATTTATTTGCTGAAGCCATTCATTGGGGACATTTTTTTGGGGACAATCAACAAATAGAGAACTTGTTTTCAGAATGCAGAAAAGATGTTTGCGATGTATGTGTGGTTTAAAAACAACTGATAGTTGCATTCCATATTTTAAAAAGTTAAAAATATTACCTCTACCGGCTCTATACATCCTTGAAACTGCACTGTTTGTAAAAATAAATCCACATTTATTCAGAAAACTATGTTCAGTTAAGAAAACTCCGATGCGTACACAATATATTAATGAACTGTGCCTAGTGAAATGTAAAACAGCTCTAATGAAAAAAAGCTTCTTTGGTATTGCACCCCAAATATATAATAAAATACCCAATGAAATAAAATGTATGCCGTTGCAAAAGTTTAAAAAAACGCTTAACGCTTTACTGCTTGAAAAATGTTATTACACTTTAGACGAGTTTCTTAATGACGAATCTCTGTAACTGTATGACATGAATTTTAATATTTTACATTTATATAATAATTAATCTTAAATTTATCTCTAATAGAATTGAATTGACTTTAAATCTTGACATGAAAAGGAATTGATTATGAATAATGGAATTTTACTTAATTTTGCATGTGTTAATACAATCATATTATGGTACTATAATACTTTCATAATTTTATTTTAGTTTAATTTAATGTAATAATTTAGAATATCATAATAATCGTTGTTTTTTTTTTTGTTAAAATAATTTGTATGCCAATTGGCAAAACATAGCGCACTACCTAATTTTTTAAGATCTTTTTGTAATTATTACCTATGTTTACGAATAAATGATTACTTACTTACTTACTTACTATTGCAAGGAAAACAATTTCGGAGAAGCTGAAATATTCCATCTGAATCGAAGTTGTGAATTATTGTTGTAGACTTTTGGGGAGGATCGCGTTGCGTAGGTAACATAAAAACTGTTATTTTTATCATATAAGAATAAGAGCTTTATATGAAATTTAAGAGAGCAACCATGATTGACCTCCAAAGTATAATCATAAGAGTAAATATCATTCTTCTGCCCTTATCTCAATGTATTAGGGGTCAGCGCAACCATGTCTTTTTCTTACCTCTAAGTTATTTTGACAAAACAGAGTTTAAAACCATTATTTTTTTTTATTTTTTTTTTCAGATGGAAAATCATCAAATGAATTCTCCTGCTCTAGGCGGAGCAGGAGGGAGTGTCAGACTTTTACTGACTAAAACCCATCCATGTTCCTTCATCGCCCTTTGTGTTCCGGGGCCACGGTATCTCTTTCGAACAGTCCCGCAACCCCGGCAGGCGAGTTTAAAACCCTTTTTTTTTTTTTTTTTTTTTTTTTTCGGATGGGAAATCATCAAATGACTTCTCCCGCTCTGGGCGGAGCAGGAGGGAGTGTCAGACTTTTACTGACTAAAACCCATCCATGTTCCTTCATCGCCCTTTGTGTTCCGGGGTCACGGTATCTCTTTTGAACAGTCCCGCAACCCCGGCAGGCATCGGTCCTTGCGGACCCCTTCCTATTGCTGACTCTCTTTGAGGCGCGCGTGGAACACGAACGCGCCGTCGACACGGCCTGTCGTCATGAGACGGACGGACGGCGAGCTAGCCCATAGCCCACCGTCCACAGGCCCGCGCCTACGGTGGCCGGGGGCCTCCTGGTGGTCCCCGACGCCCGGGGCGTCTCCCGCGGCGGCCGGGACGCTGTGAGGTTCTCTCCCTCTCACGTTCCGCCACCTCCTTCTCTAGCATTACTGCTTCGCAGAAGGAGGTGACGGCGTCCCATTCCGTCTCGCTCCGGACCATGGCATGCACCAGGGCCGTACGCGAGAGGTCGCCGCCGCCAATCGCCGCTTCGAGGACACGGCGGTGCTCCGCCCACGCGGGGCACACCTCCACAGTGTGCTCCACCGTGTCCTCCGGTCGATCCTCGCAGTGGAAACACCCGGGCGTTTCCTCCCGCCCGATTCGGTGCAGGAACCTCCCGAAAACGCCGTGTCCGGTGAGGACCTGCGTCAGGCGGAAGGTGAGGACGCCGTGGCGTCTCTCCAGCCACTCCTCAAAGAGGGGACTTATCGCCACTATCGTGGCGTGCCCTGCACGGGGTTGCGACAGTCGCTCTCTCCATGTCGCCATGAGATCCCGCCGGAAGTCTGTCCGCTGATTGACAATTTGTCGCGGCAGCGGAGTTTCCCCCCGGCGAAGCGCCTCCGCGCGCCATTCATGCAGGCGCGCGAGGACTATCGCCTCCAGATCCCATGGCGGCAATCCGGCAAGGAGGCACGCCGCCTCGCGGGCAATCGTGCGGTACCCACGGGCCAGCCTTACGGCTACCACCTTTTGGGGCGCGTTCAGGTAGTGGGCTGCACGCAGCCTCAATGAACGCGCCCACACCGGGGCCCCGTAAAGGGCCATGGACCGCACGACTCCCGCGTAGAGCCTCCGGCAGGAGGCGTTCGGCCCCCCCAGGTTGGGCAGGAGCCGCCTGAAGGCAGCCCCAGTCCGTTCCAGTTTGGGGGCCAAACGTCGGAAGTGCTCCACGAAGTTCCACCGGCTGTCGAGGACGAGTCCTAGGTACTTCAAAGTCGACTCGACCCCGATGGATACCCCTCCTACCGTGAGTAAGGATCCCGGAGGTGGCGCATTCCGAGGCCCATGAAAGCACATGGCCTCGGACTTGTGCAATGCCACCTCGAGACCCAGTTGCCGGATCCTCTCAACGACTATCGCAACCCCGCGTGTCATGATTTCGGCCGCCGCCTCGTGCGACCCCCCCTGTGCCAGCACCAGCGTGTCGTCTGCATAGCAAACCACGCTGACGCCGCTAGGGAGGTCGGCGCGCAGCACCCAGTCGTAACCGATGTTCCACAAGGACGGCCCTAGGACCGATCCCTGCGGAACACCGCACGACATCTCTCGCCGGTTCCATTCTCCGCCTCGACCGGGGTAGATGACGGCTCTATCCGTCAGGTAGTCCCCGACCACACGACGAAGGTAGGTCGGCACCCGGTGATACCGGAGTGCCTCCCTAATGCAGCTCCAGGGCATGGTGTTGAAGGCATTGGCGATGTCGAGAGACACCGCCAAGACAACCCCACCCCGGGACACTGCATCCCCCGTCGTGAGGGCTCTCACGCGCATGATGGCGTCCACCGTAGAGCGCCCCTTGCTGAAACAAAACTGGTGTTTCGCAAGATCCGGCCCCGTTCCCGCAAGGTGCTCGGCGAGGCGGTTTGCAATGACTCTTTCAAAGAGCTTGCCCACCTCGTCGAGCAACACTATGGGCCGGTATGCGGACGGAGAGTCCGCAGGGCGCCCCGGCTTCCGAATGAGGACCAGCTTCCCCGTCTTCCAACGAAGCGGGAACTGGCCTCTCTCCAAGCATGCGCTAAAGAGCCCCTCCAGTCGGGGCCCGAGAGCCTCCGAGGCCAGGACCCAGGCTTTGCCAGGCAAGCCGTCGGGTCCCGGGGCGGTATTTTTGGCACTGAGCCTGCGTACCGCCACTCTCAGGTCTACCCCAGTCACTACCGGAGTGTCGTCGTCGTCGTCCTGATGGTCCGCTTCCAGCACCGCAGGTGGCGGAGCCATAGGCGGGGGGGGATGTTCCCCCCGCGTAGGGAACAGAGTGCTCACTACGTCCTCCACGAGCTCAGGCCGGAGACTCTGCGTCAGTGGGGGGGCCCAGGTGCGGAGTTTATCCCGCACCATCTTGTAAGGGCACCCCCACGGATCTCTGTCGAGAGTCCCCAGCATCTCCTCGCGGGCCAGATCCCTGGCCCTCAGGACAGCCTCGCGGAGGGCGGTCTTCGCCGCTCTGTACCCCTCATATAGCTCCGCCTCAATGGCTGCCGCATTCGGTGGACGGATGCGGAGCCTGCGGTGCCTGGCGTACAGGTGTCGCGCAGCTACGCACGCCTCGCGCAGAGACGTCAGCTCTCGCGACCACCAGTACACCTGACGCCGGGCGCTTCCTGGCCGGACTCGGGGCATTGCCACGTCACAGATGTCGGACATGGCCTCCTGGAACCACCCTGCCTCATTGTTAATGTCGGCAGGCCTGTCCGGTGATGTCACCCAGGCCTGCACGATCGAGGCTTCCAGGAGGAGCTCCCGGTCCAGCTGCTTCAGCGCCCAGCGCGGACCACTCGGGGCCTGTTGGACCGGCGCGCTTGAGGTCTGGGTGGAGACGTCGAACCGGATGTACCGGTGGTCTGAATAGGTCTCCACCCCCTCCATGACACGCCAGTCAACGACACGCGGCGACAGAGCGGGGCTAGCGAACGAAATGTCCACCACCGACTCGCCCCGCATCCGCACACACGTGGCGACGGAACCCCGATTTAGGACGACCAGGCCCTTCTCCAGAGCCCAGTCCTCCACCATTCTTCCCCGCACGTCTGTGCAACGGGAACCCCAAACCAAGTTCTTGGCGTTGAATTCCCCGAGGACAAGTACGGGGAGGGAATGGTTTCCGACAACGACACTCAACTCCGCAAGGGAGTTGTGGAACTCGGCGAGAGTTCGGCTCGGGGAGAAGTAGACTCCCACCACGACAATCTCCCCGAACCGTGCTGCTACGCACCCCCGACCCCTCCTGACACTTTCAAGGGTCGGGGTGCCGGCGGCGGCCGACGACACAATGGTCACTGAGCCGCTAAGGTCCGCCACCCAGTCTTCCCTGGGCAGGACAAAATACGGCTCAGCGACCACAGCGATGTTTATCGACCACTGCGCCATGCTCTGGAGCAACAGATCCTGAGCGCAGGCGCAGTGGTTGATATTCGCTTGGAGGAAGCGTAATGGAGCCGTTATTGGCATTCCATTACCGCTTCCTCCACTCGGGCCCCCTGCGAGGGCCCCGCTGCATGTGCAACTGTCACGACGGCGGTGGCGGCGACAGCGGTAGCGGCGGCGGTTGCGGCAGCGGCGGTGGCGACGGTGACGGTGGTGGTGGCGGTGGAGGGCCCTCCCCTGCCTCTGGCCTTGGCCTTGGCGGGTGCAGCGCAGGCCTTGCTGCCAGCCCGGTGATCAGCCGGCTTGCCAGACGCCGCGCATGCAGCGCAGTGCGGCGTGGCGCAGCAAGTCGAGGATGTGTGACCGGGCTGACTGCAACGGAAGCAGAGGCCGCTGCGGTCGACCTCCGAGGCGCATTGCACCGACACATGGTGTCCCACATGGCAGCGGTAGCACCTCAGAGGTCTGGGCTCCAGCAGCTTCACCTGCGCTGACACCCAGCCCACCAGTAGCCTACGGCCCTCCACAATTGCCTTGGCCGCCGTCACAGGGCAGCTTACCGTAACGGTTCGCATGCCTGTGGAGTCCGGACGAAGGGCGCCTGCCCTGACCTGATCGGCAGGGCACCCTCCGGACCTGGCAACGGCGGCCACCACCTCATCCTCGGTCACTGAGTCGTCCAGACCCAGGACGCGCAGGTCTGCGCATCTAACGGGCCTGGAAACTCGGGCGTCGTCCGCGTTTAGGGACGCTCTGAGCTTTTCAGCCAGAGCGTCAGCGGACGAGCCACTGGTTTCACCGGGGATCTCCAGCAACCGAGCTCCC
Source organism: Xestia sexstrigata (assembly GCA_941918905.2). NCBI lineage: Eukaryota > Metazoa > Arthropoda > Insecta > Lepidoptera > Noctuidae > Xestia > Xestia sexstrigata. The sequence goes on along the minus strand of OW799201.2, from coordinate 934,565 downwards.
GTCGCGGTTACTTTAAGCCGGAGGCCCCCGGTGATCCCGAGCTCCCCGAGATCCACCGTCTCCTTTGCCTTCGCCAGCAGGTCGCGGTAGGACACGCCCCTCTTTTCCGCGTCCGGCTGTAGTGTAATCACTACAGCTGCGGTCTTCGGGGCGCGGAGCCTAGCCGCGATCTTTCGCGCCCTGTGCTGGCGCTGCCGCTCCTCATTTCAGGCCTTTTTGGCCGCCTTTCGCCCCTTCCGCTTCTCCCCGACCACCTGCCATCCGGCTTCAGCCGCGGGAGGGGTAGGGGGCTGGGGGGGCGGTGGCGGCGGCGGCAGCTGCTGTGCCGCAGGTGCTGGCCCACTTGCCGCTGGCACTGTCACCGACACAGTCACCGCCTGTGGGGCTGCCTTGCCCTTCCTCCTCCTGGACGCCTTCTTAGCCGGCGCCGGTGTCGCCGGAGTCGGCTTTCCAGGGGAGGGCGCCATTGCCCTACCGGAGGACTGACTCGACGGCCCAGGTCCGGGCGCGGCAGCCACAGCAGCCGCGTACGACACCGTGGTCGGCATCGTACTCGGGCCCGCGGCAGTCTTGTTTGAACCCAGGGCGGGGCGCAGAACAATTCCCTCCAGGACAGAAAACCGCGCCTGGAAGGAAGCCAGCTCCCGCCGCACCAGGTTCAGAACCTGATTTTCAGCCGGCACCGGTTCGGCTTGTCGCTGCTGCTGGTGGCCCCCATTTGGAGGCGCCACGCGGGTGCTAGCCTCACGCAGACTGGCCAGGTCTGCGTGGAGCTTGGCGTTCTCCCTTTGGAGAGCCTCCATCGCAGCCGTCAGGCGGGCCAACTCCGCCCGCAGTTTGGCCACCTCATCTCCACCTATCGGAGGAGGATGGGAAGGCCCCGCAAAGTTGGCCTCCGCTGCCGCCATGATGGAGGCGGAAGCCGCGGGTATGGCCTTGAGTTTGGACGATGTCTTTATCTTCAAGGCCACGCCCCTTATAGCGGCCTCCACCTCCTTTGCGAACCTGGCCTTACGCTCCACCTCGGAGCTGCCAGGTGCACCCGCCTCGTCGCCAGACCCGCGAGCAGTCATGCCTGGGTGGCGCCCCTCTTCGGCCAGTTTCGCCGACCTCTCGGAGGCAGCAAGCCCCCCCCTCTTGCCTCGGATCCCACCTCGCTTACTGGTAGGGATCTTTCGGGCCGAGGCCATCTCTTCTTCGGATGACGACCCTCGGTCGCCATTCTTCCTGGACTGCTTGCGGAAAAACTTGCTGTTCTCCGCAGCAGTCCCGGCCCTCACGCGGTGCGAGCTCTCTGAGCCTCGCGCACTAATCTCGCTGGATGCGACGTCGGACTCCGACTCCGCATCCCTCCTCTCCTCTCCTATGCCGTTACCGGCGGTGTTTTTGGTTTTGTTTTGATTATTATCCATATTTGAACCCACGAGTATGGGGGAAATAAAATCAGTCTAGGCAGAGACCCCTGTACCTAGAAGGGCAGATTTTAAGTATTTATTACTCGCCAGAGGGTCTGCAGGTACCCTGGCGAGGAGCGCACTAACGACTGATTTGTTCCATGGAACACCCGTCAGCCATACATCCCCTCGCGGTGCGTCGCCGCTTGGGATTCGGGGTAACTTTTTATAGAGGTTTTCTACCTCGCGATCCGGGCAGTTAAGCCAAGACCCTCGGTCCCTATCGAAGCCGCGAGACGTGATCCACAGCATTCGATATTGGGATTACGAGATTGGCGGTGACAGAGGAGGACGCATCCTTCTCTGTCTGCTCGGAGGCAGGGTGAGTGCACACCGAGCCCGCCCTCACTCCTCTGCTATGCCCTCTGCTTTACAGAGGGTCACGCAGAGGAACGCACCGGTGGTCCTAGCAGGACCCCACCCATGTCAGAATAATTAGCCGCGGCAGTAACACTCCCCGATGGATAAAAGGAAATTCTCATTTCCTTTCATTCCCCGGAGAAGGATACTGCCGCGCCCAGGGTGCACCGGCCCAGCAGCTGCTCTTCCCTCCAGACGTATCGAGAGGGACCAGCAGCCGCCAGACACACTTCTGACATCGCACCCCAGTTTAAAACCCTTAAGTTGACAATAAAACTAATTTTGGAACATTCAGAATCATATTCCGAACAACATCAAACACAAACATTTCAACTATTCAAGGGAAAGGTAGGAGGGAAAAAGAAACGAATTCATTGTTATTTTAGGAACAAAAGAAATTAAGGGTCCGCGGCCCGCTTTAATGTACCTGTTTATTTTGAAAAGGTTTAAAAAAACATTACGTCATTGACGTAAGAGGTTAATACAATTTTACGACGTGAACGATATTATAAGCTTCAACCAATATATTTCCCGGAAACTGTACCTAGATAATAAATTTTACGAGACACTGAAACCAGTTTTAAAATATTGAAGGTGGTAGGTTGAGCACGCAAGATATGGCTAAATGTAGTATAAAGTACTCTTTATAAGCTATTGAATTGAGTTGAATATAGAGTATATTCAACAAGAAGTTATGGCACTAAAAGTGTTATTTCAACTGAAAGTAAAATTGGAAATCAGTGTCCCGAAAAGTTTAAAAGTATTGATTATAATCTGGCTAGGTCTCCTAATGAGATTGGACTTAATTTTCAATTCAATGTTCTACATGAAAATGCTTTTATTTGTTAAAATATGAATCCTTTTATTTGATAAGAAAATGTTTGAATTCATTTGAAACAGTAATTGGTTAAATTGTTAGAAGGTGGGTAGAAAGTGACATAACATCGCGTGTTTTCTCCAAGTAGGTTACATTTCGCCAGTTATGTTTATGTCCTATGTACAAGATGGCAAGCCGGGCACAAATTCAGACTCCGGGCGGGAATTTGGACTTTTGGGTTCTTTCGTGAAGAATTTCGACGAAGAAGCTCGACCTGTCAACCGGACCCAGGACCTCATGCCTAACAATAACGTTTGCGACCACTAGACCTGCAACAACGCAATTAAATAAATCCAAATTTAGATCAAATTCTTACAAAACAGCAGTAATAACAGTGAAGTTACGTTATCCGAAACTATTTGCTTGCTTGTACAAAATCTATGACAAAGTGTGTAAGGTCGGATCGTTCAGACGGAGTCGGGATATGGACCCTACTTAGGGCTCATTACCGCACTGGAGTAGCAGCTTCCTTATTTAATATGTGGAACGAAAGGATTGTCCGTTCATGTGTGTAAGCAGCCATCGGTCCTGTGCCGGGATCTTCATGTTCAGGTAAAATGGAATTGTTTGAAATACTTTAACAATTCGGTTTTCCTACATATTTGTTTGTTGAATCATCTTTGTTTATTTTCTTGTTGTGGTTTATGACAGATGGAATATCTTCTCAATATAATGCTGTGTGTTTATTAATCGGCTTTCAAATTTGCTCATTACTTACATTCATTAAACAAACGACTTCCTGTTCAGCTCGTAAAAATCCATCCATATTGTCTCATGATATTATTTGTTTGAAAATAATGGTAGAGCCTTTATCTTCGACACTAAATATCTGTCATTTTCCATCGATATGAAAGAAAACGCTTAACAAAACAATTGTCAAATGGTTCGGATTTTTTACCGCTCGAACAATGAAGGTCACAAAATAAGGAAAAGTCAACAACGGAAGGAATGTATTTGATGGCTCACGATTAACTATAATGATCTGATCGATTAATCTTTCCCTTCGCTTTATTTCTTTTGCTCTAATGTAATAAGCATGTATGTTTGGTAATACGATATTTAAAAATAATTGTTTATTCGGCATCTGTGTTGGATAAAATTTGGGTTTTCAGGGAAATCTATTTGTGATGCTTGCGTGGGATGTTAATATTCAAAATTGATTGCATATTGTTCATGATAATGTACTGCCCACCTACTGGCCAGTCTTTACTCACCTACCGTGAAAATATAGTGACCTTTTTTACACTTCACTAATATCAAACTAAAAGTATTTAGTCCTACTTAAAAAACATCAAATCTATTTCGCTCTTTTAAAATAATTTGGTTAAACAATGGTATTATGTTACAGCGTTTTAGTTAATACTTAAGTATGGGATTACAACAATCATCTAGAAAACTGTAAGACCTACAATGTTCACACATTCACAAAACATCGGTAAATAACCTATACCGTATTTTTGTATAAACAAATATAATAACATCAGAGAATAAAATCCAAAAAAAATATCAGTCCACTACATAAAACTAAGTCGAGTGGTCCGCGTAGTGCACCATTTGTCTAAAACCCTTCTCTCACGTTTGACAAACGAGCCTCATTCGATTTATTTCGGTCGCCAAAATATTAAAAGGCTCTCAACGAAAAGATTTTATTTTTTAAATAATAAATGAGTGAGCTCTTAATGTTTAAGTACAATTCTCTTTCAAGTGGATGTCCAGACCTCAAAAGCTGTAATTTTTCAGGGTTTCATATGAAAAATTTTGGCATTATGTTTAATATAATTAGAGTGCACATTCAAATGTTTCGCTCCTTTGCATACATTACTAACGACTGCCTGAGTGAAGGGCTTTCACACGAGGACTGTTTTAATACGGTTAAATGCATAATCCTAGTAAGTAGGGAGGTACTTAGTTTCTATAGGCAAAAATTAAGGTTTTGCACTGGTTATTTTATCGAAAAATTATATATTCTCCATATTCTACTACTCCATAAATATACATTCCATATTCTCAGGCCTCATAAAATAGATTTTATAGTATGATAGTAGGTACTGATGAAAACATCATAAATACTAAAATGTACTAACAAACACATAAAATAAGGAAAGTATTTTATGAGTAAATTTCCATTAAAGAAAACTGCGTCTCTAAAGACTACATAAAAGTCTTATACAGTCTGCACGTATGATGTCGTTTACCTATGTAAGTACATAAATTACCTGAAGTTATTACTTAATAGATTAGCATGTTATAAATAGATCTTAAGATATAAAGTAAACTAGATTATCTCACCGCACCTTTCAAGCACAAAAAGTGCGCGTACAATTTTCAATTTCTGAAAGCTTCAGTTTTTCATTCCGTGCCCGTAAATTAAAGTTCTAGGTAAGGGTAGGGTAGGTAAGGTCTTCGAAGTAGGTCTTCATGAGACCGTATAGGTACCTAAGTTTAAAAGCAAATTGTCGCAGAAAATATTACCTTTAGTCTCCTTTACGAGACCCTTTGTCGACTTTGATATATTATGAATACTTGGAGCGGTTTACGTACGTACTCGTACCTACTTAAAAGTAAAGTAAAGTATTATTATGTTAGACAAAAGCTAGCCTTGTGCCTATAAAATAATATTAGGATTCATGGTACTTATTGTAGTAAAATATTAGCAAAGAAGATCTACTAACTGCGTGATTGGGCTGAAGATTTCTTAAAAATATTTTGTGATAACGTCTTATATCGATGAACAGCGACTGCACGCACGAAAAAGTATCACACCGTTCCGCGCGCCAGTCGATCAACGCCCAGCCCAAACCTTTGGACCTAGATAAATTTAATTTTGCACAGTGGTTTCCTTTATAATGTAAACAAGGAATAATTAACGATTTTTCGAAATTCAACCCCTAAAGGAGTTAAATAGGGGATGAAAGGTTGTATGAGAGTCCGTTTTAAAGTTAGGGTCTCAAAATTTTGTGTTTCGGCTGACGATACGTGTCTCAGCGTTTTTGATAATTCAAAAAGGGTATGAAGTTGAGTATGGAAAATCCTTAATTTTCGAAGTAAAAATCACAAAATTTATTATCTAGGTGCATGGTTGGAAGCTAACACAACGGTTTTATTAGAAAGGGGGTGAAAAGGGGATGAAATTTTGTTTTTAGGGTTCCGTAGTCAACTAGGAACCCTTATAGTTTCGCCATGTCTGTCCGTCCGTCTGTCCGTCCTCGCTTAATCTCTGTGACCGTTAGCACTGAATTTTTGGTACCAATATGTATATCAATCACGCCGACAAAGTGGTAAAATAAAAATTGGAAAAAAATGTTTTATTAGGGTAGACACCCTATAATTATGTAAAGTGGAAAGTGTTTTTTTTTTTAATTTCAACCCTAACGTGTGATATATTGTTAGAAAGGTATTTAAAAATGAATAGGGTTTCCTAAAATCATTTTTTGATAATGTCAATAATTTCGGAAATAATCGCTCCAAAAGTAAAAAACAATGTCCCCTCTAAATTTTGAACCATAAGTTTAAAAAATATGAAAAAAATCTGAAAAGTAGAACTTTATAAGGACTTTCTAGGAAAATCATTTTGAACTTGATGGAAACAACAGTTTTTGTACAAAAAAGATTTAAGTTGGGTTACCACTATGTTCACGCTCCAGCAGCGCTCCGCGCTCCTGCAACTGCTCCAATGGATACGTCGCGCGCACTTCTACATGCGCTCCCCTTTGACACACTTCGCTCCCCTTTGTGTTCGCGCTAAAAACCGTCACGAGTCGGAGCGCCTGCCGCGGAGCGTGCAATGTTGCACGCTCCGTGTTCGCGCACGTACCCACTACCGGGAGCAGTTGCAGGAGCGCGGAGCGCTGCTGGAGCGCGAACATAATGGATACCCACCTTTAAACTCATAAGTGGGAACACTTATTGTGACGGACGGGAAACTACGGAACCCTACACTGAGCGTGGCCCGACACGCTCTTGGCCGGTTTTTTTAAGTTAAAATCACTAATAACATGGAAATTTGTATTTAGCCTTTTGGTTGGTAATTATTAATTAAGTACATGTATCAGCATTTTTGAAAAATTGTCCTAGAAGTGGGTAAAATAGAGATGAAAATTATAATTTTCAATTAACTCCTTTGTATTATACAAAATAATGATAATTCAGTGATAATAATTCAATTTAAAAGTATGCAATTTTTCATCAATGTTTTCTTACAACGTTATCACGTAAAATGATCGTCCGTAAACCGAATTTACAGACAACCATTTTTATAACTATCTTGAATAAGAATAAAATCATTATCTGCTTTCTATTTCTAGAAGAGATCTAGGGCAGATTGCTAGGTTTCATCCTTAATATTTTTCTTTGAACAGGATAATAAAATGTTTTACTTACTATATTCTCAAGTACCTATCGCTTTATTTTACTCGCTCAAAAAATCCGCTGAAGCGTTTTTAATTTATTATCAATTAATTGTGATACCCGACGTTAACTTCCCTTCCTCTCAGATAATTTATTATCTTATTTTGTTATATATTCTTTGAAGATGTTGAGTGTAAAATATAATATATTAGGTAAAGATTTGAAGATCTCGTTAATGGCGCTAATAGAGGCTCGATCGAAGAGCAGATGGTAATTAAGCAAATGAGGATGTTACTCTTAATTTTATGCCTTTAATAAACGTATACTCTGTACTTTATGTCTGTTTTAATGCTTCGGGAAATGTAAAATGGTAATCAACGTTACGTTTCGTATTTAAGTATATTGAGTATTTTATTCATGAATGGGTGTAAGATATTTTAGCTACAATAAAAATCAAACCCAAAGCATTTATTCCATTTACAGGAGTTTTTTTTTATTTTCACTTTGAAACATCATCATTGGCGGTGTTGTCCTACCTACTGCTGAGTATAGAGCTCTTCCCTGGTCAGAGCGAGTCTCAACCAGGCATTTTCTGTGAGGCCTTATCGTGTGTGCACGATCAATAATGTTGATAATATTAACACATAGAAAGATGCTGCTTCAATCATCTCAAATAATCTCATAAGTCATCTTTCACGACATTAGGTTCTTTTCAGTAAGCAAACTTTTAGAAATATTAAATCACAGCTATTTGTAGACAAGATCTTTCATGTGAATAATTTGGTCGTGAATAAATAAATTTAACGAAGCAGATGACTCTACCTCTCACCTGAACCCTTAATCCAGTTGTGTATTGATTCAGTTTCGTTACGATGTGTTCTTTCCTCCTCACACATACAGGGTGTGCTTAAACTCGCATCCACCCGTGACAGCGACACTGTTTGCCCCGTTCTTCACGTCAACTCAAATCAAATCATTTTGTTTGTCGAGCGATATGTATAGTTGATTGTGAATATGAACCGATCGGTTACATCTCGTGCCGCGTCTTGGAGTTTTGATGAGATATGTGGTATGTCACTGTAGGGGTTGACTTAAATAATTTAATATTGCTCTAAGTAAACTGACAAAAAAAACAGCTTTTTAGAATTTATGTGCATTGTGATTTAAATAATTTAATAATAATTTTTCATAAAGGTAAAGCTAATGCCCATTTTCCTAAATCATCGAATTATAGTGACTAGATATTCATTTCCTGTTGGACTGTTGTATTGTATTCACTTTCATGTAGCCGTCGTTTATAGTGAGGACTCATTCCGACATGAATATTGTGCCTGTACATAAATTGCTGAATTTCTATATAAAAAGGAATACAAGAACGAATAATTTTAATTATGAAATTCGGAATATGCATAAGGAAACGCAAACGGAATGTAAACAGCACCTCGCCTCACCTCTGAAGCTCCAGGCGGAACAGAACTCAATGAAAACAGGTTCTAATCTTTAGCTACTCACTACATCTTAAACTGAAGTAAGGCACGAGAACAATGGCAGCTATGCGATGCTATTGTTCTACATTATTTGAGTGTTAACTCGAACGAAATCTGGATTATGATTGTTACTGCTTTTAGAGATTTATAATCGCCAAAGACATCATCAAAATTGATGCTGCCAGATAAGTAGAGAACATTAGCTATTTACCTACGTTAGCATCAATCCATTATCTTTTTCAGCAGCCCATTATCATTAATATCCAAGACATGGCCATTATTAAGCTTCTTTTTCATATAGTGTAAATATATGCTTTTTTCCTGTACTGCGTACCACCACCTAATTACCACATCGCGTCGTTGTGCCAAATTGTCTATGGCCTGACTAGTGTTTGAAGGATCAGTCAAGTGTTCTGTCGTCTGACACGGCCAATAAACAGTGATCATTGCCACAGGGTAACATCACTACTGAGTGGTGTTACTTAGGAAGCGAGGAGTTTTGAGATAATGTTGGTTCAAGTAGGATTACTGACCGACTTTTTTATTGGATTTATTTTCTGAAAATTACGTAGTGCTGTATATTTTGCGTCATGGTATATTTTCTCCAAAGCTTAACAATTATGAAAATCTTCCTCATACTTCATCGAAAAAATTCTGAACCTAAATCTTTCTAAAAGTTGAGTCCAATTTATTTGATTTCAGCATAATATTCTTCTCTTTCATTCCCTTGCTTTGATAGACATCCTAATTTAATGTTTTGAAAGCACCGACAAACTTAACTTTTACTCCCTTTACAAATTCAAACTTGGCTTTCCGTGTTTTTATCCATTTTATTTGGTTAAACTATTTTAAATTAGACTACCATTCCATTGACACTGGCGAATAGCGCAAAAACTAAATTAAAAGTTTCTTTACATCGTTTCGCGTAACTTCCGCAATCAGCGGCGAGCTTAACTTAATGAGCAACTCGCGCCAAACCAACTTAGCGATACTAAAAACATTTTAAAATGAATCTGTGTAAGAAAATGCATATATTACGGGAGAGAGCCGTCTTACCCGTTCAGCGGGTAGAGGGGGATCATAAAATCTCCATAATATATCGCGGGGCATCGTGGTAGCGTAGCCTTGTCACTGAGGCACAACTTTAAGCCGGCCAAATTCCCTTTGTTAAGTATGCCGTTTCACTGACTTTTCAGTGAGGATTATTTTCAGCGGATGGATGGTGCGGGGCGAGGCGAGCAGACAGGGGGGGGGGGTTAAAAGTTTTATTGCGGGTAGTTAGTTATCGCAGCGAGACGGAGCCGCTTTATGTGTTTGCCTAGGAGCAGCCTATTGTGTGAGAGTTCCGATATTCTAATGTTTTATCTTCAGTTAGGTTAGGCTTTGTTTGGGCGGTACCAGTGAGATAACCGAGTTGTTTTGACAAGTACCTTTTAATTGTGTTAGGTGTTCTGTTAAAGAAAACTTAGCTCCATAAATATTTTCTAAAGAGTCAATTTGTGAAGCAACGCCATATGAATCAACTCGCTGACTCAGTGTCTTGGGAAAAGCTACGAATCAAAGCAGCGAAGCAGCGTGGCGGAGCAGCAAAGTGCGGCCAAGTCCGATCAAGTGCGGCCAGTTGCGACAAGTTGCAATTGCGGTCGGACAACTAGTTGCGCAATTGTTCAACACAGACAGTTTGGAATACTTCCACATAGTTGATCAACTGCAAATACTGGTAACGTAGTTTATGACTTCGTGTAGTTGTTTAAATCGTATGCAAAGATGTTGTTTTCCTCATAATTTAAAATAACTTAATTTTAAATTATGAGGGCAAGTTCTTCCTATTTCATATAATATTTCAGAAAACAAAATAATAACCGAAAAAATCGGATGAACTCAATAAACGCTGTTCACCCAATTCTAAACAACATGAACACCACAATTATAAAGCCGGGATCACATAAAACAGATTTATATATAAAAAAAGAATCCCGCAAAATCGCATGGCACCTTTTTTGCGTGAAATTCTTTTTTTTTTGTGAATTTATTGCGAACGGCCTGTGCGTGCATAGACTGTTATTGGACAATATTTTCCGCGGCGCGTGGACCAATGAGCAGGCTCGTCGATATTAAACTCAGATAGCACACACATGACTGATGAAACAAACGCTCCGCTGATCCAACTTGTGAGGAATTATTCATAAGTGGGTGTGAGAATTCGAATAAGTAGTCGGGTTAAACGATTTAGATATCAGGAAAATATTTCTGTTTCTAGGAAAAGTTCGGCTTCGAATTGATTAAGAAATCTCACCAAAAGGAAACATCTAACAGTCCTCACAAAGAGGGAACAGAGAGGGGTCATGTGTCCCGGCATTGGGAAAATTGTACACACAATTGTGATAATGTTGTATTAGGAAGAACAAGCAAAAGAGAGCAAGTTTAGTCTTACCAAGGGGTACCGACCTACCGTATTACCCAGTACTAACTGGGTTGTATCCATGTAAAATACTGGTATTTAGCTGTATCCGGTTAACTGAAAGCCGACCCCAACATACTGTTGAAAAGGCTAGGCAGATGATGATGAATGTTGTGTTAAGAAATCTGTTAAGATTCTTATGTCAAATACGACCAACACTTTATTACAATAGGGATGATGACTGACTAAAAAAATATGATTCCGTTTAGTCTGCAAGTTAGGTTATCGAAAAATATTGTTACGTGTTTTTTGTTTTATCAATTGAACAAAAACTGACGAAGATTAAAATGTGTCAAAAATCATGAGTCAGACATTTTTTACTCAAATGTGACGTCACACGAGGCACTGTATCGTCTTCATTTTTTGTTTACGTGAAAAAAGAAAAAATATGTGTCCAATATTTTTTGGAAATCTATCTGACGGACTAGGTAATTAGATTTTTTTTGTCATCTACCCTATTATTAACTTTATTATAACAAGCTGTCACTATAAACGCAGCTATTTCTATTTCATAATCCATCATATTCCGTCGCAGATTTAATTAACGCGTATCATCCGTGCCCTGCCCCCTCGCCCCGCCGCCCTCTGGGGGCCGTCCACCTGTCTGTCCGCGCCTTATATTTCAATCAGGCCATGTTAACGATGGTCTCTGGCATCAATCTCACTCATTTACATTTTATTTCGGAATAGAACACCTTTATTAAAGTTCGTGTTCTTTTTTGGCAAAGGAATTATTGATTTTCAGGCATTCTTCCTTCGTTAGACACGAAAGATTTTTGTTAAAAATTTCGTTATGAATGCAAAAAACAGCCAAATGGCCAAAAAGCTTCGTAACGCCAAAGTGAGATGTTAAAAATAGATGTAATGCTTCTTTGGAGACAAAGGCATAGGCTAGTATCACTCTAGCCGCTAGCCGCTAGAGTGATAAAACACCTGTTCATAGTCTACTTTCCAAAAGGTTTCTGTGGTATCCATACAAAACTAGGCCACCCCATCCCTCCATTATTGTCGGTGGGTTACTAATGCCACGATAACCTTTATTCGTAAAAGATTTTTTGCGATGCCTCTATTATCAGATTATTCTATCTTTTACTCAAGGTTTAACATCGAAAAGGGAAAAGAAAAGTTGTCTAAATAAGTACTTGTAAAGGTTTGGTAATTTCTGAAGGGCCGCGAACCTCACTCTCGGTTCGTTGGAGATAAAAATAATCCAGATCGTTCTCGAACGTGATTGGATGGATGACCGATGAGAGCTTATCGTAATTCATTAAATCGATATTTGATTGGATGGCCAATACAGTCAGCCAGAACGTTTTTAGACTATTTTGTTTAAAGGCCTTTTTGTTGAATAAATACGGAATGTGTAAAATGAATATGTAATTGTTGTAATAAAATTCGTGTGTACAGATCTGTATAAAAATAAGAATTTCAAATAACATTGCAGTGTTTGTGAAAAAACAACTCTTTATAAACGTTGTTTTTTGGCACTCGAACAAATTTAAATTACAAATAGTCAGTTTTGTCCAATTGGATTTCCGATGAATAAACAGTATAACAATTTTGAACTTAATATTTAAAGAAAACACAATTCTAATAGTAGGCGAAATATAGCAAACAAAGCAAAAGACGAATAAACCATAATTTCCCAATTATGGTTTATTAATCTTTTGTGTGTCATAATCACTTATATGTCTGTGGTTCTCGTCGACTTCTTCGAAATAACCCAGGTCTTAGCTTTGTTTGTTAAATTTACTTGAACTGTCAAAAGTAAACGAACAAACCTCGTGTAAGTGATTTTCTAAAAGTGGTCTGGAGTCATACAAAAACATATACTTGGACCACAGCTTTGGCAATTTCTAAGGTAGAATAGGTTTGTATTACTAACAGTATTATGGGGTACGTAAACAATAAAAAATTAGTGGTCGCAAACAAAAGTATTCATCATAATTATTAATTTCAAATCACATTTATACAAATATATTTTAACAAAGACATGACATACATACTCAACCTTTAAATTAAACTAATTTGACTCTACTCTCTAATAATGAGATTCATCGCCATGACGACATGACGCGTAAGAAGAAAAAAAAAAAAAAAAAAGTTTATTGCTTCAACTTAAATAACTTATTCTAGTTACAATGGGGATAATCCATAAAAGCAAATAGTATGCTTGTTTTAGGATGCTCCGCCCTTCCCCAGGTTTTGTAATTGTGTTTAAGTTATTGAACCTGAGAAGAAGACCTCCACTCCACTTCCTTGTTTTTTTCCATTCCAAGTGTGATGCAATGACATTGCATAAACTATAGGTACAGGCCAGGGTTCGTAACCACCTACAAGTTGTAGATCGTGACCAATATCACTGGGTCACTGCGCTCATGCCTTCAATGATAAACAGCATAATAACATGATGAGTAAGCTCACCATCGCATGACCACTACCTACAACACGGAAATACTCCACAGTTGGAATTCGCAGAAAATGCGAAAATGCCGTTGCCATTTCCAAAGATATAAAAATTTCCAGCGCACGCAACGGCCGGTCAATGCGGGCTCAGGCCGGGTAATGTGGGCCAATTCCGAGGGAATGTGGGCAGCTCACGTCCGGACCGTTATAGGCGATGAAGCAGCATCTTGCCTATATAACAGTTCGTTTGTAATTCCATTTGTACGGTTTTTGATCGTGGTTCGGTATTGTTGAATGATAGCGTTCTATTTTGTAACGGAACAGTACCTAGGTAATAATGTCCTATTGAAACAGTCAACAATTAGATTGTGAAAAAAGCATTTTCTTGTACAGTGTAATAACATGGTGATCTACAACTCATTTCTCAAGTGCGGTCGCCACTCAAAAGCAACCATTCACTACGAGTCAGTTAAAAACCTAAACAAGGAGCTCTCGAAAGAAAGGCCGTTTTAATAAAAGCTCCGTTTCCCAATCCACAAAAGAAAATCTTCTAAGACAAGTTCGAACACTCGAGTCTGTCAGGCTGAAACAATCGCGCCTTAATGATTAGTGCCGGGACCGGACGCTAGATGACGTTAATTCTCGGCTGGACAATCAGCTGGGATTAGAGGGAGAATAAAAACAAACAAAGCCACAACGCGTGACGAGGGTAGCGGGTAGGGCCGCCCTTATCGCGCCCACCAAGCCGCGACTTGTTCTCTGGCGAGAAAAACTGTTTAGGTAAGGAAAAAACGACTTCTTGGAAGCTAATTGTTTGGTCTTGAAATCGGTTTATAAATTACTAAAGATTTTTCTTCTTTTGAAGTTGAAGGGGCTCGTGGCTAAATAATAAAAGGACCAGGCATCCATCTTCTAGGTTGAGCGACGTTTACCTAGATTTGTCCGTGGATGGGACCTTAAATACAGACATACCAAGACTCCTCCGTACCTCGAAAACTACGTTAAACAGTTGGCATTGATAAGAGTTCTGGCAGTCATTACTCAGTATATTAGTCAGAAGCATGAAAGTCTGACAACAAGTCTTGCCAAGAAGTATCACGTAACTCAGCTACATCCGGTTCGACTGGTATCTGACCTAACATAGTTAGGAAAAACGCTTGGCGGATGATAATTATCCACACTTTATGCACACCAACTCCTACCTACAATGAATGATAACCACATTATCACAATGATTTTCAATATAAATACTTAAAAAACCACACAATTCTAAATCCAATACAGAGCTTCCATTTTCTCGCCTAATACAGACTCAATAAATAAAATTACGTGTATTGTAACGTTTCAGGTGTGAAAACAAAGAAAGGCGTTGATAAATTTGAGTGAGAGTGTAAGAAATTTTGTGAGAGGGAAGGTTCTCTTTACATTGATTTCGGTGCAAGGCAGAGTAACATTGTATATTTGTTTGTGAGAGTGGAAAGTGGAGAGAAAAGCAAGCTCGTTAATTAACTGCGTGAGTGCTTCGTTCTCACGTTTGCTTGTGGTTGCACTTTTGCTGCTTTTATAAAATGTGGAGTAAATTATCTTAGTTAATTATTAACACTGATTGCTGCTCTTGCGGTTTCTTTGTTTAATGCAAAGCTTAAGTTCAACAGCCGCAACATTCATCCGTAATATTATAAATGGAGAAACTAAGTCGGGCCGTCTGTTACCTTTCACGCCTTAACGGCTCAACGGGTTTCAATCAGACTTAGTACACAGGTGGACCATGACCTGGGGTAGAACAAAGTTATACTTGAATCCCAGTATAGTTAGCATAATTTCCGATTTTCCGATAATTTCTGATTTTTGACGCGAATGAAACCGCGGGTAAAACTTAGCCGTGAAAATTATAGATGCATCGAAAGGTGAACTCCCATTCCCCACTCCCACTCCCAAGGTCTCACTTATTATTTACTAAACAGAGTTCCTATTGAAAGCCATGGGACCAGTAATTTCTAAAGAAAACTTATTGATACCTTCTACGAACCATTTACGGCGCGTTTTCTTGGCATTAGGTTATGCTGTTGCTTCGAATACAATGAACGTTACATTTAGTTATTCAATATTTTCCTTTAAAACTCTTTCCAAGGGATTTTTCTTTCAACTTATATAGAAAAATATTATCAGTTTATTTACAGGTTCCTACGGTTGAAAAGCAAAAAGTTGAACCATTTCAATACTACTCAACTGTGGTGTAAAAGAGTAAAATATTTGTGTCTGTCTGGGGCTTAAGTTATCGTGCAACGTTTACAAACTAATAAAACTTTTATTACTTTCAACTTTATGCATTTTTTAGGTTTTTCTGTTTTTATTTTTATATTTTCAGAGGTTAACAGACAAATGTCACATGACTACGTACGACAGTCCCCAAAGTGTCTAAAACTATCATAAAGTTGCTGTGTCTAGTCTGAATTGTGTCTGTCAAAACTTAATAAAAACTTATATGATAGATATCTCATAAATATCCTAAAAGTTTAAGTCTTTTATAAACACAACAATAATAATTTATTATTTACACTAGACTTACTAAATTGAATTAAACAAATAATGTGATACTTAAAAAGTATTTACTTCCCGATGTGAGTTGTACACCTATAGTTGGTGAATAATGCACATACACAAATTGATACCTCACGCAAAACATTCACGGGAAAATCTCTCTTGGCTGCGTGGGCCATAAAGGTCTATGTCGTGGCCCCGGGACGTGACAGGGCCGTGGTCGTGCCAATAGTGAGACACAGTCAATCTACGTCTCGTTAGAGACATTGTTTCTATCCGATTTCCTTCCATATATAATTTTGGTACTTAAAATCTATATAATTTCAGGTGGTACCTAGTCGCAAAAAACGCTATTTATTTATGATTACAGTCTCTGTTAGCAATTACCTATCATTCGTATATTTTAAGAAACTGGCCAAGTGCGAGTCGGACTCGCGCCCGAAGGGTTCCGTACCATTATTATCAAAAAAAATTAAAACAATTTCAACTTTCTATAATAGCTATCACGGTTCATTCGATACAGCCTGGTGACAGACAGACGGACTGTGCCATGGAGTCTTAGTAATAGGGTCCCGTTTTTCCCATTTGGGTACCCCCAAAAATGAACTGAACCCTAAAAAAAACTACAATGTGCAAGTAAAATATCGGCACACCTTCGCACGCTACGGAGGCCGCGCGGCGTTCGGCGAGAACTCAGCCCAGTCCAGACAGGGACGTGTGTGAACGACTTCTTAACTATAATACACCGGCTCCTGACGTAGCATGGTCCAGCCACGTCCCAGGTACGGCCCTGAAATGCGATTAAAGGTCTATCCTTTAATCGCATTTATTCTAAAGAGTTAAAAAGCCTTTGACAATAACGACAGTTTAACTGCATGACTATTCTTAGCAAAAACTTGTCTCTTAACGTCTTAATTCAATCTGTACCACAATTAATATAATAACCATGTCGCCAATAAGCCAATCTACATATTTCAGGTGAATAATTATACCAATAAAATGTAGTTATTGCGCGTTCTTCCACTTATAACTATGTTAGCCGGTTGCTTCAAAGAATCCCCGCGCACATTGTCGGCGGCCCAGTGGCACTTAAACCGGTTAATGCCATTATTATGGTACACTAGCGCCATATATTTAGTGCTAGCGTGTCTCCCGGAATAATAATTGTAAACCTTTCATAATAAATGTTGGCTACTTATATTATAATTCGTACTAACAGTTTTATTGGTTCTTTTAATATGATAATAACTCAATGTTGAAGTGTTATAGCTTCATGGGTATTTGTGTGTCATAGCGGCTCAGTGTTGGCCATTTGAGTTGCGAATTCTATTCATACAAAACATTTTTACTTAAGTATAAGTTGCTTGCCTACCTCGGGAGCTGAAACATTTGGGTACACTAATGGTACACAAACTATAACATTCATATCCTTGTATAGCCTTAACAACTCGTCTAGAAATGGAATACTCATAAATTCATGACGCTAAAAATACGTTGAGTTCACAACTTCGTTACATATCACTATTCAAAGCCGTCAGTTTTTAAACGCCGATTAGTGTGCGTGTGTGCTGTGCGAATAAACAGTAAAAGTACGGAACGTGTTGTCAATGCAGCCTCTGACAGCAGCCGCCGCGCCGGAGCGACTCCGTGATCTTAGATTTAAAGCATTATCCATCCATCAAATAAGGTAATTTACTAAAGGTGCGGGTACATTCAATTTATTTGATCAACCAGGAATTGCGCTCGTCTCATATAAAGGATTAGTCCTTTATATGAGGCGAGTGCCGCTAGGTAAATCTCAGGCTTCATAGCACCTCGCTAGTTTAACTGCCAGTCACTCCGCATATTAGCTGGAGTAATGGCCACTTTACATAGTAATTTCCTTTAGATTAAAACTGTTAGTAAACCGCGCACACATTAGTTGTTTGTGTGCTGAGCGCTAAAATGTTGACTTTGTCTGATACGCGGGGTCGCCACGCCTCTGTCAAATACACGCAAATCCGTGAAGAAGGGGTGAAGGTAATATTTTGGATATGGCTTGATCGAAAAAGAAAATGTTAGTAAAATATTTTTGAAATTAATAATCTAACTTCAAATGACTATAACTTAAAACTCATTTCGGTTTGACTAAAGAATGTGTGTCGCAATCAATTGTTAGAACGTCTTCTTTTATGTATTTAGTAAAATTAGGTACAAATTCTTAAGGAGATCACCATAATCTGCCTAGGCTTTTCCCAACTGTGTTTGCGTCTGCTTCTAGTCTAACCGGATGCAGCAGCTAATACTGGGTATACGATTCTCTTGGTAAGACTGAATGTCAGAATTTCGTATATATAATAATGACCGGTAGTGTACCGGTCAAAGATCTATAAATAACTGCCGGGACCACTAGCTTAATGTGTTTTATTAGTCACGCAGGAAACTGGAGGAAACTCGGGATGTACTGAGTGGTCACCCAAACTTACCAACCTAGGCAAGAGCGGCTTAACCTGAAGATCGACCCGAGTGGCCGTTACTATTAAGCTACGAGTTTATTACTTCTATAGATGTTCTGATAAAATTATAATACCATTGTATTCGGAGACATAATTATATAAACCCGAAATGGATTCTAAATATTCTGACATCAAAAGAGAAAGAAAATTTTCCCCAAATCCGATCTTCAATAATTAGAATTACATTCTGTTCGACCTGTGACCTATTGATAGTCCAATCTCAACATCTGCAGTTAGGCTCGTAACTAAAATAGCAAATATGCTTCGTTATTAATTTCGATTAAATTAATACAAATTAGTTAGAAATATTAGTTTTAAGTTCACGAACTCGCTCTCAAATAACATCATATAAAATAAATTAGAATTCTCACTCTCCTCCCCCTTCCACTATGAGTATATGTATCTTTTTCGGGCATTAATAAAATAACTCTACTACGACTAGAACAAAAAAATGATCGCAATGACGTGACGGGGAGAACAAGTGCCTTTTGGCACATTAATAAATATATGTTAAACGTAAATATACATAAATTAAATGTTAAACGTTTACACCCATCATAGTTACCCATACAATGATATTGTTGCATGTCTCTCTGCGATTTTGTTATGTCAATACAATTTCGCGAAACAATTTCTTAATTTATTGATCACGAACAACGCCCCTCCGTCGATGTCACTAAAGCCTTGTAGCACGTGCTCGTGTATAACACGAGCACGAGGTTCCCGCGGAATATCTACTTATTCATATTATTATCTCATTATCACGTATTCCATGCCATGCAGTAAGTGACTGCAATTATGTTCTGTATTTTGTATTTTTCTGCTACAGTCCTACACGTAAAGATATATTTATAACTGGTATTCATACTGACTTATATTAAAGTAATTATTACACAAACGCAGTTTCATTTAGAAGACTTGCAGTAAATTGCATTTCATTAGGGATTAAAAGCTTTTCATTTATGTTGGTATCTGTTATGGTTCGACCACTGGAACTGCTTATATGTATGCATATTTTTTTTTTGTTGTCGAGTTTCGTTTTACGTGTTTGTTGCTTTTTCAATGGCACTTTCTTCGTTTTAAGACATTTTGTCCATTTTTGGTAAATTGACTAAACTAACTGGTTATGTTCTTTAATACCTACATACAACGTAACTTGCCTTACGAGACTCACTGTACAATTTCATTCACAATTAGGTATACTTTACAACCCATTTATCCTCGCGTTGCGACACTTTCCCTATTTCACTTCACACACTTCGCACGCTCTCCCGGCGCGCGCTCGCAACATCTAGCGTCTTCATCATTTGTCTCCTCTGTCGCTCTCAATAAATATTTAAATTCAAAAGGCCCCGCTTCACATTACAAGTTAGTCGGATCACTTTTAATTAAAGTTGCAAGTTTGATCGAGCCTCCAGCCTCCACGACGCGATGCCTCGCTAATGACTTATCACGACTAGATTAATTTGTGATAACCCGCGTGTCGTGTTAACCGAGTTTTTAGTTGATAAGTTTGGCGGCGTGTGTGAGTAGATGCTTTATGACGCTGTATTAAGAGCTTAAGGTTTTGAAAGAGATCATAAAATAAAGTAAGATAAATAATGACAATTTAATTGAAAACTAGTTTGCACAGTTAATGATAACGTTTTAAATTAATTTGAAATCTGTCATCTTTCTGTGAAGGATTATTCTTGTGTACGCAGATTTAATTTTATTTTTATTATACGCCATTAACGACGAATTACTTAAATGTGACGGGGGATTAATCTGTAGTAATGATATGCAACTTGAGCAAATAATAGAAATGTTCTATTCGGTGATTAAAACGATTATTGATAAATATGTCCCAAAAGTCACCATTGGGGGTACCTATAGCTACCCTGTCTGGTACAGTCGAGCTTAATTAATGTTATTAAGGAAAAGTGGAAAGCGCATATGCAATGGAAAAAATATGAAATCCCCCATGATTACGCTGCTTTCTCTTTATTAAGGGATCGACAAAAAAGGATGCAAGAGGAGTGTCATCAGAATTATTTATACAGATCACAAGAGAACATAAAAACTTCACCTAAATATTTTTGGACGTACGTTTAAACAAGAAAGAAGAATAAAAGTAGTTATCCTAAATACATGACGTACTCGTATGGTGATAGTCAATTAACCGGTGAGGCTGAAATTTGTAACGCTTTTAATGATTTTTTCTATAAAAACTTTAGCAGCAGGCTCGGGACTTACACTCCTTTCTCGACTGACTGTGAAACATACGGCGACACACAGCTCAGCCTGACCATTGACAGTGTGAGTATCCTGAAACTCCTGAAGAATCTGGATACGTCTAAGAGACCAGGAAGTGATACTATATACCCCCTCTCTTCTTCGTTAAATGTGCCAAATCGCTCTCCTTACCGATAGCTTATAATTATTTTCAATAGATGTTTTCGTGAAGGATACTGTCCAACTATTTGGAAAACTGCGCACATTGTGCCCATTCATAAAAAAGGCTGCAGAAACGCCATAGAAAATTATCGTCCGATATCAATTCTGAATGTTATGGGGAAAGTAATGGAGAAAGTAGTACACAACTTTATCTATCCTACCATATCTAAATTAATTCCGCAATAACAACATGGGTTTATTAAGGGACGGTCTACTAATACCAATTTGGCAGTATTTCTCGAGAGTGTAGTTCGAGATATGGATGGTGGTGGGCAGGTTGACGTGATCTATACGGATTTCGAAAAAGCGTTCGACCGCGTGGATCACGACATCCTCCTGCGTAAGCTGCAAGCGCTTGGAATTCGCGGTAACTTGCTCAGATGGTTCGAGCCATACCTTAGGAACCGGTCTCAAATT
Organism: Xestia sexstrigata; assembly: GCA_941918905.2. Lineage (NCBI taxonomy): Eukaryota > Metazoa > Arthropoda > Insecta > Lepidoptera > Noctuidae > Xestia > Xestia sexstrigata. The sequence continues at coordinate 913,284 of OW799201.2, read as the reverse complement.
GTTACATTGGGCGGCGCAAGGTCTAACTGCGTAACCATACCATCTGGTGTGCCACAGGGCTCAATTCTGGCACCTCTTTTATACTGCCTACCTACCGAGCCACAAGATACAAGCGATGCTTAGTTTGTGGCTTACCGATTATTATGACACACCTGTATTTTTTATATTGATTAATAAACTGTTTTTAAGATGTATCTGCACATGTTCTTAACGCAAGGTTCCTGATGTACGCCGACAATACCAAGTCTTTTTTTTTTATAATCTGACTGCGAGAAGCTACAAAACGACTTAGATTATTTATTTACTATATTATCAATAAAATCAATGTGAACGTAAGCAAATGTCAGACTATAACTGAAATTTCATTAACTATAGCTACAATCTTAGTGGTGGCAATGTTGTGCGTTGCAATGTTATTATGGATCTTGTTGTCATCCTTGACTCGAAACTTCTGTGTTCGGAGCATGTGTCCTTTAACGTCGGCAAGGCATACAAAATCCTGGGATTTATTATGCGTACTTGTAAATTATTAACTGATATAAATTGCATCAAGGTACTTTATTTTGCGTACATACGCAGTATTTTAGAATACTGCAGTAATATCTGGAATCCGCACTACTTGCTGTATATAAATACAGCAGATATAATTCATACAATCTAAATTTGTTAAATACATTAACTATCGCAGTGGTTTCAGATCTGTAGATTATCTGCTATCATGTAAACATCATAATATGCTGCCACTCGATAACAGACGTATGATTCTGGACATGCTATTTCTTTATAATATTTGTAGTGGGGATATTGATAGTACTTTTTTAAATAATTTAGTTACAAGATTAAGTGCTCCGTCTCGACGGACTAGGCACACGCAGTTATTCGAAATACCACACAGTGGTACAAACTACGCTCAAAACTCAGTCATTGGTAGGATGCTAAGTAATTATAACAAAAGATTCTCTCATCTCGATATATTTAATACTAAAAAAGGTATATTTAGGAAACAATTAATAACGTCAGTATGTGATAAACTGACAAACACATCTAAACGAAATAAATAAATAAGTAGGGTTGTAAAGAAGGTATCCACACCCGATTCGCGCAGGAGTCCCTCAGGGATCGGTGATTTCCCCATTAGCGTTCACGCTATATACCAGCGATATCCCTAAGAGTAAAACAGCCCAATTAGCCCTCTTCGCCGACGACACGGCCATTTTTTACTCTGGTAGTAGTCCTTCTAACATTGCTCGTATTCTTCAAAAAGCCTCAGGCGATTTGTTCCGGAAATGGAGAATCGAGGTCGATCCCGACAAGAGACAGGCGGTACTTTTCTCTAGACCCCGTCATCTCCCCCGTACTCCTAACCAATCACCATGTTTGGCAAGCCGATCCCATGGGAGAAGCGAGCTAAATACCTGGGAGTCATCTTAGACCGGCGCCTAAACTTTAGTGAGCACATTAAGACGGTGCGTTCGCGTGCCGCCTTTGCTCTCGGTAGGCTTCACTCTGTTCTGAACGCACGTAGCAAAATGTCACTCAAGTGCAAACTGCGTATTTACACCGCGTGCATTAGGCCTATTATGACATACGCATGTCCCGTTTTCGCGCATACCAAACCCTACCACCTCCATAAGATGCAGACCCTCCAAAATCGATTCTTATGAAAGGCCACGGGAGCCCCATGGTACGTTAGGAATGAGCAACTCCATGTTGGTCTCAAAATACCATTCTTCAATTCATGAAACGCCTGACTAAGGGTTTTTTCGATTTGCCGAAAAACACCCAAACCCCCTGATTTCCTCAGCAGCCAATTACGTCCCCTCCAATATTTCTAGAATTCGCCGAACTAGGCTCACCCTCCTCACATCCGACGACCCCATCACCCTTCTCCAAGAGAGTTGTAGGGAAGCCAGCACACTTCGTAAAAACAGATACAAGAACCGATTCAAACCGCGAATCCGGCCATTTTGGCCACCACAGGATAGTCCGGTTAAGCAGTCAAGCAACCTTAGAGAGTAGCAACTGCGAGTGGTCATTTCTAAAAAAAAAAAAAGGTACAGAAGGTATACAGACAATCACCACACACACACACCGTTGTAACATACTCACACACCCACTATAACTCCTCAGGCACACACTCTCTCACACGCTGTATTCTTAGCTATGTATAATTTAACATCTAGTTAAATTGTAAATCCATAATTGGCTATACTATTAGTTAAAATAGTCTAAGTTAAGATTGTAAAGAGCTGTGGATTTTGCAATAAATAAATAAATGTACTGTTGCTTCAATCATTGTTATCACGAGTGACGACTACTATTACTCTTTTTTCAAACCCAACTTAGCACGTATTATCTGCTAACGCGCCTCCCTGGCCAGTGCGTTATCTTCTAAGGATGAAGTTTCCTTGTTATCTTTTATTAGCTTCCCAAGTTTGAACATCTCACAACAACGTGATAAGTTCTAAAATTGTAATAATAACTAAGCACCCAGCATAAAGCCGATAAGCCGACAGAAAAGCAACATAAAATCCATTTTCTTGTTCAACTTTTGACTTTTACAGCCAGACGCATGAGTAAAGTCAAACAAAAATCAAAAGTTAAAAGCAACCTCACCCAGTTTCCACAAAGAATAAGCAGATTTCAGTTTGACTAAAGAAAATAATATGCAGTGTAATAATGAAACAACATATATTCCCCCTGATAGAATCCAATGTGAGTGCGATAAAACCGCACGCGCTCTCCCATAATATCTAAAAGCATTTCGCTATCCTATGTATTGAAAATCCTATATTCTTGCGGGAATGATAATTCAATTTCTTTTACAATACTGAATATATAAAGAGCAAGTCATATTTTAGGACCTCTCTCTTTGTCTTTTCTACTTTTGCGGGAATTCCGCTTCGTTCCATTGCAGATTATTTTATTTTGCCTTTTCCTGCTTGATTACACAACAAAGTTTTATTTGTTTGTTTTGAATGCTGTCATTTGCTTTCTATGGTGGACTAGATTCTGAAATAATAATGCGGTTTTATTTATGGGACAAGAAATAAATAGGTACTTAACTCATTACTTTCAACATCACTTCGTTCAAACTGTCATCGGCGTCTCACAAGGTGCTACGGTGCAGTCTTTCAAACTTCATCTCCTATTTATTGACGAATAAAGAATGTCCCAAGATATTACATTCCTAGCCCACCTAGACAGCTGAATAACTTATGTACATAACTTATTCAAGCTAAATCTTATATATGAAGCGCAGAGAGACCGTGAATAATAGATATACTGGATGGACCATAGTACGGCCAGCGATAAGTATGTTATGTAGCTGACCACAGTAATTATAAAGTTTGTTAAATATGGCTTGCTGTGCGCGTATATAAGCCGTTGTCGGAACCAGGAGGAGGGAGGGAGGGGGGGGGCTTCTCCAACTAACCACATGAAAGGTAGTTTACTGGGCATCCGCCAAGCGCGGTTTTATTATATTTTTACCTTTATGAACGTAAGTTCTGTGTAACTGTGTCGGCTGTTTCATCATACTTTAGGAGTTTTAGTCGATTTCATTAACTTTGGGTTCGTTCCATTTTATTCTTGAAATCAAAATACAGAGTTTTTATGCTAAAAAAGTTCCGAATTGGCAATCATACATTTTGATTTCAATGTTATAAATTGTCTTCATTCTCTTTTTGATGACCACTTCCTATTTTAGCGCATTAAGTGTTACTAGAGAGTCATCTACATACAGAATGGGTCAAAATATTCTCTGCGATAAACTGCCACCCTAAGGACTAATAAGAGAAGCCCTAACAGATTTAGTCCTTTCTTGGGCATTTTCCCCTATTAAATACATCTTTTGTGGGTTAAAGCTATGATAACAAACAAAGAATACGCACAACATATCGCAAAATGGAAAAAAGACAATACAATAATATGTTCATAAAGACTATATTATACTCTTACAATAAAGAGTAAATAGGTAATAATATGCAAACACAAAACTTCCTTTGTCATTCCATAATAGAAGTTATATTCATCATAGAGCATAAAAAATGTTTATTACTAGGCATTCCTTAAATTAAATGTTGCCAGCGAAATGAAATACTTTTACGTAGGCCGTTACTGAATAACACCTCATTTGTCAAATACGTAATAAAGAGAAACAGACAAATGTTCATTTAAACGTCCATATTTTATATAAACTTGAAGCTCAAAGCATTCAAATAAAAGGATTATGACATTTTCATGAGACAATCTTTCCGTGGGCTTACGTATGAAATTGATTCATTTTTAAATGGTGAAAATGTTGGAATGAACGATGTATAAAGCCTGACTTGAATCCACATTTGGCACGACTATGATTATAAAAGGTTTTATAATCTATCTTTTATAACTAATAAACATATTTATATTAAATTCTTTGATGCAGTTAGCAGTGATTCTTGCTACACCATTCAGAAAACACATCCTGTATCTCAAGTTGTTACTGGTTGCCAGTATATTTCCCGCCCGCGAAGAAAAGCCTCTTCCAGCATAGTAGAGTTGTACAAGAATCTTTTGTCGCTTTTTTTCAATACAATTTCGCGAAATAATTTATAAAATGTTAACCAAATAAGCTTCTCTGTCAAAATGCTTTGTAGCATTGTTCTGTTAAACTTATATTGTCACTTACGGGATATCTTCCGTGATTACTATTTGTTTTGAGCTCCCGATATTTCGACACTGTTGCAAGCGCCATGATCGCGGGTTGACTGGAGAATGCGGGTTGATAGAAAATAAATTGTTAAGAGCAGACAAATCTGTCTACCCTCTTTCTTTGACCTGCTCTCTCTTTCTTTTCATCTGCCTAGCCTTTTCCCAACTATGTTTGGGTCCAGGACCTGGGCTTCCATCTAACTGGATGCAGTTGAATACCAGGACTTTACATGGAGCGACTGAAAATGTATTACCAAAAAAAATACACGTGTTTCATTTCTACATGAGAATTCTGACATTCTTTACGTGACACTCCGTTTTGTTCAACATATCGCGGTACGTGTAATTCATCTGGAAAGGATCACTCATTCTATTAATGTTTGTTGTTAAGACAAATTACTTGAAAAAGAAAATATTTTCCTGTCGAGTCTCCCGTTTTTGTTCCTTGGCCCTTTTTGTTTTAATGTCGGTACCATTCCACTCTCATTAATTTGGAATTATATTGAAAAAGGTAATATAAATAGATATTGGGGCTATACTTAACAAGTAATTTGTATGTACCTATTGTATTAATTTGTTATTTTATTTTGTTTCAGGTAAGTTCCTCCCACACGAGTAAGCTACACGTGCTTCCGAAGAACATCCAGGTACACAATCTTCATCTGCGACATAACCCTCCTGACTCCGGCTCGTCTTATCAACTGTGCCATTTGTTTGCTAACCACATCATCTGACGTCACGTCCGTAAAGTTTAATTGCACCGCTTTTACTGCGCTATAAAAACAAGGTGCGCTATAAACAGGGCGCGCGTCGCGGCGTGACGACGCACGGCACCTGGCGCCGAGCGCACGCGCGCCCGCTCGCACGCTCGTCATAGCGTGTTGATCGCGCGTGCTACTCCCGGCTCATAAATCGTGGGCTCATGCCTTCACATTATTTAACGCCGGTGTCACGCGAGCGCTGCATGCCCGACGTCATTTGTCGGCACATTTTTATTTACACGTTGTAAGTAGGTTGTGATATTGCGTAGCCTCGCGGGAGGTGGGGCCCGGCTTCACTCTCAGCTGACGACGTGTGAGTGGGTTTTTGCGCTGCTTTGTCTGTGTTAAGACTTGCCTCTGAAGTTTTAATGTTGTTAAGTTTAGATACCCTCTCATAGAGAGGAGGCCTGTGTCCCAGCAGTGGGAACATTAATAGGCTGATGATAATGATGAAGTTTAGATACTTGGTTCATGTTGTAAATGCAACTGTAATATTGACTTCAGCGTCGTCGACGTATGAATTCATTTCTTGAAACTGCTACTTAATAAATATAAGATCAATAGGTATAGTTCTTCAAGTCCAGTGAAGCTGTAATTACCGAAATTAAGAAAAAGCACTTTATGAGTCCACTATTCTTAAATCCTTCTTAAATCCACCTTTCTCATTTAAATACTATAATACTTACAAACAACAGCAAACAAATCCAATTCCTTTACAGAACCGTACTCCATTTAAATTCAATTAAAACCCTAATTCCGTCGAGCGTTGCTCAAACATAATTTCGCTGTTACACCAAAAAATTGCAGTCAAGCTCATATCCCACACGCGTCCATCGCGCATGTTCTAAAGCAGAGTAATAAAACAGTTGGAAAATATAATTAAACTGCGGAGTAACTGTGCCGTGGCACATGCTGAAATGAAACCTCGTTTGACCGGCGGCGTCGCCCGCCATGCCGCCATGCCGCCGCGCACCACCCGAGTTACTGCAAGCCCTGATTTTATTTCAGATAGCACAGTGTGACGTATAGAAACTAATCGTTGCCGTAATTGTGAAAGTTGGATGAGTGCTGGTTATTATGCGGTTAACCTAACCTGTCACTACTTAGTAACGTGCCCGGAATTCTGCGAATGTTTTAATAGCTGCTGTGGGTTTAACGTTCACGTTTATTGGGTCAACATTGCTATAGTTGGAAGCAGAATTATGTTTATTCTTTTAAACGAAGAGCCATAATAATCAATCTAAATAACCCATCGTAACCTAATCTATCAATAGAGATGTTGACCAGAGAACTAAATAGTTACTGTCACTTAATTAAAGGGGTTTACATTTTGATAAGCTTTAACAATGATGTGAGGCTTATTAGCTATATGATCCCAAAGTGAACAATTTTGTAATACATAGTTCTTGAATGTTAAATTTTCAACGATCGCATTAAATAAAAAAAACTATCATAATCATTGAAACTTTTTTGGCGTGGTTTTCATTTACCAACTCTTTAAATCGCAGATAAAAACATTTGAATAGAAATGTCGTGGTTTTTTTACCAAAAAAAGTTTACCCAAAAGTTGTCAGTGTGAATGGACATAAATATTTATTTTAAACTTTATACCTGTAAATCAGTAACTAGATTTTGTGCGATTTGAAATGTGAAAAAGATATTTTATTTTGTAAATCCTCCGGCAGTTTGTTAAATTGGCTCGTAAGTTATATTCGTGGAATGTTGGCAGCTGTTGAGCGACTGTGGCACGACGTGGCAGAATGCGGTTATCAAACCACGTAACTTACGTTGTGGGTTTTTCATAAAGTTTTAAAATGTTTTAAAAAATAACACGTTATATGAACATGCACTGAAATATCATCACGTTTGTACAATATTGATAAGGGAGTGAATACATTTATGGACACGGAATCGGCTTGAGCATGTCAGAAAGAGCTTTATGTGAATGCAACAAAAGAGAAAAATACGTCGACTCACATCATTTTGGTTCGGACACCGCGACGCGCGTCACCGCATCCAACTATTGGTTCGGACACCGCGACGCGCGTCACCGCATCCAACTATTGGTTCGGACACCGCGACGCGCGTCACCGCATCCAACTATTGGTTCGGACACCGCGACGCGCGACACCGCATCCAACTATTGGCCTATAGGGAACGTGCACAACGAAGGTGCTGCCGACTAGCGTCGCCAATCCGAATCTTGTACTCTATTAATAGTTGACATTGACATTAATAACAAATCTTGTTAACAGAATTAATTTAAATAGTGAAAATTATTACTCTAGCTAATCCTAATGCATTGTTGCATTTTTGGATGTACGGTCGAACAAGCTATTTAGTATACAGTCTAACCCACAAATTACATTGTAAAATGTAAACCAAATAGCTTTTTCGACCGTACCAATACATCCACAAAAAATGAAAATAAATCAAACGTAAAATTTTATTACTTTCCAAAGCATAGTACTCTCATGCCATGGTATTTTATCGAAACTAAATAACTGCCGATAAGATGGTTTACCCCATTGTTGGGCATTGCTAGTTTTTGAATTGGCGCTTTCAGAAGAATTTACATTTATAATAACTAAGGCGCGGACGTGCTTAACATTTCCCTGAAAGCATTACAAATTGCACTTGCAATGTTTCTGATGCAGTCAAGCTGAAAAAATAAAAACATAAATAAAATTAACGGTAAGTATAGGTACTTTGGAAAATTAATACATAAATGAAAAGGTAATTCAGAAAATTATGTACTATTATTTTCACGTCGTAAACCAATGTTTAATGGTAAATAACCAATGCCAATGGTTAATACGAGTATCCAATGATATTTTAGTATGTGCGACAATTTTGCCAGTTATCACAGCCTCATTTTTGTTCATTTATTATCTCTTCAACCCCCAATACATGGCCGGCCTCGAAGAGCTTTTGATCTTTTAACACATTTTGGCCACGTTGACGATCATTATTGATAGACCGGAACCCATATTTTATAACTTTTATCATATTCAAAAATAATATAATTGAAGAGATAATTTTGTTTACTTAATTGAAAGCACGATAACAGGTCTGATAAGTTTTCTTTACTGTCCGCACGTTCCTGCACGTTCCAGCGCTATCTGAACAGCTCAAGCCGAGTCCGCGGCTATAAGTATGGGCACTCCTTTATTTAGGTTACACTCAGTGAAATTCCTCATGACCCGGATGCTATATAACATCTTAGTATTAAAACTATTAATCACGCTTAAGACACTCACAAACACGCAACTTCATAAACAATCCACATATATTACGTCTGTCTAACACTGTTTATAAGAACTGTTCCCGAACTCGCGTCAACAACGAAATTGCTTCCGTTGGCCCGCTGACACCCGCTTGATATGTCCCTATAATAACTTCACTGCAAACTGAATTACTACACACCTTCCCACCTTGGATTATGGACGCCTTATGTGGGTGCAGTAAGGTTTAAAGTCCCGCAGTTTGTGTTGCGACCACAGTTGGCGGTTGTGACAACTGTCCCGCTTGCCTACTGTTAGAGTGACAAGCTCAGTTTCGGCTCAGTGTTTTGAAGTTCGGGATTCCAGTTCGTAATAACGAGTAAATATTTTGTCGGGAAGCTGTCAGGAATTGAGCTAGTGTTGTTGAAGCGTTATTTCGGGATCTGGATTTTCAGTTTTAGAACATGAGTCACGAGTTTCGTGTGCCACGATGCAAAGCTTGGTTAAGCAGCTTTTATTTTTTATTCTCCTCGAAGGTAGACTTTTAGAATGTTGCAGTAATTCTGGCTTTTTATTGTGAACTTATTTTTTTATCCAATCTGCGTGCTGTACTAAGAAGCATTCTCCTTACAAATGAAAGCAATACTCAAATCAAATAAGGCAAAATAAAGAAAGAAAGTCACAAGTTATCGGGTCTATGACTTACCCACAAGGTCCGTGCCTAGTCTCCGGATCAAAGGCAATGTTCCAGCACGTCAACAGGGCCGCAGAACATGGCTCGTTATCGCGCCACGCAACTCCAACTCAAACGCAAACTGGATTATGAGTATAATGGTGCACGATGCGATAAGCTTCAAACTATTATAACTTGAGCGACATTGCAATCTTTAACGCCTAAGCGGGGTTCTCCTTGTTTGGCTATAAAGTTTGTTTGGTAAACCAATAACCTGCCATATATCGTACTATTTAACTGCGGGAAAATGATTTTACGTCAAATATTCAAGATTAGCTTTTGCCCGTGCACGTCGGAGTTTATGCCATGGCAACTTATCAATGCAATGGAATAAAAAGTATCCCAAATCCGCTTAGAGATTATGACGTGGAAAGGCAATAGGCCGACAGTTAGAGTTACTTTTGCATGTAGCTAATATTAGTATGACATAAGTATCGAGGGAATAGGATGATGAGACGGACGGTAAGGATACTTCAAACGGTAATTATTTCATTACTTAGTCCGGAGTTGTGGAGGTCACGAAGCAATTAAAACAAAAAGTCATTAACCACAGGGTCATAAAGAAGGGATGATCCTGTGGAACAGACCAGATAATCAAAAGAACGTTAAAACACACCGTACGCAACGTAAGAGATCAGAAGAAACTTATAATGATAAATACCGTTCCGAAATTGTGTTTACCGCGTAAGAAGCGTTCGTGAGCTATCTCCAACTTAGATTTATGTGTTGTCGCAAGTTTTGCCCAGAGACACTTTACATTTCTGAGAGGAATCTGTTTTGAAGCAATCTTCGTCTTTATCTAACCGAGTTTGTTGACATCTCACAAACGCTAAGTTATTGAACTGTCTCGGGCTTCATATTTAAGTATTTTTTGTAGACGGCGCAGATGTCCATTACAAATCACTCTTATTTTTACCAACGTCTAAAAAAACATTGTTAAAAAATACTCGCGAAGAATTTCATTGGAGATTGACGAAGATAATATTATACAAAAGCCTTTAAAAGTAGGATAGGCCGAGACTATAGAACACAAATGCTGCGACCCTTACATACGAACTAATCAACTTTCACCTTTACACATTAGTAAAACCACACTCCTAGCGATGCCAATGACTCTTATTCAAAATTACTTAGACTCGTAAAAGGCCATGAATAAGTTATATACTCAACGCAGTCTGATAAAAGTTAAAATTGAATCCAGCATAATTGCATACATCGTCAGTCGGCAAGTCGGCGAGTCGGCACGCACGCCCCTCGAGCGTACTCAATTTGATTATTTTCTAAAGCAATTTCAGCTGCTATATAGCGGTGTCAAGCAAACTGTCTCGGATCACGAATGCATTTCTATTCGTGAGAACATATCGTTACGAAATACAGATTATATTTTATACTGTATGACGGCATAGCAGTTTTATGTAGAACACAGTGGGTGAGTAAGCTCTATGTCTTTATAGTAATAGTGAAAATAATATAACAACAGTGGTTGTTAAATTATTTTATATGATATAGAAGTTGAAGTTTTTTTTTCGAGGCAGTAATGTTTGTCATCAAAAACGTAAACTTAAATCACTACTAAACAGCTACCGGTTCACTTAGTGAACCGCTTGTTGAAACTAACAAAGCTACCGGTTGACTAACTGACCCAAAACATTTTATAAATACCCCCGTTAATAAATTAATTAAAAATCGACTAAACGTGCTTTGTTCGTGGATAGGATAGTTTACTTCCCATCTCTATAATATTCCTCAACTCCGTACCAAAAATCATAGCTCTATTCCATCAACAAGTGTCACATTATAGTAACAAATTATTGTCAACAAAGCGCGCCATTTCTTGCGTCATCGTGTTATCGTTAGTCAAGTGGTTCAAGTGTTTACGAGTTACGTATTTGTTATTGTAATATAGTGTTATACCTTTGAATGTTCGTCAGAAGTTGTACTATCGTATTATGATAACACAAATTAGGTTTCGAATCGCAAAGTTGCAGTATTTCGCCTGTGAAAACGCGTAGGTATAAATACCTATAGTGATTGTGAAGTGTGAAGAAATACGTGATTTAGTGATTAAAACGTGTGTGAAAGCTTACAGTGAGTGTTTAATTAGTGTGGTGATTAGATAGTTTAACTATTTACACCAAAAAAACAAGTGGTTTTGTGTTTTTTTTTTTGTTTTTTCGTCCAACCGCGGCTGGCTAAATTAGTATCCAGATGTAAACAAACAGTGAGTATCTAGGTTGTAATGAATGTTTTGATATGATGCTAATAAGATATTAATGAGATTGTGGTCTTGTTGGAAAGGAAATATAATCTAGTTTATTTTGATATAAAAAAATGGTTAAGAAGTTAATAGTTGTTGAGCAAAAATAATATTTTATTAGCAAAATATCCGTTTTTATCACTGTTTTTCAAGTTCTACATTATTATTGAGTATCAAATTATAATTATTTATCTTGAAATTTGGTTAAATAGATAACACATCTATTCAGCTATCCACTGTAAAGTTTATTTAGCTATATCTCTTGTAGTTTGCGATCGTCAAGTGTTTATTAATAATTGCGAATTATTCGCGTTTAGTTCGCGAATTTAACGCGGTTCGATGCAAAAAATTTGCGCGTGACGCTGTCGAGTGGATCAGTATCATCCATGTTTTTTTGGCATGAGTAATGAAAATCTTTGAGTATTATTATAGCTAAGTGCTGAACCATCAAGATCACGACTGTGCATTAATGTGACAGGTTATTAGCATATCATCTACATACACTTAACCTATGACTACTAGATGATACGCCTGATGTATAACCATTGTTGGAAGCATTGTTACAATTAGACTGTTCATATTCAACCAACTTGCACATACAAGAAAGCGTTTCTAGCAACACTCATAGATAGAATCAACATGGTAATTTTGTGCGCACTCATGAGCAAATATCCACGAAACATTACTGCCGTCGAGGAACTCAAATTTTAACGTAGACAAAAGTGAAGTGTCACGAACAAAGCCAGTGACAATGCAAAAAGTAGGAATGCAGCTCTCTCAGCTCAGTGGAGACACAAAGAAAATTGTACAGTAAAATGTTCAGTCAATTCGCTGCGCTGCAGGCCGCTGCCCCCGACTGATTGATTCGATCTCATGCCCTATGCATGCGGGTTTTTGTTCACGTTTTTATGAGATCATCTGTTTTCACGATTTGATTGATCGGTAATTAACTGAGGGGAGCTTTATTTGACAAATACACACGATTATTGGCGCTGATCATTTAGGATCACTTGACCTCAGTTAAACTTGGGAATTCTCTCTCAAAAACATACGGTTATCGTTTTAAATCATTTATTACGTTAGTATATAAAGTCTATAGTATCAGCTAGCATAGTGCTCAGGTCAAGAGGTTCTTAGTGCAAGATAATTTTCTCGCTAGTAAAGAGGCGATTAATAGCCTGTCACACTACAGTGTTGAGTAACCAAAGGACCTTCTAGATTGTCATTAGTTTCAGGTAACCGAGCTACAGCAGCTTCTAAACATTTTGAAGCTTGCAATTTTTGTGTTTTTTTCCTGAAAGTATCTACCAAGATTTTATTTTTTAAACAGTCGCTTCAATATTCTTTCAGAAACAAGCAAAAAAAATTACTTAAAGGGCCTAAGGAAATTGTTATTCTAACCGCAATAAAAATCCAAAATGCCAATACATTTTCATTTTCTGACGTAAGCTATCGAATAGTTGAAGTCAAGAAGTAGTCAGAAGGTAGTTTATTTTTGTTTGCACAACGTAGGTAGTGCACTTGGTGACGTTATAGCAGTATTATGTAATGAAGATTTGGGTCATAAGGTGTTGCGTGCACGAGCACGTGGCTGTCGCCAATCAGCTCGGATCTTAACGAGCGCGATCCCATCGGCGAGTGTGTGGTGTGGTGCATTGCGGTGCATGGTGTTGGCGTTACCGGCGATATTGTTGCCAACAGGCACGCCTGGTATAGATTTGTTTATACCAGTCGTGCGAGTTTGCTTATTGATACGATACGATACCTTCACCTACCGACTACGGTTTTATGAATGTACTTACACCACTTGCTTCTGGTGCACAATTCATCACTTTAAGAGCGATTGGTAGAGAACCGGTAGTGGCGATGACTCAGACGTGGCGGGCGTGAGCTCTACAAATTTATAATCTTTCTGCATTAAATAAAAAGATTCCATAATTAGTATGTTATGCATGTCAATTGTAGAATATTTTAATCTTAGTTACTTAGAGTTAATTTATTGGTCAAATCTTGCAACTGAATTTCAAATCAGTTCCCCCCAACCGATTGAACTGAAATTTTGCACACACCTTTGTTTTTGATGGCGACAATACGTTCATAGAAAAGATATGACTTAACCCTGCAGCCAGGATCGTCTCCTCACGAAGGAACTCCTCAACGGTTAAGAGCATGGATACCAAACTTTGTATATTCAATATGCATAGTTGATGTTCTTCTTTTCACTTTAATAAAATATTTTTTTTAGTTCTCATTAAAGGTAAGCACTACGCACAAAATGTTTTTTTTTTGACAAACAATACTGCTACTAGTTGATTCGTTTGTTTGCACTGCATGCTAAAGACAATCAACCGGTTCACAGATTACATTCACTAACGCACTCACTACATCATAATGAGTATAAGATAAACAGCATCATTTTTATATGTTCGATCTTCTGCTTCGTGTCAATGATTCCGTTTATTAGAGCCAAATGAGCCCGGACACCGTAAGCCGTGTAAGCCGAGTAAGCCGTGTGGTATCCGGCAGAGTAGAATAGAACCAACCCATTACACTCACGGGTGTCGTATAAGGCGACTAATGTCTGAGGCAGAACACCTTGCGCTTCCGTAGACAGCAGCGTTTTCTGTTAGTCTTTCATCACTGCGATCTCCAATCCGCCTGCCAAGCGTGGAGATTACGGCAAATTCTTCCCATCATGGGAGAGGCTTATGTCCAGCAGTGGACGTTATGGGCTGTTGTTGTGTTGTTGTTGTTGAGCCCGGACGCCGGATTTAGTGATGGCTTTGGACATGTCCTTCAAAATGTAGGTGGAAATACACTTAGAGCAGGATAAGGAGAGCCATAGTTTGTGTTGAGGCACCGCAGTAGCACCCTGCTTTATCGGAATACCCCCACCGAACCAAGTCGTATCTGCAGCGGTTACCTGATTTTGTAAACGGCTTAGAGTCTTCCAGGTGAGCCATGGCAGTTAGTGTATCGCTGGTATCTGTTCTGCAGGTTGGACATAGTGTGCGGAGGAGGATGCCTGAGGAGCCACAACTATTTTTTACTTTGCTGTTCCAACTCTTCAGCCTGCCTTTTGGCGCCTCCATGTTATACAGAGTTTGACGTTTGTCTGACTCTGTGTATTTTTTTCAAAAGAGCAGGTTGTTCGATGCAAAACAACAAGTAATTAGTTCATTGTTCGCTGTTTGTAGTTGGAAACTATTGATACGCCTGTGGGGTCCCTCGGGCCCCGAGCCCACAGGGTACCTCTGCATCAAGTTACGACGTGTACTTAAACTTGTTTACAACTAACACAGTTCTGTGAAGGTGTACTAAGTTTTGACACACGGTTAGATCTTATAATATTTACCTAGTTTTTATTGAAATTGATTTTGAAGATCAAAGCAGTTTCTACGTAAACGTTTTTTGCGAAGAATTTTGAACATCATCAAAATTCGTATTATAAAGTGGCACAAATAATTTGATTTATGAACTAACAGAAACTTAGAGACAGTACGTGGGATTGGAATTGCTTTTCTTAAATAAAATTAATTATTTCTAATATAAGATATGTTTATATTCTTTTAAGATATATTCCAAAAAGTCCTCTGCTAAGTGTGATGTTGTCCACTCCTTCCCCAAATAAACCACTACAGAGTGCTTATCCATCAAAGTAAAACGATCAACAGAACTCTATTGACCAACACGTTGAGGAGAGTGGGTGCATCGGGCCCATTTCCCGTGGACATGGTCCGCGCAACCTCGCTCTCCCCCGCCTCTGTGACAACACAGCCAGGATACACGTCATAGCTATCGATGATAGGGTTACCAGTTACGAAGCACTAAGGGTATATTAGAAACTCACTTCGACTGACGAATTTACTAAAACTGTCGAATCGAAGAAACTGGCAAATTATGGAAACTGTCAAATTGAAGCAACTGTCGAATTCACACAACTGTCCAATCAGCGAAACCAACTAATAAACTGTCGAGTGAGGGAAACTGAGCAGTGCACGCGGACTCAATCTTATAATATGTAGACTCGAACTCTACTTGAAACATTATGAAAAATGGAACTAGTAATGATATGAAAAATGGACTACATCTATGTTCTAGCTTTTTAAAGCACAATGCAACTATTTTACTGATTCAGAATTTCAGAGTCATTGAAGGGCTCAATTTCATAAATAAAATCACTTTAAAATTAGTGAGAAACACGGTAAGGTTCAACATAGTCAACTTAATATTTATTTATGTTAATAATAAATAATATTAAATCGTTTATTTATCCGAATAATAGACAGACACACAGTTCAGAACAAGGTGACAAAAAATACAATACAATAAGCATATAATTTAGTTTTGTGCACAGAAGATTTATGTCTACAAAATAAGTCTATGCATACAAAATAATAATGAACCCTGTCTCTTAAACTAGGAGACCTGTATCTTAAGAGACAGCGATCGACCAGAATTGAAATTTAATAGAACTAAAGTTTACAAGACTGAAAATGTGTCGATTTACTATTCCAAATGTACCTATATTAATGTGTCTTAATCAAATATGTGCGTGTTGAGGTATGTGTAACATGAGTGTATGTGTGGGAAGGGAGTGTAAGTGTGTGCCGATGCATGTGTGTATGTGTATTTGAGTATTTGTGGTGTTTATGTTTTTTTTTTTCTTTTAACCGGTTGATAAGTCAATTTATGTATGATAGCAAAGATTCTGTTTTCATATAGTCCTGCAGTATGAGCCAGTCCGATGTTTTTGATTTGACATTAAATTCATTTAGGTCTAATGTCTAGTTCTTTCTGATTTTTTTTAAAGACTTGATTGCTTAGGACATAGAATTGGCGTCATGTAAATGAGGTTTTGTACTATACACCTGTGTGAACATATGTACGCTTGCTTGGATCAGATGGAGGTAAACGGGCATGTATCCTCAGGACATATCGGAGAACAAAGAGCTGTCTAGAGAAGGACTGTCAGTACCTTGCAATCAACGTAAACCTGCGTTGTAGGGTATCTGTAGGGTTTACTCAACATAATTTTAAGTACAGCCCTTTGTGACCTTTCTGCTCGCAGAAGATAAGTCTTTGCTGCTCCACCCCATGCAGTTATACAGTAGCCAATAATCGATTAGCATAGTGTGAAATATACCATTTTGAGAATGTCAGTACGGGCGGATTCTCGGAGAGATTTGAAAATGTGAATAAGACGAAGTGTTCGAGTAGTCAGTGTATCGAGTTGTTTGTCCCATTTTAGTCCATCGTCTATGTGTACACCCATCTAACACTAACAGCTCTAGCAATGGTGGGGCATGAGCACGATATTAGCGGATTCTAAACATGAGTGAGCCGTTATCGTAAAACTACTTGTAGGTTTGGTGTTGCATCGGATTGCAAAGGGTTAGTAATATGTTTTTATTAGATTTAATGTTAGCAGATTTATGTCAAGCCAGTTCATCATTGAAGACAGTACAAATTTCGCCTTCCGTTTCACATCTTCTTACGAAATCCCATCAACCAGAATCGCTGTGTCATCAGCATATGCATAGATCCTACAAGCTGGCAATGACATTCTACAGAGGTCATCTATGTATATTTGAAAAAGTGTGGGGCCTAGAATGCTCCTTGGGGGACACCGTATAGCACAACTTCTTCATTATTGTAGCTGGAGCCAATCTTTACCAGCTGGGTGCGATTCCTCAAGTAGTCTTTGAAAATTTCCAGAGCTATGCCACGTACACCCAGATACTCCAGCTTGGAGATTGGTTTGGGAACAAAAACTGTGTCGAAGGCTTTTGAGAGGGCCAAGAATATACCAAGGCACTTTGTTCTACTGTCCAGGGACTTAGCAATAGATTGCGATTATAATTTTGTATTTATCGAGAAAGCTTCTAAGATTTTTGTTATGAATCTTCTCGAGGATTTTAGAGAGCGATGACAGTACTGATATAGGCCTATAATTATCGACACAGCCTCTGCCCCGCCCTTAAAGATTGGATCTGGAAAAACTCCCTTCTCAATGCAAAGATTGCAGATATATGTTATCAGCGATACCAGAATATGACGACATGTCTTAAGAGCGAGGAAGATATACCACCCACGGCATAGTCATGGCGCATCTGTAGTATAATACTGTCTATGTCGCATTCGTCAACTTTTTGTTTCCGATCGCTAAAACCGATCAAAGTACTGTATTGTTCGTTCGTACGCAGCCACCTTGAGTATGCATCACAAGTCTAGAACCCTCAATACGGGATCTACAAGTATCCAGTTGAGAGCATCCAGAGAAAATTTCTTAAGTACCTTGATTACAGGGCAAAG
The DNA here is from genome assembly GCA_941918905.2 of Xestia sexstrigata. Classification (NCBI taxonomy): domain Eukaryota; kingdom Metazoa; phylum Arthropoda; class Insecta; order Lepidoptera; family Noctuidae; genus Xestia; species Xestia sexstrigata. The sequence goes on along the minus strand of OW799201.2, from coordinate 895,302 downwards.
CAAGTGTCTGTTGATTACACTCACCGATGCAGGAGGTACCATTTTCTACCACTTGACCGAAGACGTCATATTGGAGATGTATGCTACTTGCTTAATATCGCACATGGTTCAATCGACTGTCCTGAACTTGTTTCAAAATTAACGTTACGCACTAATCAGATGGGACTGCGACAACGACCACTCTTACATGTGCCTTTTGCGAACACTAATTACGAGTATAGGCGTAATGCATACTTTCCAAGAGCCAGTCGCAGTTTTAACAAAGTTTCTTGTGAGCCCAGGCGGCCTCAGTGTTTTGTCATTACTAGCATGAATGGTATCGCAGGCTAAAGGGGCTTAATTTGGGTCGTAAGTTCTTTTTGCAGCCATGTTTTACCTATATTGCTGAAGCAAGAATAGACATTGTTGAGAGAATAGGCATATTTTGAGCAGTTCATCCGGACTAGAGCATATTTTACTAGTATTGGTTATTTCCTTAATGGTTTTCCATAATGCTTTAGGGTTATTCCTAGATTTTTCAAGTTCAGTCTTTTCTTAAGTTCTCTTTAATTTTCGCAGTAGCATATTGCAGAAATTTCGATAACGCGTATATATAGTAGTCATAGCAGTATTTGCGTCTTTAATTTTGTAGATATCTGAGAAGTCTGTGTTTTCTACCTCTGTCTTAATTGCTTCGTAATTTAATCGAGATATTGTGAAACTTTTGTTCCGTGTCGGGTTTGTATTTGAGATCGAAAGAATAATCGGTTTGTGGTCCGTAATATGCGACTCCAATACCAGCGTGGTGGCCGTTGCCTTTGTTTTTAATAAAATGTGGTCGAGGCAGTTTTCCATTCTAGTTGGAAGGAGGTGGGTTGATAGTATTCCATGAGACGCATTTAGGATTAGGTATTCTAGTGCACGGTCATTCCTACTGTCCAATTGTATGTCGATATTCCGATCTCCCACAGTTGAAATACTAGGTGAGTACGATATTGCATCATAAATATTATTTAAACTAGTCAAAAAGCTATCGAATTGATCCTTGGTATTATTCGATGGAGATCGATATATTGCTACTACCGAGAGCTTGTTATCAATTTGACACACAAGACTATTTGCATAATTTATATTTGGTTCCCATACCTTGACTTTTAGCCCAATTTTGGTGTAGATTATAACCCCATCGTTTTGGTTTGTAATATTTTTGTTGAGTGCGATTGGTATCCGTTTAGAACTGGGAGGTTAACCACTTTACTCAGCCAACAATCAGTGAGAACAATTAGATCAAAATCAATATTAATCAAACACATGAATGCCAGGATGCTATCAAAATTTTTATTAACGCGACGAATATTTACGTGCAATAATGTTATACTAATGTCAGCCTAATTACATATTCAATACATTCATGCGGGTCACAAGAGAAAGAGTTTTCAAGGTTAAGGTTATCTAGGTCCTGATTTATATCATTTATGTTAGCGATTTATGTTTTATAATAACGAGCAAAAAAAAAAAAAAAACGTTGAGAGTAATATGTTCTTGATATTTGACAATAAAATCGCTTTTCTGTTAAATATAATGTAGTGGCGGGGAAAGTATGTTTGTGTGTAGCCGCTGATTGGTCGAGGCCAATACTGCTGACTGCGCTTATTGGCCATTCGTGTGTTTTGTACTGAACTCCAGGTTTCTGGTCCATTTTTGAAGAGAACGGTAAATATTTAACGGATTAAATAAAATATTGGAAAGGTATCATTGCTTTTAGATTTTCTATAAAATGGTAATATATTTTTTAAAAGAAGAACAATTTACTGGAATGGATATTCCAGAAAATTTAATCGAAGCAAGTAGTTTTTATTCTAAGAACTATGTATATTAAATTTGAGATACGTAAAACATAATAATTCTCATTATATTTCCCTGTAACTATACTTCATACCATTAATATACAGGGTGTAAAAGACCTCATCACGAAGCCGTCAACCAAGCATTCTGTATATCAAACCAAGTAACTTTACGCAAAAATTATTGCTGGGAAACAACTTTTTTTTTTGGGGTGAAAAATCATGTTTTGTGGTAGAATTCAATGTAACGCACACAAAACATTGCGCTGATGAATGGATTGAATAGTACGGGGGTCGTGGAGGTGTTTAAAGTAAAAATCCTACATTAAAAACTTTGACCCCCAATATCTCCGTAACTATAAGTTTCCCAGGTATGGTGTAGAACAAAAAAATTTTCGCAATGACGGGGAGAACAAGTGCCTTTCGGCTTCGTTAAGAGGTGTTTTACACCCTTTATAATAAAACAATACGAGAAACATACAACAGAAAAGCGAAACAATTTGACTATGAACAATGTTCAATCATTTACTTATTACGTACCGGATGTTTGCCCCCGGAAGCGCGGCCATGACAGCCAGTTTGTCATGACAATGCGACGTGACATGACAACAGTCAATGTTTGATTCAAATGTTTATTAATGTGTTTAGGGGAACTAAGTGAATTATTATTTATCATGTTATTCTCCCTTGCGGGTTGTATGAATAATTAACTAATACCTATCCAATTATCTATGTTTGTTAGACAAATATGAAAACTAGGACATACCTACGTCAACAGGAGATTTTTCACAAAATCGGAATGAAAAGGAAATATTTGCCAACCAATGATTATATCATAGATTCTTATGCATAATCACCGCGTGTATCGTATTAAAAGTAACTGGGATGTTAGGATCAGACAAGCAGACTGTAAAATAATGGTATGCTGCATCCGGTTAGACAGGAAACTGACTACAAAGTGAGGCAAAATGCTAAACTGGTGCCTAAAGCGTAATCAAGATATTTTATACTGAAATTTAAAGAAATATTCAAACGAATTTTCCTAATTACTTTAAGACCCGCACATTTTTAGCCAGTGATGTGACAATAGAAACACCAGTAGGATCCAAAATATTAAAATGGCGGTATTAGGGTCTGCCATAAATAAGCGTGCTTATTATCTCTGCCTGTATTATTCCGACTATTAAGCAGGGACCTATAAATGAGTACAGAATATATACTGTATCTGTTTACTTGTTGACTGGGCTTCGAATTGCAAGTATTAGGTGTGGACAGCGATTAAGTGGTTCATTTAACAATATTCGACGGAATGAGATGTGCGACTTTTGTTACATTATAGTTTGAGTGGCGCGTACACAAGTCGCCGACATGCGGCTTTGGTGTGAGAGCATACGACATAATTAAGTATTATTCAGTTGATTATAAAAATAAACAATTCAATTATGTTATTTGATAGCCCACGCAACATCTAGTTCTTATTTCGGAAAACACAAATTATAAATAAGAAAGTAGCCTGCCTATCCTTTGTTTATTTATAAAAGCATACCTACCAAGCCTATCTACTACAAGATAAATTGGTCCTTTGGGATACTGAACAGAATGTAGACGAAAGACCCCTACAATACGTACAAAAGGGCAAGGTCACGTTATATCCTTTGTAAAGGACGACTGCGGAGCTAGTCTATATGTCTCTTATGTTTCAAGAGATTCCCTTCAATACCTCAGTTTCGTCATAAGCATGCCAATTTACGTTAACAAACAATTTTCCACCGAGAAGAACAAACGAGTCTATACTTGGTACTTTTCTTCCCTGCTTAAATTAATTTTCTTCTTATGTATAGGTACTTATTTAGCCCAGAATTACTTTTGTTACCAAATTTATTTCTTCGTTTTAATTTTAGATTTAACTTTTGTTTTGTTGCCAAAATAGAATAGGGAGGTAAGAGGAGTAGGTTTTACTTACTTTTTTTAATTCTTGTTTCGTTGCTGATAATACATATATACGAGTACCTACCAAGAAGCGAGTAGCTGTTTTCACTGATGCCAAAATACCATTATCTTCTATTCTGGTTTGCATCATATTGTTTATGAATAGTGGTAAAAAAGTCACAAAAGGAATTTGATTGAATTTGTCCTCTTGGAAATGTTTGTACAAAATGAAAGACTGAAAGTGATTGCCATTAGTCTAGACCGTCAGAGCGGACGAGCCACGTATGTAGGTCTGGTGGCCTACCATGACGTCTTAAAGCAGAATCGTTTTAATCTTGTTCCAGTGTGGGAAAGAGATGGTGCTAGACGTCCTCTATAGCTCCTGTACTCAAATAGATGACTACTACTAATACTTATATTAATAATTTCCTTCCACTAAACCTTTCGCCTCTGCCACAATAGAAAAAAAGACCTTAAAAATAAGCGACAAACTCTTTTATTTGACTACCCGCAAAACGTGTCAAGGCTTCAGGATATAAAAGTGCAGTGTTATTATAGTAGGTATGTCGTAACAAACTCGGCATCTAACGGGCTCATAAAATCAGCCATGTTATTGGAGCAGCCGTGATCGTAAGACTAGCATCTGCACTTTGACAGTTATACGAGGAAAGTTTCTTTATGACGCTAGCGACGCATGTATGTATCGTGATAGCGTGTTTTGAATAGGTTTTCAAAAGAACATCATGTATTTTTCATGTTAGGAAAACCTTTTTGGTCTTTGGAAGCGTATCGTTTCATTCAGTATCAGATATAACCACTCTGCCACCGGGCACTGGCAGATACTCCAGCCCGTGTCCGGAGTAGCATTCAAAATTTGTCCGTACCTTTTTGACTACAGGTACTTAAAATATTTATTCTGTCCTCGAAAATATTTGATTCAGTGTTTTGTCTCCGTATAACTCCGTGTTAAAACATAGAACGCTGCTCATAGATATGTATTGCTATAAGACCTCAGGGAAAGTTACTAAGAATTTATTTCAGACCACATCCACAGTCCGTAAGCTGCTTCATACTAACTATTACTAGTACACGTAGAGTGAACATGATCAAAAGATATTGTTCTAGGAAGATTGTAGCAGTTGATTGTGAACTTTCCTAAAAATACCAGTCAGTTCTTAGAAAAATGTAAATACGTACACCTATTTGTCGCATGGAATGGCTCAAGTGCCGAAGCAACTTCTTCTTCATCTTTTTTTCAAGTCGATGGAATATGTACATATGTATATTATTCCTGACTAACTTTTATGTCACTGCTTGTTTCTGGATTTCCTTTTCTTCTGTCATCCTTCACATATTTTCCGATAAAAAGTAGCATCATTTCATATAGGCACTCTCTGGCCCACTGTCTATACTTATGCAAATTACTCAGCTAAGAACGACAAACCAAAAACACAGTTTCGCATTTAGCATTCTAAGAAGGATTCTACCTAGTCCTCAAAATAGAAAACTCTTTCCTTTATATCTGTGTAAGCTATAAACAGAACACCACCGTCCCCATAATTTATGACAAAGCACAAACAACGCGTTTTAAATAACCTTCTGTATTCATACACCATAAACAAGTACAAAGTTTTAACGAGCGGTCGAGAGAAGACCATAAGGCAGTATAGCGCAGCATATTTGCATACTCCCCGCGATCCCTAAGCCGTGTGACTACGCTTAATACGCAGTACTTATGTGTGGTCTTATGGTGTAAAGCATGGTTCAGAGGTCCTTAGATCCTTTAGGGATGACGGAAATTGTATGTTATTATTTTTAATGTGGTGAGAAAGAGCGAATTTGAAGGCTGTCTTGGGTTGAAAAGCTTTTTTTCCAAGCGCTGCTTAAATTAAACTGATGGTGTATGAATATTTTCCACATCATCACAAAATAACAGATCAACAAAAGAAATCTGTCAGAATAACAAATGAAATCTGCCATTTCGTCGATTCTTCCGTCGACAAAACCCATTTCTACGGTGGTCATGCTACGCGTGCTGGAGCCTGTAATGTGAATGTATATGTATATCTTAGAACAACTTAGAGACATGTAACATTGGGCAGGAAAGGCGTTGCTCGTGTTTTCGCCGGAAGGAACGCGTAAACACGTGTGAAATTCAGTCGTAGCATATATATCCAAGAAATGTTTAAACTTGCGTATGCAAAATCATAAAGAGGCCAGCGACCTTTTAGTCGTTCAACATCCAACTTTCAAAATATAACTTGTAACACGTTAGTCACATACATAGTTACCTAATTACCCAGAAAGTTGCGACTTCTGCCGCTAGGGGGCGCTCAAAGGCTTCGTGCGGCATCCACCCAGCTCACCAGAAGTTGTTCCAGTCAAAGCCGACGACTTCCGCCGCACTGATGTTTATTCATTATGAATTAAATTAGGTTTACCATGCTGTATTTTTATCATCATAAATTTTATTACATGTGGTTTTTTTATGTTCAAACATTAATTTTGCGGAGGCGTAAAAAGGTTATGTATCTTTGCTAAGTTCTTAAGGCGTGGGTGGTACGTAAATAACTTTAATATTTCTTCGGCTACAGTTTTTAAGGCTTTAGTGATAAAATATGAGCTTTTTCTGTACACGGAACATTCATTTTATACATGGTTATAATTATTATTTAGTTAAGTGCACAACTTGCGGAAATATATTTTGTAGTAACCAAGTTTTTTGGAGAAATCATCGTAACAGTTTTCGAAAATGAAAACAAATAACGAAAACCCACAACAATAAGACATGACAGCCTAAACGCGATCGTGACCAATATCCAATACCTTACCAAAAAAATTAAGCATAGGTACAAGAACACAGTCCAGAGTAAACATTCATACAATATTTTGCAAATATTCAACGAGGGCAGTAGGTACCAATTCCCGTAGCAGTACGTTTAACAGCACTCGTATCGGACGTACGCTCGTACGCAAATACGCGGCTTCGTATAAAAACGACATGCACAATAAAAAGTAAAGGGCGGTAAAATAAAAGGTAAATTCGACGGCCTCGCCTTCACGTACTTGCGTAATTTTATTTCTATAGCGGTAAAATGTGATGGCGGAGTGAATGAGATGTACTGTATAGTGAACACAACCTCTTGATGAATTCTGTGCGCCTAGTACTTCCGAATGTTTAGTGGCTGAACATTGACCAATTGGTTGAGATTTTCTCGGTGAGTTAATGAGTGAGCCTATTACCTTGTCTGATTTTACGAGTTATTAAGGCCTTCCAGGAACCCGCATAACGGTCTTTTGCCGTTGCCAAGTGTTCTTCGGAAATGAAGTGTTTCAATCAAATCACATTCTCACATAATTAATCAAAATCATTAATACTTCTAATGTATGTGCTGATCATCTTTGCGATTGGTAAACCTTGAATTCTTGGGTTTGATGCTAATTCAATTCGGCATATGCACATTTCTTTACAATATTGTAATCAAGTTCAAATTAACTTTAAGAACATTTTCGCTCTCGGTTACACTATCTCGTAGACCAAAGTACATAACAAACTTTCAGAGAAAACAAGCAACGCGGGTGCAATTGAATGTCTCTTGTGGATATCCATTTTATCCCCAGTCTGCAAGGTTAATGTAGCTTTAAACCCTCACCCCATTCGAACAGAACCTTGAATATAAGATTCTCCGACAATTGGGTTAACAGAATAGCGCTGTTGCAAGCTGCATGCATGACTAGTTTATTGAATGTAAACGAAACTCATTGGAAGCGACCGTTCAACAAAATGGCAGCCGTCTGTTTAACGCGCGAAAGATATGGCGCGAGATTCTGAACAATTTGGATTAAACTCCGCGTGGTTCGAATTTTTAAAACGTTTTTTTTTTGTAGTTCTGGGTACTGTTGTTTGTAAACCCGCCTAATGGAGGTAATTCCATTAGGCGGCTTTAGTGAGAAAAAATCACGGCGAACGAGCCGCTGCAAATAGTTTGTTTCTTCTATTTCTGCGTAATGTACTATCGAGGACACTCCCGCCTGACCACCACTAAGCTAATTTTTGCATGCACTTACAACATAGAAACGCTCTCTAGCCCCGCCCGGTTACCTTTTAATAGAAATAATGAATGAAAAGATACCTATCGGCCGAGCGCACTGACAACGCACGCCAAACGAGAGTTATTATTATTTTGCGCGCCAAAGTTGACGCTTTCCTACTAGGCCTAAACTTGAAGGGGGCTCCGCATGATTTAAGCAAAAAAAAAATTAACTGATCAGGCGGAAAAGACCACGACTGTACCTACATACACGTCAGTTTGTGACATTTCAAGGAAAAGTGATTAAACTATGAACCGTATTATATATTTGTAAAAAAAAACGTCCCGGCGCCGAAATTCCAAATTAGGTTCTCTTTTGACACTTAAGAAATCCTCGAAACCAGTTACAATATCTACTAATAATACTCTATTATACCGAGGAGGAGCTGGACTTGTATATTTCGCTTACTGCGCAACGCAAGATGGTACACTCAATCGTACATCACATAAAAATATTATAAAAACATAATTAGTCCAACAAACCCGACAGAATACCCATATGCAGTTAAACCTGCGAGTTCAGCAAAATAAAATGTGTGACGCAACGCCTCTTGCCTCGCGCCTCCTGCCTCGCCCGAGGCATACGCTTATCAGCTGGCGCCGCCTCATGCACTCATAAACATGCGGCAATCATAAAAATAACTTAGCCGCCCAACTTCCAAGACTAAAACTTGGAAAAATATGCTTTTTTGTACACGAAAAGGGTTAGGGTTTAGGATTTATTGAGTGTCCAAAATGTTATGTAGTTGGGACCAGAGTGGCCGTAGTTTCTTCTCTCTCTGAAAAAAACTTGGATAAAAATAATTGTTTTCAATGCTTTTGGCATGGCACTCGATCTGCGAAGTTTATGTTTATATTCTAACCACACTGTTTTACAAAAACTAGCCACCAAGTTCAGTTCATCCACACTGTTCACTGTCAGTTATTCGGTGTCAGTTGCAAAATTTTGCTTTCACTACGAATTCAGTAGATATAAGAAAAACAGCATTTTCAATACAGCAAGAATTTCATGGTCTCTTTTCATTGCCAGTCCGTCACAAAAACAGTTGGGTCGCTTATGATATACTTCACTATATTTAAACAATATTTACCTTTACGTAAAACCCCCATGTATTAGTTTGTCCGTGCCACTGTATGAAGCAGGGCTACACGGCATTATTTTGAACGCGTCTCGTTTATTTGGAGCGAGTGCGGCAAACGGCTCGGTACACACATTCGTCACCTTCTAACGGGCGCATTATCGACGGGAGCCGGTCAGACCCCGGCCTTACCCCAGAATCATCTTTATCCTATATTTGTCCACGGATCTACCAGAATTATGGGTGGACTGGATTTTATTAGGCAGTTTCTTGTTGTTTACGATAATACGAGCACTACTCGTATTTAAAAGTGTTCAAAGCTTCTTATTTAGTCTGATTGTAGTAAAAAGTCCTGAAAAAAGATTGTCCGACAGGGGAAGTTAAATAAGTTAAAGATATCTTTAAGTATATTTAACTTCCCCTATCTATCTATAACTAACTATGTAACACGGGTATGTGTTATTGATAAAATAATATAAACAAATAAAATAATTTATATAATATAAAGAGATAAAATAATACATAAAGATAAAAGACCACAAACGAAGATGTTGCTTATTAGATATTTTTTCTAGAAAATCACTCTTTAGTCCATGGAGATATGTAATATTAAAGTCCAGTGACTGCGACAAAGTATTGCCAGTGAATAAATACTGTCCCAACTAAATAGATGATACGGTCATCAAACAGTACCTCCTCTCATAATTTTCGTAAACAACGATGAACATTCTGCATTAAGTTATTTATGCAGCTGACGGAGCAAACATAGTTGTATTCAGAATAAAGTTGCCATGACCAACATAATGCTCCACATCTACTCGTAAATATTACTTTGTTAGCTTGCTACCAATTAATTCACTTGACAAAGGAAATGCTTTATCTTTTCTCTACGAAGGACCTCTTTAAAGTAAACTAGGATTGCTTATTTAATAATAACATTAAGAATTCTGCAGAATTTTGTAATAAGGTAAAATAAGCTGGAAGCTAGCTTGCCATAGCTAGCTACAGCTAGCCATAAGCTGCCATTGAAAGATTTTAGCTAAAATATGTAGCACAAAAAGGAATGCGTTTAGAGGCTGTAGGAACAGAGTTTGCAGAATGGAAAGTTCGTCATTCCCCATAGGAAAGGGAAGAACCCCCGAACATGCAGGACATGTATCTGGTGAACTATAACTGACCGACGGATGTTGTCGAACTGTTGTACTTGTTTTTTTTAATTTATTATCCTTAATTAAGGGATTTTTTAATACAATCATTGTGGTGTGACCTGCTAGTTCGGTAGAATCAGACCTCCCATTCCCTCTTTATATATCATATTTCCCTCGGTTAAAACAATTGTATTCCAACCACATTAACATTTGTAACGATCTCCTTCCGAAAGCCTTTGATGAAAATTTTACCGTACAACTATAAAATTTTATTGGTTTATCCCGAAAATTGGTAAAAGGGACACAACACGGTGAAGTGAGTTGTTCGCTCTACATGAATGTTCAATGGAAATTGGGTTAGAGTTGTTTGTAGGAGTGCGCCCTCGATAGAACTGAAGTGAAAGAAATTAGGCAGAATCCATTTTATTAACTACGTAGTACTGACAAAAGGTTTTAGTCAAAGCTAAAACAAAAATTACTTTCTAAAATTAAAAAAATATATATATTTACAAAAATGTGCTGATTGGATGTAGCTAAAAATAAAATGTTAGCAAGCAATTTTTAACAAAAACAATCATGGAACAGAAATCACATTTCTATCAGAACGAAATTTTTTATATTCCGTCCATCCATTCCGCGTAATTGCCGTTAGTAATAATAATACACAAAGGATCGTTAGCGCACATTTCCCGACGAAGCGAAATTTGAAACGATCACAAAAAAACTGTTAACAAGCGTCCGGGCATTACGAAGCAAATACAATTTTTGTCGTCGTACAGGAAGGCACTGGTGGTTCTGAGAACCGCTGGTAGATGGCGAGTCCCGCACTGGCTCGTGTGTGCTTAAGGTTTTACAAAAGGTTGTGATTTTTCTGCTCGTACGAGTGAAACATGCAAGTTTTGTTTGTGTGTAATGTGGTGTGAGATGAAAAATGAAATTTTATTTTTAGACGCGCTTGGCTCGCCGTCCGTCCGTCTCATGACGACAGGCCGTGTCGACGGCGCGTTCGTGTTCCACGCGCGCCTCAAAGAGAGTCAGCAATAGGAAGGGGTCCGCAAGAACCGATGCCTGCCGGGGTTGCGGGACTGTTCGAAAGAGATACCGTGGCCCCGGAACACAAAGGGCGATGAAGGAACATGGATGGGTTTAGTCAGTAAAAGTCTGACCATCCCTCCTGCTCCGCCCAGAGCGGGAGAAGTCATTTGATGATTTCCCATCCGAAAAAAAAAAGAAGGCATTGGATCATTAGTTTCAATCAACAAGAGTATTTGACATCATGTGACACACTAGCTGTTAGTTGAGCTAACTGTTGTCTTCACAGAGGGCCTGTCGACGTAGGCAATAAATAGGACATCTTGGCAGACATTTCTCGTCATCTCTGCAGGCAAACAGTCACTGATCTCATGCCCACATGACAAGGCATTAAAGCGACTTAATCTGTATGCTCGAAAGTTCCGGCTAACTGATTGGTTGAAGATGTAATAACGTACATAGCATCACGCCCGATTCAAAAAATTCAAATTCAAAATAGTTTATTTCTTTAACAAGATTACAACACTTAGTTTGTGATTGGAGCCTTCTTTTAATCAAACAATGCCTGTATTAGAAGACTGCGCTCCTACATATAAAAATAATAACATTATTTTTATTGATTGAGTAGATAGAGCTATACCATAATACACTCGAATTTAACCAGTACGTATATTTCCAAATATACCTAATATCATAATTCGTTGTCACTCAAGTCATGTACAGGAACGCACAAATTAGCCAAAAAATATTTAAAGTGACATATTCAAAATCAGCAATTTCCTCATAATATGAAGCTTGCTTATGACTCTGTCTGGTGTGCCAAATGGCGTGCCCGCCACCCTCCTCGGCGGCGCGGCGTGGTGGTACCAACACGCTGCTAATGTTGCCAACAGCTTGTCAAGCAGGCCAGTGCGTTGAACTACATTATTTTAGGCTCCGAAGTATTTCAGCTTCAGTGGTTGACCTTACAGAATGAGAGAACTACATTGGTTTCTTTGTTGTAAAATTAATTATATTGTTAATAATAAAGGTTGAATAACCTCAATACAAACCGTCTATTCTTAAGCTATATTGTTCTTTGATACGTTTTCCTGCAATTGTGATAAACTGTATGTTTTATGAAACATTCATAATTGATTCAATCAAAAATAAGTTTTCAGTTTTGGTCAATAAAGGCGACTCTCCTTTTTTTGTACCGGTCATTTCGAAGAGACTTTGTGATAATCTGCCGAATGGAATGTATTACATAGGTCTCCAGTTAGATTTTCGTACTTTCTCTTCTACCTTAGATGGGTTCCATTCCAAACAAACAAGACAGAATAGGTACCGAGATGAAAAAATTAAGCTAATCAGAGTTCGAAAACATATTAACAAGTGAATCGGTATTAAACAAGTGATAAAGTAGAGTTCCAATTGTCCAGAGGATATATCATCAATCGCATTCCAAGGAGTTATGGTATTTTTGGAAGAACTCGTCTGCAAAACCACACACGACATTGCTCGATCTTGAAGCAGGACTTGCTCTGTATTACATTTGATATTTCCGGGAATACAAACATAGACAATAGTATAGATACCCCAGTATAGATGGATAGAATACTCTTTATTATTTACATGATTTATATTACAAAGGGTGACACAATTTGCAGTCTTATTAACGATAGACAACCTTCAGCTCTGTATTAACTATAGACAACGCAGTTATTGATTAAAGAAATGTACACCACCACGCCTGGCATGATCACTTCTATATCTACGAAGACAAAATGACATTCCTCATTTTTGTCATAGTGCCGTAGAAATCTTTTTGCAATAAATGTAATGGCGCAGCGGTAGTGAGGCTGCCTTACGTTCGTTGGGTCCCGGGTTCGAATCCTGGCAGGAGCAAATGTTTGTGTGATGATCATGGACATTTGTTTCAGAGTCATGGATGTTTAAATGTATAATAAGTATGTATTTACAAACAAAAAGTATGTAGTATATCAACTATCTGGTGTCCACGACACAAGCCTCGTTGCTTAGTGTGGTGCTAGATGGCACTGTGTGTAATGTCCAGCGATATTTATTTATTTATTTTATTTTGTCTTCGTTCCTTCCGCTCGGTCTTCGGCCTCCATTGTCAGCGCTAACAGTTTACAACCACAACATCAATTTATTTCAGGCTAAAATGGCCCACAAATATATACCTTAAAAACTAACATAAATATAAAGTAAATACAAGACTTGTGTTAATAAATAAGACTTAAAATTATGTTAGCAGCACTTCACTTGTTCACACTTCACTTGTGTTGGCTGTCCAGTTGAACTTGTCCGCGGAAGCGACGGAACAACACGTCCTGCGGCCAAAAGTCTTCTTCCATCACCATGGGCAGATAACAATTCGGTATTCGCACCACGAACGCCTTGAAGTTGACGTTGCGGTGCGACTCCAGTAACTGCACCCTCGGCGTGTACCTCGTCTTTTGTCGCACGTACTCCACGATGTTCTCCGCTTAAGAGGTGTAATGCAAGCGGGAAATGTACACCGGGTTACGGGTCGCCTAGTTGAATGCTCCTATATACCAAACAATTCTCACCGCTTAGCACTTACCAACATTATCACAAACAATATAAACACATGTGTGCCATGTTTCTCTCACGCAAGATTAGCAGCACTTGTTTGTATTGGAGCCCTGCCAGTCCGCGCCACTATTAGTGACAACTGTGTCTGACGCACTTCTGAATTATCAGTCAAAGTACACGTCAAATATTGTAAGAAAAATCGTTTCGCCTTGACTTGCTGGTATTTGACATGGTAGGTATGATTTTTTTACGAATGTCTTTTATTTAAACATGACAAGCTAAAGTATGAAAATAAACGATGAATATTTCATTTCGTACACATGCCTACTTATTTGTAAAAAAGTAATAAAATAAATATATAAACCTTATTTACAAACTGTAAACAACCTTAAATACATGTTTAAACTTAATACATTTTGGATGAACAGTTGGGTCGGGGGGCTTTTGGGACCAGGACCGCCGTCCCGGATTCCCCCTAAATATTTTTTAGTGGTATTTTGGGACCACAAGATAAAAAAAGTTAGAGTACAGTAAGCTGAAATAATATTTAAATCAACAATTACATGAATTTATTTTTGAAGTGAAACTTCTCTAAAGACGAGGTACCTATAAGAAAAAAAAACAGAAAAAAGACTTTCTCCATTTGTATCAAAATCAACTATTTTTGGTTTTATAACGATTATGTAAAACTATTCTAAATAGGAATACTGTCACCAAATAAAAAGAACATATTGTAATGGATGATTTTAGAACGATGAATAGGTATCAGGTACTTACTATAATGATGTGTATATCGCAATAGCTTTCCTTACAACTTAAAACTACCAACAAAACTAAATTCACAAATGAAATTTACAAATCAAACCCATATTTTAGTGCAAAATATACCGCAGATTAACCACTTCGCTTAGGCGTGCCTACATTAATCTGTAATTAATTAACTAAGAATCTATTTATATCGCTTAAGCCTCAACTATTCCCCTAAATATCGTTAGTCAACAAATAGCTTGGTATATTTGTTTGTAGTTTGTTCATGTTTATACGATCAGCCGCGTGGAACACGTGTATTAATCACTCAACTCTTTCAGGAAGGAGTGGAAATTCTATTAAAATTCACTCACCTGGTTTTATGGGACGCGATCCCATAACTCGTGAATATTGTTTATGTCCTTCGCCTTTTTAAAACTCGCTGAAATATTTTGCATTATTATTAGAGTGGCACTAGCGTTGTTAAGCATCAGACTCTCCTGGATAATAAAGTAATATCCGAGGTGAAAATGAAAGCCAACTTCCATCTCTCTGTTATAAAAATTCTAAAGATTTCGTTGCCCCGGCAACAGGACGGCTCCATTAAAAAGTAGGTCGTTTGAAAAATATCATTTTGCCTAGGAAACAACTTTTTTTTATATTTCTTGCTCTGTAGTGTAATCCCTAGTTGGCCACTACACCGCAGTAATTGCGCTCAGTAAAACGGTTTTAAGTGCTATAATCCTGATTTATTTCTTGTTTATTTTCATAAATTAAAGTACGAAGTATGTTCACACACAGCAGAAGACAGGCGAGTTAGTCGGCCAGTATTTACTCGCGTTATAAATAAAGAGCGGCTTTCCTCACTCGTCAGCTAGTGATGTACGACCCCGGGATCCCGGGCCCCGGGAAGCGCGCTCGTTTTATTGCTACGACACACGGAAACGTTTCGTGTAATGCGCCTTTTTAAAATGCAATTTGTTTCGTTTTAATATATTCATTGTTTGGACTTATCTAGATTTACTTGCATGTCGAGGACATCGTTGTAAGGGGCCGCCTGGCTGCCTGGCGGCCGCCTGGCCGCCTGGACTACTTACCTAGACGATGTCATGCTGAGCGCCATTTAATTTATTTTCAAGCTATTTAATAAAATATATTATTCATAATCTTTCACTAGATCTGTCTACCCTATTTCAGAAGCAGACATTTCACTTAGATAAATGGTTAGTACTTAAACTTTTTTGTGAGGTTGAACAAATTGTTTCAAATAAAAATCTGCTTTCTTTTTTACAACTAAGAAGCCTTAATTTAACAGTGTTTGAGTGTAACTTAGTGGGTTGACAACTCAACGGAGAAAACTACATCCGCCATTAAAAATCTTAGCACCACACAAGACGTGATCTCTATGATACTTTAACACACAAAGGGAGGGTCAGTTTCCTCGGCCATGTCTCTTCCGTGCACGACGAGTGATGCATGGCGGTGACCGTGCGGCCTGCGGGAACTTGCCGCGTTTTATAGTCGCAACGCACGGAAATGTTTCGTATAATTCCACTGTTTCACCTTTTTACTGAGCTCGTCACCATGACGCTTTGTTCTGCCAAACGATTTAATGTATTTACGTTTTAGCTCGACGGTGGCACTTATAACTGAATCAATATATAGTATAGATATATAGATAAGTGTTAAACTTTAAAGAAATGTAAACAAAGTTAAAATAGACGATATTATACTTTCAATAAGTTCTAAACCACTTTCCTACTTGAGGTTAATTAATAAGCAAAACCATGCTGATGTGTTGAAACTAATATTAATTTGCGGGAAGCACTACAAGCGCAGAGTTCCGTAATTTTCTCGGGAACTTTTATTTTACTTCCACCACTGACCGAGTCTCATCAATGTAGGGCGCGATGAGATTGTGGTGATCCGGGATATTTCCTAATTTAATTGTTAATGGGGAATAGTTCTGAGTCGTGCGTGGTTTTAATTGTTTATCGAGTCGGCGCCAAAGAGTTTGCGCAGTGATTCGGTTACGTCTGTTTGTTGAGCTTTGTTTATTCGGCTTTTAAAAGGGAGATAATTACGGTCTTTTGGGGCGTAATGTGTTTTTTTTTTTTTTTTTTTTGTGTATGTGAACACGTAATTACGAAGAATTGTTAGGATTGCGTTTTAAAGTTTTATTTTTTTATTATCTTAAATCTTGCAATCAGTACTTCTGACTATGAGCAGATGTGTTGAACGGCTATTATTCATGAGGAGATGAACCCCACTAGGAACATCCTCCATATTAGTATATTAGCTTAGAGATCCAAGGTTCTGCGCCGTTTCAGGTGATTTAGACAGTCAGGTAATGTGAGCTGGACAGCAAGCTGGTAAGGATGGTTGTCCAGCCTTGTTTTGTATTTGCCTGCGAATGTGTTTATCTCATCCTTCACTGTTGGCATGCTCAGGTATTTGTTTACTTCACTGTTTCTAATGAACCAGGGTGCATTGATAATTTGCTTAAGGATGGAGTTCTGAACTCTTTGAATAACTGAATCCCGTAGGTCCAGACTGGTTTTATGACAGCCTTGTAAATTAGGAGCTTGTTTGTCCGGCTCTTTAGTAAACTGATACACAGGTGGATCGCGCGAGACTAGTCGAGCTAATAAATTTCTGACGAGCAGTCATCTTCTTTAACTTGGAATATTCTATTGTTGTGATATGATTCTAGTATGTATATGATAGAAACTGTGAGGCAGCAGTAACTTAAATTTATAGAGTAGTCCTTAAATCCATACCCGGTCAAAGGTCTGTTAAACGTCAAGGAAGGCCGAAGAGCAATATTCCTTCTTCTCGAGACTGTCACTGATACGTCTGCACACTCTGTGTATTTGTTCAATGGTGCTGTGCTCTGGCCTGAACCCAAATTGGTAGTCTGGAGTTACGGAGTTTTCGTACATAGAACATGAGAGTGGCCGGAATAGTATCTTTTCTGGCACCTTATATATTATAGGCAATAAACTAATTGGCCTGTAAGATGATAATTCATGTGCTGGCTTTCCAGGTTTATTGACCATGATGATTACTTGTGAGACCTTCAATGGTGCAGGAAAATAAGATGTTCTGAAGATACAATTGAATAACGTAGTCAGATATACCATAGCTTTTCCTGGCAATTCTGAAAGGATCTGTTTGTCTATGAGGTCAAATCCTGGGGCTTTTTATTGTCTAGTTGTCGGATGGTTCTTGTCACTTCTCCTGGTGTCACTTACTTTTAGAGGCAAATCAAGTTGGTGGTCTTGTTGGAGAACGTCGTCTATGTCAGCTTCTTCTTAGAGCCAAGACTGGCATCGTTAGGAACAAATACTTTGGCAAGGTGATCAGTTAGAGCATTCAACTTTACCTGTTTCGTTCTGGACCACTTGTTTCTTTATAGTTGTAGAAGTGGCTTTGGGTTTATTGGCTGGTTCATACTTTTACATGCTTTCCAAAGGGTCAGAGTTTGCAGTAGCAGTAAGCGATAATAGTTTTGCCTAGTCAGAGTTTGCGTTTTATAAATAAATAAATAAAATTACTGTCTTGGACAACAGATTTTCATTGGAATAATAGGCAATTATGTCCTAAAAAAAGACAAACACCCGAGACAATAAAGAAAAAGCACTTAACATCATTTTCAAGGAACCAGATAAATCAACACAAATTGCGCTGTGCAGCAACAACGTCTTTAGGAGCCCCTTACGTACACATTTTATCATAACGATGGCCAACACAAAAGAGTTAGCGGCAGTAAGCCGCGCAAAGCTCTAAACTGATTCCGATTCGAGCGGCTAACAGCATAAATACGGGCAAAAACATGAAGTACAATGCGCCCTATATCTTTATAAAGGCGGTGTATGCCACTTGAATCGCAAGTAGCCCGGGATCCATAAATCGAGCAATGGGCCCTTCCCGCGCCCGTCCCGCGTCCCGGCCTTATCCCCGCCAATCCCGCACCGCATTTGTCACATCACTAAATTTGCGCACACGCCTAGAATGGCGGCTACGGCTTCGTAAATGTGGTGGCAAGTGGTGATTCTCTCCCTTTCAGCGGCACCGAGCAACTGAGAGTGTGGATGTTAGATGTGTGAAATATGTATGGTCAGGGCGGACGTGTTACGTTTTAACCAAGGGAAGCTTAACCGTGGATCTGTACTTTGCTAAATTGGATGGCTCTGCCACGACTGGGCCTTTATGTAACTGTTGCTATAGATCTGCACCTATGTAATACAAATAACATCTATATGTAAAACTCACGTACATTTTATTGCTCAGTATTATGTATAAGTCTTTTATCGCAAATCAGCACCGACTTAACAAGTCTAAGTATACAAGCTGCCTCCGTAAACCGATGCCTAAAATATACGATAAACCGAAACTAGAGTCGCAAAATCACTTCTTCTAGCCCAAAGAGCGAGCTGGTTTAAAATCTTACAATCTTCAATTAAAAAGTAATTACCAAGTGGAATTACCCTTTAAAGTGTAAACAACTCAGTGAATAGCCGAATATTATCAGTCGGTACACTTTTATCTAAACTTGTGGCATTAACGTTTTATTATTGCAATCGTTCACGATAATTAAAGGCTTTGTCTGACATCTAGGTTACAAGCACACAACTTTTCATAAGTAAAAGTAACGTTAATAGAACTAAATTATTAACCATTCTTTTTTTGGTTTTTTACAAAACACAGTACCGACAGCAAACTAGAAGCCCAGAGTCTGGATTTGTGACCTGGTTGGTGGCAATAGGTTCACTACCTATTATAACTATATCCAGTGAAATGTTTGTGTGAGACACGCCTCTATCTAACCATTTGTGATGTTATGTTTTGTTGTAGTACCTATGGGAAAGTTATTCACGTGCATTCATGGGCGAACGAGCCCATTCATGCTACTTATCAAACAAGATCGCTCAAGTTAATCAAAACCTAACAGACACCACATACATGCACCGCAACACCACATAATCGCGCATTACCGAGCATTACCGAACTTTGCCGAACAGGACCAAACATGGCCGACATGTGACACGGCCATAACGCGCCGATTAATAAACCGCTGGCTACACGGCGATCGCGACCAAACCCTTGTATCCATTTACGACATAATTACCCTCTACCTGTACAGCTATGGACGCTATTTGTCACATGTCCACTCACACCTTTATTTATGAAGGTGTATTCAGAAGGTTCACTCGATTCAACGCGCGATATAGATGCAAGAATATCTGAAAATGTATTGTTTTGTAAAATTGGTACAATGATTCTCTATTTAATTTGAAAACTTTACTTACTGCCATATCCGACAGACAAACCTCAATTATAACCTCCTAGGTTCCTACCTAGGAGGTACACTTTAAAGCCACTTCAAAGCCAATTTACAAAGAAACACAATAATGTGAGGCTGACCCGAGAAAAGGACGAGATATTTGTACGTGGTATCCCCAGTAAGTGTTAAAAAAAAACATCATTTTAGTCAGGTTATATTTTTTCCATATTAAAATAATTTCGGGATTGTACCTTCCGTTTATTTACTGTTTATGGGACTAGCGTAAATGTTATACAAGTTATAAATTATTGTTGCGCTCCCCCGTACTTGGATAAACGACGGAATTTATTTCACGCGTCCCTTTGTTTCCGATGTGAATAGGACCCACCTGTATGTGGAACTAAATAATTCCCTTTTACAAATCAAAGGGTTTCCCAATCAAAACTGAAAATATGAAAATGTGTGTTACATAAACCCGAAAAGCAAAATAATGTAGTAAAAATACCATTTCTGTATTTGAAAAGTAAATAATTATATTGCTTTCCACAAACTAAATACGTTTAAATTGTAATGAATAGTGAAGTTCTCATTGATATTAACGTGCTATTCAGAAAGTGCTCAGTGTTAATGAGTGTTACAGAGCGGTTGGCAGGTGAACCACCTCGGCT
Organism: Xestia sexstrigata; assembly: GCA_941918905.2. Lineage (NCBI taxonomy): Eukaryota > Metazoa > Arthropoda > Insecta > Lepidoptera > Noctuidae > Xestia > Xestia sexstrigata. Next base: position 874,936 of record OW799201.2, on the reverse strand, counting down.
ATGATCCGGTCACCGACGCCGGTTGTTGTGACGTTGTTTCCGAACTAATTAACTGAGGACAAAGTTCAGGTGCTGGCATTCAAATTATGTCATTAATAAAGAATTATTGGTTACATACTCGTAACTTGTTGATCGCTGAGATTAGTTCACGGCGTTGTTGTTTGTTTGTGGAACTTGAAGCATTATTTGGGGTTTGCCGGATAAAAAGAGATCTAACAGTCACCAAGCGTCACCACAATGAAAAAATTAAAAACAACGAAAAATAATACGGTTCTATTTGAACACCAAAGATTATTCAAAGCGATCTTCTTCGCATTATCCAATCTCACCAAAACCGTATAAAGGGGATTTAGGCAATTCTTTTAGTGCTTGAACACTTGAGAGCCATCCACACGAGATTACGTGCTTAAGAGACAAAGCCGCGCTTTAAATCTGCCTACGTTACGTACATAGTCGCGTGAAAGCCTCAACGGGTGACATTCCAGGGTATTATGACGCTGTGGAATGTCACCTTTATGTCCTAACTCGCGAATACCACGTACATTAGATAGGTTTCACAAACTAAGCTGCCAACAAACTGGCCTTACTCGTAAATTTCGATAAGTAATATTGTAATTCGTGTGACACATTTTTCTTATTGATGTGGTTTGGTAACTACTAGAAGCCGCTTATTTCTGTCTGTGATAACCATTATGAATTCTATCAACTTAACTGTGGCCTCAAGTTATTTGAAAGTGTATAACTTTCGTAAAACTAAGGCCATTTGACAATGACAATTGGCTATGACAAAAAAAAAATTGACGTTGGGTGTCAATTGGCTGGATAGAGTTAGGCATCATAATTATATTTATTTACGACACATCAGTAAAGCCATACATTCAGTCAAAAAAGTATCGGGAATGGATGATTTGTTTATGGTTCCAAATTCAATTTTTTGTTTTTTTGTAGTTGTTAGATTGGCACAACTGTTTTCCATTTTGGCGCGGAGTTTGAGTTGCATCTGTTATTTATATTAAATACAGTGCTGGTTTTAGTAATATCATATTTAGTGTGTATTGCGAATTTCATAATGGACAAAAATATCGAACAAAGAGTTTGTCTTAAATTTTGCATCGCCAATGGAATTTCGTGTTCGGAGTCACTGAAAATGTTACAGAAGGCTTACGGTGAATCGACTTTATCAAAAACTCGTGCTTATGAGTGGTTCAAAGCGTTCAAAAGCGGTCGAGATGTGATGGAAGATTTGCCTCGCTCTGGTAGGCCGTCAACGTCTGCAACTGAAGTTAACATCGCAAAAGTGAAGAAAATAGTGACTGAAAATCCCCATTCAACTCTGAGAGAGATAGCCGCCGAACTTTCTGTATCTCACGAGTCGATCCGTACCATTTTAACTAATCATTTGGGTATGAAACATGTTGCTGCTCGGCTAGTCCCAAAAGATCTGAATTTTCTCTAAAAACTCAATCGCATGAAAGTCGCTGAGGACATGCTAGAACGAGTCAGTTCGGACCCAACATTCATGAAACGCATTGTTACTGGTGACGAGACGTGGGTTTACGAGTTTGACATGCAAACTAGTCAACAAGCTTCGGAGTGGCGCCTTCCAACTGAACCGAAACCGAAAAAACCACGCCAAAGTCGATCAAAAGTCAAAGTCATGTTGACTGTTTTCTTTGACTATCGCGGTGTTGTGCACTCTGAATTCTTACCGGAAGGTCTAACAGTAAATAAAGAATATTATTTGAGCGTTATGCGGCGTTTAAGAGAGCAAATTCGACGAAAAAGGCCAGATTTGTGGAAAGAAAATTCTTGGATTTTGCACCACGACAATGCGCCTTCGCACAAGGCTATCATTGTGAACGAATTTTTGACCAAACACTCAACAAATACCATCCACCAACCACCATATTCACCAGATATGGCTCCTGCTGACTTTTTTCTTTTTCCTAAACTCAAATTACCACTTCGTGGCACCCGTTTTCAATCGATAGAAGACATAAAGGAGAATTCGCGGCGAGAACTGAACTCAATTCCGGAAGCAGCGTTTAAAAAATGTTTTGATGAATGGATTATTCGTTGGCGCAAGTGTATCGTTTCTAAAGGAGCATACTTTGAAGGTGATAAAATAAATTTGGATGAATAACAGACATTTTGTGTATTATTGATCTTTTCCCGGTACTTTCTTGACAGAGTAGTATATATAAATATAACGACAGCTAAATCACGGCTCATTTCTTTGGGCCAAAGAATATCCTTTAACACCTATAGTAAACATCATACCATGTATATTATCTACACATGTTTTTGCAAATAAATGAATCTTTATCTTTATGTTTATCTTTTTTCGTTATCAGACCATTTCCCAACGGCTGTCGTTACCGTGTCACCGGATAGGTTATTTTTAAATTACTAGGTACTGTAAATCAATTCTCCAGTGCACGGCTATTGCTTAATTGAATTATTGTATTTCCTATAGACAGAAATACCGTGTTCTCGCAATTACAGTCGTGTGGACGATTGTCTGGTATTAATAGTTCTTCATGAAACGGTCCCGAATTAACCCGTGCTGGCCCGCGCATGCGCGTCGTGCCGCCCGGCCCATTGTTAAGCGGTGCTCTAAGAGATCGTGTACTTTTGGGAGATATTATCTGCTATCAAACAATAATTGCGCTACTCAAGAGCATGTCGAGTGCTCTGAGCCTTGTGAGAAAGAAAAAAAGAATAATATTGACAACATAGTTTTTTACAACATTTGAAACACGAAATTTTTTGGGTTACGTATCATTATACCTAAGTTTATCCTAACTATTTTCGATATAACTACGGTGGATTCACACATTCATAACACATATTGGTCGACTCAACTACTGTTTAACTTACCGAATTTTGATTCAACTTAAATCAATCGCACTAACGAACGATTAATCTAATGGTATTTTAGGATATTGGCTATGACATTGATTGGATGTGACGCGCGCTCGCTACGCTCGCATTTTACCTTACACACCCACTTTCTACCACAAATGTCGTCGTCGCTCCGCTGCCGGCCTTCGGCCTACCCTCCTTACGCCAGCTAGCAAGACCCAATGCAGAAAAGCACTAAGCAATACTGAGTTTAGGTGAGTGACAAAAATCTATGAAACAATCCTTAGGTATTTCAAACAGTGGGTCTTTGGATCGTAATTATATCGAAAATAGGATAAACTTAGGTATTATGATACGTACCCAAATAAAAACATTTCATGTGTCGTCGTCATACATAAGATACACGGTTAGAGACGGGATATTAAATCAAAAATAACATCAACGTAATTAGTACTAATTAAATATACCATGTATACCAAGTCCTGAAAATCTTCGACGCTTAATCACACGTGAATCGCGACGAAAATTCAAAACATGTTCAAAGATTCAAAGGTATCGTAATGACGAGTTACCTGCTTACTTACATGCCGTAATTAATTTCACAGCCGTCGCGCGACAGCGTGGGAAACACCACCTGACACACACATTATATTCGCACCACACACACATGTACGCAACTACGCAATAATCATACTCGTATTATTGGCCTCAGAGTAGTGGGCGAATGGAGTGTTAATGCGCGCAATAATGACGGCAAGGGCGGTTGTATAGTGCGTCCGATTCGAGTAAATATGCTATGAGCGGTGTAATGGTAAGTTGTAGTGCCATTTGCCGCAACTGATTCGAGTTTCATACAGTTCCCGCTGAAGGTTTCGCGTCGCAATTATTTATCATTCGATTCTCGTCTCGTCAGAACCTGAATGATCACGGCACTGTGATGTAGTTGATTTGTTGACTTCTATCGATGTTGTTTGACACGCGTTTGGTTGAGGTACGGGGCATTCCATTTTGTTACTCATAGTCACGCGTGTACACACAAATTAATGTCACACATCGACAGTGATCGCGGCGGAAATCTGGCAACATAAATATTTAGCGTAATAGCGGTCTTAAGTACAATATTAACAATTCAGGCAGTACTACGCGAATTTATGCTCGCTGCGAACGCTCCTTGTAATAATTTAATTATATAATTAAACGTAACGCGTGTTTACGTAACTTTGGTAACGACTATCGCCATTTGCGCGCGTATTCCGCCCTCGTAGCTCATTTATAAAATCTGTGTCGTCGGCGCGTCGTGTCGGTCGTGTCGGCTCACGGCTGGGTATTATGTTACGAATAGTAGGGTTATCCTAAATATGGAAGTACAGCCTTGAATATTGATATACCTACTAAATAGACGATGTATTTGTCGAGGCATACCTGTAGGACGACCTTTCACTCAGGGGTGCCCAGGTGTGGCACATGTCATTTCTATTCGATGGGAAATGACATGTGATTTGAAGGTTAACTTCGCACCGTTTGGTAACTTTATCGAGGTGGCCTTATTTAAATCAATACTCCGTATCGAAGTGTGCCTTTCTGAAGAAACTTAACAAAACGTGACTTCGTTTTCCAGAAGTTATTTTTAACGTATTTTTCCGCCCTCGAGTTTGGGGAAGGTTAATAGTAACTTCGTTATAACACAGGTAGCCCGCCCGCCGCCCGCCGCCTGCTGGCTGTCCAAGCAGGAAATTTTAGAGCCTCCTAACGATGCTCGAGGGAATTGCGAGGGACCATTCATATATAACAGGGTATTTGTATATCAATAGGGAGTACTTATCTACTCTATTTCGGACTCAGATTGCATAGTTCAAGTATTTTAAGTGAAATTATTTACCCTTGGCTCGGCAGTCGCTTAAAGGAATATACTGATATTTAATTGAATACGTACAGCCTGAATGCTCCCGAGCCCAACCCAGTTGACAAAGCTCTAGGCAGATGAAGATGGCGGTCCATCTGATGAGTAGTTACCGCCACCTATTTATTTATCTTCATATTGAAGGGCACAGATCAGAACCATTAATGGTTTTAACGTCTTCATTTCTTGTTTTAATGTTAAGTTATTATAAAACTGTGTTATGTTATATATTTTGCAGTATAACAATGCATTTCCAATCGATAGCACTTGATGCAACAACTCGGAGATTGCAATGCTACTATGCAGTTTGAACCGGTTGAAATCGTACCGAACCGGTTAATGCTCCCAGTTAACCGTTCCGTTTAATTAACTTTTTAAATCGCACTCAACTGAAACTGTTCACTCTGTTTTATTTTCCTATTTACTTCTACTGTTTGTAGTTTATTTTTATATGCATAAAATAGAAGAATATAAAATGTTTTCTACACATAGTTTTTGAAAAACGACTTTTCTTGATTCAGATAAATTCTTTTGAATAGGCTGTATCAATTAGTAATCACACAATAAAACTATTCGTTTATTTACAAAATAATCATAATAATAAGTACGAGTAACTTCTCTCGCACGAAAGTAATTTCATGTGAAAAATGACTTTGCCGAATGATAACTCTAAAAACCGAGAGTTCAAACTTTCAGAGACATGGGTTGCTTAAAGCAGCACGCTGACGAGTTATTTGGAGCTCAGTGCTCAAAGCAATTTTCACCTCGATATGTACCAAATAAAAATACCCATTTTAACGAAGTAAACATTGGTACAATAAAATTCGATGTTAAACACCTAGCTCCCTGGCTATAAGCCGCGTGGTTTAGTTTAGTGAGCCGGCGCGCGGCGTGTCGTCTGTCACGAGCATAAGATTGATCGCGTCAACTTTAACATTAGTTCACACACCGACAATGTTTCACCGTTGTTTTGCCGGGGATTTCTTTAAATCACAAAAACATTGTTAAAATTGCTATTGCAATTAGTGGCTAAATGTTTCTAAAATCATTTTATTATTATTGACTAGCTGTGCCCGCGGCTCCAGGCAGTCACATACGTACTTATTGCACGACTGCTCCAACAAATAGTTATATTGACTGTGTGCGAGTTATGGAAACAGTTCCTCTTTCATCTCATCGTCATCTGAGACAGTCTATGGATCAGAATGTTGCGCCATAAAAGGAATTAATGAAAGGCAATTGCATGTGGCCGAGATGAGAATGCTAAGGGGGAGGGGGGTGTAACGCGAATGGATAAAATAAGGAATGAGTACATAAGAGGAAGTCTGAAAGTGGTGCCAGTGACTGAAAAGTTGTGTGGTACCACGGCAGTCATGTATAAATTTTCAATTTCGTTTGAAGAAACTGCCAAGTATGAAACCGTTACCTACTTACTTTACTTAAGCAATTAAACTTTAAATGTTATTTTTATAATATTAGTTTTTTTTGTTTAAAAAGTTGTTTGTTTTTTTGTTTTCTGTAGGAAGTGACTCATAACAAAACCCAAGCTCTCTTCGTGTTTCTGTAACGCCCTGCAGCCCAGCAGATCACGCTGTGATTCTAAGTAACGTGTATTATGTTATTCTGGGTAACTAATACATGACACGGCGGCCAGGCTCGCTAATTAACTAAAATAATATCGCCATTTGTACGTGTCCGCCCACCGCGCCCCGCACCTTGCGCGCACACCTACCGCTGTGGCCATTCAGGAGACTCCGACTATTTTCGGTTATAATATTAATTAATTGTATTCCTGGTAGGTTACTGAATAGTTCCTAAATTGACTTTCATGCATATGTTTTTGGAATTTATTAAACACTTTTTAAAAAAAATCTTCGGCAAACAAAAATGTTTTAATGTTGCTTTAATAAATAAGATATGACCATGTATATTCAAATTACTGCGGTGTCCTATAAGAAATCTTAATCATGACACAGCAACACACGTGGAAAGACGACGTTTATCTTTGACACCACAAATGTTCTTTTCTCGTTGACAATCTCTTCACAGCGTCTTACCTGAATAAGACACGTGCGCGCTAACCCGAAGCGTCGCAGTCGCCGCTATATCAATCTCAGACACGACGCGACGCGACAGCGACATGCGACAGGCGACAGACGGCGGCGGCGACACGCCCAGGAAGCGCCGAGTCGTACGCGTGCAGCCAACCTTATTGTAATCGCCCACATCTTTACTTAATGTTTTAAGCTATATAAACGACATCTTTAGAATTTACTTTGTAACTAAACCTGGGCTTATATTAAACAAAACAAACTACTGTATACCGTGGTGAGTGTTAGATTTAATCCATAACGGTCGGTAATTAGCATTTAGTTAATTTATAAAAGCTGAAACCTTATGTTACTTCAGGTTTATACAGATTTAGGTGGATTGATAATAAAATGTTTTATGAAATTCTGTCGTAAATGTAAAACTAGAAAATTGAGTAGAAAAAACAAATTGATCCAAGAACTTAGTTCAAAGAACGGTATAATATTAATAATCTTGTTGATCTTAAAAAACAAAGAAAATTTTCATTAAAAAAGTAAGTTGTGTTAGTTTTGCTTTCGTGATTAGAAAATCTTGAAGATCCTCAGCTTCACAGAATCCTGCTAAAGTCACGGCGAACTTGGGTTTAGTGACATTTACAAATATCATCGAGATTCTTGTCACAATTTAGATGAAAGCAACTTCGTTTGATTTTTGATAAACATCACTTTGTTTACTTAGAAGACACTTCTAGAATCTAGAATAATCTGTCTGTCTTTTTAATGTTCAGTGAGTAATAAACCATCTGCCTGTAGAGGAATAATGTTGACGCTATGGAAATTAAACAAAAACATGAATTTTGCGCGACGTGCCTTCTAATTGAAGTAGTTAATTGGATTGCTCCCGGCTATTGGACAAGATAACTGTTACGCCAGTAGCTGTGTATCTCGACTACCTGCTATGTAGCCGCTGAAGTGCTGAGCAATACCTACATGTTCTATAACACTCAGTACTAACAATGACTTGACTCTACCAACAAGTACATTTTCAGGATTTACTTTTGATCTTATTAGAGCTAATATTTTTAAGTGTTCAACTTCATCGATCAACGGTAATAAATCTTCACACGTTTAACGTTTAAATAGTGAGTAATAACCACTTACTGCATCCACACCTCACTAAAATGTCATTCAGTTCCACTAATTCGCCACCTCGCCCCAAAATTGGTCAGTAAAGAGGTTTCCCTGTAAGTGTCGCCACAAAAAGACCTGGCGGTGGCGAGACAAAGCGGGCGACAGCTAACGAGCGCATTGTACTGACCCACCCCCTACATCCCTCTCACCGCTAGTAATGCCCCGTGCCCTTCACCCAGTACGAATGTGAAAAATCACAAAGACACCCCGTTTTAGCTGACAACTGAACTGGAAAGTGTGTCAAGTCTGGTCAGTTGAGAAGGAACTTAATTATGTCGTACTGATTCCTCAATAATTAGCAACAGAGGGAGAAAGGCTTTGACAAAAGAAATAACATGTTTTGCTCTCATTGAACTGAACACAAAGCACACATACTTTACCCAAATAGCAACTATATCACAGCGAACAGCTATAACCTTGAAACATTAACGAAGACGAATCGTCGCCGTCTGCTAACTCGCTGAAAACGGCTGAAACTCATAAACGTTTACACAAACAAAGGGTCAGTTCGCGATAATTTTATTTTTTACAACCACAGTTGTTGGCCTGTATTTTTTCAACAAAACATTGCGACCTTTTCAAAGTTTAAGCAGAACAATAAAAAGTCGGTTTCGTCGTTTCCACCGCACGTTTTGGGCGCACGTTTTTAAAAAGAATAATGTGTTTCACGTAGATCTTGTGTTGTTCTGTCATCCTCTCTGAACTCTCATGCTTTCAAATAGACAAGTTGTGTTTTGTTCTTCGCTTGTCAAAATCTTTTGAGCTATTGATATGAGTCGTCCGTTTGACATGATGTGAATGACAAATTTCTTTTCTCAAGTTACAGAACGTAATGCCTATCATTCACTACTGCTACTTAAACAATATACGTGTTCCAAACAGATGGGATATTGTAATTTGTGATTGGGTTAGTGGCCATATTTTTCATCAGTAGTCACACAAAAATGCAAAGTGCAAAAACTACTTGTGCCCAAGTACGACAATTGTAAATACACCTGAAATACAATGAAACATAAGAGCAACTAACATTATATTACAAGAACATTAAACCATTCGAATTTTTTAGTTTTCTTTAAAGAAACGCTGTATCAAAAAGACGAAGCACACAACATCTGCTCGCCGCGGATATTACTAAAACAAAACTACACTCTCTTTGGCTCAGTCTTAAACTTTGGGTTTCACTGCATATATGCGTACAAAGACTTGCTCTTTTGAAACCGACGCCAACATGCTTGTGTTAGGTATTAAGGAACTCACGGTCTAACTCGCCAATCAATGCTATGTTATGGTTTTACTCAAGTTTGTAGAAGTTGTTTTTTTATCAGTTTGAGTTGACCCCCGCCTCGGCAATAGCCTCCCGCATTCATCAGTAGGTAATTAAGTGCAAGTGAATCTAACGGTTATGACGGGTATAAGTTTGTCTGAGAGTACTGACTCATACGTACTCTCTACGATCCGTATCTTAGATCAATTCACAACCATTAATTACACTGTTGTAAGTTTCACTGAAGAGTTCTCGTCACATGCGTAAATAACCATTGGTTTCAAACCATTAACTGACGGATTCCCAAGGATGTTTTCGTACACTTTAGGACCACAGAAAAGGTTATAAATCCAAGATTACCAGCTATTCCCTTCCCTAATTCCTAAATCAGCTTTCAAAAGTCAAAGCTAAAACTACCATAAAATGTTATCCGTACCCATTTGTTAGTTTGCACCGCGGTTACATGGCGTAACTTTCCCAATTTAAATCCCCAGTGCAAACAGGACTTTACGGCTATTTGCTTAGAGTTTGGTTTGCCGTATCTGTTTACAGAGGAAGGGCTAGTTTGCGAATAAGTTATGTACTGTACACAGGACCCAATAATATTGTTTTTAATAAAGGAAGCTGCTGTTGTTGGTATTGTCGAGGTCCGAAGCTCTCACCGTTATTGTGGGTTAGCTAAAATATTATGACACAATTATGTAATACTAGGTAAGGTAATATACTTCTTCCAAAGTAACTTAACCTTCGATAAACTTTGGCAAACAAGTTACGAATCATCTTCGAGCAGGCAAGAATCAAACAACACAATCAAAGTTTTCAGAGGAAACTTACAACATACTTATAAGAATAAACATACAAACAATCATTTCCATTCGCTCAATTCCTTTAGTTTGATAGTATTATAAAAACAGATTAAATCGCAACAAACAATCCCTTCAGTAAAAACAATCAAAAACTTTTTACAAATCAATTCAACTGTTAGTTTAAACAGGCACACACCACACATGTCAATCTATGTTAGTGTCGATCACGCGACATGTCGTGCCTCCCGACACTGTCCATCGCTACTTCCGAGACAGAATAGTCCTATTCAAGAAGGTCTGCTCCATTCAACGAATGCAAACGCACTCGCAGCTGGCATTTATTTGGTTTCCGTACAGTCACCTAAATTTAAAAGCAATTTTCGCGAGCAATAACGATTGTAACATGGGGATGGGAACGTTTTCATAAAAATATAAGTTCCAGAATACTATGTTAGTAACAACATTACATTTTAAAAGTTGTTAATTGATTACATATTGGTGCTCGTGACTGTACGTACGCGCCTAAATCGTGGGAAACACCTGGATGAGGGACACACAGAACCGGGAAGTGTGGCAGCAGAAAGTAAAGGGCCTATCTATACCCAACAGTTACGTTCGCGTCCCCCATGTAAGTGGTTCATTTTTTAATTTCCGGGTCAGGGAGGGTTTATGGGGTTTTTGCATTGGAGATATGAATCTTCTTTGTTTGCGCACTTACTTGTTCACAATAACATATCTGTTGTAATTGGACACTGCTAGAAATTCGATCAGATGGCCTATATCATGAGTGCGTATGTCTGTTTTCGCACGTTTTACGGAGCTGTCTTTCTGTATCCATTTGTTTTGTTGGAGCCATCCGTGTAACGACCATATTATCGCGAATGTTGGCAAATGGGGCAATGGGGGACATCACACCAGCTGACGTTGTGTCGATGGGGGAGTAGCACGGTTCGTGGTGGGGCGGCGGCGCCATCGCCAAACTAATGGTGTTGTTGCCACTACAACTGCAGTAGGATTGGTGAAAAGATTTATGTTTTTAGTTTGAAATTGTAAACGAAAACTAAGTCGGGACGTAAAATTTTCTAGAATGAGTTGGAGTTTCAAAACATTATAACATATTGATTGATGAGTTATACAGGCAAGTTGCGAGACTCATTCCTCTTGAAGGTAGAATAAGGACAGCCAATGAGTTTAATGCTGGTGCCACTTGAATCTTTTGCTGTCAACTCCCTTAAGAACCCTGCTGAGTAGCTAATTTTCAACCTAAGTACCTATTAACAATGTTCTGGTGAGAAGAACACTGTCCTTCAGACACCATTAATTGGTAGAATATAGTTAGCCAGAAGGAATATCGCAAATTATTATTATATTATTATAGGGGCGACAGGCGACTTATTGATCGACGAAACCTTCACGGTTTTCTTACAAATACTCTGTTCTTCAAAACTTCAGAAGTTAAATAGATTAATTTCCTCACTTTGTACCTTATTGCTTCGTTAGATAAATAATTAAGATATACAAGGAAAATCATAAGAAGAATTCTGTTACATTATTAATTCAAATAATACAAGGTACTCGGATGGAATTATATTAATATTTTGTGTCTGTTTCTCTGCAATGACTTCTTTGAAAGGCTATGTCTTACCAAAGCGATTGCAATATTTTATGATATTATAAGCCTGTAAGATAGTTTATAGTTAATTAAAGGGTACACTAGTTAATAACATTAAACCCATTCTAGCATAAACCACATTAACATCCCCGGCCACAGCAGCAGTAAAGCCAACATTTTCAAACTCAATCAAAGACTGTTTATCACAGAATCCAGTTCAATTATAACAATAAAACGAATTACGGAATATGAATTAACGTTGATACAATTCAGCTTACGAGTTTACACCCCCTTCAACCTCGTTCGCCCCCTGTCACCCCCTTCTCGTAGCAACTTAATTAGTGAAAACTTTATGTTTTTAATAGGTTCCCGGCACCCTATTATGATGTTGATGGAATGGGATGAATCTTCCAACTTTTAATTACTGATTGCTTTACGTCCGTGATAATGTTGCCGTGTTTCTTGTTCTGTATTTGTTTAATCAACAATTGTTTGATTGATGTTTTGTTTGTTTGTGCTGAATGGAAAGTGACGGGACAGTCCACCCTCCAATTGGTTTGACTGCATATTTACAAAGTAACGTTGGTATGCGTTGTATCGCTACGTAAGGTTTTTAGGCAGAGTCAGATGTAAAAAGGAGAGACTGTAAACCCGCTTCAAAATGCAAAACTTTGAAAGGCTATCCATTTGCATAAAATTTTAAGACCTAATATATCTTGGCATACTTTTGTTACTCCTAATTATATTTTCGCATAACATTATTTACGCATAACAGCTTACGTATAATTATTTGAAACATAACATGCTTAAACATAAATTTATTTACGCATAATGATGTTAAACATATTTTTATAGGCATAACAAAGAATCATATTAATTCCTAAAATGTTAGATATACCATAATTGGTTATACCCGTTATACCAATTTATTTCGATGTTTGGAAAAAATCATATCGCCTGAAGCAGGTAATACATAACATATTTATTTTGACCATAGTTGATTGTGCACATATGTAGGTATTTTTCCCCTGTAAGAAGCATGCAAACAAGCACACACCATGCATGCAGCAAGCATGCAGCATGCAAACATGTCAACAAGCATACGCAATGCATGCAGCAAGCATGCAGTATGCCACATGCAGCAGTCATGGTTTCTGTCACGGCTCCGGCGCTGCGGGGCTCCGACGGTCCCACGCGAGATTATCGTCGCAGATTTGTTTTACGCTCACCACCGCAGCTTCAGCTTGCTCGCCGGTTAGCCTCAGCAGTAGCGGCGAGTGTTACAACCACCTGCTTCTAAACTCGCGGGTCGCCTCTTAGGTAGTGTGTAGTAGGTGCGGAGGGGCAAAGTCTAAATTACACTCTAGGGTTAGAAAATTCTAAATTACACTCTAGGGTTAGGGCAGACAAGACTGCGTGGAGTCGGATTTACAGTGGTTCGTTTCTGTCACTGACTTTTGTAGCACAATTTAATGATTTTTTAATTCAAAATAAATACGTAAAAATAACTCAAATTTGAGTCAGTTATTTCTATTAATTGTATGCCTAATTACTATTACGCTAATAGTCATTATGCCTAGTAACATTATGCGAACTCAATTGTGTCGTTTAACTTCAAACTCGGATAAGTCCACTCTACCCTCTTATTTAATTAATTAATTCCATGAATTAAAAGGCAGTATTTTGTTTATTATGGCAACATTGTTGAAGAAAACGATCCTGTCTAACAAATTCAGTATTTAAAGAATTCATTCTTTCAAAAATGTAATATTTAGTTGGATTTACCTTCATTTGATATAATGAAATGTAATAGTTATAGTTAGTTAGTAGTGTTATATTAGGCTGCTAGCGGGATTTACTTGGCGACACAATTTTAATAGAATTATCCATGGAGCTATATAAATAATAGAAACAAACAGTAAAAAAGCGGTGCTACTGTCGCAAAGTTTATGTCGACTGACGGCCATATTGAACAAACGTAATAAGCTGATTGGATCTCATGGAGTTAATTACATTTGAAAAAAACTGTCTCATGGATTTATCTGACTTAGATAAAATATTAAGATTTTGACGGTTTACTTCTAAAGAACCATGCGGACACATTTATACACAACTGATAAAATTGTTTAAAAGCATTTTTTTTTCCTTTTCTTTCGATACCAAAATCTTAAAAAATCTCAGAATTGGATTTATTCGAGTTTGAAGTTAAGCGACACAATTTATGCCAAAACAAATTAGCCCTCATGATAGTTATGCCAACATAAACTGTATGCAAAAAAAAAAATGGCAAAGTAATATTATGGCAAAACAAATTACGCCAAAATAGATATGGCAAAGTATATTAGGAAAAAGAACATTATGCAAAAAGAAGCGGAAAGCAGAAAGCGGGCACAAAGACGAGCTATTTTTTCAAAGAGGATCCCTTTGAAATATAGCTCGTCTTAGTGCCCGCTTTTACGGTATTTTATAACGAAACGCAGTTTACACACAAAGAGCAGCTTCAAAGTCGATCAAAACCACTTCACCCAAAAATATTCACACATCATGTTTTAAAACAATATCCCCTGACGCTGTACGCTAAAACCACTCACATCCCTGATCATCCTCCCCGGGAAATGGGGCGTAATGATTTAATTAAGCTTCGGCGGAGGATTTACGAACCATTATCCATTGGAACACATCAGTCCCCGACAGCGACGGACGAAGGGTTTAGTAACATAACGTTACTGCCGCACGCATAGACGGCGGCTTTATCAACGTATTCAAACGAGTGAAAATATTTTCCGTAAAATTATAAGTCAAAACAAATTTACAAAATAATACTGTTCTTGTATTTCGAGCGATCATCATATCGGTTACTCACAAACCCAGATTGTGTTTGGATAATTGTAATGAGATAAAGATCACGGTGCTTGGACAGATGATGCAAAATGGCCGTGAGTTCCATTTTTTGCACACTTTTGGATAGTACGGCGCGGGCGGTAAATTCCATGAACGATGATTACTTACAGCGGTAAAGAATTAATTTTATAAATTTACTATAGTGTGGTAATTATGCTGAATTTAATTAATTAAGGTGATGTATCTGTTATTGAACAAATTGTATTTGCGTAGTCAATTTGATTTCACGTCCGTTAAATAGTTGAAGTGGAATTAAATAGATGTATAACTATTATTTGTTACAATACCGACCTTTTCGAAGGTCCTCAGGTGTAGACAGAACGGTACCCAAACTATTCAACCAACCAAGTGGCCCTAACTCTATGCTAAAAAAGTCGATGATAAACAAAAGACGTTTAGTGTCTTTAGTGATAGCATAACACATACTGAACTACATACAATATGGCAGCAATTTTTAATAGATAAGTTTTCCAGGAATTTTGGTAAGTTCCTAGTGTAATTTGCAACAACGTCTACAAGTGAGTGACGTTATATCCGGCGGAAGAAACCCCACCCCGTCTTTATCAGTCGTTGACCTCTATTGCGAGGGTCAACAAGGAAAGAGATTACTTTATAGTCGTAGATGGGCCTATGTGGGACTTTCGCGTCCCGATACGGGACAATACTCGGACCGATATGGGCTCTTTATCTGTCTAAGGGAAAGTTGAGAATAGTACGTATTATGCCGTCGTACATTTTTTATTCAAAGAGCATAAAGATAAGCAAATGCACGCAATTCTTGGAATATAAACACTATTTAGGAGATCTTCGTAAAAGGTATGGTGAAATGCGGTATTCGATTTGTGGATGATACTCATCTTTTAAATAGATTCACTGATAAAATGTTAGTAAAAAAAAGAATTAAATTGCAAGATTTCGCAATTTTTCCATAAACTCCGTCATAGCTAAAATTTCAACCTGCAGGCTGCACATCAACTGTTCAGCGGAGATTGGCGCAGTATGACGTCACAAACACATTACTTAAGCATGAAAGCCTTCCAACAAGATTTTGTTAGTCTTTTTATTTCGTTGAAACTACTTAAAGTGTAGTTTTCTCAGAGCTGCCATAACGGAAGCTTGTTTACCAGCCGGCTTGTTTTCTAATCTAGGTGAGCTCAGCCGGAGTTAGTGTGCTGCCCGCGTGGGATCGTTGCCCAGCGCTGGGATTACGGCAAAGCAGCCGGGATATAGCGTCCCACAAACTTAATTCTGTCCGTGGTCAAGCGTTGAATTCTAGTTGAGCTTGAGTTTACTTTGTCTCGCACACGGGGCAAGGAAATAAAAATATATAGCGCGCTGGGATACATACTAACTGTCCGGTTTACGGGCACGAGGTAGAACTCGAGGCTGGTGCTCGGGCACGCGGGGTTTATGGCCACTTCTTATTCTCTAGGTCGTGGGTATGGTCTTATATGACTTTTCTTAGCGCGGCAAACGATGTTTGAAACATGTAATTTAAAGACATTTGGGTGAAAATTTGCACGAAGATTGATTGATTGAGAATTTACTGAAGCCAGCAGTAAATGCATCCTTTGGGTCACCAGCATCTGAGAGTATCCGTGGGCGAAACAGGTTTAAAATTGAACAGATCTTTCGTACCTGCAATCAACTGAGGAGTAAATAACAAGCATTTACTCTAGAATGCTAACCATTTGCGAATTGAAAAGGCACACTTGAGTCTCTCTGAAAATTCAAGTGGATTGCAAGCGAATTGTTATATCAGAACGAATTATAGACGTGCTTTTACCGTTAGATTTGCCTCGATACAATTAATTCAAAGCAAAAAGGCTGAAAGTCTGACAACCGGTCTGTCCAAGGGGTATCGTGTGGCTTAAGGGGGTGTTTCTCTGCTGTTTGGAAAGTCGTCCATACAAGACGGTCCTAATCAAACTTTATTAAATATTGAGAAAGTTTGTTAATAAAATGGAGGGCATTAGTAAATAAAATATAGTATATATCTTAAAAAGCTGACACATTTTTCTTTTAGTTTTGGAGTTATGGACGATTTTATGCAAAACCGTGTCAGGGGACTGTTGTCCCCTGGCCTCTATGAGTAAGTATATATGGACAAAAAAAACAAGTTCATATTGATTGAGTTGTTGATTAAAGTAATCAAAGTCTTTATTTTTTTTATTGTTCTTAAAATATGTATTTTTTTGGAATAAATGAACAGTATTAAAACAAATTTTACTTAACATAAAACATTTCTGTTAAACTTAACAAAATTAACTGGGAGTCTGAAAAATACTGATAAACTATTCTTAGTTTAACAGTATTTAATAGTTTGACACTAAAGTCAGTATTTATAAAAATAAAAATATTTAACCACCTGTGTAATGAAATGACAGGGGACTGTCATTTTTACTTATGTACTTAATAAAACAAAATCATTTAAACAAATTTATACATAATAGGTAATAAATTATTTTATACAAATTGTCGTTATTAAAACTCTTAAAATATTTAAAAAAAGCTCACCAGGGGACTGTTTCTACTAACGGTCGAGACGCGTGGTTCATCACAGAAGCAACCGTGGCACAAAAAAAAAATTGCGACTGACTGCTTATCTCCACAATCAAAAGAAATTCACATTGCTTTCCGTTTCACGATTTAAATGTTTCGCGCCAAAACAAAATTTGACTTCAGCGCAGTTTTAAAATTTTACCAGGGGACTGTTTTAATAATTTGAGGATAGCATTCGAACATAAATATTTTGATTAAATTTCTATTGTAAAAAAATTTAGTTTTTTATGTATTTAGATATTGTTTATTTATTTATCAACGGCAAAAAAAAAATTGGTAACAAGACTTGTAGTTCTGGAAAAGGGGCGTACCAGGGGACTGTTTTTTGAGGTGTTTGAGGTTCATTTATTCAAATACTACGTTATTAAATTACTAATTAAGCTGTGGCGTGGCAAGAATACGTAATACTTAGTCGGTATTGATACAAAAAACTGAGAAATATTAAGATTTACTACATAAAATTAGCTAGGGACAGCGATTTTCTATTTAGTGGAAAATTGCCCGGAAATCAGCTATGCGGTCGCTCCATTTAAAGCACTGGTATTCAGCTGGATCCAGTTAGACTGGAAGCCGATCCTAACCTTGTTGGCAAAAGGCTAGACACAATAATGAGTGAATGTAGCGAATAGTTAATTCAATATAAATTGCATAAGATTATGGTTACAGGCGGGTGGCGGCTGGGGACTGGCCACAGTTTTAACGACGCATTGATGAACCGCCGCTCATCACACTCGGCGACATTTAATTAAACATTATCTAGTGCGCTGTAACCAAACAGCACCGGGACACTGGTGAATTCATTAGTATTGACGAATAAATGCTGATTATTTAAAAGTAAAATATACCCCCTCAACTATTTATATAAATGATTTTACCACCGCTGTAGTAGTAAAATATATACAAATAACCAGACTGATAACCAGTCTTCTCCATGGCCTGTGGTGGTCAGCTAGTTAATCACTCCATGTAAAATGCTAGTAATCAGCCACATCTGAAAACCAGCACTAACAAGATACCTAATAAGATATCAGCCTAGCCTTTTCATATGGAAAAATCTACTACTTTACTTGAAGCGATTGCTGTTGATAGATGCTCATATTACATTTTAGAATACTATCAGAACGTTTAGCTTCAATAAGCACGCCCACATCCCATAATCTATCATTCGGAACATAAGTAAGCATCCCAACGACCAACCTAAATTTCTCAAGTGATAGGTACTTTCCCACGAATCATCTCATCCGCCTGGACCCTACATTATAGAAACTCCATCAAACGCCTTAATATCGTAGTTCCCGAACTCATCAGACATACAATAGCCACAAAACACATTTACACAATAACTGCTCATACGGCTCACGAAGATTTAATGGCGGCCGACTAATTAGCCCGTGACTCACTTACCGAGCAATCACACAGCCTCTGCCAGTCGAGTTACGTAGTACTGCCACAGAGTAGATACGTGCAGAAGGCCGAGTCCATACAATAAACGAAAACAGGTGCACGCACACATAGACGTTCTTATGCGTACGAGATCTGAAATTTCGATTTTAAATTAATGCCAGGCGCGACTTCACTTGGAAAAAAATCATTTAGATTTTATCAGCACCTTTTTATAAGTTTTCCAATAACATTAGTCATTATGAAATCAATTGAAGCAAGGTAGATATTTGTTTAAATTGGAGTAACATAAATTGAGTGCAAGAGAATAGACATCTGTGCTGAATGTGTGCAGCTGGCCTTCTGTACC
The DNA here is from genome assembly GCA_941918905.2 of Xestia sexstrigata. Taxonomy (NCBI): domain Eukaryota; kingdom Metazoa; phylum Arthropoda; class Insecta; order Lepidoptera; family Noctuidae; genus Xestia; species Xestia sexstrigata. Next base: position 856,055 of record OW799201.2, on the reverse strand, counting down.
TTGCTATTCTGTAACCTTGTCTTCTGCTATTTCCTCTTCGGCTCGACTGAGTGGGTCAGGTGATGTTGTTGAGTGTTTTGCTTTGATTCACGACACTACTTCGGAAACTGTTAATAAATATACACACATCAACACGGTCTAGGGATATTTTTAAAAAAGCGAATTACTATCAATGTGTTAATTATATAAATGACATGTATATAAACGACAACTCAAACTCAAACTCAAACTCTCGTCTTATGGAACTCTAAAAATAGGACTAATCCATACAGGATGTAAACAGACCCTTCACGAAGCCGTCAACCAAGCATTCTGTACATCAAACTAAGTAACCCTACGCAAAAGATATTGCTAGGAAATGACTTTTTTAATGTGGTGAAAAATTAAGTTTTAATGTAAAACTTAACGTAACGCACTTAAAACATTGTGCTGATAGATCCATTAAATAGTACGGCAGTCGTATTTAAAGTAATGTTACGAGTATAACCTTAAAAATAGTATTTGAAAAAAGAAATGATCGAAATAACGAGGAGAACAAGTGCCTTACGGCTTCGTTAAGAGTCTTTTTACACCCTTTATAATAAACTAAACAACTAAATATAAGTACAAACAAGAGGACGGTTATGCGTCAAAGTACTCCTCTGTACATCGGCATCGGGCACATCTACGTGCTCAGAACATTATTACGCTTATTTTATGTTTCCCAGAAACGTTATACCAAATAATTCATCATCAGCTTGTCATGTTCCCACTGCTGGGACACGGCCTCCTCTCAATGAGAGGGATAAATAATTAACTGTTCATTATTTAATTAGCACATTAATTAATCTCCTCTCCTCAGTTTCCAAAATAATTACATAATAAGCTCTGTAAATAACCCACACAAATAAATAATAAGCTCTTTTTTCCATTTGCTTTTTTCTGAAATCGCAGAGATTTGAGAATATGATGCATCAGATATGGCCATCCGTCCCCGGATTTACAGCGACAATTCCCGCAACCATCCACTCGGGCATAGTGCGTCCTGATTACAGCTCGACTTCGCACGAGGAAGCTCTTCATTTATAAATATTTGAGTGAGCGAGACAAAAGGTCAGCGGCACCGGCGATGTATTGGCACATAGCCCTTTGATCTATGGCGATGTACCGCCGTGTTTGTGCTCAAATATTTATGATATTTCTCGAGGCTCCGAGAGCTCCAGAATAGATGTGTTTGTCCACTTTGCGAGATGAGCCTGATTGAAATATTGTTGCTAGTTTGTTATCGCCGCGTATGAGAACGACAGATCTTATCGTTACTGCTTTCGGTGCAAAAATAAGTCGAAAGTAGATTGTTTTTACGCCATTTCACACGGCGAATGACATAAAATTCGCCTCGTCATCCACATAAAATGGAACAGTAAAACCTTGACTTCATAGCGGATAAAGCTTGAATAAGAAAGTCATTATAAGCTGTTTTTATCCTTTATTTAATACTAGCTTTTGCCCAAGGTTTTGCCCGTGTTATGGCCGGAAATTATCCTACATGTAATTTGTTAATATAGCCAATGACTCAGGGATAATGTGGCTTGGCTTCCCACTAGAGAAAGAATTTCATAATCAGAAATATCGAAATGGAAATACTACTGGTTCCAAAGATTACCCTCCTCTACATCCAAGAAACATTCAAACTCTACCTCTTTATAATATTATATGATGATGATGATGATGAATATTATATAGTCATCATCTGCCTTTACCCAACTATGTTGTGGTCGACTTCCTGTCCAACCGGATGCAGCTAAATACTGTAATAGCAGTGTTTTACATTTAGCAAGTGCCTATCTGACCTCCTCAACCCAGTTAGTACTGGGTAAGAAGAAACCGATTGGTTAAATTGGTGGAATATTACATAGCATAGATTTAAAAAGACGGTTCAACAATAGATAAAGAAACTAAAAAAAAGAAACGGTTAAAGAAACTATCGAATATTGTCGTACCTCTCACGAAGATTGAGCACAGTAGTCATTAGCACTCAGCACGAGTTTGTTATTCATCTTGCAGAAGCACTAATTCATCAGTAGATATGCAAAACTTGAGCTCGTTGTATTATAGGACCTTAACTTGCAGCGGACGGCGCTCATAAATAATTTAATCAACACTTTGGAACTGTTTCATAAAATAAAACGTTTTTTATCGTACTTCTTTAGTTTTAACGGGTTAGCTCGATAATCGAACTGCGAAATTCGTAGCAGAGATTTATTTAGTAAATTGTTTTTGAATGCTTTATTTTCTTCTATTCGATATTAAATACATTTTCGTATGCAGAATTAAGAGATAAAACCAGCTTAGACATCAGACGAATATATGGTCGTAAAAATCGTGGTATAACACTCTTTTCCATAGTTATATACGTCTAAAATGTGTTTAAGTTGTTAAAATTTAGAAAACCAGGGCACGCTAACCCTTGCTCTATCTATAATTAAACATCAAAGGTTCAATGAGTACGCTAGAAGCAACTTCTATCTATGTTTGTCACCGCCACGTGTACCCTCGCGGAGCATGTACTCATCAGTATTCAGCCGGCGACACCTATCAACAAGCGGCAACAACACAGACGTCACGAAGTTCGCAACTTGCTTCACTCACGGCGCGTTATTACTTACCAAACTAGTTTTAATGCTTCCTCTACAATAAGCCCGCAACAGTGTCTCTTAGGGTTGCCAAAATACATCCATTTAACCACTAATTATCTACCTTTTTCATCAGACATTTCTGTAATGTTACGCTGGGTAAAAAAATTGTTAAAGGATTAAATGTACTATTGGTAGAAAGTGAAACTTATTTCTATCATTAGAATTTGCAAATTAATTATGGAAAAAGTTTGATGTATTATGTAAATAAACATGATACATAATAAAGTATAGGCCAGGGATTTGGGTTTCAACATATTACTGGAAAGGAATAATGCGGTATTTATAGGACCTCATCGATATAACATCGCGGCCCGAAGGACCAAATTGCCAGTTGACTAATTCCCAAGCAGCAGTAGCCCTGTACATGTACACATAACATATTCAATTGGGGCCGCGGACTGATGCATTGCGTCGCGCCCCTATTTGTTGAGGCCCCGAGTACTCGGTAATTACTCGTCATCGCGACTTGTTCGCAACTTCCTCCGTAATGATCATATACGAGTGCTGGTGCCGTTTGTCTTTTGTTTCGTGTTGATTTTATACGCGATGCCGCCGAGATGAGACGCCATGACATTAGGGAAGTTTAGATTAAATTTTAACTGGATTTTGTATTTAACGATTCAAATACCTATTGGCGTGGAGAAATAACATTTTAAAATCATATTATTATTACGTTTACTTTTTTTAATAAAATAAAAGCTCTGACTTTCAGGGTTTGTAATAAACCAGAAAGTTAGATAAAAAAATTACATTGTACCTTAAAATTGTAGAACAGCCATTATACAGTATTTCAAATTCATAGAAATAATAATAACCGAGAACATTTACACGTGTTCTATTTGCTATGAAATACGTTATTTTGCTAGTTACTGAAACTTTGACTTAAAATAACATTACCTATCTATGTTTGTAACTATTCAATTTATTCAGACAAAGCGATATATTCTAAGCACTCGCAGCAATATAAGTAATTAATTATACATCAGAAGCGTTTGAGTCAGCGCTCGCGGCCTCAGGGAGTCTGTAAACATATTAAACACTCAATTCCCATTAGACAGCGCGAACACAGTTACATTATAATACAGTTACCGATAACTAGCTACTTACTTGTGAGGGTAATGCCGCACGAAGAGAACGTACAATTACGATATATGTTTAGGATCATAAACTTATGATCAGTTTTGTACTCATTACCCTCGTTAGGTTAAATAACTTAACATATTATCGCACTGTTTACCCGCAGTGTTAAGGCGCGCCCCAAAGAGAGTCAGCAATAGGAAGGGGTCCGCAAGGACCGATGCCTGCCGAGGTTGCGGGACTGTTCGAAAGAGATACCGTGACTCCGGAACACAAAGGGCGATGAAGGAACATGGATGGGTTTTAGTCAGTAAAAGTCTACCTACTAGAGCGGGAGAAGTCATTTGATGATTTCCCAACCGATAAAAAAAAAAGCAACCCCTGTACGTAGTGTGCACTCATTTCGGCACTTATATTTAGGTTTAAAGATTCTTTATTTATTCTAAAAGAACATACATTGTTCACTTATTGAATAAATACATAACTAGAGTAAAGTATAGTCCAGTAGTTAGCAGTTCTGCTCTCTTAATGTAGGTAGGTCGACATTTATTATTGTGTGACAGACGTGTTTATATCGTTACTTTAGTAGTTTTGCGTTGTTTGTAACGTACTGCTTGAGCTTAGCTTTAAATAAGTTGAAAGAAGATGTGCTCCTAACATCTGCCGGTAGGTTGTTATAAAGTTGGACACCTTCGTAATTTATATTTTTCCTGCCATATTGCGTTCGCGGGGGGCGTGTCTGTATTTGGTTAGGGTTTCTTTGGCTGTATTTCGATGTTTTCATGTTGAAGGATAACTGTGTGTGTATGGTTTTGTTAAGAATTTTTCTAATGAGAACGCAGGAATTGAATGTGTAAAGTTGATGAATGCTCATTAGTTTGGTATGTTTGTATAGTTCGGATGTGGGTGTGTCATAATCGTAGTTGAATAGAAGTTTAACTATTTTATTCTGTGCTATTTGTAGATCTTTAATTGTAGATTGTGTGGCGCATCCCCAGATTTCGATTAGGTAATTTATGTGTGAGCGAATTAATGAGTTGTAAATGTTGTAGCGGATTTTTTTTGGGATGTTGTTTATGTACCCGCGCATTGATCCCATTAGCGGTGTTATTTTTGATTTTATGTAGTCAATGTGTGCTTGCCAATTTAGTTTGTTGTCTAACCTAAGTCCGAGGTATTTTTCACAGTTACTTTTAATAATTTTAGTGTTGTTTATGTGTAAGTCTGGATGGCTGGGGATTTTTTTATTTTTAGCCGAGAATATCATGTACGATGTTTTTGATGCGTTAATAGTAAGTAAATTGGAGCTAAACCAGTTATACAGCATGTCCAAGTCTTTTTGAGCGTCGGCTACAATGGTGTTTATGTTGTTACCGAAGTAGAAAAGACAAGTGTCATCGGCGTACAAAGTCAGTTGTCCAGTTAAGTTTAATTCTTTAATATTATTTATATAAATAGTAAATAAGAGGCTGGATAGCAGAGATCCCTGGGGAACACCGAATTCTATGGGAGATTCTCCACTCATCGCGTTCCCCATTTTAACTATTTGTTTCCTATTTTCTAGGTATGAGGAAAGAATATTATACATTTCTCCGGTGATTCTATGCTTTTTAGCTTTAATAATAGGATTTTATGGGACACCGTATCGAACGCCTTTTTTAGGTCAATAAAAATCCCGAGTGCAATGTTTTTATTGTCAATATTTGTTCTAATGGTGGTGACTAAATCGATTGTGGCGCATAAGGTGTTGGACTTGGGTCGGAAACCGAACTGACGATCATAGATATAATTGATATCGTTTAGGTATTTTTCTAGTCTTGTGTAAATTAATCGCTCAAAAATTTTTGATAGTACCGGCAATACCGATATGGGTCGATAATTCCCGGGATCTGACTTTGTGCCGGATTTATATATAGGGTTGACTTTTGCGATTTTGAGGGTATCTGGGAATGTGCCACTCTTGAAACATTTATTGATACAGTTTGTTAGGTTGGGCGCTATTAAGTTTTTTATGCATTTAATAGTTTTAGTGGTGATACCATCAATTCCTGAACTACAGCATGGGTCTAGATTATCAATTATCTTCATGATTTCAGTACTAGTACAAGGCGTGAGGGTATCTAATTGATTTGAATTAGGGTTACTGTTTATTGTGGTGTATGTTAAATTATTGTGAAATTTCTGTGGTATTTGAGTGGCTAGGAGCTTCCCCACGGACGCAAAGAAGTTGTTGAATGTTTCGCATACCTCGGTAGGGTCGTTAATGGTTTTGTTGTTTACGTTTAACTTAGGTATGTTGCAGGAGGTGACCGGATTATTATTAGACAAGTGGTTAATTAAGGACCACATCTTCTTTGGATTTGATTTACATTTAGAAAATTTACTAAAGAAATATTGTCGTTTTTCCTGCTTCATAAAATGGTGCACTTCGTTTCTCTTTGTTATAAACTCGGTTTTAAAGTCGTTATTGTTTGGTTGATTTTTAAATTTTCTCCATAGTGTATTTCTCCTGTCAATTTCCCTTGTAATCTTTCTGTTGATCCAATCGTCTCTGGGTAGGTTTAGTATTTTTGATTTATTTTTCGTGTTTGCCTTTACTTTATCCTGTATGAAGTTCTCTAAAGCATGGTAGTCGTCATTTGTTGTTATGTTGGTATTGGATACGTCTTTGTATAGCTTTGTATAGTCAATGGCTGCGTAGTGATGTATTTTCTTTGGTGGTCGTTTAAATCTCTTAAGCTCCAGGTATATGTGGTTGTGGTCCGATAAGGATGATTCAATGACAGCCATATGAAAGTCGTCTTTGGAGAGGTTTGAGCAGACATGATCTAATATTGTATTGGTGGTGCCGGTAGTCCGAGTTGAGTATTTTTTGTTTGTTTTGTTTAGTATTTTGTATCCATTCTCTTTGATCATATTTGTGTAGGTTGTCGTAGTCCGGTCCGGTTTGAGTAAGTCAAGGTTGAAGTCGCCGAAAGTAATACATCGTCGTTTCTGTTGAAGTTGTGAAGAAAAGTATTCTATAAAGTTTTTGTTGTTCGTATCCGGAGGTTTGTAGACAATGCCGACGTTCAGCGCATACTTTTCCAGGTAGATCCAGAGATAATTGTTCCCATCTATGTAATTTTGTTGGATAGCTTTGTGTTCAAGGTCATTGTGGACAAAAATTGATACTCCTCCGCCGCGCCGATCGGTGCGGTAATCGTAGTGATGGGTATAGTTTGGTATGTGTAGTGAAGAACCTTCGGAGTGTGACTTAATCCATGTTTCGCTTAATAAAATCAGGTGAATTGCGTGTGGTACGCTTTTCAAAATGCATTGTAGTTCGTCCATTTTTCCTTGCTTTGATAGGCTTCGTATGTTGATATACAAGAATTTAAGGGCTTGCGCGTCGGTGTTGAGTTGAGAGTAGTTGTGTATCGCTTGGTACGTTGTTTTGTTTGGGTTTGGGCCGGTTATTGTTGAGGTTGCGGTGGTTATTAGTTTTTTGAAGGTATATTGTTCACGATTTTAGGGAGTCCTTTAATATATTTTATGATAAGATTGGTGTCTCCATTTTCTTGGCGGCGTTGTAGTTCTGTTCTTAATTCATTTAGGTATTTTTGTTGGTTAGGTGTTTGGTCTGAGAATATTTTTATATTTGATTTAGTGAGCTTGTCCTTGTTACGTAGTATGTATTGAGCTATTTCATGGGATTCCAGGGTTATTTTGATGAGTCTATTTTTATCGGCATTATATTTACCGAGGCGCAAGCATTTGGTGATGTTGGGACAGTTACCGTCACCGTAAAGAGGTTTCAATAATTTTAGTATTTGTTGCTTTTCGAGATATTCTCGATCTGTTTTGCTTGTATCCTCTAGTTCCAAAACTCCCGCTATGACTATATTATTTTGTCGGTCGTGTCGTTCGCGCATTTCATAGAGTAGCTCTTCTTGTTTAAACGTGGATGTTGTTTCGGTTTTTAGGGACGACATTTGGGATTCGATTTGTTTCAGCTTTTGCTCGGTCGTGTCACTTTTACATGCTAGTTGTGATAAGCCGGACTTTAATATTTGTTGCTCTGTTGTTAGCTGGTCTGCACGTTGATTGATGCTCGATATGTCCGTTCTAAGGTCACTCAAGTTTTGCCGTATTTGTGACATATTGTCCGATTGAGTTTTTGAAAATGTTTCTAAGGAAGCAAAGATATCTTTACGAAAGTTAGCTATTATTTCCGTAAATTGAGCATTCATGGTATTTATTTCCGTATGAATTTTGGTAATCTCCTCTTTGAATTCCTGGTCAAGCTCAGGTTTTTTTCTTTTGCGTAAGGTAATTGACTGTGACTCGTCATTCACGTCTATTTTACGTAAGTCCGGGTACGATGACGATGTAGTTGCAGCTACCGCCAAAGGTGTGTTCGGTTTTTCGTTAGGCGATCGCACCGACCTCATTATTATGAGTAGTAAAATTGGTGTGCTAAGATTGAAAGTTACTTGCGTTTGTTGCTGCAGTGGTGTCACGGTGGGCGAGCGGGATCAAAAATATAGTTCGTCTCTTTTACCCGAGGGGGTGAGGGGAGCCGCTTGTTGGTCACGCACCTCGTCGCTGCGAGAACTATATGTGCTGGAGTAGTATACAAAAGTCCTTTTTGCACGTTAATTAGCACGATGATTAACACTGTCACTTGTAGATTTTAAGGTTCAAACTGGGACGACTGGTGTTTGTTATTACTAAACTATTTTCTTAGGAATTCGACACACGTCTGGTCGCGCTGACTACTGGACGAAGGAATTTAAGTTCCATGTTGGAATAGGATGTTTGCCATCCAGTTTGCCGTCCATCGGGCAGAAGTCTGAGTTTGGGAAGTAACAGGTGAAAAAAAACAATACAACTAATACAGAATACTTTGCCTTCTATTACTTTTGTTAATGAGTGTTGTGCTTTGTAATTGTTACCTACTAACAATAGTTTCTAAGAATTTGTGTAACTAACCTTTGGATCTTGTCCCGAAATAAATATATTTGAATTTGCCGCCCTTGGAATCAAACTTAGGACTTTGTGCTTAGCAAGTCTTGCAATCACTAAACTAACGAGGCAGGCAAATGATTGCATTTAATTTGACTTTTTTTTAGATAAATTGATAGTAAAATAAAACTAAAATCCCTAACTGTCGTCGTTTCGTGATATAAGATAATATTTCTTCCAATACTTCAATGTTTGCATTTCCAAAATCTAAACGAACGTGACATCTGAACAGGAATAACCACATTTAATACATAATCCACTGTCATGTCATATAATCTTCGTAACCCTTTCAACGTCAACTACACGGTAGGAAGAATAACTCAAACATTTTCCCTAGAAAAGGAAAATGCTAAAAATCAATGCGATGTCGACACGAATCGAGGTCCAATGATAAATACAACGAGGTAAGACGAATGGCTGCGATCGCGAACATATCGAGCACACAGTGTCGTAGTGTCAGGGTGTCGGGGTGTCGGCGTTGTCGGGACACTAGGGCTGACAGCAACGCAAATATAGCCGGGAAATGTACTCGATAAATCAGTGTAACGACGGTTATTTTATTAGGACCATTAGGACAAAAGGACCATTTTTCGTTTAGAGCATGCTTTATTAATTGTTGTAGAATTAGCAACAAAATGGTATTAAGTGCTTTTCATCATATCCGGTTACATTGACTCAGACTAGTTTTTTTTTTTACTTTCGTGAGCTCTCTGTTGACTAGACGAACCAACAATTAAAACAGTAGTAGTGCCATTAATCGATTAAGGGTCACGTATTAGCTGTAAAATACGGATACTGTTACTTCATGAATTTTATAGCCAATTCTGTTCGTTATTATAGTTTATACAAGCAAAACTTTATAGTTCGATATCATACAGTAACCTATCGTGTGTATTCAGGTCACTAATATTGGTATTATAATCCTCTACTTAGTGTGTCTAAAACATAAACACAGACACATATCCCGCAACTTTCCCTAAATATACAAGAGAATAAACTCATTAACATGAACGAAATGTGAGGGTACGTAACACCGATGTGTTACGTACCTCGATCGGTGCCCAGGGCCCCGGGGCCGGAGCGTGGAGCCCTGGGCGCGAGGCCCGGGGCACAAGGGCCTTGTTTACAGCACTTGAACTAAATCTGTTGTTTAATCGACTATCACCTACTGAGCCGTGTTCTGTTCATGTGAGCTACTTTTGTAGGCACCGAGTTGTGAAGTACCGAGGTAATTGGGTCGTTTATTGCGTCACTGTGTGTTCAGGTTTTGGTGATGTGTAAATATTAACAGAGTATTGTTTAAAAAACTGTCTAGATGCCATATTTTTAATGGTATTATAGTTTGTGCCGCACTTGGCCGGTTTTTGTATTATTGATTTTTCATACAACTGTAAAATAGGTTTTGAAAGTGCTTCAAAATTTATTTCCCTGAGTTTTCTGAAATTATAAACAAGCAGTCATCCTACAGACACTTATATACACTTGCAGTTTATACACTACATATATTTCTAGTACAGACCCTAAAATCTACTTTGACTGTTCATTTCCTCCTCGTACCCCTCGTACCCTGACCTCAAACCGAACATCAGCAAATTGATGGTGGTATTATGAGCATAAGACTACGCGGCCGGATACTGTGGTGGCTACAGCTGATATAAAAACATCATTTATCTACCAGATAACATCCTGATATATCGCCGGAACTCTGACGGATGCTGAACGGAGATCCACGGAGAGGGATTGATAGACGCAGATAACTGAAGATCCGTAGTGTAAAAGTAGGTAGAGTTAAAACTAATGAGGTGCTACGGCATAGCACTGCTGCGGTTTCGTAGCAAGGAGCTACGCGTCGATTTAACTATTTAGTAATAATTGTGTTTTTGTAATGATTTTCTATTATCATCCTGACAAATAAACGTGGTATAAAAGTTATACTCGAGAATAAACTAAGAATAAGCAAAATGTCTACAAATAAACAAAGAATAGCTTATACCAAGTATAGCTTTGACATTTGTAATCGTACAACCGCTATTCCGAAGTTATTCGCGCCTCCACCCTTGTATACAGCTAGTATAACCTTAAAAATACCACGGTTTGTTTTTGTTTACGCTCATATAAGTATTTTACGTTCGTATTGATAATGGAATAAAATGCAGTAGAAGAAGTAGAACCAGTAAATAACATTCTAAATCTAATGCAGGTTCAAAGAAAAGTTAAAGTATAAAAAAGAGAAAATCCTTTTGATTGAAATAGCGATGAACAGTTACGGTTAAAATATCAATTTTCTATAGGTGGTGTACGTTTTTAGACCAATTAATTGGTAGATCTCTCCATATGGACACGCGCGGAGGTAGATTATCTTCTGTTTTGAGGTACTGGAGACGTAAATAAAGATTATTCTATTAAATTCTAATTGTCTCCAGTTGATTGATCGGTCTCTCTTAGCCATTATAATATTCACTTTTAAAATTATATTTCTCTATCCACAAAAATAAACAAATTCAATTACAACTGTATTGACTCAGTTCGCGCGCAAAGAATAGAACAAAAAAAAAGGTCGAGAATCGTCAAGTTGACAAAGGGTCCATACAGTTTTTACAGACAAACTCCTTTTTTTTTTAGAAGTTTCTCTTTGGTCGCGCTGTTGCCATATCGTGCATTTTGACATAACGGAAGAGTTGTTATACCAAAGATATGCATGGTTTATATAAAATATTTTTAGTTTCTAAAAAATATTCTCGACATATTCTTAAGTTGTAACTGGTATAACTGTTTATTTGGTATAAGAATGGAATAGATGCGGTATAACACATTTTTATTTGTAAGGCTATAAATGTTTATACAGGGTGTAGCGTAATTAATGCATAATTCTGTATCTGCGGGTGGGAAACCCCAATCCCTATAATATAAAAAATGTACAAACTCCAGAGTCGATGCACAATCTTTACTTTTAATTTTTTCTTGAAAAATTACCACCTCTGGTCACTTCCTCGGCCACCGTGTCACAGAATAATTAGTACAAGTATAGAAGCGGCGCTTCGCGCAACAATTAATAGGTTCATTTAACAAAATATTTGTTTTAATAGCATTTATTTTAAAAACAATAACACAAAATGCTGGAAATGGGCACCACTGTGATCAAAACTTGCGCATGCCCATCGACTCCGGGATTTGTTTTTTTTTTATATTATAGGGCTTGGGGTCCCTCACCCGCAGATACAGGAGATATTATCCATTAATTACGCTACACTCTGTGTATTTTCTATAAAACGTTTTCTCTTTAAATACGGATTTTGAGCAAATGCATAATATTTTACTTTATCTGTAAGGATCACAACTCTGGGTCAGCACTAGGTCAACATCGTTTTAAACCCTAATGGTTTAAAACGATGAACAAGAATTATAGAGTTACTATCTCAGGCAAAAGACCTATTTTCATATTCATAAACGCTCCATAAATTTTCCATAACTAAAGCGTACTATTCTCTATCCCCGTCTCATTTTTAATTACGGAGTAACTTTAACAGTTTGGATTTCTAAAGCGTTATCTATAAATCTTTGTTAAAAACTAGAAATTAGGAGAAAGTTTAAGCGATGCCATTTTAATTAAACCAATATCCTTGTCAATGTATATTTATCGTAAACCGATCATTATGAACAACAAGCTTTGCACTAAACTAATAAATATGAATCTAATTTGGTCCTTTGTCAACAAGGACTGAGCCATTAATCCGAAACTACGAGTAAATGGAGCCTGACCCGTATGGCGCTACAGCGCTGTCGCCCGCTAGACGGGGCCCGGACAAAGCGCTGCATCGGACGGACACACACTGCACCCGCTGAATTATAAAGTTGTAGTTCGGTACCGGGAGTTGGTTGGGTCCCGGTACACCCGGTACTCCCGGTACACCCGGTTTAGCAATATTTTGGCAACGGAGAACTGTTTATTGTTGTTTTCTGTCTGTGTGTTTTATTATTGATGGCAGCGAAATTAAATAATTGTACCGGTGTGCAATGAAGCTAGGTTTACGGTTTATTTTACGTTTTGCCAATTTTTCGTTGTACATTTTTGTATATGCAGTGAAACGAATACGCGGTTTTATCATTAAGCAATTATTAAATTAAGAGTTAGAATTGATTTCGTAGCTACATATAAGATTGACAACATATTTGCTTTAATAGCTTAGAAGTCGGAATCAAAGCAAGCAAAGGCAAAATCAGAACATCACTAAAAATAATTCTAACCCGTTTTATCCACGTAATTCTTAAACTTATAACATTTTATTACTTCCAATCTCGCACTTACCATGAATTACCCACTGAATAACTTCGACAACTTTACCGATTAAACGTGTCCCGATAACCAGTCGATAACTCCCGATCCCGACTACTGTAAGTGCAGTCCCTCCCGCCCGTCGGTACCGAATGAACCGGTAATTGCTCCGGCTCCACTCGCACTTACTAGAGCGGCACTGTGATGACTGCGCACGAAATCCTCATGGAATATGATTTTTGAGCTTGTATTAGAAAATCAGTTCCTATCTCTAAAATACTTTAAGGGCATTCCCTACGTTATTGCCTTCCGTTAAAAACTAAGCTTTCGTTTTTTTTTCATAATCGGCTAATATTACTGTTTAAGTTTTAGACAATATCTGTGTTCAGTAGTAGTTTGAGCTCCTTTGCCAATGTCCAACACTGATGTGTATGCAGATTTGCACATGCCTAAATAATCACTTCAGTGCTACAAAAAAAGGAAAACAACCCTAGGCCACTCACACAAGTCCTGCCACATATAACCATTACTCCTCCCCCTCCGCTTCCGTTACATCGCTGTGCTTCCTCCCCCCACCTCTCCGGTGCAGCCAAGCGTCACTTCCGTGACCTTGACTCAGTTGCACCCCTCACTCGAGTGCCCCGGTTGGCCCCACTGCCCCGGTCTCCAGCCAGCGCTCAAGGACGCACTTAAGACCATGTGTGAAACGCTGACGGAGTGGAAAGGAATAGGGGCAAGGTTTCTCAATAAGTTTTAATCGAATATTTATTATTTGAGGTCAAGTTTTTTTGTGTTGATGCGATAAAAGTCTTAAACACGTACATTTAAACGACTTTATGGTTCGCTTGCGATACTCATGGGAAATGATCAGGGGCCAACGAGATAAACTCATCACAGTTTTTTGCTCGATCTTCAGTCACCTGTTAGATAAAAAAAAACCTAATAGTTTTAGGGAACCAATCATTTAAATAGATACGTATAAACTACTTATGCAGTCTTATATAACCAAAATAATAACAACAGTCTTTACTCGTTATAAATTCAATCGGCAACCGAACTCGAACAAACATAAGACCTCACAATAAAAGCACTAGTTATTCCATGGACCCGCACCACACGAGCCTAACAGTGTGCGAGCCTAGAGGTTTCTCGAGTTGTCTGATGATTTTGAGAATTAATTCAACCAATCACAGCAGTTGTCAGGCACTTAACAATATTTTGTACAATTTTTGTGTTGATTTTCCAAGTGTTGCTCTTCAGAAAGGGCAGGTGCGTAGTTCTCGCTAGCAGTTTGCGTGTATGACCAGATGTAAGTATGTGGATAAAGCAAAAAAAGTATGCAAAGTTCGTGGCAGGTGCAATTCTGTAGTTTCTGCCTACCCCCATGAGAAAAGCTTTTCGTTACAGAAACTAACCGCAATCCTACAGCATTCCCTACTGCAGTCCGTCCAACTTGCACACTGTAAAAGCTAATAAACAGCTCATGTTTGAGCTAGAAACACACAGTCGGCCGCTCGGTGCGGGCACGCGTAGGTACTCGCCCGCGCCGGGCGTAAAGTGTGTTGTGGCCATAGATAATACACTATATAATACAAGACGTTGTGGCGAAGTTTTAAGCACTAAGTGCCGAAGTTAGCAACTACTGTACTGCTTCATTGATTTATTGGACGAGTAATTACTGTCGAAGGCTTGTTCGAGGACAAACAAGACCTTGATGCCAATTATTTATTGGTATAATAAAGGTAATTTACTTTTAAGGCTTTCTGTGTCGTAAAGTGACAAATATCAGTGAGTTTTCAATTAACTAGTCTTCTGAGTAACATCTAATCAGAGAAAATGGACATTTGAACTCATTCTGAATTTAAAATCCATGATAATACCTACCTTAAATTATAGCCACATTTGAAATTATTTTCCGATCCCACAATCTTACCGAGGTGGCTAAACGACTCGTCTAATCGAGATATCAATAAAAACAATTCGACGGGAACGCGATAAAGATCCATAGAGCTCCGTACTACCTGATTAACTTAATTAAAATTTTGGATCCGAATGTAAATCGAAATTCAACATCCGTAAGTAATTCGATATTGAACCCGAATATAATTCGCGGGATTTAAATGAATTAAATTAGTATTAAATAAATTAAATGATTGTCGGCTAACACATCGGCTGAGCGGTGATTGAGGCCATTAGTTAATGAGCAAACGTTAAACCTCTTTGGTAGTGCCGCCATGTTAATTAGCTCCACTGTCCGACGCTTATTAACTTAACTGATTAATTAATGTTTCATTGGTGTTTTATAATTAGATTTAGTGCTTTTTGATTCGTAGCATTGTTTAGCAATCTGCTGTTCGTGACCAGTTATGATCATGTTAATTATTATTGACGGTCACGAATTATAGATTCGTTATGATCACATAAATATCCAACTTTTTATGGGTAATTTAAATTAACTGTCACAATCAAATCAACGTATTACTGTCCAAAGAAACAGTCACATCAATCTTTTAGCTAGACTTTCTTGTCACTTGTTTGTACACGTTCATGGGAAATCTGTGGTTACAATCATGGTCTTGGCATCGTTAGTTGTTCTAGTAATCACTAAAAAATACGATCTTCCGCCTTTGACAGAGGCTGTGCTGTGGACCTGTATTTCAGCAGTGGGGACATAGAGAGCTGATTAGTTTATGTCATAGTTATGAGCATAATGCTACAAACACATCTGTTTCATTATTAATTATAATGGTAATCAATCCCCAATAGAAATAAAACCGAGCGCTAATCGCAGAACTGTACATTAATTCACGTCCGTCACCCAAACCGACACCTCTGCTGATCCCATCGCAATCAAACATGCGCCCGACACTATTGACGGAACAAATGACGCGGCCAATTGCTAATTGATAAATATTAGTAAACAGCATTCAATATTTAACAAGTTAAATAAATAAATTGATTTGATTACACAAAACGTTTGATATTATTTGTGTTCAAACGATACCAATTATCGAAGCACTATGCTGCTATGCTATTTCTGTATTTAATATTAATTGTACCGATAAAAATGAGTGATATTGTGAATTGTTCTGTCAATTACCTAAATGGCTCATTGACGGAGAGCGCCAGCTGTGTCCAGGGTTCGATCGATTCGGGTTCGAGACAAGTATTTTATGGCTTATAGCCAGTGAAGATCGCATAACATGCTCCTTTCAGGGGCAGTAACGCTAGCACGATATTACTGAGCAATATGCTTGCTATGTTTGTTTTTCGACTTAGATTTTATTACAGTAAGTCTTTCTAAGATTTACCAAAGAAGAGAAGTGAAGGTCAGACCAACCGTCGCTCCATATAAAAAAACTAGTACTCAGTTGCAACTGATTAGACTCTAAGCCGACGCCATCATAGTTCAGAAAAGGCTAGACAGGTAATAATGATTAGCCTGTGTTTGTGTGAATATTCTTAGCTCACTCATGAACAATTCGAGATCTGTCATTGCTTTGAAGATCTGTGCACAAAAGGTTGTTTGTGTCAACAATGTTCCAAATAATCTTAGGTACAATACTGCAGATAAAACTTCAAATTTTCAACTCTCTGCAACATTGTAACTTTTTCCCTCTTGTAAAAAAGGTGTGATGTGAGATCCGCCGGTCCACTCGTCACAATGAGTCGCTATCTGCTGGCTCGATCCCTTTATGTAAATGTGCCTGTTTTGGCTTTGGACGCCGCCCCGTAGGGTTGCTCCTGTTTGCCGCAAGTTGTAAGCGAACAAGTTTAACTTAACTACTTTTTACGGGTACCCCACAGTAGTTAAAAGATTGTGTATGAAAGATTCTACATTTACTTGTCGCTTCGTGCAACATTTAAAACTTATATGTTTTAGGAAATAAAAAATATCCACCGAATACTGCCTCAAAACTATTTGCCACATCGAGTCACTTCAACTTTTAAAGGGGTCCTTGCGGCTTAAACTTGGTCCTCCCGCCCTTAAACCGGGGTGTAAGCTGAGGTCTGATACAGGTTAACTTATCAGCTTGACCGCCGCGAGGACGAAACTACCCTCGCGCGAGGAAGTTGCGCCCTTCCACTTGACTGCCTCCAGAGGTAGTAACAATGTGTTACAATGCTAAGTCAAATAAACATATGGTTGAATCGATAAAGGTTTATTGTTCAACATTAGGCGTTAGATTGACTCGCTCGATATAATCTGGACACTACTACTATACTTCACTATACTCCTCATAGTAATATGGCGGATTTATCACTGATAACGATACTTATCTTCCAAACAACCTTTACATGGACTGTATAAACTTATAAGTAAATAAGGAACCCCTTCTTTATTTACTTTTCATTACTAGTCAGTGGTGTAGGTACGTACTTCAAGAAAAGATAACAAATAATATTCTCTAACTTTCTCGTTTGTTGCATAAGTATTTTAACATTTTACCTAAATCCCATTCTCCCTTACACTGAATCCTTCAAACAAACCACATAATGTCAATGAATAGCCCACAGCTCCGGTCCCACAGATCCCGGTACATTCCCGGGCCGTCCAATATCCAGAGATACACGCAGGGATCCGCCAGAGGGCGCCTACTGTCTGGCATAACTTCAGATGTGGCTCAATATACACATCGCCTTGGACCCGACGATCCAAGTAACCGAATTGAAATGAAATATGCGATTGGCCGACGAAGTGAAATTGCAAAATTTGAATTTGGTACAGTTACTGATTTTTGGGTGAGAAATACAATTTATCATAGATGTATTAAAGTAGTTGTTGCTTAGTTGAAGCGTTGGCATAGCAATGATAACAGAGTGAGATATAGTATTCTAAAACACCTTAACGCAACAATTAAGTTGCTTGTGTCACGCATGGAAAAACCTCTTGACATACTGTGTTGTTTGCAGCTAAATCAAGAGCTGAGGCCTACGAACATTCCGGCAACTGGGTCTCGAGGTGGCATTGCACAAGTCCGAGGCCATGTGCTTTCATGGGCCTCGGAAAGCGCCACCTCCGGGATCCTCACTGACGGTAGGAGGGGTATCCATCGGCGTCGAGTTGACGCTTAAGTACCTGGGACTCGTCCTCGACAGCCGATGGAACTTCGTGGAGCATTTCCGACGTTTGGCCCCCAAACTGGAACGGACCGGGGCTGCCTTCAGGCGGCTCCTGCCCAACCTTGGGGGGCCAAACGCCTCCTGCCGGAGGCTCTACGCGGGAGTCGTGCAGTCCATGGCCCTTTACGGGGTGTGATTTCCCATCCGAAAAAAAAATAAAAAAAAATAAATGGCCTACGAACATGCTCAGAATGGTTTCAACATTATGTCTAATTGGCTCCAGAATATTTTTTAACATTAAATGCTGATAAAACAAAATACATTTCATTTAAAATAAGAAATACTAACACACGCTTACTAACCCAGTCATTTACGCGCATACCTGTAGCACGTACGCTGACACTGCATGTTCTTGTCCTACATTAGAAAAAGCTGACCATATTAAATATCTTGGTGTCACAATTGACTCCAATCTAAATTTCCGTAAACATATCGAGTTACTATGTACTAGAGTGCGCAAACTAATATATATATATTTTTAAGTATTTACGTAATGTAGCCGATTATAAATTAATAAAACAGGTTTATTTAGCGTTGGGTCAGTCTATTCTAACCTATTGCATAACATCCTGGGGGGGGGCGGGAAATTCGATTCTTCTCCCTCTAGAACGTGCTCAAAGAGCAATTCTAAAGGTTGCTTTCCTTTCGTCCGTTTAGGTCTCCGACACAGCTGCTCTACAAAGCATGTAATGTGCTCACAGTACGGCAATTATTTATTCTTCACATTATACTACAGCAGCACTCTACCCTTCCCTATGACCCAGTTCCTTCCGATAGGAGAAGGAAGGACCTGGTTTGCATAAAGCCTCAAACTAGACATGCTTTTGCTAGTTCATTCTATGTGTTTTTGGGACCATTTCTGTATAATAGACTCAACAAGAAACTAAACTTCTATAGTCTAAGTTATAGGAAATGTGGTTTTGTAATATCAGATTATTTAGCGATACATAATTACACGGACACAGAAAAACTTCTAGAAGACCTAGTTTGATTATTGTTACTTAAGTTAGTTTTAATTTAAGTTTATTTTTACTAATTTGATTTTTGTTATAGTTGTTTATAGATTTATTTTATTTTATAACTTTTACTGACCTAATTAAATTATCCAATGTAAAGTGATGGCCTGAAACACAGGCTTAAAAAAAAACCTAGATCAGGCAAGTCGCTACCTAACATTTGAATTCGAAATTTTCTTTACTTGCAACTGTTATATTATATATTATAGTTATAGTTTACTTTTATGCACTAATTATACAATACTTTAAGAAATAACACTGCTGCACCTAAATGTACACTTTTGTAATATTTACTTTTTAAATAAATTATTCTTATTCTTATTCTTATTCTTATACACACAAAAAAAAGGTTTCTAAATTATCAAAATAATTTCATGTAGTTAAGTAGCTTCCATGTTTGGAATTGCGAAGTACCGCTGAAATTTCCAAGAAAAGTAAATTGATTAGGCTTTTCCTCAGAATCATAACCAGGCTTAAAATACTAGAAGTCAAAAACGTTTCTACTGGGAACACATACATATTTCCTGGAATACGCCACTGAAATGACGTACTAAGACTGAATGATTTATCGTGTTCATATTACTTAGTCTTTCTCGCCTCCTCGAGATAAAAGGTGATCCCTACGGAACAAACACGAGCAGATTAAACAGGGCACAGGTGAGAATAAGTTACTCGCCCTTCGTCCATGAGCACCATTAGGTAGACCCTTCCCGTCATATAACGTGCTGTAGAATAAACGAATTGTCTCTGGAATCACCTGAGCTCCCAATGTTTTTGTTTCCATTTCAGAGTTTATATAAAACAACTTTTATTCTTTAAAAATGTCTCTGCAAATACTGCTCTAATTCTACGCTACTTTAGAAGCACTGAATTTTCTTTCTCCGTTGGTTTTCCAACATTTTCCAGCACTTACAAATGTTGTCGCTTAGCATAAATAAATGAGGAAAAGTTCCGACGATATGTCAATGTAATTTCGGAGTAGTTGCAGACGTCCGAACACCTACAGCATTAAATATCGACGACGCTACATCGGGTGAGCATGAAATATTCAGCGGCGAGCGAGCGACGACGCCTGGCGCCCGTGTCCCGTGCCGGCCACCCCTTCACCCCTCCACCGCTCCTCCGCGCCGTACGAGCACACACCGCCGCGTCACTATTCATTGCTCTCTCGAGCCCAAAATTCTGGAGTAGCGAATCTAAAAAGCAATGTACAGTCAGGTGGTGCGCAACTCGATTCGTCTCCGAATATTAGATGCGAGTGCCGTAACAGAGCTGATTGTCGCCCGTCAAGTAGCACCGCCGTATTTCTTACACTTTAGCGAGGGATGTCGCCGCCCCTTGTAAGCGCCGCTGTAGTTTATAGTCCGCAAAGGGTTCACTATATTGACGACCTTTTGCGGGAACTGTCTCTATGAGATATACAAAGAGGTTCGACAGCGCACTGAAGTAAAGGGGCAGTTATGCGAACGGATCGGCGAAACGAAATCTTGGTCGGAAGCCAATTTTTTTCACTAAGTCTCCATCATCCTGTTACGGCGCGTTTGCCTATTACGGTCCTCACTCGCGACACTCCGGATTATCATTTTATCCCGCAGGAAAACGTTTAGCTGAAATGAATTTAAATATCACTGCCGGGTATATACAAATTCATTGTCGCTTCATGAACGATAGGCTGGGTCCACGTGTCACCGCTCCCCAAACTTTTCCCATTATTACATTTTCGGGCCCTAAGGGACCTCGATAATCCTCATCATAAAAAGCCTCTCTGAAAGCGAAGTCGAAGTTAAAACCTTTGGTGAAATCTTATTATACGCAAATCTAATAGAAGACGATTTTGTCGGGCAGTGTGCTCGGTGTGCTCACACAAACATGATTAGGGGCTGAGGGCTTCACATAATTGTTGCTATTGGGCTAATTTGGCGTCCATTACTTAAGGGGCAACGCTTCAGACGTGTAATCGTATTATTCTTTTGTGTTTGCGCATCCCTGCATTACATGTTAGGGAATGCGGTTAAAGGATGTTTTATGTCTCACAAACTGGCGGGGTACACATTGAAATAATTAATTTGTCTTTAAAACAACTTAAGTCCGCTGTTTCTATATAATTACTCTTTACATACATACTTCACAGTTTGCTTTGTCATCGTTGTATTAACAGACATACACTATTTTTTTTTTTTTTCGCATGGGTAATTATCAAATGACTTCTCCCGCTCTGGGCGGAGCAGGAGGGAGTGTCAGACTTTTACTGACTAAAACCCATCCATGTTCCTTCATCGCCCTTTGTGTTCCGGGGCCACGGTATCTCTTTCGAACAGTCCCGCAACCCCGGCAGGCATCGGTCCTTGCGGACCGCTTCCTTTTTACTGACTCTCTTTGAGGCGCGCGTGGAACACGAACGCGCCGTCGACACGGCCTGTCGGGGGCCACGCGTGGCCCCCGACGCCCGGGGCGTCTCCCGCGGCGAACAGACATACCCTCCAATGTTAACATTATAACAGCAACACCTTCCCGTTTGTTTGTTTAACACAATAATTCTCGAAACTCGTGTGTTAACAAGTGTATTTGCCGGTGCATTACAAGAAATTAGCATAATATCCGCAAGTTGGGGCTGCATACAAATCTAAATAAATGAAGTCGTGAGCTGCTATAGGCCGTGAATAGTTCGTGGCAGCCGGCGCGGCGTGCAAGTGAAATATTACTAGTGTTTAAATTTAACTTTAGCTTCGTTATGTTTTGGTTGAGATTTGATGTAGTCATTAAAATCCTTTAGTAATTGTGATAAAAGAGATGGTGAGGAAACTGATTGGGCTGAAACCTGGCTCACAGATAATAAGACAGTAATATTATTTTCTCAAAAATGGTATGTAATGCTGCCATAACATCTCTAAAAAGTATCCAGAAAGTGAACTCTGCCGGAGACTTATTCACAACTGTCCAGTAAGAAGCGAGATTTTAAATTTGGAATCTCCTACTGTCCAGTAAGTAAGTATGTAATTTACTTACGGACAGTAAGTCATCCTCTTTAGATCTGCTTAGAAAAAAATCATAGTACCAGACACAGATTAGAGTTTAGTCATTATAACATGATTATAGGGGGAGGCTCCAAATATATATCTATCTCTTTTTTGATATGACATTTTATGAGATACATATATTTTTGGAGCCTTAAACAGTCATTTTATAGTCTGTGACACTTAACGCGACGCAGAAAAAGTATGCACGTTGTGTTTTGTACTTAGTAATGTTATAGAAGTGTAGTGTGGGATTTTATGTTTGTATTTAGTAATTTCAGTTTATAAATCATGTTGGATTCTAAAATTAACATGAAGTTTCAAAAACAATAATATAAATGCTCCCGGTAAATCGATCACAATATCTATCAGTAATTGCCCTAATATGAATGTAACCTTCAATAATTAATATTGAAGGTAAAATCAAAGGCAAACAAATTTGTTGTTAAACTTTCTTTCATTTTTGAGAAAAGCATTATACAAACCTCGACCAGTAAGAAAGCCATCCTGGCCTCGTATATAACCGGACCTCACCTGCTGTTCGGTCCGGTTAACTCATACTTGGCAAGGAAGGCTCACTTACTGGATTCTGCAGTAATGTACTATAAATGATCATTGATTAGCATAATCAGTCAGCCTATAACGTTTCCATTGCTGGGAGCTGGGAACTGATCCATCCTGTATAAGTAGTTAGTGGAAATTACGGTTTTTTCCTACTCCTCCGCTATACTTTTGTGATTAATTTCGTTGCGGGATCCAAGACAGTTAAATTCATTCTCTGGGTCGTCGTCGAGCTTCATTGTCTCGGCGTTTTTCTTTTTTCGCCACTATTGATTTTGGCTTTCAGGAGTTACAGTGCTTTGGGAATAGTGTGGCGAGCTTGTCCCAAAAAAAACAAAACCTTGTATGAGGTAGTGGGTCGGGTTCCACCAAAGCTAATAAGGCAAAATGGGAGTTGGTGTACACATTCATTCGAATTTAGAGTTCTAGGACATGCTCATTCCCTCATGGTGTTTTTAAAACTATTATTCGTAGGTGTTTTTCGGTATAGGAATAAAGAAGTCTCATCTCATATATCGCGTAATGTGCCTATCGAGTTCTTATGTTACTGCGATTGAAGAGCCTTATATTTACTGTAGAAAAGTTACATGTTAGTTATTATGGAAACAAAACTTATAAAAACTGTAATAAAATTTGATCTGAAGCCACGTCCAGTTTCTTTAAAGTAATTAAGTGAGATAATTTCACCTTCAAAGTAAAAGCCAGAAGGAAGTTTCTATTAGTAATAAGTTACTAACTAATAAAAATGAATCATTTTTAGGGTTCCGTACAAAAAATGAAAAAAAACGGAACCCTTGTAGGAACTCTCGTGCGTCTCGTCTGTCTGTACATCCGTCTGTCACAGCCTATTCGTTTCGAATCTTGTGTCTCAAGTCAGGTGAAATTTGGTGGGATGGTGTAATCATATGACCCAAACACAGATGTGTAAAGTAAATAAATATTTTTTTTAAATTAGGGTTAATTCATTTTCGGGGGCAAATGAGAAAATAAAAAAAAAAGTTTTTCAAACCTTACTGTCATTTATTAAATGAAAGGGCTCGTTATGAGGGGTATAGTATCATTTCGTCTAAAAAAGCTGCTGGTCTAATTAGCAAGTAGTCTAATAAGTAGTTAGTCTAAGTACAAACTGTTTTAAAACGCAACTGGCAGATGGTCTAAAACGCTTCTCGCTTATCGCAACTTACAGGAAAAATTAAAAGAATTCTATCAATTGAAAATAAAAGTGGTAAACTCAATATAATACGTTCACTTACGGAAAATTTGACTTTGGCATTGTACGGAACCCTCGCCACGCTAGTTGAACTCGCACTTGGCCGGTTTTAGTTTTACTTCCATTGTTTTATTAAATCTTTAATGTTTTCTTTTACCGTTCTTGGAAGCAGAAAGAGTAGAAAATGTTAAAGCAACTACAGATCCTATTTTTTTAAGTAGGTTTTTGCAAGTAAGAGACTCCTCTTACTTGCAAAAACCTACCTACAAAAATACTTTGCATAGGTTTTGTTTTAAAAGTGAACTTTTGATTTAAGTATAGGTACCTAGGACTCGCGATGAATATGGCAAAGACCTAGGTGATGACCAACAGCACCAAGTGTAACATAGGAATTGGGGGTGTGAGGATTGAATATGTCCATAATATGTACATTTACCTCGGCCAAATAGTCTCCTTCCAGGCAAGACACGATAAAGAAGTTGCTCGACGCACCGAGAATGCGTGGAAGAGCTATTGGTCGATGAAACGAATAATGAAGTGACCTCTCCCTCTCTCACTGAAGAGAAAACTCATGGACATGTGCATTCTTCCTACCCTCACCTATGGAGAGCAGACATGGTCACTAACCAAGCGTCAAAAGTCCGCACTCGGGGTCTGTCAGCGAGCAATGGAGCGCTTACTGATCGTATAAGAAACTCGATAATGCGTTCCAAAACTCAAATTGTCGATGTAGGTCACACGGCTGCCAAGCTCAAGTGGAACTGGGCTGGCTACATCTGTCGCATGCCGGAGGAGCTATAAGCTAAAATTACCACACAATGGGTCCCAAACAGCAGCAAACGGCAACGCGGCAGTAACAGAAGGAGATGGCGGGACGAACTCGACTCTTTCCACAAGTATTGGTGAACAACTGCACTGGATAGGGATAAGTGGAAAGAGGGAAGGGAGGCCTTTGCCCTGCAGTGGGACACAAATGGCTGATTATATAAATATATAGGTACCTAACAATGAATCATTGAATTCAGGTATTCATTTAAATAACTGTTTTAAATATACATAATCATAAATTATTAGCGAGTGTGAATAAAAAAGGAGAGACTAAATATTTCTAGGTGGTTAAAAAGATCACCACGTCTTCATCAGTTTTCAAGTGTCTTTACAATATAGTTAGTCCCCAGTCGCTGCTGGAATGACCTCCCACCACCTTTTCGTGCTATATAAACAATTGGTACTTTTAGGAATAAATACAACCGTTCCTTACTCCAACAGCAAAAAGACTCGTCCGAATAACTTACCAATGGTTCTGCACGCAGCTTGCAATGGTGGCCGGAGCGTCTTGTCGTCCTTATTTTTTTTATGTTGTTTCGATGATGCATCATTTTCTGGCGTCTGGTTGTGAATTCCCGTCACCTCGGCACTGAGATGCACTTTAGTTGCTTATTTCTTTCTTTGGTAACTCACACACTCGTAGCTAATAACGTTGCATTTCTAGAATCTGACATTGTCGACTGAGCCGTTTGTTTGTTAGTTTCTTGTTTTGACTCTGTTGATAGCCCCAGTATAGTACGAGTTTGTTGCGCTATCCCTGCACATTACCTGTTATGAATTGATTACAGTATTGTTGACATTATTGTTTTGATTTCTCTTCGCTGACATAATGTTCCAAACAAACCACAGATTATATATTAATATGTCTGCGCCAGCGTCTCTGTTCGTCAGTGTTGCCTGTGAAAGTCATGGTGGGTATGTGGGGTGTAGATGTAATTATTATTTTCTTGGTATTTATTCTTCACATATTTGTATTGTTTTTTCGTCTACACTTTATATATTTTATTTTATTTTATCCGTATCTGACCGTGGCATCACTCTGCTCTGAGCCCTATCAGAATACCAGCGCAGCGCTGTAACATTTTTTTAATGTTACAGCACCATGCTGAGATAGGGGCCTTCTGGCCTCGTACAGGACCAATTTCGTTTTTAATTTTGTTAGTTGTACCTACTGTTAATTTAACCATTTTAATTTGTGTGTTTTGTCCTGTGCGGGCTAATAAATGCTTTTTCTTTCTTTCTTTTTTCTACTTTCAGTTATTAACTTTCACGCTAGTTTCCCGCAGCCGTATGTACATGTATCCCTCCTTTAAAACAAACCCTACAGTACTCAGTAAATAAGAGGGAGTGCTTCAAAGGCGCCCCTGGGGTCTGTCAGCTGTGTGTGCACGTGACGTCACCGCATCATGGCGCCCGAGACGCGTTGAATGCACCGGACTCAATGACACGCGGAGTATGTGCGGCCTTAAAAGGGATCCGTGTTCTGACAGTTTGTATTACAGATGTTAGTTTAGGGAAATGAAGTGCAACCATTCTGAATTTAGCTAAGTGGATGCTATTTTCAACCTCAGATTTATTAACTAAGGTTTTATATTTTCAAATTTTATTTTTCTTTTAAGCAAATTTACAATGATTGTTATTAGTTAATAGTGTCAATTAAGTTAAGATTAATTAAGGCGCATTTATCGCGTTGGGTTAGCCTGTAGGTAATACTAGATGTGAGTAGATAAATAAATAAATTTAATATTCTAAGGTCCAGTATCAAAAACAGTTTCTTAAATCTAACGGTTAAATAAACGTTCGTTTTTGATGGCATAACATGAATTTGTTATTTTCTTGTAGATATAATTAAATAATGTTGGTATTTCCATTGTCGCTGTCAAACAAAAGCTCAAAACCTCACTCGTGGTAAAAAATGCTATTGTACAAAAAAATAACAGCATTAACAGTCAAAGTCATGTCAACAAATGACCGCTGTAACATTAACACACGTATGCACGTAGAGCTAACACTCAAAAATAACACGATATGTAGGTAGGTTACTAACTGTAACAGAGTCAGCTAACACCCGTTATGTATTTTTGCAAAGATAAAAATACAATAGTGTGTGTATGCAAATGATATGGTTAAACCTTGTTTTATCTCCCTTTGTGCGCTAGTTTGGACCCAATAGGATTTTGTTTGAATACATCAAAACTAAAACATAGATTTTTGATACATACTTTTTTGCTGAAATAAATGTTGGATTCTAAGTCTTTGATGTTTTTGTAGAATAAGAGTTCAATAGTTTAAATGTCGCGACTAAAATTAATGATGATATCATAAAATGCTAGAGGCGCTCGTGACTAAAAAGTAACACCCGCAAGATTACTCCGTGGACCCACCCATTACATACCGAGTTTCCTCCGTGCCTCGGAAAGCACGCTAAGCCATTGGTCACGACTGTCATTTGTAGATTTTTGATAGTCGTTACAAGTAGTCAGTGGCCCGAAAGTCTGACAACCAGTCTTAACAAGAGGTATCGTATTACCTAGTACTATTAGATAAATGATGTTTATTTTGCAAGTAGGTTTTTACAAACACTTTTACACGTCATTTTGTAAGACTAGATGGGGCCGGTGTTTCGTACCTGACTACTCTGAGAAGAAACTGCCAAAACAAACTCAGAGGTCATAGTCTCTTTTGAAGTCCAGACATAATCTTGCTCAATTTACATGAGGACTATGCAGATTAGTGTCTGAGATGGTCTTTTGAAGAAAGAACCACACAGATTTGAGTGGACCTGTCCAGTCAGTGCAAGCATTTGTCAGTTATCATGTAGCTCGATTTATAACTCAATGAGCTTTGCGAAACGACGAACAATACCAAAGAAAGGACATTTGGGTAGGTCGCTTATAGTACTCAAATTGCCAGACAGTTGTGGGAAAAAACAAACAAAAACATAAAAATTTGACCCACATGGTTATTTGATTATTGTGAATGTGGGGACATTCACAATAATTAAGCATTATACATTGGCATCTGAACGTACTCCCTATTTTTTTGAGACTCGTTGCAAGTACAACAAATTTGTGTTTGTTCCTAGTATTTCCCGCGGGGGCCCGCGTGGTGGATTATAGCCCATTCCCTCTCATTGAGAGGAGACCGTTTCCCAGCAGTGGGAACATTACAGGCTGATGATGATGATGACAGATGAATATCGGTGGCATTGCCCCACAAGAGAATACCGTACGACATCACGCTATAGAAATAACTCAAGTAAACTAAACGGGCAGTTAAATCACGAATTCTTCTAACAGCGTATGCTGGAGAGCTAAGTTTTTTCGACAATTTGTCTATATGTTGGCCCCACTGAAGCTTGGCATCCAAAGTTATGCCTAAGAAGACTGTGCTCTCTTCCGGTTTCAACTCTTCATCCTTAATTAGTACAGTATTTTCCTCTTGTCTTACATGGGGTATCGAAAACTTGATACATTTAGATTTTTCTCATTCAGGAGTAGATTATTAACATTAAACCAATTAAAGACTTTTGCCAGGGCGCTATTAACATCATCCGTAACTAACTGCTGACGTTTGAGTTTAAATAAAAGAGAAGTGTCGTCTGCAAACAATACTATGTCATGATTATCCTTTATGAGGTAAGGCAAGTCATTTATATAAATAGGAAACAAAAGTAGACCAAAAATTGAGCCCTGGGGTACCCACATTTTTACTACTGATTCGGGAGATCTTTTCCCGTTAACATCAACTCTGAATCCTATCACTCAAATATGAAATAAGAAGATCCAGAGAGACGTTACGGATTCCGTAGTGGTGTAGTTTCCTGATTAATGTTTCATGAAGAACGCAATCGAAAGGTTTAGATAAATCGCAAAAAATGCCCAAAGCATCGCATTTGTCCCCCCAGGCATTATAAATGTGTCCTAAAAGTTCAACATCAGTAGTTGAACGATCCCTCGTAAAACCAAACTGTTTTTTTATGTAATAATTTATGTTTATAGAAAAAACTTTGCATTTGTGCCAAAATTATTTTTTCAAAAATTTTGCTATAGGTGGGTAGTACTGAAATGGGTCTATAATTAGTGGGGTCTGATGTACTACCCGATTTAAACAATGGTATTATTTTACTATATTTCATTAGATCAGAAAACTCACCACGGCCAATTCAATCATTAAATATTACAGCTAATGAAGGATGAAGGAGAATGTTTATAATGGATTTAGCAACGTCCACAGAATGACCCCATAGATCGGCGGTCTTTTTAACATTTAAGGTGTGAAAAGTTTCAATTATATCTTTAATAAATAATAATATAATAATAATAAATTTTATTTTCTCCCACAAAGTAAAGTTACAATATAGAGGTGTTACAATTAAATATTGGAGGTACAAAGGTTTGTGGGAGTCAGGAGTTCAAACTAGGATGATACCCTGTGCTATGGACTCCTGGCCCCCCTCGCCGAGATTGGCATTATGACAATTTTAGAGAGACATGTCATTGTAGGACTATTTTAAAAAAAGAATTACAAGAAAAGGTACTAATGTAATAAAATAAAAACTAAAAATGCGTGTGTGTTTGTGTGTGAAGTGTGTGTGAAGTGGAAGGTGTCATATGTGGTGTAGTGTAGTGTGTGTGTATGTGTGTGAGAGAGCGAGAGTAAGATAGTGTAATATGTGTGTACGTTCATAGATGGATGTAAATACAAATGTGTACACTTTACAGGTACTTTACAGGTGACATATTGAAATTAGGGTTGTGGAGGTCATAAAGGCATACGTTGCATGTAAAATACTGGTATTCAACAAAACCCGGTTTAACTGGAAGCCGACCCCAAGATATGTTGTTAGGAAAAGGCAGGCAGATGATGATCACAAAATGCTCATCAGAGTTTCCTTCATCTAGAGTTTCCTTTTAAAAATTTGAGTTATCGATCAATATTATTTTTAATCTTTAACCGTTATTTAAATGTCTGAACAGATATGTACCTATGTGAAGGAGGGGTATCCATCGGCGTCGAGTCGACGCTGAAGTACCTGGGACTCGTCCTCGACAGCCGATGGAACTTCGTGGAGCATTTCCGACGTTTGGCCTAGAAACTGGAACGGACCGGGGCTGCCTTCAGGCGGCTCCTGCCCAACCTGGGCGGGCTCAACGCCTCCTGCCGGTAGCTCTACGCGGGAGTCGTGCGGTCCATAGCCCTTTACGGGGCCCCGGTGTGGGCGCGTTCCTTGAGGCGGCGAGCCGCCCACTACCGGAACGCGCCCCAAAAGGTGGTAGCCGTAAGGCTGGCCCGTGGGTACCGCACGATCTCCCACGAGGCGGCGTGCCTCCTTGCCGGATTGCCGCCTTGGGATCTGGTGGAGCGGACAGACTTCCGGCGTGATCTCATGGCGACATGGAGAGAGCGACTGTCGCAACCCTGTGCAGGGCACGCCACAATAGTGGCGGTAAGTCCCCTCTTTGAGGAGTGGCTTGAGAGACGCCACGGTCGCGGCGTCCTCACCTTCCGCCTGACGCAGGTCCTCACCAGACACGGTTGTTTCTGTTTAGGTTTCTGCACCGAATCAGGCGGGAGGAAACGCCCGGGTGTTTCCACTGCGTGGATCGACCGGAGGACACGGTGGAGCACACTGTGGAGGTGTGCCCCGCTTGGGCGGAGCACCTCTCGCGTCCGGCCCTGGTTTAAGCCATGGTTTGGAGCGAGACGGAATGGGACGCCGTCATCTCCTTCTGCGAAGCAGTAATGCTAGAGAAGGAGGTGGCGGAATGTGAGAGGAAGAGAACCGGAGACCGTACACCGTAGGCGCGGGTCTGTGGACGGTGAGCTATGGGCTAGCTCGCCGTCCGTCCGTCTCACGACGACAGGCCGTGTCGACGTTCGTGTTCCACGCGCGCCTCAAAGAGAGTCAGCAATAGGAAGGGGTCCGCAAGGACCGATGCCTGCCGGGGTGCGGAACTGTTCGAAAGAGATACCGTGACCCCGGAACACAAAGGGCGATGAAGGAACATGGATGGGTTTTAGTCAGTAAAAGTCTGACACTTTCTCCTGCTCCGCCCAGAGCGGGAGGAGTCATATGATGATTTCCCATCCGGAAAAAAAAAGGTGTACTTAAGTGTTTATGTCTAATATTTAACGATTTAGATAATGTTGTAATGTCTCTAAAACATACTTATAATATCTGTAACTAGAACAAGATTAATTCTTATTAAAAGGTAACCATTATTAATAGGACTTAGTTAACTTAGCCTAGCAAAAATATGATTAATATTATTTCGACACTAACTTTATGATTTATGAGTCGAATTCATATTATTAATCTCCTTTTATGAGCAATCATCACTAATTTCTCAACGTAAGTCATGAAGTCTGTCTAAGTACCTACCTTATTAAGTTTATTTTTGTGGGAGGTGGTAGGTAACTCCGTACAAATTAAAAATGTGTGATGAAGATGTCGTTAAATAAACCCTAGACAAAAAAAAAGTCAAAATGAACTAATGGAGTGAAAAGTTGTAATTGGCCATTGTTTTGTCTCATTTTTTGCGGCGGTTCTTACATACTCATTATACACACATCAAAAATGTCTAGGGATCAAGCATTTTTATGCGGATTTCTTGAGATTGAGATGTGGCTTTGTAATAAATTTATGATTTTATAAATTTATATGGATCCTTTTTGGTGCATTTCATAATTTGAATCAGGAACTCTCAATCAAATTCGAGTAAAAGATGAAAATAAGCTGTCAATATTTTCCCTATAAAAAAATACAACGCATTGAAGACATTATTAGTGCTACTGTTTCCCTACTACTGATTAAAACCAACGTTATTATGGAGCGGCGACGTCATTTAAGCAGGGAAGAAATGCTCAGAGCCGTGGGAATGATAGAAGCTGGTTCCCGGCAACGTACTGTAGCTTTAGCTCTGAATACAAGTCAGAGTGTTATCAGTCGACTTTGGACACGTTACCGAAGCACTGGTACCGTGGCTGAGCGCCATGGAGGACGGTATCGCTGCACCACACGGAGACAAGACCGATACATTCAAATCTTAACTCGAAGAGCTCCAACAATAACCGCCATGATGTTAGCCGTGAGGCTTCATCACTCTTCAGGGAACTTAATTAGCGACCAAACAGTCAGAAACCGCTTGCATGAAATGAACCTTCATTCCCGAAGACCGCTACGGGTACCACCTATAGCAATGCACAATCGTAGGATTCGATATCAATGGGCTCTAGAACACAGAAATTGGGCAGAAGAACAATGGCGTTTCGTGTGCTTTTCTGATGAGTCTCGTTTTGGTATGAGACCGGATACAAGACGTATACGACACTGGAGAACCCCTGGACGCCAACAGCGATTAAAATCCTGCCAGGAAGTCCATCCTTATAGTGGTGGAACCATCATGGTATGGGCGGGTATTTGGATCGGCGGAAGAACTGAGTTGATTTGGATCAGAGGCAACCTCAACGCTCAAATTTATGCTGAGACGATTGTATCAGACGTCATCGTTCCTCTACAAGTGCAAATCGGTCCCTTATTTCAGTTAATGCATGATAATGCACGACCGCACACCGCAAGAGTTGTAAGACAGACTCTCGCCGCAGCTAACATCAATGTCCTGCCCTGGCCTGCTCAGTCGCCAGACTTGAACCCGATTGAGCATGCATGGGATATGCTACAGAGAAGAGCTCTGCCGAATATGGAGGGTATCCAGTCGCAAGAAGACCTTTTTTTGTTGTTGCAACGAACATGGGCGGCCATTCCACAGCGTGATTTGGATGAACTCATTTTGAGTATGCCAAACCGATGTTCTTGTGTTGTTAGTGTTCGCGGTAGAAACACGGATTATTAATTGTTTAAGTTACCCAATAAAATTTTAAAGAAAACTGTTATTTCAGTCTTTTTTTCGAACTTTAATGTTAGTGGTTCAAATGTCAAAAATCCCTTTATTAGGAAAATGGCAAATTTCTTTATTAATGCAAAGGTGACTTGGTTTATCGTTACTGTGACAAACGAAAACACTTTATTTGATGAATCCTTAAAGAAAATTTTAATTAATATCAATCAGGAGAAAAGTTATTGCAAAAATATATGTTGATCCCTAGATACTTTTGATGTGTGTAATATAAATGCCAACTTAGGTTCAAACTCATGCAACGTTCAGTTCATCACCTGCTGCAGGTACAGTTCAGTGAAGGTGTGTATTGAACCCACGACCTCTGTGTCATCTGCTTCGTCTCTCAGCCTATTATAATTATATTTTTTTTTTTCATATTTTTTTATGGAAATGACAATTTACTTGTTTTTTTTTTTTGTTAAGGTCATGTTAAAATATTTCAATGAATTTGTATGTACCTAGAAGAATGAATTTGAATTCTAATTGTGGTTTTGTTTTTCTATTTAAAATTAATTGTTATTGAACATTCTGGTTATTTATTATTTTATATGACATGTTTTTATGGATTTTATGTATTAATTATGATTTTTATTTTTGATTAAGATTATGGTGACATTTTTGAATATTTTTATGGTTTTTACTTTTTTATGTTGAAATTGTTTATAATTGTGATTTTTATTCATTTAATTTGGTTTAGTGATGTTATATTTTTCTATTTATCATTAGTTGAGTTTTTTTTCTTTTTGTACTGTACCTTTATTCGGTTCTGTTAATTCTGTTAACTGTTAATTTTGCAGTTTTTTAGCTCTGTTATTAACGTGCTTTCATTTTATTATTTCAGGTAAGCATATATTTACAAAACACTACCTAAAGCTCAAGAGTAAAACTTAAGATAGGTATGTAACTTTGAAGCAACCCAAAATATGTGTTTTTTGGGTTGCTGGTTTCGACAATATTTGATAGAGCGACAGATTATTGGCCTAACTGTAAGTAACTATGCAGTTCCGTTCTACAGATACATTTGAACGTCAAAATAAATTGTGTTCTCAGACCAAAGCAATAATAAAGACGAAACATGATTTGCTGTTGTATTCTATTCTGCATTTGAAACTCGACAGTAACGAGCTTCTACTTTCACTCAATTTTAGACTCAAACTGTATTATGTATTGGTCGATGTTTCGATAACGAGCTATTCGGCTCTGTAGTTGCCATTACGTGGAACAATAGTGACAATTCCATGAAATTATAATTTGAATTTGTTAACGTTATCTGTTTTTATTTTTGTAAAAATAATTTTCACTTTTCCCATTTTTCACTTGATCTGAACACAAATATATCCCTCAGAAAACTGTAATCTTCAACTAGTTTCTGGTTATTGTTAATTAAATTACATTCAGCTTACATTTACAATTAAAAAGTTAGTCATTTTAGATACAAGAAGCCGATAATTTGTTAACATTAATATCGTAACATGAAACATCTTTTCCAAGCTAATTAATTGTAAAACAAATTGCAAATTTAGAAATAATTAATTAACCTTAAAGACGTCTTAACTCCCTTTAGGAAATTAGTAATTTTATTTTGAATGTTAATTGTATAAAGTGGAGAGGAGCCTCTTACTTAGTTAAGTTACTTTCCTCACTATGAATACTAAGTAAACTCAAGGTCAAGAATGTTTCGATGGAGATGGAGATGCTGCTCGAAATAATAATTTCTAAGATTGAAGGCACTAGTTACAAAACGTTCAAGTCAATACTTGTATTGAAACCAACTTCTGAATGTCATAAACTTCAGCATTCGATTCTTTTATTCAGCGCCAACATCTCGGTGACAATATCTTCTACTTTAAATGGACATTTTTAATATGGCAGATGATATTCGTTTCCTTGACAAATAAAAGTGGTACAGTACGATACTCTTGACAGACGTTATAGCCTTTAGATCTTTTAGTTCAATCTAGTCAATATTCCGCTGGTATTTCAATAATGCTTCAATTGTTGAAATACCAGTGGAATATTGACTAGAGTTAGCCATGAACAATACTCCACATGTCTGTAATAGTCATATTCACAATCGACTATCACGGTAGATAAAGGAATCTGAAGTAAGGACCGATACCCTCTGCTATCATGCAATCTGGCACGCATTTACGAGCCAGTCGGCCCGCATACCGACCTGTACCACCGGCTCGCCTGCTCGACCACAACCTGCACAAGAGACAGACACTGTCGTAAGAAGTTGCATAATAATATGCCGAAATCAGCTACTTCACTCAAGTTAACAGTTCACTCCGGTGAGTGTTCATTTTTTTCCGAAAGTAAAGAGCATCACCACGAGTTACTGCGACGCGACTTGCTTGACAACGGAATTAAACCGTACGCGTGCCGCTTGACGCAAATCACATAGCTTGATGTCGCGAAGCGGGCGTACGGCACCTACATATAGGCTCGATACAAAACTGCAATCACCGCTGGCTAAATATTTATGTGTGTCGCGTGATACGTACAATCAATTTATTGTCGGTCCCCGTGATTGACGAGCCGTCAATGCGTTCGCTTCTAGCGATAAATGATCGAGGAGCAATCCAATGTTTTTGTTCAATCGTAAGAACTGACGGACGGCCGAATCAATCGGTATCAATCAACGTTGATGCTATTGTAGCTGACGTCTCGAGATATGAGGACTAGGCGAGAAGAGCCTGTTCAGCAGGTGCCCGCTGATCTGCATTTCAATGACTCAGAGGAGATCGTTATGTAGCTATGGCATTGGACATCGGCACTAAGATTAGCTGAAGATTGCCTTCGAATGCCCATCCAACTCTATTATTATAAGAACGCTATTTTCTTGTCGTATTTCTCAGATAAAAACAAAAGTGAGGCTCATGAATTCATGTTTTATGCATGTGACGCTCGAGTTTTTTTTTTATAAACTGATAAGCTGATTTTGATAATAAAGTGCCATTCGATCAGTCTCATTGGGAAGCAAAGAAATGTCGAACTGGAAACGTTACATTAACATTTTGTTTATTTATTTTTCTTAAGTATTCCATTAGGTC
The DNA here is from genome assembly GCA_941918905.2 of Xestia sexstrigata. NCBI lineage: Eukaryota > Metazoa > Arthropoda > Insecta > Lepidoptera > Noctuidae > Xestia > Xestia sexstrigata. The sequence continues at coordinate 820,313 of OW799201.2, read as the reverse complement.
TATGTCAACATTTTGCTCTTAACAATTGTACACAGTTTGCTCGAGGGAAGATTGAAATAGTGCTTTTCTTGAGTAACTAATTGCTGTTCGAATCATTCTGTTTACTAAAGAAATTTAATGACAACTCAGTTCTTTCACAGAAAAAACTGTGAGATCTCACAATTTTTTTCTGTAAAAGAACTGAGTTGCGATACTTGCATTTTTGTACATGTTATGTGTTTGATGGGAAAGTGCTTATCTTGAGTAACTTAACCACCTACGCTGTTCATAGGTATAATTTAGTAACGACGAAGTTGATTTTTTGACAAAAAGGAATAATAATCTAAATATATAAAAGAAGAAACTGACTGACTGACTGACTGACTGACTCATCTATCAACACACAGCCCAAACCGCTGGGTCTACAGATTCCAAATTTGGCAAGTAGGTTCCTTGTGTGGTCTAGGGGTGCACTAAGAAAGGATTTTTTAAAATTCACCCCCTAAGGGGGTTAAACGGGGCTCCAAAGTTTGTATGGGGAAACAAGATTAGTTAGACTATTTTATTCGAAACTTCACAGTAGTGCTCCTTTTGATAAATGAGTAGAAACGGGTTTCAGGGTTTTTCAGAATTCAACCCATAAGAGGGGAAATGGGGTGACAAAGTCTAAAAATCAATGCACAACCTTAACCGCTGAGTCTAGAGATTCCAAATTTGGCACATATATTCCTGAAGTGGTCTAGGGGTACACTAAGAAAGGGTTTTTCAAAAGTCACCCCCTAAGGGGGTTAAACGGGGCTCCAAAGTTTGTATGGGGAAACAAGATTAGTTTGACTATTTTATTCAAAACTTCACAGGAGTGCTCCTTTTGATAAATGAGTAGAAACGGGTTTCAGGGTTTTTCAGAGTGCAACCCCTAAGAGGGGGAAGTGGGGTGACAAGGTCTAAAAATCAATGCACAGCCTAAACCGCTAAGCCTAGAGATTCCAAATTTGGCACATATGTTCCTTAAGTGGTTAAGGGGTGCAATAAGAAAGGATTTTTCAAAATGTACCCCGTATGTGGATGAAACGGGAATCGAAAGTTTGTACGGGGAAACAAGATTAGGTAAAACTGTTTTATTCGAAACTTCACAGGAGTACTCCTATCGATAAATGAGTTAACATTTGTGTTTCAGGTTTTTTCAGAATTCAACCCCTAAAGGGGGAAATGGGGTAACAAAGTCTGAAAATCAACATCGGTATTGTTTGTATGGTGTATCGGGTCGGGTGTGTTACAAAACAACGATTTTAAGATTTAATGTGGCGGACCTGAAATGCCTTCATTCCCTGTTGGGGTGCGATGGGGTTGAAATGTCTAAAAATCAATATGGGTGTCGATACCGAGATTTTCAGGGGTGCAGATTACGAAAATGGCATTTATTTTGAGATTCAGAAGATGGCGGATTCGACTTCTATGCAGGGTTATTGTTGATTTATTGTGATGATTGTGATAACGATGATGATGATTGTGATACGTAAATGATGATTGTGATGATGATGATTGTGATTACGATAACAATGATTGTGATAACGATGATGATGATTGTGATAACTATGATGGTGTTTTGATGGTGTTTGTGATAGTGACGGTATTTGTGATGGTTATAGCGATGGATGATTATATTTTTTCTACTGTTTTTGAAATTGTCTCTTTTTTGTATTTGGATATTTAAATTCTCATCATCAAGTCAACCCAAATTTTTTTATTGAATCTAATCCTAGTATTTAGATCATACTCAAAATTTTTATTTTCAAAGATATTCTTATGCAATAACTCAGCATCCAGTGTAATTTGTGTGTATTGCGTTATAACAATAACTTGGCTTCATATTCGTCACCTGAACTAATTTTGAATTTATTAATGTTATTCGTGAACCAGGGTCATAAAGACCCTTGGCTGCTAATGTATTATTTAACATCATCGTAATCTTAATTAGTGGAGAGAAATTTAGTTTTTTGGATCTTCATTACTCAGTTCAACTTTTAATATTGAATTAGAATTAAGGTTTTTGTCATCTGTTGTTTTTTTGTCATAGTTATACCAGCAATAATTTTCTGGATGAAATCTATTTAATTTTCCTTTATTGTGCCCTGTTACAGTTAAATAAGTCATTTACTTCTTTAAGGCTTTCTCTGTCTATTCTATCCATTATGATGTTTGGTAGATCGGTGGCAATCAGCTTTGTGTATCTATTGATTTGTTTATTTCTAGTAACAGTCTCTCTTTTTTAAGAGCATATTCTAACAATGATCCTTGTATAAATATTTAAAATTCACAGCGTACCTGATTGGTGACCAGCCTTTATCAGCAAATGTTTCACTTAAACTTTTCCTCCATAGAGACCAATCTGAATCTATAGTATGTTTGATAATCATTGAGGTGTACCAATCTATACAAGTATCGTCCAATAGTAATCTTGGAATTACTACTTTTTGTAAATCCGTATCTATTTGTAAACGTGCACATTCACTTTCAAAAGTATTTAACCATTGTTTAATTACTTGTTGCTAATCTCGTCTTATTTTCTGTCTTTTTTTTTAATGTTGGTTTTGTTGATGACGACTCATGACTTTGTTCTAATTTTTCAAGTAAAAACCCATGAAATTGTAAGTTGTCATCATATAAATATGTTGATTTCATTTCCTTGGCTATCATTTCCTTAGCAAAAAAACTATAGATTTATTTTTTGTTTTTATAAATATAAAATTACGCCATATTTTATCAGTGTTGCCAGTTTCTTTTTTTCACTCTCCCAACTTAACGTCATTTTTTTGTGGGTATATTAGTTGCTTTACTATTCTTACTATAAAAACTTGAATTGTCTTTTGCACTTTGATATTAAAGCAACTTCACAAACCTAACTGAGTTTTAAAGGGATTATTAAACAACATTTGTAATTTAACTATGTTACTTTTCAATTGGTAAAAAAAACAACACACACATGCTCCAATGTCAGTGTCAACGTCAACACAAAGCTTATATATATGAATAAATACTATTTCGGTCAAATATTGTGAAACATTCACAAAGTATCTCAAATATTTGAATCAAGTATGTACATTATTTACAAACTACAATTAGCTTTCAATGAAATCATTGGTGACTCAACTTCGTATATTTCTGCGAATAACCATTCTCATAATATTTTTATAAAATGTGACTGTTCTGAGAACAACACATAATTTTTATAATGAAAATTTTAGTTATTTGATTTTCTTGAATTATTGATCTTTTATAAACATAAAACACAAGTACTGACCTAAATTTATAAAATCTGTAAATCTGCTTAGACAAAATTATATCAAATTGATATATTATTTTATCAAGCCTAAAAGTAAGATATTTTATCTGAAAGACTCCGAATGATATTGAAAATACTCAATAGAAAATCATATATATTAACAACCAGCTTCTGGGAACTGATTCATGTACATCTTAATACTTTAATGTGCTTACACCATAGATTTCTATTATAAGTCTATACGTGAGGACTTGTAATTGGCTTTCTGGTGACTATGGTTTCCTTTTCTTCTGTTTTTATTAGCTGTAAGTCCTCCATGTACTAAATAAATAATAAGGTAATTTCATAAAAAATTGTTTCGCAATATGAGACAATATACGTTTATGATCGCCGAGTGCTGTACTATCATAACACTTGGGCCACTTGCGCGCCGTTATCGGGCTCAGGCGCCGTATGTCGGCGTAACGGCACTCAGAACACAACCTTTGCTTCTATATTCCCTGGGAAGCAGAAGGTTGGTAGACAATCACAAAAATAATAGCTAACGTTTAAACACAGGTGCAATTCTAAAGGTTTCTGTTACTGCTAGTCAGCTACGTATAGGTACATTGCGGACACCGAACACAGACAAATAATGTTCTTGAGTAACTGTCAGTGTCTAGTACTGGTCTGACCGAACTTTAAGCGAGATTTAACGCTTTAAAAATACATTCAGTACCGCATACTACGTAACTATACCAACTGCCAATCCTGATCAAACTATACCTTTACATTTACATAGAGTGAAACTTTATCCAAATTCTCTTTAGTGGACAAAGAATAGACTACTCGTTTTCCATCTACAAACACTGCGTCCTTCTCAAAGAATATCTTGTAAAAGGACCCTTGTTACAGAACTCGTGTACAAAACAACTGCGCGGCTACTTATTGAATTGATATGGAGAAAACTTTTCTATGCGAAATGTATCCCCTTCGTAATACGTTTTGTATTTGTTCGGTAGTTTCTCTGTGATTCACCGCCGTGTTTGGACACAAACGCTGTTTGAGCAAGAGAAAGTATTGACGTTCTATACTTTATTGAAATCGATTACGATCGGACGCCATTGTGATCGACTCGTAAAAAGTTTTGTAATATAATTTCTCTGTCGCACAGACGTAAAAGTTTATAATCCTTAAGTATGATTAAAGATTAGATTAACGTACCCTAAATTAAGCAAAATACGCTTAGAGGTCCTATAGCATTTTATTTTTAAACTGCTGTTGCTGAAAGTCTATTATTCGTACCCGAAACTGGCCGCACAAGCCAAACATAAATTCAGCGGGATTAAACCCCTTACTCAGGCCGAACCACACGTTGACACACAGCCCACAACTCGACCCCAAATAATAAGAGAATAAAAACAACCCGTAAAAAGTGCCATTACAGTTCCTACGAGTACGAGTGCACTGTAGTGTTGCGCGATTGCGGCCTCGAAAAAATAACGGCTACAGGCTCCGGCCCCCGCACTCTGCGGCCCCCGCGCGCCGCGATCTCTGTCTAGCTGGCGTTAGTTTTTACGCTGGCCTTATTTAGACGGCTTTGCGTGATAATCTTTATTAATAGACCAATCCCTCGGACTTTTTGTTGGGATATAGTTTGAGGCTGTGTTAAGCTTTGTAGACTTATGTTGTGGGCTCAAATTGCTGGATAATTCCGGCCTTAAATGTCAGCGAATTCGAAGTTAAGAAGGATGTTCGTAAAAGTTTTCCAAAGTTAATTTAAGCAATAGATTAAACTTGTTTAATTAAGCTTGTCGTGAAGACCTGGACAAGATTGAGGATAGTAAATAATGCCGGAAAAGGGAAAAGGCTGTCACAAGTAGAAAATCAATAATGGAAAGTTTATAATAACTAAATAAACACAGGTACCGTATTATGAATACATTAGCTACATTAACTGAGTTCAGAACACCTTAATTTTAAACCCATTATCGAAAGTTGAACACACTGACCCGTTTCCGGGACGACCTTTAAAACAAATGCCCCACTTAACTGAATCGGCACAAATTGCGCCGCTCATTCCATTAGGGCACACATTTACATAACATCTCAGACGTTGAGCGTATGCGTGTCGCGTAGCCGCGTTCTGCCGAGATTCGGCCGGCCGTCCGTTTACCCACCCGTCCGGGGCCGGCCGGACACTCTGTCCGGCAGGTGGAACTTTTAAACGGTGGTCGAGCGTTGCGTTGTGCAAAACTTTTAACGAGTTTCCGGCAAGCCGTGCCGTGCTGTTTAATCATAATTTCAAATTGCAGACCTTAGGGCTTGAATATACACAACTTTGTATGAGATGTTGTAACTGAAACAGATGCGTGCGACCTGTAACCCCCAATATAACAGAGCTGTAATATTAGCTACTTATCATTCACGCCGATTATTGAAGTCAATGGAGAGAAAAAGGTTTTTCGAAGCACGTAGACAATAGCCTCGCGATCTATCGAACCGAACGTTTCTCGGGCACACTCCTAACCCCAGTTCACTGACTTCTGGGAACAAACCCGCAGATAGAAACAATTACCACTGGTCGGGCACCTGCACCACACTGTTTGTCTTACATTCGCTTGAATAAACAGATGATAACCAGTTAAGTGGCAGTCGCGTCGACTGACAGACTACACGAGAATTTCATAAACAAACTTATGCAAATACAGCTACTGAAGTAGCTCCCCTTAAATATAAATCTGCGTGCCGTCCACAGAGACAAACGTGCCCCTCGGCGTCGATCCAATATCAATTTTATTGCGTGGCGGCAAGATTGATTTTAGTTTGTCAGTTGATATGGAGATGGGATGTGGGGCGGGTGATAGAGCGCAGTGTTTACGTGCCGCCGAAAGTCGAGTTGTTTGTTTTTTGTTCGGCAATAATTTCCGGATCGATGGTAATGTGTGAGCGGTAATAGATGGCGATGGCGGAGCGGTGCTTGCGAACAGGCGACGTGGTGTTACGGGGCCGACATCATGCATGCGAACAGAAGGACCAATGCAAACCTTAACATTGAATTATAGATATAGTTCTAGCAGTGATCCTGGAGCAATAGTGTGACTTTTATGAAGAAGTTTACAATAATAAAACAAACAATAACCATGAGCTTTTATAGCTTCAATAACCTCATCCCCATGATTATTATTTTAAGTTTATTCATAAACAACGAGTCTACGGCCAAGAACTACATTTTTTCTTAGTAATTCCTGTCACTCTCGAACTACAACAAACATGAGATAACATAAAGTCGGAAACATTTCTATGGCAAAGCAAGAACTAACTGTAACGTTTATAAATCTCGTCCATGCTGCTCATCTTATTATGGTCCTTCTGCATCTTCGCTCATTATGTGACGATCCTATATTCACACATTTAGCATGTTTCCCCTCGCGCCAGATGACAGTATCGCATGTTGTGTTGACCTTAGACGACCTTGAGTGGTGGCTGATGGAGATGTATCATAAAAGCGAATGGCGGAGATAACTTAACGGCTGATTTGATGTTACTACTTCTCATATATTTAGAAGGAAATATGCTTTAATGAAAAAATATATGCATCCATAGATGTCGCGCTTGTTACGCAGCATGGCTCTTTTGGCCTAAGTGACGTTATCAGGAGGGCGCCGTTGATAAATATTTTTGAAATTATAACATAATTACATCACGTTTCGAAGGGTTTGGCAGAGGTGTACCTAACATTACACCCACATTTCGCCGGTTAGGTTTAAGACCCATGAAATGGCCTGGAGCAATCCATACTCTGTGACTGCTACTAAGAAATTCCTGCTGGAAAAACCCAATAACACGTAGCCCGACCCGGGAATGCGGGAGCCCAGGAGCTCATGCTCTGTAGTCGCGCTTGCGCCCACTACACTAACGAGGCAGTCCTTTGTGAAATCATCTTCTGAAATTCCATTGAAAAAACAAGATGTTAGGCTAAATATATTAGAGCAACAGCAGTTCATTCTTTGTCACTTGCCAACAGTTTCAAGTGATGACAAGCAACCTGATGGTCTCAGCTGATTCCAATAATGAAATTACTCAACAAAAATACATGGAAACGTTTACACATCCTGGCTTAACAGCAAATTTCTGACCTCAAGATAAGTTTCCAAAGCACATACTCTTTACACACTATTTAGCATTCTCACTTTCGTTACACACCCTATGATCAGTTATCTCCAATACCTCTCTACTATCGACCCCTTAAACTAATAACATTACGTCGACTAATAACTTCAGTGTAACTCCAGTCACCTATCATCATCCCACCCATCCCTGCCGGGTACCTCCGCCACTTTGTATCGTGTCACACCACACTCATCGCCGGGGTTCGTGTTAACCGTTGCCCGGGCAGGCGGGTGTCGCACATTACAACCGTCACGGATTTAATTGGCCGTACATTGCTTTGATATAACAGTGTTAGGGTTATTGTTTTATTCACTACTGGGGATTTTAGTTGTATCTGTCTCAAGACTAAGGTAACATAGTTCTCACAGGTTCAAGTGAAGTATTTGTAAGTAATAATGGTTAAAAAGTTACTTGACGTATCTTTGGATCTCAACAAAAGTCGTTCTCGTTTTAGTTAGTATTTTGTTATTAAAACTTTATGCATAAGTGAAAATAACCGTACAATCACAGACGGGTGATAGTATCAGTCTGTTAACAAAACTCATTTACCTACAGTTTAAACCACAGTTTAGTTTTAACATTCATGGTGGCTTACTAAACGCACCCCTATTATAACAACCACCATAATCTGGTACCACGTGAATGTTTATGAAATAAATATGTTTAATCCATGATTTTTAAAACCCCCAATAGTTTACAAAGCTCTCTGAACGTTATCAGTAGTTCGCAGTCCGACCCCACGATTATCTCACACGATACCATAAGCGCCGCCATCATTGCGTACGTCCCATAAAAAACGGCTCTGCTACATAACAGATAAAACTAAACTTATTCCCGCAATGTGACTAACGGAAAACGAGGATCCAACATTACAATAATAAAAACGTTTGTGAAATGGAGTGAAAAGTCAAAGCACTGTATAAGACAACTCTACACTTGCGTCTGTATCATAGGAATGTACACTTTATTACTTGGATGTTAAGGTAGCTTAAGATAACAAGTAGTTTTTTTGAGGGCGGGTAGAAAGGGCGTTTCGGACTCCGGCAGAAGCAATTCATTCCACATTAGAAGGGCGAAGGGCTTTTTATATTAATTGCGGATGCCATTACAAGGTCACCGGCTGAATCCTGTAATATATGTAAATGCCCCGACTCTGCTCCGTGTCGATGCTCCACATAAGCGCTCTTTATGGCTGGAACATTGATTCCCTGCAGCCATCAATTTGAATTGATCGCTGTAAGTTATGGCAGATTTAAAATAATCTATTAGTTTAAGCTCACAGAGTTCTTGCTGATATTAAATGCAGACTGTTGATAATATTAAAGGTGAATGGTTAACTTTTTATGAGCAATGACAGTTTTCCTCAGACCTCAAAAAAGGTTATCAAATGATTAATAAATCAGCCCTTAGTTATCCACAAGAGAATATTCGCATCTCACTGTAGCTCGTTTCAGTCCCAAAGTAACTTTTCATGACCCCCACTTAAAAAGGTGGTGACTACTTTCACATCGTAAAGGCACGCTTTCAAGTCTAACTCCTGTAAAGTACTGAAGTAAATCCTTGACCTTTGGTTGAGAGCACACGTGTGAGGTGATAGGCCGATGTGCCATAACATATATTACGTAAGAGCAGCAAAGTGTGAGCGCTGAGCGCTGAGCAGCCACCAGCCCCTCGCGAGCCCTACGATGAATCATCGCGGGGCTCATCAATTTCTATTAGCCACTTAATTTACTCGTTTTGCTCAACTTTGTTGTTTACTTTATAACACATATGTGCTTGCGTATGTGAGCTCTTTATATACATATAGAAACGGCGATTATGTAAAATGTAGACATTTTTGTATGTAAAACATTTAATACAAATATTCAGTAGTCACACGATTGTATTGTAATAACTTAATAAGAGTGTCTTGCGACCGTAATAAGATAATTATTGCATATTATATGATCTCTAGACCCATAGAATATAAGGGTTATAACAACTAGAGTACAAAGTACAATTTCGATATGGTTGAAAATGGAACTAAATAGAAAAGCCAAATTAATACTACACATAAATTACTTTACTTTTAAATTGTTCATTTAATCTTTTACTCTGGACGCTCTTAATATGCACGTTTATATATATATAATCCCAAAATGAACGATGTAACCAAGATTTTGTAACAATATTTTGATTTAAAAGAGTGTCCATGGAGTTTCTTGCCCGTTCTTCTCCATAGAGATCTACGCTAGGGAATGGCAATGGGCAACTACAGTACTTTCTCAAGTTATTATGTCTTGTGTCTGGGACTGTAGCTTTGTTTTTTTTTTGTATTTGTGACATTCAAAAGTGCCGTAATGGTCTAATTGAAGTAAATGCTTTGAGTTTGAGTTTGACAATAGCACAATAGCACAATGGTGTCGATTCTGTTGTGCACAAACTAAACTTAATGTAGGCTATATTGCTATCTTTTACTAAAAGGTAGTGCGAGAAAAGGACGGCTATAGCTATGAACTAAGTTAGAGATGTCAAACTAGTTTATGCCTTGCGCTTCACCGTGTTTTAGTCGACATGTTTTTACGTGCACCCTTCAACTGTATAAAAATATTAGTTCTAACTAAATTTGACAGCTCCAAATTACGTCTGTCTCTTTCTCGATTTATTAGAGGGAAAAGATAGCAATAGTCTAAAATAAGTTTGGTTTGTGCACAACAGAATCGACACCAATAGCTACTAAGAATATTCATTTGTTTTTAATATTATACCTGAAAAAAATAAGGCCCACTTACACCACTAATCACTAAATACGTTTGACGCTAAACCTATCTATATATCGTCCTCATAAGTTGGAAAACCTCACTGTGAATTCTACTCTTATCTCCACACATTTTTCATAAAAATATTATTAAGAGAGGTGGATACGTTAAGAGCGTTTCCCTCGCGTCGAATATATTTTTTCCGCGACGGTTGAGTCGCATTCAGCGGCTCGCTTCCTGCGCTTTACGTCACTTTACAGCGTTGTAGCAGGGTTGTCGCGCGTCAGGTTTAGTTGGAAACTAGCTAGCTGAAATGTAGATCGTCTTGAAGTGACGGCTCCACTTTCCGGCTCTCTGAATGGGTACTAGACGTATGAATTACTTTTGGTGGATGTGAAGTTGTAAGCTGTGAAAAAATAAATACGGTTTATTTGTTGGTTTATGTATTTTGATGAAATAATATAGTGAGAGAATAACAGATGGTGGTTAGGTCATATTCGTAATTGCAATCAATGTGCGAGTATCAGTGTCCAGATGTATGTACTGACGTGGACTAAGCAAAAGGAGTTCGTAAGAAGCGTAGCAGGTGATTACCATGCGAAAAAGTCGTGAGTTTATGTATGTATGTAGGACAATAGATATTTTTACCAGTTTATGTATGTATGTAGGACAATAGATATTTTTACCAGTTTGGTCCTTTTGCCAGCAACGATCAGTATGTCAGTGTCAGCCCTAGTGGGTCAAGCTCCGGGCGCCGGATGCCGCGCGTCCAATTGACGGCGATTGTTGATTTGATGCACCGCGCTAGTAAGGTCATGCTTTTCTTATATTCATTTGAGCTATCAATCAGTATTCACTTCTAATGCTAAATATAATTCAGTTTGCTTCTTCTCCTTTTCGTTTTGGCAAAATAGCCACGTAGTTTACTGTTGTGTTTGAGTTTAGTGTTTGTTTTATTTACTTTAAATGTTGTTAGTTGTAGTTGACAAGATTTGTTGAAAAATACTTTCAAGGTGGATATACCGCAAAATTAAAGACTTGAATTATATTTTAATTTTCGTACAAGATACGGCTGATGCCGTGCATCATAATCCCAACTTTCTAAAATATGAAATCTATTTACAAATATTCAGCAATTTTATCCTCTATAGACAAAATTAAGTTAGTCTCCTCCGTCTAGCTTCATTGCAAGGAGAAGCAACTCCCTCCCGCAGCCTGTAGCCGTCACCAGCCCTGAGGGACGCAGAGACAGGATCTAGGCACTCCCTGCGGCTGCATATTATAACAAATTGTACAGACAATTTCGTGCCACAACTTTTGTGATACTACTAGTTGTATAGCCAACATCGTAATTCTTGTAACACTCAAGTTAATTAGAGGAGCTATCTGAAGAAATGTCATAGAAAGAATGTGATCGCATGTCTCTGTGACGTCTTGAAGCAAATTGGCATGGTTGCCGAGTTTGACATGATTGTTACACAACATGTACCACAAGTAGACTACAGTTTTTTCGCGTTGTCATATGTATTGAAAGTGTATTATATATGTCTTTGGTACCAAAATACGGTTTAATTTCGTTTGCACATCTCTGTTTATTTGTCTATGTTACAGTAAAGTGGTTTTATTTCTACTGAATGTTTTAATTTTATATTAATTGTTGTCAAAAGTAATAAAGCAGTATAAGGTCGACTACCAGTTAACATACTTAGGTATTGTGTTTTTTATTTTAGAAGAAAGTTGACAGTGCGCTTACACGGGCAACTAATTATTGCTCAAAATATTGCCCGTGTAAGAGCACCTTAATGTCGCCGTTGCAGTCGTTTTCCTAGTTGTATTTTGTCGTCCTTAGAGACATAATGTAACCCCAGAACCAGTGCTCAATATTGTAGCGAAAATTTCTAGTTCTAACTTTTATTTTATTAGCAGTGTTTGTTATTTAGTGTCAAATATTTTGATGTTGGGTGTGAAAGGCATTTTTGAAAAAACACACGTATATTTTAGATCCTCACAGTTCTCTTTTTATACTTATACTTATTAACATTATCAAAATAACATAATAATGTTATATATAAATCCATTTAGGTAAATCCCATATAAATCCACATGTCCACATGTCTTTCAATTCTTTCGATTCAAGGTTAATGTAGACCACTGGTCGTGTTGTATAGTTGGTCCCGCCATGCTCTACAAATTGAATATTTGAATTGACAAAATAAGCGAAGACTGCCAAACAGAGTAAAAAGTTCCGTTCAACACTGTCCCTATATCCTACCCGTCTCTGGGCGACGTCGCCAAATTCGGCTCCGGTACATAACGTTATTTTCCCGATCGGATAGCGGCGACACGTGAGCTGCCTTGTCGTGCAGACAGATTTATCTGATGCATCACAGCCTCCTCCCTGTTACAAGGCATCCGTCATATCATCGTACGGGCTTGAGGGAATACTTGATGTTCACTCTCCTGCAATAATCCCCGAGAGGACTATCACAGTGTCTATAGAGGTGGACAGGTGCTTAAAGTCCAAACATGCATTAAATCACGCCATTTTTCGGGTGTGAATACTACGCAACTAACCTTCAAAACATCACCATTAGGTACTTACACTGACCTTATTGCGTCCTTCTGCCTTGTAAATATCGTTTGCTAGAAACCTTTATTTTTGTCCACAATAAAATTATGAAAATGATTTACCTACATTTACTGTACTGATTCGATACACGATGCTTCTACGAATCGCGCTAAACCTTAGTGTACCCTCACCAGGAGTACCCCTGGACCCCAGACCCCTCGGACCCCAGGACCAGCTCGTAACTCTGCAATTATTAATAAAAGGAAATGGTCTCTTACTGCAACTAACGTTTATATTTATTTGTTTATAAAGTTTGTTGTTATGATTGCGTGTAAAAGTTTATTGCACGTAAAGCCACACTTTGAGTACGAACGGTAAACTGTACTTTACGATGTTTATTCATGAGTACTTCGAATGGTGTGAGTAAGTGCTGCTCAGGGATGCTCTAGAAGTTATTTTTATATAGCATAGCATTTGAAACTTCGAAACTTATTGGAATACACTATCAAAATTCAAACAGTTTTCATAAAATACATTCAATGAAATAAAGTTGGATAGCGCTCACAATTGTATGTGATAGTGAACACTGAAATTGTTTTACACTCAAATATTTATAATTACCCTTTTTTCAACTAGCCCTTACAGACTTTCTGCAGGTCAAAGGCCTTTCTTAAGTCCACAATAAGTCATTATAATTAAGTACAGACTTTTCAGACCCTCTTTGTGTTTCATAGGTTTGACTACGATTGTATGATATTACTTTATGAGTCATCCCTATAGTTTAAAAAACTTGTAGTTATGGGGTATGCGTGAACCCCAACATGTGTAGAAATTAATTACGATACTAACATCCGGCGCCCCTGCTTGTTCAACTTATCCGCACATATTATGACCGTAACGGGACAACTTAACTTACACTTTGCCCAATTTACTTGACTGGGGAGACTATACAATATAGTATGGGTATTAGAGCCCAAGGAACCTTGGACTTATGGTTCGGTCAAACTGAATTGAGGGCCTACGGACACTGACCGATACTTCAGTTAATTGTCAGAGTTCGTTGTCCGGAACTGCATCCGCAATTTGTCCTGCCTACCGTATCTGCCTATTCGTACCTGTTTGATCGAACCTTTGCAGATTTTATATTATAAAAATTCAAAAAGGATTTTCTGAACTTGCGGTACAATGCACTACGAGCGAGCTACGGCGTAGCTTTCTGTGACCTACGGCGCGGCGGCGTAGCTTTCTGTGAGCTACAGCGTAGCCGGCAGCCTGCTACAGCGTAGTAGGCACCGAGCTACAATTTTGTAGAACCACGTCATTAAAAATGGTTTATAAATTAGAAGTGAAAATTATCTCAAAATAGGAGTGCCTATTTTGAGATACTTAATGCGACAATAGAAATGCCTCAATCATATACAGAATGGGGGAAAGCACCAATGGCATTCTGAGGGTACTTGCAGAAAGGCTGGATGGGGCAACAATTGGTAGGTTTGTCAAGCTACATGTCATGCATGGGGCTTGATAAACTTACCAAGATAATGATAATGTTTTAATATTGTAATTATAATCGTGTTTGCTAATAAAATATATAATAGTTTTAAGGAATTTTTTGTACTTAACACTATGGACCATGTTTTCTGAAAAATAAATACATTAATATTAATACTTTAGATTTATAAACTGGAGGCATGATCACCCACCCATCCACGGATCAACTGCGGCTATCACAGCTTAACCTCGTAAGTTATACATATAACAAAAATTGCCGACATCACAGGGCAGAAACTTGGATGTAAAATAAGAAGTAAATGAAAGCGTAGATGTGCACTCGGCTGCACCACTTAATGAACGCGGGCACGGTAATATTATAATACAGTACTCCAACTTCATACAAACGGACGAAACGCGAGCTATACCTACGCGCTTCGATCTCGGGGTGCGCTCGTGGCGCAGACAGTCACGGCTGTACCGCAGTGTCGAACGGACGGTGTGTTGTTTTTTTAACAATAACCGCGCGATTTTTTCTCTAAAAATCAGTTAATATGACGAGTAGGAAATATTGTGCTGTTTTTGGTTGTATGAATTCGTCAATAACGCATCCAGACATAAGTTTTTTTAAATTACCTGGAAACTCTGAAAGGTAAGACTATAAAATAATTTTACTTACTAGTAGGTAGGTACATAATGTGTGTCTTTTTAATGGATAAGTATTTCCTTTTATCTCACGAAAAAAAGGTGTTTGGATTAATAAATAAAGCGAATAGAGTAACATGTTTTTTAAATTAAATCTACCAATCAAAAAACAACACGCATTTTTACTGAACACTTCATAATCAATATACAAAGTATTTCATTTATTTATATAAAAATGATATTTACAATCACAAAACTAAATAGAAACAGAAAGTAGGCAAATGTAATTAAAATGCTGGAGACGGGCAGCCCTAACGCACGTTTACGTACCGCGCGGCTGTAGGCATTTATTTCTATCATGCGGCCGAGTTACACTACTGTATAATATTACCGTGACGCGGGTGTCCGTGCAGCGCGCGCAGGAGCGCAGCGTAGCAAATGATCGACGACTCTGCGTATTAATTTGACAAATGTCTTCTCTATTGTATACGTGTCGTTTTAATAATGCTCTTGTGTAATTGCTGTTCTGAGTCATATATTTTCATCACATATTCGTTTTTAAGAAAGAACCCTAGCACACCCGGGTGTCGATGGTAGGTAGTATCTTGTTTGTAATAGCACATCAGCCTATAATGTTCCCATTGCTGGGACACAGGCCATTTCCCAGCTAGTAGGCACAATACAATTTTGCCTGATGTCACATGCTTCACTATGTTTTCCTTCACTATTTTGACAGACGTAAGTGATGAAGAGACGACCATATCTAAGTCAACACAAACAACAAGTCTTACCGCAAGCATGAAACAATCACACACTCGACTATAACCTCTGCACGGTGGTCTCATTTAATTAACGCAGACAAAGACAAGTTTATTGTTCATCGGGGACTCGCCTCGGATGTGACTTGTTGCCGCAGGAATGTAGCCACGGGGTAGGCACAATACTATTAGTTTGTTTGATCTTCAACTTTTACTTTCATAAATGATATGAAAATGTTTAAAAATTTGCTCCTACGTAAAAAATAATAATAATATGAAACTGATACTTTTTCAACAAATATTAGTGCTTCTATGCATTTGAGAATATAAAGTGTAGGTTGTGTTACTCTTTTAATCACGTGTACGCTACGCTACATTTTATTTACATTAAACACCAAAAGTATGACACTTGTAACATACCTACATGCTGGTATTATAAACATTCAGTACAAACATTAGTTCAGTCCGTCACATTCAACTAAAGGGTTCATAAAAATAACCGTAAACATAAAACTATCGCTTGAAACCATCTAGTCTAGTTAACTTAAAAGTTTAGAACATTCTAACTTTAATCCTTTATTAAAATAGCTCAAATGAAACTGAAATACGTTCAAGCGAAGAAAACTTTAAAATCTGTTCATGTTTTTATTATAGTTTTTAAAGGTCATAAGACTGCCTCAGTTTACAAACAACTACTTAACAAAAACGTGGTTTACCTATTATAACTAAGTAAATTATGTTCTAAAAATCAATTTGAGGCAAAAGTAAAATCACCCAAAATAGCCAGAATTTCAAACTTAATAATAACATTGAATAGCTTTTAGCATAACACTATGATTGAGGTCAATCAACTAAAAAGTAAACAAGATTATCTGAACCATAATCTCTCTCTCAGGCGCTGTCCGCAATATCGATTGATTCTATTTTAAATTCACTCAGTTCAGGCGCAGAATTGTACTCACGACAATCCTTTCAAAAAGGCGACCTTACAAATAAAATGGCGGATGTAGTAAACAATCAAAGAAATCTTATCGCTGAGTGTAATACAGCTCTCGGTCATAAACGAGAACTAATTCCGATCTCATCGCTGATGTATTGCCTATATAGCTACTTACCTGCACCCCCTCCGCCCCGAGCGCCCCCTGCGTCCCCTGTAGATTCCCAGCCACGTTTAGTGTTTCGTTTTATTCGAACATAAAGATTAGGCATAAGAGGTGCGCGGCTATTCGGGCTGGTGTCGTAAACCAGCCCCCAATTCGCCAAATGAGCAATGAAACTTAACTCAGGTGAGTACCGAGTAAAGCCGAACATACCCGAATATCGACGAATATCGCCGAGCTGGGCCGTTTCGGACGCTGGCGGCTTAATTTTTAATTTATGATCGAGTTATTTTGCGTTACGAGTGGAACCGCTCGCCAACCAAACTGTGCAATTATCCAGCATTGTGTTGTTTCATTTAATTGTAACAGATTGACTCCCTATTGTTGTTGTGCATTATCTTCTCTAAGGCCATCTTCATTTTTAATCCACAATCAATGTGATGTTCACAATCACAATGCATTCATCACTGAAGTTGTTATTCAAATACACATAGAAAATATTTAAAAGCGGGTTCCAGAGGGGAACCCGCTCCCACAATACGTGCGAAATTGGCATAATTAAACCGAAAAAATTATTGAAAGCAACTACAATATCAGTACCAATTGCTTTATTATTCGTTTCCGTATATACGCAACACAAAGAAGTACATACCACGTAACAAATACGCTTTAAAGCTTTTAATTGCGTTATAGTGGAGTGAGTGAATAAAGCGGGATTCTTTGCTTCATGCTCTGCGGCTGTTAATTGCTATAAGTTAACAGCTGCGTCGGGACTTCGGGAGACGCAACCTTGCATGCGTGCAGGGGAATAAGACGAGGGTTGTACATTATTGTACAATGGAAGTATGGGTTACTGGTTACCATCATACATATTTGTATATTATGAAAAATAGTTCATGCTTAGGTATTCTAAAACCTGCCCGTAATATCAATGGCAAACCGTTTCGTTTAAAAAGTCTTTGGCATAAATAAATGAAGTATTAAAAGGGTTCCAAACGATTTTCCTTAAATTATTATGTGCCAAGAAGCACAAAGGATTAATAATGAAATAGGAAATGACGAAATACCCGAATTTCGCATGGTAACCCTAGCAGCAAGGCACCATTTACAAATTTAATTTTGTATTTGCTCCGTCGAAGGAATTCCTGCGCGAGCCGTCATATTTCAGCGTAGAGTAGCTCGAGCGCGGTCCACTACTCGAGCCAGTCACTCGAACAAATGCCAACTTATATCGAGATTCGACACGTTTGACAAAATGCACCACATGTAACCAAACCAAAACGGTGGATGTAAAACCTAAAGTAATATTTAGTCGTCATTATGTAAGTTCAGTTAATGTACTGACATTCCCCGCACGTACTAGAAAGCTTTCAGTTCAACTTGGCCGTCAACTTTATTTGCCTAATTAATCCAATTTCAGTTTTTATTTGGTGAAACTGCATGCATAAATTGAATTCGCAAGAATTCCGCCGCCATTCGAGAACTTATTTAATTAAAACTTATCAAGTAGATTTTCGAATAGTCGAGTAGTGGGTCGAGTAGAGCGCGGTGTGAACGGCCCACCAGCCCAACAAACATAAGTTTGTGCCAACCAATAAGTTGTTCCAAGTTCTGGGCTCCGACTGCCGACCGACTGACGAAATTGCAATTTGTATCGACTCAACAAATTATAAATCCGAGACAATGTGACGTTTATTATTTTTTGACAAATGACTTGTACAGTTCCGAGGTCCCGAGTACTCTCGCGGGAAAGTTTTGCTTTAAAATAGCTTCTCGTGTTCGGTGTTACTTGGAGAGTGTTCCGGTATCGTAACTGAAGTGCGAAATTCCCTACAATTTCCAATACGTACGACTAGAATCCAATATTTGCGAAGCGTTCGCTGAGCTGGGTTCGGGTTTGCCATTTATAATTGCGCGTAATTCGTGACTTGACGCGAGATGCACTGGTTTAATAAACTGGGCGTTTTGGGCACACGTCACTG
Organism: Xestia sexstrigata; assembly: GCA_941918905.2. NCBI lineage: Eukaryota > Metazoa > Arthropoda > Insecta > Lepidoptera > Noctuidae > Xestia > Xestia sexstrigata. The sequence continues at coordinate 801,616 of OW799201.2, read as the reverse complement.
GGCCGCTGTAGCACTCGTATTATGTTATGTCATTACGTGTAATGTGACGTCACTTGCACGTGCGCGTGACGTCATAATCGCGCGACGAACAACGCGGAGCAATTCAATTTGTGGCGTTACAACGCTTTATGGGGTGGAAAGATATTCAAGCAGAGCGCGCGCCATCACGAGTGACGGGAACATCGCCGCGCCGCTAATGTCGCACGACAAACGTTTACGACGCGAGCGCGCAATGGAAGGTAATCTTAATGTAGGAAAATTAATCTAAATGGGCGTTTAAAACAAGCGACAAATGTGAGCCAATTTATGAGTGGAGGGAAAGAGAGCTAAGGTAGACGAGTTATGTCTTCAGTACCTACTGCTTGAAAGATGTCTCAACTCAAAATAAAACTAAAAGGAATGCTCTGTTTCGTAATGTTTCATTAAAAACTATCTCGATTATCTAAGACAAACAAGTTCACTTTCAACTTTAATTACTAATTGTAAATTAATAGCTCAAATACTGTCATTTCAGACTGCTGGAAATTCTGAAATCAAAATGAAAAATCAAACAGCGTTGTTTGGTTAATAGAATGAGTCGTGACAGCTGCTCGAGCTCAGACAAACGCAATTAGTAATCATCGGGTGTTATTTCAATAAACGAGAAATACTGAATTTCAGATCAAATTTACCACGAGAGGGCGTGACGGAGCGGTGGCGTAAATCAGATGAAACGGGTAGAAGTACAGGTTTGGTCAAACCGATAGGGACACATCTTCGTACCCCGGAAACTGACATATACACATTATCAGTTTGACCAAAATTTTATGCAGATTGGAAATGACATGACCCTCTATGAAACATAGCACATCACACCATGAAACATAGTAAAACATTGTTATTTATCAGAAAATGCAAAATGTTACTTATTCTGTAGTCGCCCATACCAAACCGTAGATTTCTATGGAGAAGAATGGGCAAGAAACTCCATGGGCACTCTTTTAAATCAAAATATTGTATTACTTAAACTCGATTTTACCAAAACTTCAATTATGATCTGTTGCATGCCCAGTGATATGTGTTATGAATATTGGCATTCAAGCGAATCGATTATCTCGCATATGCTAAAAGCAAGTGCACAATATTAATATCCGACTCCGGTACAATTATCGCCCGGTCACTCGGACGGGCCCGGCGGACTCCCTCGGACCCCAGAATGTGGGGCCTCGTGACCCCCAACGCTCGGGGGACTATGTGTTTCATTGACATAATTGCATTCGTACTCTCCGTGAATATGTGAAAATTGCTGCAAGTGCGACGTCGTGATATTCTCTATGAAACAATTATAGTTACCATTGAGATTTTGATGGCTTTAATTTTTCTATTTAGTAGAGTAGGTGAGTATTTTTGCTACCATGACGAACTAAGCTTTGATGTTTGAATACCTAACTAACTTTGTCCTCTGACACACTACTTGTGGCAATACTGAGTAACCCGCGTGGTCTTGTGTGGTGGTGTATTCATTATTACCCATGTAGTCACTTATTCAGTAAATCAAGTCAACTATAAAACCATCGTCAGGTTGGCAAAGCTCTATTGTTTAAAGCATTGGATCAACAACATCAGAATATCTCAATTCTTCCCACCAAGTCTTTCATGCGGGTAAGACCGTGCAGTTTGCTTTGGTCCAATCGTACAATTGGCGGCACAAGCGGACTACACGATGAAGCGGTTCGGCTAATGGCCGACCACGCATGCTGGTGTGTCTGTGTGTTTGTGTGTCTGTAGGCTATCATGTGCGATGTGCACCGTGTCAGGCATCTATTTGTGGGCGTTTTAGACTATTTGGAGAGGGTAATGGTTAGTCTTTATCCTCTTTGAACCTTATTCTCTGTAGGGTAGGTAAACATATAAAATCTCATTTACTACCTCAGTCTGACAATTATACAATTAAACTGTAAAATATCCACCTGATGCCAAAAATATTACCTTAATTTTTTCCATAATCTATTAATAGATTGGCTTTGCATCAGAACCGAACAGGTATATTGCTCAAGTACACATGAACTGTTTCATCAATAAACACCTCGGGGAGCGAATGTCACAGTATTTTGTTCGCCATAGTTCTTCCCTCCACACGTCACATGGCTCCATTTATCGAAAATGCACTGAAATAATTTCCATGGCGCTGGAGAACGAGGAATTCGTTACCAATAATATGTACTTACGGGGAGAATTTATTTTGATGTAGGAGTAAAATACTGAGTGGAAGTTGCTCGGCTTTACTAAGGATAAAGCGAAGAAAATGTTTTATTACTGAACTTGAGAACAGCTATGCATTCCTAAGTGTTCATCCTAGTGCGCTGTACGAACAAGAACAAATTATGTGCAGCTCACTCACTACTTGTGGCACTTGAATAAAGCAAACGCGAACATTAAATACATCCTTAAATTGAATGTTAAAACCAAATGAAGTTCAGAATCAATCTGACATAAGTTCCGTCGCTTTCGCATAGCAGTCAGACACCCCGCAGCGCGCAGCAGTCGGACGGGACCACTCGACAAGTAATCGACACTAGAAACATTCGATTCCGATGCAAATTGAGCGCCGGCCTTACATCCGAACTATTCCGAACTTAATTTTATTTCATCTTACACCGCCGTCCCGCCTCGACGTCCGCACACAATCACTTTACATCACCCGCCCGATTCGACATGATCGGACCTCTCCTAATCAGAATCGTGTATTACGCTATTCATTGCGCGTTCACTATCAGCTTGGCGGGCTGAGCGCGGCGCGCACCCAGAGGTGGAAGTGTCGCCGTGCGAGGGTGTCGCACGGGCGGGGGGGTGCGCGCGCCGCCAATCGATACGGCCGCAGAGTCTGTGTCGACCTGGTTCCCTGCATACATGCACTCGCCTTGTAACCTATATCAGTGCCCAAGCCTCAGCTCCATACGCCAGCCATCGCCCAGCCTCCGCCCAGCCTCACGCGGGCTCCAAGTTGTCGATGCCGAAATTCACCGAACATTTTTAATGGCTGAACACGAAAAGTTTTGATGTAGGAAATTGTGAAGTATCAAGTCACATTTTTAAAAGAAATTTTCCTTAGGTGCGAGGATCTTGCGGAACTTTAAATTTTACTTTGTAACTTCTGTGTAGTTTTTATGGTCGTCTGGGGGTGACGGCGGAACAATTAATTGTTGGCGGAACACGGCGAGGCAGGCCGCGTCGCGTTCAATATTCAGTTATGCGAGTACCGCGTTATCTGATATTTTGAACGTAGTTAATATGGTTTAAATAGGCACACACTATATTTCCCACATTTTATGTGCAAGATCGATGAGTAGCCATTTAAATTGAGTAGCTACAGCTCGCGCGGATTATAAGTTTTAATAATAAAAACATTTTCCGCTGCTACCTTGCCCACCGACTAACGGTTGGCACAAACTGAAGGTGAGGATCCGATCCCCATTGGGATATTTCTTGAACAACCGAATGCTTTTTACTATTTGGCTCCTCGTATTGATTGACGCTAACATCCAATCCATTTCATCTTTACATTTAAATGTTGAACTAGATCACGCATCGCACATACATCTCGCTTCTAACGGAGTTATCCAATCCTAACATAATATTTTCTCTGCTCTCCAATATATTACAGTAGCGCTACTTTTTCAGCAAATAAACTAAATCTAGTGCTGAGTGAAGTCGATACGGATCCAATTGATATTACAATATCTACAGAACTTGCGAGTAGTTGTATCAAAGAAATAACACGTCAAATATTAAAGTACCAATTATCAAATATACCTATATTATATATAGTACCTAAGTCTTCTTCTTAGATTTGTAGAAGATATAATAGATCTAGATCAGCCATTAAGACAAGTTTGTGCAGTAGTGACCTAGTGGTCTTTAAATGCCGAGGGTTCGAACCCAAGCATCACCACTACAGCACTGCTGTCAAAACGGTGAAGGTACCGAACCTTGTGAGATACCGAGAACAATCACCAACTCCATTGGCTTGGCGTAGTGACCTGTGGCCCACTCCTCTCAAGGAGTGGACACCAGTGTCCCAGCAATGGGCATGTTATCGGCTCCTAGACACTGTTATAGCTTCAGAACCGGTTTCGTACATACCTAATAAAATAGGATTTGATACCAAAATCTTGTTGAACTTTGTGATGTAATGAGTCCGATCCCTTCAGTGCAAAGTTTCTTTCCTTAAGCAAATATTATAGAATTACGGACTAAATAATAAAGATAAAGCAGCTATTACGTAAAATGGATGAGTCAGTTATTCATCATCATAATTTTACGAGTGAAGGGAGTCAATTTCGCTCGCCGTGAAATTTTGTTATAAAATGTCTTCTTAATAACTGCGACCTTACCTACGGAACTCGTAATTTGTGAATCACTTTGATGATTGGCAAGTTAAACTTGTGCTACGTGAGCAAAATTACGATCTTTTACTGTCAGATAAAATAATCAGATTATGTATGAGATTTCGCTATTTGAATTTACAATGCAAAGTTGCGCCAAGAAAAAGTGAAATATAAAGTAGAATACGACCCGACTCTACCATTACTATTCAAAAACAAATGCGTATAGATTTAAACTATTGAAACTGCCTATATCTCACATGGAGCATTAATCTCCGGAGACCTCTAAGAAATATAAAGGACAAGAACGAACAAATGATCAGTCCCTCGACGAACATACACGAGAAAGAAATAAGCCACTTTTATTTAAGAGCTGAACTTCCAACTGCTTTTCCAAATACTGGAATATTTTTGTGAACGATATTTTATGGATACTGTGACGGGCTCCGCGTCTGGCCAGCTTACGTCGGTAACGCCTAGGAATATCCGCGCGAAACCACTTCGTTCGCATCCCGATGGGTTCCGCATACACCACACAATATGTAGAAATGCTTTTAGCATCAACGATCGGAATTGGTTTTTAAAACAGAATGCAACGGCTGTATCGCATGTTAATTGTATATTGCGGATTCAGTACGTGTTTTTACAGATGATGAGGGTGAAAAACAATGAATGCAGTAGCAAATACGTATGGTTTTGATGCTAAAACCACAGGTCACTGAATGTTTATTATTCCACGGCTTAAATTCTTGCTCAGATCTGCATTTGATTGAATATTTAATTAGTCAACGCAGCATCAATACTAACTCTTGAATCAAACGCTATTCGATAGCACTGTGTACACACACTGTACAGTGGAGCACAGCTGATGTGTTCAGACGTCACGCGGCTGCTACACTCGCGACTCGCTCACATCTGTAGGCCGTTATCGCTCCCCGCAGTCAAACAGACTTGTTGCCCAATTTCACAACACACCAGCTTCACGCTCTAACTAAATAAATGTCTAGCAATGTGTAAAATTGTCAACGGAGACAGAACTCGCTCAAGTATTCAAGTTATTATTTACGGTTGATGGCATTTATGTTTGAGCTAACTTCATTTTCAGATTTAGAGTATAATTTAAATTGCAACCTGACGTAAACTATAAGGTGAATTACTACAGAATTTGTAACTAATTTTCGTTTTAGTAAACTGTCGCTTTGAAATTATTAGAGAGTTGCAAATTATCTGAAACTAAGTCTATAATTATTTAAACTTCATGTACAAGGGTGGTTCATAGGCGGACTTAATGCCACAAGGCATTCTCTACCAGTCAACCTTTGGGTCAAATAGGATAGCATTGTGATAGAGTACAACAAAAATAAATAAGAAAAATACCATTTTGCAAGCAACAATTAAAAACCAGACCTTTAGTCCAGTGTTTAGTGTAGTTTAGAAACCATCTTTAGTCTTCATTTTCAATTAATGAGGTACTCATCTTCTACCCATAATGCTATAACTTTCTAATATTAAAGCCGAACCCTCCAAAATACAGGTAATGTCAGTAAACGGCCGTAACATAATAAACAATGGAAGAGCCACAACACAGCCACATGTTACTCCATTAAAGGCTTATGAGGGATATTCAAAGAAGGCATTAGCAGATTACGAGCATAATGCAGGCATATGCAGGGATAACACTACTTCAACTTCAAAAGGTGGTTAAATATGTAGGATTGTGGGCTAATGTTATTGTTCACAGGTTAGGTTAGACGACACAGTGCAAATCTGGAAGTTTATCATACATTAAGTACTTTTGGTTGGGATAGTACGAATGGTAGAATTTTGTTATTATGACATCTAAACGTGAATTTAAAATGTTTGAGTCATTGTAAACCTTTGGTACATTAACAAACATGAACTGACGCCTTTTACCCATGAGGGTAGGCAGACACATTAGCTTGCATTACATTTTTAAATGAACACTTTCAGTGTCCGCGAAGCAGAGACAATAGCTAAACAATCGCCCAGAATGTTAATCATTTGGTTTATGGAACAGGAAAAGAGTTCGTTATTAGTCATTTTACTTGCATAATTTATGAGAAAATTCTTTGAATTTATAGGAGTAAGTTGTTTTGCGCAAAATCATATTAAAAAAAAAAAAAGCCTTTAATTGTACCATAAATACACAGAACATATAAACTTAATTAATCGTAGTTGTAACAAATCGTTTTAGCATTATAGTTTTAACATTATATGAATTATCAACCATACAATATCAACATTACATTACATTATGAGCATTTCATTATTAACATTTCATTCATACATTCATTTCATTAAGTACATCAATTTCATAACATTACATCCTTTTTATTTTGTGACATTCATTTTAATTACACTAATTTAATTACATTCATGCATTATTTTATTTTTTTACTTTCATTTATGGAAGTCGCCTCTGCGGCGTAGGCTTCCACTCCACGATTTTCTTTGTCCATCTTTCATTTTCCATTCTACAGATTCTTTCTATTAGGTCCGTTATTCTAGTTTTTTTCCTTATATCCTCGTTAGTCATTCTGTCAGACAATCTTATGCCCAACATGCCTCTCTCCATTTTCCTTTGCATGACAGAGAGTTTGTGCTCGTCTGCTTTCCGCAGTGACCATGTTCACTTTGTGGCATCCATAAGTGAGGCACGGAAGGATCGCTTTCTCGTATAACTTACTTTTCAACTTCACGTTTATATGGGTGTTCTTCATAATTTCTTTGAAACTCCAGTACTTTTTCAATGATATTGCTATTCTCCTGTTTATCTGTTTTTCAGTTTGGTCTTCAAATGAAATGGATTGTCCTAAATAGATGTATTCTTTAACGTATTCTATTCCTTTGTATGCAAAATTATATTATACAACTTTAAATCAGTTCGTAAACTACAGACATCAGTCCATAGACTGCTGACCACCAGCCACGTAGCCACCGCAAGCCCCTACTTATACACGCAACTCCAACAGTTTCTTACACAATCAATCTTTACGTAAACTCAAACCACGTTGATTTATATAAGATGATAACCGTTCACAATTTGATCCGGCACATTAATCCTTTACCGTGTCCCGGGGGAAATAACGAGAGCAGATGAACTCCGTACCTATGTAATTAAAACGACTAATGTCCGACTATTATTGGCGCTCTGGCGCGGAATGGAGGACTGTCACGATGTTGGTGCTGAAAATTTTGGTGGTGTTGAACAAAATGTTGGCGTGATTTTTCGTGCCTGTGTATCAGTCTAGTTTGTTTTTTGTAAACCGTGTCGTTATTAAGAAAGTATTATTGAAATAGTAAATATTAACAAGACCTATGTTTTGACATTGCCTTAGAGCAAACCTACCTACTTGCTTTTCGTATTATAAGAAACGTTATAGAATACTTGAGTTAGAGTAAAATTATACAGTATATAACTTCACACGGCAGACGTTCCTTATTGCAAGGTACGCTAACCTTTTGCAGTAGCTGAATGGTGGCGCATTTGATCAAACATTGGATCTAATACTTGGTTGTCTGATTAGCGTGCTGCTAGCTGTTTAGTTGTCCAATTTTATGGATGAGCCAGTACTCGCTTTGTTGCGTAAACATGTCGGCTTTACTTACAGATGCGGTGTAACCGCGAGGTGCGGTGTGCGTCAGGCACACGCGTCGGTTACACTATTGGAATAGGTGTAGTGTACGATACGCACGTTATCTGTGAGTCGTAGTGTTTATTCAACAGTGATGATAGAGGTGGCTGCGTGTTGGGGCAGGAGGATATTCGCATTTGTGTGTATAAGGTAGAGAGACCGGAATCTCAATCCATTTAGTGAGGTATTGGAATTATTAGGATGAAAAACCACATAAACCAAACAATAAGCAAACTGGAATTTAAAAATAACATCGCTTTGAAAATGAATAGCTACTATGTAAAGCGAAACTTCTGATTTAAAACATGAATTGATTATTTTTGTTTCCAATAGCAGTAACAGGACAAGCCAAATAGAACTTTCTAAACAAACAATAAGCGTTCCTAATCATCTCAATTGCTAGAAAGATAGATGATGATGAGTGTATAGTAGAAAATGAATCTTCAGACCAGGATTCCTAACGCTATTACAGAAATAATGTCCTTTAAGAACACAAAATTGCCACCTGCCCAGGAGTTTTACAGAACTCAATTTTAACAGCTGTACATACAGTCAGTAAAGCAATGAGCATCAAAATAACATTTCCACGCCTTGCTGGTTTGTTTTCATAAGTAACTTAATACTTTTTACTTTTCTCGGGAGCAGTGTGCCAATAAATGCAGCGTCTTTCTTTTTTTAATGAAACACAAGCATTGACGATGTTTATATCTTTATGTACGTACATATACTATGTAACAAGCAAACAATCTCAAAAACCAATATACTCATTCTGTTTGAATTTTATTTTCAAACTCTGTGTTCTGTGAGATAAATAATTTGAAATTTAAAATGTAAAATATGTACAAATGCCAACGACAGCTCGGGTTCAATGCTCTCAGCTCAAGAAGCATGTTACTGACGTTTAATATATTCAAAATCTAGAAAAAAATATCGCGTATGGAAATGTATGAATATGATTTGATCTGAAATTGCATATTGATTGATCATGCCTATCCGTTGCTGCTTTTATACATTCAAAATGTCGTTGAGTTTTAATCGACTTATAATGGAGATACCCACCACTAACCCTTAACTTCTTTTTTCTTGTGGTCCCAAAATACAACTTAAAAATATTATTTTTGTATATAAAGGTGGAATCTGGGACCGCGGTCTCGGTCCCAAAAGCCCCACAACCCATACTAACTAGGTCCCTATACAATTTTGTTTACGATCGCCAACTTTTGAACGTCAAACCTTACAAGGAAATATAATGTATTCTATGTAGTAAACCATTTGCAAATGTAGTTTAGTAATGGATATGAAACTCCATAATTACTTTTCTCGATCACGATTCTAGCATCCCTGTAGCCAAGGTTCCGCTCATCAGGCAGTGAGGCAGCCGGCGACCATTACTACTCACATGACACAGTATTATTTAGTACCTATTCCGGTACATCGTCTTTTTTACGGCAACCTTATTTATGTGGCCCCCGAGCGGCTGGGGCCCGTGCGGCCCACGGCCCATATCTGCGACGATCCATCACGGGAACGAGCGATATCGAGACACAGCGCATGACAAACGATCCATGTTTCACGCAAATGTACGCCGTGACAATAATAGCACCACTTAACGTGTCACACACTCACACAACGCCGCTGGGTGCAAATGTACTGGAATTAGATTCCACTACAATTGGAATCTATTTCTAGATTTTCGGGCTGGCTGCTGAATTTGTCTGGTAATAATGAATGTAGTGCATGCTCAGGGAATTGCAGCTGTCTGTTCGATGCAGTTATTTGCCGACCTTAAAATGTCCAATCCTATAATTATTTGATAATAATAAATGGAAATTATTCACTATGACTTAATTGAACCTCTATCTGAGTGAAACGCTATCCGAAATAATTTTGGAATGGTATCAAATAAAGTACGATGCTTTGATCAGCGCAATGATCTTACAAACCACTGCTACTTTTAATTCAATTTCAGGAAAATATTACATAATAATAGGTTACATATACGAACTACTGCGCGGGGCACAGTTACAAACTTCCCTATAAGCTTCTTATAGAATCATGTCTTCTCTTAACTTTCTTTTCACATTATTACGCGTTCGATCTGCAGACATGTGTTGACACCCCGCAGCGCCATCGACAAGATCAAATTTGTACATTCAAAAATTCTACTAGAATACTCACAACCTATTATTTTGTCTTTTAAAACTCACTCACACATCACTAACTGATAGCTAGTCGAACTTTTAACAAATCGTTATATTTCCCAACTATGTCGGGGTCATCATCCAGTCTTACATGGAGCGACTGGCTAAGCGACCTACACTCTACCACCTGGGTAGCATCATCCAGTCTTACATGGAGCGACTGGCTAAGCGACCTACACTCTACCACCTGGGTAGCATCATCCAGTCTTACATGGAGCGACTGGCTAAGCGACCTACACTCTACCACCTGGGTAGCATCATCCAGTCTTACATGGAGCGACTGGCTAAGCGACCTACACTCTACCACCTGGGTAGCATCATCCAGTCTTACATGGAGCGACTGGCTAAGCGACCTACACTCTACCACCTGGGTAGCATCATCCAGTCTTACATGGAGCGACTGGCTAAGCGACCTACACTCTACCACCTGGGTAGCATCATCCAGTCTTACATGGAGCGACTGGCTAAGCGACCTACACTCTACCACCTGGGTAGCATCATCCAGTCTTACATGGAGCGACTGGCTAAGCGACCTACACTCTACCACCTGGGTAGCATCATCCAGTCTTACATGGAGCGACTGGCTAAGCGACCTACACTCTACCACCTGGGTAGCATCATCCAGTCTTACATGGAGCGACTGGCTAAGCGACCTACACTCTACCACCTGGGTAGCATCATCCAGTCTTACATGGAGCGACTGGCTAAGCGACCTACACTCTACCACCTGGGTAGCATCATCCAGTCTTACATGGAGCGACTGGCTAAGCGACCTACACTCTACCACCTGGGTAGCATCATCCAGTCTTACATGGAGCGACTGGCTAAGCGACCTACACTCTACCACCTGGGTAGCATCATCCAGTCTTACATGGAGCGACTGGCTAAGCGACCTACACTCTACCACCTGGGTAGCATCATCCAGTCTTACATGGAGCGACTGGCTAAGCGACCTACACTCTACCACCTGGGTAGCATCATCCAGTCTTACATGGAGCGACTGGCTAAGCGACCTACACTCTACCACCTGGGTAGCATCATCCAGTCTTACATGGAGCGACTGGCTAAGCGACCTACACTCTACCACCTGGGTAGCATCATCCAGTCTTACATGGAGCGACTGGCTAAGCGACCTACACTCTACCACCTGGGTAGCATCATCCAGTCTTACATGGAGCGACTGGCTAAGCGAGCTACACTCTACCACCTGGGTAGCATCATCCAGTCTTACATGGAGCGACTGGCTAAGCGAGCTACACTCTACCACCTGGGTAGCATCATCCAGTCTTACATGGAGCGACTGGCTAAGCGACCTACACTCTACCACCTGGGTAGCATCATCCAGTCTTACATGGAGCGACTGGCTAAGCGAGCTACACTCTACCACCTGGGTAGCATCATCCAGTCTTACATGGAGCGACTGGCTAAGCGAGCTACACTCTACCACCTGGGTAGCATCATCCAGTCTTACATGGAGCGACTGGCTAAGCGAGCTACACTCTACCACCTGGGTAGCATCATCCAGTCTTACATGGAGCGACTGGCTAAGCGACCTACACTCTACCACCTGGGTAGCATCATCCAGTCTTACATGGAGCGACTGGCTAAGCGAGCTACACTCTACCACCTGGGTAGCACGATACAGTTAGATAAGAATGGTTGTCAGAATTTCATACTTTTGATGAAGTAACCGTGACGACTGTCAAAGATATAATTAGTCAATCAGCGGACCCAAAAACTTTAACAATCCTTGATTTAAAAAGATTTAGCGTTCATAACGCTTTTAAAAATGACTTTGGTCCCCAGAAAATGTCACCCACCCGTAACTTCAGAAACCGTTTAGAGGGGTGTTTAGTCTGAACGGACCAAATCGAATGGACCGCGGTACGTTCGGACGTAGACAAAAAATGTTTACGTCCGAACGGACCGGTGTCGAAAAAAAAAACAAATGAAAAAACTTCATCAAGTACATTGGGGTGCAAAAGTTAAAAAAATGAAATAAAATGTTAATTTATTGCCCGACTACGGCGAAGCCAAAATGAAGGGTTATAATTGACTTTGATGAATTATAACAGTCTTTTTAATTATTATCATTTATTTATTATTTCAGATTTGTATTATCTTCTTTAGAAAAACAATCAATTATGGGTCGTCTCGTACACGTCACAAAAAGTACTAGGCAAGCATACTAGTTGACCGATTCTTAAAATAAATACCACCTTGAACTGGATACCCACCGTACTTCTGGTGGTACGGTGGGTTATTTCAAAGTTAAACGATAACGCCAGGTAATAGTGCTGTATTTTTTTAATCTTCTATGGGCGGCATGGGCACCGTGCCGTAGGCCGACGAAGGAGGCTGGCGGAGCACCGGGCACCCGGCACTTCGGGGACAGAAGTCAAAGAGTGTTATTTACGAAGTTTTCGCGAAGCGAGCGCGCGTCATGGAGTCGTAGCAGGTTCTAAATTTGCTTATATCTCGAAAACTCTTGCTACTAGAGGGTCAGAAGTGGTTGTAACTAGTGTTAAAACTATTTACTTGGTGGTATCGATTAACTTTAAAACACCCACCGTACCACCAGGGGTACGGCCAGGGGTACGGTGGGTCTGCAGTGCCTTGAACTCATGCCAGCCTAGTACTTTTTCGGCTACCTAAGCATAGTACTTTTTGGGGTACATGACCGATTTTTAAAATAAATACCACCTTGAACTCATGCCAGCCTAGTACTTTTTTGGGTGGATCTGGGACTTTTACGCGAAAGACATTTGCGCGAAGGACACTTGCGCGAACCCACTTGCACGAATAGACTTTTGCGCGATTGGACTTTTGGCCACTGAGGTTTACTCTATAGAGGATGTAAAACACCTCTTAACGAAGCCGAAAGGCACTTGTTTTCCTCGTCATTGCGATCATTTTTTGTTCTACACCATACCTACCATACCTTCTAGTTACGGAGATATTGGGAGTCAAAGTTCCAACTTTTTGACAAGTTTTTTTTTAAATACAAGTTTTTAATGAAAGATTTTTACTTTATATACCTCCACGACCCCCGTACTATTTAATCCATCCATCAGTACGATGTTTTGAGTGCGTTACATTGAGTTCTACCACAAAACATGTTTCCCAGCAATAATTTTTGCGTAAAGTTACATAATTTGATGTACAGAATGCTTGGTTGACGGCTTCGTGATGAGGTCTTTTACACCCTGTATGGAGTAAACATAACATCACGCCTGTTATTACTTGAAGGTGGAAAATTTCTGTTTTTCCAAAATGGTGTCCTTTTGGTGGTTTTCGGGATCGCTGATAACGAAATTAAATTAAAATCCAAAATGGTGCCGAGGAAAATTTCGAACTGGTTCTTATCGCACTACGATTAGGTTCAACATGCAATGTATTTCACACACGTGCGTTTTTTCCAATTTTCCAACACGTGTGCGGGAATGAAAATTGCCATAGATAAATTAGTCCAAATTGGTTCAATGTATATAGTCGGCGGTGATTGTTTTTTTTTAATCTCGGCAAAGAGATATGCGTCTTTACGGGGTTCATATTTTTTGAATATTTAAATAATGTTTATAAATAGAATATCAGCAAAAATTATGGTTATTAAAATAAAAAAAAAAACGTTTATGAACAAATTAACATTTATTTCTGTTCTAAACTCAAACTTATTTGAATTTTCTATTTTTCATATTAGGCTGTTTAGCAGCTTTATACCTTTGCTTCTCTTTCAACCTGGTGAAAGCAAAGCGCGGAAATTTAACTCATAGTTTCTTAATAATTCATGACATAAATATTTGTCGTTTTTATTTTATTTCTTCAAAAGTGTATTGAAAAACGTCGTTTGATACACGTGGACATTTGTTAATTGCAGTTCTCGGCTCAATAACACCCTCCCCTACGGCTCGGGTGTCAATTCCGCCTCGAATACAACAACAAACTTTCTCCGTGTGATACCAAAATGTAAAATTTTTTAAGGGGGTAAAATATGAGAAAATGAAAGTTTGCATGAAACTCCGTCATTTTTGAAGTTTCAAAAAAGTGACACAGTATATATTTTATTTCTAACCATGCATGAGCTCATATACCATTTTTCAGAATTCTAACTCCAAAAATGAAGAAATTGCATACAAACTTTCATCCCCTATTTTACGCTCATTAAGAATGTTTTTTTTTTAATTCGTTTGAAAACTAGCCAAGTCAGACCTTAGGCTTCAATATGTGTCGGGGCCGTCGGCGGCCACGCGGTGGCCCCCGGCCACTGTAGGCGCGGGTCTGTGGACGGTGAGAAATGGACTAGCTCGCCGTCGGTCCGTCTTATGACGACAGGCCCTGAAAAAATGGCTTTAATATATTATCCTATAAGTTATAAGAACAACAACAACATGCGTGAGCAATGACAACTACAACAGTGTATGCGACTGTCCCTTTAAACTTATTATTGTTTATTCATTTGTTTTATTTGACACCGGTCCGTTCGGACGTAAACATTTTTTGTCTACGTCTGAACGGACCAAAATGAATTGACAGCGGTCCGTTCAGACTAAACACCCGTTTAGAGACATTAATTAAATCTTTTCGAACTCGTCGCGTGGCCACGTCCTGCCAATTAGCGTGTGGAGTGAGGCAGAACTTTTATCGAGTGGGTTTTATGTGTGGCGCGGGCCATGCTGCTGGAAAGTCGTGCCGACTTGCCTTGGTGGCCGACTCGATATAATTGACTCAACGGCGTCGTCTGTGATAACGAGGAGCGATGTGGGGCGGATTATGAACTTTGGTAGCCGTTTTGATTTTAATGGTAATATTGATTGTGGATTGAAAGATATGTTAACACGATTTTTTTAATAAATTACATTTTAACACAGTGTTCTTATGCTGATTTTTACTACTACATTGGGGTTCCTGAAAGTTTTGTCGACACGAAAAAGACAAAAACAAGTTGTAATGCCCAACTAATGACTAATTCGCAAAGTTGGTAGTTCCAGTGTTTCCACTGGTAGGGCAGCTGACAGTGTGTCAGCGACTCGGCGCTCGCTCGGCGGTGGCGAGTGTTTCATCTCGCGCCAAGCACGAATCGGAAACGAATCAATTTGTCCTTTGTGAGCATTTCACTCCGGAATATTTCTGCTTAAAACTCCGCCGTTCTAATGCAAATGTTGAATTGGCGACTGTCGACTCAGTGAGCACTGTGAGCAGGCGACTTGGTGTGCGGGCCACTCGCTTTTATTATTGAATCCGCCGTGAAGCGGATCGAAGCTCACAAATAAGTAACGTCGCCATTCAATTAGTGTGAAGTATCGCTTGCTGCAGCGACTCTGTTATGGATTTCCATTTTTCATTCTGCTTACGAACGAGTGACCCATTTTAACTAACGATTAGAGCGTGGAAATCAAGAATTCTGACATTAAAAGGTTGAACTGCTCTTGGATGCAGTCCAAAGGGGGTGAATGAAATAAAAAGTATTTAGGGGTCACTGTGGGTGTTTATCGAGGGGCGGCGTATCGGTGCACGGTAAGACGTCGTTGCGGTGCATTGTGCGAGGGTAGCGGGGGGGCTCATTCTGGTGTACAAGTGCACGGCTGTGTGCACGGACTGCGCACGTCTCACACGCCGCACGCGCCGCGTACTCGCTGCCAGGCGACTATTACTATGGCTACGCGCCGCTCACAAAATGTTCATCTGAGTGGTCGAACTCCTTCTCACGACCTAGATTCCTTGGTTATAGAGTAGGATCAATCGTCTTAATCTATGTATACTAGGGCTAAAATATTTGCTCCCGTTTTTCTCTTGGTAGCAAGACGTACATAATAAAATTAGTTCAGATGGGTGGCCCCCCTGAGTCGTAAAGAAGCAATAAGGAAAATGGCACTTACTGGCGGCTCGGGGACACTGAATTAAAATTGTCTCTCGTCATACGAACAATCATAACCACGCGACGTCAACACATTTTCCCTTTTTATAACTTTTTCTTGTAATTGTTTCAGGTAAGCTATCTTGTTCCGGTTACAAAGAAGCAAGTTACGAGGTTAAAACGCATGCCATTATAATATTCCTACAACGAACATTCTTGAAAACTTTTCACAAAAGTTTCACTATCACGTAATAAAAACTCTCATCAAAGAAAATCCCGCAAAAGAAAAACTGTTAAGATGCGGATCTACTGTTATTGGTCCTCTAACTCAGTTCAACACAAACTCGTGGATCAAAGGTTTCACAAATATTGGCAAACATATTGGTAACCAACGTGCAAGGCCGCCAACTATTAATATCGACACAAAAGGTTCGGCAACAAGGTAAAGTAACTGCGTTTATTTTTACTGGGCCCTCTTTATCTTTAGTAAAAACATGTTATTTTATTATTATGGAAAGATTACCCTTTTGTTGTAGGTTTTATCGATAATGTTGATCGTTTAGGGTTCGTGAAAACGATTAACTGAACCGTTTTGGGATAAAACTTCAGTTTTAAGGATCAAATTGTTTGCTTAGGCCTTAACAATATTTTTTATATCTGCCAACATATTTTCTGTCATGATAAGTTTTTGCCTTAAATTCAAAGTAGCTTTATACTTTTAGACTAATACTTTTGACTTAAAAACTTGGTATTTCTTTGTTAGTTATGTATCGATTTGTTTTTGTTTCTGTGCCTCCAAAATAATGTCAGTTTTGCTCTGAATGTTTCGTACTCAAAGATAATTAAGTTTCTATCGTTAGCTGTTTGCTTAGCGTACATATTTATATGTGACCGACATTCAGATGGAGGTTTTATTAAAAATCTGTGGCTAAGAGATAAACTAAGAGAACAAATCAATGGAAAACTTATATTTACCGAGCCCGCAGCGAGCCAGCTTCTAACATCTTAGCAGGAGCTTGGGACACAGCCGGTTCACACATAAAACTTATATTTATCGAACCCCCAGCGAGCCAGCTTTTAATTTCTTAGCAGGAGCTTGGGACACAGCCGGTTCACACATAAAACTTATATTTACCGAGCCTGCAGCGAGCCAGCTTCTAACATCTTAGCAGGAGCTTGGGACACAGCCGGTTCACACATAAAACTTATATTTACCGAACCCGCAGAGAGCCAGCTTCTAACATCTTAGCAGGAGCTTGGGACACAGCCGGTTCACACATAAACGAAACGGAGTGGCAAAATTCACTGAAGAAATAAATTGGTTAACTTAAGAAGGTATTTACACAGCAATGTAAACACTTACAAATATTAAAAGAATACTACCATATGTATAGACTACTATAGAACAAAAAAACGTTCATTACGTTTCGTAAATACTATGCTTGATACCTATTAGGTCTGTTAAAATCATAGAGTCAGAACCCGGTCTTCCTCACAGTCATAACCGCCGTAGAAACAATAACCTGCGCAGCGATACCTAAGACCTCGTTATTTATATGTACTTACAATCTAAAACAAAAGACACTCTCCCCGAATCTCCTCTCCTCTCAACGAACTCGATTACTTAAAATTTCCGTCGCCCGGAAACTAATAATCACTTTAGATTTCTATCGAGTGCGCTAAAAAAGATGAAGTAAGGCTGTGATAGTCCCCGACGCCCCGCTGAACATTGAACTATTTCAGAGGCGCGGAACAAAAGCTTTGTCCTCGGAGACTGTTGAAGTAATTGATGGTATCTGGGATACGGATGTTTTTCGCTACAACCAGGCGGTGTGGAAGTGCAGAAGGATAACGGATAATAGATGAATTAGTAACACATTTTTTTGTTTTGTTATCGAGGTCTACATTCAGATAGTGATAAAAAAATTACTTGATCACACAAACGTTAACTCACGCCTTTACCCGAGGAAATAGATAGAAGCTGTGAGAAAGTTTTTGCTACGACCTTTACACACCTTTATACATCCGGTTATACCGGATGCGACTACTACGCATCTGACAGACAGAGCTTCAATACAAAATAGTTGGCAACTAGCTTTCAGCATACATTCTTGAGAATAGGTGTAAATACTTAGGGCACGCCACAATAGTGGCGGTAAGTCCCCTCTTTGAGGAGTGGCTTGAGAGACGCCACGGCGTCCTCACCTTCCGCCTGACGCAGGTCCTCACCGGACACGGTGTTTTCGGGAGGTTCCTGCACCGAATCGGGCGGGAGGAAACGCCCGGGTGTTTCCACTGCGAGGATCGACCGGAGGACACGGTGGAGCACACGGTGGAGGTGTGCCCCGCGTGGGCGGAGCACCGCCGTGTCCTCGAAGCGGCGATTGGCGGCGGCGACCTCTCGCGTCCGGCCCTGGTGCAAGCCATGGTCCGGAGCGAGACGGAATGGGACGCCGTCACCTCCTTCTGCGAAGCAGTAATGCTAGAGAAGGAGGTGGCGGAACGTGAGAGGGAGAGAACCTCACAGCGTCCCGGCCGCCGCGGGAGACGCCCCGGGCGTCGGGGGCCACCACGTGGCCCCCGGCCACCGTAGGCGCGGGCCTGTGGACGGTGGGCTATGGGCTAGCTCGCCGTCCGTCCGTCTCATGACGACAGGCCGTGTCGACGGCGCGTACGTGTTCCACGCGCGCCTCAAAGAGAGTCAGCAAAAAGGAAGGGGTCCGAAAGGACCGATGCCTGCCGGGGTTGCGGGACTATTCGAAAGAGATACCGTGGCCCCGGAACACAAAGGGCGATGAAGGAACATGGATGGGTTTTAGTCAGTAAAAGTCTGACACTCCCTCCTGCTCCGCCCAGAGCGGGAGAAGTCATTTGATGATTTCCCATCCGAAAAAAAAAAAAAAAAAAAAAAAGGTGTAAATACTTCCGCAAAATTAACGTTTACGTTTTACGAAAATCACGATTGCATAACTCTTTGGTATAACTTCCCTATATTTTGAGCCCCCCTGCCATGAGAGGCTTCCATGCAAGTATGCCAGTGAAGCCCGGCGAAAATGTCCCGGCTGTCAATTCCAGATCTTTGACAGTCAAAAGCCCAAAAGTCTGACAACTTGTCTTACCAAAAGGTATCGTATTACTCATTACTACCTGGGTTGTGGAGGCCATATAGGTCACTCCATGTAAAAAGTGACCTTTAAATAGTTGGGAAAAGACTAGGCACATGTTATAGTATAAGTAATTAACGACCAATACCGGCAACAATACCGAGCGGTCAAGTTTGGGATTGTTTCAGCTGCTCTACCAGCACTGAGTTTTCTTACACTATTTCTTTGTTAACCTACCTCAGAGTGGTCCTTCCACACGTCTCCGCCGCGTGGCAGCACCGTCTGGTTGACAAGCGCTTTGTGCGGACGGAAAGATCTCCATTGTTTCCGAACGCGATTTGCATTGATTGCCGAGAGAGAGGACGCTAGTCGCTAAGTAAACACCTAATGGTGCTCGCTGGATATTGACGTCGGCGACTGTAGATTGAATAAACTTATACCGATCTAGACTTTAACTGATGTTTACTAGCTGGTCACTCAACCTCATCTGAACAATTAGTTGTGTCGGAACCGCTGCGCCGCATGATCAGCCGGCTCTTTAGTAAGCCTGTAATGTTCCCTAACCGAATGATGATACGAACAATGGACCGTAACCCACCACGCTGGCTCATTGTGGATTGGTACTTGATAGAGGTCTTCGATTTGTTGGGTCTAGGACATACTGGTTTCCTCACTATAGATGTTTTAATTCACCGATTTGAGAGCAGTGATGAAACAAATTACACAAAGTAACGTCTTTCACCCACGGCTCTCATCTCGTACTGCGGGGCAACTATCTACCACTGCGTCACCACTGCTCTCTTCACTGTGCATGTGTGCTGTATTTGAGTAAAGATTCTGTGGGTTATAACGCATAGGTACAAAACAGATATACTTTAGGTTTACGTAAATTTAACTTTTTTCAGACTATTTATAATAAAATTAAATGATTATCATACATACAGTTAATTAGTAGTTAATGAATAATGGCATAACTTTATTTTATTAATAATTTTTAACATATAAATTCTGTTCTGCGGCATGTATGTGTGAATTAATTTAATAACGTTATTATAATTGATTGTGACTATTCCGGGACCGTGGGGCGTTACGAGCCGCTTGTAATTACTGACAATCAATTAGCTAACCGCTGTTAATCTGAATGTAACATTACCCCATACCCCGGGGTATCGAGGTTCAACTAATGTAAATAGATTACCTATCTATTTACATTAGTTGAACCTCGATACCCCGATAACTTCACAAAAACAGAAAAAAACAACAGTCTAAATAAAATAAAATGAAAATCGTAGGTATCTACTCAATTCACTGAAAATACATACAAAGTCCAATCTCACAAATAAAATTTTACGTGATAAAGTTCGATGACCTGCCCGCGTATTACCTGAACACTGCATAATGTATACACAGAGTATACAGAATGCCAACTTCTGACAACTTGCTGATGGCCCTACTCCTGTCCCATGATTGGGTCAGCGCGATACTTTTGTTTCGTTCTCCAATTTTTTTTTTTTTTATCGGATTGGTAATCATCAAATGACTCCTCCCGCTCTAGGCGGAGCAGGAGGGAGTGTCAGACTTTTACTGACTAAAACCCATCCATGTTCCTTCATCGCCCTTTGTGTTCCGGGGTCACGGTATCTCTTTCGAACAGTCCCGCAGCCCCGGTTTTCGTTCTCCCTTGGTATTCGTCGCTCTAGTAATAAATTATAAAAAGTATGTAATTACTACTTGAACAGTGGCTGCTCTGTAAAACTGAAAATTGCAGTGCCAAAGAAGGAGATAAAAAGAATAAAATCAAGGAACACAATAGAATCCACTAAAAGTTACACCGCACGCCAAATCATTAGACATAAAATGTCACTTACGGGATAACTTCCCGTAAATGATATATGAAGTATAGCTATGAACCGTAAAAGCTTAAAACAGTGTCCAAATCGTTAGAGCCCACAGAGCACAAAATATCCGCACACGTACGTAACTAATAAAATTCGTGGTGATGAAAGTATGTGGAGCGCATAACTTCTATCCCAGACCGCCAGTCTTTACGTCACTTGTACTCTGTCTCTGTTTGGCATCCGAGACCTAAGCCCTGGTATGGACCGTCACCTTTTCCTAATGAAACTGCTGATATTCTTGCACAGTGGACTTTTTGTATCGTTGTGTTTGTATTGTGTTGTACCGCTGTTCAACAAACGGAATTAAATTCCAGCAGAATTACAGGGGCCATCAACACTGGCTGTTGATTGAGGGAAAGCAATATGAAGCGAAAACAAACAGACAGCTTTCAACCCTATCGCTTTTTAAAACAATAACATATTTGCAAGGAACTGTATTATAGCTGGCGACATCAAATGTTTGCACTTTTGAATGCATTGACTGGCGTTTCAGACTTAGGTTAAGATACTCTCATCCCTTACAAAAGTTTAGAGAATTTTATAAATTAGTTATACTGAAATATCAGTAAATATTTCACCCCGGGTTAATTCAAATCAAAGTTTGGAAGCCTACCTACTGTTAAAAGAAACAAATCCGCAACGGATGAAACTGAAAACCGACCCCCAACTCTTTTAAAGTGCTAGCCTGATAACGATAATTAGATGAACGCGAAACAAAAACAATAGCCAACAAGTATGGGGGTGTAAATGGGCAATAAGGGGGTGTAAATAGAGGGGAGGGGTTATTATCATCTGACGTAGAACTCCTTAATGTCAGTAATAAGCGCTGAGAGGCGCATCCCCCGACTAATGCTGGGGTTACCTACTTAAGATGAGGAATAAAAAAGGGAAAGGCCGAAACACATTGCGATGAACAACTTACTCCTCATTTTCAGTGAGTAGACAAATAGAGCAGTCTAATAGTGATTACTTACTTGGATGGGTATGGCAACGTTCAGCTTGATAAGCCGACGCACTGTTAAGATTCTCAAATTTAGGTCCTTCAAAACATCCTTTAAATCGTACGTAGAAGCTTTCCATATATTAAAATAATAAACTTGGAGTAAAGATACAACCAGTATATTCTTCAGGTTTAGTTGGACCTTACAGAGTGCATGTTATTTCAAGCAGTAACTAAGAAAAGTAAGTGATGATCTAGAAAGATAAGCTACCGAATTGATTCCACAACATTTCTATTTAGCGATCAGTGCTACTCTATCTAGATCTACTGCTATCTTCCTACTCTGTGACGAAAGTTTGTCACGCACACCAAATCGTTACCAATCCCATAGAATTAATAACGTTCCTATTGAAAGTTGTTATCGTCCGCCACAGAGAAGTAAGTCCGCTCTGATACTGTTATTACTGGGTTTTGTATTCATTCTTCAGTTCCGCGATGTTTTGTGTCCGGGATTCAGAAATCCGTTCAGCGATACGAGTACATTAGCTATCTTGTATTTGAATAGCTAAACTTTCTTACTGTTATCTTTATCTTTACTTTGAAGGCACACACACAGCATGAAGATTTCAAATGATCTTTTACCACCAGAAAAGTTTTATGATGAATAAGGGTCAAAATAATACAACTACTTTATATACAACACTGATGTTCATCACAACACTACCAGCTTCAATTCCAGATATTCCGTATTGAAATCTTGTGTTCCTACAAATTGAGTGGATATCAGAATGCCTAGCATTTTTTTAAAAGTAGGTAGTTGTCAGA
This sequence comes from Xestia sexstrigata, assembly GCA_941918905.2. Classification (NCBI taxonomy): domain Eukaryota; kingdom Metazoa; phylum Arthropoda; class Insecta; order Lepidoptera; family Noctuidae; genus Xestia; species Xestia sexstrigata. The sequence goes on along the minus strand of OW799201.2, from coordinate 778,774 downwards.
AACCATTGTTAACGTTTTGACACAAATGGCCGCGCCGTATCCAAACGCGTCAACACAACAACTTTCAGAAGAGTCATTCATCTACATTTTTAATACAAACCGACCTTTCACCCATCAGCTCCGACGCCATACTACCATAGAGCCTTGCGATTTGCGTCAAGCGACATGCTCGCGTCTGTTGTTTCCCTCGCGTAAGTACAGCTGCATCGCAAGTCGTGTCGCGCGTCGCGATGGCTCGTGGCATGCCCCGGAGCAGTGGTTCCAAACGTATGGTCCGCGGACCACCGGTGTTCGGTGTTAAAGGTTAAAATGTTATTAACTTCTACAGAAGATGCAAGCTTAACCTGACCTAATTGAATATAAGAGCCGAGGTGCTACAATTTTTTGACAATCTACTGACTTATTCCTTTTTCCGTATGAATGATTGCAAAAGTTTTCGAGTTCACTTCGATCGATTTTGTATCCTTCACTAACACCTTCCTTCACAAAGGTTTTTATCCTATTTTCCAACTTTTGCATTGTGTGAGTTAAAGAATCACCCCCTAGATATAATCCTATCGGTGTCCATGTTTATCTAGGACCTTAGGGCCCCTGCTAACAATAAAGACACCAAAGTGGTCCAAGAAAGGTTGGGAACCACTACTCTAGAGTATAGAGCATGAAAGTAGTTGTCGAGAGTCTAGACAACTACTTTAATTTGTTGTTTACTTACTCGCTGTCGCAATAAACATGTCGCTTGAGCGTGTATCTCGTGGCCAAACGGTCAAAGACAAAGTCAAAGCGCGTAGTGGATCTTGGATACACTGGCAATCCTAATACAGCGGTTTAATATCGCGATCCGCAGACTATAGCCAACTGAAGATGACATTATAACCGACGTCGTTCTAGACTCGGATCAGCGACTTAGTGGATCGGCGAGATGCTCAGCCGCTAGCGCTAATTGCTTTCATTTAATATTAAAACTAAGATATTATTTAGTTCCATTGGTAAATCCATTTGCTGTTGTTTTGATAGCGTTGCTAAATTTCTCTGTCAATTTCAATTTTGAATTCACTAATTTTATTGATACATTTCAGAAACTTGGAATACCAATCTAAATATGAATCGATTAGGTTAGATAATGTAAATTACCACTGTAATGTTGTTCGGTTAATGAATAAAACAGTTCGCTGAAGTATCTGGGGTTTATTCTTTATTTTATATGATCATTCAAACTTAGGGAAGACTTGATCTTTCTTCCCCTAGCTGGAAGAAAGAGCGGAAAAGGAACAGTGGCCAGGTGTGACCAGATTTACATTCGAGTTATCATTTTACAATTTAGTGTTGCCAATACAACTACTTTAATAAAAGAATAGTTATTTTTCAATCTATACTGAACTGTCTTCTTTAAGCCAATGCGAAAACTATCTCAGAAGTTATTGTCATGCCACAATACAAAACATTGTTATTCGAAAGCTTTTCGTATTTCCAATGACAAAATCCAATCGAGATAATAATCCAAGTTGCTCGATTGCCAATTTGCAAATGAAAGCGAAGCAAAGTGAAGTATGTTTTCCGAAGTTTGTGTCAACTTCCTTCACCGTCCCGATACTGTGTAAGCTATGTTCTTGGAACAATATGGCCGCCGCGAGCATACGTCGTCGGCATAAAGTTCATTCTTTACTACCATCACCAATTTGTATGGAAATTGTATGATTATAGCGTTGATAAGGATCGTGTATTGCGCCCTCCATGAGTTTCATTTTCTAGCCTCTTCTCGTGTATGTCTGTCTGTCTGTGACCGCGTCATCCGTCTAAACTACGCAATGGGCTTTGATTAGATTTTCTCCATCATATAGTTTTAGAGGATTTATTTGTGTTTTGTTTATTTGTGTGAGACACTCATAATTAACTTAGACTCCACACCACACATCTCGATACTGGCCCCCTTGTCAAGCAGGGGTGGATCCCAAGTGCCTTATAAAGACAAATAAGGGCACACGCACGGAAATAGTTTCAAAGGGTCGCCGTTACCGAAATCGGTAAGGAGGACTATATCATCTTCATCGGCCGTGTCCCAGCACCACTGCTGGGACACGGCCTCCTCTCAATGAGAGGAAATGGGCTATAATCCACCACGCGGGCCCAGTGCGGATTGGTAGATGTCACATGTCTTCAAATTGTTGGTTCTAGATCATGCCGGTTTCCTCACGATGTTTTCCTTCACCGTTTTGAAAGCAGTGGTGATGAAATAAATTACACAAAGTAATGCGCCTGTCTGGGTACGAACCCACGACTTGTTCGTAAGTCGGGGCCGCCACCACTGGAGGCTGTATAATAGGCTGGAGGACTATTTATATATATATATATATATATATAAAGACAAATGTAGTGTAAGTTCAGAATCTGTGATTTTTATTGCCTTCAGTATCTTCTGTTTGGACACATTTACATGAATCTTAAGCCACGCCAGCCCAACAAATAGCAAGAATGGTCCGTAATACTGCCGGACACCGGACAGTTCCGGACAGTGCCGGACAGGGTAGACAGGGGCGGTAAACGGGCGGCGGCAGCGGAATTTCATTAACAGCGTCCACCTGAGATATAGCCCGCATATACCACACACTTGCGGATGCTAATTCAAATACGACGGTGTAAAGGGTTTGTTATTAGAACTGCTTGCGTATGGATGTATGTGGTATTCTTTTCAGACCACGGCCTATGCACTGAATATTTCCAAAAAATAAGAATTAAAATCCCATTTAAAACATAGTTCGTTTTAGGGCAATATTTTGCTCCAGAAATTAGTACACATGACATTTAATAGATACAAAACACGATAAACTTTATTATGTCGAGCTTAATACTATGCAGCTCTTTATTGCCGTTACAATACAATAGTAGATCAGGTTATTCGCTCTAAAAAAATAATACTTAGTAACCTCCAATGAACACACTATAAACCACGGAAACAGTACAGACAATCTAAAATACCCACATTACTAACGTTTATTGAACTACGTTAGTTAGACTACTCAAATGATTGTGTAGGTAATACCGAATGCTGTCCGAGATACGGTGTCCGGGCTTCAGTGCGGACACTGTGGCGGACAGCGGCGACCGCGCACGGGAATCCACTTCCGTGTCCACTACACCTGAGAAGCGACCACTATTAATGCTGCGCTCGTTTGCTACCTACGGCAAATACAGACATCTTAAGGTGAACTTCACTTCTGAAACTGGACGCCAACGCCTTCTGTACAACTGAAGCGCGTTCATTCGCTGTAAATGTCATAATTTGTAGAATATTGCTAGTAGTATACCTAGGTATAAATATTCGTCATTGATTTGGACTACTTACCATCATTTACGAGATGTTTTTTGTATTACATCTAATTGGGAAATCATTACAATTGTGATGTATAAGCCATCCATGTCCATCGCTAGTGTAGCAAGCAGCTCTTGCCTAGTTAGATTGTCTGACTGGAGGTTGGCAAACAGCATTGAGCTAAGTTTGACGGCTTAGTTATGCTAGGTTCGTACTTGCAATGTTCCGATATTGAATGATCGGTTTAAATTTTGTTGCACCATAGAAGTATTTTTTTTACTGAAATCAAAACTTAACGTAGCCTGTGAAACTGCAGAAGGTAGCAATTATTTTAACGAAAACCTTATTTATTAATAAATATTAAGGTATAATTAAATTGGAGCCGTTACCGCCTGATTGAAATTACATTCAACCTTTAATGTTAAAGTTGATTTCGCAGAATAAATTCATTCGTAAAACATCAGACGCACTCAACCAAAATATGAAATCGTTCAATTTCTCTTAATGTGTTCAAATTGATTTTCATCTTTTGATAGAGACAATTTAATTTTTCTCAATATTGAAAGCCAGTGATCGAAATAAAATGATACAAATAACAAGTTAGTATTTGTGCTAATAAGGGCCATTTCATGCTTATCTTTCTCGCGTCTTTTTGTTTTTTTATCATAGATCAAAGGAAAGAGACGTAATTTGAAGCAAGTGGTACAATGTCAACGATGCTCCATTTACGAAATATTAAACTTTAAAATCTACATTTTTGGTGGGGCGTCACCCCCCTCTAAAAGCTAAACTGCTGGCTTGAAAATTTGGAAAAATTTATTCACGAAATCAACTTATAATTACCAAAACACTGTTCGCTTACATTCGACAACAAGCATTAACAAACATATAATATGGCGGCGCGGGGCACATGACTATGATGATGATTTCTACTCCCTGGTGTTTGTGCCAGGTAGTGTCTCCCCAGGGTGCGGAGGTGTGTGGGGGGGTAGGGCAAGGGTCGGGGGAGGGTGGTAATGGGGCAACATCGTCACCGCAACATGTAGCAAAGACTTAAGCGGACGATTTCCATTTGCGACCCTTCGCTATCAGCGAGTGTCGCGTCGCGCATTGATTTATGTAACAGATTTATATCGCGGTGCTCAGGTATAGTGGCATAATGCTAATGACTGTACTGAGTGCTGCCGTAGGTACTTACACTAAGTGAGACATAAGTACTGGTTTGTTGGAAGTTTAGCGGAGGTTCCTGTTTGTTTCACACCATAGATAAGAGACAATGATTGTAATATAAAAGATTTGAAGCATCTTTTGAAAATCACATCATTTCCGTGCATGTGCACTTATATCGTCTTCCAACTGTACTCGCAACAGTCGTTCAGATCAAAATAACACCATCCCAGCACAGAAGCACAACTATTCCTTAAGTGAATTCCTTTATATATTTCACAAAGTTTTCATAATAAAATGGAGCTACCGACCCGAAACAGAATACGGGAGTAATTCCAATCTACTGGCACAATCTCTTCGCTGGCTCGATGGAAAACAACGGGCTACAAGGTTGTTCGTAATCCCCGAGAACTGGACAAATCTGGAACGAAACGTTGTGGAGCAGTTGAACATAGAAACGAGATAAATTTTGTCTAGTCATCGAAATCTCGGCCTTTGGCACGAAAACTTAATCTTAGAAACCAATTCGGCAATAGGATCATGAAATAAAACCACTTAACCCCAGAAATGCTGTTGAAAAAATGTTTTGTAAATAATACACGCGCAGAGTGTTAACAACAGCTACTCACGAGGCAATATGGCGGCCGGACGAATCACCCAGTTACCTACGTATGTTAATAGGAATATTATCTCTTTGAGTCGCACCGTTTATCTCCGAGTATGAACTGCATAGACCTGGGAACCAATCGACTCAATGAGACGCAAATTGCAGCTATTCATTAGCTGCACCGGTCTTTAGAATTTATTAAACTACTCGAATTGACGATGCTTGGCGCGTGTAAAGGCTGAAAATACGAGTATGAGACAAATTGTAAATCGTGCCTGACGTGTAAAATAAGGTAATGATAAATTAAAGAGAAATAGAGGACTCGCCTGACATAGTCAGGTCCATGGGCGGCATCACCAGGTTAGGCACTAAACATATATACGATGAAGAATAAGACCGGACATAATATTTATAGCTCCTAATGTACTTATATGCAATAGAGTTCGGCTTTTTACAAAACTAACTTTATTTCCTGGCTGATAAATACCTTCCAGAAAAATATGCAACTAATCAAGTTCACATTTTTTTTTTTATTAATTTATAAAACGGCTACCTATACTTGTATTACAAGCGTAGGTATTATATTTTTCAGACATTCAAGAATTCACGATAAAATTTTATTAGCTGGGATCATAATAAATGAGATCAAACGCAATATATCTTATGTTATTGGACAGTATGACCGAGTGATCACTGTGTAGAGGACAGACAACCGACCGACTCGCACAGGCTGTAGAACTTACGTCTCACACATCGCGCATTATTAGAACTTGTTGTGTACCTATCGCACAATACTGCTGTGACAAGAATGCTATTTCATCTCAAGTGTGTCCCTGTCTTCAAAATATTACGGCTGATAAATTTGATAGTAATTGGAAGCTCTTTGATAAAATATTTAATAGTAGTAAAACACAGAATAGTTTCGCATAACGAACGCGCCCTTTTCATGTGAGTGTACCTACTCGCACTAAAGAAAGAAATATGACCTGTATCCTATAAAAGTCAAATGGATATTCGATATAGTTAAGTTTTTATGATAACTTTTAAAAGCCGAATCTCTTTGTAGAGCTCAGCCGAGTGAAGTGGCCAGCGCGCACTGCCTGGGCTGACGCGAATGCGCACGTCCGTATGTAGGGACTGCGTTCACTAAAAATGTAAAACTATGCGGAGCAGGACGTTATCCTGTTATTCAATTTGTCGTCGAATCGCAGGAGAGTTCTCCTCTATTTTAGTTTGTCGCCTCAATTTTTAATTTTGTTTGCGCACGGCATCCAAAACGGCAGTTTAAATTTCGTTTTCCGAATAGAATTTTTGTTTTAATAAATACGCCCAAGGAAGGAAATCTGAGGTGCGAAATCAGGGATTTGCTTTGAAATACTCGATTGTATTTGGCGAGTGGCTTGTGCCTGCGGCGGGGGGGTTCCAAGGCGAAGAGCTATCGGGGGAAGGGGCAAGTTGTCATGTAGACAGGGGATGTATGCAGTGGCGCGTGCACGTCTGGTTGCCGGCGGGCGCGGGCATGCGCGGCACGATGGACATTATATTAGTATTAACATATTATACAGTATTTCAACTAAGAACAAAAATTGTAATCGGTTCACGCCAACATGTCATATTTCATTATCGTTTTAAGTGTTCAGTAGTGCAATATAACAAAAAGTTTAGTTGACAACCCGAATACGGGTACCTCGTTTGATTTCACAAAAAGGGTCCGGAGTTGGTTTACTGTTTATTTGTATACAGTGGCATGGGGAAGCTCGCCACGTGAAACCATTGACGATGACATTAGCTGTCGCGGCCGCAACGCAAGCGTCGCCGTCGTCGCCTTTATTTTGTTTATTCAGGTGCCGTCCGTAACTCAGATATTTGCGAAAATTCTTTTGTAGAACATTTCTTACTGATTATTGTTACTCCATTGCTAATGGAGTAAAGGCACGAAAGATCAGGCCAATTGATATTTTATCAGATACGATATTCAAAGTTCTTCTCAAAAATAATGAACACCCACAACATACAACCTTTTGATCCGTTTTTCGTTGCCATAGTCCCAATTCAAAAACTTGTATCAATAAACCGACAGTCCTCCAAAAAGCCCATTACCATACAGGACAGGAGCAGACTTAAAAATCATTAACAAACGACAATCTGACAGTGCCATAATCCGACACCATTAGTGGTGTGACACACTAAACCGGCCGACACGATAATAGCGCCACCTGCCGGGATTAGGGCGCGGGCGACGCAGGGCGGCGAGCATGCATGTGTCGACTTAAGCACGAATGAACACGGCTTTGTCTGCAGAACACTCCTAATGACGTTTGTGCAAGGATTATGGTTTCCTGTAATTTATTTATCACAAAATTCTCTGTACTTTTAGTAAGAAAACACTGCTCAATGCCAGTAACAATAATAATTTCTAACATTAATGACCTCATGGAGGAATGGCAGGGCAAGGGGCTTCACGGACGCTTTTACCCGGCCCTACATGGCCCCGATGTAGACTTGTTAGCATCCGTATCCTGGCTGAGCTTTGGTGACCTCTTCGGGGAAACCGAAGGTTTTGTCTGTGCAATAATGGACGAAGTTATAATGACGAATAACTACCGGAAATACATTGTGAAAAATGGCGCGGTTGACATATGTCGGGCATGCCACCGTCCGGGAGAATCGATCCGACACATTATTTCTGGGTGTTCTAGTTTGGCTAACGGAGAGTACTTGCATAGACGCAACCTCGTTGCCAGGATTATCCACCAGCAACTTGTTTTGAAGTACAACCTTGTGGAATCAGAAGTGCCATACAATAAGTATGCGCCCGACCCAGTTCTCGATAGTGGTAATATCACGTTGTAGTGGGATCAACCTATCACCACTGACAGGACTTTTGTTGCCAATAGGTCTGACATTGTAGTGATAGATCGATTGGAGCGTCGCGCAATGATTGTTGATATAACGGTCCCGCATGACGAGAACCTCGTGAAAGCAGAGAAAAATAAACAATTCAAATATCTAGATCTGGCTCGCGAGGGTCTCTCACGTCCCAAATACGTGAATACAGCAGTCATTGTGCCGATAGTTGTGTCCGCCAATGGCTTAATAGCCAAGAGCCTCGACCAACATCTTAGGAGGCTCTCGCTTGGCAGCTCTTAGCAGATCAAGGGCTTGATTCAGAAAGCAGTGCTTCTGGACACGGCACGTATTGTTAAGAGGTTCCTCTCTCAAGAGCCCTCACCACCGGCAGCTCGGACCCTGTTTCCAGCGCTGGTGTGCTACAATTTTTTTATATTTTAAATATTTTTTAAAATTAATATTATAAAATGTAATTAATTTGTAAAGAAATAAATAAAGAAAATAATAATTTCTAACAAAAAAATGTGTTCATAATGCTGCGTTTAACAGATTGTGACATTATTATTATCACAAATTCTTCAATAAAGAACTGAACCATTGAAGAATTTGTTGTTGTTGTTTCACTTTCGTGATCGAATTAAGAAACCACATTCTGTAATTATTATAAGATAATAAAATACTATATATAATTTACAAACGAATTTACATATCCGCCACTGCTTTACTCGAATTTACCGTTACATATAGGTGTTTTTAAAAACAGAACTTTACAGTCACAAACATTGTACGAGCGTCTCGTTTGACTCGTGTAGCGCCCTCGGGGCCAAAGCCATCGCGTGTATCTAAGTAAAGTATTACAAACGACAAGTGACGAACACAAAAAACGCGCACCTCCGAACAACATAACGTGTTGTAGAAGACACACACGGCTCCCCCAGGACCAGGAACATCTCCGCAGATGTACGGCACAAATCAAAGATATGTGCTTCAACGACCACTTCGTGGGAAGTAAATTATTGGTCGATTGTGACCGCTTCATATAAGGTTTTTTGCTCGTAACCATTATGACACATAAGAGTCGGAGTCAGATAAACATCGATATCTTGAGAACGCTGAGCGCACGAGGATTTGTGGCAGATTGGACGGTGGGCTTACGAGACGGAGCACTAATTACATATTAACAAACCTGACCTCGGACCGAACACGGATCAAACAACACAATCCAGCTATCTGCAGCCGATGTCGAACACATGATGCTCCCATATCTCTGAAAGAAAACTGGGCATCTCTGGAATGATTTCAGAGGCGAAAATGCGAGTTGAGTCGGCTTCATATTGAGCAGCGGCTGAAATACCTAATTAGCAGCCACAGTGTCGCTTCTTACATTTTACAGCGTGTGTCTTTGGGTCATGGACATTTTTGCATGTTTACTTTTGAGGTTTTTTATTTCGCTCAGGAGCTGACAATACATGGCGCTCGTCATTTTTAATCCCTGAAAAGGAAATTCTGGTGCATTTTCGCCCAAACACCACAGTTATATGCTCTGAGTCAGACTCCAAAGCATAGCATAACGTCTCTTCTAGTTTATTTAGCTTTTTAATAAAAAGCAAAAAACAAAGTCATTAAACTCCTACACTGGGAGCCATTATGCCAGCTCTGCAGTATAATAGTAGACCCCTTGCCTGCACAAGCACAACAATGAATGTCTAGATTACCAATGCGTACTTTATTCATCATCTTCCATTTGCTCTGCCTCCGTACCTGCAAGACGCATTACATCAGAGATCTTCGCCGGATAAGCTCCGAGTGACAGTACACCCGGACTAACGAACTTTTAGCAAAAGAAAACACTTCGCTTTCCATTCCCGGGGGGATGCGGGCGGTGGCACATGCGGGAGTGAGAAGGGGGTGGGAGGGGGAGGATAGCGCGCAATGCACGTCAAGACACTCTATTGTTGCCCAATTGTATTCACGGTAATGGGTGCGGGAGTCTGAGCCGCATCGCATCGCCTGCATACTTGTTCGCACAAACGTCGCCGCGACGCAGATTTGCCGGTAGAGCTGCCCGTGCGCTGCCTACCGATATCGTACCAACCATACAATACAATACAATGTCTTTATTTTTTCTATTCACAACGTATCGATATTATCGGTTTATCATCATAGAAAACAAACTGTCACAAAGAAGATATTTCACCATCGTAATATTATAACAAGAAAGTTTCATTGTTTTGTAAGCTAAGGATAAACATGTCAAACTTGTCTTATTGATGTAGAAGTAAATAAAACGTAGATGGTACTTATATACTTTCGTAAAGTGATTATATATTAAGCTCTTAATTGGACATTAACGATAAAATTAGTTCTCGAATTGACATCGAGTTTCAAAGGTCAAAACTCAACTCAAGTAAATACAGAGATCTGGTTCCGGTTGTCTATGTTTAAACAAATCACTGATATTACCCAAACACGGTCGCTAGTTATCGCGGATACAATAGGGTTTGTATCCGTATTGAATGGTACATCCTGCATACATCCTGCTGGCGCATTGTCAGCACAATCGTAGGTAGTGCGTATCGCTGGGTCATCGTGTATTGTTATATAAATTCATTAGCGATGACCAATGATGTGCAGGGATAGTTTATACGAACTATGAAGCATATTAAATGACATTACCTTCCGATGTTCGGTTAGTATTTACGTAACAGTATAATATCCAGTTCATTGATAGTTGTCGCGACCAACATAGAATAAGTTTCTATTTGATGTTCTAATTGATTTAAATTGGTATTTTAGCAGAATAATTTGCGTGCAATAGGAATTTGTTAAATTCCCAAATGTAAAACAATATTCATGCCTAAGTTGAGAGCTAATTATTTGTTTGTACGCGATATATTATTATCTGGCTTTGTTGGCAATGTGTTTTGTTTTATGTTATTGTTTTATGTTAATTACAATAAAATGTTCGGAAAGCCTTTCAGTCAACAATAGTTCAAAGGAAAATACGCCACTGAAAACAAAACAAAAAAAAATCGTTCCATATCGACAGCACCGCATCCCTATTTGATAAACAAATGGGATTCATGCTCGCAGTCAGTCGCGGCCCCCGGCACACTTGGCCCCGCCCGGCACACGGCATACGGCACACGGCACGGCTTACCGCTCAGCTGTTTGCTCGCGCACTAACCGGCGTGCAGTCATGCGGGAGAATATATTTGTGCCGTGCGTAAACACACACCGCGCTTTTGATACCCGACCTAAGAAAAACACTGAATATTGACAATACAACTACATTTCGGAGAAGTGTTGTGATTTAAGTTTTGCATCTAGCGAGACAAAATTATCAGTCTATTTAGAACCTAATAACGGTTTTCTAAGGGGCGTGGTCAAAATTGATAAGAAGGGTCTAGAATGATTAATTAGTCATCTGCCTAGCCTTTTCCCAACCATCTTGGGGTTGACTTCCAGTTTTACCGGATGCAGCTGAATACCAGTATTTTACATGGAGCGACTGCCTATCTGACCTCCAAAACCCAATTAGTACCGGGTAATACGATACCCCTTGGCCCAAAAAGTCTGTCAACCAATCTTAGGTTGACAGACTTTTTGGGCTTCTGACTACCTAACGACTGTCAAAGATCTACAAATGACAGCCGGGACCAACTGCTTAACGTGCTTTCCGAGGCACGGAGGAAACTCGGTATGTAATGGGCGGTCACCCATCCACAGACCAACCTAGGCAAGCACGGCTTAACCTAACGATCGACCCTAGTAGCTGTTATTATATAGCCACGAGCTCCTCCTCGTCCTCCTAGAAATATTAATTAGTGCTTCAGCAAATTGTTCTCTCGCATCTATTATTGAACTGTTGTGCTTATGACTTACAGATCTCTAGTATTATTGACCCTGACTCATAATTCGTGGGTTTGAATCCAAATAGGCATATTTAACCTCTCCTAATTTATTTCAACACCACACATTCAAAACCGTAAATAAAATCACCGTGAGGAAATCGGTGTTACCTAGAATAAAAAATGTAAGTCATGTGACATCCACATACCCACTCTGGGCCTGCGTGCTTGAATATGTCCCACTTGTTCAGGCCTGTGTCCCAGTAGTGGAACTGTATAGGCTGATCATGCAGTATACGTATAGAACGCTTGAATAAGTAAATCAACTAATCACAAAATAAATAAATCAATCAGTAGAGGCAGCTTACAAATCTGTTCTGCCACTCTAACACAAGTATCAGTAGTGAGATAAAGACGCCGGCTATCACGGGGATCGGGGAGGAGTAGGCAGGGGGGAGTCACCTGTCTGAGAGACAGGACAAGCGGTGCGACCGCCTGGCTGCGCGCCGCCGACACGAGGGAATGTGCCGCGAGAGTCACGCGGGGAGGATGGTTCCGAATAAGGTACTGGAAGCTGGAATCGGTACTTCATTTCTGGAGAATCCGTGATATATGAATGTGAGATGCCCCCTCCCCCTGCCTCGTAAAAGCTCGCTGAACCGTTGGTCCTGAGCTTGATCCCTCCCTGGTCGTGTATAGTCGGCCCGGATCTTAGGAGTGATTAGGGACGAATTGGGTACAAAAGTATTTTTGTCTTGTTTATTACCTTCGAATATTATGACACCGAGTGCTGTATTATAGTTGCGGTAGCAAAACAAGCTATTTCCACAACCTCCAAAAGCGAATCTAAGATTAAAGAATGCTTTTAAACGAAGAGTGCGAAGGGTAGAGGACGTCACATCATGGTAGACAATACTTTAAAGAAGCAATAATTAAACATGCTCTTATCTTCCCTCTTCATCTGAAAGTAGTAACATGACACTGTTATTTCAATTAATGTTTGTTTGTTCGCGTGGTGTGTACTGTGTACTCACCTGCAGTTGGTGTGTACTCGCCTGCAGTGGCAGCTACGTCTCATATAAACACGACATTCCACACATTCCCGCTCAAATTGCATTTCTTAACTCAACAAAACACACGTGAAAAATCGAACCATTTCCAACCGCATATAAATTGAAAATTGTTACTTCGAGTTACGTTGTTTCGTCGCATGTGTGTTCCATATAACGGGGCGATGACACATGGTTTAACACTACACAGTACACACACGTTTAGTCAAACGTTTATTTATTGTTTATGAATTCCATCCACTACCGAGTCATTCACTCTATTGTAGCGAACGTAAGCGCGTCTGCACTGAAAGCGCGCGCGTGTATTTCCACTGGGTGAAGAATAGCACCGGTTTAAACTACATCAATTCAAATTGTTACCGCTGCGACGTTCGCTCGCGATAGTTCGCGGCAATACATTACTACTGTGACAGATAGTTTAGCGTGGTGTCCGCTGTTGATTTATTTTATTTGGTGTTTAGTGCTCGTGTACCTACGTGTGGCAGAGCGGCCGCTCGTGGCACCTCGCCGTGTGTTTCTAGTTTACATCGAGCGGCCAGGCGTGGCGACTGAAAAATTTCACTATTTTATATTACGTAGGTTCAAATTGTTGTTTTGTCTGCTGCGATAGATAGTACGGTGTGAATATAATCTGTGGCCGTTGATTTATTAGAGTTCGCGTTTTATCTATGACTGGAAAGTTTTTTTGAAAACACGTTCGGGAATACATGTAAAATAAGTGCAATAGCATTTATATTTCATTTGTATAGGTATAATATTTCAATTACCCGTAGAAATAGAAACAAAGTATGATTACAGACACTTTTCACCCTCAGTTTAACCACAGATTGCACATTTGCTACGACGTAGCCAATCGCTACGCCCGCTACGACGTCGTAGCCACTAACCGCTACGCGTCAAGTCTTGAACATCGCTACATCGGACATGATTATTAATATTGTGTTTGTAGTTGGAAGTGGTTATAACGAAATAATTAATTTGATGTAGTAGCTGAGACATTCATCATTATCATCATCATCATCAGCCTATAATGTTCCCACTGCTGGGACACGGCCTCCTCTCAATGAGAGGGAATGGGCTATAATCCACCACGCGGGCCCAATGCGGGTTGGTCGGAGACATTATGGTGCAAGAATAAATAAACAGTTTCATCGAACATCGAAGCATTGTGCTGTACTTACCTTAACTTGTAATTTTCTCAGATCTATTTTCACATTATAGGCCTCAAAGGCGTAAGACAAAAAAATGATAGCATTCAGTTTCCAGTGGTATACTGTAATTAAAACAAATCATTTATAAATAGTCAGGGCTGCTGTGTACCTCACAGGCTCACGCACTGGGAGAGGTTTGATGAGCGACACCGTAGTGAGGTTACAATAGATTGCTGCACATTTTATAAATAGACGTCAGATGAAAACAGCAATATTAATCAACTCGTAATGTTGCTTTCTGCTTCATGCTAAGGCACCGGTCCCACCGCCGCGCGCCGGCGAGTAGCGACAAGCGAGTAGAGTTAGCAACTAGAAACGGGTTTTTTGTTTGACAAAGTTCAGTTAACAGTTCTTTTACTGACCGGAATCTACATGTATTTTACTTTTTCTTGCGCGTTTAAAGTCGCTTCCTAATCGGCAACGAGACAGGTGCCGACCGTGCTCATGATAAACAGCGAAAATAGGAAACATTTTAAATTTTAAACATGGATATTACTGGTCAGAAAAACACTAACAAGTTATCAAAACAAGAGTGGTACCCCTACCACAGCAGTCGCGTGCCGTCCCGGTAATCTGAGTCAGAAGCCGCGCATGAGCAAGCGCACTCCATCGCCTTGCATTCATCGCGTGTCGCGACAGCGGCTGAAGAGAAAACAAATTAATGCTTAGAGCCTTAGAGCATACCACGAGACCCAGCGTCGCGCGACGCGACAGTACCTACGCGGAGGGAGCAGAACGGGGCGTCCAGACCACGTTCTGTAGCCCCGAACACAACTCGCACTGTACGTTTGTACGGCGAAGTTTATCTTCGACGACTCACTTCCGCGTCTTTATGTAAAACTATTGCTTGCTTTTGTTTCAGTATTTATTGCAGTAGTTCGTGTTTACTTAGACCTTGCGCTACGTTACGTTTAATTTTTCCATTAAATACTGTATTTGCATAAAGTGCGCTAAAATTAAACTGAAAGCTTGACGTAATCAGTTATTCATGAGCGCAATGTTATTTATACATGAGTTTATAATTTTATTACTTTTTTTCTCTCACGTTCCGCCACCTCCTTCTCTAGCATTACTGCTTCGCAGAAGGAGGTGACGGCGTCTCGAACCGTCTCGCTGGCCGCGGACCATGGCTTGAACCAGGGCCGGACGCGAGAGGTCACCGCCGCCAATCGCCGCTTCGAGGATACGGTGTGCCCCGCCCACGCGGGGCACACCTCCACTGTGTGCTCCACCGTGTCCTCCGGTCGATCCTCGCAGTGGAGACACCCGGGCGTTTCCTCCCGCCCAAATCTCCCGCTCTAATAAATAAATAAAATAAAATAAAAATTATTTATTATTATTTTTTTATATGTTAGAGTTCAATATAGCCTGTAAAGCCCTAGTAGGATGTCGCCAAACGTATCGTGTTCAGAAGCATGCCTTTGTGTGGCCCTGGTGGGCCCTCAACCTTCACTTGATATTTACTGCTTTACTCACGCCCCCGACTGCCGCGGTCAGCAAACGTACGTAAGAACGTGATCGATTCGCCATTCATACTGGGCTAATGTTTGCGTTGTTTCTTGCAGTCAATGTGGTGTCGGGTACTCAGTTGTTAACAAAAACAATGTTTATGCTTCATACGTTCACGTCATTGATATACTAGTACATATTTTCTACTAGTTCTAATTTTCTGTGTTCTTATATTCTAAAATGGGAACCTTAATAGCAGCTAGTTTCACAACTGGACTCCAGCCTCCCACACACTTCTACGTCAGTACCTCTGTGAGAACTACTTCTCGCGACCTTTTGTAGAACGTGTGTCCGTTCGGTTTGTATTTATCTATCATGTTTATAGCTCTATAAATGTCACTTTTTGTCGAAATATTACAGTTGACAAATTATTCCTCCAGCGTCATTGACACTTTTATACTTAACACTTTGCTTGGCTATGCGCGTGATGTAAGCTCATAAACTATAATGATGTACTAACTTTTTCTGTGTGTGTTCGTGCCTATGTATTGACAAAATAACCCTTTGGCTTTTCAACTCATAAAAACACTATACAAACTAACCCAATCCCAGTGTTTTCGAATGGCACATTTCAGGGCATTATCATCAATACTAATACAAACGTAATTACTTACACGTAATCGTTTAAAACTTAATAGTATGATTCTATTTTTATTCTAATTCTCCAAAATCATTCATTGAGCGGTTAATTGCAAAAATAGATTCCTTTAGTCAGTATTCTAAATAGATTTTACCAAATTATTCACACTTATGTATGTGTTATGACAGCTTTGCAGTAATGTTTACAAAAACGTTCTTGATGGTAGAAAACCATCGGGAGTGATTTTGGAAACATCAGGCGGCCGCAGCCCAGTGCCAAACATACACCTAGCTCTCACATACGTGAGTAATGGCGGCGACGTGTCAGCGGGCACTCCGACACTTTCACGCAAATGACCGCTACGCCGCTGACACGCCGCTAACACGCCGCTAACACGCCGCGAGTACGCCGAACACTCACACGCGTCACATGTGACTAATTCACTTTTTGCGTGCACCCACTGGGGCTGGGCAAAACACCTATAGCTTGAAGGTTATTGCCCTGGCCACGTTTCGCTACAGGATGGTCAAGTAATTGAATTTGGTAATTTGTCATGCAACATGCACTGGTTTCGTGTCGAATTTTTACTGTAACTGGATCCTAAAGTAAAAAAAAACCATCTCATTTTTACTTTCATTCTGCACGGTAAAGGAATTCCTCTACCTATACACTAAAAGGCACGAGCATATACCACAACGCTTGCTCGAAAATAATTGGCGATTTCCGAGTTAGATTATAATTCAATTAATTCTAGAATGCATTTTCGTATGATGAACGGACAACATAATTATAAAAATGCTTTAACAAAAGCACTTAGATAAGTGCTAGTGGTAATGGAGGAAATAATAGGATCCATTCCGTTTACCTTTTAATTAAAAATGGGATTTACAACTCTACTAATTTCTACACGTTCTTTTGAACTGGTTTCAGTTGTATGAACTATTACAACTATTTGCCATTAAGGGTGTGATCACAGTTCACTTTATGTAACACTAGCGACCCACCCCGGCTTCGCTCGGGACCAAAAAAAAACAAGTGCGCTTACTGTACAATTATTTTTTGTTACTGTTTTGGGTGGTAAAATCATTAAATGAGTCCTCCCGCCCTGGGTGGAGTGAAAGGGACTGTCAGACTTACTGACTAAGACACCATGTTCTTTCGGTTGCCCTTTCCGTTCCAGGGCCCCGGTACCCTGTTCAGACAGTTCCGCGACCCCATATTCATTTAGATTGAATAGTGTTTAGGGTAAATACGTTCTAAAATAAATATTGAAGATAATCTTTATAAATTTACACCATACACCATAAATAAGCGTCTAAAATAATGCATTACTTTTTACGCAAAACTTAAACGAAGAAAATGGTTAAAGTGACCAACTACACTGCGACCCCATTTGTTTTGCTGAGAATGATATTTTCTGTTGCGCGTAATTTTAATTCTGTGATATCTTCTAAATAATTTATTTTAATGATGTACTGTAAGGGCCATATTGATCAATATTAAATGCACAATGTATTTAAGGTACTGAATTGGATAAGGATTAATGCTGTATTGCTTAAAATCGCTTCGTAAATAAGCCATTATTTCTTGTAAAAGTAAAGGATAAAAATGGTTATTGTGGGTTATCCCTAAGAGATAGACATATACCATTGCGGATTTTTTTTGTAGTCCTTTTTAAGGTTTACAATACTGTAGTACATTACTTTGATCTATCTCGTAGTGTTCAGCCAGCGTTTGCAATGTACGCTCAAAACAATGTGTTTATTTACTACATCACATTAGAAACCTCTAAAATTATCAGTATTTCTCTACCATATTATGCATGTTATATACATATAAACCTTCCTCTTGAAGCACTCTAAATATTAAAAAACCCGCATCAAAATCCGTTGCGTAGTTTTAAAGATCTAAGCATACATAGGGACAGACAGACAGCGAGAAGTGACTTTGTTTTATACTATGTAGTGAAGTGATAGTGATACATGCTGTGAAACGAATAGCTCGACGTAGTGTCGTCCGAACTAAAACGTGGCAAATGATGTCTTTTCGTTTTCTTTCTAATCGGCTAAAGTCTATTTCGTTTCGATAGTTGCGCTCACTTCCACACACACTCACCAGTAGCATGATTTACTGTTTTCTAAGGTACTTTAATCAAGATTAGTGATGCGGCTCTCACACGCACGTTATCTGCGAGTCACAAAAATCACGTCACGCATACACATCACTACTCACCCACGTACTAGTACACAGTCCCTGGGTGGTGTGTACTCATGTACTTATCTCAGTTTTGTGTGTTCTCAGTTATTGTGAGCTACGATAGAGATAGACGAATGAATTAGATTTAAATAAGAGAAAGTGGTCATCACTTAGTTTTGTTAATACAGCGAAAGTAAGCTATTGTTTTAGTAATAAAGACGTGAGATATTATGAAGTTATTATTTTCGTAGAAAAAACTAGGCCATGCAATAAATAAGAGTACTATACGACTCACTATACGACGAGTGTATATAAAACTTCTATTTTTATTATATTCGAAGGGCTGCTACTGAAAGTGATTTACTGAAAAGCTAAATGCTTTTAACATTCAATTTTCCTGGAAATAAACTTCAAAACCTCAGTCGACCGTATTTGCTGGGTTACCAGTAAATACATTAATTAAAATTATCACCGTTCCATCATAATAAATTACAAAAAACAACATTCCAGAAATTTTATTACACTTTTAACTGATTCAGTAAGAACTTAGAAATGAAACGTGCGGCATAGTTGACCATTAAGATAAGTGAGTGAATGCAACAGTTGCGTCGCTCACTCACGAACACATAAATATGAGCGGGTTTTGCTCGCGTGCCTGTCATTCACTGCACGGTGCCACAAACTAACCTATTTACTGCGGCTCTCGTTACGCGACGGTTCCAACTTAATCACTTTCTATTTATAACTCATGAGCGCACATTAGTGTAACGATCGTCCACTCAAGCAATCACATAACAATATTAATAACGAGAACATAGTCATCAAGTTAGAAGAACAAATATAAACGGACAAGGGAATTCTGGTCCTTCAACCCTAGTAATATAAGTTGGTTGTTAGTTAATTAACGTTGGTTTTTCTCCGAAAGATTGAGCAGCTGTGTTCTATAGTACACCCACACCAGCTCCCTCATCGCCTATTATGTTTAAGTCCCAAGTAAAAGGGGGCGAACCTATCTCCGTAACCCTAGTTACAAAGCCAATCCTAACACTAAAAATAAGTTACGCATACTAATCACTCTCCATGTATGTAAGCAAACCCCAAAACATTACCTAACAAATAAATAACAGATCTAACTAAATAATTAAGTTACTTTTGTTTTTACTTTTCTTAGAAGTCTAAAATCAGTTAACCCAATAAGCCTCGTGTTGTATTGTTAGTTAAGCCGCTCTGAAAACAGTGAAGGAAAACATCATGAGAAAACATGGCATGTCGGCTGTGGGCCCGAGGGGTGCAAGTGGAGCATTGGGACCGGACTGGGTTTGATAAAGGCTGATTATCGTGCTAATTAACAGTCCATTAGACTTCGCAGGTTTGTGAGTGCTAGACTATTGCACAAAGTCTAAGAAAATTTCACCTGTGTACAGAATGAATGAATGAATGAATGATACATTTATTTGCAAGAATATAGGTAAGATAAGATAAGAAAAAATTTCTTTATTTGTTTAAACATTGTATACATTAGAGAGAGCAATTAATTGGTGTTTGAATGTCATACCATTCAGCTCCTTCCAACATTTAGGCAATTTGTTAAATATAGTAAGCGCCATACAGCCGATATTTTTGCGCTTGAGTGCCATTTTTGCGGGATAGACTCGAAGAATGGTCATATCCCGTCTGTTACGCGGTACCACGTCCTATAAACGTGGAAATAGTTTGGGGTTTTTTTTTAACAAACATTGCAGTTTCGAGGATATACAGACAAGGAAGAGTCAATAGCTTGTACCTTTTAAAATACGGCTAACATGTATCGACCGACCGATATTACGGTCAGTTAATTAAACGATTGATATAATTTTAAAGTTACTAATTTTTATAAGCATAACCTACATTGAATATAAAATCGTTTGATATGATAAAACGCGTGGGTTTTTATTTCCCTGTAAAAAACAAGCAAACAAGCCTACAGCATGCATGCAGCAGGCACGCAAACAAGCATACACCATACATGCAGCATGCAATCAAGCATGCAGCAAGCAGCAGGCATGGTTTCTCTCACGGCTCCGGCACTGCGGGGCTCTGGCGGTCCCATGCGAGCTTATCATCGCAGATGTGGTTCACGCTCACCACGGTAGATGCTGTAGTAAGAAAAAACGGCAACTTCTGTGGACCTACACACCTAACAAATGCAAAACCTCCTGGCAAATAACAAATCAAAGAAAAGGGAGAGTTTTTTTTAGGCCCTCTTCGATGTTGCATAAATATTATTCATGTTACACCAAAAAAAAAGTAACCATTTTATTATAGTAATATACGAAAGATTACATAGAAACGAAACCTGAATCTTAAAATCATAATAAATAAGTTATATTAAGATTTTTTTTTGCGAGTCAAATCATTCCTGTTGTGGTCAATGTCATTTGACAGAAAATACTTACGTAAATAGGAGCGTTTCCGTTTACAAAAAAAAAGTACGGTATCCATTGGAAATAATATCTGCTTTAATTATAATAGAAATAGAATATAATATAAAAATAAATAATATTAAACTGTGAGCTTTTTAATGCTATTTTTAAAGGTTTCCGCTAAAATCTTTTAGATGGTATAGAAAATCAACATGGCTCGGAACGTTGTAAATCCGTCTTTTTGGTAGTTGACAGACAACTTCATTTGACATTTACTCTTTCCGTTTATTTCGATTTTCGTGAAAGAGTTTCTGCGATTTTTTTCGCATATAATAAAAACTATTTAATGAAAATGGTATCTGCTGGTCGTTGTGTCAATTGTGCAGTAAGATTTCAACGCAATGTGCGAATACAATTACTTTCAGAGACTGCTACAGACGTGCAGTGACTTGTATGTGTGTGGATTTATTTTTCAGAATTTCTCATCATTCCGGTTAAACATGACTTTGCTAACATTACCACTGTAATCTAGAGATTATAAGGAAGAAATCTATATGCGTTTCATTATTATCTGCTACAGTGTCTCCCACCCGTCTCATATATTTCGGAGAAATTCATTTTGCTCATACAATATTTAAATTTCGATATATTTTCAATGCTGTAGTTGCGTCAAAAAACACCGTATATATCGATCGTACATATTTTATTTACCGGGCATTTTAAAATCTGGGCTGTGTGGTCTGAAAGGGCAAACTCTAAGACTTCTGATTTACATCGTTTGTTATAATTATGTGCGAAATTATCGATACATGTCTGACTTTCCATTCGAGTTGGTTGATTTATTGCTAGTTTTAGGTTGAAGCTAAGTAGAAGGCACTCAAACTCCATCGCCTGATAATTCCTTTTTAATATGTCTATATTGAAATTGGTAGTTAACCTAAGTTCTTAATATCTATTGGTTTCACTATATCACGGCATTACGGTCATACAAGTATTGAGATTTTACGTCTTGGCATAATAATAGCATGCAGTACACATTTAATAATTAGCATTTACATGGTATAAATACTTATCATAATTGAAATTAAAATTACAAACCAATTAATAAAATTAAATATAATTAGATTCATTTCAAATAATAATTTATACACATCAAAATAGCGATCAATAATTATGTCATGTCTATAAAAATAGTATTTGATGAATCCAAAAAAGAACAAAATTGAAATAGCGTTGTCGAATTACGACGTGTCAATAAAAAATAGCAAGAATTAAAATATTTCAATATTATTTAAATAATGGCAATAATTAATAATATGTCATAATAAGTCAGTTTTACATTTTACACTCAAAATATTCGTTGATGGAATAAAAACATGTCTCACACAACCAGTATGTAGCTTTCTATTAAATTCTAAATCTGGATCACTTCTAAATTCTTTAACTAAGTGGTTATAAGGGTTATAATATATTTTCATCGCCACAGTGTAACAATTTTTGTCGCATACTCTTAGTCTATTACGCGGGACTACTAGTGGCTTTTGTGCTATTATCCTCTTTGACATAGCGTTTTCATCCTTTTCAAAAAGCAAGTAATTGTTTCTTACAAATTTTCAGGTTTCAAATATACATTCAGTCAAAAAAGTATCGGGAATGGATGATTTGTTTATGGTTCCAAATTCAAATTTTTGTTTTTTTGTAGTTGTTAGATTGGCACAACTGTTTTCCATTTTGGCGCGGAGTTTGAGTTGCATCTGTTATTTATATTAAATACAGTGCTGGTTTTAGTAATATCATATATAGTGTGTATTGCGAATTTCATAATGGACAAAAATATCGAACAAAGAGTTTGTCTTAAATTTTGCATCGCCAATGGAATTTCGTGTTCGGAGTCACTGAAAATGTTACAGAAGGCTTACGGTGAATCGACTTTATCAAAAACTCGTGCTTATGAGTGGTTCAAAGCGTTTAAAAGCGGTCGAGATGTGATGGAAGATTTGCCTCGCTCTGGTAGGCCGTCAACGTCTGCAACTGAAGTTAACTTCGCAAAAGTGAAGAAAATAGTGAATGAAAATCCCCATTCAACTCTGAGAGAGATAGCCGCCGAACTTTCTGTATCTCACGAGTCGATCCGTACCATTTTAACTAATCATTTGGGTATGAAACATGTTGCTGCTCGGCTAGTCTCAAAAGATCTGAATTTTCTCCAAAAACTCAATCGCATGAAAGTCGCTGAGGACATGCTAGAACGAGTCAGTTCGGACCCAACATTCATGAAACGCATTGTTACTGGTGACGAGACGTGGGTTTACGAGTTTGACATGCAAACTAGTCAACAAGCTTCGGAGTGGCGCCTTCCAACTGAACCGAAACCGAAAAAACCACGCCAAAGTCGATCAAAAGTCAAAGTCATGTTGACTGTTTTCTTTGACTATCGCGGTGTTGTGCACTATGAATTCTTACCGGAAGGTCTAACGGTAAAAAAAGAATATTATTTGAGCGTTATACGGCGTTTAAGAGAGCAAATTCGACGAAAAAGGCCAGATTTGTGGAAAGAAAATTCTTGGATTTAGCACCACGACAATGCGCCTTCGCACAAGGCTATCATTGTGAACGAATTTTTGACCAAACACTCAACAAATACCATCCAGCAACCACCATGTTCACCAGATATGGCTCCTGCTGACTTTTTTCTTTTTCCTAAACTCAAATTACCACTTCGTGGCACCCGTTTTCAATCGATAGAAGACATAAAGGAGAATTCGCGGCGAGAACTGAACTCAATTCCGGAAGCAGCGTTTAAAAAATGTTTTGATGAATGGATTATTCGTTGGCGCAAGTGTATCGTTTCTAAAGGAGCATACTTTGAAGGTGATAAAATAAATTTGGATGAATAACAGACATTTTGTGTATTATTGATCTTTTCCCGGTACTTTCTTGACAGAGTAGTATATAGAGTCGGGTGGGTAAGCAGCTTTTGTTTACTAAATACAGGTGTGCAGTCTGTCCACTTAAGATTGAAAATTTATCTTACACACTCTTTTTGGACTATGATGTTGAACCCATGGGGGATGGCAAATTATGGAAACTGTCGAATTCACACAACTGTCCAATCAGCGAAAGTGATGAATCAACGAAAGTGTCGAATTAAATAAAATGACGAGTGAGTAAAACCAAATTTATAATATGTCAAAAATTTTATAAATTTGGTTTTACTTGTATTTATTTTTAAGTTATTCCTATCTAGCCAATTGATTAAATCTGTCAATGCTTTATTCGTAACTATATTACTGTTATCCAGAGTTTTCTCTTTTGTTAACACGGTAGTATCATCTGCGAATAATATGGTATATTGGTTCGTGGAGTTGGGCAGTTTCTTTATATATATTTTAAACAATAGGTGGCCAAGGACACTTCCCTGTGGTACACCACAGTAGTTTGCCAAGTACGGTGACCGTACGGTTTTCTAGCTGTTAGTTTCAAAACACATTTTTTTAATCTCCGTACGTTGTTTTAGATTTAGAATAAAATAGCTTTCAAACCAACTTAACGCAACGCCTCGTATATTACCATATTGCTCAACTTTACGCAATAAGGTTTCATGACATACCATATCAAACGCCTTGCTCATATCCAAATATACTGCTACTGGGATGTCTTGTTTATTGATAGCGTCCATAATTTCTTTAACTAGTTGAAAACATGCTAAAGTTGTAAATTTTTGCTCAATGAAACCGTTCTGTTGACTACATTACACATCATGTTTCGTTAAGAAATATGTAAGCCTTTTTCTCATTACTTTTTTAAATATTTTTGAAAAAATCGGAACCAAATATAATCTATCTATCTTCTATATAAATAAAAACAAAAGACCTGACTGACTCATCAACGCCCAACCCAAAGCCTTGGACCTAGAAAGCTGAAATTTTGCACAGAGGTTTCCTTTATAATGTAGAGAAGGAATCAATAAGGATTTTTCGAAATTCAACCCCCAAAGGGATTAAATAGGGCAAGAAAATTTGTAAGAAAGTCCGTCGGTTTTAAAGTTAGAATCTAAAAATTTAGTGTTTGAGGCTAACGATTGAAAATTAGTTAATATGTGTCTCAGCATTTTAGATAATTCCACCACCAAAGGGTTAAAAAAGGGGATGAAGTTGTGTATGGAAAGTAAAAATCACAAAATTTATTATCTAGGCATAAGGTTGGAAGTTAACGCAGTGGTATTTTTAGAAATTCAACCCTTAAGGGGGTGAAAAATGAAAAGGGGCCTTGTTTATAATCTCGCTTTCAATATCTCCGTAACTAGAACGTTCCCGTATGGTTTAGAACAAAAAAAATCCCTTCGGCAAGCCGCAGGAGGAAGTAGATTTCGAAGAAGGTTCCACACATATTTATTCTGGAAATTCAGAGGCTCAAATAGCTAGCCACAGCTGCTCTGACCGATTTTTTGTTTGATTTTTTTTTTGTTTTTTTAGAAGCACTTAATTTATGAATACGTCAGTTGCCAAAAGACTTGGTCATCATGGCAACGAATTTGTTGATGTTTGACAATTAAACGTCTTAATGGTTATCATAAATTTTAAAATCCTCCCATATGAGTTTAGCATGGAACGACCCTCAATTTTTCAGTTATTGATTAGAAAACTATAATTTTTATCGCTAAATTTTTAAAGCAAAAATTGTAGAGTAAACAATTTGCTTTCAAAAAAAAAAATCATTGCGACACTAAAAATGTTTACCGTTTCGGAGATATATTTTAATTGTCTAAAAATTTTGGAAATTTCGACCCCGTCCCCAAGTTAGGGGTTGCATCAAAAAAGTTAAAGTTTAAAAGTTGTCCGTATTCTTACTCTGAATGATAAAAATGTTAAACGGTTCAAAAAATTTTCAAAGGAAAAAACTTATGGCCAGTAAACAGATTTTTGAAAAACCGCCTCCTCTCCGCACCCCATGTACGAATTTCGCACATTCACGAACTTAACCCTTAGTTTTGACCCTTTCGATTTTTGTTTAAAGTTCGAAAGCAATCGGTGCATTGCGACCTGTAGACTGTGGCTAAATTTCGCTTGGCGCCCCACATACATAGTTACACACGTATACATACACACTTTTAAACCAGCTTATATATATACTTTTTAACCAGCGGTTGATTTGGGGTTTAGGGGTCATAACTAGGTGCAAGACCAATAGGTAGAATTTTTCCATAAATTAGAGCTTTTGGGAACGTTTCACGAGCCCAATTTTCACGTCTCCCAGCAATGGCCAAATTGGTAAAATCAGACAATGTTTACATTTTAGGTTTTTTACTATTTCAGTTTAAGCTTTTAAAAGAGTTACTTATTGTTGGTTTTTTTAGAAATGTGATCTCATTTACTACGTAGTTTGTGATAATGAATATGAAAATGACCTTTTTAATGAATAGAGATATTTTAACGAAATTGGTGCAAAAAGGTTGGTCTATATTTAAAACCATTATAGCACAAAAGGAAATATAGTAAAAATCGTAAAGTGTTTCATCTAGATTAGATTTTTAAACATCATGATGTTCTAGGACTTTTTTTTATTGGCTCCGAGGGTTGACAGAACTTCTAGCTTTATCCAGTAGAGTACCTAAAGTAGTTTTAGGAATTTGCAGAAGTGTTGCTGTTGACAATATATCATCTGAGTCCCCCCGGTTCTAAGTTTAAAACTGCTTTTTGTTCTACACTTGGCCATTGTAATTGAGGTAAAGATTTAAATGGGTTCAATAGGCAAAATAGTACATTTTTTTTGGTACTGACATATCTGATTTGTGTAACGGCTAGGCCCAGAAACGGGTTTCCCCAAATGTATTCAAGTAAAATTAATGTAAGTTCACGTGTCCTGTTTTCTAACTTTTCATAGAATGAAGTGATTGGGATGAAACGAAAACTAAATGTTACTTTTTATACACAATATTTATTTAAATATGAGGTCGCGGACACGAAGGTGCGCGGCGGCGGCGGCAGCGGCGCGGTAACGCACCGGCCTAGACTGGTACATTACCGCGTTATAGCACAAAGATTACTGAAGATGTTATCCCAGAAGTAAGATCCCGTGGGCAATTTCCAAACTCCACGCGGGTGAAGCCACGGGCATAAGCTAGTTGGTCTATAATTATTTGCCTCAGATCTAGGTCCTTTTTTGTGAAGGGGTTTTTAAACAGAAAAAAATAATTTTTCGGGGAATATACCCTTTTCCAAAGATAAATTAATTATGTAAGTCAAGGGTTTTGCTAAAGTTGAGAAATTTAGTTTGATCATATTTATGTTATCATATCCAAATGAGTTGGTGTTTCGTAATTTCTTAGCTGTCATAAATATTTCCATATACAAGTAGCTGGTTCTAGATAAATGGTGTTCACAGCCGTTTTATTGCAAACATGCTTATTTTTTTTATTTTAATGTTACCCTTTTTAGCAATGTTGATAAAATAATCGTTAAAGTATGTTATATATCGTAACCTTCTTTTAATATATTTTCCCTATCCAAAATTTCATTAATTTCATTAATGAAATCATTTATTATTTTCCATGTAGCTGTAGCTTTACCATTTATTGTCTTTTTTCTCTATATATTTAGAATACAGGAACTTAATAAGCTCAATACATTATTGATAGCACAGCGTTATAAGGTCGTGTATGCACGTGCCGTCCTAGGCTGGTTGCCAGTATATTATCCTAATAGTTCGTTGTGCTCGGCGGCACGTCCTCGCAGGAACGTCGCCCGACGTTGTATTCCACGAGTGTTCACCTGCCATCGACTGCGGACGACGTATTACCGAATATCTTACGGATACGTACACGTAAGGAGGTTTTAGTGATCCTCGGGGTCTGTGGTAGCAGTTTTCTTTTGTTATTTTCGTCGGTGATATAGATAAGATTGACTGTAGTTAGTTGCTTTACGATGTTGATGTGATGCCAACCCTATAAGACAAGTTCGTTACACTACTATATAAGTCACACGATATTGGTACAAACGTGGTCTACGTCGTCACTTTATGGACTGACCACGTGTCCTATATGTATCCCAGGTGACGTCTAGACATGTTCTAAGTACACCACACTGAATATATACTTAGGACTTAGCCTGTATATGTTGTTGTTTTTCTTCATTAATTGAAATTAATTAATAAACTTCTGGAATTGAAATTATAATAGGTAATTATATCGACAAACACCAGGACATAATTATATTAATGGGTTCTTTTATGAACGTATTCTTTACTTCTACGGCGGGACGAGCCGGATAAAACCAACGACCAGTGGTCCACATTGGCCCTAGATAGAAAAAACTGGAAGTCATGGGGAGAGGCCTTTGCCCAGCAGTGGGATGAAGCAGGCTAACAGTATCAGTATCAGTATCAGTATTCTTTACTTACGGTCCCAAAAAATATTTTATTCTTTTTCATGGATAAGTAAATTGTAAGTTGCTCATATTATTAGATATAGTTTAACTCAACTTTTCTCAAGTAAGTCCAGTCTTTATCCATCTACATTTTACATCATCTCACAAATGGTTGTTCCAGCTCTTACAATAAACCGGTCCCCGTGC
The DNA here is from genome assembly GCA_941918905.2 of Xestia sexstrigata. Classification (NCBI taxonomy): domain Eukaryota; kingdom Metazoa; phylum Arthropoda; class Insecta; order Lepidoptera; family Noctuidae; genus Xestia; species Xestia sexstrigata. Next base: position 750,453 of record OW799201.2, on the reverse strand, counting down.
GTGAGCAGACCGATCCCGAGTATAACCGAAGCTACCCGAGCCTGGCCGCACAATGCTGACCTACACAATAGGATACCTAAGCGAGCCCTAGAGGTTAATCACGGCACGCGAGTCTAAAAGATCCACTCGTGCATCGAGTGGATCTTCTGGACTCGTCACCATCTACAGTTGTGATTCATTGATTGCTGGATAATACGAGTATGGACCTCTTTAGCACCAAAGAAGTGTGTCTTCTTGATATAATTTGTGTAGCTCCACATGCACTCGCATGACTCGAGCCCATTTAATTGGGGTTCATGTAATTCATGAGTGACATATTTTTTTTTATTTGCTACACAATACGCAACGTCTGGGTGAGTTGCCAATGTGATCGAGTTGAAAGAAAGCTGATTAAAAATCGTCCTGTGACAACTATGTAACAGGACGTTTTTTAATCAGCTTTCTTTTCACTAGGCACTAGCCTAACACGTATTTATTTCCCCTTTATTCCGACTAGACAAAATTGTTTTGGTTTATAATTTCTAAAAGGGATCTTTCTAAAGGGCCTCCTTCCCTCCCCCTTTAGAGATGTCCTTTTTTGTGGACCGGTAGAAGCTGACCTTTTTTATTAATTGTTTTTTATTGCTTATCGGGTTGAACGCCTGTCGGATGTAACGCTACAAATATTTTCCATGAATAACAAGTGATACATACAGAAATAGTGAATAGCCTTCAAAACATGTGAATAACGCTTCCAAGAATTTAGCTTACCAACAAGAAACCACATATGAAATACAGGGTGAGAATACTGTTACTATGCTCACACATAGGCATACATATAGTTGAGTATGTTTAGTTCGTTTTCAAAATTAGTTACGAAAGTACGAATCTATTTAATGACATTAAACACAGACGTTGTTTAGTAACCAAGGGGACAAGAATTTATAGACGTCAATAACCTTCGCTCATAGGCCACGCCCAACCGGCGTCACATCGCCCGGTCCTATGCGTCCCACATCCTGCAAATTCCCGCGACTTACACCAGATCATCGATACTCTCTAGTTCTTAAAAAAAAAAATAACCTGAATGTAATCTTCAGCCCCATTTTTTCCTGTGCAGACCCGAAAATGTGTAAATGTTCACGAAGGTGGAGTAGCGGGCAAAGCTAGTGCTAAATAAATGTACCCCTCAATGGCGCTCATATTAGGTATCCTTTGAGAAACAACCAGCCTATCTCGTTATTTGAATACATTCCCAACCCGTGCCCTATTTACTGCTGAACTAATATAAATAACTTGTGTCTACGTTACTTCACGTATATACAAGGAGAATTAGGTTGTGTCCCCGTAATATTGAGGCAATTTGATGATTGCGTACTTGTTATTACACACGTGAATACATCATGTCATCATTTATTTTAATAACTATAATAGCAAATAACATCGTTGAGAAATAATAATATTGGTCTGGATTAAAACTGATGTCATACGTTTACCGTCATATAGGAAGTTCAGATATTACAATTGCAACACTTCACAAAGGAGGATGCTAGAAACTACCAATTAATGTAACAGTATTGCTGTCAGTTTTACAAATCCCACGAGTGGGTGTGGCTTACTCATTTGTCTGGAACTAGAAAGCTGAAACAACGCAAGCTTACACTCAATTATCTGCCCGTTTTAAACAGGAAAGCGTACGATTACCCACAAACAGACCGCGCCACATCCGCACAACGAAGAGCTCCACACAAAGCGATACTTCCTGCATGCGAGGCTATAATTAAGCGATAAGTAACGAACGCCCGCCATTTGTCACGCGCGCAAAAACGCGCGCTAATCGGTGGCACTTCGTCTTGCGCGGAATTCTTCATTAACTCGGAAAATGCGCGCTCGGCCTGAGTCGTGACTGGTGCTGGTGGGCTGACCGCTAGTTAATATGCCGACCGACTGTTTCCGCTCAACATTACAGAACATCGTTTGTCTTCCCACCTTGTGCTCGGTACTCGATGCTCATGTAAACTAAGGGAGCAATGAATGCACTATGAGCATGAAACACAAAGCTAGAAAATTGTGTACCTGTACATAAAAGGTGTAAAAAACCTCTTAACGAAACCGAAGGGCACTTGTTTTCCCCGTCATTGCGATAATTTTTTTGATTTACACCATACCTAGAAACCTTCTAGTTTTTTTTAAATAATAGTTTTCATTGTAAGATTTTTACTTTAAACACCTCCACGACCCCCGTACTATTCAATTCATCTATCAGCACAATGTTTTGAGTGCGTTACGTTAAGTTCTACCACAAAACATGATTTTTCACCCCAAGAAAAAGTCATTTCCCAGCAATAATTTTTGCGTAAAGTTACTTAGTTTGACGTACAGAATGCTTGATTGACGGCTTCGTGATGAGGTTGTTCACACCTGTATACTGGTTCACCTTTCAAACTGGAACACAGAAATAGCTTTGATGCACTGAAATAAATAGGGTATACACACTTATACAAACTTAAGCTTAGGAAGACTTAAAATATAAACGAAGTTAACAGAAATATCTTGATACTATGTATGTATATTTAATAATATTATGTGCATTTTAACATGCCATTTATATGCATATGATGGGGCGGGCAAACGAGACCAAATTAAAGCGGACTTCGACCGAGCTGAGCACGTCACTCTGACTTACCCGCCGAGCTCCAGGCCCCGGGGCGGGGGAGTGAACACGGCCCCAGGTGTCGCAGCACTAATCCCGGGGACATTTAGGTGGCACTACGAAGAGGTGCACAACTCTCGTTGGTGTAGACAAAGATTGACACAAAAATATTGTAAAAAAAAAACTCTAAAGTGAAATGACTATAAGGCAATTGAGTCTGGAGTCTGCAATGGTTTCAAACAGTTCTAAGTAACAATTTCGTTGTGATCCAATTTTATCGTCATCCAAATAATCGTCTTAAATGATTGAATGTGTAAAAATAAAATAGCCCTTCTGTGGTGCCTTTCCGCTCCATTTTATATTGCGTGTCAGAGACTTTCCGCGTGACGTTATAAGGAGAGAAATCCGTGTCTCAAGTCCACCCGGACCGGTGAGCCGGCTCTACCGGCTGATATTAAAACTGCAACTACAACTCCATAATTTCGTCGGAAGAACGTAATCAGTTTTACAAGGATAAACATACGGAGCGGTGAGCAGAGCCAGGTTGTTTCTAGTTAGTCTTGAGTTTATATACCTAACTAGAACTGCGATTTATGTTTGAACATTTCTATTAAGTACATATAATTTTGCAAATGCTTATTGCAAAAATTATTGAGATTTTTCTTTAAAAACTGTTCAAATAACACTTTTTGAAAAATATTCTTCAATAGTAAAGTAAAGCTTATGCAGAAATAGATAATTTTTAAATGAAGCAGAACTTATCAAAATGATCACGACCAGTTTATCATGAAACAAGATGAAGTAAAACCAATTATTGGGAATGGTAAACAAAAACTTATTAACCAAAACGGACGTGACATCAAAATTAAAACGGTAAATTGTAAATAACAGCATTACTTTCTGTTGGTGGTAAACAAAGCGGAAGTTGGGGGCAGCCACCAAACAAGTTAAAAAGTTTCGTTTTTTCTGACGACATCACAAGCAGGCGGGACGCTTCATTGTCGCGTACTGTGACAGAGTGCCGAAGGACCACTCTGAATAAGTCGCGATGTAATTGGGAAATGTCTTCTCATAATTTAATTATCCAAGACAGGTTAATGAGATTCTTGGAGGCACTGAATATTGAAAGACGTGTTTATTTATTAAAATTGGTAATATTTGTCTGTTCTTTAAGAAGTGATACAGTTAAAGTTATAATTGCGCTTATTTATTCAAGCAATTCTTTAACTATTGTCTATTTTAGTAACAAATAATTAGTACAATTTACAGGGTTTTTCAAGTGGACGTGGATGATCAAATTTAAAACTACGAGGATCAGCGAAAAATAATCAAATGAGCTCGAGCCCGATTTTGATGAAAACCCATGTCATTGCATCATTGAATTTTTGAAAAAATAATATTTATTTTATAACATAATATTGTGTAATTAGTTTGGAAAATTCTATTTACAACCACCGATCGGGTAATCGGAGATCGGCTATTTGTAACCTGCGATAGCCTGTCCATCGCCAGAATAAAGAATACGTTATTATCTATTGAGCCGTTTCCACCAATGAGCACATTTTCACTGGTGACTGTACAGCGTACAGTATGACTTGGTACTTCTGCTTGTGATTGTGTGATGGTTTCCTTGTCCCCATCCCTCGTCCATCCCTGTTGGCGTTTGTCGCTCTTTCATTACTTGGCCGCGAAAGGAGGCAGATTAAATGCTTTGGTGCGGGTGTTAGCCAGAGCCCCCTACTGGCATCTACCGGCAGCTGCTGGCGCGACTGATATCTTAGCTCTTTGTGCGTCAATGAAATTAAATACGTGAATATTGGAGACTTATTCAATTACTTTATAAGTATGTTAAGTGAGGCCGTGTAAACTTATGCATACCTAGACGGCAGAATCAAATCGAAGGGAAGGAATATTTGTAAGTATTTGTGGTAAGACTATGATTAAAATCGCGATCACAAAGGATAGCTTAACGATATGCTTATATTGTTGAGGTCTCATTTTTTTAATAGAGAGAGAGAGAGAGAGAGAGAGATTGATTTGATTTTAATTTATTTTATATTGACAAAATGCGCTATCAAGGAAGTACAAAATAGAACATTCTGTACTTCCTTGTCTAGTTATACTAAATTGTAATGATAGCGCATTTTGTCAGAATAAAGCCAAGAGTAATATCTCCGCACCTTAGTGATTAATCCGTCAGCAGCCCGCTCCATTACCGCCCCGCCCCCACACAGATCAACTCATATTTTAATCATAATTAGCCAACCACACCGACACAATGCAATCTTAACCTTATCTTCACTTAACCAGAGTTCCTTCTCGCACTGCGCGACACCTCGATTGAGTGATTGTATAATCCTTCCCAGAGCTTACCTTAGACACAAACAGATACGTTGGATTAAGTCCTGCCACGTGATAATGGACACTAACCGCTTCAATTAGGAGCGATAACTGCGTGAATAGTTGATAGTGTACGGTGACTTGACCATCAGTGGTAACTTTTAATTTATATGATTGACGATGGCTATTAAATGAGAGTGAAATGTTATTTCTGAACGTAAAGTAATACATTTCACTTAGCGGGGACTGTATTGAGCTGCTCGTTATATTAAGTCTTAGTCTGAAATATTACTTTATAAATGTCTTTAGCAGGTCGCTGTACGAAGTGTAAATAAAGCGAAACGCCAACTTACTGTGAATGAAGAAATAGAAAGACTCTATTACTTTATGCGCGTTGATTTTTTGACAACTAAAATATTAATAATATTTGAAGAGAACTCAACATCAACACCTATCATAATGTTATTTTATAATGTAACACCAACTTCCATATTGGAAATGTCATTTTCATTTCAAAAATATTTTCATTACTATGGAGAAGTTTCATGATGTAGCTATACCACTATATTTCACTAAATTAAATTAAAATATAGATCCAAACTAGAAAATCGAACATTTTTAAATTTACCAATTGTATAGATTATTAATTAATGTTGAAATAATTTAAAAAATAAAATAAAACATTGACATACTACACACAGTATTGGACGTATTTTTCTTTTAATCTGTCTTATGTTAGTGCTGAAAAAATCAGAGTTTAACTATCCAAGAAAATACGTATTTATCTACCTTCTCTTGTTTGTATCGTTAGCCACACATCAAGAATAAATAAAGTAATGACCTAAACTGACGTCACATTACCTAATTGCAAGTGCAACTGTAAAATCTCATAACTTTTTCATTTCTAATGATATTTGTATGATTTATTCCCATTTTTGCTTCTTATTTAAATTATTAAAATTGATAAAAATATGGAAACTTCGCCATACAAAGTACGGTACGTAAACTACAACAACGGCAACAAGCATTTTAACACAATATGTTCTATTAATAAAGTCACACACCCACACACACGTACTTACAAACACTTTTCCAGTCGAGTGACGTCACAGTATGCGTGGTCGCACAATTTCGACAATTTTCCTCATCGGTTCCCAGCGTCGGCGGCTCCTTTGAGTTTGTGGACTTTACGCTGCGGATGTCAGCGTGTCATCAATTGTTGGGACTCGATAACCGAATCATGCTCGTTATGCTGAGCATTATTGGTGCCTTTTCGTTTTAGCTACAACCTACAACCCACCATTTCTATTTCACAAGCCCAAATGTTTTGTCCAAGTGTTTCAGCCGTTCATCAACGTTCAGTAACTTCAATTCAGTGGTGTTGAAGTAACGTCTTACTGAGGGGTATAGTGTAGTAGCCCAGTAACTGGGTTCACAGGGGTGGAGGTCAGTTAGGCAGTCGGTCTACATATAATACAGATAATCAGCTGCATCCGGTTAGAATGGAGGCTGACCTGATCTCAACTTGTAGGTAAAGGGCCACGCAGATGATAGATTTGAATAAATAAATAAACAAACACAAAACTGAAACTATGTCAACAATTTACACAGTACATCACCATCATTATTGATAGCTTGAGAGACAATCTCTATTTAATTTCTTTAAGTATCTTCTTCCCCAGTACTGTGTGTTTAGACCTAAGTCGCCATTTAACGTGAAAAGCGCTCAATGTGATGAAAAGACACAACTTTCGGCGCGATGCCGAGATGCCTTATCTTTTTGTGAGGGGACTGCAGGATTGTGGGGGGAGGGAGGGGGACAGTAGATTAGGAAGGCTCTAGTTTAGAAAAAGAGGTTAAGATTCACCGAACTATCGAGTTTAAGACGTAATGCTGTTGCCATGAGATCTTTCTATTTCTGTCCAATTATAAGACCATTGGTTTAATACTAAAGACATAATCTTGCGTGTTATAAAACATCAAAACAATTAAGCAATATAATGGCGTTGTTGTTCGCTGAACTCAAGTATTTAAATTAATACCAGGCAACAGTAGCTGTCATACAATACGTTGTCAATTACTACATACGAGTGAGCCTCACAGCGTAACTAAATACATTAACAAGCGTTAATTAATCTAACATTACGTCGCATGCCGTTATGTACTACTTTCATTAGAATGACTGTGGTTGTATATAACCGCACTTTTGTTACTACGCCGCTACGAGCTACGCAAGCACTACGCACGCTACGCCGTAGCACACGTAGCAGCTTAGCAAAGCTTTGCGTTACTCACTAATTAATCCTACAGTTATTCATTTTAAAATCAGGTCAGCAGTTGTATAAGTTACCAGTCGGAAATAAAACGTAAACGAATGGCTTTATTTATATTCATGAACCGCTTCAAATATTCATGGCGTTTCACTCGACTTAGTGTCGCGAACAATTTGCTGAGACGTGTATCTGCGCGTTTTATCGCACCCTTTATAGTGTAGACGGTATAGTCGGCCGCGCGCACATGTGCCGCACCGCGATATCACGACCAATTAATCTTGTTGACGCGGGCGACGAGCGTACAAAAAGCGATCCGTTGACCTCCACGCGACACACGCTGATAACTTATCTGGGGTCGCAGGGACCCAGAAATTTGAGATGAATTACATGCTAAGGTTAGATTAGAGAGTGTTGTATAAACTGTATGTGCGCCTTCGCTTACAGCCGCGATATATTTCATACGTGCTGATAAACATAGCTCTATGGTGAGATAACACACAGTGAGCCGATAAGACAGAAATGCGTTGTACTGGCAGCACAATGCTCAGTGACTGTACAGTCGCCTGCAGTTACTGCTTCATTACGTGAACGTAACGTTACCTCACGTTATTTAATATTTTAATAAGCAATTTAACCCAAATGTTTATTATTTACTTGCATTACAAGATGGCGGCGGCTTCGTGTAACACAAGCATCGCTTTGATAACTAGTAAAAAGCGAATTCTTTTTAGTGTAGTAACAATAAGAATCCGACTCCCGCAGTCAAAGGGTTAAGCAGAGTTTAAAAGAAAAAAGAAAAAGGTTGGAATGTTAGCATTATGTGGTGTACAACAATAGAGCCACCAGCCACCAGCCACGGGCGGGCTGCTGCGATGACCTGCGGAGTATTTACATAAAATATTGTACTGTTTGTTACTTTTAATACGACGATAAATATTAACGTTTAGACTAACAGTCCACAACGTCGTTAAAATATGTTTTTAATCGCTTTGATCATCATACAAGTGCATGTCTGTCGTCAATGGAGCTTTAGTTACAAGTTCATGACTAGTACTACAATATATAAGTATTCGACAAATCATATCCTAGACAATTATGTACTTAACCAATCATTCTTATAAATAGAACACAGTAATTCCGAATTGGATTACAGATCATATTACACACATTCGCAAATACTGATTCATGTCTATAAACACCACATAGGCTTACAGAAGTCCAGTTAAACCCACCCACCATCACAAATGGTCTTCATTTGTCATGGATCTCATTTTGGCTCATGAGCTGGACGTATCATTAATCCATGTGTTAGCCTACATAGGTGGAAGTAGTGGCGGTCGCGGCCGGCAGTTTTTGTAACTGACAAATGACGCGCGCGCACCGTGCGATTATGAGGTAATCGGGCTGGCGATGGACACTGCACAGCATCGGAACGGCAATTACGTAAATGGTATGGGAATGATTAAGTACATCAGTAAGGAGAAAAAGAAGGGTGGAACTGCAGTTAAAAGTAATGGTGTGGGTTCAGCAGGTAAGTATAGGTCAGATGAGGGATCCATTTTAACTTAATGATCATAACGCAAAAAAAAATTCGAACATTGTTTAAGAGTAACATCAAGATAGTATTATTACATCAAGAGTAAGTACAATGATAAAACTGTTTGGATAAAATATAGCTTTTAAGCAAAACGGACGTTAAACTGAATATCTCAAGGATATAGATAAAAAAGCTGAATAAATTTATTGAATAAAATACTGTTTTACAAAGAGCTTTTTTGTTTACAGGAACAGGGTTAAAGCACTCAGTGCTCACGAAAAACGGAAAAAAATATCATAAGTCTGAAATAAATCGCACATCATCAATATTTCACTCGTTCCGGAGTGAAAGGATACATAACATAATACCGGCTGTACCCGACGCCGACGCCGACGCTGACAAACTATAGCACGTCACATTATATACACAATATGTTTCGTTGAGTATCGAAAGCCTATTTATTTAAGCCCCGTCTCCAAGCTCTTGAAAAAAACAGTCGCTTAGGTTGTTTTAACTTCCTAGTGTTTAGAGTTACCGGTGAACATTTCTAGGCAGACATAGAAGAAGAACAGCGTAAGAGCCATTACGTTTAAAGGGTTTGTTTCGTGTAAGCGCTGCTGTAGGATAGTGATATTTGTTTACTGTTAAAGTTCAGCACAAACAACGCTTTAGAATGTTTACATTAAATGAATTGGTGTTTTTGTTGCCAATAGGCTCGCCCATTACTTTGTAGAACTTGAAATTAGTGGCATAATATAAGTTGTAGCTACTACATACATTTTAGGTATAGTTCTTCGTTTAAGTACCAACATACACAACACTCGTAATCCCCGAAGAGTAAGGCAGAGGTACTCATATTTTACCAGTTAAGTCACATGTCCCTATAGGGGATGAGCCAATTTCCATTAACTGGGCACGAATCGGAGCCACTAAGAATCCTTCATCCTATCATTTCGATTCACACAACCCTCAGCTCAACGTTAAAAAAGAGCACAAAACATGATTGATATCGCGAGGCAGCTAATTAATAAGTTCCCTCGTGAGTAATCAGCGTATCTTCTCACTCCTCCCACAGTGCGGGCGTCTCCCCCGGGGACATTACTCACTTTGTTTTGTTCTGATGATGTTATCTTATGACCTCGTTACACCTCATGACTTTACGAAGGTCTTACCTGAGGAGGTCGTACCTGTATCTTGAGTAATTAACGGAAATGTAATTGTTATAATCATTTTGAAAGTTGTACCGCTGTCGATCTGGTTTACAAAATAGAATTAATTACTTTTTTTGAGTTATTCCATGCCAAAATGGCACACAGAACTGCGCACTAAAAGTACACGTCACATTGAGAGGAGCATTGACTGTTGAGTGAAAAACGTCGAAAAAATTAAAAATATCGTTCACGTGTTGGAAAGAATGCCAAAATCGTCTTTTTGGTTAATACTCAACAAAAAGCACTAGGCTTGCATAAATTCATGAATTATTATTCTAATCTCTATTCTGTATACCTAAATTATATTCTGTGACATTCAATAGTCAATGTCTCTCTCCAACTGTGCGCAATGTGGAATACTTTTATAAGTTTAGTATGCGCAGGTGGTAGAAAGTCCGGGACGGAAGCCTGCTTGATCGGGAGGTTGTTGCTAGTCTAACTCTTCAGCGATGCGATTTTCTATAACTTTCATAAAGATTTTATAGACATGGGAGATCAAACTAATGGGTCTATATTTATTAATGTCTGACTTGTCCCCCTTTTTATGCAGCAAAATAATATTTGAATGACAGAAGTTTAAAGGCAAAACACCCGAACGAAGAATGTCGTTGAAGAGGTTTGTTATGGTGGGAAGAAATATTGGTTCGACAATTTCCAGGGCTTCAGTGCTAACGCCATCTTCACCGCATGACCTGTTGTTCTTCATTTTACTCAGTACAAAATGGACTTCACCTCCGGAAATGGGTGGAATGGTATCTGGACAGATATAGCTATTAACTGGTATTTGAGGTCTATCGAAATTTAGGGATTTATAAAATGTGATGCATATATTTAAAATTATGTCTTTATTAACTTGTTTATTGCCGTTACTGTCTTTTATATTTGTAATGCACGATTTATTGTTTTGTATTCCTTGCTTGGCTCATCAGCTAAGGAGCTGGAAGAGATGCTTCAAGGGATGCTTCAATGCAAGCCTTGAGGTTGGACTAAGATGAACATGTCGAAGACTAAGCTCATGACCGATCAACCGATCAACGTGCACATAGACCGGGAGAAAATACATTATGTCCAAGAATACATCAGTAGTCTCCTTCCATGCAGGCGAGACAAGACAAAGAAGTTGCAAGATGCACGGAAAAGGCCTGGAAGAGCTATTCAAGGGCGATTTACCCATCCCCTTAAAGCGTAAGCTGATGGACATGTGTATTCTCCCCATACTGACATTTGGTGCACAGACTTGGTCTTTGACTAACATCCTGAACTCAAAACTCAAGGTTTGCCAACGGGCCATGGAGCGCAGCATACTTAACGTTAAACTGACCGACCGAATAAGGAACACCACACTGCGCTCCAGAACTCAAATTGCTAACGTAGCTCAAAAAGCCGCTAAACTAAAACGGGACTGGGCAGGCCATGTTTGTTGGATGCCGGCGAAGCTGTTGGCCCGCATATCACAAAACTGGAGCCCTGAGACAGCTACACGGGGTCGCGGCAGACCGAGGAGAAGATGGCGGGACGCCCTGAATGGCTTTCTCGTTAATTGGCGAAAAGAGGCGCAACACCGAGAAAAGTGGAAGGAATGGGGGAGGCCTTTGCCCAGGAGTGGGACAGCTCAGGCCAACTAAAATAAAATATGCTCAAGATGGAAAATATCCCTTTTCCACTCTCTTACAGCAAAACAAAATATATGATTTAAACTCTAAAATCGCCATGGGCGTGCGCCCCTAAGAGGCAATTAGGCAAAGCCTACCCTACCAACTGGGCATACATTATAACGAACTATGTAATAAAATATCACATTATGTACAAAATATAAAAAAAAAGTTCAAACTCCTGTTAGAATACTTATAGCAATTTGTCGCTCCCGTGTCACGCAACTAACACTTTACTGGAAGTTACTACAAAGGTTGGAGCTCCGCCGGACAGGCAAGCACTGGACTTGCCTTAAACCCATTGATAATTTTACGCACACATTGGCACATTGGTGCATATTTTCGTGTGTATGAACTGCACACATTAGATTGCAGTAATTTTAGGGCGGTAACTCCTGCGAGTGTAGCTGGGCTGCTGGGCTGTGATTGGCTGCTACAACACAAGGCCAGGATTCAAGGTGGATGTTCTTTAGCCCGCGAAATTCAAATTTCCTTACGTTTTTTGCAATTTGCAGGCCAGTGCTATGGTGTATGTTCAATGTTGATTAAAATAAAGATTCCTGGGGGTTATTGGCGCGTATTATTATTATAATAATCAATAATATTATTGTTATTATATTTTACTTCATGGGTGTCGTTTTTGTGGTTTTTGGGGTTGGTGATAATGAAAATGAGGTCAAAATGAAAATCCAAGATGGCGCCGATGAAAATTTTCAGTTTTTTCTTCATGGGTGTCGTTTTCGAGGTTATTGGGGTTGGTGATAATGAAAATGAGGTCAAAATGAAAATCCAAGATGGCGCCGATGAAAATTTTCAGTTTTTTCTTCATGGGTGTCGTTTTCGAGGTTATTGGGGTTGGTGATAATGAAAATGAGGTCAAAATGAAAATCAAAGATGGCGCCGATGAAAATTTTCAGTTTTTTCTTCATGGGTGTCGTTTTCGAGGTTATTGGGGTTGGTGATAATGAAAATGAGGTCAAAATGAAAATCCAAGATGGCGCCGATTAAAATTTTCAGTTTTTTCTTCATGGGTGTCGTTTTCGAGGTTATTGGGGTTGGTGATAATGAAAATGAGGTCAAAATGAAAATCCAAGATGGCGCCGATGAAAATTTTCAGTTTTTTCTTCATGGGTGTCGTTTTTGAGGTTTTTGGGGTCGCTGATAATAAAAATGAGGTCAAAATGAAAATCCAAAATGGCGCAGACGAAAATTTCTGCCCTTCGTGGAATACTACTGCACGCCACTGAAAATCGCAAACAAGTTAATTTTAAAGTTTCGTAGACAATCGTAGATTTTACGATATTGGCAAAAGTTAAATTAAATCTAGACTTTAAGCCGTTCAGTTACATAACGCGTAACGCCTGCCTATTGGATAAAGGTAACTAGACATGTTACGGGAGTGTTAGGTAATATGTTTCAGGAGCTGTCCCGCCGGGCGGTGCGTGCGCCTATCTGTGTGACCGTGTGACCTCGCCGGGGACATGGTTACGTCACGACTGCGAGCGTCTAGACGCACACTAACTGCCCTGGAATTAACCTCACTACTGGCTGTTATTACCTACTGTCATATAGTTTGATTGGCTGTGCGGTTCATGACCAAACTTTTGGAAGACTACCCGCAGATTTAAAACAGTCGCCGAGCGGGTTCAGCTCTAGGACAAAGTTAATAAATGAACTTTTCTTTTCTTTCAGCTTAGCTTTCAGTTTCAAAGGGTATTGACACTCTTTTTAGCAAAGTAGTGAACGCGAATACTCAATCATTATAGTTTTACTAATCTGCTATAGCGGGAGTAAATTCAGACATTTTACATAAACAGCTGAAACTACGAAATACTTTCTTCAGTCTTAAAAATCGGTTGAGGTCACGTTTAATTTAATGTTTTGGTAAAAAAACAAGAAAAACATTAAACTCTTTGCGTCTTTAGCATTACGCAAGATTTTCGGCTTTTTATGAGCAAAGTACAAATTGAAATGTTTTAGTGTTCCGAGAATAAAAGCAAGTAAGCGCTAGTTTATGTTTAGGTACTATTCGCAGTACTTTCTAGCGTCAACCTTGAGACATGTTTGTACATTTTTGGTATATTTCGAACAGTTTAGTCTAGCAGTACCTGTTAACTAATAAAACTCAAGCTATTTTAGTATTATTTCAGTGGATCAGGCATACCATTTTCCGATATTAGTTTGCTATACTAAAATATTTCTAAAGGAAAGCAATATGTACATAGTCTCTTACGCTGGGTCCGATACTGAAACAACTTGTGAAATATATTTATTGAAGCGAGGAGCTACGAGTATATACGGCAAAGTTATTTCCAATTCGAATGATGAGAAATAATTTCTTGATGTAAGACAAAAGGGCATTAGATAAAGTTCCTAACGTTACAGGCACAGAAGTGTGAAGGAGTATGACGATATGACGATATATATCTCGCGATCAGTCTCAGAGGACTCGCGACTGTCTATAACGTGATCTATGGTATTAAAAACAAGTGTATACTTATAAAGTATACACCCACGAGAGTAACTTGAATGGTGCAGTGACTGGTTGTTCGACTGCTAACTTATTGTATTCTTGTTCTTAGGTATATCGAATCGATAATCGGTGGTTAACAGATAGTTGAAGCAGATTTGAATGTTTCTTTCATTCTTGCTTTTAAGCCACAACACAACGCAAAATGAATTAGTAGGTGTTTATTATAAAACATACATTATTAATGACCACTAAATACCTAAGAAAATGCGTAGTAAGTACGTGTTAGAATAATACAATCCTCTTGCATAGTGACGATCCATCAGGCACATAAATAGGAATTCCTAGAAATGTAAACCTAGCTACTAGCTCTAATAAACACCCCTCCTCACACAAATAGCTCTAAACTTTTTCTTTTAGAAAAGATTTCACACCTTACTGTGTGTAAGAAAAAATTTCGTTACCTCTAGAGAGGGATAGTTGTCGAAGTACGAAGTAGTGAGGTGTAAGCGTAGGATCCCGCGGGACGGGCCGGGATCACGGTGCGTCAATACGTACTTGAGACAAATGTCCCCGCACACGTGCTGTCTTAGGCTATAAACTTGACAAATCTACGTCAAAGGTCAAAGAACTTTGCAATTTGTGCGTGATCAGTTAGTTTAGAGGCTAATGTTGCTTAGAGGTTGATGTTAATAGAGGGTGATTTGTCAAAAGCTTAGAAAGAGAATTATAAGCGTTACACTGAAGGTGCAATCTATCAGCACTTATAACATCGCAATTTAAATATTTGTTTTAAAATCATACTGAACTCTTTTTCACGTAAAGACTTTTATTTAAATAAAATTGAACCGCTCTCTGATAAAAAAAAAATATGCCTTGTTAGATACCCTTACCTAATTACTTAAGCACCGTTGTTACTAAGTCCAAATACTAACAAAACTATCTGTCTGAAAATAATGTTTAATTTAATTTATTTAAATAGAAACTATCGTATAACTTAAACCAAATTCGAGTCTTAAAATTGTTCTGACACTAATTAATTAGGGCATCCTTTTCATCAACTGTAATACCTCAATAAGTCGACGCTACTCAAACGTAATCAGTCACAAACACAATTCATCAATGACTAAGTCACAGCACTCGTATTTCAGCTAGTAGCGATCCGTACACGGCGCGACTTACTAACGCGTTATTAACCAATTTGTGATTAGTTCCTAAACATTTCAAAAAAAAAATGTGAGGTTCTATATTATGTAATGAAAAATGTAATGCACAAGGTTTCCGAAACACGTGCTGTGCTAACTGAAGCCTTTCAACAGGAAAGTTCGCCAAAACTTCACAATTTTCTACTGAGACCTTCACGTGCGGGAAATTATTAATAATAATAACGTGCAATTAGTAAAAGTTAACCTTCGAACTCCCAATTATTTTGGAAATACGACAAACATTCATTTTGTTATGATATTTGTCGGGCATATTATATTCCCTCCAAGTCTAACTGCTGTAGGTAAGAATTACAAACGACTTTCGAATCCTACATTTGAAACTAGTAAGGTACTTTACTTTGTGTTAATTATTTCTTTATCACTGTTCTTAGAACGATAAACGGATAATCAAAGACATGTTACATCCATCAACCCGCACAAGGTCCCTCATCCCTGTGGTGCATGTAATGGTCCACTCCATCTCGCAGTGAGGAGAGCTGTGTCCCAGAGGAAACGCTAAATGCTGATTATTCTATCCATACCCACCAATAAAAGGAATAACGATCCCAACCACAAATTACATCAGCAATGTGCTGCAGATAACTTGTAAATCAATAGTAATTCAGACAGCAGTTCGCACACGGCCACATCCTCATTACGCTAGCTAGTCCTTCGCGAAGTTCCGTCAAGCGTCAGTAAGTCTGTCTATTGGCCAGGCGCGAGGTGGTGCTAACGAGCGCACGCGTGCTCAACTTGTTTCATTCCGAGCAACTTGCTCAAACGCTCACAGATGGACCAGAACATGTTACAACAAACTACATGACGATCAATTGTTCCCTAGACAGATGTTATACGTAACTTCTTTTGATAAACGGTACTTATTCCATTTTAGACTAGTATAGTTAATGTAGAGTATACACATAAGCACATTTCGCCAGTATGTTTAAGTCCCATGTAATAGGGGGTGTGACTTTTGCCATCAACCGGGCCCAAACCCAGACTGCTGCTGCTGAGAAATTGCTAATGGAAAAACCCAATAACAATTTGCCCGATTTGTGAACCGGACCCAGGACCTTCTCCGGGCCTGTGGACGGTGGGCTATGGGCTAGCTCGCCGTCCGTCCGTCTCATGATGACAGGCCGTGCCGACGGCGCGTTCGTGTTCCACGCGCGCCTCAAAGAGAGTCAGCCGAAAGGCCGATGCCTGCCGGGGCTGCGGGACTGTTCGAAAAACATACCTTGGCCCCAGAACACAAAGGGCGATGAAGGAACATGGATGGGTTTTAGTCAGTAAAAGTCTGACACTCCCTCCTGCTCCGCCCAGAGCGGGAGGAGTCATTTGATGATTTCCCATCTGAAAAAAAAAAAAACAAAAAGGTCCTCTTTCCTGAGAAAGAGGACCTTTCTGTTTTTTTTTTTTTCAAGCGCTACTGCTGACAGTAGCGATCAAGAACGTATTCCGAAAATGACAGTTAAATATTTCAGGCTCGTAAATATTAAAGCTTCGATTAAAAAGGGAAATGGCTCGTCTCGTGGTGTTACCGGGCTTTGTTGCGCTTTTGAAAGTAATGCATTTTAAACAGTATAGATTCCCTACTGGAAATCTTTACTCTCTTACTGGCCTTCTCACAACATCTCTCTACACAAAACTGCTTTGATACTAGCCTAAACAAAAAAAGAAGAAAATATCTTGTTGCACCAGAAGTCTCGAAAAGACAGTTCACCAGACAATCCGCTTCCATCTACAACAAATTGAATAAACTTTTAAATATTTACCCTATGTGTTATCGTGAATGTAAGAAATCTCTAATTCATTGGCTAAAATGCAAGCAATATGACGACATTGAAACTCTTTTACAAAGTATCATGTGATAATTTGTCGAAGAGCGACTTACACACACACACATATATACGACACCCACATGCACACATACATACACACACTCACATGCAAAGACATACATACACACACTAACGCAAACAGACACGCACATGCTCCTAGATTTAAGTTTAATTTATTTTGTATGTACACTCCTACATTATTATTGTTTCTAGTTTTAGAAGAGCGGGGTCTCCTAGCACAAGTATTTATCATACTTAAAAGGAGGCCTTTAAGTAAGATTATATTTTGTAGAAGTTTGTAAAGTTCACTGAAATAAATTATTATTATTATTTGTGTTTCTCTTTATTTCTTCATAGCGATATGAAAAAATAAAATAAATAAATCTATATATTTATATTGTAATTCCCTGAAAATGCCAAAATTTTCCTGGTCTTTGTTTATATTTTTCCAGCTAGTAACCGCGAGTTTTTTTGGGTTGAAAATAATTATGATGACTGATATCACAAGTCACTTCAAATCCGTTTTCACAAACACACGAATGCCTTAATCAAAATTTGCTGTTGAATTTTCAGCTGTTGAAAAGCCTACAAGTACTGCTGTTGAAAGAAAACAGGCAATAATCCTTTAAGAATCCCTGTCTTTATCATTACAGTGTCAATAAAATGCGAGAACAATAAGAACAATGTGGGAAAGTAACTTGTCCTTGTGTTTCTCCCTTATATTAATAGCAAGTTATGATCACAGCAATGCGTAGTAAACAATAGCATTAAGTGGGAGTCGTTACAGCTCCCTCACTGACCTACTGACATCCATTCACGTTTACTACTGCCTACTATTAAAACCCTTATTAGGAGCTTACTGACGGTACATCCTACTCGAATTGACTGATTAAGGAACAGGCTTTTCAGTTCTCGGTAAAAGATTATATCGAACTGTTATATCTCTATGGGTTTATTGAAATGTGCGAGAGACCAATTCAATCTACACTTTAACAATAGCAACATACAGCCCACATTTGGAAACAGGTAAAACTGGCGAAATATGGTTGTACTAATGGGTACGCCTCTGTCAAACTCTTCGCGTATTACAGGCGCATTGTTTCAGTCCGACTATATCGAGCTCTATAAGATACGACCGAACATAATGTTTGAAAACAGGTCACATTCACAAACAACAATGAGCTCCAACTTCTGAAGCCACAGCCTCCAGATTAGCATAACATCGCCAGCAATCTCATCAGAACAACGTTTCCTTGTCAACCAAACATCACTCACGATTAAAAAGCGTCCACAACAAAGAGATGGAGATTAATGTCCCGCTGACCACTACACACCCTCCCCCCTCCCCCCTGACACCCCCACAAGGGCAGTAGTAGCTCAAGTTCGGGGTGCGGGGGTAGGGTAACGGCCAGTTAAAAGTTGTAGCTTTGTGTCTTCGCGTCACGCGGGGCGGAGGGGCGGAGGTGCGACGAGGGTCACTAATTAAAAGGGGATTACCGACGTGTTACTAAAAGTAGTACGGCGTCGCGGGATGTGGCGGGGTTCACAAGTCAAAAGTTATTTAGGTTCGTGAGAACATATAGTGTCAGTACCTGCCAGTTCTCTGACTATGCTGAACATGTTTAATAATATACTCGTAATATTTTCTTAGGTCGTCATGGAAACAATTATTGGTCACGAACCGTTTTGAAAATATACAACTTTTGCTAATATACACAACGAACTATGTATGCCTGCCAAACATGACGTAACGATATCCAAGGCTAAGGGAATGTCACGTATTTCATTTCATTTTTAAATAAAACCCCTCTGAAACAATAATATATTCAGTGGGTAAATCCGGAGTCTCTGACCTGAAGATAACGATAAATTGAAGGCGACGACAGTTCAATTATACAAATCATAACTGATAGCTGATGAATACCAAAGAGTTCTGCATCATCAGGAGAGTCAGTCGCGCGAACGCTCTGAAACACAAAGCGATAGCTTGTCTTGCTCTCTAGATGTCTGGATACCAAAACTAATGAGACAATTGATAAATTGTCTCATTAGTTTTGGTATCCAGACATCTGCGAGATATCATTAAAATGTACAACGGTGCGCATTACTATTTAGACCCTTGCTTCGCACGGCAGTAATCTACTGATATCAGCAAATAGATATAAAACTAAGTTAAATCTTCCAGAATTAGTAACATAAATTATGATGTTGAGTCTGCTTGATGCTCACAATTAAATACGTTTAACTATGTATTTAAACAACAATTAAACTTACCCGAAAATTGATGAATAGCATTTATATCACATTCGCATCACAAGTTTTAAATACAACAATATAGGAATGATAAGCTTTACATTAAAATTAATGAAGCGCCTATACGTCGCAGTTAAATGTGGCGTTCAGTTAACGGCGCCTGAGGAACTGAGTGGAGAACAGCGCGAACTGGAACCACAACTACTTCATTAGATGAGGTTCATGAGCCTTATAATAAGCATAACCCTATATTCTTTGTATTGAAAAGTCTGAGACTATGCCTACTAGACCGTTCCGTCACCGACCAACACCGGCGCGTGCATGCACGTAGCGTATCTACACCGGCAAAATATTCTAGTCGACAAATTGTTGACGCTCTGTCTAATCCGATGTAGGGCGCAAACTCCTTAAAAACTAGTCGGTCACAAACAGTGCGTGTTTGTCTGTAAAAACTTTAAATGCTTCCTATTTAAGTAGTCTCCTAATTGCTTTTTTACACTAAATTATTTGCAAGTAAAACCATTCGTGTGATCGGCTTCATAGGTAATCACAAGTTCCTCATATATCTCAGTACTTGACACAAAGTGTTTACTGTATTTTCCACACTATGTATAGGCTCTCTTAAAGCCCGAGGTTAGATAGTGCGTGCGGCAGTCATTGACCCCACCGCGCCGCCGGGGCACCTCCCGCGGTGCGCACTGTACTTTAAAGCTCTTTATCCCGGCGGCTTGGGACCTTGCCGAGATGTCATAAATATCTGTAAGGGCAGAGATAACTTTTTAGTGAACTATTGTAAAATATTGACAAAAGAACAATAGATTTATTCTCTCTACAAACCAATGCAACCTTCGATGCCCGACTACACACTTCTCTTTGCGTCTATAGAAACAGATTTTTTGTGATTTTTTTTTTGTGTCCTTGTTGTTAAAATAGATCAAAAACTAAACCACAATATAAAAAAAAAAAAAAAAAAATTAAAATTCATTTATTTCAGTAGTCATTGACCCATAGATAAAAAAACCACAATCTACACTTAGGCCAATTTTACAAGCTTCACTATTCGTGCAATAAATAATAAGTGACTAATTAGTGTATTGACCCTTATACTAATCAGTCGGTTATTATTTTATTATATCCGGATTTCCTGTGAAACACCTTCACAATTCACAGAGTATTTTAAATCTACACAATAATCTTGATCAAGTTATTTATAATAGACCATACAGATTATTGTATGAGATGTTCTTTTAAATTAACTACACCGATTTGAGTGGACCTGTCGAGTCAGTGCCCGCAGTGTCAGTATCTAATCATGTAACTCAACGCCGAACTAACGTGCTATTGACGTGCACTATTATCCCAGCTCTGTACATCAGTTACATGTTGATTAAGGCCAATGTTAACAAAACAAGATTAATGTTCCCGTTTACCAACCGTCTGCACTACATGTACTCTGTTCGACGAGTACTTGCTGTATGTGTGTGCAGCGCAGAGTTTGAATACTCATGATTTTACAGATAACTGCAGCATCAACATTTACCTCCCAGGGTCTTTAGTAGCACGCTGATAAGAATAAAGTCCGTCTTAAGGTGGCACTACCTATAACAGTATTTTTTTGCACGATTTGTTGATCCATAAATGGTTGGATTGTGGTGATGTCCTTCAACTTTTTCGTAAAATATAATCGGCAAATATCATTCCCACTGCTGGTCTGCGAGAGGGAGTGGGCCACAATCCACCACGCGGTGGTGGCTCGTGCGGGTTGGTGTGGCGGATGACTCATGTCTACGTATATTTGTACCCGATATATCTTCCTTCACCGTTTTAAGAGCAGCGGTGATGAAATAGTGTAAACGAAGCCAAGTGCCCGACTGCCTGCTTGGGTTGGTGACACGAGCTCTGTGCCACTCCTGACCACTTATACATATAAAAGCCTTTTTTTATCATTGAATCAAAACTATCAAGTAGTATTCAACAAAACTGATAAATGAAACAATTTAAAAACCGTTCTGTGTGTGATTAATAAAAGTTAAGTTTATTTAATTTACAAAGAACTAATTGTATGTAATCGTATCGCATATATCTCTTTGAAACTAAATTAAGGTTTCTACGATTCTTAAACTGAATGAAAAGTCGAATAATAAATAAGTCTGCTCGTAATTATATCGAAGACGATTACAATATGTTTCGTTTAACTAATGGACTATTAACTTTTATCTTGTACTAATTTCCAGTCTGCGCTTGTTTAAATTCGGCTGTCTTTTGTTTAATTTATAATGCTGTAATTGCCAGTGTTCTTGATTAAAAGTGCTATCAATTAACCAGGCACTAGAATAAGCATGTCTGCTAGCACAATTTACTTTACCCTAAAAAAATTACTCAATTTTTCAATATTGTGTTTCCGCCGCGGAATCACCCGAGCAAGAACTTACTTGAATACCGCGTAACAAAGAAGGACAGACACTATGCAACAGTATTCCACAACACAAAGCTAAGCATTTCAATCTATTTCACAAGGCTACATCAATTTCATTACGTCACGACTTTCGTAGCGGCTACGTGGCTACGGCATAGCAGAGACACTACAGCGTAGCACAGACACTACGAGTCGCAATCAAGCGCGTTGCGGTCGCTACGCTCAGCGCCAGGCGGAGTCGTTCCTGCAAGTGACTTACATCGCTTCAATCTCGTAACGTGCTGTCCTGCGACATTCCGGGATTGTTCCGACACTAGTTCATTATGGTTTAATGAATCTCGCACTGATTTCGCACCGTTTCTGTTAATTTTGTGGGTCTTGTCTCGTGGATTGTTTGGCACCAGGGGATTTTGCTCATATTATATTGGCACTAAGATTAGGTAAATGGTTAAAGATATCAGGTTGTATTTTAATGTTGTACCCATTGAAAAACAGCATTCTGGTAAAAGACAACATCCTGCGGTCTTCCAGAAAACTCCTCCTAATGGGGTCCTCCTAATGGGGTCCTCCTAATGGGGTTCTAAATGGAATTAGAATACATCATGTGCCTAGCCTTTTCCCAAGTTTTATTGGGGTCGGCTTCCAGTCTGACCGGATGCAGCTGAATACCAGTATTTTACATGGAGCGACTGCCTATCTGACCTCCACAACCCAGTTAGTACTGGGTAATACGATACCCCTTGGTAAGACTGAATGAAATGAAATGGAATTAGAATACATTATAACTAAATGTAAATTGAAACGAAAGTTTATTAACAAGACTTCGTAAGATTCATTTTTTGGCTTTCTTCTTCAGTTACGGTTTCGGCATACTTTATGTCAGGTATGTTGTATGTACAGGTACGTGTGACTCGGGCAGGAACAGCAGGGCTAGCTTAGTGGTGCGACTGTCGAACTGCCAAGTCATGGCTCTCGATTTCTAACCCAAGTTACGCACCTATGATTTTTCGGATTCATGTGCGTATTGTATACTTATCACTTGCTTCGTTGTCAAGAAAAACATCGTGAGAAAACCAGCATGCCCAAGTAATATTTCTTGACGGCATTTAAAGCCAATTCAGAGGCCCATGGGTGGCATAAAAACTCTGACACTTGGTTATGCACTAACTAAACGATAAAAGAAAAGAAAAGTTAAGAACACTAAAACCCCGTCTTCTTTGGATAACATGCTTCCATCAAATTGATATTATTTGCATAAATAATAAATAATTTGCCTACGTATCTTGAACTATAATACAAATTTACTGACCAAAACTTTATTCATCATAATCGGCTCAGTAGTGTAAGCTCTACGGTGGAACATCAAAATGTTTCAAACATACTTAAACAGCTTAAATCATAACTCGCCCTTTTAGCTTTGCCGTAGTCGGGTAAAAAAACCGAAAATCCCTGATACCTATCACCTTACATTCCCACCACACATTACCAGGACTAAAAGAATCCTATCATTGTGCCTGCCACCCCCCCCTTTCCCGCCCCCCGTTGTATCGCCTACTATTTGCATGACAATTGCTAGCCTCTCATTTAATTTATTGCTGAAGCTTCAGCATTCTGGCTGAAACATGACGCGTAGTACGACTTAATGATACGACGCCGGGATTGGACGGAGAGGCAACGGCGTTGTTGGAATGAACCGACTGCCCTCATCGTGAACAATATACACACAACAATATACATACTGCTTTGAACTGAGGCTGTATCCGAAGTGTTTTGTTGTCAAAAGCGCAATTATTGAACGTGAGACATTCGATATGATTTGCACCCAGTTTAAGTAAAAAGCTGTTTTTTTTTAGGGTTCCGTACCTGAAAAAGGAAAAAACGGAACCCTTATAAGATCACTTTCTTGTCCGTCTGTCAGACAGACAGTCTGTCCGTCTGTTACCACCGATTTCTCAGGAACGGGTGGACCTAGCAAGTTGAAATTTATACCAGATACTGAAGTCTATAGTATCTAGTAGGTGTATAAAAATCAAGGTCCTGTGTCAACACGATAAAAAGATATGGGCAAATTTAATTAATTTTCGCCACAAATTTTTCCTTAATTTTATTTTATTTTTATTTTTCGGACTTTTCCCTTTACTTGTGCTGTAACACCTTGCTTTTGACCAAAATTGACATTCTAGGTCAACCGGTAGTACCCTATAGGTTTTGGGTAGAAAACCTATATGGTAGTTCCCGTAGACCTAGAATCACGAAATTTGGCGAGAAGCAATAATGTCTTACAGTACATGAAAAATCTGAAAACCGTAAATATGTAGTTATTACAAACTTATTATTTGCGGTTGGTGGAATAGCCGTTTCTAGGGATCGGACAGCAAACTTAAGTTTGTCCTTTAAAAAGTTTGTACGGAACCCTCGCTGCGCGAGTCCGACTCGGTTTTAACCGGTTTTTTTTTTTAATTTTCGAGCTTATAACAAAAGGAATCTTGTCTGAATTATGACAGTATTTCCATTTGCACTTTTCTTAATCCTTTTGGCTTTATTTGGATTTACCTTTTAGTGGTTGACAGCAACCCTTTTGCTTTACAGCACTAATCCAACCGCCACAAACAATAACGAATAAAATTTTGATTTTGCAAATAATCATTAATTTGTTTGTGTCCTAAATTCAAAAATATTTTTTTTTTTTTAAATTATGCGGTTTTGTGGCTTAACATCTTTGCTTCTCTATCAACCTACGAAGTATGAGTGAGAAAAAGCAAAATAAATCATAGTTTTATAATAATTAATTACAAAAATACTTTTCGTTCTGTTATTTCATTTCTTCGTAAGTGTATTGAAAAACGTCGTTTGATTCACGTGGGCATTTGTCACTACAGTTTTCCGCTCCACCGAATTCCGTGATTTCCACCTCAGCTACAATGACAAAGTTTCCCCACTTGTTTCAAAATGTACTATACCAATTCCACTTTTACGCACCCATATTACAGGAACTCCAAGAACAATACAAAGAATTTTGACCCCATCCCATAAATGTGAAATGACCATCCTAGTAGATTACAGGACGTCTTCCATTCAGTACTTTACGACCTCCGGATTAATTGCTCACTCATAATTACGACACAACAATGTCGTAGCGGTGCTACGGCGTAGTGGTACTACGGCGTAGCAGCGTAGCCAAGCCGTAACAGAGTCGTAGCTTGAAAGCGGCCATCTTAGCGCGTGTAACATGCAAACGAGGCTGTAAACTATTCAGTGATGTGTTTACAGAACATTTTGCATGCGCAATGAGCTCCGCAAACATTCGTCTCGATACATTGACACTGTTTACTGAGGTCAGGCGGGATGTTTCAATTCATAGCTTCTATTTATTTCATGTTATTTATGTTTGATAATAAATGTTGATATTGGATAAGTCAACTTATTATTTTTGCTATCTACACGTAAATATTTAATGTCTAATATTTGATGTATTTAATGTATGTTTAATACTCGTGTTTATAACACACAATTGAAGAGGGTAACGACCGCTTCTTTAAATGGATCCCAATGACGCGTAAAGGGACAAACATGACATGTTAAACAAACAGATTACAAGCACAAAGCAACACAAAGCGAAGTATGAAGACATCAGCTCGGTCGGTTCAAAAGTAAACCACTAATACCGCGGCCATCAGACGGGCATAACGGAAGCGGAAGTAAGTCGATTACCTCGTAGCACGCTGCCCCCCGCCACCGCCCGCACGCCCCGCACACCCCTGCGGCTACTACCCTTTGTTTCGGGTTTTTTCTCATTGAGGCACAAAACCTCAAGCTCGCAATTTTCCTAAAGAGGTTTCTGAGTGACAATTTGCGGATATTTTTAATAAAAGGAAAATAAAGTCTCATTTGAACAAAAAACACAGATGTTATTCAAACGAAAATTAGAAGAATTTGTGTAGGAACGAAAACGACGGTAATTTATTTATCCTTGAGCCAATGTTCAATGTCACGTAGTAGCTACTTGAAGTGGCTCTAAAATACAATCGAAGAAGGATATATTTGTGTCTCCGTGTACGTGGTTCCACGCTAACTATATACAATGCCTACTTTTCACGTGATTTCAAAAGAAAAGATTGTCAAATATATGAAACTCATCATACCATACAGTCAAAGTTTTATTTGTAGTATCATTTATTCGTTTATTCATTTGTATTACTTTCTACTACTAATATTCCTTTACAAAACAATATAAAAGATAATTCAAAAGTATATAAATAGTAGCCCACGGTATCGGGAACAGGGTCCAAGCTACCGGCGCCGGCGGTCAGGGCTCCAGAGAGAGGAACCTCCTAACAATACGAGCCGTATCCAGGAATACCGCGCACTGAATCAAGCTGCTTATCTGTGAAGTAAACACATTGTCTATTTCTGTGAAGAATAATGTTTTTTCACTGTTGCCAACCGAAATCAACAGTAAGTTACAAGTTAGTTTTATGTTTTTAGATAGAAGCGATCATGCTTCAGAGTTGGCTCCCTCAACTTACTTAAGAACAATGAACCAATTAATTCCACAAATAATATGTATCTGACGCCTTATTGGTCGGTGTAATTACCAGGTATGTAATACTGACTTAAAATAATAGTAAAATTATACTTTCAGCAGATTTCAGTTCAAAAAGCCCTTTTCACGAAACCAAGTTGAGTCGTATATTACTTCAATTTCCAGTAAAGAAGTTTTTATCAAAGGTTAATTTAGGTAAATACGACACTTTTATGTATCCAGAAATGTTGGAATACTTCGTATCGCGCGCTACACGATCGCTGTGACCGTAACCGACCGCGGTACAATCTGCGCGGATAAATTGAAAGTGTTCCACTGATCGTAGATATGCAAAGGGTGGACGTAACGCCTGGGATCGTGTCGGATCGCCGGAGTGAGTCCTATCGGGTGAGCCTTCTCTTATCAGTTGACGAGCTCCATCAGCGCCGCGGACATATCAATTCACAACTTGTAATCTTTTAAGGGTTAGAGTCGCTGTGAATGTTTTGATTCAAACTTTACCGATTGGGTTCAACATGTAGTTATTTCCAACCGAAACAACTACAACTAAAGTCATAGATATACAAAGTAAATAGTCGCCTCTGCAATCATAGCGAGTTAATTTCAATTTCACAAGTGAACGAGCATAACTTTGTGTTCTTTAGAATTTGTTTCTAGACCGAAACCATTTAACTGAGTGACGTTTGTGGCAACAGTATACTATATTATATGTAAATACAGACGGGTCGCGCCGGCGTTGTGCTGCGGGGCGCGTGCGGGGCGGCGGCGGCGGTCGGGTGCGTGGAGCTTGCGAGGCGGCGGCGTGCGCCTGAATATAAATACAGCACTGACGGCGAACGCCCGATACAACAAAATCTACGCTTTTGTTAACTTGAGATTTAAAATAGAATTGTTAATGCGCAGTGTGGCGAGGTTCACATTTCGTCGAGATTTTCACTAAAGTGTAGCTTTCTCAACAAAATGTAAACACAATTTGGTGAGTTTATTATTTTTGTTATTGAATGTTGAAGACGAGGACGAGTGAACTTTGTGACGCCTTTGATCTTGCAGGAGATAGTAGATATTAATATTGAAAACGACTATCTCTAACAAAATGTAAAGCGTCGTTGACTTTATACATAGCACATGAACATTCTCTGAATGAAACTTGTCTCCTCCATTATCAATTATCATCAGTGAGCCGGTCGCCCGCACTTGAGCGAGGACCGTGCGGGTCCAGGCGCCGGCGACGCTAACACCCAGTTAACCTCTATAAATGGCGTCTCGCATACTTCGTCAACCTTTATTGTATCGAGCCTCTCAGGGCACGTAATCACTGGCGGGAATGTCATGCAAATAGTTGGACCTTTATGAAGCCAGGAATTACAGGCATGTAAACTAAATGAAAGTGGTGTGGTGTCCGGTGCGGGGCGGCGTGGTGTGCGGGGGGGGGAGGGCGGACAGAGCGACTGGTTACCCCACTCGGCGGTAGTAATTTAGTTTGTCATGTGCCACTCAATTTACAAGGCTATCAACGTTTTGCCAAGTAGCAAGTATGCGATGGGGGGGGGCGCTGTTGGGTGAGGAGCAAAGGTTAACTTTTAAGATGATCTTAATGTTTCGAAGTTGTAATACGAGTATAATATGGCGGCTTGTTTTAGAACATTTCTTGTTGATACTCACCCTGCCTGTAGTTACCTTGTTTTGAAATGCAAAGATGGTTAAGCAGAAGTAGACTACTTCAATTAAAAAAAAAAAACTGAATGAGTGTCCTAAAAGTTACAGTTCTGAAGTACGGCTCTTCGAAATTAAAATAATAGTTGTGGTACTTCGACACACGCGCCCATGAGCCGAACTTTGTTCAAATAAAAATCAATCTATTTAAAGTGCTCTTAACACATCACTAGGTACCGGTAACTACTCCGCACTATGTAGTAACGACCGCAGGGCGAAGTGTTCGGACCACGTGCGATGCACAACACTGTAAAATGGATTTATTTCATGGTTCACACATCACGGGACCGTTGCGTTACTGTCGTAAAACGTTACCGCCGCAGCGCGCCGTTTTACGTTTTACAGATATACGTGACTGATGTGCTGTAATAATATAAATATAATAAACTTTATCAGTTCACGTTGATGTTAGGTTAAAGTCAATATGAAATTCAGAAAAATAGACAGTTTACTGTGGCACACTAAGTTGTATGAATTGCCTACAATGTGGTAGAACATTCATTTTTTCGACAAAATTACTTGCATGTGCAATAAAAATAATAACTGAATAGGATTCCTTTCATTTTAAATCTCTTTTGTAAATAACTTTGAATACATGTATGTATTGTTTTTCAATCAAAGTACTCTCAAAGCATAAGTTAAGCACATACGACATAGAATATACAGTGGGTCGTGGTAGAGGCGGATAACAGTGTCCGCACAGTGTCCGCATCATATCCCGTACAACATAGCAAGTAGCAATGTTGTCACAAAAAACTGGTCAAATGCACGTGCAGGGGAGGTCCCCTGCACGTGCATTTAAAGGCAAAAAGAGGCGGGCGTTCCACGGTTTTTAGATAACATGTATACAAATAATATGTATATACTTAGCAAAATTAAGCGATTTTTCGTAGAATAACGATTGCAACGTTGATTTTTGACCTATTTCACAACAGTGATTGGGCAATACTATATTTTTAGGAAAAAATCGTATACGTTTTAATTCTCGCGAATATATATGTACTCGTGGCAATAATAATGAAGAACAATAGTCGTGAGAGCTCGGTAATCATCGCAAAATTCGCAAATGTAACAACATCGAATATTGACAACATTAACTGAGTCCGTTAATTCCCATATACAGGTCGTCCCACGGATATACCACATGAAGGGAAAGTACCTTAAATATTGTAGATGTAACATTTTACTGAAAGAAGACATTATTTGAATTTAAAAAACAATTTAAACTGCCTTCATCGATATTTAAATAATTACATGGTTAAACCGGAAATCGAACCCGTTACACCAGAAAAATAATCATCCTGTAGCTTTATCATACCGATCGAAAGGCTTCATCATGAGGATTATTTTTTGCCACATAACATAGTGTCAGAAGTAAAAGGAAGACCATGAATTTTTAACATTTTTGAGATGATTATTTTTCTCGTGTAACGGGTTCGATTCCCGGTTCAACCATGTAATTATTTAAATATCTATGAATGCAGTTTAAATTGTTTTTTAAATTCAAATAATGTCTTCTTTCAGTAAAATGTTCCATCTACAATATTCAAGGTACTTTCCTTCCATGTGGCATATCCGTGGGAAGCCCTGTATATAGAAGAGCAATTGATATACTTTTATAAATAATGATTATTTGTAAAGCCATTTAGTCCATGCAAAGTTAGTGGATACAGCTTAGAATGAAACTGCCGGGTCATCACTGGTTGGCTTAAACCAACCCCGGTACAGATGCTGTGCCAACTGGCAGGAATAGCGTCACCAGAAGTTCGCAGGACAGTGGCAAGCTCTAGCGAAAGAGCCAAAATGGTTTCAGATACACGACACCCTTTACATCTGAATACCCTCGTGTCGCAAAGGCTGAAAAGCCGAAACGTTTTCTGAAGTGTGGCACCTCTCTCAGTGGCGAGCGTCCCACGGAAAGACTAAAGCTGTGGCGAAATAGTGCATCCTTACCAATTCCATACGTTCCACCTGCTGAAAATCTCCCACCTGAACATGAGTTGCTATGGCTGACCTGGAAGTCTTTAAATAGACTTAGGACCCAGGTTAGCCGCAGCAAGGAAAACCTGCTCAGGTGGAGATTCATTGATGACTCTGCCCTGGAGTGTAAATGTGGTGCTGTTCCACAAACGATGGGGCACTTATTATCGTGTCCTGCGTGTCCTGTTGTTTGTTCACTACAGGAACTGATGGACGCTACTGAAAGCGCCAAACTAGTAGCTCAGTTCTGGGCTGACTCAATTTAGATTGCCATCGATAAGCTAAATAGACGAAGAATGATGATGATTTTAAAATGATTAGGTTCTGCTCAGCTTCAAACTACAACGTTTGTCAAAGAATCAGTCAGCAAAGGAAATTCTACCTTTGTTGACTGATTCTTTTGACAGACGACTGTCAAACAGCCTCTTGTTCGTAGTTCTTGTCGCAACTATCATAAAAGCATTATTAAATAGGTAACGGTGTCGATTCTGTTGTGCATAAACTATACTTAATTTAGGCTATTGCTATCTTTTACTAAAAGGCATTTCGAGAAAAGGACGGCTATAGCTATGAATTAAGTTAGAGATGTCAAACTAGTTTATGCCTTGCGCTCCACCGTGTTCTTAGTCTACATGTTTTAACGTGCACCCTTCATTTGTATGGAAATATTAGTTCCAACTAAATTGGACAGCTCTAAATTACGTCTGTCTCTTTCTCGTTAGATTAGATAGAAAAAGATAGCAATAGCCTAAACTAAGTTTAGTTTGTGCACAACAGAATCGACACCAATGTCTTGTAATATCCAGACTTGTGTTATATTTATTCACAGTTTCAGCTGTAAGCGCGGTCACGCTGTCACGTAGCGCGGTAGATTAGGGTATCTACACATGAAATATACTTGTCACCTGTAATGTTATGTGAAACTTGTCATTGTGTCACTCTAGGAGGCTTTTTATGTCAGGTAACGGTGAACGAAAAAAACATGAAAGAGTAACTTCAAACCAAATCTTTTTGATAGTCGGCCCCACGACGTTTGTTTTCTTTATACAGCTAGATTGTTCTCTATTAACATCACGAAGTTATGATTGGGTAGGTTGTCAACGCTCGTCTCTAATTGGCTAAGCAACGCATAGTAACAAAGGCATCATTGGCGCTGGAAATGAACATGTGACATTAATTTGACGGGCTGCAAGAATTGTCAAAGTGGACGAGTTATGTAAAAAATAGCAATGAAAGATATGTTTTTTTTTTTTATTATGTATTTTTATTTATTTTGCGTATGATGTAGATGCATACCTAACAACAAAAAGTTCACATTAACACACACCGGCTAAATTAGGGGAAACGATTTCTTAAAGTTTGCCCTTACAAAACGCCGTCTACGGCACTGTTTGCACGATTTTTGCCTTGCCCTCGCCGGCGCACGTAACATCCTGTCTGTCTGTAACATAAGTTTAAAAAATGTTACTTTTTTGTAATTACAAAACATGGCTCATACCATACGACTATTGCATACCTACTCACTTTAAAAGGACTCTGCACACCTAATCAAGTACTAGGTACTAGGTACCTACTGTGAGCTACGCCCGCCCTCCTTAGAGATTAACTAGAAAGTATTATTGTCTTTTGTTTAAAAATTAAAAAAGTAATACTAACACAGCTTGCTTTACCAAAATGTCAAAAATGTTGGAAATTTTATTTAAAAAATTAAAAAACCCGACTGCGTTAAAAATATCTATAAACTTAAAATAAAAACTGAAAAGAAAAAAACAAGTTCAGGAAACAGGACATATTGACTGCAACAGTACCCATATTGAATGTAATGATTTTAGTCTAGATTATTTTTATTTATTAATTAATTTAGGCTGCAGAGCGTGTCAAACATTTTGAATTTGGCGCCAATTTGTTTTTATTTTTATTTTGATGTACCCAGTGTCACTCTCACAGTAAATTCAAATCTAACGACAAATCTCAAGCTAAAATCCATCGAGCCGTTCAGACTGCAGAGCGTGCCAAACATTTGAATTTGGCGCGAAAAATTTGCCATTTTGTTTTTTTTTATTTTGATAGACCCAGTGTCACTCTCACAGTAAATATGAATCTAACGACACCTATCAAGCTAAAATCCAGCGAGCCGTTCAGGCCACAGAGCGTGCCAAACAATTATACATACATACTTACATACTCTCGTTAACAAGTTAGTGTTTTTTTAGACATTATTTTGTACTCTATCACTATGTTTTCCTATTTAACCCAAAGGTTGACTGGTAGAGAATGCCTTGTGGCATTAAGTCCTCCTATGTACCACTATTACCTACTATACCGACCAGAGCGGGAGGAGTAATTTGATGATTTCCCATGCGAAAAAAAAGGAAAGGCTCTAGAGTGGTGGTCCAGTGGTTTTCCTGTCTTTAAAAGCGAACTGCTTTCGTCCATTGTTCTTTCTGACTCGAATCTTGTGGAAATTTGTCAAAGGAGCAGTGTTTTTTTAATGTAGCAAAAAGAAAACATAAACATATTTTACTTCAAACTGTAAACATTTAACATTAATTTACTTAGTCCATCGGGCATTAAAACATCCCCATAGAAAAAAATTATCCATGTTTTTAATTAATATTAAAATAATTTAGTAGTATACTAAATTACTACTTACACGTGATAACTAATTCCGGGATTTTAAACGGGAACAAAAGGCTTTATTTGTAAAATGTAACATATAACGATCACAACCGGATAATTTCAATGATCACACTTGGCGGGATACTCGAACACAACGTCTCACTGGAGCTGAGCTGAGATGGGAAAAGTCCAAAATCAATTGGCGTGACATAAGCTACCGAAAAATTTATTTCAATTCAGTTGAACCTCGTTGTAGAAGCTCGAAATGGTTTGTATACGATTTACCGACTACCGTACAGTTATATTTTATCTTTTGAACGATACCAAGGAAAAGAAAAGCCGAGTAAAACAAACACACAGCAAACGTTGAAGACTATACATAGAGTACTTTATCAAGTGGCGTGGTCTCCGGCGTGAATAATAAGCGGCTGTGCGCAAACATCCTCGCGGCGCACACGCGCTGGTGTCTGCTCATCTAGCCGCGTTAGTATTCACGGCAGAGTGTCGCGCTTGCCGACGTGTGTGCTCAGCACTGCGCGGCGCGCTCTGAGCATCGCGCTTGTCCGCGGGGAGCCGGCAGCGAGCAGCAAGGAAGGCAAGATTGTGTTATGGCCGGCTGTAAAGTGTTGACCCGCGAGTCTCGCTTCTATTGCTGTGACTGCATAGCTCACGACATTGTTTATTTTTCATGTTGTGCGGATAAAGTGGTGCAGAATGTTTGTGCCTCACGGAGTTTTAGTCATGTTTTAAACACACATACTTAAAATACACCCACTCCTATCAAGATCGGAGACTCTACACTCGAAGTTGTAGACGATTATGTGTACCTGGGACAAACGGTCCAGTTAGGTAGGTCTAACTCCGAGAAAGAGGTCAAACGTCGAATCTGACTCGGCTGGGCAGCGTTCGGGAAGTTGCGCGGTATCTTCTCTTTCAACTTACCGCAATGTCTCAAGACGAAAGTCTATGACCAGTGTGTGTTGCCAGTGATTACATACGGGACCGAAAATCGTCGCTCACAATGGGCCTCATTAGAAGGCTTAAAGTCACCCAAAGGGCAATGGAGAGGGCTACGCTCGGAGTTTCCTTGCACGATCGAATCAGAAATGAAGACATCCGCAAGAGAACCAAGGTTACCGACGTAGCCCGAAGAATTGCCAAACCCCAATTGACCGGTCAATGTGGCGACACTTGGGGGAGGCCTATGTCCAGCTGTGGACGTATTTCGGCTGAAATGATGATGATGATGACTTGAAATACTTACATACATACTTCTGAAGCCTTTATCCCATGGGTCCCCGTTACATTAAAGCACCAATATGATCAGTGTATGATTTTGACTTCTGTTTTACAAACCACAAAACAAACAATATAGTTTTCTATTTTCAAAATTGACGTAAAGAAAAGTAAAATAAACTTGACAAAGGTAAACCTTTAGGACTGACTATAAGCCGATCACCCTGCAAGTGACAGTTCATTCCTAACGATGTCGCAAGTTCAAACAATTAGTGGTTTGTCATGACTGTTTTATTTTAGTCGTATAAGAAGGCCACTTTTTAAATTAAATTATTGCTAATTAGCATTCATTCATTCATGCATTCAAAATTCTGGCTTAGTAAACGATCGATTTTTCTGCGTCTTGGAAAAAATCGGAAATGATTTCGAAGACGGTAGCAATTTTCGCGGTCTTTATTTACTAATACAGCCTGCTAATAAAGTCTTGTTGGATGTAAAGTGGGTCTTCTGTGAGTGTAACTACTCTGTGGTTACCAGCGACACCCGCGCGCCGCTTCTCCCTGCGGACGAATGAATTAGAATAAAACTGTGCGTCCTTCCGACGTGGAATTAAAATCAAAAGTCTAACGGACTTCTTCGGTGTTTTATGTTGAGAACTTGGATGTAGAGCCACGAGGTAAGCGACACTGATAACATAAACTCTTGATTGTAAAATTTTCCAAGTACTAGGTTCTGAGCCAGCCTACCTATCTACCCAGATAGGATAGATAGGCTGGCTGGGTCAGAATAAAAAAAACTGACATGTTCTGTAAAAAATGTAATGTTTATGGTAAGCACTTGCAATCCGGTAGTACCATCAGTGTAAAATTAAATTATGATAATATATAGGTTTGGTTACATTTGTTTTGCTCCTAAATCTTATAAGACCGGTACGCCACCTGGTGAACAAGCCTCGCTTATTTACACAACGCAACTACTAACTAGCAACCCCTCCTCTCTCCCGCCATACAACATCTTCAACTCTCATGTGCGCCTGCTACACAACGCCGGAGAAACGACTGGACTGGTCATAGCTTAGTGACACGTCGCGCGTCGCTAATATTTTTTCTAGTGAGACCCTTACCTCTTGGCCACGGTAATATTATAATACAGTAGTGTAACTCGGCCGCATGATAGAAATAAATGCCTACAGCCGCGCGGTATGTAAACATGCGTTAGGGCTGCCCGTCTCCAGCATTTTAATTACATTTGCCTACTTTCTGTTTCTATTTAGTTTTGTGATTGTAAATATCCTTTATATATAAATAAATGAAATACTTTGTATATTGAATAGGAAGTGTTCAATAAAAATGCGTGTTGTTTTTTGATTGGTAGATTTAATTAAAAAAACATGTTACTCTATTCGCTTTATTTATTAATTCAAACACCTTTTTTTCGTGAGATAAAAGGAAATACTTATCCATTAAAAAGACAACATTATGTACCTACCTACTAGTAAGTAAAATTATTTTATAGTCTTACCTTTCAGAGTTTCCAGGTAATTTAAAAAAACTTATGTCTGGATGCGTTATTGACGAATTCATACAACCAAAAACAGCACAATATTTTCTACTCGTCATATTAACTGATTTTTAGAGAAAAAATCGCGCGGTTATTGTTAAAAAAACAACACACCGTCCGTTCGACACTGCGGTACAGCCGTGACGTTGGAGTACTGTATTATAATATTACCGTGTCTTGGCCACGCTCAAGTCACACGCGTCTCGCGGACAAAGCAAATAAAAGAAATTGCTGACTGCCATGTGTCACGGCGACGAGCGAATGGACGGTACTCACGCGAATGAAACAAGCGATAAGTGCGCGTGCGATTGTCGTGTCGAAAGTCGCATCGTTCGAGGCCGTGAACGGGGCCTTAGAGGATTAATTCAAAACAGAAAAAGACTCGTATATGAGGGGGCTGAACTCTATAACTCTACCTAAAGTAATCAAAATCACTTCCAACTTTTAAAATACTATTAAAACACACCACCTAAATAATTTATATGTAGTAAGTTTTTGACGTTTTTTATAACTTCATTTTAGTTTATTACCAAGCAAAACCGTCGCTTATTGTATCTTAATTATTATGTGTTTCCTCATAGAGGTGAATAATTATATTCTTTTTGAGCGAAATAAATTTCTTTAACCGCGTGTAAAATATTTTTTCCTAATACTAGTTTTACAAATTTCTCGGTCAAAAGGAATAAAGTTTACTTGTCTGGAGTATGTATTAAGCGTAATCTAATAACAAGGGACGCCAACGGTACCGAGAGTATGATAATACAAGTTGGTACCTACCGATATCGAACAGAAGCCGGATGATTACGGATGTTCTATATCCGTAGATTCCATATATTCGTATTCCATATGATTTTAGTGCGAAAGTAACTCTCTATCGGGTTGTTTGTTACCTTGTTCTGCCTTAACGGCCGAACGTATTTCGATGAAATATGGCATACAGGTAGCCCATAACTTGTTAGGACATAAGATTTTTTTATCCCGTAAGATAATTGCCCAATCTCCACGCAGGCGAAAACGCTGGTAACAGGTGGTCTTTTAATTTGGAATTTAATAAATACTTAATATAAGTAATAGGAATAGGTCGATTGCCCAATTGTCAGCCATATTTACAAATATCAGCTCCTACAAAAACTTACATCACAGTTAAATCCACCTACAGAATACCGAAACTGTGGCTCGAACCCACTTACCACATGCTTGCCAATTGCTCTCGCTAATACTTGTCCCAAAGCAGTTCAGGGAATTACCATGAAATAAAGAAACCTATTACGTTGTTCTTTTGTTCGCAAGCGCCACGACGCGACCCCTTTTTTTTTTTTTTTTTTCGGATGGGAAATCATCAAATGACTTCTCCCGCTCTGGGCGGAGCAGGAGGGAGTGTCAGACTTTTACTGACTAAAACCCATCCATGTTCCTTCATCGCCCTTTGTGTTCCGGGGTCACGGTATCTCTTTCGAACAGTCCCGCAACCCCGGCATGCATCGGTCCTTGCGGACCCCTTCCTATTGCTGACTCTCTTTGAGGCGCGCGTGGAACACGAACGCGCCGTCGACACGGCCTGTCGTCATGAGACGGACGGACGGCGAGCTAGCCCATAGCCCACCGTCCACAGGCCCGCGCCTACGGTGGCCGGGGGCCACGTGGTGGCCCCCGACGCCCGGGGCGTCTCCCGCGGCGGCCGGGACGCTGTGAGGTTCTCTCCCGCTCACGTTCCGCCACCTCCTTCTCTAGCATTACTGCTTCGCAGAAGGAGGTGACGGCGTCCCATTCCGTCTCGCTCCGGACCATGGCTTGCACCAGGGCCGGACGCGAGAGGTCGCCGCCGCCAATCGCCGCTTCGAGGACACGGCGGTGCTCCGCCCACGCGGGGCACACCTCTACCGTGTGCTCCACCGTGTCCTCCGGTCGATCCTCGCAGTGGAAACACCCGGGCGTTTCCTCCCGCCCGATTCGGTGCAGGAACCTCCCGAAAACACCGTGTCCGGTGAGGACCTGCGTCAGGCGGAAGGTGAGGACGCCGTGGCGTCTCTCCAGCCACTCCTCAAAGAGGGGACTTATCGCCACTATCGTGGCGTGCCCTGCACGGGGTTGCGACAGTCGCTCTCTCCATGTCGCCATGAGATCCCGCCGGAAGTCTGTCCGCTGAGCGACAATTTGTCGCGGCAGCGGAGTTTCCCCCCGGCGAAGCGCCTCCGCGCGCCATTCATGCAGGCGCGCGAGGACTATCGCCTCCAGATCCCATGGCGGCAATCCGGCAAGGAGGCACGCCGCCTCGCGGGCGATCGTGCGGTACCCACGGGCCAGCCTTACGGCTACCACCTTTTGGGGCGCGTTCAGGTAGTGGGCTGCACGCAGCCTCAAGGAACGCGCCCACACCGGGGCCCCGTAAAGGGCCATGGACCGCACGACTCCCGCGTAGAGCCTCCGGCAGGAGGCGTTCGGCCCCCCCAGGTTGGGCAGGAGCCGCCTGAAGGCAGCCCCAGTCCGTTCCAGTTTGGGGGCCAAACGTCGGAAGTGCTCCACGAAGTTCCACCGGCTGTCGAGGACGAGTCCTAGGTACTTCAAAGTCGACTCGACACCGATGGATACCCCTCCTACCGTGAATAAGGATCCCGGAGGTGGCGCATTCCGAGGCCCATGAAAGCACATGGCCTCGGACTTGTGCAATGCCACCTCGAGACCCAGTTGCCGGATCCTCTCAACGACTATCGCAACCCCGCGTGTCATAGCTTCGGCCGCCGCCTCGTGCGACCCCCCCTGTGCCAGCACCAGCGTGTCGTCTGCATAGCAGACCACGCTGACGCCGCTAGGGAGGTCGGCGCGCAGCACCCAGTCGTACCCGATGTTCCACAAGGACGGCCCTAGGACCGATCCCTGCGGAACACCACACGACATCTCTCGCCGGTTCCATTCTCCGCTGCGACCGGGGTAGATGACGGCTCTATCCGTCAGGTAGTCCCCGACCACACGACGAAGGTAGGTCGGCACCCGGTGATACCGGAGTGCCTCCCTAATGCAGCTCCAGGGCATGGAGTTGAAGGCATTGGCGATGTCTAGAGACACCGCCAAGACAACCCCACCCCGGGACACTGCATCCCCCGTCGTGAGGGCTCTCACGCGCATGATGGCGTTCACCGTAGAGCGCCCCTTGCGGAAACCAAACTGGTGTTCCGCAAGATCCGGCCCCGTCCCCGCAAGGTGCTCGGCGAGGCGGTTTGCAATGACTCTTTCAAAGAGCTTGCCCACCTCGTCGAGCAACACTATGGGCCGGTATGCGGACGGAGAGTCCGCAGGGCGCCCCGGCTTCCGAATGAGGACCAGCTTCCCCGTCTTCCAACGAAGCGGGAACTGGCCTCTCTCCAAACATGCGCTTAAGAGCCCCTCCAGTCGGGGCCCGAGAGCCTCCGAGGCCAGGACCCAGGCTTTGCCAGGTAAGCCGTCGGGTCCCGGGGCGGTATTTTTGGCACTGAGCCTGCGTACCGCCACTCTCAGGTCTACCCCAGTCACTACCGGAGTGTCGTAGTCGTCGTCCTGGTACGACGCGACCCCTTGAATATCTAATGGCGACGTGATTCCATCGATTATGGTAACATTATGTTTATTAAATTCGTTCTCTTTTTAATAAAAAGGCATTCACTTTAACAGCTACTCGATACGAGATTATACACAGCACTGGATCGATACGAACTGACACTTAGTGAGCATGTACTCACACTACAGCATGTGATATAGAATGTACAGACAGTGACGCATGCCAATACAAATCGCAACACAGTAAAGTTCAGTTTAACTAATTTCGGACG
This sequence comes from Xestia sexstrigata, assembly GCA_941918905.2. NCBI lineage: Eukaryota > Metazoa > Arthropoda > Insecta > Lepidoptera > Noctuidae > Xestia > Xestia sexstrigata. The sequence goes on along the minus strand of OW799201.2, from coordinate 711,169 downwards.
GACAACCTACGGACCGGTTGTAGACACCGGACCCTGACAGATACCACCGGACAATATTTGTAATTAGTACACAATTTTTCAGTACCGGTTTGAGCGTACCTCAACGAGATTTGTGTCCTTTCATGTATGCTGCACATTGTATGTACAAGGTCAGAAGGCACTGCACTGGTTACGTCCGATCAGTCTCACGATTGATCCCTTTTTTTGCATAATGTTCTTTTTCCTAATATACTTTGCCATAGCTATTTTGGCATAATTTGTTTTGCCATAATATTACTTTGCCTATTTTTTTTAGCATACAGTTTATGTTGGCATAATTATCTTGAAGGCTCATTTGTTTTGGCATAAATAGAATTAGCATAATATTACTAGGCAAAATGACTATTAGCATAATGGTATTTAGGCATACAATTAAAAGAAAAAACGGAATCAAATTTAAGTTATTTTTTTATTTTGATAATTAATTAATAATTAAAAGATCATTATGTGTAAATAAATTTATGCTAAAGAATGTTAAGCTTAATCATTATTAAGATTAGAAAAAATATGCTTAAAAAAATTATGCGTAAGCTGTTATACGTAAATAATGTTATGCGAAAACATAATTATGAGTAACAAAAGTATGCCATGTATGTAAGTTATTTTAGGACTTAAAATTTTATGCAAATGCATAGGGAACCGTCTTACGATGTCGTTTATTTTGGAGCGCGACTTCAAAGTTGTTGACGTTGCCGCGTCACAATCCTTTCTGTCCAACTATATTGAGCTCAAAGTACCTTAGCCTAAGAATACGTTCGGTCGTATTTTTATATTGGTGACCGTACTTCTGATTCAGGCTCACAGTTGCCCACGGTTGCCCACAGCCGCCCATGGTTGCCCGATATTGCTCACGCCCAGTTGACGTTTTATAATAAACTTGTCCGACTCATTTCGTCGATGGTGGAAAATGAATGGATTCCGCAGACGGTTGTATCTGACGGCGTATTGTTTATTCATTGAAGCTGACGAAATAATTAGCAGCCGGTATTCTTAACTGTTGGTATTCGTGAAACGCGCCGGGAATGCGTCAATGGCAGGAATTTTATCCCCGTCCAGCTGAGAAATACGACGTTATTTCAGCGTCGGTATGTCATTCCAGCGATATGAAAATATCAAAATGGTTGGTTTTACTGTGAGTAAAATACTTTAACATATTATCAAACTGCACAATATGTTTGCCATCTCAGTTATAACAAAGAGAGATTTAGAGTGACATCAATGGTCTATATAAAACAAGAATTGACCTTCTAGAAACAATATCAGTTCCAGAACGAAGTACAACGGACGTACGCAATAACGGTAAAAGCGGATTTCTCTTGAAATCGAATACCCTGGATTCACTTAAACTTTCCATGAATATTATAGGTAATATGTACGACCACCACGCATGTAAATATGTGAGGCATCAGACTAGCTACCAGTGGTCGGTCACAAATTATTACCTACCCTAAACTCTCGCATCGGCCACCAGGCGGCGCCACTTACACGTCTCTTAACTTTAATGAGTTTCAAAGTTAGCAGACTGCAGCTGATTGCCACACAACACGCATCTTGTCAACTTATCACACGCAGCGAGTTCAGGTATGAATGCTAATCCATTATCTAGTAAATATTATTAATTCTAAGGTTAACTCAGCTGTCACATCAGTGTCGTTGTTAGGTCAAAGGGTATGTGTTGTTGTGCTTATCCGAGTTGAGTTAGGCAGTCTCTCGACTTACATAAACTGACTGACAGAACTGACGTCTTTTGCCCATGATGATACGCAGCAATTACAGAACGACAACTGTGTCTTTTCAAACTCCTTTAGCTACGTTCACGTTCATAGATATTAGTCATTAGTGTCGGACCGAAGGTTCGGCTTTGGCATAGGCCACCTTTGGCCAAAAAAAACTCCTTCAACCAAACCTTTGGCTTATGGCCGAAGTCGAAAGTCGAGAGTTGAGGCGATAGATAATTAACCAGCTTCGGCTTCGGCCAGAAATCGACCTTTTGTCAGACACTAATAGTCATACACACGCTTATTGCATGTACCTACCAAGTACCTGTCGTTTCGGAAAAACACCACGAATAGGGTGAACTCTCCCAGCAATTCAACTCTTATCCGCCTTGTAAGTACCAAGCAGTATCGCTCTTAATGAATAATTTAAATGAATAATGTACTACATGTGTACCTATTGTACGCTCTTGTATCAAAACACCTCGCTCGCGGCGCCGCGGGCACTTCGTTACATCTTACGACATTCAACAAGGTTGATTAAAGAAAAACAGGCGCAGAACAAATCACATGACAAAAAATACAAAGGACTGTTACTTAAATAACAAGTGTTTACTTAAATTGTGACAAATAATACGTTACACGAAATTAAAAACAAAACAAGATAGTAAGAAGTATTTACTCTAACCACTAAGACTGGGGACTTAATCGACATCCGACGTACGAACGTTCTCAGTGGAAATACATACAAAAAAGTCAAATATACATAATAGCTGTCTCATTTGTACATTATTTTAAATATTATCTCATGTCACAAGCTCAAACTGTGATGATGCTATAGCTAGGGTAGACATTACAACAGTTCATAATTTTCCTGTCGTGTCAAGGGCTCGTCTGAAATTGGAGACTTTCTACAAATTATTTACTAATTTACATGTTACAGAACATTTTTCACGCTCACCTTACTGGCAATCAAGATACGTAGCGTCAACTAAATTAATGTGTCTAGCCAATTTCTAATCTAGCCGTAGACATATAAAAAGTGCTCAATCCTGTGCCATCATGACGTCACCACAATATTCAGCTTTCTATTAGAAAAATTAACAATAACATACAAAAAGTATGGTGCCTTTGTACTGTCATGAGAACAAAAACTTAAGTGGAAGGAATGCCACATCGTTTGCAGAAATACTTGGAGAACTCTTATGAACATGGACTTGTTTAGATTACTTAATAATTCTATAATTATATTATATGACGAAGGACAACGACTCGAAGTTAGTAATGTAATCTGGCTTTTTTGTAGCCGTGTTTTGTTTTTGTTTTCAGAACTGTCTAGTAACATTCGGCTATACCGACCTCAACACATCCTCAACGCTATACCGACCTCAACACAACCTCAACGCTATACCGACCGAAACAAATTATTTTTCGAACACTTAACCTTGAATAATAACTGTCACTTAGATTGGCTCAGTCGCAAAATGACGTTAGATATGAAGTTACAAATTAAAGTTTAAATTGAGTTAATTTGTAAGGAGCGCCTATTTCAGTCATGTTCGTTTAATAAGCAGCAGGCAGAGGGCAGGCTCCGGTCTCCGAGGGACCGTGACGTCACAAGCCCAGTATTTTAAAAGCTCTTAACGTCGAGATAAGCCGGTTTACTCAGACACGCAAATAAGAAAAAAGGCCTCGCATAATCAGACGGGCCCCTCCTAAATGTACTAGGAATTTCAACGGGTAAATTAAGTAAAAAAACGCGGAGTTTTAACGCAGCCGAGATAATTAAAGAGCTGAAACCGGCGCTCTACATGCCAGCAGTAAATAAAAGGAATGAGTAATAAAGAGCCGTTCGCAATTTTCATAGAGACGGCTGATTTGCATGCCAATGGTCGCCGCGCCTAAAACAACCGCCGACGAATATTAATGCCAAAAAATACTTCAAACGGGCCCTGCCCTGCACCCCCCCCTGCGCGCTCGCTTCACGTGGCCTCTTTGGGCTTATATTCAATAACGCCTTTGCTGAGTGATCGGGCTCGGTGTCTCGACGTTTGCGCGTGATAAATGCCGCCACATTGCCGAAACACTTTTGTTAGCTTTGATGAATGTTTATAAAATATAAGTATAGCCAGAGACGCGAGACGTGCCGACTCTACTGAAGGAAATCGCAACAATCACGACAGGGCACTTTAAATTGAATTTCTTGAATGATCTCCGGCTTTGTATTGCGTAAAGTTTCAAGATAAGTGAGCAATAAGTTCTGCCTTTCACTTTATTTATTGGAGTATTTTTGTTGTTGAATAAATATGATATAGCCACTGACTGATGCAAACATTTGCTCAGGGATCTGATCGCTACATGATTGAAAGCTGTTATGCACGCCGACAAACATTGTCAAACGCCATACCTATATGTATCAAACTAGGTCTTCCACGAAGCATTGATAACTCTAGTAACCATCTCCTTCCCTCTGTGTTCAGGTCTCATGGATCCGGCACCGCGACCTGCATATCCTGACGGTGGGCGGCTACACGTACACGTCGGACCAGCGCTTCCAGGCCACGCACTCGGCGCAGACGGACGACTGGACGCTGCACATCAAGTGGGCGCAGCAGCGCGATGCCGGCGTCTACGAGTGCCAGGTCTCCACGCAGCCCGTGCGCTCCTTCTTCGTCACGCTGCATGTCGTCGGTGAGTGCTTGCACAACTAACACCACTCCAAAGACTTAAAATCATTTTTTTTATGCCGTTAAGATTATGTGGCGACCCCTACACCATGACACAGGAACTACGTACCATCCTGACGCCACGCAAAATGATGCACAGAGTTATCTTCGAGATTAGGACAGTAGCTCACCAAACACAATACCCGTCTGGTCTGATGCTTCCCTTTTTCTACTGAGGAATTTTACTTTACACCCGGTTCCTCATACTTCTATAATTATAAAGGTAAGGATCCAAATTTAACCTCTCACTGGAATATATTCCGCCCACACTTCAGCAGTGCGCTCCACTATCTGAGATTTACATTATATTATGATACCTCTGGCTGGTCACAGCATCCCGTTTCAGGGCGCGCGGCGCATCGCGGGCGGTGTCGTGAATGCTTTATCGTCGTCTTGTGTAACGTCGGGTCTATCGGATCCAGTTAGATTAGTCGCGCGGACACTGTTCGTGTTGCGTTCGGCGCGCGTCGCCGGCGACTGGGGCGAGGGGCGCCGGAGGGAGGGAGGCGCGAACAATTTGAACAAACGCCGGCGACTCGAAAATGCGATGCGAAATCGGCACCGAGCCATTGTCACGGAACATTTTAACATATTTATTGGAGTGAATAGGCGTGCTTTGAATTAATCGGGTATCTCGCGCGCCCAAAACACCAATTTTTGTAAATCCGTAGATAAAAGCGGGATGCTGTATGGCCGTCCGCGACTTCGCTACAAACTAAGCCAAACATTCATTACTGATTAAATATAAACGTTAATGTGTTCACTCTGGGAACACCAATATACCTCACTCAATTTTCCCTCTTTGTGTGCCAGAAACTCGTTCCGCAGTAGTGTTTTCAAGATTCTAGCAAATCAGTCCAGTATTGGATTTCAATGAATACTTCAATTCAAACATTTGTCTTTCATTTCCCTGTAAAGTCTTTTTGTACTACAACATCCTTACTTAGTCTTATTTGTTATCGTATATTGTACGATATATGTATAGCGGGCGTGTCGCACGACATCGCAGGACATCGCTCGGTATCGCGACACATCACCGCCCGTCACACGCGGGGCGGGACCTGTCACCGTGGGCACGCGCCACGTCCTCGACACTTTCTGTCGCTCACTGAGGGGCCGCTTCCACGAGCGACAGAATTGTGGCGATATTGTCCTCCTTGCCACGTTTTTCTATACACACTCTTTTGGGCCGTCTCCACGAGCGAGAGAATCGCGGCGATATTTTCGTATAGAAATACGTTGAATCGCCGCGATTCGCTCGCTCGTGGAGGCGACCCCTTAATGTTAAGCGCCTCGCGAGTCGCACTCTCCTCACCTTTAAATGTAAATTGCGTGAGGCGCCCGGAGGAAAGGCCCTTAGCTGCCATAGCGCTTTTGACAAGGTTAAAAATAAATTGTCAAAAATAAACGACACATTTTTATTGATTTATTATACAAACTACATGTAGCCTTAGATAATATATTTGCTGTAGTAGGCTTTTTTCGTCGTTTATGAAAGTCTTTTTGTCGTGAAACGTCTTTATAATACTACCGAAACATACGGGGACATAAATCTAGTATCATTGTTTAGGTCATAATATAGTGCCTCAGCTCACTGTTACAACCTGGAGTTTTCATTGGGACCAGACGGGTTGACAGGGAAGAGGCACAACGCAGAACAGTTCTTGCAGCGTTATATTCAGCCTACTTCACGAATTGGAAGTGATAGCGCGGTGATTAATGATTCAAGTTTGTGTAATGTGGTCAATATTTATAAGACTATGATAACAAGCAAGTCGTATAAAAGTAGTAAACAATAATATGTCGACCTCAGCACGTACAATTCGCTAGTCACCAGTCGCAGATATAAATCACGCCCATGGTGGTAGGTCTTGGGCCACGCATAGGTACTCCAATGCAGTTACGCGCGCAGAACACTGCACGCCGCGCCGTCCCGGGTCTGTGTCGGTTGCCCAAATCTGTCACCCGCCGCACCCTGTGGCAGTCGGAGATCGTTGTATTGTAGCTTACGTACAAAGGCGAGTTTGACTCAGAATTAGGTGCTCTTACAGCAAATTTCATTGTGATATTGAGATTGGAGGCACTTTTCAAGGCCCAAGGAAACAGCAGGCCTCAGATATCTGCAATGCCACCTGGAGACTTAGCTACAACTTGCGCAACCCCAGCTGTCGCCAATGTTTAACTAAATAGTTTTCGAATATTTTATCTGTGGAGGCTTGTAATTAATGTAATTTTTTTTTCATTCTTCTGTTGTATCTGCATTCAGTTTTGTGTACTATAAGCAGATGTGGTAAGTAGCAGTCGGAGTGTGCTCTCCAGCGAGAGCAACTACTCATAGGTGGAGCATGTATTTATGCTGCTCAAGAGGGTTATAGATAATCCAGCGGCCAGTTCATTTGGATGCCTCTCCAGTCTCCAGCCTTTCCAAGTATGTTTTGGTTATGGCTAAGATGTCCTCTTTCACCGAGTTCATCTAAAGTTGGTTGTGTATTTCAGCATTTTTAATGAACCAAGGCCCATTGCATCCAAACAGGCTTTAGAATGGTTTGAGTTTGTTGTCAATCGATAATTTACTGTTCCGCCCTAATAGCCAGTGTAGGTATTTGTAGCGCAAGTTGAGCTCATCTGTCTTGGTCTTTATGTTCTGCCTCAACGTTAGGCGGCGATCGAGGTGTAGTCCTAAGTATCTCACACAATCTTTACGTGGTAGTAAGTGGTTATTTAGCTTTACTGGCGGACAATCGCCTCTGCGTAGCGTAAAAGTGACCTGTACCGACTTAGATGGGGCTGACTGCTATTCGCCACTTTTGGAGCCAGTTAGATATTTTGTCTAGACCTTTTTGCAGCGTTTGTGAAGCAACTGTGGGGTCATGGTTGCTAGCCAGAATTTCCGTATCATCAGCAAATGTGGCTGTAGTCACGTTGTCCTCTGCTGGCAAGTCTGATGTATACAACGTGTACAGAATTGGCCCTAGCACTGATCCTTGAGAGACGCCAGCCTTTATATCCAATAGCTCCGACGTCGCCTCAGCTTCTTTGACTTGAAATAGTCGATCTGTTAGGTAACTCTTCATTAGCTCATAGAAGTTGTGAGGAAGACAAGTCTTTATCTTATAAAGTAGGCCCTTTTGCCAGACGCGGTCGAAAGTCTGTTGAATATCCAGGAAGACTGAGCAACAGAACTCCTTTTCCTCCAGCGATTTCCTAACCCTGTCGCACACTCTGTGAACCTGTTCGACGGTGGACTGCTTAGGTCTGAATCCAAATTGGTGACAAGGTATGGTGTTTTTTTCCTTTTAAATTGGTTGTATTCTGCAGAAAAGGAGTTTCTCAAATATTTTCGACAGTACTGGTAAGCTAATAGGCCTGTAGGATGTCACCACATTGGCTGGTTTGAATGGTTTATGCACCCTGAGTATCTGTGAAACCTTCCATTCCTGTGGAAAGTATTGTCTTCGTTCAAGCCACTTTTGTTCCATATCCGTCGAAGTCTTCTTTTTTCAAGCAATGCTTCTTTTATTTCCAGGGGGTAATCAGAAGATCTGATTTTCTGAGTACTGTTCCAACATGCTTCCTGGATAATATTTGTTATATACTAAGTAGTATCTATATCATATGGAGTCTTTAATTAATGCTATTTTTAACTCGATGTTATCGACAATGTAGTCCCTAAAACACTCCCAGTCTGTGCTTATTGGTTAATGTCGATGGTCTCGCAATTTCAATCAATCTTGAACTTATTGTTAATAATACCGGTGTATGATTAGATGATGTTATTATAACACGATTCTGGCTTAAGATAGTCCTTAGACAAACCTTTACTTATGAAAAAATCCAGCAGATCTGGGGTTTTTTGTGAGTCGCTCGGCCTTTATGTAGGTTCAGCAGAAGAAATTACTTGGATGTGGTCGGTTTTATATTCTGGCATTAGGTGATGTTTGATCGACCTTTTCACTATCACTGCCGTTCTCAATGTGCTTCAGACGTCAGTAGAATGTCTAGCTTATGCTCTTTCATTAAAAGCTCAACTTCATTTTTTGGGGGTTAGCCCATTTATGTTGAAAGTTCCAATTCTTAAGGCAGTAATTTTGTCAGTTTGTCGACGAGTTTCGTTATGGAGCTCATTAGAATACTCATTTGGTGTAAGATAGAGTCAAACTGCTCAAATTGTTTTGATAGTAATTGTTCGAGTGTCATACTTGTGCGTAACCCTACGGTTAGGAGTATTATGTCGTAATGACTCTGCATAAGTTGCGAACTTGGTACCAGGCATGGTTTTCCGATCAAGCTTATGGTATTCAGAAGTCTTGTGCGACTGCCCACATTTAACGCAGCGATAAGGGCGCATACAGTAGTTCTTTGAGTGGCCATATTGTTGGCACCTCTGACATTGTACGATCGATTTTCTTTTTCTTGGATCTTCTATAACGATAGATTGGTGGTATATTTATTTGAAGTCCTTAACTGCTTTGTTGTTTGACCCATGAGCCAGATTTACAATGAATGTAGAGGTTGGTTTTTTCTCGCGGCCGTTTTTAGCATTGATAATTTCTCCAGTAACTGTATTTCCTGTGGCCTCAATTTATTCTCTAATAATCCTAGTGGGCGTAGATCGATGTAGGTTGCGAATAACTACTCTAAAGCATCTCATATCCTTTCTGTTAAAAGTATGCCCAATGAGTCCATTCTCTCTCACAAGAACAATTAGCTTTTTGTAGGTAACAATGTCCACACTATTAATTCTTAGCTGATTTCTATTCACAATCTTATAAGTGAATTGTCTTCTTGCAGCAACAGTCTCTAGAAGTTCAGTCAATTTGCTGGCATCTTCTATCCCGTAAAGTATGATCGGTGGAGGTTTGCTAGCTTTTTTGACTGGTTTATCGGGATTGGGTCAGGTCAATTGACAGGTCACTGAAGCTGTTGGCTGTTTTAACGGCATCAGGAGAAGGGCTGCTTGACATTTTCCGTTTTTTAGAATTACTTTTTGATCGTACTCTTTGCCAGGATGGGGGTTCTGGTACATTGTCTTTCGCCCTAGAATTAAGGGGCTCAACATCAACATTTTCTTTGGATGGTTTGACTGTTGGGTTATTTTCAACTGAGGAAGATCTTGGTCTTGATAGGAACAAGCTTGGATGGAAAACTTGTTGTACAAGTTTTTGTTACTGCTGTTTCCAGTAGTATTCACCAACATAGGAGCCTGGTCACCTACTCCTATGTGGTCTTCGGTAACATGATCCATAATTTCTGGGGTAATTTAAGTTTTTATGTGGTAACACTGGATTGAAGATGGCAACACTTTTAACAGTCAAATTTTATTAAAGATTTGAGTGTCAGAAAGTTATTAATTCAAATGTGGGTATAATTTTTTCACTGATAGAATCTACTAATGTTTGAATAAGGTTTTTGTCGTTTTTATTGGGATATGAAATCACTAGAGAACAATAACACTGTTTCCGAAACACTTAAACTACACTTTAATAATGTTTTATGGCAGAAATTCACAGTATTTGTCACAAATCAAGAAATAATTTGTGTGCGTATGTGCTACTGACAACTGTTTGACAGCAACTCAATTAATGTAGTTAAAATTATAAATATGTTGTTGTTCTATGTCTGTAATCTTACACCAAATAAATATTGAATGTATTCTTCAGTCTGTTTTTTCTTTACACTAAATGTGCTTAGGTTTGGTCGCAACTCCCCTGATGTGAAGCGATGATGCGGCTTAGGGTGGAGACACAAAAGCCGGCAGTGAATTCCACAGACTGGCGGTTCGCACAATTAATGTGGAAGCAAAGTGCTTTGTTAGGATTCGTCTAATTTTTAGAACAATGTCAGTCTTGTTTTCATTCCAATCTGTAACACTAAAAGTGACTTGCTGACATAGACGCTTTTTTTTTTCGGATGGGAAGTCGTCAAATGACTTCTCCCGCTCTGGGCGGAGCAGGAGGGAGTGTCAGACTTTTACTGACTAAAACCCATCCATGTTCCTTCATCGCCCTTAGTGTTCCGGGGCCACGGTATCTCTTTCGAACAGTCCCGCAACCCCGGGACATAGACGCTTCACGTTAAAACAAAGGCCGTGTGCCCGAGCTCCTGACACAGACCCATCCGATTATAAGATAAAAATACTTTCAAGGAACTTCCTGGACCGAACGTAGGAAATATAACTTGTTGTGAGCAAAGCCCGTATTGCTATTGCGGTGAGCAAAGTAAGTAAGTTAATCCATTTAATCGTATACATATCTACAAAATACATAAACGTTGTGTACACGCAAATGCTCAGTGCACCGCCCCTGGAGCTGTAAAGACACGACATTTGAAACAAACAAACAAAAACGCGCAAACAGCACACAGTGCCATCCGTTTCAAATGAGCGCGTCAGCTCGCGGTTGCTTAGTCCAGCAGCATCCACTGGCGCGCCCACTCGCGCTCCACTAGACACTGGCGCTGGACACGCGCCAACTCACTAGCGCGCCACTACACGCGCCGCCTAGGTACTTGGTCACAGATCTATTATATTGATATTGTTTCCAATGTTTATTCCTTAAAAGGGGAACCGTTCAACATTGCTTAAATGTTAGTTAAAGCTCACTCCGATGTAACAGGAGTATTTATCTTTTAACTTTGAAGTAAACTCCTGAATCATGTAATGTTTAATGAATTGGAGAACTTGCGTCAAGTCAATCAGCGCTACAATAACAACACGTTGTAATTGACGTCTCGATAACAAACAGATCCGCGGCGCGGAGCTGTCATTACGCACCGGAACGTTTTGCTTTGATGTATAAATCAATACAGATAACTAATAATAAATTAATATAACACAAAATACAGATTGAAACCAGTAATCAGCAAACTGTTCGCTTGGAAGTTGACTCAACGGGAATCAATTACCGATAGAGGAGTATCTATTGTAGTGATGGAAGATATTAACGTGATTGTTGTCCCGACAGATTGCGACGAGATCTACCAGCGGATGTTCTCGGATGCAGGTGTGTAGCGCGTCGACTGCGGGTCGTGTCGCAAGTCGCGTGTCGAGTGTCGTGTGTGCGTGCACTAACCCGCATGTGTTGTTTATCTTCATTAGCGGCAGAAAAACATCAGACGTTGTAGTACGAGCCACTGATTTATTTCTGCTGCTGAGTTGCAGGCTGCTTTACTTCTCAGTAAACGGGACGAATTTGTTGCTATCTTGTGCGACATAATTTCAAACATAATCATAATCGGTTTCCTCGGCAATTTACTAAATGGGGCATCATTAGCTTGACTTTAATAAATAATTAATATTTCGGAGCGTGCCTCCCCTCTGTGCGTAAATATTCAGTAAAGTTTAGGATAAATCCTTCGAGACTCGCCATCTCCGATATTTTAAATATAAATTTCGTATTGTAGATTGAGCAGCCTTACAATGGCGACCTGAAATATAAATGTTTGTCTGAAGCGAAGTGTTATTATAACAAAGGTCCCCTCTTGTTTAGTCCATGGAATGGGTACATTTTGCCTTGCATCAAATAAGGTAGTTCTGATTTTTTTATATGGTGATGAAGTAGTTTTAGGGCTTCCCAAACTGTGCGTCGCGACGCCCTGGGGCGCCGCGGTATTATACTAGGGGCGTCGTGAGGCGATCTAAATAGGTTGGCTGTCTGTGTACAACCATCGACTAATCGGGAAATCCCCGTTGGGCCGCGTTCAGGAATTACACACACAAAGCGATAGGAGTCACTGCTCTAAGCTAATCGACCACCGTAAGAATTTTTCCTGCTTGTAGTGCCGGGGCGCTGTAAACGGGCGTCGCAAAAATATGGCAACTTCCTAAGGGCGTCACAGTTCAAATAAGTTTGGGAAACTCTGAGTTATGTCAAATCCAATTTTTCGACCTCCAAACCCCTCCGGATCATTGTAAATATTTTGAAAAACCAATAATTTTTCGCACTTTTTTTAGTTTTTGACATTTTTTTTCCACCAAGGACCTTTGCTACGGTAAAAGCCACTACAAAAGTACAAAAGAAGCCTTAATTTGGAACAATTGCTTTCATTTCTTCTTTCTTGCTTCTAATATACAGCTGTTCAAAGTTTGCCAAATTTCCAAATAAAATTCAATTTTAGATGTTTTTTTAAGTTTTCGTCAATGTGTCCATAGTTGACCAATTAAGGACCCATTTTACAGTATGAGTACATATAGGTTATTAAATAAAAGTTGCAACAAATCAAGACCAAATTGTTCTATGTCGATTTGATAGTAAGTTGATAGTAAAAAATTATGCAACTCCCAAGTTCAACGACTATTACTGCTAAACTAATAAAGTTGTCTTTACCGCTATAATTTTCCTTTAAAGTTCATGAAATGCACTATCATCACGAATATTTCCAAATTTTTCAAGCCAGCAGTTTACCTTTTAGAGGGGGGGACGCTACTGGAACAAAAATTTGCACTTTAAAGTTTAATATTTCGTAAATGGAGCATTAAATCGAAAAGTAGCAATACCAACTCCTAAGTCATTTTAAAAGACCTATTCAACAATACCCCACACGATGGGGTAGACGATTAAAAAAAAAACATCCCCGTGGAGTGGGGATGAATTTTTTTTTTGTGTAGGGAAGCTACACCAAAATTTTTTTTTTTTTTCATAATTTAATTTTACCACTCTGTCAGCGTAATTTATATACACACCCCTGCAAAATTACAGCTTTCTAATTCTAACGGTCTCTTAGCAAAACCTCGGACAGACAGACAGACTGGCAGATGGACATGACGAAACTATAAGGGTTCCTTGTCAGGACTACGGAGCCATAAAAACATAGTAGTAATAAAGATTTAAAGTGTATGCAATATTATGAAACACCTTATTAAATATTGTATACTGTGAAACTTTTTAGTTGAGACAAAATTTCGAATTGATATTGGACTATGAGTTTTTAAATAATGACTTGTGTCATTCACTTGAAATAAAAATGATTTTGTGCAAACAACGTTTTTACTTCCATATCCTAGTTATCTAGTATATTTCATCAAAAGGTTATGGGCCCAGTCACTAAATTTGCCATCAAGAACCTCTGCGGTCTAGATGGAAAAACTACTCTAAATGGAAATTCGCGATATAAATGATTATCTCAAGGGAAAAGTTGTTAACGTACCCGCATTCCAAAGACTCCACCGCCATCGAGAAGGACCAAGACGCAAGAACTTTGATTTGTCTACATGTGAAACCTTTACTTTATGCGTATGTACAAGATTCAATAATGCCAAAGATTCTTGGGAAAGCTTAGCGAAAGGGTTTGAGGACAAAGGCGTAAATCGCATGATCACCCTCATGAACGCGTTGATGGATGAGAAGCTAGAGAGACACTTGTCGATGCATGAATATGTTGCTGCAGTTGTTGTTGTCTCTTTCTCAAAAGTTGAAAGATATTGCCTCCGGATTTGACGATGATCTTGTAGCTGTCGTGTTACTGAGAGGACTAGCTGAAGAGTACAGGCCTATGCGAATGGCGCTGGAACACTCTTAGATGAAGTTGACTTCAGAGAAAGTACGGCAGAAGTTACTACAGGAGGATTGACGTCAAGGTTGTAGTACATTGTCTTCAGCGGACTCGGCATTGGCTGTGAGTAAGAGTAAGAAGCGCAATGGGAACAAAGATACGACTTTGGTCGTATCTTTGTTCCCATTGCGCTTCTTACTCATTAAATGCTTTAAATGTGGAAAGAGTGGACATAAGAAGCCAGACTGTCCTGAAGGAAAGAAAGCGGGTTCGATCTCCAAACTGAGTGACATCGCGATCGTGAGGCTGTCTTCATTTAGTGGAGTCTTCAATCCGACGGAGTGGTACATCGACAGCGGGGCATCTTCACATATTTCTTTCCAGAAACATTGGTTTAAAGATTTGGTTATGAATGTTGGTATAAGTAACGTGACATGTGCGAATAATGATAAGATTGAATGCAAGAGTAAGAGTGATATCATGGTGAGTTTGAAAGGACGAATGCTTGCTGTAAGGGATGTCATGTGTGTACCCGGTTTGCGTGTTAATCTGATAGCAATGTCTAAATTAGTAGAGAAAGGATGGAAGGTAAGTTTTGACAGAGATGGGTGCAAGCTAATTCACCATTTCGTTCCAGGCCATTTCAAGAGAAAGCTTCTGGCTACCGCAAGTGAAGTCTCAGGGATCTACAAGTTTGAAGGTTGTCAGGCGGTTGTAGATGGGACTGCGTTGGCGTCAGTGAAAGCAGATAATCCTTTGATGTTGTGGCACTGGTGGCTTGGACACGAAAATGAGCGAGATTTACGTAAGCTTCCGGGTATGGATTTTGGAAAGAGCGTAATGGAGCCTTTTGTCGCCTGTATTAGGGGGAAGGAACATCGTTTACCTTTTCCCTTTGGTGAAGCTGAGACATCTGTGGTCCAATGTCTGAACCCACGTACGGTAGATCTCTGTACATGATAGTTATTTTAGATGATTTTACACGTAAATCTTTTGTATTTTTCCTTAAATCAAAAGATCAGGTTTTCGATCATTTTAAAGTTTTTCTAGCTAGTGTAGAGGTTGAAACCGGGTTGAAGGTAAAGTGCATACGCGCGGACAATGGAACAAAATTTGTGAACAGGAAGTTTGATAGGTTTCTACAGCAAAAGCGTATAAACCATCAGTTGACTGTTCCCTACACCCCGGTGCAGAATGGAGTAGTGGAGCGAGCTAACCGCACTATTGTGGAGATGGCTCGTGCTATGTTGGCGGAAAAGGGTCTGAATGCGAGACTATGGGCAGAGGCATGTAATACGGCTGTTTATACTTAGAACAGGCTGCCTCATAGTGGCAATAATGGTAAGATTCCTGAGGAGTTGTGGACAAAGCTCAGTCATTCGATCATTTCAGAGTTTTTGGAACGAAAGCGTTTGTGCACGTGCCCAAGGAAACTCGGAAGAAATGGAGCCCTAAAGCGGTAGAACATAATTATCTTTGTTGGTTACTGTGAAAAAACCAAGGGATGCCAGTAATCCTCGCGTCATTGTTAGAGCAAGGGATGTAGTTTTCTTGGAGGACTCTACAGCAGTAGTTTCAGAGGACCCTAGTCAGCTCGTAGGTAGCGGTGACAAAGGTGCTGAAGTAATCTTGGAACTTGTAAAGGTAGAAGGCCAGTCAGATTCAACACCTGGTAGTGCAGAAGCTTCTCAAGGGCATATATATCAGCCCCATCTGTGGGACTCGTGTCATAGGGGGCTGAAGTATATGAAGACGCGAAGATGGAGGTGGAAGAAACGGGTGATAGCGGAGCAGAAAATGTCGTGGTGGAAAACGTTGAAGTTGAAGAGACTATTAACAAAGGAGAATCAAACGAAGGTGGAGGTGATGCTCTAAGTCCACAACACACCTTTTGGAGGGAGCTTGCTTCGGTAGCATTTCTTCATTGACCGGCTCAGGTAGGTCGAATTCGTCATCTGATAGTGGGTCATCGATAAATGGTTCCTCAAAATCATCACACAGCAGGTCTGTTTTTTTTTGGTAATTTTGCAATCTTTGAACAGCTGTATCTTAGAAGCCGTTGGGTCAAAATGGGGGAACAAAGTGAAACTAATTGGGTTATGTTAGACCCAACAGCTTCTAAGATACAGCTGTTGGGTCTAACATAACCCAATTAGTTTCATTTTGTTGCAAATTTAGTCTTCTTTAAAACCTTTGTAGTAAAAGGTCCTTGGTGGAAAAAAAATGACAAAAGCTAAAAAAGTAAAAAAATTAAATGTTTTTTTCTTTTTCGTTTAAGTTTGCAATAATCCGGAGGGTTTCGGAGGTCGGAAAATTTGGAATTGACATAACTACTTCATCACATACAACATATAAAATAATCAGAACTACCTAATTTGATGCAAGGCAACCCCCCTTTATATGCTACGATTTCCATGGACTATGTTTATGTTTTATTAATAGCTTGTTCTTCACACGTGTGGCTGTTTCCATTACGTTGATCTAACTGAGTGGGTGGCAGGTCTTGTTGTTACTAACATCTGGTTGCCGGCGCGTGGTTGCTGGTTGTCAACCCGCTGCCATACTGTGTGTTGTGAATACTAACCGACTGTGGTGTGATGTGAACTAACACTATAACTGTGGACACAAAATCAGTGTCTTTGTGGTATTTTGATGAGTGTTCTAAATATCTGACTGAACGATGCCATTACTGCTATCGAAGTGGCAGAGTTCTGGTCGAAGCTCATTCAACCAAATAAGAGAAAGAACAGCTAACAATCTACGTCATACCATAACAGTTATCACAACTTTGTTTTAATCGTTCCACGTCAACGATTCCTGGCAAACACACTCGTGATCCTCCTCGGACGTAATATTTTACAATCAAACGGCAAAAATACTAAAACCACTGTTGCATTATTGGGGGAGTTACAACAGCTGTTTATAGACATTAACCTAAAAAGCGCTTGATCACAATGAAACCTCAGCAGTGCGCTCTCATCGGTGGTCTCAGGTTCGAGTCTGTGCTGCGATGTCACCGATCTGGAACCAATTGCTAAATCCAATCGTGTTAATTGAATGCCATCCATTCGGAATTAAGAACTACTGGGGCGGCGGGGCCAAACGTTATTACGGAGCACTTTTACTTGTCCAATATTGTGGCGTTAAGATTCAGTGCAATAATAAGCAATTTATTTCCCGTCGCCGTCGAGTGCGATCGCTGCGAGAAAGAATTTATCGAGAGCGCCGAGCGCCAGCAGCTCTCCACACAACACACAGGTGCGAGGACGCAGGCGAGACCACATGGTACAGAGTGCTGGGATTGTCTCCGTGAATAACCTACGTGTAATATATATTGTGTCAGCGTCACATTGTAAAAACCGTTAGATTGTAATCTGTCTAGCGAGATTGTAAACTGTCGAAATATTGTCAACTGAATATACTGCTTACAATATGACGCATTATTTTTCGGTAGATTATAATCTGTCGAGGTAAAACCGTCAAATTGTGAAATGCATGCGACCAAATTATCTCTGCCCCCAAAATCGGGACTTGGGACACCCTGACGTTAGGTTAGTTAGCTTAGCAAAATAAAATAAAGTTATTTCGGAGAGTTTCCTTATTAATTATATTCTAGGCTTTCTAACGTCTCCGTTACATCTCATAACATTCCACTCTCGAGCTAATGGTTTTCCTCATATCCTGCGTCTCGCTTGATTACTGCTCCTCTTCTGAGACACGGGCACGTGTGTCCATTCGTTAAACGTCAGCAATAATTTCATTGTGAATATTACACTAAAACTAAGAAAATATACCCCGTGGCCCCGTCGATGCGCATGTTTGTGTGAGTGTTCGGTTTCGAGCGTTTGTAGGTAGTTTCCGTACTGTCCATATCTGTACTGTGACTGAGATAAGCTCTCCTGTTACTAGTTCAGCCAGTACCAATAACAAGCCACCCCTCCACAATGAAGGGACACCCCCGACACCCCCCTTCGCCTCAGCCCGCACACTCGCACAAATACATAAATCTACTGAGTGACTGAATCGCGGGGGAAATTCATATTTTTCTTCAACTTTATTCTTGGCTCGCCCATACAAAAGTTCCATGGAATTAATCAATTCAAAATGGTAATAAACTTCAAAGGTTGGCGCGGCGAGGGGGGCGAAGCGGCGCGGCGGGGCACACTTATATTGTTTATTCGAGTAACTTTACAGTAACGAGCACCATTCGGAACGAACACGTAGGTACGTACTACTTTTAGTGTTTACATTGTATTTTACTTACTTACGTGACCCTTTGAAGTCAAAATTGAAAAACATTGAACAAAAAAACCTGTGCAAGGCGGTGACCTTTGTTTGATTCATTTAGTTTTTTTTTGTCACTGACTAAAGTTATTTTCACTTTTTTGTGTTGTTTGAAGTCGGTTTTATATTTTTTGCAATAAAGTTTTTTCATTTTTCCATTTTTAGTTGTAATATCCTATACAAATATTTGCTATGCATTTATTTTACATTGTTAACAATACATGTCAGGGTAATAGGATTATCGGAATATATATAATAGAGATATATAATGGAACTTAACATAGCTAAACTGTCGAAATTTGGGTGTATTGTACACATCTGCGTACCCCTCAGAGCATACAGGCAAGATGTTACGTCATGATGTTGTATAAACAATAAACATCCAAGCGATTGCAGCAATCACGACCGATTTACCGTCTAGTTTTGAAGAGTTCCATTGTATATATCTCTGAAGATCAGCTTCAGATCTTCACCTAATTTAAATGCGACCATCTCAAGAGTATACTCTTTCAAATAAAAAAAGAATTTTGAGAATCGCTTTACAAATGGAGAAGAAATCGGTGAACATACATGAAATTATACCACACGACTGAAGTAAAAATGTTCATAAAATGAAAACTACTGGGCCAAACTATGTTAAATTATGGGACCAAATGGCAACTATTACGCGTCGAACTAAAGAAGAATCACGTAAATCGGATCATAAATCTCAGTGCAATCGGTGTACATACATAAAAAAAAAAAAACAATCGAATTGAGAACCTCCTCCTTTTTGAAGTCGGTTAATAAAAAGATGACTATAGAATACACACGTGCAGAGAAGATGACGTTGTAATTTTCTGATATTTCAAACAGCAAGGCTTCACGTAAACACATCTCTTGGCTAAGTAAAAGTCCCTCAATCTAGAGCTTAAGTTTTAAGACAATAATTAGGTCACTTTATATCGCGTGCTCTAAGTAAAGTGGATCGCGGGGCGTGATCGCGATGTGTCGCCCGCGAGGAACGTCGCACGAGCGTCGAACGGGCGGCTGTGAATACTTGCTTGCATACCAGCGCGCGGCAACTGTGTCAGGACTCCGGTAATTATAGATGCAAGTTATAAACATTATTTAGCTTTTAAAACCAAGGTGTAGGCTGTGTAGGAAGGGGTCCGAAAGGACCGATGCCTGCCGGGGTTGCGGGACTATTCGAAAGAGATACCGAGGCCCCGGAACACAAAGGGCGATGAAGGAACATGGATGGGTTTTAGTCAGTAAAAGTCTGACACTCCCTCCTGCTCCGCCCAGAGCGGGAGAAGTCATTTGATGATTTCCCATCCGAAAAAAAAAAAAAAAAAAGAGGTGTAGGCTGTGTTACCTCTACGTATCTTATGCAGCCACATTATGCAGTGCATGGTAGGTTTAGTTTGGTACTTGAGCTGAACATAATCCGATTGCACACTCCGCTCCTCGCAAGCGTCACGAGATCTCAACCTAACACTACACAAGATCTTGCACTAACCGATGAAGCTGCGGCAACTAACCGATCATAATTGTCTCACAGCAAATCGTCACCTGCCAAGTCTCTTCCCAAACAAGTTGGAGTTTAACCTGATACAGCTGTATTTATTTAAGAGCCATCTGACCTCTACCCTATTAGGCAAAACTAATTTACAGATTTTTGACCTTCTAAGTACCTATAACCACTGCCTAAGGTTTACAAACGTGTTACCTGAAGTGCGGACTGTGTCATAGTAAGTGCCCGTTATGAATAATTTGAATTCAGATTCGCTTCTTCATGCACAATACTGGGAGGTGACTTTCTGTGTCATCTCCGTTTATTGACGCAACTTAGATAGTCCGGGCTTTGTAGTTTAGCGCACTTGCAGTAGCTGTGCTCGGCGGCGGCGCACGGCGGTGCCCAGGGACTTAGATAGTGGCGGCAAGCTTGTGACCGCAGACTACTTGAAGCTCCTCAATAGCGAAATGCGTCGATTTGCATTGTTTTCAAAGATAAACTACGAAACATTGTCTTGGTAAATCGTTTACATTTCATTTTAAGTATCTGCCAGTTTCAAAAATAAAAAAAATCACAAACTTTCTAGAACACTGAACAGCAAAGATCGAAATTAGCACATTATTACTGAAATCATTTTAGAAATGAAATATATTTGAGAACAGAGTGGAGTCGACAAGTAGCGCGAGTCGTTGAGGCCCAGTTACTTAATTTAGTTTTAATTCGGCTTTTAATATCAATTTGTAGGTGGGACCGCGTCGTAGCGAGCGGAGCCGAATGCTCGGCGCTTGCCCGGCTGAGCTATTTATTGCTTTTTATTTGATATTTCGTACACGTTTGTGATATTAAATGATTTATGAACGTGATAAATGATTATTGACATGGCTGCGAAGAAACGTGATTGAGTGAATTGGAAAACGGGGAACATAGCTTCCTTAACAGCGGTGTTTGGACTAACTTTCGTTTTTAAATTAATTACTTAATTTTTATTTATTTATCAACATACATCTACCATTACAGTTAACCAATGCGGTAAATGCGCCTTAGTTAATACTTAACTTAACTGTTACTTATAACTAATACCTATAACTAATTACAATTATAGCATGTCTTGTGAATTCACCCAGAGAACCACAGAATAAGTCTGTCTCACTCGCTATGAGGTTGAGCGTGCGGAGTGCACGCGTCAGCGGCGCCTCCTTCAAAAAGTTGGTCCGAGCACTCGGTTCCACTAGCAGTCGTGGCTGCCGTCGCCGCCACAATGTACCTGTCCGGAACACACAGACTCACCCACCCTAAAACAACTGCATTATGCACCTTCCCTCTCAGTATTTTAAATATATATGTGGCGAGTGCCAGATCCCTCCTAACCCTTAGCTCGGCTCGGCTCGGCTCTTGTCTTTTTCTTAGGTATGGACCTAAAATAAATAACGTTGTATACATTAATGGGTAAAGTGTTGATGTGATCCCAAATAGTCAAACCTGTGTTAAATCCTAATCCCAAGTCCTTGACATCTGTGACCCGTTCCATAGGCATTCCGTCAATATATTATTAGGTATGTAAGATGGGATTGTGTGCGCGAGAAAAAATGATGGTCACACACTTCGAGCTATTAAATTGTAAGAGATTTTCTTTGCTCCATCTCACCACCCTATCAATGTCCCTTTGTAGCCTGACATAGTCATCGCTGCTCTTTATCGCGAGGGACAATTTGAGGTTGTTAGCAAACAACAGACAAGCCGCGTCTTGGACTACTTCTGGTAGGTCGTTTACCACCAGAAGAAAGCCCAAAAGGCCAAGGTTACTACCTTGAGTTACCCCGGACCTAGTGAAATACGGATCTGACACGTGTCCCGCATATTCCACATATTGCTGCCTATCCCTTAATTAACTGGCAAAAAACTGGAGAGAGTGTGGAGTGAAACCAATAAACTTTTTAAGCAAAATGTCATTATCGGGTAGGTCGAATGCTTTTCTAAAGTCAAAGTGTGCAGCATCAGTTTGCCCCCACTTTCCACCGTCGGCACCAGATGAGCCGTGTGGCAGAGAAGATTAATGGTGGTACTTCTTCCTGGTCGAAACCCATGCCGAGTGTCTGACAGCTGTGCGCTAACCTGAAGATATATATATGCTCTTATTTATAGCAGTTTCCATCACTTTCGCCGGCGTAGACAATTCCGCAACTGGTCTGTACCCATCAACCGATTCTGCTGACCCGGCTTGCGGAACCGGAACGCGGGTCACTTTTTTTTCGCGAGGTATCTTATAATGTTGATTCTCATCATTACATATTAGAAAACAAAATCCTCCGCCGTGTCTGCCTGTCTGTTCGCGATAAACTCAGAAAATCCGTAATGAAACCCGAACCCCGAAACCTACCTTCCATAAGCCAACACTATATATCAATCACACTCTATCAATAGATAGAGTGATTCATAAGGAAGGTAGGTTTAGATAAACGGACCCTTCACGAAGCCGTCAACCAAGCATTCTGTTCATCAAATTAAGTAACTCTACGCTAAAATTATTACTGGGAAACGACTTTTTTTGGGGTGAAAAATCACGTTTTACGGTAAAATTCAATGTAACGCACTCAAAACATTATGCTAATTGATGGATTGAATAGTACGGGGGTCGTGAAGGTACTGATACTGTTAGCCTGCGTCTGAATGTGCTTTAATAACACACATGAACACGTGGGACGATAATGTCAAATAACAAGAAACTATAGCGCAGCTAATTGTAGCTTGGCCACAACTAGCCACACCACATTAAATGCCTCACCCATCGATCACTAATAAAAAACGTTAAGTAAACGTAAACGTTAATAAGTTTTTTATTAGTGA
This sequence comes from Xestia sexstrigata, assembly GCA_941918905.2. NCBI lineage: Eukaryota > Metazoa > Arthropoda > Insecta > Lepidoptera > Noctuidae > Xestia > Xestia sexstrigata. Next base: position 688,574 of record OW799201.2, on the reverse strand, counting down.
TCGATGGCCTCACCACGTATGTTCGCCACAGACACGTGTCCGACACAATCACGAGAACAGATGCCGAGAACGATGAAGTGTTTATTATTATCATCAACCGGATACTAATCAAGACTTACTAAGATATTCCTGATGTCACGAATGATAAAACGTAAACCATCATGTGCCCACCAATAATGTGCATAAATTTGTCATACGCACAAATCACGAAGTGGATATTTTTAACATTGGATTGATGGCAATCCGTCTTAACTTACATGAAATTATGTAATGGTTAGCAGGTCGCTCCAGGCCCGACGACATCAATTGATATGAACACATTATAATGCTGTGTCAGAGGGCGCGGCTGTAGGTCGGCATCAATAAAGGCGTGCACGGAAAGGCACCGCTTCCGTGTGATATGTTACTTGCCCCCGGACGTCCACACACTCTGACTGTAGATCAACAGCGAGCCACGCACACACTTTATGCTGACTGGGCGCGTTATTAGCCGCGAGGGCGGTTACTGAAAAATTACCTAAGTTCAATACTAATATTTCAGTAACCCACAAATTAGAATTACTTACTTGGGATTCACCGCCTTACAGGATCTTATCGGTAAGGATGGTTAAATTCTTAAAAAGTCCGTTCTGAAAATCTAAACTCGATATTAAAATAAGCAGCATGAGGAATAAATCAATGTGCTGGTCCGGTCCACTCGACCGTCTGTCCTATTTCTACGAAATGTTTTTTTTTTTTTTTTATCAATCAATAAACATGTTTACAAATATTTTACCTAACTTAAACATACCACACAAACCATCGTGGGTTTAACAGTGGTATGCCAGACACGGCAACTCGGTGCCACAACACATTACTAATCAGTAGTTACCTGTTGTTTGGTAATTTCATACGAAACATAAAGCTAGCAGCCCGGGTGCTCATCTCACAAATAACGACTCTAACGTGCACAGAACAAGGGTGGAAACACAATGAGCCGTGCAATATCGACACGTGTATGTGTGTCTGTCGGCATATCATTACAAATTAGAGTGCTGGAATCTGAGCAGGAATGAATATCAATTAGCTGACTCCGTGATATAATTGAGCAATCTCGCTGATTGGCGACGTGCCGCCCGCGCTAGCGCCACATGCACAACATTATTACAGAAGCTATTACAGAAGCTATTATTACACGAACTACCCGCTGTATTACATCTCATTATCTCAACTCTACCTACTCATCCTGTCAACTTGTGATCGTGTACTCGTGCTATAAAGTTTTTAGTAAACAATGCATGAAGTGGTTATTTACCTAAATAAAAATATACATGAGGCGAACCTGGTTGGTCGTAAAAAACGTTTCACAACACTAGAACTAGAGCTTAGAAATTAACTAAGCCTCGAAATCACACATGCACACAGAAACGCTGTCTTAACACAATTATTCACATTGCGCCGGCTGAGCCATAAAGCAGGCCGGTGTAAACACAACATTCAATTTTTAGCGCGTGCAGAGATACGCGCTGTTATAACGTCATCGACACGCTGTTAATCACCCGCAGACAGAATAAACGTAGCGCGCAACGATTAGCTCGCTCCGAGTGCTCGCTACGCTCTGTGCGCTCGCTCACCTTGTTACCAAGCTCGCTCAGCTCCCGCTGGCTGGTCGCGCACATCATAAACAGTCGCGGGGTACGCATGTGCCTAATTGTCGCATTAACGGTGCCAAATGTTCGCGTTGTACTCATAATTATGTTAAAACGTTTGATGTTGAACTGCTGCGCTAATGCGTGAACTAATTCCGTAACATTTGATGCGATGCAGCACCTAATGCTGTGAATTAGCGCGTGCATGTTCATGTTTCAACGACTCTCAGGCTGCTAATGGCGCTGCTGAGTGTAACTGTGGTATTAAGTGCAGCGATGCAGTACCTCACTGGTTTATAAGGAGCAAATGAAACAAATACGATCCTCTGTGGTAGGTAGGAGAGCCCGGTCGGGCGCGGTCAGAGAACGCCAAATCATATTTGAAAACTTTCAGAAAAGAGCCCTGTGAGCAGGGCCCCCCGCCCCGCTTTCACATTTCAAAAACTGCTAATAAATAATATCAAGGCAAAACAGTAAATTATCCAAAGTATTGTTTTAGACTTACACGGTTTTTCACTACACATAAAGTACTTACGGGATAATATCCGTGATTTTCTTTTGTTTAAAATCACGGATGTTATCCCGTAAGTACTATAAGTGTATCCAAAGTATGATATACTCAAAGAATGTAGCGGTTCATCAGGCCATTGAATGTTATATACATGATGACCGCCGCTCTCGCCGCGCGCCTCGACGAAAAACAAGTTTCGGTAGTTTTTGCTATTGGAGCCGACTCCAATACAAGCCGGGGAAGTTTTTTGTATGGCTTTTAGATGACTTATGTCGCCGTTATCCGGTTTTTGCGGCGATCTCCTCAAGTTAATGTAGGTCACAGTCGCTCCTAATACCGACCGTCGACGCCGCGGTCAGCCGTGAACAGAGAGGCTTATTGCACACGCCACCAAACTACTTACAGAACTTCATAGATGTACGGTGATACGATGCCATAACTATAGGGAATGAACAAGATCAACTGCCTCGGCCTGACTGGTGTGGGAGTCGCCGACGCTACTGCTGACACTTAAACGTATTATGTATAGGTACACCTCGGCCTGAATAAAAGTGTGATGTTTTGTTTTATTTTCTGAACAAAGTAAAAAAACAAATGCAGCAATAAACGACACGTCACAATAGCAAATAACACAATTACAAGTTCAGTGTTCGCGCCCGACTCGCGCTAGATGAATACTTTCGCGATTCGCGAGCAATGCGCGCTGAGAGTAATTAAGATTATGCGTTTAATTTATTATGCGTATCCACTTAAGTTACGTACGACGAATCTTTAGTCTGTTTTTCTTAACAAACGAATACCGACAATTTTTGACTGCGTTTCTATTAATAAATATTAAATAAATAAATTATTTTAATTCAGATTTCACAAGATCCATCTAAATAGCTAGGTACATTCAAAATTATCCACGTTCACAAAATTAATTCATAATATTGTTAGTAAAAATACAGGACCTACTTATCTATGTTAGTATTTAAGCTTAAATGTAAGTTGCTCCAAAACTTATGTAACCTCTAGTAGGCTACTAAACATCATAATTATATAGATCGGACTAACTTACCTAGTGACGTCCGATCCTTAATTATGTGAAGTAATCTCGTCCTCATTTAGTACTTGTAGTTTGCACTTCTTGCTAACTCGCTATCACATTTTTTTAAGATGAATCGATTTCATCAAAACGAAAATGTTGTCTGTGGTCCGGTCTTGGCGCGCTCTGTCCTGACATCTGTCAACTCATTCTTTCAAAGCATATGATCGGGACTTCAAGATGACCGATACGGTTATCTATCGTAGTCCCGATACATTAGTCAACACAACTTTAAAAAGGGGTGTAGATAAGACACTTTAAAGCACATATAAGTAGGCTGATCTTCTGGGAAGGGTTGGGATACAATGAGGACGAGATTACTTCACATAATTAAGGATCGGACGTCACTAGGTAAGTTAGTCCGATCTATATAATTATGCTCCGTAATCTCGTCCTCATTTAGTACTTGTAGATGTTCAAATAAGATAGTTGTGTTGGTAATCTAGTCAACATCTTATAATCATTGAACAATGCAACCTAACATACTATTCTGATTACCATTACTTAGGTACTAATTACACATTTATTTAAATAAAAGGTAACATAACATAAATCTTCTCTAACTCAACAACCTGTGTCATGATAATCTTATAATGAGCTTAATTACTTTAATCAGACAGTTACCATTAACATTAAATTTAATCAACCAACAATAACAAGCAGTGTGTTCTATATTACAGAAACTATATAAAACACTGCTTGTGCAAAAGCACTAGAATTTAGAATCACTCCTCATAGAGAGGAGGCCTGTGTCCCAGCAGTGGGAACATTAATAGGCTGATGATGATGATGATGAACTATTTCATCTCATATATCTAGGTCTCATAATAAAAGCAAGCAAAGTTGAGGAATTTGTGGTCCAACCAGCTGCTTATTCTTATAACGTCAATATTAAAACCCACTTCAGAGGTTTTTTTTTTTTTTTTTTTTTTTTTTTATGCAGAAGCATGCCTTGTGCTGTGTGATGTGAATTTGGGAGTATTTATTCCACTATTAGTTAGAATTTGTTTCATCCACTTACTAATAGTTGCAGTGGTGGCGGCACGATATGGTTTTCTTATTGTTATAATTGGTGATTTACAATCTTGTCTTATACGTATTTTTTGTAATATCTAGATAGAACAAAAGGGTAGTAGCAGAACACACAGACAAATTCTCCTTAAAAGATGGTAGTATCAAATTGGGTTGATTTCTACCAGGTTCAAAGGTCTTAATAATTTCTGGAATGTTTATGTTAATAATTATCCTGATTACAAGAAATGTTATCAGTATACTTATGAGAGACAAGGTTCGAATTTTGTGTGCAAGGGCTATTATGGTAATTTAATTTTTGGTTATTAGTTCTAAACTAAGGGTTTCATTAGGAAATAGTTTACACAAATAATTCAAAACGATACTGAGATTCCATACTACTTCATATTTGGGGTTCTTAGGTCTTAACCTAAATATATCCCTGAAGAACCTTGACAGTCGGTCATCTAGGCCAATTTGGGGCCCTAGAACTAGAGAAATAGCTAACTTAATGGTATTGAGTAAGCTATTTATGATAGTCCCTCATTAAAATTTTAGTCAGAAAAGATATCACAGTGGGAACTGAGTCTAGGAGAGGGTCAATATCTTGGTTCTGACAATAAGAAATCTCTGATTCAGAGCAGATTCGTATCACTTTCATGATGGGGTTCCATTATTATTCTTTCAGAAATAACCTTGGATTCAAATAAGGGAAACCATGGTTGTGAGGGCCACCAAGGTACTACAACAATGCCTGTTGCCCCTTCCCTTTTTATTTTCTGTAACATCTTACTAATAAGCGCAAATGGTGGGAATGTATAAAAGAAATCACCATACCATTTGACAGTGCATGATATATTAGCATTATTATTATTATTTTGTGCATTATTTATTATTATTATTATATGTCTGAAATAAATGAATTTATTATTATATATAATTCTGACAAATAGTGTTAAACTTGTTTGCCAACAAGTCAATCTGAGGTTTAACACTAATAGTCTTGTAAGCTACATCACATAATTTCTATTCAATTTCTGTGTTTGGATGCCTAGATCCAAATATGTCTTTCCTCACACCGTTGCCACAGCTTTCTGGCTAAATTATTATGGTGGGGAAAACGAGTGCCACCATTTTATTGATGTAGGCTATGGCAGTTGTGTTATCTATTTAATTCTAAGTAAAACTTCACAGTGTCTGAGTGTGCTTGCAAATGTTTTCAGCCCTCTAAATGCTGTTAATAGTTCAAGGTAATTTATACGAAACTTTTTATCATCAGTTGTCCAGTGCCCATGGCTTCTGACATCATTATATACCAGACCCCAGCCAGTTTGTCAAGCATCAGAAAATATTTCTAGAACAAAGTCAAATAATTTTATACTGTTGTAGGTTGTTGGAATGTAAGACAACCACTAATCTAGTCCTATCCAAATTCCTTTTGTGATAGGTAGCAGAGCCTTGTAATTTTTATTGTTGTTTTGTTAATTTCCATAACCTTGGTGTAAGGCCAACCATATTCCACTGTTGAGCATGCAGCAACAAGTATACCTAGCAACTGAGCAAATTCTACTATTTTGCATAAATATTTTAGATTTAAAATTATTTAATAAGTTAGGGATGAAATTTTATCTATCTTCTTCTGATGAAGTGAGATAATACTGAACTGTATCTAACAGAAAACCTATATAAATTGACAGCACTGTCTGGGTTCTCAGGCACTCCTTTTAGTATTGACAACGAACACTAGTTTTTTTTTTTCTTTTGAAAATTTGATTTGTCGACACATTTTTCAAACACTTATCATATGAATCACCAAGGCACAAAATATCACCCAGATATATTATAGAAAAGCAACCCCATTGACCTCAGGTGACACATAACTGGCTTCATAATCTTTGTGAACACAAATGGTGCTATGCTAAGCCCAAATGGAAGGCATGTGAACTCAAACAATGTATCTTGAAACTGAAACCGGAGAATTCAATCATATTTTGTATGGGTAATAAGTATTTAAGTATTTTTAAAATCTATAGTTGCCATAAAACAAGCTGGGTTTGGTCATGAGTTTGGTTGCTGTCCTTAAGTCTTCTAGCTTGAAGTGATGGGTATTAATATATTTATTAAGTTTTTTGAAATTTAATATAAATCCAAGTGCCATCTGATTTTGGATGCAAAACTATGCTGGATAAAAATTGATTGATAAACATCATTCAATAGCACCTTAACTGTAGGAGTTTATTAATTTCCGTTAAATAAGATTGCTTTCTTTCTGACTGAAGTTATTGTTTTTAGGAATGAAAGTTTGAACTGGAATTTCATAAAAGTGTAGTTTATAACCCTTGATCCAATCGTTGTATTGTTGGATAGGTGATAACATTATTCCAGACTTCAGTGAAATACTGCAATGTACCAGTCTACCTGAGCTAGACGTATTCCTGCCCCCGACGTCGCGGCTGGCGCCTCTGTGGTGAGAGTAACTTGTCCTGTACCTTATCCCCGAACAGGTACTCAGATATTGGAGTCTGCCCCATTAGCTTCTTCATTTCCATACTGAGGCCAGGCAGGATTAGGGAGCGTCTGGTGATGCATTTGCATGATAAATGTGACAAAGTAGTCTGGCTGCATCACTTAAGAGTTAAAATTTGATCACTGCTCTCTTAGTTGGTGATTAGATTGTTTAACAATCAAGAAAAATAAAAAAACTTGGCTATTGATGTAATGGCAGCAGCCGAGGTGATCTGCTGCCCCCTGATTCGTTGGTCCCTTTTTATTCCACCATCCTCAGTGCGGCTGCCACTTCTTCATTTAGTTTTTAAATGTTTCCTTCATTAGGTGATAGAGGACAACTGTCTGTAGTCAGAAGTGGCGGAATAGGTGATAATTGATGGCAAGGAGTAAATGGTATGTGGCGTTATGGGGAATAGCTGTCGCGGCGAGTCAGGCTGCGACGGAATTTATCACGTGTCTCACAACTTCGGTCGCGATACCCACGGCTTCTCGAGCGTGTTCGACTGGAGCGGGTTTCATACTCGTCTAGAAAGAATAGTTAGAGTTAGGCCTCTGACTGGTCGAGTTTAAATCCACGGCTAACCTCTCGTGATAGTTCAAGGGATGCAGTAGGGACGCAATTATGAACAACTGAATGTGTAGGTACACCATCGGCTGACCTCTCGTGAAAGCTCTTGTGATGTCGTTCTACTGTAGGATGGCTTAGATCATCGGCTAAACTCTCGTGAAAGCTCTAGCAATGTCTTACTAATTCTTGGCACAATTGGTGTTCTCATGGTTAACCTCTCGTGAAAACTCTAGAGACATGTGCGAACAACTGAACGTGTACACCATCGGCTGACCTCTCGTGAAAGCTCTTGTGATGTCGTTCTATTGTTAGATGGCTAAGATCATCGGCTAACCTCTCGTGAAAGCTCTAATGATGTCTTAATAATAGGTTAGCACAATTGGTGTTCTCATGGGTAACCTCTCGTGAAAACTCTAGAGACATGTGCATCTTATGCCAGGATGAAAAAATGAAAATGAAAATGAAAAATATTTTTATTTAAACAAAATGCTTCAAACAATGATTTGTGTTTGGAGCCTCCTTTTAGGCAAACAATGCCTGTGTTAGGAGACTCCGCTCCTCCATATCTTAGAAATATTTGTTACATCACAGCAAAATTGCTATTTCATAATCTATCATCTTGATTATGTAACATGTATCACGTGAAGCGTGGTGTGCTTTATAGTTAGACGTGGCGCGTGTGTAAGATGTAGTGCGGTTAGATGAGATGTGCGGTGTGGTGTGTGGTGCGGTGTGGTGTAGTGTAGTGTGGTGCGGCGGTGTAGTGTGTGGTGCGGTGTAGTGTGGTGTGGTGTGGTGTGGTGTAGTGTAGTGTGGTGTAGTGTGGTGTGTAGTGTGGTGTAGTGTGGTGTGGTGTAGTGTAGTGTAGTGTGGTGTGGTGATTTGTAGAGTAGTGTAGTGTATGAAGTAGAGTAAGATTTGTATCATTATGGTGTGTTGTATTACTCATGATAAACCAGAAGAGCTTCCGTATCCTCATAACTAAGAGACTTTGTCCAGTTTGTTATAACTTTTTTACAGTCGTGATTATTTTTATTATGTATATATATGTTTTTATTAATCCTATTGTATATTTGAGCTGAAAGATGGTGAAATTGTCTACTACTAAATTTGGTTTTACATGGGGGAACTACTGCAATGATGTCCTTTCTCCTTTTGTTTGTTTTATTCATATGATAAGGGAGGGTTTTATGTTTTTTTAGAACCGTTTGGGTTACATACAGTACACATACATACAGGATGCCAGGTACTTCTAGGAAAAGACGAGTGTAGGTACTTAAACAAAAAAGCTTACCAGATTTTCGATGACGACTCCGTTTTCGCTTGTTCGACCGATTTTCTAGTACTCGCAGACGTTCGTTGAGTTCTCTCATATTTACGCCTCGTTTTCTTCGATGTTTTCCTATCTCGGTTTGGTAATTACAAAATTATCAGAACTTTATTATCGGAACCGTGACCTGCGCGCTTCACAAAAAGTACAATGAGTTGACAGATGTCAGGACAGAGCGCGCCAAGACCGGACCACAGACAACATTTTCGTTTTGATGAAATCGATTCATCTTTAAAAAAATGTGATAGCGAGTTAGCAAGAAGTGCAAACTACAAGTACTAAATGAGGACGAGATTACGGAGCATAATTAGATACAACACAACCGCCAGTAGTCGCATTGAGCTGTTATAGAGACTACCATACCTAAAAAAGAAAATAATTTGTATTTCACAAAAGATGCCAACCAGAGAATTCGACCACATCGAAGAGAATGCCAACTTTTTTGGTCTTAAAACGTGTTTTTGGAAGCAGCACTTAATGTGGCTACTTAAAGTGGGATCCATAGCCAACGGCGGCGAGTAATTCTTTAATCTATGGCCGCGTCTGCGTGATGAATGCCGCACGGAACGACGCTAATGCACGCCCGGCGCGCGGCGCGCGACTCCCGCTAGCGCAAGCAAAACAAACATAATTATACAAGATGGAGCAGAGAAAGAAATTACATACATTACTCCGGCTTTGTGTTACAACCGAACAAGTTTAGAGCTAATAAATGATTGGCTGCAAGCTTGGTAACTCAGTCAATAGCAGCGGAAGCACTCTAATACGTCTCGTCTCGCCTCGTCATATTTGTGCTGGGGCAGAGCCCCAAGCCGTTCTGTTGATTTTGTCTGCACTACCTATAGTTCATGAAATATTATACTCTTTCAAGAAATTTATCCATCCAAATACAAACCATAAGTGTTAGCTACCTATGTGCTTCCAAAAAAAGTCAAGTCAAGCACTATCTACTTGGGTAGCTGCTTCGCTAGAGCATAACTTCAGCTTAGCTATCACTTGCGAGAGGCCGTATATCTGCACCGATTTACCGATACATGCTGCAGTACAACTCTCTTGGCATGTTGCTCTGCGCTATATCTCACAGGCTTAGCAGAAATAGCGAATGATAGACATTTTAAGAAATAGAAGCCCGTTCTTCTTACAAGACAGATTCATCATTACAGTATTTTTTGTACATATTGTACACTAGAGTGAAAGGCACCCAGATGTGGTGTGTTAGGTGGTGAGTAAAATAAACGTATTGCATGTAGGTAGGCGTTTAAATATAAATTTAGCTCCAAATGAGAAAATGCATGACGGCCTCATAGCTCACCACCTACTCGTACAAGCCTACAGTCCCAGCGCTGAAATAAAAGTGCCGTAGATGGAATAAGAACGTTCTCAGACGATAGGCACACGGGTCATAAAGAAACTTCTACGGCATAAAGCTTATTATACAAGCGCAGTTTTACTGCCCGCTGCAGCAGTGCAGCGCCTGCTTATCATTATTTCTCTGCGTCACATGTTGCAACGGCGTTATCTTTTCATGTATAAATAAAAACCAAATTAATAATTTTGAAAAAACCCACGACGCTTAAAAAGTAATTGAAAAAGGATAAAATAATTAAAAAAAACCAACTTAATAAAAAACCCAAGAATATCCGTCGGGAGCTGCCATTAAATGGATTAGTTTTGCAGTTTTATAGTAATGTGAATAATTGGAGATTTTTTAGCGCTATACACCCTTTACACCCTTAATGGGTAGGTCGTGCGGGTCGTGCCCCTACAGTGGGGACCTTTAGAAGTTGATGATGATACTTATTTTTATTTACGATGGAATTTAAAATAGTGATGGCAGCCCCTGACGGATATTCTTGGGTTTTTTAAATAAATTATTTTATCCTTTTTCAATTACTTTTTAAGTCGTTGGTTTAAAAAAAATATATTGCTTTTTATTTATGGCTGTATGGAAGATACGCCTCTGCTACAGTTTTATTACTGCAGCGCCCTCTAGTGAGTTACTACCGTAACATCTATTTAAGAACCCTCACTAATCAACCACAAACTGCATCAAAACCGGACTAGTATTTTTGGTTTTGCACAAACAAATGTTGCTGCAGCGCCCCCTGGTGAGTTGTCACCGTAACACCTATCTAAGAACATGCACCAATCAAACCCGAACCCATAACTGAAAACTGCATCAACATCGGGCTAGTAGTTTTGGAGATAAAAGGCAACATGGATTTGCACAAACAAACAAACTTCTCTCACTCCAAACGCATTTACCGTCTCCGTTCCGTCGTGGGTAAATACCGTCTCCGTTCCGTCGTGGGTAAATACCGTCTCCGTTCCGCCGTTGGTAAAAAGGAGTACATAATATGAGTTGATACCTATAGTACAATGATAACCTAGCTCACCAGGCGGCCGGCAAGAAGTGCACGCGGCCCGTACGAATGACCTAATCTGACTCACTCCTGCTTCTATATCTTACTTTCCCAGATGTTATGTGCATACCGCAGAAAAAACAACAAGCTGGCGGGATACTTGCGTGACTGCGTGTACCCAACGTTAGCACATTCCATGCTATTAGCTACACACATCAAAAATGTCTAGGGATCAAGCATTTTTATGCGGATTTCTTGAGATTGAGATGTGGCTTTGTAATAAATTTATGATTTTATAAATTTATATGGATCCTTTTTGGTGCATTTCATAATTTGAATCAGGAACTCTCAATCAAATTCGAGTAAAAGATGAAAATAAGCTGTCAATATTTTCCCTATAAAAACATACAACGCATTGAAGACATTATTAGTGCTACTGTTTCCCTACTACTGATTAAAACCAACGTTATTATGGAGCGGCGACGTCATTTAAGCAGGGAAGAAATGCTCAGAGCCGTGGGAATGATAGAAGCTGGTTCCCGGCAACGTACTGTAGCTTTAGCTCTGAATACAAGTCAGAGTGTTATCAGTCGACTTTGGACACGTTACCGAAGCACTGGTACCGTGGCTGAGCGCCATGGAGGACGGTATCGCTGCACCACACGGAGACAAGACCGATACATTCAAATCTTAACTCGAAGAGCTCCAACAATAACCGCCATGATGTTAGCCGTGAGGCTTCATCACTCTTCAGGGAACTTAATTAGCGACCAAACAGTCAGAAACCGCTTGCATGAAGTGAACCTTCATTCCCGAAGACCGCTACGGGTACCACCTATAGCAATGCACAATCGTAGGATTCGATATCAATGGGCTCTTGAACACAGAAATTGGGCAGAAGAACAATGGCGTTTCGTGTGCTTTTCTGATGAGTCTCGTTTTGGTATGAGACCGGATACAAGACGTATACGACACTGGAGAACCCCTGGACGCCAACAGCGATTAAAATCCTGCCAGGAAGTCCATCCTTATAGTGGTGGAACCATCATGGTATGGGCGGGTATTTGGATCGGCGGAAGAACTGAGTTGATTTGGATCAGAGGCAACCTCAACGCTCAAATTTATGCTGAGACGATTGTATCAGACGTCATCGTTCCTCTACAAGTGCAAATCGGTCCCTTATTTCAGTTAATGCATGATAATGCACGACCGCACACCGCAAGAGTTGTAAGACAGACTCTCGCCGCAGCTAACATCAATGTCCTGCCCTGGCCTGCTCAGTCGCCAGACTTGAACCCGATTGAGCATGCATGGGATATGCTACAGAGAAGAGCTCTGCCGAATATGGAGGGTATCCAGTCGCAAGAAGACCTTTTTTTGTTGTTGCAACGAACATGGGCGGCCATTCCACAGCGTGATTTGGATGAACTCATTTTGAGTATGCCAAACCGATGTTCTTGTGTTGTTAGTGTTCGCGGTAGAAACACGGATTATTAATTGTTTAAGTTACCCAATAAAATTTTAAAGAAAACTGTTATTTCAGTCTTTTTTTCGAACTTTAATGTTAGTGGTTCAAATGTCAAAAATCCCTTTATTAGGAAAATGGCAAATTTCTTTATTAATGCAAAGGTGACTTGGTTTATCGTTACTGTGACAAACGAAAACACTTTATTTGATGAATCCTTAAAGAAAATTTTAATTAATATCAATCAGGAGAAAAGTTATTGCAAAAATATATGTTGATCCCTAGATACTTTTGATGTGTGTATTTGTTTACAACAGTTTTCGAGAAGCGCCACCGGCTTCACAATACTCAATGTTTGTGAAATGTTCCACTTCTTAACAGTACGTCTGGTAATGATCGTCCTAACCATTATTTCTCAGTTAGGCTATTTAGTAAAAATGGAATGTTAAATAAAATCCTAAAGGCACGAAGTTTTAATTAAAGCTGGACTGCAGTTATTTTTATAACGGAAATTCTGGCAACATTAATAACTTTGTGGAGCTAGTGCGTCGCTAGGAACGCGACGCTCGGCGATGATAAATCTTGTGAAGCGTTCTGTTCACTTCTAAACTATAGTATTTAGATGTTATGCATAGGATTTGCATGTATGTACATAAATTTGGATCATGCGTCGTAGTCGTCCTACTTGGGAATGTATGCAACACCGACAAATCGTTGGCTTGAAATAAGTATAACTTGCCTGTAGGTATCCTTGGCATGTACCGGAACGAATCCGTGATTCATCGATCAGGGAATAGGAGGTGTTTTTTCAAGATATCGTAAAAATGGTGTGCGAGGTGCAGGGTGCGGGGTGCCGGCGGCGACCTCTCGCGTCCGGCCCTGGTTCAATCCATGGTCCGGAGCGAGACGGAATGGGACGCCGTCACCTCCTTCTGTAAAGCAGTCATGCTAGAGAAAGAGGTAGCGGAACGTGACAGGGAGAGAACCTCGCGTCCCGGCCGCCGCGGTAGACGGTCGGGCGGCCCCGGGCGTCGGGGGCCATGTGGTGGCCCCGGCCACCGTGTGTGACCGGTGAGCTATGGGCTAGCTCGCCGTCCGTCCGTCTCATGACGACAGGCCGTGTCGACGGCGCGTTCGTGTTCCACGCGCGCCTCAAAGACATGTCAGCAAAAGGAAGGGGTCTGCAAGGGCCAGTGAATGCCGGGGCTGCGGAACTGCTCGAAAGAGATACCGTGGCCCCGGAACACAAAGGGCGATGAAGGACAATGGGTGGGTTTTAGTCAGTAAAAGTCTGACACTCCCTCCTGCTCCGCCCAGAGCGGGAGGAGTCATTTGATGATTTCCCATCCGAAAAAAAAAAAACAAAAAGGTCCTCTTTTCTGAGAAAGAGGACCTTTTTGTTTTTTTTTTCCAAGCCCTGCTGCTGACAGTAGCGCTTGCAACGACTAGAAACGAGGCGGTCCCTACACCTATTTAACAATATTTTTTTCGTGCTCCGGCAAACGGCTAGCAATCAAGAACGTATTCCGAAAATGAGAGTTAAATATTTCAGGCTCGTAAATATTAAAGCTTCGATTAAAAAGGGACAAGATACTTGTTACATGATTTTTGTTACTATCAAGTTTACCTTGATAATAATCAAGGTATTTCCCCCCCGCCTGATCTCCAAAACTAAAAAAATAAAAATATAAACTAATTTTGAAAAAAATACGAAATATAATAACTTTCATTGCTTGTAGATTACAGAAAAATAAATATAATTTTCGGGGGACAAATAAAATAAATAAATATAGCTGGACATGAACACACAGCGCCATCTAGTCCCACAGTAAGCAACGAGGCTTGTGTCGTGGACACCAGATAGTTGACATACTACATAGATACTTTTTGTTACTTTTTGTTGGTTTTGTTACTTTTTGTTGTTTTTGTCAAATTAGGAAATTAAAAAAAAAGTTTTGCAAACCTTACTGTGTCACATGTCAAATGAAAGGGCTCGTTATGAGGATCTCAAATATATTATGTTACTATTGTAAATAGTTTTGATTTTATTCATGAAAGATGAAAGAAGACAAAAATTGACCATTCCGCCCCCTTATCTCCGAAAGTACTGAACCTAAAATTTCGAAAAAAAAAAAAAAATTGTTCATTACTTGAAGATTACAGGAATAATTATAAGAATTCTATCAATTGAAAATAAAGTGGTAAACTCAATATAATACGTTCACTTACGGAAAATTTGACTTTGCCATTGTACGGAACCCTCTCCACGCGAGTTCTACTCACACTTGTCCGGTTTTTTTTGTTAGCCTTAACTGTCCCACGCCTGGGCAAAGGCTTTTTCCACTTACAATAATCAAGGTATTTTTTTTATATTATTTTGTATAGGATAATTTAAATAACCTTTCCTTGGCAGTCGGGTAAAAAGGAAATCATATGTATAGAATAAAGGGAATAATAATCAAGGTCCGAAATTTTAACCTACATCATCATTTGCTTAGCCTTTTCACAACTATGTTGAGGTCGGTTTCCAGTCTACCAGAATACCAGTATTTTACATGGAGCGATTGCATATTGACCTCCACAACCCCCTGAAGACTGACAAAGATCTAAAAAAGACAGCCGCGACCAAAAGCTTGCCGAGGAACGGAGGAAATTCGATATGTTTAAATTGTAAACTACTTACAAAGATACAATAATTACTTTCTCCAACCAGCCATGTCCAACCTAAAAATAGTTTGTGAAAGTATTTCTTCAAACCAAACTCCAACACTTGTGCGAGTCATCCAGCTTCTTGCGAAAAACCTCTAATCTTAGGTCCTAACTTTGGCGACTAACTCACGTGCTAACGTGCTAAGAACACAATTAATTAGTGTTTGTTAGTTGCAGCAGAGGGCGCCACACTCACATCGCGAACATTCCTGAGGTGACGTGACAGCCGCTCATTGGGTCATCACTAGCTTGTTAGTTTAGTAGTAGCATCTTCCCTCCCCCCCCCCCCCGGACGAGCAAAGTGTTATTGTTCGGTTGACGGCAATAAGCTCGCCCACTACTAGGTACATGGGACTTAAACATAACTGGCGAAATGCGGGTGTGCCTGTTAACGGAAATGTATGAAACTTTGAATTGTAGTACATAATTCCAAGTAAGTATTTATGCAATTTCGAAATAAAAAAACTTAGGAAATGTGTAAAATAATGTTTCAAAGATAATAAGACTTTAATAAACACACACATTTCTTGTGAAATGTACTCGTATGTATTTCCCAGGAATTATTTGAATACATACTTTCTCGTTAACATACCTACTATTAGGTAGGTATACATCTACATAAACCTTTGAGGATTGCAGGTTTCCAAGAATATACCTAGATAAGAAAATGTCTGTGGCTTATTTATGTTAACTATACAAATATCAAACCAGGACATTCGACTGTCGATCACTTTCACCGGAAGAGAGAGGCCCAACCAGATGTTATGTTATTGTTTGTTTTATCTAATGAGTTTAGATGTTTGCCGTATTTAGGAGCATGCCAGTACTGTAGCCATGCACTGGTGACCAGTAGGAGACTAGTAGCGAGGCGTCCGGCACGCGGCGGCCGGTTACAAGGGGTTTATCTTGTGTCGGTAAATAACTTCTCAGGGCCGCAGCAGCCTGCTCTAGGCGAGGCTTACTTTTCTCTTAGATACCTACCTATCTAGATCACTGCACAAATCAACCCTGAATTTTATTCCTGTTATGTTTTGGGTATTTGTGAGCTTTTAACAGAAGGTTCTCCCGCCTAATCACAAACACAAGCTACAAAAAAAAATCACGAAAGATTAAACTTACCTTATAAAATCTGTTAAGCTGCAAAATTTAATACTACAGTGACAAAAACCTTTTATTTAGCGAAACTCTTAGAAATGTCCAGCGAGCGACAACATCGCAAAGTAATCTTCTAAGTAATCCAGCTAATTTGTTAAGAACAGTGTCACAACCAGGTGCCGCCCTGCGCCTGTCGCTGCACAACTTATAACAAGCAATATTCGACATTGTCGACCGATTTATGATGGAACGACAACATGCCTGATATCTGTAGACTCCCGGCAGGAGTTACCCAGGCAAAACGACCTAAAACAGTTCTCAAATAAATAAGAAACGGACTATCTATAAGTAACAGTACAATCTACAATATTTACGCGAACTTTTGAACCTGAAGTGTCCGGACGATTCTGCTGGTATCCGAAATTCTTGCAATCCTACCTGGGGGCTGAACAGTGAATTAGGAAGCGGGGAGGGGTGGTATAACGGTACGAACCAATCGATGTAATACGATTACATGGATTCGTTTAGTCTACTCGAGACACGTTGATTTGTGACTTATATTTCTGTGTTACGATATAGATTTTTATTTATAAACTTTACCTCTCTCTACCTATCATATTATTATCTTTCATAGGGTAAAATTGGATCTACACCTTACTCTATACCTGAAGCCATTGTCAGTTATTTCCGTCATTTCTACTTGAAATGAAAATAGATAGACAAAGAAATATTCACAACAGTATTCCGAAATGCTTTCCTACGCTATTATATTATGTAAATAATTCACGTTCGCATACTAGTGAGGTGAGCGTTATCAAATCCCGCGGATAACTGTGGGATCAGCGGTGATGCTCAACATAATGTGAGGGCGGGATTACGCGCTCATGGGCGCACCCTCGTGTCCGAGCGCAGTCACCGGCCCGGGAGCCGGGGCTCGCGGGTCTGTCTGCGGTCATCAAGGTTGCCGCCATCGCACTAATGCGCGTTAAACTCACCTAATCTCGTCACACCAATAACACGAACAACTCTTAAATAAACACGTTTTGAACTTTCATCTGATCAAACCTATTCTGCATCATGTCATTTGTTTCGTACTGTGCGATCGTGTATCGTGTAGCTGTAAGCGCTTACAAAACACGTTATATTTTAGCATAACTAAGGGAGCGACAGACAAAGGAAGTACGAACAAAAGACGACGCGGTCTTGAAGATAACTAATCTAAGGAAATATTAATTTATTGTACCTGGTACCGACATAATACAGGATCTAGAGAAACATTACGCTCGAAGATCAAACCAATTCTGATATTGACCAGTTCAGATTCAGGTTTCTTTGTCCCTAAAGTTATTAGTGTACAGGGCTGCTGAGGCTGCCGGGGCTGCGGGCTGCGTGTCGAACGACTTACCGTCACGACTTCACGAGTAAGTCGGCGTCCCCTCGGCCGATTTCAATTACTCGTCTACTTTATCCCATTCATTTTTTACTAAGCCTCTCGGCTAGTTCGGAGCGGCCGGAATGTCGTTCCGCGCATAAAGGGACGACTGGGGAATGTAGCCCGAATTCCGGATGGGAATAAATACGTAATTCTCGTCCCTATAGCTGTGTCGCAGTATCCAGCGAGCGGCGGAGCACGGCGAGCACTAGTGGCTGAAATAAAACTCTAATAACGGCCATTATCCGGCCGCCGCCGCTGCCGGTGGTCGGGCCTTCGCACAAGTTATTAACAAGACTCTCATTGAATTTATTTCTGGTTTCACTTCGGGATTACGTCGAAAGAATTACTTTGACCCCGCAACCCGTATCCCGCTTCAACCATCTTAGTAAACTTCCGCACTGGTGAAATGAAGGTGACTTTCAATTGCGAGGTCAAAACAAACAACAGCACAATTCAAAACAAAAGTCAAGAAGATGCGTGACTCAACTTTGAAAATAAAACAAAATTCAACAGACTCGTCGTATTCTAATCTAAATAATGACCACTCAAAGAAATAACTGCCTTAGAGTGACATGAGTGTTGGTCAGTTCCGTAACTCTCAATGTAAGTAAGACCTGCATCGATGAGCACTCGCAGTCCTCCCCTCCAGTACAAACGCATCACCCGGGTACCAACATCGCCATTTCCACTTCTCCCACTCTCTCTCTTTTCTTCTGTAAGAAGATTACTTCCACTAACATAGCACACACATGATGCTTCCGTAAAACGACAGTCTCGAAGCACTATACTACTACTGGCAAGGAGACTTTTCCGTCAACGTCATTAAAACTAAAGCTTAAGTTATCACTACTGATTTACCTATTATTATTAGACTTGTGTATAACAAACTAGAACGCCCAATACT
The DNA here is from genome assembly GCA_941918905.2 of Xestia sexstrigata. Lineage (NCBI taxonomy): Eukaryota > Metazoa > Arthropoda > Insecta > Lepidoptera > Noctuidae > Xestia > Xestia sexstrigata. The sequence goes on along the minus strand of OW799201.2, from coordinate 669,960 downwards.
TATATTTAAAATCAAATCAAACTAACCTTCGATGTCAGAAAATGATCCTCGACTACTCCGTTTAACATCTTAGTTCTAGTTCTTAATAAAGGTACCCATCGATTACCTAATGTTCGGAGGATATTAGAATGTCTTCGGCTAATGTATTCGGTAGTCCATTGATAAATGACTTCATTGATTACTCTCGTGCTTGTATCATTATCAGAATAACTATTATTACTGAACGAGCGTTAATATTAATTAATGAGCCGTGACAGACACAAACGAAGTCTCAATCAGAATCAATTCTCTTCAATTAGTCGTTCGTTCTATTTATAAAAGCTAATTCTGAGAGGACTGTTTATAAGAGGATCGCTACATCAATGATATGATCCATTGTGACCTCGTAACTCCGAAACGGATGAACCAAAATACAGGATATGTAAACAGCCTCTTCACGAAGCCCGCCGAAGCCGTCAACCAAGCATTCTGTACATCAAACTGAGTAACTCTGCGCAAATATTGTTATTAATTGTTGCTGGGAAACTACTTTTTTTTGGGGTGAAAAATCACATTTTAGGATAAAACTCAATGTAACGCATTCAACACATTGTGCTGATGGATGTATTGAGTAGTAAACGGGTCATGGAGGTATTTAAAGTAAAGTTATACCATTATAAAGTTGGAACTTTGACCCCCAATATTTTCGTAACTAGAAGGTTCCCAGGTACAGTCGAGAACAAAAAAAAAAAAATCAGCTTCGTTAAGGGTCTATTTACACCCTTTATAGTATAAATTATACGTGGTTAGATTTGAACCTGCGAAACGGGGCGTTTTTCTCAAATGCACACTCGATTAGTAATCTGTGCCTTACTCCCCTTGGTGAATAAATAGCTATTTCATCCCTTCAATTCGAAAAGTGTCGTTTTGTTTCTCTATAAGCGGGAGCAAAGTACCTCTTTTCTCCACTAGACTTTTTAGCGGGCAGTTATGAGATTTGAATTTGGAACATGAATCGTGCATTGAAATCGAACGCAAATTGTATAAATTACTGGCTGTAAGTGTTGGCTGTACGGCGCGGGGAGGCGCGGTAACTAAAAAAAAATAACAAAAGCGCGCAATTTACTTCCCTGTTCTTGTAATCGGTTCAGACTTTTATGTATTTTGCAAAAAAATTAGATCTACGTCGAGTTCTGAAAGTGATAGTGCATTAACTCCTGAAACAATAAAAATAGAAGCTAAAAACGTCATACACACAGCAGTAAAATTCTACTGCATATAATAAACACGACACACAAGGTCGCGGCACTCGTGGACAAATACTTATCCTCAGACAAATTATTGAGAAAGCCCGAGAGTTTAATAGTGCGCTCTATATCTGTTTTATTGACTTCAGCAAAGCATTTGACATTGTCATCCGGTCCAAATTGTGGGAAATACTTCTGAAGATGGGTGTGCCTCACCATCTGGTACATCTTATCAGAAACCTTATGAGGGCGGAACAGCAAGTGTGCTCTTGGATGGTGTCGATTCAGAATCCTTCAAAACACAAGCTGGTGTCAGACAAGGATGTATACTATCACCCTTACTGTTCAACATATACAACATATACACTGCCAACTGTGAAGTCGTCAACAGTTACATCTATTTGGGCTCTACTATCACCAACTGTGGGGGCTGTGACACCGAGATTAGACAACGTTGCGCCATAACTCGATCGGCTGCACAAAAGTTAGACAAAATCTGGAGAGACTGCTGAATAACTAAAAATACCAAAATTAGCCTTATGAACACCTTGGTTTTCCCGATCTTCCTCTATGGAGCCGAGACATGGACATTGCGTATGAAGGACTGACGCAAGATTGACGCCCTTGAGATGTGGTGTTGGTGGCGCATGCTAAGGATTCCCTGGACCACTCATCGGACTAACGTGTCAATACTCAAAGAACTCAATATTAAACAAAGACTGTCGTCGCTTGTGATATTACGAATCCTCAGATTCTTTGGACACGTTACCCGCAACAATGATTCCATGGAGCGTTTGGTAATTCAGGGTAGAGTCGAGGGCACGAGACCACGTGGTCGATCACCAACCCGATGGACAGACTCCATTAAATCTGTCACCAAGATCCCTCTGACAGAATGTGCTTGCCATTAGAGACCGGTGGAAAAGGATCGCGAAGGCAGCGACCGCAGTTGTAAAGGGTCCCTCATGACCACGACCACTCTGTCAAGAGGTCCTCACCGGACACGGTGTTTTCGGGAGGTTCCTGCACCGAATCGGGCGGGAGGAAACGCCCGGGTGTTTCCACTGCGAGGATCGACCGGAGGACACGGTGGAACATACGGTGGAGGTGTGCCCCGCGTGGGCGGAGCACCGCCGTGTCCTCGAAGCGGCGATTGGCGGCGGCGACCTCTCGCGTCCGGCCCTGGTGCAAGCCATGGTCCGGAGCGAGACGGAATGGGACGCCGTCACCTCCTTCTGCGAAGCAGTAATGCTAGAGAAGGAGGTGGCGGAACGTGAGAGGGAGAGAACCTCACAGCGTCCCGGCCGCCGCGGGAGACGCCCCGGGCGTCGGGGGCCACCACGTGGCCCCCGGCCACCGTAGGCGCGGGCTTGTGGACGGTGGGCTATGGGCTAGCTCGCCGTCCGTCCGTCTCATGACGACAGGCCGTGTCGACGGCGCGTTCGTATTCCACGCGCGCCTCAAAGAGAGTCAGCAAAAGGAAGGGGTCCGCAAGGACCGATGCCTGCCGGGGTTGCGGGACTGTTCGAAAGAGATACCGTGACCCCGGAACACAAAGGGCGATGAAGGAACATGGATGGGTTTTAGTCAGTAAAAGTCTGACACTCCCTCCTGCTCCGCCCAGAGCGGGAGAAGTCATTTGATGATTTCCCATCCGAAAAAAAAAAAAAAAAAAGAATGAGTGAACGACTAAAAAGAAGAACGTCATACAAAACTTAATACCTACGAAGTCCCGGGAGAAATATTTAAAGGCTTAAGACAATTTCATACTATGGAAAAATAGAAAAGGAGCGAAAACATTTTCGAGTAGTGTATTAATTAAACTTATTCATTAATTACTTCAAAGTGTCTCTCATTTATTTAAGTGTCTATCATTCTTCCTACTATAAAAAAGTCTGACAGCCAGTCTTACCAAGGGGTATCGTATTAAACAGTACTAACTGGGTTGTGGAGGTCAGATAGGCAATCGCTCTATGTAAAACACTGGTATTTAGCTGCATCCGGTTAGACTGGAAGCGGACACCAACATAGTTGGGAAAATGCTAAGCAGATGATGATTCCTCCTACTATCCTTTACTAATGGGTGAAAATACAGAGAAACGAAGGCAATCAAATTGTAGTGTGTGCAAGTGCATGTGCAACATTTAGTGTATTTGGAAGCAGGCGATGTTCGGCGCGGCCGAAGTGTTTGCTAATCGGAGTGTGTTTGTGCAAGCGAGCGAGCGCGCCTAATGTACGGCGTGCGGCATGCGGCAGTCGCGACCTACCGAAAGCACAGTGTGTGCAGGCAACCGATACCAGGCTACCTGGCTACTGTTGTACCGATGCTATTGAACTTACTGCTCCACTTTAGTCTTAATGATTGTTAACGTTTGTTACTTCCTTCGATTGTAACAAATCATCAAACACAAATCATTCGCACAATTACATCAAACACCACACAATTTAATGAACGCTTCATGTATGATGATCTAATTTGTAATTCTTGTGTCGATGTCGGCTGAAACAGTAGTGCGTAGGAACTGGTTTCCCAATTTGTGTCACTGATTGCTGTATTGCATAAAAATTAATCTAATAACCAACTGAACCGTGTACTATTCATTCTACTTATGATTGCGAGCAGCATCAGCGCCAACGACAAGCGAGCGGCGCAGGCTGCTGGTGCGAGTTGCTGGCACAAGTACGACACAGGCGCGTCCCAACGCGGGAGTTTCACTTTGACAAGCGACCCGTGAAATACCGTGAAAACCGTTTACTGATAGTGCTATGTGATTTCCTCGCAGCTCTACATAGCTAAATAGTGGAGAACTTTGTGTGTTTTACGAAACGTTCCGAAAGTTCGCAAAGCTAATTTTGATTAATTCATGTGCGGCGCGCGTTTATGTGCCGCCTGCGTGTCTAGCCATACAGGCGTACGAGTTTATGTGCGGCGCACGTTTATGTGCCACCTGCGTGTCGAGCCGTACAGGAGTACGAGTTCCTGTGCGGCGCGCGCTTATGTGCCGCCTGCGTGTTGAGTCGTGCAGGCGTACGAGTTCCTGTGCGGCGCGCGCTTATGTGCTGCCTGCGTGTCGAGCCGTACAGGCGTACGAGTTCCTGTTCGGTGCGCGCTTCTGTACCGCCTGCGTGTCGAGCCGTGCAGGCGTATGAGTGCCTGTGCGGCGCGCGCTTATGTGCTGCCTGCGTGTCGAGCCGTACAGGCGTACGAGTTCCTGTGCGGCGCGCGCTTCTGTACCGCCTGCGTGTCGAGCCGTGCAGGCGTATGAGTTCCTGTGCGGCGCGCGCTTATGTGCCGCCTGCTTGTCAAGCCGTACAGGCGTACGAGTTCCTGTGCGGCGCGCGCTTCTGTGCCGCCTGCTTGTCAAGCCGTACAGGCGTACGAGTTCCTGTGCGGCGCGCGCTTCTGTGCCGCCTGCGTGTCGAGCCGTACAGGCGTACGAGTTCATGTGCGCTTATGTGCCGCCTGCTTGTCGAGCCGTACAGGCGTACGAGTGACGACCAGCTTTCAGAACACGACGGGCGGTTTTTGCAAACTGCTTGAACAAATCCGCGTAAACACAGTTACTTGGGGCTTCAGACAACTCTAAAATAAGTACTTAAGATTTCCAGGACTTGCTAGTCGATTTTAGGTTTTATTTAGGAACCCTTAAAACAGTAAGTAGCCACAATTAGAACATATCTAAGCCGTGTTCCAATTTCCAAATATTATGTCAAGTCGATTCCCGTTTTCTTGGTAACTAATCAAATTATTGGTGTTGTAGGTAAAACATGTGGGTTTGTTTTATTTGAAACCTTTTTTCCACGTGTTTATGCCGTTATGTGTTCTAAGAGAAACTAAATATCAGTACCTAAATTGAGAAAGTTTCTCGTAAACCAGGAATGTTGCACGCGTCATCCCCAGCCGTACTTAGCGGAGCACGAGCCGCGAACTACAGTTAAATCCACATTAATGTCCGTTCGTAAAGCGAACCGCGTTTTTATTGCACAAAAAACGTCCCGATTCGCGCGCCGGCATCGCGCCATGTCTGACGCGAGATTAAATCTTAGTTCAGAAAAACGTGGAAATGTGAGAGCGGTGCGTTCGGCCGATTCACTCCTTACAGGGCCTGGCAGCAGCAGCTAAACACCTAAACATAGTTTTATATCGATCGTAAATCTTGTTATTCATTACTTAAGTACACAAATATATCTACAAAAAAATACTGTTTGTTGATTAATCAAACTAAATTTTTGTTGCTGCTTTGTTTTTAAGTTTCCACTTAACGCGTTTGGATACTTGCGGAAGGAGCAAATCGCGTTCGGATACACGTGAAGTTATCTCTCGGATACCTCTTGTTAATGCCTGATTAACGAACTTTAAAAAATACGTAATTCTAAGCATATAAACAGTATTATTTTGCACAAAAAATAACTAATAGTCATTTTTTATTTGATTAAAGGGCTTTGTCGCTTATCGACCACATCGCCCAACTAATAGTCATGTTCGGTGTTTTCACCGAACATCTTTAATATAATTATTATAAGGTTAAAGAAATTTATTTCTCAATAACAAATTACAGTATTACACTTACTTGAGAACATTTTGGAACTTAAATATAGTACTTTACACTAACTTTGACATACAAACTAAATAGGTAGATTTTCTTTATAACAATTCACAAATCTATAAAATAAAAGGAAATTTCGTACGCAACTAACATTTACAGAACAGTCTGTTATTGTATAATGTTTAATGTCTAAATTTTGTAGTCTTTAATTCTATAATTATAATAACGATTTTTTATCCATGGAAGTGTTCTGTTTTCCAAGATACAGGTTCTTTACCTAGTTTGGAAGTCAGGCGTCCTTTTAGTTTTTTGCAGCCTTTTTTGTACGACCCCTAATGGATGACACTGTATTAGGCTATATTTTACTGAGTCCAATAAACGATTTATTATTATTATTTTTGTTTTGATATTTTTGTTCCTCCGGCTAGCCGGGCAGTTCTGATGGCACGGGCCTAAGCCAAATGTTCATCAGTTGGGTTAACTGCGGGTATGGAGATATTAGCTTTATTATTACCTTAGTTTGCACTACCGGCGTGACGTGTTAACCTAAATAACAGACTTCATTTATAACTTAGTATTTTATATTTTATTCAGTGCACTTTTGTCTACCGCGTTAGCCGAGTGTATTCAAACTTTATAATACCATCAACATTTCATTCACGTTTTAACACCAAGAACTTGAGTTAGACACAATAAATAGTGGTTAACATAAACTTTGGTGTCTACTCAACAACACCCGACACCTCGCTGCGTACCTCGACAAGTCAAAAAAACATTGTATGTAAATTAATAACTAACTAATCACTAATAACAATTTTCGTAGACTGGCCCCTCAATAATAAGTTTCCCCAGAGGTGTAAGTTGTACAGTTACACGTATGTACTTGCGGTAGGTACCTACTACTTCATAATTATGTCTGTGCTAGCACATTTAGGTACCCCATATCTACAATACTCATGTGTGCTTACGTTAGCAATCATAGAAAAGTTACACATCGACCAGCAATCACACAACAGTGTGACGCCAAACTAAATACACGCCCGAAGTATTGTGTGGCGGACAATACGCGCAGTGTTGCTCAGTGGCCAGCCAGGGCTAGGCCGACTGGGCCAGCGTCCATGTGTGACACTGTACACAGTGGGCCACGCGTTGTCTCTTTGTGTGCCGGTTCACAGCCACACATTGTTGAAATACCTCTTCATTGAGACAGCTCGCACCACCAAAGGGGAAAATATTCACGACGCACACAAAGCGCTGAATCAAACGTATATTAATATGAAATTATAATTATTGGAAATTCATTTCCATTACAGTCATTAGTTTGAATATCGCTGCGGACCTGCCGCAGTGATATTGAAACTAATGGACTAATTGACTGTTACTTGCAATTGTCAACATGACGAACATTACATTTCCATACAGTTTTTGTGGCATTAAAAATTCTAAACAAAATTATTGTATTCTTCATAAATCACCTTTACGTACCTGCATAGTGCATAGCAGGGCACAAGGTACGCACTTTATAACTTAAAACCTACGCATACTAGGTACCTACCTAACACTAAAAAGACTTTAAAAGTAAAAAGCAGTAAAACACAATAAGTGGAATATGTCGCAAGAAGAGAAATGTTATCAAAATTATGAAATTGATGTTGAATTATGATAATGCCGATGTTTTCCTTAAGTTATCTAAAGTAGGTACCTAGTAATTTATTTTAGCCAATTTCCTGTTCTAATGATAAAATTTATTTCATGACACGGACGGTTTTTGTCTTTTTCGGATAGGTAAGAAAATTTCTCGAGGCAGTTGTTTTCACAAAAAATACTATTTAACTTGTAGCTTTCTGTTACAAAAACAAAATATAAACAACATTCATCATACTCAGCGTGTTTACATACAGAGAGACGAAATAGAAATCCCTCCAAACCCGATATAAATCACCCTTTGACCCTTTCTTAGATTGCCACCGAGTGACGTATATGTGTGTATGGCAAAGGCGCGACGAGGAAAAAGGACCATTTCCACGCGACCTAACCTAGATAAAACTCGCATGCAGATATTTTACGAAGGCCGAGAGGTCGGGAAGAGTCGGGAGGACGTGTTAGTTGCAGTAAAAGGCGCGAACAAGCGAACGCGTTGAGTGCACGTGGTGCCACGGTTTATTGGATTTCCGCAGTCGGCGCTGCGTACTCTGCTCCTTGTTCCGCTCTGTGCTCTCGGGCCCCTACACCGCTCCCGCTCCCATACGGACATTTTCGCGATAATAGCGTTGCACTGCTCCAGATTTTCGTACAAGTGCTGTTGTTTTGAAACTTAGTCCTTTGTTTTTTGGCTCAGGTGCCATCCCAACTATACGGCGCGAATACACAACACATTTTGTTCAATAAACGGATAACAAATAGAGAAATGATTAAATCGCCCTAATAACGAACACTAACTGTTCAAATAAAAGCAGCGCTTTGCCTGAGCTCGCCGACACTCCTCATCAAAACCATGACAATCCTCTGAGTAAAACCAAGTAAAGTGGCCAGAGTTATATTCATCGTGTCGCAGCTAATTCATGTGGCAGTAAAGCTGATGAGCGATACCGTGCCGCCTCAGACGAACTCGGACGGTGACTCTTTACGACGTCCGCCGCAAGAACAGATAACACATTACTAAGCTATACTTATAATATAATCTAAGTACCATAAACTAATTATGCGATCATCATGAGTTAACTCGTCACCCCTTTATCAATAAAATTCATTATCTGCCCCGCCTTTTCCCAACAATGTTGACGTCGGTTTCAAGTCTCACCGGACTTAGCTAAATACCAGTATTTTACATGGAGCGACTGCCTATCTGACCTCCATAATCCAGTTAGTACTGGGCAATGCGATATCCCTTGTTAAGACCGGTAAACTGGTTGTCAGACTTTCGGCCGCTGACTACCTGTAACGACTGTTACAAAGTCTACAAATGACAGCCGGGAGCAACGGCTTAATGTGCTTTCCGAGGCACGGAAGAAACTCGGTATGTTATGGCTTAACCTGAAGAATGATTCGATCGCCTGTTATTATTAAACCATGAACTCTCCTCTGCTCTTAAACTTGCGCTGCTCTTATTTCCAATTAAATATACTGAAAATATTTTAAATCGCATTAAACCTGCGTTTGGCACCTAAATAACAAGTATTTCCACCACCACATTATTTTAGACGTCTACACATTGAAACATACACGATATCCTGTAGTAATCAATTCATATTAGTATACGTAGGGGAACAAGAATAGTTTCCACCAATAGGATCTACAGCACGGAGCTATGCAAACTGCCAAAAGCGTTACGAAACCGATTTGAATTCGATGGAGAACTATATTTGTACCGCACGGGTACGAGTATTGCCGCCAAAGTGAGTGGCACAAAGGACAAGTTAAAAGAGACGCGATGTATGCGGGAACCTGCATCCGACTGCAGACCGGGGGCAAAGCACAGTACATGCAGAAGGCGAACGACACTTTAGACCTCTGGCCACACTGACACGAACCTCGGGATGCGGGACGAGGCTGCATGTCGGTTGTTTAAATGATTAGATTAGGAAAACACGCGACATTTAGCGCCACCCTGAACACCTCAATTCGAGTTAGTGGACACCGTCAGCATGAGCGAATTTCGTTACGTATCTAGTGCAGATTTTGTATTAATTTCACCAGATCTTAAGAAATATATAAAAGAAAACGCCTCACTTCGACTACTGCTGGGCACAAGGGCGTCGCTTTTGGTTAATGGGGGAAGAAGGATGCAGCTGAAGTTCTCCTAAGATCAAAAGCCACCTCAAAACCGTTAGCATCTCGGATTAGATCTTATATACTTGTTCATATAGAAGTAGAAGTCACTAATTTTGTCGAGTTATTCGTAAAGGCTAGGAACCAAAACAAAATGGAAGCTCTCCACTCCTGAAAAGTTAGCTTTTCTTTTTATTCAGAAATAGAAATCACTTAAGTAATTCAGAGAGAGAGACAATTTGAAGAACAAAAGGTAGGTCTCCAACAGCGAGCTAAGCGAGCACCAAATTTTTTTATACCCTGCCTCAAAACAATCCTAACCTGTCCCTGTTAGGATTGTTTAGACCCTTTATACATGAATTACTTGGTCGATGTAAAGGCTAGAAAGTTGGCTAAATGATACTGCTGCTTATAAAGTCATATTAAATATATTGTCCGGACCAATTAGGTTTAGTAATACAAAGGAGCGAGGGAGCACACGCGATGACCGCTCCTGTACTGAAAGCTCAACCAATATCAATTAGTGAAATAAGGTAAAAATGCACGAATAAGCATCAGTGCATTACGAATGTATGGTTTCACCGTACAGTCGACTTATAGACTAAGAGGAAGTAGAATACAAGAGCGTGCGAAGAGAGCTCAAAATTTTAAAACACTACCTTGAGCATGTTAGAATTATTGTTTCGACGTTTCATACAGGAGTTACATGGGTGACATAAAGACAAAGATAAGTTTCAAGAGAAAGAAGGTTGCAAGAGCGAGCGAAAAGAGCACGAAAATGTTAACATCATGCCACGAATTATTTCAGATACGTAATTGAGATCAAACATGTCCCTAAAAAATTATAATGTCAGAGTGTGGTTCTACTGTAGGTACGCTACAATTTATTACGAACCTACTAATTCTGTGGTACCAGGCAAGAAAAGTTTCAACTTAAAAAAATGCTGAGCGTAGAGGGGGCTGCTCACTGCACACTTGCAATTTCTTCGCATATACGACGACTGCTTGTTCGTATAATATCAGTTCTGTAATAATTGCTGTAACGACTTGTATTGTGCACGTTTCGTTAACAACTTTCAAAACAAATATTAATTTAATAAAACCGACATGTAATGGTTAAAAGTTTTGGTCCGAAAACACTCGTGAGTAGCGACCCTTCGATTTTATCAGAAAACGGCACTGTTAGTATAACTAACTTCACAATAAACATTTAGGTAAATAATTACCTTCCATTTAAACTCTCTTCAAATGGTAATGGTATGGTGGTATGGTTCTGTTGATAAACTCTCTTCAAATGGTAATGGTATGGTGGTATGGTTCTGTTGATAAACTCTCTTCAAATGGTAATGGTATGGTGGTATGGTTCTGTTGATAAACTCTCTTCAAATGGTAATGGTATGGTGGTATGGTTCTGTTGATAAACTCTCTTCAAATGGTAATGGTATGGTGGTATGGTTCTGTTGATAAACTCTCTTCAAATGGTAATGGTATGGTGGTATGGTTCTGTTGATAAACTCTCTTCAAATGGTAATGGTATGGTGGTATGGTTCTGTTGATAAACTCTCTTCAAATGGTAATGGTATGGTGGTATGGTTCTGTTGATAAACTCTCTTCAAATGGTAATGGTATGGTGGTATGGTTCTGTTGATAAACTCTCTTCAAATGGTAATGGTATGGTGGTATGGTTCTGTTGATAAACTCTCTTCAAATGGTAATGGTATGGTGGTATGGTTCTGTTGATAAACTCTCTTCAAATGGTAATGGTATGGTGGTATGGTTCTGTTGATAAACTCTCTTCAAATGGTAATGGTATGGTGGTATGGTTCTGTTGATAAACTCTCTTCAAATGGTAATGGTATGGTGGTATGGTTCTGTTGATAAACTCTCTTCAAATGGTAATGGTATGGTGGTATGGTTCTGTTGATAAACTCTCTTCAAATGGTAATGGTATGGTGGTATGGTTCTGTTGATAAACTCTCTTCAAATGGTAATGGTATGGTGGTATGGTTCTGTTGATAAACTCTCTTCAAATGGTAATGGTATGGTGGTATGGTTCTGTTGATAAACCTTTATTAATAAATAATAAATACCCTAGCTATAATTAAGATAATTCACATTCAATTCTGAAATTTTATGTAAACATTTAGAAATTGCAACGAAATGGTAGCGTTGCAAGTTTGTGCTAAACATAATTATGGAATCTCGACACCACCTGTAGTGAGCTCACGAGCTGGAGCAGGCCAAGCTATTCTCTAATTCTAGCTTCTGATAGACAGAACGTACTTTTGTATTGAAGTCCTAAGAACTCATCTGCACTCGGTGAGTTAAAAGTTTTTCAAAGATTAAATAAACACGAACAAAGACACGGCGACGTGTAAACTGGCGCGCGGGGGCGCGGGGAGGCGAGCGGGCGCGGGGCGGGGGCGCGGGAGAGGCGAGCGGGCGGGGTTGCGGGGGCTGTAAAGAAAACCTACTTCACCTTGTTTTTACGGTCACGAGATTTAATAACGAGGAATTTGCAGAACGAGCGCGTTTGTCGCCCGCTCACAAGCCAAGCTATTTATATCTTTATCACGAAGAGGTAAAGCTTAAAGTGGAACGCGCATGAGCCCCAGTATGTAGTAATGAGTACCCTAGGATTCCGAAAAGCGAGGAGATTGTACAAACACTGCTACAATGGCGCTATCGTCGACTATTAATTACACAGCTCAGACTATCTCTATAATTCGCTAAAAATTGAAGATAAACCCTTGCTTAATCATAAACTAGATTCAATATAATACAACTTGTGAAACGGCCCTTGGTACAGATAGAATCCTCTCAGAAAACCACTTTCTAAAACTCACTGAAAATGAAAAGCCAAAGTTATATTTTTTTGGGGTGAAAAATCATGTTTTGTGGTAGAACTCAATGTAACGCACTCAAAACATGTGCTGTGATGGATGGATTAAACAGTACGGGGGTCGTAGAGGTGTTTATAGTAAAAAAAACTTATCAAAAAGTTGGAACTTTAACCCCCAATATCTCCGTAACTAGAAGGTACCCAGGTATGGTGTAGAACAAAAAACCGGCCAAGAGCGAGTCGGACTCGCGCACTGACGGTTCTATACAAACTTTTTAAAGGACAAACTTAACTTTGCTGTTCGATCCCTAGAAACGGCTAATGCACCAACCGCAAATAATAAATTTGTAAGAGTAAAATCGCTTTTTTTGTTAAAAACTACATATTTACAGTTTTCCGATTTTTCCCTTTACATGTGCTGTAAGATATTCCTTCTCGCCAAATTTCATGATTCTGGGTTAACGGGAACTACCATATATGTTTTCGACCCAAAACAGTGACAAATAACGAAAGTGTCGAATTAAATAAAATGACGAGTGAGGGAAACTGACCTGTGTTATGCGGACTCGTTAAGGTACTCCCGTTTGATCTAGAATTGTCAATTTTGGTCAAAAACAAGGTGTTACAGCACACGTAAAGGGAAAAGTCCGAAAAATAAAAATGTTGAAAATTTTGGTACTTGCAAGTTTTCGCGAAAATCTAAATTTGCCCATATATTTTTATCGTGTTGACTCAGGACCTTGATTTTTATACACCTAATAGGGACTATAGACCTCAGTTTTTTTTTCTTTTTGCTTAGCCTATATTGTCCCACTGCTGGGTAAAGGCCTCCCCTATAGCCTTCCACTCTTCTGTCCGTGCGGTTTTCTCTTGCCAATCTCTCATAAACGCCGCTAGGTCGTCACACCAGCGTTTTCTAGGCATCCCTCGGCGACGATGCCCGTCCTCTGGCACCCACTGTGTGGCGACTCTGGCCCATCAGTCCGGATGCATTCTACAGACATGGCCCGCCCAATCCCACTTCAACCCAGCAGTCTTGTTCCCCACATCAGCGATTCCAGTTTTGGAGCGTATTGTGGTATTAAGTATTCTGTCGCTGAGCTTTATTCCTAAAACGCTACGCTCCATCACCCTTTGGCAAAACTTGAGTTTGGACTTTTGCGCTTCAGTCAAGGACCAAGTTTGAGCACCATAGGTTAGGATGGGCAGAATGCACATGTCGATGAGTTTGCGCTTCAGGGATAAAGGTAAGTCACCCTTCATCAGCGACTTCATGGACCAGTAGCTCTTCCAAGCGTTCTCGACTCGGCGGTCGATTTCTTAGTCTTGCCTGTTTTCGAAGGAAACTAGCTGACCCAAATAAATGTACTCATCGACGTAGTGAATTTCTTGCCCATCTACCTCTACCCTACCTTTTGTGCACGTTTAGTCTTTGACTGATTCATCATTAGTCCAACCTCAAGGCTTCCTGTGCTCAGATCTTGGAGCATCTGTTTGTAACTCGGCAGCAGTCGGTGCAAATATAATGATGTCATCAGCGAAACGAAGGTTGGTAAGTTTCTTGCAACTGACTGTTATACCTTTACTGGACCATGGTTCTTGAATACCTCCTCTAGTTCCAAGTCCTCAAATTCTATGTGCTTTTCCAAGACCTCAGACCTCTGTATAAAAGAAAGAAAGAAAAAGCATTTATTAGCCCGCACAGGACAAAACACAAATTAAAAAGGTTAAATTAACAGTACAACTAACTACTAGTACCTGGTATAAATTTCAACTTGCTAGGTCCACCCGTTCCTGAGAAAATCAGTGGTAACAGACGGACAGACGGACAAGAAAGTGATCTTATAAGGGTTCCGTTTTTTCCTTTTGAGGTACGGAACCCTAAAAATGATCGCAATGACGGTGAGAACAAGTGCCTTTCGGCTTCGTTAAGAGGTTTTTTACACCCTTTATTTATGTACTTACTTTTAGTTTTTATTTTTGTAATTATATATAGTTCTAGCAGTAGTATGTATACAATGTACATAATAATTTTAATGATCCTGTAATAAATACATAGATGTGTGTTTTAAATTTAAAGTAAATACTTTGTGTAACATTATTAAATATTCTGTGGGTCTTGTGACCTAAAGATATGTATGGGTAGATAATAAATATAATTTACTAATAAGTGGCGATGGGGAACGTAGTACCTAGATCGGTATGAGATCTATTTTACTGTTATATTAGAAGAGAAGAGGAATGGATTTGTGCTGAGTATTGACCTTACTGCGTGCCGTGTCCGGCCGGACGGAGCCGGGAGGAGCCGGCCGGACGCTGCACATATTTATTACACGACGTGACGTCCCGCGGCCGCCGCCCGCCGCCATACCAAGGAAGCCACTCAATATACTGCGCTTTGAATATTTCACTCAAGCCCCTTATTGAAACACACAGCTGCAGGAAGAACCCTCACTCATGCAGACACAGCTCAAACAGACACATTTTAATATTTACCTTAAAATTTGGTATGTGAAAGTTCTTCTAAGATATGAATCAATCAAAAGCTTCATATCAACACTAATGTATGTTATTTCGTCTGACAATTGATACATTTTGAAAAGGTAAAGCTTTTCCATATAACAGGAAAAGTTAAGCTGATCAAACTTTGCACATAACCACTGCCAACAATGTACTTTTCAAAAATATTATTGTAGAATTCATAGAATAAAGATTAAATAAACAGTGAACAGAGCCGTCAGCTCATTGAAAGTAGAGAAGGCTCCAATTAAGAACGTGTGACTGGTTGTTCGTCTGGCACAGACTGCCGCCACCCCCTTGTGATGGTAACGGGCATCAGCGGTAAGCTTTTAAATTAATCACATAACATCACGCCCGTAATCCCCAAACGGTTAGACAGAGGGGTGACTAAAATTGATTATTATTAAATTTGTAATACGGTGCTGCCCGCAGGTTTGCGTCGCGAACCGTGATACATTTACTTGGTCCTTTGACGAAGTGAGCAATGAACGAAAATCGAAGCTTAGCTTTTCAATTGTTGCTATAATACATATTTGTAAATTACGGTTCGATTTCGATACGATTACGTTTCTACTTTATTTAAGTAAGACATTATACAATGTTGGTAAAGCAGATAAACTAAAACTCATACAATAATCAGATTCTGTCTGCTTTTTAGTTGTAGTCTAAAATAGTAGTATAAATCGGTGTACATAAATAAAAAAGAAAGATACCGGTCGAATACATATCTACCTAACCTCCCCCTTTTTTAGTAGTCGGTTAAAAAAAAAACAGAATCCTTTACGATGTTTGATAGATAGATAGATAGATAGATAGATAGATAGATAGATAAGATTTATTTGCCAAAACATGTGTACACATACAATAATAATAATTGCATGCAGGATAACTTAAAGAAAATTGGTTCAGACATGTTTGCCACGTATTGGCGTGCAAATGTTTATATTTACAATTGTGATTTTCATTTTTCTTTCAATTTAATTAGCAACTATAAGATAATAAATGTCATAAGTAAAAAAAAAAAAAATTGAAAACATAAAAAAATAAAAAAAGGAATTAATAATACATGTCAAAGTATACATAGTCATGTCAAAAATAATTAATAAAATCATAATTGAATCTATAATAATCATAATATACAGAGTCAAATTATTCAAAAATTGATATGATTATTTTAATAAAACACAGAAAACAATAGTTATGTACTCGTAACATATACCTAATCAGAATTTCTCATCTAAAAACTCATTCAAACTATAATAATTTGTTCAATTGATAACACTTACAACCACAAAACTGTTAAAATAATGTACATTGAATAACGATAATAGTTATTAAATAATTTTCAAGCTGATTTACAACAAAACATATAAATATGAAAACATTCGGTCAGCACTCGTAGTAGTGCAGGCCTGCAGCCGTGCGGCCCACTGCCGCCTACCACACTGAACGAACAAATATGAAAACATTCGGTCAGCACTCGTAGTAGTGCAAGCCTGCAGCTGTGCAGCCGCCTGCCGCCTGCCACACTGAACGGACCCTCAGCTCGTGTCTGTCACAAACCCAAGCGTCCATCTCTGGATATTATAAAAAGGTGTAAACAGACCCCTCCTCGTCATTGCGATAATTTTTTTGTTGTGGACCAAACCTTGAACCTTGTAGTTACGGAGATATCAAAGTTGCAACTTTTTCACAAGTTTTTTATTAAATACTATTGTTTAAGGTCATAACTTTACTTTAAATACCTCCATAACCCGTTTACAATTATAATTAAACTAGTTGATGCCCGCGGTTTCGCCCTCTTGACAAATTATAAACTAAAACCTTCCTCTTGAATCAGCCTATCGATTAAAAAAACCCGCATCAAAATCCGTTGCATATAGTTTTAAAGATCTAAGCATACACAAACGCGGCGGGACTGCCAACGCGGCGAGGGACTTTGTTTTATAATTACTGATAGTGTTTGATAGATAATGTTTTGAGTGCGTTACATTGAGTTTGTAACGCACTCAAAACATTGTGCTTATAGGTGCATCATCACTATCACTATCACTCCGTCAACCAAGCATTCTGTACATCAAATTAGTTACTTAATTTGATGTAGGTACAGAATGTTTGGTCGACGGCTTCGTTAAGGGTCCGTTTACACACTGTAGAACTGATAAAATTTACTGAAGTAACTGCAGCTAGACCTTTTGTGCGTAATATGATATAATATGTATTGTGCAAGATGGATACAAGATACAACTCTAAATAAATCTCAATAATGTGGCAAATGATACATAGCTTTACGTATACGAGTATGTATGTATACATTTTATGAGTATTAACTAAATACTCTCGAAAAACATAACCCTCCTTCTGGCGCAGTCGGGTAAAAAGCGCAGCTCACGCAGGCAAACGCTATTCATTCCATACTAATTCACTTTTCCCGTGAATGCTGATAGTAATTAGCTATTCAGTAATTGGTCGGCTCGGCGCGGCGGCGCTCGCTTGCCATCGGAGGCCATTTTTGTTCCAATAATACTACGGTCACGATACGCTCAACGAAACTTTTCCATTGTATTTAATCCGTAGAGAAATTGTTTCCATGAACTTTTGCCGTAACGAATGGTTTCAATTAAACTGAAACTTTGTCTGTCTGTTCAGTGATCGATTCCGTTTTGTTTTTGAAGCTTACATTTTGTTTACACGAGTGTCGGTCGGGCGGTCGCAGTGGCGCCGAACTACCCGCACAAATAAAATAAAATTCCTCGTGAAAAATTGGAAATTCAATAACTCCCTCGCCGAGGAGCGATTTCCTCCCGACACTCGACAGGCGACTTTAAAAATGTGATAGATGATACATTGGCGGGTTTTTTCTCGTTCTACGTCGACTCGCCGATGGTGAGAGCGTTTTGTTCGCTGATTTATTGGCGTCGGATTATATCCGCTACGGTTTATCAGTACTTCTCATCGTCGGTAAATGATTGCACTTTCATACTTTTACAAAAAATATTTTTTAATTTCCCGTCGAAATGCTCTGAGTTCTAAAAACTTTAGGATTTCGCTTTAAATATTCAACAGGCTGTCGGGGCTTGGTAAATTTATGGTTCACCTAGGAAATGATTCTGTTGAAGAGCTGACGTTACTCATTCGAATCTTAGGAGGGCGGGCGCTGTGAGAGCGCGGGGCGTCGTCGTCGGCAGACACGTCACGTGGGAAACATCTCGCGCCTCACATGCCATGATGCGACTCATGCGACCACCGTGTGTGGATGTCAGAAGACGTGGCAGGCTTGCCAACGTGCGATTCAGATACCGCACGTAGTTCGTGGTCCATCTCTATTCCCTGTAACATTATAAGATTATAATGATAAAATTGAGAAGTACCGTAGACGCAAGGTTCTTTTCAACACCTAAAATATTTGTCGTGCTTGTTCTTGAGTCTAATTAGTAGTGGGCCTTCTGTTCCGCGTAGTTGTCGCCGCAGCCCCGGGTGCCAGTCGCGCGTTAGGCGTCACAATGGCACTGCGCGCGTCTGGCTGCTTTGAACTCGCGGTAATGAATCCGCCGCCGCCAGGAACTGAGTGCTCACTGCTCGTCCACGGGTAGCTATCGTAGGCTAGAGCAGTGGATGAGGGTACAGACAGGACGATGAACTTGACCGCTTTACACAGCTAAAGCATGTTTTGAATGAGGACTCCTTCTTGAGGTTTTCATCACACTTCCGTCTATGGTAGTAGGTATTTTATCAGTAGTAGTAGTTTGCCCAATTCAGGCGGATCGTCGGCGTGGTTTCTAAACAAAGTTTCATGCTCATGTCTACGCACATGACTGTTGATGCGGAGGTATCGCAATAAACAAGGAGTTTCATTAGCACGCCGCGCTGCCACGCCGGGGAGGCGTAGTTTGTGCAATAGGCTAGGTGGTGATATGAGGGCGCCAATCTGGAGAGCGTCACCGCGATGTAT
This sequence comes from Xestia sexstrigata, assembly GCA_941918905.2. Lineage (NCBI taxonomy): Eukaryota > Metazoa > Arthropoda > Insecta > Lepidoptera > Noctuidae > Xestia > Xestia sexstrigata. Next base: position 651,105 of record OW799201.2, on the reverse strand, counting down.
AAAATGTTTCCACTCAGTCCCGCCGCGTCGTGAGTCGTGGCCTCTATGGGAGGTTGTTATGAGTGCTGTGCGTGATGCCGCAGCCTTGGGGGAGGGGGAGGGGAGGTGAGATGCCTAGATGTTGTCAACAAGGGTGCCTCACACGGAATAGTAAAAAATTGTAATTGTACCTGGCAGCATCGCTCGTGTCACGTGACGCCGCCGACGCTTTCATCCGCACGTTTTAATCCTCACACGCCACAGAGGAGCGTCTCGTCTGGAACACTATTGTCAGGCTTGTAAGGGATTTTCCTTGGTTTAAGCCTCTATTGTTTAGACCATGGCACAAACCCGGCTAAAAAAAAATTGTTAAACGTGCGCCCTAAATTCAATTTTGACTGTACTTTTTCCTCATAAAGGACTTGCTTCGCATTTGTTACTTACTTACCCACGTGAACTCTGTGCACATCGTTTGTCTTGTAGGATCATCATACATAGCCCCTCACAGCTCCCGGCCTGCAACTAACAAATATCTGTAGAAGTAACGTAACATCGTGCTAATCGGTCGCGGCGGTAACCCTGTATAGCGTGCTTGCGAGACGTGTGAATAAAGTTGATATAAGGCACGTAACTCGCGCGCGGCGACACCTGGCTTGTTTATAACAATCACACGCACGCGAGTGCGGTCGGGGGGTGTAGAGTGTAGCCGGGGGGTGAACTCGTCAAAATTTTGGGTTGTTATGAAAGCTCACACATTTTCCAGCGGGTGGCGGCTTCCGACTGCGGCGGTGCAAACTTTACGAGGTTTACGCACGACTTCACGCACACATTTGGCAACTGTGGCACTTTTTGCGCTTATTTATTTAGTTAATCGCATGGGAAGAAGCTATTCATAAAAGTTATTAGAATTGTTAGCACAGTACTTATACAAGGAACATTAAAAGTTCTTAGTAAATAGCTACATTGTGTCGTGTGTCGTTAGGTTGGCTGCGGCTGCGGCTCAGTTCAGTGTGGAAGTAGTGACGACGACGCGGCCTCACTCACTAACCTTGGTCGGCTGTCCTGACCAGTCGTCGCAGAACCTTTTCTGGTACATTTTATGAAACACTTCATGAATAAGAAGGAAACTGAGATTTGGCTCAAACATTCCGTGTCACAAGCAATACAGTGAATAGTGTCGGACAGTCGTCACGCTGCACCAATATTACTGTTTGTTCTGTCCTATGAGCGATTTGTAGGTGCAACACTCGGCATGTGGCGTAGCTGTGGCGTGGCTGTGGCACGCGTGTGACGGTGCGATGGCGCCGTGCCAGCCGCCGGCCGCAGGTAATGTTGCGTTGCGACACGATTCAATCCTCAGAGACTTGCTCGCTGCTATCGATTGCACTCCCGATACCGACGCACCTAAGAGTACGGTCATGTCCGGCTGTTTGGCTCACTGACCGGACTTTATCCGGCCTTGTCATTGGTACGGACGTTTCAACATAAGCAACTAGATTCAATTCTAAATCCGTTTAAAGTTTAGCGTTCAAAAGTGCCTTTTAATGGCCTTATTGAAATAAATGGTTTGACTTTAACTCTGATATTAACACGATTACATGATAATAAAAAAAGTTAAGCGACTTCCGAAAAAATAAAAGATGAATAAGCAAAATGTTCGACCTTTTTTACAAATGTCCACGTGGCTTTCTGTCGAGAGCGTTCAAATGTTGCGCTCCCGGAGCTCCATTTCCACGTTAGTGTTCACTTACCGTTCTTTCTTTTATTTATGATTTACTTAGCTGACCCGCGCAACTTCGTCTGCGTCACATAAGAGAGGGTAAATTTTTGATTTTATTAAACGACTCTAAACTCTATTTTAAAGACTGTAAAGTCCTTTCAAAACGCCTTAAATCCACGCAAGTTAGCAACATCTAAAAACATTTTTTTTTAACAATTCTTAAATGAAAATAATCGGCCATGCTGGTCCATCTAGTTTGGTGCAACAGCGTGCGGTGCGGGGGGAGGGTCGGCGACTGCAATTGCATTGCATTAAGCGAGGCGCTTGAATTTTATTCTCGCGTCCGTAATTTTTTTGCGATTACTTCTAAGATATTCGTTTAAATTATAGGGTCTAAAAGAGTAAAATTATGTGCATGAAATGCTTAAAGCCTTTAACTTATTGAAAATGATAAGGATTAATACCGTATTGGTGTAGCTTTCCAATTACCGCTTTATAATTGGCCATTTTTTTAAGTATTCAAATGGATAGGTATAGTATGTTATCCTTAAGAGATAGATAGACATATGTCATCGCAGACTTTTCTGTACACCTATATAAGATACACAATTCCACTCCACCATAGGCACATCATTTTGTTATATCTCAAAGGGTTTAGGCAGCGTTTTCGTTGAAAGCTCCCAGACGGCTTAAGTTTTTCCGACACGTCCAACAAATATCATTATATTATAGACAATGTGTACAAAAACTTCACAAATTTATGAACAGACAGACAGACGCAGCGGAGGACTTTGTTTTATAATATGAAGTGATTTTTGTCGGTCGGTAACTCATTCGAATGATGCAATGAACATTGATTCTCTGTGCGTGTAAAGGAGAACTATAATTAATATCTTAGAGTAAGCATGTTTTTCTATTTGGTTTATTAACGCCCACTCATTATTCACCACAAATGAGCAATTAAAATGGGTTTACAGCGTATGAAAGGGTATTCTCATTCAAAATTGTTCCCTAAACTAGATAGTTTATAAATATAAACAAAACTCTACCACAGAAAGTAAACTATAAGAAAGCAAGTTTATAATAATGGTGATCTAATGACATGTGAACCGCAGCCCTGTAGGCCTATTACGTATCTTTCTGATATCCAGTGACTATCAAGTTTCGGTTGTACACCGAACTTTGATGACAACCGAGAATGTCATAATATTGGTATTACGTATCGCACTGAGTGGATATCACTTTACGGTGACTAACAGCCCGGGTACGGTGTAACGTCTTTAACGAAAGCCAATTCAAACTCAGTTGTCATCAATTTGTTGTCCACTATGCTTACATAATCGAAATAATAGAAGTATCGATACGAAAGCTTCTGTCAAAATGAGTTACAGTGACTATCAGCCACGATGACAACCAATGACGTCATATCTGATCGCGACTGGTCATCATACTTAATACGAAACTAACCTTTTGACAGTTAAGTGATGGAAACTGAGCCCAGTTACTATCATTTCGAGCTGTCAACAGAGATACGTAATAGCCCTACTGTATGCTTAGTGCGAGAGTTATACTAAAATTCGAGTAACGTCTCGATCGCGTAACGTTAACCATTACGATAATGACAATCGAGTGCCTCTAAGAAAGTGTGGACCGTTTCGAGCACATCGCTAACGTTTGCATGTATAACGCGAGTGCAAGTTACTATTTTGACAGTTTCGACAGCTCGAATACGAAACGCAGTCACTTGGGAGCGTGAAATTTGTCACTTAAGATTTTGTGGTGAGAGCATCGTAAGAGTGGTGAAATATCAAAGTTATTTAATTTTATTTCATGTTGTGAATAAAACTTTCAATGGAATCTCGTATTATTTCGTTTGGAGAATGTTTGAGACCGCAATAGCACAAGATAAGCGTAATTTAACGCCACAAAAACGTAAACACGGTCACGTAAACAAAGATAGTGTGCAAGCCACTCGGGCATTATTAGACAAACTTCACAGATGAATCAAGGTCACTCACTAAACACCAAAAGATTTAGATTACACTAACTGCTCCATTTATGTCACCAGCATTTCAAATTGGGACGGGCTAGTCTTTATTTTTAACCATAATATTCAAAACCTTATGCAAATCACAACTCAAACTTTCGTAAATCATCGTAAATACAAACAAAACTAATATCCATTGACCACAGATAAGTAATGTCGTCTAACTTCGTTGTATAACGACCACTAATTGAATAGGTAGTCGCTTCTATTAAGTACACAAAATACGAATGTCAATTTATTTTGGCCGATTGTGAATTAACGCGAAACGAATGAATGTATTATTAGATCTCACACTCCCAAGTTAACGATAGTCGATGCGTTTAAAAATATCACTCACAATATGGAGTTCTCACGTATTACGCTAGGTGGCGCTCACCCAGCGCCATACTAATTTGCGTAAACGTTAACGCGCTCGATACGTAAAAAAAACTCGCACTAAGCACTCTGAACAGATGAGAGATATTACGTCACCTAACAAGATCAGCTTCCATAACACCCGCGCTAAGTAATAGTTCTTGAGGCGCAGCTTAGGTACTGCAACAAAGAGCGAGCGATTAAACCAATTAGCGAAGCGGAGCAGGCAAAACCTGCCAAACAAAGTGCTCTGCGGTGGAGGGTAGAATCATTCTTTGGCACCGCGCGCTCGACGTCGCGCCGCCGGACGGGTTACGTCGCCGATCATCTACTATTATGTAGGGTTGAAGCACAGTGTGATAATATTTGATTGACCTTCCTAATATCGGTCAAAGCAAATGGCAATAATCGCCTGTAATGATAATGAACCGTAGTCACCGTGAACTGAGGTGATAGTCCGCCGCACTCAGGAACACAAGATATCGCGACAATTACCTGTACCGTCGCGGACGAGACCTCATTAAACCAATTCACAAACACAAAGTGGCTCCGAAAATCCTGCTCTTTGTGTTGCCGAGAGAGTGAACACTCCCTCCCTCACCCCACCCCTCCCGCACCACGTCTTGAACCACCGCGAAATATGACGTCATAAAGTACGGAATTAACTGAAATGGCCCGTAGCGGCCACCGGCTTTCGACCAGCGGCCATGTCCAATTCAATTATGATACATTTTATTTTATTTTATTCAATTATGATCATAATTTGCATAATCATAATGGCGCTCATGTCCTGTACATATTATTAATGTATGCACATCAGTGATCGCGAATGGGACATTAATTTGTTCGCTCCACTCTAATGTGTCGCGCGAGTACTTTCGGCTTAAAACGACTGCTAAAGATTTACAAATGACATTTGTCGTTACTTAGCCGTTGCTTAGCGCAGAAAACTCGGTATTTATTAATTTATTTAAGGACAATCAACAAAGCATACACCAAAAGACAAATGCTAAAATACTCATTGTTTTTACATTTTCTACTATAGCCTTAATGAAAGGCTGCCACGGCATATTTAAGCACAGGTACTCCTGTGCTTAAACCTAGGTACCTTTAACCTTAGGTACCCACCATTAGGTACATACCGAGTTTCCTTTTGTAAATTACAAAACAGATATGCTTATTTCGATAGATTGGTAAATAAATACAGTTATTGTTAATTGTTCTTACAAATACAAATTACAAACTTAGGCTCCTAGCACACGGCGTATTTTAAACGCGCAGACGACGCGCATATTCTGCACCGTAGATGCCGATTTTTGTGTTTTTATATATTCAAACGCGCGTAAAACGCGATACAAACGCGCGTGTGAAGCGCGTTCGAAACTCGTTTGAATCTCGTACAAAGGGTGAAAGCCAGCGTAAGCAGTGTTGTCTCAACCGACGCCATTGTACAACTGACGAGGAGTCTCTAACCAAAATGCAGAAGCTACGTGTGACTACAGCACGTCTGTATAGCTGTATCTGCGCGTATACACGCAGTTGACGCGCGTTTCACGATCGCGATACTAGTGCGAGCAAGAATACATAGTCTGTCTCGCTCGCACTAGTAGGGTAATTGTCTGTCTAAAGACAGTCTTCATCAATATCTACACTAGGTGAGCGTGCCGGGCGACAAGCTGAGCGCAAACTTGAGACAAGTCTGTCTTTAAGACAGTCTTGTCTCAAGTCTGCGCTCAGCCCCTACATTCAATGGTGGAAAAATTACCCAGATTGGTTTTAACCAGTGGACACGGTACATGTAATGATTGATGACCCAGGCACGGACCGAGTTAGACAAGTGCTACTTAGCCTTGCAGATCAACCTGTGCCGCTGTTATTATTTAGTTCAGGGGGAGGAGGTTCCTCCTCCCTGAACTGTGGTTCAAAATAGATTTGCATTTTCTTTGAAATATGCCATAATAAAAAACGTATTTTTGACACGCTTCACTGTGTGTGGTCCGACACGAACTACGCTAGTTTGAGACTTCGGATCCACATAAATAAGATAAACACTAACGTCACCTCTGCCTAGCTAGTGGTATAATCCCAAAACTCCGTGACGTCATTAGTCGCCACTTTTTGCGAGTAAACAAGTGACGTCTTTCAATTTTAGCATTACGGCTTCACAAGCACTTCCCGGTTCCCGGATCGTCGTCGTGCCGTGGTGCCGTTTGATGTTAGTTGCGTACACACACACACACACAGGCGACACAGGCGGGCAATGGGCAATGGGCAAGCGTCGCCCCGCCCACTGAACAACGCACACGACGTTGATGTTGACCGCGCTCGTAAACTACTAATTTATTGGTTAACTGCTCAATGAAATGTCCGCAGAACTCATACAGCTTTGTTTGACAGATAGCACTTTATGCGTACAGATACAGACGTACGCGTAGCGAAAACAATCTCTCTTTAAATTAAATGATCTGGCGGGACAGAGCATGCGCAAGATACAAAGCAGCCTGGGGTCGCCGGCGCAGCTGCTGCTTGTCTCACGTAGATCTGGGGAGAGTAACCACCGCTTAACCGCCAAAATAACAATTGAACCACGTTAAGAAGTAGACCTGCGCGTTCATTCAGGGCAGAGCGTGCTCTTGGAACTAAGTACATTCAGCCGCATGTAATGAGGACAGCGAACTGCTAATGTGTCACTCTGTCCTCACCCCACCCCACACCCCGTCACCCCCTTGCACACCCCCGCATAATGTATATCTCTCCTGAATTAAGCCGTCGGCGTCGAGGCCCCCCGCCGCACGGCACATTCATGCATGAAGCTGCAGCACATTACCTACATATTCATTTAAAATAAAATAAAAACAATATAACCCAACGATACCAAAAGCCAAAGTGACGTGTGACTTTTGCGTCCACAGCGGAATGGCAAAACACGATAAATAAATCTTTTTGTCGGCAAAAATATCGAGAACATTTTCGTATCTGGAGAAGAATATCAAAACCAATCACTTCGGAGAGCTGCGAGCGTGTTCACGTTTAGCGCCGACACTGTGAGCCGGCGAGAGCACGGGTACACGACGCGGACGCACATATGTACAGGCACGATAAAAACACTCACACATTTACATAACGATTGATATTCAGCGCAGAGCTCACGCCCCGATGTAATAATACTATCCTTACGACGTTAGAAGATCATTAACCCGCGCCGCCCCGGTCGCCGAACAGCGCCGATTAAAGTGCCCTATATAATGTAACATGTATGTATAATATATGTACAGTTTACACGATGCTGCTGAAGTTCACTACATGTGAAGGTTTGGGCGTCTGCTAGTGTCGCGTCCTGTGGAGTGTTGCGATAGATCACCTGCAGCCGCAGAAGAGGGGTGACGTCACATGCCTGTCGACACGTTGCTCATCTTTGGGCACGTAGCTTCTTATAATTCAAACGTAAATATTCATGTGTGCATACCCCAGCTATATTCTAAAGCAAAAATAGTTTGTCCGATTGTGATGCGCCATGAAACGTTAGAAGTTATGTGCAGGGTTCGGGTTAGTCGTTGGTGGAACCGGCATGAAACTCCACGGTTACTGTTAGGCTACATCATTTCACTGTCCCTCATTATTTCGAGCTCTGTCGATACAGGGCCTTGTGGACCCCGTTTGTCACTGGTCTTTGGTTTTACCGACTTCGTCCCGCCATCTTCCACTAGGTCTGCCGCAACGCCTTCTGGCACTCGATGGTTACTCCTAAGATAGGTTCTCTATCGTGTTACTTAACTTTTTTATCCATAATATAAAGTGCCATATTTTTTTTTGTCTTAATCATCATTTCTTCGAATGATAACTTACCTGAACTTTATATCACATAATATGACATGCCATAAAATTGAAATCCCTAAATACAATATGCGCTAAACCCGTTTGTCATAAATATTACAATTAATAATAATCAAAAGACATAAAACCGTGTTCAATAAATATTCATTAATTTTCGATAGTTATAAATCCGAAATTAAAGTTATTTAATGTTTTGATCCGAATTAATTTAAAAAAAATTGCATGACTAAGCTTTTGCTATGAACTTCTCTCAACACAACACATTTTTATTCAATATTGCTCTAATGAAATTTGTAAGAATTAAAAAGTAGAACCATCATATCGCTGAAAGTTTACAGTTACTCGTAGAATCTTCTTTTGGCATACATTTCATATCGATTGTCACTAAAAGGCAGAAAATTAATCAATCAAAGCGTCAATCATTATAAAACAGTTGATTATGAACATTTATGTGGATTTTATTTCCCTGTAAGAAGCATGCAAACGTGCAAACAAACATACACTATGCAGGCAGCAAGCATGCAGCAAGCTTGCAGCAAGCATGCAGCAAGCATTCAGCAAGCATTCAGCAAGCATGCATCAAGCCAGCATGCAAGCACACATACAGTATCAAGCAACCATGTAGCATGCAAGCGAGCAAGCAACATGCAGCAGGCATGGTTTCTGTCACGGCTCCGGCGCTGCAGGGCTCCGGCGGTCCCACGCGAGCTTATCGTTGCAGATGTGTTTAACGCTCACCACCGCACAACACCTACAACCATCGACCTAACAACCACCTGCTCCTCAACTCGCGGGCCGCCTCGCCCCTCCGCGCCTATGCGATTCTAAATAACACTCTAGGGGTAGGGCATACAAGACTGAGTGGAGTTGGATTTACAGCGATTCGTTTTCACAAAAACCTAACTTTTAACAAATGTTTTAAGACCAACAATTTATAAATGAACATTTGGAATAACATCTACACATTATACAATACTTAGGACATATGAGTTTATGTCATGTAAAATTATTATTTTATTATTCGATATTATGACAGAATAGTTTTATATAGTAAAGATAATAACTAATGTTGTAACTAATGTGGCTATTTACATACGCAATCAATTTGTAAAATGTGTTTTTGGTCCAATAAACATTATTATTATTATTAATTATGTTAAACAAAATTTCGGGATTTTGAACGTTATGGTTACTTAAGTTTAAAGCAAACATGTTATGGATAATGATTTTCGGCCAAAAATTTTTAGAAGAAGTAAGGGAGTACCTACCCTTATGATAATATGCATGTGTGTGTACATAGTCGTGTGTGGTGTTGTTGCAGTGCCGTCGGCGCGCATCCTGGGCGGGCCGGACCTGCACGTCGACATGGGCTCCACCATCAACCTCACGTGCCTCATTCAGTTCTCGCCGGAGCCGCCCGCCTACATATTCTGGTACCACGAGGACGAGGTGAGCGGACGCAAAGTAATTATACACATGGATTTTTTGTAGTAAGTATGAATGTTAGAATAGTAATACCGTGGGGTCGGGAGAGGCGACGATACTATCCGCTCGATCGCGACCCACACCCTCTAGTGACACGCCTGCTGCAACACTCACTGCGGAGAAAACCAATACATAAAATTGCCCATAGCATGCCACGAGTCACAGCGACGCGATGGTACTCATGCGTAGGTAACAAGTGAAACACGCGCGTGTCACGTGACTCGAGTTGCTTCGTCTGAGGTCGTGACTGGGGCCTAAGTGGTCGCAGTCACTAAGGCATTGATTATATCTATTAAACTATCCACAGTAAAACAAAAGTTACGAGGCGATGCACTATGATGGGTCAGATGGGCATCAAACCATCCAACTGACACAATTCAACTTATTTTATCAATCTTATTCGTGTTCTTTATTGCACACAAAACGGCGAGCTCAGAATTGGGTTTTCTTACAGCAAACAAAATATTTAAAAAAAAAACGGCCAAGAGCGAGTCGGACTTGCGCACCGAGGGTTCCGTACAAACTTTTTAAAGGACAAACTTAACTTTGCTGTTCGATCCCTAGAAAAGGCTATTACTCTACTAACCGCAAATAATAAGTTTGTAATAGTAAATTCGCTTTTTTTTTGTTATTAAACTACATATTTACGGTTTTCAGACTTTTTCCTTTACATGTGCTGTAAGACCTTGCTTTTTGCCAAATTTCGTGATTCTAGGTCTACGAGAACTACCATATAGGTTATCGACCCAAAACCTATAGGGTAGTTTCGGTTGACCTAGAATTGTCAATTTTGGTTAAAAGCAAGGTCTTACAGCACAAGTAAAGGGAAAAGTCCGAAAAATAAAAAAAGTTGAAAATTAAGGTAAATTTTGTTACTTACAAGGTTTCATGAAAATCTAAATTTGCCCATATCTTTTTATCGTGTTGACTCAGGACCTTGATTTTTATACACCTAATAATAGGGACTATAGACCTCAGTATATGGTATAAAATTTCAACTTGCTAGGTCCACCCGTTCCTGAGAAAATCGGTGGTGACAGACGGACAGACAGACGGACAAGAAAGTAATCTTATAAGGGTTCCGTTTTTTCCTTTTGAGGTACGGAGCCCTAAAAATGGAAAAGAAATGCACCAAGACAGAGAAAAATACCATTTCGATATAAATGGTAAGTATACGATTACATATACTGAAGCTCCGTTCAGTATGTGCTTCTGTGGAAGTCATCTCGTAAACATAGATAAACTAGTACAAGACCATCGAAGTAATTCAAGATATTGTACAAAACGCTATGAACTTGGCTCCTCACAGCAGCGTTGTACAAGAGTTCGTAGCACTTGGCTACGCCGTAGTCGCGTAGCTCACTGAGGTGTGTTTAAAATAATATTGATTAATGGAAAATCATAATAATAATAAAAATCCTTGATAAAATATTCACAGAGTTTTATCTTGTTAGGCAATGTGTTATGTTTAGTTATGTTTAAGTGAAAATCATTCATTTCCAGTAGTCGTTTAATAAGAGTTCGTAGCACTGATCATTCAAATGAAAGTCAGCTGCGCACTCAAGGGGGAGTCCAAAGTGACAAGTATAGTTACTAGGTCAAAGCAGTCAAAGAAACCATGACTTAGATTTTGTTTGTGTGTTTTTTAGTTTTTGGCTGAACCAGGAATCGAACCCACCCCACCACCCACTTATTGCACTAACCGACAGTGAAGTTGATCGAGAATTGAAGACCTTATTCGGACGAATAGATGCTGTTGCCAAATGGCAAAAACGGAACTCTTATACATTCATCCTGTCCGCCTGTCTGTCCGTCCGTATGTCACAGCCAATTTGCTCCGAGAATATTGGTATCACACAGTTGAAATTCGGAGAGTATGTGCCATCCATGCACAGCTATACAAATATGATGGGAAATAATTAAAAAAAATAAAACCGGCCAAGGGCGTGTCGGGCCACGCGCAGGGTTCCGTAGTAGCCCGTTATATTTTTGATTTTGTTTTTCAATGCAAGTCTTCACCCGTTATAAACAAGCAACTACTCCATCTTAGTCACTTTAAATGATTTATTCTAAGGATTTTGTATTTGGCACAAAATTATCCAACACCCAAGTTCAACGACTATTACTGCTAAAGTAATAAAGTTATCTTAACCGCTATACTTTTCCTTCCTTGAAATGCACTATCATCATGAATTTTTCCAGATTTTTCAATCAAGCTTTTAGAGTCGGGGGACGACCTAATGGAACAAAAATTTGCACTTTAAAGTTTAATATTTCGTAAATGGAGCATTGAATCGAAAAATAGTATTAGCAACCCATAAGTCATTTTAATATACCTACCTGTTCAAAGATACCTAACACAATGGGGTAGATTAATAAAATAAAAAATCATTAAATCAATCATCCCCACTTCACATGTAGGGGAGATACCCTAAAAAAAATTTTTTTTTCAAACTTTTATTTTACCACTTTGTATTTGATATACATACTCCTACAAAATTACAGCTTTCTAGTATTAACGGTATTTTAGCAAAACCTCGGAAACACAGACAGACGGACATGACACAAACTATAAGGTTCCTTGCCAGGACCACGGAACCCTAAAAATGGGGGTGGCCGTACATCTACGTTATATATAACTGTCTGGGGTGTCTATCGATAGCGATAGAGGATAATGTCGAGGTTCCCGAACACAATTTTTCTTAAGTCAATGATTGGTGGGATATTTGCTTCTAAATTCGTAACTGTGTCCTACCGAGGGGTAGGAGGTCTACCCCTCCCCCCATCTAAATCTAAATTAAGAGTAGGTGAATTCTTGAAAAAATTAGGGATTGTAGAACGTAAATGAATCTTTAGAATTGGTTTGAAACTTTTTCTTCCAACTGCAGCAGTAACTTTGGTTTTCATTAAATACTATAAAAAAAATATTTTACTGTTGAGTGTAACATATGAATACGCGATTAAAATATTGTTATTATATTGTTTGGTGCTACGGAACCCTGCGTGTGCAAGTGAGACTCGCACTTGGACGGTTATTTACAACTATGACTGGCTGTTACTTTGGATCCCCCCACTTCCAGTGCCGCTCACGTGCAGACCCCTGCTGCTGTGCTATGGATATACTATGCCATGCGACGGTTTCAACCGTACGATCTACCCTGAGGAGTTATTCCCAGTAGATCTGTACCCATACGTACAAGAAGCCATTCCCTGATGCTCATGTTCAAATCAAGCCATCGCTTGAAACATGACACGAAGCGCAGTTGATCGCACTATCGGTTGTATCTGTTGGAAGTCATCCCGCCATGCGGCACCATCACACAACTCACACAACTCACACGCATACACATATTATTATCAATTGGGAAATTATTAACCGGGTGATTTTTTTTTTTTTCGTTAAGGGTAGGTATACAGGGTGGAATTTTGTAATGCCACCTGGGGGGAAAGTACTCTTAATACTGCAGATAGAAAATTTTACTCAAAGGAAACATTCCTTTATTTTTGAATAGAAAGCAAACTGCATTCAAAGATTTTCGAAAATTCTCTTCTTCCACACCCGGGAATCGAACCGGCTAAAATCTGAAAAAATTATACCCTGTACTTTTATTGCATCGATCGTTAGGGTCAATTATAAGGATGAAATCTCTCTAACAAACATGATAAATTAAATGAAAGGAAAACCAGGAAATTTGAAGTTACAAATTCAATGAGTCAAGTTAAAGCTCTTTAAATAACATCCATCTTTTGTAATGCAGACTCCTTTGCGACATACTCGTAGCTGCGTGTATGAGGTAATTTAAATATGGAATGTTAGATTATAATTTGAAAATTAGATTGTCACAGTTGTTATTCACATTTGATTGTTTTTACAACTCATTTCACATTTGGTCTCACGGTGAAAATGGCTTATCAAGAACAGTTTGATTTAATGGAAGCTTATTTTTTAAATAACAAAAACGTGAATCTAGCTCTGCGATGGTATGGAGAGAGATATCAAGACCGACAGGCACCAACTCAGTTCGTATTGAAAAGAATGGTAGAAAATTTAAAGAATACGGGTGGTTTCAAGAAGAGACGGCAAACTATTCAGCAAAACTATTTCGATTTTGAACTAGATGTTGTAACATACTTTGAATCATTTCCGAAGGCTTCAAGTAGAGATGCTGCCGATGAATTAGGAACAACCCACACTCGCGTACTTAAAGTGCTGAAAAAGTATAAGTATAAATGCTATCGTGAAGGTCGGTTGGTGCAAAAATTGCATATTGGGGATCGTGAGAGACGATTACAATTTTGTGAAAACAAGCTTGGAGAAATTGACCGAAACCCTAATTTTTTGAGTAACATTGTATGGTCTGACGAAACCAACTTCAGCAATAATGGCATGTACAATCGCCGCAATAACCATTATTGGTCTCGAGTGAATCCTGTTCGTGTTCATGGAACTAACAATCAAGTAAGATTTTCTTTCAACGTTTGGTGCGGAATTATGAGAAATAATGTAGTGTTAGTCCACGTGTACGAAGGTCATTTAAACACTGTCAAGTATATTGAAATACTGGATCTCTTAAGAAACGAGTTAAATGGTTTCCCCGAGGAAGAGCGAAACCAAATAATTCTACAGCAAGATGGTGCTCCAGCACATAACAGCAGAATCACTACTGCCTACATTAATAACCATTATCACGCGCGTTTCTTGGTTTGGATGTGATGATTGTTTCGGTTCGTTGCGCGGCCGCAGAATTGACCAGGCGCCAGGCTAGCACTGCACATGTGCAGATACCTGCGCACCCCTAACCGCCCGCGCGGCGGCCGAGTGGCCTCTCTCGCACACGTGCAGCCACCCGCGCACCTCCTACCCACCCGCGCGCCGCCAGTGGCGACCCTCGGGCTCCAGAGACTCCAGAGTCAGTCGCGCACCCGCTTAGTTTTACGCACGTAACGTCGATTTCTCCCGCGGCTCTCGCTCGCTCCCGCCAAAAGTTTTGTTAGAAAATAGTTCCATTGTTTGTCGCTATAAGTTGTGCAAATAAACTGTTTACATGTATTTACTCTCGTTTCACTGAGCACTAACCCCACACCATTATACCATTTTAATACCTGGATTGGTACAAATGGCACAATCAGAAGGCCTGCAAGATCGCCAGATCTCACCCCATTAGATTTTTTTTTTGTGGGGATATGTAAAAAAACAAATTTACATGAAATCTTATGCGAATGACAACGAGTTGAGAGTTGAAGTTCAGAATACGATTTATAATATTCACCACAACACTTTATTAAAGGTTACTAGAAATGAATTCGTTAAAAGAATAAATTTGTGTATCCAAGAGAATGGAGCCCATTTCGCAACTAATTAGTTAGTTTACCATTTTTTGTAAATAATTAAATTAATTTAAGATTTCCTGGTTTTCCTTTCATTTAATTTATCATGTTTGTTAGAGAGATTTCATCCTTATAATTGACCCTAACGATCGATGCAATAAAAGTACAGGGTATAATTTTTTCAGATTTTAGCCGGTTCGATTCCCGGGTGTGGGAGAAGAGAATTTTCGAAAATCTTTGAATGCAGTTTACTTTCTATTCAAAAATAAAGGAATGTTTCCTTTGAGTAAAATTTTCTATCTGCAGTATTAAGAGTACTTTCCCTCCAGGTGGCATTACAAAATTCCACCCTGTATATCACGACGGAACGGAGACGGTATATGTGTTTGGGGTGAAAGGATGTTTGTTTGTTTGTGCAAATCCATGTTGTAATTTTTCTCCAAAACTACTAGTTCGATTTTGATGCAGTTTTCATTTATGGGTTCGGGTTTGATTGGTGCATGTTCTTAGATAGGTGTTACGGTGACAACTCACCAGGGGGCGCTGCAGTAAACATTTTTTTGTGCAAAACCAAAACTACTAGTCCGGTTTTAATGCAGTTTGTGGTTGATCAGTGAGGGTTCTTAAATAGATGTTACGGTAGTAACTCACTAGAGAGCGCTGCAGTAATAAAACTGTAGCACAGGCGTATCTTCCATAGGGCCATTCGGGCGACCGCCCCGGACGGAGCGTTATGTAAATAATATCTATGCTCTTTAAAAAGTTCAAAATAAAAAGCAAAATTAAAAATTAAAAAACCCAACTTAATAAAAAACCCAATAATATCCGTCGGGGGCGGCCCGCGTAGTGGATTTTAGCCCATTCCCTATAATAGAGAGGAGGCCTGTGTCCCAGCAGTGGGAACACTAATAGGCTGATGATGATGATGAAATAAAAATAAGTTTCATCATCAACTTCTAAAGGTCCCCACTGTCCCTACAGTGGGACTCTCTTACCAAACTTACTTTTCTCTCTACCCAATAAGAGTGTAAATATAGCGCTAAAAATCTCCAGTTATTCACGTTACTTTAAAACTGCAAAAATAGTTCATTTAATGGCAGCCCCCGACGGATATTCTTGGGTTTTTTATTAAGTTGGGTTTTTAAATTATTTTACCCTTTTTCAATTACTTTTTAACCGTCGTGGGTTTTTTCAAAATCTTTAATTTTGCTTTTTTTACACCCTTCATGTGAAATAATAATTAATTTAATAGTTTAAATTAATTTCTTCAAATTTTCGAATAAATGACTACTTAATAATTGAACACTCGTCGCCAAAAACACATGTTGGATAAAAATTTGTAAATAAAACATAACCGGCATCATCACGATTTATAATACTTAGTATTGTTCACTACAAATAATATTTTTGGTAACATAAAATTGTATTACTCTCTGCTTCCAACAAATATATAATAAATAAATCATTTTCAAATTAATCCCACAAATAAGCGAGTATTGATGCTGCATCATCTATCTGCCTAGCCTTGTCCCAACTATGTTAGGGTCGGCTTCCAGTCTAACCGGATGCAGCTGAGCGACAGCTTATCTGACCTCCGTAACCCATGTTAGTAGTCGGTAATACTGGCTGTCAGACTTTCGGGCCGCGACTGTCAAAGATCTATGACAGCCGGGACCGCAACGGCTTAACATGCTTCCCGACGCACAGTGGAAACTATATAAAAACTTAAACTATACCTACATAATATTGTATGTGGGTCATTAGTTTATTAGAAACCAAACCTGTCATTGTACTCATCAACAACTTTTACTTTCAGTCTGAACTCACGAAATATAATCTGCTGTTCAGTACAGTTACGTACTTCGTACACGTACTTCGTACACGTACTTCGTTCGAACAATTGTATGGGATAGGTAATTTTTGCGTCGGCTTCAGAGTTTTTCTTAGAGTATGTTTTAGGTACCACTATAATGTATTGTCGAGCTACAGATAATGTTTGCCACGCGAGCCGCTGGCACAAGCGTGTGCTAAACATGTGAGCCTCTCCGCACTATTTGAATAAACATGGTCGGGTCGCGGCGTCCCTAATTACACTTACACTAACTACGCGCCGTGTCGTGCCGAGTCGTGCGGTGTCGCGCCGTGTCGCGTCGAGTACAAGTTGACGCTTATTAATTGAGCATGCGTGTCACTTGGCCGACACCGCTACACCGCGCGTTATTACTTCACGAATCATTAACACTTAGGTACGCCTAGTTACTAGCACACCAGGACTACTCGCTGTTCATAATAGAGTGCGTCACAGCGAGCGGCTCCGTGTAAAGTCTGATTTGTTACGGCCCGCTACAGTAGCCGAAATCTCCAGGGATGTGCCGGTTCACCCACCCTTCCTCGACACTCGCTATGTCTAAATAGGTCGAGATCTTGATTCACAGAGGATTTCCGGTGACAAAACTAAACACAAACGCACGATGAGAATCAACTTTATTTGTGTTGAAGAGTGATTCCGTCAAAGCACCAATCTCTTAACAATTATGAAGGTAGTCGCGTTATTGACGGGGTATCCACACGGATACCCTGTCAATAACGCGACTACCTGGAGACTGTACTGTGTACAGGGACACCACACACAATAACACATCAACACACTGAACAATATAACTGTTTCGAAACAGATACAGCTGATAGTGTCCGACTAAAGTATTGATATCGTCGTCGCCATTGGTTTTTTTTGAGCGATGGGTGCTTCGTCTTCTGGGTTCGATTTCCGAGTCCCATCAGGAATTTCTCAATGAGAGCCTGGAGTCTGGACTTGCATGCAGTCTGCTGGCAATAGGGTCGCCCCTCTTAGGGTCGCCCATTACTTGGGTCTTAAACATAAGTTCCGAAATGAGTGTACTATTACCTCTGTTTAACCCTTCGGGGTAACAATAATTGTTTGTTGTAACCTAAAGTTCCGTGTCATGTGTGAGAGCAGATATAACAATGAGTGTGCGTGGGTTGTGAAGCAGGTGATATCGTACGACTCGACGCGCGGCGGCGTGTCTGTGGTGACGGAGAAGGGCGCGGCCACGACCTCGTACCTGCTGGTGCAGGACGCGGCGCCCGCCGACTCGGGCCGCTACTCCTGCTCGCCTTCCAACGCCGAGGTGGCGTCCGTGCGCGTGCACGTGCTCAACGGTGAGTCTCCCACACTGACATACTAAGGATCTCCAAAATACAGGAGAAACCACAAGGCGTAAACCGACGCGGGACGCCAGAGAAACTTTAAAACTAAATAGTGTGATAAAGCATAACGAATATATTTAATCACCACTTATGACGCACCGCTCTCACGACGATAAAGGAAAACATCGAGAGCATGGCATTTCCAACCCGCACTAGGTCCACGTGGTGGATTACGGCACACTCTCTCTCTCAAAAAGAAGGCCTGTGGCCCAGCAGTGGGACGTCAAAGACTGATTAAGTTCTGAAATTATGACCGTAAGCGCCTTCTGGTTTGTTTTGCATCCTGCAGTAGAAGCCAGTCCCCATGTAACTGAGTAAGTGCTGACCGTGTGGTGTGTATTGCAGGCGAGCGGCCGGCGGCGATGCAGACGGGCAGCGCGGGGCTGTCGGACTGCCGCCGCGTGCTGGCGGCGCTGCTGGCGGCCGCGGCGCTGCACGCGCGCCTGCGCCGTGCGCTGCTCGCCAGCTGATAGGCGCGCAGTGCAGTGTAGTGCGGCCGAGCCTGTACCGACCGAACCTTTCGCAAGACATTCACACGCGAAAACTTAGTTTTCGACTAGCTAAGTTAACGAATAAAATTAAATATCGTTAAGATTTTTATGAGAAGCGCATAGAGCGTAGCGAACCAGTGTGATTTAATTCACTCTCCGTCGAACCCGACGTCGAAATAATAAGATTATTGCCATGCGGTTTGCATAGAGAAGCAGACATACCGGTGGATGTGAAAATTTTTAATGAATTGAACTCTTAACGTAATATAGCGTTTGTTGCTACTGAATATTGTAAATATATTTATTGTTTTAATGACGTGAAGATAATGTATATTTAAATAATACTGTCGTTAGAGAGATCACAGTTTATATGGTATCCCGTGTCGTTAGATCCATTCATTCCATTTCCTTGAGTGCGGTGGTGCTCCACTTTGGTACAAATGAACATTAGGGTGCGTCTACATGAGCGGATGCGCGACGAACACGCAATACAAGCGTGTTGCATGTTTGCCACGCAACCAAGTATTTGTTCGCATCATAACGCTTAGTACGAGTGTGTCCACACCGGTCGTGAGACTTTAGTGAGGCAACCAATCCTTCCTCGTATGGAATGGGAGTTGAGACCTTAGCACGAACGCAGGACGCGAATGTAACGTAAATTCGAACGATTTTTTAATCGAAATAACTGTTATTTCAACATTTTGGTTAATCATTTTTACGACATGCGCAATAAGTATCACCCATAGATATGATAGACTAGAATAAAGTTTTAAAACCAAGTCAATATTGCGTGAGAGAGGGATTTTTAAATTTTTAAACCGAAAATTTGCTTTTCTCCACGCAATTCGTATGAATGTTCGTTATGTTTACTCTTGCGTCCGTGCTAGGTTCTCTACGTTGCTCTGGTTTGATTTCAAGGCCGAGATTAATAAACTTTACTTCGCATAAACCTTGACTTATGTAATATCTACCTATGTTCCTGTCTCTGTCGTGCATTTATTATTATATTAATACTTTTACAGTTGCATAACAGTGATAGGAATATTGCCTCGCCAACGCAAACGCTAAGTAACGTCTATTAACCTCAGCATAAATTAAAATTATAAATGTAAGTAATTCACCCTTACCAAATATAGATATAATATGTGTCTATACCGTGTCGACCGTCGCCACGTCTCATGTCCGTCGGGTAGCAACACATCGCCAGTCTCCACACTCTCATACCTACATGAATAATTAGCTAATTATGCATTTGAGTAAGTACAAGTACCTACCTACTAATTAACTTAAAAACAACAATATCTTGCATCAGATCTTGTTTGTATGTTATAATTGTATGACAATCTAATGTGTTGAAAATTTGGAATGATCGTACTCGAATCTGTTGAATAACTATAATTATTTTTGTGTTTTAAACCTGAATGATTTCCTATACTTTATACCTATTATCAATTGAACAACTACTAGAAAGTCGTTTCATTGTCCTAAGCAATGACGTAAGTATTATATTTAATGATTACAGTTATTGTTGTTTAACTTATGTATGCCCGATTGCCCGTGTTCACTAATTCTAAATGACGACTCAATGTAATGGGTAAACATTAAGACGTTACCACAAAGAAAAAAACTTCAGCAGGCTTTGATTAAAGTACTCATCCGGATGGCTCAGCAACAAACTTAAAGCGACTAAAATATTGTAATACAGACACCTACCATGCCTTAAAAACCTAAGACAAGTGTCCAAATGTAGATTTAGAATTTTACAGTTGCCTATTGAGCAATAAATATTGAAGCTTACTTAGGCATGGCTAGCTTCGTTTCGACGACGTGACGTTAATGAAAGCGGGCACTAGGTTCTGATGTTAACGTAGGCACACAACACATGCGGTAGTATACCCAGCCACACGCCGCACCACGCGCCCATGAGGAAGCCACTAGCTATCGACTATTTGCTCAAGAACCGTACAAAACAAGGTCCCATATCAGTAAAAGATCGTTGCCGCGGGGTGTGCGAGCACACTATTAGAACAATGAACTTGTTTTCAGTCGCTATTCGCTTCTCGCTGATCGCCAGCGGTGGGACACGTGTCTCACGCAACCTGAGTGATCCGTTAGGGGCGGCGCGTGTGTCAGTGCGGCGTTAGTGTGGGGCCAGTCGGAACCCAAGCTTACAATGATTTTATTTTACTATTTATATAAACTAAGAGCTCACTGGATGAGCTCGTGCACGCTCGCCGTTCGTTAGTCGGGTGTATCATACTACATAGTGATAATCCAATACTTTCTAACATAGACAACTCGTTGAGGTGGGGGGGGAGGCGGCGACCATGAAGTGTTGTAACGTTTTGTAGTATCATTTCATGCTAATGAGAAACTGTCAGCAGATGATGAGTTAGCAAATACGAGTATGTAAATAACATTGCAAGATATCCAATAAGTTACGATGGCTGCAGCATATTTCCTTTCTCAAATCAACATGCTAGTACATACAAGCTCAAACTGTTTGTAATTAGTTTAATAATTACATTAATCAATTATTTGTTTAGTGGAACGGAAGCCTTAGTATAATAATATTGCTGAAAACACACTCACAAAGATAAAAATATTTTTTTGTAGAAATTAATTTGTAGAATGAACATTCTAGCATGGGCGCCGCTTACCTGCTAGGTAACTATAAATATATAATGGTAAAAATAAAAATATTGTTCTGACGTTTTTGAAAACGTTTAATCATAAGTACCTAATATAACTGTTAGGCAATTGTAAATTACGAACATTCAAAATAAAATGTTTTTGTATAGTATAAATTGTAAATATGAAATAGATACAAAGTTTTACAATAAAATTGATCTAAGTAGAGACGGATACTGAGATTGTATGATACGGAGATATATATGTATGTGAAACATAAAACTATATGTATACATAAACAGAATAAGTTTGTTTTCAAATAAAATATTTAATATTTAAGTAATGTGGTCTTTATTCAGCGCACTGCTGGAACCATTCCCTACCACCTGCTGCCGACCGGCCGGCGGCCGCGGCGCGGTGACAGAGGCCGTGCAACAATATTATTACATACATGTGTCTTACACGTTGTCTCACTCATGTTTAGCGAATCTACGCTGAAATTGATCTTCATAATAAAACCCGACTGTACGTGTTCTCTGCAGGGTACCACAATTCCCAACTGATCTTGTCCGACAGGCATACCTGTTCCTGTGACCATTACCTGAGTTGGCTGAGTTGGCTTTATGTGATTCGATGTGATACGACTAATAAACAACATTTTTAGGGCTTGTGTAACCGCGCCATCGATCCCCGTTTGTACAGAAACTTTTGACTCAACTCAACCTATGTATCGTGCCTATTTCGCGAACAGGAATAGGACACGCCGCCACCCGCGCCGCCCGCGCCGCCCGCGCCTCCCGCGCTGCCCGCGCCGCCCGCGCCTCCCGCGCTGCCCGCGCCGCCCGCGCCGCCCGCGCCGCCCGCGCCGCCCGCGCCGCTCACGTCGTGTCAGTCTGTGGAGACTAGTTGTGCAGTCCAACTTGTTATTCAACCTTATTTGACGACTTCTTATGTTTTCGCATACGTTTCCTGTTCTAGTTTCTTCCTCTTCCGTTTAGTGAGTAGGTAATAGGTATAGTCGGATTTCGGTTACTTCTATTCTCCTCGGAGGACTCTTTATTTCTGTTGTTTCAATCGCGCAGGGAACTCCAAGCATATTGCTCTCCATTGCCTTGTAGGTTGACTTTCAGCCTTCTTCATTGTGAGCGACTGTCACTGCAACATCCGTTTGTTGCTATGTGTCTGACACTACCAGCCAGTGGAATCGCCAGAAGGTAACGGTTGTATGGAGCCAGACTAGCACATTTTAAGATGTGACGGAGAAGCGCAGAAGAATCGCGGATTCTATTTTTCTTTATAAATTTTCTCCGGAACAAAATTGACTGACCCCACTTGCTAAGCAAGTTCCGATTTCGTGCTCCTGCTAGACTCCCTCGTATCCCCATTACTCCCTTGTACCCCACTCCACGCAGAACAGTCCCACTTGCTAAGCAATTTCCGATTTCGTGCTCCTGCTAGACTCCCTCGTACCCCCATTACTCCCTTGTACCCCACTCCACGCAGAACGGTTCTAGGCACAAGTTCTATTGTCCCTCGCCTCTGTAAACAGCTAAACGAATACAGTGATCTTATTGACGTGCATTTCGACTCGCTTGGCAAGTTCCACAGACCTTTAATATAGTGTGAATAATGCATTTCTATTGGCTGTAATTTGAATTTGATTTTTATGTTATTTTTGTTTCGTGTTGCTTTTAAGACATTTAAATGAGAATTTGATTTTGTATTGCATTATTTTGATTGTGTTTTTATTTTTGTATTCAAATTGGATTCTGTATTTCATTTAGATCTTGTTTTTAATTTTGATTTTGTATTTAATTTATATTTTGTATTTTTAATTTTGATATCCTATTTAATTCTGAATTTGTTTTTTAAATTCTGTATTTAATTTTGATTTTAACTCTGTTCTTATCTGGTTACATTTATTATTTTATGGGGCATTTAAAGCATGTAGTTATGTAAAGAGAACAATCGCATACGAAGTATCTGCAACTCGCACCGCGCTGATTGCCGACATGTACATACAAGTACCTACGTTATGTACTGAGCGACGTAGACGTATCTAGGTAGGTACGTGTATAACTTCCTACCTAGGCACGTATAGGTACGTCTCACAACTAACTGACACCTGTGCTGGTGGGATGGGTTTCAAACAAATTAGTAAAATGTGGATGTGTCTCCATTATACCTACATCTCCCGTCTTCATCTGTATGTGACGTTATTGATATACAGTCTTGGTCTAGAATACGATAGCGTATTGACAAAATATTAAGCTCAGCGTTATACTAATGCGGGCAGAACTTATATAATAAAATTATATAGGCGTCATACTAATGCGGGTAGAACTTAGATAATATTTTTTTTAATTGAATGCATGTTACAAACTGTTTGAAGCGTTTTCGATTTCACTCGTGTTCGATTAATTAACCTACTAAAAACAATCTCTTTTTTATATTAATGCAAGTCGTTTCAGGTCACAGTTTTAACCTAACCTACCCATTTTGTTTAAAGAAGAAATTAACCTAACTTTTGAACAGTCGTTCATTTGATGTCACATATACATAGAGATTCTAACATTTTTCTAAATAAAACATTTGGTCATTTAAATTTTGTTATTTCGTTTATTGTTCTTTTGAAATTTGCTCAAAAAAGTTTTGATTTTTTAATATGTGACCTGTTTTGTGGTAGAACTCACTGTAATGTACTCAAAACATTGTGCTGATGGATTTATTGTATAGTACGGTGGTCTTGGAGGTGTTAAAGTAAAAATCTTACAATAAAAACCTGTATTTAAAAAAAAACTTGTCAAAAAGTTGTTAGTTTGACCCCCAATGTCTCCGTAACTAGAAGGTTCCCAGGTACGGTGTGGAACAAAAAAAATATCGCAATGATGGGTGGCTTTCGGCTTCGTTAAGAGGTTTTTTACACCCTTTAGAGTCGGCTTGATTTCAACTATTGCTGCATGTTATACGTTGTATGTATGTACACTTGGGGGGGGGGGTATATGTCCAGCAGTGGACGTCCTTCGGTTGAAATGATGATGATGATGATGATATGTTGTATTGGATACATCTACCGCTTGTACACTGATGGTATAATATTGAGTGCAGTACTAGCCCCGCATGTGGCAGGGGTGAGCTACGCGCCGGGGGGCAAGACGCGCGCTCTGGGAGCGAGTGCGAGCCAGTGTCGCGCCGTGAGCAGTCTACACGACCAGTGAGTACGACCTAAGATAGATATTCAGGGTAAATTGTTCAAGTGACCGTGAATCAAATCGGAAACTATGCGGAATAGCGAAAAATACTCAAACGAGTCTCGATCCCGATTTTTATGAAAACTAGAACTGTATCATTCGATTTTTGAAAAATCTTGCCTGTATACAAAACGAAACGATACAGTTTTATTGCCTTGTCAACAAGGATCGCAGGCCCGTGTTTTCTAATAAAAGGAAAGCAGGGAGAGGAACAAAAAGACTTCGAAACCTACTGTATTTTATTTTCACACAAAGTGTAATGTTCCCTAAGTATGAGCAAACAGAACATAAGATGCCATCTGTACATCGTAGTGCGAACTACTATCGCGGAGTGCGCGCATCTCGCTCCGCGCGTGTTTACTTGTGCAGACCCGCTGTTAGAGGACAGCGCAGTTGTAGCTGAGGGCTGGCTGGGGCCAGGCAACCAGCCAGTAGTGCGCTCGTCGTAGTAGGACGTATATTGTATTGGAATGATAAATGGCTAACCTTGGAACTATATTTGGTAATAATGTAAATCTGCTGCAGGTTAACAATAATTAATAATTTGTTTCTTGTGTCCTGCTCGACAAATCGTAGCTGTGAAAGCGACTTGTAGATATTCAATCATAGTGTATCTGTGGCAGCCAATTCGTATAACATGCCGTTTTACATAATGGCGCGCCGTTCTCGTCCTTACGTACAGCCGGATTGTGGTGGCGATACGTTCGACAAAGCGACGTCCAACGTTTAGCCGTATTGTCAGCATATAGCAGTCCGATACTTCAAATAACCTACTAAAATTGTCTTAAGAGTATTGCTAGCTGGCATGCGTAAGCCGAAGGCGTAAGCGTAAGCGTAAGACGACAACATGTGTGACAGAAAGTGGGTGTGTAATGTAAAATGCGAGCATAGCGAGCACGCGTCATGGACGTCATGCGTCGTAGCAGGTTCTAAATTTGCTTATATCTCGAAAACAGTGTGTCCTATCGCAAAAAAAAATAAACATTTGCCTCCTTAATAAACCCCGTGCCACGTAATTCTCAACATGTAGGTAAAAAAAACAGAAAAGCGGGAAAAGCGGCCATTTCATTGTGACACCGTTGTTGAGTGCAACGCCATGTTTTTTGTTATGATCATGCAGCGCCACTTGCGGCGATAAATGGAACTAAAAGTTTCAAAGCGGCGTATCGACGATGCGCCTGTTTCTATACGGGGGCACGTTATTACGCCGCTTTGACGAACGCGAAAGGCTCATTCAATGCTGCGTACTTTATTTCAGCCGAATTGTAATCCGGCTGAACGTGAGGACGCCGCATTAGATAACGGCGGCGTTTTTCAATCCGGCGCGCCATTATGTAAAACGGCGTGTTATAACTTAAACTACAACGCAAAGTTTTCTTTTAATTATGAACCTTGGTTAACTCGTCTACTTTACAAACATTTTTCAACCATACTTTCTTTAAAGTAACCTTCATGAGCTTTTGTTGTGACATAAAAACGTTTTAATAATTAAACAGGTAAATAGGGATAGCTCTTCAGAGGAAAGCACTAAGTATAAATAACGTCAGTTTGATTTCTACGAGTAGGTATACCAAGCCTGTGTCAGAAGTGCAATGTAATAATCGTATCTTCAATGAATACCTGAATATTAAAGTTGGCACAGCAAAAATCCCCGAGATAGGCTCTGCCCAGTTTGACCACTGAACTAGTGGACTATTTAGTGGTAACTGTGGTCGGAACAAGCAATCATGTAAAATGTAAGAGACTGCGGGAGAAATTGGGGTATAAGCTCCAAAATCACCTACAGGCTATACACTTCAGTTATCCGACCAATCATTACATACGGCTCTTTAGTTTGGTGGCCCAGGACCAACCTATGTACGACCCAAAAGGATCTCGAGAAACTACAAAGATTTGCCTGCATAACAAACACCGGCTGCATGAGAACTTCCCTCACTGCTGCCTTACAAAACCCTGCGGTCCCGAGCCCATTGTGCCCATTCCTTTCAAGCAACTAAGAAGCTGGTTAAAGGAACACACTCGAATACAAGCGGAGAAATGGTGGATCTCGGCACCAGGGTGTAGGCAATCCAAGGAAGCTATGCCATCCCTGGACACAAAGCTGACCGGGCACCTTCTGCGCCTGGACAGAGATAGCCCACGACTGGTGGCAGGGACCATCACTGGACACTGTTCACTGAATAAACACTTCCACACCCTAAGAATCCACTGACAGTCCTGTGCAGAGCATTCATGCAGGCGGAGGAAACGGTGGCACATGTGCTTCTTGAGTGCACCGGCGTTACCAAGATTCGCGAGGAGACCCTGGGAACACCAAGATCCCTTGCGGATGCCCTGAGAAGACCGGGAAGTTTGATCTGGTTCTGGAGGGTGGGCTGGTTGGAGTAAACGGCCACCATGGCTCACGCACAATGGTCCACTTAAAGGACTAAGTGCGGAAACCTAAACCCCATGATAGATAGAATCCCCGAGATAGGCTCTGCCCAGTTTGACCACTGAACTAGTGGACTATTTAGTGGTAACTGTGGTCGGAACAAGTAATATGTAAACTAGAATAGATAAGTACAACAATAAATATTTTGTACTTGGTTTACACAATGATATCAGATGGGAGATCGAGGGGTTGTGTTCATAATTAATGTATCGCATAATTCAGTTTTAAGAAATTAATGGTTCCACCTGAAGCCCCCGGGCTATGGGCGAATCTTTCAGCCCGCGAGGCTATTAATCTGATCGCTAATTAGATCCGTGACAAATATCCCGACAGGGACCGACCGGGGTGGCCATCTTTTATACTTATTGTAATGCCCGGATAGAGAAAAGCACTTCGTACAACGCATGCAAACTAAGTTGATCAATCACATTTGTAGGGTATAAAGCTGAAAAGACCCTTAACGAAGCCGAAAGGCACTCGTTCTCCCCGCCATTGCGATCAATTTTATTGTTCTAGAGTAGCGGTCGGCAACCTTATGGTAGCCAAGGGCCACAAGGTAGCAAAATAAACTAAAGGCACCCGCACCCGCACTTGTGATATCAACCCTAGTAGCCCAATAGACCTTCCTAAGTATAATTGGTCATATCCCATAGAAAAAATGATAAGCGCGTTCTTAAGGTTGCACTTGTCGCGGGCTCGAACTCACTGGTGGGCGTGGTCAAAAAGCACGCTCTCACCTGGCATCGTGCCCGACAGAGTGAGTTCAGTGAAATGCACGATAATTCATAGTAAAAGACACGCGTAAAAAAATACGAAAAGGCCTTTGGAAAACCGAGTAAACACCACCTCAGTAAAGCATAAAATTTATTGAATTCTTCCATAATTGTGCTTTGTCGGTACCGACTTTGTTTTGGAAATTTGACACTTCTTTTTAATAAAAGAAGTGTAGTGTAGTGTAGTGAAGTAATCTAATTCACGCCCAAATTTTCGTCAAAATTGGCAAATTTGACATCATTTAGCTATTATTTCAACTATTGTACTCAAACCTTGCTACATCAATGTTTTATGTATGTAAATATTAATTTAAAAGTGCTTCACACCTTTTTTTCTCTGTAAACTCCGCTTCTGAACGTGACCTCTACACACATTCGCCCTAAGCGCAATAGTACCCATCCCTACGCTTGCGCTTACGCTGCTGTAGTCACCTTCAGGAGAGGATAAGCAGAGAACCCCATATACTATATATATTCTAGACGTAAATTCCAGGGACCAAAGTTCGGGCTTTTCTTTGACCGGGTTTAACCCGTGTGGACCGTTGCCGCGTCACCTGGTGGCGACACTCTAGCCCGACGAGTCGCCTTCTCCGGCATCCGGCATCCGACGACGCCTCTACGGGCATCGGGCATCCGGCACCACTATCGCCTACCCTGCGGGTCCTGCATCCTGCTCCTCGGCTCCAGAGTCCATACAGCTACGCACAAGCCAGGGCAGTACTTTACGCGCCTACCTCCGTAAACAGAATTAAATTTATGACGGGCTTAGGAGACCTACGCCTACCTACGACTACTACGACCTACCTTAAATTTTTTTTTTATAAAAGATTTGGTGAGTTTTCTTGATAACTTCTAGTAGTTTAATAATTCCCACGCTTCAACATTTCGACAGTTAGGTATGTTAGGTTCCATTTTATTGGGGATAAGCCTATTACCATGACATTTATTGTTAACAATATGAAATAAATGACTGCCTCGTTGGTCTAGTGTGGCGACTACTCAGCATGAGGTCCTGGGTTCGATTCCCAGGTCGGGCAACGTGTTATTTCGCTTTTCCATCAGGAATTTCTCAGTAGCAGCCACGGAGTCTGGATTTGCGCCACCGCTCGCCCCCTATTACATAGGACTTAAACATAACTGGCGAAATGTGGGTGCAGGTACTATTGGGTACACCTCAGCTCAACTCTTCGGGGATTACAGGCGTGGTGTTATGTTATCACTACATAGTATAAAACAAAGTCACTTCTCGCTGTCTGTCTGTCCCTATGTATGCTTAGATCTTTAAAACTACGTAACGGATTCAGATGCGGGTTTTTTTAATAGATAGAGTGATTCAAGAGGAAGGTTTATAAGTATATAACATGCATAATATAGTAGAGAAACACTCATAATTTTAGAGGTTTCTAATGGGATGTCGTAAATAAACACATTTTTTGCGCTTATTTTGCAAACGCTGGCTGAACCCTACGAGATAGATCAAAATAATGTACACCATAAAAAGGTCTACAAAAAAGTCCAATGGCATACGTCTATCTCTTAGGGATAACCCACAATAACCATTTTTTATCCTTTACTTTTTAAGAGAAATTATAGCTTATTTACGAAGCGATTTTAAGCAATACAGCATTAATCCTTATGATATGCATTATCCAATTCAGTACCTTAAATAAATTGTACATTTAATATAGATCAATATGGTCCTTAACAGTATATCATTTAAATGAATAATTTAGAAAATATCACAGAATTAAAATTACGCGCGACTGAAAATATCATTCTCAGCGAAACAAATGGGGTCGCAGTGTAACAGTTGGTCACTTTAACCATTTTCATATTAAAGTAATACATTATTTTAGAAGCTTGTTTATGGTGTATAGTGTACATCTACGTAGATTATCTTCAATATCTATTTTAGAACGTATTTACCGTAATCAATTTAAATGAACATCTTAGGAGTTATAGCAACTGCCGGGGTCGCAGAACTGTCTAAACAGGGTACCGGGGCCCTGGAACGCAAAGGGCAACCGAAAGAACATGGTGTCTTAGTCAGTGTGTTTTAGTCAGTAAGTCTGACAGTCCCTTCCGCTCCACCCAGGGCTGGAAAACAAGGCACCACAAAATAATTTGACAGTAAGCGCACTTCTATTTTTGTTCTAAATTGGTCCCGAGCGAAGCCGGGGCAGGCCGCTAGTGTTAAAATAAATGTATAGCTAATATTTGTGTAGGATATTACAACTAAAAATCTTTTTTGCAAAAAATAAAACCGACTTCAAAAACACAACAAAGTGAAAAAATAACTTTAGCTTCAGAAGTCGGTGGCAAAGAAACTGAATCAAACACTCAGAAGTCACCGACTTCTGGTGCGAGGACTATTGCTATTGCTATCGAGAGGAACAATCCCGTCATACATGATTGTTGAGTAACTTTAACCGTTTACGCTAACCGTTTACGCAGCGCACGCAACGGAAGCTCTCATTTTCCCTGTATTTGCAACATTTTTCATTGTTGTTCCGCTCCTATTGATTGTAGCGTGATGTTATATAACGTATACCCTTATTAGCCTTCCTCGATAAATGAGCTATCCAACACTAAAATATTATTTTAACTCGAACCATTAGTTGCTAAAATTAGCGCATTCAACCAACCAACCAAACAAACTCTTCAGCTTTCTAATATTAGTATAGATTCAAGTAGGTAACAATTTAATTTCTCGGAAATATTTGCATTCATCGCTAAAATATCCTACTATATTTTTCCAATTAGGGGCTTCCCTAGACAGCCTTACGTTTTCATCCTTAGACACTCGATGACAGTCATACTCCAGCTAGGTCAAAAGTTCTCATCAAGGTGCATGATATGAGCCTAAACACGATATAGCCGCTGTAAACTGTTGAGGACCTCTTGCAACTGCCTTTGATCTCCATCGTCAGATCTTCGCTTCGATGACAGTTATACTCCAGGCAGGTCTTAATTCTCATCAAGGTGCATGAAGTGAGCCCAAACACGATTTTTCAGTTTTAAATGGAGAATGAATGAAACTTTGAGATATAATTATTCGCTTTTCCCAAGTTTATGCGTGGTCATACAAACAAAATAATTAAATACACATTGAATTGCGAACCTCCTGCTTTTGTTTCGTGGGTATAAACTACCAAAGCCGAGGCAAATGACACGGGCGAGGGTCATTCTTTCACGAAAAACCTTAACACCGCGATTCAGATAATGGAGTGAAATGAACAACGCCATCTATCGACCCCGAAGTTGAACCGCTAATTACACACACACTATTGGCTATGTAGATTTTCAAAGCAGCGTCATATAGTACCACAGAAATCTTAATATCAAGATTTCTGTGTATAGTATCTTGTGCTATCATAACTTTTTTTAAAAGCCGGTCACTAGATTTATAAGTTATCTTGTGAGCAAATTTTTAGTCATTAGTACCATTTTGGTTGAATAGATGTCGCTGCACGTATCTTACATTTTATGATCTGTTCTTCTTGAACACTTTAAATTCATACAAGTATCATTTGATAGAAAGCACCGATTACGAAACAAAAACTAAAACCTTCTCTAAGTTATGCCCAATATCTGTGCATTTAATCTAACCACATTGGTTTTATAATTTACACATGATGCTGTAACAAAAGACCCCGCACAGACATACAGACAAAAAAATGGTATAAATGGGTTCTGTTAATGATCCTTTAACACCGCTACTATTTTTTTTTTAATACTTTCAATGTACAGAAACGCCACGTCTACTTACAGATTTATTATATGTATATAGATTTTGCATTTTGCATTTTTTTTTAGTTAGAAGTGATAATTTGCCACTTCTCGACACAATCAATGGCAGTAAATTGGGACTGGGATTGTGAAGTCAACTGCACTCATTCCGCTGATTCAGTGAAAGTCGGTGATTCTTCAATTTTGCCGGCATGAAAGGTCAAAAGACCATTTCGATTATGTAAATTGGCCAACGGAATTAAAACATCAAAATGACCTTCATTAAAGTTTCCTGAGAATCGGATTATTTTTCTTTCTCTCCCCGTTGTGCTTCCCCAAAACCAGCAATAAAAGTACCATCTTGAATACCTGGAACTCAAATGGGAATAATTCTCCCGCTGCCATGAGTTCACAGTTGGTTCCGTAAGTGCCACTACAAGATATTTCAGCGACGTTTTTACGCTTTGAACCATAAACAGCTCCTGACCGATCCTGGGTGAAATGTTGGAATCTTTCCCAGTTGTTAGACACGTGGCGCACAATGCTGGCTTGAATTTGAGAAACCATGACCACGTTACCGTTCACCTAATAGGATAGAGATGAAAATAAGCATGCGCCATCGCCAGGTATATTTACTATTTGGCAAAGAATTTGCACTCCATTAGAAGTGATAATAACTTGATTATTCATTTTAATTAAACAATGCTCACGACCAGTAAGTAACGTAAAAAATATTACTTGGAACGTAATTTTCTTTATAGCTACTCTGTTACAATACCAGCCTAAACCAAAGATACTAAACACTAAAATTAAAATACGAATGTAGGTATTTAAGCTCGATTTTTTCTAGTAAGAACGACTAATCCTAAAAAACTATTAAAGTAATTAATACCACAGTGTGAAATACACAATATGTTATTCGCGAATAACTGGACATAACAAAATTCTAACCAGGCAATAGGGAAGAACACAATTATTATTATCCTCCAATTTAAAATTGGGAAATGAAACAAACTAAAACGAAGACAAACCAAACAACGATGATGACAAATATTTCAAAGCAAATTAGTAGTAATAGCAAAATATCGCAGAACAGAAATGCGCTTGAACGTGTATCGCTTAGGTAACCTCAGGTTTTACACTATTCTGTGATTGATTCATGAGTTCGTGTTTTGAAACGTTTTTTTCTTGCCTTTCTGCAGACGCCTGCATACTGGAAAATACTGGCCACCTAGAAATTGGCATAAAAACTTTAGAACGTTATAGAACCTCATTTCATTACCTTTCAGCAGACGCCTGCATATTACTGAAACATACTGGCCAAAACCTCAAGGAACTTCCAAATTCTTATTTCAATGTAAAATATGCATTAACGCATTGTCGTAAAATTCAATTTGGATCTTTATCGGCTTCCGAATTCTAATTTCAATGTAAAATATGCATAACGCGTTTCCGTAAGATTCAATTTGGATCTTTAACTTTTTTCATACAAACATTACACATTACACCATTATTTATACCCTTAAGGGCCGAATTTTGTAAAAACCTTTTCTTAATGAGCACCTAGGAGCCGAAAGGAACATTCAGGCCCACATTCATGTCTCTAACTTTAAAAACATAGGACTTTTCCCCAAAACCCTTGGGGTGCGAATTTAATAAAATCCTTTCTTAGTGCGCGCCTGCACCCCATAGAGGGTGCTTGTGCCAAATTTCAGATCTCACGGCCCAGTAGTTTCCGAGATTTTGTAATGAGTGGTCAGTCAGTCAGTCAGTGAGTGGACTTCTCTTTTATATATATAGATTTACAAAACATTCACGCCGCAAGCAAGACCAGAGCAGGCCGCGTGTTGCCGACCGCGGAGTTCATACCTGGGAATCTTCTAGTTACCGAGATATTGGGTCAAAGTTCCTTTTGACATTTTTTAATGAAAGATTTTTACTTTAAACACCTCCACGACGCCCTTACTTATAGTCAGTCCATCCATTAGCGCAATGTTTTGTGTGCGTTACATTAAGTTTTTCCGTAAAACGCGATTTTTCACCCCAAAAAATAAAGTCGTTTCCCAGCAATATTGTTTGCGTAAAGTTACTAGTTTGATATGAACTACAGAATTCTTGGTTGACGGCTTCGCAAAGGGTCCGTTTACACCCTACAAATAAGCCACAAATAAATAAAATTGACCTATTAAATATCATGAACTTCAAAATGAAAGCATTTTACTGAATGCATATTAAAGTATATGACACTACTTATAACAAAAAAAACTTGTCTGTTTGTTTGTACCGGCTCATCTCCGAAACGGCTGGATCGATTTTAATAACGGGACTTTTACTGGAAGATAGCGGATTTTATAAGGCGTAACCTTTTATTTGAAAAAGGATTGAAAATTCCGTGCAAAAAAAACCCCTTAAAATTGAACAAAATCCGATTCAAATAGGGAAGTAACAATTTCACGCGAGTGAAGGTCGCGGTTGATAATAGTAGGTATTATCGCGCGGTTCTCTGAACCGTAGATGAGGCTGGCCCGCGAAGCCTGCTTGCATGCTGCATGCTGCATGCTTGTTTGCATGTTTGCATGTTTGCATACTGCATGCTTGCTGCATGCTAGCTGCATGCATGATGTATGCTTGCTTGTTCAGAAATATGCAGCAATTAACATTATCGTCGTATGTTTTTGGCGAAAAAAAATTATGTTCAATCAATTTTATTATTATGATAAGAAATACAAAATTATTCTAACAATGAATATTTTGTTATGTGATAGATAAGGCTTTCTATTATTATGCATAATGAAATGTATGCCAAAAGATGATTCTAACTGTAAACTTTCTGTAATATGATAGTTCTGCCTTTTAATGAGTATCGATACGAAATGTATGCCAAAAGATGATTCTGACTGTGAACTTTCTGCGATAGGATGGTTCTACTTTTAATTCTTATGCATATGAAATGTATGCCTAAAGATGATTCTGACTTACAAAATTATGAGTTTTGAATGTATGATAAATGAGTGTCTGCCAAACGATTTTCTGCGAAATGAAGTTTATGCTATCTACTGTTATGCAAAGTAATATTATGACATAAAAAGTTCTGCTATAAAGGGTAGACCCAGCAGTGATAGCCTCGGGGTGTGACCGTCGGACTGCCAAGTCATAAAGGTTTCGAGTTCAAACCGAAGGCACACACCTCTGATTTTTCGGATTTATGCGTATTGTATAATTATCACTTGCTGTGGTGAAGGAAAACATCGTGAGGAAACCAGCACGCCTGAGAGATATTTCTTGACGACACGTAAAGCCAAGTCAGAGGCCCATGGGTGACATAAAAACTCTAATACCAGGTTAGGCACACTAACCACACGAAAAAGTAAAAACCGAAGAAAAATAAAATATAATATGTACATTTTATTTTGTATCGTTGAGTGTGCGGCGTGTGTGACGTCACGGGGCGCACTTTCACACCGGAACACGGAAACGCTCTAAGCACCGGCACACGATCAGCTCCCCTCACCCCTCACCGCGCACCCCGCACCCCGCAGGGCGCAACACTCACATAGTACAATGCTTGTAACTTAAAGATCTTTGAACTACTATCCCACTATGGAAGACTAACCTAAGTCCGAATATTCCGAATACTACGACATAGACGGTGAACACACATTATTATGTAAGTATATATTTGTTGTCTCAAGTCGCTCTGCGGATGAGTCCATTATCGAGGCGTGCTTAGCGTGCACGTTAACCCTTAGGTCACAGCTGCCATTCGTAGATCTTTGTCAGACGTCAGAAGCGCTAACTCTGCAGCACCCTGGGTGGCTGGGTGCGTGCTGGTGGCGCGCGGCGGCGCGGTGGCTCGGCGGTCTCGCCTCGTGTCGTTATGTAAAAATGAGCCGTTGAACGAGGCATGAAATGACACTGTCAATTCGTTATTTTATTATGATAAAAAAAACACTCCTTTTTAATAATATAGTATAGATTTAAAACTGAAAATTATTACCGTCTCTTGACATTTTAGCTCTTTACCATAAACAAGAAGTAAAGAATGGCACTGATGACGTCATACACGTGCTCAACTGCCCACCTACATCCCACACAAACAATTTAGCTTAAGCCAAGTACCATCGACACGAAAAGAAAAATAAGAAGAACATAATAAATTCCTGATTGTGTAATTACGTCGACGTAGCAGTACGCCGCGTAGTTGTGGCGTAGCACCGTAGCGCGGCGTAGCATCGTAGCGACCGTATGAGCATAGACCAACGAAATTCTCACTTAAAAACATGTTGGAGCTCATTTTAATAGGTTTAATAGTCGTACGAACAAACATACAGTCTACGTTTAAGTTCATAGCGAGCCGTCGACAGTATTAAATACGATGTACGGATATTTTTTAAGTTACCTACTTATCAATAGACACCATCAAACGCAGACATTTGTTTTCTTGAGTCAACTACTGGCCAGTCGAAAATGAGCGCTAACCTCCACAGCTAAATCATCTGAAATGCAGGCAAACGTTTCTGTTATGGTCCCGAAAAATTGTGCTGAATGGAGTGTTTACTGATGTATTGATGTAAGTTACAGTTCAGGAATTGAAGACACATTTTTCTTTATCAAGCATTTGGGAAAACGTACATTTCTCGCAAACCCTACACTCTGAGATAATTCTCGGGAGCGGGGGCGAGTGTAGCGCGCGGGCTTACGAGCTCGAGCGAGAGCCGACCCCGCCGCCGCGCGCACGCTACTGAACCAGCAGCAGAACGCGACAGCGAACAGGCACAGTTATATTATCTGTGCTACAGCGCTGCTAGACTGTAATGATTACATTTGATAATTAAATTAAATTTAGTCGAACTGCAATGATTACATTAATTGATAAATAATCATTTGTTTTCCTTTTCAGTCCTGCAAGTGCATATCGTGGCCATCCTCAATGAAATCAACATTTATCCCATTTTTGACGCAATAACAACATAACTGTGATATCAATCAGTTATTCGAGCATGATGTGTTGCTCGTGCGACCGGCGCAGGCGCCTCACGTCACACGTCACACGTCCGTAGTGTCCTGCGGTCCACACTTCCACCGCGCACAGACGCACACAAATCATGATATCAAGTTATGTTACATCAACCCCCCTGCAAGCGTCCGTCAACACTGAGCACATTTTAATTATAAATTCATGTACTTTAAGTATGAGTGCAGATCAGTAGACAAATGTAGGTATGCGATACGATCAGAGCACTTCATGATTTCAAACCAAGTACCTGCCGCAGCTATGTTTCAATGTTTCCACTGAAAGAGAATATCTGAATATTTAGAATTGTCTCGATGAATTAAGTAGGCAATAACAAAAAGGACGAGTTAAGTGCGTTTGAATTGTTATTTAAGGTTTTGTAATCAAATGTAATCAAATGTAACCCATGATATTTTTCTTGCGCTAGCAGAACATTGTAATTTGTTTTAACTTGTGTTTTGTCTGGGTCACCAATGTTGGAATTGTTAATAGATTCAAACGCAAGCTCGGATGAAATGATACTAACTTTATTATGGGTAAACAGTGATTATATAGGTTACATATATGTGGAACTATAATAGGTATATGCTTATACACTACATCTCCCTCCTTTTGGAAAATAAAATAAAACTTTTATGGCTTTATTTTATTTTTAAACTTAATGCTAAATTAATAACCATTTTATTTGATATAGTTTCATATTTCTTAACTTACATATTTATTACTTAACTTAAAGACTACATTTATATATCTATACTAGGTTACTTTAGGTGTGTACAATTTTGTACGGTTTTTGTGTACAGTATCGGGTTTGCCGTCTTTTAATATTTGTACATTTGGTGATTCTTCTTTCAAAACAACATATGGACCTAAATAGATATTAGATAACTTATTACCAGTTTCATTCCGTACTAAAATCAAGTCGTCCTTTTTATATTTAATGGGATTTGAATTTTTGTCATATTTTTCTTTCCGCAATTTTTTGGATTGAATCAAATTTTCTCGGGCTTCTTTCAAAGACACCTGTAATCGATATTTTAGTTCTAATTGATAGCTGTCATGATTATACAGTGGTTCTATGGTTTTCGTTAGACTGCTGGATATTACATCTTTTACCAAATACTAGTTCAAAGGGTGTATATTTGGTCTCGGAATGAACAGATGTATTGTAACTGAAACTCCAATAAGGAAGCCAACTGCTCCATGATTCGGAATGATTACCTGTTTGTATTCTCAAACACGCACCTAAATTTTTATGCGAGTTTTCGAGTGCACCAATGCTCTCGTGATGATAGGCTGTTGAATTAATTTTATTTATACAAAGTAGTTTACATACCTCTTTCATTATTGCTGACATAAATTCAGCTCCTCTGTCGGTTGCTATTTCCTTGCGGATTCCAAAACGTAGTACAAAGTTGTTCACGAAGGTTTTTGCAATTTCAGTACTGCTTTTGGTTAATAACGGATAAGCTTCTACATATTTGGTTAACTCACACTGAAGTGTTAATATATATGACGAGTTATGCATATCTCGGTCTAATGGACCTACTACATCTAGATATAGCTTTTCAAAAGCAGTGTGGGCTGTGGTTGATATTACCATTGGTTCTTTAATACGAACTGAGTGCTTTTGTTTTTGACACTTGTCACAACTCTTTATAAATTGTGTAACATCTCGCTCTAGTCCTGCCCAGAAATAATATTTTTTTATATTATTGACCATTCGTCTGATACCTGCGTGGCCACTAGTAGGTAACAGATGAAAATCGTTGAGAATAACTCTTTTCTCGTCTTTATCTTCTATCCTTTCTACGTCTTTTAATACACATAAGCGGGGACCGGTCCAACTAGTTATTGTTTTTATAGTTTGTGCTAGTTTCTCTATAAAAGAATTATTTACATTTATATTTATCTTTTTACAGTACTTTTCCAGTTCTCTCGCAAAAGCGCCTGGCGTCAGTTGCGTTCGAGTAGCTGGTTGTATGTAAATAATCATTTGTTTTGGCACAAACAGAAACGTTTCATTTTCCACCTCTATCATTTGTTCTTTCCGTAATTTACGTATAGTCTGTTTACTTATAAATCTGAGCTCAGTAGACATCTTTGGTTTACTATGAGTTTCCACAACGCTTGGTTGATCAGACCAGTCATCAGTAGAGACTATAGCATCCGAAGTGTCTTGGGTAGGAAGTAACCTTCTTCTCTGTGCTCGCGTCATCACATTCATCATGCTTTCATGCATGTCTCGCAAATCTTTAGATGTTATGACGACTCTAGACAATGCGTCTGCAGCTGCATTGTCCGTGCCTTTAACATACTCCACACTAAAATCATACTCTTCTAATGACAATCTAAATTTCAGTAACCTACTCGATGGCTCTTTTATATTAAATAAATATATTAAAGGTTTGTGATCGGTCTTGATTTTAAATTTGCGACCATAAAGGTATGATGAATGATCTGAAATGTTTCACAGACCAAACAATCGCTAGCAGCTCTTTTTCAATTGTCGGGTATAGTTTTTCCGCTTTATTTATAGTTCTACTTGCGTATGCTACTGGTTTCCCATTTTGGTTAGCTAAAACAGCTCCAATCGCGAACCCAGAAGCGTCTGTCTGAAGGACAAACTCATTTTCAATCGAAAAATCAGGGTACTGTAGTACTGGTGGTGCAATTAATTTTTGTTTTAATAAGTCATATGCTTTTTGGCAATTTTCTGTCCACTCGAATTGTATATTTTTCTTTGATAAATTGTTTAAAGGTTGTGTAATTGCAGCAAAATTCTTAATGAATTTCCTGTAATAATTGGCAAATGCGACAAATCGCTTGACCTCATCCGAATTACTTGGTTTTGGATAGTTTTTTACAACTTCTAATTTTTGTGGGTCCGGTAAAACACCCTCTGCTGATATTACATGGCCTAAATATAACATCTCCTTCCTCAAAAAATTACATTTGTCTTGATTCAATTTGAGATTGGTTTTTCGCAACCGTTCAAACACATCTTGTAAATTTTTTATTGCTGAATCTAAGTTTTTTCCATAAACAATCAAATCGTCTAAATATACAAGACATTTGTCATATGTTAGACCAGCCATGGCAATGTTCATCATTCTTGAAAACGAATTTGGGCTTGTTTTAAGTCCCATTGGCATTCTGGTCATTTGGTATTGTCCGGAATTAAATGCTGTGTATTTCCGACTTTCTTTATCTAGGTTAACATTAAAAAATCCTTGGTATAGATCTAGGTGGGTAAAATAAACGCATCCTGAAAGAGAGTCAAGTATTTCTGTAATATTTGGCAGTGGGAACTTGTCATCTTTAATGCAATTGTTCAATTTCCTATAGTCTATGACTAAACGCCATTTCTTTTCCCCGGAGGCGTCTTGTTTCTTAGGTACTAACAACACCGGACTAGACCATTCACTTTTACTGGGCTCTATTATATTTTGAGACAACATGTCATTTATTTGTTTTTGAACCTCTGCTTTTTGGGAGTGTGGCAATCTGTAGGGTTTTACGTAAACGGTGTCAGCATTTTCTTTCAGTTTGATTTTATGATTGTATATTGGTGTAGTGGTCAAAGTGTCACCTGGTAAATAAAAAATATCCGCATATTTAGCACATAATTTTTGTATAGAAATCTGTTCTTCCGAATTTAAATGTTTTAAGTTTAGCTGAGATAACAAAGACTTTACGCGCTCCGCGTTACGTAAACAACTATCAAATGTACATATATTATATTCACTTAGCTTATGTATAGCTGGTTTAATTTCATTTAATGTTAGTGAATTTTCTGTTGTATTTAATATTTTGATTGGGATCTTGCCATTAACTGGTGACCCTATACTACTAGCCATAAAGACACCTTCGCATAGCTGTGTCGCACAGACTACGCACTCTTCATTTACATTTGTATCTATATAATGTATAGATTTCGACCTCGACGGTATGTTAAAGGTTTGTTTTTCCTGACAACTTAAATTTAAAAGTATCCTAACATTTGTTGAAGTGTTTAGATGTAATTGTTTATGTTCTAGATTGATGCTTGATCTGTACTTGTTTAAAAAGTCGTACCCAATTATGCCATCTGCCTTACATGGTAAGGAATTAAATACATAAAACTTGTGACTAAAATAGTGTCCCTGTGTCTCTAACTGTAAATAAACGAATCCATCAATTGCTTCGACTTTGCCCCCAATACCATTTATTGAAGTTCTCCATTTGTGTATTGGAATGTTTTGTTTTATAATCCCACTATGGTCAATGGCCGAAATCGATGCTCCAGTGTCAATTAACCATGAATATTGTGAACCATTTATGGATAGCCTAGCAACTACTGAATTATCATATGAAAAAATGTGTTTTCTTTTAGTCTCGAAAAAATTGTAAAACGTTTTCCTTGGCTGCGTCATCATCTTTATTCGTCGTCATCACCCGTTGGTTCTGATTTTCCTGTGTACTTCTATTATTATAGTAATCATTATTAAACTGACCTCGATGTCCGCGTCCTGAAGGATTCCCTCTTATGGGTTCCTGTCTGCCTCGCCCAGCTCCGCGCTGGTGATTGTATCTTCCAACTCCTCGTCTGTTGCTGCCGCGTGGATGGCTGCTGTTATGATAATACCTACCTCTCGTTGCTGAATAGTGACCTCTGTGATTGCCTCTATAATTATTGTAACGTCCGTTTGACCTTCTCATTGACATAATATTTGATGAAGAGTAATCTGATGATGAAGTTTCTTCATCTATCGCTGCCTGTATGATGATGCCTGCATCACTTAGGGAGTCATAATTTCTCGCAGCTATAATTGTGCTCAACCTACGGTTTCGCAATCCGTCGGCAAAGCGTTTTAATGCAAGTTTTTCATTTACGCGTTTCAATGAATCATAGCTTTCCTCATGTCCTTCGGACTGCGAAATCGTGAGGTCAACAAATAAACTCGATAGTTCTTGGCCGTAGTCCGTTATAGTTTTTTCGTTTCGCTTAATTGACTGTAATTTGCTAGATATAGCCGTGAATGATTTTTTGGGTAACAAATGTATCTTCATATCCTTTAATAATTCTGGAACGTCTCTATATTTTTTAGCTAGTCTTAATTTAGCGAACTGCGATAATCGACTTTTTAGAACAAACTCCATTAACTCATTCTTCGATGCGTCCTCTAAAACTGAATCGTAATATTCGATACCATCTATTAATTGTTTTGTAACTATTTCTGTATCATTCATTACTGGTAATAAGCTCAGCGCTATTTTTAAATCAAACTTAGACATCGTGGCTGAAGCTATTGGCTCGCTTTTACACAAATTAGTAACTTCTAAGTAAAATTTATTAAACTTAGCTCCGTATTCATCTATATCTTTTATTTCTGATACACTTTTAAATTTCTTTATTCTTTTTATTTCTTCTATATAATTATTGTATTGTTCATACAAAATATTAGCCTCATTTAGCTTTTAACTACATATATTTTCTTGCCTCCTACTTGGGCCAATTTTAATTAAATATGTTCGTATTTTCAATAAGTCACTATGCAATTCCTTAATAAAGTCTGCCATAAAATTAATATTACTACTGATTAATCGTACATACAAGTTATTTATTAATACACACCATTATTACTGCATAAGTACCGATACTGTCTCCATAATATTTTAGTTAAAAATGTAGTCTTAAGTTCATTTTACGCGCATACTTCACTGCCGTGGTGCTACGATTTACAATTCCGCACTTTTAATATAATTATGTATTACGATTACGCACTTTTAACTTATTCCGATTATGAACCGCACTTCCACTGCACCATGCACTTTTGTTGGCGTGTTTTCGCGATTTCTCCCGGCTGCGTCCCTTTTACACGATTTCTCCCGGCTGCGTCCCTTTACGCTGACCACGAAGTATACTCGCATATCTTCTCAAGACCAAGTCGTTCACTTGCCTCTCCACCAATTTTTCATGACATCGCCGATACATTTTATACACCATAAAAATGCCTCCTATACCCAGGAGCAGTGCAATAATTAGAAGTATTATGTTGGTGGTACTTGTCGTGATATAGCAGTTGTTCTGTTTTTGCTGAATTTTGGCCATTACCGGCTGCTGTTTGCGCGATCACTACTTCTTCTTTCATGTTACTCTGCGTGGTGCCCATCTTTGACTTTTTCTGTACCGCAACGAAGATATTGTCCCAACGAACACGGCAAATCACTATATTGTCCCTTTGAATTCTTCATTTTGTGCGACAGTTTATTAATCACTAGCCATTTAAGGCCTTGGTATCAAATTCGCTTGCGCGAGGCAGACCGCTCTGGCATGATCGCCATATAATGTTGGGATTGTTAATAGATTCAAACGCAAGCTCGGATCAAATGATACTAACTTTATTATGGGTAAACAGTGATTATATAGGTTACATATTGTCGAACTATAATAGGTATATGCTTATACACTACAATACAGGCTGTGCCTAGTTTGGGACCCGCTGTTAATCCTGTCAGTATTCTGTTGCAAGCTAATAAAACGAATTTGAGAATTTTGTTACTTAGTTATTGAAGAGTGCGCACTGGCCAACCGGACACTAATTGTCCACGTGGTAACGCGGAATTTTACTGTATCAGTAATGTTTAGATTGGATATTCTCCATTGCACACTGTAATGATTGTTTTTACATGGGTTTTATACTTACATTTTTGGATATTATTTTACCTGAAAATTTAAGCATCCGCCCTCTCTAGGTAGCTTCATGCTCATTTCCTGGAGGCTTAGCATACCTTTTACCTTGTAATTCATGTTATTTAAGTTTTTCTGTAGATTTTTATCTCTTGAATCTTTGTTTATGTTAGTAATGTCAGTGAGTGACAGGCCTAGTTTAATTTTTAATTTATTGCTGGAGCTAGTTGTAGGTCGTATAGGTAAATCACATCGACCTCATTATCTTTTCTTTTTATTATGTTCTAGAAATTCATTCTAAATTATAAAATGTCAATCATCTGGAGATGATGGGAGCCAGGTGGTGGAATTTTCAGTCTACTTTTGGTGCTCGTGTCAGCAAGATGTCTGGTGATTTTAAGTATCGGTTGATGGTGGGCAGTTCCCGCCTTTTTGTTTATTTAAAAGCTATATCGGCAGCAAGCAACAACACTCTGACGGCTGGTGGTTCTTGGCCCTTTCCTTACGACCTACCCCTCCGAGGACGGTGGCCTCAGAACCTGGACACTCCGCTAAGATGATAGAAGACTGATGTCACTTGGCCCTCCGCGGTGAAGACTCAAGACTGATCTTGGTCGGCCCTCCGCTGCCAAGGCTGATGTCTGACAACCCTTGGCTCTCTCTCTCACCATTTCATCTTCAGCTTCGTACGCCGGCGTCTCTGGCATAGTTAGGGTTCGATAGCTCCAGCCCATATAGGTAGGCTCTATATAGGTTAGGTTGTACATTAATAAAAAATTTCTTTATCTCGTCCCTTTGACTATTTCTTTTAACCGTACTCTCCTCCAGACTGAAAGTTGGGTAGGTGAGTGCTCAGTGTGAGCTCACAGTTTTCTGGCTCCTACCAGGAAAATGTAACGTTACAGACTGGCGCCCAAATTTTTACTAAGCCACCCCTCTTAAATTATTTCTAGGTATTCTGAACCTCTCATAATTCTAAATTACACTTCCTTAAGTGAGTATGTTTGGTAAGCATTTTATTATTTTCATCTTTTCACCCATCTCAACCCTTACTCAACTCTTCTATGTATTCTTCACCCCTACACACATTCCGTTATCGAAACATAATTGGCACCCTTTCGGCCTCTTGGGAGTGTTAACCCACTTGTGGGCACTATCAAGGTTGGAGATTGGTTACTCTACGACGGCTATTGGACAATATCCCGTAGTCGTTTATCTCATATTATACTTAACTCTCTACCAAAACATCGCTATACTGCATCCCACAGACTTGCACACCACTACGTTTACCCTCGGGTATTCGTACCCAATGGCCGCTTGATACGTTAATCCATTCATGGACACTCCCAAGTTGGTTTTTGGGACACTTTACGACTGAAACAGGAGAATATCTTGTGGACGTTTAGACAACCCTAAACATCTACGTTACACCCATTACCATTACACCCATTCTCAGTCACGCTCATCTGCCCAGCGATTTCATGAAAACTGTGGTTGTGCCTATTGTAAAGGATAAGACTGGGGACACATCAGATATCTCAAACTATAGGCCCATATCCCTTGCTACTGTCATTGCCAAGGTATTGGACAGTTTGCTTGATAGGCACATGGCGAGCCGCATCGAATTACATGATGCGCAGTTTGGAT
Source organism: Xestia sexstrigata (assembly GCA_941918905.2). NCBI lineage: Eukaryota > Metazoa > Arthropoda > Insecta > Lepidoptera > Noctuidae > Xestia > Xestia sexstrigata. Next base: position 606,487 of record OW799201.2, on the reverse strand, counting down.
TCCGACCTGGTCTCTCCACGGAAAGTGCCATACTGTCTCTCAAGCATACTGTCCAGTATTATACGTCTAGGAAAACGCCTGTTAACGCATGTTTCCTAGACCTTTCCAAAGCATTCGATCTGGTATCCTACGACTTACTGTGGCAGAAACTGTTGAACGATACCAAAGTGGATACAGTTATAGCAATATTACGGTACTGGTATAGCAACCAGACCAATTGGGTGAGGTGGGCAGGCTCGTTATCGGATGTGTACAAGCTGGAGTGTGGAGTGAGACAGGGCGGCCTGACCTCCCCTCGCCTCTTCAGTCTGTACATAAACCGGTTGATCGCTGAGCTCAGCAAAACTTGTCAAGGCTGTTATGTAGACGTAACATGTGTCAACAATATTAGTTATGCTGATGATATGGTGTTGCTGAGCCCATCGATTAACTCAATGATGAGTCTGCTCATGATATGTGACAGGTACGCGGAGGCCCATAGGCTCAGATACAATGTTAAGAAAAGTGAAGTATTGGTATTCAAGGCAGGCACTAAAACCTATCCGATTGCGCCTCAGCTGAAACTTTGCGGAAGTCCCTTAAACCAAGTCACATCTTTCAAGTATCTGGGCCACTGGGTTTCCGAGGACCTAAAGGACAGCTAAGACATTGAGCGTGAGCGCAGAGCGTTGGCTGTCCGCTGCAATATGTTGGCTCACAGATTTGCGAAATGTTCGACTGAAGTAAAGGCTACACTGTTCACAGCGTACTGTCAGTCGTTCTATACATGCAGTCTGTGGGTCAACTACACGCAGAGGGCATATAGCACTCTGCGCGTACAATATAACAATGCATTCAGGGTGTTGATGGGGTTGCCGCGCTACTGCAGTGCTTCTGGCATGTTTGCAGAAGCGGGCATTGATGGATTTCACGCCATCATGCGCAAGCGATGCGCCTCCATCATGCGCAGGGTGCGCGTCAGCCCCAACAGCATTCTGAAAACTATAGCTGACAGGTGGGACAGTCCCATACTGGGGCATTGGATGCGCCTACATGCCACTGTGGCGCATAATTAATAATTATATTGTTTTAGTTCTTCGGGTAGATATAAGTACTAACACTAGTTTCTAAGTTGTGTGTTGTATTAACCAAATGGACTTAGTCTGAATAAAAAGCATTTTATTTATTTATTTATTACAAATACTTCACTAATATATTCTAACTACTAACACTTTAAGCATCAATTAGTTTTGATTCGTTACCACGGCTAGTGCAATCTGTAGGAAGGTTACTCGTAGAACTAATTAAACCTAGACTGAACTATAATAGTTTTGGTGATATTCTTATTCAATGACACCAAAATCATTGAAACATACTCGTTAACAAATTCTTCATTTTTTAATAAGAAACGGACTTAGATACATACAGGTCAAACACATAACACTCCATATGAGCTTCGCTGTTGTTGGGTAAGAATTGCGAAAAAAATTATTTTGGGTTGACTTGTTATTTGACACGCGTTGCTAGCTAATGGTTAATGTTCCATGAATCCATTTGTGGTGGCGAATATCGGTAGGTATAAAAAAAATACTTGAAAAACTCCTTAAGCCTTAAACTAAATTAATAAACTCGGTAATATCTTTTAAACTTAATCATGGATAAACCAATAAGATTATCATACTTAAATAAACTTGAACTGGAATATGAGGTGACTATTAGAGCTGCAAACCAGCGGAAAATTTGACAAACCTAAGGACACAAATGACTAAACTTAGAAATGTCCTATCGGAGGATATAAAATCCTCCCCTATACCTCTTCATCATGATCTTTATCAGGCTGAAAATACTCTCAACTATATCAACGGTAAAATCTCAAATATCGAATCATCAGGGGATTGTAGTAGTGTAAAAAAGATTGAGTCGTTTATGAATCATCTCTATTATCGTTTAGAACGTATTATTGCTGTTCCACCGTTAATTGAGTTATGCTCGAGCGTAAGATCTCAGTTTTTCTTACTTCAAAAACGTTTCATATTCAAACTGAGGAGGATGTGTTGGTAGAAATACATAATCCTAGGAGGATTATGTCAGAACCAGTCCGACCCTCCTGCTCACAATCAAGCTGATCATCTTTTCAGCCCGCGAATTTCTGAACCTTCTGAGGTTTTTGATACGTCTCAACCGGTTCCATATCCCGCTGCAGCTTGGGGTATGCCACAGTTTTCCTCGATGGGTCAGAATTGTTACTCGCCATGCAATTTCGTGAAACATTTTAAAAGGTTTTCTTATGATGGTAAAACTTGTCCTAGGTCTTTTCTGCACAAGTTAATTATTGCTTCTTCTTATTTCAGATCTATAGGAATATCTCAGAAGTAACTCTGGTTAAACATGCTTTTGAGATTTTTGTCGGAGATGCGCTACTTTGGTTTAGGTTTCAGCATAGTTGGGATCCTTCGTTGACTTGGGGTCAGATTCATATTATGCTTAATTAAAGATTTTGGAATACAGGACTATGACTACAAATTGCTAGAGGCTATTAGGAATCGGACTCAAGGGGCAAAGGAGACTATCATTGTCTATGTGTCAATTATGTTCGGGATGTGCAATTGTCTTACTAAACAACTAACAGAAAGCGACCAATTGGAAATTTTACCACATAATATAAATCATGTTATGCAGTTTTCGTTGCGGTAAAAGATATTTAATCAATTGACTCTTTAATCTCAACTTGTCAGAGCTATGAAAAATTTTCAGAAAGAAATCTGAACTTTCATGAACCCAGATATTCAGATACCCCATCTTACGCTGCAGAGTTCGCTTATCGTCCGGTGAATTCTAAAAATAATTCTAACTTAAGTCACTCTAACGCGATACAGAATAAACAATCTCTTTCTTCTTCGCAAATTCCTTCCTCTCAAACTCAAGGTAAGCCTAAAGAGGATTACTGCTGGCGTTGCCGGGTTACGGGTCATACTTTAAAAACGTGTACTCAACCAAGATACTTGATCTGTTTCTAAATGTACCCCGGTTTCTCAAACAAAAAATAGCGACTTGAATATTTCTAAAACTGAAAAATTTAATCTTAGCGATTGGAATCAGTGGTTAAACACTGTCCGAAATTTACGTTTTGTTACTAAACAATTCTTGCGATCTATGACAAAGAAAGGGACTGTAATATTATAATCATGTATCTATTAATAACGTAAGTTTTCGGGTCTCTTGGATAGCGGATGCTATTTTACTATTTTAGGAAATAACTCTAATAAATATATCCAAAAGCTAGTTACCAATTTTAAAAGAAATCTTGGTCTTAAAATTCGAAATTTTAAAAATAATTGCAGAAAATAGGAATTTTCAAAAAATACTTAAAATTTTGCATTACATCGACAACAATTAACAAAGAAACAGACCAAATTAGCATTAAATGGATGCACGCAGGTCACACTATTACGCTACAATATGAATTCGTCAAATTTGAAGTTAGTCATATACGAAAAAAAAATATTCCACTGAAAATTAAAAAAAAAGTAGCGAGCGTCAAAATTTTTTTTTAACTTTTTTCCCCACTCCTCTAGGAACTCAATAAAAAAGTCCCATGACAATCCGACCACTATAAACTTCGTTCCACCTTTTGAGTATTTTTTGTCAAATTGCACTCAGCTTCCGGTTATTTCAATTTACCGTTGAGATATAATAATCAGACTCGTGTCATTAAAGCTTATGTTTTTCCGGAGATCGTTGATTCTTGGCTGGGACTTCTGGAAAGAATTTGAGTTGTGTCCTAAGATACTTTCGCTTGAACTTAATCTTGATAGTAGAGATTTTACGAACTGTGCTATTGAGAATAAAATCATGTCATTCGATCACCTTTCCGATAATCAAATAAATATTGCTAAGGATATGATCGAACCTTTTAAAGACATTTATTTTGAAAAGAAAGGTAAATTAGGTCGTACTAATCTAATTTGTCATCAAATTAATACCGGTAATGCTTTGCCTATTAAGCAACGTTGTTATCGTCTCTCTCCTGAAAAACAAAAGATTCTAATTGACGAAGTCAATAAAATGCTCGAATTAAAAGTCATTGAAAGATTTGAAAGTCCTTGATTATCTCCTGTTCTTATTACGCGGTCAAATGGAGAATGGCGTTTCTGCGTTGACAGTAGGAAATTAAATTCAATTACTCGATAGGACGCTCGTAGCCTTCCTTTTATTTCTGAAATACTTAATAACCTTAAAGGCTGTAAGTATTTGTCTAGCATAGATATTGCCAAAGCTTTTTGGGAAATTCCTTTACATCCTGAAGATAGGGATAAAACTGGATTCTATGTGCCTGGTAGAGGTTCATTTAGGTTTACGGTAGCGTCCTTCGGCATAACTAACAGTCCTGCGACTCAGCAAAAACTCATAGATCACTTATTTACTCCTGATTTCGATAGTAAAGTATTCTGTTACTTAGACGATATTATAGTCATCAGTTATACATTTGAGGAACATATCTCTCTGTTACTTAAAGTTCATCAAAAGGTTTCTTATGCTGGTCTTCCTTATTAACTTTGAGAAAAGTAAGTTTTTTCGTAAAGAACTCAAATACCTTGGTTATGTAGTTGACGAGTAAGGACTACGAGCTGCATGGGCGTGCGCTCCTAAGAGGCAATTAGGCAAAGCCTACCGTACCAACTGGGCATTTATTATAACTAATTAACTATGTAATAAAATAACACATTGTGTACAAAATATTAAAAAAAAGTTCAAACTCCTGTTAGAATACTTATAGCAATTTGTCGCTCCCAAGTCACGTAAGAGACACTATACTGGAAGTTACTACGAAGCTTGGAGCTTCACCGGACAGGCAAACACTCGACTAGCCTAAAACCCATTGATAATTTTACGCACACAGCGGTAACTCCTGCGAGTGTAGCTGGGCTGTGATTGGCTGCTACAACACAAGGCCAGGATTCAAGGTGGATGTTCTTTAGCCCGCTAAATTCAAATTTCCTTACGTTTTTTGCAATTTGCAGGCCAGTGCAATTTGCCGGCCATTCATCTTTCATCTTTTATGTTTAAAATGTTACAATAAAATACCTCCCCACATTCTACAACTGAATGAGACGAAATTTAAATCTTGTATAAAACGCACACTATGTAGGCAAGTATATTATAAGTTGGTGGATTATATTGATGATAAAAATGCTTGGCTCAATGCTGGTCCTGCTCCACAACCATAGGGGAAAACTAATTGGGCAAATTATTGTGCTAGCTGCAGAAGATTGTAAAAGTATCTTTGCTTTGTATAGATTCCATCTCCTAGTATTGTATAATTGCATAGCACATGTGTGAGTACCATGTATTGTAAAGCTACCATTTGCATTTAGTTATCTTTCATTGACTTGAATATGCCTTGGTGGCTGAGAGAAAGTCATGCTCACTCAAATGTCTCGCTGATGGTGGCGGGTGTGTCGGGTCATTTAGTTCCCTTCAATATGGTTGAGTTGAATGGTGCTGATACATGCGTCATGTTCATGAACGAGCGCTCTTCACATTATACAACTATGTGACAAACTTAGGTCAGTACTTGTGAAATTTTACCACCTTAGTTTTGTGCTGGACAGGGCAACATTGTACATTGTTTACTATGCATTGGTGGACTCACTGCTTTCTTATGGGCTGGCGTGCTATGGCCAATACATTCAAAACATATTTAGATAAAATAAAAAAAATGCTAATCAGATTCATGAAAATATTAGTAGATAAAAAGACAAGAAACCGGTGTAAAAGTAGTGATTATGAAGACTTATTTTTAGAATGTAAAATGCTGCCGGTTCATGAGAGGGTAGTGTTGTCAGTAGCTTTAGAACAATATTGTAGCAATGAGTTTAAAAACCAGGTGATACACACAAGATCACAAAGGAACAATAACATGAGAAGATTTGTAGTGCCCACTTGTAATAATTATTATGGTAGAAGATGTAGAAAGTTTTTAGTCCCAACTATTTTTAATGACCTTCCAGCCGATATATTATATAACGCTTGTATCAGTAAAACCTCCTTTAAAAACAAATTAAATAAGTACCTATATAATATCTTCTGTCAAAGCCTCGCTGTTGTAGAGGATAGTTAAACAATGTTAACACACCTGTTTTTTTTGTTTACTTGTTATTTTAAGGACTGCAAGAAGTTTTATTTTTATTTTTTACTTTGTTTTACTGTATTTGTGGAAAAGTGTCATTAATAAAATGCTATTAAGTAAAAGTAAAGGAAAAAGGAGCTACGTCTGCCAACAAACTGCTTTCCAGTTTGACGGGGGTATTTATGTACCAGTTAAAGAATATTTTCGTGAATAAACACTTTTTCATTTTTAATATTTTTTTTTTCATTCATCAGCGAGGCATTTGAGTGAGCATGACATACATTTAACCGCCAGGGCACATTCAAGTAAAAAAAACGTAGGTTTCCAGCAAATAATAGCATTCTAGTACATAGCACTCACACAATATGCGATATGCGGTTATATACTACTAAAGATATTGAATTTATACAATACAAAGATAGTTGTACAATCCTCAGCAGCTCCAACAATACAATGTGCTATCCATTTATGCGCCCCTGTCCTTGTGGAGCAGGACCAGCATTAAGCCAAGCATTTTTATCATAAATGTAATCCCCCAATTTATAACATCCTTGCCTACTCTAATGTGCGTTTTATACAAGATTTAAATTTAGTCTCGTTTAGTTGTAGAATGTATAGTATTATGCTATACTTACACTTTATATTCATCATTCATAATACTATTTATCATCCTTTTTATTTGTTTATATTTTTACACTCAACAAATCGATCTAATTACGACTTATTGACTTAAAAATTTCTGAAATAAAATATTATCATAATTTTCATGTTGTGACACGCCAAATTGTCAAACTGTCAATTACTGTTTAATTCTCTTCCTACCCTTACAGCTTGGCAAAAAAGTCTAGAAACAGAACTAATTTTTTTGTTTGCTGGCAACATTTAAAAACTTATGACGTTTGATGTAAACATAGGGTAATGGCACCAGTGAATGAACACTTAAGCAATTTGCGAACTTTAAAAAATATTTACTGTGGGTTATCACTAATGAAAGCGGCCGAAATTTGTTTTACAGTGTTAAGAATATATTCAAAAATCATTTTTAGGTACGTTTTACAACATAACATTCACAGTTTTATTATAATAAGCAGTAAATCGGAAAATACCCCAAAACTCTAGTGAATGAACGGCGTTTTCTAGTAAATGAACGAAATGAAACCAGTGAATGAACAAAATTCTTCGTTTATTAATTACACTATTACAGTCTTATTATTGCAATAAATGCGGTGAAAAAATCAACATTTCTTTAAAAATCTTCAATGTCATAATAGAAAAAATAAAAATAAAATCTTCTCAAAACAAAACCTCTAAATCTTAGCTTAATTCTACAAACGTTCATAGACCTATCAGGCACGTTAAAATCTTTTATTACAAAGTAAAAACAATATTTACTAAGCTAATACCTAATTAACTAGGTAACTAAAAACTTCTTGGTCATGTGTTGTTTACAAATTTAAACTTTAATCAGTTTTCAATTTAAATAATCAGGTACAAACTAACTTCACCGAAGTACTGAAACTTTGCGTAAATAACAAGTAATCATACGTAACTAAAATCACAATAAGTGAGTCGAAATATAAGCTAATCACAGTCTTAATTCGTTTAACTTTATTGACGTTAGGATTCCCTAGACATCCTTTTGATTATTTTACTTATTCTATATCTCTAAATGTTACATTATTAAAAGAGATCAATCCACGTCTGGAATAAGCAGGCTCACTTAATACACGTTCTATGTCTTCAAAATGTACTTCAGACACATCAGGTACATTTGGTTTTACGAAACTAACAATGTTATCACATACCGCTTTTTTTCTTAGAAAATCTATCTTACATTTCTTTTCTTGATCGTTTACCATAAGGACTTTGCCTACATAGTGACGTATTCTTTTATCAGTTTTGAATTTGGCCATAACATTTTTTCCGTGTAGATCCTTAGTTGACACTGGGTAAGTCATTCATTCCAATTTCATCATTTTGTTTATCTTTATTTACCGGACTAGGTGTTTGTAAGTGTTTCTCAGTTTTGTTCTGTTCTTTGCGTTTTTGTGAAATCTTTTTTTCTCTATCCTTCTTTTTGTTTTCTTTTTCTTCCAGTTTTCTTCGTTTTTCATTTTCTTTTGCCTCTAATTTCCTTTTTTTTTCATTGATTTTGTCTTCTTCTTTTGATCTCTTTTCTTCTTGTATCTTTTCTACATACGCTTTGTATCGTTGGCCTGTTAATCCAAACGGCTTGGGATTAGGTTTTTTTACTTTAGCTGCTTTTTTTTCCGAAGCGATTTTTGGATACCCCAGAAAGCTGTCGATTTTATTTGAGTTAGCTACTGGCTGAATATCGTCCTCCGTGATTGTACACACATTCATAGAACTATTGTTTTCAATTTCTGGATTACTTTCAATAAATAATATAGGAGTAGAAGATGTAGAAGGTCCATCGCTTAGAAACAATTCAGTTCTAATGTCTAACGATGTACTAGCTTGTGGAGTATCATACCATGGAAGAGGAATTACGGTTGGTGGATTCAATTCACTATTAATTATAAACTCTACTATTTCGGTGGTTTCATTTAGATTTTCCGTATAGTCTTTAAGATATTCTGAACAATTAGAAATATTATTAAAATCCGTCAGACTAGGAACGATAAAATTTGTCAAATCTTGGTCATGAAATGTGCTGGAGCACGGGTCTGCTTCGGAATAAATGACGGGTTGTATGTCTCCATGCAATAATTGTGTGTTAGATAATGATTGAAGTATAGAAGTCGACGTATTGGATAAATCGAGAGGAGCATTTTGGGAGGAATTGTTAGCATCTGGTGCCTCCATTGATGCTCCTCTAGACACATCTCTAACACCATCGAGTTCCTTGCGACATTTGAACCAGAGTGAAAAATATGCATGCTGATGCGTATTTTTGGTCAAGTAAGCCTGAACGAATTCGTTTCTGATACTTTGGCCTACTTCTGTTTCAATTATTTTAATAGTGCTCCTCATATCGTCCTTTCTCTCCTCTAGAATTCGGTTATCACGATTAAGAGCAATTTGCCCATTAATTTCCTCTCTTCGAGTGCTAATGCATTTTGAATAGTCAACTCCGTCTGCATTTAAAGGATATAGTCCACATGCCCTAAAAGCATGTTTTATGGTTTCAACTTTTAATCCACTGGTGTAGGCTTCTTTAAATTTTATTGCGAAATTATGTTTTGTTATGGATGCTGTAGAATTTTGTTTATTTTTGCGCACGATTTTCCGCCAACACTTTTTTATGGGGCCAAAAATGCCGACATCACAGGGCTGTAATATGTGCGTGGCATTCGGATATAAGCAGAATATTAATATTCGCTTTTCCTGACAAAACGTAAACATTTCCTGGTTTATATGAGATTTGTGGCCATCAAGAAAAAGTAAAACCGGTAATTGTATTTCATTCTGAACCAGCCAATCGTAAAACATTTGTATGTATGAAAAAAAAGTGTTGGACACCATCCATCCACTGTCTGATCGCCCCATAAACCAGGTATCTGGAAAATTTTGTATCACAGCCGGAGGCATTCGTTTGTAAGGATATATGACAAATGGAGGAACATCCCTCCCATCTGCTGCAAAATTACATAGAACTGTAAGTGATTCTTTTTCTTTCCCACCCGAAATCTCGTAAGTGTTTCTGTAATTTTTGGGCCCCAATATTATTCCGGTTATTGGACACCTGTTTCGTCGGCATTAAATATGCGACTGGGGTCGTCTTTTATATCCAATGCTTGTTCTTCTGTTAAAAACTCTTCGAGTTCCTTGAACCAAGCTCTGATAGCTTGTTCAGTAACTGCGGCTCTGCCTTTGGATATAATCTCCGCATTCCTTTTTGTAATCTCAGGATGCCTTTTTAAGAATAAACTAAGCCACTTTTTTCCTGGTCTATTCCCGGTAAACTTATTTTTCCTATTATTAGTGGTCATAAAATTTTCAACAGTATCGAAAACTTCTTCTGGGTGCATTGGAAAACCTAATTTAGCTTTATTTATAATCCAGTCAGAAATCTTAGCTTCTTCATCTACAGTAAGCTCGGACTGAGGGCCCATTTTTCTTTGCAAAGGTACCTTGTTTGTGATTTTATTATGTAAAGTCGATTTTGGTATCTTGTACACATTACTTGCTTTATTGATACTTAGTTCTCCATTAGCAATTGACTTAAGAGCTGCTTCAAGTGCTTGTTGACTGTATTGAAATCTATTGTACTTCTTTTTGTGATCCATGGTAATCTAAATGGACAAGAGAAAAATGAACAATTTTAAACGATTGCCATATTATTTTACTACCTGTAGGTAAGTACCTACTTACCTACAGGTAGAAATACCAAATTTCTTGAGAAATCTGTCTTAAAATATGAAGTGTTCATTCACTGGATTTTATGAACCAGTAAATGAACATACCTGTCCCAATACTGGCCAAAAGATCGGAAATCTATTTAAGAAATAGCTCCCAAAACATGAACCTTATAGCATTAGCGTAAGTTATGTTTTTCAACCAAAACGTGATTTTTACGATTACCCTGTGAATGAACACCTGTTCATTCACTGGAATTTAAACGATTTTTTGATGCAATGCTGGGACACTTAATAATTTAATATAACTGACAAAAATCGCAAATAAATGGATTTGAAACACAATATTAAACTACTATCCTACGATAATAAACAAATAACCCATCAAAAATACCGTTATTTACATTACAATGTCAAATCAAAAAAGATTCCACTTACCTCAGTCCTTAACTCTAGCCCGAACAAGTAAAAATTTCACTATCGACTTAAACTTTAACCACTCGCCATTTTGAAATGAATTATGACATTAAACGTGAATGTGACCACTTAAATGGGAAATAGAGTTGCAATTATGAAAAAAAATACTACACATGGTAGAAACGTTCAGATTTCTTATTTTTTGGATAATCAACGATGTTTACCAAAGGACCGCTGATATATGGTTAGGTAACCGTTTGTTTTGTTGTTTTTAGATGAATTAAGTGTTAATTGATGAACCCCATTCTGTTTTGAATTGCTTGCATACCCGCTCGCTTGCTTTCGATTGCAAAAAAACCGTCGAGCTTTGCTCATGAAATTTGACATAATACACTCGGCGCGACCTCATTAGCCATGTATTAGCCGTGTGGTATCCGGCAGAGTAGAATAGAACCAACCCATTACACTCACGGGTGTCGTATAAGGCGACTAATGTCTGAGGCAGAACACCTTGCGCCTACGTAGACCAGAGAATGGGCAGCAGCGTTTTCTGTTAGTCTTTCATCACTGCGATCTCCAATCCGCCTGCCAAGCGTGGAGATTACGGCAAATTCCTCCCATCATGGGTGAGGCTTATGTCCAGCAGTAGACGTTATGGGCTGTTGTAGTAGTAGTAGACCGCCCTCATTGTAACTTGATTTACAATCGATCCAAGTGGCGTAGCGTAATTTTGTTTACTGTTTTGTGTAGATAATAAGATAAGAACAAAAGTAACGTTTATTATTTTGACAAAAGTTGTGTGTATAATATTTTCTACGAGATTTAAGTCAAGGTCGAGTAAATTTTTCCGGTTTCAGTTGAATAACGTAAAATTGTGAGAAAAATTGCGCGATAGGTATATTATTTTTCATCACTTTTATAAACTAGAATAGTTATTTGTAATATTGAACGAGGAACAATAACGATTGTCGTAGAAAATCTTCTTATAAAAAATAAAAGAATCCGCCTGCCATTGTACAATTCACCACTAAAACTAGATGGACAATCATGGCCGTTTTGCACATCAACTATAAAACCTAGAACAAAAATATACCTATGTTAAGAAAGGCCAGTTTATTAGCTTTAAAAACAATATGAAAAAAAATTCACAAGTCTATAAACTCCTGAGGTATGTGGCAAAAAACCCAAAGGCAGATTTCTTTTTGAAGAAAAAGATAGCGATTTCAAACTAAAATTTCTACGACATTACGCTCTCACTTATCCAGTTGCAATAATGTAATGGATAGATCTAATCCCATAGTTTATTTCTAAGGCTAAAAACGAATAAATATTGTTAGATTTATAATAAATTTAAAACTAATACTAACGACGACTTTCAGTCCAAAAACTCGCAACAACCATAAACGAGCCCCAAAAATTGCAAGATGGCGGCTGTCGAAGCTAGGGTTGCGCCTTACCAAATAATTTATTTTACATACCGGTTTAGAATAAAACTCCAATAAATGTAAAAAAACTGTTTTAATAATATTACAGGACTTTAAAAAATAAGTAATAATTTAATAATTTTAATTAAAAAAAAAAAACAAAAAACTGTCTTATTTTTGTGGAGCTCAGCAGCCAATATTGATATTACTTTTAATAATAAATTGTTTATTAATAAAAAAAAATAATGTAAATAAAATAAACGAATATGAAAAAGCCGCATGCTATTTGTGCCAACCCTATGCAGTGAAACTTACTTTGCTTTCTGGTAACCATTGCTACCAGAGCAGTATTTAGTGACAACAGAAGTACTTGTCACCAATATTCATGTAATCCAGCACATCTACAAGATATTATATGACTATTTTACCTTTTAAGATTAAAATTATGTCTAAACTTTATTATTTCACACATAGTTTCCCGCAGTTGTAAGGAATAACGATAAATTACCACTTTAAAATACGTAACCAAACAACGTCACTGACTACGCGTTCGACTCTTACGATTTATCACATTTCACATAAACTATCATTGAATAAAACACTGAAATATTATAATACAGGTTTTCTAAATCAATTTGGTGCCTTAACTTTAGTAAAAACCAATAAATTAGAATACTTACGGCATTTTTTCTTGGAGCACAACAGAGCACACACTGACACCGATCACAAAAAAACACAAAATGTCGTCTATAAATTTCATTTAATAATTTAAAAAAAAAATCGCGGTATTATGTTGCAAACTTGCTTCGAAATGCACGATAATCTATTAGACTTTGATTTAAAGGCGTTTTGAAAGGACTTTACTGGCTTTAAAATAGAGTTTATAGTCGTTTAATAAAAAACAATTTTGGTAGCTATAGTTACCAAGAGCAAAGTTCGAGTTTGGATTTTGGTAGCTCTAAAAAAACTTTAAAAGCAAGCGAGCGGATACGAAATAAGTGGAATTTGTTTACATTTTGTCTGACATTATTTTGGTATAGCGCGCTAGATTAATGATGATACTTGAGTGGCGTACTTTGCAATAATTATGTAAATTAAAATTCGATATCTACATAAAATGCAGCCCAAAATGTAGGCTCGATCGACATAAAGGTACAGTTGAGAGGTTATATTGATGTTTTACTTTTAATATTGATAGAGGTTTAATCAAATGTTTCGTCTTTATAGTAAACAGCTGAGCGCGCATTCCAATAAATTACGGAGGAGGATTGGAAGAATTCATGCCAACATGTAATTAAAATTGAAAAAGATTATTATGAGCGGGAACTAACTATGTACGAAGACATGGAGTGAATAGTGATAAACCTCGAAGACGATAGAAGTTCCTCTGAATCGGAGAACGATTCAGACGAATATGTGGCTAACTCTAGCCAAGACTCGGATGACATGGATGGGGTGGAATATTTGGAGGAAAACATATCAGATTAAATTACAATATCATTCTAGCTACGTCTTTTTTTAATCCCAGAAAATTTTAAAAACACAGTATTACTCGCATATATTTATTTTTAGGCAGTTACATGTGGAGAATAATTGAACAAGAATTCAATTAAATGATACTGATTATAATAAATAATTTATATGTATAAAAAAATAGTAACAAAAGTATCAAGACGATAGGTTGGTACGCTATACGGTCACAGCGGGTTGCCATATGAACAGCACAGTGGCGGCCCCCGGATTTTCTACTCTTTTTTGCCAAGCTGTAGTCAATGACGATTTTTTGGTAATTATTTTTATCAATATGTGTTTAGCTATTGTATTAAAAGATTATTACGATTGCTTACTAAATAGCTTAATTTTAAATTATACTACTCTGTCAAGAAAGTACCGGGAAAAGATCAATAAAACACAAAATATTAGTTATTTATCCAAATTTATTTTATCACCTTCAAAGTATGCTCCTTCAGAACCGACACACTTACGCCAACTAATAATCCAATCATAAAAATATGTTTTAAATGCTTATTCCAGAATTGAGTTCAGTTCTCGCCGCGAATTCTCCTTTATGTCTTCTACTGAATGAAAACGGGTGCCACGAAGTGGTAATTTGAGTTTAGGAAAAATAAAGAAGTCGGCTGGAGCCATATCTGGTGAATAAGGTGGTTGCTCGATGGTATTTGTTGAGTTTTGGTCAAAAAATCGTTCACAACTGTGCGAAGGCGCATTATCGTGGTGCAAAATCCAAAAATTTTCTTTCCACAAATCTGGCCCTTTTATCTAATTTGCTCTCTTAAGGTTGAACTGCGCAACATATTTTCCATACAAATTTCGGGGGGCTATTACTCCACTGTTTGACATGGTACATCTAAAGTTAAACATGATATCGTTTTGTCTCATTATTAATTGTGTCTGTGCGGAATCAGAATAGTAAAATAAAAAGCCATTCAAAAGTTACGAGCTACCAAAGATTCATTTTTATTGACAAATTTAACGTAACTTTGGGCGTAAATTAGTAATAAAAGAAGTGTCAAATTTCCAAAATAAAGTCCGTACCGACACAGCACAATTATTGAAAAATTCAATAAATTTTATTTGATAATGATTTATGCAGTGGTTTTTTCTTAAAATTCGATTTCCCAAAAGCCTTTTCATATTTTTTTACGCGCGCCTTTTACTATGAATTTTCGTGCATCTCACTGAATAATGTTTCCCCCGGTGCGGTGCGGGAGGGGGACACGCGATATTGACATGTCCTTCGTTTGATAGAAGAACAAGACCTATATTTCTGTCCTTGTCATTTCATGCATGACGTCAGTGACGTGTCATTTGTTTTTCGCTGAAGTTGAAGGGCCTGTGCATTTTTATTGCACTCCTATAATGTGTGTGTTTCGATGGCGCGACCACGGTGTTTTTTTTTAACTATGGCAAGATTTTGTAAAAAAATTAATTTAAAATTAAATTAATTAATTAATTTCAATTTTAAATTTCACATTCAAAACATTTTGAAGGTTATAAGCGATACCGTACGTATGCTCCTGAAATATAAACCTAGGATTTTTTATATTTTTTTTTTTAAATTGGGGAAATTTGAACCACATACATACATATTTTTACAAAATCATGGGCATAGTTATTTTAAAAAAAAACGCCGTGGTCGCGCCATCGAAACGCACACCCTATAATATGGTGTAGCGACCTACTTATTTAGAAACTTTATATACATAAAACCTTCACGATATAATTTTTACTTTTCTTCTGATCTGTCACTTCTCTGTCTTGTATTGATTAAATTTATATAGAATTATGAAAATTTTTAATTTAATTTAGATAGTGTACAACAACCACTAAATTGGTGACCCCGACTTGATACGCCGTGAAAAGGAAATCCTAAACTTTATCCACAGTACCACGATGACAATATAAAGCAGTCGTCTGCCGACCAACGTCCAGACTCTGCTGGCTTCACAGCCATTTTATTTCTCTCGAGGGATTAGCAGACCTGGCGGAAAGCGTCCAGGACATCGTGACCCCAGGCCAACAATAACAAACAATATAGTTATACAATTTTATTGTTGCCACTAATCTAGCGAATTGTGTAGTGACGATGACGTTATAAGTTGATAGTAAATGTTTATTTTATTATTTTTAGCGCATTTAAATAAAAGGTCAGACGAAAGTATTATATAACTTCATTTTTGTTCGGGACGCTGAGTGTGTGCGTACGAACTAGACGCGCGTGAAGACTAGCGCCTAACTACTCATCACTGATACTATCTCTGTCGGGCACGATGCCAGGTGAGACAGCGTGCTTTTTGGCCACGCCCACCAATGAGTTCGAGCCCGTGTGATGTGTCACCTTAAACGCTGCATAACGTCCGAATAATATTTTTTATTTACCGTTTGACCTTCCGGCAAGATTGTCAGTCACTATTTCTTTCACTTTTGCGATGTTAACTTCAGTTGCAGACGTTGATGGCCTATCAGAACGAGGCAAATCTTCCATCACACCTTGACTGCTTTTGAACGCTTTGTACCACTCATAAGCGCGTGTTTTTGATAAAGTCGATTCACTGTAAGCCTTCTGTAACATTTTCAGAGACTCCGAACTCGAAATTCCATTGGCGATGCAAAATTTAAGACAAACTTTTGGTCCGATATTTTTATCCATTAAGAAATTCGCAATACACACTAGATATGATAGAACTAAAATCAGTACTTACTGTATTTAATCTAATTAACAGATGTAACTCAAACTCCGCGCCAAAATGGAAAACAGTTGTGCTAATCTAACAACAACAAAAAAAAAAACAAAAAAAAATTAGGAACCATAAACAAATCATCCATTCCCGATACTTTTTTGACTGAATGTATTTATAAAATTCTTTACGCACTCATAAATCATAAATCTAAACTCACATGCACTAAAATATAAAGTAACAGAGTGGCTGCTCCTTAAGGATTACTCTTACACAGAGTCTTTACTTACCTATCTTGTATAATACACTCACACACACACACACCTACACCTACACACATACATACACTCACACCTACACACACACACACACCACCCAACACACAAACACACAACATACAATTCTACTCTTTTATACCATACAGCAGAATGACCAGTCCACTTGAGATATAAGTTTTTGTTGATAAGTGACCGTAAACTACCTCTTATAATACAGGTAGGTATACCCTAGCTTAAGAGGTAGAGTATTATTCTTGTACAAAATTTGCAACATAAACTATAAATGTATACGTACACACATCAAAAGTATCTAGGGATCAACATATATTTTTGCAATAACTTTTCTCCTGATTGATATTAATTAAAATTTTCTTTAAGGATTCATCAAATAAAGTGTTTTCGTTTGTCACAGTAACGATAAACCAAGTCACCTTTGCATTAATAAAGAAATTTGCCATTTTCCTAATAAAGGGATTTTTGACATTTGAACCACTAACATTAAAGTTCGAAAAAAAGACTGAAATAACAGTTTTCTTTAAAATTTTATTGGGTAACTTAAACAATTAATAATCCGTGTTTCTACCGCGAACACTAACAACACAAGAACATCGGTTTGGCATACTCAAAATGAGTTCATCCAAATCACGCTGTGGAATGGCCGCCCATGTTCGTTGCAACAACAAAAAAAGGTCTTCTTGCGACTGGATACCCTCCATATTCGGCAGAGCTCTTCTCTGTAGCATATCCCATGCATGCTCAATCGGGTTCAAGTCTGGCGACTGAGCAGGCCAGGGCAGGACATTGATGTTAGCTGCGGCGAGAGTCTGTCTTACAACTCTTGCGGTGTGCGGTCGTGCATTATCATGCATTAACTGAAATAAGGGACCGATTTGCACTTGTAGAGGAACGATGACGTCTGATACAATCGTCTCAGCATAAATTTGAGCGTTGAGGTTGCCTCTGATCCAAATCAACTCAGTTCTTCCGCCGATCCAAATACCCGCCCATACCATGATGGTTCCACCACTATAAGGATGGACTTCCTGGCAGGATTTTAATCGCTGTTGGCGTCCAGGGGTTCTCCAGTGTCGTATACGTCTTGTATCCGGTCTCATACCAAAACGAGACTCATCAGAAAAGCACACGAAACGCCATTGTTCTTCTGCCCAATTTCTGTGTTCAAGAGCCCATTGATATCGAATCCTACGATTGTGCATTGCTATAGGTGGTACCCGTAGCGGTCTTCGGGAATGAAGGTTCACTTCATGCAAGCGGTTTCTGACTGTTTGGTCGCTAATTAAGTTCCCTGAAGAGTGATGAAGCCTCACGGCTAACATCATGGCGGTTATTGTTGGAGCTCTTCGAGTTAAGATTTGAATGTATCGGTCTTGTCTCCGTGTGGTGCAGCGATACCGTCCTCCATGGCGCTCAGCCACGGTACCAGTGCTTCGGTAACGTGTCCAAAGTCGACTGATAACACTCTGACTTGTATTCAGAGCTAAAGCTACAGTACGTTGCCGGGAACCAGCTTCTATCATTCCCACGGCTCTGAGCATTTCTTCCCTGCTTAAATGACGTCGCCGCTCCATAATAACGTTGGTTTTAATCAGTAGTAGGGAAACAGTAGCACTAATAATGTCTTCAATGCGTTGTATGTTTTTATAGGGAAAATATTGACAGCTTATTTTCATCTTTTACTCGAATTTGATTGAGAGTTCCTGATTCAAATTATGAAATGCACCAAAAAGGATCCATATAAATTTATAAAATCATAAATTTATTACAAAGCCACATCTCAATCTCAAGAAATCCGCATAAAAATGCTTGATCCCTAGACATTTTTTAATGTGTGTATTTCTTAACCAAATATTAAGCTGTATTTCAAACTCTGTATGTGTTTTGGATAAATAAAGATTATTATTAGATTAGACTCATGGATATGTCCTGGCCGACTACACTTGTCAGATGAGATGATGGCCACAAAACGAATATTTAAAAATTAAGAAAAGGAAGACTACCTACTTTGAAAACGAGCTGACGAACCGCTGGAGGCAGTCTACCATGGAATCTGAGATATATATTACCCAGGGGATTCCACTAAAGATTCCGCCTGGACCTCTACTCCCGATCTTCTGAAGCTGTCTTGCTACTTGTCTCGCAAAACTAACCTGACGTCTATACTGCCTTACTACAGAGCTGACCTGGTGGACTCTGAGATCTGCACGACGCCCTTCCTGCAGAGGTTTCCTGAAGCTGAACCTCGAAGTTGCCCAGGTATTGACCTGCTACCCTGACGCCTGTTCCCGTCTCTCCTACAGTGCTGAACTGATTCCTAACCAACCAAGTGCGTGAACTATAAAACTATCCTAGAGTGCGTGCTAGGTAGGTTTTTCATAATTAGCTGTATTGTTTTGTCCACTTGTAAATCTTCCCCTAACTCGAACCCACTCAATTCTTTCAAAATTCTAAAAAAAACTAGCACTAGTATCTATTTCTTTTTGGATTTATTTGGCTTAGTCTTTTGAATATTAACTAACTTATTTTTCTTCTTCAGCTCTCCTCTTGAAGACTCCTTCACGAGTCGACTCAACACTTCTTCGTACTGAACATCATCTTATACTACATCCACACAGGCATCCCTCTATCGAATGGTAATTGGCATCCATTCTTCGCTTGTGAGTGTTCTTAAAACCATTCGTGGTCACTTACAAGTTGGGGTTTGGCTTACTCTACGACGTACTATTGGAGAATATCTCGTAGTCGTTTCCTCCCACACTTTACTCTATACCAATACATCACTACACTGCATACCACATACTTGCACACCACTGCGTTTACCTACTGGTAATCGTACTCAGTCTTCGCTTGGCGTGTTTTTAAAACCAATTCGTGGTTATATTAAGGGACTGAGACACTTCACGACATCTGCAGGACAATATCTTTGCAGTCGTTTATACAAACCTATACATCTACATAACTCCTATTACAATACTTCACTATCCTCCTAAACACTTAAATAGTATATTTATACTTATATCATCTGGGAATCATACCGAACTATTGCCGAACTACGTTTAGTAACGTGGGCTCTCAAAATCAGTGTTGCCGTTGGGACAATCTAGTTTGTGGCTACATGTAAGAAAAAAGTTGCCAGTTTTGTAAATAAATCTCTTTCAAAATTCCGCTAGAAGTGGCTAAAGTACTTTTGGCCAGCTACTGCTATCCTATTACTATTGTTATGTATTACAATATAGCCAAGGGGGATAAATGTTTTTTTTTTTTTTTAATAGTGTTAAACATTTAATAGAAGCTGACTAAAATAAAGTGTACCCACAGTTAGCGAAAATTGTCAATTTTTTAGATTAAATTTAAAAATCAATTTCAAAGTCTACAATGTCATCTGGAGATTTTGTAATTTCTTCGTCAATGGATGGTATTTCACTTTGTTTTACCGATTTGACCGTTTTTGTGACTTTGTTTCAAACTTCAGGTGACAAAACATAATAATTATACAATAGACTTCTTAAGTAATAAAAGTAGGTTTAACAATCTAAAAATCAGCCAGAAGTAGCTAGATTTATTTTGGTGGCTAAAATGGTTTTCTTTTTGGCTAAAACCGTTGAAAATCCGCTAGATCTAGCCACAAAGTGGCTAAAACGGCAACACTGCTCAAAATATTTATCGACTTGTTATTTGACATCGGTTGCTAGGTAATAGGCCATGGAGTATAGGCATGGAGTACTAGTCTTTTTCCGCGGTGGCAAAAATAGGTACTAAAGTTTATCAAACATTGCGGTGGCAAAAATAGGTACTAAACTTTATGTTTTAGTTCCGAATTTTACCACCATCATAAATAATTTTTCATTGGTTTACGACTTTTAATTTCTTTATACTCTGTGTCTTATCGTTGTGTTCACGGAAGAACCGGTACAACTAGAAAATATGTTGCAAGAGCTTGCGAAGGAAAGCAGGAAAGTAGGTCTGACAATGAATGCTGCCAAAACCAAAATCCTAACAAACGGTTCAGAAACACAAATAATTGTTGATGGGCAAGGAATAGAATACGTTAAAGAATACATCTACTTAGGACAATCCATTTCATTTGAAGACTAGTTAGTAATGTAATGCTCGTAATGTAATGACAATAAGGTAATGTAATGTTGATATTGTATGGTTGATAATTCATGTAATATTATAAATATAATGCTAATACGATTTGTTGCAACTACGATTAATTAAGTTTATATATTCTGTGTATTTATGGTAGAATTAAAGGCTTTTTATTTATATTTATTTTATATATATACTCTGTGTCTTACTCTTAAATTTTTAAACAGTTTTGAACCGTGTCCAACACTCAGATCCTCTTGACGTTTTACTCGGAGCTTACCGACTACTGTATTGCGGGAGCTGCCCTGACGTTTACTCGGAGCATACTTACTGCTGCCCTTGACTTTTTACTCGGAGCTTACCGACTACTGTATTACGGGAGCTGCCCTGACGTCTACTCGGAGTTTACTGACTGCGGTGTTGCGATTATGACCTGACTCCTCTTTCCCTCCTTCCCTTTTAAACTCCTTAAGTATTTCAAGTACAAATCCTCCTTCAGAAATTTAGATCCTGTTGACTCCACGTTTATACTCTTTTACACTCTTTTGCTATCCCTATACTGATACTTTTGCTATTTTCGTATTATACTTACGACTCATCTCTTTCTTCTTTCCTTCCTCTATAGTACAGTTATTTTTTATTTGTTTATATTTTTTCAAGGACAATTCATTCTGATCTCGTTGTTGTGTCTTTCCAGTTTCTCTGTTAATAACCTGCCACACAGTTTTTATTTTATTATTAGAAATACCAATTTTGTTAAATATTATTTGTGATTTTGCTTGAGCGCAGCCTTTTTGCATATTTTTGAATAGTTTCTAACATAAGTATGGGAAACTTGATCTGAAGTTAAAGATTTTTTTGAAGTGATATAAATTGTATAAATTATCTCTGGTTTTTCTTATTCCCGCAGTGGCACATTCACTAAATTTTGATTTAGAATTGACTTTAACTGTTTTCAAAGGACATGTTTTATTGAATTCTTGGCAAATATTGAAAAAAATATAGAAAATAATGTGCCGTAGTAAAGATTGGGGTCTTTTGAATCAAAACTAGCGATAGAAAGGTTGCTAAGAACATTATTATTTAAAGATTTTTATTTATTTTTAGTAAGAGGTCTTTGGAGAGAAATCAAAAGATACGAGTTCACCAGTATGGTCTGACCTAACGCCACTAATTAAGAAATAATTTTTAACGTTACAATTAGTAAATACAATATTTAAGCATGAAGCTGAAGTTGCCGTTATTCTAGTTGCTTCATTCGAATCATTCACCATAATTATGGTCTTATGGGTAATCCAAAAATTTGTTCGAGGCCTTTCCAAAATATATCATTAGACCTTATGGGTCCTTCGCCTATGACGAGACAGCGTAATCAATATATTCTCATAATTACGTGTTCATTTTCAAAATACTGCCTTATTTTTCCTGTTAAACGTGCTACAGCTGCTAATATTATACAATATCTTGAAAACTTTGTATTTTTAGTTCATGGTGTACCACAAACTATTATTATGGACAACGGCTCACAATTTCAATCATGAATTTCATTTTTTTTTTAAATAAGTTTAGTTCCCTTTATATTTTATTCGCCTAAATATTGCCCACAAGTAAATCTAACAGAACGTTATAATAGAACAATTATCACAGTTAGTCGGAGATGATCACCGTTCATGGGACATTCCGTTACAAAAAATTCAATTAGCATTACTCAATTAACTCAGTAAATGCTGCGACAGGGTTCTCCCCATCTTTTCTGGTCTTTGGCCGTGAAGTCATTACATGTGGTTTACTTTATTCTAGTTGTAAGAATCTAGACGAAATAATCTTCCTTCCTCGGGATATTTATGCCGCTAACATACGGTTATTATCTGTCATCTTCGATAAAGTACAGATTGCACTATACTACTCTGTCAAGAAAGTACCGGGAAAAGATCAATAATACACAAAATGTCTGTTATTCATCCAAATTTATTTTATCACCTTCAAAGTATGCTCCTTTAGAAACGATACACTTGCGCCAACGAATAATCCATTCATCAAAACATTTTTTAAACGCTGCTTCCGGAATTGAGTTCAGTTCTCGCCGCGAATTCTCCTTTATGTCTTCTATCGATTGAAAACGGGTGCCACGAAGTGGTAATTTGAGTTTAGGAAAAAGAAAAAAGTCAGCAGGAGCCATATCTGGTGAATATGGTGGTTGCTGGATGGTATTTGTTGAGTGTTTGGTCAAAAATTCGTTCACAATGATAGCCTTGTGCGAAGGCGCATTGTCGTGGTGCAAAATCCAAGAATTTTCTTTCCACAAATCTGGCCTTTTTCGTCGAATTTGCTCTCTTAAACGCCGCATAACGCTCAAATAATATTCTTTATTTACCGTTAGACCTTCCGGTAAGAATTCAGAGTGCACAACACCGCGATAGACAAAGAAAACAGTCAACATGACTTTGACTTTTGATCGACTTTGGCGTGGTTTTTTCGGTTTCGGTTCAGTTGGAAGGCGCCACTCCGAAGCTTGTTGACTAGTTTGCATGTCAAACTCGTAAACCCACGTCTCGTCACCAGTAACAATGCGTTTCATGAATGTTGGGTCTGTTGAAGCTTATTTCAATAGGTTTAGAAGTACAAACAAACATACAGTCCACGTTTCTTTATAGTAGTACTGGCTGGCCGCCGACCGTATTAAATATGATGTTTTAATATTTTAGTTAGTTGCCAATAAACCTCATCAAAGACAGACGCTTGTTTCATTGAGCAAACTCCTCGCCAAACCAAATTGAACCCTAACATACACAACATAATGGTCATAATCGAGCCGGATCATTAGTGAAGTTAATATAGAAAAAACAACATTCCATCAGAGATAAGAAGCCGGCGAGTGAATCGTTAAGCGTAAACAAAGTAATTAGCAGTGATTTTAACAAAAAACACGTTGTTTCCTCAAGTTTGCATCGTATTTGTGTATAATATTGAAGATTTACATAAATAACAGTGAAATATGTCTAAGACGGCCGAAGAAGCACTTGGTATATTAGAAGATACGGCAGAATTACTGAAGAAAACACAAACAAACTTACGAAAATGTCCTAAACAACGTTTGACAAAAGGTTACATTCAATCTAGAATTCAGTGCCTCGAAGAATACTGGAAAACATTCAACGGTGCGCATCAAGACTTAGCGAGGATGACACCTAGAGATAAACGTAATTTGTTGCCGTATTTCGTAAATGAAGAGTTTTTTATTTATGAAGATCTTTATTTGTGTTTGTTGTTACGCGATATGTTAGAAAAGGTAACAACCAAATCATCGCAAGCGATGAACATCGATAACGCGGACGAAGATAACCAACAAACACAGGTGAGACTGCCATGTATAACGATACCTACGTTTTCTGGAACCTATGAAGACTGGCCTGCGTTTAAAGATTTATATGTTTCGTTAGTGCATGACAACAAAGCACTAAGCAACGTTCAAAAATTGCATTACTTGAAAACTAGCATAAGCGGTGAAGCAGCAACCTTACTTAAACATATACAAGTAACTGAAAGTAACTATTTACAAGCATGGGTAACATTGAAGAATCGTTACGGCAATAGAAGATTGATAGTTAATTTAATGTTGAAGAGATTAGTTTACCAAAAAAAGGCGAACACTCAATCAGCCAGTCAACTGAAGTCAATTTTAGATACAACTTCTGAAATTTTAGACAACCTTAAAAACTCCAACGTGAACACCGACTCCTGGGATCCTATAATCATTTTTCTGGTCGTACAGAAGCTGGACCCGGAATCTCACAAGGACTGGGAAGAGTACGCCTACAAAAGCAACTCAGAGGATTTACCTACGTGGAATGAATTGAAGACATTCCTAAATGGCAAATTTCGTGCATTAGAATTAATTACACCCTCTTCAACGTCAGCTACTCGTGAAAAACCTTCTAAAGAACGCAGTACATTCCATGTTTCAACTAATGAGAAGGAACACACTTGTATAATGTGTAAAGAAAATCATACCCTGTCTCATTGCAAATTGTTTGCGAAGATGCAACCTTCAGAACGATTTGATTGTGTAAAGAATAACAAGCTCTGTTTTAACTGCCTGGCATCAGGACATTCGGTATTCAAATGCCGTGTTCCAATGTCCTGTCGCATGTGTAAAAGACGCCATCATAGTCTCATACATCTAACAAAGAAGATGGATACATCGGCATCGTCTGAAGCTGTACAACCGACGCCGACAATATCAACTCAAGCAGATGTAGAAGAAAAGGTGCAAGTTAATACAATGATTGCGTCTTACTACAATGTCAGAAAAGATATAGGAATGTTAGCAACCGCAATGGTGATAGTAAAGAGTGAACAAGGACACACCATTGTGCTCAAGGCACTCATAGATCCAGGGTCACAAGCCTGCTTTATTAGCGAGAAGGCGGCACAACTACTAAAACTAAAAAGGCAGGTGACTAATTGCATAATTACTGGAATGGAATCCATGAAGGTAGCTGTCAAGCATGAAGTGAAAATAAAAGTTTTATCTCGATGGGAATCAAATTTTGCACTACCTATTCAAGCCTACGTGATGAACAAGCACTTGACAGTACAATTACCTGCAAAAACATGGTCTACAAGCAAATGGCCACACTTGGCACATCTAGACTTAGCAGACCCAAAGTATGGAGTATCAGGAAACATTGATCTGCTTCTAGACGTCAAGGGATATGCAAAGATACTACAAGATGGTTTAATCAAGGGTCCACCGGGGTCACCTATAGGTCAGAAAACCAACCTCGGCTGGATAATATTCGGTGAAATAAACTTAAAAACTAACACAAAAGAAAAATGTTTAATGGCGATAAATGAACAAGTCGATGTGAAAGAACTGTTGAAGACTATGTGGGAGTTAGAAACCGATACAAAAAGGAAATTTACTAAACAGGAGTTGCTATGCGAAGAAATTTATGAAAAAACACATACAAGAAACAATGAAGGGCGCTACATAGTAAAATTACCCTTTAAAAACGACAACTTAAAATCCCCCGACGGAAAGACAAGAGAGATAGCATTAAACAGATTTCTGCAACTGGAGAAAAGACTAAACAAAAATCCCGATCTGAAAGAAAAATACAAAAAGGTTATTGAAGAATACATAAACTTAAAACACATAGAAGAAGTACCAAAACAAGAAATAAATACAAAAAGGTCTGTCTACTTACCCCACCACGCAGTAGTCAGGAACGATAAAGAAAGCACGAAGACTCGCGTCGTTTTTGACGCTTCCTGCAAGGGTTACAATGGAGTTTCCCTAAACGACGAATTACTGGCAGGTCCTGTTCTACAAGACGACTTGCGAAGCCTAATAGTAAGATGGCGAACACACGCAGTGTGTTTTGTTTCTGACATACAAAAAATGTACCGAATGATATTGGTAGCCCAGGAAGACACCGATTACCAGAGAATACTGTGGCGAAACGACTCGTCTGAAATCATTAAAGATTTAAGACTCTTGACTGTTACCTTCGGGACGGCGTCAGCACCATATTTAGCGGTAAAAACACTTATGCAACTTGCTAAAGATGAAGGTGCCAACTATCCTGAAGCTGCTAGGGTGTTACAAGAAGATTTGTATGTTGATGACGTTATGTCAGGATGTGACAATTTAGAGCAAGCTATTCAAATAAGCAAAGACTTGAAGAATTTATTACAACGAGGCGGCTTTCAGCTAAAGAAGTGGTCGTCAAATAACGTAGATTTTTTAAAATCTATAGATCCAGAGGATAGATCTATCAATGCACATTTAGATCTAAATATAGATGGTACCATGAAAGCTTTAGGTGTACAATGGAACTTAGGCAGCGATCAATTCGAATACCAACTAAACCTAGTGCCTCTTCCTGCGGTCGTTACGAAGCGAAGTATACTGTCAGATGTACAAAAGCTCTTTGACCCGCTCGGTTGGATAGCGCCATGCATCGTGCAAGCAAAAATTTTGATTCAGAAGCTCTGGCAAACTAAGGTTGATTGGGATCAAGAAATTACTCCAGCTGTGAGAGAAGAGTGGAAAACTATCCGAGACGATATTGCCAACGTCAATGCAATTAGAATAGATCGATGGATGGGCACGTACAGTCTAAAGAAGAACAGCATACAAATCCATGGTTTTAGTGATGCATCGATGAGAGCATACGCAGCTGTTGTGTACTGTCGCGTACATTACTTGGATGGTGCAGTCAAAACATCATTGATTGCAGCAAGAACTCGTGTTGCTCCGTTGAAGACAGTGTCGTTACCGCGACTTGAATTGTGTGGGGCTGTTCTGGTGTCAAGACTGTTAAAACAAATTTCAACAGCAATGAAGATCCCATTAGCTAATGTTTTTGCTTGGACTGATTCCTCAATAGTTATTGCTTGGCTACAAAAAGAGCCTAGCAGATGGAAGACCTTTGTTGCCAATAGAACCGTGGAAATAACTGGCAACGTCCCGAAAGAACAATGGTACCACGTACAATCGCAAGAGAACCCCGCTGATATAGCGTCGAGAGGTGCACTAGTATTAGAGTTGAAAACATGCGACTTATGGTGGAAAGGGCCCGAATGGCTTTCAAAAGGAAATATTTATTTTACCAAACCAGAAACCATATCTACAGAACTAGAAAAGAGGACAACTATACAAACCTTTACGATGACCAAAAACGAAGAAGACGAGAGAAGATTAACAGAACAATTTGAAAAATACAACTCGTTGAAGGAATTAATTAGAAGTATTGCATTCTGTAGGAGATTTTTAAAACAAAAAACGTTAAAAGAAGGCATAGATACTGCTTTGACAACAGAAGAATTAGATGGTACATTAAACATATGCATAAAAAAGGTACAAAATGAAGAATATGCAGAAGAAATTGAGTCTCTAAGAAAGGGTAAACAGGTTAAAAGAACTAGTACATTAAAAACTTTAGATCCGTACTTAGATGAGAAACAGATGCTTCGGGTTGGCGGACGCCTAAGACACGCGAACATAGCGGATCAAAGCAAGCACCCAATCATATTGGGTCATAGAAACAAACTTACTTCTTTGATCATTGCCGATGCACACTCAAGAACCCTACACGGAGGAATCCAATTAATGTTGAGCTTTTAAAGATCTAAGTATTGGATAACGCGAGCTAAAGGACAAGTCAAACAATATGTTCACCGATGCTTAGTATGTGCCAAACAGAATGCGACTGCAAGAACGCAAGTAATGGGTGATTTGCCAAAGGTTCGTGTGACACCAGCTCGACCGTTTCTGCATTCTGGTGTAGATTTTGCTGGACCATTACAAGTTCTATGGAGCAAGGGAAGAGGAGTCAAGGCACACAAGGCGTACATATCGATCTTCATATGTATGGCTACCAAGGCCGTACATTTGGAGTTAGTCGGAGATATGACGTCAGAGGCGTTCATCGGCGCATATAAAAGATTCTGTGCGAGAAGAGGCAAGTGTGCACATTTATGGAGTGACCAGGGGAGAAACTTCATCGGAGCAAATAAAGAGCTGGTAGCCATGTGGAAGGAAGCAAGCTTGGAGTTCTCTGGAGCAATCGCAGACACGCTTGCATGTGATGGCACACAATGGCATTTCATTCCTGCATACAGCCCAAACTTCGGCGGCCTCTGGGAGGCTGGAGTAAAATCAACGAAGTACCACTTAAAACGGATACTAACTAGCAATTTAACTTTCGAGGAGATGTCGACAGTGCTGTGTGAAATAGAGGCTTGCTTGAACTCGAGGCCGTTGTGCCCCCAAGATGATTTGGATAATGTGAATATCGAGCCATTAACACCTGGGCACTTTTTAATTGGAGAGGCACCCATTATCGTACCTAGCCCAAATTTACAAAACTTGAAGGTGCACACGTTATCACGATGGCAATATGTCCAAAAGTTGTTGCATGATTTTTGGTCTAGATGGCAACAGGAATATTTATCTAGACTACAACAACGTCCAAAATGGCTGAAACGAGAAAAGGAGTTTGAAGTCGGTAATATTGTGCTAATCAAGCAGGAGAACCTTCCACCAGGGAAATGGTTACTGGGACGTATAGTGAGCAAACATCCAGGACCCGATGGGTGCACAAGAGTTTACAGTGTCAAGAGCGGTGACAGTATTGTAAAGAGAACTGTGACCAAACTCTGTCCACTGCCAATAGATAGTAAAACTGAATAGTCCAATCATTCCGTGTTTGATAATTTTGCATGTGTAATGTTAATTGCATATTTATGGATCAGTTGAAAGGACTCATATAGTCCTTTGGTGGGCGGCTTATGTTGAAGCTTATTTCAATAGGTTTAGAAGTACAAACAAACATACAGTCCACGTTTCTTTATAGTAGTACTGGCTGGCCGCCGACCGTATTAAATATGATGTTTTAATATTTTAGTTAGTTGCCAATAAACCTCATCAAAGACAGACGCTTGTTTCATTGAGCAAACTCCTCGCCAAACCAAATTGAACCCTAACATACACAACAGGGTCCGAACTGACTCGTTCTAGCATGTCCTCAGCGACTTTCATGCGATTGAGTTTTTGGAGAAAATTCAGATCTCTTGGGACTAGCCGAGCAGCAACATGTTTCATACCCAAATGATTAGTTAAAATGGTACGGATCGACTCGTGAGATACAGAAAGTTCGCCGGCTATCTCTCTCAGAGTTGAATGGGGATTTTCAGTCACTATTTTCTTCACTTTTGCGATGTTAACTTCAGTTGCAGACGTTGACGGCCTACCAGAGCGAGGCAAATCTTCCATCACATCTCGACCGCTTTTGAACGCTTTGAACCACTCATAAGCACGAGTTTTTGTCGATTCACCGTAAGCCTTCTGTAACATTTTCAGTGACTCCGAACACGAAATTCCATTGGCGATGCAAAATTTAAGACAAACTCTTTGTTCGATATTTTTGTCCATTATGAAATTCGCAATACACACTATATATGATATTACTAAAACCAGCACTGTATTTAATATAAATAACAGATGCAACTCAAACTCCGCGCCAAAATGGAAAACAGTTGTGCCAATCTAACAACTACAAATAAACAAAAATTTTTAATTTGGAACCATAAACAAATCATCCATTCCCGATACTTTTTTGACTGAATGTACATGGCTCATACAAAAAACGCCCCTCATTATAACACAAGACACAGTTTTAAGGAATTTAATATCGGTGATACCGTCTGGCGTAAAGATTACGTTCTTAGTAGTGCTGGCAACTATTTTAGTGCCAAGTTAGCTCCCAAATAAAAAGCACAGCTGTTGAAAAACTGTCACCACTTGTTTTCATTTTGGAGGATCAGTAGGCCTATTACGTATCTTTCTGATATCCAGTGACCTTCAAGCTTCGGTTGTACACCGAACTTTGATGACAACCGAGAATGTCATAATATTGGTATTACGTATCGCACTGAGTGGATATTACTTTACGGTGACTAACAGCCCGGGTACAGTGTAACGTCTTTCACGAAAGCCACTTCAAACTCAGTTGTCATCAAATTGTTGTCCATTAAGCTTACATAATCGAAATAACATAAGTGTCGATACGAAAACGTCTGTCAAAATGAGTTACGGTGACCATCAACACGATGGCAACCAATGACGTCATATTTGATCGCGACTGGTCATACATAATACGAAACTTACCTTTTGACAGTTAATTGATGGACACTGAGCCCAGTTATTATCATTTAGAGCTGTCAACAGAGATACGTTAGCCCTACAGAGCAGTGTTAGATGAAAATGGCACGACAAAGATTTTAAAGTGTAGATAATAATTATCTACTCTGTTTAGTGTAGGACTTAGAGTAAAATTTTTGAAAAATTAATTTTGGCACAAATGCAAAGTTTTTTCAATAAACATAAGTTATTACATAAAAAACAGTTCGGTTTTACAAGGGGTCGTTCAACTACTGATGCCGTGATGATGTGTTGAACTTTTAGGTCACATTTATAATGCCTGGGAGGACAAATGCGACGCTTTGGGCATTTTTTGCGATTTATCTAAAGCCTTCGATTGTGTTCTTCATAAAACATTAATCAGGAAACTACACCACTACGGAATCCGTAACGCCTCTCTGGATCTTCTTATTTCATATTTGAGTGATAGGATTCAGAGAGTTGATGTTAACGGGAAAAGATCTCCCGGATCCGTAGTAAGAATGGGGGTACCCCAGGGCTCAATTCTTGGTCCATTTTTGTTTCTTATTTATTTAAATGACTTACCTTACCTCATAAAGGATAATCATGACATAGTATTGTTTGCAGACGACACTTCTCTTTTATTTAAACTCAAACGTCACCAGTTAGTTACGGATGATGTTAATAGCGCCCTGGCAAAAGTCGTTCATTGGTTTATTTTATTTTATTTTATTTTATCAAATGGGAACAACAAACAGCTACATTATGGGATATTACAACATGATAACATAAATAACTAAATAATAATGTAGCCCACAGCGCTGTTCACAGATTACCATTAATGACTAAACCTTAAATTGCTAGGAAAAGCTGTTCATGCATGACAGTTAAAACTCATTACAATTACAAAAAAAAAAAAAAAAACTATTATTCCTACTAAATACTAAATCACAATAACATTAATTAATTTAAGAGCTTAAGTGTCTCATACAAAAGGCTTCGAAACTTTTGCACGGAGCATGTAAATATATTATCTATGTGTTCGAATTCTTTATTGTATGATGCTGCCATACGCCGAATTGGTGAACGTTCGCCAGTATTAGATCGGCAGGTACCTATTGCAAATAGTGTACCTGCACGCACTTGGCGTCTATGAACAGTTCTGGGGACAGCATAACACAGTACATTATTCAGGTCGATACAGTCAAATTTGCCATTAACAATATTATATAAAGTCATTGCTTCTAATTATTTGCGTCTGGAGCTGAGCGTCAAAAGTTTGTATTTATCGAGCAATTGGTCATAAGGCAAATACGCTCTGTGACATCTATAATACATTGCACGAAGGAATTTGCGTTGTACATTTTCTAGCATATCTATGTACTTTTTATAAAAAGGGTTCCAGATGGGCACCGCGTATTCAAGCTGTGAGCGGACTAGAGTTTTATATAGGCAGAGGTACGAAGAGGTCCGTTTAAAATCGTGAGTTGATCTCATTATAAACCCATACATCTTGTATGCTTTATTAATGATTTGTTCGATATGTAAATCCAAGCAGAGTATCAAGCAATATACCCAGGTCACGTACCGAGCTTGCTTTGTTTAGAGAGATAGGTAGTATCTCTCTATGGAGTACACAAACCTAATAATGTTTTTATTTTTGGTAAAATTTATATAGTTGCACTTGGGAATGCTTAGATGAAGCTTACTTGTGTAACAATAGTCCGTCAGTCTGTTCAAGTCCTCATGGAGAAGATAGCAATCCTGTATATTTTTAATAGGTCTGTATATCTTAAGATCATCTGCATATAACAAAAATTTTGAGTTGCGAAAGCAGTTACGAATATTATTTATAAAGATAATAAATAAAAGAGGACCGAGAATAGAACCTTGAGGGACGCCGGAGGTAACCTGGATAGCATCAGAGTGGTAACCGTTGATTACAACCCGTTGACAGCGTCTAGTGATGTAAGAAATAAACCATCGCATCAAGTTACCCCGAATGCCATTAAAGGCTATTCGGCTCAGCAGTAATTCATGATCCACCTTGTCGAAAGCTTTCTGAAAGTCCGTGTACACCGCACCAACCTGTATACGATTATCCACCTCGTCAAATAGATCGCTGGAAAAAGCCAATAAATTCGTTGTCGTTGATCACTTTTTAACAAACCCATGTTGTTGTTCTATGATAGCGTGATGTAGAACAGGGTACACTTCGTTATGGACTAGTCTTTCGAAGAACTTCGACAAGGTAGACAGAATAGAAATTGGCCGATATTGTTCAACACTACGTTTAGATCCGGCCTTGTGTACAGGTGTGATATTAGCTTGTTTCCATACCGTAGGCATGACACCTTCAGTGATGCACTTATTATAAATTATGGCTAAGGGTCTACATATAACAGTGGCAGTATTTATGAGAAAAAACGCAGACAGACCATCTGGACCTGGGCCTTTAGTTGGATCCAGTGATTTCAGTTCTGTCATTATTGTTTCCTCTTTAAAGTGAAGGTCAGAAATAATTATGTCATTAGACATTGTTTCAGAAGGTGGCTCCCATCGAGAAAGGGTAGGTGAAACAGGCTCATATACGGAAGCAAAGAAATCGGAAAACATGTTGCAAATCGATTGAGGATCGCTGGATACAACGTTGTTATATTGTACTTTTGCCGGTATACCGGGTTTGTCTTTGCGATTTGTAACATAGACCCAAAAATCTTTGATATTTTTATGAATACCATCCTCAATCGACTGAATGTATTTCGAGAAACATTTATCACAATTTTCCTTAAATAAGGCTCTGTGCTGAGAAAAAGTTTCGTAGTCTACAAGATTGCCGTACTTTTTACATTTGATCCATGATTTTTGTTTTTTTCTAAATGTGTTAATTAAAGATTTTGTGAACCAGACTGGAAAGCCAGCCGTTCTGGACGCAGATAGTGGTGTGTGCTGCTTAATAATTTCATCGATCTTATTGTAAAATGTGCTAAGTGCCTCTTCGGATCCTAAAGGGGTAAGAAGCTCCGTCCAGGCGGTATTCTGAATTTTACGGTTGATGTGCTCATAGTCAGATTTATAAAAGTTGTATTTTTGTAGTAGTCGCTTTTTCATGGGAAGAGTATCTACATTTAGACTTATATCGCAGACAAAAGGTGGATGATACGTGTCAATGGGAAGTAGAGGCAACAACGCACTCGATACCTTACATGGGTGGTTTGATATCAGTAGGTCAAGAATTTTACCATTGGTGTTTACCACAACATTGTATTGCAAAGCATCAAGTAATGACATTAAATTATTTAACTGTGTACAAGTCGTGGTCGAGCCCATGCCCAACCCACCGCCGATTAGGGATACCGTAGGACCCGGTATGTTCCAGGTTATTTCTGGCAGATTGTAGTCGCCCACTATGTAAAAATAGTCAACGCACTCAGTACCTGATGCAAGATTTCAAAATGTTGTTCATATATAAGGGTAGCCGTTTTTGGGGGTATGTAAGCCGCACTAATGGTATGCCTCTTGGATGGTCGCAAACTAGGCACTTCTATGAGGACATGTTCAACAATGTTGTAAAATAGCGAGTTGGTCGGAGTTATAGTAATATCACATTCAGAGGATTTAAGTGTCCTCAACAAGGCAACCAACACGCCCCCGCCATCCATTTTTTTTTGGGCTAATACGATCACGATCACACCTGTACACAATATAGCGCTGATCGATAAACTCATTATTACTAATCTCAGGAATTAACCAAGTCTCTGTGAGTACGATGATGTCGTGGTTACCGTTGAGAATGTTCATGTATAGCGTATGTAATTTTGTACGGATACCTCTGCAGTTTTGATAATAAATAGATAAAGATTTGTTACTCATCACTAGATATTAAGTATTCAAAATAATAATTACCAGCAATGTGATCAAAAGTACGCAACAAGTATTCGCTCGTGCAATGCTCAATTCAAGGTTCAAAAGTTAAGTAGAAGTAAAAACAATATTTCTCAGTTACATAATTGACACCAACCACACAACAAGACTGAACTCCGACTACACAACAATATATATATTTAAAATAAATCTCTTCAAGATGGTTACAATTTACTTAATTTATTATTTTGTATATCGTTGTTAAAAAAATATTTTTAATAAAATTAATATTTTAAAATTATTATAAAAATTGAACAATATTATTGCATAGTGATACAATAATCAAAAATTGCAGCAGAAATAGATTATAATACAATTTAACATGTTTGTGATAGCGACCCGTTGACAAGTATAATATATATTGTATAAAATAATGAATTATAAAATGGTTATTTTCATCTAAACATAAAAATCTCATCATTATTAACACAAAAAGACCGAACAATTCAGACAAACACGACCACTCAGGTACATGACATTCATACACTTTTGTTACATAGACAATCCAGTTTAAAAAGGCTAAAACATTAAAAAAGCAATAACATTAAAAAGGTACATAAACAAAAACACATTGCAATTCAAGTGCGTTGGTGGTGGCGCCACCATGAACGTTGTTGTTCGACGGGCTGTTTTTAATCTTGCGAATATCTTCGTCTTTATGTTTTGCAAATGCAGTATCACCGTCCCGTTCGCGTACGAGAATAGTGGCATTCCGAATCCAGACATACTTTTAAAAGTGAAGCTGTGTGGCCACTTCCTTAACTTTGCGAAATAAATGTTTCTTCTTGAGTGTCAAATGCTCGTTCATGTAAATAGTCGACGGTGAACCTGTAAAACCCAGCTGGTCCGTTTTAAAGATTTTGACTTTGCGAAAAGCAGCAAGCAAATTGTCCCGCAGGATACGTGACGACAGCTTCACAATTACGTTTTTTGGTCTATTTGTTTGCTGGTGAGCATGAGGAACTCTGTGAATAGATATGATATCTCTTTGTGTGACGGGAAAATTAATAGCACTACCAATTGACTCCATTACATGAGTCAGGTTTTCATTTCGAGTCTCTGGCACGTTAAGGATCTCCACATTGCACTGTCTCGCTTGCTGTTCCAGATAATCTAGTTTTGACTCGAGGAGACTAATAGATTGGCTAGATTGCTCAGCACCAAGTCGACTCATGTCAGCCATACGTTTCTTGAGTTCAACCAGTTCCTCTGAATGAAACTGCAATGAGGTTCTAAGTTCAGTTACATCCTGCGATATATCCGATACATTTTGCTTTAGAGTGTTATGACCGGTACGAATACTGTTCATTTCATCCCTTATTTCATCCAGGGCGCATCTCAATTCGCTATTCAACTTGTTTAAACTCTTATCTATTTCATCGCGCAAGCCATGCAATGTAGTCTTTATGTCCTCCTTAAAAGCAGAAAGCGTATTGTTTATGTCACTCCCCCACCCCTGCAGTGTAATGTGCAACTCATTTTTAAATGCTTGCAAAGTATTAACTTTGTCCTGAGCGACAGATTCATTACCGAGTGATGGATTACACGATGATGCGGGACAATGTTCTATGATATCACATGACATATTCAAGCTATTCTCTTCCTGTGTCGGAATTTGCGCGGACCGTACAGGTGTCAGTAAGTTAGACCGAGTACGGCGGGTGACATTATTGCACGACGGGCATTTCCAGACCGCCTTAAAATCTTCTGTAAGAGCTTCATACTGACGAGGCTGTATATTTAGGCATTCGAAATGATAACTCCCTTCGCAGGCATTACATTTCAGAAACCCAGCCCCTGTCACCAAGAGTGTGTTACAGCCAGCACAGTTCATGTTGAGTAAGGTGCGTTCTGAGTTTGTAAACAAAACTACTGGTAGCGCCACCTTCCGCCGTATTAAGAAAGGTTAACGTAGGGCACTGTCACTCAATCGATGTATCGCTTGCGCATAGATTAGCAATACGATGTTAATGAGTACGCTAATGAGATATCTTCGCAGTTTTAACGTTTACTCATAGATGGCGCTAATTTGTATGGTAGTAGCGGTGAACGATTTTAATTTTTTCGTTCACCGGGTAGTTGTGTTACTTGCAAAATCGAAGATTTACTAATCACTGAATTGAAGTCTTATTACTTGTAAAAGGTAACAAATCAATGTTTATACGTAGCACTCGCAGATTTAAAGACGATGAAGAGGTAGCGTTTAGGCTTAACGACACTTTGCTGGTTCAATCACTCATAAAGTCCACTGTTTAAAACACCGAAGACAACACAGATTACACGGAGTTACTTTAGTTCACTTCAACTCTGCACTTGTTTGAAGACGTGCTTAAAACTGTTTATGGCGAATAAACACCATATTTACTACTTTTTCTATTTTTATAAATTAAACTTTACAGAGAGCAAAACGTAGGTCAACATACTCACAGCGCCACCTAGTGTTCTGTTTAATGTTAATAATCTACTTCTAAATGAGAAAAAAAACAAAATGTATTAAGTTTGCGATACCCCATGTAAGACAAGTGGAAACTACTGTACTAATTAAGAATGAAGAGTTAAAACCGGAAGAGAGCACAGTGTTCTTAGGCATAACTTTGGATGCCAAGCTTCAGTGGGGCCCGCATATAGACAAATTGTCGAAGAAACTTAGCTCTGCAGCATACGCCATTAGAAAGAGACTATGACCTCTGAGTTTGTTTCGGCTGTTTCTTCTCAGAGTAGTCAGGAACGAAACACCGGCCCCATCTAGTTTTAAAAAGTGACGTGTAAAAGTGTTTGTAAAAACCTACTTGCAAAATAAACATCATTTATCATTTATCATAGAACTTATTATAAATAATTTAACTTATTCTTGTAAAAACCATTAAGATTTAAGTTCTGTAAATACTTCACAAGGTTTACCTTCTCCAAAAACTTTTGGCTTATTTAGTTCCCCTTTTTATTTCTAGTTTTTTTTTTTGTTGAGAGGTACACCACTCTTTAAATAAGCCATTGTGTCGAGCGGTCTCATAACTCGTAAAATAAGCCTTAGTGCACCTTTTTATCTCAACTAACTTAGTTTTTTTTTTGTCCTTGAACCTCCTTGATCCTTGACTTAAAGCTTGAAGGCTTCTTTTAAACACTTTAAGCTCTTAAACCTTGGCTGATTTTCAGCAGGAAAACTTTGTAAATAATTTCTTTTAATTTAATCGGGGTTTTAAAAAAGGTCCACCTAAATCAAATAAATAAGCCTTCGTAAACCTTTTTTTTTTTTTTTTTCGGATGGGACATAATCAAATGACTTCTCCCGCTCTGGGCGAGGAGGGAGAGTCAGACTTTTACTGACTAAAACCCATCCATGTTCCTTCATCGCCCTTTGTGTTCCGGGGTCACGGTATCTCTTTCGAACAGTCCCGCAACCCCGGCAATCATCGGTCCTTGCGGACCCCTTCCTTTTTGCTGACTCTCTTTGAGGCCCGCGTGGAACATGAACGCGCCGTCGACATGGCCTGTCGTCATGAGACGGACGGACGGCGAGCTAGCCCATCGTCCACCGTCCACAGGCCCGCGCCTACGGTGGCCGGGGACCACGTGGTGGCCACCTCGTCCTCGTTCCGCCACCTCCTTCTC
The DNA here is from genome assembly GCA_941918905.2 of Xestia sexstrigata. NCBI lineage: Eukaryota > Metazoa > Arthropoda > Insecta > Lepidoptera > Noctuidae > Xestia > Xestia sexstrigata. The sequence continues at coordinate 568,428 of OW799201.2, read as the reverse complement.
TAGCATTACTGCTTCGCAGAAGGAGGTGACGGCGTCCCATTCCGTCTCGCTCCGGACCATGGCTTGCACCAGGGCCGGACACGAGAGGTCGCCGCCGCCAATCGCCGGTTCGAGGACACGGCGGTGCTCCGCCCATGCGGGGCACACCTCCATCGTGTGCTCCACCGTGTCCTCCGGTCGATCCTCGCAGTGGAAACACCCGGGCGTTTCCTCCCGCCCGATTCGGTGCAGCAACCTCCCGAAACAACCGTATCCAGTGAGGACCTGCGTCAGGCGGAAGGTGAGGACGCCGTAGCGTCTCTCAAGCCACTCCTCAAAGAGGGGATTTACCGCCACTTTTGTGGCGTGCCCTAAGCCTTCATAAACCTTAAAAATAATTCCTTCTGCAGTATGCGTCATTGAATGTGAACCATATCCCCTAAGTATGCTGGTGATGTATGATTGAGGAAGCGTGAAGGGTAGGTTGATGAAAGGTGTATGAAAGAGCAAGGTCTTATTTATAACATCAAATTTAATTTAGTTAATAATTTACCTTTATTGTTAATATTATACCCTTTACCTTGTAATTCATGTTATTTAAGTTTTTATTTCTTGAATCTTTGTTTACGTTAGTAATATCAGTGAGTGACAGGTCTAATTTTATTTTTAATTTATTGCTGGAGCTAGTTGTAGGTCGTATAGATAAATCACAACGACCTCATTATCTTTTATTTTATTTTGTTCTAGAAATTCATTCTAAATTATAAAATGTCAATCATCTGAAGATGATGGGAGCCAGGTGGTGGAATTTTTAGTCTACTTTTGGTGCTCGTGTCGGCAAGAAGTCTGGTGATTTTAAGTATCGGTTGATGGTGGGCAGTTCCCACCTTTTCGTTTATTTAAAAGCTATATCGGCAGCAAGCAACAACACTCTGACGGCTGGTGGTTCTTGGCCCTTTCCCTACGACCTACCCCTCCGAGGACGGTGGCCTCAGAACCTGGACACTCCGCTAAGATGACAGAAGACTGATGTCACTTGGCCCTCCGCGGTGAAGACTCAAGACTGATGTTGGTCGGCCCTCCGCTGCCAAGGCTGATGTCTGACAACCCTTGGCTCTCTCTCTCACCATTTCATCTTCAGCTTCGTACGCCGGCGTCTCTGGCATAGTTAGGGTTCGATAGCTCCAGTCCATATAGGTAGGCTCTTTATAGGTTAGGTTGAACATTAAAAGTCAATAATAAATTTCTTTATCTCGTCCCTTTGACTATTTCTTTTAACCGTACTCTCCTCCAGACTGAAAAATAGGTAGGTGAGTGCTCAGTGCTCATACCTTACAGTTTTCGAGCTCCTACCAGAAAAATGTAACGTTACAACACCACAAACTGATACACGGCTATTTAACAATATTGCTAATGGATAGTTTCGGATCACCGTGCGTCGTCCGAGTCATGTGGAACGTTAAGAATATTGTGAACGCACAAAGATATAGGTACTATGGAAACTTTCGACACAAAATAATCTATAACTGTCCAATTATTGATTAATTGACGTACAAAACAGCCACATTTAGGTATCCATTTTTTTTTTTTTTTTTTTTCGGATGGGAAATCATCAAATGACTCTGAGGCGCCGCTCTGGGCGCCGCTCTGGGCGGAGCAGGAGGGAGTGTCAGACTTTTACTGACTAAAACCCATCCATGTTCCTTCATCGCCCTGTGTGTTCCGGGGTCACGGTATCTCTTTCGAACAGTCCCGCAACCCCGGCAGGCATCGGTCCTTGCGGACCCCTTCCTTTTTGCTGACTCTCTTTGAGGCGCGCGTGGAACACGAACGCGCCGTCGACACGGCCTGTCGTCATGAGACGGACGGACGGCGAGCTAGCCCATAGCCCACCGTCCACAGGCCTACGGTGGCCGGGGGCCACGTGGTGGCCCCCGACGCCCGGGGCGTCTCCCGCGGTCATTTAGGTATCCATCACGATGTATTGCAATCGGCATCTTCCCAGTTCATTGACCACATCCCCATCAATCTTGTCTAGGCCTAGGTAGGGCTGCTCGGGCGGGGCTGCTCTGTCATCGAAACCGAATAACTTGGCTATTGTTTTTGTCTGTCTTGTGCCGTGGATGCACATGCTAGTGACACGGTTTGTTGAGGTTAGTCAACCCATCACAACTGAAGGACCTATTCCAGCGGTCAGCGCTTGCAACTACAAGATGTTATGAGATATTTGTGGATCGAAGGCTCCGACGTTAAGATCGCGCATCGAAAAAGTTGTCAACGACTCAAATAGCTGTCAAATATTTACCTATTTTAAATAATTTGGCAATATTACTGTATGGAAGTAAGAAATATGGCTAACTAGTGAACTAGAATATTAATAGCGAATTGCAATTAAAACAATGAATTTGATGTTGTAACCGTTTTAGGTGTAAAAAAACCGGCCAAGTGCGAGTCCGTTATCGTTATCTATTCAACATTAGACAAAACATCAACATTAGCAAAAAAATCACGTTTGTTGTATTGGAGCCCCATATATTTATTTTATTTTAACTATTTATTTTTAAAGTGAATATATACAACTAAATATTCTGTGAATATTTCAAGTATCTACCTGTTGCAGTAATTAATAACGAGCAAAAAACGGCAAAAAAATCAAGTTTGTTGTATGGAAGCCCCCCTTAAATATTTATTTTATTCTGTTGTTATATCTCCAACCGAAAAGCATCATCTGTGAAAATTTCAACTGTCTAGCTATCACGGTTCATGAGATACAGCCTGGGGACAGACAGACGGACAGACGGACAGTGGAGTCTTAGTGATAGGGTCCCGTTTTTACCCTTTGGCTACGGAACCCTAAAAAGGCATTTGGAAAGTTTCCAAATACCTACTTTTTTTACATCTAAAACTGATTATGTAGTGTTACGATATTAACTATCGCATTTCATAAAATCAATATTTTTGCCTGTGAAGAATAACAATTTATAGGTACCCACCAACCAAATCAAATTATTACCTATCTACTTAACGTTTTTATCATTCTGTACATAACAAGTTCTTATCTTATCACGACTGTGACGCGATTTTAAATCGTTCAGATTAGAATTTATTTTTAATATCTCGTCACAGTTGCTAGTGCATTGATTTGTGTTTCAATTTAGACTTTGGACTTGTGGAGTCATGTTTAGTCGGAAATCTTCGCGACCGGGCGACCTCGTGTCCGTAAAAAAACAGCAACCGTGGATGACTTAGCTAAAACTTAGGTTATATAATGTGCTCAGCAGAATATAAGCTCCTCAGCCTCGTGATACGATATCCGAAAATTATTAGCAAAACAATAGTCACAGTGTTTTCACCAGATCAACTTGCTGCTGTTTGATCTCAAGCTGCCGTATATATATGTATACATGTATGTCCTACCTACCTATGTACTCGCCAAACCCTAGCACGCGTAGCATGACCAATTCCATCTCTTTTCTACCCGAGCATGAGGCGACCTGAGACTCGAGTTTCTACGAAGACAAAGACAAATTGTTTTTCCATAGCACGGGGAAGTAGCTAGTGATGTAGATATTCTACGAATCTCGATCGACGTGTCACATAGTGTTAGTGAAAACGGATTTGAGGCATTCAGATAGGTGTCACTTAATAGTATTGAAAAGCCAGTAGGCATTATATGAGGTGCGAGATCAAGAGCCCCGGATAATGCTCGTACGTCCTTTCGGAGTTACTTTCATCCTTCTTGGCATAATAAATGAGGAGACCCTGACATGTTTTTAAAACCCCGTAAGTGCGATGTGATGTAGATTATTTGACATTTGTTGAGAACAAAGACATTCAAATATTTACGTTTAAATCTCTTTGGTTGAGAAGATGTTTCTACCCCGAAGTGTCAAAAATACTTGACGTTGTAGACTTTTGTCGACAGAATAAAAAAAAACATTTCTTTTCTACAGTTTTAACATCGCAATGCTTACGATGATAGAAATTTTTCGACAATCTGCCGTTTTGTCTCGTTTTGTCGTTGTGTTTGTTTGCATGTTTATCGCGAGTGCAAGATACAATTTTGACAGTTTTAACTCTCACTAAGCACTCAGGGCGATCATGAGTGCAGAAGTCGATCATCTCTTCCGTTCTTGCTGCACAGCTAACGCCAGGGTCAATGGGCCGCAGGCGGTGAACGAAAAATACATAGAAGCATTCCTTGCGCCCGATAATGACCCAACGCAGATTGTGCCTGCGGTAGGCGGGGCTTGTCAATTGTGCCTCGAAGCAGTTTAGTTCGACTGTGACGGCACATGCCGTTGTTCGCATTTTTGTTCAGTTTAAAGGTGTAAATGATGCTTTCTTGCGCAGTGAAATGGTGCATAAATCGATATCATCTACATAATCAAATCCCGGAATTAGTTATCACGTACAAGTAGTAATTTAGTATTTTCTATGGGGATGGTTTTATGCCAGATCGACTAAGTAAATTAATGAATGAATGTTTGAATTTTTAAGTTTGAAGTATAATATGTTTATGTTTTCTTTTTGCTACTTTAAAAAAACACTGCTCCTTTGACAAATTTCCACAAGATTCGAGTCAGAAAGAACAATGGACGAAAGCAGTTCGCTTGGAAAGACAGGAATACCACTGGACCACCTCTCTAGAACCTTAGTTAAACATAACTATTGAATATAAACGATCCGGGCTCTTTTTAAATAAAATTTCCAATATTTTTGACATTTTGGTAAGGCAAGCTATGTTAGCCATTACTGTTGTTCATTTTTAAACAAAAGACAATAACAATGACTTTCTAGTTATTCTCTAAGGAGGGCGGGCGTAGCTCACAGTGGGTACCTAGTACTTGACTAGGTGTGCAGAGTCCTTTTAAAGTGAGTAGGTATGTAATAGTCGTATGGTATGAATGAGCCATGTTTTGTAATTACACACGCCGGCAAAATTAGGGGAACACAAGAAAGTGATTTTTTAAACTTATGAGTATGTACAGTCAGTCGAACGTTTTGTGTATCAGTATCCGTGATCCACCAGTAATGTGCAACGATACAGACAGACAGGATCTTACGTGCGCATGCGAGGGCAAGGCAGACATCGTGTAAACAGTGCCGTAGACAACGTTTTGTAAGGGCTACCGCGCACTTGAGACAAAACTGTCTTGAGATAGACTATTCCCTAGTCTATCTCAAGACAGTATAGGGCTACCCCCTTAGAAGAAGTGCGTAACGAACGTGTTAGTGAACGGACAGTGAGTAAATTTAGCACTTCAACATTTTTCAGATACGACCATTTTTATTATTTCTCTATAAATAAATTCTAACAACCCCAAATTTTGTGCATTCATTTAAAAAAATAAAATTTTCACATTTCACTTTTTTTGTATTCCTCTAATTTACCCGGTGTGTGTAAATGTGAACTTTTTGTTGTTATGCATATACATCATACGCAAAATAAATAAAAATACATAATAAAACAAATTCAAATCTTTCATTGCTACTTTTTACATAACTTGTCCACTTTGACAATTCTTACAGGCCGTCAAATTAAATGTCATGTGTTCATTTCCAGCGCCAATGATGCCATTGTTACTATGCGTTGCTTAGCCATGTACGTCAGAACCGCGGGTGTATTTTTCAGGTCAGCCTAAATTTATTGCAGTTATTTGGTACCTTTACATACCTCTCCTGAAAATCTGTGTACCTACACACGTGCAATGATATTTTGAAAATTAGGTACACCCGCCATCCTGATGTCAGGTCCGCGGGTGTACTGAATCAATATATGTAGCTAAGTACACTATATAAGTAGATATGGTACCTGTTGTGTACCTGCAGAAACACGTATTAAAAAAACAAAATACTGTAAGGTTTCTGCGAAAAGTAAAAAAACGATTTTCTTTCTTTGACGTCGTAAGAGCGAGGCCACTGCCACACGATATGTTAACAGTGCGGTGCGGCACCGCACCGCAATTAATTTGAGCTATATCTGCGGTGCCACACGGGTGGTGCGGCAACGCAGAACGACGCTGTTTACCGCGGTGCACAGTGGGCTGAAAATCGACTCTCATAGACATATAATAATACTTTTTTCCCAAATGTCCACTTTTATGACTTGAAAAAACAAATGATAGATCATTGTGACACTATTGTAATAGCAGACTGGGCCCCCTGAGAAGTCCCGCGAGAAATATCTGAAAGCATACCATGTCTTCAATGAATGGAGACTTACAAAGGGCGCAAGCAGTTTTTCAGAGACGGTGTTGCTATCTTATTTTTTAGATTTATTACAGACGAGGCGATCCTCTACAATGTGGAGTATTTACTCAATGTTGAAAGCTACTTTAAAAACAAAACATAACGTGCATATTGAAACATACGCAAAACTCGTATCTTTTTTAAAAAGAATGTCAGTTGGGCATAAGGCTAAAAAGTCCAAAATGTTCACGGCCCTTAACATAGAAAAATTTCTTAGTGAATCTCCGGACTGCAATTTTCTTGCCACTAAAGTAAGTGGTACCTATGAATCTATGTTGTTAGTTATTACAATGTGTGTGTAGACTGTTATGTATAAAGGTACTTACTGCCTACTACAAATTTTTGGAGGCGCAATGAGTCCTAGTCTGGCTTAGCGATACTGTTAAAATATTTATTACGATATGTAAAAGATGCTGTAAATGTTAAATTATGCAAATTAATTATGTAATATTTTACACACACACAATACAGGTTGTACTGATCATAGGAATTAGTGGAGCGTGTCGCAATAACGAGCTATTACAGCTAACTGTTAATAATATCGAAAAGCATTCAGATAAATTACTGTTAGTAAAATTGAAAAACACAAAGACGAACCTCGACAGGTCTTTTGTCGTACGCGAAGAATATGTAACGATTGTAGAAAAATACCAAAATTTACGTCCAGCCAATATAAAAGCCGACCGATTTTTCATACAATACCATAATAATAAATGCTCCCGCGTGTGGTGAACTTATTAGTCTCCACATAAAGACTCCTTAGGAGTCTATATGCTTTTCAGTGTTTGAAGTTGTCATGGTATACTATCTGATGTCTGTACAAATTATAAGTTGAATAAAGCCAACATTTGGTAATTTGTTATTGTTATTTCATAACAACGCGCATAATAATAAATAATACCGCGAGAAATTGCCACTTTCTTAAAACTCAGCAACTTAAGCCTCAGCTATACACGGGTCACTTCTTTCGGAGAACTTTGGCAACGCTCTGCGCTGCTGTTGTACAAATAACTATTGTTTGAAAAAAAATCCTCTTTGAAGTTACTCTTCCATGTTTTTTTCGTTCACCGGCCGCAAGTGTGAAGAATAAGCAGCCACCTCACACAGGTTCAGTACCTCTGGCGAATGGTGTGGTTGTAGGTATTTACACGTTTGACCCTAGCTTCAGTTTTGAAAGTTTTGAGTATGAATGTGGATGAGTATAAGAATAGAGGAATGTTATATTTGTTGGAATGAAAGATACTGTTGAGTAGACTTGGTTTATTAAGACGAGGAACACATTATAATACAGACAGTTTAGTAGATGTATCACAGACGGGATCGGACATAGCAGTGCCGGAGTGACAGGTATAAACCGGAACCATAGATTATATCTAGTGGTGTGCACACTAAATTACTAACTAAATAGTGATGTTAACAAGGAAGACTTAAGAAATTACTGATTTGACATGAATACTTATTTTATTAATATTTTACTTTTTTTTAATATCTTTGTGACATTTAATGATTTATGAGGTTTTTATTGACATTCATTTGGAAAAGTACTTATTAATAATTTTATTTGCTTATTGTGATTGCTTTTTCCCGCAACTGTCTGGCAGTTTGAGTATTACAGGGTGGCCCATAAGTCCTTTAAAATGTAAATTTTGAATGAAATGCATACGATGTGCAGGAGGGGAGCGGGCTGGGCAAAAACAGTACCTACCTACGTTCAGTTTCTGGGAAATCATTAGTCAGTTGCCATCACAGACCACATAGAACTTGTTGCCTTGAAGCGTTTCACCGGTGCGGATTGTGCTTTTTGTGTGCGCGAGTTTTATCGGATTCGGCAACCATTGCTCGGCGTAAATTTCGAGAAAATCAAACGCAAACTCAAAGCATTTATTTCAATTAGACCATTACGGCACTTTTGAATGTCAAAAATACAAAAAAAGAAAATCAAAGCTACAGTCCCAGTCACAAGGCATAATAAACTTGAGAAAGTACTGTAGTTGCCCATTCCCTAGCGTAGATCTCTATGGAGAAGAACGGGCAAGAAACTCCATGGACACTCTTTTAAAATCAAAATATTGTTACAATATCTTGGTTACATCATTAATTTTGAGATTATACATATATGTGATGTGTGAACGATGTAGAAAGACGTGCACACTAAGAGCGTCCAGAGTAAAAGATCACAATCTACACAACTTTAACTGTTCGAACGATCAAGAACTGGGTGGTAATGTTTGAAGAGACAGGTTCGACGTTAGATAAAAAGCGGTTGGGTCGACCAAGGACATCACGGACGGAAGAAAACATCGACACAGTGTTACCGTCTGTTCGTGGAAATCCTACTCACAGCGGAGGTCGCCCGGTTTCAGTTAATTATGAGCGATACGTAGCGATGATCGAAAACTTTTTTACACCAGCGTTGCAGATTTTTTCAGGCTACAATACGCGGACTTGGTTTCAACAGCGTTCGGCAACTTTTCCCCAACAAAGTGATCTCTCGAAGTGGAGAAATTTCCTGGCCACCACGTAGTCCGGATCTAACCCCGCGATGGACTTTTTCTTATGGGATTATCTGACATCTAAAGTGTATGACACACACCCGCGGTCAATTGAAGCCCTAAAAAAATATCCAAAGAGAAATGGCTAACATTAGAGAACTGACTTGTAGCGCAGTCATCGATAGTTTTAGACGTTGCTTACAGCAGTGCAGTGATCGACGATCGTAACGGATTACATTTGGACAATGTAATTTTCAAAAAATAATTATCAGTTAAAAAGATTAATATGAAATAAAAAGATATTTCCAATTGTTATTAGTTTTTTATTTATTAATTATTTACATGTCTAAGGATTTATGGGCCACCCTGTATATGCAACCTACCCTAATGTCCTTTCTTTGGTCAATACCAAAGAAAGAACATTTGGGTTCGTCATTTCATTGAGTTCCTTGAGTTATAAGTCGAGCTACACGATACCTGACAAATGCTTGCACTGACTGGACAGGTCCACTCAAATCTGTGTGGTTCTTTCTTTAAAAGACCACCTCAGACACTGATCTGCATTGTCGTCATGTGAATTGAGCAATATTATGTCTGAACTTCAAAAGAGACTATGACCTCTGAGTTTATTTCGGCTGTTTCTTCTCAAAGTAGTCAACTACGAAACACCGGCCCCATCTAGTTTTACCAGTTTTAAAAAATGACGTGTAAAAGTGTTTGTAAAAACCTACGTGCAAAATAAACATCATTTATCATTTAATGATGAATGGACTGTATGAAGGATAATATGGCAAAGGAGGAACTGTCTGATGAAATTACTAGTAATAGACAACAGTATGAAAGAAGAAGACATGCTACGCCGAACAAATAAATAATTGGGATAAGGGAAGGGCAGAATGATGACCTTCAGCTCATTACGGAAACATCATATTATTATAAGATATTATTCGTACCATAGAAATATAAAAAACAGGAGAAGTGGCACGGGAGCGTGTCCGTGTCCGCGCGATATGCTCAACTGACCATGTCATAGGCAAATGGCCGTCTCCGCGCACTAGTGTGCTTTCGACCGCGATCGTGACAACGTATAGCAATGCCGTGTTGTTCAGTGGTTTTTTGTAAAAACCGAAGCACAAACCAAAACTTTGTTAATCACAGTATTACTTTTCACATGTCAGTACAACTATTTTACTATATTTGTCTTTAAAATCATGAAAAACAACAAAACGTAAAATATTTCTTGCTTTTTCTAATGCCGGCTGTACGAGTCCGAGGCAGGGCGAGCGCGAGAGTGTAGATGGTAGCGCTCGTCCGTCTCGGCCTGTCTCGGTGTTCCTCGCTAGCTCTCCGTCCCGAGTCGGTTTTTGCGCGCGAGTCAAAAACCTCGCGCCGCCTCGCCCGAACTGCGAGCGCGTCGCTGTACACTCTTGTTTCTCCCAGTTGCGATGCCGATATATCAATTAAGAAGTAAAATTAAATTAAAATCTACTTATCATGTTCTATTACGATGAACAGTGACCATCCACCATTTTCGTTTACGCCATTTTTTTTCATAATATTTACTTAAGTAACGGTAATAAGTGATGGCACATAGTGCAACAGCAGCAGCAACTTCTGTTTCGTCCACTCCCTCGGCGTCCACTATTGAACATGACGAGTGACCTCGCTCGGCGAGAGTGTACATGGTCACTCTCGACCGAGGCTCTCCGGCGAGGCACAGCGAGTGCTCTCGGGCGAGAGTGTACAGCCGGCATAAGTTATTGTTATTTACAAATATCACAGCGACTGTACTATTTTTGCAATAAATACATTGCTCTATAACCACTACCTAAGTTGGTCGCTAAGTGACTGGACAAGCAATATAAATATCACAAAACGATACTTCATTAAGCGAATGCATCGCTTAAGACGGCCGCTGCTTCTTGCGACCAGTTAGTGATGTGCTTGTGCAGATCCACTGACGTAGGCTATCGACAATGTCGATTGACGAATGGAATATTGCTGTAATAGTTTATTTTTCAATTTACCAACTGTTTTAACCCGGTTGGAAGATCGATTTGATACAACGTTTTTTACGTAATTTGATTATTTTACAGCATAGTAGAGAAACGCCTTACCAACTTTCGTAAAGTAAGTTAATCACAACAGAATAAAAATGTTTTAATAAAAAAAAACAATATCAATAACATTAAAAGGGACAACCCTATGGCTTCAATGGAGCGTAGGTAATTATTCCATCAACTAGGCTTAGTTTCGGTACTGTTCATATTTATACTGTGGTCGCGTGGATGGCGGGGCGCGACCTTTTGCCCTTCGGGAGAAACTGACTGAAATTAGGAAAAACGAAAATGTTATCAGCCTAGGGTAATTTAGGAACAGTCACACTACCTTGTAAGGCTGTCAGTTCAACGACTTCACCTCAATGCAAGTTATTTCTAGAAGGCAGTCGATATCGATAACCTTCAGATGCTGAGTCGCACGATAACGTACAAATAACGTACGATAACATACTGTTACGAGCTGGGTATGGGATAAATTAATTACTACCGAAGAAACAATAAATAACTTTAATATTCACAAAACACTTAAAACTTAATCACAAGTACACTGATCACTATTCACTTAAATATCGCACTTACTAGTTCACTTCGATTCGCTTCGTACTCTAGCCAAAATAAGACTGCCTGCTCCCGCAAACACGTCGACTATTTATATGGCGATCGAACGTTCGAGAAATATCCACGACATCCTAGAATCTTCTAGACAATTCCACAACTTGTACAGAGGAAAGAAGTAGGGACTTATGCCCTCGGCGTACGGTCGAAATTACAATGATGTTCTTTTGTAGGTCTTTTGCGAATTTGTACCTACATCATTCGGGACTCGTTTTACCTACCTACTATTACCTACCTACCTACTATTAGGTACCTACTACCGTAACTGTAGGTAAGTACGGGTACGACGTAATAATACGATATCGTGCTTGGCCCGGGGCCGAGTGCGGCCGAGCTGGGAGCCGTGCGGACAGGCAGCGGGTGCAGTAGGTGCCTGTGCGGTGGTACCTGCTCGCTCACCAGAATCTAAACAAATATAAAATTCAAAGTCCTGACTGACTCTGACTGATATATAAACGGACAGTCTAAACCGCAGATCTTAAAGACATCAAATTTGAAAGGTGTATTCTTTGTGAAGAGTATATATATTTCCACTAAGAAAGGGGTTTTCGAAATTCCACCCCTAAGAGGGGGAAATAGGGGATTGAATTTTCTGTGAAACCTTTTATTCTGTGGATCGATTGTCTCGTAAATTGGTGTACACACTCTTTAATTAAAATGATTAGACACGCGTATCACAGTTTTTCCAAAATCATCACCCAACAGAGTCTAGGTAACACGATCCGTGGGACAATTACCGAAATCCACGCGGGCCAAGCCGCGGGCTTAAGCTAGTGGAAAATGGGTACAACGCCTATGCACTAAAATGGGTACAACGCCTATGCACTAAAATGGGTACAACGCCTATGCACTAAAATGGGTACAACGCCTATGCACTAAAATGGGTACAACGCCTATGCACTAAAATGGGTACAATGCCTATGCACTAAAATGGGTACAACGCCTATGCACTAAAATGGGTACAACGCCTATGCACTAAAATGGGTACAACGCCTATGCACTAAAATGAGTACAACGCCTATGCACTAAATTGGGTACAACGCCTATGCACTAAAAAACCTACATTGTACGTTTACCTCCAGCTAGCGCCCGCAAGGAAACCATAAATAGTGCCCACAGTGCAAGCCGCTGGCCGTGTGCCTGAAGGAATTTCCCGGCATCAATAATTCTTTGGCAAAAAATGACACACTGCCCACACAAACTTTTTCCCCTTTATCAAATAATTATAACCGACTTGAAAAAGAACTCATCATCATCTGCCTAGCTTTTTCCAACTATGTTGGGGTCGGCTTTCAGCCTAAACGGATGCACACAAGCCTAAGAAGAACTCAAAAGTGCAAAAACATTAAGCTATAGTTAACTTATATAAACCTTATCAGGCTCTCATTGGGAAAAACAAAAATACGAACAACTTTATTCCGTCAGTTACAAATGATGATATTTAGATAAATAAAACCATTATAACTGATAAACTCTTTGTTATAAAACGATAAAAAGATATTTTACAAGCATGTGACATGGCACAAAAAATGCAGACACACCAAAAAAAAAGGTTATAAAAAACAAGTGTTGCCGCGCTTATACAAAAAATAAACGTTCAGAAAAACTTCAATTTTGAGTACAACATGTACATTCTTTAACACTTCCCCTTACTCAAATATTGACACAATGCCTGAATTACCTATTTAAAATAAGGACCTAGACAATAATAAACGTAACCTCTCCTATTCCTATAACTAGACAAAGCAATACAAGATTCTTTCCACAATTTATAATATAGGTAGTACTTACATCCTCTAATTATCTTTAATGCAAGAATTAAGAATACACATACAAAAATAGGTAACAAAAAAAATACCATCCTGTATATCTATTGAAACAACATGGTAAAAATAATTCAAGTCTCTCCCTGTATTTTTTTTTTTTTTGAAACAATCAATTTTGAAGTAAGTAAGCAAAAAAAAACATAATACTATAATCAACTACATGTAAGCATAAAAAAATGAAGTTACAAAGCTTCAAACATGAGACAGATTATCTTAGATGAATACTTGCTTTAGCTATTAATGAAATGTATTTTTAATGAGATAAAATAATATCTTAGGATTAGTCTGTCTATGTTCACATCTGTTATTCTTATTATTTAAAATGTAAAATTATAATTTAACACAACCTAAGTGGCAAAAACAAAATGGGCGTAATGCCACAATAAACAATATCAACTAATTAGCTTACATTAAGTACCTAATTATAGACCAAGACATTGTACAAATTTGGCGTGTTTTATTTTTGCCAGAGATTTAGTTAATATATCTGCAACCATGTCATGAGTTGGCAAATACTTAATGTTAATAATGTTATTAACAAGACAATCTCTAACAAAGTGATGACGTATGTCTATGTGCTTTGTCCTTCGATGACACAGATATTTTTCTACTATTCTATGTGCACTTAAATTATCACTATATATAGTTATTGGACACACATCATACTGAAATACATCTTGGAAGAAGTTTTTAAGATATTTGGCTTCTTGAACTGCTTCACCTATACTGTAATATTCAGCTTCTGTACTTGAACAAGCGACAGATTGCTGCTTTTGTGCCTCCCAGTTAACAATGCAATTACCATATTTTTTTTTTTTTTTTTTGGGACAAGCCCGCCACACTGTTCCCAAACCACTGTAACTCCTGAAAGCCAGAATCAACAGTGGCGACCACCAGAAAAGCGCCGAGACAATGAAGCTCGACGAAGTCCCAGAGAATGAATTTAACTGTCTTGGATCCCGCAACGAAATTAATCAGAAAAGTATAGTGGAGGAGTAGGAAAAATCCGTAATTTCCACTTCCCTCCATTTCAGCAGGAGACAGAACGAAACAAGGCCAATAGGCACAAAGGGACGTTTACAACTGGGATAGGCCCAGTTGCCTAGCACCACGGATAAATATTAACATTAATGGGTCCTAAGTTGTGAGTTGTTATATTTGATTCCAATAATAGGTATGGCAAAAACGCTTGAACGCACGGAAATTTGTTCTAGTTTCCACAAGGTCTGTATAGTAAATAACTCCGGATGTAACCTGTACACTATCCAACATAATGTTGCGTTCATTCTGCCAAAGACTGCACTCCCATAAAATGTGATGTGCTGATTGTTTATATTCGCAGTCAGATGTGGAACATTGACAAAAAGGCGAGTCAACAAGCTTGAAGGAAAATAATTTACTCTTAAAGTTACCATGACCGGTGAGAAATTGGGCAACACAGTGATCAACCTCCAACCATGTCCTGGCCAGCCGTTCACGAACGGATGGAAAGAACTGGTGGAGGTGTCAGCCCTTGATGGAATTATCCCACCTACCTTGCCATTCAGACAAAAGTAAATTACCATATTTTACCACAAAACCTGTATAGGATTTCCTATCGTCTATGTCATTAGCCCAATCAGCATCAGTGTGAATTTCAAAACGAGTATTACTACCCATACCCTTCTTGAAGTTCAAACCGTAATGCAATGTTCCCGAAAGGTATCTTAAAATTATTTTTGCTGCTTGCCAATGCGCCTCGCCAAAGCAATTATTGTATTGACCTAGCTTACTACAGGCATAAGATATGACTGGTCTAGAGCAAACCGATAAATACATGAGCCCGCCAATTAACTCTTGTTAAGGATACTTAGTGTCTTTTTCACCAGTTTTTTGAAGAGGTGCATTTACTTGCATATGGGTAGAAACAGGCTTACATTCCGTCATTCCAAATTTATGTATCAGATTTTTAGTATACTCTTCTTGTGAAAGTTTTAAAGTTCCATTAATCCTATCTCTGTCAACTTTCATACCAAGACAATTTTTTACCTCACCTAAATCTTTGATATCGAATTGACCTTTGAGTGCGCTGATTAAATTTTCAGTTTCTTTATTACTTTCGCTAAATATAAAGAAATCGTCTACATATAAAGCCACAATTACAATTCGACTATCAATCCTTTTTGTGTATACACATGGCTCACATTTTGATTGAGTGTAACCAATACCTTTCAACACTTCATTGACTTTTAGGTTCCATGTTCGACTAGCCTGTTTTAAGGCATATATACCTTTCTTTAGCAAACATACTTGATCACTATTATTACTGTACCCTGGTGGTTGTTCCATGAAAATGGTTTCGTCTAAAGTACCATTTAAAAAGGCTGTGCTAACATCAATGTGGCGTATACCCATGTCTTTATCAACAGCTACTGAAAAAAGAAGTCTTAACGTGGAATGTCGAAGAACTGGAGAAAATGTTCTGTCATAGTCAATACCCTGCTTTTGTGTGAACCCCCGAGCTACTAACCTTGCTTTGAACCTTTCAAACTTGCCACTGGCATCTACTTTTTCTTTGAATACCCATTTGCATTTGACAACATTAGTATGCTTTGGCCTATCAACCAGTTCCCAAACGTTTTTGGCGGTCAGTGAATTATATTCATTGTCCATAGCAGTCATCCAGTCTTTACAATTATTTCCTGAAACTGCTTCAGCATAAGTTTTAGGTACCATTGTCAACATAGCATAATCATCATCCTCACTATTCAAAACATAATCATCCAACCGGGCAGGTGGTTTTCGCTGGCGAACAGGTCTTTGAGTTAATACTATTGTAGGTGGAGTGGTTATTATAGCATCATTTAAAGCATGACTGTTTAATGAGGCATTGACATCATTTTCTACAGTCATATCTTCACTATTTCCACCACTGTTACAAGGTGAGCAATCAGAATTAGTTTCGGTAATTTCATCATTTGCCTCATCTTCCCCTGCTGAGACATAATCCAGACTGATATCAGTTCCAACACTAACGCTATTTAAACCAGGTTGTGCAATATTTAAATTTGAGTCATTATTCCCAACATGTTGATTAGTATGAACAATGTGTTTTTCGGCAACCTGTATTGTGTGACCATTATCTTGATGCAGGTTCCTATCATTACAAGAGATACCAGGTACTTGCTCGAGAAATATTACATTTCTAGCTTTAATCATCTTTCCAGGTTGCATTGGATCAGCTAATCTGTATCCCTTTGATGATTCACAGTATCCTAACATTATGTAGGGTTTTGATTTTGCATCTAACTTTTTTCGGTGCACATCTGGTATCAGTGCATACACCTTGCAACCAAAAACCTTTAGATTGCTCAAGTTAACTTTCGCTCCAGACCATAATTCTTCTGGAGTAGCATTTTGTAATGCATTGGTTGGGCTAATATTTTTTAAATAAACAGCTGTTAGTACTGCTTCACCCCAATATCGTTTGTCTAAACCTGAATCCTGCAACATCGTACGCGCCTTTTCAATTATGGTGCGATTTAACCTTTCTGAAACTCCATTTTGCTGAGGAGAGTACGGTATTGTGGTTTCATGTACTATTCCATTGGATGTGAAAAAATTATGCATTAATTCATTGCAATACTCTGCACCATTATCCGTCCTGACTATTTTAATTTTTAACCCTGTCTGATTTTCAACTAACATTTTAAATTCCAAAAAAACTTTATGAATTTCTGTTTGAGTTTTAGTCTTTAGAAAATAAACAAAACTTTTCCGGGTGTAATCATCTGTGAATGTTAATACATATCTTTTAATGCATTTTTCCATGTAGGAACGGCATAGGTCCACACAAATCAGAGTGAATGAGACCTAACTTTTGAGTTGCCCTTTTAGATTTACCCTTAGGAAACGCTTTAGCAGCCTGTTTACCCTCTATGCAAGGAATACAAGGTTTCAATGATGAGTTAGCAAAAGAGATACCTTCCGCCAGACCATCACGCAATAGTAACATACCTTTGTAGCTCAGGTGACCTAACCTTTTATGCCATAGTTCAGCTTCATTTGTTGTGCAAAACAATGATTGATGGTCACCATATTGGCTTGCAGCAGTATCAGCACATGCACACACTGATTGCTCCTGATGCTGATTGAGCTTGTACACACCACCAACATTAGATGCTGAAAATAAACATTTACCATTAGTTAAAACATCTCTTTGAGAGTATGCTTTGCACTCTTTGTTATCAAATACCACAACATAACCTTTTTCAGTGATTTTATTCACTGAAAGTAAATTTGCTGCTATGTCCGGCACATAGGCAACATTGGAGATGGTTTTTGATTCATTGCCTTGTAGAGTTACATTAATGTTACCAGACCCATGACTATAAATCTCATCATTGTTGGCGACTGTTATGCAGGTTTTATTGGCATCATTATAGTCATTTATCCAGTCTCTTCTCATAGTCATATGTGTAGTACAACCAGAATCCACTAACCAGTCAGAGCCACCTCCAGTAGCAAAGGCTGAAGCCATAGCAGTGTCATTCACGGTTCCCGATGAAACGAATGCAGCATCACTCACAGATCTCACCGACTTGAGGTCTGGGCACTTAGGTTTTATATGGCCTTCTTTCTTGCAGTTATAGCATATTATTTTTCTTTTAGGTCTTGTCTTCGATAGCTCGCTTACTATTAGTCGTAGATCGCTGTTTCACTTACTATTAGTCCATGCCTTCTTGAGCCTTGCATTAGCCTACTTTTGGCTAATTCTGTTGTTAAATCACATTGCAGACCCTCTCTAGCCATAACCAGTGGGTCATAATTATCTGGAAGACCAATCAGCATTATCTCAGCCACTTCTCTGTCTTCTAAAACATCTCCTAGTTCTGTAAGTTCTTGCGTTAGACTCTTAATTTCTGTAAGATATTTTTCCATGTCACCAAATTCGTTATATGAAATCTTAGCCAACTGTCTTTTCAATAGGAGCCTTCTACTGATACCACTGTTTTTGTAAGCATCCTCTAAATTTTTCCACGCCTCAGCTGCAGTTTTACACATTTTCACATGTGGATAGCAGCAAGTGCTAACATTAAGGCAAATTTTTGCATAAGCTCTTTGATCAGAAGCAGGCGGCGGCCCTTCTTTGCTCTGCAAGCAATGCCAGAGACCACAATCAATCAAAAGTAATTTCATTTGGAAAGCCCACGTGGCATAGTTTTTCGCTCCTTCCAATTTCGAAATATTAATTTGAGCACTGTTCATCACAACATTTGCCTCTAGTGCAGTGACCACACGTGACGGCCCGGCGGCACTCACTATGGAATCCGGGGCTGCTGATGAAGGCATGGCGCCTTCACCATCTAGCGAAGAAGAGCGTGTAGTCATTTTAGACACCTCCTTTTTCTTCTACGCAGGCAAACGTTCTGGGCCCATAACCTGGTGATATTTAGATAAATAAAACCATTATAACTGATAAACTCTTTGTAATAAAACGATAAAAAGATATTTTACAAGCATGTGACATGGCACAAGAAATCCAGACACACCAAAAAAAAAGGTTATAAAAAAACAAGTGTTGCCGCGCTTATACAAAAAATAAACGTTCAGAAAAACTTCAATTTTGAGTACATGTACATTCTTTAACAACAAATTCGAATTTGAATGTACCGATTTTTGGTTATATTCTATGACTTTTTTCTTATAAATAGGTACACACGTACCTACCCAAACAAAGGAATACGAAACACGAGGAGAAAAGGGGCTACTACAAGTCGTTTTGTGCAAAAGATAATAATTTGTTACTAATGCCAGACCAGAGTACGGTACATAAAAATTATGATTATGTATGTGCACCGTGATGACACGCTTTATACCAACAAACATTCTGAGAGCTGACGCAACATAGAAACGAATGGCGACGAGCGATGCCAACAAACAGGTAATCGAGTACACGCACAGCGGTATGTATATGTCGCAGGGTCGCAGCCAATTCGTATAACACGGCGTTTTATATAATAGCGCAACGAATTGAAAAACGCCGCCGTTATGTAATTACGGCGTCCTCACGTTCAGCTGGATTGTGGTGGCGATACGTTCGACAAAACGGCGTCCAACGTTTAGCCGTATTGTCAGCAATTCTGAAACTTTAAATAACCTACTAAAATTGTCCTAAAAGTCTTGCTAGCTGGCATGAGGAGCGTTGGCAGAAGGCTGGCGGAGCGACGACGACAACTGTGACAGGAACTGGGTGTATAATGTTAAATGCGAGCGTGCGTCATGGAGTCGTAGCAGGTTCTAAATTTGCTTATATCTCGAAAACGGTGCGTCCTATCGCAAAAATAATGAAAAATTTGTCCCCCTTAATAACCGCCTGCCACGTAATTCTCAACATGTAGGTAAAAAAAAAAATGAAAGAGAAAACAGAAAAGCGGGAAAAGCGGCCATCGACACCGTTGTCGATTGCGAGTTTGCGACGCCATGTTTCTTGTTATGATTATGCAGTGCCACTTGCGGCGATAAATGGGACTAAAACTTTAAAAAGCGGCTTAATGACGATGCGCCCGTTTGTATAACGGCGGCACGTTATTACGCCGCTTTGACGAACGCGAAGGGCTCATTCAATGCGGCGTACTTTATTTCAGCCGAATTGTAATCCGGCTGAACGTGAGGACGCCATATTACATAACGGAGGCGTTTTTCAATCCGGCGAATTGTTGATCGAAGGGCGCGCCATTATGTAATACGGCATGTTATACGAATTGGCTGCGACATATACATAACGAGTCTACCTCGACGGCGCGACCACGTGTGGGCGCGCAGACTCCCCGTCACCCCGCTGTCAATCAGTCACCAAGCGTATCGCAGGCCACCGCCGCGCCTGTCCTGCACCTCCCACATCCAGCCTGCCCCGGCCACTTGATGGCCATGAATCAGTACGTCTGCTGGTAGCGAGCTGGTGCCAGCCGGCCGCACTCGCCGCTACACGCAAGTGTAGGTACTGGTTCAACCGCTCGCTCGTGGCCTTCTGACACATTGCGTGTTCTGAATGCCAATTAAGCCACTTAAAATTACAAAAGATACCCGACGCGGTCGTTTCCTTCTACGCAGTACCTACCTCTGTGAATTAAAAATATTACTACACTCGTCAAAATATACAATCATTACAGAACAAGCTTCGAGAATGTCGAGAACAGAACATTTGCCACGTGTAGCGATATTCGGTCGCACGTCATTACGGAGAGTAATTGTCTCTGCTATAAGTGATGGTCGGTGCGGGGTCGCGGGGGTCGGGGAGGCGTGCGGAGCTGACACCTACAACTTTACTTAAATAAGTACTTTGCGTTTTCTACTGTTTTGCGTAATATCCTGTATGCATAACTCAGCTGATTGGTGTACTGGAGATACTCAACATTCTAAAATATTATTTGCAGGAACAATTGTTCTGTATCTTGTCCCCTGCTGATAAGCTGATGGTTTCAGTCATAGAATAGAATCTTTAATTTCTATTGTGATTTGGTGTGTTTTGAACTTGCGCTTGTTCAGTATATAAGATCATGCCTATAATCCGTAGGCAAACGTTTACCTAAATACTCGTAATACATCCAAAATATATAATATTACGCCTATTGTCATCAACCGGGCAGAACCCAAGACTTCGCGGTTACTACTGAGAAATTCCTAATGAAAAAAGTTAAGGGGCTGACAACACCAAATTTGTTGAAATTTATGTTATTTAAGCAATTTAAAAAAAAAAACTGAATGTTCTAGCACATCAAAAAAAAATTATAATATTCATCATATTTCAAAGACCTTGGACGGACTCGATACTTAATTGGACGAAATCGGCTCGATAGAAAATAATTGCAAAGACTGGTTTTAAAATCTTCATTAACGGTTCTATGTCTTTATTTTTTTGACGTGTGGGTCTGCAATTAAAAACGTGAAGTCAACATATTCATACCTAAACTGCTAACGAGTCATATTTCACAAATAATCCACACTTTTTTTATTTCAATATTAATTCATTATTTTCTTCTAAAACCTGGCCGCCCAGTTAGAGTGACGTCTCGTTTACTCCCATACAAATACACAGACCATCAGACCATCAGACCATCAGATCATCAGACTACCAGACCATCAGACCATCAGGCCATCAGACCATCAGACCATCAGATCATCAGACCATTAGACCATCAGACCATCAGACCATTAGACCACCAGACCATCAGACAATCAGACCATCAGACAATCAGACCATCATACCACCAGACCAACAGACCATCAGACTATCAGACCATCGAGGCAGTAGTCTAGTAGGTATTAGTGTAAACAGTAACTTGACATTATTAAGTCTTTATTATGGTCGGGACAACAGAATACTTGAAATATGAAGTCTTTATTATTGGCGGAACAACTGAATACTTGAAAAAATAAAAGTTTAAGTAAAGTTATCAGGTGTTGCTTATTTTAATGAAAACAGACAAGCGTTATGCGCTTTTTGCTGGTGCTTAATACTCAATGTTCTCGCTGATTAGATACAATTAAAAATAATTTTCAAAATATACAGTAGGTATGTACTTATAGTCCGCTGCCAAGCTGACAGCAAGTAGTGTGCAAATACATACAAGTACGACATACACACAAAATACACACATCAAAAATGTCTAGGGATCAAGCATTTTTATGCGGATTTCTTGAGATTGAGATGTGGCTTTGTAATAAATTTATGATTTTATAAATTTATATGGATCCTTTTTGGTGCATTTCATAATTTGAATCAGGAACTCTCAATCAAATTCGAGTAAAAGATGAAAATAAGCTGTCAATATTTTCCCTATAAAAACATACAACGCATTGAAGACATTATTAGTGCTACTGTTTCCCTACTACTGATTAAAACCAACGTTATTATGGAGCGGCGACGTCATTTAAGCAGGGAAGAAATGCTCAGAGCCGTGGGAATGATAGAAGCTGGTTCCCGGCAACGTACTGTAGCTTTAGCTCTGAATACAAGTCAGAGTGTTATCAGTCGACTTTGGACACGTTACCGAAGCACTGGTACCGTGGCTGAGCGCCATGGAGGACGGTATCGCTGCACCACACGGAGACAAGACCGATACATTCAAATCTTAACTCGAAGAGCTCCAACAATAACCGCCATGATGTTAGCCGTGAGGCTTCATCACTCTTCAGAGAACTTAATTAGCGACCAAACAGTCAGAAACCGCTTGCATGAAGTGAACCTTCATTCCCGAAGACCGCTACGGGTACCACCTATAGCAATGCACAATCGTAGGATTCGATATCAATGGGCTCTTGAACACAGAAATTGGGCAGAAGAACAATGGCGTTTCGTGTGCTTTTCTGATGAGTCTCGTTTTGGTATGAGACCGGATACAAGACGTATACGACACTGGAGAACCCCTGGACGCCAACAGCGATTAAAATCCTGCCAGGAAGTCCATCCTTATAGTGGTGGAACCATCATGGTATGGGCGGGTATTTGGATCGGCGGAAGAACTGAGTTGATTTGGATCAGAGGCAACCTCAACGCTCAAATTTATGCTGAGACGATTGTATCAGACGTCATCGTTCCTCTACAAGTGCAAATCGGTCCCTTATTTCAGTTAATGCATGATAATGCACGACCGCACACCGCAAGAGTTGTAAGACAGACTCTCGCCGCAGCTAACATCAATGTCCTGCCCTGGCCTGCTCAGTCGCCAGACTTGAACCCGATTGAGCATGCATGGGATATGCTACAGAGAAGAGCTCTGCCGAATATGGAGGGTATCCAGTCGCAAGAAGACCTTTTTTTGTTGTTGCAACGAACATGGGCGGCCATTCCACAGCGTGATTTGGATGAACTCATTTTGAGTATGCCAAACCGATGTTCTTGTGTTGTTAGTGTTCGCGGTAGAAACACGGATTATTAATTGTTTAAGTTACCCAATAAAATTTTAAAGAAAACTGTTATTTCAGTCTTTTTTTCGAACTTTAATGTTAGTGGTTCAAATGTCAAAAATCCCTTTATTAGGAAAATGGCAAATTTCTTTATTAATGCAAAGGTGACTTGGTTTATCGTTACTGTGACAAACGAAAACACTTTATTTGATGAATCCTTAAAGAAAATTTTAATTAATATCAATCAGGAGAAAAGTTATTGCAAAAATATATGTTGATCCCTAGATACTTTTGATGTGTGTAGCTGCGCATTTTTAAAAAACAATGTTATCTTTCTAAGCAAACAACACGATAATCTAGCTATGTGACTGGTGTGAGTACCGCAACAATGTCGGATAGGCACACACACAATGTCATATACACGTACGGTAGAACAAGCTATTTGGTATACATTTTACAATGTAATTTGTTGGTTAAACTGTAAACCAAATAGCTTGTTCGACCGTACGTATGTATGACTGTTACAAACATTCATACTGTTCCGTTGTGATCACCAAACACCTGTAGAACAGTGTAGCCGAAAACCGGCTTCTCTCCGGAGTGCTCCGGATTCCGGACTCTGAACCGGTCCCGAACTGTGGAGTGTGGACTTCACCCGCGACACAGCGCGCAGCGGTACAAAGTCCTCGAGATTAACTTTTCTGGGGACATTATGTTGATCTGCGTACAGCCATACACGTTGTAACAACTATAGCTCAAGTTCCTATAGCTCAAGAACAAAAATCTTCTAAGTTAATATTTCAGTCAGGTCCAAGTTCACATTGCATCTTGCTATGTTATGCGCTCTTCTGATTTTGAATCTAGACTAGAATCAACCAGGGTCGGACTGGGCTGGAAGGGCCCGCGTGGCTCCCCAGAAGCCCGGGGCCCGAGACTTGAAAATAAATTGTAGATGGAATAAAATCAGAAAATAATGAATTAAACAATATGAGACTGAGATTAATTAAGAGGTTCATTGATAGCCTTAAAAATATTTTAGTTTGAGAGTGTCTAATAATTATACGCTACAATTAATTACGTACTTACTAATTCTGTGGATCAGGCAGAATACGTTTTAAAAACTTTTAAAAATCCTGAGCCTATGCTACCTACCGCCTGGCATCCGGCAAGCCCCACAAGCCAAGCCCGTGGGGGCCCCGCGCAGGTTGGGGCCCGGCTGGCAAATACCGCCCTGACTATATGGCCAGTCCGACCCTAGAATCAACTTCGAGACTTTAACTTTTTTTTTTTCAGTACCTCAATAGAATTATTATCTCCAAAGAATTGCAGTGCCATCGTGACTTCACGAACGAACCCATACACAATATCATTAATGTACAAATAAGATGATTAGCAAACGACTTGTTGGAACCTGTTTCTACTGAAGGTTTCCGTAACGTCTTCAAAGAGATCATCGATACTCGGTCGGTGATCGGTGCTCGTTTCCAGGGTTTAGTGTAAAGGCGTGTCAGGCATCAATCATTTTAAACAGTTTATAAGCCATAATAATTAATTTATTTATCCTAAATCTACTAATGAATGAAACATCACCAAGGCCAGGCGTTGCGAAAACGATTGTAAGTATTTCCACATAGTTATTGTATAGGTACCTACCTAAATAGATTTCAAGTATCAAGAGGATCACCTTGAGTTTTTTTACAAAACACTATGTTGTCGTCATTTTTTTTTGTGTATCAACAGTTTCTTTTAAATAAATTATTTCACTGAGAAATAAATAAAAGATATATCTGGACCTACTTATAAATATTTACATTTCTGAAATGGTGAGGCCGTCCAATATACTTTAGACAGAAGACAAACGTAGGTACTTAATCAAAACACGCGGGAGCGTGTCAAGCCATATTGTTTTAAAATATTTTATATTGTTAATAAATTTCAGGACTGACCATTGAACTTGGCAGCCATTTAGATGTCACTTATTTCGTCGTTGAAGTCAACAACTAACGGATAATCATTTCACATTTATGTTTTTGATGGGATTATAATTACATACTTAGACAGAAGACAAACGTAATTATATTAAACTAGCTTTTGCCCGGCCCCGCGACCTTCGGCAACGTTAAATGATATTATTATAAAAAATAAATTAGGTACTTCCTTATTTAAATCGGATTTCGTTATCAATTCATTCTTCAAGGGTTTTTTTTTGCAGGGTAGCTTTATCTTTTTTTAAGATCAAGGTACCTAGCCTAAGTTACTCCACTAAGACATCAGCTATCTGCCAATAAAAGTCTCGTCAAAATCGGTGCACCCGTTTCGGAGATTAGCCGAAACAAACGACAGACGGACAGAGAGACAGACAAAGAGCTTGGAAGATATTTGTATGAAGCCTGGCCGGACTAACTTCCGCCATTTCTTTTTTGTCAAAGTTGCGGCTACGTTAAAAACTATACAAACAAGTTTTGTATAGACAAAATGCTCTGAAGAGTCACGTTCCCGAGATGAGCCCATTCACTGGTGCCATTTTTAGAGCAGAAAAAGGTGGTTACTAGCCGGAGCCGCCCAATGTGACATTATTTATTGATCAATTTGGTTATTCTTGCTGGCCTTTCACTACTTAATAGCGCCTTATTAAGTACATACGTACATTTGCTGATAAAAACTATCTGCAGCTGACGCAATAGGGTATACAGGCCGTCCCACGGATATGCCACAAGGAGGGAAAGTACCTTGAATATTGTAGATGGAACATTTTACTAAAAGAAGATTTTATTTGAATTTAAAAAACAATTTAAACTGCAGTCATAGATATTTAAATAATTACATGGTTGAACCGGGAATCGAACCCGTTACACGAGAAATATAATCACCCTATAGCTTTATCATACCGATCGAAAGGCTTCATCATAAGGATTATTTTTTGCTACACAACATAGTGTCAGAAATAAAAGGAAAACCATGAATTTTAACATTTTTAATACAAAATTAATCAATTTATCAAATGCTCAAAATGAGTCCGGCAATGTGAATACAAAATCCATAGGTACTAAATTCGGTTTATCTAGAAAGAGATAGAAACAAAAGTTGAAATGGTTATAACTTATGTGTTGTTTGGCCGATTTATGTCTTGTTTTCGTTTGTTGTCATTATTTTTATAGTTCATTCCGAAACGAAATAAAAAAAAAAGAAAATTAATGCATATTCCCTATTCTCAATATTTGGAAGATGACATGACTGGGGTCACGTCATCTCATCGAGTCTATAATTCTAATTTGAGGAATAACGAGGTCCCTTTTTTTTTTTTCTGGTGGGAAATCATCAAATGACTTTTCCCGCTCTGGGCGGAGCAGGAGGGAGTGTCAGACTTTTACTGACTAAAACCCATCCATGTTCCTTCATCGCCCTTTGTGTTCCGGGGTCACGGTGTCTCTTTCGAACAGTCCCGCAACCCCGGCAGGCATCGGTCCTTGCGGACCTCTTCCGTCGACACGGCCTGTCGTCATGAGACGGACGGACGGCGAGCTAGCCCATCGTCCACCGTCCACAGGCCCAATAACGAGGTCCCTTAGATCAATATCTCGGCACATGCAAACTTTTGTGTTCGTAGTCGTACGTAACACTAACAAGTGAGCGAGTGAGCCACACATCGGCGGTATACGAACCAGTACAAGCTGGCCTCTCAATCTATTTGAACTTCGTAGGTTTTACATACGCTAGCTCAGTTCAAGGTCAAAGTACTACCGATGTGCGGTCGAATGGCCCAATCTATAACTTTGTTGATTTTGATAAAAAAACCAAGCCGTCACGATGAGTGTGAATCGTGCACACAGTACCACTCAGTCTTGCAGCCAATGGCAATATTTGTTGACCCAACCAAATAACACGTATGACAATCCACGTCAATATCGTAAATATATCTACATTGGACTAAGTAATTGATTACATGCAGTGAAAAAATAAACTGGCCTTCAAATCTTTAAAACTGCAATTTTTCCTAAACTATAGCAGTCAGAGTTTTGAAAAAAAAAGAAAATTATAGCAAACATCAACTTTCTTTGAAATTATAGTTTATGATTGCGAAAGAAAAGATGGATGGATTGTATGAAGACTGATATGAAAGAAAAAAAAACTTTTTTGCAAAAAATTAAATCGACTTCAAAAACACAAATAACTTTAGCTTCAGAAGTCGGTGACTTCTGTGTGTTTGATTCAGTTTCTTTGCCACCAACTTCTGAAGCTAAAGTTATTTTTCACTTTGTTGTGTTTTTGAAGTCGGTTCATTTTTTGCTAAAAAGTTTTTTATTTCACCATTTTTTGTTGTAATATCTTATACAAATATTAGCTATACATATTCATTTTAACATAATATAACCTCACGCCTTTAATTCCGAAGAGTTGGGCTGAGCTGTACCCAATACGTTCTACACCCACATTTCGCCAGTTATGTTTAAGTCCCATGTAATAGGGGGCGAGCGCTGGCGCAAATCCAGACTCCGTGGCTGCTACTGAGAAATTCCTGATGGAAACACGCAATAACACGTTGCCCGACTTGGGAATCGAACCCACGACCTCATGCTGAGTAGTCGCCACCACTAGACCAACGAGGCAGTCATTTATTTCATATTGTTAACAATTTATACATATCATGGTAATAGGCTTATCCCCAATAAAATTAAACCTACCAGACCGAACTGTCGAATTGTGGGAGTACTTTACACATCTGCGTTCCCCCCCAGAGCATACAGGCGTGATGTTATGTTATGATTTTGTGAAAACAATAAACATCCAAGCGATTGCAACAATCACGACCGATTTGCTGTCTATAATTGAAGAGTTCCATTGCATATCTCCGAAGATCACCATCAGATCTTCACCAAATTTGAACGGGACCACCGCGAAGTAATTTTCTTCCAAACAAAAAAGAATCATCGAAATCGGTTCACAATTGGCGAAAAAAAGGCCGAACATACACACAATTTTTTTTTTTTAAATCAGACGAATTGATAACCTCCTCTTTTTGGAATTCGGTTAAAAAAGGAGTAAATGATGCCGTGACGTCTGACAGGGGAGAATGGAAGAAGAAAACGGGACGCGCCCGTCTGGTATAAAAATACAATTTTTTAACTTGACTATGACTCAAAAATCATTAAATAAATATGTTTTACGCCTTATTTACATTTCAAACAGTGGTGCCCCTCTGGCTCTGAATACAGCTTCGAAGCAGTTTGGCGTACTGAAGATGAGGTTTCAGAGGTGATGTTGGGGAATATGCTCCCATTTTTCCATCAGGGCGTACGGCCATAGATAGGTGGTGGTCTGCGGCTTCTGACCAGCCTCCCGAGCTCATCCCAGGCGTGCTCGATCGGGTTGAGATTAGGACTTCTTGATGGCTTAGCTAGGAAAAGTCAAAGAGTACGTATACTTGGGACAGACTTTGAGTATAGCGATGAGCGGACAAGACCGCGAAATCAAGCGCCGTATTTAACTAGGGTGGGATGCTTTCGGCAAGCTGTCCAACGTACTCAAGTTGAAGCGAGTGCCCATAAACCTAAGGCATCGCATGTTCGAGCACTTGTAACTTGGACGCTCACCAAACACACTATCCACCGCATGCAAGTCACTCAGAGAGCTATGGAACGAGCCTTGTTGGGCATGTCCCTCTACGACCGGGTAAAAAATACCGAAATACGGAGACAAACGAGACTGTCGGACTTAGCGAAAGTGATAGCAAAAAGAAAGTGGAAGTTGGCGGACCATATATGCTGTGGACTGGATGGAAGATGGGGGAAGAAAATGCTGGAGTGGAGACCACGGACGGGACGGAGGAATGTGGGAAGACAACCGACTAGGCGGACAGACGATCTCACTAAAATGGCCGGGAGAAACTGGATAGCTATGACACAAAACCGCCAAAACTGGAAAGATTTGGAAGAGACCTAAGGTGGCCAAGGGTTGAAGAAGAGAAGAGAGATGGCTTGGCCATCAAGTTGATACTAACCTCCTACATGTACGGGCGTTATCCTGTATCAGTATCGATCCATCACATATTACTAAATATGGCCCTGCCTAAGCAGTTAGGATCTCTTGAGCGTGTCTTTCCTCAGTCAGGGTGCCATTTTCTAAGGCCAGTAGCTCTATGGGACCCTCTGCAGAGACGCCAGCACATACGAGTACAGACCCACCGTATTGGACTCTTTCTGTGAAGTAGGGTTGAATGTATCGCTCAAAAGGTCGCCTGTACACTCTTCGTTTTTCATCGGAAATGAATGAGAATCGAAACTCATCAGTGAACAAAACTCTGGCTAGCCCATTCTTTGTCACTCCACTGTATGTGTTCACGAAGTGTGGTACAAGTTTTGGAGGCCATTGTATTTTAATAGAGCTATGTTACGGTGTTGATGTAGTTAATTTATTTTTAATATTTTAAATATATGTACCAATTATTAGTAGATACAAGACTCGGAAAACTCCCCTAAAGAATAGCATGTCAACAGTCCACACAGCTAGTCCTAACACTGGCAGGGGAGGTCAATACATTCGATAGTAGTCAGTGGAGGAGCAAGGAGGGCACAACGTCGGGCCTCGTCAATTGATAAATGAGCGGTGTTCGGAGTTCTCGTGCTCGTGCATTGCGGGTGCCGACACCGCCGCTCGCAGTCGCCAAGCGTCGCCGCTTCATCAACCTGGTTCTGAATTCTGATTGCTTCTCATTCCACTTACCTACATAAGTTATTAAGTAAGTAAGTAAGCGGCAGGTAGATTACTATTTTTTAAATGTGTGTTCCTGCGGCGGCGCCCCATGGCCATGAACGAACTGTTTACGACACTGACAGAGGGGCAAAGGTTAACAACCAATCTGTTATCTAAATACTGAAGTATTTTATGTTAATGTTATTACTCTGTGGGAAGTAAATAGTCAAATGTCGCCAAATAGAAATGATTCCTGACTAAAATAGTACATTTTAATACAAGTGGCGAAAGTTTGTTATTTATTGCGTACGAGGCGG
The DNA here is from genome assembly GCA_941918905.2 of Xestia sexstrigata. NCBI lineage: Eukaryota > Metazoa > Arthropoda > Insecta > Lepidoptera > Noctuidae > Xestia > Xestia sexstrigata. The sequence goes on along the minus strand of OW799201.2, from coordinate 538,309 downwards.
AATTAACTCCTGAGCCGTAGGCGAAGATGTTTTTGAGCCGAGAACTGCAATAACAAATGTCCACGTGTATCAAACGACGTTTTTCTATAAACTTTTGAAGAAATAAATTATAAGAACGAAAAATATTTTTGTCATGAATTACTATGAAACTATGATTTTAATTTTCTTTTTTTCTGCGCTTTATTTTCGCACAGGTGCAGGAGAAGCAAAGGTATGAAGCCGCTAAACAGCCTAATATAAAAGTATATATATATAGTTATTTTTTATATTTTTGAAATTTAGAACACAAATAAATGTTAATTTGTGTATAAAAGTAACTATTCGTTTTTAATAATCATGTTTATTTATGATATTCTATTTTTATAAACACAATTTGAATATTTAAAAATATTTATGCCGTAAGCCGTAAAGACGCTTAGTGCTTTGCCGAAATTAAAAAAAAAAAACATTCACCTCAGACTATAGGCATTGAACCAATTTGGACTAAGTATAGGTAGAGTTACCTGTTGCAATTTTCATTCTCGCACACGTGCTGGAAAATGGATAAAAAACGCACACGTGTGAAATACATTGCATGTTGTACTTTATCGTAGTGCGTTATGGACCAGTTTTCGAGGAAGTGTATTGAAAAAAATATGATTCTGTTTAGTCCGTCAGTTAGATTTTCGAAAAATATTGGATACCTACGTGTTTTTTGTTTTATCAAATTAATAAAAAGAGTGGAGTGATAGTGAGGGCTTGTGATGTCACTTTCCGGTAAAAAATGTACTCTAAGTGACGTCACACAGTCTTCGACGCACTGTATCGTCACACACTTACAAATCGTTAGCACTCGCCACGATTCTTTAATTCGAGTAGATCGATAACTATTGCGCATGAACATAATGTTTACAGCTATATGTATATAAATCGCGCCGAGTGGTCTATCTACCTATGCCGAAATATTACATAACGAGGTAGTTCATAACGAGCTGAGTCGTGTTGACTTCTTGAGCTGCGAGACCGCAGTCCTGCTAGTGATGCCAGGAGGGAGCAGTCATCAACCAAAGGATCCGTGGGTTATGTAGGTACCTAAGTACTAGTGATGACACGTAGCAATAGCAACTGACTAAACAATGAGCACCTAGCAAGTTCAAAGGATTCATTCAGAACTTAGGTAAGATATGCTACACTCCCAGACTGCAAAATAATCAGCCAATACCTACATTTAAGTAGCTGTAAAAGAATACCCCATACCCTAAATCACGTCTCACCTCATTATGGTGTTGTTTGTACCAACATCACAATTACTTTATTATAACATTAATGCCCGTGCCCGAATGTTGTAAACAAGCCCTCCACACACCTCCACATCGGTCTCCACCGGCGGTTTACAACAGTGCGTCAACAGTGCGTGCTGTTATAAACCGCCGGTGGAGACCGATGTGCAGGTGTGTGGAGGGCTTGTTTACAACAGTCTGGCCCACGCTTAACTCTCATCAACATCCACATTATTTCAGAGCAGCGAACTAATGACATACAGTTTTCCTGTTGAGTCAAAAATCACTCGCTCGACGGCCGGGACTTAATTCCAAACAACACGCACAAAACGTAATCGTACGTTATCAGTTTATCATAAAAAAACACATCACTGAACAGTGCTACGCGGAAACAACAATATTACATAATATGTATAGCAGGTGCTGGTAGCGGTGAAGCAACTCGTTCGGATCTGTGTTTTGGGCACAAGAGTGTGTTGTGGTGCGTGAGCAAAGCATGGCCGGCAAAAGGCGCGTGCGACCGGTTCACACGACGCCCCAGGCCACTCTTGCCTACCCGGGGGTGTACAGTGAACTGATAAAACAACAGTAAACGTTATAAAATGACTTTAATTAAATATCACAATATATAAATTATGCATAAAACCTTGAAACATACATCTAACAGCAGTCTGTAACGGTCGCACTTGACACACGTCCACACACTTGCGCCGCCAGCACGGCTACCCGAACAGGTAGGTGTAGAGCAGGGTGACCACGATGCCCAACAGCACGGGGAACTTCCACGTGCTGGTGAAACTGGTCTCGGTGTCCTGCTTGTTGCTGTCCTCCCACGAGATCGGGCGCTTCTGCGCGAAGACGCGCTCCGCCTCCACCACCTCGCCCACCACGTACTTCTGCATGAGCTCCTTAGCGTCGAGCGAATGGCCCACGTCGTCGAAGTCCTCAGAGGCGTCCTTGCCGGCCACGTTCACTAGCACCTCGTGCCCGCCGGGATGCTCGTCCAGGAACTTGGTGACGTCGTACACGACATTGTCGATGATGAAAACGGTTTCAGTTTTGCTGGTCTTCTTAGAGACCTCCTCCCGAGTGAACTGTCGGCCGGTCATGTTGTCGCGCGCGGCCTGATCGGAGCGGAGCGGTGTACTGTCGGTCCGCGGTCGCCCGCGCACACGCCGCCTTCTCGCCCCGCGCCCCCCGCCCCGCGCGTCGCTTACCGCACACCAGCCCGCCTTCAGCTGATAACCACTATCATTACAACCGGAATCATCTCTCATGCTGACACGGCAATTCTCGAAATCAATACCTGTTATGCAATATTCTAGTACTTACTGCATAGACTTAGAATTCTCAGACAAAGGGCGTCCCATTTACAGTACCTACGGTACTAGGTATTACTGTACCTAAGTAGATACTTATATTCATTATTATTGTTTGTACAGCATTTTGCATTCTCAAGTGTTCATTGTTCTATAAACGTTTAAACGTATCAAACCGGTGCATCCAAATAAAACACTGATTAAACAAATTACTTATTCTACGCCCAAATTTTTTTCGTCACATTTTTAATCGCATCACAAGTTTTCCATATAAAAAACTTTCAAATTTTTTTTTTTTTTTTTTTAATAATTTTTCACAATTTGTGTATTTGGAGTCGGTTTTATTTTTTGCAAAAAATGTTATTTTATTTTTCCATTTTCAGTTCATCCTATATTTACAAATATTTGCATCATCATCAGATCCTGACCTGATGACTACATGGGAAGTAAACGGTTCTAAACATGAAACAATGCCCATAAAATTTTTGGGTTGCCTGTAATTTTCCTGGGATCCCATCATCAGATCCTGACTTAATCTTGACCTTTCATCATTAGCTCGGCCACTTATGACGATGATTACCAGGCACAAGTATCTCAATTACATTAGAAAGTACATTTATGAAAAACATTGTATCCTACAATCCTACAAATCCTACTAATATTATAAATGCGAAAGTTTGTGAGTGTGGATGTATGGATGTTTGTTACTCTTTCACACAAAAACTACAATACGGATTTGGATGAAATTTTGCACACAGATAATTTATAACCTGGATTAACACATAGGATACGTTTTATCCTGCTATTAAGATCCCATGGAAAAGTTATCAGATTCCAAGCAGGCGAAGCCGCTGGCAGAAGCTAGTGTGCCTATAAAACTTCAGGGTTGCCCTCGATTTTCCTGGGCTCCCATCATCATCATCTGCCTAGCCTTTTCCCAAGTTTTATTGGGGTCGGTTTCCTGTCTAACCGGATGCAGCTGAATACCAGTATTTTACACGGAGCGACAGAAAAAAAACAAAAACGAACATAGAACCTTTTTTAAAAAATAAGTATTACAAAGAGTAACTTTCTTTTGATCAGGCGATGACGGACACGTACTTTTGAAATTGCTGATGTTGTTGTAGATGTTATTTTATGTTGCCGTGTTGAGGTAACATTCTCTAACAATGTTATCAATTGTTACCACGTGTCGACTGTTTTCAAAAGTTACGCAACATTACTTAACATAAATGGGTGAATATCATCAGCAAAGTGCATTTTTTGTCAATTTTGGTGACGAAATTTGTTCCTCAGTTTTCGTGAATAATAAGGTCCTGGCTTAAAGAATCTTCAAGAGCCCCAAGAATACCTTGATAATTTTTTGAGATATTTTAGTTTAAGGTGTAGTGTGGCCATCAAAATTTTGGTAGGCACTTTCGATTTTGGTAAGCGATTTCACGCTTACCAAAATCGAAAGTGCCTACCAAAATTGGAAATCAGTGGCACCAAAATTGAATATGCATCGCATGTACTGTAAGTTTCGACCTGATTCCAAAAATGAGGATTCCAGAACCACCTTAACCCGTAATTTCACAGAAGACCTGTCAAGATTCAGCCAAGATGAAATCGACGCGGCTCTTAAGACAGCTTAAAAAAGGAAAAGCCCCTGTTAAGGATAGGATAACGACAGAGCTCCTGAAAGCGGCGGCCGGGACGCTGTGAGGTTCTCTCCCTCTTACGTTCCGCCACCTCCTTCTCTAGCATTACTGCTTCGCAGAAGGAGGTGACGGCGTCCCATTCCGTCTCGCTCCGGACCATGGCTTGCACCAGGGCCGGACGCGAGAGGTCGCCGACGCCAATCGCCGCTTCGAGGACACGGCGGTGCTCCGCCCACGCGGAGCACACCTCCACCGTGTCCTCCGGTCGATCCTCGCAATGGAAACACCCGGGCATTTCCTCCCGCCCGATTCGGTGCAGAAACCTCCCAAAACAACCGTGTCCGGTGAGGACCTGCGTCAGGCGGAAGGTGAGGACGCCGTGGCGTCTCTCAAGCCACTCCTCAAAGAGGGGACTTACCGCCACTATTGTGGCGTGCCATTGAGGAGGCCTATGTCCAACAGTAGTCTGCTGTAGGCTGATGATGAAACATTATTCTTGCTTTTCTTCTTCTTTCATCCATTCTTTTTTTAAGCAGCCTCTTTTCATTGGTCTGTTTTGGCATTCTAAAAAGCAACAAAATAAAAACAAGAAACTTTATCTTTAGCATGCTACCCTTATAATAATAGGTCTGACTTACTGCCAAGTACATTTATTTGTTTGCTTATGAAACTGTCTTGCAACGTAAAAACTGGCTATATATGTACAAACAGTACGTGAAAACGCCACCAAAGCCACCGAAATTGAGCTACCAAAATTGGAACCAGGAATAAAAATAAAAAAAAAAATCTTTTAAAATAGGGGTTTTAAGTTACAATTAAATTAATATCACTGATTTATGCGTTACCTAAATTACTAGCTATAACGTGTAGCTTACTATTAAAACACGATATAATCAACAGCAAAACGATCCACCAAAATTGTACAATTCTTGTCCCCCTCGCCACCCAAGATGAATACTTATGTTTTTATCCGGTAATCGCAGCACTAATCACACACCTGTTACGAGCAAGTCCAGCGCACGATTGAGTTGAGAAGTGCGAAATAAAAAAAATGCGATTGGTCGCACACGCACGAAACTTCATGTTACAGTAAGTTGAAAAAGTGCCACCAAAATTTTGTGTTTTGCTTGCACATACTTTCATCGAGTGTCCTGCTTTTAAATTAGTTTTTCTAAAATGGTTTAATTGTTTTTAGATTTAAATGTGTTTAATGCATAAATTAAGGAATTGGTTTATTTTTTATTGTACCTTAAATTGTTACTTTGGTGAATGCAATTATATCAAAAAATGGAACTGGGACAAGCCACCAAACTAGAATTTTAAGGCAATTTTTATTTTCTGATTATTTACAAACACTTATAACAACAAAAAATGTGGCCCTAGTTGCACCAAGTAACGTAGTTTACTATAAAAAAAAACTTTGAAACATCATTTTACACCTTGATTCTCAACGTGAAAACGTAAAATTTGCTGCTTTGATATTCACCCAAATACTAACACGGCAACCTATGTACCTAATTGTAATAACAATAATTAACTTTTTGCTCTCGGATGTTGCTCAGTAACATTTGGAAACGGTTCCTATTCCAACTTCAGAATCCTTTGAGGTTTCCGGCCAAGTATGCCCCGCAAGGCAAACCTATCTACATCTGCTCCTTGTGATGTGACTATGGAGAGCATTGTCGCGTTTATCGCTGCTTAGTAAGACAACACTATTTGTGTCGACATGATTGACTGCATACGGCATATGGCTAGGTAAGACTAATCATAACTTGGTAGGACGGAGGCGGCGAGAAAGCGCGGGTGCGGGCAGGGGGCGGGGGCAGGGAGCAGTCAACCTTGTCACAGTATAAAGATAACCAGTAGATCTGCTTCAAAGAAACGCCCGAAACGCTGACGTAATTATCCGCGTGCCCCTTCCCCCGCCCGTTAGGGTGCAAACATAAAGAAGCATTTTTAAGGTACAGGCAAACCTGTGCGGGTCGGTACCTATCAGTACCTACGGGTAAAATAGCCCTAAACAATCTAATGCGCTCGTTCATACAGAACCAGGTAGAAACATGTCGGTACCGACTATCTGCATCGATCCGTACGGGGTTAAGCATTTGCCAGCCTCTTCTGCTGTCGTAAAAATGAATTTGGATTGCGGAGTTTTAATAGCGTTGGTTTTTGCTAAACCACCATGGGACAAAAGACACAAATTAGACAGAAACAGAAATGTGATTGATAAATATTGGTAGATTGTGATAATCATGAAACTTGGATTCATAGAAATAATTGCTAATACGATCCACATTTCTTTCTTTTACTGTTCATATAAGAAACACTGACTGACCTTTTTAGGGTTCCGTACCTCAGAAGGTAAAAAAAGGAACCCTTATCAGATCACTTTCTTGTCCGACTGTCACCACCGATTTTCTCAGGAATGGGTGGACCTAGCAAGTTGAAATTTATACCAGATACTGAAATCTATAGTCCCTATTAGGTGTATAAAAATCAAGATCCTGAGTCACCTGGTCCTGGGTCCTGAGCCTGAACTTAGTAAAGTTTTTTTTAGACATTATTTTGTACCCTATCACTATGTTTTCCTATTTAACCCAATGGTTGACTGGTAGAAAATGCCTTGTGGTATTAAGTCCGCCTATGTACCACTATTGTACACGAAGTTTAAATAAATAAATAACATGATAAAAATATATGGGCAAATTTAGATTTTCGCGAAAATTTGTAAGTACCAAAATTTACCTTAATTTTCAACTTTTTTTATTTTTCCGAAATTTCCCTTTACGTGTGTGCTTATAGACCTTGCTTTTAAACCAAAATTGACAATTCTAGGTCAACCGGAAGTAAACTTTAGGTTTTGGGTTGAAAACCTTTATGGTAGTTCCCGTTGACCTAGAATCATGAAATTTGGCGAGAAGCAATGTCTGACAGCATATGTAAAGAAAAAATCTTAAAACCGTAAATATGTAGTTTAATAAAAAAAAACTATTTTACTATTACAAACTTATTATTTGCGGTTGGTGCAATAGCCGTTTCATGGGATCGAACAGCAAAGTTAAGTTTGTCCTTTAAAAAGTTTGTGACCCTCGGTGCGCGAGTCCAACTCGCACTTGGCAAGTGTTTTAAATTTTATAATTAACACTTTCGAGGAGAAAAACTCGTCGTCCGACGAACTCGAATACATCATGGTCACTATAAACAGATTTATTTCTTTATGCAAGTTAACCCTGCACCGATCAGTACTGGTCGTACAGATTTGTCTGTACGTACCTTAAAAATGCTTCTTTATGTTTGCACCATAAGGATACTTTAAGGTACGAACAGATTGGTTGTCGCGCACAGTCGCACGACGCAATTTGCTGTGTGTCTTGACTTCGTGAGTGTTAGTTCTAATCGTACCTCGCGATGACTTCTTATATACACTTACATAGAAAAAATTGAAAAGACCCCAAATTACTAAGTAAATAAGTTCAAAAACATTTTTTTTTTAATAATCTTTTCCTCACTGCCTCGTCCTTGTTTCCCCAAACGGTATTTGTTAACACTTTACATAAGAATGAGAATATTTTGTATAATAAAATTCAACAACAAGGAATTTCGAACGTGTCTAAACAGATGGAAACCTTTTTCAGTTTCTAATACATACACACATCAAAAATGTCTAGGGATCAAGCATTTTTATGCGGATTTCTTGAGATTGAGATGTGGCTTTGTAATAAATTTATGATTTTATAAATTTATATGGATCCTTTTTGGTGCATTTCATAATTTGAATCAGGAACTCTCAATCAAATTCGAGTAAAAGATGAAAATAAGCTGTCAATATTTTCCCTATAAAAACATACAACGCATTGAAGACATTATTAGTGCTACTGTTTCCCTACTACTGATTAAAACCAACGTTATTATGGAGCGGCGACGTCATTTAAGCAGGGAAGAAATGCTCAGAGCCGTGGGAATGATAGAAGCTGGTTCCCGGCAACGTACTGTAGCTTTAGCTCTGAATACAAGTCAGAGTGTTATCAGTCGACTTTGGACACGTTACCGAAGCACTGGTACCGTGGCTGAGCGCCATGGAGGACGGTATCGCTGCACCACACGGAGACAAGACCGATACATTCAAATCTTAACTCGAAGAGCTCCAACAATAACCGCCATGATGTTAGCCGTGAGGCTTCATCACTCTTCAGGGAACTTAATTAGCGACCAAACAGTCAGAATCCGCTTGCATGAAGTGAACCTTCATTCCCGAAGACCGCTACGGGTACCACCTATAGCAATGCACAATCGTAGGATTCGATATCAATGGGCTCTTGAACACAGAAATTGGGCAGAAGAACAATGGCGTTTCGTGTGCTTTTCTGATGAGTCTCGTTTTGGTATGAGACCGGATACAAGACGTATACGACACTGGAGAACCCCTGGACGCCAACAGCGATTAAAATCCTGCCAGGAAGTCCATCCTTATAGTGGTGGAACCATCATGGTATGGGCGGGTATTTGGATCGGCGGAAGAACTGAGTTGATTTGGATCAGAGGCAACCTCAACGCTCAAATTTATGCTGAGACGATTGTATCAGACGTCATCGTTCCTCTACAAGTGCAAATCGGTCCCTTATTTCAGTTAATGCATGATAATGCACGACCGCACACCGCAAGAGTTGTAAGACAGACTCTCGCCGCAGCTAACATCAATGTCCTGCCCTGGCCTGCTCAGTCGCCAGACTTGAACCCGATTGAGCATGCATGGGATATGCTACAGAGAAGAGCTCTGCCGAATATGGAGGGTATCCAGTCGCAAGAAGACCTTTTTTTGTTGTTGCAACGAACATGGGCGGCCATTCCACAGCGTGATTTGGATGAACTCATTTTGAGTATGCCAAACCGATGTTCTTGTGTTGTTAGTGTTCGCGGTAGAAACACGGATTATTAATTGTTTAAGTTACCCAATAAAATTTTAAAGAAAACTGTTATTTCAGTCTTTTTTTCGAACTTTAATTTAGTGGTTCAAATGTCAAAAATCCCTTTATTAGGAAAATGGCAAATTTCTTTATTAATGCAAAGGTGACTTGGTTTATCGTTACTGTGACAAACGAAAACACTTTATTTGATGAATCCTTAAAGAAAATTTTAATTAATATCAATCAGGAGAAAAGTTATTGCAAAAATATATGTTGATCCCTAGATACTTTTGATGTGTGTATTATATAAATACAAGCAAGATACAAGCCAATACATATTAAGAAGATCTTTATTTTATAATAAAAATTGATTTGAATATGCTTTTATTTTCCTGTATACCCGATAGTAGCAACCCTGGCCCTCCCTGGTCGACAGTAGGCATTTAATTCAAGGCCACGTCCGAGCCGACCTACTGGTCATCTTTATACTGTGACCTCCTGTCCTTTATGCAGGACCTGTTCCATTTCTAAGTTCGCGATGAGCATAACTCGCTTATTTATAAGTGTACAGGCTACGAAGCCGGCCGACTAGACTCTCAGCCTGTCTACGGCTTCACTGGTAAGCTATATCTTGTACACTACGAAGCCTGCCCACTAGACCCTCAGACTGTCTGCGGCTACACTGGTAAGCTACAACGTGTACACTACGAAGCCTGCTGACTAGACCCTCAGCCTGTCTGCGGCTACACTGGTAAGCTACAACCTGTACACTACGAAGCCTGCCGACTAGACCCTCAGACTGTCTGCGGCTACACTGGTAAGCTACAACGTGTACACTACGAAGCCTGCCGACTAGACCCTCAGACTGTCTGCGGCTACACTGGTAAGCTACAACGTGTACACTAAGAAGCCTGCTGACTAGACCCTCAGCCTGTCTGCGGCTACACTGGTAAGCTACAACGTGTACACTACGAAGCCTGCCGGCTAGACTCTCAGCCTGTCTACGGCTTCACTGGTAAGCTACAACGTGTACACTACGAAGCCTGCCGGCTAGACTCTCAGCCTGTCTACGGCTTCACTGGTAAGCTATATCTTGTACACTACGAAGCCTGCCGACTAGACCCTCAGCCTGTCTGCGGCTACACTGGTAAGCTACAACGTGTACACTACGAAGCCTGCCCACTAGACCCTCAGACTGTCTGCGGCTACACTGGTAAGCTACAACGTGTACACTACGAAGCCTGCCGACTAGACCCTCAGACTGTCTGCGGCTACACTGGTAAGCTACAACGTGTACACTACGAAGCCTGCCCACTAGACCCTCAGACTGTCTGCGGCTACACTGGTAAGCTACAACGTGTACACTACGAAGCCTGCCGACTAGACCCTCAGACTGTCTGCGGCTACACTGGTAAGCTACAACGTGTACACTACGAAGCCTGCTGATTAGACCCTCAGCCTGTCTACGGCTTCACTGGTAAGCTATATCTTGTACACTACGAAGCCTGCCGACTAGACCCTCAGCCTGTCTGCGGCTACACTGGTAAGCTACAACCTGTACACTACGAAGCCTGCTGACTAGACCCTTAGCCTGTCTGCGGCTACACTGGTAAGCTACAACGTGTACACTACGAAGCCTGCTGACTAGACCCTCAGCCTGTCTGCGGCTACACTGGTAAGCTACAACCTGTACACTACGAAGCCTGCCGACTAGACCCTCAGACTGTCTGCGGCTACACTGGTAAGCTACAACGTGTACACTACGAAGCCTGCCGACTAGACCCTCAGACTGTCTGCGGCTACACTGGTAAGCTACAACGTGTACACTAAGAAGCCTGCTGACTAGACCCTCAGCCTGTCTGCGGCTACACTGGTAAGCTACAACGTGTACACTACGAAGCCTGCCGGCTAGACTCTCAGCCTGTCTACGGCTTCACTGGTAAGCTACAACGTGTACACTACGAAGCCTGCCGGCTAGACTCTCAGCCTGTCTACGGCTTCACTGGTAAGCTATATCTTGTACACTACGAAGCCTGCCGACTAGACCCTCAGCCTGTCTGCGGCTACACTGGTAAGCTACAACGTGTACACTACGAAGCCTGCCCACTAGACCCTCAGACTGTCTGCGGCTACACTGGTAAGCTACAACGTGTACACTACGAAGCCTGCCGACTAGACCCTCAGACTGTCTGCGGCTACACTGGTAAGCTACAACGTGTACACTACGAAGCCTGCCCACTAGACCCTCAGACTGTCTGCGGCTACACTGGTAAGCTACAACGTGTACACTACGAAGCCTGCCGACTAGACCCTCAGACTGTCTGCGGCTACACTGGTAAGCTACAACGTGTACACTACGAAGCCTGCTGATTAGACCCTCAGCCTGTCTGCGGCTACACTGGTAAGCTACAACCTGTACACAGTGTACACTCACAAGATGTTTTACTTTCAGTCAAGGTCCTAAAATATGAAGTCTGAATTCTCTATTATTAAGCCAAATAAAGTGTAAAGTAGGTACCTCAATAAATATTTCATTGTTCATTGATACAGTCTAACAGAAATAATGTAGGTATTTGCAGTAGGTTAGTAACCTGTCGAAATATTTAAAATGAGCTGATGATGAGGTACCTAGCTAACCTGCATGTCTATTCGAAACCTAATGACCTACATTAATTTAAACTGTCCTCATCTGTTTAACAATAGATAACATTTTTTCGAGCGGCATGTACTTATACATTATTAGTAATTAATTAGGAACATTAAAGTAAGTACCTACATATGTTATGTTAAAGTTCAATGATTAGGAAGGATGTGTGAGCGGGTAGGCTGGTAGGTGGTGTTTGCACTGGCCAAGTTTGTACCTACATATTAGTGCACGTGAGAGGAGCGGCTCACCTTGAGCGCAGCGGCATCGACAGGCGACCACACAACACCCCCCCCCCCTCCTCCACCACTGTGAACTTCATACACTAGCACGCTCATCTTATCTTACAACAGAAACACACTGCATACTGTACATGCAGCAACCTACGTCTCTAAAGTTATTTTGCTTTACATGTTATGACATCGAGTTCGTCGTATAGAACGCAATGACACCTCATCGTGTATATGAAATAACCCCACGAGTAGTTTTAAATAAAAACACAACCTTTATTCCATAAACTATTAAGATATCGTTAATTACAATGATGTTCTTTGCTCCACATGCACTAATAAGTTATCAGAAACCGACCGACCGCGTAACAGTACTGAGCACTCGCGTCGAGTAGGTATCCAGGAGTCCACAGGAGTCCACATATCCACACACCTCACCGCGCGCCGGTCTGTCGGTTGATGCGATTACAATTAACTTCCATTTATTTTATATAACTGCAACAACACTTTTTTTGGTCCCAAATAAACCACAAACCCAACCTTAACCCGCGACTTCACTGCCAATGTCCCACAGTGACACATCTTCGATCGGGTGTATCAGTGAGCGGCCACGGGCTACGGGAACAGGAAGGTGTAGAGCAGCGCGGCCACGCCGGCCAGCGCCAGCGGCGGGCCCCACACGCTCAGCAGCGCGCCAAACGTGAGCGGCTCGGCCGCGGGCTCTGACGCCGCTGCGCGCGTGCGTACCTCCCAGCGGTCCTCGTCCACCACCTCGCCCGCCACGAACTGCTTGCGCCAGTCGAGCGCGATGTCGCTGTGGCCCACGTCGTGGAAGCACTGCGAGGCGTCCTTGCCGGCGTTGTCCATCAGCACCTCCACGCCGCCCGGGTGGTCGTCCAGGAATTCGGTCACGTCGTAAACCACGTTGTCGATGATGATGGCGGCGTCATGGCGGTGGTTGCGCGCCGCGACCTGCTGGCGCGTGTACTTAACGGCGGCCATGATGCGCGCGGTCGGCTCTCTCGGCGGCTGGCTGGGCACTGCGACTCGGGGTGCGTCGGGTGCGTGCGGTGCTGGTTTGGGGAGCTGTGCGATGTGCGTCCTTCACTCGCGCGCAGCTTACTGAGTGACACGGATGGTGCAGGAGACTAGCCGGGACCCACTGACTGACTGACACGCGCTCAGTCGTACACCGTCAACCTGTAGTTAATTCTCGCCGTGTCACTAACTCATTACCTTCCTTATGTAAATTTATTCAAAGTACGTACAACATGACGCTTACTTTTTACGTACCTACCCGTAAATATTTGTGATTATAATCAAATAAATTATTTAGATTTAGATTTCTCATTCCAGGAAATTATATGTAAGTAGTCACGCTCAATTATGTGTTCTGACGAAAATGCAATAAACAATACACAACATTTATCACCCTAATAACCTCACCTTGGAGAAACAACGCCAGTCTACCTATTTTAGTCAACAACAAAGTTTCGCACACGAGTAGGTAACTTAACCGTCGTCGCGTGGGGCAACACTTCTCGCTAACAATGGAAAGAGGGGTAAGATGGTCATGAAGTCGTGGTCATATTGACTAAAGATGGCCATCTTCTTCTTCTTCCATATCGATGTTACGTATAATCAAATTAATTTAGCCCAGTAGATGGCCTCATTAATAGCGACCTCAGTATAGCACTACTAGCAATACCGTTTCAGCACGTACCTACACAAAATTATACATATAGTTTATGAATGACTTCGAGTTACAAAAAAAATATGACTGTGGTCTTGCAGTAGACTGCGACAGTTACATGTCTACACTTAATTTTTACAAACAATAGCAAACTACATACAACAGTAGAGGAGTTAGGTTTCTCAGATCATAGTGGTACTATCGCACACATGTATAGCTTTGCCTGAATAAATTCTAAACGAACTATTATACAGGCCTATTACGTATCTTTCTGATATCCAATGACTCGTGAAGACATCATCAAGCTTCGGTTGTACACCGAACTTTGAGGACAACCGTGAATGTCATAATATTGGTATTACATATTACACAGAGTGGATATCACTTTACGTTGACTAACAGCCCGGGTACGGTGTAACGTCTTTCACGAAAGCCACTTCGAGCTCAGTTGTCATCAATTTGATGTCCACTATGCTTACATAATCGCAATATTAGAAAAATTGATACTAAAGCCTCTGTCAAAATGAGTTACGGTGACTAATGGGACCACGATGGGCACCGATGACGTCATATTTGATCGCGACTTGTCATACATACATAATACGAAACTAACCTTTTGACAGTTATTTGATGGACACTGAGCCCAGATACTATCGTTTCGAGCTGTCAACTGAGATATGTAATAGGCCAGCTGGTATGCCAAAAAAAGGCTATACTATTATAAAAACACTCAACTATTCAAATCTAAATTAAATGAATTAATTTGGAACGAAATAATAAAAACATGATAAACGAAAACTATGCAGCATTTAATAACACACTAACCAACATATTAAACAAATGTATACCTACATAAAGGGAAAATAAAGTTAAAAACAAATTAAAAATAGTAGATTATGCACCGAGGGGCTAAAGTTGTGTCTTATGTCACGGGCGTCATATTGAATCTCGAGCGCAATGAAGGATTCGGGATTTAACTCCCGAGCGCAGCGAGGGAGTTAAGAGTTTAACTCACGAGCGAAGCGAGGGAGTTAATCCAAAAATCCTGAATGCAGCGAGGGATTCAAGCTAGCCCAAGGCAAAGACACCTTTAGCCCAGAGGAGGATACTCTACTTTTTACCCCTACTGTGAGAAAATAATAGCCATAGTACGAAAAACAAAGTATTGACTAACAGTAAGAATAAATAAATTTAGTAATGTTACAGCCAATTACTATTACGGTATTACGGCGCGGTACGGTATTTGTTATTATTAATGCCAGTTTTAATGTTATTCCATTCCTTTTAAAAAATGGTTCGTAGTTATCTAATTATTCTTACAATATTATGTCTTCGAAAATATGGCAACGATATGAAGAAGCAGTCGTTATGATTTTGTAGGAAATCGAGAATATCATCCACGCGTAGTAAGGGTATCGAGAATAGCTTTCCTCTTTCTGGCACCAAAGGGTGTTTGTTAGTGCTTTTATACTGCCAATTTAGCTGAGCATGTGAGATTCCAATTTCAAATCACATTATTGACCAGCGGGTCATAATGAAATCCAGTACAACATTATTGGGGCTGTGGCCCCGGCCACTAATGACTCACTATAGGTATGTTAAGGTTGCTTGACATATAATTTGACATTTTCGAGCAGGTGGTGTGAAATAAATATTGGTTAACCCCTGGCATCAATCTTTCATCACTACATATTAGAAAACAAAGTCCTCCGCCGCTTCTGTCTTTCTGTCTGTCTGTTCGCGATAAACTCAAAAACTACACCGCTGCACCGATTTTCATGCTGTTTTCACCAATGGATAGAGTGGTTCTCGAGGAAGGTTTTATATTTCATAAAACATAGATTGATCCCTGCGACATAATTATGTCAAACTCAAACAGCTGTCGAGAACGGTCGAGAATATCACGCCGCGCGGACGCCGCCGGGCGACCGCGGGCCCCTGAGGTCGCGGAGGAGGCGCACCGGCCTGCACAGCACTGCGTCATCGTCCACCGAGCGATTCATTACTCTTATTTTCTCGCCTATTCAAGTTAATTTAACCATTTTGTTTTCTTTTGTAAAATCTTAATATTATACAGTCCACTATTTATCAAATCACCGCGTTTTAATCCTCTCAATACCCTGAGGATATCACCCATTCCTCTTTATGGTCCTTCCTTCCTTCTTGATCAAGTGACAAGCGGTTTTTAAATTTTGAAAACGGCCGTTAGAAAATTGGACTTCGAGATCAAGACGACTTCTCGCCCCTTCGTGCGAATCTGGTTCCAGTCTTCGGTCATCATCTACGGCGCCTTGAGAAGAGGCGTATTTGGTGGAACAAGCAGTTCTTCAGGTCATCGTAGCTGGTTCATCGCAGCGTAGCAGCCCAAGCAGTGCCCAAAAACTTCAGAATCCATTTGAAGCAAGAAAAGGTTTGGTTTGGACAAGCAGTCAACGGATTTCGTGAGATCTTTCCACATTCTTACTAAGATTTGTACATAACTCATAAACTAACTTTCATTCCACTAGAGTATTAGTTAGTACATTAGACCAGTGAATCATACATTAGTAGTACCTTTTCGTCTTAGTGAGTATTACCCATCGCATACTATTATTAACTTGGTTAACTTGTAGAATTCATCATACACTTTCAGTCCATATTGTTCTTTTCTTTGTAGTTTAGTGTCATATTTCAATCCATTCATGTAGATTTGTCCCATCACCCATTCATAATAGGCATGACGACAGTATCAAAAAAATGCAAATCTATTTAGTCCGTCAGTTAAGAGTATTGGAAATTAATGGACAGGTATTTTTTGTTTATGTGAATCAATGAAAATTGACAAAGATAAAACGCATCAAAACTCGGGAGTGGGGGCTCGTGACGTCAGAACTAGCTAAAACTTATACCTAGGCGTGACGTATTAAGAATTTTAAAAGCGTCATATCTTCGTCAATTTTGGTTTACGTAACAAAAGAAAAAACACGGGTCAAATATTTTTTGATAATCTAACTGACGGACTAATTAATTTTTTTTTGTCGTCTCGCCTATTAGTAATAAGTGCTTGTTAATCTAGTTTATCATTAGATTGTAAGATAGTGCCGTTCACCTTTACCGTTTTTTTTCTCTTCACAGTTTGACAGTTAGAATTCAAACAATTTTTTTTCCAACCGCCTACTGGTTTTGAATAGCAACGCTTTCTTCAATCAGCTGTTTGCTCTTTGTTTTTATACAGGTGCGTTATAGCGTATATTTCAGTGCTTTTAGCATCTATTCTTTAATACAAATCAATTTTCAAGTTTTTCTTGCCTACTTGCTATCCTTTAGTGCTAACAGCTACCTACGTATTTAGCCATGGCTGAAGAAATGAAGATTAAAGAGATTTCAAAAAAACGTGCCTCAGTTGAATCGCAGCTTAGTCAATTCGCAACTTTTATAACTAGCACTAAGTCTTGCGAACAGCTTAGCGAGGAGCAACTTGTGGAGTTAGAGATAAGAATAGAGAAAATAGTTTCCATACCACTACCACTTATGATCAGTTACAGAGTCAATTGGAGCTTGGGCGGTTCGTACAGCATTGGGGTGACATGTTCATACATTTAATGGCATCAAAGTTGGACCCGGTTTCTATCAGACAGTGGGAAGAGTATAGGAACACTCTGACTGAGTATCCATCCTTAGTTAAGTTCATTAAATTTATATCTAACCGCTGCCATCTTTTAGAAACGCTAGAGGAGGTTCAGAGTTTAAATTCGAAGCCAGAGTCATTGCAAAGTAAGCCAAAAAGTTTCTCTGTCACAGCAAATAAGGGAAAATTTAATATTTCATGTTTTCTATGTAAACAAAGTCACTACATATTTAGTTGTGACCAATTTAAGGCGCTCTCAGTCGCTGCACGCCTATCAAAGGTGAAAGACTTTAAACTTTGTGTGAATTGTTTACGACCAGGGTATTTGGAGGCTACTTGTCCACTTGGTCACTGCAAGTATTGCACAAAAAGGCATAATACAATGTTGCATTCTCATGATGATCATCCTAGCTCTAGTAAGGAGCATATAACTTTAAATAGTATGATCATGAATTTTCATCTCGTCATGTATTGCTCCACAGCTTTGGTCAGAGCCACGGACCATTCCGGGGTGCCGCATAGCGCCAGAGTCTTACTTGATAATGGAAGCACGGCAAACTTTGTTACCAAGGACCTTTGTGGTAAGCTACATTTACCTATTCGTAGTGTAAGCTCACACGTTGCAGGCATAACCAGTCAAGTGTCTACCATTACTCAATCTTGTTCTTTACATTTACAATCGTGCGATGGGTCGTATCACATTGACATTGATTGTTTTGTCTTGCCCAATATAACCACTCATATACCTCATACATACATAGACTTATCAGACTTGCAACTACCAGCAGGTGTAAGTCTGGCTGATCCATCTTTCAATGTCCCTTCTTCCACCGACATTGTTGAGACCGCTCTACTCTCAACAACGCCGCGCGCCAGCGGCAGTGAACGAGGGGTGCGGAGACAGCGGGGAGCCAGCTGGCCGACGGCCGAGCGCGGGCCCCGCACCACACGAGTCAGCTGTTGCACGCCTCCACGCACGGCTGCGCTTACGCGTCTAAATTTTTATTTGTTAGTCCCAACCGAACGTTGTATTTTTATTCCATTCCTTAATATGTTGCTATAACTTGTTATACAGTCCACTACGTTTCATTTTGCTCCACCACGAATCACGATTTATCGTCGCGATCAACATACTTGTTGGAGCCGACATCTTTTGGGGTGTGATTGGTCGCAATCGTATACAGCTAGTTAGACATATGCCGAGGCTCTTCGAGACTAAGCTCGGATGGCTCATATCTGGCACTATGCCTCAACCTAACCTAGCTCACTCATCAGTGTGCATGCTTGCGCATGACAAGCACACCACACACGTACAGGAGCCCATGGATCTCTCAAGATTCTGGGAACTTGACTCTATCCCACCTAAGTTCAATTTCGCAGCCGAAGAGCGAGCATGTGAAGAGAACTATATAAAAACTACTAAGCGTGATGCTGATGGTCGTTTCATAGTCACCATTCCCTTAAAGCAACCACTTGAAGCATTAGGTAACTCGTTTGAGATGGCTAAACGTCGCTTTCTGTCGTTAGAGCGTAGACTTGAGAGAGATCTAATACTTAAGCATCGTTACCTTGAATTCTTGCAGGAGTATGAAGCATTAGGTCACATGACCAAAGTAACTCAGCCTACTGCATCTCACGCATATTTCCTTCCACATCATGGTTTTTTCAGAGATTACAGTACAACGACCAAGCTTCGAGTTGTCTTCGACGCATCAGCCGTCCCGACTTCTGGTAAGTCGTTCAACGACATTCAAAGCCTATGCCTTGAATGTCGACCCACAGTTCAGGATGACTTAATATCCATATTGTTGAGGTTTCGGCAGCATAAATACGTCATATCATCAGACATCGAGAAGTTCTTTCGTCAAATCGTAGTTGAAGAATCGCAGCGACATCTACAGCAGATATTGTGGCGCTCTGATCCATCATTACCAACACATCTACAGCAGATATTGTGGCGCTCTGATCCATCATTACCAACACATCTACAGCAGATATTGTGGCGCTCTGATCCATCATTACCAACACATCTACAGCAGATATTGTGGCGCTCTGATCCATCATTACCAACACATCTACAGCAGATATTGTGGCGCTCTGATCCATCATTACCAACACATCTACAGCAGATATTGTGGCGCTCTGATCCATCATTACCAACACATCTACAGCAGATATTGTGGCGCTCTGATCCATCATTACCAACACATCTACAGCAGATATTGTGGCGCTCTGATCCATCATTACCAACACTTCTACAGCAGATATTGTGGCGCTCTGATCCATCATTACCAACACATCTACAGCAGATATTGTGGCGCTCTGATCCATCATTACCAACACATCTACAGCAGATATTGTGGCGCTCTGATCCATCATTACCAACACATCTACAGCAGATATTGTGGCGCTCTGATCCATCATTACCAACACATCTACAGCAGATATTGTGGCGCTCTGATCCATCATTACCAACACATCTACAGCAGATATTGTGGCGCTCTGATCCATCATTACCAACACATCTACAGCAGATATTGTGGCGCTCTGATCCATCATTACCAACACATTAAACACCGTTACTTACGGGACAGCATCAGCTCCGTTCATTAGTACACGATGTTTGTCTCAACGTGCAAACGAGGCAATTAACACACACACACACACAAGAGTCAATACAACACGATTTTTACGTCGACGATTATCTGTCTGGAAGTGACTCAATAGAGAGCACTATTACGCTTTGTAGAGATGTCACGAGCATACTTAAGACTGCACAACTCAATCTTCGCAAGTGGCAGTCTAACAATACACAAGTACTTCAGGCAGTCACTAGTAACAAACTTGATTCATCCACTCATACCACATCCACACCAACACACCTAATTCATAATTCATAATCTTTATTTATCTCGACATCAAAAATTACAGGCGCTGGTTTACACACAATCTTAAATAGAGAAAGGTGTCTGATGTAGGACAATCCTGAGGTACAGATCACCTCTCCGGCTTATATAATATAACATTTTAATTTTAGCAAAAAAATGAGGTCAAGATTCTAGAGGAAGTAACTGGAAGTAGTTACTCAAATAAAAAATTGAAATTTGACAATTAACCATAAGTAAAATAAAATATGCAGTTGACATGTAAACAAAAGAATAATAACTTGTGGAACATTTTGGTTCAAAAGTAGTACTAGGTACAGACCAAACTTAAACAAACAAAAAATAAATTTATATAAATTATGCTTGCAAGCATAATGAAAAAAAATAAAATATGGATTGAACAAAAAAGTGGGCTATGATGTTCATAAGTACATACACGAAAACAAAATTTCAAATCAAAAGGATGAAAGTGGAAATTATTATATATAATTATAATTTTATTGTGTGTGTGCGAATGTGAGAGTGTAAATGTTTAGTGTTTGTGTGTGAGTGTTAAGACACAGGTTTAAGTAAATTTTCTGTGGAAGCGTAGTCAAGACTTAATAGCCAGGTGCGCAATTTTCTTTTACAAATAGCTTTAGTATGTGTGTAAATAGATATTTTATTATTAATTTAATTGTAAAGAAAAGTGCCAAGGAAGGCGAAATTTTTTTGGGAAAAACTAGTGTTAAAACGGAAAATTGGACAAACAATTGCTGATCGTCTATTTTGAGTAAGGAAATCGCGATCAATGGGAAGTTCAGAGTGTTTTTTTAATACAGTCATGAGTATGAACAACTGCCGGACCGTTAGAACTTGGCAGTGTTGGTAGAGATCGAAGGTTGGATAGCGAATAGGGAAATAACAACTAACTTTTAATATAGCTCTTTAGGCTCTCTCTACCTGACACAGACCTAACACAGTCCAACCTAACACAGTCCAACCTAACACAGTCAGCTTGAGCATTGACGAACCAAGCAAAACCCTCGGTCTTAATTGGCGTTGTCAAACTGTCTTACATTCTCCATTCACATACCTGAACATACAGATACTATTATCACAAAACGACACATACTTTCCACAATAGCGCAAGTATTCGATCCTCTATTTCTTGTCTGTCCGTGTATCATCGAGGTCAAGGTCATAATGCAGAGATTATGGATAGACAAGTGTGCATGGGACGACGAGGTTAATGTGGATATTAAAAAGTTATGGCTGAAGTTCACACAGACTTTACTACACTACTACTACAACAGCCCATAACGTCCACTGCTGGACATAAGCCTCTCCCATGATGGAAGGAATTTGCCGTAATCTCCACGCTTGGCAGGCGGATTGGAGATCGCAGTGATGAAAGACTAACAGAAAACGCTGCTGCCCATTCTCTGGTCTACGGAGGCGCAAGGTGTTCTGCCTCAGACATTAGTCGCCTTATACGACACCCGTGAGTGTAATGGGTTGGTTCTATTCTACTCTGCCGGATACCACACGGCTAAAACACAGACTTTACCACAGCTTAATCATCTCACCATACTACGCTGGGTGGTATGTGATAGCCCTTTATCCGTGGAAATCCACATTTTTACAGATGCGTCGGAAAAAGCATACGGAGCTTGCATCTACATCCGTTCCGTAGCTAGTAGTGGCACCGTTCATACTCATCTGCTCACGTCCAAAAGTAAGGTTGCACCGATAAAGTCGACCACAATCCCAAAGCTAGAGCTTTGCGGAGCCTTATTAGGAAAAAGGTGGTGTGCAAAAGTACTAGAGTCGTTAACACTTAAACCTGACAAATGCATATTCTGGTGAGATTCGATGATTGTCTTAGGTTGGCTGTCTGCTTCACCTGACACGCTCAAGCCGTTTGTCAGGAATCGAGTTTCGGAGATACGGGAGGGCTTTGGTGCTTATACCTGGCGCTATGTGCCTCCAAGGACAACCCTGCAGATCTTGTCTCCCGCGGTCTGAGCGCTGATCTTATAGGTCAATCTTCCATGTGGTGGTCAGGGCCTTCATTCTTACTTACAGACCCATCTCTTTGGCCTCCAATGCCTAACACAGATGTGAACACAATCCTACTAGAACTATTAAAATCACAATCCATTACCATTCATAATCAATCATTACCTATCACTAATCCTACTATACACAATAATTTATTTCAAACTTTAATCAAAAAATCATCTAATTACTCACATTTGCAACGCCTATTAGCATACGTATTTAGCTTCATTAATCGTGCCAAAGGAATACATACTCATAGTCCTACCCTTACTAATTCAGAGTTGTCCTACAGCGCATTTCATTTCCGTACGGTTTCACCTTGAAAGTATCGGGTGCTGAGTCGATGATTTCCGCATTGCGAGGTCAATCGCTTGGTGCCCGCGCGTCACGAAGTTCAGCGTCGGCATTTAGCTGTTTCCCTTACGCAGCGGCGTGTATATCGCGAATCGGGGTCTAGGTCGTAGGTAGCGCTATGCGTAACAACCACGAAAACGACCCGAATGGCGCAGCGGTAGTGAGGCTGCCTAACGTTCTTAGGGTCCCGGGTTCGAATCCCGGTCGGAGCAAATGTTTGTGTGATGAGCATGGGTATTTGTTTCCGAGTCATGGATACCTATATGTATAATAAGTATGTATTTACAAATGTTAAGTCGCGCGCCCCCCTTCCGTGCGTCGTCGCCTACCCTACCGCTGAGCGGTTAGCCGATTACTCGTCATCGTCCGCGACTAAACAAGCGCTTATGAAAGCGATTAAGCCTAGTGATGACGGATTTCAAATAGTAGGCGTTAAGAAAACCGCGAAATCTAACGTTGTATTACGTGTCGCTAATGACAACCAAATAAAAAAGTTGCAATCGGTCGATGCTATTAGGTCCGCCGCTTAAGACTTGAAAAACCGAAAGGCCGAAGGCCTCGTATATTAGTTAAGGACGTCCCATCCTCAATGGAAGACAATGCTTTTCTGCACGCGCTATACCGTCAAAACATTAAAGACGAGCTGCCAATAAATGAGGATGATTTTATTAAGTCAACTAAAATTATTCGTAGGCGTTCCTTAGATAACGGTCGCAAGTGGATAGGTGTTGAAATCGAGTCCACAGTTCTTAAACATTTAGTGTCCACCAAAGATAAATTATTTATTGATTGGGCGACTTGCCGTTTCATCGATGATGTCGAAGTAGTTCGTTGTTTACATTGCCAACAGTTTGGTCACGTTAAGAAACACTGCGTTAATAAATCACCTACTTGTGCTAACTGCTCCGAAGCACATGAAACAAATAACTGCCCGCACAAGGATAATTTAAATTTTATACCGACTTGCGTGGCGTGTAAACGTTTTAAAAAACCGTTTGACCATCGTTGCGGGTCTCCCGAGTGTACCACGTACAAACTTAAGCTCGAACAGTTAATCCTCAACACCAACTACTAAAATAATGGATAGTTTAACTATAGGACAATTAAATCTCCACAACGATAGGGTGGCGACCTCTGAATTAGACAAATTAATTATCGATTATAACTTAGACATAGTACTTGTTCAAGAACAATACCAGAACGCTCGCTTACGTCACAAAGTAGTTCAGCTGGACAGCAAAGCACGAGCCGGAATTTACGTGGCGCGTTCTTCTAACTTTACAGTAACGTCTTTGCGTAACCTCATGACGCCCCACTGTGCCATTGCGGAAGTCTCATCAGCTTCTTTTAAAGTTTACGTTGTGAGCTGTTACTTTCAATACTCAGACCCTGTTGCTCCTCATATACATAACCTCCGTCATGTCTTACAGTCACTCGCGGGCTGTAAAGTTATCGTTGGCGCTGATGTTAACGCGTCATCGTCTCTGTGGTATGGCAAGGTTAGGTCTACGGATTTCGACCGACGTTGTGCTGTTGAAGATTTTATAGCTGAAATGAACTTATCAATTCATAATACCCCAGATGCACCACCTACTTTTTGCAGCCCAATGGGCGAATCTTGTATTGACGTCACACTTTCTAGTGCAGACGTACGCTTGGATAGGTGGCGTGTCCTACCAGATGCGTCTTGTAGTGATCATCGCCTGATCGTGTACGAATTTGTTCCGGTGTCTTCTCAAGGTCCATCTCATTTCACTGGTAATTTTAGATATAAAAGTAAAGGCGCGAATTGGGAATTCTTTAGCTCGCTTTTTGCGTGTCACGCCAAAGACTTCACTCGTGATGGGCTGTCAGCTGAAGAAAGTGCTGAAATTATGTCAGACACCTTCACTTACTGTGCTGACATCGCCATTGGTCGCGCATCTATGACCAACATCCATAGATGTGATTGGTGGTGTGACTACTTAATTGAACAACGTAAAAGCTATCGCCTAGCGCGTAGGCATTTAAACAAGCTTAAAAAACAAAAGGTCACCGGAGACCCACTCAACTTTGCTTTCAATGCGTTTAGAGTTGCCAAGTCCCGCTACAGAGCATCGGTGGAAAAATCCAAGGGTAAGTTACTGCAAAAAATAGTAGAAAAATTAGATAAAGAAGGTCCGTGGTCTCCTTTGTATCACGAGTTCAAAGCTAATCGATCAGTCGACCTGGCGTTTGTCCAGAACATTAAAGTAAATAATAAACACACCACCGGTGTTGAGGAAACAACCGAAGTTCTATTAAATAGTCTGATACCTGATGATTCGCCGGTAAATGACAATGACTACCATCAACAGATCAGAGCGTGGGCTGCTGTGCCACCTGAATCACCAGCGTCAGACCTTCCATCCATTGACGAATTCATTAATGTTGTCAGGAAACTGCCTCTTAACAAATCATCAGGTGAAGATAAAATATCTAATCGGATGATAATAGAAGCGTGTAAAACAGCGGGCGACGCCATTCTATCTGTTTTCAACTGATGTATTGCGGACGGGCGTTTTCCCTCGCGTATGGCGACGTGGCTTTATACGAATAATTCCAAAAAGTGGTGATAAGCCACCGGACGACCCTAAGTCGTACAGGCCCATAACCCTACTGCCATCTTTGGGAAAACTCCTGTAGCGCCTTATCGTTCCACGTTTGCTGCCAGACGGGCCAAAGTTTCATAACAACCAATTCGGTTTCACCGTGGGAAAATCTACCGTAGACGCGGCACTTTCTGTTAGAAAAATTGTTAATAACTCGGAACACAAGTACGTGGTTGGAATCTTTTTAGATATTTCCGGGGCCTTTGATAACGCATGGTGGCCGATGCTACTACTTAAACTGAAGAATCGTGGCTGCTATAAAAACATATATAATCTTGTTTATTCTTACTTTTTAAATGGTTCCGCGAAACTCAAACTCGGTCATTATTCTATGTCAAAGCCCCTTACCATGGGATGGCCTCAGGGGTCGGTAATCGCTCCGTATGTATGGAATTTAGGTTCTGATGATTTTCTCGCGATTCCCCTTCCTCCCGGCTGTTCATTAACCGGTTACGCGGACGACGGCCTGCTGCTCATTCAGCCGAGTACTTGGGCTGGTCTCGAGAATTTAGCTGGCACTTGCCTACAATTAATATCTCAGTGGGGCGATCGAAACCGTCTGACCTTTGCACCGCAAAAAACTTATCAACTAATTTTAAAAGGTAATCTTAAATCGTGGCCTAGTATTAAATTTAATAACGTTCCCGTGAAAAGAAAGCAATCCGCTGCTACCTTGATTTGGTCTTAGAAATTTTTCATTCATAGATCATATAAAAACTGTCGGTGAAAAAGCTAAAAAGAACTTTTATGCCTTAACGAGAATATCAAAATCTACGTGGGGTCTGTCATTTATAACTTTAAAGACCATTTATGGGGCTACTTACTTGGGGTGTATGTGCTACGGGGCACCTGTTTGGGCCGATAGGGCCACCATAGGAGCGGCACGACGTAAATTGCTTCAAAGCCAGCGTTTGGCTTTGATATTCTTATGCAAAGCGTATAGGACAGTTAATACTGAAGCCTTACCGGTACTTGCAGGTGTATTTCCAGTTGATCTTGAAGTGCAGCGACGGGCTGCAATGTACTATAACGCACGTGAGACCACGGACGCAGACTTTTTAACCCTACGTCACCGTGTTAAGATTGCTAGATTATTCAAACCACAAACCGACGTCTGGGAGGAACTTTTGTCTGAATGGCAAGGTAGGTGGGATAATTCCATCAAGGGCCGACACCTCCACCAGTTCTTTCCATCCGTTCGTGAACGGCTGGCCAGGACATGGTTGGAGGTTGATCACTGTGTTGCCCAATTTCTCACCGGTCATGGTAACTTTAAGAGTAAATTATTTTCCTTCAAGCTTGTTGACTCGCCTTTTTGTCAATGTTCCACATCTGACTGCGAATATGAACAATCAGCACATCACATTTTATGGTAGTGCAGTCTTTGGCAGAATGAACGCAACATTATGTTGGATAGTGTACAGGTTACATCCGGAGTTATTTACTACAGGGTGTAAAACACCTCATCACGAAGCCGTTAACCAAGCATTCTGTACATCAAACCAAGTAACTTTACGCAAAAAAAATTGCTGGGAAACCACTTTTTTTTTGGGGTCAAAAATCATATTTTGTGGTAGAACTCAATGTAACGCACTCAAAACGTTGTGCTGATGGATGGATTTAATAGTACGGGGGTCGTGTAGGTGTTTAAAGTAAAAATCATACATTAAAAACTTGTATTTAAAAAAACCATGTCAAAAAGTTGGAACTTTGACCCCAAATATCTCCGTAACTAGAAGGTTCCCAGGTATGGTGTAGAACAAAAAAATGATTGCATTGACGAGGAGAACAAGTGCCTTTCGTTTTCGTTAAGAGGTGTTTTACACCCTTTATACAGACCTTGTGGAAACTAAAACAAATTTCCGTGCGTTCAAGCGTTTTTGCCATACCTATTATTGGAATCAAATATAACAGCTCACAACTTAGGACCCATTAATGTTAATATGAAATGGAGGGAAGTGAAAATTACGGTTTTTTCTTACTCCTCCACTATACTTTTCTGATTAATTTCGTTGCGGGATCCAAGACAGTTTAATTCATTCTCTGGGACTTCGTCGAGCTTCATTGTCTCGGCGCTTTTCTGGTGGTCACCACTGTTGATTCTGGCTTTCAGGAGTTACAGTGGTTTGGGAACAGTGTGGCGGGCTTGTCCCATAAAAAAAAATGTATTTACAAACAAAAAGTATCTATGTAGTATATCAACTATCTGCTGTCCACGACACAAGCCTCGTTGATTAGTGTGGCACTAGATGGCGCTGTGTGTAATGTCCAGCGGTATTTATTTATTTATTTTATTTTAAACGACACCCATGTAGAAAAACATAATAACAATTTATAACATTATTAATTATTATAATACTAATACGCGCCAATAACCCCCGGTAATCATTATTTTAATCAACATACAACCGCCTGCAAATTGCAAAAAACGTATGGAAATTTGAATTTCGCGGGCTAAAGAACATCCACCTTGAATCCTGGCCTTTTGTTGTAGCAGCCAATCACAGCCCAGCTACACTCGCAGGAGTTACCACCCTAAAATGACCGCAATCTATACATATGTGCGGTTCATACACACGAAAATAATCACCAATGTGCCGCTGTGTACGTAAAATTATCAATGGGTTTTAGGCTAGTCGAGTGTTTGCCTGTCCGGCGGAGCTCCAAGCTTCGTAGTAACTTCCAGTATAGTGTTAGTTACGTGACTCGGGAGCGACAAATTGCTATAAGTAGTCTAACAGGAGTTTGAACTTTTTTTATATATTTTGTACACAATGTGTTATTTTAGTACATAGTTAATTATTTATAATAAATGCCCAGTTGGTAGGATAGGCTTTGCCTAATTGCCTCTTAGGAGCGCACGCCCATGTACGTAATAGCCCTACTGCAGGCCTATTATGTATCTTTCTGATATCCAGTGACTATCAAGCTTCGGTTGTACACCGAACTTAGATGACAACCGTGAATGTCATATTATTGGTATTACCTAACACACTGAGTGGATATCACTTTACGGTGACTAACAGCCCGCTTCGCCTCAGCAGTTGACCACTCTATTTTTTATCGATTATTATGCGGCTAAGTTGAGTAGCGCCCGTTGAGCGTTACAATACTTGGTTATACGGAACATTTTATAATAAGCGGTTTATATAACAAGTGACATTACTGACAGTGACATTGTTATTGTAAATAAATGTGTTTACTTCCAAATTTGTTTAAAGGAACCGATAATGTATGACTTAGAATGTGTTAAGTTGTTGTGCAAGCCTGTATAAATTGTGATAACTCCATTCGTTAAGTCATCTAACGGCTGTCAACTTTTGGACTGTGAATTTGAATTCTTCGAACC
The DNA here is from genome assembly GCA_941918905.2 of Xestia sexstrigata. NCBI lineage: Eukaryota > Metazoa > Arthropoda > Insecta > Lepidoptera > Noctuidae > Xestia > Xestia sexstrigata. The sequence continues at coordinate 509,752 of OW799201.2, read as the reverse complement.
TGGGGAGTATTCTGTTTTAATTTACGTATTAGTGTTGTTTATTTTACATACTATACATCACACAGACACCGAGCGACGTCCCAGTAAACACCAGCTACGTTTACGTCTCATTTTGCTTGACAAATTGTGGACGCAAATTCGGGGACGAAGACTCTTGCCCAGACCTATAACATTCACTACAAACCCTACTTCACCCTTAATATGGTGTCTTTAATACCTATGCTCTAAATATTATAACTAAACCACTTAGTTCATAACTAAAGTACATATTATTTAAACTTTGTTCCCACATTTATCTCATGTTCCTAGCAATCCTTGAATCTTATCAAAGTAAATGTTAAAAATAGCCTTTCCTTAAAGTGTTAACTGTAGTAAGTTTGAGCATATTAAATTAAATTTAAAATTAATTTTAGTTTATTTTTCCTTACCTTTATTTTTTCATTTAATATTTTACTTCATTCTAACTTTAAAACTCCTACTTTCTCAAGGTTTCAACAAATATAATATTCTCTTAACATACTCAGCTGTTTCTTGTCACATTTCAGGTGTCTGTTAAGGTAATCAGGCAATATGATGACCTGTGGAGCTACGTTCATGACATGAGTGACAAACTAAAAGCAGAGCTGACGGAGCTAGAACTGAAGAGCCAGCTTGCAGAACTTCACACCCAACACATGGAGATACTGGACTAGCATCACTATCTCCGTCAACTTGTGTCTGGTTTTCAGCAATGCCATGACACCCATGACTGAAACGAATATTTGAACTAGAAGCGGAATTATGGTGCAAGGCACATAACACCATTACAGCCAGCAAGGAGATCACTAACACCAATAATCTGTTCAATGAGCTGATTGATGGTGTATCCGGACTGGAGTGCAAGCAGCCCACCATCACTACAGATCTAACTGGGGACAATACCATAACTAAATGTCCAATTTTAAGTACCCATAATAAAATTAAGAATTATATTACGTTGTTCCTGACCTTACCCATCTTAAATCATACTCTAGCAAATTTTAACCCCACCCAAAGTTATATCATAGTGTATTCTGATGGACTAGGAACCAGTTTTGAATCATCAACCATTCTAAGCCTTAGCCGTGTGGTATCCGGCAGAGTAGAATAGAACCAACCCATTACACTCACGGGTGTCGAATAAGGCGACTAATGTCTGAGGCAGAACACCTTGCGCCTCCGTAGACCAGAGAAAAGGCAGCAGCGTTTTCTGTTAGTCTTTCATCACTGCGATCTCCAATCCGCCTGCCAAGCTTGGAGATTACGGCAAATTCCTCCCATCAAGGGAGAGGCTTATGTCCAGCTGTGGACGTTATGGGCTGCTGTAGTGTAGTAGTGTAACTGTTCTAAACATACAGTGTTGGTAGTATGTAATAAATAGTAGTAGTATGTAGTATAATTCAAATAAATAAAGTTAGTACAGCATTATTATTTGTCTTTTTTTTCAAGATGTTTCACAAAACAAATTTACATTAAGTAGAAAAATGAAGTTAGAGTAAGGCCCAGCGCACACCGCTTGAGGCGCGGCGGAGCGCAATTGAAGACAACAATTTAATATAAACCTTAACTATCTTGACATACGGTCAATATATAAGAATAAATTCACACACGGTGCTGGGACTGGCTGGGAGCGCCCTCAAGGTACTACAAGAGAGCATGCGTGCGACTGCTCCAGTCGCCGCCGTGCTGCTCTGCGCTCCGCCGCGCTGCTCTGCGCTCTGCCGCCGCACTACGACAGCCAGTTGTTTGTACAAAGTATCGAACAGCACTATTTAATGGGCGCGCTCGGAGTAGCTGCGCGCCGCGCCGCACGGGGCCCGCGGATCCGCCAGCGCGTTTTAAGGAAATGCGCTCCGCCGTGCCTTCAGCGGTGTGCGCTGGACCTAAAAGTATAACGAGCTAATAATAAAACTATCTATCTATAGTAAATTAATTAAGCCTTTTCATTTATAACTGTACAAGGATCTTTTGGCACGTGGCTGATTTTTTCATTTATAACTGTACAAGGATCTTTTTGGCGCGTGGCTGAAATCAGAACTAACGATACCATTCCTTATCTTCAGATTATTATAAAAACTAATATTAAACAAGAAAATAAATATTTTAGAGCATCGTATGCTATTTAAACAATAAAACAACAAAAGACGTAATGTTTGCATAGAAATCGGCATCGGTGTATATCACAAAACCCTAGAAAACACTACCTATGAGTAACGTCTATCACGATAGCAACTTCAAACTCAGTTGTTATCAATTTGATGTCCACTATGCTGCTCGATACTTTTAATATTGCGATTATGTAAATCGAAATATTAAAAGTATCGATACGAAAGCGTCTGTCAAAATGAGTTACGGTGACTATCAGCCACGTTGAACACCAATGACGTCATATTTGATCGCGATTGGTCATACATAATACGAAACTAACCTTTTGACAGTTAATTGATATACACTGAGCCCAGTTACTATCAATTCGAGCTGTCAACAGAGATACATAATAGCCCTGGGTCCCGCTAGAGTCTAAAATTAATAAAAAAAACATGCGGGGCCGTCTTGGGGACTGCCGATAGAAGTGAAAACTAAGTAACTTGTGAATTGTATCGTCGAGCTATGTGTGTGAGTGTGCGTGTGGGTTTATGTGGAATGTATAATAAATAATAAATAATAAAATAGTTTATTCACCAACAAAAAGTACAGATACATATAAAACAATACAAATTTTGTAAAAACCGTACAATAATTTATATAACCCTGTCTCTTAACTAGGATCACCTGTATTTTAGATATATATAGTTTATTATGTGTTGTTACTAAAACATCATCATCATCTCTAGCCTTTCCCCAACTATGTTGGGGCCTGCTTCCATTCTAACCGGATGCAGCTGAATACCGTTCATTTATATTATATTCATTTTCATTATTAGCGACCCCAAAAACCATGAAAACGACACCCATAAAGAAAAACCTGAAAATTTCGGCGCCATCTTGGATTTTCATTTTGACCTCATTTTCATTAACAGTGACCCCAAAAACCTCAATAACGACACCCATGAAGAAAAAACCGAAAATTTTCCTCGTGCCATCTTGGATTTTCATTTTGATATAGTAGAGCAGTGTTTTTCAAACTGTGGGCGAAGCCTCTACAAGGGGTTTGCAAGAGGTCGGTGAAAACGATTCGAAACCGCTAAAAAAAGCGAAGGGTCGGGGCGTCGCCAAATATTTTTTCATACTATGGGGGTCGTGTCATGAAAAAGTTTTTGAAAAAAACTGTAGTAGAGAAAATAATACTAAAACAATAATACATTTTGATACAAGTGGAGAAAGTTTGTTATTGCATCCGAGGCGGAATTAATTAAAAAAATAATTATGTTTTTGAGCAGAGAACTGCAATAACAAAATAATGTCCGCTTATATCAAACGACGTTTTTCAATACACTTTTGAAGAAATAAAATAAAAGAACGAAAATTATTTTTGACATGAATTATTATGAAACTACAGTTTGGCCGCTGAGAGAATGCGTTCCTGACGTCTGTCAGTTTGTACATAAATTTGGCGCGAAATTGTAATATTTACTGTTACTGGATTTAATGATATCGTTTTTAATAATATTATTTGTTAATATATTAACAAACACATATTACCACATGTATGTAAAATATACATAAATCGCAAGTGTTACATAAATGAATCAAATATTATTGTTGTTTAAATAATAAAAAAAAACATGGCAATAATTATATATTATAACATCAGCCACAATAATAATACTCGCGACTTGTCACTTGTCAGGAACGCATTCTCTCAGCGGCCAAACGTTATGATCTTAATTTTCTTTTTTTCCGCGCTTTTCTTTCGCCAGGTTGAAGGAGAAGCAAATTGCAAAAAAAAAATATGTTTTTTTTTTTTATTTTCGAATTTTGAACACAAATAAATATGAATTTGTTTATAAAAGTAAATTTTAGTTTTAATTAAATCATGTTTATCTATGATATTCTATTTATAAACACAATTTGAATATTCAAAAAATATTTACGCCGTAAAAACTCATTATTGCTTTATGGAAATAAAAAAAAAACATTCACCTCCGACTTTACGCATTGGACTAAGTATAGGTTTAGTTATCTGTGGCAATTTTCATTCCCGCACATGTGTTGGAAAGTGAAAAAAATCACACACGTGTGAAATACATTGCATGTTGAACCGTAGTGCAATAAGAACCAGTTTTCGAGGAAGTGTATTGAAAACAATGTAACCTACCGCTACTTGAATAATCTGAGTCTTAGCTAAGCACCTTCTGGCCGAATTCACACTATTATTGTGAATGGATCTAAGTCATATTCCTTGCATAATTATCTCATTGAAATCTCTGCTTGTCTACACAATATAAATGTTCTGCCTGTAATTCTGATTTTTCGGCCACGCGCCAAAAGATTTGGTTTCTGACCATGCCTTTTTATTTGTTTGACAGTCGATTGGCAAGCGCAACACAACGTTTTTGTATCTGCGTTTTGTTGTCAACCAACTTGTCAATATCAAGTATTGTTCAGCCTCTAATAATTTTTATAATTTGTTTTTATTTTTGTTGTAAACAGTGAAAGCTCGATGCACTGCATTGCTAGGATAATGAAATCAATTTGATATAGGGTAAACCAAGCTATAACGAAGACAAGATGAAGCTCGTAAGTAGTAGCCGGTAATCAAGTTGGTTTGAAGGTTTGTGTTATTGTATACTGTCCCTAAGCAGTACTTCTCCGCTATCGGCAGTACTGCCTGAGCAGCGATGCGGCGAAGCCGTGCTTCGTACTGTCGTTCAAAGAGCTGTTGATCATGCTGGACTGCGGACTGTCGGCGCACTCAGTGCTGAACTTCCTGCCGCTGCCGCCCGTGCCCAGCACGCGCCTCGCCTCGCTGCCTAACTACACGCCGCCACATCTCAACGATCCGCTTCTTGAAGGGGTTTGTTTACCAACATTGAACATCGAACAACACATAATATCCCTTGGCACGTTAGTTATTCCTTTCAACACACAATATAGAAAATGTAAACTGTCTTCCATGGCTTTGCTTGCCTAGGGTTCTACTTTTTAATGGTGACATATCTTCATACTAAGTACGATTAATGAAAAGAAACAAATTAATAAGAATATTATCTACATTTTATTTTAACTGTAGAAATGACTTGGGATACTCAAAGTCAAAGGCAAAGTCAAACTTTTTTGCATAGATTGCAGGTACATAAAATAAGTTGTTACAGTAAAATGGGTGAGCCTTGTACAATCTACCTTTCGGCATGCAAACATTAATTATACTATGACGTCACATCCTCAGATTTATATAATTCACTTGGTAGTAGTACTTCCACTGCACTGGGCATCGCACAATATTTAGAGCTAAAAATAAAATGTTTTAAAGTAAGTATATTGACTACTCGACATAGTACCTTCCCCCACTATGTTACCTGCGCCCACGCCACCATTACTCTTGTCATTCGCTTTCGTTGTGCGGGCATCGCAACATCTCTCTCATTTTTTTTTCATGTGCAACCAAGTATTATCGTGTAAGTTAGTGAAAAGTGTGACTATTGTGTTAGTTAGTGAAAAGTGTGACTCTGGTTTACCATAATGGGTAAACGAAAACACAAGAATAAAGAATCGCGCACTCGGAAGAAAATAAAAAGGTTACAAAAACAAGTTAACCGCTCCTCGGAAACGAGCGAAGGTGAGTCATACTTGTTTACATTGTTAATTAAGGACTATTCCTAATTACAGTAACGCAGGATTCATGCAACTATAATAATGTAATGTTGTTACCAGATGTTTAAAAACACAATTTATGTACCTACCTACCGTCAACTGACTTATTTTTACAATTAGTTTTTCTTTTTTTCGTACATGCATTCTATAATTCTATCCCAACCCAAGGTATCATTTAGACACACGTTAACGATGTCGTATAGTTTGAATTATATTATTCTATATGGATGGGGAAAATAAATAAATAAATATTTTGTGGATGCTATTCTCTGCGACACGATCGCACTATGGCACATGCCATAGTTAGGTGGGTATCTGTTGCGATATCATAACGGTGTCACCTTATCATCTACATAGCTGATAAGGTGGCACCGTTATTCTCCAAGACGTGATCATGGCTGATAACCATACAGCCTCGTATTATGTCGTGAATATAACCAATGACTTTAAAATACACAGCTGCAAATGCAGCATATCTATGGCATGTAGCTGCTGATGAGGCGACACCGTTATTCTCTACGACGTGATCATGGCTGATAACCATAGAGTCTCGTGTTATGTCGAGAATATAACCAATGACTCAGTCTCGTGTTATGTCGTGTATATAACCAATGACTTTAAAATACACAGCTGCAAATGCAGCATATCTATGGCATGTAGCTGATGAGGCGACACCGTTGTTCTCCACGACGTGATCATGACTGAAAACCATAGTCTCGTGTTATGTCGAGAATATAACCAATGACTCAGTCTCGTGTTATGTCGTGAATATAACCAATGACTTTAAAATACACAACTGCAAATGCAGCATATCTATGGCATGTAGCTGATGAGGCGACACCGTTGTTCTCCACATCGTGGTCATGGCTGATAACCATAGAGTCTCGTGTTATGTCGAGAATATAACCAATGACTCAGTTTCGTGTTATGTCGTGAATATAACCAATGACTTTAAAATATACAGCTGCTAATGCAGCATACCTATGGCATGTAGCTGATGAGGTGACACTGTTATTTTTGGACTGGACTCACCACCATTCAAACAAGTGCGAGTGGACCCCTCAGAATCGGACGATTCAGATGTCAACACGACAAATCAGGTGCAAGGCAGCTCCTGGCTCCGCGTTTGAAAATGAAAACAGGTCCTCCCTATTGGATAGGGATATTGAACACGAACTACAAATCGGGGCCAACCCCGCTCTCAGAACCAGGTCCCCGTACAAGTAAAGATATGGTAATAGCTACCACTACCCAGGATTCCTGACGAGATTGCTAAACGTTGGGGGTGTATCCTAGTTGATGGCCTGACGCGGGAACAAAAGCAAGAAGGTATGGAAAAATCACTTATACCAGAAAACTTCAAGCTTGCCAAAGCACCTCTGTTAAATTCAGAAATCAACCCCCGTTCTAAGCGACTGTAAAAAACAGGGTCAAATAAATAACCTAACATTTTGTACATTTTGGGTTATGGAATTGCAGGTTTATTGTATTGTATTGTATAACGGGCTGGTTTCCGCAACTCCACGTCAAAGCGCGTATTTTGCGTGCGGGTGGGAAACTATTCTATCCATCCCAATTCCCCGAGAAAGGCCAGTAACGCCCCAGTGTTGCTGACTATCTCGCGGAGAGTACCTGGGTTACCAAAGTACTTTGCCCTGTATGTTGCAACCTCTGGGCAGTGCAGAAGCACGTGGGCTGCTGTCTCGTCTTCCTCCATGCAGGCACGGCACAGGGGGCTGTCTGTGACTCCTAAGACAAAGAGGTGTTTATTAAAAGAGCCATGTCCGGTAATGGCGGCTGTAACTGTACGCATCTGTGGTTTAGTCAACCGCAGCGCGCGTTTGGTGAAGCGGCCATCGATAGCAGGAAGCGCTTCCTTGGCCTGCCTACACTCGCCGTGGTCCCGCCACAGCTTGTGGTGTTGTTCGCTAGTTCGTTTCCTTACCAGTGTGCGTAGGTATCCGAAAGGGAGCGGTACGATAGGTTCGGGTCCCACCGCTGCCGTGCTCGATCCCCTTCTAGCAAGTTCATCCGCCGCATCATTACCACGGGAATCGCTGTGTCCTTTGATCCATTGGATAGTTATATTATTGAGATTACCAACCTGGTTCAGGCGTTGGTGACACTCGTGTATTAACCCAGAGTTCACTGTGTGGTTGTCCAGTGCTAGCAGTACAGCCATGCTGTCTGAGAGTATACGAATTGAGTGGTCCACAACCTTCCTGGCTAAGATGGCAGATGCCGCCAGGGAAATGCCCATGCATTCTGCCTGAAATACCGTGTTGTAGGCCCCCAGAGGTTTGGCTATGTGGATGTTGAGATCCTCCGAGAAGACTCCAGCACCAGTGCCAGTACCTGTTTTAGATCCATCCGTGAAGATCCGCAGTTCTGCTGGATTTAATCCCTCGCATCGGTGATCCTCATGGAGCTGGATTTTATATTTCTTATCGAATACGAATTGTTTTGGTATCCGATCGTTTGTTGCTTTCGCCAGGGGGAACTCGTTGTAGTAATTGCAGGTTAAACAAACCTGGCATGCTCCATTATTGATGGAGATACAGAATGGTGTGTATGTAATATAACAGACGATCCTGCCGTTTTAAGTTTCAAGTCATTTTGAAATAAACGACTTAAATGTCGAAATATCAAAATTACAGTCGTCCGGTGCTGTCGTAAAGCGTGTCGACGTACTTGACCAGTTTTTATCAAAAATAGGTCCTATAACTATACTTAACCAATATTTCTGGCTAACAAAAGTGACGGTTCATTTCGATTTATTCTTATTACACAACATTTTAAAATGGAAGAAATACGAACTGTCTCAAAATTATTACTTACAAACAATTGCTACGAGTATATGGCTACAATAGATCTTAATGATGCATATTTTCTAATAAAAATCGATAAAACTAGTAAAAAGTAATTACGATTAATGCAATGCTGTCCTATTTGACCCAAAGGTTGACTGGTAGAGAATGCCTTGTGGCATTAAGTCCGCCTATGTACCACTCTTGTGCATGAAGTTTAAATAAATAAATTAATTAATTAATGTTCGAAAAGGGAAATTTTTGAATTTCAATGTTTACCATTCGGTTTGTCTCAAGCTCCGTATACCTTCACTCAACTTACGAAACCGGTGGTGGCCACACTAAGAAAGATGTGCTTAATATTGGCAATTTATTTAGATAATATTTGTATCGGCAATAAGTATGAAGACTGCCTTAAATGTCTTACCGATACAAATGTATTTTTAGAAAGTTTGGGTATTGCCATAAATTTTGGCAAAAGTAAATTACAAACGAAACAATTTCAATCTTTCCTTGGTTTCGAATTGCATTCGCGGAATTATTGTTTAAAATTACCAATGGAGAAACTAGTCCAAGTTCAGAAGTGTATCGAAAATATTTCTAAGCAAAAACAAATATCTGTTAGAGATTTTGCTAAATTTCTCGGAATACTTTGCTCCTTACGGCTGGGTTTATACTAAATAATATTCTTTGAACGCGAAACGTTCCTAGCTTTGAGAAACACTGACAACATTAATTATGGTAAAACTATGATGTCATAACCGTTAGTCTTAAACCAGACTTCGTTTGGTAGATGGACAACATTATGCGTACAACAAATATAATACGCAATGGACATTTTGCATTGGAAATATCTTCGGATGCTTCTCGTATTTTGCAAAGGTGAAAAGACAAGTGGGTTCTGGAATAATACAGAGATTAATTATCACATAAATGAGTGGGAACTGAAAGCTGCCTTTAACGGACTTAAGTGCTTTGATAAACAAATACGCAACAAAGAGATATTGCTGCGCATCGTTATTACAACAGCCATATCTTATATAAATAGATATGGCAGAGTCCAATTTTTGAAAATAAAGGAATCAGCTCGCGAAATCTAGCAATGATGCGAAAAGAGGCAATTGCATTGTATTCGCGTCATATTTAAAGCCCAAAGACAATGTTGAGTCAGATGAGAAATCAAGGCGAAAAAATATCGATACCGAATGGAGTTTGTCCCTGTTAGCTTTTAAGAAAGTCGTGAATACGTTTGGCTGTCCTGAAATCGACTTATTTACCATTAGAGTTAATATCAAGCGTGACAGGTACATTTTATGGAAACGTGACCCGGAAGCGTTCAACATTGACGCGTTCACTGCTGATTGGGATCCATTATTTTTCTACTCGTTTTTTCTCCGTTTTCATTGATTTTAAGTATCTACGGAAAATAATCGACGATAAAGCCACGGGAATAATGATAGTACCACATTGGCCTAGCCAGGCTTGGTACCCACTCTTTTTAAACTGACTTAGTTTACTTTGAACCTGACGTTAATCTGTTACTGTTTCCTTTCAGAACCAGACACCCACTCTGGACACGATTTACCCTGGTGTCATCCCTATTTTTAGGGAAGCATATGCAGGACAAGACTTAACACCTAAAACTATAGAAATTATGATTGCGTATTTGGTAAAAAAAAAAAAAAAAGTAAACAGCTGCTGTGCGTATAAAAAGTGGTGGCATTTTTGCACCAATAATAGTGATATTAGCTGTTAGAGTACAAATATCTCACTAATACTAAAGTTTGTAACGGTAGAAATTGAAGAGGGGGCTAGCTATTATATCCTTAATTCTATTCGTTCAGCGTTGGCAAGAAAAGTTAAAGAACCCATACACAACAAGTGCCTCGACTATTAACCGCTGGATTAAAATAGTTCTTACTGAAGGTGAGGTAGATACCTACGACCATATTTTTCCGCGCATAGTACGCGCCACGCATCTTCCTCTGCGGTCAAAAGAAAATGCATATCAGTAGACCTTCAGCGCGTTGGTCTTCCTGACCGGGAATTCCTTAACGTTTACAGAGTTCTATGACAGAGTTCAATGATGAGGATTTCGCAATGGCTATTTGTGATGAATATCCCAAACAATGTTTCTTGAAATATACGTAAATATATCACCTTAAATTACAATGAAGCTATGAATAATATTGTTGGTTTGAAAACATATCTATGAGCTTCTTTCTTACCTCCTCCGCGCTCTTACCTAATGCTTCACCTATTTCACTCCCAGTTCTAAACATCTACCAAGTGAATTATATAAATCTGAGGATGTGACGTCGTAGTATAATTGATGGTTAAACGAACTTACCTTAAGTGATGTTCGACCATAATTATACGAGACGTCACATCCGAAAGATTTATAAACCCACCCCGAACCCTATGATTGCAAAGTCAATCATAAACTCCCTGAATGAAGTCGCGAAATAGGTCTCTCTAAAATGAATGACAAGAGTAATGGTGGCGTGGGCGCAGGTAACATAGTGGGGGAAGGTACTACGTCGAGTAGTCAATATACTTACTTTAAAAACATTTTATTTTTAGCTCTAAATATTGTGCGATGCCCAGTGCAGTGGAAGTACTACTACTCTTTCGGATGTGACGTCTCGTATAATTATGGTCGAACATCACTTAAGGTAAGTTCGTTTAACCATCAATTAAATTGTTATCTAATGAATATTAAAATTAAATTAAATTATGGTTTACAGTTAAAACAATAGATTCTCAATATAAAAAAATTACTCTACTACATACAATTTGAAAAATAATTAGAGAAACATTGAAAGAATAATATGATTAGGTATGTCAATATTAATTAAATTACAATAAATTATTCCATACATTAAATTATTCATACATTAAATTATTAAATTACAAGTCAGTGTCATTTAAAAAGTCATTTACTGAATAATACCATTTTGCAATTAGAAGTGATGTCAGTCTCTTTTTTAAATGTAGAATTTTGTCATTTTTAATAATATTGGGTACTTTATTCAAAATTATTGGTCCCATACTAATGACACTTTTTTGAGCAAAGCAGTATTACATCTCTCAATATGTAGTAAGTGTTTGTACTGACTTCTTGCATGTTACATTTAACAAGGAGTGCTATTTCTAGTATATACATACATGGGAAAGTTAAAAGTTTTAGGGACTTAAACACAGGAACGCAACTATCCGTCACTTTCATGTTAAGTTATGCAAAGTTTTTGGGCTTTGAACACCTGTTCTCGTAGGGTACAGTTTCCCCAAAAAATTATTCCATATCTTAAAATGGACATGACTAGACCATGGTATGCAACTACCATGGTGATGCTTGCCTTTTTCGCTAGATTATGTAGGACATACGCTGATACTCTCAGTTTTTTACAGACTTCTTCTGCTTGAGGTTTCCACGTCAACTGGCTATCTATCAGTATGCCTAGAAATTTCGCAACTTTTACTTGGTCTATACTACAATTATTATATTCTATCGCTATATTCGGTACTCATGTGCATTGATAAAAGTGCATTACGTTAGTTTTTTGCAGGTTTATTACTACATTATTTTTGTCAAGCCAATTCACAATGAAACTTATATTGTCACTGACGGGATATCTTCCGTGATTGGTAATTGTTTTGAGCTCCCGATATTTCGACGCTGTTGCAAGCGCCATGATCGTGGGTTTGACTGGAGAATGCGGGTGGATGGAAAATAAATTGTTAAGAGCAGACAAATCTGTCTACCTTCTTTCTGTCTTTTGCTACGCGCACTATTGGAACACGCCACTAAGTCATGACAAAACACACTCACAGTATCACCAGGTTTTGTGGAGTCTTTATTATGATGCCGGCTGCTACTTTTGAGCATACTCAAAACTGGATACTCACAATACTCACAATGTCCGTAAGTGCAGTATTTATGTCCTGTTCGTATTTAGTTATGTCTGTACATTTAATTAGTGCGGTACTGTCGTCAGCAAATAAGACCATGGGGTGTTCAATGTGATGAAGTAGGTCATTTATATAGAGTAAGAATAAGAGTGAGCTAAGAACTCCATCCTGAGGTACGCCATGTCTTATAAGTCTTGCTCCAGATTTATATTTTATCTCACGCTTAGTGCAAATTTTAGAAATTTCCGTGTACTGTTTACGGCCGCTTAGATATGACTTAATTAGGTCTAAAACATTTCCTCTTATTCCGTACAATGTTAAGCTTATTAAGCAGGGTTTCGTGATGGACACAATCGAAAGCTTTTGTCATATTTGTGAGGATTGCGCAGATTGGTAGTTTTTTATCAACATTTCCCATTATAACACTTAGCAAGTCGTAAATAGCAATATTTATTCCTTTGTTTTTTTTCCTGAATCCTTTTTGTTTATCACATAAAATATTATATTTACATAAAACCTATTGATTGATTCATAAATAATCTTTTCCATAATTTTTGAAAATATGGGAATTAGGGCAACGGGTCTATAATAACTAAACATTCTTTATCGTTTTTTTTTTAAGTGGGTTTGACAATAACTCTTTTTAGACCATCGGGGAATATTCCAGAGCAGATGCATAAATTTATAATCTGGCCTATGTGTACGGCAATATTATTAGACACGAAATTTATAACTTTTGTATCTATGCCATCATACCCTATGCTGTTAGTATTTTTTAGTGCCTGTATTACCCTTATTACGTCTTGAGGTAGCACTGGAGACATGAAAATCGAATGCGTGTTGCTAATTAAATCAGTAGGTACACGTGTTGGTAAAGTATTAGATGGTTTTTGATCAATGAAGAAATTATTAAATTCATTTGCAATTTCTGTTGGATCACTAATGACGGTGTCCTGAATTTTGATTTTACATATTGGCTGGACATTGCGTGTTTTGTTATTTATAATACGCCAAGACGCTTTCGACTTGTTGTTAGAAGTATTTATGAAGAAATTGTTTTGTGCTCTTTGGGTTAATTTAATAATTTTTCTGAATATTAATGAGTAACTTTTGAATGTATTTTTGTTTTCGATTGAAGAGTCACGTCTGTATTTCCACAACAAGTGTCGCTGTCTCTTACTGCATACGCGTATACCACGACATACCCATTTTATCCTTGGCTTTAATTTAATGGTCACTAACTTGTATGGAAAACAAAGATCGTACAACATTCGAAAATGTTCCAGAAAGTAATCATATGCTTCGTTTGCGTTCTCTGTATATGTAGGTATATGTCCGAGAAAGAAAGACATTGGAGATAATTTTTAAATCTTACTAAATTTTCGGTACAGAGATCACGTTTCTTAATGCGCCAGGAATTAATTCTGCAGGTTCTATTTACTTTTACTTCCAGGCACTCTTCAGGCTATCTGTGCAGTGTGATCGGACAAAGCAAAGTCCATTATTTCACACTTACATTTTAGTTGAGAACTACAAGTAAAATTATCAAGACAACTGTTACTGGATAATCTAGTCGGTTGTCGCAGTTCTAAATTAAGACTGTACCTACCCTAACAGAAAGTATTCAGTCTCGAGTAACGTTGTTTCTTTTTAAGATATCTATGTTGAAGTCCCCACATTTTTTTATTTGGTTTTGTACTTATATGTTATGTTAAATTTGGACATGGTCATGAAAACGTCATGACCATGTCCAAATTTTTATAAAATACAGTTATGTTATTTAGTTTTGGTGGTCTATAAATACAGATAATAATTAATCTTTGCTTGACTAGTTCTATTCCGCAACACTCGAAAGCGTTTGTTCTTGAATGTCGGAAGATGTCCGTTAGTTCTTTATTTTCTAAATTTCCTTTGATTAGAATGCAACCTCCTCCACGCTTTCTTGACTGTCTTGCATAACATGCAGCCAGTTTGTAATTTGGAAGGTTCAATAATTTTTCATGACCAAGCATATTGAAGTGTTCTGTAATACAAACAACATCTATGTCTGTTTGCTTCCTGGACATTTCTCGGTAAGTAAGTCAGCTTTGTTTAAAAGGCCAGCGATATTTTGGTGCAGGATATTTATGTTGTTAAAGACGCAAAAAATCAGAGTTACTTATCGTTATATTTGCTCCGTCAATTTTGCTAGGCGGTGTCTCCGAGCATACGACATTTATATCGGTCCATTCGTCGCAGGGAAGTTCATTCACTAATGTTTTCAAGTTTTCAAAGATATTCAGTATTCCTTTGTTATTAATACTGCTAGTACCAGGAAAACATGTCAAAATATAACTTTAGATTGGAGTCGAACAGCCAAGCATAGTTATGATTTTGGTCATCCATGTACATATAACAAGTTGTTGAAAGTTTCGATTCTTCAATTGTACATCGTCGAGTAGTTATTGCATTTATATGTGGGCAGGCATAAGACAACATTGTGTTATTTATTTTTGTCAATACCTCTCATAGATGAACGACCAAATTATAGTAGTTGCTTGTTTTACAAAAATCTTCCTATCATATGAATATAATACAGCAATCTTTTTGGGTGAAGTTAGACAGTTTGGATGGTAGGTTGTCAATAAGTTTCTCGATGCCGCAATTAGGTGTCAGGTAGTGGCATAATTGCTTGTTTTCGAATGTATCTTCTGCTGTTGATAGTAATCCCTTAGTTTTGTTGCTGCTTATGATACACAGTTTGTTCTTTTTGGGGACAGAGGATACATAGGATGGTATTATGCTGGTTCAGCGGCGTGCAGTCGTCTACCAGGCTGGGTAGGCCACGAAATAATGATAGCAAAAAAAAAAAACGCGCAACTCCACAACGTCCGTCGCTCTACATAATTATGATGGCCCTCAATCCTCAAAGTAGTCACATTTATTGATTTATAATATTTGAAAATAAGCCTGTAAAAACAAAAGTTATAAATGCAAGAATTCAAGAACTCACCTCATTATTCAAGGTTCAACTCACGATTTTCTAACGATGCAAACAGAAGAAAGATTCTGCCACCTCAAATATCTTAACCAAGTGAGTGGGTGATAGTTACAGAACACGTCACTTGCAAGATATCCGAAGCGGCCTTTGAAGGCCCTATTTCATTGTGATTCGCATGTATAAATATATTTAGTAAGTTAACTATGGATTTGAAATCTGTAAAAAAATCAACTCATTTATAAATTAAATCTACTCGCCTATCCTTTTTCAAATATGATTTTAAGACCTCGTCATAAAAAGTAGGCTTGCGTCGTAGTTCGACCATTAATTCTTTTTCTATAGAAATTAAAGATAGATTTGTGAGTCGTTGCTGACTTTGTGTGTTTCGTAAATAGGTGTGGATACGTTTTAAGGACGAAAATGAACGTTCTGCCGATGCGCTGCTTGCTGGGATAGTAACAATAAACTTCGCCAAACGCAAAACTTCTGAAAAAACTTTATCTAAGTTACTTTTATACAAATTTTGAATGATATCATATATGCTACAATTCGCAAATTCAGGCGATCTATAAATACAGCGCAATTCATTTTTTAATCTATCAAAATTAAAATTTGCCTGATAAGTATTAGTGAATTCTCTGATTTCTTTTTCAGGGAATTGTTCACTATATTTACTAAAATTCTCATAAGAAAGTAACTCAAAGAATTTCAAATTTTTTATATTCATATAACGATCTCTTAATTCGGTGAGTACATTATCAATAATTTCGTTAAAAATTCGCCGATAGTGTATTTTTATATTATCGACATTGCGCTTTCTTTTGGGTGGTCCGGTTATGCCGTTATGAGGGCAGTTGCATCATAATTGTTCTCGAACTTGTCTCTGTAACGAGCTAAAAATGACTCGAATTGTTTTATCTTTTTAACACAATACGCGATGTCACAAGTTTTTTTCTGTATAATGTCGTATAAAACATCGGTTTCAGCAAAAATATCCGCGAAGGTTTTTAAAAAAAAATTGAATTCAAATTCTTTCATGTTAAATAAAAATGAAGTGACTTGTGACAATGTATCACCATCCCAGTGTTGTGTATTTTCATTCATTTCTTCAAACAACTGGAGGAGGTGTGTGGACTCGTTTTTAATTATATTTAACGTGCGCGAGTGATATGTCCACCTTGTTTCCGCGACACGAGACAGCTTTTTCATAACGGCAAAGTCGTTATAATACGCCATTCGTTTCGTACTACTGTGAAAAAAAACCGCAATTGATTTTATTATACTAAAAAAGCGTTTGGTTTCAGGAACCCGTTCAAAAGATTTCGATAAAACTAAATTTAATACATGTGCGGAACACCAAACATACATAGCTTGCGGACATTTTTGAGTCACCAAAGCCTGTACGCCGTTAATTTGAGAGGATAAAACTGCGGCCCCGTCATAAGTTTGTGCAATTAATTTAGAATGACAATCTAAGTTTTCTAAAATTTCCAAAATTATAGAACTTAAAGCTACAGCGGTCCGATCCGCGCTGACATCTACGTATTTAATAAATCGATCCACTACTTCGGAATCACGAAAATATCTTAAAATCAGAACTAATTGTTCTCGGCCGCTTATGTCCGGTGTTTCATCCACCATGACAGCAACATAATCGGACTGTTTAATTTCGTCTTTAATAATATCACTCATCACAGATGCAACGCTCGAGATCAAATCATTTTGCGTTCTGTTCGACATGCCCGTGAATGAGGTACTTGCATTTTGTAAGTGGGTTTCTAAAACTCCATCATACTTTGCTAATAAATCTACTGTTTCTAAATAATTACCTCTATTCATTGATGATAATGATTCATCGTGGCCGCGAAAAGCTAATTCTTGTTTTCCCAGAAAGCATACGACATCGATCAGTCTTTGAAAAATATTTCTATTCCTATCTACTTTAGAATTATGCCTTTCTATATCTAATCTTAACTGGCTGTTAATACTAGTTTCAATACGTGATTTACCAAATGTATTTAACTTTAAGCAAGCCTCTATATGTTTTTCTGATAGGTCATGCTTTTTGGCCGAGGAATGAAAATTATGCAAATCAATAAATCCCTCACTCCACTTACTGGAAGTATTAAACAAAATGCACGGAAAACAAAATAATTTATTTGTATGTATACAGCCACACAGCCAGGTAAATGTTGCATAATTTTGAGGATTGAAATGACGAGTACGCGCTGGATTACCATATTTTTGGATTAATTCTCGTAATTCGGGTACACATCTACCTTTAGACACAACTTGAAGCTTGTCATTATACGATAATAGAGAAAACTTATTGCCTTTAACTTCTAACAAACACACATTATCAGCACAAACTTCACAAGTAAACACCATTGTTAGGTGAATAAACAATTAATACACAACAAAATTAATATTTACACTACTGTTACTGTTAAATGTACGTTTTCTGTTTCAAAACAAATGTGTAAATAACTTAATATGTTAAAATTAAAACATTCAAGATCGCGATATAAATTGCTTGTCACAATGAAACAATAATGGCTTCCTTCAGAAAAATATAATTTCTAATTTGTCGATGGAAAAATACGACCAAATAAAATTGCATCATTTTCATATCGAGTTGGTTCACAACAGTGATAAACAAAATTTTGCAGGATAATACAAAATCCACTAAATTTATATTTAATTTGGAAAGGAACCGGAACCAACCCTGCTTAGTGCATTGCTGCACGGTAGCCCGCGAAATTCAAATTTCCTCACATTTTTTGCAATTTGCAGGCCAGTGCTAGGTTGTATGTTGATGATTATATGATTTGCGGCTGTAAGACGTATGTAGTCACATTTTAATCAACATACAACATAGCACTGGCCTGCAAATTGCAAAAAAACGTAAGAAAATTTGAATTTCGCGGGCTAAAGAACATCCACCTTGAATCCTGGCCTTGTGTTGTAGCAGCCAATCATAGCCCAGCTACACTCGCAGGAGTTACCGCCCACAAATGGCTGCAATCTATACATGTGTGCGGTTCATACACACGAAAATATGCACCAATGTGCCGCTGTGTGCGTAAATTTATCAATGGGATTAAGGCAAGTGGATTGCTTGCCTATAAGATGCGTCCGGCGTGTGTGCGCCGAGCTTCGTAGCAACTTCCAGTACAGTGTTAGTTACGTAACACGGGCGCGAAAAATTGCTATAAGTATTCGAACAGGAGTTAGAACTTTTTTTTAATATTTTGTACAAAGTGTTAGTTTATTACATAGTTCATTAGTTATAATAATTCCCCCAGTTGGTAGGGTAGGCTTGGTCTAATTGCCTCTTCGTTGCGCACGCCCATGCTGGTTAAGTCATGATTTTGCGTTCTTGGAGAACTAGAATCATGCCATGGTTTTTTACTCATATCCTGGATGCAGCTTTTTTGTAGTGTTTTATTTTTGGTTTTCCTGTGTTTTTGTTGGGGGTCTCAGTGGATACTATTTTGAAAGCTTTTTTTTGCTATTTCATGTTTTGACTTTATGTCTGTAATAGATTTCTTTAACTCCGTGTTCTCAAGAGACAGATTGTTAATTTCTTGGTGAGCTGAAGACAATTCTAATTTAAGTCTTGCTATCTCATTTTAAGGATCAGACAGCTGTTATATCATTTTCATCGTCGGACAGGTTTGGTAAACTGTCTTATCATCATTTTGTCATCTAGCGTCAAATTGTTGCAACTACTATTACTTTCGTTGATTGACGATGATCGGATACGAGGCATGTTTTGAGAACTTGTCTTCCGATGTCAAAATGTGATATTCTCTAAGAAATCCATCATTATTATGTAATCACTGGTAACACACACTGGTCGTAGACTTTCGTCTTGAGACACTGCGGTAAGTTGGACGAGAAGATACCGCGCAACTTTCCGAACGCTGCCCAGCCGAGTCGGATTCGACGATTGACCTCTTTCTCGAAGTTAGACCTACGTAACTGGACCGTTTGTTCCTGGTATACATAATTGTCTACAACTTTGAGTGTAAAGTCTCCGCTCTTGATAGGAGTGGATGTGACATGGGTATTCAACATGACCTTGGTTTTGTCCATGTTCATTTTAAGACCCACTCTTCCGAATGCTCTACTAAGGTCATCGAGCATTGTACTGAGGTCCTCCATGGTCTCAGCCATGACCACTAAATTTTCGGCAAACCGAAGGTGAGTGATGTACTCGCCATTGACGTTGATGCCTAGCCCTCTCCAGTCCAGAACCTTGAAGACATCCTCCAGTGCAGCGGTGAACAGTTTCGGAGATATGACGTCTCCCTGTCTCACACCTCGCTGCAGAAGGATTGGTTTCGAGGCTTGGTCCTGAAGTCGGGCTGACATGGTGGCGTTTTTGTACAAACACTTCAACACCTCGATGTACCGATAGTCGATTTGGCACCGTTGGAGAGACTGCAGTACAGCCCAGGTCTCGATCGAATCGAAGGCTTTCTCGTAGTCCACAAACGCTAAACAGAGATGCAGGTTATACTCTTCGGTCTTCTGTATAACCTGCCGCAGCGTATGTATGTGGTCCACGGTGCTAAAGCCTTTTCGGAAACCAGCTTGTTCGGGAGGCTGAAAATCGTCGAACCTGCGCGCGAGACGATTCGTGATGACTCTTGAAAACAGAATAATAATAAAAGATATAATATATATAGAAATAATAATAAAGAATAATGCCTGTGGCGTTTTCCCCTCGAGTATGACTAATTAAACAGCAAAATAAACTAATACGTCCTAATTATTTACAATTTAAATTTGACAAGACGGTTATTTTTCTTTGTTTCAAAATTTGCACTGTCATAATGTAAAAAAAAAATCATGCACATTACATGCAAACTGACAAAAACGTTAGTTGGTACATTAGCATGCCCTTCTCACTAACAAACCACTTCAGCAGCCACGCACTGAACTAGTACCAGTTAAGCTATGGATAAGGATCTTCTTTAACATATAAATAGCCAAACAAGAATTTACAACATTTGTATTGTACTGTGTGTGAAGGGAATCATTTTGAGCATTTGATAAATTGATTAATTTTGTATTCAAAATATTAAAATTCATGGTCTTCCTTTTATTTCTGACACTGTGTTATTTAGCAAAAAATAATCCTTGTGATGAAGCCTTTCGATCGGTATGATAAAGCTACAGGGTTATTATTTTTCTCGTGTAACGGGCTCGATTCCCGGTTCAACCATGTAATTATTTAAATATCTATGAATGCAGTTTAAATTGTTTTTAAAATTAAAATAATGTCCTCTTTCAGTAAAATGTTAAATCTACAATATTCAAGGTACTTTCCGTCCATGTGGCATATCCGTGGAACGCCCTGTATAGAGAGAATGTAATTTTACATTGAAATATAGGAATAGTAACTGAAATACGATAAAAGAAAAATTGCAAATTTTCTTGAGAAAAATCCGGTTGAATATGATTCAAAATAAGGAGCTGAATGCTCCCAGTCAGTTTGTGGAGGTCTGTGCCTTACACTCTGTATAGTTATTTGTTTTTTTTTTAGATTGTTGTTTTTTTTATTTTTCGTAATAATTTTTCTTATATCAATCTTTTATTGTATTTTTTTAGGAATTAAAAGAATGCTGTGGGCGTGTTTTTGTAGACAGCATTCCAGAATTCTGTCCACCACTGGACAAGGTTGTAGACTTCTCGCAACTAGACGTGATCCTCATCTCCAACTACACGTGCATGATGGCTCTTCCGTTCATCACCGAGGACACGGGGTTCAAGGGACAGGTGTACGCCACCGAGCCCACACTGCAGATCGGGCGCTTCTACCTCGAGGAGCTCGCCGAGTGGGTGTCGGGCGCGGGCGGCGAGGGGGGCGCGGGCGGCGCGGCGCGGCGCTGGAAGGAGCTGCTGCACGTGCTGCCGGCCCCGCTGGCGCTGGCGGCCCGGCCGCGCGCCTGGCGCCGCCTGTTCGCGCCCGCCAGCATCGCGCGGGCGCTGGCGCGCGTGCGCGTGGTGGGCTACGACGAGCGCGTGGACATCTACGGCGCGCTCGACGCCACGGCCGTCAGCTCCGGCTTCTGCCTCGGCTCCGCCAACTGGGTGCTGCGCTCCGCCCACGAGAAGGTGGCGTACGTGAGCGGCTCGTCGACGCTGACGACGCACCCGCGGCCCATCAACCAGGCGGCGCTGCGCGGCGCGGACCTGCTGGTGCTGGCGGCGCTGACGCAGACGCCGGCGCACAACCCGGACCACATGCTGGGCGACCTGTGCGTGCACGCCACGGTGACGCTGCGCGGCGGCGGGTCGGTGCTGTGCCCGGTGTACCCGTCGGGCGTGCTGTACGACCTGCTGGAGTGCCTGTCGGCGCACCTGGACACGGCGGGCCTGACGTCGGTGCCGCTGTACGTGGTGTCGCCGGTCGCCGACTCGTCGCTCGCCTACAGCAACATCCTCGCCGAGTGGGTCTCTGTCGGCAAGCAGGTACCGATGGTTTCGACAACATTATATTTCCTCATCAGCGACAAGGTGGCAATATGTTACATTTTAATTTACATGTTGTGCATGTTGGTTTTCATGAATGTTGTCTTCTAAATTTAACTATTTTTAAAAGAGTAGCTTTGTAGAGCGGCGTGCGGTGTGCGGTGTGCTACTGCTAACTTGTAACTTGTATCGTGTTAGGCGCGCGTGTACCTGCCGGAGGAGCCGTTCCCGCACGCAGCGCTGGTGCGCGCGGGCCGCCTGAAGCACGCGCGCTCGCTGCACGACGACGCCTTCAGCGCCGACTTCCGCCAGGTGACGAATAATAATATTATATACCTAGCTGACCCACGCAACTTCGTCATGTGCGTGTGAACTGAGGGACCATACTGGTATTTCGCAAATAAAAATAGTAGCATTTAGTAGAAGTCTTAAAACAATTGTAGAACAAATCTGGGAATTTGTAGTCAAATATTTTAAAAACTACAGCCCTTAAAGTGTGGTCCCTCAGTCCTCACAGACTCCACATCTCGGAAATTATCTGGAAAATTAAGGTTTTGGGACTACAAACATTTTAGTAAAGAATTTGTAAAAGATATTTACTGAATAACAGATCGCAAAGCATCAAAGATAAAAATGTATAAAGACTAAACTGTGGTCCCTCCGTCCACACAAGAAAGATACATATTTTAGTTAATATTACCGAATCAAATAAATAAAATCATTTTTTTTTTTACATAAAGTTTTAGTAGGAGTCTTAAGACATTTTGTAATAAAAATTGTAAAAAAAATATCGACTCAATTTGAAGATAGCAATTATTAAATCTGGTCCCTCACTCAATCCTTACCTCCACTGACTTATACGCATATCCGAAAGTCCAGTGGACTACTTTTAGTAGAAAGTTTCTACTAAATAATAGGTATTTAAAATTGTGTATTTCTTACCTCTAAGCTGAAATCATTTTATTTTTTTAATCCTATGAAAATAGATAGAGTAGTGTGACCACACAAAGAAACAAATGTAGACAGTACTATTTATACTTTTTTTTATTGAAAACTAGCTGACCCTCGCAACTTCGTCTGCATCACATGAGAGAGAGAGTGTGAGTCAATCTTAAAAGATAGACATTATGCTATCGCGGATATTTTTTTTACTGTTTAAGAGGAACAATTCCCTCAAACATGATTGTTGCGTAACTTTAACCGTTTTTGCAGCGCTCGCAACGGAAGCTCTCAAAATAAAGAAAGTTTCCCTATTTTTGCAACATTTATCATTGATGCTCCGCTCCTATTAGTGTATATCGGACGTCACTCTCTCGTGGTCACACAAAAAAAAAAATACGCGTCGAATTGGGAACTTTCTCCTGTTGTTTCGTCGGTTAAAAAACCAAACTTGAAGCAACTGACACGTGTGAGGGTAATTCTTTCACGGAAAATCTTATCACCGCGATTCAGAAAATGGAGTGAAATGAATAACGCCATCTATCGACCAAGATGTTAAACTGCTATAATATAATGCACGAAAACTATCATGTTAAACAAATTTTCAAATCAGCGTCCTGTAGACTAATCTAGAGTACCTTATGCTTGAATTTTTTTTTTTAAGCGCACGTTTTTACTAATGAATACCATTCTAGTACAATAGATGTCGCTGCATCTTACATTTTTGATGATTAGTTCTTCTTGAACACTTTAAATTCATATATCTTCTGATAGACTTAACCGATTACGATGAAACAAAAACTAAATAATACCTCAAGATACGCACAATTTTTATGCATAAAAGTTATCTATATTGGTTTCGTATATTTTACGTGATGCTTGATCATCGAAACAGCAAAACAGACAAAAAATCCACATGAAAATCCGACCACTATAAACTTCGTTCCACATTTTGTGTGCGTTTAATGCATGTTTTAAATTTCGTCTCATTCAGTTCAAGAATACTTTGTGGAATTTTATTATAGCATCTCAAACAGTACTCCATGAAAGATGAGTCTACTTTAGCGAGTCGGAAACCTGGCTGAACTAGTTGGTCCCTATTTCTAGTACTGTAATTATGTCTGTCACCCCTTTTACCAAAAAGGTGCAGAGTTTTTCTGACGTACATTATGTTTTCTTAGATGAATTGACAATGTACCGTCATGATGCCAATATCTTTAAACAGTTCCCTTAGAGAATCGCACCTACGTAGATTATATATGGCTCTGATGGCTCTTTTCTGCAGAATAAATATAGACTCAATATCTGCAGCCCGTCCCCACAGCAAAATGCCATAAGACATTATACTATGAAAGTAACTAAAATAAACCAGTCTAGCGGTATCTACATCAGTATACTGACGGATTTTTCTAATGGCATAGGCTGCTGAACTTAGCCGCCCCGCAAGAGATGTCAAATGAGAACCCCATTGTAGCCTTGAATCAAGCGTAATCCCCAGGACAACCGTTTTATCTACCAATTCAAGTTTCTCTTTATTCAATATTATATCACAATCACTACTTTTAACATTCGGTAAAGCAAATCTTATGCATTTGGTTTTTTTTTATTTAATACCAAATTGTTTGCTATGAACCAATTTTGGACCTGAAGTAGGGCATTATTTACGTCATTTACATTTTGGGCCCGCCTATTTATCTTAAAAATTTGGGACGTGTCATCAGCAAATAACACCATATTTTAAGGTTGGTTTTTTAGTAAATAGGGTAGATCATTTATATATACTAGAAAGAGAAAAGGACCCAATATTAAGCCTTGTGGAACCCCCATTTTTACTTTTAACCCCTGTGAATTAACACCATTTATTTGAACATGTTGTTGTCTATCATTCAAATAAGTTTTTACCAAACTAAGTGCAAGTTTACCCAGTCCGTAATGCTCAAGTTTCAAAAGTAATGTGTCGTGATTTACGCAATCAAACGCTTTGGAGAGGTCACAAAAAATTCCTATGGCGTCTTGAGACTCTTCCCACGCAGTAAATATGTGCTTTAATAAGGTTACACCGGCCGTCAGTTGTACAACGTCCCTTGGTAAAGCCATACTGTTGATCATGTAAGATTTTGTTGGTGTTAAAATGATAGAGCATTTGATTAAGCATTACTTTTTCAAAAACCTTGCTAAAAACTGGTAACACTGATACAGGTCTATAATTATTAGTATCTTTACTGTCTCCTGATTTGAAAAGAGGTATGACTTTACTGTATTTCATTAAATCAGGGAAAACTCCTTGGTCTACACATAAATTAAAAATTAAAGCTAAGTAAGGGGCTATAGTCTCAAGTATGGATGTACAAACTTTGACAGACATTCCCCATAGATCTTCGGTTAGTTTGATTTTTATTTGCCGTAAAGTTATTATAACATTCATAGGGTTAATGTGTTTAAATTTAAATTCAGCCAGGCAGCCCGACACATTCGCCTTTAATAAGCCAATTGAGAGTTCAGGTGAGGAAATAAGAGCCTCCGTTGTTTTTAGTGGCATATCGGTAAAGAAATTTACAAATTCTTGAGCTGCTTCCTGATTAGAGCTTTTAGGACCACATGTTGTATCTAATGTGTAGCTAGTGTTACGTATTTTCTTCTTGTTAGTCTCGTTATTTATAAATTTCCAAACTGTCTTTATTTTATTTTCTGCTATTTTGATCTTGTTGCTAATGTGCAGTGCTTTAGCAACCTTGCACGTATTTCTATTTCTAAAAATTTTAATACTTAGCAACATACTTGTTAAAAGTTTCAGTGTTTATAAAAGGCTTAAAGCCATAAAGCTCAAATAGTCTTTCCCTACTTTTTCTGATACCTCTAGTTGCCCAATCACTAAATATGAATTTAGGGCAAATACTTTTTGTCTTCTTTTCAAAAGTTTTATTGAGTCCGTGTGAACTATTGAAAAGAAACGGTCATACAATTGATCTATATTAATATCATCAAGTCTCATAACACTTAACTTGTTCTGTAGCGAAATATTATACCTATTTAATCTGCTAGAAGTTATAGGTCTAAATTAAATTTGAACTTTTTGCAATGGGGGTGTATTACACCTAAAGGTTACAGTTTGTCCGCTATGGTCAGAAGGCACACAATTTACTATCGCTTTATCTAAGTAATCACAATCGCAGAAAATATTATCTATACAAGTAGCAGAAGATGGAGTGACTCTAGTAGGTTCTTTAAAAGTGTTGGTCAAGTCAAATGACTTAAAAAGATTTAATAAGCGACTGCTATTTGAGCATTCTTCTAAAATATTGATATTAAAATCACCACAAATAATTGTAGATTTATTACTGGCTCCAAGTTTTGCCATCACATCTTCCATTATTGATTCAAATAAGGAAAAGTTTTGATAGTTTGGGGGTCTGTACACACACACAATTACATGTTTATCTAGCTCAACACAGGACAGTTCAACGCAATGTTCAACCGAGAGACCTACTATGTCATTACGTTGCTTATATTTAAAACATTTTTTTATTAATATTAGGGAACCTCCACGAAGCATAGTTTTACGGTTTAAGCAGCTACCCACCATATAGTTCTCATAATTGATAAGCATTTGGTAATCCTTTAGCCAATGTTCAGTAAAACAAATAATGTGAAACTTACTATTTTCTAAAAACAATTCAATTTCTAATAATTTGGAAGAAATGCCTTGGATATTTTGGTGGAATAATTTTAAAGTGTTCTGCTGCGGCCCTTTTTTTGCAAACTAATTGAGTGCAAGAAGATACGTTGGTAGGATTAACAATATTGTTAATCGTACCGCCTGTTGTCTCATTTTCTAGTTTAAATTAATATTTGGAGTGAGGCCGGAGACTCCCGTGCCATCCTCAGACAACAAGACCCTATCACTAATACTAATAGACCCTAATTGAGAATTCTCCACGGTGACACATGGATCCTCCTCAGTACAATGTTTGTAAACATTTATAGCATTAATGCTATATTCTGGATATTTTGGTGGAATAATTTTAAAGTGTTCTGCTGCGGCCCTTTTTTTGCAAACTAATTGAGTGCAAGAAGATACGTTGGTAGGATTAACAATATTGTTAATCGTACCGCCTGTTGTCTCATTTTCTAGTTTAAATTAATATTTGGAGTGAGGCCGGAGACTCCCGTGCCATCCTCAGACAACAAGACCCTATCACTAATACTAATAGACCCTAATTGAGAATTCTCCACGGTGACACATGGATCCTCCTCAGTACAATGTTTGTAAACATTTATAGCATTAATGCTATATTCATTTAAAGTCACCTGTACATTAGTATTACTACTAATAGTCGCAGTGTTGATAATTGAACTAAACTTAGACATACTATTTATGTCTGTGTGAATATTATAAGCTAATAGCCGAGCTATTTTGTGTCTACATCTAATAGGTAGATACACCTTACCCTGTGTCGACTTCAGTTTACCAACAATAGTGTTGATATCCAGATATACAGGGTGTGGCGTAAGTAGTGGTCCACCGTTCAGGATTCGATGAACCAGATAATTAACTATAACAATTAAAACTTTAAACCATTTATACCCAAGGGTTCCGAAAATATTTCCTTTTTGTCTTTTATTTACGAAGTTTCTACCCTTTATTACAAATTTGGTTGTAGTTTCAACAAAAGTCATTAATCTTTCATTTTGATTTCTGTTAATTACTGCTGAATACTAGAGCTACCACGATAAATTATGATTTTTGATGTAAATTCAGCTCTTTTGAAGAAAAAGTTGGTTCTTCTCTAATTTTAACCCACATTAACACACCATCAAGTCCAAGAGCGATTTTTGTAAAAAAAAAACGTACCACATTGTCAGTGCCCATTTATTTAATAATATGCCTACTAAATGCCGATTTCAAAATGATATCATTATAACAGATCCAATAATTTAACAAAAAGATATTCAATTTTAATTGAAGAAAAGAAGATTTTCATTAAACTATTTTTTTAAACTTTATTGCGTTAATACTTACGATATTTGCTAAAAAATGCACTACAGTGTCAATGCCCATTTGT
This sequence comes from Xestia sexstrigata, assembly GCA_941918905.2. NCBI lineage: Eukaryota > Metazoa > Arthropoda > Insecta > Lepidoptera > Noctuidae > Xestia > Xestia sexstrigata. Next base: position 481,796 of record OW799201.2, on the reverse strand, counting down.
TTAAAAAAAAAAACAACTATAACAGAGTTATGTAGACCTAACTTGTGTACTTAACGTAACTTGACAGAGTTTATCAATTTGGTTGATGTAGTTGTTCATGTTGTTTGCGGCTTGCCAGTAGGAAGTTAGGTTGTAGTAGATCAGTAGTGTCCATTCATCATGTATTAGTTGCAGTTTTCCGGCTTCATCGAAGTAAATAGCTTGATTGTTGGTTATAGAGGTCACCTTGTAGTTATTTGTTACTGGTGACGATTGTGCAGTTCCTATCATTCCTATCAAAGTTATAAGAGCGAAAGTCAGGAAACTGTACTAGTTGGTTCTAGTGCCCCCTTTTCTTCTTTGGTTTTCAGTTATCTCTGTATCTTCTTCTCTTTTGCTGTTTGTTGTTTCTTCAGTAGCTGGAAGGTTTTCTTGTTGTGGTAATAGTGTTAGTTTGACAGTAGGTCGTTTTATCACTCCAGTTATTGTTTTAAGGGTAGTCACTCGTACTAAACCATCCTTACCGGGATGAGTTTCCATCAGTCGTTCCATGGCCCATCTACCAGGGGGTAAGTGTTTTTTTGATTATTACGACGTCGTTTGGTTTGAGATTTTGTGCAGTTTTGTTCCACTTGCTTCTAGACTGTAAAGTATTCAGATAATCATTGTACCATGCCTTCCAGAATTAATCCAGCATGTGCTCCGTTAGTTGCCAGCGTTTCCTCAAATCCATCTTTCTGTCGTCAGGCTCCGGTTGAGGTAATGACAGTCTAAATGTGAAAAATCACAAATAGCACAGAAGCGTTACTAAATAAATTAAATGAAGACATATAAAATAAATGTTCAACAATAACGAACATGTAGGTAGGTACTTTAACAAGCTATTATATATATTTTATTTACCAATATCAAGATGTTCGTTAGAATCTACTATATAATCTTCAGTATTCTAATTACAACTACACTAAATACAGACTAAGATTTCTATGTACTTAGGTACTACAATTATTAAATAAAATATGCAACACTTACCCAATCAGGGGTTATACAAATTCACTGTTAGGTAAAATATACTTTGGTAGAACAATAGAACGTATTGCAATTAAAGAAATATAGAAATTTAGTAAAACCGTTAAAATGGTTTGGAGGGAAATCAGCGACAATGCAACGTATTCGCACAGGTAGTGATTGCGCTGGATCGAACGATCGACTGGAGGTCACCTTTAAACCGGCCGTAACCACGAGCCTAGCCGACAACATCCGAGTAGGTACGAACGCCGCGCGCGCATAGAAATGTATTGAAAGACAATTCATTTCATTGTTTGATAGTTTAAAAGTGGTTTAAAGTAGTGTGAATGTAAAATAGTTTAAATTATTAAAGGTTAGTCTGATAAGTAAAATAACAAAATATAGTAGGTTCATTTTTGTTGTAAATAAAAGTTATTAAAATCACACAGTGTTACATTATTAAAAACTGCTCTTAATTTTGTAGTCGTTGATTGTTCTCTCAGTAAGTACTCCATGATGTGGTAAGGAATTTGGATCTTTGGCGGATGTCGTGTTCGAAAGCTTCATATGACCTAAGGCGATGTATTCGCGAATGAAATCTTTGTACATTGATGCAAGTTTAGGGTTTCTGTCGAATTTTCTTACCAGTTGTAAAAATTGAGATATTGCAATCGGCTTTGAGTTGCCCAATTTTTCTGCATAACCAGGAATCAGTGACATTTTCACAATGTATTTTCCGTCGCGATCTCTTTCAGTAGTCATTTTGTAGTAATTTTCGCACCAGTCGTCTTTAGATGTGTCTTCAGTATTTTGTATGATATCTTAGGTCTCCCAAAATCTCTTTAAGTCGTTCAGGTCGACAAGAGCAACATGTGAGTTAAAAGTTTCTAGCTTACCGCATAAAATCCATCCTAAACGGGTTTGCTGAGCTGTCGGTGTTTGAGCATCTCCCTTTAGGACCCTCTCTAATATAACTTGCGAATAGATCTCCGCTCCCAGAAGCAAGTCCACGCTTCTTGATAGATTAAAATCAGGATCCGCTAGTTTCAGACCTTGTAGCTGAGGCCAGATTTCTCTCTTGAATGTTTTGTTAGGTAAGTTGTTCGTGATCCTTTTCATTATTAGAGTGCTTACTAAAAATGCAAAGTCCTTTACAAACTCCCGAAATAGTACCCACGCCGGAAATTGTAGCGTTCATCCTTTTTCTAGGTAGTTTTAGTCGTTGCGCCGCGTTCTCCGTGATGAGGTTTACTTGTGATCCTTGGTCAAGTAAAGCTCGCAACGTTATAAAGTCTCCTGTTGAAGTCTTTACTTGAAGTTTCATAATGTAGTTGTTTAATAAATGGTTCGAACTATGTTGATTAGTTGATGTTGAAGGTTGATACCCCCATTGTTGAGAACGTTGACCCATATTGTTCATATTAGAACTTGGTGACAGTTTTTGCGCTGAGTAGTGTAACATCGTATGATGTGGTCTATTGCACTCTTTGCAAGTTTTGTTTGACGTGCATTCTGTGTCGCCATGCTTATACAAACAGTTTTTGCATATTTGTAGTTTCCTTACTGTGTCATTTCTGTGCTGTGTGTCCATTTCAATGAACTTTGGACACTGCATGATCACGTGAAAACCGTCACACAGAAGGCATTTACCGAATGACGTATGGTACGAGTATATTCTTGATGTTTCTTTTATATTCTGTTCATATTATTGGAGTTGAATTTCGTTTTGTTGTTGAATGTTTGTTTATGTTAGTTTGACGCATCTTTTTGGTAACTCTGCTGCTTCTAACGCCATGAATTTAGTCTCCAAGAACCCCAAAAATTCACCCAGCTCTGGGACTTCCTTTGGAGGGTCTAATTCTCTTGTGTATTCAGTATAAGATGTTGAGTCCAACTTCTGTGCCATCAAGTACACGATTACTGGATCCCAGCTTGATATCTAGGCCAATGTTACGTAGGCCATTTATGCATTCGTTAATTACATCATGCATTTTCTTCAAGACAGCAGCATTAGCCTGCTGGATGGATGGTAACTGCATCAAAGTATTCATCAAGTTCGTGAATTGGAGTATTTTGCTGTCGTATCGCTGAATAAGAATTTCCCAGCAAGTTTCGTAGTTTTCAGCGCCGACCAAATGTTGAACTAATCGTTCGGGCTCTCCTTTAAGCTTAGATTTTAAGTGTTGCATTTTCTGCGCTTTCGAAGAATTTGTATTGTTGTGAATTGTCTCCAAAAACATATCCTTGAATGTTATCCACTGACTGTAGTTTCCAGTGAATTCCGGTAGTTGAATCCGGTAGTTAATCGAAAGTAGTAGTAGTAAGATGTGGTAGTAAAGTGGTAGTAAAGTGGTAGTATTGAAGAACACGTAGTTTGGTGTCTTCTAGTTTGTACGCCTCGGATTACCCGCAGTTCACGATGTAGTCCGGAAGCTGTAGTAGTAGTAGTAGTGTAGATATATTGAAGAACACGTAGTTTGGTGTCTTCTAGTTTGTACGCCTCGGATTACCCCCAGTTCACGATGTAGTCCGGAAGCTGTAGTAGTAGAAGGCGTAGTAGTAGTTGGCTTGTTGACTCAGTTGAGTCTTGTTTATCCGCTTGATTCACGAAGAAGTTCCAAAGTATCCCCTCCTCGTTGATTGCTCAGAGCTCTCTTTCTACGAATATGCGCGCTTTCTCAACTTGACTGGTGAGATCCGCTTGTGGAAGGCCAGCCAAGCCGATTCGCTGTCGTTTCAAGAGATACCCCAAACGTTGAAATGCTCGAAGGACCATTCAATGTAAGATCCCGTAGTAGTCGGCACCTTACCATTGCAGTTTAAGTAAGAAGTGGCAAGTAAGTAAGTACTTGGAGTAAGGTGAGTTGACGTAAACACACACAGATTTGGTAACACTAAAAGTTTAAAAGTTTGAAAAGTGGGTTGGATGCTAATCCGCGGTGTTCGCGTAAGTATGTAATTTGTCAACTAACTTAAAATTATATTAAACATGGTTTTAAATACGAAAGAGAAAAGTAGGTTGCTGCGTTTGCAGCCTGACGTTATGTACGTTAACCGTACAGGGCCCATGTAGGATGCTAGAGCGAGCTAGATGTTTTGCACCACGCCTCGAAAGTACAGAAATGTAAGTGACAAAGGCAGACATGAGACAATGTATTGCTTAGAAAAATCAATTGAACGCGTGGATCTGTTACGAGCTGGGTATGGAATAAATTAAATACTATCGATTAAACAAATAAATAACTTTAATAATCACAAAACACTTGAAACTCAATCACAAATACACTACTGGTCACTAGTCGCTTAGATATCGCACTTCTAGTTCACTTCGATTCGCTTCGTTGTGTAGTCAAAATCAGACTGACTGTTCCCGCAAACACGTCGGGTATTTATATGGCGACCGATCCTTCGAGAAAGATCCACGGCTTTCTCGAACCTTCTTCACAGTCCCATAGTAAACACCAACCTTCGAGAAGGTTCCAGAACTTACTCGACTGTTCTAGATCGTTCCATAGTGGATCATTGTCCTTTGAAAAAGTTCCAAAAATTCTCTAATCTTCTAAACATTTCTATAGTAGAATATTCTGTACTCGAAACGTCTATAAAACATTCGAGACTCGCTCGTAATCTAGAATGTTCTCGTACGACGTAACAGATCGTTTGACATGATCACTTTAGTCTGTATGCGCGTTTTTCGATGACAACTGTTATTGATATAAAATCAACTCATTCCTGTTATTACCAAAAAATTTACTTACTAATTCAAATAGTACACCACGTCATCACGAGGGTGGTCGTACGGCAGACAAACAGTAGTCAAGTGTCGACATTAAGATAAGATAAGATTAGTTAGATTGTGAGCCGAGGGTGGCGTGTGTTCTGTGTGCAGCCGTGCGTCGTGTTCTGCGGCCACCCCAGTCTCCGCTTCGGCGCCGCCGTGCACCTCGTGGAGCTGTGGGCCTCCAACCCCGCGCACGCTATTATATTCACGGGTGAGTTGCGCCACTTGCATTTTTTATTTTATCTACACCCATGCTATAAATCCTCTATAAAAGAATCTGAAACAGTTAGCTTACTGCCAACATTAAAACAGGCGGTGTCATAATAACCATAATATCATCCAAACGGAAGTTATAATGTTGTATTAAATTTTATTATGCAACTCGTTTTAAAAAAAGAACATTGTCTAGCACGTGTGATGCACTACCACAGCGCGCGCCGTAATAAAAAAAAAAAACTAGGTTTATTCGAATTCACGTGGGATACGACGTGAATTCGAATTAACCTAGGAGTTTTTTTGTTCGATATTAGTATTGCATTATGTACTTTTTTGTTTACAAAAATGAGTTATACAAGCTTTGTGCATTTTAATAATTATGCAATCCAAAATGTAAATAATTATATTACTACCTATACATTGTTTGTATAAATTTGTATTAAATACTCAGCAATTAAACTTTCCATGAATCTATATAGACTTCTTACAACACTACAACACCCTATGGTTTCAGAACCTTTTATGGAGGATTAATATCATGGATGTAGATAAAGTCTTGTATGCAACTGTACATAATTAGGTATTAAAACACTCATGTGATACTATTATCGCACTCGGCTTTGCCTCGTGTGATAAACCCACATTCGTGTTTTAATACCCCTTATTATACAACAGTTGAATAAATAACTATTATTGAATTCCGAATATTGACCGACGTCGAGCGTTTCGCAGAGCCGGACTTTCCGTACTTGGACGCGCTAGCACCGTTCCAGCCGCTCGCCATGAAGGCGTTCCACTGTCCCATCGACACGTCGCTCAACTACTCGCAGGCCAACAAGCTGGTGCGCGAGCTGCGGCCGCGCGAGCTGGCCCTGCCCGAGCAGTACGCCGCCCCGCCCGGCGGCGCCGCGCCGCGCCCGCACATCGCGCCCGACGTGCCCGTCGTGCCGCTGCGGCGCGGCGCCGCGCGCACCTGCGGCGTGCGGCGCGGCCGCGCGCGGGCCACGCTGTCCGCCGCGCTGGCCGCGCGCCTGGCGCCGCGCGACGTGCGCGCCGGGCTGCGCGCGGCGCCGCTGGCGGCCTCGCTGCGCGTGCGCGACTCGCGCGTGTGGCTGGACGTGCCGCCCTGCGGCGCGCCGGGCCCGGGCCGCGCGCCGCTGGCGCCGCCGCGCCTGGACTGGGCGGCGCCGGACGTGGAGGCGCTGGTACGCGCGCTGGCGCGGGAGGGCGTGGCGGACGCGCGGGTGGAGCGCGGCGCGGACGGCTGCATCGTGCACCTGCCGCGACACGACACGCTGGTGCACGTGGAGCGGCACGCCACGCACGTGTTCTGCGAGGGCGACGCCGACGTGCGACAGGCACTGCGCCGCGCCATCGCCGCCTGCCTGCCGCACGTGTGACGCCGACGTGCGACACATCGCCGCCTGCCTGCCGCACGTGTGACGCCGACGTGCGACACATCGCCGCCTGCCTGCCGCACGTGTGACGCCGACGTGCGACACATCGCCGCCTGCCTGCCGCACGTGTGACGCCGACGTGCGACACATCGCCGCCTGCCTGCCGCACGTGTGACGCCGACGTGCGACACATCGCCGCCTGCCTGCCGCACGTGTGACGCCGACGTGCGACACATCGCCGCCTGCCTGCCGCACGTGTGACGCCGACGTGCGACACATCGCCGCCTGCCTGCCGCACGTGTGACGCCGACGTGCGACACATCGCCGCCTGCCTGCCGCACGTGTGACGCCGACGTGCGACACATCGCCGCCTGCCTGCCGCACGTGTGACGCCGACGTGCGACACATCGCTGCACGTGTGACGCCGACCGCGGTATCCACGCGTACTTATAAGTCCTCACTATATTATAGCATCTACGTGAATACTGGTTTTATTATTCTTTTCGTCTTTTTCCGTCGGACATTCCGACATGGCATTACGTCCATACGGTAGGTAGCGCAACGAATGTACTTGGCGACGGCGAGGAACTCCTGAGACAAATACGACAAGGATTGGTCGGTGGCTACTGTACGTATGGTTAACAAATACGACAAGGATTGGTCGGTGGCTACTGTACGTATGGTCAACAACATGAATAAGTAACCAGGGTCGTCAGATATACAGGGTGATCAGTAATTTGGTGCAGGCATTGAAATGGGTGATACTAGACCTTATTTGCACATTTTGGAAAGCTAATGAAACAAGGAACTCGATTTGCACGACAAGTGCAAATCGAGTTCCTTGTACCTACAAGGTACAAAGTTCCTTGTCCTTGTTCCTTGTTGTTATTCCCAACGTACATTTATTTTGAGAAACCTTCCTCGAAAAACAAGGGGTTTTAAGAAATTTTCAGAACATGACCTTTATGGCGCTTATTTTCCAAAGGCAGATGTATTTTTTTGACAAATTGGTTTTTGCAGGATACATTCGTTCTGAATTAGCTTTCAGAAAAGTATCAGTTTAACATCCTGAACGCCGTAGATTTTTCACAGTCAGCACTTTATGGTGGAGACTGAAGAGGAAATAAAATTTCAAAAAAACTTTAAAAGTTCGATTTCTCAAATATCACCCAGTTTGGACAACAAGTTGTCGGGGTCAAAATTCAAGCAAATAAGGTCTAGTTTCACCCATGTCAAGGCCTGCACCCAATTACCGATCATCCTGTAGTTGCAGTTTTTTTAGAAACTATTTCGTCTTCAGATGAAATTTTTTATTTTTTTCTTTAGGTTATATCTAGGGTCTGATGATGGAGCTAGAAGGTGTCCATGGGAACTCCGTTATAAAACGACATAACCCCATCAAGTTTGGGCTCGTATGATTTGTCTTGATGAGTACTTTGGTGCTAGGTGGTATCCAGGGTCTGATAATGGAGCTGGAAGGTGGCCATTGGAAGTCCGTAATAAAACGTCATAATCCCGTCGAGTTTGGGCTCGTTTGATTGATCTTGAAGAGTATTTTTTTATTAAAAAATAATAATAATTTAAAAAAAATTGACATGGTATTAAAAGTAATAGCATGTCAATTTTTACAACTGTGTAAAATAGATGAAGTCCAAATCTTTTAAACCAATATATATACCCTACACAATTTGATTAGAATCACGTTTCGATTTATATTTTTTTAAATCAATGTACTTACCATCTCTATTACTTACCTATTTATGAATAACAAAATACATGTGTACCTTTGGAAATCCTTGTTTTTTTTTTATTTTTATCATTCTTAGCCGAGAATGCTGTTACCTATTTATCCCAAGGACGTAAAACTTATGGCGGGCGTAAGTAGGTAGGTAGGTAGGTACTTCATCATCAGCCTATTAATGTTCCTACTGCTGGGGCACAGGCCTCCTCTCTATCAGAGGGAATAGGCCCAGTGCGGATTGGTAGATGCCACATGTCTTCGAATTTTTTGGTTCTAGGATACTTATACCGGTTTCATCACGATGTTTTCCTTCACCGTTTTGAAAGCAGAGTTGATGAATTACACAAAGTAATGCGCCTGCCTGGTTTCGAACCTACGACTTAGGCGCGGGCAGTACCGCCCGCGTGTCTCGGTAGTTCGGTTATTTAGTCCGGTCCCGGACTTTTAGTCTCATCAGTTCGGTGATACAATACGACCGGACTACAGAGCCTGATAGTTCGGTATCGATAACGGACCTGCACTACTAAGGAAAGACTGAAAGGTCGACATTATCGCTCCGGACCCACCATACCCCTGGCCATGCCCCTGGGGGTAGAAAGAGACTGGACCATACCACCATAGAGATGTGCCACCAGAGATATATGAATAATCCAAATATACTATTAAACATAACAGACTAACCTATCTGTTTTGTTATCAGTTCTTTTTATTGACGACCTAACAACCTTTAGAAGTAGGTAGGTATGTAAACTTTTTTGTGTTTTGTTATGGAATGGTTATGGGTTATGGACACTCATGATTATTATGATTGACGTTTGTGAATCTTTCCCTAATTTATTACGTTTAATAAATAATAATTAATAATTTAACAAATATTCAATTCCTTGCACGGACGATGGATTTTGAAATAAGTACTGAAACGTGGGCGAGGCAGAGTTTTATTATATAACGGTTACCAGTTTTATAGGAATACGGTTTACAAAGCTGGGAGTTATTGGAGGTGCAGAAACTATAAGAATGATACCAAATGTAAAGGATACCTCGTTTTATCCAAAGTAAGTCGGCTTTTACTACTCAAGACTGTCTCAAGTTTCAGCTTTTAAATATAACATTGTATTTTAGGAAAAAGACGTGATTACAAAGGATAGTACTGACCATTCTTGCGAACAGGACAAAACTCAAAATCAAATTGATATATTACTCAATCAATGTGTTGATGAGGCAGCACAAGGACAAGAAGCTGCTCCAAAAGTATTTCGGAAATTCACTCTCAAAATTAAAACAAAGGGATTAGATTTAGCTGCAAAACAACCTATCCCTAATTTTAATAATAAAAAAATGACAATATATCGAAAAATTCATTCTTGTACGGAAGTCACTAAAATACATACTAACAATTATGAAGACGTTGAGGTGCCAATTCAATTTCAAGATTTTTTATTAGCAGATTTCTATGACGGCACAATCAAAATTTTAATATTCTGTAGTAAAGAAGCACGATTACTTTTGACATCCCTGAAACAATTTTTCATGGATGGTACCTTTCAGGCATCACCAGATCCTTTTCCGCAGCTATACAGCATTCATGGAGACATGGGAAGTGGCATTGAAAGCACGAATGTCATTCCATTAGCATACATCTTCATGTCACACAAGAGTGTAAAAGCTCATGAGATTGTATTTCAATTAATACAATCACAGGTTCCAGGTTGGGTACCAGAACAAGTTCATATCGACTTTGAGAGCGCCGCCATAAAAGCATTGCTGAAAACTTTCAAAAATGTGACCATTATTGGTTGTTATTTTCATTTTCGAAATGCTTTATATCGAAAGGCAAAGGCAATTGGACTAAACTCAAGAAATTATAGGCGTATCATCAGTTTGTGTTGCATACTGCCATTGCTACCTGTACATAAAATACAGGACGGTTGGAAACATATTTCATTAAACGAAATGTTTATTCAAGATGAAAAATTAATTAAATTCAGAAGTTATTTTCAAAAAACATGGATGAAGCCTGATTTTATAAATAAATGGTGCGTATTTGCTGAGCGTCATCGCACCAACAATGTTGTAGAAGCCTGGAATTTCACACTTAATGGTCTGATCCATAAAAATCCAAGTTTGTTGCGTATTTTGAACGTGCTGAAGGATGATGACAATCTAGCAAATTTCAAGGTCGAACAAATGAAAAGATTTGGAACAGCAATGTCGAAACGAAGCAGAGTAAATATAGAAAAGGACGATTTTATTCAAGAAGTTCAGATGCAGTTAACTTGTGCCGAAATCGATGTATCAATTTTTTTGTATAAAATTGCGTTGTACTTGGCTTGTTGGAAAAAGCAGAAAGATGTTTGGCTGAGATATTTCAAGTAAAAGATATTTCTTGACATGTCGACCTTTCAGTCTTTCCTTAGGGCCCCCACACATTTGTCAGTCCGCTGGCAGTCCGCCGGCAGGCGATCATACATACAGTTTTTGACAGTTTTTATGAATGACCGCCTGCCAGTGGACTGTGTAATGTGTCCCTTTACTAGTGCAGGTCCGATATCGATACCGAACTATCAGGCTCAATAGTCCGGTCGTATTACATCCACGAACTGCTGAGACGAAAAGTCTCACCAGTCCGGTGACCGGACTAAATAAACCGAACTACTGAGAATAGAACTACCGTGTAGCCTAAATTGCACTTTATTTCCATGCATTTTGTATGATATTTGAATGGAATAGGAAGCCGTCCGCGCCCGACGCCTCTTGTGTTTGTCCCGCGCCTTATTGTTCGTAAGTCGGGGCCGCCACCAGTACGTACTTTTATTTCAGATTTTCAGGCGAACCGTATACTTATTCGTTACCTACATTAGTGGTATAGAAAGAGTAGTAAGTAACCCAGATTTTTTTTCAACAAAGCCTAGATTTTGAGTTAATCTAACATTTAAGATAAAAACATTGTAGACAGATTTCCTAAAAACGCATTACTATTCTGCACATACACTAACGATTGCACAAAGTAACTAACAAAAATAAAGCAAATAATGAACATGATAACTAATAAAAAGGTAAACACCAAACACTATTCACACACGCATAGGTAAACACTATTCACACACGCTCACACGCTCACGCACGACAACAATATTTCAACGTGTTTTTGCCTTCGCTTCGAATTGCAGTTGCGTCTCCGCCACTTAATAAGTACCGTCGCTAATTAGTTCCACCGCTCACCACTAGATGGCGCTATGCTTATGACGCGCATTTCTGAATCGCGGTGTTAAGATCCTCCGCTACTTAATGACTTCGGCAGCCTATTGGAAATTTATAGAAATATTCCCAACTAGCAGTAAGGTGCATCCACTGAGCCTCATCCTAATTGGCAAGGTCACGTAGACGGTAGAACTCCCCTGATAGTTGATTCTGTAGTAGACATGGGCAAAATGTATCACTAAAATGAAAAGATTGATATGTATCTTTCGATCACTGGGATATGTATCACTCTTTTATATCTTTATATCCTTATGTATCAGTAGCTCACGCTGGCGCGCACGACACGCAGCGCATTGAGCGCATTGCACTGCGCTGCAGGCTCGCTTCGCTCAACTCAATTCAATAAATCAGTAGAGATAAGTAGCTATAGCTGTTTGCACTTTGCTTGATCGTTATAATTATGTATCTTCCTGATTTATTTGGCGACTGTTCCGGTTTCTTTCTAGTTATGTATCGGATCTATTTGATATGTTGTATGAATGATAAAAAAGCACTCGAAAAATGAACTTGATTTTATAGTTTAAAATAATAATTAAATTTAACTTAGGTAGGCTTGCTTGACGTTCAACCAAAGACGCCCAACGAAGCTATCCCGCTATCCGACGCGATGACCGACGAGTGAGTGAGGTGTAAAGAAAGATATACTGATACATTCGGATACGAAATGATATGAAGAGAGATTGATTGAAACGGAATGATTCATATCTTTTGCATCTATCACTCCTGAGTTACCCATCTCTATTCTGTAGTCTTACCGAAATACATACGTTTTGGGTTAGAGTTAGAGGAATCAGTCAGTCAGTTCCCTGCCTTCGTCCTAGACTCCAAGTCCAAGCGGACGTGGTTTGGTTAAGTTAGCTGTGCCTGTATGTTTTATATGTATAAAACTGTAGATATCCTACTTCGAAATAATTACTTGTAGTACATCAAGTGTTTCCTTCGTGCGGGTGACGTCATCGGTCATCGGAAGAAACCCCCCCCCCCCTACAAAGTTTATTATATAATTTAATTATTAATTTAAATATATTAACAAATTTGAATATTCCTATCAATTTAATTTAACTCGAAAACATCCACCGCTTTGTAAGAAAACTTCAACTATATACCGGATGACTTTTTTATCAATTTACAAAAAAAAAAGGGAATATTAGGTGAACGGAGTAGAAGCTTATGGCATATCTAGTTTTTTTTTTCTTTTTTCCACAGCTTAGGAAAAAAAAATGGATCCATCTTCAAAAAACGCTACAAATTTGTAGTAAACTTTTCATATTAGAACAAAGAACGAGAAATTTTGAAAAAATAAATGAAAAATGAAAAATTTCAAGTCATACGCAATACGTGTATGATTTGAATTTCGTTTTCTTTTTTGATTTTTATTTTCGGAATAAAAAAAAAAAAACCAAGTAACTATCAGTGGCGAAGAGGGAAAATTGAGGCAGGGAAAGCCGAGGAAAAAAATGAGAATAGGTAGCTATTTTAATTTTTTTTTCTATGTTTATTTTGACCTCATTTTCATTATCAGCGACCCCAAAAACCACAAAAACGACGCCCATGAAGAAAAAAACGAATACAAAGTAGCTAAAGAATAAAATGCAAAAGAAGTATATTAAAAGAAAACTGATCTTATCCTATGTAAATAAGTCAACAAAATAAATACTATAATTTAGTGTACCAAATCGACATTCTACATTATCGACCATCACTAATTAGGCGGGCTGGCTTGTGACGTCATGACGTTTATTTTGCATATAAATTTAGCTGCCAAAAAGCCGATAGCGCCTGCAGGTTATTTTATAGCAATATATTGTTGAAGAGCAAATTTTTGTTGATTGAGTACGAGTACGAGGCGTATCGTGATGCTTGTAAAAAAAGTACTGATTGTGCCATTTTTGAATTACGGCAGAGAGTGGTTGTGTTCCAAACTTCTGAAGGGAAGCCGGTGGGAATCGAGTTATTAGGAGCCTGCGCCACTGGTACCTATGCCATTTTATTATACCCATTTTTTTGGAAAGTGATAAAAAAGTCATACCCTGGTTACTTTGGTTTGTTGAGTGTACATAAGGTGTTCCGTCACCGTACAAAACTAAACGTAACTTATTCTAATTCTACAAATCCTAGTAATCGATGCTCAACGCTCCATCAGTTTGCGATAACAAAACGCAGACCTTGTATAGTCTGTGATGCATACCGTGACTCGTTAAAAAGTTGGAGCGAAAACACTTTTCTTTCGAAAGCCCATGTGTGTGAGAACATCTCCTTTCGAGCTCACGGTTCTCTTGTCCGAATACTGGACGAATCATCGTTTTTATTTATCTACGCGCGTGAATCTAAGACTCGCATCTCGGAATTCCTGTGTTCCTGCCCTTGGAACCATCGGAGGTGGAAGGCTCATCGTGTGTCGTAGCAGTCCAAGGTACGTGTGTGCATTGTATTTGCTATCGACATTCTGTGGAGTTTTTGAACATCGTGCTTTTATCGTCATCGTTGTGTTCCCTAGTAGCAGAAAGCCACCCGTGCTATTTCGGCTTTGGTGCGCATGCTACATGTTTTGGTGCCGAAACCAGGGACCTTTCCATCTAATCTTATTACGTTTATGGTATTTTCTGGTTAGAAACGTCATTTAACTTGGTATACAGAACAAATCTATTACAAAAAAAACGTTTACCGGCTGCATTCCGAGCTACATTCTAACATTTCTTATCGAAATAACCGTTTATACCTACGTAAAATCACAATCGTTCCAAGAGGTACCCCCATCGAACAGGAATTATCTATTGTCACACACCTTCATCGTAATTATCGTAGGATCTAATTAAGCAATCACTTTCTATCGGTGCTTAATTCCATCGGCTTACGATACTTACTTATCACCCGTATCAATTTCACCTATTCGTACCCATTTCCATTCCATTCTAGACTATTTCAATTATAAAATTCTTATAAAATTCGTTTTTCACTTTTTTATATTGTGGGTAACTTCACATTATACGCAACGGTCGAGCATCCGTAATCGGCGTCGATTTCTTGGTGACGGCCGACCGTGTACACCGCTCCACGTAAGTTTCGGATCGTACTTGTATGGTGCGTCATAGCACACTCAAACAAAACCTGTGCGGTTCGCTGTACCTATTATTCATTCCAGTGAGTTTTATCTTTGTTGTTTAGGTACGTGTTAACGCATTTTTATTTTACGTTTCACATAATGTCGCTGCTTAGTAAACGTTCTACTAGGAAGTTAAAGAAATCTTTATCGAAGTCTATCGATGTGGACGAATATACTACAGAGAATTTGCCATCGTTACGTCGAAAGCGTATTATGTCTTACAACCGGCTAGCTAAAGCTTTAGAGATTGGCACGTTAGCATTGAGTGACTCATCCAAACAAGACTTGTTTTTATCGTATTATCGAGACTATAAAGGCCATTGCACACAATTTCGAACAAGCATATTTAATTATTTTAGATATTTTAGACGACCCGGAAGATGATGATAACGAGATGCAAGAGCGTTTTGATGATATGTACTATCAAGTAGGATCCATGTATCACAGTTTAACAAAATCACTTTCATCATCATCTCAATCGCAAAATGTAAACTCTTCTAATATTCGATTACCAAAAATAGTACTTCCTAGTTTCTCGGATAACATCAAACAATGGCCCGAGTACTAAAATACATTTAACGCTTTAGTACATAATTCTACTACACTTACGGACACTGAAAAGTTTCATTATTTGGTTTCTTCCCTTAGTGGTGAAGCATTAACGGTAGTGAAAACGTTCCCTAAGACCCAAGACCATTATCACGATGCATATCAAACATTAGTTAATCGCTACAAGTCTAAACGCAACTTATCTTTTATTTGTTGGCGTGAGGTTTTAAACACAGATTTTAAACATAATGATGCAAATAAATTCCAAACTTCACTAGATCTTTTAGAAGAGAATTTATGTATTTTAAAGACACTCGATTTCCCGGTCCAACATTGGGACTTTGTTTTGGTTTACCATATCTTATCTAAACTAGACCCAGATGTACGCCAAAGTCTTGAAGAGAAATATTCCGATGTAGAAATACCATCGTTTGATCAAATGAAATCATTTTTGCGTGCCAAGTCAGAAGCTCTTATACGTGGTACACACTTCACCGCGACTTCTAAACTTAAATCGAACCAGACTGCGCCCGCGGTTGTGTCGTCTCAATCTCGACGCGCCCCCGCTTCTACAGTACTTGTTGCTTCTGGTGATGCTAAACAAATTACACAACCGAGTAAATGTGCTTATTGTGATGAATTACATTCAATAATGTCTTGTCCCACGTTCCTTCAAAAATCGGTTGACGAACGTATGGACGTAGCTAACGAGAAAAAATTGTGTTATAATTGTTTGAAGTCGTCACACCAACTTAAAGATTGCAAATCGATATTTACATGCCGTGCATGTAAGCGCAAGCACCACACGTTACTTCACCGCGAGAAACCTCAGCCGCAGGAACCGAGTCCAACAGTCTCATCTTTGGTCTCAAGGTCTCAGTCAAATACTACTGTGTTGCTGGCTACCGCTATAGTTCAGGTTAGGGACGCTTCAGGCAATATGCAATCTTTTCGTGCATTGTTCGACACCGGGAGTCAGAGCAATTTTATTACCGAATCTGCTGTTAAGAGTTTAGGGTTCACTCCAGCTAAGGCTGATACCAAGGTCAGTGGACTCGGGGAAGCTGTGGCACCTATTGCTGGTGATGTCACTTGTTCAGTAGGCATGAGTACGCGTGTTTATTACAAATTAAACATGCACGTGATCAAGAAAATATGTGGCGACCAACCTATCGCTCAGTTAAACACATCGGGGTGGTCACATATAAAATCATTGGCGCTGGCCGATCCAGGATTCGACATTCCTGGACCCATCGATCTATTATTAGCTGCAGATGTCTTCGTAGAATCTGTTCTTAACCAACGCATAAAAGGAGGTTACAATCAACCTACCGCATTTAATTCAATTTATGGATGGCTTCTCTTAGGTAAAACGTCTTTATCATCAACTTCTTTAGTTCAATTAACTGCTTCACCTAGTAGTGATAACGATCTAAATTCAATGGTTCAACGTTTTTGGGAAATTGATTCGTTACCGAATTCGTCTTCATTGAGTCCAGATGAGTCGCTCTGTGAACAAATCTTTATTTCTAGTCAGTCGCGTGATCAAACAGGGCGTTATATTGTTAAAATTCCTTTCAAAAATAATACGGAACCTACTTTTGAAGGCTCTCGTGAAGTAGCTTTACGCCGATTTTACGCTATCGAGCGTAGATTATCTCGCGATCCTGATTTACATAGTCAATATTCTGAATTTATGTCAGATTACCTCGAATCCGGTCATATGTCACTTGTACCGTCCCAGGACATAGGTCAGGGAAAATACTACATTCCCCATCATTGCGTCTTACGACCTCATTCAGTAAGCACACGTCTACGCGTCGTTTTTGACGCTTCAGCTAAAGATCTTCATTCGCGTTCCTTGAATGATACACAACTTATCGGTCCAAAATTACAACCAAATATTTTGGAACTACTTTTAAGGTTCAGGGAACCTAACATCGTTTTCATGGCAGATGCCCGTCAAATGTATCGCCAAATTGTCTTGTCTTCAGACCAACGCGACTAACAACGAATTTTCTGGAGGACCTCGCCTAGCGAGCCCCTACAAGAATACCGCTTAAATACGGTCACGTATGGTTTAGCGTCATCCCCCTATCTCGCGTGTCGAACTGTGAGACAGCTCGCAGAAGACGAGGGAAACTCTTATTCCCTAGCAAGACAAGTTGTTCTGACTCAAGTATATATTGATGACGTGGCTACTGGATTTCCAACATTAGAAACTGCTCAGGAGGCCAAATCGCAAATTATCGCTTTATTCAAACGTGGTCAATTTCATTTACGAAAGTGGGTCAGTAATCATCCTCAACTTCTATCGGATCTTCCTAGTGAAGATTGCTTAGCTGGTGCAGTGTCATTTGACACCACAGAAACGTCAACCCTGAAAGTGTTAGGTCTTCAGTGGGATCCATCCTCAGATACTTTTAACTTCGCTATAGAATCATCTGACCGGCCTTGTACGAAACGCTCGATTTTAAGCGAAACAGCTCGGATCTTCGATCCATTGGGTTTCCTTTCACCAATCACCATCCAAGCGAAATGTCTGATACAAAAACTATGGGTTCTTGGCATAGGCTGGGATCAAACTCCACCTGATGACGTCATTCGAACGTGGAACACTTATCGAGACCAACTACCGGAACTAGCTAAATTCAAAATTCCTCGTAGATTAACCTGCACAGATGCTAAGTCATACGAAATCCATGGCTTCTGTGACAGCTCTGAGGTCGCCTACGGAGCAGTAGTGTATCTGCGAGTTGTCCAGGCTGATCAAGTAAACGTCTACCTCGTATGCTCTAAGGCTCGCGTGGTTCCGTTAAAACGCATATCACTGCCACGACTCGAATTATGCGCTGCAGTTCTCCTTTCCGACCTATATCAATTCGTACGTGACATCTATCTTTCTCATATTAAAATCGATAACGTTTCTCTTTGGTCTGACTCAACCATCGTTATATCATGGTTACGTTCGCCCTCCTCGCGCTGGACTACGTTTGTCGCTAATCGCGTCAGTCATATCCAGGATATAACACCCATGGAGTGCTGGCATCATGTGTCCTCCGGCGACAATCCCGCAGATATCTGCTCGCGCGGTCAATTTCCGAGTGAAATTCTGGTTAACTCGTTATGGTGGGCGGGGCCCTGGTGGCTATCGAATGACAAAACTAAGTGGCCGACCAATTCCACTACTAGTCTAGCACAGCTGACTAGCGACGATGAGTCTGCCGTGCAAGCTGAGGCTCGGAAAACAGTGACCTTAACTATTCGTACAAATAGTGAGTCTCAGACCGAATCAATTATAGAATCTTTAATAAACCGGTTCTCATCTTTGCAAAAGATAGTAAACATACTTACGTTCGTTCATCGTTTCATTACAAATTGCCGTAATCCGGCTTCAGCAAATCGTTGCAAATTCTTAAGTAACGTTGAGCGACATAATTCGTTAATGCATTTAGTCAAACATGTACAACAGACAACATTTTCTGAAATCATTTTAAACTTAAACTCTAAGAAATCTATATCTAAACCTTTTCGTAAACTAAACCCGTTCATCGATAGTCGAGGAATACTCAGGGTGGGCGGTAGAATATCGCGAGCAGGCTTAGAATACGAACAAAAGCATCCAGCCTTTTTACCGTCGGATCATCCATTATCGTTTTTAATTATTGATTACATCCATCGTAACTATCTACATCCAGGTATAAATACGACACACTTTTTACTCCTACAACAATTTTGGATTCTCTCTGCTAAACGTTTTATACGTCAGTGCCTATCTAAATGCATTCAATTCTACCGTACTAATCCGCAACCGCTTCAACCGTTCATGAGCGACCTGCCCGCGTATCGCGTAAATCAAGTCAAACCGTTTTCCATTGTAGGCGTCGATTTCGGTGGCCCGTTTCGTATAAAGCTAGGTCCACACCGTGGCGCTAAGATAGACAAGGCATACCTATGTTTGTTTGTCTGTCTTGCTACCAAAGCAGTGCACCTTGAAGTGGTTTCTACTTTAAGTTCCGACGGTTTTATCGCAGCATTACGACGTTTTGTGGCGCGACGTGGTCGCTGTAATGAAATACATGCGGATTGTGGGACTAATTTTGTAGGAGCTAGCAATCAATTAGCGACTCTAATGCAACATGCATCTAGTGCAGAAAAAATAACTTTTAAATTCAATCCTCCTTCGGCTCCACACTTCGGCGGAGTGTGGGAAATTCAAATTAAGGCAGCTAAATCTCATTTGTTACGTATCGTTGGTGATCAAGTCCTGTTCGGTACAATACTTGCAACCGAACAGCTCAGCACTTTTGCCTCCGTGCATTTCCATAAATGCATGTATCGCAAGTATTACCAAGTTAGTGCGTGTTCGGACACCAATCGCGTAACTCAACCAAACCATATCAAACCATCTTAGTGCGAATTTAGCTTAGATTTACCATTTTATAACCAGTCTCAATATAAACTTTAAACCATATAATTTCGTATAATTTAACCATTCGTAAACCAACAACCAAACCATAACCAATCAACTAAAATATCAACCAACCCAGGATTTAGAGCTAAACCAAACGAGCCCTAAATTCTACATGGTCCTTCGAGCCTTAAGGGCCTCGGTTCGCGAAGTACAGTGAAGTGTTTGTGCGCCGGGACCTTGCAACCAGTGTTTTGTGTTTTACCAGTTTGTAGGGCAAGTAGATAGGCAGTGAAATCAATTTGGAGGAAATTGGACAGCTGCCGCGTAAGGAGCATATAAGGTCAGACCAAACCATTTTAAACTTTATTTTGACTTGCGTATTTAATTGTCCGTGAGAATTATGGAGCAGTTAGCAGTCAGCCAGACGGAGGTATACGACTCTTTGGTTAAACTTCTAACTAACATCAAGAAAGATGGAGCTGAGCGAAAAACCATAGATTACTGCAAGCGGAAGTTGGAGATATTAGAAAATAATTGGAGAGAATACCAACGCAACCATAGAAAGTGCTGTGAACTTTCTGAATTTAACCATGTGTATTTCAGTAAAAACTGTTTTGACAAGGCAGAGGAAGTCTATTTGTCAATCAAGCAGCTAATTACCACAACCATGGAGAACTTGTTGTTAAAGCAGCAAGAACCACACCAGCCATCGGCAGAGGCGGGCACATCGAAGCAAGCAGGGGAACCATCTCATTCACAGGCACCGCAGCCGCAACTTAGGGATACGAGCGGAGACAGTAAACTGGAAGGAATGATAAAAAAGCTGACCATCCACTTCAGAGCTTTTATGAGAACAGTAGCTACCATAGAAATCGATCAACTACGAAACAAGTGGGAGTTCGACGACGCATTGAAGTCCCTAGTCCTAGTCGTTGGACTATTATAGATAGCCTGCACTGGGAAATAGAAGCTGGAAACGGGGATGACGATGCCTGGTATCAAGAGGAGTTCAACAGATATGAGAAAATGTATAACGATTTAAAGAAAACTATCAACTCAAAAATGTGGTCAGTATCACATCGGGACAAATCTACTCCACAGATGGATATTCCAATATTCCAAGGTAACTACCACCATTGGACATCGTTTAAGGATTTATTCACAGAAACCATTCATAAAAACCCATCGTTATCAAACGCACAAAAAATGCAGTTCCTTAAGAGCAAAGTTACAGGAGAAGCTGAGCGTCTGATCCACCATCTTCAGATTAGCACAGAAAATTACGAGGTATGCTGGGAAATACTTAACCACAGATATGGCAACAGCAGACTTATTTTCACGTCTCACGTCAACATATTACTGAGCATTCCTAACATGCAGCAACAATCCATCGGGGCCATCAAAAAGCTGCATGACGTGACCAAAGAATGTCTCCACGCAATCCAGAACCTAGGAGTAGATATAACCACCTGGGATCCACTGTTGGTACTTTTGTTAGCACAGAAACTTGACAGTGAGTCATTCGCCGAATACATTGAGTCGGTGAAGAATCCCAGGGAACTACCAGTACTTCAAGAATTCCTAGATTTCTTGGAAAACAAGTTTACTGCCTTAGAAGTATCGCGGCGTAAACAAGAATCATATAACCAAAAGATAACCACCCAACCACAAAACCAAAATTATCAGGCAAACCAGAACAAACATTATAATTCAAATAATAACCAACAATCATCAAACAAAAACTATACAAACAACATGAAAAACCATACGAAATCATTACACGTGTCGCGGTCAATCACCTGCGCATTGTGTAATGCTGACCACGGGTTATGGATGTGTACCCAATTTTTGCAAATGTCGGATGAGCAAAAACTAAAAACTGTCAACCAATTAAACTATTGCACGAATTGCCTATTCAACCATTTCAGTAAGCCTTGTTTTTCTAATAAAACATGTCGCAAGTGCAACGCTAAACATAATTCATTATTGCATGACGCAATTACAACCAAAAACAGGCCAAACACATCAGCAAAACCAAACCATAAGGCTGCGCACAGACTTGCATCATGCGTGACCAATGATGAACAAGCAGCAGTTTCAACCCATGCATCCTGGAATGACATATCCGAGACACTCTTAGCAACGGCCTTAGTAGAAGTTCCAGGATACGATGGTACATACCATACCATGAGGGCTTTGATAGACCAGGGTTCTCAAATCTCTTTAATAAGTGAGAAGGCGGCACAAGTTTTAAAAATACGAAGACACTCTTGCAAAGGAACCATATTCGGTGTAGGAGAAAAGGAAAACAGCTGCAAGGGTGTAATGACCATCCGAATTAAATCAATTTATAGTGAGTTTGCCATAGAGGGTGAGGTCCTTATAATGAACCATCTAATTAAAAGTTTACCAAATAAATCATTCATAAAACCAATTTGGCCTCACATACAAAACATTAATTTGGCAGACCCAGAATTTAATACCAGTCGACCAGTGGACCTACTGCTTGGAGCAGATGTATACTGCAAGATTGCTTTAGGTGGCCTATTGAGGGGTGACAGCGAGGATCAACCAATAGCCCAACAAACACAACTAGGATGGTTGCTTTGTGGGACAATGATACCACAATACAGGTGTAACGTCGTTCTTCACAATACGGACGATTTACGCAGATTTTGGGAAAATGAAGACATCAACCAGCAGACTGAAATGTCTACCGAAGATCAAGAATGTCTGCAATTTTTTCTATCAACAACAGAGAGACTAGAAAACGGGAGATACCAAATCCGACTGCCATTTATACCAGAAACCAAGGAACAGCTAGGGTCCATTAAACCATTAGCATTGGCACAATTTCGTAACTTAGAGAGAAAGTTACAGAAAGATCCAGAATTGAAAACAGAATATACAAAGTTTATGAATGAGTATTCTAATTTACACCATATGATGCCGTCAGCAACAAGTACGAAACCCGAGTGCTACCTACCACATCACTGCGTCACTCGTGCTGAGTCAACCACTACAAAGTTGCGTGTTGTGTTCAACGCGTCGGCTAGATCATTATCAGGACTTAGCTTGAATGACGTCATGTACCGAGGTCCCAACCTACAACAAGATCTGCAGGAGTTAATTTTAAAATGGAGACAGTACCAGTTCGTTTACACTGCGGACATCGAGAAAATGTACCGACAGATAATGGTACATCCTGAAGATCAGTCGTATCAGAAGATATTGTGGAGGGACTCACCATACCAGACATACCAACTTACAACCATAACTTACGGCACAAAGCCTGCACCATTTTTAGCCATGATGTGCTTAAAACAATTAGCTGCCGAGGAAAAACTAAATTTCCCTGCTGCAGCAAAAGCGTTAGAAGAGTGCTTCTATATGGATGACTACTGCGGCGGAGCAAATTCAATGGATCAAGCAAAACAACTAAAATCAGACCTAATTAAACTACTCAGTAAGGGTGGGTTTAATTTACGGAAATGGGCCACAAATGAACCAAAATTACTCGCAGACTTACAAAAAGATTTGTGGAACCAGCAAATTTACGAGTTTAAACAATCAGACTCAACGAAAACATTGGGGCTTGGATGGAACCCGCAACAGGATAAATTCATCTTTGACTCAAAACTGGAGCCAGTATCATTACCAAAACCAACCAAAAGGTCGCTTCTCTCCGACATATCAAAAATATTTGACCCATTAGGCTGGCTCACACCATTAACTATCACCATGAAGATGCTATTCCAAAGTGTCTGGTCATCAAGTCTCGACTGGGATGACGCGCTACCAGAGGATATCAAGGTCAAGTGGCTAAACTTAAGGAGAGAATTAAAAGACATCAATACCATAGAAGTAAAACGATGGCTAGGAGTAAAGGAAAACCATAGCTTACAATTACACGGATTTTGTGATGCGTCAAACAAGGCGTATGCCGCTGTTATATATTGCAAAGTCAGCAACCAAAATAACACTAACGAGGTAACTTTGGTCGCAGCAAAAGCAAGATTAGTGCCTGTTAGTAAGGAAATATCTATACCAAGGCTGGAGTTAATGGGTGCCCAACTATTATCACAGCTGATGCAAAAAGTACAGACTTGCCTAGAGTCTTATAACCAGGAAATATATTGCTGGAGCGATTCAACAGCAGTGTTAGGATGGATTCAAGGAGACCCAGCGAGATGGAAACCATTCGTCTCAAATCGCGTGAAAGCTATTACCAAAACATTACCAAAAGAAAAATGGAGTTATGTCAAAACCATTGAAAATCCAGCGGACTGTGCCAGCCGTGGATTGAGAACCAAACAATTGAAAAACCATGATCTGTGGTGGCAAGGGCCAACATGGATTCAATCATTTCAAAACCATGACATATCTCAAACCACCTATGAAACCAGTTTAGAGATAAGACAGTCTAACGCAGTAATTGTGGAAAACCACCAGAAAACAACCATGACCATACCAAATATTATCCACCATTTGTTGAACAAATTTAATTCCTTCACAAAAAATGTGCGCATTTTTGCATGGATACTACGACTAACTACTGCAAAATCAGGTCGTCAACCTTATCTCACATTACATGAACTCCGTCGCGCAAAACTGATGATTATTAAAAATGTGCAACATATGGAGTTTGCCGGTGACGTCAGTTGCTTACTTAAGAATGAAAACGTGCATTCGAAAAGTAAACTTTTACCATTACACCCTATCATAGACCAAGATGGTATTCTGCGAGTAGGGGGCAGATTAAGAAACGCACAAATAAGTTTAGAGATGAAACACCCAATCATATTACCACACAACCATCGAATTACCACGCTAATAATCCAATACGCTCATGAGCTAACCTACCACGGTGGGGCGCGTCTTACTTTGTCAAATATTCGACAAAATTATTGGATAATCAGCGGATATTTAGCTACAAAGAAAGTCATACGACAGTGTGTTACATGCAAAAAGCAAGAGCCCATCCAACAGTATCAGCTCATGGGTGACCTACCATCATCCAGAGTAAACCCTGAAAGCGCTTTCTATCATTGTGGCGTCGACTACACAGGCTTCGTGGAAGTGAAAGCAAACAAAGGGCGCGGGATAAAAACTACCAAGGGCTACATAGCGCTTTTTGTATGTATGGTGACGAAAGCTGTGCATCTAGAACTCGTCTCAGATTTAACCAGCTCAGCTTTCCTAGCCGCAATAACCCGAATGGCAGCACGACGCGGAGCTCCACGTCACATCTATAGCGACAATGGAACCAATTTCGTTGGAGCCAACAGAATTCTGCAAGAAGAATACGACCATCTTCAAAATATATTCAATGAATCATTCTACAAAGAGATAACAGAATTACAAATTGAATGGCATTTCAACGCACCTTCTTGGCCCCATGCAGGAGGACTCTGGGAAAGAGCAGTGCGAAGTCTCAAACACCACCTCAAACGCGTGATTGGACAACAAAAACTTACGTTTGAAGAATACTCCACACTGTTATCAAAATTAGAAGCTTGCCTGAATTCACGACCACTTTGTCCGCTATCAGAAGACCCAGAGGATTTAAATTTCCTCACACCAGCCCATTTCCTATCAGCACGACCAGGTTTAACCATCATTGAAACAGCAGACGACGCCAGAACCAGGTGGCATTTAGTGTCAAAACTATTTGAAGATATATGGAAGAGATGGAAAACAGAGTACTTGACTCAATTATCAACCAGAAACAAATGGATGAAATACCAGAAGAACGTCAACGTGGGCGATTTAGTAACGATACATGACGACAACTTACCAGCAGGGAAATGGCCAATGGGTCGTGTGACGGAAGTTCATCCAGGAAAAGATGACCTCGTCAGAGTAGTCACTCTAAAAACCAAAAACGGCTACATGAAGCGCCCCGTAGTTAAACTATCAGTTTTACCAATAGACCAGGTGGAAGCAACCACACAAGAAAAACCACAAGGCGAACCAGTACAACCGAAAAGACCCGAAAAGGAACCACGTAACCAGCCGCAATCAAAAACCAGAACGTGCAGCACCTATCCCAAGATAGTTAACATTGCACTGGCATTGTTATTGTTCCTAAGTATAATACTGCCAACAACAGCTTTATACAATATCACGCAATTTGATACCAATAAAACTTTGTACTTTGACACTGTGGGGAAAGTACAACTGATTCGGGATAAGTGGAAATTAGTGACATACTATAACATGTCTCCGTATTGGCAAGGAGATAAAGCCATCAATGACTTTACAACCTATCTCGACAAAACATGTGAAACAATTATGGAATCCAGTCACTGTCATATGATACTCCAACAAATACGTCACGATTACAATGAACTGCAATACTACAACCAGCTGTTGCTTAGCCAGCATTACGGCGAGCGCTCACGAACACGACGCGGCTTTATCAACGGTATCGGCTCAATTGCAAACTTATTGTTCGGAGTATTAGACGAAAGCTTCGCAGAAAAATACAAGCAGGACATTGAACTTATACAACTTAACCAACATCACCAAAGTCAGTTATGGAAGAACTTGACATCTATTGTCGAAGCAGAGCACAATGTACTACAAAGAACTGAAGACATAATAGCAAAACAACACAAAACCATAAATAAACATTTAAATGCCTTGGACAAGGTTAACAGTAAGCTGCAAAAAGAAATCGATGTGATAACTGCACAACAGGACTTCACATTAGTTTCTATAGCAACCATTAATATGATGCAAAACATGAAACGGATACAGGAAACTTTGATCGATACAATATCGGAGATCTACCATGGCCAAATCAGTCTGCATCTACTGACACCAGCGCAGCTCAAACGAGAGCTACAAATTATCTATGGCCAAATGCCTCAAGAATTAAACCTACCAATCGCAAACATAGAGACAGAACTTCAGCACATCTACAAGCTACTGAGAACAAAGGCGCGGGTTACAGAAAAGTATATAATCTTCGAAATTACATTCCCGCTTATAGCACGAGAAAGTTTTCAATTATACAGGATAATACCAGTTCCGCAACAAACTAATTACAGTATGACTAGCATAATACCAATATCGGAGTACGTCGCAGTGAACCTAAAAAAGGATGCTTATTTTGTACCCACCAAACATGAACTTGACACATGCTTGCATCACGGGGAATCCCTCATGTGTGAGCTCTTCAAACCAATCCTAAACTTGGAAAACGACCAAAATTTTTGCGAAACAAGCCCAATAAACCAAAAGTGCAAAATAAAAAGAACAGTGTGCAAAAACAGATGGGTAGAATTACACGCAACGTCACAATACCTCTATTTTTGCTGTGACACATATTCCATCAAAATCATATGTGACGATCAAGTTACCGTTCGACAGCTGACTCGAGCAGGGGTCATTAGCATGACTCAGAAATGCTTTATTAAAAGTAAAGATTTCACACTGTATTCTTTACAACAACAATCCAACCAATTATTTTTTTCACCAGACATGCTCGTACCAGAGCTAGACCAAATAAACCGTATTGTGAACGTCAAATTACCAACTGAAGCAGAACTACCAGAGGACATGAGTCTGAATAGATCATTATTCATTCTTGGACAACAAATCAAAACACTGAAATCCAC
The DNA here is from genome assembly GCA_941918905.2 of Xestia sexstrigata. NCBI lineage: Eukaryota > Metazoa > Arthropoda > Insecta > Lepidoptera > Noctuidae > Xestia > Xestia sexstrigata. Next base: position 454,722 of record OW799201.2, on the reverse strand, counting down.
CAAAGCAGAGGTCGATGACATATCAGTTCGTGACATTCACCAGTACACCGTCGTCTACATACTGCTGGGAGTTGCCTTATGCGCGGCAGTAATCTGGGCCTGGAAAAGGGTGAGATGCTGCTCGCATCCTACGGGCAGTCGGGCGGAGCCTCACCACAGACGGGACTCTGTGGCGACTACATCGGAGTCTACACATCGAGTCACAGTGCAAAGTGAATGCAACCGCGAAAGCAGAGTACTGCTGACCGTCAGCAAAGTGAGAGTGGACACATGGGTTTAAGTGCATATTTCGCCAGGCGGTGGCCCAGTGCTATGCGTAGTGCGGGGAAAAAGGAAGGGCTACGTTGCCTATAGTGCGTAAAGAACGTGTGCTTACAGTGGAAGACTCTTTAGTGTAAAAAATATAATATGCTATTAAGGGCAAGCATTTATTATACTCTTTTACTTTAAATTTTATAACATTTTTTACTCTTATTTACCATTTTAATATAAGTCTAGTACTAATGCTTACCATTTTATATACTAAATTTTACTTTTGTTTACCATTTCACTTGTTAACTAAGATGATTTGATGATTACTCTATCTGTTTATCTCATCCTGTGCTCGGGAATATGTTCGGTACAATACTTGCAACCGAACAGCTCAGCACTTTTGCCTCCGTGCATTTCCATAAATGCATGTATCGCAAGTATTACCAAGTTAGTGCGTGTTCGGACACCAATCGCGTAACTCAACCAAACCATATCAAACCATCTTAGTGCGAATTTAGCTTAGATTTACCATTTTATAACCAGTCTCAATATAAACTTTAAACCATATAATTTCGTATAATTTAACCATTCGTAAACCAACAACCAAACCATAACCAATCAACTAAAATATCAACCAACCCAGGATTTAGAGCTAAACCAAACGAGCCCTAAATTCTACAAGTCCTTTCTTTTGAAGAACTCACAACTCTGTTCACTCAAATTCAGGCCGTTATGAATTCTCGACCGTTGTACCCTATTAGCTCAGATCCTAACGATCTAACAGCTCTAACCCCAGGTCATTTCCTCACATTAGAACCTTTAGCCGCTGTCCCTGATGAAGATCTATCACAAGTCAATACTAATCGGCTTCACCGGTGGCAGCTGTTACAATCGTTTCATCAGAATTTTTGGTCCAGATGGAAAAACGAATATCTTAACTCTTTAACGCAACGTGCCAAATGGACCAAAGATTCCAAACCATTACAAGTAGGTTCGATGGTGATAATCAAAGACGACAATCGTGCGCCATTACATTGGCCTCTTGCTCGTGTGGTAGACCTCCTACCTGGATCTGATGGGGTAGTTCGGATCGCAGTCGTTAAAACCGCAACTAATCATACAATACAACGACCGTTGGTGAAGCTATGTCCATTGCCCATAGCTTAAATCGTTTAACTCAATTCTCAACGTAATTTTAACTTATCGTTATTTTTTAGTTTAACTTAGTTTATCGTTAGTATTAGTTCATATTATCATTATATCGTTCTTTACCCAGAAAATGCCATAGCCATTTTGGTGGGCGGGATGTTCCGTCACCGTACAAAACTAAACGTAACTTATTCTAATTCTACAAATCCTAGTAATCGATGCTCAACGCTCCATCAGTTTGCGATAACAAAACGCAGACCTTGTATAGTCTGTGGTGCATACCGTGACTCGTTAAAAAGTTGGAGCGAAAACACTTTTATTTCGAAAGCCCATGTGTGTGAGAACATCTCCTTTCGCGCTCACGGTTCTCTTGTCCGAATACTGGACGAATCATCGTTTTTATTTATCTACGCGCGTGAATCTAAGACTCGCATCTCGGAATTCCTGTGTTCCTGCCCTTGGAACCATCGGAGGTGGAAGGCTCATCGTGTGTCGTAGCAGTCCAAGGTACGTGTGTGCATTGTATTTGCTATCGACATTCTGTGGAGTTTTTGAACATCGTGCTTTTATCGTCATCGTTGTGTTCCCTAGTAGCAGAAAGCCACCCGTGCTATTTCGGCTTTGGTGCGCATGCTACAGAAGGTGAGGCTGAAATAATAGTCAGTACTACTACTAAACTGACACGTGATGAAATTGTAAGATTTATATATATATATATTATTATTTCCTTTATTCATTTTTAAACAAATTTGTTACATTTTAAATATTAATTTAAAAAATATAAAAATATAAAAAATTGTAGCCCACCGGTATCGGGAACAGGGTCCAAGCTACCGGCAGTCAGGGCTCCAGAGAGAGGAACCTCCTAACAATTCTACCTCTGTCCAGGAGTACCGCGCACTGAATCAAGCCCTTGATCCAGCTGCCTAGCGAGAGCCTCCTCAGATCGAGGCTCTTGGCAATTAAGTCATGGGCTGATACGACTATCAGCACAATGATCGCTGAGTCCACTTCCCACATGTCAACAACCTCGCAGGCCAAGTCAAGATACTTGATTTGTTTATCTTTCTCGATTTTCACTAGATTCTCATCATGCGGGACCGTTATGACAACAATCATTTCGCGCCGCCGCTCTGATCGATCCACCACCTATCAGGCCTATTAGCTACAATAGTCTTGTCAGTGATGATGGATTGATCCCAGTACAATGTGATAGGGCCATTATCGACAACTATAATTTTTAATTTTTTTCTTTACAAATTAATTACATTTTAAAATATTAATTAAAACAATATATATATTTAAAAAAAAATACATTTAAAAATATACAAAAATTGTAGTTCACCAGCGCTGGGAACAGGGTCCGAGCTGCCGTTGGTCAGGACTCTTGAGAGAGGAACCTCCTAACAATACGTGCCGTGTCCAGAAGTACTGCTTTCTGAATCAAGCCTGTTGTAGGCTTTAGGGTCCAATTTAGGTTGTGCAGGCAGACCAACGAAACAAACGTGACTTATAAGTTTAATTTGCTACTACTCTAACAAAGTACAAACATCACTTTAAATAGGAAGGCGGCTATGTTATGAATGAAATAATTAAATTGACGTAAATGTGGACTGTATGGTTGTAATTAGGTATCTACTAAAACATAATCCAACATGCCGCCCACCAAAGGACTATATGAGTCCTATAAAAAACTCAGGCAACAGCAAGAAACAACAAAGAATAAATGTGTATTTATCTACAAAACTACTTAATCACAATTAGTATTGGTGTCGATTCTGTTGTGCACAAACTAAACATAATTTAGGCTATTGCTATCTTTTTCTCTCTAATAAAACGAGAAAGAGACGAATGTAATTTAGAGCTGTCAAATTTAGTTGGAACTAATATTTCTATACAAATGAAGGGTGCACATAAAAACATGTCGACTAAAAACACGGTGAAGCGCAAGGCATAAACTAGTTTGTGCACAACAGAATCGACACCATTGATTGGTAAGGGACATAATTTAGTAACAGTTCTTTTCACTACACTGTCCCCGCTCTTGACACTATACACTCTAGTGCAACCGTCTGGCCCCGGATGCTTGTCTATTATCCTTCATAGTAGCCATTTTCCGGGAGGCAGCTTTTCTTGTTTTATCAAAACAATGTTGCCAACTTCAAAGTCCTTCTCTCGTTTAAGCCATTTTGGGCGTTGCTGCAATCTGCGAAGGTATTCTTGTTGCCACCTGGCCCAAAAATCATTTAACAATTTTCGCGTATACTGCCAACGCGAAAGATGTTGCACATTGACATTTCGTAAATTTGGACTCAGTACAGCAATCGGCGATTCTCAATCTTCAAAATCAAAAAATTACCAGGCGTTAGTGGTTCAATGTTCTCATTATCCAAGTCGTCTCGCGGGCACAGCGGTCTAGAATTTAAGCAAGCCTCAATCTCACAGAGTACTGTGGTCATCTCCTCAAACGTCAAGTTTCTGTTAAATATACGCTTGAGCTGAAACTTGACAGATTTGACTTCCGCTTCCCAGAGGCCGCCGAAATTTGGACTTTATGGAGGAATGAAGTGCCCCTGGGTGCCGTCGGAGGTAAGTGAATCAGCAATTTCTTCAGAGAACTCAAGACAGGCTTCTTTCCACAGGGCTACCAGTTCTTTAATCGCGCCAACGAAGTTCCTGCCCTGGTCACTCCACAAATGTGCACATTTTTCTCTTCGTGCACAGAATCTTTTAAATGCGCCGATAAATGCTGCGGACGTTAAATCTCCAACTAGCTCTAAATGTATGTCTTTAGTAGCCATACATATGAAAACAGATATATACGCTTTGTGCGTCCTGCCTCCTCTACCCTTGCTTTGCAGTATTTGCAGTGGTCCAGCAAAGTCAAGGCCAGAATGTAAAAATGGTCGTGCTGGTGTCACCCGTGGTTTAAGTAGGTCGCCCATTACTTGTGTTCTAACGGCCGCATTATGTTTGGCACACACCATGCAACGATGAACATATTTCTTGACTGAGGACTTAGCACGGATTATCCAGTACTTAGATCTAAGGTAGCACAACATTAATTGCATTCCTCCGTGAAGAGTTTATAAATGTGCCTCGGCAATAATCAAGGGTGTTAGGTTGTTCTTAATACCCAAAATGATGGGATGTTTACATTCTTCTGTCAAATTCGATTGTCTGAGGCGTCCACCCACCCTGAGAATTTGTTCCTTATCTAAGTACGGATCTAATGTCTTCAAGATGCTAGCTCTCTTTACTTGTTTACCTCGCTTTAACGATTCAATTTCTTCTGTAAACTCCTCAGCCGGTACCATTTTTATACAAATATGTAATGAACTTTGTAAATCTTCTGTTGTGATTGTTCCGTCAATGTGTTCTTTTAATATATTTTGTTTAAAAATCTTCTACATAATGTAAGGCTTCTTACTAGTTCTGTTAATGAATTGAATTGTTCAAATTTTTTCGATAAACTTTTATATTGTTCTTCAGTTTCACGTATTGTGAATGCTTGTATAGTGGTTTTCTGTTCTAAATCAGTAGGAATAACTTCTGGTGCTGTGTAATTAATATCTTCACTTGACAGCCATTCTGGTCCCTTCCACCATAAATTACACGTTTTTAACTCTGTCACCAGGGCCCCTCTGGATGCTACATCTGCCGGGTTTTCAAGAGATTGTACATGGTACCACTGATTTTCAGGAACATTATCTGTAATTTCAACCACTTAGTTTGCAACAAATGCCTTCCATCTACTAGGTTCGCCCTTTATCCACGCAATAGCTATTGTTGAATCAGTCCATGCAAATATACGAGACCTTGAGATTTTCATCGCAGTGGAAATTTGTTTTAATAATCTTGACAGCAGAAGGGCTCCACATAATTCGAGTCGTGGCAAGGACACTGTCTTTAATGGAGCGACGCGAGTTCTTGCAGCTATAATTGTAGTTGTTATGTTGCCTGCTGGATCGTATACGCGACAATAAACTGCCGCTGCGTACGTTTTCATAGATGTGTCACTAAACCCATGAATTTGTTTGCAGTCATTTCTGGCTCATAGTGTACCTAGCCAACATTCATGACGTATTTCATTAACGTTGTTGAGATCTTCTTGTATAGTCGTCCATTCTTCCTTTAAAACTGAATCAAACTCCTCATCCCAATCAAGCTTGGTTTGCTAAAGTTTCTGGATAAGATTTTTTTCCTGTACGATGGATGGTGCAATCCAACCGAGTGGGTCGAAAAGTTTCTGTAGATCCGACAAGATAGTTCTTTTGGTCACAGTCACTGCAAGTGAAGAAAGGTTTATTATTATTATTATTTATTTTATTTCGGACACAAAAAGATCCATAGAGTGTTAGTAACATAATATTAAATAACTTATTATCTAGTGTTAGTACCAATTTTGCTCTGCACAAGAAAAATTACAATTGGAGAGCTTTACCTCTCCGATACAGTTCTCAGGATGCTGTTGCGACTCTCACTCTCCTGAGTAGCGAGGCACTTTTTTATCGGACCATCGCGTGAAACCCGTCGGTACGAGCTTGCGCAAACATCCCCGACGCACTGCAGAAGCGAGGTAGTCTCAACAACATCCTGAAGGCATTATTGTTACGTCGTACCCGTACTTACCTACAGTTACGGTAGTAGGTACCTACAAGTAGGTAGTAGGTAGAACGAGTCTAAAATAATGTAGGTTCAAATTCGCAAACTACCTACAAAAGAACATCAGGAATTGTCATTGTAATTTCGACCGTACGCCGAGGGCATAAAGTACCTTTTTCTTTCCTTTGTACAAGTTGTGGAAGTTTCTCGAAGGACCATGACCCACTATGGAATTGTCTAGAAGATTCTAGGAAGTCGTGGATATTTCTCGAACGTTCGATCGCCATATAAATAGTCGACGTGTTTGCGGGAGCAGGCAGTCCCTGCCGCCAACTGAAAAATGCCCCAGCTCCGGTGCGCCCACTACTAGATAGCGGCGGGGCGCTCAAGTATGTCGCAGAGGACCGCGCGGAGGTCTTCGCCGAGAACCTGGAGCGTCAGTTCCGACCGAACCCGACTAGCGAAGTCGAACATGTCGCAACAGTCGAGAAACACCTTGGGGACTACTTCGCCACGCCGATAGCTCCCGAGGAAGATCCTATATTTTTCTCGCCTGGGGCAGTAAGACGCGCCATCCTGAGGACGAAGCCTAGGAAGGCCCCCGGTGCGGACGGTATCACCAACGCAGTGCTGCGCCAATTGCCGTACCGTACGGTAGCGGCGCTGGCACGCCTGTACACGGCGATACTGCGCACCGGGACGTTTCCTTCCTCGTGGAAGGAAGGGCGCGTCATCATGCTGCCCAAGGCGGGGAAAAACATACTGAAGCCGGAGAGCTATCGGCCTGTAACGCTGCTGCCCACCACCTCCAAGGTGTTCGAAAAACTCCTGTTGCGGCATCTCCAGCCGCACATCGACCCGCGGCCCGAGCAGTTCGGGTTCAGGTCGGAACACAGCACGACGCTTCAGCTGTCGAGAGTACTGCACCACATGGCGCAAGCCATTAACAAGAAGGAGTATGCGGTTGCAGTACTCCTCGACATGGAGAAGGCCTTCGACCGCGTGTGGCACGAGGGCCTATTATTCAAGTTGGCCACATCCGACGCGCCCCGCCGCGTTGTAAAGGTGGTCCAGTCTTTTCTTACAGACAGAAGCTTCCGCGTGGTGGTCGAGGGAGCGCTCTCCAGTGCCCAACCGGTGCTGGCCGGAGTGCCCCAAGGCAGTTGCGTGTCGCCGGCGTGTTACTCGCGTTACACCGACGACATCCCCACGACACCAGAGGCGATGCTCGCGCTGTACGCCGACGACGCCGCGTACATCACTACATCGCTTAACGCGAAGTACGCGGCGGTCAAGATGCAGCGCGCGCTAGACCTGCTGCCTGACTGGTTGTCAAAGTGGCGACTGTCGGTTAACGTGGGTAAGACGCAGGCGATGGTCACTGGACTAGTGCCCCTCCCACCACCCTTGACTCTACAAGGCGCCGACGTCGAGTGGTCGCCCCGGGTGAAATACCTGGGCGTCACCATCGACCGTCGGCTCACCATGGGCCATCACGTCCGCCAGGTCGCGGCACGGGCTGGGGTTGCCCGCCACCAGCTCCGTCCGGTGCTCTTGTCTCGCCTACCGGTGCGCGTCAAGTTGGGCGTGTATAAAACTTATATACGCCCGATTCTGACGTACGCCGCCCCCGCATGGTACGTCTTCGCATGCGAGGGGCACAAAAAGCTTCTCCGCACGCAGCAGAACATGGCGCTGCGGACAATCGTCGATGCCCCTCGCTTCGTGAGGAACGAAGTTATCGTGCGGGACCTCGGGATCGAGAGCCTGGACGCCTTCATCCGGCGCCTTGCGACGGGAATGTTCGCGCGTGCCGACGCATCTGCTTGGCCACACGTCAAGCACATTGCGCCGTGGCATGCGCGCCCCCCTGACGCGAGGCGCCCTCTCCCCCGCGACCTGGTAGCGGAAGATGAGCCCTCCCCACCGGACTTGACGCCTGGGTAAGCTGTTCTCCAGGATACACGCAGCTTACCTACACAATTACGACTCTACACACACAACACACATCCAGTTGCGTGTACTGTGCTAAGTTAATATAGGCAGGCCACGCAGCTACAACCACACATGCATCCCCACACAAGCACGTAAACACACGCGTAGACTCGCGGCGCGGGCTCGCGAGCCACGCTTGCACTGGGCGGTGTTTACACAGTACAATACCACCTATACTCACATAACGGTTCCTCGCCTGTAACGTAACCGGCTAGCTCTGGAAGCGGGGCGGGCAGGGACCATTACATCCTCCGTAGGTGCGTCGGAGTCGGCACCTCTGTCGCTGGTTGTCCCCCGCCGGGCCTCCTTCGGGTCTCACCTGGCGGGGACAGACCGCCGAGGTGTCGTGAAGAAAACAGTGCTGTATGGACAGCGCTGTAGGCGCGCCTACGGAATACTCCATAGCATCTATTCACAGGCGTGCGACATTGCGGTCGCACGCCACTAGGCCACAGCCTAAAGGCGCCATAATGACGGGCCTGTTTTTACAGGCCACGGTATGGCCTCCGCGGCCAGGGGGCACAGCCCCGATGCCGCCTGCCGCGCCCCCGGATGGGGGCGTAGCGACATCCCTCGACGTAGGAGCAGGCAGTCTGATTTTGGCTACACAACGAAGCGAATCGAAGTGAACTAGAAGTGCGATATCTAAGCGAATTGTGATCAGTAGTGTATTTGTGATTGAGTTAAAAGTGTTTTGTGATTAATAAAGGTATAAATTGTTTCTTCGGTAGTAATTAATTTATCCCATACCCAGCTCGTAACAATTTGGTGTCAGAAGTGTGGGATAAATTATGCCAATTCTACCAAAGGACGACACGGACGGTATCCGTACCAGGAGTCAGCGACAGCAAAACATGGACCAAAGGCGGTTTGGAGATTCGTCCGACACAGACACCGGGTGGTGTCCAGCCTACGTCAGTGCCAGTCGCTAGCTCATCCGGAGTTTCTCCAGCATCAGTAGCGCCAGACTTGTCAGCTTTAAGGGCGCTGCTGCAGGAGCAGGCTCGCCGTCAAGAGGACCAGGCTCGCCAGTTACAGGAGCAGTTGCAACGAGATAAGGAGGAGCAGGCTCGCCGTCAAGAGGACCAGGCTCGCCGTCAAGAGGAGCAGGCTCGCCAGTTACAGGAGCAGTTGCAACGAGATAAGGAGGAGCAGGCTCGCCGTCAAGAGGAGCAGGCTCACCGGTTGGAAGAGCAGTGGCAGCAAGATAAAGAGGAGCAGGCCCGCCGCCAAGAAGAACAGATGCTCCTCATAAAGGATCTTCATGCAACTTTTGGCAAAGATCTGAAGGTGATGAAGGATCAGGTTCACCAGCACGAGAACCGTATCTCAGAGGCCGAAGTTCAGATCGCTGGGGTGAAAAAGGCTTTGGGAGAACTGAAGACTGGAGAAGTGACTGTGGCTTCTGTATTTGCTGCACCTTCAGCACGGGGCTTTAAGGTGCCTCCATTCGATGAAACATCTTCGTGGTCGGCTTATAAAATTCAATTTGAGGCCGTTATGAACGCGAATGGATAGACAAAACCGCAAGCCTTGACCGCGCTCACCTTGGGCCTCCGAGACCAGGCCTTAAATATTCTTGAGGCGCTCGGTAAGGATGTAACCTACGAGCAGCTGCTGGAGGCGTTAGAGTCCAGATACGGCGACGCGCACCTAGAGCACGTATTTCGTGCTAAGTTGAAGGATCGTGTTCAACGTAGTGCCGAGAATCTACAGCAGTGGGCCCTGGAAGTTGAAAAGCTGGTTCGGAAAGCATACCAATCTGCCCCTGCACTTATCGATGGGAATCTGGTACAAGCGTTCATTGATGGAATACGCGACTTGGAAGTTAGAGCCGCTGTGCGACTTGGGCATCAGGAGACACTGAAAGAGGCGTTGGCCCATGCCTTGGAAGTAGAGGCAGCGAGGAAAGACCATCGAACACACCACGTCAGGGAGGTTGTGGCATCACCTGTACGCCAGCGTTCACAAAGGTACAGCCCTAGGTTTTACAGTTGTGGAGAAAGGGGTCACCTTCGGTCAAACTGTAGAAAGCGAAGCACACCGAGAGAAAATCAATCCCTGCAAGGAAAAGCGGCTGGAATGACTGCCAAGCAACAATGGAGAAACCACAGCAACACAAATGAACTGTCAAGAAGATCTTTGCCTAAAGATTGTAAGCACAGTTCCAGACAGGAGTCTAAGGAAATGGTGCCCGTGAGGATGCTAAGAACGGATCTCAGCGATGAATGGAAGGTAACCATACAGCAGGCTCGGCACAATGACTCGGACATCAACCCGATCTTCGAGTGGATCAAAGCTGGTGCTCCTAAACCCAAGTGGAGTGATGTGGCTGCAATGAGTTCCATCACGAAGAGTTATTAGGCACAATGGAACAGCTTGGTGATCCAGGATGGAGTCTTGTGCCGTAAATGGGAAAACGCTCGAGGGGACAGCTGTCATCTACAAATGGTTGTCCCTAAAGCTAAGGTACCAGATGTTCTACGGCTCTACCATGATGGATGTTCAGGAGGACATATGGGGGTAAAAAGAACTCTACTAAAAATTCGAGAACGCTTTTACTGGATCCACTGTCGAGATGATGTGGAGGACTGGTGTCGCAAATGTACCAGTTGTGCGGCCGTGAAAGGGCCCCACACACGCAGCAGAGGTGCATTAAAAGTGTACAACGTTGGAGCCTTAGGGAAAGGATAGCACTAGACGTTGCGGGACCATCGAGAAAGTGAGAGCGGAAACAAGTACTTCCTGGTGGTCATGGATTACTTCACAAAGTGGCCAGAAGTCTTTGCCATTCTCATTCTCAGTCTAACCAAGAAGCTACAACTGTCGCCGATCCATTAGTTCAGGAAGTCGTCTGTCGTTTTGGAGTACCCTTAGAAATACACTGCGATGAAGGAAGGAATTTTGAATCGCAAGTATTTCAGGAGACTTGTCGATTGATGGGTACCCACAATCTGATGGAATGGTGGAACGATTCAACCAAACGTTGGAAAGATATCTGGCAAAAGTCGTGGAAAGCAGACAAAGGGATTGGGACAAGCACATACAGCCATTTCTTCTGTCCTACCGTAGCGCCGTCAACGAAAGTACGAGTGTGACGCCAGCCTTCGCGAACTTTGGAAGGGAATTACGATTGCCTGCTGATTTAATCACTGGAACTCCCTCTGATGCTCCACGTAGTGTAACAGATTATGCGAAGGACTTGCATAACCAGTTGAATGATGTTTATGAGCATATCAGACAATCCGGCCAACAGATGTCTGAGAAGATGAAGAGCCGTTTTGACCGGAAAGCAAATAGTAAGGGTTTCGACGACAGTTCACTGGTGTGGTTGCATAACCCAGTACGGAGCAAAGGAAAGTCTCCGAAATTGCAAGTAAAATGGGATGGACCATACCGAGTTGTGACTAGGATCAACGATGTCTCCTACCGAATACAGAAGGGTCCACGAGGTGCGCCTTAGATTGTCCATGTAGACAGATTGGCGCCATACTACGGGGCTAATGATGCTCGGGACGAGTGTGTCTAAGGAGGGGGCAGTGTTACCTCGTACCCGTACTTACCTACAGTAATAGGTACGGTACGGGTATACAAGTAGGCCTACAAGTAGGTAGGTAGGTAGTAGTAGTCTTTCCTTTGTACAACTTGTGGAACTTTCTCGAAGGACAATGACCCGCCTTGGAATTGTCTAGAAGATTCTAGGAAGTCGTGGATATTTCTTGAACGTTCGATCGCCATATAAATAGTCGACGTGTTTGCGGGAGCAGGCAGTCTGATTTTGGCTACACAACGAAGCGAATCGAAGTGAACTATATAGAAGTGCGATATCTAAGCGAATTGTGATCAGTAGTGTATTTGTGATTGAGTTAAAAGTGTTTTGTGATTAATAAAGTTATAAATTGTTTCTTCGGTAGTAATTAATTTATCCCATACCCAGCTCGTAACATTATTATACTGGACGCGCAGGGCATCTAGCGACCTTTTGGTGTAATTGATCCATAGATTACCCGTGTACAGACTCTGGCAGTAGGCCTTAAAAAGAGTGATTTTAACTAGGTCCGTACACCGAGCAAATCTACGGATCAACATATTGCACCGGACGGCTAGTGCCCTGCGCTCCCTTTCTATGTCTACATCGTCTTTAAGGTCATCGGACAGAAAATGACTCAAGTATTTAAAAGAAGAGACTTTACGGATCACTGACCCGTTTAAAAGCAGCTCGGGTCCCTGTTCCCGGCGACCTTAAGGTCCTCGGTAATTAGATGACCCAGTTATCTGAACTGACGTACCCTAGCCAACTCTTCTCCATACAGCTTTATAGCGGGCACGCTAGCGGGGCACCTAGTACCAGCCTTAAAGACAACATACTCGCTTTTCTTCACATTATACTTCAAGCCGTGTCCAGCTGCATAATTTTCACAAATTTGTAACAGTTTCCTAATGCCACAAACCGAGGCGCTCATCAGCACCATGTCATCCGCATAGCTAAGATTATTTACACATACATCATCTATGCGACAACCGACCCGCTGGCCACTGAGCTCCTCGATTAGGGCATTTATATACAAATTAAATATACGGGGCGAGCTCAAGCCACCCTGCCTTTTTTTTTTTTTTTTTTTCGGAATAGGAAATCATCAAATGGGTGGGGCTCACAAAATTTGTACCATAACGCACTAGAAATTATAACACACAAGTTCGTATGCAACACACGGGAAATATTGTAACACGCTGGAACTCTATAAAGGCAGGATTACAGTACTAACATTTACTAAAAAATCTTACCACATTTACGACTAATGATGACCATATGTAGGATATCAAAATAAAGGGCTTGAGGAGACAATTGCAAAAATATAAGTCACTGTTAGGTTTTTAAACCTTAGGCGAGTTTTTTGCACTACTTTTTTTTTGTTTGTATTTGTTTTGTTCCTACTGAAATGGAAATAAATCTCACTAAAATTGATATAATTATGTTTATAGGTAAAATTAAAGAGGAACTTGCTTTTATTAACGTTAGAAATATTATTACAATCAATAACAAATATTAAAATTATTTGAACGGCGCTGCCATTGACCTAGCCCGCGAAAATAAAACTTTCCTGAGTTGCAAATTGCAGCTCTGTATTGGGTCTTATGTGGATCGTTTTTCTCTCCATTGTTTTCTTAGTTCGATGTGCTCTTCGGGGTCAAAATTTGAGATTCTTATACTCGTTTATGCACACGCAAGCAAAAATGATATCCCCTTTTTGGACTCCAACGCAGTCGGTTAAAGACCATGTAAACCAAGCTTAATGCTATCCAGTGTGTTACGTAACACACCATGTAACACACCATAACACACCGGAGCGAACACACGAGAACATTTTAGTGTTTATTTGATTATAGCAGCCACAAAATCAAAGAAATTTAGGAAATAAATCCATAATATACGACATAAAAAGGTATTCATTTAGTATCTGTACTTCATTATAGAAAAAAATAAACACTTCTCTTGATAATGCTTTGTTTAGTATCCAATAATTTCGATGAACAAAAACACCCCAACAAGTCACCTCACTTTTGTGGGTAGACTACAATGGTTGGCATTAAACTGATATTTGATAGCTGTGGCTATATGGTGCTGCCACCCTACAAAACAAGTTCTAGCGGGATTATGACTAAAATACGAAAGTTACCGTGCATCACATGACTTGTAACACACTAGAAGATTTTAACGGACATTTTTTAAATTTGTTGTATTTTATGTAATTGTAATATTTTGCGAGATTTTCTGTCAAAGTACTTTAAATAAACTCCCTTAGTAACAATAAAGACAAAAATAAATAACATTAACAACGTAATAAAAAAATAAAAAAATCAATCATTGTTGACAGACGGTGCTGGGACATTTAGGTTTTGTATGGAGCAAAAAAAATATCAAAAGTTTGATGAACGATAATTTTGTGTGTATTGAAGATTTGTGTATTTTATTTGTAACACCCATCTCTTTGTGATGTTTTAAATTTAATGAAACAAATAAAATTATCTAAAAAAAACATTCTAAAATTTAGGGACAAACAGATGACCGCGTAATTTTTTCAAGAAGTACATCTTTTTTGAGCCCCACCCAAATGACTTCTCCCGCTCTGGGCGGAGCAGGAGGGAGTGTCAGACTTTTACTGACTAAAACCCATCCATGTTCCTTGATCGCCCTTTGTGTTCCGGGGCCACGGTATCTCTTTCGAATAGTCCCGCAACCCCGGCAGGCATCGGTCCTTGACCCCTTCCTTTTTGCTGACTCTCTTTGAGGCGCGCGTGGAACACGAACGCGCCGTCGACACGGCCTGTCGTCATGAGACGGACGGACGGCGAGCTAGCCCATAGCCCACCGTCCACAGGCCCGCGCCTACGGTGGCCGGGGGCCACGTGGTGGCCCCAGACGCCCGGGACGTCTCCCGCGGCGGGCGGGACGCTGTGAGGTTCTCTCCCTCTCACGTTCCGCCACCTCCTTCTCTAGCATTACTGCTTCGCAGAACGAGGTGACGGCGTCCCATTCCGTCTCGCTCCGGACCATGGCTTACACCAGGGCCGGACGCGAGAGGTCACCGCCGCCAATTGCCGCTTCGAGGACACGGCGGTGCTCCGCCCACGCGGGGCACACCTCCACCGTGTGCTCCACCGTGTCCTCCGGTCGATCCTCGCAGTGGAAACACCCGGGCGTTTCCTCCCGCCCGATTCGGTGCAGGAACCTCCCGAAAACACCGTGTCCGGTGAGGACCTGCGTCAGGCGGAAGGTGAGGACGCCGTGGCGTCTCTCCAGCCACTCCTCAAAGAAGGGACTTATCGCCACTATCGTGGCGTGCCCTGCACGGGGTTGCGACAGTCGCTCTCTCCATGTCGCCATGAGATCCCGCCGGAAGTCTGTCCGCTGAGCGACAATTTGTCGCGGCAGCGGAGTTTCCCCCCGGCGAAGCGCCTCCGCGCGCCATTCATGCAGGCGCGCGAGTACTATCGCCTCCAGATCCCATGGCGGCAATCCGGCAAGGAGGCACGCCGCCTCGCGGGCGATCGTGCGGTACCCACGGGCCAGCCTTACGGCTACCACCTTTTGGGGCGCGTTCAGGTAGTGGGCTGCACGCAGCCTCAAGGAACGCGCCCACACCGGACCGCACGACTCCCGCGTAGAGCCTCCGGTAGGAGGCGTTCGGCGCCCCCAGGTTGGGCAGGAGCCGCCTGAAGGCAGCCCCAGTCCGTTCCAGTTTGGGGGCCAAACGTCGGAAGTGCTCCACGAAGTTCCACCGGCTGTCGAGGACGAGTCCTAGGTACTTCAAAGTCGACTCGACACCGATGGATACCCCTCCTACCGTGAGTAAGGATCCCGGAGGTGGCGCATTCCGAGGCCCATGAAAGCACATGGCCTCGGACTTGTGCAATGCCACCTCGAGACCCAGTTGCCGGATCCTCTCAACGACTATCGCAACCCCGCGTGTCATGATTTCGGCCGCCGCCTCGTGCGACCCCCCCTGTGCCAGCACCAGCGTGTCGTCTGCATAGCAGACCACGCTGACGCTGCTAGGGAGGTCGGCGCGCAGCACCCAGTCGTACCCGATGTTCCACAAGGACGGCCCTAGGACCGATCCCTGCGGAACACCGCACGACATCTCTCGCCGGTTCCATTCTCCGCTGCGACCGGGGTAGATGACGGCTCTATCCGTACAGACTTCCGGCGGGATCTCATGGCGACATGGAGAGAGCGACTGTCGCAACCCCGTGCAGGGCACGCCACGATAGTGGCGATAAGTCCCTTCTTTGAGGAGTGGCTGGAGAGACGCCACGGCGTCCTCACCTTCCGCCTGACGCAGGTCCTCACCGGACACGGTGTTTTCGGGAGGTTCCTGCACCGAATCGGGCGGGAGGAAACGCCCGGGTGTTTCCACTGCGAGGATCGACCGGAGGACACGGTGGAGCACACGGTGGAGGTGTGCCCCGCGTGGGCGGAGCACCGCCGTGTCCTCGAAGCGGCAATTGGCGGCGGCGACCTCTCGCGTCCGACCCTGGTGCAAGCCATGTTCCGGAGCGAGACGGAATGGGACGCCGTCACCTCCTTCTGCGAAGCAGTAATGTTAGAGAAGGAGGTGGCGGAACGTGAGAGGGAGAGAACCTCACAGCGTCCCGGCCGCCGCGGGAGACGCCCCGGGCGTCGGGGGCCACCACGTGGCCCCCGGCCACCGTAGGCGCGGGCCTGTGGACGGTGGGCTATGGGCTAGCTCGCCGTCTTTCCGTCTCATGACGACAGGCCGTGTCGACGGCGCGTTCGTGTTCCACGCGCGCCTCAAAGAGAGTCAGCAAAAAGGAAGGGGTCCTTTGATGATTTCCCACCCAAAAAAAAAAAAAAAAAAAAAGGCATGGTGTTGAAGGCATTGGCGATGTCGAGAGACACCGCCAAGACAACCCCACCCCGGGACACTGCAATCCCCGTCGTGAGGGCTCTCACGCGCATGATGGCGTCCACCGTAGAGCGCCCCTTGCGGAAACCAAACTGGTGTTCCGCAAGATCCGGCCCCGTCCCCGCAAGGTGCTCGGCGAGGCGGTTTGCAATGACTCTTTCAAAGAGCTT
The DNA here is from genome assembly GCA_941918905.2 of Xestia sexstrigata. Classification (NCBI taxonomy): domain Eukaryota; kingdom Metazoa; phylum Arthropoda; class Insecta; order Lepidoptera; family Noctuidae; genus Xestia; species Xestia sexstrigata. The sequence continues at coordinate 438,122 of OW799201.2, read as the reverse complement.
GCCCACCTCGTCAAGCAACACTATGGCCCGGTATGCGGACGGAGAGTCCGCAGGGCGCCCCGGCTTCCGAATGAGAACCAGCTTCCCCGTCTTGTCCTGTCAGACCCGACTTTGGCGAGTTCTTTTGTTCTACCAGTCAAAAGTTGGCAACACCAAGTACACCGGTCAGTAGCCTATATCCTTGAGATTTCAGGAAAATTATGACTTTTCAAAAAACAAGATGGGGGACAGTGTGGCGGCCATCTTGTAAAAATAACGAAAAATCCCAATTTTTGACACGATAAATGGGAGAGCTGGCATCCCCCGACTGGATTGTGTTGTACGAACTGGTTGTGTTTCGTCGAGGAGCAAAAATTCGCCTGGTGCAAAAATTCTCTCCACCTTTGGGGTAATTTTCCCAGATTTTCATCACTTTCAGCTGGCAACCCCGAGAGCCACTGGGGCTTGAATTTTCGGGTCAGACCCGACTTTGGCGAGTTCGTTTGTTTTACCAAACTCAAAAGTTGGCAACACCAAGAACACCGTTCGGTAGCCTATATTCTTGAGATTTCAGGAAAATTATGACTTTTCAGAAAAACAAGATGGCGGACAGTGTGGCGGCCATCTTGGAAAACGACGAAAAATCCCAATATTCGTCACGATAAATGGGACAACTGGCATCCCCGACTGGATTGTGTTGTACGAACTGTTGTGTTTCGTCGAGGAGCCAAAATTCGCCTGGTGCAAAAATTCTCTCCACTTTTGGGGTAATTTTCCCAGATTTTCATCACTTTCAGCTGGCAACCCCGAGAGCCACTGGGGCTTGAATTTTCGGGTCAGACCCGACTTTGGCGAATTCTTTTGTTCTACCAAAGTCAACTCACAGACACCGTGTTTTCACGGACAGTTAGCTTGTTTCCTGGTTACTTATGAAAAAAATTGACCTTTTAGAAAATCAAGATGGCGGCCGTGCCATTTCCGGTTTATTACAACTCACTCACTAATGTAATTGTTCTCCCAGATGGTGCAGGGGGAGTGGGGTATATTTTGACAGATTCGTATACAAGTAACTCTTACAAGTAGGGGAAAAGTGCCAAACCACCCCTTTAGCCCCCCTTCCCACCCCTCCGTGTCGTATCTCGAAAATTAAGAGAACAGTGTTCTGTTTTTTTACGGATTCTTTTAGAGGAAGCTCGGGAAAGTATAAACCTATTTTCAAACTTACCCCTTATGACCAAGGGGGTCATAAGGGGTAAGTTTGAAAATAGGTTTATACTTTCTTCCTGTCTTTAGACGGATCTCGGAAATTAAGAGACTTGGAAAATTTTCTTTTTCAAATTCATATTAAGGGTAATGCGTTAGTCAAAATTATATTTCAAAACTCCCCCTTCTCCCCCCCTCTCTTACCCCAGTTTTTTTATAACTGAAAAATCTTTTGATTCCTTCTTAAAACTATTGAGGGGCGTTGAAATTTGTATATCCTATCCTGCTCTCCCCACCCTCCCCAAAAAATTGAAAGGGCTGTAACTTCGTAACGGTTAGAGATAGCCATTAGGTGTTCAAACAAAAACTATAGTAGGCGTCGAAACCTGTCTGATGGTAGGTAGGTACTGAGTGGAGCGAACCTGCGAGACCGAGTGGAGCGAAGGGGGAGGTGGCGAGCGAAGCGAGCCAGCGACTTCGGTAGCGTAACGAAGGTTGAGTGGGTTTACGCTTCACCCACTCAGGGGCGACGAGAAGCAAACTTTAGGGTAATGTTTTTTTATTAGGGGTTCCTAAGAGGTTTCAAAATTTTTAAAGTGCTCTAATGGATTTTCCAATTCATTTAGGGATTCCTATGGATTCACAAAATTTTGTAGGAGTAAGAAATACTTCTCAAAAACACAACACCGCGAACTGCGCGCAGCTCGCGCACAACGCAAATACTAGTTTAATTATAAAATGGAATGAACAGCACGATCAGATGTAATGTGGCGGCATTACATCTGATCGTGCTGATCATTTATTTGTTAAGTCGGACATCAGCAAAGTTTCCAATATTACTTAGCTGATGCTAATATTGGAAACTTTGCTGATGTCCGACTACCTACTATACATACCGCCAGGACTTCATGCACTGATGTGCATGAAGTCCTGGTGGTATGTATAGTAGGTAGTCTTGAGCCGAGCCGCGCGAGGCTAGCGGCTTGTACACAAATTCCTTCGGGTTCAGTTACGTTGCAAGGAATCGAGTAGTCGCTCTAAACAGTTTCATTTATAGGCACACAATATAAATAATAATGAGTATTTTAATTTAACGCAATGTTTACCATTTATTTTAATTGCTTACGCTGTTTACATAACAATACGAATTTAAGTAGTTAATACATACGAATTATAACGTTCTGAAATAAATTGCACCTTCCCTCGTAGTAATGCTGAGGAATTGCACATTTTTGTGATTCTAAATGCAAGAAAGTTAACTCATTTAGATTTACGTAAGTACCTAAGTTGTGTATTTACTGGGTGAACTAAGACGGCCAGTGGATGGAAAGCATTTTAAAATGAACTCCCTTTACTCTTAACTCCCCCTCGAGTTCCAGTCTAATCAGTATTTTACCACCTACTGCTCAATTCAGTGTGCGCTCCTTTCTTCGCACACTCGTGCGGGAAAGTGCTACCCAACAGGTGTACACACTAACCAGAAACGTGATGTGAATATTTTAATAGCGATTTTCATGCCCAAAAATTTTGTGTAAATATAACCTGTGTAAATAAAAATAAAACGTTATATTTCATCCAATTATTTATTTTTGTCAACAAAATAACATGAATTAGAGAACCATAAATGAATATGTTCGTTTCATTTTTTTAGTTTTAAGCAGTTATTCAGCTTCGAGTCGATGCTGTGTAAGGTACCCCAGCAGGAAAGTGTCTCATATAGTTATATGAGTGGAACGTATAATTAGTGCCTAATCTGCTATAAACGTGCCCCCCACATAAAGAAATAGTGCCCTTTGTCGTTTTGGAAAAAAACGATTCTTGCTGGGGTTACGTTTTTCCAGCAGGAAAATTCTAAACGAAGCGAATCATATCGTATATCTCTAAAACCATTGCATAAGCCCCTGTAGAATAAACATACACGAGTAGCTCTTAATTCGTGCATATTAGTGCCCCAATTAGATTTAAGAAAATATTTATAATTTTCAAGTTATCGCGGTTTTATGATAACCCGAAAAAACATGCAGCGCCTAAATGAGACAAGGTATAAGCTCGCTGAAAACTGTATTCAGTCCTTCTTGACGCTAATAATAACCATACAAAGTTTCAAAACTGTATGCGTTTTTGAATAATCTTACTAAAAGTCAAAACGATGGTGTCATAACTTTGACGGCAAAATAAAAGGAACCGGCTCAATCCCAGATGTGTGGGTGGGATTTAAACCAAAACCCTTTATTACCCCCCAAAAGCCTTTATTCAAAAATATATGGTGAAAATATTCAGCTTGGAATGTTTCGCATTAAGTACCTAAATATAAACAAAACATGTAAACAACGGCTGGTTATCCGACCAAATTCGAATGACTACTAAAAAGACGGATTCTTACATATCGATGACATTCTTTACTTTACTCACTAACCGGTTGACATGTGTTGTGACCGAGTACACTGAAGTAGAAAAGAAGTTATAAAATAAAGTTGTTATTGGATTATATTCTACTAGCTGTTTCTGTGACTTTGCAATTTAGAACATTATAAATAGTAGCCTATGTGCTATTCCAAGGTAAGCTATCTTCTTCATTCTAAAGGACCATGGGCAAAACTGTATGAAGCCTGGGCTCACCCACCAACAGAGATGAGAACACTTTGAACATACTTGTACAACACTAACTATAAAGATATAAACTCATTTTTGTGAAACAAAAAAACATGCTTGGAAATTTAAGCATTATTTTGACAAACTTCTTCGAGATAAATCGAAATTGCTGTACTGGCCAGCGGCCGGCAAAAGTTGTATGAAAATCCATATCTGTCGTGTTCAGCGGCCAAATAAATTACATAGTAAACTCATATCAGTCGTGTTATTTAAAAATGGAACGTTCTTTTACTCTGAAACATGGCAACCAAGGAGGTATCCTAACAAAGGTTTTATTTAAATTGCGAATTGGCATTGGCTTGCAAATAGAAAGCAGTTTATTGAAAAAAAAAAACATATGAACTCTTCAACGCGAGAGTTTTAATTTCCTCGCATTATTTGAGAAAAGTATCTATTAGACAAGCCTTGGCCACAACTAGGCATGGATGGACTTACGTACGTGTGCCTCGGCTTCGCGTCGGCCCACATTTTCACGTTCGTCCATCAATGCCTCTGTTGCTGGCCGCTGCAGTAATGTACTATTTCTGCTACCATAAATAAGCTATAATCCTGCATAGTAATGCTGTTTTGACATTGTAGTTTTTGTTGTTTTAACATCTGAATTGGAAGACGTTGCGTTGGAAGGCCTCCCAGTAGTTGGACTGGGAATCCGTTGGATGCGAATCGCACGGGACTGGTCAATGTGGCTACACTTGGGGGAGGCCTATGTCCAGCAGTGGACGTCTTTCAGCTGAAATGATAATGATGATGACATCTATTGTTTACCATTATTTTAATAAAGCATGAATTCATTGTTACAATAACAGTTTTATGACTACCAATTGTCTTTTTCTATTTGTAGAAAAAGACAATTGGTAGTCATTAGTCATTGGCCTACTTAGGTGCATATCTTTTTTCTACAATGGAATTGAAGGTGAGGTGCCGATAGTAACAATTTAAGTACGAACGAATCCTTTACAATGGCATATGCCATAACTCTGTTGGACACTGAGCCCAATTTGACATAATTATGGTCCTTTCATTAAAATACATCCAGTATTTTATGTGTGAACGAATATTATTTATATTACGAAATATTCGATTGGGGGATGTACAAAAAAGAGCTACCTCTTTTTTTTTTTTTTGTCTCACCTACGGCTTAAATCAATAAATATATTAATAAAAAGCCGATTAACACAACAGTAAAAAATGACAAAGTATGGCTTTTTTTACTGTTTGTTTTTTTTGTTTATTTATTTGTCTTTTTATTTATTGATTTAGGCCGTAGGTTAGATAAATTAACATTAAGTTTTCATCATTAATAGAAGATTCCCTTTTTTCGCCTCCCCACCGCTGCTTATCTCTTATCCGCCGACGTCGAGTCGCTTTGTAACGCTTGGAGAAAGTGAGGCAGCTTGTACGCGTACGGTATTAGTGGGACAGAGACAGATACCTACATAAAGTGAGGCAGCTTGTACGCGTACGGTATTAGTGGGACAGAGACAGATACCTACATAAAGTGAGGCAGCTTGTACGCGTACGGTATTAGTGGGACAGAGACAGATACCTACATAAAGTGAGGCAGCTTGTACGCGTACGGTATTAGTGGGACAGAGACAGATACCTACATAAAGTGAGGCAGCTTGTACGCGTACGGTATTAGTGGGACAGAGACAGATACCTACATAAAGTGAGGCAGCTTGTACGCGTACGGTATTAGTGGGACAGAGACAGATACCTACATAAAGTGAGGCAGCTTGTACGCGTACGGTATTAGTGGGACAGAGACAGATACCTACATAAAGTGAGGCAGCTTGTACGCGTACGGTATTAGTGGGACAGAGACAGATACCTACATAAAGTGAGGCAGCTTGTACGCGTACGGTATTAGTGGGACAGAGACAGATACCTACATAAAGTGAGGCAGCTTGTACGCGTACGGTATTAGTGGGACAGAGACAGATACCTACATAAAGTGAGGCAGCTTGTACGCGTACGGTATTAGTGGGACAGAGACAGATACCTACATAAACGTCGCTCTATTATGAATAATACGAATTGTTTTTTGATTAGGAAGTGCGTTTGGATTATTACTTGGTATTGGTAGACAGTTGCAGTTATAACGCCAAGGACACTGTCGCGTTGAGTCACGCGGTTGCATTGTTACTGTTTGTTTACTTTTTTTTAAGTTGGTTGAAAGTGGCGTAGTAATTAAGCATTCCAATGATGTGGTTGTAGGGGTGGTGGATCTTGTAAAAATGAGTTACAAGGATGGCATGATCTGCGGTGGTAAGTATTCAATGGCATTGTTTTGACTTATTTAAATGTACTTATTCCACATAGCAAGTACTTGGATTTTTTTCAGTACTATAATTATTTATTTTTAAACCAAACAATGTTCTAAATCATGTTTGTTTTGTTTTCATCTGAAAGGATATCATTAAATTTGGTCAGATAACCAGCCGTTGTCACCATAATATTTTTTTGAAATTGAAAAGGCACTAGTTTTTGGTTTACACCCACACATCTGGGATTGAGCCGGTTCCTTGTATTTTGACATCAAAGTTATGACACCATCCTTTTGACTTTTAGTAAGATTATTCAAAAACGCATGCATGAAGTTTTAAAACTTTGTATGGTTATTATCAGCGTCAAGGACTGAATACAGTTTTCAGCGAGCATTGTCTCATTTAGGCGCTGCGATGTTTTTGCGGGTTTTCATAAATCCGCGATAACTCGAAAATTATAAATATTTTCCTAAATCTAATTGGGGAATTAATATGCACTAATTAAGAGCTACTCGTGTATGTTTATTCTACAGGGGCACATGCAATGGTTTTAGAGATTTACGATTCTGAAAAACGTTACTCCAGCAGCCCGCGTATCATGACCACCGTAGAGACGAAAGAGAATCGACAAATCCTTTGTTTATCCGTCATTTTGTCGATTCAATGACAGATGAACAAAAGATTTGTCGATTCTCTTTCGTTTCTACGGTGGTCATGCTACGCGGGCAGGTACTCTTCTCCTGCGCCACCTCGGACCAGTTATTAATTTTTTTAATTAAAATTATCCGCAGTGCACCACATGACGTCACACGTTAGCGCGGTCGCTGTCGGATTTTGCCACGGAGGCCGTACTTTAACGTTTAATATCTGTCATTTTTGAAGATATGAAAAAAAAAAAAAACTTCTCGAGTTACCTATTTTGTAACATGCTGATAGCAAAAAAAGTTGATTTGACTCATTGAGTCAAGTCCCTTTAACATATTCAATAAACAATTCTCTGAAAATTAAACATAACCGTCTAGATATAATCTCATTTTAGTGGCACAAAACAACATGTTAAGTTAGCAGTGTCGGCTCAGCTTAAGATTGTACCTTTACTTATTTTTAATGATGAAAGGTTGTTTTCTATTGACAATATTTAAAGGGCTTTCCCTCCCTGACCGTCTTTTTTGTTAAACACCTTAGATAATGCAGCGTCTGTAATCTACAAGTAAATCTGCAATATACAACGCCTTTATGACACATTGTATGTTCAGTATTTCAGTAGGTACTTGTTGCAGCGAATCGTTTGATAATTTAAAGGATCGTTAATATAATATAATCCGTTTTTGTAAAAAAACGCTGTTATTTTATCAACGCGCAACCGGTGAAATATTACACGAAACATCGACGACGACCGGATACGAATCGCAGGTGAGTCAGCTACAGGCGGCGCCTACGCGTTGAGGTCCATGTCGGCGAACATGTCGCCGCGCGTGGCCACGCACAGCGCGTAGTGCGTGTTGAGCTGCAGCAGCAGCTCGCGCTCGTCCAGCATCTCCAGCGCCTCCACGCGCGCGCGGTCCTCGTCGGGGAAGCTGCGCCACACGGCCTCCAGGTCCCAGGCGCGCGCGCCCGCGTAGCCCAGCGCGCGCAGCCGCGCCGCCTGCTCCGCCGGCGAGCGCGCCAGGCGCCCGCCCGTCAGCACGCAGCCGCGCGCCGACAGGTTGCGCAGCATCACCGCGCCGAACTGGTCGCCCAGGTTGCACTGCTCGTACACCAGCAGCGCGCAGCGCGGGAAGCTGTCGGCCAGCTGGCGCAGCAGCGCCTCGGCGGCGTCGGGCCGCAGGTACACCAGCACGCACTCGGCCAGCAGCAGCGCCGGCGCGTGCGGGCCCGCGCCCGCTGCCGCCAGCTTGCGCCGCACCTCGGCCGGGCAGCGCAGGTCGCAGCCCAGCAAGTGGTACCCGTCCGAGTGCAGGTCGCCCTCGCGGATCATCACCTCGCCGTCTGGAACCCGACCGATCGCTGTCGTCACTTATAAGACTTTTAAACTGTATCTTTTCATTTCTTCAAACAAAGCAAATGGGGGTCAAAAGAAAATCTAACTGATTTACACCAATTCAATACAACAGATTTACTCCAATTCTACATATATACAGGGTGGAAACTTTCAATGGGGCAGTAAGGGGAACTAACTTAATCGTTGCAGCTACACGAAAATAAATGGTCTTATGAGACTATCCATTTTTTTTTGATCCTTATCAAAAACTTTTATTGGACCAACCCAGGTTAGAGTACTAAAAAAATCAGAAATTGCAATAAACTTTTCTCATACATTTCGTATGAAAATTTTAACCAAAAAAGGAGGAGCGTCTCAATTCGATGAAATTGAGAAAACATACTTTTTTTATGTTTATTACCTCAGAACTTTCGACTGGGTGAACCGATTTTGATGTTTTTTTTTATTTAAAAGCTGGTGCTTCCCGTGTGGTTCCATTTAAATTTGGTAAATATCTGATGCGGATCTTCGGAGATATACAATGGAACTGTTCAAGGATGTTTATTGTTTATACAACATCATGACGTAACATCACGCCTGTATGCACTAAGGGGGTACGCAGATGTGTACAATACACCCAGATTTCGACAGTTAGGTATGTTAAGTTCCATTTATTGGGGATAAGCCTATTACCATGACATGTATTGTTAACAATGTAAAATAAGTTATGCATGTGTGAACTGCCCAACTTTGAAATATTTTTGCGAGTTCTGTACCTCAAAAGGAAAAAAACGGAGCCCTTATAAGATCACTTTCTTGTCACCACCGATTTTCTCAGGAACGGGTGGACCTAGGTAGTTGAAAATTATATCATATACCTACTGAAGTCCCTATTAGGTGTATAAACATCAAGGTCCTAAGTCAACACGATAAAAAGATGTGGGCAAATTTAATTTTCGCAAAAACTTGTAAACAAGTACCAAAATTTACATTCATTTCCAATTTTTTTTTTTTTGTAATTTTCCCTTTACTTGTGCTGTAAGACCTTGCTTTTAACCAAAATTGACAATTCTAGGTCAACCGGAAGTACCTACTATGTAGGTTGTGGGTCGAAAACCTATATGGTAGATCCTGTTGACCTAGAATCACGAAATTTGGCAAAAAGCAAAGCAAGGTCTTACAGCACATGTAAAGAGAAAAGTCCGAAAACCGTAAATATGTAGTTTAACAACAAAAAAAAGGAATTTTACTATTACAAACTTATTATTTTTCGGTTTGTGCAATAGCCGTTTCTAGGGATCGAACAGCAAAGTTAAGTTTGTCCTTTAAAAAGTTTCTACGGAACCCTCGGTGCACGAGTCCAACTCGCTCTTGGTCGGCTTTTTTACGTAATGGGGAGCACATGAATCATTCAAAATAGTAAAGAGTGTGCACAGATATCTAAGGGACCTCTTGAGGCAGATGGGCAGCCATTTAAGCTGAGAACGGTATGAAGAGATGTGATCGTATACTTCTCTAATACTTGTCATTTCAGCAAGCACCTCCTAGCCATAACATCATCCTTACACAGTCCATTCATTATTTAGTTTTCAGAGTCTAAGGCAGCAATAATAAAAAAATCATACCTTCATTTGAAATTTTTTGCAGAAGTTGCTTATTCCGCTTAATTATGTGACATTTCTTAGAAGTAACTGCTGGGAAATCCAATTCTATGAAGTTACCCACAGCCTGTGTGGTGTCCTTGAGGCGCCAGTACAAAGTGTCAAAACCACACCCCAAGTTTATTATCTGGCAATTGGTTCCGCAACGCTGGAAATATTACTCAAGGTTAACCACACATCCTCAATACAATCTTCTTTACATTATATGACTAGCTTACACAAGACCCGCCCAGTGGCGAGTGGTCACTGCATGTGGATAAACAAAGTGAAATGTGCCATTTACCAGCATATCAAGCTACCTGAAACTGTCAAATTTTCTGAATCAACCTTGAACATAATGCTTGTGCTAAAGTTGATTATCTATCTAAGAAATTTGACAGATTGTAGTAGCTTGATGTGCTTGGCATCTGTACATCATAAACAATCACTTCCTGGGGCAAGCGCCTACAAAGACCTCTACTACTGACTGACATAAAAACAAGTACTTAGGTAATCAGTTATTGATGTCGAAGCTTGTACTTATGTTTGAATACCAGCTGCGGTCTATGATGCTACCGCTAACCTCTAACCTCTAAGAACTGATGAATAAATATTTCCATAGCCCTGACTCGCGCGTAGTAGCCGCGGTTAATCTCGGGCGCCTTGCGATCAGCGTGCTGCGCAAAGTACTTGATGTAGTCATCCTTCCAGTAGCCGAGCTCGACGGCGCAACGCTTGCATTCTGTAGCGTCCGTGTTCGTCGCAATTATTGCCTCATCCTCTGCCGTCCATGATCTTATGTTATCCATTTTGTAAACACTAATATTAGGAATGATGCCACAAAATTATGTAATGAGTTAGCAAAACATTACAGGCCGCCAAAATTAATTACGGAATACGCTCTATTTATACAATAATTGTGTCTAAAATAAAAGAAACTGTTTCTATATCTATCATCATCATCATTTCAAGATGAAATTATTTGACCAACGCTGAATGCTGAATTGCTGACTGAAGTGACTGATGAGTTGATGACAAACAAACGTCAGTTTGACATTTAATAGATGTCCAAAGCTGGCTGTTTTACGCTGGGGCAACACTGTGCGGCATTGCTGCATGCTACATATTGTTACCTACTCATCTGATAATATTGTGGCGTGCGTCATCTTTACGCCGAGGCAACACCGTGCCTAGATAATTTTAAATTATTATATAAAATATAATTTTAACTGTATGACGCACCAAAAATGTAGCATGAAATCCATTGTGTTTGAATAGAAGCTGCGACTGGCTGCGACAGTCTGCAACAGCCCACATGACGCAAGGTGTTGCCATGCCACACGATTCTTGCACCCACACAACACTACAATATGCAAATGGCGTGGGCAACGGGGTGGGCAACTGGTGGAACTAATGGCGCTAGCAGCGCATGAACCAAACATCGTCATTGGTTGAAAATCTGTCACTGTCATTTTATATTTCAAAATAGATTGACCTCATTGGACAGATTGGGTCTAAGCTATGGACGTGCCATCTACAATCAGCTTTGACCAGAAATCCCCACTGGTGGAACTAATGGCGCTAGCAGCGCATGAACCAAACATCGTCATTGGTTGAAAATCTGTCAATGTCATTTTATATTTCAAAATTTGAATTTCGCGGGCAAAATCATCTATGCAACCCTAAGTTCTTTGAGGTGGAAAAATGACTTTTTCAAGGTCTAAGTAATTCCTGCACGTATATCAAGGCAGTTAAGGTTTATATTAGATTGATGTCTTCAAATGCGCTCCGCTGTGTGCGCTGGGCCTTGGAAAAACAAGTTAGTGTGCATGGAAAAAAAAAATAATAAACTACAACGACTGATCCACGGTAATATTATAATACAGTAGTGTAACTCGGCCGCATAATAGATATAAATGCCTACAGCCGCGCGGTATGTAAACATGCGTTAGGGCTGCCCGTCTCCAGCATTTTAATTACATTTGCCTACTTTCTGTTTCTATTTAGTTTTGTGATTGTAAATATTCTTTTTATATAAATAAATGAAATACTTTGTATATTGATTAGGAAGTGTTCAATAAAAATGCGTGTTGTTTTTTGATTGGTAGATTTATTTAAAAAAACATGTTACTCTATTCGCTTTATTTATTAATCCCCAAACACCTTTTTTTTCTTGAGATAAAAGGAAATACCTTATCCAATAAAAAGACACACATGTTCCTACCTACTAGTGAGTAAAATTATTTTATAGTCTTACCTTTCAGAGTTTCCAGGTAATTTAAAAAAACTTATGTCTGGATGCGTTATTGACGAATTCCAGGTAGCTGTGTCACTCTCTTATTATTTTTCTATTACAGCCAAGAACTTGGCTAATCAAGTTGCCTCTTTTGATCAATACAATATTAACCCTTTACCGCATGGATTTTTTAAATTCGTTAATATTAATTTATGATACGTCATACCCCACAAAATACACTAGAAAAAAAAAAAAAAAAAAAAACATGGAAATCGTATAAAATTAGAGAAAACCATTATTTGGCACAGCATGCATTCATGGTAATTTCGTAAACCGATCCATATTTGGAACAACATGAAGCTACGGTAAAAAAGGGCCATATCTATTTATATATTTTTATTTAGGGTTTAAATAAATAAGATGGTTTACCAGTCACTATTACATAAATTAGGTTAGGGTATGAGTAAGGATTTTAAATCAGGCATCCGTTGTTTAGCTATAGGTTTATTCATTTGAAACATGAAAACTCTTAAAACAATTTCTATCTTTGTTTATGCAGAAGTAACAATCGCATTTACTGCAGCATACGTGAGACTTTTGTCCGCAGTTTTTACAACGCTGCCGATCATCTCTCCAACTAGGCCAATGCCCAATACAATCTTCAACCACTTCCCGAGGAGGCAGATCTAAACGCCGTCTTTTTGGTTTTTTTATATTTTCTATGTTTTGGTCCAAAACGGGTCTCCCTCTTCTACGCGTGGTTGGCGTGAAAACGCCTGTCGTTTCTCTCATGAGCACGTCTGCAATATATAATTTGAAGTCAAGAAGGGGCATATAGGTTGCAATGCCTTTTTGTTTATTTCGTCGTCGAAATAACAACCAGCTGTTTACACATACTAAATCGAGCATGTGAAAGAAAATACGGTGATACCACTTCTTGCTTCTTATTTTGATTCTGTAAAATCCGAGCATGGAATCTAAAATATCCACGCCTCCCATATATTTATTGTAAATTTAAACTGCTTTCGGCCGAGAAACATCGATTCTAGCCTTTTTTTGTTTTGAATACCTCTTAACGGATCAACCGTTAATTTTCAATTTTAGTAATCACCAGGTTGGTAGTTCATTCGCAGGCTAAATGCTATACATGGCGGCGCATTAATCCTAGTAAATAATCGGCTTTAGTTTAAAGACCGCAAGGATATTGTAAGCCTAACTGTTGAGCGTACAGTTGAAATAGCCTGTATAGAATTGGAGCAGTATATCATATTAAGTGTGTATAGACCACCTTCAGGATTGTATGATTGTTTTGAAAAGGTAATGAATGAAGTGTTGCATAAAATCTGTAATTCTAAGAAGTCTATAATTATTTGCGGTGATTTTAATATTAATTTGTTAGAAAATAAGTACTAAAATTTTAAGCCTGTTTCATTCATACAATCTTGAAAACCAATTTCTGGAGCCTATTATAATAACCCCAACTAGTGCCACTTGCCTAAATAATATTTACACAGATGTTATACCTACCCACTAAGAAATTATTAACTTAATAGATTCAGATCACTGTGGGCAATTGATCACAATTACTAATGGTGTCGATTCTGTTGAGCACAAACTAAACTTAATTTAGGCAGTGCGAGAAAAGGACGGCTATAGCTATGAACTAAGTTAGAGATGTCAAACTAGTTTATGCCTTGCACTTCACCGTGTTTTTAGTCGACATGTTTTTACGTGCACCCTTCATTTGTATAGAATTATTAGTTCCACCTTAATTTGACAGCTCTAAATTACGTCAGTCTCTTTCTCGTTATATTAGAGAGAAAAAGATAGCAATAGCCTAAATTAAGTTTAGTTTGTGCACAACAGAATCGACACCAATGTAAGCAAGAATGTCACTAAAAAGGATATCATTGTTAATCCAAAAACTAAACTCGCCTGGAAACCTTTAAAACTAAACTTTTGTCTAAATTACCACTATTGTCAACTACTGATGATCCCAAACAACATTATAACGATTTTTTCAGTATGTATTGCACACAATTTAATACCACGTTTATTCCTAAGTCAATCTCGGATAATAGTAACGCTTCCTTTAACGACTGGGCCACTATTGGTATTCATAAGAGTCGAAAACGACTTTAGGAGCTGTATGCAGAGCCGACCTATAAAAACACTGTAGAATTTGTATGTTAAGAATTATTCTAAAATATTTAAAAATGTTTGTTTTATAGCAAAGTCACGTTACTTGAGTTCAAAAATTAAAAACAGTAGTAATGTAATTAAAATGACATGGAACATTATTAATAGCGAAACGGGAAGGTCTTGCAACCGAAATAGTGACTACAGCCTTGCTATTGGCGATACAATTTTAAATTCAGACACTCAAGTTGCCACAGCCTTTGAAAATTTCTTTGCGGATATTCCCGTATCGACTACTAAATCGCTAAACTCGTCACCTGCTGCTGCCGAGTCTTTACTAAGGGAAAACGTTTCAGTCTGTGATTCAGAATTTAATTTTCAATATGTCACTTGTAAAGATATATGGTAGCGGCCCCGACTTACGAACAGTAAGTCGTGGGTTCAAACCCAGGCAGGCGGTATTACTTTGTGTAATTTATTTTGTTAGGGATAAATTACCCGATACTCATAACATGTAACATTATAAGTGTATGTGATTTATGATCTATGGTCACTCCTCCCTTCTCTCTGCTACCTTGTACCGATTAATGTGTGGTTTCCATGTAAGCTAATTATTAAATATTAATTACTACAAAAGTCTTCTATTTACTGCTTCACTGCCCTCATATATACCTAATAGGTTATGGGCTACTCAAAAAAAGTGAGGGCAAAGTTACAAGCACGAATAACAACAATATAATAATTTGAGAAGCGTGCACGAACGAACGTGAACGATCAATATGGCTTCCGTTCAAGAAAAATTTCCCCAATTGAAACCAGATAATTTCAACAATTGGATATTCAGAGTTCAATGCATACTGGACGAAAAACAATTATTACATACCATAAAAATGGATGAATCAAAAATTAAACATGAAGACGAAGAATTCATGAAAGCAAATGCTAAAGCAAAAAGCATCATTGTTCAATGCGTTCCAGATAAATACTTGAATATTATATAGTCATGCGAAACCGCAAAGGACATGATAAACATCCTCAAAAATATGTTCGAAAGAAAAAGTATAATTTCAATAATTCACTTACGAAGAAAATTATTAAACTTGAAACAAAAACCTGATGAAAAATTGGAAGACTACTTTGAAAAGTTTGAAACTATTGTAAGGGAATTAGAATGTAATCAAGAAAAACTAAGTGACAGAGATAAAATTGCTTGCTTGTTAACGGGTCTAGATGCCAAATATGATACAGTAAATAGAAGACTTTTGTAGTAATTAATATTTAATAATTAGCTTACATGGAAACCACACATTAATCGGTACAAGGTAGCAGAGAGAAGGGAGGAGTGACCATAGATCATAAATCACATACACTTATAATGTTACATGTTATGAGTATCGGGTAATTTATCCCTAACATATTTAATCACCACTGCTCTCAAAACGGTGAAGGAAAACATCGTGAGGAAACCGGCATGTCCTAGAACCAAAAATTCGAAGACATGTGACATCTACCAATCCGCACTGGGCCTGCGTGGTGGATTATATCCCATACGCAAAATACGCGCTTTGACGTGGAGTTGCGGACACCAGCCCGTTATACAATACAATACAATACAAGATATAATTAAAACTTTTCACACCTTAAATGTTAAAAAGACCGCCGATCTATGGGTTCATTCTGTGGACGTTGCTAAGTCCATTATAAACATTGTAGCTCCTTCTTTAGCTGTAATATTTAACGATTGGATTGACCGCGGTGAGTTTCCTGATCTAATGAAAAATAGTAAAATAATACCATTGTTTAAATCGGGTAGTACATCAGACCCCACTAATTATAGACCCATTTCAGTACTACCCACATTTAGTAAAAATTTTGAAAAACTAATTTTAGACCAAATGCAAAGATTTTTTAATAAACATAAGTTATTGCTTAATAAACAGTTCGGATTTACAAGGGGTCGTTCAACTACCGATGCCGGTGTTGAACTTTTAGGGCACATTTATAATGCCTGGGAGGACAAATGCGATGCTTTGGGCATCTTTTGCGATTTGTCTAAGGCTTTCGATTGCGTTCTTCATGAAACATTAATCAGGAAACTACACCACTACTGAATCCGTAACGCCTCTCTGGATCTTCTTATTTCATATTTGAGTGATAGGATTCAGAGAGTTGATGTTAATGGGAAAAGATCTCCCGGTTCCGTTGTAAGAATGGGGGTACCCCAGGGCTCAATTCTTGGCCCATTTTTGTTTCTTATTTATATAAATGACTTGCCTTACCTCATAAAGGATAATCATGACATAGTAATGTTTGCAGATGATACTTCTCTTTTAATTAAACTCAAACGTCAGCAGATTAGTTACGAACGAGGTTAATAGCGCCCTGGCAAAAGTCGTTAATTGGTTTAATGTGAATAATCTACTCCTAAATGAGAAAAAAACTAAATGTATTAAGTTTACGATACCCCATGTAAGACAAGTGGAAACTACTGTACAGATCAAGGATGAAGAGTTGAAACCGGAAGATAGCACAGTATTCTTGGGCATAACTTTGGATGCCAAGCTGCAGTGGGGCCCGCATATAGACAAATTATCAAAAAAAACTTAGCTCTGCAGCATTCGCCGTTAGAAAAATTCGTGATTTAACTGATTTAGAGACTGCCCGTTTAGTTTACTTTAGTTATTTCCACAGCGTGATGTCGTACGGTATTCTTTTGTGGGGTAATGCCGATGATATTCAGACAATATTTGTTTTACCACCTCAGCCGAAAGACGTCCACTGCTGGACATGGGCCTCCCCCAAAGGGGGATATATATTTGTTTTACAAAAAAGGGCAATTCGTTCAATTTATAAATTAAGTCCCAAATACTCCCTCAGAGAAAAATTTAAAGAGATTAATATTCTTACTGTGCTCGCTCAGTTTATTTATGAAAACCTTTTGTACGCATATAAAAATATTAATTTGTTTAAACAATACAGTGATATCCACAACATAAATAAGAGGAACAAACACAAATTTGTTGTTCCTGCAACGACGCTCAAGAAAATAGGGGGTACTTTAGATGCCAATGTATACGTTTTTACAATAAACTTCCGAGCCATATTCAAACACTAAGCCTATATAAATTCAAATCGTTTATAAAACGGAAGTTATGCCTGAAAGCCTACTATCATGTTAATCACTATCTCGAATATAAAAAGGCTTGGGATTAAGCTGCTCCAATGAAATTTGCTCTGTGAATGTCGAAATTTCAGACTTCGCTTGTTTATTATTAATTCCTTTCTTTTACACTTACAATTTAGAATACACACTTTGACATAGAATGATTTGACATGAATACTTAGTTCAGTATTTTTTTTTTTTTTTTACTTTATTTTACATTATTTTATGTGACATGTATTGATTTGACATGAATACTAATTATTTTGTTAAGTATTTTTTTTTTTTATTATTATTGTGACATTTAATGTTTATTTTTACTTTATTTTTTTTTTGACATTCGTTTTGTAAATTATTGTTAATTTTATTTAATTATTGTGAATGTGAGGACCATTTGGGTCACATATTTTATTTTATTTTTTCCCCACGACTGTCTGGCAATTTGAGTATAAGCGACCTACCCAAATGTCCTTTCTTTGGTATTGTTGAGCTCCTTGAGTTATAAGTCGAGCTACACGATAACTGACAAATGCTTGCACTGACTGGACAGGTCCACTTAAATCTGTGTGGTTCTTTCTGCAAAAGACCATCTCAGACACTAATCTGCATAGTCCTCATCTGAATTGAACAAGATTATGTCTGGACTTCAAAAGAGACTATGACCTCTGAGTTTGTTTCGGCTGTTTCTTATCAGAGTAGTCAGGTACGAAACACCGGACCCATCTAGTTTTAAAAAAATGAAGCGAAAATACTTTGTAAGAACCTACTTGCAAAATAAACATCATTTCTTTTCATTTCATTTCATAGTGTAAGCTTTATTTAAATATTTACAATATTCTTCCTAAAATTAGCAAGCATGAAACATTTAAAATTCATTTTAGCTCCAAGTACTAACAATTTATGATCCTAAGTTGCTACTTAAAATCTTCAAGTCATAATTAATCAGGAATGGCTCAATCTAGAACACAATCGTGAGTATTAGTATAAATACGTGATAAAAAAGCACGCAACGCGCGAACACTCTATGACATCTGTCATTTTGGAAGACCTTATTCTACACAAGCGCCTTTAGTGGTTTCGCATTCTCATGCGATAGCCCCCATTATGTGAACCGTAGTAGGCGAGTCGATTTTTCTCTATGAGAGTGCCCTGTCTGAGCTCTATGTAGAAACAAATTCGTACAAAACACGGCATGGCCGGGTACCCGGAAATGAGTGGATATGTAGCGCTTAACTTTGAAAGCTCGAACATTTTGCCTCGACTTGTTTGTTTTGATACCAGCTATCGATGTAGGTGTAGATGGAAGTTAGGCCTGCCAGTTATTTATTGTAGTCTTTCTTTGGTTAGGTTAGCCAGGCTTCATACAAAAATCTTCCAATCCCTTTGTTCCTTTTATTTTTAAGATAAAACTATTGGTTACAACAAAGGACAAATCTATGTGATCTGTTATATCTTTCTTGACAGTTCTTATCTCATTCTTGTCAGCAATATGTGGCAGTTTCCTGCCTTTTTGGCAGGATTGGCCTCCTATTTTAGCCCCTTATGTTTTAGCCTCCGGCATGGAGTAAACGTTTTTTGGACTTGGCAGTTTTTGGCAGTATTGCAATGTTGAAAATAAATCAATACTAACATCTCAAATTGTCGAAAATGGCGTCTATTCTGTTATGCACAAACTAAACTTAATTTAGGCTATTGTTATCTTTTTCTCTTTAATAAAATGAGAAAGAGACGGACGTAATTTATACCTGTCAAATTTAGTTGTAACTAATATTTCCATACAAATGAAGGGTGCACGTAAAAAAATGTCGACTAAATACACAGTGAAGCGCAAGCACTGACTAGTTTTTCCTACCTCAATGAGCGCAAGGCCTATACTAGTTTGACATCTCTAACTTAGTTCATAGCTATAGCCGTCCTTTTCTCGTACTGCCTTTTAGTAAAAGATAGCAATAGACTAAATTAAGTTTAGTTTGTGCACAACAGAATCGACACCAATGGCTAATTAATAACGATAGCAATCCACACCATTGCACCATACTAGGTGGGCCAGCATGCCCGATTTACTTCATTTAATAATTGTAACAAAAAAATCGTGTTATAATGTTGCAAACTTGCGTCCAAATGTTGCATAAAATCTATACTAGCATCGTATGTATAAAAATATGTATAAAGAGATGGAAAATGAAGAATATGAGGCTAATTGCAATGTTTAAGGCTGATGCTCCATTTTTTTACCTTTTTTTATTACATTATGGGCCTGCTCTTGACCTCGATCACGCCTGATGGAAAGCGATACTGATGATATTAATAAATTAATAATTAAAATATGAAAATAATGTAAAAAAAGTTTGTGTTTTGTTTTTTTAACTTGGCATTTTTTGGGCATTTTATACTCAAGACTGGCAGGATTTGGCAGGTTTCAAATCAAAGTATGGCAGGATCGAAAATGTTAAGATGGTCACACTGCTTGTCAGTGTCACATATCGTCCATGAACCATGATGTCGTTAGAGATGGGTAACTAGCCGAAATTTCGATAGCTTAGCTAGCCGGCTATTTGTGGTGGAATAGCCAGCTAGCTAGCCAGCTATTTTGGCTACTTGGCTATTGAACAATAACGGCTAGCGCTCGCTAGCGGCTAGCGGCGCAGCGGGAATAACAGTCAACTGCCCTGCGATTCGAGTTCGATCCTCGCCGCGGCAACAAGTCTAGATGTCAATAAGTTAGGTAATGTCATAATTTCGTTTTTCATTTACTTTTTATTTTATTTCATAATCTTTTGAAAAGAATTGACTTCCCCTCGTAGGTCGTACGTATTACTATTTTAGGAAAACGAAAATCTACAGTAGCGTCATCTCTGTTTGTATGAACTAAAAAACTTTAACTTTACGTACTTATATCGACTCAGACTTTAGTTGTAGGCAAGTAAAGTACAGATGTCGCGCTTCTGATAATTTAAACGATTTCAACCCATTTCCAGACGGAAATTAGGTTTAAAATCGTATAGTTAAAATTCCTTCACATCTAACTGTAATTAGCTACTACCTTTCTAACTATCGTATTTCGTAAATTCATACACTAACCGAACGAAATTACTAAGATACAATGCCTTCTCTTTCTTTATTCTATTTTGTGACTATTGTGAGAAAGAGATGTGCGATGTGAATGAAGTTCGCACTCGCGTCTCACATTACGTCACTACCTACTCAGCGCAGTGAGCACGCACACAGCTAGTTAGCTAACGGCTACTCCGGCTAGCCGGCTACGCAGCGGGGCAGCTATCCGCTGCTGTGCCGTATTCTAGCCAGCCAGTAGCCAATAGCTAGCTATCGTATTGACGGATATCATAGCCGTGGCTATTTCATTAATAGCCGCTATTTGGCTAGTTATTGGAATAGCTACCCATCTCTAGATGTCGTTGGTTGTCCGTCACGCATGCATGCCTTGCCTTAGTTGCCTTGTTGACTGTTGTGACTTGTGAGTTGTGGTCACAGAACATATTTCATAGAGCTCGTGGTACTAGATAAGATAGACATCAGACTAGTATCGTCCCGTCTGCCCGTCTGCCGTGCCTGGGTGGTTTGATACAGTTTGAATGGTTGTGATTGATTTTTCGGTTTTGATTTTGAATACTAATTCTATTTAACTTACCTGTCGTAAATAACACTAAGCAACCATGTCAACATTTGATACATTACCAGTATTATTGGTCAGCGCCATCAATGAGACAGCTGCTTCAGTGCTTATTTCAGGTTTGTAAACTCATACAACTTAGGAAAACTTCTCGATATTTAAGCACGAATTCGAAGTTAGTACTTACATTAAATTTACTCATCTATACGATTGCTTTATTTTAGAAATTATCGACAATGACGTGACAGATGATTATCTGAAAGATACACAATCCCTCGACCGCGTTTGGAAGCTGGTTAACAAATATTATACAGCCAGCGTCAGAGTTCATGCACTGCCGGACCACGGTCGCCTCGAGGTGGACCCGAACGCTATTGAAGCGCATGTCATACTCATTACAGAGGATGAGGTAAGTTTACAGTTTACACATCTATTGTAAACACTGATGTGACTACAGTGCCTGTCCCACAAGCCAAACAATAAAAATACTCAAAGGAACCCGATTTTGATTAAAAATAAAGCAGCATCATTGGATTTTTGATAAATCAATATTCTATATATTTTATTATGGGGTTTTGGTTTCCGCACTTAGTCCCTAGTGGACCATTGTGTGTGAGCCATGGTGGCCATTACTCCATCCAGCCCACCACCCCTTGGTCTTCTCAGGACATCCGCAAGTGATCTCGGTGTTCCAAGGGTCTCCTCGAGATTCTGTGTAACGCTGGTCCACTCAAGGAGCACATGCGCCACCATTTCCTCCACCTCCATGCACGCTCTGCACAGGGGACTGTCAGTGTTTTTGAGTTTGAGTTCCTAGGGTGTGGAAGTGTTTATTTAATTAGCAGTGTCTGGTGATGGTCCCCGCCATCAGTTGCAGGCTATCCCTGTCCAAGCTCAAAGGTGCCTGGTGAGCTTCGAATCCAGGGATCACATGGCTCCCTTGTATTGCCTACATCCTGGTGTTAAGGTCTACCATTTCTCCACTTGTATTCGAGTGTGATCCTTTAACCAGCTTCTCAGCTGCTTGAAAAGTATAGGCACATTGGGCTTGGGTCCGAAGGGTTTTGTGCTGAATCCTCTTCTGGCATGTTTGTCAGCCGCATCGTTCCCAAGTGATCCACTGTGAACTTTGATCCATTGTAGTGTCGGATTGAAGAACTGAGGCACTGTCGAAAAGTATTTGGATATAGGTATCCGTAACTTCCCTTGCCTCTATAGTGTGTCGCTTGTATACTACCTACACAGTCTGCTTGGTAAACAGAGTTGAGCATTCCCAGGGGTTATATACGTATACCGCCCCGACTTGGCCAAATTAAGTATATACAGAAAACGTGTGAAAAAAATCGGATGCTGAATGGGCAATTCACTCAAACATTTCAAAGGTACAAGAAAATAGTATGGAAAAAAAAACAATTACACCTCGTAAACGTAGAAAAATATAGTAGATGAACAAAAACCATTTGGTATTGATTTTTTTATGAACTAGCTGTTGCCCGCGTGAAGTTCGGTAACTGTCCCACTGGATCATACTAAAGGGATAAATAGTATCCTACATGTTAATCCAGGTTATTAACTATCTATGTGCCAAATTTCATAAACTTCACAATTATTATCATCACAATCACCGTCACTATCACAATCACCATCATGATTATCACCATCACTATCGCAATCACCATCATTACCTTTAAAACTATACACAATACAATCTTTTTTTTTTTTTTCGGATGGGACATCATCAAATTACTTCTCCCGCTCTGGGCGGAGCAGGAGGGAGTGTCAGACTTTTACTGACTAAAACCCATCCACATGTTCATCGCCCTTTGTGTTCCGGGGTCACGGTATCTCCTTCGAACAGTCCCGCAACCCCGGCAGGCATCGGTCCTTGCGGACCCCTTCCTCTTTGCTGACTCTCTTTGAGGCGCGCGTGGAACACGAACGCGTTGTCGACACGGCCTGTCATCATGAGACGGACGGACGGCGAGCTAGCCCATAGCCCACCGTCCACAGGCCCGCGCCTACGGTGGCCGGGGGCCACGTGGTGGCCCCCGACGCCCGGGGCGTCTCCCGCGGCGGCCGGGACGCTGTGAGGTTCTCTCCCTCTCACGTTCCGCCACCTCCTTCTCTAGCATTACTGCTTCGCAGAAGGAGGTGACGGTGTCCCATTCCGTCTCGCTCCGGACCATGGCTTGCACCAGGGCCGGACGCGAGAGGTCGCCGCCGCCAATCGCCGCTTCGAGGACACGGCGGTGCTCCGCCCACGCGGTGCACACCTCCACCGTGTGCTCCACCGTGTCCTCCGGTCGATCCTCGCAGTGGAAACACCCGGGCGTTTCCTCCCGCCCGATAGACAATACAATCTAAAACCTTATTTAAAAACTGACCTTTTACCATTAAGAGCCATTTCACATTTTCGCGCAAATTTCTAAGACTTTAGTCGCCTAATTTACGATCCTAGATAACACCTTGGCATTTTTGAATAAGACTAGTCTTTCTTATTGACACTTCATGTAAAACATTTACAAAAACTTATTTGTTTAGTAAGTAGTGATTAATCTCCCACAACTAGTTTACTGAAAAATCATCGCAGAGTCAATTTCAGACTCGTATATCTATCATAAATATTTATAAATTTTACTAAAAAATATTCGTAAAGCATCAGACATATACTTTTGTCGACACATAATGTACTAGAATATCGATAATTAATAACATTAATTAATTAGTAGCATTGTTATAATACGACTACAACATTTTGAACTGCTTTGTATTTTTTTTCATTTTCAGAATTTAGTTTATTATCAAGTATTATTTTTGTAGTTTGTAGAATATTTGTTATATTTCTGTTTTATTAGTTTTAGCAATAGGGCGTAAGGGTTGTGTTATCATTGTGTCAATAAAAGGAAAGAATTAAGTTCTGCAAAAGCTGAAAGCAACAGAAGCGGGATGGAAATTATTTTTATTTGCAATTCATATACACAGTTATCGATCACATAAGTTGAATGCTCCAAAAATTACTTTTTCAAGGTCAAAGTCATTCCTGCACCTATAATAACTTGGAGGGTTGTATTAATAATTTTGATGATTATATTTCTGTACCTACATACGTCTTACAGCTGCGAATAATATTCTAATCAACATACAACCTAGCACTGGCCTGCAAATTGCAGGCAAAAATACGGGCAGATTTAAAAAAAATCTTTCAGCAATGGATAGCTACATTATCAGCGAGTAACATAGGCTATATTTTATCCCCATACATCCACGGGAACGGGAATTACGTGGGTGAAACCGCGCGACGTCAGCTAGTCAGAGTCGATTCTCGAGTGTGGCAAGCGAATTTTCGAAAATCTGTAAATGCAGATTTGTTTTTTTTTTTAAATAAAGGAATGTTTCCTTTGAGTCAAATTTGCTATCTCCAGTATTTCGAGTACTTTCCCTCCAGGTGGCATTGAAAAATTCCATCCTGTATATGTAATAGAAACATACACATAAAATACATATTTACATAACATATATTTGTGTTTTATTAGTCTAGGAGGCTTAAATAGAATAAAGACTGAATAAATAAACTATCTTTTTGCATAAATCTCAAACCAAGGTGCATTACGATTATAACGACCCAAGACTGTTTAGTCCGTCTCGACACTGGCGCTGGACTGTTTGCGTTGTGTTTGTGTGGATTGCTACGCACACGTACACAAAGCTGCGGTCTTTTACCTAAACTCGAGCGTTGTAATTTTGTGATTTTTTTTTTCGGATGGGAAATCATCAAATGACTCCTCCCGCTCTGGGCGGAGCAAGAGGGAGTGTCAGACTTTTACTGACTAAAACTCAACCATGTTCCTTCATCGCCCTTTGTGTTCCAGGGCCACGGTATCTCTTTCGAACAGTCCCGCAGCCCCGGCAGGCATCGGCCCTTCCTTTTGCTGACTCTCTTTGAGGCGCGCGTGGAACACGAACGCGCCGTCGACACGGCCTGTCGTCATGAGACGGACGGACGGTGAGCTAGCCTATAGCCCACCATCCACAGGCCCGCGCCTACGGTGGCCGGGGGCCACGTGGTGGCCCCCGACGCCCGGGGCGTCTCCCGCGGCGGCTGGCACACTGTGAGGTTCTCTCCCTCTCACGTTCCGCCACCTCCTTCTCTAGCATTACTGCTTCGCAGAAGGAGGTGACGGCGTCCCATTCCGTCTCGCTGCGGACCATGGCTTGCACCAGGGCCGGACGTGAGAGGTGGCCGCCGCCAATCGCCGCTTCGAAGACACGGCGGTGCTCCGCCCACGCGGAGCACACCTCCACCGTGTGCTCCACCGTGTCCTCTAGTCGATCCTCGCCATGGAAACACCCGGGCGTTTCCTCCCGCCCGATTCGATGCAGGAACCTCCCGAAATAACCGTGTCCGGTGAGGACCTGCGTCAGGCGGAAGGTGAGGACGCCATGGCGTCTCTCAAGCCACTCCTCAAAGAGGGGACTTATCGCCACTATTGTGGCGTGCCCTGCACGGGGTTGCGACAGTCGCTCTTTCCATGCTCTCGCCATGAGATCACGCCGGAAGTCTGTCCGCTGCGCGACAATTTGCCGCGGCAGCGGAGTTTTCCCCCGGCGTAGCACTATTGCCTCCAGATCCCATGGCGGCAATCCGGCAAGGTTGTCGTCCCCACTGGGTTACGTTTCACCCACCCCCCTCGATCCACTCGGTCTCGGCAGGTTCGCTCCACTCAGGACCTACCTACTACCGCACAGGTTTCGACGCCTACTATAATATTTGTTCAAACACCTAATGGCTATCTCTAACCGTTAACGAAGTTACAGCCCTTTCAATTTTAGGGGAGGTTGGGGAGGGGAGGGGATGGTATACAAATTTCAACGCCCCTCAATAGTTTTAGGTAAGAATCAAAAGTTTTTCAGTAGTAAAAAAGGGGTGAAGAATGGGGTGAAGGGGGGTAGAGGGGTGAGTTTTGAAAAAAAATTTTGACCAACTCTGGGCCCCCTTGTATGAATCTGAAAAAAAAATGTTCCAAGTCTCTTAACTTCCGAGATCCGCCTAAAGGAGGGGAGAAGGGGGCAACTTTGAAAATTGGTTTTTACTTTTCCGAGTCTTCTCCATACGAATCCGTAAAAAAAACAAAACACGGGTCTCTTAGTTTTCGAGATACGATAGGGACGGGGAGGAAGGGGGGTGAAAAGGGGAGGTTTGGCACTTTTCTCCTACTCGTGAGAGTTACTTACCCCTCCCCATCCACCATCTGGGAGAACAATTATGTCAGTGAGTGAGTGAGTCAGTGGTAATTTAGCTTTATATAGTATAACTAGTATTTGCGTAAACCCCTAAAAATTTTGAGAATCCCTAGAAATCCCTAAATGAATTTGAAAATCCATTACAGTCCATAAAAAATTTTGTAAATTATATATAAAATCTTTTAAACATTTTGAAAACCTTAATGAGCGCCCTTACAGCAGTAAAAAAAACCCTTAGGAACCCCTAAATCGGTATGAAAACCCCTAAACATTCTAAAAATTAATTTAATTAAAAAAAAGTAATTGAAGTACTAAAAAATTAAGAATCTATTAGATTTGTTAAAAGAATTTTAAAATCCATTATAGCACTTTAAAGATTTTGTAAACCCCTTAAGAACCCCTAATACAATCTAAACCTTAACTCAGACCTTTTCCTATTTAAAAAAACACTAACCTAAAGTTTGCTTGTCGTCGCCCCTGAGTTACGCTTCACCCACTAACCTTCGTTACGCTACGGAAGTCGCCGGCTCGCTTCGCTCGCCATCTCCCCCTTCGCTCTACTCGGTCTCGCAGGTTCGCTCCACTCAGGACCTACCTACCACCGGGACAGGTTTTAACACCTATAATATTTGTTTAAATACCAAATGGCTATCTCTAACCGTTATGAAGTTACAGCCCTTTCAATTTTAGGGGAACTTGGGGAGGGTAGGGTAAACAAATTTCAACGCCCCTCAATAGTTTTTGGTAAAAACCAAAAGATTTTTCAGTAGTAAAAAAAGGAGCGAAGAGGGGAGGGGGTTGAATGGGGGAGGGGGTAGTTTTGAAAAATTATTTTAACTAACGCATTGCCCCTTTATATGAATCTGTAAAAAAAATGGACCAAGTGTCTTAACTTCCGAGATCCGCCTAAAGGGGGGGAGAAGAGGGGCAAAAGGGGCAACTTTAAAAACTGTTTTTTTTACTTTTCCGAGTCTCCTCTATACGAATCCGTAAAAAGAAAACAAAAAATACGGGTCTCTTAGTTTCCGAGATACGATAGGGAGGGGGAGCAAGGAGGGTGAAAAGGGGATGTTTGGCACTTTTCCCCTACTCGTGAGAGTTACTAGTTTATGAATCTGTCAAAATATACCCCACTCCCCCTGCACCATCTGGGAGAACAATTACATTAGTGAGTGAGTTGTAATAAACCGGAAATGGCACGGCCGCCATCTTGATTTTCTAAAATGACAATTTTTTTCATAAGTAACCAGGAAACAAGCTAACTGTCCGTGAAAACACGGTGTCTGTGAGTTGACTTTGGTAGAACAAAAGAATTCGCCAAAGTCGGGTCTGACCCGAAAATTCAAGCCCCAATTGCTCTCGGGGTTGCCAGCTGAGAGTGATGAAAATGATCAAAAGTCATTTTAAGCACCCGATTCTTGGTGGTTACGCAAAATTTCCATTTAAAATATCGTCATTTCTACTTTTCACTTTTCGGGTGGTGGTGGAAGGTGGTGGAGGGGGCTCCACCACCTTGGAGAACAATATGTCAGTGAGTGAGGTTTCGGAAACCGGAAATGGCACGGCCGCCATCTTGAATTTCTGAAATATCACAATTTTCCTAAAGTAACCTGGATACAAGCTATTTTTGTTTGTCTTGATTTTCTTTAATATGTTCTGAAATTTCTTTTCTAGTGTCCTGTAACGAAGTGGCTGAACTTTCTGCGTCATTTGTAACGTTAAGCTGTAATAACGCATTTGACGTACTCACTAAATTAAGACCAAACAGTGCCTGAGCAGGGCTTTTCCCGATACCTTTGTTTAGTGTGTTATTAAGTCCCCACTGAATTTCTGAAATCTGTTCATCCCATTCATTTTCGGATTTGCCATAATTTGTAGCTGTCAATGCTGTTGTAACAGTTCGATTGTATCGCTCGACTTGGCCGTTGGCCAGCGGAGTCGCTGCAGCGTTCATTACATGTTTAATACCTAATGAACTTAAGTAATCTTGAAAACTTTTAGAAGTGAATGACGTACCCCTCTAATCGGAAATAACACGTTTTGGAACACTAAATGTGTGAAAATAATTTTTCATAGCTTTGATGGAATGGACAGACTTAGTACTTTTAACGGAAACAATAATCACAAACTTCGTAAAAGCGTTACCAATTAATAATAGGTATGCATTTTTGTGCTTACTTCTAACAAAACGACCTAAATGATCAATATGTACAGTATGGAATGGTTGTTCAACCTTCTCAATGGGATTCAATTTGCCCGACTTTTTCCCGGTTGGTATTTTAGAGTGGGCACATTCTAAACACGACTGAACATACTTTTTAGTGAATCGTCTCATCTTAGCAAACCAGTAATTATTTTTAATTATTTCTAATGTTTTATCAAGACCGAAATGTCTAATTTCATCATGGTTTGACTTCAAAATTTGCCATCGAACACCTTTCGGTACAACCCAACGATCACCAGTATCTGTTTTCCTGTATAATAGTCCCCTTTTAACAACAAAGTTATTTTTAATTTCTATAATATTGTCATTTTCTTTATCATTTAATATAGCAATAATTCTTTGCAACTCAGGATCGTTTTGTTGTACCGTGGCTACCCAATCTGTATCAATTTGTCTTACTTGTAACTGTATTATATCTGATGAAATGGGATTTCGGCTCAGAGCATCTACATGAGCCATACCGGTGCCTGGTTTATAAATTATTTGAAAGTCGAATTCTTGTATGGTGCTCCACCATCTTGCAACTCTTGGCAGTATGTCCCTCTTTTCAAAGGTTTCACGGAGAGAATTGCAATCGGTAACAATTGTGAAATGTATCCCTAACAAAGATACTCTAAATCTCTGAAGCGACGTTAGCCAGCGCCAGCGCCAGCGTTTCTAAGTCATAAGATGTGTATTTGGCTTCTTCAGGGGATGTCTGTCTACTGTAAAATGCTACGGCATTAAAATAAACCTCTTTATTTGGCCTCTGCATCAAGATTCCGGCAACCCCGACTTTAGACGCGTCTGTATGTAACTGTGTTTTGAATTCGAGATTATAAAATGAGAGAATGGGTCGTTTAACTAGTTCCGTTTTTAGGTTTAAAAATGCAGATTCTTCTGCGTCTCCCCAACGCCATTTAGAATCCTTTTTTAAGAGTTGCGTTAGTGGTTTTGCGATAATTGAAAAACCTCTTATAAATTTTCGAAAAAAAACTTTTTAATCCCACAAACTGCTTGATGTTGGTCTGGGAAATTGATCCACGGCTTCGGTTTTCTTTTTGCCTGGTTTAACTCCGGACTCACTAATTTCAAAACCTAAATAATGTATGGATTGTTTCAGAAAGTTACACTTTGATAAATTTAGTGTGATGCCGGAAGATCGGAAAAGGCTCAGTATATCATGTAATCTTTGCAACCCTTCTTCTATTGTTCTGGATGGTATAATTACGTCATCCATGTAAGCAAACGCCTCCTTGAATCTCGCGTTCCCCAAAACACTATTAACAGCTCTTTGAAATGTTGACGGCGCATTAACTAGCGGAAATGGCATGCGGTTAAATTCATAATGACCATCTGGGGTCACAAAAGCTGTCAAATGTTTTGCCGATTCTGCCACTGGAATCTGATAATACCCGGATGCGAGATCGAGGGAAGAAAAATATTTATGACCTGACAGATTATCTAACTGATCATCTATACGGGGTAGTGGGTAGTGTTCTTTGACGGTATTTTTGTTTAGTGCCCTAAAGTCAATGCAAAGACGATAGTCACCGGTCTTTTTGCGTACTATTACGATTGGGGATGCGTAATTTGATGATGACTGTCTAATTCTTCCAGAGTCAGTCAAGTCTTTTATCATTTCACAAACTACGTGCCTTTCTGAATGGGATAATCGATATGATCTGTACACCACAGGCGTGGTGTCGCTAAGGTTTATGTTCATTTCTGTACCACTTATACACCCTAACTCTTTAACCGAAAAGGCGAAACAGTCCTTAAACTCATTTAGCAACTCAGTTAATTTGGTTCTATGATCAGATCCAATATTGTCATCCACCTGTATCATGCAAGGTTTAATTTGGGGTGTTACTGATTTATCTGGACAGTGTTCTATTCTGCCAATATTTAGTGTCTGTACTTCACTTAGAGGAAGGGCCCGGAGCAGTAAAGTGTCTTTCAGCAATTCAAACCCAGAGTTTAAGCCCTTAACAACAATCGTTCCCTGTCCGTTACTCACTACACTTTGAATAATCTCATATTGTTTATGAGTATCCTCACAAAAACTAGGTTCAACAAATAAGTCGCCTGAATATCTTGGTTTAGTATAAATACTCACTAGGGTATACCCACGTATAATAAGCGGGTTATCAACGTACACCAATACGTTTTTATTTTTATTCGTGGTTATCCTAAGCTGGTTATTAGTTTTTAGAACCACAATATTTTCTTGTTCTGTGAATGTCTGTCCTAGTAGTAAAGGAACTTGTAATAATTTATCAGGAACGATAAGTGTTTCTACCGTAGCAGTGACTGAGTCTATTTTTATTTATACCGATCACGAGTTAACCAATTTCTTAGCCACAGATTCTTGTATCATGGAACCTTGACTTCCGAAGTCTATGAAACAATCAAAATTCAGACCATTCACGACAGCAGTTTTAAAATATTCGGAGTCACTATCCGGTTCTTTTGAAATTCTTAAAACTGTTTTATTATTAATAGATTCTTTAGTGCCTGGACAACTACGAGTATCAGCTAAGTGCCCTACTTGATGACATTTATTACAACGCTTGATTGGTAGTTTGCATTTGAGATATGGGTGCCCCTCTTCACCACAATTATAGCATTTTGTAAGCCTATAGTTCCTATTGTTCCTATTATCATGATCATTTTGAGCTCCTTTTAATGTCTTAGATTGTTTGCTATCAGCGTTGCCCGCTCGCAGGGATGAATTTGGCTTGTTAAACTTCTTCGTAATTCTTAATAATTTATCAGGTTCCGTGAACTGTGTGGCTTCTGCACTTGTTCTGACAAATCTGTCCTCAATTCCAAACAAGATACAATGTATTGCATTTTTACCATGTACATTACAACGATTCAATAAAACAACCTTTTGGTAAAAATATACTTCGCCAAAATCAGCCCTACAAGCAAGTATTTCTGTTAATAGCTGACCATAGTTCTGGTCACTTGGAAATGCCAATTTTAATTTGCTCTGCCATTCAGTCCATGAAAACAGAAGGCTAGGTAGGCCCTGATACCATTTCTGAGCCAATCCCGATAATTTAGGAAGAGCATAGTGGACAGTCTGCCTTTCAGTCCAATTATAAATCTGAGCACATTCGTTAACTTTGCTTATCCATGTTTCTATTGTTTGAGATCGTTAACTGGGATCAAACTCTGGTATTATATATATCATTCAAAACTGGAAACCATTCACTACCCCCGTCTGCCTTCATAGTCTGATGAACTCTTTAAAAACCGAAACTAAAATGTTAGTATTAGAATCTGTGTCTTTGATAGAATCAAAAGGATCACCACTGCTGCTGGTGTAGTGTCCGAACGCGATGCTCTCGCTATATCTTGACTATATGTTCGCGGTATGTCACGATTGCACGATGCGTCGCGACCGTGAGCCACCTCCCGACTTGGCGACACGTCGCACAACCGCGGCGCATCACGCGATCGTGACGCGCTATGCGCCCCAGCACACGACCCATCACGCGACGCATCACGCGCCGCAGCGCGCGCCGAACCACGCATCCGTGAAGCACTGCTCGATCACGACGCATCACGCACCCGCGAAGCAAGGCGCGATCGCGACGCATCACGCGCCCGCGACGCATCACGGTGCATTGCGATCTCTCGACTCGCTGGTTCTCGATTCACTCGACTCGTCACGGTTGCGGCGAGTTTTGCGACGCCTCCGCACAGCAGGCTCAGCCACTTGGTGAAGAGTCGTATGACTCCCTTGTATGTTGTCGAGACTTTCTTTTGCGAGTCATTATCGCTGGAAATATATGTTACAAAAAGTTAATGTTCTATAATTTAATATTTACTCAAGATAATCCTACCAATATTTCTAATATTTTAATTATCTTGAAATATTAAACAAAAGAGACGAGAGAAAAGAGAGAGAAAAAATAAAAGAAAATATATCACCAGTCCAGCTAGTATGCTATTAATCACTCATTCAACAGCGATCAAATGTTCTTCTTTTAAGCCAATGTTAAGTAAAGAGAAGCGTTTCCATTACCTTCTATGGGCGTTCAGTCCTTCACCGAGGGCGATTATAGATCGCTATCCCGATTATATCCAACTTCTGAACTATTGAAGTCCAGGGAAATTAAAACAATTTGTCAGAATAACACAATATTTATTAAGTTTTTTATAAAATCATTTCACACTTGTTTACACCTCAACTGTTCGACATCGACTGCCTAACGATCGTGCGCACTAGTTCCCACCCCATGTTATCTTTTACCGGAAACAGCCTAAGTTGACATTTATAATATTTATTTATTTTTGATTTATTTATTTTTCACAGACACAACTAACATTACAGGGAATTCCTAATGCGTTAGTGTGGTAATTAATAAACTATTTTAAATAACATAATACATACAACATTGTTTTTGTGAATTCATTCAGAGAGCAGGAAAATAAATCGATCTTGTCAGCAGTGTCATTCAGTGCGTGCAAGGCGCGCGTCAGTGGCGCTTTGCTGAGCAAGTTGGTTCTTGCGTGAGGCACCGCTAGTAACCGTGGCTTCCGGCGCCGCAATACGTAAGTAATTGTCAGGCACATTTAGACATATCTCTTTCAAAACACCGGAATTATATGTCTTACCACGTAATAGTTTAAAAACATATGTGGTTATAGCTAGGTCCCTCCTTGTCTCGAGTTTGTTGTACCCGACCATACCGATAACGAATAAGGTCGGGTACATCAACGGATAGAAAGGATAGACACCGTAAAGTTTCTTATATAAAAATCTGGTAAATTTGTTTTGTATGCGCTCCAACATGAGACTATATTTAGTCTCATGTGGAGCCCATATGACAGCATTACACTCAAGCTGAGATCTTATAAGCGCATTATACAATGCTGCAACTACTTTTATATTTGTAAAACCCGATGCCCGTCGAAGAACGAAACCCAGACTTCTGTATGATTTCTTACAAATATTTACAATATGGTCACGAAATGTTAGCTCAGTGTTCAGGCGTACACCCAGGTCGCGTACCTTTTCTACCCGCTCAATTGATGTGCCCTCTAGCTTGTACTCGTGATGATGTGGTTCTCTCATTCTGCTGAAAGTTATGACTGAGCATTTTTCGACGTTAAACTGCAGTTTATTTTTCCTACTCCACTCAGCTACAGAGTCTATATCCTGCTGCAATCGTGCACAGTCACTTTTATCTTTAATGGCCATGAGCAACTTAAGATCATCCGCGAATAATAGACAAGTGGCAACCCTGACAGCCTCAGGCAGGTCATTTATAATAATAATAAAACTCAGCGGACCTACATTACTGCCCTGGCTTACTCCTGATCTAGTATAATAGGGCTCAGATTTACAACTAGCATATTCTACGAACTGCTGTCGATCCCTCATGTAGTTAGCAAAGAACTGCAGCAACTTAGGAGTACATCCGATTGCTGCCAGCTTTTCTAATAATATGTCATTATCAACCAAATCGAAAGCTTTTTTAAAGTCAAAGTAGGCAGCGTCGACTTGTACTCCAGCATCAACATTTGGAACCACGTACGTCATAAAGTTCAGTAAATTGCTGGTTGTGCTACACGCCGGTCGAAATCCGTGCTGGGCGTCCGATAGTGAACTGGACACTTGGTCTAATATGCACCTTTGTATGGTCGACTCAAAAACTTTTGCTGGAGTTGACAGGATTGCCACCGGCCTATAACCACTGACGTCTGAATCCATCCCACCCTTAGGTATTGGAATAACGCGCGTGATTTTCCAACTCTCGGGGAAATATGAGGACTCAATGCATAGATTAAAAAGGTGTAAGAGTGGCTTCGCTAATACAGCGCGGCAATCCCTAATTACAAAAGCAGGAATTCCGTCCGGCCCCGCTGACCGTTTTGGTTTAAGCCGAGTAAGTGCATCCGTTACTTGACTCAATGCTAGGCGACCTATGTGAACCCGCGAGCTGTTCCCGCCGCTTGAGGCTACCGCTGCATTTACATCGAGACGCGGCTGCTGACTGTTGTAGACAGAATAAAAGTATTGCGCGAACTCTTTAGCACACTCTGAATCAGGTAAAATGTTGCCGTCTTTAATGATATTTTTACGGTTAACTGTTGCTTTTTTAGACCTCACATAGTCCCAAAAATATCTAGGATCTTTTTTAAAATGTTGTTTAACCCACTCCTGGTGCTGGTTATGGGCATGCACTATCATCGTCTTTACCGCCGCCCTACACCGAGCAAACATTTCGTAGTCACTGCTTACCCCACTTTCTTTGAACCTCTTATGCAACATTGCCTTTTTTCTAATATAACGAATAATTTCACCTGTATACCATTCCGGGTACCTGTACCTAGAATTTACACATATTTTCCTTTTCCTTGGAACACAACTATCAATAGTATTATTTATGGTGTTATAAAAATATTGAACCGCCGCCTCTGGGTCATGTAAGTTATACATCGAACCCCAATCGGTTGATAATAGCATCGAGTATAATAAAGGATAATCGGCTTTGGCAAAACTCCACTGCGGCCACAAGTCATTTGATTTTGTGACTGCATGGTCTGGAGGCGTGTAGACAGTGGATTTACAGTCCGAATGCGCGCACTTACCTTTGGAAACGCTTATCACGAGTGGCGGGTGGTAGGGGTGCACTGGCACAAGCGCGTCAGCGTCGTCCGCCGCACTCACGCGCACATCACCCACACTCAATGAACACAATACTAAATCCAACTGACGGCTATTGCAATTAGGTACGTGATTTGTCTGTATGAATTCACAAAAAGAAAGAAAATATTCGTAATAATTAATCACATTATTATTACAAGAATGTAAATTAAAATATCCTAAAACAACAACGTCCCTATATTTAACACATAAATGTTCAATCATTCTAAACAAAATCATATAATCATTTTCGCTACTGCTTGGAGGAATATAAACCACACAACACAAAAACAAATATCTATTACGTC
The DNA here is from genome assembly GCA_941918905.2 of Xestia sexstrigata. Taxonomy (NCBI): domain Eukaryota; kingdom Metazoa; phylum Arthropoda; class Insecta; order Lepidoptera; family Noctuidae; genus Xestia; species Xestia sexstrigata. The sequence goes on along the minus strand of OW799201.2, from coordinate 402,815 downwards.
TATGTACGGTAGCACAAATCAGTTCAAAAGCGCATCTATCGACATTGACGTCACCAGGTACTATCACTTTACGTAGCTCGAACCCGTGTGTGGCCACGAGAAACGCGCCTCCTTGTTTTCGTCCGTCCATTCGGTCGCATCGTAAGATTTGATACCCTTGCGGTATGATTTCAGCATCTTCTATTGATTCATTGCAGCCTGTTTCTGTTATTGCAATTAAATCAGCTCCCATAGTTTCTACATTATTATAAAACACATCCAACTTTGTACGCAGACCTCTCGCGTTTTGATAAAAAATTTCGATGTTTCTATTTTCCGTCATTCGGTCTATTTGTTGCTCTCAGAAACCAAATCCATTCGGAAAATTCTGCATTCAAAGGCCATGCATCAGGATGACATAATTTGTGGTAAATATTACGGACCACATTCCAACCTTTTTTTTTTATTTTTTTTCGGATGGGAAATCATCAAATGACTTCTCCCGCTCTGGGCGGAGCAGGAGGGAGTGTCAGACTTTTACTGACTAAAACCCATCCATGTTCCTTCATCGCCCTTTGTGTTCCGGGGCCACGGTATCATCTCTTTCGAACAGTCCCGCAACCCCGGCAGGCATCGGTCCTTGCGGACCCCTTCCTTTTTGCTGACTCTCTTTGAGGCGCGCGTGGAACACGAACGCGCCGTCGACACGGCCTGTCGTCATGAGACGGACGGACGGCGAGCTAGCCCATAGCCCACCGTCCACAGGCCCGCGCCTACGGTGGCCGGGACGCTGTGAGGTTCTCTCCCTCTCACGTTCCGCCACCTCCTTCTCTAGCATTACTGCTTCGCAGAAGGAGGTGACGGCGTCCCATTCCGTCTCGCTCCGGACCATGGCTTGCACCAGGGCCGGACGCGAGAGGTCGCCGCCGCCAATCGCCGCTTCGAGGACAAGGCGGTGCTCCGCCCACGCGGGGCACGCCTCCACCGTGTGCGTGGAGCACACGGTGGAGGCGTGTCCTCCGGTCGATCCTCGCAATGGAAACACCCGGGCATTTCCTCCCGCCCGATTCGGTGCAGGAACCTCCCGAAACAACCGTGTCCGGTGAGGACCTGCGTCAGGCGGAAGGTGAGGACGCCGTGGCGTTTCTCAAGCCACTCCTCAAAGAGGGGACTTACCGCCACTATTGTGGCGTGCCCTACCACATTCCACCCTTCATTACTTTGCTTTGCTGTTCATCTCAACCTCTGATGCTAATAAATGCTGTTCCTTGGCTTGCGATAATTCGCCCATCATTGGTTGTCCCACTGTTTTTATGGCCGCTCTCGATGTAACAGCTGAGGTACTAACGGCGGATTTGTTACTTGTGTCATTGGCGGGTTGTTTACAAATTGCTTCGGAATAATTCAATGCTTCTTTTGGACATTTCCCGGTCTCTCCTGATGCCAGTGGCGTGCAGTAGTATTCCACGAAGGGTAGGCCACGAAATAACAAAAACAAATAGCAAAAAAAAATTTTCATCGGCGCCATCTTGGATTTTCATTTTGACCTCATTTTCATTATCACCAACCCCAATAACCTCGAAAACGACACCCATGAAGAAAAAACTGAAAATTTTCATCGGCGCCATCTTGGATTTTTATTTTGACCTCATTTTCATTATCACCAACCCCAATAACCTCGAAAACGACACCCATAAAGAAAAAACTGAAAATTTTCATCGGCGCCATCTTGGATTTTCATTTTGACCGCATTTTCATTATCACCAACCCCAATAACCTCGAAAACGACACCCATGAAGAAAAAACCGAAAATTTTCATCGGCGCCATCTTGGATTTTCATTTAGACCTCATTTTCATTATCACCAACCCCAATAACCTCGAAAACGACACCCATGAAGAAAAAACTGAAAATTTTCATCGGCGCCATCTTGGATTTTCATTTTGACCTCATTTTCATTATCACCAACCCCAATAACCTCGAAAACGACACCCATGAAGAAAAAACTGAAAATTTTCATCAGCGCCATCTTGGATTTTCATTTTGACCTCATTTTCATCATCACCAACCCCAATAACCTCGAAAACGACACCCATGAAGAAAAAACTGAAAATTTTCATCGGCGCCATCTTGGATTTTCATTTTGACCTCATTTTCATTATCACCAACCCCAATAACCTCGAAAACGACACCCATGAAGAAAAATATAATAACAATAATATTATTGATTATTATAATAATAATACGCGCCAATAACCCCCAGGAATCATTATTTTAATCAACATTGAACATACACCCTAGCACTGGCCTGCAAATTGCAAAAAACGTAAGGAAAATTGAATTTCGCGGGCTAAAGAACATCCACCTTGAATCCTGGCCTTGTGTTGTAGCAGCCAATCACAGCCCAGCAGCCCAGCTACACTCGCAGGAGTTACCGCCCTAAAATTACTGCAATCTATACATGTGTGCAGTTCATACACACGAAAATATGCACCAATGTGCCAATGTGTGCGTAAAATTATCAATGGGTTTAAGGCAAGTCCAGTGCTTGCCTGTCCGGCGGAGCTCCAACCTTTGTAGTAACTTCCAGTAAAGTGTTAGTTGCGTGACCCGGGAGCGACTTGCTATAAGTATTCTAACAGGAGTTTGAACTTTTTTTTTTATATTTTGTACATAATGTGATATTTTATTACATAGTTAGTTCGTTATAATGAATGCCCAGTTGGTAGGGTAGGCTTTGCCTAATTGCCTCTTAGGGGCGCACGCCCATGATGGCATGTTGGTTAGGTCCATACCACAACCACTGCAATTCAACGACATTCTCGAAAGTAATCATATTTTTCGCCAACGAACACACATGACGTCCGCTCGGTACGTGCGCGCGCTCAACAATAAAACGTGATGGTACGACCGGAAGTAGTGCGTGCGATAACACTTAATTGTATTATTAATGATAACAGTATTTAAATATTGCTATTAAATTTAAATACAGATAATAATTAAAACTTATAATGAACGTCTATGATCATTTGAATTAAATATCTAAAAATGAGTAATTGATTCCGGAAATCCGACTATCAAAGAAAGAGTTTCTAACAAGTTGTATAGGGGTACACTAAGAAAGGGTTTTTCAAAAGTCATCCCTACGGGGGTGAAACGGGGCTCTAAAGTTTGTATGGGGAAACAAGATTAATTAGACTATTCTATTAAAAACTTTACAGGAGTACTTCTATTGATAAATGAGTAGAAATGAGTTTCAGGGTTTTTCAGAATTCAACCCCTAAGAGGGGGAAATGGGGTGACAAAGTCCAAAAATCAATGCACAGCCCAAACCACTGAGTCTAGAGATTCCAAATTTGGCACATACGTTCCTTATGAAGTTAAGGGGTGCAGTAAGAAAGGATTTTTCAAAATGTACCCCCTAAGATGATGAAACGGGAGTTGAAAGTTTGTATAGGGAAACAAGAATAGTTAAGACTGTTTTATTCGAAACTTCACAGGAGTACTCCTAACGATAAATGAGTTAACATTTGTGTTTCAGGTTTTTTCAGAATTCAACCCCTAAAGGGGGAAATGGGGTAACAAAGTCTGAAAATCAACATCGGTATTGTTTGTATGGTGTATCGGGTCGGGTGTGTTACAAAAACAATGATTTTAAGATTTAATGTGGCGGACCTGAAAAACAATCATCATCCCCTGTTGGGGTGCGATGGGGTTGAAAGGTCTAAAAATCAGTATGGGTGTCGATACCGAGATTATCAGGGGTGCTGATTACGAATATGGCATTTATCTTGAGATCCAGAAGACGACGGTTTCGACTTTTGTACAGGGTTATTGTTGATTTCTTGTGATGATTGTGATAACGATGATGATGATTGTGATAATGCTGATGATGGTGATGATTGTGATTACGATGATAATGATTGTGATTACGATGATGATGATTGAGATAAAGATGATGATGATTGTGATAACGATGATGATGATTGTGATAATGATGATGATTGTGACAACGATGATGATGATTGTGACAACGATGATGATGATTGTGATTGTGATTGTGATGGTGATGGTGATTGTGATTGTGATGGTGATGGTGATGGTGATGGTGATTGTGATAGTGAGGGTGATTGTGATGGTGATAGCGATGGTGATAGTTATTGTAATGGTGATAGTGATTGTGATTGTGATGGTGATAGCGAAGGTGATGGTGATCGTGATAGAGATTGTGATATTGATGGTGATGGTGATAGTGACAGTGATGGTGATAGTGATAGTGATGGTTAATGTGATGGTGATTATGATTTTTTATTTATTATTTATTTGGATCTCCAACAAAAGATACACAGATACAATATAAGTCACAGTTATACAAAGGTCCTTTTAAGTGTGTTCCTTCAATTACAGGAGACCACAGCATGCACATAAAACTAGATGTTAACACAAAAAAAATATATAAATAATTCGAAAAACAATATAAAAACCAAAACAATAAAAAGCATTTGATGACAAGAAATCATACGTATTCAAATTAGAGTTTTATTAAAATTGAATTACAATTAAAATCAAAATCAAAATTAAAATCAATATTTAAATTAAAATCAAAATTAAAATTAAAATCAAATTGCATTTAAATTATATCAAAATTTAAATTGCTTCACATGAAAGTTATTTTACATTAATATTGCAGTGGTCAATTATTTTTTTTATTTAGAGATGGGGAAGGTTATGTCCATGTCAGATTGCTTTGACAATTCATTATATTGCCTACAGAGTCTTGGGAGAGCGGCGAAATGTCCTAGATTAGTATTGGAACCTTTGACATAATACAAATTGTAACTGGTTTTCCGCGGCAGGCGAGATGGCGCGTTCATATGCAATTTGCCTAGTAATTCGCTGCAGTCTATGGCTCCGTTAAATATTTTGTGGAGTAGAATCAGGTCTGCCGTTTTACGCCTGTCAGCAAGTGAGACCATTTTATAGTGCCCTAGTCTGTCTTTGTCACTGGTTACCTTTTTAGCTAACCGTTCTTTGTAACACAGATGATATAGGAAGCGCCTTTGGACACTTTCCAGGTGTTTGATGTATATGTCGTAATGAGGATTCCAAACCGGGCTGCCATATTCAAGTATAGGGCGAACCAGTGTGTTGAATAATTTTATTCTGGTAGACGCTTTTTAAATTCTTTACTGTTGCGTAAGATAAATCCCAGAATTTTAAACCCCTTTGATACCGTGTTTAGGATATGTTTGTCGAATTTAAGTTGTTTATCTAGTGTGATTCCTAGGTCACGCATTTCTTCAATTTGTTTTTGTTGGCCAATTGTGTAAGTGTTTGGTTTGACAATTTTGTTACGGCTGAATTGCATGTAGTAACACTTTGAGACGTTAAGGAGCATTTTATTCGTTTTGCACCAGTTCGTCAGTCTATTCAGATCTTCCTGTAATAAGGCAGCGTCAGATTCAGTTACCATTGGTTTCATTATTTTCATGTCATCGGCAAAAATATAGTATTTTGAATACTTAAAGCAGTACGTGATGTCGTTAATTAAGATGTTGAAAAGAATTGGGCCTAAATGTGAACCCTGTGGAACCCCGGATGTAGCTTTGAAAGACTTTGAATGATGACCACTTATTACTACCCTAGACTACCGGTCACTGAGGTAAGACTGAAACCACTTTAGCATTGATCCTCCTACACCCAAGTGCTGGAGTTTCACCAAAAGAAGAGAATGATCTACCTTGTCAAACGCCTTACTGAAGTCAGTGTAAATGGTGTCAACAGGAATACGTTTATCTAAGGATTCAGATAGAGCCGACACGTAGCACATGAGATTAGTGGTCGTAGATCTGTATTTGATAAAGCCGTGTTGGTCGCTGGTGAGTAGGTGTTTTACATGTAATGTTAGACGTTCGGTTATGAGCTTCTCAAAGACTTTGCCGAAGATGACTAAAATAGAAATAGGTCTGTAGTTTGACACCATGTTCTTTTGTCCTGCTTTGAAGATGGGTACGACCAGTGCCTTTTTCCATTGGTCAGGAAAAATACCGTCTTTCAGTGATTTGTTATATATAATGCTAAGAGGTAAAGCCAGCGCTTTCGCACATCTTTTTATAAACACGGGAGGAATACCGTCGTCTCCTACGCTTCTCTGTTCATCCAAGGATGTTAAGGTTCGGAATATTTCGCTAGCATTGAGTTCTAGATTACAGAGAGTCGGCGAGTTGTTGTTTATATTAACATTTGACAGTTGCGAGAACGTAGTAGTGTTATAGACACCTGCGAAGTTTTCAGCAAACAAATTACATATGTCGTGGCCAGTTGATGCAGTTTTGTTGTTATAATACATTTCGGCGGGGTAATTGCTGTAGGATTTCCTTTTATTTTTAATGAAAGACCAGAAGACTAGGGTTTTTTAAAACCGCAATTTCTAATCTCTCGATATATTGTTTGTAGCAAATCGTTCTCAACTTGCTACAATCAGCACGCAGTGTTTCAAATGATATAATATCAAGGGGATTATTGTATTTTTTTACTCTAACACGAAATTTGTGTTTTTCTTTAAAGAGTCGCTTAAGCTTCGGCGTGTACCACGTCGGGTACTCTTTCCTAGATATCGTTTTCATTGGTACGTGTTGCCTAATAACGTCATGCAAAATATCATACAAAATATTGACCATCTCTCCAACCGAGGCACAGCCTCCCATTGAACTTTCCCAGTCTATAGACATAAGTGAGGTTACGATTTTGTCGTAGTCTGCCTTAAAAAAATTTGGTTTAGTGGACGGTTTTGTTTGTAGGGAGTTAACGTTGTTGACTGTGGGTATAGCAAACTCGAGCGGCGGATGTGAAGGATCTTCTTGCGTCAGATGTGTGTGGCAACGTGTCAGGTAATGTACTGTAGTGTTACAAAGAACTAGATCTAGTGTTCTAGATTTGTTATTTGTAAGGTAATTGTATTGACCTAAGTCATTCATAGAGATATAATCGAGGAAGTGTTTGGTAACATCGTTATTGTTGGTAAGGCAAGGAGTAGTGTGACTCACCTGACTTTCCTCATTAGTTTACCACGTTATGGTACTAAGATTAAAGTCACCAATGATAACAGTACGTTCGCTTTTGTCCAGGGCATTTTGAGCTGAGTCTAGGAATGTTTCGATGGTTTCTCGGGTTATCGGGGGAGGTAAGTAGACGCCACAAATGTAGATCGTGTTTTTCTTATTACCGAGACAGACCGTATCGATGGAAAACCACAAATCCTCACATTGACTTTCTAAGTGGGACATACGACATGAATTTAAGTATAGCTATAGCTATATAGCTATAAGCAAAACATAGAGAGTGGTCAAGATGATTCCAGCATATTTATGACCTCTTTGGTTCCATTAAAGTTGACAGCTGGCGGTGATACCGTATGGGTGAATCCAAAACCCTGCTCACCTATGTATTGCCGTCCAGTCCAGTTTAGTTTTGTGAAAGAAACCAAAGACGTTGTCATAAATGAAAAAACTGCAATGGATAACGAAATTGAAGCTCTCGTTCCCTCAAAATGTCAAGGACATGAAATTAGTCACAAATTAATGATGACGATGATGACGGCAAAATTTGTACATATCTGTCTGAAGCTAAGTCAAATGCGGCCTGCTACCTGTGTTTGGCTAAGCCTACAGAAATGAATAAGTTAGATGTCATTGCGTCAAAAACCATTTCTTCTGGTGTGTATGAGTTCGGATTATCATCACTTCATGCCCGCATTAATGTGATGGAATGTCTTCTACACATAGCGTATCGTCTCGACTTCAAAAAGCGGTCTGCAAGAGGAGAAGGTCATCAAGAGATATTGCATTCACGAAGAAAACTCATTCAAGATCGATTCAAAGATGATCTCAACCTTTTGATTGACATCGTTAAGCAAGGATCAGGCACAACTAACGACGGGAACACAGCAAGGCGGTTTTTTGAACTGCAGCGATCACTGGATTAGATGAAGACCTAATACGCAGATTTGCTGTGATTCTGCAAGCTATCACATCTGGAGAGATTGTAGACGTGCCGAAATTTAAAGAATACGCTAGAACAACCGCTGAAAAATACGTGGAACTGTATGATTGGTACTACATGTCATCAACCGTCTACAAATTGTTGATTCACGGAGGGGACATAATTGCAGAAAATGCTATTGTACCAATTGAAAGTCTTTCGGAAGAAGCTTCAGAGGCCCGAAACAAAGACTTTAGGAAGTTCAGAGAACACCATTCGAGGAAAAAGAGTAGACAAGCATCAAACGAGGATATCCTCAATATGCTTATCGTCTCTTCTGATCCTCTAATTTCTTCCACAAGACCAAAATTAGATGCCCACAAGAGGCAGACATACTTTAAGGAAACAGTAGAACTACTGAAACTTAAGGATCAGAAAGCTCCGACAGAGTTCTTAGAAGTTATATCTATTGTAGAGCCTGATTCTGAAGTGGATTCTGATGGTGACGAAGTATAAAATAAGTTAACTTTTATTGTTTATGTTAGGTTAGGTTAAGTTAATATTTTTTTTTAATAATTTGCTTTTATTTTTAATCATACAATAGTTTACCATTTATTGTTATTGACTAATGATCACGTTTATCTAATTACCCTCATTATGGTACGTATCCTTTTAACAGGTATATAGGTATTAAGTTTTATTAATCATTAGCTAATGTGGACTTGAGGCATTAGACAAGATTACATTATTATGTAATTCATAATTACCATGTCATTTCAAATAAGTAGGTAATACGACTTTGTGATTTCTTAGAATGTTTTGGTCTAAGCATAAAAAATATTGTAAGTTACACTTGGTATAGCCATATTTAAGCATTAAAATGTACATATCATAAACATTTTTAATTTTTTAATTTTGACGATTTAAAAAAAAAAATCGCAACTTATAACGCGATATTAAGTATGTCAAAAATTTACAAATAAATAGTACTATAACAGTGTGCAATTATATAACGGCGAACCTTGCGATTCCAGAGATATCCTCATTTTTCATGTCAGCTCCATACATTTTTTTCTTATAAAAATTATAACTCTTCCATTTGTGCACACAATTACTTCATATGACATTTTAAAGAACAGTAATGATCGGCAGAAGTCATTTCCAGCAAAAAAAATAACATTTAAGACATCGAGATCCTATCTCCTAGTCTTCTACAGCCGATTTTCGATCCACCGTGCGCCGCCTCCGTGTCTACGTGCTCTATATCTACTGGACTCGCGATCTCGCCTGTAGATCACATATCTATCGTCAAATAGTTCTGAGTCGTAGATGCCACCGTTCAGCCAAGTCTCCGTTAGCACAACTATATCGTAGTCTTGTAGAGACATGTTATGATAAAAAGTGTCGGTTTTAGTTCTTAGACCACGTACGTTTTGGTAGTATATCTTCAGATCATGATTGAATATGAACCGGTTACACACGTTATCTTGCACAGAACAATAAAAAAAAATGATTAAATTAACTAATAGTATGTAAGACCTCCTGACAAGTGATTATAATACGTTCAGATTGGTCAGTCTTCTTCATAAAAATTCTTCATAAAATGCCATTACGCACCCACACGTATTTGTAACCAAGCTCCTTGCCTCTAAGTCGTGCCGCCGCGTGCAAGGCTTTATTAGCAGCTGACAGGTGTTCAACAACGTAGATTGGAGTTGGTTTATCCATTGCAATGCCGAGCTGGCTGGTGTTCAGTTTGTTGTTGTTGTTGCTTTTGTTGGATATATATATACCGCGGCGAGGAAAGAGTCCCGAATTCGTGGGGTGTTTAACTTTACGAGGATAGACCTGGGTCGAGAATTTTGAGTATCTTTTTTAGCGGTCCTAGTGCAGAAGGCAATATCGTTTTCATTAATTTGACATTTGATAGTATTACTGATTTGCAATATAGTAGTGACAATGTTTTCAGAGCGGTTCTCTGGCACGTTTTGCAGTTCAATGTTGGTGGTTCTTTTGTGTTGTTCCATTAGGTTGATACGCTTATTGAGGTCTTGTACGGATGATTGCAACTTACTATTCTCTCTTTCCAACACCTGCAATTTAGAGGAGTTATGCTCAAGAGTAACTTTCATTTCTTCATATTTTTCGTTGAAGAAGTCTAGAGAGGTACGAAAACCCAAAATCAACTCGCTGAATTGTTTGAACTGATCCACCACTGCTTCTTTGAGTGCGTTCGCGATCTCTTGTCTAATTATTTCTCTAAAAGAGCTCTTTGTTAATTCTAAGACTGTCGTCATTAGCGATTATTGGGCTCAACGTCGAGTTTTCAAGTTTCTCTCTGATCGACGTGTTGTTAGAGTTAGTAGGTGAGACCATGCTTTGACTCAAAGCCGAACTCTGATGGCGTTTATTGCGGGTAGTGAGTGACGTTTGTATCGACCCCGGTGATTGAGATTTGTTTGGAATCATCGTCAGGTGAACTTATAGGGCTATCGGTTCGCGATGATCGTACCGGTGTCTCTGTTGTAAAACCTACTTGTTGGTATACTTTTTTGTTAGGTTTTAATGGCATTTATAATGTCAATAAAAGATATTCTAAGTTCAAATTGTACTTGTAGCTTTATGTGTTTTTTGAATAGCAACCATCGTACAACGTTTACTAGTTTTTTTATTTCGCTATTACCCCAGTAAATATTTAGGAACTTGATTCTTCAGACCACAATTACAACACGTTATCAGCACGAAGCTCTGTATATTTTATCTACGATCGAAATTAAAAGGAGATTGGTGGTAAAATTGAAGATAGTTAACATGTCGTCTGCAGTTTCTGGTATGTCACTAAATGCTATTCCGATGCTTTGTAATAGAGAAGGATTCACTGTGTGGAAATTTAAAATGCGAATGTTGTTAATCCATGAAGGATTGTGGGAAACTGTAAGCGTAGTCGAAGGGAATAAGACGCCCGACGATGTACGAAAGGATGAAAAGGCTCTCTCTAAAATATGCCTTACCGTGGATGGTGCTGCTATTTCGATTGTTCGACCAGCTAAGACCGCAAAAGAAGCGTGGGATGCTCTTATGAAATCCTACGAGGATCGAAGTTTGGGTCGTAAACTATCGTTGGAACGGAAGTTATACAGGTACTCCTTATCTGATTTTTCTGATTTAGAAGCTTACTTAACGGCAATAACTACAACAGCACTAGAGCTGGCCTATATTGGCAAAACCATAGAAGATAGTTCTTTAGCAGCTATTATATTGGGAGGTTTAACGTCTCGCTACGAGCCCATGATAATGGCGCTTGAGAATGGGAGCGTTGAAGTCACAACAGATTTAGTGAGGACTAAGTTGTTGAGCGAAATGACGAAGGAGACTAAAGATGATGTGGCTGCGTTGCATACTAACAAACAGGTTATTTGCTTTCGGTGTAAGAAGCCAGGGCACAAGAGTCCTAATTGTCCTCTCAAAAAGAAGGAGAAAAAGGCAAAGGCGAGCTGCCTTACAGAAATTTGTTCTAAAGATAAGGGACTTACTGCTTCTAGTTCAGGAAATATGGATGCATGTGTCACGGAATTGGTTTTGGATGGTGTCACGCAACTGGCTTTGTCTGCACCAAGGGTTCAGATACCTGAGAAGTGGATTATCGACTCTGGTGCGTCTACTCACATGACTTTACATGCTAAATGGTTTAATAGTTACCGACCCTGTGATGGGAAGATAACTATAGCAAATAGTAAAAGTTTGCCGGCTGTGGGTTTAGGAGATGTTTCTATTGACACAAAAACCGATATCAAGAAGATTTTTAATGTTGTACATGTTCCTGGCCTAGATTGTAATTTACTCTCAGTCAAAAGGGCAGTGGAGAAAGGTTTCTCGATTGTTTTTGATACGAATGGCTGTAATTTTTATAATTTTAATGATGTTTCTTTTAAAAGTGATCCTGTTTTACATGGTTCTATTTGTGGTGGATTGTACACTTTAGATTGTACAGTAAAACCACAAGGTTTTTCAGCTTATAATGTTCACACTAATTTGTCCCAGTTTCAGCTTTGGCATAAGCGTCTAGGACATCTCTGCCGTATTGGTATGGATCTACTCAAAAAGGGTCTAGCTGTTGGTGTTGAGTATACTGAGGTTGACAAAGAACCATGTGTACCTTGTGTAAAGGGTAAGCAGGCTCGGAAGCCTTTCAAAAGGATAAAGTACAAGAAGGCTTCGTCACCATTAGAATTGGTCCATACGGACGTTTGTGGTCCCGTGACCACTGAATCTTTTAAAGGTAATAAATATTTTATTATTTTTGTAGATGATTATACACGTTTTATATCACTTTATTGTATGTCATCTAAGACAGAAGTTCAGAAGTATTTTTGTGCATTCCAAGCACTTGTTGAGAGACAGACTGGCAATAAGATTCGAACCCTTCGGTCAGACAATGGTACTGAGTATGTCAACAAGGAGCTGACAGACTATTTGCAGGCTCAAGGGATTCGACATGAAATGTCTGTACCATACAGCCCTCAACAAAATGGGGTAAGTGAACGTTGCAATCGTAGTATTGTGGAGAAGGCCCGTTCCTTGCTGGCACAAAGCTCTCTGTCAAAAGCTTTTTGGCAGGACGCTGTTGAGACTAGTGTTTATTTAAAGAATAGGTCACCTCATCGTGCACTTGATGGTAAGACGCCATATGAAATGTGGTGTGATAGTAAACCCGACCTGTCTCATTTAAGGGTGTTTGGTTGCCGAGTTTTAGTTCACGTGCCTTCATGCCAGAGACCGAAGCTGGACATGAAAACTTCTGAACATATCTTCGTTGGATATTCAGACGATCCAAGGAGTTATTATTTCCGTAGCGCGGAAAACCCTCGGAGGTTGATTAAGTCACGAGATATTACGTTCTTTGAAAATAATTTTTCAGGATTGAAGGATAATTCTGTTCAGCCTGAAGTTGTCGTGAGCCCTAATGTCATTAATCTTTTTTCACAAACTTCTTCAGATACCACATCGCCACAGATTTCTGTCTCATCTGCTTCTACTTCTTCACCTACTTCAGAAGGTGTAGACATGGAGGTAGAGCAAGTTGCCGATTTTGTGGACGCGACTGATGAAGCTGGTGGGGTTGGTGACACGGAGTCTCTACATTCGGGTGAACAACGTGATCTGTCCCTGGTTCCTTCACATGAACCCAACGGTGTTTGTCCTGTGAGAAGGTATCCTGAAAGAGTACGTAAACCTCCAGATTATTATTCATACGGCACTCACGGTGTTGATTTATTGTGTGATGAACCGAAAAGTTATCGTGAAGCTATTAATAGAAATGATAAAGATAACTGGATGTCCGCAATGAAGAATGAGTACAATGCCTTATTGAATAAGCAGACTTGGACATTAGTGGATAAACCAAATAAAAAGGTTATTCCATGTAAATGGGTGTTCAAGATAAAGAGGGACGCGAACGGTGGAATAGTCAAGTATAAGGCTCGACTAGTTGCGAAAGGTTTTAGTCAAGTTTGGGGGACTGACTATAACGAGACTTTTGCCCCTGTGGTTCGAAATTCATCTCTGCGTACCCTTTTAGCGTTGGCGGCAGAAATGGATTTAAAGATCCAACACATGGATGTTGATACCGCATTCCTCAATGGGGACTTAGAGGAGGAGGTGTACATGCAACAGCCCGAGGGATTTGCTGAGAACGGGGCAGAAGGTAAAGTCTGTTTGCTCAGAAAATCCATTTATGGTTTGAAGCAGGCAGCTCGAGCCTGGAATATCAAGTTGCATCAAATTCTATCGAATATTGGCTTTGCACGAACATCTGCGGAATCATGTGTTTACTTGAAAAAGTTTGGTAATGAAACCATAATACTTGCAGTCTATGTTGACGATCTAATTGTTTTTTACAAAGAAAAAAGTTTATTTGACGCTGTCAAAAATGACTTGGAAAAGTTTTTCTCACTAAAAGATTTGGGTGTATTGTCGTATTGTTTAGGGTTAAATATTAACCGTGTTGACGATAAAATTGTGGTCAGTCAGAAGACCTATATCCAGGCAGTGTTGGAGCGGTTTAATATGCGAGATTGCAAGGAGATGTATACACCTTTGGAGAATAACAAGTTGGAAAAAGGTAATCCAACATCTCTTGGTGAATATCCTTACCAAAACATGATAGGATGTCTCATGTACCTAGCTATGAATACGAGACCCGATATAGCTTATGCCACAAGCTATTTAAGCCAGTTTAATAACTGTTATGATAAGAGCATTGGTTGGCAGCTAAAAGGGTGCTACAGTATTTAAAAGGTACTATGGATTACTGTATTACTTACAGGAAAGTCGGTAGCCGGCTGTGTGGATACACGGAAGCTGACTGGGCGAACTGTGTACATGACCGTCGATCGTACACTGGTTACTACTTCACGCTAGCAGGTGGACCTATTAGCTGGGAGTGTAAGAAGCAGCCGACGGTAGCCTTATCGTCTACAGAAGCTGAGTATATGTCCTTGACCAGTGCTGCAAAGGAGGCTATTTTCCTCAGACGGTTAGTATGTGACATTACTGTTTTTGCTGACAGGGTGTTGCTATACAACGATAGTCAAAGTGCACAAAAACTTGTGCTCAATCCAATCCACCACAATAGAACCAAACACATTGATACGAGATATCATTTTATTCGTGAAAAGGTTACTGAGGGTCTTATAGATATAAAGTACCTACGGATAAAATGACAGCTGATGTTTTAACCAAGCCCTTAAGGCGCATAGCTCATCTTAGGTGCGTTGTTAATATGGGTTTAGTGATAAATAGGTAGAATAATTTTCTATTTATTTATTTTTCGTCAGTGTAAGTTTTGTATTTCTGTTTAGTCTGGTAGTAATGTTTAATTCTTTTCTATTGTGTTTAGCATTACTACTTTATCTTTTTATTTCCATTAAGGGCGGATGTTGTAAAACCTACTTGTTGGTATACTTTTTTGTTAGGTTTTAATGGCATTTATAATGTCAATAAAAGATATTCTAAGTTCAAATTGTACTTGTAGCTTTATGTGTTTTTTGAATAGCAACCATCGTACAACGTTTACTAGTTTTTTTATTTCGCTATTACCCCAGTAAATATTTAGGAACTTGATTCTTCAGACCACAATTACAACAGTCTCGGTGTTGTTGGTTTTCGGTAACTTGCTTATACAAACTTGGCATTTCCATATCGCTTTGTCCGACACTTTCATTGCTTTAAATCCCTTGGCAGTAGTACTGGAACAGAGTAGATCGTACCTCGATTTACAATTTGAACATTGCAGGTATTCTTTCCCTTTTAGTACGCTTGTACAACCGGCAGTTGTTTTTATTACTTGCCGTTGCCATGATTGTTTTCGAAGGAACAAGTTTTTAAAGTCTTATATGAATACAAAAATTAATGCACGTAGCTGGGATCGAACTCGAGTCACTTTCGCTCCCCGTAGATGTAGCTATGTAAACCGTTACGCCAATTGAACAACAATAATAATTGCGAGTTTTGCGTTCATGTGTTACTGGAGAATTTTGTCAATAAAGACGGTATGATTTTTAGATCATTTATGACGGTCATTCGAGACAAATTCTTAACGTGTTTTATAAAGGTTTTTTTTTTACTGTTTCTCACTTTTCTTGCCGTAATTTATTGCGTCCGTACACTGTTTATGTCCTGGTCGGTATTTAGAGCACTGTTAGTTGTAAGTATCATTTTAAATTTTGACAGTTCACTGAGTAATTGTTTCGATATTGGTTTTGAGTTTTTTATACATTTTAGGCACTTAAGTCTTGGATAACACTTTCACTTGTTTAGTGTCCTTGTAGCTTCACTTTGATGATAGAATTATGCAATTTTTTACGTAAATTTATTTTTAATCACTTATTGAATACAAAGCAGTTATTTGACAAGTGTTCACCTAGTGGCGCCATCATTTATTTCTGATTATGATGGTTAGTGATTGTGACTGTGATAGTTATGGTGATTGTGATAACGATGATAGTGATTGTGATAGTGACGATGATTGTGATGGTCATAGCGATGGTGATGGTTATTGTAATGGTGATAGTGATGGTGATTGTGATAGTGATTGTGATAGTGGCGGTGATTGTGATGGTGATAGCGATGGTGGCGGTTATTGTGATGGTGATAGTGATGGTGATTGTGATAGTGATTGTGAAAGTGATGGTGATTGTGACACTGATGGTGATTGTGATAATGATGATGATTGTGATAATGATTATGATGATTGGATAACGATAATGATGATTGTGATAACGAGGATGTAGATTGTGATGATGGTGATTGTGATTGTGATAGTGATGGTGATTGTGATTATGATTGTGATGGTGATTGTGATAATGATGGTGGTTGTGATAGTGATGGTGATTGTAATGGTGATTGTGATAATGATAGTGATTGTGATAGTGATGGTGATTGTGATAATGATTGATAATAATGGTGGTTGTGATGATAATAATTGTCATGATTATGAAATTTGGCACATAGATAGTTCATAACCTGGATTAACATGTAGGACACTATTTATCCTTTTATCCAGTGGGATGGTTACCGAACTTTACGCGGGCGAAGCCGCGGGCACCAGCTAGTATAATATAAATAACTAGTATTTGCGTGTTGCGCGAGGTGCAAGCACCTCCCGTGCTTGTTGTGTGTATCGTTCACTTTTAAAACCCTTAAAAATTAAGAGCATCCCTAGTAAGGAATTCCGTGAAGTTATGTACCTCAAGGTAGTGTATTGGGGCCTCCGTTGTTCATTCTGTGTATAAATGACTTGCCTAAAGTAACTGAACAACACACAAAACACACACACAAGTGTCATAACACTTTGCTGACGATTGTACTATTGCAATACCTTGTATTGTGTAATCGTTTTTTTTTTTTGTGGTTATTAATGTGTGTTCTCCTAACATATAAAAAAAATAAACAAAAGAAGTTCGGGCGCCGTGGAGATGCACACAGTAGTTAAAATGGAATTAGCCAGATAGTCAAGTCGTAGAAATCAAACCATTAATCGCAAGGGGAGTAGCTGAAAACTAGGTCAATGAAACAACGAAAATCGCCTTGCACATTTCCTGTTTATTAGCCAGTAGCTTACGTTAAATTTCTTACTGCAAAAACCACGTATATATAGGTTAAACTATTTTCATCATTTCTATCATTATCATTGCATCTTATATAAAGTTTACGAATTTAAGTCATCAGCAGGACTGAACCAAAATAAAGAAAGGTGTTAAGTACTCACTTGGTGCAATACAAGATGGCTGCCCAGTTGCTGCACTTCACTTGAGACGTTTGATTTTGGCGGTAAATACAAATTTCACACTGTAATTGTCTTTGCTACTTTCCTACCTATATTTACTTAGATAATGTAATACACCACATGCCTTCCCCCATTATGTTTATTAAAGTTTACTAATAATTTAACTAACTATCTAATATTTACATTATTTTTATATTCGTTTTATTTTAGTTGTTTTGTAAACTATCCCCCTCGTATGTTACCACTGCATTTGCTGGTATGCCTAGTAGATCATGCATTTCGTTGTTAGGCCCTGGAGCTTCATTCGAATCACGTCGTCTCAGTTGGTTCACTTCTTGTAACTATTGGTCCATCTAATATCTTTACTAGGAACCGAACAGGACCTTTGATCCTAAAAATCTCTCCTTTAACCCACTTCTCCCCTCTTGAATAGTTGCGTAGCCATACTTTGTCTTGGAGTCTAAATGCTCTTACTGGTACTTCCATGTTGCTTTCAATTTGTCTATCAGCAATCGGTTTACAAGAGAAAGGATGTATCATGTCAAAACGTGATCTGAATCGACGTTTATTCAGCATTTCTGCTGGTGATTTGCCCGTAACAGAGCTTGGAGCTACCCTCAAGCCAAACAAAAGACGTGGTAGAATTATATCAATATCTGTCCCAGACAAACTTTGCAATTTCCTTTTGATAGTTTGCACAAATCTTTCAGCTTGGCCATTCGAGGATGGGGAATACGGTGGTGTCAGTATATGTTTAATGCCATTACATTTCATGATTTTTTTGAATTCTTCTGAAGTAAAAGCTGTTCCATTATCTGATACTAGCACTTCTGGCAAACCTTGTTCAGCAAAAAATTGTCTCAATGCTTTAATTGCACATTCACTTGATGTTGATCTCACAATTTTTACTTCTGGCCATTTGGAATACGGATCTACAACAATTAAATACATCCTTCGATCTACTGGTCCAGCAAAATCGATATGTAAGCGTTGCCATGGGTTTGAAGGCGTGATCCAAGAATGTGCTGTGCTACTTGGCATGTTCCTATTTACTTGACAACTGTCACAATTTGCTACTAATGCTTCAATCTCATGATCCAACCCTGGCCACCAGAAATAGCTTCTTGCTATTGATTTCGATATCACTATACCATCAAGAGTTTCATGTAAAGCCTATAGCATATACTCTCGCATTGGTGGCGGTATAACTACTCGAGTGCCCCATATTATGCAGTCATTTGTAACAGATAGCTCTTTTCTCTTCAACCAGTATAATTTTAAATTACTTTCTGTTACAGTATGAGGCCATCCATGTAATATCCAGAATCTCACTTTCGATAGAATTTCATCTCGCCCAGTCTCTTCTGCAATATCTTTTGCTGAATACTGCACTGCACTCGGTGTTTCTGACAATAATAAAATGTCTTCCACATCTTCACTATTTTGTTCCACCTCTTCATTTTCTATTGGCCATCTACTGAGAGCATCCGCATTGCCAATACTAGTACCACATTTATATTTCAACTCATAATCATGTGAGTTTAACTTCAATGCCCATCTCATCATTCTCGGAGACAAAACTTTTGGAATAGCTTTATTAGGGCTAAAAATCCCAAGTAATGGCTTATGATCTGTATATATTACTATATGCCTTCCGTACACATACTGATTGAATTTATCCAAACCAAATATGATAGATGCTGCTTCTTTATCAATTTGAGCATAGTTACGTTCTGACTTTGATAAAGTCCTAGATCCCATTGCAATAGGCTTTTCGGATCCATCATCCATGGTATGATAAAACGGCTCCTACCCCATATTCTGAAGCATCACATGTTAATGTAACCTTTCTGCTATTATCAAAGTGTACTAATGTGTGTTTACGTGATAATAAGGCTTTGGCCTTTTGAAATGCTTCTGCTTCTACCTTTCCCCACTTCCATAAGGCACTCTTATCTAGAAGTCTATATAAAGGCCCTAATAACTTAGCTTTGTCCTTCATAAACCTGTCATAAAAATTCAACAATCCTAAAAAAGCTTGCAACTCTTTAACATTCCTAGGACAACTAGCATTTGCAATTAATCTGATTTTTTGATCACTTGGATGAATACCGTGTCTACTTCTAATTGTCCACCACATATCCTAGGAATTCAACTTTATTTGTTGCAAACTCACACTTTTTCCGATTCAGCCTTAGTCCCACAACTCGAAAACACATTAATACCTTTTCCAGTCTTTCGTTATGCTGTCTCTCATTACCACTTATTAAGATATCGTCGAGCAGGACAGTTACTCCTTTAATGCCTGCCAATGTTGTTGACATAACCCTTTGAAATATACCTGGGCATGCCTTTAAACAATAAGGTAATCTCTTCATTTTATATAAACTCTTTAATGTATTAATAGTCAAATGCATACCTGTTTCATCCGAGACTCAATTGTGTGTACGCCTCTTTCAGATCTAATTTTGTAAAAATGACTCCACCTGCCACCTCTGATAAACACTCGTTAATTGTTGGTTGAGGGTAGGTATCCGTTTCAGAAGCCGAATTCACAGTCAATCTGTAGTCTCCACACAACCGAATGCTCCCGTCACGTTTAACTACTGGCACTACAGGTGTAGCCCAGCTTGAATATGATATTGGTTCCAGTACTCCAACTCTATCTATTTCTTCACAAACTCTATCTCTTATCGCAAATGGTACCGGTCTCTTTCTCATGAATATTGGCTGTATATCTTTCTTGCACTTGATTACCACTTCAGGTCCTTTGTATTCCCCAAGTCCTTCAAAAATTTCTTTATTTTTTTCTAGCAATCCATTCAGAGATTCATCCATACTTTGTGAGGAATTTATGTAATTTACACCTTCAACTGATATTCCCAGAGGCTTAAACCAGTTTCTGCCAAAGAGGTTACCTCGCCCCTGTCCAATAATTATTTGCAAGTAACCTTTGAAGTTTTTATGTTCAATAAAAACATTGGTCTTGCCATGCACCTTAACCTTAGCATCAGTCCATGTGTGTAAGTTTCATTTACACTCACGTAACTGCACTCCATTGGGCCAAACTAATTCTGCTTGCTCACGTGACATAATGGTATAAGAACACCCTGAATCAACCTCAAACTTGACTAACTTCTTGTTCATAAATAGCTCTGTAAATATTGCTGGTTCACGATGTTCACCTCCACGATAAAATTTCTGGGACTAATAATAGATTCTAAATTAAATTTGAAACCTCAAATAGAGGCACTTAGTAAGAAATTGTGTAGTGCAGCCTACGCTCTGCAACAGCTTGCTGTGGTTCTCAACACAGATGCGCTAATTACTGCTTACTATGGATTAGCCAAATCAATTCTTAGATATGGAGTCATCTTTTGGGGGAATAGCACGGACAATGGAATAGCGTTTCGGGCACAGAAAAGGTGCATTAAATCGATGTTTAGACTGCAAACAACGGACAGCTGTAAATCGTATTTTATAAAACATAAGATATTGACATTGCCCTCTTTATATATCCTGGAAACAGTTATGTTCATTAAATCAAATTTTCATTTATTTCAGCTATTGTCTGATGCTGTATGTGATGTGATATTGAGTCTATATTTATTCTGCAAAAAAGAGCCATCAGAGCCATTTATAATCTTCGTAGGCGCGATTCTCTAAGGGAACTGTTTAAGGATATTGGCATCATGACGGTACATTGTCAGTACATCTACGAAAACATAATGTACGTCAGAAAAAATCTGCATCTTTTTGGTAAAAGAGGTGATAGACATAATTACAGTACTAGAAATAAGGACCAACTAGTTCAGCCAGGCTTCAGACTCGCTAAAGTGGACTCATCTTTCATGGGGTACTGTTTGAGATGCTATAATAAAATTCCACAAAGTATTCTTGAACTGAATGAGACGAAATTTAAAACATGCATCAAACGCACACTATGTAAGCAAGCTTATTACAAGTTGGGCGATTATATCGCTTATAAAAATGCGTGGCTCAATGCTGGTCCTGCTCCACATGGACAGGGGCGCATAAATTGATAGTATTAAATAGAATTGTTGGAGCTGCTGAAGATTGTACAACTGTCTTTGCATTGTATAGAATCAGTCTCTAGTATTATATAATCGCATAGCCCATATTGTGTGAGTACTATGTACTAGAAAGCTATCATTCACTGAAATCCTACGTCTTTTCTTGACTTGAATGTGCCCTGGCGGTTGAGAGTATGTCACGCTCACTCTAATGTCTCGCTGATGGTGGCGCGTGTGTCGGATCATTCAGTACCCTTCAAAATGGTTGAGTTGAATGGTGCTGATCCATGCGTCATGTTCGTGAACGGGCGCTGTCAGTTGTGACTGGTCATCTCTTAGTTGCCATGGCTTATTAGTATGTTTATTTCTGAATTGTATTTTTTGTTTTTACTATGGACACTTTTAACGTGCACATCTTGCTACATTGTTCTCACATAATATACCATCTCAACATGAATGATGTAACCAAGATTTTGTAACAATATTTTGATTTAAAAGAGTGTCCATGGAGTTTCTTGCCCGTTCTTCTCCATAGAGATCTACGCTAGGGAATGGGCATCTACAGTACTTTCACAGTTTTTATGTCTTGTGACTGGGACTGTAGCTACATTTAATTTACATCTTTGTTTCGACAATTCAAAAGTACCTGTAACTGGCCTACTTGAAATAAATGCTTTGATTTTGATTTTGATTTTGCTGTCCCTAGGAATAGACGTGATAATTTCAAAATCTGTGTTCATGGCGCTAAAACAACTCTTATGCGTAAGAGTATATTTTGCATGGCTCCTACCATTTTTAATAAATTGCCCAAATCGTGGAGAACATTAAATAAATCTGCTCTTAAAAATAAATTGAAGAGTTTACTTACTGAAAGAGCATATTACAGTATAGCAGAATTTATGAAAGAGGACAAGTTTCTTCGTTCTTGAGATGACAATGTTGTATTTTTGACATGTTATTGTAATTTGTTGTTTTATAATTTGGTATTGACATTTTAATGACAGTATTATATATGTGGCATTTTATTGTATTCATATTTTTATTGACTAATGTATTTAATGACTACTTTGACATTTAATTTTATCTAAATAATATAGTTGCTGAATTGTAATGATACATAATCGGACCGAATGAGAGTCTTAAGTGCAGAAAATGGAGTCCCTACTCTACTCTACTCTACTAATGATACCTAATCTTTAACGAATAATGATGATTTAATAAGTACCTCATTTCAGCCGAAAAACGTCCACTGTTGGACATAGGCCTCCCCCAAGTGTCGCCACACTGACCGGTCCCGTGCGACTCGCATCCAACGAATTCCCGCAACCTTCACCAGGTCGTCGGTCCACCTAGTGGGAGGTCTTCCAACGCAACGTCTTCCGGTTCGCGGTCGCCACTCCAGATCTTTTCGGCCCCATCGGTCATCCGTTCTGCCAGCAATGTGCCCTGCCCACTGCCACTTAAGTTTGGCTATTCTTCGGGCGTCTTCATTTCTGATTCGATCACGCAAAGAAACTCCGAGCATAGCCCTCTCCATTGCCCTTTGGGTGACTTTAAGCCTTCTGATAAGGCCCATTGTGAGCGACCACGTTTCGGTCCCGTATGTAAACACTGGCAACACACACTGGTCATAGAGTTTCGTCTTGAGACACTGCGGTAAGTTGGACGAGAAGATACCGCGCAGCTTCCCGAACGCTGCCCAGCCGAGTCGGATTCGACGATTGACCTCTTTCTCCAAGTTACACCTACCTAACTAGACCGTTTGTCCAAGGTACACATAATTGTTCACAGCTTCGAGTGTAGTGTCTCCGATTTTAATAGGAGTGGGTGTTACATGGGCATTCAACATGTCCTGAAGTCAGACTGACATGGTGGCGTTTTTGTACAAACACTTCAACACCTCGATGTAACGATAGTCGATTTGGCACCGTTGGAGAAACTGCAGTACAGCCCAGGTCTCGATCGAATCGAAGGCTTTCTCGTAGTCCACAAACGCTAAACAGAGAGGCAGGTTATACTATTCGGTCTTCTGTATAACCTGCCGCAGCGTATGTATGTGGTCCACGGTGCTAAAGCCTTTTCGGAAACCGGCTTGTTCGGGAGGCTGAAAATTGTCAAACCTGCGCGCGAGACGATTCGTGATGACTCTTGAAAACAACTTGTAGACATGGCTTAGAAGTGAGATGGGCCTATAATTCTTCTGACGGGCATTGTCACCCTTCTTGAAGAAGAGTACCACCACACCCCTGCACCATGCCTGTGGCGTTTTTCCCTCGAGTATGACGGAATTAAACAGCTTCTGAAGGGCCTTAAGTACCGGTTTTCCACCCGCCTTCAGGAGTTTGGCCGTAATTCCGTCATCACCCGGTGCCTTGTTGTTTTAAGCTAATGATAAATGATAAATGATGTTTATTTTGCAAGTAGGTTTTTACAATCACTTTTACACGTCATTTTTTTAAAACTAGATGGGGCCGGTGTTTCGTACCTGACTACTCTGAGAAGAAACAAACTCAGAGGTCATAGTCTCTTTTGAAGTCCAGACATAAATTTGTTCATTTCACATGAGGACTATGCAGATTAGTGTCTGAGATGGTCTTTTGAAGAAAGAACCACACAGATTTGAGTGGACCTTTCCAGTCAGTGCAAACATTTGTCAGTTATCGTGTAGCTCGACTTATAACTCAAGGAGCTCAACGAAACGACGAACTAAAGAAAGGACATTTGGGTAGGTCGCTTATAGTACTCAAACTGCCAGACAGTTGTGGGAAAAAAAGAAAACAAACATAAAATATATAAAAATGAAACCCACATTCACAATAATCAAATAAAATTAATAATAATTTACAAAATCAATGTCAATTAAAATCACAAAAATCATATGTCAATAATAATAAAAAAGTAAGATACGTAAATATTCCTGTCAAATCAGTAGGTAAATGTAACATAAAATAAAATAAAAAGTACAAAATAATAAAATACTGAAATAAGTATTCATGTCAAATCATTCAATGTCAGAGTGTATAAAAGAAAGGAATTAATAATAAACAAGCGAAGTCCGAAATTTCGACATTCACAGAGCAAATTTCATTTGAGCAGCTTAATCCCAAGCCTTTTTATCTTCGAGATAGTTATTAACATAATAGTAGGCTTTCAGGCACAGCTTCCGTTTTATAAACGATATGAATTTATTTAGGCTTAGTGCTTGAATTTAGGCTTAGTGCTTGAATTTAGGCTTAGTGCTTGAATGTTTGTTCCTCGTATTTTTGTTGTGGATATCACTGTATTTTTTAAACAAATTAATATTTTTGTGTGCGTACAAAAGGTTTTCATAAATAAACTGAAAAGGAACAGTAAGAATATTAATCTCTTTAAATTTTTCTCTGAGGGAGTATCTGGGACTTAATTTATAAATTGAACGAATTGCCCTTTTTTGCAAAACAAATATTGTCTGAATATCGGCAGCATTGCCCCACAAGAGAATACCGTACGACATCACGCTATGAAAATAACTAAAGTAAACTAAACGGGCTGTCTCTAAATCAGTTAACTCACGAATTCTTCTAACGGCGTATGCTGCAGAGCTAAGTTTTTTCGACAATTTGTCTATATGCGGGCCCCACTGAAGGTTGGCATCCAAAGTTATGCCTAGGAACACTGTGCTATCTTCCGGTTTCAACTCTTCATTCTTAATTAGTACAGTGGTTTCCACTTGTCTTACATGGGGTATCGTAAACTTAATACATTTAGTTTTTTTCTCATTTAGGAGTAAATTACTAACATTAAACCAATTAACGATTTTTGCCAGGGCGCTATTAACAGCATCCGTAACTAACTGCTGACGTTTGAGTTTAAATAAAAGAGAAGTGTCGTCTGCAAACAATACTATGTCATGATTATCCTTTATGAGGTAAGGCAGGTCATTTATGTAAATAAGAAACAAAAATGGGCCGAGAATTGAGCCCTGGGGTACCCCCATTCTTACAAGGGAACCGGGAGATCTATTCCCATTAACATCAACTCTCTGAATCCTATCACTCAAATATAGTAAGAAATAGAAAGAAGATCCAGAGAGGTGTTACGGATTCCGTAGTGGTGTAGTTTCCTGATTAATGTTTCATGAAGAACGCAATCGAAAGCCTTAGACAAATCGCAAAAGATGCCCAAAGCATCGCATTTGTCCTCCCAGGCATTATAAATGTGCCCTAAAAGTTCAACACCGGCATCGGTAGTTGAACGACCCCTTGTATCCGAACTGTTTATTATGCAATAACTTATGTTTATTAAAAAATCTTTGCATTTGGTCTAAAATATGTTTTTCAAATTTTTACTAAATGTGGGTAGTACTGAAATGGGTCTATAATTAGTGGGGTCTGATGTACTACCCGATTTAAACAATGGTATTATTTTACTATTTTTCATTAGATCAGGAAACTCACCGCGGTCAATCCAATCGTTAAATATTACAGCTAAAGAAGGAGCTACAATGTTTATAATGGACTTAGCAACGTCCACAGAATGAACCCATAGATCGGCGGTCTTTTTAACATTTAAGGTGTGAAAAGTTTTAATTATATCTTTACAAGTGACATATTGAAAATTAAATTCTGAATCACAGACTGAAACGTTTTCCCTTAGTAAAGACTTGGCAGCAGCAGGTGACGAGTTTAGCGATTTAGTAGTCGATACGGGAATATCCGCAAATAAATTTTCAAAGGCTGTGGCAACTTGAGTGTCTGAATTTAAAATTGTATCGCCAATAGCAAGGCTGTAGTCACTATTTCGGTTGCAAGACCTTCCCGTTTCGCTATTAATAATGTTCCATGTCATTTTAATTACATTACTACTGTTTTTAATTTTTGAACTCAAGTAACGTGACTTTGCTATAAAACAAACATTTTTAAATATTTTAGAATAATTCTTAACATACAAATTAAATTCTACAGTGTTTTTATAGGTCCGCTCTGCATACAGCTCTTAGTCGTTTTCGACTCTTATGAATACCAATAGTGGCCCAGTCGTTGAAGGAAGCGTTACTATTATCCGAGATTGACTTAGGAATAAACGTGGTATTAAATTGTGTGCAATACATACTGAAAAAATCGTTATATTGTTGATTTGGATCATCATTAACTGACAAAAGTGGTAGTTTAGATAAAAGTTTAGTTTTATAAGTTTCCAGGCGATTTTTACTTTTTGGATTAACAATGATATCTTTTTTAGTAACTGTCTTGTTTACATTTGGAATTGTGATCAATAGCCCACAGTGATCTGAATCTATTAAGTTAATAATTGCTTTTTGGGTGGGTATAATATCAGTGTAAATATTGTCCAGGCAAGTGGCACTAGTTAGGGTTATTTTGGTAGGCTCGAGAAATTTGTTTTCAAGATTGTATGACTGAAAGAGGCTTATAATTTTAGTACTTAACCCAGAATTTTCTAATAAATTTAGATTAAAATCACCACAAATGATTATTGACTTCTTAGAACTACAGATTTTATGCAACACTTCATCCTTTACCTTTTCAAAACAATCATACAACCCTGAAGGAGGTCTATACACACTTAATATAATAAACTGCTCCAATTCTATACATGCTATTTCAACTGTTCGCTCAACAGACAGGCTGACAATATCCGCCGCCATGTATAGCATTTACCCTGCTGAATGAACTACCAACTGGGTGATTACTAAAATTGAAAATTAATTGATGATATTTGAGCCAATGCTCCGTTACACAAAGAATATCTATATTGTTACAATTCAGGAAAAGTTCTACTTCTAATTCTTTGTTCAAAAATCCTTAAATTTTTTGATGAACCAGGTTAATACTATTGAAACTCTCAAAACATTCGCCTGATTTATTATCTGGCTTCCTTATAATATTGCAAGAGCTCGCCTCTGTTGTCGCAATTTCTAATTTAAATGATTGACTGATTCATTAATGATTTATTTATTTATTTATTAACTATGGAAGACTTACAGCTAAGATAAACAGATTAAAAAATAGTATGTGAGACTGACAGCCAATTAAAAGTCCTCACTTCTAAAAACTGATTTTAAAGATAAAGTGTGAACAACATAATACTGCTACAAAAAAAATACAGGATAACATTCAAGCTTAAACTAAACTAAATTCACATCTTATATTATGACACATTTAATACAATACCTAATAAAAGCCTGAACAAACAAAATCTTAATTAAAAAAACTAAGGCTCAGGCACTTTCTGGCTGAGGACACACTCGTTATGAAAGTATCAAAATCATGCTGCTTACACATGTTATTAAAGTTTCTACTTGCACGCACTATAAATGAATTTTGCCTGTAATTCGTAGAGGTAAATGGAACACGCAACGGCACGTTCCATCGTTTTGACCTTCCGGGAACGTTAAAATAAAATTTGGATAGGATAACGGAGTTATTAATAGAATTATTGAATATTTTAAATAATGAAACACAATCAGAAATTGCTCGCCGATTAGTTAAGGGTAATATATGATACTTCTTACAGAGGCTGAGGTAGTCTTCAGACCGGTAGGGCACTTTCTGATGATAACACAAATACTTGATGAACCTTTTTTGGATGCTCTCTATACGATCAATGTACTTGTGATAACATGGACTCCAAATTTCAGACGCGTATTCCAAGTGACTTCTAACAAAAGTACAGTAAAGAATTTTTAAAGTTTTGGCTTGACTGAAGCACTTGGAGAGCCGCATTATGAAGCCTAGTGCTTTAGATGCTTTAGCGACTATGGCGTTGACATGATGTTCAAACGTAAGCTTAGAATCGTGATATACCCCCAGATCTCAGATGCAGTTCGTTTTAGGTAGTGATTGATCACCCAAACTATACGATGAAGGTAAGATTGAGCGCTTTCGAGAATATGTTAGAACCGAACATTTAGCAGGGTTGAGATCAAGCTTACTTCCACGACAATAAGCCTCCAGACAACGTAAATCATCCTGAAGTGAAATCACGTCCACATGCGATGATATTTTGGCATAGATTTTCATATCGTCAGCAAAACACAACAGTTTGGATGAGGTCAAGCAAGAGTTGATGTCGTTTATATATAAAATGAAAAGTAATGGGCCTAGTAATGAACCCTGGGGGACTCCACTGGGGACAGGCACCCAACTAGACATGTAATTGCTTAATACTACTGCTTGGGATCTGTTCTCCAGATAAGAAGAAAACCATCTGAGTAAATCACCTCGTATTCCCATACTATATAACTTTGATAGTAAGATCTCATGGTCAATCCGATCGAAAGCCTTACTGTAATCCGTATAAACGACATCAACCTGCCCACCGTTATCCATGGCGTCAGTAATAAAATCATTGAGCAGAATTAAGTTAGTGACGGTAGACCTTCCCTTCAGAAAACCATGCTGGAAGGAACTGAACGAATTTTTAAGAGCACTGTACACCTGGTTATAAATGATCCTTTTCAAAGATTTTCGCCACAATACAGAGCTTGGATATCGGCCTGTAGTTAACAATTTCGGTTTTGGCCCCTTTTTTGTGAATAGGCGTTATGAAAGCCGATTTCCAAAGTTTAGGTACAACACAGGTGTTCAAGGATTTTCTGAACAGAAGCGAGATAGGTTGGGCAATCGAAGTCGAACACCGAACAAGAAATTTAGACGAAATATTATCCGGGCCAGCCGCTTTAGACGTATCCAGCTTGCGAAGCAAGTTAGAAACTTCATCAACGTTCACTTCAATGCTACTTATATCAGATAGGCTGATAGATTCAGTAAAAAGAGGGGGTGAAGAAATTCCACGACTAGGGTTCGTATCTAGAAATGTAGAATGAAAGTACGTAGAAAAGGCTTCGCATATTGTTTCTCCGGTACGCAACGCTTCGTTATTATAGTTTAAGGTGCTCGGAACTGCATTTGAGTTGTGACGTTTTTTAACAAAAGTCCACAAATATTTTGGGTTTTCTTTAATAGTTTTTTCGGTTAACTTCAAGTATTTTTCATAACATTGTGATTGTAATACCTTTACCCTTTCACGGAGAAGCCTAAATGTTGACCCATCAGCTATATTACCGTACGTCTTAAATTTTTTGAAATATTTGTATTTTTCTTTAATTGTTTTAATTAATGCCGAATTGTACCAAGTTGGATACGTTTTGTGACGCTGTAATTTTTGTGGAATGTATTTAGTGTGTAAATTGAGAATAACTTGATTGAAAAAGTTAACTGCTTCATCAATTGATCGTGCCGCAAACTCGGATTCCCAGTCAGTCGTGGAAATGTCTTTGTTGATAGACTCATAGTCGCTTTTGTCGAACAGATATTGTTTCCGTGGCGCGCACTCTAATAGAGGAGCATCAACGAAATCCATATTAATTAATAGTGCTGGATGGTAGGCGTCGATGGGAACCAACGGACTTGAACATTCAACCACATGGACTAATTTGTTTGAAAGTACTAAATCTAAAATTTTAGCGTACCTATTAAGAACACAATTGTATTGACCAAAATCTAGGGTACATAATTTGTCACTAAGTAAAACTTCGTCAGAACCGTTCGGGTTCGTTGGAACGAGCGATAGATTGTCGGATAGAATCCAGTTAATACCGCTCATGTTAAAATCACCGATGATGAGAAACGTATCAGAAGAGTTACTCTATATCTATTAACTATTTGGTTTAATTTTGTGAGGTAATTGCGAATTTAATTATGATCAAACTATTGGCAGAGTGATTTAATTGAGTATTGCATTGTTCAACAGAGGCAACTTGATCAGCCAAATTCTTGGCTGTAATAGAAAAAAAGTATGATAGCGACACAGCTACCTGTCTTTTCCAATAGTTTGAAAGATAGCACCTGTCTACAAGATATCTATCTTTTGTCAAATAAAAATTGTCACCAATATAATTCTTAATGTCAATCAAATTAAATACATTACTATTAAATGTCAGATAATGCAATGTTTTGTTAATATGATATCTAAAGTAATTTTCTTCCTGTGGCAAACTTTTACTATATGGAAATGTGAACATTACAATTTTTCTTAAACTCAAGTCACATAATGGTCTATATTATTGGAGTAATTCTCCTTTATTCACAGCTGTTTCAGAACCACCCTAATCTCGTACAGGCTGACGTCCCGGATGTCTTCGGTATAGTGTCGGGTCAGTCTAGCTCTTGGGTCGTTTGCTAGATCTACGACGGGTTAACTGGTTGACGTGTACAACTGCCCATAGAAGCTCTCGATCTCCCTCAGAAGCTCCGGTTTGGCGGATAAGATCCTGCCATCGTCGGTCTTCAGTTTCGTGAGCTGGCTCTGCCCAATAGCCAAATCTCTAGTAAATACCTTGGAGCCTTTGTTCCGCTCGATGGCGTCTTTAATATGCTCGGTATTAAAGCGGCGGAGGTCGCTCTTCAAGGATTTAGTGATCCGTCTATTGAGCTGCCGGTATTTCAACGCCTCGTCTGAAGACTGCAGAATCATCTCACGCCGCTCCTTCATGAGCTTGAGAGTTTGATCGGAGACTCTCTTGTTCTCAATTGGTTGTTCTGTTTTGGAACAACTATCGAGCTAGCGCGTATAATGGAGTTAACTGGGCGGCGCGCGTAATTCGAGTAATGTTATCGAAATGTTTATGTTACATCTTAAAGTAAACTAAATGTCCGGTTTCACTTCAAGAGTAATAATACAAGTAAAGGCACAGTTCTTTGGGCAACGGTATTCTTTGTGGTGAGATCGTGAGTGCATTCAATTAAAAAAAAAATGGAACAGTCAAAGAAAAAAAAAAAGGTTTAAATTGGAGTTAAGAAGAAAAGGTTAGTGATAACTGACAAGTTAGATTACGTACACAACTATACACAGTATAAGATGCAATAAGCTAAACTATGTACCTATGCCACATTACTTACATTACTACAAATTTCATTCTAGGATTTATACTGCGTCAACTTATTGCCGAGTCGGCTAAAATACTTGAAGATAAGTCGACGAAAACCAATATAAATATGTTAAAAAACGAGTTGACAATTTAGTACCATAGTTAAACTAGGGGTCACGATGGTCTAACTTTGGTATCATAGATAGTTCTAGGACTAGCGATAAACTTCGTTTTGTAATAACGTTTATACAAGTTCATGGTTTAAACCTAGTACTACATTCAGTCAAAAAAGTATCGGGAATGGATGATTTGTTTATGGTTCCAAATTCAAATTTTCGTTTTTTTTGTAGTTGTTAGATTGGCACAACTGTTTTCCATTTTGGCGCGGAGTTTGATTTGCTGTTGTTATTTATATTAAATACAGTGCTGGTTTTAGTAATATCATATATAGTGTGTATTGCGAATTTCATAATGGACAAAAATATCGAACAAAGAGTTTGTCTTAAATTTTGCATCGCCAATGGAATTTCGTGTTCGGAGTCACTGAAAATGTTACAGAAGGCTTACGGTGAATCGACTTTATCAAAAACTCGTGCTTATGAGTGGTTCAAAGCGTTCAAAAGCGGTCGAGATGTGATGGAAGATTTGCCTCGCTCTGGTAGGCCGTCAACGTCTGCAACTGAAGTTAACATCGCAAAAGTGAAGAAAATAGTGACTGAAAATCCCCATTCAACTCTGAGAGAGATAGCCGCCGAACTTTCTGTATCTCACGAGTCGATCCGTACCATTTTAACTAATCATTTGGGTATGAAACATGTTGCTGCTCGGCTAGTCCCAAAAGATCTGAATTTTCTCCAAAAACTCAATCGCATGAAAGTCGCTGAGGACATGCTAGAACGAGTCAGTTCGGACCCAACATTTATGGAACGCATTGTTACTGGTGACGAGACGTGGGTTTACGAGTTTGACATGCAAACTAGTCAACAAGCTTCGGAGTGGCGCCTTCCAACTGAACCGAAACCGAAAAAACCACGCCAAAGTCGATCAAAAGTCAAAGTCATGTTGACTGTTTTCTTTGACTATCGCGGTGTTGTGCACTCTGAATTCTTACCGGAAGGTCTAACGGTAAATAAAGAATATTATTTGAGCGTTATGCGGCGTTTAAGAGAGCAAATTCGACGAAAAAGGCCAGATTTGTGGAAAGAAAATTCTTGGATTTTGCACCACGACAATGCGCCTTCGCACAAGGCTATCATTGTGAACGAATTTTTGACCAAACACTCAACAAATACCATCCAGCAACCACCATATTCACCAGATATGGCTCCTGCTGACTTTTTCTTTTTCCTAAACTCAAATTACCACTTCGTGGCACCCGTTTTCAATCGATAGAAGACATAAAGGAGAATTCGCGGCGAGAACTGAACTCAATTCCGGAAGCAGCGTTTAAAAAATGTTTTGATAAATGGATTATTCGTTGGCGCAAGTGTATCGTTTCTAAAGGAGCATACTTTGAAGGTGATAAAATAAATTTGGATGAATAACAGACATTTTGTGTATTATTGATCTTTTCCCGGTACTTTCTTGACAGAGTAGTAAAGCCGGTACTTTTTTTAAGACTACGTTTTATAATAAGAGGGTAGAGGTCTAAGATGGCAGGCTTTTTACGAGGGCGGTTCGAAACACGCCGCGTCTTACACGTGTCAGTGTCACCAGTAGACTGTTCTACCCCCGGTACGCTTATTGGCGCCTGCTCCGCGGGTTGCGCGTTAAGAATCTCGGCGCCTGATTCGCTGCGCTTAACAACATCGCCAACCTCTCTACTGTGCCCGCAATCATCCGATTGGATGTGGCTGACAGTGCGGCCAACATTACTATCAACCTTATGGTCGTGGGGTTGCCGCGTTACAAAGTTCATATTATGACACAGTGGGCCAGAAACAATGTCAGCTACAGTTTTAATAATATTGTACTATCATATCCTACACTCTTCGTGTTTTTGAGGGCTAAAATGATGTCTGTAGGCAAGCTAGGAGCCATAAACATCGAATCCTTTCTGTTCAGGATATGAAATGATTAGTGACATTTGCCCCTGCTGCGATAATCGGTTTTATTTTGTATATCAAATTTCCAAAACAAAGTCCGTACCGACAAAGCACAATTATCGAAGAATTCAATAAATTTTACTTGTAATTGATTTATGCAATGGTTTTTTCCAAAAAATCCAATTTTCCACATTTTTTTTTGTCGTGGACACTAAAATGTAAACTTTACTTAGATACGTAGGTAGGTACCTACCTACAAAGAAAACAATCTTGTTGTCTCATTAATGTCTTGATGAACACATGTGTTTACATCTATTGATATTGAGTATAATAAATACCTAAAAAAAGTAAGAAGAAAGGTATGTAAGTAATTTGGAAAACAATTTATGTAGGCAGAACTAATTACAATTATTGAGTTTCCACTCGGACATAAGACCTGGGCCCGCATTCCCTCTCGCAGCGAGGAACCCTGTGTCCCAGCAGTGGGAGCATTATAGACTGATTATGCTGCTGCAATCGGACATAAACTGCGATGAATTTTCAAATAAGCATGCGCCGGCGCGGCGGCAGCGTCGTGAACTCTTGAGCGATCGCTGCAAGACCTGACCACCCGGGGAAAACTAAACATAATAAGCAATCTATGTATATTAGATACCTATAGAGCCATATGTTAGCATAACTAATTATCGATTCATTCATACCATAACATCATAGACAATAATCGAACACTATATTTAGTAAATCATTCGTTCATTTTAAGGTAGCAACACCGTTATGACAGTTGGTAAAAAATATTTGTTGCAACGGTCATTACTTTTGCGGATACAGACGTCGAAGGTTGTCTCGAGTTACAATCTAGTAGTTGTTGTGAACCAGAAAATAAATTATATACAGTGATTGAGAGCAGTCTATTTCTTACAATTCAGAAGTGTGCTAATAATTTATCCAAGTGCCTGATTGTGCGGTTTCCTGGACTCAAGGAATATGAAAGGTCAGAAATTAATGTCTTATTTTGCTGCCACATGATTATTTGTCTGCTTATAACTGTTATGACGATACAAAACGTATTGGGAAAGACTGCGTTTATCCCGTACGAACCAATTCGTGTGTATAGTGAAAAGAGTTTGTTTATCATCGGAAAATAAGTAATTGCGTAATTATATCAAGATTTATGGTGAAACTGTGTGCAAATAAAACAAAATTAATATCACAGTGAAGACGATTTTGTGGTCAACATTTTTTTTTATATCTACTAGTTAGATATAAAAAAAAATGTTGTCCACAAAATCGTCTTCACTTTGATATTAATTTTGTTGCTGTTGCCCGCGGCTTCGCCCGCGTAAAGTTCGGTAACCGTCCCACTGGATCATATTAAAGGGATAAATAGTGTCCTACGTGTTAATCCAGGATATGAACTATCTATGTGCCAAATTTCATAATCATCAATATCACCATCACTATCACAACCACCATCATTATCACAATCATCACAATCACCATCACTATCACAATCACCATCACAATCACTGTCACTGTCACCATCATGGTGACATTGTCATTGTAATCACAACCATTATCATCGTAATCACAATCATCATCACCACAATCTCCATCTTCCGTATCACAATCACAATCACCATCACTATCAAAGTCACAATCACTATCACCATCACAATAACTATCACCATCGCTATCACCATCACAATCACCGCCACTATCACAATCACCATCACAATCACTAACCACAATCACCATTATCGTTATCATAATAATTATTATCGTAATCACAATCACCATCATCGGTATCACACTCATTATCATGGTAATCATAATCATTATCATCGTAATCACAATCATGATCATCATTATCACAATCACAATCACCATCACATTCACCATCACTATCAGAATCACCATCACTATCACAATCACTATCACCATCACAATCACCATCACCATCGCTATCACCATCACTATCACAATCACAATCACCATCATCGTTAGCACAATCACTGTTATCATGATCACAATCATTATCATCGTAATCACAACCATGACCATCACAATCACCAACACCATCACAATCACTATGACAATCACCATAACAATCACAATCACCATCATCGTAATCACAATCATTATCACAATCATTTTCATCGTAATCACAAACCATTATCATCGTAATCACAATCATCATCATCACAATGTTCATCCTTGTTATCAAAATCATAATTATCGTTATCACACGCATCATCATAATTACCACAAACACCATCACTGTCACAATCACCATCAAAATCACAATCACTATCACAATCACTATCAATATCACAGTCACAATCACTATCACAATCACCGTCACTATCACAATCACTATCACAATCACGATTATCGTTATCACAATCCTCATCATCGTAATCACAATCATTATTATCGTAATCACAATCATCATCATTATCACAAACACCATCACTGTCACAATCACTATCACAATCACAATCACCATCACTATCACAGTCACAATCACTATAACCATCACAATCACCATCACCATCGCTATCACCATCACAATCACCGTCACTATCACTATCACCATCACCATCACAATCACCGTCACAATCATAATCAACATCATCGTTATCACAGTCATCATTATCGTTATCACAATCATCATTATCATTATCATGATCACCATCACTGTCACAATCACTATCACAATCACGATCACTATCACCATTACAATAACCATCACCATCGCTATCACCATCACAATCACCGTCACTATCACTATCACCATCACCATAACAATCACAATCACTATCACCATCACCATCACCATAGCAATCACAATCACTATCGACTTTATCACAATCACCATCATCGTTATCACAATCACCATAACTATCACAGTCACAATCACCTTCACAATCACCATCATATTCACCATCACTATCGCCTTCATAATAACCATCATATTCACCATCACTATCACCATCACCATCACTATCACCACCACCATCACTATCACAATCACTACCACGATCACCATATTATAAAAATAATTATCACAGTCACCATCACTATCACCATCACCGTCATTTTCACAATCACCATCGCAATCACAATCACAATCACCATCATCGTTATCACAATCACTATCATCATTATCACAATCATCATCATCGTAATCACAACCATTATCATCGTAATCACAATCATCATTATCTCAATATCCTTCCTCGTTATCAAAACCATCATTATCGTTATCACGCGCATCATCATCATTATCACAAACACCATCACTGTCACAATCACAATCACTATCACAAACACCATCACAATCACAATCACCATCATTGTTATCACAATCTCTATCACAAACACCATCACAATCACAATCACCATCATCGTTATCACAATCTCTATCATCATTATCACAATCATCATCATCGTAATCACAATCATCATAATCAGTATCATAATCATCATCATCGTTATCACAATCATCACAATAAATCAACAATAACCCTGTATAGAAGTAGAATCCGCCATCTTCTGGATCTCAAAATAAATGCTATTTTCGTAATCTGCACCCCTGATAACCTCGGTATCGACACCCATATTGATTTTTAGACTTCGACCCCATCGCTCCCCAACAGGGACTGAAGGCATTTCAGGTCCGCCACATTAAATCTTAAAAACGTTGTTTTTGTAATACACCCGACCCGATACACCATACAAACAATATCGATGTTGATTTTCAGACTTTGTTACCCCATTTCGCCCTTTTGGGGTTTGAATTCTGAAAAAACCTAAAACACAAATGTTAACTCATTTATCGATAGGAGTACTCCTGTGAAGTTTCGAATAAAACAGTCTTACCTAATCTTGTTTCCCCATATAAACTTTGGACTCCCGTTTCATCCCCTTAGGGGGTACATTTTGAAAAATCCTTTCTTATTGCACCCCTTAACCTTATAAAGAACGTATGTGCCAAATTTGGAATCTCTAGACTCAGCGGTTTGGGCAAAGCATTGACTTTTAGACTTTGTTACCCCATTTCCCCCTCTAAGGGGTTGAATTCTGAAAAAACCTGAAACTCATTTCTACTCATTTATCAATAGGAGTACTCCTGTGAAGTTTTTAATAAAATAGTCTAATTAATCTTGTTTCCCCATACAAACTTTACAGCCCCGTTTCACCCCCTTGGGGGGTGACTTAAAAAACCCTTTCTTAGTGTTCCCTTAGACCACTTCAGGAACATATGTGCCAAATTTGTGATATCTAGACTCAGCGGTTTAGGCTGTGCATTGATTTTTAGACTTTGTCACCCCATTTCCCCCTCTTAGGGGTTGAATTCTGAAAAACCCTGAAACCCGTTTCTACTCATTTATCAAAAGGAGCACTACTGTGAAGTTTCGAATAAAATAGTCAAACTAATCTTGTTTCCCCATACAATTTTTGGAGCCCCGTTTAACCCCTTTAGGGGGTGTATTTTGAAAAATCCTTTCTTAGTGCACCCCTAGACCACACAAGGAACCTACTTGCCAAATTTGAAATCTGTGGGCCCAGCGGTTTTGGCTGTGCGTTGATAGATGAGTCAGTCAGTCAGTCAGTTTCTTCTTTTATACATATATTTAGATGGTTGACGGTGTAAGTGTTATAATGTATTTGCTGATATCGTTAGTAGTCCTTGTCAACTGGCGATAACTGATATTATTAGTTATTAGTAGTATTAGTAGAGTAGTAATACCGTCATTGTTTGACTGAATAATTATTATCTTTTCTAAATTTTACTGGTTATTAATCTAAATCGTGCTATATTATATTTTCTTTGAATCACTCAAAACCGGTGTGTATCAATAATGGGCAATTCGAAACGGAGGCGACGTGAAAGTAGTGAAGACAATACGTCTGTAAATACAACCTCTAGCGACAGTGACGACCATCATCCTAGATCGCGACATAAAAAAAGACGTAATATTCGTAAACATAGCCATAGTTATAAAAGACATAGTAAGAGACAAGTGCGTTCTAAACGTCATGAGCAAGGGTGTTCTCTGAGAAGTGTCAACCGTGAATTAACTAAAACTTCTCCATTGCCAATTCCGAATCATTTAATCTAATCGGACATTTCTAGTGCGTTACATAATCAATCCGACCCTGTTCCAGCTAATAGTAGTAGTTCTACAGTGCACATTCCCACGGTCAATGAACCTATTAGTCATTTTACGACCCCCCCAGTTCCTAATTTCTGGGGTCAAAACAATTATCCTGTTTCTTTTAGTGTTGTACCCGAATTCGACCCAAGTGATAATAGTCAGACAATAGAAAACTGGATAAACAAGGTTAGTGAATGTGCGCAGATTTATTCCTGGAATTATCGTCAGATATGTCATTATGCACTTCCTAAATTGACTGGTTTAGCGAAAAAGTGGTTCCAGGGTCTACCCTCAGTTTTGTATAGTTGGCATGAGTGGACCCAAAAAATAAAATTAGCTTTTTCTTCCAACGAAAATTACGGAGATTTATTAACTACAATGTTAAAACTTCGATGTAGATTTGGCCAGTCGTTAGAACATTATTATTATGATAAAATGGCATTAATAAATAAAAGTGAGATAGCGGGAACTAAAGCAGTCGGTTGTCTTATACACGGCATTGATGATAAATTTGTATGTTTAAGGAACCGGAACAGATCCTAAACTATTTGCGTACTGTGTCTCAACATGAAAATAATGCACCAACTTCTAACTTCCGAAACCGGAACACGGCGTCGCTTAGACAGCCTAATAAGATGACAAACGAACAAACAAAAAATAATACAGACACAGTCCGGTGCTTTTTTTGCAATGAAATAGGTCACATAAGTTTAAAATATAATAAACCTATCAAAAAGTGTAACTTTTGCTTTAAATTAGGACATGAAACAAAGGACTGACGTAAAAAGAACGCCATTAATAGTGATAAAACTAGTAAAAGCAATAATGTTACAGAACAAAGTCATTTGTATTAATAATAGTGAGTCCAATAACGAAAAATATTATAAAACTGTTAAAATAAATGACATTAGTTTGCAGGCATATATTGACCTAGGTAATAAATGTACTCTTATCCGAGAATCGAATGCAAAACTCATATTAGCTAATTAGGATACTAGTGATTTACCAATGTTACAGGGGTTTGGTAATTCCTCAGGCCAATAGGAAAATCAATGGTTATGTTAGAGCTTGGTTCCGTAAAAGCTGAAACTGAAATTCTAATCATAGAAGATCATTATTCAAGGACACCAATTTTAGTAGGGCAGTCTTTTACGGAAAAACCAAATGTTATACTATTAAAAACAGCCGATGTGCTGGTTTTTATGCAAATACCAGATTTATGTGATGAAAATAATTTAAAGGTTAAAGTCTTCGCTAACAAAGATGAAATCGTAAAACCTAAGACCACGATGCCAATCGATGTTATTGCTGATGGTAATTACACAGGTGGCTTGTTTGTGCAGTGTGGTCTTCGAATTTTAAGAAGTGTATCCATAAGGATAGTTGGCGGATGGAAACAACTGCTCGTTCCAAAGTTCCTTTTATTAATGCCCAACTATAACATACAATTCTTATTGCTAACTTAAATTACTTAGTTACTAGAATATTAATGCTTTGCTTGCGAAACGTGACATGTTACTGGACCGACGACTGTCTTAATGGGAATCATTTGCTGATCCTGACTACACCTTCCCCCGTCAGGGAGAAAAAAAAATGAAAGGTACAATAATAAGTCATGGTATAAAACATTTTTTTTTTATCAATATAGATTATTAAAAATTACAAAAACATGTACATATTAATACTAAATATATCAATCCTTTTTATATATATAATAATAAACAACGTATACAATGCGATTTCATCATTTTATTATTCAATTAACACTGATATAATTTTGTTAGATTTTTGTGAATAGTGTATTCTTTATTATTCTTGATTATTTTTACATTTGGGGGATTATCCACTATTACCTTGTATGGTCCATTATAAATGTTATCTAACTTGGTACCGGTTAGATTTTTTACTAAAATTAAATCACCTGGTTTGTATATGTGTACGTTTTGGTCGAACAGGCTTTTTATTATTAATTTACTCTTTAATAAATTTTCTTTAGCATCTGCATGTGCTTTTTGGAGTCTATATTTTAACTCTTTAGGATAACTGTCAAAATTATACAATGGTTCAATATCTAATTTTAAATTGCTTGACAAATTACACAGTTTTCCAAACACCAATTCGTATGGAGTGTATTTTGTCTCGGTATGTATCGTAGTATTAAATGAACACCAAAAAGGAATCCAATCGCTCCAATTGTCTTTATTATTACTACATTGAATTCTGAGATAAGCTCCCAAATGTTTGTGTGTATTTTCAAGTGAGCCTAAAGTTTCATGGTGGTAAGGAGTTGAATTTAATTTATTAATTCCTATTAACTCGCATGTTTCTTTTAATACGGACGACATAAATTCTGTCCCGTTATCGGTTATAATTTCTTGTGGGATACCATATCGTAAAACAAAATTATTGACGAATGTTTTTGACACTGTAATCGTGTCTTTTTGTTGTATAGGGTATGCTTCGACATACTTCGATAATTCGCACTGTACTGTTAAGATATACTTATTATTATAATTATCTAATTCTAAAGGGCCCATTAAGTTTAAACTAACCCTATCAAAAGCGGAACTAGGTGTTGGCGTTATTACCATTGGTTCCTTAACGTCTCATTAGTATATTTCTGGATCTGACAGCTCTTACATTTTTTAATATACGTTGCCACATCCATAGACATGCCTGGCCAAAAATAACGTCTTTTAATGTTATTTAACATACGATTCACCCCCGCATGGCCACTGCTGGGTATTAGGTGAAAATCGTTGAGTATAACTTTTTTATCGTCGTCATCATAAATTCTCGTAATTCCTCTAATTACAACAAAACGAGGTAAATTAAGTTGCAACCTTTTGCTTTCACTTAACAAAAGTTTTATAATATTAACATTTTTAATTTTTTATAATTAACAATTCTGTTATGGCTAATCTTTCACAAAATTGATCTAGATCCCTCGCTAACACCTCTACGGTCGATAACGATCGGGAGTTTAAATATATCGCTGAATGCGATGGAACAAAAACACAAAGCTTTGCATTTGATAAAATGTTATCCTTATTCCTCAAAATTTTCTCCTTTAAGTCTAAAAAAACAAGCTCCACTATTTCATCCGGCTTTTTGAGTATCTCCGCCGCGACTGGTTGATCAGACCTGTACGCTGAGGGTGTCTCTTTTTCGAGTCCATCTTTACTACGTGTTAATGCTAGATTTTTACGTTGATTTCTTGTCAAAACATTAACGACGTGTTCCTGCATATCTTTTAAGTCCTTGCTCGTTATAGGAATTCGACTCAATGCGTCTGCAGTCACATTGGTTCGTCCTGGAACGTATTCTACCTCATAGTAATATTCTTCAAGATATAAGCGAAATTTTGTTAACCTACTAGAAGGTTCTTTTAAATTAAACTAATAGACTAAAGGTCTATGGTCGGTATATATTTTAAATTTCCTGCCATACAAATAAGGTCTAAAATGGTTTATCGCCCAAACGATTGCAAGTAATTTTAATTCTATTACTGGATATCTTGTTTCGGCCGGTTTTAAATTATGACTAGCATAAGCTACAACTCTGCCATTGCTATTAGACAATATGGCGCCTGAGCCTATTTTCGATGCGTCTGTTTGCAACTGAAAGATATTGTTTTCTGTAAAATCTGGATGCTCTAAAATTGGTGGATTTATAAGTGCTAATTTTAATTTTTCGAAAGCCGACTGACATTCGGGTGACCAAATGAACTTTGCACCTTTTTTACACAATACATTCATCGGATAAACAATATCTGCAAAACGAGGTATAAACCGTCTGTAATAGTTTGCAAACGCGACAAAACGCTTGACGTCATCAGAGCATGCCGGTGTCGGATACTTGTGTATCGTTTCAATTTTTGTTGGATCAGGAAAAATGCCCTCCGTTGTTATTTTATGCCCTAAGTAGATAATTTCATGTCTTAAAAGTCACATTTAGTTGGATTCAATTTTAAGTTCAATTCTCTTAAACGGTTTAATACGCTAATGAGGTTTTTATTATGATTTGATAACGACCTACCTATCACGATACAGTCATCTAAGTAAATAAAACACTTCTTATAGAACCGATAACGGGACAGAGTTTATGTCGTCCGTATTAAAAGAAACATGCGAGTTAATAGGAATTAATAAATTAAATTCAACTCCTTACCACCATGAAACTTTAGACTCACTTGAAAATACACACAAACATTTGGGAGCTTATCTCAGAATTCAATGTAGTAATAATAAAGACAATTGGAGCGATTGGATTCCTTTTTGGTGTTCATTTAATACTACGATAGATACCGAGACAAAATACACTCCATACGAATTGGTGTTTGGAAAACTGTAATTTGCCAAGCAATTTAAAATTAGATGTTGATCCATTGTATAATTTTGACAGTTATCCTAAAGAGTTAAAATATAGACTCCAAAAAGCGCTAAAGAAAATTTATTAAAGAGTAAATTAATAATATAAAGCCTGTTCGACCAAAACGTACACAGTATTATATACAAACCAGGTGATTTAATTTTAGTAAAAAATCTAACCGGTACCAAGTTAGATAACATTTATAATGGACCATACAAGGTAATAGTGGATAATCCCCCAAATGTAAAAATAATCAAGAATAATAAAGAATACACTATTCACAAAAATCTAACAAAATTATATAATTGTTAATTGAATAATAAAAAGATTAAATCGCATTGTATACGTTGTTTATTATTATATATATAAAAAAAGGATTGATATATTTAGTATTAATATGTACATGTTATTGTAATTTTTAATAATATATATTGATAAAAAAAAAATGTTTTATACCATGACTTATTATTGTACCTTTCATTTTTTTTAAGACCGGCCATTGCTATGGTCATAAGTCTTGAAAATACACTAGGGCTGGTTTTGAGACCCATAAGACAACGCTTCATTTGATATTGTTTACCGGCCGTAAAAGCTGTACATTTTCGCGAGTCTTGGTCCAAAGCAAGCTGATACATTTTATTTATGCTGAATGACGTATATTTTCTTGAGTTTTCACTGAGTGAAAGTTGGTAGTAACTTTGAAATAGATCTAATTTTGAAAAATAAATACTACCAGATAAAGAATCTAATATCTCTGTTATATTGGGTAATGGAAATTTGCTGTCTTGAATTTTGGTATTTAGATGGCGATAATCAATTACAAGCCTCCATTTTTTTTCATTTGTTTTATCAGCCTTCTTGGGCACTAAGCAACATGGGGCTTGACCACTCGGATGTGGTTTCTTCAATAACATATTTTTTTAACATATCCTGAATGTGTTTTTCTACTTATTTTTTAAACGAATGTGGAATTCTGTAAGGTTTAACGTAAACCGGAGTAACATTGTCTTTTAAAGTGATAGTGTTCTAGTAAATTTGTGACTGATAACTTGTCTCCTGGCAAGTGAAATACGTCTGCGTATTTTGCACATGTTCTCCATGCTTATTTGTTCTTCTTTATTCATATAACCTAAATCAAGAAGGGAAAAAAGCGTTTTAACGCGGTCCGCAGACTGATTCTCTTCTATGAATTTACACACTTCAAATGTGTTAAGAGAATAAACACATTAACTTGATAAATCAACATTCATCTCGTCTTCTTTCGTATTTAAAATTCTCACAGGTATTAAATTATTTACTGGTTTCGCGATTAACCCTGCTACAAATACTCCCGAGTCGATTTCCTTCGCTAACACAACAACATCTTCACGAAATCTACAAGGAATATGCTTAATCATTTCTCAACGGGGTGGAATAACGTGACGAAACCTGTTATCAGATTCAAAAGTAATACAAATTGTCTCATTATAACATGATAAGCTCATAGTCATCTTATTGTAGTCAATGACAGCCCCATACCGCTTCAAAAA
This sequence comes from Xestia sexstrigata, assembly GCA_941918905.2. Lineage (NCBI taxonomy): Eukaryota > Metazoa > Arthropoda > Insecta > Lepidoptera > Noctuidae > Xestia > Xestia sexstrigata. Next base: position 358,562 of record OW799201.2, on the reverse strand, counting down.
ATTATGGCCTATTATACCATCAGTAGGACAGGGTAAATTCTTAAAAACGTAAAACTGTTGATTAAATACCATATCATTATAAACTAAATCTAAATATACGTAGCCCTCGGACACTAACTGTCCACCTATGCCTTTTATAATTATTTTATCGTAACAAAGTTTGGTCGTCCGTATGGTGTCGGACGTAAAGAATAGCACCATCCCATATCTTCCCGTGGGTGTCGTAAGAGGCGACTAAGGGACTTACCAGAGAATGGGCAGCAGCGTTCTCTATGCTTTTGTAACAGCCGTACTGCGATCGCCAACCCGCCTGCCAAGCGTGGCGATTATGGCAAAACCCCCCAATGAATAGCGCATCAAAGAAATGGCCCCTAGTGCCCGGCAGCCCGTCTACCCTCGACTACGGCAGCGGTCGAGGCTACGGCGTGGCAAGGGGTGCGAAGAATCTCCGGAAGGGATCCGGCTGCCAAAACTAACGACGCACACTCCGGACCGACGAGAAGATAACGGAACTCGAAGAGGAATTGAGCAGGCTGCGATGGAGTATTGTGGGATTATCTGAAGTCCGAAGAGAGGGGGAGGACACGATAATCCTGAAATCCGGCAACCTGCTCTATTTCTGTGAGGGTGACCGGCAGTCCCAGGGTGGTGTTGGGTTTATCGTCCACAAGTCCCTTGTGAACAACGTGGTGAAGATCGAAAGTGTGTCGACCAGGGTGGCGTACCTTATACTCAGAATATCCTCAAGATATTCGCTGAAGGTCATACAGGTCTACGCCCCGACCTCGGCACACCCCGACGACGAAGTGGAGACCATGTATGAGGATATTTCTAAAGCCATGCATGGTTCCAAAACTCAATTCACCGTTGTCATGGGGGACTTCAAACGCGAAACTGGGCAAACGAGACGGGGATGAGCTGCAGGTGGGGCAATTTGGAGTTGGACGTCGGAATCGCCGGGGACACCAACTGGCTAGTTTTATGGAGAAGGAGGGCCTCTATATGATGAACTCCTTCTTCAGAAAGCGTGAGCACAGGAAGTGGACCTGGCAGAGCCCCGATGGTGCAACTAGAAATGAGATTGACTTCATCATGTCAACCAAGAAGCAAATGTTCAATGATGTCTCGGTGATCAATTCGGTGAAAACCGGGAGCGATCACCGCATGGTAAGAGGCACATTGAACATTGATATCAAGCTTGAAAGGTATCGTCTGATGAAGTCTACGCTCCGTCCAGCACAGATCCAAATCCAAAACCCCGAAAGCTTTCAGCTTGATCTCCAGAACCGTTTCGAATGCCTAGGAAGCTCAGTGGACGAATATAACGATGGGTTCGTGGAAACTGTCCATACGACCGGGTCTAAGTTCTTTAAGGCACGTCGTACAGATCAGAACAAGAGACTCTCCGATCACACTCTAAAGTTCATGAAGGAGCGGCGTGAGATGATCCTACAGTCTTCAGACGAGGCGTGTAAATACCGGCAGCTCAATAGACGGATCTCTAAATCCTTGAAGAGCGACCTCCGCCGCTTTAATACCGAGCGTATTAAAGACGCGATTGAGCGGAATAAAGGCTCCAAGGTATTTGCAAGAGATCTGGCTATTGGGCAAAGCCAGCTCACGAAACTGAAGACCGACGATGGTAGGATCTTATCCGCCAAACCGGAGCTTCTGAGGGAGATCGAGAGCTTCTATGGACAGTTGTACACGTCAACCAGTCAACCCGTCGTAGATCTAGCAAACGACCCAAGAGCTAGACTGACCCGACACTATACCGAAGACATCCCGGACGTCAGCCTGTACGAGATTAGGATGGCTCTGAAGCAGCTCAAAAACAACAAGGCACCGGGTGATGACGGAATTACGGCCGAACTCCTGAAGGCGGGTGGAAAACCGGTACTTAAGGCCCTTCAGAAGCTGTTTAATTCCGTCATACTTGAGGGAAAAACGCCACAGGCCTGGTGCAGGGGTGTGGTGGTACTCTTCTTCAAGAAGGGTGACAATGCCCGGTTGAAGAATTATAGGCCCATCTCACTTCTAAGCCATGTCTACAAGTTGTTTTCAAGAGTCATCACGAATCGTCTCGCGCGCAGGTTTGACGATTTCCAGCCTCTCGAACAAGCCGGTTTCCGGAAAGGCTTTAGCACCGTGGACCACATACATACGCTGCGGCAGGTTATACAGAAGACCGAAGAGTATAACCTACCCTTGTTTAGCGTTTGTGGACTACGAGAAAGCCTTCGATTCGATCGAGACCTGGGCTATACTGCAGTCTCTCCAACGGTGCCAAATCGACTATCGGTACATCGAGGTGTTGAAGTGTTTGTACAAAAACGCCACCATGTCAGTCCGACTTCAGGACCAAGCCTCGGAACCTATCCTCCTGCAGCGAGGTGTGAGACAGGGAGACGTCATATCTCCGAAACTGTTCACCGCTGCACTGGAGGATGTCTTCAAGGTTCTGGACTGGAGAGGGCTAGGCATTAACGTCAATGGCGAGTACATCACCCACCTTCGGTTTGCCGACGATATAGTGGTCATGGCTGAAACCATGGAGGACCTCAGCACAATGCTCGATGACCTCAGTAGAGTTTCCGGAAGAGTGGGTCTTAAAATGAACATGGACAAAACCAAAGTCATGTTGACAGCGGCGTGCAGTCGTCTACCAGGCTGGGTAGGCCACGAAATAATGATAGCAAAAAAAAAAAACGCGCAACTCCACAACGTCCGTCGCTCTACATAATTATGATGGCCCTCAATCCTCAAAGTAGTCACATTTATTGATTTATAATATTTGAAAATAAGCCTGTAAAAACAAAAGTTATAAATGCAAGAATTCAAGAACTCACCTCATTATTCAAGGTTCAACTCACGATTTTCTAACGATGCAAACAGAAGAAAGATTCTGCCACCTCAAATATCTTAACCAAGTGAGTGGGTGATAGTTACAGAACACGTCACTTGCAAGATATCCGAAGCGGCCTTTGAAGGCCCTATTTCATTGTGATTCGCATGTATAAATATATTTAATAAGTTAACTATGGATTTGAAATCTGTAAAAAAATCAACTCATTTATAAATTAAATCTACTCGCCTATCCTTTTTCAAATATGATTTTAAGACCTCGTCATAAAAAGTAGGCTTGCGTCGTAGTTCGACCATTAATTCTTTTTCTATAGAAATTAAAGATAGACTTGTGAGTCGTTGCTGACTTTGTGTGTTTCGTAAATAGGTGTGGATACGTTTTAAGGACGAAAATGAACGTTCTGCCGATGCGCTGCTTGCTGGGATAGTAACAATAAACTTCGCCAAACGCAAAACTTCTGAAAAAACTTTATCTAAGTTACTTTTATACAAATTTTGAATGATATCATATATGCTACAATTCGCAAATTCAGGCGATCTATAAATACAGCGCAATTCATTTTTTAATCTATCAAAATTAAAATTTGCCTGATAAGTATTAGTGAATTCTCTGATTTCTTTTTCAGGGAATTGTTCACTATATTTACTAAAATTCTCATAAGAAAGTAACTCAAAGAATTTCAAATTTTTTATATTCATATAACGATCTCTTAATTCGGTGAGTACATTATCAATAATTTCGTTAAAAATTCGCCGATAGTGTATTTTTATATTATCGACATTGCGCTTTCTTTTGGGTGGTCCGGTTATGAGGGCAGTTGCATCATAATTGTTCTCGAACTTGTCTCTGTAACGAGCTAAAAATGACTCGAATTGTTTTATCTTTTTAACACAATACGCGATGTCACAAGTTTTTTTCTGTATAATGTCGTATAAAACATCGGTTTCAGCAAAAATATCCGCGAAGGTTTTTAAAAAAAAATTGAATTCAAATTCTTTCATGTTAAATAAAAATGAAGTGACTTGTGACAATGTATCACCATCCCAGTGTTGTGTATTTTCATTCATTTCTTGGTGTGGTGTGTGGACTCGTTTTTAATTATATTTAACGTGCGCGAGTGATATGTCCACCTTGTTTCCGCGACACGAGGCAGCTTTTTCATAACGGCAAAGTCGTTATAATACGCCATTCGTTTCGTACTACTGTGAAAAAAAACCGCAATTGATTTTATTATACTAAAAAAGCGTTTGGTTTCAGGAACCCGTTCAAAAGATTTCGATAAAACTAAATTTAATACATGTGCGGAACACCAAACATACATAGCTTGCGGACATTTTTGCCTCACCAAAGCCTGTACGCCGTTAATTTGAGAGGATAAAACTGCTGCCCCGTCATAAGTTTGTGCAATTAATTTAGAATGACAATTTAGTTTTCTAAAATTTCCAAAATTATAGAACTTAAAGCTACAGCGGTCCGATCCGCGCTGAAATCTACGTATTTAATAAATCGATCCACTACTTCGGAATCACGAAAATATCTTAAAATCAGAACTAATTGTTCTCGGCCGCTTATGTCCGATGTTTCATCCACCATGACAGCAACATAATCGGACTGTTTAATTTCGTCTTTAATAATATCACTCATCACAGATGCAACGCTCGAGATCAAATCATTTTGCGTTCTGTTCGACATGCCCGTGAATGAGGTACTTGCATTTTGTAAGTGGGTTTCTAAAACTCCATCATACTTTGCTAATAAATCTACTGTTTCTAAATAATTACCTCTATTCATTGATGATAATGATTCATCGTGGCCGCGAAAAGCTAATTCTTGTTTTCCCAGAAAGCATACGACATCGATCAGTCTTTGAAAAATATTTCTATTCCTATCTACTTTAGAATTATGCCTTTCTATATCTAATCTTAACTGGCTGTTAATACTAGTTTCAATACGTGATTTACCAAATGTATTTAACTTTAAGCAAGCCTCTATATGTTTTTCTGATAGGTCATGCTTTTTGGCCGAGGAATGAAAATTATGCAAATCAATAAATCCCTCACTCCACTTACTGGAAGTATTAAACAAAATGCACGGAAAACAAAATAATTTATTTGTATGTATACAGCCACACAGCCAGGTAAATGTTGCATAATTTTGAGGATAGAAATGACGAGTACGCGCTGGATTACCATATTTTTGGATTAATTCTCGTAATTCGGGTACACATCTACCTTTAGACACAACTTGAAGCTTGTCATTATACGATAATAGAGAAAACTTATTGCCTTTAACTTCTAACAAACACACATTATCAGCACAAACTTCACAAGTAAACACCATTGTTAGGTGAATAAACAATTAATACACAACAAAATTAATATTTACACTACTGTTACTGTTAAATGTACGTTTTCTGTTTCAAAACAAATGTGTAAATAACTTAATATGTTAAAATTAAAACATTCAAGATCGCGATATAAATTGCTTGTCACAATGAAACAATAATGGCTTCCTTCAGAAAAATATAATTTCTAATTTGTCGATGGAAAAATACGACCAAATAAAATTGCATCATTTTCATATCGAGTTGGTTCACAACAGTGATAAACAAAATTTTGCAGGATAATACAAAATCCACTAAATTTATATTTAATTTGGAAAGGAACCGGAACCAACCCTGCTTAGTGCATTGCTGCACGGTAGCCCGCGAAATTCAAATTTCCTCACATTTTTTGCAATTTGCAGGCCAGTGCTAGGTTGTATGTTGATGATTATATGATTTGCGGCTGTAAGACGTATGTAGTCACATTTTAATCAACATACAACATAGCACTGGCCTGCAAATTGCAAAAAAACGTAAGAAAATTTGAATTTCGCGGGCTAAAGAACATCCACCTTGAATCCTGGCCTTGTGTTGTAGCAGCCAATCATAGCCCAGCTACACTCGCAGGAGTTACCGCCCACAAATGGCTGCAATCTATACATGTGTGCGGTTCATACACACGAAAATATGCACCAATGTGCCGCTGTGTGCGTAAATTTATCAATGGGATTAAGGCAAGTGGATTGCTTGCCTATAAGATGCGTCCGGCGGGTGAGCGTCGAGCTTCGTAGCAACTTCCAGTACAGTGTTAGTTACGTAACACGGGCGCGAAAAATTGCTATAAGTATTCGAACAGGAGTTAGAACTTTTTTTTAATATTTTGTACAAAGTGTTAGTTTATTACATAGTTCATTAGTTATAATAATTCCCCCAGTTGGTAGGGTAGGCTTGGTCTAATTGCCTCTTCGTTGCGCTCGCCCATGCATGTTGAATGCCCATGTCACACCCATTCCTATCAAGATCGGAGACTCTACACTCGAAGTTGTAAACGATTATGTGTACCTGGGACAAACGGTCCAGTTAGGTAGGTCTAACTTCGAGAAAGAGGTCAATCGTCGAATCCGACTCGGCTGGGCAGCGTTCGGGAGGTTGCGCGGTATCTTCTCGTCCAACTTACCACAGTGTCTCAAGACGAAAGTCTATGACCAGTGTGTGTTGCCAGTGATTACATACGGGACCGAAACGTGGTCGCTCACAATGGGCCTCATCAGAAGGCTTATAGTCACCCAAAGGGCAATGGAGAGGGCTATGCTCGGAGTTTCCTTGCGTGATCGAATCAGAAATGAAGACATCCGCAAGAGAACCAGGGTCACCGACGTAGCCCGAAGAATTGCCAAACTTAAGTGGCAGTGGGCAGGGCACATTGCTCGCAGAACGGATGGCCGATGGGGCCGAAAAGTTCTGGAGTGGCGACCGCGAACCGGAAGACGTTGCGTTGGAAGGCCTCCCACTAGGTGGACCGATGACCTGGTGAAGGTTGCGGGAATCCGTCGGATGCGAGTCGCACGGGACCGGTCAATGTGGCGACACTTGGGGGAGGCCTATGTCCAGCAGTGGACGTCTTTCGGCTGAAATGATGAAATGATGATGATGAACAAAGTTTACTTATTAAATACTCATTTAACCATTCATATTTTAAAGTGCAAATAGTAGCACCGCTATCTATCAAAAATTTCGCATAGTTACCCGAAATTACGTTAAGAGAAACTACATTACTATAACTAAAAACATTATGATCATTCATTAACGGAACGAAAAAACTCATTGCTCGTATTTGGTTCATTTATTGTAGGTTCTTGCAACTCTTGCGAAATAACCTGAACACGTCGGGGAAAATATAGCGCGTTGCCTGCAGGTGTGCGAGGAAATCCGAAACCTCGGCCCCGCGGTGTCCCACGGTTGACGAGCATGTACCTGTTGTTGTAATTTGACTGTGGAATGTTTTGACCTTGCCTATCATCCGATGGGCTGTTTTGTCCAAAATGTTTATACCCCCTATTTTGTATACGTATTACCTCGTCTAATGTAAGGCCGGTTTTGAGTTGAAGGATTTCTAATGTTCATGATGTGATCTTCGTTTGGTGATTTGTATACTATTTATGATAGAATTAATAGCGTTTAAACTATCAGAACTTAGCTCTGATTTTTCAATTTTCGTCTGCATTTCAAGCAAAATAGTCTCCAACTTACAATATTCTGTTTGAGCTAATAGAACTTTTTGTTCTGCTGTATCAGATGTCTGTCTCCGTACTGGACCGATTTTTATAAGATAATCTTTAATTTGTTTCAAATAGCTTGATATTGATAACAGCTCATTTAATGGCATTTCAATATCTCATATTTAGTGAGTTTACCGATGTATATGTTACTTACCTATGTTTTTTTAACTAAAACTATGAAACCTGATTCGACGTGGCAACTCGGTGGCGACGGGTACTGGAACCAAAATAATTTTCCCACGATGTCGATGGCTTCAGGTGGCAGTTTAACTGGATATGGTGCTGTTTTTTGGGCCGGGCTATACCCTGGACTCCGTGGGCCGGGTTAATCCCTGGACTCCGCTGCTACTGGGCCGGGCTATACCCTGGATTCCGCTGCTACTGGGCCGGGCTATACCCTGGACTCCTCGTTCTATACTGCTGATGTTGCTCGAGGTTGGGAAACAACACTAAAAGTACTGGGGTTGAGCTCTCTTCTTAAAAGTTTTACTGCGCTCTTTTGGCATTTTTTGACGATAAAATAAAGTGCTCCGATAAATAATATTGGGACAAGCCCGCCACACTGTTCCCAAACCACTGTAACTCCTGAAAGCCAGAATCAACAGTGGCGACCACCAGAAAAGCGCCGAGACAATGAAGCTCGACGAAGTCCCAGAGAATGAATTTAACTGTCTTGGATCCCGCAACGAAATTAATCAGAAAAGTATAGTGGAGGAGTAGGAAAAAACCGTAATTTCCACTTCCCTCCATTTCAGCAGGAGACAGAACGAAACAAGGCCAATAGGCACAAAGGGACGTTTACAACTGGGATAGGCCCAGTTGCCTAGCACCACGGATAAATATTAACATTAATGGGTCCTAAGTTGTGAGCTGTTATATTTGATTCCAATAATAGGTATGGCAAAAACGCTTGAACGCACGGAAATTTGTTCTAGTTTCCACAAGGTCTGTATAGTAAATAACTCCGGATGTAACCTGTACACTATCCAACATAATGTTGCGTTCATTCTGCCAAAGACTGCACTCCCATAAAATGTGATGTGCTGATTGTTCATATTCGCAGTCAGATGTGGAACATTGACAAAAAGGCGAGTCAACAAGCTTGAAGGAAAATAATTTACTCTTAAAGTTACCATGACCGGTGAGAAATTGGGCAACACAGTGATCAACATCCAACCATGTCCTGGCCAGCCGCTCACGAACGGATGGAAAGAACTGGTGGAGGTGTCGGCCCTTGATGGAATTATCCCACCTACCTTGCCATTCAGACAAAAGTTCCTCCCAGACGTCGGTCTGTGGTTTGAATAATCTAGCAATCTTAACACGGTCACGTAGGGTTAAAAAGTCTGCGTCCGCGGTCTCACGTGCGTTATAGTACATTGCAGCCCGTCGCTGCACTTCAAGATCAACTGGAAGTACACCTGCAAGTACCGGTAAGGCTTCAGTACTAACCGTCCTATACGCTTTGCATAAGAATATCAAAGCCAAACGCTGGCTTTGAAGCAATTTACGTCGTGCCGCTCCTATGGTGGCCCTATCGGCCCAGACAGGTGCCCCGTAGCACATACACCCCAAGTAAGTAGCCCCATAAATGGTCTTTAAAGTTATAAATGACAGACCCCACGTAGATTTTGATATTCTCGTTAAGGCATAAAAGTTCTTTTTAGCTTTTTCACCGACAGTTTTTATATGATCTATGAATGAAAAATTTCTCTCTAAGACCAAACCAAGGTAGCACACGGATTGCTTTCTTTTCACGGGAACGTTATTAAATTTAATACTAGGCCACGATTTAAGATTACCTTTTAAAATTAGTTGATAAGTTTTTTGCGGTGCAAAGGTCAGACGTCAATACAAGATTCGCCCATTGGGCTGCAAAAAGTAGGTGGTGCATCTGGGGTATTATGAATTGATAAGTTCATTTCAGCTATAAAATCTTCAACAGCACAACGTCGGTCGAAATCCGTAGACCTAACCTTGCCATACCACAGAGACGATGACGCGTTAACATCAGCGCCAACGATAACTTTACAGCCCGCGAGTGACTGTAAGACATGACGGAGGTTATGTATATGAGGAGCAACAGGGTCTGAGTATTGAAAGTAACAGCTCACAACGTAAACTTTAAAAGAAGCTGATGAGACTTCCGCAACGGCACAGTGGGGCGTCATGAGGTTACGCAAAGACGTTACTGTAAAGTTAGAAGAACGCGCCACGTAAATTCCGGCTCGTGCTTTGCTGTCCAGCTGAACTACTTTGTGACGTAAGCGAGCGTTCTGGTATTGTTCTTGAACAAGTACTATGTCTAAGTTATAATCGATAATTAATTTGTCTAATTCAGAGGTCGCCACCCTATCGTTGTGGAGATTTAATTGTCCTATAGTTAAACTATCCATTATTTTAGTAGTTGGTGTTGAGGATTAACTGTTCGAGCTTAAGTTTGTACGTGGTACACTCGGGAGACCCGCAACGATGGTCAAACGGTTTTTTAAAACGTTTACACGCCACGCAAGTCGGTATAAAATTTAAATTCTCCTTGTGCGGGCAGTTATTTGTTTCATGTGCTTCGGAGCAGTTAGCACAGGTAGGTGATTTATTAATGCAGTGTTTCTTAACGTGACCAAACTGTTGGCAATGTAAACAACGAACTACTTCGACATCATCGATGAAACGGCAAGTCGCCCAATCAATAAATAATTTATCTTTGGTGGACACTAAATGTTTACGAACTGTGGACTCGATTTCAATGCCTATCCACTTGCGACCATTATCTAAGGAACGCCTACGAATAATTTTAGTTGACTTAATAAAATCATCCTCATTTATTGGCACCTCGTCTTTAATGTTTTGACGGTATAGCGCGTGCAGAAAAGCATTGTCTTCCATTGAGGATGGGACGTCCTTAACTAATATACGAGGCCTTCGGCCTTTCGGTTTTTCAAGTCTTAAGCCGGCGGACCTAATAGCATCGACCGATTGCAACTTTTTTATTTGGTTGTCATTAGCGACACGTAATACAACGCCAGATTTCGCGGTTTTCTTAACGCCTACTATTTGAAATCCGTCATCACTAGGCTTAATCGCTTTCATAAGCGCTTGTTTAGTCGCGGACGATGACGAGTAATCGGCTAACCGCTCAGCGGTAGGGTAGGCGACGACGCACGGAAGGGGGGCGCGCGACTCAACAGCTGGTCCAACTTTAGGTAGACGAAGTTTCAAAGAATCCGCATACGAAGATTTGTTATAATCACTAGTATTGACGTTAGTAGGATTTAATTTAATTTTATCCAATTCGCGTTTCGCATTGGCTAATTTGGTTTCGTTGGAGGATGATTTTATGGCTAACAAAGAAACAATGGCCGTTACGCGCTGAGTCATGTCCATGATGGCTGATTTATTTGCGACATTAATGCGGGACCCTTGATCATTAACAAGGTCGTTAATTTTTGAGAGATATGCAGACGCCGATGAAACTAAATCGCAATAATTGTCATTGCTCGCAGTACTGGCGTTTAATATTGGCGAAGGCTTCTCAATTGAGTTGGATGTGTGTAGCCGTTTTGACCTATCCTCGGGCGAGATGTACGAAGGAGACATTTCGCGAAACAAACGTTTTGTTGAGCTAGCGGAGGTCGTCGGCGACCCGGGTGTATGGAATGCATCTCTGCCACGGTCAGGCGGGTCATCATTAATGGACAACATATTATAAATTATGAAATTCAAATAAACTATTAGAACGTAAGCAAAGTAACAGAATTAACGGACGATAAAATTATTTAGAGGTACCCACACACCAAAGAAAGTAAATGTACTCACCGAAAGTAAACGAAATTAACTAAAATACCAGTAAAACCGACGTAAAAACACTAAAAAAACTTACGATACCAGCACTTAGCACAATAGCACACAACTAGTAACAACTCACGAGCCGGGAATCGATCACGGAACACGAAAATCGTAATTAAAATCAACAGCGAAATAGATTGCATCCAACCCGAGCGAGTGCGCGGAGGGAAGTGTAAAGTGCTCCGATAAGTAAAACGATCAGTATTATTATCAAAAGTATTTTCTCAATACTGATCAGTTGTCCAAAGTTTTGACTGGTGCTGGCATGGGCTTCCCCGTTTGCATTTTGAGCTATTACTGTTTCTTCTTTTGAATAAGTTTTTCCCATCTTCTTTCTTGATTTTGCTTTGGTGCTTCTTTCTTGAATTTTGAATTTTTCTTTCTGTAGTTCTTAATTTTTGGTTGTCATTTCTTCAATTGTTCTTTTAAGGCAGGGTCGCCATGAAGTGTATCCATAAGGATAGGTGGCGGATGGAAACAACTGCTCGTTCCAAAGTTCCTTTTATTAATGCCCAACTATAACATACAATTCTTATTGCTAACTTAAATTACTTAGTTACTAGAATATTAATGCTTTGCTTGCGAAACGTGACATGTTACTGGACCGACGACTGTTTTAATGGGGATCAGCAAAGGCATGTCCTTACATAATAATGAATATGTTATTTTTTCTGTTTTTTTTTTTTTTTAATTTCGAGTGGGTAGGGGATATTTACTATTAACAAATTTATCATGCAATGATCTAAAGATTCCTAAAGGTATGTTATTAGTACGGGGCCAAATATATCGGGAAGTGAGTAGTGAATATATAGGCATAATGACGGAAACTACAAACTATGAACCATTACCATTATCACACGTAAAAATTAGCACAAATGTGACAGAGGAACAAAAACAAAAATTGTTTGAACTATTACAAGAGTATAGGGACTGTTTTGCAATGAATTTGGCAGAATTGGGTAAAACTAACTCATCAAAAATGGACATTGCATTAACGGATAACAGACCGGTGGTGTACAATCCATAAAACATATCACAAAGCGAACGTGAGCATTTAAGTAAAATTATAGAAGAGTTGTTGGCTAATGGTATCATTCGTGAAAGTACTTCGGATTATTCAAGTCCCGTGATACTAGTAAATAAGAAGAATGGTGATAAACGGCTATGTATTGATTATAGATATCTTAATTGAAAGACACTAAAAGATAAATATCCGTTACCTCGTATTGAGGATAAATTAGATAGATTAGGAGGTCGTAGGTACTTCATAAGTCTAGATCTATTTTCAGGGTACTATCAGGTACCAATGGATGAGAATAGTAAGCGATTTACTTCATTTGTGACACCCGATGGATTGTATGAGTTTGAGAGAATGCCATTTGGGCTTTCAAATGCACCTAGTGTTTTTCAACGTACGATTAATTCTATGGTTAGGGGTAAACAAAATTTAGCACTGGCGTACATGGATGACTTATTGGTGACATCACAGTCTAATGAAGAGGGTTTAAATAAGCTGGAGAGGGTCTTTCAATTGTTAAGATCTTCATATCTAACACTTAATTTGGAAAAATGTGATTTCTTTTAAACTCGTATAAATTATCTGGGCTACGAGATTAGTTCTGATGGAATCCGTCCTGGTGTCGCAAAAATTAAAGTTGTAATGGATTTTGCCATTCCCAAAAATGTTCATGAGGTTAGACAGTTTGTTGGGCTTACAAGCTACTTTAGAAGATTTATACAAAATTATTCAATAATAACAAAACCTTTGACAATTCTTACAAAGAAAAACACTCCTTGGACTTTTTACGAACCTCAATTAACTGCATTCAATGAATTAAAATCAAAATTAACGACAAGACCTGTTTTAGCATTATACGATCCCCAGGCTGAGCTAGAAATTCATACTGACGCTAGTAAAGTTGGCATTGGAGCAATTTTAATGCAACGTGTTAATCATGATATGTTACATCCTATAGTGTATTACAGTCGTCAAACGACTTCCAAACTTCACTCATACGAATTGGAGACTTTAGCAGTGGTTTGTGCCTTTAACAGATTTAGGGTTTATGTCTTAGGCAAAACATTTAAAGTTGTTACTGACTGTGCCGCCATAAGGTGTACAATGATAAAAAAAGATCTCATACCAAGAGTAGCGCGTTGGTACATATTGATGCAGGAATATGATTTTATTGTGGAGCATCGTGATGGTGCTAAAATGAGTCACGTTGATGCCCTGTCCCGTAATCCTGATATTTCTGAATGCCAGGATGAGACTAGAGTTGTAGATGTTTTGGCAATAGATGATGATGCCTGGTTGCGTACAGTGCAGGAGCAGGATTCAGAAATACAGCGAATATTCTAAGTGACACAAATACATTGTAGAGATTCATAAGAACTATACAATAAAAAATGGTCGTCTATACAGAATAACAATTGACAAAAATAATGATGTTAATTTGAAGTGGGTAGTTCCAAAATCTGTTAGGTGGCAAATAGTTTGTTTGAATCACGACGATGTCGGTCACTTCAGTTTTGATAAAACTTATAGTAGGGTTAATTAAGTTTATTGGTTTAAAAAGATGCGAAGATTTATTAAAAAATATTGCAGTTCCTGCCTCAGCTGTGCTCACAATAAAATACCCGCTGGTGCCAAAGAAGGGGAGTTACATCCTGTACCAAAAATTAATAAACCATTTGATACCCTGCATACTGATCACTGTGGGCCATTTCCAGTCAGTAAAAATAAAAATTGTCACCGACGCTTTCACAAAATTCATATATAAAACCAGTCAAGAATGTTAAAAGTAGTACTAGGTATCATATTCAGGTATTTACAGAATATTTCTCTCTTTTTGGAGTACCCCGTAGGTTGATTTCCGACAGAGGTACTAGTTTTACCAGCAAGGAATTCTCCGATTTTGTAAATGAAAGGGGAATCAAACATAGTTTTAAATGCGGTAGCCTCTCCTAAGGCTAATGGGCAAGTGGAGAGATACAACCGGACTATAGTTGATGCTATAACGACCGCAAACCATAATAGACCAGAAAACGAGTAGGATTCGCGGTTACTGCAAATACAGTGGTCCTTAAATAACACGATAAATAAGTCAACTGGTCGTACTCCCTCAGAAATTCTGTTTGGCATTCAGACTACAGGTGTTTCGGACGGTTTCATGAATACGCTTGTCTCAGAATCCCATACTCCGGTAGATCGTGAGGAAATTAGATCGGATGCAGAATCGCGAATTCAAATTAATCAACAGGAACAAAAAGAGCGTTTTGACAAATCACATAAAAGACCTACTCAGTATAAAATAGGCGATTTAGTTCGTGTCGAAAACGATATCCGCACTGAACCTGGACAGAGTCGTAAATTATTACCTAAATGTGTAGGGCCGTTTAGGATTTTTAAAGTTATTGGTAATGATCGTTACGAAATAGAGGACACTCCTATTACTAGAAAAAAAGATTGTTAACCCTATAGATCGGTTTTCGCTGTCGACAAATTACACAATTGGCTTGTTTTTAACCACGATGCGATATCGAGTGATTCAGAGTAGATATAAAATAATGTATTTGGTATGTTAGTATTTATGATTGTCTTTTCTAATATTAGTGAATGCAAGAATTGTATGATATGATTTGACATGAAAAATATGTAATGATTAATGGTTATCCTAAAGGCATTAAGATAATATTATGATATTTGTATAATAGAGAAAATGAATAATGTGTAGAGAAATATTGTTTTATCTAAAATTAACTGGAAAGAGCATAACAGTGATTGTGATTGTATGAGAGAATGAAGTAAAGTCAATTGATTTTGTTATTTACTATTTAGTTATTATGGGTATAGTTCATGTGTAAAAGGAAATTGACAAATATTATGTATCTATTATAAAAGAGTTATTTATGAGTGAGTGAAAGTGAATTATCAACCTAAGAGATGAATAAATATCAGAATGTATTCATGAGATATCATTTTATAAGAGTGAGTCGCTATTGGTGAGTGCCTATATGCGATGTTAGTTCTAGGAGTGAGTCGCTATTGGTGAGAGTGCCTTTATGCGATGTTAGTTATAAGAGTGAGTCGCTATTGGTGAGAGTGCCTATATGCGATGTTTATAAGAGTGAGTCGCTATTGGTGAGAGTGCCTATATGCGATGTTAGTTATAAGAGTGAGTCGCTATTGGTGAGAGTACCTATATGCGATGTTAGTTATAAGAGTGAGTCGCTATTGGTGAGAGTACCTATATGCGATGTTAGTTATAAGAGTGAGTCGCTATTGGTGAGAGTACCTATATGCGATGTTAGTTATAAGAGTGAGTCGCTATTGGTGAGAGTACCTATATGCGATATTAGTTATAAGAGTGAGTCGCTATTGGTGAGAGTGCCTATATGCGATGTTAGTTATAAGAGTGAGCCGCTATTGGTGAGAGTGCCTATATGCGATGTTAGTTATAAGAGTGAGTCGCTATTGGTGAGAGTACCTATATGCGATTTTAGTTATAAGAGTGAGTCGCTATTGGTGAAAGTACCTATATGCGATGTTAGTTATAAGAGTGAGTCGCTATTGATGAGAGTACCTATATGCGATATTAGTTATAAGATTGAGTCGCTATTGGTGAGAGTGCCTTTATGCGATGTTAGTTATAAGAGCGAGTCGCTATTGGTGAGAGTGCCTATATGCGGTGTTAGTTAGAGTGAGTCGCTATTGGTGAGAGTACCTATATGCGATGTTAGTTATAAGAGTGAGTCGCTATTGGTGAGAGTACCTATATGCGATATTAGTTATAAGAGTGAGTCGCTATTGGTGAGAGTGCCTATATGCGATGTTAGTTATTAGAGTGAGTCGCTATTGGTGAGAGTGCCTATATGCGATGTTAGTTATAAGAGTGAGTCGCTATTGGTGAGAGTACCTATATGCGATGTTAGTTATAAGAGTGAGTCGCTATTGGTGAGAGTACCTATATGCGATGTTAGTTATAAGAGTGAGTCGCTATTGGTGAGAGTACCTATATGCGATACTAGCTGTTGCCCGCGGCTTCGCCCGCGTAAAGTTCGGTAACCGTCCCACTGGATCATATTAAAGGCATAAATAGTGTCCTACGTGTTAATCCAGGTTATGAACTATCTATGTGTATAATCATCACAATCACCATCACTATCACAACCACCATCATTATCACAATCACCATCACTATCACAATCGCCATCAATATCACAATCACCATCACAATCACAATCAACATCATCATTATCATCGTAATCACAATCATTATCATCGTAATCACAATCATGATCATCATTATCATCATATCAATCACCATCACAATCACCGTCGCAATCACCATTACAATCACCATCACTATCACAGTCACAATCACTATCACCATCACATTCACAATCACCATCACCATCGCTATCACCATCACTATCATTATCACAATCACAATCATCGTTAGCACAATCATTATCATCGTAATCACAACTATTATTATCACAATCACCATCACAATCACTATCATTATCAAAGTCACAATCACAATCTCCATCGTCGGTATCTCAATCACAATCACTATCACAATCACCATCACTATCAAAGTCACAATCACTATCACCATCACAATAACCATCACCATCACTATCACCATCAAAATCACCGCCAAAATTTCAATCACCATCACAATCACTATCACAATCACCATTATCGTTATCATAATCTTAATCATCATGGTAATCACAATCATTATCATCGTAATCACAATCATGATCATCATTATCATCATATCAATCACCATCACAATCACAATCACCATCATCGTTAGCACAATCATTATCATCGTAATCACAACCATTATCATCACATTCACCATCACAATCACATTCAACATCACAATCACCATCATAATCACAATCAACATCTTAACCACAATCACCATTATCGTTATCACAATCACTATTATCATTATCACAATCATTATCATCGTAATCACAATCATCATCATCACAATATCCATCCTCGTTATCAAAATCATCATTATTGTTATCACACGCTTCATCATCATTACCACAAACACCATGACTGTCACAATCACCATCACAATCACTATCACAATCACCATCAATATCAGTCACAATCACTATCACCATCACAGTAACCATCACCATCGCTATAACCATCACAATCACCGTCACTATCACAATTACAATCACAGTCACAATCACAGTCACAGTCACAATCACTATCACAATCACCATCATCGTTATCACAATCATCATCATCGTAATCACAATCATTATCATCGTAATCACAATCATTATCATCGTAATCACAATCATCATCATCATTATCACAAACACCATCACTGTCACAATCACTATCACAATCACTATCACAATCACCATCACCATCACTATCACAGTCACAATCACTATCACCATCACAATCACCGTCACTATCACTATCACAATCACCATCACCATCACCATCACAATCACAATCGCCATCATCGTTACCACAATCATCATTATCGTTATCACAATCATCATCATCATTATCACGATCACCATCACTGTCACAATCACAATCACTATCACCATTACAATAACCATCACCATCGCTATATCCATCACAGTCACCATTACCATCATCATCACCGTCACTATCACTATCACCGTCATCACAATCATCATCATCGTTGTCACAATCATAATCATCATTATCACAATCATCATCATCGTTATCACAATCATTATCATAATTATCACAATCATCATCATCGTAATCACAATCATTTTCATCGTAATCACAATCATCATCATCGTAATCACAATCATTATCATCGTAGTTACAATCATCACCATCATCATCATTATCACAATCACCATCATCGTTATCACAATCATCACAATAAATCAACAATAACCCTGTATAGAAGTCGAATCCGCCATCTTCTGGATCTCAAAATAAATGCCATTTTCGTAATCTGCACCCCTGATAATCTCGGTATCGACACCCATATTGATTTTTAGATATTTCAACCCCATCGCACCCCAACAGGGAATGAGGGCATTTCAGGTCCGCCACATTAAATCTTAAAATCGTTGTTTTTGTAATACACCGACCCGATACACCATACAAACAATACCGATGTTGATTTTCAGACTTTGTTACCCCAGTTTCCCCTTTAGGGGTTGAATTCTGAAAAAACCTGAAACACAAATGTTAACTCATTTATCGATAGGAGTACTCCTGTGAAGTTTCGAATAAAACAGTCTTACCTAATCTTGTTTCCCCATACAAACTTTTGACTCCCGTTTCATCCCCTTAGTGGGTACATTTTGAAAAACCCTCTCTTAGTGTACCCCTAGACCACTTCAGGAACATATGTGCCAAATTTGGAATCTCTAGACTCGGCGGTTTAGGCTGTGCATTGATTTTTAGACTTTGTCACCCCATTTCCCCCTCTTAGGGGTTGAATTCTGACAAACCCTGAAACCCGTTTCTACTCATTTATCAAAAGGAGCACTACTGTGAAGTTTCGAATAAAATAGTCTAACTAATCTTGTTTCCCCATACAAACTTTGGAGCCCCGTTAAACCCCCTTAGGGGGTGAATTTTGAAAAATCCTTTCTTAGTGCACCCTTAGACCACATAAGGAACCTACTTGCCAAATTTGGAATCTGTAGACCCAGCGGTTTGGGCTGTGCGTTGATAGATGAGTCAGTCAGTCAGTCAGTTTCTTCTTTTATATATTTAGCATCGCGGGCTGGCCAAGCAAGGGTCGGGGGGGGGGGGGGGTGAACGGTTCGCGCCGGACCTCGGCGGCGAGGTCGACATGTTGCCGGTCTGCATTTGTATTTCCTACGAACGGTACTGGTGTCTTTGCTACTTTCCTGTAAGAGGGTGATAGCATCATCGGGGGCGAACACTACGAGGGCTCTCTATTTATACGTTCCACGTTTAGCGTGCGAGCCAGCGGTACCCTGCCCCCCCCCCTACGCTAAATTAGCCCATAGTAATGCGTGGATCGAGGGAGCGGCGTCTCGACAGGGTTCTACAAGTTGAAATCTGCTTAAAATATGATTGCGGCTCCGTCGTTCCACCAATCTCACACTCAACAATCGTCCGTAACATTAATATTGTTTGAGGCGACAGCCGGATGAGAATGATTCGTTTGAATACGTTCACAGGTGTCGGACGCTCAGCTCGCGCTGGAGCGAGTGGAGGCCCGAGCCGCGGGGGTAGGGGGCGCGTGGAGGCGCGCTGGCGTGCGCCTGCTGCTGACCGACAGCGCGCACGAGCCGGCCGCGCTGCGCGCCTGGGCGGGCCGCCAGCGCGCCGACGCCGTGGCGCTGCGGGCTCTGGAGGGCGCGGCCGGGGAGCCCTTCGCAGAAGAGGGGGGGCTGCAGCGTGCGCGCTCCGCTCTCCACGCGCACGTGTGGCGCGGCCTCGTGCGCACAGACCGCGCCGCGCCGCCGTCGGGTGAGTACTGAGTGGCACCTAGGGCATGCAAAACCGGAAAGTCATCAAAACCGGTTTTGAACATCGTTTTTTTGGGACCAAAACCGAAAACCGGAGCTAGGTCCGGTTTTAGCAAAAAAAATCGAATGTAGTATAATTTAAATAGAAACACCATTTTTTTTAAATACCCACTAAGTCTACAAATAAAACAAATTGTATGATACATTTCTTTTTAATCCAAACCATAATAATTGTACAGATAACAATGAACTTATAATACTATAAAGATTAATTAACTGAGATCAAATCAACAACAAGTAAGTTTTTGGTATCTTTGGTACCTATTAAGTCTGCTATCAAAAATAATATATTTTAAACATAGAAAACACAATCAGCATCTTCAAATATTAAACACAGCCACCCACAATTACCAAAAAAATCAACATTTTTGTAACTTTGAAGACGAACTACAAAATAACATTATTATAATATGATTCATATTGCACTAAAAAAGAGATCAATAATCAACTATGTATACTAATTTAAATAAAGCATAAATCACTTGTTTTCAAGAGATCGCTGTTCTTGATAATGTGATCTCAAGAATATAAGTGCATCCAACATTCGATCAGACATCGAACTTCTTATTTTGTTACAGAAATACCCAGCACTCGAAAACACCCTTTCACTCTCAACACTTGTTGGTAATAAATAATTATATGCTTCGGTGAGATACACAACACAGCCCGATGCCCTCCGCTTTCATACATGGCTTGCTCTACTTTTACGAACCCAGCCAGGTCGAAATCTGACCGATTTTTGGGGGTTCTCTTTCTCTTGCATTTGTGTAATTCCTTCTCTAGCTGCTCTTGAAGAGTTAGCTCTTCAGCGTCAGATGATGACGATTGCGAAGGTATGGACTGCTCGGTGAGAACTGCGGTGATGGTGTCTGTGTCCTCGGGTTTATATTTTAGCTGCTGCAACAAGTTGATAATAGTTTCAGTTATTTCAGCACCATTGGGTTTGGGAAATGTGTCATCATCACCTTGGGCGGAGAAGTCTTCCCAATCATGTAAATAGTGTAAAACACCTGCTAGAAGGAGACGTCTTTGCTTTATGCGACTTCTCAAAATTAGTCGCTAGCTTGAGACTCAAAACGCTGTTTTGTTCGTCAAGCTTCTTAAACATAAATTTTAATGTTGTGTCAGCTGTGTGCAGCGTAGCATCACGTCGGCACAAGGACAGAACAGCGAGTTTGACAACATTCAAGCTGTTATATGCATAATGTCCATAATGTAATATAATTCGGGCTAACGCAGCAACTACTGGATGTAATTGCGCCCTTCGTGTCGTTTCATCCACGAGCTCAACATAAATGTACATTAAAAGACACAAAATATAATAAATTAATAACTAAGTAAATACTCACATTTTGTCCTAGCGTCGCAGGCGAGGGCGGCGGACACGCACTTGCACTCCCGGTAAGGGTATTACTGCAACAACGCAGGCGCAGGCTGGCGGGTTACGGGTGCGGGGTGCGGGGGTAGTGGAGGGAGGCGTGTAAGTGGGTGGATGCAGGCTGTGTTCGGTTCGGATACATTTGATGCCTCAAAATTAATTATTTTTTGAGTGTTCGAAAAAAATGTTGATAAAAAATAAATGTTAATTGTTACTCAATAATGGGAAAACCGGAGCTGAGCTCCGGTTTTGGCTCTCAAAACCGGTTTTCAAAAATCGTTAAATTTTGGCCGATTTCCGGTTTTGCGCAAAACCGGAAAACCGGTTTTGCACGCCCTAGTGGCACCGCTTCGATCGACTCGACCTTTCGCAGCCCATGCCCAGTTGGACGTATGCCTTTCCCGAGTTGCAGTACCCGGTGTCTCCACTTTCCGCATCCAGTCTGTCCCACCCGCCTTTTTAGGTAGTCGGTTCACGAAGCTGGGAGCGTCTCACGCTTCGCTTGCAAGCAATGATTTGTCCTTCACTTAAAGTCTCGTCTTTTTGAACTGCCATCGAGCTGTTTGACAAACATGGCAGCTCACTTGTCTGCCCCTTCATCCAGCTAATAATACAAGATAAATTCGGTACTTTTCCGAAATTGTAATATTTATGAAATAGGTATACTTACTAATACCTCTAAAGAGCACAGCTCACTGCGGTCCTTAATCAACCGACGAAAATAAAAGGAGGAGGTTCTCGAATTTGGCGATATGCAGGGTGTTTGGAAGACGGATCGGACACAATGGTTTTCTTAGGGTTGGCACCTATAAAAACCGACAAAAAACACTGATAAAGTAATTATATTTTGACCTAAAATAATAAATTGCCGGCATTCTAGATAATATATTATCATTCTGTATTTAACCATAGTAACTTTCAGTTAACTACTCATCACCTTTTTAGGATATTGTTGTTAGGATACGTAGAAGATAGTAGGTAATTACGCGCAAAATAAAATCACTTTAATCAGTGTTTTTTTTGCTTGTTTATCTTTGGTTAGACGTTCTGAATGCTGTGTTAAAATTAAGTCCATTTATTTTAATGGGACCTTTGTATACAAGTCCGTGATTCGACCGGTCGTACTGTATGTCATGTATCGGAATGCTGAGCAGTGAAAAAGACGGATGAAAAAATATTACATGTAGCAGAGACAAGATAAATGAAAATTGGTTTTATTATTTTTGCGAACATAACGTAACCGTTTCGACTCTTAGCGTCGACACTGAATTATCTCGAAACATAATCAGCGTCGACGTTCCGTGTAAATGCCGTCGCTGCAACTAAAAATAGGTAAGATCTCGACACAGTATTAAAGTAACATTTGGTTTCTAATTTACGTCCCCGTGACGTAACATTGTTACCATATTTTAACAAGAGTTCTCACAAATCATTCATTCATTCTCTCATTTTCGTTGGCTCATGCGTGACATCTTTAAAATAATAAAAATACAAAAAACCCCCCCATCGTATCTCCCAAGTAAACAAAGATTTAGTTTTCATTAATTATGACTCAAAATGCTCAAATCTTTATGGGAAAAGAAATTTACTATGTAATTTCGTTGAATATGTTGATATTTACTAACGCGGCTGTAAGGGTACTTTAGCCTTTACACTTAATGTTAAAAATGGTAATAAAATAAATGTTAATGTTCAAAGGTATTTAATACGAAATTGCACTAAAATAATGTACCTAATAAGAAAATAATAAAAAATGTTACAAAATGTTTACACTTAATGTTAAAAATGTTAATAAAATAAATGTTAATGTTCAAAGGTATTTAATACGAAATTGCACTAAAATAATGTACCTAATAAGAAAATAATAAAAAATGTTACAAAATGTTGGATGTTGCGCGAGCTCGATATTAAACCGAAGACTGACGTACTTGCGTACGTGACGATACTACATTTTATAAAATAACAAAATTTGCAGTATTTTAACTAGGCTAACTAAAGTACAATGTGCGGTTGCTGACCGTACAGCGGCACCTTATTAGCATAATATAATAATTCTGGCGAAAGGTAAACATTGTTTTTATAAAAAAAAATATAAAAAATTATACATCGAGTGCTCAAAAAGCACTCGATGTATAATTTTTTATATTTTTTTTTCTTCTGCTTCTATTTAAATACAATATCAAATTTTAATACTAATAATAAATTATTTTAGCAAAAATAAACCATAAAATTGATAAATAAACAATAAATACATTTTTGATAAGATTTTAACATGAAAAATATGCTCATCACAACTAGTCACAAAGTTACGATAATGTGTCAACACGTGTCGACATGTTACGCTAAGTTGTTACAAAATTACTGGATTTTTAAAATGGTTATTCATATCTTTTTGGTTACAGTGTATCCAAAAGTTATGAACGTACGTGGTACTTTATTGGTTTCACAATATTAGGAGGGATCGCAACAGAGTCGAAAGTTGAAACTTTGGCGCTAGGGACTACTACTAAGCTCCTCGGTACCAAATTCCGCAGTTTTCCTGTAAATGGCCTAGAAAAAATTAAGTTTTAAGTTCAATAAAATGTGTATCTGTCAATTCGCCCTATCAACAATGCAACATCAAACAATTATTATAATAATAAAAACCGGCCAAGTGCGAGTTGGACCCGCGCACTGAGGGTTCCGTATAAACTTGTAGGTATTTATTTGGTTATTAAACTACATATTTTCAGATTTTTTGCCTTTACATGAGATACATTAGGTCAACGGGAAATACCTACCCTTATAAATTTTGATTCCTTTGAGAGTTTCGAAATTGTACGTTTTTTTGCGACATAGACGCCCGTATCTTTTTCTTTTTCGTTGACTTACTTGAACTTGATTTTTTCACAGCTTCAAATGACCGTAGATTTGAGTATATGGTATAATTTCAATTCATTATCTCCCCGTGTTCCCGAGATAAAGGGTATTGACAGACAGACGGACGGACAACAAAGTGATCCTATAAGGGTTCCGTTTTTTCTTTTCGAGGTACGGAACCCTAAAAATGAACTTACATGTACTTAAATTATTTTAGGACGTTAATTCTGTAACTCTTCTGAAAAAAAAACATTGGAATTTACTTACGTGAGGTTTTTGGTTGGTTGTTCCGGGGTTGTGGGACTGTTCGAAAGAGATACCGTGGCCCCGGAACACAAAGGGCGATAAAGGAACATGGATGGGTTTTAGTCAGTAAAAGTCTGACACTCCCCCCTGCTCCGCCCAAAGCGGGAGGAGTCATTAAATTTGATGATTTCCCATCAGAAAAAAAAAAAAAAAAAGATTTTTGGTTGTTGACTCATTTTAATGAATGGTAGATAACGGCAGCAAAAATAAGACAGTTTGAGAATGCCTGGCTCTGGTGATGTTTTGAAACGCAAAGTTTCTAAAATGTGTGATTACAAAAATGGCTGTAAAACATCTAAACAGCGACGACACAAAGTTACTGAATTCAAACTCAAACTCAAAGCATTTATTTCATTTTTCAAGACCATTACGGCACTTTTGAATGTCAAAATTACAAATAAAAAACAAAGCTACAGTCTCAGTCACAAGGCATAATGACTTGAGAAAGTATTGTAGTTGCCCATTCCCTAGCATAGATCTCTATGGAGAAGAACGGGCAAGAAACTCCATGGAGATTTTTTTTGAATCAAAATATTCTTACAAAATCTTGGTTACATCATTAATTTTGAAATTATACATACAAAATGTGTGGGGAGCAGCGGTGGCCCAGTGGTGGCGGTCCCGACTTACGAACAGTAAGTCGTGGGTTCCAACCCAGACAGGCGCATTACTTTGTGTAATTTATTTCATCACCGCTGCTCTCAAAACGGTGAAGGAAAACATCGTGAGGAAACCGGCATGTCCTAGAACAAAAAAATCTAAGACATGTGACATCTACCAATCCGCACTGGGCCCGCGTGTTGGATTTTAGCCCATTCCCTCTCATAGAGAGGAGGCCTGTGTCCCAGCAGTGGGAACATTAATGGGCTGACGATGATGATGACATATATGTGAGAACGATGTAGAAAGACGTGCACATTAAGAGCGTCCAGAGTAAAAAAAGACATAACAATAAAGGAATATATGATAAAAAGACATATAACAATAAAGGAATTAAAATAAACCCTGGCAGCTAAGAGATGACCAGTTCCAACTCACAGCGCCCTGTTCACGAACATGACGCGTGTATCGGCGCCATTCAATCTAGTTTCCGTCACATTTTTACTGAACAACACATAAAAGCTAATCCCTACACAGTCGCATTGTGTCGTACCAGTTACGAAACTGTTGCGACTTGTTACATCTTTAACATATCTGCGACCAAAAATGGCTGTATGGGAAGCTTTAACTACTAGTGATTGGAGCTTCCTTAAGTCTGTGTTAGGAAGCTCCGAGCTTTTGAGATTAATGATGTGGAGTGACTAAAATGGATAAAGAATGAAATGAACGAATAAGAGGAAGTTTGTTACAGAAAAGATCAAGAAGGAAGTCGTCCGTCTTCGTCTTGGCATGTAATGAGGAGGGATGAAAGACTTCTGAATAAAAGTGTGATGAACAAAATGTTGATACGGATAGAGGAGTAAGTAAATGATAGCGACAATTTGACAGGGGAGTACGGAACACAATAACGTGTTGCGTGCCACAAGTATTGGAGAAGGGTAGGAAGACGTTGATATCTCATTTCGCCGGGTTAATTTAATTTATTGTGAAAAGTTTTTGCAGATCAACACGCGAAACTCATTGTTAACATCGTTCGCGGCACCATCGAAGGCACTACAGATTATTAACAAAAATAATATATAATTAATTTTGGATAAAAAAGTATCGTATTCCAGTGGCAGACTGCAGGAAAGTACCATACTATGTGACTTCTGTGTGTTTGATTCAGTTTCTTTGCCACCGACTTCTGAAGCTACAGTTATTTTTCACTTTGTTGTGTTTTTGAAATCGGTTTTGTTTTTTGCAAAAAAGTTTTTTATTTTACCAATTTTAGTTGTAATATCTTATACGAATATTAGCTATACATATTCATTTTAACATAATATAACCTCACGCCTGTAATTCCGAAGAGTTGGGCTGAGCTGTACCCAATAGGTTCTACACCCACATTTCGCCAGTTATGTTTAAGTCCCATGTAATAGGGGCGAGCGCTGGCGCAAATCCAGACTCCGTGGCTGCTACTGAGAAATTCCTGATGGAAAAACCAAATAACACTTTGCCCGACCTGGGAATCGAACCCAGGACCTAATGCTGAGTAGTCGCCACCACTAGACCAACGAGGTAGTCATTTATTTCATATTGTTAACAATACATGTCATGGTAATAGGCTTATCCCCAATAAAATGGAACCTAACAGACCTGTCAAAATGTGGGTGCACTGTACACATCTGCATACCCCGTCAGAGCATACAGGCGTGATGTTATGTTATGATTTTGTGAAAACAACAAACATCCAAGCGATTGCAGCAATCACGACCGATTTGCTGTCTATAATTGAAGAGTTCCATTGCATATCTCCGAAGATCACCATCAGATCTTCACCAAATTTAAATGGGACCACCGCGAAGTAATTTTCTTCCAAACAAAAACAGAATCATTGAAATCGGTTCATAATTGGCGAAAAAAAGCCTGAACATACACACATAAAAAAACAGACGAATTGATAACCTCCTCTATTTGGAAGTCGGTTAAAAACAATAACATTGCCGAATGATGTCGTAACTCGTACAGAAACATCGGCGGGCTCGTCCTTGTGCTCGGACGGGTCGGACTCGGACGCAGAGGAGCGGCGCGCCGTGGAGCACGCCGAGGCCTTCGCGGCGGCGCTGGGCGCGCTGGGGCCCGCGCGCGACGCCGCGCCGCCCTCCGAGCTGCGCCGCGACCGGGCCGAGGCGCTCGTGCTGGCCTTCTGCCGCGCGCTGGGCCTGGACCGCGACGCTTGCTGACTGCACAGGCGAGCCGAGCGAGCCGAGCGAGCCGAGCGACCCGAACACGCTCTACCCCCGATCACGCCACCTATTGTTGGCGTAAGTGAAATTTGGATCGGAATGGTTCGTGTGACACCTACATATTATTTATTTAAATTGACGACTCAAAAAAACAGATGAATAAAGTCTGTAATTAATGCATTTTGCATAAATTTTCGATTCAAATCTCAGTTACTTTTATGATGCGTAACGTTAAAATAGTTCTTGATAGCTAAAAATCGCTCTTCGCTGTTACTGCTACACGCGGATCCCTGGAGAGCTACCGTCGCGCGTAGACCGCGCATTGCTGTACATATTTTCTCTAGTATTAATATTATAAATAAATGATCGGTGACCTGAAATGTAAAAAATAGTAAAATATCATTTATGTCCATCTTCTATCCTTATTCAAAAACAACAACAACAGCCCATAACGTCCACTGCTGGACATAAGCCTCTCCCATGATGGGAGGAATTTGCCGTAATCTCCACACTTGGCAGGCGGATTGGAGATCGCAGTGATAAAGACTAACAGAAAACGCTGCTGCCCATTCTCTGGTCTACGGAGGCGCAAGGTGTTCTGCCTCAGACATTAGTCGCCTTATACGACACCCGTGAGTGTAATGGGTTGGCTCTATTCTACTCTGCCAGATACCACACGGGTAATCCTTATTCAACCTGCCTGTAATGTGAATCCTTTGCAACTTTGAAAAACTTGAGCTCGCTGCGCTTTTTCACTTTTTGCTCGAAAAGTTTTAGTTAACTTTACACAAACACTGAAGGTTATTTGTTAAAATAAAAATGCATAGTTTTCTAGCAAATAATTTCTGATCAATTCTGAGTGCTCGGCCAGACTGCAAACGCGGGTGCGTAGCGGGCGCGGTGCGACGAGCTTAAACATATGAATTTCATTGGAGTGTCCATAGGGCACGCGGGCGCGGGCAGCTCGAGCCATACAAGTAGCCGCGGTTAGAACGCGGGCAGCAAGTGCGGGAGCCAGGGTTACCAACTCCCAAAAATATTTACCCTTCAAGCTAAGTCAAAATTCCCACAATTACTTGAAAATCCCCCTTTTTTTCCTTTCTGAAAAGTATCATATCAAGGCTCTGAGCGACGCGCGACGTAGATTTGTAATAATTATCAATTTTTGGTCGAGAGGAGGAAAATTTCCAAAAAAACTGAAAGGTTGATTACTCTGAAACCACTCAGATAAGACCCCTAGTTATCGGGTCAAATTTGTTGCAAATGAGCTCTAGTGTCACCATCACCCATTTCAAGGCCCTGCACCCAATTACCAGTCACCCTGTACTATAGTATAGTTCTAACAAAGGCAGTTAGTAAACACTAGTTTTAACTAGGGAAAACGCGTTTTAACTAAAACGGGTTTTAACTGTAACATATATACTGCCAATAGACAGGCAGCTCAAACTTTTTTATAATAAGCATTAGGAAGTGGTCAAACGTAGCGCCCTCTAATTTTTCGTTAGGGGAACTAAAAAATGTAAATGTGTGTAGGTACGCCGCTGTATACTTTATTAGGGAAAGTCAGTTATAGTAATTAGCTGACCCTCTTTGCATAAATAGTTAGATTTTAATAATAATTATATTTAGTCTTGTGTAACGACAGTGGTAAGAAATAAACTGCAATATTTACAGGGGTCGAAACTAGTCAGTAAAATCAGTAAAAGTCAGTTTTTTTTAGCATGGTCAGTAAAAGTCAGTTTTTTGAGAAAATGGTCAGTTTTTTCAGTTTTTTGAGATCAACACATATATTGCTCCATATATTTTTTTGGAACCTTATTAATTATTTACTGACACAATTTTGCCTGTCTGTGTCGTTCCTTTTTACGCCTACCTTCTTCATTCTAGATTTTGCTTAAGAAATATATATCTTATAGTATACCTACTAGCAGCCAAACCCGGCGTTGCTCGGGTTTCACCTTTCAAGTCTATTCATTTCATCAGTTGCAACACTTTTTCACATTTTCGCCACCCACAACCGCGACCAAACTTCCTTACTTTCACCAGGAGACCAAAGGGGAGATGATTGGAGTTGGTGGTCATAGAGAAAACCCTGTCTTCCCGTCCTAACATTAGCATTTTAAAAATACATTTAGATTGTGTCAACAAAAAACAAATTTCTAGTCATTTCTAATTTTCTTAGCCGGGCCCAGTGATGGTTTGAGGGCAACTAACAGCCGATGCTCTATTATGATGTCTTGTGGCAACTTAATATTGTAGCATCATTATTTCGAGGAAAAAAGTCCAATCCTACTTTTTTTCTCGAAATAAATACATATTTTATTATTGTATGTTTAACTTTGCATATTTGTTACAGCTTCAGCTTTTTAACCTGCATTGTTTGTGATTTAATTTGACTGCTGTGTGATTTGTTTGTGGCTACTAACCAACTAACTAATATGGGGAAATGTAAATTTAATGAGGACTGGCTTAATAAAAAAGATAAAAATGGACACTTTATATCTGAATGGGGAAAAAGGGATGGTGAAAATGAGGTTTTTTGTTGTGTGTGCATGAAAACGTTTTCTGTGGCTTGGGGATTTGAGGCTTTGGAGCAACATGCATCATCAAAAAAACATATTGAACAGTCAACGGTGAAGCTGGCTGCATCTCAATTACATCTAGCAAGTGTTCGGCCCGTTGAAGACCCGACGATTGGTTCACCCGGTAGAGCACCCGTTCAACTATATAGTGTTAAAGATGGGGCTACCAGAGCTGAGATTTTATGGG
The DNA here is from genome assembly GCA_941918905.2 of Xestia sexstrigata. NCBI lineage: Eukaryota > Metazoa > Arthropoda > Insecta > Lepidoptera > Noctuidae > Xestia > Xestia sexstrigata. Next base: position 328,561 of record OW799201.2, on the reverse strand, counting down.
CTATGAAGATGGTAGCATCTGATTATTCTATAGAGCCATCCTGCAGTTCAATAAAAGAGCTTTTCATGGCAATGTTCCCGAATTCGGTACCAGAAGATTTTTCTATGTCTACAACCAAGGCACGATATCTAATTTGCGATGCGATAGCGCCATATTTAAAAAAAGAGATGCTAAACGACTGTAAAAATTCTTATTTCACTCTTTGTTACGACGAAACGTGTAATGCTGCATCGAGAAAAGAACTTCAAGTCGCTATCAAATACTGGTCTCCAATAAAGGAGATGATAGTTACGAGTCACCTGGAAACCTTTTTCATCGGTAAAGCAACCTCCCAAGATATTTTCAACAAACTGAACGATGCTTTAGACAATGCTGAGCTTTCCAGAAAAAGACTTCTTATGCTAGGATCTGATGGTCCCAATGTGAATAAGGCGTCACAAGATTAATGAACGAGGCTTTGGTATTATCGGACAGACCAAAACTAGCAGATATAGGAACATGCAATATACACACTGTGCATAACGCTTTTTTAAAGGGTTTGAGCGAGCTAGGCGAAAATGTATCAGATTTCATTTATCAAATTCACAACTTTTTTGATGGCTGGCCATCTCGCTGGGAGGAGTATGAAGATATCCAAGCAAAGTTAAAATTACCTGGTCACAAATTTTTAAAACATGTCTCTTCCCGATGGCTGACTTTAGGCACTGCCGCCGAAAGGATTTTAGAACAGTGGCCTGCAATAATTGAATATTTTACGAAGCACTTACCAAAGAAAAACAAAGAGAAGACTACATCTGTTAACTTTAAAAATATACACAATTTCTTAACTCAAAAGACGGCGAAAATTGAGGTCATGTTCGTTGCTTCAAGTGCACAAATTTTTGTAAAATTTACAGGATTCTTTCAGCGGGAAGAACCCCTTGTTCACTTGATCTACGATGAATTAAAACATCTCGTCAATAAAATAATAAACAGAGTTTGCAAAAGTAATGCACCAAGAACCATTGACGCGTTTCAGGAAATGTATTATTTAGAATTATCGGACATTGTTCTGGAAGAATCCATTAGAGAATCTTTAGCGCAAATCCAAGAACGCGACAGATTGACGTTCCTGATGAAAGTGAGGAATCACTATGTTGCTGCATGCAAGCACATATTAAAGAAGACATCTGTAGATAACTCATTGGCGAAGTACCTGCGCATTTTGAGACCCAATGCTCACAGAGCCGCTGATTGTTATAAGGAATTTATAAAAATTGCAAATGAATGTCGTCTCCTGGTTCAATTGCCCTACGAAGACAACCCTGATAAAATACGTATTGAAACGTATTGGGTTAAGATTTTTAAATCAACATTTGAGACTGGACAACCAATGTACCCAAATTTGGAGATATTAGTCAGAGCCGCGTTATCTCTTTCTCATGGCAACGCAGACGTAGAAAGAGGATTTTCACGTTCCGGACATATCCTTACACCAGAAAGATCTGCAATGTCTCAAAGAACTCTAGACGCACATTTGACAGTAAAGTCAGCTCTTACAAATATGTATAATAATAGAGTAGATCTTGTGCCTCTGACTAAAGAATTAATGAATTTAGCTCGAACAGCGTATATAAGATATAGACTGTATTGTGAGGAGCAAAAACAGTTGGAACTAAACAAGAAGTTGAACGAGAGAACACGTCAAGAAGAAGACATTAAAAAAAAGGAATTGAAAAGAAAGTATGAAGATACAAAAAAAAGCATTGAAGAAGGAGAAACAACTTTAAAAAAAATTAAAAATGAAGAAAAAATCAAGAGGATGACCGTTGACAGGTATATGATATTTTTAACGGTTTTATGGTTTTATTATGTGTCAGTGTTCTTCTAGTGTGTGGTGGGAGAACTATGATATGACACTAACTTAAGATTCATCGAGAACATCGATGCTCATCGGGTCTCAACGACCCGATAAACCTTAGTCATGGTTCTTAAACCATCTTTAATAGGAATTGAACCTTGTAGATTGAACCCAAACGAACCTGTCTTAACGATTTTTTTATATTCTTCATATTTCAGGTTGCTCGATAACGCTACTGGCATGTTAAAAGAAGGAATTAAGGACAAAGACTTAGTCGCCGTTAATATGGCCAAGACATTACTAGATGCCGCTGTTAAAGAAAGAAAAGACTACGAGGAGAAAATTAAAGAAGAAGAAAACGTACAAAAAATTATAGATAAAAAGAAAAATGCTTTGATTACTAACTTCTTCAAGAAATCATAATGTCTAATGTTTCTAACTTTTAATATTATTTGCATGATTGGATGTGTGTCATTTGCTTATTAACAAATATTAAAACTGATAACTATTTGTAAACTTTTTAATAATAAAAAGGTGGTGATGGTTGGCTATGGGGATGGTGGAGGCCAATAATTTTTTTTTTTTCAATTCCACATGGAACTTTTATTTTAAGTTAGTTCAGATGGTCAGTAAAAGTCAGTTTTTTTAGATTTCTGGTCAGTAAAATCAGTATTTTTGAACACTGAACCTGTTTCGACCCCTGTATTTATTTAAACTTTTATTCGGGCAGAGTTTTCCCTTGCAATTATTACTATTAGGTGATCCCACAAACTAACGAGGATGTCAGGGCGCCAGGGGCCGCGGCAGACGGCACCGGGGCTATGCCCCCTGGCCGCGGAAGCCATACCGTGGCCTGTTAATACAGGCCCGTCATTTTGTGGCCTAGTGGCGTGCGAACAGCAATGTTGCACGCCTGTGAATAGTTGCTATAAAGTATTCCGTAGGCGCGCCTACAGCGCTCTGTTGTTCACGACACCTCGGCGGTCTGTCCTCGCCAGGTGAGACCCGAAGGACCGACGCACCTACGGAGGATGTAATGGTCCCCGCCCGCGTAGCAGAGATGCGTAGAGATGCATGTATGGTTGTAGCTGCGTGGTCTGCTTATATTAACATAGCACAGGTCACGCAACTGGGTGTTTGTTGTGTGTGTAGAGTCGTAATTGTGTAAGTAAGCTGCGTGTATCCTGGAAAACAGTTTACCCAGGCGTCAAGTCCGGTGGGAGTGGGTCATGTTCCGCTACCAGGTCGCGGGGTAGGGGGCGCCTCGCGTCAGGGGGGCGCAATATGCTTGACGTGAGGCCAAGCTGATGCGTCGGCACGCGCGAATATTCCCGAAGTGATCCCACAAAATCATCGCACCGGGCTTTTATATGACTGGCTGGCTGGCGGGTTCTTCACCTCCCTGGGCTCGCAATTTGGCAGGGCTAGGCTCTCGTGGTGGGGAAGTGATGTAGCGGCTAGGCGTGGCGGGATTGACAGGCGGCTTATCGGCTGGCAAGCGACATCTAGCGTTACACTCGGCCATCCTGAAACAATTGCTCCCGCAATGGAAACAACAAAACTATGATTACAAGTCAGCTCTAGAGAAACAGTTAAATTATGGGGAAATGAACTTTGATCTAGCTCTCAAGAAGATCTACGAGATCTTCGGTTTCCTAATTGATCATCCTCACTAGTGGCGCTATCGGACATGAAGCAACGCTACGATGTAATCGTAAAGAATCATTGGATACTATTAGGCCTGTAAACTTCTTATATCCTGTAAGACCTTATATGCTTCTTAGTTTATATGTATATGTATATCACATAATGGGCCAGTATATAGGTACAGATCATCTAACTTAGAATTAACCTTATTGCCGCTAGTAGTCGGCGCCTGGCGCCAAAGAAGGTACGTATTCACCTTTTGTAAATCGAACTGCATATTTTTTGCCTTTTATCAAAGTTACGTTTAATTTTCTTGCTAGATATTCTGATAAGTAGCCCTATCGCTTCTAGATTGTACTGGCTCAAAAGCCCGATCCGGGATGGAGACATCACATTTACTGACCTACCTACACTCATCATCATCATCATTTCAGCCGAAAGACGTCCACTGCTGGACATAGGCCTCCCCCAAGTGTCGCCACATTGACCGGTCCCGTGCGACTCGCATCCAGCGGATTCCCGCAACCTTCACCAGGTCATCGGTCCACCTAGTGGGAGGCCTTCCAACGCAACGTCTTCCGGTACGCGGTCGCCACTCCAGAACTTTTCGGCCCCATCGGCCATCCGTTCTGCGAGCAATGTGCCCTGCCCACTGCCATTGAAGTTTGGCAATTCTTCGGGCTACGTCGGTGACCCTGGTTCTCTTGCGGATGTCTTCATTTCTGATTCGATCACGCAAGGAAACTCCGAGCATAGCCCTCTCCATTGCCCTTTGGGTGACTTTAAGCCTTCTGATGAGGCCCATTGTGAGCGACCACGTTTCGGTCCCGTATGTAGGCACTGGCAACACACACTGGTCATAGACTTTCGTCTTGAGACACTGTGGTAAGTTGGACGAGAAGATACCGCGCAACTTCCCGAACGCTGCCCAGCCGAGTCGGATTCGACGATTGACCTCTTTCTCGAAGTTAGACCTACCTAACTGGACCGTTTGTCCCAGGTACACATAATCGTCTACAACTTCGAGTGTAGAGTCTCCGATCTTAATAGGAATGGGTGTGACATGGGCATTCAACATGACTTTGGTTTTGTCCATGTTCATTCTAAGACCCACTCTTCCGGAAACTCTACTGAGGTCATCGAGCATTGTACTGAGGTCCTCCATGGTTTCAGCCATGACCACTATATCGTCGGCAAACCGAAGGTGGGTGATGTACTCGCCATTGACGTTAATGCCTAGCCCTCTCCAGTCCAGAACCTTGAAGACATCCTCCAGTGCAGCGGTGTACAGTTTCGGAGATATGACGTCTCCCTGTCTCACACCTCGCTGCAGGAGGATAGGTTCCGAGGCTTGGTCCTGAAGTCGGACTGACATGGTGGCGTTTTTGTACAAACACTTCAACACCTCGATGTACCGATAGTCGATTTGGCACCGTTGGAGAGACTGCAGTACAGCCCAGGTCTCGATAGGCTACAAATTATCCCTGTACTCCCACGGGAACTGGAACTACGCGGGTGAAACCGCGTGACGTCCGCTAGTTTATTAAAAAGTAAGTAATGCAATTTTAAACACTTATGCAGAGTTTCGTCTTATTTTATATTCTACAGCTGAATGTTTGCAAGTGCTAAAATGCGCGGTTTCCCGCTATTAACTGTCATTGGATGGCTTGGCTTGGCATGGGCTGTACCGTGTACACATGGCGTGGCGTCACCACAGAGCATCATAAACAATAGGTACTGGAGCGTTAATTATGCGTTACTCTGATTGTCTCCACAGAATTGACAGTACTCTGACTAGGCTCAGAAACAACGAATTTAGAGAAAGCATCTATCAATACTAACATGTACTGGTACCTACCCTCAACAAGTACATAATTAGGTATTCATTATATCACTATCTGTACACCCACTTTGCTTTGCAGTCAATCAAAAATACGTTTCGACTTTTCATCTTGACATTCAAACTCAAACTCAAAGCATTTATTTCAATTAGACCATTACGACACTTTTGAATGTCAAAAATACAAAAAAGAAAATCAAAGCTACAGTCCCAGTCACAAGGCATAATAACTTGAGAAAGTGCTGTAGTTGCCCATTCCCTAGCGTAGATCTCTATGGAGAAGAACGGGCAAGAAACTCCATGGACACTCTTTTAAAATCAAAATATTGTTACAAAATCTTGGTTACATCATTAATTTTGAGATTATACATAATATGTGAGAACGATGTAGAAAGACCAATGATCAACCATTATGAAGTAAGCAGATTACGAACTTATAACAAAATGACAATGGCATCTATCAACAATTATGAAATCAATGATAGATCATTGTGACACTATTGTAATAGCAGACTAGGCCCCCTGTAGGCAAGAGTAATATCATAGTCTTGAATTAAAAGCCGCCAGCGAGCAATGCGCGGAATAAGATCACGTTTAGTTTATATATTATATAGGTACTGCAGTACAGTCCGTAATTACGTGGACATTTTTACAAACACACATAAACGAAACCTTCGCAACGATTCCACCACTGAAAGAGTCTCGAGCTCGTAACTATGATAAACACTTTCTTTCCGACTGGTAACGCGACTAAAATACAAGGCAGGGCGCAAACTACCGTCAATCTGTTTTTGTAAAAGAATGCCTGCAATACCTAACTTGTATGCATCCGTGTGAATTTTTTGACTCGCTCGCCCCATACGCACATCGTATTTTTTTTTGTTAGTGTTGTAAGCAGGCGAGCTATTATTGCAAAGTTATGGATGAACTTCCTAAAATAACTACATAGACCAATAAACTGACGCACTTCGTGAACGTTACTCGAAACGGGAAATTAAGACAACTAGGTACTAACTTAAATTGACCTGCTTGAACACCATCACATGATATTTAACCTAATTATGAAATCCTATTTTGTAAAAATGAACATTAATTTCTCATATTTAATTTTAAAATTCTCCGTTTGCAATTTTTCAAGAACTTTGTCCAATAAGTCTAAACCTGTTTGAACATCAAGTGACGGTAACAAGACATCGTCAAGGAATGTAGCATTCCTTGACGATGTTTTGTTACCGTCACTCTGACGACCATTTGATGAAATTGTTGGAGTTACTTTTCTAAATGATTTACTTTGGCCTTTTCTTAACTATAGAATTTGTCGATAAAACGGTTTTCTTGGGAATCACGCTCGATTCAAGGTTACAATGGGGTCCTCATCTATGTACAGTCGAACCACCTATTTGGTTTACATCTTACATGTGTGCGTGATCTCATCGTTATGTACACAAACACTATATTAAACTAGCGGCGAGCTCTGCTTTTATTAGTGTGCGTATGGCTAATAATGTTCTCTCAGCCGCTCATTATTCTTGTGTGCAACAAGGCCCAACATTTTAACCTAATATAATATGGTAATCGTAGCTGATTGGTGTAAGCACCTACGATAGTTACCGAACTAACCTTGATGGCGTGAGTTCGATCCCCACTGGGGAATTTTGTTTTGCTGTTTTTTACTTTTTGGTTTTTTATTAAATTAATTTTGTGGCCAGTAAAATCACCAAAGCAAAAAAAGTTGAAAATATTTTTTATTAGATAAACATTGTAATGACGAGCTTATCGCTTGGGTCATTAGCAAATAATCTGTCTCATTTCTTCCAATATAATCTGACGTGCGCTCGCCTCGACAACCAGAATCGTCCTGCCGGCGGCGACGTGGAAGTGTCTGTCGCTATGGACCTTGCCCCCGCGCCGAGAACAAAGGAATTCGTTTCTGGGTGCCTAATATGTCGCTCGTTTAAACATGCGTGGTGATAAACTGTAGCTGGCCAGAAGTCTGATTTGATGCGTTCATTATTAGTTTATTTTTTATTTTAATATTGTAAATAGTTTTTTTTTTATAAATAATATTATTGTAAATAACTTTCTTATGTTTATTTTTTTTTATTATTATTATATATTATTAAGAATTAAGACATGTAACAATTAATGTTACATTACCCCCCTCGTCTCAGAAAGAGTTTTGTTCTCAAAGAAAACTCGTCTATAGGTTACCACTAGCACTACACATTCATACTATCATCTTTCAAAATTCTTCCATAATATCAAACAAACAACCTTACACAATAGCTTCAACAATATAAAATGATGTTGACGCGACCTTACGTAAACAAGTTATCTGTGATTTATCGCACAGAAAACTAATGCTAGTCGTAAGGAGTTAATTTAAAGGTGAACTGTCTCAAATCCTACAATATTAAAAAAAAACACTTTACTACACTTAACTACACAACATTTAACTACACTTAATGTTTTTTAAATCTTTGATATGCCAGACGCCAAAATTTTTTTTTGACATATCTTCCAGAACAAAGACAAGTGGAGACCGTTTTTCTATTATACGGCATTTGATAAACTTGGGTGCAAGCTTTTTACTAAAATACTTGTCTTTGTTACTTAAAACGAATGCGCGCTTATAGACTATGTCTCCTACATTAAATTCAGCCGGCTTTCTACGTAGGTTGTAGTGTGCAGTATTCTTTTCATGTGCGTGCCATAACGAAGCCTGCACATCATTGAATATCGATCCAAGACACCCTAAGTTTTCAGCGTATAAGTCGCGAGGAAGGAACAACACTTCATCGCCCAGGTCGTTATCAGTATAGTGCGATCCGCATAAAACTAATTCCCTACCGTAAACTAAAAATGACGGTGTATAACCGGTGGCTTCATTGACGGAATTGTTTATCACAAACTGAACCTTGGGGATGGAGATGTCCCAGGATCTATGATCGTTTCCAACAAACGTAGACAAACTAGTGACAATAGTTTTGTTGTATCGTTCTACCGTGTTGACTTGTGGTGTGTACTTCGGCGTGAAAAAAATGTTAGGTATTTTATATTTTTTAAATAGCGCGTCAGTAGACGAACTTATAAACTGCGTCCCATTGTCCAAAAAGATTGTTTGAGGAACTCCGTGAACCAAGAAAATGGAATCTTCTAAGATTTTAATAACTATATCCGCAGTAGCACGACGTACTGGGAAAATATGACAAAATTTTGAAAAACAGCAAGTTACGACCAATATATAAGAATTTTGTTTTCGACTGGTGGGAAGGGGACCCAGAAAATCAATTGAGATCATCTGAAAAGGTCTCGAACATTGCTTAGGACGACCCATCTCTCCCAATGTAGTGTGATTTTGTGCCTTATAAGATAAGCAAACCGAGCAGGAACCTACATACTTAACGACGTCCTGGTGCATATTTGGCCAGTAGTAATTTAGTGACAAGCGCCGATAGGTTTTAAAGATGCCAAGGTGTCCACCTGTTGGCTCAGAGTGATTTTCGGCTATGATGCTTTCACGGAACTCGCTGGGTACGACTTCCTTCCAGTCAAATTCTGAAGTTAGTTGGCTGTTAATATTTTTTGTGAGACGAAATAACGAATTATTTTTAATGGTGAAGTTAGGGAAATTTGAAGGAGTAGTCAGACAGCCGTTGTATATCTTTTTAAACCAGACATCATCTGTGTTGGCATTAGCTAGAGATATTGCATTTACGGGAAAAGCCCTAGACAAGGCATCAGGAATAACATTGTCGACACCTCGACGGTGTTTCATAATAAAATTAAATGAGGACAATCTTACCCCCCATCGTGCTAGTCGTCCTGTGGGATTTTCTAAAGACAAAAACCATTTTAACGCGGAGTGGTCAGTATACACTGTAAATGTTTGGCCGTTTTCGAGATAACATCGCCAGTGCTCGAGAGCCGTTAACACAGCAAGGGTCTCCCTTTCAGTAATGCTGTAGTTTTTCTCGGGGCTGGTGAAAGTTCTACTCATGTAGGCAATTGGGTGTTCTTTACCGTCAAAAGTCTGTGTTAACATAGCACCAATACCGTAACTACTTGCGTCGGTGTGCACTTCAAAAGGTTTGGAATAGTCCGGACAAGAAAGAACTGGAGCGGAAACCAAACATTCTTTCAACGCATTAAAGGCCGCGTCAGCTTCTGGTGACCACTTGAAAGAAGGAGCGTTTTTTCCGTTAGCAGTGAGCTTATTGAGTGGACCAGCCACTGTGCTAAAGTTAGGGACGAAACGTCGGTACCACGTAGCAGTGCCGAGAAAGCGTTTCAACTCCTTCCTATTTGTAGGGGTTGGAAAGTTAATAATGGCTTCCACCTTGTCTGGGTCAGTGCGTAAACCACGGGAATCTACCACGTATCCTAGATACTTGAGTTCGCTTCGAAAGAACTTACATTTTTCGAAGTTCACTGTTAAATTTGCCTGTCTCAATTTGTCCAAAACTCGCAACAATCGAGAAACATGCTCATCAAAGGTAGAACTAATAACAATGACGTCATCTAAATAAGCGAAGGTCTTAGACTCCATGTCACTAAATAACAAGTCAACGAGACGTTGTTGCGTCGCGGGGGCATTCGTTAATCCAAACGCAGTAGTTTTAAAACGAAAAGTGCCACGGCCCGGAACGTAAAATGCGGTTTTATCGCGGTCTTCTGGCGCTATAGGCAGTTGCCAGAAAGCTTTGGACAAATCGATACTGCTCAGGTACTTAGCGTCGCGAAGGTTATCCAATATCTCCGAGACATATGGCAAATTGTACGCATCGCGCTTAGTCACTGCATTCAACTTCCTGCTGTCTAAACAGAACCTTGGTTGCCCGTTCTTTTTATTAACAATGAGAACGGGAGAAGACCAGGCGCTTTCGCAAGGTTCGACAACGTCAAGGGACAGCATTTCGTCCACCTGCTCAATTAAAATGCGCTGCCTTTCGGGGGACATCCTGTAATAACGCTGTCTAATTGGTTGTGCGTCACCAGTGTCAATGCGATGGCATATCAAATTTGTTCTACCCAGGCCCTTTTCCTCAGTAGAAATAGATCGAAACTGCGCAATGACATTATCAGCTATCGCTTTCTGCGACGCCAACAAATTATCGTAGGAGTTAATAAATGGTTCATCGCTACCTACCTTTATTTCTGCCAAAGGGGCATTTGACATTGTGATATTACCTATGTAATTAGGGCAAATTCGAAAAGCGCGCCAAAAATCTACGCCTAATATAATTGATGTTTCAATTTCGGGAACTACATATGCCTTAATAATGTGAAACTGGCCCTCAAATGTAACTGGCAAATGAATGTAACCTAAGGTTTTTAATGATTGACCGCCAGCAGCTATCATATTAGTGTGGCCATCCGGGTTTAAAGTGCAGTCTGTAAGCTGTAGATGAGAATTGTTTCCCAGAATCGAAACTGCAGCTCCAGAATCGAGTAAGCCAACAGCATCGATGTTATTGATTTTAATATTTACATAAGGCCTAGAATCGTTTAATGGTTTTGATTGCAGAATTGTAGCAACTCTGTATGAAGAGGAAAATGTTCTTATAAAATCAAGCCAAGTTTCCCAGTCTTGCTTGCTAAAATTGTTACAACTCTGCTTAATTAGTTTTTTGAATTTGTACCAGTTTTACGACAGTTAGGACAGTCTGGTGTCTTCACATCCTTCATACCGCACTTGAAACAATGTCCCGTGGAGCCTTGCATTGACGAATGTGATGGGTGTTATTACGACACCTAGGACAGTAGGGTTCCTTTTTAGCCTCATTAATTGCATGTACATATTTATTGTTATTTTGAGTATTATTATTATTATTCCTATATTGATTGTTATTATTGTAATTACTATTTGAATTATTATTTTTATTGTAATTGTTATTATTATTTGCCTTATTTATAGGTTTATGGTCATCCTTAGTGTACGCAAATTCAGGAGCTAGCGTATCGGAAGTAACCTTAGGAGGCTCTTGAAATTGTGACAGTCGAGTCTGAAATGTCTCATAGTTACGACATAACGAACGCAAAGTGTCTATGGTTGAGATTTGAGGAGCTGCTGCTAATGTACTAGCATAGCAGGGTCTAATATTATGCAAGAGAATTTCCAATTGATCTACTTCAGGAAGAGGAGTCGATAGACGCGAGAACATTCCATTCATAACTGCTAGATAAATAGTTATATTCTCACGTTCTCCTTGAGTACGAGAACGAATTTCAGAAATGAGTCTATAATCGTAGTCAGTTTGACTAAAATCCTCTTTTAATAAACGCGCCAACTCAGGCCAAGAACTGACTTTGTCCTTTACCGCACGATACCAGTGAAGGGCATCGTCTTGAAAAATTTCAGATGCAAAACTTAGGACTTTTTGTTGTGGAATATTCCTAGCCAGTATAAATTCATCAACACGCTGTATAAACGAACAAACACAAGTTTTGCCAGTAAATTTTAATTTTGTTAAATCAGAAGATGTACGATCGCATGACACAGAAATCACGTTCTGTTGTTCTGGCACTGCAGGTGCTGATTCTTTGACAGAACTAGCACTAGCCACATTAGAGGATGTACAAGCAGAAGGTTTCTTTGCTAGCAAGGCAGAAAGCTTTTGCGAGAATATTTTATAACCGCTAACAATGTCGTCATATTCCGTTTTAATGTCGTCACTACGCGTTATCCTCTCGACACGATTGTGTAAATGATTCAACATATTCTGTGTCCGCAATAGTGTAGCAACACTAGGTTCACTAGCGTCAAGATTTAATTGAATTTTCGTTAAGACTTCTAAACAACCCTTAAGGTCCTGTCTTACATCGAGTGGAGACTCTAATATATATTCCGAGGGTAAATCAGGAGATAATTTTATAATTTGTTTCCGTAACTCCTCAACAGAAAGTGCAGGAGTCGCGCCTCTAATACGAACTTCATACTCCAACTCTGATTTTTGAAGAGACAGGAACTTAATAGGAAGCATGATAAAAATTAATTAAAAGAACAGAAGGATAAGTGACGCACTTCTACTGCTCACTACACAAAAAGCAAAAGCAAAAAAAAAAAAAAAAAACAAAGATTACAGGAAAAGAAACAACACGTTCTCCGTTCTGTTACAAAACAAAATTTAAGAACGTCTGGTTTTTTTTTTACGGAAAAATAAAAATAATTAAAATGATAAAAAAAAACAAGCAAAATCATAAATGCAAAATAAAAAAATTGCTAAAATGCTACTAATGTGTACTATAAGACCGTAAAAATACGTTTTTTCTTTTAATGTGAGGTGAAAAAATTATAACGAACAATTTTTTAAAAGCGTCGTTTTAGGTGCCCAAGACGATAACAGTTTTAATAAAATATTTTAACAAACTATGCAACTAAACGACTTTATATGATTAATTATTAATGTATGGTAGGTTAATAATGACCAAGATTAACTTACACAAAGAAGTTGAAAATTCGTGTACACATTAGTAACGGAAAAAAAACCAAAAAAATAAAACAAAATAAAGACGTTTAACACAGACAACCACTAACATACACAACCCACAACCAATGGAGGAGGAATTAATCAGCTGTATTTCTACCACGATTAAGGGCGCCAGTGTCCCGGTACTGCAGGTACTGCTACGCTACTTATCCTACCTAACCTAGGCACAGGTAATCCTAGGAGGATATTAAATAAAAAGTAGGTAGGCAGTAAACTGGAACATTTATTATGAATTAAATGACTCGGTAGGCAGACGAGGGTCGATCAAAGTTGGGTAAGGGCCTATACAGCGATTAACCTCCTCACTGGTCTAGCACTCCCCTGACGTCACTGGCCGCTGCAGGAGACGAGTGCTCGCGCGTCGATCGCCAGGTCAACTGCTGGTGTAGGTTCGCTGGTTGTCCCGCTACTGTCCACCACGGGGAAGCCGGGAATAAAGGTGTACATGAAACCCTGTAATGCGCAATAAGCGAAAGCATTACACGCTGGCCGTAGACGGTGAGCACCCACAGCAACGTTGAATAGGGAAGCACTAATATGTAGATGTGTTGCTGTGGATGTTCACTATCAGATACGGAGATGACAATAATTTCGGTTACTTAGCCGTTAATTTAAACATTTGAAATTTACAACGGAAATAAAATAATAATATGCAAGAATGATATAATTCTGAAAATGTGGGGTAGAACTACAAAGAGAAAACAAGTAATGAGCGTCTAATAGAAACAAAGATAAGCAAGAACACAAATGAAAAGATCACCAGGTAGGCAACGCGAAAGAAACCGTTACGGTTTGCTAAGCTACTGGCTAATTATAATTGTGCAACACTTACCCAATCGGGGTTTAATTCACACACACAGAATATGTTTTAACGTTGAGTATTGCTCAGTATATTTCTGAATTACGATTAAATGTCGAGGGAACGGTAGGGACGCCTTCGAAAAAAAACTTAATCGCGATTACGATATCAATTCGTATTAGGGACCGTGAAAAAGCCTGACGTGCGCTCGCCTCGACAACCAGAATCGTCCTGCCGGCGGCGACGTGGAAGTGTCTGTCGCTATGGACCTTGCCCCCGCGCCGAGAACAAAGGAATTCGTTTCTGGGTGCCTAATATGTCGCTCGTGGTGATAAACTGTAGCTGGCCAGAAGTCTGATTTGATGCGTTCATTATTAGTTTATTTTTTATTTTAATATTGTAAATAGTTTTTTTTTTTATAAATAATATTATTGTAAATAACTTTCTTATGTTTATTTTTTTTATTATTATTATATATTATTAAGAATTAAGACATGTAACAATTAATGTTACAAGGAACATATTGGAAGAAATGAGACAGATTATTTGCTAATGACCCAAGCGATAAGCTCGTCATTACAATGTTTATCTAATAAAAAATATTTTCAACTTTTTTTGCTTTGGTGATTTTACTGGCCACAAAATTAATTTAATAAAAAACCAAAAAGTAAAAAACAGCAAAACAAAATTCAGAAATATACTGAGCAATACTCAACGTTAAAACATATTCTGTGTGTGTGAATTAAACCCCGATTGGGTAAGTGTTGCACAATTATAATTAGCCAGTAGCTTAGCAAACCGTAACGGTTTCTTTCGCGTTGCCTACCTGGTGATCTTTTCATTTGTGTTCTTGCTTATCTTTGTTTCTATTAGACGCTCATTACTTGTTTTCTCTTTGTAGTTCTACCCCACATTTTTAGAATTATATCATTCTTGCATATTATTATTTTATTTCCGTTGTAAATTTCAAATGTTTAAATTAACGGCTAAGTAACCGAAATTATTGTCATCTCCGTATCTGATAGTGAACATCCACAGCAACACATCTACATATTAGTGCTTCCCTATTCAACGTTGCTGTGGGTGCTCACCGTCTACGGCCAGCGTGTAATGCTTTCGCTTATTGCGCATTACAGGGTTTCATGTACACCTTTATTCCCGGCTTCCCCGTGGTGGACAGTAGCGGGACAACCAGCGAACCTACACCAGCAGTTGACCTGGCGATCGACGCGCGAGCACTCGTCTCCTGCAGCGGCCAGTGACGTCAGGGGAGTGCTAGACCAGTGAGGAGGTTAATCGCTGTATAGGCCCTTACCCAACTTTGATCGACCCTCGTCTGCCTACCGAGTCATTTAATTCATAATAAATGTTCCAGTTTACTGCCTACCTACTTTTTATTTAATATCCTCCTAGGATTACCTGTGCCTAGGTTAGGTAGGATAAGTAGCGTAGCAGTACCTGCAGTACCGGGACACCTTCCTAGGTGTTTGTCTTAAGGTTCAATTTGGTGTGGGCTGAATGTTAGCAAAAAAAACTTGTGTTGCCGGTATTATTATTTAATGCAAAATGGTTTTAAACATATAGGCTATAACTATCCATACTAGACGTTCGAATGAGTAAAACACTGTTGTTTTCCAGTTTTTTTTTACAAAGACAAAGTTTTTTATTGGTAAGGACGGGCGTAACGTAAATAATTTGTCTAAGTGGGTAGTTATATAAATTAATCAAAATAAAATTAGAGGTGAAATGAATTAACATGTTAGATAGTTAGAAATTATGACAACTTCTAATCAATCATAACAATAACATCACTTCACCAGACTTTTAATAATACGAGTTGTGGTTTAAAAAAAAGGGGATATGGCAACATGTATCCTACCTATAATTATTGCTAAGGTTTGTATTTGTTCACATTCGCTTAACAAATATGAACATTATTTACATATGAATAAGATTCATAATCGTTTATTAATTAAAATAAATTGGACTTATAATATGTGCACGATACACTGAACTTGTTATTATTATTGTCTTGCACAAAGTAAATGCAGCAATGATGTATGACCTAGCAAGCTGTAGTCGATTTTGTCGGTGCGCAGTGGACAGCAAAATCTTCCGCGCTGGCTGCGCAAACCAGCAGAATATCGGTGATTTCTCACAATTTGTAAGCACATATTGTGTGCTGTTGCTTTTACGCAGGTGGACAAGAAAGGATCAGCCTTGTGCCTTGCCACGATGTCATGGTGTCGAGCCAATGAATGTTCCTTTTCCTTTGGTGTTATTGTTTTGTTTGATGTTCTACGTCTCCAGAATCCGCATATCGGCGGACCCGTAACTGCACGGTTCTCCACTGTGGATAAAAACAGATTTTATAACACTTATAATAATAATAGCTAAATAAATAATTATAAATTATATAGAATATACTTATGTATTCCTTATTGATATTACTTATATACAATACATATATATGTATACAAGACATACACTAACTTGTCAAAAGATTTTACCTATTTTTATTAAAAGGCTTTTCTTTAATCTGTCTAAAGGCCCGTAGCCGTAGTTCGACAAAAATGGTCTGAACCAAGTTAATTTTATCTTAGCCATCTTAATCAATAAAAAAAACTATTATCATTTACGATAGTATATTATTGTATCTATGGTAGATATTTATTAAATAAATAAATTGTTCGGTATAATACTTGCAACCGAACAGCTCAGCACTTTTGCCTCCGTGCATTTCCATAAATGCATGTATCGCAAGTATTACCAAGTTAGTGCGTGTTCGGACACCAATCGCGTAACTCAACCAAACCATATCAAACCATCTTAGTGCGAATTTAGCTTAGATTTACCATTTTATAACCAGTCTCAATATAAACTTTAAACCATATAATTTCGTATAATTTAACCATTCGTAAACCAACAACCAAACCATAACCAATCAACTAAATATCAACCAACCCAGGATTTAGAGCTAAACCAAACGAGCCCTAAATTCTACATGGTCCTTCGAGCCTTAAGGGCCTCGGTTCGCGAAGTACAGTGAAGTGTTTGTGCGCCGGGACCTTGCAACCAGTGTTTTGTGTTTTACCAGTTTGTAGGGCAAGTAGATAGGCAGTGAAATCAATTTGGAGGAAATTGGACAGCTGCCGCGTAAGGAGCATATAAGGTCAGACCAAACCATTTTAAACTTTATTTTGACTTGCGTATTTAATTGTCCGTGAGAATTATGGAGCAGTTAGCAGTCAGCCAGACGGAGGTATACGACTCTTTGGTTAAACTTCTAACTAACTTTAAGAAAGATGGAGCTGAGCGAAAAACCATAGATTCCTGCAAGCGGAAGTTGGAGATATTAGAAAATTATTGGAGAGAATACCAACGCAACCATAGAAAGTGCTGTGAACTTTCTGAATTTAACCATGTGTACTTCAGTAAAAACTGTTTTGATAAGGCAGAGGAAGTCTATTTGTCAATCAAGCAGCTAATTACCACAACCATGGAGAACTTGTTGTTAAAGCAGCAACAACCACACCAGCCGTCGGCAGAGGCAGGCACACCGAAGCAAGCAGGGGAACCATCTCATTCACAGGCACCGCAGCCGCAACTTAGGGACACGAGCGGAGACAGTAAACTGGAAGGAATGATAAAAAAGCAGACCATCCACTTCAGAGCTTTTATGAGAACAGTAGCTACCATAGAAATCGATCAACTACGAAACAAGTGGGAGTTCGACGACGCATTGAAGTCCCTACAAAGTCGTCAACAACAATCATCAAACAAAAACTATACAAACAACATGAAAAACCATACGAAATCATTACACGTGTCGCGGTCAATCACCTGCGCATTGTGTAATGCTGACCACGGGTTATGGATGTGTACCCAATTTTTGCAAATGTCGGATGAGCAAAAACTAAAAACTGTCAACCAATTAAACTGTTGCACGAATTGCCTATTCAACCATTTCAGTAAGCCTTGTTTTTCTAATAAAACATGTCGCAAGTGCAACGCTAAACATAATTCATTATTGCATGACGCAATTACAACCAAAAACAGGCCAAACACGTCAGCAAAACCAAACCATAAGGCTGCGCACAGACTTGCATCATGCGTGACCAATGATGAACAAGCAGCAGTTTCAACCCATGCATCCTGGAATGACATATCCGAGACACTCTTAGCAACGGCCTTAGTAGAAGTTCCAGGATACGATGGTACATACCATACCATGAGGGCTTTGATAGACCAGGGTTCTCAAATCTCTTTAATAAGTGAGAAGGCGGCACAAGTTTTAAAAATACGAAGACACTCTTGCAAAGGAACCATATTCGGTGTAGGAGAAAAGGAAAACAGCTGCAAGGGTGTAATGACCATCCGAATTAAATCAATTTATAGTGAGTTTGCCATAGAGGGTGAGGTCCTTATAATGAACCATCTAATTAAAAGTTTACCAAATAAATCATTCATAAAACCAATTTGGCCTCACATACAAAACATTAATTTGGCAGACCCAGAATTTAATACCAGTCGACCAGTCGACCTACTGCTTGGAGCAGATGTATACTGCAAGATTGCTTTAGGTGGCCTATTGAGGGGTGACAGCGAGGATCAACCAATAGCCCAACAAACACAACTAGGATGGTTGCTTTGTGGGACAATGATACCACAATACAGGTGTAACGTCGTTCTTCACAATACGGACGATTTACGCAGATTTTGGGAAAATGAAGACATCAACCAGCAGACTGAAATGTCTACCGAAGATCAAGAATGTCTGCAATTTTTTCTATCAACAACAGAGAGACTAGAAAACGGGAGATACCAAATCCGACTGCCATTTATACCAGAAACCAAGGAACAGCTAGGGTCCATTAAACCATTAGCATTGGCACAATTTCGTAACTTAGAGAGAAAGTTACAGAAAGATCCAGAATTGAAAACAGAATATACAAAGTTTATGAATGAGTATTCTAATTTACACCATATGATGCCGTCAGCAACAAGTACGAAACCCGAGTGCTACCTACCACATCACTGCGTCACTCGTGCTGAGTCAACTACTACAAAGTTGCGTGTTGTGTTCAACGCGTCGGCTAGATCATTATCAGGACTTAGCTTGAATGACGTCATGTACCGAGGTCCCAACCTACAACAAGATCTGCAGGAGTTAATTTTAAAATGGAGACAGTACCAGTTCGTTTACACTGCGGACATCGAGAAAATGTACCGACAGATAATGGTACATCCTGAAGATCAGTCGTATCAGAAGATATTGTGGAGGGACTCACCATACCAACCCATTCAGACATACCAACTTACAACCATAACTTACGGCACAAAGCCTGCACCATTTTTAGCCATGATGTGCTTAAAACAATTAGCTGCCGAGGAAAAACTAAATTTCCCTGCTGCAGCAAAAGCGTTAGAAGAGTGCTTCTATATGGATTACTACTGCGGCGGAGCAAATTCAATGGATCAAGCAAAACAACTAAAATCAGACCTAATTAAACTACTCAGTAAGGGTGGGTTTAATTTACGGAAATGGGCCACAAATGAACCAAAATTACTCGCAGACTTAGAAAAAGATTTGTGGAACCAGCAAATTTACGAGTTTAAACAATCAGACTCAACGAAAACATTGGGGCTTGGATGGAACCCGCAACAGGATAAATTCATCTTTGACTCAAAACTGGAGCCAGTATCATTACCAAAACCAACCAAACAACCAAAAGGTCGCTTCTCTCCGACATATCAAAAATATTTGACCCATTAGGCTGGCTCACACCATTAACTATCACCATGAAGATGCTATTCCAAAGTGTCTGGTCATCAAGTCTCGACTGGGATGACGCGCTACCAGAGGATATCAAGGTCAAGTGGCTAAACTTAAGGAGAGAATTAAAAGACATCAATACCATAGAAGTAAAACGATGGCTAGGAGTAAAGGAAAACCATAGCTTGCAATTACACGGATTTTGTGATGCGTCAAACAAGGCGTATGCCGCTGTTATATATTGCAAAGTCAGCAACCAAAATAACACTAACGAGGTAACTTTGGTCGCAGCAAAAGCAAGATTAGTGCCTGTTAGTAAGGAAATATCTATACCAAGGCTGGAGTTAATGGGTGCCCAACTATTATCACAGCTGATGCAAAAAGTACAGACTTGCCTAGAGTCTTATAACCAGGAAATATATTGCTGGAGCGATTCAACAGCAGTGTTAGGATGGATTCAAGGAGACCCAGCGAGATGGAAACCATTCGTCTCAAATCGCGTGAAAGCTATTACCAAAACATTACCAAAAGAAAAATGGAGTTATGTCAAAACCATTGAAAATCCAGCGGACTGTGCCAGCCGTGGATTGAGAACCAAACAATTGAAAAACCATGATCTGTGGTGGCAAGGGCCAACATGGATTCAATCATTTCAAAACCATGACATATCTCAAACCACCTATGAAACCAGTTTATGATAAGACAGTCCAACGCAGTAATTGTGGAAAACCACCAGAAAACAACCATGACCATACCAAATATTATCCACCATTTGTTGAACAAATTTAATTCCTTCAAAAAAAATTGTGCGCATTTTTGCATGGATACTACGACTAACTACTGCAAAATCAGGTCGTCAACCTTATCTGACATTACATGAACTCCGTCGCGCAAAACTGATGATTATTAAAAATGTGCAACATATGGAGTTTGCCGGTGACGTCAGTTGCTTACTTAAGAATGAAAACGTGCATTCGAAAAGTAAACTTTTACCATTACACCCTATCATAGACCAAGATGGTATTCTGCGAGTAGGGGGCAGATTAAGAAACGCACAAATAAGTTTAGAGATGAAACACCCAATCATATTACCACACAACCATCGAATTACCACGCTAATAATCCAATACGCTCATGAGCTAACCTACCACGGTGGGGCGCGTCTTACTTTGTCAAATATTCGACAAAATTATTGGATAATCAGCGGATATTTAGCTACAAAGAAAGTCATACGACAGTGTGTTACATGCAAAAAGCAAGAGCCCATCCAACAGTATCAGCTCATGGGTGACCTACCATCATCCAGAGTAAACCCTGAAAGCGCTTTCTATCATTGTGGCGTCGACTACACAGGCTTTGTGGAAGTGAAAGCAAACAAAGGGCGCGGGATAAAAACTACCAAGGGCTACATAGCGCTTTTTGTATGTATGGTGACGAAAGCTGTGCATCTAGAACTCGTCTCAGATTTAACCAGCTCAGCTTTCCTAGCAGCAATAACCCGAATGGCAGCACGACGCGGAGCTCCACGTCACATCTATAGCGACAATGGAACCAATTTCGTTGGAGCCAACAGAATTCTGCAAGAAGAATACGACCATCTTCAAAATATATTCAATGAATCATTCTACAAAGAGATAACAGAATTACAAATTGAATGGCATTTCAACGCACCTTCTTGGCCCCATGCAGGAGGACTCTGGGAAAGAGCAGTGCGAAGTCTCAAACACCACCTCAAACGCGTGATTGGACAACAAAAACTTACGTTTGAAGAATACTCCACACTGTTATCAAAATTAGAAGCTTGCCTGAATTCACGACCACTTTGTCCGCTATCAGAAGACCCAGAGGATTTAAATTTCCTCACACCAGACCATTTCCTATCAGCACGACCAGGTTTAACCATCATTGAAACAGCAGACGACGCCAGAACCAGGTGGCATTTAGTGTCAAAACTATTTGAAGATATATGGAAGAGATGGAAAACAGAGTACTTGACTCAATTATCAACCAGAAACAAATGGATGAAATACCAGAAGAACGTCAACGTGGGCGATTTAGTAACGATACATGACGACAACTTACCAGCAGGGAAATGGCCAATGGGTCGTGTGACGGAAGTTCATCCAGGAAAAGATGACCTCGTCAGAGTAGTCACTCTAAAAACCAAAAACGGCTACATGAAGCGCCCTGTAGTTAAACTATCAGTTTTACCAATAGACCAGGTGGAAGCAACCACACAAGAAAAACCACAAGGCGAACCAGTACAACCGAAAAGACCCGAAAAGGAACCACGTAACCAGCCGCAATCAAAAACCAGAACGTGCAGCACCTATCCCAAGATAGTTAACATTGCACTGGCATTGTTATTGTTCCTAAGTATAATACTGCCAACAACAGCTTTATACAATATCACGCAATTTGATACCAATAAAACTTTGTACTTTGACACTGTGGGGAAAGTACAATTGATTCGGGATAAGTGGAAATTAGTGACATACTATAACATGTCTCCGTATTGGCAAGGAGATAAAGCCATCAATGACTTTACAACCTATCTCGACAAAACATGTGAAACAATTATGGAATCCAGTCACTGTCATATGATACTCCAACAAATACGTCACGATTACAATGAACTGCAATACTACAACCAGCTGTTGCTTAGCCAGCATTACGGCGAACGCTTACGAACACGACGCGGCTTTATCAACGGTATCGGCTCAATTGCAAACTTATTGTTCGGAGTATTAGACGAAAGCTTCGCAGAAAAATACAAGCAGGACATTGAACTTATACACCTTAACCAACATCACCAAAGTCAGTTATGGAAGAACTTGACATCTATTGTCGAAGCAGAGCACAATGTACTACAAAGAACTGAAGACATAATAGCAAAACAGCACAAAACCATAAATAAACATTTAAATGCCTTGGACAAGGTTAACAGTAAGCTGCAAAAAGAAATCGATGTGATAACTGCACAACAGGACTTCACATTAGTCTCTATAGCAACCATTAATATGATGCAAAACATGAAACGGATACAGGACACTTTGATCGATACAATATCGGAGATCTACCATGGCCAAATCAGTCTGCATCGACTGACACCAGCGCAGCTCAAACGAGAGCTACAAATTATCTATGGCCAAATGCCTCAAGAATTAAACCTACCAATCGCAAACATAGAGACAGAACTTCAGCACATCTACAAGCTACTGAGAACAAAGGCGCGGGTTACAGAAAAGTATATAATCTTCGAAATTACATTCCCGCTTATAGCACGAGAAAGTTTTCCATTATACAGGATAATACCAGTTCCGCAACAAACTAATTACAGTAATTACAGTATGACTAGCATAATACCAATATCGGAGTACGTCGCAGTGAACCTAAAAAAGGATGCTTATTTTGTACCCACCAAACATGAACTTGACACATGCTTGCATCACGGGGAATCCCTCATGTGTGAGCTCTTCAAACCAATCCTAAACTTGGAAAACGACCAAAATTTTTGCGAAACAAGCCCAATAAACCAAAAGTGCAAAATAAAAAGAACAGTGTGCAAAAACAGATGGGTAGAATTACACGCAACGTCACAATACCTCTATTTTTGCTGTGACACATATTCCATCAAAATCATATGTGACGATCAAGTTACCGTTCGACAGCTGACTCGAGCAGGGGTCATTAGCATGACTCAGAAATGCTTTATTAAAAGTAAAGATTTCACACTGTACTCTTTACAACAACAATCCAACCAATTATTTTTTTCACCAGACTTGCTCGTACCAGAGCTAGACCAAATAAACCGTATTGTGAACGTCAAATTACCAACTGAAGCAGAACTACCAGAGGACATGAGTCTGAATAGATCATTATTCATTCTTGGAGAACAAATCAAAACACTGAAATCCACCAAAGCAGAGGTCGATGACATATCAGTTCATGACATTCACCAGTACACCGTCGTCTACATACTGCTGGGAGTTGCCTTATGCGCGGCAGTAATCTGGGCCTGGAAAAGGGTGAGATGCTGCTCGCATCCTACGGGCAGTCGGGCGGAGCCTCACCACAGACGGGACTCTGTGGCGACTACATCGGAGTCTACACATCGAGTCACAGTGCAAAGTGAAGTGCAACCGCGAAAGCAGAGTACTGCTGACCGTCAGCAAAGTGAGAGTGGACACATGGGTTTAAGTGCATATTTCGCCAGGCGGTGGCCCAGTGCTATGCGTAGTGCGGGGAAAAAGGAAAGGGCTACGTTGCCTATAGTGCGTAAAGAACGTGTGCTTACAGTGGAAGACTCTTTAGTGTAAAAAATATAATATGCTATTAAGGGCAACCATTTATTATACTCTTTTACTTTAAATTTTATAACATTTTTTACTCTTATTTACCATTTTAATATAAGTCTAGTACTAATGCTTACCATTTT
This sequence comes from Xestia sexstrigata, assembly GCA_941918905.2. Lineage (NCBI taxonomy): Eukaryota > Metazoa > Arthropoda > Insecta > Lepidoptera > Noctuidae > Xestia > Xestia sexstrigata. The sequence continues at coordinate 304,731 of OW799201.2, read as the reverse complement.
ATATACTAAATTTTACTTTTGTTTACCATTTCACTTGTTACTCTATCTGTTTATCTCATCCTGTGCTCGGGAATATGTTCGGTACAATACTTGCAACCGAACAGCTCAGCACTTTTGCCTCCGTGCATTTCCATAAATGCATGTATCGCAAGTATTACCAAGTTAGTGCGTGTTCGGACACCAATCGCGTAACTCAACCAAACCATATCAAACCATCTTAGTGCGAATTTAGCTTAGATTTACCATTTTATAACCAGTCTCAATATAAACTTTAAACCATATAATTTCGTATAATTTAACGATTCGTAAACCAACAACCAAACCATAACCAATCAACTAAATATCAACCAACCCAGGATTTAGAGCTAAACCAAACGAGCCCTATATTCTACATAAATAAATAAATAATATCTTTAGTTTCAGACCATAGATCCATAATAAAAACAAAAATAAAACAAACATGGCACATATTATGTTACATTAACTAAGTAGGTATAATATCAACGTAATATCTAACTGTAACTCACCGATATCATTGAGCGCTTTGCAATTTCCCTTCTATCTATTGTGTCGATGACAATTCAAATTGACAAATTTGGCGTCCAGTTTAGCACTTTCAGTAGCATCCATGATGATGTAAGTATAGCTCCTGTGATGCGCAAACTACAGGACAGGCAGCGATTTCTGCCTTTTTGAACATTGATAAATGTTGCATGGTTGGATCCACAGAATAAATCCGCACACGAATATGAGTCTAGTAATCAATAAACTCAGTAGTGCAAATACTCGTATATTGACAATGACAACTAAGAACGCTTAAGATTTTTATAATGAAGGTGTTTGAAAACAATATTTATAAATTGTCGGTAGTTATTTTTTAAACCGTTCCGTGGTTGTCTCAAACATTGCAAACTTCATTAATCATCCGCGAACGGGATCGAATCGTTATAAATTCTACTTTAAGTAATGTTATAACAAAATAATGAATACAAAAAGAAAAAGAGTATATTAACTGGACCTGCGGTTTGAACTTACGACTTCTCGTTCACTGACCTTAGATGATAACCATCGTGCCAAAGTCGCTATGTTAATATTTGGCGAAATATTATATCTCATTCCGTAACGATGAATGATTCTATACATTGTATACGATATTGATGAACCGTACGCACACTAATAAAAACAGAGCTCGCCCGATTTATATAGTGTTTGTGTGCATAGCTTAAGACTTCACGCACACATGTAAAGTGTAAACCAAATAGCTTGGCCCACCGTACGACCTTGTATATTAAATGCATAAACACTGAGGGAGCGTTAGCAACTGGACCCTATTATATTCGTAATGTCCTTGCGGAGTGACATAGGCTGTTTTGTGTGTATCGTAAGGATGAATGCTAAGTTGACGGTACCCTTGGGCAGTAACTGGTGCAGTAATTCTTGCCAAATAATTTAGAAATTTGCTCATCGATATTAGGTAATGGATATCTATCGCGGATAGTTAACGCATTTAGTGCTCGGTAATCGACACATAGACGACTACATAATTTTTTCATCAAATGGCTTCTCCCGCTCTGGGCGGAGCAGGAGGGAGTGTCAGACTTTTACTGACTAAAACCCATCCATGTTCCTTCATCGCCCTTTTTGTTCCGGGGCCACGGTATCTCTTTCGAACAGTCCCGCAACCACGGATAGACGACTACCTCAGTTCTTTTTCTTAACTAAAACAATGGGAGAAGCGTAATCTGATTCGGATTCTTTTATAATGCTTCCTTCTAATATCTAATTAATTTTGACAATCTCTTGTTCGTGATGTGCTAATCTATAGGCCTACGGTGTACTGGTTCATTATTGGATAATCTAATGCGCATTTGAAATAAATCCGTACATCTCAACTCCTTAGTACAGCTAGTATAACAATAACTTAATAAATATCAAGATAACAGGATGTTGGTCGGTAGGTATTTAGATAAAATGCTAAGCTTTTCGCCGCTTCAAAAAGAATCTGCTGATAATTTAAACTCATTTATTGAGAACTTTGACCATTCATACAAAGCTATAGAAGCATATTGATAACTTGAGCAGTTACGTAATGTGTCACGTTGCACTGAGGGCTTTAGATCCCTACACTCGTAAATGCTTTGAACCGAAATTAGATCAAAAATCTATTCCAACTTTTGATGATTTGATAACTTTCGTCCAAAATCATATCAAGGTCTTAGATCTTTCTTCATCCTATTCAGCTAGTTCAAGCGTGCAACAAACTAACCAACGAAAATTCACTGTACCTAGAAAGGGTAAAAATAATTATTCGCATGCATCTTCTTCTAACACAAAACTTGCGTGTTTGCATTGTGGAGAAAATCACATGATTTTCCGTTGTGATAAGTTTCGTAATCTGAGCAACGTTCAGCGCATTAGCCGTGCTAATGACCTGAAGCTATGCCACAATTGCCTAAAACTTGATCACACGACAAAAGAATGCAAAAGTGAATTTAAATGTTACGTGTGTAAACAGTCGCATCATACAAAAATGTTAAAGGGCTTGGAAGATTTTTGTATGAACCCTGGCTGGCCTAACATCCGCCATTTTTTGTGACAAAATGTTCTAAAGTGTCACATTTCCAAAATATGAGTTAGTTTATTTATTTATTTTTACTATTTATTTATTCGGTTGTATACATTTCATACATTTAAGTTGGTGCCAACATAAACTCATTAGAGTTTTACCGTGCACCAAGATCATCGACTACATAATTTTGAATTAGATCCACTTAACTAGGTACTCGTACTTAGTTAAAAATAAAGAAACAACTACAAAGTTACAACGGGTATTTGGCGAAATAATATCTAATACCAACGAGCGAACCTAGGTGACCAATCCGACCGTCCGTTCATAAAAAACAGAAGTAGTGGAGGAAGTTTTAAATGATACAGGTTGTTCCTAAAAGTATATAGAACTCAGATCCAAACTAGACAAATAACACCCAGCAATTTAGAAAAATAATACCCTTTAACTATTACATCGTGAGCCGAGCGCGAGTGGTAGAGCACCGAAACCGGTTTGCTATTCCGAGTCCGCTGCGACGGAGCAGTCTCCGTGCGATAACCAGGCGCCCGCACTCAGTAGCAACAACCACCTTGCGTCTACGTGTAACTATGCAGTTATTCTAGGGACAGCCGTTGTACATATTAAGGATTCGTTTAACAACTACCAAACTTGCCGCATTCAAATTGATTCTGGCGCGCAATCGAATTTTATGACACTTGACTGCTTTCAACGATTAGGATTATTTGCTCAAAATTGCCCGTACAATATTTATGGTCTAGGTGGCGAAAATATAAAAACAAACGAGATGGTATCTTGTACCATTAAGCCGCGTAACTGCGCGACTCCCTCTTTTGATTTAAATGCAGTAATATTATCTCGCTTAACTTCCGATTATCTACTGTTCAAATACCTAACAATGTTACTTATTCATCATTACAAGGATTTAGAATTAGCTGATCCGTGGTTCTATAAAAAATCTCCGATTGATATAATTTTAGCTGCTGACATTTTGCCCTATATTTATGATGGAAAGAAATTAATTATTAATCCCGACGTTCCAGTCGCGTTAAGTAGCGTTTTTGGGTATGTCGTGACGGGAAGACTAGAAATGCAATCTTCTAGCAACAATTGCCATGTTGTAGCGGCTACAACATCGCTCGTGTCGTACACCGTTGAAGAGAATTCACTTCATGAAACTCTCAAACGTTTTTGGGAGGTGGAATCTTCGCCGTGCGAAGTTCCCATCAATCCGTTAGAAGAACTAGCGGAACGAATTTATGTTGAACAACATTATCGTGATGAAATCGGCCGATATGTTTCCCCGATTTTATTGAACCCTGAGCATAAACCACTTGGTGACTCGAGGTGACACAGGTCGAGCGCCGACTTGCTCGATTTCCAGACCTTCGCAAGGCCTACGTCGACTTCATGACGGAGTACAAGACCCTCGGTCACATGGAACCCTATGAGGGTACAGAACCCTCAGGTTATTTTATTCCACACCACTGTGTGTTACGTCCGTCGAGTACTACGACGCCCTTGCGCGTAGTTTACGATGGTTCTGCCAAAACTACTTCCGGTGCTTCGCTCAACGATACACTTTTAACTGGCAGAAAGTTACATCAGGACATACTTAAAATAATAATTAACTTCCGACTTTACGACGTATGCTTCACTGCTGACGTTTCTAAAATGTATAGAGCTGTGATAATAAATCAGGTGGACCGGAAGTACCAGCACATACTCTGGCGTAACCATCCCACGCAACCAGTACGTACCTACGAACTTACTCGAAATACGTATGGCCTCCACCATTTGTCGTGGTACGCACTTTACACCAGCTGGCGTCGGATGAGCTGGCTCGCGTTGACCAGCCCATTAACTCGCCTCAGCTAGTCTCGGGTGAGCTGGTTTATACTAAACAGCCGAGAACCAAGGCAGCAGAGGTACTAAAGAAAGGGACCTACGTTGATGACGTATTGTGGTCTTGTTAAAGCCAGAAAGAAGCTTGCACGTTGCAAGATGATTTAACCACCCTACTAAAAAGCGGATATTTTGATTTACGAAAATGGGCAAGTAACTGTCCTGAGTTGCTAACTAGAATGCAATCGGACCAAGTTACTGCTATCAACTTTCAAGACGATACGTTATCGTCATCTCTCAAAGTCTTAGGTTTGACATGGTTACCCTCGTGTGACTCATTCTCGTTTAATTACAACTTGACTGACGCCAAACAAACTAAACGTTCTGTTTTAAAATTGCTTGCAAGTATATTCGACCCGGTAGGTTTTATATCACCTTGTACTTTTGTCGCGAAGTGTATAATGCAAGATCTCTGGAAACTTGGATTGGGCTGGGATGATCAGTTACCATCTGAGTTAACTTCCCAGTGGAAAAGGTTTATTAACGAGTTATCAGCGTTGGGTAAATTGAGAATTGAGCGTCATGTTTTAATATCGAACTTCAATGAAGTTCAGCTGATAGCATTTTGCGATGCGTCATCGCGCGGCTATGCAGCTTGTGTCTACCTACGTAGCGTAGATAGGGATGGTCATGTAAAAGTAAGGTTGCTGACGAGTAAATCTAAAGTCGCGCCTCTAAATCCAATTTTGTCAATACCAAGACTTGAACTTGAGGCAGCCGTGCTCCTCTCTAAGCTTGTTAGTTTTGTCATACAAAACTTATATGATTTTAAAGTTTCGATTATCGCGTTGGGTGATTCGAACAACGTTTTGGCCCGGCTACAAACGCCACCTTACAAATTAAAAACTTTTGTAGCTAACCGTGTTAGTCAGGTGACCGGTGTGGTCCCATCAAATTGTTGGTTTCACGTGAACAGCGAGAATAACGCTGCCGATGTTTGCTCGCGAGGTGCGATGCCGGCTCGCTTCGTGGAAGGTGCTACGGGGTGGGTTCACGGCCCCCAGTGGCTGTATGACGATCGACAAAAATGGCCAATTAAATCATTTTATGTAAAGGACAGTTTTAAAATTCTTGACATAAAATCAAAGTGTGATACGTTTGTTTTAAATTCCTGGGATGAGAAAAATATGATTTTAAAAAATGACTTGGAACAAACATTTAATAAATTATCATCTTTTAGTAAATTGCAACGTGTTATGGCATGGTGCCATCGATTTGTGTCGAACTTAAAATCTAAAAAATCTGATAGGTCAAGTGGACCCCTCAGGTCATTAGAGCTGAAGACAGCTCATGACACCATCGTTCGGGTGGTTCAAATAAATCATTTTCACACTGAAATCGCATTGTTGCGTAAAAATAAATATGTAGCTTCCTTGCGTAAGCTTTCACCCTTCGTAGATTCTTATGAATTCCTCAGGGTGGGGGGTAGGCTCGTGCAGTCCGACCTACCTTACAATATGAAGCATCCCGTGCTTTTACCTAAATGTCACAATCAAATTGATCATAGAATATTTTCATCGATTATACCTGCACATAGGGCCGCGTACATTACAAGGCTTACTATGTAAAAACTATTGGATAGTTAGTGCTCGTAGTATTATTCGATCCGTGTTATCTAAGTGCAAGACTTGTTTTCGATGCCGTCCAAGCTCAATTCAGCCCGCTATGGGTACTTTACCCGCGCCTAGGCTTAAACCAGATAAGGTTTTCAACCACGTTGGTTGTGATTTGGGTGGGCCTTTTTTTGTGAAGGAAAGTTTGAGGAGTAACGCAAAGGTCTACAAGTCGTACTTGTGCCTCTTTGTTTGTTTCTCAACAAAGGCACTTAGAAGTTTTAACTGATTTAAGTTGCGATTGTTTTTTAGCTGCATTCGATCGTTTTGTGGCTCGCCGCGGACTTTGCAGTTGCCTATATTCAGATTGTGGCACCAATTTTATTGCGGCAGCAAAGCATTTGAAAGAAGTCGTAAACTTTTTAAATAATAAAGACAACAATGATAAGATTATCAATGGACTGACAACTCGTCACGTAGAATGGCGTAACAACCCTCCCAATGCAGCAAGTATGGGTGGACTTTGGGAAACAGGAATAAAATCTGCCAAACATCACCTGTACCGTGTAGTAGGTGATCGGTCACTCACCTTTGAAGAGTTGAGTACTGTTTTCTGCAGAGTTGAAGCTGTTTTAAATTCACGCCCTCTGTGTTCCTTATCGGACAACCCAAACGAGTTCGATGTTCTAACCGCGGGTCATTTCCTAGTAGGTCAATGTTTATTAGCTGTACCGGAATATGACCTGGATGATGTACCTCAGAACAGATTGTCACGGTGGCAATCCATTCAGAAGGCTTCCCAGTAATTTTGGAGGCGTTGGTCAGATGACTACTTTCACACTCTCCAGCAGAGAGCGAAGTGGTTTGAATCTCCACCGAACTTGAACATTGGTGATCTAGTTTTGCTCAAGTCAAATCTGACTAAACCTCTTCAGTGGAATTTAGCTCGAATTGACAAAGTACATAGTGGCGTTGACAAAGTAAACCGCGTTTTAACTTTAAGAACCAAAAATGGTTTAATTCAGAGACCGACTAATAAAGTCTGTCCATTACCCTATGCAAATTAATAACATTGCATTAAATATATTAGTAAGTTATATTAAGTTTATTTTAGTACACATACTTTTAGGTACACTCCAATTTTTGGAAAAATTTACACATTACTTTTATTTATAAGCTTCGTAAGTTTATTTTAATTCCAGCATATGTTTGTATTTCTATAATATATCCTACACTTTGCATTCATTTTAGAGAAATCAATCATATTGATTTCGGTGAAGGGTATGTTCGATTTCTATGCTGTTGAATTGAGGGTAGCTTTGCACTACTGAACTCAATCGCCAGCGGCGACCCGCTCACGGACCAGGAAGCATTATTGTGCGTCGAACTGAACGGATGTTTTCTTATTTGACTGTATTAAAACCTCATCGTTAGACGTTCTAACAACTTTATTGTGTTTGTGGACTCACTGCCGTGTAGTGTGCTTTTTCCGAGACCTATTGAACCTAGGTCAGCCGTGCTTACCCTGGAAACCCACCCTGGACTCTGTGGTGTGCCGTGCAGACCTGGAGCCGAGCTTCAGCGCTCTGGTAGAACGAAGGTAGGTGGAGTTCAATCAGCCTTCTCGGAGACAGCAGGAACGAACTTTTCCATCCTCAGATACTATACATACATCTATCCAAACACACAAAACCTGCCAGTAAAATTTCTCTCAAAAAGATTGTAAAAACTGCACAATAACAATACCGAGATAATAAACTGTAAGAAATAGACTGTTCTCAATCACTGTATATAATTTATTTTCTGGTTCACAACTACTAGATAGTAACTCGAGACAACCTTCGACGTCTGTATCCGCAAAAGTAATGACCGTTGCAACAAATATTTTTTACCAACTGACATAAAGGTGTTGCCACCTTTAAATGAACGAATGATCTTTTAAATAATTAAGTATTCGATTATTGTCTATGATGTTATGGTATTAATGAATCGATAATTAGTTATGCTAACATTCGGCTAATCCTGACGTCAAACGCGGCCTCGCGTTTTACAATTTTTAAAATCACAGGAAGAAAATACATAATTACTTTTATAACAAACATTGCGTTATTTAATATCTATCTGATGTACGAGTATGACTCACTCTTATAACTAACATCGCTAGGCACTCTCACCAACAGCGACTCACGCTTTTAGACAAGGCAGTACTGCCTTGTCTGAAAGCAGTGCTGTTTGTGAACATTTATAATTTATTAGTTCAATTTATTAGTATTAAATTTAGTCCTATTCTTTGTTATTGTTATGCTTAGTTTTTTTAGGCTTAGTTATTAGTTTACGGGTCATATTCAAAAATATTGTACTTTTTATCATCCATCATAGTTTTTTTTTATAACTAGCTTATATACTCATAAATACTCTAATAAACAGAATGTAAACTTGTTTTTAGTTTTTTAGTTTTTTTATTATAAAATTGCATATATTAAACACAGACTAATAATATTTACATTATTTACACACTAACTCTATAAAAAGAAATAAAAATATTTTACAAATATCAAAAAAAAAAAAAAATTGTTTAATTATAATACAAAACAATAAAATCCTCCATAAATCTTAATAAATTAATCATTTCAAATAAAATCTAGATTTTGGGTAAATTTTGTTTCATAGAGGCAACCTGTGTCATTCTTGGCGGTACTTTTAAAATATATATGTCGGAGTTAGTTGTCAATTACAATTGTGGGTATTCAACAAATTTTGTTAAGAGTTTATTTTCTTGTTAATAATTCATGAGATTTTAGTATCAATTACTGTCTAGTAAATCGAAACATAATTTATTAAGTACTTGGTGTACACACTAATTGATGTTTTGGCAACTTAGTTCGATAAGTGTGACCGGTAGTTTTGTTCAAAACAAATTGATGGCATGTTTCTTTATTTTTAAAATGATTTACTTTGTAAATTCACTATTCTTTATTTACGACAATTATTGTTGTAATATTTGATTACTTTGTAATGTAATTCTTACTAAATTTAGCACATTTTTTGTATCAAGTAAACACGTGACGCACTTCCGTGCGCCAACGGACAGAGTTGTGGAGGGATTGCAAAGTGGGGGCATAGTCCTATAAAAGAGCGTGCACTTAGTAAGCTCGTCAGACTGAGCATGTAACGACCGATTCCCCAATTAATGATCCGACCCAGCCTGTTGTCCCTTGCTGCCCTCTCATCAATGACGCACTAAGCCGAGGCCCGAACCCCACAGGGGGTGCCCTTAGTGACCGTTCATTTAATTTAAATCCTTAGTTTGTAAGCCCTGGCTGGGGGCCTTAAAGTAATTTTTGGCCACCACAGGATTGTCCGGTTAAGCAGTTAAGCAACCTTAGCGCGTTGCAACAGCGAGTGGTCCTTCCTAAAAAAAAAAAAAAAAAAATAAGCTCGTCAGAATTGTCCGGTTAACTCCCCTGCTCCCGACAAAACTGTCGGTTTACCTGGTACAGCACTGCTGTATATTTACAATAGCTGTAAACTTGCTGATAGCGAGATACTTTTGGTTTCGGAGCGTGAGAAACCTTTTTAACAATAAACTAACTAGTCAGGATTTTTACTGAGGATAAAAATGACAACACGTACTGCCGATTTGGAGGCGAGTTTTATTCTAAATTCCAAAGCATACATGGCTCATCCAACGGACATAGACCGCTGAGCTTGCAAACGATATCTAGGTACTAGCATGGAGACAGACATATATGTACTTAGCTTAATCTAGAGCAGACGGGCGAGGTGTATCCATAACTCCTCCTACCCTAAGAGCGAAATTATCGGAAGGTTCGATTTGAGAGTCATTCCGATAATTTTGCAAGAACAAACATTTCGGCGATTTTAGCCAGGTTATATAAACTAAAAACGAAAGAAAACTAAAAATAACTAAACCTAAGCTGACATATCCTAAATTTTCACTGAAGTTAAAGTCTTTCCTTTTCTTCAAAACACTTTCGATCACTTCACTATGTTTTAACGAAAAGGCCATATTTTTCACTTCGTCTAAACTGATTCCTTCTATATTAACTGCACTTGATTTGGAAAGAGTGGCATTCACGTGCAACTGGGGTAGTGTGACAATGGGAATCTTCTCTACAACTTCCAACTCAACTGAAATCCGACGGTGAATATGAATTCCATAGATTTGCAGGTCACAAGGCTCGTCTATTGTCACCAGGTAAGTGCCGAATACAAGTTGGTTACTGATCTCTTTTCCGCATTGCTTAGTCAGTGTTGTTCTCAATCTACTATAAAGGAGCCAGCTAGCTGCGTTGACTTGCTGGACCCTGACTTTCTCAATTTGGATTTCTCGTTGTTTACAGGGAGTATGGTCGTCCTCAAATTTCATCAACTGTTCTGCACAGGTAAGTTCATAGTATAAGGCTTGATTGTCTGCAGTGCATAAAAACTGATCGCCAGCAAAGAGTGGTCGACATGGTTTTATTAGCGGTAAGTATTTCGTTCCTTTCGCCAGAAGGTAAGGATATTTGGGAATAATAGCCAAGGTTTTATTTTCGGATTCATGGAACATTGGTAAGGAATAAATCTTAAAATAGTTATATGATGAGTTATCTGTAAGTGGAATTTCCATAATAAATGTTATCTGATTATATTTAATGAATGACTTTACACAAATGGTCTCCTCTATTTTCAATAAATTTGTTTCTAATGGAGGATACACTAAGTTCCCAGAGTAAGAAATCTGTTCTAAATGATACAATAATTCTGTAGAGTTCACTAGTGATTGATGTAACACAGATAGTTTACTTAACGCTAATGCTGTTTCAATTTCACTTAGCCTAGCAGAGACAGTACGAAAACTACTCGTGAAAACAGAAAATAATCCCGTAAGGTAAGTTAGAAAAATCCAATGGTTTTGCTTAGCAGATAAATCTTTCAGAAGCAGTTCCATCTTTGTTAGGCGATTATGAAAGTATAGTGTTCTGATTATTGTGTCGGTTACATTAATAAAACTATCAAACATCTTGGAGACAAATAGTTAATTTTTTTGAAGCAATTATTTAATTATGATTTAATTTGGAAATAAGTTCTTCGTTCCTAACGGCGTCATCGTGATCTAGGTTACCAGTTATTAATTTTATAATAGAACCCAATGGATTTATAAGGCCTCTTTTAGAACGTTTCTGCGGAACAAGTTGTCGATATTTTTCTATAGTTATATCGCGTATAAACTCTGTATGTGTTTTCATACTTGTGAATTCTTGGGAATATGATGCATTCCAATCGATAAGTTTACACATTTGTTGGTAGTTGCTGGAAATGTAACTTAAATCATTATAAATCTTTTCTAAACTAATAAGCTTAACTATAGTCCAGTGATCAGTTTGAATGTGTGCCAGACCTTCTTTTACCGGGAATATACCTGGGTTTCCTTCAAGATTTTGCAGATGAAGGGCCAGCGAGGGCATCACTACCGACAGCATGCCACACCACCTGCGGAGGGCGTTTAACATTTTTAATAGGGGTTTTAGTAATTCTTTCTCCTATTTGAATTGGTAAAATATTTCTTTCAGCCTGACCTATAACTTTTGCTTTTACGTATCTTGGTTTGTCTTTACTTTTACGCTTGTTCACGTCTTTCGCAAAAATAACCTCACCTTCCTTAAACTCAATTTCAACTTCATCGCTCTTTCTTTCCCTACGTTTTTCTTTGATTGCTACCATTTTATCTGTCAAATGTGTGTACATGACCCTGGTTCGTTTTGCATGCTCCTTGACCATTTTTTGAAAATATTGCTTTTCTAACTCTATGCTAAACGGGTTATTTGTATCAGTATGTCCGAAAACAACTTCGAATGGAGTGAGTTCGGTAACAGAGTGAATAGAATGATTATATGCCATAATCGAGTACATCTTTACTGACGCCGCATCTGTACATTGTTTGTCGTACTTCGCCAATCTGTATATTTCAATTATAGTGGAGTGAAATCGTTCTATCAAACCCATTGAATTGGGGTTATTGGGTGTGCCAATGTGAAGTTCAACCTTATGTAAGCTTAAAAATTCTTTCATCAACTCGTTATTGAACTCAGACCCTGGGTCGGAACTTATCCTTTTAGGAACGCCGTAGTATGAAAAATACTTCATTAGAGCACGGACAACTTCTGGGGTAGATTTGTTCTGAATTTCGATAGCCTGACCTAGCTTACTAAAAGCATCTATAAGGGTTAGGTAAGTTTTACCTTCAATACTAAAGAGATCTATAAATAATTCCTGAAACGGAGCATTCTGTGTTTGTGTAAGCTGTAGGATAGGTTTAATGGGCTTTCTATCATATTTCATTTTCTGCCTCGCAAGTATTTATAACTGCCGCTACTGTCTCCTGCATTCTATCCCAATAATAGTTCCTACGAAGCCTAACCAATGTCTCTTTGATGCCGCGATGGCATGTGTGTCCTTCATGATGCTTAACTATTATAGTTCTCTGTTCTCTTTCATCTTCTACATAAATTACTCGTTCTGTGCATTCATAAAAATTAATCAAATCTTTCCTAAAAAGCTGAATTATTATATTACCGAATAACTTGCGATGTTCATTTTCTTCAAAATAAATGAAGTACTTTAATTTTGGTTTAATGTATTGTTTCAAAAATTCTTTTATCAATTCTGGATTATCTGTTGGTAAGAAAACTTCTAATACTTTCTGTTTGTCACGCGAGAGATCCTTCACTTGCATTTCATTTTTGAGCCATGAGAACACTAAAATTTGATTCGGTTTCGTGTCTATAGCTTCTTGTAAAATTGGTATTCCAGTGGACTCGTTTAAAGCTGAATGAACTGTATCAGATTTACTAACTTTTAACGGAACAGGGTATTCATTAATGTTTTCGTCGGGAAACTCAATAGAACTAGCAGTTGCGGTTCTACTTGTGTCGGATATTGTTATAGTTGATGAATTGCTGCGTTCTCTTTTCTTTTTAACCGTGGACTTTTCTGTAGCTACTCTATCTAGGTATTCTGGGCCTTCTTCGTTAACGTGAACTGCAAGTGATTCGTTATCATCGTCGGATTCTAAAGCATTAATTTTAATTCTAGAAAAGGCATCGGCATTGGTATTTTGTTTGCCATTTTTGTAAATCAATTCAAAGTCATAGTCTTGCAAACGGAGTCCCCAACGTGTAAGTTTACTACTTGGATCTTTCAGAGATCGGAGCCATACTAAAGGACGGTGGTCAGTGTATATGTAAAACTTTCGACCATATAAGTATGGTCTGAAATGTTTTACTGCCCAAATTATAGCAAGCAATTCCCGCTCGATTGTACTATAACGTGATTCGGTATCGCTAAGAGTGCGACTAGCGTAAGCAATAGGTTTGTCACTGCCAATTTGTCCTTGTGACAAGTTGCGCCCAGAGCTATGTTTGACGCATCAGTCGTAAGAATGAAGGGTTTGTCATAGTCGGGGTATTGTAAAAGAGGGGCGTGTGTCAAGAGTTCTTTACATTTGTTAAATGCATCAATGTATTTCTGGTCGATTATAATTTTGTTTCGCTTTTTCAAACAAGATGTCAATGGTTGTGTAATTTTTGCAAAGTCCTTGATGAAACGTCGGTAGTACCCAACTAGTCCAAGAAAACTTTTAATCTCAGTCGTGGTTTTTGGTACGGGATAGTTAAGTACAGCCGTAATTTGGTCGTCATTAGGTTTTAGTCCGTCTTTGGTAATTGTGTGTCCAAGGTAAAGTACTTCTTTGCGTAGAAACTCTGATTTATCTAGTTGAATTTTCATGTTAGTGGCCCTGATTCTGTCAAAAACAGTCCGTAAATTCTGTATCATTATCAAGGCTATTTCCATAGACTATAATGTCATGTAAGTATACCATACAGTGTAGTCCTTGCAATCCACGTAAAACGTTATCCATTGTCCTTTGGAATGTGGCTGGCGCGGTTTTTAGACCAAACGGCATTCTGAGGAACTCAAAATGACCGTTTTGAGTGGAAAAAGCTATCTTCTGCCTGTCCCTTTCATCTAACTCTATCTGATGATATCCACTGGCTAAATCAAGCGTAGTGTAATAAGTGCTCTTTCCTAACTTGTCAAAAAGGTCATGAATGTTCGGTAGGGGGTATCTGTCATCAATAGTAATTTCGTTAAGTCGTCTAAAGTCAATCACCATCCTGTATTTAATTTCACCAGATGCGTCCATCTTTTTAGACACCAGGTGAACAGGAGCATTCTAAGGAGAATGTGACTCTTGTATGACATTGTCTTTTATTAATTGGTCAACTTGTTTGTTAATTTCGTTTTGAACAAACGGAGCCTGTCTATACGGTTTCACATATATAGGGTCTTCATTTTTAGTCCTTATGTGATGTTTTACCGAATTAGTGAATGTCAAGGGAATTTGGTCACAGTAAAATATGTCTTTGAATTCCTCGCAAAGTCTATAAATCTTTTCATGTTCTTCATCGTTGGTATGGTCTAGTCTGAGTTTCCTCAAATTGTCTTCAAGCAACTTGTCTATCTCTGTATCAGTATTGTTTTTAGTAAAACTTATATTACATTCATTATTTTCATATTTAGTTACTGTAAAGGGTTGTTTTATATTTAGTCGTTTTGGACTATCTGAAGTATTTTGAATGACTGTGAATGCGTATCCTTTTACGCAATTTACTATAGCGCTAGGCATACGCAGACCATTCTCAAATTCTTGAAAATCTAGAATAGCTTCACTTGAATATTCATTGACAGGTAACTTAACTCGTTCTGTTCGTGACGGTATATCAATAATATAATTTAAGTTATTATTAATTAATGGAATACAGGTAGTGTTAGTTGTTAATACTTGGTTTTTTAAATCAATTACTGCGTTTAATTGTAGTAATAGGTCATTACCAATAAGTCCGTCATATCGTGCATCAACGTCATATAAATAAAATTTATGCCAAGTGTTAGTTACAAAGGAAGGTAACGGAGTTATTTCCATTACTTCATCGTGTCTACTCGAAGCATGGGTGCTTAGCACTTGAAAATGTTCTTTCTTAATGTATTCACGAAAGAATTCATAAGCCTTTCGAGGACTAATGAATGATCTCATGCTACCAGTGTCAATCATCATTCTTGCGTCTATTTCTTCTAAGTAAATGTAGGGAAGCTTTAAATTTGGATCGCAATTTAGTGCTAAGACTTCTTGTCCTTCAAAGAGGCTTTTTCTTGAAAATCCACTTTATCACTGTCATTTGTTGGTTCTAATTTGTCATTAAATACTATAGAATCGTTTATACACCCTTCGTTACCATAGTAATAGTTAATTTCGTTTGAGTAGTCATAATCATTTGTTAGATTATAATAGTATGAGTAAAATTCGTCATAAAATGGATCGTATTCATATACGTAATCGTTCATAGTGAGCTCGTTTAAATTAAAACCGTGTTGCTGCTTAGGTTGGGCTGTTCTCATAGATACGTCACTGTCTTGATTTTGAGCTTTTAATACGTGGGGAAGATTCGATCCAGTCTGTTGCGGTGGTTTGTAACCTAACTGTAGGGGTGGTCTATAACCAAACGGTTGAGGTGGCCTATAGCCAAATGGTTGTGGTGGCCTATAGCCAAACGGTTGAAGTGGCCTATAGCCAAACGGTTGAGGTGGCTTATTGCCAAATGGTTGAGGTGGCTTATAGCCAAACGGTTGTAAACCCGCTTGGGGACGATACTCGAATACTGGCTTGAATGATTGACCTTGACCCATTGTTTGAGGTATCTTAATTTGTGTAGGCTGAAAAGGTACGGTAACTTTGTTTGCCTCTGGTTGGGTTACCGATGACCTTGAAGTTGATCCCGGAATTTGACTATTACCATGAATGCGGTTACGCATATTGTATTGATCTAAGAAATTGACTTCTTCAAGTACG
This sequence comes from Xestia sexstrigata, assembly GCA_941918905.2. Classification (NCBI taxonomy): domain Eukaryota; kingdom Metazoa; phylum Arthropoda; class Insecta; order Lepidoptera; family Noctuidae; genus Xestia; species Xestia sexstrigata. Next base: position 288,794 of record OW799201.2, on the reverse strand, counting down.
ATACTCAAAGCTGCTTCTAAGGTTGTAGGCGATTTAAGCCTAACGATACGCATCATATTTTCAGGAAGGTTGTACAAAAATACATTCAGAGCCGTATTGTTGTAGATAATTGCCTTAGCACGTCTTAATTCCACATCATCAATTGTATTCACCTTCGACATTAATAACGAGCGAACATTTTGGATTCTATTACAAAAGTTTAAAAAGTTTTCACCGGACTTAATTTTTAATGATTCTAATTCAATATTAATACATGCTTCACTGCGAGGGTCTCCGAAATGTTGAATCAGCAAATCTTTGAATGCCGCCCATGTAACAATATCTTCACGTTCCGATAAGAGCGCAGCTGCATCCTCTTTCAATCTACTCGTTAAAACATTAAAAACATAAAGATTTTGTTCTACACTGCCCTTGAATCGATCAACTATGTACTGACATTTTCTCAAATAAAGGTTTAACTGTCATTTATCACCGTTATGCAGTGGGATTAAGTTAACAATTTCGTTTGGTATTGGTGCAACTGGAACTATTGTGGGCGTGGGCGTCGTCATGATTATAGAGTAATGATTTGGTCAGAGGTTGCAGTTGGCTTTAAAACAATCCTATTAAAATTTACACACACACTTAAAATACAACAAACACAATTAAAGCACTATTATAATCGAGAATACTGGATTATGTTTGGAAAGTAAAATTTAAAAAACTTCTATACTTAATAATGAAGAATTTGGAAAAAATAGTTTTTCCTTACAAATAACTTTAGATTAATACCCCTAATAGAATTAACAGTTAATACAGTTTATTTTACTCAATTTAATTTTTCAAGATTAGAACATTATAATAAAAATGTGAACTCTCTAACATTTACACTACTCTATGTTTTATGTTCTGTGAATTGAACAGAGATAAGACTATATAATTTGATACAGAGTTATCAACTAAAGACTAAACACTGTTATAATGAACAAGATTTGATCTCTAGAATAACATTTAAAACTTATGAAAAATATAGGAGGAATAGGGGAACATAGGATTGGCGTAAAGATTTACTCACCAACCGCCCGCGACTCCCATACTCGATGATTTCTGCACTCACGCGATTCAAAAGAATATTTGTTTGGTTCGAGGATTTCCTCTGCTTTCGTAGGTTTACGCCTAATTTTTCTCCAGTCGAATTTGGACGACGGAAAAACGCGAAACTACGGATTTCAAGGAGGAAATCCTACCGGCTGCGCCACTTTTGGTTTCGGAGCGTGAGAAACCTTTTTAACAATAAACTAACTACTCAGGATTTTTACTGAGGATAAAAATGAGAACACGTACTGCCGATTTGGAGGCGAGTTTTATTCTAAATTCCAAAGCATACATGGCTCATCCAACGGACATAGACCGCTGAGCTTGCAAACGATATCTAGGTACTAGCATGGAGACAGACATATACCTATGTACTTAGCTTAATCTAGAGCAGACGGGCGAGGTGTATCCATAACTAGATACGCTCTGTAATTGGGTGGCTTGGCCACTATACGAACTGTGACCTTAAAAAGTCTGTTCGCCTTTGTTATCTTTTGTTTTTATTGTTCTTATTGTCATTTTTATATTGTGTGCTATTTTGTATTGTGTATTGTGTGTACCTACTGTAAATAAAACACTGTAATTGCCTAAATACAGTCTTGTTTATCCCAACAAAATGGGAACTCCAAACCCTGAGGATATACCCCTCGGCACTCCTGATCCTACATACGAGTATATAATAAAATATAATATATTTTATTATTCAATATTAGTGTTACAATTCGTAAGCATTTTATTTCTTAATAGAGTATGGTTCAAGCCCAATGAATTTAATAAATATATAATGATCTACGAAACGTGTAATTTATAATTAATTAATTAATGCGTGTCCTGATTTCACTAATTTCTGTTATTCCTTTCTGTTGTCATATTTTTATTCTCTTTAAGGTAGTTATCAAAATTATTTTACTGGCAACATTAGTCACTTAAAGTCTGTCACACTCATTGACGACTCAAAAACGTACGGCCATTTTGTTGACCATACGGTGTCGAGATTTTTGTGGTGCAGTGATTATTCGACAATTGAGAGTTACATTTTACTGTTTAAAGCATTGGTAAGTACTTTTATTGTTTTATAACACAGCTTAGAATAAATGGGTACTGGTGCAATTGCTATAAAATAAAAGATTCTAAAGAGATTTTTTAGGTTACACACAAGCACTTCATTCATATATGTTATCATAACGGTTACTTTTTTCTGTGACGTAACAGATATGAACAGTTAAGGTTTGTTCACATTGTACACAAATAAAAATACATTTTATTTAGACCTACCCCTGCACTTCTTTCTTATTTTTACATTGATAAGTAGGTAAGACAATATAAAACGGGAAAAATGTATTTTATCGATGTGCAATCAACGATTTTTTGGTGGCATCATGAATATAATGTAGATAATTTAAGGTACTTTTTATTATTACTTCTAATTTACTTTAAAAAGTGTGTGATTGATGATTGATTGTGACTGGCCCTAATAATTCATCTGTTACTTTTCTGTTACAACGAAATAATTTTCCTTTCTGTTCCATATCCGTAACTTATTTTTTTTTTTTATTATGACCCTTGTGCAACAATGGTTTATTGCTAACTGTTGTGGCTTGTAATGGTCCTACTTTCTATTCTATTCTAATGGCTTTTTGTTGTTTGTATCACTATAATTGTTTGTATTGTTAGCCGTAAGCCACCCTAATACAATAAAATAAAATATTCTCTGTTTAGCGTTTGTGGACTACGAGAAAGCCTTTCATTCGATCGAGACTGGGCTGTACTGCAGTCTCTACAACGGTGCCAAATCGCCTACCGGTACATCGAGGTGTTGAAGTGTTTGTACAAAAACGCCACCATGTCTGTCCGACTTCAAGACCAAGCCTTGGAACCTATTCTTCTGCAGCGAGGTGTGAGACAGGGAGACGTCATATCTCCGAAACTGTTCACCGCTGCACTGGACGATGTTTTCAAGGTTCTGGACCAGAAAGGGCTAGGCATCAACATCAATGGCGAGTACATCAGCTACCTTCGGTTTGCTGACGATATAGTGGTCACGGCTGAGACCATGGAGGACCTCGGTACAATGCTCGATGATTTCAGTGGAACTCCCGAAAGAGTGGGTCTTAAAATGAACATGGACAAAACCAAGGTCATGTTAAATGCCCATGTAACACCTACCAATGTAGACGATTATGTGTACCAGGGACAAACGGTCCAGTTAGGTACTAGGTCTAATTTTGAGAAAGAGGTCAATCGTCGAATCCTACTCGGCTGGGCAGCGTTCGGGAAGCTGCGCGGTATCTTCTCGTCCAACTTACCGCAGTGTCTCAAGACGAAATTCTATGACCAGCGTGTGTTGCCAGTGATTACATATGGGACCGAAACGTGGTCGCTCACACCATTGTGAGCGACCGAGTACTACAAAAAGTAACTTTGGTGTAGTGCACCATCACACAGTGGTAACAAGAAAATTTTGCAAAAAGGAAGACGTTCATCGAAAAAAACGACTCGGTTCAATTAAAATACTACCTTGTCAGGAATAACCTTTGTTTTCCTTATAAAATACAAACAAAGTCACTTCAACATCCCCGTTTTTTTATTTTTTCAATATAATCGAATCAATCGAGATTGTAGCGAACAATATAGCTGCACATCTTAGTCATATTATTAATCTCAGCATTAAGTCGGGGGTGTTTCCTAATGGCTTAAAAACTGTTATAGTTAAACCACTTTTTAAGAAAAATAAAAAGGAAGGAATAGCTAATTATAGACCAGTAGCCTTAATTTCGGTACTCTCCAAAGTAGTAGAGAAGTTAATCTACGAATTACTTAATAATTTCTTAGCTAAATATGACATTTTGTGTAATGAACAAAAAGGTTTTCGGATAAACAAAAGCATTAATACAGCTATTTTCGATTTGCTTAACATTATCATAAAAAACGTTGATTGTAAAGTACCTGTTTGCGCAATCTTCACAGATATGTCAAAAGCCTTTGATTGCGTCGACCACGACATTCTACTAAACAAGTTAACAAGTTAAGCGCGTATGGAATAAAGGGAAATGTACTCAAACTTATAAAATCTTACCTTAGTGATCGTAAACAGTACACGGAAATAACTAGAATTTGCCCTAAGACGAAGAGTGAAAAACAATAAAATATGGTGTACCACAGGGCAGCGTCCTTGGGCCACCCCTTTTCTTAACTTATATTAACGATTTGCCAAGACATGTTGATAATCCAATGGTGTTATTTGCCGATGACAGCACTGCGGTAGTAAAATGTAAGCATCCAGATAGCTATGAACAGGACATAAATAAGACCCTGGAAGATATCGTACATTGGCTTGACAGAAACAACTTAGTGATAAACTTACAAAAAACTAGCATAATGCACTTCCATCAACGCACAATTATAAAAGAAGTATCATTAGACTACAATAAACAAAAAATTGACCAAATTAAACTAGCAAAATTTTTAGGAATTTACATTGACAGACAACTAAATTGGCAACCACAAGCAGAGGAAATTTGCAAAAGGTTGAATACAGCGGCATATGTCCTTTCAAAGCTGTCCAGGAAAGTTGACATTCAAACTACATTAGTAGCTTATCATGGTCTGGTTGCATCAGTTTTAAGATTTGGTATTATTTTCTGGGGCAATTGCAGCTCAAGGGAGTACATATTCAAGGCGCAAAAACGTTGCATTAGAGCGATGTGTGGCTTGAAGACCACAGACAGTTGCGAACAAAAGTTTAAGTCCCTGAAAGTGCTCACATTTCCGTCATTGTATATTCTGGAAATGGCCATGTTTGTAAAGACCAATAAAAACCTTTTTCCCACGATGACAGAATCTAGAAAACGACCTGTCAGAAGTCAATATCATTGTCAATAGCATTAATGCTATAAATGTTTACAAACATTGTACTGAGGAGGATCCATGTGTCACCGTGGAGAATTCTCAATTAGGGTCTATTAGTATTAGTGATAGGGTCTTGTTGTCTGAGGATGGCACGGGAGTCTCCGGCCTCACTCCAAATATTAATTTAAACTAGAAAATGAGACAACAGGAGGTACGATTAACAATATTGTTAATCCTACCAACGTATCTTCTTGCACTCAATTAGTTAGCAAAAAAGGGCCTCAGCAGAACACTTTAAAATTATTCCACCAAAATATCCAAGGCATTTCTTCCAAATTATTAGAAATTGAATTGTTTTTAGAAAATAGTAAGTTTGACATTATTTGTTTTACTGAACATTGGCTAAAGGATTACCAAATGCTTATCAATTATGAGAACTATATGGTGGGTAGCTGCTTTAACCGTAAAACTATGCTTCGTGGAGGTTCCCTAATATTAATAAAAAATTGTTTTAAATATAAGCAACGTAATGACATAGTAGGTCTCTCGGTTGAACATTGCGTTGAACTGTCCTGTGTTGAGCTAGATAAGCATGTAATTGTGTGTGTGTACAGACCCCCAAACTATCAAAACTTTTCCTTATTTGAATCAATAATGGAAGATGTGATGGCAAAACTTGCAGCCAGTAATAAATCTATAATTATTTGTGGTGATTTTAATATCAATATTTTAGAAGAATGCTCAAATAGCAGTCGCTTATTAAATCTTTTTAAGTCATTTGACTTGACCAACACTTTTAAAGAACCTACTAGAGTCACTCCATCTTCTGCTACTTGTATAGATAATATTTTCTGCGATTGTGATTACTTAGATAAAGCAATAGTAAATTGTCTGCCTTCTGACCATAGCGGACAAACTGTAACCTTTAGGTGTAATACACCCCCATTGGAAAAAGTTCAAATTAAATTTAGACCTATAACTTCTAGCAGATTAAATAGGTATAATATTTCGCTACAGAACAAGTTAAGAGTTATGAGCCTTGATGATATTAATATAGATCAATTGTATGATCGTTTCTTTTCAATAGTTCACACGGAATTCAATAAAACTTTTGAAAAGAAGACAAAAAGTATTTGCCCTAAATTCATATTTAGTGATTGGGCAACTAGAGGTATCAGAAAAAGTAGGGAAAGACTATTTGAGCTTTATGGCCTTAAGCCTTTTATAAACACTGAAACTTTTAACAAGTATGTTGCTAAGTATTCAAAAATTTTTAGAAATACGTGCAAGGTTGCTAAAGCACTGCACATTAGCAACAAGATCAAAACAGCAGAAAATAAAATAAAGACAGTTTGGAAAGTTATAAATAACGAGACTAACAGGAAGAAAATACGTAACACTAGCTACACATTAGATACAGCGTGTGGTCCTAAAAGCTCAAATCAGGAAGTAGCTCAAGAATTTGTAAATTTCTTTACCGATATACCACTAAAAACAACGGAGGCTCTTATTTCCTCACCTGAACTCTCAATTGGCTTATTAAAGGCGAATGTGTCTGGCTGCCTGGCTGAATTTAAATTTAAACACATTAATCCTATGATAGTTATTAAAACTTTCCGGCAAATAAAAATCAAACTAACCGAAGATCTATGGGGAATGTCTGTCAAAGTTTGTACATCCATACTTGAGACTATAGCCCCTTACTTAGCTTTAATTTTTAATTTATGTGTAGACCAAGGAGTTTTCCCTGATTTAATGAAATACAGTAAAGTCATACCTCTTTTCAAATCCGGAGACAGTAAAGATACTAATAATTATAGACCTGTATCCGTGTTACCAGTTTTTAGCAAGGTTTTTGAAAAAGTAATGCTTAATCAAATGCTCTATCATTTTAACACCAACAGAATCTTACATGATCAACAGTATGGCTTCACCAAGGGACGTTGTACAACTGACGCCGGTGTAACCTTATTAAAGCACATATTTACTGCGTGGGAAGAGTCTCAAGACGCCATAGGAATTTTTTGTGACCTCTCCAAAGCGTTTGATTGCGTAAATCACGACACATTACTTTTGAAACTTGAGCATTACGGACTGGGTAAACTCGCACTTAGTTTGGTAAAATCTTATTTGAATGATAGACAACAACATGTTCAAATAAATGGTGTTAATTCACAGGGTTTAAAAGTAAAAATGGGGGTTCCACAAGGCTCAATATTGGGTCCTTTTCTCTTTCTAGTATATATAAATGATCTTCCCTATTTACTGAAAAACCAACCGCAAAATATGGTGTTATTTGCTGATGACACTTCCCTAATTTTTAAAATAAATAGGCGGGCCCAAAATCTAGATGACGTGAATAATGCCCTACTTCAGGTCCAAAATTGGTTCACAGCAAACAATTTGGTATTAAATGAAAAAAAAACCAAATGCATAAGATTTGCTTTACCGAATGTTAAAAGTAGTGATTGTGATATAATATTGAATAAAGAGAAACTTGAATTCGTAGATAAAACGGTTTTCCTGGGGATTACGCTTGATTCAAGGCTACAATGGGGTTCTCATTTGACTTCTCTTGCGGGGCGGCTAAGTTCAGCAGCCTATGCCATTAGAAAAATCCGTCAGTATACTGATGTAGATACCGCTAGACTGGTTTATTTTAGTTACTTTCATAGTATAATGTCTTATGGCATTTTACTGTGGGGACGGGCTGCAGATATTGAGTCTATATTTATTCTGCAGAAAAGAGCCATCAGGGCCATATATAATCTTCGTAAGCGCGATTCTCTAAGAGAATTGTTTAAGGATATTGGCATCATGACAGTACATTGTCAATACATCTACGAAAACATAATGTACGTCAGAAAAAATCTGCACCTTTTTGGTAAAAGGGGTGACAGACATAATTACAGTACTAGAAATAGGGACCAACTAGTTCAGCCAGGTTTCCGACTCGCTAAAGTAGACTCATCTTTCATGGGGTACTGTTTAAGATGCTATAATAAAATTCCACAAAGTATTCTTGAACTGAATGAGACGAAATTTAAAACATGCATTAAACGCACACTATGTAAGCAAGCATATTACAAGTTGAGCGATTATATCGCTGATAAAAATGCTTGGCTCAATGCTGGTCCTGCTCCACAAGGACAGGGGCGCATAAATTGATAGCATTAAAATGTATTGTTGGAGCTGCTGAAGATTGTACAACTATCTTTGCATTGTATAGATTCAATCTCCTTAGTATTATATAAATGCATAGCCCATATTGTGTGAGTACTATGTACTAGAAAGCTATCATTTACTGGAAACCTACGTCTTTTCTTGACTTGAATGTGCCCTGGCGGTTTAGAGTATGTCATGCTCACTCAAATGTCTCGCTGATGGTGGCGCATGTGTCGGATCATTTAGTTCCCTTCAAAATGGTTGAGTTGAATGGTGCTGATCCATGCGTCATGTCCGTGAACGGGCGCTGTCAGTTGTGACTGGTCATCTCTTAGTTGCCATGGCTTATTTGAATGAATTATTTTGAATTGTATTTTTTTTGTTTGTGTGTTTTTGCTGTGGACACTTTTAACGTGCACATCTTGCTACATTGTTCTCACATAATATACCATCTCAACATGAATGATGTAACCAAGATTTTGTAACAATATTCTGATTTAAAAGAGTGTCCATGGAGTTTCTTGCCCGTTCTTCTCCATAGAGATCTACGCTAGGGAATGGGCAACTACAGTACTTTCACAGTTTTTATGTCTTGTGACTGGGACTGTAGCTACATTTAATTTTCATCTTTGTTTCGACAATTCAAAAGTGCCTGTAACTGGCTTACTTGAAATAAATGCTTTGATTTGATTTGATTTGATTTGATTCAATACAAAAAATTATTACAAATAGAGTCCTGTAACACAGCACTAATGAGGAAAAGTGTTATTTGTATGGGTCCTACTATATACAACAAATTGCCAGATGTAATGAAAAATTAAACAATTAAGAACTTTAAAAATAAATTAAGTAGTAGCCTTCCTAAAAGAAAAATGTTATTATTCGATTAATGATTTTTTATTGGACAATACTTTTTAATCAGCATTATGTATAACAAAATTAAATATTATTAATATTACCTTGAACATATTATGTACCACATTATTATTATTATTTTCTATTCTAACATTTTAATTTGACATTTTCAATATTAATTAATGTATAATTGCAATAATTCTAACTGTGACATCTTAATTTGTAACTCTATTTTTAGATGCTTAACAATGTTTATAATTTTTTGCGTGCCTCTTTTCAGGCAGAATGTACAAGGCTCACTCCTTCCTACTCCACCTGTATTTAAATGTAACCTGCATTCATTGCAAATAAATGATTTGATTTGATTTGAGAAACGCAAGATAAGAAACACAAAACAAAACCAAAATGCTTAACTGAACTGAAAACCTAGTTCTAGCCGATGATAAATAGGATACACCAAAGTTTAACCACCAGTGTGCAGCTAGAAGGCTGAACCTAGTTCTAACCGAAGATAAGAGCATACATCTTGGGGTAGCCGCATGTGGCCGGCTGCACCAAGTAGTAGCCGGCTAAAACTAGGTGTAGCCGCACTTCAGCTATCAGCCGTAACTTAAACATGCCTTTTTAACGAAACAAGCGCTTTTTAAATTTTTTATTATAAATCTGCCTATAAAACGACCCACTGACCTTTTATTGTTTTTTTTTGTTTCTCGATTAAAATAAGTACAACGGTCGAACTATTGATAAAAAAATGGCACTATTTCGATGATGGAACTTATGAACTAACAATTGAGAACAAAATGGAAACATGGCCGTAGCCACGGTGCACGGTGGGGCGCTTGCCCCACCCTCCAGTGGAGTCTTAGTAATAGGGTCCCGCTTTTACTAGGGGCTTATAGTGAGAAATTTTACATTGAGGAATTTTCTGTTTAGCTTTTCCCTAGTCGCTGGATAGATGACGCTGAACTTGGTACGTTACTGCAAGGAGCGGAACGTAAAAAAACAGATTTTCGAGAAATCGGAAGCATAAGCAAACGAAAGTGTCAGTCAACAAGCGTATGTGACGTGACGCAATGTATTTTTTTTTTCCAAGCGTTTAGGCTTTGGCACCAAGTAACGTAGTCAGTTCAACGCCATCTAGAGAGTTCTTGGAAACTATTTTTTTTTAATCCCTCATAAAGAAAACCACTCATTATTTTAAAAATTTATGAAAAAAAAAACCCGACTGCGTAAAAAATTACGAATAACTTTAAATAAAAATTGAAAAGTATAAAACAAGTTCAGGAGACAGGACGGACCCATTTAATAATCTAGACTAAAATCATTACACCCAATATGGGTCCCGACTATTGCAGTCAATATGTCCTGGCTGGCTCTCCCTGGAAATAATCCTGCCGGCGCCCATGGGTTCATTGAGTTTTACCGTAAAACGCCCCAAAAAAAACGCCGTTACCCAACAATAATATTTGCGTAGAGTTACTTAGTATAATGTACAAAATGAATGAATCTGTTTCTTACACCCTGTTTAAATCACTGGTTTCAAGGATAACGGTGTTACCCTGTAGATTTCTATAAACCTCTTTTCTGTCAATAAAATAAAGCAATTTCGCTCACTTCGATATGTGCACACAATTGACGACTCGCACTGTATTAGCTCTCATCCGCTTTGTGTCTGGAGTTTATTATGCATTAAGTAACTTTCTGTTGTGTTCTAGAAAACGATAATATCCTTTGAGTGGAAATAAGTAACATCCATATTTACCCTGTTAATAACATTTTGTTCTCACTAATTTAGAGGTCATTTGTTTAATTATTTTGGTTTTAAATGAAAAGAAACACTAAATGCTTAAATTAAAATTTAATAATAAATTATCTGAAATGCAACATATGTAACGTGTATAATAATACTTTAATATATCTCTCGTGCGCAACGCTCGTGACGGATTTACTAACAACTATTAAGGCCCACATACACGAACAGGACTAACCTTATTCGTGTGTAAAAATTAGATAACATTAGAAAATTACAACGCGTGCGTGTTTCGTTGTTAGTAACTATATTATGCAACCTTAATAATATAAAAGTCAACTATATTTAAACTAAAAATACCTCTATTAAATGGTTAAATCACAGTGTACTAAACATAACTTACGATATGTAGCCGTCAGTGTAAAAAGCTTCGCTTTTACACAAATACTTGCGTGAGTCTTAACAAAGTAAGTCTTTGTTAGAAAAATATTAAGGCAAAGCTCACAAGGCGAAGGCCGCGTGCCGCCCCTGAAGCCCGCTCGCGCGTGACGTCACCGTCAGCACGGCGCCCGTGACGTCGCTGTCAGCACGGCGCCCGTGACGTCGCTGTCAGCACGGCCCCCGTGACGTCGCCGTCAGCACGGCGCCCGTGACGTCGCCGTCAGTACGGCGCGCGTGACGTCACCGTCAGCACGGCGCCCGTGACGTCACCGTCAGCACGGCGCCCGTGACGTTGCCGTCAGCACGGCCCCCGTGACGTCGCCGTCAGCACGGCCCCGGTGACGTCGCAGTCAGCACGGCGCCCGTGACGTCGCCGTCAGTACGGCGCGCGTGACGTCACCGTCAGCACGGCGGCGCGTGCAGCAGGTCCGCGTGCGCCAGCAGCGCCTCGAAGTACTGCGCCGCCAGCCGCGCGATGTACTGGTCTTGCGCGTCCTGCGCCGGCCACCAGCCCTCCAGGAACCCGATGTGGCCGCCCCGCGCCGTCACCGCCAGCGCCACGCGCCCGCCGCCCGAGCCCGCCGCCTCCGCCTCGGCCACGGGGATGGCGGCCAGCGGCTGGAATGGGTCGTCGGCCGCGCACAGGCACAGCAGCGGCACCCGCACGCGGCCGAGCTTGTCGCGCAGCGAGGCGGCGCGGTAGTACGCGTCCACCGAGCCGAAGCCGAAGTGCTTGGTGGTGAAGGCGGCGTCGAACTCGCGCACCGAGCGCGCGCTGTCTACCACGCGCCAGTCCCACGGGCCCTCGCGCAGCGGCTCGTGCGCGCGCAGCGTGCGGCGCAGGTTGCGGGCCATGTGGTACGACAGCAGCGCGTTGAGCGGCGCACGCTCCATGTGCTGCGAGCCCTTCACCACGTCCAGCGGCGACGACACCACCAGCGCCGCGTGCACGGCCGCGCGCTCGCCGTGCTCGGCCAGGTAGTGGCCCAGGATCAGGCCGCCCAGCGACACGCCGGCCGCCAGCAGCGGCACGTCGCCGGCCGCCGCGCGCACGGCGCGCACCACCTCGGCCAGGTCGGAGTGGCTGACGGCGCAGTACAGGCGCGGCGTGGTGAGCGGCAGGCCGCCCAGGCCGCGGTTGTTGAACACGACGCAGCGAGCGCGCAGGCGCGCGGCGGCGGCGGCCAGGCAGCGCACGTAGTCGGCGTCGGCGCAGCCCGTGAGGCCCGGCAGCACCAGCAGCACGGCGCGCGAGCCGGCCGGCTCGGCCACCCAGTCCAGCGCCACCTGCCCGCCGTCCGACAGCCGCAGCACCTGCCTGCCACCGTGCACCCGCTCCATCAATGCTCTTTTTCTTATTTGCTATTATTTATCAGAGTTTAATTTTCACATAAAAATTGTCAACTCAATTTCATCGCATTGATAAGAGATATCAGACTTGAAAAATGAGCCCTAATTCTTAGAATCATATTACTTTGCTTTGATTTCTATGACTCAAGTTGATGGTAACTAGAATAATTACATTTAATCAAACTGCACGCACCTTTCACAGCGATTCTGTGCAACTAAAAAAGCAAGAACAGTACATTGATTAATAATAATAGGTGAACTTTGTACCGGCGAAATTTGACGGGCGGCAATAAACGTGAACGTAATATCGAGCCGAGGACAGTCTGCAGCCGCGACTCAACGCACCACGGCGTGGGCCAGTAGTGCTCGCTCAGCAGAGGCACGTTCTCCTCTAGGAACCGACGGAATTCACCTTCATGGCATATTAGTATGGGCTTCTGTAACAAACGCCCAATTCAGTTATCCTGCACGATGAGTACTCGGTATTGGAAACGACTGAGTCAATATCGATACCCGAACAACACGACAGAACTGGAGATTGTTCCACAATAATTTTAATGATCTTTACCTTGACCACTTCCACTAGATAATAGGTTATGTACAATATTGTTAAAGAAACGCCAACTAACAACTCCTTTTTTAATTCAAATATATACATGAAGATACCTAGCATGATTTGTGTAAGAAAATACCTATAAAATAAAATAATAATAAAACAAAATAATAAAAAAAGAATATCAAAGTATATCTCTCTGTTTTGGTAAGTTGAGTCCACAGACTAAAAGGAAGGAATATGATGTGAACTGTCATTCTGTCACACAACACAAATGTCACTAATGTGCCACAGCTTATTAAGATCGTGTCATGGAACTAGTATGTACCACTTCGATCAACAATTAGCAACTATATCTAGTTGATAGTTGTTGATCGAAGAATTAAATGAATGAATGAATTTAATAACAAACGGAGAAAAATGTTTTAAAACAGTTTTAAGTTCAACCTAATTACAACCATGGCACATAAGAGCCATTTCACAAAATTACAACGCTCGAGTCACGGTAATATTATAATACAGTGCTCCAACTTCAAACAAACGGACGAAACGCGAGCTATACCTACGCGCCTCGATCTCGGGGTGCGCTCGGGGCGCAGACAGTCACGGCTGTACCGCAGTGTCGAACGGACAGTGTGTTGTTTTTTTAACAATAACCGCGCGATTTTTTCTCTAAAAATCAGTTAATATGACGAGTAGGAAATATTGTGCTGTTTTTGGTTGTATGAATTCGTCAATAACGCATCCAGACATAAGTTTTTTTAAATTACCTGGAAACTCTGAAAGGTAAGACCATAAAATAATTTTACTTACTAGTAGGTAGGTACATAATGTGTGTCTTTTTAATGGATAAGTATTTCCTTTTATCTCACCAAAAAAAAGTGTTTGGATTAATAAATAAAGCGAATAGAGTAACATGTTTTTTAAATTAAATCTACCAATCAAAAAACAACACGCATTTTTATTGAAAACTTCCTATTCAATATCAAAGTATTTCATTTATTTATATAAAAAGGATATTTACAATCACAAAACTAAATAGAAACAGAAAGTAGGCAAATGTAATTAAAATGCTGGAGACGGGCAGCCCTAACGCATGTTTACGTACCGCGTGGCTGTAGGCATTTATTTCTATCATGCGGCCGAGTTACACTACTGTATTATAATATTACCGTGCTCGAGTTTAGGTAAAAGACCGCAGCTTTGTGTAAGTGTGCGTAGAAATCCACACATACACAACGCAAATAGTCCACCGCGAGTGTCGAGACGGACTAAACAATCTTGGGCCGTTATAATCGTAATGCATTTTGGTTTGAGATTTATGCAAAAAGATAGAATATTTATTCAGTCTTTATTCTATGAAAGCCTTCTAGACTAATAAAACACAAATATATGTTATGTAAATATGTATTTTATGTGTATGTTTCAATTACATACAGGGTGTAAAAGACGTCATCACGAAGCCGTCAACCAAGCATTCTGTACATCAAACTAAGTAACGATATGCAAAAAATATTGCTGGGAAACAACTATTTTTCACTCAATGTAACGCACTCAAAACATTGTGCTGATAGATGGATTGAATAGTACGCGGGTCGGGGAGGTGTTTAAAGTAAAAATCTTACATTAAAAAGTTCAAGTATTAAAAAAAAAACTTGTCAAAAAGTTGGAACTTTGACCCCCAATATCTCCGTAACTAGAGGGTTCCCAGGTATGGTGTAGAACAAAAAACTGATCGCAATGATGGGGAGAACAAGTGCTTTTCGGCTTCGTTAAGAGGTGTTTTACACCCTATATACAGGCTGGAATTTTTCAATGTCACCCGGAGGGAAAGTACTTGAAATACTGGAGATAGCAAATTTTACTCAAACAAAACATTCCTTTATTTAAAAAAAAAAAACAAATCTGCATTATCAGATTTTCGAAAATTCGCTTGCCACACTCGGGAATCGAACCGACTAAAAAATTCGAAAAAATAACATCGTGTATTCTTTTTACATCAATCGATAGGGACAATCATATGGATCAAATTTCTCTTACAAACATGATAAATTTAATGAAGGGAAAACCATGAAATATAAAGAACAGTTATAAATTCAATAAGATTGGCACTTTTATTCGTGATTTTCCTTTCATTTAATTTGACATGTTTCATAGAGTGATTTGATCTATATTGATTGATGTCAAAAAGATACAGAATATTATTTTTTCGAACTTTAGTTGATTCATCCTGGGTTCGATGCCCGATTGTGGCAAGCGAATTTTCGAAAATCTGTGAATACAGATTATGTTCTTTTTAAAAATTTAAGAATGTTTCCTTTGAGTAAAATTTGCTATTTCCAGTATTTAGAGTACTTGCCCTCCAGGTAGCATTGAAAAATTCCACCCTGTATGACTAGCTGACGTCGCGCGGTTTCACCCACGTAGTTCCCGTTCCCGTGGGAGTATGGGAATAAAATATAGCCTACGTTACTCGCTGATAATGTAGCTATCTATTGCTGAAAGATTTTTTTTAAATCGGTCGCTTATTTTTTCAATAAATCGTAACAAACACACAAACAAACAAAAAAACAAATCTTTCCTTTATAAAATATTATTATAGTTTATATATACTTTTTATTATAGTAGGTACCTATGATACTGAATATAAATACTACAGTACTTTCACAGTTCTTATGTCTTGTGACTGGGACTGTAGCTACATTTCATTTTCATCTTTGTTTCGACAGTTCAAAAGTGCCTGTAACTGGCCTACTTGAAATAAATGCTTTGATTTTGATACTGATTAAACTTCTGTACGTATTAAACATAAAATTGTAACTTAAACATACAATTTCTGTTGTCAAATCAGACTTTCCACCAGTAGTACTATCCTCCTCTACTCGATTCAAGCGATTTCTCATTTTATAATAAAACAAAAAAATAGCTATCAAATTTCGACACCGAAATAGTTTTAAAGGAAAACCCAAGGGAAACCTTTCAAATTGTAATTACGGTTCTATATTCCATGTCGATATAATTATGTTAAGGCTAATGCTCCAGGGTAGCCCGCGAAATTCAAATTTTCTTACGTTTTTTGCAATTTGCAGGCCAGTGCTAGGTTGTATGTTGATTAGAATATTATTCGCGGCTGTAAGACGTATGTAGTTACAGAATTATCAAAATTATCAATACAACCCTCACAAGTTCATAAAGGTGCAGGAATTACTTTGACCCTGAAAAAGTCATTTTTTAGCATTCAACTAACGTGATCGATAACTGCTGTGTATATGAATTGCAAATAAAAATAATATCCATCTCGCTTCTGTTGCTTTCAGCTTTTGGAGAATTTTTATTTTTTCCTTTTATTGACACAATGATAATACAACCCTTACGCCCCATTGCTAAAACTAATAAAACAGAAATATAACAAATATTCTACAAACTACTAAAATAATACTTTACTTGTTAGTAAACGAAATTCTAACCCAATGAAAAAAATACGAAGCGGTTAAAAATGTTGTAGTCGTAGTATAACAATGCGTTTACGATAGATACGCTCGAAAATCGGAACGCGGAAAAAAATAGCACAGGTCCTACGCCGACGGGCGCTCTAATCGGTAAATGATAAATGATGTTTATTTTGCAAGTAGGTTTTTACAAACACTTTTACACGTCACTTTTTAAAACTAGATGGGGCCGGTGTTTCGTACCTGACTACTCTGAGAAGAAACAGCCGAAACAAACTCAGAGGTCATAGTCTCTTTTGAAGTCCAGACATAATCTTGCTCAATTCACATGAGGACTATGCAGATTGGTGCTCGCCTATGCGTCGTAATGTATTGTAATTTAGGGTGATGTTAAAAATTATATTATGTCTGATTAAATGAATTGATTTTAATAAAACTTTGGAATTAGTTTAGTTAAAGATCATTGTTTATTTTTACATAATTTGTTTAAAATTACGCTTTATTCAAACCAAAAAATCACGATAAAATAGCGATATAAAACGTAAAAATTGACCTAAGACTATGTTTTTTTACTAATTAATGTTATTAATTATCGATATTCTAGTACATTAAGTGTCGACAAAAGTATATGCCTGATGCTTTACGTATTTTTTTCAGTGAAATTTATAAATATTTATGATAGATATAGGAGTCTGAAATTGACTCTGCGATGATTTTTTAGTAAACTAGTTGTAGGAGATTTAATCACTACTTACTAAACAAATAAGTTTTTGTAAATGTGTTATATGAAGTGTCACTAGGAAAGAATAGTCTATATTCAACATGTATTCAAAAATGCCAGGGTGTTATCTAAGTTAGTAAATTAGGCGACTAAAGTCTTAGAAATTTGCGCTAAAATGTGAAATGGCTCTAATAATAAAGTCACAAATCTTCAAAATATTATTTAATACTTACGATTATTCGTCACAAAAAACGAGCAAAGCAATAAATAACTCCTGTCACTTAGAAATAAGTTAAACAACATTTAGTGTGAAATCAACCTTTAATGGTAACAAATACAGTAAATTTTCCCGTTATATTGCCCTGCGAGCTACATCGTATTGTTTAGTATTAAGAAATTTCGAAAAAAGGAATAAAGTTGCTTCTTAGAATTTTACTACAGGAGGTATGGAGTCGCGTTAGACACTAAACACTAAACAATTTATAATATGAACGTAATAAAAGTTTATAATACTTCTAAACACAACAAGGATGCGAATTTTGTCTCTTTCTAGTAACGTGACCATCATACATAAAAAATAAAACCGACTTAAACAAAACAAAACAGTGGAAAATAACTTTAGCTTCAAAAGCCGGTGACAAGGTTTTATTTTTTGCAAAAAAAAGTTTTTTTTATTTCTCCATTTTTTGATGTAATATCCTATACAAATATTTGCTATGCATTTATTTTACATTGTTAACATTACATGTCATGGTAATAGGCCTAGCTCCAATAAATGGAACATTATCATACCTAAATTGTCGAAATCTGGGTGTATTGCACACATCTGCGTATCCCTCAGAGCATACAGGCGTGATGTTACGTCATGATGTTGTATAAACAATAAACATAAGCGATTGTAGCAATCAGGACCGATTTACCGTCTATTTTTGAAGAGTTCCATTGTATATGTCTGAAGATCAGCATCAGATCTTTACCAAATTTAAATGGTGGTCCCATCCCTCAGGAGTACCTATACTCTTTCAAATAAAACAAAAATTTTGAAAATCGCTCCACAAATGGGGGAGAAATCGGTGAACATACATGGAACGAATGAAACGAGACTAATGAGAACTACTAGGCCAAACTATGTTAAATTTGGGGCCAAATGGCAACTATTCCGCATCAAACTAAAAAAGAATTTCGTAAATCGGATCATAAATCTCAGCGTTATCGGTGTACACAAAATACCTTCGAATGGGGAGTCACAGGCAAAGAAGATGGCACCACCACAGTTTTCTCAATCTGACCAATAAGGTTAAGGGTTAAGCTATTTTGAAATATAAAATGACATTACCACATTTTCAACCAATGACGATGTTGGGAACCAGCTATACTAGCGCCATTAGTTCCACAGTTTCCTACCCCATTGAGAACCTCCTCCTTTTTGAAATCGGTTAAAAAGAAGGACAATGATTGGTCCAAGATCCCACTACAGGGCCGCCAGACAACTTATTTTCTGATATCAAAATTATGTGGCATCGAGTAGTGTTACTATGTACGTAAACACAGTGACTTAAGGTGGATGCTCCAGGGTAGCCCGCGAAATTCAAATTTTCTTACGTTTTTTGCAATTTGCAGGCCAGTACTAGAGTTTGTTAGCGTTGACTAGTTAGGTTAATCATTTTAGAAATAATAGGTTACATTTGTATAATTTGATAATGATTTTAGATGAATTTGTTGATTTAAAAGTAATTATGTACAGTCAGTCGGTCAAGTCAAATGATTTAAAATGAGTTAGCAGATCTGAATGAATTAATTGTGTATTAATAATGATTTAATTGATGTTGTATTTTATTATAACTATAACTATTTTAAAAGTTAATTTGTCAATGTAAAAATATTATTATTCTTGGAATTTATTTAAAACGCAAGTACTGCGTGCGGGCAACACTTCCGGTAAAAAAAAGATGGCGGCAAGCCTCGAGCGTTCGGGCGGGTTCTCACTCTGTTCGGCGGACTGGGAAGTGTTGGTCGCATGCAAGATACGGAGGATATCTATAACCACGTGGTTGTAAGCTGGGAATATAATAAGTTGATAAATATTACAAGTGTGGAGTTTGCATTGTGAATTGATACGAAAATCAAAGACATTATACTGGTGATTGAAAGTACAGCGGGAGTTTTATTACATATCCGAAGTGGTAAGCACACGCCCAATTATATACATATATTTTCTTTTTGTTCAATGTGCAATTAATTATGTGTGTTGAAATGAACTGAGTTTTAATTTTGATAAAATGAAATATTTTCCATGGAAAAAATTAAGAGGGGGTTTAAAAAAAAAAAAAAATAATGTCCAACGCTGTCTTACCATGGGTTGCGGGGTTTCATAGGGGGGTGAAAATTTGGTTATTTTTGTGCTACGACGCGCCGTTTACGAGATACCCTCAATCTTAAATTTTCTTCGATTAATTTTTATTTTTGGCCGAATAGCATTAACGCTTATATTTCTGAGTTCCAGACAATGCCACTCTGCAATGATGAGCCTCGACACCTGCGGACGCCTGCTCCACGGAGTCAGTCGCGTCGCGTAGATGAGGCATCGAGAGGAAGTACTGCGAGAGGAAGCCGCCGGCATAGCAGCGATCGCCAACGAGGCCGCAGCCAGCAGCGCAACCGACAGCGCAGCAGCAGCCGGCATCGAGGCCGCAGCCGCCAACGCAGCAGCAGCCGGCATCGAGGTCGCAGCCACCATCGCAGCAGCAGCCGACATCGAGGCCGCAGCCGCCAGCGCAGCAGCAGCCGGCATCGAGGTCGCAGCCACCAACGCAGCAGCAGCCGACATCGAGGCCGCAGCCGCCAGCGCAGCAGCAGCCAGCAGCGAGGCCGCAGCCGTCCAAGCAGCCAGCAGCGAAGCCGCAGCCGCCTTCGCAGCCGAGGCCACTCTCGAGAACAAAGCTTGAGGAGTGTCCTGCAGCAGGAGAAGGAACTGGAACGAGAGCGCGAGCATTTGCGCAAACTGGATAGCAAGGTACCTAAGGCTCGTAGCTTATTAACATCTAACCTACGACGTCACCGAGATAGTCGTTCTCGCCACGCATCTCTCCAGCGAGATCTTTCGCCATCACAAAATCACGGTCAAAAGGGGGCTCGCGATGATGGGGTAGCTGATGCAGCCGATACATCACAACCGATAGGCTCCACTAGCGCGGGCTTCCATTATCAGAGTCGTTAATCGAATCATTTCGCCAGCTTCGGAAATATCCACAGAGCCAGAAACTTTTGATTTTAGTCAGGTTCGCGTAGGGTCGTCTGTCAGTAATACTGATAAGGATAGGCTGATCAGCATATTGCAACGATATAAGCATTGTTTTGCATCTTCTCTCAAGGATTTAGGTTGTACGAACGTCTGCGAGATGAGCATTGAAGTTAATAATAAGACTCCTATCGTATATCGTCCGTACCGGCTATCTCCTAACGAACGACTTAAAGTGCGCGACATGGTCGATAATATGTTGGAGTCTGGCGTGATCAGGGAATCAGTATCGGAATATGCAAGCCCTATTATCCTTGTGCGCAAGAAGGATGGGAATCTTAGACTATGCATAGACTATCGAATGCTCAATTCAGTTACGGTCAAAGAACGCTATCCTATGCCGATAATAGAAGATGAGATTGCTAGGTTGTCTGGCCAGGCATGTTTCATATCCTTAGATCTTGCGTCTGGTTATTATCAGGTGCCCATATCAGAGAGCTCAAAGCCCCTAACGTCTTTTGTTACACCGGACGGCCAATACGAGTTTAATCGCATGCCGTTCGGTTTAGCAAATGCTCCTGCCGTTTTCCAGCGTACGATGAACAGGGTGCTAGGTTCCGCAAGATTTTCCAAAGCCACTGCTTACATAGACGATCTTCTGATATATGGGAAAAACATCGACGATTGCTTAATAAAGTTAGAGGATATCTTAAAGTTATTAGAGCAGGCTAAATTGACATTAAATCTTGCTAAATGTGATTTCCTTAAGGACAAAATCGATTATTTAGGTTACGAGATAAGTGCTTCCGGGGTAAGGCCGGGTAGCAAGAAAATTCAATCGGTTGTTGATTTTCCCCGCCCCACTAATGTACATGGCGTGCGTCAATTCCTTGGGCTAGCGAGCTACTTCCGCAAGTTTATTCAAAACTTTGCTCAAATAGCATACCCCCTTAGCAAACTTCTGAAGAAGGATGTAACTTGGTCTTGGGAATACGAGCAGGAAGAAGCTTTTAGTACTTTGCAGCAGAGGTTAGTTGAGAGGCCAGTGTTAGCAATATATGACCCCTCGGTTGAGGCTGAGACTGAATTGCACACTGATGCAAGTAGGATCGGTATCGGTGGCATTCTATTGCAACGTCCCTCTAGTGGTGAACCATTTCGTCCTGTGGCCTTTTACAGTCGTCAGACATCTCCGGAAGAGAAAAACTTCCACTCCTACGAGCTGGAAACTCTTGCCGTAATCTGCTCCCTAAAGAAATTTCGGGTCTATTTGATAGGACAAGACTTCAAAGTCGTTTCAGATTGTAGCGCGTTGCGTACTACTTTTAGTAAGCGGGATTTGATCCCTCGGATCGCTAGGTGGTGGCTGATGTTGCAAGAATTTAACTGTTCCATAGAATATCGACCAGGAACTAAGATGCTGCATGTAGACGCACTGTCCAGAAATCCGGTTTTAAATGACCAGCATGTTCAAGTAGATCAATATCCAATGATTATGACAATAACCAAAGACGACTGGTTGCACACGTTACAGTTGGGGGATTCTGAACTAAATAGGATTCGAGACATACTTAGCTCCAATTTAGATCCAGAGGGTCTGAAATATATAAAAGATAATTATATGATTAAGGACAACGGGCTGTATAAGTGTCTTGATGGTGATAAAACTAACATTAGGTGGGCTGTTCCAAAGGGTGCAAGGTGGCAACTGTGTCGCTTAAACCACGATGACATTGGTCATCTCGGGGTGGACAAGACCTTAGAGCGAATCCAAAAGACTTATTGGTTCCCGCGAATGGCTAAATTTATAAAAAAATATGTAGGTGCATGCATTGAGTGTGCTAACTCAAAAAAAGGTAATCACGCGTCTGAAGGGTTGTTGAATCCCATACCAAAAATTGCGGTTCCATTCCACACGCTACATATTGACCACCTTGGACCCTTTGTAAAATCTAAAAAGGGAAACTCTTACTTGTTGGTCGTGATTGATGCCTTTACTAAATTTATTTTTGTTAAACCAGTAAGAAATACCAAATCACTGACAGCTATCAATGTCTTAGAAAATATCTTCGACACTTTTCGGTCTCCAGACCGAATTATCAGTGATAGGGGTACGTGCTTCACATCGCACTTGTTTAAGAAATTTTGCACGGATAAAGGCATCAAGCACGTGCTTAATGCGGTTGCAAGTCCACAGTCTAACGGGCAAGTTGAGCGCTACAACCGCACAATCCTTGACTCTTTAACTGCGCAAAATTTGAGTGGTAATGAGAAAGACTGGGATACGCAGGTAGGCCGTATTCAATGGGGTCTCAACAATAGCATCCAGAAGACTACAGGTAGAGCTCCGGCTGAAGTTATGTTTGGTACGCAAATGATCAGTGAGGTAGACCCGAGGCTTAATGAATTAAGGCAAGCGACAAGGGATCAAACTGAGACTCAATCCATTCGTGAACAGGTTAAAGATCGGATAGACGAGGAGCAAGTTAAACAGAAGCAAAATTTCGACAAGAATAGGCGTCCCGCGACCAAATACTCGGAGGGTGAACTAGTCAAAATTACGAAAACTGCATTTTCTAATGACGGTCAAAGTAAGAAACTCCTACCGTCATACATTGGTCCTTATCGTGTAGTGTCTGTATTGGAAAATGATCGTTACGAGTTAGCTGCAATTCCCGGGCTAAGCGGTAGTAAAAATAAGCGTAAGACAACCGTAGCTGCTAATCGTATGCGTCCATGGGTTCATGTAGCTGCATTAGAACTTAATGAAAGTAATTCTGATGATGAAAATCTTACGAATAGCGATCATGAAGAATGTTAAATGAATCTAATAAGCAATGATTGATTTGATAGGAGTGTAATAGCTTTAATTGTTTCATTGTGATGTAGTAAAATAAAATACTTAGATTATTTAATTATTTATAATTAATGAGGAGTCACTTTAATTTACTAGATTAAATTTGTAAAATCTCTTGACACTCGCCTTGTTCCTATGAATATGATCTACCTTGATTTATTGTGGATTAATTTTGTGTACAAATGTTCCTTGATGGACTATGCAGAATTGGAAGTAAATTGAGCTGTTTAATGGTCTTGGAGCCATCGTCGTGAGAATGGAAGGGTTCACGTTACGATGTCTCCGAAAAAGTTAAATAGAGACGCTGTACGTGAGAATGGAAGGGTTCACGTACAGTTAAAGGGGTGGATTGGTTGCCAATCGGACATGAGAATGGAAGGGTTCATGCTTCGTTGTCAAACAATTCATCTTCCTGTTGATCCTGCGAGAATGGAAGGGTTCGCAGGGTCACAGGTAGTGAAGCTCGTAAGAATGGATGGGTTTACGAGCAACTGAAATTGAGGAATAATTGAACCATGGGATTGGTCGATTATTGAACCATGGGATTGGTTATTTATTGAACCATGGGATTGGTTTTAGTGTTCACTTGATACGTGTATGAGGACATGCACGTCATCAGGATGGACGAGTGTTAGCGTTGACTAGTTAGGTTAATCATTTTAGAAATAATAGGTTACATTTGTATAATTTGATAATGATTTTAGATGAATTTGTTGATTTAAAAGTAATTATGTACAGTCAGTCGGTCAAGTCAAATGATTTAAAATGAGTTAGCAGATCTGAATGAATTAATTGTGTATTAA
Organism: Xestia sexstrigata; assembly: GCA_941918905.2. Taxonomy (NCBI): domain Eukaryota; kingdom Metazoa; phylum Arthropoda; class Insecta; order Lepidoptera; family Noctuidae; genus Xestia; species Xestia sexstrigata. Next base: position 264,689 of record OW799201.2, on the reverse strand, counting down.
TAATGATTTAATTGATGTTGTATTTTATTATAACTATAACTATTTTAAAAGTTAATTTGTCAATGTAAAAATATTATTATTCTTGGAATTTATTTAAAACGCAAGTACTGCGTGCGGGCAACACTTCCGGTAAAAAAAAGATGGCGGCAAGCCTCGAGCGTTCGGGCGGGTTCTCACTCTGTTCGGCGGACTGGGAAGTGTTGGTCGCATGCAAGATACGGAGGATATCTATAACCACGTGGTTGTAAGCTGGGAATATAATAAGTTGATAAATATTACAAGTGTGGAGTTTGCATTGTGAATTGATACGAAAATCAAAGACATTATACTGGTGATTGAAAGTACAGCGGGAGTTTTATTACAAGTTAATGTTGATTACAATATTATTTTTAATCAACATACAACCTAGCACTGGCCTGAAAATTGCAAAAAACGTAAGAAATTTTGAATTTCGCGGGCTACCCTGGAGCATCAGCCTTAACAACCTATACTTTTCCAGTATAACAGAGAGATAAAGATACTGGTTTTATCTAGCTTGATTGGTCGTCATGCTTACGGCTAACTACTAACTTGAGCCGACGTCCAATTTTCAGATATCGGCAAAGACATTCAAATATATGCATAAAAATCTCTTTGGCTATCAGATACGTAAGAATAGTAATCACTTTTCTCAAAGACCGAGTGCTTAGTTTTTAATATGTTACAGATAATGTTGAAAATTACCATCATCATCTGCCTAGCCTTTTCCCAACTATATTGGGGTCAGCTTCCAGTCTAACCGGATGCAGCTGAGTACCAGTATTTTACATGGAGCGACTGCCTATCTGACCTCCACAACCCAGTTAATATACCCAGTATTAACTGGGTTGTGGAGGTCAGATAGGCAGTTCTTACCAATGTGATACCCATTGGTAAGAAAATGTTGAAAATTACCAATCAATACTATTTTTGTTTAAAATTACTAATCAACCTAGTTGGGAAAAGGCTAGGCAGATGACTGCTAGTCACTTCCCGTTGGCGGGAATTTCTGCGGGAAAAGATAACGGTATTTTACTTTTAGTCAGAGACTATTTTTATTCCAATTATCTTATTAGGGCTAAATATTCTCCAACACAATTAAAACGCCACATTGGTTTAATGCTCGAGTCTAAACAATTGTGGGGAGATTTTTTTAAATTAACGACGCTTGAGGAGAACGAAACCAAAGTTGCGGTAAAAAAAAAATTGATATGAATTCGATACTCTCAAATAAATATCGATTTATCGCGATTAAAAATATCGACGTTTATATCGATAGTTGTATGGTTTTTGCCCATGCCTACTCTGTGTGCTGGTGTGCTGTCTGTAGCAGTGCTGCCAACCGTACGATTTAAATCGTATTTATACGACCTTTTTGGCTCTTGTACGATGTACGATCGAGTAATCGAAATCGTACGCAAAATATACGATCTTTCCAAACTTATATTCCATCCCCCCATCCATACAAACATTAATCAGAAAACTACACCACTACGGAATCCGTAACGCCTTTCTGGATCTTCTTATTTCATAATTGAGTGATAGGATTCAGAGAGTTGATGTCAACGGGAAAAGATCTCCCAGATCCGTAGTAAGAATGGGGGTACCTAAGGGCTCAATTTTTGGTCCATTTTTGTTTCTTTTATACCTAATGACTTGCCTTACCTCCTAAAGGATAATCATGACATAGTATTGTTTGCAGAGGACACTTCTCTTTTATTTAAACTCAAACGTCAGCAGTTAGTTACGGATAATGTTAATAGCGCCCTGGCAAAAGTCGTTAATTGGTTTAATGTTAATAATCTACTCTTAAAGAGAAAAAAACTAAATGTATTAAGTTTACAATACCCCAGGTAAGACAAGTGGAAACTACTGTACTAATTAAGAATGAAGAGTTGAAACCGGAAGATAGCACAGTGTTCCTAGGCATAACTTTGGATGCCAAGCTTCAGTGGGGCCCGCATATAGACAAATTGTCGAAAAAACGTAGCTCTGCAGCTTACGCCGTTAGAAGAATTCGTGAGTTAACTGATTTAGAGACAGCCCGTTTAGTTTACTTTAGTTATTTCCATAGCGTGATGTCGTACGGTCTTGTGGGGCAATGCCGCCGATATTCAGACAATATTTGTTTTGCAAAAAAGGGCAAGTCGTTCAATTTATAAATTAAGTCTCAGATACTGGGATCAAAGAAAAATTTAAAGAGATTAATATTCTTACTGGGCCTTCTCAGTTTATTTATGAAAACCTTTTGTACGCACACAAAAATATTAATTTGTTTAAAAAATACAGTGTTATCCACAACACATAAATACGAGGAACAAACACAAATTTGTTGTTTCTGTAACGAGGCTCAAAAAAATAGGGGCTACGTTCAGATGCCAATGTATACGTTTCTACAATAAACTTCCGAGCCAAATTCAAGCACTAAGCCTAAATAAATTCAAATCGTTTTTATAACGGAAGCTGTGCCTGAAAGCCTAATAACATGTTAATAACTATCTCGAAGATAAAAGGCTTGGGATTTAAGCTGCTCCAATGAAATTTGCTCTGTGAATGTCTAAATTTCGGACTTCGCTTGTTTATTATTAATTCCTTTCTAAACACTGTGACATTGAATGATTTGACGTGAATACTTAGTTCAGTATTTTATTATTTTTTACTCTTTATTTTATTTTAAGTTACATTTACCTACTGATTTGACAGGAATAGTTACTTTGTTTAGTATTTTACTTTTTTATTATTATTGACACAATATTTTTGAGATTTTTATTGAAATTGATTTCGTAAATTATTATTAATTTTATTTGATTATTGTGAATGTGGGGACCATGTGGGTCACATTTATATTTTTTTTGTTTGTTTTCTTTTTTTTTCCCACAACTGTCTGGCAGTTTTAATACTATAAGCGACCTACCCAAATGTCCTTTTTAGTTCGTCGTTTTGTTGAGCTCCTTGAGTTATAAGTCGAGCTACACGATAACTGACGAATGCTTGCACTGACTGGACAGGTCCACTCAAATCTGTGTGGTTCTTTCTTCAAAAGACCATCTGCATAGTCCTCATGTGAATCGAGCAAGTTTATGTCTAGACTTCAAAAGAGACTATGACCTCTGAGGTTGTTTCGGCTGTTTCTTCTCAGAGTAGTCAGATACGAAACACCGACCCCATCTAGTTTTAAAAAATGACGTGTAAAAATGTTTGTAAAAACCTACTTGCAAAATAAACATCATTTATCATGTTATCATTTATCATCCTAACGAAGTAAAAATAGATGACAAATTAATTAATTTTAAAATTAATTTTTGATATTTTAATTAACAAGTAGAAGACTTGCACAAGCTAAACTTGTGGGTTTCATTTCAAAGTACGGTTGGTATCTTTTTGAGTTTAACCTGAAGAAATTAGGTATGTAAGTACCTACTTTTGTTTACGTTTGATTCAAAATTTTAATTACATTCCGTTTTAAAATTATTTTACTTTGTTCTATTGAAATTTCATTACGTACAATTTTTTTCCTTTTAAATTTTAACAAAAAACGATTTTTTCTAGTACATGGTACGATCTTTTAAAAAATAAAGTTGGCAACACTGCCACAGAGCAATAAAATGTAAGTAGTAACTAAATATTAGGTAACCTCAACCTGTAATGTATGTAACTGTTCAAGTCAGTCACTCACTGGTTGAGTTTTGTTTTTACTTTTTTTCTTTCGTAGTCTCCGTGTTGTCCGTTTTTTTTTTTGATAATTATTCAACTGTTTCGACAATGTACTGTTAGTCATAAATTTGTAGTTTCAATTTGGCTTGGCAATTAAAACATAAGTTAATAGAAAACTTTAAAATGAAGGGTGCTAAGTTGTTAACGTGTGCTAATCGTTGCTTAGCAGGGAAATCAACCCAGGTGCCGCTGCCCTTGCACAGGTAACTATTCATCCAGCCAGCACACAAAATATTTGGTCTAGCCATTGCACCCATTGCCATGGCCTTGTTGTTCCATAGTCCATACTCGCTTTGGACTTTGCACCTCAACCTCATTATTTATAGGCAAATGACATTCCCGTGTCTAAATAATATCTCGGAATACGGCCAACAACAAACTAAGTGCTAACATTGATTAATTGGACCATGTTGTGTTTTATGTTATTGTATGTGTAATAAACTAATTTACATGCATGTATTTACTATATAATTTTTAATAGTTTAGTAGATATTCAAGAAAACTTGCGCGTGGATCATTATTACATAATACATTTTGTATGGAACTAGCTGTGTAGGCTGCGGAAAGAAAAATGCAAAAATGTTCTAAAGTGTGACAAAGATAATAATAATAAGCCCCCCCAAACAACCACTCGTCCTGATTGAACGTTGAAACGTATAGGGCCGCTGCCCGGGGGCGATCACCGGGGCGCACCTGGAGCTGACGCTGGGTGTCACAGCATGCGATCCGTCAGCGGTGAGGAGTTGAACAGGCGGGCTCCCACCGACAAAGATACTACAGCCGAAATTATTGACAATGGTGACAGACTGACAGACAGGACAGACACCCCTGTAGAACCGTATAGTACAAGCACAGTATCATACACACCTAGGCGATCATCACCATCCATACCATCATCACCAACACTTTCATCAGCCCCCATTATTAGTTTAAATACAGTTTGACCCACTCCAACCTTGAATGCCGTGCGGGGGGAATCTATCTTTTTGCCCGCGTCCACCAAGGGTGGAAAAGCAAGAGTTCACATGAAATAGAGTAAAGAAGTAAATCTATTTATCATGCGAACCTACCTACACATAACTAAATTAGAAACTGATATGACCACATATAGACAACAATAGCATGCACTTTTCACCCAACAATATCCTGAAATTTCGGTTTCAGAACAAAGAATCAAATCAAATCATTTATTACTTTGCAAACATGGGTACATAGCTGTTCTTATTATAATAAGGTTCTCCACATTTTGTCGTCAGATGGGCATGCAAATGGTTAGTTACAATTATAAATTTATAAAATTAAAATAAGACCACTCTCATAGAGAAAAATCGACTCGCCTACGGTTCACATATCATGTTTGACAGTTTTTTTTTTTAAATGTAACATTGCATCCTGTGCGGATCTTTATGCAAAGGCGTGGTATGGCTTCAGCCTAAAAGATTTTTCTTGCTAGGAATTGGTAGAATTTCATTCATTTCTAATTTTAATTTCATTTTATGAGCATATTGCAATAATAACAATATGTTTTAAGAATAAGTTAGAAAGGGAATGTTAGGAAAAAAAAAACATTTCTTATTACTTACATTTCTTTGAATTTCTTCATTTTGTTTTGTATATATTTATGCTTTTAATTGCATTTTAGGCAACAAAGGTTTATTTTTTAGTCTGAAGACATCTGTGCCTTTTAATATTTTATTAATAACATTGCACCAATTAAATACTGCCAATCTTATAGTTAATGCAAAAAAGCATTAGAAACAGCATCCCTAGGCAATTCACAATTTATGAAGTCAAACAAATTCTTAGATTTGATTTCATTTTTTTTTATAATAGGACTCCGTTTAGGTTGATTTTCTAAGTATTTGTTTGCTTCTTCTATAATTATTCCAAAAAATTTCACAGCCTTTTCTGAAAAGTAGGTCAATTTCTTTTTGTTTTAATATGCTCTTAACATCTCTAAGAGAAATCCAATTATTTACACACACACACACACAGTATTTTTATCATAATTGGATTCCCTAATAGTTAAAATTTCTACGCATTTAAATATCGCGTGCGCATAATTTTAATATTTCTTTCATTTAAGTATTGCCACACTCTCTGGTAACTTTTCAATGTTATGATCCAATTTTTCAACTATGGCACAGGTGTTTCCTTACCGTGTCTATCGACAAATTAAATAAGATTTAGTTTTTTAATTTTTTTCCTTCAAAATTCGTGGTGCTGCGACTTTTCTGTTACCGCCTGTCTAAAGGTTCCATTGACTGAGTCAAACAGGTCGTCAATGAATGAAATTACTTTACCAGTGTTCTTTAATGTAGAGCTTACTTGGGTTCCATCTGCATAATGAGCTAAAACAAATAATATAGTAAATTAATACTTATTCAATACTAAGGTCATATACAAAATGCTTAAAACAAAACAATCAGTATAGTAACTTACAAAACTGAGCAGTGTAAGACAATGTACCAGCTACTGTCTTGCTGAAAACTAGTGCAATTTTTAACCTGAAAAAAACACAACACAACAACAATATAAATTACAATTTTACAGGTTACAAGGCTCATTCATTTTACATAGTAAAATACTGTTTGAGGATATGAATATCATAACAAGTGATTTAATTAAACAACAACAACAACAATTACCTTTATTTTTTTTATTTTCTCCGAAATACGTGTTCGTCAGTCAACTTATGGATGATTCGCGACTGTGCATGATTGCAGTCCGTTTTGTAAACATCTACTATAACATTCCATTTCGAAATTTCTCCGTTAAGGGGATTCCTTTGATCATCCCGCCGCCGTTTTTTCAATAGATGGCGTTGTAGTCTCGCATTTGGGTATTATTTATGTTTATGCCTAACTTAAATAACTAAGATAGACAATATTCTAATTGCGCGAACTAGCCTTTTGTCTTGATTTTTCCACATAAACAGTTTACTTGTTAACTCTTCTCAAACGGAGATTTGGTGTCAAATCCACCAGCCGTCTCCACTTCAAATCTGTACACACCATGCACACACACAAGCACAAGTAAATAGTTTACTTTCTGAACCGCTTGATGGCGTTCTCATCAAAAACGTTTAATTAGGAAAGATGCAGATATCATATTTATCAATATTTTGTGGCTAAAATGTAAAAAAAAAAAACATACAAGCAAACCACTGCAACGTTTTTATTTTAGTTAATGTGAATTTTTAACAATAATTACCAATCAAAAGTACCAAACTTGAAACGGAACGTGTTTTAATCAACCAATCAGCATCTAGTACTCGAATCTACCGAAAGTTAGTGTTGACATGGTTGTACGGACTAAACTTCTAGAAGTAAACATCAAAGTTTTTATACCGTACCTAGGTTAGCCTAGCAGTTCTTTCAACAAGGGGATCTTACGGTGACAACGCAATCGGCTATGTCCAAAAGTTGAGTTACTCTGGAGCATAAAGTTTACGTAAAGAACTGTTTATGTCTGATGACTATAGCATGATTTAATTTTGTTCCACCACCAAACGTCAAAGTGATTCCTCATTCTGTACATAACAAATTCTAAATTAATTGTGTTATAGATTAACTATCTAACTTCTAAATTAGTTGTGTTATATGTGTTGTGTAGTATGTGCCATTTGGTAAAACTGCATCTGTTTTCAATGCCGCAATGAAGTTCTGATCTAACAAAATATGAATGTGGTTTTGTTGTTTTACACTAATTATATACTTAATTAACTATTGTAAGTAATGCTTTTTATTCAAGTAGTATTAGTATTCATTTACCCAAAATAAAGAGCCTGTCAGGGTTTGAACATACAACCTACACATCACTGCCCACCCTTCAACTACATTATACCTACAATAAATTGTTGAAGGCAAAAAAATACAATTGATACAAACTCAAAGCATTTATTTAAATACCATTTACAGGCACTATTGAATTGTCAAGGACTCAGTCTCTAGTTACACATGGACACTCTTTTTAAAAACAAGTTGTCACAAAATCCTGGTTACATTATGAAAAAATTAAAAAGTGTTTATTCACGAAAAAGTTCTTTATCTGGTACATAATTACCCCCGCCAAACTGCAAAGCAGTTTGTTGGCAGACATAGCTCCTTTTTCCTTTACATTTACTTAATAACATTGACACTTTTCCACAAATACAGTAAAACAAAGTAAAAATTCTTGCATTCCTTAAAATAACAAGTAAACATAAAAAAAAAACAGGTGTGTTAACATTGTTTAACTATCCTCTACTACAGCGAGGCTTTGACGGAAGATATTATATAGGTACTTATTTAATTTGTTTATAAAGGAGGTTTTAGTGATACAAGCGTTATATAATATATCGGCTGGAAGGTCATTAAAAATAGTTGTGACTAAAAACTTTCTACATCTTCTACCATAATAATTATTACAAGTGGGCACTACAAATCTTCTCATGTTATTGTTCCTTTGTGATCTTGTGTGTATCACCTGGTTTTTAAAATCATTGCCACAATATTGTTCTAATGCTACTGACAGCTCTACCCTCTCATGAACCGGCAGCATTTTACATTCCAAAAATAAGTCTTCATAATCACTACATTTACACCGGTTTCTTGTCTTTTTATCTACTAATATTTTCATGAATCTGATTTGCAATTTTTTTATTTTATCTAAATATGTTTTGAATGTATTGCCATAGCACGCCAGCCCATAAGAAAGCAGTGAGTCCACCAATGCATAGTAAACCATGTACAATTGCCCTGTCCAGCACAAAACTAAGGTGGTAAAATTTCACAAGTACTGACCTGAGTTTGTCACATAGTTGTATAATGTGAGTTTTTAACATTATACAACTATGTGACAAACTCACAACTCTTCAACTCTTATTGCTTCTGCGTGTGAGAACAATATATAACAATTCAATACCTACAAAGATTAACAATGTGACCTGGCAGCTAAGAGATGACCAGTCTCGAATAACGGCGGCCATTCACGAGCATGACACGTGGATCAGCACCACTCTGCTCAAACATTTTGAAGGAAACTATGATCCAACACATGCGCCAACATCAGCGAAACAGCATGTCAAATTCTCAACTGCCATGCTCGTTCATGTTGCAAAAGTACATAAAATATACTAAATGGCCACATGGTGCTCAAATTTATAATGAAATTAGTGTACCACAATAGGTAAAAAGAATAAAAAATAAAGCAATGACATAAATTAATTATGACTGTGATAGATAGGTACATGGTGCTCACATATTTACAAACTGTTGGGGATTTCAAATAAAAACTCCTACTGGCTTGAAAGCTTATTTAGTTCTTATCTTCACTTTATACATATACAAAGCCTTGGAACACTTATTAGTACATAGTTGACCCAGCCCAGCTGACAGTTAGGGGTCGATGACCTGGTTACACATGGGTACATGGGTGGAGGTTCAGAGGTTGGTGACCATGGACCAGCTGGTTCGTACTAAGATCAGGGGTCATGACCTGGTCAGCTGATGAGTACTAGGTTCAGGGGGTCAACGATCTAGGTCAGATGATAGGTATATGGGTCAGAGGTCATGACCTAGTCAGCTGAGGGGATCACTGATTGTACTAGGTACCATAACATTACAATCTTATCCGCTCACCAGTGCGGTCCGAAATCGGTCGACATTTATTTGACCAAATCCAACTTTTGCGATAAAAACACCTTCTTCATAACATTTACACGTTTCCACGCCACCTGTGAGGTAGTGTACTTGGCTCGTTTTTTTTTACGTGGTTTCCCCGGTAGGCCTATTCCACGATCTGTTTTGTATGTGTTAATGAAAAAATAACAAAACAATTTTTGACACAAGAAAAACACAAAAAAAGGAGACAAGAGCTGTAAAAAACGGAAAAAAATTAAGCTGTCAAAGAGAAAAATAATTACGCTGTAAAAAAAAAGAGATAAATAATTAAAGCTGCTTGTGGTAGTCCCGGAAGCTCTCTGTCTAGTTTTCTGTCCGAATCTTGGTGAATAATTTTGAAATCAGCAGCTGGAAGCCGATGTAGAAGCACGAGTTTGCGCTAGAACAGATAAATTTACACGGTTTTGTTAGACTATCATATACTGAACTCAAAACCTCAGAGACTCAAGAAAAAGGCAGTCATCCACTAGGACTAGACTAACCAAGTATTGTAATGTATTTGATATCAAGTTATTATGTTAGTAAACAAGAAAGTTTTATTCTTATTACCTTCTAATTCCTTGATGTCAATACATTTAGCATTCTTCCGGACTCTTCTCAAAACAATTTCAGGTAGTACACATGTTTTGAAAAATGTTACCAGTTTTGGCATCATAGTACTGATAAATTCCTCATCACGGTCGACTTCTATGACAGTCAAAGGTTGAGTGACAGCTACGAAGCAAATAAAGTAACATTTACTCATTTTGGTGATTCGCAATTGACCCTGGACCTAGAATCAAAATAATAATAGCAAATAAACACAACATAATTTTATAAATAAAAAACAACAATTTAAAATATTATTTGTAACTTACTTGATAGTAATAATTATGCTTTTTATTCATAACCAAAACATTATTTTCCAAATACAAGGGAAAATTTCTATTTTCTGATGCTGCAATTATATTTAGAGATTTCCGTGCTAAGGAAGGAAAACATTTTATCTCTACAACCGCATTTTCCTCTACTATAATACCTGTAACAAAGAAAAAGTTTGCAACAAACATTTGATTACAAGTGAAGAGGCATGAAACTTCGTTTTTACATAATGTAGAATTATTTCTTGTAAGTCTACGTTATTAGTGTAGCATGTATCACCGGGTCTACACATGCGTAGCGTAGACCAATAAGATAAATCATATTTTATAGTTGGTAATATTGAAATAAATTTACCGTCAGGGCTAGCTGCTAAGAATCCAAATTCTTCATCAATGAAAAGACCTGATAGCCTGACAGTTTTATTAAACTGTTGCATAAACATGCTCCTGGCTACATGTTCATTTTGCTGTCCATACATCATATCTTTAGTGCAAATATCATTTTTGTAGAGAATGGTTTTCACATGATTGTGACAAGGTGTGGCATTACGACGTTTGCAAATCTAAAATAAATATATTCATAATCATTAAGTACAAAAAAAAGGGCTTTATAAAAATTAGGGACAAATAACAGGATTGCTGATATCTTACCATTCCAAACTGGCTTGCTGTCAGACGATCAGACCTGTAGGTGACATACATGTCATTATCATGTTGCCCCCAGGTCATCTTTTCGATTTGTGCTATTTGTTGTGGCTCTTCTTGAAATTTCAGCAATCTTTCTTCACATAGCTTTTTTAATTCCACCTCACCAATATCAACAGGGTCACTTGCTTCTGGTCCATAGTCCTTATCAGGTTGAGTTTTCTGTTTTCCAGTAAAAAGTCGTTTTCGTGTCATTCTCTGTCGATGCAATCTACTTTTATCCTTTTGAAGGATATATTTTTTAAAATATTGTCCAGGGCTCTGTGTAGTCTGTTTTTTCCATGAAGTTTGATGCCATTTGTGTCCTACTGCATGAGACAATCCTGAAAAAGCCACACGACTGTTTGTAGTACAAGTTTTTATTGACGACCATTGAAATAACCAGATCTAATCAAGTCAAACAGGCCTCTTTTGTGTGATAGAGGGAGTCTAGGGAAATTGTTAGTTCTACGAAATGACTAATTATTTACCTGCTATATGGACACGCCTCTGATATGAGCCCCCTTTTCCAAGGCTGAGTCGTTTTCCACAATTAAATTTAATAACCACACTCATAAAATTTTCTGCTACATTTGTGGTGTCATTAGACAACCGTCCAGCTTTCAAGGCAATTTTTTCATTAGCAGCATAAATAAGAGCCCAGACTTCTGGTGCTGTATTTTTTAGGATTTCTACTTGGTTGACTTCCTGTTTGTTCTCATCAGGTGGTGATTTCTTCACTGAACAATAATATTCTTTACATTTTTCATGTTGTCCAAATACATGAAGCGGACCATTCCTTAAATCATCAGCCTTTGAACCTGGCTGACTGCTATTGTGTATTATAATCTTTCGTGCAACTAGCGTTAACTTCATTAATTTAGGCTTCAAAATATTTCGTCCATAGAGCGGGAGTTTGGTATTGGCTAAAATCTTTTCAAAAAATATGTTCAAACGTGTAATAAACAACAGGGAGTAAAATCTACATAAAAATGCCAATGGATTATTTATAAAATGGAGAAGTAAGAAGTAGTGGTTATTTACCTTGTAGAGTGCACTTGTGTAGTTTTTTATTACATGATTTTTGCATTCCATTTTCTTTATTTGGTTTCCATAAGACACCTTTTCTTTCAAATTTGCAAACACTGAAGAATCTCCATCACCTACAAAATGTAAATACCGAAGCCCATGCATTTCTTCACTGAGTTGAAAGCCTTTAACAATTATTTCAGACTCCATTGCAGTTGACGGCCCAGTAAAGTTTTTGCAGCAACCATGTGCCTTGGTGTCTAAACCTGTCCGCTCATAATACTGGCATGTATAACAATATTTATTCCTTACACCAAGATATAGACATTTCTTGGTCTCCTTTCCGATTATGCAGGCCTAAAATAAAAGAAGTAAGATATATACTTGCATAAAACAATTGAACTTTTTGTTTTATCACAATAAAATAAAATAATATTTAGACCGTATGTGTCTAAATATTACTTTATTTCACTCTTTATTTCAACACTAGATACCATTGGTTAAAATAAATAAAACACTTAGTTAACTTGTAGGTTCATAAAAATATGGTAACAAGTTGGACTTACCATTCCAGACGGAGAATCAAAGTTATGACCATATGACCTTTTCAGCCATCCTCCATCTACAAATACAGTAATGTATGGAACACTATCTGAACAAACATTTCCTTTTTCAATGGCGATGGACCGCTCTTGCTCACCGGCTTTCTTTATTTCTTCTGTCAAATGATCATACCATACAAAGCCCAATTGTTTTTCAATGGAACGAAAAGTGTTTCCTCCCATTGTTGGTATATCCATTAGGCTTGTGATGTGTGCAAAATATTAAAAATTGTATTAGTTGAATTGAAAACTAGTAAAAAGCAAATTTTGTAAGTATTGAGTTGCGCAGTGGAGCGTTTCGTTCGTGTCGACAAGTCCAAGTCAAACGTCAGAGTTGTCAGCATAGAGTAAGGTTGGTAGTTGTCAGTTTGACTGATCGTGACCACAGACTGCAGTGTGACCAGATTTAATTAGAACATTATGCCAGCTGCTTGCCCAGATTCTGCTAGTCTAATAATCTTTTTAAATCACAATAAAATAAGTGTTTGCAGCATACATAGGTAAAATCACTTACCGATGACTGTGCAGAACATGTAATAATATTATTTTTTATGTTTCATTACGTTGAAATCTTTTAGATCAGAAAGTCGTGTAAAACTAATTTCAGAAAGCACTGTACAATAGCGCCCATCGATTTTGTGATTTTGATTCTGTTATGATGTGGAGGAGGCGGAGCGCGCATCGAGGTCCACAGATATTTTAGTCTAATTATACCCAAGTGAAGCACAGTTAATTTGTCAATATCTAATTTTGCTAATTTTTGGCATAGGTTTTCTAAGAATTTGCCAAAATCTACAATTCTTTCAAAAAATCCCTAAATTTAGGGAAAATACCCTAACGTGGGAACACAAACAATAACACAAATAGCTCTAGTTCGCGTAACTTCGCCACTTCGCCTTTGTTACAGTCCGGTCAACCGATTTTGATTTCTATTCCGTAGGCATAAGAATGGCATTAAAAGCAAAAACGTGGTTACAATACCAACTGTTTACTGCAGCAGGTGCCTATTTGTAGAACAACGCAATAGAAGTCAAAATCAATTGAACGGACTGTATGGTTTGTGTTTTTCATTGTGTTCATTATTATTAGGTATAGTTAGGGCGTTTATTTTATAGATACCTACTTTCAAACTTTGGTTTGGGTGAACAACATGACTAGGTAATAAGATTTTCCTCAAACATGCTTGGAAATTTGAGCATTACTTTGACAACCTTCTTCGAGATTCGAAATTGCTGTACTGGCCCGATTTATGCGACCAGCGGCCGGCAAAAGTTATATGAAAAAATAAAACCGACTTCAAAAAACACAAAAAAGCGAAAAATAAGTTCTAGCTTCAGAAGTCGGTGACCTTTGTTTGATTGATTTAGTTTTTTTTGTCACCGACTTCTGAAGCTAGTTATTTGTCGCTTTCTTTAATTTTTTTAAGTCGGTTTTATTTTTTCATAAAAAGTTTTAATTTTTCATTTTTAGTTGTTCCCAAACAAATATTTGCCATCTCTTTGAGGCGCGCGTGGAACACGAACGCTCCAACTTTACATACCTAACTGTCGAAATCTGGATGTATTGTACACATCTGCATACCCCCTCAGAGCATACAGGCGTGATGTTACGTCATGACACGTCACGTCATGTTGTATAAACAATAAACATCCAAGCGATTCCAACAATCACGGCAGATTTGCCGTCTATTTTTGAAGAGTTCCATTGTATATCTCCAAAGAACAGAATCAGATGTTCACCAAATTAAAATGGGACCACATGGGAACCACCAGCTTTCAAATAAAAAAAGAATTATCAAAATCGGTTCACCCAGTCGAAACACAAACGAACAAACACAAAAAAATATATAGTCGAATTGAGAACCTCCTCTTTTTGGAAGTCGGTTGAAAATACATATCTCGATTCGTTTTTCCACTTGTCCGTTGAAGTTACACTTCTAGTATGTGGCCCAGCACACATTTCTTTTTTTTTGCAGGTTTTCTGCAAACTATGATTTGGTTAGGTATAGGTAAAGTACTTTTAAATGAATGAATTTTTAATTTAAAAAATATATTTTAATTTTGACCTAACTTTCAATATCAGATATCCCAAAAACCACGAAGACGACACCCATGAAGAAAAAACCGAAAATTTTCATCATTTTCATTTTTTACGTAATGTAGAATTATTTCTTGTAAGTCTACGTTGTTAGTGTCGCATGTATCACCGGGTCTACACGTGCGTAGACCAATATTGAAATAAATTTACCGTCAGGGCTAGTTGCTAAGAATCCAAATTCTTCAAACGTGGTAACACACAATAACACTAACAGCTCTAATTCGCATAACTTCGCCTTTTTACAGTCCGGTCAACCGATTTTGACTTCTATTCCGTAGACATAAGAATGGCATTAAAAGCAAAAACGTGGTTACAATACGTCATATTGTTCGTCGTGTTTGCAGTAGCTACCTATTTACAAGGTAACGCAATAGAAGTCAAAATCGATTGAACGGACTGTAAGGTTTGTGTTTTTCATTGGGGTTTTATTCATTACTATGTAGATGTAGTTACGGCACTTATTTTTCTCCCATCATGACCTTGACTGCGTCGCGTAAGTTTTAGTAAGTAAGCAGGTAGTAGGTACCTACCTTCATAAAAAAACCTACCAACTACCTTCATAAATAGTGTGATGAATGAATGTAATGTTACTTATATAATGTAAGTACATTATTAGTTTATTACATAAACCGCGAAAAGTCCACGTACAAAACTAAAGTTTATAGGTATGTCTGAATACCTACTTGTTAATAACTAATAAGTTCTATCACACAATAAAATTAGAACCAACTCCGAATTACCTACACATTTCATCATAGGTACTTTTAAACTTTGGTTTGGGTGAACAACATGACCTAATAAGAATTTTTCTAACTTCAAATCATTCATAATAAAATGATAAATCTGATTCACCCAAACAAAACCGCTGCAGCAGTACCTACCTACCTACTTGTTAGACGAACGAAATGTGAATTATTCGCGAGTCAAAACTCCCGCACGCACTTACTTGATCACCTTACAATGACAACGCCACGCCATCTAGTAATCAGCAGATAATTATTTCGAGTTTTGTTAAGCAAGAGGTTCGATTGTTCTTTGAAAATCCGATAGATGGCGTGACTCCAAGCACGCACACTTGCAAAGATTTTTCGTTTTTTTTCGGCCCTGGAAATCCTACAATCCTTGTTATTTCTTTATGTTTGAAGGGGTCTGCGACAACACTAATTCGTAATGATATCAAGTTGTTTCATTACTTCTACAAAAAGCATATAAGTATCGAGAATTTGTATCAAAAAGAATGTATGGGAAAGCGCGTTGAAGCAACCACCTTAAGGCCGTCCCCTATCCGAATGACCTCGCTCGTTCGAACTTCCTCAACCCCCCTTCCTCGTTCTTCACCTTAAGTATTTTACGCGCGTGCATCGCCATCTAGTAAATAACAGTAAAACTAAAATATGTTTGGGACTACGTACCGACATCTAGCGGATTTGTTGCGTATTATTACAACGCGAACTCATTAGTCGATTTGATAGGCCGAGAGTCGACAACACAGTTCGAGTTTTATAATAAATTTAATATTTTACTTCTTATTAACTTTGAGTTACCTTTGAATACCGATTTTACTGCCTAAATTACGTTTAAATAGTAATATCGGTGCATTTAATTTGTGTGTCACCTCATACAGAATGTTAATTTGCAATTAAATAATTTACTGTGCCACTTTTTGTTTGCTTGCTCAGACCATCAATCTCAACAACTTTCATTATGGGAAGAACTCTAAAATCACTAAAAAATCAGCTGATTCACACATTTAAGTCAAGTAGGTATGAAATGAAATTTTGTATGAAACAGCTGTTTCTTTTTGTTGATTTTAGAGTTTTACTCATAATGATTGTTTTTAGATTGATTAATGATCTGTGCGAGTATACAAAAATTGGATCAATTTCAAATTAACATTCTGTATTATTTCATCCAAAGAATGAGTGGAAACAAGAAATTTCCAACCAACAAAACCACTTGTGGATTTTTATCCCATTGGTAAGGTGGCCCTGGAAAGAAGTTAATTTAAGTACCTTATCGCTGTCATTAATGTGACAAATTCAAACTTTAATTTCATACTACGTTATTACGACAAGATTCTTAAATGTTCAGCTACATCTCAGTTCGTCTGTTTATTTTATGGAGTACACATGATTAAATAAACACTCGTTGATTTTTAATTAATGATTTTTATTTTTAGTTATGAATTGGTTACATTTTTTGCTTTGGAATGTTTGAGTCTATTATATATTACACAGTCAGTACAGTTTATTCTGTAAGTAGGCCGCAAAGGGCTCTTTTACATGTCACTTTTTTTAACACTACCGGTGCTTTCGGAAAGACCATCATTGCCAAGAAGAATACGCCGCAAGAAACTTGATAGTCACTTTTTTAAAACAAAAAATATTACAATTCTCTTTACTATACAAGCTAACAAAACAAAATAAATAAAATTACATTAAACAATGTCTTCAACATTTCGTTAAATTTTGTATGTAAAATAACAATATTGCACTATTTGTAGTACAATAACGGTACGAACGTAAAATAACGTTTTCTTAGTTTGTACTAAAATGCTACTTAATAGTACTTTTTCATAGAAAACATAACAAAATGGTGAAAAAATTATTTATTTACGATTACGATATGATTTGTTAGTTGTGGAGGTCAGATAGGCAGTCGCTCCATCTAAAATACTGGTATTCAGCTGCATCCGGTTGGACTGGAAGCCGACCCCAATAAAACTTGGGAAATGGCTAGGCAGATGATGATGATGATTACGATACGATTTATCTAGAAGAGATCCCTCTAAGGGATAATTTCATCTTTGTACATCTTTTTCTATTGTTATCTGTTGATTTTATTTATTTTAATTAATTATTTACGAGGTTATTTATTTGTCTTTTTTTGTTCATCGTTTTTCTTAACTTCTTTCTTCTTGATTGCTTCTTCTATGTAGGCTGGATCTCTGATAGGCATGTTCCGAGGCTTACGAGGATCAACGAGTTCTGGAAGTATGCAGTCGATATAAAATTTTGACAACTTTTGTTCCATCTTCTCCTGCCAAAACTTATCATCTTTGCGGATGATTTCAAACTTCAGCGGTTCATTTTCACTGCCCCATACAGCAAAAATACATTTTGAGCGTTGTGATACACGTAACTGGCCTTGGATTTGATAATACCAATTATGATTTTTGTTAATTTCGTATTGTCCATTCTTATTTATTTTCCAGAACGTTATTTTTTTCTTCGTAATAGCTTCTTCTATGCCGATTCCATGCGCTGTTATGGGAGATTTCACCTCAATGACAGTATCATCACCACATAACCCGTCAGGTGTGGCGCCAAGATATGGCAATTGTCGGTCTATAAATAGTCCACACCTTTTAATTTCTATACCTAGCTGTGTTCCCAGTTGGGTTAGTGCTGTCTTCTCATTCTCTCGGCCGTGTTTTATCGACGAAACATTACACAGGTTGGCTGCTTTATATAACATGTCCTTTACAGTGTTGGCACAACTAGTGTTATCTCGTCTTTTTATTATTCTTCCAAAATTAGAAGCCGTCAATAGCGAACGCCGTAATTCCATCCAATCTCCACTTTCACTCTGAAGTATAGTGTTTTTTTGAATATTTTTTCTTTCCTCGTCTGACTTTTGCAATTTGGACAGAAAATGTCCCTTACATTTGTTAAATGTCTCTTCATCAAGATCAGGCTTCAGACATCCGTCTCCGTAATCTTTATTTTGTGCCGAAGGCTGATTGAATAATCGCCGCTTTGGTTTTACAATTCCTCTATTGTAGATAGCTTTTTTCAATCGTCTTTCTTCCAAGCACTTTATTTTTCCTGTAGGACGTTAGTCCTCCATTCATTGATTTATACAATAATGAAATTGATCTTTTCTTATTAAACCCAACAGCGGCAGCATGTAATCGGACTTGATATGAGTTTTTTTTCGAAAAATTGATGCGTTTTCCGCCGACAAGTTTCGCTACTACGCTGTGAAAATTTTCAACTCGATTGCTATCTACATCATGGATGAGACTTCTCGAGTGAGCAGCAACTCCTTGAACAAGAAAATCAATTCTTTGCCATAAAGCACTAGTGAAAAAGTCAATTGATATTTTTTCCTTATTTATAGTCCCAACTTGGGTGCAAAAATAGTTTTTACACCGACTGTGTTCTCCAAACGCGTGCAGGTGGGAACGTAGTATGTCGTCAAACAAAAGCTCCACGTCAGAGTTATCTTTGTGTTTTTTGATGGCTTTTATTATTGTGCAACGAAGAGCCATTATTGTTTTTCGTGTTACACATTTTCTGTGTCTCAATAAATATTTTGTCTCCGTCGTAAGCGCTTGTAACTTATTACAAAAGTTCCTCATGATGTGGTTGCGGCATTCTACTTTTTCCACCGTCGTATTATCATAAGGACGCGCTTCTAATATTTTGCTGTGTGTGCTAGAGTCTCCGTCCGATATAAGCCTTTTATAGACAAGACCATGCTGTTCTATAGATTTTTTAAACCCTTTCAACGAGAATGCAATTTTCCATTGCCGTTGAAGGACCACTATGTTAAGCACACATGTTCCTTCGGCTCAGTCTCTGTATTTTGTGCCACTGCGCAAACTTGGCAATATTTGTTCTTAATTCCCAAATAAAGAATTTCTCCTGTATTTTTTCCCAATATCGCGGCTGCGCCAGAAAGAGCAGAATAATTTTTGTTATAGCTTCTTTTGCTCCAGCAACCGTCAGCTATGACATCAATTTCTCCGTATCCTTCTTTAGTTACTCTTCCTTGGGCTATAGCCAGCTCTTTTTCTCGTTTTCCGGCTTCCTGTATATTCATTACGGCAACTTTTTCCCAATGTTTGCCAATAACCTTGTGATTGTGGTCGTATGTATTTTCAGTGAAACTAGGCAAATTTATAGCTGACAATAGTTCTTCAAGTTGTGACCGACCACATCCTATTGCTATGGTGCCAGCTACGGCACATGCATTTAAATTTAAATAATTATCCTCACAGGTATCATTTTCAAAAGTAAAAGTTATGTTACACATTTTACATTGAAAAGTAAATGTTGACATCAGACCATTTGCATTTTCTCCTATTAAAATTATATCATTTGCTGAACATCCTAAAGGGCCATGGTCACAGAAGCTGAGTAATTTTTTGGTAAATTGGGATATGGCCACAATCCTCCTTCCAACGTGTTTTTCTGGTCTGATTTATTCGGGTTCTGTTGTAACAGTATACTGAAATTAAATAAGTACAGTAAGAAAGTAAGTGGAAAGTAAGTAAGTGTAACAGTAAGTGGTGGGTTCGAACCCAGACAGGCGCATTACTTTGTGTAATTTATTTCATCACCACTGCTCTCAAAACGGTGAAGGAAAACATCGTGAGGAAACCGGCATGTCCTAGAACCAAAAATTCGAAGACATGTGACATCTACCAATCCGCATTGGGCCCGCGTGGTGGATACGCCCATACGCAAAATACGCGCTTTGACGTGGAGTTGCGGACACCAGCCCGTTATACAATACAATACAATACAATACAATTAAATAAGTAACTAAATTGAGTTTATGAAGTTAAACACATGTTTAAATTTGTTTGGTTGGCCAGAAAAAAAATGTGAGAGGAAAGATAATACAGTAATAACTAGGATTAAATTACCTCTTCTTCTTGACTATCTGATCCGTGATTATGGCTTGTATTAAACCCATTAGTCGGCTCTGGCAATTTTTCCGTAAGTAAATTTTTATCTTGTGTCACTTCTCTGACGGTAATCCTGGAAAAAATAAACATTTACTCCGATAGATAACAACTTTTTACATTTTTTAAGTAGGCACACATTTAATGAAGCGAAAAAAAAAACATAATTATCTAAATACATTCACAGAAACACACATGCCCTTATAACCGTATGAAGTACACTGCAAGCCATGTAGCCCTGTAGATTAGTGCTTAGGGATCGAGCGTTTTGTGCTATTTTTTGTGTATAGTGTGCGGTGTACTTTACAGAGAACTGGAGTACCTCGTCTCATGCACTCACAGGCTTAGTTTATTTTGTACGACACACAAACACATTCACAAATAATATACAAATACTTGATTCGTCAATCTTATGTAATAATTATGAGAAATATGCATGGAGCCACACAAATACACAATAAATAAAGTAAATATGCCTACAATTTTGAGGTCGCTGTGTATGTACTGTACTCATGTAAATATTTATTTTAACCTAATGTTGCTAAAGGCCTTAAAACACAGTTGGTGTATTTACACCAATATATCCTATATCCTTTTATTTCTGACACTATGTTATTTAGCAAAAAAATAATCCTTATGATGAAGCCTTTCGATCGGTATGATAAAGCTACAGAGTGATTGTTTTTGTCGTGTAACGGGTTCGATTCCCGGCTCAAGCATGTAATTATTTAAATATTTATGAAGAATGCAGTTTAAATTGTTTTTTAAATTTAAATAATGTCTTCTTTCAGTAAAATGTTCCATCTACAATATTCAAGGTAATTTCCCTCCATGTGGCATATCCGTGGGACGCCCTGTATACATACAACCTGTTTTTTTTTATATCCCATAACTCTAGGGTATGATTGAGACCTTATCAAACCAACTGGCATATGAATATGTTTCAATCATCCTTTTTTTTTTTTTCATACAAAATAATTCGGCAAAGTCACGATTATTAACGTAAAACACCCTTACGAGAAATATGACAACGTCGCATTTTCTTAGCTTTAAATATGAATGATTGGTTTGAATTAAAATGAATTACTCATAGTTATCAATGAAACTTAGATGTAACATATTTTATAATTATGATTGATGATATCTCCGAAACTATGCATTTTTGGACCACCTATTCTAGGAGTTTTAGTATTATTTTTACCTACAGAATATAACCCTAGAGTTATAGGATATAATAAAACAGGTATATATACATATAATTATTAAATACATTTATATTTTTTTATATTTGGTTATTTAGTTTTTTATTTAGGTTTTATTTGTTAACCTCTCCGTTTTTAGTTAAATAAACTGAATAAATATTTAAATAGAATTGTATATACTGAAAAAAAAAACAACTGGTACTCGCTCTAGAAATCTGATAATCGCACCTAGGAATCATACACAGCGACACAGTTGGGTACCCATACCGATTTACTTTTTGTTGAAAGTTAAAAAACTAAAAACTCAGTTTGGCTCTTGGTCTATTTCACTTACTGTGTGACATCGCAAGTTCGAGGCTGACAATTTTCTGTGGCTAAATCTTGGTTTTCGATATTTGCATCCAGTTGATGTAGTGCCTGTCTTTTTGCACGAGCTGCTCTATATACAATAATAGGATGATTATTTATAAATTTGAAAATCTATGCGTACCTAATTTTATTTTTACAAGTACAAAAATAACTTTGTTTTTTCACAGAAATGCCATAGTATTTCTATGAAAAACAAAGTTATTTTTGTACTTGGAAAAATGTAAAATTAAAATGACATAATATTCTCATTAGTGAATTATCGGTCATTTTCGGACATTGCCAGACCCGGGATTCGAACTCGGGAATTCGGGATCTCTATCACGCCCGCACTTGTAAACATCGGAAATAAATCTAATTTCATTTGAAATACCTGTTATCAGTATCAAAGATAAATTATGTCATCTGTTCGATCGATTCAATCCAGTAAAATGCACATAGTTTACGTAGGGACAGGTACTTCAAAATGTTGTTTGTAATGACCCAATTTAAAATTACGTAGAAAATAATGCCGATGACACTAAAGAAAAAAAACCGTGCAATTTAGGAAGATAAGAATAGGGTTGATCTTCTTTCTAATTGTTTAGCGTCAATCGATTATTTATTTATACTGATTATGCTCCATTGTATTGTAATAACAAATGTGCAACAAATGCAGATATATGCAGATATAATATAACGATAAAAAGTATGAAAGTTACTTACACTGCGATTTTTATTTCCTTGAGCCTTTGTTGTTGATAACATTTCACTTTCGATACTTTCGGCATCTTGAATTTGCTTGCACAAAATCAATATAAATCAAATTATTGCGTCCTTTCGCTCACTTGAAACTAAAATAAACACAAACAGTGTCCTATCACTAATAATTGTTCACTAAGTTCACAAATTGTTCAATCAAATTATTGCGTCCTTTCGCTCACTTATAAAACTAAAATAAACACAGTGTCCTATCACTAATAATTGTTCACTAAATTCACCAATTGTTTTAAACTGAAATACACTTAAAAATTCAAAATCGTACGATAATATCTAATGCGCGCGCGTCGCGTCGAGTGTCACAGGTTCCCCGTTCAACGGCCAAGAGGCGACTGCCGCCCGTCGCCCGCGCAGACACCCGCTAGCCGGGGTTACACACGAAGTTGAATAGTATCGTTTTCCTAAAAAACTATTTATATTATTGAAAAATCGGCAGACCTCATTGAAGTGTACATCATTATTCATTATTGGTTAAAGTTTAATGTCTAAGCGTTGCATAATAAGGGAGTTTATATGGATTTAAGCTCGAGAAAAGGGTTCACGGAAAATTCATTTTCTTGAGATACAGTATCTTTTTTGAAAAATCAGTAGACCTAATTAAAGAACAATTACCAAGCTAAAATATTGTCTACGGGACTTTATCCAGTTTAAAATTTATACTGACTAAACGTCAAACACCCCGTTCAAGCACACCGCGAGGTGAAAAATTAAACTGACTAAAATTTAATCTGCCCCGTTCACGGTCGTCCGCTGGTATAAGTTTTCGCCTGACTAGGATAAATTTTAGCGACCTTTTTACCTCGCAAAATTTTAGTCTGCTGTCAGATTGACATTGACATTGAGCTGTTTGTTGCTTTATTTGCTCGATTCGCGCCCTAGAAACAAATATTTCTACCGAGTACTTTAATTAATCGTCTCCCGTGAATTTTATTTGTGGATCATGGACTGTAGAGTTGAATTGATAGTTGTTACATTTTTGACAAGCTGGGCTGTCAATTGAATTTTAATTTTTATCCGGAGAAAATTTCACCGGCTTACTTAAACGTACCCCTGAGCTTCTGTCCGTTAATTACAATAACATAATCTGAAACATTAAAATTACAATGTTACAATAAAGGTCAAAACGTTTGTGGGTTGGGGCCCATTTATGGGCATTGTTTTTAATATTGTCACAAAAGGATACACAAAAGAACACGACTTACTTACTTGTATCTTCTTAGAGATTCTTCAGGGCAGCTCGAAATGCTGTACCTTTGTCACACACCAAAGCCAACGATTTCAGTCCTGTGTTTCCAACAGCAGTGACCATGTCCTCCAGAATTTGTTTTAATTCAACCTCAGAAGTTGCTCCTTTACAAAAATAAAAGGCCAGAGGTTGCTGCCACTTGTGAACTACTCCCCGTAACATAAACACAAGGGCATGGTCAGCGAAATCATTGGTCTTTTTTTTAGTTCCACAAATCCATCAATAATGTCTTCATGTTTGTCTTAAGACAAGGCTGCAAAAAGTATGAAGCAATATTTTTATTCGTCCCAAGTTTTGACCTGAAAGCAATTTAATAAAACACATTCATTATTTCATTTTTTATTTTATTCATAAAAATTTACAAGAAATAAAAAAAATTGAAAAACTAGGCAATTTAATTTAAAAAATAATATTAAGTACCTCTTTTTCACAGCTACAAATATTTGAGGATTGATTCCTGATTCTATGTTTAATTTAGAAATCATTTTGGTTAGTGTGTATTTGGATGGCAAAATATATCCTGTGAAGAAATTATGTAAGTAATGGTACTTAGGTAGCAGGTAGATTCAAAACTTCAAAAGTTTTGACAGATTAACAAACATGGCGTCATACAGGCAGAAATGCGGAAGGCGGGAGGGGAGGGAACTGACAAATGAGATATGTGAACCATAGACATAGGGTTAGAATACTTTACTTGAAGATTACCTGACCAGGGAATAACATACACAGACAGACAGTGACAAAAAATTCCCACCTGACTATTGCAAAAATATTATCAGGATAACCTTTAAAAATATTTAATGTCAAACGAAGAGATATGTCAAACTTAATAAAAATTACAATTCAATTAGCATGTCAGTGTCATTCAGATAGTCGCTTAAATTATAATAACATTTCTTACATAATAATTCTTTGAGTTCCTTTTTAAACGCATTTAAATTTAACTCTTTGATTTGTCTTGGGATTTTGTTAAAGACTTGCGGAGCTATACAGAATATGCTTTTCCACATTAAAGCGGTATTGGCACTACGTCCTCGCAACATATCATACCGCCTGTTACGTTTAACAGTATCTGACAAGTTAGAAAACAGGTGTGAATTGGACTTAACAAACAAGGCAGTTTCGTAAATATTGTTACGAGCTGGGTATGGGATAAATTAATTACTACCGATTAAACAACAAATAACTTTAATAATCACAAAACACTTATAACTCAATCACAAGTACACTACTGATCACTATTCGCTTAGATATCGCACTTCTAGTTCACTTCGATTCGCTTCGTACTGTAGCCAAAATAAGACTGCCTGCTCCCGCAAACACGTCGACTATTTATATGGCGATCGAACGTTCGAGAAATATCCACGACTTCCTAGAATCTTCTAGACAATTCCACAACTTGTACAGAGGAAAGAAGTAGGGACTTTATGCCCTCGGCGTACGGTCGAAATTACAATGATGTTCTTTTGTAGGTAGTTTGCGAATTTGTACCTACATCGTTCGGGACTCGTTTTACCTACCTACCTACTATTACCTACCTACCTACTATTAGGTACCTACTACCGTAACTGTAGGTAAGTACGGGTACGACGTAACAATATACAAAGACGGCAGTGTTAAAATTTTATACTTTTTGAAGAATGGTTCACAACTGTCCGTCACGTGTAGTCTAAACATGGCTCTGCTTTTGCGCTTTAAAAGCGGCTTCTCTATTTGTGGAGTTACCCCAGAATATAATTCCATTTCTAACTACAGATGCTACAAGACCATGATACGCTGTAAGTAGTGCATCTGTATTAACTGTTGGGGCAAGTTTATGTATGGCATAGGATGAACTAGTAATTTTCTTACATAGCGCTTCAATGTGATCCTTCCAATTGAGCTGCCTGTCAATTATCAGGCCTAGAAATTTTGCGCTACCTACATCGCTAATTTTGTTATTTTGGTACTGGACCTTCATTTTCGAACTTGGTTTTTTATGGTCAAAGTGCATTATTTGTGTTTTGTCAAGATTAATTCTAAGATTGTTATTATTAAGCCAAGAGATAATTGAATGTACCGCGCTATTGACATCAGCTTCATATGACACCGGTTTATCACATGCTATAGTTATCGTACTATCGTCAGCAAAGAGTGTTATTGGAAAGTAACGCTTTAGGCAGGTCATTAATATAAATTAGGAACAGTGGAGGACCAAATACACTGCCCTGTGGAACACCAAAATAAACTGTGCGTTCTTTAGACAGGTATGTTACTTCTTCTTTAGTCTTGAAATTTTATTGCAGTAAATTGTTTTCTTTCTGATAGGTAAGTACTAAGTAACTCTAGAACGTTACCTCTTATACCGTAGGACTCAAGTTTATTCCTTAAGATATTATGGTCAACGTAGTCAAAAGCTTGGGTCATATCACAACACACAGCACAGACAGGTGTCTTATTATCGATATTAGTCATAATTTTGTTCAAAAAGTATATAGCCATGTTTATAGTCATATTCTTCCGGAAACCTTTTTGTTCGTTACAGAGAATGTTTTGTTTTTCTAAGTATGCGTATAGCTCAGTATAGATATATTTCTCATAAATTTTGGAAAAAACTGACAAAGGCGCAACAGGCCTATAATTTTGCATTAGTTGTTTATTTCCCTTTTTAAATATAGGTTTCACTATAGAGACTTTAAGACGGTCCGGAAAAAGACCATGGCTGATACACAGGTTAAGAATTTGACTCAAATGTTTAGAAATTAAGTCAGCAACTTGTTTTATAATTTTAGTTGAGATTTCGTCCTACGCTATTTGTGTTTTTTAAACATCGATTTTTGTTTATTTGTGATTTATGCACTCGATCTTACACCTGCTCCGGTTATGGGCCTAATTTTTTCTATGAAATAGTCGTTGAATTGGTCAGCAATTAATTGAGGTTTATTGATCGTTTTATTGTCAATTTGAATAGTATTTATTGATTCATTAGGTAGATTTAACTTAGAGTTCTTTATTATTTTCCATGTCATTTTGCTTTTATTGTCAGAAGTTTTTATGTTGTGATTATTTTGTGATCGTTTTGTTAGAATTATTATTTTTTTAAAACCTTTGTGTAGTTTGAATATTTTGTTTTATTTATTTGAGTAGGTGTAAGCCTAGACGTCCATAATAATTGTCTTTTTTTAAGGCTGCATATTTTGAGTCCTCGTGATATCCATTTTGGTCTTAGGGTTGTTGGTATTTTAATACGTCTACGGGGGAAGCATATATCATAAAATAATTTAAATTGTTCAATAAACTTGTTGAATGCATCATTTGGATCGTCATTGCCATATATTTCAGAGAACGTTCAAACTCAAACTCAAAGCATTTATTTCAATTAGACCATTCCGGCACTTTTGAATGTCAAAAATACAAAAAAATAAAGCTACAGTCCCAGACAAGACATAATAACAACGGGCAAGAAACTCCATGGACGCTCTTTTAAATCAAAATTTTGTTACAAAATCTTGGTTACATCATTCATGTTGAGATTATAAATATATGTGAGAACGATGTAAAAAGACGTGCACATTATGAGCGTCCAGACTCCAGAGTAAAACATTAAATCAACAAATTTAAAATAAAGTAATTAAAATGAACCGTGGCAGCTAAGAGATGACCAGTCCCAACTGACAGCGCCCGATCACGAACAAGACGCGTGTATCGGCGCCATTCAACTCAACCATATTGAAGGGAACTAAATGACCCGACACACCCGCCACCATCAGCGTGACATTTGAGTGAGCATGACTTTCTCTCAGCCACCAAGGCATATTCAAGTCAATAAAAGATAACTAAATGCAAATGGTAGCTTAACAATACATGGTACTCACACATGTGCTATGCAATTATACAATACTAGGAGATGGAATCTATACAAAGCAAAGATACTTTTACAATCTTCTGCAGCTAGCACAATAATTTGCCCAATTAGTTTTCCCCTATAGTTGTGGAGCAGGACCAGCATTGTGTTGGTTATTCCGTGGACTACCTTTTTCTTAACGGTGACATCTGTCTAGAATCTGTACTACCAGTGTTTATATTGGGGCATAATACGAACTCCATGATCATTGTTGTAATTATTTCCAACACTGGCCCTTGAACCAATATAAACTCATTTATATCACATTATACACATTGAACACAATAAATAAGTTAAGCATAGACACATCCGCTGTCTAAAAATAATAAAACATTACAACAGCAAAATCATAGCAAAAATATAAATCTATCAAAGTATCCGTCACATAATATAAACAGTAAATATTCAAAACCATGTGATACGGATCTAAAACAAATTTATACTTCTGCAAGTATACCTTACCTACTGCTTAGAACCATTATGTCATTTATATAACGATAGAAATAAACGACATACAAACTTATCATGTTTTTCCTTTGCGGTTTCGTTAAAACGTCGGCCACCATTTCATCAATAGATAGGTATTTTATAACGACTGTACCTTCCTCAACGATTTCCCTGATGAAATGATGTCTTACGTCAATGTGTTTCGTTCTGGCATGGTACATAGAATTAGTGCACAACTTCAGTGCAGACTGATTATCATTATACAAAGTAATCCTATACTGTACCCCGTAAATTTCGAACAGAAACTTGCGTAGAAAAAGAGCCTCTTTACAAGCATCTGACAGACACATATATTCGGCCTCTGTGCTTGAAAGAGCCACTGTTCTTTGTTTTCTACTCTCCCAAGAGATGGTAGAATTTCCAATTTTGAACACATAACCGGTATAAGATCGGCGATCGACCTCATTTGACGCAAAATCAGCGTCAGCATATGCGACGATATCCAACCCTGACTTCTGAAAAGTTAAATAATGATCAGGCGTACCTTTCAGATAGCGAAGAACGCGTTTTGCCGCCTTCCAGTGAGTCTCGTCGTACGCGTCGTTGAACTGGCTGAGCAAGCTGACAGCGTGCGCAATATCCGGCCGCGTACATACCGCTATGTACATCAGACATCCTATCAGGCCTCTGTAGTCGTGCGTACAATCCTTTTTTGTAGATTTCACGAGCTTCAGACCGGTCTCCATAGGTGTTCGCGCAGGTTTGCAATCTGACATGTGAAATCGTTCTAGCACCTTCTTAATATAGCTTGACTGGTCCAGAGTTATTTCATTGTTCTGTCTGCAAATCCTCATTCCAAGAATGTGATGTGCTGGCCCTAAATCTTTGATTTCGAAGTCCTTCTTTAATTCTTCTTTGATTCCTGCCGTATCTCGGCAACCAGCTGAAGAAAATAACATTATGTCATCAACATAGAGCGCAATTATAATCATAGATTTCCCGCTCGACTTGATATAAACACAAGGTTCGGAAGATAAACGTTTGAACCTCATTTTGCTCGTTAAAACGCCATTTATTTTCTCATACCAAGACTTCGAAGCTTGCTTCAGTCCGTATATGGCTTTATTCAACTTGTAAACTTTATCTTCTTGGCCTTTAATCTTGTAGCCCTCTGGTTGCTCCATAAAAACAGTTTCCTTTAAATCTCCATTCAAGAACGCCGTTTTTACATCCAGATGCTCGATATTCATGTTATGTTCCGTTGCTAAAGCTAGTAACGTACGTATAGTAGAATACCGTACTACAGGAGAGAACGTTTCTTCGTAATCAATACCGTATTTCTGGGTATAACCTTTTGCAACTAGGCGCGCTTTGTACCTCAATATTTCCCCGTCGAAGCCAAGCTTTCTTTTAAAGATCCACTTGCATTTGACAGGCCGTTGCTTCGTATCGCGGTCAGCCAGAGTCCAACACTTATTATCGATGAAGGATTTATACTCTTCCGCCATCGCGGCTTTCCACTTACTTGCTTCTGGGCCATTCAGTGCCTCGCGTACTGTTTGAGGGTCCCCCGTGTCACTGTGTACAGTGCGTGCTACACTAGCTGACTCAAACTCACTAGATTCGTCCATAGAGTTCTCGTAGTCTTCCAGTGTGGAATATCCTGGGACATACGTCTCATCCGCAGGGTCATCTGGGGTCTCACTACTGCTCTCAGAATCATCTATCGTAATGGCGCTGTTATCTTGACAGTTTTCGTTAGATATTTCTGCGGGCTCTTGGGGTAAATCGGGTAAGGCGGGTTGCACTGGAACATTATCGGTGACAGTTACATTGTTCGGAAACAAACCAATCCGAGTGTAACGTGAACTGTCATCCTCATCCGATGAAGTGTCATTCCAAAAAACATGTTCTAGGAAAGTGACATTCTTTGCTTTTATGACATTCTTCGGGCTCGCCGGATCTATCAATCTGTAACCCTTTGACTCGTCACAGTATCCGACAAAAATAAATTTCTTACTTTTGGGATCCAATTTGTCCCGTTTGTGCTGTAGGGCATAAGCTTGACAACCAAAAATGCGTAGGTAACTTAGATTCTCCTTTTTACCTGTCCATTTTTCTTCCGGTGTACTGCCCATCACTGCCTTAGTTGGAGAGCGATTCTTCAGGTAGACAGCGGTGTTAACTGCTTCTGCCCAGAATTCCTTTTTTAAGCCTGCTTCCTGGAGCATGCACCTGGCTTTCTCCGTAACGCTTCTGATCGCGCGTTCCGCGACTCCATTCTGAGCTGATGACCTTGGAACCGTGGTCTGATGTCGAATCCCATGCTTCTTCAGGAACTTCTGAAAATTAGAATTGACATATTCACCACCATTGTCACTACGAAGAACTTTTATTTTCTTATTGGTTTGGTTTTCTACGAGAGCTTTGAATTCTTGAAACATCTCAAAAACCTCATCCTTCCTCCTAAGAAAATAAACGAATGTTTTTCGTGACAGGTCGTCAATGAACAACAGATAATATCTTTTCCCACCTAGGGACGGGCACGGTAGTGGTCCCATGACGTCACTGTGAACTATTCCAAGGATTTCCTTGGCCCTAGTCTCAGATTTCTTCGGAAATGGCAACTTAGTCTGTTTACCTAAGATGCAGGAAACACACGACTGAAAGTCATTGTTGTCATAAGAAATACCTTTGACCATACCTTTTCGCAGTAACTCCATGCTTCGGGTGTTCAGATGCGCTAGACGATGGTGCCAAATTTGTTGCGTTGACTGCCTTCCAGTAGCAGGGGACTGCGGCGCTTGCTTCACGATCACGGCAACAGGACGACTCTCCACCTTCAGTTGACGTGCCGGCACCGCTTCGCTGTCACCTATACCTACAGACAAAGACGAACACATGGCCTGCGAGGATGGCTCGCTACACGAAACAGAAACAGTTTCAATGGCATCAAGTTCATAAATACCATCTCTCAGGGTAGCTGTAGCGAAGACCTTCCCATTGTCATAGACTGTACACACACCAGAACGAAACACAATTTCGTAACCTTTCCTATCCATCGCACTAACAGATAACAAATTAGCAGACAATTTAGGGACTAAGTACACATTACTTATCGATCTCACACTATTGTCCTTTAACACAGCTTGCGCAGTTCCTTTGCCAGCTGTCGGCAATGCTTCACCATTGGCAATTAAGACCTTCTTTGGCTTTTCAGTTGTAAAATCTGATAAAACACTGCGATCATTGCAAAAATGCTGCGCCGCACCGCTGTCGACGTACCAAACGTCTCGCTTGACTCCTGCGGCCAACGCTGTGAGATGCGCCTGGCTTTTCCAGCCACTCTTCTTGCCGTCAGAGTTGTCAGGACAATCCTTCTTGATATGCCCACTCTTTTTGCATCTAAAGCACTTAATTGATTTCGGTGCTTTCCGAGCTGCTAAAGCTTTAGCGTCTTCGCTTTTCTCATTGCGTCTTGCATTTTCTAGAAGTAATTTCGCTTTGACATTTTCGCTTGACAGTGACGTGTTCGAATTTTCTAGAGCCATAATCAACGGGTCGTAATCGCTTGTCAAACCGCTGAGTAAAATCACAGCCACGAAGTCATCTTCCAAAGCCGCTCCGATGTCGCTCAGTTGTTGCGATGTATCCATGACCTTATTCACGTATGCCTCCATACTCGCACATTCGCTTAATTTGGTGGCGAACAATGTGCGAAGCAATCCGAGCCGTCGTGACAAGCCTCGGTCCTCATATGCCTTCTGCAGGTTGTTCCACGCTTCGCGAGCCGTCTTTGCATTTCTAATTTGTGGAAATACACAAGACTTCACGTTCAAAGCGATTTTCGCGAGCGCCTTTTCCTGTTTCTTCGCGTCTTCGTTTTTATTTTCAGTTGTGCCCACACAATCCCAAAGATCGTCAAGGATGAGCACCATCCGCATCATAAATTTCCATGATGGATAATCTTGGATCCCGGATAATTTTTCAATACAAACATTCTGAATGGCAGTTGCCATCTTTTGTTTTCATGCGAATAAATTTTGAAAATAGTTTTACGAAATCACACGCGCACACTTGGAAAATAGTAATTTTACAGTAGCGAATTTTAAACGCTCGAATTTAATAATTTAATGTAAATAAATTTTTCACGTTCTGCTACCATGTTGGTTATTCCGTGGACTACCTTTTTCTTAACGGTGACATCTGTCTAGAATCTGTACTACCAGTGTTTATATTGGGGCATAATACGAACTCCATGATCATTGTTGTAATTATTTCCAACACATTGAACCAAGCATTTTTATCATCAATGTAATCCACCAACTTATAATATGCTTGCCTACGTCATAGCATGCGTTTTATACAAGATTTAAATTTCGTCTCATTCAGTTGTAGAATGTGGGGAGGTATTTTATTGTAACATTTTAAACAGTACCCCATGAAAGATGAATCTACTTTAGCAAGCCTGAAACCTGGCTGAACTAGTTGGTCCCTATTTCTAGTGTTATAGTGGTGTCTGTAACCTCTTCTACTGAATAAATGCCGATTTTTCCTAACGTACATGATGTTTTCATAGATGTATTGACAAGGTACTGTCATGATATTAATTTCCTTAAACAGTTCTCTTAGAGAATCGCGTCTACGTAATTCATAAATGGCTCTGATGGCTCTTTTCTGCAGAATAAATATAGACTCGATGTCTGCAGCCCGTCCCCATAGTAAAATACCGTATGACATAATACTATGAAAATAACTAAAATAGACTAGCCTCGCGGTATCAATCAGTAAATTGACGGTTTTTCTAACAGCATATGCTGCTGAGCTCAGCCGTCCTGCAAGAGATGTTAAATGAGGACCCCATTGTCTTGATTCAATATTATGTCACAATCACTACTTTTGACATTTGGTAGAGCAAATCTAATGCACTTAGTTTTTTTCCCATTTAGTACTAAATTATTGGCGGTAAACCAATTGTGGACTTGCAGTAGGGCGTTATTTACGTCGTCAAGATTAGTGGCACGTCTGTTTATCCTAAATATTAAAGAAGTATCGTCAGCAAACAACAGCATTTGCGGATGGTTGTTAAATAAATGGGGTAGGTCATTAATATACACTAAAAAGAGGAAGGGACCCAATATCGAACTTTGTGGTACACCCATTTTTACTTTTAAACCCATTGAGTTAACTCCATTTATTTGTACCTGCTGCTGTCTATCATTCAAATACGATTTTACTAAACTGAGCGCAAGTTTACCTAAACCGTAATGCTCAAGTTTCAAGATCAGGGTTTCGTGATTTACGCAATCAAATGCCTTCGAAAGGTCACAGAAGATTCCTATGGCATCTTGTGCCTCTTCCCACGCAGTAAATATGTGTTTTAATAAAGTGACACCGGCGTCAGTCGTACAACGTCCTTTGGTGAAACCGTAATGTTGCTCGAGTAAGATTTTATTGGTGTTATAATGGTAAAGCATTTGATTGAGCATTATCTTTTCAAACACCTTGCTGAAAACCGGCAACACGGATACGGGCCTATAGTTATTGGTATCTTTACTGTCCCCGGATTTAAAAAGGGGTATTACTTTACTGAATTTCATTAGATCCGGGAAGACCCCTTGATCCACGCACAAATTAAATATCAAGGCTAAATACGTTGCTACAGTCTCAGTAATTGAGGTACAAGCTTTGATAGACATACCCCATAGATCTTCGGTTAATGTAATCTTGATTTGCTTAAAAGCTTTTATGATTGTTATGGGGTTTATATGCTGAAATTTAAATTCATTTTAACAGGCTGGAACGTTCGCTTTCAATAAATCAATAGAGAGCAAGGGAGAGGAATTTAAGGTTTCTGTAGTTTTAAGTGGGATACTGGTGAAGAAATTTACGAATTCTTGAGCAACTTCATTATTTCTCATTTCTAACTTTTGTAACCCAATTTTTTGATTGTAACAGTTCTTTATATGCTTTTTTTGTTCCTCCTGTTCTAATGATTTGCTTTTCTATTTTTTATCTTCTGTTTTGCTTTCTATCTCTTCTCATACTCTTGTTTTATATTTTTACTCAGCTCTGATATGCGTTTTCTACGATTCTCTGTGTCTCTGGAACAGATTACTTGTTTTCTTGACACCACAATGTTGTATTGTAGGTACCCGCCCAGCAGATAGATAAGGCACCAAATTTACGAGTGAGAGTGGAGACAGTTACCGTAGGCATCATGGAGGAAACTCGGCATGTACAAGGTGGTCACCCATCCACGGACCGACCTAGGCAAGCAAAGCTTAACCTTGAAGATCGACCCGTGTGACTGTTATTTTTTAACCACTTCGCTCATTCACTTACCTTTCTGCCGTCTCACTCCCACTCGTAAAGAAGGTTGGTCAAAACGTACCTGGCAACGAAACGATAGCGTCCATATATGCCATATAAATTGTAACGTTGTAGAAACTCAGGAAAGTTTCTACCGTTACTTTGTAATAACCTATTCAACACTTTAATTAAGTTAAATGTCAAAACAAACGCCACAGAGTATACATACTTCTTAGGCCGTTCAGTTACTAAACAACTAAAATTAGCTGTTTTACCAGTGTTGTGCGCGCGTTACGTGTATCCGATCGAGTGAGTGAAGACTTGTCTATGCGTAAACACGCCAGTATAAATGTCACGGACTCGCGATGACGAATCCTTTTTGGAAATATTCTGCTCCCAAAGATTAGACGCGTTTTTTTTCATCGGAAATTAAATCTCGAGAAAGTATTCGTGTTCTAGAATATTCGGGCTTGAAGCAGGCAGCTTTAATTTTTATTAGTAACCTAACTCTTTTCGTATTCTGTGTCGGCGTAACCCCATACTGGGTAAGTGTTTAACAGCAATTCACGTTTTCATATTTTGTGTATCACTCACTAGCTACGTGGTCTCAAGATGTGAGTCACTCTCTATCACCCTTTTTGCTATGCACATTAAAATGCTTAAATCTTGTAGCCTTCAGCCGAGTGTATTTGACATTGTTGCAATAACCTTCATGACACTCAAAATGTACAAATCATGTCGTGCTTACCACCACCATCATGTAAACTCCGTACTGATTGTGACTACCACACATCACCTTCATTGGCGCACGGGCATTTCTCGCTTTACTTATGCCTTGGTGTCACAATCAGCGGGGATGACTGCTAGCCATTCCGTGACACGCTGTCCAAGTTACCGGCTGACGTCCAAGTTACCGGCTGACATCCAAGTTACCGGCTGTCATCCAAGATACCGGCTGCCATCAGAAGCATCGGCTGGCAACCATATTACCGGAATCCGGTTAACTGCGGGCTCCGCTGCGGGTACCTTTTTACCTGCGTGGCCGCGACGAGATTCTACGGGTCGGCGCGATCATCTGCCGTCCGTCACCCTACCTGGCGTCTGCAGCGTGGCACACCGCTACGGTCATCGTCACGCCGCACGGTCGCTGGAAATCGGCTTTCATAGAGTTAGGGATTTCAATTTGCAAGTGCCTGATTTTTTGCCGGATATTGCTTCTATTAGTCATTACTACGTACAAAAATGACACTCGAGTTAATTCTGCCCAAAAACGAAGGAAATATATTTTTTTTACGAAAAATTTGTATGAAGCGAGTATGAAAAATCGAATTATCTCCTAAACGGCATGTTTAACCGTAATATCCTTGGAGGTGGTCATAGTGCTAATTATTTATGATTTTTTGGTTGCCGATTTGACGAAAAATTTAATGCCTTTTTTTTAAAAAAATCGTCAAAATATTTTTATTTATTTTTACATGTAAAACGATCTCTGTTAGTGTCCAAGTTAAAAAGTTCGGTATGTTATTAACCCAAATATTAAGAACACACAAAACAAGAAAAATTAAATAAAAAAATTGCTGTTTTTTGACACATTTTTATTAATTTAAATAAAAAAAGATTATCAAACTCTTATTTAAGTAACATATAAAGTTATGGATGAAGAAATTGAGGCCCTTATCCCCACAGAGTGCAATAATAATAATAGGGTGACTCATGAACTAATGATGACGATGATCGACGCTAAAGTTTGCACTTACCTTTCTGAAGCTAGATCAAATGCATCGTGCTACCTGTGCTTAGCAAAGCCTACAGAAATGAACCGCTTAGATGCTGTAACATCACAAATTGAGTGTTCTGACCTGTATGAATTTGGCTTGTCATCCCTACACGCCCGTATAAATTGTATGGAATGTCTGTTACACATTGCATACAGGCTCGACTTCAAACGGTGGGCAGCGAGAAGTGAGCACAAAGAAATGCTACAGACAAGGAAAAAAATAATTCAAAATAAATTCAAAGATGAGCTCAATCTGTTGATTGATATAGTAAAACAAGGCTCGGGAACCACCAATGACGGGAATACTGCAAGAAAATTCTTTGAGTTTCCTAATAAAACCGCAGCTATAACCGGTTTGGATGAAGACCGCATCAAAAGATTTGCTGTAATTTTACAAGCAATTACATCTGGAGAGCAGGTCGATATAATAAAATTTAGAGATTATGCCCGCAAAACAGCAGAAAAGTACGTATTGTTATACGACTGGTACTACATGTCGTCAACCGTTTATAAATTATTAATCCATGGGGCTGACATAATCGAGAAAAATAATATTGTGCCGATTGGGACTTTCTCGGAAGAAGCCTCAGAGTCTCGAAACAAAGATTTTTGGAGGTTTCGAGAACATCATTCGCGGAAAAGAAGTAGGCAGGATTCCAATCAAGACATTTTAAATATGCTTGTTGTTTCTTCGGACCCTTTGCTAAGTGCACAAAGGCCTAAGTTAGATGCCAAGAAAAAGCAGAGCTTTTTTGCTGAAACTCTCGACTTAATTCAATTTCAGGAAACAGAGTTCGAGTTTTTGGATATATCCAATCTGGATGCTGACTCAGAATTGGAGTCTGACAACGAGAGTGATAAGGAAAATTTGTAAAAAAATTATATATGTACATATTTGTAAATTTGTATTTGAGTGTGTTTGGGTTTTTTTTTGTAATATTTAATGATATTTTGTCTTTTTTTTAATTTATTTTACTTTATTTTACAAATGCTTAGTATTAATTCCTTAAATTAAATTATTTTGTATATAATATAACTTTATATGTTACTTAAATAAGAGTTTGATAATCTTTTTTTATTTAAATTAATAAAAATGTGTCAAAAAACAGCAATTTTTTTATTTAATTTTTCTTGTTTTGTGTGTTGTTAATATTTGGGTCAATAACATACCAAACTTTTTAACTTGGACACTAAAAGGGATCGTTTTACATGTAAAAATAAATAAAAATATATTGACGATTTTTTTTAAAAAAACGTCATTAAGTTTTTCGTCAAATCGGCTACCAAAAAATCATAAATAATTAGCACTATGACCACCTCCAAGGATATTACGGTTAAACATGCCGTTTAGGAGATAATTCGATTTTTCATACTAGCTTCATACAATTGTTTCGTAAAAAAAAAATATTTCCTTCGTTTTTGGGCAGAATTAACTCGGGTGTCATTTTTGTACATAGTAATGACTAATTGAAGCGATATCCGGCAAAAAATCAGGCACTTGCAAACTGAAATCCCTAAGTCTCTGAAAGCCGATTTCCAGCCCACCGTGCGCCGGGCTGAGCCAGGAGAGTACCGTGCAAACCCCCGGGCGGGCTTGGAGAAACTTGTGACCATAAACCTACCCGCACCCGTTTATTTTATTAATATATTTTTATGTTGACCTGGGTCCGTGGTTTCCTTTATTTACCCCCACGGACACCCTTTCCGTCACAATATAAAAAAATACCCTTCTTTTTTAAGGTCTTTTATAACACAAGAAATATCTTTTTAAGTAGCCACAAAAAAAAAAGACAGATACACTGTGTTTTTAAGTGTTTTTTGACGATGACCGTAGCGGTGTGCCACGCTGCAGACGCCAGGTAGGGTGACGGACGGCAGATGATCGCGCCGACCCGTAGAATCTCGTCGCGGCCACGCAGGTAAAAAAGTACCCGCAGCGGAGCCCGCGGTTAACCGGATTCCGGTAATATGGTTGCCAGACGATGCTTCTGATGGCAGCCGGTATCATGGATGACAGCCGGTAACTTGGATGTCAGCCGGTAACTTGGACGTCAGCCGGTAACTTGGACAGCGTGTCACGGAATGGCTAGCAGTCATCCCCGCTGATTGTGACACCAAGGCATAAGTAAAGCGAGAAATGCCCGTGCGCCAATGAATGTGATGTGTGGTTGTCACAATCAGTACGGAGTTTACATGATGGTGGTGGTAAGCACGACATGATTTGTACATTTTGAGTGTCATGAAGGTTATTGCAACAATGTCAAATACACTCGGCTGAAGGCTACAAGATTTAAGCATTTTAATGTGCATAGCAAAAAGGGTGATAGAGAGTGGCTCACATCTTGAGACCACGTAGCTAGTGAGTGATACACAAAATATGAAAACGTGAATTGCTGTTCAACATTTACCCAGTATGGGGTTACGCCGACACAGAATACGAAAAGAGTTAGGTTACTAATAAAAAATTAAACTGCCTGCTTTAAGCCCGAATATTCTAGAACACGAATACTTTCTCGAGATTTAATTTCCGATGAACAAAAACGCGTCTTATCTTTGGGAGCAGAATATTTACAAAAATGATTCGTCATCGCGAGTCTGTGACATTTATACTGGCGTGTTTACGCATAGACAAGTCTTCACTCACTCGATCGGATACACGTAACGCGCGCACAACACTAATAAAACAGCTAATTTTAGTCGTTTAGTAACTGAACGGCCTAATAAGTATGTATACTCTGTGGCGTTTGTTTTGACATTTAACTTAATTAAAGTGTTGAATAGGTTATGTTTACAAAGTAACGGTAGAAACTTTCTTGAGTTTCTACAACGTTACAACATATATGGCTTAGGGGACGCTATCGTTTCGTTGCCAGGTACGTTTTGACCAACCTTCTTTACGAGTGGGAGTGAGACGGCAGAAAGGTAAGTGAGTAAGCGAAGTGGTTAAAAAATAACAGTCACACGGGTCGATCTTCAAGGTTAAGGTTTGCTTGCCTAGGTCGGTCCGTGGATGGGTGACCACCTTGTACATGCCGAGTTTCCTCCATGATGCCTACGGTAACTGTCTCCACTCTCACTCGTAAATTTGGTGCCTTATCTATCTGCTGGGCGGGGTACCTACAATACAACATTGTGGTGTCAATGCGCTGGGCCAGGGCTGTTTAAATGGCTACTGGCCGAATACTGAAATGTCACTCAGAATTTAAGTAGCACTTATATTTAACAGATACTCAAAAGTGACGTTTGGCCATACGAAATTTAAAGTTTAGGAGCTGCTCAAATGTTAAGCAGCCCTTAAATTTTGAGTGACGTTTTAATATTCGGCGGTATAACTCTTAAAATAATTGATGTAAAAGTATTTATGAACGTGTATTTGTCGATAGAAATAGAAATGAGTAAATTGCCCTTAACTATCGGTAACCGGTAGCTAAACACCCTGTATAATTTAATTTCCCTCTTGTAGTGGGCATTTCCAATTAATCATTTGGTCCGTAACCCGTAACATAAATGCACCTTTTATACAGTATTGTAATTTCAAGAAAGAGATGTTAACGCAAATGTACACTTGACAGCTGCAGATGGCTGTCCACAGAGGCGCGCTCTGCGCCGGCCGAGAAGCGCGGCGCTGCGCGCGAGAGCGGCTCCTTTACGCTCAACCTGTTCCGCGGCCGCCTGGAGACGGCGCAGGTGTTCCCGTACCCCGAGCCGCTGTCCGACGACCAGCGCCAAACGCTGCAGGAGCTCGTGCCGCCCGTCGAGAAGTTCTTCCAAGAGGTACATATCTCCAACTCAACTGCGTTATCTTCCATTTAATTCTTCGTCGTAATTGAAATGGAAT
This sequence comes from Xestia sexstrigata, assembly GCA_941918905.2. Lineage (NCBI taxonomy): Eukaryota > Metazoa > Arthropoda > Insecta > Lepidoptera > Noctuidae > Xestia > Xestia sexstrigata. The sequence continues at coordinate 224,497 of OW799201.2, read as the reverse complement.
CATCAGAAACTAGTGTTGGAGTGAATCTAGAGCATCTGGTTGTTTTGTGTCGCGCAGGTGAACGACCCCGCCAAGAATGATGCGGACTCGCAGATCGAAGCGAACACGGTGTCGGGGCTGTGGGATCTGGGCGCATTCGGGCTGCAGGTGCCGTCCGAGATGGGTGGCCTGGGGCTGTGCAACACGCAGTACGCGCGCCTCGTGGAAGTGGTGGGAGCGCACGACCTGGGCGTGGGCATCACGCTAGGCGCGCACCAGTCTATCGGCTTCAAGGGCATCCTGCTGTTCGGCACGCCCGAGCAGAAGGCCAAATACCTGCCGCGCGTCACGGGCGGCGAGTACGCCGCCTTCTGCCTCACCGAGCCCTCCTCGGGCTCCGACGCCGGCTCCATCAAGTGCGTATCGCGCAACACCTTTACACTGAACCATCGTAGCGCGTGAGTCCTGACGAGTGTGTTTGTGTGCAGGTCTCGCGCGGTGCTGTCGCCCGACGGCAAGCACTTCATCCTCAACGGCTCCAAGATCTGGATCAGCAACGGAGGCATCGCCGAGATCATGACCGTGTTCGCGCAGACGCCTATCGAGAAGGACGGCAAGACTGTCGATAAGGTGCCATTCCATCTCTAGTCCAACCCCTATGTCTGTAACTGTTGCATATGATTTATTCGTGTGATATCATGAAAAATGATATCATTTTTTGCATCATGTAGGAAACAATGCAGACATTTTATTTTATTGAAATAAGCTTCTATTATTATTATTATACTATATAAAGCTCTATTTCCACTCACTCACTGACTCACTGACATAATTGTTCTCCCAGATGGTGAATGGGGAGGGGGGTATATTTTGACAGATTCGTAAACAAGTAATTCCCGCGAGTATGGGAAAAGTGCCAAACCTTCCCTTTTCACCCCCCTTCCTCCCCCCCCCCTATCGTATCTCGGAGACAGAGACCCGTATTGACCCGTTTGTTTTTTACGGATTCGTATAGAGGAAGCTCTGAAAAGTAAAAACCAGTTTTCATAAGTTGACCCACTTGTCCCCCTTCTTCCTCCTTTAGGCGGATCTCTGAAGTTGAGAGACTTGGAACATTTTTTTTTGCAGATTCGTAAGGAGGGGCCTAGAGTTGGTCAAAATCATATTTGTATACCCTCCCCTCCCCAACCTCCCCTAAAATTGAAAGGGCTGTAACTTCATAACGGTTAGAGATACCTCCGTAGCGTAACGAAGGTTGAGTGGGTGAAGCGTAACTCAGGGGCGACGACAAGCAAACTTTAGGGTAATGTTTTTTAATGGGAAAAGGTCTGAGTTTTTAATTAAGGTTTTTACTTAATTATTAGGATTTTCAGGTATTGTTTTTTTTTTTTTAATTTTAGAGTTTTTTAGGGGTTCTTTTAAGGACTTTAATGGATTTTCCAATTCGTTTAAGGATTCTTATGGATTCTCAAAATTTTATATGGGTAAGGACTACTTCTCAAGAACACGACGACACGTGCACCCACGAAAATACTAGTTATACTATATAAAGCTCGATTACCACTCACTCACTGACTCACTGACATAATTGTTCTCCCAGATGGTGAATGGGGAGGGGGGTATATTTTGACAGATTCGTAAACAAGTAACTCCCGCGAGTATGGGAAAAGTGCCAAACCTCCCCTTAAATACGGGTCTCTTAGTTTCCGAGATACGATAGGGGGAGGGGGAGGAAGGGGGGGAAAGGGAGAGGTTTGGCACTTTTCCCATACTCGCGGGAGTTACTTGTTTACGAATCTGTCTGTTGAAATCTTTTCACTCGACTGACGAATTGTTTTGTTCTACCGATTTCAAAAGTTGGCAACACCAAGTACACCAGTCGGTGGCCTATGTCCTTGAGATTTCAGAAAAATTGTGACTTTTCAGAAAAACAAGATGGCGGACAGTGTGGCGGCCATCTTGTAAAAATGACGAAAAATCCCAATTTTCGACACGATAAATGGGACAGCTGGCATCCCCCGAATGGATCGTATTGTATGAAGCGATTGTGTACTTCGTCGAGGAGTGTTACCTGGTGTAATTTTTTTCTCCATTTCTAGGGTGTTTTCCCAGATTTTCCCCAATAACATGAAAAGTAGAAATAACGACATTTTAAATGGAAATTTTGCATAACCACCAAGACTATGGTACCCGAAATGACTTGACCATTTTCATCACTCTCAGCTGGCAACCCCGAGAGCCATTGGAGCTTGAATTTTCGGGTCAGACCCGACTTTGGCAAGTTCTTTTGTTTTACCGATTTCAAAAGTTGGCAACACCAAGCACACCGGTCGGTAGCCTATATCCTTGAGATTTCAGGAAAATTATGACTTCAGAAAAACAAGATGGCGGGCAGTGTGGCAGCCATCTTGAAAAAAGACGAAAAATCCCAATTTTCGACACGATAAATGGGAGAGCTGGCATCCCCCGAATGGATCGTGTTGTATGAAGCGATTGTGTACTTCGTCGAGGAGTGTTACCTGGTGTAATTTTTTTCCCCATTTCTAGGGTGTTTTCCCAGATTTTCCCCAATAACATGAAAAGTAGAAATAACGACATTTTAAATGGAAATTTTGCATAACCACCAAGACTATGGTACCCGAAATGACTTGACCATTTTCATCACTCTCAGCTGGCAACCCCGAGAGCCATTGGAGCTTGAATTTTCGGGTCAGACCCGACTTTGGCAAGTTCTTTTGTTTTACCAAACTCAAAAGTTGGCAACACCAAGCACACCGGTCGGTAGCCTATATCCTTGAGATTTCAGGAAAATTATGACTTTTCAGAAAAACAAGGTGGCGGGCAGTGTGGCGGCCATCTTGAAAAAAGACGAAAAATCCCAATTTTCGACACGATAAATGGGAGAGCTGGCGTCCCCCGACTGGATTGTAATGTACGAACCGGTTGTGTGTTGTGTCGAGGAGTGTTGCCTGGTTCAAAAATTTCCCCACTTTTGGTGTAATTTTCCCAGATTTTTCCCGAAAACGTGAAAAGTAGATATGACGACATTATATATGGAAATTTTGCGAAACCACCAAGAATCGGGTGCCCAAAATGACTTTTGACCATTTTCATCACTCTCAGCCGGCAACCCCGAGAGCCATTGGGGCTTGAATTTTCGGGTCAGACCCGACTTTGGCGAATTCTGTTGTTCTACCAAAGTCAACGTACAGACATCGTGTTTTTACGGACAGGTAGCTTGTATCCTGGTTACTTGTGAAAAATACATACACTTAATAAAAATATATTTTGACATTTTAGAAATTCAAGATGGCGGCCGTGCCATTTCCGGTTTCGGAAACCTTGTCCGATTGGGGTCGTTCAAGCGGTTCATCCCACTGAGAGGTATAAGTTTGTAAGGGTTTTTTGGATCAGTAAACAAGTAATTTCCATGAGTGTGGGAAAAGTGCCAAACCCCAAAACTAAGAGACCCGTGTTCTGTTTTTTTACGGATTTGTATAGAGAAGGCTCGGGAAAGTAAAAACCATGGGGCGTTGAGAATTGTATCCCTACACGCCTCAACCTGCGCACCCTCCCCCCCCCTCCTTCATCCTTTACTTTATAGTATCTTGGATAGTAGGACAAGTAGCTGATTTTTATCTTCTCTAAAATTGAAAGGGCTGTAACTTCATAACGGTTAGAGAAAACCATTAGGTGTTTGAACAATTATTTAATTAGGCGTCGATACTTGACCGATGGTGGTACCGGTAAAGCGAAGTGAGCGTACCGTAGCGTGGAGATAAGGTCACGATAGCTTTCCGGTGGTAGGTAGATTGAAGTTTGAGTGGGTGAAGCGCAATTTGGGGGCGACGACAAGCAAACTTTAGGGTAATGTTTTTTTAATGGGAAAAGGTCTGAGTTAAGGTTTTAGAATGTATTAGGGGTTCTTAAGGGGTTTCAAAATCTTTAAAGTGCTCTAATGGATTTTAAAATTCTTTTAACGAATCTAATGAATTCTCAATTTTTTAGTACTTCAATAACTTTTTTTTAATAAATTAGTTTTTAGAATGTTTTAGGTGTTCTTAAGGGTTTTCATACTGATTTAGGGGTTCCTAAGGGTATTTTTACTGCTGTAAGGGCGCTCATTAAGGTTTTTAAAATGTTTAAAAGATTTTATATATAATTTACAAAATATTTTAAGGACTCTAATGGAATTTCCAATTCATTTAAGGATTCTCAAAAGTTTTAGGGGTTTTAAAAGTGAAACATCTACCACCACAAGCACGCGAGGTGCTTGCACCTCGCGCAATATGCAAATACTAGTATAAGTTATAAAGCTCGATTATCTATATCTATACACATAATAAATCTGTAGAAAAATCGTAAATTGCCAGGGTGTAAAGGATAACCAACAAAACTCATTTCTAGCATTTTTGGAATTTTTGTTTGTTTCGATGATAAAGCATCACGTTAAATTTACGGTCATTTAATTTTAGTTTCATCGTAATCGGTTAATTCTATCAAAAGATATAGTAATTTATAATGTTCAAGAAGAACTAATCAACTAATGTAACATGCAGCGACATCTATTGTACTATATACTATGGTACTAATGACTAAAAATGTGCTGACCAGATAACTTTTATATCGGCTTTAAAAAAAAGTTATTATAGCATAAGGTACTCTATGTTAGACTACATGACGCTGCTTTAAAAGTTTACTTAGCATGATTTCCGTGCATTATATTTTAGCAGTTTAACATCTTGGTCGATAGATGGCGTTGTTCATTTCACTCCATTTTCTGAATCGCGGTGTTAAAATTTTCCGTGAAAGAATGACCCTCACCCGTGTCAGCTGCCTCAATTTTGGGTTTTTGACCGACGAAACAAAAAGGAGGAAGTTCTCAATTCGACGCGTATATTTTTTAAGTGTATGACCACGCATAACTTTTTACAGAGAAGTCCGATATGCATGGTCCTTTTTTTTTGTGAAAAGCGTAGGTATATCTCAAAGTTGGTCCCACTTAAAATTGAAAAATCGTGTTTGGGCTACTTTCCTGCACCTCTGATGAGAACTTATATGAGTTTCGACCTAGCTGGAGTATGACTGACATCGAGAGTCTAAGGATGAAGACGTAAGTAAGGCTGTCGAGGCAAGCCCTAATTTGGTAAAACATAAGTAGATTATTTTAGCGATTAATGCAAATATTGCGAAGAAATTAAATTGTTACCCACTTGAATCTACTAATATTATAAAGCTCAAGAGTTTGTTTGTTTGTTTGTTTGGTTGGTTGAACGCGATAATAACAGGAACTACTGGTTCGAATTAAAAATAAACTTGTAGTGTTGGATAGTCCATTTATCGATGAAAGCTTTAGGTTATCTAACATCACGCTACAACTAAAAGGAGTGGAGCAGCATCAATGATAAATGTTGCAAAAACTGGGAAAATTTATTTCTTTTGAGAGCTTCCGTTGCAAGCGCTGCTTAAACGGTTAAAGTTACGCAACAATCATGTCCTCATACATGATTGTTTGAATGGTTCATCTTAAGAGGGCCCTTCCCGGCGCGTCTATCGTCAACGCGAGCATGGTCGAAAAGCTTGTTGTTTCATCCAGAGCCATCGCGGCGATATTTTTTCAACTGCCCTGTCTTACCTAGCCCAGACCCCGCACTACTCGTCACCCGCGCACCTCATACCGACTAACGCACATTGAACAAAAATAGTGTTCGAAAATTTATAAAACTTGTTCCAGGAAATATGTGTTTTTGAATAAGTCTTACAAGTTTGTGAAATAAATATTTATTATTTAAAATCTCTACTATATTTTCAAGGCTTCTATCAGGCTATTTTCTTTAGTTTTACAATTTATGAGTACATTATGAACGGCCAAAGTTGAGGTAAAATTTGAGAAAAACCAATTTTTGGAGGCTTATACTGAATTTGTTCCTACAAATTTTTATTTTTTGCTTCGATAGAAGCCTAGATATAGTGCACAAGATACCTATTAGTTCAAAAAATTTAAAGATATATGTGTAACAACTTCATAATCACGCACGAGCGTTTGTCAAAATTCTCGCGAAAAGTTTGGCGGGTTGGCCGCTCTTAAAACGTTCTAATAAAAGTCCACGATAGCATAATAATGTCTAACTTTTAAGGTTGACTCACACTCTATAACCCTCTCTCTTTCTCTCTCATGTGACGCAGACAAAGTTGCGCGGATCAGCTAGTATAGTATAAATATATAATTACTATTTGTTATTTCCGATTGAATTTTTGTTGGAACGTCATTAATTAGAGTAGGTATTAAGAGCGGGCCTAACGGCAGGATAAATTCTGATTTCCCCCGCGCGTCTCGCCACACCCGCATTAGTGCGGATAATAAACACGGGCGCCGCTACGACGCGATGCGCGGGACCAAGCTTGCGTACAGCGTATATGCAACACAGTTAAATGATGATCATGTTATTTTTTTTTAAATATTACTATAGGCATTCAATAGTTGGATGCATTGTATTGTATTGTATAACGGGCGGACACCAGCCAGCAACTCCACGTCAAAACGCGTATTTTGCGTATGGGCTATATGTCACATGGGATATATGTCACATGTCTTCGAATTTTTGGTTCTAGGACATGCCGGTTTCCTCACGATGTTTTCCTTCACCGTTTTGAGAGCAGTGGTGATGAAATAAATTACACAAAGTAATGCGCCTGTCTGGGTTCGAACCCATGACTTACTGTTCGTAAGTCGGGGCCGCCACCACTGGGCCACCGCTGCTCTCAAGTTGGATGCATTTATTTACCTATTATTTTTGGCTAAGTAATTATGGGCTACTTAAACTGGGAATGTAGGTAATGCTTGATCTACCGCCACGTGTACATGTGTCACTTATATCACCGCAAAAAACTGACGAAAATACTTTGCAAGAGTGTCAGCTAGAAATTCGTCTCTATTTCTCGAGCTATAAAATGTCTGATTGTTCATGCTGGGTGGGTGAACAGTTCGCGATACAGTTCGCACACCACAGTCACAGAGTTCGCCCAATCACATGTCGTCGCGTCACACTCCATGTACTCGTAACATAAAAATATATTTCTGTCTCTTTTGTTATACACGCAGCAAACGCATGCAATATTAGTAAAAAAAACATAGTAGGTATTATTATTTAACTCTTTATATGATTGTGTATTATCTTTTCGGTATTGATTATTATTTTTCTATGATCTGTCTTCTAACTTTACGAAATGTGTGAACAAAGCGAACAAGATAAAGAATATACCTACACACATCAACACGGTCTAGGGATATTTCATACTCAATTAAATAACTCGAAAAGTACTGGCCGCATTGGAATCTTTTATACACCGATTTGTTTGTAATTTATCTCAGACTAATTCCAAATTCAAATTTTTGAAAATTCTTTTGTTTCGGTGGCATAAAAATGTCTTGATGTATAGGAGAGGGAATTTTCATTTGTGCGAAATTTAGAAAACAATACGAATTACGTTTAGTTACAGTTTTTTTTCATTTTTAAACGAAAGATAAAGTTAAAATTGAGGTATTGTAGCCATGCAACGCCGACATTTGACGAGTGCGGAGATGTTACGAGCTGTGGGAATGCTGGAAGCTGGATCTGTTCAGCGTAATGTTGCTGAGGCCATAGGGACCCATCAAAATGTAATTTCAAGATTGTGGACACGCTATCGTGCCACAGGTGAAGTAGCGGAGAGGCAACGGGGGCCAAGTCGCATCACTACCCCCAGACAAGACCGATTTTTGCAAATTACTGCGCGAGCACAACCAAATGCAACGGCGACTCAATTGGTCTAAAGGCTGCGAGTGGAACACCAAGTGCTTGTGAGTGACCAAACTGTAAGAAGGCGACTGCATGAAAGCAATCTACGCTCTCGTAGACCACTCCGGGTCCTACCTTTACGGAGAGGCAATCGTGGACGACGATTAGAATGGGTTCGGAACCACGTGGACTGGGGCCGTGACCAATGGTCCAATGTGCTGTTCACGGATGAATCCAGGTTCGGCTTCCATCCAGATTCACGAAGGACGCGTGATTGGCGAGTTCCTGGACGATGGAGCCGTCTCCAGAACCCTCAGGAAGTTCACCCATACCAAGGAGGAACAATTATGGTTTGGGCAGGAATTCGTCTTGGAGGACGGACGGATCTCGTTTGGGTGTGGGGCAATATGACGGCAGAACGATACGTCCAACAGGTGCTGGGGCCCGTAATCTTGCCCCACAGAACACAAATGGGGCAAGATTTCCTGCTCATGCACGACAATGCCCGGGCACACACGGCGAGAACGGTAGCAGCTTGGTTACATACACATAATGTTAGGGCCTTAGACTGGCCTGCTCAATCGCCAGATCTAAATCCCATTGAGCATGCGTGGGATATGCTGCAAAGAAGAGCTCTGAAGGAAGTTCCTGAAAATCTGGCTACAGAAGATCAACTTTTTGCGCACCTCAGAAGGACATGGGACAATATTCCGCAGCAAGACATTGACAACCTTGTTCTGAGCATGCCGAATCGTTGCCGATGTGTTATGAACATCATGGGCGCTTTCTCAGACTACTAACTTCAAGTTTATAAACACAAATTAAATGATTTTTCTATTTTTTTCAGTTTTTACTCACAAATTAAAAGTTCATTCATATACGGTTTCCGTCTATGCTTCATTTTTTTTCCATAAAATCCTGAAATTTTAATCTATACCTTAACCATTATTAAAAAATGGTAGAATATTAAATAACGTATCTTTTAAATATATACATGTCATATAAATAATTAACACATTGATAGTAATTCGCTTTTTTAAAAATATCCCTAGACCGTGTTGATGTGTGTATTTCTGTCCCATTACTTCCAACAACGTGAGATTTGAACTCACTGCGCCTAACCGCTAGGCCATCTTGACTTATTATTACAACATTGAAGTTATGAAGTACACGACAATGTCTATTTTCTTGAAAGTAGAAGGTCGTAAGTCACTAAACGTCAAGCTATTGCTTTGTGAGGTTGCCTAAGGACTATTGGTCGACACTACATAAGCTCGATTTATATTCTTTTCTGGGAACTGATACCTAAAACAAGCGAGTGTGCGGAGTACTGCGACCAGTCTATTTTAAATCTTTACCTACCCGAAAACGTTATCCTGTCAACTATGAATAATGAATTCGAATTGACCTACTACCAACATACGTTTTACCTACCTTCTATCTACTACCTACTAAACCAATACTTACCAGATACACAGTTAATTCGGACGGGTTGTATAAAAAAAATAAAAATAAAAAAAAAAAATAAAAAAAATGCCTTTTATTTCATGCAATAATACTTTCAAATATACACAAATTAAAGATTTTAAGTTGACCTATACTAAACTAACACAATTTGATTTAATTTGATTATATTGTAAACTTTATTTGTAATTACATGGATGATAATTATATTGTATAAATTGATTTCAATTTCATTCTCTTTAATAAATAATCGATAAATAGAATTCATTTACTTTGATAGCTATCCATACAGCAATTAAAATAATCAGTATTAAAAAATAAAATAAATTAACATTGAGACAATAAATTAAAATTACCATCAAAATTAACATTGAAATCATAAGTAAATTAAGATATAATTAAAATACATTCAAAAATTAAAATAACATAACATAAAACATTCAAATTTAAAAAAGATAAAAATAAAACATTCAAATTAAAATAAGATAAAAATAAAACATTCAAATTAAAATAAGATAAAAATAAAACATTCGAATTACTGCTTAAAATGCTAGTATAGATGTAAATTGTTCTTTTGAATTGAATGTAAAAATAAATTAATTAACTGTTCTTAGTAATAATTATTTTCTGCAGGAACCCCATATTGGGTAAAGGCCTCCTCCAAAGATGCCCAATTATCTCTATCCTGTGCAATTTGTTTCCAGTTTGGGCCGGCTGCCCTTGTAATATCGTCTTCCCAACGTATCAATGGCCTTCCTCTGCTTCTTTTACCTTGAGGACCTTTCCAAAAAGTCACCTTTAAAGTCCATCTCTTATCTTTAAGCCTCGCGACATGTCCTGCCCATTTCCACTTGAGTTTCTGTGCATAAGTCAGTGCGTTTGTTGCTTTAGTTATGGACCTTATTTTTGTGTGTCGTATTTTATCTAATTTCCTTATTTTCAGCAAGCTGCGCTCTAGTCCCCGTTGACAAGTAATGATTTTATTTTTTAATTTAGAAGTGAATTTCCAAGTCTGGCATCCGTACGTTAAACACGGTAGGAGGTTGGAGTTAATAACTTTCGTTTTTATGGTTATAGGAAAGTTACTTTTAAAAATTTCCTTTAAACTCCAGTATTTGTTCCATGTTTGTTGTACTCTTCTTTCCACTTCTAATTCGTTATTTTTCTTGTCGAAACTAATTCGCTTTCCTAGATATATGTATTTGTCTGTATATTCAAGTGGCGCTCCGTTAATTGTTATTAATCTTTTAAAGCTATTTGTCATTACCATAGTCTTAGAGAGATTAATTTCTAGTCCCACCTTAACACTAGCTAGATGCAGAGTTTCGACCATGTGCTGTAGCTGGGAGCTGGACTCTGATAACAACACTAGGTCATCTGCAAATCTTAAGTGGCTTAAATAGTCGCCCTTTATGAACAGCCCTAATTTGTTCCAATCTAACTTACTAATGATAGCCTCCAGGATGGCTATAAATATTTTTGGAGATAGTGGGTCGCCGTCTTACTCCTCTTTCTATAGGAAAACTAGGTCCGCGAGTTTCCAGCTTGATTCTACCCTTATTATTATTATATATGCTTTTGATGACATTTATATACACGTCTTCTACTCCTTGCTGTTTTAAGCTTTCCCATATACTTATGTGTGTGACCGTATCAAATGCTTTTTGATAGTCGATAAACGCAATGTAAAGCGGTCTCTGTTGTTCTTGATGCTTTTCTATAATTAGTTCGAGTGTGTGTATATGGTCAACTGTCGAGAATCCTTTTCTGAAGCCTGCTTGCTCCACCGGTTGTTTTAATTCCAATGTACTACTGATTCTTTTGTTTACAATGGTAGAGAAGAGTTTGTAGATGCTTGGTAACAAGCTTATCGGTCTATAGTTGCTAATATCTTTTGGGTCGCCCTTCTTGTATATAAGTATAATATTTGATTCAGACCATTGTGAGGGAGTTTCAGATTTCTGTAGTATTAAGTTAAATAGTTCCGCTAATGGTCCGGCTAATATTGGGTGTGCTATTTTCAATAATTCATTTGTGATGTTGTCGGAGCCAGGGCTTTTTTCTAATTTTAAACTCTTTATTGCTTCTATGACTTCAATTTCATCAACTGGCTCAATATAGCTTTCATTGGCACTACCCTTGATAGGATTTGAAGCATTGGTCTTTCGGGTCTTATCACTGTACAGTTTTCTATAGAAGTCTGATGCTGCATTGATAATGTGAGTTCGTTTGCACAGAATTTTGTCTTGCTTTCCTAATCCTTCTATCCAAGTCTTACTTGTTCTGAGTGCCTTAAATGCCTTTTTTGTGCTTCCTGTGTATTGTAAATGACGTTCTATGGTATCTTGTCTATATTTTGCATAGTCTCTTTTTATGTATTTATTTGTTATTTTGTAGAGAGCAGAGAGTTCATTCTTCATAGTGCGAGTTTTATTTTTTGTTTCTTGTAGTTCTTTTCTTCTTTTTAGTAACATAGCTGTGCGGTCTGACAATATTTTGTGATGTTTATGTGGCTCTCTCGTATTTTCTTGAGCTTGTTTCAGGCTCTGGCTGATAGCATCTATAATTTTATCGTAGTAGGTTTGTACTGAGGTATTTCGCAAGTTAGTGGTTGGGTAAGGTAACATTGTCATTAATTTTTTATTATATTTAATAACTTCTTCTTTGTTTTTTAATTGAATTCCGTATTTGTTTATAAATTTTGCTCTGCTTAGCTTTTGTTTGTTAATTTGTACTGATGCTCTAATTAACCTGTGGTCTGACGGGTAGTTTAAATTCATGACTTCAACATTTTTGACTATTTTTCGTTGGTTGGATAGTATATAGTCGATCTCGTTTTTGTGTTGTCCATTTGGGGACCGCCAAGTCCATCTCCGGTTGTGGTTTTTCTTGAAGCACGTGTTGATGATGGTTAGATTATGTTTAATTGCGTAGTCTACAAGTCTCTGTCCTCTAGCGTTTCTTTCACCATATCCATGCTGTTGTACTGTTAAATATTCACCTTCTTTGGGAGCACCAACCTTCGCGTTAAAGTCGCTCATTAATATAATGTGTGTTTGTGGTTGTATACTCGTATCAAAAAAAATATAACATAAAATGTATAATATAATTAAATCAATCATCCGTTTATTTTGCGTTTACTATGCGCCTATGCACGTAAAAAATACATATGTACCTACGACTTCGGCAATCAGCCATCATTTGAGTCTTCAACTGAGTTCAACTGTTTTAGTTATCGCTTTTCAATTGGATTATTCTGGTTACCCATGTTACTAAAAAACAATGTAGATTTAATGATAATAATTATGGCGGCTAGGCGCGGAGCAAAGTGACATAGACTACCCGTCTCAACAGAGCGAGGGCAACTGATCGGTGAAACAGATTAACAGACTGATGTCTCAAGCTCGCGTCACGCGTGACGGAAGACAGCGTATTTCGTGAATTAAAAATGTAGTAAGCGCCAAATGCTTTGTTGTGTGATATCTCTTAAAATAGAAAATATTTTGAAAAACCGCTAGGGTCAGCTCAAGGTTAAACATGAGTGATAATATTTATCTAGTTTATGGTTCAGTAACATGCACCAAAATACACACATCAACACGGTCTAGGGATATATTAAAAAAAGCGAATTACTATCAATGTGTTAATTATTTATATGACATGTATATATTTAAAAGATACGTTACATAATATTCTACCATTTTTTAATAATGGTTAAGGTATAGATTAAAATTTCAGGATTTTATGGAAAAAAAATGAAGCATACACGGAAACCGTATATGAATGAACTTTAAATTTGTGAGTAAAAACTGAAAAAAATAGAAAAGTCATTTAATTTGTGTTTATAAACTTGAAGTTAGTAGTCTGAGAAAGCGCCCATGATGTTCATAACACATCGGCAACGATGCTCAGAACAAAGTTGTCAATGTCTTGCTGCGGAATATTGTCCCATGTCCTTCTGAGGTGCGCAAAAAGTTGATCTTCTGTAGCCAGATTTTCAGGAATTTCCTTCAGAGCTCTTCTTTGCAGCATATCCCACGCATGCTCAATGGGATTTAGATCTGGCGATTGAGCAGGCCAGTCTAAGGCCCTAACATTATGTGTATGTAACCAAGCTGCTACCGTTCTCGCCGTGTGTGCCCGGGCATTGTCGTGCATGAGCAGGAAATCTTGCCCCATTTGTGTTCTGTGGGGCAAGATTACGGGCCCCAGCACCTGTTGGACGTATCGTTCTGCCGTCATATTGCCCCGCACCCAAACGAGATCCGTCCGTCCTCCAAGACGAATTCCTGCCCAAACCATAATTGTTCCTCCTTGGTATGGGTGAACTTCCTGAGGGTTCTGGAGACGGCTCCATCGTCCAGGAACTCGCCAAAAACGCGTCCTTCGTGAATCTGGATGGAAGCCGAACCTGGATTCATCCGTGAACAGCACATTGGACCATTGGTCACGGCCCCAGTCCACGTGGTTCCGAACCCATTCTAATCGTCGTCCACGATTGCCTCTCCGTAAAGGTAGGACCCGGAGTGGTCTACGAGAGCGTAGATTGCTTTCATGCAGTCGCCTTCTTACAGTTTGGTCACTCACAAGCACTTGGTGTTCCACTCGCAGCCTTTGGACCAATTGAGTCGCCGTTGCATTTGGTTGTGCTCGCGCAGTAATTTGCAAAAATCGGTCTTGTCTGGGGGTAGTGATGCGACTTGGCCCCCGGTGCCTCTCCGCTACTTCACCTGTGGCACGATAGCGTGTCCACGATCTTGAAATTACATTTTGATGGGTCCCTATGGCCTCAGCAACATTACGCTGAACAGATCCAGCTTCCAGCATTCCCACAGCTCGTAATATCTCCGCCCTCGTCAAATGTCGGCGTTGCATGGCTACAATACCTCAATTTTAACTTTATCTTTCGTTTAAAAATGAAAAAAAACTGTAACTAAACGTAATTCGTATTGTTTTCTAAATTTCGCACAAATGAAAATTCCCTCTCCTATACATCAAGACATTTTCAAAAAACAAAAGAACACCGAAACAAAAGAATTTTCAAAAATTTGAATTTGGAATTAGTCTGAGATAAATTACAAACAAATCGGTGTATAAAAGATTCCAATGCGGCCAGTACTTTTCGAGTTATTTAATTGAGTATGAAATATCCCTAGACCGTGTTGATGTGTGTAGAATATAAACCAAACTTGTTGAAAATTAGAGGTAACTTTGTGATGGTTTTCTATCGAGAAAATTTTATCCTATTATGTTTTTCGTCAGGGTTCTTCCTAACTAACCTTCACATTTATAATGAAGTTTCCTGACATTTACTTTCTTTCCAATTTGAACATGATTTACTGCTAGAAAAATCTAATCAAAGATTGAAGATTTTGCTTTAGGCCCGCTCTTAAATAAGCGACGTTATTATTTATAAAAGAAATAGAAATATATTACATAAGTAAAAATCGTTCAAAAAATCAAAACCAAACATGTTGCTTAGACTTTTTTTGATGTGTGACTGCCGAATTAAAAAGTGGGTATATTTTTCAATAATCCTTTATGGGCGGCATGGGCACCGGGCCGTAGGCCGACGAAGGAGGCCCGGCACTTCGGAGACAGAAGTCAAATTTAATATGCGAGCGAAGCGAGCGCGCGTCATAAAACCTCCGTGGTCCCTTCCAGGGAATACGAGAAGGGACCACGGGCGAAAAAGGGTTTTTAATACGCTATACAGGGTGTGGCGTAAGTAGTGGTCCACCGTTCAGGATTCGATGAACCAGATAATTAACTATAACAATTAAAAATTTAAACCATTTATACCCAAGGGTTCCGAAAATATTTCCTTTTTGTCTTTTATTTACGAAATTTACAAATTTGGTTGTAGTTTCAACAAAAGTCATTATTCTTTCATTTTGACTTCTGTTAATTACTGCTGAATACTAGAGCTACCATGACAAATTATGATTTTTTATGTAAATTCAGCTCTTTTGAAGAAAAAGTTGGTTCTTCTCTAATTTTAACCCAAATTTTTAACACACCATCAAGTTCAAGAGCGATTTTTGTAAAAAAAACGTACCACATTGTCAGTGCCCATGTATTTAATAATATGCCTACTAAATGCCGATTTCAAAATGATATCATTATAACAGATCCAATAATTTAACAAAAAGATATTCAATTTTAATTGAAGAAAAGAAGATTTTCATTAAACTACTTTTTTAAACTTTATTGCGTTAATACTATTACAAAACGTATTAAATCTTAAAAAACGGATACAATCTAACTTTTTACATTTCTAATGTGATTTGTGTTGAAGCACAAACATGTCAGGTAAAAAAAACCTGACCCTTTTTTTATCTGAGACATCGTTTGTTAACAAAAACCCGTTGAAGCTTTCGCAATCGAGTTACGCACAATAGGAGTGATAAGGAAAAGATATGGTAGGGTATTGCTATCTCTTTCATTACTAACGTTGAAATATCCAAAAATCTCGAAATGATTTGGTACGATCTCGTCACCCGTGTCGTGCGTCGTATGCGTTTCGTTTTTATTCTTTCGTGTTTACCTCCGCCATTTCTTTATCCTTGCCTGACCCCGGACTCTGTTTAATTTGCCTACTGATTGGACTTGTTGTTTTGGTGATCTCTGCGATATTGGCTACGTGTACTGGTGACTGGCTTGCTCAACGATTTGGACAAACGTGCAGTGCAGTGACAATTAAAAACACAACCTCAGTACACACCGCGCGAATATGCTGACATGCATTTTATTTATGGCGAATGCAGAGGTGTCGGTAGAGAAGCAGCTCGTCTTTATCGGGAGAGATATCCCGATCGAAGACATCCAGACCACCGAGTTTTTGGGAGAGTGCATAACGCATACACCGAGGGAAGGATACCCGGCACAGGCGTAGGCGGTGCAGGTGAAGGACGACCGCGACGACACAACGATGAAGAGGTAATGAATTTAGTTACAGAAGATCCAACATCAATTCGTGTCTTAAGTCGCAGAACTGGCATATCAACTAGATCTGTACATCGAATACTCAAAAGACATGAACTGTACCCATACCACTATCAAAGGGTAGTCATTGCTACCAAGAGATTATCACTTGAGAGTAACATTTTGTAGAGTAATGCTACGCAGAATAAGAGAAGACCCGCAGTTTTTTAATAAAATACTATGGAGCGACGAGTCATCCTGCAAAAAAGATGGATATTTAAATCTACACAATTTGCATAACTGGCAGCTAGAAAACCCGCATCTCATAAGGCAAGACAAATCACAGTATCAATTTAAAATAAACATTTGGACCGGTATCATTAACGGACAGATAATCGGTCCACACGAGCTGCCAGAAACATTAAATGCAGAAAGATATTTAAGTTTTTTGCAAATTGACTTGCCCTTGCTTCTGGAAAGTGTCGTTCCTGAAGTCCAAGAAGACATGTGGCTGCAGAACGATGGCTGTCCCGCTCACTATGCTGTTAGAGTACGAGAGCACCTTGATACAGCGTATCCAAATAGGTGGATTGGGCGCTTAGGTCCAATATTGTGGCCACCACGCTCGCCAGATCTAAATCCCCTAGATTTCTTTTATTGGGGTTGCCTAAAAGAAAAAGTCTATAGCAAAGAAATCACAAGTATTGACCAATTGAGGACTAGAATCCAGGCAGCAGCTAGAGAAGTCAGCGAAAGCGGGTTTGCCCGACGACTTAAACGGTCGTTTTTTCGACGTTGCAGAGCGTGTATTGCTGCGAATGGGGGCCATTTTGAACATTTCGTTTAATTTTAATGATTGTAATCATGACAAAGATTAATAATAAATGATAAATAAAGTGATTTGCTTTTTTTTTTTAATTCTTTGTTCAAATACCTGAAGTAACAAGTTAGGTCTACATAACTCTGTTATAGTAGTTTTTTTTTAAAACAAATGGGCATTGACACTGTAGTGCATTTTTTAGCAAATATCGTAAGTATTACCTAACGCAATAAAGTTTAAAAAAATAGTTTAATGAAAATCTTCTTTTCTTCAATTAAAATTGAATATCTTTTTGTTAAATAATTGGATCTGTTATAATGATATCATTTTGAAATCGGCATTTAGTAGGCATATTATTAAATACATGGGCACTGACAATGTGGTACGTTTTTTTTAAAAAATCGCTCTTGAACTTGATGGTGTGTTAAAAATTTGGGTTAAAATTAGAGACGAACCAACTTTTTCTTCAAAAGAGCTGAATTTACATAAAAAATCATAATTTATCGTG
Source organism: Xestia sexstrigata (assembly GCA_941918905.2). Classification (NCBI taxonomy): domain Eukaryota; kingdom Metazoa; phylum Arthropoda; class Insecta; order Lepidoptera; family Noctuidae; genus Xestia; species Xestia sexstrigata. The sequence continues at coordinate 207,024 of OW799201.2, read as the reverse complement.
GTAGCTCTAGTATTCAGCAGTAATTAACAGAAATCAAAATGAAAGATTAATGACTTTTGTTGAAACTACAACCAAATTTGTAATAAAGGGTAGAAATTTCGTAAATAAAAGCTAAAAAGGAAATATTTTCGGAACCCTTGGGTATAAATGGTTTAAATTTTTAATTGTTATAGTTAATTATCTGGTTCATCGAATCCTGAACGGTGGGTGGTGTACTTACGCCACACCCTGTATAAATACCTTCGGAATATATTGTTATATTGTCATGATCTTTTTTCAATTTCAATTTGTTGGTACAGCCACTAGCACCAATATGTGTACACTTTCCTAAATTTTCGAGCAATTTTCGTGAGAAATAACGGTTTGTAACTTGGAGATAGGTTCTTTGGCTTAAAAACATGAGTTCCAGAATATGTTCGTAACATAATGAAATTTTAGTTTAGTGTTTACATATTATTTTGTAGTCGTACACCACTCCAGCCTAACTCTGGGGATTATAGGCGTGACGGTATGTTGAGTTGAGAACATGATTAGTTTATTTATTGCAGCACATTTATTAACATCCAAGTTGAATTCCAGTCTTATTCTATCACAATGTAGCGCCAGAGATGTTTTTTTTTGGCACTATATAGTGAAGAGGCAATTTTTTTGCAGTTTTAAAAAGTAGCCTGTTCACTTCTTGTTGTCGCCTTAGAACTAATATTCGGAAAGACACAAAAATATATATTTTGAGTCGTATCTAGGCCTTCAAAGAGTTTATTATCGATCAATTTTAAAGAAACGGTCGTGCACTCTCAGGTTACGGCGTTCGTCGTGGAGCGCGCGTTCGGCGGAGTGTCGTCCGGCCCGCCCGAGAACAAGATGGGCATCAAGTGCTCCAACACCACCGAGGTGTACTACGAGGACGTCAAGGTGCCCGTGGAGAACGTCCTGGGCGGCGTCGGGAACGGCTTCAAGGTGGCCATGAACATCCTGAACAACGGGCGCTTCGGCATGGCGGCGGCCCTGGCGGGCACGCAGCGCGCCGCCCTGCGCGTGGCGGCCGAGCACGCGGCCACGCGCGTGCAGTTCGGTAAGCGCATCGCCGACTTCGGCGCCGTGCAGGAGAAGCTGGCGCGCATGGCGCTGCTGCAGTACACCACCGAGTCGCTGGCCTACATGGTGAGCGGCAACATGGACTCCGGCGCGCAGGACTACCACCTCGAGGCCGCCATCTCCAAGGTGAGCCGCCCGAGCTTTTCTTTATTCTTTTGTACAAATCTTCATCGAAAAAGTATTCGCACGTCACATAGTTCATCGCAGAAGCAATCTGTCGACATGGAAACTGATCTTTCATACATGCCATCGTTGATTCCACGCATGCAGATGTCACCTAAGGGTGTCTTCCGAGGAAGGCCCTTCTCGACTCTAGGCTCGCTCTCACGCGCTCGCTGTCGTAGGTGTTCGCGTCGGACTCCGCGTGGACCGTGGTGGACGAGGCCATCCAGATCCTGGGCGGCATGGGCTTCATGAAGGCCACGGGCCTGGAGCGCGTGCTGCGCGACCTGCGCATCTTCCGCATCTTCGAGGGCACCAACGACATCCTGCGCCTGTTCGTGGCCCTCACGGGCATCCAGTTCGCCGGCTCGCACCTGCAGGAGCTGCAGCGCGCCTTCAAGAACCCCACGGCGCACCTCGGGCTTATCTTCAGCGAGGCCGGGCGGCGCGCGGCCGGGGCCGTGGGCCTGGCGCGCGGGCCCGACCTGGCCCCGCACGTGGCCCCCGAGCTGCGGGCCCTGGCGGCCGAGCTGGGCCGCTGCGTGCTGGAGCACGGGCGCAGCGTGGAGGCCGCGCTGGTGCGGCACGGGCGCCAGATCGTGGACGAGCAGTTCGTGCTGAACCGCCTGGCGTCGTCCGCCATCGACGCGTACACGGCGGCCGCCGTCATGTCGCGCGCCAGCCGCGCGGCGCGCCTGCGGCTGCCGTCGGCCGCGCACGAGCTGCGCCTGGCGGAGGCGTGGGCGGAGGAGGCGGTGTCGCGGATGCCGCGGCAGCTGGCGGCCACGCGCGAGGCCCGCTCGCTGCGGCAGTTCGCGCGGCTGGCGGACGTGGGCCGCGCGGTGGCGCAGGCGGGCGGCCAGCCCACCGGCAACCCGCTCAACCTGTGATCGTGCGGACGTACGACGGTGGAAATTTATTTTTCGAAGTGTGTACATAATAATTTAGCGAAATTTAAATTATATTGTTTTATCGACGCTCTGAGCGTTCACTGTCAGGTTCGATCGAGTAGACCTATTTCGATCCAATATAAAAGGAGGGAGGGCGTCGCGATTGTCTTGTCGTATCTTGATATATTTTAATAATGAAACACGAACGGAAAAAAACTAATGTACATAATTATTATGTTAAGGCTAAGTCAAGTAATTGCTATTTTCGGTCTAGATATAGTCGTCACTAGATTATAATAATGTAATTATTGACAATACCTGTACTGCATCTTTTGCTGATTCTCTAAGTGTCGCGATACATCTGCGGCACCGAACGTTCGGTTGAATACACATCTGTGACACATCAGTCGAAATTACGTCGCGCTCGGCGCAGCGCTAAACCTTCTTTCGAGCGACTATTTCAGAAAAAGCGCATTCAATGTATTTTGCGTAGCAAGCGACCGAAAGTTTGGCGCAAACTTGAATTTCTGACGCGGCGACGCGAATGCCCCGCCAAGAGCGGCAACGTGCCTGTTGCATTTTCTTCTTCTAAGCCCATTATAGTCAATATTGTAATAAAAACCATTTTGCTGGGCAATTCAACACGTCCCAACCGCACGCTACAAAGACACCGACTGACGACGAAGCACGTAACGTAACACGCTGAACTAAACGCCGTCTGACCGTTCGGTGCGTGGTGTGTCATGCTAACCAAATACTACGACCGATAATTCAGTCGCCGAAGTTTTGGCGCCGCACGGCGCCAAAACTCGCGACCCTAAACCGACTAATAAAATTAGTAGATTATGATACGTCGCGTATTTTTTCATATAGATACACTGATTTTATACATAATATTTGTTATAAAGTGTTTAAACGATTTCATTAATAGGTATTTAATTCAGTTCGTGTTCAATAAGATTGCTACACGAATCTCTTTGTGAAAGTAAACGATCTATAATAAGGTTATCCACCTCCCTACTCTCTCTCTCTCTCTCTCTCTCACTAATATTCACGATGTTGTTTTATTACAACCGGAATGAACTAATAAGATTGAACTGAATCATGGTACAGTTCTTTAATGAATTATATTAAATAAGTAAATAAATTATCATATCTGTTACATTGTTTTATTTTGTTTTTTCGTCTACACTGCCCTGGCGTGTACCTCGAGCCACATAAAACAATAAAACACAAAAAATTTAAAAATAACTTAAGCTTCAGAAGTCGGTGACTTTTGTGTGACTGACACTGGCAGAGCCACCATAACACCTTTTGTGTGTTGGACTGACACTGGCATAGCCACCATCAGGGATTTTAATTTTGATAACAAAAATTTTATCGAAATTAGTCGCCAAATATCAAATTTGGTCGGTCACTGGTTCAAAAGATATAAGGGTTTATAGAGCCTACCCCAGCAGGGCCACATTTATATCTCAAAGACTAGGGCACGTCGCGAAGATCTGTTTTCTCCCATATTTAGTCGCTAAATTAGTCTCCAAGTTACAGATTTAATCGGGTCTTAGTTTAAAAGATATAATGAGTTCAATTAATAAGGTCCAAGAGCTAGATCGAAGAGTTCACGAAAAATTGCCAAGAAAAAATATTTCTATTAATATGTGTAATATACACACATCAAAAATGTCTAGGGATCAAGCATTTTTATGCGGATTTCTTGAGATTGAGATGTGGCTTTGTAATAAATTTATGATTTTATAAATTTATATGGATCCTTTTTGGTGCATTTCATAATTTGAATCAGGAACTCTCAATCAAATTCGAGTAAAAGATGAAAATAAGCTGTCAATATTTTCCCTATAAAAACATACAACGCATTGAAGACATTATTAGTGCTACTGTTTCCCTACTACTGATTAAAACCAACGTTATTATGGAGCGGCGACGTCATTTAAGCAGGGAAGAAATGCTCAGAGCCGTGGGAATGATAGAAGCTGGTTCCCGGCAACGTACTGTAGCTTTAGCTCTGAATACAAGTCAGAGTGTTATCAGTCGACTTTGGACACGTTACCGAAGCACTGGTACCGTGGCTGAGCGCCATGGAGGACGGTATCGCTGCACCACACGGAGACAAGACCGATACATTCAAATCTTAACTCGAAGAGCTCCAACAATAACCGCCATGATGTTAGCCGTGAGGCTTCATCACTCTTCAGGGAACTTAATTAGCGACCAAACAGTCAGAAACCGCTTGCATGAAGTGAACCTTCATTCCCGAAGACCGCTACGGGTACCACCTATAGCAATGCACAATCGTAGGATTCGATATCAATGGGCTCTTGAACACAGAAATTGGGCAGAAGAACAATGGCGTTTCGTGTGCTTTTCTGATGAGTCTCGTTTTGGTATGAGACCGGATACAAGACGTATACGACACTGGAGAACCCCTGGACGCCAACAGCGATTAAAATCCTGCCAGGAAGTCCATCCTTATAGTGGTGGAACCATCATGGTATGGGCGGGTATTTGGATCGGCGGAAGAACTGAGTTGATTTGGATCAGAGGCAACCTCAACGCTCAAATTTATGCTGAGACGATTGTATCAGACGTCATCGTTCCTCTACAAGTGCAAATCGGTCCCTTATTTCAGTTAATGCATGATAATGCACGACCGCACACCGCAAGAGTTGTAAGACAGACTCTCGCCGCAGCTAACATCAATGTCCTGCCCTGGCCTGCTCAGTCGCCAGACTTGAACCCGATTGAGCATGCATGGGATATGCTACAGAGAAGAGCTCTGCCGAATATGGAGGGTATCCAGTCGCAAGAAAAACCTTTTTTTGTTGTTGCAACGAACATGGGCGGCCATTCCACAGCGTGATTTGGATGAACTCATTTTGAGTATGCCAAACCGATGTTCTTGTGTTGTTAGTGTTCGCGGTAGAAACACGGATTATTAATTGTTTAAGTTACCCAATAAAATTTTAAAGAAAACTGTTATTTCAGTCTTTTTTTCGAACTTTAATGTTAGTGGTTCAAATGTCAAAAATCCCTTTAATAGGAAAATGGCAAATTTCTTTATTAATGCAAAGGTGACTTGGTTTATCGTTACTGTGACAAACGAAAACACTTTATTTGATGAATCCTTAAAGAAAATTTTAATTAATATCAATCAGGAGAAAAGTTATTGCAAAAATATATGTTGATCCCTAGATACTTTTGATGTGTGTATTTTTAGTTTTATCAGTATGAAGTCCTTAGAAATGTCCGAGAGAGATAAATTCTCTATTAAATACATGTTTATGCTTTAAACTAGCTGATCCGCGCAACTTCGTCTGCGTCACATGAGATAGAGTGTGAGTCAACTTTAAAAGATAGACATATACCTAAGCTATCGAGGACTTTTTAAGAGGAACAATCCCGTCATACATGATTGTTGAGTAACTTTAACCGTTTACGCAACGGAAGCTCTCAAAAGGAATACATTTTCCCTGTATTTGCAACATTTTTCATTGTTGTTCCGCTCCTATTGATTGTAGCGTGATGTTATATAATGTATAGCCTTATTAGCCTACCTCGATAAATGAGCTATCCAACACTAAAAGATGATTTTAACTCGAACCATTAGTTGCTAAAATTAGCGCATTCAACCAACCAAACAAACAAACTCTTCAGCTTTCTAATATTAGTATAGATTGAAATGAAATGAATGAAATTATTTATTCAGTAAATAGGATTTAGGTATCACTTTTACACGTCATCACATTTTAAACTTAAGCTAGATGAGGTCGACATTTCGTATCTGACTACCCTGAGAAGAAATGGCGAAACAAACTCAGGGATCAAAGTCTGTTTTAAAGCATGTTTCATGTTTTACAATGAATTAAATAATAATTAGAACATACAAAATAGGATAAATAATTATAATGTCAAATTTAAATGTCAAAAATTGTAAAAGAATTAATTAAAAAAAAGGAAATTAACAATAGAATATCGCAGATTTTTATGTCAATATTGTATAGGACTTACACAAAGCTTAGCAGAGCGAGCAGTTCAATCCCAAGCCTTTTTGTCATCTAAATAATCAATTATTTTATAGTACCCTTTCTTACATAGTTTGGTTTTAATGCAAATTTTAAATCTGTTTTCTAATGTCAATGGGAAGCTTATTGTAAAAGCGTATACATTGGCCCATGAATGAGTTGCCTATTCTGTGGAGGCGAGTGCGATGTACAGCGAGGTTGTGCTTATTCCTAGTATTCAAGCTATGAATATCGGACATTTTCTTAAAATTTGATATATTTTTATGAACATACAATAAATTTTCAAAAATGTATTGAGAAGCTACGGTCAGAATATTCATCTCTTTGAATTTCTCTCGGAGGGAATCCCTAGGACCTAGATTGTAAATGGCCCTAACAGCCCTTTTCTGTAAAACAAAGATAGCGTCGATGTCCGCACAGGCACCCCAGAGAAGAATCCCATACGACATGACGCTATGAAAATAACTGAAATAAACAATTCTGGCCGTATCAACATCAGTAACTTGTCTAATTTTCTTGACAGCGTAGGCTGCCGAACTAAGTTTTTTTGACAATGTTTCAATATGTGGACCCCACTGTAATTTTGAATCAATAGTTATTCCAAGAAAAACTGTTGACTCAACAGGATCCAACTCTATTCCATTAAGTTGAACATTTGCACATAACTGCTTCACATTAGGAGTTGAGAATTTAATCAACTTGGTCTTTTTTCCATTCAGGAGTAGATTATTAACATTGAACCAATGGACAACCTTAGATAGTGCATTGTTCACTTCGTCAAAGTTTACTAATTGAGGTTTGATTTTAAAAATGAGAGATGTGTCATCCGCGAACAATACGATCTTGTGATTATCCCTTACGTGATAAGGTAAGTCATTTATATATATTAAAAATAAGAATGGACCTAGAATTGAGCCCTGTGGAACGCCCATAGTGACCGCAGACCCTGAAGATCTCTTGCCATTAACATCAACCCTCTGAGTTCTGTTATTTAAATAAGAAGTCAGAAGGTCTAGAGCCTTGTCCCTCATACCATAATGGTATAGTTTCCTGATAAGCGTTTCATGCTGCACGCAATCGAAGGCCTTGGACAAGTCGCAGAAGACACCAAGAGCATCCTGCGACTTCTCCCAGGCCTCGAAGATGCTCTTAAGTAATTCTACGCCCGCGTCTGTAGTTGACCGACCCTTTGTGAAGCCAAACTGTTTCAAGTGAAGTAAATTATTTTTATTGAAATGTTTTAACATTTGCTTCAGAATAATTTTTTCAAAAATTTTGCTCAAAGTAGGTAATATGGAAATAGGCCGAAAGTTTGTGGGGTCGGTTGTGCTACCAGATTTGAACACCGGAATCACTGCTAATTTTCATCAAATCAGGAAATACACCGGAAGCCACACAAGAGTTAAAAATAATTGCCAGGAAAGGTGAAATAATATCAATGATTGTAGACATGGTATGTACTGCTAATCCCCAAAGATCGGCGGTTCTTTTGACATCAAGATCTTTAAAAGATTCTATAATATCCTTTGGGGTAACAGCTATAAATTTAAAAGTTTCAACACATTCTGGTACACATTCCTGCAAAATTAAGTAAGCAGAAGTAGAAGATGATGGCAGAGTTTTAGTTGTTACAATGGGGATATTAGTAAAGAAATTGTCAAACTCTGCTGCAACCTCCATGTCTGCCTTAATATCTACATCATTTATTTTTAGATGAAATTCACGGTTTCGTGCTGTGTTCCTTCTCATTTCGGAGTTTATAATATTCCAGGTTGTTTTTATTTTATTATCAGATACTTTTATTTTATTTTTAAAATAAATGGTTTTAGCTGAGAAGCAGGCTCGTCTAAAAATTTTCGAGTAGTTTTTAACATATTCTTTAAAGTTGTCATTATGGTTATATAATTTTTCATTATATAGTTCATATAACCTCCGCCTACTTTTAAAAATACCCGGTGTTGCCCAGTCACTAAATAAAACGCGATCACAAACAGACAATGTTTTGGAGGTAAACACTTTATTAAATTCTAAATTAATCAAGCTAAATAACAAAGTATATGCTCGATCTGCGTTATCGTGATATGGCAAAGCGGGAAGTTTTTCCATTAAATTACTTCTAAATAGGTCTAAACGTCTTTTGTTTACAGGGACAAAACTCACAAGTTTTTTCCGAACTCTGACTACACACATCAAAAGTATCTAGGGATCAACATATATTTTTGCAATAACTTTTCTCCTGATTGATATTAATTAAAATTTTCTTTAAGGATTCATCAAATAAAGTGTTTTCGTTTGTCACAGTAACGATAAACCAAGTCACCTTTGCATTAATAAAGAAATTTGCCATTTTCCTAATAAAGGGATTTTTGACATTTGAACCACTAACATTAAAGTTCGAAAAAAAGACTGAAACAACAGTTTTCTTTAAAATTTTATTGGGTAACTTAAACAATTAATAATCCGTGTTTCTACCGCGAACACTAACAACACAAGAACATCGGTTTGGCATACTCAAAATGAGTTCATCCAAATCACGCTGTGGAATGGCCGCCCATGTTCGTTGCAACAACAAAAAAAGGTCTTCTTGCGACTGGATACCCTCCATATTCGGCAGAGCTCTTCTCTGTAGCATATCCCATGCATGCTCAATCGGGTTCAAGTCTGGCGACTGAGCAGGCCAGGGCAGGACATTGATGTTAGCTGCGGCGAGAGTCTGTCTTACAACTCTTGCGGTGTGCGGTCGTGCATTATCATGCATTAACTGAAATAAGGGACCGATTTGCACTTGTAGAGGAACGATGACGTCTGATACAATCGTCTCAGCATAAATTTGAGCGTTGAGGTTGCCTCTGATCCAAATCAACTCAGTTCTTCCGCTGATCCAAATACCCGCCCATACCATGATGGTTCCACCACTATAAGGATGGACTTCCTGGCAGGATTTTAATCGCTGTTGGCGTCCAGGGGTTCTCCAGTGTCGTATACGTCTTGTATCCGGTCTCATACCAAAACGAGACTCATCAGAAAAGCACACGAAACGCCATTGTTCTTCTGCCCAATTTCTGTGTTCAAGAGCCCATTGATATCGAATCCTACGATTGTGCATTGCTATAGGTGGTACCCGTAGCGGTCTTCGGGAATGAAGGTTCACTTCATGCAAGCGGTTTCTGACTGTTTGGTCGCTAATTAAGTTCCCTGAAGAGTGATGAAGCCTCACGGCTAACATCATGGCGGTTATTGTTGGAGCTCTTCGAGTTAAGATTTGAATGTATCGGTCTTGTCTCCGTGTGGTGCAGCGATACCGTCCTCCATGGCGCTCAGCCACGGTACCAGTGCTTCGGTAACGTGTCCAAAGTCGACTGATAACACTCTGACTTGTATTCAGAGCTAAAGCTACAGTACGTTGCCGGGAACCAGCTTCTATCATTCCCACGGCTCTGAGCATTTCTTCCCTGCTTAAATGACGTCGCCGCTCCATAATAACGTTGGTTTTAATCAGTAGTAGGGAAACAGTAGCACTAATAATGTCTTCAATGCGTTGTATGTTTTTATAGGGAAAATATTGACAGCTTATTTTCATCTTTTACTCGAATTTGATTGAGAGTTCCTGATTCAAATTATGAAATGCACCAAAAAGGATCCATATAAATTTATAAAATCATAAATTTATTACAAAGCCACATCTCAATCTCAAGAAATCCGCATAAAAATGCTTGATCCCTAGACATTTTTGATGTGTGTATTTGACGAGGAAAAGCAACTAACTGGCCACAATGATCAGAGTCTAACTCATTTAAAATTAAATGGATCAATGGTTTTAGATTTGTAAAGATATTATCTATACAGGTAGCACTAGTGGAAGTTATTCTGGTCGGTACAGCGAAATTACTGTGCAAGTCATATGATTTAAATAATGTCAAGAATTTATTTACTGTAACCGATTTTTCAAGCAAATTAATGTTGAAATCTCCACAGACAACAACTGTTTTATTATTGTTGCATGTTTTTAATAAAATTTCCTCTTTAGGTTGCTCAAAAATATCATAAGGCGCACCTGGGGGCCTGTACACGCTCATTACAATGTACCGCTAAAGCTCAATGCAAGCTACTTCGATTACTCGCTCAACAGAGAGATCCACAATATCACTACGTTCTTTGAATTTCAAATTATTACGTGCAATTATGAGGGAGCCACCACGTATCATATTCACTCTGCTGAACGAGCTGGCAATCTGGTGGTTATTAAAGCTAAACAGAAACTGGTGAGATTTTAACCAATGTTCAGTTATGCACAAGATGTCAATACAATTGCTGTTCAAAAACAACTCCAATTCCAATTCTTTACCTTTTACACCCTGTATATTCTGATGAGCTATTTTTAGAGTATTGCTATTTAATTTCGTTTTGCAGTTTGATCGTTGTGGTAACAAACATTGGTTTAAATTATTGCTAGAGTTTAATTCTGTTGTCTCAATGTCCTTAGAAATATTGATCAAGTCTATCTCGGTATTACAGTTACTGCTAGAGGGTGACTCTATTGTCCCATGTTTTAATTTAAATGACTTGGAGAGACATCCAGCTCCTGCGCATTCACACTAAGTACATCACAGAATTGCTCAATAGAAGCAGTATTGTTACATTCAAGTAGGTAACAATTTAATTTCTCGGAAAAAATTGCATTCATCGCTAAATTATACTATATAATATAAAGCTCAATTACCACTGACTCACTGACTGACTCACTCACTCATTGCCATAATTGGTCTCCCAGACGGTGGATGGGGAGGGGGGTATATTTTGACAGATTCGTAAACAAGTAACTCTCACGAGTATGGGGAAAGTGCCAAACCTCCCCTTTCGCCCCCCTTCTCCCCCTCCCTATCGTATCTCGGAAACTAAGAGACCCGTATTTTGTTTTTTTTTAAGGATTCGTTTAGAGGAGGCTCGGAAAAGTAAAAACCAGTTTTCAAAGATGCTCCACTTTCTCCCCCCCTTTAGGCGGATCTTAGAAGTTAAGAGACTTGGAACATTTTTTTTTTCAGATTCATGTTAAGGGGCAATGCGTTAGTCAAAATCATTTTTCAAAACTCCCCCCTCTCCCCCCATCGTATCTCGGAAACTAGGACACTTAACGGCTTTTTGATTTTTACTATACTTTATTGTTACTACTACTGGAATTCGCTGCGCCCCCGCTAGGGGGCGCGGCAGGCGGTATCAGGGCTTTGCCCTCTGACCGCGGCGGCCATACCTGGGTCCGCTACTACGGACCCGTCCCTTGGTCGGACCTGTGTCCTAGACCTGTTGGGCGCATGTAACATGCGCCCATGTGTGTGACTGCTGTATGTGTCCTGTAGGCGCGCCACAGCGCTGTTACACAGCGCTGCTTTCTTCACAGTGCCCCGGCGGTCCGTCTCCGCCGGGTGAGACCCCCGGTTACCCGAGGGAGGCCCAGCGGGAGACAACCAGCGACAGAGGCACCGACTTACAGCGCGCCTACAGTGTATGTGTGATTCCCGCCCGCCCCACTAACCAGAGCTAGCCGGCAGTGGTTCGGGCTGCGGAAACGACATGTGTGTGTGGGCGGTATTGTATGTGTAACACCGCCCATGTTTGCGTTTCCTGCGGGCTCGAGAGCCGCGTCCACGCGTGTCTACGTGAGTGTAGAGAATGCATGTGTGGTTATAGCTGCGCACCCTGCCTATATTAACTTAGAACAAGTCGCGCAGCTGGGTGTGAGTGGTGTGTGTGGAGTCATATTGTGCAGGTAAGCTGCGTGTAGCGAGGAACAGCTCACCTGGGTCAATCCGGTGGTGAAGGCGGCGGAGGGGGGGCGACCATGCATTGCCGGTCGCGGACGCTCCTGAGTCATCCTTGACGGTCTATCCACTGTACAAGGAGAGTAACGCAGCTAGGCCGTCAAGGACGACCAGTTCCACGTCCTGACCCTGCCTGATGGCACCAATTAGGTCCATCAGCAGCTGGATGGCGCGGGCTGTGAACTCCTTTTGGGCTTCTGGGCCGGCGGCTGGGCCGGCATTGGCGATGCCACGCTCGGCATTGGGTTCTTGTTGTTGTAGGGCCGTGGACCGCGCTATGTCGGCGCCGGCTGTCGGCCCTACCGTCTTCTTCACCTCGGGCTGCGTTGGAGCCGCAGCCGGGGTCACAGCCCGCTCCAGGGTCGGAGGCAGGTCGCCCGGTTGTTCTCCCTCAGGTGCGGTGGGGGGCGCGGGACCCTTACCCTTGCCCCCTCGCTTCCTCTTCTTTCCCCTCCGCCGCTTCGAGGAGGGGGGAGCTTCTCCCCTGTTGGTGGGCCCGTTGGCCGCCGCCATCAGCGACTCACCTTGGGCCTCTGTGGTGGCCACGTCTGTTGGCCTCTCGGGGACCGTTGCCGGTCGGCGTGAGGCGGTAATGGCGGCGACTGTGCCCGCTCGCCTGTTTGCCCTTATCTCTGCCTGGAAAGAGGGGCACTTGATATTGTTGGCGGGATGCTCACCCCCGCAGTAGCCGCACGTAGCTGGTGCGTCACGTGGGCGGGGGCAGTCCCGGTGTGTGCCCCTCTCCGCAGCGGACACAGGCGAGCGGTCGGTGGTAATGGTGCGACGAGTGCCTCCACTTCTGGCACCGGTGGCACTGGGCGGGCCCACGTTTGCCCCGCCAGGCTTCAATCTTGACACCTCTCATGTACAAGAACACGGAGGTGTCAAATATCCTGCGTACGTCAGGCGTCCTCTTCAGTACGGCGTGAAATACGCAGCCGGGTCGTCCCTGGCTCGCCTTGATGTGGCGAACATACTCCGGCTCGTACCCCAACGCGCGGAGCTCCTCCTCGATTTCAGAAGGGGTGGTGTCCACAGGCAGCCCCCTGATGGCCACCTTGAAGCTACGCTCCGCCTGTAGCGAGTATGCAAACCAGGACGTGCCATCTTCCTTCTCTAGGTCGGTCAAGTAGCGCTGGACCACCCTATATTCAACTTCACTCTCTGGAGTGAAGCGAATTCCAGTGCCAAAAGGTTGGGCACTGGGGGGGTGGCCCAGCTTCTCCTTGAGGGCCCTGAAGTGTGAGGCCCATCCTGGCAGCTTTTCCACCACAAGCGGAGGATACCTAAGCCGCTTCTGCGGCTTCGGCTTGGGCTGGCTGGCGGCTACATTGTCCAGGTCCCGGGGGGCCGCTGACTGTGAGGGAGAGACAGTGTTAGTGACACTCACCCCTTGTTGCGTCCCCGGACTCTTCGGCATCGGTGTTGTTGAGGCAGGAGGCGTGCGACGGGTGGCCTCCGCAAAGGTAGGCGACCCTGCGGTGACCTTCCCCCCCCGCGGCGGCGCGCAGTCGCGCTGCAGCGGCGGGTCGGGGCAGTATCGCTTCGCCTCCTCCTCGGCCTCGTCCGTGCTTTGGCGACGTCGCTGAGGCCGTGATTCCGACCGGCAGTCGGAGCCATAACCCCGCGACGGCGACGGCGTTCGTCCAGGTGTGCGCCACCCCTGCACACTCGGCCCCGAGTCTTCCGACCCTGCAGACTCGAGCGACATGCTCGAGCCGGCTCGCGACGAGCATGCCGACCGTTCTGCCGGTGAGTCGCGGGCCGAGGCACGAAGGGGCGCCGGCGAAGCGGGCACCTGTGGCGCCAAGAGAGCCTGGCGCGCTTCCGGTGCCAGCCTGGGGTCCCTGCTGGAAGCCCTCGCTGCGGACGCAGCCCCGGAGGGCGCGGTCGACGCGGCAGGGCGCGCAGCCGTGGCGGCATGGGTTTGCGCGGTGGGGCGCGTAGGTGGCGCTGTGGGCGCTGAGGCGCGGCTGGCGGCTGCTGAAGAGCGCGGCAGCGCAGTGGGCGCGCGCCACGGTATCGTGGCGGCTTGTCCCTGCGGTGCGGAGTCACGCGCAGCTGCGCGCGCGGGCGCGGCGGCGCGCGTACGCGGCACGCGGACTGGTTTGGTGGCAGCAGGGGGCCCCGGGTCGTTCGTAGGGACCGGGCGGAGCGTGGACGGGCGCGCAGATGCGGCGCACGGTCGGCTCGGCGCAGGCACCGGCGCAGCGCGCGCGGACGCCGGTGACGTCGACGGGCCGCGCACACCAGCAGCTGCGCCCCGGCTCGCTCCGACCTCTTCCCTCTTCGCCCGGGCTTCAGGAGTCCTCTTGTTTTTAGTAGCGGCGGAGGTTCTCGTCTTGGTGGTCCCCTTCCTCTCCTCACTCCGAGGGGGGGGGCAGGCGGCGCCGGCTCGGGCAGCACGAAGCCGATATTCGGCATCGATGCCGTTCGTTCCAGCGCCCAGATACGAGCCTTGTATTCAGCGGCTCGAGCGTCGGGCTTCGGCATTTTTGTAGCTTCTGGCTTGGACGTGGGCTCGCGATCGCAGACAGTGCAGAGCACTGGGCAGCGACGGTGCCTCCCCCTGTGCTCGCACCAGTGCTAAGCACTTGAAGCACTTGCGCGAACACAGGGAAAGCAGAGGTGGTGGCGATCCGCGCGAGCGGAAGTTTTCGGCAAGTACCCCCAACTTGGTTCACTTTACCGAAAACTTCCTCTGGTAGCCGTGTGCAGCGCTGTAGGTAACACTCGGCTACGGACCACTGGCGATCCACTTTATTATTGAGGGGCGTTGAAATTTATATACACTCCCCACCCATCCCCAACCTCCCCTAAAATTGAAAGGGCTTTAACTTCTAACGGTTAGAGATAGCCATTAGATATTTGAACAAATGTTATAGTAGGCGTCGAAACCTGTCCGGTGGTGGTAGATCCTGAGTGGAGCGTATTGGAATAAAGGTATGACCAGCAGTGGGATGGTAGAGTATAATATTCATTCGTAGTACAATATTTTTACACGCAAGTTACAATAGTATTAGAACATAAACAAACCGTAACCAAGCTAATTCAAAATCAGTGACAAACATGGTGTGCGTTACCCCAGCCAGATGTTGTCGAAAATGGTCATTTGAATCTTATAGATAATTAGTTTTACGGCTTCTATAATTGTTGCGCACATTTTTAAATTTGTTGCGCTTATAGTTTTTTAATTATTTCACAAAAACATTTCCTGCTGGGGTAACGTGACCCCAGCCAGACCTTTTTCTTTCTAATGGGAATATTTAAATAAATACCTACTAGCTATAAAATTAGTTGAAGTAAATGTTGTGCCTTATTTTGTATTTGTTCTTTCATCGGTTGCGAAGTTATTCGAGATTTTGCTGGGGTAACGTTTTTGGTTTTGCTAGATCTTTGAAATGGTTAAGCGGATTCTTATCATATTTTGTACATGACTTCTTAGGAATTAGTTTAAATTTGTTCTGCAATAAAAAAACCAAAATAATGCATAGCTTAAAGGTTATTTCATTAAATAGAAAAACACTTCAATTGGTCCCAGCACTCTCAATAAGAAGTCTAAAGACTTACTTTAAACGTTATTTTAAAGCTTGTAACTGCCTTCAAATGTATGTGAAGTTTCATTAGTATCCTGTTAGTATTTAACAA
Organism: Xestia sexstrigata; assembly: GCA_941918905.2. Lineage (NCBI taxonomy): Eukaryota > Metazoa > Arthropoda > Insecta > Lepidoptera > Noctuidae > Xestia > Xestia sexstrigata. The sequence goes on along the minus strand of OW799201.2, from coordinate 191,373 downwards.
GTTATGATGATATTCAGTTCTTCATGAGCACGGTCTTGATGCGCGCGGTGTTATTTGGCCACTGGATTGGATATATGAACTGAATGTTATGTCAATTATTAGTTTTTTAGTTCAGTTGTATAACAGTAAAATTTCAGCGTAGTACATTGGATAATTAATGAGATAATACGATTAAAGTCATTAGGAAGTGAATGACCGTGGTAACCCGACCAAGTTTAGGTGGTTACGAAAAAGCGAAAACGCAGAACATTATACTATCTTTTGAAATGTTTAGTATAATACACCTTACAATTTCGGTACAGACGCGTACACTGTTAAATACATAATAATATCTGTACTATGAAAACATTATTATTATCTTCCAGGGCCTCAAGTCTGCTATTTTTTAAAATTCGTCATTCCAACACGATCCTATTGTCATTTTGGTAAAAGTTCGTAGTCTGGTAAATTCACAATGATCGATCACTGGCCGGTCAATGGTCTCGTAATAGAATTGTGTTCTAATGACAGTATCGTATTGCCATTATTATAAAACTCGTTGGTAGAAATGATTTTCGAAAAACTACTATTAAATTTGAACATTTATTCATGCCAGATTTCATTTATATATATTTTTACATATTATTTATTAGTGTTTTAAGCCATCTGAATTAATAAGAAGTTCGTAAATAGGAAAACACATTAAAATGTTCAACGCGGATTTTAATGTAAAACTTAATATGTTTAGCTGTCAAAGTCAAATGTGACATTACTGTTTACTGACGTATATCTGTTTTTGTTTCTAGCGGCCGGTGTTTTTTTATTGTATTTATTTTCATTTGAGTGTTCTAGTTAGATTTTTGTTAGTATATTTAAATTTTCTTTCCCCTAAGACGACCCACTGACCGAGAAGCCTATATTTATTGATTTTATACAAAATGGTGATAATTTAGCAAATTTCGGCTCTAGTTGATTATTTGGAAAACCACAAATGAAGGTCGAAGTTTATCGAAGGTAAAGATCTTGCAATTATTTGTTTTGACCATTAATGCCCCACTCTAGTATGTCGCCTGATGTAACAAAACATTTTTTTTTTATAGAAAAAGACCTACATGGTCTTTTTCTTCGGCTCTCGAAGTTGCTCAATCAAGGCTGGGCGCTATTGAAGCCAGGAACGCCGAGGCAACATTAAAACATGCTCAGGCAGGCCATCTACAACTCAGCTGCTGCATTGATCGACTGAGCTCCACCACAGAAAAAATGGTGGATCATAGAGGCCACTGTGTGCCAAAAAAGGTAATTACTAAACTAAACAATACAATAAATTAATATAACCCCTCCATCTAAGCTTATAAGCTTGTGTTAGGTTTAGGCTCAAATCAGTAGTACATTGGCCAGAATCTGACATCACGATTGTAACTCTGATACTAAGCGCTAGGTTACACAACATGCTATAAAAGAAGTTGCAACTTTTAAACACAAACTCTGCAGAATTATAATGTCATGATAAATGATTAAATGAAACAGTGTTTATAAAAAGAGTATTAATTTATTTTAAACTGTAGATACCCGTAATTACAGAAATAACAATGTTCTGTTCCCTTTGGGGGACGTCACGGGCTTGAAGCATTAAATCATATTTTGTCAATACTGTGGTCACTGTGTGTGGATCTGTAACAAAGAGTTAAATCATTTTATTAATACTTAGAGCATTTTCGTACTTCACTAGAATATCGAGGTGGGTAACATTACATACCTGCTAATTTAATTTATGCATTTCTCCACAGTCTGTCAACAAGAGCCTGCTCAGTGTGTGGCCCAGTTCAGTGCAGTGCTTCCCGTCCTTCAAGAAGATCCCGATTCACCCTTTGATGGTCCTTATAATTAGGTGCTGCATTATTATTTTCCTCCTAAATTAAAAGATAGATTAGTGATTAATGACATGACTGATATTATTTTTATTAAAAGGTAAAATTTGTGATTTGTTATTCAAATGATGATTAAAATATTGAAGATCTTTTTGATTTGTATGAACACTGATTTTGATTTGTTATTATTATTACATTCGATATTGTAACTTGTCTTTTGTTTTATGTAGTACTTATATTTACATTTCAGGTTTTTCAATTGACTTGAAAGTCAAGTTTAATATTGTTAAATAAATAAGTATTTAGGTTGTGAGAAATAAAGATTATTTGAAATGTTGATTTTTTATCATAGTATTATTTAATATTCCATCTTCAATAGAATTATTCTAAAATAGTGGAATGTAAATCACCTGTTGCAAGCCAAGTACTTCTGTATAAACTTCATCAGGTGGCAACGGTGCTCTTGCCATGTATGGAATATTGTGCAATATGTAACATGCATTCACAATCTTGCCTGCAGTTGTTGGACTATAATGTAAAGCATGCTGCAAGCAAACACCTGAAAAAAATCAATTTACTTTTCTAAGCATATAGGTAAACATAGATTAACTTTTATTTAATACTGTTCTTGACATAAACAAGAACTATTGCATCTAATCACTGTTATTGAGTGTCTAAAACAATTGCTTATAATACCTAATGCGATGGTCTTTACCTGAAACATGCTTCTTATACGCTGATGCCATGGGGAATGAGTTCTTCAATTTATTAACCCCCATAAGAGTAATTTCCAAGGCGAAACGTTTTTACAAATTCCGCCTGGGGAATATCAATAAAATGGTTCATGATCATTCTCGTCAAGCGACGGGCACGACGACGTCTTCTGCATTCTGCCCATCTTCTTTCTTTATTATCCACTGAGTTGAGTTTATTGTCCACTGCACTGAGCTAGCCAGCTCGAGAATATTTTGTTCGTAGTGAATTCACTGTCTCCATTCAATATTCCACAAACACGATCGAAATAAAAGCAATGATTGCACAATGACGTTCCAATGGTAGGTCAGTGATCAAAGGAACTGTCAAAATTTTAGCAGATTACCGCTTATGTCAGTCTTTCATTTGTCATTGTGTACGAGATTACCATTCTATACTATTTCGTTCAATGGAGTGTCAGTGATTGATCATTGGACAGTCATAGTGACGCCATTATATTAGTAGACTAGGTACCAAACTTGTCAAAATCAATAATTATGAGATCAATGACAGATCATTCTGACACTATTGTAATAGCAGACTTGAGGCCCTGGTAGGTCGGTAGTGGCGTAGTCACATTGTGAACTTATGCCTTGTTGGGACCACATCGACTCAGGATTCTGTAAGAACAGTGGGCCGTTCCACCATAGACTACTATCACTGAGTGAGTCAAGACTGAGCCCGCGTGACACTAAGTCCGCGGGATTATTTTTAGTACCTACATGCGACCATATAGCATTACTGGTAAGTTCATTTACTTCTACTACTCTATTTTGAACAAAGGTTTTCAATGAATGAGGCGACATTCGAAGCCACCCAAGGACAATGGTTGAATCTGTCCAAAAGAAAGTTTTATAAAAAGTCAACCGCAATGAATTAATAATTTTTCTATACAATCGCGCGCCAACTAAAGCCCCGCATAACTCTAGTCGCGGTATACTAGTCGGTTTTAATGGCGCGACCTTGCTTTTGGCACAGAGTAACTTAATTGTAACAGGCGAGTTATCTGAGTATGTACGCACATAAGCGCATGCGCCATATGCACATTGCGACGCGTCACTAAAAATATGTAGTTCTATATATTGTGTGTGAGAACTCATTACATGACGCGGGATGCGCAATGACTGTAAACATTGTAACGTACTGACAAACTTTTCCCAATGTAACATTACATCACTTGGAACTGGATCGTCCCAATTTATTTTACACAACCATAACTTTTGCATAACAATTTTTGCTATTATTATTGCCGGCGCTAACATACCCAACGGGTCATACACCTGTGCTATCACTGACAACATGGTACGCTTGGTTAACGGGTTCGCAATATCAATTACCCGTGTTGTGTAGTGTAATTCATCATTTTTATTAAACCATCCCATACCTAAAGTTTTATTTTGACACTGATCTCCTAATGCCAATCGTTTTGATATGTCATGGGCAGTAATATCCAAATTAAATATCCATTTACGTAATGGAAGACACGCCGATTTTAAAGTATTAGTTACCTTATCGCACATATCTAATAAACTATGTAAATCATCGTTTCCTATTAACACGTCATCTACGTAAAAGTCATCCTTAATCACTGTAGATACCTGCTCATCCTCACATTCACGCGCGAGTTGGTTCAGGCACCTCATGCTCAGATAAGGCGCTGATGCCGTGCCGTACGTCACGGTGTTAAGACGATATATACCTATGGGATCCGATGGATTTTTACGCCATAGAATTAATTGCAACTCCCGCTGATCTGGTTGTATTAAAATCTGTCGATACATTTTCTCCACATCGGCACATGCTACGTGTTTATACTGCCTAAAGCGTAATAATATGGAGAAAATGTCGTTTTGAAGCGGCGGCCCAACATACTGTATACTGTTCAACGACTTGCCTGTAGATGTCGCTGCGCTAGCATCGAACACAGTGCGCAACTTAGTAGTGCTACTATTTTCATTCATAACACCGTGATGCGGTAAGAAATAGTGCGGTGACCCGTATGTATCTATGCGACTCATGTGACCAAGACTTTCATAATCGTCCATGAACTTTATATATTTTTCCCTAAATTCGGGCAAACGATTAAATTTCCGTTCTAGTGCCAACAAACGTTTCTCAGCGCAGTTATAGCTTTCTCCTAGCACCGAAGGCGATTCTTTAAGAGGGATACGCACAGAGAATTTACCTTCTTGAGTACGTGTTGTTGTTTCCATAAAAATATTTTCACACCTTTTCTCGTCGGCACTGAGGATATTCCCAACGTTGGGAACTTTAAAGTTCCCAAAATAGTTTTAATTGCTCATCTAGGATTTGTGTGTAATAGCACTGAACCTGAGTAACGCGCAGGCCGTTATTGTGATTGTACAAGGGTCCAGACATTATCCACCCTAGCTTCGTGTTTTGCAAATAGGGCCCATTTTTCAACCTAATTTTACCGTTAATTAACAAATCCCAAAATTGCTCCGCGCCTATCAGTATATCTATTTCCGACGGCGAATAAAAGCTCGGGTCAGCTAGTTGAATATTGTCTGGGATAATAGTGTTATCAATATTTATATTAAAAGCCGGTAACCTATTGGTAATGCACGGCAATACTAAGCAATTAATGTTAGTTTGATAATTTTTAACCTTTGAACGTATCAATATGTTACAAGTGTGGGTAGACTTTGCGATGGAATGACCCACACCGTTTATTTGGCAAGTGGACTGTATTAAAGGTGCGTTTAACTTATCGCACAAAGATTTCGTGATGAAACACTGTTGGCTACCGTTATCAAGGAGCACGCGTGCAGTGTGATACTCGTTGTTATTATCTGCAATATCTACTAGCGCAGTGGACAGCAGGACTGTCGGTAACACGGAATACATTTCTTTAATACCCGAATCAGCTGACGCATGTAACGAGGTGACGTTAGTGGTTACTGGCTGCGACTGTGTATTACTCGCACCTACCACGTTTTCACCACAATCTATATGAATTAAACATAATAAACTATTATGTTTTTCCCGATGACAAAGCCTACACGGACCGAACTTGCAGTCCTGGACCGTATGGCCTGACCGTAAACAATTCTTGCAAATTTGTGTTATGTTAACTAAGTTAACCCTCTCTTGAATTGGTAAATTAATAAACTTAGAACACGTATACAGTGAATGATTACCTTTGCACATCACACATACGCGCGGACCGCGCTTAGTTGTTTTCGAGTTGTTATTATTATCTCCAGTAGCGACGTAACTTTGAGTCGATTGTTTTTTGTTTTGATTGTGCTCACTACTTTTACTGTCGTGTGAATGTTTACTGTGGTTTACCTTAATCATATCTAACATATCCGCCCTGTCCTTGAGAAACTTAAGTAAGTCATCTAACTTCACGAATGGCGGCTTGGTATTAGCTTTATAAAGTGTACCTTGAAACTGTTCCCATTCACGTTCGGTACAGGGATCTAACTTCGAAACAATCAAATAAATAACTAACGTGTCCCACGCATGCGTTTGTTCCCCCAGTGAGGCAAGCGCACGTAGGTTTCTTAACACTGTGTCTATAAGTTTCCTTAATTGTGAAGCCGATTCTTTATGTAAAGAAGGAATCGTATGAAGGGATCTGACGTGGTTATGTTGCAGTAACCGTAAATTATTGTAACGATTCTCGAGCAGCTCCCATGCGTGAGAGTAATTGTTGGCCGTAAATTCCAGTGCACTAATAACTTGCGACGCACTATTTGTTAATGACGATCGTAAATAGTGGAATTTTTGTATACAATCTAAATCCTCACGCTCATGGATCATACTACAGTAAGAATTTTTAAACTCTAACCAGCAATCGTACGAGCCGTCAAAGGTAGGTACCTATTTTTATGTCCGGTAACTTTACACATTGTATCTTAGATTTATTGAGATTAATATTATTTTCAGGTACCTCTTTCTGCAGCAAGAGCTTGGCGGAAGCTACAACCCTATAGTACTGATCTTCAAAACGATCTCGGTCTTCCAGTTGTTTTGGAAGATCGAGTTCATCTGTGTTTTCCTCAATAAAATTTTGTAACTCGGTGTAATTATGTAACAAACTAGAACTGTTTTCTACGCGTAACTTTATCTCTAATAATTGTTGTTCGTTTAACGGGCACACACATCGTTTAATGTAATTTTCCAAAATAGTTAACCGACCTTTGATCACGGCTCTTTTCTTAACGAATTCCGACATCTTAGCTTCACTCATTTTAAGGTAAAATAGGAACACAAGAGTACTCACTGTAATCCTTCCTGTATGATACGGACTCGCGACCCGTACCGCCCGCGCAGACCCGCGAGATTAGGTATAACTCACGGCGACGGGTTATGACGTCACCGGCCGGGCACCGCCGCTCAACAACTACGAACACAGCACAAATATTAACACAAAACGAAAGATAGGATGGGAAATGGATAGGAAACTCGACACCTGCCACTCCTCTTATGTCCTCTTGAATCTTCAGTCTTGATATGTAGCTATCACGACGAGTTCATACAATGGCGCCGGGTGAACTTCTTGAGTAAATTCGTATACATTCGTATATTCGTAAATATGTATTCGACGAATACTTGAAGATTTATAGATTCACCACAGACAGAACTGGAACTCTTCTTAGTTCAGTTTAATTTGGCTCGGAGGGACCATTATGCTAAGGCTTCATAGATAGGATTTTTGAAATGAAAATCTTGAGGTCATTCCTTCGATCCGTTTACTCCCAAGTAAAAAATGTACAGATTAAATATTAATATTAGGAAAAAAAAACACAGATAATAAACAGGTTTGGAACACGAAAGGTGATGCGTTTTTTAGACTTTCTGTGGCACTGACGTTGTCTATATTGACCGATCGGCGAGTTGTTGCAATGATTTGATAGATGGCGTTAGGTGTAGTAAACATATAGCTTGTTCGTAAGTCAGGCGATTGTTTGAACTTGCGTTCCAAGGCCATCAGTCGACGTTGAGCAGCAACGCGAGAACTACCCAGTGCACTCGGGTCTTTAGAAAAAGGTAAAGCGACAGAATACCGCCCATCATCAGCGCGACTGATCGACGATGCAAACACGTTCTCACATTCAGTCTCTTCTGGACTTAAAAATCGCATATTAGGTATTTCTTCCAGTTGCCAGAATTTTTGAACTAAATCATTAAGTGCGAGTGCAGAAAAAGAAGTTTTATTAATTTTATTTTGAGACTCATAACAGGGATAGTCACCCATCAACACGAAACCGAACGCAGTCAATAAAGCGGGGGGCGCGTTAGTGCCCGACTCAACTTTGTTACTTAAGTAAATGTACGGAAACAATTGCGCAACTAGTACGACATCCACGTTCCCGGGAATATTCCACGTCAAATCCGCAAGGGGCAATCCCTCTAAGTAGCCGACATCACCCTTGGTTAAATAGTGAGTAGGCAGCTGATCCGTAATACCGGCAACGAGAAGTGCATGTATCGTGTATTTATTATTTGGGTATACGCGAGACTCAATATCCAAATTAACGTACCTCAATATCGGCTGTGAGACGCAGAGCCAATTCCCTTAACAAAAGAATTACTCAAGGGAATTATAACTAAGTTAAGCGCCTTGCAACAATCAACGGTTATCAAGTTATTTTGAGAGCCATTATCAATAAGGCAACGTATTATTATTTTATTACCATTCTTAAATTTCGCGTAAACTTGCGCGGTTGACAATAAAATAGAAGAATTAGGTCTAACTTCAGCACTTAATGACAGCGAGGGAATACCTGAGGAAACATCAACACTATGATTCGAGTTATCAATACGCAACGCAGCCGTGGTAGGTGCGCTGTTATCAGCTGAGCAATTTTTCATAACGCGCGAGTCTATGTTTATGTCGCACTGTACGGACGACGCGCGCGACGGAACCACAGGTGATGTCAATGACTCTTGACCGGTAGGGAATTGAGACACTTGAACGTAATTATTTGATCTAATACCTATTATGATCTTTTTTATCATCAAAGTGTAAGTAAGTGTTATATGATAGGGTGTGTGGCAGAGTCATATTAAAATAGTATTATGATTGAAAAGACTTTAATAGGCTTCCTAAATACAATGTGTAGTGTGTCGACATTATTGTACAGACAGACTAAGATGATCTATATTTTATAGTGTGACCAGCTTATACAGTGTTGCCACTTGTATACTGTAAGATGTGTTTTATATATAATTGAAACACTTCTCAGTCGTTCTAGTTATTATTTATTAGTTTTTACAATTTCAGGTGAGACTTACATAAATATACGTTGCAAGCTAATCCGCGCTCCCGTGCCCGCCTACCATAGATTAACAACCTACTACATATTAGTGTTGCTACATAATAATAATCCTCTCACATCCCTTTTCTTTTCTTAAAAATAATTAATCATCACAATATTCATGCAAATAATTTGGTTTCTTAACAATTCGACCACTTCTAGTTTTTCTATTTTCTACAACAATATTGTCAAAATTAAATGTAACAGTCTTCTTGGTTTTACTATCTATTATGTCATTATTAGTTCCAAGATCAGTCTGTTCTTCAGAACAATCTACAAAATTATCCACATCACAATTAACATATTCGAAATTTAAATTATCATTATTTTCCACAATGTCATCTACATTATCTTTGCTACAATTACTATAGTCTATATCTCTAAAAGCTAAATTGTCAACACAGTCATCATCAGTTACATTATTATTAAATCTTTCATTTAGAGTATCATTTTGTATTATACATTCTAGATCCTCATCATCATAATCATATGTATTTTTTACTTTAAATTTTCTATATTTTGAACCTTTAAATATATTATATCTGTTTCTCAGAACTTTCTGCCCATTTTCCAATAATACTACATAGGATCTATCTTTATCCCCTTCTTTTACAATTTGACCTGGAATTAACTTATTCTTGTTTCTATCTCTAATATAAACATTTTGTCCATTATAGAATAGCATTCCTTTACCCTTAACCTTCCTATCATGATACATTTTATAACTGTTATTTTTCTTTTGTACATAGTTTTTTATTTTCTTATACTTTGTTTCATAACCATGTCTATTCACAGGTAACAAAGAAGCTACTTGTCTACCAATCATCATCTCATTTGGCGACTTTAACTCATTATCAATAGGCATATTCCTGTATTCTAACATAGCTAAATCTATATTCTTATTTTCCAATAAACATTTTTTTAACATTTTTTTAACTGTTTGAATGTGACGCTCAACCATCCCATTAGACCTAGCGTAATAAGGCGTTGATGTCTTATGTTTAAACCCAAATTGCTGACAGAAATCTACAAATACAGAACTTCTATATTGAGCTCCATCATCTGTATATAATAATTCAGGGATTCCCCATCTAGAGAATGATGTTTGTAAAGCTTTTATGTGCTCCTCAGCTGATTGGTTTTTTAGTTCACATAACTCTATATACTTAGTAAGATAATCTACTATTAATAAAAAGATTTTATTATTAAAGAAAAACATATCAGCTCCTATTGTACTCCATGGTTTATCAGGAACTTCTCTTAATTTTAATGGCTCATAACTATGACTTTTTTGATACTGTAAACAGATGTCACAATTTTTAATCATGTCTTCTATTTCTTTATACATATGTGGCCAATATAACAATCCTTTTATTCTATTTTTACACTTTTCATAACCCATATGATTGTAATGAATTTGCTTTAACATGTCACAACGTAATGATTTTGGTACTAACAGAGCTGCATCCTTGAATATTAAACCATTAGCTACATATAAGCTTTCTTTAATAGAATGATAAAACTTCAATTGAAATGGTATATCTGAATATTTAGGCCACTCATTTTGAATATAATTAATAAGCAATCAAAATCAAAATCAAAGCATTTATTTCAAGTAGGCCAGTTACAGGCACTTTTGAATTGTCGAAACAAAGTTAAATGTAGCTACAGTCCCAGTCACAAGACATAAAAACTGTGAAAGTACTGTAGTTGCCCATTCCCTAGCGTAGATCTCTATGGAGAAGAACGGGCAAGAAACTCCATGGACACTCTTTTAAATCAAAATATTGTTACAAAATCTTGGTTACATCATTCATGTTGAGATGGTATATTATGTGAGAACAATGTAGCAAGATGTGCACGTTAAAAGTGTCCATAGTAAAAACAAAAAATACAATTCAAAAATAAACATACAAATAAGCCATGGCAACTAAGAGTTGACCAGTCACAACTGACAGCGCCCGTTCACGAACATGACGCAATATCAAGTTTTCATCTTTAGCTGTTTCTTCTTGAAATATTTTTAATTTTTTTTCACTAATATTTAAATTTTCTATAATCATACAGACATGCATTTCTATCTTTTCATTGATATCCTGATTACATATGTTATCTTGTACATATGCCCTAGATAATGCGTCAGCCACTAAGAGCTCTTTACCAGGTTTATATTTAATATCTAAGTCATAACCTTGTATGCGCATTCTTAATTTCTGCAATCGTAAAGGAGTTTCATTCATTGATTTTTTAAATATCTGTTCAAGCGGTTTATGATCAGTTTCTACAGTAATTTGTTTGCCATATATGTATTGATGGAATTTTTCACATGCATACACAATTGCTAATAATTCCTTCTCAATTTGTGCCCATGATTTCTGCGAATCAGTTAGTGCTTTAGATGCATAAGCTACTGGTTTATTATGTTGTAATAAAACTGCTCCTAACCCGGTACTACTACTGTCAACCGACAGTGTAATAGGACTATTCATCTCAAAAAAAATTAAAACTGGTTCTGTAGTTAAGATTTGCTTCAATTTATTGAAATCTTCCTTTTGTTTTTCACCCCAAACAAATACAGAATCTTTTTTCACTAATTCTCTCAATGAATTTGTAATATCTGATAAGTTAGGTATAAATTTAGATACATAAGTTATGATTCCTAGAAACGTTTGTAACTCTTTTTTACTTGTGGGCTCTTTCATATTAACAATAGCTCTAACTTTCTCTGTATCCGGTCTAATACCTGTGCTACTCAATATATGGCCTACATATTTGACCTCAGTTACACCAAACTGACACTTATCTTTGTTGAATCTTACTCCTGCTTGTTTAGCCCTGTTCAAGACTTGTTTTAATCTCTTATCATGGGATTCTTTGGATTCTCCCCATATTAATAATTCATCAACATATTGTTCTACTCCCTTAATGTCACAAAATATGTCATGAAAACATTTACTAAAAACTTCAGGTGCTGAGTTTAAACCAAAGGGTAATCTTTTATAACAATACCTCCCATATTCACCAGCATTAAATGTTGTATACAATTGACTTTTTTCTGATAATTTTATCATGTAAAATCCTTTAGAGGCGTCTAGCACCGAAAAATACTTAGCCTCAGGCATTCTAGCAACTAATTCCTCAAAAGTGCTCATTTTATATCTTTCTCTGATTATACATTTGTTCAAATTCTGTGGATCTAAACAAAGTCTGATAGAACCATCGTTTTTCTTCGCTACAACCATAGAATTAACCCATTCAGTAGGCTCATTTACTTTTCTAATGACACCTAACCTCACTAATTTATCCAATTCACTTTTAATTTGATTTTGTAATTTAAATGGAATTTTTCTAGGTCTTTCTACAATAGGTATACAATTTTCCTTTAATTTAATATCATATTCATATTTTAACTCACCTAATCCAGTGAATAATTCATTATATTCTGACACAATGTCACTTTTATTTACCAAACTCACCTTATTAATAATACCAAGCTTTACTGCAGTTGAATAACTTAAAATACTGGGTGTGTCTAAATTCACTACAAAGAGTTTACATATACAGTCACTGTTGTTGTACTACTCTGTCAAGAAAGTACCGGGAAAAGATCAATAATACACGAAATGTCTGTTATTCATCCAAATTTATTTTATCACCTTCAAAGTATGCTCCTTTAGAAACGATACACTTGCGCCAACGAATAATCCATTCATCAAAACATTTTTTAAACGCTGCTTCCGGAATTGAGTTCAGTTCTCGCCGCGAATTCTCCTTTATGTCTTCTATCGATTGAAAACGGGTGCCACGAAGTGGTAATTTGAGTTTAGGAAAAAGAAAAAAGTCAGCAGGAGCCATATCTGGTGAATATGGTGGTTGCTGGATGGTATTTGTTGAGTGTTTGGTCAAAAATTCGTTCACAATGATAGCCTTGTGCGAAGGCGCATTGTCGTGGTGCAAAATCCAAGAATTTTCTTTCCACAAATCTGGCCTTTTTCGTCGAATTTGCTCTCTTAAACGCCGCATAACGCTCAAATAATATTCTTTATTTACCGTTAGACCTTCCGGTAAGAATTCAGTGCACAACACCGCGATAGTCAAAGAAAACAGTCAACATGACTTTGACTTTTGATCGACTTTGGCGTGGTTTTTTCGGTTTCGGTTCAGTTGGAAGGCGCCACTCCGAAGCTTGTTGACTAGTTTGCATGTCAAACTCGTAAACCCACGTCTCGTCACCAGTAACAATGCGTTTCATGAATGTTGGGTCCGAACTGACTCGTTCTAGCATGTCCTCAACGACTTTCATGCGATTGAGTTTTTGGAGAAAATTCAGATCTTTTGGGACTAGCCGAGCAGCAACATGTTTCATACCCAAATGATTAGTTAAAATGGTACGGATCGACTCGTGAGATACAGAAAGTTCGGCGGCTATCTCTCTCAGAGTTGAATGGGGATTTTCAGTCACTATTTTCTTCACTTTTGCGATGTTAACTTCAGTTGCAGACGTTGACGGCCTACCAGAGCGAGGCAAATCTTCCATCACATCTCGACCGCTTTTGAACGCTTTGAACCACTCATAAGCACGAGTTTTTGATAAAGTCGATTCACCGTAAGCCTTCTGTAACATTTTCAGTGACTCCGAACACGAAATTCCATTGGCGATGCAAAATTTAAGACAAACTCTTTGTTCGATATTTTTGTCCATTATGAAATTCGCAATACACACTATATATGATATTACTTAAACCAGCACTGTATTTAATATAAATAACAGATGCAACTCAAACTCCGCGCCAAAATGGAAAACAGTTGTGCCCATCTAACAACTACAAAAAAACAAAAAAATGAATTTGGAACCATAAACAAATCATCCATTCCCGATACTTTTTTGACTGAATGTATCTTAATTTTGCATCACAAGTTCCAAGTATTTTGATGTCAGATCCATCAAAGTTTGTCAATCTTATATTTCTACAAGTATTTAATTGCAATTTAAATTGATTAATTGTATTTCTATTTATGATATCCACTTGAGAACCTGTATCAATTTTAAATTTGACATATTCATTATTTATTTGGATATTTATATACCACTCCTTGTTTACGGAGTTGACTGCATAAACTGTGTCTATTCTAAACTGTTCTACATTTTCACTATTGACTACTGAACATTTATAAGTACAACACGAAGCAAAATGGTTAAATTTATTACATTTTACACATTTTTTACCATATGCTGGGCATTTAGCATAACCATGAAACTTATTGCATTTTCCACATGGCTTTGATGTATTAGCATCTTTTTTGAAGTGCTCACCTGACCTTTCTTGATAATAAGATTGTCTGCTACTGGACGTTCCTCTCGCACCATACCTTGCTTGACCTGGAGTTCTGCTCCGACCCCTGGCTTTCGGCTCTCTGTTACTTGATGATGGTCGTCTGCACGTTCCTTTATTTACTGCAGCTACTTCATTTGACTGCTCGCTGTTTAGAGTTTTTATTTGACTTTGAGCCACTTGTGCGGCTTTACATATACTCATGCACTTGTCAAGAGTCAAATCCGGTATTCTTAGTAATTTTTCTCTAATATTACCATCCGTAATTCCCAGTACTATTTGATCTTTTATAAGACTATCCTTCAGGTTTCCAAAATTACAATCCAAACTAAGAGATTTTAGTGCTGTATGATATTCTTCGTATTGTTCGTCTGTTTTTTGTTTTCTTGAGAAGAATAGGTATCTGTTATACGTTTCATTTGTGGGTGGACTACAGTGTTTTTCCAGACGTATGAGTACCTCATTGAATGATATGCTCGCTTTGTCCTTGAAGCTATTAAATATTAGCAGACCCTCTTCACCGATGCAGTGTAATAATAGAGCTTTTTTTTGTTCATCATTTAGACGTGTATCTGCTCCACTGGCGAGAAAATATAGGTCAAACCTTTGTTTCCAGTTCTCGAAACTTCTTTTTTTCGATTTCGATCCGACAAAAGATAATGGCGGCGGCGGTTGTAGTTGCTCCATCTCTCACTTCATTTTACTTTGTTCCGCGTCGACTTATAACTGTCGTCGTCCTCAGCGCCATGTAAGATGTGTTTTATATATAATTGAAACACTTCTCAGTCGTTCTAGTTATTATTTATTAGTTTTTACAATTTCAGGTGAGACTTACATAAATATACGTTGCAAGCTAATCCGCGCTCCCGTGCGTTGCTACATAATAATAATCCTCTCACATATACTTATTATTATTATGACATCTCCCCTCTTTTAAATTAAATGGAAAACTTACACAAGTTACATCTAAGATAAGAAGTACATTACTACAACAAAACACTTACACAAGATACTTATACAAACAAAATACCAAAAGAGATGCTCATGACACATCATTACAAATTTAGCCTCTTTGGCCTTTTGACAACTCTACCAGATCTGGTTTTGAATTCACCAGTATTATTCTCATCATTCATCTCTGCTAGTGCTTCTGCCCCTGTTGTAACCTTTTCCTTTGTTATGGTTGTATACTGCTCCAAGAACGTTTTCCTCGTTTGATATTTCGTTCGTCTGTATTGTGGAATGCTTTATAGCCTGGGCCAATTGCATGACTTCATCAAGGGTGGTCTTGTTTTCTTGGATTAGACGTTTTTTAATTTCAATGTTGTCTGCATTTAATCCACAATAAAATCTGCTTCTTTTACTAGACTTTCTCTCAGTTTATCAAACTGACAGTTTAGACTTAAGTTTTGTAACACGGTAATGTAATCATTAATTGATTCATTATTTTGCTGTTGTCTTGTAAAAAATTTATGGCGTTCATATGTGAGGTTTAATTTAGGCGTGAAATATTCCTCGAATTTCGTTAATAATGCCGAATATCCAATTGTGTCAATATCCAAATCAAAAGAGTTAAAAATTTCGAGGCCCATGTTGCCTAAATAATGTAGCAAGATGGCTACTTTTCGTTTGTCACCTTCATTTTCAAGCCCAGTAGCTCGTATATAAATTTTGAACTGGCTCATCCACCTTTTCCATTCTTGCGCCTTATTACTTGCATTGTAATTAAATTCTGGTATTGACCCTCTGACTTGAATAGTTTGAGCATTTTGACTACGAGACGACGACGCTACTGGCAACGGGTCCGGCATTTTTTTAATTTATTTTGCTTTTTCTTGCACACTCACTGAATAGACTAGTAAATTGACTCACTGAACTTCTGACACCATGTTATATGATAGGATGTGTGGCAGAGTCATATTAAAATAGTATTATGATTGAAAAGACTTTAATAGGCTTCCTAAATACAATGTGTAGTGTGTCGACATTATTGTACAGACAGACTAAGATGATCTATATTTTATAGTGTGACCAGCTTATACAGTGGTGCCACTTGTATACTTATTATTATTATGACAGTAGATAAGTGTGATGTTTTTTCTTGCATGCATCGCAAACATGCGTAGATTTACAAGACGTAACTGTGTGTGACCCACTTAAACAATTAACACAACCATGTTTTGATTTAATGAAATCAAATCGCGCTCGCGGAGAACTCAAGTTCTTGAACTGAGAACAAGCGTAAATTAAATGATCGGTTTTGTTACAAAATTCGCACGATTTCGTCGGCGAAGTAGTAGGCATACTCTCATTACTCGCGACGAACGACTTGTAGGTATGAGGACGGGACGACTGATTAATGGACGGCTTACTTGCGCTCGCGCCAGTGTTCGATGTCCGCGTCGAGTTATTGTTTGAACGTTTCAATATTTTTGCTTGATCTTGTACGAAAGACACCAAGTCATTATAAGACGGAATTTCTTTATTACGAAACGCTAACTCAAACGCTTGTACTGTTTGTGAATCGATTTTCCTAAGTGCGCAATGAGATAAGATGAAATCGGACAAATCCTCGATACCTAATTGTTTCAATGCCGCCACGGAGGTGGTATACATACCAATAAATGTATCAAGACTATTAGACGTGTTTACGCAACCCTTAGAGTCAAGAATATTATTTAAGTAATGTGTGTCTAATGCACGTTTATCTTGAAACTTTTTTACTAAACTTTCCCAGAAAATATTATAGGCTTCACCCGTAGGCACAATGCCTGCCGTGACCCTGAGTGCGTCGTGCGTAAGTTTACCTACTAAGTAAATACTGTACGCGCTGCCAGTCAGTCAGCTGGCTGTTGTTATGAATGTTAGATTTAAAACTTTCGTAAAACTTGGGCCAATTTTGTGTTTTGCCATCAAAACTTGGCAATTCTATTGGTGGCAACTTAATAGTGCATGTGACATTAGAATTAGACGATTCATTTCGCGAGGATGATTCATGTGATCGCAACGCCTGAATAATATTATTTCGGGTGTGCTTTACTCGAAGGTATAGATCATCAAACGCATCTAAAGGCTTGTAATCTGGCTTAAACGTCAAATCAAGTGATAACTGGAGACCATTTAAATCATCTAACAACGTTTCGAACTGACTACGCATCTCATCAATTGGTTCAGACTTAGCTATGAAAGTTTCATTACTTCTTGACGCGTAATTAGAAATGTTTTTTGAAAGATCAAATAAATCATTTATCCGCGAAAAAAGTCGTTCTTTTTTAGCCGTCAAAAGGACGAACTGTTTATCAACCGAACTAGACGTATTGTCTTTATCCGTAGGCATTTTAAAGCAAGAATTCACAATGAATTTAAGAAAAAAAAAATTAAATTATAATTACGTGAAATTATTATTGACGTAAATATATGTGGAATTTGCAAATGGCGTAACCGGCGCACAATGGCGGTACTCTGTAGGTACTTCGAGAACTTTACCAAAAATTACGTAAATCTGCGAACATCCAAGTATTTATATGGAAAATAATACTTGTAATAAGTATTTTCAATGAAAATATAATATGCTAGTGTACAATATCCGAGCTAGAAGGACCAATAAAAATGGTGAGGCGGCGTGTAAATAGCCGACAACACGCGGGGAGCTCAATTAAGAAAAAGTTATGGTTTGAGACTATTGTTAGATTCCTATGAAACCCACCCCGTGAACTGAAAAATATGAAATGGTTTCGACGTCAGCACTAAAAACTATTGGCCCACTCACCTTCAGACCAGCTCAGGGACGCCTCACCAGCAACTGTCCGCAGCTCACCCCGTGAAGCACTTTCACGAAACAGATTGTCAAATCACTGCTGGGTATTTACTACGAGTTTCTTGACACCTTTAGTTGTCCATCACGGTGAAAAAAAGTATTTCTCTTCAAAATTGCACGAGAAGCACCGACCGAGATTTCGAAAAAAGTCAAAGTCAGGAATGTTCTTATTGGTCGGCGCTCGGTGAGCGGTAGCCAAAACTATGGCGCTAGTGTCGCCAGGTTCGGCGAATCCCAGCGCGCGATCGTTATGGCGCGCGAACCAAATAGCCTCAGATACTAACTTATAGAAACCATTTGAAATGAATTAATTATTGCCAAAGAAATGACCTAATACTTAGGTTTAACAGAAATAAATGTTAAAAAATCAATTTGGGTCACTTAAGGTGCCCAACCACTTATACTTATTCTAAATGTCATGTCAAGGTCAATGATCTGCAAATTATTTCATCATCTTTTTCTTTCACATCATTTTAGCTATTCTTTCAACCATTGTACTCAAACCTTGCTACATTAATGTTTATATACGTAAATATTAATTTAAAAGTGCTTCACACCCTTTTTCTCTTTTCTTTTTATATCTGTAAACTCCGCTTCTGAAGGTGATCTCTACACACATTCGCCCTAAGCGCAATAGTACCCATCCCTACGCTTACGCTTACGCTGCCGTGGTCACCGTCAGGAGAGGATAAGCAGAGAACCCCATATATATATTCTGGACGTGGATTCCAGGGACCAAAGTTCGGGTTTTCTTTGACCGGGTTTAACCCGTGTGTGCCGTTGCCGCGTCACCTGGTGGCGACACTCGCAACCGACGAGTCGCCTTCACCGGCATCCGACGAAGCCTCTACGGGCATCGGGCATCCGGCACCACTACCGCCTACCCTGCGGGTCCTGCATCCTGCTCCTCGGCTCCAGCATATCCATTCAGCTACGCGCAAGCCAGGGCAGTACTTTACGCGCCTACCTCCATAGACAGAAAATTTATGACGAGCGTTTTGTAATTCCACGACATAAATTATTTTTTTATTGAAAGTGTTGGTGAGTTTTGTTATAACCTATTAGGGTTCCATATTACCACGCTTCAAGGTGATTATCTTTTAATAGAAAATGAGGAGAGAAATCAACTAGATCCAAAGTTCAAAGGACCATTTAAAGTTATACATAGAGGTTTTAGATGGAGATAGGTATGTGCTAGTCACTTACGTCTAATAGAACTTACAAATACCCACATGATAGGATTGCGGGAAATAACAGCTCCCGAACATGCGAAATAAAACTCTTGTGATCCTTAAAGGTAATGCAATTTTTAATCCGTCCGTTAAGTGTCAATAAAACATCTGTCACCGACCCTAGGGATGTATCATCTCTGTAGTGATGTTATGCGTTGAACACGAAGGAGGGCGATGTGAGCATCGCCACACCACCCCCCTACGGGAGACAAAAAAAAGGCTAAAATAACTAACAATAAAGCACAATAACACAATTATAACACAAAAATACAATTAGGTATAATACAATTAGAGCACAACAATACAATGAAACAAGAAACTAATCAAAATTCTTAAATCTAACGCGCCTACCCGAGCGTGTGGTATAGGACTGCTTTACTGGCAAAAGAACCAGTCCTGACTGTTTCGAGATTGAGGGCTCGGGCGACAGGAGGTGGTGGCCGCCGTCGCTAGGTCCGGTGGGTGTCCTGCTGAGCAGGTCAGGGCAGGCGCCCTACGTCCGGACCTCACGGGTATGCATACCGTTACGGTATGCTGCCCCGTGACGGCGGCCAAAACGATAGTGGAGGGCCGAAGGCTATTGGTGGGCTGGGTCTCAGCACAGGTAAAGCTGCTGGAGCCCAGACCTCTGAGGTGTTATCGCTGTTACGTGGGGCACCACGTGTCAGTACAATGCGCCTCGGAGGTTGATCGCAGCGGCCTCTGCTTCCGCTGCAGTCAGCCCGGTCACGTGTCCGCGGCTTGCTGTGCCACGCCGCACTGCGGTGCCTGTGCGGCGGCTGGCAAGCCGGCCGATCACCGGGCTGGGAGCAAGGCCTGCGCCCCGCCCACCAAGGCCACCAGAGGCAAGGGAAGGCCCTCCGCCGCCACCGCCACCACCGTCGCCACCGCCGCCAAGAACTTGGCTTGGGGTTCTCGTTGCACAGATGTGCGGGGAAGGATGGTGGAGGACTGGGCTCTGGAGAAGGGCCTGGTCGTCCTTAATCGGGGTTCTGTCCCCACGTGCGTGCGGATGCGGGGTGAGTCGGTGGTGGACATTTCGTTCGCTAGCCCCGCTCTGTCGCCACGTGTCGTTGACTGGCGTGTCATGGAGGGGGTGGAGACATATTCCGACCACCGGTATATCCGGTTCGACGTCTCCACCCAGACCTCAAGCGCGCCGGTCCAACAGGCCCCGAGTGGTCCGCGCTGGGCGCTGAAGCAGCTGGACCGGGAGCTCCTCCTGGAAGCCTCGATCGTGCAGGCCTGGGTGACATCACCAGACAGGCCTGCCGACATTAACAATGAGGCAGGGTGGTTCCAGGAGGCCATGTCCGACATATGTGACGTGGCAATGCCCCGAGTCCGGCCAGGAAGCGCCCGGCGTCAGGTGTACTGGTGGTCGCGAGAGCTGACGTCTCTGCGTGAAGCGTGCGTGGCTGCGCGGCACCTGTACGCCAGGCATCGCAGGCTCCGCATCCGCCCACCGGATGCGGCAGCCATTGAGGCGGAGCTATATGAGGGGTACAGAGCGGCGAAGACCGCCCTCCGCGAAGCTGTCCTGCGGGCCAGGGATCAGGCCCGCGAGGAATTGCTGGGGACTCTCGACAGAGATCCGTGGGGGCGCCCTTACAAGATGGTGCGGGATAAACTCCGCACCTGGGCCCCCCCACTGACGCAGAGTCTCCGGCCTGAGCTCGTGGAGGACGTAGTGAGCACTCTGTTCCCTACGCGGGGGGAACATCCCCCCCCGCCTATGGCTCCGCCGCCTGTGGTGCTGGAAGCGGATCACCAGGACGACGACGACGACACTCCGGTAGTGACTGGGGTAGACCTGAGAGTGGCGGTACGCAGGCTCAGTGCCAAAAATACCGCCCCAGGACCCGACGGCTTGCCTGGCAAAGCCTGGGTCCTGGCCTCGGAGGCTCTCGGGCCCCGACTGGAGGGGCTCCTAAGCGCATGCTTGGAGAGAGGCCAGTTCCCGCTTCGTTGGAAGACGGGGAAGCTGGTCCTCATTCGGAAGCCGGGGCGCCCTGCGGACTCTCCGTCCGCATACCGGCCCATAGTGTTGCTCGACGAGGTGGGCAAGCTCTTTGAAAGAGTCATTGCAAACCGCCTCGCCGAGCACCTAGCGGGGACGGGGCCGGATCTTGCGGAACACCAGTTTGGTTTCCGCAAGGGGCGCTCTACGGTGGACGCCATCATGCGCGTGAGAGCCCTCACGACGGGGGATGCAGTGTCCCGGGGGGGGTTGTCTTGGCGGTGTCTCTTGACATCGCCAACGCCTTCAACTCCATGCCCTGGAGCTGCATTAGGGAGGCACTACGGTATCACCGGGTGCCGACCTACCTTCGTCGTGTGGTCGGGGACTACCTAACGGATAGAGCCGTTATCTACCCCGGTCGCAGCGGAGAATGGAACCGGCGAGAGATGTCGTGCGGTGTTCCACAGGGATCGGTCCTAGGGCCTTCCTTGTGGAACATCGGGTACGACTGGGTGCTGCGCGCCGACCTCCCTAGCGGCGTCAGCGTGGTCTGCTATGCAGACGACACGCTGGTGCTGGCACAAGGGGGATCGCACGAGGCGGCGGCCGAAATAATGACACGCGGGGTTGCGATAGTCGTCGAGAGGATCCGGCAACTGGGTCTCGAGGTGGCATTGCACAAGTCCGAGGCCATGTGTTTTCATGGGCCTCGGAATGCGCCACCTCCGGGATCCTCACTGACGGTAGGAGGGGTATCCGTCGGCGTCGAGTCGACGCTGAAGTACCTGGGACTCGTCCTCGACAGCCGATGGAACTTCGTGGAGCATTTCCGACGTTTGGCCCCCAAACTGGAACGGACCGGGGCTGCCTTCAGGCGGCTCCTGCCCAACCTTGGGGGGCCAAACGCCTCCTGCCGGAGGCTCTACGCGGGAGTCGTGCGGTCCATGGCCCTTTACGGGGCCCCGGTGTGGGCGCGTTCCTTGAGGCTGCGTGCAGCCCACTACCTGAACGCGCCCCAAAAGGTGGTAGCCGTAAGGCTGGCCCGTGGGTACCGCACGATCTCCCGTGAGGCGGCGTGCCTCCTTGCCGGATTGCCGCCATGGGATCTGGAGGCGATAGTCCTCGCGCGCCTACATGAATGGCGCGCGGAGGTGCTACGCCGGGGGGAAACTCCGCTGCCGCGACAAATTGTCGCTCAGCGGACAGACTTCCGGCGGGATCTCATGGCGACATGGAGAGAGCGACTGTCGCAACCCCGTGCAGGGCACGCCACAATAGTGGCGGTAAGTCCCCTCTTTGAGGAGTGGCTTGAGAGACGCCACGGCGTCCTCACCTTCCGCCTGACGCAGGTCCTCACCGGACACGGTGTTTTCGGGAGGTTCCTGCACCGAATCGGGCGGGAGGAAACGCCCGGGTGTTTCCACTGCGAGGATCGACCGGAGGACACGGTGGAGCACACGGTGGAGGTGTGCCCCGCGTGGGCGGAGCACCGCCGTGTCCTCGAAGCGGCGATTGGCGGCGGCGACCTCTCGCGTCCGGCCCTGGTGCAAGCCATGGTCCGGAGCGAGACGGAATGGGACGCCGTCACCTCCTTCTGCGAAG
Source organism: Xestia sexstrigata (assembly GCA_941918905.2). NCBI lineage: Eukaryota > Metazoa > Arthropoda > Insecta > Lepidoptera > Noctuidae > Xestia > Xestia sexstrigata. Next base: position 168,536 of record OW799201.2, on the reverse strand, counting down.
CAGTAATGCTAGAGAAGGAGGTGGCGGAACGTGAGAGGGAGAGAATCTCACAGCGTCCCGGCCGCCGCGGGAGACGCCCCGGGCGTCGGGGGCCACCACGTGGCCCCCGGCCACCGTAGGCGCGGGCCTGTGGACGGTGGGCTATGGGCTAGCTTGCCGTCCGTCCGTCTCATGACGACAGGCCGTGTCGACGGCGCGTTCGTGTTCCACGCGCGCCTCAAAGAGAGTCAGCAAAAAGGAAGGGGTCCGAAAGGACCGATGCCTGCCGGGGTTGCGGGACTATTCGAAAGAGATACCGTGGCCCCGGAACACAAAGGGCGATGAAGGAACATGGATGGGTTTTAGTCAGTAAAAGTCTGACACTCCCTCCTGCTCCGCCCAGAGCGGGAGAAGTCATTTGATGATTTCCCATCCAAAAAAAAAAAAAAAAAAAAAAAGGGCTCGGGCGACTTATTTCTTACGGGTTGCCGTGGAGGAAAATCAGCCGGGGCGGGCAATCGCATAGTGAGAGAGTTTGTTTGCAGATCGGAATGATCAATGAACGCCGGTTTGAGTCTGTCGACGCTTACGACAGCCTTGTTGCCCTTTATCATTAGGGTGAATGTTTTCCCATCACTAAACGTGAATGTATTCTCCAAGACTTTGTATGGTTGTGTTTCGGTGGCTGCAACGCTCTTCGAATTGTATCGTCTCTTAGGTATACATGAGTCGCTGTCGACAAATCCTTGAATATAAATGAAGCTGGTTTACCATGTCGACTAGCTGGCAATGGTCGTACCAATGACATTTTGTGTCGCAGCTGTACCACGAAATCGACTGGGTTTTCTAATCTTTCTGATGCTAGAGGTGGAACCAAAAATTCTCCTGGGAGCCTGAGAGGCTCTCCGTAAAGTAATTCTGCTACCGTGGCTTCGAGATCTTCTTTATACACCGAACGCATTCCTAGCAAAACCATCGGAAGGGACCTCACCCACGAATCATTATGGCACATTAACGCCGCTTTAAGTTGCCGATGAACTCGCTCTATCATCCCAATTGCGCAGGGGTGATATGAGGTGGTTCTAATGCGCTTGGTACCGAATTGCTGTAGTAATCGGTGAAACAAATCAGACTCAAATTGAGATCCCCGATCTGTAGTAATAACCGCCGGCACGCCAAAACGAGATACCCATTCTTTAGTAAAAGTCTCGGCTACCTCCTCCGCGGTAATGGATCGCATGGGCCAAACCTCGGGCCATCTGGACACTCTGTCTATTGCGGTCAAACAATAACGGTATTCGTCACAGACGGGCAATGGACCAACGATGTCAATGTGGACATGCATGAAACGACCGGATGGTAGCTCAAAATTACCGACAGGGGTAGAATTGTGCCTTGAAATCTTGCTGCGCTGACAAGCTACACAAGATCGGGACCAGGCTCGGCAGTCTTTTCTAACCGAAGGCCAGACAAAACGCTTTGCTACCAAACGAGTCGTAGCTTGGGCACCGGGGTGACTCAAATTGTGTAACTTGTTGAAAGCGGCACGGCGAAAGGAAGGGGTCAGATAGAGACGTGGCTTACCAGTAGAGGTGTCACAGTAAACCGGAGTGTTGGTCATTGATGTACTGATTTGGGTGAGTGTTAGGCTGGAACCACGTAGCAATAAATTTGCAAGTTCTTAGTCTGATGCCTGTGACTTAGCCAAAGCTTCAAAATCTAGGTCTAAAGTGATGGCATCTATGTCAATACGTGACATAGCGTCGGCCACGATGTTGTCTTCACCCTTAATGTACTGGATATCAGTCGTGAATTGGCTAATGAATGATAGCTGGTTAAGTTGTGGAGGTGGCAGTTTCTCACGTCGCTGTAAAAAGGCGTACAAAAGGGGCTTATGACCTGTGAATATTGTTACATGCTGAACTTCTAAAATGTACCGAAAATGTTGGACACTTTCATATATCGCTAACAATTCACGGTACCTAATAAGCTGGCCACTGTGCCTGCTGTGGGGTCAACTTTTTGCTGAAAAAAGAAAGTGGACTCCACAGGCCGTTTTGATTTTGCTGAAGGCAGGACCCAATGTGAACACTAGATGCGTCAGTAAATAATAATCAGAAGGTTGCGTGTTCGGATCACGTCGGGGTCACCAATGCGGGAAATAACAGCTCCCGAACATGCGAAATAAAACTCTTGTGATCCATATAGGTAATGCAATTTTTAATCCGTCCGTTAAGTGTCAATAAAACATCTGTCACCGACCCTAGGGATGTATCATCTCTGTAGTGATGTTATGCGTTGAACACGAAGGAGGGCGATGTGAGCATCGCCACAGGATCAGAGAAATCCCTTAACAACAGGTTTCCTCTGAAAAAGATATTGTATGTGACGATGATGATAATGCCACTATTTCAAGTTAGTTGTGTACGTTACTATGATGATTATAATTGTTTTGATTTTAATGAATTCACTGTTTACAAATACGATGCTTTCGATGGACTGAAGGCATACCCGATGGACTGAAGGCATACCCGATGGACTGAAGGCATACCCGATGGACTGGGTATTGTTGTGGCCGCATCAGACGCGCCGGAGCATGTAAGAGGTGCACGTTGACTGCTTTTTCTGTGCAGTATACTCTTTGCGAGGAGTAGCACTTACGCGGCTGAGATGGTTAGTTTCTGACGATGGGTTCACATTTTACGTTATGACTTACCGATGGACTGGCAATTAAGTTTTGTTGTATTATAGAGTGATTCCATATGAGTGATGCTTTCTGTCGTTATAATTTTCAGTTATTGCTTCAATGTTTTAGTACCTACGTTGCACTATCGATTCATTATCAAATCTGGTGACTGAAAACCTTAACCTGGAGTCTAATGTAGAGTCACATTTTCCAACAAGTTTATTATTGGAACGACAGAGATACACTGCAATCATTAAATAAATTGTAATCGCCGGTATAAAAATGCTCACGAGCTCACGTTCAATTGAAGAAAATACCCGAAAAGTGCTTACAATCATTTTCTAACGATCATCATTAAATACTAAAAGCGTTGAATTATAAGGGTGCCTACAAATATGCACAGGATAGGCTACGAAATATGCCAGTGGGTCACGTACCAGTCAATGTTGATAAGGATTTTGATGATGATGAGCACTCTGAGTTGGTTTTAATTAAAAATGAAGTAACATGTTGAACAAACCTACTGAATTATTTTGATAAAGGCTCGAAATGATTATCTTGATGGTGTCGTGTTTGTAAACGGATGGAGGTTACATGTGGAGGTGACCGGATAGAGTTTGCCTGTTGTGTTTGTAACCGGATGGAGGTTACATGTGGAGGTGACCGGATAGAGGTTGCCTGTTGTGTTTGTAACCGGATCGAGGTTGCGTGTTGAAGACCGGATGGAGGTCCATTGGTTTGATGCTTATGGCCGGATGGAGGTTATAAGTGTGATGATGAAGACCGGATGGAGATCAGAGTATGAGCACTGCAATATTTTAATGAGTTTCCTATTATTTGAATGAGTATGGGTGTTGTTCGACATGTCAGCTTTGAGTGAAAGAGTTTGTTGCGATTTTCATTAGAACTTGTAATGATTTCGATCAGAATACCTATTCCACTTGGGCCTTTCGGCTATTGGTCTGATAGACCTGGGACTTAGGGAGTCTATTTGTTTTTTTTTTGTTGAACAGACAGTGATCTGTTAGTTGCATGGTGCAACTGGGCGCCACCAGAGTAGAAGCGAATCATAATGTCAATGTTGTTGAATTTCAAATTGATTTAAACTATGTTGAACTTCACATGGTTTCTGTAAGAAAAAACTACACTGAGCGTTCCTACCAAAGAGTATAGCGATCAACATTGTAGAAACGATAACATTCTATTCTATCATTTTGAACGATGTAAACTTGTCTACGAATTTTCTATTAGTTTGTGTGGATCACGTGATTTAACGTTGAGATGATGTCATTCCCATACATTTGATTAGTTTTCTACTAGCGTTAACGATTGTAGATTGTCAATTTGGCTAAGCCTGCTGATGGGTCGGATCGCAGCGGAGTTGAGACGTCATGAAACTGTACCCGATTCATTGTGCCCAGTGTTATTGTGTGATTTGTGTGAAAGTTTAATGTCAAGTAATTTGTTAGTTTACTTTATTTATTTATTTATTTAGTATAAGGCTTCTCAACAATGAGTACACTGTTACATTATAATTTGTACAATTCAAACTAAAGTCTAAGCGCCTCATCACTTACAGAAAAGCACAGCATGCACTACTTTATGCGCAGAAAAATATACAATTAAATCATTAATTTTATTGACACAAGAATATTTTGGAAAAATATGCAGATTACACTTAATTACTTAAATTAAAATAAATAACATAGATTAAATTAAATTAGAATATATTAAATTAGAATAAATTAAAATAGAATTTATTAAATTAGACTAAATTATATTAAATTAGAATTGATTAAATAATTTATTATAGATTTAAAAAAAATGTTGTATAAGATTAGGTAAATATTTGACTAGAGTAGGTAGAAATCCATTAAATGGCAAGGGCGACCTTTTTTAGAGCAAGTAACGTAGAGTTAAATAGATCAATGTCCCCTTCGTGCTCTTTGTATGCAGCATACATCCTTGATAGTGGGCAGAATTGCCTCAAGTTGGTGTGACATCTTGGCATACAGAAAAGTCTCCTATTAGAACTTCTTGGCAGATTACGTGGCACATGGAATAAGACCCTGCTGAGCAAATCGGGACAGTTCAAAGAGCCCGTTACTAGCTTCTTCAGGAAAACTAAATCCAGCATCATCCTGCGTTTCTCCAGCGATACCATCCTAAAATACTCCAGCCGCTCTTGGTACGAGTTGAGCTTTTTTCCCATATTATTCGTATAGGTAAGATGCCACAAGAACCGTTTTTGCAGCCGTTCAATGCGCTTGATGTGGACCTTATACTCAGGTGACCAGACCACACTACAATACTCGAGGTGGCTTCTGACCAACGAATTATACATAATTTTTTTAATGCTGGGTTTTTTGAAATTTTTGCACTCTCTCATAACGAAGCCAAGCATCTTAGAAGATTTCAATATAATTTTGTCCATATGTTCAACAAAACTTAACTTTTTATCGAACTGAACACCTAGGTCACGTATTGTTTCAACTTCCTCAAGCCGCTCACTATTCAATTTGTAAACTGACTGCTTTATATTTTTCTTTTTTGTGAATTTGATATGATGGCATTTTTTCACGTTCAGAGACATTTTGTTGTGCTCACACCACATAGTCAGCCGATCCAAGTCACTTTGGAATAGTACCGAGTCCGCAGGATTCCTTATTGACTTAAAGGCTTTGAGGTCATCAGCGAATAAGAATATGTTTGAGTTCGGGAAGCATTTATGTATGTCGTTTATGAAAAGAGTGAACATAGGCGGACCTAAATGAGACCCCTGAGGGATTCCCGACGTTGCAATGTACGAATCAGAAGAGCAGCCATTAACTACAACTTTGAGCATCCGACCAGACAAATATGATTGAAACCAACTTAAGAGAGGGTCCGAAACGCCATACATTTTAAGCTTTTTGACGAGTATGTCATGGTTTACTGTGTCAAAAGCCTTGCTGAAGTCGGTATAGACTGCGTCAACCTGGACACGGGCATCAACCGCCTCAACAATGCTCTCAACATAGGTCACCAGATTGGTAGCTGTCGATTTCCTCTTCATAAAGCCATATTGGCTGTCTATTATTAGCTGTGATAAATGCCTAGCTAGCAGAGGGCATATGAGCGCTTCAAATACCTTTGCGAGTATGGAAAGAATAGCGATGGGCCTGTAGTTGCACACATCGGCCTGATCCCCAGCTTTGTAAATAGGCATAATTTTGGTCTCCTTCCAGATGGTTGGAAAAGTACCACGAAGCACAGAATGATTAAATATAATACTTAAAGGCAGTGATAGAACATCTGCCAGCCTACTTAAAAACAAAGCAGGTACATTATCAGGGCCAGCTCCTTTGTAGACGTCTAGTTTTTTTAGTTCTTTGCGGATCTGATCTGGTGATATAGTTATATGGCCTAACATGGTATTGCTTATGCAGCTATCCGTGTCGCATGCGATCGCATGCATACCATTCCTATCACTAGTATACACCTTAGAGAAATGGGACGCGAAATAGTTACATATATCATTGATATTATCAGAGGTGTTTATACCATCTGTCATGGAACTAGGGTAGTTACTGGTACCGCCTCTTTTCATTTTTAAGTAACTCCAGAAATATTTTGGGTTCGAAGCAATTTTACCCTCTATATCGGCAATGTGAGCATTATAACAAGTCGTAGCCATACGGTCACATCTTTTCCCAAGTAAATCCAATGCAATAATGTCTAAAGGGTTATTGTACTTTTTAACTCTTAGCCGTAGGCGGTTCTTTTCGTTAAGTCTTTTAATGAGCTGTCTAGAGAACCAATACGGATATTTGGTATCCTTTATTGGTACTTGTGGAACGTAGCGCTTAATTAACCCATACAATATGTTATAAAAAAAGTCTACCATCTGATCTACAGTCATGCAAGGATCAAGCTCAGATGACCAATTGACCTGCTCAAGTGCTGCATTAATTGCCACGTAATCTGCCTTAAAATAATTTAACCTTGTTCTATTATTACAATTTTGTGGCTTTTTAAAACGGGTAAATGCGAGCTCACACAGTATAGGTGGATGGTGCACATCAATTTTAGAAAGTACATCTACTGGTGCACTAACCACAACAAGATCTAAGTTGGTTAGGACTAAATCAAGAATTCTGTTATTTTGATTACATAAATAATTACATTGTCTTAAGTTGTTAAGCAAGACAAAATCACAAAAAGTCTGTTCTAAACCTGTGCAAGTATGTTGTGGAGCTCCTATCACATCGCCACTTGTCCCAAGCCAGTTAATACTTTTCATATTAAAGTCACCAATAATCAAGCATTCAGTGGTATGTTCTAAGACATTGTTTGTGTTATCAATAAAGTGTTCCAGTACTCTGGGCTGTATCGGCGACGGTAAGTATACAGTGCAAATATAAATTACTTTAGCTTTCTTACCCCCTTTAAGTGACAACTTGACCCAGAGATCATCGCAGGAACTCTCAAATTTGATCAATCTCTGTGACTCTATTTTTGTGGATACAGCGATAAGAACGCCACCACCGTCGGTTTTATTATTCAAAATATTATTTGATCTATCCCGCCTATAGATAACGTAACGCCCATCCATGATTTCTGAGTCAAAGACACCATCCAACAGCCAAGTTTCAGTAAACATTATAACATCGTATGAACAGCATGCAACTTTCTGGTAAATGTCACTCAGTTTTGTCCTCATTCCCCTTACATTTTGGTAGTAAATTTTTAACTGATCGAATTTAGTTCTTAACAATCTGATACCTTATACTACACATTTGTTTATTGCTTATTGTAAACTGTCCAACGAGCCGGTATCCCTAATATATTTATAGTCTGCACCATCATGTTTTCTAACAAAGATCTTACCGCCACGGATCCACACGTACTTGTAGCCCAAACTCTTCGCTTTAATCCTAGTCGCGGCATGCAGCGCCTTGTTTGCTGGTGATAAATGTTCTACTATATAGACATTTTCCTTTTTACCGGCAATTCCAAGTAGAGCGGTGTTGAGCTTCTCTTCAGAAGACTTTTTTTTATTAAAGTTAATAGAAGCCGCCAGAAAGTTGTCACGAACCCGTGGACTGCTGAACTGAACAACGATAGACTTAGGTCGGTTACTAGTTGGGGTTTGCTTTGCAATTCTTGTAACATGATGTATGTTGTTCTCATTTATGTCTCCAGATATCACCTTACTAATATTCAAGACCGTTGACACAAGATTTTCATTGTTGTGCTCTGGTAGACATTGAATTTCCACATTCGTAGAACGTGCCTGTTGTTCCATCTGAGTTAGCCTCATATTTAGGTCTTTGACAGTAGTTTTGAGCTGCTCGTTTTCCTTTTTCAGAACGTTAACGACTTTGGTGTTTAAAGAAAACTCAGTCTTCATTTCCTCAAACTTTGCATTCATAAATTCCATTGATGTATTAAGCCCTTCTAATTTGTCCGTAATCGCCTTCATCTGCGTGTTAACATAGTTCGCCAAAGTTTGGTTGAGGTGGCGCATAAGTTCGTCTATCTGTTTTTTCATAATACGAGAAACTTCGCCAGAAGTAACAGGAGCTTCATCGTTGGGTATAGTTACCGATGACTCTTTTTTTCTATGTGTTACATTAGGATCACTCGCCTTACTGTTGCGCACTGGGGTATTATCAGCGTTTCGCTGCTTCGGCTTGCAGGTTGGGCACGTCCAATTAAGCAATTCAGCTTGGCGGAAATCACAACCCAGCTGCGTGAGACAGGAATGGTGGTAGGATTTCTGGCACGATGAGCATTTGACCACAGCACTTCCTTCAGCTATGATTTCAGAGCAACAGTCACAATTCATAATGGCACGAAATTGTTTTCGACACACCAAGTTCAATAATCCTGTGCCCACTAATAAATCGCACGCTAATAAAGGCCCACGCCTGGCGACGAAGTGTCGATGCGTAAGTCGGCGAGAAGAACGTCGTAAGCGCCGTGGAATTCCGAATCGCTTACGCGTTGCGCACTTTAAGTTGGTTCTCACAGTTTGTTTAAGTTAATGGCGGTATAATAAAAAACACTTATTGATTGTTTTTAGTCACTACTTAGTTAATATGAGTATTTATCACAAAACACATAACGTTACACATGTAATAGACTTGATGCTATTCAACTTTACGAAAACCAGCACCCAGCATACACTATTTGCCGGATTTTAAAATTATTTAGACGGAACAAATTAACACAGGTATTACTCGCGCACTGTCAAAATACTTGTTGTGTAAATATAGAGAAGGTCATTTACTAATTACTGAACATTCCTTAACTAAAGTTTTATAGTTTGGGAGTTACGTCAATTTTTATACTTTAATGAGATTTTTCCGAAATTTTCGAATTTCGAATTTTCGAAGTGTTAGTAGGGATGAAGTCCCGACGCGCGTGTTACTCAGTGTATCTGTTTGAAAAGAGTAACCATGGAGTTTTTTGCCGGTTCTTCTCCATGGAAACGACCAAGCCGAACCGTGCAATGTGAAATAAAATAGTATATAGCATCCAGTGTGTTTTCATAGCACGAAACACGTCTTCTGCCCACAAAATGCTCGACCCTAGCAAAATAAATCCTGACAAACACGACATATCTGAATATATAAAAGAAGAAACTGACTGACTGCCTCATCTATCAATGCACAGCCCAAACCGCTGGGTCTACAGATTTCAAATTTGGTAAGTAGGTTCCTTGTGTGGTCTAGGGGTGCACTAAGAAAAAATGTTTCAAAATTCTCCCCCTAAGCGGGTTAAACGGGGGCTGGAACGGACTGGGGCTGCTTTCAGGCGGCTCCTGCCCAACCTGGGGGGGCCGAACGCCTCCTGCCGGAGGCTCTACGCGGGAGTCGTGCGGTCCATGGCCCTTTACGGGGCCCCGGTGTGGGCGCGTTCCTTGAGGCTGCGTGCAGCCCACTACCTGAACGCGCCCCAAAAGGTGGTAGCCGTAAGGCTGGCCCGTGGGTACCGCACGATCGCCCGCGAGGCGGCGTGCCTCCTTGCCGGATTGCCGCCATGGGATCTGGAGGCGATAGTCCTCGCGCGCCTGCATGAATGGCGCGCGGAGGCGCTTCGCCGGGGGGAAACTCCGCTGCCGCGACAAATTGTCGCTCAGCGGACAGACTTCCGGCGGCCCAGAGCGGGAGAAGTCATTTGATGATTTCCCATCCGTAAAAAAAAAAAAAGGGGTTAAACGGGGCTCCAGTTTGTATGGGGAAACAAGATTAATTAGACTATTTTATTAAAAACTTCACACGAGTACTCCTATTGATAAATGAGTTTCAGGTTTTTTCAGAATTCAACCCCTAAGAGGGGGAAATGGGGTACAAAGTCTAAAAATCAATGCACAGCCCAAACCGCTGAGTTTAGAGATTCCGATTTAGAGGGTGCAATAAGAAAGGATTTTTCAAAATGTACCCCCTAAGGTAATGAAACGGGAGTTAAAAGTTTATATGGGGAAACAAGATTAGGTAAGACTGTTTTATTCGAAATTTCACAGGAGTACTCCTATCGATAAATGAGTTAACATTTGTTTCAGATTTTTCAGAATTCAACCCCTAAAGGGGGAAATGGGGTAACAAAGTCTGAAAATAAACATCGGTATTGTTTGTATGGTATCGGGTCGGGTGTATTACAAAAACAACGATTAAATCACCTTCATTCCCTGTTGGGGTGCGATGGAGTTCAAATGTCTAAAAATCAATATGGGTGTCGATACCGAGATTATCAGGGGTGCAGATTACGAAAATGACATTTATTTGAGATCCAGAAGATGGCGGATTCGACTTCTATACAGGGTTATTGTTGATTTATTGTGTTGATTGTGATAACGATGATGGTGATTGTGATAGTAATGGTGATGGTGATTGTGATGGTGATTGTGATGGTGATTGCGATGGTGATTGTGATAATGACGGTGATGGTGATAGTGATGGTGATTGTTATAATGATTGTGATAATATGGTGATCGTGATAGTGATTGTGATAGTGATGGTAGTGGTGATAGTGATGGTGATGGTGATGGTGATAGTGATTGTGATAGTGATGGTGAATGTGATGGTGATTGTGATTGTGATTGTGATGGTGATTGTGACTGTGATAGTTATGGTGATTGTGATAAAGATGATGGTGATTGTGATTGTTATGGTGATGTGATGGTGATGGTGATTGTGATAGTGATAGTGATAGTGACGGTGATTGTGATTATGACAGTGATGGTGATCGTGATAATGATGGTGATGATTGTAATAACGATAATGATGATTGTGATAACGATGATGGTGATAGTGATAGTGACGGTGATTGTGATGGTGATAGCGATGGTGATGGTGATTGTGATTGTGATAGTAATTGTGACTGTGATGGTGTTTGTGATAATGATGATGATGATTGTGATTACGATGATAATGATTGTGATTATGATGATGATGATTGAGATTAACGATGATGGTGATTGTGATAGTGATTGTGATGGTGATTGTGATAGTGACGGTGATTGTGATGGTTATAGCGATGGTGATGGTGATAGTGGTTGTGACTGTGATATTGATGGTGATTGTGATTGTGATTAAGATGGTGATTGTGTCAGTGAGGGTGTTTGTGGTAATGATGATGATGCGTGTGATAACGATAATTATAATTTTGATAACGAGGATGGATATTGTGATGATGATGATTGTGATTACGATGATAATGGTTGTGATCACGATGATAATGATTGTGATAATGATGATAGTGATTGTGATAACGATGATTGAGATTGTGATAGTGATTGTGATGGTGATTGTGATGGTGATTGTGATTGTGATGGTGATTGTGATGGTGATTGCGATGATAATGATGATGGTGATTGTGATTGTGATGGTGATTGTGACTGTGATAGTTATGGTGATTGTGATAAAGATGATGGTGATGGTGATTGTGATGGTTTTAGTGATTGTGACACTAACAGTAGTGATGGTGATTGTGATTGTGATAGTGATTGTGACTGTGATGGTGTTTGTGATAATGATGATGATGATTGTGATTACGATAATAATGATTGTGATTACGATGATGATGATTGAGATTAACGATGATGGTGATTGTGATAGTGATTGTGATGGTGATTGTGATAGTGACGGTGATTGTGATGGTTATTGCGATGGTGATGGTGATAGTGGTTGTGACTGTGATATTGATGGTGATTGTGATTGTGATTAAGATGGTGATTGTGTCAGTGAGGGTGTTTGTGGTAATGATGATGATGCGTGTGATAACGATAATTATAATTTTGATAACGAGGATGGATATTGTAATGATGATGATTGTGATTACGATGATAATGGTTGTGATCACGATGATAATGATTGTGATAATGATGATAGTGATTGTGATTGTGATGGTGATGGTGATAGGGATGGTGATGGTGATTGTGATGGTAATGGTGATTGTGACTGTACTGTGATAGTGATGGTGATTGTGATTGTGATGGTTATAGTGATGGTGATATGGTTGTGACTGTGATATTGATGGTGATTGTGATTGTGTCAGTGAGGGTGTTTGTGGTAGTGATGATGATGCGTGTGATAACGATAATTATAATTTTGATGTGATTGTGATAATGATTGTGATGGTGAAGGAGATTGTGATAGTGATTGAGATGGTGATTGTGATTGTGATGGTGATTGTGATTGTGATGATGATTACGATGATAATGATAGTGATAATGATGATAGTGTTTGTGCTAACGATGATGGTGATTGTGATGGTGATGGATATTGTGACTGTGATTGTGATAGTGATGGTGAATGTGATGGTGATTGTGATTGTGATGGTGATTGTGATAATGATGATGATGATTGTGATTACGATGATAATCATTATAATTACGATGGTTAAGATTATGATAACGGTAATGGTGATTGTGATAGTGATTGTGATGGTGATTGTGATGGTGATTGTGATGGTGATTGTGGTGGTGATTGTGATAGTGGCGGTGATTGTTATGGTGATAGCGATGGTGATTGTTATTGTGATGGTGATAGTGATTGTGACTTTGATAGTGATGGTAATTGTGATGATGATGATTGTGATTACGATGATAATGATGATGGTGATTGTAATGGTGATAGTGATGGTGATGGTGATTGTGATGATTGTGATAATGATGGTGGTTGCGATAGTGATGGCGATTGTGATGATTAGCTAGCCAGTCGTAGAAGGAAACTGGACTTCACTATCCTTCACAAAATATTCAGTGGAACAATAGATTGTAGTGAACTTTTGAGCTCATTAGAGATTAAGATTCCATCTCGGACTCCCAGGCATAATACATATGAGTTATTCTACATTCCTGGCTCGAAAACCAACTTAGGTCATTTCGCCGCTGTGCCAAGACTTTGTAGGCAACATATTATCTAAGAACACCAATTTTGACATCTGTGATTCTCTTGCAAATTATAAAAAATGCCTCAAAAAATTGTCTAGTTGTTGATTATTTTATTATTTCTAATTTTCTGTGACCAATTTTAATTTATTTTGATTTTAATTTTAATTTCTCAATTGCCATGACATTGTCAATTTTATTTCATTCTTTATTTTATTTTTCCAATTTTGTTACATAGTGTGTTTGACTTTGATTTTGACTTTAATTTCCCAATTGCTACTACGACATTGTTAATTTTATTTTATTTTTAATTTTATTTCTCCAGTTTTGTGGTTTGATTTTGATTTTAATTTAGATTTTGTTTTTAATGCGACTAATTCTTTGTTAACTTAGTTATACATTTTATTGTGCATGCTGTGGTCCTGTAAGTGAAGGAGTACACCTACGAGATACTTTTATCGTCCATAACTCATTTATTGTGTTTGTGTACATCCTTTGTTGGAGATCCTAAATAAATAAATAAATAAATTATGAAATTTGGCACATAGATAGTTCATAACCTGGATTAACACGTAGGACACTATTTATCTCTTTAATATGATCCAGTGGGACGGTTACCGACCATTACAACAGCTAGTCTAATATATTTTTCAATAATTTGTTAGTTTAATTCCGTCATACTTGAGGTAAAAACGCCACAGGCAGGGTGCAGGGGTGTGGTGGTACTCTTCTTTAAGAAGGGTGACAATGCCCGGTTGAAGAATTATAGGCCTATCTCACTTCTAAGCCATGTCTACAAGTTGTTTTCAAGAGTCATCACGAATCGTCTCGCGCGCAGGTTTGATTTTCAGCCTCTCGAACAAGCCGGTTTCCGAAAAGGCTTTAGCACCGTGGACCACATTCATACGCTGTGGCAGGTTATAAAGAAGACTGAAAAGTATAACCTGCCTCTCTGTTTAGGTTTGTGGACTACGAGAAAGCCTTTGATTCGATCGAGACCTGGGCTGTACTGCAGTCTCTCCAACGGTGCCAAATCGACTATTGGTACATCGAGGTGTTTGTACAAAAACGCCACCATGTCAGTCCGACTTCAGGCTTGGTCCTGAAGTCGGACTGACATGGTGGCGTTTTTGTACAAACACTTCAACACTTCGATGTACCGGTAGTCGTTTTGGCACCGTTGTAGAGACTGCAGTACAGCCCAGTCGCGATCGAATCGAAGGCTTTCTCGTAGTCCACAAACGCTAAACAGAGAGGCATGTTATACTCTTGGATCTTCCGTATAACCTGCCTCAGCGCATGTATGTGGTCCACGGTGCTAAACCCTTTCTGACCCATGGAACACCAAAGTGGTTCACCTAGGTGTTCCACGGTTAACTTTCTGTACCCCTGGTTCAACTGGTATACTGTCACATTTACTGCTATTCTCACTTCATCCATAATATTCTTTTAGCTAACCCATCATTCACTGATTGTCCAGCATACCAATCCAGTCATACACCTAATGAGGTGATGAATGCATCAGTCTTTCATGCAGAACCACTCCACCTTCATCTTTTATGCATTTTATCTTGCATACATCCCTCGACTTTCCCTAGCTCTAGCAAGTCGGTATAGGTGTTTTTGGCCTGCTGGACTATCAAGTGCATCATAAAGCTCGTCCTAGGCTTTTGGTTTCGCTGTGACCACAGGTTTCTTGGCTTTTTAGGGTTCCGTACCTTAAAAGGTAAAAAAAGGAACCCTTATAAGATCACTTTCTTGTCCGTCTGTCACCACCGATTTTCTCAGGAACGGGTGGACCTAGTAAGTTGAAATTTATTCCGGATACTGAGGTCTATAGTCCCTATTAGGTGTATCAAGGTCGTGAGTCAACATGATAAAAAGATATGGGCAAATTTACATTTTGGCGAAAACTTGTAAGTAAGTACTAAAAATGTACGTTTCAACTTGTCCTTGGAACCTATCCTCTTGCAGCGAGGTGTGAGACAGGGAGACGTCATGTCATATCTCCGAAACTGTTCACCGCTGCACTAGAGGATGTCTTCAAGGTTCTGGACTGGAAGGGGCTAGGCATCAAAGTCAATGGCGAGTACATCACCCACCTTCGGTTTGCCGACGATATAGTGGTCATGGCTGAGACCATGGAGGACCTCAGTACAATGCTCGATGACCTCAGTAGAGCTTCCGGACGAGTGGGTCTTAAAATGAACATTGACAAAACCAAGGTCATGTCGAATGCCTATGTTTCACCCATTCCTATCAAGATCGGAGACTCTAGACTCGAAGTTGTAGACGATTATGTGTACCTGGGACCAACGGTCCAGTTAGGTAGGTCTAACTTCGAGAAAGAGGTCAATCATCGAATCCGACTCGGCTGGGCAGCTTTCGGGAAGTTGCGCGGTATCTTCTCGTCCAACTTACCACAGTGTCTCAAGACGAAAATATATGACCAGTGTGTGTTGTCAGTGATTACATACGGGACCGAAACGTGGTCGATCACAATGGGCCTCATCAGAAGGCTTAAAGTCACCCAAAGGGCAATGAAGAGGGCTATGCTCGGAGTTTCCTTGCGCGATCGAATCGGAAATGAAGACGGATGTCAAAGACGCAAGAGCAAGAGAACCAAGGTTACCGACGTGGCCCGGAGAATTGCCAAACTTAAGTGGAAGTGGGCAGGGCACATTGCTCGCAGAACGGATGGCCGATGGGGCCGAAAAGTTCTGGAGAGCGACCGCGAACCGGAAGACGTTGCGTTGGAAGGCCTCCCACCAGGTGGACCGATGACCTGGCGAAGGTTGCGGGAATCCGCTGGATGCGAGTCGCACGGGACCGGTCAATGTGGCGACACTTGGGGGAGGCCTATGCCCAGCAGTGGACTTCTTTCGGCTAAAATGATGATGATGAATGATTTTTCAATATAATAACTAATAAGAATAACAAATATGTAGGTACGAAGCCACGACTCACGAGCAAAAGCCTAGTTCAAAAATAAAATAATAGGCACATAACTTTCGTGCTAGACTGTACCCATTCGCAAACACACCCCCACCACTTTCTTCCAGCGTTCTTTTTACGTGACGCATACTGTAACACCCACTACTATCAAGATCGGTTACTCTACACTCGAAAATTACGAAATTATTGCACAAGTTGGAAATGTGTACCTAACGAGTTTATGACCATATAACCGAGTTATCCCTGGCTCGATATGACCAAAAAATGTAGTATGTAGTGAATAGTTGGAATATTTGAAATAGGTGGCCTCACTTACCCGCCGCCGACCGTGTGCGTTTCGACCGCGCGCCCACGGCGTTTTTTTTTAAAAAACTATGCCAAGATTATGTAACAAAAATTAAAAGTTGATTCCCCAAAACCATAAATTTGTCAAAGTTATGGTTAAAAAGTTATAAGGGTTTGAACGTGGCCGCGCCATCGAAACGCGGAGAACCGCGCGGCCACGGAGATCTTTAAAACTAAGCGTTGCAGAGACCTGAAACTTAGGCAAATAACAGATTGAATTTGTAAAAATATAGAAAAAATCCTAGGTTTATATTTTAGGAGCTGTAAGACGAAAACCCCATGGCCGCGCCATCGAAACGGTGAATAAAACGTTATCGCCGATATCTCGCTGAAAAGGCATCGCAGAGGTCTGAAATTTTTTGTAAAACATAGATTTGAATTTGTCAAACATTGTAAAAATACACAAATCCTAGGTTTATATTTCAGGAGCTGTAGTACGATATCGCTTAGAAATAAGTCGCGATTATTTACCGAAGAAATTAAGTATTATGTAGATCTTTTTTGTAAAAACACCGATGAATAAGTAGAACTACCGATAAATACGCAAAAAAAAAACTTTTTTTTTTAATAATTTAAGACCTTTTAATACGTTTTGAATGTTTCGATAGGGTGACCATGATTTATTGTTTACAGAAAGCTTTCCACATATTGTATTAGAAATTATTTCTCAAGGATTCTAAATTAAATTGAAGAGTCGTATGTCTATTTCGACATAATTATGTTTTTGTATTTTATCGTTTGATTTTAGTTTATTCATTTTTAATTATAAAAACACTTAAATCACCGATTATTCAGTTAGGTGCTTTTTCAGCTATTAAGCAATGGTGGCTTAATAGCTGAAAAAGCGCTAAAATTAAGAAAAGTAATTGTTTTGAATTTGTCTAAAGGATTTGAAATATATGAATTATGCCAGAAATAACCCCTGTAATTAACTCACGGATTCCAACATCAATTTACCCTGATAAACTCAAAAGATGTTATATATATATATTATATTGTTTATTATAAAAGATGTTATATATATATAACAATATGCATAAAAAAAGTTAGTGATGCGGCTAGTTTAGAACTTTAAATACCACCGCTGCTACTTTTTCGTTTAGGTACAAGATAAGTTTGAAGATTTTTAAAGAAATTTTATATCTTAGTGTAAGTAAACAATCTGTGATTTTTAAAGAAATTTTATATCTTAGTAAAAGTAAACAATCTGTGATTTATGTGATTTTTAAAGAAATAAACATTGTTTTTGTATCTTATCGTTTCATTTTAATTTAATTTAGAATCCTTGAGACACAATTTCTAGGTAATGCAATAGGTGGAAAGTTTTCTGTAAACACTAAGTCATGGTCACCCTATCGAACCATTCAAAACGAATTGAAGGTTATAAGCGATATCGTACTACAGCTCCTGAAATTTAAACCTAGGATTTTTTTGTGTATTTTTACAATGTTTGACAAATTCAAATCTATGTTTTACAAAAAACTTCAGACCTCTGCGATGCCTTTTCAGCGAGATATCGGCGATAACGTTTTATTCACCGTTTCGATGGCGCGGCCATGGGGTTTTCGTCTTACAGCTCCTAAAATATAAACCTAGGATATTTTTTCTAAATTTTTACAATTTTTTTACAAATTCAATCTGTTATTTACCTAAGTTTCAGGTCTCTGCAACGCTTAGTTTTAAAGATCTTCGTGGCCGCGCGGTTCTCCGCGTTTCGATGGCGCGGCCACGTTCAAACCCTTATAACTTTTTAACCATAACTTTGACAAATTTATGGTTTTGGGGAATCAACTTTTACAAATTTTTACATAATCTTGGCATAGTTTTTCTTTAAAAAAAAACGCCGTGGCCGCGCGGTCGAAACGCACACCCGCCGACCAGCTCTGCGCCCAGGATCTTGGATGATGATACTGCTGCTCTGGATCGTCCCGGGACGGACTGATGGGTTTTGGGTTTTACAAGGTTTAGGCCGTGTTAGGGAAATTATTATTGTTCAGGAACTCGATTAGGTATTAGTTGTTTAGAGGTTTTGTTAGTTTTTGAACACATGCAGTTGACGGCGAGGCACGCTTGGCTCGTTCGGTGAAGCGACTGACATTAGCGACGCGCTCTCCGGCGCGCGGCGTGGGCGCGTCGGGAACTTTTTCAAACTGGCGCACGTTGATTGGCGCCCAGATTAGGTCGCTGACGGTTTGGCGGGAATTATAGTGAAAGCCACAGCAAACCCCAACAGTATTTGTGTCACAACGATATAAGGGTTTTATATCGTTTATTTATTGAATTTGTAACAATATTATTTACTAAAATATTTTGGTTTCAATTTTTATTTTCAGTTAGCTTACTTTATACAGATCCTAAATCTCTGACTAACATTTACAAAAACACATCAGTAATAATTATTACATTCTCGGTGGCTCCTCTCACGTCGCGTGGGTCGGAGGGTATCTCGTGCCGACAGCGGTCGCTCTACAGGCTACACGGCGATCTGAAGCGAGGAGTCCCACGCACGCGCGTTCACCTGCCGCAGCGTGGAGCGTAGCGCCGCGCCCGGGCCCAGCGCCAGCGTCAGCGGGAAGGAGTCGCCGCGCGGCCGCGCGTACAGCGCGTGCAGCGTCTGCTCCCAGCGCACCGGCCGCGACACGTGCCGCGCCAGCTGCCGCCGCACGCCGGCCGCGTCGCGGTACACGCCGGCGTCCACGCACGACAGCACCGCCAGGCGCGGCGCGCGCAGCTCCACCGCGCGCAGCGCCTCGCGCATGGCCGCCTCCGCGCGCGCCATCAGCGGCGTGTGGAAGGCGCCCTCCACGCGCACGCGCGCCGCGCGCCGCACGCCGAACTCCCCGCCGCGCCGCTCCAGGAAGCGCAGCGCCTCCTCGTCGCCCGCCACCACCTTGCAGGCCGGGTACAGGTAGTTGGCCACCTGGCACACGGGCCCGTCCACGCCGCGCTCGGCCGCGTGGTCGCGCGCGCGCAGTAGCGCGAGGTTCAGGCGGGCGTCGGGCGCCAGCCACACGGTGAGCATGCCGCCGGGCCGCGCGGCCGCCGCGGCTCGCATGGCGGCCGCGCGCAGCTCGACGAGGCGCAGCGCGCGCTCCAGCGACAGCGCGTCGGCGAACACGAGCGCGGCTATTTCACCGAGCGAGAAACCGGCGGCGGCGCGTACACGCTCCAGAGCGCCCGGCCGCTCGTCGCGCACGCGTTCTAGCGCCGCCAGTGACGTCACCAGCACGGCGGTCTGGCAACGCCGCGTCAGCTCCTCTTCGGGGCCCTCGGCGCACACGCGCGCCACGTCCCAACTGCAACGATACGAAAGATCGATATCGTTGATCAGAATAGCAGACCATTAATACATTGGTGGAAAAGTTATTGTTTACTTTATCGAACAATAAAAATTGTGTAGCGTGATTGTGCTTACTGTACTCGTATGTACAAAGGGATGAGAATTGTAATAAAATCATATCAGCCTCCTCTTGTTATAATAATAATCTAATACACTGATTCCTTATTTTATCCATTCTTATCACACCATACTCCCACCTCAAGTCCTCAACATACTCATCTCCGCCACATGCAATCATTTTTTAATTCTTCGTCATTTACGAAGCTATACCCTGAGGTTATACCTTTACCCGTTGTAATTACGTATCTTTGTCCGAAGACGACTTGAAACATTGCATGCAACGCGAAGAATTTCTTGTACAACAAAAACAAGCCGTCCGTCTCTGCGCGGTAAACGCGCTCCGTGACCGTGTAGCCGAGTGCAATTAGACAAAAAATACTCAAAAGGTGGAACAATGTTTAAGGCTGATGCTCCAGGGTAGCCCGTGAAATTCAAAATTTCTTACGTTTTTTGCAATTTTCAGGCCAGTGCTAGGTTGTATGTTGATTAAAATATTATTCGCGGCTGTAAGACGTATGTAGTTATAGAATTATCATCAAAATCATCAATACAACCCTCCAAGTTCATAAAGGTGTAGAAAACAAAAAAAAAGCAGAAAAAGTAATTTCTTAAGTGGTCGGATTTTCATGGGACTTTTTTTATTGAGTTTCTAGAGGAAAGGAGAAGCAAGTTAAAAAAAAATGCGCAGCCCTTTTTTTTAATTTCCTTTGGAATATTTTTTGTCGGGTATGAATAACTTCAAATTCGACGAATTCATATTGTTTTTGTAATTTTAAGACCAAGATTTCTTTTGAAATTGGTAAGTGATACTTTTTCACAGATAACTGGATGTAAAAAAATATTCAATAATTCCTTTCGTTCACTGCTGGACATAGGCCTCCCCCAAGTGTTGCCATATTGACTGGTCCCATGCGACTCGCATCCAACGGATTTCCGCAACCTTCACCAGGTCACCGGTCCACCTAGTGGGAGGTCTTCCAACGCAACGTCTTCCGGTTCGCGGTCGCCATTCCAGAACTTTTCGGCCCCATTGGCCATCCGTTCTGCGAGCAATGTGCCCTGCCCACTGCCACTTAAGTTTGGCAATTCTTCGGGCTACGTCGGTGACCTTTGTTCTCTTGCGTATGTCTTTATTTCTGATTCGATCACGCAAGGAAACTCCGAGCATAGCCCTCTCCATTGCCCTTTGGGTGACTTTAAGCCTTCTGATAAGGCCTATTGTGAGCGACCACGTTTCGGCCCCGTATGTAATCACTGGCGACACACACTGGTCATAGACTTTCGTCTTGAGGCACTGCGGTAAGTTGGACGAGAAGATACCGCGCAGCTTCCCGAACGCTGTCCAGCCGAGTCGGATTCTACGATTGACTTCTGTCTCGAAGTTAGACCTACCTAACTGGACCGTTTGTCCCAGGTACACATAATCGTCTACAGCTTCTAGTGTAGTGTCTCCGATCTTGATAGGATTGGGTGTTACATGGGCATTCAACATGGACCTTGGTTTTGTCCATGTTCATATTTAGCCCCACTCTTTCGGAAGCTCTACTGAGGTCATCGAGCATTGTACTGAGATCCTCCATGGTCTCAACCATGACCACTATATCGTCGGCAAACCGAAGGTGAGTGATGTACTCACCATTGACGTTTATGCCTAGCCCTCTCCAGTCCAGAACCTTGAAGACATCCTCCAGGGCAGCGGTGAACAGTTTCGGAGATATGACGTCTCCCTGTCTCACACCTCGCTGCAGAAGGATAGGTTCCGAGGCTTGGTCCTGAAGTCGGACTGACATGGTGGCGTTTTTGTACAAACACTTCAACACTTCGATGTACCGGTAGTCGTTTTGGCACCGTTGTAGAGACTGCAGTACAGCCCAGTCGCGATCGAATCGAAGGCTTTCTCGTAGTCCACAAACGCTAAACAGAGAGGCATGTTATACTCTTGGATCTTCCGTATAACCTGCCTCAGCGCATGTATGTGGTCCACGGTGCTAAACCCTTTCTGACCCATGGAACACCAAAGTGGTTCACCTAGGTGTTCCACGGTTAACTTTCTGTACCCCTGGTTCAACTGGTATACTGTCACATTTACTGCTATTCTCACTTCATCCATAATATTCTTTTAGCTAACCCATCATTCACTGATTGTCCAGCATACCAATCCAGTCATACACCTAATGAGGTGATGAATGCATCAGTCTTTCATGCAGAACCACTCCACCTTCATCTTTTATGCATTTTATCTTGCATACATCCCTCGACTTTCCCTAGCTCTAGCAAGTCGGTATAGGTGTTTTTGGCCTGCTGGACTATCAAGTGCATCATAAAGCTCGTCCTAGGCTTTTGGTTTCGCTGTGACCACAGGTTTCTTGGCTTTTTAGGGTTCCGTACCTTAAAAGGTAAAAAAAGGAACCCTTATAAGATCACTTTCTTGTCCGTCTGTCACCACCGATTTTCTCAGGAACGGGTGGACCTAGTAAGTTGAAATTTATTCCGGATACTGAGGTCTATAGTCCCTATTAGGTGTATCAAGGTCGTGAGTCAACATGATAAAAAGATATGGGCAAATTTACATTTTGGCGAAAACTTGTAAGTAAGTACTAAAAATGTACGTTTCAACTTTTCTTTATTTTTCGGAATTTACCCTTTACTTGTGCTGTAAGACCTTGCTTTTAACCGAAATTGACAATTCTAGGTCAAAGTACCCTATAGTTCACGTTAACCTAGAACCACGAAATTTGGCGAGAAGTCTTTTTTTAGAAGAATTTCCATGTCTTACAGCACATGAAAAGGTAAAAATCTGAAAATCGTAAATATTTATTTATTTATTTAACACTTCAAGCACAAAGTACAGAGGCGGACTTAATGCCATAGGCATTTTCTAACAGTCAACCTTTGGGTGATGCAGAGACAAGCAGTGGTAGGTGTACATCTGAAAATAATTTAATTAATACTAAGGTAAATTAGAAGGATATATAAAATACTATAAATATATTTCAAACTATTTATTACTGTAAATAGATCTTAACACGGATTAAAATAAAAAGACAAACAATAGAGAAACATTACCGCTGTGATGAAACTGCCAGCTTCTTGCGAATGTACTCTCGAACTTTAATTTTGAAAGCTAAACGATTGTTTGCCACCCTGATTTCCTGGGGAAGCGCATTCCACAGAGAAATAGATTGCAAAAAGAATGAACGGTGAATGAAGTCAGTGCGGTGAGAGGGACAGTGAAGAACACGGTTTTGCGATGATCGCAGACTCCTATTATGGTTGGCACAAATTACTGAAAGTGGGTAACTAGGGGAAGTGGGAGAAACAAGAAAAGAAAACAAGGTGGTTGCTTCCTACGCTGACGTATGGGCAACCATTTAAGAAGAGACCGGTACTCGGACACATGATCATATTTACGCAGATTGAAAACAAATCGAATGCAGTTATTTAGAAGACGGTCAAGTTTGTCGAGATCTGCATTCAGGTCAAAGTAGCACACATCACCATAATCGATGATAGGAAAAATTAAGGACTGTACAAGCATTGTTTTCGTATTTGAGGGTAAAAAGTTTTTCAAACGGTACAGAGCCCGCAACGAACCAGTAACCTTCTGGCTGACACGAGCGACTTGAGTATGCCATTTCATAGTGCTGTCGATGTGCAAGCCAAGATCCTTTACATCAGTGCGAAATGGAACGACCGTACCGTCGAAAAGAACTGGTGGCAAGGTTGTACTATCCAACTTGCTCAGACTGCGAGAACTCCCAACGATGATAGCTTGACATTTATTCGGATTTACTGCCACACCAAATTTACCGGACCAGGTTTTTATTGCCATCAGGTCCCTATTTAGCTTGTCGATTAGATCTTGCATTTCATCAACCCTACCCTGACAGTACAACTGCAAGTCATCGGCATACAGATGATACGCACACTGAAGCTCAGAAGTAAAGGAGATTAATAAAAATGGAAAACAGAAGAGGAGAAAGAATACCGCCTTGAGGAACACCAGTTTCCAAATCACACCAACATGACGAGGAATCCCCAACATGAACTGACTGCTGGCGTTCCTGAAGGTAAGAGGAGAACCATTCCAGTGCTTCGGGAGAGACCATAACATGGGATAAAATAGCCAAAAGGATGTCGTGACTAACGATATTAAAGGCATTCGAGAAATCGACCAGCACCAGTACCGTTACCTTGGTGTCTTTCAGCCCTGCCCTTATATCGCCAGTCACTTTAAGTAGGGCGAAACAGTGCTGTTGCCCGGGCCTGAATCCAGATTGAAGTGGGCTGATAAGTGAGTTCCGATGAACAAAATTGGAGAATTGTTTGTGAACACAGGCCTCGAGCACTTTGGATAGAAAGGGAAGGATCGAAATGGGACGGAAATGGGTAGTAAGAGGGATTAGGGACCTTGGGTAGCGGATAAACATTGGCTTTGCGCCACAGGGAAGGAAAAACTCCGGGAAACAGGGAAAAATTCACAATATGGGTAATAGCTGGTAGAAGATCATCCAGAAGAGTTATGATCATACCACTAGTGATATTATCACAACCCGCTGCTTTCGACTTAATGGACAGAATTATCTTTTTGATCTCTCCCGGTTCAGCTGGAACAACGCAAAAGTGGTTAATACTCGTATTAGGACGCGTTAGACCAGAAATTAAGGATTAAGTTTGTTGCTTGGTTAAGCGATCCATGGAGGAAGCGGCAAAAAAATGCCGATTAAGCTCGTCCAGGTCAACAGAGTTAGGAAGGTCTAAATTTCGCGGTTTGCCGATACCCAGAGTTGCAAGAAATTTCCAAATATCGGCAGAAGAGGAAGAAGCTATATTATCTACAATCTGGCGGCGTTTACCGTTGCGTATTATCTGATTGCATCTATTCCTTGCAACCTTGTTTAATGACCAGTTCTCGTCAGTACTAGTACGAGATCCGGCTGCAGAATCAGTGCGTTCATCGAGTATTTCCTAAAAACCTTTTTTTACGTATATTTATGATTAGGAGAATATATACCTGTGGAACGAATTTTATGCAAAAAGGAACGTATACAAAGGTGCGAGTGAAAGGTGCGGAAGTGTGAAAGAGAGAGAAAGATACTTGGGGGCTCGTCCGGGATTGCGGTGAAATAAATGGAGTTAAAACGCCGAACGACTCAGACGCATGCACGAAGCACGAGCACAATCGATCGACGCCATAACGACGCACGCCGATTGATTTTCAAGATACTACGGACAACGACGACGTTTACGACGATATTCCGGTTACGACGACTACGAGGAATAATCCGACCTTGACTTTCAAGATGCGGCACCTACGGCGTTGGCACGAACGGCACACGGCGATTTATTGCACCTTACGGAACAGCTCATTCGAAAATTCAGTGCACAAGACGAAACGCATACAGTGTCTATGTGGATCAGAGAAATAGAAGAAAATGGCGAAGTATGTCAGTGGAGTCCGACTCAGCTATTGTTAGTGGCTCGACGTTCGCTATCCGGCACAGCAGCACTCTGGCTATGCAGTGAGAAAGTGTTTAAATCATGGGATGAGTTAAAAGTGGCTATCGAAAAGAATTTGCGGATACTCTGGATGTAAAGAAGATACATGAATTGATGAGCGCAAGACGTAACACGAAAGACGAGTCATGTATTGACTACATGTTAATTATGAAGGAATTAGGCAAACGCGGACGAATGCCGGATTATGTAGCTATCAAGTACATAGTGGACGGCATCATAGATGACAAAATAAATAAGATTATGTTATATGGTATTACAACTTAAGCGGATCTGAAAGAAAAACTAAAGTTGTACGCGATGTTTAAGAAAAATTCAGTTAAAAGATATTCGACGTAGTAAGCCGCCTAGTGGCACACAGACCAGCAATAATAATAGAAGACACGCGGCTGAAATGATGCGATGTTTTAACTGTGGAGAAAAGAATCATTCGTCGGAAAATTGTCCTCATCGGTCGCACTCGCAAGGTAAAAAGTGCATCCATTGCAATGAATTTGGTCATATTTCTCCCAATTGCCCAAAGAAAAAGATGGCGAGTTCGGGAACGATCGGAGAACCCGAACAACAATTTCCAAAGGTTGGCACTAGGGAATGCAATTCGGACTATTCGTAATCCGAGAACTCCGGATATCCGCACATTTTTAATAGACTTCCAAATCCGGATTCAAAAATAGTATCCGGATTTTTTGAATAATAAGAAATTGTATTTCGGGGGCTACATTATCGCGCGAATATTCGTCTAATCGGGTAGTGTGTAATAATTTATTTAAACAAACCATACAGTGTGTTTGGTTACCGGTTACCCATACTTTAAGGGCATATTATTTATACCCATTTCTATAGACCAATATATAATATACTCAATTCAAATCTAAATATATAAAAGAAGAAACTGACTGACTGACTGACTGACTCATCTATCAACGCACAGCCCAAACCGCTGGGTCTACAGATTCCAAATTTGGCAAGTAGGTTCCTTATGTGGTCAAGGGGTGCACTAAGAAAGGATCTTTCAAAATTCACCCCCTAAGGGGGTGAAACGGGGCTATAAAGTTTGTATGGGGAAACAAGATTAATTAGACTATTTTATTAAAAACTTCACAGGAGTACTCCTATTGATAAATGAGTAGACATGAGTTTCAGGTTTTTTCAGAATTCAACCCCTAAGAGGAGGAAATGGGGTGACAAAGTCTAAAAATCAATGCACAGCCCAAACCGCTGAGTCTAGAGATTCCAAATTTGGCACAAACTGTCCTTATGGGGGGTGCATTAAGAAAGGATTTTTTTAAGGTCTACAGATTCCAAATTTGGCAAGTAGGTTCCTTATATGGTCAAGGGGTGCACTAAGAAAGGATCTTTCAAAATGTACCTCCTAAGGGGATGAGACGGGAGTCAAAAGTTTGTATGGGGAAACAAGATTAGGTAAGACTGTTTTATTCAAAACTTCACAGGAGTACTCCTATCGATAAATGAGTTAACATTTGTGTTTCAGGTTTTTTCAGAATTCAACCCCTAAAGGGGGAAATGGGGTAACAAAGTCTGAAAATCAGCATCAGTATTGTTTGTATGGTGTATCGGGTCGGGTGTATCACAAAAACAACGATTTGAAGATTGAATGTGGCGGATCTGAAATGCCTTCATTCCCTGTTGGGGTGCGATGGGGTTGAAATGTCTAAAAATCAATATGGGTGTCGATACCGAGATTATCAGGGGTGCAGATTACGAAAATGGCATTTATTTTGAGATCCAGAAGATGGCGGATTCGACTTCTATACAGGGTTATTGTTGATTTATTGAGATGATTGTGATAACGATGATGGTGATTGTGATAATGATGATGAAGGTGATGATTGTAATTACGATGATAATGATAGTGATTACGATTATGATGATTGTGATTACGATGAAAATGATTGTGATTACGATAATGATGATTGTGATAATTATGATAATGATTGTGATAACGATGATGATGATTGTGATAATGATGATGATGATTGTGACAACGATGATGATGATTGTGATAACGATAATGATGATTGTGATGACGATTGTGATAACGATGATGATGATTGTGATACTGATGATAACGATGATGATGATTGTGATACTGATGATGATGATTGTGATAACAGTGATGGTGATTGTGATGGTAATAGTGATTGTGATAGTAATGGTGATGGTGATAATGACGGTGATGGTGATTGTGATAATGATTGTGAAAATATGGTGATCGTGGTAGTGATTGTGATAGTGATGGTGATAATGATGGTAATGGTCATGGTGATCGTGATTATGATAGTGATAGTGACGGTGATTGTGATGGTGATAGCGATGGTGATGGTTATTGTAATGGTGATAGTGATTGTGATTGTGAGAGTGATGGTGGTCGTGATAATTATGATGATGATTGTGATAACGATAATGATGATTGTGATAACAATGATGGTGATTGTGATTGTGATGGTGATAGTGATGGTGATAGCGATCGTGATGGTGATTGCGATGGTGATTTGGATTGTGATCGTGATAGTGATAGTGATGGTGATTGTGATAGTGATGGTGATTTTAATTGTGATGTTGATTGTGATAATGATGATCATGATTGTGATTATGATAATGATGATTGTTATTACGATGATAATGGTTGTGACAACGATGATGATGATTGTGATGACGATTGTGATAACGATGATGATGATTGTGATGACGATTGTGATAACGATGATGATGATTGTGATACTAATGATGATGATTGTGATAACAGTGATGGTGATTGTGATGGTAATAGTGATTGTGATAGTAATGGTGATGGTGATAATGACGGTGATGGTGATAGTGATTGTGATAGTGATGCTGATTGTGATAGTGATGATGACTGTGATTGTGATAGTGATAGTGATGGTGATGGTGATTGTGATAGTGATGGTGATTGTAATGATTATGAAATTTGGCACATAGATAGTTCATAACCTGGATTAACACGTACCTAGGACACTACATATCCCTTAAATATGATCCAGTGGGACGGTTACTGAACTTTACGCGGGCGAAGCCGCGGGCAACAGCTAGTATTTAATATACTCTTAACCCCACACCCCGCGAATGGCAGCCATTTTGTTTTTCTAATTGGCTGATCTAGGGTGTGTTTAATCAAAAGCTTATCTTTGATTGTAAGACACATACAGCGTTACAAATAAACGTGGTATAAAAGTTATACTCTAGATTAAACTAAGAATAGTTAAAATGTCTACAAATAAACAAAGCATAGCTTATACCAGGTATAGCTTTGACATTTGTATTCACACAACCGCTATTCCGAAGTTATTCGCACCTCCACCCTTGTATAAAGCTAGTATAACCTTAAAAATACCACGGTTTGTGTTTGTTTACGCGCATTTAAGTATTTTACGTACGTTTTGATTATGGAATTAGATCCAATAGAAGAAGTAGAACCAGTAAATAACATTTTTAATCTACATAATGCAGGTTAAAAAAAAAGTTAAAATACTAAAAAAATAGATTTTTTTTAAATTTAAATAGCGATAAGCAGTTACGGTTAAAATATTAATTTTCTAAAGGTGGTGTAACGTTTTTAGACCAATTAATTGGTAGATCTCTCAATATGGATACGTGCGGAGGTAGATTATCTTCTGTTTTAAGGTACTGGGGACGTAAATAAAGATTACTAAATACTATTATGAAACAAGTTTATAAACCTAGATCAGGCAGAACATTTTCGTTATTTGCCAGTTGCAAATAACGAAAATGTTCTTAAGGAAACATTCCTTTATTTTTGAATAGAAAGCAAACTGCATTCAAAGATTTTCGAAAATTGTCTTCTCCCACACCCGGGAATCGAACCGGCTAAAATCTGAAAAAATTATACCCTGTACTTTTATTGCATCGATCGTTAGGGTCAATTATAAGGATGAAATCTCTCTAACAAACATGATAAATTAAATGAAAGGAAAACCAGGAAATCTTAAATTAATTTAATTATTTACAAAAAATGGTAAACTAACTAATTAATTGCTCGAAATGGGCTCCATTCTCTTGGATACACAAATTTATTCTTTTAACGAATTCATTTCTAGTAACCTTTAATAAAGTGTTGTGGTGAATATTATAAATCGTATTCTGAACTTCAACTCTCAACTCGTTGTCATTCGCATAAGATTTCATGTAAATTTGATTTTTTACATATTCCCACAAAAAAAAAAATCTAATGGGGTGAGATCTGGCGATCTCGCAGGCCATCTGATTGTGCCGTTTGTACCAATCCAGGTATTAAAATGTAAAAATGGTTATTAATATAGGCAGTAGTGATTCTGCTGTTATGTGCTGGAGCACCATCTTGCTGTAGAATTATTTGGTTTCGCTCTTCCTCGGGAAACCATTTAACTCGTTTCTTAAGAGATCCAGTATTTCAATATACTTGACAGTGTTTAAATGACTTTCGTACACGTGGACTAACACTACATTATTTCTCATAATTCCGCACCAAACGTTGAAAGAAAATCTTACTTGATTGTTAGTTCCATGAACACGAACAGGATTCACTCGAGACCAATAATGGTTATTGCGGCGATTGTACATGCCATTATTGCTGAAGTTGGTTTCGTCAGACCATACAATGTTACTCAAAAAATTAGGGTTTCGGTCAATTTCTCCAAGCATGTTTTCTCAAAATTGTAATCGTCTCTCACGATCCCCAATATACAATTTTTGCACCAACCGACCTTCACGATAGCATTTATACTTATACTTTTTCAGCACTTTAAGTACGCGAGTGTGGGTTGTTCCTAATACATCGGCAGCATCTCTACTTGAAGCCTTCGGAAATGATTCAAAGTATGTTTAAACATCTAGTTCAAAATCGAAATAGTTTTGCTGAATAGTTTGCCGTCTCTTCTTGAAACTACCCGTATTCTTTAAATTTTCTACCATTCTTTTCAATACGAACCGAGTTGGTGCCTGTCGGTCTTGATATCTCTCTATATACCACCGCAGACTAGATTCACGTTTTTGTTATTTAAAAAATAAGCTTCCATTAAATCAAACTTCTTAATAAGCCATTTTCACCGTGAGACAAAATGTGAAATGAGTTGTAAAAACAATCAAATGTGAATAACAACTGTGACAGTCAAATTTTCAAATTATAATCTAACATTCCATATTTAAATTACCTCATACACGCAGCTACGAGTATGTCGCAAAGGAGTCTGCATTACAAAAGATGGATGTTAGTTAAAGAGCTTTAACTTGACTCATTGAATTTGTAACTTCAAATTTCCTGGTTTTCCTTTCATTTAATTTATCATGTTTGTTAGAGAGATTTCATCCTTATGACCCTAACGATCGATGCAATAAAAGTACAGGGTATAATTTTTTCTGATTTTAGCCGGTTCGATTCCCCGGTGTGGGAGAAGAGAATTTTCGAAAATCTTTGAATGCAGTTTGCTTTCTATTCAAAAATAAAGGAATGTTTCCTTTGAGTAAAATTTTCTATCTGCAGTATTGAGAGAGATATATACCTGGTTTATTTGTAAAAATATATTCTCGACATATTCTTAAGTTATAACTGGTATAACTATATTTAGTATAAGAATAGAATAGATGCGGTATAACACATTTTTATTTGTAAGGCTGATAGAGACGTGCAAATGACCTGCAACATTCTGGAACCTTTGCGCTGGGACAGGGCCATGTTCAAATGGCTATAACTCTTAAAATTATGGGTGTTTAGTCAATATTTTGACATCATTTTGTAGGTTGACTCAAATACTTTTTATTATTTAACCCCAAACGTCTCAAAAATATAGTTACCTTAAAGGTTTCTATATTTGCGCCGCTTAAGGTTCTCTGCAGCCGCAGGGGCAGCGCTAGCACAGCACGATGAGTTTGGAATATGCGATGGCGCATGAGTATCGACGCATGTTGCCCCTTGCGTCCCACACAAAAGGCCTATCCATCTTCCAAGAAAACAAAGACATGCCGTCCGGTTCTTCAGTTTTATTTTATTTTAATTTGTACTTATTAATTATTTTACTAACGTTACTCAGCACGCGAATCTCAGACTGATTATTTTAATAATAAGAATATTATGGCTGTAACACCAAAGTTATGGTATAGTATTATATAGTTATGGTTGAGTAATTCCAAATAACAAAAGTTTGAAAAATCATATGAATTGATTTTTGTGTTTTTATTTTAACTCACTTATATAAGAAACATCATATTAATAAACTAATATGGGTAGATTTATTTATTTTCATGAAAAATTCGTAAAATCCGGATAATCCGAATTGGACTATAAATCCTTTCCAAAAAATCCGGATTTTGAAACAGAACGGATTTGCATTCCCTAGTTGGCACTTCTGCTGAACCACGAAGATCAACCAATCAGATGTCGAAGAAAGCATTCTTCAACATAATGCAAGAGGGCGCCACCAGTAGCGCGAATGACGAAGTTCAAGACAATGTTCAAGGTGATGTTTACACCGCGTTAAGGACAAATGATTCGTGTTACGATGTTTGCAGTATGAAACGACAAAGCAGCACAGTGATTGGCTATAGGGACGACGGCCATGTTGTTGAGTATGCCACTTATAATGTAAACAAACAAAACAAAGAACCTGACGATAATGTACCAGTTGTACGCATTGTACGTCGTATAAAACCACTAAAACCAGTGTTTGTGCGCGGTAAAATGGCTAGAGCGTTAATTGATTCAGGCTGTGATGTGAACTTGATGTCAAAGGACTTTTATAACGAACTTAGCAAGTCAGACTTAGTGCAGTGTATCGAAAACAACATTACGTTAACCGGTTTAGGCTATTCACAAGTAAAGTCATGTGGTGTTGTCAAGTTAGACATAACGATTGATAATTGTTTATACTGTGATACTACGTTTTATGTAATGCCTAACGACTCTGTACCATTTCAAATGATAATTGGTAATGCTTTCTTGCGAAATGTTATGATGTTTATGAGAGATTGTATGGTTTGGTTGTTGCCGAAAGATGATTGGATGAACCCAAACTATGAGTGGTTGAAAGATGTTGCATATTACTCTAGTTCTGTTGATTGTTTAGCTCACGTCAGTAATCCTGCTCTAAAAGAAGAAGTAATAAGGTTAGTAACAAGTTATGTGCCACAACAAAGTAAAGAAGCTCCAATAGAATTGATTTTTTTTATCAAAGATGACTTACCAGTATCTCAGCGGCCACGACGAATCTCATTCAAGGAACAAGAGGATGTTAATCGCCAAATCCAAGAATGGCTCGATGATGGAATTATCAGGGTGATTTACTCAGAATATTCCAGTCCATTAGTATTAGTAAGAAAAAAGGATGGTGGTTTAAGAATATGCATTGACTATAGAAAGATTAACAGTAAAATGGTTAAAGATGAATACCCACTCCCTATAATAGATGATCATATTGATAAGTTGTCCTCAGCTAGAATGTTTAGTGCATTAGACTTGAAAAATGGTTACTTTCATTTACGCGTACATGAAGATTCAATTAAGTATACTTCTTTTGTAACGACGACCGGACAATATGAATTTTTACGGATAGGATTATGATTTCACAGTAGAACACCGTGACGGCACTGGAATGAAGCATGTCGACGCATTGAGTCGAAACCCGTATGTAGCAGCCATAACATCTAGCTTACACCAGGATATACTATTCTGTCAAGAAAGTACCGGGAAAAGATCAATAATACACAAAATGTCTGTTATTCATCCAAATTTATTTTATCACCTTCAAAGTATGCTCCTTTAGAAACGATACACTTGCGCCAACGAATAATCCATTCATCAAAACATTTTTTAAACGCTGCTTCCGGAATTGAGTTCAGTTCTCGAAGCGAATTCTCCTTTATGTCTTCTATCGATTGAAAACGGGTGCCACGAAGTGGTAATTTGAGTTTAGGAAAAAGAAAAAAGTCAGCAGGAGCCATATCTGGTGAATATGGTGGTTGCTGGATGGTATTTGTTGAGTGTTTGGTCAAAAATTCGTTCACAATGATAGCCTTGTGCGAAGGCGCATTGTCGTAGTGCAAAATCCAAGAATTTTCTTTCCACAAATCTGGCCTTTTTCGTCGAATTTGCTCTCTTAAACGCCGCATAACGCTCAAATAATATTCTTTATTTACCGTTAGACCTTCCGGTAAGAATTCAGAGTGCACAACACCGCGATAGTCAAAGAACAGTCAACATGACTTTGACTTTTGATCGACTTTGGCGTGGTTTTTTCGGTTTCGGTTCAGTTGGACCAAAGGACGTTGTACGACTGACGCCGGTGTCACTTTATTAAAACACATATTTACTGCGTGGGAAGAGGCACAAGATGCCATAGGAATCTTCTGTGACCTTTCGAAGGCATTTGATTGCGTAAATCACGAAACCCTGATCTTGAAACTTGAGCATTACGGTTTAGGTAAACTTGCGCTCAGTTTAGTAAAATCGTATTTGAATGATAGACAGCAGCATGTACAAGTAAATGGCGTAAATTCAATGGGTTTAAAAGTAAAAATGGGTGTACCACAAGGTTCGATATTGGGTCCCTTCCTCTTTTTAGTGTACATAAATGACCTACCCAATTTATTTGACAACTACCCGCAATTAGTGTTGTTTGCAGACGATACTTCTTTAATATTTAGGATAAACAGACGTGCCACAAATCTGGACGACGTAAATAACGCCCTACTGCAGGTTCATAATTGGTTTACCGCTAATAATTTAGTTCTAAATGGGAAAAAAACAAAGTGCATTCGATTTGCTTTACCAAATGTCAAAAGTCGTGATTGTGACGTAGTATTGAATCAAGAGAAACTAGAATTTGTCGATAAAACGGTTTTCTTGGGAATCACGCTCGACTCAAGGCTACAATGGGGTCCTCATTTAACATCTCTTGCAGGACGGCTGAGCTCAGCAGCGTATGCTGTTAGGAAATCCGTCAATTTACTGATGTTGATACGGCGAGGCTAGTCTATTTTAGTTATTTTCATAGTATTATGTCATACGGTATTTTACTATGGGGACGCGCTGCAGACATCGAGTCTATATTTATTCTGCAGAAAAGGGCTATCAGAGCCATTTATGAATTACGTAGACGCGATTCTCTAAGAGAACTGTTTAAGGAAATTAATATCATGACAGTACCTTGTCAATACATCTATGAAAATATCATGTACGTTAGGAAAAATCTGCATTTATTCAGTAAAAGAGGTGACAGACACCACTATTGTGCAGTTTTTACAATCTTTTTGAGGGAAATTTTACTGGCAGGTTTTGTGTGTTTGGATAGATGTATGTATAGTATCTGAGGATGGAAAAGTTCGTTCCTGCTGTCTCCGAGAAGGCTGATTGAACACCACCTACCTCCGTTCTACCAGGGCGCTGAAGCTCGGCTCCAGGCATGCACGGCACACCACAGAGTCCAGGGTGGGTTTCCAGGGTAAGCACGGCTGACCTAGGTTCAATAGGTCTCGGAAAAAGCACACTACACGGCAGTGAGTCCACAAACACAATAAAGTTGTTAGAACGTCTAACGATGAGGTTTTGATACAGTCAAATAAGAAAACATCCGTTCAGTTCGACGCACAAATGCTTCCAGGTCCGTGAGCGGGTCGCCGCTGGCGATTGAGTTCAGTAGTGCAAATCTACCCTCAATTCAACAGCATAGAAATCGAACAACTATACTACTAGAAATAGGGACCAACTAGTTCAGCCAGGTTTCAGGCTTGCTAAAGTAGATTCATCTTTCATGGGGTACTGTTTAAAATGTTACAATAAAATACCTCCCCACATTCTACAACTGAATGAGACGAAATTTAAATCTTGTATAAAACGCACACTATGTAGGCAAGCATATTATAAGTTGGTGGATTACATTGATGATAAAAATGCTTGGCTCAATGCTGGTCCTGCTCCACAACCATAGGGGAAAACTAATTGGGCAAATTATTGTTCTAGCTGCAGAAGATTGTAAAAGTATCTTTGCTTTGTATAGATTCCATCTCATAATATTGTATAATTGCATAGCACATGTGAGTACCATGTATTTTTAAGCTACCATTTGCATTTAGTTATCTTTCATTGACTTGAATATGCCTTGGTGGCTGAGAGAAAGTCATGCTCACTCAAATGTCTCGCTGATGGTGGCGGGTGTGTCGGGTCATTTAGTTCCCTTCAATATGGTTGAGTTGAATGGCGCCGATACACGCGTCTTGTTCGTGATCGGGCGCTGTCAGTTGGGACTGGTCATCTCTTAGCTGCCACGGTTCATTTTAATTACTTTATTTTTAATTTTTTGATTTAATGTTTTACTCTGGACGCTCATAATGTGCACGTCTTCCTACATCGTTCTCACATATATCTATAATCTCAACATGAATGATGTAACCAAGATTTTGTAACAATATTTTGATTTAAAAGAGTGTCCATGGAGTTTCTTGCCCGTTCTTCTCCATAGAGATCTACGCTAGGGAATGGGCAACTACAGTACTTTCTCAAGTTATTATGTCTTGTGTCTGGGACTGTAGCTTTGTTTTGTTTTTTTGTATTTTTGACTTTCAAAAGTGCCATAATGGTCTAATTGAAATAAATGCTTTGAGTTTGAGTTGGAAGGCGCCACTCCGAAGCTTGTTGACTAGTTTGCATGTCAAACTCGTAAACCCACGTCTCGTCACCAGTAACAATGCGTTTCATGAATGTTGGGTCCGAACTGACTCGTTCTAGCATGTCCTCAGCGACTTTCATGCGATTGAGTTTTTGGAGAAAATTCAGATCTTTTGGGACTAGCCGAGCAGCAACATGTTTCATACCCAAATGATTAGTTAAAATGGTACGGATCGACTCGTGAGATACAGAAAGTTCGGCGGCTATCTCTCTCAGAGTTGAATGGGGATTTTCAGTCACTATTTTCTTCACTTTTGCGATGTTAACTTCAGTTGCAGACGTTGACGGCCTACCAGAGCGAGGCAAATCTTCCATCACATCTCGACCGCTTTTGAACGCTTTGAACCACTCATAAGCACGAGTTTTTGATAAAGTCGATTCACCGTAAGCCTTCTGTAACATTTTCAGTGACTCCGAACACGAAATTCCATTGGCGATGCAAAATTTAAGACAAACTCTTTGTTCGATATTTTTGTCCATTATGAAATTCGCAATACACACTATATATGATATTACTAAAACCAGCACTGTATTTAATATAAATAACAGATGCAACTCAAACTCCACGCCAAAATGGAAAACAGTTGTGCCAATCTAACAACTACAAAAAAAAACAAAAATTTGAATTTGGAACCATAAACAAATCATCCATTCCCGATACTTTTTTGACTGAATGTAAGACGCGCACAGGAGTGTGACGAGGGCCTTAGTGCAATAACTCAAATTTTGAAAGAAGAAAAATCATTTAAAGATTAGTCTCAATCAAGAATTACTTTATAAAGGATCAGATCAACAACTTGTTATACCTAGTACAATGGAAAATGAAATTATAAAGAGGGCACACAGTAATGGTCATTTCGCGAAGAAGAAAACTTTAGAACTAATTAGCAAGGATTACTACATTGAAAAAATAGGAAAGAAAGTTGAAGATTATATAGCATCATGTATACCATGTCTACTTACGAATAGAAAAGAAGGAAAACAGGAAAATTACCTTAATCCAATTGAGAAGGGAGACACTCCATTACATACTCTGCATTTAGATCATGTTGGCCTTTTTTTTTTTCCTTCGGATGGGAAATCATCAAATGACTTCTCCCGCTCTGGGTAAAACCCATCCATGTTCCTTCATCGCCCTTTGTGTTCCGGGGCCACGGTATCTCTTTCGAACAGTCCCGCGACCCCGGCAGGCATCGGTCCTTGCGGACCCCTTCCTTTTTGCTGACTCTCTTTGAGGCGCGCGTGGAACACGAACGCGCCGTCGACACGGCCTGTCGTCATGAGACGGACGGACGGCGAGCTAGCCCATAGCCCACCGTCCACAGGCCCGCGCCTACGGTGGCCGGGGGCCACGTGGTGGCCCCCGACGCCCGGTGCGTCTCCCTCGGCGGCCGGGACGCTGTGAGGTTCTCTCCCTCTGACGTTCCGCCACCTCCTTCTCTAGCATTACTGCTTCGCAGAAGGAGGTGACGGCGTCCCATTCCGTCTCGCTCCGGACCATGGTTTGCACCAGGGCCGGAAGCGAGAGGTCGCCGCCGCCAATCGCTGCTTCGAGGACACGGCGGTGCTCCGCCCACGCGGGGCACACCTCCACCGTGTCCTCCGGTCGATCCTCGCAATGGAAACACCCGGGCGTTTCCTCCCGCCCGATTCGGTGCAGGAACCTCCCGAAACAACCATGTCCGGTGAGGACCTGCGTCAGGCGGAAGGTGAGGACACCGTGGCATCTCTCAAGCCACTTCTCAAAGAGGGGACTTACCGCCACTATTGTGGCGTGCCCTATGTTAGTCCCCTGACAGAGACTCATAAGCAATATAATCATATACTCACTGTTATTGACGCTTTCACGAAGTTCGTATGGTTGTTTCCATGTAAAAGTACCACAACGAGGGAAGTGTTGAATAAATTGGAGATACTACAGCATACTTTTGGAAGTCCAGAAAGATTCATCACAGATAGAGGTACTGCTTTCACCAGCAACGAGTTTCAACAGTATTGCATGAAGGTGGGAGTAGAGTTATGTCATATAACTACAGGAGTACCTAGAGGTAACGGTCAGGTGGAAAGGGTTCACAGAACTATTATACCAGTACTTACTAAGCTATGTATTGAGAAACCAGGATTGTAGTACAGGCATGTAGGAAGAGTGCAGATAGCATTAAACAGTACTTACCAGAGAAGCGTGAACACCACTCCATTTGAGAAAAACAACAAGAAAGACGAGACAGCTATATGGAAAATAGAGAAGATTTGAGGAAGAGAACAAAACAGTAAATACTGGAAGTACAACAGGAAAATAAAGGACTATCCTTTCTATGCTTAGAAAAGATTAAGAAATATCAAGAGGGGGAGTTAGTTGCTATAAAGCGAACCCAGTTCGGGCCAGGGCTCAAACTCAAACCTAAATATTTGGGACCTTATCAGGTAACGAAAACCAAACGACATGACAGGTATGACGTAGAAATTTGTTAAACAGATTGACCGACTGCACGCGTGACGAGTGTTTGACAACATTAAGCTTTGCCTGCAGAAAAGTAGGAAGATCTTTTCTGCGAGTATCTACTCTATTTTTTCTTTCATCGTCTGTTTCAAACTCGCTTAAGTTTTTAAATAAATGAGTATGGAGAACTAAAATATAAAGACATGACACCGTTAAAATTCTAAGTTTAATAAAATGCTCCTTACATGATTCTGTCTGATTTAAACGAAGCATGGTTCTTAATGCTCGCTTCTGTATAGTAAAGGCTGCCTTAATATTGTATTTATAGCTGTTTCCCCAAAATTTAATGCTATTTCTAAGTTTAGATTCAACTAGAGCAAAATAGACGGTACGAAGTTGGGCAATAGATAAAATATCCCTGAGAGATCTGATAGCATAACACGCACTACTTACTGTATTCGTAATTGAATACTCCCAAAAAATTTAAACTTTCTACTGTATAAATTTTCCTGCTTAAGAGCCATTTCACATTTTCGCGCAAATTTCTAAGACTTTAGTCGCCTAATTTACTAACTTAGATAACACCCTAGCATTTTTGAATACATGTTAAAAATAGACTAGTCTTTCTTATTGACACTTCATGTAGCACATTTACAAAAACTTATTTGTTTAGTAAGTAGTGATTAATCTCCCACAACTAGTTTACTGAAAAATCATCGCAGAGTCAATTTCAGACTCCTATATCTATCATGAATATTTATAAATTTCACTGAAAAAAAT
This sequence comes from Xestia sexstrigata, assembly GCA_941918905.2. Lineage (NCBI taxonomy): Eukaryota > Metazoa > Arthropoda > Insecta > Lepidoptera > Noctuidae > Xestia > Xestia sexstrigata. Next base: position 129,363 of record OW799201.2, on the reverse strand, counting down.
ACGTAAAGCATCAGACATATACTTTTGTCGACACTTAATGTACTAGAATATCGATAATTAATAACATTAATTAGTAAAAACCAAAATCTTAGGTCAATTTTTACATTTTATATCGCTATTTTATCGTGATTTTTTGGTTTGAATAAAGCGTAATTACATTAAACAAATTATGTAAAAATAAACTATGATCTTTTACTAAACTAATTCCAAAAATTTATTAAAATCAATTCATTTAATCAGACATAATATAATTTTTAACATCACCCTAAATTACAATAAATTACGACCCATTGGCGAGCACCGATTAGTACGGCCCGAGCGCCCGTCGGCGTAGGACCTGTGCTATATTTTTCCGCGTCCCGATTTTCGAGCGTATCTATCGTAAACGCATTGTTATACTACGACTACAACATTTTGAACCGCTTTGTATTTTTTTTCATTGGGTTAGAATTTCGTTTATTATCAAGTAAAGTATTATTTTAGTAGTTTGTAGAATATTTGTTATATTTCTGTTTTGTTGTATTATCATTGTGTCAATAAAAGGAAAGAATAAAATTCTGCAAAAGCTGAAAGCAACAGAAGCGAGATGGATATTATTTTTATTTGCAATTCATATACACAGTTATTGATCACGTTAGTTGAATGCTCCAAAAATGACTTTTACAAGGTCAAAGTAATTCCTGCACCTTTATGAACTTGGAGGGTTGTATTGATAATTTTGATAATTATAATTCTGTTACTACATACGTCTTACAGCCGCGAATAATATTCTAATCAACATACAACCTAGCACTGGCCTGCAAATTGCAAAAAACGTAAGAAAATTTGAATTTCGCGGGCTACCCTGGAGCATTAGCCTTAACATAATTATATCGACATGGATTATAGAACCGTAATTACAATTTGAAAGGTTTCCCTTGGGTTTTCTGTTGAGGTGCAATGTTAAAGTTTTTAAGATTAGCAACACTCCCAAGCTGTCTATGATTGTTTTACTTTTGTCTATGTGTGCTGGCTGTACTTGTGTAGACGCCATCTTTATGTTACTGTATTTAAAAGTAATCTTTGCTAATAAACCCTGCTAAAACGACTAATATTGGCTTTTCAATTACTGCCCCTGTCTACAGGTTATGGGCCCAGAGCACTTAGTCTGTTTCCAGGTCGTGGCAGTGGTTTATTTTGGGAGTGAGCAAATTGAGTTAGATTACGTACGACTACAAAGTCTTGAGAGTTGAGGCCGATACGTGCATCGAGGCGTCATGGAGCAATCCACACATAATTCGTTGAAATTGTCTGGAGGGGACAACTGGGCGGTTTGGAGATTCCAGATGGAAGTTTTTTTTTTTTTAGATTTAGAGGCCGAGGCTTGTTTCAAATAGTTTGTGGCCAAGAGAAAAAACCATCAGCAGGTGACGTAAAGACATGGCTGGAAAGCGACGCAAAAGCTCAGGAATTGATAGTGACGCGAATGGATTCAGGACCGCTTACACATTTACTATCATGCACTACATCTGCTGGTATGTGGACCAAACTGAAGTCGGTGTACGAAAGGGAATCTGCTGTCAGCATACACCTACTGCAGCAGAAGTTCTTTTCTTTGGAATTTGGACATGACTCTGTGACTACAGTGATGTCAAGACTGGAGGAAATCAGCAACAAATTGAAACAAGCAGGTGAGCCGCTTTCTGAGAAAATGATTGTAACAAAAGTGCTGATGTCGTTGCCTGAAAGGTTCAAGCACTTCCGCTCAGCCTGGGAGTCCGCCGTCCCTATCGAGAAGCAGACATTGATTGAGTTGACTTCGCGATTGCTCATCGAAGAAGAGAGAAGTGACCAGTCCATTCAACTACAGGAGACAGCTTTGGCCAGTGTAAGCAAACAGGGTAAATGCTACGCTTGTGGGAAGGAGGGCCATTTTGTTAAAGATTGCAAGGAGAAAAAGAAAAAGGAGACAAGAAGTTGCAATTATTGCAAAAAGAGAGGTCACCTAAGAGCAGATTGCAGATCTTTAAAAGATAAGGAAAAGCAGAAGGTTCCAGCTCCAGAGGAGAATGCTTTCATGTGTAGGAGTAGATTGTGTCAAGATGATGGCATAGGAAACTGGTACATGGACACGGGTGCTAGTGAGCACATGTGTTGCAGTAAGGAGTTATTCAGTAAGCTAAACCACCTGAGAGGCTCGATAAAGGTTGCTGTGGGAGACGGCAAGCTTCTGGATGTTATTGGGCGTGGTAATGTGGAACTGTTCGCGTGGAACGGGTCAGAGTTTATAAAAACAGTGTTAAGTGAAGTACTTTATGTGCCAGAGTTGAAATTCAATCTGTTTTCGGTAGGAACTGTTTTGGACAAAGGTTTTCATTTAGTTTCTGATAAGAATTATTGTAAGTTTGTAAACAGTAAAGGTTATGTATGTGCATTGTCAAAACGAGTAAACAAAATGTATCATATGCTGTTTTCGTGTACTGGAACACAATCTGACATGTCTATGGTAACATTACGAGATGAAAATAAAATGCAATCTATGGCTACCTTTTTAGTATCGGAACGCGGTAATGACATTGATGTTTTTGACACTTGTTGTGATGGTAATTCTTTTTGTAGTTGTAAACATGTAAAACTTCTCGAGAATTTTGGTGTTATGACCAATTTTGGACTAGTAAATTTATCAAAAAGGGTTGAGTCCTTAACTGTATGGCATCGTAGGCTATGTCATCAAGATATTGCGCATACTAAGGAGTATTTGAAGCGTAAATGTGTCGAATTCGTGGACGACTATGTTACTTGTGAGGAGTGCTTGGCGGGCAAGCAGCATCGACTGCCTTTCCCTTCTAGCTTGTCGAGAGCAAATGAGCCCCTTGAACTCGTTCATGCAGATGTATGCGGGCCTATGGAGACACCGTCGCTCGGGGGAGCGAGGTATTTTTTGCTTCTGAAGGATGACCATTCGGGTTTTCGTAAGGTGTATTTTATGAAACATAAAGACGAGGTTAAAGGCTTTATTAAGAATTTCATAGTGACATTTGAAAGAGAAATTGGTGTAAGGATGAAGATCCTAAGGAGTGACAATGGACTAGAGTTTGTGAATGCCGAATTAAGTACTTTTTTGAATGAGAATGGGATAACCCACCAGAGAAGCACTGTGTATACACCTCAGCAAAATGGAAGAGCTGAGAGAGAAATGCGTACCTTAGTAGAAGCTGCTCGATCCATGATCACAGGTATGTCTAAAGTTTTTTGGGCAGAGGCCATAAACACAGCTGCTTATGTACTTAATCGAACCGGTCCAAGTCCTGTGAGAGGTAAAACTCCTTTTGAAGCTTTTTATAGAAGAGATTCACCTTTGTTAGATTTAAAAGTGTTTGGGACCCGTGTATCAGTTCTTGTACCTAAAGAGAAGAGGTTGAAACTAGATCCTTAGAATAAGATGGGTATCTTTGTAGGTTATGATGCTAATGTGAAAGGATACAGAATATTCATACCATCCTCAAGAAAAATGGAGGTACATCGAGATGTTGTCTTCTTACCGCAAGTAGTGCCTGAAAAGGAAAGAGGTAATAATCCTAGTAAAGAAGATAGCATATTATGCTGTGATGAGAAAAGTTCAGCTCTAGAGGGAGGACAGAGAGAAGAGACAATTGAGATTGTTGAGGGAAATTGTAGTTCATCCAGAGGAGACAGAGAGGTTGGTGAAGACCAAGAACTCGGAGGAGACAGAGATGTTGGTGAAGACCAAGAACTTGGAGGAGACAGAGATGTTGGTGAAGACCAAGTGATTAGCCCTGAAGAGGATCATTTCGAAGATGCAGATGAGGCATTGGAGAATGAAATCAATGAAGAAGAGTTGCCACATAGAGGACTATGAGTTAGGTTTGTTGACAACAGGGGTTGACGATGACCCTAGTACCTACTCTGAAGCGATGTCTAGTGTTGATGCTGAGCATTGGAAGAATGCCATAGAAAAAGAGATGCAAGCCTTGGAAGAGAATAACACCTGGGATCTTGTGGACAAACCAAATGATTGTAGTTTGATAGATACAAAGTGGGTATTTAGAAGGAAAACAGATGAAAAAGGTAGAATAATATCTTTCAAAGCACGACTCGTAGCAAAGGGGTTTCAGCAAAAAACCTATTCTGAGATATATAGCCCGGTGGCTAGACTGACCTCATTGCGTGTTTTCCTGGCTTATTGTAATTACAGTAATATTCCTATACATCAACTTGATGTGTGTAGTGCTTTTTTGTATGGAAATATAGTGGGTGACTGTTATATTAAATTGCCTATTGGGTATAGTGATTGTGAGAATGGAAAAGTTTGTAAACTTAATAAATCATTATATGGTCTGAAGGATTCACCCAAAAATTGGAATGTTACGTTTCATAATGTTATTACTGGTTTAGGATTTGTAAGAAGTAATTTTGAGTATTGTTTATATACAAAGATAGAAAATAATTGTAAAACATATTTACTTCTGTACATTGACGATTTGCTATTAGCTTCTACTTGTGAGTCTGAAATAAACAAGCTAAACTTTTTATTGAGTAAGAGTTTTAAAATGAAGAACTTAGGTCTGATAAGAAACTATTTGGGAATGAATATTGTGCAAAACTTAAGGGAGGGAACTATATCTTTTTGTCAGAGTGCTTATTTAGAGAACATTTTAAGAGTTTTTGGTATGTTAGAATGTAATTCTGTTTCTACTCCCATGGAGGAAAATTTTGATCACAGTATTCTTAAGAAAGATAAATCTGAAAATGATGCTATTGAGAATAGATGTAGGAGATTGATAGGATCTTTAATGTATGCAATGTTATGTTCAAGACCAGATATTTGTGTAGCATTAAATATCCTCAGCAGATACCAATCTTGTGCTAGTTTAGATTTGTGGAATGCTTTGAAACGTGTTTTACGTTAAATTAAGGGTACTCTAAACTTAAGTTTGGTATTTACTAGAAATAAGAATTGTTCTGATGTCATTGTTGGTTATGTTGACTCAGATTGGGCTGGTGACAAAGTGGACAGGAGGTCTACAGGGGGCTACCTATTTAAAATTTTGGATGAATGTAGTGTCTCATGGGTATCGAAGAAACAGCCCACTGTTTCTTTGTCATCAACTGAATCAGAATTTGTAGCTTTAAGTATGGCAGCTAGTAAAGCTTGCTGGCTGAGTAACTTGTATTGTAGTCTTTCTGGTATTGAAGCTGTTGTTGTACTTTTTGAGGATAATATACCAGTTATAAGTTTGTGTAAGAATCCTCAATTTCATCATAAGTTGAAACATATAGATGTCAAAGTATTGTTTGTAAGAGAAAAGGTATTTGCTAAGAAAATTGTTTTAAAGCATATTGGTTCTAGTGAACAACCAGCTGATGTCTTAACAAAGCCTTTAGGTAGAATCAAATTTGAAAAGTTTAGAAGCTTGTTAGGTCTTAGTACATGAGTGTTCTATGTAAAGGTAAATTTGATTAGATGTTTATCATTGAGGGAGGGTGTTGAGGTGCAATGTTAAAGTTTTTAAGATTAGCAACACTCCCAAGCTGTCTATGATTGTTTTACTTTTGTCTATGTGTGCTGGCTGTACTTGTGTAGACGCCATCTTTATGTTACTGTATTTAAAAGTAATCTTTGCTAATAAACCCTGCTAAAACGACTAATATTGGCTTTTTAATTACTGCCCCTGTCTACATTTTCCTTTAAAACTATTTAGGTGTCGAAATTTGATAGCTATTTTTTTGTTTTCATTTTAGAATGAGAAATCGCGTGAATCGAGTAGAGGAGGATAGTACTTTTAGAAGAGCCGCCATGCTGGGTACTGGTGGAAAGTCTGATTCGACAACAGAAATTGTATGTTTAAGTTACAATTTTATGTTTAATACAGAAGTCTATTCAGTATCAAAATCAAAGCATTTATTTCAAGTAGGCCAGTTACAGGCACTTTTGAACTGTCGAAACAAAGATGAAAATTAAATGTAGCTACAGTCCCAGTCACAAGACGTAAGAACTGTGAAAGTACTGTAGTATTTATATTCAAGTACTCATAGGTACCTACTATAATAAAAAGTATATTCATACTCGTACTATAATAATATTATAAAGAGGAAATATTTGTTTTTTTGTGCGTTTGTTACGATTTAATTGAAAAACTACGCGACCGATTTAAAAAAATCATTCAGCCTTGGATAGCTACATTATCAGCGAGTAACATAGGCTATATTTTATCCCCATACTCCCACGGGAACGGGAACTACGTGGGTGAAACCACGCGACGTCAGCTAGTCATACAGGGTGGAATTTTTCAATGCTACCTGGAGGGCAAGTACTCTAAATACTGGAGATAGCAAATTTTACTCAAAGGAAACATTCCTTTATTTAAAAAAAAAAACAAATCTGCATTATCAGATTTTCGTAAATTCGCTTGCCATGAGTCCGCTTGCTTATGAGTAAAATTTGCTATCTCCAGTATTTCGAGTACTTTCCCTCCAGGTGGCATTGAAAAATTCCAGCCTGTATATGTAATAGAAACATACACATAAAATACATATTTACATAACATATATTTGTGTTTTATTAGTCTAGAAGGCTTTCATAGAATAAAGACTGAATAAATAAATTATCTTTTTGCATAAATTTCAAACCAAAATGCATTACGATTATAACGGCCCAAGATTGTTTAGTCTGCCTCGACACTCGCGGTGTACTTTTTGAGTTGTGTATGTGTGGATTGCTACGCACACATACACAAAGCTGCGGTCTTTTACCTAAACTCGAGCGTTGTAATTTTGTGAAATGGCTCTTAAGGATTCTACGTTTACTAAAGCTTTGTGCCTAACTGTAGATCTAAATATCATACATTTTGTCTTACTTACATTTAATTTAAGATTATTCATAGAAAACCAGCTTTCACAAGCGGCTATTAATACATTTAATTTACATTTTATGGTCTCTATATTGTCATCAGCTATAACAGCACTTGTGTCGTCAGCAATGGCTCTAAAGCGTCGTACAGCTGGCAATCGCTATCCTCGTCTGACTAATGATGTTACGCGCTAGCTCTCTTTCACTCTACCTTAAATATTTATAATCTTTAACAGCCAGCAACCCTTATTTGCCGCCAGATTTAATTAAGCAAACGTATATCATAATAAACAGAAAAAAAATAGCTTTAATTTGATACATATATTATTAATGTATGTTATGAACGCATAATAGTATCAAAATTATACCTATTCACAGCTGGCTGCGAAGAGGTGCGGCCAAGTGCGCAACAGCAACCGTGATTTTTCAGTCTTTATGTAAATTGCCGTGAAGTGGACGATATTTTATTTAAAAAACAATTGAATGAAATCGTTTCCCAAAAATCAATTAGCAATAATTTAACTAAAAATATTTACGGCCACATTTTGATAGGCACCCTGGTAGGTATATATTCACCTAATCATAAATATACGTAAAAAAAATGGTTTTTAGCAAATACTCGATGAACGCACTAATTCTGCAGCCGGATCTTGGACTATATGACCCCTCTTAAATTTACGGAATGCTCGGTCCCTACGTCGCATCGCCATCCGTATCCCTCTTGTCATCCATGGGGCAGGAGGACGTTTAAGTTTAACTTTTTTGATGGGAGCATGAATATTATAGAGGTTGACCACAACATCGTTAAATATGGCAACCTTGTCGTCAACCAAAGAGGCTTCCAACATAGGCTCCCAATCAATCAAGGATGCATCCTTCTTAAGCTCCTCAACATTCATCCGCGCAAAACAACGCCTGTACAGAACATTGGGTTTGGGTTTGGGAGGTTTCAGGATATATGAAAATAAAATCATGTCGTGATGAGAAAACCCTGGAGCGTCATGTTGACCATGAGAGGATACGAGGGAATGATTCGAGGTGAGGATCAGATCGAGCCAGGTGTCATCATCAGCAGTGTTATGGTGTGGGTAGGTTGGAGCGGCAACACGTGCAGACTAACCGACTCGATAAGATGGAGGAGTTTACGGGATCAAGGGGCGGTACGGGCAAGTAGATTAGTGTTGAAGTCGCCCATGATGATGTGATGTGCATACTCTGAACCCAAGGATTCAAGTACTGATTCGAATTCAGTGAAGTAATCAATAGTGGGGGGACAGTAAGCGACACCAATAACAGTTTTGGCTCCCTTGACACAGACTTCAAGGAAAATAAACTCAGCAGAAGCAGAATATTGTGAAGAGGAAGAAGCAAGTATCTTATATGGAAAGTCACTACGGAGGTATATGGCAACACCACCCCTTCCCTTACCAATCCTATCATTCCGTATAAGAATGAAACCAGTAAGAGGGTAAGCAGTGGACAGGAGATGTGGTTTGAGCCAAGTTTCGGAGATCAGGATGGCGTGAACATTGCTGTTGTTAAATGCGTCGTAAAGCTCGCTATAGTGGCTCGGAACGCTTTGAGCATTAATGTGACACACATTCACCAACCGATTAGACGTATCATTAAACTTATGTTGCAAAAAATCAGCAAGAGTATTATTGAAAGAACAAAAGCTTCCATCGCTTGAAGAAGCTGCAGATTCATCCGCGGAAAAGAAGGTTTCATCGTCTGACATAAATATACGTAATAAATATAAATAAATAGAAAAAAAATACAATTAAGTTATCACTAAAAACAAATTATCACTAACAGGTGCACAATTCTGCACCACCCGCCAGCTAACACCAACATTACATTAGAAGCAATAATACAAGCATAAAATTATAGCACATATACACAGCAACATACGGAAAAGAGAAAGCCGTAGCTCCCAGACTCTCTCTGTGGACGAAGTACGCATGCTGAAATCTAAGCGCGGAAAGATCCGGAACAGAGAAAGAGATCTCAACAACCGTTTGTGCAATATCGGCGAAGGCAATAGCCAGCGCGAAGCGCAAACGGTTAGTTGTAAGGGAGTACGCGACCAGCCGCAAGTACGTGAAGGGGAAACCCAGCGCTAAAAGCAGTCGGACGCGGCCACGTGCGGGCAAGGACCAGTACGCGAAGGAGAAACCGAGCGCGAAAAGTCACTGCCCGCACCAGGAAGCGGTCAAGGACCAGTATGCGAAGGGGAAACCCAGCTCGAAACGTCACTGCCCGCACCAGGACCATCCGGAGAACACGACCGGAACCGCACCGAGACGACCCAAGACCCACACCGAACTAGACAGATGCAGGGCAAGCGGGCTGGGTTCTTACGCGGGGTGCCTCTGGCACAAAACGTTGTGCCAAGCCCCTCAGAACCGCAACCCGGTCCAAGTGGTTAAGGAGCGAAGAGGGTGCGCCCGGACGACACGGCTTCACCGAGTACGCTCCAGTGGGACACCAAGCGTGTTAGAACCCAGGCCGCTTAAGAGGAGCAGAGAACCTACGCGCGGGCCACAAAGGACATCCCTGCGCGACTCGCCGTAGCGATCTGCTTCTCGCCTCCATCCCGTGACATGACGACTGACGAGGCTGAGCACATCAAGCTTGGCGTCGAGGACCTTATCATGCACACGTGCACCGACCCCTCCAAATCCATCCCGGCCTTCCGCGGCTACCCAAGGATAGCGGACGGCACGGTTCAGATGTGGTGCGAGGATGACAGCGCCCTGACCTGTCTGACCCAGAACGTGCCCAAGATAAATCTGCCGAATACTGACGCGACACTGTCTGTAATGAAACAGTCCGACGTACTGACCCGAGTCCGAGCAGCGCTCTTTGTACCCAGTTACAAAGGGGACATATCGCTGCTCCAGACTGTACTGACCCGACAGAACCCCTGGTACGACATCGGGAGGTGGTCACTTTATAGGGCGACATCGGTCGGTGGCGATAACTACGGGACTTATTTGACCCTAGGTATCCCACCGGAAGAAGTCGAAAAGGTCTTGGGGAGGGAGCGGCGGATATCGTACCTACTTGGGTCGATGTACGTGCGCTTTTTCCCCAAAACCCGTCCCTCCGACACCCAGACTGATACCGACACTGAACTGACGAAACCGGCACCGACTGTGTAGACTGTGTAGACTGGGTCTACAGATTCCAAATTTGGCAAGTAGGTTCCTTATGTGGTATAGGGGTGCACTAAGAAAGGATTTTTCAAAATTCACCCTCTAAAGGGGTTAAACGGGGCTCCAAAGTTTGAATAGGGAAACAAGATTAGTTAGACTATTTTATTCGAAACTTCACAGGAGTGCTCCTTTTGATAAATGAGTAGAAACGGGTTTCAGGGTTTTTCAGAATTCAACCCCTAAGAGGGGGAAATGGGGTGACAAAATCTAAAAATCAATGCACAGCCTAAACTGCTGAGTCTAGAGATTCCAAATTTGGCACATATGTTCATTAAGTGGTCTAGGGGTACACTAAGAAAGGGTTTTTCAAAAATCACCCCCTAAGGGGGTGAAATGGGCCTATATGGTTTGTATGGGGAAACAAGATTAATTAGACTATTTAATTAAAAACTGCACAGGAGTAATCCTATTGCTAAATGAGCAGAAACGAGTTTCAGGTTTTTTCAGAATTCAACCCCCAAGAGGGGGAAATGGGGTGACAAAGTATAAAAATCAATGCACAGCCCAAACCACTGAGTCTAGAGATTCCAAATTTGGCACATACGTTCCTTATGAGGTTAAGGGGTGTAATAAGAAAGGATTTTTCAAAATGTATCCCCTAAGGGGATGAAACGGGAGTCGAAAGTTTGTATGGGGAAACAAGATTAGGTAAGACTGTTTTATTCGAAACTTCACAGGAGTACTCCTATCGATAAATGAGTTAGCATTTGTGTTTCAGGTTTTTTCAGAATTCAACCCCTATAGGGGAAAATGGGGTAACAAAGTCTGAAAATCAATATCGACATTGTTTGTATGGTGTATCAGGTTGGGTGTGTTACAAAAACAACGATTTTAAGATTTAATGTGGCGGACCTGAAATACCATCATCATCCCCTGTTGGGGTGCAATGGGGTCTAAGTCTAAAAATTAATATGGGTGTCAATACCGAGATTATCAGGGCTGCAGATTACGAAAATGGCATTTATTTTGAGATCCAGAAGACGGCGGATTCGACTTCTATACAGGGTTATTGTTGATTTATTGTGATGATTGTGATAACGATGATGATGATTATGATACTGATTATGATGATTGTTGTGATTACGATGATGATGATTGTGATAATGATGATAGTGATTGTGATAACGATGATGGTGATTGTGATTGTGATGGTGTTTGTGATAGTGATTGTGATAACGATGATGGTGATTGTGATTGTGATGGTGTTTGTGATAGTGATTGTGATTGTAATGGTGATTGTGACAGTGATGGTGTTTGTGATAATGATGATGATGCGCGTGATAACGATAATGATGGTTTTGATAACGAGGATGGATATTGTGATAATGATGATTGTAATTACGATGATAATGGTTGTGATTACGATGATGATAATTGTTATAATGATAATAGTGATTGTGCTTACGATGATGGTGATTGTGATTGTGATGGTGATTGTGATAGTGATGGTGATGGTTATTGTGAAGTTGATGGTGATTGTGATGGTGATGGTGATGGTGATAGTGACTGTGATAGTGATGGTGATTGTGATTGCGATGGTGATTGTGATAATGATGATGATGATGATTGTGATAATGATGATGATGATTGTGATAGTGGCGGTGATTGTGATAGCGATAGTGATGGTTATTGTGATGCTGATAGTGATTGTGACTGTGATAGTGAAGGTGATTGTGATAGTGATTGTGACTGTGATAGTGATGGTGATTGTGAATGTGATAATGGTTGTGATCACGATGATAATGATGATGGTGGTTGTGATGGTGATAGCGATGGTGATGGTGATTGTGATGGTGATTGTGACAGTGATGGTGATTGTGATGATAATGATGATCATGATTGTGATTACGATGATAATGATTGTGATTACGATGATAATGAGTGTGATAACGATGATGGTGATTGTGATAGTGGCGGTGATTGTGATGGTGATAGCGATGGTGATGGTTATTGTGATGCTGATAGCGATGGTGATGGTTATTGTGATGCTGATAGTGATTGTGACTGTGATAGTGATGGTGATTGTGATAATGGTTGTGATCACGATGATAATGATGATGGTGATTGTGATGGTGATTGTGATGGTGATGGTGATAGTGATGGTGATTGTGATAATGATTGTGATAATGATGGTGGTTGTGATAGTCATGGTAGTTGTAATGATAATAATTGTGATGATTATGAAATTTGGCACATACATCGATCATAACCTGGATTAACACGTAGTACACTATTTATCTCTTTGTATGATCCAGTGAGATGGTTACCGAACTACACGCGGGCGAAGCCGCGGGCAACAGCTAGTATATGTATAATCACGGTACTAAACCATAACACGGTAACACTACAATGGATCAAAGGTCACAGTGGATCACTTGGGAACGATGCGGCTGATGAACTTGCCAGAAGAGGTTCCAGCACAAAACCCTGCGGTCCCAAGCCCATTGTGCCCATTCCTTTCAAGCAACTATAAAGCTGGTTAAACGAACATACTCGACTACAAGCGGAGAAATGGTGGACCTTGGCACCAGAGTGTAGGCAATCCAAGGAAGCTATGCCATCCCTGGATACAAAGCTGTCCAGGCGCCTTCTGCGCCTGGAAAGCTGCCTACGACTGGTAGCGGGAACCATCACTGGACACTGTTCACTGAATAAACACTTCCACACCCAAGGAATCACTGACAGTCCCGTGTGCAGAGCATGCATGGAGGCGGAGGAAACGGTGGCGCATGTGCTCCTCGAGTGCACTGGCGTTTCCAAGATTCGCGAAGAGACCCTAGGAACACCAAGATCCCTTGCGGATGACCTGAGAAGACCGGGAAGTTTGATCTGCTTCTGGAGGGAGGTGGGCTGGTTGGAGTAAACGGCCACCACGGCTCACGCACAATGGTCCACTTTAGGGACTAAGTGTGGAAACCAAAACCCCATTATAGATAGATAGATAGATTTTTCAGACTTTTACTGACTAAAACCCATCCATGTTTCTTCATCGCCCTTTGTGTTCCGGGGCCACGGTATCTCTTTCGAACAGTCCCGCAACCCCGGCAGGCATCGGCCTTTGCGGGCGACACACCTCAAAGAGAGTCAGCAAAAAGGAAGAGGTCCTCCTTTTTGCTGACTCTCTTTGAGGCGCGCGTGACGGCGCGTGGAACACGAACGCGCCGTCGACACGGTGTGTCGTCATGAGACGGACGGACGGCGAGCTAGCCCATAGCCCACCGTCCACAGGCCCGCGCCTACGGTAGCCGGGGGCCACGTGGTGGTCCCGACGCCCAGGGCGTCCCCCGCGGCGGCCGGGACGTGAGGTTCTCTCCCTCTCACGTTCCGCCACCTCCTTCTCTAGCATTACTGCTTCGCAGAAGGAGGTGACGGCGTCCCGTTCAGTCTCGCTCCGGACCATGGATTGAACCAGGGCCGGACGCGAGAGGTCAATATAAAAAAACATTTAAAAATATAAAAAAATTTAGCCCACCGGTACCGGGAACAGATTCATCCAAATCCAATTTTTTTTTTGTTTTTTTTTTGTTGGTGTTAGATTAGCACAACTGTTTTCCATTTTGGCGCGGAGTTTGAGTTACATCTGTTAATTAGATTAAATATATTTTAAAGGTGTTATAACACCTTTAACATGTTTTTTATTCTGATGGGCTAGAACGAGAACTAGGAATTAAAGTTCGACTAGATTCAGAATTGTGTACTGGCTGTATTTATGGTAAAACACACAGACAGTCTTTCGGAACAAGAGTACGAGCTAAATTACCTGCAGAAATTTTACACGCTGATGTATGCGGTCCATTCCCTCCTTCTTTTAACAAATTTCGCTACTTCGTTTTATTCAAAGATGACTACAGCAAGTACAGACACATTTATTTTGTTCGACATAAATCGGAAGTTTACCTGAAACTCCGACAAATGTTACAAGAATGTAAAGTAGCTGGATACTCTGTTAAAGAATTTCTTAGCGATAACGGAGGTGAATTTGATAATCAGAACGTCAGGTGCATTCTACAAGAAGCTGGAATTAGACAAAGGCTCACGATGCCCTATACACCCCAACAAAATGATCTTAGTGAACGTGAGAATAGAACCTTAGTTGAAGCCGCTCGTACAATGATGCATGCTCACGAAGACTTGCCGTTTGCTACATGGGCAGAATTGATAAATACCGCTGCGTACGTGAAAATGGAAAATCACCATTTGAATTGTGGTATAAGAAGAAGCCAGCAATCAGTCACCTAAAAATAATTGGATGTGAATGTTATGCTCATATTCCTCAACAAAAAAGGAAAAGCTATCTAAAAAGGCTGAGAAATGCATTCTAATTGGATATGAGGGTGATGAAGGCTATCGTTTACTGAATAAACATGGTAAACTCATAAGGTCAAGAGACGTTACATTTATTGAATCAGTATTGACTCCATTTGGTCAAAGTGATTTGGAAGAACAGCCTTCAGTCGAAACACACTTTCCACTTTCAGTACCACCGATGTATGATGCAAGGGAGGATAATTGTGTCGAAAATAGCTTGGATCGCGCTGCAAGTAGCTCTGATGAGCTTAGTTCGACTTTGCCCCCCACATCGCCGGATTTGGTTGTGAGTCAGGAAATAGAAAGCCAAGATGACTCTACTGAACCATTACAAACGTCTTCAGAAGCATCAATGCCAGAATCACCTCATTATGAAGACGCCTTAGATGATGGTGATGATACTGAACTACCAAGCATCTGAGATGATATAGCTGAGATAGCCACTAGAATGACTCTACGAGATAGAAGTCAAATATGACCGCCTATTATATTCGGAGATTACGTCATGATGTCAGATGAAATTTTTAATCAGATAAATGAACCTAAAACCTACAAAGAAGCAATGACTAGTACGCATAAAGATCAGTGGATCAAAGCAATGGAAAGTGAGGTGAAGTCTTTAAAGGAAAACAAAACCTGGATAATGGTGGACCTTCCAAAAGACAGGAAGCCTATATCCTGTAAATGGATTTATAAGATCAAAACCAATGCTGATGGTTCTCTAGATAAATTCAAAGCAAGACTAGTTGCTAGAGGATATACACAGAAAAAGGGCATAGACTATGATGAGACTTTCAGCCCAGTTGCTAAGATGTCAACAATAAGATCAGTCTTAAGCGTTGCTGCAAATGAAGGCCTAAAACTCACACAGTTTGATGTATCAACTGCTTTTCTCTATGGTTCACTGAGTGAAGAAATATATATGAATCAACCTGATGGCTACTCTGATGGATCTAACAAGGTTTGTAAACTCAAGAAAAGTTTGTATGGTCTCAAGCAAGCGCCTCGGTGTTGGAATAAATGTATGGTGGATTATTTAAAAACCATTGGATTCAAACAATGCGATACTGATCCCTGCCTGTTTATAAGAAACCGTGCAAGTAACAAAATTATTCTTGCTCTCTATGTAGATGACGGTTTGGTCGCTGCAACAAATCAGGAAGATTCTGAAAAGTTAATGAGAGAATTGAAGAGAAGATTTAAAATTACGATAAAAGATGCATCCTATTTTTTAGGATTAGAAATAAAGGACCATGATGGTAATATAAAAGTGTCACAAAAGCACTACGCTCAGAAAGTTTTAGATCGCTTTGGTATGAGTGATTGCAAACCTGTTACCACTCCTATACAAAAAGATGGACTGCCAGATCTGGATAAAGAAGTGGTAGACCCTGCTTTATTTCTGTATAGAGAAGCTGTGGGAGCACTCGCATATCTGACCGTTGGAACCAGACCAGACTTAGCATATGCTGTAAGCGTTGTATCCCGGAGTCTAGAAAACCCTTCTAAAGAAGACATCCAGAGGCTGAAATGTATCCTAAGATACATCAAAGGAACTTTCAACTATGGAATAGTTTTTAAGAAGAGCTGCAATGTTGGAATTCTAGAATGCTACAGTGATTCTGACCACCGTGGAGATCAAAGTACTGGACGTTCGACATCAGGCATATTATGCGTATACTCTGGAGGAGCAATTTCTTGGACAAGTCGACGACAAACATGTGTTGCAATATCAAGCACCGAAGCCGAATTGGTTGCTGCCAGTGAAGCATCTAGAGAGATTGTCTGGATCAAAAGACTCTTTGGTGAAATATCTAAATTGAAAGAAATACCTAAGCTAAAGGTCGATAATGATGCAGCCATAAAGATCTCACACAATCCAGAACTCCACAGAAGAACCAAGCATATTGCTATTCGACATTTCTATGTGAGAGAACTCGTTGCTAATGGAGAAATACGTGTAGAATACGTTCCCAGCGAGTTCCAACTAGCGGATTTACTGACCAAAGCATTACATAAGCCACGGATTGTATCAATCGCAAAACAAATTGGCTTGATATAGTAATAGGGTTGCCAAAAAGGGAGGATGTTAAGGAGTATGTTATACTAGAACCTTATTATTTTTGATAACCTTTTAAACTTATGTCAGATGTATTGCCTAGGAACCGCTGTTATTAATAAAATTATATTTTTACATGTCACAACCATGAGTCTTATTTTATAATGATAAAATAGTTTTATCAATTAAGTCCGCCTTTGTACATTGTGTGCATAAAGTTTAAATAAATAAAATGCTTTTTTAAAAGGGAATGTTGGTGTACTATAAGTAAACCTCTGCAACATTCATCAAGGATTACAGGTGTGATTTTGATGTTATTCACTCAAGTTCAACAGTGAATCTGTGTAGCGTGCATCTATTGCAATAGCGTTCTATCAATAAATTACCCAACGACACTGGAGGCCAGCTCGTACAGCTGCTTGGCGGCAGGGATGGCCTGCAGTGCGCGGCCCATGCCCACCGCCTGCGCGCCCTGCCCCGGGAACAGCAGAACGACGGTGTCGCGCGGCTCCACGCGCGGCGCGTCCCGTCTCGCCTGTGCGCGCGCCGCGTACGGCTGCGTCGCCCATCGCAATTCCGGCTCCGCAGCCTCCTCCGCGGGCTCGCCAAACGAACTAGCATCGTCTAAAAGGCGGCGGAGCGGAGTCTTGTCTTTTTCACCACTTGCATGTGACCCCTTGGAACATGATCTCGCTAACACCCGCGGCGAGCAGACGTCACAGAATACCCGAGTGATACGCTGCATTGATCTAAAATACCTATACGAATTCGTCCATAATGTGGTCAAATTTAATTTTTTATTCATTTACTATGCCTATTGTTTTTAGTTATCAGTGGTGCAAAAACACTTATTATTATTTACTTTTCACTCTCATATTAATAACGAAAGTCCAGTCGATGGCAACGATAATGTTTGCTCGACGGTAATGGTTTATGGTAGGTAAGAGCTTCGGGTAAGTTTCTATACTTACTCAGAAATTACAATTAAATACAGTAGTTTTAACAAAAGTAACCTTTAGTTTGATGTGTGTTGCTAACGCTTTTTGAGGTTATAGATGCTCCTGTGGAAGTTACTTTTGTGTTGTTTTGTTGTAGAGATGAAGCGTATATACTAGAATAGATCCAAGCACTAGGTATTTAACGAGACTAGGTTGCACCTATTCCAACTCTTTAGATACCTACTCGATCCACCCTAGTCTCACTGCCTACGCGGCGTCCGGCACCCGCGGCCCGATCGTTTCGAAGTCCGAAGTCGACGCGCGGGCGTGGCGAAGCGAGATAGCATTTTATTTCCATAGTTACTAATCTGCTTTGCCGCTCACTCGTGTTTGCCTAAAATCATTCGTGTACCATTCATTTGAATTTGAACCTTATTTCAATGCTCATAAAAGACGCGACGCGCACTTATGTTTACCTGTACTTGTAAATACTCGACGTGAATGAAGACTTTATGATCCACTTGCACTAGTTGGACTAGTCTAGTACAAAGACGTCGAGTATCAAATACGGACTCGTGCGGATATGGTCTCGGTGGCTGCCCGCTCGCCATATGGATACCTACTTGTCTCGTATCGCGTACGCGATACGCGTATCGGACTTAAGCAAACATTTTTCGCAACGAAGTTTTGTTTTTAGAGAACTTTTGATTTTAGTTTTATTAAAATATTAAAACAATGATTGAAGAAAGTTGAAAAAAAATCAAAAATAAAGTAAAGTTTAGTATTTTGAAAAATGAATTGAATCTTATAGATACGCCAACAATCTACAATGTAGATAAATCTTTATTCTGACAGTCGTAAACCTGTGTAAAGTATGACGGGAAGATTACAATTAATTACTACGTATGTACCCTGTACCTGTACGTATCGGTGGTACGCAAAGACTAAGCATTAAGCATACTTTAATATATGCGTACTTAATGGTGGTATAGGTATTTGGATCAAGTATTTGAATGGAATCGGACTAGATGCACTTAGTACAAAATTTACCTAGTACGACTCATCTCTTGTTGTGTAATGTGTTGTTTTTATATTGACCAGTGAGATTGGCTCACTGACATAACATAAATTTGTCAATTTTGACATTGACTGTTCCAACTTTTAAATCCCTTGGCATGCTGTTAGGCTAAGACATGGAACTAATTAATACGTACTAAAGACTAAGCGTATTTACCGGCGTTTTCTTCACTGTGTAGTACATCATGACACAGTTCGCTTCAGACTCAAAATAGCGCTCTTTGTTGAGGTTGAGACTCCTGCTTGTAACTGTACATCCAAACCCGAACTGTGCATCGTACAACTCAACCTATGCAATGAAACGGAGTGTCAAGCACCTTGGCTGACGTGGTAACGAGTGAGATAGGCCGGCAATTATTTATAATTATCAGACGTATCAGCCGTCTTATTTTTAACGGTTAAAATTGAAGGTGGGGAGGGGGCTAACCTTTGAGTATTTAGTTACATTACAGTCGGTATTACATACCGCGGGGTGGGCGTGGTACAGGTACCAATACCGAATAGCTATGCTGGCCACACACCTCACGCGCCGCAGTCGCCGCATCCGATTTTTTCTATGCAATCTCGCACACAGATACAGATACACAGACACAGATTACATAGAACTTCATACGAAGAATTCGAATGCGGCAACTGCGGCGCGTGCGGTGCGGCCAGGGTCTGCCTTCACCTTAAAAATGGTTATTTTGCAAATATTTCTAATTATTCTGATACTAACAATCAATATTCTAATTCACCAGAGTTAGCCACATTTCTCATTTCCATTCAGTAATTTAAATTAATTATATTATGTAAATATTTGACAGCTATTTGCGACGCTGCCAACTTTTTTAATGAGCGCTCATAATTTGCAAAATAAAATTCTATTCTACTCTAGCTGTAAGTTTCCACATTGAGTACTTTCTGACTATGGAAAAAGTAAGTTCTGGCTTGTCTCTGCCTGACCAGTGAATCAAGACAAGTACGATCTCCTAGAGTATATGTGTTCTGTGAGTACGATAGTTTAGGTTTTATCTGTGCTAAACTTACATGCTCTTCATTTGATTCATCTTCTCAAGTTCTCTCTCAGTTCCTATTCCTATCTCACACTTTCATCAACTATTAAAATTTCCAGCCAATCCATATTTCATCCATCCATCCAGTGATCTCTGTCGGCATTTTATCTTTTTTTCGGTTTGATTATTAGTTTGTGGTATTTGTTGACATACGTGCTAAATTCCGAAAAAAACTGTGTTGGTGAAGGCGTACGGTTATTTATATTGGATTAAATAGAAAGTTTGAGGTAAGATAGTTTTTAGGTGTAAACATTATAAATCACTTTGATATTTTTGTACTTAATAAAATCACCGCAATCGATCTTGTTGGTCAAATTTTATTTGCTTTCTAATATCAGGTTGCTCAATTCCTTTCGTTTTACGTGGACGTTGCTAATGTAACCTAATCATCAATAGAGCTCTGCTGTTTATTTATCATTGGTATGTTTACGGTAAACAATGTTGATGAATAATCTAAATTAGCACTAATTCTGTCGAACCTGGAGTTGTAACAAATAAATTATTGTAAGAATACATAACAAAGTTTCTCTATTTCACTAATCTATAGAATGGTTACATCTTAACATGTTCTTGATGTCATTTTTTTATATCAGGATTGAGGATGGCACGAGGGCAACAGAAACTTCAATCACAAGCAAAAGCTGCAGAGAAACAGTCCAAAATGAAGAAGCAGCAAGGGCATAGTGCCAACGACCAGAAGAAAGCGGCACAGAAAGCCCTTGTCCATGTGTGCGTTGTTTGCAAGGTAAAACTTTGTTTTATTTAGTAACTTCATGTTTTTACTTGGAATAAAAGCAGTCATGATTTGTTACTTATGTAAGACTGTTGGAACCCAGGTTGTATGGAAATTGGGTAAATTGTGGAAACATGTGTGTGCCTGAAACAAAGGTTTAAAAAAACCTAGATTGGGCAAGTTGATTTATTTATTCAATTTAAACTAAGTACTAAAATTGTGCTCACAACTAACTGTTGTGTGGAACCAAAGGTACTATTCATCAGGATTATCTATCTGAGAGCTCCCCTGACTTCCGAGTCAGAAATAAAATTTGTTGTTGTTTGGTGGTGGAAACCTGAAATAAACATGTGCTAAAATAGTTATAATACTCAAGCAGAAAATGTAATTTGGTTTCAGGCGCAGATGCCTGACCCCAAGACGTACAAACAACATTTCGAAAACAAGCATCCCAAGAATGACCTACCAGAAGATTTGAAAGCTATCTAACACTGACTTTGTAGACTTAACATTTATTTAACTTTTAAGAATTGTAAAATATCTTCTTATTGAAACTGCATTTGTTTATTTCATTATGTTTGATGCTATGTTTTTTATGAACTAAATGGAATGAGCACTTGAACTAGCATGTTTTTACTGATATCGTGTCATAGTCCATTGTTGGGTGTACTGACATAGTTGAGGAGCGCGACCACAGGGTGCGCTGTCCACCGCGCTCCGTGTGCTGGGGCTGCTAGTGAGTTCTATGCCACACGTACACTATTGTTTTTATTTGACTTCTTTAACTTGGTACTTAAGGTTGTTTTAAACAAATAGATATATATGTATTGTAAGCAATAAATTACCTGACTGTTGGGTGTTGTTGGTAATAGAAATATACAGCATAAATTGTATAAATAAGTTTTAGTAACAATCTTTAACCTGAAAGGTTTAGCTAAAGATAAAAATAATTTATACTTTACTTATTAAAATAATTACACTATTAAATAAAGTGAACCTTGCAAGCTTTTTTGTGAAATAATGATACATAAATATTTTACAAGTTAAAGAACCGGGCATAACTTTGCGGAAATCCATGACAATATGCAAAATATTTAGTTTTAATTCAGCGAAAAAGATCCAGGTCTCGATACAGGATGCAGCAAGACCCTCCTGCAATAGTATGCAAAAAAATAATAATTATTATTATTAGCGTGTCATGCACCAAACCTATTGGTCCATTTCAACCGCGCGGCCATCTCTTTTTTTTATAAAACTGCCAGGAATTAGTAGTAATTTGTTACTAACCACCTCTTTTCGTGAACTTGTTACAAACAAAACCGGCCAAGAGCGAGTCGGACTCGCGCACCGAGGGTTCCGTACAAACTTTTTAAAGGACAAACTTTGTTGTTCGATCCCATGAAACGGCTATTGCACCAGCCGCAAATAATAAGTTTGTAATAGTAAAATCGCTTTTTTTTTTGTTCTACTACATATTTAGGGTTTTCAGATTTTTTCCTTTACATGTGCTTTATGACATTGCTTCTCGTCATATTTTGTGATTCTAGGTCAACGGGAACTACCATATAGGTTTTCGACCCAAAACCTATAGGGTACTTCCGGTTAATCTAGAGTTGTCAATTTTGGTTAAAAGCAAGGTCTTAGAGCACAAGTAAAGGGAAAATTCCGAAAAATAAAAATGTTGAAAATGTAAATTTTGGTACTTACAAGTTTTCGCGAAAATCTAAGTATGCTCACAAATCTTTTTATCATGTTGACTCTTGATTTTTATACACCCAGTAGTAGGGACTATAGACCTCAGTATCTGGTATAAATGAATTTATACCAGAGTAAGATGGTCGACAATGAACCACCTAAATTTTCAAGAGCTGTAACTCTACTTCTGGGGGCTCTAACTATCTACTTTCAACTTATAATTGTGTAGATAATATAACTGGCTACTTTATGTAGTAGGTACTTCATTTTTGTTAAAGTGCCATAGCTTCTAATGTTTTTACCCGACTGCGCCAGAAGGAAAGGAGGGAGAGACCCATTAACATATAGACCGGCTTAAATCGTCCCAATAATGGGTCCCGACTGTTTAAGTCGCTATGTTCTATGATTTAGAATTTAGAATGTATTATTCGTTTTATTTGTGTATCGATGACGAAATTATTGCCACGGTATCAGTTATTCAATAGCAGGTACTCAACATAATATAGATAGACTCCAGCACTTGTCTTTTTCTTTTCAGTTTTTATTTAATGTTATTAGTTATTTACGCAGTCGGGTTTTTATTTATTGGGAAATGATTCACTGTGTACGCTCAATGGTACTCAATGAACCGGGGGCTGGTACACAGTGAACCGTGTGTGCAAACAATGAACCATGCCAATAACCAAAGCATTATAATGATTGGATTATAATAAATGTTGTTAAATAAAACTCACTAATCTATTTACAGTAGGTAGGTACTTACCTATTTTTTTGTAGTAACAATCAAAAAGCGTCACTTTTGTCTAAAAGAGGTAGGGTCAGGTGGGGTAATTGCAATAACGGGGAATCAGCACTACGGTGTGTTTACGGCATAACTACTAAAGAAAACTGGTGCTGCCATCTCTGATATGTGTAAGGTACTTTTTGTACTTCGCGCCAATCAATTCGCGAGAAAGTTTGACGGATCGATGAGTGAAGAAAACGTCATTAGTTGAGTGACGATTCCGCGTGTTACACACTTTTCGAACCCAACATTCAATCGGTTTTCATCTTGGAAAGAAACGTAAGTTTTTGAATTTATTTGTATTAGTTTGATAATATTCTGTGTTGGGAATTAATCTAAATGCAAATTTTTACATAATTGTTGAATGTTGTTCTTTTATGGCTATTATTGCATTTACCTCTTGAAATTTTGGTGTTGGGGCAATTGTAATGACATGGCAAGGGGCAAATGTAAAGTTTTATTACAATTACCCCTTTCTTTCCAGATGGTTCGAAATTATCTAAAAAAAAAACGGACCACCCAAGTACTCTGAAGAAAAAATACAAAGAGCTCTTGATGAAATAAAAGCTGGTACGCTTACCATACACAAGGCGTCCGTTCTGAATTTCATTTGCAACGTTGTATTGCCGAAACAAGGGAACTCGGGGAGCTATAAAAAATGTAAAGGATGCAGAACTGCACTTCCCGAGAATGTTGAAAACGTTTTGGCAACATCTGCTAAAACACTGGCTAAATGGGGCTGTGGTTAAGACCACAGCCCCATTTAGCCGTAGCCATTTAGTCGAAAGGAAATTATAGAGCTAGTAGGCCAGTACGTTAACTTGAATAAAATCGAAACCCCACATAAGGGAGGCATACCAGGGGAAGACTGGTTCCTTTCTTTTTTTTTTTTGGTTTGGCACTAGTTATACTTTGTGCCATTTTCAGGTAAAAATTTGGGAAACAGGGAATTAAAAAACGGAACGGAAAGGATTACAATGATAGGAAATATGGATCAGGCAAGTCATTAATATAATAAATAACGGAGAACCGGGACCATTCGGATTTTTAGAAATCGTGACGTCAGCAGAGCTGACGTCACCATCACCACTAGGCTCACTCATTGCAAAAATGAATACACACAAATTTATCCACACACGTTTTAATCTTATTAATAGCAAAACACACTTAAAACAGCCCTAAAAGCTAAATTAATAATTGAAATTGTACTCACAAGATCCACAAGATATTCTAGGCAGAACACAACTTGTCTTCACAAAATTCTCCATTCAAATGTGGCCTCGCAACGGCTCGTCATTTCAATACTAAAAATGGCGTCGTCGTTGCGAAGTCATTACACATCTTTATTTTTAAAAATTGCAGATAACATTGATTGAAAAATCAAACTATGATTTGTTAATTAGTTTTACTATTTTTAGTACTCGATTTTAACATTAAATGATTTCTCTATCGTTTAAAACATTTAACTGAATATTTTAAACGCGCGCCATATTTTTCGCTTGACACACAGTAGTTCAATCAACTATTTATTAAACAATAATCAAACAGAAATTATTTTAAAACTAACGCTTAACGCTTATTAATCAAGAAATGAATTTAGCAATAGATAACTCGTTTTTAAACCTAAGTTTAAATAAACCTTCGGTTATGGTTTGCTGTTACAAGTAACTGCAAATCATAACACGGCTTTTTATATTAAAAAGTAGCAAACTGACTACAATAATGAAATCTAAATTAATTTAAACCTATCCAGTCATATTTAACTGTTACATTTGAACTTAAAGTTAATGTTTTCAAAGTTTACGTTAGCCTTGCGTCGACATATATTATGTACAATATACTAAATAAACTAAAGTTTAATATCATTTATATACAGAAAGGAGGCAATTATATCATAATAAATTATTGGGTTACGTAATAAACAAATCATACGAGTGGGGAAAGGGGTTTTTAAACTAATAAGGGAATTAAGGAAATCAGAACGGTCATGACGAGAACATGAAAAAAATATATGGTCCAAGGTACCAACATCACACGTTCCCCACATTCACACGTTATCCTCTACAATACGGAGCTTGGCAAGATGGTAAGGAGTACATACATGACCCAAACGCATACGAATGATTTGACTAACAACCGACTGGTTCCTTAATTTCAAAAAACGGCATCATTTGTCAATTCGAAAGCCAGAACAATTGGAGTATGCGAGAAAAAAGGCTGCTACGGATCCATTCATCATCTATGGATATTCTGACCTTTTAAAAAAAGTTCTGGAGGAGCTAAACTTAGAAGACAAGCCCAAACAAATACCTACATCGTAAACGAAATTAACGTTCAAGTTTCTTAGAAATCAACAATTAGGTTTTTTGTACCACTTGCTCAAAAAAGTGACATTCTATGCCACAAAAAGCGAACATAACAATAGTCATTTTTAATCTGTTAAAAACAGGGAAAGAAAATTGAACTGAATTTCATCCATCCTCTAGGGGGAGAATGTGATTTAAATTTGGAATACTTACCGAAATTTATACTGAACTACATCTGTGTTTGCACAGATTGTTGTTGTTTGTATTTATAAAGCATTATACATATTTTTGAAAAAGGAATACGCATTTATTATGCAGAACTATGATTATTAAATAAAATTACAAAAACCGACGAGGCCGTATGAGCTTGATGCCTTTGCTTTTCCGACAAAAAATATTAGTCTAGGAATTTGCCGCGTTTTTGTTTTCTTCAAATACATAAACGTTAGTTAACTTTTACTTTTAATTGACATTATTTTTAATAAATCTCATATTATTATTGTGTTAATTTTTTCGCAAATGGTACGAAAAGTAGAGTATTTTCCTCGGTGATAAAGCTGTGATCAGAAGCTCAGGGAGATTAATAAATAAAAGCGTGGAATACTATTTAAATTATACTAAGAAATGGCGATAAATAGGTAGCGGTACAGTGATGTTGCCAAAGGGGGGCGCGAGTGTCGTCCTAGCCGTGCGATCGTGAATCTCCCTATATACATTGTAGTCTTTGATCGTGAAGTGCCCCGCCGCCGCCGCCGCCATGTCCGTTTCAACCGCGCGGCCACCTCATAATATTTGATGAAACTTTGCCAGGAATTAGTGCTAATTTGTTACTTTACACACCTCTTTTCGTGAATTTGTTACAAAAAAAACTAAGACGCTATGACAAAGAGTAGTTGGCCGCTAGAACCGCCACTTGCCGTAGTCATCACCCGTGATTACACAGAAACTAAATAATGCAGATAGACGAATGATGCATCAAAAGAAAGGTCTTAGTTTGTTCAATTTGTTACAAAAATTAAAAACGTCAAAACGTCAATATTTAGTTTTCAGGTTATGAGTAGGTAGGTATGTCACCATAAATATCAAATTAATAGAGGCTAATGTGTATCGACAATTAGTTACTAATTTGTTACAGCGAATAAACAGAAGAAAATACTAGAAAGTAGGTTCAATAATTTGTTAGAGTCGATTTTAGTTGGCCGCTCGGACGGCAATTTGCCTAAAATACAATGGCGTTTATCTCGTTATTAAAAGTAGGTTCAAGCTTAATTAGAGTACTAATCGACGCGTAATGTTACCTAGGGATAAATATGGCGAATATAACTGCAGTATTCATATTTTAGAAGATATTTACAAAAACACAGTAGTGTGAAACCGTATGAGAGTAGGGTGACCATGATTACATTAGTACAAAGGACCGTTTTTAATGTTGTAGGTACTCGGAACGAATATGCGGTTCGTTTTGCGGCCATATTGATGTCTATTGTTCTTGATTCTTTAAAGTACCTATTTACTGATAAGATTTTCGTTTTATTGACGTTCCGCAGGTGTTTTATGATGGGAACGATTCCAGAAAAGGAATCTCTTTTGTTTCCAAACTATTGTTATAAATATTTGTCGCAAGGGGTTTAAAAAGCGATTATTTTTTGTTGTGAATATTGTCATTACTGTGCTGAATTTTGAAGTGTGTGCTCGTACGTATTTAATTCCCGTGATTTTCATACTACTAAGTTACTGAGACAATTATCATTAAATCCAGAAGTGTCTAAAAGTGATTAGCTATGAGTTGTGCCCACTTATATGTTGGGTTTGTTAATGTAGAACTCACCACCAAAAAGTGTATTGCAGAGGGATCCAAATCGACCGCGGTAAGTTTAATTTTTACAATTTTATGATGACTGATGACTTTATTCATAAAGTAATAAACCGTAGTACGTATGTTAATATCTTCGGAAATAATTATTAATGAAATTCGTCTCTACTGTTTCACTTCACTTCACGTGTGGTCATCTCGAAGAAGTCTTAAAAATATTCTTAGCTTAATAACTTACATTAGCTTTTAATTTACCTGTATAATTTAATTGTGTCGTAACCACACTCCTTTCATTATTCCGCCCCTAAGACGACCCACTGACCAATATTCGGCGCCAATTTCAAGTCGGATAATATAGAACAGGATAAATCACGGCGTTTAAGTATTCTTTTTTCTAAACCAATGGCAGAGCTACATTTAAAGGGCTCATACGTTCGGTCCAAGCCTGCTTTTACATATGCGCTTCCCGCCAATTGTCTCTAGTAAAACGTTTCTTGTTTTCAAACTGTAAATACGTAAAATTTAAATTAGCAAACTTAAATAACGCGTGTGTATTATAAACTGTGATAGTGATTCCCTATAACAAGTCTAGAAGCAATTTGTTTTGATGAAAAAATTACCACAATGTGTCAAAAATGTGACGCACAGCTCAAAGGTAAACTTCAGTTAGGCGAGATCATAACATTTGATTTAAACGGAGCTGCAGACTCAGTTTTACTCACTGAAATGCCGACTACTATTAACATTAAGGATAATTATTATTTCTTAGTTGGTACTATAGAATTTATACCAGGCACAAAAATAGGCCACTATAAATGTCATTTTTTAAATAACAATACATATTTTTGTTACGACGACAATTCTTTTAAAATTGAAATAAGTACCTCTAAGAAAATATGTCTACATTCTGCTTCATATATTCGTGTCAGTTAATTTATAAATATTGTTTGTTTATAAAAAAAAAAAAAAAATATCTTGTTGAGTTTTGTTACTTGATTTTTTTTGCCTTTTTGTTGATTCTGAATAAAGAAATTTTAATCGATTTGTGACTTTTACTTTTATAAAGTATGCTACAGGATGTCATAACTTGAAAATGTTTTGCCGATAAGGTGATTTTGTGTGTGTGTACGGTCAGAAGGTTTGGCAAAGTAAAAAGCGTGTTCTTCTGTTGAAGGTTTACTGAACGACTAACTCAAAGATTACAGTGGTTGAGGGCTTAGAGTTAACTTACGAGCTACGTCATACATGACCTAAGACTAAAGATGTATAAGTAATTTGCCTACGCGCTACAATCCTCCCCCCTTAGATTTAACGATAAAATTTTAATTTGTGATAACCCAAAAGAATACAAAATTATCTATGAACTAATTAAAACTACAGACGATAACAATAAACAAATTGAGTTGTGAACAATGGTTTTACTTATGCTAGAGCGTTCACACTATGCTACTTATACTAGAGAGAGTATTATTTTCGTCACATGTTGTTTACACTACACTTTAACTTTGAGGTTTGCACTCGCGATTTGCTTGTAGGTTGGGCATCCCTGGTGGAGCGCCGATGGCACGTTATGTGATCGCGTGGTAGATTTTGTCTCGACGAAGGCTTCGATGTGGCGCTTGCAATACTTTACGCTTGCACCACCCCACGTAGAGTATAGATAGGATTACCGCTGTGCTGACTAGGATGTTTGCGGCTAGCGACATCTTGTGGGTGACGGTAATGGTTTCATCTTGCAGCGAAACCTTATTGCCGGCGGCTGCACTGTTCTGCGCCACGATAGTCATCTTGCTAGCTGGCTGGCCCATGATGTTGTCTGACTGCTGGCTGGTATGAGTGCGGCGATAGTGAACATTTGTTGAAGAGTGACGGTTATTCATACAGCTGATAAAGACGTTGACGGAGGCGGCTCATATGTCGAATCTCACGGTCTTCTTAACGACCCGGCCCGATTTCGTTGTTGTAATCAGCTTTGTCGTAGTGCTTGAAGTGATGTATGGGGTCGTAACGTTCGCCGGATGTGGGACGGTGTCGGGTGGCGTCGTTGTTTGGGTCTCCTGGCGTGGGACCGACACATTATCAAAATCTAATAGGTAAGCTGGTTTTAGACGATCAAGTGATACTGTGACTTGCCTACCGTTACAGTCTAATGTATAAAATTTTGGATGTCGTTTTATTACTTTATAGGGACCTTCGTATGGTGGTACCAAAGATCGACGTGCTTCATTTCTAACAAACACATGAGTGTTAATGGCTAAATCTTTATGAACGAATACACTATTGTTGTTGCTATGTAAACTTGAATGTGAGAGCTTGGGAACGGATGACAATGACTTGGTTAACAGTTTGATGTAGTCGCTGTCGTTAATATTGGTTGTAGATTTTGAATTAAATAGGTCACCTGGCAGTCTGAGACTACTGCCGTATAAAAATTGTGATGGACTGTATCCCAGATCTAATTTAACTGCAGAGCGCAACCCTAGGAGTACTAGAGGTAATTCCCGTAACCATTGTGTGCTATTTGAACATTTTGCCATAATAGCAGCCTTTAAGGTACGGTGAAGTCTTTCTAACATGCCGTTCGACTTTGGGTTGTATGCAGTTGTGCGAACTCGTTCGATGCCAAGTCTTTTTAATAACTGCCGAAATAAATCTGATTCGAATTGACGACCTTGATCTGAGGTTATACGTATTGGACAACCGAAACGAGCAATCCAATGCTCTACGAACACCTTAGCAACCGTTTCAGCTGTTATATTTTTTACGGGTATAACTTCTGGCCATTTCGTCACCCTGTCGATGATGGTAACGCAATATTTAAAATCCTCTGCCGGTGGCAGTGGTCCTATTATATCGATGTGTACATTTTCAAAACGATTACCTGTGCTGTCAAATTCGCCTATCGGTGTTACTGTGTGGCGTTGAATTTTAGATTTTTGACAGGGAACACACATTTTAACGAAATTTTTTATGTCGGTATTCATGTTTCTCCAGAAATACCTTGACTTAACTAAGCGTTGAGTAGCTGCGACGCCGGGATGACTCACATTGTGTAAAGTCTTTATGGCGAGTTCCCGGAACTGTATGGGTAGATAAGGACGTATATCGTTTGTTGATGTTTCGCAGGCTATTTTTATTTCTGAATCGGGCATTGTTATTAATTTAAATTGGAGTTTGTCGTGTTTGCGTAGATTTTGTAATTCCGGATCGCTTTTTTGTAGTTCAGCTAACTTTTGATAATCTACTAGTGATGGCAAGATAATCTCATCGATTCGGGATAATGCGTCGGCGACTGTATTTTTGTCACCTTCTATGTACATAATGTTATCGCAAAATTGGGAAATGAAATCTAGTTGTCTTAACCGTCTAGGTGAGTCTGAAGGCGATACCTTTTTAGATAGGGCGAAGGTCAATGGTTTGTGGTCTGTCAGTACTGTTAGCTGTCTGCCTTCTACCATATGGCGGAAGTGTTTAATTGCCATGTATATTGCTAGAAGTTCCCTATCGTACGTGCTGTATCTTGTTTGGGTATCTGTGAGTTTCTTTGAATAAAATCCTAGAGGTTCTAATTTATTACCAACTTTCTGATTTAAAGCGGCGCCTACGCAAGTACCGGAAGCGTCTGTCATCAACACTAATGGCACGGTTGCGTCGGGATGCGATAACGTGACTGTATTATTGATGGCTTGTTTACATAGACTGAATGCTTCTAATGCACTTTCGGTCCATGTAATTTCTGTTTTGTCGCGTTTTTTTGAATTGTGTAAATACGCGTTTAGTGGTGTTTGAATTTCTGCAGCTTTTGGAATGTTGAGCCTGTAGAAATTCATCATTCCGAGGAAACGTCGAAGTTCCTCTATTGTATTGGGTTGTGGATAATCATTAATAAGTTGCGTTTTGTTTGCGCTCGGTTTTATGCCTTTTGAGTTGATGTGGTAACCGAGGAAGCTTAACTCGGATTTACCGAATTCGCATTTATCTGTGTTGATTGTTAAACCGATATTATTTAATCGTTCTAAAACTATCTCTAAATGTTTTGCATGCGTTTCTTTTGAATCTGAAGCTATAATTACATCATCAAGGTAAGGAAATGCAAAGTCAAGACTTTTTAATGCGTTGTTGACTAGCCTTTGAAAATCTTGCGCTGCGTTACGTAACCCAAAGTTCATTCTCGTAAATTCGAATAAACCGAATGGAGTTATGACTGCAGTTTTTGGGATGTCTTCGGGAGCCATTGGTATATTATGGTAAGCTTTCCGGACGTCAATTTTTGAAAATATAGTTTTCCCTTTGAGTAAATATGTGAAATCAAGTAGTCTTGGTAATGGGTAACGGTCGGGAGTAGTTTGTGCGTTAAGTCTACGGTAGTCTCCGCACGGTCTTATTTCACCGTTTTTTTTACTAACGCAAACAAGTGGGTTAGCCCAAGGACTATTCGAAGGTCTACAAATACCTAATTGCATCATTCTTTCGAATTCTGCTTTGGCGACTTTGTATTTCTCCGGATTAAGTGGTCGTACTTTTACATGGACCGGGGGTCCATTGTTATAAATGTGGTGTTGAACATCATGTTTAGGATATGTTTTAAAGTTTTCTAATTTGGTGATGTCGGGAAATTTTTGTAATATGAGATGGTATTCGTCGTTTACATCGATTGATCGAATACTCGATTCAGGGCAATTTGTAATATTTGTGGCGCGCGATATTAAAGTGAGTTTGTCTATTAGTTTCCTACCATGTAAGTCTACTATTAGTTTGTTAGCAGCAAGGAAGTCAGCGCCTATTATTGAACGTTGTACATCGGCTAGTATGAACTTCCATTGGAATGGGCGACGTAAACCTAAGTTAACTGTGATGGATTTTTCCCCGTATGTTTTGATTTTTGTGCCGTTGGCTGCATATAATATGTAATCTGATGTGGATGCGTTTTGCCTTTTACCGGCTAAAACCGACACATCAGCACCAGTGTCGATAAGAAATCGTGCACCAGTTTTAATATCTGTAACACATAAACGATAGGAATTGTTGACACCGGCGACATTGTGTATTTGACCCGGTGTCTGTATTACTTTTCCGGGTTCCTTTTATTGCAATTTATTGTGTCGCCGCATTTACGCGCATTTATGCCATAAGTGAAGTGGTAGAAACACTGGTAATTCTCATCGCCTGGTTTCTCTTTTTGTCTGAGGTAATTCTCCCTATTTTTATAAGTGATTTCGCGACTTTTAGAGCGCGTCCGGGAAGTTCCACGGCTATAACGATCTCGGTTAATGGAATCGTCTAGTTTAGTGCGTAATTCCGAAATTTCTAGTTTCATTTGTTTCAGCTCATTTACAATGGTTTCGGGAAGTGTTGGGTCTGCACTCGGAGTTGTTTTAGAAACCGGGGCTATTTCAGATGGTCTGGTATTTTCCAGAATTTTATCAGCGATTTTAGCCAAACCATCGAGTTTTACCTCGTCAGTGTCGCATGCGGTTATGACGGCCCTAATTGAGTGTGGAAGACGACCTGTCCACAATAACTTTAGAGTATCGTCTGGGACTTTATTTTTCCCTAAGTCTCGCATACGCCGTAATAATTGAGAAGGCTTTTGATCTCCGAGTTCGATTTCGTTTAAGAGTTGGTTGATTTGTTTTGTTTCCGACTCTTCGAAAACCGAAATTAACCTATTTTTTAGAGTTTCATATTTATTATTCTCAGGCATGTTTTCAAGAATGTCACTAATATCAGGTAATTCGTCAGGTTTCAGCCTAGCTATTAGAAGTTGACTTTTGTGCAGGTCACTTGCCTTTAGAGGATCCACGATGGCGTTGAATTGATGAAACCAGAGTCTTGGTCGATCTTGCCAGAAGTCCGGTATCCTCGGTGTCATGGAAACTGCCGTCATCTGTTGCGGCTGTGGCTGGTCTTGGGTTGACATGGCTGCAAGTTGTTGAGAGAGCTGCGGCCTGGTAGAGTGAGTCGTTCGTTTTTACGCGCGATGAATTATAGTCTTTGTTAAAAACTTGGAACTCGATACGCGAGCGGACGCGTCGGGTGTCACCACTTTGCCGATAAGGTGATTTTGTGTGTGTGTACGGTCAGAAGGTTTGGCAAAGTAAAAAGCGTGTTCTCAGTTGAAGGTTTACTGAACGACTAACTCAAAGATTACAGTGGTTGAGGGCTTAGAGTTAACTTACGAGCTACGTCATACATGACTAAAGATGTATAAGTAATTTGCCTACGCGCTACAATGTATTTATTTAAGCACTCGCCCTAAAAAAATAAGATATGAATATCGAACATTCCAATAATCAGTATTCAGTCTCACTTCATTGTGAAAATTCATGGTCACCCTACTCTCATACGGTTTCATACTATTGTTTTTTTGTAATTATCTTCTAAAATATGAATGCTGCAGTTATATTAACCATATTTATCCAAACTAGGTTACGTTACCCGTCGATTAGTACTCTAATTAAGCTTGAACTTACTTTTAATAACGAGATAAACGCCATTGTATTTTAGGCATATTGCCGTCCGAGCGGCCAACTAAAATCGACTCTAACAAATTATTGAACCTACTTTCTAGTATTTTCTTCTGTTTATTCGCTGTAACAAATTAGTAACTAATTGTCGATACACATTAGCCTCTATTAATTTGATATTTATGGTGACATACCTACCTACTCATAACCTGAAAACTAAATATTGCATATCTTTTTGTTTATTTACGTTTTGACGTTTTTAATTTTTGTAACAAATTTGAACAAATTAACACCTTTCTTTTGATGCATCATTCGTCTATCTGCATTATTTAGTTTCTGTGTAATCACGGGCGATGAATAAGGCAAGTGGCGGTTCTAGCGGCCAACTACTCTTTGTCATAGCGTCTTAGATTTTTTTGTAACAAATTCACGAAAAGAGGTGTTTATAGTAACAAATTAACACTAATTCCTGACAAAGATTCATCAAATATTATGAGGTGGCCGCGCGGTTGAAACGGACATCCGCCGCCGCCGTGGCAGACCAGCGGTCTTTTCTCTGACAACGGACGAAATTTTGTTGCCGCTGCTAAGGAACTAAGCAATTTTCTAAAATGAAATAGTGAATCTCTTTCTCAGTTTGCAACAGAAGGAATAAAATTTTCATTTATACCTGCTTACAGCCCTCACTTCGGTGGAATTTGGGAGGCTGGACTCAAGGCTGCTAAATATCATGTCAAAAGAGTCATGGGAAATTCCCATCTTTCTTTCGTAGAAATAGGTACCTACTTTATTCGCACAAGTAGAGGCAGTTTTAAATAGTCGCCCTTTGTGCCCAATGTCTTCATCCCGTGACGATTTCCTATCCTTATCCCCAGGGCACTTCCTGATTGGCAGACCACTCAATGCATTGCCAACACCAGTTCAAGACGATTGGAAAACCACCCATCAAAACCGGTATGCTCGCCTTGAGCAAATAAGGCATGATTTCTGAAAGCGCTGGCAAAAGGAATACATCTCCGAACTTCATCAACGCACCAAATGGAAGACTGACGCTAAGAAGTTAAACATCGGAGATCTTTGTTGAGGTTGGATCAGACGAACCGCCGCAGTGGATTTGATAGCACGACGATGACGAAAGAAATGCACCTTATACTTTCACCAATAGTTTTATTTATGCGATAACAACATTCTGGCATGCTTTTACAGAGTCGATTTTAAAAGATGTAAGTAATATGATTTTTATGGATGCGAAAAATGTGCAAGGACAAAATTATAAAAGGAAATCAGAGTGACATACGTGATAGCTGTCACTGTCACTGTCAGTTGAAGGCAGCGGAACACAGATTATGCTATACATACATTACAATGAATGTTGCCAACATACTAGTAATACATAAATTCCAACACTTCCCCTCATGCGTAACATAAATTACAATGTAGATACAATAAAATAAATTAACACCTCAAGTTAATTCCACTCTACACAATTACTTTTATGTCTAGCATGACAACATGATTAAGTACCTACACACAACAGAATGCTCAAACCTGCCTGCCTCACAAACTTAAACCAACATCACAGACCTACTATACATCTCTTAGACCTAAGTCATTAACAAAACCTAAGTGTTTAGAACCTGGTAAAGGTTTTGTAAATAGGTCTGCCACCATTTTATCAGTAGGTAAATAGCTTATGACAATATTCTTTTCCTTTACCATGTCCTTCACATAATGATACCGCAAATCGATATGTTTGGTCTTCCTGTGGCAATATTCCTTTGTTTCGAGCAACGTTAGTGCACTTTGATTGTCACTAAAGATTCTACAATTATATTGTTTATCAAAAATTTCATATAATAAAGCTTATTTCTTTGCATGAATCGCTTAGGGCCAAATATTCGGCTTCAGTAGTCGAAAGTGCAACACATCGTTGCTTACGTGACTCCCAACATATGGTTGAGGCGCCAATCTTAACAACAAAACCACTAGGACCGCCTGTCCACAACATCATTGGCCCAATCTGCATCTGCAAACACTGATACATTGAAGCTACCAGATTTAACAAATACTAGTTTTCGATTTATTGTACCACTCAAGTATCTCAGAATTCTCTTTGCAGCCAACCAATGACGTCCGGTGAAGGCTGTATTAAATTGACTCAGACTATTTACAGCATATGTGATGTCTGGCCTTGAACATACAGACAAATACATCAAGCATCCAATTAGCTCTCTATAAGGACAGGCACTATCTGTCAAAATATCACAATTTTCAGATTTCTGTAGTTTTTCTACAGTCATAGGTGTTGAAACACTTTTACAATTGAGGCTATCAGCGCAAAAGTGGTGTAAGCCACTATTTGTGTTGGTTGCAGTTTTGGTGTAAACTACATTCCATACATTATCAACTTTGAATACAAAAGTGGAGTAAGCCACCTTTTGTTATCAAACAACAGATGGCGCTAAAACATAGTTTTTGCACAGAACATAATCTATCATTTTATTAGAGCAAAACTGGTGTAAGCTGAATACACCACTTTTGCTCTATGGCAAAACAGGTTTGTCTGTGGCTTACGTCGCGCCCGTACTAATGTCATTCGTCAGTGTCAACTGTCAAAACGTTAAAATTGAGACAAAACAAACTGAATTTCATTGAAATTTAGAATATCTTACTGAATAACATTATTTTTGCAATTAACCATGGACGGAGAAGATGATATTACTTCAGGTAAGTAACAAAAATAGTCTGATTGACTGCAAATTATAAGCAAACTTGTCACGTTGTATTTTTCATATTGTTAACCTAGTTAATGTTTTGGTTACAGTTGGAGACCTAGACTTTGAAGATTCTGGTTCTGAATATCTCCCATCACCTACGCCCTCATCACGCAATGACGACTCGGAAGAAGTCCCACAACGTAGTACTAGTTCAGCCATAACAAATTTACCACAGCCCTCGCCAACCACATCTGGGTCGATACCAACAGCAGAGCTTCAATTAAGCTTGTCTGAACAAGTATCAGCTGAAACCACCAATGAAACCCCTGTCCTCAAAAGCAAGAAACGTGTTAAAAAGCCTGAGACTTGGCAGCGAAATGTGCTTAAATTAAAACGAGCAAAAGGCGAAGAATACGAAAATCACAAAAAGAACGTTATTCCTGCGAAGACACCCAAAACAGGGGAATGTCTTTGTCCAAAAAAATGTCATCTAAAGATAAATGAAGAACGCCAGCTGCAAATATTCCAAAGCTTTTATGAATTAGCTAATTTCGATATACAAAATGCATTACTGTTCTCGTTAGTTATAGTGACAAATAAATGCAGAAGCTACACAGGTAGAGAGGAGTCAAGAAGACAGAAAACATATATCTATCATTTACTGAATAAAGATGGTGTTGAAGTTCTGGTGTGTAAAAAATTTTTCCTGAGAACTTTTCAAGTTTCTGACGGACGTGTAACCAGGGTAATGAAGCGAAAAAGTATACACAATGTCCCACCTATTGATCAGAGAGGTCGACAAAGCTCTGTAAACAAAACACCAGATAATAAGATAGCAGAATTAAAAGAATTCATTGCCAAGTTTCCTGCTTATGAGTCTCATTACACCAGACATAAAAGTGAGAATAGGAGATTTCTATCACCAGATCTAAGTCTTGGACGAATGTATTCTCTCTATAAAGAAAGTGTACTCGAACCTTTATCATCCTTCATGTTCAGTAAAATATTTAATGAATGTTTTAACCTACGTTTCCATGCACCCATCAGTGATTCTTGTAAAAGATGTGATCTTTTCCATAACAAAATTAAATGCGCTGAGAGTGAACAGCTAAAACAAGTGTTACAACGTGAACAAGAATTACATCAGAGGAAAGCAGACAGTGCCAGACAAGGGCTACAGAATTATACGGTTTTAGCAAAATCATCTACTGACATTACTGTTATTACCTTTGATTTAATGAAAACCCTACCTACGCCTGTGCTGACAACTGGAATAGTGTATTACAAGAGGCAGCTTTGGACTTTTTGCTTTGGCATTCACAACATGGGGACAGATGATGCCTACATGTTTGTTTGGGATGAGGCTGATGCTTCGAGAGGACCTCAAGAAATTGGTTCTTGCCTGCTTTATTTTTTTAAACATTATGTGAAAACTAAAAAAGTTATCATGTATTCTGACCAATGTGGTGGACAGAATAGAAACATAAAATTGTCATTGTTCTGTCAGTATATTGTATCTCATCCGGATTTTACTATTGAAGAAATAGACCATAAATTTTTAGTCAGTGGGCATTCATATTTGCCATGTGACCAAGATTTTGGTCTAGTAG
Organism: Xestia sexstrigata; assembly: GCA_941918905.2. Taxonomy (NCBI): domain Eukaryota; kingdom Metazoa; phylum Arthropoda; class Insecta; order Lepidoptera; family Noctuidae; genus Xestia; species Xestia sexstrigata. The sequence goes on along the minus strand of OW799201.2, from coordinate 91,733 downwards.
AAAAAAATAAAAAATTCTACAAAGAGATTTACATACCGGATAATTGGCTCGAAGTAATTAAAACGGCACGAAAAAGGCAAGCTTTCAAGATTGTAAGAATGACAGCAAGTGATTTTCTAACAAGTAAATCCTTGGAAAAAAATATAACAAACAGAAAAATATCAGTGAGTAGCAGCAAGGTGGAGTGGCTAAAAATTCAATGGCTAAAATTCCATAAACTCCACCCTTTTTCAATTTTTTACAAATATTCCAACAATGAGGAATCCCTCTTTGATGAAGTCAGTGTTAAAAAAAGGCAGTCAGTAACCATAACACAACTAGATGCATTGGAAAAACCAATTATTTCAGAAAAAAAGAAAAAAGACCTTGAACTTTTGCAGTTTATCCCACCAGTTCATCACACTTTTTATAATTCTCTAAAAAGTTCCAACACTGTCCCGGATGAAGCTTATTATGATGAAACGGATGAAGATTAACCCATTACTGTTGTTATCTTTAATAAACTTGCTCTGAAATGGTGTAACCTGTTTATTATTTTTAATTTTACCAGAACATCTAAATGCAGAAGTGGTGTAACCCACATTTTTTTCATAATTTTAAGTTTAATTAATACAAAAATATACTTACTACAATTATAGATTTAGAAGTTCTTTTTATAAATTAAAAACAAAACAATAAAAAAATATTAAAATAAAAAAAATAAAAACAAATCAATTTTAGCAAATTTTAAATCCTTCTATTTTTCCTAAGTGCAGTGTCGGGGGTTACACCGCTTTTGCGCTGATAGCCTCAATTAGCCATTCCAAAACGATCTAATATCTTTCTAATATAATCAGATTGATCAAACATTAAAATACCACGATTTCTATCTCTATGCACTTTAATACCCAAACAATTCTTTAGAGTACCTAGACTTTTACAACTAAATTCAGATTTTAACAACTTAAATAATATTTCTTTTTCTTTAGAGTTATTGGTGAAAACATAAAAATCGTCAACATAAAGATTAAAATCTTTCTTGATATAGACACATGGTTCACATTTACTTTGTATATAATTGTTATTATTTATTACATTCACGGACTTGCTTTGCATGTCTATATTGCAATTATTTTGGTTACATAACTTGCTTTGCATATTAATGTTATTATAAATAAAATCAGGATTGTAAATATTTTGTGACTTATTAATACTATTGTGGTTTATAAACTGGTTCTCAAAGAATCTTACATTTCTGGATACAATAATCTGCTTTGGTCTAGAAGGACATATTAACCTATAACCCTTAGTATTCTCGCAATACCCAACAAAAATACAATGAATGACTTTGAATCAAGTTTATGTCTTTTAATCTCAGGAATTAGTGTCAAAGCACAGCAACCAAACACACGTAGATGGCTCAGGTTCACTTTGTGACCTGTCCATACTTCTTCAGGAGTTTTATTGGGAACTGCCGCTGTAGGACTTCTGTTCTTTAAATAGATTGCAGTAGCAATGGCTTCTCCCCAGTACTCTTTAGGAAGATTTGCTTCAAGAAGCATACAGCGGGTCCTCTCAAGGAGTGTGCGGTTTAGTCTCTCGGAGACACCATTTTGTGAAGGGCTATATGGGGCTGTAGTCTGATGAATAATACCTTCAGATTGCAAATATGTGAAGTCAGCACTGCAATACTCTCCACCTCTATCAGTACGCAGACTTTTAATAGAATAACCAGTTTGTTTCTCAACAGTTGCTTTAAATATTTTAAACTTGGACAAAACTTCTGACTTACGCATGATTAAGTAGCCGTGTGTTTTTCTAGAGAAATCATCTGTAAAAGTTAGCAGATATCTAGAACTACCTAAACTGTTAACAGGCATAGGACCACAAACATCCGAATGGATGAGCTCCAATAATTGCTTGGCACGTTTAGCTTCACCCCTAGGAAAACTTTGCACTGCTTGCTTCCCCTCAACACATGACACACACTTGTTAGTGACCGCATCATGATGAGATGGCTGAAGATTAACACCAATAGCAATATCACAGAGAATACTCACCCCACGATAACTTAAATGTACAAGTCGCCTGTGCCATAACTCTGTTGAAACTGTGGCAACCTCAGTGTCTAGCAAACTTTGTTGCTTTGACACATTCTCCACACCACTCAAAGCTACATCTGACTGCTCCTGTAAATCAGATTTAAAACAACCACGCACATTGTCCAATATATAAATTCCCCTATGACTAGTGGCAGTTACTATTAAAGATTCCCCTTTGAAAACATAACATTTACTTTTATTAAAACTAACAGATAAAGCCTTCTCAGTCAATTTACTAACACTTATTAAATTACTTGAGAGGTCAGGTATATATAAAACATCTGTTACAATTTGTGTCTTATTATTTTTCATGGGAATACAAACCTCACCATAACCCAAACATAATAGGGAATTACCATCAGCAACTTGTACCTTTTTGTTACATTTTTCTAACTTATTAAACCACTTCAGGTCCTTACACATATGGGTACTCGCCCCGGAATCCACAATCCAGTCAGAGCTTTCAAAAACACCAAAACATCCAGCAACTAACACAGTTTCATTTTCACTTGTTTTCTTCGCGTTTTTAAGCTTGAAACATTTCGCCTTTATATGCCCTGGACGATGACAGTAGTGACATACAATTCGTTTCTTATGTTGTTTCTTAAGAGGGCTAGGTCTTCAGGTTTATTAATACTCTTCCTCCGGTGTTCTTCTTGTAGCAGCCTAGTCCTGACTAGTTCACTTGATATAGTGCCAGTAACCGCTACAGCCTCAAGGCTCGAGACTATGATATCATATTCCTGTGGAAGTCCACTCAAAATCAATTCTGCAATTTCAGCATCCTCTATAGTGCGACCTATATCTGATAGTTGCTGCACGAGGGTCATATGTTCAATGTAGGTGTCCATATTATTAAAATCTTCATAATTAGCATGGTGTAGTTTTCTCAAAAGTGTGACACGTCTACAAAAACCTTTGTCTTCAAAAACTGTACTCAAGTTGTCCCATGCCTGCTTAGCTGTCTTTGCATTTCTGACATATTGTATGCATGTTGATTTTAGAGCCAAGCTAATGCGGGCAAGTGCGCGCAAGTCTTTGCCGGCATTCACAGGCTCTGCATCTTCAATACATGACCATAAGTCCTCCATAATGAGACACATTTTCATATTAAATTTCCAAATGTTAAAGTTACTTACGCCATCTAACTTTTCGAAAGGTATGTAGACATTATAACCTCGTGAACTCTCTGAAGTAACAGCAGCAGGTGAATTAGCGTTAGCGGGACTCGTGCCACGCGTGCCCGACTCCATGTCGCACGCAGCAGACGTACCAAGCACTGCAAGTACGCTGTCAGCAGCACCAAACGCTTCAATTCACACCTGTAGTCGCATTCAGCCAAAAAAAAAACTCAGGCAACTTTTCCTTCTTCAAGCACGTTGCAAGCACTATCTCTGGGTTGAGGTTCTGGGCCCATAACCTGTTGAGGTTGGATCAGACGAACCGCCGCAGTGGATTTGATAGCACGACGATGACGAAAGAAATGCACCTTATACTTTCACCAATAGTTTTATTTATGCAATAACAACATTCTGGCATGCTTTTACAGAGTCGATTTTAAAAGATGTAATATGATTTTTATGGATGCGAAAAATGTGCAAGGACAAATAAATTATAAAAGGAAATCAGAGTGACATACGTGATAGCTGTCACTGTCAGTTGAAGGCAGCGGAACACAGATTATGCTATACATACATTACAATGAATGTTGCCAACATACTAGTAATACATAAATTCCAACAATCTTGTCATTTTACATGAAGACAATACACCACCACTCAACTGGCGCCTTGGACGTATTGCCAGACTTTACCCTGGACCAGACGGCATATCTCGAGTCGCAGATGTCAACACAGCAAGAGGCTGCGTGCGTCGATCTCTAGTTCGCCTGTGCCCTCTTCCTACTGGTGAAGATTTTCAAGGTTGAAGCTCTCCATCCTTCAACGGGGGGAGTTTATGTTCGCGCCTGCTCATATTTTTAGAGCAATTCATCACATTCGTGATTTGCGTCTACAGCATTTTTTTTTGTTTAACTGTCACATTTACTTTTGTGAGGTAGGTGGACCAGAAAACTTTTGTACGCATCTTTGTTAGCTCCGCTGATAAAAATTCTAAATTATCCTGGATCCTGGATTTTTTTAAATCTTTGCGTGAGGGTTACGCAAAGATTAAAAAAAATCCAGGATCAATAATCCTTCACTAAAATTATCTTCGGTATGATTTTTTTGCTCTTGTCAAAGTCTTGGCAGCTGTTCAAATTTGCAGCGGCCATTTTGTGACTTAGCAGGGAGATAAAGTAGGGTCAACAGTCCTCTAACTTTAGCAGACCCTTGATAGACTGATTAGCGTTAACAGACGTTTATGAATCATGTTTTTTAGCATCGGGCCTTCAAGTAGGCTCTAACTTTTTATGAATAAAGCTGTAAATATCTTCGCAACCATAGCAAATACAAATACAAATATACCATTTATTTCAAATTCATTTCTAATTATATAGATAAGTCAAGTGGCTCCCAATTCGACTTCGCAGGAACTATCGGATATTGTGTCTGCTATTTAACATCCTTCACAAACCCTAAAACGCCATCCTATCTGCGGGAACGGTTTTCCTACTCTTGTCCCTCTGATGCACCTTGCAGGACGCATCTTAGGAACCTCCTCAAATCCCCTCCACACTCTACCGACTTCTACTCCTACTCCTTCATTGTCCACGCCGTGCGGTTGTGGAATTCACTTCCGCCTGAAGGGACTGCCAAACTGTTGCAGTTTTCAAGAAAAGAGTAAAAGAAGTAAAAGAACATTACCTGTCCATTTCGTCATAATTGCATAAGTATTTATTATTAGTTATTGTATTGTATTTATAGTATTGTTATATGTTTTTCTTTGTATTTATGAGTAGGTAAGTATGTATGTATTGTATATTATATAAAATAGATATCTGTTTTATGTATTCCATTTTCTTTTCTTTTTATTAACACACTATGCCTACATCTCTTTTTTAGTATCTCCTTTCGCAGGTATGCTGGAAGAGATTTCTTTAGAAATAAGCATCACCTTTGTACTATTTTCTGTTCCTTTCTACCTTTCTTTATATTTAGTGTGTACATAAATTGTTAAATAAATAAATAAAATTTATTTCAAAATATCCATTTTTTAACAAAAGATCTGGCTGGGGTAACGTTACTCCAGCCGGAAGTGTTTTTATCAAATAATTAAAAAACTATCAGCATACCAAATTTAAAAATGTGCTTACCATTTACAGAAGCAGTATTTCTAATTATTTAGTGCACATAAAAGACGATTTTCGACAAAATCTGGCTGGGGTAACGCACACGGGTTTTTATGGGTTTTCAAAATATTTAAAAATTTATAAAATTAATAAAATCTTTTAAGGACTTCAATGGATTTTCCAATTCATTTGAGGATTCCTATATGGATTCTCAAAATTTTATAAGGGTAAGGAATACTACTCAAAAACACGAAACCCGCGAGCTGCGTGCAGCTCGCGCACAACGCTAATACTAGTTAATACTTTATATTTACAATATTTTATATTTTGACTTTTTGCTCCCTTTTTTACAAAAAAAAACGACATTTTTGCTTTTTGCTAAGTTTTTTACAAAATGCGGCAACAACCTACGCTTCACCACCTGACCACCTACTATGCCACCATGACTGCGGTGCATGACCCGGTCGTCCGACCAGATCTGGACAACTGGCAGCCGCGAGGCCGCGTAGTGCTAGTTTCCTAATTAAAATAAAGTAGGACGATAGTAGTAAACAATATTATATTAGCAGCGCCGACAGCTGTTCGTTGGAAGAAATTGTGGTGTTGAGACTAATAAGTAGTCGAATCTGTGTCTGATAACTGCTATGTGTTGTAATTATTGCATTTTGTTTAAAACATGAAGTTATATAGAATTGTGTAATACCAAATAATTTGAAAAGAGTAACCATGGAGTTTCTTGCCGGTTCTTCTCCATGGAGGCGACGAACCCGAACCGTGCACCCTTGTCGACGTTCATAAGTGCCCATCCTAGGATTATGTGGAATAAAATACTTGGATTTGATTATACTCACGAGTTGATTGAGCTACAGTGGTTTTATTAGATTAAACAACGGCGTTATAACAAATGTATTATCCTTTATGTGTGTTCCCAGGGTTCTTGTTGTAAATTATACTCACGAAGACTCAAATCAAATTAAAATATTTTTGTTTCACATAGCATGCCCAGGCGGGCACTTAGAAAACGTCGACAATGGTGCACGGTTCGGGTTGTTCGTTTCCATGGAAAAGAACCGGCAAGAAACTCCATGGTTAGGTTACTCTTTTCAAATCCGTTACACTCGCTCGGCGCTATCTTTTTAGTGCATTATATTTTTATATGGATCACGGATAAGATTCTAAGATGAGTTGCAGAGGCGTAGTGCAGACTTATTATTTAACAGTTTTAATTCAACGGCAGGCAGTGGCGCCGGTGCGGGTCGTTACATCTTCTCGTAGGTCTCGACGTGTCCACAGGCGCACGCGCGCGAGTACTGGTCGGCGTCGGCGTCGTACTGCTCCGGGCCGAACTCGTGCTCGTGAGTCGCGCGCGTGCGGTCGAACAAGCTCGAGCGCACGTCCATGCGCAGCGCGCGCAGGCGCCGCGCCGTGGCCGTCTGCTGGCCGCGCGTCCGCGCCTCCTCGCGCCGCCCGCGCTCCTCCTGCAGCGCCTCGGCCGAGCCCCACGCCAGCTGCGCGCGCGCCTGCACCTGCGCGCGCAGGTACAGGCGCATGTCGCCCAGGCGCGAGCCGTGCGGGTTGCGGCGCCGCACGAAGCGCAGCGGCGGCGGTCGCAGATCCAGGTCGCAGTCCTTCAGCAGGTACGCGTTTTTCGCCTCCGTGCGCGTGAGGAGCGCGTGCGCGCCTTCGTCGTCCCTGCGGTGAACGCATCGTTAGCGGGCGGCGAGCGAAGCGACGCAGGACGTTCCCGCCACGTTCTTTACCTACCTGCAGTCGTCGCACACGTTGTGTCCGAACGTGTCGAAGAGGTAGGACTGTGGGAAGCGGCGCTCGCACTCGAGGCAGCTCGGTCGCTCGGCCGGGTCCTGTATGGGCGCGGGCGGCGGGCGCGCGCGCGGCGGCGGCGCGGGCAGCTCGTCGTCCAGCAGGAAGCCGCCCCCGCTGTCGGCCGGCGCGGCGGCGCGGCTGGCGCCTTCCCTGCGGCCACACAGTTAGCTGAGCGAGGTGCGAGCGCCGAGCGTGCGGGCGGCGCGGGGCGCGATGCTCACGTGTGTCGCTGCACGAGGCGCGCGTCCCGGCGCTGGCGCGCCTGCAGTCGGTTCCTCTCGATGCGGGCGCGCTGCGCGGCCGACAGTTGCTGCGCCGCCGCCGCGTCGTCCTCCGACTCCGGACACTCCGGCTCCAAGCGGGGCGCGTCATTTATTTCAACTGATGCCTCTGTCATCTCAGACCTTGTAAATAAAAAAAAGAAATTTGTCTTTAACACAGGCCTACAATAAAACAAAAAGACCCGACTGCAAAATAATAACTAATACTTACCTTTAAAATAATAAAAACTGAAAAGAAAAAACAAGTTCAGGAAACAGGACATATTGACTGCAACAGTCGGGACCCATATTAGATATATAGTTGTTTTTTTCTTTTAAATTTTTATTTAAAGTTATTAGTTATTTTTTACGCCATCGGGTTTTTTAATTTTACACTTTTTAGTTACTTAGATATACCATTTTATAATGTTCATGATGAGCCTTTTATCGAGCCGTTCAGGCTGCAGAGCATGGCAAACATTTGAATTTGGCGCCAAAAATCCGCCATCTTGATTTTTTTTCATTTTGGTATACCCAGTGTCACTCTCACAGTAAATACAAATCTAACGTCATCCTCTCAAGCTCAAATCCATCGAGCCGTTCAGGCCCCAGGGCGTGCCAAACAATTATATATACATACATATACATACTCTCAAAAAACATAACCCTGCTTCTGGCGCAGTCGGGTAAAATACCTATTTGGTGAAAGTTATTCAAACAATGTTATTCACTTTAATAAGTATGTACAGTTATATACGTATTCTTTTTATGTAGTGATAGTAAGAGAGCCGACGAAACTAAACCTATAAATAAGACTCCCAGATGATACATATAAATATATATAATTATACCTAAAATTTAAATATTAAACTAATAATAGCCACGTTAATAATGGGGGAACACGAAATGGCAATGCTGCAATGTAAAAAAACCTGGCAGTGCGATTAAAAAACAACGTTTTCTAAGTATCTAGTATGTGGAAGATCCTCATCTGCGTAAGAAACACCACTGCTGCATTTTTCAAACAGTGGAGAAAGTAGTTACTGCAGCGACTGAAAGTCGCCCTCCAGCTAGATTCGACGTTTTGTCAGCAATCACCCGGTTCCTTTCGATTTGTACTGATTGAATAGGTACGCGTGCCGGGGTCACGTACAAATAATTTTACGAAACTTGGGGGTCCTCACTCCTAAGGCTTTAAAACACAGGCGCGTTATTATCGCTCGATAATATCGCATGCGTTATTGCGATAATGCGGCCCTATTCCTTGCACTGTACGTTTTTATCGTCAGATTGGACCAACTAGTTCAGCCAGGTTTCCGACTCGCTAAAGTAGACTCATCTTTCATGGGGTACTGTTTGAGATGCTATAATAAAATTCCACAAAGTATTCTTGAACTGAATGAGACGAAATTTAAAACATGCATTAAACGCACACTATGTAAGCAAGCATATTACAAGTTGAGCAATTATATCGCTGATAAAAATGCTTGGCTCAATGCTGGTCCTGCTCCACAAGGACAGGGGCGCATAAATTGATAGCATTAAAATGTATTGTTGGAGCTGCTGAAGATTGTACAACTATCTTTGCATTGTATAGATTCAATCTCCTTAGTATTATATAAATGCATAGCCCATATTGTGTGAGTACTATGTACTAGAAAGCTATCATTCACTGGAAACCTACGTCTTTTCTTGACTTGAATGTGCCCTGGCGGTTTAGAGTATGTCATGCTCACTCAAATGTCTCGCTGATGGTGGCGCATGTGTCGGATCATTTAGTTCCCTTCAAAATGGTTGAGTTGAATGGTGCTGATCCATGCGTCATGTCCGTGAACGGGCGCTGTCAGTTGTGACTGGTCATCTCTTAGTTGCCATGGCTTATTTGAATGAATTATTTTGAATTGTATTTTTTTTGTTTGTGTGTTTTTGCTGTGGACACTTTTAACGTGCACATCTTGCTACATTGTTCTCACATAATATACCATCTCAACATGAATGATGTAACCAAGATTTTGTAACAATATTCTGATTTAAAAGAGTGTCCATGGAGTTTCTTGCCCGTTCTTCTCCATAGAGATCTACGCTAGGGAATGGGCAACTACAGTACTTTCACAGTTTTTATGTCTTGTGACTGGGACTGTAGCTACATTTAATTTTCATCTTTGTTTCGACAATTCAAAAGTGCCTGTAACTGGCTTACTTGAAATAAATGCTTTGATTTTGATTTTGAGATATTCTACTCATATCGGAATATCGCAGGGCGCAGAAACGCAAGCGTCCTACTTCTATTGCGTCGTTATTATCGCAGCAATGTGTGGGATCGCATGCGTCCCAATACCAAATGTTCTAAGAACTCATATTGCAGGACGCAGAAACGCAAGCGTCCTACTTCTATTGCGTCGTTATTATCGCAGCAGTGTGTGGGATCGCATTCGTCCCAATACTAATGTTCTAAGAACTCATATCGCAGGACGCAGAAACGTAAGCGTCCTATTTCTATTGCGTCGTTATTACCGTAGCAGCATGGGCGTGCGCTACGAAGAGGCAATTAGACAAAGCCTACCCTACCAACTGGGGCAATTATTATAACTAATGAACTATGTAATAAAATAACACTTTGTACAAAATATTAAAAAAAGTTCAAACTCCTGTTCGAATACTTAGAGCAATTTTTCGCGCCCGTGTTACGTAACCAACACTGTACTGGAAGTCAAAATCAAAATCAATCAAAAACAAAATCAAAGCATTTATTTCAAGTAAGCCAGTTACAGGCACTTTTGAATTGTCGAAACAAAGAAAGAAAGAGAGATGAAAATTAAATGTAGCTACAGTCCCAGTCACAAGACATAAAAACTGTGAAAGTACTGTAGTTGCCCATTCCCTAGCGTAGATCTCTATGGAGAAGAACGGGCAAGAAACTCCATGGACACTCTTTTAAATCAGAATATTGTTACATAATCTTGGTTACATCATTCATGTTGAGATGGTATATTATGTGAGAACAATGTAGCAAGATGTGCACGTTAAAAGTGTCCACAGCAAAAACACACAAACAACAAAAATACAATTCAAAATAATTCATTCAAATAAGCCATGGCAACTAAGAGATGACCAGTCACAACCGACAGCGCCCGTTCACGGACATGACGCATGGATCAGCACCATTCAACTCAACCATTTTGAAGGGAACTAAATGATCCGACACATGCGCCACCATCAGCGAGACATTTGAGTGAGCATGACATACTCTAAACCGCCAGGGCACATTCAAGTCAAGAAAAGACGTAGGTTTCCAGTGAATGATAGCTTTCTAGTACATAGTACTCACACAATATGGGCTATGCATTTATATAATACTAAAGAGGTTGAATCTATACAATGCAAAGATAGTTGTACAATCTTCAGCAGCTCCAACAATACATTTTAATGCTATCAATTTATGCGCCCCTGTCCTTGTGGAGCAGGACCAGCATTGAGCCAAGCATTTTTATCAGCGATATAATCGCTCAACTTGTAATATGCTTGCTTACATAGTGTGCGTTTAATGCATGTTTTAAATTTCGTCTCATTCAGTTCAAGAATACTTTGTGGAATTTTATTATAGCATCTCAAACAGTACCCCATGAAAGATGAGTCTACTTTAGCGAGTCGGAAACCTGGCTGAACTAGTTGGTCCCTATTTCTAGTACTGTAATTATGTCTGTCACCCCTTTTACCAAAAAGGTGCAGATTTTTTCTGACGTACATTATGTTTTCGTAGATGTATTGACAATGTACCGTCATGATGCCAATATCCTTAAACAGTTCCCTTAGAGAATCGCGCTTACGAAGATTATATATGGCCCTGATGGCTCTTTTCTGCAGAATAAATATAGACTCAATATCTGCAGCCCGTCCCCACAGTAAAATGCCATAAGACATTATACTATGAAAGTAACTAAAATAAACCAGTCTAGCGGTATCTACATCAGTATACTGACGGATTTTTCTAATGGCATAGGCTGCTGAACTTAGCCGCCCCGCAAGAGAAGTCAAATGAGAACCCCATTGTAGCCTTGAATCAAGCGTAATCCCCAGGAAAACCGTTTTATCTACGAATTCAAGTTTCTCTTTATTCAATATTATATCACAATCATTACTTTTAACATTCGGTAAAGCAAATCTTATGCATTTGGTTTTTTTTTTCATTTAATACCAAATTGTTTGTGCAAATTTTGGACCTGAAGTAGGGCATTATTCACGTCATCTAGATTTTGGGCCCGCCTATTTATCTTAAAAATTAGGGAAGTGTCATCAGCAAATAACACCAAAGTTGTAAAGTTGCTACGAAGCTCGATGCTCACCCGCCGGACGCATCTTATAGGCAAATAGTCTGCTGGCCTGTAACCCATTGATAAATTTACGCACACAGCGGCACATTGGTGCATATTTTCGTGTGTATGAACCGCACACATGTATAGATTGCATTACCGTCCATTTTTGGGCGGTAAATCCTGCGAGTGTAGCTGGGCTATGATTGGCTGCAACAACACAAGGCCAGGATTCAAGGTGGATGTTCATTAGCCCGCGTAATTCAAATTTCCTTACGTTTTTTGCAATTTGCCTGCCAGTGCTAGTGTGTATGTTGATTAAAATAATGATTCCTGGGGGTTATTGGCGCGTATTATTATTATAATAATTAATAATATTATTGATATTATATTTTTCTTCATGGGTGTCGTTTTCGTGGTTTTTGGGGTTGGTTATAATGAAAATGAGGTCAAAATGAAAATCCAAGATGGCGCCGACGAAAATTTTCAGTTTTTTCTTCATGGGTGTCATTTTCGTAGTTTTTGTGGTCGCTGATGATGAAAATGAGGTCAAAATGAAAGTCCAAGATGGCGCCGATGAAAATTTTCAGTTTTTCTTCATGGGTGTCGTTTTCGAGGTTTTTGGGGTCGCTGATAATGAAAATGAGGTCAAAATGAAAATCCAAGATGGCGCTTACGAAAATTTTGTTTGGGTGTCATTTTCGTGGTTTTTGTGGTCGCTGATGGAACTGGCAACACTGCCATGAAGTAAACATTGGCTCCGTGTTATAATACTCATTAAAAATAGAAAAATACTGTTTATGGACACATTGCTAGTGAAAATCATGACTAAAGTGCACAATTAGTGAGAGCTAGTGTTATCCGGACGGGAAAATAAGTGAAACACATAATATTGAGAACGGTGTTGTGTGTGTTCTAAGAAGAACACAAAGTGAGATTTAAACTAACTCTTCGTATTGTGAACTAACAATACAGTGCTAGACGAATGCTTGAATAACATTTGGGTGCAAGAATTGGCATAGTGAAATAATATTGTTCGGAAAATCTGGAATAAGAGGTTTGGTGAATCCGTTTTTTATTTAAATCCAGTTAAATTTATCATCCTGATAGATAGCCAATGAAAATCAAAAACAAACCTTTGCTCTAGCTGACGTATCACAAAAAGTGACCAATTGAAATACAGTAAATGTCGTGAAACAATCATTATCGTTCGGAAACATAATTTACAATCTTAGATACGAGTCTTTTCAGACTGAAGAATAGTCGACTATTTTCTCAAAAATCGACTAATTAGAAGAAAAGTTCTGTATTTTAAAAACCATATTATAAACACAAAAAAGCAGTATAATCTAATTATCCTTCATCTTTCATTTTCAATGATTCAAATATAAACAAAAGACTAATCAGCACACCAAAATTTGAGAAAAGTGACATCTATCAGATTATTTCAGAAAGACTGAGCCTACTATCTGCAGCGATGGACCAAATAGAAAATATCACCATTAGACGTGCGCGAGCGCACTCCGTTACGGACCTAGATGAGAGTTTAAACAATCGCACACTAGATGGCACCGTGCATAGCGTTCCTGATATATCATAGGATGAAGATATCGATATCATTAACGAACTGAAAAAACAGATTGATAGCCTTACTACTAAACTATTGAGTGCCAATAGCGAAATTGACACTTTGTTACTACAAAATGAGACGCTAAAAAAGGCGAACGAAAATCTAATTCGCAAAAATTCCATGTATAAACAAATTGTATCTAGTCCAAGCCAATCCCCACTCCCAAAACCCCTAGAAAATTCTCACACCAGACAAAAGAAGCTCGCCGTAACAAGCAAACACAAACGGAGTCTGCCATATTAAATAACAACATTGAAAAAGTGGATCAACAAAATACTACAGCACAACATTCCAGTGCATAGATGGAGCAAAACCCTATAATCGTGGAAGAAAGTGATAAACCTACACCACCAATAAACCAATGCAGAAATAATGTTGAAGAAAACCAGTCGAAGTGTAAAAAAATATGCATAATTAGCACAGACAACAAAATTAAATTGCTTCATATTGCAGAAAGCATTTTTGAGAAACATGAACTGTGCCACTACATCAAGCCTCATGGAACAATTGAACTTCTGTTAAAAGGTATTAAAGAAAAGTTGTCAGAGTTCACTCTACAGGACTTCTGTATCATATTGATAGGTGAAGAAGACTTTAAAATAACAAATAAATATTTTGATAGCATTCTACTAATTAGGCAAATGTTGCAAGAAGTCACGAACACTAATATAATTATCGGCACTCCGACGTACAAATTCTTCACAAACAACTTCCAATATAATTCAAGAGTGGAAACCTTTAATAATTTATTATACCTAGATATTAATACTCATGGACATGCATATTTTCTGGACAGCAACTTGAACCTAAAGTATGACGCCACTATGTTCAACAAACGCACGGGTGTAATAAATTACTCTGGAATGTAATCGATTTTTAAGGATATTTTGAAAATGACTTTTGACACCCAATCATCAAACACTGACTTTCACCAACCATACAACCAAATGAAGACAGCAACTGAATCAGAAGACACGGGCCAGTTTTATCTTCAATCGTATTGTTACGAGCTGGGTATGGGATAAATTAATTACTACCGAAGAAACAATTTATAACTTTATTAATCACAAAACACTTAAAACTTAATCACAAGTACACTACTGATCACTATTCACTTAGATATCGCACTTACTAGTTCACTTCGATTCGCTTCGTACTGTAGCCAAAATAAGACTGACTGCTCCCGCAAACACGTCGACTATTTATATGGCGATCGAACGTTCGAGAAATATCCACGACTTCCTAGAATCTTCTAGACAATTCCACAACTTGTATAGAGGAAAGAAGTAGGGACTTTATGCCCTCGGCGTACGGTCGAAATTACAATGATGTTCTTTTGTAGGTAGTTTGCGAATTTGTACCTACATTATTCGGGACTCGTTTTACCTACCTACCTACTATTACCTACCTACTTACTAGTAGGTACCTACTACCGTAACTGTAGGTAAGTACGGGTACGACGTAACACTGCCCCCTCCTTAGACATGCTCGTCCCGAGCATCATTAGCCCCGTAGTATCGCGCCAATCTGTCTACATGGACAATCTTAGGCGCACCTCGTGGACCCTTCTGTATTCGGTAGGTGACATCGTTGATCCTAGTCACAATTCGGTATGGTCCATCCCATTTTGCTTGCAATTTCGGAGACTTCCCCTTGCTTCGTACTGGGTTATGCAACCACACCAGTGAACTTTCGTCGAAACCCCTAGTATTTGCCTTCCGGTCATAACGGGTCTTCATCTTCTCAGACATCTGTTGGCCGGATTGTCTGATATGCTCATAAACATCATTCAACTTGTTACGCAAGTCAATCGCATAATCTGTTACACTACGTGGAGCATCAGGGGGAGTTCCAGTGATTAAATCAGCAGGCAACCGTAATTCCCTCCCAAAGTTCGCGAAGGCTGGCGTCACAGTCGTACTTTCGTGGACGGCGCTACGGTAGGACAGAAGAAATGGCTGTATATGCTTGTCCCAATCCCTTTGTCTGCTTTCCACGACTTTTGCCAGACATCTTTCCAACGTTTGGTTGAATCGTTCCACCATTCCATCAGATTGTGGGTGGTAGGAGGTGGTTCTGGTTTTGTGGGTACCCATTAATCGACAAGTCTCCTGAAATACTTGCGATTCAAAATTCCTTCCTTGATCGCTGTGTATTTCTAAGGGTACTCCAAAACGACAGAAAACTTCCTGAACTAATTTATCTGCGACAGTTGTAGCTTCTTGGTTAGGAATAGCGAAGACTTCTGGCCACTTTGTGAAGTAATCCATTACCACCAGGAAGTACTTGTTTCCGCTCTCACTTTCTGGAAATGGTCCCGCAACGTCTAGTGCTATCCGTTCCCAAGGGGCTCCAACGTTGTACACTTTTAATGCACCTCTACTGCGTGTGTGGGGTCCTTTCACGGCCGCACAACTGGTACATTTGCGACACCAGTCCTCCACATCATCTCGACAGTGGATCCAGTAAAATCGTTCTCGAATTCTTAGTAGAGTCCTTTTTACCCCCATATGTCCTCCTGAACATCCATCATGGTAGAGCCGTAAAACATCCGGTACCTTAGCTTTAGGGATAACCATTTGTAGATGACAGCTGTCCCCTCGAGCGTTTTCCCATTTACGGCACAAGACTCCATCCTGGATCACCAAGCTGTTCCATTGTGCCCAATAACTCTTCGTGATGGAACTCATTGCAGCCACATCACTCCACTTGGGTTTAGTAGCACCAGCTTTGATCCACTCGAAGATCGGTTTGATGTCCGAGTCATTTTGCTGAGCCTGCTGTAGGGTTTCCTTCCATTCATCGCTGAGATCCGTTCTAAGCATCCTCACGGGCACTACTTCCTTAGTCTCTTGCCTGGCACAGTGCTTACAGTCTTCAGGACAAGGTCTTCTTGACAAGGCGTCTGCGTTACCGTGGGTTCTCCCACTGCGATGTTCAGTTACGAAGTCAAACTCTTGCAGTAGTTCAATCCATCTCGCCACTTGCCCCTCTGGATTCTTGAACTGTAATAGCCACTTCAATGCAGCGTGGTCAGTTCGTAATTGGAATTTACGTCCCAACAAATATTTACTGAAGTGCTGCAATGTCTTTACTACGGCGAGTAGCTCCCGTCTTGTAACGCAGTAATTTCTTTCTGGTTTGGATAAAGACTTGCTGAAGTAAGCTATCACAACCTCTTGGTTTCCTTTCCGTTGAGACAGCACGCCCCCAATTCCAGTATTACTTGCATCTGTGTCAACTATGAAGTCATTTTCAGTATCAGGATATCCCAAAATAGGCGTATTGCACAGACGTTTCTTTAATTCCTGAAATGCGACGTCGCAGTTCTCGTCCCAACAGAATTGCCGCTTTTCCTCAGTGAGTTTGTGCAAAGGTTTTGCAATGTCGGCAAAATTCTTGACAAACCTTCTATAGTAGGAGCACAAACCCAGAAATGCTCTGACCTGTGTCTTGTCTTTCGGAACTGGCCAATCCTTGACGGCGACTACTTTTTCTGGGTCTGTTTGAACACCTTCCCCCGAAACTATGTGTCCCAAAAAGTTCACTTCTTGTCTGAAAAACGAGCACTTTTTCGGACTTAACTTGAGATTTGCTGTTTGGATTTTCGACAGCACTTGGTTGAGGTTTTTAAGGTGATCTTCAAATGTACGGCCCACGATGATTATGTCGTCTAGATAGACAAGACATGCGCCTCCAATCAATCCGGCGAGTACTTGCTCCATCAGCCTTTCAAACGTCGCAGGAGCATTGCACAAACCGAATGGCATAACTTTAAACTGCCACAACCCTTTTCCTGTTGAAAATGCAGTTTTCTCCTTGTCCTTGGGGTCTATTTCTACTTGCCAGTAGCCACTTTTCAGGTCAAGTGTGGTAAACCACTTCATACCAGTCAGCGTATCCAGTGTGTCATCGATCCTAGGCAGCGGGTAGCTATCCTTTTTCGTGACATCATTCAGTCGTCGGTAGTCCACACAGAAGCGCATGCTGCCGTCCTTTTTCTTTACCAGGACCACAGGAGAACACCATGGACTGGATGAAGGCTCTATAACACCGTCCTTCACCATTCCCTCAATCATGGTTTCCACCTCTTTTTCACGTGCAACTGGCAGTCTTCTTGGTCGCTGACGGATTGGTAACTCGTTACCTGTATTTATCTTGTGCTGAACTAGTCCAGTTCTCCCTATGTCAGCATCATTTGAAGAGAAAGTGTTGGCGTACTGAAGTAACATCTTCTTAGCCTTGTCCATTTCCCCTTTAGTTAAATCGCAGTTTTCCAAAAGCGTTGTCACGTCAAACTTTGGACTACGAATTTTATTTCCGGTAGGCAGATTTTGCAATTGACGCATCCAAGCTACTTCCTCGCAAGTGCCGATCAAGGTGCCCTTCTTAATCACTTGCTCCTTGTCACTTGCATTCAGTATGCGTACTGCCGAGACGTTGGTGGCCTTGACCAGAGTCCGTGCCATCTTCCATGGAAAGTCATTGTTCACCCTTTCTATCAGAACACTGCGATCTTTTTGTCCAGAATTCCGTGGTAGACTAATTGGCACAATCGTTTCTGATCTGCGAGGAAGAACAATCTCCTTCAAGCAGTATACTTTCCCTGATGGTGCACCTTCCATGAAGACTTCCTCTGAACCACATTTCAGTACTCCTTGATCAACGTCGATCTCACAACGATATTTCCGCATAAAATCCAAGCCCAAGATGCAATCGTCCACTATGTCGGCCACGATGACAATGTGCTTGTAAAATCTGTCACCCAATTTTAACTCCACCTCTTTCTTGCCTCGAACGATTATGTGCTGACCGGTAGCTGTTAGTAATCGTATACGGTCGTGGTTATCTAAGTAGTCCCCAAGAAACTTACTTGCTAGGTGAGAATTGACGACCGTGTGAGAAGCACCAGTATCCAACGTCAGTTTGCAAGGTGTTCCGTTGACTTCGCCTTTGATGGTCAGGCTGTTCCCGTCATGTGCTTGCGAGATCAAAATTCTCGGGGCTTTTTCAATACCAGCCAGCACCCGCCCCCCAGTCCTGGCATTTACTCGTTTCCCTGCTGTGGCTGGGCAGTCACTTCAGCCACCCTTCCCTGCTGATCTTCTCTCGGAGTGCTGCGCTTAGGACAGCTTGACCGAAGATGACCCCTTTTTCCACAAGTGTAGCACCTAGGACTGTACCCTTGCGGGCGGTCGCGAACAGGTGATGCTACAACCTCCCTGACGCGGTGCGTTCGGTGGTCCTGCCTCACTGCCTCTACTTCTAAGGCATGGGCCAAGGCATCTTTCAGCGTCTCATGGTGCCCAAGTCTCACAGCAGCTCTAACTTCCAAGTCAAGTATTCCATCAACGAACGCTTGTACCAGATTCCCATCGATAAGTGCAGGGGCAGACTGGTATGCTTTTCGAACCAGCTTTTCAACTTCCAGGGCCCACTGCTGCAGGTTCTCGGCACTACGTTGAACACGATCCTTCAACTTAGCACGAAATACGTGCTCCAGGTGCGCGTCGCCGTATCTGGACTCTAACGCCTCCAGCAGCTGCTCGTAGGTTACATCCTTGCCGAGCGCCTCAAGAATGTTTAAGGCCTGGTCTCGAAGGCCCAAGGTGAGCGCGGTCATGGCTTGCGGTTTAGTCCATCCATTCGCCTTCATAACGGCCTCAAATTGAATTTTATAAGCCGACCACGAAGATGTTCCATCGAATGGAGGCACCTTAAAGCCCCGCGCTGAAGGTGCAGCAACTACTGAAGCCACAGTCACGTCTCCAGTCTTCAGTTCTCCCAAAGCCTTTTTCACCCCAGCGATCTGAACTTCGGCCTCTGAGATACGGTTCTCGTGCTGGTGAACCTGATCCTTCATCACTTTCAGATCTTTGCCAAAAGTTGCATGAAGATCCTTTATGAGGAGCATCTGTTCATCCTGGCGGCGGGCCTGCTCCTCTTTATCTCGCTGCAACTGCTCTTCCAACCGGCGAGTCTGCTCCTCTTGACGGCGAGCCTGCTCCTCTTGACGGCGAGCCTGCTCCTCCTTATCTCGTTGCAACTGCTCCTGTAACTGGCGAGCCTGGTCCTCTTGACGGCGAGCCTGGTCCTCTTGACGGCGAGCCTGCTCCTCTTGACGGCGAGCCTGCTCCTGCAGCAGCGCCATTAAAGCTGACAAGTCTGGCGCCACTGATGCTGGAGAAACTCCGGATGGGCCAGCGACTGGCACTGACGTAGGCTGGACACCACCCGGTGTCTGTGTCGGAGAATCTCCAAACCGCCTTTGGTCCATGTTCTGCTGTCGCTGACTTCTGGTACGGATACCGTCCGTGTCGTCCTTTGGTAGAATTGGCATAATTTATCCCTCACTTCTGACACCAAATTGTTACGAGCTGGGTATGGGATAAATTAATTACTACCGAAGAAACAATTTATAACTTTATTAATCACAAAACACTTAAAACTTAATCACAAGTACACTACTGATCACTATTCACTTAGATATCGCACTTACTAGTTCACTTCGATTCGCTTCGTACTGTAGCCAAAATAAGACTGACTGCTCCCGCAAACACGTCGACTATTTATATGGCGATCGAACGTTCGAGAAATATCCACGACTTCCTAGAATCTTCTAGACAATTCCACAACTTGTATAGAGGAAAGAAGTAGGGACTTTATGCCCTCGGCGTACGGTCGAAATTACAATGATGTTCTTTTGTAGGTAGTTTGCGAATTTGTACCTACATTATTCGGGACTCGTTTTACCTACCTACCTACTATTACCTACCTACTTACTAGTAGGTACCTACTACCGTAACTGTAGGTAAGTACGGGTACGACGTAACAGTATTAATGTAATCCATCAAAACATTGCTGGATTGTTAAACAAATCAGACTTGTTAGCTGTACAATTAGAAAACTTGGAAA
Organism: Xestia sexstrigata; assembly: GCA_941918905.2. NCBI lineage: Eukaryota > Metazoa > Arthropoda > Insecta > Lepidoptera > Noctuidae > Xestia > Xestia sexstrigata. The sequence goes on along the minus strand of OW799201.2, from coordinate 71,484 downwards.
ATCAAGGGACAACTGTAGATGTACTCTGTTTAACAGAGCATTTCATAACATCTGGGCATGAGAGTTTGTTGCACATTCCGAACTTCCACCTAGCCGCTCTTTTTTCTCGAAACACAAATCGGGGAGGTACTTGTATTCTTGTAAGACAGGAGCACCAGTACAGGGAACTACCAGATGTTGCTAAACAGTCTGTATCAGGCGTGTTTGAAATTTGTGCTGTAGAATTGACATCCTATTCAATTATTGTTATGTGTGTATAGAGTACCAAAATATAATTACTTGACCTTTTATGAAAAACTTGACATAGTATTAAAAAAAGTTTGTGTATTATCGAATAAAAAAATTGTATTGTGTGGTGATCTTAACATTAATGTACTGTTAAGAAATAGGATTACTCTCGATTTGGAACACTTCCTACTTAACTACAACTTGACTCTAGCTCTAAACCAGCCTACTAGGCCCCATAGTAAAACGTGCATTGATAACTTTGCGCACAATCTAAGAAAAGGATGGAAAACAGAAATTATTGATCTCATGTTATCGGATCACACATCACAAATACTTAAAATACCTGTTAATAAAACGTATCGCTTAAAATTTTGGAAAACGGTCAAAAAAGATTACTCCAAAGAGAACCTTGATAAATTTAAATCGTGTATACAAAATTTATCTTTCAAAGAAGTCTACGAAAGTAATGATGTTAATGTAGCCTATAAGACATTTTTTGATATTTTCTCATTATTCTACCATCTCTGTTTTCCTGAGAAAATAATAACTATAAACACGAACAAACAGGTTAAATGGATTTCTCGTGGCATAAAAACGTGTAGTAAAAGACAGAGGCGGTTATTGTGGGCTTACAGATTACACCCGACAATAAAAGCTAAAAACTACTTGAAAAAATACACTACCCGGTACAAAAAAAATGTTAGACTAACTCAGAAGGCACAAAATAACTACTTTATAAACAACTCGCAAAATAAATCCAAAGCCACATGGCAGATAGTCAACAGATCTAAAGCTAACTTACCTAAAGAACAGATACTGACAATAAAAACAGGGGATTTGACTTACACAAACCCGAATGACATAGCAAATGCATTTAATGACTACTTTATAGATGACATCGAGAATAATATAATAAATGACACTAAAACAAAGAATAACTTAGATAATTTGACAATGCAATCAATGTTTATGCTGCCTGTTCTAAAATCCGATATTATATTTGCCACAAAGACACTAAAAAATACTAGTACTGTAGGTTATGATGGTATATCCACAAAAGTAATAAAATATGTAATTTAGCTTATAGCACCTGCCCTAGCACATATTATTAATATAGGTATTACCGAGGGCATCTATACCGAATACTTGAAAAAAGTCATAATAAAACCGCTCCACAAAAAGGAAGACAAGACGCTTATAAATAATTACCGGCCAATAGCCAAAATTCCTGTTTTTTCCAAAATCTTTGAAAAAGTTATTTATAACTCGTTGTACCAATATCTGCACAAATATAATATCTTGTGCAAAGAACAAAACGGATTCCGGAGAAATAAAACAATTAACATGGCTATCTTCGACCTATTAAATAATGTTATGTCCGCCGTTGATAAAAAGACTCCCATCTGTGCTATTTACACAGACATGACTAAAGCCTTTGATTATGCTGATCATAAAATCATTCTAGACAAATTGCATTGCTATGGCATCAGAGGGAACATTCTAAAATTACTAGAATCATATCTAAGTAATAGACTCCAATGTACTGAAATCACAAGAGTGTGCGCAAAAACTAAAATGGAACAAACGTATGTATCAAATTTCAGGAGTATAAAATATGGAGTGCCTCAGGGTAGCGTGCTCGGGCCACCTTTTTTCTCATTTACATAAATGATTTGCCAAAAGTGACACAGCAACAAATGATTTTGTTTGCAGATGATAGCACTACCATAGTAAAATGTAATGACTTAAATACTTATCAATTTGACATTAATAATACTCTTACTGACATAATTAATTGGCTTAATATGAATAATTTAATAGTCAACCTCAAGAAAACCAAAGTAATGCATTTCCGCCAGAGAATTGAAGCTCCAAAAATTTGTGTCAATTACAATGGCAACGAAATAGAAGTAAAAGTAAGTGTGTTTTTAGGTATCCATATTGACAACAACCTTAATTGGAAAGCTCATATAGAACAGCTAAGTAAAAAAATAAATAAATCTGCCTATGCACTTTTTCAATTGGCTAGAAAAGTAAATATAGACGCGTTACTTGTTGCCTATCATGGGCTAGTAGCCTCACTCCTACGATACGGAATTATTTTTTGGGGTAATTCCCCAGATAAGGGATTACTATTCAAGGCACAAAAAAGGTGCATTAGAGCCATGTGTGGTCTGAAAACAGATGACAGCTGTGCACCGTACTTTAAATCATTAAAAATACTCACGCTACCGGCGTTATACATATTAGAAATTAGTATCTTCGTTAAAACCAATCCCAACCTTTTTGAAAAAATGACAATGGTACGAAATGTTCCAATTCGTAGTCAGTACAAAAATGCTTTGAGTAATTGCAAATGTAAAACTGCATTAGTAACAAAAAGTGTCCTTGGTATGGCTCCACGCATTTATAATAAAATTCCAGACGCCATAAAAGAATTAAATTTTACACAATTTAAGAAAAAAAATGAAATTATTCTTGATTGATAAATGTTATTACACTATTGATGAATACTTAAATGACGAATTAATTTAGAATTACAAAATTATATTGAGGTTTGAGATAAATATTAATATTGACAACTTTAACATTTTAATTATTCTGACATAGTTTTTACCATACCATAATGCATGATTTTCAAATATTTAGTAATAATTGTAATCCTCAGCTAGATTTGCACACCATATTTGTACGCCCCCTGGCATATAACATAGCGCTCTGTTCATCAAACATAACATCTGTACTTTTTTACCTATGTTAACAAATAAATTATGATTTGATTTGATGATGAAAATGAGGTCAAAATGAAAATCCAAGATGGCGCCGATGAAAATTTCCAGTTTTTTCTTCATGGGTGTCATTTTCGTTGTTTTTGTGGTCGCTGATGATGAAAATGAGGTCAAAATGAAAATACAAAATGGCGCCGACGAAAATTTTCAGTTTTTTCTTCATGGGTGCCATTATCGTGGTTTTTGGGGTCGCTGATAATGAAAATGAGGTCAAAATGAAAATACAAAATGGCGCCGACGAAAATTTTCAGTTTTTTATTCATGGGTGTCATTTTCGTGGTTTTTGTGGTCGCTGATGATGAAAATGAGGTCAAAATGAAAATCCAAGATGGCGCCGATAAAAAACTTCAGTTTTTTCTTCATGAGTGTCGTTTTCGAGGTTTTTGGGGTCGCTGATAATGAAAATGAGGTCAAAATGAAAATACAAAATGGCGCCGACGAAAATTTTCAGTTTTTTCTTCATGGGTGTCGTTTTCGAGGTTTTTGGGGTCGCTGATATTGAAAATGAGGTCAAAATGAAAATACAAAATGGCGCCGACGAAAATTTTCAGTTTTTTCTTCATGGGTGTCATTATCGTGGTTTTTGGGGTCGCTGATAATGAAAATGAGGTCAAAATGAAAATCCAAAATGGCGCTGACGAAAATTTTCAGTTTTTTCTTCATGGGTGTCATAATCGTGGTTTTTGGGGTCGCTGATAATGAAAATGAGGTCAAAATGAAAATCCAAAGTGGCACCGACGAAAATGGTGTCGTTTTCGAAAATCCAAGATGGCGCAGAGGAAATTTTTTTTTTGCTATCATTATTTCGTGGCCTACCCTTCGTGGAATACCACTGCACGCCACTGCGTAGCAGTGTGTGGGATCGCATGCGTCCCAAATCAATACCAAATGTTCTAATAGCTCATATTATCGCGATATCGCAGGAAGCAGAAACGCAAACGTTCTACTTCTATTGCGTCCATAGATATAATAAAGAAGGAGATATGCCCGCTAGACGAAAATGTATCGGAACCCTGTGTCCACTTTGCCCCTACCACACGGCTACTACTACACCTGCAGTTCAGTAAAAGCAATAGATACGCAGTCGCGCACACACCCGCATTTCTTAAAACTGAACGTACACAAACGATACGAACGTACACAATCAATTATAAACCTTATGCCATCAAACACAGCGTGTATTTACCATGCACCGTACAACTTACTCACACAAAAACATCGGTCGCTATCGTTGTGCTGTGCAAAAGCATAGTACGCTAGTGATTGACTAAATCAGAAAGTTATCGAATCTTCCATTTATTATAGTACAAAAAAAAAATTGGGGTCTGCTTTGGAATTCAGAATAAAACTCGCCTCCAAATCGGCAGTACGTGGCCTCATTTTTATCCTCAGTAAAAATCCTGAGTAGTTAGTTTATTGTTAAAAAGGTTTCTCACGCTCCGAAACCAAAAGTAGGTACTTACCTACTATAATAAAAAGATTATTCATACTATAATAATATTATAAAGAGGAAACATTTGATTTTTTGTTTGTTTGTTACGATTTAATTGAAAAACTACGCGACCGATTAAAAAAAAATCTTTTAGCAATGGATAGCTACATTATCAGCAAGTAACATAGGCTATATTTTATTCCCATTCTCCCACGGGAACGGGAACTGCGTGGGTGAAACCGACGTCAGCTAGTTATACATACAGAGTGGAATTTTTGAATGCTACCTGGGGGGAAAGTACTCTAAATACTGGAGATAGCAAATTTTAATCAAAGGAAACATTCCTAAATTTTTAAAAAGAAAATAATCTGTGTTCACAGATTTTCGAAAATTCGCTTGCCACAATCGGGCATCGGGCATCGGGCATCAAATAATATTCTGTTTCTTTTTGACATCAATCAATATGGATCTCTCTAAGAAACATGATAAATGAAATGAAAGGAAAATCATGAATAAAAGTGCCAATCTTATTGAATTTATAACTGTTTTTTATATTTAATGGTTTTCCCTTCATTTAATTTATCATGTTTGTTAGAGATTTTTATCCATATGATTGTCCCTATCGATTGATGTAAAAAAGTACACAATGTTATTTTTTCGAACTTTAGTCGGTTCGATTCCAGAGTGTGGCAAGCAAATTTTCGAAAATCTGTGTATGCAGATTTGTTTCTTTTTAAAAATAAAGGAATGTTTCCTTTGAGTAAAATTTGCTATGTCCAGTATTTTAAGTACTTTCCCTCCAGGTGGCATTGAAAAATTCCACCCTGTATATGTAATAGAAACATACACATAAAATACATATTTACATAAAATATATTAGAAGGCTTTAATAGAATAAAGACTGAATAAAGAAATTATCTTTTTGCATAAATCTCAAACCAAGGTGCATTACGATTATAATGGCCCAAGATTGTTTAGTCTGTCTCGACACTCGCGCTGGACTGTTTGCGTTGTGTATGTGTGGACTGCTACGCACACATACACAAAGCTGCAGTCTTTCTTCTATAATTACATGGAGTGTGTATTATTAACATGGTCTGACAATACTTACATACTTACAGCATACTGGTAAAGTGATAACCGCCAGTTAGTATAGCGAGGCTATTGATAGTAATATTGCAGAAATACTTGTAATATACTCTATTTGAAAAGGTAGATTTTCTACAGAATGTCACTCAACACTGAAGCACTTAAAACTAGATAGTGAAAAGAAGCCAACATTTTTTTTTCCTCGGGTACCCACTTGTTTTTAGATGTAGCATCCAACTCAGCATAAAGCATTTATTTCAAATAGACTATTACAGAGGCTTTTGTCAACTACAAAAGATGAAGCTACAATCCCAGTCACAGGGCCTAATAATGTAAAAGTATTTTAATTAAGAATAGGCGAGAAACTCCATAGGTACCTACTGTTTTATATCTTAGTATCTGGTCACCCAGACCGTAATAATGAATCAATGGATAAGAGACTTGTCAAAAACAAAAGATGAAGCCACAATCTTAGTTACAAGGCATAATAATTAGACATGTGCAAAATGTATCACTAAAAAGAAAAGATTGATATGTATCTTTCGATCACTGGGATATGTATCACTCTTTTATATCTTTATATCCTTATGTATCAGTAGCTCACGCTGGCGCGCACGACACGCAGCGCATTGAGCGCATTGCACTGCGCTGCTCAGGCTCGCTTCGCTCAACTCAATTCAATAAATCAGTAAGAGTGATAGATAAGTAGGCACTTTGCTTGATCGTTATAATTATGTATCTTCCTGATTTATTTAGCTGCTGTTCCGGTTTCTTTCTAGATATGTATCGGATCTATTTGATATGATGGATAAATGATAAAAAAGCACTCGAAAAATGAACTTGATTGTATAGTTTAAAATAATAATTAAATTTAACATAGGTAGGCTTGCTTGACGTTCAACCAAAGACGCGCAACGAAGTTATCCGACGCGATGACCGACGAGTGAGTGAGGTGTAAAGAAAGATATACTGATACATTCGGATACGAAATGATATGAAGAGAGATTGATTGAAACGGAATGATTCATATCTTTTGTATCTATCACTCCTGAGTTACCCATCTCTAATAATAATGTAAAAGTATTTTAATTTAGAATAGGCAAGAAACTCCATAGGTATTGGTCCAGTAGTTTAGATGATATGGTGGGACATAAAATGTTAAGTACAAACTTGACTGCTAAAATCATAACACCTTTTGGTTTTGCCATAGTTGGGTAAAAATAAGCCTCTTCAGTCAGTCAGTTGCCTGACCTGAGAATTGAAACCAGGACCTCATGCGATAGCAATCATTAGAAAAGACACAACCAGGTTAAGCAAGTCTGTTCAAAAATACAGATTCCACAAAAATAAAATACCTACCTGTAGAATAAGAACCTTCAACACAATTTTTAATGCAGATCTGAGGTAGGATATTATTTGTCCAAGAACAAAGTTGGAAGGTTTTCTTGGTTTACCTATGCACTAAACTGCCAAAACACTAGGGTATTTACGGTAGTGTACTGCTTTCGGAGCGGATTAGCTGTTCTGTTCACCATTCCTTTACATAAAACATGATATCTAATTAAATAAACCTACTTCATTCTTTGTATTTGTTTGTAAGTAGGTAGGTAGGTACTTCTCTAGATTATTCATTAAAGCTTCGGAGACGATTTTAAAACAACCACAACACACGCAACTAACAATGAAAATCAACAACTAACATGTGCCGACAAGTTCGAGGCATATTGTATATGTATTGTTTGAAATTGAAACACACACAAACACAACCAAAGAAAGAGTAAGATAAACAAGACGTTCCTAGGCACTTGATGAATGACACATAACTTGTTTTGACAGTTATTGTATCGTTGGTTATTCAGAAATTACAGTTATAAATGCTAGAATGGTACATTTACTCAAAAAAAGCGTATTTTTTCTTCAAACAGGGACTAAATAACACAAGAAGGAAAATAACCTTGTTTTTCGTTAATTTCAACATCTGAACATTAGGAAATATGCGGGAAATACAAAACTCTTTTTATTTATTAAAAATGCCTTGTATTGGCGCATGAAAACATTGTTTAAATTTTGAAGACATCACTTATTTTACCATTTTATTTATTGTTTTAGTTATCATGCTTTTGGTGAAACGGAACGCACTCTCAAAAGACGTCAAAGTTTTGGAAATACTTTTTTTTCCTTAAGGTGATCAGCCTTAAAATGATTTGTATTAAGGTGGATGCACAGACCACATAGATCCAGGGTAGCCCGCGAAATTCAAATTTTCTTACGTTCTTTGCAATTTGCAGGCCAGTGCTAGGTTATATGTTGATTAAAATATAATTTGCGGCTGTAAGACGTATGTAGTTCCAGAATTATATTCATCAGCCTGTTTTCCATAATCGTCCCCCGCCATAATATTTACTTGCACTATTATAATTTAGACTAATAACGCTTGTCATAACAACCTAATAGCCATTACCTACTTTTATTTGCCTTTTTAGATTCTAAAGGTCACATATTACTTTCAATACTTGACTTAGGCAACATTTTAATGTAATTTAGAAAAGTTAAGGCATTTGGCCAGTCATAAAATAATAATTACAGCAAACAATCTTTAATACCTACTTTGATGATTTTAATATTATGATAATTGAATCTTCTAATTTTACATGACTTATGGTCCTAGATAAATGTTCTGTATTGTAAGTATTGTATTACATTATGAGTACCTATTATTCTGAACTTTCATTTATATTTGGTGGTAATGTCGGAAATAATGCGACCGGAACGGTTTTAAGAAAGGTATATTGGTGTAGCTAATATTATGTGCAATAATAGGTAATATGAAAAGAAAGGGGCGGCAGACGGTACACTGTACAGAGCAAAGACGCGAGTCTAGCGCGGTCGCGCGGAGTGGCAGCGAGTCGCTTCGATCGGGTTTTGGAGTGTACTGTACTGTCGCGGGCGCCGGCCGACTGCCAGCGTCAGGCGTTGGCATGAGCATGAGGGCGTCATGGAAAGAAGACCTACAGTGCTCGGCCGCTGAACTAGTGTATGGTGAGACCTTGAGGATGCCTGGTGAGTTCTTTCATTCTAAATCTGACACACGAGTACCACCAGCAGACTTTATACATGACCTCAGACAACACATCTCTCGTATCAGACCTACACCTGCATCTAGGCATGGAACTAAGGCAACTTTCGTCCACAAAGACCTCAAAGCCTCCGAGTTCGTTTTTCTAAGAAAAGATGCCCTTCGCGGAGCACTAGAGGCACCATACACAGGCCCACATAAGGTCACAGCAAGATCAGACAAAACAATCACTTTACTGTTGAACAGAGGACCCGTGACTGTATCCATAGACAGAGTGAAGCCAGCTTACATAATGGCTAATTATAAAAACGAAGCAAAGACTTGCAAACAGACCGATGACCCACCAGTTAGAATTACACGGTCAGGTCGCTGAGTTAATTTTCCAAATTATTTACAGGACTTTGATTTTCCAAGGGGGGTGGTGTAGCATCGCACATCACTATGAGCGACGCACATCACTACACTCCAAGCCGCCCAGGCGCCGGAGGGGTGAAGACAGCGGCGCAGGGGCGAGAGAGGTTAGGTTAGGTTAGGTTTTTTTTTTTTTTTTGGCAGGAGGGGAAATCCGGTCGGACACTCAAGCTGCCTCACAGACGAGCCAGTCTGAGTAGTGCTGGGCTCCAACCAGCTAAAACCACCTCCTGCCTTACAGTCTTGTCCACAGACATAAGCGTCCGTGCCCTTGTTTAAATACATTTTTCTTTGAGACTCTGAGCTCCACGTACAAGGTGGTGACTCCGGAGTACAACTTACTTCTACTTAAAACTAATTACTTACTGCTGATGAGTCCATCACACTTGTTTTTTTTAAATTATTATTCCCTTTTTTTTTTTCAATTTACACAATAGATGTTAAATTATACTTATGTACTAGGGTTTAAACATGCAACAATAAGTTTGACGCACACCTGGTAACCGGAACCTGACCGGACTCTACTGACAGCGTTCGTTCACGAAAGCTGACGCCAGCATTGGCACCGCCCTACTCAACCATGTTTGAGGGAATTGAACGATCCAACACACACGCCACCATCAGCGGGTCGTTTAAGTGAGTATGACAAGGTTCATGTTGCCAGCTGTGCCTCACCACCTTTACAGACTTTTCTTAATAATATTATTATGTTAGTTACCAACTTCTAAATTACGCAAGGTAGGGATGGTCTTTGGGTTTCTCGTCAGCTGCAGGTTTCCCACCGTGGAACGGCTGCTGCAGCTGGCTTTCCAAGGTCAAATATTGTCTCTGAGTCAGAAAAGGGGTGTCCACCCTGTGTCAAAAGCATAGTCGGTTATTGCCTTTGGAGTCGTATTAGCGCTTCGACGACCTTCATGTCCCGATGTCGCATAGCCTTCATCACGTTGGTGTTGATGATATCGTTTGTTGAGGCTTCCTGTGCTCGTCTCACAAATCGTCCAATAGCATCGTCTGCGTTGTCGGCGTAGTACACACAGCTGGCTGTGTGTCTTGATACGGCCACTACCGCATGGGGGACGCTGCTGTGGATGACGATGTTTTTGGACTTGGTCTTCAGGATGAAGACTCGCTCGCATGTTAGTCCCTGAGCTTCGTGGATGGTCAGAACGCTTGATCCCGTACCCACACCATATCCTTGGTTAATGAGGGACTTTTTCTCCTCCTGCGTGTGGACCAGGAACAGTGTGTTGGAGAATGTGCTTTGTATATCGGCGCCTGTAAACCTTTTCAGCTGCAGGGAGTGGACTTGGTTCTTCGACGAGTAAATGCCAGGATAGACTTCTGCTAGTGCGTACGCGACATCCATCGGGTTTCGATGCGTACAGGACAACTCTTGGCTGATGGTCGCCACAGAGTTCGGACGGGCGTACGTAAGGGGAAATAGGTTTTCCCTGTCCAGATAGGGTAGTTGGTTAATATCGCCGATAAGGACAACTTCGGTTGCTCCCGACAATCGAACAGCCATCACTATGGCCCCAAAGTGGTTCATAAGAGCCTCGTCCACTACAATGCGCCTGCATTTGTGTGGCCCTTTGAACCCGTTCGATAATATTGAGGCCAGTGTACCTTGGTCCAGCGCACCTTGGTTCTGTTGTCTTCACCGATTTGGTGCGCCAGCTTTTGCCGCAGATCTTTCGCGGCCTCAGTTGTGGTAGTGACTATAACGTCGTGATCCTTATCGAAGTTATTTACCACCCAGGTCGTCTTGCCACATCCTGGAACGCCGTTTACCCACTTTATTTTCGGTAGTGACCAACCTCCGCTTTGACTTATGCTCCTCGAGATTGCTTCCGGTTGTTCGAAGATCTTGTTGTCCAGCATAATTTTAGTACATCGGGCCACCACCACTATTGGGTCACTTTCGGGTGTCACGAAGGTTATGTGGCCAGTCTGTGACGTTGCTGAATCGTCTAACGGCACGAAGCCGTGTGTGGCGTTGTACGCAGCCATGTATGTGCCGGTCATTTCTCCTTTGATGACTAGGGAGGTGACGTTGTTGTATATGGCTGCTTCGGCCTCTTCGAGTCTCACCTTAAGCAGACCTTCAATCTCCAGCTGGTATGACTGCATTATTTTCTGGCAAGTCATGAGACTGACTGCTTTTGTTGCTTTAGTGATGGCTTGAAACTCGAGAAAGGCGTTCGCTATGTGGTCTGCAGGCTCCGTTGCCGTCTTGAGTTTCGGCGGGCTGACTTCTCCTTTGTCGGCCCTAGTTGGAGCTAGTGGCTGCTCTTTAGGAGGTTTCGGGGTAACCCTTGTGAACCCCCGTAATGCGGCCGCCTGGCTGTTTTGATGGGGGTTTCCTGGCTTCGCGCTGTTGACACATAGTAGCCTACTGAGGAGGTTGGAGATGTTTTTTATTTGACTCACGGACTTGGCCTTTTCTCTTGAACTGTCACTTTTCTTGTCTGAAGCGGCTTTTTCCGCAGCAAGCTTCTGCTGTAGTCGCTCTGAGCCGCAAGGCGTAGTTGTAGCCAACTTGGAAGACTCCTGGTGGTCGGTCGCGGTCTTATCGGCATCGTTACGAGGTGCTTTTAGGAAGCTTAAGTCTTCCCCTCTGTCCTCGTACACTATCACCTCATGGTCTTGTGAGGCTTTGATGCATCCGTACCGATCGGCCACTCTCCCCCTATCGTAGCCAATAGCCATTGCGTCCACGCTGATTATTCGAGGGCATCCGCTCGCGTACCGGCCGGCCTCTCCGATTTCGGTGAGCAGGGAGCATGCTTGTGCAAACGGAGTTTCCTCACGCCACTCGAATAGTGCGATCGTCTTGTTTTGTGATCGCACTACACGGTATCGGTGTTCGGCAACTTCCGCTTTGGGCAACGCGTTGAACTTCGTGCGTTTCATGCTCGCTTTTGAGGTGCTTCCGTTGATCAGCGCTGCTAGATGACGCTATCGGACCATCTGTGTGGATGTCTCCACCTCCTCGGGCCCAACAGTGTTTCCACAACCTGACGCTCGGCAGTTCCCGCGGTGGGCGTTGAAGCGGCTTGACGGGGATCTCCTAGAGGAAGCAGCCATTGTACAGGCTTGGCTGTCCTCACCGCCTGCTGCAGAGGGAGTCGATGTCGGGGCTGATTGCTTTCGCCGCGCCATGACGGCTGTGTGCGATACAGCCATGCCTCGCTCCCGAAGACAACCTCCAAAGCGGGCGGTCTACTGCTGGTCCCAGGAGATAGCAGACCTCCGCGCGGCCTGTATAATTGCCCGGAGGACCTACTCACAGATGCGCAGGTTGCGCCGCCGCGATGAAGAGCTGGAGACTCTTCACTGCAGTTGGCAATCTGTCGAGGGAAGGAGCAGTCAAGAGCTGAGGCACTGGAGGATCTGAACCGGAATCCCTGGGGGCGTCCGTACCGTGCAGCGCGGAAGAAACTTCGCGCCCAAGGCCCCCCACTGACGGAAACCCTCCAGCCTCATTTCCTCGTCAGGGTCGTGGAGACACTCTTCCCGGATCGGGCGGATCACCTTTCCCCGACAATGGCCGATGCAGAGGCTGAGCAGGATGTGGAGATGGAGACTCCCCCAATTACCGACGCGGAGATGGAGGCAGCAATTTTGCGGGGGCGGTCAAAGAGGACTGCCCCCGGACCGAACGGGGTGCTTGCAAGGGCGCTGGCCCTGGCTCTGGAAGCGGCCTTGGAAGGCAGGCTTAGGGAGCTGTTTGACGCTTGTCTGACGTCGAGACGGTTCCCTAAGGCCTGGAAGGAGGGTTGACTGGTGCTGCTGCAGAAGGCGGGGCGCCCCCAGGAGTCTCCATCAGCGTATAGGCCAATTGTCTTGCTGGACGAGGCGGGGAAGATGCTAGAGAAGATTCTCGCTACCCGCATCGTCCGGCACTTAGAGGCAGTTGGCCCGAACTTGTCGGACGCCCAGTTCGGATTCCGGGCAGGGCGTTCGACAGTGGACGCCATCTTGCGCCTCAAGGCCGAGGCGAAGGATGCAGTTGCTCAGGGTGGGGTGTTGTTGGCGGTGTCTTTAGACATTGCCAACGCGTTCAACACGCTGCAGCACCCTGCAGGGTCGGTTCGTCTGCTACGAGGGACGCGACGGCCAAGTTGTGCGCAGGGCCATCACGTGCGGTGTTCCACAGGGGTCGGTCTTGGGTCCGCTTGTGTGGAACATTGGCTATGACTGGGCCTTGCGCTGTTTGCTCTCCCCCGGGCAGGGTGTCATTTGCTACGCTGATGACACTCTCGTCACGGCCCGGGGAGAGAGCTACGAAGAAGCGGCACGCTCGGCCGTCGAGGGCGCGTCCCTTGTCGTGGGGCGAAACGAGGCACTGGGCCTCACGGCGGTGTTTTTTAGTGGGTGCAAGCCCCACATAACCAAACCGTCTCCCCGAAGGGTGCGGTATGCGTTAGGCATTTTTCACCGCTTAATAAAAAAAAAAAAAAAGGTTGAGTCCTCGCGTCACTGTACCGTACTGACAGACCCCTCCGCCCGCCCCAGGGCAGAGGACATCCGTGTGGATTTTCCACCCCGGCAACAATAAAAAAAAAGGTTAGGTTAGGTTAGGTTAGGTTGGGGTGCCTGAGAATTCCTCCACGTGTGCCTAGTGGCTGCTGGTCTCATGACGACAGGCCGTGTCGACGGCGCGTTCGTGTTCCACGCGCGCCTCAAAGAGAGTCAGCAAAAAGGAAGGGGTCCGCAAGGACCGATGCCTGCCGGGGTTGCGGGACTATTCGAAAGAGATACCGTGGCCCCTGAACACAAAGGGCGATGAAGGAACATGGAAAAAAAAAAAAAAAAAAGGGCACTGACCTCACCTCTTGCTGGAGCTCCTCCATCCTCGTATGGAGACGGTAATTCTCCTCACGGAGCTTCACCGTCTCCTCCGAGGTCGTCCAGGCAAGGAGGACGTCCACCGCCTCCTTGATCCCGGTCGCCGCCTCCTTTAGGGCCCGCGTGAACGTTCCCTTCAGGTTGCCCGACTTCGTGGCCACCTTAGGTTAGGTTTTTTTTTTTTTTTTTTTTTTTTTTTTTTTTTTTTTTTTAATACTTCTACCTCCAACATAATCGGAGCCTATTTTAAGCTTTACGTTCATACTAGTTCTCGCAATTATTCTTCTCGCACTTTCATTCTGCATACTGGATCTTTCTATCATTCCTTCTCTTTCTGTCTCTAAGGGTAGGACGCCCTTCTATTTTTCCCTATTCTGTATTGTATTCTATTTCCATTTTTATTTCGGGTGTAACACAATGACAATACAACTGTTTTTATTGTTTTTCTACAATGATTCTTATTCTAATTCTTACATTACTTTTTCTTTGCTACTTCGAACAATCTTAGATACTATTCTTTGTTCTCTTTACATGTTTCTTAGGTCTACTTTTACTTTCTACTCCTTAATGCTATTTCGTGTTTGTTTTCATTATTACAATCATCTTATAAACTATTCTTACTTCTATTTACATATTTTTTGGGACTACTTCTATTTTCTACTATAAAAATACTAGTGCGTTTGTGGTTTTCAGATCACAAGCCATCTTATATTAGGACAGTTCTTACGACTACTCACTCAAATTTATCAATATGGGCAGCTTATTAATAGGTATACAATTTTATCAATTTTCCTGGCGTTTCTTAGTGAATTTATTTCGTCTGTTTTCAATGCTTGACCCTAATATTCTATATAATATTATGTAAGCATTTTTGCTTAACCTGTTTTGTTTCTTTTTATAACTTTTTCGCAGATTTTTACACAGTATTCTAAAAACACCTCTCTCTTCTTCCCCTTCATTAAGAGCCACACATTTTCGGCATCCAGTTTGGTGTCGAGTACGTGCTCAGCCACAAGTCTTTCCTGGTCGAACACAGGACAGCTAAACAATATATGTGGCACCGTCTCAGCAATGTCGGGATCACAAATGCACGATGGGCTCTCTTTGCACTTGAAGCGATTCAAGTATTCCGAGAACCCACCGTGCCCCGTCATGATCTGCGTAGTAACGTTGCCGATTTTGATTTTCCTGACTATCCTGTAGGCCGCCACCGCGTCCGGGAAGAACAATTTGGTCACAGAAGCAGTTGTTTCGGAGTTGTATCTCCGGTTCCACACGTCAAGAGTTGCCATTCGGATGCTTCGCTTGACGTATGAAACCGGACACAGGTCGTAGTCGGGCTTCCGCTTGGAACCTTCAGCGGCTCTTTTGGCTAATTCGTCGGCCCTCTCATTTCCCTCCAACCCTGCATGAGCCTTGACCCAAAACAAGGTGACGGCCTTGTTCTGGGTCGACGAGGACCTAAGATTAGCCCTCGTCTCTACCGCCAGGGGGTGGTGGCGACTGTAATTTTGTACGGTTTGGAGGGCCGCCATAGAGTCACTGAAGATCCCAAACGACTGCGCACTGTGTTTAAGGATCTCCCTGGTTGCGACGCATATTGCCAGAAGCTCAGCCTGGTAGACAGTGGAATAATGTGGGAGAGCAACCTTAGGTTAGGTTTTTTTTTTTTTTTTTTTTTTTTTTTTAATACTAGGGTCCCCTGGCATAGACAGGGATCTTGTATATCTAATGGTTTATCATGTCTAATACATTCATTCCATTTCTCTTTTATTCCTCTCGCACTTCCATTCCGCATACTTTTTCTTTCTTTCATTCAATGTTCTTTCAATTTCAAGGGTAGGACGCCCTTCTATTTTATTTCTACTCTTTTCTTTTATTATTTTAGGGTTTTGACACAGACACAGCTTTACTTTTATTTCTTTACCAATTTTTCCATCTTATATCTATTTCTTAATACTATTCACATGTTTGCTTAGACTATCTTAATGTGTGTTTACCATTTTTCACAACCATCTTATATATCTATACTTATTTCTAGTTACATTTTTTCTCTAAGGACTTTTTCTACATATTTTCCATCTCTTAACGCCACCTCAACCATTTTATAATCCTTAATATCTATACTTATTTCTAGTTACATTTTTCTCTAAGGGCTTTTCTACATATTTTCCATCTTATCACACATTACTCTACAACCATTTTATAATCTTATATGTCTATATTTATTTCTAGCTACATTTTCTTAATTTCTCTTATTTCTATTTCTTAAAACTATTACATGTGTATTTTCAGTTTAAACAGCATTTTATATACCTACTTATACCTACTTATTTCTAGCTAATTATTTCTAGGGACTTCATATGTTTTCTGTTACTTGTATACAATCCTATTTGCTCAATGTTATTCGTACGGCCTTTTTATAACTCTATTCTCTCTCCCAGAACTATTCCCCGCGACCACTACAACAACCATTTCTTGGACTCCACTGATTGAGACCTATTTATTTATTTATTAGTTTCTGTTGGGATATCCTATGCTTTAAACTATATATCTTTTCCTGTAGGGAAACATTTATATTTAGTAAAGCATAGTATTTAGGTTACTTTGTTTCGCTTGATGACTCTAATTACAATCTTTTCACAGTACTCTAAAAACATTTTCCTTATTTTCGAATCTGACATTATTGTTTTGATGTTACTTGGGGTAATTTCTGTCCCTATCCTCATTTCGGTCTCAAGTCGTTCCGTTCCGAATACTGGGCATTCTGTCAGTATGTGTGCGATCGATTCCAGCGTGCCTGGTTCACAGATGCACCATGGGTTCTCCTTACGCCTGAAACGATGCAGGTATTCGGAGAACCCACCGTGGCCCGTCAAGATCTGTGTCACTATCCCGGCTGGTTTTAGTTTTAACACAGTTTGGTGGGCGTCGATCGCATCGGGAAGGAACATTTTTGTGACAGAGGCCGTTTCCCCATTCCGGTACCTTCGGTTCCATTCGTCGAGCGACCCCAAACGGATCTGCCGCTTGACGAATGAAACCGGGCAGCGATCATAGTCCGGTCTTTTTCTGGACCGGAGTGCAGCCTCCTTCGCGAGATGGTCTGCGCGCTCATTGCCTTCCAGCCCTGCATGTGCCTTTATCCAGAACAAAGAGATATCTTTGCTCTGAGATAAAGCCACAGCAATGTTCGCTCTCGCCTCCACGGCCAGGGCGTTTAGGGAACCTTGGTTTGTGATTGTTTGCAGTGCGGCCTTTGAGTCACTATAGATGCCGAAGGTTCCCTCTTTACGCTTGAGAATTTCGCGCGTGGCGACGCATATGCCCAGAAGTTCAGCCTGGTAGACCGTGCAGTACGACGACAAGAGAAGCTTGATAGACTTGGTCTCGGCATCACCCTCCCATAGGGATAGTGATGCTCCGACCTTGCCCTCGATCTTGCTGCCGTCGGAAAAATCCTGACCGCTTGGATGTTGTGGGTGTCCACAAGCGCACGGTTTTCCAGGCATACAAACTCCAGGGCCATATGCTTCGCCGGATGCGGAGTCTCTGCAAATGCCACCACCCGCTCTACCTCCCCGTCCGCTAGTACCGGCTGTGGTACCCCTCTCTTTGCCTCGTACAGTGCGGCTGCTTCCTGTATTCGGAGGTCGAGTGGGAGTATCCCAGCCAGCACCAGGGCCGCGTTCAGCGAGACAGTGCGGTAGGACTTGCAGATCTTCTGCGCGAAACCTCGCTGGACCGTGTTGAGGCTTTTCTGCACTCCGATCTTTTTTGCGGCTGGCGCCCAGGCGCTTGCCGCGTACAGAACTACCGGTTCCACTGCAGCCGTATATATGGCGTGTATGATCTCCGGGTTAAGGCCCCAGCTCACTTTTGCCGCTCGTGCCAGCTGTTTGTAAATGTTTACAGCTTTTCTGCAAACGTTAGCGACATGGGAGTTGAAAGTGAGCTGGTGGTCGACGGTGAGTCCCAGTATTTTAATCTCCTTAGACATGCCAATGTCTACCCCGCCCATGCTCAGGAGCGGGACGTCGTACTTTAGTTTCTTGGTAATAACCATTGCACAGGTTTTTTGCGGTGCAAACTTCAGCTTGTTTCCGACTCCCCACACCCGAACATACTCGAGGGCGGCATTGGCCCGTCTCTGGATTTCCAACGCTGTCTCACCGTCGAAGATCATCACCACATCATCGGCGAACGCCTGGCAGTGGACGCCTCTGTCTTCCAGCCCCTTTAAGAGGGGGTCGAGGATCAAGTTCCACAGGATCGGACCGCCAATGGACCCTTGCACACACCCCTTGTTCGTGTCTCTATGACATTCGGCCCCGGCATAACGCACTTTGACACTCCTACCAGTCAGGTAGCTATCTATTAGCCTCCTAAGGTTCACCGGGCACTTTTCCTCTGCCAGTCTGGTTCTGATTGCCGGCCACCATGCGCTGTCGAAGGCTCCCTCTATGTCCAATGATACAACAGTGATCAGCTTCTTTTCACTCAGCTTTTCTTTGATATGTTGTATCATGGTGTAGAGGGAGTCCTCGGTGCTTCGCTGTGGCATGAAGCCATACTGGCGAGTACTAATCCGCGGGACCAGGTGCCACTTGAGCCTCGCTACAAGCATCTTCTTTAAGATTTTGCCAAAGACTGGTAGGAGGCCAACCGGCCTGTACGACTTGGGTGCGGTGTAGGATTCCTTGCCGGGCTTACGGAGGACCACCACCGTAGCCACTTTCCAGGCTCCAGGGAAGTATCCGTGTTCCAGGCACTTGTTGGCCAGTGCAAGGAACGTCCCTGGGTCCCGGGAAATAGCCTGGGCGCAGATATCAGCTGTGAGACCGTCTGCCCCGGGTGCCTTCTTCGGGTTGAAGCTTTCCACCGCGGTTTTCAGCTCCAGAGGTGTAAACGGTGGGTCATGGTGTTCATCATGCGTCCACTCGTTTACACAACTGGCCGCTTCTCGTGTCCGACGGTGGTCAGCGTTTTCACCTTCCTCTAGGTCCTCGGGGTAGAAGGTCTCGGCCAGCAGCTGAGCCGAATCCTGCGCACTAAGCGATACTCCATCCTTCACCAACGGCAAGTCCTCCTGTCTTTTGGCGGTCCGTCCTATGACCCTGTATATACCCTCCCACATTCCTTCCCGATCCTGTTTCCCGCAGAATGCCTTCCATCCTTCCGTTTGCGCTTTCATAGCGAGCGACTCATAATTGAGTTTGGCTTGCAGGTACTCATTGACGACTTTTTGCCTTCGGATTGGTGCGGCGCACCGAATGCGGCGTCTCCGAGTGTTCACCTCCGACATCAGCTCAGCGAGCTCCTTGGACCACCACGGTATGGTAAGTGTTTCCTCTTTTTTCGTTTTTGGCAGTTCCTCTTCACAGGTTTGTACAATTATGTCTATAAATTTATTTATGTTAACTTCTAAAACTGACTTATTATCTATTTGATTAATTTCTGTTACATTTAAATTTGCGTCGGCTTTTAATTGGGCCAATTTCATATGAAAATGGGTCCAATTAACTTTTTTCGTTTTAAAAATTCTAGTTGTCCTGTGAACATTAATGCCTTTTGACTTTTGGAGGTTGATTTTGAACACTATACCATTGTGGTCCGAGCTCGTGAGGCCTTCCTCGACCCGCCAGTCCTCCACGAGGTCCAGCAGCTCCGTTGAGCAAGCTGTTACATCGACGAAGCTGCTGTACCGGGTGTTACCTCTGACGGTGTCGAAGGTCGGGGTGTTGCCGGTGTTGAGTACCTGCAAGCACATCTCGTCCAGGGTTCCCGACATGTCGTCACCTTTGGTATCAGTCACCAGGCTACCCCACCAGGCGCTCTTGGCGTTGGCGTCGCCACCAATAATCATCCTAGTGGGGCCTAATTCCTTGCGAATCCGCAGAAGTTGCTCCAGATATGGCTGTATGGGCTGGTCTGGTTCAAAGTAGAAGGAGACTACTGCGATTTCCCAGGCGCTGGTTCGGATCCTCACCACCACGATGTTGTTGGTGGTGAGTTTCGGACACTGCATCACGTCTAAGTCGTGATCGAAGACGGCTATTGCCGCCTTCACAGTTCCACCTCCTAATTCGGCGCACTGGAAGACTCTCGCTCCCCGGTAGTCTCGCATCCTACTAACCCCACCCACATACGGCTCCTGGAGCAATGCGAACGCAACCCTTCGCTCACCAGCCACTATCATTAGTTCTTGGGTTGCTAAGTTCTTCCTCTGCAGATTCGCTTGGATTACCTGGTAGCTGTTACGGGCATTCGAGTAAGTTCGGGAATCCCCGGATGAGTCGTTCCCTGTTTCCGCCGGCTGGCCCTTAGCAATATGCCACCGACAGCCGCGCCAGCCCGTCCCATTTGAGACGAGTTGGGCACTGGCTGTCGAAGGCATTGTGCTCAACGTTGGTCAGCTTTGCGGAAGCGCAGTTCCTACACTTAGGGGCTTCTGCAGCCAACCGCGAAGGGCAGTCGGCCCTCAGATGGGGGCCACCGCAGTGTGAGCAGAGGTCCGCGAGCTCCGTGCACAATTTACGGCCGTGGCCGTATCCCAAGCAACGGGTGCATTGGATCAGTGGCGACTGGTCCAGCACTCGCACCCGCTGCAAGTCGATGTGCACTCGACCCGCTGTTGTCAATGTCTGCCACACACCAGGAGACACCTGCATGATGACGTGAGCTGTATGGGGGTTTCTCGTCCTGCGACGGTACTTAACCGCCATGCTCACGTCATCTGCCGGCAGGTCTCCGATCAGGTGGTTGTTTTGCCGTTTTATCGACTCGATGACCTCCTCATCTGTGTGGCATGATAGGACGTCCAGGATAATAATCAGCGGATCTTTATTTTTAACTTCTTCCACTGTGAGGTTTCCGGCCTTCTTAATCCTATCTGCCACTCGAGTCCGCTCCTCCCGGGTCCTGAAGCCGACCACCACCTTCTGGTCTCTTGCCTTTCGCATCCTCTCCACCCTGGTTCCCTCGTTCCTTGCGTCTACCACCGTCCTAAGTTTCTCGATCACCTCTTCACCGGTGTCCTCGCCATCAGTTGATGACACGATCATCGAGTGAAGAGGTGGCCGAATGTGCTGCCTAGGGACTGCGGCCATCTCCGCGAAAGAGGGTCCCTGACCTGCGACAAAGCGGGGTGCCTGTTTAAGGTGTTCCGACAGGGCTCGCGCGTGCAGCTGGTTTTCCTCCAGCGCCTTTTTGTGCAGCTGGAGGTTTTCCACGAGCTGCCTCATGAGCTCTGTCGGTACGTCGGGGGCCGGCTTCAGACCCTCGGGGGCCTTCTCGGGTTCGACCGCCCCTCCCGATTTTTTGCCCCTCTCACTTTCTCCCTCTTTAACTAAGTGGAATAGTCTTTCTATTGCCTTATTTATTGCCTCCTTTATTTCCCTTTTTAGGTTTCTTGAGCTGTCGAGGCCTATTTTGGCCTTGGCGAGACACGCCTTAGCCTCCGTGGTTCTGTTAAGATATTTTACCGGTGGCTCATCTCGAGACGGGCTCACCAAGGCTTTCCCCGGCAGCTCGTAGGTGTCGGTTCTTGCCCTCTGTGTAGGAACCGCCTTGGGTTTGTGATTGGAGGGGGCGGGGCCAGCAGGCTCAGTAGTGTTCTTAGGAGGGGTGGGTATTGGTACCTTAGTGGCAGGTGGTGTGGCCTTTTGGGGTTGCCCCGATTTTGATTTGACGGTTTCCCACTCCCCAACACTACGCCTCACTGATGGGCCAGCCGTTACTGGACCAGCCTCTCCCGCGCCCAGAACCTCCTCTTCTGGCTTCGACTTGATGGGCGTCCTTAATCCGAACATCTTACAAGTCAGGGGTCACTACGGTCACTACTCGATTAGATAACTGGGTCCCTGTATAGGGGGGTCCAGTTATATATATTAATTAATATTTCGGTCCTAAATAGTACTAATTGCCTTGTAAAGAGGCAATTGAGTCGAAAGTATATGTCTTAATTAAAATAATATAAAATAAGATTAAATATGCTTAAGATATAAGATCCTAAGCGGGTCCAGCCTCAGTTTGGAGTGAGAATACTGTCAGTCCTTTGCTCAAAAGAGCGGGTCTTAAGCAAAACAGTCTAGGAAAAGGAAAATTTCTAAGATATTCTTTCCCCGGGTTTAGGAGCTCAGGGTCCAAAATGGACACGTCAGTAACGCAAGGAAAAGCTCTGCGAGAACAAAACAAGGTGGAAAATGCAAAAATGCTTCAGATTTACGATCTTCGGCGGTCGATCTCTATGTAGAGTATCGGTTCTTTCGCTCTATAGAGCGGGTCACATGTAGCCAGTACGAAGAACAGTCAACAGAACCTTTCCGGTCAAAAGACCCCCACTTTTAGAGCGGGTTTTGGAGAGACTCTATGTAGAGTCAATCCGTCAACGCCAATGGACAGTTCCCACCGAGCCCTCCCAGATGAACCCAAACTCGGTGCGGTTACACCAAGGGGTTCCGGAGATATCTCAACTTGAAGATTCTGGTTTTTCGACAAAACAAAAAACCCAAAGTGGTTACAAGAGGATATCCCCGGAACTACCGGTCCAAAAACTCCGGTGCTTGGGTTCTCCGAAGTTGGCCCGACGAGACCAATCCACCTGAACGGTTTTCAGGCTGAAAAATCCTGTCAACCCGAAAACACCTGAAAACTATCCTATGCTATAGTTCAAGCCCTACTGGTATGTACAGTGAAGACCCCAGCCCTCTACGACTCTCCGTTTAGAAGCTATGGCCGTTTGAAGATTTAACAAAATGGCCGCGGTGCTGTCAAAGATGAACTTTGATTACGGATAACTTCCTTCGGGAAAGCCGCAGAACACTCGAGTTTGGGCTCTCCCAACTCGGCCTGAGTTCCGCTGTCCGCTGAAACCGCCTTCAGGGTCCTGAAAATTTTTGGCTCCAAACCGCCTGAAACAGTGGGGTGTTCAGGACAGTAGGTCCCTAGGTATAATACCGAAAACCGCTAGCTCCCACGACGTACGGTTTAGGAGTTATGGCGGTTTGAAGTCAAACAAGATGGCCGCCGAGCTGTCAAACGTCGGTTGGAAATGCCCGTAACTTTTGAACCCTTCGTCACAGAGGGACGGGGTCTTGGGTGTACAGCTCGGCGTCACTTCAGGTGTATCCTAAAAGCAGTTTCAGCGACAAAAATTTTAAAGCCCTGAAACAGGCTGAAAACCAGATAAACTTAAATAAGACTAAAAACTACTGACAGGAGTGACAAAACGGGCGTAGACAGGCCAGCGGTTCCCGAGATATCCTGTTTTGAAAAATAAAACCCAAAAACCAAGATGGCGCGTTTTTCTCAAAACGGCCAATTAAAGAGATATGTGGCCCGAGTTTGGACTTAAATGGGTCACAATATATATATTGGACCCTGTCCTGAGGTCAAAAATGGATTATTACAATAAAATTAAGAATTATGGCCGAAAAACAGTTAAAAATCAATAACTCTGGAATTTATGGGCGGAAAAATCTAAAAAATTTATACAAGGTACATAAAATATAGGGCTACAATCTGTTAAAAGCAAAAATTTGAAAAACAAAAAAACCAGTCGGAAAAATTTAAAAAATTGGTTTTCTTATAAAAAATGCTATAATTTTAGAATAACTATAATTAAAAATCTAAAACTTATTATGTCCAATGTCCTGATGAGCGCGCACCCGGCTGCAGTCGAAAAATTTTGAAATATGTCTTTTATCCAGAGATATATTAGTCGAAATTTGCGAAGTTTTAACTGTTATATAAAATAAACCAGCTATCATAAAATTCCAAAAAATGCTTCACTCGCCTTACGTGGTGGGGGTTCAAGTTGGCACCAAGTTTCACGCCGCTGTGTCCACTCCTTCCGCTTTTTCAGGGCACGTGGTTTTAAGAAATTCCTGAATAACTCGCGGTTGCGTGATGTCAGGATGGTTTTCAGTAATCCAGGTGATGGAGAACCACGGTGTCCACACGATGCCGGTGAAAAAACGGGGGGTCACCGCTTTAGTTTCGGCAGCGTTTTCGGTTTTCTGTTTGAGGTTTTCCACTTAACCTCCAAAACTGAGGTTTTCGACTGAAAACCTCTTTGTCACTATAAAACGGTAATATTTACCCACAACACTTTAAGTGGCTCAATTTTCCGCTTCCAACGACACTTAACTCGTTAAAATCCGACCACTTTTTACCACTTTTTCGTATTTTTAACTAGGGAGCGGCTCCTTAGGTTAGGTTAGGTTAGGTTAGGTTAGGTTAGGTTAGGTTCCAGCCTCTGCGGTGTTTTCGGTGCTTCGGCATCGGCCACACCAGGCCTCTGTGTCCGTCTAAGGTAGACAGGACGGACACATGCTACCGCTGCGGCAAGGACGGCCACAAAGCCGCCTCCTGCAAGGCCGCCACGCCGCACTGTGCGGTGTGTGCCGCCAGTGGCCGCCAATCGGGCCACGTAATGAAGGGGAGGAAGTGTATTCCTCCCCCTAAGCGTGGCAAAGCGCAGGCGCCGACCGGGCCTGCGCCTGCTGCTGCCGCTAACACCGCCGTTCCTGCGGCGGCTGCGGAGGAGGGTGCGATGTCCGACTGATGGACACAGTCGAACATCGCATCCTTCAGGCGAACACCAACCACTGCAGGACAGCCCAGGATCTGCTGATGCAGACCATGGCTGAGTGGTTGGTGGACTTGGCGGTGGTCGCCGAACCCTACTCGGTCCCTGGCCGTTGGCTGGGCGACCGGGACGGCTTGGTGGCGTTGGTGGCGCGGTCTTCCACAGACTCCCCTCCCCTCTCGCTCTTAGAGAGGGGACCGGGATACGTGGCCGCCGCGTGGGGTGAGATAGTGATGGTGGGGGTGTATTTCTCCCCAAACCGCCCTCTCTCGGACTTTGAGGATTTCCTCGAAGTCCTCACTGCTGTCGTAGGGAGGGCGGCGCCACGCCAGGTCGTGGTGTTGGGCGACCTAAACGCCAAGTCGGTGGCCTGGGGCAACCCGGCCGCCGGTTGCAACGTCCGGGGACGCGCCGTCCAGTTTTGGGCGGCCTCGTGCGGTGTGTCCCTCCTCAACAGGGGGGCGGTCCACACGTGTGTGCGACAACAGGGCGGGTCGGTGGTGGACGTGTCGTTTGCCACCCCCGCGCTGGCCGCCCGCGTCGTGAACTGGCGGGTGGAGCTGGTGGAGACCTTGTCGGACCACCGTTACGTGCGGTTCGACATCTCCACCCAGCAGGGGAGGGGGACGGCCCGCGCTGGGCAATCTCCCTTCCCGCGGTGGGCACTCACCCGCCTGGACCGGGAGGCAGCCAAGGAGGCCGCTTTTCTCCAGGACTGGCTGTCACCTCCCCTTGTCGAGGAGGTCCCGGACGTTGACGCCGCAGCGGTCCGGCTCAGGGGGTCCTTGACCGAGGTGTGCAACTCCAGCATGCCTCGGTCTCGCCGTCCGCCTCCCCGTCGTGCCGTCTACTGGTGGACGGAGGAGCTGGCGAGACTACGGGCCACCTGCGTGGCAGCCAGAAGGGCCTACACGCGGAGCCGACGGCGCAGCGCCCAAAACCGAGTCCGGGCAGAGGAGGACCGCCTGCACGCCTCTTACCGAGAGGCTATGGCGGCCCTCAAGTCTGCAATGGGCGCTGCGCAAGACTCGGCGAGGGCCGAGATGCTGGAGGGTCTCGACAGGGATCCCTATGGGAGACCATATAAGGCGGCGCGGAACCAGCTCCGCCCCTACGGTCCCCCACTGTCGGAGACCCTCGAGCCAGCATTGTTGGATGGGGTGGTCCGGTCCCTGTTTCCGCGCAGGACCGACTTCGCCCCACCAACGATGGATCCCCCGCAAGGGGCGGCTCCACCGGAGGCGGAGGTCCCCCCGGTGACGGCGGCGGAATTCGGCGCGGGGGTTCTGAGCCTCCGCGCAAAGAAGACCGCCCCCGGACCGGACGGCGTCCCCGCACGGGTGGTGGCAATCGCCGCCTCCCAAATGGAGGACAGGTTTCGGGACCTCTTCAGTGCGTGTTTTACGGCTGGGAGGTTCCCGAAACTGTGGAAGGAGGGGCAGCTATGCCTCCTCCGAAAAGAAGGACGCCCGGTGGACTCCCCCTCGGCATACCGGCCCATCGTTCTGCTCGATGAGGTCGGTAAATTGTTCGAGGGGATCGTCGCCGGGAGGCTGGACAGCCATTTGCGGGGGGTAGGGCCGGATCTGTCGGACGCCCAATACGGTTTCCGTCGTGGGCGTTCGACGATCGACGCGCTGGCCCTACTGAAGGGCCAGGTGAAGGAGGCGGTGGATGCGGGGGACGGAGTGCTGGCGGTGTCATTCGACATTGCCAACGCCTTTAACTCCGTCCCCCACTCGACGATATTGGAGGCGCTCCGGTATCACGGAGTGCCCCAATATCTGCGGGATCTCCTGGCCAGCTACTTGGAGGACCGAGAGGTCCTCTTCGTAGACAAAACGGCCACCGTGAGGCGCTACGGGGCAGAGTCCGGTGTTCCACAGGGGTCGGTGCTTGGCCCCCCCTTGTGGAACATCGGGTTCAACTGGCTCTTGCGGGGAGCCCTCCTCCCGGGCACGAGTGTCATCTGCTACGCGGACGACACTCTCCTCACTGCCCGGGGGAGGAACTTCGGGGATGCGGCCTGTCTGGCCTCGGCTGGCGGATCCTTGGTGGCAGAGAGGATCCGCTGCCTGGGATTGAAGGTGGCGCTGCACAAGACGGAGGCCGTGTACTTTCGCGGTCCCCGGCAGCGCTGCCCTCCCGACGCCCACATCGTCGTGGAGGGCGTCCGTATAGGGGTCCAGCCCCAGATGAAATATCTGGGGCTGGTGCTGGACGACAGGTGGCGCTTCGGCCCGCACTTCAGCGGACTGTCGACGCGCCTGTTGAAGGCCGCGGACGCCCTCTCGTGGCTCCTCCCAAACCTGGGGGGGCCCAAGGCGAAATGCCGGCGCCTCTATGCCAGCATCTTGCGGAGCATGGCCCTTTACGGGGCGCCCATCTGGGCGGACTCCCTCCATAGAAGGGAGAATGCGACCGCCATCCGCAGGCCCCAGCGGGCCATTGCACAGCGGGTGGCGAGGGCTTACCGCTCGGTGGGCTTTTCGGCGGCGTGCGCTCTGGCCGGCACCCCTCCTTGGGAGTTGGAGGCATGGGTGCTCGCCAGAGTGTACGAGTGGACGGCGCACCGGAAGGCGCTCGGGGAGCGCCCCGTCGCCGAAGAGCGGGAGGCCGTGCGGCAGGAGGCGAAGGACGCCATCGTCCTCCATTGGACGGAGGACCTCGCCAACGCCGCCTTTGGCCGCCGGACGTTGGACGCGCTTGGTCCGGTCCTGAAGGGCTGGCTCGAGCGGTCCCACGGTTTCCTCTCTTTCCGTCTGGTGCAGGTGTTGTCCGGGCACGGCTGCTTTGGATCGCACCTGCACCGGATCGGGAGGGAGGAGACCCCGGCGTGCCACGACTGCGGCGCAGCAGAGGACACGGCGCAGCACACCCTTGAGGTGTGCCCGGCATGGTCCGAGCTGCGCCGTGGTCTGACCGCGGTGGTCGGACCGGACCTCTCGCTTCCCGGCGTGGTCGACGCCATGCTGGGGAGCGAGGAGGCCTGGTCAGCGGTAGCCTCCTTTTGCGAGGACGTACTCTCGCAAAAGGAGGAGGCGGAGCGCGCACGGGAGGACGATCCTCTCGCTGCGCCGCTCCGCAGACGAAGAAGGGGGAGAAGGCGTCGAGCCCTCCCTCCTCATGGTGACGGGCGGGCGACAGGCGCGGGGGTGCCTTCGCCCGCATTGCAACCGTCACCTTCGTCGGTCATTCCCGACGCCCCCACACCCGTGAGGGTGTGAGGGGTCTGCCTTGCAATCGTCGGCGGAGGACTGGAAGTGAAGGCTGTGCCGGTTTCCCAGTCCCCCGCCACTTGGACGAAGCGGGAATGCGCTGGGTCGTTTTAGTGGGTATACCGGGTCCGCCCGGGGAGTCCCACATACCCCTCCCGTCCCCCGATGGGAGGGTATGCGTAATGCATTTTTTCCCAGCGTCAAAAAAAAAAAAAAAAAAAAAAAAAAAAAAAAAAAAAAAAAAAAAAAATGTTAGGTTAGGTTAGGTTGCGGCCTGTCTGGCCTCGGCTGGCGGATCCTTGGTGGCAGAGAGGATCCGCTGCCTGGGATTGAAGGTGGCGCTGCACAAGACGGAGGCCGTGTACTTTCGCGGTCCCCGGCAGCGCTGCCCTCCCGACGCCCACATCGTCGTGGAGGGCGTCCGTATAGGGGTCCAGCCCCAGATGAAATATCTGGGGCTGGTGCTGGACGACAGGTGGCGCTTCGGCCCGCACTTCAGCGGACTGTCGACGCGCCTGTTGAAGGCCGCGGACGCCCTCTCGTGGCTCCTCCCAAACCTGGGGGGGCCCAAGGCGAAATGCCGGCGCCTCTATGCCAGCATCTTGCGGAGCATGGCCCTTTACGGGGCGCCCATCTGGGCGGACTCCCTCCATAGAAGGGAGAATGCGACCGCCATCCGCAGGCCCCAGCGGGCCATTGCACAGCGGGTGGCGAGGGCTTACCGCTCGGTGGGCTTTTCGGCGGCGTGCGCTCTGGCCGGCACCCCTCCTTGGGAGTTGGAGGCATGGGTGCTCGCCAGAGTGTACGAGTGGACGGCGCACCGGAAGGCGCTCGGGGAGCGCCCCGTCGCCGAAGAGCGGGAGGCCGTGCGGCAGGAGGCGAAGGACGCCATCGTCCTCCATTGGACGGAGGACCTCGCCAACGCCGCCTTTGGCCGCCGGACGTTGGACGCGCTTGGTCCGGCCCTGAAGGGCTGGCTCGAGCGGTCCCACGGTTTCCTCTCTTTCCGTCTGGTGCAGGTGTTGTCCGGGCACGGCTGCTTCGGATCGCACCTGCACCGGATCGGGAGGGAGGAGACCCCGGCGTGCCACGACTGCGGCGCAGCAGAGGACACGGCGCAGCACACCCTTGAGGTGTGCCCGGCATGGTCCGAGCTGCGCCGTGGTCTGACCGCGGTGGTCGGACCGGACCTCTCGCTTCCCGGCGTGGTCGACGCCATGCTGGGGAGCGAGGAGGCCTGGTCAGCGGTAGCCTCCTTTTGCGAGGACGTACTCTCGCAAAAGGAGGAGGCGGAGCGCGCACGGGAGGACGATCCTCTCGCTGCGCCGCTCCGCAGACGAAGAAGGGGGAGAAGGCGTCGAGCCCTCCCTCCTCATGGTGACGGGCGGGCGACAGGCGCGGGGGTGCCTTCGCCCGCATTGCAGCCGTCACCTTCGTCGGTCATTCCCGACGCCCCCACACCCGTGAGGGTGTGAGGGGTCTGCCTTGCAATCGTCGGCGGAGGACTGGAAGTGAAGGCTGTGCCGGTTTCCCAGTCCCCCGCCACTTGGACGAAGCGGGAATGCGCTGGGTCGTTTTAGTGGGTATACCGGGTCCGCCCGGGGAGTCCCACATACCCCTCCCGTCCCCCGATGGGAGGGTATGCGTAATGCATTTTTTCCCAGCGTCAAAAAAAAAAAAAAAAAAAAAAAAAAAAAAAAAAAAAAAAAAAAGGTTAGGTTAGGTTAGGTTGGTGTTGTCAGGGCATGGCTGCTTTGGCAAATACCTGCACAAAGTGGCTAGACGGGAGGCGACTGCCGTGTGTCACCAGTGCGGCTGCACCGAGGATACGGCGCTTCACACTCTCGAGCATTGTCCTGCTTGGGTGGTGCAGCGCCGCGCTCTCGCAGCAGCAATCGGGGCAGACCTCTCCTTGCCGGCCGTGGCCAAGGCCATGGTCGACAGCAGAGGGGCATGGGAGGCGGTGGCGTCCTTTTGCGAGGATGTCATCTCGCAGAAGGAGGCGGCGGAGCGCGTCAGGGAGGAAGACTCCCTCGCTGACGCGATTCGTCGCAGGAGGACAGGGCGGCGAAGGAGGCGCCATGGCGACCTGATGCCGCCCTAGGAGGTGCCAGCGGGCGATAGATCGGGGAGTCTATCGTCGTCGCTTTGCACGGCCCTCACGAGTGGAGGCGATGTCTCAGGTGAGCCCGGACATCGCCAAAGGAGTCTGGTGCCCGGAGACGGGCAGCGCTGGATGGGTCGCGAACGTCATGCGTAGCAGTTCTCGTGGCCCATCCGCAAAGGCGACAGTAGGCTCACGGCGGTGTTTTTTAGTGGGTGCAAGCCCCACATAACCAAACCGTCTCCCCAGGCGGTGCGGTATGCGTTAGGCATTTTTCACAGCATAATAAAAAAAAAAAAAAAAAAGGTTAGGTTAGGTTAGGTTTCCCGGACGTTGACGCCGCAGCGGTCCGGCTCAGGGGGTCCTTGACCGAGGTGTGCAACTCCAGCATGCCTCGGTCTCGCCGTCCGCCTCCCCGTCGTGCCGTCTACTGGTGGACGGAGGAGCTGGCGAGACTACGGGCCACCTGCGTGGCAGCCAGAAGGGCCTACACGCGGAGCCGACGGCGCAGCGCCCAAAACCGAGTCCGGGCAGAGGAGGACCGCCTGCACGCCTCTTACCGAGAGGCTACGGCGGCCCTCAAGTCTGCAATGGGCGCTGCGCAAGACTCGGCGAGGGCCGAGATGCTGGAGGGTCTCGACAGGGATCCCTATGGGAGACCATATAAGGCGGCGCGGAACCAGCTCCGCCCCTACGGTCCCCCACTGTCGGAGACCCTCGAGCCAGCATTGTTGGATGGGGTGGTCCGGTCCCTGTTTCCGCGCAGGACCGACTTCGCCCCACCAACGATGGATCCCCCGCAAGGGGCGGCTCCACCGGAGGCGGAGGTCCCCCCGGTGACGGCGGCGGAATTCGGCGCGGGGGTTCTGAGCCTCCGCGCAAAGAAGACCGCCCCCGGACCGGACGGCGTCCCCGCACGGGTGGTGGCAATCGCCGCCTCCCAAATGGAGGACAGGTTTTGGGACCTCTTCAGTGCGTGTTTTACGGCTGGGAGGTTCCCGAAACTGTGGAAGGAGGGGCAGCTATGCCTCCTCCGAAAAGAAGGACGCCCGGTGGACTCCCCCTCGGCATACCGGCCCATCGTTCTGCTCGATGAGGTCGGTAAATTGTTCGAGGGGATCGTCGCCGGGAGGCTGGACAGCCATTTGCGGGGGGTAGGGCCGGATCTGTCGGACGCCCAATACGGTTTCCGTCGTGGGCGTTCGACGATCGACGCGCTGGCCCTACTGAAGGGCCAGGTGAAGGAGGCGGTGGATGCGGGGGACGGAGTGCTGGCGGTGTCATTCGACATTGCCAACGCCTTTAACTCCGTCCCCCACTCGACGATTTTGGAGGCGCTCCGGTATCACGGAGTGCCCCAATATCTGCGGGATCTCCTGGCCAGCTACTTGGAGGACCGAGAGGTCCTCTTCGTAGACAAAACGGCCACCGTGAGGCGCTACGGGGCAGAGTCCGGTGTTCCACAGGGGTCGGTGCTTGGCCCCCCCTTGTGGAACATCGGGTTCAACTGGCTCTTGCGGGGAGCCCTCCTCCCGGGCACGAGTGTCATCTGCTACGCGGACGACACTCTCCTCACTGCCCGGGGGAGGAACTTCGGGGATGCGGCCTGTCTGGCCTCGGCTGGCGGATCCTTGGTGGCAGAGAGGATCCGCTGCCTGGGATTGAAGGTGGCGCTGCACAAGACGGAGGCCGTGTACTTTCGCGGTCCCCGGCAGCGCTGCCCTCCCGACGCCCACATCGTCGTGGAGGGCGTCCGTATAGGGGTCCAGCCCCAGATGAAATATCTGGGGCTGGTGCTGGACGACAGGTGGCGCTTCGGCCCGCACTTCAGCGGGCTGTCGACGCGCCTGTTGAAGGCCGCGGACGCCCTCTCGTGGCTCCTCCCAAACCTGGGGGGGCCCAAGGCGAAATGCCGGCGCCTCTATGCCAGCATCTTGCGGAGCATGGCCCTTTACGGGGCGCCCATCTGGGCGGACTCCCTCCATAGAAGGGAGAATGCGACCGCCATCCGCAGGCCCCAGCGGGCCATTGCACAGCGGGTGGCGAGGGCTTACCGCTCGGTGGGCTTTTCGGCGGCGTGCGCTCTGGCCGGCACCCCTCCTTGGGAGTTGGAGGCATGGGTGCTCGCCAGAGTGTACGAGTGGACGGCGCACCGGAAGGCGCTCGGGGAGCGCCCCGTCGCCGAAGAGCGGGAGGCCGTGCGGCAGGAGGCGAAGGACGCCATCGTCCTCCATTGGACGGAGGACCTCGCCAACGCCGCCTTTGGCCGCCGGACGTTGGACGCGCTTGGTCCGGTCCTGAAGGGCTGGCTCGAGCGGTCCCACGGTTTCCTCTCTTTCCGTCTGGTGCAGGTGTTGTCCGGGCACGGCTGCTTCGGATCGCACCTGCACCGGATCGGGAGGGAGGAGACCCCGGCGTGCCACGACTGCGGCGCGGCAGAGGACACGGCGCAGCACACCCTCGAGGTGTGCCCGGCATGGTCCGAGCTGCGCCGCGGTCTGACCGCGGTGGTCGGACCGGACCTCTCGCTTCCTGGCGTGGTCGACGCCATGCTGGGGAGCGAGGAGGCCTGGTCAGCGGTAGCCTCCTTTTGCGAGAACGTACTCTCGCAAAAGGAGGAGGCGGAGCGCGCGCGGGAGGACGATCCTCTCGCTGCGCCGCTCCGCAGACGAAGAAGGGGGAGAAGGCGTCGAGCCCTCCCTCCTCATGGTGACGGGCGGGCGACAGGCGCGGGGGTGCCTTCGCCCGCATTGCACCCGTCACCTTCGTCGGTCATTCCCGACGCCCCCACACCCGTGAGGGTGTGAGGGGTCTGCCTTGCAATCGTCGGCGGAGGACTGGAAGTGAAGGCTGTGCCGGTTTCCCAGTCCCCCGCCACTTGGACGAAGCGGGAATGCGCTGGGTCGTTTTAGTGGGTATACCGGGTCCGCCCGGGGAGTCCCACATACCCCTCCCGTCCCCCGATGGGAGGGTATGCGTAATGCATTTTTTCCCAGCGTCAAAAAAAAAAAAAAAAAAAAAGGTTAGGTTAGGTTAGGTTAGGTTGGGGTGCGTCAGAATTCCTCCACGTGTGCCTAGTGGCTGCTGGTCCCTCTCGATACGTCTGGAGGGAAGAGCAGCTGCTGGGCCGGTGCACCCTGGGCGCGGCAGTATCCTTCTCCGGGGAATGAAAGGAAATTAAAATTTCCTTTTATTCCCCGGGGAGTGTTACTGCCGCGGCTAATATTCTGGGAGGTGTCACATCGTTCGTCGTGCGATTGCCCACGGAGCGGGTCTATCATGCGAGGTGCGATGTGGATCAGGGGTCGGGGATATCGTCATGTACCGTGCGATGGCTCACGGAGCGGGCTTGTCGGACGGTACGTGTGATTAGTGATTTACTCCTCGAAGTTCTCGGGGAGTGAATCAGGGCTGGGTTTAAACGTCGTGTGCCGTGCGATGGCTCACGGAGCGGGCTCATCGGACGGTACGTGATAAGAGATTCACTCCTCGAAGTTCTGGGGGAGTGAATCAGGGTTGGGGGTCCTCCTTCATCTTGGATCACGGCATTCGTCGCCCTCTGGTATGCGTCTGCCCATCAGACGTGACTGTGAGCGTGATAAATGTCGTGATGGAGGGTCAAGGGGGAGGGGGGAATATATATATATATGTATGTATGTATATATATTAGATATGTTTATATGTTTATTGTGTTTATATATTTATGACGTAGGGAGACAGGGACCACACCCTTAAAAGGAAAAACAAACCACCATGAAAAAGACGCATTGCAAAGATTTACCCCAGGGCGGTACCAGCTGCTCAGCAGCTGGAGAATCCGCCACGATCCCTTCGGGATCGTCAAGCCCCCCGTATTCTGGGGAGGGCAACAATCGTCTTCCACTTGCCAAAGGCAACGAGGGCCGAGGAGGCTCAAGATCACGGTCTTTCTCAGACCTGATCTCTTTCAAACCACCTGAAAGAAAACCGGGTGAGCGCCGCGCGGTGGACGCAGACGCAATGTCAGACTGCGGCGCTGCTTCATTGAGGACGGAAGTAGAGGCTCCAGCGGAGCCACGCGTGGTCCTGGAGAGGGTGTGCATGTCGGAGTCGGACGACACACCGCAAGCAGTTGCGGTCGTTCCCTCCAAGTTTTGGGGGAAGCGTTTGCGCAGCTGTCAGTCGGACGCGGGTTCGGCGGGTCTGTCCTCCAGTGAGGAGAACCTACCGGCCCCCAAGATGCCGACAGCCAGAAGAGGCAGAGGACGCGGGGCAAACAGTCCAGCAGCGCCACGCGATATTCGGGGCCACTTCGTGAAGCGCCCCGATACACCGATGGTCGGCGATTTGGGTCGCGTCTCACCCGCGGTCTCAGTCGACGACCTTGGAGGGGCCACCGTCGCTCTCGTGGGCACAAAGGCGGAGGCCAATGCCGCGAAGCGTGCTCAAAGCAGAGCGGTTGCGGCCGATGAAGTGGCCGAAATGGCCCGTCGGGCCCGAGAGCGGCGGTCTGCCCAGGCAGCCAATGGGGAGAGCCTGACAGCAGAGGCTCTTAGCCGCCAAGTGATGGACGGCGTGGACATTGTCCTGAAGGTTGCCACCAAATCTGGCAACCTTAAGGGCTCGTTCACGCGCGCCCTCAAAGAGGCGGCAGAGGGTATCAGGGAGGCGGTTCAGGTTCTCCATGACCACACGACCTCGGAGGAGACGGCGAGGCTATGGACGGAGAACAGCCGTCTTCGATCCGAGCTGGAGGACCTCAAGCGGCAGTTTGCCGCTCTGGGAAATGTGGGACAGCAGCAGGTGGCTCCCTCGTCAGCTCCTGCACCTGCAGTGCCACCAACTCGTAGTTTGTCGGACTACGACGTAGAGAGGGTGGCGAGAATCTGCATGGTGCAGTGTGGGGGCATGGTGAGTGCCCGCCTGGAGGCAATCGAGTCTCGACTGCCCCCAGCTGAGATCCTCCGGCCCCCACTTGCGGCAGACAGGCGGAGGATAGAAGAGCCTGCGAGGACAAACCCCGCGCAGGTCACGCAGAAAACTGCGGAGGGAAAAAGCCAGTACCGGGGCCCGGAACACAGGTTGCGTCCGCACCCCTCGTTCTGACGTCACAGACCTCGGTGGCTGCTTCTTCTACCCATGTGACGGTGGGTGAAGAGGGCCGCCGCAAAAAGAAGAAGAAGAAGAAGGCGGCGGCGGGTGCGACCGCGCCTCCTACCTCCCAAGAGGCCGCACTACCGGCGACCGCACCTCCCACCCAGGAGGCCTGGACGACGGTGGTGAAGAGGGGGCGCAAAAAGAGCGCACCGCAGCCGACACCGCCCCAGGTACCGACTCAACCGGAGGGCACGAGGCAAGCCAGGGTCACTACCCCACGCTCTGAGGCTGTAGTTATTACACTGCAGCCCGAAGCCGTAAGCAGGGGAGTGACCTACAAGTCGGTCCTGGCGGAAATGAAGCAGAAGCTTCAATTTAGCGAGTTTGGGACCCCGGCCGGTTTTGTCTTCAGGACCGCAGCCACGGGTGCCAAGATGCTTCAGGTGTCGGGTGCCGGAAGGCAGGAGAGGGCGGACAAGTTGGCCGCTAAACTCCGGGAAGTCCTCAAGCCAGAGGACGCCCGAGTGTCCAGGCCCATGGTCACGGCTGAATTGCGCGTGGAAGGCCTGGACGACTCTGTAACCCCAGAGGAAGTAGTGGCGGCCATGGCCCAAAACGGTGGGTGTCCGACAGACAGCGTGGTGGCAGGCGAAATTCGCAGCGGCACGGATGGGCTGGGCACTGTTTGGGTGCGGTGCCCGGTCGCGGCGGCCAACAAGGTTGCAGATGGCGGGCGACTGCTGGTAGGCTGGGTGTCTGCCAGGGTCAAACTCCTGCCAAGGCGGGCATTGCACTGCTTCCGGTGCCTGGAAAAGGGGCATGTCAAGGCACAATGCACTGCACAAGTTGACCGCAGCGAACTATGTTTCCGCTGCGGTCGACCTGGCCACAAGGCAGCCCAGTGCTTCGGAGCGCCAAACTGTAGCCTTTGCGCAGCTGCAGGGAAACGCTCGGAGCACAGACTTGGCGGGAAGGCCTGCAAGGCACCCAAGTCCAAAAATAGGAGGTCCAGAGCTGTCGGAGAACCTGCGCCTCTCCCACAGCCCGACTCCCGACCCAGGGAAGGAGGAGCCGAGGAAATGGAATGTCATTAATGGCACAGTTCCGTTTCCTCCAGGCGAACATTAACCACGCCGCCAGAGCTCAGGATCTATTGCTCCAGAGCATGGCGGAGTGGTTGATCAACGTGGCCGTGGTCGCCGAGCCGTATTTTGTCCCTCCCCGTGATAACTGGGCAGGCGACCTGGACGGCTTGGTGGCCATCATTGGCGGGACTCTTGACAGTCCGTCCCGAGGACACGGTTGGGTGGCTGCCCTCATGGACGGCATAGTCACAATTGGGGCGTATTTCTCCCCCAACAAGAGTCTCGCTGACTTTGAGGAGTTCCTTGTCGAGCTAGGGGCCGTCGTGAGCCGGTTCCATCCTCGCCCGGTGCTGTTGCTCGGGGATCTCAATGCCAAGTCTGCGGCATGGGGATCCCCGATCACCGATCCCAGGGGTGAGGTGTTGGAGGAGTGGGCGGTCGAGACCGGCCTGACCGTCCTGAATCGGGGCTCGGTGTACACGTGCGTGCGGCAGCGGGGCGGGTCCATAGTGGACGTGTCGTTCGCAAGCTCCGCTGTTGCGAGCCGTGTGCGCGACTGGCGAGTTGCCGTAGAGGTGGAGACGCTGTCGGACCATCGATATATTCGATTTGACGTCTCCACCCAGACTGTGGGCGGCGGTCGCCCGTCGGCCCCGCAAATGGATGGTCCTCGCTGGTCGTACAAGCGTATCGACAGGGAGCTTCTCGAGGAGGCCGCAATACTCCAGGCCTGGGTCCGGGAGTCGACGACGAACGAACCCGTCGACGTCGAAGCGGAGGCGCAGTGGTTTCGCGGGGCGATGATGCAAATTTGTGATGCGTCTATGCCCCGCGTCACCCAACCCACAAGGCGCCAGCTGTACTGGTGGTCCGCCGTCATCGCGCAGTTGCGCGTGACGTGCGTGGAGGTGAGACGCCAGTACACCCGATACCGGAGGAGACGTCGTCGGGTTCCGGAGGAAGAGGCCGCGCTGTATGAGGTGTACCGCGCGGCCAAGGAGGCCCTGTGGCTGGCCGTCGGCGAGGCTAGGACTCGAGCCAGGGAGGAGATGTTGTCGACACTTGACGTGAATCCGTGGGGGCGCCCTTATCGTGCGGTCCGAGGGAAACTTCGTGCCTGGGCGCCTCCACTCACTGAGAGTCTGCAGCCTCAGCTGCTGGAGGAAGTGGTCGCAACGCTCTTCCCTGCTAGAGAGGAGCATGTACCGCCGCCGATGGCTTTGCCCACTGCCACGGAGCCAACGGACGAGGAAGACGTCAGCGTCCCAGAGGTGACACAAGCAGAGATGAGGGCGGCAATAACGCGGCTTCGGGCCAAAACCGTTGCCCCGGGACCCGACGGAGTTCCTGGCGTCGCGCTTGCCCTCGCTCTGAAAGAGCTAGAGCCCCAGCTTAGAGGACTCTACTCAGCGTGTCTTGAGCGGGGCCAATTCCCTAGTGAGTGGAAAAAGGGTCGTCTGGTCCTGCTCAAGAAGGCGGGGCGCCCAGCGGACTCGCCATCCGCATACCGGCCCATAGTGCTGCTGGACGAGGTGGGTAAGCTTTTCGAGCGGATTATTGCTGCCCGCCTCGCCGGCCACTTGTACAGAGAGGGGCCGGATCTGGACGATAGCCAGTTTGGCTTTCGGCATGGGCGCTCCACTGTGGACGCCATAATGCGGGTAAGAGTCCTGGCGGAGGAAGCGGTGTCCCGGGGCGGGGTGATGTTGGCGGTGTCCTTGGACATCTCCAACGCTTTCAACACCCTGCCCTGGAGCTGCATTCGGGAGGCGCTGTGTTATCACAGGGTGCCCCCGTACCTCCGCCGCATCGTTGGGGCTTATTTGGCGGAAAGGTGTGTCACCTACAGGGGACGCGACGGCGGAGGCCGGCGCGCCATGTCGTGCGGTGTTCCACAGGGTTCGGTCGTTGGCCCACCCCTGTGGAACATCGGGTACGACTGGGTGCTGAGAGGCGAGCTCCAACCGGGAGAAACCCTGGTGTGTTACGCGGACGACACACTGGTCACGGCCCGGGGGAGCTCGTACAGGGAGGCAGCGTTGCTGGCGACCTCAGCGGTCTCACAGGTTGTGGGCCGCATACGGCGCCTGGGCCTGGAGGTGGCCCTCAACAAATCGGAGGCCGTGGTCTTTCACGGCCCCCGGCGGGCGCCGCCACCGGGATCACATATTGTGGTCGGGGGGACTCTAATCGCTGTCGAGTCCACCATGAAGTATCTGGGATTGGTGCTCGACAGCCGTTGGAGCTTCGGCCCCCACTTCCGGCGGCTGGCGCCCAAGTTGATGGGTGCAGCGGGCGCGCTCGCAACGCTGCTTCCCAATCTGGGGGGCCCGAGCACCGCCTGTAGGAGATTGTACCTGGGGGTCTTGCGATCCATGGCCCTGTACGGGGCCCCAGTGTGGGCGTCTGACCTGACGGCCGGCAGCATCGCGATCCTGCGAAAGCCGCAGAGGGCGATGGCCGTCAGGTCTGTCAGGGGGTATCGCACGGTCTCCTACGAGGCGGCTTGTGCACTGGCCGGGTCGCCACCTTGGGACCTAGAGGCGAGAGTCCTCGCGTCACTGTACCGGTGGCGCGAGGAGGTGCGGACGCGGGGAGGTGGACCGATGCAGCGAGAGATCGATCTGCGTCGGTCTCAGCTCCGCGAGGTCATGGTGGCGGAGTGGCTCGAGAGAAGGCATGGCTCCCTGTCGTTTCGGGCGACGCAGGTATTCTCGGGGCACGGTTGCTTCGGGAAGTACCTGTGTCGCATAAACAGGGAGCCGGACGCCCGGTGTCATCACTGCGTCCATTGTCTGGAGGACACGGCGCGGCATACGCTGGCAGAGTGTGCCGCATGGGAGGAGCCGCGCCGTGCCCTCGTGACAGAAGTGGGAGCCGACCTGTCGCTGCCGGCCGTCGCTCGCGCGATGGTCGGGAGCGCAGAGTCGTGGGATGCGGTGATCTCCTTCTGTGAAACGGTCATCTCACAGAAGGAGGCTGCGGAGAGGTTGAGGGAGGTTGAGACCGCTCTCCCGACCCGCAGCAGACGCACCGGGCGTCGGCGGAGGGCAGACAACGCCCTCTTCCGGCCCCCCTAAACGGGTTCAGAGGGACGGCGGACTTGGGGACGTCCGCTGCCCCGCCGAATAACTGGACCCGAGGCGGTGGCGCGTAGTGTTCCGCGCGCGCCCCTATTGGCGTTGCGGGGGGAGTACACCTCGCTCCCCTCGCAGACATGAGGTGGCCCGCAGAGGCGGGCCAGCACTAGCCGGGGATCGTGGAAGGCGCATTAGTTCCCATGATCTCCGGTGCAAGTGTGGGAATGGAACACCGGGGTGGTTTTTAGTCGGTTAAAGTCCGACAGACCCCTCCGCCCGCCCCAGGGCAGAGGACATCCGTGTGGATTTTCCACCCCGGCAACAAAAAAAAAAAAAAAAAAAAAGGTTAGGTTAGGTTAGGTTAGGTTAGGTTAGGTTGGGGGACCCCCCACAGAGCTTACGTCCACGTCGTGTCCCCTGGAAACAGCCCAGTTCTGACCACCGTAACGGAGTGGCAGACTGGGTTGGCTAAAGTGCTCTGTGCTCTCGTAGCTTATTTTATCAATTGCCTGTATACTACGAATCTGCGGAATGCCCAAACCCTCGCGGGACGCCTGCGGGCGTTTTTTAAAACCAAAAGGCCCTTCTCAGGGCCAACCCAAAGGCCCTTCTCAGGGCCAACCGAAAGGCCCTTCTCAGGGCCAACCGAAAGGCCCTTCTCAGGGCCACTACGACGCGCGAGCGTCAGAGACTAGCCGCGCGCCGTCTGCGGCTAGCTTCTTCGGAGGGGCGAGTGAGTCGTCTGACAACGACTCACTTACCACTGTGTCGGACACGGACGACTCTCGGTCACGGAAGCGGGTCCACCGGAGCGGTGGGTCCGAAGGCTCCACGGCCTCGAAGGCCAAAAAGCTGACGGCGGCCGCGGATACCCATGTCGTTGGGCTCGCGGACGCCCAACGCCAGTTGGACCTGGCTCGGCGGGCGCAGCTCCAGCAAGAGCTGGAGGAGCGGGTTGCTGCCAAAGAGAAGCGGGCGCACGCCGCCCGGGCCAAGTCCGGGTACGGTGCGTCCCGCGTTCTATATGCGGACCATTCTCTAGCCGAGCTGGAGAGAATGGCGGAGGAGGACGAGGAGGAGATCGTGGAGGTCGCTTCTAAGTCCTCCAACCTAAAGGGGACCTTTCAGAAGGCCCTCAAGAGCAGGGCCGCGAGCATGCGCGGTGTCGTCGCGGAGCTTGTCCGGCGGAAGGCCACCGACGAGACCCGGCAAATGCAGGCGAAGATAGATCGCCTGCAGTCGGAGGTCAGCCAGCTTCATCAAAAGCTGGCTGAAGCCACGGCCCGCCCACAACAAGCGGAGACGAGCCCTGTGGCAGAGGGTCCCTCCTCCAACCTTGAGGTTATCATCCGCAAGGTTGTAATGGAGGAGAGGGCCTTCACAAGAGCCTGCTTAGCAGGAATCGAGGACCGGCTCTTGCCGGAGACACGCCTCCGACCTCCGCTTGCGGCGGATAAGAGGCAGTGCGAGCCGGGGCCGTCCTCCTCCCAGGTGGAAGACGCCCTTCTCCCTTCAACCACCCCGTCCAACGAGTGGACGGAAGTGGCCCGTAAGGGGAAGGGAAAAGGCAAAAAGTCGGTGGCGGCCGTCCCTGTCGCCCCCGCCGCCAACGCTCCCAGCCAGTCGCAGACGATCGGCGAGGGAAAGGAGAAGGAGAAAGGGAAAGGGAGGGGAAAGGGAAAGCTAGTCCCCCCAAAAACCGCGGCCGTCGTGGTGACGCTCACCGCGGAGGCTGCGGATCGAGGGGAGACGTACGCGTCCATTTTGGTGCGGGCGCGTGCTAATGCCGATCCTACCCAACTGGGGATCGGCAGTGTGTCTTGCCGGCGGACCCAAGCCGGGGCTCGAATCTTCGAGTTCCCGGGGGCAGAAGGGAGTGCCCATGCGGACCTCTTTGCAGCCAAGCTGCAGGAGGTCATCGCGGATTCAGCCAAGGTGGCCCGACCGGTCAAGTCGGCGGCCATTGAAGTGACGGAGCTAGATGACTCCGTCACCAAGGAGGAGGTGGTGGCGGCGGTCGCAGCGGTAGGGGGCTGTGGCGCCGCGGCGGTCCAAGGCCGGGACATAAGGCCCGGCCGCGGTGGTATGGGCACCATCCGCCTCGAGTGCCCAATCGCCGCTGCCAAAGCCGTCCTTGCGAAAGGACGGCTTCAAGTCGGGTTCAGCTCGGGCGCAGTCCGGGCACTCGAGGACCAGCCTCTGCGGTGTTTCCGGTGCTTCGGCATCGGCCACACCAGGCCTCTGTGTCCGTCCAAGGTAGACAGGACGGACACATGCTACCGCTGCGGCAAGGAGGGCCACAAAGCCGCCTCCTGCAAGGCCGCCACGCCGCACTGTGCGGTGTGTGCCGCCAGTGGCCGCCGATCAGGCCACGTAATGAAGGGGAGGAAGTGTATTCCTCCCTCTAAGCGTGGCAAAGCGCAGGCGCCGACCGGGCCTGCGCCTGCTGCTGCCGCTAACACTGCCGTTCCTGCGGCGGCTGCGGAGGAGGGTGCGATGTCCGAGTGATGGACACAGTCGAACATCGCATCCTCTGCACCGCATGCTTAGTGGCGTTTGTGGCGCGGTCTTCCACAGACTCCCCTCCCCTCTCGCTCTTAGAGAGGGGACCGGGATACGTGGCCGCCGCGTGGGGAGAGATAGCGATGGTGGGGGTGTATTTCTCCCCAAACCGCCCTCTCTCGGAGCAAGCGCGGGAGGACGATCCTCTCGCTGCGGCGCTCCGCAGACGAAGAAGGGGGAGAAGGCGTCAAGCCCTCTCTCCTCATGGTGACGGGCGGGCGACAGGCGCGGGGGTGCCTTCGCCCGCATTGCACCCGTCACCTTCGTCGGTCATTCCCGACCCCCCACACCCGTGAGGGTGTGAGGGGTCTGCCTTGCAATCGTCGGTGGAGGACTGGAAGTAAAGGCTGTGCCGGTTTCCCAGTCCCCCACCACTCGGACGAAGCGGGAATGCGCTGGGTCGTTTTAGTGGGTATACCGGGTCCGCCCGGTCGTTTTAGTGGGTATATGGGAGGGTATGCGTAATGCATTTTTTCCCAGCGTAAAAAAAAAAAAAAAAAATAAAATAAAAAAAAAGGTTAGGTTAGGTTAGGTTAGGTTAGGTTAGGTTGGGGTGCGTCAGAATTCCTCCACGTGTGCCTAGTGGCTGCTGGTCCCTCTCGATACGTCTGGAGGGAAGAGCAGCTGCTGGGTCGGTGCACCCTGGGCGCGGCAGTATCCTTCTCCGGGGAATGAAAGGAAATGAAAATTTCCTTTTATTCCCCGGGGAGTGTTACTGCCACGGCTAATATTCTGGGGAGGTGTCACATCGTTCGTCGTGCGATTGCCCACGGAGCGGGTCTATCATGCGAGGTGCGATGTGGATCAGGGGTCGGGGATATCGTCATGTACCGTGCGATGGCTCACGGAGCGGGCTTTTCGGACGATACGTGTGATCAGTGATTCACTCCTCGAAGTTCTCGGAGAATGAATCAGGGTGGGGTTAAAACGTCGTGTACCGTGCGATGGCTCACGGAGCGGGCTCATCGGACGGTACGTGATCAGTGATTCACTCCTCGAAGTTCTCGGTGAGTGAATCAGGGTTGGGGATCCTCCTTCATCTTAGGTCACGACATTCGTCGCCCTCTGGTACGCGTCTGCCCATCAGACGTGACTGTGAGCGTGATGAGTGTCGTGATATGGGATTAAGGGGGAGGGGGGAATATATATATGTATGTTTATAGAAAGGAATGGGTGATATCCT
Organism: Xestia sexstrigata; assembly: GCA_941918905.2. NCBI lineage: Eukaryota > Metazoa > Arthropoda > Insecta > Lepidoptera > Noctuidae > Xestia > Xestia sexstrigata. The sequence continues at coordinate 28,709 of OW799201.2, read as the reverse complement.
CAGGGTGTTAAGAGGACTAAAACGCGGTGACTTGCTATATAGTGGACTGTATAATAATAAGATTGTAACAAAGGAGAACAAAACGGTTAAATTAATTAGGCGAGAAAATAGGAGTAACGAATCGCTCGGTGGACGATGACGCAGTGCTGTGCCGGCCGGCGCGGGCTCGCAGCTCGAGCGCCCCCTCCGCGGCCTCAGCTCCCCGCCCGCGGTCGCCCGGCGGCGTCCGCGCGGCGTGATATTCTCGACATGCTCCCGGCGTTGAAGACTTGTCTTCAATGGTTAGACTGGAAGAGGACAGATGGTGTTGTAAGCACGTCGGACTATCCCCTTCTTCGTTCTTACGTCTGCGACTCTGCTTATTCCGTCCCTCCCAGGTATGAGACGTACGATACGACCGAGTGGCCACATCAGTGGTGGTGATTGTTGCTCTTTGAGCACCACCATGGCTCCCTCTTCAAGCACCCCATCGGAGTCCGTCCATTTGGTTCTCTGTTGGAGGTAAAAGATATACTCGTTAGAGAATCTATTCCAGAACTGTTGCTTCAGGTGCTCAATACGCTGGAAACGTTTCAGGCTGGAGATGTTGTGGTTGGTGACTTGCGGATGCGGCAGGGATGTGAGAGATCTCCCAATAAGGAAATGGGCAGGAGTTAAGGGGTATAGGTCTGATGGATCAATGGAAAGAGGAGTGAGAGGACGAGAGTTTAGAATTGCCTCAACCTGAATCAGACACGTAGACATCTCTTCGTAAGTGAGATGTGCGAGGCCTAATATACGCCTAAGGTGATGTTTTACTGATTTCACGGCAGATTCCCATAAGCCACCGAAGTGTGGGGTGTATGCCGGAATAAAGTGAAAATTAATACCTGCTTCTGCCATTTCTGAAGAAAAGTCCTGTTGTAATATGGCAGCTATTTCGTTACAAGTGCCAATAAAGGTTGTACCATTGTCTGAGTAGATGGTCTTTGGTTTACCACGACGAGCAATAAACCTATTCAGTGCTGCAATAAAGGCATGTTTCGTTAGGTCTGAGACAAGCTCCAGATGAACCGCCCTGGTGGCTAGACAAACAAAAACACATATGTATGATTTTACTAATCTACATCCTCTACCTTTGCGGTCAGCTAGGAGGATGGGTCCGGCATAGTCTGTGCCAGTCTCTAGGAAGGGAAACTCTAGTTGAACTCGTTCCTTAGGCAAGTTACCCATGATGGGTTGAACAGTTCTACCATTGAATCTCTGGCACTTTACGCACTTATGAACGGTTGATTTGGCAAGGTTTCTACCACCCAAAGGCCAATACTCATGTCTTATTGTGGCTAAGAGTAACTGTGGACCAGCATGGAACAGGCGTAAGTGATAGGTACTAAAAATAAGCTTAGTTAAGTTATGTTTGCTGCAAATAATGATTGGGTGCCTGACATTATAATCGTAGCAAGAATTATCTAATCTGCCTCCAACTCGTATAATACCAGACTCGATAAAAGGAGATAATTTCTTAAGGCGATTTTTATTGGGTAATGGTTTACCTGATGAAAGTAGTTCGTACTCTTCAGGAAGCATTTCCCTTTGTACTGTTTTCATTATGAAATCAGCGCTGTAGGACAACTCTGAATTAGTAAGGGTAAGACTATGAGTATGTACTCCTTTAGCACGATTAATGAATCTAAATACGTATGCTAATAGGCGTTGTAAATGTGAGTAATTAGATGAATTATTGATCAAAGTTTGAAATAAATTATTGTGTATAGTAGGATTAGTGATAGGTAATGATTGATTATTAATGGTAATGGATTGTGATTTTAATAGTTCTGGTAGGATTGTGTTCACGTCTGTGTTAGGCATTGAAGGCCAAAGAGATGGGTCTGTAAGTAAGAATGAAGGCCCTGACCACCACATGGAAGATTGACCTATAAGATCAGCGCTCAGACCACGGGAGACAAGATCTGCAGGGTTGTCCTTGGAGGGCACATAGCGCCAGGTATAACCACCAAAGCCTTCCCGTATCTCCGAAACTCGATTCCTGACAAACGGCTTGAGCGTGCCAGGTGAAGCAGACAGCCAACCTAAGACAATCATCGAATCACACCAGAATATGCATTTGTTAGGTTTAAGTGTTAACGACTCTAGTACCTTTGCACACAACCTTGTCCCTAATAAGGCTCCGCAAAGCTCTAGTCTTGGGATTGTGGTCGACTTTATCGGTGCAACCTTACTTTTGGACGTGAGCAGATGAACATGAACGGTGCCACTACTAGCTACGGAACGAATGTAGATGCAAGCTCCGTATGCTTTTTCCGACGCATCTGTAAAAATGTGGATTTCCACAGATAAAGGGCTATCACATACCACCCAGCGTGGTATGGTGAGAAGATTAAGCTGTGGTAAAGTCTGTGTGAACTTCAGCCATAACCTTTTAATATCCACATTAACCTCGTCGTCCCATGCACACTTGTCTATCCATAATCTCTGCATTATGACCTTGACCTCGATGATACACGGACAGACAAGACCTAGAGGATCGAATACTTGCGCTATTGTGGAAAGTATGTGTCGTTTTGTGATAATAGCATCTGTATGTTCAGGTATGTGAATGGAGAATGTAAGACAGTCAGTTTGACAACGCCAATTAAGACCGAGGGTTTTGCTTAATTCGTCAATGCTCAAGCTGACTGTGTTATGTGAGTCTGTGTGTGTTGGTGTGGATGTGGTATGAGTGGATGAATCAAGTGTGTTAGTAGTGACTGCCTGAAGTATTTGTGTATTGTTAGACTGCCACTTGCGAAGATTGAGTTGTGCAGTCTTAAGTATGCTCGTGACATCTCTACAAAGCGCAATAGTGCTCTCTATAGAGTCACTTCCAGACAGATAATCGTCGACGTAAAAATCGTGTTGTATTGACTGTTGTGTGTGTGTGTTGTTTGCTTCCTTTGCCAGTTGAGACAAACATCGTGTACTAATGAACGGAGCTGATGCTGTCCCGTAAGTAACGGTGTTTAATGTGTAGGTTTTAATTGGTAATGATGGATCAGAGCGCCACAATATCTGCTGTAGATGTCGCTGCGATTCCTCAACTACGATTTGACGAAAGAACTTTTCGATGTCTGACGATATGACGTATTTATGCTGCCGAAACCTCAACAATATGGATATTAAGTCATCCTGTACTGTGGGTCCTATACCTTGAATGTCGTTGAACGACTTACCAGAAGTTGTGACGGCTGATGCGTCGAAGACAACTCGAAGCTTGGTTGTTGTACTGGACTCTCTGAAAACACCATGATGTGGAAGGTAATATGCGTGAGATGAAGAAGGCTGAGTTACTTCGCTCATGTGACCTAATGCTTCGTACTCCTGCAAGAATTCTACGTAGCGATGCTTAAGTATTGGATCTCTCTCAAGTCTACGCTCTAACGACAGAAAGCGACGTTTAGCCATCTCAAACGAGTTACCTAATGCTTCAAGAGGTTGCTTTAAGGGTATGGTGACTATGAAACGACCATCTGCATCACGCCTAGTAGTTTTTATGTAGTTGTCTTCACATGCTCGCTCTTCGACTGTGAAATTGAACTTAGGTGGGATAGAGTCAAGTTCCCAGAATCTTGACAGATCCATGGGCTCCTGTACGTGTGTGTGCTTGTCCTGCGAGAACATGCACACTGATGAATAAGCTATGTTAGGTTGAGGCATAGTGCCTGATATGAGCCATCCGAGCTTGGTCTCGAAGAGCGTTGGCATATGTCTACCTAGCTGTATACGATTACGACCAATCACACCCCAAAAGATGTCGGCTCCAACAAGTATGTCGATGGAAGAAGGGACATTGAAAGATGGATCAGCCAGACTTACGCCTGCTGGTAGCTGCAAGTCAGTTAAGTCTATGTATGTATGAGGTATATGAGTGGTTATATTGGGCAAGACAAAACAATCAATGTTAATGTGATATGACCCATCGCACGATTGTAAATGTAAAGAACAAGATTGCGTAATGGTAGACACTTGACTGTTTATGCCTGCGACGTGTGAGCTTACACTACGAATAGGTAAATGTAGCTTACCACAAAGGTCCTTGGTAACAAAGTTTGCCGTGCTTCCATTGTCAAGTAAGACTCTGGCGCTATGCGGCTTCCCGGAATGGTCCGTGACTCTGACCAAAGCTGTGGAAAGCAATACATGACGAGATGAAAATTCTTGATTAGTACCAGTTAAAGTTATATGCTCCTTACTAGAGCTAGGATCATCATCATGAGAATGCAACATTGTATTATGCCTTTTTGTGCAGTACTTGCAGTGACCAAGTGGACAAGTAACCTCCAAATGACCTGGTCGCAAACAATTTAAACAAAGTTTAAAGTCTTTCACCTTTGATAGGCGTGCAGCGACTGAGAGCGCCTTAAATTGATCACAACTAAATATGTAGTGACTTTGTTTACATAGGGGACATGAAATATTAAATTTTCCCTTACTTGTTGTGACAGAAAAACTTTTTGGCTTACTGTGCGATGACTCTGGTTTCGATTTTAAACTCTGTGCCTCCTCAAGCGTTTCTAAAAGATTGCAGCGGTTAGATATAAATTTTGTGAACATATCTAAGGATGGATACTCAGTCAGAGTGTTCCTATACTCTTCCCACTGTCTGCTAGAAACCGGGTCTAACTTTGATGCCATTAAATGTATGACCATGTCACCCCAATGCTGTACGAACCGCCCTAGCGTTGCCAGTGACCGCAGGTTTTTGTTGGTTACATCAACGATCTGACGTAAACCCTGGCTACTTTCTTTTTGAAGTGGTTCCACATTAAATAAGGCTTGAAGATGATTATTTATTAATAATTGCTTATTATCGTACCTTTCACATAACAATTGCCAAGCATTGTCATAGTGTTCGCCTCTGAAATCTAAACTTTTAATAACTAGTGCTGCGCTGCCATTAAGTGACGAACGTAAGTAGTGAAATTTGTTGATGTTATCTATACTTTTCTCTTCATGAATCAATGACATATAAATATCTTTAAACTCCAACCAATCCTTATAGCCGCCGCTAAAGTGAGGTAGATTTATTTTAGGAAGTCTTACATTATTATGTCTAGTAACCATCGATAGTTGTTCATTGGAGCTTACCTTAGATGCCAGTTGAGCGCGATGCTGTGACAGAAGCGCGCGAGCAGATGCAAGTTGCTTGTAGTAGTTGCACTCGAATTTCTCTCGTTCGGAAAATTGCTCGTCGGGTTGTGCAGACAGGTACTCCAATTGACTCTGTAACTGATCATAGGTGGCATATAAGGAAACTATTTTCTCAATTCTTATCTCTAACTCGACAAGTTGTTCCTCGCTAAGCTGTTCGCAAGACTTAGTGGTAGTTATAAAAGTTGTGAATTGAGTAAGCTGCGATTTTACTGAGGCACGTTTTTTTGAAAGCTCTTTAATCTTCATTTCTTCAGCCATGGCTAAATAAGTAGGTAGCGGTTAGCGTCAGAGGATAGCAAGTTGGCAAGAAAAACTTGAAAATGGAATTTAATTTAAGAATAGATGCCAAAAGCACTGAAATATACGCTATAATGCGCCTGTAGAACAACAAAGAGCAAACAGCTGATTGAAGAAAGCTATGCTATTCAAAACCAGTAGGCGGTTGGAAAGAAAAATGTTTGAATTCTAACTGTCAAACTGTGAAGAGAAAAAAAAACGGTGAAGGTGAACTTATGGCACTATCTTACAATCTAATGATAAGCCAGATTAATAAGCACTTATTACTAATTATTAATGGGTGTTATTCTACTTTTATGGGACAAATCTACTTGAATGGCTTGAAATATGACACTAAACTACAAGGAAAAAAACAATACGGACTGAAAGTGTATGATGAATTCTACAAATTAAACAAGTAAATAACTAGTAGTATGTGATGGGTAATACTCACTAGGACGAAAAGGTACTACTAATGTATGATTCACTGGTCTAATGCACTAACTAATACTCTAGTGGAATGAAAGTTAGTTGAGTTATGTACAAATGTTAGTAAGAATATGGAAAGATCTCACGAAATCCGTTGACTGCTTGTCCAAACCAAACGTTTTCTTGCTTCAAATGGATTGCGAAGTTCTTGGGCACTGCTTGGGCTGCTACGCTGCGATGACCCAGCTACGATGACCACTGAAGAACTGCTTGCTCCACCAAATACGCCTCTTCTCAAGGCGCCGTAGATGATGACCGAAGACTGGAACCAGATTCGCACGAAGGGGCGAGAAGTCGTCTTGATCTCGAAGTCCAATTTTCCAACGGCCGTTTTCAAAATTTTGCAAAACCGCTTGTCACTCCCAGTAACTGGTCAATAACACGTAGAAGGACCATAGAAAGGAGTGGGTGATATCCTCAGGGTGTTAAGAGGACTAAAACGCGGTGACTTGCTTTATAGTGGACTGTATAATAATAAGATTGTAACAAAGGAAAACAAAACGGTTAAATTAATTAGGCGAGAAAATAGGAGTAACGAATCGCTCGGTGGACGATGACGCAGTGCTGTGCCGGCCGGCGCGGGCTCGCAGCTCGAGCGCCCCCTCCGCGGCCTCAGCTCCCCGCCCGCGGTCGCCCGGCGGCGTCCGCGCGGCGTGATATTCTCGACATTTATATATTAGGGTTATATCTGGGTTTTTAATGTATATTACGTTTATATATTTATGAAGTGGGGAGACAGGGACCACACCCTTTAAAGGAACAAATGAAAAAAATAAAAATAAAAATGAAAAAGAAGAATTGCAAAATAGTACCCCAGGGCGGTACCAGCTGCTCAGCAGCTGGAGAATCCGCCACGGTCCCTTCGGGATCGTCAAGCCCCCCGTATTCTGGGGAGGGCAACAATTCTCTTCCACTTGCCAAAGGCAACGAGAGCCGAGGAGGCTCAAGATCACGGTCTTTCGAAGACCTGATCTCGTTTAAACCACCCGACCGAAAACCGGGTGAGCGCCGCGCGGCGGTCGCAGACGCATTGTCGGACTCCGGCACTGCGTCATCAAGGACGGGAGCAGAGGCTCCAGCGGAACCGCGCGTGGTTCTGGAGAGGGTGTGTATGTCCGAGTCGGAGGACACACCGCAAGCGGTTGCCGCTTCCTCCAAGTTCTGGGGGAAGCGTTCGCGCCAGTCGGATGCGGGTTCTACGGGTCTGTCCTCCAGTGAGGAGAACCTACCGGCCCCCAAGATGCCGACAGCCAGAAGAGGCAGAGGACGCGGGGCAAACAGTCCGGCAGCGCCACGCGATGTCCGGGGCCACTTCCTGAAGCGCCCCGATACACCGATGGTCGGCGATTCGGGTCGCGTGTCACCCGCGGTCTCAGTCGACGACCTTGAAGGGGCCACCGTCGCTCTCGTGGGCACAAAGGTGGAGGCCAATGCCGCGAAGCGTGCTCAAAGCAGAGCGGTTGCGGCCGATGAAGTGACCGAAATGGCCCGTCGGGCCCGAGAGCGGCGGTCTGCCCAGGCAGCCAATGGGGAGAGCCTGACAGCCGAGGCTCTTAGCCGCCAAGTGATGGACAGCGTGGACATTGTCCTGAAGGTTGCCACCAAATCTGGCAACCTGAAGGGCTCATTCACGCGCGCTCTCAAAGAGGCGGCAGAGGGTATCAGGGAGGCGGTTCAGGTTCTCCATGACCACACGACCTCGGAGGAGACGGCGAGGCTACGGACGGAGAACAGGCGTCTTCGATCCGAGCTGGAGGACCTCAAGCGACAGTTTGCCGCTCTGGGAAATGTGGGACAGCAGCAGGTGGGTCCCTCGTCAGCTCCTGCACCTGCAGTGCCACCAACTCGTAGTTTGTCGGACTACGACGTAGAGAGAGTGGCGAGAATCTGCATGGTGCAGTGTGGGGGCATGGTGAGTGCCCGCCTGGAGGCAATCGAGTCTCGACTGCCCCCAGCTGAGATCCTCCGGCCCCCGCTTGCGGCAGACAGGCGGAGGATAGAAGAGCCTGCGAGGACAAACCCCGCGCAGTTCACGCAGAAAACTGCGGAGGGGGCAAAAAAGCCAGTACCGGGGCCCGGAACACAGGTTGCGTCCGCACCCCTCGTTCTGACGTCACAGACCTCGGTGGCTGCTTCTTCTACCCATGTGACGGTGGGTGAAGAGGGCCGCCGCAAAAAGAAGAAGAAGAAGAAGAAGGCGGCGGCGGGTGCGACCGCGCCTCTTACCTCCCAAGAGGCCGCGCTACCGGCGACCGCACCTCCCACCCAGGAGGCCTGGACGACGGTGGTGAAGAGGGGGCGCAAAAAGAGCGCACCGCAGCCGACACCGCCCCAGGTACCGACTCAACCGGAGGGCACGAGGCCACCCAAGGTCACTACCCCACGCTCTGAGGCTGTAGTTATTACACTGCAGCCCGAAGCCGTAAGCAGGGGATTGACCTACAAGTCGGTCCTGGCGGAAATGAAGCAGAAGCTTCAATTTAGCGTGTTTGGGACCCCGGCTGGTTTCGTCTTCAGGACTGCAGCCACGGGTGCCAAGATGCTTCAGGTGTCGGGTGCCGGAAGGCAGGAGAGGGCGGACAAGTTGGCCGCTAAACTCCGGGAAGTCCTCAAGCCAGAGGACGCCCGAGTGTCCAGGCCCATGGTCACGGCTGAATTGCGCGTGGAAGGCCTGGACGACTCGGTAACCCAAGAGGAAGTGGTGGCGGCCATGGCCCAAAACGGTGGGTGTCCGCCAGACAGCGTGGTGGCGGGCGAAATTCGTAGCGGCACGGATGGGCTGGGCACTGTTTGGGTGCGGTGCCCGGTCGCCGCGGCGAACAAGGTTGCAGATGGCGGGCGACTGCTGGTAGGCTGGGTGTCTGCCAGGGTCAAACTCCTGCCAAGGCGGGCATTGCACTGCTTCCGGTGCCTGGAAAAGGGACATGTCAAGGCACAATGCACTGCACAAGTCGACCGCAGCGAACTATGTTTCCGCTGCGGTCGGCCCGGCCACAAGGCGGCCCAGTGCTCCGGAGCGCCAAACTGTAGCCTTTGCGCTGCTGCAGGGAAACGCTCGGAGCACAGACTTGGCGGGAAGGCCTGCAAGGCACCCAAGTCCAAGAACAGGAGGTCAAGAGCTGTCGGAGAACCTGCGCCTCTCCCACAGTCCGACTCCCGACCCAGGGAAGGAGGAGCCGAGGAAATGGAATGTCATTAATGGCACAGTTCCGTTTCCTCCAGGCGAACATTAACCACGCCGCCAGAGCTCAGGATCTATTGCTCCAGAGCATGGCGGAGTGGTTGATCAACGTGGCCGTGGTCGCCGAGCCGTATTTTGTCCCTCCCCGTGATAACTGGGCAGGGGACCTGGACGGCTTGGTGGCCATCATTGGCGGGACTCTTGACAGTCCGTCCCGAGGACACGGTTGGGTGGCTGCCCTCATGGACGGCATAGTCACAATTGGGGCGTATTTCTCCCCCAACAAGAGTCTTGCTGACTTTGAGGAGTTCCTTGTCGAGCTAGGTGCCGTCGTGAGCCGGTTCCATCCTCGCCCGGTGCTGTTGCTCGGGGATCTCAATGCCAAGTCTGCGGCATGGGGATCCCCGATCACCGATCCCAGGGGTGAGGTGTTGGAGGAGTGGGCGGTCGAGACCGGCCTGACCGTCCTGAATCGGGGCTCGGTGTACACGTGCGTGCGGCAGCGGGGCGGGTCCATAGTGGACGTGTCGTTCACAAGCTCCGCTGTTGCGAGCCGTGTGCGCGACTGGCGAGTTGCCGTAGAGGTGGAGACGTTGTCGGACCATCGATATATTCGATTTGACGTCTCCACCCAGACTGTGGGCGGCGGTCGCCCGTCGGCCCCGCAAATGGATGGTCCTCGCTGGTCGTACAAGCGTATCGACAGGGAGCTTCTCGAGGAGGCCGCAATACTCCAGTCCGGGAGTCGACGACGAACGAACCCGTCGACGTCGAAGCGGAGGCGCAGTGGTTTCGCGGGGCGATGATGCAAATTTGTGATGCGTCTATGCCCCGCGTCACCCAACCCACAAGGCGCCAGCTGTACTGGTGGTCCGCCGTCATCGCGCAGTTGCGCGTGACGTGCGTGGATTTGAGACGCCAGTACACCCGATACCGGAGGAGACGTCGTCGGGTTCCGGAGGAAGAGGCCGCGCTGTATGAGGTGTACCGCGCGGCCAAGGAGGCTCTGTGGCTGGCCGTCGGCGAGGCTAGGACTCGAGCCAGGGAGGAGATGTTGTCGACACTTGACGTGAATCCGTGGGGGCGCCCTTATCGTGCGGTCCGAGGGAAACTTCGTGCCTGGGCGCCTCCCCTCACTGAGAGTCTGCAGCCTCAGCTGCTGGAGGAAGTGGTCGCAACGCTCTTCCCTGCTAGAGAAGAGCATGTACCGCCGCCGATGGCTTTGCCCACAGCCACTGAGCCAACGGACGAGGAGGACGTCAGCGTCCCAGAGGTGACACAAGCAGAGATGAGGGCGGCAATAACGCGGCTTCGGGCCAAAACCGTTGCCCCGGGACCCGACGGAGTTCCTAGCGTCGCGCTTGCCCTCGCTCTGAAAGAGCTAGAGCCCCAGCTGAGAGGACTCTACTCAGCGTGTCTTGAGCGGGGCCAATTCCCTAGTGAGTGGAAAAAGGGTCGTCTGGTCCTGCTCAAGAAGGCGGGGCGCCCAGCGGACTCGCCATCCGCATACCGGCCCATAGTGCTGCTGGACGAGGTGGGTAAGCTTTTCGAACGGATTATTGCTGCCCGCCTCGCCGGCCACTTGTACAGAGAGGGGCCGGATCTGGACGATAGCCAGTTTGGCTTTCGGCATGGGCGCTCCACTGTGGACGCCATAATGCGGGTAAGAGTCCTGGCGGAGGAAGCGGTGTCCCGGGGCGGGGTGATGTTGGCGGTGTCCTTGGACATCTCCAACGCTTTCAACACCCTGCCCTGGAGCTGCATTCGGGAGGCGCTGTGTTATCACAGGGTGCCCCCGTACCTCCGCCGCATCGTTGGGGCTTATTTGGCGGAAAGGTGTGTCACCTACAGGGGACGCGACGGTGGAGGCTGGCGCAACATGTCGTGCGGTGTTCCACAGGGTTCGGTCGTTGGCCCACCCCTGTGGAACATCGGGTACGACTGGGTACTGAGAGGCGAGCTCCAACCGGGGGTAACCCTGGTGTGTTACGCGGATGACACACTGGTCACGGCCCGGGGGAGTTCGTACACGGAGGCAGCGTTGCTGGCGACCTCAGCGGTCTCACAGGTTGTGAGCCGCATACGGCGCCTGGGCCTGGAGGTGGCCCTCAACAAATCGGAGGCCGTGGTCTTTCACGGCCCCCGGCGGGCGCCGCCGCTGGGATCACATATTGTGGTTGGGGGGACTCCAATCGCTGTCGAGTCCACCATGAAGTATCTGGGATTGGTGCTCGACAGCCGTTGGAGCTTCGGCCCCCACTTCCAGCGGCTGGCGCCCAAGTTGATGGGTGCAGCGGGCGCGCTCGCAACGCTGCTTCCCAATCTGGGGGGCCCGAGCACCGCCTGTAGGAGATTGTACCTGGGGGTCTTGCGATCCATGGCCCTGTACGGGGCCCCAGTGTGGGCGTCTGACCTGACGGCCGGCAGCATCGCGATCCTGCGAAAGCCGCAGAGGGCGATGGCCGTCAGGTCTGTCAGGGGGTATCGCACGGTCTCCTACGAGGCGGCTTGTGCACTGGCCGGGTCGCCACCTTGGGACCTAGAGGCGAGAGTCCTCGCGTCACTGTACCGGTGGCGCGAGGAGGTGCGGACGCGGGGAGGTGGACCGATGCAGCGAGAGATCGATCTGCGTCGGTCTCAGCTCCGCGAGGTCATGGTGGCGGAGTGGCGGGAGAGGCTTTCGCGCCCTACCGCCGGCCTCGCTACCATCGAGGCGATCCGACCGGTGCTCGAGGAATGGCTCGAGAGAAGGCATGGCTCCCTGTCGTTTCGGGCGACGCAGGTGTTCTCGGGGCACGGTTGCTTCGGGAAGTACCTGTGTCGCATAAACAGGGAGCCGGACGCCCGGTGTCATCACTGCGTCCATCGTCTGGAGGACACGGCGCGGCATACGCTGGCAGAGTGTGCCGCATGGGAGGAGCCGCGCCGTGCCCTCGTGACAGAAGTGGGAGCCGACCTGTCGCTGCCGGCCGTCGCTCGCGCGATGGTCGGGAGCGCAGAGTCGTGGGATGCGGTGATCTCCTTCTGTGAAACGGTCATCTCACAGAAGGAGGCTGCGGAGAGGTTGAGGGAGGTTGAGACCGCTCTCCCGACCCGCAGCAGACGCACCGGGCGTCGGCGGAGGGCAGACAACGCCCTCTTCCGGCCCCCCTAAACGGGTTCAGAGGGACGGCAGACTTGGGGACGTCCGCTGCCCCACCGAATAACTGGACCCGAGGCGGTGGCGCGTAGTGTTCCGCGCGCGCCCCTATTGGCGTTGCGGGGGGAGTACACCTCGCTCCCCCCGCAGACATGAGGTGGCCCGCAGAGGCGGGCCAGCACTAGCCGGGGATCGTGGAAGGCGCACTAGTTCCCATGATCTCCGGTGCAAGTGTGGGAATGGAACACCGAGGTGGTTTTTAGTCGGTTAAAGTCCGACAGACCCCTCTGCCCGCCCCAGGGCAGAGGACATCCGTGTGGATTTTCCACCCCGGCAAAAAAAAAAAAAAAAAAAAGGTTAGGTTAGGTTAGGTTAGGTTAGGTTAGGTTAGGTTAGGTTAGGTTAGGTTAGGTTGGGGGACCCCCCCACAGAGCTTACGTCCACGTCGTGTCCCCTGGAAACAGCCCAGTTCTGACCACCGTAACGGAGTGGCAGACTGGGTTGGCTAAAGTGCTCTGTGCTCTCGTAGCTTATTTTATCTTGACTTGTTGTCTACGAACCTGCGGAGGCAATGCCGAATCCTACGCGGGACGCCTGCGGGCGATTTTTAAAACCAAAAGGCCCTTCTCAGGGCCAACCAAACGGCCCTTCTCAGGGCCAACCAAAAGGCCCTTCTCAGGGCCAACCCAAAGGCCCTTCTCAGGGCCAACCAAAAGGCCCTTCTCAGGGCCAACCAAACGGCCCTTCTCAGGGCCAACCAAAAGGCCCTTCTCAGGGCCAACCGAAAGGCCCTTCTCAGGGCCACCCCGACGCTCCAGCATCAGAGTCTAGCCGCGCGCCGTCTGCGGCTAGCTACTTCGGTGGGGCAGAGTCGTCTGACAGCGACTCGGTTGTTGGAGTGTCGGATGCGAGCGGCTCTCGATCGCGGAAGCGGGTCTTCCTGAGCTGTGGGTCCGAGAGCTCCTCGGCTTCGGGGTCCAAACCGTTGTCGAAGGCTAAAAAGCCGACGACAACGCCCGCGGATACCCACGTCGTTGGGCTCGCGGACGCCCAGCGCCAGGTGGACCTGGCCCGGAAGGCGCAGCTCCAGCAAGAGCTGGAGGAGCGGGTTGCCGCCAAGGAGAAGCGTGCGCACGTCGCCCGGGCCAAGTCCGGATACGGTGCGTCACGCGTTCTGTACGCGGACCAGTCTCTGGTAGAGCTGCAGAGGATGGCGGAGGAGGACGAGGAGGGGATCATAGAGGTCGCCTCTAAGTCCTCCAACCTGAAGGGCACTTTTCAAAAGGCCCTAAAGTGCAGGGCCGCGAGCCTGCGTGGTGTCGTCGCTGAGTTGGTGAAGCGGACGACCACCGACGAGACGCGGCAACTGCAGGCAAGAATAGATTGTCTGCAGTCGGAGGTCAGCCAGCTTCACCAGAAGCTCGCTGAAGCCACGGCCCGGCCACAACAGGCCAATGCGAGCCCTGTGGCAGAGGGCCCTGCCTCGGCCCGGCCACCACGGGCCAAGGCGAGCCCTGCAGCAGAGGGCCCTGCCTCCACTGCCAACCTTGAGGATATCATCCGCAAGGTTGTTATGGAGGAGAGGGCCTTCACGAGAGCCTGCTTTACGGCCATAGAGGACCGGCTCCTGCCGGAGAAGCGCCTCCGACCGCCACTTGCGGCGGATAAGAGGCAGTCTGAGCCGGAGCCGTGCTCGTCCAAGGCGGAAGATGCCCTTCTCCCTTCGACCACCCCGTCCAATGACTGGACGAAAGTGGCCCGTAAGGGGAAGGGGAAGGGCAAAAAGTCGGCGACGGCCGTCCCTGCCGCCCCCGCCACCGCCGCTCCCAGCCAGTCACAGGCGACCGGCGAGGGCAAGGGTGGAGGCAGGGGAAAGGGGACAGTGAAGGGCAAGGGGCAGCTGGTCCCCCCGAAAACCGCAGCCGTCGTGGTGACGCTCACCGCGGAGGCTGCGGGGCGAGGGGAGACCTACGCCTCCATTTTGGTGCGGGCCCGTACGAATGCCGATCCCACCCAACTGGGGATCGGCAGTGTGTCCTGCCGGCGGACCCAAGCCGGGGCTCGAATATTCGAGTTCCCGGGGGCCGAAGGGGGTGCCCGCGCGGACCTCTTTGCAGCCAAGCTGCAAGAGGTCATCGCGGACTCCGCCAAGGTGGCCCGGCCGGTGAAGTCGGCGGCCATAGAAGTGACGGAGCTAGATGACTCCGTCACCAAGGAGGAGGTGGTGGCGGCGGTCGCAGCGGTAGGGGGCTGTGGCGCCGCGGCGGTCCAAGGCCGGGACATAAGGCCCGGCCGCGGTGGTATGGGCACCATCCGCCTCGAGTGCCCAATCGCCGCTGCCAAAGCCGTCCTTGCGAAAGGACGGCTTCAAGTCGGTTTCAGCTCGGGCGCAGTCCGGGCACTCGAGGACCAGCCTTTGCGGTGTTTTCGGTGCTTCGGCATCGGCCACACCAGGCCTCTGTGTCCGTCTAAGGTAGACAGGACGGACACATGCTACCGCTGCGGCAAGGACGGCCACAAAGCCGCCTCCTGCAAGGCCGCCACGCCGCACTGTGCGGTGTGTGCCGCCAGTGGCCGCCAATCGGGCCACGTAATGAAGGGGAGGAAGTGTATTCCTCCCCCTAAGCGTGGCAAAGCGCAGGCGCCGACCGGGCCTGCGCCTGCTGCTGCCGCTAACACCGCCGTTCCTGCGGCGGCTGCGGAGGAGGGTGCGATGTCCGACTGATGGACACAGTCGAACATCGCATCCTTCAGGCGAACACCAACCACTGCAGGACAGCCCAGGATCTGCTGATGCAGACCATGGCTGAGTGGTTGGTGGACTTGGCGGTGGTCGCCGAACCCTACTCGGTCCCTGGCCGTTGGCTGGGCGACCGGGACGGCTTGGTGGCGTTGGTGGCGCGGTCTTCCACAGACTCCCCTCCCCTCTCGCTCTTAGAGAGGGGACCGGGATACGTGGCCGCCGCGTGGGGTGAGATAGTGATGGTGGGGGTGTATTTCTCCCCAAACCGCCCTCTCTCGGACTTTGAGGATTTCCTCGAAGTCCTCACTGCTGTCGTAGGGAGGGCGGCGCCACGCCAGGTCGTGGTGTTGGGCGACCTAAACGCCAAGTCGGTGGCCTGGGGCAACCCGGCCGCCGGTTGCAACGTCCGGGGACGCGCCGTCCAGTTTTGGGCGGCCTCGTGCGGTGTGTCCCTCCTCAACAGGGCGGCGGTCCACACGTGTGTGCGACAACAGGGCGGGTCGGTGGTGGACGTGTCGTTTGCCACCCCCGCGCTGGCCGCCCGCGTCGTGAACTGGCGGGTGGAGCTGGTGGAGACCTTGTCGGACCACCGTTACGTGCGGTTCGACATCTCCACCCAGCAGGGGAGGGGGACGGCCCGCGCTGGGCAATCTCCCTTCCCGCGGTGGGCACTCACCCGCCTGGACCGGGAGGCAGCCAAGGACGCCGCTTTTCTCCAGGACTGGCTGTCACCTCCCCTTGTCGAGGAGGTCCCGGACGTTGACGCCGCAGCGGTCCGGCTCAGGGGGTCCTTGACCGAGGTGTGCAACTCCAGCATGCCTCGGTCTCGCCGTCCGCCTCCCCGTCGTGCCGTCTACTGGTGGACGGAGGAGCTGGCGAGACTACGGGCCACCTGCGTGGCAGCCAGAAGGGCCTACACGCGGAGCCGACGGCGCAGTGCCCAAAACCGAGTCCGGGCAGAAGAGGACCGCCTGCACGCCTCTTACCGAGAGGCTACGGCGGCCCTCAAGTCTGCAATGGGCGCTGCGCAAGACTCGGCGAGGGCCGAGATGCTGGAGGGTCTCGACAGGGATCCCTATGGGAGACCATATAAGGCGGCGCGGAACCAGCTCCGCCCCTACGGTCCCCCACTGTCGGAGACCCTCGAGCCAGCATTGTTGGATGGGGTGGTCCGGTCCCTGTTTCCGCGCAGGACTGACTTCGCCCCACCAACGATGGATCCCCCGCAAGGGGCGGCTCCACCGGAGGCGGAGGTCCCCCCGGTGACGGCGGCGGAATTCGGCGCGGGGGTTCTGAGCCTCCGCGCAAAGAAGACCGCCCCCGGACCGGACGGCGTCCCCGCACGGGTGGTGGCAATCGCCGCCTCCCAAATGGAGGACAGGTTTCGGGACCTCTTCAGTGCGTGTTTTACGGCTGGGAGGTTCCCGAAACTGTGGAAGGAGGGGCAGCTATGCCTCCTCCGAAAAGAAGGACGCCCGGTGGACTCCCCCTCGGCATACCGGCCCATCGTTCTGCTCGATGAGGTCGGTAAATTGTTCGAGGGGATCGTCGCCGGGAGGCTGGACAGCCATTTGCGGGGGGTAGGGCCGGATCTGTCGGACGCCCAATACGGTTTCCGTCGTGGGCGTTCGACGATCGACGCGCTGGCCCTACTGAAGGGCCAGGTGAAGGAGGCGGTGGATGCGGGGGACGGAGTGCTGGCGGTGTCATTCGACATTGCCAACGCCTTTAACTCCGTCCCCCACTCGACGATTTTGGAGGCGCTCCGGTATCACGGAGTGCCTCAATATCTGCGGGATCTCCTGGCCAGCTACTTGGAGGACCGAGAGGTCCTCTTCGTAGACAAAACGGCCACCGTGAGGCGCTACGGGGCAGAGTCCGGTGTTCCACAGGGGTCGGTGCTTGGCCCCCCCTTGTGGAACATCGGGTTCAACTGGCTCTTGCGGGGAGCCCTCCTCCCGGGCACGAGTGTCATCTGCTACGCGGACGACACTCTCCTCACTGCCCGGGGGAGGAACTTCGGGGATGCGGCCTGTCTGGCCTCGGCTGGCGGATCCTTGGTGGCAGAGAGGATCCGCTGCCTGGGATTGAAGATGGCGCTGCACAAGACGGAGGCCGTGTACTTTCGCGGTCCCCGGCAGCGCTGCCCTCCCGACGCCCACATCGTCGTGGAGGGCGTCCGTATAGGGGTCCAGCCCCAGATGAAATATCTGGGGCTGGTGCTGGACGACAGGTGGCGCTTCGGCCCGCACTTCAGCGGGCTGTCGACGCGCCTGTTGAAGGCCGCGGACGCCCTCTCGTGGCTCCTCCCAAACCTGGGGGGGCCCAAGGCGAAATGCCGGCGCCTCTATGCCAGCATCTTGCGGAGCATGGCCCTTTACGGGGCGCCCATCTGGGCGGACTCCCTCCATAGAAGGGAGAATGCGACCGCCATCCGCAGGCCCCAGCGGGCCATTGCACAGCGGGTGGCGAGGGCTTACCGCTCGGTGGGCTTTTCGGCGGCGTGCGCTCTGGCCGGCACCCCTCCTTGGGAGTTGGAGGCATGGGTGCTCGCCAGAGTGTACGAGTGGACGGCGCACCGGAAGGCGCTCGGGGAGCGCCCCGTCGCCGAAGAGCGGGAGGCCGTGCGGCAGGAGGCGAAGGACGCCATCGTCCTCCATTGGACGGAGGACCTCGCCAACGCCGCCTTTGGCCGCCGGACGTTGGACGCGCTTGGTCCGGTCCTGAAGGGCTGGCTCGAGCGGTCCCACGGTTTCCTCTCTTTCCGTCTGGTGCAGGTGTTGTCCGGGCACGGCTGCTTCGGATCGCACCTGCACCGGATCGGGAGGGAGGAGACCCCGGCGTGCCACGACTGCGGCGCAGCAGAGGACACGGCGCAGCACACCCTTGAGGTGTGCCCGGCATGGTCCGAGCTGCGCCGTGGTCTGACCGCGGTGGTCGGACCGGACCTCTCGCTTCCCGGCGTGGTCGACGCCATGCTGGGGAGCGAGGAGGCCTGGTCAGCGGTAGCCTCCTTTTGCGAGGACGTACTCTCGCAAAAGGAGGAGGCGGAGCGCGCACGGGAGGACGATCCTCTCGCTGCGCCGCTCCGCCTCCTCCTCATGGTGACGGGCGGGCGACAGGCGCGGGGGTGCCTTCGCCCGCATTGCAGCCGTCACCTTCGTCGGTCATTCCCGACGCCCCCACACCCGTGAGGGTGTGAGGGGTCTGCCTTGCAATCGTCGGCGGAGGACTGGAAGTGAAGGCTGTGCCGGTTTCCCAGTCCCCCGCCACTTGGACGAAGCGGGAATGCGCTGGGTCGTTTTAGTGGGTATACCGGGTCCGCCCGGGGAGTCCCACATACCCCTCCCGTCCCCCGATAGGAGGGTATGCGTAATGCATTTTTTTCCCAGCGTCAAAAAAAAAAAAAAAAAAAAAAAAAAAAAAAAAAAAAAAAGGTTAGGTTAGGTTAGGTTAGGTTAGGTTAGGTTAGGTTAGGTTAGGTTAGGTTAGGTTAGGTTAGGTTAGGTTAGGTTAGGTTAGGTTAGGTTAGGTTAGGTTAGGTTAGGTTAGGTTAGGTTAGGTTAGGTTAGGTTAGGTTAGGTTAGGTTAGGTTAGGTTAGGTTAGGTTAGGTTAGGTTAGGTTAGGTTAGGTTAGGTTAGGTTTTTTTTTTTTTTTTTTTTTTTTTTTTTTTTTTTTTGGCAGGAGGGGAAATCCGGTCGGACACTCAAGCTGCCTCACAGACGAGCCAGTCTGAGTAGTGCTGGGCTCCAACCAGCTAAAACCACCTCCTGCCTTACAGTCATGTCCACAGACATAAGCGTCCGTGCCCTTGTTTAAATAGATTTTTCTTTGAGACTCTGAGCTCCACGTACAAGTGGTGACTCCGGAGTACAACTTACTTCTACTTAAAACCAATTACTTACTACTGATGAGTCCATCACACAATTTTTTTTTTTTTTTTTTTTTTTTTTTTTTTTTTTTATTAATTTTTTTTTTTTTTTTTTTTGTTTTTTAATTAATTTTAATATTATCGTCAATCATCATATTTTTTTTTTTTATTCAATTTACACAATAGATGTTAAATTATACTTATGTACTAGGGTTTACATGCAACAATAAGTTTGACGCACACCTGGCAACCGGAACCTGACCGGACTCTACTGACAGCGTTCGTTCACGAAGGCTGACGCCTGCATTGGCACCGCCCTACTCAACCATATTTGAGGGAATTGAACGATCCAACACACACGCCACCATCAGCGGGTCGTTTAAGTGAGTATGACAAGGTTCATGTTGCCAGCTGTGCCTCACCACATTTACAGACTTTTCTTAATAATATAATTATGTTAGTTACCAACTTCTAAATTACGCAAGGTAGGGATGGTCTTTGGGTTTCTCGTCAGCTGCAGGTTTCCCACCGTGGAACGGCTGCTGCAGCTGGCTTTCCAAGGTCAAATATTGTCTCTGAGTCAGAAAAGGGGTGTCCACCCTGTGTCAAAAGCATAGTCGGTTATTGCCTTTGGAGTCGTATTAGCGCTTCGACGACCTTCATGTCCCGATGTCGCATAGCCTTCATCATGTTGGTGTTGATGATATCGTTTGTTGAGGCTTCCTGTGCTCGTCTCACAAATCGTCCAATAGCATCGTCTGCGTTGTCGGCGTAGTACACACAGCTGGCTGTGTGTCTTGATACGGCCACTACCGCATGGGGGACGCTGCTGTGGATGACGATGTTTTTGGACTTGGTCTTCAGGATGAAGACTGTCTCGCATGTTAGTCCCTGAGCTTCGTGGATGGTCAGAACGCTTGATCCCGTACCCACACCATATCCTTGGTTAATGAGGGACTTTTTCTCCTCCTGCGTGTGGACCAGGAACAGTGTGTTGGAGAGGGTGCTTTGTATATCGGCGCCTGTAAACCTTTTTAGCTGCAGGGAGTGGACTTGGTTCTTCGACGAGTAAATGCCAGGATAGACTTCTGCTAGTGCGTACGCGACATCCATCGGGTTTCGATGCGTACAGGACAACTCTTGGCTGATGGTCGCCACAGAGTTCGGACGGGCGTACGTAAGGGGAAATAGGTTTTCCCTGTCCAGATAGGGTAGTTGGTTAATATCGCCGATAAGGACAACTTCGGTTGCTCCCGACAATCGAACAGCCATCACTATGGCCCCAAAGTGGTTCATAAGAGCTTCGTCCACTACAATGCGCCTGCATTTGTGTGGCCCTTTGAACCCGTTCGATAATATTGAGGCCAGTGTGCGCACCTTGGTTCTGTTGTCTTCACCGATTTGGTGCGCCAGCTTTTGCCGCAGATCTTTCGCGGCCTCAGTTGTGGTAGTGACTATAACGTCGTGATCCTTATCGAAGTTATTTACCACCCAGGTCGTCTTGCCACATCCTGGAACGCCGTTTACCCACTTTATTTTCGGTAGTGACCAACCTCCGCTTTGACTTATGCTCCTCGAGATTGCTTCCGCCTGTTCGAGGATCTTGTCGTCCAGCATAATTTTAGTACATCGGGCCACCACCACTATTGGGTCACTTTCGGGTGTCACGAAGGTTATGTGGCCAGTCTGTGACGTTGCTGACTCATCTAACGGCACGAAGCCGTGTGTGGCGTTGTACGCAGCCATGTATGTGCCGGTCATTTCTCCTTTGATGACTAGGGAGGTGACGTTGTTGTATATGGCTGCTTCGGCCTCTTCGAGTCTCACTTTAAGCAGACCTTCAATCTCCAGCTGGTATGACTGCATTATTTTCTGGCAAGTCATGAGACTGACTGCTTTTGTTGCTTTAGTAATGGCTTGAAACTCGAGAAAGGCGTTCGCTATGTGGTCTGCAGGCTCCGTTGCCGTCTTGAGTTTCGGCGGGCTGACTTCTCCTTTGTCGGCCCTAGTTGGAGCTAGTCGCTGCTCTTTAGGAGGTTTCGGGGTAACCCTTGTGAACTCCCGTAATGCGGCCGCCTGGCTGTTTTGATGGGGGTTTCCTGGCTTCGCGCTGTTGACACCTAGTAGCCTACTGAGGAGGTTGGAGATGTTTTTTATTTGACTCACGGACTTGGCCTTTTCTCTTGAACTGTCACTTTTCTGGTCTGAAGCGGCTTTTTCCGCAGCAAGCTTCTGCTGTAGTCGCTCTGAGCCGCAAGGCGTTGTTGGGGCCGACTTGGAAGACTCCTGGTGGTCGGTCGCGGTCTTATCGGCATCGTTACGAGGTGTTTTTAGGAAGCTTAAGTCTTCCCCTCTGTCCTCGTACACTACCACCTCATGGTCTTGTGAGGCTTTGATGCATCCGTACCGATCGGCCACTCTCCCCCTATCGTAGCCAATAGCCATTGCGTCCACGCTGATTATTCTAGGGCATCCGCTCGCGTACCGGCCGGCCTCTCCGATTTCGGTGAGCAGGGAGCATGCTTGTGCAAACGGAGTTTCCTCACGCCACTCGAATAGTGCGATCGTCTTGTTTTGTGATCGCACTACACGGTATCGGTGTTTGGCAACTTCCGCTTTGGGCAACGCGTTGAACTTCGTGCGTTTCATGCTCGCTTTTGAGGTGCTTCCGTTGATCAGCGCTGCTAGGCCCGGCGAAATGGCGACGCTGTTTCCCCTTTCCACGCGGCAGAAGCTTATTCCGAGTCTCTCGGCGTTCTTGTTCATAAAGAGAGCCACACCACGGATTCTGACGCCAGGTTGCCCACTCTCCCCGCATGTAAGTAACTGGCGTAAAGCCAAGGTGCGAGGGCTCGGCTGGGAAATGCTGAGGCTGGGCGTGCCCGTGGTTGCGGCTGGGCTCACGGTGTGATGTGTTCGTATGGCAGTGGGTGAGGGTGGGGGTGTAGGGTTATGTGCGGGTGTGTGTGTAGGGTTGTGTGCGGGTGTGGGTGTAGGATTGTGTGTGTGTGGGGTGAACTGTGTTGATCCATTGGCCTTTGCTACGACTTGCACGATCCTGCTCGCGAATTCCAAGAATGGTGTTCTGGTGGCCTTGTTATCCATGATGGAATGGAGTGTGGACTGAATAACTGAAATCTGGATTTCAGTTTCTAGGTCCATTCGCTCACGACCAAATCTTGGGCACTCAGTAAGCACGTGCCATACTGTCTCTTCACAATTGGGATCGCAGACGCATGAGGGACTGTCTTTAAGGTGGAAGCGATGGAGATAGGCCCCGAATCCTCCGTGACCGGTCAAAATTTGGACATGGGTAGGTGACAGTGCCATACCTTTAAGGATCTGGGAGGAACTTCGGGGATGCGGCCTGTCTGGCCTCGGCTGGCGGATCCTTGGTGGCAGAGAGGATCCGCCGCCTGGGATTGAGGGTGGCGCTGCACAAGACGGAGGCCGTGTACTTTCGCGGTCCCCGGCAGCGCTGCCCTCCCGACGCCCACATCGTCGTGGAGGGCGTCCGTATAGGGGTCCAGCCCCAGATGAAATATCTGGGGCTGGTGCTGGACGACAGGTGGCGCTTCGGCCCGCACTTCAGCGGACTGTCGACGCGCCTGTTGAAGGCCGCGGACGCCCTCTCGTGGCTCCTCCCAAACCTGGGTGGGCCCAAGGCGAAATGCCGGCGCCTCTATGCCAGCATCTTGCGGAGCATGGCCCTTTACGGGGCGCCCATCTGGGCGGACTCCCTCCATAGAAGGGAGAATGCGACCGCCATCCGCAGGCCCCAGCGGGCCATTGCACAGCGGGTGGCGAGGGCTTACCACTCGGTGGGCTTTTCGGCGGCGTGCGCTCTGGCCGGCACCCCTCCTTGGGAGTTGGAGGCATGGGTGCTCGCCAGAGTGTACGAGTGGACGGCGCACCGGAAGGCGCTCGGGGAGCGCCCCGTCGCCGAAGAGCGGGAGGCCGTGCGGCAGGAGGCGAAGGACGCCATCGTCCTCCATTGGACGGAGGACCTCGCCAACGCCGCCTTTGGCCGCCGGACGTTGGACGCGCTTGGTCCGGTCCTGAAGGGCTGGCTCGAGCGGTCCCACGGTTTCCTCTCTTTCCGTCTGGTGCAGGTGTTGTCCGGGCACGGCTGCTTCGGATCGCACCTGCACCGGATCGGGAGGGAGGAGACCCCGGCGTGCCACGACTGCGGCGCAGCAGAGGACACGGCGCAGCACACCCTTGAGGTGTGCCCGGCATGGTCCGAGCTGCGCCGTGGTCTGACCGCGGTGGTCGGACCGGACCTCTCGCTTCCCGGCGTGGTCGACGCCATGCTGGGGAGCGAGGAGGCCTGGTCAGCGGTAGCCTCCTTTTGCGAGGACGTACTCTCGCAAAAGGAGGAGGCGGAGCGCGCACGGGAGGACGATCCTCTCGCTGCGCCGCTCCGCAGACGAAGAAGGGGGAGAAGGCGTCGAGCCCTCCCTCCTCATGGTGACGGGCGGGCGACAGGCGCGGGGGTGCCTTCGCCCGCATTGCAGCCGTCACCTTCGTCGGTCATTCCCGACGCCCCCACACCCGTGAGGGTGTGAGGGTCTGCCTTGCAATCGTCGGCGGAGGACTGGAAGTGAAGGCTGTGCCGGTTTCCCAGTCCCCCGCCACTTGGACGAAGCGGGAATGCGCTGGGTCGTTTTAGTGGGTATACCGGGTCCGCCCGGGGAGTCCCACATACCCCTCCCGTCCCCCGATGGGAGGGTATGCGTAATGCATTTTTTCCCAGCGTAAAAAAAAAAAAAAAAAAAAAAAAGGTTAGGTTAGGTTAGGTTAGGTTAGGTTAGGTTAGGTTAGGTTAGGTTAGGTTAGGTTAGGTTAGGTTAGGTTAGGTTAGGTTAGGTTAGGTTAGGTTAGGTTAGGTTAGGTTAGGTTAGGTTAGGTTAGGTTAGGTTAGGTTAGGTTAGGTTAGGTTAGGTTAGGTTAGGTTAGGTTAGGTTAGGTTAGGTTAGGTTAGGTTAGGTTAGGTTAGGTTAGGTTAGGTTAGGTTAGGTTAGGTTAGGTTAGGTTAGGTTAGGTTAGGTTAGGTTAGGTTAGGTTAGGTTAGGTTAGGTTAGGTTAGGTTAGGTTAGGTTAGGTTAGGTTAGGTTAGGTTAGGTTAGGTTAGGTTAGGTTAGGTTAGGTTAGGTTAGGTTAGGTTAGGTTAGGTTAGGTTAGGTTAGGTTAGGTTAGGTTAGGTTAGGTTAGGTTAGGTTAGGTTAGGTTAGGTTAGGTTAGGTTAGGTTAGGTTAGGTTAGGTTAGGTTAGGTTAGGTTAGGTTAGGTTAGGTTAGGTTAGGTTAGGTTAGGTTAGGTTAGGTTAGGTTAGGTTAGGTTAGGTTAGGTTAGGTTAGGTTAGGTTAGGTTAGGTTAGGTTAGGTTAGGTTAGGTTAGGTTAGGTTAGGTTAGGTTAGGTTAGGTTAGGTTAGGTTAGGTTAGGTTAGGTTAGGTTAGGTTAGGTTAGGTTAGGTTAGGTTAGGTTAGGTTAGGTTAGGTTAGGTTAGGTTAGGTTAGGTTAGGTTAGGTTAGGTTAGGTTAGGTTAGGTTAGGTTAGGTTAGGTTAGGTTAGGTTAGGTTAGGTTAGGTTAGGTTAGGTTAGGTTAGGTTAGGTTAGGTTAGGTTAGGTTAGGTTAGGTTAGGTTAGGTTAGGTTAGGTTAGGTTAGGTTAGGTTAGGTTAGGTTAGGTTAGGTTAGGTTAGGTTAGGTTAGGTTAGGTTAGGTTAGGTTAGGTTAGGTTAGGTTAGGTTAGGTTAGGTTAGGTTAGGTTAGGTTAGGTTAGGTTAGGTTAGGTTAGGTTAGGTTAGGTTAGGTTAGGTTAGGTTAGGTTAGGTTAGGTTAGGTTAGGTTAGGTTAGGTTAGGTTAGGTTAGGTTAGGTTAGGTTAGGTTAGGTTAGGTTAGGTTAGGTTAGGTTAGGTTAGGTTAGGTTAGGTTAGGTTAGGTTAGGTTAGGTTAGGTTAGGTTAGGTTAGGTTAGGTTAGGTTAGGTTAGGTTAGGTTAGGTTAGGTTAGGTTAGGTTAGGTTAGGTTAGGTTAGGTTAGGTTAGGTTAGGTTAGGTTAGGTTAGGTTAGGTTAGGTTAGGTTAGGTTAGGTTAGGTTAGGTTAGGTTAGGTTAGGTTAGGTTAGGTTAGGTTAGGTTAGGTTAGGTTAGGTTAGGTTAGGTTAGGTTAGGTTAGGTTAGGTTAGGTTAGGTTAGGTTAGGTTAGGTTAGGTTAGGTTAGGTTAGGTTAGGTTAGGTTAGGTTAGGTTAGGTTAGGTTAGGTTAGGTTAGGTTAGGTTAGGTTAGGTTAGGTTAGGTTAGGTTAGGTTAGGTTAGGTTAGGTTAGGTTAGGTTAGGTTAGGTTAGGTTAGGTTAGGTTAGGTTAGGTTAGGTTAGGTTAGGTTAGGTTAGGTTAGGTTAGGTTAGGTTAGGTTAGGTTAGGTTAGGTTAGGTTAGGTTAGGTTAGGTTAGGTTAGGTTAGGTTAGGTTAGGTTAGGTTAGGTTAGGTTAGGTTAGGTTAGGTTAGGTTAGGTTAGGTTAGGTTAGGTTAGGTTAGGTTAGGTTAGGTTAGGTTAGGTTAGGTTAGGTTAGGTTAGGTTAGGTTAGGTTAGGTTAGGTTAGGTTAGGTTAGGTTAGGTTAGGTTAGGTTAGGTTAGGTTAGGTTAGGTTAGGTTAGGTTAGGTTAGGTTAGGTTAGGTTAGGTTAGGTTAGGTTAGGTTAGGTTAGGTTAGGTTAGGTTAGGTTAGGTTAGGTTAGGTTAGGTTAGGTTAGGTTAGGTTAGGTTAGGTTAGGTTAGGTTAGGTTAGGTTAGGTTAGGTTAGGTTAGGTTAGGTTAGGTTAGGTTAGGTTAGGTTAGGTTAGGTTAGGTTAGGTTAGGTTAGGTTAGGTTAGGTTAGGTTAGGTTAGGTTAGGTTAGGTTAGGTTAGGTTAGGTTAGGTTAGGTTAGGTTAGGTTAGGTTAGGTTAGGTTAGGTTAGGTTAGGTTAGGTTAGGTTAGGTTAGGTTAGGTTAGGTTAGGTTAGGTTAGGTTAGGTTAGGTTAGGTTAGGTTAGGTTAGGTTAGGTTAGGTTAGGTTAGGTTAGGTTAGGTTAGGTTAGGTTAGGTTAGGTTAGGTTAGGTTAGGTTAGGTTAGGTTAGGTTAGGTTAGGTTAGGTTAGGTTAGGTTAGGTTAGGTTAGGTTAGGTTAGGTTAGGTTAGGTTAGGTTAGGTTAGGTTAGGTTAGGTTAGGTTAGGTTAGGTTAGGTTAGGTTAGGTTAGGTTAGGTTAGGTTAGGTTAGGTTAGGTTAGGTTAGGTTAGGTTAGGTTAGGTTAGGTTAGGTTAGGTTAGGTTAGGTTAGGTTAGGTTAGGTTAGGTTAGGTTAGGTTAGGTTAGGTTAGGTTAGGTTAGGTTAGGTTAGGTTAGGTTAGGTTAGGTTAGGTTAGGTTAGGTTAGGTTAGGTTAGGTTAGGTTAGGTTAGGTTAGGTTAGGTTAGGTTAGGTTAGGTTAGGTTAGGTTAGGTTAGGTTAGGTTAGGTTAGGTTAGGTTAGGTTAGGTTAGGTTAGGTTAGGTTAGGTTAGGTTAGGTTAGGTTAGGTTAGGTTAGGTTAGGTTAGGTTAGGTTAGGTTAGGTTAGGTTAGGTTAGGTTAGGTTAGGTTAGGTTAGGTTAGGTTAGGTTAGGTTAGGTTAGGTTAGGTTAGGTTAGGTTAGGTTAGGTTAGGTTAGGTTAGGTTAGGTTAGGTTAGGTTAGGTTAGGTTAGGTTAGGTTAGGTTAGGTTAGGTTAGGTTAGGTTAGGTTAGGTTAGGTTAGGTTAGGTTAGGTTAGGTTAGGTTAGGTTAGGTTAGGTTAGGTTAGGTTAGGTTAGGTTAGGTTAGGTTAGGTTAGGTTAGGTTAGGTTAGGTTAGGTTAGGTTAGGTTAGGTTAGGTTAGGTTAGGTTAGGTTAGGTTAGGTTAGGTTAGGTTAGGTTAGGTTAGGTTAGGTTAGGTTAGGTTAGGTTAGGTTAGGTTAGGTTAGGTTAGGTTAGGTTAGGTTAGGTTAGGTTAGGTTAGGTTAGGTTAGGTTAGGTTAGGTTAGGTTAGGTTAGGTTAGGTTAGGTTAGGTTAGGTTAGGTTAGGTTAGGTTAGGTTAGGTTAGGTTAGGTTAGGTTAGGTTAGGTTAGGTTAGGTTAGGTTAGGTTAGGTTAGGTTAGGTTAGGTTAGGTTAGGTTAGGTTAGGTTAGGTTAGGTTAGGTTAGGTTAGGTTAGGTTAGGTTAGGTTAGGTTAGGTTAGGTTAGGTTAGGTTAGGTTAGGTTAGGTTAGGTTAGGTTAGGTTAGGTTAGGTTAGGTTAGGTTAGGTTAGGTTAGGTTAGGTTAGGTTAGGTTAGGTTAGGTTAGGTTAGGTTAGGTTAGGTTAGGTTAGGTTAGGTTAGGTTAGGTTAGGTTAGGTTAGGTTAGGTTAGGTTAGGTTAGGTTAGGTTAGGTTAGGTTAGGTTAGGTTAGGTTAGGTTAGGTTAGGTTAGGTTAGGTTAGGTTAGGTTAGGTTAGGTTAGGTTAGGTTAGGTTAGGTTAGGTTAGGTTAGGTTAGGTTAGGTTAGGTTAGGTTAGGTTAGGTTAGGTTAGGTTAGGTTAGGTTAGGTTAGGTTAGGTTAGGTTAGGTTAGGTTAGGTTAGGTTAGGTTAGGTTAGGTTAGGTTAGGTTAGGTTAGGTTAGGTTAGGTTAGGTTAGGTTAGGTTAGGTTAGGTTAGGTTAGGTTAGGTTAGGTTAGGTTAGGTTAGGTTAGGTTAGGTTAGGTTAGGTTAGGTTAGGTTAGGTTAGGTTAGGTTAGGTTAGGTTAGGTTAGGTTAGGTTAGGTTAGGTTAGGTTAGGTTAGGTTAGGTTAGGTTAGGTTAGGTTAGGTTAGGTTAGGTTAGGTTAGGTTAGGTTAGGTTAGGTTAGGTTAGGTTAGGTTAGGTTAGGTTAGGTTAGGTTAGGTTAGGTTAGGTTAGGTTAGGTTAGGTTAGGTTAGGTTAGGTTAGGTTAGGTTAGGTTAGGTTAGGTTAGGTTAGGTTAGGTTAGGTTAGGTTAGGTTAGGTTAGGTTAGGTTAGGTTAGGTTAGGTTAGGTTAGGTTAGGTTAGGTTAGGTTAGGTTAGGTTAGGTTAGGTTAGGTTAGGTTAGGTTAGGTTAGGTTAGGTTAGGTTAGGTTAGGTTAGGTTAGGTTAGGTTAGGTTAGGTTAGGTTAGGTTAGGTTAGGTTAGGTTAGGTTAGGTTAGGTTAGGTTAGGTTAGGTTAGGTTAGGTTAGGTTAGGTTAGGTTAGGTTAGGTTAGGTTAGGTTAGGTTAGGTTAGGTTAGGTTAGGTTAGGTTAGGTTAGGTTAGGTTAGGTTAGGTTAGGTTAGGTTAGGTTAGGTTAGGTTAGGTTAGGTTAGGTTAGGTTAGGTTAGGTTAGGTTAGGTTAGGTTAGGTTAGGTTAGGTTAGGTTAGGTTAGGTTAGGTTAGGTTAGGTTAGGTTAGGTTAGGTTAGGTTAGGTTAGGTTAGGTTAGGTTAGGTTAGGTTAGGTTAGGTTAGGTTAGGTTAGGTTAGGTTAGGTTAGGTTAGGTTAGGTTAGGTTAGGTTAGGTTAGGTTAGGTTAGGTTAGGTTAGGTTAGGTTAGGTTAGGTTAGGTTAGGTTAGGTTAGGTTAGGTTAGGTTAGGTTAGGTTAGGTTAGGTTAGGTTAGGTTAGGTTAGGTTAGGTTAGGTTAGGTTAGGTTAGGTTAGGTTAGGTTAGGTTAGGTTAGGTTAGGTTAGGTTAGGTTAGGTTAGGTTAGGTTAGGTTAGGTTAGGTTAGGTTAGGTTAGGTTAGGTTAGGTTAGGTTAGGTTAGGTTAGGTTAGGTTAGGTTAGGTTAGGTTAGGTTAGGTTAG